>HG992277.1:10005000-20005000 GCA_905220595.1 Spilosoma lubricipeda
AATCGCGACCCTGTTACGACTGGAGCAGCACAGATTATAATATTTTAACTATTGTATAACATTAGATGAATTGCAAAACAGTCACTTTTACCTGTATGTTAATTAACAGACGTAAAATAGAACTCGGTTGCAGCATAAGTTGGCGAGGCGGCACCTTAATTGACAAAGTTTAAAACTTATGATTCTCTTGCTTGATATGCAAAAATCTTCTATAGTTCATTTTGAATTTTATATTGAACCATGCATTTTTTTCGTTGGTCGCACTTATGTGTGTATATTTCTTATAATATCCCTCTTACTAAATCATCGTGCTGCTCTTGGTCGAACTAGAGTTACAGGTTTTTATAATTATGCCACCAATCTTTTAAATAATATTGGAATCTCAAAAATATAGACGGCGATAGGCTCAAGATGATGAAAAATCAATAAGTACAAATCTAAACCCATATTCAAAAATATTTGACTAATATATGCAATATAACTAACTTGAAATGGATTGGGACAAACTTGCAGAGGTTTTTTTTTTAAATACCTAATAATTGATTTTAATAACTTTAAAATCCATAATTTATCATGAGTATAAATTAATATGTAGAACGAATTGTTTTGTATGTAGATAAAATCTAAAATTTTATTGATTTATTACAGTTTACGTGTATAAAAACAATTTCGTTAACGTTATTTAAGATGTGCAACACACGTCATCGATTGAACATCTGCTTCATATTAATAAGTGGCAACACTGATCATGTGCGTCCTCGAATTTACAGACAATGTTTATTGATGCGTTGGCGATGACGGTGATAAATATAAAGGTAATGTATGAGTATGAACAGTACGTAAACCATGTTCAGTTTACACGTAAAGTGCAAAAAATCATACGTGGGTGCGTACAAATGTATTTTTCTTATGAGCAATGTATACTCATCATAATATTATGTAATAATATTTTAAACAGTCATAACTTCTTTTGAGTCAAAGGAACACTGAACTTTTTTTATATACATGCAGATATACCGTGCCGATCACGCCGTACCATTATATCCTTCGATCTAGTAGCCACACGCTCTCGTAGAAAAATACGTAAAGATTCTACATATTAAACGTTCGATCGGAAGTAACGAGTGGAAGGTGGATCGTCCATCGGTAATCACAAACAGAATATGTACATACATACTTGCATGAAGAAGGACAAATCGTATAACGTTACTTATTTTAAAGCGATGGAATAACTCGCTGTTAAGATTCGATCATTACACCTGGCAGTGTCGTCGTATTATCTACTCTTCGTACTCGGCAAGCGGTATACTATCAAATCTTAGTGCTGTTTATGGGAAAAAAGGAGGGTAGTCGATATTTACACATAAACGGAAGGGAGGGAAAGAGATGCAGGGACGCCGAGTGGCGGAGGCGAACTATTATTATGATGATTTAGTATTTACAGGGTCCATCGCACGCCGCTAGTACACGGTGTCGTCGGGGTAGAGCAGCAGCGGGCGCGGGGCGCGGCCTCAGGAGGCGGGGGCCGGGGCGGGGGCGGGGGCGGGGGCCGGCGCGGCGGGGTGGTGCGGCGGGGGCGGGGGCGCGGGCGGCAGCAGCGACTCGCGCGAGGCGCGCAGGTTGGGCAGCGAGCGCGCCGCCCGCGCCACGCGCCGCGCCTCCAGCGCCAGCAGCGAGCGGATGTCGGCCTCCAGCGGGTCCACGCTGATGTGGTACACGCCGCCCTGCCGACCCGCACACCCACTCTTAGTTTTAACATCCACGAGGCGTCCACTGAACTAGCGATAGTCAACGACGAAACCCACAAAAATATACCCATACAAGTATTTAAACAACAAACAAATATTTATATTTTCATGTATCTTCACACGACAACACGCGTGATTCAGTATTTATCAAATATGTACTTTATTTTAACGTACCGTGATTTAAATCGGATTTTCCCTCCCTCTTGTTTGGAATTACTAATAGTTACGTTTAAAAGTTGCGATTGGCGATTCGAAACCATAAATGAGAATTGAGCGAAGGATATTCATTAATCTTAACAGACGCTCACCTCTGGTCCGAGTTGAGAGGTTTCTTCGACCGCAACGTTGACAGGATGCACGAGGCGAGTATCAGAAAATCTCCGAGTGTCGTCATGCGAATCGACTCGAAGTCTATCATCGGCGAGTGAAGACAATCGTCGATGTGGATTACCACGGTACGTCTCGAACCCACCGCTTTCGTCCTCTTCGTGATACACCGCTGGCGGCGGCGGAGGTTCAATATTTGCAATCACTTGACCACGCGAACTCCTTTCTCGCCTTTTAACACGAACCGGAGGTGAACCTCCACAGATTGGAATCTTCTCAGGCGCATTTTGTATTAACAATATCCTGTAAAATAAAGTTTTCTTTTTAGATATTAGTCTTTGAAATGAGAATGTTAATTGAAGTAGTACCTACCTATTGTGGGCCCGCCAACGATTACAGAGATGTAGATACTGGCGGCATTGTATGTACATAAAAACTGCGCCGCCCGTAAAACCCACAGCAACTACAACCAGTTTCGTCCAAAACGGCCATGCTAAAATATTAAACCATTATTGAAAACAATGAATGCATAATTAATATTAGTGTATTGTGCAAGTCTTTAGAGGAGAACTAGAATTTATTAATTCTAGTCTTAGTTTTAAATAGAACGTTCATTATTATAATAATAATTTTTCATATGTGGTGGAACATATGGGTAGTCAATAGGAAATATACATGTTTTTTTATTTCTTAATCAAATCATTTACGTCTCTATTACATAGAAAGAAATATAAATAGGCTTGAAAATAGTGAAGCTAATTAGCAAAGTGAAATTTAAAACACTGACTAAATTTGAGCTATTCAAACGTCGCCACTTTGCGCGCGCTTTTGACACGGCCAATGACGTCATTGTCGTTTCGTGTTCATTTACTATTCAGTGTTTCAGTTACTTTATACCTATTTATAGTTTTAATTGTTATAAAAATCATGGAAAAAGTTTAATTTTTTTCACAAACAACTATTAACACAGTAGGAATTTCGACGCCGATAATTTCGATGAAGTCCATCGAAGAAGACCTTCGACGTCACATTTCGCTTCGACCAATAGTGACGCATTTTGTAAGTTTGAGTTTCCCTCCCTTAATTTTAATTTTTTATTTAATATTTTCTGGGTTTACATAATCTATATATAATATTATGGGATAATAAAAACAGATTTAACAGAGTTAAAAAACGAAATTAAAACTGCAGTAATATTTCTATTCAGCCATTGTAGATTTCACTAGGACACGATCACCAATTGGTCAAAGAGACACACTTACCATACCATTATTTTATATGTAACTTAATATAGGTAAAATTAAGTAATTTTTATTTATTTATGAAGTTTATTATTATTTTTATATGACTTTTGCTATAGGGCCTTTTACTGTAGTCCATGGACACCTACACTCAAACGAACTGACACGAATGTCTTGTCGCCTTTTAAAGTAGTAGGACGCTCGCCCACGGCGACTTTGTGCAGCGATGCTGCAAAATGCTACGATGTACTTAGTCGTACTATCGCCACAAGCCTACGTACCTAACCACTGAGTTAGGTACATAGGGTAGATAAGGGAATACTCTCTTATCGACAGGGTTACATCGGTTCGGTAAAATGCTGTATGCGATAATTTATTCCACATGTTATTTGTGCCGCGCAACGGCAGTGTGGTGGAGTGATAAGTATTGAGGACTAATCTCTCCCACATGCTCACCACTGTAACTCTTGTACAATACTTATCACATTTGTCAAAGTCTCAGGAAAAAATACCCTGCCTTGTAACCCGCAACGAAATTGAACGAAGAAGAAAACTGGAGTTAGAAATCTAATGAATCCACGTCCCTCCTGAGCGAAGCAGGAAACGAGATGAAGCAAAACTACGGACATTAAATATTAATGGGCCCTAAGTGAACTATATTTGATTAATAAAATAAACTAGCTGACCCACGTAACCTCGTTTGCGTCTTCTATTGCCCGGAGCGTTAAAAATTTCCCCCGTTTTTGAAACATTGTTCATTGGTGCTCAGCTCCTATTGGCCTTAGCGTGATGATATATAGCCTATAGTCTTCCTCGATAAATGGGCTATCTAACACTGAAAGGGCTTTCAAATCGGACCAGCGGTTCCTAAGATTAGCGCGCTCAAACAAACTCTTCAGCTTTATATATCAGTATAGATAAGATATGTATGGCAAAATCGTCTAAACGCACTGAAATTCACCCTAGTTGACACTAGATCTTCGTAGTATATCGCCCGAGATGTCATATGTAATTAGGTTAGATGTCATACGCTCATTGTAGATGTCATAAGTTCATCGTATCAAGGGCAACATTTCCAAAGGATATGATGAGCAGACTGTTCACAGTTAGAGTCAGCTGACTGGACTTAAATAACTGTTAGCTCTTTAAAGTTACAACGACATATAAGAAATTGACACAGTGATCCACCTCAAGACCTATCCTCGACAACTGTTCGCGAACAGATGGAACGGCGCCTCTTAGATGATTCGTCTGATCGCTGTTGCCATTCGTCTATGGGTCTGTGATAAACATCGGACTGCTCTATCGAGTGACAAGTAAGAATTTTGTCGCATCAAACGATGGTACGTATTTGCGGCTATTGTTAGTCCGAACAATTCCTCGGAACACCCCCATGATACAATATATCGGGATTGCAATGTAGAGCTACACCTCTGTGTAACGCCTGTGGTTGATGCCAATCTGAACCTGGCAATCGACAACTCTTTGTTCGTAAAATCTGGGAAGAAATCTGGTACTGGGGTTCCCCCTGCAAAGAGATGAGAACAGTTTTTCATATGTGAGCGAACCTGCGCTTTCTAAACTTGTAGAAGGTAGGTCGGAGTTACATATTACCTTGCTAGCAGTGACTATTTGGGGAGTGCTTTCAGGAGATACGACCAAATTGTGTCTTTAAGAGGACTTAAAGGGGCTTAAAGTGGGCAAAATTAAGTCAGTCGACTATTGATCAATTCACAGAAGTTTTGATTTCACAAGAAATACTTTCTTCTCTCGATGTTTACTGCACGAGTATTAGAGTAGCCGCTAAAAAAGGCATAACCTATACTATCATTTACATATTCGTAAATGTTGATAATGTGTAATATACCACTGAAATGATTAAAAAACTGCACACAGGCTTAAGGGATACTAGCACTGAGAATCTTAGAGTACGAGTAACGAACTTAATGATTCTGTCTGCAATCAAACTCAAGCCCCGGTCAAAGTTGGGTAACTCCGACGGAAATCATATTTTCCGTCCGGAGGCCCAGGCAGTTGATTACTCACCAATCATACCACGATTCACCTCCTCCACAGCACGTTCGATAAGAACAAACAGTGACCACATAACGCATAAAGCCGCGACACAGTGGAATAGTACTGCACAGCATAATCTTCGGCGCTCCACACCGGACATCTCCAGCAATCTCCACTGAAAAAATAAATAAACGTACTTTCTCCTACATTGCACTTATTACGTTAAGTCATAACAGGTTTCATAAATAACATTAACGTAGCATTCATAACCGAAGCGAAACGAGAGTTATAAATACATAACAGGTTTTGGACAAGATAATATGTTTTGTGCAATATTATGTAACATTGGTTGCTCGTGTAAAGTAGCGTTGACTCACCTCATTAAAAGGCTTTATTTTGGTATGCATTATAAAATTAAATTTACAAAGTTCACATGATCTGGTTTCAGATGCTGTTAACCACTGCTGCAAGCAGCTTTGATGAACGTATTTTAAACTTCCTGTAACAAACAATAGTTTTTATAGGGCGAATACATAAGCCTATCTCCTAATATCATCAGGTGATGATGAAAACATTTCGCGTTTTAAATTTCAATACCTACAATAAAATTTGCCTACTAAGCTCTGTTTCGTAACTCATAGCGCAAGCAAAGGAAAAAATCGTTATTTAATCATTGTTATCTCACATAAAATAAATGAAATCGCCAAGTGCGTGTTAAATCACGTTTATTATTATAAGTTTGCGTGCTTTATAAACACATGTTTTTAACAAGTAACGACTTCAACACATTTTGTATTCAATACGATTTTCAATTAAATTTTATTTGCTTATATGTGGTACAAAAAGATGATAAAAAATATAAATAGGCACGATACGCATTTCGCCAGTAATAGGCATGCAAATATAGTTTTTTAAATGAATTCAAGGGGGTGGATCCTTAAAATATCATTCTTGGTCGCAGGTATGGAGGAAAGCTTATTTTTTTTTTAAATACATGGCGGCGAATTCAAATACAATGACCCGGCGAACTTCGTACCGCCGTATATTTATATAATTGTCTGAGCTTCTCACAGGCAGTGTACAGTCGCGGACACAAAAAATAACTTTTCCCGTTATCTTTTAATTTTTCCTGTACACTGACCTTGTCCTAACAATCACGAACATATAAAAACAACAATTGTTTAATTGCACCAAATTCGAGTCGATCGGAAGTTATGCGCGTACATACATTTCAGCGATTCATCACTATATGTAAAGTATAAAACAAAGTCACTTCCGCTGTCTGTCTCTAGAAATGCTTAAATCTTTAAAACTACGCAACAAATTTTGATGCGGTTTTCTTTGATAGATAGAGGGACTCAATAGGAAGGTTTATATGTATATTACATGTACAGTACTGAAACACTAATAATTTTTGAGGTTTCTAATGTCGTGTCGTGTCGAAAGTTTTTTTTTTGCGCTTACATTGCAAGCGCTGGCTGAAACCTACGCGATAGATGAAAAAATGTACTACAGTATTGTACACTTTTGGTTTATGTCTATCTCTTATTTATTACCCACAATAACAATTTTTATTCCTTTCTTTTTACGAGAAAAAGAAGACTGAATTAGGAAGCGGTTTTAAGCAAAACAACGTTAATCGTTCTTCAATTAAGTACCTTAAATACATTATGCATTTAATATAAATCAATATGGCCATTTACAGTATTTAATTTTAATGAATATATTTGAAGATATTACAGACTTAAAAAGCAAATCATGTCGTCGGTATGTGCATCTGAAATGCTAGTTTTTAGAGATAGATAGATGTGGCAAGTACAAGACTTTGTTTGTAAAGTTTATTTTTACAAAAAACTGATTTATAACAATACTCTTTATGAAATTATTAACAAGTGTGATAATCTCGGCATATACTACAGATGGCAATCGAGTAGGGGGGAAAGGGATCTTAAAATCATACAAAACAAGTCACATAGTATAGGTATTTTCTGCAGTGTATTAACTTTCATCGTTTATTAACTTACATATAATTACGTATATAATACTTTAATTTCACAGGTACATTTTCTTTTACTGAATACAAGCACAACTAAATACACCCAGCTTTGGCGAAATACAAAAGGTCTTTTTACACAATTACGGCACAGCCAAAAAGAAGGGTAATATATTAGCAGTGGACTGCTAAGGCTGATGATGATGTTAATGAGTATCAGCATTGCCAGATCTTTTATTGTCAAATCGGGATTTTAAAACTTTTTAGTTGAAAAAAGCAGGATTCTTTCTTCAAAAGCGAGACAAAGTAAAAAACGTATACAACCTTTACGACATTTGAGTGTATTTTTGTTTTTCGGCTAACCATTCGTTCCTAATTCCTGGTGTTGAAAGAGCTGGTGCCATGAATTCTTTTTTTTTAATTACCTCTTAATTTTGATAAAGCATTTACACTACCTACACTTTCGGGTCTGGCCAGTTGTCCCCGAAAAGCGGGACAGCGACGCGGCGACGTCTCGATTTTTGAATCAGTTTTACTTTGATTAAAAAATCGGGACATCTGGCAATTCGGATGAGTGTATACACATGTTTGCATCGTAGTATAAACTACTGAACTGATGAATGAAGTGTCAATAGATTCCTAATAATAGCCCGGGTGTCGTCTACTATATATTTATTAATTTATTTAGCCATTATAACTTATTTGTTAGTTTTTATTTTATCAATATGTTAGTTAATTAGTTTTAGTTTTTTTTGTATAGTCCCTTTTTGGGTATAAGCCTCCTCCAAATCTTTCCACTTTTTCTTTTCTTTTGCAGTTTGGAGCCACTTTTTTCCAGCTATTTCTTTAATCTAATCTTCCTATCTCTTTTTAGGTCGACCTACTTTTTATAATTTTTATATACTTATCTTCTATAGAGTACTAGTATAGTATAGAGTACAATATCTATAGTACACACATTGGCAGACCAAATTAAAAAAAATCTTTTTTATAGGTGTTCATTATTGTTAGGACAAGGTTTGTGTTCAAGAAAAATTAAAAGATAACGAAAAAGTAAAAGTTATAGTTTTCAGGGTTCCGTGCCAAAGGCAAAAAATGGAACCCTTATAGATTCGTCATGCCTGTCTGTCCGTCTGTCTGTTTGTCCGTCCGTATGTCACTGCGAAACTATAAGAATTATACTGTTGAAACTTGATAAGTAGATGTATTCTGTGAACTGCATTAAGATTTTCACAAAAAAAATAAAAAAACATTGGGGGTCCCATACTTAGAACTGAATTTCAAAAGTTTTTTTTTTCCCAAAACCCATACCTATGGGTTTATTGGATAGGTCTTCAAAAATGATATTGAGGTTTCTAATATCACTTTTTTTCTAAACTTAATAGTTTGCGCAGGAGACACTTCCAAAGTGGTAAAATGTTTGTCCCCACCCTCTGTAACTTCTAAAATAAGAGAATGATAAAACTAAAAAAAATATATGATGTGCATTACCATGCAAACTTCCACCGAAATTGGTTTGAACGAGATTTAGTAAGTAGGTAGTTTTTTTTAATAGTCATAAATCATAAACTGCAATTTATCTAATAGACAGAAAAACATGTATCATTAACAAGATATAAATATTGTTCAAGCACATTTACACCAATATCATGTTGTCTTAAACTAAATAGAGCTTGTACTAGAGTGGCAAAAAACGAATATAATTAAAAATATATACTTTTAGGGTTCCATACCTCAAAATGAAAAAAATGGCACCCTTATAGAATCACTTTATTGTCCGTCCGTCTGTCTATCAAGACCCTTTTTCTCAGGATTGCATGTTCGAAATTCATATCAAATACTCAGATCTACTGTCCCTCCCTTAGAGTTGTAAAAATATCAAACTTCTAAGCAAACTACATCAAAAGATACAACCGTTTACGCTACATATTTTTGAATCTGCAAGTGAATCAAAACCTACAGGGTACTACCGGCCGGCAGCGGGTCCGAGTGGATATCATCCTCTCAGACCCCAAATCTCGGGAATAATAAAGGTTAGGAAGATGATGATATAATATACCTATGTGCGTGAGGCCGACTCATACTTGGCCGGTTTTTTTGTAAATATATTTTAAACATAGAAATACCTACGCCAAATCAAACATTGAACCTTCATACACATGAATATTTATTAGTTTCATTTTTTTTTATAATTCCTAACACACAGAGATTGTGTAAGAAAAAGATAGCTTGTAGTGTAGTTTGAGGTTTGTCAGTTAAAGTTCAAATTGGGTGTATCAAGTGACTAAGTGTGTAGAGCAATGCTACACAAATACAGAGAAAAGCAACATCTGATCAAACTAACAAGCCAATTATCTACATAAATGTTAAACAATGTTAATAATGTAATACATTTACTTAATATATAACCAACTACACTGCTATCTGCTATTAGTGAGGTGAATACTAATCAATTTTATGTATGAACTTTTTTAGTACATATAGGACATTTAAATGGCAAAGTTTACTGTATTTATTTTATATTCAGAGATATTGATAAATTACTCTTAACATAATGACAGTGGAAATCATACTGTTTTCTGACAATATCATTACTAGTCATTGAGCAAATCCTACTTAATATAATAAATGCGAAAGTTTGTAAGGATGGATGGATGTTTGGATGTTTGTTACTCTTTCACGCAAAAACTACTGAACGGATTTGGATGAAACTTTACAGTAATATAGCTTATACATCAGAATAACACATAGGCTACTATTTGCCGCGATAGCCGACATATACGCGGGCGGAGCCGCGGGCAACAACTAGTAATGCGATAGTTTTTAGTGGTTTCGAAGTAAATGCAATTCTTAAAATATTAAACTGTATAGAATAATAAAAAACTTTATACAAAACATGTCAATAAAAACAGCTGTGTAAGCTGTTTTTATTGACATATACAACAGATAGGCTCATTTTGTAAAGTGAGATATCAACATGAAATTCATGTGTATTTTTTTAACTAACCTGAACAATAACATGGTGCCAGTAGAGGGTTATGCGGTTCGCTTTCGCAATGACAAATGCGGCAAATATCTCCACTCGAGTTACTACACGACGTCCGACTACTTCCAGATCCTGTCCGCATCACTTCTCGACCACATCCACCACCCCATTCCCAACTTTCAATATCAGACGAGTTTTTCACATTAATTTGCTGGACAGGCATAGTGATCTGTTTTATTTTTAATGCTCAAATGAGCCTACATAACATTTCCAATATTTTCTTCGTGTTCACATTGGACATCGACAAAGCAAACTTAAAAAATATGTCACCTCACATCGTTATGTAGTATGTACACTATTGATAAATACAATTAAAATTCATAATCAATTAAAGAGACTGTGTATATCTTAGAAAACACATTCCATCACTACATAAAACTATATATAAATTAACAGTGAAAGAAACAAGATTACAACAATCAACCCAAAGTTATCACTACTTGTCATCACCATCACATAAATATATTATGGTAGGTACAGATTATATAGAAAAAAATGATGGTAAGATTTTATAATCAGATGTTATAATTGTACATAATGGTCTTTTTATCACATTTTTTTTTCAATAAAACTAAAAAAGAATATTATTGCATTTATTATTTTATAGACATTAAATACATCACAATCACATTCAGTGTTAAGTCTAGTTCGCATTATGCTAGTATTTTATTCTACTGGCAGTAATTTAGTGGCTAAATGTACACACAAAAAATTTAGTCGAGTACTTGGTAGGTAAGGAATTTATTCGAGTCGTAAAACGATGTTTCGCAGAAGCGATGGTACAACTTTGAACCTTTTTTTTTAATATGTAGTACTTATTTGCTTGTGGAATATTAAGTCCTCGCGTTAAAAAACAAGCAAATGAAACAGTTTGACTGCCTCGTTGGTCTTGCGGTTGGCGTGAGCGACTGCTGATCATGAGGTCTCGGGTTCAATTCCCGGGTCGGATCAAATGTTTGTATGATGTACAAATATTTGTTTCGGAGTTTGGGTGTGTTCTATCTATAATATGTATGTATTTACAAAAAAAAAAGTATATATGTATTTGTATCAGTTGTCTAGTACCCCATAACACAGGCTCTGCTTATCTTGGGACTAGATGGCGTTGTGTGTTTAGATGTCCGAAATATTTATTTATTTATTTATAATTGATACATTTTCGTGCCCATAGCTTCTTTTTATATTAATCACACATATTTCCTCATCCATCTCTTCTAAAATAGTCGTTTTGATTAGCATTATCAGTTTATTTAATTTATAACGTGGTAGGCTTTTAATTTTATAAAACACCACTCACATGTAAACTGTGTGCTAAAACAAAGTGCGAAGCGAGTATTTTAGCTACTAAATTACTCAATACTCGACTAAAACACTGGCATTATGCGAACTAGGCTTTAGATATAGAAAGTATCCTTTTTACTCTTTTTAGTTTTGAAATTTATTAAGTTTTAACTCGTTTTCAGTAGTCTGTGGGACTGCCACAGACCATCACAAAGACCTTGGGACTGCTAAAACGAAAAACTAAAAAGAACGGAAGTGTGTATTATGGAGCTGGGGAAGTGAGTACTTTTTGATATGGCAAATGAGCGATCTCCGTGCTAACTTCTTAGGCTCAATGAGTTTTAGCTTAATAATGAAATAACCACCATCTTAAGATTGAAATGTACATTACAATGCAAATTACCACCAAAAAATGGTTTGAACGAGATCTAGTGGTTTTTTAATACGTCATAAATCGTAAACCGCAATTTTCCTTTCATACAATCAAATCAAATACAAATATAAATAAAAAAATATGTTATCTTACTTGCTGCTACAAAGCCCTTCATGGGCGAGTTCGACTCGCACTTGGCCGTTTTTTAATGTTGCTTTAAGGGTAAGTACTGTTGAGAGTTGGTAACACTAGCTCTTTCATTTGATTGGAGTGGAGGGAGGTTCTCTTCAAAGTTCATTCATTGCAGTGCACAGTGCAGTCCCAGTCAACTGTCAACTAGAAGCTGTTTTTAGGAAGGTTTCATTACACGACGGAGATAACGATAAAGGAAAAACAAGGACAGCGATATAGGTTTTGCTACAATGATACCACTGAAAATATGTTTGAAAAGTAGTTTTTTTTTTAATACTAACGCTCCGTTAAAACCTTGAAGATAATTACGAATTATTTTTTTTGTAATTAAACAACATCGCAAAGTGTCTTAGTCGTAGTTAATAAAAAAAAAAACAAAATACAAATATTTTCCAATAATTTCGTGTCATTTACTGACAACATTACAAAATATAAAATAAAAAATGGCTGCCTGTGCTTCCGTATAGGTTAATTGTACTTGTAATTTCGGTTTAATTTTAACAATAGTAAACTAATTTCGATTAATCCTACTATAAAGACGTTCAATCTTGAGTCATATACTCTGTTCCTTCGTTGTAGTAAAGTTTTGGTGAAATCAAGTGTTAGGTAAATAATAATCAGAAAGCTGAGTGAGAAAGTGATTCTTTTAAGGAAATTAATGAAATCTTTTGTTAAATACTTGAAAACCTGTTATAAATGTAAAGTAATCATGTACATGTACGTTCATAAAGCAAGATTTGTAATTGTAATAAACGTTTTAAAATAGTTACAGATTTTATTGAACTCTCTAAACTGTGTTTTTCGATTAATTTTTTTTCAAATATGTGGTTCTCTGATTTTATTAATAATCAGATTTCTTTCGGATAACTAATCTGCATTGACATTAACTTCAAAGAATTAATCGAAAAGTGCAGTACTTCTAATTTTGAACCCCAATAAATATCAAGTAAAAAGAAAACATATTTTGAATTGCCCGTGCTACCAACAGTTTCGCGGGGGCCGCTAATAGATGGCTCTGGACGCTAAGGAAAAATTACCTCATTTATTTTGTATGGAGTTGACATTCTTCTCTCTGAGTAAATGTGTTCTGTGGCACAGTGGCTCATTCGTATTCGTTATCTGTGGTGTGTCAAGTGGCAAGCGCCGGCGTGACACTGCGTAGCTGTGCCTGGTGCCATTGAAAATAAAGACTTAAAGTTTAAAAATGGGGGACGTAGATATTAAATCGTTAACTGTTTCTTTAGTTCATCAGTTTTTGGTGAATATTGACAAACCTTGCGCTCAAATCTTTCTGGAGAAAACAAAAGCGGTAAGTACTCGCCGCAAAATGACCACGTGTGACCGGTCACCACACGTGTTATTTGCCAGTTTTATCGATTTCATTGTTTTCATGCCGAGATATTTAACAATTTCGCTGCGCTGTTGTAACATAATATAAATTGTTTTATGAAAATCATATTTTCATCATAAATTTACATTTAGTCGCTTCGTCCAAAGTACGTATAATATTTTACGAAAATTACTTTTGCATCTGGCTGTATTTATCATGTGTTTAAAGCGTTCAAAATTTGTAATTATATGTTCAACATAACCTACAAATATTTTTGATTTCAATATAAAAGTCTACGATATTAATTTGTTTAATAAAATAACCTCTTTTGATTTTAGAAACCTCTTGTTAAAGCACAAGCGACACTTACTGATATAATTCAAGAACACGTGAAACGCAAACGGACGGCAAAAGCTGCTGCTGAGAGGTATTTAATTTTCATAACTTTACTTTTTGTGTAATCTATAATCAATTTGTCGATTTCATAAGGTTATAACACTAACAGAAATTATTGGCGTCAATCTCCAAGAATGATCTAAGGAACATGCAGACATGTGCATAACTGTCTGTAATTAATTCATGGTGGTTGTATTCATTTTAATAATTCAAAGATAATAAAAAAAAAAGTATTTGGTGTCTAAATAAATACCATACAGTTTTTTGCCCGACACCATGCTGAATTGGATCCATTTTTGGTATCATATAAAGTTTTTAGATTGTGTGTTTCTTTGTTATTTTATTTTTATGTTGCCAAAAAATATTAAAATATTTCATTTCATATAATTATCATGAGTACAACAATTAACATAATAAAAATTTTAGTTCGGACGATGACTCAAGTGAAGAAGAATCACAACCCAAAAAGCCAGTGGACGTCAGAAAAGTGAATGGCAAATCTCCTGCTGTTAAGAAGAAAGCACAAGATTCATCTGATTCGGACAGTTCAGAAGTTGAAAAGCCAAAGACAGTGGTAATTATTATTTGTATTTTATTATAGAATGCTTTTTATTTCAATTATTATGATGAGACATTTGTATTGAATAACCATGATATTAAATGTAAATTATTCGTCACTACCTCTGATTATGTTATTTTAAATTATCTTTAATTGCTTTTAAGAACACTATTATTAAGGGTATTATTATTTCAGATTAAACCAAAAGCCGTAGTTACTCCAGCCAAAAAAGCGGAATCTTCAGATGATAGTGATAGCAGTGAAGATAATGCCACAGCTCAGCCTAAGAAACAGCCTATCAAACCAACTGTAGCAGCTCCTAAGAATGTCAAGAAACAAGAGTCTTCTTCTGAAGATAGTAGTGATGAAGAAGAAAATCCAAAAGTCCAACAAAAACTGCCCGCTCAAAAGTCAGCACCAAAAGCAGGTGCAGGTACACCTAAAGTCGCTCCTAAAAAAGCAGAATCATCATCTGATAGTGATAGTAGTGATGATGATAAAACTAAGAAACCCGTGGCTAAGCCTGCATCAGTTAAAGTGACTGTAGCACCTAAGAAACAAGAGTCTTCCTCTGATGACAGTGAAGATGAGAAACCTAAGCCTGCAGCAAAACTAACAATTACACCTGCAAAACCTCAACTAAAGGCATCTGTAGCCAAAAAACAGGAATCTTCATCTGATGATAGCGATGAGAGTGAAAATGAGAATCCTGCTCCAAAAAAGCCTGTGACAACATCAGGGAAGACACCAACTAAAAAACAAGATTCATCTTCAGATGATAGTGATGACGAAAAACCTAAAGTCCAACCGAAGGCTACTCCTGCAAAGGCACAACCTACCAAATCTGTGACTAAATCTACTCCAGCAAAGAAACAAAAATCATCATCATCATCTGACGATAGTAGTGATGAAGATTCTAAACCTAAACCGAAGGTAGCAGCTAAACTACAAACTCCTCAGAACAAACAAAAAACTCTCCCTGCCAAAAAAGAAGAATCCTCAGAAGATAGTGACGATAGTAGTGATGATGAAGATCAAAAGGTGCCCCAGAAGGCCCTTCAGAAACCAGTACCAACACCTGCCAAGCCTGCAATAAAGGCTGCAGCTAAGAAAGAATCTTCTGACAGTGAAGATAGTAGTGAAGATGAAAAGCCCAAAACAACTCAGAAAGTTCCAGTGAAAACACCTGTCAAAGTGCCAGCAAAAGAATCATCATCTGATGATAGTGATGATGAACCAGCTAAACCTGCAGTAAAGACGCCTCAGAAGTCAAAACCAGTAGCTAAAAAACAAGAATCATCCGATGATGATTCCAGTGAAGATGAAGCACCTAAAAAACCTGTACAAAAAACTAATACAGCTAAAAAAGCTGCATCCTCAGAAGAAGACTCAGATAGTGATGATGATGCTCCACCAGCTAAAGTTGCAAAGAAGAGTACTAATGAGGTAAATAATATTTTCACTCATTTTATGCATTACTAGCTGACCCAAGCAACCTCATTTGCGCCTTATATTGGCTGTAGCGTGAAAATTTCCCCCGTTTTTGAAACATTCTTCATTGTTGCTCTGCTCCTAATAGTAGTAGCGTGATGATATATACCCTATAGCCTTCCTCGATAAATGGGCTATCTAACACTGAAAGAATTTTTCAAATCGGACCAGCGGTTCCTGAGATTCGCGAGTTCAAACAAACAAACAAAATCTTCAGCTTTATATTAGTATAGATTTTTAGTATATCTATACAAATAAATAAAATTGGAGTGTCTGTTTGTAATTCATATATTATGTATGTATACAGTATACATGTACCAAATTAATTTTTTTGAAAATTTTTGGCTGCCTGCGTGTTTGTTGCCTGCAAGTAATCTCTGAAACGGATGAACCCATTTTGACTGGACTTACATTGGCAGACAGCTGATAATCTAAGGAGTAACTTAGGCTACTTTTTTATAAACTAGCTTTGTTATATCGACCGGGTTATAATAAATTTGAAAAGATAACACTTTAAAGAGAATGTCACCACATAACAGCTACTTATCATTATCTTAATTTCAGGAAAATGGAGTCCAAACTGGTAAAAAGAGGAAAGCTTCTGACGGAGACTCTGGTGCACCTGCTAAAAAGCCATATAACAATTTTGTAAAGGTTTGTACAATTTTTTTTTATTTAAAAAATATTATTTGTTAAAGTCGTTCTTTCAAATGTTAGAATTAATAACACTTAACAATTAAAATATCACTAAAGATAAATAAACATAACCTAGTGATGGTTTAATTTGTGTACTATGGTTATAGCCACCTGTTAATATAGAAAGGTATACTCGCCTACAAGTTAATGGTTGCCTGTTACGTCAAGTGCAACATGCATTGATCTTGTAGCTGGACTAAAATCTGTTTTTTACAAAAGATTTAACCCCTATACAAGTAATTGTATTTTTATATAGCTCTACTTAATATCAGTTTCAGTTTCTTATTTTTGACAGTAATAATTTACCCCCTAAGATGATTTAATTTATACTAGAGATCATCTAGTGATGTTTTCGCTCTTGTTATTTACTGTCATTTTTAATTTTTGATCATCAACCATTTTTTTGCTGAGTCTACTGGTTTTTGTTCTGAAAATATCTTGGGTACCTCTTTTAAATAATTGATACTCTATGAAGGGAAATGGTAAACGATGGTTAAATAATATCTTACATTAGTCCTAACTAGATTTCTCTTTGATTTAGCTACTAGGATAAAATCACATCAACTGTATTTGCTCTGTAATGACTTTTAGGGTACAAACAGTGTATCAACACCAAATGGGTCAGATGGTAAACCAGCTCCGTTTCGCCGAGTGGCCTCACAAACTATAGAAGTGGATCCTAGACTTAAGGATAATTCCTTTGATGCTAAGGTAAATGCCCCAAAGTTTGAGAAGCCAAGGCAACTCTATGCAATGCCAAAGTTGGAATATTTCACAAAAGACAAAGCCTTTGTATGTATATTGGCTTGCTATAAAATTTCGGGCATTTACTGTTAAGCAATTGTGTGGTGATCAGATAGGGTTGCCTTGGTATTTGTAATCTTAGTTTTGCAATTTTTCTCTCTAACAGGAAGGGGAAAACCAAGAGGATGGAGAAAACGATGAGAATGAAGAGAAACAGTCAGGAAATTGGTCAAACCGCGGCGGTTTTAATCGAGGCCGAGGTTTTAACGATAGAGGGGGCCGAGGAGGATTTAGAGGACGGGGTGGATTTGGCGACAGAGGTCGAGGTGGCTTTGGGGATAGAGGAGGTCGGGGTGGATTTGGGGATAGAGGAGGTCGAGGTGGTAGAGGTGGAAGGGGTGGCTTCGACAGAGGAGGCAGGGGCGGCAGAGGTGGTTTTGACAGGGGAGGTAGGGGCGGATTTGACCGAGGAGGCCGAGGAGGTGATCGTAGAGGCCGTGGTGACCGCCACTCTTGGGGTGGGGACAGGGGCGGATTTAACAAAGGAGGTTTCAATGATAGGAAAAGTTTTGAAGGAGGAGAAAATTCTCAGAATAAGAAAATTGTATTTGACTAATTAGGTGAGAAATTCCGTTTGTAATATTTTTACTCTCTATAGTAAAAACTATATCGATTTAATTTATTTAAATTAATATCAGGTTGATGTTGAATGTAATATTTACCAGTTTTAGGCCCTCTAGGCTATAGATAAGTTCCAAATAGCATGTCAGATAGACAGTTTGATATCCTACTAATATTATAAATGCGAAAGTTTGTAAGGATGGATGGATGTTTGTTACTCTTTCACGCAAAAATTACTGAACGGATTTGGATGAAACTTTACAGTAATATAGCTTATACATCAGAATAACACATAGGCTACTATTTGCCGCGATAACCGACATATACGCGGGCGGAGCCGCGGGCAACAACTAGTTAATTATAATTATTTGTCACATAAGCTATAGGAAACTTATTTGTAACTGGTGAAACAGGGCCTTATATTGTTGATTACGGAAGGGTGCAAGTTATATTTTATTAAAAACATAAATATTTGATATGTTGATAACTTAGTCCCATGTTAAAATTGGAAACAAGCATTTAATCAATAGGTATCCATGTGAGATAAAATGACTACAGTTTTTTTGTCTATTTTATCAAAATCCTTGAATAAGGGATACAGGCAAATTTTACTCAAAATTCGAAAAGATTTGTGGGATTTATTACTTATATTATATTTCAATCATAACAATACTTTCTTTTATAGTATAGTTTCTGTTTATTAATAGTATTTGTGTGGGAACATTGACAAAAAACCTTATTTGTGTGTTTGCAGTTTGGTGCACGTGGTTCATGGGGCGAGCGTGCCAGTCAAGACTTGAAACACACACGTGGCAAGTCATTCAAGCATGAGAAGACGAAGAAAAAGCGCGGTTCATATCGGGGAGGTGCGATTGATACGGGTGTACACTCTATTAAATTTGACGACTAGCAATTTTGAATCAAAGTATTCTGAAAAAGAACTGGTTTAAATATTACAAAATCACTATCTGCATCATTCCTGTTCATTTAGATGGTACTGTTTCCAATGATTGTCATCTTTTTTATTCTAATGGCATATAGTTCTTAATCTGTGTTTATTTTATATAAACCTGTTACAAGGGAAGATAATATCAATTCTCTTACTATTTCCTGTATTTAGTCGTGCAAATGGACTACAAATTATTTTTTTAAATAGTATTTTAGTGAGGTATTAGTATTTAAAAGAACTATATTTTAAAGAAATTGTATGAGATGTTTTTTTTTTTGTTTAAACGTTTGTCCTTTTTTCTTTTCTTTTTATTCGACATGCTTCTTAGCTAGGCAAAAATGCTGTAAGCTAGTGAGACTCTGAGCCGCTTCTAAATTAATAAATTCTCACAATTATAACATAACTGGACTGACAATTCAATTTAATTCAGAATTTTTATTGTAAATATTTTTATGATACTTCACTATGTACCTATATAGGATAGGTAAAATGTTTTTATTTCGTAATTAAATATAATTACATTTAGAAACTATTAAGATACATAATTGACTTAGATATAAGTAAACTTGTTTGTTTTCTATAGTTATTTAAGCCGCCTTATAATATAAAGATAAAGAAATTGAAATGATTTTTTATTGCTTACATTGTATATACGAATTTCAATATGTGCTCATAATTTCAATGTACGGTGAAAATTGCTGTCTATTTACTTTATATATATACTAGCTTTTGAACGCGGCTTCGCTCACGCCGACTTTCATCCCCTGATTTACCTCCAAAGGGGTGGAATTCCAGAAATTCCTTTTTTAGTGCTGACTTACGTCATAAGAACAGACATGCAAAGTTTCAGGATTCTAGGTTCATTGATTTGGACTGTGCGTTGATCTCTGGGTATGTCAGTCGGTCACCTTCCTCTTTTATATATATAGACTAGCTGACCCCGGCAAACGTTGTTTTGCCATAAAAAATATTTAAGGATGCCTTGCCCACCCTTACCATTTAGGGGTATGAAAAATAGATGTCCGAATCTGAGACATACCCAATATTCACACAAAACTTCATAAGAATCGGTCAAGCCATTCGGAGGAGTTTAACTACAAACACCGCGAAACGAAAATATTATATATTAGATTTATTGGTATAGGGGGCAAGCGAGCAAACGTTTCATCTGATTGTAAGCGATTTCAATATATCAATTCTTTTAATGTTTTCTGAATTTAGATATTTATCCATAGTTTTGCAAATCTATACAAATAAATAAAATTGGAGTGTCTGTTTGTAATATTAAAATAACAGCTTTTTAATCAATGCATATGTATGTATACACGATACATCTATACAAATAAATAAAATTGGAGTGTCTGTTCGTAATATTAAAATAACCGCTTTTTACTAAATGCATATGTATGTATACACAGTACATATACCAAAAATGTAGTTAAAAAATTTTTTGTTTGTCTGTCTGTCTGTCTATCTGTCTGTTTGTTCCGGGTAATCTCTGGAACGGCTGGACGGATTTTCACGGGACTTTCACTTGCAGGTAGCCGGTGATCCAGGGAGTAACTTAGGCTACTTTTTTTAAGACTAACTTTGTCCTGCGGCGTTACTCGCGGTACAACAATAGCCGCGGGTAACACCGCGGGGTTCAGCTAGTCAATAATACAATTATTGTTTTAAATAGTATTTTAAGTGAAGTATTAGAAAGTACCTATATGAAATAATTATTTAAGACAAAAGTATCTAAGATTAAATAATATCCTCTGCTCATAACCGGACACGGGCGGTGATCTACTGTAGTGTATTATCTATGGGCGGTGATAGGCTGACGATGTTGACATTGTTATAGTTATGTAACTATTAATGTATATAAGTAATATAGAAGATTAATCTGAAGAATGTTATAAAAACGGGGAAAAATTATCTAGCAACGGGCAATAGGAGAGGCAAACGAGGTTGCATGGGTCAGCTAGTGGATAAAATTACTTCATGATAAACATTATTTCATAGGTTCTGCCCATATTTATTATTAGAACTTTACCAATCTTATTCATTTAAAGAAAATGATTTGAGATGTGTACGCAATGGAATTTGGTTGCTTACGCAAAGCTAATCTTAGAGAGCGCCACCGAACTATAACGTAAACAGCCCCCCTAGCCAAGTTGCAAGCGTTCTTCGTTCTGCAATCGTTAACGCCTAAATTATCGTGTCTCATTGGATAGTACTTTGTCTAAGATTAGGCAATGACACACAAGAATGTAGGCGTTAACGATTGCAGAAAGAAGAACGCTTGCAACTTGGCTAGGGGGGCAGATTAGCGCGGTAAACTTTGAAACTTTCGTTAATTGTATATTTTTTTTTGTTTCATATTATCATTAAAATTGATAATACTTATGGACGTCTAACTATTCCGTAATTATAAAAGCTGCTCCGGGAACGCGGCGCATCCGAAACACTCAGTGAAAAGCTGCCTCAGTTTGTCTCTCAGCACTGACAGAGTGATCACCAGCGCCAGACCTGGAACACCATCAGGTCTAAGAGCGGTGTTGCGGGAAGCCAGCCACTATAAGGCTCGATCCAGGTCTGCCTCCGATACCTTACACTCGTTGGACCAGAATTGCCGGTCCGATTGCGGGAGGAATCGGGGGACTGTCTTGGCCTCTTGGGAAGAGTGAGTCTATCTAGCACTCTTCCTAGAAACTCTGATCTAGACTAGTAGTGTCATCTGAGTCTTTATGGCAACGCAAGCCTGAATCACGACAGCTTTGGAGATTAAATTTTGTTATCCACATTAAATTAGGGTTTTAATTTATGGGTGTTAAAGAATTCCTATCTTTTGACTACATATCTCGATTGAACAATATGTGGTCATCCTTTGAGATAATAGTCTAAATAGACATATCTATACAAATAAATAAAATTGGAGTGTCTGTTTGTAACATTAAAATAAGCGCTTTTTACTAAATGCATGTATATGTATACACGGTACATACACCAAAAACGTAGTTAAAAAATGTTTGTCTGTCTGTCTGTTTGTTCCGGGTAATTTCGGAACGGCTGGACGGATTTTGACGGGACTTTCACTGGCAGGTAGCTGATGATCCGGGGAGTAACTTAGGCTACTTTTTTTAGACTAACTTTGCCCCGCGGCGTTACTCGCGGTACAACAATAGCCGCGGGTAACACCGCGGGGTTCAGCTAGTTTCACTATAAATCAAACAAAATAATGTAAGTTTTCTCGCAGATTGCACGCACAAATTTTGTCTGCGACATGAACGCCTTGTGATTGGTTGTAACTCTGGTGACGTTACATGCTAACAAAGGAAAGTATTTGATTAGTAATTTTTCTGTCTCCATAACGCTTGTATCAAAAGTAATAAGCGAAGACTTTTTTTAACATGGCAAAAAATATACAGAATCAGAGTTCCAGAAGAATATATTTATGTATTTAAAAGAATCAATGTATGTCCTGAATCGTAAACTATGCATTTAATCATGTCATGATCTTCAGTAAAAATTTTGTGCATGAGCCCACAAAGGTTTCTGAGTTGATGCAACCAATCTTGACAGATGGCCGAAATACACGCGGGCTACAGCTAGTTTATTAAATATATTTTGACAAGATACATCGAGAAGTCACAGTTGGAATCGAGATCGAGATTTTAAATTTTTTCGTTTGTAACCAGTAGCGATTTTATTTCTAATTATTTTTGCACACCTCAACCCTAAGCTACAAATGTCAATTTATTTGAACTCCACAGAGTACATTGATAGTGATTGATAATAATAATTATTCAAGTTTGAGGTTATGTTACTCTGACAGAAAGAGAATTCAAATAAATTTATTTTGCATTAAGTCTAGTCCACAGAGTACATTGTTAATACAGAAAGTCTAGTCTATGAGCTGTGTATTAACTTTCTTTGTTTAATATTTTATAGGTTACAGTACCAGTATATATTAAAATGAAAGTGTTTCTAAATACTTCGGTTTTAGGCATTCTCAGAGATTCAAGAACAAATAATTTAGTTTTTTCTCGAACTATTAAAAATTTTGGACACAAACGACAACCAGTTCCTTTTGTAACAACTATATGGCATGGGTTTCTAACGTTTTCGTTTGTTGGATTAGTACTGAAGTGGGAAAAGTAATTAATATTATTATTTACTTACAAAAACTCACTTACACATTTTCACAAATTCACTTATATATTTCATCTAAACTTGTTTTATTTCAGGATCAAAATGTTCATGTTTGGAGATTCAGAATCTATCATAGAAGACGCAATAGAATCTAGTGATACAATTTGAAGTAAGAGTTATTGCTGGTTTATTAACTTGAAATATATATTAGTATAGGTAATTTCATGTCTCATCTATTTTTTTTTTAATTAACATTTCGGACATTTATCACAACGCTATGTAGACCCAAGCTAAACAGAGCTTGTGTTATGGTACTAGACAACTGTTATATCAGTTGTCATATGTACAAAAATACCTTCTTTTGTAAATACATAATATTATACATAGAAAACACCCAAACTCTGGAACAAATATTTGTAGATCATACAAACATTTGGTTCGACCCGAGAATCGAACCCGGAACTTAAAAACACTGCAGTTGCATAAGCTACCAGTGCACTGCACTGCAGGCAGTTAGTAGACACCAAGACAGATAGTATATTTTCTTTTTAATATTTTTAAGACAACTCCCGCATTAGGAATATACATCCTTTGTTGGGGGGGACTTTACAAACATATAATTAAATGAACACAGAGAACACACAGATTCAAGACAACAATTTGTGGATCACAGTGTTGTCCAGCGTGGATTTGAACCCACGAGACTTGGTGTAGTAGAAAGTGGTGTTGTGACCGCTTAAACCACTAGGCTAACCTTGCAGTTGTATTTAATGATTTAATATATGAGTTTAATTTCATTTGATGTTTTTTCTTGATATTATTTTATTTAATTAACCTATTGCAGTGTCGTATGGCCTTAACTCTCCTGAGAGGAGACCTAAGCCCAGCAGTGGGACATTATGGGTTGTAGATGTAGTGTAGTGTCGGACATAGGCATCTTTTATTGCACAAGATTTCAGCTGTTAATATTGTCATATTTCTATTAAGATCTCATATTAAATTGATATTGATTGCAGTGACGTTTTTTGTTGTACTTCATATTAAATCTGTCTTGGAATGTTTGACTATATTTTATCATTTAGTATGTGGTGACCTGGTGATCTGTTACCCAGGTTAACCTTTATGGTTAAATAAAAGTAATTAAAGATTTAATTGATGGAATGTATGACTATATTTTATCATTAAGTATGTGTTGACCTGGTGATCTGTTGATCTGTTACCCAGGTAAACCTTTATGGTTAAATAAAAGAAATTAAAGATTAAATAATTATTGTTATACATAGTCTCTTGAGTGACAATGTAACAGTAGCAACATAAGCTGATGATAGCTGTTATTATATGTAATAATTGTTCTACTGATCGCCGTGTGGGGCCGCCATAGAATAGCCCCACCCCATCTCATCCCGTGGGTGTCGTAAGAGGCGACTATGGGAAACACGCAGCCGAACACCAGGCTGCCGAGGAGATCCCAGCCCTTTTCAGGGCTCGCCGTCGCTCCCAGTATCCCTCTGTTTTGCAGAGGGGACAGGGGATGAGACGGTGCCAGGGAACGAAAGACGGAGCCGAACATCAGGCTGCCGAGGCGGGTCGGCCCTTGCTGACCCAGGGGCTGACGGGCTCTTGTGCCGTCGAGTCAAGGAAAAGACTTTAAAACCCGACAGCAAAGTCGTTAAAAGCAGTGGCTGCCATCGCCTCGTACGCTGATGGGATCGGCCGACGGGGTGGTGGCGGCCGGGGGAGAGGCTCTGTGGGAGCGGGAGAGAGGGCGCCCTCCTGCCCCGCGAGCCGCGTGCCCCGCGAGGCGGGGGGGCGCTGGCGAGCGCAGTTCGCACGCGTCCCTGAATCCAGGCTCTGCGGGATGCTCTTTCCTGCCCCACGGGCCAACGAGGAGGGGACAAAGGCGAGCGCAGTTTGCCCGCGCCCCCGAATGAGAGTGGCCACGGGCGGTGGGTCGGGGGACCTGCCGCCCCATGCTAACGTGGCGGAATGCGCCTCTCTGTGTTCCTGGGGTGCAATCATACGAGGAGGACAGGCCCCACCATCTGGGCACGTGGCCCGGAGCGGGCGAGCGAAGTGCGTAAATGCATTCCACCACGTAAAAAAAAAAAAAAAAAAAAAAATTGTTCTACTGAGGCACCATAATTCTTTAAAATACTTTAAATGATGTTAACAAATGGCTAATGGCTAACCAAATGGAGGATAAAATCTAGTGCAAAAAAATCACTTCAGGATACTTTCGCCTTACAAAGGGGGAACTGCCCACCTGTCTCAGTGAGTGGTAATGAGCTCCCCTAAAATGATTTAGCCAAATATCTGGTCTGAAGTCTGCACTTAGACTGGAGACTTCATGACGAAAACACATGGAAGAAAAAGAGATGAAATCAACCTAAATAAAGTACAAAGGGCTAAACTGATTACTCGGAACTTCAAGTTGTCACTGGATAAAAATCTTCATATAAAAAAACATTTTATAAAAAAAAACACTCCAAAATAACATCAAACGAAAACTCCCTGTCAAAAAACGCTAAAAAGCGTAAAATATACTGGCTCTTCATAAATTGCTATGTGCTAATTCTTGTCTATACCTAATTCTTTATTCATTTAAATAGTAGTATTATTAAGTGTGCTAGGTACCTAAAATCTGTTTGAAGTCAGCGCCAAGCCAAATGTAATAGTCTCTTCGTGTAGAAGAAAACAACCCAAGCAGACAGTCACGCGCGGGCTGACGTCGTTGATGGTCGATCAACAACTTGAAAGAATACAACTAAGGCCCTATTAGTTAGTGTACATGGTATTTAAAAATCATCCTCTAACTCCCAATCGTTTTACTTTCTATCATCAGCTCATGTGATTAACTTAAAGAATTTAAGTTAAGGTCTATACGTACCTGTGATATTAAAATCATCCTCTAATCCCCAACTATTGAAAAATTTTACCTTCTATCATCAGCACTAAATAACTTAAAAGTATGCAACTAAAAGTCTATAGACACATGAAATTGAAAGAATTATCCTCCAACTCCTAACCGTTGAGGAGTTGTAACTTCCATCATCAGCTTACCTAAATAACTTGAAAAAATACGACTAAAGGTAACATACGAATCTAATCCGAATAAGCTATTGTGTCAACTGCGGTGAATTTTCGTGGGTTTAGGCAATTTTGTCATACATACTATAGTAATCAAATATAGCTCACTTAGGACCCATATTTTATCCGTGGTGCTTCCCGGTTAAAAAAGGTGTTTTGACTTCAATTTGTCATATCATATGTTTGTTACAATTTGTTAAAAAATGTTGTCCAACAAATGTTAACCAACAAAGGTGCTCACACACAGTAGTTAGGTATATAATGTAGAGAATGTTGAATAACATTTGTTGGATAAATTTTTTTAACAAGTCGTAACATGTTATAAAGTTATAAAATGGTACTGATGTTGATGATACAACATCATGTAGCATAATGTTGCAAATAATTATAACATGATAAAACAAAAACTTCTGTTGTATAACATCATCCAAACCTCAGCGGGACGTTAGCGGAAGGGCGCGAGTAGTAGGTTTCTCGCGCGCAGTGTTGGGCATAAATCGATTACTGAATACAGTCAGGATTTGCAACTTCTCAACAGACATCTAACTAGAGATAAATTCGTTAATGGTTGATTGAATAACCATTTTCTTTTGCAATAATGACAAATCTGCCAGAGTCACAAATTGTCTGACAATGTATTTGAAAAGAGTTGTGTTAAATTCAATTAGTTATCAGTGGAAGAGCCACGCTTCGGCATGAATGGGCCGGCTCGACCGGAGTGATACCACGGCCTCACAGAAAACCTGTGTGAAATAGCGCTTGCGCTGTGTTTCACCGAGCGAATGAGGATACCGGAGGGTCATACCCCAACCCCTCACCACATCCCTTTCCCCATCCCCCAAAGGTCCTCTGGTGTAGCGGGTGACTATGGACGGCGGTAATCGCTTACCATCAGGTGATATGTCTGCTCGTTTGCCACCTATACTATAAAAAAATACCAATTAGCACTTCCTCCATTGAGCCACTACCAGCTTCCTCGAAAAGCAGACCCAAACTGATTGATACAGAGTGTTATACGATATTATACAAGCGTAACCTGTGTGGGAGAGCTTGCAATACATAACATGTTGTAACAAATGTTATAAAATGTTGTATAACATCAGTAACATTTTATAACTTTTGTTACAATTTGTTATAAAATTTTATCCAACATTCTCTAATATTTTATAAATGCTGTGTGGGAGCACCCTAAAGAGAAAATCTAACTACAAAAATATAACAAATCACATTATAATGTTTAAAGTTTTTTTATGGTAGCTTATCTCAATAAAGGGTTAAATAATTCCTAATTAAAACAAAATATGTTCGATACAAAAATTTTAACGCAGGAAGTTCCATCGGCTTGTATGACGTTTGAAGCTTAAATCAACCAATAAATTAAACCTAGAAGTTCAAAACGGACTAAAACGGTCCTAACTTTTAAATAAGTAATATATTTTATAAATATTTTTTGTAAGTACATGCATACTAGAATTACAGTTTTCAGCGATTTAAAGAAGTGTTTATTGTAAGTACAAAATAATATACATATATACACCTTCGTTTGTAAGTAGGTACATCGCTAAATTTATGTAGGTAGTTGATCAAATGGTGATTTCAATAAACTACAAATTTACACATTTACTCTTACTAAAACTGTTAAAATAAAACAATGTCATAAAATAAAATACTTTATTTAAGCTCACATAATAATTACGTGTACCTAACGTTAACTGTCATACAGTAAATCTAAATAAATAGTTCTTAAGTTAAGATTTTTATCAACAGTAAATAAGTATTGAAAATTGTTTTTGATTTATCAAATTGTTATTATTATATATAGCAGGTTAAAATATAACTTATCAAACAAATTTATGTGGGAAAGAGATAACACTACAGTTTCGTAAAAACTTACACAATTACACATTATTACTTACGTTACTCTATAATACGTTGCCCTAACTTTGTATTGTTGGTGCACCAATCTTTTATATTTATTTATTTTGGATCAAAATCTAAGATTGTACGGTTTGTAGCTTCTTAAAATTAAAGACTACTGTTAATGTTAGTAACAGTTTACTGCAACATTCCGTAAGCTGTATACAAAGCCTTATTTTAAATGTGAAATATCACAATACTGCCAGTGATTTAAAGAATAGCAGGTAGTGAAAAAGCACCAAATTGTTAATTATAAAATATTATTGATTATTGGTACACAAAATACAAAAAATAATTACCTGTGCCTATTTACAACTTATATGAAATTGGTAGATAAAAAACCACATGTCCCTGAACTCAATGACTAGTTTTGTGTACATATATATAAATCTATAAAAAATCACTCAATTAAATTTATTTTTTATTACCATTACAGTTTTGTTTTATGTACTGATATATGAGATTATATATAATTAAAAAGAAACACAGTATCGCTGCGTGGTAATGTATCGGCATGTTATATATAGCACTTAATACTCCTGGTTGCTTTTTACTGACACTGTTTAATTTTGACATACTCTTATTATTATCAATATCATATGAAGGCATCTTAAGCTCTGGTTCGCACTGAAATTCTTTTTGGCTAGTTATTTCCTCATTTTCGACTGGTTTTTTAGTCACAATATCTTCTTCACTAATTTGATTCTCTTCACATTTGAATTGCGACGTAGTGGTCGAGTGTGTAATATTATCTTCACATATTTTTTGATTCATGAAAGTATTGGCCTTTTCGTGTGTATTACATCCCATAATAATATTAGTAGTCACCGGTGAAGGAGTAGATATTACCTTAGTTCCTGAACAAAATTCTAAGCTCTCTTGTAGGTAGCTATCTATTTTAGATAACTGCTCTGATATGAGTTCATTAGCCAGCGGGCTACAAGCTCTTTTAAGTGGCTCTGAAACATTTGTTTTATTCAGATAGACGTCTTCCAAACTGGTAACCTCGTTTACTGTCTCAAAATTATCAAGTCTATTTATTAGAGTGCCTTCAAGTTGCAATTCAGGGAACAACTTCTCAGTTTCAAACAATTTGTTTTTACATAAGGAGCTAACAATCTTGTAGCTTTGTAAATCTTCAAAATCGTTATTTATGTACTCGATAGGAGCAGGGCTCTTCTGTCGTATTTGATACATTTGAGATGGAGTTAACAGTCGTGGAGAGTCTAATTCTGGTAACACAGGCGTAAACTTCACAGTGATAACGTCTTCATTTGTTATCGTTTCTGTTTTAACAATATCATCGATATTGCTGTTTCCCTTGAGATGGTTATCAAAAGTGGCATTAGGTGAATCGCTAATATCGTGTCGTGTTGATCTTTGTACCCGATCCACTGTTACCTTGCTGAGTAACTTACCGTCTGTACTTCTTATGTCGGAAAACAGTCCTCCATCAAGGTGGAGGGGTGTTTCCAACTTCCTCGTCCTTTGGGGCGAAGGTGTGTTTAGGGGCGGTGTGATGGGAGAAGGTGAGACAGGCCGAAAAGTAGTAGTCGAGTAAACAGTATCAGAGTTATACATAATGTTCTGGGGACTTTTAGCGGGCGTGTATCTTACAGAAAGGCCGACCTCCTTTGGCAAAGAAGCTCTGTCCTTCGAGGTTCTTTTTGCACACCTGCAAATAAAATGATGTAATCCTAATATTATACGTAAATAGTTTGGTACAATTTCTTGTAAATAATTTAAAAATATGAAGTATTTCAATATGTTTTACTTTTAAACTAAAAATCATTACCGTATTACATACAAATCATTTATATTAATGTAATGTCTACTAAACACAACAACACGACTAATATTATTTTTAATAAAACATCATTAAAAATTTATTATAATAAATACATAAAATAGCCATAACTTTTCAAACTGTTTCTTGGAAGCATATTTGCAAGCAATAATGTCAGTTTATAAACTATGACTACATCCAAAACACTATGATACTTCCTGAACTGTGGGAAGTTGAAGAAAATATATAAATATTAATTAATTATATACATGATTTCGTTATATACATATAAATAAGTATGAGATTACACTCTATTGTATGCACACACACGATCACGGTTATTGGTAGAGGGAGCAAAGTGGCGGCGTATGACGAGCTTTGTAAAGACATTGTGTAGATTGATAAATAATAACCGCTACCGATCAACATGTTTAATAGATTTCGGATCTTGGATATAACACGTTTATATTACAAATTAAAAACAAACAGCGGTTTATAAATCTATCGATTAATTAGATGTAAATGTAATTGAATGGGTTTTGAAGTTGTACCTTTCATGTAGGTAGATTAAAATTGGCGACGGGATAAATGCTAAAATGTAGAATGTATGGGTAATGCATTTAAGACAGGGACTAATCATAATTTTAATAAGGTTCGTTATTCAGATCTGTAACAGATATTAAAAAGGAAATATAACGAATTATGGTGGGTTGTTTTACTCATTTTTACAATAAAATTAGTGTTTTAGAATTGCGAGGTTTTGACTATTTTATGTAGGAAAAAAAATATTATCAACTTCTCATAATATGACCATGTTAACAAAGATATATAATTTTGTGAATGTTGCGTGACTGTGTGTTTGTGTTTTTAGTAGGAGTCTCATCATACGCACCGTGCAGTTGAAGCACTGACTGTGGTAGTTATTGTTGAGCGCCTCGACCCACCTGTCGCCCGCCTCCACGGGGAAGCCGCAAGCGAAACATTTTGTAGTAAACAGGTCATTCCAATCTGTAACATTATTCCAAATTATGTATGGAGTATTTTGCAGATTCTTTCAGGTATCTTAAATTTCTTATCACGTGCCAGATTTGTCTACACAATAATATTAATAGTAAAATCATGTATATTTACCAGCTTCACAATAGGGCAACCCATCTTCTAAGAAAAATGGATTATTCCCGAATAGTTTTCCACAGTAAACGCAGTTAAAGCATTCTGGGTGGTAATGCTTTCCAATAGCGTTTAAGCAGTCCTGGAAAAACAGAAACCTAGCTAAGTAAAATTTATATCTTCTGACACAAACTTAAGTAATTACTTACTTATCTAAACACATTAAACTCAATGTATCCCTAAATCTATCTATCTAATCTAAGTATCTATACAAATAAATAAAATGGAAGTTTTACGAGCTAGTAAGCTATTATGTATTTACGGTACTTACTTAAAAAATAATATTTTTAAAATTTCGTCTGTCAGTCTGTTTGTTGCCGATAATCTCCGGAACAGCTTTACTGATTTTGACATTTCTTCACTAGCAGATAGTTGATACTAGACTTGATTGTCAGTTATCACACGCGTGTTTCATTCAGAAAACCCTTAGAGAATGCAAAAAACACTTACGCCTTTTATTTTAGCATGGCATTTATCGCATGCAGGTGCGATGTACTGTTCGAAGCAGAATTCACAGTAGAGCTGACCATTTTCTTCCACAAACCCAATATCTTGGAGCGGGCGCCTACATGTCGCATTCACGCAGATGAAGTGCTCCGGGCACCAGATGCGCCCCAACGCCGTTATGAAAGGACCTCTGTTTAAAATAAATTATGAATAAGTAAACATAGAAAGTGAACACAATCCACTACAAAAAGTAATATGAGTTTCCTAGAAATTGGTTAATCATGTTATACGAAAAAAAAAACAACACTCGTGCGTTTAAAATTTAAATTATCTTTGCCGTTGGAACTTACTTGAATCATATTTTAAAACATTTTATGTAAAAACTCTTTACCTGGTTATGGCTTTGTCACATTTGTGGCATACAGGATAAAGTCCGTCTGCTACATCTGCGCACTGTATGGTGCTCATAGGTCGTGCAATTATATGGGAGTCTCGTCTGCCATCGTCATTTCTAATATTTTTTTTCTGCCTTCTTCTTACAACTACTTCTTCATCATTTGTTTCTTGATGCGTTTTCTCATCATTATCGGATGAGTTTTTTGTTTCTTCGGTATGAAGCTTTGTATTGTCCTTATGATTGTTACTTCGCTCAACATCATTGAATTCGATACTGATGTTTGGAGAAGTCTTTAAAGTATACAGCGAATTGTTATGTAAATGGCTAGGAAGTTCTTTCTTTTTATTTGCGTCCTCATCGTGTTGAATAAATGTATTCTTTACATTGTCATTTTTACAATTTTGATCAAACACACTCTTTTTATTTCGTGTACTTTCATTCGATTTACTTTCATTATTGAAACTAGTAGAAACATTGTCTGATTTTTCAAATATTTTTCTTTTATTAAGTGTGTTGGAATAGACGCGATCTAATTTTGGTTCTGTTTTATTATCAAGATTGCCATTGAAGCCATTCATGCTATTGAGGAAAGAAGATTTATCGAGACTAGTTTTTTTTAACGTACCGGTGTAGTTTTGTTCCGCTTTATCTTTATAAGAGTCTTCGCTGCTTGAATAGCCATTTCCGTTATAAGATTTATCTGCACTGAGTACTATACGCTCCTCGGGTGTAGCATTAGAATGTGTGGATTTCGCTACGATTTCTTGCTTCTTTTTGTCATCATTAGTATTAATGGCTGTTCCAATATTAGTGTTGTGAACATTAAACATTGGCACCGGGGAACTCGGCAAGGGTGGCGGTATCAAAATGTTTGGTTTAGGTAGATATTCGGTTGTGTGATTATTTTTCAGGTTATCTTTAATTTTATCACTAATGTTATCATGTGTTTTAAATGCTCTTTCTGATGGCTTTGTTAAGTTATTTTCCAGAGGTGGTGGTGAATCTGTATTTAATGGATGTTTAGTCACAACAGTATCTTGTATCTTGTTGGCCATAGATTGTATGTGGTCAGCGGGTTTGATTTTCCGCTGTATACCTATTTCATATCCGTTTAGAGCCATTTTAGCCATTTTTCTAATAAGCCTCTCTTCTGCTGGACTTTTAAATTCCGTTTTATGTGGACTGCTTGTAGCCAGAAGTTCATTAACTGTTAGAACATTAAAACAATCAAATAAACAAAAATGTTAGAAGCAAAATATATTATACTAAGATTAGTTTCTATACGGCAAAATGCATAAAAAAACCTAAACAATATTAAAATCACATTATCCAAACTGTTACTGCATGCCACGCACAAAACAAAACACCATCTTTTAAGGGCGGAATCACCTAATATTCCCATTACAGGAGCCACACAGAGGCACGCGGGAGCCGGGCAGCGCAGCTTTATTCAAAACTCCCCGACCTCGTTTTGGGGCAGATGATACACCGAAAGTTTTGCCACGAGCGGCAGCTCCTACACTCGAACCTGTCGATGGGGTAGGATCACACACTGGACCTTGGTTAGCACCAGAAATCGAAGGCTTTGTTGGTTCATAATTTTCTAATGATCTACTGGCGGCAGTGGATGTAAAATTTGGATTAGTTTGGTTAAAAGATGAATGCTGTTGTGTAGGCGACACAGACATTACGGGAGGTGGAAAGACTTGCATAGGATTAATGTTTGAAGGACGAATATTTGAATCAAGATATTCAAATTCTCCAGGTAATGATGAACCTCCTTTATGAATTTCGACTATTTTTGCTGATTGCGTTCTTTCAAATTCTTCGAATGTCTTTCTGGTTGTATGCGTTCTAGTATTGCCTTGTTCAATAACATTTTGAGATTGCATTTGTCTTTGTCCATAATTTTCTTGGTATAAAGAATCCTCTTTTATTTTCATTTCGCCCTTTGAATAGTTTTCCAATTTATATCCCATATTTCTATGATTTTGCTCTTTAACAGCTGTTGGGTAGATTTGGGTTTGGTTCCAATGTTTGGTATCATAAGCATTATAGAATTGAGAATTGCGGGAGTCCCGCTGTTCTGTCTCATATTGTTTTTTATTGGAAAGCTCTTGTGACATACATGATTCCGAAGTATAATTTTGCGGGAAATTTTCTTTGACTCTCGGCGCTTGTGCTTTTAATGGATTGGGAGGTGGGCCTTGGGCGGGGGATTTTGATCTAGGTTTGGGTGTAGGTGACCTACTAGCTTCTCGACTAGAAGGCTCATACAAATGACTCTCTGGTGCTAGATGTTCTACTGTTACCAAATTCATTTGGTAATGAGGAATTATGGGTGCTGGTTTATTAATTAAACTTGGTGTACTTGGACGACTACGTGAAGGTGTGGCTCTTAAAAAGTTTTCATCTGTTAGTGGTTGAAATGTCATTGTAATTGGAGTATCTTTATGGAAATGAACCGATTCAGACTGAGGAACTGGTGTTTTTAGTTGTGGGATCTTAGGTGCTAGTGCTTCAGGCTTGATGTAAGTGGAGCTTGGTTCAAGAGATTTTTCTTTAGATTTTCGCGGTGGTTGAGTTGTTGGCGTTACTGGCCTTTGCAAAAAAGCGGGAGCGTTATAAAGTTCTGGAGTTATTCCTCTTTGAGAAGGTAATTGTTCAAAGTTTCTTTGATAGGGAGGAATACTGTCTGGTTTATGTAATCCTGATTTTGATCTAGTGGCGCTGGATGTTAAGGATTCTTTTTTGTCTAATTGTTCAAAATAATTTTGAGCGTTTTTTACCGACGAAAAACTTTGTGTATCCATGCTACTTGAAACTGAAGAATGTTGCATAACCATTGATTCGGTATACATTGTTTCCTGTTTTGTTTTAGTAGCCTGAGCAAAACTTGTTTTAAGTTCATTGCTTATTGGAGGAAAGCTTGATAGTTTGCAAAACTCTTCAGGTTGCGGCGGTGGGAATATTTGTTTTGATACTGGTCTAAATGCTGACATTTCGGAGGATGATTGCAATTGACAGGTATTTTGCATAGCTGAAAATTCTGAATGTATTTTATCAGTCATTTGAGTTGAAGTTTGAGTTGCTATTGGTTTGATAATATCAGACAAATTGGTTTCAGTAACATGCGAGACAGAACTTGTCATGTATTGACTTGTTTGGTTGGTACTGATAGAACCAAATGGACTATATGGTCTGTCAGGTGCGATTGTTAAAGCATCTCTAAGTGATCCTCTTTCTAATTCTTGGTAATGAGTCTGGGTGGGTGTGAATGGTCTATTCGGTGCTGTTGTTAAAGCGTCTACCAAAGGTGAGGCAGTTGCGTCACGAGGTATTTTAGGTTCAATGATAATCTTGAAATCGGGTGGAATATATGGCTTTGTCTGTTCTGGCATCGGAATGGGCGGCGGTACTTTTTCAGGAGGGTTGTATGTTTTTATTAGTGGTATAGGTGTTATGCTTCTTTTTTGTTCCTGTAGAAACATAGGCGAGGGTTGCTGCGGTAACTGTGTATGATTTATTTCAGTTGCATATTTATGATCAGGGCTTTCTTCTTCAGTGTTATGTCCTGATTGTTGGAATGTTTCTGAAACGATGTCATTAACTGGGATAGTCTGTCCGATGTTACTAACAGGTACTGATGCAGTTGGCAAGGGAGAATATGGACGGTCGGGAGCAGTTGTCAAAGCATCTACCATAGATCGCACTACATTAGTTTTATTTGCATCTGAATTAGCTTTCTCCTGCACTACCTCTCGCCTCAAAGTCTGATTATTCATGTCAGCTGTAATAATGTACTCCTCTTTACTATCAGTTTTGTGTTCAGTGAGTAACAAATCTTTTTGTGTAAGTACAGCATTTTCTGTTTTAGGCTGGGCAACTGTTTTGTTTTGTTGGCCTCCAGTCTGGTCGATTTTCTTGCTTTCTTGGACCTCTTTACTTGTAAACTCGGTATTCATTACTAATTTATTTGGTGTTTTTACATCTGTGGCTGTTTGCGACTGTATGTTTTCTTTGGCTTTAGCGATTTCTACATTATTAACATCTTCAAATTCAATTTTATCTTGATGAATAGATTGAAAATTTGCTTGTGATTGATAAACAGTTGAACTTTGACTTTCTGATGATTTTTGGGAAAATGTTTTTACTGTACCAGACGACGTTTCCTGCATCATTTGGTTACTTTGAATGGCGGATTCAGATTGAGAAGTTTTTGTTAACGATGAAATAGTGGCTGTCGAATAAGAATGGCTGGAAGATATATCTTCTTTTTGTTTCTTAGATGTAACGAATTCACCTATAGCTTGATGTTCAACAATAGCAACTGCAGATTTCGTGTCAAAGGCATGTTTTTGCGTCGTCGTTTCTTCGCCGTATTCGGATGGTTCATCATCGATGGTATTAGCAGGTGGGGGCCAAACTACGCTTTTTACATTCTGTGCTGTTAGTGAGTAGTGTTAGAAAGGTTATTGTAGGGAAAAAATAGATGAAAATAAAGATTAGTAAATTTAAAGAAATAGCGTCTTATCGTAGATTGATGTAAGCTAACTAATTAAAATCAAACTGTTTTAATGAAGCCAGAAAGTTAAAGACTGATTCAAGAGTAATCAGGTACTATTTTATTATGTGACGCATGACTCAACAGTGCCAGGGCGATAGTTATTTTTATGTTGCGGCTGCTGTCCTTAGGTATTGCCTGCGTAGCGCATTCACTTTATATACATAATTATATTCATTACAAATAAACAAACCAATAGCTAAAGGAAGCTAAATTGTGCACCTATTTATAAATTACCTTTAAAAAGGGAAACTGGGGTCTCTGTCAAAATAAATAAATGCCTTAAATCATTTAGTTTTCACTTTAGTCAAATATAAATATAACCACATTAAAAACATCATTTTCGACACTAACTAGGATTTTTCGAACCCAATAAACGTTTGTAGGCACCTACATAAATAAATATTTCATAGCCAATATCTTTTAGACACAAAACAATAGAATGAGAATGTCAACATGATAGAACTCACTACGACGCGACGTAGGTACATGTAGGTATGTAAAGTTAAAAATGTTAATAACTATGATATAATATCTACTTCCTGTAGGTTTTTTAATTTGGCGATTTCCACACTTAATGCACGGGTGACACAAAATGTTTGTTTTTTCATTTTATGTTTCTAAATCTCTAAATTCAAAATATTTCAATAGAATGTACCTAATTAAAATAAAAGACATTGAAATCATACTTTCTAAAATACTGCGACAGAGGTTGTATAAAAATAAACTGTAAAACTTCAATATAATAAATATTCCTTATATACTGCTCTAAATAAAATCCGCTTAGATTATAAAATTAACCAGCTATATATTCATTTTTACATCTGAAACCCTCACAATCGAGTAGTCTTTGTATGTTAAAAAATATATCTGAAGACTAGTTTTAAATACGGAGGTGACTAAATTCGTTGTGATAGTCGAAGATGTTGTAAAGATTATACAGCAAAAGTGACTCTCTTACTGGGGGCAAAAGGTGCTCCTAGAGGAGCCGGTGGTGCGAGTGGGGGGGCGGGTGCGAGTGGGGGGGCGGCGGGCGCCGTCACGGGCCGCGCCGGCGACAGCGGCGCCGAGCGCGGCGACAGGGACGGAGAGTACGCCGATCCGATGGACGAGCCGAACGGCTTCGGACCCGACAAGTTGCTCGATGGCTGTATACATACAATTAATATACTATATAAAACATGAAAGCAACAGAGAGTACTACTTTGACCTAAAACACATAGTAGGCGGATACCGTACAATTTTAAACAATAGGATAACATATAAGACTTAAACGAGTGAATGTTAGTAGACCTTAAATGGATGCACCTTACTTCTATATGAATCTCTGGGAACCTACTCCACAAGACAAATTCGCATCGCAGAATATTGGGCCGAAACCGTATAAGTGTGGCCATTGATACGATTAAGAAAAAGTCTAATCCATTATCGTTTTTTTAATACGTTTCAAATTTTCAAAACGAAGTTCTCACTCAAGAACTGAATGAAAACTGGCTGATCAATTACATTTTGTATGAAAGAACTTCAGTTTTACTTATCTTCATGTAAGTCCGAGGCCTTATTTGACTTTCAAGACTACGAACCGTAGAAACAACACGGAGTAACTGTCTGATTCTATTTTCTATAAGAATCTAAGATAATGAGTCAATATAGTTTTGAAAGCTCTTGAATTTCTGGAAATAAAGTTACTTACACTAAAGAGCGACGAAGATCCATTTGAATAGTTGTTTGTCGCCAGCGGTGGCAGTGGAGTCGAATACGTATTGGTAGGAACGCGCCCACCACTGCACATGAAACAGTTAAGTAACATATACGTATTTATCATCTTAAATCTATGCAAAGTATAAAAGTTCCTGACTATTGTAATGTACTATATTTACCACCTACAGAACTAATAATTTAAGATAACTATTGAAACTGTGGCGAGGCGTGCCGCCCCGGCGCCGTGAGCTGTAAGTATGCGCACGTTCGCTTGCGACAACGCAAGTAAACAAAAAAAAAGTAAAATCTAAAGCCCAACTACGCCAAAAAACCACGCTGAAAAAGCACAATTACACTACATGGCCTACGGCTTTTGAAACTTAGTAATGTACCATAGTCCATAACACTTTAACAACGCGTAACTACGGCTTTTGAAACTTGTTCATGCTTTTTCAGTGTCTTATTTTTTGGCGTAGCCCGGTTTTAGATTTTACTATTTTTTTATTTAATTTTTTTTTTGTGCCTTTATAATATCAATTTTTTTATCAATGCAAAGAAAATGCCTATAAAATATATTTTTGAAATATACAAGTAACGCCCTTTCCTATGATACCAAACACGGCATATTTTTTATCAAACATTTTCTTAAATACATTACTTTATGTCGGCTAGAGGGCGCCACATTACATTCAGTGACACGTCATTTAGCCTATAATCAGATGACGATCAAGACGCTTCCAACGACACGTCCTTTGTCCAGTTCTAATGGGTAGTTAAGGAGCTATGAACCAACTAGGAACAAATGAACATACATACATACATACATACATACATAGCCTGTCAAAATAATAGCCCTCCTTTGGCTTTGCCGTAGTCGGGTAAAAAGTTAGCTGAATGAGCCGATTCTCAAAGCGCACATGTATTTACTTGGAGCACATGCTTCATGATTGGTTGATGACTGGAGCAACCTCGCTACATTGCCACCGCGTGGTTGCCAGTTTTGTTTAAATATTGAATAAACAACACAAGTTAAATCTTCCTCCGACTTTAATTATGCTCTAACTACGAAGGCTGGGCCGGTTAGAACAGTTACAAATCACCTCTCCCTGATATTAAGACTATAGTTCGAAAGCTAATCAGCTAGGCCGGCCAACATACCTATCCCGAGTACCTACATCAGCCAGCTGGCATAGTACAGAGCCCAGATATTATTATAAACCCCACGCGTCAGCAAACACCTCAAAGGTCCAAATATACGTGTAGTGTGTCTACAGCTCTGTTTGTTTTGTCAATTAAGATCAGACTAAACCATTAATAAGTTTTATTTATCCTTGGCTCGTCAGAAACATATAAAAGTGTATTTATAGTTATAAAGAAGTAAATGTAAAGTCGAAATAGAAGAAATAACATAATGACTTACGGTGGAACAGTTACTGGATCGAGATTTGGCGCAGGTGGGTTCTGGCGTGCCACGAGTTTAGCGTGGATGTCACAGTAGAGCTTCCCGTTCAGGTTGTAATAGCCCTGATTTTTGAGTGAACTGCCACACGTAGAACACTTGAAGCATTCCACATGCAGATTCTTATCTTTGATGCGCACGAACACACCGCTATCACATAAAAGGACAAGGTATTAAACAGCTGTGTACATTAGAATATAGGATCCGCTTTACAAGAGAGTTCAACAAATGTGATAAGTTAAATTTCTTCGGTTCTTGGACATCCAAACATGGGTCAAATCGATTAATAATTCATTATATATTTGAGTGCTGCGGCTAAATATGTAAAATTTTAGGTACCCTGAAAATAGTATTTCTTACTCTTATTTTTTCAAAAGTAGGTAGGGAGTGTTACTTCGTACTACAAACATGCCCATCGAGTTACTCGTGCTAGTCCACCAAATCTGCTACATAACTAACTTGTACTGGTGCTCATCTAAATATGTACATGAATAGCGAAGTGCGGACATGCTGAATGAATATACAGTGACGCTAATATAAATATAGGTATAATTTACACATTCGGCCTAAACTACTAAGTATGAAAGTAGAAATGAAGACGATTAATAAATGAGCAATGATTTTAGCACTTTAGTACAAATATCGTGATGTCAAAGCTCCAGTCGGGAAGTCAAGAAAAGGGGCTTTCAACGAAACACGATATGTGTACTAACTTACATGTTACGCCTCCCAGTGATGCGGTCGAAATTTATACAACACATAAAATAATACAAAAGGGAGAGTCGTAACATGAAGGATCACATCTAATTACTTTTAATCTACACGATAGAACTAGTGCACAGGTCGACACGGTCGCAAACACGTCAAGACATTCCGTGGGGCGTCGCTTACATAATGTAGCGATTACAGTCGGAGCAATAGGGGGTGTCGTTGACCACGGGCAGCGAGTCGCGAGGTTGCGGTACGGCGGGCGCGCCCAGCGCGATGCGGCCGTCCGGCAGCACCTCGTGGCAGCCCAGCGGGATGCTGGCGCGGTGCGGCGGCTCGGGCGCCAGCTGCTCCTGCGGCGTCTGCGTGCCGGCGCTGCTGCGGCCGAGCGGCTGCGGCGAAGCGGCCGCGCCGGCGCCAGCCACGCGCGGCGTGCGCGAGCGCGAGCGGTGCGTGCGGTGCAGGCTGCACGGCGTACCCGCGCGCGCCACGCTCGCTCGCGAGTAAAAGTGAGAAGGCTCTGCTGGCCCGCAACATCCAGTTACTTCATACACCCTTTACTAATCGACGATAATGCTTTACCCGAGTAAAAACGTGTGTTAAATCCGTCCAATAAGTTCATAATATAAAACGATCGACGCGATACGATGAGAACGTAGACTAAGATAATTGAAATAATATAAATAAATTGACGCATCAGATACGATTCCATTGAAATTTTGCTTGCGATATGTGCTACCGTGTCGGCCCGCGTCTGTTGTCCGACTTACGTGATGAGTCTTTCGCACTCCTCGCAAATGTTCTGTCCCGGGGGCAAGCCTCCAGTGTTGTTGACTGGGGCGTCAGGCCTCGTGACGGGTGCTTGCACGTGACGCAATCCAGACACTGGCGTGGAGGGCGCGGGTGTCCCCCCTTGGTGGGCGACCTCTACTATTGTTCCAATTACATTGAATTAATTTTGATTTGTCTTGTGCGTTTTAATTTTGCCTTACTCAAACACGTAGTGATTAACCATTAATTGTTTTAGATTATATCCTTAAAACCCTTTACGACTTTACTGCACTCGATCTATCTACTTATTTAATTCATGTTATTTGATTTGATTTTTTTAAATTATTATTTCTAGGTACCTACTAATTGCTGTAGGTACCTACATTTTCATACGAGAGATTGCTCGGTATTGTATTGGATTTAGTTATATGTACCTATTGACATTTATGATATGCTAAATATATTAATTTATAATATTGATTATAATTGTATCCTATACCTGGCTCGGGGTCGTTCTGTTCCTCTTGCAAAACCTTGAAGACAGCACTTTTTTCAGCGTCGTATGTTTTCTCATTTTTCTTAAAGTTCACTCTGCCAACATACCAAAACATTAATTAGTTGAAATTCTACAAAATGTGAAGATTAAAACAGATAGATAGTAGATACGAAATGAATGCTTGTGGTACTTGGGTGATGTTTATTGCACAATTGGGTGCAGCATCCAATTATAATGCAAAAAGTTAGCAATGTTATAGTTTCACATGTCATATGTTCCAGTAATTTGAATTTTCTACAGCATTCCGACATTTAGTAGGTGCCTTTGAAACAACATGACGTTAACAACAACTTACCCGAGCACGCCACCCGCAAGTACTTCAGTCTGAGCCGAGAGTGTTTCTGCGATGGTTTTGTCGCTGTACATGTTGACGGGTGTGTTGTATTGTTTGTTCACTATGCTCTTCACTGAGTCATTGCCGTTCATCTATAACACAAGATTTTTTATGGTAGATATTGATATATTATGGCTATGATCACGACTTGACAAAAATTTTTTTAACTACATTTTTGGTATATGTATTGTGCATACATACATATGCATTAAGTAAAAAGCGGTTATTTTAATATTACAAACAGACACTCCAATTTTATTTATTTGTATAGATGTATAGATAATAAAGTGAAAACAGTTGAAGGTGTTGCCTCACTTTTAAATTTAATATGTGACCTTATGGGTGTAATTATTCTACCATAGAAAATGACAATCATACACAATTTATTTATTTATATAAAAAGCATAGTCAGAAGAATAGTGAGGAAAATAGTTTTAACAATAATATTCTGACATTAACTATTTGGCATATACTTACATAGCCAAAAGGCTTAGCGACATTGTTGTGCCCGGAGCCGAAGGCTCGCGTGGGCTGAGGTGTGGCCTTTAGTGAAGTGGAGGTGACAAGGGCGGGTGAACCTCCGATAGGTCTCGATCCAGGTCTTGGGAGACTTCCAGTGGGAGTGACTGCTGGGCGCCAAGTACTGCCGCCTCTGTAAACAGCGATAATGACATATGATTGAGTGCTCACCTTGCGTATGGTGTATTATTAGAGTAATTAGTTATTCGTACCGTTGAACGGTAAGTTCTAGGTTGACTCCGGCGGCGCGAATGGTGTCTTGCGCTTCTTGGTGTCGTAGTAAATACACATCAGTGTTGTTGACTCGGATGAGTGCGTCACCCGCTTGGAGACCAGCGCGTTCAGCCGCACTACCACCGTTCACCTGTATTAAATGTGCTATCATAAATAGGTACACGATTTTGGTTGAGGTTGAGAAGAGGGCAACATACAGTACCAAATGAAACTCAACACATCGACAGGCTTTAAAAGTTCACTGCAGTATCTTCTTATAAAATATTTATTCTATTATAAATTCTTTTTCTTTTCTTTGCAGTGCTATGGTCCTGCGTAGTTTGTATATGTGTATAGTGCGCTTTTACTTACGATACTAATAGGTCAAATACGAGTATGGTTATAACTGGTATTTAAAGTGGACCTGTAGCTGAACCAGGTGAAGGTGTTGCCTCACTTTAAATTTAATATATGACCTTAAGGATATTATTATTCTAGCATGGAAAATGATACACAGATTTATAATCAGTTCATGGTCTACCTTCCACAGCCGATTTGATATTTACAATTATTTTTACATTTTTTTCTATTTTCCATTGAATTGCCATTTTTATTATGGTTTAATGTAAACTATAGATTCATCGATAGAAATTTACCAAAAGAAACAGTTAGGCAATAATATAAATGGCACAGTTGTACTGACAAATATGTAGTCGTCACACAAGAACACCCTCGTTTAGATATTGTTTCAGCATAAGTAGGTACATTTAAGACGTAGGTATATTATAAATAATGTTATGTGCAAAACTTTAATATTATTTCTTCATTAATTGAATAGCAATTTAACCTTTAAGAAAAGAGCGTACTACTTCTTAAAAGGCCTGCAACGCGCAACGCACTTGTGACGCCTCTGTTGTTGCGGGTGTCCATGGGTGGCGGTAATCGCTTACCATCAGGCGATACGTCTGCTTGTTTACCATATGTCATACACAACCATTTACCATTCAGGTCTAACCTCTATTCTAAGGAGAGGCCTATTTCCGGCAGAGGACTGTTAAATGCTGTTGATATTTAATTGCCTCGGTGGCGTAATGGTAGCATAAGCGACTGCTGTGCTCGATTCGATTTGCAAATATTTGTTTCGGAGTTTGGGTATTTTCTATGTATATTATGTACCTATGTATTTACAAAAAAAAGTTTCCCATAACAACAAGCTCTGCTTAGCTTGGGACTAGATGGCGTTGTGTTAGATGTCCAAATATTTATTTATTTTAAGTAAATGACGTCCACATCCAGTCGGATAAAAGCGAACCTACAACCGGTTTACAAATTGACTTATGTACCTATAAGTACATCATTTAAATCAACAAACGATAAAAAAATACTGTCTAATACACAAAATATATTTGTATATGGGAAACTGTTGAAGATTGGATAGAAAATATTATCATTGCAATTGATCTTCAGTTTATCTATACAAATAAATAAAATTGGAGTGTCTGTTAGTAATAATAAAATAACCGCTTTTTAATAAATGCATATGTACATATACACGGTACAGGTACCAAAACAACATTTTTTTAAAGTTTTGTCTGTCTGTCTGTCTGTTTGTTTGTTCCGGGTAATCTCTGGAACGGGTGGACCGAATTTGACGGGACTTTCACTGACAGGTAGCTGATGATCTGAGGAGTAACTTAGGCTACTTTTTTTAGACTAGCTTCGTCCCGCGGCGTTACCCGCTGTACGACAATAACCGCGGGTAAAACCGCGGGGTTCAGCTAGTTCAAGGTATAGATAGGTACTTTACGTGACACCTGTCCTTCTAGAAACCTTAGTTCTTATCTCAAAATGGTACAATACGAAAATATAGATAGTCACAAGGTATTGTTTATTTACTTTTCATTTTATCTTCTATACAAATAAATAAAATTGGAGTGTCTATTTGTAATATTAAAATAACCGCTTTTTACTAAATGCATATGTATGTATACACGGTACATACACCAAAAATGTAGTAAAAAAATGTTTTGTCTGTCTATCTGTCTGTTTGTTCCGGGTAATCTCTGGAACGGCTGGACGGATTTTGACGGGACTTTCACTGGCAGGTAGCTGATGATTTTTTTTAGACTAACTTTTGTCCCGCGGTCTTACTCGCGGTACAACAATAGCCGCGGGTAGCACCGCGGGGTTCAGCTAGTCTACAATAGAAAGCAAAAGTTCTAACAACTTTACTAAGTACTAACCACCTACCAAGTACCTACATCAGAAATAAAACTTTCTAGTTAAGGTATGGAAAAATCTAAGTACCTACCTACTAATTTCTAACTTTCTGTAATGGCTGTATAATGAATGAGGCACTTGTTGAGATGATCGCTTTGGTAACTGCGTTTTATTTGTTTTATGTTTTACCTACAGACTCTTTTGAGCCTATGGTCTGTACTCTGGTGGTCTGTGAATCGGAAGACAATAGAGAATTTTGCCAGTCACATTTTGATTGTTTTTATTTAAAACTAGCTGAACCCCGCGGTGTTACCCGCGGTTATCGTCGTACCATGAGTAAGTTACGCGGGACAAAGTTAGTCTAAAAAAAGTCTAAGTGCCTAAGTTACTCCCTGGATCATCAGCTACCTGCCAGTGAAAGTCCCGTCAAAATTCGTCCAGTCGTTCCAGAGATTATCCGGAACAAACAGACAGACAGACAGACAAAAATTCTTTTAACTACATTTTTGGTATATGTACAGTATATACATACATATGCATTTAGTAAAAAGCGGTTATTTTAATATTACAAACAGACACTCCAATTTTATTTATTTGAATAGATTATTTCGAAGAAAGATCAAATAAATATCGATTGGTAAGCTAGTTATAAATATTTTTTACCGTAAATATATCTCATAATTCAATAGCAGATAAGACAAGAAATCAAGAGAACTGATTAAAACTTAAGTAGGTATGTTTGTAAAGAATTGTTGAGGCAATTTTCATTCTTCATTTATCATAAATGCATACGTCAAAATTTATTTCATTTGACGGCAATTGAAATGATGTAAAATAGGGTAAGTTACATGCGATAAAACATACGCGTTGTTGTAACTCTTACTCAACTAATGAACGTAAAGTGAAAAGTCTATGGCAAACCCAAAGTTAAGCAATAATATCGCCTGTCATGATGTATTTTGAAACTATAGTAAATATATTTTGAAAGAGTAAAAACCATACAATGACACATACATAACTGATTCACAGTCAGACACATATATGTACCGTACGTACATTTATGTGTACACCAGAATACTTGATTTTAAACGAGTGATTACAATGTTATATTTTTATACCATTATTTAAAAATGATATTATGTTTTGTACTTACTCACTATACAAATAAATCCACGCCACCAAAGTCAGATAGGCACTGCTACAATATAAATAGGTTGGTGTACCGCGAATTTTTTTTTTTCTATCGTATTATATCACTGTTACGTCAAACGGAAAATATTTATATTGACTGATACACTTAAAGTCTGTCGCACCGAAACCACAACGACAACTGACAAAAAATGACTCATCGTGATATAAGTAATATATCGCCTTATATATGGCTAAAACCTCCGTCCCCTTCCCCGTCGTACGTCGCATTTTTCCTTCCGGTTTGTGCACTACCGGTAATTGCCAACTTGACCCCAGTCCGCAGCTGACGAGCGACAATTTTATAGATCAACTACACACCTACATACTTATTGAGAAGCCCGTTCGTGCAGTCATTGTGCGCAAAAAGTTGCATTCCTTTACAAGGGGTCGTTAGTAAGGTGGAACTCTTCTACGTCCCCCTTGCACGCCTATTGCTGTTTTTGCAATTCCTTAGCATGTATTATCATGATTGTGTCATCGTATGTAATTATTGTCATTTAAGCATAACTGAACGCGGACTCTTGTTTTTATTTTTAAGAACATGAAATGGTTTAAAACTTGAAAAGATACATTACGTTACTGTATCTTAAACACTTTTTATATAAGAAGCTTTATACCAGTTTCGTCATAAAGTGCTTATTTGGATTGAGCTGGCTGGAATCTACTAAATTTGCAAAAAAATAGATATTTTTTTCTAAATATGGTATTTATTTTAGTACCTATTCCATTGTTGCGAGTGCTTGTATGATACAAACATACTTAATACACACATACATCTATGTATGTCCTTAGGTTGACGCCGCACGCGCTGCCTCCATATACGGTCAGAGAAGTACAAGAACAAGAAATTAAATGCATATCTGCAGCGCCCGGCGCCCGGTCGCGAGGCCAAGCCATATTATGTTTTCTTTATTATCTTTCATTCTTCTCTTACAAACGAGGACGAACCCCACGACATTAGGATTATAAATATTTCTTTCAGCTTTATCACAAATAGAATTAATATATAAACCAAGGTGTGTAATATTGAGAAAGGTTATGATGTTACGATGGTTTGTCAATGGTAATGACTAGTCTCTTATGTCCAAGGTAAAAGGTTTTTTGTCATTGATTTTTATGTAGTTCCCTTTATTCATAATGCATACAAACATCTCATCTCCAATGCAAGTTCTTGACATTTCATTCACTTGTGGTACATGGAACGCCTAAGAATTTAACATCACTCATGACTATTACAGCCCATAAAATAAATAAGACATTTAGAGAACATTTAATGACTGTTTATGTTTGGTTAAGATACATACATAGGTACATACCTAACTCAGATCCAGACGTTATGCTATGAAGTTCAATGGGAAAGTTTTTAACTGGTAATAATAATACTTAGTGATGTTATTTCAGGTTAAATAAAACCTTCATAAATTTTAACCATAATATATTATATGTATGTATCTTTGCCAAACATAAACAGAGTCATTATATGTTCTCTAAATGTCTTATTTATTTTATGGGCTGTGGTAGTCATGAGTGATGTTAAATTCTTAGGCGTTCCATGTACCACAAGTGAATGAAGTTTTTGTTTTCCTTAGGTATACATAAACCTAAGGAAAACAAAAAACCCATGAAGAATGTTATAAGATAACAATATTATAAATTGGTGAAGACTTAGGAACGATAATGTCTGAAAAAGTCTGTATGTACATAATTTATTAAAATGTTATTCAAATTACTTCAATGTCAGTTACATCCGAGAACTATTCAGACTATATGTGACTCGAGCTAAATTGTTAATGAATACCCTTGGAAGGACCAATAGCAAGCATACATTTTATACGAGTTGATATCTGAAGAAAGTATGTATGTTATCAGTAATAGCAATGTCCATGGTATGTAATTAGAATAGACACATGGCGATAATCCACAGAAGGCGTTGTTGTCGCAGCTCACCGTTCTAATTTCAAAACAAATCCCTGCCAGTACGTGACTTAGATTGTGTTCCATATAAACGACAGAACCCGAATAGTTACGCAACTACCAATGCCCAGCAAGCTGTGCGCGATTCCGGTTAATAAGAGTGAAACTGGTACGTGGCCGTGGAGATAAACACAACAGCAAAAAATCTGGACTGCTCTTTCAGAAATAGCAACGAATTAAACGGAATAGATTTGTTGGGCCGCACTTGCTTGTAACGATATATTTTTAGCTTAATGTTATACCTACTTCAAAGAGAGCTATCTGCTATCACATTTCCATAATATCCGTTCTCAATTAAGCTATATTGTTTGAGATAATAATTTTACGACCTTTTGTAATGTCTACATTAGGACTTTACAGTAAGTAAGTGGGATAGATTCAAACTGTTCTAACTTTTTGGCGGGTGCAGACATATGGGGTCAGTTGAAAGAATACAATTGTTCACAAAGCCTCTTTCACGAACTTCATTGAGGAAAAATTCTTGTTAATAAATACAAGGTTTTAAATAACTGTATGTAAACTTCAGATAATTATGTAGTCGTCAATATCTGTTTAAAACCTTGCAAACTTTTCGAGGATACCCGTATAATTTGCGTTCTTGTAGGTATTCAGCTGTGTGTAAATTCTGAAAACGGTATTAACTTTGTATTGTATGGGTACTTTTTGTATTATACTTATTTTTGTTTTGTTTAAAATGCAACATTTAACTTTTTTCTTGTTATAAAGTGTGCAGTATTTTTAGTACACAGGATCCGAGGTTTAAGAGAGGAGCATAGTTCGTTGTCGTCGTAGGAAAACAACGATATTGATTTTACTAGCTATTAAGGAGTGCACTTTAAAATATAATCTACAAATTACGTATTACTATATAACTTTTAATGTTTTTAAAATTTCGAAACGTTAATATGTGTAAGAGCTTTTAAAAATACAATTTGTATACACAAATAATTTGTGAATAACGAAAATCGTTCAAAAATCAAATCAAAAATGTTCTACGACTACTACGAACTGAAAAAGTGTAAATTTCCTATTTTATATTGAAGGAAGTATTTTTAATATGCTGGTTTTGCTGTACATACGTAGTAAAAATATACATTCAATATCAATTACGTACATACAAATATTTAGATTAGATATATAAAAATATTATATATCATATCGTTTAAAAATTTCACTAAGTGCTTTTGGTGCATGTGAATGACCAAATAAAAAATTGAATCTTTTTTAACTCAAACAAAACTTAAAAACATTCAGAATTATAATGTGAATTGTCCACAGTGTACAGTGTCAATGGGTAGATCGATTATGAGAATTTTGTAAATAGTCAAATGATTATACGAGGAACAATAAGAACATGTACCTACTTAGTATGTTGGTAAGTCCGTTTTTTTTCACTGCTAGAAAAATATATTATACTAGCTGAACCCCGCGGTGTTAACCGCATTTATTGTTGTACCGCGGTAAAAAAGTAGCCTAAGTTACTCCCTGGATCACCAGCTACCTTCCCGTCAAAATCGGACCAGTCGTTCCAGAGATTACCCGGAACAAAGAGACAAACAGACAAAAAAAAATTTGGTACATGTATAAAGTATAAGCGGTTATTTTAATATTACGAACAGACACTCCAATTTTATTTCTTTGTATAAATGTATTCAAGGGTGTGCAAGTAATACTTGTGTGGTGATATATGCTAAATGAAATGCGTTTAAAGAGAAAAAAATGACTAATGTTTTATCAAAAATGCAGATTGAGTAAGTGGATATGTAGACAAAGAAGTTTTTAAGTGTCAACCTACGTAACAAAAACACATTTAGCAGATAAAGAATGTCTGCACACCTTAATAATGCATGACATCTTTGGTGATAGCTTATATTATTATGTAGTTTGCTTTTAGAAGGCTTAAGTTCAATAAACTGTCATACAAAATACTCTTGACATCTATTTAGCAGAACATAATCACGAACCATCATAAGTAACGCATCATTCAAAAAGTACCGTTGGAATTGGCTAAGCTAATATACCATTGCTCGCTATCTTCTATTGACATTGCTAAACGTCATACCCGATATTTATTCGATCGATCGGTTCATGACCAAGATAAAAAATATCATTTGCCATTGCCATCCACTTTTTGCGAGGTTTTGTATCTACAATTTTTTTCCAACGCCTTTAACCTTTGATGCTAAAACTTATAGAGCTTTTGGCTTGAACAGATGCCAAAAGCTTTATTAGATACTTTTTTTTTTTTTTTTTTTTTAACGTGTGGAAACCCCCTCGGGCCGTCACCCCGCCGGGGTTTGCGGCGGGGCGGTGTGTCGGAATCGAACCGACTAAAACCCCACGGTGTGCCACTCTGCGCCTGAGACGGGAGGGATCCGGGAACTGCTGTTATTAACACATCCGGACCCCTCCCAGCGCCTGCCCGCACTGAAGCGGGCACCGTCTGCTGTTAAAACTCTCAATTTAGGCGACGTACGGCACACGCGTAACGTCGCCCCCTCGCGGGTGACCACTAAAGCGGATGGTGGGGAAAACCCATCCCGACCATCCGCGGCCACACTCAGGGCGGCATGAGGCGCTGGTAGGCGCGCCTCCGCCGCCCGGTTCGCCGGCGGCGGATCGGGTCCGAGTGGATATCATCCTCCCGGGCCTTCTCCGCCGCCTCCTTCTGCGAAATTACGTCTTCGCAGAAGGCTGCGACCGCGGTAAAACTGCTGTCGCTACCGGCCATGCAGCGAATGATGGCCGGTAGCGAGAGATCTCCTCCGATGACTGCAGTGAGGGCCCGGCGCTGCGACGCCCAAGCGGGGCAAATCGCCAGCGTATGCTGGGCCGAGTCCTCACTGCAGTCGCAGTGGTGGCAGGCGGGACTCAGTTCCCTCCTGGCGACCGAGTGCAGGTACTTTCCGAAGCATCCGTGCCCGGAAAGAACCTGCGTCAGTCGGAAGGAAAGGGTCCCGTGCTGCCGCCCTGCCCACTCGAGGATGACCGGCTGGAGAGCCTCCACGGCGGCAAAGCCAGCGCGTGGAGTCTCCAGCCGGAACGACCAGCGAGCCATCGTGGCTCGACGGGCGGCTTCACGCCACTCGCGTACCTCTTCGGGCGGAGGGCGAATGCCTCTCTCCGCCCGGAACTCAGCCACCCGTCGATAAACTTCGGCGAGCACTTCCGCCTCCAAATCCCACGGAGGTGTTCCGGCCAAGGCGCACGCCGCCTCGGTGGACACCGTGCGGTATCCGCGTATGGCTCTGACCGCCAATACCCTCTGAGGCCGCCAGAGGCGGGCCTTATTGAGGGCAGTCAGAGCCGCCACCCACACCGGTGCCCCATACAGCGCCATCGACCGGACCACCCCCGTGTAGAGGAGTCGCGTTGCGACGCTGGCCCCGCCCAAGTTGGGCAAAAGTCGCCCAAGGGCAGAGGCAGCGCCGACCAGCTTGGGACCAAGCTGTCGGAAGTGCTCGTCGAAGAGCCACCTACCGTCGAGGATCAGGCCCAGATACCTCATCTGGGCCCGAACCGGTACGAGGACCGAGTTGACCACTATGGAGGCGCCGGGGGGCGGCCCACGACGGGGCCCATGGAATAGCAGGGCCTCCGTCTTGTCCAGGGCCACCCGTAAGCCCAGCGCCTCGATGCGCCCGACCACCAGAGAAACACCAATGGTGGCCAGGCGCGCCGCCTCCTGGAAGTTCGCCCCCCGGGCTGTGACAAGAGTGTCATCGGCGTAACAAATTACGCCCAGCCCGGGGGGGAGACGACCTCTTAGGACCCAGTCGTATCCCACGTTCCACAGGAGTGGTCCTAGGACAGACCCCTGCGGAACGCCGCACGACATGGGTCGCCGTCTCAAGGCGCCATCTCGATCCTCGTACACGACGGTACGCTCCTGCAAATAGTCTGCCACCAGCCGCCTCAGGTACTCTGGCACTCCGTGGTATTGGAGTGCTTCCCCGATGCAGCTGAATGGCAGACTATTAAAGGCGTTGGCGATGTCCAAAGACACCGCCAACACCACGCCGCCACAGCTCACTGCCTCTTCGGTCACGGCCCTAAGGCGCATCACGGCATCGACCGTCGAACGCCCCTCTCGGAATCCGAATTGGGCGTCCGACAGGTCGGGCCCCACCTCGCGGAGTTGCCGGACGATGCGGGCAGAGAGTATCCTCTCAAAAAGTTTACCCGCCTCGTCCAGCAACACGATGGGCCTATAGGCCGCGACCGAATCGGCAGGCCGTCCCGGCTTCCTCAATAGGACCAGCTTCCCGCCTTTCCAGCACTCAGGAAAGCGTCCGGACGCCAGGCTAGCGTCCAACACTTCCATGAGGCGGTCCGACATATGGTCGAGGGCTCGGGCCAGAACTCGGGCTGGAACCCCGTCCGGCCCGGGGGCGGTGTTCTTGGAACGAATCCGCAGAACAGCCGCCCCAACCTCCGATTCCCTAACGGGCGGCACGTCTTCCTCTCGACCCCCGTCGTCTCTGACCGCATAGGCCATCGACGGGGGTGTGTGCTCCGCCCGCTGCGGGAAAAGTCCCTCGAGCTTTATTAGATACTAGCTGAACCCCGCGGTGTTACCCGAGGTTATTGTTGTACCGCGAGTAACGCCGCGGGACAAAGTTAGTCTAAAAAAAGTAGCCTAAGTTACTCCCCGGATCATCAGCTACCTGCCAGTGAAAGTCCCGTCAAAATCCGTCCAGCCGTTCCAGAGATTACCCGGAACAAACAGACAGACAGACAAAATTTTTACTACTAGTTCAACCGGTTTTACCTGAATATCAGTTTTGTACACGGAGCGAGTGACATCGGACCTCCGCTTCCCTGAGGGTGAACTGAATTCGAAGGTTTAACTAGTTGTCAGTATATTTGAGGGCACTAACTTCCTAATAACGATTGCCATAGATGTTCATGACAACCGGGACCGACGGCTTAACGTGCTCTCCGAGTCACGGGCGGGAAATACCGCCATCTTCCATACTCCAGGCTGCTATTAAGAATTTCTTGTAAAAAAAAACCCAACAGCCGTTCGACCCAGGAATCGAACCTGAGACCTCTTGATCTGCAGTCGCCCATGCTAACCACTAGACCAACGAGGCGTACATATTTGTGATAATAAGAGTATGTCGTTGCTCTGGTGTGTTAAAATTAGCGTGACAGTTAAGATTCAGTCTTGCACTGGACAGGAACCGATGGCAAGACATCGTGTCGAGTCGGGTTCGAGTAGTAGCTCAGATGCTATCCACACCACGTTCATCAAATATGAAGGACCAACTAAACAGTGAGAGATGTTCAAATTATAACCATTTTAAATGTAAAATTGTGATTAATAGTTATCAGCTAGTAAACGCCCCGACTAATTAACTATTTCATCTAGGTTGTAGTGCCAACGTTTAATTTTATACGTTAATCTAATGATGAATCACGCAAACGCACGCAACGCGCCACATTACTATTGTTTGATAAAATTGCAAGAACAAAATCGCGCTTCTCTTTTTATAAATATGGATTGAAGTCAGGACTGTGTTCAATTCTTGTTGAATATTAGATACGTAATAAAAGCCAGCCATAAAATACACAATCATAAAAATACAATTTTATAATACCTAATATGTTTTACAAGTATTAAAACATCACTTTGTAGTGCTGTGCTGCAGCGTAATAATAAATTGTGCGTAAGAGTGGCAGTTTTAACTTCTTATATTTTAAATACAATAAACATGTGTACACAAACAAAGTGTGTACAAGCTACACTCAAGTATTTAAATGTACCTAAGTTTTTTTTTTTTTCTAATAAGTGTTAAATCAAATGTTTAACGGGGTCACTTAACAGTTAATGAGTGGGTAAAAGCTCCTTCGGTTAACTTATCGTTAATCGACATTTTTTCGGGTACTGACATCTACATACATACCTACCTGCTTAAGTGGTCCTACTAGCCTAACTACATTAATCAATGAAATGATTTCAAAATGTCAATGAAGATAAACTCTAATATGGATTTCAAATAAATGATTCGTAGTGACGATTCATGATGGATGAAATAAAATTCTAATTGTAATGTAGGTTAAATAAATAGCAAAAATACTTGATCTAACATTATATAAAAATCATTTATAAAGAAGAAAGTTCCCGAAAATCTGTAGGAGACCATTAAATGAGTCTTTTAATGCTTTAAGAAATTATATAATAATACTAGCTGAACCCCGCGGTGTTACCCGCGGTTATTGTTGTACCGCGAGGAACGCCGCGGGACAAAGTTAGTCTAAAAATAGTAGCCTAAGTTACTCCCTGGATCATCAGCTACCTACCAGTGAAAGTCCCGTCAAAATCCGTCCAGCCGTTCTAGAGATTACCCGGAACAAACAGACAGACAGACAGACAAAAATTTTTTTAACTACATTTTTGGTATATGTATCGTGTATACATACATATGCATTTAGTAAAAAGCGGTTATTTTAATATTACAAACAGACACTCCAATTGTATTTATTTGTATAGATAATAGCTGAACCCCGCGGTGTTACCCGCGGCTATTGTTGTACCGCGAGTAACGCCGCGGGACAAAGTTAGTCTAAAAAAAGTAGCCTAAGTTACTCCCCGGATCATCAGCTACCTGCTAGTGAAAGTCCCGTCAAAATCCATCCAGCCGTTCCAGAGATTACCCGGAACAAACAGACAGACAGACAGACAGACAGACAGACCGACAGACAGACAGACAGACAGACAGACAGACAGACAGACAAAAATTTTTTTAACTACCTTTTTGGCATGTGTACCGTGTATACCGTGTACATATGCATTTAGTAAAAAGCGGTTATTTTAATATTACAAACAGACACTCCAATTTTATTTATTTGTATAGATGTAGACGTTTGTCTGACGAATCCATAAATTTTAACGATAGTCAAATCTCTAAATTTAACCTCATTCGTTGTTAGAAGTCGTGAAAACGCCTAGTTAACCCGCATACATCTATCCTAATATTTTAACGCGAAAGTTTGATGATGGATGTTTATTACTCATTCACGCAAAAAATACTGAACGGATTTGGATGAAACTTTATAGTAATATAGCTTATCATCAGAAAACACATACGCAACTATTTGCCGCGATAATTGACATATACGCGGGCGGAGCCGCGGGCTATAGCTAGTAATAATCATAAATTAGAGAAGAAAAACCATTTGTACTTTGATATGTTAATCAATCATTTGACATTTCATTTTACTTGGGTTCTGAGATAGTTTTAAATGTTGAGTTGTTTGATTACACATGAACAAAAATAGCTTCATTACAATTAAGTAAATTAGCAACCGGAAGCTTAAAATATGTGGTGACAAATTAGAACCATGTAATGCACCTACGCTGACTAGATGAAGCTTATTTTAAAAATCTTTCACGTTTTGAGCTTGTTACGTATAAAACTGCATACTTTTTACAAAAACTGTTCTTTGTCGTCTGGCCAATATATTGTCGCGTCCGAACGTGGTGTTCGAAAACGTGCAATACAACTACAACTCTGCTACCTGTTTAGTTCATCGTAGTTACCCTAACTTCATCATCATTAACACTAGCAACATCGATAGATTAAAAAAAGTAAAAACTAAAACCCAACTACGACAAAACACGACGCTGAAAAAGCATGAATGGGGGAATGGGGGGCAAACGAGCAGACGTATCGCCTGATGAAGCGATTTCCGCCGCCCATAGACATACAACACCAGAGGAGTCACAAGTGCGATTTTGAAGGCCGGCGCCTTTGGAGGATGGGGGGAGGGTTTGAGTATGGGCCTCCGGTATCCTCACTTACTCGGTGAAACACTGCGCAGGCGCTGCGTCACACCGGCCATGCATGCCGAAGCGTGACTGTCCCACGGTACGGTAAATGAAAAAATAAATAACCTACTTGTAGATACAAGTATAGATATCCTAATCAATAGCTTGCAATCTAAATGAATTTTCTTTGATTGGAAATGCGTCCGCTTCAGTCGCTTTAGACAAACTAATAATTTATAACCTCCACAGCTGATTCCTGTTACCGTTTTGCAACTCCATAATTTCTCCCAGCTGTGGTACTTAAAGGCCGTGATTACGCAGTCGTAAATTACGCACTCATATAAGCGGATATTTATTTAACACGTCCGTTTACTGACCTTTTGGACGACGAGCGGTGTTCCGAAATCTTTGCCACCCTGCAGACGAAAGCCCAGCGGCTGTTGGTCGGCTTTGTTCAACCGCACAGTTATAACCTGTGCCATCTGTTAACAAAAAGAACAAAACACGTTAGGCATTTTATATTACTTGTCATGGATTAAAATTAACCTACAACAGTTTCTAGGCTAGATCTAATTAAGTTCTTTTAAATTGTTTATTCAAATCTTCGCAAATTTCAAAAATATTTAGATTCCATTTCCTAACTTTTATCTTGTTTTTAATTCATTACCACTCTCAAAATAAATAAATTACAAAGTGGATACAAAAATAATGATTAAGTACTACAATGTGGTACCATTAGCCTGGCATTTGATTGACCCAATTGAAGATTTATTTTCTGTCATGCCCAACCTCACGGGCCGCGTACTGTATGCAGACATCATGCGATCTATTTTATCTTCGATCAACATCTAAGTACAAAACTAAAAGACATCAGTGAAAGGAGGCTGAGAGCGGAACTCGTTTATTTATAACTACAAGGAATAAACAATAATCAAATCATTTATCGGTTTTCAGAGGTCTAAGATTTCTCTCCGTGATATTTGAAATTTGATTATAAAAGTCTGATAGCATCTTGGTTTCGTCTGACAGACCGAATATTAATTTAATAAGAAAGAGAACCAGCCACATAGACGATATCTAATTTGTTTAGTTAGAGGTAATTCTACAGGCACGTGGAAGCCTGTGTCGTTTATAACATAATAATAGTTTTAATGTTTAACTAAATGTTATGGAAAACTACAAAGATAATTTGGTCTCCAATGAAGAGATTGCTTATTTGAAACAAGGCGATTCATGTCAACGTGTACTTAATGGAGACATCGTAATCGCTATCTAGTTAACCTTTTAGCCTCGTCTTGTAATCTACGTTAATTAAAATATCATAATCGATTGGCGGCGTCTCTAAGATCTGTTACTACCTAATTGACTTACGTACAAAGTTTAGCAAATCACGTTGCAATTAAAAGTAAATATTTTATAATAGGTAAACATCAACCCAGCCGGCCTTTGTTGAGGAAGCTGAACATTAGTTGAAACGAATCGCAGACGTTCACGTTTTTGCAAGACATCCCGACAAATGTTAGGTATTTGAATTTTTTAAAGATCAATGTTGTTGTTTTTAATAAAAAAAAACCTTAGAAACATCTGATGAAGATAAACTGAAAATGATAAGTGTATTACTACACTTTATTTAAGTTTATTGTTATATTTCGTACCCTTCCGTTGCATCGTGACACGAGCTGATACTTTGCTATCTCCAACAAAGCTCATCAAAATTTACAATATACATAAAGGGGCTACTAATGAACCCAACTAGTCGTTTGTTGTTAATGATGTGGTATTCAACACTTAACACTTCTCAATTGCGAAAAAAGTTTGTTCCTATTTAAATGTGGATTTGAAATATAAACCTACAAAAAATATACACAGCATGATGTAAATGTTAAAAAGAGTTACATAAAAACAATAAAAATGAAATAAAGATATTGAATAAATGTTGTTGTTTATAATAATAATAGAATCGTGATCGAATTTCGCTTCTGTTTCAGGAGTTTGAACTGTTTATCAACGTTTCGGCACAGTGGCTGTGGCTATCGGATGTGCCATCTAACAATGTTATTCCGTGTTGAATAACGATGCAGTTGGAATCCAGAATTCCAAGTGCAATGGCTTAATGAATCTTTGGACTATTATTATCGCCTCACATGAGAAACCCATGTACCCATCTCTTCAATCATTGGATCAGAAAATGAGTAGTGCACTTGATTTGCGAATACTAAAGCGCGTAAGAGACTATATTATGGCAGTGTTACAAGATGTAGACAGATCTTATTACACATTGATCTTAAAAAAATGATGATTAGAACGAGTAACCCCTTACATTTATGTTACATTGTTCGGTTGTTTTATCTCGTTGTTTACATATCTTACTAGTCATAACATTATAGGAATTAATCAAAATGACATTAGTAAGCTTAAGAAAGCCAGCCTAGCTGGCATAATTTATTTAAATATATTCACGATGTTCATAGAAATATTATGTCCAGTAAGACTTACAATGAGACGTTTAGCTCATTATAAATTCAATTATGTTGGATTTAGTATTGATTTTCCTGCAATTATCTCCCATCTTTATATTGTTGTCCTTTAAGGTCCAATGTCAACGAAAGCCTTTGTTGGTGATTGAACTATGTTTACAGGCAGTGTCTTATCTCAAGAATGCTGTTTGATAATTATTATAGTTTTTTTACGACTCAGCTCTAATGTATTTTTACATTAAGATTTTATTTAGTTTACTGCCACCCACTAACTAACTGTAGGCGTTTCAAAAGTTTCAAAAGTTGTCCGAAAACATTATTGGCAGCTTGTTTGAGTTATTCACAGAAATGTTCACACTAATTTCTATTATGACTTTTACCATTAGATAAATTATCCTTTAATGTATATTAATTAATCAACTGCGATGCGCGCGAGAATTTAGAAGAAGTGGTGACAGTGCAGGCGTGCGTTATAAAAGTATTAACCTAGTTACATTTGAATTAAATAGTGACAAATAATAATGTAATAATGACACTCAAAGGTTTTAATTTTATTTTATTAAGTTCAGTTAAAGGCACATGCCCGATTTGGCATTATTAGTAAATTTACTCAAATCGCTTAATTTCGCAGCACTTCTCGGAAGTATCTCGGAATTCTTGTTGTTCAATATTATTTATTTAACACATTTGATTTTTCACCTGACTGTTAGTCATACGTTAATCGATGACGTCACCGGTGAGTAACCACGGAACACCGCGCTCGTTGTCGGTCACAAAAGCGGTTTACCAAGTATTTGGGCGAGATGAGCTGGAGACTTTATGACGGCATGTATCTCCCAACAACACTTAAGTAAATCAGAAGCACTTTAAACTAAAAGCATTCGAATAATAAATAAATGTGACCTAATAAGTGGGATTGGGGTTGTTTATAGTTAGTTGTGTTTAAATTACAACAAAATCATTATCACTAGCTTAATTATTTTGAATTTGGTATACTAGAGTGAGAAGCTATCTGTCACAGTGGACCTAATATGACAAAATTAAACGTATTATAAGATTTATAAGGCATCAATTATTGGTGAAAATTTAGAAAGTAGGCTATTTGGTTATATTGTAAATCATTTTCTTCGCCGATTCTTTGGAAACCAGTTCTTTATTTATTTACGAACTCGGCTAAGGTTCGGAACCGGTAACTTTAATTTATTAACGACTATCAACTTTAATGCAAACAAACTTCATAGTTAATGTTAATAAACGTATACTTACTAATTTTAATTGACTTCTAAGATAAATATTACTAATCAATTAATATTAAATGTTTCTGTTTAATTTGAATTAAAACTGTTCAGAAGAAAATCATACTGCTAGAAGTTTTTAATAAGGTCTACAAGATTGTGTGTTGGATAATATTTGTGCATACATACTGGGAATACTACCGGGGCACTTGAGATAATTGACATCCTTTTGCATTCAAATCATAACATAAAAAAGCATTTCAGCAATAATTAAAGTAGGTGAACAAAACGGGTAATGTAATGTAGTGTAATTGTAACAGATATCTTGGTGATAATAACAAAGACATATTAGTAAGGTATGTGTTCACACACCTGCATAGTGTAACATAGCGGGAACAAATGCGGGATGCGTGGGAGTCTCGTTCTACAGTATGTACTTACATATAAGTAAGTAGATGATAAATCTACAGTTACTCTCAACACCCGTCAATACCTACTAGATTAATTCAGATTAAAAGGATCCAGGTGAAGTTTTATAACAGTTAAGTAATTTTATTTGGAACTAAACCCTACAGTATTTCCCTAAGTTCTTCTCTAAGAAGGGAATTTACTTATACCATAAAAAAAGTATAGTAAAATTGTGACATACTTTTTTATGGTATAGGGCAAATGAGCAGACGAGTCACTTAATGGTAAGTCACTCCCAGCAGCAATGGACACATGCAACTTCCCTCCCCCAGAAGTATGAAGGAGGAAATTGGGCCTCCAGTAAACTTACCCATTCTGTGAATAGCAACGAAAGGATTGCTTCGGACCTAATGGTATTTTATAACAGGACTGGAAATTTGGTAACGTATTAATAATATTCCTTTTTATTTCGGCCCTAGAAATGCCCTCTTCCTCAGAAATAGGAAGGGGAGATTGGTTCTACGGTAAATTCTGTTTAATGATGGTTACTTTTTATCGGGCTAAACTCATATTATGTAAGCACCATTGGTTTGGTGTTACAAATTCTAATGCCGAAGTACTGGAGTATCCCATAAAGGTAGAAACTTCGAAGACACCGTTGGTGTTGCATTAAGATCGTAAAACCATCTATTTGTACGGTTTCGTTTTTCGAACATTGTCCCCAGCAGTTTTCTTCTGAACCCGTACCAGAATACTGCATCGATCGACGCACGTCCAGATCTAATCCACAGACTGCACGTCTAGGAAGATTGACAAAAGGCCTTCATAAACTCATTTTCACTGTCTCTGTACTTCGTGCAAATCTGCTAGCTAGCATAATACAGTTTACAGACATTAGTGTATCGTAATTACAAAATATATACGTGTTTAACATTGTTTATTCAAGTGTGACCTTGTGAGGTCGTGCTGTTCTCGATGCTTCAAAAGACGATCGATACTCGACAGTATGTTACCGATAATGTTAATCATGAAAATGGCAAATATATGGGTATTTATCGAAAGAGCTTGTTGCTCATAGCTACATGTATAGGGTTGAGTGTTTGCATACGATACACGTATATTGCATGCCAGAGCATAGGCCGGTCAGCGCGTTAGTATAGCGAAGGTGTCGCAAGCATTGGCGTCTGCTGAACTATTCTAACCAGCTGACTGGGACGGCGACGACGCGACGTGGCGCCGGCCGGCGGTCGTTTGTTTGCTGCCCGACTAACCAATGAATGATGTTGCGTATTTTAGCCTTTTACAATTACCATATTATTGTATTCCATTAATTATGTCTACTTGTAATATTTGGCATAGAACTTTCACGATTACTTTGAATTGAGAACCTTCAAATTAGAAATGTTGTATCTATTTAGACACAAGCACTTTTTGTTTATAATTTAGAGTAATAAAGAGTTAATTTATAACTTAAAGTTGGAGTAGTTCTAAATAACCACATCTACTCGTAATGTGTTCAATTTGTTGCATTTTGCTGTTTTTGCTTTCAGAAATGCTTTTGGCGGAGATAACCATAGTCGCAAAGGACTGCGAATTGCGATATCGGTTAGAAATGTTCTGCAACGACTCCAATGAGTGCTGAAACATGTTTAAACTTTGTGAAATTAAAATTAAAAACTTTCATTTCAATTATATTCTATTGCGTTAGCTCTGTGTAATTGAATTGACGGTTGCGTCTGCTTTTTGCGTAAACTTGGCACTAACACTGGTCTCTCACTGTCAAAGTCTCCGTCTCTTACTCTAGGCGTTTGCGTCTTTCTTCTAAATGTGAAATAATGTATTGTATAACCCGTGTTAAAGTCAATAACCCCCAAACTGCAATGTAAGAACCTTGGTATTTAAATATAGAACGGTTACGAAAGATTTGGCGACCAGCCATCGCGTCACTCGGACGCTTTGGTGATAACACGTAGTTCACAAACAAGCATCTGAAGTTATTTTCTTTGATTGTGCCCACATAATTGTTTAAAGATTCCAGGTAGTAGAGCCACGCTGATTTCAGCACGAACGGGCCGGCTCGACCGGGGCGGTACACTACCCTTGCACAGACGATCAGCCTAAAATGACAGAGTTTATGCTGTCATTGTAGCTAATTTACTTACTACTACAACCACTAACTAACTGTTTTATAATAAATATATGTCATGTTTATAGGTTTCGTGCTTGATTAATTGATTATTTGCGGAGGTAATAATTTAATAAAGATTTTGAAAAGAGGTAACCAAAAAGAACGGTTTACGTTCGGATCAACTTTTCAGAGATCAAACCCCTATTAGTAATTTTACGTAAACAAGCACATCACGTCACATCAACAGCCCAACAGCCTTTAAAAGTCCACGGCTGGCCATAGGCTTCTTCTCAGAAAGAAGGTTTTTGGCCTTCTATGCCACACTGGTCAGATGAAATTGAATAATGAGCTAATATCGCTACGTTACAAAATGAATAAATTCTTACATAGGCTTTAGTCAAAGTGTAGCTAGGTTGAAAATATGTAGCAACTAGTAGGTACTTCAAAAACTTACGCTAAATGTAATAAATTATACGTTGTTTAAAATATTGTTCAAAGTTATACATTATAATATTTGCAAAATGTTTACCGAACGCAAATAGCATTCAATAATATTTTTAACGTTAAGGAAAGTCTGTAAGAAGCCCCACGAATGAAACCTAGCTAATGTTTTCAGTGCAGAATTCTACTTACTATTACTGCCTAACATTGTACATTGAGTTTGGAATAAATTTATTTATATTAATATTTATATATATCTAATATACCTACTAGGCTACTACAAAGTTTCAAACTAAAAAAAAGACGGTCAAGTGCGAGTCCGACTCGCGCACCGAGAGTTCGGTACAAACCTGTAGGTATATTATATGATGTAACTAAAAATGTATGCTTTTCGCAATTTTTCCTTTATCTGTGCTATAAGACGTTGCTTCGTACCAAACAAGATTCTGAGTTCACGGGAAGTACCCTGTAGGTTTTGATTCCCTTGCGAGTGTCGAAAATTTGCAGCGTATACGGCTGTATCTTTTGATTGCGTTGGCTTAGCAGTTTGATTCTTTCACAGCTCTTTGAGCTGTACAGCTGCGGACAGTAGACCTGAGTATTTGATAGGATATAAAAATACTTAAATTTGAGTTGTTATGATCACATTAAATTATGCTGTCGCTTAATTAGCATAGTATAAATGATTGTGTAAATGAATGTACATACCTACACATATGCGTGTGTTTATATATTTGTAGTAGGTAGAAAAGATTCTTCTAAAATTACACTGGCTTGTTGGCACTCATATTCAGTGGCGATTGGTGGGCGGATAACAGAGTCGCGTGTAAAATCCATTGATCCATGAATAACATGTTTAAATTGTGAAAATTTAAAGTGAATTAACTCATAATCGAAACAGTTTTTTTGTCACCATGTATTTCAAAAACAGTATATTCCAGACAACAGAATCAAACTGTCAAACTATTCTCAATATTTCTTAAAGCTTGTGGCTGGGGTTGTCTGAAAGAAGAGGGTCAAAAAACCGCGAGAGGCATCTCAGGTGTTTGGTTTATAATTGGCAGATTACCTTTAAGTTTTCCGTAGGTTTACGTTTTACAAAAAGTACAAGTCTTATAAAAATACCCATAAGCGCTTATCGAAGAACTTCGTACTCATAGGATAGTAACATAGAAAAACCTTGACGCCAAAGTTTTAACATCCAGTCACGGGAAGGCGTTCCTATCAAACCACGTGACCGTTTCAATTTTAAATAAAAAGTCAGATATCTGTGTAACGGACAGGTTAAGAATACGGAAGGTCACCACGACTATTCATAGCGTTTGTGTCAGACCCGACTAGGAGAGTAATCTAGTTAATGCAATAGGGTTGCAAAGAGAATTAAATCTTGACACAAACCCATAAAGAAGGTTTCGGCCTAAAGTAGAGGCATATGTCTAGCAGTGGAGTAGTAAAAACTATTGAAAATGACGATGTTGAACGACACTGCTCAAAAATATTATGTTAAGAAGAACTTTAAGATTTTTTTCTCTAATTTCTCAATTTATTGTTGGATATCTTTAGGTAACAGATTTGTAACTGAGCGATCACATATATTACAGAGTTCCAAATACAACTAAGCACTATAGGTACATTTAGATCTCCAGTATATATGCACATAGACTGGTGATCAAAATGGTATACATATAATGCACAATGTAATCATTTCCATAAGGTCAATTTATAACGAAATATATTCAAGCTTTCTATTGATGTAGGTCAGAAAATAAGTATGTACCTACTCATTTACTTTAAGATAAAGGTACCTCCTTATAATAGGTATCTTCTGAAAGGAAACTAAGTACTCGCCTATCTATTTGTACGAATGACGCAACAACCTCTTAAACAACACTCATTTTTAAATAGATTAAAATAACATTAATAGATGCGAGGAACAAGTTCAATGTTATTGTACTTAAAATACCTGTAGAGCTTCAAAATTACTTCTAAATGACATTGTAAATTCCTACTTACCGTAAAACCAACGCAAAATTTTAGTAGCAAATGTGTCACATAGACTTACATTTTGGCAGACAACCAATATTTTAGACATGTACAACTATCTCTACCCAAGAATCTCACGAAATTAGATGACCATGAATTAAATTGTAGACGATAAATATTAAGGCAAATCATGTCCATCATCTCTGAAGAAATTAAATTGTTCTTTAACGAAGCTCCACAACTTCCTATTTCTTCGACTCGCGGATACACGATCTTACACGCAGACAGAGCTTCATTTCATCGCGTATGCATAGATATATCTTCGGACGTATAGTTTGTGGTCATTCTAAGAAGTTACGTACATGTATGGACCAACGATGACGTCACTCCGTTCGAAGCATATGACTAATAACGAAATAAATAGTCTCGTTATTGTTCTGGACAAATTCGTATTTATCATAAAATTATGCATGAGTTCAGAACAACGGATGTGCATCACTGATCCCGGTGCCACACTGACATCTTTATGAATGACTCGACTCACTGCTTATGCCAGTCTACCCGACAACAATATACTGCGTCTGTTCTTCAATGAGAATATAAAGCTGAAATTACAGTATAGAGAACAAACAATAGACATTCTTGCTATTTAAAAAGCAAATAATCGCTTGACCGCTCTAACATACTCTCACTTCCTATTAACAATAGCAATTCGTAATATTTGTAAGTAATAATTTAAAAACATTTCGATAACAGTTACCAATAATTATTTCTACTACTAATTTGTATACACTATATACTTATTATAACACCCGACACAAAACAATGTACATAAGTGTGTACATACCTAGTAATGAAGTACTAAATTGTGACTGTTTACTAGACAAATATTTAGCCCGAATTGGTGAAAGGCCCATGAAATTTTATAGTGCAATAGAATCGCAAACACGAACACAACCAACATCGTAGGCAAGGAAGAGATGAAAATAGGTATATTTTTTTTCAAGTTCAAAGGTTAATTGGGGCTAATTGCAAATCGCTACAAAAAACAAGTTTAGTTCCTAACCTACATAACGAACAAGACGCGCATCGATATTGACGAACGGAATCTGATATTTTTGATTGTCTGCTATCATTGTTCACATTATGGTTAGTGTATAGTAGTGTCTGTCTGGCAATAATACATTAAAAGTAACCGTGAAGATAGATATTCTTCGTCAAATATTGACGAAAGCCGTTTTAAATGGCACATTTCTAATAATTGCAATCTTTTTATACCCGCAACTTTAATTTTTTTTAGTCCAAATAATAAAATTTGCTGCAATATGCAATAGGAACTTGAAACGGTAAGCGCCACAGAAAAAAGAGTATATTCCTTTGTTCTGTGGTAGGCGCTAATTTCAATAACGAATAAAGTTATGTTAGGTTTATGTATGACTCATCCTTTAAGGCCCAAGAATTCAAGAAACGTGAAAAAAACCTTCCTGACGGAACCTCAAATAGTAAAAACTTGTTGCTAAACATAACCCAAAAGAAGTAGGTTCGGTGGGTAATATACAATAACTCAACAAATTTAAATTCCAACTAAGAACATGTATATGTTTACCAAGAAAAAGTGCAGCCACTTCCCTTCAATATCAACAAATAAAAGTTACCTGATAAACATTATTCTAATTGTACGTGTCACTAAGAATGTGTGTCATTGTTTCCGATATCAACTAAAACGTAGCATCTTGGTTTATTTGGAAAACAAGTTTACATTATCGACGAAGTATGTATGAACTTGACAATTGCATTCAAATTGGTAGTAATACGTAAACGGAAGGTGACAACCTACAGTCGTAAAACAATACAAACGTAAAACAAGAATTCGCAGGCAGTCTAGTCATCGGCCAATGTATGTAGTTATACATATTTGTATGTGTTTTTTGCGTTGGTATTTTTCCTTGAAACAGTTTATTTATCTATGTATTGTAATTTTACATACTCGCGCCTTTATCCCCGAACATGTATAAAGTGGCGTATTAATCACTCACATTTTACTACCTATGTCTATGTATAATAAACCAGCTGACCCGCTCAACTTCGTTTGCGTCTCTCCATAAGAAATATTTTAATCCAATTTCCCCAACATTTTCGGTCGATACCCGGCTCCTATTGGTCGTAGAGTGATGTTACATAGCCTAAAACCTTCCTCGCTAAATGGGCTATCGAAGAAAAAAATAATTATAAAAATCGGTTCAGCCGTTCACGCGTGATGTCGTGACTAAGGCAAATAGCGACTCATTTTTATTTATATAGATAATTCGGAGATCTAACACAACTCCATCTAGTCCCAAACCAAGCACAGAGTAGAGTACAGATTAAATACATTCATACCTTTTTTCTATTTTTTTTTGGAACTTTTACGCATAGCGTATGCCAGTTACCTTTCATCAATCATCAACATTCCATAACGTCCCACTGCTGGGCTCGGGTCTCCTCTCAGGAGAGGGTCAAAGCCATACGTCAGTTACCTTTATATACATTTTTTGTAAATATATAGGTACATATTATACATAGAAAACATCCAAACTCCGAAACAAATATTTAGTACATTTGGTCTGACCCGGGTATCGAATCTGAGACCTCAAGCACAGTAATCGCCTGCGCCACCGAGGCAGTCGATACCGCTAACACCGGCCATAGATAAATTTGTCTATGGCCAGTTGAGCACTCTGCTTTAGTGAACTCTCCAATCACAGGACGAACGTAAAAACTCACATCCGTGATGCTTTATCCCTTACTTAGGCCCATCGTCCTGTACTTTAATTTTTCTTTTGTGTTCTGTATCTTAGTATTCGTCTTAAGCCTTTCTTGTGAATCAACTTACTTAGGGCAGTCAACTTAGTTAAGTTAGTCTTGTACAGAAGATGAAGATATTTTTTTAGGACCAAGGAACGTAGAAACTGTTACCATTTTTCTTTTGAAATCCATGGACTTTCTATAATGTTGTTATGGATTTATCAAAACGAATTTGATAGTTTGTACCACGCAAACATTTTAAAATTCAACCACACTATTTTATAATGCGCAGTTTAAAGCGTAATGTGAAGCGTATTCAGAATTCATTATTGACCCAAATTTTATACACAAATACTAAAACGCAGGTTTTTCCTAAAAGTTAGTTGTGTAAAATAAGATAGTTAACAACTAAGCATGTCCATACTTCTCGTCGTATCCATACTTTTGAATATTTAAGAAGTATCTACAACATTGTCTATTTTATCAAATAAAAAAGCATGTAGGTAGCCTATATTATTAAGTTTATAGGTATAGGCACACATATATGAATATATTCCTTGTTTATTTATAATTAGCACACAATGATACCACCTAAAGGAAAATGTATGGAATCATTTTAGTGCTATGCTTCAAACGCGCTTTGTACACATTGAATAGGACGAGTTAAGCGTCGTATTTCCAAGGATTGATAATATATTACACGCAATTGCTATTTACATCGCCGTCGCGAACAAACATGTTGTTACATTAAGAGTCATCTCTATTTACATATAACCATGAATAACAAATATTAAATACTAATAAGAACAAATTGATTCAATTAATGCCCCTTATCAAGCGCGCATGTTTGCTCATCCATATTGACAGCCCATCGCATCGTCTCGTCTCCTGGTAAATCCATATTCAAGCAACTTACTGCGTAACGTATGAAATACAATGGATTACTTTCAAAACGGAGTTTTTTAATACTAAGGCTAGCAGCAATATATAATCAAAGGGCTTGAAAGTACGAACGTTTTAAAATCCCTTTAGTTTGGGCCGTTGCACTCTCTGGCGGCGGGACTCGTCTAACCGGCCCGCTATCAGTCCGCGGTTCGATTCATCGCGCGGCCGCCCGTGGCCAGTGTGCTTGGATATCCAACGTTATACCAATCGTTACTGCAGGCGCAGGGTCTGCAGGCCACATTCAGGCAAACTTCCATGCAACTTTTAAACTAGTAGATGCAGAAAATCTCTGAATTAAGGAATAGATCAGACTACAATAAAGAGAGTTTGTTAATTGTATTTATTGGTATAATGTAGTGCACAAACTGAGATAAAAGACCTATTAAATCTAATATATATAAAAATGAACCGCAGAAATGTATGCTACGCGTACAACTTCTGATCGGCTGCAATTAATTAAATATTTTTTTTATGTGTTCGTTATTGTTAGGACAAGGTTGTGTACAAGAAAAATGAAAAGATAACGGAAAAGTTATTTTTTTGTCCACGACGGGAAGCTGAGACAGATATATATATGTAAATATGGCGGTACGAAGTTCGCAGAGTCAGCTAGTATTTAAATATTATTGACATCGCTAAGGAATCCTGTCAAAATGTTTTTTCTATAGATGTGGCATCAGTTTTACGATTGCAATAAGTTCTGTAATTGTGAAATTTCTACATTAATTAATTTGAACTATCACGAAGCATTTAGAGATGAATAATGTTTATCTAAAAAGTGTCCCTGAGTATTATTACTACTAACTCATGCCAGGGGTTCAACAGTCATGTTTTAATATCCTGACATGACACTGGTCCAGTTCTTACACAATTCCTTCAGAGTCTGAAAATGACTACACCACCCACATTTTCAAATGGTAGGATGAAATAAAATTTCAAGGCTATCATGTTACTAACAAATTTGTGTACCTTATAAATAGATCAATGTTTATTGGCCTAGGCATAGGATGTTTATTTTATCATGATAATAAATTAAAAACACCCGCAGTTTCACAACTAAATATGACAGCATTTTACGGATTGTTGCAATGCCATATGTTAGCAGGCAACATCAAGATTCAAAAACGTTACCAACTATTTATCTATTAGATATGCTATTATCTACGGGGAAACGCATTTCGTTATCCTTCTTCTTTGTTTATATACTACTATTTTTTTTGCCTATACTACTATAGGCTTATAATTTACCGATGGAATAATAGTGACTTTGTCCGCTTCGTCCTCTCCTGTAGGTAGGTACTATTGCCAATAAGTGCGGCTCGGCAATGGTTGCCAATAACTTTTAGTAACTTCTGTCAACTGCTTTAACAACAATTGCCGCTTATGCATTGATCAAGATCCAATGTTAAAACTTGTCTGAGCTGTATATCGCTTCCAGACAAAGTAAATGAATAACGTGTGGGTTGTCGCGCTCTTTTTATAAGGTACCTATTCAATATTAAAATTGTTGTGAATCAGTATCAGATTATTTTCAAAAGTCAATTCTTTAGACTGCAACTTGTAAAACGCACATTATCATAATTCTATTGTTTAATCCAATAGTATTTATTTTTAGTCATCGTGTCCTAAACCTAGATTCCTGAATTGTTTGAGGTCAAATTGTAACCACACGTCTGCCATAAATCCAGCCTCACGTCAATTCGTGACAGCTTTCCTCCATTCCAGGATGATTAAATATTTTTGCATTAAGTTTAATTTGTCTTGTCGTCGCTTCAGCACTTCAGCAAATATCGATTAGAGGCATCGTTTCAATCACCGTAAGCATCTCATATTTCCCAAAACCTCCAATGGATGCTACTCCCAATTTAGCACTGTTACTAGCGCTATAGATTCCGAGAACAGCTGTTTATTTTAAAACCGCGATGCCGTAATACAATAGGTATATACGGGTTCGCTTATGCCTAGACTTACATTTCGAGGATACTTACATCGAAGGCCGATAGATCGCAAATCGGAGTAGTATTCTTCACTTGCACTGTCAATCACTGGTTCAAAACACGGCGCGCGACCGTTTCTAAATTGGCGATCGCGCTCGCAAGTTATATTTAGAGCGGTAATACGACACCGGGCGCGTGCGTGAGTCGTTCGATCGTGGAGCTGAGGCGAGCTGTGGCGCGCGAGTGCGAGACGCGGCGAACCGACCGGAGCGCCGTCACTAGCCCCCCCGCTCCCCTCTGCCGCGCACCCCTCGCCCTCCCGCGCCCACTGACCGCGCCCGCACAGCCTCCGAGGACGGAGGACGATACCCTCGCACTAACATCCCTTTGTGTAACTTGGAGCTCCACATAGTGCTACATGTTACATTGTACCTTACGCCGGCTTAGCCGACAATTTACTTACTCTCCATTTAAAATTTTACTGTCACTAAGAGCTTGATCGTTTTGTGATTATTATATATATGTATTATTCCTCTGTCTCAAAAAATTGAGGCTATACTGAATGTTGTCACTGTTATCAGGCACAAATATTAAATTTTGACATCATTGACCACCAAGATTTTCGGGATGTTCAACGTCTAATTAAATGGATGTATCATGAATTCAAGAGCTCACGTTGCTAATTAACTTTAAATCTTCCTTTCACAAGTATATTATAATTCTGTTTATTTTAGATGTCTTTTAAATCACGTTTAAATACCTCTAAATGTAGTCCTATTATACTTAAACCAACGTGACTGACGTGACGTGACTCTCTGAAACCACTGGACCGATTTTCATGGAACTTTTAGTTGCCTACTTTGTTTTACCGCTTTTGTTGTTGTAGAGATTAACATAGCGAGGCTCAGCCTGTCTATAATAAATTAGGTGAAGCTAAATAAAAAGAAAATACATTAAATTATAATTTAAAGTCACTTGTTTTATAATAGTAAACTCCCGCACCATTAATATATCTTGTGTCACACGCACGCACGTCTTTACAAACATACATGAAAACGGATACAAAGAACACACAGACACATAACAACAATTTGTGTATCACACAGTGTTGTCCCATACGGAATTTGAATCCAGTAGGAAGCGGTGACCGCTTAGATCACTTGATACAAGAGCTGGTGAAGATTGACTTACTTTATCTGATAATCATAAGACACTTTTTATTTTAACTTTATAAGTTAACTAGCTGAGCCACACGGTGATACCCGCGGTACAGCAACAACCACGTGTAACGCTGCGGGTCAGAGCTAGTCTAAAAAAAGTAGCCTTAGCTACTTCTTATATCATCATCTATAAGTGAAAGTCCCGCCAAAATCGGTTCAGCCGTTTCAAAGTTTAGCCGGTACAAACAGACAGACAAAAATTAAAAAAAAATTGGTATATGTACCATGCCTTGTATACATACATACGCATTTAGTAAAAAGCGGTTATTTTAATATTACAAATAGACACTCCAATTTTATTTATTTGTATAGATAACTAGCTTAGTTCAACAGTATAACCCGCCGTTATTGCCGTACCGCGAGTAAACCCGCGAGGCGAAAATAGTCTAAAAATTAGCCTAAGTTACTCCTTATATCATCAGCTACCTATCAGTGAAAGTCTCTTCAAAATCGGTCCAGCCGTTCCAAAGTTTAGCCGGAATAAACAGACAGATAAAAATTGTAAAAAAAAATGGTATATGTACCATGCCGTGTATACATACATACGCATTTATTTAAAAGCGATTTTTTAAATATTACAAACAGACACTCCAATTTTATTTATTTGTATTGATACAACCCATCTATTAATGGCTTGCTTATCGCAAGACTGTCATGATATTTTTTTTTGGTACATTTCTTGTTGAATAATCTTTATTTTGAAACAAATTTCTGTTTATCATTTTTTTTGATGCTGAGTGTATACCAATGGACAGGCTTAAACAAAAATAAAACATGTATGGATATAAAATATTATATTCACTCGCTCTCAAACCATACAACAAACAAACACCTCGTAATAAACTCTATAAAAATAACTTATTAATCTTCGACTACTCCTCCTCCACTTCATCGTCTGTTGTGAACTCACTTTCATTTCCTCCCTGTTGAACACAAATACAAATTAGTACACAATTAAAGTAACAAATCTAGTTAAGTAATACAGCACACATATTTTTTACACTAGTTAATGTTAAGTGAGTTTGAATTACTTTTAAAATTAAATTTACATAAGCATATATTATGCAAAAATGTAGAATTTATGCCAAAAAAAAAAATTTAAAAATTTTTGATACCTGTGAACCACATGCAAAAAAAATAAAAAATCTATCAGTTGGACTATGGGCTCATATTATTTTCTGTAATCCTACTGGTAGTACCACGGACATTTTTCTTGTCTATGGTTTTATCAATTAAACTACCCAGTCTTTGAGTCAACTATGAGTATTTGTATTATTTCTGGTTCTTTTGATTTTTTTTCCTAATCAGATATAGTTACCTGGTCATTGTTATCCGTGTCGGAGTCGCTAAGGTCCCACTGCGGATGCTCTGCGGGGATGGCAGCTGCCTCCTTGACGTCCAACTTCATATCCTGCTGCTGGTCCATACCGATGTAAGAATCTAACACAAAATTATTCTATTTAATATACAGCTAATATTCAAGTATGTACTTCATTTTACTATATTCTTAGTGCCTCGGTGGCGTAGTCTTAGCGTATGCGACTACTGTGTGTGCTCTAAGTTAAGCGGAGTTAAGTTAAGTAGACCAAATGTTTGTATAATCTGCAAAAAATTGATTCGGATTTTGGCTGTTTTCTATGTATGTCGTAATAAAAAAGTATTTAAGAATTCTATCAGTCAATCTAGCTTTCATAGTACAAGCTCTGGTTAGTTTGGAGCTAGATGGCGTTGTATATCAGATGTTCTAATTATATTATTATATTCAGTTACTGTATATTAAGTCAGGAGTCAGTATGAGCTAGATGTGTGTAAAAATTTTTTAGGAAACAATTTTAATATTGTTTATTCGGTAAAACTCTAATAGAGATTTACAGTTCTTTACAAATGGTGGCTTTTTAGAGGCTCCCCCCTTTTTTGTGTCAAATAGACATTATTTTTATGCATTCGGCTTGTTTTAAATCTAGTTTACTGGAATACAGCCGAATTCAATTCAAAACTATACAGATTTTGCGCTCCGATCAATCGTGTTGGTGCATTGAGTTGTGAGCGACGAAGTGTTACTTTGCCGCCTCCGCACTCTCGGTCGAGAGGCTTGTCTTGTCTTAACTTGCTATACTATTATCTATACAAATAAATAAAATTGGAGTGTCTGTTTGTAATATTAAAATAACCGCTTTTTACTAAATGCATATGTATGTATACAGGGTACATATACCGAAAATGTAGTTAAAAAAATTTTTGTCTGTCTGTCTGTCTGCTTGTTCCGGGTAATCTCTGGAACGGCTGGACGGATTTTGATGGGACTTTCACTGGCTGGTAGCTGATGATCCAGGGAGTAACTTAGGCTACTTTTTTTAGACTAACTTTGTCCCGTGGCGTTACTCGCGGTACAACAATAACCGCGGGTAACACCGCGGGGTTCAGCTAGTAAATAATATAAATAAATATTTGGACATCTAAACACACAACGCCATCTGCTTGCATCATGCATCATCCCAAGATAAGCAGAGCTTGTGTTATGGGGTACTAGACAACTGATACAAATACATATATACTTTTTTACTATGTATATATATATATATATATACTACTGATGTTGTACCTAATTAGTTCATGATAACTAAATATATTTGAAAATAAGAATTTTCGTGCAGTTTTTTACATAATTTTTAGCCACCCTTACAATATCACCAGTTCATCTGGCAATTATGAATAAGCTGCCCATAATGTCATTTAAAAGTGAATGTATAGTTGTATGTAGTATAGTAGTATGAATGTAGTGTTACGTTGACCTTTTGCATTAATTCTTATCACGTACCTGATCTTAGACAACAGGCGAGGGTGTAGAGTCCAGGCCAGCGCGGAGCTGTGAACCTCAGCTGCAGTTCGTGCGTGTCAACAAGCGCGGTGACGTGCGCCGGCGCAGTCAGCAGCGTGTGAGATTTACGGTCACAAATGTAGCACCACCAGTATTCTTGTTTCTCCTGTTTTCAACAGATTAGTTATTGGATTGATTAGATCAGTGTAGCGTGCAATATGAAAGGCCTATGTCCAACAATGAGAGTTACCGAGTAAAGCTGTGATAGATTTGTTTGATAACATCTCTAAACATGCTACACAGAATAACAGTGTATCATCATCTTGACTCCAGCCGCAGATGTCCACCGATCTATCATCACTTCAATTTGGCCATGTTCCAAGTTTAAGTCTGTCTTTGTAAACAACTGGCTGTCTTTCTACTGTTTGGCCTTCGCATATCCATTTCAAGTTGTTAAAGTGAAAATTTCCAAACACTATTTCTACCTACTAAGTTAAAAATAGATATATTTTGTTTGAAAATTATTATTTTTATTTAGATTTTAGTTGGTTGTGTGGGAAAAAAAGTTGTATGTACTAACAACAATATTTTCTACTGATTGAGAGTCACTACAGACGTCCAATTATTTTCCATGCTTGGGATTCTCCAGGTATCATTCTATACATATCTTAATCAAGAATACCATAATTCTTTCTCTGTATCTTTGAAAAAATAATCGGATTAAAATGCCTAAAATATAAATGAACGTAGATGTAGACATTACATTTCAAGAATGCTAGAATTTATTACAAAAAGATGTTCACGAACAGCTTATTTAAAAGTAGAATTGCGCTCTAAGTCCATGATGCGCTTGACCCTGACTGCCATAAAATATAAACTCATTTATGCGTCAATCAATTACGTCAGCTTTCCTCTACCCAGACTGTGAGGTAAATATTCAAATGGAAGTAACACCTGGAAAAGATCGCCGCATTTTGACTTACACGCTCATTGGTTGATATTAATAAATGTTGCCAATAAAATTTAGATATTAATAGTCGTAAAAGTCGCACAGTAAAGAGTACCTCACTCGCTCTATATCCTCCTCTCCTAACTCCTACTATCTAAAATAAAACCATAACATTTTTTTTATCTATGGGCCTGCCAAAGTGACTAGGCTACCTAATGGAAAAAAAACGCAGAATCCAGTGGTAATGGTCACCATACTCATTGTGAATGCAGACAATGCAACAAGTCAGCATGGTAAACCACACTAAGGCGACCTATTGAGACTCAATGAGACTGCATCACTGGGCCTCCAAACACGTCTAGAATAACATAAAATATTTTTTACGAGCATTGATGTATTTGACACAAACTGAAATAAAAATTGCTAATATACCAGCAGACCGTATTTACCACAACAATTACTTCACATTTGGTTAGAAGCAAATGGGATCTTAAATACCTATAACTGTTAATGACGATTGCGATCAGTATAGCAATTAATGGAAATCTTCGGAAAATTTTAATGGAAATCTTCGGAAAATTGTTATGAAGTAAGATAATGAGTCAAGTTCAGTTTTCAATAGAACATAAATAAATAAATATTTCTGACATCTAACACAAAATGCCATCTAGTCCCAAACTAAGCAGAGCTTGTATTATGGATACTAGACAACTGATATAAATACTTATATACTTTTTTTTGTAAATACATACATATTATACTTAGAAAACACCCAAACTCCGAAACAAATATTTGGAGATCATACAAACATTTGGTCCGACCCGGGAATTGAACTTGAGACCTCAAGATCAGCAGTCACGTACGCTATCACTGCGCCACCGAGGCAGTTAACACATGGATTGTGACAGACGACAAAGTCTAGTAGTAGAATATTTATGGCAGTCTATGTATATTTGTGTGTACCACAGTAGGATCTAAATTTATGAATGAGATGTTGATAGATTCGTAATAATGGCCTGAGTAAATAGTAATAAGCTTTTTTTTTCGATAGTTTTTATGTAGTCGTAGTAGTATTTTTGACCAAAGAAAAAACAAACTACAGCAATATTATTGTTATCAGGTACAAATTTGTTATATCATAAAAATGAATCGCCGAAATGTATGTACACGCATAACTTCCGATCGGCTGCACCAAATCATATAATTCTTTCTTTTATGTTGTAGTTATTGTTATATATAATCAAAGAAAAAAAAAAGAAAAATCAAAGAATAATATTATAATGGAACATATTTCGTGCATTTAAGTTTGGATAACCACAATTTCTTTAATCCATCAGTATGTTTTACATTTGTTAGAATTCAATGAGCAACAAACAGTGTTTCTTTTATCATTGCACACGTGTTAATCCAAGGTTAGTAGATAACTATTAACATTCATACATCGGAAAAGAAAAATGATTTTTGAAGAAAAAAGATTGCATCTTACAGTACTTTATTCACTGTTAGTAAACAAATACAAGACCTCGAAACTATAAATAACCTGAAAAACAATTACTTCTGTTTGAGAAGGAACTTTGGACTTGACAGTGAAGGGAACAACATCTAACAGTTCAGATAGGTACTGAATTAGTTAAAATATTAATTTTAGACATCCCTCTTTAGGTTTTTATCTGTTTTCTATATCTGTTTCTTTATAAATAATCAAAAGATAGTTGGAGTAATAAGCCGTGATTTGAATAACATCCGTTTTATTACGAAATTATACCGTACTAGCTTTTGCGCGCGGCGACGCCTGCGTGTTTGTCGTTTATCCATGCCAAATTTCAATAAAATCAGTGCAGCAGTTTGGCCGTGAAAGCAGGATAGACAGACAGACAGAGTTACTTTCGCATTTATAATATAGATATGGATGACGAATAACGAATTACGAATAAATATTTGTGTGTCGTATATTGAAGGATGGCGTCAATCGAGGAACAAACTGCAGCAAAATATAAAGGAATATCTACGTCCGAGAATGATTTATCTTTATCATTACAAGTTATTTTTATCTGAATGTGATAAACTTATCACATATTCAATCGCGTCCTAGTGAAATGAATTACTGAGCAATGAATCACTTTCGTTGGTACACAATTTAATTGGTACACAGATAGCGTGCTCTCGTACGATACCTATATATACGATATATACGATAACTATATAATATAAGATTTAAGTAGTTAGAACGTAAATAAGGTGGTAAAACGAGATCTCAAACTTTTTAGTTTTCTACGTTTGAGACTTAAACATCTAACGGGACACTCAAAACTTCTGCAGGGGATCCTAAAGTAAATTCCTCTAATCGAGGCACTTTCGGACAGAACTTCATGTCAACATATCTTCGATCGAAGTTATTATATCCAACTATTCTCAGAAACAAAAGATAACTCTGGCGTCAGCGAAGTTGATATATACAAACGGCTTCAAAACCGGACCGGTTTTCTCGAACGACTTAAATATCAAGATATCAACTATTCTAGACAAGCTAAACACAATCTTCTAACCAGAGTGTTGGCATAAACAAAGTAGCACAAGCAGTTGCAGCCAAAGATGTGACAAACTTAAACATCAAAATTGTCTCTGACATAGAATACGTGCTTCTGCTGACCCCTGCCCTGCCGTCCATTGCAACCACAAAAAAAAATACCCTGCAGTGGATAAAATGGCATAGTAACTCAATGGGTAACGAAACTGCAGAAGAATTGGCCAAAATGGGATCCGAAACGACAGTTTGTGGACCGGAACCACTACTACCCTTGCCCCACGCCCAAATAGATACATGGCTGCGCGCCAATACCAAAGAAAGACACAAAACCGAATGGAAAAACAACAAGGCAAGTAAAAAGTGCAGTTCCGGTAGCATCAAAAAGACTAGCTCACAACCTGATTAGACTAAAGAGGGACGATATCAAGAAGGTCACATACAGGTATCCTGACAGGGCATTGTCTCCTAAACAAGCACCTATTCACTATAGGCGCAACAGACAGCCCTCTGTGCAGGGGATGCACGGAGGCAAAATAAACGCCGCGGCATGTTCTCACAGAACGTAGAAGTGTGGCAACGGGCGGGCATCCTCCAAACAACATTACTCCCGGAAATATGTAAGAATTGTAACAACTTTATGAACAGAATTAAAATTATTTTAGCACAGTTCTAAGACCATAATGAATACATAAAAATAATTAGGATGATTCACTTAATAAACGGTTTAAATCTCATCACCATTCATAACATATTGCCAGCGGTACAGGATCTGCCATTCTCATTTCATCATAATTATAAAAAGCTAAGTTAACCTTACCTGTGGGAAGTAAGGACAATGCACAGGATGGGAACTTTTTGAACGCCCTTCTAATCTTTCTCTCTTCTGTAACCTCTTCTGGAATTTTTCCCACTGGTCATCATCATCTTCTGCCGCAGACGACTTCTCCTGGCGTGACTCATCTTCTGACCCCGAACTGTGAGACGCCGACTCGTCTGAACTGCCTACTTCGGAGTCCTCTCCTAAAGTAAACATTGCGATATTTAAATAAAGCTACGTTTACTACTTATGTACTACGTAATAATACTTATAAATTACTAGCTGAACCCCGCGGTGCTACCCGCGGTTATTGTTGTACCGCGAGTAACGCCGCGGGACAAAGTTAGTCTAAAAAAAAAGTAGCCTAAGTTACTCCCCGGATCATCAGTTACCTGCCAGTGAAAGTCCCGTCAAAATCCGTCCAGCCGTTCCAGAGATTACCCGGAACAAACAGACAGACAGACAGACAGACAGACAGACAGACAAAAATTTTTTTAACTACATTTTTGGTATATGTATCGTGTATACATACACATGCATTGATTAAAAAGCTGTTATTTTAATATTACAAACAGACACTCCAATTTTATTTATTTATATAGATGTATAGATAATGTGGCTTTCTGTTCGTAAAATAATTTTCAAAATCTGTTTAGTAGATCCAAATATTATTCCCTATAACCCCACAAACTGCGAAAATAGTACCTATGGGAAGTTAAATCCATACTAATATTATAAGTCTGTCAGTCTCGCTTATCTTTGAACCAATTTGTATGAAATTTACAATGGATATCATTTGATTCTTGAAGAAGCTAGTGGGGTATAAAATATTTTAAAAGAAGTAATTGCACAAAAAAGTCATGAGCACCAATTATTACATCCCTGACCCTTTATAAATTACCTTCTTCATCCTTCTTCTTTGGTTCTTTAGTTTTCTTCGTCTCGTTGGTGGGAGGGGGAGGTGTCGACGGGGCTGGTGGTGCTTTGGCCTGCACTTTAGCCGCCACTGGCTTCTTGGCCTTTTTAGAGGCTGCGTGTTTTTTCGTCTGCTGTTTCATCCACACCGGTCGCTTGAATGTTTCTTTCTTATCGTTCTTGTCATTCTCCGGCTTCTCAGCGTTCTCCCCACCGCCTTCTTCTTCTTCCCTGATCAAATAGCAAATTAAATAAGACTGCTAACAAATCAAGTGCAGACTTCTTGTTAGGCATGAAGTAAATATTTCAATGTTCTATTTTTCTATTCCACTGCAAAAAGTATTATTTCGTATGTCCGTATGTATGTAAAAGTAACAGATTAAGAAGAGTTACTTTATCATTCATAATCATCATCATCAGTCTATTGCAGTCCATTGCTGGATATAGACATATAAATAAATAAATAAATATATCGGACATCTAAACACACAACGCCATCTAGTCCCAAGATAAGCAGAGCTTGTGTTATGGGGTACTAGACAACTGATACAAATACATATATACTTTTTTTTTTTTGTAAATACATACAAGGTAGTAGAGCCACGCTGATTTCAGCACGAACGGGCCGGCTCGACCGGGGCGGTACTACCCTCGCACAGAAAATCAACGTAAAACGACAGCGATCATGCTGTCGTGTTTCGTTGGTGAGTGCGAGACCGGAGGCCCAATGATGCGAAAGCATCACTAGCCCGCTATGGTGTGGGTCACCATGCTGCATTGTTGCATTGTCTGCGTTCGCAGTATGGTGACCATCACTCTTGGATTCTGCTTATGCTTTCCATCAGGCAGAGTAGAGTCATTATGGCAGGGTCAAACAAAAAAAAAAAAAAAAAAAAAAAAAAAAAAATACATATCATAGATAGAACACACCCAAACTCCGAAACAAATATTTGTAGATCATACAAACATTTGGTCCGACCCGGGAATCGAACCCGAGACCTCATGATCAGCAGTCGCTCACGCCAACCGCGAGACCAACGAGGCATTATATACATTGCCACTCTGATCGATTTTTACTTCTAATATTATGTAGGTACATATTACTATACTATATGCTCATCAACCTTTCATTACAAAATTAATATCTATAGAAAAGAAAAAATACTTAATATAAAACTTACTTAATAATTGCTTTTTCTTTGATACTCGTGTCACCGAATAATTCCTTCATGTTAGTTCGGCGCAGAAATACTGTGACTGTCACTATGGCGCCGGCGGTCACCACGGTCGAGTTCTCATCATCAATCACTACAAAAAAGGGTCTATCTTTACAATCATATTTTGAGTAAACTTAAAATTTGGATATCACAAGTAAAATACTGTATTGATATAAATATGAGAATGTACACAGAGTGCGTACATTTCAAAGGAGTCCCGAAAATCAGCAAACATAGGCCTATGCATACTAACGCAAAGTCGAAGCATCAAATTCTTCACAAGTAAAGCGAAATTCCATAAATGCGCGAGTGTCCAAGAGCTTATGGTAGTTGACACACATGGTAGTTAGTCAAATTAGTTTATTTTTTATCATCTGTCAAAACCATAACTTTGTATAAAAAATGTACTAAATGCAACCTTGTTACGTCACTGTTTTAGACTACTCAATTGAGCAATATATTTAAATTTTTATTTGATTAAAATTTGTAATCACACTAATATATAAAGGCGAAAGTTTGTGAGTGGGTACGTTTGTTACTTGTTCACGCAAAAACTACTGGACGGATTTGGATGAATCTTTACAGTAATATAGCTTTTACATCAGAATAACACATAGACTACTATTTTTTCCGCGATAATCGACATACACACGGGCGGAGCCGCGGGCAACAGCTAGTATAAATATAAGCTATTATAATCATATTTTCCGAAATGTTTTAGAATATTCGTTTTAAGGAATGAAAGATAGGTATTTAGTTACGATACAGTCAACTACCCTTTACCCGAGCATTCGTAAGCTTTTTGTAGTTCGACACAGACCACTTTCCGATGCGGGTGCGCTCGACTTTTCTCGAGTATGAATTGACCCTAAGTTTTATTTATTTTAGTATTTAGTAGGTATTTTAGTCAGTGAATTGTAGATTTAGCAAAAGGTCACATTTTAATGATATTCTTCTAAAACTCTGAAGGTAGATTTGTAAGTTAACCATTCACCATTACAGTTACAATAAATTATAAAAGTGATCAGTCTCTAGTTTCAACTTTAAAACAGATAATAATAGATTGTAACGTTGAAACTAAAATAATGAATTATATTCCTATAAATTGTAATAAAGTTAATACCTTATTTTTCGACCTTTAGGAGAGTTTTTTTTTTTCAATAAAAGGAATTAACCGAAACAAAACAATTTCTACGTGTTAAATTGTAGTAATACTTTACACTACCAATAATAGCTAAGTCTCTAACATAATATTTTGTGAGGTATACCTTCTGTATTCACTTGGAAGTGTATGTAAGGCATGTTGCCCAGCACTTTCATGAGGTCTTCATATTGCTTGTCATTTAAAAATCTAAGCACCTGTCTTCTATCCTCGCCCGGCAACTGTGCCAGTTGCAGCAATGATTTAATATGCTTCTTTCGGTTTGTAAAGTACTTCAAATGGTCCTCAGTAATGTATGGTAGTTGAAGAAGAGGTGATTTGTACTCCCATAATCCTTGGACTATCATTGGAGAAAGCTTCATACAGTTTTCAATTGTTTCGATAGTTGGGAGTCGGGGTACTGGAAAATAAATAAATTGGATATATTTAAAGACCTTACATATACATATTATTTATGGTTTAGTAAGTTAGTTTTCCTGTCATGTCATTTGAAGAGCTGTCACGAAACACGCGTTGTTTTTTACTCCGGAAGTTTTTAATCGAATTGAGTGCTAAAAACTGTTTTTAAACCACAAAACTTACATTTTGTAGTGTACTAGAGTGGATAATTGAATTAAAATAAAATATAGACTTATTATCGTGAAATTCAATAGAAAAATTCACTAAAACAGAATAAAGTACATACAAATATCTACATATACCCACAGTTTAACCTCTCCGATGTTGAACGCCACGTAATGGTCGCTGTCAATTTCTTCCAGTCTGTTGAATGCCACGTCGTGGTGTTTTTTCCCCGGTCTATTTTAACCATGAATTTAGCTGCTTTATATTGTTTGCAGCTTTGTCGCACTTAATTATATTAAAGAGAATAAAACAAAAATGCCCAGAGGCGCCATTTCATTACGTCAGTTGACAATGTAAATCGTTCTCATTCGGCGGGAATTTTTGTGACGTACGGTTGCTGGTCGAGTGAACTTTGAAATTGAATTTATATATTAATTCGGATGTGAATTCAAAAAAAAAATCATCATCAATTATACATCATCTGATAGTATATTTGATGACCATTCTAAATATACCAATATCTTATATAGCCCCAATACATTTTTTATTGGAAATCGACGTTTTAATCAGAGGCGAAAATGTACCGGGAGTGCTGTCAAAATCGCCCCACAGTTGTGTCAATTCGGACCAATATGGCGCCACTGACGAGTGGTTAAGTTGAACTATTTGTCGGTCGACATTGACAACTGACATTTCATTTTTGATACTGACGTCTGACAGCAGAAACCATCTCAGTGTTGTCAGGTACTCGACCTTCATTGTCGCCGATTTCGACAACATTAGTGTTAGAAGGCCTGCTTTTTCAAGAAAATGGATAAACAAATGGAAATACTAATACGGAAAATGGAAGAGAACATGAAGGAAATAAAAGAAGATTTCAAGACGCAAACAACTAACTTAACCACGAATATGATAAGTACAATTGAAGAAAAACTCAAACCATTGGTGGAAGAAAACAAAAAACTCAATATCGAAGTAAAAAAATTGAAGAAAAAGGTTGAGAACCTTGAAAAAGAAATGAGGAAAAACAACATTATATTACACGGAATAGAAGAATCTGAGGAAAACAACACAGAGTTGTTGGAACTTGTATTAAAAACCCTTAACACTGCGAGGAAAGATAACACAATGGCAGAATTTGATAAATGGGAGATCAGCAGCGTTCAAAGACTAGGGAGACATCAGAATAAGAAAATTAGGCCTATATTAATAAAACTGACACTGTCCTGGAGAAAAATCGAAATCCTAAGAATCAGAAAGAATTTCGCAGAAAATACTTATGTCACAGAAGACTTCCCACAAGAAGTTCTGCAAGTTAGGAAGGAATTAAGACAGACACAGCAAGAAGAAATAAAGAAAGGCAATATAGCATTCATAAGATATGATAAACTTGTAGTTAAAAGTAAAACAAATCAAGAAAAAGGCAATGATAAAAGAAAACGGTCTCCGTCAACAACGCCAACAAAATCAAACCTTAATACCGGATTAAGACAAAAGGCTCCAAACAAAATCAATAAAACTAACGCCTTTGAATATATGAACCAGCCTAGAACCAACTCTCTCCCTGGACCTAGTAACCTATAGCAATCAACACACGACAGCCTTCAGGAAATAAACAAAAAAGAACATTCAACACGTAAAATGGACAACAAGAAAGTACATTTCCCAACCCGGGCAGAAAAACCAAGACATATACAAACAAGAACAACTAAACTATGTCCCAATCCGGCTGGTCTCCGTGGGACATCAGACCACCACCCCCTAGAAAGAGCTGACCCAGTTCCAGATTTTATTTCAAAAAAGGTAAAAGCAACTGAATATCTTTATATATCGCTCAATGATGGACAAAAAGAAAGTTTTTAATACCTGCATATTGCCATGCATGTCTTATGGCTGCCAAACATGGGCCTTAACAGGAAAGCAGAGAGAAGCGCTAAAAGTATGCCAAAATAGAATGGAGAGAAGTATGCTTAACATCAAATTAAAAGACAAAATCAAATTAACAACTATAAGAAACAAAACGGGAGTAGCAGATGTTACATATACAATAAATAAATTAAAATGGAAATGGATCGGTCACACAATCCGCAGCAAGAAAAATAAATGGTCTAAAGAAATCACCATGTGGTACCCTCGCGACGGAAAAAGAAGGAAAGGAAGGCTGCGTAAGAGATGGGAGGATGAAATTAAAAATATGGCTGGAGCAACATGGAGAAGGAAAGCTAGAGATAGAAAATTATGGTCTCTACTAGGGGAGGCCTTTGCCAGAGGGCAAGCTGACACAAAACTATAAAAGCATTTTACATTTATAAATAGTCAAGTATCATAGTAGTAATAGTAGTGTACCATAGATTAAGAGAGCTTTATAATTGTTGTCAGTAATAAAGGCTTTATTTATTTAAAAAAAGTTAGTTTTCATATAATTATTCTTTTTAAAGTCAATTCCCTTACAATGAATACACGTGTGCGGCTGGCGAACAGCTTGACAATTATTCTAAGAGACACAAAAACACCCAGACTAGGAACAACAATTTGTGGAACAAACAAAGTGCCCCATGGGGGGAACGAATTCAACCCACTTGGCGCACTAGAAAGTGGCAAGGTGACCCACTTAATCCAAAACACCATCCATACAGCAAGTTCAATTATTGACTAGCTGCGCCCCACGGTGTTACCCATACAACATATTGTAAAGGTACAGCAACTGTTGTCTGTCTGTTAAAAAATTATTGGTTTATGTAAATATGCTAAATACTCTCATAAGTATTTAGTGAAAAGCTGTTAAATTGAAATTAAAATAGACATTCCTAAAACTAGAAAACTATTAATATCCCAGAGTTATTTTTATATCTATGTTAATAAAGACTTTACTTAGATACTCACTTCTTCTAGCGTAAGCCAAAGCAATCAACTGATTCACACAGTTAACCATTTCCACAATGAGGTCAGGACACCTGCCTACAATATATCTTCTGTCACATTCAAGTGTGTCCTGTGGCAGACGCATCCTTGACAAATGTGCGTGAAGTAATGCACGCGCCTTTATACTGTACGGGCGACATAACGGCTGCTCCTTATTTTTTTCACCCAAATTTGGTAGCTCACGAAGCAGCTATAAATAGAAAAATTGAGACAATTATTACTTATTTAATAAAACATGTATAAATGGTTTGCTTGGTAAATTTTATTTACCATGGTGTTACACACAGAAATGGAAGGAAACACTGAGACTCAATAATATTGTCCAAACTATTTTCTAAAACATGTGATTTTATTGAATTTGTATTTAAAATAGTATGATGGAAAAATTCTTCAAAAGTTTTCATACATACCATTGGAACCTCCTCATTATCTGTAATCCTTTCAATAATTTCAGAGTTATGCCTTTTATCAAATTCACAGGATGCAGCGAGAATCATGAGTGCTCTCTTTAAAGGCATAGATGGTGTCTTGTGACAGAAATAAAAGTATATCTCAGTTGTATCTAATAATACTTGCTCCCCTGAAAACCGTATGGAACGATACCACCAGGTACCTACCTGAAAATTACATTAACATACATAAACAGATAATATTAAGCTACAAGGCAGAAACATACTTACGTGCCGTGGCGACGAACACATTAAACAGAGTATGTTTAATATTAACGTTCGTCAGTCGTTATGGCAAATTGGTAGTAACTGTTGTCGCGACACGATAGGCATATACTTCTGCCGTGCTGCTCGTGGCTCATCATAAAACAACGTGAAAAACTTAGCGTATGCTTGTTTACAGTATGGTATTGGAAAATGGCTGACAAGCTGATTCAACTTAATAAATAAATAAAAACTGTTTCTTTTTTGTTCTCAAGTAATTTCATTGTTAAGAGAAGTTGAATTCAGAAGTAATGTCAAAGCATAACATGTCTTATTCACCATTACGACAAGCATGTGGCATAAGCACCACAACTTGCAATGAAGATAAAACATAAAAAGTATATTTATTAAAACATTTCTTACTATGTTATGCTAAACTTGTAATAAAATAATTAAATAGAACTTACAGCCGTTGGCAAAGCAACCATAAATACAAGAGCATAAAGTCCAAGCACCCATACGCTGTTTTCTTTTTCAACAATCCAGCTGGGCAAAGCAATTCCAAAACTCATAGAACCAGGACCATCTGGGTTTCCATACTTCTCCCAATTACGTCGAGCTTCATCATCGGTAAGTGCCTGAATTGAACAAATAATGTCAACATTACAAATACAAAGTAATGACAGAATATTGAACAATATGATTGATATAATTTAGATTTCTGTGCTCAATTACTTAAAATCTAAAAAAAAATCAATTTAAGAGGTAAAAATGTTACAACTCAGTGAACACTGAGACATAGTGAAGACTCTTGTTAGCCCATTATGGCAAACAATCACAAGAGAAGGCAACATGGTTTAATAGGTAATCTACAAACAGAAGCAATTTTTATACAAAAAAATTCTGTTTTATATTAATAAATAAAAAATATATTATTCAAATTGGGGTATATCTATACTCTATACAAATAAATAAAATTGGAGTGTCTGTTTGTAATATTAAAATAAATGCTTTTAACTAAATGCATATGTATGTATACACGGTACATATACCAAAAATGTAGTTAAAAAAATTGTTGTCTGTCTGTCTGTTTGTTCCGGGTAATCTCTGGAACGGCTGGACCGATTTTGACGGGACTTTCACTGGTAGGTAGCTGATGATTCAGGGAGTAACTTAGGCAACTTTTTTAGACTAACGTTGTCCCGCGGCGTTACTCGCGGTACGACGATAACCGCGCGTAACACCCCGGGGGTTTCAACTAGTTTATTCTAAATTAGATTACTTCACATACAAATTACATTTAAAAAGTTGCTACTTTTACTAGTTTATTAAGCATATTTAAATTTCAAATGAATGTACATATATTTTCTTACAAGATATCATCAGTATCTAGCTCACCTGATAGGCTTTAGTAAGCTTCATAAAAGCTTTTTCATCACCAGTTTCTTTATCAGGATGCAAAATAAGTGATTGTTTCCGATAAGACTTTTTGATCTCTGCTTGAGTTGCACCAGGAGGTAAACCCAGTATTTCATATGGATCAAAGTTAGACATTTCATAATCAAATTGTGACACTTTGTACGCTAGGAATCCAAGTAAGACCCATCCTGATATTATTGCTAGTTTTATAAAGAAATTCTTTACACCCTTGTAAGGTTGTGATTGCTCTATTATAAGCTGTTTATTTATACAATTTGGACATTGACATAGTTCTTCACGTTTCCTAGGATCTAAAAAATTATTTAAAGATTATTAGAGTTTATTACAGAACAGAAACAGGGTTATGCCGGGTTTAACCATAATGATCCGCTTCGTCATGTATGTTCCTGACATAACGGTAATTATCTAATTAATACAATTAAAGCATAAACTACATTAATTATTATTGCTGATGCTACATAACTTTAAAACTGTTTTATCATCGTGCATCAATGAGTCAAATTGTAGCAAAACATGAAATTTTTACCTTCTTTCCTTTTTCTTGGCCAATAATAAAATGTTGCAGGTACGAGTATCAAGGCTAGGAAAGACAATACAAAATAAAAGAATGTAGATCCACTCTCATCGTATTCAAATTTCTGGCCTCCCATTGTTAATTGTTAATACATTGAGAAAGAAAAATCATTACATACTACACGCCACACAAAAACGATTGGCCTAAGACGTGTCATTTAGTGATGCACGTCATTATTAAAAGTAGATTAAAAAATATAAAGCATCTGCCTCCACCTTGTAAAATTTTGCTGACATTTATTTAAAACTATACAGGTACTGTAAAATATGTGTCATTAAATATTATTTGCAATTACTTTCGAACAACTATTAAAAATAATTTCAATACAATAATATATACTACAATATTCTACAGTTGTTTGCTCACCTTAGAGCACTACGTTGTTATGAAAACTTTAATGCTCTAAGTTGCTCACCATGTAGACGACATAAAACGACAAACGTTGTCTTTGCACTTGCTGTGGTTCTAATTCATTAGTTTGAAACCTTTTTTTTCTTAGTTTGTACTAACTAGACTAGTAATAAATAAATAAAAACTAGTAAGATAAGCGAGAAGAATTAATATATAACGTTTTACCGTTTCTTGATCTTGTCTCATTTAGTATTATTATAGTAGAGAGAGAGAGAGAGAGAGATGGACTAAGTTTGTTTAGGTTTAGAGCTGTTTAGAGAATGTCTCTCTCGCGCAAGCTTCAAGCAAGCCAAGCTTGTACCTACTTTTTGAAACTGACTAGACTAGTGTCAGTGTCACGCTCATGACTTAGGAGGCAACACTGCCCTGACATGACATGACATTGACAAATTAAAACGAAGTGCTAGCCAGAATCTTATTATTATGAAATAGTTAATTTTAATAAATTGGAAAAAATATATAATAATTACGCCGTAGTGTGGAAACGGTATTATTTATGTGCATAGAATTACCATTACATACTTAAATTTGTTGTAATTTAAATATTATTATGAAATTAAGTTGATATTAATAACAACAAATTTCAGATGGCTACAAAAACGATTGCAAGTGCTACTGTAAGGGCTGTAAAGAAACGAGTGTTACCATCAAGGGCTGCACTCGTCCTAACATCAAACGCGGTGAATAAAGTTAAGGAAATAATGTCCAAAGAAGAAGCTAAGGGTTTCATAGGTTTAAAAGTGGGTGTGCGACAAAGAGGATGTAATGGTTTATCATACACACTAGACTATGCAAAGAATAAAGAAAAATTAGACGAAGAAGTTAAACAGGATGGTGTAACAATTATTATAGACAAAAAAGCACAGTTAACACTCCTTGGTAAGTTCCTAAACTTAATTTTTTTCTTTGACTATTTGTAATGTTTGACCAAACCAATTTAACATTTTATTCACCTTACAGAAAGCTGTGGAGAAATAATAGAATACATTTTATAATTTCAGGTACTGAAATGGACTTTGTAGAAAATAAACTATCTGCTGAATTTGTATTCAACAACCCAAATATCAAAGGAACATGTGGCTGCGGAGAATCTTTTAGCATATAAATTATATAGTTACAATGATTACCCTCCGCTATCTGTTAGTGCCAGCAGTTAATGTAGATATTTTTTAGTCTTTCTTTCCATTTTATAGCATATTTTAAAATCATCATATTAGTGCAGTAGAATTACTAAATTGCTTGAATAATGTATATTACTGTTTTAAATAATAATTTACTCAGTCACATTCTTTATATACATTTTGTATGTGAAGTTTTAACAATACATGTGTAATTTGAAAAAGTCTGAAAATGTCTACTTTATAGGGGAACAAAAATCTGTTCTAATAACTATTCACTTATATAAAAATGGAACTGTGTTTTGCAAGGATTTTTACCGGATGTTGAGCCACTTACTTTTACTTACTGTGTCTTAGCATAAAAATATAAAAAAAAACTACAGTTCCAAATCCATAAACTGAGTGACATAAGTTATGAAATCTGGGAATTATTTATACAGTTGCAGTTTTATTGAAAAAGTTGGGTAAACATCATACAGGCTTATCATCTTAATATTTTTTTCTAGATCTATAAATGTTTATCTACACATAACAATATATCTCCATTCTGACTAGACTAAAAAAAATGTTTTAACAAATAACTTGAAACATCACTGACAAGTGTCAAGGCAAAAAAACAAGACGTGAACTTTTAATGATTATAAAAGTGCTTATCTTGTGGTTGAACTCCTAATCAATATGACACGCACAGGTATCTCTTAGGAGTGGGAGTAGTGTCTTTCTTTATTTTATTGTGTATAGACATTTTCTCATATTATTTCCAGTTTTAGAAAATTATTGTAGTTGATACTTACGATTGTGATTTAGATCTTAAAATATTTATTGTCTATTTGTTAACTTTCATCCTGTTACCAATAAAACAAAAAAAGAAAAAAATATAGTAAATAGTGTTTGCAAATGGATTCTAGCTTTATAATTAATATGAGTGAAAATATACCTACCTAGTTATAGAAAAAAGTTGTTTTGTATCTTTGCAACTACAATAAAATAGTTTTGGTTTATTGATTCTTTGTATATGTAGATACAAGAGTTGAAAGAATTTATATACTATTTTATTAAAAATTCCCCTTCTGATATTTAGCACAGAAAAATAGCAAATTTTTGTACCTAACATGTACAATACATTATCCATATTTTTTAATATAAATTGGTGTTTACATAGCTGCGTATACATAACGCGCGGCAAACTATCGAATACACGCTCTCGAGGCTGGTGGCCACTGCACACTTTGAAGTAGGCACATGCACGCGTGGCAACCGTGCGGAATGCATACGTGTGCATCTGGATATTAAAAAAACAGGAATTAGTTACAAATAGTAAAAATCTAAAGCAATTTAATTTTAAACGTTAAATAACGCTGTTATGATCAGACAACTATGGCCCTCAGTTCAGATGCTTGCAAAAAATGGCATAGCCTAGCTAGATCTCAGAAAGTACTGCCTCTATGTCAATGCTTTTATTTGAGAATTTAGTGAATAATTTCTTAAAACTTTTAAGAAAAGAGAAAATTGTTTTTTTATTTTTCATAGGAGAATTTTTTTTAGGGTGTACATGGTTTTTAGTTATTTAGGACAGACCCATTTGCATGTACCCTTATACAATACTTTTTTTCAGCGACTATAGCCCGACTATAGAAACGAAGCAACTTAATAGGTACCGAAAAAAAGGAAAGGTCAAACAGATAGAGTTCACATGACTTAACACCGATGACGTTTTTTAAAATAAATGACAAGAAATAAGATACTACTTATTGGCTCATTATTCACAACGAGTGATGAAATGATGAGCGTAATTTGTTTAAAAGAAGCTGAAAAAGTGATTAGTTTTAAAACTACTATCATGGGCTCCACACATTGATCTTATTTCTACCAGAATGCGTAAAATGATTTGGATTTTTAAAAGTGTTCGTAATGTACTCAATCCTAAAATACTGAAAACTATTTACTATGCTCTTGTCCAATCAATCCTCTCCTACTGTATACCGGTCTGGGGCGGTACCTATAAAACCTAAAATAATAAAAGTTGAGCGGGCCCAACGATCAATCCTCAAGGTTATGCTTAGGCAGCCGTTGCTTTACCCGACAACAAATTAGTACAAGGATGCCAATGTCATGACAGTTCGTCAAATATTTATTTTAATTAGTGTTATCCGTATGCATAAACTGACTCATTATGACCCACATACCACGTACTCATCCCGAAGAAGAAATCGAATTTGTGATACTGTTCAACATAAAACTGCCTTTCTCAGACGACAACATCTCTTTCTTGCACCGTACCTATATAATAAGCTTAACCCAATTTAATTTTTTTTCTCAAAAACTACTTCTAAGTGTAAATCTATTATTCAAAATTCTTTACTCAATCTATCATATACAGACACTGAATCACTCATCACCATAGAAAAGTGACGCAGAATAAAATAAAAATAAATAAAACATATTTTTATTACACTCATACCTACATACGCACATATTCACGAATGCACAAACTCACACACGCACCACACACACGCAAACTCTCACACATGCACGACGCACACACACGCACTAACACTCACGTTACACATAGTAACGCACCACAATTTATCGACCGACTATACTGAGCTGGTGTGAATCCTGGAGTCCTGAAATACAGGCCTTGACCTAGCTTAGGCTCCAGTCCACCCCAACCTACAAATTTAGTCTCTGTACAAATTTATTGATATTCTAAAATGTGTTCTTTGTGGTGGAAAAAGAAACATATATTATTATATATTATATATATTATAATTGATTTTTGTAATATTAAGTACTTTTTTTTAAATAGCATATTGTAATGGAGAAAGAATATTCTAGTACAATGCTTGAGGCGTAGTCAAACGTCAGAAAGATCTCGTTGTTTTCTTGAGGCACAGAATAATGAACCTTGCATCAATATACATAAAATCCAACATGGATTGGTTGCCTTGAGCTTGAGATACGTTACATTGTCACAGAATCGCCTAGAAGTTGCTAGGGCGTAGTAGCAATATATTTTTATGTGAATTTTATATATTTAAAGTAAGTGATTATTTAATTTATTCACATAGAAACTACGCGCTCTATTACTTCATCATCATCATCATCAGCCTATCGCAGTCCACTGCTGGACGTAGGCCTCTCCAATTGCACGCCACTTAGTTCTATTACTTATTATTCATTTATTGTCACTTTCCATAATATCAGCTTAGAATAGTTTAAGGGTTGTTTGTAAGAGATCGCCAATTGTCACTTTTTTTTCTATCATAAATAAATAATTAAAAAATAAGAAACAAATGCTTTTAATTGAGTGCGCTTACAATACAAACACATCTGTCCTGAAAATATAAAAAAATATGGTCGCCCTACAGTATATTCTCATACAAAAAACAGAAAACAAATTTTCTCTTAAAATATAGCATTGAGGACAACGGATTAAATGTCAGGTTGAAGTTAAAAAAACTTAGCTTATTTTGCGTTAATCTGTGAGGTTGACTTTAGCCAGTAAAGATGAAAACATTGGGCCCTACTTCTTGAGAATTGGTTTCTGTTTCAAAATTTAATTTTAACTACATTAGTAATTTACTATTTATGTACGTATTTAACTAAAATATTCCCAAGTCGTAGTTACGTATTTGTTAACATAATTGCATTTTTTGCAGATCCTCCATTCAGACGTTACTGAACTGAGGGCCCTTTAATATGCCGCCGTAAATCCGTAATGCAGTATTGTACAGTTTTGTGATTTTCTAAAAAAAAATATTCACTGAGTCACTACATACCATTTTATTAAATAGAATTGGAGAAAACTGATAAAATTTACTTAAAATGCGCTGTTTTGTTTTGTTGTGGCTAGCGATTGAATTGGTTTACCAGCGTGTGACGTCACGCGTCTCATATGACCAGCGCCATTACACAAATTTCGTTTCTGACATGGTTGTCAAACTTGAACTTATTTATCATAGATTTTAATTCTTAATACAATACACTTTTGTTTAATTCAGCACGAAGGCATGATTTTGCTGTCTAGGGCAAAGCCTTGGATACAATTAAAACCAGTTTACAGCCGTAATAGGCACAAAAACAAAAAAACACAACGACAACGGTTTGACAGCAGATCTATCTCAAACGTAGACGGAGAATAGGCAAAAATGTTAAATGAATTATTGTTTAATTTGGACACCAACATCTTTCGAACGTGAACCAAATGTCAAAGTTTGTTTGGCAAATGAATATGCCATTTGACAATATTGAAAATAAACTATAAATTGTGGTCATCCTATCAGATTATAGTCTATAAATACATATTTCACTTTAAATCAAACAAAATAATGTAAGTTTCTCGCAGATTGCACGAAATAAAATTATCATTTTTTTGAAATTTTGTCTGCGACATGAACGCCTTGTGATTGGTTGCAACTCTGGTGACGTCACATGCTAATAAACGAAAGATTCTTCTATTAAGTATTGTTTGCGATTTATGTTTTCGGAGTGGTAATAATCGATCTGTGAGCTATTTCTGCAATACTTTTTTTAATAAACTATTGAATAAGTTCGAAAAAAAAGGAAGCAAATTTTGTGCGTGCCGATAACAGCAACCTACATAAGATAGATGCTTTAATGATTGCACTTTTCTATCTATACAAATAAATAAAATTGGAGTGTCTGTTTGTGATATTAAAATAACCGCTTTTTACTAAATGCATATGTATATATATAGTCGCTAGATTAAGCTTATCTTTTTTTTCTAAAGAGATAAACTTAAGTAAAAAAGAGATAAAATGCTTTTTCGTATATATGTGCCGATCTTATATATTTTTGTATAAAGTATTGTTCGTATAGTAGAATAGGGCCACTCCATTATATTACTTCCTCATTACAGAGAACATAGTATCACAGACGTACACACAACTCTAAACTAAGCTGAATTAATTATTACATTTTGATATATTTGTGCTAATTTAAATTTACCAATACAATGTACAAAGCTAGAACCAATGATTCTCAAAAACAGGAAATTGTAGATTGAATTGTCTACATAACTAGGACTACATAACACTACCATAAAGAATTTATTATTGTTATATTGAGCAACGGTGTGATGATGATCTACCTACTTAATGCAAGATTAACTTCAAATGTTAATTTAACGTATTGCATAGGATTTCCATAAATTCCATTTGCAGTGAGTTTTGATCGAGATATTCGATCTAATAAAAAAAAAGTATCTTCTTAAGTGTCATTGTGCTAAAATACTTTGCTCTGTAGAAGTATAAAATACAAGACTAAAAAAAAACATTTCTGTCTCCTTCGTACAAAATAATATGGTGGTTGTGCCCTGTAAAATTTGCAGCGAAGTTAATTTTCTTTGTTTACGTGTCGAAGTTTTCGAGCGAATCTGTAGAGTACGAGAATAGTAATATTAATTTTGATGATTTATGTACGCTTGCCGACCTATTCATCATTCATAGTCTCTGTAAAGTACGTGCTGAAATGAATAACGGTGAGATCAGTGGGCCAAGAGGTAGAGGCCGCGGGTGGCAGCAATCCGAAAATCAACCAAGGGAGCTCCGGCGGCCTAAGATTGTTGCTGAGGACTCAAAAGGTAAATCCTATTGGAATATCAGTTTAATTTATTTCACACTTTCTAACACCGAATTTGGAGTTATGACGTCGTACTAAGTCGGCAGCTAAACTGCGTTCATTGTAATTATAATACTTCAGGTGAAAGTAAGGATTTTCATTTTTAATGACGTCGATTTTGTTTGACAAACTTAACCAGCCGTATTGAGAATAGAGTACGATGCAATAAATTTTTTAGGTCAACGACTACATATAAGTTTTTTTTTGTATACATATACCTACATAAGTATACCTAAATGACGTGTACTTACAGCTGAACCTCCCAAATCTACATTGTCCGCTGATGCTAAGGAATGGTATCCACCTAACTACACCCCACATGCCGTGCCCACGTACATCCCAGACCCTGCGCCATACCGACCTCCCCGATTTTCTGTGCAAGACCGACTTCGCCAGGCTCAAGATCAAGACCCTTATAGCCTGGAGGAGATGTCTTATTCATTAGAAGAAGCTGAAAACTCAGATTTGAGGGTTAGTATATAACTTGTATTAGCTGTGATTTTCCATTGTATTTTGGCAGTAAATGTAAACTAATGAGCATTAAATTCTACAGGAAAACATAGCAAACTTGATAGCTGTGATGTGTGAGATTACATTTGATCCTGGTAAATTTGACACATTGTGTGGCCCCCTGGTTGATGCATTTGCTTCCACTCTGCATGATGTCAACTACACTAGGCCTCTAGTTGAAGCTATTGTAAATCAGGTAACTTATGTTGATTGCTACAGTAGTTGATAAACCATATTAAAATTAATTATGTCTTAAATAAAATAATAATCATATGAATTGTAAAAAATATCATTTTGCTTGAATATGTGTATTAGAGACTAGAGTAAGAGAAACAGTAAAGAAATGCTTGAATTTTCATGTTGTCATGTCAAATTCTAATTGTATTTTTGGGTCATAAAAATAGCATTATTCTACACTATTATTTATTTGATTGGTCTTAGTTTAATCATGGCCATTGTTAGAAGAAGTAACTTTATTGAGAGTAAATAACCTCAACTGTAAATATGTGTGGTAACGGATCAAGAATATAGTGTCAACATGCCTATTCAGCGAAAAGAAGGAAATAACAAAATATTAAGAAAAAGTACAACATCATTGCAAAGAGAAGGAAAACTTAAAACAAACCAACCTGTTTGGTATGGTAGGTCCAAACCTCTTTTCTAAGGAGAGGCCTATGTCCATCAGTGGACTATTAAAGAAGGTTAATGATGATGTTAATAATTATAACCAATAATAAAATCCCTTATTTTGAAAAAATAAATAAGTTGCGAAATAATGGGAGATCATAACCTTAAAATGTTAAGATAGTTAAAAATAAAGTTTTAAACCATATTTTGTATACACACTTACATTTTAAATTGGAATCTAATAATATGTTATAACCTTTTACAATTTTCTTAGCACTACAGATTAAAAGGTTTTATGGTAAAGGTCACAATACATTCCTGTGACTTATAAGTTAGTATGGAACAACATTACATTCCTAAGTGAAAATTAGATAGGTAAGTTTAATTATTTGTAAAATTTCCAACTATGGTAGGGTACATTATCATACAGAACCACTTTTAGTGTTCTCATATTTAACTCTCATTCAACTCAGTTTTCATTTAGTATCCTTAAATGTCTATAAAATATTGTAATTGCAGTCAATAGGCGAGCCTAACTTCCGTTACAATGGTGCGCGACTTTGTTCGATGTACGATTCTGTGACACCAGAGGAGTCAACTTTCCGTGCATGTTTGTTGGAGCGGTGTTCCACTGAGGAGAACAAGATAATTAGTGGTCTGGAAACCTCAGAAGAAAACATGCGCGGTTTTGCCATGTTTCTTGCTGAGATTTACACCCAGCTGGAAGATAGCCAGGTAAACTACTAATAATTTAGACTAAAACATTTTAGCCTTGGAGGAGGCCTATGTCCAGCATTGGACGTCTTTCGACTGAAATGATGATGATGATGGTTGTAGAAAATAAATGGAAATCTTTCTTTCACTTTTTGTAACGCCTGAGAAACATCAAACAAGAAATCTCTGGAAAATGTGTTTATGTGTAAAAGGTTATATTTTATGTTTGTTTGATAGTAGCACTTGCTGATTAAAAAACATGATTATTTAATAACTAATCACAGTGTTTTTTTATTTTCCAGTTTTTGTTTAAATTAAATTTATAGACAAGTAGGCTGTTGAAACAGCTGATGAAAGTGACCTGTGTTCCTTTCCGATTTTTTTTTTGTCTTGTCTATTAAAATACTGCCTGAATGTTATCAGACTTACAGCATTAAGTTAGAGGCAACAAGGAATTACAAAAGTACTTGTGTAGCAACAAAGATATAGAAAAATTACTAGTGTAAAACATGGAAGCTACAGACAAAAAGTAGTTCAACAAATGATTTATACATTTTCCCACTATTAAAAAAAGTATGAAACTATATTAAAAACCTGTTTTTAGGGAGGAAGAGTGAAATCCTTGGGGGAAAGTTTGTGCAGAGTGTTACTGCACTTGCTTGACACTGACAAAGAAGTTAATATCAAGGCTGTATGTCAACTCTTGAAGGTATATCTTTTTTTTTAATAATTGTGTGCATATTACAAGTTGTTCAAAAAGTTAGTTTAGTAAAAAATGTTACTAAATCTAAAACTTAATTATCACAGATGTTTCCTAATTAGTTACAGTCTAGTTGAATTGCGTTTGGGGCTTGCACAACTCTGCCAGAAAGTTTTTGGAATGGACTATGCAAAGTGGATCCTCTTAAATCTGTTACTGAATCTTAAGTCATAGATAGCCTTACCTAACATGCAATTACAATAATTATGTGATTGACTTCAAATTATTGATCGTTGCGGAAAGTGTTTTACAATTAAGTACAAATGACAAGGCCCAGATGAGGTTTAGGTAATCTTGGTCAATGCCAAAATTACCTAACCTTCTCGTGTCCTTTATTGCTCCTATTGGACCAAATCTCGTAAATTTTGGAAATTAACATTGCTATTAAACAAGGTACATTTTGGGTGTACAGGATAAACCAAGTTAATAAATTATATCCTAAACAAGTTTTTACAGAGGGTTTTAATGTAAATAGTGATAGACCTATACCTTGTATGGAAAAGCAGTCATAAAATTATGAGTTTGAGATGAGTTTCGAATTAGTTTAGTTGAAATTATAGTTTGTTCATTTTCATAGTGTTATTTTGATCTTATACAATTAAGCATATAATAAGTATATATATAATAAGTATATTTTTTTTATACTTGACGGCGTGCGCCGCACGCGGATAATGAACCGCACGGCACGGCCGGGGCGGATAATGAACCGCACGGCACGGCCGGGGCGGATAATGAACCGCACGGCACGGCCGGGGCGGCACGATCAAAACGAATCACATATTATATGTGATTAATCATGGTGACATTAATACAAAGTAATCATGTAGCAAAATTATTGAATGATTATGTTATATGTGTGTGAAAGTACATATACTTTATACTTATTAAAATAAGCATAAGTTATAAGTGTTAAAATAATTTTTTTCTAGAAACAAATATAAATTTATTCTTTTTTCATAGTTAAAAAAAACACTACTTTCGTACTAAACGTACTAAACATGTTCCATATAGTAGCTTACGATACAACCACCTTTGTTGATAGATCAAAAGAATTGATGTTTTGAAACTTTAGTAAGGTGAGTATCTGTATAGTTTCATTATAATATGGATTTTGCTACATAAGTGTCTTGATCAAGGCAAATCGGGGACAAAATCAGTACTAAAGTCTAATAATATTATTACACAAATAAGTGATCTACTCAATAAAAAAAGCAATCTTCACTTAACGTTTTAAGAGTTATCTAACAATAACCTACACCATGGCGTAGGCAATAAAAAAATGTCCTTAAGTTTTTTTAAAGATTGTGTTTCACTTTTGTTATTATATATCGGCGTGACGTCGCTTTCATTTGAAATTCTGTTATTGATAGGAAATCCATTTTGTAAATTTTCTCATAAAGTTTTTCAAACAATGTACGTAACTTGTTAGGATCGTGATTATCAAGCTTCTCTGGTGAGTAACGGCCATGTTTTTTTTGGGTACAGCTGTCGGGTATCGCCCTCGACGCAGACTGTCCGTCCGGCATGCACGCGGCCTTCGAGCGACTGAAGCGTCGAGGCGGGCTGGCCTGCGTTCGTACCGTCGTGGCCCTTCGAGCCGCGCGCTGGGGCCTGGCCGAGCCCGAGCCGCCCGTCCAAGCGCCACCCGACATGCGTCGACGCATTCTTTACGGTGCCTACTATACTTTTTTTTCTCTTTACTATATAGCATCATTACATCATCATGTCTTACAGTTCACTGGTGGACATAGCTCTCTTCTTAGAAAGGAGCTTTTGAGCTACTGTCCACACTGGCCATAAGGGTTGTCACAAGAGTCAGTCAAAGCGCGCAGTCTGTATTGATTATGTCATTAGCGGCAGAGCTTAACTGCTATTAATCGTTTACTATGTTCACTTAAATCCTTGACCGTGGCAGTGAACGGCGAAGCAGAGAGCGGGTCCAGCGACGGTGGTTACCTGGCGGACGGACACACGCTCACGGCCGAAGAGCGCGCCTTCCTGCAGAGCAACCTGCCGCCCGGCAAGAACGTCGCCTTGGACGAGGACATACTGTGAGTCTTACTTTACTTACTTATTTACTTACATACATACATACACTACATGACTGTCAAGTTATTTAGAAAACTACTGAACTTTAAAGATTAAAGTTAGCTAACGGTTTAGTTAAAGAATCATTCCGGAGAGATTTACATTAAGAATTATGCCATTTCTGTTTCTGCATTCACATTGCTCTAGATCATTTCTTTAATTAATGTGGCCTAATATGTGTTTAAAAATCGACAATTAGAAGAAATCGGAGATCTGAATGTTAGAAAGACACAATGAAGTATAAAAACAATTCAACCAAGTATTTAATAATCTCAAGCACATGTAAAATTATTTCCTATATGTTCATATCACAAATATGTAAGTACAGATGTACATACAAAGTTGGATTACCAAACAATGGAGGAAAATAGTATTGGTGTAAAAATTACAGTGCCAACATTAAAACAACTGTCAGTTGTAGGTTGTCGTCAGTATGTTGTACGGTTTTTATTTTTTATAGGGAAGAGCTGGAAAACGACGCTTGGGACACGGGTATGGACTCCGAGATGCAAGCGGGCTTCCTCGAGTTTCTCAAGATGTCCAATCAAATTAAGCGATAACCGGGCCTCATTTAGCGCCCCTTCCCTTGCGGGGCACAGACCAAACTGCGTCTAATATGCTAGGACAATGGTGAAAAACTATAAAAAAAATATAAAATATTATAAAACTATAAAAAGATTTATTGGGAGCGATCGACCTCATAGCCATCCTATGAAGATTAAGCATGAGTTAGATCTAACAAGTGTCGCGTATCGTTTACATCGAGTTGCTGTGACTAATTCATTAGTAAAGTAGCGTCGATGTAGCCGTCGACTCGTTCGCTGACTGTTAACGATGACATTTTACTAACAGATTCTACCTACCTACTGAGACAACACCAACTTTCCTTTTAGGTGCTCCATCGTAGTGATTTAAGAATATGTACGGACTTAAGCTTTTAATTTTAGAATCAGCTTTATGTATGACCGGACTAGGGATACTTCAGTACGTAAAAACGTTTTGGTCTGTTTTTCCGAAGGGTTTAATTTTACATATAAACAAGTAATTCAGTATGCATTCATTCAAGTTTTAAATAACCCAGTTTATAATTTAATTTTATATGTAAACTCTTAGCTTACATTTGCATACATGGACTAAATGTAAACAAGTATAGGTAAGTTCGTTATTTTTATTAAAAATACTATTGTTTTCTTGAATACATTAAGCTGTTATCTTACTGTCAGCTCCCACCACTGTGTTGGCCATAATTTAGAGCCATGTTTCTTGTTTACATTTTGTCGGTATATTAATGTTTAGTGATCTCATAATTTCTCCATTCATTTTTTCTATTATATGACATAGAGAAAAAAAAAATTGGGATTTCTTCACATTTCTACACAAAAAAAGCAGAAAATGTTGAAAATAAACCATAAAAAAACCTTCTATAATGCAAAGAACAAGACTTGCTTCCATTCCATTGGTAACAATGTCCACTGGAGAAATATGTTACATAATTTTTATTGCATAAGTTAGAAGGCTGAAAACTTTTTATTTACTTAAATGACATTTGAGTCTTATTTTACTAATTTTTATAATTTTGCCAGTGATTCACTATGTTGAATAAGGAATAAATTAAATGAACTTTCAATATCATAAATTTTTACCTTATTGCTTTAGCACAAATCTATTTAGTTTATTTAATGTATTGATTCACGACGCCGCTCGAAGCCGCTCGCATACGCTATCATTTATCATGATACTGACTAAAATCTGATTTATTTATAAGCATAATACTAGAGGGAACCAGTTTGCAAGGCAAATTGTTGTTCCAAAGAGACTTCCAGTTGCATTTCTCAAGAGCAATTTATGTAAAGGTTTTCTTGATTTGAAGTCGAACAATATGTTTTGCCAAATTTGTTACACTTGTGTGTGTTGTTTACGTGATTAATTGATTATATTTGGCTATCTCAAGAGTGAGACGGTGCGACAGTTGCGTGTGAAATGGATTTTAGCCAATGACCTAATTGCTGATCGGTTAGACTTTACAGTGTTCTATAGCGCTACAAACGAATCAAATAGCAATAATAAAGCTATCTGCTAAACTATGCCATTTGTGCTGTTATTATAGTAATAATAATAATAAATCCTTTTCGAATATATTTATAGAATACAACATTTATTTATTTGAAGCAATTAGGGAAATGTTTATAATATTCCATTGTATTTTTGTTGCAGTGATATTATGAATGTTATAAGAATAAATGGATATTTTAATAAAAGTCATTTAAATAATGTTGTTATCTTATTTACTACGTAAACCCACATGTTTTGTATTACGCTATCGCCAGGGTTCATACACCTGATACCCTATATATATACTATACAATATGTTACGCAAACGTACATTATTTGGTGCTCCCATGGTATCACTTGTGTAAACATTACCTTATGCCGCCTTTACGTGCATTGATCTATATCCTTTTACCGGGAACTGGTCCTCTTAGTTTGTGGCAGCCACCCCTTTTGTTTTAACTAGCAGACCTGCGCAATCTCTCCTATTGCCCGTAGGGTGACAATTTTCCACCGTTTTTGTAACATTCTTCATTGCTGCTCCACCCCTGTAGGTCTTAGCGTGATGATATATAGCCTATAGCCTTCCTCGATAAATGGGCTATCTAACGCAAAGTATTTTTCAAATCGGACTAGTAGTTCCTGAGATTAGCGTGTTTAAACAAACAAATTCTTCAGCCTTATAATATTAGTATTGATTTATCCACATTTAAAGAATTTCTAAGAATGTGTCTTTCACAAAAATTGGGCTATCAAATGTAAAATTTCCAATTTTCAACAATTTCGAAGAAAGAGAATTCTACTTTTTTTTGCGTTATTTACTCGTTTTCTCGGACAATTAATTATTTTTACCAACGTTTTAAGATTATTTTTATTATCGAAATTAGTATTCTCGGAGGTTTGCCCATTCTCATGATGGGTTCCGAGAGAAATTGAAAGAGAAACACCTAAATTTATTAGATGTTCGCATCGGTTTACACATATATATTTTGTCAACAAATAGAAAGTTGTACTTATGTGATTTTAAAACATTTCCATTAACGCCAGAAAGCGCATTGTAGTCGGTGATACGTTCCTATTTTAAAACACTACTAGTTTACAAATTTTAACTTTTTTTAATACCTATCTTGAAAGATCTTTATATATATATAATTCTTCTGTGAGTGTGTATGTCACTGAACTACTCTCAAACGACTGGACCGATTTTGATGAAATTTTTTGTGTGTGTTCAAGGGGATCTGGGAATGGTTTAGATTCACAATTTTGTCCGCTGGACAATGTGTTTTTGATTAATTTTTAATTTATTAGTAGTTATAGCAAAACGACGTTTGCCGGGACAGCTAGTACATATATAAATATGTAAGCCTACTTCCCTGAAACCTAAACAGAAATATTCAATCACGTCACATTTAATTTCTGTAGTTTAATATTTTTTCAAATACCTAGTCAAACTTCTAGTTTGGAAAAATGGTTTTTTCAATAAAAAACAACTTAACTAGTGTGCTGCCGATTTGGAAGCTAGCATTATATTAATCTTAAAACATTTTACAATATTCCCATGTCTAGACGATCGTCAATACAACTCGTTATCCAATTCTCAGAGACATATCCGTTGGCAATGCTGAGCCAGCGGAGTAGCTACTTAATCTAAGACAGAGGGTGCAGGGGGATGCATAACTAATAACAACTACCTACCTACCAAGATGATGACAATTTATTGTTTATTTTAAAAGACAAATAACTTGTTTTGGATTGATTTAAAATCTCAAGTAGAAAGTGTAATCAAAGTTCTTATCGTTTTGTTGTCTATGAACAGTTTATATTTATAAAAAGAAGAGAAGACCCTAATATATTATTTTGGAGTTCCTGTTTAATTTTCAACAAAGAGTGAGTAAATATGTCATTTAAGATTCATTTCTGCACTCGCATCTGAGTTTTTCACTAAAACTTAAGGAATGTGACTGAACGAACAAAACGAACGTTTCGTGTGCATCTGGCCTGCAGAGAGCCCATTTTCTTAATTTTTGCGATACGATATAAGATTCAAATAGAAATTAGATAAAAATAGTATAAACCTAAAGCAAAGGGTCGTAAATATCTTAAACTTGAAAGAAAGCTGTTATGATCATATAACTTGGGCCCTTAGTTCAGATGCTTGCAAAAAAAGACATAGGTCAATACTTTTTATGTAAGAATTTTTTAAGCTGTAAGAAAATAAAAAAGCAAAGCTGTAGAATACAACATTACGGATTTAGGGCGGCATAATATAGGGTCCTAAGTTCAGTAACGTCTCTACTGAGGAATCTGCAAAAAATGCAATTATCTAAAGAAATACGTAAATATGACTTTAGAATATTTAAGTTAAATACCCTGTAAATTAGTTAAAAACAGAAGCCATTGTTAAGGAGTAAATAACAGTTAAATTTTACTAAAACGTTTGAACTGAGGGCCGGATGTTTTTCGATTTTACTGACTCAGGTCTACCTCACAGATTAACGCAAACTATACTTATAAGTTTATAAGTATAGTTTATTTATTAGAAATGTAAGGTTTAAGTTTTTTACTTACTTTTTTTTTTTTTTACCTGTGGAAACCCCCTCGGGCCGTCACCCCGCCGGGGTTTGCGGCGGGGCGGTGTGTCGGAATCGAACCGACTAAAACCACACGGTGTGCCACTCTGCGCCTGAGACGGGAGGGATCCGGGAACTGCTGTTATTAACACATCCGGAAGTTTTTTACTTACTAACCTAACCTAACATTTCATCTGTTGTCCTCAATGCTATATTTGAAGAGAAAATTGGTTTTCTGTGTTTTGTATGGCAATGTTTTGTAGGGCCGCCATAATTTATTATATTTTCAGGACCGATGAGTTTTTTCAAATGAGTAGTTTCAGTATTAATAGCAAAATTATGTAACCCAGTTATTTGAATAAATATTTTAAAACTGACAGAAAGACAAAAATTTTAAAAATATTATTTTGTCTTAATCTACATTACTAATACGTGTATAGTACCTACATTACTACTACTTAAGCATTTAATAACAAGCGGTCATTTTAATTTAATATTACAAAGAAATTCCAAACCAGACGTGACAGATTTTTTTTATATTTTTTTTAGGATTATTCTACCTAAATAATTAATAATTTTCAGCTCGGGTATATTAACCTTGTAAACTAGTCTAATTATTATTATATAGACGAGTATTTTGTCAATGTTTGCAACAAATTTTATTTCATAACATATTAAGAAATAAAATTTGTCATTTGGTGTTCTCATTCAGCTTTATTTATTACTTAGTTGAATAAAACTACCAAAAAAAATATTAAAACTTTTAATTTCCAATTATAAACAAGATATACATTTTAACATTTATATAGGTATACATTAGCTGACCCACATAACTTCGTCTTCGTCTATTTTCAATCATGCACGGCTTCTGTTGGTCTGTCACAGCAAAACACATTTAAAAAAGCGTGAAAATAGGTAGTTTCGAAGTTCATCGAGTGCAACAACGTGATACGAGAAATATATAATAATATATTGGTATTGATTCCACGTCTCAATAAAGGTTTCATATAATAAAGGTTCTTCTTCTTCTTTGATGAAATGGCAACCAGCCGGATCTCCCGGATCAGCTATTTCTGCCAAAGTCAAGTGTTTATAGTCTTCAAATTATAAGTCTTCAAGTCAATAAGTCTTCGTCGTGATGAAATTAATGATATAAAATATAAAAAATGTGGATGAGATGAAATGGGGACCGTCTTCCGAAAAAACAAAAAAATATAATAAAGGTTATATGATTCATACCGCTGACTATTACATACCCTGACTTATTTGTGTCACATAAAAAAATATAATAAGTATATTGTACAGTTTGTTTATGGTTTATCGGGTAAAACTTTATAGGGGTTCAATATTCCATTTGGATCCATTAATGTCTTCAGGTCGCTCATAAGATGTAGTGCCGAGTCATCCTTGCTGTAGTGTATGTACTGGGGTTTTCGAAAGCCAATACCGTGTTCGGCACTAATCGAACCATTTACTTTGCTCACTTCCTCGAAGATATATGGTTCCAGAAGGGATGCTGCCTCGCTGTTGTATTCTGGTACGACCACGTTAATATGAATGTTACCGTCCCCTGAAATATTATTTGATGTAAAATAATTCTCTAGTAAAAGTAGGTACCTACTGTTGCAGGGGATTAAAAAAAATATCATACTAATTTAAAAAGCCTGGACAAAATCTAGTAATATTAATTTTCTGTCTGAAGACTATTAAAAAAACATTGCTGTGTAATCCCAAAATGGACAGGGCCTGTACCTACTTTTGTAACCAGATTGATTATAAACACACATAAATATTTCCAATTACATACATTAAATAGATAAATTACATTCAGATACAGTACCCAGAACAAATGATTATTTTCATTCATGGCACAATGTATGTCGTGGGGTTAAAATCGAATCAACCTCTGTCGTAGTAATTAGGATCACTAACTGCTGATCCAATAAGCTGGCTAATTTAATAGTCCAACCGAACTATACGAGCTATAAATGCGAAAGTAAGTTTATTTGCTACTACACTTTCAAGCCGTTGCTACTCAACTGTGTATATATATATATCGAAACGAAATCATGTGGTCATTATAGTATAGTATTATAATAGAAAATTTTAGATATATTATTTTATTACTTTCTTTTTTATTAATCCGCTCTGCTACCAGCTTTGTGGATGTGTGTAAAAAATTCAATCAAAAGTGGGTAAAAAATTCAATTCCCGAGAGGCAGTTCAAAATGCATTTGAAGAGTTTGTTGTCCAGCTGATTTTTACAAGAAGGGCATCAATAAACTGCCAATGCGTTGGCAAAGATGCGTCGATTGCATGGGTGATTACTTCGAATAACAGAATTAAAAAAGTTTGAAAAAATAAGTACTTTCACTTATTGCATACAAAACGGCAATTTCATAGGTATTATTATAAGTACTTATAGATAAATAAATTTACGGCACAGTAGCTGTACGCTGACAGTTAAAATCTTTAAACAACGCTCACTATGGTGAATCAGGACCCTGTTTTAGTGACGGTGTACAGATGTTTGGGCACTCTCCTTTTGTATTTACTCCGTGGGATTATGCTACGAGTGTGTGTACTTGAAAATGGAACTACTAACCAACATGTCCATAACCATAAACAGAGACCGCCTTGTCACCCATTCTCTTTTTCAATTTCGGCACGAGATCGTAATAGTGCTTTTGTGGAATAGATACGTCGTATTTGAAAACGTAACCTGTTGTTAAACTGGCACCAGCTATACTTTCACGAAGGTTCCAAATCGTCTGTAATTTTAATAAAAATAAATATATTTATATTAAAAAAAATACAAGTGGGTTGCCAGACCTTTCTTCTCAGGGGGTGGAGGGAAACCTATTTTATAAGGCTGAATGTAAAATTAATTCACATGTATCAACTTAAGCATTAAATGAGTACCTATAAAAAAATACCTACCTGCATTTTAGCCGGCTCTGATGTCACGGTTCCATCCATTATAAGGCCTGTTTCCATTTCACTTGAAAGGAATTTCATCAGTTTCTCGTTGTCGTGGGCTTCGTTACTACCGTGCGTCTCTACCAACACATAAAACGGATAATCTGCAATCGGATTTCTGTAGAGGTTTGAACAGTTTTAATAATCCATTTTTTTTTCTACAACATCAAATCTTTAAAAGAATAGCATCAATGTAAGTGGATAACTTACGGCAAGTTTAGATTTTCCACAGTGGTATTAATCGCATCAAAGTCAGCCATCTCGAAGGCAGATAAAATTTCGCCGAGACTTGATTTAGCGCTTTTGTATAATTTCAATATATTGTCAAAGTTTTTCACACCTGTAAATAATAAATGGATTAGGTAGACTAGGTCGATGTTTATATAGTAACTAGCCGAACCCCGCGGTGTTACCCGCGGCTATTGTTGTACCGCGAGTAACGCCACGGGACAAAGTTAGTCTAAAAAAGTAGCCTAAGTTACTCCCCGGATCATCAGCTACCTGCCAGTGAAAGTCCCGTCAAAATCGGTCCAGCCGTTCCAAAGATTACCGGAACAAAAAGACAGACAAAATTTTTTTAACTACTTTTTTGGTATAAGTACCGTGTGGTACCGTGTATACTTACATATGCATTTAGTAAAAAGCGGTTATTTTAATATTACAAACAGACACTCTAATTTTATTTATTTATAAAGATAACAGAATACATTTAAATACTTGATACTAAGTTGAGTTAAGAAGGGCAATAGTAACAATCTCAGATAATCTGAGGTAACAATAGTCACAGATCTATCTGTTTCCGTAAGCTTTTGTCTTTGATCGTTTCAATCAGTAATTAAATACTATTACGTTACTTCCTAGGGGAGTACCTAACTCTTCTTTGTTAATTGTTTATGCCGGTTTCATATGAGCCAGTAGGTAGATACGTACATACCTATTAAAAATTAAAACGCAACTCAACATTGACAAACTTTGATCTTTTTAAGTATTGTGATCTGTAAATTCTTCTCCAGTGTTTAAAAATAAAACCGTTTAAAAACTGAAAGTGACATACATACATTGACGGTTTCTCCTATAGCTGTAACGGGCACGACTACCCAACTTAATATAATACAGATTCGTGATACATAGGTACCTATTAGGTACACAGCAATCAAATTTGTATATTTTTTTATTTTATGAGAATATTGGCACATACCTACCTACAAAGTCCCATGTCCCGGGACGGGTCGTTAGTAAGGAATAAAATGGAAATAGATTTACTTTATTGTTAGTTAATCAAACTCAAGACAGCAAAAAAAACGAATTTTCTTACCGAAATATCCTAAATTTACAGCATTCGGTAATACGGGACAATGGATAGCGACTTTAGTGACTAAGCCCAATGTGCCTTCGGATCCAATAAACAGATGCTTCAAATGATACCCTGTGTTGTCCTTTTTTAAAGATTTTAGACAATCTATGATAGTACCGTCAGCTTTGACCTGATAAAACAGAAAATTATTGTGTCTGAAATAAACAAGAATTGCAGCCTAAATAAAAATTTAGGCCTCGTGTTTTCTTGAATTTTTTTAGCATTTGTATTTTAATGTTCATCAATTTGATATGGTTAAATTTGGTTTAGTAAGTATTATACAAAACACATATGTAGGGTTCGATCAGGTAATTTACCTAAGGTCCCCAACAAGAGAACGGCTGTTCGTCGAATTTGAACCTTTTCTAACTTTGTTCTAAACGGTTTATTCAGTAATTCGTGTTTAGCTTTACAGTTCATATTGTTTATCAAAAGGTATAAGCTTTTTTAAGCTTATTCCACACTACACACACCTATTAGTATAGGTTGAAATATTGAAACATTGACTGCGCTAATACAAAAATATGCTTTCGTGCACCGTTTCTTTAGAAACAATTTTCTTCACATATATAGACACTCAAAACCTAGACATTAAAGTAAACCAACCGCCTCGATTCCAAGTATAGATCCGTGTAAGTTGCCGTAACGTAACAGTCGAAGTCCACCTGCATTAGTACTGACATTACCACCGATGTGACAGGTTCCTTTAGCACCCAAGTCTAATGGCATTATAAGTCCTTGCTCACGTACATAATTGTCCAAAGTCTCTAAAATACATCCAGCTTCGCATACCACAGAACCTATAGGAACAATGGTAAACGTTAAAACTCAACACATCTGTGTGATGTGTACGTATAGGTAGTATTGTAAAATATTAAAAAAAAAACAACTCTGCGGGTGTTGTTTTTTTTTTCAGGAATATTTTGGTGTAGTGGTGGATACCAAAATATTCCTGAGCAGGCCGATGCTCTCTGAGCTGGTCTGTGTGAACGGATCCTTAACTTAAACAAATATGAATTGTAGTGTAGGACTAGCTGAACCCCGCGGTGTTACCCGCGGTTATTGTTGTACCGCGAGTAACGCCGCGGGACAAAGTTAGTCTAAAAAAGTAACCTAAGTTACTCCCTGGATCATCAGCCACCTGCCAGTGAAAGTCCCGTCCAAATCTGTCCAGCCGTTCCAGAGATTACCCGGAACAAACAGACAGACCACATTTTTGGTATATGTATCGTGTATGCATACATATGCATTGATTAAAAAGCTGTTATTTTAATATTACAAACAGACACTCCAATTTTATTTACTTGTTTAGATAAAGTATGATTATTTATCTTTATAGATAGGTATATTATTTAATTAAAACATATAAAAGAGCTCTAAGCGCATTATGAAAATACGTTAAAAATAGTTTCTATACATATCCAATAGGTATGATACACCAACCTGAGACACTATCTAAGCTAATGATTTTATTCATCAAGGCAAAGCTCAAGACAATTTCGTCGAACACGGGCACAGAACCGCCGACGAGTCCTGTATTTCCTCCTTGAGGGCATATCGCTAATCGTCTGTCATTGCAATATTTTAATATTTTTGATACTTCTTCTGTATTTTTTGGCCGCAATACCAGCTTTGATTGCCCTGGAAATGTTGTAAGAGATGTATTGTACATATAACTTTAGAATCAAGGCACATTATTTTTCAGTTTGGCATGGAACGACATTGCAGATGAGCTGGTGCTCGTTTACATCGGCTGTAGTCCAACTACACTACTGAGGCTTTCTTTCAATCAGCTTCGTTTACCTTTTGGTACGTGAAGCATACTACCGAAAGTGACCATACAACGGGCCAGCATCATACCTGACACGCGACTTGAAGAATGCCCCAGGTTTCTGTTAACTTTCCATCGAAACCTAAAGATCCGCTTTTAAGTCTAAGTACGAAAAACCGAGCCCAATACTAATCTACAGCTCCGCATCAATCAACAGCGTCCAGGTAATAATAACGTAGTAGTAACTTAAACCATTTTCTTAAATTAACTGATAGCCGTTATGCTCCATACAACTAGGGTAAGTTGTACTAAGTAGGTTTATACCTAGTTTTGTTATCAGGTAAAAAGGGGCCTTATGTATTCCTTAACTACTTCGTTAGTACATACCTCGGCAGTTTCTTATCCAATCTATGTTATATGGTAGTAAATCATTTTCGTCAGTTAACACCCTCTGTTCGTCGAGTATTGATTTGAAGAATCCAATGTCTGAAGACTGAATCGTACCGAAGTTCTTTCTTTTTACATCGTATTTTTCCTACAAAAAAAAAAACAGAATATTCTACGTGAATAATTGTAGCCACTCTGGCGCTCTATTTATGTAATTTTATCATTTACGTTTTGTAACGTTGCTTTGCGGATCGAGAGCGCGTGGAACTCTGCCGTCTCGTTCTGCGAGCAAGTTATGCTTGCGAAGGATATGGCGGAGCGGGAACGGGAGAAGTTTAAAACTCTCCCTGTCCGTCAGGCCCGGGAACGGGCCAGGTACCGCAGACGACTCAGACACCGGAGATCGCAAAACGATCTCCGTCCTCCATAAGCGCAAGCCTGGTGGTGACAGGTGAGGCCAACAGTCACCTTAGTAGAAGCTCCTTTTCTAGGGGCTAGCAGTGGCGGATTTACCCTAAGGCCCGGTAGGCCCGGACCTAGGGGCGGCTCCAATCGTTTCATTACAACATGGAATTTCTAACAGCGGGGAATCTCTTTGAGTCAGTTGTTTTTCTAGTTCGTCAATTACTTGCAGATCTACCTTGATAATTAAAAATCGTTTGGGCCTCGTCAGTCACATTATACCTGATTTTTTTTTGCTTTATTTTACCTCAAAATCACCGGAAAGGGGGAATGGCAAATGGCCATAGTAACTTAGGCCCACAACGCACACTTATAAAAGTATGTCAAGATAAGTGGGTAATATCAGTATTTGATTCGTAAAAGAAAAAATTGAAAAGAATTGGCGTTTTTATGTAATATTTTTTTTATATTTACTATATAGTATAATAAATAAAGTCTTTGGCATGTACTGCAAAGAGTGAATCAAAAAAAGTTCAATTTGCCCCTTTAATTTTATATCTAAAGTTGTACAGAGTTCTTAGTGGATGTTGTGCAACCATTGGTATGAATTCGTACACGATTAAGCGGTGATCACTACAGGATGCGTCCGGTAGGACACGCCATCCAGATATCGAGACGTCGCCGCGTAAGTGTCACGTCAATAGAAGACGTGAGTCTCATGCAACTTGCCATACCATAAAGTGAAAGACATCAGCGCCAATGATAATGTTGTGTCCCACGAGGAACCGCAAAACGAAACGTAAATGATGTAGATGAGGATCAATGGGATGTGAAAACTGAAAATTACAGCTCACTACATAAACCTTACAGGTAGAGGATGAAATCTCAGCAACGGCGCCATAAGGTTACGCAAAGATGTTACCGCAAAATTAGAACTTGCAACATATATCCCAGCCTGTGACCGGCCATCTAGTTGTACTACATTGCTCCGCAAGCGGGCGGTCTGATATTGCTCTTGTATAAGGACAATGTCTAACTTTTGTTCCAAAACTAAATTGTCTAATTCTGACGTAGCTATTTTGTCATTATGAAGGTTTAACTGGCCTATTGAGATATTATCCATTATTAGGTAAGTACTACGATTACTAAACTACTACTGTAAAAACTATTCATTATTATTAACATAGGATTAGCTGCTCTAATTTAAGTTTATATGTGGACTTGTGGAGCAGTCCTGTGATCCACATCGATGGTCACATGGTTTTTTGAACCGGCTGCATTGTGCGCATTTCGGTTTAAAATTGCCAATTGCTAATTATATTATTACTTTAATGTTAAATTTTATATTTAACTAGCTGACCCGCTCAACTTCGTTTGCGTCTCTCCATAAGAATTTTTTTTTCTCATTTTCACAACATATTCGGTCGATACCCGGCTCCTATTGATCGTAGAGAGATGTTACTCAGTCTAAACTTTCCTCGCTAAATGGGCTATCCAATAAAAAAGAATTAGCAAAATTGGTTCAGCGGTTCGCGCGTAATGTTGTGACCAAGGCAAATAGGGATTCATTTTTACCCGACTACGGCAAAGCCAAAGGAGGGTTATGATTTTGACATGCTATGTATGTATGTATGTATATATGTATGTATGCATGTTCATTTGTTCCCTCATATCTCCTTAACTACTCATTAGAACTGGACAAATGAGGTTATAGGCTATATGACGTGTCACTGAATGTAAAGAGGCGCCCTCTAGCCGACATAAAGAACTGTATAAAAAATAAATTTTAGATAAATGTATGTGGTCTTGGTATCTTGTACATTAAAAAAATATCATTAAGTAAATATACTATGTAAATATTGTTTCTTTTGTTAAATGTTCTCATAAAGTGAAATTTGTTGTTAATTTCTTTTGAGAAAATAAAGTTCTATCTATACTTATAAAATAGTAAGTCCTGACTGACTGATTCATCATCGCCGAGCGTAAACTATGATAGTTACGACTATGAAATTTGGTGAGTAGGATCCTTTTATTGAGTAGACACCCACTAAGAAAGGAATTTTGGAATTTCTACCCCTAAGGGGGTGAAATAAGGGTTGAAAGTTTGTATGGAAGTCCGTCATTTTTTAAGTTAGAGACCTGAAACTTTATTTTTGGGCTACTGATTAAAAATAATTAAACACGTATTTCAGCGTTTTTGAATATTCTACCCCTAAGGGGTGAAATAGGGGTTGACATTTCGCGTATAGGTTAGTCTGGAAGTACGACATTTTTTAAGTTAGAAGCATGAAACTTTATTTTTGGGCTACTAATTAAAAATGAGTAAATACGTATTTCAGCGTTTCTGAATTTTCTACCCCTAAGGGGTGAAATAGGGGTTGAAAGTTTGTATGGAAGTTCGTTATTTTTTAAGTTAGTAACATGTAACTTTACTCATGTGCTAATGATTAAAAAAGAGTAAATACGTATTAAAGCGTTTCTGGATTTTCTACCCCTGAGGGGGTGAAATAGGGGTTGACATTTCACATATAGATTAGTCTGGAAGTCCGCCATTTTTGAAGTTACAAACATGAAACTTTGTTTTTGGGATACTGACTAAAATAGAGTTAATACGTATTTAAGCGTTTCTTGATATTCTACCCCTAAGGGGATGAAATAGGGGTTGAAAGTTTGAATGCAAGTTCGTTATGTTTGAAGTAGCAAACATGAAACTTTGTTTTTGGGCTACTAATTAAAAATGAGTAAATACGTATTTCAGCGTTTCTGAATATTCTACCCCTAAGGGGTGAAATAGGGGTTGAAAGTTTGTATGGAAGTTCGTTATTTTTTAAGTTAGTAACATGTAACTTTACTCATGTGCTAATGATTAAAAAAGACTAAATACGTATTAAAGCGTTTCTGGATATTCTACCCCTAAGGGGGTAAAATGGGGTTGACATTTCGCATATAGATTAGTCTGGAAGTCCGCCATTTTTGAAGTTACAAACATGAAACTTTGTTTTTGGGCTACTGATTAAAAGTGAGTAAATACGTATTTAAGCGTTTCTTGATATTCTACCCCTAAGGGGTGAAATAGGGGTTGAAAGTTTGTATGGAATTCGTCATTTTTTAAGTTAGAAACATGTAATTTTATTCATGTGCTAATGATTAAAAAAGAGTAGATATGTATTTAAGCGCTACTTGGTATTCTACCCCTCAGAGGGTGAAATAGGGGTTGGAAGTTTGTATGGCAGTTCGTAATTTTTTAAGTTAGAATCATGAAACTTTATTGGTGTACTACTGATTAAAAAAGAGTAAAGACGTATTTAAGCGTTTCTAGATATTCTACTCCTCAGGGGTGAAATAGGGGTTGACATTTCGTATATGGGTTAGTCTGGAAGTCCGTAATGTTTGAAGTTCGAAACATGAAAGTTTATTTATGTGTTACTGATTTAAAAAGAGTAGAGACGTATTTGAGCGTTTCTGGGTATTCTACCCCTAAGGGGGTGAAATAGGGTTTGAAAGTTTGTATGGAAGTTCGTAATTTTTTAAGTTAGATACAGGAAACTTTATTTTTGGGCTACTGATTAAAAATGAGTAGACACCTATTTAAGCGTTTCTGGATATTCTACCCCTAAGGGGATGAAAAAGGGGTTGAAAGTTTGTAAGTAAGTTCGCCATTTTTGAAGTTACAAACATGAAACTTTATTTTTGGGCTACTGATTAAAAGTGAGCGGATACGTATTTAAGAGTTTCTGGATAGTCTACCCCTAAGGGGTGAAATAGGGGTTGAAAGTTTGTATGGAAGTTCGCTATTTTTGAAGTAGCAAACATGAAACTTTATTTTTGGGCTACTGATTAAAAGTGAGTGGATACGTATTTAAGCGTTTCTGGATATTCTACCCCTAAGGGGGTGAAATAGGGGTTGAAAGTTTGTATTGAAGTTCGTTATTTTTGAAGTAGCAAACATGAAACTTTATTTTTGGGCTACTGATTAAAAGTGAGTAAATAAGTATTAAAGCGTTTCTGGATATTCTACCCCTAAGGGGTGAAATAGGGGTTGAAAGTTTGTATGGAAGTTTGTCATTTTTTAAGTTAGAACCATTAAACTTTATTCATGTACATTGATTGATGTGCATTGATTAAAAAAATGTAAAGACGTATTTAAGCAGTTCTGGATATTTTACCACTAAAGGGGTGAAATAGGGGTTGAAAGTTTGTATGGAAGTCCGTTATTTTTTAAATTAGTACCATGTAACTTTATGCATTATCAGCATTAATGCGAATTCTGTTCCTAAAAGGGATGAAATATGGGTCGAATGTTTGTATGATAGTTCTTTTAAATGGGCTATTGATCAAAAATAAATAAATACGTTCAGAAATATGAATAAATTACTGATACATACTTTTATACAGTTTTAAACAAATACATAAAACCAACTTCCACGCGAGCAAAGCCGCGGGCAACAGCTAGTAACCATATATATTATTAGCATTTGCTCGTAATTTTTTTTATGTATTTATTCGATAATTGTGATATTTCTATGGTACCTATTTAAAATATACTTTGCAAAGATATTAATATTATGCCTTATGGAGGCACCAAAACATTTTAAATAAAAAAAAAAAGTAAAAACATAAACCCAAAAATGACGCTGAAAAAGCATGAAACAAGTTTCAAAAGTTTACACTACATGGACTACGGCTTTTGAAACTTATTAATGTACCATAGTCCATAACACTTTAACAACGCGTGACTACGTCTTTTGAAACTTGTTTCATGCTCTTTCAGCATCGTTTCTTGTCGTAGTTGGGTTTATGATTTTACTTTTTTTTCTATTCCTCAAACTGCTCAAAGTTATTATCCAACTAGCTGAACCCCGCGGTGTTACCCGCGGTTATCGTCGTACCGCGAATAACGCCGCCGGAAAAAGTTAGTCTAAAAAAAGTAGCCTAAGATACTCCCTGGATCATCAGCTACCTGCCAGTGAAAGTCCCGTCAAAATCGGTCCAGCCGTTCCAGAGATTACCCGGAACAAACAAACAGACAGACAGAGCGACAGACAGACAGACAAAAAAATTTTAAATACATTTTTGGAATATGTATCGTGTATACATACATATGCACTAGCTGAACCCCGCGGTGTTACCCGCGGCTATTGTTGTACCGCGAGTAACGCCGCGGAACAAAGTTAGTCTTAAAAAAGTAGCCTAAGTTACTCCCCGGATCATCAGCTACCTGCCAGTGCAAGTCCCGTCAAAATCGGTCCAGCCGTTCCAGAGATTACCCGGAACAAACAGACAGACAGACAGACAGACAGACCGACAGACAGTCAGACAAAAAATTTTTTAACAACATTTTTGGCATATGTACCGTGTATACATACATATGCATTTAGTAAAAAGCGGTTATTTTAATATTAGAAACAGACACTCCAATTTTATTTATTTGTATAGATTTAGTAAAAAGCGGTTGTTTTAATATTACAAACAGACACTCCAATTTTATTTATTTGTATAGATTGTATAGATGATCTTGGTTCGAGTAACGCTTACATGAAGGATTTACAAAAAAAAATACATAAATATTCCAAGTCATTCAAAGCACACATCTAGAGTTCTAAAGTAATAAAAAAGAATGTGGCTACATGTAATTTAACAAACAGTGCGTTTATTTTAAAGGGCAATAAATCAAAAAACATAATCAATAAGTTTGGTCACTTTGGACACTTTGGTCCGCTTCGTTATCTACATCAAGTTTATTTATAGACTCTAAAAACAGTTTTTAACTTGACAAATAAGGTTATTTTCACTAATTATTCGTTATTGTATTGTCTTGACGGTGTTACAATGTACACTTTAAACATCGTTTATAATATCAAGACCATAATCAATGATGTATAACATCATTGACCACCATAATAGCAGCTGTTTTCTAATTTAGCTCCAGTTAAAAATAAGGTTAGAAATATATGATAATGCTAAGTGATAGGCGGACACAATAATAATACATGGGATTAAAAACACAAAGGGATTAAACTGGTATTTTGAATACTGGTAGATTTAGCATGGAAAAATACACGAAAACTCACCGATGACAACTGAGGAAGAGCTCGTGAAGCATGCCTGATTTGTACCAAAACATTGTTTTTACAATGTAGTTGCACAAGTGACTTTAAAAGTTTTTTCGAGTTTAACATCAGTACTTATTACTTTACTGAAAAAAGATGGAGGTATGTGGTGCCGTCGTCTAAACAAAGTAAATGCTGATATCACTTTATTACTTTATTTATCTGTCAAGTTCGACCTCAGCATCGTATCGTTAAATAGTTGTTTGTTACGTCAATTTTAAAAAGTCAACAAGACAACGGATGATAACTCGTTGTGGTGTGCAATGCTATAAGAAACGCTATTTATACATTTATACCTACATACATTTGTAACACTGTGTCTAATAAATAGTAGGTTTCTATTGTAATTTTGAATCTTACAAATATAGACTATTTAGAATTGTAATAAAGTTACTGATAAATTCTAAAATATTGTAAATCACTCTATTATTAATAACCATAATTAAAACGTTTTTTTTAATAAAGCTAAGTATTTTTCTTAGCTGTAGTATTGATAAATCCCCTGGCACCCATTTACGTGCCGCTGATAATTTAGGCACAGTATTAGAAATCCTTCCACTGTGTGTGGTTCAAGCAGTTGGATGGTATAGTTACAATGACCTTTAACCTCAGATCAAATAAAAAAGAAGATAACGCACGGCCTTGTTCTTTTTTAAGCAAAAAGAAACTCGGCTACTTCCATGTAAAACTATTTTTTTTTATAAATTAGTTTAAAAATAAATTATTGCAACAAGTTTTGTGCGTTATTAAGATTAATTTAGAGATATTCTAAGTTTCTACAAATTTTACTTTTAAAACCTTTTTATAACATAACAGGTTTAGGTTAGTATTGTGATTTAGAGCAATTGAATCTTATTCTGGACTAGCTGAACCCCGCGGTGCTACCCGCGGTTATTGTTGTACCGCCAGTAACGCCGCGGGACAAAGTTAGTCAAAAAAAGTAGCCTAAGTTACTGGACCTGGACCATCAGCTACCTTCCAGTGAAAGTCCCGGCAAAATCCGTCCAGCCGTTCCAGAGATTACCCGGGACAAACAGACAGACAGACAGGCAAAAAAAATTTTTAACTACGTTTTTGGTATATGTACCGTGAATAGATACATATGCATTCAGTAAAAAGCAGTTATTTTAATATTACAAACAGACACTCCAATTTTATTTATTTGTATAGATTTGAACACGTTATTATTGCCTGTATACCTACGTACTTAATAACCGACGAATAATTTAATAAATAAGACATTAGGTTAGAAAAATACGTTTTTATTGGGACATTTAATAAACACATGATAATTATATTCTAAATTAAATCTTAACTTCAGATATTTCTTATAAATCGGGTAAAACTTTATATGGGTTCAATATTCCATTGGGGTCCATTAATTTCTTAAGGTCTCTCATTAGTCGCAGCGCCGCCTGATCCTTGCTGTAGTGGATCCACTGTGGTTTCCGAATGCCTATACCGTGCTCAGCGCTGACAGAACCATTCACTTTTCTCACCTCTTCAAAGATATATGGCTCTATGAGGGACATCACTTCCTCATTGTATTCCGGTATGACAATAGTGATATGTAGGTTGCCATCTCCTGAAATAGTGACAGATAAGTTTTAATAAAGTCTGCTGCGATTAGTTTGGTTCAAAAAGGAAGTCTTTAAAGTTTCTACAAAAGTTTTCGTACGCTAGGCTTAATAACAAAGACTCTTGATTTATGTTACAGACCAAAAAATAAGCATTTTTACGGTATGCACTTTGAAATCGATTCTGTATCTTTCCAAACTATTATACTAATACTCATCATAAGGGTCTGTTCCCACAGACGGGCTCGGATAGCATCGGCCCGCTTTTTTCTTTTCACACAGACCGGATCGGAGCGGAGCCGCTAACTATTTCACATAGACCGGCAAGAAGAGATCTACGCGAGTGCGAGCAAGAAAGGGCACGCAATCGGGGCCGATCGGGTGCTCTTATTATTTCACACAAAGCACGTTCAAGCATTCTTAATGACAAAAGAAGTACACATGCAAAAAATAACCTTACTAAATTTACTCAAAACTCTGTTTCCAACGTGATAAAAATGTGCTCTCCCCTCCGAGCCGGTCTGTGTGAACGGACCCTTAAGCGCGTCACACACAACGAAGATAATATATAACTACACACAGCGAAGATACGATAATATATCTCAACTGCATCATTCGGTCAGAGGGCGTCTTGCGAGTGTGAGTCGGCGGTTTCGTTCCTTAGGTTGTTTAGTTCTTGTGATGAAACGGATACGAAACTGGATGTTGTAAGACTTACTTAACAGCTCGTCTGATGATGAATAGGACAGTGAATTCGATGTCAAATTCTAATTATTAGTTGAGGAGCTATGAGGGAACAGATGAACATACATACACACATAGCCCGTCATAATCATAACCCTTCTTGGGCTTTGGCTATCTTGTTGTGTTGTGTTCTTTGTCTTCTTTATAAAGTCACCGATTATGTTAATCTCGCACAGAAAATCAACGTAAAATGACAGCGATCATTCTGTCGTGTTTCGTTGGTGAGTGCGAGACCGGAGGCCCAATGATGCAGCAGCATACTGCAATGTTTAAATTGCGTTGTCTGCATTCGCAGTATGGTGACCTTGGATTCTGCTTATGCTTTCCATCAGGCAGAGTAGAGTCATTTTGGCAGGGCCAAATATAAAAAAAATAAAAAAATAACATATATTTCAATATCTTAAGATGTCGTTGTATGTTGAGATATCTTTTACATATCGGTCAGCATCTTAAGATACTCGAATGTGAAGTATATATTATATTAATTGTGTGTGGTGATCCATTGAAATGTATGGTTAGCGATATTCCGAAGATATATTATGATATATTTAGAATCTTCCTTGTTTGTGATGCGCTTTAGAGCATATATATAGAGCGGCATCCGAACGGGTCTCTCTCAAGCAAGCTTCTGACTGAGCTTCTGATTGATTGGTGTATTTCCCGTCAAATCAGTCATGCAAATTGGAATGTGCGTCCACCAATCAGTAGCTTGTGTGAGAGAGACAGACACTACCCAAACTAAGTCTCACTCTCCCTCTACTCCGATCACGCTTTCCGCCCGTTCGGCTGCCCCTCTATGGCATGTGCGTAAACCAATCAGAAGCTTGCGTGAGAGAGACAGACACTACCTAAACTCTGTCTCTCTCTCTCTACTTCGATCTCGCTTTCCGCCCGTTCGGCTTCCCCTTTAGTTATATATGCTCTAAGTATGAGTACTTAGAGCATATATATCTGAAAGGGCTGTCACTGTTCGGCAAAAATGCGTAGATAAAAACTTTTAAGCGTTGTACCTATATTTAAGTAACTATTAAATGTTTTAATTATACGGGCATAACTATACTTAGGTATAAAGAACTTGTAAAATTTCCTAACATCGGGATCAGTCTTCTTTGGACATTATCATCTAAATGGTAAACCTTATCGTGATTTTTACATTTTTATTTTTTGAAGATTAAGGGACTACTTTTCAGGTAAGATCAGTGTTTTGCCCTACCTATTCTTACCATGGTAATCAAGAGTTATGTGTTTTTCCTAAGTAATTATTTGAGTTCGGTTCAGATATTATTTTATAATTTACCAACCAATATGTCCAAAACCATAAATTTGAAGCACCTTATCGCCGATCCTTTTCTTCAACATCGGTACGAGATCGTAATAGTGTTTTAATGGCATAGTCACGTCGTAAATCAACACGTATCCTTCTTGAAAGCCAGCACTAGCTATACCTTCCCGAATTTTAAAAATTGACTGCAATCATAGACAATTTTTTACTTTTAAATAAGTATACAACTTTTAATTGAAAATTTTGTTCAGAATTAAAAATAACTATCTACACTTTTGAGCTAAAGGAGACAACAGTGAGTAAAAGTTATTATTGCATGCCCAAAACTTGTATTACTACTGCTGACCCACGCAACTTCTTGTACGTCCAGCGTCTGTTTTTAATCATGCTCTGCTCTTACTGGTCTAAGCGTGAGGTTAACGCATTAATAGGCGAACCGGCAAAACAATCATTTACAAAAAAACGTGAAATCGGTTAGATAGTTTTGGAGTGTATTCCTACGTCATACATTGTTAAATTAATAGAATTTATATCTAAGCCTGACCAGCTATGTCAGCATATTTCAGATATCAGTATATTATCGATCATGTAGTATTTAGATATTCTTTATCTCGTCGATAATAAGACGTTATTAAATGCAGTGTATCGATATATTTTAGTATATTAATCAGCTGTCAGCTGTAAGGGTATAGCAAGCCAGACGTTACCATGTAACAATTAGAGTATTATGGAGCCGTGGCTCCTGCATAATAAATACTGCTCCCAACGTTAAACATCGCTATTGTTAATATCTTCGTACACATAAGTTCGCTATAGAGTGCATCATGATATATGACATTGATGAATAATATGAAAAAGAAATTTCTAGAACGAGAAAGATTGTTTGATTTGAACAGAAGAACGACAAATGTCTCTCCTCGTTTTCTTACACACTTATAAATAAAAAATAGGTACCTGTATTTTGGCAGGTTCTGATGTCACAGTACCATCTAATATGAGTCCTGTTTGTACTTCGTTGGAAAGAAATTTCATTAATTTCTCTTCATCATGTGCTTCATTACTACCATGAGTCTCCAATAACACGTAAAACGGAAAATCTGCAATCGGATTTCTGAGGACGTTGAATAAGTTTGAGTTCAATCATTTGCTTACTATCATTCATCAAAACAATATATATATTCACACTTCTATTTCCAACGTAAATGTACGCGGATATAATATAATCACCTAAATGCAACTTACTTTAAGTTGAAATTTTTTACAGTTGAGTTTACAGAATCGAAGTCAGCCATCTCAAAAACTGATAGGATCTCGCCTAGATTTGATTTAGCTCTTTGGTACAGTTTCAGAATATTATCGAAGCACTTTATACCTGTAAAAATAAATATTGAATACATCTTTGTGGTTCATCAGTTCATCACAGTAAAAAAATATTATTGCATTTACTACGTTTTTATGACATCACTATATTTGTATTTTATACTTTCATTTTAGAAGGAAATGTTTTATGTATCTTAAAATATCAATATTAAATGAAGTTACCAAAAAAGCCTAAATTTACTGCATTAGGTTGTACGGGACAATGGATAGCGACTTTAGTAACTAGGCCCAATGTGCCTTCCGATCCGATAAACAGATGCTTCAAGTGATATCCAGTATTGTCCTTTTTCAAAGATTTTAGACAATCTATGACAGTTCCGTCAGCTTTGACCTGGTGAAATAAGAGATTATACATTGTAATGCACGATGGGTGAATAATAGAGTTGTGAAAAAGTATTCATAGATATTTAGTTCAATACACTTCTAAAAAACCAGTAGATTTACTCATGTTCATGACGATATAGGTAGGTACGTGTGGCTAGTGTCCATTTTATAAATGAATATAATTCATTTCATATAAAATTATTTCATCGTCATGTCCTTTATTATGTTCCATACGATTGTTTTGTTACCTACCCATTTCCTTCTACAAATTAATATTCTTACTTTTCATATTATGTTTGTGGGTAGGTAAATGCAAGAGGTCATGGCATAACATTATTAATTAATAATTTATTATAATAAATAAATATTTTGGACATTGATTGCTTCTTTACGTCAGAAGTGCATACAAAAAATATAACTTACGGCCTCAATTCCAAGAACGGATCCATGCAAGTTGCCGTAACGTAACAGCCGCAATCCTCCAGCATTGGTGCTAATATTACCCCCAATATGACATGTGCCTTTAGCACCTAGGTCCAGAGGCATTATAAGACCTCGATCACGCACATAATTGTCTAAGTTTTCTAGAATACATCCAGCTTCACATACTAAAGATCCTGTAAAGTAAGTAACGTAAAACTGATGATTATGATCATCGTTCAATTAAAACTTGCCGTGCCTTGGAGAGCACGTTAAGTCGTCGGTCCCGGTTGCCATGAATATCTGTGGTAATCGTTATTGAGAAGTCAGTGCCCTCAAATATACTGACACTAGTTTCAACCTTCGAATTCAGTTTCCACCCTCAGGGTTGCGGGAGGTCCGATGGCGATAATGTTGATATCATAACCGTCTCTAAACTTTGTAAATAAAAGAATATTTTTCTTAGCATAAACAAAATTTTCGTAAATGTATTGAGACGCAACTGTCATGATATCAATTTCTTTAAATTTATCCCTCAGTGAAAGACTTTAACTAAGATTATAAAATGCACAAATAGCCCTCTTCTATAAAGTCCCTCGAATAGACGTCTCCCCTGCAACTCAAGAGTCTTAACGTGTTTGAGGCGCAGGGTTTCGTTTCTTTCTTTTAAAAATATAGCTCCCGACCTAGTAGTATATATGGAGTCGCGAGGGACTTTACGCCCTTTGAGTTTAAATCCCTTCACAATCAGGAGAAAATAACTATTTAAGCTCTGTTATTCTCACATGTCAGCAGCATTTTCCCACAACAAAATATTATATGACAACACTATAAAAATAACTAAAATACTCTAAGTAATCTCCCTGTTTCTACATCGATTAATTGGCGAATTTTATAAACCGCGTTTGAGCTACTACTGAGCTGAGTCTATTCGACAATCCATCAATGTGTACAATTCAGAGTCCATAGTTATACCCAAAAACACGGGTTTTTTCTTGCTTCACATTGGGTGTAAAAAATGTAATACATTTAGTTTTGTTCTTGTTTAAAAATAATTATTAACATTGAACCACTTCACGACATTAAAGAGAGCGTTATTCACTTCATCAGTTGTTATTCATTGTTGTCGCTTCAGTTAAATTATAAATGAAGCGTCGTCCGCAAATAGCACTATCTCCTGATTATCCTTTATCAAATTAGGCAGGTCATTGGTATAAACGAGAAACTAAAATGGGCCAAGAATTGAGCCCTGTGGAACCCACATAGTGACCAGAGATCCCAGAGACCTATGACCATTAACTTCCACTTTATGGATGCTATTACCCAAATAAGAGATAAGAAGGTAGTAATACATTTCCCTGATCATTTTTTTTTCATGAAAAACGCAATCGAATGCCTTAGGCAAATCACAAAAAAAACACCTACCGCATCTAATTAGTTTATGTTCCCAAGCACTTCATGGTTAACATTCATAAGTAAGTACTGAATAGACGAACGAAAGAAGAAAGATAGAAATTATAGGTTCAGCTACAATCAGCAGACTCGGTAAGAATTCCGCTTTACACCGCTCAATAAGGTAAGTAACAGGGTATCGCTTCCATTGCCAAAGAGGTTAGTGAAATGAACTAAACTAATTAACACGGAGGTAGGAACATAAGCCGAAAACCATAGAACAAAAAGATATAAGTAGAAATGGCTAGTAAACGTGACGCGCGTGCCACTAGTAAGCATTGCAACGCATACCTTTATGAGTTGTAGGTATTTCGTATCATAGTTGTATTACAACTCTGCGTTGAATAGGTCGTCGTCGTTTTTTTTACGCCACAATGCCGTACTGCTCTGTTTTACAGTGTAAAAGTGGTAGCAGAAGAAAAAACATTAATAATGGAGCTGTTTCTTACCATCGGTAGGTACAATTTTAAATAGTTTATCAATAAAATCATAAAATTTTATTTAACTATTAATCGACTAAAGATTTAAGCTTAACTCTTCCTTATCCCATTCACTTAACGCTCAATTTGGTATGATCGGGTTTTATCTCTGTCATGTCGGGTTTTATATCAGTCTTTATTATATATTTATTAGCTGTTGCCCAAAGCTCCGCTCGCTTGTATGTCGAGTATCGCGGCATATAGTAGCCTATGTGTTATTCTGATGTATAAGCTATATTACTGTTAAGTTTCATCCAAATCCATTCAGTAATTTTTGCATGAAGAAGTAACAAACAGACACACTCACAAACTTTCGCCTTTATTTATTAGTGTGATGTGATTAGTAGAATTATGATTCTAATACAGATCCTTAAAATTAATAAACATTATTATGAAAGTACTTATTTTTTAGCATCCTTACCTTTATAATGTTACCTCCTTAGATATCCTTCAATTCATGTTTTATATTCTGCTCCGTCCAAACAGAAATTAGGTATTAGGTACCGATATTATTGATAATATTCTAATGTGTGCTACAACGCTAATCGAGTAGCTGTACATGTCGTAGAATGACACAAATATCGAATTTATTCCTATAGAGATTAATGTTATAATTGCATACATTTAGAATAACGCCATCTGTTTTTGAATAGCTTGCAATGAAGTATTCTTACTTTCAAGATTACGAAACGTTGTAAGTTCTTTTTCCCCTATGGCAAAATAACTCTTAACATTACGCGAGAATAAATATTATTAAATGTGTGACTTGATGTATTGTAGGCTAGTTTTGGGCAAAATACAAATATCAAAGCAAAACAATTCGTTATTAGTGTGCAATAATAAATAATTCTTTCATTTGCCTGAGTTTGGCAACAGTCGTTCCGCTGTAAATTATGGCACACAACACTTCTACTTATATCTTTTTGTTCTGTGCCGAAAACCGTGTCATGTCGCTAATGAGTCAGTTACTGATGACCGTCACCAGTACCTATGATGATATATGACAACCAAGTATTTTTTTTTATATAGAACACTTCATAGAACAAAATGAAAGTTATCAAATACAAATATATATTAATATTTTATACCTATAAAATGTTCATTTATGATATTTAGATTAATGCAATCAAGAGAGATGTAAATGATTATAACGATTTATACTAAAAATAGCATTAAAGGGAATAACCAACCTGAGACATCATCTAAGCTAATAACTTTATTCATCAAAGCTAAGCTCAAGATAATTTCATCGAAAACGGGAACAGAACCACCTGCTACCGATGTATTTCCTCCTTGAGGACAAACCGCTAGTTGTCTCTCGTTGCAATATTTTAAAATTTTTGAAACTTCATTTGTAGTTTTTGGTTTTAATACCACATTGGATTGACCTAAGAACCACAAAATGTATAGATGAATAATATATTAATATACAAAATTAAAATTCTGTACTAAAACAAAAGCGTGTTAAAAAAAAGTGGGTCGGATAAAATTTTATCATCATCAAGGAGATTTTATTTCCAGTTAGAACCAATAATAAGTTTTGTGTTGGAAAGATTTTGTGCCCTTATTTCTTAATTTCCATCCTTAGCATTAGCCTTTTTGTCACAAAATGCTAGTGGAAAATGAACGACGAAGAAATAATAATAAAAAGAAACAGCATTTGAAAGTGTATTTAAGTAGGTTTTAGAAGTTTTGAGTTGTGTATGATATAGAAGTTTTATACCTACTATTTGCACACAAAAAAAATATAATTGCTCAAATTACTGTTTCAATTATTCAATGAATATATGTGTGTAAACAAACTTCTTACCTCTACAACTTTTTGTCCAATCAATGTTGTATGGTAATAAGTCATTTTCATCAGTTAACACCCGTTGTTCATCGAGAATTGATTTGAAAAATCCAACGTCTGAAGAGGTAATAACACCGAAGTTTTTTCTTTTTATATTGTATTTAAGCTATAATATAAAATATGATTACTGTGAAATTAGATGGACAGTGTGGAAATAATCTTATAGTAACGTGTCCGTCTCGGGACGCTTAACAGAAGTGATACCATAAACTAATCTTAGTTGAACTATTTACGGCTAGCGCTGTGGGTTAGAGTGTGAGAGTGAGAGAGGAGTAGCCTGCCTATCGCTGCCGCATTCGTGAGAGAAAGAGAAGCCAGACATACCAGCGCGTTACGTAACGAAGCGGTTTACCCTCCCAAAAGAAGTTATCACTTGAAACATTTGGTTACTACTAGAGTTCAATGGAACACGACTTGATTGACCTTCCTTTAAATCGGAAATTCCAAAGAATCCTGAATGACACATACATCAGTCATACGAGTCTTAAGTTTCAGAACTCGTACAGTACACTATGGCGCCGGCACAGCACAGGCGCAGAGCATCATGTCAGTTGTGAATAACCGGTAGGTATAACACCTCGCAGTCAAGTCGGCGGCACAGCTGCACAGCAACTACACACTATGTCGCTAGCATGGTGTGTATGAAGCCTTGTAGTCGTATAAACGGCTATGTCCGCGTGGTCAAAGAAACGATTATCTTAAAATTTAACACATCACAGAAATAAATCAGGATAGAATAGCGAAAGAGGCGTGGCAGGCAGGCAGGCACATGTGCCGAAACCATACAATGTCTTAAACCAATCAGAAGCTTGCGTGAGAAAGACAGACTCTAACCAAAATCAGTCTCTCTCTGTACTCCGATCACGCTTTCCTCCTGTTCAGCAGCTCCTACATATGCTCTAAGGTTATTTTATTTATCAGTAAGGAAGTAAATACATGGAGTGGCCCGATTCTACTATACGAACAATACACTATACAAATCTATATAAGATCGACACATATACTGCCTCGTTGGTCTTGCGGTTGGCATATGCGACTGCTGACCGTGAGGTCTCGGGTTCGATCCCGGGTCGGACCAAATGTTTGTATGATCTACGAATATTTGTTTCGGAGTTTGGACGTTTTCTATGTATAATATGTATGTATTTACAAAAAAAAAGTATATATGTATTTGTATCAGTTGTCTAGTACCCATAACACAAGCTCTGCTTAGCTTGGGACTAGATGGCGTTGTGTGATAGATGTCCGAAATATTTATTTATTTATTTATATACACGAAAAAGCATTTTATATCTTTTTTACTTATGTTTACCATAGTGAGAAAAGACAGATAAACGTAGTTTACTGAGTACAAAACATTTGAGTGACGTCATGTACCTGCTTGACAATTCATGACTGGCGTCGCCATTATAGGTTCCAAGTTTTGAGAAATTTGAGATAGATCTACTGTCAAACGGTTGTAGTTAGACATTTTTTGTGTGTGCGTGCCTATTACGACTTTAAACTGGTTTTTATTGTATCCAAGGCTTTGCCCTAAACAGGACAATATTTTGTAATTTATTATTGTTAATTTCTTCAACATTTCAGTTGAAAATCGATATCGACATTTCGGGTCGCTCTACATAGGCACAACCTTAAAGGCTGCCATTTTATGTGCCAACTTCTTGTAGGTATACACGATATTTTTGTAGGTGTGTACACATAGGTGTATAGTTCAGGTATTCTTAGGTCAACGCATTTTATACTTAGAAACAAGTAAGGACACGGTATCGAACAAACAGTATCTACAGATACTTTACTCATGAGTTGTATCGAAAAAAAGTATCGTACACATAAAAGTATCGAAATGAAAGGATTTTACTAATATATTATTTTATCCCTTTTTTTTTTTTAGTTAATGCTAAAGAATCGACTCGATTCCTGTTCAAAAGTACTCATTGAGTAAAAGTATCGAGTACTTTTCTTACCGAAGCCTACCGTCGATCATTTTTTTTTAGTTGACTGTGTCCCTAGAAAAAAGCGGTTACAGGTCTACAATTGTGTATGTTTAGTCCAATCACTAGGTGCTACGATCCCGAGGAAACCTTGTACTAGTCTGTAGGGCCCATGATATAGCCAGACAATCGTGAACCAATCCACCTAGTGAAAAGGATTTCAACTTAGGGCGGTACACCCGTTGCAATAATACTTATATTAAACTTATGTTGACTCAACCTTGTGGTAGTTAATATTACGTCTTCCTCGCTCTGGAGACAGGTACCTCTGTTGATGCTAGCTTCATTTAACCACACAAAGATTCTGAGTTATAATTTCAAGCACATAAGGTCGAGGGCGGAGTCCCGACTACGTATTATACGCCCGATTTCTTCGAAGACCGTTCCGAACGGCTGCAAACTCGTTTTGTAATTAACTAACAGCTTAACAGATACAGTGGCCATAACGATATCATACTGGAGCTATATATTCCCTACTTACGGTACCGGCCATATTCGACTGTTCAGAGAACAGTTTGAGTATGATGGTAAGAAAAGTATACTAACATTCAGAAAAGTTCTATGTCCCGTGACATTTACAATTTTATTTCGATAGGCCCCCTGCAGGCACACGAAACTATAAAACACATCAACAACAACACCGAACCTAACTCGGGAGGATCCAACAATTCTTAGGCCCTGCCCTACTTTTCCGAAAAGGGACACGTCTGTACCTACGCGTTAATTTATCCAAAGGCAGTCAACACAGCTGTTATAAAATGTTGGATAACATTTTATAACAAGTTGTAACTAAAGTTATAAAATGTTACACATTCTCATCTTTGTTGTTTTATTTTCATCTTCGTTGTATTACATTTGTTGGATAACATTTTATAACAAGTTGTAACAAAAGTTATAAAATGTTACTGATGTTATACAACATCATGTAACATGTTGTATCAAATGTTATAAAATGTTATCGTGTGACACAATGTTATATAACGTTTTATAACTGCTGTGTGGGAGCACCATAACACTCAACGCCATCCAGTCCCAGGCTTAGCAGAGCTTGTTTTATCGGTACTATGATGGTGATGACTATGACTATGATGGTGGTACTATGGGTGATATAAATACATATATTTTTGTTGCTTATTATACATAGAAAACCTCCAAACTCCGAAAAATAAATATGTGCAGATCATACGAACATTTGATCCGACCCGGGATTCGAACCCGAAACCTCAAGCACAGCATTCGCATACGCTACCATTGTGACACCGAGACAGTCAATCTTACCTTACGGACGCTTTTTACCGGCATATCTATATATATATCTATACTTCTTATTATAATAAAACTGTAGAGAGGTCAATTCTGTACATTGAATATATATTAAAAATTAATATTGGGGGATGAATGGTTTTCGATACTGATGCCAAAAATGCAATCAGTAGGTTTTTTGTCTGTCTGTCTGTCTGTCTGTCTGTCTGTCTGTATGTGCACGCATGGGTCAAAAACTACTAAAGGGATTTTAACCAAACTTGGTACGATTGTAGTCCGTACTCCTGGGCAGGTTATAGGCTATATAACATAACGCTAAGATATATAGGAGCTGAGCAGTGACGATAAATTTGAAGCAAGTCGGATGAAAATTTTCGCTTTCGAGCTCTTATCCTCGCATACGTTGATCATACACCAAAAATATGTGTTACAAAGATGATGGTCTTCAAAAGATCTACAAAAAAGTCCTATATAGTATATATCTATCTTTTATAAATTAGCCACAATAACGTGTTTAATCGAAAGAAATGCCTAATTCTTCAAAGTGTATTAAATACATAAATTTATTGTATTTCACATGGATATATCCTTATCACTGTACACTTTAATATCTATTAAAAAAATGTATAGTAATCGGTTAATAAACACATAAGATATAGATGAAATAAAACATCCAAATCTCGCCGCAACCGTATTAGTACGGCTATAAGGTAGATTTTTGTTTAACACGCGAAACGGCCATCCGTTGCATCTTTATAAAGGCGGGAGCGCTCACGCGCTGACTTCACTGACATTGTCACTCATAATGCGAACGAACGTGGTTCTTATTAACTCTTCTCGGAATAAGCGCGCTTTAGATTTTAAAGATACATAGATACGTAGTTTTTAGATATAAGTTTAAAGTAGGTATTAGATAATAATATAATTAGTGTTTAGTTAGTTAGTTATTTATGCAATGACAATTAATTAATCTCAGGGTCAGACTATCCGCGTTGCTAGAGTATATCTTAATCTCAGTTGATTTTCACATGGACAGTTATAAGTCGCTCTTTTCCGGGTCAGTAGTTCCATAAATCTTTATGCATACGTACTGGAAGGGTCCACTTTGAACATAGTTTATCCGTAAGCTTTACGATGAAAATATGTATATTTATATTAAATGACATTTGATTTTAGGATCGATGCCAAACAAAAATCACGGCCTTAAATAGATGTTTAAAAAGCAGCGTCATATTTATCTATTAAATTGTATTTCAATAGTCTATAGTTTAAAGAAAAAACATTGTTGTAAAAGGAGATCCACGCGGACGAAGTCGCGGGTACAGCTACAAACAATAAGATAATATTGCTTCATCCATCAGGTGGTGAAGTAAGATGAGACGTCGAATTTTTAAATTCGTTATCGGCCCCTGGACTGTCCTAGCACACAATAAATTTAAAAGTTAGAGTGCCAACTACTCTGCTGCGCAATTTAAGCCCGCCTAAATTATGCAACGGAACTCGGCTAAGGGTAGTAAAGTAAATTGCAACAAAATATTATTGAAGCGAAAATTTTTATTGGGTGTGGTGATGGGGAATAATTTTTTATTCCCCGAATACCACTTTTACCCAATAATTTTCCTTTCCGCTTTAAACGCGTGCAGTCTTCGGTGAATCTATGCTTGGCGATGACGATAAACAAGACACAAAGTCAGACGTTGCGCACCACAGGCGTAGACCTTACCACGAACTGTTTCAGCAACGGACCGCTCTATGTGGCTCTGTCGAGAGTGAGCGACGCTGCTAATATATTCGTATATTGTTCCAATGGCATTACACATAATATAGTATACAGCAAAGCTCTGTAAATAAAGGTAACACTGTCACAATATGTAGACATATCAGTGAAGTTGCATGCTTATACAGGGTTATCAGAGAAAGGAATACACGCAACTATTACCGTGAGTTCGAACCCTGAAATTGCAAAAAAAAAAACCGCTGCTACATAGTTACTAAGAGTTTTTGATGGGCTGCGGAAGTATAAAAAACTGATTTTTTAACCCCCTTTCGGTTAGCATGTCCTTTCCTTTTATCCTTTTGTTGACATTTTGCTGCAATCTTGCTAAATATTAATTATAGTTTTTATTCATGGGCATCTACGAAAAAACATTAAAGTATTGGAATACTTTGAGATTTATCCGCTAAGTATCAACTAGAGACTACACAAATACTTATAGGTATATTTCGATCTACCTCCAAACGAGAGAGCCTCAGGAAAAAGACAAAGTTTTAAAGTAGAAATTATAAAGACTCGCACGAAGTATTTTGTTTCAGTATTTTATACGCACAATGAAGAAACTCCATACCTGATTTACAGTCTTCTGAGAAATACAAAGAAAAAAGTCTTGCGAAAAATTCCTTTCTTCATAAGTGTGCAACGGATCATAGCGTTGCTTAATACTTACTAATAAAACGAAAGTTTACACTCTAACCACTGACTGAATTTTAGTTTAACAGTTTATGCGGCTTAGCTGGAGTAATTTTTCCAGATAACATTTCAATTGGACACGGGCACACTTTTATCGATTTTAACACTGTAATTTCAGTATTTTTCTCACTTTTTACTAATTTGCGAGATTTTTATACACGGAACTGTTGTTTACGGGATGACTAGCACCAAATACATTATATGTTAAATTATACATGGTATTATGTTTGTGTTTGTTTAACCGTTTTTATCATCAATTACACTAACAATATAAAGGCGAAAGTTTGTAAGTGTATATGTTAGTTACTCTTTCACGCAAAAAGTACTAAATATATTTAGATGACTACGGGATAAGCTCGGTGTTCTGTGCATGGACATTTGCCGGGTCATCAACCCACGGGAGTATATCGAAAGCATCACTAAGGCGGCCTCGCGGAAACTTGACGTATTGAACAAGGTGAGACGGTTCTTCACGGCCGAGCATTTGTGTCTTCTTTATAAGACCCAGGTACGCCCGTGCGTGGAGTATTGTTCTCATCTTTGTGATGGATCCGCGCAGTTTGCTTGATGCTCTCGACCGGCTTCAGCGGCGAGCAGTCCGCATTATCAACAGTCCCGATGCCACCGAGTTCCTTGAGCCTTTGCAGTTGCGGAGAGATATCGCCTCTATAGCAGTCCTCTACCGCCTTTACCATGGAGAGTGCTCTGAAGAGCTCTTCCAATTGATCCCACCTTCTCCCTTCCTCTACAGAACAACACGTGCAGGCCTTGGAAGCCACCGCCTCAGAGTGGTAGAAATACGCTGTCGAACCAAGCGGTTTGGTTCTTCCTTCCTGTGCCGAGCAGTTAAAAACTGGAACTACCAGCGCACGTGTTTGCCTCCCACTATGGTCCCGGGGCCTTTAAGCGGGGCGTGAAAAAGCATCTCACTAAGCCGCCATAGTGTAGGACGCCATACTGCATTGTTTGCTTTAGCAGTGAGTATGGTGGCCCCCACTGTTGGATTTTGCTTGAGCTTACCATCAGGCTGAGCAGAGTCACTTTGGCAGGTAAATTTAAAAAAAAAAATTGAAACTTTCCAGTGAAATAGCTTATACATCAGAATAACACATAGACTACTATTTATTACGATAACCGACATACACGCGGACGGAGCCGCGGGCAGCAGCTAGTATATTATAATATCTATAAAAATAAGTCTCTTGACTATATGCTTCGTCTTTTGAATTCGTCCAAAATTAATTAATGACATTAAACTCATTAACAATAGTTCCAAAAATTCAATGAATATTTGAAGTAACATCTACTTGTATGGTTTAACACTAACTTAAAAAACCCAAGCGACAAGTAATTTTGGCTCATCACTCTATTCACTCTTGATCTAGAGTAACATTCATGTATCTTTATAAACATCATTTTAAAAGCTATTTTCAAAAAATATCTTACCGATGAAAACTGCGGAAGAACTTGAGACACATTTCTGATTTGTAGTGTAATATAATTTTTACGATGCATTTGCGCGATCAATGAAATAGATTTGTTCATTTTAAGACAGTACATAGAGACAGACTGTAGAAGTAAACTACTAATAACTAATGAATTTTACTAATATATTATTTATACACAGATAACAGGACCGCAGCGTATTGTTATTGTGATAACAAGTGAAGTCGTTAGTGTCATGAAGATATTATATATTTTACTGACACGCAACGAAGATAATACATATTTTAACGTCTAATATAAATATATATTATCTTAAAAGAGCACACACAGCAAAGATACGATAATAATTTAGTCTTTACATTCTTTATCATGATCTACCTGAAAGTAAATTTACCATGTACCTACTTTAGAAACACTTTGGAAATAGCAAAGAAATTTATAATTTTTTGAATAAATACGGACAAAGTCACGAGCGAATAAAAGTAAAATATAATAATAAAAAAAGCACAAAAGCTAATAATATTATTTTATACAATATGTATTTCTATATATATATTTAAAATGTACAACTAATGCCCTTTCCAATGATCCCAATCACGGCATATTTATCTCAACTTTATTTGTTAACACAGTACTTTATGACCACTAGAGGGCGCCCCATTAGATTCAGTGACACGTCTTAAAGCCTATTAGAGAATTATAGCTTAAATAGCCTATAAAGTGTACAACGCCATCTCACGGCCGCGGTGACACTCTAGCAAGTGCGTGGCGCGGCGCGGCGCGACATTTCAGCTGATAGAGAATTTGAAAACAAAATCAAGTAGTTATGTTTAGTTGTTTTGCTTCATCACCATATGGTACTTAATTAAATAGTTTATCTACAGGCATTTAACATTCATTTATTTTTATTTTTTTATATTTCATTACTCGTAGTACCAAAAAACTAGCTGAAACCCATTCGGTATGACAATAAGCGTTGGGAGAAGCTAGTCTAAGAAAAAGAAGCCCAAGTTACTCCTTACATGATCAGCTACTAATCAGTGAAAATCCTAGCAAAATCGGTCCAGCTGTTTCAGAGATTAGCCGGAACAAACAGACCGACAGACGGACTACAAATTAAAAAAAAATTTTTTGGTGTAGGATTATCGTATATGCTTTCATTTGGATTTAGTGAAAAGCTGTTAATTTGAAATTACAAACAGACACTTCAATTTCTTTCTTTGTATGATGTAACAACATTCACTGTGAAAAAAAAATAGTGTTATTCTTATGCTATTGTTTAATCAAAAAAAGTTAATTAGAAAAAACAGATTTAAAAAACTGCATCAAACTGAAATGAGAACACACGGGAAGCACCAGCTTTTAAATAAAATAAAAATCATCAAAATTGGTTTCCCCACTCGAAAGTTCTGAGGTAACAAACATAAAAAAACAGTTGAATTGAGAACCTCCTCCATTTTTTAAATCGTTTATAAAGATAGCAAATATATACTCGAGACTAAACAATACTGTAAAGTCTAGTTCGCATTAAGCTAGTATTTTAGTCTAGTGGCGAGTTATTTAGTAGCTAAACATGTCTGCAGAGCTAAGCTGAAAAAAAAATTGTCCATCCATTTTATTCTAGCGGGCGATTAGCTCCACGCACTGGGCTTAATAGCTGGGTCCGCACCAAAAGATCCATCGCGCTTCGATCGCAGTCGGCAGTAGCGTAATCCAAATGTGCCCGATCCGAATGTGTCGGTTTTTTGCCAGCCTCAAAGGTGCCTCGGTTGCGTGGCGTGCGCAGTGTGGACGGTATTTGTGGTTCGCGCGATCCACCACATCATACACATCTCGCAAAGTCGCCGTCTGATATCGCTTTCTATGCAATTTAATTGTTTATGGGACCAAAAGATGTTAATTATACCAATAGAGGTGTAAAAGATAATGCTCGGCGTCAAATTTCTTGCGAAACGCAACACTAATTCTAAGTGAAGCTGAGTCCTGGATCGCAGTTTTAACAAACTGGATCGGCCTAGAACGATCCACGCTCCACGCTCCACGCATCACGATCTTGGATCGCAGATCGCGAAATCGCCGATCCATTTTGGATCGTCTCGTGTGGATCCAGTTACTCATTCACCACCGGTTAAACAAGTCCGTACCTGTGGAATTAAGCTGGAAACAAACTATCGGACGCGGCTGACGGACGCGGCTTACAGCCGTAATCTAGAGTATGAATGTACATTGAGCTATGCAAACTATCGAACGTTAATCGCGGACGTAACCTTTGACTGACCTTGAGCGTTCAGACGTCCGAGAGGAATCTGGCGCGCCGGATATTTTTGTCGGGGTATGGGGTGCGAGACGCGTCCGTGTCAATGTTGCCAAAAGGTTTCTTTTGAAAACTTTAAGTTTTTTTTTCAACTCTGTAGCTTACTTTTAGGTTATGCAAATAAAAAGGTTCCTGTTTAATGACTTTTCGAAAATTGTAGAATTAACTCAATTTATGTGACAAATTATGTGATTACCTATATAAATAAATAAAATTAGGGTGTAATAATAATAAAATTGTAATATTAAAATACAAAAAGTACATTTTTGATGTGAAATATCTGTTGGCAAGGGGTAAACCTGATTTTTGAATTTTGTATTTAAAATACATAACATTTTCGATGTTTCACATCTTCCATTCGTCCCGTGACGGCCCACACCTTTTTTTATTATTTTTGTCTTATGTTTGTTCCGGGTAATCTTGGGAACTTGGAATGAACTTTGGTTTTTGACGGGAGTTTCACTGGCAGATAGCTGATAATACAAGGAGTAACTTAGGCTACTTTTTAAACCAGTTTCACCCCGCGGCTTTACTCGTGTTTACAACAATCACTGCGGGGAACCCTGCAGGCTCAGCTAGTAGATAGACTTAAACTAGCGCCATGAAACTTTTACTATAAAGTTTTGGCACTTTACTTTCTGGTTTGTTATGACTAATATCATTAATACGCAAGGTATTACGTTTTTAAAATCAACTTCAAACACTTCTGCTGGTATTTTTTCTTCATCTTGATCGATTATCTTTGTGAATGTAGACGTATCTTGATAATTTTAATATTTTCAATTATGCATAAACATAGGAACCTAACAACAAGTGGTTTTTTCGAGTATATTTAGGGTTAAAATCTTAAACAGTCTTAAATTTACCAATCTATTAAAACAGGTAATTTATACTCGGCAAAGCAGAAATGTATATTTTACTTAACCAAAACATTTTTAAGGGCCTTTACCGAAGGGTAAAAAGGGTTGAGAAATGTGGATTTTCTAAATTCTTTGAGATACTTTATATGTCACTAGAAGCCATTTAATAATTTATCAGCGATTTTTTTCAATATCACTAAAATTAGGAACGCGTCCGCAAGGAACGTCCAAAAGACTGTGCACACTTGTAACGCGTCAGTCAGCCGCGTCCGATAGTTTGTTTCCAGCTTTAGTGTATGAGTTCAATAGTTGCCGTAAAAATTACCTTTCGCTGGACCGATGATACAACTTTTTTTTCCAATTGAGGTATGTAGAACATAAATGCTTGGGGAATATTAACCCCGTTTTCCAATTACAAAGCATAGTGCGACTCATTGGCGCACAATGCTGAATTATGCTGAAGCTTAATTGGAACGTGAATTAGTTTTCAAATGCACCAGCAGAGTGCGCTAAGTTCAGTGTTGAAAAAAAAAAAATATTCAGAGTTAGCAATAACCTCATTAATTTGTAAGCAAAGTGGTATACATAAAAATTGGTTGAAAACTATTTACGGTTATTTTAAGTAATTTGGATTTTGATAATTACATTAACATTTGTTTGATTCGAGTAATTTTTTTAAATGAGTTCTACCTTCATCCATACTTATATTTATTTTTTAACACAGTTTGAATTAACTTTGATTATTTCGAAAAAACTGCAACGAAACGAAAGCTTTAAAAATTTTTTCAACAATAAATACTAACGATAATATATAAATAAAACATTTTGATCAATGCCACCTTAAAGAAAAAACACTTGTTAATTTTTGTCAAGTTGGTATCGATTGCACGCATCACGCAAAAACACTACTTTTGAGAGTGCTCGATTGTGCGAAGCGTTGCTGTAGTTGAATCATTCAAAGTTAAGCATTATGCCGCATAATGCGCTCTAGTGCTGTAATTGGAAAACAGGGTTAAGTTTACGCGTTATGAGACAAGCAAATGTAACAATCGATCCAGCCTCTTTTTATTTTTGACACATATTTCTTCTTCTGAAATAGTCGTTTCGATTAGCATTTACAGTTTATTTACTTTATTGCATTGTAGGCTGTTCATATTGCAAAACACCACTCATTCGTAAACTGTACAGGACTGTACCAAAACAAAGTGCGAACGATTTTTGGGCCGAAACGGGTATTTTAGCTATAAAACTACTCGATACTCTTAGATTACATGCTCTAAGTCGATACTAGACTAAAATACAAGCCAAATGCGAAAGCTCGAAAGGCATAAATATCGAAAACGGAACAAAATGTTTCGTTTTAAAAGCTGGCAATTTTCAAGATCCTATTTTGGAAACTCTGGGATTCTTTGGCGGGAATTTGAACTGAGAGGGCGGTAAATTTTAAAGAAATTTGTAAAACTTTTTTCTATAGTAATTTAATGTATATAGTAGAGTGTACATAATAAAAATTTAGTATAGAGAGATAAAAATGGATATCGACGGGGGCGGGGGTGATAATCCCCCGGCCCAGAGTAATAAAAGGCCTAGGAAAAGGGCCACCGAGAAGGACGGTGAAAAAGACGGCGGCGGTGAGGACAATATTTTCTTACCGTTTTACAAACCGGACTATAAACGTTTATATCCGGAAAATTCTCATTCTACTGAATTCAAAGTGTTTGTTGAATCAACTTCAAACGAGAGACTGGGCAACAAAAGTCCAATTTATCTTAACCATATTTTTTCAAGTGGAATCAAAGGTGTAGTGTCAAATCGGCGTATAAATGCGAATAAGATTGTGGTGATTTTCAAACAATTCAATACGGCCAATAACTTTATTAATAATAAGACATTCTTGGAGAAAAATTCCATGCGAGCATTCATTCCAGCTGCTCATATTGAAAAAAACTGGTATTATACGATTTGTTCCAACGAACATTTCAAACAAGGAATTGTACTCAAAACTATCGTCGAAATACGAAATAATTTCAATCCGACGGTTTTTAAAAAAAGTAGGACAGGAACGTGTACCTTTACAAACTGTAAGCCTTACATTTCTATCAAATACGCTACCTGATAATGTTCAATATGATCTGTTCTCATACAGAGTTTTTGATTATATTCCTCCTCTGCAGCAGTGTTATAGGTGTTTTAAATTCAATCACTCAGCCTAGATCTGCAGTGGCAAACAGCGCTGCAGCTGTTGTGCTGGTGATCATCACTATAAAGAGTGTGAAAAGCCAAATGAACTATGCTGTGTTAATTGCAGCAGGCCTCATAAGGCCATCTCAAGGGCCTGTCCCATAAAAATGAAAAAAATTATAGAGAAGAAAAGCAAAATCACTTACTCCTCTGTTGCAAATACTGTTGTAAATACTCAAAATGTATCAGATTTTCCTGAACTAAAATCTCCCCAACCAGATGTACAAAAAGTAAACTCAAATGTAAATAAAACTTTAAATTTAAATAAGTCTCCCTCCCCAGCGAAAGCTGCTTATTTGGTTGTTAAGGCACAATTACTTGGAAATAATGACTTAACCATGGCAATTGTCCGTACTTTAGTTGAATTGGCTAATAAGGTTGATGACTCTCCTATTTCTACAACAACAATCAAAGATATGCTTTTTAAAAATCTATCATAAATGGATTCCAGAACCTCTAGTATTTCACAGTTAAGAATCGCTCTTCACAACATTCAAAGTGTTAAAAACAAAAAACCTTTACTTATTCAATTCTTGACAGAAAATAATATTGACATTTGTTTATTAAATGAAACATGGCTTAAAAACAATCAACATTTTAATATTCCTGGTTATAATATATTTTACAAAAATGCAAAGAATGAACATGGTGGTGTAGCTATTCTGATAAAACCAAGTTTTAAATATACTTTACTACAAACTGATTTTTATGAAGATGTTCAAACAATTGCATTATCACTGTCCATTGATACTGGTACCATGTCTATTCTGTGTGTTTATTGTCCTCCTACTGGTAGTCAGTCAATGATGAAATTAAAGAAAATAATAAATGGTTTGGGGTTTAGGTAGAAACCCATATTTGTAGCAGGAGATTTTAATGCTCATCATATAGCTTTTGGCTGCGTTTCCTCTAAAGCTCGAGGCCTACAATTGTTCGATGTTATAGAAGAGTGTAATTTATGTATATTAAATGATGGCTCATTTACAACAATTAATTATCCTAATCGTAGCCCTTCTGCTATAGATGTAACTTTAATCAGTCCTTGTATTACTCCTCTTTGTGAGTGGTCAGTACATGATAATAATATGGGCAGTTATCATTTTCCCACTATAACGAATATTAGTCTTTCAGTTGACAGATATCAAGTAAACTCTCCTATCGATAAATTTTTATATAGAAAAGCAGATTGGGAAAAATATAATCAAATGTCACTAACTTTATTTAAAGATTTTACTGTGGATAAAGAAAATCCCCTAGTTTCTTATGAACGTTTTTGTCAATATTTAAACACACTCAAGCAAGAGTGTATTCCTAGATTTTCCAAAAATACAACTTTTTTAAGTAAGCCCCCATCTCCCTGGTGGAATGATAAATGTGAGAAGAGTGTCATCAACTCTTATGAGGCCTTAAAGTACTATCGAACAAATCCGACTATTGAGAACTACATTGAATATAAAAAGAAAGATGCTTTAAAAAAAAGAACTATTGCAGAGGAGAAAAATAATGGTTGGCGAAAGCTTTCAGAAAGTTTTAATAGAACTACACCTATTAGTTTAATCTGGAACAACATCAAAAAATTTAAAGGTATAAATAAAAACAAAAATAGATCATACAGTGACGAATTTATAGCTTCTTTTATGGATAAATTGTCGGCAGAATCCTCAGTTACTGTAAACAATCTAGATATGTACTATAATCTAAATAATAATAATGAGAAATCGAAATTTTTGTTAGAACCTTTTTCAAGAATCGAATTTCTGTCAAGTCTTCAATCCCGTAAAAATACTAGTCCAGGTTTAGACGATTTTCCATATATATTATTAAAAAATTTAGATTCAACTGTATTAGATATTTTATTAGAAATTTTCAATGCTTTATGGTCAAAACAAATAATTCCACACTCTTGGAAAACTCAGTGTGTTGTACCAGTCCTTAAACCAGATAAACCGGCAGATAGCGCTGATTCATATCGCCCCATTTCTCTATCTTCATGTATAGGTAAATTGTTTGAAAATATTGTTAAAAGCAGACTTGATTGGTTTGTTGAATATGAAGGCATCATTCCACATGTCCAATATGGTTTCAGACGGGGCAGGAGCTGTGCAGACAGTTTCTTATCCCTTTTATCTGATCTGAAATATGCAAAAAATAGTAAAGCAAGTGCTGTATGTGTCTTTTTGGATGTAAAAGGTGCATTTGATAATGTACATCCTGGAATATTAGTTAAGGTGTTATCTGATCTAGGTATACCTGGTTTATTTGCAAAATGGGTGCATGAGTTTCTAATTAACCGCACACTATATGTAAGACATAATAACATATTACATGGCCCAAGAATTGTGTCCAAGGGCACGATGCAAGGGGCAATTTTATCCCCGCTGCTATACAATTTGTATACCAGTGAGATCTGTAAATTTATAAATACTGATTTTGTAAATATTTTACAATTTGCTGATGACCTTGTATTATATACTGTAAATAATAATGTAGATATTGCTATTGATAGACTAAACTATGCGCTTGAGGAATTACATTCATATTATAACGGCAAACTGTCTCTACAAATTAATCCATCAAAAAGTAGTGCTATGATTTTTAGTAAGGACTTCCCAAATAATCAAATTATATTTGATAATGAAGTTATTCCTCAAGTGAACCATCATACATTTTTAGGTATAGTTATTGAAAATAATTTATCTTTTGAGAAGCACATTAAATACATCTGTCAAAACTCTATTAAAGGTCTAAACATTATGAGGTGTCTAGCAGGGGTATCTTGGGGGGCAGACCCTAAGATACTATCTATCCTCTATAAAGCCATAGTTAGAAGTCATTTTGATTATAGCTGTTTATCTTACTTAAATAGTAGGTATGTACATAAATTAGATATTATTCAGAACAAGGCTTTGAGGATCATTTCAGGAGCTATGTGCTCAACTCCCATCAGAGCAATGGAAGTTGAAACAAATATCATGCCTCTAACATTGAGAAGGTTACTTCTTGCAGAAAGATACAGTATTAAATTATTAGCTTCAAATAACCTATATATAATCAAAAGAATTGTACCCTGCGAGTTAGTCTGCAATGATCCATTGACATCAGGAGCTGATCTTCTCAATGGGCAGTTTCCCGAGTTGTCCCGCATACTACTGGAAATGATGAAAAACTTCCCTTCAATATATGCAATATCTCCTTGGCCATGTTATTTTTATTCTTATGATTGTTTGTTGTATCAAATTCCAGTAATAAACCATACTATTAATAATAATCAGGAAATGTTAGAATTTTTAAGTCAAAATAGAGATTTTTACACACTCTATACTGATGGCAGTAAAGGGGAAAATTATGTTCGTAGTGCTGTTTATAACCCTCAGACTAAATTTGTTCAAAGTTTTGCTCTGAATAATAATAGTAGTATATTTACTGCAGAGGCTTATGCAGTTTTAGAAGCAGTTAAGATAATTTCGTTTGTAAATGGTCAACATAAATTTTTAATTTAGACAGACTCCTTAAGTTTAATTACATCTTTAGAAAGGTTTCAAGTTCATTTTAAATTTTCATATTTAATTTTTAAAATAAGAGAAATTATTTATAAATGCATGAAAAAAGGCCTGGAAATTTCTCTTATGTGGATTCCTTCACATAAAGGAATTTCAGGTAATGAAATAGCTGATAAGGCTGCATATGAAGGAATTAATTCATTAGATGTATCGTTAACTGTAAATATACCAATGACAGATTGTTATTCAACCGTAAAATATGATGTAAAGAAGCTATGGAAAGAATTCTGGAAAAAGGATCAGGAAGTCAAGGGAAAATGGTATGGAAACATCCAACAAGACTTACCATGCAAGCCTTGGTATTATTGTTTACCAAGTGCCAGCCGTGACTTTATCACCACAATCAATCGACTTCGTTTTGGTCATACTAAGACACCTGCGCATTTATCCAGACTTGGAATAATTGAAGATGACAAATGCATCAACTGTGGTAGTGTCTGCGATGTAGACCATGTGATCTTCTCATGTCCAGCATACTCCTTAGACCGTTTAATCCTTGCTAGTGAACTTAATACAGTGAAAGTGTTCTCGACAACAAACGACCCCTCCCGCCGCCTTAGTGCTTTATTAAAAAATGTGGATTGCTTCAAACCAATTTACAATTTCCTAAAAAACACATGTGGAAATCTTTGACATCTGTCAAATACACGATTGACCATTGAAGTGAAGTGAAATAAAGTGAAGATATCCCACGTATTTCCATCGCACTTGACATTGGCAGAATTGTCGACATCGGCACAGTTTGCCATTTAATAAGAAGAAGAACCCTGTTTTCCAATTACAGCACTAGAGCGCATTATGCGGCATAATGCTTAACTTTGAATGATTCAACTACAGCAACGCTTCGCACAATCGAGCACTCTCAAAAGTAGTGTTTTTGCGTGATGCGTGCAATCGATACCAACGTGACAAAAATTAACAAGTGTTTTTTCTTTAAGGTGGCATTGATCAAAATGTTTTATTTATATATTATCGTTAGTAATATTATGAAAAAATTTTTAAAGCTTTCGTTTCGTTGCAGTTTTTTCGAAATAATCAAAGTTAATTCAAACTGTGTTAAAAAAATAAATATAAGTATGGATGAAGGTAGAACTCATTTAAAAAAATTACTCAAAACAAACAAATGTTAATGTAATTATCAAAATCCAAATTACTTAAAATAACCGTAAATAGTTTTCAACCAATTTTTATGTATACCACTTTGCTTACAAATTAATGAGGTTATTGCTAACTCTGAATATTTTTTTTTTTTCAACACTGAACTTAGCGCACTCTGCTGGTGCATTTGAAAACTAATTCACGTTCCAATTAAGCTTCAGCATAATTCAGCATTGTGCGCCAATGAGTCGCACTATGCTTTGTAATTGGAAAACAGGGGAAGTGAAGTTATCAAAAATGAAGACTTGGCTTAAAGGTCTTGTTACCAGGCCATAAAATTCCAAAAAAAAAAAAAAAATTTGTAAACTCTGACATAGTTGACAGTTTTACACTGTCTGATTTTGATTGTCAATTTTCTACTGTAGCTGAAACTTGTAGAGGTTCGCACGTGTTTATACTTTTTAAAATGGTTAAACTAAAATCAAAAAATATGAAGAAAAAACAAAGTATTGCTGTGCAATCTAAAAAAGAAGGGGAAGATTCGATAATATTACCACCAGTTCGTATGTCAGACGATCCGGCACCTAAACAGGTTAGTATAACAATACCTGTTTTTAAACGATTTCTATTGTTTTGTGGTTTTTATAACGATTAATAATGTAATTTATTGTGATTGCCTTGCCTAGCTTGCATTTTATATAAAATATTTTGCAATTGTAAAAATGGTATTGAGGTTAAAATTAATCTTTACAGACGAGGTGGATCAACAGGCAAAGGGTTTTAGTGTTTGCTGCACGTGGTATTAATCATCGTCATCGTCATCTGATGGAAGATATTAAGAAACTGATGCCACAACATAAGACAGAATCTAAAATGGAGAGAAGTAAAAACTTGTATGTGGTCAATGAGATCAGTGAAATGAAGAACTGCAATAAATGCATACTCTTTGAAGGCAGAAAAATGAGGGACCTGTATATGTGGATGGCTAACATTCCCAATGGTCCGAGTGCAAAATTTCTAGTTGAAAATAGTAAGTGTATTCATTAATGTTGCATGACTGATGACACACCACATAAATTGTTTATTACCATTTAGAGACAAAGTTTCGTTATTTTGGTTCGCTCAGGCTAGGACATTTTAATATCATCCATACTAATATTGTAAATTCGAAAATTACTGCTCATCTTTTTCAATTTCATGTCAAAACCACTGCACTTATTTGTATGAAATCTGAAATGCTTATACTTTGATTCTTTAGGAAGGACATCTATTTATCACAATAAAAAAATGTGTGCAAGGGTAGAGCCGCAGACAAAATAGTATATAATTATTTATTTTTATTTGCTGTTTTCTTTGTGTATGCTAATAGGTCATAAACTTTAGGAAATAGTGATGAGTTTAAATCTATTAAAGATACTTATTTGTGATTTTGTAAATAGACATATGACATAAATACACATAAAACATGTCAAATCATACAATGAGAAGGTAATATTAGGTAGATATTATAAGATAAGGATTAATACTAACAATGTTTTGAGAACTCTTGGAAGCATTTATATCTTGTTGATTGAACAAGAACCTGTTTTAAAAATTTAATGAATGAGGTATTTTTTCCAAATTCCTTCATATCAGACACAGCTTTCCTAAATAAATTCTTTTTTTACAGTTTACACAATGGCTGAACTGAAAATGACAGGCAACTGTCTGAGAGGTTCCAGGCCTCTTTTATCATTTGACCCAACTTTTACAAAAGACCCACATTATGCGGTACTAAAGGAATTACTGGTGCAAATATTTGGTGTGCCCAACCACCACCCTAAGAGCCAGCCGTTTTTTGATCATGTGTACACGTTCATGATCCTTGATAACAGGATTTGGTTTAGAAATTATCAAATTTTGTCTGAAGATGGAGCCCTTGCTGAAATTGGACCCAGATTTGTTTTGAATCCTGTAAGTATACAATATTATAGGCCAATGTCCAGCAGTGGACTGATACAATATTATCTTTCACTAGCAACCTACCCTGGCTTCGCGCGGGTGGATTTCAAATGCACCCACCGACGACACAATTCATGCATTTAAATCTGTAATATCTTCGAATGTATTCATTTAAATTATTATACTGTAAAGGATCATATTGGTCTCTATTAAATGCACAATGTATATAAGGTACTTAATTGGATAAGGATTAATACTGTATTGCTTAAAATGGCTTCATAGTAAGCCATTATTTCTTGACATTAGTCAATGGTTATTGTGAGTTATCCCTAAGAGATAGACATATACCATTATGGACTTTTTTGTAGACCTTTTTAAGGTGTACAATACTGTAGTACATTAATTTGATTTATCTCATAGGATACAGCCAGCATTTGCAATGTAAGCGTAAAAAAATGGGTTTATTTATGACATCACATTCGGAACCTCTAAAATTATCAATGTTTCTCTACTTTTATGCATGTATTATACATATAAACCTTCCTCTTTAATCACTCTATTAAAGAAAACTGCATCAGAATCTGTTGCATAGTTTTAAAGATCTAAGCATTGTAGTGTAAGACCTAGTGATAAATCCTTGAGGAAGAAATGCATTTGAATAACATATTATTCTTTCATTGAAGGTAAAAATATTTTCTGGATCATTTGGTGGTTCAACACTATGGGAGAACTCTAAGTATGTCAGTCCAGCGAAATTAAGGCAGGCAGCATCCAAAAGGGCTAGCAATAAGTATGAAAACAGAATTGAAAAGAAAGCTGTTTATGAAGCCACTAAACCAGAGACTGGTTATCCTGACATTGAAGGTGGTGATTTCTTTAAAGGAGACCCTATGGAAAAAGCACAAGAAGTGGTCATTAAAGGTAAGTAGTCTTTAATTCCTGTTTGATAAATTTTGGTGGTCTTGGTTTTATCTATTTCGGATTTCGGGTGTTTTCTATGTATTTATGTACAAAAAGAAGTATACAGGTATTTATAACAGTTTTCTAGTAGGTACTCATAGTACAAGCTCTGCTTAGTTAGAGATTAGATGGTGTGTGTCAAATGTCTGAATTATATTTGTATTACTGAATGTGAGCTGAAAACAGAATAGTCATGCTGTAATGACTTTGTGTATGTTATTATCCATGTAAATACTTTTTTCTAGTAAAGTGAATGTAAATAAATCATTTACCAAAATCAATTGATTCAATTTCAGAAGAAGTAGATGCTGCATCTGCAGAGGAAGAGAGTGATGATGGATCAAGACCAACAAAACAAAAACCTGCATTTAGTATGAAACTCAATACAAAACCAAACAAGACAATCAGACGTAAACAACTTAAAGCTAAAAGTAAAGCAATATCTGATCAAATTAAGAAGCGGAAGCAGTTTAAAAAGAAAAAACCCAGTAAAAGTTGATTTAATAATAAAATTTATTTTTCACACATTTGATTTTTACTCAAACTTGCATTGTTTTATGTCTGTGGATATTCTTCATTGATATTATATTGAAAGTATTAAAACAAGACACCTAATGAAAACAGTTAGATACCTTTAAAAATATAATAATATAAAAACACATTATTATTTAAATAAGCGTATTAAAAGTATGGACGGGTACTTATTATATTTTAAAAATGTATCTGATCTTTCTAGAGACCAGTGCAAAAGTTGCCCCAATTATGAAAATGAAATAAGACTAGCGTAGCATTGCAATGTTCTGATGGAAACATGTTGCGTGACTGATAATTCAGTATTTCAGACGAGTCTTATCGTTTATTGGCGATTAAGACCGGATACCATTGCTATTCAGTGCCGATAATAATATCTGAAACAAACCACCTGTTTCATGGACTGAGTTAGGGTCAATTCACACTAGAGCGGATTGGAAGCACATCGAAGCGTCTATCTCAGACTAAACAGCAAATTCAGCCTTATCTTCTCAACATGATACACATTTTTCTGCTATGATAAAAAAAGAGCGCGAATCCGCGTGAAACTTTGCTTTACTTGTAAAGAATTGGACGCTTCGAGTCTACGCTAGTATGAATTGACCCTTTACTTCTTCAAGTTAAATGAGCCCAGGCAACAAATCACTGACAAAACATTGCATAGATTTGTGCAGTTACGTAACGCAGATTAGCAAATTTGATAAATCGGCCAAAATAAACATTGGCTGTAAAAAATGTAAAAAAATCTTAAACATGAAAAACTTAAAACTATGTATAAATATTAATTAAAATTGTACTCTTAAATAGCCTTAAAATAGGTAAAATGGTCAACACTTGAATTATAAATCATCTAGCTAATAATCTTGAAATAGGAATTCATTGTCTTTTTTTATTTTACTAGTTTCCATTGAAATATAACACATTGTGTTTTTTTCCCTTTTATATTTAAAAATAACTTCTTTCGTAACATTTTCTTTATCTTTACAACTGTACAAAGTTGTCACGGATACTTAGTTACATTCAATTGCATTAAGAAATATATGTATATGTGCCTATAGAAAATATATCAAATAATAATATACTCTTTTTTGCACAAGTGAGGGCAAACACCGTATGAGATATATTTAAAAACACACAAGTGTTTCTTAACAAAATGTCTTTGCACTTATAAAGATTTCTAAATATCATGTATAGTTACAATAAAACGCATGTCTTTTTTACACTATTACTAACGAGATTTCTAAATAAAAATTATATTCGACGTGTATATAATAAAAATGCAAATTCATTTTGACAACATCTAAATATATCGAACACTGTGACTATAAATGCAATAGCGTTTCACACAAGGATTTCTTTTATAAAATACTAGTTGTTGCCCGCGGCTCGGCCGTGTATGTCGGTTGTCGCGGCAAATAGTAGCCTAAATGTTATTCTGATGTATAAGCTATATTACTGTAAAGTTTCATCCAAATCCGTTCAGTAGTTTTTGCGTAAAAGAGCAACAAAAACACATCCTTTCAATCTTTCGCATTTATAATATTAGTAGGATTTATGTGCTCATGAGTATTTCTAAAACTACAATAAAACGCGTTTTTTTTAATTATTATAGGCAACGGCACGTAACTTTACCAAAACTCGGCGTAAGGGTAAGTACGCGCATAGTGCACTTAGTGCAACAAATCAAAACAAACAAAATCGAAGTATAGTCGACAGTAGCTCCAAGCGCTTACTCGGAACGGTGCTACTACAATCCCCGCGTCCCTCTATCCACCAAAGGGACCTAAAAAACGACTTCTGCGCATCTAACTAACCTGGCCAAGTTACGTGCCGGTCTCTATACCTATGAGATTCTAGGTAAAAAAAATACAACATAAAACTACGAACTATAACTAAAGGCGGGTATCGGTCGTGCATTTTTCGATTCTATACTAATAGCGACTCAGATAAAAGTTATTTTATATTAGGTCATTATTCGTTCTTTTTGCTTCCGGATTACGAATAAGACGTCGTTACATAAATTTTAATGTAGTATATTAAAATGTATATATGTATTTACTTTCATAAAATTTTCGATAAAATTTAAAGAGTGAAAATTAATCGTATTTGATATTTATTTTGGTAATATACCAACTTGTTAGATTTTATGAAAGTAAGTGGATAATTGAAATCAATGAGACCCATTCAAATATGAATGCCGATACCCACCATTACATTCAGGATCCATATCTTTTATAACTTGACAAAGAAATTATGTTATGTTTTATATTGTGGCAAAGTGTAACTAATATTTTCTTTGTCAGGTTACTCAGGGCGACTCGAATTGCTGCAATTCTTTCAAATAACATCATCAAATGAATTATACAAAGTGTACCAATAATGTCAATCGTTTTATTTGCGACACACACAACTTGTTTTTAATTTATATTGTATGAAAAAGATACTATAATTGTAAAAATAAGTAATATCTAATGATAGTTATGTATATGTAAATTACACGAATTCGAAGTCACCTGTATAAAATTACTGTATAGAGTAAAAATAAAATAGGTAAATAAAGAGTAAAAGCAATTGAGATTTCTCGTTACATTAAAACTGAAGATTCATTCCCAGCAACATTTATCTGTAAAAAGAAAACATTTATTAAACATAATATCCGAATCCTATTTACAAAAAATATACTTTGCAAAGAAATTAGTATTATATGGGCACCAAAATAATTTAAATAAAAAAAAGTTAAAACTAAAACCCAACTACGACAAAAAACGACGCTGAAAAAGTATGAAACAAGTTTCAAAAGCCGTAGTCACGCGTTGTTAAAGTGATATGTACCATATGGTACATTACACTATATGGACTACGGCTTTTGAAACTTATTAATGTACCATAGTCCATATCATTTTAACAACGCGTGACTACGGCTTATGAAACTTGTTTCATACTTTTTCAGCGTCGTTTTTTGTCGTAGTTGGGTTTTAGTTTTAACTTTTTTTTATTTAAATTATTTTGGTGCCCATATAATACTAATTTCTTTGCAAAGTATATTTTAAATAGATACCACAGAAATATCACAATTATCGAATAAATACGGACAAAGTCACGAGAAAATGCTAATAATATATATATATTTTTGAAATCTACAAGTAACGCCATTTCGTATGATACCAAACACGGCATATTTCTCTCATATTTATTTTTTAATACACTACTTTACGTCGGCTAGAGGGCGCCACATTAGATTCAGTGACACGTCATATAGCCTATTATCAGCGGGCGATCAAGACGCTTATAACGATACCCTATTTGTCTTATTCTGACTAGTTTAGAAAGAATGAGGGAACAAATAAGCATACCATAGAAATATCACACTTATCGAATAAATACGGACAAAGTCACGAACAAATGCTAATAATATATGTATTTTTGAAATGTACAAGTAACGCCCTTTCCAATAATACCAAACACGGCATATTTATCTCAAATTTATTTTTTAATACAGTACTTTATGGGAGCTAGAGGGCGCCACATTAGATTCAGTGACACGTCATATAGCCTATAACCAGAAGACGATCACGACGCTTCTAGAGACACCTCATTTGTCCAAATCTAATAAGTAGTTAAGGAGCTAGGAGGGAACAAATGAACATACATACATAGCCTGTCAAAATCATAACCCTCCTTTGGCTTTGCCGTAGTCGGGTAATAAAATACAAGAGGTAATCCAATGATCCATACTAAATTACTAATATTAAACATTCCATAGTAACTCTGTCTGTCTATCACGCTTTCACGGCCAAACCGTTACACCGAATACAATGTAATTTGGCACGGAGATGCTTCGATTCTTGAGGAAGGTCATAGGCTATTATCGAGATACACGCAGACGGAGCCGTGGACAAAAGCTAGTAAAATAATAAATTCGGAAGTAACTCTTGTCCGTTGCCATTTCAGGACTAAACTGCTTCACATATTTCATATGTATATCGAGTTTTGCTTTAAAGAGTCTACTTTCTCAAGAATCAAAATACCTCCATGCCAAATTTCATTAAAATCGGTGTAGCGGTCTAGTCGTTAGAGGGCAACAGTCCTACAGAGATACATTCGAATTCATATTGTTAGTATGAAACTATAGTATAGTAGAACAGCAGTAAGATGCATAGCAATGAATATTTTTATTCATTGCTATGCATCTAACTGCTGTTCTAATAATAATTCTACATTACCTTATCCAATATAGAAATAATTGTAAGTTATTAGATTGGAAAATATGTAGAACAATCTATTTGAAAATCACATGCCTTGCCTATGGTTAAAGTAAATCATTCACCATTACATACATGTATTTTGTTAATATTTTATAATTTGTTAATGTTTATTGCATAACCAACCCATCAAATGTTACAAAGTACTAAAAACATATAAAGAACAATATATTCTGTACACGTAAAGCTTTTGTTGAGATTGAATTTCATTGCAAAGGCTTCTTATACTAAGAAAAATATCTATTTGTTACCGTAAGGTTGTCAAAACCGTTAGATTGTGATCCATCTCCCGAGATTGCAAACAGTCGAAAGATTGTGAAATGGTATCGACGAATCGAAAGTCGCGCGCTGATTGGTTGAACAGCATATGTCCCGCGACGCCATATTTGTTTGTTAATTCGTCTTTGTTGCCGAATGTAAAGTATTTTTGTGATTCTAAATTGATTTCATATAAAATTATTGCGACAGTAAAATTAAATTGTGATTAATTAAAGAAGTTCTAACTCTATGGCCATTGAACTGCCTACTGTAAAACCGGCCAATCAGGGACAGTTGACAATATGACGCCCGTAAGTAGTATCACAGTTGACAATCTATCGATAGATTGCCATCTCACTAGGTAGATTATAATAAACGGTTTTACAATCTTACGGTGACATGTACACGGCACATGTACCAAAAAATCATTTTTGTCAATTTTTGTTTTTCTGTCCGTCTGTTTATTTCAGATACACTCTAGAACCGGTGGACCGATTTTGACGGGACTTTCACTGGCAGATAGCTGATGATCTAAGGAGTAACTTAGGCTACTTTTTTAGACTAGCTTTGTCTCGCGGCGTTACCTGTTTGACAATAACCGCGGGTAACACCGCGGGGTCCAGCTAGTATAGAAATAGAAGCATTAGAACTACAATATCGAGATATTATAAAATAGCAACAAGACATTACATAGTCTGTGACAGTAAACTTCAAGGCACTGAATGGACATGCACAAACACCAAGCTCGACAGGCTCTCAGTACTTGTCATGCAAATCCTGCAGCTCCGCTCCATCTTCATTGTCCCTTCCATTCTGTGCGTTATGGCCGCCCAGTTCTGCTAGTCGAGATTTTTTCCACCTCCCGTCATCACCGTTCATGTTCCGATCCTCACACACACAAAGGAATAAGGAATCAACTACCATCTGTTGACAAACAATTTTGGGTTTAATTTCCTAAATTATATACCTACTAGACAATTTAATATGTCACTTGTTGTATTTCAGATAGTGGTTTGCTTAGCAAATAGAAAACGCTTTTTGAAAAAATATGGAATTAAAAATTAAATGTTTTATTGTGAAACTTGGCAAAAAAAAAGTTATAGTATGTTTTTTTTAATATTCTTTACTTTGCGCGTTAGGCGCTCAACGTTAAACGTTAAGATTGTCATAAAACAAAACGCCCAGAAATATCAGTGAAAGTAAGTAAAAACGGAACAAATTACATACCTCGTAAAGTGACAGAATACAATGCGCAATGAAAAATGAGTAAATGCAGATCACTAGAGTTGGTACAGCGAAGAAGTGTAGATCAGTGTTGCGTTTGAGAAGTATTAGGCCAATACTTCCTGTCACTGCAGTCACTATGCATTTGCCGAGGAACAGTATGAAGTCGCCCACACTGTTTATAGTCGCCACTTGCAGAGCATTGTTTACAATTGTGCTGAATGCCTGAAATCATTCATATTTATTCAGGACTAGCTTTTGCCCGCGCATAGGCATATGTTCTTCCTGAAGAATCAAACTATCTCGATGCCGATGGAGGTCCAATGATGCAGAAGCATCACTAGGCCGCCATGATTGTAGGTCACCATGCTGCATTGTCTGCATTCGCAATGAGTATGGTGACCACACTGACCACTACTCTTGGATTCTGCTTATGCTTTCCATCAGGCAGAGTTGATTTTAGAGAGTTAATCTATTTTTTTAAACCAGGTACCTAAAAATAATTACGACTCGGAAAAAATGAGTTTCATTTTAGAAACAGTTCATTGTTACATGTTTATCAACTACTTATATATACGTAAGACTAAGAACTGTACGTTATTTCGATAATAAACTACATTTTCATGATCCAAATATTGTCCTATCACGAAACATACCTTGGCTGCAGCCTTGCAGAAATGACATCTTTCTATGGCGATTATGGTGTAGGCATTGTGATTTAAATAACGAATGAATTTTTCAAGGCAGTAAAAACAGCAAATACCGCATTTTAGACCACATTTTGCACAATCCGATCCCTTATCTGCCCTGGCCGATAATCTAAAAAAGAATATAATTGTTATGTTTATATATATTACTAGCAGACCCACGCAACCTCGTTTACGTCTTCTATTGCCCGTGGCGTGATAATTTTCCCCCGTTTTTGTAACATTCTTCTTTGGTGCTTCGCTCCTATTGGTATTAGCGTGATGATATATAGTCTATAGCCTTCCTCGATGAATGTACTATCCAACACTGAAAGAATTTTTAAATCGGACTAGCGGTTGCTAAGATTAGCGCGTTCGAACAAACGAATTAACAAATTCTTTAGCTATATAATATTATAGTATAGATTAATTTTATTATTTTATTTTTTTATTCAAGTCGCGAAACCTTAGTATTAGATGTAGCTAACAAAAAAATGTCGAATCCTCCTTTCTAAGCAGATGCCTATTTATAGCAGTGGACTGTTAAACATTGTTGATAATGATCATATTTATAGAACAAATATAAAATTGAATCAATACTTACTTGGCGTGCAAGTAGGTCAAGATAAGTCGGGGTATTTTAAACAGCGTAATCAAGAATGAGCCCTTGGCGACTGATCCTAAATGGTACTTCACAAGCTTGCCTATTGAGTACAGAACTGGTGATGGATGTGCGTTCGGACCTCTGCAAACAAAAGTACAATACTACAATATTGCTTAATATATGTGAATATACTGAATATGTAAAATTTTCATAAGATATTTACTATTTTTAATAATATTTCAGGAGAACAATCCATTTGGCTAAAAAGCTTAAGTTGAATTTTCACTTTCCTCCAAATAAACCAATTTGGGCAGAACATTCGGACCTGACCGACTCGTGATAAGGCAACTTATATATGAACTAGCTTTTGCTCGCCCCTCCGCCCGTGTTTATGTCAGTTATCGCGTTAAAGAGTAGCCTATGTTTTACCTCAAGAATCAAAGTGCCCCATGCCAAATTTGTTACTTTCAAATTTATCATATTGCATGGATTGTACTGACCATTTTGTCTGCTTTTTTCTTTTTTTTTAGGCAGGATTACGTAGCCACAACATTGTCTTGCCAGTCCCCAACCCGCACTATGTCAGAGTGAGACGTATGGCCTTAACCCTCTCCTGAGAGGAGGCCCGAGCCCAGCTGTGGGACATTATGGGTTGTTGATGATGATAATGATTTCGTTCTTTTTACGAACCTGCTGTTGGAATATTTTTGTGTCTGACACTTTTTTAAATCACATAAACAGTTGTCCTATGTAGAGTTTGAACTCACAACACTCAGCACAGCAGCCATTTCATGCAGACAAGGTTTGAAAATTTAAGCGGTTGATATGTGTCTATTTATTATAAAGAATGGTTATATTTAGTTTAACTCACCTGAAATACCAATGGGATACAGCACCTGCGATGGTCATCTGTTGACATCCAAGTATAAATTCACTGCCCCATATCAAGCACACGAGGCAAATCCACCACATACTCTTAACCCACATGGGGTTGAACTCGATAGGCTCCAAAGTATAAGCTGGAACATAATCGTGTATTTTGAATATCGCGGGTAATTATTTCTCGGGTTAATATAGTCTATGACACTCACAAATAATGTGACTTTCTATTGGTAAAAGAATTTTCAAATTCAAAGGGAACCGCCTGCGGTTTACACCCATAACCAAATATGATTTGTCAGTTTACGCCGTTGTATGAATTATATATATTCGTATTTCACAAAAATAAACACAATTGCGTTGCGTTGCCTTGTTATAAATATATCAACACGATTATTAATTTTAAAAAATCGGTTAGTGATGTGTAACGAGTTTTTAGTCCTTGTAATATAACTATACACAATTAAAATTGTTCCTATGTATAAATTGACAATAATAAAACTAATTACTTTTCAAATTAGCACTCCCATTGATGTTTTGTGCCTCTATAGCAGCCTTATCGATTTCGTCCGGTGTTATTGTACCATTAATGATGAAATTTGTTTTATATGGAATACCAGGATAATTAGCTGTTGCCAGACAGACCTGAAACCAAAATACTTATTTCGTTTGAACACTAAAGTAATTATCAATCAGTCTTTCCCAATGAAAGAGTTAAGAACATTTATAATATTTTTATTATTTCTAAGTTAGATTTTGACATCATCTATACAAATAAATAAAATTGGAGTGTCTGTTTGTAATATTAAAATAACCGCTTTTTACTAAATGCGTATGTATACATACACGGTACATATACCAGAAATGTATTTAAAAACATTTTTGTACGTCTGTTTGTTCCAGGCAATCTCTGGAAGGGCTGGACCGATTTTGACGGGACTTCACTGGAAGGTAGCTGATGATTCAGGGAGTAACTTTGGCTACTTTCTTTAGACTAACTTTGTCTCGCGGCGTTACTCGCGGTACGACGGTGGGTAACAGCTAGTTTTTTTTATATAAATCAGCGATTGTACAATGCTAAAACCTCATAGGCTAAAGTTGCGTGTACAAGTACGGATCGTCACTTCAACTCGTGGTAAGCTCTGAATTTTAGACTAACTTTGTCCCCGCGGCGTTACACGCGGTACAACGATAACCGCGGGTAACACCGTGGGGTTCAGCTAGTTTTTTTTTATAGAAATCAGCGATTGTACAATGTTAAAACCTCATAGGCTACAGTTGCGCATACAAGTACGGATCGTCACTTCAACTCATGCTAAGCTCTGAATTTTAGACTAACTTGTCCCGCAGCGTTACTCGCGGTTCGACGATAACCGCGGGTAACACCGCGGGGTTCAGCTAGTTTTTTTATATAAATCAGCGATTGTACAATGCTAAAACCTCATATGCTACTGTTGCGTGTACAGGTACGGATCGTCACTTCAACTCATGGTAAGCTCTGAAGGTTGCAGAAGCACTATTGTAATGACTTCACTTTCCTTATCCTCCTGGTACAAAAGATAAAGGAAGATCTTTTCAAATATTACTTGGATTTTCTGATAAGGGCGAGAGGGGTGCGAGCATGTTGGAGAAAGGTATCAAAAGAGACAATTCAAGCCCTACGTTGATGTAAAAATAATGTAAATACATTGTTCTGGTACTTACCACAACAATTGACCAAAATGTCAGGAACAATACAAGAAAGAAAAACGTTATTATCGGCTGTAAAAATAGTGATGGAATTGAGCCCAGGCAGTGAGCGGTTTCCTTAAACAGTGCTGCTAGGAACGACACGCGGGACCGCATCACGAATACTAGTAGAAGCAGAATTACCTGAAAAATAAATAGTTATACATTTGTCACTCAATTTCAACTTCAAACACTCACACATGCACGACACACACACGCACTCACACTCGCGTTACACATAGTAACGCACCACAATTTATCTACCGACTATACTGAGCTGGTGTGAATCCTGGTGTCCTGAAATACAGGTCTTGACCTAGTTTAGGCTCCAGTCCACCCCAACCTACAAATTTTGTCTCTGTACTAATTTATTGATATTGTAAAATGTGTTCTTTGTGGTGGAAAAATAAACATATATATTATTATTATTATTATATTAATTTTATATACAGCATAAGTTCCTATAACATACATAACAAACGAAAATTTTAACAAAAAAAAAACGACTTCAAGAACTGCACCAAATTGAAATGGGACCACACGGGAAGCACCAGCTTTAAAATAAAAGAAGAATCATCAAAATCGGTTTACCCAGTCGAAAGTTATGAGTTAACAAACATTAAAAAAATACAGTCGAATTGATACCCTCCTACTTTTTAGAGGAGGGTTATTTGAAGTCGGTTAATAAATAAATTTATTTGAAAGCTGATGCTGCCCGTTTGGTCCCATTTCAATTTGGTCCAGTGCTTGAAGTCGGTTTTTTTATCAAAATTTGTGGCAATTTTATTGAAATAAGTTCTAGTTTCGCGCCTTTTAAAGTAAGTATAAGCATAAATGTTGCCGTTTATGGAAAAAAACATTATTAAACTTCTCTCGCTCTGGGCATATTCCTGTGTGGCCAGCGACTTTGTAAATATACCTACTTGAAATAGAAATAAACAAAGATCTCATTTAGAACAATAACTTGTGGATCACGCAAAGTGCTATCCCATGTATGGTTTGAATCATCAACACTCAGCGCAATAACTGCTTAAATCACTGCACTCATACATGCACCCCTGCAGTCATACATGCGGATACAACTACTATGTAAAAAATAGTATAAAATACTCACTGTTATTATCGTAGCGATAATGGAGTACCACAAGAATGCACTCTCGTTCTTCAACGATTCCTACAAAAGTATATTAATTAAAATTTATGTTACAAAATTAACTGAATATTGTTTTAACAAAATATAAATTACTTACAGACAAAAATGTATGATCATCAAAATTCTTTTGCTTTGTTCTCAATTCGTGATAAGTGTACCAAAGCAAACCTGTCCCTATTATACTAGAAATTGATACCAATATCATGAATATCCAGGACACCAGGGTGGCGAGCAAGTGTAGAATAGAAACCATGATTAGAGAGCAAACTGAAAAAAAAAGTATTTATTCAAGAAACTTGGTAAAAAATACTACATATAATTAATATTTATTTTTAACATTAAAACTAATCACAAATTAAATATTTACATATCTATATACAAACACAATTTCTATGATATAGCACTATCTCTGATACATCACTAACACTATAAACTACAGATAGTAGTAGCCAAGGTAGTAGAGCCACGCTGATTTCAGCACGAACGGGCCGGCTCGACCAAGGCGGTACTACCCTGGCACAAAAAATCAACGTAAAATGACAACGATCGTGCTGTCGTGTTTCGTTGGTGAGGTGAGGTGCCAGATCGGAGGCCTAATGATGCAGAAGCATCACTAGCCCGCCATGGTGTGGCTCACCATGCTGCATTGTTGCATTGTCTGCATTAGCAGTATGGTGACCACCACTCTTGGATTCTGCTTATGCTTTCCATCAGGCAGAGTAGAGTCATATTGGCAGGCCAAACATAAAAAAAAAAAAGGGAATACCTAGTTTAAGAGATAGCATTTATTATTTTAATACAGATTATAGTCTCTAAGTCCTGAATACAATACATAGTTAATTCCTAATCTACTAGTGGGTTCGTATGAATTAATTTTATCTGTATTTTAATAAATAGATGATTATTATATTACAAACAGTTAATATCGATCAAACTAATCCAAAATCTACAACTAAAAGTACATTACAATACAAAACTGATTTGCAGCATCTATAAATACAAAAATAATGTTGAAAGTGTTATGTGTGATTCGATTAAACCATGCAAGTTCTAATAATAATATATTGCGGCATAGAATGAATCTTATGCGAATAGATATAAAGTCGAATATAGATTGATTGTGGCGCGGTTGGCTTGTTTACATTGGACAGCTTTTTCTTGCAACGGACAGTCATAATTAAGTATTTTTAAAATTGTTCACACCCTAACATACAACAGTATTTAAGAAGGAAAAGCTTCGTTTTTTCAATTCAAAACAGTTATTTTCAGTTTCTCTTCCTGTTATCTATATACTAAAATAACACAGCAAGAGAGATTTTTATTTCTTTTTATGCGCCAGCCAATCTGTTAAATTGCTACATCGAAGCAGGTTAAAGAGTTTATTATATATACAGTGTGTATATAGTTATGTTAAAACAAGCTAATACATTTAAATCCTACTCCTCTAATATTATAAATGCGAAAGTTTGACAGAATGTGCGTTTGTTGCCATTTCACGCAAAAACTACTGAACGGATTTGGATGAAACATTACAGTAGTATAGCTTATACATAAGAATGACATTTAGGCTACTATTTGCCGCGATAATCCACGTACACGCGGGCGGAATCGCGGGCAACATCTAGCAAGTACATATTTTGTGATTCTTGCAAGTATTTCATATACACATAGGATAAATATTCGCTATATTTACTTTAGTATTATATATATAGCAAATATATTGTTGCGCCATAGAGAAATGGGTCTTGTGTAATCTAGAAGAATCGAGAGTCGAAGACAACGCCATCTAGTATCAAGTAGCGCATGACTGTTGAGATTATGATTAGTGATCCCGATTTTCTCGGCTGCAAGTAATGGATTACTTGTTTTAGGAGATTCTATTTGGTCCAGAATGGTTTATCGAATTCTAGTGGTCATTCTAAATATTTCGATAGCCATACATATAAAAGCGGAGTGTGTTAGCCGAACGGGCGAGATTGATTCACGATGCAGCAGATTAACATCAACCTGATTTTCTATTGCGACTAATGAGTGATTTTGTGAATTATTTTTGTATAAGTGTTGTCAATAAATACTGTTTTTTTTCAGTAATCAACCAACTAATTTTCTTTTATCAAAATCAAGCTCGTAACAATATGTACCTATGTGTTTTTAATGTATAGTTACTTTCTACACTCTATAAATAACTAGAAGTACATACAATTAATTACTATACACAACTACTTGAGGTCAATAGAATAATTTAAAAAAAAACTAACAAAAAGATTATAAAAGCATAAAACAATAATGCTTACATTTAAGGTCAACATACACTATTGTGTAATACCTAAAAACATTAAAAAGAATTTAATAACAAAACAAATAGACGCACAGAAGCTGTAATAATTATGCAGAAAATAAAATGCTGCAGTTTTGAAGTGTAAAACTATATTTATATTGTCCATACATGATTGTACGATTTTGCAGTATTAAATAATGTGTAGATGACCTCACTAGACCAAATGAGTCGGTATCCTTTATTGAATAATTGAATTGCTTCCCACACAGGTTGTTTATTTTTGTCAGTTTAATATAGACTACAGTCTGATGTCATGACGGAAGCATATTTTTACAGCTCTATTACATTTAGTAAAGGTTTGAAATTAAGAATGATTTGCGAAAATGCTAATTTAATATCTCCTTCGTTTCAGCAGCTGGCAATCTATACTAATATAATAAAGCTGAAGACTTTGTTTATTTGTGTGTTTGAACACGCTAATCTCAGGAACCGCTGGTCCGATTTGAAAGATTCTTTCTGTGTTGGATAATCCATTTATCGAGGAAGGCTATAGGCTATATATCATCACGCTACTACTAATAGGAGCGGAGCAACAATGAAGAATGTTTCAAAAACGGGGGAAATTTTCACATTACGGCGCAAACAAGGTTGTGTGGGTCAGCTAGTATTTAATAATTTTGATATGATAATAAATACTTACTAAATGCAACAATGACACATATTATCATTTCCTTCCATGAGGAGTAAACATCCGAGAGCATCTGTTCAATGGTATCCCAACTATTAAGTAGATCATAAAAGTCTGTGAAAACCTTTGTGGCTAACTCACGTGCCTTCTTTGGAAAGCATCTGTTTAGAAGAGGGAATGATTCATAGACAGGCAATGTGGGACAAGGCCCAATGAAGTTGTTTAGATTCTGAATTTTTGGAACATTATTGAAGTTTATATCATATCTGCAGAGATTAGATCCTGTATCCTTATAGAACTGTTGAATATCTGCTAATGAGTCCAGTTTCTTATTTGGACATTCTTTAACACATATTTTGAGAGACCTCTGTAACTCTTTAACATCCATGAAGAACAAGTATTTTTTATCCAGTGTGCTAATGCCAGCCAATGGGAAATTTATCAGTTTCTGATTGCTCTTAACTCCACATGTATTACCAAAAGAATCAAACCCGTTGATTACTCTTAGTGGATTCCCGTATACAAATGATATTGCGGCGACGATTATCTATAAATAATAATTGTTTATAAATATTGCCTGTTAATGTACAATTTAGGATTATCGAAGTCACATATTCCAGAGACACTGAAACATATGTATTTTTAATATTAAAATTCAAAACTTACCATGAGTATCCAAAATAAAATGTAAATAATAAGCCATAACACATCTGTACATCCTTTTCTAGGAGTTTCGTTTTGAGGAGATATTTCACTTTGAGCACAACCCATTGTGCTGTATTTTTATCAGTATATTATATTTACTATTTTATTCATTCATTTAAAAAATAATAATTGAGCCCAATTTGGCTTTGCCGTAGTCGGGTAACAACACCTTTTTCGACTTTACTTACACACACAAATTCAGTTTCACACAACACCACAGAACACATATCACAACACAAAAAAAGCGTACATATTCCATAGAGGTAGGAATTTATTCATAGACATATTCATAAGCTTATCTATGACCAACACCATCAACTCTGTGATATCTGTGACCAAACGGGTATTCTTTTCTTAGGACCAAACCCTCAGATAAAGAATAACACTAGATAGAGGATATTTGACCGGAACTTATAAACATGTTATTTCTCCTTTTTACAAAATCAAAGTGTCATCTGCTTGAAAGTGAGAGGTATAGTGTCTCAAGTGGGTCAAAAACTATCGAATGTCGCCAGTTTGACCTTCGATCATAAATAGTACTAGATTCCCGATAAGCGCTTCAAAAACGGCCCGAAAAATAAGACCACAAATAATTTTGTGGTCTTATTTCAAATTAGTATGGTCCAATTACAGCCAACGTTAAGACGTCTAAATGCCGCAGTGCGCGTTCAAAAACTGTGTAAATAACCACCGTAACACCAAGGTTTTGAAAGGAATATCTTTTTTTCGGTAAGTTTATATTATTATTAAGTGTTTTTCATGAAATAATAAACATAATTATATATTATAGTAAATATAATTCAATAAACCAATATTGAACTTATTTGGCCAATGTTTACTACAACGCACCAACTATTGTATCAAACATCACCTATTCTTGAACAGGGAATGCATGGAGTAGTGTTATTATTTTATAATTTTATAATGTTATTTTTGTTTGTAGATTTCCTAGTGACCCATTTCGCTGTGCAGAATGGGTATCTATTGAAAGAAAGAGGAGAAGAAATATACAACCCTTACAAAAATTCTAGAATATGTTCGATTCATTTTGACAGATTCAACAAAACTGGAAATACGCAAAGGCGTAATAATAGATTAAATAAATAATTAGATGGCGAAATTAATAGATGTAAGAGACACGGGTGGTTTATGTTATGCTTCAAACGATGTGTTTGACATATGCATGAAAACCGAACGTGTTATACGCAACTGTCTTCGCATGAGTGGTGGCAAATCAATGCAAAAAAAGTATGACAAAAACTTTATATGTGTAAATGTTTTAAACGCATATATTGAAAAGGATTTGTTTTCTAAGAGAAACGAACACAACCATAAAATAAGCCTAATTAAGCTAATTATAGAAAAAATCATTAATGTAAGATTACATTATATTTGTAAAAAAGAAACCGCTCATATCAAAATTACTTCTAAAAGACAGCTTTATAACAAGCTGAATCTGTTTAAAGGTAATTAAACGTATATTACTATTTTAATTACTTCGTATAAAGAATACGTCGAAAACATGTTTCTTGATTCCTTTCATTTTTTTTACTTATAATTTTTTTTATTACCTATTTGTTGTAATAGCGGCAATGTAAAATAGTATCTATTACTTTTTTGAATCGGTCAAAAATATTTACCACCATACAAAAGAAACCTAAAACAAATATATTCTGCAACTCTACGTCATTCAATACTTACTGTGTTCTGAGCATTGAAATGTAATACCAAGAACTACATCTAGTTCCACAATACAATAAGCACGAAACTAGAAACAAAATGTTTTTAATCTTAGACTTAGACTTTCAAGTATCATTTTAGAATAAATATTTTTGTACAAATGACTTTTTATTTTTAAGCGACATTTTAAATTTATTCCATAGTATCGCTTCTCTGACGAAAGGACCTAAATAGATATATTTTGTAATGGTAATTAAACTTTATGTTTAAGCGTTAAGGTTTATAATAAAGTGAAGTCATTAACATTATTAAACTTTTTTCTAAGAATGAAGATGTTTTCGTGTCTGTAAACATGGCCACTTGAGAGTCTTATTTTTGTTCCTGATCCTTAATCTAGTACTATTATTGATCGAAGAGTTTGACTATAAAATTCTATTCATTGATATATCACTACATAGTGATGTACTTAAAGTTTTTTGTCATATCGATAGAAAATTGCCAAGAGAGTACCAGTCGCCACAATAAACACAAAAAATGGTCTATTATATTTAGTTTCTTAAATACCATAATTCCTTTTTAATATGATTGATTGATTGATGTAATATTAAAATTTCTTTATAAATATAATTTGTATTTATGTGTTTTTGACCGTCTCTATGTTTAATTTATTTTATGTATGTCTTGTAAAGTCTCTGGTGTTTGTATGTAACAAACTAAAAAAATATTATAGTATTGGTTATTTAAGTTGCTTATTGGCATGGTAGTTATGGCAGTTGGTTATTTAATTTTCTATAAAATGTGATCTATAGAAGAAAACAATAACGTTTTACTTTTTGTATTATTAATTGGAAATAATAATATTTAAAATAAATCGGATATGACATTGGTAATGTGACCTGAGTTTTGAGCCACCCACAGTAAAGAAATGGAACGAGGGCAAATCGATCAATGGGTTCTTTTATGGTTAAGACGTAAATTAGCCTTGCAAACAGGCAGAACAACCTCTACCGGAGCAGCTAATTCCTAATAATCAATAGGCGACTAGACAATACCTAATATTGTTTAGTTTTTAAAATGTCATCATTTTTTATAAGAAACCTATAGCCTTATTGTGTACGTGAATTCGGCAAGGCAAAGAGTATGAACAACCGAACAATCACATGCAAGAGGAAACATGCGATGTTGATATATTCTTTATCTGAGACCAAACCAACACGGCAGTGTTGCCAGAAGGTTACTTTTGTAACCTTTTAGGTGATTTTTCAACTCTGTTGGTTGATCTCATCCACATTTTTTATATTTTATATCATTAATTTCATCACGACGAAGACTAAATGACTTGAAGACTTATGATTTGAAGACTATAAACACTTGACATTGGCAGAAATAGCTGATCCGAGAGATCCGGCTGGTTGCCATTTCATCAAAGAAGAAGAAGAAGAACTCTGTTGGTTACTTTTAGGCTACGCTGAGGAAAAGGTTACTTTTAGGTGACTTTTCGGAATTTGTAAAGTTCAATCAATTTCTTACATTTGTGTGTTTATATATACTAAAACTAACGACATGGGCCCTTCACTTTCTGGTCTTTGGTACCTTTGGTACTTCACTTTCTGGTCTGGTATTAACGAGCGCCAGGTATTATGTTTTTGCCCTGTTTATTATTATTATTACTTTTGCCGAGTGTCTCCTTACGTAGCGCCGATCTGGTCAAGCTAGGTACATATTCTAGGGGTTTTTGCTAAATCAGCAAGGATGGTGATCTAAAATCGTTTTTTCGAAGATTTTTTTTTAAGTGACTTCAAAAAAAGGTGAACGATTTTGATGATTCTTTTTTTTTAAAGTTAGTGCTTCCCGTATGGTCCCATTTTAGTTAGATCCAGTTGTTGAAGTCCGCCTTTTTTTTAGTAAACATTTTTTTTGGTAATTATTTTTAGTTCTGAATCAAAATATAGCACTTAATCGTTTCAGAGAATCGATACTTCACCCTAGAACATCAAAATTAGATTATTTTTGTAAATAAAATATGTAAGATTACTTTATAATATAAACTTTTTTAAATAATTCAGGTAACTTCTGACAAAACCCGGTTGGCAACACTAGATTACTAAATTTTCTATTTTGAATTTTGATTTTTTGATGTCATTCAGCTTAGCTAAAGTATTAACTTACATTATTAATTGGTAAATATGACTACAAAAGTACTGTTAACTTTAAAATCTTCTATTTTAAATGTTTGTCCAAAACGGTATTTGAACAATACTATCTGTAGCGTTACCAAAATACATAGAGATATTTACCCAAGGATGTATCCTACGACAGTGGTTTTATCCGATGGAGCTTCAATAAATATAAGATATCACGAACCACGGAAAATTATTAAGGTCTGGTCTAACCTCTTATCATGTTATATTAATAACTTTAATATTTAATCCTGTACAAAAGTTATTTGGTTTCTTTTTAAACTGCTATGGATTGTATCAATTCTTAGGTTATCATTATATTTTTTTTATTTTGTTTGCTCACATAGTACTTTCTATTGGATAAAGAATTAATAGTAAATGCAACTGAAACTCACCTAGCAGAAAAATACCTAGATGTAAATAGAGGTTTTTAGAGGTTTTATATACAACTAGCTGAACCCCGCAGTATTACCTGCGTTTGTTGTTGTAATCGCGAGTAACACCACGGGACAAAGCTAGTCTAAAAAAAAGTAGCCTAAGTTACTCCCGGGATCATCAACTATCTGCCAGTGAAAGTCCCGTCAAAATTGGTCCAGACGTTCCAGAGATTACCCGGAACAAACAGACGGATAAAATTAAAAAAAAATGTTATTTTGGTACATGTATTGTGTGTACATACATATGCATTTATTAAAAAGCGGTTATGTTAATATAACAAACAAACACTCCAATTTTTTTATTTGTATAGATGGGTACAGATTTCAGTTGCAATTCCACTATTGAATGCCCCAGTGGAGCAGTGGCAGCGTAAGTGATTGCTGTGCATGAGGTCTCGGGTTCGATTCCCAGATATATTTACATAAATATTTGTTATAAATAAATATTTGTTTTGGAGGATGGGCTTTTTTTATATGTATAAAATGTATGTATTTACAAAAAAAAAAGGATGTATTTATAGCAATTGCATATTACCCACAGTACAAGCTCTGCTTAGTATTGGACTAGATGGTGTTGTGTGTTAGATATCCAAAATATTATTATTATTCAGTAAAATTTATAGAAATAATTATCTTCTTAAAATTTTCTTTTGAACTGAACTGTAGAAACTAGAAGTATTTTATTATCCTGATGAACATATTTCAAATATACTTAGAATATTGCTGTTCAAAACTAAAGATGGCAGGCAGTAGACACCAAGTGTTATAATTTACTTGCTTTCCTATTTTCCAGTTGCCATTAGACCTCTCACAGTTGACTGAAGAAGAAAAGAAAATGAGACTAGAAAAAAGAAAACCTAAAAAGAAGGTTAAAATAACTGATGATGTAGAAGATGACTTCAATGCCAAGAAATATTTAAAATATATAAAGAAGAAAAAATGAAATTAGTTACAAGTCAAAGAAATTATTAACAGTTAGAAAATGTTATACTGTAATCATAAATTATTAAACTTATTAGGATTTTCCATAATTATGTTTCATTTTTATTATAAAAATAGTAGCATGTGTTAAGAAGGATCTAGATATACAATATCTGGAACCAACCAGAATAATTATTACTAAATACAACTGTTTCGGAATTCCTACTATTTAAACTTTATTTGACTCGTTGGCGTAGTGGTAGCATATGCGACTGCTGTGCTTGAGGTCTCTGTTAGATTCCCGGGTCAGACCAAATGTTTTTATAATTTGCGAATATTTGTTTCAGAGTTTGGGTGTTTTTTATGTATAATATGTATGTATTTACAAAAAAATAAGTGTGTAATATGTATCATTAATTTGTTAGGTATTCATTCAGAATATTTATTTATTTTCTCAAACATGCAATGCATGTTTGAGAAAATAAATAAATATTGCATGCATACTAGATCGCAAAACGATCTCCGTCCTCTATAAGCGCAAGCCTGGGTGACAGGCGAGGCTACCAGTCATCCTAGCATAAGCAGGCCCGGGGTGCCGGCGCGAGATCTACATAGTGCTCGCGCCCCTTTTCTAAATAGAAAAAGGAGTATCAGGGTTCCTACACAGGAGGGGGCCATTTACAAACCGTAGGTGGCCCGAGGTACGTCGGGGTTCCAGAGATTTCCTTCCGAAGGTTTGAACCCGAGACGGTGTGCGGTTTTCAGTCGATTCGATTTTGACGGGATTTTCACTGATAGGTAGCTGATGATATAAGGAGTAACTTAGGCTACTTTTTTAGACTTGCTTTGCCCCGCGGCTTTACCCGATGTACTAAAATAACCGCGGGGTTCACCCAGTCTATACATCTATACAAATAAATAAAATTAGGAGTGTCTGTAATATTTATAATAACCGCTTTTTACCCGACTACGGCAAAGCCAAAGGAGGGTTATGATTTTGACAGGCTATGTATGTATGTATGTATGTTCATTTGTTCCCTCGTAGCTCCTTAACTACTCATTAGAACTGGACAAATGAGGTGTCGTTAGAAGCGTCATGATCGTCTTCTGGTTATAGGTTATATGAAATGTCACTGAATCTAATGTGGCGCCCTCTAGCCAACATAAAGTACTGCATTAAAAAAATAATTTTAGATAAATATGTCGTGTTTGGTATCATTGGAAAGGGCGTTACTTGTACATTTCAAATATATATATATTATTAGCATTTGCTCGTGACTTTGTCCGTATTTATTCGATAAGTGTGGAATTTCTATGGTATGCTCGTTTGTTCCCTCCTTTCTAAGCTACTAGTCAGAATAAGACAAATGAGGTATCGTTAGAAGCGTCTTGATTGTCCGCTGGTTATAGGTTATACGACGTGTCATTTAACCTAATGTGGCGCCCTCTAGCCGACGTAAAGTACTATTCCAAAAAATAAATTTGAGAGAAGTATGCCGTGTTTAGTATCATACGAAAGGGCGTTACTTGTACCTTTCAAAAATATATATATTATAAGCATTTTCTCGTGACTTTGTCTGTATTTATTCGATAATTGTAAAAATTTTATAGTACCTATTTAAAATATACTATGCAAAGAAATTAATATTATAGAGGCACCAAAACATTTTAAATAAAAAAAAAGTAAAAACTAAAACCCAACTACGACAAAAAACGACGTTGAAAAAGCATGAAACAAGTTTCAAAAGCCGTAGTCACGCGTTGTTAAAGTGTTATGAACTATGGTACATTACACTACATGGACAACGGTTTTTGAAACTTCGTAATGTACCATAGTCGATGACACTTTAACAACGCGTGACTACGGCTTTTGAAACTTGTTTCATGCTTTTTCAACGTCGTTTTTTGTCGTAGTTGGGTTTTAGTTTTTACTTTTTTTTTATTACTAGATGCATATGGATGTATGCACGGTACATACACCAAAATGTAATTATTTAAATTTTTTGTCGGTCTTTCCGTCTGTCTGTTTGGTCCGGATAATCTCTGGAACGACTAGACCGATTATAACGGGACTTTTACTGATAGGTAGCTGATAAAATAAGGAGTAAGACCAACGCGTAAACTTGCTCGTTCGCACGAGTAAGTTTACGCGTTGGTGATAATTTTACGCTCGCGTTTAATCACCATCACCAGTGCTTGCTGCCAACAGCCAACTTAGTGTATTTTCTACTAAAACTGGAGAATCGAGGTTTAGGAATTATCTGCTATACCTATTCGAAGTACGCTGTGGTTTGAGGTTGGAAGGAAAATGCTGCAATGATTACAAAATTGCAGAAGCCGTTGTGAAACAAATTAGGTATAAAAAAAAGAGTCAGATCAGTCTGAAATGGAAAATTATGGTACAGACAAAAATGATTCGTCTGAAGAAGGCGAATTAAATTAGAATAGTTATTATTGAATAAATTTTATGTTGATTTACCTACAGATAGTGCATTTTTAATTTAGTTCCATATTTCTAAGTGATTTTCTGGTGGTTTTAAAAGTTGAATCTAGTGGAGAGCTGGCTTAACAGTTGGCCAAACTGTTAATCACTCTTGCGGTCTTGCCTCATCGCTCTCATCTCATCTCACGTCTCAGTTAGACGTGTTAAAATGAATCAATGAATAAAGCTAAATTACTAGCAGTAGCATTAGTAGGTAGTGGTTTATGTCGCTCGAAAGAAAAAAAGTAAACAGAAGCTATTCTGGTTACATACTCTGAATGCACAGATATTTTTGAAAGGTCTGTTTGAGATGCTATACGAAGATTTGAGGCAATCCTAGTAAATATTTTAGAAGCTAAGCAAAAAGCTAATTATGACAGAATAACAATGCACTAAAATATACATAAACCTATTGTAAACATAAATAGTCAGGTAGGTAGGTAAGGTACGTTTTCTAAATATAGAAAGAGTGAGTAGATACCTCTATATATATTTATGAACAATCTTAATATGCCTTTTTAACCGACTTCAAAAAAAGGAGGAGGTTTCTCAATTCGACCGTATATACAGGGTGTAACCAGACGTCTACCGAAAACGAAAGAGGTAGCTTCAGCACCCCAAAACCTATTAAAAAACACAAACAGTTGCCCTTAAAAAAAATTGTAGCCGGAAAAAACAACGTGTCAAGATTTTTATTCATTTCAGAAGCCAGCAATGTATTGCGCGCACCGTGTAGCTACGTGAATGACTATTTATTACAATTTAAGTACCTACGCGTCGGTACAGTTGCTTGTGCTTACTAACGAAGGTAGGTAGTGACTTTATACTCTACGTACCTAATTCTGCGGTAGCCTCGGTCGAACCAGAAATGGCATCAACTGTTAGTTTTTAATTACCAGAGAAAACTAGGGGCGGATACAGAACGTGTGTACTTCAAACACATTTAGGTTTATGGTTAAATAGTTAAAATGCCTCATTATACTTGATTGTAATTTTAGTAAAATTAGAAGCGAAAGAAAACAATTAGAGCCACCGTAGAAAGTAGGTATCAAGCGACATGCACTCTGCGTCAAAGCTAGCAAGTGACTGGCGAGGCGGCAGCGCGGGCGCCGGAGCCGGCGAGTGAGCTCCCAGCGGCCGCGCGGCCGTCCGCGCGTAAAGCGACAGAATATCATAAGGAATGCATGTCCCTCTTCTACATACTAATTTTATTAAAACATAATATTTAATTAATACATAAATACTAAAATGTAAAACATGAACCCGCTACAAAATCATAGTATTTAGGCAAAGTTTTGGGTAAACTGAGTAGCAGAGTGATACCTACCTACTTAACACAGTTTTTCAATCACACATTCAATTTTATTTTACGAATCTGTTTTTTAAGTTTAAGTAATCAACTGGTAACTACTACAGAACTTAATTTACGTATTTCATACATACATAATGCTTAATGTTGCATACACGAACACACTATTTATTAAATTCACTTTTAAACTTTTTAACCTTCACTTTATAAATCCACAGGAGTTGATAGGGAGACTGTTTACACTGTCAATTTAGTATTCCTCATTGACCACATACGTTCGTTGCGATGGTTGAACAGTGTCAATATAACAGACATGCACTTAACGAAGTCACACATGAAACTGACCGACTGACTGGTCGTGACCCCTCCCGCCCAGTGCCCCGCGGCCGGAGCTTCGATGCGCCGCGCCGCCGCGCCGATAGCGCCGCGGTGACGAAATCAACACTTGTAGTCGTGTATAAAATAAAGTTTTGTACCTACATAATACAATATTATACGCATCTACATAGACAATTGTTTACGCAGATGCACGCTTCATAAAGTTAGGGCCTTAAATTGTATTCATTGTTAATGGCCACCTACTATAATCTTTTGCATTTTTTTAGAACTTAGGTTTCTAAGAAGTTCTGTTTGTAAAATGAAGGTGGGCTGTGCTGTCTAGGTACTAGGTTACCACCTGGTGGTTGCAGCATTATTAACTAGGCAGTATTAGTCTTATTTGTATTATCAGTAGGTACAATGCAAAATGAAGCGGGTCGAGGGGAGACACGCGCGCGCACGTCCGCCCGCGGTCAATGCACCGCGCTAGCGCACGGTACGTTGACCTCCCGGCCAGCTGAGTGATATTAAAATACATTACTGTTTTATTAGTTTAATTTGTTTTTTGGTTTTCTAAATGAGATAATTAGGTAGTTAGGGTCCTATTATGTTGTACTATGTGTATGTAACCAGAAAAAAAGAAAAAAGAACTTAGACAAGTTAACATATTTTTTGCGTTTTTTTTTCGCTAAACCTATCCAGTATCATGGTCTGAATGCAACCCCCAAGTTTTCGGGAGCAGTCTTTTTACACCCTGTATATATTTTTTTTTTTTTTTATTTGTGTTCGGGCATAACTTCGTCGTTTATGAACCGATTTTGATGATTTTTCTTTTGTTGGAAAGGAGATGTCCCGACGGTGGTACCATGATAAGGAAACTAGGATCTGATGATGGCATCCCAGAGAAATCGAGGAGAACCTTCGAAATTTGTAGGGGCGACTAGTGCATTTGTAATTTTTTTAATAAAGTATTTGAAAGCACTACAATTTAATGGAGGTCTGGAGTCGATCTGATGATGGAGCCGAAAGATAGTCAAGGGAACTCCTCTACGATTTATAGCAGTTGCCTTGTGTTTGGGCTTGTTTAATTTGTATTGATGAGAACTTCACACCTAGAATAGTTGTAACTATCATTAGCGGTCTAATAATGAAGACGAAGAACAGTTAAGGGAACTTCTCAACGATTTAGAGTAGCCACATTGTGTTTCGACTTTATTCAATTATATTGATGAAAACATACCTAATGTTTATCACATATTTTCAAAGGTATTTCAATATTTGCATACGTTTGTCATCATTTCATGATGATGAGCCGATGATGGAAGATACATTTCCTTAACAGTTAGAAGTTGGAGAATAATTCTTTAAATATCAAATGTTTGCGTGTTACCTATATTATTGCGTGGTAGTCGTATTATTTTAATTTATTTAGGTGAGCTGATAATGGAAGGTACAATTCCTCAATGGTTAGGGGTTATTATTAGTAACTAGCTGAATCAAACAAACAAACAGACAGACGGACCGACAGACACGGTACCGTGTATACATACATATGTATTTAGTAAAAAGCGTTTTTTTAAGATTACAAACAGACACTCCAATTTTATATATTTGTATAGACTAGCTGACCCACGCAACCTCGTTTGCGTCTTCTATTGCTCGTAGCGTAATAATTTTCCCCCTTTTTCGTAACATTCTTCATTGGTGCTCCGCTCCTATTGGTCTAAGCGTGATGATGTATAGACTATAGCCTTCCTCTATAAATGGGCTTTCTAACACTGAAAGAATTTTCCAAATCGGACCAGTAGTTTCTGAGATTAGCGCGTTCAAACAAACAAACTCTTCAGCTTTATATATTTTATTTTATTTTATTTATTTATTTGGCTCACCAACAATTGATTACACTGATACAATAGAAAAAAAATACATTCAATGAACTTATATATTAGTATAGAGTATAGATTCGCTTGCTCCTATTCGATCACGGCAAGGTGCAGGTCATTTCAACTTTGACACGATTCCCATTGCCTCGTAGATCACGCTCTTGATAACATAAATTGTTCATCTCAATATGAGTTGTTGGCTTGTTGCTTAAGCTCAGTTTTAATACGTGCTTCCAACTCCTACAGTTATTCGCATCAGCGGGAGTAACGTTTGTAGGTGGTCACTTACGTAGGTTGGCTCACGCGATTTGTATTAAATAATTAGTTTAACTCACTACTTACCTATGATTATTTACACTAAAAATGTAAAAATAAAAACTTTTTATAAAAAAAAAACCGACTTCCAAAAAACAAAACTCCCTGCCAAAAAACACTAAAAAGCTCAAAATAAACTGGCTCTTCATAAATTGCAATGTGCCAATTCTTGTCTATACCTAACTCTTTATTCATTTAAATAGTATTATTATTATGTGTGCTAGGTACCTAAAATCTGATTGAAGTCGGTGCCAAGCCAAAATGTAATAGTAGGTACTAAGGTATCGCACTCGCCGCTGCCGGATAGCAGCTCTTCGTGTAGAACAAAACAACCCAAGCAGGCAGACCCGCGCGGGCTGCCTATGGTTGTCTCGAAATATAGCGAGTGTGTTCCTACTATTACATTTGGCTTGGCACCGACTTCAAACAGATTTTAGGTACCTAGCACACATAATAATAATACTATTTAAATGAATAAAGAGTTTGGTATAGACAAGAATTGGCACATTGCAATTTATGAAGAGCCAGTTTATTTTGAGCTTTTTAGTGTTTTTTGGCAGGGAGTTTTGTTTTTTGGAAGTCGGTTTTTTTTTTTATAAAAAGTTTTTTATTTAAAAACTCAGTTAATAATAATATTTAAGTAAGTAGGTATTTATTTTATTTTATTTAATAGGTACAGATACAGATAACAGATTGAAAAAATACAAAGAGCAGTATTAACAGTACAATAAAGTAACCTGCAATCCAGTTTCAACCGTACACGACTTTGACAGTAGACAGACTTTATATATTAAAGTATGCCGTGGAAAAGCCACGCTTCAGGATGAATGGGCCGGCTCTACCGGAGTGATACCACGGCCTCACAGAAAACCGATGTGAAAAAGCGCCTGAGCTGTGTTTTACTGTGTGAGTGAGGATACCAAAGGCCCACTCCAACCCCTCCCCCAATCCCCATCCCCTAAAAAAAATGAGTTGCGGTAATCGCTTACCATCAGGCGATACGTCTGCTCGTTTGCCCTCTATTCCATAAAAAATGCATCTGCAATAAATTACATCAATGACTACCTCGGTGGTGCAGGCAGATAGGTTTCGGGTTCGATTCCCGGGTCGGACCAAATGTTTGTATGATCCGCAAATATTTGTTTCGGAGTTTGGTGTTTTCAATGTATAATATATTATGTACCTTCTTATATATTCACAAAAAAATAATGTATAGAAATATATGTATGTATATTAGTTGTCTAGTACTCATAACACAAGCTCTGCTTAACCTGGGACTAGATGGCATTGTGCGTAAGATGTCGGAAATATTTATTTAAAAATCAATGTAAACAATAATAATTTCATAATCAATTGAATTATTGTTTTAAGTATTAGTTTCTTGGTTTTGGTATGTGCTTATGTAAGAGAAAACACATCCGACATTCCGACCGCTATTATGTTCTGATTCTTTTACAGCCCAACACTCAACGCTCAAAATAGAGCACTGCGCGATAAAAATACGCCGCGTTAAAATAGCTAATCATATTCTTTGATTATTTTTACCAATTTTCATAACAATTACATTATTTAAATTTAAAATATTAGGAATCCATTAAGTTTGTTTACGGTAACTATTTCGATATTCTTGTTTTAGGATTACCTACGGTAAGGTAACAAGGTATTTAAAATATAGTCATTTGGAGGGTCATCATCACTGATGCTGATGAAAACTTTGTGATCTCATGGGGTCATCTACTGGTGCTCTTGCCTTAAATATATATAGTTATAGAGCATAAGTATTTGTATATATGGAGGTTACTAGCAGAACGCCGTGGTATTACCACAAAGTTAGTCTATAAAAAGGAGCCTAAGTTACTTCCTGGATCATCAGCTACTTGCCAATGAAAGTCCCGTCAAAATCGGACCAGCCCTTCCAGAAATTACCCGAAACCAACGGACAGACAGACAAATTTTTTTTAAACTATTTTTGGAATATGTTCCGTGTAAACACAAATATGCATTTAGTATAAAGCGGTTATTTTAATATTACAAACAGACACTCCAATTTCATTTATTTTGTATATAAGTATTTGTTGTATTTATATTTTGTTGTATTTATATATATACGCTAGCTGTCCCGGCAAACGTCGTTTGGCCATAGCTACTAATTAATTAAAAAATAATTTAAAAAACATTGTCCAGCGGACAAAATTGTGAATCTAAACCATTCCCAGATCCCCTTGAACACACACAAAAAATTTCATCAAAATCGGTCCAGTCGTTTGAGAGTAGTTCAGTGACATACACACTCACAGAAGAATTATATATATAAAGATATACATGTTGTAATGCAATTTAGTTGTTACTCTTGTACGAAACATTCTTAGCGAAAATGCTTTTCATAACGCGGTAACACTGAATCCGTCATATCAAATTTTCATAGATTTGTCACTTGATCAAGGTGACAAGGTCTGCTCTGCTCTTTGGATTTGTGTTCGGCCTCATGTCTAGATTATCTAGTGAATAATATTAGTTGAAAAGAGAATTGAGTAAAAATATTTATTTGTAAAACTTAGGTGTTCATTGGTTTTTGTGTTTCTTTAGATTGATTAATGAACGAGCCCTTATAATCACAATTCTAAAGTCGAAATGTACCTAGATCTCTAACCTTTAAATCTTACGTAAGAAGTATAAAAATGGGAAACTCTGTATCAGCCGAAGCTGGTGTTAAAGTGCCGAATATCGTTAGTAACTCAGAACCTCCACCAGAATGTCCCATGCACAAAAAATCAGAAGGGAAACCAGAGGAACCGAAAAAGGTCTCCGAGTGTCCTATTCAACATGGCAATGACATCAACCCTTATAACATGGTAAGACAGGAAGCTATATAAGTTTTAAGTAAACATAGTTACTTTATTACTATAGTTGACTGGAGTGCAAACTTGAATGTCAGGCTGTCCAGCCTATGCGATTTCAGTAAAGTTCGACATGTATTTTTAACACAAGTAATAAGCTTCAAATAGGTGTGATTTAAAATCAAGCCAAAAGACTAAACTGTCTTAATTTATAAGATTTCAATTTTTGATATGTTAGTAGAAGGACATGAGGTATGTGTCCAATAGTTAGACCACCTGTAATATGTTATTTGTTGTAAACTACTACTACTACTACTACTGTATTTGTTGTAAACTACGTAAGCAGAAATTTTTTATAATATAATTACTAGTAAATTGCTAGTTGTACCTGTCCAATTTTCACCATAGAACCATTGTGGTTGCATTCTTGGCACAAAACTAAAGCAAAAATAAATAATGACATGATAGATGTGGTTTGTATATCTGTTCAAAATGTGAGTTCAACTGGTGCAAACTGTTTTGAATTTTTGAAGTGTACACAAATCTACTTAACATTTTTATGAATATAGATATGTAATCTAGTAACCTCTTTTTATCTAAAGTGAAAAAGCTTGTTTGAAAAAGTTATAACTTGTCTTATCTGTTTTATAGGCATAGAAGTACATTAATAAATAGATGTTCTAAACTAAAAATACTAAGCAGTACAAGAGAATGGGTTCAGGCAGCCAGAATTAAATTTCAATTGCTCAGATGTGTTATAATCTGTAATAAATTTAAGTTAAATTTAATGTAATATAATTTTAAGTATTTTGTTACTCCTCATATAAATAATTATGTAAATAATTTAATTGTAATTTTGACTAAAGGTCTAGAGGAGCCCTTAATTTGTTATTTTAATTATAGGGTTAGTGGTGAATCTAGCAATCACTTTGTAATGAAAGTCTAATCAGTTTTCTGTGCAATCCCAGGCAATTTTACAGCCTATTAACTGTATTGTATGTTATTACACAATAATAATTTAGTACCATGTGTTTTAGATGCCACCGGCTAACCAGCAGCCTGCCCCAGATCAACCATTCAAACTGCCCACGCAGCGTCAAGTGTCTACCATACCTCGTGCAATGCCCGATGGTTCCACTGAGTTCTGGGTGTACCCCAGCCAGCAAATGTTTTGGAATGCTATGCTCCGTAAAGGCTGGCGTTGGAAGGATGAAGACATCAAGCAAAAAGACATGGAAGATATAATAAAAATACATAATGCTAATAATGAACAGGTAATTCAGTTTCAACTGTTGTATTATAGGCACACAGTTGATTCTGAGGCATAAATCTCACTTTTCACTTTGGATATAATACAATAGCAGGGGAGCCAAATATGCTAAATGGCGGTCACAAATAATTAATTTAAGTTGAGTAAGTCAGACTTTATTGCACAATACACAATTTTATTGCGACGGCCCGGGACAGTCTCGCCCCACATTTTGGAGCGGTAGGGGTCCGGTTGCGCCTCGCCCTGACGGGAGCTCGGGTTCTCGAGTTGCGGGCCTGGACGATTCGGTGACGTTTTTTTTTGTTTTTATTGGTAAGCTATTGGGATGATGATATTTGAGACGACTGGAACTATCTCTGGATGAATATTTAAAGGAGCTAGATCCGTGGGGGAAGGGGGCAGGGGACATGAAGGGCGTGTGTGGGACATTTATTATTTTTACTAGTCTGATCCTTTATTCTTGACGGGCGGTTCATATTTAGTTGAGGTACTTAACCGGGTACAGGGTAATTCCCTGTATATTAATCTGCCGCGCTTAAGTAAATGCCGAAATTCCTTCTAGGGCTCCTCTGCTAAAAGTAATCATCTCGGAACGTATTGTTTCCACTGAGTTAAATCTTAATTTCACCTTAAGCTTTTTAAACTCTTTTGCGAATAGTTTCATTTAATTCTATGTACTGTGTTAATTTACCACTATATCCTTTTTTTTCTGTAGGCTTGGCAAGAGGTTATGAAATGGGAAGCTTTACATGCCAAGGAATGTGGACATCCAAGATTAAAAAGTTTCGGTGGCAAAGCTACAGAATACAGCCCCAGGGCGCGCTTTCGTAATTGGCTTGGGTATGTATTAAAACTGCTTTATCTTTTAAAAATATATCATATATCGTGACAATAAACTTAATACGACTGAATTGATGAATCTCCAACATCAGCAAAAGTCAAAACTTTTCAAAGTTTAATATATTGAGACCGATCCGAATATCATTGTATCCGCCGAAAGATGTCCATTGCTGAACATGGGCCTCCTTCAAATGACTCTACCGTGACCGGTTTTTTCCATCCACAGGACATTTTGCGAATCAACATCGTGTAGTCCAGATTGTTACCATGGTATTATATTATTTACTTTTTTTTTCAGGTATGAATTGCCGTTTGATAGACACGACTGGATTGTTGACAGATGTGGAAAAGAAGTGCGCTATGTTATTGATTATTATGACGGTGGAGAAATCGATAACAAGTATCAATTTGCTCTTCTCGATGTCAGGCCTGCACTTGACTCTTTCGAAAACATGTGGGACAGGATGAAAGTTGTATACATGAGATATCGCTATGAACTTATTGGCTCTAAAGAAAATACCAAGCTGACTAATTAAGTTGTACAAGTAAATTGCTTGTTGACTACAATGCAAATTGTTAAGTATAATATTTATTTTCGTGGGGTTCTTCCGTCGACAAGCGTTTGTCACTGTGGAAACTCTTTGTGATTAGATTTTGTAAATTGTTGTTTACAGTTTTATTGTAGGTTTTTTTTTTGTGTTACCCCATAATCCATTTAAAATAATTATTATACTTAGTTAATACTAAAAATAATACTTAATCTGATTTGCAGAATATACTGCAAAGCCCATAGGTTCAATTCGATAATCTCCTAAAATAATAAGTATTATTAAAACATCATTGTCTTACAAGATATTGTATATCTAGGGAAGCCTTTGAAAATATAATATGTAGTAAAATAACTTTAGTTTATGACAAGTTTTTTATTTACACCTCAACTGTTAGGTTAACAAGCTTATATTAGAAATTATTAAATATTAGGTATCAATTATCAACTTAATATGATATATAATGATTATAAAAATCTGATGATTCTATATTTAGCACACATTTTAGTATTTAATACATGTGTATATGGTAAAATATAGTAGAAAATTAAGGTTTAACTCAAAAAATCTAACAGTAATTAAGTATATACATCCGAAGTCTTTTATGTGGCTGTTTAAAGTAGGTTTTGTTTGGACTTCACTTTGTGCTTACATTTTTACATTTAAAACACGTAGATGCGATATCAATTGTCCAGATTCACCAGAGGGGTGTTCGGTACCCCTATACATTCGTTTTTGAAAATCTCTACTTGGTGTTCGATATATCTTTCAAAATTATTGTATGGACAGCTAGGCAGCACTTTGAATATAGGTTTTCCTTTGTTACAGTGATAAATTGACCTTAGTGTTACGACAGGTGCTTTCTCTGGAAATTTGACACCTGGAAAGGAAATATCGTGATTGAAATGGTGTGATAACTAATATTATAAATGTGCATAAAAAAGTAGTAGTAAAGAAAGGGAATTGATCCAGGTATAGCTCCGAATATATATATTTCTAGACCAGGATTGATGTCTTGATTGGAATTGTACCTATTTAACAAAACAAAATCTTTTTCCAAAATGTGTGGTAAAATAAACTGAAATAATTAATAAGCTCCTTTCAACAACCATGAACTGTGTGAAAAACATTGGTCAATCAATATAAATAGCTAACCTATATCTATTTGTAGAATCCAATGGAAATTATTCAATCCAAATAAGAATGCTGCACTATTAGCATCATGTTCTAGAATAGCAGATTCATATTTAACAATCAACTGTGCTAACAGATCCCGCTTTAATTTTTCATTGTTTAGTAAATCTTTTATCTGAAACAAAAGAGATAACATTAATATGAAAGGCAAGGATATTTGCAAAATAATGCTGGGAGGGGGCTGGGTGCACATGACACAACTTAAGCCTGGGTAGCGAGAGAATCCTGCGATATTATCGTCGTGATTCGTCGCGGCGATATTTATTTATTGAAAACTTACAGCTAGATATGTTAGTAAAAACATAGCAGATTAGTCGTCAGACAGCCAATAACAAGTTTTCACTTCTAGTTAAAGACTAATATACAATATTAAGAAACAAAACATAAGCCGAACATAAGAACAAAAAGAAAAATCGCATACAATACGTAAGCACTAAATAAATAATATTATCGTGACCATGCGATGAGTGGGCTGGTAGCGAGCGAAACGTATAAACTATGGCACTACTTATTCGTCGGGCGCCTAAAGGCCTACGCACACCGGGATGGCATGGCAAGGGATTTAAATTTTTACTATTGGACTTAGAAACGTATCGATATAGAAATACGACATAAACTTTATTTCAGGGATTTCATGGCACGGCATCGAAAGACGCGCTACGGGCTCTCGCGGCGGGATGCCGTGGCGTTACTGCGGCAACGGCATGCCAAGGACTCCGGTGCTCATTTTGACATACCGCGGAGTGAGGCGGCGGGGTCAGAGAAGCGGGCAATGCACACCATTTGCGCCTATCTTTATATATATAATTCTTCTGTGAGTGTGTATGTCACTGAACTACTCTCAAACGACTGGACCGATTTTGATGAAATTTTTTGTGTGTGTTCAAGGGGATCTGGGAATGGTTTAGATTCACAATTTTGTCCACTGGACAATGTTTTTTTAATTAATTTTTAATTTATTAGTAGTTATGGCAAAACGACGTTTGCCGGGACAGCTAGTTATATATATAGCCTGTGCACCTTCTTCGTCTGCAATAATCGATATCAACACCAAGTCCCAATTAAAACTGAGGCACATCAACACTCGATCAAACGCAACTGAAGACTTAAAAGTGTATCGGGTAGCAGGAGCTGCCGAGGCGTGCTTTGTCGAGTCGCCGCCGCAGCACATGGCAAGGCGCTAGAATGCCGCAGTAACTAAACGGCGGTCCGATTTGCGTAGGCCTTATATGAACTCATTCAATAAAACTCTTACGGTTCGTTACGAATCGCGACGATACACTGACGGATGAAAAATCGCTCATTCGTGGAGACTACCCCACGATAGATGAGCAGATTCAAACATTTCTAAAGGGTTGAAGCTTGTGTACGTTTACCAAGCTACGGCAAGCGTGTATAGCGCATTCGTTTAGATAAGGTCGCTTTGATCGCGCCGCCGCAACACGTGCGGTTTGTTGTCAAAGGTACGGCGCCACAAATACAAGGAGCTGCCTGCGGCGTACACCCTTAACTAAGTATGATTTGTCAGTGTACACAGTAAAGTCACAACAATATGATTACAATTTATAAATGGAGTGAAGTCTCCTTCTAATTATTCACAATAGGCATTACATTTCCTCCGAGCAAACATCAAAGATGTACACACTGACCAAATGCAAAATCAAATATTGCAAATTGACCTACCTTGTTATTTAGCATTTCTGTAACCATTGGAACATAATCCATTAAAACTCCAGACTGATGCATTCTAAAACAAAAATACGAGTATTTAATAACTGTTTCTTCATTTAACAAGATTTACCCTAATGTTTTTTTACTTAACTTTTTTATTGAAATACTTACAGGGGTAAAGATATATTTCCTAAGGACTTGGTAAGCAGTGGTGATAATATTAGTTCTGCATTTGTTGAATTTGGATACCTGACTAACAGTAGAGCTGTGTCAATACCAGGGTTCTCATCAACTCTGTAACAATTTTATCATTTTGATAAGTATCACAAAGATATAGGTGAGCCTGATTGTATTCCTTCTTGTAAGTTCTAAAGCCAACGAACACATGGGTCCACAGTCTATTTAAATAATTTACCAATCTCTGTGTTCTAAATACCATGAAAGGTATCGTTGTTTGAAGTAGTGAGTAACATTGCAAAGGCTTTTGTTTGATTGCTTTTATTGACTACTAGAGCCCACACTCAGCTTTTCATGGATGTTTTTGAACATTTTGTTGAAAGCCAAGTTCAACCAATATATTTCTTACCCATCAGTGTACAGTTCTGGCAGTTGTGATGTGTCCACATTTAACCTGATCAGAAACTCCACAACATGGTTTCCTACCCATACTTCAATGTCTTGTTCAGATGTTAAAGCATCACCAAGTAAAGCACTATATTCAAAACATGCTCTTGAACTTTCATCATCATTGAGTTTCTTTACCTACAATCAAATTACAAATTATGAATGACATGGCTTGTACAGTTTCTGAAAAGAATAGATTGAGATTTTAAATATGAATGATATGGGGGCATAATCATTAAGTTATCAGTTATGAATGGAAGTTCTGAATAAATCAGTACTAATATATAAATCTGAAGATTTTATTGGCATGAACAATCTCAGGAACTACTGGTTTGATTTGAAACATTATTTGTGTTAGATAGCCCATTTATTAAAAATGGCTATAGGCTATTTATCCTGGTATTTTTATTATACTGTTAAAACAATTCCTAATAAATATGGTTTAAATTTAAATACCTTAATTTCACAAAATTTGTTAAACAAAGAATATTAACCTGATGTAGTTTATAGAGATTTATTAGTTCTGAAAGAACATTACTAAGAGCTTTTGGGTCATTTTCATTCCATTTTGCTAAGCTAGGCACTTTTTCTTCTAACACATTTTCATCAATATGCATTAGAAAACTGTCATCATCAAATCTAAAATCTGGAGCAAACCAAGGAGAAGAACAGTCAAATAAAACTTCCCACTTGAGTTTCTTAGAACAATATGGTAACACAACACGGAATTGGCTTTCTCCTCCTTCCAAATTTCCTAGTACTCTTTCAAAATCCACCTTAGTTTTACATAAACCTGTAAAAAAAACAAAAATAATTGTTGCAAATATAAAGACAAATATGAAACACTGAAATATATGCCTTTTGCTATTTTCTATCAAGCTTCTATTACCTACTTACCGAGCTTTAGATCTTGATAAACACATTGAACGTAAGGTCTAAAAACAGGAGCTAAATCATTTAATACACCAAAAGTTTCTGGAGCCATTACAAAGTTGAGGATAATTTAACAAAAGTTAAATGTGTGTATATTAGTAAGGAAATACAAAGGCTAATAATGCTTAGGATTAATAATTAAATATACGAAGTCAACGAAAGAGCTTTTTCTCATTTACAAATCAAAATACGACGGCAGAACAAACATACACAGAACATTATTTTTGACATTCAATATAAACTGCGTCTGACAGCCTCTGAATAATTGGAACGGATTCTGTCAATTAACAGAATCTGTCAAAGACAAACACTTGCATTGGCAGAAATAGCTGATCCGAGAGATCCGGCTGGTTGCCATTTGATGAAGCGCACCTTGATGCTTAGTAGATAAAACTATTTAGTAGTTGTTAAATAATATATTAGGCAAACACAATAGAATACATGATTATCAAGTTATAGTAAAACACGGAATAATCATGTATTCTATTGTGTTTGCCTAATATATTATTTAACAACTACTAAATAGTTTTATCTACTAAGCATCAAGGTGCGCTTCATCAGGTTATGGGCCCAGAAGAGTATATAGAGAAGCTGTTACGCAGATTTGGCATGGAGAACTGCAAGACAGTTGCCACACCTGCAGTACCTGGGCAATACTTGAAGAAGCCAGAGGGTTCTTACATACCAAGTGACAAAATACCATACAGAGAGCTGATTGGATCACTAATGTACCTGGCAGTGTGTACGCGGCCAGACATCGCTCATGCAGTGAATATTATGAGTCAGTTTTGCAACTGTTATGAAGAAATTCATTGGAGTGCTGCAAAGAGAATCCTAAGGTATCTTAAAGCGACTAAGAACATGGGACTTGTGTATTCAAGCGATACATGTAGTACAGAAGTACAAGGTTACTCGGATGCGGATCATGGAGGAAATATAATAGACCGGAAGTCTTATTCTGGAAGTGTATTTACGCTTTCAGGAGGAGCAATATCCTGGCAGTGCACAAAACAACGAAGTATTGCTATATCAACCGCAGAGGCGGAGTATGTGAGTTTGTCTGAGGCAGCCAAGGAAGCGATTTTTCTGAGGAGATTCCTTGGGGAACTAATGGACGGGCAAGTGAAAGCTATCACGGTTTACACGGATAGTCAGTCAGCCATGGCCATAGCTCAATACCCAGTGCACCATCAGCAGACTAAGCATATCGATTTACGATATCATTTTGTTCGAGAGGCATTAGAGAAGAAGATTATAAAGCTTAAATATCTCGCAACAAATGAGATGGTTGCTGATAGTATGACAAAGCCTGTGTCTAAGAGCAAGCACGAGTTCTGTCGTAAGGCGATGGGTGTGCAAGAGTGAGTCAGAGAGAAACGCTTGAGGAGGAGTGTTAGAAAGAGGTTTGCAAGCGTGACTCAGACTGGCTGGTATAAGAGATGACGGATGTTTGAATATGTTTTTGTTAGGAACAATTCTTACTGCTGTGACTTGTTCTCTCAAAAATCCATCAAAACTTTTATTACAATATTCGCGCCCATTATCAGTTCTTAACACCTTCATCTTCTTTCCTGTTTGTGTCTCAGCAAAACTCTTGAACTCCTTCATCTTCTCAAAGGCGTTACTCTTTTGCTTAATAAAGAATACGAAAGTTTTACGCGAAAAATCATCTATAAAAGTAATATAATATCTAAAACCTCCAAAAGAATTCTCACTCATTGGTCCACTAATATCCGAATGTACCATTTCTAATAAATCTTTGGCTCTCGTGGCTTTATTTTTCTCAAACGGTAGCCGCGTTTGTTTACCCATTAAACAAGCTACACAGTCTAATCTATCGTTACCTTGTTCAAAGCTTATTCCAGTTGCCATTCTATCCCTTAGTAGTTGTAGATTCCGTATACCCAAGTGTGCCATTCTCCTATGCCATAGCTTCATTGTCTCTGTAGATGCTAAAGCACAAACCTGTTGAGAAGGGAATTTAATTTTGTACACTCCTTTCTCAAGTACACCTGTCACACATGGTTGTCCACTCGACGTATACTCACACTCATTGAATATCTCGCAACCTCTATTAGAAAAAACTATTACTTTACCTTTTTTCACAGTGTTACTCACACTCAGTAGGTTCGATGTCAGTCCTGGTACATACAATACATTCTCAATATTCAGATACTCATCTGCTACAGTACCATAACCCTCTCCATACATCTTACCTCCATTTGCACACGACACTTCAACCTTATGACTTGCCTCATATTTACTCATCCAGTCTTTTCTGCTACTCATATGCATTGACGCTCCTGAATCAATAACCCATGCATCATCTTGCTGCTCTTCACTTCTCGTGTGAAGCGCCGTCACCGTCGCCGTCGATGTTGCAGTTACCATATTAACCGCCTTCACCTTCTGCTTCGGATTATCTGGACAGTCACGTGCTTTATGCGAGCCATCGCAAATAAAACATCTTATTTTCTTTTCTTTGCCTTTGTTCCTCTGAACAAACTTCTTCTGGTTCTGATTCTTTGTCTTTGCTGTAAGTGCATTACTCGCTGAACTGGAACTTCCGCAAGCTGTGCCTTGGTCCATTTGCAACAGTTTAGTTTTGACATAGTCTGTTGTCAACTCAATATTTGAGTTCTCTATCGCCAATCTCATCGGATTATACTCCTCCGGTAGTCCTTGTAACATTAGCGCCGCTAACAGCTCATCGTCAACCTCTTTTCCGATATCTCTCAGCTGCTGTGCTACTAACATTAGCTCAGTCACGTATCCTCTGATAGTAGTGAACTGCTCAAGTTTTAGGCTTACTAGCTTTGATAAAAGTCTGCATCGGTTGTTTAGCCCTTTATCCTCAAAAGCTCTCCTCAAAGAATCCCAGGCCTCTTTTGCCGTTTTCGCATTTCTCACGTGAATCTGGCAATGCGACTGTATCATCATACATATTCGGACTCTAGCTTTTTGGTCTCGCCTTAAACCTAATACATCTGTACTGTCTGGTGTCTTCTGAGTGTACTCCCACAGATCATCGTGGATTAAATACAACTCCAGATTAAATTTCCATGAACTATAATTCGAGATTCCGTCAAGTTTCTCTATTGATAAGAAACTCATACCTTCTGTCGGCTGCGAACTCTCCAGTTTGCCAACCGTAGTTATGTTTCCCTCTCTAGGCATATTATATTTTCTCCTCTACGTGCATACGTGCGGGCCCATAACCTGATGAAGCGCACCTTGATGCTTAGTAGATAAAACTATTTAGTAGTTGTTAAATAATATATTAGGCAAACACAATAGAATACATGATTATTCCGTGTTTTACTATAACTTGATAATCATGTATTCTATTGTGTTTGCCTAATATATTATTTAACAACTACTAAATAGTTTTATCTACTAAGCATCAAGGTGCGCTTCATCACCATTTCATCAAAGAAGAATAAGAAAATCCAATCAGGGCTGCCTGGTTCATCACTTCTTTCTCTTGCTTTAACAACCTTAGAGCATATGTACCTTATAGGGCAGCTGAACGGGTGGAAAGCGTGATCGGATTAGACAGAGAGAAACTGAGTTTGGGTAGTGTCTGTCTCTCTCACGCAAGCTTCTGCATTCAGAAGCTCCGTTCGGCTGCCCCTTCAGATATATATGCTCTAAGTTAACAACAAAATAATCTCCAATGACCTTCCAAACCTCGTAAAGTAAATCAAAATCTGTTTTTTTTTACGAGAAAAATGCTTTTGACAATTTCTTAAAAGAATTCTTTACAAAAATATTGATATTGTTCTAACATGAACTAATAACTTTCAATTTGCTTATGCTGATTAATTGAAGTCTACAGCTTTACAAAATCAAACGTTGCTTTTAATGTTGAGATGAACCCCGCGGCCTGCCCGCGGTTAATGTCGTATTGCGGGTAGCGCCGCGGGTCAATGCTTGTTAAAAAAGTAGCCTAACTTACTGCTTGTGTCATCAGCTATCTATCAGTGAAAGTCCCATCTAAATCAGCCCAGCGGTTCTAGAGATTAGCTGGAACAAACAGACAGACCGACAGATGGACAGACATAAATTATGAAAAAAAATGTTAGATGTACCGTAGGAGAGCCACGCTTAGGCATGAATGGGCAGCGTGACCGGAGTGATACCACGGCCTCACAGAAAACCGGTGTGAAACAGCGCTTAGTTCACCGAGTGTGTGAGGATACCGGAGTAAATAATACAGTGTACCACAACCTCCCTCCCCATCCCCCAAAGGCCAGCAACGCACTTGTGGCGCCTCTGGTGTTGCGGGTGTCCATGGTCGGCGGTAATCGCTGACCATCAGGCGATACGTCAGGCCGTTGGCCCTTTATTCCATATAAAATAAAAAACGTGTATACATACATATGCATTTAGTAAAAAGTGGTTATTTTAATAATACAAACAGACACCCTAATCCTATTTATTTGTATAGAGTATAGATAAAGTAAAAAAAACAGACAAGGGCATCATTCCACACGAATAATCGATATAATTATTTAATTTGGCACATGCCTAGGCCTGTCATTTGTTTTTGTCGTCATATAATCAGACGGATATTGTGGTGGAATTTGCAGAAAAGGACAGGACAAAAGTAAAGCAGTTTTTATTTAAACGGTCTACGGATACCTTGTTGATAGCATCAAGCCTAATCACATAAACAAGATACCTAAACTTATTCAATACCGTCGTATGGAATAGTAATATGAAAAATATGTATTCTTCCGCACAGAATAACATTTCTGATCTACTTAAATTGGCCAAAAAATTCAACTGTTTTTATCTATCAGGTATGTGGTTACGTTTTAGAATAATATAAGCGTGTATGTGAATTATTGCTGCAGGTGGTTCTGTTTACTGGCTGCGTGTTTTCTAATAACAGTAAGTAATTTGCACTGTTTGCTAACAATGTATTGTTTCAGGTTTGCATGAGGGGATATGTAAACCGTTTATAGTAGCCGGATATCAAGTGGGTTTAATTCGCCCAGACGTAATTAAGTACCTGATTAGATTTCCAGAGGTAAGTCTTCAAAGAATCCAATAAGATTTAGTTTGAATTAATATATATTAAGAGACAACACTCCATTGATTAGTTATGGTTCTGCGCCATTCTCTCTAAATATGACTCTTCTTCATATTTGTGTGTAATTTTGTATATTTGTGTGTTAAGTATTAAGATTATACTTTTATCAATTGTTAAAAAAATAACTTTATTTTAGTAACCATGTTGTAATCATCAACAGAGTTTAACAGTCCATTGCTGCAAAGCTGGTTTTTACTTACTATACCTGGCTTATATTGTATTTTAAAGTTTACTCCCTTAGTAAAGCTCTTATGATACCCACGGGATGAATATGGGTGGTGATACTCCGTATTCTTAACTGTGACATGAACCATTTATGTTCTAATAGGAACTTAAAATTCCAAAGGTATTTAGGATCACTGGGAAGTATGTAGAACTAAATCCAGCATTCAGAGATTACAAAGAGAGAACAGTGAAGGTAGCAGACGTGTTGCAGAGTCTAAGGAAGGAGAATGAGATATGTGCTCTGAAAGGATGGAGAGATGAGGTTTGTCAGACTTTAATTGTTATCAAGACCACTTGTTTAACTTATAATTATATTGCATCAGATTTATCATGCACTTAACAAGGTTTGGTAATAACTTTATTCAGTTCCTAGTTTTTTATAAACTGACTTTGTTTTGAATTATATCTCTTACAGAGAAATGTCTATTGTAATATTATGATGTATTTGTCATATATTTCAATGAATGAGCTGATTGAAATCTTATTGTGGAAAAGATTTTGATTCAAAGATCTCTTCTATATTATACACTATTAAACCATTTTGTTATAAATACTATACATAATACAATTATTACTTTGAGATATTATTAATTTGAAAGTAACTTTGTCTGTTTATCTGTCTGTTACACTTTCCCAGCTAAACTGCTACATTGATTTCAAATAAATTGGACATGGGGATACTTTGATTCTTGAGGAAGGAGATAGGCTACTTTTGACTGCGAAAACCAACATACAAGCGGGCTTTAGCTAGTTTTCCATAATTATAATGAATCCCTAGGTGGCTTTTTGTTAAGTCCATAAAGAACAGAGTCTGATAATAGTTTAAAAAAAAATGTATGTATGATATATGTTTTATGGCCTTTCAATATTTTTATTAATTTAGAGACGCTTATTGCCATAAACAGTAATATTAATGTATCTTATCGCAAGGATTATAATGACATTATTCAAAATTACATTTCATGTGACTGTTGTTTATTAATTTTTAAGGTTTTAAATACCAGTTACATGAGTTCAAGGTTTAATTACAAGAAAATGTGCTTAAAATCATATTTATTATGATGAAAACTAGTATGTAGTATTGTGTTAGGAAAGAGCTGAAGATCTATGTCACCAATGTTTGATAGACCATGGTAAATATGAAGGCATATTTGAAATTAAGATGTCTTGGTGTGAATTATAAATGAACATCACATTACCTAAGCTGGATGATGTTTAAGGTCATCTTAAAGTATAAAGCTCTACAGAATTGCTCGACGTAATACTAGCATCATCTCGCGTCAAGTAATCAATATTCTTTGTATTAATTAATATGGGCATATGCTCACTACATCAACTCAGGAACGACTGTTATGAGGGCGCGTCTACCCGAGAACCTTGACGTTCGCTGTATGACACGCGGCATTCAAATGCAGATCACCTCTCAACAACAAATGGACACCAAGCGACGATGTGGTGCTGGTTGGGTGTGGGATGAATTCAATGATCTTGAAATAGTTGAAGTGTAACTAAATCTTATACACTGCCTAAAAGCCGATGCCAAGTAACGTGAAAATGTAATGTCCTAAACCCATTTTACATCCTATTAATCCTTCCTACTAATATAATAACTGCGAAAGTTTGTGAGGATGTATGGATGATTGTACGGATTTATACGAACGCAGAACGACGATGGGATTATGTTGGTTTCGGCTGACTATAACCGTCTCTTGACATCGAATGTTTTGAGGGAAGTCCTTCTTTTCTCCTTTTACTTAGGGTTAAGGTTCTGTTTATTAATTCAGAATAAATCGTAGCAGAGCAAACAATGCTCGTGACCCCCAAATGTACGATTCACTTGAGTTTCTTTCCTATACGTAATGTAACCCTAAAGAATCTTTAAGATTTATTCTCAACATAGTAGAGGTCTGTATGAAACTATAGTTAGCTGTTGGCTTAAACTTCAATCATCTTTAGTTGTATGGAAAAGTATTTGTTCCTCAATTTTACACATAGTTATCATTGCCCGCTTGGGTCTGTTTTGTACGATTTAGCCAGTGTCTCTAATTCATTTTCTTTCGTAGCTATGTAAACCAATTCTAGAGCGGTAGATTTCGTGCGCACTGCACGAAAAAGTAACGATTTGTGGGTTGTTGTTAGCTGTGTCAAAATTTGATGCGCTTTATTTGCAGATTGTATAGCGCTCTTATAAGAATCGTAACGTAGAAAGGTGGCGACTGACCTGTAACATTTCGCCGTAACATAACGTTACGTTACGGCGAAATGTTATAGGTCAGTTGCCGTATCACAAAACCCAGAAACACGACGTCGTTATCCAACATTTTGATTACCAATGAAATTTTATGCGCCAGCTTGAAGGCGGAGCGCCGTCGAGCACAGTGCTCGCCACGAGCGAGCAGTGGTCAGTCAGGTAGTGCCATAACCTAGCTAAACGCTAATCGCTAGTAAAACGCTCGCCTTGAATGTTACGTTACGGCAAAATGCTCAAGTCAGTCGCCGGCTTAAGGAACAAATATAATACAAATATCGATCTCATTATGATGGTATTTGTTTACAAAAAAAAAAAAAACGTATTAGCAAAATTCCCAAACAGCGAACCATATATTTATCAATACGAGTAGGTAATTATTTTATATAGTTTTTGTCATAAAATCTGATAGCGACGTATGTGTAGTGGTAAATTGTCTGTATTTTGCCCGGCTGCTTGTTTACATACGATTTTGATATGAAAAGAAAATAATCATGACCTCGACCGTCAGAAAAACATCAATATTCGATGTTCGTGAAAGAAAACTTGAACTTACTGTCGTTTACGATTGATTACCTCGACAATCAATCGTAAACGACAGTTCTTACTTTAAAATGTTACCTACCAGATGACCCACGTAACTTCGTCTGCCTCTCTTTTTAATCATGCTCAGCACCTATGAGTCTAAGCGATGTTTACTATCCATTCTTAGACACGCGAGCAAAACATATATTTAAAAAAAAATCCTGAAAATCGGTTAGATAATTTTGGAGTTCAATTTAAATGTGTGTTTTTCAAATTCAATCAACAAAGTATTATGTATTTATCTTTAAAATTTAAAGCATTTTTTATTTTCTACATTTGGCATGTTCTAACAAAATACTTTGTTATGTTTACTTATGTTGTAAAACTTACAAGTTTCGTTTACTTCAGATCTACGTAGTAACTTGTGTGTAGCAATATGTGTAATTAACTTTGCTGATGTTACCTTTTTCAGTGTTTTGGAGTTACCACACCATTATACCCGGAGAACCTCTTTGAGATGGACAGAAGTGCTATGTGTCTCTTTGGTATTAGGAACTATGGAGTCAGTGTAACTGGCTATGTGAACCATCCCACAAAAGGCCTATGCATCTGGTTACAGCAGAGAAGCTTCACAAAACAGACTTGGCCTGGTAAATTTCAATGAATTTCTATATAGCTTTTTTTAAAACAACGTAGACTTACCACTAATAATCACCTAGCTTAGAATTTTAAATTGAACTGAAAATATAAAAAATAGGGTATTTTACTGTATATGAGAAAAAAACTAAAAATATATTATTGAGATAACTTAGGCAAAAAGCAGTCGGAAAATTTCAAAGTTTTCAGCTTTTTTAATCTGTTCTTTAACACCATGAAATAGTAGCCGCCAAGTTATTACGTCATACCGCTTTGTAAGCTAAAGTGTCAAATGTCAACTGTTCAGCGTATGCTCTATATTTGTTTTTCTTTACAAATCGAACTGCGTCCAGCTTTTTTGACAAATTACACGCGAAATTTGAAAATGTAAAACCTAAATGCATATTTATGACATTTATCGATTGAATAAAATTATGTGTTTTTTTTCTGTGGTTTAATAGCTCGATACAATCTAATTACACTTTTCAAAAATGGGTGTAATACCCTAATGTGTGCAAATAATATAAAAATGCAAAGACAGTCACATACCATAACTATTATTGTAATTATAATAATTGTCCAGGATTACGGACTTTATGAGATCTACGGTATAATTAACTCAAACGCTCATAGTCCAGTAGCACTAGGTGATTAGAAACAATTACCTAGGGTAAGCAAAGATGGTGCGGTCAGTACCTGGATGGGTGACCGCTTGTAGCACGATACCATGAGCGTCTCCGTGATTCGGAGGTCACGTTAAGCAATCGGCCTCAGTTGTTATCATAGGATAACAGTCGTGAAGTATAGTTGGATGCCTTTGGGCGGTTAAAAAAAATCGTAGCCGCAACGTTGTTTTGCCAGTCTTCAACCCGTACTCGGCCAGCGTGGGGATGTATGGCCTTAACCCTCTCCCGAGAGGAGACCCCAGCCCAGTAGTGGGACATTATAGGTTGTTGATGATGGTATAATTATTATTGTATGTATGTATGCCTACACTTATGTCAACAAGCAGGCGAAGTTACCAGTGCGTACATTTTGGATAGCACATACTGGAGACCCATGCTGGTTATCAGGTTACCACTTGAGAACACTACATTTTTTCGAAATAAAAGTAGGCTCGTGTTAATCTATAGGCTAACTACTTCCATATCATATTTTAACAGAATTGGTCCAGCCGTTAACGTTTGAAGATACTTCTTCTTGTTTGTTGTTTGAAGATACTTGTTACTACAAACATGAAAAACACACACATATACACTTTCGACTTAACAATATTAGAGTGATTTGAAAGTTATATTTTTATTTAAGGCAAGTGGGACTGCTTTGTTAGTGGTGGTCTGGCTGTAGGTTTCGGCGTTCTGGAGACAACAATAAAAGAGGCTGCTGAAGAGGCTTCTGTGCAAAAAGATTTAGCTAAAAAGCTTGTATCTGCTGGTTGCGTTAGGTATGTGCCATATATCATATTTGTCAGTAAAATGTACATATTCATATATGTTACGAATACTGTACTGAACAATGATTAATGTTGCAGTTTTTATTTTGAAAGTGAAAGGGGTTTATTTCCCAACACAGAGTATGTGTATGATCTGGAGTTGCCCTTGGATTTTATGCCCCAAAATGCTGATGGCGAAGTGGAGGGTTTTGAGTTGTTAACTGCTGAAGAGTGTGTCAAGCGAGCTCTTACACCTCAGTTTAAAACAACCAGTGCACCTGTGCTATTAGATTTCCTTATACGTAAAGGATACATCAGTCCAGAGAATGGTAAGATGAGAAAGCTTTTAAACAAAAGTTCTTTTTAGACTTATTAAGTTAGTTTTATAAGAAAAAATATTATTATTTATTTTCATATTGTTGTAGTTTAATTTATTCTTTATGAGGACTAAATTAAACACTGTTTTATTAAACACTGCGAGATTTATGTTTACTGTTATATATTGATTATTGTGTTGTAAAAATCATGTTTTCGAATTTTCGGTCTTTAAAACATTCTCGCTGTTGTTATTGTTTGGGTTTACTTAACTCTACTAGAATATAAAGAGTTCCTTTATGCTAATGGATGGATTGTAAATCAGCTCCTCAATAATTGCAAGTTACAGAATTAATAATAATAAAAAAACAAATATTTCGGACATCTTACATACAACGCCATCCAGTCCCAAACTAAGCAGAGCTTGTGTTATGGGTACTAGACAACTGATATAAATACTTCTATATGTTTTTTTTGTACATATCATAGATAGAAAACCCCCAAACTCCGAAACAAATATTTGCAGATCATACAAACATTTGATCCGACCCGGGATTCGAAGCAGAGTCATCAAGAACAGCAGTCGCGTATGCTACCACTGCGCCAGCGAGGCAGTCAATTAACTAAAAGTTGAAATGATTACGATCATTACTGTACTATTAGGAGTAGGGACTCTTGGTAGTTTCTTAACCCACCGTCGAGGGTCACGTAGTCATATACATATTTGAGAGCATGGGAATTGCGAAGACCTCCGGTGCTCACAGTGATCACTAGTGGTCTGCAGACTCCAATATGGAACATTGATCTACATACTTAGTTCAGACAAAAGTTCAAAAATTACTGCTAGATTTTAGGAAAATGTTGATAAAACTTTAAAAAAATACACAAACATATATGTATAAAAATATGCTAGGTATTTAATATCGGTTGTTAATAATTTCAGAGCCCCACTATAGACATTTGGTGGAATTACTTCACGTTCCTCTGCAGTCGATCTACGACTGGCCATTCACGGCAGTTGCCGCTACAAATGGCGATGGCGACGAATTTCACCATGTTAATTAGATTATACATTTAATTATTCAATAATTCTCAACGATTGAATCCCTATCTTTACGAATACTCTGTAAAACGAATTAGTACTACGATATATTTTGTGTATGAATTTTCTAGTCTTCCTTGCAATGTCAAAGATGAACGATGACGTATGACAAATACAACTAGCTTGTCGTAATCTAGTTCCTTGCTAGACATATTTGTTACTAAGTACGAACTGTGTGTTTTAAATAAACTACAGAGTTGTATTGTCAACAGCATATGATCATGTTTTATCTCTGACACTGTTTCAGTAGGATTAGACGTTTTCCAGGGATGGCTGTACCGTTATAGTATGGAGAGCTTTACGATCTTTAGTGATTTTGCTTATGAAAAAAATCTCATCAATTCCTGAATCCGTTTTAAAGGTGTTTGTATATTTATATAAATTTGTGATAAAAAAGGTTGTATATATCCAGAATATATTGTACAACTACGTAGCTATTCCGCGACATCTAAAGGTTATCTTTTTATTTGAATATATCATTAACAAGTAATCGAATATGGTGACCGGTTTATGATAAACTAATAAAAGCAAGCTATCTTTAGGTATACCTTCTAGAAAACCACTAGAAATAGAAAATAAGTATTTTTTGAATTATACTTCTGATGTACACTTGAATTTTACTTATTAATTAAATTTTTATGCTTATTTATTCACCTGAACGTGCTATGCCTGTATTCTTGCAGACTTTCAAGCTGTACCCACAAAAGATCGCGGCTCTCGCAATAATACCAGTGTTTATTATTTGATCAATTTGTAAATATTTATTTAGTTAGTTTATTAAATTAAAACTAATTCTTCAAGGCCTAATCATTAATTTTAATTGGCCTCGTATTCCACGTACTTGGTAAGCTTTGAGTGTTACCTGAGTATAGTTATTAATTTGTATTGGCACCTGTGACTAGTATATGCATTAACGTAATTTTTTAGTATAGATTGACCAAATCTTGATGTGTTGGTAATGTTCATGTATTATTGAAGACATCATAGTTTAGCTAGGTATGGTTAATTTCTGTGATACTTTACCAGTTTGGTATAAGGCAATATTATATTATCATTTGAGTTCTCTGGTAACTGTAATGAGAATAGCTGGAAAGTGTAGTGAGTTACTTTTAGCGCAATGATACTGGTTCATGTAACGCCTCAATGTTATGTATTTACGTGACCTATTTTGTGTATTTTTGTACTTAAAAAGTGTTTTATTTTAAATAAATTGTATCCAAATTAAAATAATTATAGTAATAACAAAATAGTAGTAATCGATATAACTATAACATATTATTATAGTACTAATAGGTGCTACTTGTTGGTGTAGTACGAGATTAAAATTCAGTAGTCTAGTCATGACACAGTGACGTGAGGTGTGCATTATAACGTAGGTAATATAATTACGTGCTTAATTTAAGATCCTAAATTTCAGCATACATAGCTAAACTCATTCCTGTGTCCAGTTTAAAAAGCGTGTTCATACTCGCGTAAGTAACGTAAAGTGCTAAAAAGCTAATTTGCGAGTTATGGACATATAAATTGGATTTAAAAACTAATCGATTTAATTATTATTTCGTATGAGATTGAAACTGGATGTGATACGAAGAAAACTTTGGATTGATTTCTATTTTGTTGGAAAGGAAAACGGAATGACAGTTGATTTGTCGTGCAGAAAGTACTCAACGATTTTAACTCTTGACCATATCTTTCAAGAGTAAGCCATCGTTAATATAAATATATTGCTTTCGAAAAAATAAAATGTTGGTATTCATGACGGTAGTAGTAAAATTGATCTTTTATGTATGCACTAGTTGTAGCCCGCGGCTCCGACCACGTTTATGTCGGTAATCGCGGCAAATAGTAGCCTATGTGTTATTCTGATGTATAAGCTATATTATTGCAAATTTCATCCCAATCCGTCAAGTAGTTTTTGCGTGAAGAAGTAACAAACATACACACTTACAAACTTTCGCCTTTATATATTAGTGTGATTAACAAAGACAAGAACCGTGATATGTGAGCAATTTATGTATGATGAAGTTTAGAATCGACTATTGGAAAAAAAAATACATGAACCACACACTCACTACCTGCAGCACTGTCATGTTAGTATCGCATTTATCAAAAACAATCGCTAACCATTTTTAATTTGTTTTATTTTTTAATGTATTTTTACTTTATCATGACAAGTTTTATTAGTAAAATGTTAAATTCTTAATAGAGCACCATAACACTTTACCATTTGTTGGTTGTCGTAAAACCTTTACGTAAGATTATGTACTAACGGCACATACTTAGTAAATGATTAAGAGGCCTTTCGATGTTTGAAAATAACTTTAACAGATTAGAAAGACTGAACTTTGATTTCTGAATGGTCTTTCTAAACAATTTACAAACCAAATGACCTCCAGTAAAAGTAGAAATTATTCGCAAGTGTTAGAACTAGTAGTTGTTTGTAGTTAACGGCGAATTATTACCGAATAAATGCTAGTGTTAATATTCAGTTGTCATTACAGTTTTATACATTTTTATAAATCCGCTATTGGCGAAAGATTTTGTATCAATATTACATATTACATACTTAAATTATGAATGTAATCGTTTATATTTGCGATAGTAATAAATTAGCGTTTTCCTAAAAATAAAGTTTTGAAACAACGTGAGTGTTTATTTTATATATCTATATAATCTAGTTGTTTCCCGCGGCTTTGCTCGCGTGGAAGTTCATTATATGTATTTAATAAAACACTGTGTAAAAGTATGTATGAATAATTCATTCATATTTTTAAACGTATTTATTTATTCTTGATCAATAGCCCATTTAAAAGAACTTTTATACTAACATTCGACCCATATTTTAACCCCTTTGGGAACAGAATTCCCATAAATGCTGATATAAGTATTTATCTATTTGTAATCAAAACATAAAGGCGAAAGTTTTTAGGCTGCTAAATTAAAAAATGATGGACTTCCAAACTAACCCATACATGAAATGTCAATGCCTATTTCTCTCCTTAGGGGTACAATATCCAGAAACGCTTAAATATGTATCTACTCGTTTGTAGTTAGTGGCCCAAAGATAATATTTCATAATTTTAACTTAAAAATAACAGTCTCCTATGCAATCTTTCAACCCCTATTTCATCCCCCCAGGGGTAGAATGTCCAGAAACGCTTAAATACGTATATCATCATCATCAGCCACTGCTGGATATAGGCATCTCAAAATGCACGCCACTTGTTCGATCCTTGGCTTCTAGCATCCAGCTCCTACCAGCTATCGTGGGCAGATCATTATTCCACCTGACCTGTGGACGTCCTACACTACGTTTGCCGAGACGCGGTCTGCACTCAAGAACCCGTTTACCCCAACGGTTATCAGTTCTGCGACCGATATGGCCAGCCCACTGCCACTTCAACATGCTTATCCTGTAGGCTATGTCGATGATCTTGGTTCTCTGCCGTATCACCTCATTCCTGATGATACCTTAGAGAAACATCGTTTATAGCCCTCTCCATAGTACGATGAGCGAAAAAAAATTTCATGTTTTCAACTTAAAAATGACGAACTTCCGTACAAACTTTCAACCCCTATTTCACCCGGGGGCGGTACAATATCCAGAAATGCTTAAATAGGTATATATTTATTTTTAGTCAGAAGCCCAAAAATAAAGTTTCATGTTTCAAATTCCAAAAATGACGGACTTCCATACAAACGTTCAACCCCTATTTCACCCCCTTACAGGTAGAAATTTCAAAATTCCTTTCTTAGTGGGTGTCCACTCAATAAAACGATCCTACTCACCAAATTGCATAGACCATATCATATAATTATTTAAAACAAAAATCCCGACTGCGTCAATATCTGTCATCTTTATTAAATTCAGTTTTATTTAATAAAACATATAAGTTATTAATTAATTAATTAATTAAAAAATCTTTATTTTGATACCACACTCAATGTATTTTGAAAATATGCAATGGCATCACGCAGGAACAGCTGAACCTATTTCGCGAATTCTTCTTTTTGCTGGATAGCCCATTAACTGAGGAAGGCTATTTAAAATCACGCTACGACCAGTACGAGTATTGATGGAAAATGTTGCCAAAACGGGAAGATGAAGTTACTAGTTAATTTGTGCCACATTGCGCAGGTCAGCTAGTGATTTATATATTCAAAATTGTATGCAGCAGGATATCAAGTTGTCTCTATTAATTGTACAGGTGGTAAGATTTCTTTTTGTCGCAGAACCCGAGTTCAAAAATGAGTAACTCCAATTCCATTAGTACTTTTATTTCAAAGAAGCCGTCCAAACGGATGCTATGTATTCATTTGTATTACATTTTTAATTACGATTCTACACAAGAGAAATAACGTCAGAACAAAACAGACACTGGAGCACAATATAGTTAAAAAGTAACTAACTAAATGCTTCGAACATCTTAACAAACAATACTTAATTTTTTTCTTGCCTTGGTTTTATTATGATTTCATTAATTTGTTAGTAGACACATTAAGAGTATATACAATAAAAAACAGTCAATCCTATCTCCGATCGTTTTGCATATTGCTTATTTGAAGTCAATGAACAAAGTAAAGCTAGTCCCTTCTATCTGTCCTCCTAGTAGTCATCACCACGCGATATAACTTCTTTGCAAGTGGGTCTTAATAAAATGGTGTGCTCAAACTGGGCTGTATAGCAACCCTTGATGTCACAAAGAGGGGGATATGCATCCACGACGCCTTTGTCGCACAAGTCCTTAAGAGCCAAGACATAGCGCGACGCTCCAGCTCGTTCCAGCCACCTCTTACAGAATGCGAGTGTTCCGAAATTCTTGTTGATCAAATTGAATAGCTGTTTAGATGATTGAAGTCTGAAATTAAAATATTTTGAGTTGGAGTTATTTATGGTTTGTGTAGATGCGATAATAGAATGAACGTGTTTGTCAATAACGTCAGTGATACCTCAGTGGTACGAATTGTTGATCGAAGTTTTTCATATAGTGAGAACAATCCATGTCATCATGAACTTGCCCGCGGCCCGTGGATCCGAAAGTTTCAATGGCATAAAACTCATTCTCTTCCATCCGTGTTGTTTCGCCTCCTTTCACAATAGGCACTGTTTTGCCAGCATGAATCCCTAAGGAAATACCAAAATGTTATTGTATGATATACATTGTAATGTATGTGACGAAAAAATTATAAAAACAAGTAGTTCTTACTGTATGGTCCGATTGAATGGCCATTCAAATTACGTATTGGTTTCACTTGATAGATTTGACCATCAAGTTCTACCTCATGTGACTCCATTACCTATAATAAAATTATATCAGTGAACAACTGAGACAATGCATCTATCATATTGTAATTGTTGAAGTTTTTAAAATTATTTTTCCGCAACATAAATATAAAAGAACGACTTTACAACTTATGAGATTATAGAGAAAGGCATTTTGCTTCATTTGATAACTAACTGACCTTAATTTCCCCTCTACTTAAAACAGGTGTATCAAACACGTTTAGTAAGTGGTTAGCTACTTTTTACGGTTTCCAAACCATTGGTAACAGCTAATAACCACTGGGCGCATTTTGACAACTTTGTATTCTGAGTAGTTGGTTATGTGTGCCAAATAAAATTGAATATTCTGTACAAAATACCCACGCTCAACGGGAAACTGACTAAAGAGAATTCTTACAGTATACCAATAGTTCAACCCCTAATCACTTACTTCTTGAACGGCGGCACCGACATCACAAAGCCTTACGTCAACTCCAGACTCTTTGATACCAGCCTCCGTAGCTTCTTGAACTCCCTTCACGAGCGGATCATAGCGGGGGTTGAAGGTTAAAGTGAAAGCGCAGTCGATAATACGACCGTTTATGTGAGTGCCGAAATCAATCTTGACGACGTCATCATATTCCAGGACTGTTTTGTCACCTAAATGAACATAAGAGTATATGAGAGACATAGAATCACTATCTTTCAACCAATCCCAGTACTTTGTATTTATTGACACCCTTTCTTCACTTCTGTTCATAGTTTTTTCTAATTAACTGAATTTAAGTCCTCCTATATATTGATTAAATGCAAAAATAATAATTATACCGGTGTTCGGTGTATAATGCGCTGCACAATGATTGCGACTGCATCCCGTAGGAAAGGCCAAGCCTGCTTTAAGTCCTTCCTCGCCAATCAAACGCCTTGCAGTTGATTCTAGTTCCTCACAAATTTGGATCATTGTCATGCCTGGTTTTATCCAGTCTCGCATGTATTTTCGCGTCTGAAAAAAAGTTTGCTATGTTACCGATTGGGTTATGACTACTAATGACGGAAATTTTATATGGTCTACTCGAAAGCAGTTGAAAGTGAAACATGTAAGTAAATAAGCCATTAAATGGTGCACATTGGTAACTGTATGGTCTCCATTATACAGCATGTTTGTTTTTTCATTATTTGTTTTGTATCTATATATCTATATATATATATAATAGTTATTTGATTTGTATCATCAGAATGTAAGTCAAGGTGGGAAAATGTTTTGCCTTGAAAAGTTTAAGTTGACAGAACATAAATGAGCTATTATCATTTAAGACGTTCTCTTAAGTGATAGAATTCCATTTCAAAGAATTCTATTACAGAATGTTCATAAATGGAAAAGAACAGATCCAAAAATCCCACTTGAGTAGTGAAAGAATACTAAGAAAATGTGTAAACTTAGGTTACGTTTTAGTGTAAAGTATGCTTTACGCTAAACATGATAGTCAATGTTGTTGTCAATCAGTTTGCCACAGTAAACATTTATATATTTTTGAGCGAATATTTACTTGTCTATGCGCTTCAGCAGCATGTCTTATTTCTTGATAGATGTCTTGGTGTAGTCTGTCTAGAGCCCTCTTCTCCTCACTGGAGAAACGTTCCTTAGCTGTCCTTTCATCAATACCCTCAGCTGGACCATGATCCATTATTTGACCTTCAGGGAAGTTTCCTGCACACACATATTACTATATTAAATCATCATTCATCATAATGTACAGAACACAGTAACAGTACAGAAGTCCCATCACAACTTAGCAGTTGATACTATGATAGTTGTTGATAGATTCTAAGTTTAAGGGAAGCCCAAATATAATAATTCTTGAACATAATTTACAACCCATCTGCATTATGGTAACAGGGTTGTAATATATTTACTAGCTGACCTGGCAAAGACTGTTTTGACATTACAACAAAAAATATTTAATGGTGGGTCACCCTTATCATTTAAGGGTATGAAAAATAGAAGGTGGCCGATTGTAAGACCTACCCGATATGCACACAAAATTTCATAAAAATCAGTCTAGCCGTTTCGGAGGACTTTTGTAACAAACACTGCGACATGAGAATTTCATATATTAGATATATATAAATTATATTACATATATAAAAATCAATTACTGTTCGTTTGTCTCACTAAAACTCGAGAACGGCTGCGCCGAATTAGCTGATTTTGGTTTTGAAATGTTTGTTGTAGTGCAGGAAAGGTTTAAACAGTGAAAAAAATCCAAATGTCACTTGTACGAAGTAGCGGGCACAGCTAGTTTTAGATAAATACATCATTCTTATAAGTATTGAGCATGCCAGATCAGTCATTTTCATAATGAACTGTGGTTTTTAAGAAGTAAGTAGTAGTAAGTAGAGCTTTTAAGGGGAGGTCTATGTCCAACAATGGACTTTTGAATGTTGTTGATGAATGTTGGTAATAATCTAGCTTTGTGTTATGGTAGAGGGCTTCCTAATTTAAAAACTTAAAAGAAACATTTAAACCAGTACTTTTAAAAAAGTATGCTCAGATCCCCTTGGTTCAAAAAAAAAGTACTTGTTTCAAGGTAAATTAGGCATTTACTTTCATAAAAGAAACCCACATGAAATTTAAGGCAATACTAGACTAAATTAGAATTATAGATATACACAAACTATCATACTTATATTATAAACACGAAAGTTTGTAAGTATGGATGCATGTTTGTTACTCTTTCACTCAAAAACTACTGATCCGATTTGGATAAAACTTTACAGTAATATAGCTAGGCTAGGCTACTATTTGCCTCGATAACCGACATACATTCAGGCAAAGCCATGAGTAAAAAGTAGTATGTTATATTGTTATACTACAAGACTACCTGGCGACAGATTAAAGGATTATATGGATATAGGATTATATAGGATAGAAAGGATTATATAAGGATAAAGGAATAAGCATACAGAGTGACACCACCCCTTTTAATTCCATAGGTGTTGTAGGTGACTAAGGGATCAATTTTGCAAGACAAATTCAGAGCAAAGAGAAAGAAAAATATGAAACAAACCCCATATCAATCCATCTGGTCAATTGGCATAGTAGGCCTAAGCCTCCTTCTGTCTGGCTGTTGACAAAAGTAATAAAAAAATAATAACATACCATTAGGGTACAACTCAGCGATAGGAATAGTTGGCGGATTGGTTTGTTCTTTGGACGGACCTTTCCCAGACTTGCTTTTATTCTTCTTCTTTTTCTTTTTTTTCTCATCACCTTCGCCAGTATCTTCTACAGATAATGCCTCCACTTTTCCAGTAGTATCTGCGACTTCAGAATTGTTCTCTGTGGGAGCATCATTTTCTGCAGAAAAAGTAAATTACAGTAATGTACATATTTTTTTTTATTTGATTCATTCATTACCTATTGTGTTTTTTTATAAATACATATAAAAGTAGGTTTTACCGGAAACTAAACTACTAACAAAGTAAACAAAAATTTCATCCAGAAAAGACCGACTTTTAGAATTTTTCTTTTTATCTATTCAAATGCATTGCAAATTCAAATGGAAGGACAGGGAATGTCAGGTAAACAAAGAACAAAATGTAATACAAGATATTTTAACTGTTTAGAATGCGATTATTGTCTCGCGATTTTCTCTTTTAAATAATATATCAATACTTTCGCGTAGGCGCTTATAGTTTCTATGCGATTTAACGATAAAAATAGATGTTACTGAGAAATAAATGTATATCAGCAAAAATATGTTTGCTTTGTAATAAAGTCTCGGGTCCAACCTGTCTTCTTCTTCTTTTTTTTCTTTTTCTTCTTCTTAGCGGGATCTTTGGTTTCCCCTTCATCAACTGCGTCAACTTCGTCCTCTTCACCGTTCTCAACCACCTCATCTAGATTTATATCCTCCGCCACAACTGAAGCCATTGTAACTATGAAAGTTACTCTTGCTCTCTTAAAATTCTTAATTTAACTTAATGCAGGCGCAATTTCCATGCGACTTTGAAATGGTTGTTAACCTCAATCACTTTAGTTTCACAAAACGAGTAAAACGAATGAAAGGTACATACATACAGAATTTATTACATTTGCAGATTGACAGCAGGACGGCTAAACACAAATACCGTGCGCGTAAAAGAGATGCAGTTACTATTTATTTCTATCTGTGTTAAAAAATTCGTCTGTAGAATTCAATGTTTGTAATGTTATTTGTAATCTGTATTACCTAAAATATTTAGATAAAAAATATTTAGATAAAATGCCTATAGAAATAGCCAAGTGTAGAATGTAATTTAAAAACATGCTGGTTTACATTTTCTTTAGAATCTCACACTTCAGTTTAGTGCAATAGATTTTTCCGGCTTATTCTTAGAGCATATATATATTATATGGAAGGGCTGAACGGGCGGAAAGCGTGATCGAAGTAGAGAGGGACTGAGTTTGGTTATAACGAGTTTATAACTCTCTATAATAAATATATATATTTATTTTAATTTATATATTTTTACAGTTATATATTTATTATACAATATTGTACCTATTATTAGAATAAATGCGAAAGTTTGTAAGGATGGATGGATGTTTGGATGGATGTTTGTTACTCTTTCACGCAAAAACTACTGAACGGATTTGGATGAAACTTTACAGTAATATAGCTTATACATCAGAATAACACATAGGCTACTATTTGCCGCGATAACCGACATATACGCGGGCGGAGCCGCGGTCAACAACTAGTATAAAAATAAAGTTAAGTCTAAAAATAATAATAATAACTTTATTCTCAAATTAGATACAATAGGTTAAAAATGAAAACACACTAAATTACACAATGAATTATGAAAAGCATGTACGGCATTCAGTAAAGTGACCAAACTGAGAAAAACTCGTATCTTGGGAATCGGTAGCTCACCGTTCTAAATGTCTTACAACATATGCAACACATAGTCTTACAATAGCAGATATAAGTACATCTGTATGAAGCTTCAATAATGTTATTCACAGGATAGAAGTTATTACTATTTATTTTTAGCTTGTTCTAGTTTTTTAATTTACTCCAACAGCCCAAACCAATTACATTCGTTGAAAACAACTCCAAAATTACATATCTCTTCTTAGAAGATCTTCTGTTTCACCATAATTCAGTAACTTTAACCAATTGACCAATTTCACTTTAAAATCATGTTTATTCAATTTGTATAGCGAGATTTTCTTGTTTATTACATTATAAAGCCTAGAACTCAAAGCATCATATTTTTGCTTTGCAAAAGTAGTTCTACTGGCTACTGAGGAGCAAACCAGTGCACCACTTCTTTTTTCCGTTATTTTGTTTGTCGTAAAAAAAATACAAAAAAAAAGTTTTGCTGCGAGTGTCGCCGAAGCACGGTCCTGAATATAAACGATAAGACCCGAGCCTCTCTGTATAATTCTGTAGTGGTAGTGTAGTTTTGTATGTTCCTCCCCATGCTGGAATGCAATAACCAATAATTGATATGGATTTGCATAATGCAGCATAGACTGTGTTCATTGTTGGTTGACCAGCGGCAAAGCGTAGGTTTTTAAAAACATACAAAGGCCTTCTAACACGTCCTGTAAGAATTTCTACCTGAGGACGCCAGTACAATCGCTCATCAGTAATGATGTCTAAAGATTTTATACTCATCACATTTGATAGGGAAGAGCAGCTGTCGTAGAATGGGTGCAGCAGTGAGCGGTAAGTGTTACAGTTTCCACGGAAGGTTTAGGCGAGTTAGGGAGATAAAAACGGATATATTTATTTTTCCATATTTAAAGTAAGTAGATTTGATGATAACCATAATATTACTTTTCTTAAACTATTCTCAGCTTCAGCTTTTCAATCCAACTTTTCCCATAAGCCAGCAGTGTCAGGCAGTGTCGTCGGCATATGTGAAAATTTCACAGTTATTAAGTTGCATCGCGCACAAATGATTAACGTATATGAGGAATAACGTGGGGCCAAGTATACTTCCTTGAGGAACTCCGTATTCGATATTTTCTTCATCGCTCACTACATGGTTAACTTTTACAACCTGGGTACAATCTGTGAGATAGTCCTTAAAAATATCCTAAGCTAAACTACGAATCCTAGTTCGGTCCATCTTTGCTAACATAATGGGAACAGAAACCGTATCAAATGCTTTTGATATATCCAAGAACACGCCATAGAATTTTAGGTTTCTATGTAATTTATCAGACACTAAAATTTGTTACTACGTCCTCAATGGATACACCGGCTCTTAATCCGTATTGGTTTTCTGAAATTACATTACATTTTGACAGATATCTGGTCAAACAATTATTAAGATTTTTTTCTAGGATCTTAGACAAAGCATTCAAAACCGACATAAGCCGGTAGTTTGTTAGTTGGCTTTTGTTCCCACCTTTGTACAAAGGAGTAACTACACCCTTTTTAAGACTTTTGGGGAAAACACCAGTTGCAATTGAAATATTGCAGGTGTGTGCAATCGATGCTGCTAACACTTCCCGAGAGAGTTTGATTACTAAAGTTGGGATATTGTCCCATAAATTTGTTTTATTTGTTTAAATTGTGTAAATAAGTGGTGTTCCCATACAAAAAACTTGTAAAACGCGCTAAACAACGGTGTGTCGTCAGCGGCGCGCGGCACCACATAATTATACACAGAACAGAAGTAAATCTACATAAAAGCGCTCCTGAGCAACACATACACATAGGCACCGCTTACGAATACCGATTTAGTTATTTATTGTTTTATTAAATTTATGTTCATCCTAGTTCTTTCTCAACGATGAATTAAATTACTGTCATATTATAACCACTAACGTTCTTCGTGCCTAAACCAGCATAAAAGAGAAGTACATATATGAGATTCAATGAATAATTACATACTTTAATCTATAGTAGAATATAACCGCCTGGGATCGTTATATCGCCCGGGCTTGGCTAATTTAAGCATAAACAGGAAGCGTATTAAAAAGGTAGAAAACATAAATGACAGCAACTGTTACGGAAATCCAATAAAGCAGAGTTTAATACGAGAGATCGTTTTTTCGTTTTTCGGAAAAAGATCCCCATTTCCTCTCATCCATATTTTTATATTTTTTATCATTAATTTCGTCACAACGAAGACTTTAAATACTTGACATTGGCAGAAATAGCTAATCCGAGAGATCCGGCTGGTTGACATTTCATCAAAAGAAGAAGAGTTTAATACTTGTTCATAATGTTATTCTGTTCCTATAAATACATATTTGGATTTTGCATCGAACTCGGAACTCATTTAGATCTCCATTCTTTTTGCGGCGAATCCAAAAGCCAAGCATAATTTTTGTATTGAACTTGGCTCCCCTTTTTACATTTATGTTTTTGGTGGGATTGCATCGACCGTGCAGTCTACATACAATGACATATCAACCTGTGGTCAACCCCTGTACAACGGAGCCGTCTAATCGATGCTACGATATTCATGTAGCTCGTGTACGTCGTAGAACTACATAGGCAACTGGCGTAGCGGGCTTACGTTCATATCTTAAATATTTATTAAAAATATTAAAAATTTATTTTCATAATACCATCTTAAAATAATTATGACAATACAAAAAACTGTTACACCGTAAATAAATGTGAAAAAATTAAAGTTGTGAAAATTTTTAATAAAAGAAGTAGACAAAAATTGAATTATTTATTTCTGTATACACAGAATTTATTTTTTTCGGAAATCTGATACAACGCCATCTACTTTCAATGTAAGCAGAGCTTGTTCTATGACAGCTATATTGACTGACAGAATAATATAATAACTTATATTATTTTTTTATGTAAATACGTACCTAAAATATTATTATAGAAAATATTCAAATTCTGAGACAAATATTTGCAGATCATACAAGTATTTAGTCCGAAGCAGCCAATACCTCAAGCGCAGCAGTCGCATGTATAAGCTATCACTGCGCCACCGAGGCAGTTATGAAAAGATCTTCATATTTTAACTTAACCCTAGTTTATCGTGATAAGTACCATAGAATATTACGATTGAAGATGAGAGAGTTGAACATAGGCGCGGTTGCAGCCTGTAGACGAATTTTGGAAAGGCTCACTCGGTGAAACACAGCGCAAGCACTATTTCACAACGGTTTTCTGTTAGGCCGTGATATCACTCCGGTCGAGCCGACCCATTCATGCCGAAGCGTGGCTCTTTCAAGTTATTGCACAATAGTAGGTATATTGCACATAACTACCTCGTTGATCTTGCGGTTGATGTATGCGACTGTCGATCAAGAGGTCTCGGGTTCAAATCCCGGGTTCGGCCAAAAGAGTTATCAAGTTTTTCTGATTATAGAAATACTTAATAACAGCTCGGAGTTTGGAAGTTGGGCTCTGAACCCCCGTGCCTCGGAGAGCACGTAAAGCTTGTCGGTCCTGCGCCTGATCCCTCCCTGATCGTGTCGGTTAACCGTCCCATCGAATTATGAGAGAATGGGAACAGAGAGTGCACCTGTGTTTACGTACATACTTGTGCACTATAATATCTCCTGCGTAGTTGGATGGTCTCCGTTGAGACTGGCCGCCGTGACCGTTATTGGCTAGGAGAACATTACATTTATTATTATGTTGCACACATTGTAAAACAAATGGATTTTGTCTATTTGTATTCGCAAATTTATGTAGAACTAAATCTGTCATCCTCTCACATATTTGCTGTCAACCAAGTTACATTGCTTAGCGTAGAAAATTATCTCTCTGATTTGGGTAGAGATCATACTTTGTATCAGTATTTTCGTTAAGCTTCCTTACGGATTATATACAGGTGATATCCGAAGCATCTTTTTCCAGTGATAAGCCAGCCTCTCTCGCCAATCCATCATAAACTTACTACCGCAATAACAAGCAGTACGGGGCCTCATAATAACTATACTCAGTTTTCAAACTTGTTGTTCAAACTCAAAACAAGTTGTTGCGCCTCGACAAATGCTCGCTGGCAATATACAATGTAATGCATGGTACTAAGATTAATACCGCGTGTGAATCATTCCAATTATTTTCATGTATTTATCATACTTTTTAGAACTTTGCAAAAAAAAATTGAATTATGCTTAAAAAATTGTTACAACTGCATTAACAAAAGGCATTTCTACGTTCCAAACATGTCATGCTTAAAGTCTACTTAGTTAGAAAACTTGGTGGCGTGATTAAAAAAGAAATGAGCTGATATATTTAGTAGGAGAGCAACATTTAATTAGGTGTTTTAACATTAATTTCATCACGACGAAGACTTAAAGACTTGAAGACTTATGATATGAAGACTTTAAATAAACACTTGACATTGGCAGAAATAGCTGATCCGCGATAACCTGGTTGCCATTTCATTAAAGAAGAAGAAGAACAGTTTATTGAAGGATTAATCGTGTATAAAAAAATATTCATATACATATCGTATACGAATAATTTTTAATTCAAAAAATTTAAATTACGTTACGTTGTTGTCAACAATCACAACGTACTTGTGATCCATGAATTCCATTGCAACTTAAAAAGTAAAATTATTATTATTTAGTTATATTATTACATAGTTATTTTCGATCATATTAGAACCCAATTCATTTTGATGAGGTACTCACCTTGCACTTTATATATAATTTGTCAGCCACATTGTCCTACAAAACGCGTGGTACGTTATCCCGGTCCTACGCTCAAAAGTTTTTTGTCCCTGTTACCCCTGTTAGCTACCACAATCGAAAATTTTTGTAAGGTGAAAGGTCTCCCTCATTAAAATGAAGCCACTCACGAAACATTAGCTTGATAGTAATAACTAATTAAATTTGTACCAGGGATCCCGGACTAAAGCAATTTATAGAGCGAATATGTGTGGAAGTATTGGAAGAGCTCACGGTGAACATTTATTGACCAAGGTGGTGATGTTCTGAAAAAAGGTAACGTGAAAAACACCAGAAACCGACGAGAATACATGTTGCGATTGATGAATATAATTGAAACAAAAGAGGTTATTGCGTAGTAACTGGGGATCAATTGTGTCTGCCTACCCCTGGGAGATAGGCGTGACTGTATGTATATATGTATTTAAATATGTATGTACATACATACCATAGAGCCTAGACCTGCCTTTGCTGTAACAAAAAGTGGGTAGTTATAGGTTTATCATCATCAATCATCATTGCCCTTAGTCCACTGCTGGTCTGGCCTCTTTTTAAATTAAAGATAATAAGTTGATTTCTAAAAATCATTATATTTGAGGCATTATGGCGACTTTCTTCATGTACATATACGCCGCTTTATTCGACGGGGGTAAAATACTTTTAAATAAAATCAATAAAGAGTTTTCTCCCATATCTTTTTATTCTAAATACATTAATATTCTTTAATTCAACTCAAATATTCATTTAAACTATTACAAGCTATTTTTTTATTTTAAACATAAATAATAAGTTATGCAAATGACCAGCATTGCACACTTTTAACTCGGTTTAATATTTAACTAGGTATTATCCAATCTTAACGATAGTTCTCCATAGTGACAAAACATATACACAACACTGAAAACCTTTGGTGAAAACAATGTCTATATAACTATTGAACGATGACATGTCAGGTGCACCTATTTTTTTCATCATCAAATCTTTGGTTAAGATCACTAGTCGCTGAGCATACGAACGACACGTGATAAGGCTTGGTGGCCAATCAGACATGTCATGTTTACATACAGGTATTTTATTGTATTTAATAGACAAATGATTTAAAATAATACATCGAATACATATCTAGTTATCTATACATTTCACTGGTGTTTGTTCTTTATTATGTAGTTGCTATTGAAGGTTATGACAATTTGATAAAGGTACAAGGTAGGTACATGCAAGTTCACATTATGTAAATTACCAAAGATCGGGAACGTACGTAATACACAGATCTACTGCAGTACGAATATCATAATTATTATTCAACACAATTAGTTACAAATACGTATGTATTTAATTAAAAATAAATGATTCTAAGCGTAATGTTTCTATTTTACATAACACACAAGTAGTTAAGCGTATCCAATTTTTAATGTAGTAGGTATGTATGAATGTATGTTATGTATATATATATATAATATGTAGGTTGAAATAGGTAGGTACCAAAGTTCTAATCTATGCAGTTTCAAAATCAGACATTTCGAAGACAGGCGATGCACATATATGCCCGTAGTATTTAGTCGACGATAAAATCTTAAGTTATCTACGAAAATAATGTTCATTGGACCTTTCTTCTTTATGCTGATGACTGACACAAACGATGACTTAGAAAATACTTTCAATAATACTACAGGACGTGTATTATGATCAAATACAAAACAAGTGAAGTGACAGGAACTAAAATGTTTCAATCAGTTTAAAGCGAAATATCTTTTGAGTACATGAAGGAGTAGAGACCAGCTCTTAAAAATCATTCATTAAAAATAAAACAATGGCAAATGAAATGCAAACATAATACAGGTTCATTAAGTAATATACCCTCCTTATATTATTTTTATGTACCAACATAAAGTCTATTTAGTGAAGTTGAAGAAACTACTACTTACTATCGGTAACATAGTCACAAAGATACAAGAGGCTATTATAGGATATATTTTAGGTGTAGTTGTTGACGTAGTAGAAGAATATTCTTCCAATGTTTGAATCTATTTCTGACAGAAATTTTCTACGCAAAAATTGCTATCAGATTTTCTCAATGGGGTGATCTTATATAGGTACATAATACGTATTGTGATACAGAGTTAGAGTTATCAGATCTGCACAGCAATTCTGATATAACTTGATATGACTTTGAACAATGAGAAGAGCATATTTGGTGTGAAATCAATGATCATAAAATATTGTGCGAAGTGTTTTGGGAACTACCTACCACTATTGCAAGACGCGGCCTTCGTGCCGTTGAGTTCCAACTTATTCAACAAGTATTTGAATTCACTCAAAATAAAACTTAGTTGTAAAACCACTCATTTGTTAGTACTTAAAAACTTTAATCAAACACTTCAAGCCGTTAGTTGCGTACACGAAAACTTTAAGATCAATTACCATCTTTTTGTTACTATTTGGACAAAGAGAAGTAGGATAAAATACGCAGCTTTACAAAAATAACACGTTATTCTAAAGAGAAAAATAAACAGATCGCCAGCGATCCTCTATAAGTAATGAGGTGCACAAAATTAAGTAAAGCTTTCTAATAGGATGAACGTTTTAAAATGTCATTTTTGACCTCGATCCAACGAGAAGAGTTGCATGTGCTCGACCCTCCAACACGGAGAGTTCGTGACATCACAATGGAGAATGCATCTATGCTTAGGAAGGATTTATTATGATAGAATAAATACATATATTATGCGTTGATGTATTCCCTACGTTCTGTATCTATATCAATCGGCGGGAGAGTAGCTCAAATTACGTTCGCTACGCAGTAAGAGAGTGGCCGAATATTATATATTCAGAAAAAAGACACAACAACAACTCTGAAAGGCAATTTTTAAAATTTACCTTAAAATAGTTTTTACATTTAGGATATCTATTACGTTAATATATTTTGGTGAATAACATCATTATCGCAAACCCGTATTAAATATGAGAAACGTGGATGATATGACAATATAAATTACCCTTTCATACCAATTAATAAGCGTTTTCAATGTCCTTATTTAGTCAAGCCGATATATGCGGCGTCGATGACTATAACTACTTATACGACTCATTAAGAACCGAATACTAACTACTTACAGGGATTATCGAACGTCTGTGCGAACGAAACAACATTTCATACATCTTTGGTTAGAGAAAACGAAACAATAGTAAAAATACTAGACAATCGAACATTACAGTCATTGGAGGGACATAATTATTTAGTCGTTAGGTATTTTCTAAACAACATTGCATAATAATCACATAAAAATAATCATGCTCGAAATGATACGATGTTGGAATATCGTTCCATTTCGATGGTAAGCGTCAACAAGTATTACTATTATCCAACAAGAGGTCGACACGCGTCGGGCACCTACATCGGCCCGGACGGCGCCTACTGCCAGAGCTTCCACCAAACTTGCATCTTCTCAGTGAGTTTCTTGCAGATTCCCAGTAGTTTCCGTCACATCCCACCATCGCCTTCACCTTCGCACTCTTCAGAGCCTTCACCCTCTTCTAGCGTTACCTGGAAAAAGACAAAATACCATTTTAGTATATTGTGTGGAATAGACCGGTATTTTCTATTTTTAACTTTGGTGTTTTTTTAAATATTTTGTGTAATATGCTTATATGGAAATTTATGAAAGATTGTTTATTAACTTACTTGAAAACGTATCTGTTCCGGGCGGTCATCATCTTGGCCTGAGTGCTGAATAGGCGCTGGTGGAGGTGAGGGTGGTATCATGCTTTGGTAATAATCACGGTTCTCCTCTAGAGTGTCTAATATATCTTGAGCGTCAGGATGTACGAGGTCCGCCCATGTTTCCCATAACGGATGTACGATATAGTCGATGAAGCCGACTTGAGATTTTTCTATCGTAGCATTGTGCCTGTCACACATGGGGCTTATGTCCATTCCGTGTTCTCTCTCGCGATCTCCTTGTTGGAAGAATTCTTCCATTAGTAAAGCTACCCATCGCTTGTAAAGGGGCAGAGGTTTTGTGGGATTGCTCAGGTCGGCACAATGAACGAGATTCTCCAACACCTGTATTCGATCGGTGTAATTATCTAGTAATAGCACGCCGCTTCCAGCTACCTTCTTGGTTTCTACCATAGTTTTCAGGTCTGCCAACAGACTCATATGTTTTGACATATCCGTTGAGAGAACCATATCTATGACCATTTTTCGGAGCGTCTGCCTTTGTTTCTTATGTAGATTAATAAAAATGTCGCAGCCTTCGTTTTGAAGAAGTTTGAACGCTACAGCTAGATGGTGGTTCTCTAAAACGGACTCGTCGTTGTACATTAATGCGAGCTCTGAGCTTGAGTTGACCAGGAATTGATTAGTAAGCCCAGGATGATCAACATCATGAACGCACGCTGCAAATAAAGCGGCGCACGTTTCTATCGGTGTGAATACGGCATCTAGTGCTGGGGTATTTAGTAGAACGTGAGTGGATTGGGCCACGTCAGCGGCGTGTAGTGAGTTATGGAACGGGTTGTCGCGGCAGTAATGTTCCTCGAGGGTAACAGCAAAGGCGAGGAAAGTGCGTGCTGGTATCTGCAGAGTTCCTAATAACTCCCTGGACGTGAAAGCTGCATAGGCAACGGCAGTGAGAGGCCGACCACAAGACAAGTCTCCGATGCGGAAGATGTCGACGCCCCATCGTTCTAGTTCACCAAGCTGCCGACCCAGTTCCTCCTCGTGAAGTGTTTCTACTCCGTATCTGGGCACTCGTTCTCCAGTGAAGCTGTTTGTATGAGTCAATGCCCGTTTAACACCGGATATCTGTGGAAAAGTAGCAGATTTAATTATTATTTTTAAATCAAATAAAACAAAATTATAAAACTCATTAGGTCAGCACAAAAAAAAATTTGTGGCCTGTTGATGTGACGAACTTACTTGTGACATGGTGGTGCCCGGTCCAGCATGACGCGGTTTTTCCTTCTTCTTGGAGCGCTCTGTATTCTCTTCAACTTGTAAGGTTGGTATGTCAAGTTCTTGTTGTTTATCTGTAAGTAAAAATATACCTGACGTTAGTACACAGCAGAGAGCTTATTGCTCGACCCCTTTGGCCTAGAAGTTGAGAAGTAATTGATGTTAATTTATTGCTTCACATAAATCATGAGTAATAACAAAATTAGATTGACCTACATCACTGAGTATACTTCAATTGCAACCTAGAAGCTGATATCCAGGAAGCGATATCGTAGACGGATTACAAAATTTACATATTACCTCAAATTGTGTTACTAGGTAAAGATGTCAAAAAAGTGGATAGAATATGAAATAGCCATTAACGTATTATATGATTGATACGTATCTAGGTCAGGTAGCGTACGTGGTTTGTGATAGTACTGAAATATACCTAATCAGACACGCCGATTGGGGATTTTGATATATATATACATATATTTTATAAAGACAACTACTGCGTTAGGAATATACATACACGAAACGGATACACATACATTAAACGGGCACAAAGAACACCCAGACTTAGGAAAACAATTTGTGGATCACACAAAGTGTTTTCCCTTCTAGGATTTGAACCTTTAAAACTTGGTGCAGTAGAAACCACTAGGCCAACCGTGCAGTCTTCAATTATAATAATAAAGTTCACAGTGATCTACTTTCACTATATAAAATTGTAATACTGTTACACTCAATATCTAGATTGTTCTAGATTAAGTATGTATAACTGAGGAGCTCGTTATGTGTAAATCACTATCAGCTGTTGAATAATATACCGATATCGATTGTTAAAAGGAACGTTGGTTCTAGTACATCTCATATCTCGATTATTATTAAGTTGTAGTCATAAGGTTAAATGACCGTTTACAATAAAAATGTTTTATTCACTACTACGCGTTGTTATTTAACAGATTTCGCTACATTTTGATGACAACAATCTAATAATGGCAATTTATCATACAGGGTATCTAATGAGACGATTAAAACACACTTTAATATAATCTCACACATTAAATGGATTAAGGTGCTTATCTATTTGTATGATAGTTGGTACTATGAGTCCAGTGTCTATCTTATCGACACAGATAAATAATGGCTAATTTTAAAATGTAGCTAAGAATAGCCGGTCAAACAGAAAAACAATGTCTATGTACTTATTTTTCAATTGTGTACAATTTACATTGAGACATACTTTAACGAGTGGATTCACTCAATATAACTGTGTTAATTTACGTTATTTAAGAGCGAATTTATTACTGTTTTAGTCAGTTGTTACTGTTGTATATAATTATCATTAAAGTAAAAGTTAATTTTGTAATTCGCCCAAGCGTTTAAAATCACAGACAGAATAGAGCACTCGGTTTTGTTAATCATAATTCATGGTTGAAGACTACGCAAACAAATTAATTAATTGAAATTGTCGAGCTCTGAGTCGCAACTGCTACAAGGCTTGTCTCAATAACAAATTGTGCCAAATATTATGTCTATTCCTTCCTTTGAATAATTACATAATACATATAACAATAGTCATTACCAGATTTACTTTGCATAAAAGAAAAGTTATCGTTTAAATATAAACCAATATACGCAAAAAAGTTCAATACAGTGTTTATTATGTTTTTTTTACCCAATGGGTAGTCGAAGAGTCGCTGATTTTACATAAAACTATCCTAAAGAAGAAGAAGATCTTTAAAAATCTAAACAAAATCGTAACTTAAAACTCAATCTTGTCACAAAACGTGTATGGGATCTTGAAATGTACTTTTACTACATAATATTTATAACATATATTGCTGTATCTACGTTTCTTTGGAGATTGGTGTCTATATAATGTATAATAATGTATAATAGCTACTAAATACTAATAACTACAAAAAGATCTGTGTTGAAGGTATTCTTATTTGTAACAAAACAAAGTTTTCTGTGACAGACAGTATCAATATTTTGTACGGAGTACCTACAGCCAAGATGCGCACATGCCGAGGGGTTATCATCTCACTTATCATCGCGAGATAACACATTTATTTACATTTCATTTATTATCCTGTTGGTTCTATTTACTTTAGGTTCTTTTTATATTATAGAGATTTATTTACATGCAGATGAATAATAATATCACATAAGTAGCTCGTGTTATAATGTTTCATAACATTTATAGACTAAACTACAAAAGTTTAAAGTTTAGTTCTAAGTTATCAATAAGTTACTGTTTAGTTGAAAATGTTTAGTTTATTGTCTATCTTTCTTTACCAAGTCGACACAAAAGTACTGTGGGATAGTCGTAATTAAAATGTGAACGAACTTCTAAAACATAGCGTTCTTACACGTAGAAGGCATTATGGATTAAGTTAACTTAAGGTACCTTAGTCACAAAATAATTAAAAAAAAATACAACAACATTTTTGACAACTAGATCTACTGTTCTCTATAGAATATTAAACAACAAACGTATTTAAATCATGAAAATGGAATCCTTCCGCGTTTACTGTCTGTCCAGCGTTATCCTCTACTTAAAATGTTGTATTACAAATTAAAAAGCTCTAACAATAAATAAATTGAAAATTTCAAAAGTGCTAAAAAATCGCAAATAAAATAATTACTTAGATTACTTTCTAAAATATTTTTATTGTTATCTAGCATTTTATGATTCGTTATATAACAAAAGAAATTAAGAAACACTCACCCAAAAACGTAGAGCAGATGTACTCCGAGATCTGGTTGCCAGACTTGCTGGACTCCGAGAAGTGGCTCAGCTCCTTGTTCAGCATTCGCTTGAACTGCAATTGCAATATATCCATTGAATGTCCCATTGTCGCTACACGATTTCGAAGCCAACGGGCCGGTGTAAAACGAACGCTTTGTCTCTCAGCAGGCACACGCATTTCAAAAATCAAATGTGTTTATAAAAAGAAAGTAACTAAAAAGTTCAATTCCGTATTTGTAGCACTTAGCTTAGTAGCTTATTTATTTACGCTAACACGTTAGAACGTCTATTATCAAAGAGCGCTATCGTCCAACTGAGCTGTTCACGCACGGCGTTGCGAGCCGTATTAAACGTAGCACGATTGTCGTCACACTACGAAGCTACACAAATGCCGCCTTCTCGGTAACACGCTTTATATGTAATCTAGATTCAGTCAGTCATACGCGCTTCCTCTAATACCCTGAAGTGAAGGAAAATCAATTCGAGCTACCAAAAATTTGTATTTTCCCGAATTAAAGAGTTAGTAAGCCGTCTTTGTTGCCAAGAATAAATTTATAAAGATTTTTGAGGCTATAAGACAAAAACCCTGACGAATTGAATAGGTTTTTCATTAACTTTTCGTTAGTAAAATTTGGTTAGAAGATCATTGAGTAAGAAATTATAAATATTCTTTTATCTTCATCTGCTGCATAAAGTTAATCAACCGAGTCTAAGAATTGAAACAAAAAAAAAGAAAGAAAGGCTTATTATTTAAAGAACAAGATGAAACAAGAAACCGGAGTTTTCCCTATTGACTAAGTTTAGGTAAATCAGTTAAAGATTCAGTTACATTATGTTTTGTTCCTCTATGTAACTTAAACACGTGTAGGTTTCTATCTACTTACTGAAATATGTGTACATATGTAGCACATGCTTATATAAATTTCAACCAATCGCCGTACATATGTATACGTACACCAAACCCCCATTTTGTTTGTGTGTACGTCTTTTTTAAACAAGAAAATCTTTATCGATACTGTATACACTAAAAGTTACAAAGCAACTTCACCGGAATAAACTAATTTCTTACTGGTTCTCAGCCAAATAAACAGCCACAAACCTATTGATTTGTCTTGAGTGATTCGTTGAATTGTTTAAATTGGCTGTAGCTTCTGAATGGATCCACGTCCTATTTAAAGCATTATTGACAATGAAATATCTCTGTGTGTTTAAAATGTTTAATAAATAATTTGTTTAATACTTTGAAACTATAAGTTTTATGGCAGTAAACATAAATAGGTAGACAAGTAATTAATGAGTATTTTAAGTCAAATAAGTGCAGAAAGTGTTTTCATCAAAAAACAAGGCAAGCGAAAATTGTGTGCGTATTATTGCCTATTGATAATCTCTGTTATACTTGAAGGAAATACAGAAGAAATAGGGTATTAAACAGGTCATGCACTACATATTTTCAGAGCCTGGTATATATATTTTTTTATGATAATTGTGTTTACATGACACAGTAGCCTACTACTACATCATAAAACACGGGGCACTTCTAACCTTAATTTTTTATGCGGTAGGATGTTTGTTTCAATTTCACTCTCTTCATATTCTACTACATTTTTATAGATACAACAGTCTAAAAATATTATATATACTCACAATTCGACGTCATAAAATGAGTGATGGAAATGTTGTAATATAGTAATAATGAATTATCCCTGTAACCTATTTCTCTTATAACAGTTTTTATGACTTGGTCGGCAGACGCAGGCCGAAACACTATAAAAAATTTGGTTTAAAATCTTTTGATACTTTGTTATCTCTAGATTCTTCGAAAAGTTATGAAAATAAATAAATGGTTTTCTATGCTTAGGTACTCGTATTATATCACCATTACTGTAAAACCGTATACCGGGACCAACAGCAGTGTCCCACGATCACACCGAGTTATAGCACTCGGGAAGTCCCAGGAAAAAATAGAATTATAATTAGTGAATAAAATGCATATCAGTAGGTTGTATTTTAAGGCAAATGTGTGCCAGAATGTATGTTACCACAAGGAATTCTTCTCGATCCCTATTGTACAATTTCCCTGTGACGCCGCCACCAGTGGGTGTGCGCTGATAAAAACGACACAATGGTGTAAATAAATAGGTATACCTAAACTGATTCATGGCTAAAACCGTGACGTACCGAGTAAATTAAAAAAATATGTAATGAGGGAAATCATATTGAATTCCTATACGTCACAGAAATACTTTCTCTTCTGGTTTAAAACTTATTACCTTTAACTTGCTTATCCTGTCAATAAAAATTTTAACAAAATAAAAACAGACTTCAAGAACGTCCAAATCGATCGATTTCTCTTGGATGCCATCATCAGATCTCAGTGTCCTTATCATGGTACCACCGTTGGGGCCTTTCCTTAAAAAAATGATCATCAAAATCGGTTCATAAACGACTAAGTTATCCGCGAACACAGATAAAAAAAACCATTTACGAAGTCGAATTGAAAACTTCCTCCTTTTTTGAAGTCGGTTAAAAAATTTAAATGTTCTAGAATAATAGCAGCAAATGTCAGGCAATTTTGAAGTATAAAAATGTATGAACGTCGACAAATTTGGACGTCGACGATCGACAAATTTGGATTTCAGGATTGTCGTCAGAGTTGGGAATGAATTCCCATAACTTATGAAACTAACGTTGTGACGTCAAATACTAAGTTGCCACTATTTGGATGTGTCATTGTTTGGGTTTGTAATACGTACTGTGTTTACATATTTAATAGTAATTATTCATTTATATTTTATGACCAGATCGTGATGAAGGCGTGGGATTATGACGTGTTTATCATCCCACGCTAACATTGGGAGCTAATTTGTAATAAGGTTATGACACATAATATCGACATTTATTTGAGTAAGGTGTTAGAATATATTAGAAAAACTGCATGTAAGACTCTGATGCTTTTGCATCATTAACATAAAGTACAGGTATTTAAGGCGAGACACTCAGGATGTCGAAGCAAAGAAACTGTATGATCTAATGTGATGTTACATTGATAATTTTTCATTCGCATAGCTTAGGGGGTTTCACGCTTGTTATTTCCTGGTTACAACGGTAACTGCTTGGAATATCAACTGTATGTATGGCCTGAACGGCTGCCATGATAGTAGTCTTTCGTACTCATGATGTAATCATGATTAATCGGATAATTTTAATGAAACTTATCTCTTATGTTGATATCCATTGACGTGTTACTGATCAACTGTAATTAGCCCTAAAGTATCTTTGATGAATTAGCAACATTCGTGGAGTTAGATTTTAGAACCGGATTTCAAAACTATGACGTCCATATATAAAGTAAAATAATTTTTAGTGGGGAAATAATAATAACGGGGTGATAAAATATACCAGTAAAACTAACTGAAATGACGCTATGTTAACCACTGCACGAATGATTGCCAATATGCATGCAAATATTAAATCTAGCGTAATGATTTGTGTTCTTTGTTATCATAGTAATGATAATGGACGGTGAACAATTTCTAGCATTTCTTTTTCCTATGTTAAAGAAACATGAAGAAAAGTAAAGCTCTCTAGCTTTATAAATAAACTAGCTGAACCCCGCGGTGATACCGGCGGTTATCGTCCATTTTGCACTATTAATCTAAGATAACAGGTAATGGACAAATGCTCACACAGCTTTTGACTGCTTCGGTAGCACAGTGGTCTCGGGACCGATACCTGGGTGTCCGAACCTCCAATGTTTGAATGATCTGTGTTGGATGTCCGAAAATATTTTATCTATACAAATAAATAAAATTGGAGTGTCTGTTTGTAATATTAAAATAACCGCTTTTTACTAAATGCATATGTATGTATACATGGTACATATACGAAAAATGTAGTTAAAAAATTTTTGTCTGTCTGTCTGTTTGTTCCGGGTAATCTCTGGAACGGCTGGACGGATTTTGACGGGACTTTCACTGGCAGGTAGCTGATGATCCGGGGAGTAACTTAGGCTTTTTTTAGACTAACTTTGTCGCGCGGCGTTATTCGCGGTACAACAATAACCGCGGGTAACACCGCGGGGTTCAGCTAGTTTCAAATAAAATAAAAGCTAAGGACGACGATAAGTCATTTTATTATATTCATCGATGTTGAAGATTATGATAGGAACAAATTAGTAATGTGAACAGATTTAAAGTAAATATGTATGTACTCGTATAAGAATCGACAGACGAGAACAATAAAGTTATATAGGCTCAGATGTTATACCAGCAGTTTGTATCCCTGACCTAAATTCCAACAACAGTCTTCATTCAACTTTAAAAATAAAAAAAACACGTGTTTACTTAAACTGTTTAGACACTCGTGAGATTCGTAGGTATCGGATTTTCGTACTTGGATTTATCTTAAACTTTTCCTTGTGTGATAAGAACCATAACTGATTTCAATCGCTCTAATGTCCTCGTGTGTACTGATATGATAACAGCTGGTTACTAAGCAATTGTCAAACGTTATAAATTAATAAACAATTTGACATATGGCCAAGATCAATGCGTCACGGCCACTAAAAATTTCCTTTCAATGGCTATCCATTCCTTTTTTTTTATCAAATAGTAGATATTTAGATATTACATATACAGTTTTACACGTACATATTTTAATATACTTAAGTTGATTTCTGCTTTACCTTAAGTAAATGTGATTAGTCTTGAAATATTGCTTTGTCGAGCGGGCAGATTGTAAATGCTCGTATAAATAGAAAAAAATCAGGGTAACATTGGTATCTAAAGTACCGGGGTATTAAATAATGACGTGACGGATTTTTAAGAATGTGTGTCTACGGATACGGATTTGTATGCGGATTATTAGTATTTATCTAATGACAATTATTATTAGTGTATGTAATTTATAACATCAACAATATTATTTACTATGACGTCTGTTTCTATATTTAATTGTAGTAAAATAAATCTTTCTCATTTTATGTTAGACATCATACATGCCTGCTAAATGTATTTTAAATCAATCAATCGTTTCAATAGGCAGAAAATAAATTTTACTAAGATTTATTCAGTACCTACATACTTACTTGTAAGTTACATTTAAACGGACGGGACAGGTAATGTTTAGCATTGCCGTTGAGCTACGGTTTCTTGGGAAAACTATTAAAGAAAAATGTTGCTGTCTATTTTCCTAGAAAACATTCAATCTCAGCCCAAAATAACAACAATGAATTTTGTGTTAACATATACAATGTAGTGCCAAGAATATATAACGATGTGATTATTATCTTTTTGTAAGAGATCTTATATATATTTCTATTCTATTGGACAAAGTTCTTACAAGTAGTTTTTAACCAACTTCAAAAAAAGGAGGAGGTTTCTCAATTCGACTGTATACATATTTTTTACTTTTTTTATGTGTGTTCGCGGATAACTTCGTCGTTTATGAACCGATTTTGATGATTCTTTTTTAAATGGAAAGATGTCCCAACGGTGGTACCATGATAAGGACATTAATGTCTGATGATGGCATCCAAGAGAAATCGAGTCGAATCTTGAAGTCAGTTTTATTTTTGTTAAAATTGTACTTGTCCTCAACATGTTTTAGTTAACCGTTAACACAGACGTAACTAGAACTAAGCCTTGAACTGCGAATAGGATGCCAGTGTTAGGTCTACTCAATTATTTACTTTAATATCTAAAGATAATGTCGTTCCTGGTTTTGCGGAGACCTCACTTTATGCGTAGCATATGATTCACTCAATTCCGTTATTTAGAATGGAGTCTAGTACCATTGTGACGTATAATAATGAATGTACATAGCTAGCATGATTGTACAAGTATTTGTATTACGTAGATATTTATTGAGTCAGTACGGCCGTGAGAACTTATTCAATATTATATTGGCGCTACACCCGAGTAAATAAAATGTTTGGTTTATTTTAGTTGCCAATAGACGTTGGTAACTTATTCTTACTATAACAAGTTATTGTTTTGTAAGCTTGAATTTAGCATTTATTATCCAGGCTTGAAATTCTTAATTGCCTTTATTTTAGCAAAAGTCAGGAGATTAACAGGTATTTATATGTTTGGTACATCAATTTATAAAATTTAGCAAGCTAGACGTTGAGGTAATTTTTTGATGTCAAATTTCCAAAACAAATATCATCCAATAAAATAAGTCTTAGAAATTAGTCTAAGGTTTACCTAATATAATTAACTAGCTGACCCACGCAACCTCGTTTGCGTCTCCTATTGCCCGTAGCGTGATAATTTTCCCCCGTTTTTGTAACATTCTTCATTGTTGCTCCGTTCCCGTAGGTCTTAGCGTGATGATATATAGCCTATAGCCTTCCTCGATAAATGGGCTATCTAACACTGAAAGAATTTTTCAAATCGGACCCGCGGTTCCTGAGATTAGCGTGTTCAAACAAACAAACAAACTCTTCAGCTGTATATAATAGTATTGATTAAAAATTAAAATAAATTAATAACAGGTATAACTTATGTTGCATTTGATATTAATGCACATGTATGAAGTCAAAGGTTGTACAGTTCGAATTATTACGTCAGACTACTGCTGAAATGTGTTGCTGTTAATAAAATTTATTTATGCATTATGCCTACAAGTATTTCCTTAGTTTTATTAATGCAATTATATTAAGTAAATATATGTATACTTGGTCTTAAGATGTTGTATTTATTATTAAATATTTAAAAGGATGTAGATTTTTTTTTCTTTTAGAACATTTATTAGAACATTTATTCTCATTGGTTTTAAAATTATTGTTGTGTAACCTATGTTAAATATTTCTATGATCCGTCATAAATTAAAAATAAATCGAACTTGTCATTAGATAATAACCAGTTTGCAGGTTTAGCAAAGTAGCGAGGTGCATAGGGAACCATATTCTGCTCTTTCATATTTTCGTAAAATTATTTGAATTTTAGCATCCAATGGACCCATCGATAGCTTGTCGTAAAAAGCATTTGTTTTATTAATAAAATTGGCATGTCTCCCTGCACGTTTTAAATATACAATTAATACACAATTAAAAAGAAAAATGTTTTATAAAATGGTTTGTAACGATTAAATTTATACAATTAGGTAGTGGCTCTCATATTTGGAGGGATATCCCCGCGGTGCTACCCGCGGTAACTTCACCCGCTGGTAACGCCTCTGGTCGTATCAATTAGCAACACAATAAATTATTTATGTTTTTTTGTGTTGGTTTTTTTTGTGTTTTTTTGAATTGTAAATTTAGACCTTTCTCAAATCTTCAGGGAACGACACAAAAAAAATTATATCGGTTCAGACGTTCAGGAGGAGTTTAGTCACATACGCACGCACAGAAGATTTTTTTTTATGAAATATTGGACAGCAGACGCATCGCCTGTTGGTAACCGATTACCGCCGCCCATGGATACCCGCAACACCAGATGCGTCACAAGTGCGTGCCTTTGGGGGATAGGGGGAGAGGATAATGGACGTTTTTTACCATACATCTTTATATCTTTCCAAATATAAAGATGTACAGTAAAATTAAAAATTAGTAAAGCTAAACAATACAATTTGAACTGATATATCAAAAGAATAATACATCACATTGTACATCTTCTCAATGACATTGCGGGGGGAACTCATGTCAACCTTCATATACAAGGTAACGGTGGTGGCGGCGGGCGGCGCTCCGCTGAGGTCGGCATAGACGTCACAACTAACCGGGTCATTATATAGGTGGCTGGAATTGCCAGATGGCCTCTTTTTTAAACCTTCATCGGAAAAGCAATTTCAATATACATAATCATATTCAAAACTACAGTCGGAATGAATAGTGCCATTGACCGATCAAATTCTGTTTCCACTAAAAGCTGATGCTATTGTAGTAAATTAAATACAAAACAATGAACGTAAACTTTCTTTTATGTGCTTTGAACAGGCCAATAGGCTTGTTAAATTATTTGATTCTTAATAAAACTTTATTTTGTGATACGTATTATGATAAAAGAAGTTTCCAGATAGATGACTTATTTTTACAGAAACTACTGAATGTTAATGTTTTAGAAACATAAAAAAAAATGATTAGGCCGTTGGAAAGTTCTGTTGCAAATAAAAGATTTTATACGTAATTTAATTTGTGTAAAAACAACAAACGAAGTTTACGTTCCCCACTCGTCAAAACGTCGAATATTGTGCAAACACATCACATTTTCTTTTGAAGATTGTATTTAGATGGAATACTAATATTTTGAGCGTTTCGGTGGTTTCATTACACGATTTAGCCGCGTAGGCGGGTGAGGCAGCAATTCAGCGAATTTTCCTTCTATTTATTGTGCAATCGTGAGAATCTTGAAAGATGTACACATGTGATATGACGTAAGATTTTCAGGTAAACGAGATAATGACAGGGGAGTTCTCAGTTCTGGTACAACAAAGCTGCTCATTATATTTAGCGAGGTTTATCCGCGTTGATCGCGGATTAAAGCTAAACAACTGTGTCAGGCAGGAGATAAATCATATTGGAGCCACGTATCTCTACATCGGATGCAATGCGTACGTGACTAGGCGGGCGTACTGGACTCCTGATGCGTATGGACTTTTGCCCATACACTTGAAGGCCACACAAGTAATTTTATCGTAAGTAATTGTTATTGTCAATATTATTTTTATCGATTATTATTATTTTACATTGGAGCCCTTTTAAGGTACAGTCACTGTATATGCAGTTTTGTTGTTGTTTTTATGCAACAAATCTGCATAGTATGTACATACATACTATATATATACATGTATATACTACAACTAAACACAAAACATTGATCTGAGTCTAGTTTATCTTTCTACTAACTATTTGGAAGTGTTTTTGCCAAAAATATCATCTCGTAGTCTTTTTCTTTGTTGTCTTTTTTAACCGAATTCAAAAAAGGAGGAGTTGTCTCAAATCGATCGTTTTTTTTTTATGTGTGTTCGCGGATAACTTCGTCGTTTATGAACCGATTTTGATGATTCTTTTTTTAATGTAAAGGAGGAAAGGAGATGTCCCAACGTCGAACATTGAAGTCGATTTTATTTTTGTTAAAATTGTACTTGTATAATCACCTATCGATGACGGGATAGTTCGGTTAATGAAAATGTTCTTCCATTTATTCTGTATATTCTTTTATTATGCAGATTGATTCAAATTATTTCTATTTGTCAGGTATTCAATATTAAGCTTTTAACATATACGCTACCTTGCATCAGTCAATAAATTTAACAAAGTTTTCCAGTAATTTGATAATATGTTTTTGCAGTAACCAAACATTACCTTTATAAATAACCCTTTCTTAGCCAACAGGTAAAAAGTCTCATATCGCTTATCTATACTTAATAATATAAAGTTGAAGAGTTTGTTTATTTGTTTGAACGCGTTAATCTCAGGAAACGCTGGTCCGATTTGAAAAAAATATTTCAATGTTATACAGTACATGTGTCGAGAAAGGCTATAAGCAATATATCATGACGCTAAGACCAATAGGAGCGGAGTACCAATAAATGAATGAATCAATGAAGAATTATCACGCGGCGGGCAATAGGAGACGCAAACGAGGTTTATTATCAAACGCTAGTTTATTTAGATAATTCACACGTTTTCAAATTGATATATGTTTGAAGTAAAGTAACGTTAGTATAATAGTTTGAGATAATTTGGTGAATATTGCTCGTTTCTAAGACGATCTATTGGCAGAAACCTTGGCAGATGCCAAATTTTAAACGCTTTATTCCTTTTGTTTTTACATAACACAAATTTTGTGCATCATTTCGATACGTGTCACTAAAGCTTAGTGAGGTTTTAATAAGAGGGGGACAAACGCTTAGGTTCCTGGCTCATATTTGTTGTTGGTAAATAATATTTGAGGAAGTGATCAAGAGCTCGGTAATCGTCACCTTACTCGTTAGGGATCTCGTTTCCCAGAATTAATCCCACAGGAATCTTTTAAAGGTTATTTATATCTATACTAATATATAAAGCTGAAGAGTTTGTTTGTTTGTTTGTTTGTTTGTTTGAACACGCTAATCTCAGGAACCGCTAGTCCGATTTGAAAAATTCTTTCGGTGTTGGATAGTCCATTTATCGAGGAAGGCTATAGGGTATATATCATCACGCTACTACTAATAGGAGCGGAGCAACAATGAAGAATATTTCAAAAACGGGGGAAATTTTCACGCTACGGGCAATATAAGGCGCAAACGACGTTGCGTGGGTCAGCTAGTACTCGTATATGAGCAACCCTCGTCAACTTTTCTTTTTGAAGTGTAGTGTTAAACTTGGATAAGTGGATGAAAAAGTACATGAAAGTATTTTAAAATAAAATTGTTATTTATGTGTCTAAAAATTCGTTTTAAGAACTTAGTTCAAAGAGAAACCAGTTTAGACTTTAGTGTTTAGAACAGCATGGCAATCGAATCTCTACCGTTTTAAATTGACGTTTGTATTGATTGTAAAGCCTTTGTACCATAATAGGTCGAAATATATATATTTATTTCTAGGCATTTTATTCATGATAAACTAGCTCGCTTAATATGTGGACCTCTGACAATTCTAAGAATATTCGAAGCTAAGATGAAAATAAAGTTATTGAGTTCTAGATGAAGACTGTATTAAACAAAGAAAAGGAAGGCTCATCATTCTAATCTTTTTTGCCATAAATGAGAGTTGAGTAGGTACTATTGTTTATTTCTAAAAGGACTATTACTCACTACTTTTAATCACTGTAATCTTAAAAACACTTTCGTAATGGATAAATCTGTCATTGAGGTACAACCTTTCAGACAAATTAAAAAAATATTAAAAGCGATAAATCTTGATGTCAAAATTGTAAATCGGTGAACCATTTCATTAATAACTAGCCGACCCACGCAATCTCGTTTGCGTCTCCTATTGCCCGTAGTGTGATAATTATCCACCGTTTTTGTAAAAAAATTCATTGGTGCTTCGCTCCTATAGGTCTTAGCGTGATGATATATAGCCTCGATAAATGGGCTATCTAACACTGAAAGAATTTTTCAAATCGGACCTGTAGTTCCTGAGATTAGCGCGTTCAAACAAACAAACTCTCCAGCTTTATATATTAGTCTATAGATATAAGTATAGATAATATTCCTGCCGGTGCTAACTTCAAAGGGCAACGCCAATTGATGACTCAAGAATCAATATCGCAATTAATTTCTATCGCGCACCTTAGTGTGAATGTGTGTATGTAGTTTCTATCAGGTTTCACTAGGCAAACAAAGAGATCAATGCGTTATTTTAGTCATACTGATGACCAAGTATGATGATATTGTCTGATGGCGGTTAAGCTTGACCAAGAACTAGTTACTAGAAAATTATAAAATAACTAATATTTGCCCAACGCCCGTGTGTATGTCGGTTGTAGCGATTAAAAGTAATCTATATCCTTCCTCAAGAACCACAGTATCTCCTCGCCAAATTTAATTGAAATCGGTGCAGAGGTTTAGCCGTGAAAGCGTGACAGACAGACATACAGGCTTACTTTCAAATTTATAATAGACAAGCTTTCGCTCGCGGCTTCACATTCGCATTTAATAAAAAGTATCCTATGTTACTTCTAATTCCTCCAAAAATATGTGTACAAAGTTTCATGATGATCGGTTAAGTAGTTTTCGCGTGAAAGCGTAACAAACAAACTTACATTCACATTCATAATAATAAGGATACTAGTATGGAAGTATGGATTTTCAGGTTTAATTTCCTCTTGATTTTAGTAGTGGAACTTAGTAATAAAATATGTAAACAATTTGTAAAATAAACCCAGACTTAAGAGAACAATAACAATATCAAATATCCCGACTCAGTAATGGTAATATAATCTTTTGCCCATGGGCTGACGAGATCGTCGATCAGTCACCTTATACAAAACCTTAAATAAGAACGTAAATCGAAAATTCAATCCATCAACTCAAAATCAATAATGCTCAAAAACAATAGATGTCCTATTATATATCGACGTGGTAGAGATCACGTAGAACGCAACTATGTATCAATATTTATTTATGATACAAATGTATATTGAATATCGTCTATATACGTGTGCTTTGATTACCTATTTAATAACCATTGAATTATTTTATGTAGACTTCGAACATATATAGTTTCATACGCCTTGGTTTGATAATATTTCATTAATTTCAAAGATTTCGAGCAAAGTGATCGATGTTTTCATGAGAAGATCAGGAAAAATACATATCTAGTGATTTTTTCACTATTTCAATACAGAATAATTCCAGTGAATTGTCTGAGCAATATCTAAACAATAATAAATCATGATAAGGGGTTTGACGAATCACATAGAGAGATGGCACGCTATATTGTGTGTCACACATTCCAAGATTTATTTACATTTCTTCGTGTGAGCTACGTAGTTATGTAAAGGGAAACTTCTTTGTTATATGGCGCTGATGATATTTAAATACTGCTACCAAATACCAAGTTAACTAAATAATTCAACACCTTCGAGGAATCTTAGCAATATTCCTAGAACAATTCTTTGTCGAACAACAAAAATAATCAATTCAATCATGTAGTGCCGTGTATATCATTTTTGTTAAATGGTTCATTAGAATAGTTTCCTTTGTATGACTGCATTACATATTTTTTTAGAAAACAACTCCCGAATTAGGAATATATCATGTGTCACAATGGACTTTACAAACATTCATAAAACGGACACAAAGAACACCCACACTCAAAACAACACTGTTTTTGCGTTGCATTGCCAGATTTTTTTAGTCAAAACTGAATTTGAGACTTTTTTATTAATATAAGCGGGATTCCTACGTCGAAGTAGTAAGTAGAACAAAGAGTAAAAAAACGTATCGTATCTAATCACAAATTACGACACGTGAGAACGAGAGAGCTAAAAAAAAGCTCATTCGCAATATTTTGAATCAACCCTAATTCGTGAATTGCCTGTCAATTGTTTTAACGATAAAGCACTACCGCTAACTAACTTCACTTTGGACGTCCTGCCAGTAATCTACAAAAAAACGGGACATTATAATTTTGATTCAAAATTCAAAAAACTCATCGCAGTAGAAAACGACGTGGCCACGGCTTAAACCACTAATCCATCCGTGCAGTGAAGAGATATCAGGAGTGTTCCTATTATTGTTTGGAAGAATGTATTATACAATCATGATAGTGTTTCGTGATCCAATCGCAAATTATTACGTACTAGCACCCTGCCCCGGCTTCGGTCTCTTTACAGAAAATATACTATAGCCTATGTTACCCCGAAAAGATTTGCGGCTTAATTTTTCCCTAAAAATGTAATCTTCTATATATATAAAAGAGGAAGGTGACTGACATAGAGAGAGATCAACGCATAGCCCAAACCGCTGAACCTAGAATCCTGAAATTTTGCATGTAGGTTCTTTATATAACGTATCTAAGTGAGCACTAAGAAAGGAATTTTTGAAACGCCACCCCTATGGGGGTAAAGCAGAGAATGAAAGTCTGCGTGAGCAAAAGCTAGAAATTTATATACGAAAATCTTCCTCAAGAAACACTCTATCTGTTAGCAAAAACCGCATCAAAATCCGTGCAGTAGCTTTTGGGTTTGTCGCGAACAGACAGACAGACAGAGTCGGCGGAGGACTTTGTTTTATACTATGTAGTGATAGTAATATTTTATTTCTTAGGTAAATTAACGTCCAATAAACATATTTAATAATTGTAAGACATATACACATTTATCTTTCAACTAGTTAAAAGTATAAAAATGTATATCTGAATTTAATTTCCTACATTATAATCTGTTTGAACGTGATTACATATTTACGAACATAATATTAATCTAAAATAAGGACTTTTCCTTGACCTAAATTCTATAAATGTATAAACATAAAAACGAATTTGATTAAGAATCAAAGTGATATAAAATAAAGATATATTATCTTTAGTTTATTTTGTGTTATACAAACTGTCGTTACGGTTTTGATAAAAAATCTATCTTGATTTGTGAAATGAGTGTGCGAGGTATTGTAGATACGATTTTATCATTTTTATAACAACACGTTGAACAAGATGCGATGTGATGCGATGCAATGCAATACCTATGTATATTCCGAGGTTATCTATATCAGGCGAGTATGACGTTGTAATGTTGAGTAAAAGTTAATCACCTGTTTTACTCACTGTATTGCGACTTTCCTTATACAGATATGTAATGGAAATAATAACAATAATAGTTCTAGTAGAAAAATATGAAATAGATTGTTTATAACAATGCCAAAAAATGATTTCAAGTTCATATGATTCAGTTCGCTTTGAATTCTCAGTACCTATATATTGGTCTGCCAAGTCGTAAGAGCTATTTTATACTGGTTGAAGATTTAAAAACAAATCTCTTTCACCGCTGTTCTGCTAAAATTACAATGGTATTTTTTTTTTATAAAGGCAACTGTCGCATTAGGAAAGAACCAAAAATAGTACCCAGACTCGGAATAAGAAATTAAAGATCACACAAAGTGTTGACAATGTGGGGTTTGAACCCACAGCCCTCGACGCAGTAGAAAGTGGCGTGGCGAAAGTTTTAACCTCTACACCATTTGTGTAAATTTAAAAGCTCTTGATATTTATCCAAAATCAAAAGTGACTAGATAAACTTGACAGTTTATTATTCTCTATCGAATTAGTTACAACGACAGCTAACCAATATATGTAAGTAGGTATTTGTGCAGTGGTTACTGACCTTGAGCGAAGCCATATCAGAGACGGAGCGGTGTGTTTGTATTGTCTCCAGCTGGTCCAAGCACCAGTCGAGCTCCTCCACAGTTTCTAAGGCTAGCTTCATATAGGCTTCATCTGAAACAAACGAAATTACTTTCAAGTTGCACATTTAATTATAGTATATGCATGAGTTATGTAAGAGAGAAAACAGATACCTGCTATCCATACAGTTTTGATTTTAAGTACTGGAAAATGAATAGCTATTCCAAAATAGTCTCAACCCGTATACTATACAAAACAAAATGAAAGTAAGTGAAATATAGCGTTACAGTTACTTTTTACTAACTAAAATTAATTTGATTTCGACTTGAATTTCAAATTACAATTAAAAACACGAACTGGAATGTGAATAAGATTCATTCTTAATAGACTTATCGTTGCAATTTCCTTAACGCGTTTTTTTATTTCAAACATCCATTACAAATTTTATCTCATTATTATTCAACTCTTTCCAGTACAATACAGATTAAATGATAATAATATTTACGTTGTCTAAACCTGTGTTAGATGCAGAAGAGAAAATAAATAATAAGATTATTTGCACACTAACTTTTCTAAAGACACGTTATATTCATACTATATGAATTAATCCTTCTCATATCACGTATTATTTTTTTGTTAAATCTAGTGAACAAATAAAGCATTATCTGTCTATCTATTAAATAGACATACAGTCACTAACAGAAAGGTTTTTAAAGTAAACCGTTAAAAGTTAAGTCTCGCAGCATAAACATGTTACTTTGACTTTTGTTAAGTTCATTCATAGGTCAATCTGGCTACCTATAAATGCACGTCATGGACTGTATAAGATTCGGATACAATATGAGTTTTGTATAAATACAAGTACACATCTGTATTCAATACTAGCTTTTGCTCACAATCATTTTTCAGGTTAATATATAGCTTCTGACACTCACCAATAATAAACTCACCAATACCAATAGTGAACCACTTACTATTGGTAAAATAAATACTTTTTAAATCAATTCAGTACATCCAGATATTACCCGCTCAACCTTACAAACTTTACCACTTTATAATATTATAGTATAGAAATAGATTCATTGGCAATAAAAAAAAGTCGGGTCAAATATCCAATAAAAGGTGCTTGTTGTGAGATTCTTAATACGAGTATATAAACCACGTCGTGTTACATCATACATAGGATAAAAACATTCTAAAAAAAACATATTTCAAAAAGTTTCAAGACTAGTTGGATCAATATCGCTAAAATCTGTGTGTCGTAACATGGTTCCCTACGCGTCATGGCTTTTCTACCATATTGCTCGGTCTTCTGGAACATGCTAGCTTCGAAATGATTTTTGCTATGTGGCTAAAATATATGTAACTTCTACAACGCGTATTAAGCTTTTTCATAAAAATCATAACATTAATTTCGCGTCATTGAGTAAAATATAGAAATTATGAAGTAAAAACTCTTTAGGATAGAAAATGTTCTAAGAATAATATGGTCTTAAAATAACACGGAAATTCTATGTTGTAAGTACCGATATTATAGTGTGTGTAGAAAACTATATTCAGGTAAATATTGGAATATATGAAAGAACATACTCTTTCAGTACAATAGTAGTTTACGTTTGTTTTTTATTTTGTAAAAGTACCGATTGGAAAATAAAAATCCTTTTTAAAATGAATTGTTAGTGACTGCTAATTGAAAAATAAATCGATTATTGGTATTGCAATAGAAATAGTAGCGCTGTGACTATTCTCTATATACATAAATGTAAGTATATACTAGTGTAATGTCGACTGATAACATAAAGTTGATGTTGTAACTTGCACAACTTTTTTATTGGCAAACGATTTTGAAATACAACATCGTGCTACGGCCGATAAGAGCGGAGCAGTAACCTACTAATCTCAGACAAACGGAGAAAATGTATATACATAAGTACGTTAACATATTTGTATATGTGTATGAAATTAGCGCGTGGCCCGGCTTTGGAAAAATATTGGTGTCAAATTCTGTATCAATGACAAATTAATCATGTATTGTTCTTGGATGATCATGAAATACATTGCATGTTGTTTGTTCGTAACGGCCATAATAATGAGCCGTGATGTCGTGCGTCACAAATTAAATTTCTCACGAGATAACTTGAAAGTAAATATATTTTGACCTTAAGCTAATATCGGGGAATTAAATACTGATAATAATGTACTGTCTGTCACAACAGATGGATCTTAGGTACTTCTGAAAATGAAATTTTTCTCACAAATTAGCAATTAGCGACTATGTGTTGAGTGATAGACGTCTCTTTTATAAAAGTACGCTTTATAATTGTACTATTTTAGGTACAAGCGCCATGGTAGCCATTTCACATTGAATGATTTGACCAAATTCATTGATAAAACAAACATATTCCTATGTATATGTTTCTTTGCGTGTAAATATAAAAAATGATAATTTGAAATAATTAAAAAATACATATCTAAGAGCTGCATTACTAAGTTTTTAAAGTAATATGTATTACAAGTTTAAAAAATTAATCGTAAGAAGCATCACGTAACAGGTGTTCATTTCGTGTTTTGTTTTTTTTAGGCCTAGAGGGCAAACGAGCAGACGTATCGACAGCCCATTCGTGCCGTAGCGTGGCTCTCCCTTATTTATTGTTCATGCCTTTTATAGGAGCTAATACTAGTGTTACCACATCATACTAATACTAGGGCTGCCACTTAAAAATAAAAATAACTACTGTAGTCGGTGCCAGACACAACTGTTCAAAATGATCTATAATATATATATATATCTATATATATATATTGTTTATATATATCTATATCTATATATATAAGCAAAAATAATACGTGTGGTGTCGTGGGGCACCAGATAGGAACGAAGTTATTTATCATAAAATATAATAATATATGCAACTTACAGATGGCACTATACCAATTTTTTAAATCTTACGCTTTTGTGATTGAACGTTACGGACGCTTTTTGCCGGCTAAGTTACCTCTCCACAACGCCCCATACTCCACTTTCGTTTCAAAATTTAAAACGAAAATACTTGCTTTTATAACGGGCCGAGCTATTAAAGAGAAAATAGTTTTGTATATGTTCAGAAGCATAACTTTATCGTAAAAAGCGTGAGTTGATTTAAAAAAAATACCCTATCTAGACACGCGGCAGCGTGTCAAGCCAAGTTCAAGCAAAGGAACTGGCTAGCCAGCGCCGAGTGTAATATTACATGAACCACTTGGTGCCACTTTTGACTCTTCTATAACTCAAAACCTCTTTAACGTAAACACACAAAACTGCGTGTGTTTAATTATGTCTATAAGGACATCTAGAGGCCCAAATTTCATGAAGCTAGCTCAAACGGTTATAAAGATATGATGGTCAAAAAGTCGTAAATTTTAGCATTGACTGACTGACTTATAGTACCTAATTCTAACCTACTTCTAGATGACCTAGAAGGATGAAATTTGGAATCCAGCTTGGTAATTGTGTGTAAGCGTAGGAAAAAATCTAAAATTAAAAAAAAGTTAAAAAATAGGGGGGGTGCCCATACAACAAAAAAAAATATAGCGCTGGAACCGTTACAAGCAGATATTTGAAACCATGCCAATATATGTATTGCTATTAACAGAAATATCAAAATAAAGTTAAGTCAAAAATAAGTGGTGTCCCCATACAAAAAACTTGTAATACGCGCTAAACAACCGGCCAACGGTGTGTCGTCGGCGGTGTGCCGCACCACATAGTATAATTATACACAGAAAAGAAGTAAACCTAAATAAAAACGCTCTCGAGCAATACATAAAAATAGGTAACGCTTACGAATACCGATTTAGTTATTTATTGTTTTATTACATCAAGATATTACGTACTAGAGGAGCCATTCAAAACTAATATTATGTTCCGTTTGTATTTGAATTATAACAAAAAAGCGATGCAGCGCTGAAACAATATTTAGTAGTCTAATTCAACAGTATTAATAAGCAGCGCATTTGAGCTGTAGTTCCTCGCGAGCCGTAATGTCATAAGCGCCGTAATTTTCATGACGCCTGCGCGTTTTAGCCTACGAACTGTTCCAAAGATTCGTTTTCATAGAGTAAGCGCCAAGCAAAAAAGCAGAACAGATAAATAGTTTGATTCCTATGAAACTTTATTAGGAAATTCACACTGAGTAAACAGTTCTGCAATAGCTTTGCCACTTTTATTTTTTTTGGAGAATGCATCGAGATATAAAATATAAAAGCCGAATATTAAATTTTTAAATTCTACTTAAACATTACAAAGAATTGTTGCGTTATTTACGAAGCTGATGCAAAAGCATCACTAGCCCGCTATGGTGTGGGTCACCATGCTGCATTGTTGCATTTTCTGCATTCGCAGTATGGTGACCACCACTCTTGGATTCTGCTTATGCTTTCCATCAGGCAGAGTAGAGTCATTTTGGCAGGGCCAAACATAAAAAAAGAAAGCTATTTTAAACAACATATTATTTTTCCTTATCCAATTAAATAGGATAAATGTATATTGTGCATTTAACGTCAGTTAATTTTACCTAAATATCACTTCTGTATGTTTTACTCTTAGGTACTTTATGTCAAATAAGGCAACAATGGCGTCTTAAAATATTTTGTTCGTATTTAATTTTAAAAGAATTATATCTGGTTAATTACTGGTGAAAAGTTATTCCTTTGCTTTTCGCCGTATTCCTTGTATTATAAGTACAATATTTCAAGACACAAAATGGCATATTTCACGAGTTTTAAAACGTTTTTAAATTTAAATAGCAAGCGACTGAAGGAAGGCTAAATGCAAGAAAAGACTGCCTTGTTGGTCTAGTGGTTAGCGTACACGGCTGCTGATCAAGAGGTCTCGGGTTCGATTCCCAGGTCGGACCATATATTTGTGTGATCCACAAATATTTGTTTCGGAGTCTGGGTGTTTTCTATGTATAATATGTATGTATTTACAAAAGAAAAGTATGTGTATGTATTTATATCAATTGTTTAGTACCCATAATACAAGCTCTGCTTAGTTTGGGACTAGATGATGTTGTGTGTAATTTGTCCGAAAAAATATTATATAGTATTATAATAATGAGTGGCATCTTCTCTAGTACATTATTATCTTGATGTTTTATTACATTTATGTTCATCCTGCATCTTTCTCAACGATGAATTATATGATTGTCATACTATAACCATAAACTTCTTCGTGCCTAAGCTAGTATGAAAGTGAAGTAAAGTACTTATATGAGATTGAATGAATAAATAAATACTTTAAACAACTCATTCGCTATAAGTTTGCCGCTGTCAACTGTCATGCGTTTAGCATTGTCTCAGTCACTTAGATCTAGTGTCAGCAGCAAACTTATGTTGCAGCGATGCGGTTGGTCCACCGTCGCCCCAGCCAATAAATAAATAAATAAGGTATAAATTTCTTAGTTCGAACTCTTTGTACCTTAAAAGAAAGTCCAACGTGTAATTACACCAAGGTCAAGGCAATAGCGATGTCTTATTGTTACCGGTACATGTATGTATATTGTCTAATTTAAGAATACTGGTTAAATTCACTCGCGCCTTGCACTTGTACACGGGAGAAAGCGAGGTTTTCGGGCCCGCGTGGCTCTCAAGCGCTATACGACTTAGAATGTGAACGAACCAAAGTATGCTCTTAGCGGCGCTCATACTCATAATGCCTTTGAAGAGTTTGTTGCCTCCCGTCCAGCTGATTTTTACAAGAAGGGCATCAATAAACTGCTAATGCGTTGGCAAAGATGCGTCAATTGCATGGGTGATTACTTCGAATAACAGAAATAAAAAAGTTTGAAAAAATAAGTACTTTCACTTATTGCATACAAAATGGCAATTTCATACCTATTATATGTTCACCGGGAACAGTTCTCTATTTGCTTGACTTATGCTATTACCATCCACAAATCACAAGGGCTTAGTCTGGACAGCGCTCTTCTCGACATAGGCACTTCAATATTTAGCAGACGACAGGCCGTTGCGCTCTCCAGAGTTAAAACACTTATTAATCTAGACCCTAGTCAAATTAAGACCCAAGATAGTGCTATAGTAGAACTAGCAGACCCACGCAACCTCGTTTGCGTCTCCTATTGCCCGTCGCGTGATAATTTTCCCCCGTTTTTGAAATATTTTTCATTGGTGCTCCTATCCTATTGGTCTTAGCGTGATGATATATAGCCTATAGCCTTCCTCGATAAATGGGCTATCTAACTTACAGTTAGATAGCCCATTCTACTCAGTTACCTTGGAGTGAAGATCGATGACGGTTTTTCCTGGTCGTCCCATATACAATTCATTTGTGAAAAACTTAGAATATTACTAGGAAAATTCTATCACCTAAGATTTAGAGTACCTAGCACCACATTGAAATGCCTGTACAAACAATTGGTTGAACCTATCATAAGTTATGCTCTTGATCGCTATGGTTTGACTTTTGAATCCTATATGGATAAAATAGAAACATTACAGATTAAATTTCTAAAGCTACTTTTAAACAATAAAACTAAAATAAGTTGTAACGACGATTACAAAAAGTTATTTAAAAAATGCAATATCCTTCCGGCTAAACTAAGACATATATGTTACTAAGACATACCTGTTAATAATAAACCTACGCCGTAGCAATCAAAAGCATGAATTATCACTTGTTCCGAACTGTCACGGAACAAGGTCGACTACTGCTGGTAGGCTTCATGTACCAAAAGTTACTAACTACTATGGTGATAGAACCCTAAAAAAACGGTTACCATATATTATGTCCTCAACAGTTTGCCGGTGCATATTAGACATGAACCCAATTTAAACAAACTTAAAAGAAAATTAAAGCAATTCTTATTGGATCTTGTTTGATAGCACAAATATATATAAATATATGTATACATGGATATTATTAAACATATTATACCCATATATAAGTTTTATGTTGATTGTTGTGTTTTGTGTATCGCATGTACGTAAATATGTAAATGTGACTGTGCATTATGCATAAGACTGCACATGTCCATGTATCATGTATCTAATGCATGGGTGTGACGTGTGCAATGTTACGCACAAGCATGTTGCATATAGAGGCGCAACTGAGTCTACAGACAAACTGTTTAAAACAGTTTTGTGGACCTATGTTTTAGAATAAGGTTTTATTATTTTGAACAATAAATTTTAAATAAATAAAAAAATAAACCCTGAAAGCATTTTTGAAATCGGACCAGTAGTTCCTGAGATTAACGTGTTCAAACAAACAAACAAACTCTTCAGCTTTATATATTAGCATATATATAACCGCCTGAGATCGTTATATCGTCCGGGCTTTACCAATTTAAGCATAAACAGGAAGCGTATTAAAAAGGTATCAGATAATGAATGGAAGAGAATTTAGACAATAGCATGAAAAAGAAAACCGTGCAGCGGAAACGCAAGAAAAAACATTAAATCTTAATAAACCAATCAAACCTGCCTAGTTTTCTTCACAAAAAGTGATGATATCCCACCAAAAACATAAATGTAAAAAAGGGGAGCCAAGTTCAATACAAAAATTATGCGTGGCTGTGGGCATCGTCGCAAAAAGAATGGAGATCTAAATGAGCGCCAAGTTCTATGCAAAATCCAAATTGTATTTATAGGAACAAAATAACATTATGAACAAGTATTAAACTCTATTTCTTTGCTTTATTGGATACCTATAACAATTGCTGTTATTTAAAAATGTGAGATCTTAAAGTAGTTTAGATTTGACTTGGCCAGTTTTTATCAGAATTAAAAAATATATATACATATATGTTGAATAACTGTATAAAATGACTGTTGAAATGAAAACTGGCCAAGTTAAATCTAAACTACTTTAAGATCTCACATTTTTAAATAACAGCAATTGTTATAGGTATCCAATAAAGCAAAGAAATAGAGTTTAATACTTGTTCATAATGTTATTTTGTTCCTATAAATACAATTTGGATTTTGCATAGAACTTGGCGCTCATTTAGATCTCCATTCTTTTTGCGACGAAGCCCACAGCCACGCATAATTTTTGTATTGAACTTGGCTCCCCTTTTTTACATTTATGTTTTTGGTGGGATTAACTTTATCCCAATATCTGTCAATAAAATATTTACAACAATTGACATCTAGCACCCGATTCCTTATTACTATAAAATGATTTTCTTTTTGAACTTTTATAAATTATTTTCTACTTTACAGTTCGGCTCGTTAAAAGTTTTTATACTATAATTTATCAAATGACAAAATTATCAAGACAGTTAAATTTGTTCACAACATGTGAATATAACAAAATATAACAATATATTATGTGTGTAACCGGTAAGAAAAAAATCTGTGAAAAAATAGCAACATGTTGGCAAAATTTGAAATATCGCAAATGAGATACGGCTCATGGCTATGGCCTCTGAATAACTAGAGCAAACTAAATTAGTTAGAGCTTTGTCAAAAGAATTAAAGCGTTTCGCAGATAATCATGATGTCAACTGACATATATTAATGTCAGTTATGAGGTGGATGTTTAGAATACATAGAATTTCATATTCAAGGTATGTTACCGTTTCAGAAACTTATCATTGAAATGTGAGAACTGAAATCTACACAAATTCTTAGCCTGATCTATTTATATTTATTATATATTCTAATCAATTATAATTGGGCTAAGAAAGAAGCTGTGGTCATAGTTTGAAATAAATGAAACAAAACGAACCACATGTGTTTATAGATTAGGTATTATTAATTAATTTCAATTCACTCAACATAATTACCTAATACTGATAACCTGACACACCTGACACACGGCCTTCTAATCAAAACTAGGTGTAGCCTAGTTAGCACCGTAGACTGTTGATAAACATACTTATTTCTAAATATACGTATTATAGATAGGTAGGATATTACGAGTATATCCAGACAGAGAACAAATGATCGTATTCAACACCTAATTATTTGTTCTAGGTAGGAATCGAGTTTATGACCTTAGCAGACGACGTAAGTGATCCTCAGTTACCACTAGAACAACGCAACAGGTCAAATGGGCCGTTAATTTTTAAAGATAGATCTTATTCTTAAAGGTCATGTGTGAAACTGTGAATTGCCATCTTCTATAAATTTGGTCTATTACAGTAATGTATCTACCAAGAGCTTTCAAAATATTTTAGTGAAAAGAAAATTGTTGTAAATATAGCCTGTTGTTTTATTAGCATACCAATATTTTTCATGATCCCACACGGTATCGACATCGATCTTATAAGTGCCTGGCTACCGCTAACGCGTTCGTTCTACATTTGAAATTGTTTCTGGAAGCGGAAAGTAGCGAGTGGTGATTGACAGTAGGCGTCCCGAATTCAACTGATGGCAGGGTACCAACAGCGGTACTCATTAGTACCTGTCACGCTCCAAATAGAAAGCTAACGTTTTGCTAATTTGTAAGAGCTTTGTGAAAATATTATGTAGGTTTTTATGAATTACTCATTTGTTTTTATGTGAAATTATAAAAAAATCTGGGTCAAGCGTGCCGCGCATAGCTGGCAAATAGGCGGTACCTACCAAAAGTGTCAGTAATCTAGTAATGTTTATTTAAATTCAGAACAAAAATAATTAAATGTCATTTAGAGCTCCTACATAACTGCGAATTCGCAACGCATCGCAAATATCTGTCGCACTCACTCGCAGCAATGCATGTGTAGGAGCCCTTAATGTCAAGAACTGATAATAGGAAAGTAATCAGGAAAATGTTATTTTACCGATCAGGAAACCAGGTTCCGTAAGTGGCTAAAAGTTTTTCCTCATATAAAAAAAAACTTAAAATTACGAATTCTTGAATTGAATGACAAAATTGGTATAGAATACTAAACTGTCGACACTGTTTCACTATATTTTGGCGTTTGGATGTTGGGGTCTAAACCCCCGAGCCTCGGAGAGCACGTAAAGTTGTCGGTCCTGCGCTTGATTTCTACTGCAAATGCTAGCTATAACTTTGTAAACTATTAAAATTTAAGTAAGTGCAGTGTATGTTGCATGGGCGTAGCAGGGGGCGGGGGAATTTGTTTTCAAACCCCCACCCGAAATGTTTCTACACTATTGATATTATTTATATTTGTCACTTATTTTCTTATTATATATTATATCTTATTTTTAAAGCGACATGGTTATTTGTTATCTTAAAACCCGCCTCCGTAACTAAAACCTGGCTACGCCCGTGGCAAGTTGTGTACTTAGGAGATAATAACTTTTAAATTGTTTACTTAAAAAGTTTTAAAGAAGTTTTAGTGTCGAGTAAGCATTTTTAAGCATTTTCAGATTTCACACTATGTAGAGCAAGTTCATGCGGTTCAATTTTACTTTAGATTTTTTTTATTGTTTATTTAACAACTACTATTATTTGATTCATTTCATTATGTTTTTCACAGAATTCCCTATGTCTTTGTAATCACGGGCAAGAGATACTAAAAATAAGATGTATGTGTTTTCTGTGTTACTTATTCCGAATTCTTTTTCATCCTACATCCTATTCTCCTACTATCGTCACACTAATATTATAAAGGCGAAAGTTTGTAAGTGTGTATGTTTGTTACTTCTTCACGCAAAAACTGCTGAACGGATTTGGATGAAACTTTACAGTAATATAGCTTATACATCAGAATAACACTTAGATTACTATACATAGAGCCGCGGGCAACAGCTAGTATTAAATAAATATGATTTGTGCTACTCACATTGAATGTAATTCTTCAATTACGCCTGTACACATGGCATGAACTTCAAATAAAGAAACAAACTTGACAGTCACATTGTTATTTGTTTACGAGCACTTTAGTATTTTAACACATTTTTGTTACAATCACTGTATCAGCACAAGAAAACAAATTATAAATAGATCGATGTTATCGCAGCTAAGACACCGTCGGAACAGTTCAGTCGCCTCCAAAACCATATAAGGCAAATTATACGTGACAATTGTTTTGTCACGAATTGTGGTCATTTTCCTATAGTAATCCTACTAATTTTGGGTGTTTTGCAAATGCTGGCATTTATCTTTGGAATAAATTTCAAGGAAGCTACTGTTTCTTAGCAATAAGACTAATGAACGGATCACACTTGTCGGTGTCCTTATATACTTAAGTGCGACAAATGTTGTTACTCTGACGTAATAAAGCAAAAGGAAACGCTACTTTCAAGAATTCAGTCTATGAATCACAAATGCAACTATGCGAATCTAGGTATTTTCTCACAATTAATCATCTAACAATTTATTACAATAATATTGAAATGCGTTAGAACAAAAAGTGTTAATATTATGAGGAAGAATATAACATTACAAAAGTAGATGCTCCATATTTAAAATTCTTAGATTAAAACACTCTTGGGGTATTTTAAAACAATTTGAGATGATTCTAGGTTACAAACTATTTTTGCCGCGTAAATTTCCATGATCTAAATACATAGATTGCCTTAACTGGACAATGTAAATTAGAAAATTGACATCTGGTTCTGTTATCGTTATTTATAGTAGCTTGAGATGTTTAACTTTTCACTTCTCTACATCAAAACCAATTAGAGCTGCTCTGTTGAGAACGTAGAAATACGAACTAGTTTTGTCTTGAAAAAGTGGGACCATCCAAGGTTTTAATAAATGTTTTAAAATCATGCCAATGGTTACAGCAAAAGAATAATGAAGAATATCGTAATGTATTTATGTCACGTCAAATTATTTACTTCTGGTTATTCGGTGTTCCTGGATTAGAGATTTGGTTGTCTATTTAAAGCTCGAGCTTAAATGAATTGGAACGTCACAGGGATGGAAACCGCAATTGAATTGTTCTGATACCCGATATCAGCGGCATGTGAGGACGTTAGTGTAATTAAATTCAGTGAAACCCGTGCTCTTATTTAAACATATACGTCGACCGTTCAGACTAAATTCTATAGATAAATAAATGGTTTTAATACCTATTACTAGTGGTCGCCCAGTGGGCAAAATTCGATTACATTTTATTTTTTGGTTTGATTTCTTTTAGTTTTCTGCATTCTTCCTTCATATAAACTATGACTATGACAAATTTCATCCACATAAATTTCGTAAAAAGAAGTATATAGTTTTTCTTCAGGTATTGGTATCTTAATAACAAAGCACGATTTTGTTTTCAGCATTCATTTCTAAATATAAGTTTGAATATTTGATATATTAATAATTAGCATGTCCTATTCGTATCTATATTCGTAATCTGTTTAAGATTACATAAAGCCAAAACAGTCTGGTACCTTATTATCCGACTCTACTACTAGTCTTTATTAGTTCACTGCTGATCATAGGCCTCACATTAGAAAGGAGGGCTACTGTACCATGCTGGCTAAACACGACGGAGAATTACCAGGTCATACATGTATATATAGTTTACAAGTAGTTATAAATTGGTACTTTTATGCGCTTTAGAGACGAGAATTTCAAACCTGTATATAATAATAATAATATTTATTTTCTTTTCTCATATATGTATATATATATTTGAACCCCGTTAAGTATCCAAGTGGATTAATATTTAATTAATATTTAGACCACCGAAGGCTACTTATTAATACGCCCGAAATAAGCTCCTTCAATTGAGGTTATAAGGTTCATTTTTAAAGCACAACTTCAATATTCAAAATAAAAACATAAAAACCAGACTGCTAATATAATTAAAAATAAAAGAACAGGCAGACGTAAAATATACTGTTACGGGTGGGAATCTAAGTTCCGCCATGGTCGTAATCTAAACCTTAAGTCAACAAACTATTGAAAATCTACTTTTCAAAGTTAAGGTTTAGATAAATAGCAATCAATCTTCCTCTTTTAAATAAACAAAAATAAGTTGTCACAGATAATCTTGCGTTTCACTAAGGGCTTCGAACAATCCAATCGTATCGGCTTATAGTTGTTGTTACTGATGGCAACACGAAAATAGCAGGTTGCTAGGTGGTTGTTTACAAGATAATTACACAGTATGTTACAGAAAAATTTTAACAAAAATAAAACTGACTTCAAGGTTCGACTCGATTTCTCTTGGATGCCACATCAGATCTTAGTGTCCTCATCATGGTACTACCGTTGGAATATCTCCTTTCCAATAAAAAACGAATCATCAAAATCGGTTTATACACGATTAAGTTATCCGCGAACGCACATAAAAACAAATAAAAAAATATATACGGTCGGATTGAGAACCTCCTCCTTTTTTTAAAGTCGGATAAAAATGATAGTCATGTAAATCTCGTGTAAATCTCGTAAAATCCTTTTTAGTAAAAGATTGATAACGCTCATTGCAAATTTTTTAAAAAGTGAGTCCCCTGCGGAGTACTTCGTAAGGGGAAGGGCATTATCATCATTATCGCAGATCATTACTGGCCATAGGCCTCTCCCATTGTACGATGCTTCGATCAATGTTTGGCTCCACATATCCAGCTCCAGCCATCTTCAGTAAATCGGCACTCCAACTGACTTAAACCTGTTATGAAATTCTAGACATTTTCGTATCAAGAATTTTGATAAAGCTTTCAAAATCTTTCTGAGAAAAGGAAAAAGGTTGCAATTGACATAACAATTCACGTAAAAATATGCATCTATACAAAAAAACAAAAATAAAAGTCTAAGTAACACCCTGTATACTAAAACAATGACCTCCATAGATAAACAAATCTTTTGTAACTAAACAATACATTTGACTTGATGTATTTTCCGTGACTGTAGAGGATATCAAGTTCATAAATGTTACCCAGAATATGTTAGTTTAACCTTACTCTATGAAACGTAACGATTCTTCGAAATCCTATCATATCGCATTGGAGATAGATCATGTCGTTGATGAATGGTAAACAATGGTTGCGTAAAATCCCGTGCATGCTGATATTAGGTGTATTACTCATAAATTCGTCGTAAAGTCTTTACATGTATAGTTAACGTAAGTAATTGGGGTATTTGCCACTCATTTTGGAAACATGAAAACATGACAAACGTGGTCGTATGAACATAATTGATGTTGAAATCTGGTTGTTCAAATGAAGTAGTGACTCAGTGAAATCATAGCTTAGTCCTGGAAATCAGAAGGATAAAGTACGCAAGATAGCAGAAATATTTTAGATACCAAATGGTAGTGATTACATTATTTTCCATCATCATTTAGATATGAAAAAGGCTTTGGACAGAGATATACACCTGAAACTTACAACATATCTCGTCTTTATTCTTTATTTTAAGGGATTAAAAATGCTTCAAGGCATGAGTTTTGACTCCAACGATGAAGTAAATCGGTGTAAAGATGGTTTTTTTGTAAAAGCAAAGTTAAATTGATTCAGGCATATGGAACAGAATAGTCCAAAAATTCTAGGAGCAACTTTATCGCAGTTTAAAATATTGAGTTGATGAATATCGCAGTTTAAACTTTATTTTAGTACTAGCTGCCCCAGCAAACGTCGTTTTGCCATAATTTTTTTTTAAGGATGGGTGACCCTTACTATTTAGTGGGATGAAAAATAGATGTTGGCCGATTCTAAGACCTACTCAATATGCTCACAAAGTTTCATGAGAATCGGTCAAGCCGTTTCGGAGGAGTATGACAACGAAAACTGTGACACGAGAATTTTATATATTAGATGTAGTCTCACGACTCAATACCAAATGTTTTTTGAAATGTATCACGCTTCAAACATCTTGCTTTACCACCAATACTAATTTAGGGTCATGAATTGTTTGGCCAACATAGTATACCTACTTGTGAAAATCGGTAGATTATTTGAATCCTAAGATACAAAAGGAACGTAGACAAAAGAGAAATATAAGGAGAAACGAATTCATAATTAATTCATAAATGATGTTAATTATCAAAAAAATTACTGTTGATCCTTTTTTGTAACGCGTGAGATTAAATTGTAAGATAATAAATTGCAAAAGTGTTTTAAGTTTTAACTTTTATTGTACTTTTTTCTACATCTTTTTCAACTCTCAATAAACTTGGCTAGATTATTCTGACCACTTGGCAAAACTCAAATTGTGTGCCATATTTAAACAAATTCTTTTATATTTAAATCACGAACCGAGTGAGGGAGACTATATCTAGGCTTACACAAACTCTAGGTATGAGAAGAAGAGTGAATCAATCGGCTAAAAAGTTTAGTTCTCAATGGTTTTCTACTACACTAATCTATACAAATAAATAAAATTGGAGTGTCTGTTTGTAACATTAAAATAACAGCTTTTTAATCAATGCATATGTATGTATACACGATACATATAACAAAAATGTAGTTTAAAAATTTTTCGTCTGTCTGTCTGTCTGTCTGTTTGTTCCGGGTAATCTCTGGAACGGCTGGACGGATTTTGACGGGACTTTCACTGGCAGGTAGCTGATGATCCGGGGAGTAGCTTAGGCTACTTTTTTTAGACTAACTTTGTCCCGCGGCGTTACTCGCGGTACAACATTAACCACGGGTAACACCGCGGGGTTCAGCTAGTAAGACAATAATAGCGTCTGTGTTCTGTGTAAAATTTTTAATGTTAAAAATTTTAAAAATATGATGATTGAGCATACCGTTATAGACGGGTACAACTTCGTATGTTTTCGTGTTAATTACTAGAAATAAATGTTTACAAAATATGATATGGCATTGAGTAATCTTGTGATAACTTGATAACTTCTCTGTGTGGTGACGAATTGAAAATACGAAGTGTCACCCCTATTCACCCCATGAGTTCTGTAACAGGTGACTAACGGAGCAACCTACACTTAGCGACATCACTGCAAAGTGTAAGGAAAACATTAAACAAATCTTATACCAGACCTCCTTCCTCAGAAGAGTCTATGTCCAGTGGTGGACTGTTAAAGGCTTGACTGTTAATGGTTCGTACAATGGCAGATTTTAATCAATCCACCTTTACCTTTTTTAACAGGTATAGAGCCACGCCGATTTCAGCACGAACAGGCCGGCTCGACCGGTCGGTTCAACCCTCGCACAGAAGATCAACTTAAATGACAGCGTTCGTGCTGTTATGTTTCGTTGTTTCGTTGGCGAGGGCGAGACCAGAGGTCCAATGATGCAGAAGCATCACTAGGCAGCCCTATTATTGCATTGTCTGCATTCGCAATTAGTAAGGTGACCACCACTCTTGGATTCTGCTTATGCTTTCCATGGGGCAGAGTAGAGTCATTTAGGCAGGGCCATACATAAAAAAAAATCTAATATTGCAATTTCAATGCAACTGCTTACTTAGCGTTACCATTTGATTTTAATATAGATCAAGAAGATTCTTTTTTCGAAACTGATGAAAATGTTCGAAAAAAAAAATCGTTCAGAACGCACTGGCATTTCCGGAAGGCAAGAAAGGAAGAGGACGGCCGCCCTTGACCTGGTGGACTAGTATGGCCAATCTCATAAAGAAGACCCAATTACCTGACCCGACAACCCAGGACAGACTATCCTGGCGCCGAAAGATAAGGAGAGCCGACCCCATCTAACGTGGGAGGGGGCAAAGGAAAAGAAGAAGATGAAAAGCAAAATTTTTTTTTCTTTTTTAATTCAAGTGAGAGATTATTTAAATAATGATTGGCCTGTAACTAAGCATCTCAATACATATAATAAAATTGTAACTGTTTGCTGTCTGTACATGGAAGATATATCAGGAAAACTATTATGTCTATAAATATATATATATATATATATATAAGCTTTATGAACGCCTAGATAACCCAAAACAATGATTTAATTTTTTTTCCGCGCTAATCTCGGAATCGACTTAACCGATTTAATTGCGGTTATCACCAATCTGTTGTGGTTTGCATCACTTAACATTTAGTGTTTGTGTCATCTAAATATGTTTATAAATAAAAAAGTTATGTCAGTTTGAAGAATCACCGTCCAATCACCAGGCAAAAGCCAGTTGGAAATAAAATACTTGTGGTATGTTAGAAGACCTCAGTGGAACGGGCAACCACTGTTGCATTTGCCTTCTCCTGGGAATAGACGTCACCCCAGGTAGTGACTGTTATATCGTTCTTACTCGTGGGAATTGAAATGAATGAACAATTGAACTCTATAACAAACAACCAAAAAAACAATATTACCAGCAGTAAAACTTTAACACAACAAATCTTCCACAAAGGAATGTTTGAGTCTGGACCCAGAACACTATCACTTGATGGTTACCCAAATACTAATCTCATAGCGCAAGACATAGCTCTTGGACCCAGTGCAAGCAACAATGCTAATTGGTCACAAGTCTCTGGAAAAAAGAGGCCTAATCCAAGTCCAGAAAAGAGTGGGCACCAAAAACAAACAAAACTGGATACTTACTGGCTGTCCCAGAATCCACCAATACCTACAACAAACAGATTTGCTGGCTTAGATGCGGATAACTCTGAGGGAGAGAAAACTACTGCTACTGAAAAGATCAACAAGCCCCCACCAATATTTGTTGACAAAGTGGGAAATATCCAACCCCTTCTTAAGATTCTTAATGAACACGCTCTTGATATGTATAACCTGAAAGTTATTAACAACGACCAAGTTAAAATACAACCAAAAGATCCAGACACATACAGGACAATTGTAAACCAACTAGAACTTAAAAACACCGAGTTCTATACGTACAGACCCAAAAATGAACGGACTTTTAAAGTGATCCTTAAAAACATGCACCACTCTACTGAACCTGAGGAAATCAAAGCGGCGTTAGAAGAAATAGGGCATTGCAGTACCAATATATGGAACATTAAACAAAGAGCAACAAAGAAGCCACTCCCACTGTTCATAATTGAATTGAAAACAAGCCCAAACAATAAGAGCATATATAAGGTTAAAAATCTCATGAACTGCATCATAACCTTTGAACCTCCTCGACCTAAACGCGAATTACCGCAGTATGCCAAATGCCAGCAGTATGGACACACCAAAAAGTACTGTCGCCGGAGCCCTAAATGTATTAAATGTGCCGGTGATCATCTCTCGATCGAATGTTCAAGGAAAACTAGATCAGACAGTGTAAAATGTGTCCTCTGTGATGGAAATCACCCGGCAAATTATAAAGGTTGTACAATCTACAGAGAGCTTCAAAATCTTAAATTTCCAAAGGCACCAGAACGCAAAAACACCTATGTTCGCAGCAAGGAGCAGGGAGCTACAATCGAAAATCAAAAACTAAAGGATAAAGAACCTTTTGATGGCCAACATAAAACATACAAAGAAGCTCTGACCAGTGAAAATATTTCGAACAATACAATAACAGAGGCAAATCACACTAATCAAAAGGACATGCTTGAGTTAATAAACCTCATGAAACAAATGATGCAGCAACTGACCACCATGACAAATCTCATATTAGCCCTCACAACCAAGCTGTCAAATTCAACTGCTTGAAAATTGCCCTATGGAATGCCAATGGGCTGTCACAACATACCCTTGAGGTTAAAGCATACTTAGAGACACAAAAGATAGATATCCTTCTAGTTACCGAAACGCATTTTACTAAAAAGAGCCACTTTAACATTCCGAACTATAAAACCTATCACACAATGCACCCCGACGGTAAAGCACACGCTGGAAGTGCCGTTCTAATAAGATATAATATCAAGCATCATGAAACAGTACATTACTGCACGGAGGAAATTCAAGCAACAAATGTCGTCATTGAAGACTGGGCGGGACCTTTTACAATCTCGGCTGTATACAGTCCACCGAAACATAAAGTTAAGTTAGAGGACTACATAAGGTTTCTTTCTACACTAGGCCACAGATTTATAGCTGGAGGTGATTACAATGCCAAGCACCATTACTGGGGCGCACGTACTATAACTACGAAGGGTAGGCAGCTGTTAATGGCCATTGAGAAATTAAAACTTGAAATTATCTCCCCTGGAGATCCTACATACTGGCCCACAGACTTGAACAAAGTACCAGACTTGCTTGACTTCTATATTACAAAAGGCATCCCCAACAACTTTATAACAAGTAAAACGAGCACCGAACTATCCTCCGATCATTCTCCGGTAGAAATAGTATTAAAAAGGAAAATCACAGTGATACCTAAACCTTGCAAGCTACACTCCAATAAAACTAACTGGGAGCTCTTCAGACAGCTACTGGCAGAGAAATTAGATTTGAAAATTCCTTTAAAGACGGATGACAACATAACTGATGCCGTTGAACATTTCAATAGCTGCGTTCAACAATCTGCCTGGTCTGCTACCCCTGTTGCCGCAGACTCGTATTATAAACAAGATTATCCAACATCTGTAAGAGAACTCTTAGCTGATAAACGAAAAGCTAGAAAAAAGTGGCAAACAACAGGGTATCCTACTGATAAAAAACGCCTAAACTATCTTCAAAGAAAATTAAAAATTCTTCTTAAAGAGAATGAAAACCAAGGCATACAAACATCTCTAGAAAACCTTGATGCTACTGCAGAGACAAATTACTCGTTGTGGAAAGTGACTAAAAGACTTAAATGCCCAGCAAGTAATCAACCTCCTATCCGTAAAAGTAACTCGGAATGGGCTTCTGGTAATGCGGACAAAGCTGCTACATTTGCTGAATATCTGCAACAGGTCTTTATACCAAATCCCGATACAGGCTCCTCTAAAACCCAGGAAGTCACAGAATTATTAGGCCAAACCCACCAACTTGATCCTCCCATTAACGAGCTCACTTACAAAGAAGTAAAAACAGCAATTAAGGCTTTAGATCCAAATAAAGCTCCTGGTTACGATCTTATAACAGGAAAAATCTTAAGAGAGCTGCCAAAGGAAGGGATTAAGTACCTTACTTTCTTGTACAACGCTATTCTACGAAGAGGAATGGTTCCTCCTCAATGGAAAATAGCCCAAGTTATAATGGTTCTAAAGCCTGGAAAAAATCCGGTTGAGGTGCAATCATATAGACCTATTAGCCTGCTACCCATACCATCAAAAGTCATGGAGATAGTTATTTTGCTTAGATTATCCCCGATTATTGCCGCAAACAAATTAATACCTGATCATCAGTTTGGTTTCCGTCGAAAGCATGGCACTATTGAACAAGTACACAGACTAGTGGAACATATAAACAAAGCTCTTGAATCAAAACAATACAGTCTCGCAGCATTTCTGGATATATCTCAGGCATTTGATCGAGTGTGGCATGACGGACTTCTTTTCAAAATAAAAACAAACGGACCTATAAACTTCTACAACCTAATAAAGTCATATCTAAGCGACAGACACTTTTTTGTAAAACAAGGAGAAGAGTTAACTTCTTTATATGCTATCAAAGCTGGAGTTCCGCAAGGCAGCGTCATGGGTCCCACGTTGTATCTGCTTTTTACAGCTGATCTCCCTACGACAGATGGAGTAGTTACTGGGACATTTGCTGATGACACAGTAATCCTATCAATTCATGATTCTGCAGACATTGCAGCACAAAAGCTTCAAAACAGTCTTGATCAGATATCCAAATGGCTCAAAGACTGGCGAATCAAAGCCAACGAAACCAAATCTGTCCAGGTTACTTTCACAAACAGGAAACGAACATGTCCAGCCATCACTCTTAACGGTATACCTCTACCGCAAGAGGATCACGCCAAGTATCTTGGAATATACTTGGATAGACGCCTGACCTGGAAGAAGCATATTTTCACAAAGCGACTAGCTATGGGCCAACAGCTGCGCACTATGTACTGGCTACTAAATAAAAAATCACGACTCTCACTTCAAAACAAACTATTGCTTTATGAATGCATAATAAAGCCCATATGGGCATATGGCCTACAACTCTGGGGAACAGCAGCAAAATCAAACATTGAAATAATACAAAGATTCCAGTCAAAGGTACTAAGAATAATAACGAACGCACCTTGGTATGTCTCAAACGTTAGACTCCATCACGACCTCTGCGTCAAAAGTGTTGTGGATGAAATCTCGGAAAGGACAAAAGCGTACAGGAAGCGAATCACTAATCATCCAAATATCCTGGCGGTCAATCTAATGAACACCCAAACGGTAGCTCGCAGACTGAAAAGAAAGATTCCTCAAGACCTTCTCTGAGAGGCACAAGAATTAACGAAGCAGTCATTGGACTGCTTTCGGGCAAGCCCTTTTTTTCATGAAATCCTACATATTGCTGAATGTCTGCAAGATTGATAGATTGCAATAATATGTACAAAAAAAAAAAAAAAAATGTTAGAAGACTCAGACTTGAGGCAACGGCAGGCCAAGCTGGACTTAGTCTCCCCTTAGAAAGGAAGTATGCGTATACGACACTGAAATTTTAAAGTACGTGAAAAGTCTATATCAAATTTACTCTTGCAACTTATTTCTTAAAGTAGGTTAACATAAATTTAAAGTTTTATTTACTATTAGAAAGCTTTTTTAGTATTTTTTTGTGTTTAGTATTAAATATTATTTTTTCATTTTCAAAAGTAACATTAGGTAAAATTAAGTGAATCGTGAATATGTTCTAATACGTCAATCTCATAGACGAGTTTTACTAAGTATATGTATAGTAAATAAATATTTTTAAGAAATATTCGGACATCTAACACACAACCCCATGTAGTCCCAAGCTAAGCAGATCTTGTGTTATGGGTACTAGACAACAAGTATAAATACGTTTATACTTTTTTTTGTAAATATATACATAAAAAACACCCAAACTCCGAAACAAATATTTGCAGATCATACAAACTTTTGGTCCGACCCGGGAATTGAACCCGAGACCTCAAGCACAGCAGTCGCATACGCTACCACTACGCCACCGATGCAGTCAAAATAGTATTTCAACAAGTTTCTCTATTGAATTTTATGGTTACATTGCTTGTAACTGAAATATATTATTTGTTTGGGCAATGTAGCATAATAAATATCCTCTTCTTATACATTATAGAAGAAGAAATGGCAGACTGATACCATGACTGATCGATCAACGCACCTCTAATTCCGCTGAATGAAAGAATTTTTAATATAATTTTAACAAAAATAAAACCGACTTCAAGGTTCGTCTTGATTTTTCTTGGATACCATCATCGGATCTTAGTGTCCTTATCATGGTACCACCGTTGGGAAAAAAAGAATCATTAAAATCGGTTTACAAACGACGAAGTTATCCGCGAACAGACATAAAAAAAAAAATGCGGTCTAATTGAGAACATCCTCGTTTTTTTGAAGTCGGTTAAAAAAGGGTTAGAAGAAATATGTTACTCTGTTGTATTTATTAGTATTGTTTTCAAACTCACAGTAAATACTTTTTATTCAAGTAAAAAAAAATTATTATTTTCAAGATTATCCTTAGAAGTTGTGATAGTTTGTATAGGATTATTAGTGGCAAAAGCTAGTTCATTCATATCAACAAAACCTTGAAATTATAGCCAATAGTTTTAATTTACACATGACGTGCGCATCTACCATCATATACTCATTACACCCACCAAATATTAACAGGTCTTCCAGGCGAGCACGATAGTTTAGAAGTCTAGAGGTTGGCTATTGGTCCTTTGAAATGAATTCAAGCGATCCCGAAACTAACTAAATAACTTTCTCGTACTCGAAAAGGGTAAGAGTTGCTCCTTTACCAAAATCCTTCATTGTTCTCAAGGCTAGAGTAACTATATCTTTGTTGACAGATTATTTAGGATAGCAAGCATTCTGTGCCACTCGATCACTTGTTCCAAATTATTTTCCAAATGAAGTAATTCAATATCTCTCGTTTGACTAGTCAGCGCGGTCGATAAGGGACTCGTGTATTAATCAATTCGGGTCAAGATACCGTTTGCAGATTTCTAAGCTTTCATATAAATATATATATAGATAGTTGTGCTATCAAATAGTCTCCATTTTAATAGGATTGAGGTGAAATTCAGAAAGGGCATGTTTAAATTAAATTTGTCAATCCCTTTACGTTTCTAGATTGTTCTAAAAAGGTCAGGTCTTCTTGACGAAAACATGAAATTATAATAATATGTGAATGAAAGTAAGCGCTTCGGTTTCATGAATCTCTTAATAAACTTCGACTTGCATTCATAGATACATCTTTGTAGGTTATCTTACTTGCACTTTAAGGTCCTGACGAGCTACACTTAGGTACACAGCTATTTACTTACTTAGCTAGTACACTTAGGTACTTATTATTGAAATGAATTATATTCTTTTTGGGAAACCTTGTGACGTGCATAATTATAGTTTTCAGCGAATTTATCATCATGTTTGAATTGTGATATTTGTCATACATATCGATATTTTTAGCCACATAGGATAACAGGAAATAAATTAACTGATGGATAAAGTTATTTTGCAAACATTAATTTCCTGTACACAATATATTAAAATTACAGTTAATTTATAGCGATTCATTTAGAAGTTTTTATTTGTATTACACCAGGTTATCAATTCATTAAAATAAAACTACAGTTACTTATACCATAGATATAAAAGTAAATAATCCAGCTACTCTTATAACTATAAGTGCATACATAATTACATACATACATACAAAATTTCAAGAAAATCATTGGAGCTGTTTAAATATACAAGAATTGCTCGCTTAAAGGTATAAGATATGTATGTACAATTGTGAAAGTAAATAATCAGTGTACTTTTATATCTATCTATAGTATATCTGTGACCCGGAGATTTCAAGTTACGTTTAAAATCTCCGAAAAATCAGTATGCAAAGACTTGAAATAATTAAATTTTAAAAAAGATATCTTCACATAGGAAACAAACAATTGAGACAATCGAATTTTCTTGAGTTCCCAAATAAGAAACTACCTAGTAGAAGGCAGTCATTTGTAAAAATATCAGATAATCAATCAAAGTAACTCTTATTAAATCCTAATTTCTCTAAAACATAACTTGTAAAATTTGTCAAGGGATTCTTACCTCCAGGATTTAGGTTTTTCGGCTGTGGAGTGACAGCGGTAGCTGCGCCTGAAGATCTTCGAGATCTGAAATGATAATAATTCAACATTAGCTGTAATGTATATATTTATGTAAAATGAATAAATCTGTAACAAGTAAGGTAAGATTAACTGAATTTACTTATAAAACGTAAAATAACTCTTTGTAAAACAGTTCGATGAGGGACTTCAGACTGGAAACCTGCGCAAATAGTGTATGATTATTATCTAAGATCCCTGTATAAAGTAACAAATCTTAACTGAACAAAGGAATTAATATCTTCAATGAAAGAACGATTTTAATGTGATTAAATTTAGTTGAATCCAAACAAAAATTTTTATTCTTTAAGAATCTTTTCTTGAAATTATTCTGGGGTCAAACACGAGTAGCCAATTCAAAACAAAATGTATTTACTTATCGAGATCTACACATAATTTTATTTTCACTTCAATGCTTAGACGATGTTTAGTGAAGCTATTTGTATGGGTTACTAATTTAAGATCTATTGAATTGAATAAAATATTTTCGATAGATATTTAATAAAATATACCTCGTCTCAGTCACAGTAATATTACATTACACTTATTTTATTTTGTTTTCCATTATACTTTACAAACAACTTAAATATTTTAAAAGATGTATAAGTTATTGACAGATTTCAAAAATGTGAATCAACACGCATTTAGATCTATTTTCTACATTCATAAATATCTAACGCTCGTGTCGGTATTGAACATTCAGTTTGTATTCACTACTTTTCTTTCAATAACTGATATAAATCACTCTATGACGACATCTCGGCGGCATTTTACAAATATCGTTATGTATAAGCGCCCAATGCCAGATTCCTTTATATAAATGAAGGTAGGGAGCAGTAAACTAAGATTGCACCATTAACATACGTTAACGACATTCGTACAATTTTGAAACAAAATAGGGTCGGTCTTGAAGCTATTTCTGCCATATTATGGTCGCAATAAAATTTCATGTAAACAAAAACAAACCATGGCAAATACTAATAAAAAATCAAATTAAACCTTTATAGTAACTGTAAAATAAAACAGATGAACCGAAAGAATATTCTATTTTTAAACGCTCATTGTTAGCAGTTGTCATTCCTGACAGCAGACACATAAACTAGATCGTAATTCGTAAACAGATAATCATCATAATAGTTCTATAATTAGAAAAAGTATTTAATCTTGTTTGGTCTACGTTGCTTGTGTTTCTATATTAGGTCCGAGACTCATGTTAGATAACTCTAGTGAGGTCAGATCAAGGCCCGATATGCGTCAGATGGATTTTATAGCTATTCTAAATTTTAAACTTTCACGTTCTCTGATGACTTTAAATTTTAAGGTAGTTGTGGTAGTGGCAAAATTGTCATTCAGACTCTTGTTAACTGTCTAATTATAACGCACATGTCATCGAAACCACAACGAGAAAAACTCTTGCCGATTCGTTTCTAAGGATATTTAAAAAGTTAATTCCAATAAGAGAGAACATAAACTATCTCAAAATATCGATAAACAAATAAGCAAATCATCATCATTTGTCATATTTAGTTTAAGTTTCCTATGATAATTACGATTCATTTTACATGTCGCTTGTGTTTACGACACTTATGTAGGCCAAACCGTCAAAGTATCCTTGACTTTATGATATTTAAGAACAAGTTTAGGCGAGGATCACACCTAAATACCATTACCAAGGAAATTGTGTAACATTTTACGTTAAGCGCTACTTTTATATAAATTACTCGTTGCAAAGGTTAAGGATCCTTGATATCTGACGTCAATCGTAACCTTTTAATTGCCACAGTAATGATTCAATAGTAGGTATATTTTATGTAGGTAGTATATGAGTGTGATTGTTAGAATAAAATAAAGATTTATTCATGGTATGACAAGATTGTCAGCTGGTGTCGTATCGCGTGCCCGTACTGACGGGTTTGTGATCGAAGTTCGACGACACTACACGTCATAATACGTCATCGGAGTATATAAATCAACGCATACTATGACGATTTGTATTTTATTGCACACCTTCCAAGTTAATCATGTGAAGTTGTTATTCTTGCTTCCCTTTTAGAAGTTAGCGGCTTCAATAGACCTTTTTGGTTTTTGAAAGATAAGTTTAGACTGCTACTAACTGCTTTTTACTAATAAATACTTTATATTATAATAAATTCAAAAATAACTCTATCTGTTTATCTCTTACGCTTGCATAGCTAAACTGCTGAACCTGTTTCACTCATAGAGATAGATTGGACCTTGGGGAAGGACTTGGCTAGTTTTTGTTGCGATAACTGAAATATACGCCGGCGGAGCCGCGGACAGAAATGAGTATAAGTATATAAAGTCAAATAAACCACGACGCCAAAAAAGAATCGTTGTTAAAATAAGAAATAAAGTTACGTATAACAAGTGTGGTTTCCCACACATAACTACTATCTACATACGCTACATCGAAAGCTTTTAATCATACATGGAGTACATCGATAGGCTACACTTATCAGTTAATTTACAACAGGTAGCACAAGTATGTACTCAAATATTATTACAACAAGGATTATTTTTTGATAACTCATAGACTAAGCATCAAATTGTTTGAGACCAGTTGTACATACCTACATCTGAATCTTTTAATACGAATGTAGGGTAACCTTGGATTTTGCTCACATGTATAAGATAATCATTATCGGTTATGATAGTCATGATTCAGGTAAGATATAATATGCGGAAATGTTAAAATTATAGTTTATGAACTTTTAATATAAATTTAAAATGTTTTATTACGAGTTCAGAATGCCAACATGTTTAATTTTTATTGTTATATTATGGAACATTATTCGCTATTATTCAGACAAAGGTTACTAACGAATACAATTATATATTACTAGCTACCCTATACAGACTTCGTTCTTACAAAAGTTATTGGCCTGTCCCAGTTCAATAAAAAAAGTGTTGCTTTTGTATTTTTATTTTGTGACAATAGATGTTTGGATGTGTGTAGTTACACACATCTAAACATTTCACGTAAAAACTACTGAACAGATTTAGATGAAACTTTTCAGGAATGCAAACGTTATTCCGTACTAAATTTACTTATGCTATATTATCTACATATTGCTAAAAATAAGAATGACAAACAAGACAAATTTTATCAATATGCGTTACATCTCAGTACTAAATACCTAGTTAAAGGGAAAAATAGTAGAGCAAAGTTAAATTAATTTTTACAGACAGGAAAGGTAAATTTCTAACTCTCTTTTAAAACTTTTTTACAAGCATGAATTGGCTTTCTGACACGTTTTTTAACTCCATTCGTGGGGGATTACCTTTTTATCACAGACATTGACAATGTAATTCCAAAATAAATGATGTTATTCAAAACCATTGCTAAGTATTCTAAAACTGCAGGATGGTATCGCTTTTCTTTACGCTTTCCCTTATTATAGCCATTTCAGCTATATGGTGATGCTCAACTTTTTTGTAAAACTTACATTTACTCGTTTTGCTACTCATTTTGAAGTAATAAAGATTTTTGGCTTACACTATGTCTTTAAATTATTCTACCGCGCCGAACCTTGTACAATTTTTCTTACATTTCAAAACATTTGGTCAAGTGAAATGGTACTGTAGAATAGATTACAGACCCCTTAAGAGATAGTAACTAAATATAGTTATGCAACAGTAACGTTTACACGTAACAGTACGTGTACATGTAGATAAATAAAAAACCTAAAACTTGCTAAGATATAATGTTCTAAAACAAGTTTTATAACCTGTATAGCTATATAAACGAAAGGTGAGCTCGAAAATGAGGTTAAGGAAGATTCAAGAGACGTGTTTGCGTAACGTAAACACAGTTTCGCAAAGAAAAACAAGGGGACGGAAGAAATTTGCGAAGGAAACGATATAAAAAGCGCTTAAGAGGTTTACGTATATTGATAAAATATATATCACATAACGAGATACAAGCAATTGGGATGTAAGTGGAATAGATGTACCTAAGTATATTAGATAGTTATTATTTTATTAATAAAAGTAATGTAAATGGAAACTGTACGATACATTGTATGTGTTGTTTGTAATAAAATTTTATGGATAGAAATAAAATGCTGCTTGTTTGTCTTGTTTGACTAAAAGTCGAAAATGGCTACGCCGTTTTAGTTTATTTCGAAGAGTCCAGAAACAAATAAGAGAAGGAGACACGAAGTCCAGAACGAAATAAGTAAATTGATCGAGTGTTATAATATAATAACATTCTAAAAAGATAAAGATTAAAACTGTGTGCTTATTACAGTTATAATAAAAGATATATGTAGTTCCTCTGTGAGGTAAATGACATTCCTTCTTTGCGTAATCGCATTGTTATTGCACTGTGAAACGTTTAATCTATACTAATATTATAAAGCTGAAGAGTTTGTTTGTTTGTTTGAACGCGCTAATCTCAGGAACTCTCTCGATTTGAACAATTCTTTCAGTGTTGGATAGTACATTTATCGAGGAAGGCTATATATCATCACGCTAAGATCAATAGGAGCGGAGCACCAATGGAGAATGTTTCAAAAACAGGGGAGAATTATCACGCTACGGGCAATAGGAGACGCAAACGAAGTTGCGTGGGTCGGCTAGTCTATACAAATAAATAAAATTGGAGTGTCTGTTTGTAATATTAAAATAACCGCTTTTTACTAAATGCATAAGTATGTATACACGCTACATATGCCAAAAAGGTCGTAAATTTTTTTTTCTGTCTGTCTGTTTGTTTCGGTTAATCTCTGGAACGGCTGTTTTAAAACAAAGAAAATTTACAGTGTTTAGATACAGTTTTTTTTTACCTAAATCAATGCAGTAAATTTGAGCTTGGTTAAAATGATTTTGACTTTATTATTTATTTTATCGATTTTAATGTTTACATTTTGATTTTCATATATAAGTATACTAACTTATGTAATCGGTGAAATGAGAGCACACTGTCAAAACTTTATATTTTAGAATTCCTTACTTTTGTAAGTAAAAGTAGGCAGACCAAATAAAGAATTCTTCCAGTCTTATCACATAATTTTTTTCTCTGTTGAGCCATTGAGCCGTGATTAAAGCGATAAAATGAAGACATTTCCTTCAATTAGTAGGACTTGTAGTCTCAGGTACTTGGCATGTATTGACTTGTGTCCTTTGTAAAACACTTACCCATACTCCAATATTAAGTAACAACGAAAACAAAAGAGATACTTACTTGGAGACCGGCACGTTGGTGAGACACAAGAAGTTGTTGCGAACACTGCGCAGGCTCGCCAGGACCTGCGCGAAAGGCGTCACGATCAAGTCTTCCCCGTGACTGTAGACAAAAACAAACCTTATTAATATACACATAGCTTAGGTACTGGCAAATTTTGAAATAAATTATGAAATAAAAATATAGAAAAGCCAAGCCAATAACGGGCGGGAGATTGTCTGGGGGTCCGAGATGAATTATTCCTGCGGTTTTTCATATTAACATTAAATAAATATTCCTTTATGAAGAGTAAAGTAAGTAAAGCAAAAATCTATAGAAATTTGGTCATAATTTACTGTTCATAAATTCATGTTTCAAGGCTTTATTTTGCACTTTATGATTTCTTGAAAGAATCTTGTTATGATCATTTGATCTCGTCGTAAGTTAGGAATTTCATGAGTCTACAAATAGTTTATGAGATCAATAAAGATGTTTATGACTAGGTTCTGATAGACCAATTAGGCATTTAACATGCTACTCTGCAATCTCTGCGATAGTATCCAGATTTTCTGTAGTCGAAATTCTTAATCAGTTAAGTAATGTTTATAAAAAAAGTTTTTATCGTATTTTGAAGTGAATTGTAATCATCTTAAGAGCTCTAAATTATAACATATATTGTCATTGGTGTTTAGAAGAATAAGGTGTGCAAATGAAAAGGAATAGTAAAAGGAAAGGAAAATAATACGGAAAATAATAAACACTTGTGTTAGAAATGCCATTACATCTATAGGAATTTCATCAACTCATCAAACGTGAATATCTAACATGAGAAATACATATGTTGTCAATTATTGAAAGAATCAGCTAAACAATACCAATCTATACAAATAAATAAAAATGGAGTGTCTGTTTGTAATATTAAAATAACCGCTTTTTACTAAATGCATATGTCTGTATACACGGTACATATACCAAAAATGTAGTTTAATTTTTTTTGTCTGTCTGCAATCTCTGGAACGGCTGGACGGATTTTGACGGGACTTTCATTGGCAGGTAGCTGATGATTCGGGGAGTAGCTTAGGCTACTTTTTTAGACTAACTTTGTCTCATGGCGTTACTCGTGTTACTACATTCTGCGCGGGTAAAAATTCTACCGTTATTTGTAAACTTTGAAGTAGTACTTCTTTCTATACAACGCAAATATCATATTTTCATTACTGGTGGTCTTTGTCATATCAAATCATGAATCATGGAGGTTTCTTTCTTTCTTCTTTACCCTGTTTACTGTAGGTCAGTTCTAACCTATATTATTCCTTTGTTCTGTGATGAAACCATCATCAGAGAGATTCATATCGAATAAAAAAATTCTAATCGTTTCATAATCAGCTTTTATTAAATTTGTCTATTCTGAATCTATTGCCAGTGGTAGTTCAAGATTTTTTGTTCAACACAGACACGAAAGGAAAAAAAAGAAATTTAAGATTTAATTAGAAATTAAGTGATTATATTGAGGGATTACCAATTTAGGTTTGGTTGTTATTTTTCAATTAACGAAGCTAAGGTTAGCTATCCCTCAGTAATTGCCTGGATACGTATAAAAACAGTTTGAAAAATTTAAATACAAAAAAAGTACTTCAAGTCTTAGTCATTTAAGTATATCAAAGCTTTTTTTTGTAGTATATTTAAGCTTAATAAGAATATAATAAATAATTGCAGCAACGAATTTTAATGCAACTAGTTTATAATAGGTCTTTACCTATGAAATTGCCGTTTTGTATGCAATAAGTGAAAGTACTTATTTTTTCAAACTTTTTTATTTCTGTTATTCGAAGTAATCACTCATGCAATCGACGCATCTTTGCCAACGCATTGGCAGTTTATTGATGCCCTTTTGATGTTCTTTAAATACCTATTATTTTAGTGTTAGGAAAGTATGATCAAGCAAAACAAAAATTACCTTTGCTCCTAAGTTGGTATAAAAATACAATACACTACAACAATTAAGAACCAGAAAATATACTTAATTAAACGTTGATGACACTATACATTAGTAAATTAGTGGAAAAATGTGGTGAAGAGATATTACATATAGATAATAGCTAAATTGATATCTATATATATAATGAATCCCTATTTGCCTTGGTTACGATATCACGTGTGAATGGCTGAACCGATTTTGTTAATTCTTTTATGTTGGATAGCCCATTCAGCGAGGAAGGTAATAATAAATAAATAAATATTTCGGACATCTAAACACACAACGCCATCTAGTCCCAAGATAAGCAGAGCTTGTGTTATGGGGTACTAGACAACTGATACTAATACATATATACTTTTTTTTTGTAAATACATACTTATTATAGATAGAACACACCCAAACTCCGAAACAAATATTTGTAGATCATACAAACATTTGGTCCGACCCGGGAATCGAACCCGAGACCTCATGATCAGCAGTCGCTCACGCCAACCGCGACACCAACGAGGTTTTCGGCTATGTAACATTACTCTACGACCAATAGGAGCCGGGTATCGACCGAAAATGTTGGGAAATGGGAGAAAATATTTCTTATGGGGAGACGCAAACGAAGTTGAGCGGGTCAGCTAATTATATTATATATTTAAATTGATAATATAACATTAGTCAAAATAGTTACTTAATGTCATATGTATTACACATACACGTCTGGGTGGTCAGAACTGTTAAGTATGTGAGGCCCACGTATTTCTAGAAATTGTTTTTCTGGAGCATTACCCCATAAATCTATTTTATTATAAGTTTTAAGTCCGCTTCGTACTACGTAGAAAGTTTCAATAAAGATTTTAAAATACATGTATTTCTTATTATTTTTCGTTCAAAGCTTTCAAGTGTCACTCGAACAAGAATCTATATCTTGGATCTCTTAAAGTGGATATAATGATCAGCAAGGTGAGTTATTAGAAGCACGGTGACTGATCCCTAACTCTGTTAGAACTCGTGACTTCTGTTTGTGGTAACATTGGTTAAGGTAAAGAGAAACGAATTCAGTAATAATTAAGGTTCAAAGTGTTATTTATGAAAGTAAGATTCTCTGCAAAAGGTGTGTAACGTGTTTACCTTTTCTCAGTTGCAGTTGATGCACAAATAATATAGTTACAATCAATTTACACCCTATTATCTAACAATGCTTTTTATCAACTACAACTTCCTTATTAGCTTTTACCGACATCGTTCTCGGAGCTCATTCTCGTGGGTGCGAATTACGGTACATTGGATTACCAGACAATGGGTGAATATGTATATATACTTGTTTATAACCACACATTATAGAGCAAGTACTTTCCAAAGAAGTAAGTCAAATAAAAAATAAATATACAACATTCTAATGCCTGGAAATTTTAAAGTACAATTTATAATAAAACCATTGTTTTATCTTATCATCAGCATCGACAACCCATAATGTCCCACTGCTGGGCTCGGGTCCCCTCTTAAGAGAGGGTTAAGGCCATAACTGTCCGGGCTGGCCAAGTGCAGGTTGGGACTTGACCAGCGTCTAACTTAAATATAATTTAACTTAATATAACTATAATCCGGGGTCCTTTTCTTTGATAAAACTATATTTCATCAGAGTACTTCTACGCTTAAAGCACATTTCTATCACAGATATAATCGTAAAACTATCACCGTATATCTCACTTACAATTTCATTGAAATACAAGGGTACTGTAAGAAAAACAAATGTTACAGACGGTCTTGATAAAACAATACCGAATACGTATAAAAATAATAGCAAATCCCAACAGTTTAGTATTCAGTTATTGTAATAGAACAGTATTTTGAATACGAAAAATATTCAATATTTATTCATGAGAGTAAAATATGTATGAAGATCTCCGACAAATTTTCACGAATGTTTGGAATGCAGTTTCTTCAACACGTTTACGTTTTTACTTAGGTTATTATACGTTCTTACTGTCGCATACTATTCATAACACTATTAGAAAAATATACGACTTTAATACCCGTAAACGTAATATCGGAAGGAGTGTATCACTTACATTGGCAACGTTTGTGGTCGATAGTCCTCGTTTGTGTTATGTAGTAAACAGACAACAAAGCATTATATTTCTAACTCCTTATGTTACTCAATTGTTTTGTATTTATGTTTAAAGTAAATACCTGAACAAGACTCAGTAGTTACTGAGTGCAATGTAGCACTAATAAGTACTCAGACTACCGAGCTAGATAAATATCATTTGGCGGATCTGTCGGAGTAATTACTACACAAGGAAGGCTAATATTAAGTCACAGAATATGACAACAGTTTTAGATTCTAGTTCATTTGAAACTAATTTGTTTCCTTAAAGTTAAATTTAGAAATATGAAAAAAAAATAGTGTGTAGTTAATTACTGGTCACAGGCTTCTCTTTAGAAAGGAAGACTTGAACTAACTATAGAAGTGATAGTGGTCACGCTGACCACACAGATTAGTATAGAATTTGTTACAAGTTTTTATTCTATTTGGAAAGCTGTTGTACTGTGTAGTTTGTTACCTTAATCAGCTTTTACGTTACCCATACCATGAATAAGAATGTTGACATTCCGTACTCTTACCCCGTTACCATACGGATGGATACTTATCGATTAAGTCTTCAAATCCATACTTATATTACAAATGTGAATGTAATTCTTTCTATCTATTCTGCTTTCAAGGCCACACCGCAGCACCGATTTCAATGAAATTTGGCATGGAGATACTTTGATATGAGAAAGGACATAGGCTAGTCTTTGCTGCAATAATCAACAAACACGCGGGCGGAGTCGCGCGCAAAAGCTAGTATTGTATACATACACGTTGCCGAAATGGGATTCAATGAGAGAACCATGTATCCAACAGTGGACCAAGATAGGCTGATGACGACTATACGGTGCCAAGAATACAGAAAAGAAGATAAGTTTAGAAAGAAACATTCCTGAAGGAAGAAATAAATTATTTAACGTGACCGAAGTTGCAGACAAAGGCGAGTTTAAAAACGAATATGACGATGAATTCAAATATTTCTTTGAAATTGCAAGTGATTTACCATCGTACAATCATGTGAGTCTAAAGTCATGTGAAGACGAGGTTAGAAAAGATTTTGGCGAAGGAGTTTGGAGTAATGCCCAGTCATATGTCACGTGATCCTTACGACGCTACAAGTCACCCTACTTTGTTAATGATTTCATTACATCTTTATATGCAATGTTTGCAAAAAGTAGTTTGCTAGTATTTGATTTTTAAAAACAAATGTCGCATTAGAAACACACACACACACACACAGTACCCTGTGTCACAGGGAACTTTACAGATATGCTTGAAATGGAGACAAAGAACATCCCGACTGAAAACAAAAATGTTACTCTGGATTACACTAAGTTTCGTCTTATCGAACCCACAACCCTCAGCAATACGAAACGGCGAGGTGACTTCTCAAATACTATGCAGTCAAAAATATGTATAACATTATGCGATACACTAAATTAAACCACGTTTTGCCTGGGTTAAAATTTCATAATATTTTTGTGCTCAAAAATATGAAGTGTACTTTCTTATTGAAATGTATCAAATTCAAACGACAAGTTCCAAGTTTGGCAAGTACAAACATACGAAATTTCAATATTCTCTTTAAAATCAATCACTGTAGATTTCTGTTAAAACTTCAAACTTAATGGTTAATTGATAAAGTAAAGATTTGTACGTTTGAAAGAGTCGAAAGCGGAATATAATATTTCTATTTAAAAATACTGTACTAAATACAATGTACTAATACATTTCTGTGAGATTTAGTGCGTAGCATCTAATGCATGCTGCATTAGATGCTACGCAATAAATCTAATGCATGCAGTATTAGATGCTGCAGATATTTATGTATTAGTAGTTGGCACCTAATGCGCGATAGAGGTGACTTTGATTTACCTTTTTCTAGGCGAGAAAAATAGCCTACCAACAATTGAGGCAGGTCGGCATTTAATCCAAAATTAGCCAAAATATTTGTCAATCACAAGATGCACTGACCCCAAACAAAAATAGGTAAGTCAAGATTGAGATGACATAAAATTTGTGCTCTACTTAACTATATGCTATATTTATATTTTGTACAGTCTTGAACTCTTATTATTTTATCTCCTCCGTAATTGAATTAGTTCTCGCAGACAGGATGGCACTAAACGAGAAAAGTGGCCGCTCACTATGGCCATTCGTTAAAGTTAATAAACTAAACGTACAACTAGCTTTAACCACAAGAGACCGTTATGGAACTTTAGCGTCGTAAAATGAGATAAGGATACTTAACTAACGTGTATTTTCAGGAATGTATCAAAAAGAAATAGTTATTTTCGAAATGTTGAAGGGTTTTGAATATATATATTTTTTTACATTTACATCATCACCATTATGAGACGCTGGCATTACATTTACGATCCCGTTGATTCACACAGATTTATGCGAAAACACGTCTATAACTAAGTTTCGTTCTGTGTCATGGTCCTCAGTCGTAAAAGTTTACTATGTACCTACTATTTTGTATTACTGACAATATGTATACGAAATTTGATGGTGATCGGTTGAGTAATTTAAACTTCTACTTCATATATTATACAATAAAAACTGTCACACATTTAATTAGGATTAGTGGCGTAAAGAGTGTACTGTAATTAAGCTTCGCCGAGGCCCTTCCCCCTTACTCTCGATTATCACATATTTAAGTATATTCTTCAAGTTTGCAAGTTTCAAGCATGGCTTAGCTATAGATTTAAATATAACGCATTTGATAGATCCACTTGAATATCACTCAATATGTTGTACAGAACTAAAAAAATAGATTTTAATTATTGTAAATTACACTTATCTTTAATTATATACTGAATAAACAGGTAAACTGCTATCCTAATAAAGATAATTACTTACCATAAACCTTTTACGTAAATATCTTTATTTCTACTTATATTTTTAATTCATTTTCCACAATTTCTTTTTGAAAAAATGTCTTTTTAGGACCTCAAAATTTTCTCTCGAAAAAATGACATTCTCGTCGGCAGATAGAGTTTTATTCAAAAAAACTTTTTAAAACAAATTGAGCACACTTTGTGTAAATTAATTTTTGAATTCCCGCGTAGAATTAGGCTTTTTGCCTTAGTTTTAACAGGGCATCTAATAAACTTATGAAAAAGACGGAATCATTAAAAGCGGCAAATGATGAAATATAGCAAGCTACATGTAAATAGGTAATAAGGTAGTGGCTGACAAAACTTACATTGTTAGTAATGTAGGTAAGAGTAAAGCAAGTATCTAAAAAGCAATCATCGCCCCGAAGGTCATGCGTAAATGGAGACGGTGATTATCCGAGGATTTGTAAGTGCCCATCTGGGTATTTGTGTTGCCGGAGTACCAATGTGATTAAATAATCAATCATAGAGTATCACGGTCATTCTCTTGGGAAACATCGTGTTTAAATAGCACTAAGCAATCGACGTTGGATTTCCTTTAAGTACAATTGTCCCGCGAGATCGATGTAAATATAAATTCTTGGTTTTCTTCGTGAGACGAAAAATATCATTTAAGCTTTACGTTTCCGAATTTAACATTATTCTTTTGTTCAATTTTAATTAGGTAAAGCTATTTATAATAAATTTTGGTTTACTTGGTTAGAAGCTTTCCTTTTGTGATGAATAACTTTTTAAATTAACGACACAATTTAACATAACGGCAATTTCTCTTTATACCTTTGCGGAAATAATAGACCGTAATACTCTAACAAAAACCATTAGGTACTTGTACATTGTTACCAGTCATTCGTCACTTTTGTGAGGAGATATTTTTAGATGCCTAAGATACAATTAGCGACGTCTTAAAATACTCATAAATTCCTATAAAAACTGACAATAAAAACCATTCACGCGTTGAAGTTCCGTGTTCTATATTAAGATACTAATATGGTATTTCGGAAATAACTTTAAACGATGTTGGATATCTATACATCTATACAAATAAGTAAAATTGGAGTGTCTTTAAGTAATATTAAACAGCTTTTTACTAAATGCATATGTGTACACGGTACATATACCTACATAACATTTTTTAAAATTTTTATCTTTCTGTCCGTCTGTCTGTCTGTCTGTTCCGGTTAATCTCTTTAGGGACTTTTTTTTTCTCCTCGCTTTGACGCTACTTTGTTTTAGACTAGCTTTCCCCGCGTCGTTACCAGCGGTTAATGTTGTACCGCGGGGCTCAGCTAGTATACTATATAAAGTATGACTTAAATTTTTAATAAGCCGCATGGGATGACCCTGACCTTTCAATAATATTTTATTGTTGCTTATGGTTATTTGAAAAAAATAATTCAAAACATTGTATAGTTTTCTATGTGTTCCATAATAGCACCCAATTTCGCGTAAAGATTTAACGTAGGTTATGTGGTAGGTATTAGCAAGCATTAATATCATTAAAAATAGAATTAAATATAATATGTATATATATATATATATTCTATCTACATTCATGTATTAGCTAACTGCGTAGTAAAATGAATAGAGGTGAATCATTTTTATTTCTCTGCAACGACAACAAACTACTGTGGGCGTCTCGGTATTGATTTAACGATGTACGTACTTCTCATGTTGTAGTGCTATCTCATTTCTTCTTAGAGAAACCTTATCAATTGATTTAAGGAAAAATTATTTAAATAGTTCATAAAAGCCCTCACTCCCTGTAACATATGACCAATGGTAAAAGTAAGTTTCTTAACATTCCTTTTTATGACATTAGATCGAAGTCTTTGAAACAATTGAGTATTGGCTCGTACATTAACTTCAAAGTTGTTGATTTAATAATGAGTATCCACTGTGTACTACAGACTAGATATATTGATCCGTTTCTATCAGTGTGATGAAGTATAAAAGAGACAATTTGTATTCTCCTCAACAAGTTCATATAAATCTTATCAATTACTAAACGTAATACGAAAACAGGTACTGCAGTTCGTATAGCATACCAATTCTTAATCTATATTATCCTTATATAACAAATAAATTGTTTTTATTATAAAAAATAATAAAAATTAAATAAAATTGTAATTTCAAAATAAACACTAATGCCATGAAAATTCAGGAATTACCAGGAGAATATGTCTATATCCGTATACGAGTATATCTTAACGTTTAGAAAAGTCAGTACACTTGACTACCAAGTATAGTCCGAACCAAATTTTATGGCGGTTCTGAAGTTTGGTGCACAAGCTTATGTGCGCAGGTATAGTTAAGTCGAGTCGTAAGTAAGATGAGTGGATATAATTTTAAAATGAAATTTATTTTAACATGTACTTATTTTTTAGCATATTTATTTTATAAAAACACGATTCTCTACCATTCTTAACCAACTATTAAGCGAAGAATTATTTCTGAGATGTTGTTCGAGGCCAATAAATATGATCTCAAAATTAATCTAATTGTATTTAATTATATTAAAAGTTTTCTAGCAAGTTGAAGTGTTTTTTGAAATCCTATTTACAGAAATAAATGACTTAGAAGATTATACATACAGTCCGCGAGTCATGTTTAATCGACACATCAAATATGTAACCATTGAAAAGTTTACGTAAAAACACAATACTACAACAGTCAATATTAAAACAAGTAAGCAACAAAAAATTACAAGACAAGTAAGCAAAAGCACAAAACAAAGCACACAAAGAAGTTGCGAAGTGTGTTGACCTCCCCCCGCACACCTGTACGTCCCGCTAATACCTAAAATTGTATGCTGCATCGACAGGCGCGATGTTTCGAGCCGACATAAAGTTTGGTTCAGACTATAACTTTGTTCATTTCAAGAACCTCAGACTCAAGTTGAACTATTTCGACATTGGGATACGTATATATACCTGTCTCAAGTAGACTGTTAAAGGCTGTTGAAGATGATGATGATATGTACGCGTAGAAGAGATATTTACTTCACCATTTTCATCAAAATAATTCATCAACTGAAGGTTTCTTATGTCCAATTCTATACACGCTTAGATAAGACTAAACTATTGAATAGGTTGATGCTGTCCATTTTTATGTGAAATGGAGTATATTAAACGGTTTTATTTAGCTCGACCTGTGGGTTGTTTGGGTCAAAAATTGTAATTGAAATTAGACCCCTTTCTTGTTGACAGATTGACCTGAAATTTGGTACACACCCTCAGGTGAGAATACAATTAAATGAATTCTGTTTCATTGTAAATCCAAGATAGCCGCCGCTACAAAATGGCGGTTTACAAATTTTGTCACGAATACCTCAATATAGCTATCAAATGAAAGGGCTAGACGAGTAGAACACAGTTCACTATGAAAAATTAAAATCCAAGATGGCCTGGATGGATGGAGAAGTACTAAGTAATGAAATTAAAAACTAAAAACTTAAAAATAAAAAAATATGTAAAAAACCGCCCGTGTAAAATTCAAATCCAAGATGGCCTGGATGGATGGAGAAGTACTAAGTAATGAAATTAAAAACTAAAAACTTAAAAATAAAAAAATATGTAAAAAACCGCCCGTGTTACTACCCGGTCATCTCAGTTTACGCTACGCCCAACGATTTAATAGCGAATGTTTTTTACCAAATTTTTAGCTTTTAGTACATTATTTTTGATAAATCTGTTTAAATTGAAAACAAAATTCATATTTTTATTTGTTAATATTTTTATACAGATCCTGTAGACTGGACATATAAAAGTAATATATTCTCGCTATGCTAAACATGCTTTAATGTTCATGTTCCGCCTTTCAATTCTCATTAATTTTATGTCCCGTCCTTACAAAAGACGTTTGTACAGTTGACTTCATTCGATAATAGTACTTATCCAGGATTGGATTTGATAGAATTTCTAATTTAGAAGCATTTTGCTGTACAAGAGCCTGCGCCAAATCACGTACGAACGGTAAATTGAATAAAACCTCATTTCGAGATTACGATGTAAGTGATTCTGCTACAGAATTCGACATGTAAACAGAGCTATTATTGTGGTCTGTCGCTGCGGTATCTAAAAATACTGTACAGATATTAATAGAAATCTTACACTAACTGTTGTTACATGTATGGAGTGCAAATGTGAATGGAATGTTTAGACTGCTTACATGCGATATTTTATAAAATAGTTATTCAAGATCCAACAACATCGTTAAGTCGTACCCAAAGTAATTAAAATAGGCGTCGAGGCTTTTCACTGAGCATATGCTACACAATATACATCAGAAAATCGGACTAACTAATAAATTATGACTACATAAAATTTATCTATAACTCAAATACGCACCTCATTTATATGATTAAAATATTTAAATTATTTTACAGACTAAGCCCCAACTAGATGAAACTAGAACAATAATCACAATAATACTAATTCAAGCACTTATACAGATAACAATATACATGCAGGTTCACACTGACACTGACAGTTTAGTTGTCAACCTTTTTTAAATTAATCTACTGACTGCAGCAGTGTGTGGTATTCATACTTCTTTATTTGAAAATGCTATAATAATTTATTTCATAAGCAATCTCTTCCTTTTTCACAACGACTATTTAGTTACAAATTGTGATTTTGAATTTTAGCAGTTTGCGTGTTGCTGTGGCTGCCTGATGTACTCCTTAAGAAAAGTCTGTCGTTTTTTAACTCTGGGAATCACGCTGAGTCATATATGCGTATTCTTGAGCTTCTGCTCTATCAATCACGGTGTCGCAGAAAATATAAAATTGCTTAAAATCTTTCGTTGTATATTACTGAGTGAATCAACGCATTATGAGTGCTTTTCCTCCGAAAGCATTCTCCCACCAGAGAAGATGCTCTTTTTTTGAAGGTTTGAAGTATCGGTGCGGAAATACCGAAGGCGATAATTTGCGTGCTTTTAAAATCTTTCTTAAAAAGCCCTTGGTAGTGAAGTGCCATTTAGCTAAGTAATCCGGATGTTTTTTTTCATCTTGGACGATAGCGGAAAGTATTAGTATGAAAAATTTGTCGGTGAATGTAGAGTGAAGCTATGTTTCTATGCAACGCGAGAGGTCAAGCCCACCTCTATTTTTTTTTATGGTATAGAGGGCAAACGAGCAGACACCCACAACACAGAGACGTCACAAGTGCGTTACCGACCATTGGGGAATGGGGAAATGGATGTGGGTAGAGGTTGGGGTATGGGTCTCCGTTATTCTCACTCACTCAGTGAAACACAGCGCAAGCGCTAGTTCACATCGGTTTTCTGTGAGACCGTGGTATCACTCCGGTCGAGCCGGCCCATTCATGCCGAAGCGTGGCTTTCCCACGGATATCGAATCGACGATTCGAGTCGCTCTTCTATTTTCTAATATCGATTACATTTAGTGTAAACACTTTTTGCTTACTTAACATGAAGACAGAAGTCATAGGATAGGGACTAAATTTGGATTAATTTGATATCGATTAATGTACCTTTACATTCCGAAATTTAACATCATGTTTAGATCAATAATATTTTTGTTTCTTTATTTTGATCTATTAGAAGCTTTATCATCCGATTTATTTGTACAACTAAGTGACTTCTTTTATTTGTAACTTTCATGACAGAAAAAAATTGTAGTATGTAGAAAAATTTAGTATGATAAGTCTAAAAACGCAACAAGACTGAGGCTTGGTTAACGATCGCAATTTCATATGCAAACATGTAAACCCTTTGGTAGTATACATATACTATTCATATATACTTTGCATATAAGAGAATATAACAAGGCTTCGTACCCGTATCACAGCGGAACCTTAATTTGATTGGATCAGTTGATATTGAGTTAACAACATCGAACGTTGTTAGAAACTTTAATAAGTTCATTTAGCCATATACGTAAGCGCTGCACTGTAATTACGATATGCAGAAATCGGATGATATTGAAAATCTACTTAAGACATGTACATAACTGTTGTATACGATATATGGAGATATATTAAACAATATATATACAAACCTTATCATAATTGTTTTGTTTAAATCTATTATAGTTTTAAAGGGGCATTGCTTGAAAAATATTTTGTCGGTTATGGTCCATTTAATCTAAGAAGTACCTTATGACACTCTGACATATTGAAAAATAATGAGGGTTTCAATGAAATCAATCGATTATTATTTGTTTTTTCGAAAGACAGCCCAATTTCATTTGATCCACATTTTTTATATTTTTGGAACGAAGTTCCTTATATTTGCGTTGGGGGCGCAACGGGGCGTTGCATAAAGGTAACCTAGCCGGCTAAAAGCGTCCGTAACCTTAAATAAAAAAAGCGTAAGATTTAAAAAAATAGTATAGCACATATAGTATTATATTTCATGATAAGGAGGTAAAAGCGCAAGATTTTAAAATTCAGTAAAGTGCGACCTGTAAGTTGCATATCTTATTACATCCTGTCCACATGACTTTTTTTATCATTAATTTCATCACGAGGAAGACTTAAATACTCGAAGATTTGAAGACTTTAAATACTTGACATTGGCAGAACTAGCTGATTAGCTGGTTGCCATCTCACTAAAAAGAGGAAGAAATCGATCGGGAGATTTATTTTTTGTTTTTTCGAAAGACGGTCCCCACTTTATGTCATCCATATTTTTTTATCATTAGATTCGAAGACTGATGACTTAAGATTTAAAGACTTTAAATAATTTACATTGGCAAAAATAGCTGATCCAAAATAGCTGATCTAACTGGTTGACCTCTCATCAAAAGAAGAAGAAGAAATCGATCACTACAACATCCGAATCTCGATATTATTTCCTTATATTTATAAATCAGGAAAAAGTAGAGATATTGAGATAGAGATTTTATGAGTTGTGTTTACATAGTAATTTCTTGTAAAAAAGTTTAAAACGTCATATGGTACCATTTAGATTAAGAGGGACTATAGATGAGTAAGATTCCATATAAGAATTCAGAATACACCAGCAGATATACTAACAAATAATATAATAGAACAATCTGATATTACAAAGAAACTTAGCGAAAGTTGGTTAGTACTTCACTGATTGTCACAAAATGTTCTCTATATGTTATCAGTAGTAAAGACAGGAAAAGTATTGTTTCCGACGTATTAGAAAATAACTTTTACGCAAGCTCAGCCACGGGCAAAATCTAGTGTTATGATTTTTCATATTCGTCTATCTATACTAATAGAATAAAGAGGTGAAGTTTATAAGGTAGGGGTTAATCTCTGGATCTACTGAGCCGATTTGAAAACACCTTTACCATTAGAAAGCCATATTATTTGTGAGTGCCATAGGCTATATTTCAACCGGAAAATGCTTACTGCTATTTCCGACACACACACGAGCGAAACCGCGAGCAAAAGCTAGCCCAAAAATAATTTACGCTTTTGAGCTCTAGTCATTTCATTACATTCTATTCCTAGAAGTTTTTATCTCTCAACACGAAGTAAGTTTAATTTATGTCTTCTATTTATTATTCCATAATTTATACCATTTTATTACTTAATCCATTCTAATAAGTATTATACATATAACGGTCTACAACTGTGCGCTTTTCTAGGACCTTTCTGCGTCGCACAACAATACTGTAGAATGAACTGTCGCCTGTGGTATTCCCGAACCAATACGACCTTCAAACCTTCAAGAAAAGAGCGTATTCCTACTTAAAAAGCCGGCAACGCACTTGTGGCGCCTCTGCTGTTGCGGATGTCCATGGGCGCCGGTAATCGCTTACCGGGGCAATACATCTGCTCGTTTGCCCCCTATTTCACAAAAAAAAACTCTGTGTCTGTTACACTTTCACGGTTTAACCGCTACAGTGATTTCAATGAAATTTGGCAGGGAGATACTTTGATCTTGACGAAGGACATAGGCTATTCTTTAACGCGATAACTAATACTAACGTGGGCGGAGCTGCGTGCAGAAGTTAGTACAATATAAATTATATTATATGAACTGGTCTAGAAGTCATATGTACTAGTACAATTTTTATTTACTTAAGAGCAGGAATGCATTTCTTTAACGCGATAACTAATATGAACGTGGGCGGAGCTGCGTGCAGAAGTTAATACAATATAAATTATATTATATGAACTGGTCTAGAAGTCATATGTACTAGTACAATTTTTATTTACTTAAGAGCAGGAATGCATTTCAATACAGTCAAATGCGTCAAATACAGTCAGTAATGCAAAAGAAACTGGCAAAACTTTGGCCAAAATTTGACCTGTAAGCTGCAAGCACTATTTAGACTGGTTTAGACCAACTAATGAATTTTAAAGTACATTGATCTTTTTTTCCTCAGTGTTAAGAGTTAATGTTGTTCGTAATATAACTAAAGAGTGATCTACTTGAATTCGCAATATTCCATTTCTTATTCATGATGGGTTACGGTATCCGATATACAATGATACCTCATCTCATACGCAGCGTTCAGATAACGATAACACACAATACATACGAGGGGAAACATGATCGGTATTAAGGAAAGGAATATTGGCGAGTGTCACAGACGTCCATGACATTCTATTTTTGTATATAGAACTAAAGTTATCTACCTTTACAAGCATTGGCGTTTATTAGGAATAGGTATTTCACTGATAAAAAATTTTTTTTTATAAAATCATGGACAAAAATATTTTTAATGAAAAGATAATTCTTGGACTAACTACGCAAAATACCTTTTAATAATGTTTGCCTTTGTACGGACCTTTTTCACCTTTCCAGCGTTGTAGGTTTAACTTGAGCAGCTTTAATGCATTATAAATACTTATGCAAATATGATAATTTTTATAAAGACTGTTTTGTAATTGAAGTAACTATATATATGATAGCTCAATGCAGAACAAATTGAAAACATTCGGTTAGAGCTTTTGAGATACATATTTTAGAAAAGCAAGTAGTTTAGTTACAAACTCTAATGAAGGCGTGTCGTGGGTACTGACATTGAAGGAGGTATGAGGTGAAGGTAAAGCTAAGTAGGTATTATTATACATAATAATAAGTTTGCAGGACTCGGGTTACTTGAGAACCCTATCTTCAAAGAGCAATCTTTTATTTTTCCGTCTGATATACGAGTCTGATTGAATGATGAGTCGGTGCATTTTTAAAATTGAATCCATTTGAAAGTCTTGATGGTATTCAAATTGAATTTAGTCCGTTTGGTATACTTTATTCCGCAATATTTTTTTTCCATTTATCCCGTTATATGGTTTGAAGAAGTTAGTAGATATAGCAATGGAAGTGTTAAGCCACTTTAATTTACCTAACGTAAAGAGCAATGATCTAAAACTAAAAAGAATATGTATAATTAGTATTAATGCTTTGGACAGTGATAAAGTATTGAACGAAATTATGACAATAAAATAGTTGGTTTTAAACATAGATATTAAATGTTTTATACTTAAACATACAAAAAATTTGAAAGTAAATTGTTAACGGTTATAGTGCTATACGCCTTTATATATTGACTTATAAGTGTTATAACAATCCCTAGATCCATACAATACAAGTTCAAATTATAAAATGAAGCAAACATCAATTATAGTCAAAATTGGACAACTACGTCTTATCGTAAGAGGCGGTAGGGAGCAAACTAAGTAGGACTAACATCACTGCAAACAGAAGGAAAACTCACACACCTATACCCGTCTGGTCTGCATGGTGGAGTAGGCCAAAATCACCTTTCTAAGGAGAGCCCCTTATCAAGCAGTGGACCGTTAAAGTCACGCAGTTAAAACACGTTAGGAGAAGGAATTATTCTCATATTCTCGATTACTTAAGAAGATTTTTATAGTACGGAAGAATCGAAAATAGTTCTGTTTTAAAAGTTCATGTATATGTAGGTATATAAACTTAACAGTATAGTAAGTACGAATAACGTAAAAGTAAAGTTGATTTTCAATGAATGAATTTTACCAGCAGTCCGTAAGCTATTAAACATTAAAGACTCCAATGCCAAAACAATTTGTTTATGAACATTTTGTTAATTAATATAAGCTTTACATTGCGTCGTGTTGTCAAGAATCATTTACACGATCATGAATTGACTACGGAAGCCATGGGCGACGAGTACCTATCGGTTAATTGTCGTAGCCAATAACTGAACAATGCGTAAACAGTTCATGGTGTGGCACAGCTTAAGACATTTATAACCTGTAGCTACACAATTTCCTTTAACAACGTTTATGCCTTATAGATTTAAAGGGACAATACTTGTATATATTATAATCTGAATTTCAAAAACTCCTATGATTTCATGAAATTTGTATGCCAGGGGTTTTAGGGGCAATAAATCGATCTAGTTAAGATTCATTTTTTAACCCCCGACGCAAAAAAAGGGGTATTATAAGTTTGTAGTCGATGTCTGTCTGTCTCTGTATGTGTGTCTGTCTGTGGCATCGTAGTTCTTAAACGCATGTACCGATTTCAATGCGTTTTTTTTTCATTTGAAAGCCATTTTGCTTGCGGCGGGTCTTAGCTATGTTTGGTTAATATCGGTCCAGTAGTGTAAGAGTATCAGTTCTTTTCCAAAAAGATGTACGGCATTTTTGGCGTAAGATTACTCGATTAGGTGCTTGCGTAGGGTTTTTTTTTTATTTTTTATTTAACATGCCACACTGATCGATTTTTGGCTTTTCGCATCAAGCTCCTGTTAGCCATCATGCGCTAATTGTCACTCCATTTAGCCTATAGGCGTCCTACACTACGTTTACCGAGACGCAGTCTGTTGTTTTGATTTCATTTGCCAAAACGGTTGTTTGTCTGATGATGATGATCCACTTTATAATATCAACTCAATTATATCCATTATTTTTGAATTTAAATTTAAAAGAACTGTAAGTATTGACAGAGATCACAAAAACATGCCCGTGATAACCCGATACACAGATTTAATCTGCATGTTAACTATGTTATTGTAGGTATTACATTTTGTATGAGGTAAATAATTTTATCATGTCATTAATCTTTTTACGTTATTGTGAATGTTATTGCAACGTGTCTGTTATGTTCAGATACCTCATACGACTAGTATATTTAATATCCTTATGGTAACGATTATCTCTTTTGAAACGATTGTTAATGGCTTATAATTGATAATAGTTTTACGAGATTGGAATCTTTTTGAGTACCTGATATAATTTTATTTGTTGCGGCAATTTAATACAGAATTTATTATTGTCATTTTAATCTATAGAGAGTTGTTTAAGTTGAAAGAGCGTTGAAGTGTTGTGTGGTTGTAGTTGAAGTGTTACTAGAATTACAAGGTGTAAAATAAGTAATATTATATTAAATTAATGAAAATAACATCTCACATATAGAACAGGTGTACGTTGGTCATCATAGTTAGAATTAACTAACCTGTTAATGACTTGAAATATAAACGATTGTAAGGAGAGAAACTTACTTAAAATAAGATGATAGGAGAACTCTCTTAAAGGACGTCGAAATATATACCATTACTATACTATATAACTTATTTTCAAAAAGGAAAATTGATATGTATGCGCGATAAAACTTACAAACATGTTAAACATGTATCTAGGTTAGGCAACCTCGATATTTTATTTTTATTGATGAGGTATTGAGCAATTGTTGTGAAACATGTTGGACTTATGCCGCTGTGCACGACATTGGACATTCAAATAAAACTTTTATCTCTCATATTCCCTGTTCAATTAATAATTTTCTCATATTCTATTAATAGCAGATAGGGCCTGCGCTGCACGCTTCCACGTGTTTTCAATTACAATCCACACAGTCAACTAGGTAAACTTGATAAAGCCCGGTAAGCTTTGTACATGCAACATAAAAAATAAAACCATGATTTAAACAACGGACTTTCATAATCCTTATACCTTTTGCAATATTTAATTCGAATTTATTTATCGTGAGTCACGCAAAGAGAATGGATAGAGATAAACAGATCGACATTTAGGGCCGGACCATTAATACGCATAAAATATTCAGAGGCTTTTATAAGTCAATTTAGATATTTAGGTGTTGAGTTAAAAATACATATTTTTTCTCGTTTCTTTTTAATACAGCAAAATTATTCAATTTTATGCGATTAAATTTGTGTTTGAAGTGTGTCCCACATAGCAAAATTTTAATTATGTTAATGGGAAATAATTAGTAGATGACATTAGCTTATTTTAAAAATATACTCATAAGTGTATATATACTCGTACAATAAGAATAAGACATTATTCATATCTTCGGCATTATTAACTTTCAAGGATTACTCATTTTTACACGTGTAGCAAAGTACACAATTTTCAGCAATATTAGGTTAATTTTCACCAGAGTTGACACGACCTTTGAATTTTGTGGAACCAGTAGCAGTTCAAAGGGCAGCTTTTAGCGGTTAATCAAATAAAACGGAAATGTAGAATTGATGAAATGGCGGCACTGAAAGTTTAAATTGAATCTAGCATATTGGGCGCTGGATTTTGGAAAAAAATGCGAGAAGATACAATTCAGAACCCGGTTTCACCTGTGATTTTAAATCATTTTTGCGTGTTTACGGGTCACTAGATTTGCCTCAATAATAATAGATTAGACTACACGTCCTCTACTCCATACGTATATTAAAACAATAACTTTGGCTTACCTACCTAGTGTGTACCTTACCTTTTTTACGTACCACACGTATTTTCTACCAATCACCGATTACCTGCACTCGCACTAATCAAAGTGAATACGGGCCTTAAGCTATCAAAAAATATGCTATAACCTTCAAAAGAGTTTTGGCTAAGAATAATCAATGAAAGAGGGATAATTTTCAAACATATCAGCAAAGAACAAATACAGTCTTTACTGAAAAGTTGGAATTCTAGCCTTATTATAATCAGTATCAAATTTTATCAACGCTGAAAAAGATATTGCGAGAGGTACTCACGCATCGCGGCGGGTACGTTCGTCCCAAAATTTCTCCCAGAACGTAGATCTGTTTTTAATCCTGAGTACGCTTGTGCTGAGTGTGCGTGGCAGCGTGCCGCCGCTGCTGCTTCCCGACACACCAGTTGACATGCTGTGCTCCGATGCTGAACTCTTCGGAATAAAAGCCGCACTGCCGGCTCCACCGCCCAACCGCTCTGATTGAGAACCTGATCGCTGCATCCCGCACTTTGTTTTTCTCACTGCTGTCTTACTACTCGTATATATCATACCAATACGTGCATACGCAAGGCTGATCAGTTTATCGTGAACCTATCATCTCTTTATGAGGTTCGATCCGCCCTCGTGTTACCGTCTTTTGTTTTGTTTATCATTTAATTAGCAGTGCAAGTTATAATTCTGCTTCTAGGTAAATAAGCGCTAAGAGTCTCAAAATTAACCGTAAATACCGAAATAATAAATGCTTCTGTCTAATCTTTTATAAAACGGGATATCCTATACAACGTGACATACACATGCTTAACGAACTTAACGTCAACAATTATGAATATCACAACGAGCTTGCATTCTTTATCTAATTCTTAAAAATGTTTTGATAAAAGTCATTCCTCATCCTCGGCACTTTTAAACGCAACTATAATGATTGGAGCATTGCGTGCGGAGTATAGGCAACCGGGCCAACCTGTCAGATCAGTGAACGACCTCGACAGTATCCAACCGTTCAAGCGCAAATCTTATTAAACACTTAGATAAATATAAGCACATTTTATTTTTAGTCTAAAACTATAACTTCATTAGTGAGACACTTCACGATGTGACAGCACCGGTGCTTTATGTCACATATAAGTTGGGGTTTAAGTTATAATGGGGGTTTAGACGGCAGAAGAGTGGATGCATCGCGTGTCGCTGAGCATAGAATGTGGCGTGTCGCCGGCAGCCCGCGCGGACTATCAATGGGATGTGTGCGAGGCGCTGCGGCGATTTCGTCCCACTCGCTCTCTCGACGCGCGTCTCCCGGCCGTCTCCGACAGCGCGCGACGCCACCCGAGGATAAATTTGGCGCTAATGGAAACTGGCGAAGGTGGGCGCCAGTAATCAATGTTCGCCGTGAAAATCGAGAGGTATTAAGATATTATAAATATCAAAGGGAAATCAGATAAGTAAGTGCGTAGTTGGAAATCAGTGATATTGAAATAAATCACGCACAGACGAAAGATACGCCCCCGGTCGTGCAGCCCGCGGGCTCGTATCGATTTATTCCATGGCAAGGTGCGAGTGACTTTCAACTTGACTCTGTTGTATGCTCGGGCATATATATTTTCATAGTATTGACAAGTCTACTAAATCAAAATTTGATGCTTCTTAGATAAAATATATAAATATAAAAGCATCCCTTATCATACAGTATTAGTTATTAATTTACTTAGTTCTTATCGTATTTTTGTCAATGTAATATAGCAATTAAATATTCTGGGTAAATAGGGTTCTAGTTTTAATACTGGGTTAGGTCATTATTGCTTAGCGATCTTATACGCTTTTCTGGCCGATGTAAAAGAGTTCGAATAATAGACTTGTCAATAATATGATAATATGGCCGAGTTTGACATACAACACAGTCAAGTTCAATAGGAATTATCTAGAAACATAGTTATGTTTCGTTTTTGCTTGTGTGTATTGTACACGCGGCATTTGTATCGACTTAACGTGGGTATATTTATTTGTATTTTTTATACAGCAAAATTTGAATTGTTGCATATGTTTCTCTCTAGAATAAGTCATTATTAATTGTGCATTCTTCAGCTCCTAAAGTTCTTCTCATTTAAATAAAAAATAAATAGGTTTATTGAAATATTTAAAATAAACTGCTCTATCATTTATCTTAAAATTTACACGCGAAAAGTAGATTATATCAAAAATGAAGTAAAAATACTTCATTTAACAATAGGTTATTTCGGTTCTACATGTTACCGAACGCGTTGAACACATTAAACAAGAAATTAAAAACATCGTTTGACTTCAAATTCTTAAGATGTCCAAAATTCATAAAATTTTTATTAGATGTATTCTTAAAAATCAACAAATATATATCTTTTGTACTGTACTATTATTTCGACATCGACTACGATACCAGTAAACTCATCTAAAAGGCTTCTTAAATCTTTTAAGGCCGGGAACGCACTTGTGACGCCTCTAGTGTTGCGGGTGTCTATGGACTGCGGTAAGCGCTTACCATCAGGCGACCCGTCTGTTCGTTTGCCCCCTATACGGTATTTTAAAAGAAAAAAATCTAGACTCTACTGTATAATTCTCTTTATAAGAAATTCGTAAAAAATTACAAACATATGCATACAATCCAAAAACTAATTAGTTCTAATTGACGAATGGTCTTAAATAATTTGTAAACGTTTTTTTAAGGCGCAGGACAAAAGTACTGCAAGGAGAAGGAAAACATGTAAAATCCGACTGATGTAATATGCCAAAACCACCTTTTTTAGGGAGATGTCTGTGTAGCAGTGGACTGTCATAGACTATTGACGATGATGATGATTTTGCTTTTAGTTTTTAATTTGCAGTTTTGGGTGTAATGTATGAATTTATTTCAATATACAAATAGTAAAACATTTTAAGTTGTTTTAAAATAAGTCGTATGAAATCCTTAATTGTTAAGACTTATACGTAAGAACATAATAGACACGTTATTAGTTAAGTTAGTTAGAATTAACTAACTTAACTAATATCGTGTTTATTTTGTTCTTGTAATCAATAAATACACAATATCATACTGCGGTAAACGTTTTCTTTTTTTTAAGCTGACGTTGCAAAATACTGTGTATGGTGAAATATTTATCAAGTATTATGGTGTTTTTTTTTATTATTTTAGTTGAGACTAGCTGTTGTCCGAGGTTATAGGAGCCTATCCTTCTTTTTACTCGACTGAAAGAAGGAGGGTTATGTTTTTCGAGTGTATGTACCTATATATCTTTGACAGGCCCTAGGGCCTAAACGGTTTGTCGTATTTTTATGTGAGTGGTGTCAATAGATTCGTCTTAGTCTTTAGAGTGACACTGGGTAGGTACATAAAAATTAAAAAGAATCAAAATAATAAAAAAAACGACTTCAAAAGAACATGCAACGAAAACTCCCTGCCTAGAAACATTAACAAGCGTAAAATAAACTGGCTTTTCATAAATTGCTATTTGACAATTCTTGTCTATACCTAATTCCACTCGGGTATCTATCATAAAGATGTTTTGTATCATTTTCTGGTAAATTATGATGAACTATTATTTTTATAATAAAAATTAAAACTCCTCACTCAAGTATTTTAAACATAAGATATTTATCTATACAACTAAATAAAATTGGAGTGTCTGTTTGTAATATTAAAATAACCGCTTTTTACTAAATGCATATGTATGTATACACGGTACCTATACCAAAACTGTAGTTAAAAAAATTTTTGTCTGTCTGTCTGTCTGTTTGTTCCGCGTAATCACTGGAACGGCTGGACGGATTTTGACGGGACTTTCACTGGCAGGTAGCTGATGATCCGGGGAGTAACTTAGGCTACTTTTTTTAGACTAACTTTGTCGCGCGGCGTTACTCGCGGTACAACAATAACCGCGGGTAACACCGCGGGGTTTAGCTAGTCTTAAATATAAATGACCATTTAACGTTATGGCATTTTATATTTAGTGTTACTTGGGGGAAAAAAAAATCAATAAAAAATACCTATCTTCAATTAACGTAATTGGACCTGTTAAACTTTTATTTTAAGTAGAGATATATCATGGGAATATATTTAAAGTACTTCCTTTCTAAATAAAAAATGAATGAATGTAATCGGACTACGTGTTATTTGAATAAAAAGAAAGTACACGTTTTGAATTGTAAAGTTAGTGTTACTTGATTCCAACAGATGTCACTGTTATAGGGAAAGAAAAAAAAGTCAAGAAAATTTAAAATAACTTTTTCTATTGAAAGAGAGAACCTAAAACAAATACCTACCTATCAAATACTAACTATATACCGCATTACACACCATGCTTGTGCATAAAACATTTCCACGATTATTTTGAACGTTTTACATCATGCACAGACAAACTCAACGTCTATAGATTTATTATATGTATAAATAGATCACGGAACATCCTACTAATATTATAAACCTGACAGTTTGTAAGTATGGATTGATGGATGAATGGATGGATGGATGGATGGATGGATGGATCTTTGTTACTCTTTCACGCAAAAACTACTGAACAGATTTCTATGAAACCTTACAGTAATATAGCTTATACATCAGAATAACACATAGGCTACTATTTGCCACGACAACCGACATATACGCGAGCGGAGCCGCGAGCAACAACTAGCTATATGTATAAATAGATCACGGAACAATATTTAAAGTACTTGCTTTCTAGCAAAAAAAGGATAAATTAAATCGGACTATGTCTTATTGAATTACAACTTAGGTACATATTTTGACTTTCATCTCCTCTCTCCAGGAAATCGTACTGAATTTCGGGATAAAAAGTATCTTATATCCTACCTCGTAGTATGAACTCAAATCATGCCAAGTTTCATTTGAATCAATTCAGTCGTTTCGGCGTGAAGCACGGCCAAGATACCGACAGACAGACAGACAGACAGATGGACAGACATACAGTCAAAAATGAAAAAAAAATACAGTTTTGACTTCAGTATCGATTATAGAGAGCCCTCCAAAAAAAATGTTCAAAATTAAACCTGTTACATTTTTATTAAATTAATAAACAGTTGTACAATATGTTTAATAGCAGTGAAAATACATAACATAGAAATTAATGCACCACCAACCTAATCATTCACGTTTTACAAACTAATCTCACAATACAATAATTTTATATATAAAGTGAGCAGCAGATTTATCTTTCACTAAAAATAAATTTAAATCTATTTGGCTTAGAACTCAACTCCGGCAAATGCGAATTTTTTATTTGTCGGTGTATATTCAATTAAATCAAAATCAAAATTACATCATAAATAATTTTAACTAAACTTATGATCATAATATAAATTCTTTTGGTTTTCAACGCGACTCCATACTTTCTGTAGTGAAATTCGAAGAAGCAAACAAAAACAAAACAAAACGATGTAGCTCGCAAGGTGTTAACGGGAATAAAAAAAAGTAAAAACTAAAACCCAACTACGAAAAAAAACGTCGCTGAAAAAGCATGAAACAAGTTTCAAAAGCCGTAGTCACGCGTTGTTAAAGTGTCATGGACTATAATACATTACACTACATGGACTACAGCTTTTAAAACTTAGTATTTTTTTAAAAACGCGTGACAACGGCTTTTGATATTTGTTTCATGCGTTTTCAGCGACGTTTTTTGTCGTAGTTGGGTTTTAGTTTTTATTTTTTTTTTATTTAAAATGTTTTGGTGCCTCTATAATATCAATTTCTTTGGAAAGTATTTTTTTTTTTTTATATGTGGCCTGCCAAAATGACTCTACTCTGCCTGATGGAAAGCATAAGCAGAATTAAAGAGTGGTGGTCACCATACTCATTGCGGATGCAGACAATGCAGCATGGTGACCCACACCATGGCGGCCTAGTGATGCTTCTGCATCGTTGGGCCTCCGGTCTCGCACTCACCAACGAAACACGACAGCACGAATGCTGTCATTTTACGTTGATTTTCTATGCGAGGGTAGTACCGCCCCGGTCGAGCCGGCCCATTCATGCTGAAATCAGTGTGGCTCTACTACCTATAAATAAAATTTTAACAAAAATAAAACCGACTTCAAGGTTTGATTCGATTTCTCTTAGATGCCATCATCAAATCTTAGTGTCCTTATCATTGTGCTACCGTTGGGATATCTCCTTTCCATTAAAAAAAGAATTATAAAAATCGGTTTATAAACGACGAAGTTATCTGCGAACACTCATAAACAAAAAAAAATATGTATACGGTCGAATTGAGAAACCTCCTCCTTTTTTTGAAGTCGGTTAAAAAAGTACCATAGAAATATCACAATTATCGAATTAATACGAACAAAGTTACAAGAAAATGCTAATAATATATATATATTTGAAATGTACAAGTAACGCCCTTCCGTATGATACCAAACACGACATATTTATCTAAAATTTATTTTTTAATACAGTTATTTATGTCGGCTAGAGGACGCCACATTAGATTCAGTGACACGTCATATAGCCTATAACCAGCAGACAGTCATGACGCTTCTAACGACACCTCATTTGTTCAGTTCTAATGAATAGTTAAGGAGCCATGAGGGAACAAATGAACATCCATACATACATACATACATACATACATACATACATACATACATACATACATACATACATACATACATACATACATACATACATACATACATACATACATAGCCTGTCAAAATCATAACTCCTTTGGCTTTGTCGTAGTCGGGTAAAAAGTACTTTAAGTAGTTGCATGTTAAGGTTGATCTCACACTAAATTATTTTACATATATCTTTTCATTTCTAAGTTACAGTAGTAATTTATTGGTTTGTTCCTTTTTTGTGACGAATAGCAGCAAGATTTGTGACCGGTCGTAAGATTTGAGACTGTATTATTATGGGCCATGGTTGTAATTAGGTTGAACTTAAATCTGTTTTAAAACTTTTGTCTCTTGTTATTATGTAACCAAATGTAGGCGCATAGATATATGTTCATGCGGACAGTATTTAGCTTTGATTTAAACGTAACCCGTTATCTAGTTGTATTGTTGATCGAAGAATACGCGTGTTGTGATACACCTGTAATAGATTATGTGGGGGCTTACAAATACTTGTATTAGTGCGCTTTAAAAATATAGGATGTATTCCATCTGGTCCCTTACTTTTAGTGGGATGCAGTCTACTAAGCTCCAACTGAAGCTTATCCATATGCATAACGACATGACTGACTATAGGACTATTTTCATTATATGCTTCAAGGGGGGACCAGTTGTTCACATTCAATGTAGACGGCTCGTATACAGAGTGAAAGAAATTTGCGCAAGAATTGCAGATGTCGTCAGGAGTATTTGCTACCTAACCGATAAGTATGGTTTTGGATGGTACTGTAGATTTAGTTTTAAGTTTAGAAATGAACTGCTAGAAATATTTTACGTTTTTACAAATGTTATCTTCGAACGATGCCACATAGCTAGTATAACAGGAAACAGATTGCTTTTTAAATATGTTTCTAATGTGAGCGAAACCTTTATAGTCCGAATTATTATCGTAAGTTTTCCATTTTTTCCAAGCGTTCGATTGGCCTTATAGACGTGTTTTAATGAAGACGTAAACCATACCGGGAATTTAGAGAGAGTTTTAGTGGACATAGAAATATGACTTTTATGACTTCAAAAATTTTCTCGTAGAAAATATTAAGTGTAGTCTCAGCCGAACGTCCACCAATTGCTTCGTCCCAGTCAATATCTTGAATCGCGCCATTCACAAATCGAAACATAATCCGTCTTGTAAAAGTTGTAAGTCGTTACTGGACAACGTATCATATACCTTGTGTTAACATTAAATGGAACAATAGCGATAAAAGCGGGATGATGCGGATCGACCTTAGCTAGGTTGGTTGGTTATTTCCAGTGCGAGCCAGGTTTCGGTAAAAATAATAACATCATAGCCATTAGACAGAATATTCATATAAAGTGAATTTAATTTTGTCCTGAGCCCTCTATAGTTCTGATAGTATATTGTGATGTCACTATCCATTATTATATAATAACAAAAAAATCAGTGGTATAAGAAATAATTATATTGAAAGCGCTGAAGTTAGTTTAAGACTTTTTAAAGTGTGTTATTAATAGTACCTGGATGACCTACCTGTATTTTTTTTGGTAAATTTTATAAAATGAATCCTAGCTAGATTGATTTATCACCCCCGAAAGCCCCTACATACTAATTTTTATGAAATCGCTGGAGCCGTTTCCGAGATTCAGATTATATATATTTATCTATTCAAGAATTTCTCGTTTAAATGTATTAGATTAACACTGTGCTTGTGTTATCATGAAAAGAGCGTGCAGCAGTTTGACTGTACACTTTGGACGCAGTAAATCTGGTCATATCGGGATCGTGTTTAATAAAATGATACAAATAGATCGAGTAGCAAACAAAAATAATATGCAGCGTATTATGCGATAATGCACTAAAAGCCTCAAGCATGGGTGGAATCGCCCGCTGTCGGCTTATTCCGAGGCCTAATTTTAGCAATATCCTTAGTGTTCCTGGTCTGGTATTATCTGATTCGCGAACGAGGACCGTGGCGTGTCGAACCATTACATACTTGAGACCCTGTCGCTTAGCAGCCTCACGACACTCACGAAAAATAATTTTATTATTCAAAGTTAGATGTTCATTAAGATATATAGCTAGCTTGTGGTGTACCAGTGATGTCTACCTGGTCAGACTTCAAGATTTTTGTTGATCTAAATGCGCTTAAAATTAGCACGCAGAATTCGCGAGGTCAGCTTGACTATCATATTTTTAGGTCGTTTCTTAGTTGGCTGAATATGTATGATATGGGGTACACTATGGACAGCGATAACACCTTCTTGTGTAAGAGGGAAGTTAATTGTATAACAGATAGATACCACTAACTTCAAAAACTTGTACAGCCGCACCTGCTGCTCAAGGGATTTAATTTTCATCTCCATAGTCGACACCAAGTCGGTAGACGTATTACTGGTTTTCGGGACAGCTTCCAAGTCTGTACCTCGCTGTAACATATCCACCTGTTTGTTAAACTGAAACTGAATTGCGGCTTGTAGGGAAGCTATCTCCTCCTCTGCCTCGGTGTGTTTCTGCTCAAGAGTGGTAACAGGTTCGTTAGGTGGATTTTCAATGATCCCAACACGTTCCACAACTTTGTGGTGGTCCGCGCTGGGAGCACCTATTTCGCCTTTCAGATCCGCAACGTTGTTTGATAAAGTGGACAGCTCGGATTGCACTAAAGCTTTTTTATCCAAATTGGTAAATTTACTATCTATTTTATCCTCCAGTCTTTTGAACGATTCCTTAATTTCCGAGGTAAGCGTGGTCACTTCATCACTGCCATAATCACATTCTGGTTGCTTCTTCTGCCTCACAGTAACCTGAGTGACGCTCTCTCCAGTAGTTAAATCAGGATTAGAGTTACATCGACTCTTCGACGTTAAGGGCATCATCATGTACATTAGCAACAAATTATGAAAAATATTAACTCCCCGCATTAAGTTGTTTATCCGTAATTTTTTTTTGTTGTTGATCGCTTATCTATCGCAGAAACCGTGGTACGGAGTCAAGACAAATAGTCGATCCTAGCGAAGATGGCAGCTATGCAGTGTCGGGCGAAAAAGGTCGTAAGCGCCGTGTATTCGGTTTCGCTTACGCGTTTGCGTTATACACTCCCACTTGAAGTTTTTTTCTTGTTGACGGTGAAAAGAATATTATGCACAATCTGTTGTTTTATATTTTCACTAATTACCACAACTCCAGTCAATTACAATAGCATCCTTAGCTTACCATAACAGAACGAACACAATTTGACTACTTTTAAACTTATCTTTTAAACTTTTGCCGTATTTATTTATTTAAAGTTGAACACTATGTCGTAATACGACTTGCACCGGTCGCAGTCGCGGGTAGATTATGGGTTGGCGATTTGTTTTTAAGAAAATGATTCATGAATGACATAAATATTTATTTTATTTTTACATGAATAATATTGTTACGAAGAAAGATTATTCGCGAACAACGTTCGAGAAAGTTCTCGTTGATCTCCGAATACTCGGAATATTGAATACTACTTCGATATACATAGAGTCCAAAATCGATTGATTGTTGCTTTCAACCATCTCGCCGGCGCGGGCGAGCTCGTCCTTGGGACTTGGATAGCAATGACGGTGAATGATGGTAATTTTAAGAGTTTTGTTAATAAAGTCTCTTTTACACGTCAGAAGGTTTATTTCTCAAATCCATCGAACCCTAACACGTAACAAAATACAAGCCCAAAAATGGTTTCATAATTAGAGACAGTCATCGATCGTAGATATAACGTACGTTAAATAAGAAATATCTTACATCCCCAAATAAACGGGTTTTATCAGTTTTGACAATGTAATGTAAATAGTAATAACAGTAATAGAAAAAGTATGGTTAAAGGTTCTACTCAAACGATTTCTTAAGAAGATTTCCAACAGATTTCTTCTTGTAAGTTATGTTAAATTTTTCACTTAAAAAAAGGTGTTTTGTTCAATATAGGTGCTGGAATACTTTTAAATACATATTAAATATAGGTAAACGAACAGTTCGAGAAGCTTCTAAATTCACGCGTCATTTATTAATTTATTCCTCGTGTCTATCTGCTGTCTCACATTTAGGTCGAGATTCGAGATGGTTAAGTTGTTTTTAACGATGTTCAATTAAGTTAATTTAGGACGTTATCAATTGAGTGTGTAGTACAGGGATCAATCATGTTTTTATTTGAACAACGATTAATCAAACCATTGTCATTGAAAGTGCGATTTGTATTATTACTTATATTTGTTGTCTACGTCAGATGCAAGAGTGTATTCACAAAAGGTTCGTGGTTTCCAGTGACTAATTAAAAGTTAGTGAAGTAATTTTTATAAACCTGTTATTTTTTTATGCTATAGGGGTCAAACGAGCAAACGTATCACCTGATGGTAAGCGATTACCGCCGCCCATGGACACCCGCAACACCAGAGGCGTCACAAGTGCGTTGTCGATCTTTAGGGGATGGGGCAAGGGATGTGGGGAGGGGTTGGGGTATGGGCCTCCGATTGGTCGAGTGGGCAGGGCGGCAGCACGGGACTCTTTCCTTCCGACTGACGCAGGTGCTTTCCGGGCATGGTTGCTTCGGAAAGTACCTGCACTCGGTCGCCAGGAGGGAATTGAGTCCCGCCTGCCATCACTCCGACTGCAGTGAGGACTTGGCCCAGCACACGCTGGCGATCTGCCCTGCATGGGCGTCGCAGCGTCGGGCCCTCACTGCAGTCATCGGAGGGGATCTGTCGCTACCGGCCGTCATACGCTCCAAGGCCGGTAGCGACAGCAGTTTTACCGCGGTCGCAACCTTCTGCGAAGATGTAATCTCGCAGAAGGAGGCGGCGGAGAAGGCCCGGGAGGATGATATCCACTCGGACCCAATCCGCCGCCGGCGAACCGGGCGGCGGAGGCGCGCCTGTCATCGCCTCATGCCGCCCTGAGTGTGGCTGCGGATGGTCGGGATGGGTTTTCCCTTCCATCCGCTATTGTGGCCGCCCGCGAGGAGGCGACGTACGCGTGTGCCGTACGTTGCCTAAATTGAGTATTATCAGCAGACGGTGCCCGCTTCTGTGCGGACAAGCGCTGGGAGGGGTCCGGATGTGTTAATAACAGCAGTTCCCGGATCCCTCCCGTATCAGGCGCAGAGTGGCACACCGTGTGGTTTTAGTCGGTTCGATTCCGACAAACCGCCCCGCCGCAAACCCCGGCGGGGTGACAGCCCGAGGGGGTTTCCACACGTCAAAAAAAAAAAAAAAAATGGGCCTCCGATTGGTCCGGATGTGTTAATAACCCTCCCTCCCGTCTCAGGCGCAGAGTGGTACTCCGTGTGGTTTTAGTCGGTTCGATTCCGACACGCCGCCCCGCCGCGAACCCCGGCGGGGTACCAGCCCGAGTGGCTTTCCATACGTAAAGATAAAAATAAAAGTGAGGCCGTGGTATAACTCAGGTCGAGTCGGCCCATTCATACCGAAGCATGGCTCTCCCACGGTGTAAAATATTGCCTACTTCTTGGGAGACCCAAAACATTACGTAGGATTTACCAGCGTAAATCCATGCCATTGCTCCTTGCATTACCAGTCATATACTTCTTACAAATAATCATACACCACATTAAAATCCCTTGAAACCACGTTATGATTAAAATGTATTGTGTTTTGGTCCAAAACTATAACTTTATTGGTGAGTCACTTCATGATGTGATAGCTTTTAAGTCACATTTAAATTGGGATCTAAGTCATTATACCTAATCATTTGAGTTCTATATAACTGTTGTATAAAAAAAGTTCAAAAATATCTTTTGTTAAAATTTCTAATCAGTTTATTCAATGAGATACAAAACCTAAACTTCCTTTCTAAGAGCTTCTTTTCGTAATTTATTGGGTTTTATTCATTTAAGTGAAATTGATCACGAATGGTTTAAAACAAAAGCCGTTTCAACTAAAATTAATGGCGTGTGAAACTAATCCGTTGGTTTTCAAATATCCAGATTGGAGATTAGGGTATACATGTATGTAAAATAGTACTGAATTAATTTAAATGTTACAAATATTAATAAGTTAGTAACTAATTTATGATAGCGTTGCGCTTACTCGGACGGGATATCGCATGCTCGTCACATGTTTTAGCATTCCACATACTAATAAGCACCGTGCTTTAGAATAATAATATGAATAAATAAAAATATAATCGCAGTGTTTTATAAGCTCAGCCTCTAAAAAATAAATATGAACTTGCTAAATTCTTATATGCTTTATAAAATAAATACGTCACAAACAATACGCACAGGCTGGTACACACAATATGAAATACACACACAACCACGATAACAGACTAAAACACAAGCTCTAAACTAATAAAAGCAAGAATGGAGAGGAAGCCAAGAAAACTGAGACGGTATATAAAGCGGTGTCAATATTTGTGCTATGTACGTGCGTAGGTAAATATACGTACGCTCTGTCCAGTTGTGCCGCTTCGGCCTCCTTGAATCTGTAAGCAATTAAAAAATAAGGAAAAGAAAGAGACAACGTAGATATCAGAGGACACCTTAATTGTTACGGCACCTAAGCAGGTCAGGTCGCGAGTACAATAATGCGGGTTCAGCTTTTACACCAAATTGTGCTAGAGTAGTGTAGTAAGGCTCTGTAGGGATGATGGCGATTGCATGAAGTGTTTGTACCCTGTACTGTTGGCGGCTAGTGCATGACAGTATGAGCGATAGGCGACACAGTTTAGGTCACATAGAGTTACACGTCGATATGCATGCTATCACCAATGTAGGCTTTTTGTGAATAAGCTGACTACTTGTTAGTTTTCACAACATACAGGTTATAGTAACTTGTTACAGGGCTTACTTTTCTGCTTGCTTCTGAAGCTTCTTGGTTTCATCGATCATACATTTTCATGCAAACTAAATATCCTACTCATCTACTTTAGTTATGGCAAACTTTGTGTATTCCTTAAAGTATACCTATATAGACAAATGTCAAGCTACTAATAAGTTTTCCTCCATTCGAGGAGTATTTGAGTTTATTCATCCAAAATGTTTGCGAGGCAAAACTACGCAGTAGGGTCGAAAACTTTCCGCAAAACTGAATAGTTTGATAATATTCTCTTATGTTGTCATTTTACTATAATATATGTATTTCACTTCATAAAAGTATGTTGTATGTCCTGTAGTAACTTTACAGCAGCGATTTCAGACAACTTTCTTAAAGGTTTCAATCTATAAACGAGACACAGTGAAACTGAATTTCAATATGATGTGTATAGTATACTTTGTAATTGTTAACATCTTAACTAGGCTAGAAGTGGACTTAAAATTCTACCGCAACCTACTTTCCGCATTTTACCTAATATACAGCTAGGCAACAGGGCCATTGTTATGTGGGAAAGGACTGTATCGTAACATACGTCATAACCACACAATTCCCAATTACCTATTCTTAAAAAAATCGATTTTATAATAGCGTTTAAAAGAAGGAAAACATTCATTACACCATATTATTAAATTTCCCTTGCAAGCACTTGTTTAGAACTTCTGTCGGACAGTCAGTTAAATGTTGATAATTGTTGTTGAAAGTTGAAAAAAATGATAATACATTAAATAAATTAAGGAGCACCTAATAAGTTAATATTTTTAGGTCATGTTCAACTAGTTATCTGAAACAACATTATGCAGCCTGTCAGGATATAGCAAACTGCAGTGGAAAAAACTTCCTTTTCTCTAAAATTGTGAATTTACGAGTATTGTTTTATAAATTATTGAATAAAATGATTTGATGATGATTGCATCAAAAATGGTTTTCCTACAAGGTCTTGTAATAGTAGAGTCTAGGTACTCCCAGAGTAGAGTTTCTGAGGCTGGCCATCATGATGGTTTTAATTTCGGTTCCTGCGTCCTTGAGGAGCCGGAAATCCGAAGGAATTTTCCACGCCCTCAAAAAAAAGGGTGGGTTTTAGTGAGGGAACGAATAATAAACAAGGTTGTGTATCCTAGGCAGAAAGCATTCGACCGTACTATACAAAAGTAAAGTTAAGAGGTACTATTGAACTAAAAAATATAGGAAATGCAATCATTGTACTTTTATCGATGTCAATGTAAACACTACTTACAAACAATTTAAATCTAAATTACATTCACATTACAGTAATTAATGAAATTTAATTTATCACCATGTATCAGTTCCTTTACATTGAAATACGATTTTTTATCAAACAGGAAAAGTATGCCATTGGAAATAGTATGACTCAACATAATTTATATATATATGTATTGTATTCGAACTTTACACAACGTCAATATTTCATATCAGGATACTCTGACTCCTTAATGTTCTACTTTAGATATTTCAACTGCCTGTATTTCTATAAAAGTATTTTCTTTTTAAGTATTGATTTTAATTCAAATCTACTTCACTGCCTACCTCATTGTAAAAAGTAATTGATACTGAGCTTGGAATTCTGTTTATGTTGTGAGTAGCTTTTGGATCTATTTGTATTAATTCTTATTTATACTGTATGGTTGTCTAAGATGATAGGACTCTAATTCAAAGAGGCCTTGTAATTTACAGATTGCTACTTTATATTCATGAAAGCTCCCTAGACCATTATGTTGTTCTGATTCCGTTACTGTTATTATACACCATCTTTTTACGACGCACTGCGTATACATTTATTTTTATGCTAATGGATCCGACAACATACGTTCTTAAAAAATTGTCAGATGTATAGAATAAAATAAATCAATCATTGAAATTAATTAACTGATATAGGAAGTTTAAAAACAGAAGGATTTTTGAATAGGCTCTACATCAGCCTGTCAATCAACTTGTTGCCCGCCCGATATAAGGGTATAATAAAATCCTGCAGTCTGTGTGACAACATAACAAGGTCGTACCCTTTAAGGTTTTTAATATTGCCCAAAGGGTATATTCATATAATTTAACTTACAATATAGTAAAAAAATTACTGTTCTTCAATATTCGGGTCGTGAAAGGCCTCAAACGGTAAACAGGGACACCGATATTACTTTTCCATGATATAAATCTATCCGGTAGGATCTAAAGGGCCTACACTATTCCCTAGTTAGACTCCGTTCATTTAGTTGAGAATGGAATTGAAACGTAAAATTCAATTGAAATGTACACAGTTTAAGATATAACAGCCCTACTGGGCTGTTTATTTCAGTACTAATGCCATTTATGAAGAAATTAAGGCAAAGGTTTCACTTATCCTTTGTATTTAAACTCAGAATGTGTTTGGCGTTTGGATATAAGAAGATTTTAGTTTGTGGTCTATTATGTATCTGTATGTATGTATACGTTAAAAACTTACCTTTCGCTGGCGATGGAGCTGTTCCTCGACATTGATTTCGGCGACATTTCGAAGTCGGAATCTGAGCGGTAGAGGAAGGACTCGCGGCGCTGCGGCATGGCCTGCAGGACGAGCGCGGTGGACGGCGAGCCTCCCTCGAGAGGAGACCGCGCGCCCCCCGCTCCGCCCGCACCACCCCCGTTCTCCACATCGAAGCTGGAACAAGAAAACACGGTGATTAATAAAAGACACGTGACATAATCACATTTAAGTCACCACTTTGTGGTTGCATCAGGCGATAAGTCAAGATAAAATATATGTATGTAATTGATTTGCTTATTGGTTCATTTATTTGTAAATTACATATTTATCTTATATTTTATAGCTTGGAATATTACCCTAATAATACCGGCATCTGAATAAACAATAACTTTCTTATCTTCTACTCTACTTTGGGAAATTTTTGAAACTTTTAGGTATTTACATGACGTTTAATAAATATAAATCTTAGTCACACCCGCACTGAATGGTAATAATTCAAGAAATGCGTAAGTACATTCTGTACACGTACAAACATAATACAAGAAATGATATCAGTAAGTGATAACACGTGTTACGTTATTGATACGTCACCAATCTATAGATAGACCTTTACAACGCACGTGCTTTATAGTTGTTTTTCTAAGTTATAAATAAAATTGTCAGTGCAAATTTATTGTTTCTGATAATTTTTATTTCTTATTGAGCTGACCAACGCAACCTCGTTTACGTCTCTTATTACTCGTAGCGGTATAATTTTCCCCCGTTTTTGAAACATTTATCATTTTTGTTCCGCTCCTATTGGTCTTCCCCGACAAATGGGCTATCTAGCGTTGATAGAATTTTTCAAATCGGACTGGTAGTGCTTGAGATTAGTGCGTTCAAGCAAACAAACTCTTCAGCTTTATGGCTTAGTATAAGATAGTTTTGTAAAATATAAAACTCTCGTGTCGCGGTGTGTGTTACCAAACTCCTTTTTATAAAATTTTGTGTGCAAATCGGGTAGGTCTGAGAATCGGCCAACATCTATTTTTCATACCCCTAAATGATAAGGATGGACCCACAACCGTAATTTTTTTTTTCATTTTTATGGCAAAAAAGGTTTACTGGAAAAGCTAGTAGTTTTGTAAAATTTATTAATTTTATTAATTTATGCACAAATACAGACATCGGCGGACTTAATGCCTCTAAGGCATTCTCTGTCAGTCGACCGGTTGAGCGATGCAGAGAAAAGGTGAGGTATGTGCACTTAATAGAAATGATAGCTATTGTGGTATAATTATAATGTTTTTCATAAATACAATAATTTAACTAAACTACAAATAAATACATATTATAATAAATAAATACGCAATAAGTAAAATCTCCTTTATCATGATCTTAAAAGTGTAACGGTTTCTAGCCGTCCTGACCTCAAGAGGTAGCGCATTCCACAAGAGAACAGACTGGACAAAGAACCAAGGACAATTTAGTAAAATAAGTAAATTTTCGGTTGAAAACAGTCACTCAATCAAATCAATCAAATTGTAATCGTTTTCTTTTAAAATCTTAAAATCTCCTGTACACAATACATAATATTGGATTAAGTAGTTGCTTTAAGCAGGAGTGAAGTAACGTAAATATTAAATGTATTATAATTTCGGTTTTCCGTAGTTAACTATTTTGTTTTATGTGCAAGCGCTTTTAGAATTTGCAAATGTTGGGGCATTGTAGGTGGTGATTTTCCATTATACAATCTTAACATTACAAAATCTATATGTAACCTAACACTGTATAATGTATGTATACTGCCAATCTTTTGGGTACACTACCAGTAGACGATGATGCGGAGGAGTTTTTTGACGCTTGTATGTAAGCTGTTATTTTTGGAATGAAGTTCCTTATCGCGCGTTGTGAAAGGGAGACGGAAATAAATCTTACGAAAAGTTGTCACGACACAAAAATTATTACGAAAAGTTGTCACGACACCTTTTGCTACAGTAATGACGTAAGCCGTGCGGCGTGCGCATGTTTCTCTGTCTCTCTCTCTCTCTTACAGAAAGCAAGCCAGACATTTTCATTTCTATTTCGCATTGAACAGCGTGGTGTCGCGACGATATTTTTGTTGAGTATATACGTTTTTTGTACATAATAAATAATAAAAAGTAATAAAAATAATGAATCCTGACAGTGAACTTCGTTCCACCCGGATGTCCCTTGACACCTCTCAAGTTTTTTTTTTCAAATTATCATTTCCCAGTATTTTGATTTAATTCTGAAAAAACGGCATGTAATTTATATGTAAAAATTATCGAATTTTATATTGAGAAAAGAAGAAAAACCTAAGATTAGTAAAATATTTAAAAAACTGAAACATTTCTTTAGTTTGCGAAGATGTAATGTATTAATTATTAACACATGAAAAAAATCGTTTCTTGTAACCCCCATCAAGCAAATGACTACTGTATGGAGTAACAATTTTTTTAAAGAGTATATTCTATGAATTGGAAAACTATGTTAGAGTATCTGCAAATCACATTCAGCTCTGTTTTTTCATGTATTTGCTGACCATTATAAGTTGAACCGGACCATGATAGGTCAACACTCATTTCAAACATACAACGTTCATTATTTCTTTATGTTTTAAACACATGTTTTTAGTAAGTTGTCTACGTTTCCTTAACAATCACAGGGCCTACGTATTTTAACGTATGTTCTTTGGTTTGTTAGATTTACTTAAAAAGGGATAATTGATAGGATAGGATAATGATAGATTTTGATCTGTTATATTACGAAAGGCTATTTATTAACAGTTTGGCTTACACTGGGAATGAAGACCTCGATATCCATCACGCTATCTCTAAGTAGATTATATTGAATTGACCAGACCTAGCGGTAAAGTGACATCTAGAGGAAAACCCTTACAACATGACGTTAAAAGCTTCGTTTGGTACTAAGGTAAATAGTACTATTTGTGACCGCTAGAGGCCGCTTTTAGTGTATAACCAAATATGCATTTTTACCCGACTAGGACAAAGCCTGGAGGGTTATGATTTTGACAGGCTATGTATGTATGTATGTATGTTCATTTGTTCCCTCATAGCTCTTTAACTACTCATTAAACTGGACAAATGAGGTGTCGTTAAAAGCGTCTTGATTGTACCCTGGTCATATGCTACATGATAGATGACAAGAGATACATACCTTGGGCTAGTAATAGACAGTCAGTTCAACTGGGGAAAACATATTGAATATGTTTGTAATAAGATGCGGCAATTCTTAGCCAACATTATAATCCTTAAAAACAGAATTCCATTTAAAATCAAAATTATGCTGTATCATTCATTGGCAGAATCTTATATCCAGTACGGTCTTAGTAGCTATGGTCGAACCTATAAAAGTTATATTAACAAAATCTACCAGCTTCAATTGAAAATACTAAAGACGATTGTATCTCCAAAGGTTAAATTATTATTTTATAACGACGAAATTGGCCTGTTTAAGCATTGCAATTTATTACCTGTTCAAACTAAACTTCACTTTACCATTTTAAAAGAAAATTTTTTTAATAGCAGATTAAAAATTGTCAAAGAACATGCTGTGTATACTAGAGCGGCAGCTCAAAACCGGTTGTGTACAGTGCGCGCGAGCAACACGTACGGCGAAAGAACTACTACCTACATAATCCCTCGCCTCATAAACAAACTACCGCCGGATTTAGTTAATAAAATTACACAGAGTAACATTAAAATTAAATTAAAGATATTTTTCTTAGACAACACTTCTAATCTTTCTGGATGTAATTGACCCCATTTGGGAGGCATGTATCTGGCTCTCGTGTCGATATAACACGCTTACAGATTGTGTAAAAACAATTGTGAATATACACGATACCGAATAACTGTGTAACACAACACAAACCCTTGAGGTTTATCGTGTTATGTATCTTATAAATATTTTGTATTATTGTTTTATGTGATAAATAAAAGAAAAAAAAAAAAAAAATCTGTCACTGAATCTAATGTGGCGCCCTCAAGCCGACGTAAAGTACTGTATTAAAAATATAATTAGAGATAAATATGCCGTGTTTGGTATCATACAAAAGGGCGTTACTTGTACATTTCAAATATATATAGCTTATTATCTCGTGACATTGTCCGTATATATTCGATAATTGTAATATTTCTATAGTACCTATTTAAAATATATTTTGCAAAGAAATGAATATTTAGACGCACCAAAACATTTTAAATTAAAAAAAGAAAAACTAAAATCCAACTACGACAAAAAATGCCGCTGAAAAGGAAGGAAACAAGTTTCAAAAGCCGTAGTCACGCGTTGTTAACGTGTTATGGACTATGGTACATTACACTACATAGGCTTCGGCTTTTGAAAATTAGTAATAAGTTACTGGATCAAATAAATACTCAAGGGAATATAAGCCATAGGTCCAAGTTGACATTGTGTTTACAGATACTCCTAGATAAATCCCCTAGAGGTCCTAGGGGATTTATCAAAAATATTTCTCAAAATGGAAAAGATAACCACCTGACAAACACCTTTTAACCTTGATAAATTAGCATAATATATTTTAGGTCATATTAAAATTTTAACTTTTAGTATAATACTTGCGGAACACTAAAATATGTTACTTCAGCAGCCGGCCAAATTCAATTAACTCTTCGCCTAGCCATCTGTTGGTACAACCGCGGTGCAACAATTACTGTTCAAGCGGGCAAAGATTTTAGTTTAGACAATTTTCATTACCTAACTATCTTATTTAAAGTAAAAAAAGTAACATGGATCTAAAAAGTTTTTATACATGTCAAAGAAATGGTGGATGACTATTCTTAACATATTATTGAGACCCCTCAGTGCCTCGGAGAACACGTTAGGAAAATTTAATTACACAGTTATCATATGAGATAGGAAGTTTAGAGAACTGCAATCACTGGGTAAAATAACATATGTCTGACGGGATTTAATGATTTCTTTAAAAATTAAGTTAAACAAACTTTTAAGCTTTTATTGGAATGCCCTAAAAAGAAAAAAAAAGACAAATCTAAGGAGCCCAAAGTCGATGGTATTGCGACGTTTCTTTATAGAGTTTCTATGGCCTTCCAGCTCCAACATCAGATCAGCTCGATGTCATTATAATATTGTATTGTCACGCTTTGCTGTGGGGTGATCAACGACTAAAATATATGGAAATGTACACTAAAGGATTCTCATAGACAACATAATAACATCGGGAGATTTAGTTACAAGATCCGGAATAATTAGCGTTAATCTAATCAATAATAATTAAGGTCGAGCATTTTTACCCATATGTGATTTTCTGGAAAGGGTAAAAATCCAGTATGGCTGACAATAATGTGTTTTTTTGCCTTGGTGATACTTGATGGTAACGTTTTACGATATGACACTAAGATTTTGTGAAGAATACTTGTATACATTATCTAAAATTAAGAAGTAGGTTTTATATATGGTTGTAAACATGTATAGTATAGTTTGGTACTGGGGTAGTCACCACTTGACTTGTGTGTCACAGGTAGCTTTAACCAGGATCAACAGCAGTGACGAACCCACCGAGTTACGACACTCGGGAAGTCCCAGGAAAAGTTAAACAGTTTTGGAACTCACAATGGAATTAATCACAACTGCTGATTTCAGTAGGGAAATAAAGTAAATCCACTTCCTTCCTTACCACATACTTTATTAAAGGAAACACCATGGACACAAATTCCTCACAGTATACCGATGATTTCTCCTGCAGGATGTTCAGGATTTAATTAAAAGATTAGCGATCGGGAAAAAATTAATAACAAGACAAATAAATGAGAATATATAGGTAGGTTACAAATTCCATTGTTCAAGTTTGCAGTAAAAATGGGTTTTTTACAGATGATAACAATGTTATCTTGGTACCAGCCGTTGTGTGGCTACGACGCGACGGGTAATACCATTCTACTGTTAGTAGGATAGTTTGACCAACCTAACCTAACTAATAGTAGTATTTTTTATTATATTTCTGTTCTTGTTCTTGAGTGGTGGTATAATGGGTAAATTCTTGCATTTTTAATTAAATGGTTGCATGTTAGTTCCTTATTCAGTGTACTATCGATTTTAACCACTGCTATAAGCAAAAGAAGCATTTGGGTTACCTGAGAGGGTCACAGGTAATTTGTAATATATAAGTGTAAAGTGTCGTTGTAGTCTCCTTGCTAAGTTTAGGCCTATGGCCAGTAGTGCACTATAAAATACAGATGATGATGTGTCCCACGTTACTCTAATTGTTTAAAGAAATTCATTAGCGCTAAATGGGAAATTTAAATTAAAGCTATAAATGGGAATTTATCATTTTCTTTTCAATATTACAAAGTTCTTGATTTCTAACATCTTGGCTAGAAATTCAACCTAAAACATTTTTAGTAATTGGTAAGTTTAAACAACGATAATTTCGAAAAAAGCAAAGAAATCCACACTGCTTTCACAAATCTGAGTTCTATAGTATTTAAGTATATTATAACAACCTTATCCATGAACATTATTCAACTTTCAGCAACGGATTTGTCTTATTATAAACTTTAAATTTTAGTTCTTAGATTTTTCGGAAAACGTAAAAGAAATAAAAATATCATTCGAGAAGCTTCAATAATATTACACAATCAATGGCAACATATACGAGAACATACTTATATTATGTCTATATGGTATTGACCTACATCAGAATATTGATACGAATATGATCAGAGTATTTTAAAGATAAAATTTAAGTAGATAGAGATTGTGATGTACTGAAAATTAAAATAATCTTATTAATATAATGTTTTTTAAAATTCATAAGTTGATAATTTAAGAGACCAAAACCAAAAATCTGAAAAACATGATGCATTTCAATGCCAAGCCTCTGGTACAGTAACACCGTTCATAACATGTTTTTCAGCATCAGCTATTTACAACAGTTGTTTCAGCAAAACAAGAATGTAAAGTGAATGTGATGTACTGTTTATCACATGATCGACAGTAAATAAAAGCTGAATAACTATTTGTTGTTATGGTCTCAAAATAGGCAGAGTTGGTACTACGGCATTTTTGTTTATCTGTTAGTTTCGGCTAATCTTAGAAACGGCAAGACCGATTTAAACGGGACTTTCGCTGGCAGATAGCTCATGATACAAGGCGTAACTAAGGCTTATATTTTTTATCAGCTTCGCCTCACTGTCTTTCCCGCGGTTATTTTTATACAGCGGGTAACACTGCTGGGCTCAACAAGTATTAAGTATAAATTAAACCCAGATAAAGACAAATGTTCGTGCTCAATGGAATTCGAATTGGAATGGCAGTCTCAAAATAAAGTTTAGTATTTACCAAATGGAATCTAATAGACAATCTTTATTTTTTATAATCCATGGTATAAATATAATCTATGACCTATTGTTATAATTTAAAAATCAAAAAGTAGCTCTTGTTTCTAATTGTGTGTTGTTGTATGTTGCGTCAATATCTATGGGGCTATTTTTAACCGACTTCAAAAAAAGGAGGAGGTTTCTCAATTCGACCGTATATATTTTTTATTTATTTATTTATTTATTTATATATCTTTATTGTATACATAAAATGACAGAAAAAAAAATACATAACAAAAGATGATTAACAAAGGTGTATGTAACAATTGGCGGTCTTATCGCTCACGGCTTTTTATGTGTGTTCGCAGATAACTTCGTCGTTTATGAACCGATTTTGAAGATTCTTTTTTTAATGGAAAGGAGATATCCAAACGGTGGTACCATGATAAGGACACTAAGATCTGATGATGGCATCCAAGAGAAATCGAGTCAAACCTTGAAGTCGGTTTTATTTTTGTTAAAATGTTACTTGTAATGTGATCTAAATTGAATAGTTTTTGTTGAAGTGTAAACTTCGTAAGGCGCGTTGAGCACTTTTAGAGTGAACCAAAATTCTGGAACTCGCGTCTTCATCACCAACCGCTTTCCGTGAGTTATATGTATACTGTTTGGGTGAACGCAAACTCGCGTCATCGTCACCGCATGCTTCCTCGCATATTATATACAATTCACAAGTATCAATTCGTTAATTTGGATTTTGGATCTACACGTGAGTAGGTCGGTTATCGCGGTAAAGAGTAGCATATATTCACAAGTTACAACTTACTTTTAACTTCTATCGGCAGTCATTTATAGCATTTTTTTATAGTTTCATCACTCATCAACAATTTGAACGAACATGTGGTGTCTGAAGAAGGTTGTTGTTCGTTTGAACGCGCATTACGCGAAAACATATGTACCAATTTTGATAAACTTTTTACTTTTCTTTTTTACCCGACTACTCAAAGAGGCCAGTAGCGTTGTATACCATGATATTTGATGTCTGTATTGTTAAAATTTAAAATCGATGTCAGTTTCGTTTCCAGCGGCTAAGAATCTTAATAACGATACTCATATTGCTTAAAAGACGTTGTTACCCTATTTTACCCCGTCAAGAGTTGATTTTTGAAAAATCCTAAAATATTTTTATGCTTATTTAGTTAAAACATAAACCTCGTGATGCTCCATACAAACTTTGAACCCCCTCTTCACCCCTTTAGGGGTTGAGTTTTGTCCTTTCTTAGCGCACTCCTACATCATAATAACTGTGAGTGTGCCAAGTTTCAGTGCAATGCGTTCAGTGGTTTGAGCTGTGGTTGATAGATCAGTCAGTCAGTTGCCTTCTATATATACAGAAGAGGTACAGAGAAGATGAGAGTCTCACTTAAATATTTGTCGAAGCAAAATGGCCACATTCGAATAAAATATGAGTCGCCAACAACAACACGTGTTTTTTAAGAAGATTATTGGCGGCGTAATACCTACATGATGTTGATGGATAGTCAAGATGGTTCATGAATTTAAAATTATTTACAATGACTCACGTACTCACTCAAAAACAACTTTAAAGCACAAAATAACTTAGCAAAAACCCTGAAAGGTGACGAAACGATCAACGAGGTATTCATAACATGAATGTTATCTTTGCGCACAATATTATTGTGTTATATTATCGACCTCAGAAATGCTGAGGCGCTATTCGCGCGGACTGCTCCTCGAGCGAACTCCATTGCACTGTCCACGCAGCACTAAACGACCAATTCATCCGCGACGGACCGGTCAACGTCGCATATCATAACTTGATGTATAAGTGCGTAAAACTGTCAGTTTGTAATTTATTTTTAACTAGATGAGTCCCGCGGTGTTACCCGCGGTTATTTTTATACAGCGACGATGCGAAGCAAATCAAAAAAAGTTGAATAATTTATTCCTTATATCATCAGCTACTGTCAGTTTGTAATTTATTTTTAACTAGATGAGTCCCGCGGTGTTACCCGCGGTTATTGTTATACAGCGGCGATGCGAAGCAAATCAAAAAAAGTAGAATAAGTTCCTCCTTATATCATCAGCTACCTATCAATGAAAATCCCGTCAAAATTGGTCCAACTGTTTCAGAGATTAGCCGGGACAAACAGACAGACAGACAAACAATAAGTGTATAAAATACATTTTTGGTATATGTATCGTGTATAAATACTTATGCATTTAGTAAAATGCGGTTACATATTTTAATAAGTATTACAAGCAGACACAGCAATTTTAATTATTTGTATAGATTAAAAACAGACACTCCAATTTAATTTATTTGTATAGATTGAGATTAAAATTGGCTGGAAGTGGAAGGATAAAGTTTATTGTAATATATCATGATGGAAACATCTTGAAGTCGCTGAATATCTTTTGGAAGTACACGTTACGAAATCTCAATTTAAAATGTTTAAATAAGAGAATTGTAGATTTGTGTATAACTTTTATCAAATGATTTTTTTCAATTCTTCTCTGTTATTTCTAATTTTAAAGGACATTGACCATTATTTTATGGGAGTTGGACTAAGTGCTACCCAAAATGAATACATAGTACATAGTTAGAGTTAATACTAAAATCTACACCAGGAGTTTAGAGAAAAAATTATTTTGATTAAGATTTTTTATTGGTTGAAAGACATACAATGGCACGTTTTAAACTTTAATGAGGTAGTTATTTTAAAGAATTACTCTTTTTACTGTTATAATAATTTATTTCATATCTTGGGACATTTAACTTTGATTTACATTAATAATACTTACATTAATACTCTTGGTGCCTTGCCCACCCTAAGAACCAAACTAAGCAAATATTGTAGGCGCTACTACCAGTCGTTCTGCTACCCGTAAAACATGAGCAGTTACTTTCTTATGGACTTCTACGATATTCCTATCAGATCAATATGTAGCAGTGGAAGATTTTTGACTCCATATGTCTACTCCTTATGTGTGCTGGTATGAGTTGAACATGATTGAATGGCATAGTAAATGCTGATAGGTAATAAGTATTGGAAATAGGTAAGTCAATTGTCAACTGATGTTTTCTCTGACCCGTTTATGATCTATGAAACAGAAACCAGATTTTATGAAAACCACAACAATAATTTACCGGTAACATCTTCTATACAAATAAATAAAATTGGAATGTCTGTTTGTAATATTAAAATAACCGCTTTTTAATAAATGCATATGTATGTACACACGATGCATGTACCAAAAATATAAATTAAAAAAAAATCCCCTGACACAATAACCTGAGCTCCCTTTAAAAAGTAAAAAAATAATGAAAGAAACTCAATCTTAAAGTACCTAAGTATGTACGAGTATTAATAATTCTCCAAAAAATACATCGCGTTGGGGGACGCTTTTACTTATTTAAAGTCAAGTTAGTCAAGGTAAGTAGGAGTGGGAGACCCCGTTCGATTATATTTGCAGACATTCGGTTATTCTTCCCCACGTTCACCCTCCACAACTTTTAAAAGACTCAACCGATTTTTAACCGACTTCAAAAAAAGGAGGTTTCTCAATTCGACTGAATATATATATATATATATATATATCTACACTAATATTATAAAGAGGAAAGATTTGTACCTATTTTTGTATGTTTGTATGTTTGTAATGAATAGGCTCAAAAAGTACTGGGCCGATTTAAAAAAATTTTTCACCAATAGAATGCTACATTCTTCCAATTTGACATAGGCTACATTTCATTTTGAAAAAAATTAGGGATCCTTGGTAAAATTAGAACAATGTAACCGAGGGTGTAGAAAAATGAGTCTTAAAATGTCTTTCGTCGAATGCGCTGCCGAAACTATTAGCGATAGAACAAAATAATGTACAACAATATTGAAGAACATCATAATGTCTACAAAAAACTCCGCGGTAGCATATGTCCAACTATTGTAGTTATGTCACTACAACAACTTTTTTCATTTTAAACATTAATGAAAATGCTAACCAAATCCAAACCATGCTATTTATGTGTTTATATTAATCCTTATCCAAATAAATTATTTTATGGTCAAGACCATTTAACTACCTATAAAATAGTTTTTAAATTATTTAAATTGGACTTTCCATTCAAAAGATATTACGAATTAAAAAATTCAAACAGTAAACAAAACCGCCATAGCGCTCGATCCGCAAAAACGGTCCGCTGGGGCAGCTCTTACAAGACACTTCGCTGGTCATCTGGGACGAGTGCACCATGAGCCACAGGGCGCACGTGGAAGCCGTGGAGCGCACGCTGAGAGACATCCGAAGCTCAGACCGTATAATGGGGGGCGTGACGTTTGTTTTAGCTGGAGACTTTCGTCAAACATTACCAGTTATAACAAAAGGTACTCGAGCTGACGTTATTCGAGCTTGCCTTAAATCATCAACTTTATGGCAATCGATTGAAACTCTTAATCTGCGCACAAATATGAGAGCACATTTAAGTGACAATGACGATAATAATTTCTCACAAAAACTTCTAAAACTTGGAGACGGAAAATTACCGTCTCCGGTTGCAAACAGTCCCCAGGTATTGTTGGATAACGAATTGGGTCAAATCGTTCAGAGTCTAGAAATTCTTGTGGACACAATATATCCGGACATACAAAATCTTACGGAGAGAAATTTCAATTGGCTCTGTTCGAGAGCGATAGTATCCCCGCGAAATGAATCGGTTAATGAGATTAACAAAATTATTATGGAAAAAGTACCCGGTGAATCTAAATCTTACAAATCTATTGACACAGTATGCAACATCGAAGATACAGTGCACTATCCACAAGAATTTTTAAATTCCCTGAATCCTTCCGGCTTGCCGCCCCACGAACTATAATTAAAGGTAGGCACTCCCGTAATGTTGCTGAGGAACCTATGCCCTCCCAGCATGTGCAATGGACCGAGACTTCTGGTGAAGGAATTGCGGGAGAACGTCATAGTAGCCACTATAATCACCGGGGCCGCGGCCGGACACTCGCCCACATACCGCGGATCCCCATGATTCCTACGGACTTGCCTATATCTTTTAAGAGGTTACAGTTTCCTCTAAAAACATCATTTGCCCTCACAATAAATAAGTCGCAGGGTCAAACATTTTCGATGGTTGGCATCGACCTAAGAAAAGAATGCTTTTCTCATGGACAACTATATGTTGCGCTTTCTCGAGTGGGATCTCCTGAAAATCAATATATTTTGTTGCCATCTACAAATACCACTGCCAACGTAGTTTACAGTGAAGCTTTAAGATAAAAACTGACAAATATAAAAGTAAAAAACGTAAATCTACCTTAATATTATATCTGTAAATAATGTAAAAGTAAACCTGTAAAATAAAAAATACTAAAAATGTAAATTATTAAGTAATAATAAGAATGAAAATGATTAATGACAAACCCTTTTTAAATAAAAAATAAAAAACAAAAACAAAACACAAAAAAATATATAAAACCAAAATAAAAAGCACAAAACAACAAAACCAAACAAAAAAATAATAATTTTGTACGGAAAATACTAAATAATGATAGGCAAGTTTCTATCGACACGAACAAAACTTTCTTTGAAATACCTAGATGTATAGGTAGATACATTTTTAGTTGAAAGTTGTCAACGTTTAATTTAGACTGTATATATTTTATTCGACTCTGCTTTTAATCTAATTACTTAAAAAAACATAGTAAAAATGTATATAATATCCTATGTAAATATTACTTATTTAAGTGCCCGCCAATTAAACCATCAAAGAAATTGAACATAAATAGACTTACATACAAATATAACTGTGAGTTTTTTTTAAATATATAATTAATAAATAATATTTTTTTAATAAATAAAAATATTTGTGAAAAACTGTTTTTATATCCAAATTTCCAAAAATAAATAATTGTCTACCCCGTGCGAAGCCGGGACGGGCTGCTAGTATATATATATATATATGTGTGTACGGGGATATCTTCGTCATTTATGAACCGATTTTGATAATTCTTTTTTTAATGGAAAGGAGATATCCCAACGGTGATACCATGATAAGGACATTAAGATCTGATGATGGCATCCAAGAGAAATCAAGTAAAACCTTGAAGTCGGTTTTATTTTTGTTAAAATTTTACTTGTCATCAAACATATCTAAAACAATCTCTGGAACGGCTGGACCGATTTTGGCGGGACTTTCACTGGCAGATAGCTGATGATATAAGGAGTAACTTAGGCTACTTTTTTCTAGACTGGCTTTGTGCCGCGGCGTTACCCCCGGTGCAATAATGACTGGGGGACACCTTGGGGTTCAATTAGTTTTCACATAAAAATAGATGACACGTTATAAATGCTGGCAAGAACCAACGCTATCTCTAGCAAAAACAGTGCCGTGTTAACTTATGTGCGATTGTTATGTCATTGTGTTTATTTAAGTAGTCAAAAATATGTAAATATTGATAAAACAAAAATAAAATGTTGTAAGTAACAAATTAAGAAACAATTAAATCTCGCAACTACTCGTATTTGCAGTACAAATTGCGAGATGTGTTTCCTACATATTGAGTTTTCGATGAAACAATCGTAGTGATAGAAACCGGTAATTATATTTCATTATAGCATGAAGGTAGCAATGACATAACAACGGTAGAATCTTAAACCTTATTTTATCGGACATATAAATATTATACATCTATAACTTTTCATTGAGGACAAATATAGATATGTGTGTTTTATTGTAAACCTTGTAAATGTACTCGGATTTTTCTCACACTTTAATCTTTAGATTAGGATTGAGAAATTGTAACACACAGTTTTGACATCGATCGAGTGAAGATATCAGTCAAGAAGATAAAGAGTTCTCTTTTATTACCTGCCAGTGGTCCGTCTTCTGGCGGACACCGGCGGTCTCCTTAGCGGTCTTCTACTGGCTCCTCGTGCACTCCAACGCCGTGGCGCTTCGCTCCACCTGACCATAACGCCTACCAATCAGTTTCGACCACTACCAGTTATACCATACTAGCTATTTTAATCCTCGGTGTAATAATAAAACTTAATGTTTATTGCCAATGTAATATTGTTTTTTAAATAAAGGTTACTTGTGTGCCATGTTTTTACTATGTAAAATCAAAGTACCTATTTTTTCACTTTTACCTAATTTGTGGTTATAGTTGAAAGTATTTATTGTTTTCGAATATATATAGTCCGTTCGTTTAGAAAGTGTCGGTGCACTGGCTCGCAATTGTGATTATTGTTGTGAAATACGAATATACTAATTCATACAACGGCGTAAACTGATAAATCATACTTGCTTGTGGGTGTTGTGGGATTGAAGAGAAAATGTTGTTTTCAGACTTTTGAATCTTCTATGTGCGTAGGTCAATAAACGGGTTTTAGACTGGATACATTGTTGTATAATTTAATTTTATAAAATCATTTAATTGTACACTTAGGGTGAATGAAATAAAAAACGAATAATTTATATACATATAGTTTTTATGTTTAAGATTTTATTGTCGAGACCCGTATTTTCGTCTTCGCGTAGGTAACTTTCTGTAAGTTCATACTTAGTTTGTGTTAAAAATCGCGTGAATCGTATTTTGGTCTTCGCGTAGGTAACTGTAAGTTCATAATTAGTTTGTGTGAAAAATCGCATGTATAAATAACTCTTTTACAATACGAAACTTATTAAAAGTTGTAGGAGACTGCTGCTTATTATTTTGTCATATTTTACGAATGATTAGATGAAACGCATTAAATCATTCGTAAAATATCGGACATGAACACACGGAATTTAGAAGTTTTTCACTTAAAATTATATAGGATACTATAGTTATTGATTCTTTTTTTTAGAAGACAACTCCCGCACTCGGAATAAATGCTGTCCCGCGGGGGATTTTACAAACATTTGAAACGGACACAAAGAACACCCAGACATAGAACAACAAGTTGTGGATCACACATAGTGTTGTCTCATGTATGATTTGTACCCACAACACTTGGCGAAGTAGGAAGCGGCTTGGCGACCGCTTAAGGCGATTAACACATGGCACCGCTCACCGCCGCGGTAGGCGGTGAAGCGAATCTCATATCGTATTGGTGTCAATTAAATCCGTTGATGCCTAACACACGTACTAACTACGAAATCTGCTTTACCGCCACCGCCCTCCGCGGCGGTGCGCGGTGCCATGTGTTAATCGCCTAAATCTTTAGGCCATACGTACAGTCGATTTGTTTAATCCACACAGTTACATGCTTTTGGGGTGAGAGGATGTTTGTGCAAACCAATGTTGCCAAAACTACTTGTTCACCACTACCAGGAGGTGCAGCAGTAACAAGTAGAGTTGTAAATACTATATTATACTAGCTGACCCGCTCAACTTTGTTTACGTTTCTCCATAAGAAACAAATTTTTGCCCATTTTCCCAACACTTTCGGTCGATACCCGGCTTCTATTAGTTGTAGAGTGATGTTATATAGCCTAAAACCTTCCTCGCTAAATGGGCTATCCAACAAAAAAATAATTAGCAAAATCGATTCAGCCGTTCACGCGTGATGTCGTGGCCAAGGCAAATAAGATTCGTTTTTATATACATATATTATTACTATTAAATGAACCATATCGATATTTAGTACAATATGCATAATACCTATCGGATCGGACGGATAATCTTGGGTTTTTTTATTAAGTTCCTAAGTAATCAATATGCTATTGCTGCATATATATTTTCGAGAATCAAATAGGTACTTAGGGAAGTGCTATGAAAACATGTATGATGTGATATGAATTAATAATAAAAGTCGGGAGTTTTTAAATTATTTTATTATTTTATTCAATTTTAACGGTTAATCGTGAGTTTTGAAATTTTGCATTTTATTTATAAATGGTGTTTTTGAAAAATTTATTCAATTTTAACTAGTTAGTTGCCACGTAATAGACTCGAAGATAACCTTTGCCTTACCATATTTATTTGTATATGTATTTGGATAGGTATAAAGCAATATGGTATGTTTATTACCGTTTGTACTATACAGAGAATTAGCACTTACCATACTGTATACTGTAAGTGATAATTATTGTGATGAGTCTTTTATGAACATATTAGTATCTCTCAAAATAGGAATTTTTTAACTAATAAAACCGTAAAAGGTGTGGATTAACTACTAAATTTTGTTCTGAATTATAATTTAAAAATGATGTTACTAGCTTATTATTTATTAATATATTTTTGAGTTGCAAAAACCATCAATAGTTTTTGGTTGATTTGAAATGTTTTTTAATGTTATCTTTAAATCTAATGAACTCTATTTCAATGTTCATTACAGAGTTTTTTATTTAAGTATCTACGTAGGTGCAATAAAAAAAATTTTGTCAAATTATTGACAAATTATAAATTCGATTAATTATTAAGCGATTGTTGACACACATACACGATGCTTAAGGTCATCGGAAAATTGAACTTTAGAAATAGCAAAACACTCCACAACTTTCACTGATAAATCTTTTACAGTGCAAACTGCACGCCTGAGGAACTCCTTATCGGAAGTCGTAAGGCAGGCTCAGTCAATAAACAGTTTCAAGAAACTCGTCAGGGATCACTACCTAGCCCTGTAATTAATTACTATCTGCTTTATATGTGTACTAGCGTTCACCCGCGGCTTCGCTCGCATTTTAAAAATGGTATCCTTTATTAATTCTAATTCCTCCAACAATATGTGTACAAAGTTTCATCATGATCCGTTAAGTAGTTTTCGTGAAAGCGTAACAAATAAGTTATGTTAGGTAATATTGCTTATATAGGCAAATTCTAAATGTGCACCACTAACTACAAATCACTAGTATAGCCAATCTAAAGGTCGTCTGGAAGAGATCGTTGTCTGCGATGAGACCACCCCTTGTACTACTGTTTTTATTTGTACATTTTATGATGTGCAATAAATAAATAAATACATATTTCGGACATCTATCACACAACGCCATCTAGTCCCAAGCTAAGCGAGCTTGTGTTATGGGTACTAGACAACTGATAGAAATACATACATACTTCTTTTTTATTTTTTTTTGTAAATACATACATATTATACATAAAAAACACCCATACTCCGAAACAAAGATTTGTAGATCATACAAACATTTGGTCCGACCCGGGAATCGAACCCGAGACCTCACGATCTGCAGTCGCACACGTCAACCGCTAGACCAACGAGGCAGTCGAATAAAAATTACCTATCCATCTAACCCACTCGTTCGTTGATTTATTAATTACCCAAGTAAGTAATTGGCTTAAAAATCAGTGCAAGTGTGTTATTTATTTTGATCGCTTACTCTGTTCATGAATTTTATTTATAGAAGCAATCAAAAAGTAAGCATTCAGGTCGTAAATCACTCAATAAACGAATATTGATCGGGTTCAATTTTATTTAAAAAAAAAACAGACGCTCAACGAAATCATACCCAACCCACTTATTTAGGAATATTATCTACATTATGTGATGTGCAGTAGTAGTGTAGTGTTGTAGGTGTTGAAAAAAATAGATATAGAAAGATTAACAAGAGGTGAGCATAACTAATTTCTGAAACGATTTCGGATTTAACTTGCTAGTAATATAAACTAACTACTCTAATTGAAACTCAATACAGCACGAAGATTATCGTTTAAACAATACATATAAAAAGTAGTATTTAAATGAATGAAAGAAAGAAACAATTGAAAATTCATAATACTAATCATCATTTAATACAATTTGTAATTCACGTATATGGGATCGGTATACCAAACATCATGTCAAAATAAAATGTTTGGCAGGAGCGGTGTTTAAGTGGATTATGTCCGATAAGCGTTTTCCCATTTAAGATTAAAAGCCTCCTGGGGCTGGTGCGTGTTATTTCAATGTCTCTACGTCTCTTAGGACTGATGATCTTCAAAAAGAATCTTGTGTAAGACGATTAAGATTAAATGTTTGTCAATCAACTGGTCTAGTTTATCACACTAATATTATAAAGGTGAAAGTTTGTGAGTGTGTATGTTTGTACTTCTTCACGCGCAAACGTCTGGATCAGTTTGGATGAAACTTTACAGTAACATAGCTAATACATCAGAATATTACATAGGCTTAATCGACATACGTGCAAGCGGAGCCGCGGGCAACAGCTAGTTGTGTAAATACGTAAGTTATATAGTTGCAAGTCCTTTGCGTTTAGACGAATTTTTCACATCAATAAGTCAATATCTATCCGGCTACGGTGTCTTGAAGACGACTTTTATTTCATTTTCGTAACCAAAGGGGAATATTATTGGTGTGGAACATATTTTTTGTGAGATATTACATCTTAGAATATTGTATAGTGCAGTAATTCAAATGCAAATGTCACCTATGTTTGTATATACATATATATCTATCACGGGTGCCGGGAAAGGTGTGTAAAGGGGTGCACTCCCACCCCCTAGTACAGGTAGTTCACATAAAATCATCAATTCCACAGGTAAAAACCTATTTATGTTGATTAAAAATACATACTTTTAAGGGCATGCAAAAGTAGATTCACCCCCTTAGAAATTATAACTATAGATAATTATGTGATCTAAGTGATTAAAAAGTATGGAACCTTAGGAATTTCGCTGCCTTATCAATATATGTATTAACAATAAAATGTGTAATGTTTCTTACTGGTGTTTTATCTATCAGTCATAAGGGAAATCCTATTAAAAACGAACGGAAATTGTTCAAAATTCCAAATTATATCGGAAGTTTGAAGTAGGCTATGTTCACATTTTAAGACATGTTTTTTATTGTACGTTTATTATCGGTTTGGTAGTCTGCCAAACAAAACATCTACGTTGATTTAGTATTTTAAAGATATGTATAGAGAAAACGTTTTTATTATCAACATTCAAAAGTAAAAGTATTTTTTTTATATTAATAGCTTTAACAATAAATCTATTCAATATATTAAGATTCGTTTTAATTTCTAACTTCTCTCATCTTCGGAATTTGGCAATTATTATTACACCGAGGAAGACTGTATTATAAAATATGTAGATACAAATATCGTCAAGGATGACAGCAGTAAATGACCAAAAAAAAAGTATTTTTTACGAGGAACGATTTAAGGAAAAGTCCTCTTACTTTTTGACAAGGTACCAAGCGTCCTGTTTTAGTGGCTATGAAGCAAGAATTAGGATTTTAACTCTCTATACACATTATACATTTAAATTTCTAATATTTGTACTTCATAGTGGTTTATAAAAGCTTACTGTCCAAGCAATGTATAATACACACAGTACAGTTTCAGTACAGTTTGATGTACAAAACTACTAATATTTACTATATAATACAGTCTATAAAAAGGGGTTCTGCTTGATAGTTTCCACTATTTTCTATAGTTTTTAATTAATTAATATCTACTGCTGTCTACCTTATGAGCACTCAAAGCCGAAGATTGACACACAACAGTTATATCCGCATTTATGTAAACTAGTTTCCTTTAACAAAACTGTATTATCCAATGTTCTATTGCAAATACGCGCTTCTTAATATTTGCAACATTTCATTTATACATGGTATACCTATGTGGTCTTAATTTATTTCAACAAAAATTAATGGAATACAATAAATGTTAGTATAATGGAAAATCAGTATCTTGATGATTTTTATTTTTTTTTCGCAAATAAGAAAAGTCGACGGTGGGTACATGCTTCACGACTCTAAGACTTTTAATATACCCAGTAGTGACGTATCTTTTGGGTGAAACTAGCACGATCCCGGGGCGTGCAAACGGCACCCCGTTAGGGCCCGTAGTCTATGTCGTTGTTTACCATTGTTACCTAGTCTTATTTATATTGTAATTTTTGATTGGCCCTCTCCATTGGTAAAGAATTACCTGTCAACATTATAAAGTACTCTAAAAGTCATTATTAGTTATTTATCTACTCTAAGTAGTGGTCATACTGGCTATAATGAATATTCGAAACAATTGTGTGTCAGTATCTATTCTTTTTGTAGATGCTTATTTTGTAGATAGTAATGTGATAATTTCAAATGTCCGTATGTATCAATCTACAAGAACACAAAAGGTCATAAATAGTCGTACATTTATCAAATTCATGTAGTTTTTTATTTAAATTTGAAGAAATGTTAATGCTCCATGGAATATTATTCTTCAGTAAAGCATTTTCATTTGATTTTATTTTCATATTAGGTTAGTTTACCCGTTTGCACTGTCCAATAACGAGTAGAAACAGGCGCTGGTCAGGTATGAAAAACTCATAATTAAAAGCTTAGTCCAATTACTGCTAAGCCAAACGGTACAAAATCTATACTTGGCTTGTTCATAAAATAACTTTTTAAAGATCTGACGATGATTCGAAACTTTGATAACCTGGCCGGCCCGCGAGAATGGAAAACTTTGTGAAAATTGCTAGCAAAATGGATTAGCCTTCATTCGTTTAAAAGTGGAGATGAGCGTAAGTAAAATACCAGAGTGCATTTATGTCGTTTCTTCTTTTATACCTTTCCCAAGGAAGTTACATCAAAGACTCTCCTTGACGGACATAAATCACAGAAATTATCGATGAACTCCATTTAACCAGTAAGTAATTTTTATTTACATTACTAAAATTTATACAATCCGAGCAATTTTCAATACTATTATATAAAAACTGGTGACATCAAAATACTAAAACCCAATATAACAATACATGAACATTAGAACTAAGGATAGAAGATATAAAAAAGTTGTGGGCCATTACGCTGTTATGGACGATTTAACAAAAATTGTGAACAAGTGGAGCGCAAAGACGATTTAATAATAAAATCGTTACCGGTCACCTATTTTAGTTTAAAGGAATCTCTCATATCCGTGTTATTCTAGTCCATTGAGTCTTTTCATTCAGCATGTATCGACGCGACTTGTCAACCCTGTTCTGAGCTAGATATTGAAAAGAATAGAAATGCCTACCCTTTGTTTCCACTCAGTTTTAATGCTTTTTTATAAAGTTATTAGACAGAATTACATTTTTTACTTACTTTTGGCTATGAGATATCATTTAAACATAATAATATTTAAGAAATTTTCTTAGTAAAATATTATATTTATGGAGACAAATAGTCTTTCAATATGCTTCAGCTTTGGTCGAGTTTTGTAGAAAAGTTTTTATTTAGAAGAAACAAAACTTTAATTAGTTGCTGCGTCCGTTGTGGAACTGATGAATTTACGAGTATTTGTCGGGAGCGTGCGAATGAACTAATAGTAAACAAAAGTAATCTTATATGCACGAAGCGCCATAAAATGTATTATGTAAGTTAAGAACCGATAAAGATTATCGCAGAATGTAGAAAAACCCTGGTGGTGGTTACCAGCCATTAAAGTTTTGTGAGATGTTCTCATGTACAGACTATTTATTTCTCTACATGAATTGGTTGAGAACAGCTTAAGATAATACCTGGGTTGAGATAATACCTTACCAATCGCATCAAATGTGACAACATAGTATCTTTGTGACTATGATAAATATATCTAATAAATAACAATACGATGATAATGAAGTGTTCTAATTAAAGCAGAAGGTTCACATATGTACACCTTATTGACAGTCTTATCGGAGTTCTGTTGCTTATGGTATATCTATCAGAATACTTTTACTAGTATGACTAATGGCGAATATGTGTACTATAATATAAATCTTTTAATAAGTAACTAAATTATTTATTAGTTAAGATATATATTAAAATATGGCAATAACTGTTGTGTGTCATCAAATATTTGTGATTCGTGGGTGATAGAGACGTTGACCTCTTGTTTGGTTCGCCGCTACTGGTCTGACTGGAACTGGTAGTGGTCGTACTGAGCGTAGATAGGTCGCTGGAAGCGCGTGCTGAACGAAGCCTGGGCAGCACCGGTATCTCCTCCATTTCAGGAGAAGTAGCGGCGGCCTCGTACGCCCAGCCCAGCGCTCGTGCAGCCGACCACACCGCGAATACAAACGTTAACATCGTGCAGCTATCGCGCCACGCGTAACATGCACCCGCTACCTCTACCAGCGCCCCACGTGCACTTCCGTGACAGCCAACACATCGGTACGAGTTCACACCAGCTTGTCCCCACACAGTTACGTAAAACAGTCAATCACTAATAGTATAATATATGACATGCATGATAGTAGAAACATGTTAGTGTATTAGGAGCACGTGCGGCCGACGCGCCGCTGCGCGATTCACGCGCCTTCGCGGCTAATACTACACTGGCCTCCGTAGCGAGCTCACTGGCACATCATCCGTACTATGCATCGCGTTATCGTCATTGATAGATATTATTTCGGCAACTCCATGAACTGAATGTTAATATATTTAGACAATAGTAATTAAATAATTTTGAAGTTATTCTAAGTGCGAATTGGCTACGATTGTTGTAACATTACGGACCATTCACGATGCCTTGTTCAATGTCGATACAAACTATGTAATAAAAAACTCGCTATATATTGTCTCGGATAGCACAAGAGAACGTGCGTGTGAATATTATTTACGTGCATCGTGGATCGTTCTACGTGACGCGGCCGGCAATGTTGACGATGCGCGGCGCGGGGAACGTGAGCGGCCGACGTCACTCACTCCTTGGCTCACCCGCGCCGCCACGGACTGAAAGGCCACGTTCTATATTTGTATTTGACCCACAATTACATCACTACTAGAAATTTTAATCAACGCGACATTTAACTTTCCGGTTTTCGAAATGAAATCACTTGTTGCACGCACGTTACGAGTTGGCAGACGTGTCGTCTCGCTGCAAGCGACGAATCGATCACGACGGTAGTATCTGTGCGGATGTGCGTGTCAAGGTGTACAGCGCTCCGGCAAATTGTGTCAACGTCGTTTCGGACAGGAGCACCGTCACAGAACATCCTGCGGCTGCCTGGCGGCCATGTTGATACCGCCATTTTGCTAGGGGTCGAACGGGGCGAGCCGCATGCGTACGCCGGCACGCAACTCCTATGTAAGAAATGACGCAAGTCACCGAGTCGTCAAGCCGAAGTGATGCTTATCGCATCTCCTTAAGAAACATTTCAGTGTACTATGCAAAGTGCGTTCGTTTATAGGTCAAGCGAAAACCTAACTTCACTGAAGCTTGCTACGAATCAAAACCGGTGAATTCAGTTTAATACATTCACTAACCAGGCAAGATTACGTTTTTAACGATAAGAATGACGTTACACTTTGATTTTGGTAGCCTGTTAAACAGGCATTGTTTTTTAACTACTCCACCAACTTAAAAATCATGTCGTCACTAAACGTAAAATCGGAGTATCTAAATGTATAAAGCACCATAGTTTTTACGATAATTTTAATAAATAACAGGTTCATATGATGGTAAATAAGAGAGTAGGTTAACCTATAAATTAGTAACTCTCGTAAGGGTATCGCATTAATAGCTATCGTAAAATAATGTACAAAACCAATAACTAAATCAAATTAGAAAAAATAACTAACAATTTTACACAGACGCAACGGTAAATCAAGCTCAAGTTTTTCATTTTATTAAAGTGACTTTTCCACACCGTGACAGCCTTACCAAGTTCTTGAAATGTTTGATAACATAGGTAACGATGCACAAAACAAGTTAAGTGGCAGTTAAAAAGGCGTCTTATAGGATTTTTCTTGTTTATAAGTTTTTATTTATAAAATAAAAGTACATACGTCAATGTTACTTACGAAGTACACCTTCTTTCCTTTCTTATTTCTATTTACTACACATTTAGATGCAAATCATGATATCTATAATATTAAATATCTATGATTGACTACCCTTATGAATAGGCCTATATGAACGTTATAAAATTTTATAGTTACACCAAATAACATTTAAGTTTTATTCAACACTTTTTACCAAAAGATAAAAAAAAAAAAACAATAAATGTTTATAAGGATTCTTAGGTGTTCTTTATTACTTTTGAAAGTAATAATTCAATTATAAAACGTGACCAGAGAAGTTAAATACCACAGTTTTATGGTTTGTTGGTCTGTTGCGTAGGCCGGTCGCGGGTTCACGTGGCATAGCGTGAACTTGACCGGCGGCATTCTCTGGCCTTCGCGCATTGTGGACTCTGGCACCTCCACGTCTCCACATATTATATTAATATAATTAAATATTAGTTTTGAGTGTATATCTATCAAGCATACAACTGTTAGTAGGTCTTTAAGTATATAAAATGAAAAAACAATCTTTAATAAATTTAAAATAATGTTTTTAAAAATCCATACTTATATTAAAATGCGAAAGTAGCACTGTCTGTTTGTCCGCTTGTCACACTATCAATGAAATGTGGCATGAAGATTCTTTGATTCTTGAGAAAGGAAAGACATGTAATACTACTCTTTACTGCGATAACGGACAAACACGTGGGCGGAGCCGCAAGTAAAAGCTAGTCTTACATCATTAACACACACGGAAAAGCCTATTATCAAATAATAGAATTGTGGCTCCAAAGCTCACAAGCGGGCAGATATTTTTTTTGATTTGTTTTTTGTTGTTTTATATTGGAGTTGATCGAGAATAATTGTCGTCATAATTTGTTTGCATTTTGTTAACTTGATTAGTTTTGAGTATTTTCTCTTTCACCATACGTTACGTTTTTGCATACATTAATCCGTCAAACACAGATTTAAAATTTACTTAAGCCCCAACTAAAAATGCATTCGCGCATTACAAATAATAAATGACTTTTAAACAAAACATAGGTACATATAAGATGAAGTGATACTTTATATGGTTAAATATTTTAATGATAAACTCTTTTTAGCTAAGTTATTAATAACAAAATTAAACCATTACAACGGGCAATTACATTTACAGCCGGCTCCACCGTCAGGTAGGTATACTACGGGACCGTGTCGAAAACTTATGGGTCATGTGAACCACCAGAAGCCTAAAATCAAATGACCAAATTGACCGAGAGAATCGCCGGGAAATAAAAAAAAACAACTTTGTGGCACCCTATTATTGTACGGCATCCATAATTCGGCAACTCCCTACAAAACCGCACGCCGCCTCGGGTACCAAGAGCTGGGAAACCAGGTGCACTTTCGAAAGAAAATCCCTAGGTCCTTCCCCTTCATCTGTACTAAGTTGCACAGCTTACAAGTGACGGCATAGAGCTGAAACTTATTGTTTTATGCCCTTGTATCTTTCTAAAAAGGTCTTCTGGTGGTTCACATGACCCATCAACTTTCGACACGGGCCCATAGTCTAAGGATGGGGCATTCATCAATGAAAGCTATTATTGATAACCAAATATTGTGATTTTATTTCAAACATCTCAATAGGCTGCCATATAGTCACTATACTGTTCCTTTCATTACCTGAATTCGCAATGAGTATAGTCCTGGTGGTGAGTCATGATTTCCATCAGGCAGAGTTTAGTCACTTTGGCAGGCATACTTAAAAAAAATACAAAGTATGAATTCTCTAGCACTTATGTAGATGCCTAGAGGTTGTAGATTTTGAGCCTCCTCTTATTCCTTTTTCAATAAAATTTCAAATAACACAACATTGTATTTATCGACAATACTGAAACTAATGAAAGGGAATAATTTCTTACGTCGAAATAAATAAATATAAATATTTTTCGGACATCTAACACACAACGCCATCTAGTCCCAAACTAAGCAGAGCTTGTATTATGGGTACTAGACAACTGATATTAATACTTATATACTTTTTTTTTTGTAAATACATACATATTATAGACTAGCTGACCCACGCAACCTCGTTTGCGCCTTATATTGTCCGTAGCGTGAAAATTTCCCCCGTTTTTGTAACATTCTTCATTGTTGCTCCGCTCCTATTAGTAGTAGCGTGATGATATATACCCTATAACTTTCCTCGATAAATGGACTATCCAACACCGAAAGAATTTTTCAAATCGGACCAGCGGTTCCTGAGATTAGCGTGTTCAAACAAACAAACAAACAAACAAACAAACAAACAAACAAACTCTTCAGCTTTATATATTAGTATAGATAGACAACACCCAAACTCCGAAACAAATATTTGCAGATCATACAAAGACCTCAAGAACAGCAGTCGCGTACGCTACCACTGCGCCACCGAGGCAGTTTACGTCAAAATTTGTAGTCTTAGACATTTCTATAACAATATCCATGTTCTTTTAGACTAATGATACTCGAAGAGATTTCTCACAAAAAACAGGAAAGTAATTACAGTTCAACAAACCATCAGAAAAGATACTTGTAATAAAACTATGTTTTGACGTCCGACGTTTATCGTAAACATAGTATAGAAGTTATCTTTCAATGTATGTATTTCTATATAACTGAAATAACTCTCGTTACTTTCTTTAATATTATGGTAGTTTTTTTAACATTTTATTATTTATTTGTAGACTAAGTAAAGTAGTTAGTTACTTTTATGTAAAATATTAAAGAGGTTAACGTCAGATGTTATGTTCAAAAGCTATATTTTAAATTCGAAAGGAGTTCTCATTAAATGTTTAAACAATAAGACATTGAAATTAGTCAATTTTTATTTTTACCAGAACGCGGCCATATTACTCGTAGTCTCAAAGGACGCAATTTCATTTTGACGTGACAATGGTGTTGCCAATCGAATTATCTCCAATTTTTTCTAACAACTTTTAGTCGTGGAATCAAAAATACCAATGTTATAAGCGAAAAGCTATGAAAATTTTGGGAAAAACACACCAACAGTAGGTTAGTCCAACCGCAATCTTAAGATAAGCCAACGGCTAAGCAAAGACATTGCATGGGATCTACACAAAGATTGCAGCTCGAATCTAAGAACTGTAAGAGGAAGAACAGGATCTGAGCAGCATTTAGGTTTTTAACCCAAGAGCTGAGGAAACAATGCCACAAAATATAAAAGTTGTTTTGGTCACTGGTCTGCTCACTCTGATCTTGACCATCGCTGAAATGGCTAAAGGCAAACTTGAATCAGAATTAGAAAAACTGTAGAAAAGCTTCTGTGCCAAATAGGGTCAAAAATATTATAACATTTTTCGGAATTCTGACACCCAATGCCATCTAGTCCCCAACTAAGTAGAAATTGTACTACCCTTAGTACAAGACAAATAATATATGTATATATATTATTATGTAAATACATACATATTATACATAGAAAACACTGAAGCTCTAAAACAAATACTTGCAGGTAATACAATAATTTGGTCGACTTGGAAATCGAACCCGAGACCTCAAGCTCAGCAGTTGCATAGGCTACTGCTGCGCCAACGAGCAAAAGAGGAATATAATCTTGTCTTAACAAAATAATCTAAGTATATACTTATGTGTAATAAAATTTATTCTAGAATAGGAGCTACGTCTCACTTCCTAGGACTCCTCATAATCGACAAAGAGAAGTCTCGGCCCATAAAGGCGTAATACTTTAATGATATTATCCTCAAGATATTGAGAGGTATTTCAAACATATGCCTGTTCAGTTACTTGCATACATCTATAATAAAGTCCTTGTTCAGCAAGCAATAACTCTCGTTAACATGATTAGACGGTGATGCTGCATCTAACGTGCACCGTATCACGTCTGACGATCAGAGAGCAGAGTCATTGCGTATTATGAGAGGTTAGAGGCTAATCGCATTGTCGACGACGAGGCCCATTAAGGTGCTATTATATAGTTGCCACTAGTGATTTTGCAGACACAAGTCGAGGAAAATGTATACAAGAATCATACATATTCTACTTAGAATAGGTAGTTCACATTAAAAATAGCAGACAGGCATTCATAGTTTTGGCCAGTACAATTTGATACTATATGAATATATACGAAATAAATTGCGAATTTTAGATCTATTATATCTATAACGGTTAGTGTTTTGGACTGAAAATCAAGAGGTCTCGGGTTCGATTCCAGGATCGGGTCAAACGTTGGAGAGCCACGCTTTGACATGATTGGGCCGGCTCGACTGGAGTGATACCACGGGCTCACAGAAAACCGTTGTGAAATAGTACTTGCGCTGTGTTTCACCGAGTGAGTGAGGATACCGGAGGAATACCTCAATAACTCCTCCTATCTACCACCTCCACCATGCCCCAAAGGCCGGCAACGCACTTGTGACGTCTCTGGTGTTGTGGGTGTCCATGGACGGCGGTAATCGCTAACCATCAGGCGATACGTCTGCTCTTTTGCCCGACTATTCCATAAAAAGAAGAAAAAGTGTTTGTCTCTAAAGGTTACGGACGATAGTTTAACGTGACTACGTCATAAGAAAATATTGATGAAATGATGATGATTTCATCATTCATTCATCATTTCATCTATCTATCTCTCATAAAAATTGATGTTCAAGACAACCGGAACCGACAGCTTAACGTGCTTTCCGGGGCACGGTCGAGGAACACCGCTATCTTCCATACTCCAGGCTGCTATTAAGAATTTCTTGTAAGAAAAACCCAACAAAATTTCGAACAGAAAATCGAGCCAGAGACCTCTTGATCGGTCGATTACGCTAACTGCTAGACTAACGAGGCAGCAATAGGTATATAAAATACTATTGGCAATTAAATATGCAAAACGTTTCCGCAAAATGATCAACTTTTATGCTCTCATGGTAAATTTGGATTTGATACGCGTATCTTCAAGAAATTTGATTGCCTCGGTGGCGTAGTGGTAGTGTATGCGACTGCTGTGCTTGAGTTCTCGGGTTCAAATCGTGGGAGATTATGTTGTTTCTAAGTATAATATGTATGTATTTACAAAACAAAAATGAAAATATAAATTCTATAAGTCAGTCTAGTTTTTTTTCATAGTACAAGCTCTGATTAGTTTGAAACTAGTTGGCGTTGTGTCAGATGTTCTAAATATGAATTTATTTGAAAATATAGATTTTCTAAATAAAATGTTGATTTATGAAATTGTATTATTTTTATGTTGTGGTAAAAATTTAAATAAATGATGTTGGTCATTTTTAATGTTGTAAAGTGTACATTGAAGGTTTACAGACATACATTGTATGACTATATTCTTACAAACTTTGTTGTTTGATGTGAACATAAATAGATTTATTTTCCATTAAACATTTGCCTTATTTATATGCTTATAAAATTTTAGGGACCTATTGTTTCTACAAATACGAATAATGGAAATGGAATTTACAATTGTTTAAGATGTCAAAACACTGTTTCATTTTTCTATGTGTGAACGCATGAGCATGTGTATAATAATACTGAGTGAAAACAAATACTTTTAATTGATTACGTTCTTTATGAATGAACCGCTTACAACCATGAAACTTTTGCATCTAATACTTTTTAATGTTGTCTAGTACGTACTAAGAAATGATTTCTGCAAATTTTACTCTTAGGTGGACAAAATAGCGAAAAAACGTGAAATAATTAACATAAGACAGATGGTTACTTTCTTGCTTCTAAATCATTGGAATATCTTTTTCTATAAATATTGTTGCCACAAGTTATTAATACTAATCAACGAAAAAGTTATATATTCACAGATATCAAGTTTGAAAATGTGAATACCAACGCTGTCGAAGGGCCGAGTTAGGGACTTTATAAACTCTTGACCGCTTTGCGAGTAACGGTCTTTGTGCCTTCAGGACATAACTGGACCCAACTACTTATTTTTATTTCTAAAAGATCCCAAAGATACGATGCATATGTTACATTATAATGTAAAAAACTTTTGGGACTATGAATATTATTACATAAGGATACATAGCCTCTTAATGCTGATGTCATAGATAACTAACTAGTGTGCATCCACCGAAATAGTTGGCTTTCAGTGTTTCCAACTGTTTGCAACTCTTTAGAAAATCGCCAACTTTAGTGTCTATACCGAGTCGCCAACAATTCGAAAAACATTCCAACTAAGCGTCTCCACAGAGTCAATAAATAAATATCTGCTACAAGCGTATTCTTTTGATGTTTACCGCCAAAAACAGAAACACGGTTCCCAACATTTGTTAACAATTTTGTTGCAAACACAAGGAAATTAGAGAAACTTTTGTCACCAGCACGAGTTGACAACACAAAAGTGGCCAACTTTTGTACGTTGGAGACTTGGTTTTAAATTAATTAAGTAATATCTGCTTGTCTGCCTGATCCTCGAATTTACTGTTTGAAGTCAGATCTGGCAGGCAAGTTTGAACGAAAGTCGGGATCGTCTTCGTGGTGTTTTGAAAACTACCACTATGCTGTCCACCAGGACAATGCTCAATAAAAAAAAATTGCAGTCATAAATTGTAATGCGTAAAAGATGCGCATCCCTCATACGTAGGGTGCGGGGCAGCACCAACAGCATTCTAAAAATGATCTCCGGCCGACTTGACTGCGGGATTGTAAGCCGGTGCTGCAGACTTTCTGCTGAAACTGCGGCGTAGTTACATAATTTTTAAAATATATTTTACCAACATAGATGTAAGGTAAATTGTTACTAACACAATGAGTTTTAATTACTTGAATAAATGAATTATTATTATTATATAAAGGCTTCCGATAGAAGTGTAAACTCATAACTTAAAATGTTATTTGTAAAATTAGAAATTTTATTATCTATACAAATAAATTAAATTGGAGTGTCTGTTTGTAATATTAAAATAACCGCTTTTTACGAAATGCAAATGTTAACACGGTACATATACCAAGAATATAGTAAAAAAAAATTTTTGTCTGTCTGTCTGTTTGTTACGGGTAATTTCTGGAACGGCTGGACGATTTTGACGGGACTTTCACAGGCAGGTAGCTGATGATCCAGGGAGTAACTTAGGCTACTTTTTTTAGACTAACTTTGTCCCGCGGCGTTACTTGCGGTACGACGATTGCCGCGGGTAGCACCGCGGGGTTCAGCTAGTGTTTGAATAAAAATCATCAACATCAAATATTAGCATGGTGGTGAACCCATAAGATTTTCCTCTACCAAAAAGTGCTCAACGCGGCATAAGAAGTTTTCACTTCGAAAATGTTATTTCAGCATGTCGGTGACGCGAACTCATAAGATTTTCTACAAAACGTGCTCAACGTGGCTAAAGTAGTTCTAACTTCAATAATAATAAACTACATTCGATAATTTATGAACGTTGATTCTATGGTGCATGATTATACAAATATATATATATATACTAACTGTCCCGGCAAACGTCGTTTTGCCATAACTACTAATAAATTAAAAATTAATTAAAAAAACATTGTCCAGCGGACAAAATTGTGAATCTAAACCATTCCCAGATCCCCTTGAACACACACAAAAAATTTCATCAAAATCGGTCCAGTCGTTTGAGAGTAGTTCAGTGCATACACACTCAAAGAAGAATTATATATATAAAGATATGGTATATACAAACTAATGTAGGTATTTATATTGAGAACGCTCAAGTTTTCTTTTATGAGGTTGCAAAGGGTTTTTAGTTAGTGTATCTATCACTTTTTGTGGTACTTTGCTGTCAGATGCGACCTGAGTGGGAATGAATATAGGCTTTCAAAGGGCAAGGCTACGAAAATAGAGCTTTTTAATTAAGACAAGCCTAGTATTTTTTTTTTAGTAAATAACTTATTAAATATATTGGTGCTAAATCTATTGTCGCGAAACTACACTAAAATTAAAATTGCCTTTTGTTCTTTTATTTCAGTGAACCGATTTCCAAAATGCTATTTTTGTATAATGTGTATTTAGATAACGTCTATTTTCAGTGTGATTTATCTAATTTTACTCAATTTTTGACATTTAGAACGTCGTTGGACTGAACAAAACTCATTAATCGTGATTTTTAACCCCCTACGCAAAAAGAGAGGTGTTATAAGTTTGACATAGACGTCTGTCTGTCTGTCTGTGTGTGTGTTTGTGAGGGTGTGTCTGTGGCATCGTAGCTCTCAAACGGATGGACCAATTTCGATGCGGTTTTTTTATTTGAAAGTCAGTTTCCTGTGGTTGTCGGTGGTTCTTAGCTATATTTGGCTAGTATCGGTTCAGCAATGTAAGAGTATCAGTTGTTTTCCAAAATGATGTAAGGCATTTTTGGCGTATGATTACTCGATATAGTGCTTCACGCGTGCCAGTATAATAGTTAAATGAAAATTAATTGATAACTTCGACCTGATGCTGGGTAGATGGTTTTTTAAATTTTTAATTTATGATTATTACTTGGGTTGAAAGATTTTCAAAAACAGAATTAGGGTCTATTGGTCTATTGAAATAAGTATGTTAATTTAATTTAGATGTGACCGGTTGACGGCAAAAGTGCGGCAATAGTCAACGTTAAAATAAACCTTAAAATTTGAAATAAAAGAAGTTCATACCGTGGGAGAGCCACGCTCCGGCATGAATGTGCCGGTTCGACCGGAGTGATACCAGGGTCTCACAGAAAAAAAAATACAAGATGTAAGAAAAAAAATTAGGATACATCGGCAAATATAGACCTATAAAGTGTTTAAACTTGCATCGCAACAACGCAAAGCATCTTCTTCTTTATCAAAGTATCAAAAATTATGTAATCAAAACTTTTTAAAGTGTATGTACAATATAAAATATAAATAACATTCATACAAAAGAAATGCCGAAATCAACGAAAAATATTGTAGACAATTTTGCACAGCAATAACAATGGAGCATACTTTTCACCTATCAGGCTTCATAAAACTAAAAAACCGATGTATCAAAAGTGTGTTCTTGTAGTTAGTTACCGGGCGTGATGCGGGTGGTCGTCCTGGCTGCTACTGCGCTTCCTCTTGCGTCGGAAGCACCAGTCTTGGCCCATCGCATCACAGCGCGCGCGCCGCGAGCCGCCCCCGCCCAGGGCGCGCTTCACCACGACCCCTTCATACTTTAATACAACACACACTGCCTGTCAAACGGAGGGATCACCCTCCAAAACCATCCTTCACAACCTATTAGACACCGTTGTAACTATATAATAGTCTTGAACACTTTTAATATTGTTTGTTTTTAAGCTTTCATTATTTACGTTGTAACCAGCCGTTGAAGTTTCTGTTTAATATTTCATTCAATCAAAGCTTCCGTGTTAATTCTTTTATTATTAACGTATTTAATTAAATGCTGTCATAAAATTAGATATTCATAAGCCGAGCGCTATTTTATGACCGATTTGACGTAACGGTAAATAAATATCTGTAGCAGTGTGATAATTGGAAAACAATTATAAATATAAGCGAAGTGATCTTGGTTCAACATACAGTTTTAATGGATATAGAATTGGAGTTTTGCAACAATAAACTCGTTTAGTTCTCATTAATCCTTTCACAAGATTGAAGTTGTTGATATACTCTGGTTAATAAAAGAAGTAGTTTTTAGCTATACAACACATCTATCATAATTACGTTACATTACACTTATGAAAATGAGAATGACAATCATGTTCTTGAATACGACATACACGAACAAAAATATCCCATACATTTTACATTTTTATTTCATTTAAATTTTAATTTGTAAACTGTTACCTAACGATATTATTAAAGTTTAAATCCTATCAATATCATTTTTTACACAAAAAATGTTCATGCAACACAATCACATTACAGTAATTTACGCACATAATAAATACAGTTCTTTCTTGTTGTAAAAATAATTGAGAACAATTTTAAAATAAAATTAGACTACGATCAAATTATGTTAGTGACATAGAAATATAATATATTACATTTATATCATCAGTACCTCAGTAGGTGTTCACTTAACTAGCTAGATATAGTAACATAAATAATACACGGTCTATAATTATGTAATTGTATTTTCCTACAGGGACTTATAAGTGCGAAGTATTGTTTGTAATTTAGTGCTAAAAGTGTGATCGTGGGTGTTGATTAATGCTGTCGGTTAATGTTTAGCTCTTAGCGAAGCATGAGAAGCTCCATAGGAGTCGACCACTGATTTCCATTAACTTCCAACATGTGGAAATACTTAATGTTACAGTTTACTTCTACTTAATCGAAGAAATAAAAATGTACTTTTCTACCCGTCAATTAAAGGCAGAGTTTTGATACAAATAGATAATAGTCCGGGATCTCCAGTACTAGTTTTACAAGTTATTACTATCCAGCTAATTTATCGTTAGTGTCTTCATTTTGTCCCTGCTATCCCTGTTAGGTACCACCATCGAAAATTTTTGTGAGGCGAAAGGTGGGCCCCTCATTAAAATGAAAAATAAGCTTGATAGTTATAACTTGCAAATATTACATCAATCGGTTGGGTGACTTTGAGGTTGAATTTTATATGTTTGATTTGATGTCTGGACAACGGCTTATTTTAATAGCGTTGTCAATTCTGTAAAGGCAATGATAGTCGAGAGATCTCTTAGTTGGTGTATGTTAAATTAATGATGAAAGTTAATGCGAGTAAACGAGAAAATTTCAAAATTATCACATGCAATTTTCGTGGTGTAATTAACATTATATGATACATACTTAGATAAATATAAGTTTGGCGCCATGTATGACCTCATGTACAACTTCATTGTGTAATTCAATTTTATAAATAATTGATAACATCGCTGATAAATAAGATCTACTGGCTTATCATAAGATAAGTCGTTTTAGCCGGCCAAATAATATTGTCATGTTAAATGGAGTTTTTGCGGCGGAAGATTGAAATATTGGACAATACAACAAAGTAAATCTTATCAGACATGTGAACAGATATCTTGCCTCTTTTGTGTTTGAATAAAAGAAGTCTTTTTTTCTCAAAGGGTTTATTTAAATCGGTTTATTCACATTGTATATGACACATGCTTATATACACGTTCATATATATAACACATATAGATAAAATATGGGGCGTGGCAGTATCGTAGATACCGTCGTGAGTTTTTGTGAATATGTGGTGGTTTTTATAGTATATTCAGTAACCTACTTTCAAAATCATTTAATAGAGTATCTCTTTAGATTATGAGAGTACATCAAGACTAAACAAATTTAGCGATGTTGAACGCAGGATCGAAACAATGCCCAAAATAATTTAAAACACCGACACATAGTACTCACAGCATAGTTTAAGAAGTAGAAACCTCGCATACCGTTGCCATACAACTAGTATTAATCGAATCCCTGATGAAGTAAAATTAGTAACCGAGATTAGGTCATTTTTTACCAGATTACGGCGAGGCAAAAAAAACGGCTAAGTGCGAGTTGGACTCATGTACGAAAGGTTCTATACCATAATCTATGTATCATTAGACATTATATTATAAACTTTTGTATATATTTTAAGTGGCTTTATTTGTAAAATGTAACTTGCACCCACTTGTTTTAGCTTCAGACGGGATTGGTAGAATCCAATGAGACATATATAGACCATACATTTTTAAATCTAATACCTGAGAAAGGTAATAAATTAGCGCAACTATTATATGTATCATGACAGCTTTGTAACAATCTGTTATATGCAAATAAATAATTTGATTTGATTTAATTCTTTATTTATAAGTGAATATACAACTAAATAGTCTGTGAATATTTCAAGCGTGTACCTGTTGCGGTTGGTAATATCGAGCAACAAAGTCTCGATTGTTGTCTCCATAGAATAATACTCCTATTAATATCCCTTAAATATTTATTATATTCTGTTTTCAGTACTTGCTATAATAAGCGGCAACAGAAATTGATCAACAGGGGATGATACAGGTAGTAGAGTCACGCTTATTACAGCACGAAAGGGCCGGCTCGACTGGAGCGGTACTATCCTCGCATAGAAAATTAACGTAAAATGACAGCGATCGTGCTGTCATGTTTCGTTGGTGAGTGCGAGACCGGAGGCCCAATGATGTAAAAGCCACCATGGTGTGGTCCCCATGCTGCATTGTTGCATTGTCTGCATTTGTAGTATGGTGACCACCACTCTTGGATTCTGTTTATGCTTTTCATCAAGCATCAAGCAGAGTCATTTTGGCAATGCGAAATCTATACAAATAAATAAAATTGGAGTGTCTGTTTGTAATATTAAAATAACAGCTTTTTAATCAATGCATATGTATGTATACACGATACATATACCAAATATGTAGTTTAAAAAATTTTTGTCTGTCTGTCTGTCTGTTTGTTCCGGGTAATCTCTGGAACGGCTGGACGGATTTTGACGGGACTTTCACTGGCAGGTAGCTGATGACCCGGGGAGTAACTTAGGCTACTTTTTTTAGACTAACTTTGTCCCGCGGCGTTACTCGCGGTACAACAAAAAACCGCGGGTAACACCGCGGGGTTCAGCTAGTATAAAATAAAAATGTACCTGTGAAAACTTTAACTGTCTAACCATAACGGTTCAAGAGATACAGTCTGGTGACAGATAGACAGACGAACGGACGTACAGACACATAGACAGCGAAATTTTTGTAATAGGGTCCCGTCCATCCGAGTTACCTTTTCCTGTGCAGAACCCTAGAAAAGGGTAACAGTTTTGTTAGGCGAGGTTATAGTGAGGCGTTTAAGCTGATGATCCGATTTTAATGATGACGATTTTAATCAATACATTTGTAATAAAAACCGAGGTGATATAGGCAATTTAAATTTTGTTGAAAAGGGTTTACATAGTCGGATTATATTTTTCTAAACCTTTTCTTGCTTCATCATGTTATTGACACTAGAAGATTAATATACATTTTCTTTTATTAACATTAAGCCTTATGTCAATGTCCGATTGACGCGGTTACTGTACTAATGTGTACACATCGACAAGTAAATGGAGATCGTTTTTTGTTTTTTCGGAAGACGGTCCCCATTTCATCTCATCCACATTTTTTTATATTTTACTAGCTGAACCCCGCGATGTTACCCGCGGTTATTGTTGTACCGCGAGTAACGCCGCGGGACAAAGTTAGTCTAAAAAAAGTAGCCTAAGTTACTCCCCGGATCATCAGCTACCTTCCAGTGAAAGTTCCGTCAAAATCCGTCCAGCCGTTCCAGAGATTACCCGGAACAAACAGACAGACAGACAGACAGACAGACAGACAAAATTTTTTTTAACTACATTTTTGGTATATGTACCGTGTATACATACATATGCATTTAGTAAAAAGCGGTTATTTTAATATTACAAACAGACACTCCAATTTTATTTATTTGTATAGATATAATTAATTTCATCACGACGAAGACTAAATGACTTGAAGACTTATGATTTAAAGACTATAAATACTTGACATTGGCAGAAATAGCTGATCCGAGAGATCCGGCTGGTTGCCATTTCATCAAAGAAGAAGAGGAAGGGTTGGGACAAGTAAATGATGACTTGTATGATTATACAGTATTTGCTTTTATAATACAAAAGGGTATCTACACTAACTAATAATATACGTTCTGGAATTACTGGATCTGCCAGCAATTATTACTTTCATGCTGGCAGGTAAGATGGGCTGGGGCTTAGTCCTTCTGTGAAGTTTGAGTGCTACATACAGATCAATGAACGGGATCACGAGAAGGTTGTACCGACAGCAATAACAGCTGTCGACACAGACAGAGCAGGTTAATTGCTACATGATCTGATGGCGGCCTGATCGCACCAAAACTCAATAGGGGCGAAAAAAAAATTAGTAAATTTACCTACTGCCCAATACATCTTCTTAATCAGCGATCGCACACAACAACGATATTAAAGTGGTTAAATCATCCCCATGCAAGGGCTCGGTCACCTTACCTGAGGATGGAATGATATTGAGTTTATTTGGATGCTTTTATTCTTTTAAGTTTCCTGTAGACGTTCATTCTGACTTATAGTGTTTAATTAAATTTCTTTTCATTGCATCATTTACCGATCATAGTCGATCTCTAGGTATATTTTAAGTTAATTACGTAATTATTCATTTAATATTTTTGTTTTTATTTCATAAATTTTGAGGTATGTCATTGGATACTGATGAGTGGTGACTATCAAAACTCCACAGGGCGTTGTCACTGCACCGAGTTATAACATGTAATCTCAAGTTATGTGGCGCGTTGAAACTATCTTAAAATTTTGCCACTTCCCTCTTTATCGGTTACCTAATCAAACCTTTACAGAGCATAATTTTTTTTTAGATTCTATGGCGTTAGTAAAAACGGAATCAACCTAAAGCATCAAATTGGAAACTGGAAGTTATGGATCGACACAGGCAGGCAGTAGATTTTGGTGTTTTCGCCTAATTTACCTCCACAATACAGCACATGCTGTGGCGTCTGTTTGTGTCGATCTATGATTTTTAACTGCAGCTTCAATTTAACGTTCATAAATGTCACTTAGTGTCTTAATTGAATAAATGATTTTGAATTTGAATTTGAAATATCCGATAAATATAAAATATCCGATGTACATTTAATCAGCTTTATCTCTTTCAAACTATCACAAGCTGTTCTGTCTTGTGCTACGAGTACATTGACCGCATTGCATCTAATTGTCAAGATTTATAATTACTACTCAGTTATCTTGTCAATGAGACTTTCGGAGAAAGTGATCGAATTTGAAATAAACACCATAGTTTAGTTTCAAAGGCAGATTCGAACCGTATTTAAGTTACTTGTGTGGACGAATATTTCCGGCTAGTTTTTGCAGCATAATATTAAAAAAAAATCTAGTGCAAGCATTCTAGTAAACCCACTGTGGGAGTATTTTAAATCAATACATTCTGAGATACGCGATACGCTCTTCAATTACGGAGCTGTAATATTAAGTAAGAATACCTTATCTTTAAGCTCATCACAATATTACAGGAACATTTTAGTAATGTATCGAACCGAGTCTCCCTCGGGAGTCGTTCTGGGAAATGATGATAGTCCCATCAAGATCCGTTAAGCGGTTTTGACATTAGTGTGTACACATATGAACACACCTACCTATACAGAGACTGATGAGGCCAAGAGAGTTAATTCAGTAATATAACTAAAAACTAATTTACTTATTACATAACCAGATATGGCTGAAGTTAGAAAATATCTATAAGAAAGAGATAACTTTGTGAAATTTACAATGTTTTGGCTAATTGAAATGATACTGAGTGGTACTGTTTCTTAAATACATTTTGATTAATGGTTTGTGGTAGTGGTTGTATACACCATTTAATATTTTCATCATAATCATTGTATAAATGTAACTTGAACGATATTTCAATGATTAAAATATATTTACTAACATAAAATAATATTTTTTTATAATAAGATTATTTTATATGCGTTTTTTATATCAATGATATTTTTTTTTAGCATATTGTTTTTAAATATCGAGTAGGGTTGATTCCAAATGATGTAATGAATTGTTGATTCTGATAGTATCGAATAGATTCACTGATCCATACCCACTCGTTTCAAGTGACGTTCAATAATAAAATCTCTTCTTAATATCAATTTTAAAACTATATTCACGATTGAGACGGTTTTTAAAAAAAAGGGGGTAAGTCTCAACTGACATATTACTTGGAAGTGGTGATACCTAATATCTATACAAATAAATAAAATTGGAATGTCTGTTTGTAACATTAAAATAACAGCTTTTTAATCGATGCATATGTATGTATACACGATACATATAACAAAAATGTAGTTAAAAAAAATTTTTGTCTGTCTGTCTGTTTGTTCCGGGTAATCTATGGAACGGCTGGACGGATTTTGACGGGACTTTCACTGGCAGACAGCCGATGATCCGGGGAGTAACTTAGGCTACTTTTTTAGACTAACTATGTCCCGTGGCGTTACTCGCGGTCAAACAATAACCGCGGGTAACACCGCGGGGTTCAGCTAGTATTTTATATAATAACTAGCTGGACCCCGCGGTGTTACCCGCGGTTATTGTTGTACCGCGAGTAACGCCGCGGGACAAAGTTAGTCTAAAAAAAGTAGCCTAAGTTACTCCCCGGGTCATCAGCTACCTGCCAGTGAAAGTCCCGTCAAAATCCGTCCAGCCGTTCCAGAGATTACCCGGAACAAACAGACAGACAGACAGACAGACAAAAATTTTTTTAACCACATTTTTGGGATATGTATCGTGTATATATACATATGCATTGATTAAAAAGCTGTTATTTTAATATTACAAACAGACACTCCAATTTTATTTATTTGTATAGATTATGTTACCATTTGCTAACATGACACAATATGAGTTGAACTCTCATCGTGACCGATAAGTGTTAAGGAACTTCTCATTTTTATGTCATTTCAAAACATAAAATATTAAGCGTTGGAAATGTAATTCGTAGATGCTGTAATTAAGCCACGTGTTAAATGTCATGAATATTGAATAAGTAAGCCCTAAAAGCTTAATTTAAATAAGACAGCGGGTTTGTATGAATAAAACAGTAGTTTTAGAAACGCCCGCGAAAGCATTCTCTGGAACCACGAAGAGGACTTTTGATTTACCAAAGTAATAATAATAATAATAATAAATAAATATTTCGGACATCTACACACAACGCCATCTAGTCCCAAGCTAAGCAGTGCTTGTGTTATGGGTACTAGATAACTGATACAAATACACATATACTTTTTTTTTTTTTTGTAAATACATACATATTATACATAGAAAACACCCAAACTCCGAAACAAATATTTGTAGATCATACAAACATTTGATCCGACCCGGGAATCGAACCCGAGACCTCATGATCAGCAGTCGCACACGCCAACCGCGAGACCAAAGAGGCAGTCAAAGACCAAAGTGGTTTTATAATAATGTTAGGTACATAATACTAATAGTAAAATACTTTTCATATACAGGATAGTCCAATATGCAATATATATATACATATACTTAGATATCATGAACTTGATGTTAGTTGTTAGTGAGTTAAATATTATATACCATTTCTTAAAATTCTTATATCTTTTTTAGTATATTTTTATAATTGTGGTAGATAGAATTTAAAGTAATAAATTTCATACAAAAAACCTATTGTCAAAACTAAATTATATCAAGATGTATTTCTATATAAATCTAGTATCGAAAATCTTTAGATATTACGAACACGAAGCCCATCTACCAGGGATCTAAATCAGCGTCCTTTTGTGTTCGGTTGAAACCTGTTGTACAAATACAGCTCTTATTTCAAGAAGCTTAGAGTCCATATTATTTAGTACATCACGTCAATTCTTCCTTATCTTAAAAATACAGTATAACGTACAGAAACATATTTCCTAAAGTAAAGTATATTCATAGGCATAAAATGAAGAAAGTCGATAACAGTTCTGGGAACTCAGTGACGGAAAAGCTTATTACAATCTACACAATAACTATTTTGATAGAGAAACCCTATTCCTTTAAACTTATTCAGTGGTACAGCCTATGAACAAACACATGTATATATTACAAGACAGATATTTGTATCATACGTACAATATATTAATGACCTTGAAACATAAGAACTTATTATAAGACTTCCAATGAGGCTTTAGGCTAAAATCTCAAGAGCCTGCTGAATAGCAAGAAACATAAAAAGATCAATCTAGCCAGAAGGGTAGATGCCAAGGTCGCGATGAATGAATGCATACTAAATTTACTGTACTAGTCACTGCAGAAATTTTGATATATATGGCACTAAAATGATAGTTTGTAAAAGGATATTAAACACATTATCACACTACTACACACTCATTGTAAGTATACATTCGGTTATCACATAATTTAATTTGAATAGTTCTTTGTGCCAACCAGATTTTCGGGCTACGGCTTACATATATACCCTATGTATACATACAATCCTGGTATTAAACGGCCATAACAAACGTGTACAGCAAAGAACGCGGATACACAGAGTGCAACTGTCACGTCAGGTCAGCCACGTGGGGGCGCGCGCCGGTCGCACTCGAGAGCCTCCCGGGGCTAGTTTAAGAACAGTAACCGTTTGTTTATAATACAGAATTAACATCGGAAGCTCGTGATCGTGTTTAGTCGATTTAGGGCGGGAGTCGCGCGTGACTGGTCGCGCGGTCGCGAGAAGCACTGGCGCGTCGCCCCGGGCGCGACGAGTGACGTCAGAGCGTGCCCCCGCCCCGCGCATGCGCCCCCGCCGACCTCCAGCATACTCCAAAACTCTCCACGAGGGCCCTCCACCTCGAGACCTCAGCTCCGCTTTGGGACTTAATCGATTTTTGAGCTGCAGTTTCGCGGAATCGAGTACCTACTCAGGTGTACTAGTAGCTAGCCAAGTATAGCTTTGTTTCCTTGTTTATCGAAAACCGATATTATGCGAACCTCAAGGAGTACAAACATTTCGAAATCTTATTAGGTCGGCCAAAGTTTACATTAGATTTCATAGTGATTTCCAGGTCAGATAACCTAAATTTTATTTTTTATTTATTGATCAGAGATTATTAGTTATATAGATATACATAATAATAAAAATATGTAAATTAAAATCAGATAAGCAATCAGAACAGTAACATAACGTTATTAGGTTGCAAAAGAGCGTAAATTACCTATTAGTTTTACCACCTAAATCCGTAGCACGACAGGCTAGCTACGAGCCCCTACGCCCGTAGTCTGTAGGCCACTTTTGCCATGTAGACGTTGACGTATTCTATGTACACGCCTGAGATTTGTATGCTGGTCTCTTTCTACATTTATTTAAGCGAGGATTTAATATACACCTCAATGTCCAGATGTCCAGATATTGATGTTGTACTAGGATGAAGACGTAGTCCTCAATGTCCAGATGCATTGTGGACCTTCCATGCGATGTGGAGGTTAAGAGCATATTACTATTTACCAAAGTGTATTTGATACCAAGCATTACGACTCATTATTGACACCTAAGTGTCACATTATGATATTGATGTTGTACTAGGATGAAGACGTAGTATACAGGTTGGAATTTTGTAATGCCACCTGAAGTGAAAGTACTCCTAATATTATAGATACAAAAATTTACTCAAAGAAAACATTCGTTTATTTTTGAAAAGAAAGAAAGCTGCATTCAAAGATTTTCTAAAATTCGCTTGCCACACAAGGGAATCGAACCAACTAAAATCTGTATAAATTACATCCTGTACTTTTATTGCATCGATCGTTAGGGTGAAGTATAAAAATGAATTCTCTCTAAAAACATGATAAATTGTTCTCTCATTTGAGAGGAAAATCATAAAAATCTTAAATAATTTTAATTATTTACAAAGAATGGTAAACTAACTAATTAGTTGATCGAAATGAGCTCCATTTTCTTGGCTACACAAATGTATTATTCTAACGAATTCATTTCTAGTAACTTTTTATAACGTGTTGTGGTGAATATTGTAAATCGTATTCTGAATTTCAAATTTCAACTCGTTTACATTTGCATAGGATTTACTTATAGATTAAAAAAAAAGGTAAATGTCATTGCTCGTCACCTCATTTAAAAGACATCGACTATAGCAACCGGTCCTGTGTCGGCTAGAGCAATTGCCATTACTCGCTGAGATGGTAAAGTACCTAGATATTGCTACCCTATCCGCCTTTGAAGACAGCTGTATTGTTGAATCTATTATTATTTTTATTAAAGTACAAGGATGACCGAGATTTGCTCGGTATTGTTTTTTTGGTAAAACTTCTAAAAATGAATCTTAGCCAGAGCGATTTTAGCCCCAGAAACGCCCCGTTTAATAAATTTTATGAGAATTGTTGGAGCTGTTTCCAAGTTACATTACATATATACAAGAATCGCTCGTTTCAATGACCAATATATTTATACATAGAATTATTGTGAGTCATTTTGAAATCCTCTTATATATAAAAATCAATTGCTGTTCGTTTGTCTCGCTAAAACTGGAGAACGGGTGGGCCGATTTAGCTGATTTTTTATTTGAGTGAAATTAAAAATAACTTGAAAATCCAAATATCACGTTTACGAAGTAGCGGGCACAACTAGTACTGAATAAAAGTATTTAATAACTTTTTAAATAGTGTTTTCGAAGTGGAATGAGAGTAACAATAATATTCGTTTTTGGTTCAATTATAAGTTCTTGGAAAATATCTTTATATTTAAGCATAGCAAAATCAATTTATATAGAAGCAAAAACTTCGTACCCCTTTTCACGAAAATTATGCGAATAAAGGAGTAATCAATTTGGTGCAACTAAAGTTTATATTGAAGAGAAGTACAAAAAGCAAAATATATATATACAAAAAACTAGCTGCCCTGGCAAACGTCGTTTTGCCATAATTTTTTTTTAAGGATGGGTGACCCTTACTATTTAGGGGGATGAAAAATAGATGTTGTTCGATTCTCAGACCTACTCAATATGCTCACAAAGTTTCATGAGAATCGGTCAAGCCGTTTCGGAGGAGTTTGGCAACTAAAACTGTGACACGAGAATTTTATATATTAGATATCGAATGATGGTCGAATTTCGACCGCTGGAAGACAAATAGTTTTTTTATTATTCTTTGTAATTATTGTGGAACTAAATACAGAATTATGACTTTTTCACTATAGTAGTTTCGCCTTTTTTTGTACAAAAGAATTTCTTTCCTTCCCGTTATAAATATACTAAGTAATCTGGTGTTTGACAATGCGTAGCGAGTATGTGAGTGTTTTTATTATCAGTCCCTTTCTAGTTTGAGTTTGTTTGCTGAGAGAGTTTGCCTGCTAAGATTTGCAACAGGATCAAGTGTTTTTTGTTTGAGATAGTTCTGAGATTTTTTGGGTAAATATGCATCTACTTATTCGTTCTGAAAAGTTATAAGCGATGATACAAATTTTCTTATTTTTTAATTTTGATGATAATTTTTTTCTTATTTTTTAACTAGCTGAACCCCGCGGTGTTACCCGTTACCGCGTTATTGTTGTACCGCGAGTAGCGCCGCGGCACAAAGTTAGTCTAAAAAAAGTAGCCTACTCCCTGGATTATCAGCTACCTGCCAGTGAAAGTCCCGTCCAAATCCGTCCAGCCGTTCCAGAGATTACCCGGAACAAACAGACAGACAGACAGACAAAAATTTTTTTAACCACGTTTTTGGTATATGTATCGTGTATACATACATATGCATTGATTAAAAAGCTGTTATTTTAATATTACAAACAGACACTCCAATTTTATTTATTTGTATAGATTTTAGTTTTCCACATTGTTTTCTAGCGATGCGAACTACATTCACTAGTTTTAATTAACGAGTACCAACTACTTCATATTAAGGTTGAGTATGAGTTTAAAAGGTCTATCAAACGTAAAAAATCTGAAAACAATACAGCTAACGCGACGCTTTGCCGGAGTACTCAATCAGGCTGGCTCTACAACGGCTGGTAACTATTAAATCAGTCATAGGATTCGGATTGATCCCTGCCGCCTCTTTCCGCCATCGTCCTACGCGACAAAACTTTCATCCCCATCATGTAGATGGTTGGCAGTCCACAACGGTGCGCTTTTCAAGAAACTTTCTGCCTCGCACAACAAAACTGGAATGAACTGTCGCCTGCGGTATTCCCGGACCAATACGACCTTCAAACCTTCAAGAAACGAGCGTACTCCTTCTTAAAAGGCCGGCAACGCACCTGTGACGCCTCTGGTGTTGCGGGTGTCCATGGGCGGCGGTAATCACTTACCATCAGGTGATACGTCTGCTCGTTTGCCCCCTATTTAAATAAAAAAAAAAAAAAAAAAGAAAAAAAAAGGTTCTCATCTGTGGCAAGAATTATCTTAGAATAGTACTTCGACCATATCAAAATAAAAAGAAAATTTAAAAAAAATTGGCAATTTGGAAGTTAATTTTTTAAATGTGATCGTCTTGAGTGTAGCACGTCAAAGTACTGAAAATGTAACTACGAACGTTGCTATTCAATCGTCACGTCGGTAAAATTAATATTATTAAAAAGAGGCGCAAATAGCCCAGTCGCACTCGGTAGTTAGAAATAATCACCGAGGGTAAGCAACGATGGCGCGGTCAGGACCTGGATGGGTGACCGCTAGTGGCATTATACCATGAGCGTCTCCGTGATTCGGAGGTCACGTTAAGCAGTTGGTCCCGGTTGTTATCCCAGGATTACAGTCGTGAAGCTTAGTTAGGTAGGAGGCCTTTGGGCGGCTTAAAAACATCCAACGGCAAGATTACTGAGAGGAAACTCAAGCCGAGCAGTGGGACATTATGGGTTGTTGACGTACTAAAATAAAAATTAAGACTAGATAAGTCTCAATACCTGCTAGTAAGTAGATAAAGAACACAGATGAAGAGAAAACTGTGTGTCCGGCAAAAATCAAAATCAAAGAGTTTTCAAGTAGAACTTTTCAAGCACTTTTCAAATGTTACACTAATGACTTTAGTTACATGATTCCAAAATGCCTTTCCTATGTAGAAGAACCGGCTAGAAAGTCCATAAGTTACACTTTTAAAAATAGAGATTTACAATATTATACTTATATTTTAAATTTTATTATATTTTATTTATAGCAAATATATAGTTTGATTGTGACGAAAACTAAAAATATAGTCGCGAAAGTAATTTATATATATACCAAAAAAAAATTAGGGTGTCTGTTTGTAATATTAAAACAACCGCTTTTTATTAAACGCATATGTATTTAAACAAGGTACATATACCAAAAGAACATTTTTTACAATTTTTGTCGGTCTGTCTCTTTGTTGGCTAATTTCTGGAGCAGCTGGACCGATTTTGACGGGACTTTCACTGATAGGTAGCTGATGATATAAGGAGTAACTTAGGCTACTTTTTTTACTAGCTTCGCAGCGCCACGGTACGTCAATAACCGCGGGTAATATCGCGGGACTCAGCTAGTCTAATATAAATATAGACATTAATAACGCAGGTCGACAATGGAAGTACCCCAAGAATTAAACATTTCTCTTTTGGGCGGTAAATTATGCCATTAATTACTGGAGGCACGCTCGTGGTTCTTAACAACCTGTTTAAAGAACGACGAGTATCTGTTGGCTTTTCTCAAGGCTCTTCTATAATGAATGAGCGTTCAAGTGATATATACTGATTTGTACGGAATTCCAAATTTAAAAAATTCCAAAGACAACCCATCTACTTTTATACATTACACTAGCTGTTGCCCGCGGCTTTGCCCGCGTGGAAGTTTGTTATATGTATTTAATTAAAACTGTGTAAAAGTATGTATTAGTAATTTATTCATATTTTAAACCTATTTATTTATTTTTGATCAATAGCCCATTTAAAAGAACTTTCATACAAACATTTGACCCATATTTCATCCCCTTTAGGAACAGAATTTGCGAATGCTGATATAAGTATTCGTCTATTTGTAATCATCAGAAACATAAAGCCGAAAGTTTTCAGGCTGCTAAATTAAAAAATTATGGACTTCCAAACTAACTAATATATGAAATGCCAATGCCTATATATTTCTCCCCTTAGGGGTAGAATACCCAGAAACGTTTAAATATGTATCTACTCATTTTAATAAGTAACCCAAAGATAATATTTTATGTTTCTAACTCAACAAATGACAGACTTCCATGCAATCTTGCAACCCCTAATTCACCACCTTAGGGGTATAATATCCAGAAACGTTTAAATACATATCTACTCATTTTCAATCAGTAGCCCAAAAACAAAGTTTCATGTTTCGAACTTCACAAATGACAGATTTCCAGACTAACCATTTCACCCCTTAGGAGTAGAATATCCAGAAACGCTTTAACGGGTGTCAAGTCATTTTTAATCAGTAGCTCAAAAATATAGTTCAATGTTGCTAACCTTAAAAATGACGAACATCCATGCAAACTTTCAATCCCTATTTCACCCCCTTAGAGGTAGAATATCCAGAAACGCTTAAGCACGAATCTACTCTTTTTTAATCAGTAGCACATGAATAAAGATTCATGTTTCTAACTTAAAAAATGAAGAACTTCCATACAAACTTTCAACCCCTATTTCACCCCTTAGGGGTAGAATATCTAGAAACGCTTGAATAGTTATCTAGTCATGTTTAGTCAGTAGCCCAAAAACAAAGTTTCATGTTTTGAACTTCGAAAATTACGGACTTCCAGACCAACCTACACGTTAAATACCTACACGAAAAATGACGAGCTTCCATACAAACTTTCAACCCCTATTTCAACTCTTAGGGGTAGAATATCCAGAAACGCTTATATACGTATCTACTCATTTTTAATCAGTAGCCCAAACACAAAGTTTCATTTGTCGAACTTCAAAAATGACAGACTTCCAGACTAACCTAAATGCGAAATGTCAACCCCTAATTCACCCCTTAGGGGTAGAATATTCAAAACGCTTAAATACGTATCTACTTAATTTTAGTCAGTAGCCCAAAAACAAAGTTTCATGTTTCGAACTTAAAAACTGACGAACTTCCATGCAAACTTTCAACCCCTATTTTACCCCTTTAAGGGTAGAATATCTAGAAACGTTGAAATACGTGTTTATTCATTTTTAATCAGCACCCCTTAGGGGTAGAATATTCAAAACGCTTAAATACGTATCTACTTAATTTTAGTCAGTAGCCCAAAAACAAAGTTTCATGTTTCCAACTTAAAGAATGACGAACTTCATACAAACTTTCAACCCCTATTTCATCCCCTCACAGGTCGAAATTTCAAAAACGCTAGAACAAATGTTTTATTATTTTTTATCAAGTTCTTAAATATAAAGTTTCATGGTTTTATCTTTAAAAATTATGAAATCCCATACAACTTGCCCCCCCCCCCCCTTTTAACCCCTTACAACCCCTTTTTCGCGATAAAAAGTAGCCTATGTTTTATCTCGGGGTCTAGAATATCTGTATACCAAATTTCATTCAAATCTGCTCAGTAGTTTTGGCGTGAAAGAGTAGCAGACAGACAGACAGAGTTACTTTCGCATTTATAATATTAGTTAGGATTAAATCTCTCTGAGCCATTGGCAAGCTTCTAATGGAGTAATAAGACAGTAATAATATAAAAAATAAATATTACGAGGTTTATAGATAAATATATGAAATCCAAATAAAAAACATTGGAGTGTCTGTTTGTAATTTCAAATTAATAGTTTTACACTAAATACATTATAAAAGTATATACGGCATTTACATCAAAAATTTTTTTTTAATTTTAATAGTCTTTCACTGGCAGATACCTGATGATACAAGTTATAACCTAGACTACTCTTTTAGGCTAGCTTCGCCGTACGTGTATATGAAAACGAAAAAAGATTACCGCGATAGCCGACATACACGTGGGCGGAGCCGCAGGAAAGGCTAGTATACTAATATCTTACACGCACGCAACATACCTAAGCTTTTAGATATGTTTCTGTCTCCGTGCAAAATGTCTTTGAATTAACTTCTCAATTTAGCTGATGATCAATTTTGAGAAAGTTTTTTTTGGCAACCAAAAATTGCGAAAAATTGCAATTTCATCAATTGGAGAATCCAGTCCTGTGAGTCTTTTACTCGCTACGCTACGCTATTGCGCAGCATATAACATTTGCAAAAAAAAATATAAAAAATATAGATTTTAGGCAACTTGATTTGTTTTATCTTTCAATGTATTATTTCTAGAATTCAAAAAAGAAAACCAAGATGTTTTTGTCGCTTATTAAATATTGCCAGACGACATCAAAATTGCTTCTTTAATATTGCCAAAAAATATTCTTTAGGCAATCCGACATTTTTATTTACATTTTATTTACATCACGTATTTATTAAGTAATTTCAATAATATCTGCAAATCGCCAGATGATTTTGCAGGTTATAAACAATTCCCAGACGTTAATAAAGTTTGTAAACAAGTGAGATAAAAAAGTCTTAAAGTTCTCCCACACAGCAGTTGTAATAACGTTACTTAAGTCTAAAAAAAGTAGCCTGAGTTACTCCTTATATCATCAGCTACCTATCAGTGAAAGTCTCGTCAAAATCGGTCCAGCCGTTCCGGAGCTGGAACAAACAGACAAACAGACCGACAGACAAAAATTGTAAATAATGTTATTTTGGTATAGGTGTTGTGTTTTTCCTAAATGCATACGTAAGTATGCATATATGCATTTAGGAAAAAGCGGTTATTTTAATATTACAAACAGACACTCCAATTTAATTTATTTGCATAGATAAAACATTGCACGATAACATTTTATAACATTTTTTTACATTTGCTATAACATATTATATGTTGCAAGCTCTCACATAGATTTAACTTGTTGTATTACTGTATAACATTCTGTAATAATCAGTATGACTTTGGGTCTGCTTTTCAAGGAAGCTGGTAGTGGCATATAGAAGTGAACTTAAAAATGATATATTTTATATAAAAAATATGATACCTTTTACTAAATTGTAAGTTACTCTTGACAATATTATTATTATGTGTTTACGTCTTTATCCGAATAGTGTGATTTGGTTTAGTGTGATATAGGTAACTTACGTACTAGGAATGTATGTATAATGTAAAACGGATTAAAATAACACAAATACTCAGAACAATAAGTTGTTGATCACAAAAAGTGCTGTTCCTAGTATCAAGCCCACGACAAGCGGCGAAGAGACGGCTTAAACCCCTACGCTATCTGCGCAGTACATTTAAGTGTTTCAATAAATAAATCTTTGCAAAATATGTGTACAAATATAATAATTTAACATTTATGTATTCACGTCTCTCAACAATATCTCAGTAGCAGTTCTAATATATATTATTCTTTTAACACATACAATGGAAAGTTACAGCAGAAAAGGAGAAATTCCAATCTCTTTATTCGCTTTTCCGTTTGTTCCGTACTTATGCAAGCGTAGTGTAACTTCACTATAATTATGGTGATCTTATATCTATGTATCGATCCCTACTTCAGTAGACTAATGTATTAATTAATAGAAATAGATGTTAGACCTGTTATAAATAAATATTTAATCTCATTTAATCTAATGTATTTTATAACACAATATATTAAAATATGGTTTGAACATAAAAAATGCAATATTCTACAACTCCTAACGCTAATAATAAAAACATTTGGTGTAGTTAGTGAAATCACCATGTGGTTTATAGATAATATAAACTTATTTAGTGGTACAGCCTATGAACAAACACATGTGCATATTATATATTTCTACTATGTGGTAAATGTCGCTGATAGCACAATTATCCATACCTTTATGTAATTGTATTTATAACCTTGTATTGTGTTGTTGTTTATTTACCTAAATAAATAAAAATAAAAAAGAAAATAATTACAAGACAGTAGTATATTTGTATCATACGTACAATGTATGCCTAGCAAGTAACGTAATGATTACATTAATTTACAGTAGAAAAGCAAAGCAATTTGATGAAGTTCGAGTAAAAAGCATAGCAGCAAGCATTCGCTGGGAAACTGATTTTATATTTCGTAACTTTATAATCCTGATTAAATAATTTTGCTGTAGAGGCCAGGTCCCCGGATATTTCCCGGACAGGGGGTGCGGGTGTCCGGGGCGGAAGCAGGTGGGTTCCTGACGTCACACGTGTGACGTCAGTACTGGGGGCGGGGTGCGCGGCCGACGACCCACGCTCTTCAGCAAAATCTCGCAAAATGCAAACTGAGTGTGCCATTTGAAATACAAACTTAAACGCGTTGTATAAGGTTAAAATTCGTTGTTAGATAAATGTATGTCTGTGTATTGAGCTAGTCTTAAAGAATGACTTTCAAAAGTCAGGATGAGTGGATTGTATCAATGCCGTTGTTAATAAGATGTTCAATTAAATTTATATTCGAGAATACGTAATCGGGACTAACCAATCTATATAAATAAAGAGATAGTGTTATTGCGACGTTTAGAAATCGTTTGAATATTTTTTTTTTTTTCAATATTTTAAATAAATAATGTAAAATCCCTTACAGGGTTATTAGGGTGAGATATTTTGGCAAGACGGCTAGTAGAAAGATAAACGTTTTGAAAATTCAAGCAAAACTTCTTGTCATTCATATTGAAAAACTACTCCTAACCCGGATAAAAGGACATTTCTACCACATAATTTTCTTTTTAGTATAATACTAGTTGTTGCCCGCGGCTCCGCCCGCGTATATGTCGGTTATCGCGGCAAATAGTAGCCTATGTGTTATTCTGATGTATAAGCTATATTACTGTAAAGTTTCATCGAAATCCGTTCAGTAGTTTTTGCGTGAAAGAGTAACAAACATCCACCCATCCTTACAAACTTTCGCATTTATAATATTAGTAGGATTTACATAATATGATAAACATTTTTACTGGATTTTTTATTTGAAAGTAGCTCGGTAAAATTTGAATTCAGAGACACAATGCATTGCCTATTACTACAATGGACAACTTGATATCTGTTTCCCCATATCCACTTCAAGTGTTCGCATAAACACATGAACAATTATTCTAAACTCAGATATGCAGACTTCTACGCAAATTCTGAGTTACGGCGTCTACGCTGATCGACTTCGACATGAAAATTACTTAAACATTGTAAAGTTCATTGACCTACAACAGTGCTACAAAATTTCCTGTAGCCTTAATCACCTGTCCACTGTAATAGGCCATTGTAATAAAGTATGATACTAAGTAATGACGTGGTGTTAACTTAATTTACATGTAACATTCATCGTTTTTTCGTTTTTAGTTATATTTCTTCAGTGGTCATACTATCACGATTACTATGATCAAATTATAAATCAGTTTAAACAAACCACAGAAAACGGTCCCATACATTCATTTCAATATGATTCTCAGTTTCTGACTACCACGAAAGGGTTACTTTGAATGTTTGTTTCGTAAATTTCTTTATTATCTCGCATCTTCTTAATTCCTAGGTTGTTTTAGACAGTAAAGGTATTGTTTTATTGGTCTGAAATATTTAAAACGTATTTTTAGAGATATTTTTTTGTAATAAAAATACCAAATGGCGCTAAATAGGTAGGTAGTAATAGGTTAGTGAAAAAATTACCAAACCTTAGAGTGGAATATAAAAAAATGCTATAAATAAATAGGCATTACAAAAATATATAATATAATATATATTATATATAATAATAAATTAAATGTACGAAAGACATTGTCTTTGTTTAAAAAGTTTGTGATAACGTAAAAAATCTTTGTGTTGGACCTCGTGCTGCGTCGATTTTCTTAATACTTATAAATTGTCTTATTGCAATCAAGTAGTCTAAACAAGGCGAGTGCGAAATGTCTTTAAGACTAATAAAGATCTCAGACAAAATTAATAAATTTGTAGCTTTTCATAACAGCAAAAACGAAATGCACAAATACTTTACTTGTTAAGGAATGATGACTGATATTAGCACTCGAGTTCAAGCCTAGTTAATGGTCTTAATAAACATTTAAGTAGAGCCGAACAGAAAATTCCACCTACTATTTAGAAAGTACCTACTTGTAGAAAACTAAATATATTTTAATGCAGCGCCACCTAGTAGATTAAGTAAGAACTTGGATGTTTGCCACGAGAAGCTTGTGAAATGTTCAGTTACTGAAAACAAACCCTCAACGGTAGTTTGTGGTTTCAGGATTGGTTCATAGATGGCGTTCATGGTCACATCACATTTATTTTTAAACTAGGATCTCCAACAAAGGATACAAAGAAATATAAACCAAAAAGACGACTTTTTCACAAAGTACAGCGAGAAGCATTTTTTGTAAACCCATCATGATTTTTGAAGTGAAAATTTCTTTAGCCGCGTTGAGCACTTTTTGGTAGGGAGTCACCGCATGAAAATGTTTGATGTTGATGATTTTATTAATTTTTATTTTATAAATAAAATAATTTTAATCAACTTGACGAAAAAGTTAGAAATTTTTATATGTCTTTACATTTTCTCCATTATTTTATTTTGAAAATTCGTTATACTCAGGTAACTAATATACAAAGGTTTACCTTTCAGACCGCAACAACATAAATGTCCTCCTAATTGGGTTTGTGAATTACTGATCGCAATCTTAGTAGCCGCTATGGGTACCCTTGAAAACAATGAAAAAAAATGTACATTGGGCTGAGGCTAGCAACACATTTATATTTTGTTTTATGTTAGAATTTATGGATACTGATTATTAAGAAAAACTTTGTATGTGTAAAGAAATGAGGTCTTATTCTGTGATCTTGTTAATATTTATATACTTAATGTGTATAGATTATACTTATTAAAAATTTCATAACTGAGTTTTTTAATTTCTGTTCATATAGATATTCTAAAATTTTAGATATTCTAAAATGTAACTTTTCACCAAAATGGGTTTAAAATTGCACACATGATTACTGTACATTTCTGATTATGTTGCTCGAAAAGCTAATATACATAATCCTAAAAAAAATTGTGTACCCATTAATATGATTTAAAAAAGTAAAAGTCTATTGCATTTTGATTGCCATAGACATTGATGTTGGAAGAACAGATTTGTCCTAATACGATGAGTATAGCTTGGAGTGTCGAATTTGCTGATCGGAGAGAAGATTCGTTATAACAGGAGATTGAAAAGACATAATATCGATACTGAATCTTTCGGTACCTTAAACAGGAACATTCAAGGAATTCGTTGCCCGAAAAATTTAGTGTATTTTTAGAAAAACGATGTCGTCGTTTAAACGACTGTAGCAACACAAACCCATTACGGTGAGATTTCAGAAAATGAGCGCACAGTAAGTTCATCAAACGCTCGCTGTTCAATGAACTGCTCTGACCAAATTTAAAATTAGTGGTTTTGTTTACAACTTAGTATTTGGAATTATTTACTTATATTAATATACTAGCTGAACCCCGCGGTGTTACCCGCGGTTATTGTTGTACCGCGAGTAACGCCGCGGGACAAAGTTAGTCTAAAAAAAGTAGCCTAAGTTACTCCCCGGATCATCAGCTACCTGCCAGTGAAAGTCCCGTCAAAATCCGTCCAGCCGTTCCAGAGATTACCCGGAACAAACAGACAGACAAACAGACAGGCAGACAGACAGACAAAAATTTTTTTAACTACATTTTTCGTATATGTGTCATGTATACATACATAGGCACTGATTAAAAAGCTGTTATTTTAATATTACAAACAGACACTCCAATTTTATTTATTTGTATAGATGCGTATTTCGTAACACACATTGGAAATTGCTCACGTAAGGATGTAGAGTCGTGTGTGTGTTTCAACCCAAAACCCAAATAGCTGATACAGATGTTGGGAGGCGTTTAATGTGATAAAATTGTGTTCAGGTGCGTTCACAGTATGAAATTTTGCGGGAGGCGGGGGGGGGGGTCACTAATACCTATAATCAATTTAAATCGATTAAAATTACACTTTATTGCACAATACAAAATTTTATTGCACACATTAAAAACAAATGGATATATATTTTGTTTTTATTCGTTAATCTATTGGGATGATAGTATTTGGAAATCAGGTTCTAGAAGCAGGGAAAAAGTTACATGTGTACGATTTTGGAGGGACCCTCCACCTTAGAACCCCTTAGTGACCGAAATTTGAATCAATTGGTATACTGATAGTCTTAATACTTAAACTACAAAAAATCTTTGGCATATTTGAGATCGACAGTAAATCGGAACAGAATTTGTACATCACAGGCAAGTAGTGCTTATTATCCTCGTCGGTTTGGTTTAGAATAACGGCATAGAGTTAAATTAATGGTCAACAATATAGACCTCCCTTTTACGTAACAAACAAAAGACTTGACATTGTTTGAAAGCTTTGCGACATCGGCATTGTTTACTATACTAGGTAAACACGTAAATGACAAATGATAATCTCCTGTAAATTTATAAGGCTTAATTTTCTTAAAATATTTTAATGGACTCCCAAGTCTTGCAATAATAAAATTTAATACATAACCTGTTTTATATCAAAATTTTTACTGGAAACGGAAAACAGACACAGGTTACAAAGAGAACACCTAAACATTTGGTCCGACCCGGGAATCTAATAGATGTTCATGGCAACTGGGGCTGACTGCTTTAGCTGCTCTTTGAGTAACGGGCGTGAAATACTATGGGCTGTTAACCCATTTAGCTTGGGACTAAATGGTTTTTTTGTGTTAGATGTCCGAAAAAATATTTGTTACTAAGAATTTACTTTTATGACTTTTATGAAAAAAACAACAGCACATTTTGTCCCTACCCGAAAATCGAACCTAAGGCCTCTTAATCTGCAGTCTCGTACACTAGCCGCTAGACAGGCGAGGTTGGCAGGCATCTTTTGATTTACATACACTAGTAATCAACAATAAAATCTTCAAGTAGAACAACATTGCGTTGGTATTTTTTCAGTAGTTTGAAGAACATTAGAACATCTTGGTAATTTGATTCCCAATCGCACTGGCCTTGGTATCTAATAAGCCTTATAATAATTTATGAACTCTCATGAGTTATAATAGATTCATATCCATTAGATTAAGTTGTAAACAAAAAGGATTTAGAATAAGTGTTTCAGAGCACAAAAACACAACGAAAAGGCTTTTGAAGTGATCCTCAAGTGTATTTTATAACTTGCACAGTACTTTTTGACTAGAAAATAACGTTAAACTAATTAGCAGTTTGCAAGAATCGTAGAATTGGCAGTAAGAAATGTGCTATAGGAGCTTGTGAGGCCCAAATGTACATAATACGTAAAAGATAGGCAGTAAATATTTATCAATTATCGTGCTCTTGACATATTCCCTTGACTGATATTTTATTCAGGAAACATATCTTTCATTCTTCACAGAGGTGCTTCTAAGTATTTTTAGTATTCGAACATCTAAGTAACTATAAATTCAAGAGATGTAATGTATGTCCGTATCTGCGGATATACGATTGTAAAGAAAGGTCTATAATATATATTATGTAAGTTTTGTAAGCGTAGTGCAATTCGATGTTTAAAATATTATAAAGGTGAAAGTAAGTTTGTTTGTTACGTTTTCACGGGAAACTACTTAACCGCTCATCATTAAACTTTGTAAAAATATTCTTAGAGGTATTAGAAGTAATATAGGATACTTTTTTTATTAAATGCAAGCGAAGCCGCGGGCGAAAGCTAGTTATTATATAAACTAACACAACGCGTTTTGGTTCTACCTAAGAAAAATATATTCTCGTATTTATTGATCTAGAATCTAGACCCTTCTATTTCTTAACAGCAAAAAATATAGTCATATGTACGTTACTAGTAAGAACACGATAAAAGGTTGCCTACATACAAAGTGTAGGTCAATAAAAAATGTCAATGAGAAGCCAAGATATGTTTATTTTGCCCTCGATGACCCGCATTTGAAGATTGTTTACAGAATTGCAAACAACATTTAACAGTTATAATGATCGGAGAATCTCAAGATAAAAAGAATTGCAAATGTCAAATTTAAAAGGACGTGATTGAAAAAAAAATTACACTGAATAAATGTCACAATTTACATTGAAATACGAAAAATATTCCATAACTGCTATAAAAAAAGAATACGTTAATCTGAGCACTTTACTCGAGTAAATACGGGCTTACTTTATTATTTTGATGTGAGAATATAAAAGTGCTTATTATAGGTACTAAGAAATTCTTCAAAGTTTATTTATGTGAAAGTCAATAATGTAAATAGCACAATTTATCATATGATCTAAATAATAAGATTGGTTACTATAAATTTTTCTTTTACTTAGAATTAGATGATAAAATTTAAAATAAAAATTCTAGATAGTAGGATACAAGCTCTTTAAAGAACATAAGGAAGAATGGGGAAGTTAATAATGATGGTACAAAGGTTAGTGGTGTTAAAGTGTGTCAAAACAAAAATTAAAAGACTACAAGAATTACACTAACACTGAAAATAGAGAGTTGGAAATTCATTTGGAACTTCTGGAAGAATCGAATTCGAAATCGAGTCGAATTGTAGGAATGAAAAACATTTGGAATAAACTCGTACTTGTAAGAATGAATAAAGATATTTAAAAAAGTTAACAAAAAAAACCGAACAGCATAAACGCAAAAATCAAAATAAACTTTCATTCTTTATTTGAATTACGAGTATTATTACTATCGTAAACAGAAATTATACATCCAATAGGAGCACTTTGGGTATCCCCACCGCTGATTAGTTTCATAAGTTATTACATACACGTATTATTAATATTGGGTTGCTTCTGTATCACTGGACTAACAAACAAAGTTATGATACAGATAAAGGTTTTATATGAAAAAAAACACATTCAATTTATATTTCCTGGCTAAAATCAATTCAGAGCAACAAAGTTGTAACTATTTCGAGCATGTATTTGTAGGTTTTTGGATGGATTCAGTTCTGTATAATTTAAGACTTCATTATTATTCGAATGATTTTAAAATTTCAATGGTCAACATCCCACTTCATACGATTTTTTGCTTGTAGCTTAACTGAAAGTCCTTAGTCTGAATTTGACAGAAAGATAGTGTAATGGTATGTGAGCTTAGCTAAAAATGTATTTTACGACAAAGCCCTGATTTTTAAAAAAAGAGATTAGATAATTTAATACAACAAAATTCTGAGTTTTATACAAGTAGTCTGAACATGGCAGTTTATAGATAGGACACGTCAGCCTAAGGAGGCGGAATCGATTTCGTGTCTAGACTCACTGAAAAAACCTGGAGTCTTTGGATACATTATAGTAAAGTTATTATTTGTTTATGTAGACACATCACGAGTTATTCCGATTTAGAAAGAAGAATCAAATAAATGTTGCTTGCTGTTTAATGTGGTTGAAGGATATTTGTAATTTTTAGCTATTTCTTTATTTTTGAACCAAAAAGCAGGGTATACCTACTACGTACCTTACAGGTAGTATCAACACGGTAATAACCTTACAGTAGAAACCTATTTTGTTTTTATTCGTTTATGTTTTTACTTTTAGCTTTTCACAATATGTAAAATACTTTGCAAGTTAGCTTTTAAATTTATAATGCCAATAAATTAAATATTATTTGTCTCAAACATTTAACAGTTAAAATAAAGAACTATGCATTATTTAATTTCGCACAATGATTGTACTGCATATTGGAGTACAAGTAATTATCCTTGGGAATGTTACATATTTACACGTAGGAGTGCATGCAAAGTTGTTTAATAATTGCTAGCTGTATAAAGGGCAGTCCTATTTGGACCTTGATCAACTAACATTAGTAAGTAGGTCATCATGATAAAATGGAGAAACCTTGGTGGGCTTGGAGGGTTTTACGTAAAGAATATCTGACTACTTAATCAATACAGTTGCCAGAAATAATGCCGGTGTTCATGTTGTAAAAAATACATAATATATGGCCCGTATTTCAAAAGGCGTCTCAAGTATCCGTTGATCTCTAATCAGCTGGAACTAGTTTTAGGTTCAAATCAAATCTCAAGCGTCGCTTTTATTATAGAATGCGTTTTAAGTTCTACTCAGCTGAAACTAGTCTCAGTAACCAATCTGAACTCAACAGTCTGTTCTCAATTACGTTTCTGCTTTATCGAAATTATTGTTCCGTATCACGCATCAAATTAATTTAAAGAAAACATATTTAACAAACAATTTATTTATAACTGGTTATGATTTTATATATAATACACAATTGGCTAGTGTATCAATGTAAACATAAGAAGCAACAAGCCCTAAATTAAATAATATAAATTTTAAAATAAAATATTAAAATGAAGTATTACCTGTAACGAAACGTTCAAATTATTATAAATACTTGTCATGTTGAATTGTCAAACTATGTTTTAGTTTTTATACATTTAATAATGCTATATTTTTGTCATAAGCCAAAAGTTTGTGTGTGATATTAACTGAAACAAGTGGTTAAATGTGTATTTTTAAATGAATTGGATTTCAATTGAATGTTAATTAAAGTGAATTGAAATTTGTATGATATGACTGCCTCGTTGGTCTCGCGGTTGGTGTGTGCGACTGCTGATCATGAGGTCTCGGGTTCGATTCCCGGGTCGGACCAAATGTTTGTATGATCTACAAATATTTATTTCGGAGTTTGGGTGTTTTCTATGTATAATATGTATGTATTTACAACAAAAAAAGTATAATATGTATTTGTATCAGTTGTCTAGTACCCTAGCACAAGCTCTGCTTAGCTTGGGACTAGATAGCGTTGTGTGTTAGATGTCCGAAATATTTATTTATTTATTTAATTCATTCGTAAATAAAGCAATGCTAAGTGAATCTTTCGTTGTTATTCAGAAAAATCATCATAAAATACTTTCATTTCCCTTAAAAACCCTTAGAAATTACCACTTGAGACTAGATTGAGCTTGCCTTAAGTGAAAAGGGATCATATCTGTCAAAATATATTCCTGAAAGGATTTTTTTACATAAGCATCATTCTAAAATAAGCTGTTCATTGATCGTTACTCACTTGATTAATGATCAGTGAATCTTGTTTCAACAGACGTTCAATAGTAAAATCTCTTCCTAAAACTAGTTTTAAAACTAGATTCATGACTTTTAAAATACGGGCCTATATTTTGGAACGAAGTTTCTTATGGAAAGCTGCGGAGGGGATACCTTAGCCGGCAAAAAACGTCCGTAACGTTACATAAAAAAAGCGTAAGATTTAAAAAAAAATATAGCGCCATCTGTATATTATTGTTGCATGTATTATTATATTTTATGATATGAAAGTAAAAGTGTAAGATTTTGAAAACTTGTATTGCGCCATCTGTAAGTTGCATACATTATTATTTTTTATGATAAGGAACTTCGCTCCTATCTTGTGTCCCACGACACCACACAACTTTTTTTAATACAAGTACAATTTTAACAAAAATAAAACCAACTTCAAGGTTCGACTCGATTTCTCTTGGATCCCATTATCATATATTAATGTCCTTATCATGTTACTACCATCGAGACATCTCCTTTTCATTAAAAAAAGAATTATCAAAATCGGTTCATAAACGACGAAGTTATCCGCGAACACACATAAAAGAAAAAAAGAAAAACATACGGTCGAATTAAGAAACCTTCTCATATTTTTGAAGTCGGTTAAAAATGAACACTAGATAAAATATACATCGGGTATCTTTATCAAGTATTTCATTATTCACTGATGATGAAGTAATTTCCTACTCAATAAAAACCCAGAGGAATGTGAGACTACCACAGTACGGATTCTGTACAATCATGTAAGTGTGTATTTGTGTAAGTTTGCAGAGACCATCCCGCTCGGTAATATATTAACGAACTTTTTTGTTTATTCTTAGTGATAAAATTAACAATGATATCTTTAAAATAGTCAAACACCTATTAATAATATTGTAACAATATTAATTATCACTTGGGAAAGACGCAAGGCAGTATTGTTATTTATATAAGAAGTACTTGTCAACACAATTATTACTAATGTATGTAGCACTGTCGCTGTAATTACTTGTATATTTGGTGTATAATGTTCCTGTTTCTGTTTTGATAAATGATCTATCATAGAAATCCGAAAAGTAGATATATGTTGGAGGTATATATATTCGGAATAAAAGTGGAATTGGTTTGAGATACATTATATTAAGTTAATTTCGACGGACCACTCAATAAAATGGGACAATGACGCAACGATACAGATTATTAAAATTTATTGAGTTTTTTGGTACCTCGGGTGTACAGACAGAACAAAAGCCTACAGGAAATATTTTATATGAATTCCTTTAGAAAAATATTAATGTACAAACATACAGAATTGACAGCTCCGTATATTTTTTTTTAAATAAGAAAGAAGAACAGCTCAACTCAGTTAAAAGAATGTGATTTACATATTTATTTATTTGTAGTATATTGTTAATTTTTTTGTGTTACCTTTAGAAACATTGATAGTTGACAATTATTTTTGAATAGGTTATAGTAACGTAACATCTTAGTACAGAAGTGGCACGATTATGACACGAACAAAACTGCTTTGTTGTTTTTGGCGTAATTAAATATAATATAGTCAGTGAATCAGTCATTGTAAGCAATTTCATTCTAATGTCAAACGTTAGGTCTGTGGTGGCGTTATATTTAAATCATAATGTCTTATTAAAAACGTGAATAGCTTTGCTCAAGATTCACTGGATGAATAAGAACGTTATTTTAAACGGCTTCAACTAGTTGGATGTCGACGTGAACATGTTTTTAAATAGGCGAGATAGCTTAGAGAAAGAACAACATATCAGATTATAAAGTTATAATTCCTTCATTCCAAAATACATAACGCTTACGTACTGTACTTCGATATACCAGAAAAAACATACTTCTACTTCATTTAAAGCATGTGCTAATGTTGCAGACGATATTCATATTCATTTGCATACACTCCTAAGATCGTCTATATGTCTACAAAGTATGATCACGGTGCACTAGGGAGACCTACCTGCATACATGATTATAACACATGGTCGGAGAATCCTTACTAAAAAAGGAAACAGTAATAAATTGCAAGAAAAAGTGAAATGTGTAGGTAAGGTAAATATCAAGGATTGAACAAAATAGTGTTTTTAAAAAGAGTCCATTAATATCATTACTAAAGTCAATATCTTATCAATTATCATCCCTTTTCACAAATTTAACAGTGTAAGTTCAGAAAGCGTGTGTTTTTTGAATAAATCTTGAAGTAAAAGACAATGGATAATAGATAGAGGGTTCAGTTTCAGTGAAGAGGCGCTGCTGATGTTAGATAGTATGTCATGAACGACCGTTTATCTATATCAGAATCTAGCCTTTGAAGAGAATCTTAGAGTTCAAAAAATAATTAACTTTTATGTAACCACTCACATTTTTCAAGTTTAAATATGATTCAATATAAGAATTGAATGAATCCAGAAACAGGTACTCATAATGATTTGAAAGTAATCTTAGATAGCGAAAGGTACTTGATAAACGATTTTTGAATAATATGATAATACGGAGTTATTGTTCTGTTAAATTGTTATATAAATTATTGCTCAAGTTGAAATCAAAGTATTTTTATAGGCCGTGGACGAAATTAATTTTAAACTCTATTAAACATGGATTTTATATAAAGAATTGTCTGGATGTGAAATATATAATTTTTTTTTTTTTATGGAATAGACTGGCAAACGAGCAGACAAATCGCCAGATGGTAAGCGATTACTGCCGCCCATGGACACCTGCAACACGGCGTCTCAAATACGTTGCCGGCCTATGGGGGATGGGAAGGGGAGATAGGGGGTGGGGGGTTAGGGTATGGGCTTCCGGTATCCTCACTCATTCGGTGAAACACAGCGCAAGCACTATTTCACACCAGTTTTTTTCTGTAAGGCCGTGGTATCACTCCGGTCGAGCCGATTCATGTCGAAGCGTAGTTCTCCCTGGGTAACGAATGAATAAAACCTAAGTAGAATTTCCTAATTTATAATATTTCTGCCATGTGTAATCATGTGTAGATTTCAGTACACATGACTCAGCAGACGGCCGCGGCAGCCAGCCAGATAAGTGTTTCTTCTGTCTTGGAGGGATACCGCTCGTGGAATAATCCTAAAACCGCGCCTAGAACCTGACTTATATCATGTCTTCTATATCCGCGTTATTCTATTGATTGTAAACCTTGTTTCTTGTGTAACAATTTATATCACTTTATCTCATGATTAAGCCTTCACCTTAAAACCTCATGGGACTCTAAAGCCCTTTAACGTTATAGTATAGTAAGTATCTATATAATATTTTGTACTATGGAAATAATCTTCAAAAACTGTCTACATCTAATTAAATTGCGTGCTCAGTGCACGGAAAAAGTTAGTAATAGAGTATATTTGTAGTTAAATTTGAAATTAAGCAGTTTTTTCTTAGGATTCTAGGTCTTTTTAACTTAAGAGAAAATATCATCTGATGATTATGGTTATTTGGGTGTAACAATTTTAATAGACTCCTTCATATTCTAGATTTTTTTTATTAAATCTACCTACACTATTCATACTCAGTAAAAATATTGCTTTATTAAATTGAAAAATCTCTAAAATTATTTTCTGTGATAAAATTTTAATGAAACGTCTATTTTTAGTGTGACATATTTAATTTTAAGCTATCTTCTTCTTCTTCTTTGATGAAATGGCAACCAGCTGGATCTGGATCTCTCAGATCAGCTATTTCTGCCAATGTCAAGTGTTTATAGTCTTCAAATGATAAGTCTTCAAGTCTTTTAGTCTTCGTCGTGATGAAATTAATAATATAAAATATAAAAAATTTGGATGAGATGAAATGGGGACCGTCTTTCGAAAAAATAAAAAACGATCTCTTAAGTAATCTTTGATAGGTACGACATTTGACAGGACTAATCTCATTTTGAGCGATTTTGAGTAAATTTAAACTAAATTGACATCTAATCTGAATCCAGCTCTATATTTTTAAATTGTATACCATATCGTATAGACATCGTTCGAGATACCAGGATACTCAAACCTTTACGGAACACTCCAGTTTAGTCGATAGAAAAAGGTCGAGGAACCATTGTGTATTTAAAAAATGTGGCACGTTGAAAAATTAAACCTTTGTTCGCAAAAGGGATTGGTAGTAAACTATGTCACATTCTCTACGTATAAATTTACTACATTATTTTTATTTATACTCACGTTTTTATTATACATGTCGTTAAGGATGAAAAAGTAAAGTGGTCTTTCCTACTACAAGTGGTCTACCTTGATCATTATACCAACTTTAGGACATCGACTACCGGCCCTAGTGTGAAGGATTCTAATTGTATTTGGGCTCCCATCATTAGGACATGATCAGATGATAGAGCATCCAATAGAAACGTTACAAAAATCTATTTCATAAATCAGGTCAGCCATCTTTTAATGAAGTAGAGTAAAATACTGACAACAATGAATCAATAAGCTTCTTCTAATTTCTTGAATGCGTTTAAAGAGCTTTTTTAGCTACAAACCACTACATTGTTGCAAGCAAAGTCTTGATATGGATCAAAATGGTTAAAACCATTATTCAATTACGTTAATGTTCTAAACTTGTTGGGTCTGCTATGAATTTAATTTTAGATACTAAAATTGTTTTGCTTCCTCCTAAAAACACACCACTTTACTAAGATAAATCCCATTCCCGAAGCAAAGTGAGTGTACTCAAACACGCAAGTGCTACAATATATACGTGTCAAGATGAACAGCTATGATTTATTATTTTTACGAAATCTGCGAACAAAAGTTCTCAAATTTCAGAGCATGTCTGCCAAAATTACTTTAGCAAAAATCTTACATCTATCTAGATAAATACAAATTACCTTTTTATTACTTTCTTAACAAATTACATTAGTAGATTGTACCGAACATTTGGCACAGTTTCTTATAACTATTAGGAAAAATATGGTTTCTCTAGTGATACTTTAGTATACGTAACAACCTTTTGTGTATCATAACGCCCATTGCCCTCAGGCTAGTCACTAGGGTCTCACAAAAACTTACAACGTATGTCAACCATTCCAGAATGAATAGAATAACATTTCTCGAAGACAAAATTGCTCTCATCATTACTGGTTTACAACAACAATTCATTCGGAAAGAAGAATGACAGATCCTGTACAGCTGGCAACATGTAATGAATGGACATGAGATTTGATCCTAATTATTTTTGCAGTTTCATCCCCGTCACTTAAATGTTTGGAAGGCCACAATTGTGCGGTTTTCTAGCATTAATTTCAAATCACTGTGGAATGAACTGTCGTCTGCGGTGTTCTCGGACCAATACGACATTTAATCTTCAAGAAAAGTTCAAGTTCTTCAAGAAAAGAAAAGTACTCCTACTTAAAAAGCCGGCAACGCACTTGTGAGGCCTCTGGTGTTGTGGGTGTCGATGGCCGATGGTAATCGCTAACCATCAGGCGATTTGTCTGCTCGTGTGCCCCTTATACCATAAAAAAACATGTAGTTATCATATTTAGAGATCCGTGTAAAACTGTTTTAATTCTGCTCATAAAGTTGGTACAATTGCATTATCAAAATGCGTTTCTGTGTTTTCTCAACATGCCATGCTTAAAATATGCTTAGTTTAAAAACTGGATAATGTTTTGTGTCAAATTGCAGTTTTTTATCATTTTAAAAGGTTTCGGAAGACGGTTCTCGTTTCATCGCATCCACATTTTTTATATTTTCTATCATTAATTTCATCACGACGAAGACTTAAAGACTTTAAAAACTTGACTATGGCAGAAATAGCTGATTCAAGAGATACGGCTGGCTGCCATTTCATCAAAAAAAAATTATAAAAAAAACCGACCTGCCAAAAAACACTAAAAAGCTTAAAATTAACTGGCTCTTTATAAATTGCTATGCCAATTCTTGTCTATACCTAATTCTTTGTTCATTTAAATGGTAGTATTATTATGTGTGCTAGGTACCTAAAACCGGTTTGAAGTCGGCGCCAAGCCAAATGTAATAGTAGGTACCACTACAGGTCTATTGTCTCTTAGAGCCGTGAAAAACTTCTAAGCCAACGCAATCAAAAGACATAGCCGTTTATGCTGCAAATTTTCGACACTTTTAATTTTCGACAACAAAAATGTTAAATACAGAATCTGGAAACTTGGTAAGAAGCAATGTCTCATAGCACTGATAAAAGAAAAATTGCGTAAAGCTTAAATTTTTAGTACATACATACAGGTTTATATAGAATCCTCGGTGCGCGAGTCCGACTCGCACCTGGCCGGTTTTTTCTTTTCGGTCTCAATGCTTCTATTTTATTCTAACAAATTCTGAACATAAGGATTTTAAACTACGAGTAATAATAGTCATTGCAAGATGAACAATTAGCCTTACCACAGATAAATGATACCAACACAGCTATTTAACTATGAAAGTTAAGTCTCCAAGGCCTACGTTATCAGCACTTTCAATTAAGTACTTTCTTCTTATCATTTACATACCAAACTTTCACCTAGAGCTTTATCTAAAATGTTCAAAATATCCGCTTGTGTTCGAGCTTGTTCCGTGAGCGCAGGGCCCTTTGATATTATCTAAACTAGACCACGTAATTGTTAATAGGTCAATGCCAAATACCTCGATTCGTGAACTATTATATTGTATAAGTATATGAAGTTGTTATGATTTATAAGCTTTGAAAGTGTATTCATTAAAAATGCTGCTTCCAGTGTTTAGATAGAACACTATAGTAAGTAGAGCACTACATTTTCCAATTTGGAGCGAAGTAAAAACAAACTGTGTAGATAGAAGTGTATACTCATTGCCTTTATTAAGCTACGAAGTTAGATTAAACGTCCAAAGTCAAATACCTTTTATTATTCCAACGTATCGTTGGAAAACTTTTCCATTGGTTGTTGACTGGTTGCTTCAAAACTTACCTGAAAATAAAAATAAGAATAGTTAGAACACAATAGAAATCGCACTTAAGAACTGTTTAATGAATTATTTGGTTGATCAATGTTAGCCGCTTCGTTGTTTCTAAAATGAAATGAGATTAGCTTCATTACGTTTTAGCTATACAAATAAATAAAATTGGAGTGTCTGTTTATAACATTGAAATAACCGCTTTTTGCGGTACATATACTTTTTTTTTTAATCTTTTTCTTTCTGTTTGATCCAGCTCATCTCTGGAACGACTGGAATGATTTCGACGGGACTTTCACTGATAGATAGTTGATGATATTAGAACAACAAACGCGGGTAACACCGCGGGGTTCAGCTTGTATGTAAATAAATACTTAAATTTTGAAGAAGTAAGGCATATTGTCATGGACACGTTATAACTATACCTATTAATAAAAAAAACCCAAGACAAGTATGTAGGTACACAATAAAGTACACAGTAAAACTGAACGGTTAGCCTAGTAGTGGTTAAAGCGGTTACCACGCCGCTTTATACTGCGCCAAGTTACAATTCGTGGATTACACACATTGTGTAATCCACGAATTCTTGTACTGAGTTTGGGTGTTCTTTGTGTCCTTTTCATGTGCATTTGTAAAGTCGGCTGCGAATTGTTGGCAAATCTTTAAATAAAATAAAATAGCTTTTCATAACGAGACTTAGTTAATTTATGTAAAAGCTTGGGTGGATTGTAATGCCTACGAATTTGTGCAATTGTTATCTTTAAATATTTGTTTCGGTGTTTGGGTGTTTTTTATGTATATTATGTACTAGCTGAACCCCGCGGTGTTACCCGCGGTTATCGTCGTACCGCGAGTAACGCCGCGGGACAAAGTTAGTCTAAAAAAAGTAGCCTAAGTTACTCCCCGGATCATCAGCTACCTGCCAGTGAAAGTCCCGTCAAAATCCGTCCAGCCGTTCCAGAGATTACCCGGATCAAACAGACAGACAGACAGACAGACAAAAATTATTTTAACTACATTCTTGGTATATGTATCGTGTATACATACATATGCATTAAGTAAAAAGCGGTTATTTTAATATTACAAACAGACACTTCAATTTTATTTATTTGTATAGATGTATTTACAAAATAAAAGTATCTAAGTATTCATATCAGTTGTCTAGTACCCATAATACAAGCTCTGCTTAGTTTGGGACTAGATGGTGTTGTGTGTTAGATGTCCGAAATATTTATTTATTTATTTAAGTTTGCAGAAGATGCATAGAGGTGTAAGTAAATTTTTATCCATATAAAAAATTGACATTCGAATTATCTACAATGAACAACGGACTCGTACATTATGAAAATAAAATATAATATTATTTTATGGAAAGTTTATCCAAGTGGCATCCACTTGATCGAGTGGACTTCAGACGTGCCAACTTTTCCCAATAAATCCAATTTGTGAGATGTCAGATTTATGAAAACCTTCCCATATTTTTAGTGGATATTCAGGGATATATATATTCAAATTTACATATTTATACATGTATATATTAAACCGCCACACTTTTTGTCTATATTCTAGCATTAACTAATAGTAAGGTAAGGAGATAAATCTTTTGTTCAGAGTGTCTAGTAGTAGCAGTAGAATTTCTTTCTGAAATTGTTTTAGAATACCTGTCTGTTGATTAATATACAATATATACAATAAAATATATAATAGATACTTCTCGCACTCATCTAGAATGGTTAATTTATTCTACTAATATTATAAACGCGAAAGTTTGTAAGTATGGATGGATGGATGAATGTTTTTACTTTTTCATACAAAAAATACTGAACGGATTTGGATGAAACTTAACAGTAATATAGCTTATACATCAGAATAACACATAGGCTACTATTTGCCGCGACAACCAACATATACGCGGGCGGAGCCGCGGGCAACAACTAGTTGTTAGTATACGTACAGTAATACGTTTAATCCTACATAATAGCCGCCATTCTAAGATAACACCATGTAATTAATTTATGTTTGAACCTCAGCAGTTAATTTCATTAATTATACAATCACATTATTATGAGGTTAGATTAATGAATTACTGTACACAATTATTAATATCTAATTGAAAAAAAACAAATTTCAACTACAAAATTATATTTTAAAAATGTTGCTTATGTGTAAGATAAGAATAATACGAATAGTAATTATTAGAAACGACTGTATTCCGAATTATTTAGATGCTAACTTTTTGCTTTGAAGTCTAATTACTGAATCAATTTTTTTTAAGTTTAAATTGTATTCAAAAGATACGTAAAATTAATTATACAAAAAGGTTATGATTAAAATACTATAAGATTAATCTCGAAGTATTTGGTGGTGTTTAATACGTTTTTCCACCTGAGACTCGAACAGATAAAATAAAATGAAAATGGTTCTTGCATTCTTGCCCCATTTTTTAACGATTTGTGCTGTAAACTGATTGTAAACGAAATTGTGTTAAAGACATAATCACAAATTAAAAATTTAAGCAACCCCTACACAGCATCAGGTCGAAGTTATCAATTAATTGTCATTTAATGATTATACTGGCACGCGTGAAACACCTAATCGAGTTATCATACGCCAAAAATGCCTTGCATCATTTAGGAAAAAAGCTGAAACTCTTACATTGTTGGCCCGATATTAACCAAACATCCTCACATAGACAGACAGACAGAAAGATAGACATCGATGTCAAACTCATAACACCCCCTCTTTTTGCGTCGGGTGTAAAAAAAAACATAAAAATTATCTTTCAATAATAATCATACTTCCTACTAATATTATAAATGCGAAAGTTTATAAGGATGTGTGTTTGTTGCGCTTTCATGCAAAAACTACTGAACGGATTTGGATGCAACTTTACAGTAAAATAGCTTATACATCAGAATGACATTTAGGCTACTATTTGCCGCGATAACCGACATACACGTGGGCGCAGCCGCGGGCAACAGCTAGTATTAGATAAAACAATAACAATCACATTTTGAATCCATGCGCTTTGGATTCAACTATATAACATTTATTTAAAAGTGGTTATTTTAATATTACAAACAGACACTCCAATTTTATTTATTTGTATAGAGTATAGAAGAGCGTGTGGTTATACAGCGTGTGCATTCACCTTTATACCGCTCTTGTGTTTATGATCTTCTAACAAAGATAGATACTGCGACAGATAATTCTCTGTATAATTAAATGAGAGATAACAAGGTCGTTATCATAGAAATGCATAATAAAGCGAATAGAACCTAATTGTATTTGAATGTCTTCACAAAATCTTGTGTTAGGTACAAATGGTTTAACTGAAGTGATATCAGGGTTTCTGGAAAATTCATTTTAAGAGATGGTTGCTTTATATACCAAACCCCCATTTGTAAGACAATGATGTATAAATTCAAAGGGCTTCTTCTCTCTTTTTCTCCTTTTTTAATATCTAATATTATTTGGACCTAATAGAATCGCTGCACCAAAATGACTCAAATACTGTTATACAATTTTTTTTATAGTCCGCTGCCAAAATGACCCTGCCCTGCCTGATGCAAAGCACGAGCAGAACCTAAGAGTGGTGGTCACCTTCCGCATTTAATTATAAGTGTACTAATTAAGAACTGGAAGTACCACACCAATCAATATCCCATAATGGACCTTCATTACACTGTTTCAATTACCGATGTTGTTAATCAGAACGGCAAATTTTAATTGAAATGAATGAGAAGTAATTATAAATATAAAGGGTTAAAAATAGCACAGCGGGAAACCTAGTTTACGTGATATATTGTTTTGGGAACGATAAAGTTCGACAAGCAATATTCGTCCATCAATTTCAAGTTTCTGTCCCAGCGGTCATTACTTTAAGGCGTCGAGGGCATAGTCATCCTGTGGAAAACAGTATTGCATTTAGTCACATGTATGTGACATTTGTTGTTGGACAAGGAACTAAGCAGGAAAATTTAAGTTGAAGTTAAACAAATGGCATTTTGAACAAGTACATATAGATTTTAAATGCCAATGTGCTAAATATTCTAGCACTTGTCATATTCTTTTATACTAAGTAATTTTTATTTAAGTCATTTTTATTTACCGTGAGAGAGCCACGCTTCGGCATAAATAGGCCGGCTCGACCGGAGTGATACCACAGCCTCACAGAAACCCGGTGTGAAATAGCGCTTGCGCTGTGATTCACCGAGTGAGTGACAATACCACCCCTCGACATCCCTACATAAAAAGTCAGCATTGTATAAGTCAGCATATTACTTCACACGATAAATTTGAACAAGAGGATCAACGACTTAGAAGCGTATTGTGTTCCTTTTCGCCTAATTTTGCATCCTTGGTGGTCTTCGAGAACCAATTCAAATTCAATACCCAAATATCGCATAACACACGTACACAACTTAGCGAAATCGACCTTCGTATTTCAGAATACGGTTCTAAAGATAATATCATTATGATATGTTAGTAGATATGAATAATTTAAGTAGCCTTAAGGATATTAATCTTTGCAACAACAGATTCGAGATTGTTGTTAGATTAGTGATAAGTGTTGCTTATTTGTTAAAAACATAGTGATTTATAAGTGATGAGTGATTATTTATTCAAACTAGATTAACTTAATCTTAGATACCTAATCAGTGTAATCTTTTTTAACCTCAACACTGATATTGTAATAATTAATCATATGTGGATAAGTATTTAATATCGTTTAAAGCAGGTGTAAATTTTGTTTATTTGAGAGAAAGTATTAGATAATTTATAGTAGTTATTCTTACTTTATTAATTGGAAAGAGAGCTTGATTTTTTTACTTATCACCGACAATTGCCTTATTGGCTCTTTCGTCAACCTGACTGGCGCATTTAATGGCTACAATTCTTCAGGATTTGGGCAAAGTCTCACCACTTTTTCTTACCTTACTGTATTTTTATGGTTCCCGTGAGTATTAAATGATATGTCTTATTTGTCCTATCCTACTAAGGTACTTTATTTACTATACCGACACAAATTAAACATATTTCAATATTTTCTACGTTTCATGTATGTCATGCAAGCAGATAGCCTAAAGTTTACAGTGAAATATAAAAGTAACCATCTGGACTTTTTTTATTAAACAGAAAACTATCGCGGTTGGATAGTGTCGCGATATATGTATGCTGTGCCGCGGTGGACATTTTCAAACATAAATAAAACGCTCGTTAAGAACACTTAACGTTGTCTCACGTTGAATTCAAAACTACAACGGCTAGCTCCGCAGGAAGCGGTCAATACATCGCTTGTATTTTTTGCAAATCATAATTGCGTCAGAGGCAGAAGTTGCTTTGCACTCGACACACATCCGTCTGTAAGCCATAAATGGACTGTTGATTAACATACTTATATATTTCTAAATACATACATATTATACACAAACTGCATAACAAATAAACATGCTCATCACATAATATTTAAACCAAGCTGAAATCGAACCTATGAACTCCGGCTGGTCTGAATAATTAATGTTGAGACGGAAGAACACTTATCTATTTGAATAAAAATTAATCTCCATATCCCTTGGTCACGGGATCACACGTGAAGGTCTGCACTAATTTCGCTTACTATTTTAGTGTTGGATAGCACGTTTATCGAGACAAGTTACAGGCTATAAAACATAACGCTACGACTAAAAGGAGCCGAACATTTATGAAAAAAGATGGGAAAGCCACGTTTCGGTATGCATGGGCCGGCTCGACCGAAGTGATACCACGGCCTCACAGAAAATCGGTGTGAAACAGCGCTTGCCATCCCCCTCCCCATCCCCCAAAGGCCGGCAACGCACTTGTGACGCCTCTGGTGTTGCGAGTGTCCATAGGCGGCAGTAATCGCTTAGCATCATGCGACACGTCTGCTCTATTCTATAAAATAGTCAATGTGATCAGCTAGTAGTCAATGTAAATGAAGTCTATATTTGTTATCTTTATTTTTCTTAAATACCTTACATACCTACTAGTTTATACATAGATATACAACAATATACTATAATACTTCTTAAGTACAAGATGGCAAAATTTCCATTAAAGCTTTTACGTGGTTTCTGAAACAATCAGCAGAAATATGATCTTACTCATTTTACATACCTGCCTACACAAAACTCACGGCTGAGAAGATAATCTACACACATCTCAATAGATCCGATCCGATCCGATTTATGTCAATGTACTCAAATAACAATAAATCTGAAATAATAATGTACGCATTTTTCTGTACGTTTGATAACGATTAAGGAAATCGCGCACATTTGCCTTAGTTACTTATTTTATTAAGCTTGACTATCATTGTTTAAAAGAATTAAGTTATAAAATATATTCTTTCACCATTTTACCATCCAATCCTATTTGATGTTTATAGTTACACTAGGTGACCCGCTGAACTTCGTTTTCGTCTCTTCATAAGAAATATTTTTTTCCCGTTTTCCCGACATTTTCGGTCGATACCTGCTTGTATTGGTCGTAGAGTGATATTACATAGCCTAACCTTGCTAAATGGGCTATCTAACAAAAAAATAATTAGCAAAATCGGTTCAGCCGATGTCGTGACCAAGGCAAATAGGGATTCATTTTTATTATATATATAGATAAGTTGCAAAACCTCATAAATTTTATATTTTTATTGTTCAAACGGAAGGTAATTTGTTAGGCGAACCAGGTTAAGAACATACTTTAGTATTTATGGTATTTTTAACGTTTACCCTCCAGGGTCTGACGATAAACATGTCAATGTAAACTTTTACAAAAACATATTTGTTCACTTCGAATTTCTGTTTTACCTTATTCAATCCCAGTAATATTAACAGACAGGCTTTTTATATTATGATGAAAAAATTTGTGTGCAGACTTCCTTAAATTTATTTTCCTCTGCCAATAGGCCACGATAATGAAATACTAGTCCTTTTTTTAATGGAGTTTAAAGGTCATTTTATAAAAAGATTAGGTTGGTAATCACTTTTATATTTAGATTTACTCGTAGTATTAAAAATGCTAAGAATCAATTAAACGTTATCTCTGGCATTATGACGCTAACTTGACATCATGACAAGATTAACTTTTCACGAAAAGTTTTATCTCAAATTTGGCAGTAAGTTTTAAATTATAGGAAGTAATGCTCATCGTCAAAGACGAAAATAAGTAAAATATAAAATGTTTAAACGTCTCGGCTCTCTCTAAGAAGATTACATCATTTATAGTCTTCAAAGGTTTCCCATATGAATATTTTCCTCGTTTTTGGTACAGCTATTAAAGTTACTCTTTTGTGTGGGTAGGAGGTGAGTTATGTCAGTCAATTAATCCTAACGCGTATTCTAGGTGTAAGGTTTAAAATTATTCTTGAATTAAGAACGTTTACATGATATTTCTTTTTACCAGCTTTTTATTAACTTGCAATGTATGTATGTATGCTTATATGTTTGGATGAAATCTTGAGCTAAATTTTTAAGCAGACCTCTTGAACCGACTTTTCTGAAATTTTACAAGCATATGTATACAGCTTAACAATACAATATTATGACGACATAGAGTTGATCTGATTCTAGAGTTGGAAGGTGGCCATAGGAACTCTGTAAAGAAACGTCGCAACATCATCGAATTTGGACTCGTTTAATTCGTCTCGAGACATTCCAGTAGAAGCTTGTTTTTAAAAAGCTTTTTAATTTAATTTATTTCATCTTAGTTCTTATTGTTTTTAGCAGATTATGATGTTATATCTAAATAAACCTGCCTATTGAAATATATTGGGTAATAACCGTAGTAAGTTTAAAACTTTAATTCAACTTTCAAATGAATTACTAAATTACTTTAGCATTTTTGCTAGAATATTATCAATATTGAGTTTTTATTGTTACATTTATAAATCTACTATATAAATAATTCTCTGTCACGCTGTTGCTTACAATCTTTTTTTTTTATGTTTTTGTTGGCATACCTAAGATAGGATAGTTTACATAACTCTTAGATCAGTAGGACCGAGCATTATTTAAAACAGACACACACGATGTTGGGTGGGTCAGCTAGTATTGTAATATGTTTAAGGGCTATCTCCCCATATTATTGAAGTTGACGATATCTGTTGGATTTTCGATTCAATTTCTTCAAAATAACTATTTCATTAAGTCATACAATAAATAAGTTATATTAATTGAATAATTTGAAAAGAGTTAAGTCGTGTTAATTTGATGTTTTAATTTAATTTATAATGTTGGCCTATTAAAAATAACTGAACCATTGTTTTAAATATTGTAAAAGTAACTTCTAGTTCACAAATCAAGTCATCAATTAATAAGTAGTAGTAGAAACTCTATACAATTCTTGTGATTTTACCGCCATTTTCTCTCTTTTGACGGGCACTTAGACAATGGCTGGTGTGAACCAAGTTATGATTAACGACTGCCGTCTGACATTTCGCGGAATCCTCAATTTGTTTTACTTATTCAAATTCATCGGAACATCTCATTGCTCTACTAAACGTTGGCAATTTAAGAATTTAAAATATACTGTATTTGAGTGAAAGTTGTGCAAACGAAGGATGTACTTCATAAATATTTTTCTTAAAATCAAAGGAACGGACTGTCTCTAGGATCTCTTAAGAATACCTTTTGTCAATTTAATGTTCAATACAGAACAATAAATTGACAAAAGAAATAATGTATATATTCCAAATTGACTCTATCTGTCTGTTTACTTTTACGTCTAAACTGCAGCAACCGATTTCAATGAAATTTGTCATGGAGATATTTTATTTCTTGAGGGAGAACATCGGCTACTGTTTACCACGATATCCAATATACACGCGGGCAGAGTCGTGAGCAAAAGCTAACTCAAAATACATTTCAAATGAAGCACCTATTTCCAAAACAAGAATATAAATGAAAACACTGCTGAGAAGGCATAGTCAAGGTTTGTAAGTAACATATTGCTATAATATTCTGATCTAATATAACTAAGAAATACATTAGGTGTAGAGGTTAATGCAAACTCGTTGTGATGCCGTACATACAGAGCGACATGTACCTAATTAATTCGAACCAAACTGTTACTAAAATATAATACCATTATTTCAATATAATTAGTAACATATATAACAATTGCTTTGACTTAATTATTATTTATAAAGTCTATAACTTAGTAAGATTAGTTAATTAATAATGGCCATACTTTATTTGGTAAAACGCATAGATTTTGATAAACCAGATTGAGAGTTCCTTATTTTAACTAAATTTAAATAGTTTAAATAGCAAAAGAGTTACAAGAGTCCTCTAGTAGTTTTGAAAAATGAATATACAGAGAGAAAAGAAGACAAATTTTTTTTAACGCAACTGCGAGTATTCTTTATTATACCCGTACCCGTGTATATACATTTAAATAAACTCTTTTCTTATACACAACTGCACAAGTAGCTAGGATTATAAATATGTGCATAGTATAAAATAAGTGATTAAAAAACTTTCATTTCATACCCATAATTAGGTGGGTTGTTCAGAAATATGTACACCGCCATTTTGTTACGGCGGCCATTTAGATTAATAATAATAACAATTTAAATAATTGCATTATCATCAGAACTAAAGCTATATTTCCATATTCAGCTCAATCGGCAATCTGGAAGTGGATCAAATTTTACTTGCAAGATTTTTTACTGAAAAACATCGGCATAGGTGAAACTATATAAAAGCCTGTGATGAAGTTGCTTGCGCTGTCTGTTCGTTGAGATGTTTAAAAATATAATGGATTTTATTGCAGTTTTCAACAATAGATAGAGTGATACAAATTTAAGGTTTATAAGTGTATATTATATTAGAGGGAATCCTGAAATTATAAAGACTTCAGTGCGTACACGGACCGGATCCCTAGTCCTACTTAAATTGATAGTATTAAATATACCATTCCATACCAAGTTAAATATTCCATTCTATGTCCAGCAGTGGACTGCGATAAGCTGATGATGATGATGATGATGATTCCATACCTAAATATCATCATCATCTCGGTCAAAAGACGTACACTGACATGTTTCGGCTTAAAAAAATAATAATTTTGATTGCAGTGTGGAAGTTAAAATAAAACGGTCGGTTTGGTGTCTCAAACGAACGTAAAAGGAATAAATAAAAATATTTCAGAAGAATGTTTAACATTGTCATGTTAAATTAACTACTATATAGGATGGACGAATTCCCATCACCTTCACTAGGTCCTTGGACCACCTTGTCAAAGGCCTACCAACGCTGTGATAAAAATATACAATAAAACAATTGTTAGGTTAATAATTATATTACATAATACGTTAAAAAACGTAAGTCAAGCAACGAAAAACAGTGATTTGTAATAGTCACCTAAGAACAATTTGGAATGTGCGTATTAATATTAGTCATCTTTAATCCCTAGATAAATAGAATGACTTGGCAGTGACTGGCGCACGGCAACTCGGCAATTAGTGCTCTGAGCACTGTATTTTAAACAGTGTCTGCGTTAATTTGGTTTGTATTAAATTAAGAACACCCATCAGTAAAAATAGTATATGTTTATTGATATGTGATTAGGTTGTGAACAGAAGACAGTGTCAATTTATTTATTAACTGATTTCAAAAAGGAGGCGTTTCTTAATTCGTTTTTTTTCATGTACCTTCAGGCATAAGTTTGTCATTTATAGACCGAAGGGTTTTTCGCAAAGGATTTATTCAAATATAGTCACATTTTCGAATAAATCCTATTTTGTATAAAATGATTTTCGGAGACAGGTAACGAAACTCTTAAAATAATGACAGGAAATCAACCGGGATTGATGTTATCGCTCGAGTGTGTGCATTCATACAAGCTTGCATGTGTGTTAATGTGCACTGTTTATGCAATCACACAGGATTTGTATATTTTGAAGTCGGTTAGACTTTGTTTTCTAAAAAAAAACTATTTCAGATATAAATATATTTAATATTAATGAATTCAAATAAAGTTCTTAATAACTTTAACCTAGGTCTTGTGTCAGGACTTGGGTTTCGTCATTATTTACGGTGTAAGAATCTACGTTTTCTTTATGCAACTTCTTATTTTATTGTAAGTTTGCTCATAAATCTTAGTCTCGTTCAATTAATTATAGATTTATCGACATACGGTTATATTACTATTTCACATTACACGTTATAAACTATTTTAGTGATTAGACTTACAAGAAACGCTACTTCTGCCCCCGTTGGCATTAAGTCTTACTTGTCCGACAATAGCACGCCTTATCATAACATTTATGGTAATATATGTAATAAGTTTACATGTAAATTAGTTACACAAAGCTACGAAAGCTGTAGGCGTACAGAGGTTACAAACATTTTACGTCACAGATTCCATTAAAGTTATTATATCATGAACTCACTAAAAGAATATAACCATGAAAATAACATGCAAAAATAACAGAAAATCAGTCGTGGGTTTACATAAGCACCGTTCGGAGGCAAGAGTTGATTGAAAATTGTTACGTAATTTCCTTGCCAAGAAAGCTGCAAAGCGTGGCCTTGCAGGTACCAAAAAACTTAATGTAAATTAAAAAATGTCATTTTGTCCACGAAATTTGGAAACTATTAAAGGCCAAGATCAATTTTTTCACTGAAATACTTACTCAATAGTTCAGTTTTAAATTCTAAATGACTTTTTGCATACACAAAAGCGTTAATTTTTAAACAGTGAAAATTGAGTTATTTTATAAAATTAAACAATACATATATTCATTATAGTAAATCCGAGCATTTCAAAGACTTTTGTGCGAAGCCAGGCCGGATTAGCACAGCACGAGATCATCAGAAATCTAAAATGCGTACGCAGAGTGGACGTCGGGCTTTACGTCTGTATCATACCTCCTCTACACGTAGACAGATGCGTCTGCAGACGTTGGCCGTCACCGTTTTCGTCGATCACTACGAGGCTACGAGCCGTCCACACGTCTGTAGGTCGGTCAGTCTGTGTTGGTTCTCGACGCAGCACATATGCACTCAAAATGGATATTTCATTTTTCTTTTACTTTTTAATGAACAACTTTGATATTGCATGCGAATATTTTTACAATTTATAAGTCATTAGAGCTGACAATGAAAACGGGGAGCGTGTGTATATATATAATATACTGTCCTTACTATACGCTTACATCACATTACATTACATAAACATACTCATACTTACATCACACCACATTACATAGTAAAACTTAAAACTTGTTACTTTTTAAATCCTAATGTTACACGTAAAAGTTAAAGAAAATAGTGGTTAAAGAATTAACAATACACGCACGGAGTTGTCACACGACTTTGAGAAATATATTTGTTAAAAAATTTAGAGCGAATCTATCTAAAGTCCTGATCTAAAAAGTCTATAGGAACTCTAAAATCATGTACAAATATCACGCTATTTCAGTATTTTCCCCGTGAGTATTACGCTGCATAACTTCCATCATTAATTTAATATCCTCGAGCTGTAATTGGTAATTAGCCGTGGACACACTTAGCTCGTTAAAGTAAAGCTCCTTCGATCGTTAACAAAATTCGTTGCTTATAATATTTTTATTAATATCTTGGGGCTAGTAATTAAATGTGTGAATTGATTAAAGGTAGTAACAAATTGAGAATTTTATATATGTATAGTAAAAGAACTGAGTTCTAAGAGTAAAAAGGTAAGGACTTTATGACGATGATGATATTATTATGATTCTAAATGTTTGAGGTAATCACATAGATTGACACTAGAGCAGTAAAGTAAGATTGAACATCTTAGTGAAATTGAAATCTTAAAAATTTTACATTTCAATTTCACTTTTTGTTTATTTATGGTACGTAAACTTATTGCAATCACTGTTATAATTTAATTGTTTGTAATCGGGATGAAAACTAAATTTGATGAAAATAATTCCCCTTGCAAGGGTCCAAAAAGGAAGAATATAAAAATATAGCGTACAAGACGTTATATTTACGAGTGATCTTGTCAAAAGACCTGCAAAGTGCTTATAGATATAGCCTAAAGATCAAAAGAGCTTATTGAAAACGTAAATATGATTATAAGTTTTATATAGATAAATTCAATGAAACCTTTCATTTCTATTAGGCTCTCACTTTGAACAAAATTTTTACGGGTTCATGGCCAATCTAGGATGAATTGTAAGAATTAAACGAATCGATCGATGAGTTTTTTATGCATAGCGAACTGAACGTACCATCCATTTTTGTTACCAGGATATAGATAATCCTACTAATATCCTAGTAATATTATAAATGCGAAAGTTTGTAAGGATGGATGGATGTTTGTTACTCTTTCACGCAAAAACTACTGAACGGATTTGGATGAAACTTTACAGTAATATAGCTTATACATCAGAATAACACATAGGCTACTATTTGCCGCGATAACCGACATATACGCGGGCGGAGCCGCGGGCAACAACTAGTAATAATTATATGTTTGATTTTGAACAAAGATTATATATTTACCTTTGTGGTTTATAGCTGACGTATGTATACAGAAGCCTCCATGCTTATTGATTGAGACTATTGGTGAATTTTTCTTTGCTAGTAACGTATAAATTACACACCTGTAAAAATTATGAAGTAGGTACTCAAAAAAATAAAGTACATACTATATTGACGTAGTTTTAATAGTAGCAATATCAAACTGTCAATGAAACTGGCGTGGCTTAATATGAAGGAGGGAGGCTTGCCAAGTGCGAAATGGATACACAATGGATTCACAATGTTATTAATTATCAAGTATTTCAAAGAATACATTTATTATTCTGATTGGAGTCCATATTCGTCCATACATTCGAACTAAAACTGCGAGTTTAAGTGAGCTTACGCCATAGTTACGAGTACTAACCAAGTAGTAAGACATTTATGGTTGATATAGAAATATATTGACTGCCTCGTTGGTGTCGCGGTTGGCGTGTGCGACTGCTGATCATGAGGTCTCGGGTTCGATTCCCGGGTCGGACCAAATGTTTGTATGATCTACAAATATTTGTTTCAGAGTTTGGATGTTTTCTATGTATAATATGTATGTATTTACAAAAAAAAAGTGTATATGTATCAGTTGTCTAGTACCCATAACACAAGCTCTGCTTAGCTTGGGACTAGATGGCGTTGTGTGTTAGATGTCCGAAATATTTATTTATTTATTTATATTTATATGGATTAAATAATTGAGATAATATGAATTGGTTATCATATTTTTTCATATTTTTTATTCAATTGTCTCTACATACCTAAATTTATTCAAATACTAGTTTGAAGTTATACTTCAAACATACATAGACAGAAAAACCCAATAAAAACTTTACTTCAACACAAAGGAATAGTAAATATAATATAATACCTACACGAACGGCTAACCGTAAAGCGAATCGAGGGATGTAAAATATTCACGTCGTTCCACGAATGAGGTGGGTTTTAGTTATACCTACTTATATGATATTACCTGCGCCACACCAAAATTAATCTTCGTTTGAAGATGAAGTGTCTGAGGTTTATGCGCTCTTATTTTCGATCGAAATAATGGCTGAAGCAAATTATTGTTTGATAACGTAGTACATCTCTCACAAGCAGTCTGATTCCAAACTAGATATATAGATAGTACATAAGTAGAAAACATTCAGATACACATAATCATGCCTTATATACAGTTATTTGTTCTAGGTTAAAATCAAACCTATGACCTCTGCATCAGTAGTACAAAATGACGAAGGACCAACAGACATAGTGGTGATGTTAAACTGCAGTCCTAACGATTTCACGGTTAAACCGCTGCACCAAAGATGTTGAAATTTAGCATGGAGATACGTTGATTCTTAAGAAAGGACACAGGCTACGTTATACAGCGTTAACCGACATAACGACATACCGGGCAGAGCTGCGGGAAAAACTTAGTAGTACACTTAATTACTAATAATTCTAGGTTACTGTTCTTTATCATTTAAGTGATAATAATAGTACCCAGTCCAAATATGTTTTGTTGGATATATTAACTTTTAACTAATATTTTTGGATGTATAAATTAAAATACATTTTAAAGATATTGAAATCGTATGGATTCAATAAAAAAGAGTGCATTGTGAATATGTAACTCGCTAACATCTGTTGTGTAGATCCGTCATTAAAGTTCAAACCACACGGCTGATAGATTAACTATGAGCCGAAAGGCTTTGGTGTCTGCTATAAGGAGTCAGACCTTTCATTAGTCTTGCCAAGGTCGTAAGAGATTACTACTACTTTTAATGAAAGATCAAAGGCTATTGTTTCAAAGTAATGGTTTTCAATTATTGCCCACTTGAAGTATAATAGTACCTACTTACATGAAAAAGAATAATTCCAATGACAAAATGTTGGACAAGACGAAGTTTTCTCGATTGCAGAAAATAACATTTATTTTCTTCTTTGTTTCAAACATAAAAGTATTCGAACAGATGTAATTTCTGTTTTCGATATATTCGAGAGCACAAAACAAAAATACAACAATCGAGTGAATATTTTATGTTTGAGTTATTTTTCACCCTGACACTTCGTTACTCACGGATTGTTATCTGCTACATCAAAAAACGTTTATGTGGGTATTGATTTCCATTTGAGGCGAAGGTCCTTAACGTATACGTATACAAATGCATAACCTAGTATAAGAATTTAAAAAGGTAAAACAACAATTTTACACTTAGAGTAATAAAAATAATGTACACTGTTTTCCTTAATTTACCAACATATTTATTATCATGTATTGTTGTGATAGGTCACTTAAAGTATTTATTGTCTTACAGGAATCGCAAAAGCTGTAACTAAACTCATTATTAAAAGTCATATGTCAAGAAGATGTGTATAATAATATTTAACAAATAACTGTAGATAATAATTTATTTTGTAATATAACGAGAGAGTTCCGACACCCGTTGTGTCAGTATATTCAGTTTTATGTTGCCAGCATAACACTTAGGTTTAGATTCTTCAGACAAAATCGTCTTTAACATAACACTTTCTTATAGTTAATACCTTAAGAGTACTTACGAAGCAAACAATAGACGTTTAAGCACTGGTCGTCAAGTACAATAGTGTTGAGCTAATTATTTCTAGATGCACTAGGAGTTCTCAGAAAGCGGATTGCTAAGTTTTTCTGTAAACTAAATTTCTTTCTTTTTTTTCGTAACACAATTTCGTGTATTAACATGCTTTATTACAGTCATGGTTAGCAAACAGCTGTCGACTTTGTTTGCATAAATCTAATAGATGTCTCGTTATTTGCATTACAAAGATCCTTATAAGGATCCCGAATTTTAATTGACTACTTACTATGAAGTAATTTACGAGACTAGACAATTTAAAACAATAAATACTGTAGCGCAATATCTTATTAATTTCGTGTACTTGTGTGTTTCTAATGAAATATTAAAAAATACAGAAGGATCTGACCTATTTCTTATGAAACGCTATACTAAACTATGGCCACAGCGGGAAATTAACTTGCGCGTTAAATTAAATACTCGCAACATAATTAAAATATATTTTATTATCATTATTTTACTCCACCAATGTACCTTGTATTTTTTAATATACAAAAATCTATTTAACATCTAAGATACTATTGAGGTATGGATATATTATTGCAAAAATACTTTTATGACATATCAGTCGTGCTACGCTACGTGCATGATCGTAAGTGGAGATGTGTGTGTAATTTCTGTTTTATGTGGAAAAAATAAACCAGTTTAGATATATATTTTATTGACTATCTTCGGCATATGACCAAAACGATTCTAGCTTCAAACTATCTGTTCCTACATTTTGTTCATTTTAATTTACCATGAGGTCAACGAAAATTATAGATTCAAGAATTTATGAACATAATTGAATAGGTCGAAAGTTATCTTTAAACTAGTTCAACTTGGTTCGAAAAAAGATTGTTTGAAATATATTGTTACAAATTACCTTCTTAAATTTATAGTAAAATGATTGATGGAATTAGATTTCTAACAAACGCTTAGCATACTTTTTCTTTAATGGAATTCCGTAGAAAGGAGGCTTTGGGCTACTATATCACCAGATAGGTTAGTACATAATTTTATTTATAGTTACATTCTGTATTACCATTTTTAATTAAAAGCGCATCCGTATATCTTCGTTTATATTGAATTAAAACACTTTTAACTAACTCCGCAAAGCCGTAAATAGATTGTAGTACTGCACAACAGTATTCTATTTTCAAGAAAGAAAATAGTTTTTTTTATGGAACAGCGGGCAAACGATCGATGTATCGCCTGATGGTAAGCAATTACTGCCGCTCATAGACACTCACAACACCAGAGGAGTCACAAGTGCATTGCCGGCCTTTGGGGGATGAGGGAGGGGAAGAGCTATGGGCCTACGGTATCCTCACTCACTTGGTGAAACACAGCGCAAGTCTCACACCGATTTTCACCGGTCGAGCCGGCCAATTAATGCCGAAACGTGGCTCTCCCTCGGTTCCATACTATTTATAAAACCTACATAAATGAGCAAGTATAAATTTGCTAACGCAAAACTACAGACTACTTCAGAAAGCATAACTACACGTAATATACGAGTATTCGATTAAATAGGATTGATAGTATTAGTAAGTAATAAGAATCCATTAGCAGCCGTTAAGTGACTTAAGGGATAACATATTCAGGTATGCTTGCAGTTAGGTCTAGGATCGGATATTCTTTAGAATAGAACCTATATCGTATTCATATGTTCAATACATACACATTTATATTTAGACGAAGTTTTGAGGAAATTACTTACTTAATGGACTTCCAACTGAATCGAATCGACCATATAAAAAGATATATAGCGTGGGAACTTAACCCAGACATATGGACCAATAACATATTTTGTAAAACTATAAAGTGAATAGTATATTCTATAGCAGAAAAAATGATAAATAAATTTTAAATGCTCTACGCAGTCTCACCCCAATGAGTAGTAAGGTTTCGTTGTTATCTTAAAGAATGATAGAATTATTTAGGTTTCGCAAGTTTATTTTTAGTCTTGTAGTTTTGTTTTGATTTCACAGAAATTTGTAAGTGAAAAATGTTTCTTATATTAAAGAAAGTGATTCTATTGCACTGCGTGCTATCTTAAAACAGCAGCGTTTGACATGTATCCATTTTCAATACATAATTCAAATGTTATTAATTATAATTACCAGAGAATTACACAAAACTATCGATCTCTCCTCAAGGTTGTGCCCAAAATCATGAAGGATTACCTGTGATAAGTTTCCTCGGATGGTATATTAAGCCGTAGGCTAAGTAAAGGTGACGGTGCTACGTTGTATGAAAGCATATTGCATACTGAAACATTATATATATTATGTAGAACTTTCGATAAAATCGGTAAACTAGGGTATGTTTCTTTTATTTCTTTAAAATTTGTTCGATGAAAAAAGGATTAGGTGATTATTTTAGTCAAAATTTAATAATTCGTGGATTACTGATTTTTATATCAGTGGTTGAGATATTTGTTGCGTTTCAAACCATTTTGTCTAGAAATAGATTTAGGATTATCATATCAACATTCGTGTAATGTAGGTAATATCCCTGATTGATCGGTGTAGCTATCGGGTTAGATTGGTCACGAGTATTGATAAATAAATATTCTTAAGAAGTAGCTTCCGTAATGGTTACTCTTATCAATAAAATACTACGCAGATCTTTTCCTTTTACTATCGCAACATGTTTATTAGTACCTAAACCTGTTTTTGTAAGTATGTACATATTATCTCTTTCAATACCAATTTCCATCGTCAACTTCTAAATACGAAGAGTTTATCAAATAGGTCTAATCATGTCGTGTAATAGTTTTAGTTCTTCTTTACAGTTACCTTTTTATGTACATCTTTATATATATAATTCTTCTGTGAGTGTGTATGTCACTGAACTACTCTCAAACGACTGAACCGATTTTGATGAAATTTTTTGTGTGTGTTCAAGGGGATCTGGGAATGGTTTAGATTCACAATTTTGTCCGCTGGACAATGTTTTTTTAATTAATTTTTAATTTATTAGTAGTTATGGCAAAACGACGTGTGCCGGGACAGCTAGTATGTACCTATAACTCAATCGACGAAACACTTTTTTTAAATATGTTTTACTAGATTTTAGTGTGTTATATTTTCTCTTAATTAATGATTTTTAATGGTTCAGAAGTAATGTTAATAGATTTAATGCACACATTTTACCACAATATCCAGGAAACATTCACAAAAAGACGACGACGCCCAGTTGAGATTTGAACTCAAAGCACCTTCGTCATAAATCATTCACCTACACCTTCCAGCCAATACAACAAATACAGACAGATTTGTTTTCGTTTTGTGACAGATTCGTCTTTCAGAGCAGCTCGTCTCGATCCATGCGAACTTCGGGTGTCAGGTTTTTGTGTTACGGAATTTTTGATTCGGACGCCCCGTTCAAAGGCTTCAAAGCCTGCGATAAAAGTTATACAATAGCTTAAAAAAACTTAGCGCCAGTCAAGTTTAGCATATTGCGTGGCGCAATAACAAATTCAGTTGACATAATTCGTACTTAGTAAGCGACATTTAACTCAATTATCTTGACGTATATCTTTCGATATCGAGGCTCAATTTGCTTACAAATGTCTTTACTTTATCAATGTATCGAGTGTATTTTGTAGTGAGAAAAAGATAAGGCCTTTGAAATTTAATACGTTCATCTTTATTAGGTCGACAATATCACACCTACATGTACCACATTGACATCGTTTTGAGGATGCCGTTCCAATATTACGATAAGGAACACTTCTTTAAAAATAATATACGTTTCACAGATCAACATCAACAGTGTTTAACAGACTATATAAGGTAGTAGAGCCACGCTGATTTCAGCACGAACGGGCCGGCTCGACCGAGGCGGTACTACCCTCGCACAGAAAATCAACGTAAAATGACAGCGATCATGCTGTCGTGTTTCGTTGGTGAGTGCGAGACCGGAGGCCCAATGATGCAGAAGCATCACTAGCCCGCCATGGTGTGGGTCAACATGCTGCATTGTTGCATTGTCTGCATTCGCAGTATGGTGACCACCACTCTTGGATTCTACTCATGCTTTCCATTAGGCAGAGTAGAGTCATTTTGGCAGGGCCAACATAAAAAAAAAAAAATATGCCTCTTCTTAGAAAGGAGGTTTTAAACACGCTAACCAGACGGTTTAGCGTGTCCAAAACTGATGATATTCTTCCAGTTGTCCTACGTAATTTATTCCATTGTCGCCTCTTACGACACGCATGAGATGTTTAGGGGTGGTGACAGTGCGTATCTCCGTTTACACAATTATATTCGTTTGAAATAAATTGACCGTTGAGAGTATTAGTCACTATTTTAATAAACTTTATATCAGACGCAAGAAAGTTCATAACAGAGGTTATATTTGGTGTACGATACCGACTACGTACATATTACTCATAAATATAAAAGAAACACGTTACCCAACTTTTACTTTCTTCTAAATTCGATTGTGATAAAATGAAGTATAGGTACTTTCCATTTAACCTACTGTCTACGGAAAGCCAAATGTCCTGTCTTCAAAAAAGTGGTTTTAGACTTCACGAACTTTTGTCTGTCTCCTCGGAGTTACACAGTTACTTGCGGATAGATTGCTTTCATGTAATGTAATGTAATATCCACAACAAATTTGTCCTCACGCCAATGCAGTCTGTTCGTGCACATGTGCCATGGTTCTGTATTGTTCCGGTTCAATCAATACTTTTAGTACAGAGAACTACTGAACACTAGAAAGTCACTACATACCATGTAAAAACGTTTTCTGCCTGATAATCTTTTAGTATCATTGATTGAACTATTTTATCTCAATATAGTCACGCTTTCTTCATGTTGCCTATATATAAATGAATTAACCAGTTAATGTTAATAATTGCCATAAAACTCAGAATGAAATACAAATCATAAATGATTTTAGTACCATCATCATCAACATTGATCATAATTCTTTCCTTATTGGTAAACCACTGTTTAGAAACAAAGAAGGGATACCAATGACTACAGCTACTCTACTTATTACAAAACATACTTAAAGTATTCTGCAAAAATATTTCTAAGCCCTTTAATTGCTATACTAAAAATTTTAATGTTGACTGTTCTCATCGTATCTATTTCAACAGATATTTGGATTTTAATGCTCCTGTACCGAGTTATCTGATCGTTAAGAAATATTTAATTTTATAAGATATCTATCGTTAATAAAGTTTCGTTTTCCTTTTCAGTCCCAAATAAAATCATTTAACATATAAATATAATCCTTTTAATTACACGACGGACACAATTGTGCAAATATAAAACACATCATTCATTTTCTTTCAGTAAATTCAGTGGAAAACTTGTATCTCGAATGAATTTAAAAAAATAATATAATAGTCACACAGTTTACTCAAATCGTTGTGTGAATTATGTCAACACCTATTATTGAGATATACCTACACTTACAAATATTTTGCAGATTAAGCGATAATTCTATTCGATTTCGTTTAGTGTAGTGGAGTGTGTAGTTCCTAATCTATTTTTATCGCGCTATCAATAACAGATATCAAACTGCGTGAGTGACGTGTCATAACGATATCAATTACACTTACGATAAATTTATTTTTTTATCATTCAATATTAATGTTTGTACATTAATGAAACAACATGTTTAAGATGAAAATAATTAAACAAAAGTTTTATATCATACTTTTGTTTTATACTAAATCCTCTGCCATAGGCGATATTTTAGATAACTTTCAGGTTTTTCATGTCAATACCAGAACACCTCACTAATTTATAATAATGTACGTAACACTATACAATACATTAATAACTTTATCATCTATACTTAAAGCTTAATATTATAAAGCTGAAGAGTTTGTTTCTTCGAACGCGCTAATCTCAGGAACTACTGGTCCGATTTGAAAAATTCTTGCATTGTTAGATAGCCCAATTATCGAGAAAGGCTATAGGTTATATATCATATCACCTTAAGACCTACAGGAGCGGAGCACCAATGTAGAATGTTACAAAAACGGGGGAAAATTATCACGTTACTGGCAATAGGAGATGCAAACGAGGTTGCGTGGGTCGGCTAGTATATTTGTACATATACATCATTAAACGTTTCGTTTACACCTGTGTCAGTCCTGTTTCAACAAATTAACACGACACAAAGGTTTATCTTCACCTATTGTAAAATAAAATTGCTCGACCGTTGCATTGCGTTCATTATAATATTTTTTGTCAAAATATCACTATGTAATATATGTAGTATATACAGGTATATAGGTATATATAGGTTGTAAGTTTTAATTGAATTGTAACTAGCTATATATATAAAACAAGATACAAAAATTTTAAGGTGTTTATATGAATAAAATATATTTCTAAAATATATGCTAAAATCATTGAGAGCAAGGTGTTTATATGGAGATAGAAGGTTTCTTATATTAATGACGATGCGCAGCTGCCTAGACCCAGATTAAAAATGTACCTACCTCATTTTTGTGCGCAGTAGGTATGTTCATCATTTATACCGACAGCATTGAATTTTCATTGGATACATTCCAAAGCTTGCCGTGTGTCGTTAATCTATACAATGTTCATGACAATACATTACATTGTTTTGTTTGTGCGTGAATTTAGATCTCGTCTAATAATGTATATATAGTTATACTCACCTCTATATAAAATCCAAGTTGTAAATGAGTGATTATGTTTTCTTTCGCTATTAATATCTTGTACTTAACACGAAAAACAGAAATGAATGATTTAAATATAAGGAAATAATTAAAAAAATATATAAGTGTGAACTTATTTTCATTCTGTACCGTCCCTAATGTTCATAATAATAACAACCCAAAAAGAAAGTTTATTGGAGTGTTCCTTTTTATCATTTGAAATTGTGCTTACTTCATAATAAGTATTTTAAAGTAAAGTAAATATTATAGATTGAATACTAATATAATACTATTGATATAAATTTCAGATGAGGCGATATTATAAAAAAAAATAATTAAAATTTGAAAATAATTCACCTTTCCATGAACACCTCTGAAGCTTCCGACTCGCTACGAGGCAATATGAGTTTTGGTAGCACCATTCCCTTCTTTCGCCTTCCTCGAATACCGGGTGGTGATGGCCATAGCAACTCGGCGGTTGCCATAGGACTATGGGGACTGAGTATAGTGAGACGTCTTTCAGGAGGTGGTAGGCTAAGTTGCTGTAAGGCACGCCGTTCTGTGCTGGCGAACAGCCCACGTCTTTTTTCGGCAGATGTGCCCATGTCTTCACCTGATAATGCCCGCCGTGCCGGTGCGCCTCGGGATTCTCGAACATCACGCTCACTTGCAGTCAAGAAAGAACTTCGATGAGTGCGAACAGTTGTACATGAGCTGGCCGGGCGCGCCGGTGACGTATCCTTACTTGGACGGAGGCTTTCCATAGAACGGGCGGTTTCAACACGGGCTGCAACTAAATATTGTCCGCTAGTTATCGTTGTATGTGCCACCTCGCATTCTTCTTGACTCGAACTCGACGTCCCACTTCGTGAGAAGGTACTCGTTTTCGAAGCAAAACTTCTGTCACTATATTGAGCTGCCGAAATACTCGAGGTATTAGCATCTGCAGATTCTGATGAAGCTTGTTGTCCTATATAGCCCTCTTCGAGGGAAGCGTGCACAACTCGTGCGTTAAGTGAGCTAAAAGTGGCAAGAGTAGGCCGTCGGCTTTTTCTTTCATCGTCTTCCTCCTCCATTTTAATTATACTTCCCTAAGTTACCTACTAGCACATGTAAATCAACCGCAACACTATTCAATACACAATTTATTCATTTCAATATATTTATTTCTTTCTTATAAACATTGCTCTTACACAAATAATAAAATAGAATACTTAATAAGGAACACTGGACACAGTCTTTTTCACTCTTTGATACCACCACACACGCGGAATAAGGCAGACACCTGAAACAAATTACTTTTATGAATATAATTCTAGTACATTAATTATGTATATATAATTTAGTCAATGTAAATGTAGTGGAGTGTAGTAGTAGAATGTAGGTAATAAGGTATGGAAAATTTGATGTTTCAGAATTTTCGTGCTCAGTAGACATTAGTAAGAAAATACTATAATTAAGAAATATATTAGTAAGACCATTTGTACTGTTGGTTAGTTAGAATATTCAAAGTTCTTTGGCAAATGATGGATGTGATGTTAATAGTTTTAGTTAACGTAGGGATTTTCATTTTCATTACATTTCAGTTTGCAGCCTTTGAGTCGAGCGCCAGCTGACCCGCCTGGTTCGCGCAGTCCGTCAGGGCTTTAACTTGTTCCGCATTCAACCCGGTGGCTTTTACTTTAACGTCAGCGCTTTTCGAATGTTCGCTGCTTTCACTGCTCGATTCCACTCTCTTTGTTGTTTCGTTTCCAAATTCATCAATGAAAGTTTCCTCTTCGAATTCTTCCTCATAGCTAGATTGAAAATGTTCACGAAATTCCTGTCGTGCCTCAATAGACACTTTTTCTGTTGTCTTTCTCTGTTCAATCAGTTCATCCATAGTCTTTTTGACAAGTTGCTGACCGGCTTGAAGTTGTTTGCTTTCAGACATTTTCGTAGGTGAATCTATAACTGTTGAAAAATTTAATATTACTGCATTATAAGGTGACGCGTTGTTTAATATATCGTTCCTAAATCATTCAGTGCCTGTTTTGTTTAGACATAGAAAGACTTTTATAGCTATAAAGATAAAATAATTTACGTTGTCTTCAAAGTCATAAAAACAGAAGAAAAAATAAGCCGGTCTATATGGTGCATACGGAAAATTTACAAGAAAGCTGAGCTTCATAGAAAACGATAGCAATGATTGGCGTCGTGCCAGTCACAACGTGTTTGAACCGCATTTATATTTATGTTGTTCGAGAATTTCAGGATCTGAGCAGAAATCGGTCGCTCTCAATCACAAGTTCTTGTAAAAAAAGAGAACGGAATCTTTAATTTTCATGAATGTAACATGAATTGACCTTTCATAAACTACTAGTACAAATACTTATAAAATTAGAGTATACACAATAGAGTACAGTCGGTACATCTCTGTACAATAGAATGCTGAAATACAATAGAGCAATGAAATGCGAGAAACGTGATGGCAATGTTGTGTCTATTTTAAGTTTTCGTGTACTTTACCTGTGACTCATTTGTTCCTTTTTGATTAAAAACTATGAATGACTTCTTAACTATGAATTATGGGAAGCAATTAAAAGTAATTTAATGCCTACATTTAATTGTCCTGTTAAAGTCACATATTGCCATCGAACACAAATGTGGGTGGGCATCAAGACTTAATTTGCATACCTCTTCTAGTTAATTTACTCTGAATTACTATTTACACAATAAAATTTAAACCAATAAAGCTTTAGTCGTACTTTCTCAATTTAACAATGTTTTATTATGAATACTATCAAGTGATCATTTGATTATTATCAAATACGTTTTTACGAATTAACAAAAAGTAATAATATATAAGCATCTTAATTCCTATTAAAAGCCGTTTATTAAACTTATTTCAATCTACTGACTTATAGCCCAAACAAATTCTTGTATTTTATATTCAAAATCTTTGTATCATAAGAGGCATTTGAAACAATTTGTTCTTGGATAGCGTTAGTGAGCCAACAATAGAAATTCTAATCTATTAAAAACTTGTGAATACCTGTTGGAATTTACTTGACCTATATTATGGTGGCTGAGGGAAACACTTTTTCTTTTTGCTTTGGCAAATATGAAAATACGTCTAGTTTTTCAAATTGCAATTTGTTTAAAATATATTTTGGTACTTCAAAGAATTAAACAATAAATATAAAAAGGTTTCATGTAAATAAACAATTATGTACTTTATGTAAATAATTCACGTAAATTTATTTATAAAACGAAACTAAAACTGCAAAAGATTTTTTTTTAATGAACTGTCTAAAAATGAAGATTAAATTAAGATTAATCATTTATTTTTGTTACTTCTGTCTATATATTGCAAAACGTTAGCTAACTACACAGCATAAAATTTTGGTTGACGGAATATCCCGTTCCGTCATATAAAACTAATAAATAAATAAAATATTTACCTTTGAAATTTATAAACAAAAATTCCTTCCCGTTATTTATATTTCACTGTGAGTTTCTTCAAAAGAACTTTTAATTCTGAAGAAGTTATCTTGCGCAAGCTCGCGAGCTGACTGAATGGCAGCAGAAGGAGTATCGCGCTTTGTTGCGTGCGGAGCTTTGCGTGGGCGCACATATATATATATGTAGCTACCTAGGAAGATATGACGCACCAATGATGCGGTGAGTTTTGGTTTGTCTGTTGGAAATAATACTGTACATCTGTCTTGGCAAATAAACTATTTTAATAATTAATTTGACGTCAAATATGGTGATTCACGTCTCTGTACTAATTTATTAAACTACATACTCTTACCAGATAATTTTTCGAGTGAGAGACATAGTGATATAGCGAGGGCATATACTATATAAATATTAAACGTCTACACATCATAATGTACAAATCTGTCACAATAAAACATTTGGATGGATTATTTTATTTGAGCCAATCCAAAAATGCCGCACTTGGAAAATGTACCAAAAACAGCAACATGCGTCAGAATTCAGTGAAGTACGCGAATGATGACTTATTCTGATGAAGAGGGCAATACTCATTCGGTGATATGAATAATGATTGGCAAAGCTCGCCATGACTAAGTTTATCAACGATGCAATTAAATGCCCACGATTTCAAGAAAATGGAAAACATACTTCACTGACGCGATTGTTTACTGGTAGAAGTCTAAATTTGAGTCTGACGTGTTTGGTATTTATATTATTTTATTCGCTCTTTGTTCATGTTGCTATGAGTATCTTACTACCCTATTCTCAAGAACACTTTAGTTAAAAAAGGCTATGTTTAAATGTACACATCCTGCGTGTAAATATACCAATCCTTCGATATCTGTAGATATCTATAGCCATAAATTCACCAATAGAGAAATTATCACCAGGAAGTGATATCGCCACTGTCAGTGGTTATTAATTTAAACTGCTGAAATCGTTAATAGTTTATAATGTGCTATTAGTAAACTACTAACATTTCCAAGGCTGTGGAGGATAATTATTTCCATTTATTGTATCAGACATTATCTTGTATATTCATCCAACAAGTCATTAACATTCAAAGCCCTTTAATTTGCAAATTAGTAAACAAAACTTTTAACAGTAAAAAATATATTCAAGTTAAATGCTTTTGATAATTTAAAACTTTGCTTTCAGAATATCTTGAAAGGCTTTGCTATGCGTCTACTGGGAAACATAAGCGTCTTTAACGGAGCCTATAAGTGATGTCTCCGATATTTATTTCTAAAAATACTAGAGCCATGTGTCTGAAATAAATACTTTATAAATGTATAGATAAATTAATCTGTTGTTTTAAACTTTCATGGTCTACCATGTACCTTTTTGTTTGTGAGTATCCGATATTTCGGCGCTGTTGCAAGCGCCATGATCACGAAGTAAACTAAAAATATCGGATACTCACAAACAAAAAGGTACATGGTAGCAATCCCGCAGATTCCTATTTTAAATTAATCTGATTGTGGAATTCTCTTAGTTACATTGGTTACTGCAATAGTTGCCTGTAAGAGTTGCCTAATGGCGATAAGGCCACCAATTGTACGTCCTAGTTTTGTGTTACCTACATAGGTAATTACAACATTAATCTGGTGTACAATAAACTGACATATTATTATTATTATTACAAGTACAACACAACACTTTCTTTAAATGAGAAAATTATTAAGTCAGAAGAAACTTCTTTGATATGTTTATACAAAAAGTTGTTACAAATAAAGTGTTGTTATTTTTGATACAAAGAGAAGTCACGTAACGATCTTTATATATAAGAGTGCACTTTAGCTCGCCAGTTCATTTGCTTTCCACAACGAGCACATGCCTTGTTACCTCAAGTTCGCAAAACCAAAACTTACTATAAAAACTCTACTAACGTGAATAAATCCTTCAACTGCAAGCAGAACATGGCTAGAGGGGAGATTGCTGCTATATTTGTACACATATATACAATAAATCATTTAAATACTTATTGTGTATATTCAAGAGTGTATACCATTTATCCAAAGACATTATGTCATTATTGCAGTATCTTGTGCAATCATGATATCATGTACGTTCGTTTTATTCGGAATGCGATTTGAAAGAGAGAGATAAATAAATAATTTACTAACTTTTAAACTTTCGCGTTCCATGATAATAAATAATTTATTATAGAAACGAAATGTGAAGTAAGTAGATTTTTTGTTGACGGTGTTGAATTTAAAATTGAATCACGTAAAATGTGTTTATTTGGCGTAATAATGATAAATATTTAAATATTTCGTAAATAAATTTCATAAATAAATAAATATTTCGGACGTCTAACACACAACGCCATCTAGTCCCAAACTAAGCAGAGCTTGTATTATGGGTACTAGACAACTGATATTAATACTTATATACTTTTTTTTTGTAAATACATACATATTTGCAGATCATACAAATATTTGGTCCGACCCGGGAATCGAACCCGAGACCCCAAGAACACAGTCGCGTAAGCTACCACTGCGCCACCGAGGCAGTTGAATGATCCTTTGAATAGTGTTTCAACTAAATATCACTTTTATAGATCACACAGTCTCGGTTACGACACTAGTTTACCAACCTTTTAATGTGTTTAATGAGGTTATAATTTATGTTTCTAAGAACTACGAGATAAATGCTCGTAAAATTAAATTAATGTTTGAATCTCGCATTTAGGTTCAAAAAACCTTGTTAAATATTTGTCTTTCAGATATTCAAGGTGAATATGAATATCTTTTCACACTTACACTTACTTATTGAACATTATGACGATCTGAAAGGAGGTCATTAATTTGACACGCATGTTTTGTTCATGAGTGTCTCAGTTCAACTGTAAACCACACTTGCGTAACTCGTAAAAAAGTGTAATAGATACTACTAAATAGCTAGACGTCGTGTGTTGTAGCAAAAAACCGTGGTTACAAAAATCACTAATTTATTATTTGACATGAAACTAGTAATTTGGTTACGTGTCTCGTAGTATTGTAAGTAGTGCTTTTAATGCTCTCATCTACTAAATATGTACAATTTTGTATGACTCAGATTCGTAGTCTAGATATAAATACGTAGACACGCATGGCGGTTCCGTCCATTGCTGTTTTGCAAATCGTGGGTGGCGGGGCGGTTGGTAGATAGTAATCATAGCGACGGAAACTGCCCCCTTCGCGTGCCTGCAACATTACGATGCACCGCGGTTTTTGCATTTATTACTTGGGTCCCTGTTTAACTAAAGGTCATATTCAGGTCAAAGTAGTTACTTGTAAATATGGTTTATTTAAATAAAAGCAGGTAACGAAACTTTTTTGTCCGATAAAACATAGCATAAAGTGTCGTAAATCAGCTTGCTTGTGTTTATACTCTCTGTTGGGTTAATCATCTTCATAAGTTTATTGCAGTCCATTGCTATATATAGGCTTCTCCAATTGTACGTCAACTGGTACGATCCTTGGTGGTGATAACGATTGATATCAATTAGGTAACTGGCTGTTGTGGAGAGTCTTGGGGAAAGCCTTTGGGGGAAGCCTGTATCCAGCATTGGACGCTCTTCAGCTGAGATTATAATGATGATGTCAATTCCACTTAAGCGTCTTACTAATTAAGATTCAAGCAGAAGAAATAAGAGCTCATAAACTTATTTAACTTGTTAATATCAGTTTAAAACTATTAAAGTCAGATATCAATGTAGTAAGTTATGGTACTAAGAAGTCACTTGAAATATAGCTGATATATTACCAGGTACAATAGGGCATTGTTATAATTTAATGTTACGTTTTGTAAATAAACTTACATAACGCTCCAATTACTTCGTCACAATCAAAGTTATTTTGGCACGTGTACACTGAAGGTAAGCTTAAATTGTAACACGAGAAGTCTAGGGTCCGGAGCTTGCTAAGCTTATATACATAATTAAAGGGGTAAACTATTAGGTTAGTGGCTTTGGCGGAGCATAGAGTAACTTACAATATTTGGTGTCCGGTTATATGAGATTCCTAATGTCATTTCACGTCGTAAATAGTGGTCAGATTAATGATATTTGAGCGAATTATATAAGTGTTCACTGTTATTAAACTGCAGTTAGTAGGTTTTTAAATTATCTAAAAACAATTAATTTTACAAAGTACCTAAGAAACTAAATAAATAGGCCTATCACGAGTACATATTCGTGCATCCCACTATTTGAATTAAGCAGGAACTTCAGAGCCCTGCCCCTTAGCCTAGTTGACATTCTGCAAACGTAAATATTATTAGAAAACAACAACGCAACGCTAAGCCGCGTGGTCGAAATAATATATTAGCCAATAATACGAGGGAATAGAGGCGTTAGCCATAGTAGAAAGAGAATCAACGCGGCTGATCTTAGAATTGAAAATCCAATTCATTAAATTTTAATTAATATACTTTCGATTAGTATCGACATCAATATAAATAGAAGCTCTCTAGTTTGTCACTTATTTTGATTTTTATTTTTGTTTGATTTATTATTTTTCATTATGTAACTGAACTATTCAGAAATGGTTCAATTAATTTAGATTTTTTCGTTTGTTTGAAAGCATTTAAGGATACGTCTCTAGTTTAATCCTTGTTCTAATGTTATTAATCCTAGTTAAATCAATAGTTTCTCAGAAAATCTAGGTACACCGTACATAGCAGATTAAATGGATGAAGGGACTGTCCGAAATTGAAAGAGTTCTTTTGATCCTTTGACTACAGAACCGAATCTGCCGGCGAGATAGACGAGATGGATGAACAGTCCAATAAATCTTTATCCGTATATCCAATCATCGAAAAATATCAAGGTGTCGATAACACAATAGAGCAATCTCAAGGTTTTAGATCGCGTGCCAACTATAACATCAGGGTTACATATTTTGATGTTGCTTTCAAAAAGTTGCAAAGAAAATATTATTTGTTTTTTTTTAATAGATTCATAACCTTTTCTGACCTTAACACGCACGGAGGTAATTTTCTCCTGCGAAGGTAATAAGGCTTTATTGAAGTTTGAACCACTGTTAAGACAGATTAAGTAATGTTAGTATGATTGAGGTGTTCTGATATTTCTTTAATTTTTAATTTCTTTATTATTACTTAAACTATCGACTTTATTACTTAAATAAATGAAAATATATTTATATAAATATATATTTATTATTAAGGAAAACACTGTTTTCGTTTGATCTATACAATACTGCACCTTCGTGAATGGAACTGTACTTCAGTTCCATTCACGATGGTGCAGTAAATACACACATACAGTAAAACATTTTTTTATTTTGCAAATCAAAACATTGAATAGAATAACATACTATAAAAGAGAATAATCCTTATTGTACACCTTACAATACACAGCTTAGAATAAGTACACAAAGTAAAAATGTACAATGAGCGTTCTTATCGTCTTATTGCCTTAGCAAACCACATTTTGCCATGAAATAAATATCTTCACAGAGCGGAGATTGAGCAAATCGGTAGCACCTACAATTGGTTTTCAGACTGAGCTTAAGCTTTTACCGTAATACTTTGTACATTTTACTATATAATATAGACTGCACGGTTGGCCGAAAGATTTAAGCCGTCGTCACGCCGCTTTCTACTGCGTCAAGTGTTATGGGTACAACTCCCACATGGGACAACACTGTGTGATCCAAAAATTGGTGTTCGGACTCTGGGTGTTCTTTGCGTCTATTTCACGTATATTTTTAATGACCCCCGCGACACAGATTGTAGAAACCTAACGCGGGCATTGTCTTAAACACAATTAATCACAATAAAAAGGAGTATTTAGTTAATATAACGATAACGGCCTTAAAAAGTAGGTTTGGTACTTTAATTTTTTTTTTAATTTTTACTTCATAATTTCGTCCTTTTTCAATTTAAAGAAAGAAAGCAAAAGTCGGTATCAGTTTTTCGGAAGTTAATTATTGCAGTTATAAATATACAGTATGGTGAATCATCTACTTTTTAAATTAAATGTGTTTATTTATATGTTACCAACACATTTCTGCCTTTAAGTGTTCAATTTAATAAAAGGAAAGTTTATTTTTTCCGTGCGGCGTCGCTGCTACGCCTTTCTTTGTTTTAACTTTGTTGCCTCAAATAATTGTGTTCTAGATTTTTCGCGACGGGTTTTTTGTGATATATTTACAGAGGAATGTGACAGCAGACAGGTTACGAATTTAGCTTTCAATACGTACCCGTTACGTGTTCTCAATCTTGGCGACCAAAATATTTTATAAATCGATCAACGTTAAGAGAAAGCGACTTAACCTCATTCTAATGTTATATCTATACATATATATAATAAACAAAGCTGATTTTAACTATTTGTAATTTCAAGCTAACAGCTGTTCACTTAACATAATGCATATTAAGTTACTTATATCAAAAACTTAATTTTTCCAATTTTAGTATGTCACTCTGTCTATATCTCTGTTTGTCTATTTGTTTCGGCTAGTTTTTAAAACGGCTTGACCGGGACTTTAACTGATATATAGCTGAAGTTATAAGGAGTAAATTGGACTACATTTTAATTTACGTGTATACTAGCTGCATATCGCGATGATAACACCTAGTTATTATTGTAAAGGTAAAACAATCGCAGGTAACACCGATGCAGTTAGTACATATGCAAAACATATAGGCAAACTAGCTGACCCGCTCAACTTAGTTTGCGTCTCTCTATAAGCAATATTTTTTTACCATTTTCCTAACATTTTCGGTTGATACCCGGCTCCTATTGATCGTAGAGTGATGTTACATGGCTTAAAACCTTCCTCACTAAATGGGCTATCCAACAAAAAAGAATTAGCAAAATCGGTTCAGCTGTTCACGCATGATGTCGTGACCAAGGCAAATAGGGATTCATTTTTATATATATTACAAAAAAGTTGAGTGTCGTTACACAAACGCAAGAGCGGCATCCTCACTCACGAGTTTTAAATGAATTAGCTACACTAAAATATTTAAAACTTTAAATGAAAAGAGCTCAATCTTACTATTTCAATAATATTTGCATGAATTTTTACGCCACTTCGCAGTAACGTAGAAAATTTCCAAGTTAAAGCTAAAGTTTGAAATTATTTTTTTGTAATGTTAATATTATCCTTTTACATTTCTTAAATTTCTCAATTTATGCCTTTAGAGCCTGAAGATAGGTAAAAATAAAGTATTTTATCCCTCTGAATAGATTTATTGCGAATATATTAAAATCTGAATATTCGTCGGCGTCTCGATTGTGTAAAATAGTGTCATTGTTCTACTCTTATAGAAAATATTCTTGCAATAAATCAAAAACATTTTAAAAACCCATTTCTCAAAAAAGTGTATAGGATAACATCACATTAATGTAAGTGTGAAAAATATAAATACGCGTATGTGTCCCTTCTTACACATACGCGGATTTACTTTACTTTATATTTATGTATATATTTACTTTAATCATTTTTAAACACGAAAGTTTCTTTTACACCTTGCTTACAGATAATATTTGACATTATTACAAACGAATTAATATAATAACAATCCGTTCTTATGAAAACATAATAATATGTTAGTTCTTGGCTCACAAACTAGGTTTATCGCCTGTGAATAATGAGGACGTACCTAGCTTACGTTGATTGTGAAAAAAACAAACCTATTAAAATTACATACGGTAACACTCTCTGATATTAGTGGTTTCTGTTCTGACTTAGATACCTTTCTATATGTATATTTAGCGGCTGATCTTTGACTTATTGCAAGGGCAGTGTCTCGCTTTAATGTTGTTAATAATGCATAAATTATGTCGCTGTGTTACTTATTTTTAACCGACTTAAAAAAAATATACTCGTATACCATATATATATATATAAATGTTATGTGTATTCGAGGATAACTTCATCGTTTATGATCCGATTTTGATGGTTATTTTTTTAATGGAAAGTAGATATCCTAACGGCGGTACCATGAAAAGGACACTAAGATCTGATGATGGCATCCAAGAGAAATCGCGTCAAACCTTGAAGTCGGTTTTATGTTAGAGTAGGTACATATAATATCTAACCTTTATGAGTTATATACATTAGTTTTTACATTATTTTTATTCTAGTCATGATAACTAGTAACTAAAAAAATAGTTTTTATGTACGCGCCTTCCAAAGTGAGTCTAGTCTGTGATGCTGAGCAAAATTCAAAAGTGATGCTCATCATATTGCAAATACAGACGATTCAACAATGCAGCATGGTAACACCCACTTTATATTTTCAATACGGAGAAGCTAACGAGTAAATATTATACAACATCGTATTTATATTAACTCACAGATATACATATTCATTTGTGTTTACTTCTATTGGGACTATTTGCAGTGATAATAATTCCAACTCTATTTGGACACTGTTGTCCCAAAGCTAGCGACAAGCTCAAAAATCACAATAGTTTAAATAAAAATTAGCTGTATATTTTAATGAATTGGTCTCCAATATATTATGGCTCATCTTAAAATGCTTTCAAAAGAATTACTTTTTTATATAAAAGAGAATCGTTAAATTTTTTGTGCTTCCAAAAATTAAAAAGTTTACTATAAGGGAAACTAATATTATTATCATACTTTATTACTAATTTTACTATATTATACTAATACTAATATTATATTTTAGCCCTGGTTACTACATTATAGTAGGTACCTACAATTACATATGAGCTCTAGAATATGAATATTTATTCAATTGTTTATTCAAATATATATTGCAAATAAATCTTCAATGCAGAGATATTCTGGAAGGAAAAAAATGTACTGAATATTTCACAACTGAAATCAAGCGTTCGGCTGCCGGTATTTTATGACTTAATTGGACGCAAAATGCAACACTAAAAGCTCCTTGTCATTCTATTAATATCTGATGACTTGAATATAAATAGAGACTTCATTTTGAACTAAACAGTATTTAATCTCTTCTCAGTCAAATAGTAAATACTCGTTGTTGATGGCTGTCCAGCCTTGTAATCGTGATAATAAGGTTCTTCTACCCCATACTTGGGTATTTACAAGCTGTGGGATTGACGCTACTATCAAGAACGAAATCGTTAGGCTTGGTATATCGAATAGACGTTGTAATTAATAAATGTATTCAGAGAAATAAAATTAAGATTTAATACATTTAAGACTGTTATTTATTTAGTTTGCCGAACTGTGGTCTCCGAGGAGCTTTAAGCTTTGACTTTGGAAATGATAACAACAAGTGATAGTTTGTTACACTGTTTAAGAAACCATCTGGACATCGACATGTAGGCAATATATATAAAGGATGAGAATTAAGATGTAATGTTGTAATCTGGCAATGAATAAGAATGTATTAAAACCCGCTGGGATATTCGGACAAGATTTTTTACTTTTATTACAATACACTGAGTATAGATCAATACCGTCCGTGCCTAGAAACACGTTTTATAGGTACAGGGCATTATGTAAGGTATGTCTGTGAAACGAATGTTCATTGTTGGAGTTGTCCGTCAATATGTCGAAATCGGGCTATATTCACGAGCGGTTTATTCGCCTGTCGTGGTTGTCCGTACATCAGATATGTCATTATCTGCTTCAATTATGCTTGATTTTAATTTGCTACATGCATGAATGACGTGATATAGCGTACTATGTAGTGAATATTTTGTTTTGTGTGTCACGGGTGGGGCTTATCATTAATTATTCAAAATGGAATAAAAATTCAACAAAAGAAAAGAAAACTTTGGAGTTAGTAAAGACTAGTTATTAACCTATTGTAATTTATATTTATAACCAGCTTTGAGAGTACTATTGTAACTAAATATTTGGAGTAAAGTAATTAAGTTTATAGTGGCAATGACTATTTTCAATTACATTCATTGCTTGTAAATAAACTATTGCACACGAAATTATGTTTCTGAAATTTCAATAGAAACTTTTCGAAATTCTATAGGTAATAAAATAGGTAAATCTGTATACAATGCTAAACGCAAATTGAGTTAATTATGGAAATATTATGTTTTGTGCTAAATACTAACTAAAAGCATCGTACCGACTTAAATTTATAAAGTCCCTAGAGCTATAAATATTTACAGACGCAAAGGCAAAAAGTATAGACGAAGAATCGATAAGTTAAATGTACCACATCGTTACAAAGTACTTTGTCAAGCGATTATACATTCGTAGTACAATATACCACCGAAAATCACAGTGCCGAAGGTTGCTGACGATAACAGTAGTTGGCATTTTGATTGATGCTAATACAGTCAACTTTGGACTAAAGTTGTCCGTACCTACCGATTAGATACATAAGCACATTGAAGAATGTTCTTTATACGTATATCTTTTTACAGATGAGGAAGTTTGAAAGCCTTGTACATGACCTTCGATATGAGAAATTGAATAGAAAGGTTAGGGTCATAAAAACTAACGTAAACTTTGAAAAATAACAAGGGTTAAATTCAACTTCAAATCATTTTCTACTTCAAGCTAGGTGAAATATTAAAAAATATGCCTCATAATATAATGAAGAGTCAATACCAAAACCTAATGTTGAAAGTAAATTTGTTGATTGTGATAATATCTTTTTAAGGATAGCTAAATTAATTAAATTGAAAAAGAAACTTAGATTATTATCAGTCTTCGTGCAGCGTGCCATGCGGCACGATGGACCGACGATTTGAAGAAAGTAGCGGGTTGTGGATGGATGCGGACTGCCCAAAACTGGGGTGGTTGGCACTACTTGGGAGAGACCTTCTTGTGATATTAATAATTGATGATAATACTTTTACTGAGTGTTTACCCTTAGGAAAAACTGATATTATGGTAAAACCGGTTGAACTAGTAGCTGATTCCAAGTAATCTTTGGAATAATAACGGCCGACAAGATTACCGACACCTTAACCTAACTTAAACTTAACTTAACTTGAAATGTTTATGTTGAATATGTTTACGAATAGTTTGGCATATCGCAAGATTTCGTTAAAAATCAATCTATATGCCTTTCCCAATTCGAAATTAATCTCGCTTCACTGATGCAATCAACCCAAATGTAGGTCAAAAGTCAGTAGGTACACCTTGCAGTCTACAGCTGGTGTATTTTAAATTCGTAAATGAAATACAAATTATATCATTTCAGAATTTGGACATTTACACATGAAAACGTAACTTCACTACCTTCAATTCATATTTTTCACCGACTTCAAAAAAGTATCAGTTTCTTAATTTGACTGTATTTCTTTTTTTGCTTTTATGTTTTGACTTCGACTAGGTGAACCGATTTTTATGATTATTTTTTTATTTCAAAGCTGGTGCTTCCCGTGTGGTTCTTATTTCAATTTGATCCGTTCTTGAGGTCGGTTATGTTTTTATAAACATTTACTTAATAAGGCATACTTTCATGTAAATATCAAAAACAAGTATCTAACGAAACCTATCAAAACATTACAAATTCCGTAATTTTATATTAACAATTATTTTTACGGGAATTAACGCGATCACTTACTCAGCCTGTGACCACGGCCAGTGCAACCTGGTCGAAACGTCAGGCAAATCAGAGGTATGTAATACCTTTTAATAAGTGATCGCGTTAATTCCCGTAAAAATAATTGTTAATATATCATGGAAGGCGAAAGTTTAAAAGTTCCGTAATTTTCTTCCTCTTTCCTTTTATGTATCTGAGTGAAATATAATTGTTATCTTTAGTAACTATTTCCGAATAATTTCCCTCTTAGGCGATGCTTACTAACAGATTAGAGGATAATCTGTGTACTTACTCGACTTAACTTATTTATCGATAAGCGAGTTTCAAGTTCATCGTTGACTCCGCCAAATACCACTTGATATACTACACAGATGTTGAAATAGCTGAATCATATTACAGTTTGTAATATTCGTAAATTAACAGCATTGGTAATACGTAGTACGTAGTACGGTTCTTATGGAACGCTGATGACCTTGTTATATGTAATTAATGTGGTTTGAGAGTTAAAGTGATATTTAAAATATTGCTATCAGGTAATTATTGTCAGTTTATTATTAACCGACTCCAAAGAAAATAGGAGATATCTCAATTCAACCGTTTTTTTTTTAATGTTTGTTCGCGGATAACTTCGCCGTTGATGAACCGATTTTGATGATTCTTCTTTTAATGGAAAAGAGATATCCCAACGGTGGTACCATGATAAGGACACTAAGACATTTTGGTCTAAATTCATTTTTTTGTTGCGGTATGCCATAAGTTTCAATTCTTTAAATTTATATGCAATTCAAATAGAGATTGTAAACCAATTTCGTCATGCTAAATAATCTTAGGAATATATTTTATAGATTTATAAATTACAAAAAGCTAGTTCACCTCTGAATTCTGTTCGCCTAGAGGATTGCGGTATGATGCCAGTCACTCCGTGGAAAAGCTGCTACTCATGTAAAACCATTGGAACTAGTAGCTGACCCCAAAATATATTGGGAATAATCCAAGCTAGAAAGATGAAATGTACAACATCGGTATTTTAATTATTTCCGCACCTCATGTTCATTGGATTAAGTTAACAATATATTAATTGTTATTATTATTTTCAATAACATTTTAACGTATCGATGCACCTAATTCATGATAATAAGCTACATTATTCATCCCTATTAAAAGAGACTAGCTGACCAGGTGAATTTCGTACCGCCATATTTACATATCTGTCTCAGCTTCCCACAGGCAGTGTACAGTCACCGACCAAAAAAATAACTAAAGATCTTAAAAAAAATAAAAAAGAGAATTGTTCAATTTGGTGCAGCCGATTGGAAGTTATGAGCGTACATACTGCGTACGTACTTTCAGCGATTCATTTTTATAAATATAGATTAATCAGGCAAGTGTTAATTCCAAATTTAAAAGATTTTATAACAATATTAATAATTTTAACCGACACCAGAACACTAAACAAACTGACAGCTAAAGCCAAAAGGAATAAAATACTAAGAAAAGGGATGTTTACTTACACGTTAATATTGGCAGACTAAAAATATTCTCAGTTCGGCAAGCTTCTTGCGGCCGTGTATATTAAAAAAAAATGCCGACGTTATCCGTATGGAAACATGAAAAAATTTGGCTATTGGAATAGCTATTGCACTGGAGCTACGTGTTCTAAGACTCTTTAACATTTTGTTTGCGAACAAAGCTTTGCGGGATCTCTCACTTGAATATGACTTTCTAGAGAAATAGGTTTGAATAGCATTACTAGCTTGCCTTGCTTAGCAAAACCGTTTCGTGACTGGTACATGGAGGTATTAAGGTCGCCTACAGAAAAAGCAAAAGGTTGAGAAATTTACTGTCTTGTTAATAAATTGCACTGCACTGAATTCTGTTTTAGAATTTCACGGATGCACTTATGTACTTACTGATTTACGTACGTACTTTATATTAAAGTCTTGTGTACATGTATCGTTATTATTTTTAAGAATTCTTGATATCTGTTTTCGAGGAATTTGTAATACTTTATAGCTGTTTAAAAAACATTTATTTAAGTATTATTCGTATACCCTTTATGTATTTACAGATAATCCGAGTCAGATGGACTTTTTTTGTTTAAAAAGATTCGAAAAGTTGGTGTGATTTTTGAGTAGGAGTCTGATAATGTCTGTTCTGTGATAATATTAAAGTGTTAAGGCTTCAAAGTGTTACAAATAAACAAGCATTGACCTCAGAGAACCTCTTGGAATTGTTTGTCTTCAGTGAACTGTAAGCAAGCTGTGAGCATTTAGGACAGTAGATGCAAATATCTCTATATGAATATAATCAGTATTGTTTGCTCCATTTTGTGATAAGCAAATGTATTTGGTAAAAATAACGTGTATTATTAGCAGAAGATATTTGATGGTCTTTACTTATCCCCGAGAGTATGAAAAGTATTTCTTTGTGGGTTTTGGGTTCTTTGCTTTGTGTTAGGTGTAAGCGCACAGGACTTAAGTTTGTATTTATAGTTCTCTAGTCTAGAAATACTTAACATTTAAATATAAATTGGTATGGATATAAAAGGAAAGAATTCTCATCATCACCATCCTTCACTTTTCACACTTATTTGAGGTCAGTGCAAACAGTTTTCTTCTTCTAAAAAGGATACTGTAAGTATCACAGTAAAAGTGAATTATCATCCAATGTAATATCATTAGATGATAGTCCACTTTTACTCAAACGGTAGCAATCTGTTACTAATCTTGTAACTAAAGCTTTATATAAAATACATCAGTAAATGTGGTAAAAAAATACATGGAAAAAATATCAATTGTATCAGGTATCAGATTTGTTATAGTTTGAGATAAAACAAATTAAAACAAGTGAGCTAATAATGTAATTGAAAAGGAGTGAAACTTTATCGTACAGTAACATCCTTTAATAGTCTTTCGAGCTTGACATACCCGTCTTTTTAGAAAGAAGGTGTCACCATGGACAATGTTTTAGTATAGGGTTTGAAGTTTTTTTTTAGTTTTGAAGGATTGGAACTTACTCTTAATAAAACTTTTGGGCCTCACTTTAGTTCCTCCAACAGATATATACAATATTAGTCTATTAACGGATATTGAAACTAAGTATTTATGATATTAAAGTCAGTATTAAAATAGTGGTAAGGGCTACAATAATTCGCTGACGAGTACTGAAAATTATTAATAATTTTGAGAAATTTGCAAAAAAAAATGTTGTTAAATGTATCATTTATTCTATTTGATTATGATTATACTAGAATTGTAGATCACGAAGTTAACTATAAGTTATCCGTATAACTTTCTTAGGCGGGATTTAACGAAAACTAAACATTGGTGACAAAAACTAAACGTGCTTCTGAAAAATTCAATAATACTTTCTAAATAATACTGTACTATTGGAAACCATTAATGAGTTTAAATGATAATAATCTTATAAACATCAAATTTAATTATTTTTCTTTGTTCTATAAATCCTGCTCCGCCTTCCTCTTAGATGCAAATATATAATCAATCTCTTTGCAATTGAATTTCTTCTTTGAATGCTTTCCGTCTCTTCACGTTGACGATACGATAGAAATTAGACTATTTTACTGTACAGTATAAAAATTATCTACTCTGTATACACTCCTTTCCAGGACTAATCTATTTATTGTCGGGAAGTTTTTGGACAAGGTATGCTATTCCTCGAAAAAGCAAAGCAAGCAAAGATAAATCTCCCCAATTAGAAATGCACGTTTGTGATTGAAAACTGTCTAATAATATACAAAAAAAGTGTAACATGTTCACACTGGCTTTATTAGCAAGTGAGATGACAAAAAAATTCAAATTTTGAAAAAATATCATTACTGTAGCAAATTACTCAGGGGACTTACTCGTGCAACCCCGGCATCAGATTCTAATTGATTAAGTCTCGACAATTTACCAATTTACTTCCTGAATTTTAACTTGATTTTAAATATTTTACACTAATTACTGAACGTTGACTTCGTCCTTACGTTTCTGAACAACGGATATTAATAAAGGTATTAAATTTAAAATGATGAATAACATCGAGTTTTTTAAGAATGTGTTATATAATATAACAAGGATTTTATACATTGCATCTTGTGAGCACTATGCTAATCAAAGAAGTCTATAACTCAACATAGTCCATTAATTAAGAATGAGCATATAACGTTCATAGTCTATTAATGAAATGTGTTGTCAAATGAAACAGTTTCTCTCGGTAACCAGTACTCTTATAAAACCAGCGTACTATCGACCTGTTTAGGCCATAATTTAGGACGCTAACAATAATTAAATATACGAATATCTTACTGATACCGTACAGGTTTTTTGTGTTGTCTACATGTCAAGCGTTTCTCGGAAAGAAAGCTAGTTTTCTCATTTTCAGTTTGAACTCTGTATTTCTTCAAAATAGGTGTATGAACGAAAAATTTGAAAAAATAGAGTTACTGATAGTTTGTATATCCTACCTGCTTGGGTAAGGGAATGTACCGCAAACATCTAGTGTGTATCTGACTAAAATGCGCTTTAGCATGTTTAACACGTGTTTAACGTCATTTTTTAAACATAAGTTAGAGTTATTTCCAGTTGATTCGTTTTGTCATAGCTGTGGTAACAGCTGCCACAGGCGATACGGGAGACCTTCTCTTAATTAGGTCATCGTCATCTCATATCTCACAAATTAGTCAAAGAAAACATCCATAAACTCGGACACAACGTTAATCAGTAAATTAATGTTGTCCCAATATATTTTATCTTCTAATATAACGGTACAATGAGCTCTCTATAGTTCTAGAGTCTACTATAAAATTAGGTCATATATTTCACTTCAATAGATATAGTTCACTTGCGGACGGCTCACCATATTGTTGAGCTTCTGGTTTTCACTCTTCTCTTATGGATAGTCCTATCAAGCTATATTTATATATGTCTATGGATTTGATATATGTTAATTTTTTTTCTTAAATCATATTTCTTTTACTAAACAATAAGGACTAATAATGTTATGATTGGGTGGGATGACCAAATGACTGCGTTTTTAGTAATATCACATCATTTTATTTTTAACATGTATCGTGTAACAAATTTCTTTCTTTTTCTTTTTCTTTCTTTAAAAAAAAATACGGTACAAAAATTACACTAAACGGTAGAAATGTGTTTAAAAACAAAATTTAAAAAGGCAAAATATAAATAACTGTTATTAACTACATTCATTGGCAAATTATCTCATAACAGTGTTTGTTTTGTTATGTTTGACTGTGGGTAATTGTGTTTTATGCACTTAAGCGACTGTTGCCGTGTGAAATTGCTTCGTGCGACCCTTTGTTCTTATTCCGAGCAAACCTTTCATGTGAGCACATTGTAATTAAATTTATAGATGAGATAAATGTAAACGATTTGGAAACTAAGTGGCAATACATTTTCATGCCTTAGGGATTGGGTTTTTAAATAGAGAAATTGTAAAACTATGTTCTTCCTTTAGCGAATTGTAAACAATAATGGCAAAATGCATACGGTTTTATAGCGTACACTCTACAGTAACACTAGAGTAATGGACAAAGAAATAAATCTAAAGAAATTTAAGCAAATTTCAGGTGTACAACTTAACCAAGGTTTTCCTATGGTGGTAATATAAATATTTTAGACTGCTGTTAATAGCCAAGATTTAATGATGAGTGGTTTTTAAAATTGATGATGCCGGCTTTAAAAGCTTCAGCTTAATTAGCCGTACTAAGAAAGTATTCAAATATCGGGTATCGATCAAATCACTGAGAGTATACCGTCACGTCTCAACATATTTTCTAATTTGCTGGGTAAAGGTGTGCATACTTAAATAATGAAAATAAATCACGCAGGTAGGGTTCCGTATCATTGTATATATATATTTTAAGTATCTGCTTTTTGTCGTTATTTATATCGCGCAGGTAACGTAAAAAATCACGTTTATTGCATGGGAGCCCCTCTTAAATATTTATTTTGTTAAATTTTTAATATTTTTTGTTACAGAGACAACAGAAATATAATATATCATCTTTGAAACTTTCAACTGCCTAGCTATCACGGTTCATCAAACAAAGTTTGGTGACAGACATACAGATAGACGGACAAACTTATGTACAGACAGACGTCCGTCTGTCGGTACATCCGTCTTATACATGCGGAGTCTTAATAATCGTGCACCGTCTTTACCCTATATTCTCTGTTCTGTGGCATTTACCCTTTGGCTACGGAATCCTAAAAGTAATTTCAATCTAACCACGGCTCTATTTTATAACAGGCTGAAAATAATTTTAAATAAATGTTCATATTCTCATAGCGGAACATCAAGATACAAGAGGAACGTGTAACAGCATCCAATAGTGATGTCTACGAACCTAAACTCTCATGTTTATGTCGTCTGTAAGATCTAATCCACATGTGGATATAAGTAGTGAACTTCACATACTTCACGTACAAGTCGATATAATCCTCTGAATGAAATGTTTGAGTTTTCTTATTCTATAACCGAAGCTTCACGCATATATTCTAGAAAAATATTCCGACTTCTGTAATGATGATGCAATGATGGCACCTAATGAGATTTTATTTATACTCTATACAAACAATCTATACATCTATAAAAATAAATAAAATTGGAGTGTCTGTTTGTAATAATAAAATAGCCGCTTTTTAATAAATGCCTACGTATGTATGTATAATGTTACACGATACATGTACCAAAATAACAATTTTTTTTTCGATTTTTGTCTGTCTGTCTTTCGGGCTGTCTGTCTGTTTGTTCCAGATAATCTGTGGAACGACTAGACCGATTTTCACTGGCAGATACCTGATGATCTAAGGAGTAACCACGCGGTACGACAATAACCACGGATAACACCGAGGGGTTCAGCAAGTATATTTATAAATGTAATCAAATCACGCTATAGAATATATAATATTATACCATGAGGATCTTTAATACGACAAAAAAATCGAAAAAAAACTATAATCCGACTACGTTGAAAATTTATAAAGCCTATATCAGATGGGCTATTATTACAAATCTATTGACACCTCATTCATTAAAATCGGTTCAGTAGTTTAGATGCTACGGTGAAACATACAAACATACATAGACTGTCAAAAATATTAATTTTCCTTTTGGCTTCGCCATATAATAACCATACTAACGAATGTAATGAAATAACCTTGCTGTTGTGATTTTCCAAAAGATCATAGCTGTGAAGCCTGTGTTATCTACAATACAGAATTATCTGGACGCTTTTATTTACCAGAACATTAGTTTATTTTACTGTGATACATAGTGTTAGTGAAATAACGCATTTCTTATTGCAGCGTTCTGTAAAGAAATGTAAAGTTCTTTAAGGTAAAGACGTCTCGTGAACCGACAGGCTGAGGCTTCTAGGGCCTTGATATTGTAATAACGAAAAGATGCAAATAATGTTTACTTAGAAATTCATCTACATTTCTCGGCTCTACGAAACAGCATAAGCACTACCTAGTCACTTCTGGATCGTTTGCGTTTCACTTACATCGGCAGTAATGGAATCCTTGACTTTTCTTCTATTTTACAAGATTTTTGCCATAATTATTTAAAACGTGACTAAAATATTTTTATCTCGAATAAATAAAATTGGAGGGTCTGTTTGTAATATTAAAATAACAACTTTAAAAAATTGCATATGTATGCAAATTTTCAAAATTTTATTTATAAATAACATTTTGAAATTTTTTGTCTGTCTGTCTGTTTGTTCCGGGTAATCTCTGGAACGGCTGGACCGATTTGGACGGGGCTATCATTGGCAGATAGCTGATGATCTAACTGAATTACTTTTTTTGACTAGCTTTGTCCCGCGGCGTATCCCTTGGTACGACAATAACCGCGAGTAACACCGCGGGGTTCAGCTAGTTTAGAATAAAAAGCATGGCAAATTTCTCGTCCAAGTCTAATCCTTTTGTGGGAAAAGTAACACTTGGAAAATACAAAGGAGAACAGAACATTTCATTTGTAGGATATTTACTGAAACTTGAGCCACTCTTTCAATAAAAAGACCAAAAGATATGAAAAGCTGGATTCATTGTATTCATGTTACTACAGTTGAACTGTTATAGACTAGCGGTAGTAGGTATTAGTGTAGGTTTACACATACTATATTATACTTTATCTAGATTTAATGTATATTATGATACTAAGTACAACACATTAGAAATTCATAAAGTAATTAATGTAAATAGGATAAACCAACGAACTAAACTAATATTATTATGCTTAATTCTAAACTTGAATTTGATATTGGTTTAGGTGAACATCTTTTCAGTAAGCCTAATTAGCTGGAAGAGATATTGTAACAAAGTTTACTAACGGTTGAAACTCGGTCTAAAAGATAGGTTCCCTTTACTTTGTTGACGAACGAACAGATGAACATGGCGAAAATATAAGGATCTCTTATCCGACTACGGAGCCTTAAAACATCATTATTGCAAATAAATACATCTTTATAACTTAGTACTATTTATTTATAATACAAATGCTTTCAAAATAGAATCTCGTGAACTATTATTCGTTTTTAAATAATAATTCGGACGCTTAAATTTCCCTATTAGCCTTGATGTGGTTTGTTAAACCACATCCCGAGTACACTTTGTCCCTAAAGACTTAAATTGCTTTGTTGGATAATATAAATACCTTTCACATATCCGTTTCCAATAGTGGTATGGTCAGATTCATAGGTCAGAATAAGAGTATCCAAGAAATTAGAATTTGAGTGCCTAAATACTTTGAGGAAACACTGAATACCGAATCCATGTGAATATGATAAAATTTTAGTTCTTTTAAATGTGATTTATTGTTAAAGAAAATAAGTACATATTTCCGGTAAATTCATCATCTATTAAAATTAGTAGGTACCTATTCTTTACACTTACTTGATAATATTGTGTATTAAGCTTTAACTGTCAGAAATTGTAAGATACGAATTAAAATTTATAAGAATGAAATAAATAATAGACACATGTCAGATGTAACACAGATATCAGACTTATAAGACACTAGCCGACCCACGCAACCTCGTTTGCGTCTTCTATTGCCCGTAGCGTAATAATTTTCCCCCGTTTTCGAAACATTTTTCATTGCTGCTCCACTCCTATTGGTCCAAGGTGATGATATATAGCCTATAGCCTTCCTCGATAAATGGGCTTTCTAAAACTGAAAGAATTTTTCAAATCGGACCAGCGGTTCCTGAGATTAGCGTGTTCAAACAAACAAACAAACTCTTCAGCTTTATATATAAGTATAGATATAGATGCCATGTCAATGATGACCACTTACGAGGTTTTTGAAATAAAATATGTGTTAAATAAACAACTTTTCAAATACGGATTGTATTTATGTTATATATGTGAAAGTTACTCTGTCTGTCGGTCATTCCTGCTTTCACTGCCAAACCGCTGCACCGATATAAATGAAATTTGGCATAGCGATATTTTTATTCTTGAGGAAGAACATATATCTTTGCTGCGCTAACCGACAAACCTAGTATATCATAAAAGCGTAACATATATACGGACATCTGTTGAGTTGGCATTTATAAATACTTGGAATTTATTAAGATTTTAGTTAAATCATATCTCATTTAAATTAGATACATACATAACACAGCTAATGGTTTCTTTTTAGTGTCAAGTGAAACCTTCCTAATAGCCTAGACCTTACAATTTCCAAATAGCAAGGAGAGGCTCTAACTCTGGGAATCTGGGATTTGATCTAAGAGGAAGAATTTTGTTTTCGCTAGCTTCTATGCAAACCATTTCCATAGAGAGGTTTTAAAATTGATTGCTCTTACCAGCACTAATATTAAATTTTATCACAAATGCCTTTTTGTATTGCATCTCACGTGTACGATAAGCGATAATACTATGCTAAAGTACAAAAAATTCACGTCTTTACAAGAGGTGTCCACAGAAACTGATGTATTTAAATGAATATTTCACTAAACACTTCTTGAAAATAGTCTAATAAAACATATTATCGAGCATTCGCACTTTACCAGATAATTATTTATTTTATGGACATTTTATAATAAAAATAGCTAATATTAAAATGTACCTAAGTATTGTAAGATTAGTAAGTACATCTAACTTTTATGGAAATTGTTATTCTTATTGTTACTTCATTATTCTTTGCATAGCTAATGTTATAAAACGATGATAGAATAGAAAATTATACGAACTTAAAAGATTTGCAAGTGTTCCATTTCACAAAACAGCAAGTGAAATTAAATAGAAAATGAAATAAACTTTTCAACTACGATTATATTACACTAGCTGACCCACGCAACCTCGTTTGCGCCTTATATTGCCCGTAGCGTGAAAATTTCCCCCGTTTTTGAAACATTCTTCATTGTTGCTCCGCTCCTATTAGTAGTAGCGTGATGATATATACCCTATAGCCTTCCTCGATAAATGGACTATCCAACACCGAAATAATTTTTCCAATCGGACCAGCGGTTCCTGAGATTAGCGTGTTCAAACAAACAAACAAACCAACAAACAAACAAACAAACTCTTCAGCTTTATATATTAGTATAGAAGTATAGATTTTAAATTTTTATTTTGCATTTTTATTTTTTTAAGGTTTCTTTACATAGTAATTTCAATTTTTGAAAAATAATCCGAGAGTAAAGTTATTTAAATGGATGTAGTCGACTTTTTATAATTTTTAAACACGTGTCGATTAATAAATAAACCCCCGATTAACAAATCTCGTAAACTAAGATTGAGCTGATGTTTAGCTGTATAAGATATTTCTTGGCACATCACATCATGTACAAAGTAAATCTAATATATAAAATTCTCGTGTCACAGTTTTAGTTGCCAAACTCCTCCGAAACGGCTTGACCGATTCTCATGAAATTTTGTGAGCATATTGAGTAGGTCTGAGAATCGAACAACATCTATTTTTCATCCCCCTAAATGGTTAGCCCTAATGGTCACCCATCCTTAAAAAAAAATTATGGCAAAACGATGTTTGCCGGGGCAGCTAGTATATATGTGTGTTTTCTATTAGCACAGCTTTTATTTTCTTATCTATAAACTTACGATAGCCACGTTGTGTAAGTTTTACTTGTTAGCATAACTGTAATAACTATTTTCTTTACAGGATAGGAGAATAACTAAGTGCACTTCATTTTACTTTGAAGCATATGAATGGTTCAAATACATTTGAAGTGGTGGTTACGCAAGTTTCTTGTATATAGACTAAGATTTCGCAATATAAACGCAAAAACATTCAAGATGACTTCTGTGATTCTGTGTACCGTAAGATGATAATATTGTAATAATCAAGATTTCAAGGTAGCAGAGCCACGCTGATTTCAGCACGACCGGGCCGGCTCGACCGGGGCGGAGCTGCCACGAACGCTGTCGTGTATCGTTGGTGAGTGCGAGACTGGAGGCCCAACGATACGAAAGCATCACAAGGCCGCCATGGTGTGGATTACCATGCCACAATGTTGCATTTTCTGAATTCGCAATGAGTATGGTAACCACCACTTTTGGATTCTGCTTTTGCTTTCCACCGGGCGGAGATGAGTCATTTTGGCAGGTCCCAACACAAAAAAAAATCAAGAACTTATTCTATTGTTGTTTGAGTTTTATCTATAAGTGTTATGTTAACTATTGTTTATGCATTATAAATATACTGAATCATTGAGGTTGCATATTAATCTCCCTTAAAACAAATTAGAATCTAAAGAAGTAAGAAATGTTATGAGAAAAATTAAATATTTAATATGGTTGTTTTTATTATGTAAATAATTGTAAAAAATACTTACTGAAACTTAAAAAAAAATACCAATACTTGACTTAAAAATAAAATAGTAAATTAATGTAACACGCATACAATACAATAATTAACTAACCTCTAGGGAAATACCCTAGATACTGTATTACAAAGGGCTTAAAATGAATCTTTGGTGTAATATGTAACTGTGGACGGTATAAAAGGTTGGTTCATGTAAAATAATTAATCCCTGCCGTATAGTTAAAACAAAGAGACAAGATTAATATGTCTTGTAGCTACAAATAAAGAGATAAAGATAAATTGAAATGAGTAACTATTGCTTTTGCATTACATTATAATCTGCAAAATCTGCATAACCTAGTGTTTATAACTACCAGAACCAAACATACTAACATAAAATTATTTACATTGATCAAAATACCAAAAACAGCTGTATTTCATACGTAGTATGTAGGTACAATCAAACACAAACAACGTATGATACAATCGATGGATTTAGCTAAAATAGAACACCTGACAATTGGCACTTGATATTCGCTAAATCCACTTAGGAAATGATGCTTTATGTGTGAAGAAGATAATTGGGTATTAGAAACAGAATTGTACTACATACCTACGAGTATACTGTTTTTCAAGAATTTAGGTAAAGCGTGTTTCGTATTTTTAGGGTTCCGTGACAAAGGCAAAAAACGGAAACCTTATAGATTCGTCATGTCTGTCTGTCTGTCCGTCCTTATATCACAGCCAGTTTTGCCGAAACTATAAGAACTATAATATTGAAACTTAGTAAGTATATGTAGTATGTGAACCGCATTAACATTTTCACACAAAAATAAAAAAAAGCAATAAATTTTTGGGGTTCCCCATACTTAGAACTGAAACTCAAAAATTAGGTTTCCAATATCATTTTTTTTTAGCTAAATAGTATGAGCGAGAGACGCTTCCAAAGTGGTGAAATGTGTCCACCCCCCTCCCCCCCGTAACTTCTAAAATAAGAGAATGATAAAACTAAAAAAAATATATGATGTACATTACCATGCAAACTTCCACCGAAAATTGGTTTCAACGTAATCTAGTAAGTAGTTTTTTTAATACTTCATAAATCGTAAACCGCAATTTACCTTTCATTCAATGAACACAAACATAAAAATAAAAATTATATTATGTTACTTGCTGCTGCGGAACTCTTCATGAGCGAGTCCGACCCGCACTTGGCCGCTTTTTTAAACAAACGTTATCGTAAGTTTGTAAAGTTTATTAACTTTTTATTTTGTAATCATATATTTTTGAGGTAAGGTTTAGATGTTGAGTACAAAATATAGTTTATATAATCTTGTATATCGTATTGCTAATTCATGTATTAGTGCTTGTGGAATGAAACAATGAAAAGTAATCTTTGCGATTTGTACGCTATAATCTGACGCTGATTATGAAATTTCGCCTTTGCCTATGAAACCTTGAAGTCGGTTTTATTTTTGTTGTTTTTTTTTTTTTTTTGGAACGGTTTGTTACAGCAAATCCGGAAAGGATTAACCTAGTATCATTAAAGCGTATCATTAAAGGAATAAACAAATAATTTTAATAGTTTTTCCGAGTGTTCAGCTCAACTTCTGATTTTATCATTTTATAAAACAATGCACTTGGTAAAACTTAGTTTCTAATCTTACACGCACGAGAGACAAACTTTATAAGCAAAAACGAATATCTACCAAATATTAATAACAAACTATTAAGTAAAACATAAGATAGACGTAATAAAGCAAAAGAAGGCTTAGACACGGGTAACGTAGAAGAACTAAGATCTTCGGAAGTTATATTTTTATTAATTATTTTCTGAATACGTCGCGCATTTGCAATCGGTAGTTTTCCTGATAAGAAAAATATTTTACCATCACTTTTTCGTAATTATTTAGTAATTATCTGAAACTTCATTATAGATTCAGTTCCGTAATACCGTTGCAATACAGTTTCACTTTTTCTTTTTAAACATATCTATACCCACATAACAAATTTACAAATAATAATTTTGATTTTGGTAACTATCATGAACCACTTTATTTTTTTGGCAATCGTATTCCGCAGTGCAAAAACGAAAAATGATTTTGATGGTCAATATTGGTGTTTGGTTAGTTTTCTGTTCAATCATTTTTCTAATCAGGCAACCTTTTCATTAATTTTGTTAAATACTTACACATTAGAATGCATTCCTTACGAAGTTATGCTATTTAAAATAAACGTTCTTTCGCTCAGGAAAACATCATATATAACATGGTGTTGACGTAATTGTAAACATTTTAAACCGAACATTAAGCATTCAAAATTTTACAGACAACACTTACATCTGCGCATACTTAAACAGTATATTGTTATAATAATTTAATTAAACGATTTTAGCAATTTTCTATAACTACAAGTAATATTTTTGTTCATCAGACTCACGAATTTAACGCATAGTTTGTGTTGTATGGCGGGTTTTATTCGTGAAAACAGGTTATACCGCTTCTGGTCACGGGTCAACCCGTGACTACATGTAATCCTTTCGGATAAGTCCCGTTAAACAACAATAACTACCCTTTAATGTAATCTGAAAATATATATTCCGTTATAGCTTTGCCAAGACATTACCAAAACAGCTGAATTGTTTTATTTATATTTGAATGTTATTTATATTCGAAGGATGAGTTAATTGTGTTCTATTTTACATTATCATAAACACGACTACTGATACTATTCAGTTCTGCGTCACTTTCAGAAGCGATCTCATTAACAAGTCCACAGCGACAATCGTTTGACAATTTGTTTTTTTTTGTCATTGTAATAGTTGTAATGTGTTATATAACGTACAAGGTTCTTTTGAAATATAGTTATACCTACTTTGTGAATTGATATATGTTATACCACAAAATAAGTAATGCTTGCTTGTATTGTATGTGCAGCCGTACTGTACCATCCGATCATCATTATTATTTTTCTTACAGGCTTCATGGGTTACGTTCACACACAAAAGAAAAAATCCCGAGGGAAAGAAAAAACTACGCCACGTGTATGTAAAAAATTCATGATGATCGCTTCCGTAGTGAAAACGATGTCATGCTTTCACATTTTCACTATGTAACTAACTCTCATATTCACGGAGTAGGTACTCTGCTCACTTCAAAGTATGTGTCATCTTTTAACTTCTGTTTAACATTGTGAAGTATTTTAATGTTTAAATATTTAGGTACAGAAACATTTTTAATTACTTTTAACGTTATATTCTTTTTCTTAACGTTTGTTTCTTATACTCAATTTTACACAAGTCTAATGCCTATTGGATTGCAGCTATACTCTTAAAAAATATACAAATACAAATAAAACTTACAAATGTTCTAACCATTAACCTTTCCATAATTATAATCTATTTGTAATGACTCAGTTCTGAATGTTTTATTACACTTGAAGTGATAAATTGATTCCAAAACCATTTTACACGAACACATACTACCATTACTACCACAGATACTACCGTACAATATTGATAACTTCGAGATTTGCATTGAATAGTGATGAAACCAGTCATGAGCCACGCATTAACTTATGTGCATAAAGTAACAGTCACTTTCAAAGTAAGACAAAAGAATACAAGGTGACATGGTAATTTGTCGTGTCATTCCTTCAAAGCGTGTAATTCGTTACTGATGAAGACTTTGACACATCTAGAATCAAATAGTGTCACTCAATAAATTAAATAATAGATTGAATTAATCTAGGTTCATTTTGTTCAATGTATACGTCGTATATAAAGTTTTTAAGGGAGATTTTTGTATGCGGCAGATAAGATTTTAAGGTATTAAGAACACATCAACATCTGTAAAACCTTATTTTCACTAAAATAAATTCGCAGCACTTTGTCTAGAAATGTCTGAAAAACAAAAGCGCAATTAACTAGAAGGCAGACTAAAGAATTCATGAAAAACATCGTTGGAGGGATAGTTTTATGTAAATTACTTTACTTTGAATTGTGTTCAACACTTCTAGGTTTTAGGTTTCGGGCTGTCTCGTACCTCGAAGTACCAAGACATTCTGAAGATTTTGATGTTTCTTGTGAGACTTTTGAAACTGTATTACATACGAGTAACTTTCAATTTCAAGGTATAGTATAAAAGTCATTATAGTTTCATTTATGTTAGGAGTTTAATAAAATTATATTATTTAATTCCTCTGTATGATAATTTTTAATGATAGCTATAATTATAATGACTAAGACTTCTATTACTAGACTATTATATGTTTTTTAAAGTTAATTCCTAACAAACAATGGATCGCACAGCTTGATTTGGTACAGGTTAATATTCGTTTATTTGTCGTGCATCTTTAGATTCGATAAATAATCGAATGATTGTATTAATGTATATTAGATTAATGTAATCATTAATATTGTTTTACTTATTAAAAAAAGATAAACCTGAATTACTTCCTTTACATCTCAGTAATAAAAAACATACGTGTTCCGTCTATTTTGCAGATTATTCCTCCAACAATACAATATTCTTGCTTCTACATTTTAATGTAACTATCTTGGCCGAACAGTTTGAAGGTAAATACTGTTAGTACAGGTGTAAGTATGTAGTTTTATAACACCTGTAAAAATCTTACCTCACACTTGTTATAGTATCTATATGTTTTTGTTGACAAAGCAACTCTGTACAGAATGACTCATACATGTTAACTCTCACTAGAAAATACTGACAAAAATAAAATGAGGGAGTGTCATGAGTGACATGAGTACACAATGTAGGAAATTGACTCTAATAATGTGATGAAATATGACTGTAGGTGTCTCAATCGTCTCAAGAACTAAGTGAGAATAATAATAGAATTCAGAATTGTTAACATTATACAGAAACATCATCTATATAGCATCAAATCAACGCAGGGTGAATCAAATAGCGGGAGGATATGGGATCTCAGGTTCTTTACCAAACTGAAAGGGCAATTTTATAAGACGATCATCGGACCAACGTTCTATTGGGATCTAAATGTTAGCCGAACAATGAGAACGGATGAGAGATGCCTCCATGTATGTAGTCTAGCTACATACAAATATTGAGGTAGGCGAAGAGAGTTTTATGAATGGAATATACGAGTATACTTTTATATAGTAGATTTACATTGTGTAAAGGACGAACGCAGAAAAGATGTACGTTGTAAGTAAAAGAGGATATGGGTCGTTAAGGATAAAACATTAAACTTTCTGTTAATTTAAACACTATTAAGATCAATATACACGAACTTAATGTTAGGAGTGCTGGCAATGCTTTCTTTTCTAGTGTACAGCTGGTTTTCGGCTCCTAGTACCTAAGACGGCGTATAGTTTTTGGCTTGTTTAAATCCGACATAACCACAAAAAGGTAATGTCCAGGGGGATTTTCGCACAGAAAAAAGTAGACACTTACACTCTTGCACACACACACGCGACACTGCATTTGCAGTCACTTGTTGAAGGTTTCAGATTTTTTTTCAGTTTCAGGATATCATTTAATACAATGTCACTACTTATGACTTTCATATATTCATGAGTAAAGAAATAACATTTTATGTGAGCAAATGTAAACTAAACATAAACGTCACCACTATTAGAACAAACTTAGTGCTTGTTAAATGCTTAGAAGATAACTTTGAATAAAGAGCCACACTCTGTAGAGGATATAACAAGGGTACAGGTAGTGCTGTTTTCAGTTTACTTGCCTAAATGTTTGCTAAGATATGAGTGAGTAGTCTGAGAAAACTTATTTTACAAACAATTGCATTCAAAATATTTCGTGTATCATTCTTGAATGCAGAATGATTAGTTGGTCTAATTTTTACCGCTTAACAAAGTTATATTTCTGTTTTCAGATCTCGCGGCTTTTACACATACACAGTTTTTGTTGTCAAATAAACAAGTCAGCGATCGCGGAGCACTTGCTGGAATCAGGATTGGATTAGTGCATTAAGCCACGTGAGTCCCTTCCAGAGATCGAGACTAAATAGGTATCGTAACGTTTTAAATAATTTTATCGCAAATGAATCCCACAGTACCTATAACAAAACTATTTGAAAGTCATAATACATACATTTTCATAACATTTTTAGATTTTTAAATGTGCCTACAGTATCTGCAAATTGAAAGTAATTTTCTGAAGTGGAAACTCTTTAGCCGCGTTGAGAACTGTTTGGTAGGAGAAAATCTTATAAGTTCGCGTCACCGACATGCTAATGTTTGAGATTGATAATTTTAATTTAAACATTATGAAATTTCTAATTTTACACATCAATTTTACAAATAACATTCTTATTTATAAGTTTTCACTTCTATTCGCAGTCCTTACGTTCACACTTACAATTGCACAAATGAGTTAACAAACAAATAAGTAAACTCGAGATTACTGCATAATGTGGAAAATTGTTGCCAGCACATTCTGTCATTTAATATGATAATAAGAATGTTGTTTGAAAGTTGTTTTAACCATTTTCATTTGAAATAGCATTTTACGGTACTTTAAAAATACTGAGCTTTGACTACATAGTTGTACTGTCTGATTTTACACTAGCTGTCCGGGCGAACTTTGTACCGCTGTATTTACATATCTCTCAGCTTCCCACAGACAGTGTACAATCTCGGAAAAAAAAGACTTTTCTCTATATTTCTTTTTCTTGTAAACAAACCTTGTACTAATAATAACGAACACGTAAAAAAGAATTATTTAATTTAGTGCAGACGATCGGAAATTATGCGCATCGCCTTGTTTATTTTTGTGAATATTTTCTAAATTATCGAAAAAATATTTTAGTAAGCCTGTATCAACCGCAGCGTTGCAGTGTGTAAGAGCTAAGAGAATATAACACCTTCTTTTTTTTCTTCTAAAATATACTGACTGATAATAACAAATACAAAAAAAAGAATAATACAATTTGATGCAGTCAATCGAAAGTTATGTTTAATTAAATTAAAAAGCTTTTACTGGAATGCCTCGAGACGAATCAAACGAGTCCAAACTCGATGATGTTGAGACGTTTAAGGCCACCTTCCAGCTCCAGTCATTATAATATTGTATTGTTACGCTTGCAAAATTTCAGCAAAATCGGTTGAAGATATCTGCTTCAAAATTAAGTTGCAAGATTCAATTGCAAGATAAGAAGACATTGGAAGTTAATAAAAAGCTTGTAAAAACAATAGACGCTAAAATTAACTCTACAATATCTTATATAATACTGGCTGTGCCCACTACTTCGTACACGTGACATTTGGATATAAAGTTATTTTTAATTATTCACCGTTTAAATCTTCCCTGGACTACGACAATCTTTTCAAATCCAAAATCAGCTAAATCGACCCAGCAGTTGTCGAGTTTTAGCGAGACAAACGAACAGCAATCGATTTTTATGTATAAGAAGATATACGAGATACGTGGAATGTAGAACTTAATTGTGAATATCAATCTTGTTTGAGGATAAATGGATTATTATCTTAACAACAGTTATTGATTTTTCGTTACATTTGAAAATAATAATATATGTTCATTATCCTCAATTCAATTCGTTAGTGTCAAGCGGATAGTGTTTGTTTACATCTTTAGGTATATCTAATTTACCTATAATAGCATCATACTACGACTATAAAAGGTAATTTGTATACGTTATATTATTATTGCTTGTTTGTTTGTCATCCTGAATTGTAACATTATTCATTGTGTATCTTGTTTGCGTGATTAAAACGGTTGATGACTTTAAAATAATATTATAGTGGATACAAACATCACTTCGAACGTTTTTAGTTGTTTGTTTCATTAATAAGTATTTTTCCAGTTGCCTAAACTGAAATCTTTTGCCTAAAATTTAAATAAATAACATTAAGCGAAATAATTAATCCTATGTTTATAAGCACTACTTTAATTATTCGAATTTCAGAAAAACCATTGAGATAGGAGTTTCGGATTATAAAGAGGATATTCTCGTTATAATCCGAAACTCCTATCTCAATGTTTTTCGAGTTACGAATCAAACGATCCGGATTTATAAGCCCTAGAGTCGTCAGTGCTCCATTAAGTAACGCTTTACTAAAGGCCAGGGAATAGGTAAAATGTATTCAATTAATTTGTTTAAAAGTGGGCATTGGCGGTACCATCGGAAAGGTGCGTTCATTTTTATTAATAAAATATGAAACTCTTGTAGAACTTGATTTCTTTGGTTAAATATTTACGTAGGACTTGTAGAAGTTTAGTAATGAGAATAACATATAACAGGATAAACATATCCTATATTTAAGTGAGAATATATAATTTAGTGAAATTAAATATCTCATAATATGTGTAATGGTTTTCTAGCTCTAAAGTTGTAATTAATTATTTTTGATATTATTAAGACTTTTTGTTTCTACTTAATACTACTACTGCACAACTTTGTCTTTTTATACTTGATTATTGTTATAAAACATATTGACTAATCTCTAATATCTACATATATGTTACAGTCATTGTGATTAAATAGCTAATATACATAATGACTGGTAACTATATATAATAACTAAAATGTCTAGACAATGTGATGAATCAACCACTTTCTCCGGATATTATTCATAATAGCTGGCCAAAGTTACGGTTCTATTGACTTACTTTACCTAATGTTTATTACTATATATGAACTATAATAACATTATCATAGATAAAAAAAAAACGAGTTAGGAAAGGTTAGGTTTTTTAAAAAAAAAAACTAACCTCTCCTAATTTTTACAGGTTAAATTAGGTTAGTTTTTTTTTCAGGTTAACCTAACCTAACCTGTAAAATTTTTATCTATGACAATGTTATCATAATTCATATAATAAACAATCTAATTATTAGAACATAAAGGCAGATTGAAATACAATTTTATTACTTTATCCAAGTTTTCAATTGATTCTTCTAAAATTGATAGTTAATGTGATTAATTTTGTGTAATTTATCAGTTTGTCTAAATTGAGAAGTAAATAATGGCTGTATAGTATATATAGTATCCGGGTTTATTACTTTGGCTGTAACATATATATTCAGTACTGTATTTAGTTAAGTTTACTGTATATATACATAATTACTGGTTGTATTTTTTTTGTAAATTGCTATGGCAAGTTCAGTAAAAAATAAGTTTTAAAAATATCTATCAACGTAAGACTTTTAAAATAAACGGAATAGTAAACTATGATGACCAATTTCAAATTGGAAGGACTAAAAAATAAGCTACTTCAAGCTCAGGCTGAAAATTTTTAACGAAATGAAAATGGAGACAAAACTGAAGTGAGTAGAGTGAAACGATTGAAAAAAAGAAATTGACAAGTATTGAAATATTTCAATATTATCTAAGCTCTTAAGAAAAAAAGAAATTATACCTGAAATAAAATCTTTAACGTTTGAGAAAACATTACAATCTTTTTGTTAGCGTAAGGGTTAAGTGTTCTATATAAAAGTTTACACTGAAACGATTTTATACATTTAGAGAATTTATATACTTCGATATTGGATATTTGAACTCCTCTTTAGTTTATTTGAACAGTGAAATTGACTCTTACATATTTTAAATAGAAAAAATCTGCTTATACTACGTGCATTTTGCAAGAACTTTTAAAATCACGTAAATCAGACTCCAATTCTGTGTTAGAATTCAGTTTTTATAAAAAAAAAATGGTAGTCATAAGGACTGCCGATAGAAGTGAAAACTTATAACTTAGAATGTTATTTGTAAAGTTAAAGTGTAACATTAGAAATTTCGTAATGTTTAAATTAAAATTATCAACATCAAACATTAGCATGTCGGTGACGCGAACCCATAAGATTTTCCCCTACAAGAAGTGCTCAACGCGGCTGAAGAAGTTGTCACTTCAAAATTTACAAAATCCTAGTCACCTTGATATTTCCAATCTCTGTTTGATAAATGGATATAATCAGTATGAATATAATTAGGAAGTTATTCAGTACGAAGATAATAACATTAGTTGGTAGAAAAGAACGCTGATGAAAAGAAGTATGATTGAAAAAATTACCGCCTGATAAATAGGTAATTTGGTGTTTCTATAAAAACATAAAATGATAATAGGGATTTTAAGTAATATTTTAACAACAAACTGATTATGTTATACGGTTTTACTCGTAATTACGAAGATTTAGTCAAGTGGGAATACTTATTTAAGTTTATAATAAGAAATAGGTTTGCTCATTGAATCTTTTTCTCTCCTGACCTGCCCCCGATAAAGCAGAAAGAAAGATGAGATATTAAAATTAATAATTTGTGAACATCATTAAATGTAAAACAGACATAATTTAAAGATTGAAATCTACTCGAACATGCGGTCTAATTAATATAATTTTCCAAATGCTTACTTTTGTCGCCACGTAATACACGATTACTACTAATAAACATGAGTGAATAAACGAACAACTGAATTTCGGAATAACTTGATGAAAAAAAAAGGAATGATTACAGTTATTCGCTTTCAATGAAACCTCTTTAGTGTACGGAAATAAAATTCAATAATGACTTGTCAATTTATTATAGAGATTGCGTTCTCAATAACTTTAACGTTTTTTATTCGGTTGATAATATTTATCGACAGGAAAAAATGTGTTGGTAGATACATTAAAGCCTCACCCATAGACGATAAAATTTACGACATTAATTTGACCAACAATATGAATTAATGATCTATAAATCAACAATACTTGTGCCTTTAGTGTCAAAGGAAACACTATTTGTTGACCAGAAATATTAATAGCTACTTATCTGCAATCTATCGCAATTGTCATGTTAATTATTCGCCAGCTTATGTTCTGAGTAACCTTATTGGTAAAAGTAAATGAATTTATTGTGATTCAAAACCAATAGCAATAAAACTAATGGTTTGATTTACTGAGATAGTCTGTTCAAAAATGTATGATATTTGTTGTCGTCATAGGAGTACACCAGTACTCAAATATTTCAGCAACAACTCAAAATATCGCTATTTGAGGAAAATTTAAACATTTTTCTAAATTTTCCCAGTAATCTTAGAGTCAAGTAAGAGGTAAAATTAAGATTATAATTTATGAGTTTATTATCTTTGACCTACTTAAGTAACAACATGAAGGCAACTTTGAATGTTACGTACTTCTTTTAAATTCATATTAATCATGGCGAAAATGTATACTTTTAACTAGGATATGTTAGAAACTTGAACCTTATCGGAAAGTTTATGAGTATTTTCAATAGATATACAGACAAACTTGTGTAAATGGCTGATATCATCTATATATATAAATGAATCGCCTAAATGTATGTACACGCATAACTTCGGATCGGCGATGATATAATTCTCTTTGTTCGTTATTGCTAGGAAAAGGTTCGAGAACAACAAAATTTAAAAGATAACGGGAAAAAAAAAATTCTGTCCGCGACTGTACACTACCTGTGGGAAGCTGAGACAGATATGAAAATATGGCGGTACGAAGTTCGTCGGGTCAGCTAGTGTAATATAAATTTCCATGCGTTCCATATTCAAATTACCTCGAGCTGGCATACGTAAATCCGTTTTCTGATGTGATTCCGACTTCGATTGCTTGACTCCGATTATAACAACTAAATATTGGTGTTACATATCTGAATCTTCTGACTCATTTTAATTATATTTTCCTTTATCTGAAGACATTTTGATCTTTTCTGTACTAGTTCATAGTTACACTTTTATGTCTGTATTTTATAATAATATGATTTTGTACATGTTGGTAAGTATCCTCTATCTTCTTCTCTATATTCAAATCTTTATCTGATTGTTCTGTGAGGGTTATATCAATTTTGCATTTTGCTTGTAACGTGCGTTCTTATCAAATAACTAACATTTCATTAATCTTGATAAGCTGGAGGGATTTAGGCTCATCTCAAGGTCTCCGAACGATAAAACGTTTGTCTAGTTAGATGATCAGACTATTCTGCTTAGGCATGGCCTTTGTTTCATACCATAGGTGTTACGTTTGTCCTGTTACTAGTAGTGAAATTGATATACGAAGGTCGACAAATTTTTGTTTTCATAATTATGTTAGTCATAAATCTTATACGGATGCTTCTGAAATGTTCGATTGAGCTATTACGTTCATGATTTGGTTTATTATTACACAGATTACATGCTTATAACTTTTCCTGCTTATTTCCTGCTGCCTTAGACGAGTACATTGGTCACCTAATTAACTACATACTACATTTGTAAGTAGTCTTATGAGAAAAACGTTGCATTGGTTTCTTTTTCGCAGTTGTCAATTATGTCATACACCGTTATCTGTTGGCACTTCCAAAATAACCATTGGAAACAAAGCACTGAAATTTTTGTTAACAATCCAAATTTGCGCCTGCCACTTAAAATATATGTAGATGTTATTTATTTTTATATTACTAAAGTCCGAGCACTGCGAGTGAGTTCAGTCGGATCTAGGGTTGAGGGAAAGTGGGGTTTGGTATATGTTTGTCGGTGTGTAGTGTTGGACGAGTACCACTAGTGTTTGTTTACCTGTGTGTGACGCCAAGCGGGGCGGAGGTACGGGCGGCGTGGCCCGCAGCGGATGGCGCGTGTGGCCGCGCGTGCCAACCGACTGTGACTGCCGCCGCCGCACCACTTCAGGCACCACTGCCTGCTGCCCGGTCTGCGCTTATCGTACGCGCTACCACTATGCATTATTTTGTACGATAACGATTTAATTTCTCCCGATACAATTTAATAATCATAGTATGATATCTGACACATAAATATTTGTGTTTATATTCATTTTAAAGATAATACCTGTGATTTACTTTTTAAGCAAGTTCTATCACTTTTTATTCAGAGAATGTAAAGTGAATTGTTTTAATCTTTACACAGTTTAAATAAAGTGACTTCCGCTGTTTGTTCGCTTAGATCGTTAAAACTACTTAACGAATTTTAATGCAGTTTTCAGCAATAGATAGAGACATTCAAGAGGAAGGTTTATATGTGCAATACAGTCATATTATATTAGAATAAATGCAGAAAATTACGGCTAGTACCCGTTGTTGAATATAAGTCAGGCACTTTTTGATATCTAAGATTTGTGTATTTCGCAACATGCTATTTTAAAAATAAAAGCGGTCAAATTGATAAGAGGATGTGTCCACACAAGTGATGTAACAGTTACCAACGTGAATTAAATAACATAAAATGAACAAAAAATTGAAGTATTAGTAATATTACTATTATATTACTATATTGGGATTATGTTTATTACCTTTTTTGCAGTGAGAGCGATAAAAAATTTACACGAACACCTATGTACTTCAAAACAAATTCATGTTACGAAGTATTTAAAAATATACTAAATTGATAAAACAGATTTGTTATACATAACGTAACCAAAATACTGATCCACAAAATAGTACAAAGCAGACGTTGTAAGACTGCTTTTGCCCGGGACGCTAAGTCGCTCAACTCTCGCTAATCTTGATAATAGTATCCTCTATAAATTCAAGAATAGCAGATGTTGTTTTGTTTCTTGATAAATGGTTACACAAAGATAGACTAAAAGTAGTTTGTGACGCAAGTTAAAGCTGTAAGGTATAATTTTAGACTTTTAAGTGAGATACATTACAATAGTTCTTTATAAGTATTTCTTTAGAAGTATTCCTCTATTAAGGTTGCACATAACAGATGTCTTTTATAAAGTTATTTACCACCATATATAATGTAACACGTAATTAATTATTTATATCGCATTGTTTAGCAAAAAAAAAACACAGAAAATCTAATTAATCGTGACATAAAGTATTTTTTTCACATACATAGAACCAAGTACGAGTACAAAAGTAGTAAAAACCGGTCAAGTGCGTGTCAGGCCACGCATAGAATAGGGTTCCGTTGTCACCCAACTTTTCCAAGTAACAACGACAGTGCAAAAAAAAAGTTTTTAGGCCGTTTTAGTTCTCCTTCGAAGTTCATCACATGGACTATCATACCATCATGTTTTAGTGTTTTTAGATTACTTAACAAGAAAATGCGCTCCACATTTGAATATCTCGCAAGCGGATACCTAAATAAAAAAGTCGTCTTAGTACCCTCTCAATGTTTTTAAAATACCTATGACAAGGTACAGCAAAATAAAATATTTTTCCTGATTTGATTTTAGAACTTTGTCGACGTGGTCATTATACTCACAATCATGCAAAGTTTTATCTTTCTAGCACTCACCGTTTAGAAGGTGAGCTGAGGACGCATGAATATGACGAAACTATAAGGGTTCCGAGACGTTAACGATGGAACCCTACAAAGGAGTTCATGATAAATCTTAAGTGACTTGTGGAATGCGCATACGACAGTATCGCTTGTAAAATAGGCACTTGGGATTTTAATTACAATTAAGTACGGAATTATTACATACTTGTGACCGTAGAAGAGCCATGTTGCGGCACAAATGGCCCGGCTCGACTAAAGTAATACGACGATCTCAACGAAAATCTTTTGTTGCGTATAACCTTATGTGTGACGTTACCGCATGAAAAACAAGTAGTTGTATGAAAGGCCAAGTTAAAGTTTAGTATCTGGATGACAATTGCTCGGTATTTTCCTCCAGTAATAGAAAAAAATAAGTAGGATTTGTAATGTTGTAATGGCTCGCTGTAAAAACTGTAACTGCAGTGAGTAAGTTGATTGATTAAATATATGTTTGAACTTATTTGTTATTCTATAAATTCTTTGGAAAGCACTAGAAACCAACAGTATTTTTCTTAATTCTGTAGCTTCCAAAATGTAAGCATTGACATATAAAGAGACTCTCTAACGGATTAATTAAGGAACACGATAGTGACACCTTTAGGAAAGGAAACCTGCACAGAAGGTTGCCGTAAAACGCCATGTAGTACTTGATTCTTGCTGTTCTTGACACTCAAAAAGATTCTTTGTGGCTAATTATTTTCTTATGGTAACAAAAAGTAACATGCTATAATAGTGGTTAAATATAGTTGTTTTTTTATTGAATTCAGAACTATTAGATTGCCAAGATATCTTTACTCCGGAAAAAAGTTTCGTGGCTTTACTTAAATGTAGATGTAAATTTTTGTATCATTATATGGAGAGTCCAGATATTTGTTACACAGATATTGAACATAATACGATCTCCAGCTCTCGCTAACGTGTATTATGAATTAATTCTTGTATCAAACAAATGTACCTATTAACCATTGACAAATAATCATTATTATTACAACTATAACTATGAACTTACGTTTAAAGGCTAGATTAACCAAAAAACAAACCAGTTTCCGTAGAGGTAAACATACAACAAAAACGAATTACCTAAATGTGCAAAAAAGATGTTGACAGGTAGATCAAAGTACAAGCAATTTGGATAACCATTTTAAATAAATGTTTTTAAAATAAATGCTAATCTACGTGTATTATGCCATCACAACTTTTCATGCGAACATGAAATACTTGATGGGACTCAATTTCGCAACGTAAACAGGCACTGTTATCTATCAGTCGCTAGTAGTGAAACATCAATAGAATGCAGAGTACTTTGATGATACGACCACATTACCTTAATATTATGAAGAATCTTGAGACGTTTATTGTTGTTTTATTTGCACGAAGATCGGATCTTTCATCCATCAGACAAATTCGGTTGTTGACTAAACTTATGGGCTATGTATTGGTTATGTGCGGTATGTATTGATCGTCCGATAGAAACCAGGCCCACTACAGAGAAATGCAATATCGTAATTAATTTTGTTAAAAAATATTTTGGTAAACTTGATTGATATTAATTGTAAATTTGATTACCAATCTCTTGAATGTCGAAAATGTACCTAGACTGATAATTACATTCTTGTTGTTCTTCAGTCTGTCCTGGACATACCTCAAGGGAAGATATAACTTGAAACCGTTTTTTTTTAATAAAATGTTTCAGTTATTCATAGAAACTTCACATGAGATGCTTCGCAAAAAAAAGACAATCCTTACGGTAGAAACATATTGGAAATCGTATGAGGAAGATGCGTATCATAGCCGAAACTAGGATCAAACCAAACTTTTTTTTACCTAAAACATATTTCGACTCCTTTAAAATCTTGTCTAGGAAAAAAATGCTATAAGACGTAAACATGAGTACACTGTGTTGGATAATAAAATGTAGAAAGTAGGGACAATTTTACTTATTTTTTTATTATGAGACGAATCTGTTACTAATCGTTGTCGACCAAAATATATAGTCAATAAAAAAGTGGATAAAAAGTGTATAGATACGAGTGTATCGCTTCACACATTGATCATTGATCGAGATCTGTCCTAACTGTCGTAACTTCAACTGGACCGTGTTGGTGGGACCTTTCGATAGACGAGCGTGGCAAAATTACGAGGGTTTTATCGGGTCACTCAATAATACTTAGTTGCTTGAAATATTTATTTAGATTACGGAAGAGAGATCATGTGATGTGCGAAAAGGAAAGGGGTTTCCATACTATCATCATTATTTTGTTCCCGATACTCGTATTTATGTCACTTAGAATTTTATCAAAGTGTTTTAAGTGAATATTTAATCAATTATCTTATATTTATTATTAGGTTTTAATGAAATTTAATGGATTATTTCAAAAGTAAATCTTACTAACATTGTAGTTTACTGTGATTATTTCAGCAATTTACTTATCAAAACTTAGTTCTGATATAAAAATTTAGTTTTGTCAAAAATTTCGCAGGTTTTTTCGCAGCCAAACACACTGCAACACATACAAAGGAGTTCTGGTTTCCAATATCATTTTAATAAGTTATTTTTCTTATGTATATTCTTTGCTGCGGGAGAGCTCTGGTGACCTGTAACTACAGAGTTTTTAAACCTATTTCAGGCATCAGTATCTCTCGAAGTTACCTGATTATTATGGCATTCTGTAAATTAGCATAAGAAAGTATAGTGTGAGTGAATAAATGGATTTATCATTATTATTGATGTTGCAAATATATAGCTATAAACTAAAAGGACATCAGGAAGAGTTGAGTATTCACAAAGTGATGATGTGTGATGTCAAAATTTAAGCGCGACGAGTTAAAGTTTGTCAGCGTTTGCAACAACAGGATTACCGACTGTTGTTTTGGCAAAGCAGGTAAATAAATAGAATCTATTCGGAAGACTCCTTTTCATAGTAGCTAGTCGGTAGTGGTGACATACTGTGGGTCACCATTCTGCATTGTCTGCATCCGCAATGAGTTCGGTGATCACCATTCTTAGAGTCTGCTCATGCTTTCCATCAGGCAGAGTAGCAGCTATTTATGATAGTAAAATACATTGCAACATAACAAACCTAAACCACAATGACTGAAATTGACAGTAAATATTTGATTTCGTTCCTTAGTAATTACTTTTTAGGTACTCTCTCCCTGGATTGGAATCGTCGGCATTCATACAGTTGGAATGTTCAAAACTTAAGTATAGTGTATTTATTTTGTAGTGAGTTAGTTGTTCCAGAAAAATCGTTTCCGTACACATGTAGATTTTAATCTTGGTAATCATAAGTCGAGGTTGTCGTGTAGATGTAATATATATATTCCCTTCCCGATTTCGGCTATGGTGACTGATTAAGTCTGAGCATCCAAGTTTCGGGTATGCGCTCTGGTGTGGCTTACGTACCCTATCTTGGCACTGAAGGAACGTGTACAGTGAGGAAAAGTAAGCACCCCATTTAGGTAATTGTACTTTATTTCGGCGGCTGGTTTGTTTTGAAAAATATTGAGAATGAAATGAGATGTAAAATATATAAGAATTTCGAAACCGTTAAAAGGACCAATACACATTTTTTTTCAGATAATAAGTATGGATATACTAAAATATTAGATGAGAGTTTTTTAGTCCAAATTTTAGTCTGACGAAATGTCTTCTGATGTGTTGATAAATTTTCAACTGTAGTTAAGCTGAATTTTGGAACAAAAATTATCAAAGACCTTTTTAATTAGACGTTAAATCGACCTTTGGCTTCGGGACATAACAGACATTTTAAACTCGCTTTATAATTTCTTTTTTATAGTGTACAAAAAATTACAATTGCTGTTACGTGTTCTCTTTCATGATTGAAAAAGTAAAAAAATAATCTATAACAGCTACTTAGTTTATATAAACAAATTATATAATAAGTTATTTTAATGCACTTTCTAGTAACGACACATGATTACTGAAACAGTTTAAACTTAGTTTAATAAAACACATTTCCGTCTATATCGAATGACTGTGTAAATATACTTGTTAAAGTATTTTTATTTACCAGATAAGTAGACTGAAGCTTACCTGAACGAAGCGTCCTTGTACCGTAAAGTGTCTTAATGCATTAACTGCACTGCAGATTAAAACCGCTTTCTCGTACTTACCTGAAACAAGAGTGAACTTATTTAATACAGAAAATCATGTGTTTTCTTTTTAAAAAAATTGTGATGCCAAAGATTCAGCTACTTGGTTGTTTTTGTTTGTTAATTGGTCTCACATATTATGTTGTCTGCTTGCATTACAAATTATCATAAACAGCAGACATGAATATTTAAACTGTAAGCTTATTAGATTACACACAAGTCAGTTCATAAAAAAAACATATTGACTATTAGAACTTCCCTAAAAAGATTCCTTAGAACACGCAACGAAAAGCGATGTTTTTTTTTTCAAGCTTCTAAAATGACTCTACTCTGCGTGATGAAAAGTATAAGTAGAATCCAAAAGTGGTGGTCCCTATCCTTAACGCGAACGTGGACAGAGCAGCTTAGTGATCCACACTATGGCGGCCTAGTTAGATGCTTTTTCACGCCCCGCTTAAAGGACCCGGGATCTTAATAGGATGGGAACACGTACGGTGGTAGTGAGTTCTATGTTTTAATTGCTCGGCACAAGAAAGAAGAACCGAAACCGACCGGGGAATTATCGGATTTCAGTAATTTCCCCTGTAATTGGTTGGAAATAGGAATGGTTACAAATGTGAAATACAGTCTTTTGAAGATTAAGATATTATACTGTTATACGTAATTTTGTGGAAGTGTTTCTCATCAAAAGTGACCACAAGACAAGATAATTATATAATGAACTTACCACTACCAAAATTCACAGATATGAAAAGTTGTATTGGAAATTCGTCATTTTGTGCTAGTAAAATAGCGAGGTACAATCACAATATGTGCACAGTCGCACCATCCCTTTTATCTAAATTGCATGATAACGGAACAAAGCATAATTTAAGATTTTGTTATATTGAAGTTTTAGTTTAAAAATTATTGTACTGATAGTTCATCATCATCATTATCATCAGCCTATCGCAGTTCACTGCTGGATACAGGCCTCTCAATGATCGGTGTATGATAGTCCATTTATTGAGGAAGGCTATAGGGCATATATCATCACGCTACTACTAATAGGAGTGGAGCAACAATGAAGAATGTTTCAAAAACGGGGGAAATTTTCACGCTACGGGCAATATAAGGCGCAAACGAGGTTGCGTGGGTCAGCTAGTCTTAAATAGTGTAAATCCTAAACCTAAATCTAGTAACTGACTGATTAGCATACCACCACTTTTGTCAAAATAAAAGTTAAAACTTAAACGTAGCTTAATTTCTGTGTTATTTTCTGGATATACAAAAGGTTAAGGAGATAAGTGGGTAGGTAAACAGCTTACATGGGTAGATGCAATGTTTGTGTATGCGTAAAGTCTTGCTGTTTTGTTCAAAAATATATATTATCTAATATTTCCGTGCGACTACGAGTATAAGTTTACTGTATTATACTAAAGGCACAGTATAATTAAAATGTTGTTTGCTAACAAAGTAAATAACAATCATTGAGTTTTTTATCTACAATAACATATCAAGCTGAAGAGTTTGTGGTCGTGTTCCGATTTAAAAAAATATTTTAGTGTTAGATAGTACATTTATAGAAAAAGGCTATAGGCTATTTATCATCACCCTCACCCATAAGACCAATAAGAGCGGAGAACCAATGAAGAATGTTATGGTATGAAAATTATCACGCTACGGGCAATAGGAGACGCAAACGAGGTTGCGTGGGTCATCTAGTCTCTAATAACGTATTATTGGTCATGTCTGTTTACCGACTTCTTTTCTATTTGATCTTCTTTCTGCTAACTTTGATATATACACTACATAGGTTACCTTAAGTAGAGGATCTGAAATAACATGGTGAGGGGCCTCCCGAAGTACGGCGCACATACTCCTAACTCTTGAATCTTTAATAATGAAAGTCCACGCTGATTTCAGCACGAACTGGGGTGGTACTACCCTCGCACAGAAAAATCAATGTAAAATGAAAGCGTTCGCGTGCTATCGTGTTTCGTTGGTGAGTGCGAGACCGGAGGCCCAAAGATGCAGAAGCATCATTAGGCTGCCATGGTTTCGGACACCATTCTGCATTGATGCATTGTCTGCATTCGCAACGAGTATGGTGACCACCACTCTTGGATTCTGCTTATGCTTTCCGTCAGGCAGAATAGAGTCATAGCTGCAGGCCATTCATAATAATCCTATAAAGAGCAATAGGCCCGAAGGGATTTACCCCACTCGTCAACAAAAAAAGGAACGTTAAGAAACTTCAGGTAACATTCGCCGCAGCTAGAAATGTAATGTTCAAGTTTTTATGATCTGTGTTATATACGCTAAATCACTGAAGTTTGAACATGTCATTTTAGAATAATATTACAAGACTGTTGCAATAACAGCAAAACCTAGAATATCTGAATTGATTCGTTAAATAATAAGTACGATATAGTACTCAGTTACTCAGCCGAAGGTCACTCAATTGCAATATTAAAAAAAAAAACTTAATATTAATTTTCTGTTAGGCTCCTTGAAGGCCTATTTAGTTAATTTACTAAATAAATGAAGTTGCCTTTATTTTAAATAAGAGTCCCCCAAGAGGGCAACACAATCTCGTCGACAGGTTTGAAAAAATACTTAAACATTCAACGTATTACGTTTATAACGATGGCTTTATATCGACTAATACCAGAATTTTTGATTTACATTTCATTTGACCTTTGACTTGAACGTTTTTGCCTGCAGTTTTGATTCTTTAAGGCTAATATTAAAAAAAAATCACGAGTAAAAAATATCTTCTAATATATCCTAAGTATATTATAATTATGATCTATCTCTGTGCCAAATATCAAAGAGTTCTAATTATAGCTTGAGACTTTAAAATAAATTCGTGTTCATGTTATGCTTCCTGTTTTTATCGGTCACTTTAACCTATCCTATTGTTTTCATATAAATACTGAGGCTTACCAAAAATGAGCATTTAAATAATGAAAAGGAAGCAATAATGCAAGGATTAAAATGTAATCATTATATTAAATACATATATGACTACATTTCTTACTAATAAAGATACGTTTGTAACTGTACGAGTATATTTTACTGTACTGTAACTGTACTAATAATTATATTTTTAATTCGTTTGGATAATGACAAATATTATTATGAAATATTATATAAATATGATGCAATATTATCTATAAGCAAGGTGTATTTTTGTAAAATAAATAAATTATTATTATTATTCATTTATGTAATTTGCAGCCATAAAGCTTATATCAATTGCGTACCAACGATTTAGTAAATACTACGCAGCAAAACATTCACTTGTAAGAACTTTGCTTGAGCTTTAAACAAAGTTTAATATTATTACGTACGAAACAGTATTTGCAAATTGAAACAAAATATAGAAATGTTTTATCCTTCACGTTAGAAAAAGTGGGTCTTGCTTAAAATAATATGAATAACAGTCACACAAAGGAAAAATACGTTATATTTCAAACATATTTGCGATTGCTTAATTTCAGCGTCAGAATCGTTTTTGTAGGTCCCATTACGCAATGCTTACGCAACAATTTTTATTTGTTAATATTCATTTGAGCCAAGAAAAACTTCCACACATTTTCTGTAACTACTCGTTACAGAAAATGTGTGGCAGTTTTAAGTTCGGTATGGACTTTCGTTTTGGTGGTTATATCTTGTGTGTAATGTGAAAAATAAATAGGCATCAAGAACTTAATATAATGAAGCATATAGGCTTTCTTTCTAAACAAATAAGAAACATCATATCAAAGAGCACCGAAAACATATGTGATAAACTTAGTTATTCATGAAAAGAAATTTCGTAATAATAACGAGAGTTACATTTAATTGTAATTTAGGTCTCGGCAGATAACTATGCCCAAGATATCGAGCATATCTTGTAGTGGCGGTTGAGTGCTCTGAAAAATGGGAAGGGGAAGGAATGGAGATTTTTTGGTAGAGAAAGCGCGCGCAAACCTTTTCTTGGCGCTGAACTCGACCAGATTCATACAGCCCCATTGAGAAATCCGGCCCAGAGCATGGTCCAATTGAGCGACAAGCTCCTATCGTTGTACTTCAATATCTGCTAACTTGGATAAGATAACAAGATAACGCCCATGGACTGTGCTGTCATCTGCATAGCAATGAATGTTGCCAAGGGCTAACATCTCATTGATATGCAGAAGAAACCGTGCGGAGCGCGGAGCCCTGCGGTACTCCTGCGTAAATCCGTTGAAAATCGGAAGCCGCACCGTCGCAAAGGGCTCTGATGCAGCGCTGATGCAGAAATGCTGCAACCCAGTTGCAGGGTTTGGGGGCAAGCCGTATGCCGATAGCTTGGAGAGAAGGGAACGGTGCAAAACCCTATCAAAGGCCTTGGCCCTGCCCAGGCTGATGGCCAAGGATTCCCCCTCCATCTAGTGGACCAGTTGTTTGTTGATTACCCGCTCATGCACTTTGCAGATGATCAAGGTGACAGCTATCGGACGGTAGTTGGCCGGGTCGGAGCGTTGGCTATTTTGGGCATGAGTTGAACATTCGCCTCTCTCCTCTTCCTGACGCAGTCGTGAAATTAAAAGTCTTAGATTTAAGTTAGTTCGTGACATCACTTCGTTCGAAAACCCATAGAACAGATATAACTGTAGTCTCCTTAAACTGTTTTATTAAGTGTGGGTCCATTTCTGCCTGAATCCTGTATTAATATGATGTAAATTGAATAGTTTAAAAAAACGTACTTCTTTCTTAGTTACGTTACGTCTAAATCTACTTAGATTGTATCGTTTCAAAGGGAATCTTTGATTAGGGAAGATGCTCATATAATATTTATGAAAATTTTGCAATTCAAATGTATGAAAACAATATCAAAGAAGGGTAACTGTAACACTTAAATTGAAATTGATTGTTAACAATAATCACAAACTCTAACAACGCGAAACGGGACTAACAGCTTGTGGCGTACCTAGCTTATTTCGAGTAATAGTTTAAAATAAAAGTATTTTGTTTTAAACATTTGTGAATAAAACGATGGGTTAAAACGACTGTATATATATAATCACTATATAATTTATTTTATATGTAATCTGCATTACAGGAGTAAATTACAGCACTATTAAATAGTTTATTCTTGATGTTGTTATTGTGTCTTTAAGGCATCGTATTATTTATTACCTAAACAAGGTCGTTAAAGAAGGATTATTCGCTGTTTTAAGCAATATAAATAAATTACGTATAAATATTCATAAGCTACGTATCTCCTTAAACTAAATATTTCATTTCTCTTCATTTCTTAGAAATATTACAATAGCTTAATAATCATTAGAAACTATGTAATCAAAACTATACACAGTCTATACTGTTACGTACTTATCAGCTAATGAACATACCCGTAAATTACTAAATATACGTAGGTTGTTCCGAAAATTGCCACAGAATAAATACAAACTCTTCTTTCATGAAACGATTTTGGATTGACGGCTTATTCAACACAAAACTCTTTTGTGAAAATCACTGGCCACCTATGTTTGTTTTTTTTTTTAATATGTTTAAAGATTATCTGTCAATCTTCCTTTTTTTGCATCAATGGACGTCTCGCGGCAAACTTTATTTCGGCAAATCATAGCACGAATGATTTTCTATGATTATAAACGAAGATTTAACTTCAAGGATAAAACAAGCTGCGTTTGGGGAGTCTGCTCCTGCGTTAGCTACAATTACTTATTGGTTTCGTGTATTTAAATGTGGTCGAGAGAACTTAAACGATGACCCCAGACCCAGCCGACCAACGACTGCAGTAACTCAGGAAAACGTCATCAGGGTACAGTGGCTATTGCGAAAGAATAGACATATTACCCATCGATAGATACAGGCTGAACTAAACATTGTATCACAGGCAGTTTCCACCATCCTACATGAACCTTAGGTAAAAATAAATGCTTTTGAAAACTGGTTTACCCGAATGCATAAGTGCGTTGGGATCGGAGGGGGATATTTTGAAAAGTTGTAACTTTACTCTGTTCTAACTATTTTTGGAACAGCTCACGTTTACATATAATATTACACAATACACATGCGCATTTTACGCTGGATCATGATTGAAAATAAGAAAATGAAAATGTGACTCGTTTTTCTTTGGGCAATCCCGCTTTTAAGCTGTTACTCCGAGTATATTTGTGCCATCGCTACTTTCCCTACAAATATTTCACTTTCGCAAACAAAACATTTTTTTTTAATAAAAGAAGGGTATAATATACCCTACTAGCTGCTCCGACAGACTTTTCCCGTGGAATAAATACATAAAAGTTATTTTTACTATTTTAAGTTTTTTCTCTCCACAAGAACCTTCCTTGTGCTTTAACGAAAATATTTAAAAAATAACCGAATTGATCGGGCGGTTCCCGAGTTTTGTGCTTAGCAACATTTGGCGATTCAATTTTATTAGGTAAATAGACTATGTCACTACCTTTAAATTACGAGACTGAGGCTAAGTAATTATTATGCAATTTGTTTGTTAATGTACTACATATATTACTTTCTTTAACAAAAAACTTGTAAAATTATAAAAAACAAAATTTACACAATTCTAGGTACTTCTGACAATAAAATGTTTACCTTAAGCATAAATGATGATATCAAAAAATGGATACAGTAAGATATCCAAAAATGTCTGAGCGTTAATAGTTATTTGTTATACAAGAGTGTTAAGTTGGTTTTAACAGCGTGCTTAATTTTGATGGCCGAGCAAGCGAAGGATTCTAATATTGAGTCACGAGCGCAGCGAGTGATTTAAAGATTAGAATCCTGAGCGTTAGCGAGGGAATCAAAAGAGCACAAGGTGAAAAATCTTTGCATTCGAGTACTACACGTAAATTTTCATTTCACCTCAGCGAGAAAATGACTAAATGACGTGAAAAGAAAATGGCGCGGGGAAAGCAAATAAAAAAAAGTATCCCAAGAAGGTTCCGAGTCTGAGTTCTAAACAAATTAAAAAAGATCGCATGCTAAATTCGTCACCATGGAGTTAAAAGTAAATAGGTTTAATAATGTTTTGAACTCACAACCTTAGTGCACGCGATGTTCTAAATTCAATTTTACTTTATCCTCTAGCGGATAGAAACGACTTTTACACTCAGATATCGAAGAGCAAAAATACTCTTTCCGAGATGGTGGGATGAAAAATATATTTGCCTATAACTAGAGTCTACGCAGCATCTTGTGATAAGTATGTCGTAGACTTCAATACACCCACTCGACTAATTGTTGATTACAAATGTAATCATATGAGATAAGCGGCAGACATCGATAAATAATTATTACATCCACTATCAGTATTAACACAATAATATATAACGCTGATGAAATTGAGCGATGTGTAAATATTTCTGCGATATGAAATTATGCTGTACACGACAGAAGATAATGTATCTATCTATACTAATATATAAAGCTGAAGAGTTTGTTTGTTTGTTTGTTTGTTTGTTTGAACACGCTAATCTCAGGAACCGCTGGTCCGATTTGAAAAATTATTTCGGTGTTGGATAGTCCATTTATCGAGGAAGGCTATAGGGTATATATCATCACGCTACTACTAATAGGAGCGGAGCAAAAATGAAGAATGTTTAAAAAACGGGGGAAATTTTCACGCTACGGGCAATATAAGGCGCAAACGACGTTGCGTGGGTCAGCTAGTACTAATATATAAAGCTGAAGAGTTTGTTTGTTAGTTTGTTTGTTTGTTTGTTTGAACACGCTAATCTCAGGAACCGCTGGTCCGATTTAAAAAAATCTTTCGGTGTTGGATAGTCCATTTATTGAGGCTACTACTAATAGGAGCGGAGCAACAATGAAGAATGTTTCGAAAACGGGGGAAATTTTCACGCTACGGGCAATATAAGGCGCAAACGAAAATGATTAAATCGAATTCTTTAGTGCGCATCTGAAAAATAAACATCACTTAACTGAACTCGTTTTATTAACTTGAAATTTGTTGGCTTCAAAAAGTATTACACCAATAACATCAAAGTTTTCAGAATTTGATTCATCTGTTTGAGTGACATGACATAATTGTTGTACCGCGGGTAACGCCGCGGGACAAAGCTAGTCTAGAAAAAGTAGCCTTAGTTAGGTACTCCCTGGACTATTAACTACCTGCCAGTGAAAGTCCCGTCAAAATCGGACCAGCCGTTTCAGAGATTACCCGGAACAAAAAGACAGACAGACAGACAAAAATAAAAATAATGTTATTTTTGTACATTTATCGTGTATACATACATATGCATTTAGTTAAAAGCGGTTATTTTAATATTATAAACAGACACTCCAATTTTATTTATTTGTATAGATTTGTGTTTAGAAAGTGGAGAAAGCTAAAAGTTTTAAGCAATATATGTTGTTATATTGTATTTTTACTTTATACCTGTATCTAATTAAATAATATAAAGAGGAAGCTTAATATTAAAAGTTGTGAACATCAAACTTTCTAACAGCCATTCAAATTGGAGGAAGATGTCTGTCAATATAAATTTATTAGATTCGCACCCTCCAATTTACGTTTTACGTGAGGAAATTTTCAAGCGATGGGTTCTGTTTTTTTTTACAAATGTCGGGAAAAATACACCAACAAATTCGTTTTCTTAAATCACTGTTTACAAACATTTATATTTGAGCCCGTCCTATTAATAGACAGACAATATTTCCAAACATTTTTGTACTTATTTTATACACTAAAAGTTCTACAAGAAATGAATAAAACTAGATTATACCTAAGTATAATATGCTCTTTCATCCTCTGTTCACACGGAGTTATAATGCTGAAATTTAATTAGGTTGAAGCGAGAAGAAAATTAAACGGTATGTGGACAGATTAATAGGATATGTTCAATAAAAATAACCTTGTCCCTTATTTTGGCAAATATTTATAAACAGCTCTGATATCTGATGAAATAATTGATAAAAAAGATACATTTGAGAAACTTGATTAACCGAAGTCTCTAGAACGAATATAATAATTAGCTCATACTCACTACTTCTTTTGCATTTCTCAAAAGAAATAATTAGTCTCTTGTTGGGACATTTCACACTGATAGTTGGCTTACGTTGGCGATGTTCATATACCTGCAGGCTTTTTCGATTAATTTGCTGCACCACATTAAATATTTTTTTTATTCCAAACCTGCGATTGGTGCGTCCTATCAAACAAACAAACTCTTCAGCTTTATAGCATTAGAATATTGTTTATTTTGATCCTGAACCATTTTGATATGTTAAATATAACCGTTTCTATTTTTATAACGGATTTCCAAATAGTGTGTTCTTTTACTCTGTTGTTTTAGGTTTAGGTGTCCGTTATTAAATGTTATATCACATTCATGTGAACACTATTAATATCATTATAAGATGTATATGAGAAGAAGCCCATGTCCAGCAGTGGACTATTAAGGGTTTTAAAGAACCTTTAAAAATTAATTTCTTTTGTGTCCGATTATAGATAAAATAAAAACAAATCAGAACAGTATATGTACGTTACGCCATCAATTTTATTGCAGACTTTTACAAATCCAACATCAATGATTTGGTTGGATCCTATTAATGTTTAATAGCGACTTTATTTTTAATACAATCAATAAGTTAAAAAATGCTAATCCGACTTATTTTGAAAAGAAAAGGGTAAAACACATTTGCCGTATATCGTCCTGTAATGTTTTTGACGATAATGTGTAATGCGAAATTCCGTTTTATTTTTGAACCCAAAATGTTTCCAAATCACAAATTATTATGTGGCAGGAAATGGCCTCCTCTTGAAAGTACATTAACACATTTCATTTGGAAAAGGGCTACTTCAATATCGTAAAGCAATACAAAACACACGAAGTCCTCGGAACGGATAAGGGGTGGCTATTAGTCACTTACACAGTATTGAATGTAGTAAAAGAAACAGTTCAAATATTTTGATTAGTATATATTATGTCAAACCGTTCTGTATTTCTTACTAAAATCAAATACGATAAAGATGCAGTACTTTCATAAGAACATCGGCCCGGGTTTCCATCCAGTCATCTCAGTTTAGGCTACGCCTAACTATTTAACAGAATATTTAGATTTTAGTAGATTATTTTCAATAAAACTGTTAAATTTTTCTTTTTACTTTTAGTTTAAATTGTCCACAACAACTTATTTATTCTGTATAAAATTGGTTTTTAAGGTCATAAAGCATCTTATTTTACATCTAAAAATCAAATAATAGTTATTATAACACCTTTACACACATTTCAAAATATTTAAGCTGATAGCCGAAAATCGGGCATTTTTATAAAAACAATTAAATTCAAATATCTCAAAAACGGTTAGACTTAGGATAGGGTGTTTTTAGTGAAATCAGTCGGAAACGATGGCTGCTACACGCAGGGAATAGGTCGACTTAACCTGTATATAAAAATGATTGGCCGAAATGTATGTACGCGCATAACTACCGATCGTCGTCACCAAATTATTTTTTTTTTCGTTTGTTATTGTTAGGAGAAGGCTTGTGTACAAGAAAAATTAAAAGATAACGGGTTAAGTCTTTTTTTCTGACTGCGACTGTACAGTGCCTGTGGGAAGCTAAGAACGGATATATAAAAATGGTGGTACGAAGTTCGCCTGGTCAGCTAGTAACCTATAGAAAACAATCACATCTGCCGGGCGTCCCCTGACGGCTCACTTTTTTTCTTTTTAAACAACGTGGTGGTTGAAAGCCAATTCCAAAATTAAATAAACCTCTTTTACGTGCCTGTTATTGAATGTGTTCCATTTTTGAATTATTTAAATTATATGAGCATGAGGTTTCGTACCTAATAATTTAAACGGTCGCCTGAACACGACAGATATGACTTTCATATTAACTTTTACGGTCGTAACTCGCATATTTTAATTATGTTCCTATTTATAATACCTCTATCCTATATTTCATTAATGCAACTAGAAGATAGATAGAAGACATCGTTTGGTTAAAAATAATGTACTACGTTTAAGAGCGGCTTACTTCATTTAAAAAAACAAAAGGTTATAGATACTTTAAATACTCAGTGAGTCACGCAATATGTACATATATGTACATATTGCGTGACTCATATATACAGTTTTATGATCGATCTTTAAGTTAACCACCATTGCTTTACTTTCATGAGTTACTTTTTTAAACGAAAAGATTAGATTAGTAGTTAGTAAAATCAGTTCGTCTTGAAGATAAATTTAGATTTCATAGTCAGATTTAGAAATGTTTTCCCATAGAGTCTTTAATCAAATCTGCAAAAGCAATTATCATTATGGACTGTTTGTGACAGCAACTTCAGTTCAAAGACTTTAAAATCAATGCGCAATAGAAAGCTTTGAACCCAGTGATTAGGTTGCCTTTGGGAATCATTTCTCCGGAAAACAATTCACTCGTGAACAGTTTAGTATTACGAATATTGATTTTATTAATTTAAAATACTAATTCCACACTAATTTCCATAAGTCTTGAGAATAAAACACAAACTACTACCTTATGTATCAGCGTTCTATGGGGCATTTCATGTCAAGCGGACAACGAAAAAAAATTAGGTCGTGAATTTTGTTTATACTCTGGTCAGTTACACTTCTAGTAGACGTAACTACGTTACGTAAAAAATGTGTATACACAACTGTGTACACACATTTTTTTTGTCGTATCATGCTTTATTTCAGAGTTATAAGCTTTTTAAAATTTACTAATAAATAACTCTGTTTTTTTAATGCTTATTGTTTGTATCAATTAATTTGTAAAAAAAAAACCAAAAGTATTGTTGCTTATAGTTAAATAGTTGAAATTTAGATTTTTTTACGAACAGCAAACAGGAAGTGAACATTTCAAATCGATGTTGGAGTAACTTCGATATTTTTTTTTTATTTTAATCTTGAATTAAAGCTTTAAATGTAGTAATTCTTCACAAAAATAAATGTGATCGCTAATAGTTTAGGACGTGGTTTTATTCATTGAGAGTGAAACATTATTAATGGCGAGTATTATTTTCTAATTTTTACATCTTTACCATTTGCACTAGCACTAATTCTTTTTAAACATGGACCTTCGCATGTGAAACCAAGTTAAAAAGACTTGGTGAGCAGAATATAAATCTATATACATATATACTCGTATAACAAGCTTACCCGGCAAAAGTTGTTTTGTTATAAAAATGAGAAAAAACGGTGGGTGGGTCACGCTTATCATTTAGGGGTATGAAAATACGATATTGGCCGATTGTCAGACCTATCCGATATGCACACAAAATTTCATAAGAATCGGTCAAGCTGTTTCGGAGTTCAAGTTTAACTACAAACACTGCCACACGAGAATTTTATAAATTAGATACAAATAAATAATAAATAAAATTAGAGTAATAGTTAATACTAAAATAAACGCTTTTACTAAATGCATATGTATGTATACACGGTACATATACATAAAAATATTTTTGTCTGTCTGTCTATTTGTTCCGAGTAATCTCTGGAACGGCTGGACCGATTTTAACGGGACTTCCACTTGAAGGTAGCTGATGATCCAGGGAGTAACTTAGGCTACTTTTTTTTAGACTCACTTTGTCCCGCGGCGTTACTCGTGGTACAGCAATAACCGCGGGTAACAATATTACGGGAATAGCTTACCAACGGGTCTAGTTTTATCAGTTTCATTATTGTCTAATATAAACGCACTTTTAGTTTACTTGAGAGTTGGTTTATTCTAAGTTCTTTATTTAACTTAAATTACTAGTAACCCAAATTTTATAAACAAAGATTTAAGAGTACATAGATAATAACGTCTAAAGAGTTTCATTTTTATGGCGGATTGACCGATCTATAGTTTAAAACTACTCAGTTCTAGATGAACATAAGTTTGGCATCCAGCTGGGTTAATATGTATTAATATATAGTGGAAATTAATACGAATATCATAAATAAATAATAATAAAACCAGGAGCCTCGACCAACTCCTTAAGAGGTTCACATTAGAAGTCTGGATCAGAGGTCTGATACAGAAGGCAGTCCTCTTTGACACGGCACGTATAGTTAGAAGGTTCGTGTTTTTGGAGCACTAACCACCACGGCCAGTGCAACCTGGTCGAAACGTCAGGCAAATCAGAGGTATGTAATACCTTTTAATAAGTGATCGCGTTAATTCCCGGAAAAATAATTGTTAATATAACCAACCCACTTAAGATTTCTGTATTTTAGGAATTTTAGTTACAAATTATTATTAAACTAGACCCTGAAAATAAGTTTCTAATAAGATGTATTTAATTTAGTCGTTGCCTCTTCTTGCCACGGTACTGAATATAATGCCGGGTAAACTCGAGTATGTGATACGAGATATAACGCATGTCTCCGTCTATATCCGTAAGGGCACAGTGCCAACGAGCCCGGGCTTATCACCCATCACCTGAATAACTGAACGCGTGCCATACTGACAAGTCACGGACGACATCAGGTAACGCAACGAGTGCTTTGGGCTTGACTCAGCTGAGACTTCCTACAGCGAATATATAGGTAAAGTGGTAATACAATTATTTGGCAAAAACATGGTTGACTTCACTTTTATTAAAAAAATGCGATAAAAATTAGACTCTTTCAAGTATTTAGAGAACTCAATAATAGGTTACAAGATATCGTTAGAGTTTTTGATATCAAATATACCCAGTAAAACTAGTTCTTGTTGAAGCAAAAACAAGTTGCGTAGTTACTTACGATACTGACGAAAAGTTAGCGTACAAGTATATACTTCTAAGATACTGACGAAAAGTAGCGTAGATTATAGCATAGTTAGTGCGTAACGCGTGTGTTTACTTCAAACTACGCTACTTTTTTTGCTTCAACAGGAAGCGGGCGACAACGGCAACAAGTCGATGCCTTATCTACCTTTTTTATTTGATCTGAGTTCCCAAATAGGACGCTGTGAAAACAGACACAGCCAGCAAATTATCTCTCTGATAAAATTGTACCTGTACGTTATCTAGTATCGTTTCTAAATAGCACTAGTGTATTGATTCTGCTCGGTTCTGGTTTCTGAAGCCTCGGGTACTAGTAAAACATTTAGTATTGCAAACATTTCTTCTTTCCTCCGGTATCCTCACTCACTCGGTGAAACACAGGGCAAGCGCTATTTCACGGTTTCTCACCGGTTTTCTATGAGGCCTTGGTATCACTCCGGTCGAACCGACCCATTCATGGCGAAGCGTGGCTCTCCCACGGAACTTTACGGAACACGGAATTCCAAACACATATTAAGATTGTTAAACAATTAAAAATAATAATAATAAAGTTTGCTATATCTTATGTGGTCGTTCTTACACAAGTCCAAAAAAAAGTTCTATAGATATTCAATTACCACATACCTTTATAAGAGTGGGGTTTTCTTCTCGTGTATATTTTAACAAATAAAACTTTAAACAGTACATCCTTCATAAATAAGCAAAAAACTTTTTGTTCTAACTTCTCCCGCATCTCATCAACAAATACATTATACAAATATTATGGAAAGTAAGATATAAAAAATTCAGAGCTTTTTTGTCTCAGAGATAATCTTGAGGCTATTTAAGGAGCAAAGTTTAATTTACAAAAGTACTCTCGAGAAAATGTCGTTATCTATTGTAGAATAAACATAAGCAAAAGCAAAACCTAGCAAGGGATAAATTTTGAAAAAAAAAAGTGTTTTTGCTTTATACTTCTTCAAAGGTCATTACGCACGAATTCGCTGTGTTAAATTCATCAAAACAGGCTTAGTAATAAAAATATAAATTTCAGTAAACCTAGCAAATCCACATCGAGAAGAAAAACCGGCTTCGAAAACAAATTCAAAACCTAGTGAGGCACGGTGACGGGCCTAGCTTCGACCCTCGGCGTTACTCGAGGTTGATGTTATACCGCTTGTAGCAATGCGGGGATCAGCTTACATGAATAGTTGCAGTTATCTAAGCAAAGCAAAGTTAGATAGAACATTAGATAGTATAAAACAATATAACCTCTATATTTCAACTGTAATATTTAACGAAGAGATAAGCAAACCAAAGTATAGAAAATTTAAAACTTAATCAGTTTTCAATTGCTTATTTATTGTATTTATGTTTTTTAATGATAACCTTTAATTTCTATTCATTACATTGTTTTAAATAATGAAGTTAATTGATCATTGCATATTATGGAGACTGTATTTATACTAAAATACATTTCTAATCAGTTTCAGTTTAATTCGCCTGAGGGATTTAAGAGTTTTATCCTTTTTTTAACCCTTTTTAACCCTCTCGAGAAATGAGCACGGATATACAAAGGCGCCGTCTATGTTTTTCATTCCTTTAACAGATGAATTTCAAAGCAAGCGCTTACGTCATGGAAGCGACCTACTGTCCAAATTGCATGTTATTAGTACAAGGCTTTGGTTGAATAAGAAGAAACTTACAACGTTATATACTATACTTTTTGCTGATTGAACCAACGCCATATAGTTACTACAGCCACTTATTATTATGGACGATAATCATAATAAACTAGTCGTGAATAGACTAAATAACAATTAATATAAAAACTTGAATGGATGAGAACATGTAGGAGATAAACACTACTTGTTAACAAACAACGATAAATCATTTATAATTTATCAAGAAGTTTGAAGAGATTATTTTAATATTAAAAACAGAAACTCCATTTGAAAGAACTTAAAAACTTGAGACATAAAATGTTTATGAGTGCTAGAATTAACTTTTACCAGTCTTTTATATTTGTATGTCCCACCGTTTCCGTAGCGCCTAAATTACTGAACCGACTTTTAATGAATGAGGTGTCAATAGATTCGTAATAATGGCGACATAAATCATATAAATATTATCAGAAGTTTTTACGTAGTTAAGTTATAGTTTTAAAAAAAAATCTTGTTTATCTAACTTCTATAAAATAAAAATAGTTACATATAAGGTTATATCATACTAATTTAAGTAATTTAATTGTTTTAAGTATCTAGAGACGTAGCACAAAAAGTATTACAACATTAAGCGGTAAAAATATTTATAAATACATCAACTCCAAATAAACACATGTCATTCAATTCCCTCTGGCATCTTGTGTTCTTACATGCAAAAACTTCCTTCGAAATTTGTTTGATTTCCCTACGATAGTTATTTCCTGTTTTTCCTGGCATATTAATTTAAGTTATTCGTTTATTTAAGAAACGGTAAGAATAGTGAAATGCTGTCACATATGGAATGAAAATTGCAGTCTCTCTTCGCACTTTATTACCCGAATACGGCTAAGCCAAAACCAGGGACATAGTTTTGGTAGTCGATGTATGTTTGTATGTTCTACCGCAGCGACTAAACAACTGAGACGATTTTAATACAAAAGGTATCAATAGAAACGCAATATTGCCCCAAATATATAAATTTTATTAAAAGTTATTACGTAGAGGGGTTAAAGTTTTTTAAAGTTTTCTTGTAAAGCTGTGCTAGTTGCAAGGAGAATTACAACTGTTGTTAACTGTTGTTAACTGTTAACTATTTGTTGATAATAAAATAAAAGTAATTTACTATCGTAAATTTTCATGTATTTACTCATATGCATAAATTATATTATAAGTATACAAACATAAAAAGAGATCATATTAAGTTAATTTCACTGAAGATCTTTATGTAGTTTCTATTGGTTTTTAAAATACATGAAACCTATACAAATCTAAAGTAGTAACAGAAACAAGCAAGTACAATTTTAACAAAAATAAAACCGACTTCAAGGTTCGACTCGATTTCTCTTGGATTCCATGATCAGATGTTAATGTCCTTATCATGGTACCACCGTCGGGACATCTCCTTTCCATTAAAAAATAATCATCAAAATCGGTTTTTAAACGACGAAGTTATCCGCGAAAACACATAAAAAAATATAAAGATATACGTTCGAATTGAGAAACCTCCTCCTTTTTTGAAGTCGGTTAAAGACCTCAACTGTTATATATGTTGTAAATTGAAATGAAGTAAGATATCCAAGGTACACAGGAAATACTAAGTCTACTAGTCTATTAAAGTGTAGTTCAAGTTGAAATGTGGAAGTGAAAAGCTCGTTTTAAGTAATTAATATATTTCAAACTAGCCGGCAAACTTCGTACTGCCATATTTACATATCTGTCTCAGCTTTCCACAGGCAGTCGCGGAAAAATAAGGATTTTCGGTTACCTTTTAATTTTTCTGGCATACAAAGCTTGACCTAATAATAATGAACACATAAAAAAAAAATGGTGCAGCCAGATCGGAAGTTTTGCACGTACATACATTTCGGCGATACATTTATATATATTATGATTGATTAGACTTTAGAGTATAAACAAATCAAAGACAAGTTTTCCTAACAAAGTCGCGCATTTAACATGCAAAACTGCTTATAAACCAAACCATACACAGTAAATGTCATTATGAAAAAAAAAAAAAAAACTAAATTGGTTACTTGTGCTGTCACCTAGTAATCTCTACTGAAACAAATTCTGTCTAGAGTTACTTCTTACTTTTTTTATGGAATAGGCGGGTAAACGAGCAGGCGATGTATGATGGTAAGCGATCACCGCCGCCCATGGACACCTGCAAACATCAGAGGCGTCACAAGTGCGTTGCCGGTCTTTGGGGGATGGGGACGAGAAATAGGGGTTTGGGTTATGGGCCTCCTGTATCCTCACTCACTCGGTGAAACACAGCGCAAGCACTATTTCACACCGGTTTTCTGTGAGGCTGTGGTATCACCCCGGTCGAGCTGGCCCATTCATGCCGAAGCGTGGCTCTCCCACGGTAGTTGCTAGTTACATACAACTTACAGATGGCACTATACAAAATTTTTAGTTCACGAAATAAATAAATATATCGGATATCTAACACAACGCCATCCAGTTCCAAGCTAAGCAGAGCTTGTGTTATGGCTACTATACAAGAGATATAAATACATACATATATTTAATTTTTTCGTAAATACATACATATTATACTCAGAAAACATCAAAACTCCCAAAAAACAATTATTTGCAGATCATACCAACAATTGATCCGATCCGGGATTCGAACCCGAGATTATATGATTACTGGAAATTGGCCGTTTAAGCAAGCTAGCCGGTAGGCATGCGATGCTAGTACATATTAACACTACTCAATCGCACACATTTCGTTCTTCAGAAAATACGTGACGTCTGGCGGCCCTGGGATCTTGAACTAAATGTTTCTAACACCTTTCAGATCCCATATAATAGAATATAGTTTAGAATGCCAAATGGCCAAAAGAAAGAATGTGATTCTTAGTTATAAAACATATAGAAAACAGTTATTTCACAAACAATTTAGAAAAGCCTATCGTCCTAAAATAACAAGTTCAATTTTAAAATACTGTATGTAAAAAACTTACATTTACAGGTGAAATTTATCGGGTAAAATACCTTTGAACGAAGTACTAAGTTGTTTAAAAAATCATTTAATGTAAATTTCTGCCTAAATGCCTTAAGACCTGAAAGAAACATTTTCCTAAATTCATTTTAATCTGAACAAGAATATTTTGTTCACTTTAAAGACTACAAAAATATTTTTTTCATCCAAATATAAAACTTTCTATTTAAAACAAAGAACACGTTAATATTTCAATAAATTTTATTTGTTGATTCCTAACATTAAAGTGTGTTACAAATTTAGTTTCAGTAAAACTTTTCAACTGAACATCCACCTAAATAAAGTTACGCTAGTATGCCCAACAAGGCCCACGGGCCCAGCTAATTGGCAATTATGGCGCTTCCAAACGTAGCCTCCAGATAAAAGTCAGACGTTGATAATGTAGATAAACGTTTTATTTATCTTATGCCCTCCCCTACAATAAAAACCTGCTATACAGCAACATTGTTTTTATAAAGGTTAATTAAATTTATACCTTGCGGTAACATTTTGACTGCGTCGTTATTTTTTCTTGAATTTGCCAGTTTTAATCATAGACTTTACCCGTTTAGAAATGCTTTATATCGCTTTTTTCCATCTCTTAAAGATTGTTAAAGTGTTAGATTTTTTTGTGTACAGCGTCATCTAGTGGTTACAGTCGCACTTACCTAGTTTCTGAGCCAACTACAGTCCAACCCCGCCGTCGGCGTATTGAGCGCATTTCAGCCGTGATGACGCGATCTCGCCGCCGATGTCGTGCAGCGTTCATGGAAATTTGCGCGGTGGCGCTTTCATCCTGCTCCGCAATTGACAACATTGTTTTACTTCGTCGTTGTTGTTGTTCTTAGAAAATACTAGATGTCGCTTTTATACATTTTTATTTACATTGCATCTTTAACTCTGAATAATATTGTAGTACATAGATAAATTACGTCTCCAGCTTTAGATAGAAAAGTACCTAGCAATAATAATAATGTAGCAAAACATTGGTTTTGTGATACCTACGTAAAGTTCAAATAAAACCATTTCAACACTTAATTTAAACCATGTCAACAAGCCTTTAATAAGGAACATGAATATTGACAACCGCTATTTAATGCATAAATATTAGTAGAAGATCCGACCCTAGATCGACCTTTACCGAGCTTACAATAGAATGAAACTTATTTTATAATAACTTTCGTATATTAGGAACTATATTGAAAATGAGTTGTCTAAAAAATCCCGGACAGAATATTTCTAGTTTTTTTTTTTAAATCACTTGAGAAACAATCGTTAAAAACTTTTGGAAAGTGTGAGCGTAATCTTAGAAAAGTATTCCAATTTAGGAAGGTTCTATTCTTAAAAACCAGCGAAGTGGCTTCACTAGAAAATGTATAAAGGAGCACCTAAATCTATGTAAATATTGCATAGTATAGCTAATTAATTCATTATAAATAAACATAGTCGCATGTACATTTCGCATTTAAATTCATTCGCTCTACGTTTACAGGAACTAGAAATGAGAAATGGGCCCAAAGCGTATTATATTGTGCTCTCGAGAGGTCGTTTAATTTTGTCGAGACGTGAATCCTAACTCGTGTAATATAAACCATTGTTCTCCTGATTATAATGAATAAATATAATTATACGCCGTTGAACGAAATCCATATTACCCCAAGTAAACGATTCGATGTTTAGAAATTTATACGCATGTATTGCTGTAACAAATAAGATTAGTTATTATGTAACTAATTGAATTTAAGTTGCTTACGTATGTGTGAATTATACTAAAATAGACTACTGTCAAAATTAGATGTTGATAAAGTTTTGGTCTTTACAAAATATTTACTGTTTTTTCCGATGAAGTGACGTTAAATGTTAAGGAATTCTAAGAGTGGGTGAGGATAACGTTAACTGCTTAGGATACCTACACTAAAACAATCAAATTGTAAGCCATACAAAAGGCATAAGTGGTTTCGGTCGACCTTTGTGGGCTTTATTATCAGTTTCACTGCACGCGGATGGTACTATTCGAGAGCAAGTACACATGCGTTATTTTGGAAAATACCAAAATGGCTTAACGTATAAGTTTATCATTGGAAAAGTTCCCTCGACATCTTAGAGATCAGATTCTACCATCGAATATATTTTATATTTATTGATATTTTGTTTTTTAGCCCCCTTTTCCGTTTAAAACTAAAAACCTAATTTACTGACAGAACAAAAACAGTATCAGCTGCCAAATGACTCTACCCTGCCTGATGGAAAGTATGAGCAGAATTCAGGAATGGTGGTCACCATCGTGATTGCGAATAAGGAGAATGCAGCATCACACTATGGCGACCTGGTGAGATGCTTTTAACCGACTTCAAAAAAAAGGAGGAGGTTTTTAACCGACTTCAAAAAAAAGGACGAGGTTTCTCAATTCGACCGTATATATTTTTTGCCTTTTTTTGTGTGTTCGTGGATAACTTCGTCGTTTATGAACCGATTTTGATGATTCTTTTTTTTTATGGAAAGGAGATGTCCCAACGGTAGTACCATGATAACGACATTAATATTTGATGATGGCATCCTAGAGAAATCTAGCCGACCTTGAAGTCGGTTTTATTTTTGTTAAAATTGTACTTGTTCAGGTTCCCCTTAAAGGACCTGGGATCATAGTGGGAAGGAGACACGTATGCCATTAGTGAGTTCCAGGTTTTTCTAACTTCAGTCTTTATCGGTGTATGTACCTACTAAGGTGAACAATTTGACGAGCAGTCTGCTGTGCTACCTATTTAAAAAAAAAAACTTTATATAATAATAAAAAAAAACATACTAGAATTTGCCAAAGCTATTTTGAAACATGACCTAGAAGATACATAAAATAATATAAATATAGCAATAACAAAAACGTTTAGTTAACGACGCAGTTTTCATGTTGAATTTATCTTTATAAATAACTCACGTGGTTCATGTATGTAGTCACAAAGAATATCGTCCAACGCGTGACAAATTATTCATCTAAACATCTATACAAATACATAAAATTAGAGTGTCTGTTTGTAATAAATAAACGCTTTTTACTAAATGCATCTGTATGTTTACACGATACATATACCAAAATATTTTTTTTTACATTTTTTGTCTGTAGGTCTATCTGTCTGTTTGTTCCGGCTAATCTCTGAACCGGCTGGACAGGTTTTGACGGGACTTTCATTGATAGGTTGTTAATGATATAATGAGTAACTTAGGCTACGTTTTTTTGACTATCTTCACCCCGCGGCATCACCCGCGGTATGATAATATCCGCGGATAACACTGCGGGACTCAGCTAGTCTATACTAATATTATAAAAAAGAAGTAAAGTTTGTGAGTTTGTGATATTAGAGGTAATCTCAGAAAGTACTGGTCCGATCTGAAAATTATTTTCAGTGTTAGATAGCCATGTTATCGAGGAAGGCTATAGGTTTTATATCATCAAGCTACGACAGACATGATTTATAGAATGAATAGACATTGAGAATTTCCATTGTTGATAAGCCATTAACCCCATAAAGAGACTTCTAAATAATGAAAAAATAATATATATCAATACTTATATTATTAATGCGAAAGTAACTCTATCTGTCTGTCCTGCTTTCACGGCCAAACCGCTGCACCGATTTCAATGAAATTTGGCATGGAGATACTTTGATTCTTGAGGAAGGACATAGGTAGTCTATGTATTTCCTCTTCTTCCTTCTTTGCTGCGATAACCGACAAACTCGCGCGCAGAACTTAGTATTCCATGCATGCGACTTTTTTCCTTGGTATATTTTCTGAAAATGATTCCTGACTAGATCGATTTATCGCCCTTACACCCCCTGCACGATTTCATGAAAACCGTTGGAGCCGTTTACGAGGTTCAGATTATGTATATGTATATTTACAAAAATGCTCGCTTATACTTATTTGATTTCTAGGTAACTATACTAATTACTTTAAAATTATTATTATCAACAAGTCTAGTGCAAGGCATAGGTCTATCCTCAGGTGGGATATTTTACTACGGCTACAATTACTACTTTTTATAACTGATATGACATTTACACTCATTCACTCACTCATTCACACAATCTCATTCAAATGGCTGACATTTTTTTTATTATTTTAGTTCAATACACAGATACATTAATAGTGATATTTGCAAATAGGGCCACATATTGAGGTCGAATAAAAACAGGCTTTTTATGTAGGTAACAGTTTTAAAGCCACGTTGATTTCAGCGGAAGTGTGTATATTGTACATGTGAGTGTAAAAAATATACAATATTCTGTTCTGTTAAATATAGTTCATGGTTTATTTATTAAAATTCGGGTTCTTAGGAGAGCAACTCTTAGGAGAGTTATTCGAAGAATCGTCGTAGAATTTCAACTACTATACAAACATCACATCAGACTTTCAAAAGTTGTTTCTGGAATAACGATACTGTTATTGTACAAAGCTTTTAAAGGAGAAACGTTCTAAAAGTTATTTAACTTTCAATAGGTATACCGTTCTTGTTACCCGACTGCGAAAGAAGAAGGGTTATGTTTTTTGAGTGTATGTATGTATATTTCTTTGGCACGCCCTAGAGCCTAAACGGCTTGTCGTATTTTTATATGAGTGGTCTCAATAGATTTGTCTTAGTCGTGAGAATGACCCAGATAGGAACGAAGTTTCTTATCATAAAATATAATAATATATACAACTTACATTGGCGCTATAATAAATTTTTCGTTCACGAAATAATTTAAATTAAATTAAAAAGTGCACAACGCCCCATATGGAACTTCGTTCCAAAAAGAAAACAAAATAAAAAAATATTTTAACACATCTTTTGTTCTCACTTCTTTCTATCTTCTCTTCTCTCTCTCTCTCTCTTCTCAATTCTTCAATGAATTTAATAAAGATGGCAGATATTAACGCAGTCGAGTTTTTTTTAATAATTCATTACTGGTGTTTTTATCTTTCTAATAGTGGTATAATCCCTGACAAACTCACATATGAACAGCGTTGCATATTTAATAAAGGCATACAGTTAAATCACACGCGAATAATATGATAGAGATAGTAAAAATCATTTTTTTTTTTCTAACCTATATCACTCTTACTTGTGTTTTTTTTTACTTTCCCAACAAGTCACGACCGCGCATAAGAAATACAGTTTATCTGGCTTAAGACGCCTACCCCAAATATATTACCCACTTACAGTAGATTCTGAGATCTTTTGAAATATATCAGTTATACTATAAGGTAATAGTTAGCCCACCCACGTTACATTCAGTTTATACATCTTGCAAAGACTACTACTAACAATTTATTGGATTGATTGACGTTTACTCCTCCCCACTGCTACACCTCCACGTATTAGCGAAATGCTATGCTAGTACAACAGTCAAGTTGTACAGTTACATGTCTTCTTAATTTTTACAATGAAAATTTCATTGCTTGTGATCATTTTCTTGAGACTGTCATATCTGACGGTTTTCTGTGACTTCTAACTTTCTAACTTCTGACCAATCCTTGTTAATTTCATTTGAAACCCCTTGCAAGAAGCAGTGCTCTCAGGAAGTCGATTATATATTAAAAAAATATTAGATAATATGCATGCATGTAATTTCAAAATTCACTAGGAAGGTAGTATTGTAACTTAGTCGAAATTTGTAAAGAGTAAAATATAGAATTGAATTGAATATCATAGCGTGCAATTATATATTATATTTATTAACTATTATTAATTATATTTTTACTTTCACCTTGTAAAACTGAGCGAAGTGACGTGAAATATGTGCAGACTGTTAAATTCAGTAAAATGGTTGTAGGACTGAATAAATCTGCGAACTATTAAAACATATATTTTTCCCTTTATTATTTTCAAACCAATAATTTGCTTTCAACCGCACTTATTAGCTCCGTATGCTAGGCAGACATTTCCTTATCATAAATACCTGATTAATTTGCCTGATTTCCAGCTAGTTATACATAAACACTAAATACAAGTTACCGAACGCATCTTTGTATTTCTATAAATCTTGGTGTATAACGAATAATATGTGGCATCTGTTTAACTGTCACTCAAAACAGTTAAAACAAACACTACACTACCTACACTTGAGTGCTCGTGCACTGTTCTCTCAACCACTTTTTCCTAGACTTTCATTACATGTGACATTTGTTAAATTCTTAGACGTGTAAAGGTTTTCCTAAACCGGTTTTCTAGACCCTGCCTTATTCTTTCTGCCTTTTCCCTTATTTTGGTATAGTTTGGCATTTCACTCTAACAATCAACCACTTTTTTACGTGTTACTTATCATTACACTAATTATTTTCTGAAAGGACTTACAAAACTATTTGTTTATAGTCTTCACCGCTTGATTCTTTTAACAAAGTTACGTCTCAATCTTGATTGCGAAACACCAATTATCCAAACATTCTTTCTTAATTCTCATTCGCTACTTATTTTGAATTGAACAGAATTTCATTGTGTTATATAAGTCCTGATATATACATGTTATTACTATATTCCAAATAAAGTAAACGACTCACTTGAAAAGGAAAACGGCTATCGCTAAACGTGTGTCCTGTTTACATGATTTGAAATGTTTATTCTTATCACTGATTGATATTTATGATGTCCTTTGTACATTACTAATAAAAACAAAAACCATTTAACAAGCAAATATCATACATAAAGTGCCGTGATTGTTGTTTTGCTACATTACCATGTTTATCACTGAATACTTTTCTATAACAATTTTATTCATATCACATTGAATAACAATAGATGACACTTTATCACGTCACATGTCTGCACAAAGTTCATTGGGCAGAGATCACAACAAAATGCGAAAACTCAGACACTCGGAACACATCTGTAATAAGATAAAGTCTCACGCATACTTTCTCGTTACGTTTTAATTTCGATCAACGTTTATATTGGGCGGAGCGTGGTGAGAACTGCGCGTGCGGCGCTGCGCGTAAACCGTCACATCACAACTATAGAACCGGCATCTCACCAGAGCATAGTCGCCATTCTGTTGACATGTCTCTATTACTCTATTATATTATTTAAAATATATTACCAGAAATTACTCACTGTCTTCGTAAGAGTGACTCATGGAAACTGAAAAATATCGTTTTCAGGTATCTTAAAATGTACGTTTTGCTAATTCTTCGAAGCATATATTAGCGTTAAACTATGTTCTAGATTAACAAAATATGTCTCAGACATAGAAAACTTATGAAGTATTTTAGGAATTTAGGTACCTATCTAAATAAAAAAAATCTCTGGAAAAAAAACGTTTATTGTTTGTGTTACTCCTCTTAAAATAGGTATCTATACAATCCATATTTTAATGTTGTAATATAACTTTTATTTGATCTTAGAAATCTCTTCACCTCTTTTATCCCACCAATATGCTTATTCAAAATGAGTGATATTGATACACAGATTTTAAAATATAAAATATACCCAGATAACTACAGTCCTTAAATTGTAATCACACGCGTCTTTTTATAAATGCGTGATATATTAGATTAAAATCTCTCAGCTTAGGAGCGGTCTATGTCAAGCGCTGTCGCAGAAAAAGCACCTAGTTTAGTCTATAAATGTAATCCGAAAATAGAGCCAACTGTTACTTTTAGTAAATCTTGATTAAAAAATATAACAAAGTATATCCTTTTATTAGCGATGTAATGTTAAGTGTTATGAGATCCAGTCAGTTCTAACCCGTGTCAGTGTGAACTCTGAGTTAACCAAAAACAATAAGCGCCGTATCATCAGCGTATGATACAATTTTGCGATTTGGAAGCGACATTTTACACAAGTCGTTGATGTAAATTAAAAACAGGGTAAACCCGAGGATGCTATCCTGCGGAACTTCATAATTCACGATATTGTCTCTACTATAAAAATAATCTATTTGGACATACTGCTTTCGGCAAGTAAGGTAACTATGAAACATATCTAGGGGAGTTCCTCTTATGCTGCAACTTTCCAGCTTAGAGATCAAGATGACAACAGAGGTAGTTTCGAACGCTTTAGGAAGGTCGAGAAAGATCCCGACAGTTCTCCGTTTTTGGTAAAAAAATTGACAACAGTGTTCGTAAGTTTCGGAACTGCATATTCTGTGGACAATCCTTTTCTAAAAATTGGTTGGGTCCAGAATATTATTTTCACGTAGAAATCCAATTAACCGTTTGTTAAGACTTTTTTCAAATATTTTCGACAATGTTGTAAGTACAGAGATTGGTTTAGTAATTAGCGACACTGACTCTGTCCCCTTTCTTAAAAATTGGATGGACTATAGCTTTTTTAAAAACGTGGGGAGAGGCAAATATTAAAAACATATACGAGGCAAGGCGTAAGTAAATGACAGGCTGATTTAAAAACTAAGGTAGGAATACCATCCCAGCCCACTTATCCTTATGATTAGATATTGTTGCATGTATTTCCTCTGCATATACCGGAAGAGAGCCATAGAGTTTAACGGAGAGTGATAGTGGGAAAAACTAGAAGGCTGATTTATAGGAAAGAGAGAGGAGAAGTTTCTAACTGAAGTTGATCGTTGTATAATAGTTTCAGCCAGATTCTGTCCGGCATTAGCAAAGAAAGAGTTCATTGTATCAACCGAAGACTTAGGACAGCTGAAGACTTTTAAAAACTCTGAAGAATGCGTTTTGTTATTTACAAAATAGTTTGCGACATTTTTGATAATATTCCAGGTAACTAAGATTTTTTTTTAAAAAGGGTTATATAAAAATTACGATAACGATGTTGATGATGTTCTTTGGATGGCATCTCCTGGGTTTTTTTTGTGTTTGCAATAAAGCTTATCCTTATGGCGAATATACCGCAAAAGGCCAGGAGTAATCCATGGTTTTTATATACGTTTGCGGTTAGGAATTGATAACTTTGTACTGTTAATGTTAACGACATTATTAATCACTTCAACTAGTAAATTAGTAGCCAAATCTGGGTTAGTCAATTTAAAAATAGGCGAAAAATCGGTTGCTTCGAGAGCACCAACAAGAGCTGGAATGTCAATCCGTTTTGAAAAACGGTTAAATGAATTTGCACAACCAGTTGGCGTTGTTTGGCAACAGAAAAGTAATATTGTATGATCTTTCATAAATTAATTAAAAACAATTCTGGTACCACGGACTGAAGTTCTAAAAATTACGTGGTCGAGACAAGCACTATCTCTGGTAGGGAATAAATGAGAGGGAAGCGTGAAATATGAAGCCAAGAGATTCAGAAATTTATCCGCGTTAGGATCTTTACTACCAGGAAATATATTTATATTGATGTCACCGATAAAGGCCATTGTTGGATAGTTTTTGAAAACGTTAAGAGTGTTATGCAAGCTATTAAAAATGGATTTAATTTTTTATGAGAAGGAGAACGGCATAAAGCTACAATAGTAACTTTATTTGAGACTTTTAAAGTAATACAGTTAGCGCCTTCAAATTCAGGCATTTTGGAAGTATAATTTAAAGTGTTACTAACATACGTAACAAAACCCTCGTTCTGGTTTGTATACGTAGACTGAAAGGAATTAAAACCTGGAAGAGCTGGAAACGGGCGCTTTACTTAACCAGCATTCAGAAAATACCAAAACGTCTGGTTTATAGTTCAATCTACTTAAGAAAAAAAGATGATCAATATTGCAGTTTATACTTTGGATATTTATATGGAAGATTTTCAAGTTATGATTGCTATTTATGAATTTTATATACTATCTTCTGGAGAACAGTTAAATGATTTTGATGTTAATTTATTCGATATGATTTGATATACAATTTATATCATCCATTTTCATTAGGGTTGTGTAACAAAAGCGTGGTCAGATTTATAGGCAATAGTTTGTTTTATGAAGACCTGTGAATTAGTGTGATATCTGCAAACGTAAGTGTTTAGTATATATTTGTGTAAGTGTGTGTGATTGATGAATGTATTGTAATCCGTGAATTATCGTAGCCTTATAAAATATAATAATACATGAAAAAAACATAAGCAGCTCTAAAAATTTACTTGATATACTTCTGATTGGCAACCTCCATCAAGTCAGATTCACTCATGTTTCGAATCGCAGAACCATCTTCTCTCTGAAGAAAGATTTTTCCGTGTGCTCAACAACAATATTTAAAGTTACCTTACCAAAGCACCCTTATCTAAAAACCTTACCTTAGCAAAGTCTGTGGCCAGAAAGAAGGTATATTCATTCCAATTGACATTTGAAACAAATTTTAGTGCCTTTGTTGTTTTTTTCCGCAAATTACATAAGATTCATTATAGCTTTAGAAAATTAGGCACCTGAATTAACACAGTATTATCTTACTTTTATTTTGAAAAACAGGTCGAGAGAATACAGATTTCTTAAAACTTCAGTGTACATTTCGTCCCATTTTCGACGATGTTTTGTTTGACAACGATAAGCTCTTCATTTAGACACGACAGAAAAAACCCTAACAAGTTCGAAGTTTTAGGTGGTAATGACAACGTAAAAGAATACAAGAGTAGAATTTTTTTAACTAGCGATAGATTGAAAGTGTATTTTACGTGAAATATAAGTACAAGTGAGTTCGTTGTCATAATGTGTCGAAGTGTATTTTTAAAACAAAATATAGCTAATATAAAAACCTTGGAGTAAGATTATTGAACAATAAGATGATTTTGCTATTTGGCCAAAAAAAACCTAACGTTGTATTGTGTGCGTAAGAAGTACACACCTTTAGATTCATTTTGAGTAGTTTATAGCCCAACTGCACCTATTCTTGTTATTTTATCCTGCAATGTTTATTGTGCTCGTTACTAATGTTCCTTTAGAAACAAGCCAGCTCAGAGTAAAGTTTTAAGCTTCAGTACCTACTTGTTATACAATTTTGTGTTAAGTCTTAAAAGGAATTTAACATATTCTGGAGTCTTTCTGGAAATGCAAAACTTTACAATTCCTAACAATTTACTAAATTAACTGTGTGAGATCGCTTCTATGTAAGATCTTGTAACATTCTATATTTTTGGCAAATAATAAAAGTCGGTAAGTAGCAAGGCGATTACTGTAAGAATTATCAACAGTTACTCCCTTAACGTGCTCTTACCATTCTTTATGTAATCAACTGACAGTATATTTCTAGGCTAAGACCATACACTATTTAATTTGGCATAAAAGCCGCAACGTCAATAACTAAGTGCGTTTAAAATTAAAACCCTTATATTACGGTAGATTATAATTGTCCATTAGTATATTAATATCTCAAGATACTCATAAATAATATCGTCTACGTGCTGGTGTTTACGCGCGCTCCAATACGAGAATAACTCGTGGCAGAGTTTCAAATATGTCGCCGTGTCCTAAACCACATCTTGGAAGATTCACACAGTGTCGTACTTAATAAGCAAATAAATGTAATTTATAAATACCCGCTATGTTTTATTTGGGCTTAAATAAAATGTCACATTAACAGTCTTAAGTAGTCCACTGTTAAATATAAAGGTTTTGGTCTCGTCTACTATACCACGTAGACCCGATGGGTTGGTATAGAGTGATGCCAAGTTTTCCTTCTCTTGCAGTGATGTTTTCCTGTGCAGTTTTCTTCCTTAGTCGCCTATTACGAAAGTCATGGGAAGGAGTGGTGGTGCACTCCATATTATTAAGCCGTCACTACAAGGGTAGCATTGAATAGATCTCATATTTATCAACTACTATTTCGCGTTTTATTTTCCAGTATCCACATAAAAACGGAAAGCAATCTTTCTAACACTTTTGAACTAGTAAACATTTTTATTTTTATAGATGTTTGAGTTATCCCATTTTGATATTCCTACTTTATTTTTAGACTAAACACGTGTTCTCCGAGTGTATCAGTTTTGAAGAGGCTCGTTAATAGAGAAGGCATTTCATATTTGCGTTGAGTATATTGCCAAGAAATTTCGTAATTGAGTCACAAAAAGAATTTATGAGCGTCGTCACATTTCAGAAGTGCAGACAGCGTCAAAATGTGTGACAAATGATATGTTAAAAAACCTTTTAGTTTATTAAGTGTCTTTATACGCTACAAACATTAAGACTGACTCGTTGGTCTAGTGGTAAGCGACTACCGATCAAGAGGCCTCGGCTTCGATTCCCGGTCCGGACTGCTGTTGGGTTTTTCTAACAAGAAATCCTTCATAGCAGACCGGAGTATGGAAGATGGCATATTCCGCCCGTGTCTCGGAGAGCACGTTAAGCTGTCGGTCCCGGTTGTTATGAAGATCTATGGCAATCGTTATTGGGAAGTTAGTGCCCTCAAATATATTCACAATAAGTTCAATATTCCAATTTAGTTTACCCTCAGGGTTGCGAAGGTCCGATGCCAGTCGCTCCGTGGAAAAACTGACATTCAGGTAAAACCGGTTGAACTAGTAGCCGAACCCAAAATAATATTGGGAATAATATAGGCTAGGAAGATGATGGTTAAGTCTGTATTGTGATTAAATTTAAAAGATAACCTACAAACGGTTTTTTAAATGTTGAAGTACTATCGGTAAATAAGGTATGTTAATGTTATCAGTAGAGTGGTAAAATGTAACAAATAATACGGATTTAAAATAGTAAACATTTTTTCTTGATAATTAGTCTATACAGTTAAATTCTATGTATTAATTGCTAATTATGCTTAATCGCTGAATATTTGTCACTTAAAACAAAAAAAAAATTAAATATTGCTTGAGTTCGGTACGCTTTTATAGCTGTTAAACAAAATACTAGTACAGTAAACTTTTTTTAGATTTAAAGTCAAGTCGTCCATGCCTAGCAGTGGACTACAACAGGTCGATGATGATGATGAAAGTCAAGTAGCAAAAGAGAACATTTTAGTACGAACTTTATTACTACTATCCCTGCTTTGAACTATCTTATTTGTTTAAATTAGATTCTTGTTTAGTGCTCAGTAGGTAGGTATACCTTTAACATGTTATAAAGCATGCCCGGAATTTGTATCATTGCTATTATCTAGACGAACTAACGAAGGCGTCCGCTGGTCATAATAAATGTCTATCTCCTTTTATTACATGTTTAACTGCTTTAACTGCAAAATAAACTTTAATAAGACAGTTAGTAAGTACTAAAAGAGCATAATAGACATCAGTTATTTCATAGATGCTTACTAGTGTAAAAATAGAGCAAAAATGAATAGAATAAACTTCTTCTTCTTCTTTTGATGAAATGGTATAATAACCAGCCAGATCTCTTGGACCAGCTATTTCTGCCAAGGTCAAGTGTTTATAGTCTTCAAGTCTTTAAGTCTTCGTCGTGATGAAATAAATGTTAAAAAACATTTAAAACTAGTTGTTGCCCGCGGCTCCGCCCGCGTATATGTCGGTTATCGCGTGCAAATAGTAGCCTATGTGTTATTCTTTTGTATAAGCTATATTACTGTAAAGTTTCATCCAAATCCGTTCAGTAGTTTTTGCATGAAAGAGTAACAAACATCCAAACATCCATCCATCCTTACAAACTTTCGCATTTATAATATTAGTAGGATAGTAGGATATATATATATACTAGTTGTTGCCCGCGGCTCCGCCCGCGTATATGCCATTTTTCGCGGCAAATCGTAGCCTATGTGTTATTCTGATATATAAGATATATTACTGTAAAGTTTCATCCAAATCCGTTCAATAGTTTTTGCGTAAAAGAGTAAAAAACATCCATCCAAACATCCATCCATCCTTACAAACTTTCGAATTATAATATTAGTAGGAAGTAGGATATGGATGATATGAAATGGGGACCGTCTTTCGAAAAAACAAAAAACGATCTCCAGAATAAGCTTTATTGTACACTAGCGGGTCAGCTACCTGGGGACGCAACCTCGTTTGCGTCTCCTATTGCCCGTAGCGTGATAATTTCCCCCCGTTTTTGAAACATTTTTCATTGGTGCTCCGCTCCTGTTAGTCTTAGCCTGATGATATATAGCCTATAGCCTTCCTCGATAAATGTACTATCCAACACTGAAATAATTTTTCAAATCGGACCAGCGGTTCCTGAGATTAGCGTGTTCAAACAAAGAAACAAACAAACAAACTTTTCAGCTTTATATATTAGTATAGAAAAGAAATATGACAGTTTACATAAGAATGACATATCAATTGAATGACCATTAAGTAAATGGTAGCTTTATCGCTAAAAAGCCATTTCTTCCAGGAAACCTTGGAACGGAAAAAAAAACGAATTCATGGGCAATTTTGGTGCGAAAAGAAGATTTGTACACACTGCCGTAATAACTCATTTAGCTTTTCAAATTATTTAATAATCATTTTAAATAAGGTAACATAAAGTAATAGGTAGTGGCTTTCACACGATTAATAAATGACGGCCTTGAATTTTCCAGTAAAATCCTAAGTAAATTTATTACGAGATTCTTCGCGATAAGTGCTCCACTACATTCATTACAAATAAACATTAAACATTGATTTACTCGTTTCAAGGTCAGCCATCATTATCGATATCTAAATAAAATTATCGTCCATCAACTCACAAATATATTCAGGTTTGACTTCCCGAGTGTTCAAATCGTTCGGAAAACTATTACGCATATTTTTATCCACACTTACCAAATATACCAGCAAGGTGTTAATCTAATATTTGTCTTCGGGATAATTTGACTTCTTCGTTTGATAATTTGACTCTTCTCTAGTCCTCTAATGTATACGAAATAAGTTGGCTCTCTCCGAAATACAAATTTGAATAGATGAATACCATTTACAAAAGTTTTTATTCCCAATTGATAACATTTTGTAAAAGAAAACGAGGTGTACGAGATACAGACGAATTGGTTATTTTACAACATCGTCAGTAAACAAAACAAGTTACGATCTCAGAAGTTAATTTCTAAAGCATTAAATTTAATTTTATTGCGTGGAACTTTTGGAGCATAAAATTAATGAAAATAAGCAAACACATTAAAGTGAGTGGAAGCTCGGGGGGCGGCAATACGAAAGGACAATTGAATATATTGTAGCACTAACAAGGCAGGCGTAAAGTCGTAAAACGGAACTGAAAGTGAGCGTTCAGGTAAGTGAATTAAAAACCAAGTACGCACTCACATATTGAGTGCTTGGCTCCAATACCCTTGTTTCACTAATTAAACGTATTGATTTTGCAAGGTTTCTTATACAATCAATTCAGTGGTATTTAATTTATTCTGATTTACGAGTGTAAATCAGAATAATGCACATGATATGAATAGCACATGAGTATGTGCTTACTACTGGAAGCCTTTTCTAATAACATTCTTCTTAGAAAATTAAATCCTACTAGTAAAAGTCGTTAACCCTCTTCGGAAAACATGCAATAAAGGGTTATAAAAATCCAAAATTGTGCATGACAGGCTGAATTTCTTCTCTTTTGGTGCAATGGTTTAGTAATAATAACACTTGTTACTTTAGAGGGTTATGTTGCATTTTACAAAAAGTTAAATAATACAGTAAATATTATTTAATCTCTAGTCTCAATTTTAGATTGTCAATACGATTTACCTCAGATAGTGTCCGAGATCATCAGATACGGCCTGGGTGACATTGAGGCTTCTATTCAAACATACCCGATATAACCTCGAACGTACATAGAACTAAGCATATTATGTACTTATTTTTATAGTTTGATTAAAAATAATGAACAACAAAGCAACAAACACAGTATTACCAAGAGTAACTTTAAAGTAGTGAGCTAAAAAAGTTATTTCTACGTGGTAGCTTAATGTGGGTTTTAAGTGAAGTCCACTTGGTGACGAAAATAAAAATCCGAACAAAAGAACGAGGCTACATTGTAAAGTACTCATAAAAAGCTTAAAGAGATACCAGACATTTCTGTAATAATCCTCTACCTCTTTGGAACTAGACTACCAAGCAGTAATAATGTTTCTGTTATATGCTTAAAACTTGTTTTTTTTTTAATGAAATAAGAGGCAAACGAGCAGACGTATCGCTTGATGATAAGCGATTAACGCCATCTATGAACACCCGCAACACCAGAGGCGTCAGAAGTGCGTTGCCGGCCTTTGGGGGATAGGGACAGGGATGGAGAGGGGTTTGGGCCTCCGGTATCCTCATTCATTCATTGAAACACAGCGCAGGCGCTATTTCACGCTGGTTATCTGTGAGGCCGTGGTTATCACTCTGCGCAAGCGTGGCTCTTCCACGATAGTATTTCTCGAATAGCCATATAATTGGTCCTCAGATTAGTTTAGTTAACAATATTGATTTAATATTCTTATTTTAAACAAGGCAGATCACTTTGCTTCGAGGCCATTCTGTTAAAAAGGTTTTTAGCTGCATTAGAAATGGAGTAAGGCAAATCTGTGATTTAATTTTGAACCAATTGTGCAAAAACTACTTGAGTTCTTTTAAAGGTAACATTACCTTTATTTCATAAGTAATTATTCTTAGTGATTACACGAAACTCCCTGTAAATTAATTGTGTATAAAATGTATGAAGTGAAAAAGAAATGTAATTTTCATAACATTAAAAAATCTGTGGATGTAACAAACGCAATAAACAACAAACAAGGAAACATATAGGTGGACAGGACTAGTTAAAATATAAAGAAAAATAAAGAAGCTTTTCCAATTAAAAGCGAACATTGATGGAAGTCAATACAATCAACTGAATCTAATAACAGACACACGACATAGTCATTTACTTCACTTAATACATTGATAAGATGGAAATAGCCCGCTGAGCGGAACATAAGCAATTTAGCCTACACAGACTAATGAAGTTTATTGTTGAAATGCAGTTAAACCTAATGGTCTAATAAACTGTATTAAAAGCTCCCCGATGACCCCTAAAACGTCTCCTCCCTCTTTATCGGAATGTAACACTTAAATACCCACTATGAAGGTTTATATTGCTTCTTTCCCATATTTGCATATTGCCGTGGGAGAGTCACGCTTCGGTATGAATAGGCCGGCTCGACCAGAGTGATACCACGGCCTCATAGGAAACCAGTGTAAAACAGCGCTCGCGCTGTGTTTCGCTGAGTCAGTGAGGACACCGGAGACCCATACCCCAACCCCTCTCCCCATCCCTTCAGCGCAGAGTATAAGGTGTCGTAATCGCGTTTTGATTGTTTGAAAACATGCTCAATACATGTTTTTTTTGTTGTTCTAACATAAAAAAAACTTGAACGGAATCGATTAGAATGTAGCCCGAACTACAAAAAGCTGCAGGTCATTTTGTTTTTCGTAAATAAAATACTAGTACTAATACTTCTTGGTACTAAATAAAGTTATAAAACGGAATGTACGGATGTGAAAAAAGTAGTACTATATTGATAAATACTTACATGTATTCTGACAGCATCGAATCGAAAACGATAAAAGAAAAGTGATTGAATAACTTTGATCTTGTAAACGACTATAGCCTCAATGCACCTTACCTTACTAGATATCGACACCCCCAAAAGATTGGCTGGTAGAAAATGCCTTAGGTATTAAATCCGCCTTTATACATAAGTCCATGAAGTTGTAAATAAATAAATATACGAGCAAACGGGTAAACTGATGGTAAGATGGGTAGTAAGATGGTAGATAGAGTGCCACAACAAACGTAATTCCCTTTGTTCTTGTGTATATAATTTGGCATCGGGATTAAAACATAAAATCGTGAAACATCTATGTGTACTGCCGTACAAGATATCTGGGGACAGTAATACAAATCAACAGTGAGAGAATTGAACGATCAAATTTTCAAAGCAAGTTCTTAATTGGTAGGAAGCACTTATTTCCTACATTCCAGATAGAACGATTTCCATCGGAGTGATTAACTAGAGGAGATTCTGACTACACGTTAACTTATTGGTACTCAAATAAGTACCTATATTGTGATAGGTACTGATGTTGTCATCAGTTTAATAAAAGTCTACATAATCTAGATAGCTTACTTTGAATTGGAGAAGAGATCAAGTTAGATGTGATTCACAGGGTTCAATTGATTAATTAATCATTATTGTAGTAACTATAACCACATATGGAATGAAATCATAATCTTTTATTAAATTTCTCAACTTCATTATGTTTCCATCGTAGTTATATTATGAATCAATATGATACTGAAAAAAGCTCCGTGTCTAGTACAGACCAAGAATATTGTCACCAGGAGATTAATGATTTTCTTTTCCCTGAATTCAAAGGTTTTATCCCTTATTTTACAATATTCTGGTATAACGTAAATTTATCGATAAACTCGTGAATAATACGGAGACAAAATTACAATGATTTCCAGAACAGTGTCGGTAAAAGCATTGATAGGTATAATAGAATACATAAACATTTGAAGACAGTGATCTCTGTACAATAGCCGAGGTTGGCTAGAATGAACGTTTGCAGCGACCGCTATTGTTGTGCTAATGCTTAGGACAGGCCACTGCCAGCGCTCCTCATGAATATTAAGTGATATTTATCTTACAGATAGCCACTCACAGTTGAAAATGTCTATTCAGTATCGACACGACACTTGAGTTACATTGTTTTGCTGCAAATATAGCGAAACTAATCTAGGAGTGTTTCTAAGAAGGTCATGTGTAATAATATACACATGAGTAGATTCAAAAGATTTTTTAGTTTTTTAGTTAAAAAAATCCTACACTTTTACACATCTTTAGAGAAACTAGACTTTAGAGAAACTTCAGACATTTAAAAAAATGTTTCAATAGGAAAATAAGTTTCTATTTCAAATGTTTTTCTTCATCATCGATTATTTGAAAAAGAAAATGTTTTATTAGTGGCAGAGAAAGAAAAATATTTCATTTACATAATAATCTTTCGTAATTCAAGGGTTGAGAATGTAAGGTTACCCCAATTTATTGGCTTGAAAGCTATGCCTTTTAATTGTAATCAATACTGTTTGTTAGTGTTGAACTAAGAGCCACTTACCCACATATCCAGGAATGTCTCCGCCTCGGTATTGACGCAAGCGTAAGGGCAAACGGTGGTAGAGCGGTCGGCGGATCGTCCTCTTCCTGCGCCGGCGCTCCACTCACACGCAACTCCGGTACGCGGAGTTGATGACGGCCACTCATCACTATCAATACTTCCTATCTACGGTTTCATACATTTTGCGTAAAGTTACGCTTCTCAAATCCTCTGATAGATCCTCAAAAAGCATATATGTATCAAAATTAAACGTTTTTATATAAAAAAATTCGGTTTGCTGTTGTCCTCCTAAAACGAAAAATATATAATGTTTAGTGACATGGCTGTGTATAACTTACACATATTTCATAAATGTATGGAATGTGTCGCTAAATAAAACCACAGGATACTTAAAAATGCTTTGATTTTCCAGTCTTGTTGGTAGACATTATTTATATTATGATCGAAAGAGCAAACAAAGCGTTTTCTTTATGCCGCATCTTCGGCATTATTTTAACTTGAACTAGATGTTTAGACATTAATTCCACACTAATAAATTATCTTAATATTAGTTTTCATCATAACTAATATTTAGTATATTGAATTCCTAAATAAGCTGACCCAGTGAACTTCCCACCGCCATATTTACATATATCTGTCTCAGCTCCACAGGCAGTGTACAGTCGCAGGCAAAAAAAGGACATGTCCCGTTTATTTTTATTTATATAGTTATACAAATGAAGATATTTAAGTATTTTAAATTAAACCTCGGCTGATGATGATGATGATGCCAGGTCCTGATGAACTTTAATCGTATTTCAAACTTTTTTCCTTTCTTTCTTTTAAAAATATTCATTCGTATCTGTGTAGTAACAATTGCGTAGAGAAATAAAGTTAGTTTTACAAACGTACGACCGGAACTATTGTGCCATCTGTTGGCTGGTTGCCTAACACCTGTGGACCATGTGACCCCGACCTCTTTTTGGTCGTATTTGACGGAAAAATCTATTTCTAGCCAGATATACATACATATATTTCAAATTAAGCGTATAGTTAGGTTTATTGCTGTTGATTTTCAGTGATGTCGAGACAAAAGTACAAGTGATTTTAATACTTGTGTTTAATTTACTACAGTTTCTTTTATAGTAGCAAGTATGATTTTTTCATGCGTCATTGGCATAGTCTCAATTTCAAACACTTTATTTACTGGACGATAAACTTCAACTGAATGTGAAACAAATTCTTTTTAAGAAAATACATCCACGTCGAAGAAAGATTGCTCTCGATTGATGCTATTTTAGTGATTAACTTTTTTTGCAAATACAAATTCTTTACCAGTTTGCAGTTAAAGTTTTGTGACGCCTACCTAATGTTTTCCTGAAATTTATATTACTTAAAAATCGTGTAATTATGGAGCCCATTAAAGCTAACGGCTGTTAAGGGTTACATTGTGAAAGGTTTACAAGGTTGAAATTCAAATGAAATCCTAACTCCAACGAAAGCAGTGAGCCATGTATGCATAGGGTCATGAACCTATTTTATAACAAGCTTTTAGCCGTCAATTTTTCGGTTGACTTGTTTCAGAAATACGCAAAATTATTATTATACATAACTTTTGGATAATCCAAATAATACTTTTTCAAGGCTTTATTTTATAGAGGAATTCTATCAAAGGCTTACGTCCCACTTTTAGTAGGATCGATAGGGGATGAGAATTTTTGTGAAGAATCTGTGCACGTAACAAGGCGGGCGGCGAATGTGAGAGGAATATTTTATCTCTCTTTCAACATTGTCGCATTTGAAACGGTATTTCAGGCGTCATTGTAGTAATCTCAGTAAACAAATTCTACTTTCCTCCGAGAAAGCATGACAATAATCCCCGCTATACCCAAAGGTATGACCGGTATTTGGAGAGGTGTGATCCGCTTCATTTTTTCGCAGCTATAAAAGTTTTTCTCCCTCAAAAATTCATCGTGAATTTTTGCACAGATTTTTATCTTGAATTGATTTGTTATTTGTTTCGTAGGTCTCCAGTTGCCAAGTTTGTTGATAAAAAAAGGATTTTTTTAAATATTGCCCCGTTGACTATAAAAGTTTGTTAGTGTTATTTTATTAATTTAGAGTTATTTAAAACTTTTAGAACTGCGTTACGAGACTCGCATATAAGTGATGTTTTTGATGAAATTATAATATTCATGATTCGTAACGGCATTAACTTTACACCATTTTTGTGGAATAGGGGGCAAACGAGCTGACGTATCGCCTGATGATAAGCAATTACCGCCGCCCATGGACAGCTGCAACACCAGAGGCGTCACAAGTGCGTTGCCGACCTTTGGGGTATGGGGAGGGGGATGGGAAGTGGTATGGGGAGTCGTTGGGGTATGGGCCTCTGGTATCCTCACTCACTCGGTGAAACACAGTGCAAGCGCTATTCCACACCTGTTTTCTGTGAGGCCGTGCTATCACTCCGGCCGAGCCGGCCCATTCATGCCGAACCTTGGCTCTACTTATACATGAACATCACTTAAATCTATCAAAGTAATGGACAATTTAAACAAAGTATACTCTTAAATACGAATTTAATTCGAAGTGGGTATGAGTTAGGTTATACCTAAATACATTTTCAAGAATAATTTCGTTCTGGTTTAGTTCAGTAGTTCAGTTAAAGTAGAGATAAAACATATAGCTGACTCTTTAGTTGCCAGATATCTGAGCAAAGACTCCGAATTACCTATATTGGATCGCGCAAGTGAAACCCTTTATTTTTTTAAGAATTACAAACAACACAGCAGCTAACTTCTGTAAGGTACCCACGCTTGAAGGTTTTGTCTGTAGCATAATATGAATGTGATTTAAATAAAGTGCCAAACTTGCTCACTACCCGGTATCTTACGATCCGAGTCAGTTTAAGCCGGATAAGCCGGAAATCGAGTAGTGACCGGATTTCTATTTTATACATATTAGAATAAAATTTGCCAATTGGGTATTTAGGCAGTTAAAGGTCGTGTAAGTTGCTTTTGATAAGGGTGTTGTAAATGTACCCACAATTTAGCCTGTGGCCCTAGTTTTTACATCTTTATAGCAATGTGTAAAGGATCGATATATCGATATATTCGAGTTGAATAAACCCATGTTTTTATCTATTTGTACTCGTATGCACTCGTTACGCTTCCGCTTAGTATTTACGATTAGGTTTTTTTAGAACAGTATTCCTCCTTTCTAATAATACCTATTTCTAATTTTAAGTATGATTTTAAGTTGATACTATTATTACTTTTATTCTTATTTTATTTAGGAGTGCAAAAAGTCAAAAAACTATTAGGTAATACCTCGTATTCTGCACTCCTCCGCTATATAACTAGAGACGCGCATATGAAACTCCTGTTGCATAGGACGATGGCGGAAAGAGGCGGCAGGGATCAGTTCGAACAATTCCTGGGAGCACTCCTCATAGTAAATGTTCTCTTTAAATTACTGTTTGCAACAAACAGTTAACAATGCTTGATTTATTATCGCTAATATGCAGAAGTAGTTACTGAAGCAAATGTCATAATTCCTAAATCGGAAGACGTACAGTATTATATGTATTTCTAAAATTAAAACCAAACATGTCTGTGTATTTTAACTTATCTGTAATTTTACTTTAAAGTAAGGTACGGCAAGAAGGAAACCTGGTAATATAACGTTACATAACCTTAGCATTGATCATTTCGAAGCACTCCAGAAGGACGGAGAGGTAATAAAGGGTGGGTGGAGAAACCTCGTAGCGCTATTAATCGGAGATCCCGGCCTTCGCGTGCGCCCAGCGCCTGACAGTCAAACGGCACGAACATTCGTCTTTTTGTTTGCAGTTAGTTTATTGGCAGGCGTTCGGTAACTGGGAATACTTTTTATTTAGATGTATTCAAGACTGAACTATTGATGAGGTTTTTACATAAAATATAGATGTGTCACAAATATTTTGATTATTTCAAACTTTTTAAGGAGAGGCCCATGATTGGAAGATATGATATTTTATTTTATTTTGTTTATTTGGTACAAAAAACAGTTATACATTATAGTATTTACAAATAACCAGCAGAATGTGTTTATAACATATAACCCACACTATTGTCCACAAGTTGATAAATATGATGAGAATGACATGTGAGGGTGTTAGATAAAGGTACATCCTATTCATATTTATCTACTTAATGCTAAATTCTTAAATCATGGTTCGATGCAAATACTAAAATGTTTTCTATATTATAATTTTATTATTACTACATTCATGTGTTTAACAATATGGGTTTGTTACCTCAATTTTAACAACTTCATTTTATTTTTATTTCAGGTACGTATTCTTAAGTCCCACCAGATATTGTATTAAAAGTCCTGATATTTTTTTCACGGAGTGAATTCATATTTAACAAGAAACATTGGAAGATTGCTCTTGAAATAAACTAGAGCTATAATACATGTTTAATAAATATCGTTGTTAGAATGCCTGCATATTTTCACGGCGTTGATTTAGAAACCAATTTTTCACAGTTAATATTATTAACTTATTAGGCCGTTACCTCATTTGTCCCCTATATTATCGTGATCATGATCAAAACTTTACTATGCTGTATACGAGTTAATGTTTTCTATTGTTTTATAAAGAACTTAATATTCAAGGTAGTAGAGTCACGCTGATTTCAGCACTGTTAGGCCGGTTAGACCCGGGCGGTACTGCGGTACTACCCTCGCACAGAAGATCAATATAAAATGACAACGTTCTTGCTGATGTGTTTCGTTGGTGAGTGCGAGACCGGTGACTGAATGATGCGGGAGCATCACTAGGCCACCGTAGTGTGGGTCGCCATGCTGCATTGTTGCATTGTCTACATAAGTAGAATCTAAGAGTGGTGTCCACCACCACTCTTGGATTCTACTTGTGCTTTCCATCAGGCAGAGTAGAATCATTTTGGCTGGCCCATACATAAAAAAAAACTTGCTTTTGTCCACAGCTCTACCCGCGTTTATGTGAGCCATCGCTGTAAATAGTAGAAGCCTATTACATTCTCATTCATAAGCGATATTACTGTAAAATTAAATTTTTGCGTGAAAGAATAACAAACATTCCCCCATTTTTTCGCATTAATAATATTAGTAGGACCAACAGGCCGCCATATAAGCTGTTTCCTGTGCGTTGCCTGCCTAAGATCAACTAATTAGAACATATAAGGCCACTAGCATATTAAGATTTAAATTTGCTATAACTATTCTACTGCGTATTTCATTATCCAGCTACTTTATAAGCGGACCTAATGAAATTGTACACAATAGAGTGTTACGGAGCCCGCTGATAAATTAGGAGTTCGCTGGAAGCATTCAGAATGAGCAATAAACAATGAGCTGTTACTTGTATAGGGTACTTAACGGCGACCGCACACTTCGCATAACTGTTTTGCTTAATACATCACGTTGTGTAGCCCTAACGAATATAATAATTCATCATTAGTTCTAGTCTAGAATCGTGAAATTAACAATTAAGAATAAATTAGTTGTTCGTTCACCGTGGATGTTTTGATATACACAATATTATTAACAGCCATTACTGCAATTGTTATTTAACATCGTAAAAGGTGAGCACAAACATAACAACCTACTTTATCCGATAGTTTTCATTTATTAGATCATCATTTATTAATTTCACCCCAAATAAACAAGGTAAGAAAAATTATGTAATTCAATTTAAACCCGGAAGTGTTTGAAGAACCTCTTCAGGTGCTGTACTTAAACTGTATTTAAGGCTATAGGTACTAATGTACCTATAGCCTTAAATACAGTTTAAGAAGTAACAATTTATTGACATCTTTATTCCACTACCAAATTTACTTTTAGTATTCTGTTAAATAAATAACATTTAAAATCTATACTTAACATATAAAGCTGAAGAGTTTGTTTGTTTGTTTGAACACGCTAATCTCAGGAACTACTGGTCCGATTTTAAAAATTCTTTCAGTGTTAGATAGCCCATTTATCGAGGAAGGCTATAGGTTACATATCATCAATAGGAGAGGAGCACCAATGAAAAATGTTTCAAAAACGGGGGAAAATTATCACGCGACGGGCAATAAGAGACGCAAACGAGGTTGCGTGGATCTGCTAGTAATAATATATTATTATATTTATTTTTTAATCAGACAGTATGGTAAACACGTTGTTTAACCTATATTTTTTTCAATCATTATTTATCGGCTCCATAAAAAATATCAATAAAAAGTTTTATAACAAACTATGTAGGTAATATTTATTGGTAAATACTAAACTGCTTACTAACGAACTAAAACATTTTTAAACACTACATACACATGAACTAAAAATAACTACAATTAAATTAATGGAAGTTTTGATAACGAAAAATATATAATTACGAACATTTATTTGTTGTCTTAAAATAATTATACTGTTGCGTTTGCCTATATCTTGTCGCGTAGGTATAAAAAACTATAGTCACGCCTCCGTGAGTACACACTTACAACGTACACACACGTGAACATAATAAAGCTGGCTACACATATGAATTTTTTACACTTTGACAGTAATTATTTGGTTTTATTTTTTATTAGTGATCGCCCGTTATTTGAAATTCGAGCATGATTCGCTATGATTTTATTTTAGCTTTTTACTTACCTCTTCCATATAAACTTTAACTATGCCACATTCTCCTCCGTTTTCATAATTTACGTAAATAGCGGTACCAAGTTTGGGCTTCACGTATATATATAAGTGTAGATTCATATTACTATTGGTCACATGTGAAAGGTCTGTATGATGATTATATTACTGGTTTTACATGGCATTACATGTACTGGGTGAATCACGTGAAATTGACATAATACAACCGTATAACGTAACACTTGAATTTTTTTTTGGAAGATTAACTGCGCAAAACTTCAAAATCTATTGCAGTAAGAAAATACATCACGAAAATAACGATAAGGTACGTAATATAATACATACTATATTAAATTTATTAGAGGAAATCCTTTAAATTATATTACGTTTTTGGGTACCAAAATATTTTTTCGTTTTAATTTCTCTTTTCCAATAAAGTACATTTATATTTTAAGGTAAATAAAGAGCAAGTAAAAACACTAAAAACTTATCCCAAAGTTTGTCAACATTCTCATTATTGGTTTAAAATATTGTTCACATGTAAATTAATTATTAAAATTCAGTCAATCAATCAAAATCAACAGCCTTTGACTTTAAATAGCCAATAACAATCATTCTCTTTGATAATATACCTACTAGCGTCAATTGGCTCGAGATTGTACGAATTTTGACATAATTATTACGTCAATTGGCTCGAGATTACACAAATTTTGATATAATTATTATGTCTGTCGCCGGCCTTATGAAGGCGGAGATTCTCGGTCATGTATCGTAGCTTCTGTCGCCATTTAACTGTGTAATAACTGTTTTGTCTGTGCTTAATGGCTGGTATCATGCAGCCATATAACACATACGTTACAAAATTTATTTAAGTTCAAGGTTGGTCGGTTAGCTCGAGTTTACCTTACGACAAGTGATTTTATTTATAATATAATAATTATGTGTGCAACTTTACACAAAACTACACTCTACACTTAAGAAATAGATTTAATTACTTCGCAGATGTTGTTACAACTAATAATTATCAGTTTTTAGGGTTCCGTGCCAAAGGCAAAAAACGGAACCCTTATAGATTCGTCATGCCTGTCGATCTGTCTGTCCGTATGTCACAGCCACTTTTTTCCGAAACTATAAGAAGAACTATACTGTTGAAACTTGGTAAGTAGATGTATTCTGTGAAAATCTTATACTTAGAATTGAAGCTCAAAAATGTTTTTTTGATCAAACCTATACTTGTGAGATATCTATGGATAGGTCTTCATAAATGATATTCAGGTTTCTAATATCATTTTTTTTAAACTTAATAGTATGCGCGTGAGACACTTCCAAAGTGCTAAAATGTGCCCCCCTCCCCCCCTTCCCGCGATGTATCTTCTAAAATAAGAGAATGATAAAACTAAAAAAATATATGATGTACATTAACATGCAAACCTCCATCGAAAATTGGTTTGAACAAGATCTAGTAAGTAGTTTTTTTTAATACGTCATAAATCGTGAACCGCAATTTATCGATCAAAGTTACAACGAACTACAAGTTGTTACTTACTGTTACGGAACCCTTCATGTGCGAGTCCGACTTGCACTTGGCCGCTTTTTTTATTTAAAGAAATTATTTTATCTTAATTTTTTCATATAGCTTCTTATTCATTTTAGTTTTTGAGTAACTGTTGTTATAATTTACCAATATTTTAAGAGGTTCTTATTCAAAATTTAATTTGTTTGTTCAACATTTTATGTTTTCGTCAAGTTACATAAGTTACATACAAGTTACATTAGTTTTGTAAATATTTAAATATTGTTTTTTTTCCTTACCACACTACCTTTACCTTAAATCGAACTGTAGAAAGTACCAAATGATATTTCATGCCTTTATTTGGAAATCCCTTACGCAAATTTCAGGAAACATCTAAATAAATAATCTTTTCCCCTTCGGCCGGATTAGACGTTACTTCGGTTGCAATTTTCGAGACTGCTTTACATTGACTTTACCCTATATTAAAAGGGAGTATCCCAAACCATAAGCTTATCGTAAGCTTTGTTTGCCAAGAGCACTTAATGTGCTTATAACGCTATTCCATAAGCATCATTAGTTTTAATAGTTCATGATCATGAGAGACCACCGACCTTAACGGGACGACTCGGCGGCGATGTGCGATCAAAAGTTCACGAGTTCACACACTACTTACATTTATATTGCTATAAACTTTTATTACTGGCGTTTGTTAAATTTGTGAATATTAATTTTTTTAACCTTGAATCAAGACTGCTGTTAAATGTTTATTGACCTTGTAGATGGTTGAAAAAGTACCTGAATAGACGTTAAAATTTTACTAAGAAGTTTTGGTTTTAGTTTTAAATTATTTAAGATAGTGTTATTTGACTGCGCCGGTGGCTTCTTATATGTGTATCTTCTAATATATCCTAAGTTTATTAAAATTATGAATTATGAAAAATTATACGACTGCCTCGGTGGCGCAGTGGTAGCGTACGCGACTGCTGTTCTTGAGGTCTCGGGTTCGATTCCCGGGTCGGATCTAATGTTTGTATGATCTGCAAATATTCGTTTCGGAGTTTGGGCGTTTTCTATCTATGTGTATATTGTATGTATGTACTGTATGTATTTACAAAAAAAAGTATTTAAGTATTTATATCAGTTGTCTAGTACCCATAATACAAGCTCTGCTTAGTTTGGGACTAGATGGCGTTGTGTGTTAGATGTCCGAAAGTTTTTATTTATTTTTATTTAATTTTTAACCAGTTTCAAATTACAACGTTCAGCTAAATGTGATTATGTTGACTACTTTTTTACTTAATAGTATTGAAATGACGTTTAAAAGTATAAAAATTAACAGGTTTCGGGCTATTTTCCAACATATAGGTATATTGCTAAAATTCTATGTAGCACGTCAATGTACATCTGTTACTTACACTTGAGTTATATAGTTTCAGACTTATTATTGTATGTATAAAAAAATTACAAAAATAGTCACATAACATCGAAATACGCTTTAACGATAAGCTTAGTTAAAAATCTTTTTATACATAAACTTGAATGGATTGAAAATGTATTTATGGCGACAGTCTCATGACAGTTCTGAAAGAACATTTCAAGTATGTTTTACTCATGGTTCGAGATTGATGAGCGAGGTACATAAGATTGGTGTTTTACATGTTTATAATTTCGCTAATTAATAACCAAAGCTTCGTGTGACAGACGGTATTCTATCAAAATTAATTAAACTGACGGTGTTGTCAGTTTAACGGGGGCAATTTCACTGCAAATATACTCAACGTGAACATTGTATTACATCTATTTACAGTCGAATAACATATGGCCCATCTGGGACGTAAGGCTGCATTTACACGAACAATCTTGTGTCAATTTATATTATGTATTTATATGAGTACAGGAGTGTGCGTATTCGATTGTGTGTGTGTGTGTGTGTGTGATTGTGTGTGTTCTATCTATGCTGCTGTAACTGATAGGGTCCATAATTATTGTAACGAACTGTAACTGTAAAATTTATTTTTTTATGTATGGCCCTGCCCAAATGACTCTACTTTGCCTTAAGCAAGAGCAGAATCCAAGAGAGGTGGTCACAATACTTATTGCGAATGCAGACAATGCAGCATGGCGACCCACACTACGACGACCTAGTGATGTTTCTGCATCACTGGGCCTCCGATCTCACACATTATAGACGCTCTCTTTTGTAATCTTAGATGGACGCAATAAAGTATTGAGTATTGGTCAAGAATCGAATACGCTTAATATGTCATCATCATTATTAGATAATAATAATAAAAATAATAAAAATGTTTATTTGATTCTAAAAATTACAAGATACTGTCTTAATAGTAGGAACATCGATAACATAACTAAGATAGTGTATGTACTAGTACTGATTCCCAAACTAGGCCCAAGCCTGTGTCTTGGGAAACAGTGTTCAGTTGCGCTAAGGATGACAAAAAAGGTTGTTTACAAATTTGTTGTTACTACTTATACTTTTTTTTTTATTTATTTTACATATGTTATGCACTTGTGATGGTCAGTGTTGTTGTGAGAGTACGTACAATGACCAGGTGTGTATGTAAGATATGTAAGATACTAGTTAGTACTGTTATGAAGTCTACTAAAGTCCTAGTTACTAGAACAAATATTTTTAAAGTAAAATACCTAAATAAACCACGAAAACTCATGTACAAAAGACAGTAACCTGCTTGCCACTTTGTGCAAATCTGCACTTGTTCGCAATTTAGCATTGCAAGGTCATCTGAACCTTGCAAAATGTCCTTTCATAAGTTTAAATCAATTAACAATACAAAAATGAATACATTAACCTCTTTAAAGATCTGTGGAAAATTTATAATATATTTGTGACTATTTGTCGCGATCAGATGAAGTGAATTCTATCTTAATTTTATATCAACAAATAATATGGAGAAAGCTTCATGAGCTTAATTAAATAGGACACTATAACCACGACACTAGGATACTTATCTTAAAAAGTCCTATTTTATCTTAAAAAGATAAAATAGGACAGGAATACAATAAAAATATTCAAGACACAATTTACATATATATTGTACTAGCTGTTGTTTGCGGCTCCGCCCGCGTTTATAAATAAATATTTCGGACATCTAACACACAACGTCATCTAGTCCCTTTTTTTTTTTTTTTTTACGTGTGGAAACCCCCTCGGGCCGTCACCCCGCCGGGGTTTGCAGCGGGGCGGTGTGTCGGAATCGAACCGACTAAAACCACACGGTGTGCCACTCTGCGCCTGAGACGGGAGGGATCCGGGAACTGCTGTTATTAACACATCCGGACCCCTCCCAGCAACGTCATCTAGTCCCAAACTAAGCATAGCTTGGATTATGGGTACTAAGACAGCTGATATGAATACTTATATACTTTTTTTTTGTAAATACATAGATATTATACATAGAAAACACCCAAACTCCGAAACAAATATTTTGCAGATCATACAAACATTTGGTCCGACCCGGGAATCGAACCCGAGACCTCGGGAACAGCAGTCGCGTACGCCACCACTGCGACACCGAGGCAGTCAACGTTATGTCGGTTATTGCGGCAAATAGTAGCCTAAATGCACATCCATACAAAGTTTCGAATTTATAATATTAGTAGGATAAATTAATTTTTAATTTAAATTAACATCACATACTTGCATGTGAAATTAAACCTAATATAAAAGTTATAAGACTTCTCTTGATTTCGTACTAAATGAAGTTACATGGTTTATTGCTTAGGTATAAATCATTGTCTTGAAACTTCAGAATTGAAAATTAGAAGCTTTAATTAAATAAACACACTAAAGTGATATAAATCGGTCTTGGGTGTCTCGTGTTCAATTGTATTACACCCGCTACTTGCTATCAAATTCAAATTCAAAACCATCTAAACCCAATCATCCCTCCCTCTAAACCATTACCATATTTCTCTTCTAACGATTAACAGTAAGCTGATCTGTCATCGAGTTAGATAAAGTTAGTTTGCAAAAGCAAATTAAGTAGACATAAATTTTACGTACGTGTTTAAATAGTTAATTGAAAAATATTCGTATCCACTAAAATAGTGCGAAATATGTTAAGATTTGTTGGCATGTTAACCCGCATGATTTGCGATATACCTATCTTTTTTTTTGTAATTAACCTCTATTTTTTGCTGACTAATCAACTACATTGTATAATGTCACAACTCATGAACTGATTTTTCTTTTATTTAAATATTTGAAAAATCTATTCAATTAGCCTTACTGTAATGCTAATTGGAATCGTTATAATTTCCAACAAATTGCTTGTAAAAGCTTTATGAATTGATTATCGGGTGTCGAGCGAACGGTGATAAGATTATGTGAGCAGCGTAGTACTACAGATCGCTTTGGGTTATCACTAGTAGAACTGATAACCTGATTAGGGAGACCCGACAGTGGTTTACGAACTACTATCCTAATAACATATAGCTGTCGAGACAGTATCCACGGTATGATTTAATTAAAAGCTATGGTAGCATAAATTGAGTGGATGTAAGCCACGGAGAAATCTACTAGGTAATCCATCTGTTAAATCAAATGACATTTATGGTGATGGTGACTACGTACTATTTAGGCTCTTCTAGGCATTCTTAGGAATTACACATTGGAAGAGGTCTGCTGTTAAGTGTCAATGAAGGTAAAGTTTTCTCATCAGTTAACTTTTATTTTGCAGGCACAATCTTCAACTAACAACCGAAACTTCTGAATGTACAAACCCTTGAAAACGTGGGCACGAGGAAAACTTTATTGTACTTATATGTACTATGTAAGTATACTACATAGTGTACACTATAACTATTCTCACTGACATATTAACCGAAAAAAAAACAACAAAAACAACTGCATATATCTATTGGCAATATAAAATTTAACACTCTCACTGGTTTTCTAATAAAGTTCTGGTGTCATGGTCTTAAATGATAGGACTTAACTTTTAAACTGAATGGAACTATATCTATACTAATATATAAAGCTGAAGAGTTTGTTTGTTTGTTTGTTTGTTTGTTTGAACACGCTAATCTCAGGAATTGCTGGTCCGATTTGAAAAATTCTTTCAGTGTTGGATAGTACATTTATTGAGGAAGGCTATAGGCTATATATCATCACGCTCGGACCAATAGGAGCGGAGCAGCAATGAAAAACGTTTCGAAAACGGGGGAAAATTATCACGCTACGGGCAATAGGAGACGCAAACGAGGTTGCGTGGGTCGGCTAGTTTAATATATAACACTTATGTGAGTGTGAGTCTTATACTTAGTTACAGAAAACAATTGTATGCGAACTACGTCATTGATGATACTGTCTACCCACCCAGTATATGTAATGACCGCGGACTTATAAACAATAATAGAGACTCGTAAAACGGTCGCCATGGAATAGCAAATGTACATATTGCTGTATAGGTAGGCAATCGCTGAGAGATGTCCCCTAGTCAGCAATAAAACGAAACGAGGGCTCCAGAAGCGCCGTGCCGTGCTAGTGACGTCATGGTATGGGCTTGTCTCTATATCTGGATTCCTTGACATGCAATTGATACTATCGAGGTGAAGGCACAACTAGATACAAAAAGTTAAAAAGTCAAATTCTTTCATGAACTGAAGAGAACTACCGATAACGTACATTAAGATTATGTGCTTAAGTGTATACTTTTGTAAATACTGTTATCAACAACAAAATCTAATAATTTGTTTTCGTTTTGCTTAGGTGAGTATTACATGAAATACCTACACAACTATCGGGGTCTTAGGCACTATCATGCTTTCACCATAATCGTAATGAATTAGAAGGAATATTCATGTATTCATATTTTTTTTCAACTGATGCATTGGTTAGTGACTACGGATACCTAGAACTCAAGAGATAAAGCAAGTATCCTCATTTTAAGTACTCTTCTTTCCTTATATTGAGTTTCGTAAATAGGAACGAAACAGTGACTTGACACCGGTTTTTCTGTGAGGCCGTGTTGTCATTCGATATGTTCTAAAAATATTGAAGAACTACTTGTTGCTTGCGGTTCCGCCCGCTTGTTTGTCGGTTATCGCGGCAAAAAGTAGCCTATGTGTTATCCTGATGTATAAGCTATATTACTGTAAAGTTTCATCCAAATCCGTTCAGTAGTTTTTGCGTGAAAGAGTAACAAACATCCATCCATCCATACTTACAAACTTTCGCGTTTATAATATTAGTATAGATATAGATATGTATCATCTTAATGTTCACAAATTATTTTATTTCAGTATAATTACTTAATATTTGAAATTATGAACTGGAGTCGGTTGGTCGACCTATACAAACGGTTCGCTGGCGTGAACAGACGACTGAATTAGCTCTAACTTTAATTATAACATGCTAATGAGTACGCATTCACGCGGTAGCCCGCTTGCAATATATTTTATTTTAAATGTGATATTAATGTGACTGAGGTCAGTAGATACCTACTTATTTCAAGATAATATAATTATATTATAAATTGCCGTAAAAAGTTCATTACCATATTTTGAAACTTTGTAAATTAGTTAGGTACTTTTAAATATCTTCTTCTCATCGGAGTCAGGATAAATCGTTTTATACATTACAGAGAGAGTTACTGATATTAAAAATGCTTTTTTCTGTTACTCGTGTACAACAAAACCTTTTTTTTTAATTTGAATATATCTATTAATCCACAAATTCTCGTGTGCTCTCTCACGATGAGCTCTGAGACTATTAACGGATTTTCACATTTTTTGTAAATGTTTATTTTGCCATTTGCCATCGTGCTTAAGTTAGGATAGTTAACATCACGCTTATAGCAAAGTCGAGTCGAGATTGGAAAGAGACACAGCCGAAGTGGCGTGGATCAGTTAGTTAGTATGTACATGTACAATTGTCTTAACATAAGAAGGATAATTCTTGTTATAGCGCTGTATCACGCGAACAAAACAATTATATCTTTGTGACTGACACGCTGTGACGTCACAATAGAAGGAAAACATCATACAGAAGTAGGTATATGTTACACGCGAAGATTTTTTACTAAATAATGGTGAAGTTTGCAATATTTTATGTGTCTTATGTATAAAGGTTTATGATAGGTTTGTGGTTTCTTTATGAAGCACGCCAAAGCACATAGATTATTTATCTTAATTGTTTGATTTCTAACTTATTTTTTTCCGCAACTACTTCAAACAAGGTTGTTTTGTGTGCAGTAAAGGTATTTTTAACACGCAAAACAATTATATCTTTGTGACACGATGTGACGTCACAATAAAAAGAAAACATCATTCAGAAGTAGGTATATGTTACACCGACGATTTTTTACTAACTAATGGTGAAGTTTGTAACATTTTATGTGTCTGTATGAAGGTTAATAATAGGTTTGTAGTTTCTTTATGAATCACGCCAAAGCTTAAAGATTACATATTATCATATTTGATTTTCTTATTTTTTTCCCGCATCTAGTTCAAACAAGGTTGACTTGTGTGCAGTGAAGGTATTTTATTTTTTGTAAATTGGTTCATTTCTTTAGTCGATGATCTTCGAGATCTTAGGACATTTTATCGCCTAGGTACCTAAATGACGAAATGAGTGTGTTTTGCTTATGCACACTTATTATCCGACTATGGTAAAACCAAAAAGAAATGTAATGATTTTGGCAGTCTATATATGTATACCTATGTATGTTTGTATGGTCGATATTAACGTTAACGATATTAACTAATTAAGTGTCAATAGATTCGTATTTGTATGATCTGCAAATATTTGTTTCGGAGTTTGGGTGTTTTCTATGTATAATATGTACGTATTTATATCAGTTGTCTAGTACCCATAATACAAGCTCTGCTTAGTTTGGGACTAGATGGCGTTGTGTGTTAGACGTCCGAAATATTTATTTATTTGTGGTTCGGGCTTATATAGGTGTTATGCTGTACAATTTTTTTAAAAGATTTCAGTTTGTTTATTATGTTTTATTTTATGTTTGTTATTTTAAGTTAATTCTATGGTTTATATAGGGTTAAATATTTATTTAATTAATCCATTACTACATTTTGATATATTTATTTGATATTATTGTTGGTTTTAAACTACTTAATAATTTGTAAGACATATTATATCAGATTTCTATAAATTGACCTATTCGAAAAAATATAAAGTCAAAGTTAAAAGATTAAAACTTCTAACCCTGTTCCAATAAATATAATTTATTGCTTTGAAATATTCACCGTTTCACCAGATATAATGGTTTTACATCATGTACGAGTAACACTAGTGGATACAGAAGCGCTAATGTCGGCGGGCGAGTGAGATGCGGGCAAAACAAACATTAAACCATTTCAAAAACTATAAAATCCAATTACGTTACATAAATAGTAAAAAGTAACCGAAAAGGGAAACTCAATCTTTTTAGGCTTTAAATGGAAGTAAGAAGTCGTAATTTAGAGGTCTTTAATCGGTTCATATTCGGACATTATTCAGTTATCCTTACATCTATACTAATATATAAAGCTGAAGAGTTTGTTTGTTTGTTTGTTTGTTTGTTTGTTTGAACACGCTAATCTCAGGAACCGCTCCTCCGATTTGAAAAATTCTTTCGTTGTTGGATAGTCCATTTATCGAGGAAGGCTATAGGGTATATATCATCACGCTACTACTAATAGGAGCGGAGCAACAATGAAGAATGTTTCAAAAACGGGGGAAATTTTCACGCTACGGGCAATATAAGGCGCAAACGACGTTGCGTGGGTCAGCTAGTTAATTATAATTGGAACGAAGTTTCTTATGGAGCGTTGCGGAGGAAGTAATTAGCCGACAAAAAGCATCCGTAACGTAAGATTACTGCCTCGGTGTCGCAATGGTAGCGTATGCGAATGCTGTGCTTGACATCTCGGGTTCGAATCCCGGATCGGATCAAATGTTTGTTTTTTCGGAGTTTGAATGTTTTCTTTCAATAATATGTAGGTTTGTATATACAAAAAAAGTATATATGTATCTATATAAGTTGTCTAGTACCCATATAACAAGCTCTGCTTAGCTTGGGACTGGATGGCGTTGTGTGTTAGATGTCCGAATTTTATTTTTTTATTTTTTTTATATATATTTTATAACCATTTTAAATAAAATAAAGGGTAAAGAGAATTTTGTGTTTTTTAAAAAGCTTGAATGAAAAATTTAGTATAACGCAATCTGTAAATTGGATATATTATTATATTTTATGATAAGGAACTTGGTTCCTATCTGGTGTCCCACGACACCACACGACTTTTTTATTTTTATACGTTCTAGAGATACCTGATAATTAAGTCTGTTTTTATGTTTTACGAGAAACCTTTATTCCTAATATCTCAAAACATAATTACATATAAGATAAAAACAAACGAAAACATTAATACCTACAATAATTCTTAGAAACAAAACCAGATGATTCATAGCGAGGCCAGGCCAGACTGGATTTAGTTAGTATGACATAAAATCATTGTTGTAGGTAATAAAAGCAATAGAGCAGAATAAAATACTAAAACTAAAATAAACACAAAGTTTATTACAGCAAGAAATGGAACACCTTTTTTTGTTTTAACACGTGTTGAATACAACAGTTCACTCTCTTACAATAAATAGGCAGAGGGCTAGCGAGCAGACGTATCGCCTGATGGTAAGCGATTACCGCCGCCCATAGGCACCCGAAACACCAGAGGCGTCACGAGTGCGTTGCTGGCCTTTTGAGAAGGAGTACGCTCTTTTATTGAAGGTTTGAAGGTCGTATTGGTCTGGGAATACCGCAGGCGAAAGTTCATTCCAAAGTTTTGTTGTGCGAGGCAGAAAGTAGGCGAGGCATAAATGAAGATGTTTACATTAAACCTAGTTTCTAATCTTCTATTATAACTATTCCTAATGTTTAGTAAATGAAACAATGTTAAATAAGCAGAACTTATTTTTTTCCTTGTAGAAAGCAACTGGAAATTATTATTAAACGGTTACAAAATAATAAGACAGGTTCAGTATTTCAGTATATATATATATCAGTTCAGGTACATATACCAATAACAGTAAGAAAAGCCTTTACAATGACATAAAGATACCCAGGTATGGCTTCCTACTTTAAACGTAACTGTTACTGCTTGAAATATGTTGGATTTTTAGTTCGATTAGTTGTTGAAAAATCCAATGGAAGAAAAGTACGACTCTAAAGACTTCACGAGCGAGTTCATTTCTGGGCGGAAAAAAGACGAAAATCAAAAATAAGGAAAAAAAATGTTTCTTCCGTATTACTTTAGAAATCATCAACTCATTTTTTTTTAAATAGGGAGTGGAATGATTAGTTAATCAACACGTACAACGTGATAAAAAATGGCTTAATTAAAAAACTGATCATCTACAAAAAATCAAGAATATTACATCAAAATCAGTCAATAGGCCGAATATTTGTAATCATTACAATAGTAACGACTACGAAATAAATGCTGAACAAATAAACAAAATATTGTTTTCATTTGTTTAGCGCTTACACAAAAGCTTAGCTGTTCGTTAGTAGTCACTGTTCAATTTATCTTTACTCAAAATATATTAGAAACAAAACCTGGGTTTCTAAACTCAGTGATGTTTAACTAACAGTTTTGAAATAACATTTCATTATTTTATATAATTGACTTGAATAATGGTTTAAGGAAAATATAAAACTAGGTAAATATAAGATATTAAAAATGTGAAATGTGTGTGTAAAAAGATTATTTAGTGACGACCACGGACCGGAAGAAAATTTGCTCTAGGTAAATATATGTAAGCCCCGAGTAAAGCGACTTGGACCACGGTGTTTAAGTTGCTTTTAGCGAATGAATAAAGGATAAATAACCATAAATAAAAAAAAAACCCCTACGCAGCATCAGGTCGAAGTTATCAATTAATTGTCATTTAACTATTATAAAAAATGCCTTAAATCATTATGGAAAAGTAAATACTCTTACACTGCTAAACCGATATTAACCAAACATAGTTAAGAACCACCGCAAGAAAACTGGGTTTCAAATAAAAAAAACCGCATAGAATTCGGTCTATCCATTTGCGAGCTACGATGCCACAGACAGACACACACACACACACAGACAGACATCGACATCAAACTTATAACACGCCTCTTTTTGTGTCGGGGATTAAGCTGAGTATTGTGTGTGTGATATAGCTGTCATCGGAATGTAGACAAAAATACAATACTACATTTTGCATTAGTGCTCATTAACGCCCGCAAATTTGTTGTCCACACGTATTTTCTACCAATCCTTGATCACCTGCACTCGCACTAATCAAAGTGAATACGGGCCTTTAATGCAAGTAATACGCAGGCCTTTTTTTCATTCGGACTTTCAGAATACTGAAAACCAATCGCAACAGGAGAAAAAGAGCAGGGTTTAAATATTTTTGTTAAATGAAGATAAATGTTTACTTTTTTTGCGTAGTATCCACGTCCCTAGGCAAACAGTAGAACTCGATCACGAGATAACATTTGCTTATTTAAACCATACCTCGCCATCAGAGTGCTGACTGTACTGTGTTACAGATGCCGTTGCCTCTTCAAATTTAGAACAACGCCAATGTAGTCAATTAGTTTAGCAAACGAAACTAATGCATTTTGTTGTTGCTTAATTATTGCTAAATCTTTGGACTTAATCTAATTTAAATAAAAATTAGAATAAATCTGCTTTCTAAGGAAGGCCTAAGTCCGATATATTAGGAAAGGCATAAGTCAAGCAGTGGTTAAAGACTGCTGATGTTGATAATTTTGTTGTTGTTCTATCACTCTAGTTTAGCTAGCCTACGCATGTGCACCTACGTGCACACCTACGTACCATTTTATTTTCCTTTAAGATAGTGAGGACGTAGTCTTTAGCTTAAGAGACAGATGATCTATCATAAATAACATAATTTACTGTTGGAAACAGCAAAACAGTAACTGTTTGATAAACAAGTATTATAATCTCCTTTGTTGGTTTCAATTGAATAAATTAAACTCAAAGAAGAAAAATAATTTATATGCAACAATAAAAATGTAGACTCGTCCCATTCGCCGTAAGTACTTATTACGTTTTTCTTAACATCGAACACGTACCGTTGAAAAAATAAATATGTTTACATTTATTGCCTAAAGAGTTTTTATTATGCTCACTTGATGAACTGTGTAACTCGTGTAGAGGCTAAACATGTGTTAAACATTTCTCGTTTTAACCGAAACGTTAGGTATTACAACTTAATTGTACTTCAATCATGATACTTTGGAATAAGCTATACTTTTTATTTCTTAATTTTTCCCTTAAAGTTGGAACACTGATATTACAATTGAATAAAAACTTTTACATACAGTTTCAGTTTAGTTGCATACTATAGTTATAGAACTGTTACATTTAACAAGCTTAAATTAAAATTTAAACAACCCCCTACGCAAACACTTAATCGAGTAATCATACGTCAAAAAATCCTTACATCACATCGGTCGGTCCGTTTGAGAGCTACGATTCTACGATGCAACAGATAGACATACACACACACACACACACACACACGGACAGACAGGTACGACGTCAAACTTATACCACCCCTCTTTTTGCGTCGGAGGTTAAAATAAGAAGTATGTCTGTTGGTGACTGATTAAGAATACAGCGTGTCACCACCCATGTTCATTTCAGAGTCTACTAACAAGGAGCAAACTACACAGAATAAGAGCAGTGCAAAGAGACATGTCTGGCACTCGTTGTGTAGTAAAAAACTATATATTTCTTTTAATAATAATTTTTTGAATAGAAAACTTATATAGAGGGGTTGAGAACTTTTTGGGGATGGAAAAAAAAAACTCGCGTCAGAAACTGCGTCAGCACACGTGACTTTATCGAGATGGCGTAGGAGCCCTTTCTAAGGTGGTTCGAGCGCCAGCCAGAAAACGACTTAGGTACTATCCGCGATTTTCTCGCTCAAGAAACGTGCAATAAATATACATCGGTATTAATAAAAGATATGAATATATTAATAGTTGCTCTCTGACTGTATACTCTGCCGGCGACACTCGCTTTACTAGTTTTGTCTTGTAGAGCTTTCAAAGATAAACTCGCTCAGCGATGCTCGCTCGATAATTTCTATACAGTACGGATTTGAAAGTACACGTATGGATATCAACAAATCATTAAAACTCTCATTGTTTTCTAGTTCAGACGACGACGATGATGTATTTTACGATAGAGATATTATTGGATCCATAGTGTCTTGGAACTTGGAACAAAATTTAAAGTCGATTGGAAACGCAAATGCATGCGTGCGTTCGTGCACAGGACTAAGCTAGATATTAGCCACAACGTAGTACGTAGTCTTGGCAGTCCCCAACCCACACTCGGCCAGCGTGGGCACGTATGGCCTTAACCCTCTCCTGAGAAGAGACCCGAGCCCAGCAGTGGGACATAATGGGTTGTTGATGAAGCTAGATGTTATAAAAGCGAGCGCGAGCGAGTGGCGCGAGTAATAGCTTATCGTATTTGCACACTCGCTTACATCCCAGCGATAAAACTATCGCAACCACACACTCGTTTCCCGCTGATTGTACAAACAACACGTATATAGTTTCTAGTTTTACTCGTTGCTCGTTCATTGTCGGTGGTCGGACCACTGCCTAAGGAGAGGGTTATTTAAAGCCGTGGGCTAGTAAAAGTTGTTGAATATTTAATCGTAATTTTTTGATTTTATCGATGTTTTTGCAGAAGAAGAAATAAATCATTTTTTATTTGAATTAAATTTAATTCAAATGAATTAAGTCTCATAAGGTAGCTGGACGAAAAGAGACTGGATACCACGACATAGGGAATGTGGGATCCAGAGATTAAACCCTGTACTTGTATAAAATTTTTGAAACAATAAATACAATTATTGTTATTATTATTTAATTGCTTAGAAACTTAGTTCTATTAAGTTATTTAAAACAAAAGGGGCTTCTAAAGTATTATAATATCGTGAAAAGCAGCAGCTGACTTTAAACTTCAAAATTTACTTAAGAACTAACGAAGGTCGAATAGTCTAAAGAAAACAAGCAAGATGGAGTTTCCGTTCAAACGCTAGAGGTCATAAGGTTCGATCTCACTCAGTATAAATATTTGTGTGTTGAACACGGCAATTTTTTCTGTTTTTGGCTATATGGTATAGGGGGCAAACAAGCAGACGTATTGCCTGATGGCAAGCGTTTACCGCTGCCCATGGACACCCACAACAATGAGGCGTCACAAGTGCGTTACCGGCCTTTGAGAGATGGGCAGTGAGATGGATTAAAACATGTATTTATATAGAAACATTTCAGCATGTTTATCAAGAGTCTGATTACGATAGTGCAGGTTTTACCTAGTTACAAGAACTATTATTACATTTTAATGTTTTGTAAACATTAAAAACAAATCATAAATCATATTTTTAATCGACTTCAAAAAAGGAGGAGATTCTTAATTAGATCTTATATATGTATGTATATATTTTATGTGTGTTCGCGGATAACTTCGACGTTTATGAACCGATTTTGATAATTCTTTTTTTTAATAGAGAGGAGATATCCCAATCACAATAATGACACTAAGATCTGATGATGGCATCCAAGAGAAATCGATCGATTTGGTCGTAGTTGAAGGTTATTTATTTTGTTCAAATTTTACTTGTTAATACCTACAATGCATTAAAAATATGATAGCTAAATCATTGTACATCTTTTCACGCATTTATTTCATAAAATATTGTATAACGCAGGTAAGACAATACATGTAATTGTTACTTATTACACAAAGAAACGATAATATTTTATAGTTTTTATAAGAGTAAACTACTAACACTATGACATGTCAATTCACTTCAACTTCAACGTAAACGACAAAAGAAAAAACACAGAAGATAACTTTAAAAGCTTGTTTATGATATTTAACATGCGTATTGGGATGACAGTCAAATTAAAGTGAGCACTGGATAAAAATCTTTTAAAACCGCGGTGAAGCTTTTGAAGTTAAGCTTCATATATTCAGTAAAATATCTCGTCCAACACTGGTGACATAATCTCGCCCAGAAATAAACCGTTTAGAGAATTTTCTAATCACTTACATAATAAAATTTGTTCAAAAAATAGTTGACAGCAATTAATGTGATGGAAAATGCTTTTTATAATTTGAAAAACGATTGTCGGCACTTGGTGAAACTTGTTGAAATATCTTCTTATTTTAAACAAAAGGCAATTATACATATATTTCTATACCACTATTTCACCCAAAATTACAGATCAGCCCTCCTAGCCAAGTTAACATTCTATAAACGTAAGCGTTATTAGAATATTAATCAATTGTATTTGAAACTTTTTTTTTTTTTTTTTTTTTTTTTTTTTTTTTTTTTTTTTTTTACGTGTGGAAAAACCCCCTCGGGCCGTCACCCCGCCGGGGTTTGCGGCGGGGCGGTGTGTCGGAATCGAACCGACTAAAACCACACGGTGTGCCACTCTGCGCCTCCGGACGCCTCCCGGCGCCAGCCCGCACAGATGCGGGCACCCTCCTCCTCAAACTCTCTATTTAGGCGACGTACGGCACACACGTAACGTCGCCTCCTCGCGGGCGGCCACTAATGCGGATGGAAGGGAAAACCCGTCCCGACCATCCGCGGCCACACTCAGGGCGGCATGAGGCGCAGATAGGCGCGCCTCCGCCGCCCGGTTCGCCGGCGGCGGATCGGGTCCGAGTGGATATCATCCTCCCGGGCCTTCTCCGCCGCCTCCTTCTGCGAGATTACATCTTCACAGAAGGTTGCGACCGCGGTAAAACTGCTGTCGCTACCGGCCATGGAGCGAATGACGGCCGGTAGCGACAGATCTCCTCCGATGACTGCAGTGAGGGCCCCGCGCTGCGACGCCCAAGCGGGGCAGATCGCCAGCGTATGCTGGGCCGAGTCCTCACTGCAGTCGCAGTGGTGGCAGGCGGGACTCAGTTCCCTCCTGGCGACCGAGTGCAGGTACTTCCCGAAGCATCCATGCCCGGAAAGCACCTGCGTCAGTCGGAAGGAAAGAGTCCCGTGCTGCCGCCCTGCCCACTCGTGGATGACCGGCTGGAGAGCCTCCACGGCGGCAAAGCCAGCGCGTGGAGTCTCCAGCCGGAACGACCAGCGAGCCATCGTGGCTCGACGGGCGGCTTCACGCCACTCGCGTACCTCTTCGGGCGGAGGGCGAACGCCTCTCTCCGCCCGGAATTCAGCCACCCGTCGATAAACTTCGGCGAGCACTTCCGCCTCCAAATCCCACGGAGGTGTTCCGGCCAAGGCGCACGCCGCCTCGGTGGACACCGTGCGGTATCCGCGTATGGCTCTGACCGCCAATACCCTCTGAGGCCGCCAGAGGCGGGCCTTATTGAGGGCAGTCAGAGCCGCCACCCACACCGGTGCCCCATACAGCGCCATCGACCGGACCACCCCCGTGTAGAGGAGTCGCGTTGCGACGCTGGCTCCACCCAAGTTGGGCAAAAGTCGCCCAAGGGCAGAGGCAGCGTCGACCAGCCTGGGACCAAGCTGTCGGAAGTGCTCGTCGAAGAGCCACCTACCGTCGAGGATCAGGCCCAGATACCTCATCTGGGCCCGAACCGGTACGAGGGCCGAGTTGACCACTATGGAGGCGCCGGGGGGCGGCCCACGACGGGGCCCATGGAATAGCAGGGCCTCCGTCTTGTCCAGGGCCACCCGTAAGCCCAGCGCCTCGATGCGCCCGACCACCAGAGAAACACCAATGGTGGCCAGGCGCGCCGCCTCCTGGAAGTTCGCCCCCCGGGCTGTGACAAGAGTGTCATCGGCGTAACAAATTACGCCCAGCCCGGGGGGGAGACGACCTCTTAGGACCCAGTCGTATCCCACGTTCCACAGGAGTGGTCCTAGGACAGACCCCTGCGGAACGCCGCACGACATGGGTCGCCGTCTCAAGGCGCCATCTCGATCCTCGTACACGACGGTACGCTCCTGCAAATAGTCTGCCACCAGCCGCCTCAGGTACTCTGGCACTCCGTGGTATTGGAGTGCTTCCCCGATGCAGCTGAATGGCAGACTATTAAAGGCGTTGGCGATGTCCAGGGACAACGCAAACACCACGCCGCCACAGCTCACTGCCTCCTCGGTCACGGCCCTAAGGCGCATCACGGCATCGACCGTCGAACGCCCCTCTCGGAATCCGAATTGGGCGTCCGACAGGTCGGGCCCCACCTCGCAGAGGTGCTGGACGATGCGGGCAGAGAGTATTCTCTCAAAAAGTTTACCCGCCTCGTCCAGCAACACGATGGGCCTATAGGCCGCGACCGAATCGGCAGGCCGTCCCGGCTTCTGAAGCAGGACCAACTTCCCGCATTTCCAGCACTCAGGGAAGCGTCCGGACGCCAGGCTAGCGTCCAACACTTCCCTGAGGCGGTCCGACATATGGTCGAGGGCTCGGGCCAGAACTCGGGCAGGAACCCCGTCCGGCCCTGGGGCGGTGTTCTTCGAACGAATTCGAAGAACCGCCGCCCCTACCTCCGATTCCCTCACGGGCGGAACCTCGCCCCCGTCGTCCCTGGCCGGGTAGGCCATCGACGGGGGCGTGTGCTCCGCCCGCTGCGGGAATAGGCCCTCGACCACTTCCTGCAGGAAGCTGGGCTGGAGAGTCTCGGTAAGGGGGGGGCCCGCCGTGCGGAGCTTCTGTCGCACCGCACGATATGGGCGACCCCAGGGGTCACGGTCGAGACTCTCCAGCATCTCCTTTCTCTTCACCTCTTTGGCGCGGCAAATGGCCAGCTTCAGAGTTTTCCGCGCTTCGCGGTACTCCTCATGAAGCTGGTCCCCGCCACCGTCTCCGCGGTGACGTCGCCGGCTGCGGGTGTAAGACCTCCGGGCACGAGTACAAGCCGCACGGAGGTCCGCCAACTCCTGGGACCACCAGTAGACCTCCTTCCGAGGAGGCCGACGACCCTGGACGCGGGGCATGGCCGTATCACAAATCTGCGTAATCGCATCGCGAAAACGGCCAGCCCCCACGTCCACGCCGACCTCCTCGGTCGGGGCCTGCGGAGACAGCCAAGATTGGACAATGGCCGCCTCCTCTAGTAGGTCCCTGTCGAGCTTGGCGACAGCCCACCGCGGAAAGCGGGATGTGTGCCGCGCCGTGTGACCCCTACTGGGGCCCTGGGACCGGGAGAGCTCAAATCGGATATAGAGATGATCCGAGAGCGTCTCGACCTCTTCCAGGACACACCAGTTCCTTACTCGTGCGGCGACAGCAGGGGTAGCGAACGAAAGGTCCACTATCGACCCCCCCTGCCGTCGCACGCACGTGTTGGTGGCGCCTCTGTTCAGCAAACAGAGGCCCACCGAAGCCGCCCACTCCTCGACGGCTTCGCCCTTGGCGTCCGTCCCGGGGGACCCCCACGCAATGGATTTTGCGTTGAAGTCCCCCAGCACGAGAACGTGCCCAGACGCTAATCGCCGCATCGAGGTCTCCAAGCTGTTAAGGAAGACCTCGAAGTCGCTCAAACTCCGGTTGGGGGAGAAGTATACACCGTAAACGGTGACCCCCCCCCACTCGGCGGCAACATATCCAGAGCCCTTGTCTCTAAGCGACAAGGGCGGGGAATGAGCCGCCCCGGAACCGACGACTGCCACGGAGCCGTCCCAGTCACCCATCCAGTTTGGACGGGGAGGAACGTAATAGGGCTCCGCGACTACGGCAACACCGATCGACCACTGCGCCATACTTTGCAGGAAGAGATCCTGCGCCGCGGCGCAGTGGTTGAGGTTCGTCTGGACAAGGAGGTTGGAGACGTGGTCCATTACTGGACCGTCTCTACAACCTCCTCCATGGGCGTCGACGCGGACGCGATTGCTACGCCGGAGGCAGCCTGGGTCGACTGGCTATCCCCCGACGTCTGCCGAGAAGCGCGGGGAGGCTTGCAGCCCCCCTGCCCCATCTGGTGATTGGCGGGCTTGTTGCCCGCCGCACACACGGGGCAGTGAGGGGCAGCAGAGCATTCCGCCGCCTTGTGCCCCGGTTGACCGCAGCGGAAACACAATCCGCTGCAGTCAAAGCAACTTTGACACTTAGTACGTGTGTGGCCCGCCGACAGGCATTTAAAACACCTCATCGGCCTCGCCGCCAGAACTGTTATCCTGGCGCTTACGAAGCCGATGAGCAGCCTGCCGGCATCACCCAGGACTTTGGCTGCCGTCACCGGGCAGCTGAGCCACACCGCACCAAGGCCCCCTGGACCGGGGCGGATGGTGCCGACTCTGATGCTTTCCGCGTTGCAGTTCGTCTTCTCCCGAACTGCAACGCGAACATCCTCGGCCGTCACGGAATCGTCCAGGCCTGATATGCGCAGTTCCGCGCACTTTACAGGCCTGGCGATCCTGACCCCATCCGTGGCTGCAAAAATGCCTCGCAGCTTCTCAGCAAACACGTCCGCGGTCGCTGCGCCTTCAGCCCCAGGGAACTCGAGTACTCGAGCTCCCGTCTGGGCGAGGCGCAACTTGACTCCTGCCGTCCCGAAATCGGCGGCGAGACTATCCCGGGCCTTCTTAAAGACGGCCGCATAGGATAACCCGCCGCTTGCCGCCTCCGGCGACACGGTGACTACAACAGCCGCGGTTTTAGGCGGCTGCAACTTCCGCGGCTTCTTTTTGGCCTCTGTCACCGGCGACGACGGCGGGCCAGAGGCCGCCTTTTGGGCAGCCTTCTTGGCCCGCTTTCGGGACTTCTTGGACCCGCCAACCACCTGCCAACCCTCATTGGAGGGGGCGGAAGTGGAGGGTCCAAGTGCAGTCGTTGGAGTGGGGAGCGGAGGAAACTCCGCTCCAGCCCTTACCGCTGTTTTGGGCCCAGGTTTCGGGGCAACCGTCTTGGGCCCAGGCTTCGGAGCAACCGTCTTGGGCTTAGCCCCCTGGCGCGGCTTGTGGGCCGCCGCAGGGGCCGGGCCCGACGTCGCCGAAGCGTAGTTCACCCGACCACCCGCCACGGGGAGCGGGGTTGGCGCCGAGGCGGTATAAGGCCTCGGGGTCGCGAGCGGCGGCCGCAAGATAGGGGCTGGAGGCAGCCTCGCCTCCAGGCCGGCCAGTCGACCGTCCACTAAGTTCCCCACCGCCATGAGGATCTGTTGCACGAGAGCATCAGATACCCCGGGGACAGTGGGGGCCGGCTGCAACGCAGACGGGTTCGACCGTGATGTAGATGGGGCCGGTCTCGACTCAGACGGGGCCGGCCGTGACGCCGACGGGGCCGGCCGCGGCACAGACGGTGCCGGCCGCGACACAGACTGTGCCGGCCGCGATGCAGACGGTGCCGGCCGCGATGCAGACGGGGCCGGGGCCTCTCGCTCCGGGCGCTCCGCCCGAAATTCAGCGAACTGAGCGCTAAGCTCAGCCACCTGCCCCGTAAGTGCATCGTTAGCCGCCTGGAGGCGAGCCACGTCCCCTATCAATGCCTGGACGACTCCACCCAGTGCGGAGGAGGAGCCCTTAAGGGCCCTTACAAAAGAGCCCTTAAGGTTTACGGACTTAGTGGCCACCTTGTTAATGATGGCCACTGCCGCCTGCGCCCTCTCCTGCAGAGAGGCCGGTGTTTGGGGCACTGAGTCCCCATCCACCGGTTCCCCGATCTGCAGCAGAAGACCAGAGATCTCCTCCTCCGCCCGAAGCTCGCCGTCCGCCCTGACACGCCGATATGATTCCGCCTTGCAAAAGGCGGAACCCGACGCGCCGGGGACTAGGGACCTCCCCCTGTGGCTGCTTGCTATTTTGGGCGGCGGCATCTCATGGCTGTCGCTCTCCCCGTCTTTGGAGCGCACGCGTTTGCGGCTGTCGCTCGCGTTCAAGTCCATGGACTCCAATACTGAGGATGCATTGGAGCTCCCACCCGCGCCATCCGACGAGTGGGTGGACCTGGAACGCGTACGCTCCGAGGTTCTTCGGCTCCCAGCAGTCCGACTGACTACTGGGAGCCCCGCCGCCATAGGCGTCCCAGACGCGGACTCCTCCTCGGTAGAGGAGTCGTCCGCCCTCCGGAACTGCCCCTTGGCGTTCCTCCTTCCCTTCCTCTTAGTTTCAAAATCGTTTCCTGTAGTCTTGCCTGTTTTCGTTTGAATAAATCGGTCCGTTTGTTTCATTATATTTTTAGAGTAATCTGCCATAACATAACCCACGAGTAGGGGAGAACTAAAAGTCCACCCGGGCAGAGATCCCCAATACCCGGGCAAGCGTAAATTTGTGCCCAACCGAGGGGTCCGCAGGTCCCTGGCTGGGGGTGTGCTTGCGACTGAACTACCCATCAGCCATGCATCCCCTGGTCACACACCAGAACACGGGATTCGGGGTAATTTTTTATAGAGGTTTTCTTCCTCGCGGTCCGGGCGGTTAAGCCAAGACCCTCGTCCCCGATCTAATCGGGATTACGATATGCCAACGGTGGCAGGAACACAAGTCCACTGCCTGCTCGACGGTAGGGTGAGTACACGCCGAGCCCGTCCCTATGCGGCATGGCGTCTGAAGTCCACGCCTCCGCCTCGGCAGCCTGTAAATCGGCTGTCTTTCCCTTAGTCGCCTTTTACGACACCCACGGGATGAGATGGGGTGGGGCTATTCTATGCCGGCCCCACACGGCAAAATTGTATTTGAAACTAGCTGAACCCCGCGGTGTTACCCGCGGTTATTGTCGTACTGCTTGTTACGCCGCGGGACAACGGTAGGCTAAAAAAAGTAGCCTAAGTTCCCTAGATCATCAGCTACCTGCCAGTGAAATTCCTGTCAAAATCAGTCCAGCCGTTCCAGAGATTACCCGGAACAAACCGACAGACCGACAAAAAAAAAAATAACTACATTTTTGATATATATACCGTGTATAGATACATATGCATTTAATTAAAAGCGGTTATTTTAATATTACAAACAGACACTCAAATTTTATTTGTTTGTATTGATTAAAGTCCTCCCAACCTTAAGTCACATGATCAAAACACGAAAGATAATAGAAGCGTTAGCAATAGCGAGGCAAAGAAAGAGATCTTGGCTAGGTCTCCAGGTCAATTAGGATTAAATAGTGGAATAAAAAGTAGTGTTATGCTATATGCAACCCTTATCAAGCGACTTGAATATAATATGTGTAGTAGCTACGCAGCTGTCATGTCATGCGCAGATATTGATTAATTTCAACGTCCGACACGAGTGTCGTAATTGCTTCCTATGATGTCATTTTATTTTTGCGCCACGGCTTCACCAACCGCCTAATATCATAATTATACCGTTTGAATTTTAAATGGGGAATTATTACGTACCTATTGCTATTCATCTAGCATTAAGTAGCATCGCTCACAAGAAAGGCATAGGCCTGTCCTAATTCACGATAATTTTACATTAAAATTTAGCATATTTTCGCAAGTGTGGGGCTGTGTACCTCATGTGTCTTCATTTACTTATTATGGTACTTTTTATATCTGAGTGCAATTTATATTATATTTAGTTTTAATTTTAAATAGCAGTCTGGTCACCATATATGATCCATGCCTCATTTGAGACCAGACGTTAGCGTGTGAGTTATCTCAAATTATTATTTTGTTCTTGATTATTAATATTTTATAATTATACTAGCCACCGGCCCCGGCTTCGCACGGGTTTTTTACAGCAAATTAATATAGCCTGTTTCCCGAAAATTTGTCAGGCTTAATTTTTTCCGACGTCTTCAATAAATATCGTTATATTTTAGCCAATATACTCAAAAAATAAACAAATTATATACTTAAAGCTTCCTCAAGAATCACTCTATCTATTGATAAGAACCGCATCAAAATCCGTACGTTGAACCCCGCGGTGTAACCCGCATTTAATGTTGTACCGCGAGTAACGCCGCGGGCCAAAGTAAGTCCAAAAAAAAGTAGCCTAAGCTGTTCCCTGGATCATCAGCTACCTGCCAGTGTAAGCCCCGTCAATATCGGTCCAGCCGTTCCAGAGATTACCCGGACCAAACAGACAGACAGACAGATAGACAGATAGACAAAAAAAAATTAACTACATTTTTGGTATATGTACCGTGTATATGCATATAGTAAAAAGCGGTTATTTTAATATTACAAACAGACACTCCAATTTTATTTATTTGTACATAGTATAGTAATGAGATGATATGATTTGGTAGAGAGTCGGAATCATATCATCTCATTACTATACCATGTACAAATAAATAAAATTGGAGTGTCTAGTGTAGGGAAATGATAAAAAAAAATTTTTTTGCTGTTTTTTTTTAATTAAAATGATTAATTAATGAATTGAATTAATGAACCATCGATACAGAGGAACTAATGTCTACATGTGCAATTTGTATAATAAACACTCATTAAATGTAAATGGCAGGAAGTTTTAAACATACATTTTTCTAAGACCACGAACCAATTAAAAAAATATTATTTGATATTTAGTATATTCTATTCAGATTAGTTATCAATGAAATCGCGACGGTGATTCACATTTAATCCATATTCAAGTCGAAATCAAAACGTGATTTGCCAATAACGTTGCTATATTAAAACAATAGAATAATAATGTCACTTTAGTAGCGGTTTATGATAATCTTATTCAAATTTTTGACTGATAGACTCAACGACTTGGCTTCAAAAATCACATATTCTTTCGTGCGTATTTCTGCACCATAAAGTATTTTTTACAAGCGCAATATTGTGTTATGACCACAAATAGCACAATTACCTAATTAAATTCATCTCATCAAGGTTACTCGGCTAGATATAAACAACAATCTATTTAATTTGTTACATAATTTATTACCTTTCTTTTCCGTATATTGCGCAATGTCACTTTAAAGGTCACTTTGGAGCATGATCAATATTAGTGACAGTAATAATGCTAGTTAAACAATATTGTTATGTACTACTGGGCAGGTTAACTGGAGATTGCTGTACTATGCTGATGTCTCGGGTTCAATTCCTGGATCGGACTAAATGTTTGAATTATCTTCAAGTATTTGTTTTGGACTTTGGGTGTTTTCTATGTATAATATGTCTGTATTTACAGAAAAGAGTATAAAAGTATTCTTAAGTCAATTTAGCCTTCGTAATTAAAACTTGATTGTACCTTGTTGTCAAATTAAATTAACTATTTTAACATATTTGATGAAAAATCTCAAAAATCTACACCCTTATGTAATAACTAGCTGAACCCCGCGGTGTTACCCGCGGTTATTGTTGTACCGCGAGTAACCCCGCGGCGCAAAGTTGGTCTAAAAAAAAGTAGCCTAAGTTACTCCCTGGATCATCAGCTACCTGCCAGTGAAAGTCCCGTCAAAATCCGTCCAGCCGTTCCAGAGATTACCCGGAACAAACAGACAGACAGACAGACAGACAAAATTTTTTTTAACTACAGTTTTGGTATATGTACCCTTTATACATACATATGCATTTAGTAAAAAGCGGTTATTTTAATATTACAAACAGAGACTCCAATTTTATTTAGTTGTATAGATATGTGAAGATATTAGGGTTATTTTGTTATGAAGATGAATTATATTTTGAACCAAAATTTACCTGCATATGGTAAGAAAAATTTGATTTAATGTTACAACATTATTGTAATATATTTTACTCCCGCTTTCATACACGCGTAATACAATATGTTTCTTCTTCAGTTCTATTTCAGGCGGTATGGTTTCGATACTAACATAATTTTCTTTCTTAAATTATTGTCAATCTAAGGCAGGTATGATGTAAATGGGAGTATAATAAGATTACCCTGTGTTTCAACATACCGTATCTATTTGTTATGTATTTCTTTGTATGTGCTATATTTCCATACTTAGGTGTGGAAATATAGCACATACTAATATATCACGTAATATCGAACCCAGCACAAAGCTATGCTTAAGGGTAAACACCTACAAAAAAGTATTGACACTTACAAAAACCGGATGAGATCAACATCAATAGTCCCCTGCTAACAGTAGGCACCTACTTATAAAGTAGGTTTAGCTGGATAAAGTAAAAATCTCTAATTGGATCCAGGATAGAAGTAGTAAGTTAAAATCACATACATTGATATTACTCACTATCAACAAATGAGAACACTGATAAGGAACGGGTGATGAAATGGTGCTAAACGGAATTGTCACATCATAATAATTGAAGTGTATGCACGCGTTATCAGCACGATTATTCATAACGCTGTGGTATGTTTGTAAGGGAGGAATAAATAACAAACGTTTGTTAGTACGTGTCGTGGCCATGTTTCAATATGTTTACAAATACAGCGGTGGCACGTCCGCTTGCAGTCAATACATAAACTACCAATATATATCGTTATAAAAATACAGGGGGTTCAGCTAGTATAAAATACTACCGTGAGAGAGCCACACTTCGGCATGAATCGGCTGGCTCGACCGGAGTGATACCATGGCCTCACAGACAGCAGACAGCCAGTGTGAAATAGCGCTTGCGTTGTGTTTCACCGAGTGAGTGAGGATACCAGAGGCCCAACCTCAATCCCTGCCCCACCCCCTCCCCATTCCCCAAAGGTCAGCACCGCACTTGTGACGCCTCTGGTGTTACGGGTGATACGTGAGCTCGTGGTTGCATAAAAACTGTTGCTTTATTTTGCGTTTAAAGGTTTATTTTATATAGTACGAACTTTATAATTAAGTCTTAAATCAGTATTCAATATCTTTAATATTTCAGGTAGAATATTTTCTCCAAACTTAATAAAGATATATCGCGAGTGTCATTAATCAAGCAATTATTGAGATCAAGAAATGAAGAAAACATTACTTAAAATCCAAAAGTAGTAAAGCTCAAACTGCTTCGAAGTAGTAGACCTATCTAGTAAGTATTATACACTATAGACACACATACATACTTATAATACACTAGAGCACCTCTCTTTTCTGTGACTAGCATCTTATTTATCAAAAAAACTTGTAAATATAGTAACAATATAAAGTTATTTTTGTATTGTAGATGGTAGTTTACTATATTTACTACGAAATACCCAGCTCCGCGTTCAGATTCTTAATACATCAAACATAACAGTACATCGTTAAGTACACCAAAGGATTCCCGCGGGAAATCATATACTGGGAAATGTTGACTGATAATATAACAATACCTTCATGTTTTTTAATCTTAGCCTTGGGTGAAGAAAGGAAAGACTAGGCTCATTAAAAGGTGTAGTATTTAGCATAATTCAACGGGGAAGTGTATCATCAACCAACTTTAGTAGTTCACTGCTGAACGCAAGCCTGACTCTTTAAGGGCCCTACCTTACCGACACGCCATGGTGACGCCACGCCTACGCATCCAAACAATTCATGTTACAATGTATGACAGTTAACTCATTAGGTGACGGTTTGGCTGTCGCCGTCGCCACTTTGGAAGCGTAGCCACGATCGTCGGCTCGCTGTGTGGAGTCTGGAGACCGTGGTGACAAGGGGACGTCGCCAGTAAAATGTACACGAGCAAGCTGCGTCTCGCTCACAGTATCCAATCTGTCCAACCAGCCGCTAAGACGGACGCATAATGAGTTTGGATACAGAGAGATTCATTGTAGAAATTCAAAATCGACCATTTTTATGGGATTCCGCAATAAAAGATTAGATTAGGTTTCTTCTTTTTAAACTTTTGGCGACGAACATTATAAATAAGTGCGATTTCTTCTATACACGAAGCTTCCATTCTCGATGTCGCGGTGAGATAGGGCCCTTAGTGTATAACTGAAAGAACTTTGACGAGTTTAGCTCGGTATTTTTTTTGGTAATTTTTCTAAAAATGAATTCTAACTAGATCGATTCAAAACTCCCTGGATACTTAATTTAATAATAATTTACCTTTACCTATATTAAATGTATGTAGATAATAGGAAAGTTATGTTACAAATGGAGTCGACCGGCATGATACCATAGCCTAACACAAAGTGGTGCTAAATAATTATTTCGTTGCTTATCACAGAAACCCCCTCCACCCAGATTATTGGGTTGCTTACCATCAGGTGAAACGTCTGCTTGTTTGCCCCCTATTTTTTGCATAAAAAGAAACTATGTAACGCTAGCCAGGGTTGGGTAAGAGGCGAGAGCAAATTATGCAGGAGAACACCGCAAAGAGAAGGAAGTCTTATTTTACAGAGCATAGATAAGAATAGAATAATGTTTAGTGTACAACAGCATACCGCTGAAAATAAATACACAAAGTGGATGTATACAATTTGCGGCCTTATCGCTAAGAACGATCTCTAGGGTGGCGGTTATAGCACGCGACTACACTCACTTCCGTCTAAAGAAGCCGAAGCTCATCGGTTTAATGTACTTCACGATATTCTGTTGCGTGTCGGCTCTTTATTTCATTACGTTATTACAACAAGGCTTAAAAACGAAAGTAAAACCGCTTAAGAACGAGTTCCTATGAGTATTTTCTTTTAGGTTTTGTTCCTCTGTGTAGGTACCTGAAACTATTCAAAGGTTCTCGTAATAATGTAAATCCACGAAGGCGTTACATATTTGCTATAGTTACGTATGTATAGCATATATGCTGTTGAAATAATATTCTGGCTTTTACAATCTCCAACGGTCTATTCACGATGTCGGCTATTCCGTATTTAAGTTTGATCTGAAGCGATAACGATGTAAATAAGTCATTTCAGTGAATTTTTATATTCTTAGATATTCTAAAATTGCTTTTGGATTGTTATAAATTATTAAAATTTATTTAAATAATCTATATATATATATAAATGCATCCCCGAAAGGAATATGTACGAGCATAACTTGCGATCCCCTGCATCAAATGACATAATTCTATTTTTATGTGTTCGTTATTGTTAGGACGAGGTTTGTTTACAAGACAAATTAAAAGATAACAGGAAACGTCGTTTTTTTATCCGTGACTGTACACTGCCCGTGGGAAGCTGAGACAGACATGTAAATATGGCGGTACGAAGTTCGCCGGGTCAGCTAGTAAAAGATAAATCTGCCATTATTGACTGTCAAATAGAACTCTTTACAGGCATTCAATGCTTTTCTTGGCCTTATTACCACAATATGGTATCCACCCATCACCTAACTACTACCGGCAAACGACTAGACCAAGTTTGATAAATATTGATTATTGAGATAGCTGACACCCGAAATTAGGAAATAGAATACTTCTATCCTCAAAAATAAAGTGGATCCGTAGGTTGATTAAAACCTATTTATATTTGCCACCACAGACAACACAACAGGACGCAGCTAATGAGACTCGTTTAATCTTTAAAAAAAACAAAAACAAAACGATACTCCATTGTAAAATAATTCAATTTACGTCCATATTAATATTTACATGTTTAGGTCTAACAGGTAAGTATATTTAAAAATATCTTTTAAAGGTTATGGCTAACGACACGAGTATAACATACTCATTGCCTCTGAATATTATAATACCGACCCTTCTATCTATATCTATATCTATACATCTATACAAATAAATATAATTGGAGTCTGTTTGTAATACTAAAATAACTGCTTTTTACTAAATGCATGTGTTTTTGGTATATGTATGTATAGACGGTATATATACAATTTTTTTTTTCTTTCTGTCTGTCTGTTTAATCCGGATAATCTCAGGAACGGCTGGACCGATTTTAAAGGGACTTTCACTGGCAGATAGCTGATGATCTAAGGAGTAAATTAGCCTACTTTTTTAGACTAACTTTGTCCCGCGGCCTTAACCGCGGTACAACAATAAACAAGAGTAACACCGCGGGGTTTAGCTAGTAGAAAATAAAATAGTAGAAAATAAAAAAAAATGGAGTGTTTGTTGGTAATATTAAAATAATCGCTTTTTACTCAATGCATTTGTATGTATACATGGTACATAACATTTTTGTCTGTCTGTCTGTCTGTCGATTTGTCTGTCAGTCTGTTTGTTCCGGCTTATCTTTAGAACGGGCGGATCGATTTTGGCGGGACTTGCTTTAATAGGTACGACAATAACCTCAGATTCAGCTAGTATGTAAACATAACTCATGTTGTATTATCAGTTGTTGGTTAGGATATTTAAACGTGGTATAGTATACGCACAGAAAATAAAAAGAGTTAAATCCTTACCTTGAAATTTCTATCACTTTTCGCTTTTGCAAGATTGTTAAGACATCGTGAGATTTCAGTGATAATATTATGCATGTTTTAAACCACAATCGATGCATAAAGTTTGTGTAACATCTCTGTCTCATAAACAAGACAGTGCATTGCCAATTTGATTTCAACTATGTTAAAATGTATTCATATCTATTACGTTAAAATATGACTATCATTATCAATACGACCTTTCCTTTAAAACGTGTTACACTCTTCTATATATATATAAAAGAGGAAGGTGACTGGCTGACTGACACACCCAGAGATCAACGCACAGCCCAAACCGCCGAACCTAGAATCCTGAAATTTTGCATGTAGGTTCTTTATATGTATAACCTAAGTGAGCGCTACTAGGATGAAAGTCTGTGTGAGCGAAGCCGCGTGCAAAAGCTAGTATGAGTATATTGCTTACAAGCTAATGTAACATTACGAAGTAGGTGCCTTTATAACGTTACATTAGCTTGTAATAAAAAGGCCTACTCGAAATAAAAACTTTTTTATTTTGAATTAATTTATAATCTAAGTAGCGTACCATTCTTTGTTTTACATGTTAAAGGCAAGAATTTAGTTTCTCGGTGGTGATATTTTTGGGCCTCGCATTACAGCCGCAGTGATTTACAGCGCCTTCGGGCAAACGCCTGAGACGGCCGTTGTTGTCTTTCAAAGAAAAATACTACTATTTCGCTGTAACACAACTTAATTTACAAAGGTATGTAGCCACACGACAGTATGCCATTTTAAAATACTTAGTAACTGGAAAAAGTAATTATAAACAGTAATGGCAACACCTTGACACAATGAAATCGATAATTGAGCTTTGAATTTCTAGTTACTTTTCAATCAATTATTATTTATTTATTTATTACAACATCATCTTTACTATCATTACAGGTTGTCCTAATGCGATAGAGAGGCTTACTTACATTTCTAATATTACGTCCATTGTTTTACAAGTGCACACAACAACAAAGAAAGATATACAGTTACGAAACATAAACTCAATAAAAGTAACAATCTACCTTAAAATTAAAAATATAAACCAAAATATTGCAACTTTTATGTCTTGTAACAAATTAAATTTACAAGACATTTATAATGAAGTATCAAGAACCATTCCATCAAAAGATTTTACGAACGTACGCCTTATAGTTGATAAATTTAATTATGCAGTAATTACTTACTAGTAATGTTTTAACAACTCGTATTTATGTTTTAAGTGTTTTTTTCTTTGAAAGACAACTCCCGGACTAGGAATATATCTGGTGTCGCAGGGACTTTATCTTGAACTAGCTGAACCCCGCGGTGTTACCCGCGGTTATTGTTGTACCGCGAGTAACGTCGCGGGGCAAAGTTAGTCTAAAAATGTAGCCTAAGTTACTCCCTGGATCATCAGCTACCTGCCAGTGAAAGTCCCGTCAAAATCAGTCCAGCCGTTCCAGAGATTACCGGGAACAAACAGACTGACAGACAAAAACATTTTTAACTACATTTTTGGTATATGTATGTTATTTAATATTACAAACAGACAATCCAATTTTATTTAGTTGTATAGATTCAGTTTCTGTCTATCGCGCGAAGATATATCCTTCAGTTTTTCATGGTCTAGGACATTTGTGACGTAAAATATTACAGTTCTTAGACCTACTGCCATGATAGACAGTTTTAATTTAAGCATGACAGTTTTATTGGGTTTGAGTATTTTCATTTCTGCAAAATTAAAATAAATTTATCTTTGTGTTGAACAGTGAATATAAAATCCGCTGCGTCGTGTTTTCACCGCAACGTGATTGATTGGCCAATATCGAACCCATAAAATATTTTGAATCCCCAATTCCATTTCTAAATAACGTCGATTTATTTCCTTTATACTGTAAGCGATTTTACAGATAGTTTCATATGAAAATGTCCCTTTTATTTTATGAGTTCAACGGAAAAACGGTACTATTACAATTTGCCGCTGCTCGGCAGTTTTACTACTCGTATCTTTGTAGCCCGTAAATACATTCCGCAGTTTCAATTTACTGAAAATAAACTGGTTATTGTTATGCAAACCGGCAAGGCGCTTGGCAAGTAAAATATTATTATTTTTGGAATAGGTACATATTATGTAAAACGTCCTCTTTCCTAATTATAATCGGTTTTATTACCTGGGTTGTGGCATACTCCTTTTCAATTTATTATTCTGTATTCAAATTTTCTATTTTTGCAGAGCTATTGTATACAGGGGGTTCATGTTATGTAATATTACCGTGGGAGAGCTACGCTTCGGCATGAATTAGCTGACTCGACCGGAGTGATACCACGTCCTCACAGAAAACCGGTGTGAAATAGTGCTTGCGCTGTGTTTCACCGAGTGAGTGAGGATACCGGAGGTCCATAACCCAAACCCCCTCCCCCTATCTCCCCTCCCTATCCCCCAAAGGCCGGCAACGCACTTGTGACGCATCTGGTGTTTGCAGGTGTCCAGGCGATACGTCTGCTCGTTCGCCCGCCGCATTAAAAAAAAAATAGAATGTTTAGCATAACGATCAAATCTCTCAGGAGTGCTCTAAAGCATGCAAAAAATGAATTACAAATTAGGTGTGTAGGTATATTTATTTCAGCTAGTGATCGCTCAGTAGTCGAAATTTGACCGTATTTCGTTTATTTTTGTAGCTTTCTGCTTTCCTCTTCCATATAAATTTTAACTATGCCAAATTGCATACTCATCCATTCGCATTTACAGGGGTGGGGTAGGGGTACAAAGTCAATTCTTCACGTATTAATCTAGAGATGAACCTACCCTTACTTTAAGGACGAGGTGGTCTACGGAAATATTTTTGTCGAATGCTAAATCTTCAAAATATACTTGTATACGAGTATAATTCACGAAAATATTTCTACAGACATAAAAACAATGTTGTGTTTTTACTTCCGTGAATAAAATATCCAAATAACTACGAAAAACTGTCAAAGTATCATCCTTGTTTATTGAGGATCTACAAAATTTGCTTATAAATTGAGTTCTGGAATAAAAAAAATGTCAATGGGTCTAACTTAATGTCATATTCAAATAAGGAGGCGAAGTAAATGTGAATGCCGAAAAAGTTGATCTGGAAACCAAACCACATGTGCTTTATATTTATTTATCAAAGTGCGTCTTCCATATTAGGGACACGCGTAAATTGAAAAGACATTTTGTTCGAAAGAGAAATGCCTACAAGAGAAATCTCATTACTAGACTTTGGGATTGAGACGCCCGGGGACGTTCTACGGTCCGGGCACGTCGCAGCAACACGTTTTTTACTATGTATGATGTACATACAACACACGTCATATATCCTAACGTCAGAAGTCATTATCATAATAATAACAGGCATAACTTTACCAAGCTGTAATTGTGTGAATATTACGTAGAATTTTGCTCCAGTATTTTTACTATCTGTACAATTAGTTCAATGTAAGTAATGTAACTTACTTACACGTTATAACTTCCTTACATAATCATTGGAATCAGTCAAGATAGAGGTTCCGTTTTACGTTTGTTTTGTACAAAAGGATAGTTATTACTAAAATATTATACAAAAACTAGCTGTCCCGGCAAACGTCGTTTTGCCATAACTACTAATAAATTAAAAATTAATTTAAAAAAAATTGTCCAGCGGACAAAATTGTGAATCTAAACCATTCCCAGATCCCCTTGAACACACACAAAAAATTTCATCAAAATCAGTCCAGTCGTTTGAGAGTAGTTCAGTGACATACACACTCACAGAAGAATTATATATATAAAGATTGCGCGCGTTTTGGATTTTGTTAAATGATAAAAGCATTCACTTGAAAAAGTTCATTTTAAAAGGGCTCAAAAAAATGATTAAGTACAAATTGGATAGAGAACCAGAGAATAATACGAATATTTGTTTTACATATATAGCTACGGAGAGTACTAATATTTATTTTCATGATAATGCCATGATATAGAGAATAATTTGTAGGTACGAGGGGAACCGCTCATGAATAATAAAATAAAATTTATGAACATGCTGAATTAAACTGGATTAAAATTATTATTGTGATACATTTTTCAGGCAGATAGGACTGATGTTATTAGGTTTATGGTTAGAATATCTAAATATTGTTATCATATTCAGGGATGGCTTATTTACAGTAAATACCAATAAAATACAGTAGGTTATTAAAACGGTTATTCGTTTTACTGTGTATAATTTACGTATTGAAATAAATACAAGTTTCTCGAAGTAACTTTAACGTGCTGTCCTTGCTATTTTTGAGGATAATAAATTCTCCTACGCTTACAAATATAGACATGGATGCTCTCCCTGCATCTTTAGACAATTAGCGCATAAACATGTGCAACAAAAACAAAGCCTACCCACGCAACCTCGTTTGCGTCTGCTATCGGCCGTAGCTAGATTATTTTCCCCCGTTTTTGTATCATTCTTCATTCTCCGCTCCTGTAGATCGGGTGTAAGTGTTAACGTGATGATATATAGCCTATAGCCTTCCTCGATAAACGGGCTATCTAACACTGAAAGAATTTTTCAAATCGGACCAGTAGTTCCTGAGATTAGCGCGTTCAAACTAACAAACTCTTCAGCTTATATTAGTATTTTTATGTTTAGTATTTAGAATTTCTACCCTAACACATTTGGATTATACCACCAAATACATATCGTTCCTCTGCCACGGCCGATAAGTGTAACTAATTATAATACAAAGACAGTTTATTCTGGTATATTATACATAAATCTCCTACTATACGGGTCTTTCCGCTAGTGAAAACGAGAGATTCATTTATGCTTGCTGGTTCTATGTTCAATGGAAATGAGCCGTAATGAAACCTATACATTCTTTATGTATAGCATGTGTGAAGAGAAATCTTCGTTGGCGCGCATGCGGCCCATATTGACTGTGAAAATCAGTATTAATGGCTGAAATTTTCGTTTACTGGACTAAAGGATGTTACTAAACTGCGGACTGTGGATTGTGTAAACATCCCCATTCCAGTTGTCTTAGTAAATATGTACATGGATATGATTTTTGACATTTTGCTAAGTAAGTAAGGTGTCACTAATAATAATAAAAAAAATTCTAAGTTTTAATTCAGTTCAAAGTTCACTAGTGTATACGTAAGGATTCGATATTCATCAACCGATATCAAATATACAGAGCTTAGCGAGCTTCGGTGCGCTAGCAATCCCCGAAACCATTTCTTGCCAAACCGAGTGGTGTGTATGTGGAACTCTTTGCCGGAAACAGTGATTAGTGCTTCGAATATAAACATATTTAAAAACAGACTTGATAAACATTTAAAAACACAAGTGTAAAGATATGCACGCATCAGCTTTAAGCTGCTAGTGTATTAAATATGATAATCATAATAGAGCAACCACATGCTCATCTAAAGATATTACTGTTACTGATACGGTGATTCACATGTTGTTACATAATAACGTAAATATTATTCTGATATATCGTGTTAAGTAAATCTAAATAGTACCTCTCTTATACAGGATTCACTTCCTGGTTCACTTTCTATCTAGGATTACCCAGGAAAGATTACAAATTGCGATTAGGTCGCCATACATTGCCATATAAGTCAGCACACTTAAGTGAATTTTGATATCTTTAGGAATATAGAATAAAGACCTTTTTACCAGACTATGGTGAGATCAAAAGAAGCTTAATAGTTTTGGCATTCTATGTCTGTTTGTATGTTCCACCGTAGCAATTAAAAAACTGAATCGATTTTAATGAAAGAGGTGTCAATAGATTCGTAATCATGACTTGGCGGACTCATGTCAACTTGTCTTTAATTATGTCTGGATTTTAGATTCGGAACGTATTACTTTTAAAACATACAGATTTTTTATTTAAATTAAAAGTAAGTCCTACCTACAGGTAAAAAATCTTTACTCGTGATAAGATCAACAACAAAATGGATTCATACTATAAACATACGTATATGTAAAGTGTATACGTAATATTCGTATCCAACTAAAACAACTATAAGAAACACATCATATTATCCAACCATAAAGAGAATGTGACTACTAACGGCACGCGTATAAGATAAAATGACCATTCTCACGATATCGGATTACCGTTACTGTGTAGTAAAGTACAATGTGTTAGATGTATATTGAATTGCAGAGTAAACGATATTATCATTTTATACGCGTTACGGTTATTGGAGAGGATACTTTAATATATATATAAATAAGTAGGTTAGCGTTTTCGAAAGTTAACGGTATAGGCATTTTATGTAATGTTTATTGTTCATACCCTTCGTGTTTAAAATTCAGATGAGAAATATTTACCCTTAACGTAGATAATATATTCTGACTGTAAAAGTTTATTGTGATTACATTAAATTATATTGTAAATTGTTTTGTTGCTGTTTACATTAGTTTTTATTATGTTAGATTATAAATTGTACAATTAGTGTCTATAATATTTTAAGTGACCTCAGAATGTAATCAGTTTGTCACCTCTGTGCACCTACCTTATATATAAATAAATAATAAAATAAATAAATAAAATATTTCGGACATCTAACACACAACGCCATCTACGGGTACTAGACAACTGATATAAATACATATATACTTTTTTTTTTGTAAATACATACATATTATACATAGAAAACACCCAAACTCCGAAACCTTGTAGATCATACAAACGTTTTGGTTCGACCCGGTAACCGAACCCGAGACCTCATGATTAGCAGTCGCACACGCCAACCGCTAGACCAACGAGGCAGTCTATACCTTATATATATATATATATATATACCTTACCTTATATATAAGATTTCTACACCACCCGGTTGACTGGAAGACTTAAAATTTAGTGCATAAAGTTTACAAATAAATAAAAATAAGGCTTATTTTTTTCTTTTGTAGAGAAAGTGTTGTCGGTGATATTATGTTCGTACTTTTATCGATGAAAATAATTTGGATCAGATATTTTTATGTAGATCAGAGTGAAAGTATCATAATCATGTGAGCGTAACATAGCATGAGTATATTATATTGTTATATATAATCTATAAGTCACAAGATTTTAATTGAAAATTGATTCAAATATACATAACAGAAAAAACCCTAACTCTGGAACATCATCATCAATCATACAAACATCTGGTCCGACGCGAGAATCGCACCCGAAACAGCACAGCAGTCGCATACGCTACTACTCTGCCACCGAGGCAATCAAAATGTCATACCTTGGCAGTGAGAGCGATGTATATACTCACATGGATGAATCAAACAGATAATGTTCAAAGGTTGATTTCGACAAAAAAAAAGAAAGCAGTCGTTTCACTGTTTTGCAGTCGATTTTCTTTATTTTTCTTTTGTTTAGAAGATATCAACTGGCTTTAAAGTTATCAATAAACATATTTTAACTTCTAAAAAAAAATCTCTTAAAAACTTTAAGTAAACTTCTCTTTAACTCTATATAGCTTTTACTTTTTGATCCGATTTCTTTTCTCATATAGATAGATAAAGATATAACAGTTAATTAAAAGAAGCTTACACACATGTTAGTATTCACTGGACGAACTGTAAGTATTTTTTCAACGAGAGTATTCAAATAAACAGTGTTTGTTTGATTACTACCCTCAACCGTATGTGCAGATTCTCATTAAATTTGGCATACGAATAAATGATAGCATTAATCTAAATATACTTGGCTGTAGGGAAAAGTTCGTTTACATCAAAATAGAAGGAATAACGTGAAATACATTTAGTTTAATCACATTAGTATCCAGATAAAGATAGCACACGCGAAGGCTGGATTATGTAAGATAAGTAGTTTCACATAAATTGCTGATACTCGGAAGAGTTTGGTAATCTGTTTTTTATGAAGGCTTTTATTGTAATTCGATTGTTTTCTTTTTTAATAAGTTACTATGTAATATAAACATGCAATACCTTAAATTACTTATGTTTAAGAGCACATCACCACAATTAATGAACTTAACGAAGAAACCATATACATATATCTAATAGTAATACCTTTAAACAAGCTATTTTTGTATATATTTATATCTTCTTCAACAACTTTCATTAAATTTAGTAAGCAGGTTTTGGGGGCGAGAAATCGATAAAGCTAGAATTCGCCTTTTATCTTTAGTAACATTTTATACAAGGATAAAATAATATTAATAGTTATATTTCCAGTATTGGTACAACTACATTATGTAAGTGTGATTTTTAGAACAAAGAATAACCACAAAATACGTTCCAAATGGACTGAATTTATGAATTAAACATGGAATGATTTAAAGAATATATTCATGTTAAACGTCGACCCACAAGTCCTAATATATTCGATCATTGGGAAATCGGTTGAATCGAAGAAAAAATTGCCTTGGATACTCACTGCGAACGCTTTGCAGCCTTATTATTCCATGGCCAGCTTAACACCCGTAAGTATATGTAGGGTTTCAGTGTTTTAAAGGTAAATACTACATTATTGATCAGATATACATTGATGAGCCTGTCAATCTAGTGGTTAGTGGTCCTGACTGCTAAACTAAAGGCTTGTGGGTTCGATTCCCATCCAGGACAAATGTTTGCATGATAAACACCAACATTTTTTTTATATTTGGGCGTAATCTATACTAATATATATAGCTGAAGAGTTTATTTGTTTGTTTGAACACGCTAATGTCAAGAACCGCTGGTTCGATTTGAAAAATTCTTTCGGTGTTAAATAGCCCATTTATTGAGGAAGGCTATAAGCTATACATCATCACGCTAAGAACTACAGAAGCGGAGCAACAATGAAGAATGTTACAAAAACGGGGGAAAATTATCACTATACGGGCAATAGGAGACGCAAACGAGGTTGCGTGGGTCGGCTAGTTTATTTATAAAATAAATAAATAAATAAATAAATATTTCAGACATCTAACACACAACGCGATCTAGTCCCAAGCTAAGCAGAGCTTGTGTTATGGGTACTAGACAACTGATATGAATACATATATATATATATTTTTTTTTTGTAAATACATGCATATGTATACAAAATGTATGTATTTAGAGATAATATTATTATGTTCATGAGTAGTCTGGTTACTATAGTACAAGTTTTGCCGAGTTTGGGATCAGACAGCCGTGTGTGAATTGTGTAGGTATATTATTATTATTTCCAATAATAATAGCTAAAGGACTGGGAGGATCTGCAAATATTTTTTTTAGGAATTTGGATGTTTTCAATGTATATTATGTATGTATTTACAAAAAAAGAAACTATGTTTATGTATTTATATTAGTTGTCTGTACTCATAACATAAGCTCTGCTTAGCTTGGGACTGGATGGCGTTGTGAGTTAGATGTCCGAAATATTTATTTATTTATTTAGTATAGCGTGTACGAAAAATTTAGTATAGCGCCATCTGTAAGTTGTATGTAACTAGTACGGAGTAACTCCAGACAGAACTTGTTTCAGTAAAGATTACTATGAGGCAGTACAAGTGACCAGTTTAGATATTTTTATTTTTTATTCTTATCGATAAAAAAATATATCTGAATAGTTATTTTATTTATACTTTGAATAGAATTTCTTTTTTTTTATAAGGATCTTCGTTCCTATCTGTTGTCCCACGACACCACACGACTTTTTGTTTTTTATATAGAACTAGCTGAACCGCGCGGTGTTACCCGCGGTTATTGTTGTACCGCGAGTAACGCCGCGGGACAAAGTTAGTCTAAAAAAAGTAGCCTAAGTTACTCCCCGGATCAATAGCTACCTGACAGTGAAAGTCCCGTCAAAATCCGTCCAGCCGTTCCAGAGATTACCCGGAACAAACAGACAGACAGACAGACAGACAGACAAAATTTTTTTTAACTACATTTTTGGTATATGTATCGTGTATACATACATATCCTTTTAGTAAAAAACTGTTATTTTAATATTACAAACAGACACTCCAATTTTATTTATTTGTATAGATGTATAGATAGGGGTAAACGAGCAAACGTGTCACAACACCCACACACTCGCAATACCAGAAGCGTTACTACTGCGATTTGTTGCAATTGATCCCCCGCTCTTTGCAGTGATGTGGTCCTGCTGGATTAATAAGGGTGGTAAAACTCTGTATTCTAAATCCATTACCATCAGAATCAACTTTTGACATAATACTCGTGTTCCTAAAATGTACTTAATGTACAAAATGAATAACATTACTAACTATATAGCTTATACAGTTTGATAGTGTATGGGCTATTGCTCAGACGTCTAAAGTTGGGATTAGTGGTCATGCCCGAACTGTTTAGGATCATGGCCATTCCAAACTACGTGCCTGCCTGTTTTTACTACCCGATTGTGCTAATAAATATTTCAGATAAGTTTAAGGGCGAATAAAATAAGGCAGCAGTACTTTAACAGCGATTTACGACGGCACCTATAAATGTTAGGGAAATACAGATATACATACACTAATGTATCTGTCTAATGTGTTTGGTATATCTTGACGGGAGCCATTAGATAAAACACGCAATAAATATATGAGTGATTTGAATATAACAAGAAAGAGTATTAGGAGCTGTCCTTTAGCTAATATGTTTTTCATGACACTTAATATCAGCGTCTAGGCTGCCATACTTTTTGTACGTCTTCGTGATATTAAGCGAAGCCTTATGTAACGTCATTTTGATAGTTAAAGGTCTCATAGTTTTTACCCGACTACGGCAAAGCTAAAGGAGAGTTATGATTTTGACAGGCTATGTATGTATGTATGTTTATTTGTTCCTCATAGTTCCTCATTTGTTCCTTAACTACTTATTAGAACTGGACAAGTGAGAACTCGTTAGAAGCGTCATGATCGTCTGCTGGTTATAGGCTATATGACGTGTCACTGAATCTAATGTGGCGCCCTCTAGTCGACGTAAAGTACTGTATTATAAAAATAATTTGAGATAAATATGCCGTGTTTGGTATCATACGAAAGGGCGTTACTTGTACATTTCAAAAATATATATATATTATTAGCATTTTCTCGTGACTTATTTATTCGAAAATTTTGATATTTCTATGGTACTTATTTAAAATAAACTTTGCAAAAAGAAATTAATATTATAGTCCCTAAAACGTTTTAGTAAAAAAAAGTAAAAACTAAAACCACAACATTACGCTACATGAACTACGGCTTTTGAAACTTAGTAATGTACCATAGTCCATAACACTTTAACAACGCGTGACTACGGCTTTTGAAACTAGTTTCATGCTTTTTCAGCGTCGTTTTTTGTCGTAGTTGGGTTTTAGTTTTTACTTTTTTTATCTTTATATAAAGGGTATATTCGCACTACACTTCAATGTGTATATTTATCAGTTTTAAAAAAAAATCTTGAAAAATATTTAATCTTCTCCAAGAAAATATTTAAAAAAATACTAAATGTTGCTTTAGGACTTTGGGAGAAATCCCTTCGTACAAATTAGGACTGTCTAACCACTTAAAGTTAAAAGCATAATTTGCTTAATACTCGGTTTACTAGTAGGCTTTTATCAGTTATAATACTGTATACTGTTTTGTATATAAAGAAAATAAAGTTCTTTAATATATATATTTACCCATGAAACCATTTTCCTTTTAAGGTTTTTGCTTTATGGTTCCAAGTGGCTTCATTATACTAATATTATGAGCGGCCAACAAACAAAAACAAAAACCGTTGAGTTGAGAAACTAGAAACTATACGACTATACGTACTTAAAGACTAGTGAAACTCATGCCAGCTTATAACAAAGTAGCTTAGCTTAACCGAGCTTGACCATCGATTGTTATTTGTTGCAGCACAGTTTAAATACTGTTCTGTTTAAGTATTGTTGTTATACGACGGTGAAACAAGACAGTTTTCTAAATTGTTTACTTCACCTTCACAGAACATTAAATAAGAAAAGCTAAAGTTTTTTTTTTCCCGAAAAGCTCGTGGTAAATACAGTATTATTCTTATTCAGGATATGATACACGATGATTTTCTAAACTGAAGTTTCTTATCGCGTTGGTTGATAAATGGGTCTTTCGCATCCGAACCTAGTCGAGCTTCCATGTTTAGTAAAATTGTATTTCTTTAAATAATCTATACAGATAAATAAAATTGGAGTGTCTGTTTGTAATATTAAAATAACCGCTTTTGAATAAATGCATATGTATGTATACACGGTACATATACCAAAAATGTTGTTAAAAAAAAAAATCTCTGTCTGTCTGTTTGTCTGTCTGTCTGTTTGTTCCGGGTAATCTCTGGAACGGCTGGACGGATTTTGACGGGACTTTCACTGGCAGGTAGCTGATTATCCAGGGAGTAACTTAGGCTACTTTTTTTAGACTAACTTTGTCGCGCGGCGTTACTCGCGGTACAACAATAACCGCGGGTAAAACGCGGGGTTCAGCTTGTAGAAAATAAATTAAGTCGTATTGATTTCATTAATCATGTGAGTTTAAACACACACCGTCACTAGTGAAACAAAGAAACTAGATTATTTGTATGATTTTAAAATTAACGATTTGTAGTTCTTCATGGCTTATAATCTTATAAATCTTATAATAAGGACTTTGAAAAAATTCTCCAACGTAACATTGGTGTGAAAAAAGAATTTGCGTAATAAGTTACTAAAACGAGTTTATCTGTAATTCGCGATAGAATTTAAAATCGTTACGAAGAGTTAGGGTTCGCACAAAACTTTGGTCGTAGTTGATGTAAAATATTGAGGGTAGATAATTTCGTTTAAGAATGTCTAGTACAGATGTTTTTGTTAGAACAGTTACTTACAAATGTAATATTAGTATGCTCACTTATTGTTCGTTTTCTATTGAAACTTGTTAACAAGTGAACTTTAATTTGTCATTCTTTCATTCATTTTTATTAACGACTTTATCCATGAAATTATGTAGTAAGAACTAAAAGTGTAAAATCATAAATAAATATACTTTAAAAACTGAAAAATACGCTTCCAAAAATTGGTTACAAACAAACAAACGTAAAATAAGTAAAAGTCATAATAGCGTATTGAAAACATGTAACAATGGTACAAATTGTTTGTAAACGTTAATCTTATGCTTTTCTTGAATCTTATTCACTTTTGTCATTTAAATTAATTTTAGAATGTTATGTAGGTATATGAAATTGAAGTTGATTAAAATATATTGCATTAATTAATCTATACTAATATATAAAGCTGAAGAGTTTGTTTGTTTGTTTGTTTGTTTGTTTGTTTGAACACGCTAATCTCAGGAACCGCTGGTCCGATTTCAAAATTCTTTCGGTGTTGGATAGCCCATTTATCGAGGAAGGCTATAGGATATATATCATCACGCTACTACTAATAGGAGCGGAGCAACATTGAAGAATGTTTCAAAAACGGGGGCAATTTTCACGCTACGGGCAATATAAGGCGCAAACGACGTTGCGTGGGTCGGCTAGTAACTGATAAGGTGACTAAGTACAGTAAAGTGCTTAAGTATAGTTTGCTACGATGACAACCTCTGATAAATATTTATTTTAAAAAAAATCCTTTTAAGTTGTTAAAACATGGAGTGATTTAAATAAATAAGTAGATACAGTTACATTGATGCAAGGTGTAATTAAAGTTGTTGTGAAGTAAAGGAAATCACATAATAAATAAAAAAGTTACACACATAAGCTTATTCTGCTTATTAAATATTATTCTAAAATTAACTCTATTCTTCTTCAAATTAAGTTTCAATCATCAATCAAAGAATCAAGTTTTAATGTATATGGGGTCTTTAAACTTTCCCAAGTGAAATTAGATTGATGATTTATTTTAAACCCCTTTACAGTGAGAGAGCCCCGCTTCGGCATGAATGGGCCGGCTCGACCTCACAGAACGTCCTTGTGAGTGAGGATACTGGAGGCCCATACCCTAACCCCTTCCCACATCCCCCTCCCCATACCCCAAATTCCGGCAACGCACTTGTGACGCCTTTGGTATTGCGAGTGTCCATGGGCGGCAGTAATGGCTTACCATCAGGCGATACGTCTGCTCGTTTACCCCGTATTCAATGCAAAAAAAAACAATTCATTATGTCGGATTTACGTGACATATCTACCTAAAAGAACAGTTCTGCTTATTACCCGACTACGGCAAAGCAAAACGAAGGGTGATATTTTGACATTCTATGTATGTTTGTATGCTCAACAGCAGCGCATAAACTACTGTAGGGATTTTCATAAATGAGGTTTTTACGTAGTCGGTTTATAGTTTTTTATTAACAGATTGTGTTTTGTATAATCTTTATGGTTGACTGTACTTAAATACTTCAATTGCGCAGATTTTATCGTTTTACTGTAGGTTTTATTACATTTGTGACGATACTGGCATGTACATACTTTTATTGATATTTAAGTGAAACCCACTTCATACATTATCTAGTAAAGTATCGGTAACCTTGAAATGGCGTTTATAATCGGAATGAATCACAATATTCAATAATATATCTTAAATTATATTCATATATTCTTTGCTCTGTTAGGACACTCGCGAAGGTTAAACTTTGACGCGTGTAAGTAGGTGCAGTTTTTACGCAGTACTGATATGTTTCATAACAACAAATACCTTTTACACTGAGATACACATTATAATAACATATATTTGGCTATTCACACAATAATAAAATATTGTAGGTATCTATCTATACTAATATATAAAGCTGAAGAGTTTGTTTGTTTGTTTGAACACGCTAATCTCGAGAAGCGCTAGTTCGATTTGAAAAATTATTTCGGTGTTGGATAGTCCATTTATCGAGGAAGGCTATAGGGTATATATCATCACGCTACTACTAATAGGAGCGGAGCAACAATGAAGAATGTTTCAAAAACGGGGGAAATTTTCACGCTACGGGCAATATAAGGCGCAAACGAGGTTGCGTGGGTCAGCTAGTACTCATATATAAAGCTGAAGAGTTTGTTTGTTTGGACGCGCTAATCTCAGGAACCGCAGGTCCGAGTTGAAAAATTCTTTCAGTGTTGTGGTATCGAGGAAGGTTATAGGCTATATATCATCACGCTAAGACTAATAGGAGCGGAGCACCAATGGAGAATGTTTCAAAAACGAGGTTTCAAAAATCAAGCTACGGGCAATAGGTGACGCAAACGAGTTTGCGTGGGTCAGCTAGTAAAAGAATAAAATCAAAATAGTTTCTTCACTAGTCATAAAAATGTTCAGATTTCTTTTTGATTATTTGTCTTTAATTTCATTTTGATACCTATTAAGAACATGTTTTATAAAATATATTTCACTATAAAAATACCTGTCTTAGGTAAGATTAACTAAAAATGTCAAAAGCAAAAGAAGAGTTTGAACAGGTTTTTGTACTGCATTAAGAAAAAACTTTGTATGTTTTGGTGCTTTAAGAAACGTATGTAATGATGTAACGCGATTGAAATTATTAAAAGCATTTTATTGCGTAATCAAATATGAGAACGTTTGTATTGAGTAATATAAATCTTTGCTTATCACTATTTTACAAATAGTTTTATGAAATCTCTCTTATCATTCGGTTGTACTAAATATAACAACAATACTTTTATAATCTTCCGTCCTTATCTGCACTATAAAATTTGTACAAACGATAACAATACTCATTGTACACATAATATACATACAACATATCAGATTCAATAAATTGCACTTTTAGGGCTTAAGATGTTTGTTTATCAAATCAAAAAAGTGTGCTACTTGTTTTTTCTAGAACTTATGCTTCAAAGGCATATATTTAAATACCTACAGGTATATATTTGTGTGTAAAGGTCATAGAATGTTGCACATCATTTCAAGTTATTGTTCAAAAAAACAAAATATGAAAAAAGAACCTCAAAAAGTTTTTTTTTTTTTGTAAATACACGGTAACAGATTGAAGAAGTAATATAAATACAAAATCGTTTTATTGTAACTGTGTGTCGAAAAGGGTAATAAAATCGCTTCACCACACTACTACGAATGTGCCAAGTGACGCGAGTATAATTTCCGTCCGAAGAAATAAATATTTGTGTAACCAACGTATTGATATTCTCAGTCAGAATGTCTTTGTATCTTTGGCAGTTTGCGCGATACGTTTGTGTAGCATGCTGTTGCAGTATTAGATTTGCGATCTTTTTTTTTATGGAATGGGTGCACACGAGCAGACGCATCGCCTGATGGTAAGCGATTACCGCCGCCTATGAACATCTGAAACATCAGAGGCGTCACAAGTGCGTTGCCGGCCTTTGGGGGATGATGAGATGGATGGGGGGAGGGGTGGGTATGAGTCTCTGGTATCCTCACCCACTCGGTGAAACACAGAGCAGGCGCTGTTTCACACCGGTTTTCTGTGAGGCCTTGTATTTCACTGAGGTATAAATGAAGATAAATTTTTAAATTAGTATTTAACGTTAATTTTAAATATTAATAATAAAACGTTTCAAAATGTATTTAATTTTTATATTAATTAAAATCCTCCTAATCTTATTAATATTATAAACGTGAAAATCTACTTTTTCTTTTCTATTTTATTTCCATCATCTGTTTTAACAGTGTTCTCTTAACCTATTCACATTCTAGTTTTGTTATTTATAAGCTTACAATGAAGATAAGAGAAGTCGTTGACGACTGTACTAGTATAAACTGTGCTACAGTCGCTAGCGCCCACCTCCCTAACATCTAGGACATAGACACAAGAACTAATGTAAGTATGGATTTTGTAGTATGGATGGATGGATGAATGTTTGTTACAAAGAGTAACTAGTCATGACAACAAAAACTACTGAACGGATTTGGATGGAACTATACAGTAATATAGCTTATACGTCAGAATAACACATAGGCCGCGATAACCGACATTAACGCGGGCTCAGCTACGGGCAACAGCTAGTATAATATATTATTATAGACATGTTGCATTGATATTTATTGTTATTTGCGATCGGGAAGGCCCATAGGCCTTAGATGTGGATAGCAATAAGCTGATGATGATGTATTTAACGTGAAACCTAATAATGTATTTCACACAGCTCAAATGTACGAAATCCAAATTGGATTAGTTCAAACCTACCTTTTGTTAATCTCTTTGACGCGACAACCGAATTCTGCCTCATTGCTTTGCCTAGAAATTTGTATCGTATTCAGCGATTTTACGTTCATGAGCCTTGAGTGAAGATTATCGTGGTCGTATATCTTACTCGGCCTCGCCTTAAGGGATTACTCAGCCAGTCTGAGGCACTTGCACGTCCTATCCGATGTTCAAGTAGTTATTGAGCTTTGTGTCAATCAAAGTCTTCAGGAGTCTTTAGGATTGTTACATACATTGATTAGTATACAAAAGCTTTATTTCATACTAGCTGTGCCCGATTTTTCACCGTTTAAACTTTCCCTAGACTCCGACAAACATATCAAAACCAAAATCAGAACTTTATCAAATGTCAACAATAATAAACGTAGAGGTACGTGAACATAGCTCCCTCCCAATTAAATAGGAAATTAGGGATACTCGTAATTACCATACTTGTGACAAAATATTGCTTACAGTTTTGTTACGATTCTTATCAAAATCGAAAGATAAATCCCAATAATCTGGAGTAAAAAAAAGCATTATTTTACAAATGTATCATCGCAAGTATTTTTATCAATCTACTCATTATCTACCTCTACACTTCATTTTGACTAGGTTCGCTGAAATGCCATAGAATTACTATAAGTACTATGACTTGTCCTCTTACATAAATTTTGAATTAACCTTTTCACGAAAAACGATTTTCACTCGTCGACGTCGTCCTCCCGTTCAAATTGATGTCCGGTGGATCCCTACAAATTTTAATAAAGCCAGAATGGTCCTATTTCTGTATACGGGCCCTTTTTTATTCTTAATAGTAAATCCACCTTAATTCGATCCATAAACATTGGAAGTCTGAATCGGAAAAAACTAATAAAAGCGATCCGTATAACTTTTTTCTTTTCAACGTTCAACTTCTGTTTTTCTTTACGTCATACACGTACCGAGCAAGACGAATGAAAATGTAAATTAAGTTTTGTTAGAAGTTCTCTTGACAAGTCCAAAGTGAATCGTTAGGCAATATACGTGTGTTTTATATCAATCAGAGAAGCTGTAATTGTCACTGACATACGTGGTGGATGAGACGAGAGATAAAATGAAACGACACATTCTGTGGATTTTCATCTTGTAATAAATTAGTTTGGATACCATCAAAGGTAGCGACTCAATTATTCCATTTTACATCCATACGCCAATAGCCAGGTGGTTTCAATCCATTAAATTGAAAAGTAGATTGTTAAACAGTGGTCAAAAGTGCCAAGAATCAAAGAACTTCAAAATTGATTGCAATTACTACCATGAACCTTGAGCAAAAGGTTTTTTTAATAAGCTAGTGACGTGACTGTGCCTTTAATGTTAATATCATCTTCTTAAAACTGCCATTTTTTAACGCCAACATGGGCGTTAAAAAAATGGCAGTTTTCTTTAAAAATGCGATGAACTTCTGTGTATCAGAAACAACGCAATAAATGTTTTTTGTATTTTATGAGTGACGAAGTCATCAATCCACTTTGATTAATTTGTGCTACGGGAAATTTAATTATATTATTATAAGACAATAATCCTTCTTAAGTAACCATTATTAATTCATTCCATTCTTGCCCAAGAGACTCATGAAAACTTTTAATGATTTGGATCGAAAGTAGAGAGCGCTAGCGGTCACGGTTTATACTTGCATAGGAGTTTAAGTTCGCTAGGGAAAAAAACCATCTTTTATAATGAGTTTTGGTGGTAATTTTAGTTTTCTGGATTAGCAGATTGGACTATGGTATATAGAGAAGGATAGAAGAGCGAGCGCATAATAGATTCGTCTTATATAATCAACAAGTATTACTAACAACTAAAAGGACCATCTTTGAGACTGACCGACAATGTAAATTTAACTTATAATTTGACTGAATATTTTTTAATAGAAAATCTGCAACATTTGTCACAACGGTTCATCTATCTGTTTTTCATATTATAATATTTTTGTTATAGTCTTATAAAAGCATAAATAATCCAAAACTAATAGGTATAAAGTATAACATCATCGAATCAGAGAAAAAATGGAACATTTCCTTGCTCAGACTGTCTAGGAACGATATAAATTAATGTCAGAACCGAATATCAGGGCAAACTTACCGACTTGGAAATCAATTAATTTAGCCACTGTCGTGCTGTAGGTTTCTAAAGTATTTCTATTGACGCGAATGGCACTCTAGAATTTATAGAAAAGTCTTTCAGGAATATACTTTGCTTTTACTTTAGTCTTTATTGCTATAAATCCAACGCAACGTTTGTATTGATGAACTCCATATAGCTATGAAATAAACTATAATAAATACATAATAATATTAATTTACTGACCTAATTTTAGATATTAAGTTGGTCAGAGTTTATTAAACATTCTCAAAACATTTAAAAAGTTACGAATAGGACTGTCACAATTTAGATTAAAGTAAATGCAATGCGTATTATATGTGGGTCACATAAAACTTAAATAAATTCAGTTAATACATCTTACTCTATAGAATGTTAATTTGTATAAGTTGTGATCTGAAGTTTAGAAGTTAGTTTGCTATTTTCAAAATCAAAATTAATAAGTATGTAGGTATGTGTATATAAGTCAGCTACCTTATTTTAACCGAATACCAAACTTAGACTTGGAATTTCATCTTCAAAGAAACATAGGTGTCCCTAAGCTTTTGATATTAATTTCAATTTATCCTATAAACAAACTTTGTTCTAGAGTCTAGACGGGTAGACAGATGACAATATAATCTTCTAAAGTTTCGCTCATTTCTAAACGTGAAATCAGAGAGAGATGTTTACAACAAAACACAGATATAAAAAAATCGGTCAAGTGCGAGTCGGACTACCGCACGAAGGTTACCGTACCATTATCTAACTAACAAAAACGAGAAAAAAAATCACGCTTCTTGTATGAATTTAAATATTTAAATATTTAAATATTTTTTATTTTAATTTATAAAAATATTTTTAACAAGCGACTCGTGCCGGCTTCGTACGGGTGGATGAAAGATCAGAATCAGATCAGATCAAAGATCAGATACATCCACCGATGACACGTGCATTTTAAATCTGTAATATCTTCGAATATATTTATTTAAATTAAATACTGCTAAAGGCCATTTTGATTTATATTAAATGGACAATGTATTTAAGGTACTTAATGGAATAAAGATTAATGCTGTATTGCTTAAAATCGTTTCGTAAATAAGCCATTGTTTCTCGTAAAAAGAAAGAAATAAAAATGGTTATTGTAGGTTTTCCTTAAGAGATAAACATATACCATCGCGGACTTTTTTGTAGACCTTTTTAAGGTGTACAACACTGTAGTCCATTTTTTCATCTATCTTGTAGGTTTCAGCCAGCGTTTGCAATGTAAGTGCAAAAAAATGTGTTTAGTTACGACATCACATTAGAAACCTCTAAAACTATCAGTGTTCTCAACTATATTATAAATGTTTTATACATATAAACATTCCTTTTAAATCACTCTATCTATTAAAGAAAATTGCATCAAAATCCGTTGCGTAGTTTTAATAGAAGTGAACTTGGAAGGCTTGCATAACATTGATGGAGTAATTATACAACAATATGTACTATTCATTCGCGTAATACATTCTTGTAATGGTAAACAAACAATCATTAGTTAGAATGATTGATGAAGATGAAGACAAGCATGGAATATTGTGTAATACTATGTATCATAAAATGTGATAATTGTACGCGTAAAAGTGTTCAACGAACGTCTCGTCGCTACGGTTTACTGGTGAATTTAAGCTACATACTTTTTTTTTAGATATTATTGTAGAACATAATAACTCATTAAGCGTCAAAGCCACAGAACAGAGAATATAGGTCAAAGCTTTCCTATCGGATCATCATGGTTCCTATTAGTGAGTGCGTAGTCCTTTGTATATAATAATAGTTTTAGTATCTGGTTTTAGCATTTTTATAACTGTTTTTTAGCGTTGTGGTATTATTTACCTTTTGATTCTTGTGCGCATAGGGATATGATAATTTATTTACACGCACTGGTCCCTGTACAAACTAAACAAGGAGGCATTATGTCGTATTTTTCTTATTCCGTGTGCTGAACAAACAATATCTTGAGACGCAAAGGGTTCTGTGCTATCAATAGTAAATTAAACCATATAAAATACGGTAGATTTTATATTTTTACAATATACGTATGTCACGTGATAAATCGACAAATGTCAGTTACAATTCCTGCTTGCTTGGTGGCATTTATAAAGTGCAATTCTGTTTATTTTTTTGAAAGTATTAATACATGTGCGTGTCTGGGTACTCTTTGATAAAGGATCTCCGTTGGGTAGACAATTAACCAGTAAATAAATTTTGTTTTCGTGTGCTGATGGATTAAAAAAAGAGTGTGACTATCCCTATTAATCCCGTGACGTCGTAAGAGCCGACTAAGGGACTGCAAAGAAAACGAAAATGGATGAAGGAATGAAAACAACCATATTACATCCCCCTGGGCTAAGGTGGTATGATAGTAGGCCAAAACCTTCTTTCTGAAACAAGCCTATGTCCAGCGATAGACTATTGAAGACTAAATGATTATGAATAATGAAAATAATGGTTGGCAGTACAACACTAAAAATCACATAAATGTACTAGTGAAGCAAATAGCATTTCAAATATTCTGAAACATGACATTTACATCCGTTTGATAAAAGTTATGTATGTTATGTTATCACAATTTTAGGATGAATATTTATAATGATTATTAGTTTGTTTAATGCTTTGTAATAAATCATAATTGTTTAGATTGAAGTTGGTTCGAATTAGCATATCTGAGCGTAAACAGCGGTAATTAATCAAGTAGCAATGGCTTGTGAATAGTTACCACTTCATATTTTATTTGCTTGTCTCAATTTTGACACTGTATTTGAGTTAAAGATTTATTAATTAGATTACATATGATCATTATTAGCTGGTATTTTTTTTTTAAATGTCAAACTTTTTATCGTTATGATTATGTAATGATGACCAATGGTCACTTTGATAATTCAAATGTCTAAGGACTAATTTGTGTGCGTGGTTGGTATAAGTTCGAAGAACATATTTTTCATTTTTTATACAGATTTGTAAATAAACAAGTAAACCTTTGACTATTATTTTTAACGTATTTGTAATTAATAGTCTCAACAAAACGTGAACGATTTAAGAGCTACCCACCTACCTCTCCATCCACGAACATTTTCTGTACGAACGAACGCTGTTATCAAATCTGGGCAGTTGTTTCGATATAAGCAAACAGCTACAGCCGCACACAGATTCAGTTAGGGGCGAAGGAAATAATTTATAGGTGATTAGCCGCTGTTTGATGGCAGATTAAAACATTTTGTTCCTTCTCGGCAAAGGACGACGAGTGGTACCAAAACAGGGGAATATTTTTCATTGATTTTATCTCTTTAATTATAGAAACTTCAGAAGATTACAAAGCCTTTGGCCTAGTCGATATTTATGTAGATATCGTCTTGCATTTTGACTGAGAAGAAATGAAACTTCCGTTCCTATTTGCAAATAAACAAAACATGTAGGTAGATATTAGGTGCCTTTTAGTATTAATTTACTAAGCGATATTTTCAATGATATAGAGGGTAAAGGGTACATGGGTCACTGATATTAACTTATTACCACCACGTGTTAAGTAACACCTGCGACTCAAGGGTGAAGGGACACAAGTACGTTGTCGCCTTTGTAGTCCTGCCGATTAGTTTGGGGGTCCGATAACCTCACTTACTTGGTGAAAAACAATGAAAACATTGCTTAAGACTGGTTCTATTAGGTAGGTTATAAAAGAGTTTTATCCGAAAGTAGTGATAAGGTTGCAAGGATGAACCCTAATCCTTAGCCTTAAGGTGTAAACTGCGCTGCACATTATTACATTATATTTTAGAAATTTGAATTATTGACAATCTCATGTCATAGGTTGAGAGCATAACTATAAATCTGTCATTTTAATAAGAGACGAGGTTGTTGTACAATAATCACTAGCTTCATAAAAAAGTATATGCTGTAATACGAGTATACACAAGGATCGTTTATTGTTATTCTTGACAATAAAATGCATCGTTATCATTTAAGAGGTATTTTCCTCCACATTTATTAGTAATGCAATTATTTCGTCTGCAGACTATGTCACACTCCGTGTCACCACTGTAACGTAATAGCATTATTTTTAATGAACGTCACTGTAGTGCGTGATATTATTCGTCAGTTTGAGTTGATTCTGTAGGTATGACGATTCGCTTTACTCATAGGTAATTATTTACATAATTAAGTGTGTTGGTGAAGTTTTTGTTGAAAAGTTCGACGAATGTGAGCAGAAAATTTTATAACTTTACGTTGTTTTAAAATGTTGTTCTTTATTAAACGTTCCCCAAATTTATTAAGAATTTTGTGTTAATTGGTAAAAATAAAAGATGACTTAATTACTGAAATAAAAATTAAAATGTATAAGTACCTATCGCAAAAATGATATGATAGGAATGAGCACATTGTGATTTTAATATCTTTCCTTAGTATTTTTTCTGTGCAGTAAAAAAACCCAGCATATTTCTGTCTAATTACATATTAAGATGCAAACGGTGAGACTATATTCTAGACACTCATCGTAGCGTGAGTAGGTACTCTTCATAGCAACCACGTTGTAACTTTATATGATTTGTTACGTATCAAGTTACCATTATGTTAAAAATAACTTTTTTCATTTAAAGTGACATTATTGTCATATTCTCTTACCAGCAAGGCCATCATCAGCATCAGATCCGTAAACAAAAACCGGCTTACATACGTCACAATCAAATCCAAACGAGTGAGTGTATTTATCAACACATTAATTTATAAAAAAACAATGCAAGTTTGCATTATTATTTGCTGCGTTACCGTAAAAAAGAACACTGTGTAACTAGACGCGTTGTAAACAATGTGCACACCAACACGACGAGACAATTACCGGCAAAACTAATAAAAACACATCAAAAAACAAAACGCTATTCTTTGTAGCCAAGGTTATGTATTTAGCAACACATTCCATATATGTAATCGGTACGCGTAAAAACTTACTCGAAAAAAACTTCACGACAAAAAGGTACAAGTCAAACGTTTGTAAGTATCGAACGATGCCGTGCACTGAGCGTGCTATTCGGCGGTGTTAATTGCTAATCGGACGTTATCGGGAAATGTAGGTAGGTGACATTTCGTAGGCATGTGCCTGCAACGGAGAGCGCGCCGCGGCAGCAGCGCGCTCACTCGCGGTTAGGAGAGGACTGTGGTGCGTGGCGTGCGGCCCGCTCACCCGCTCGGCGTTAGCGGAGCGAGCAGCGGACGCTCGCTGCCCACCCGAGCGGAGCCCGAGACGATTGTCTCCTCGCCTCGCTGCTGGTGAGGGCGCTCACCGACCTGGATCATCCCTCGCGCGTTAATAACGTGTACCACTACTGCTGCTCGTCAGTGCAGCCGCGACCTATCGCAATGAAACCTTTTAATACAATAATGCAAATGTCAGCGCCCTTGACAACCTTGACTATTTTACAGCACGTGTGCCTCGTTCATTGAAACCGTGCGCTTATTTGTTAATGAGTAGTAGGTAGGTACATAATTTAAATATCGACTATTATATTTTAATTGTAGTATTCGAGAAAACGAACGGTATGTTTAATGTAATGAGTACTAACATAGTTCAATTAAAAAAGTTTGTTGCAAGGGAGGACATTTAATTTACTACTTGTTAGTTTACCACTTACTAAAGCACTTATAATGATTGCACGTTTCGGAAGTCATTGCGATTGTTTTCGTATCAACACAACGGTTGCGCTAACTTTAGTCTACTTTAGGAACTTAATCATAGCATGGTACGGTCCAGTGTATTTATAAATTGACTTTAACTGGTGAATAAAAATTCAACATAACGAAAATTTAACTCGTAAGTACAGTAAATTAATAGCTTGATTTATATTACAATTAGGTCAACGAACTAAAAACATTCATTATCATTTAATGAATTATCGTCAAACTTCGACCACAAGGCTATAGACGTCCTTTGTGTGAGTTTAATGTTCTTCTGTTAGATTTATTCGATATGACGATCTCTCTTACAGATTCGAAATTTAATTTTAATGTATTTTTTTCAGTTTATTATCTTCTTTTGAGCCTTAATCACGATAGTTAGGAAATGTCAATTTAGGAATTTTAATAAATAAGTGATCAGTTCAGTGATAGAAATTCGACCATTTTGTTTAGCTTTCTACTCTCCTCGTCTATATAAACTTAAAACTATTTCTATACGAATCTAATTGTAGAAACTTTGATATTCTGGAAATAAAATATAAATTTCACGTAAATGTCAAAAGTAAGATTCATTTATTGTAAAAGCACTCGAAATTTAGTGTAGAAAATAAAACAAAATACAAGAAGGATAATACATTATAATAAAATAATAACTTGACAAATTGACAAATCTTATTACTGACAATAGGCAGTCTGTCTGTACCGTCTGTACTATGATAATTAAACTACTGATGAATATTGACTGCACAGATGGCGTAGTGGTTTAAACGGGCAATACGCGGTTGTCTGCTACGTTGAATATTGTGGGTTCAAACCGCACACGGGACAACACTAGTGCTATAAGTAACGATTTCAACATCATATAAACGCGTAGTTCGTTAAAATCTAATTAAAAAAAAATAATTACTAGGCATAAAATTTCATATTTTATAACCTTATAATTCAATTGGTGATTTTATAATCAAGTAAATAGTTGATTTAAATAATATCTTGGCGCGTTCCGGTGCGACTTATCTTTCATCATACTACTCCTACTTCCGACGTAATTAATCTTAAATGTTACACAATAATAAATAATAATTGTATATAATCGAAGAATTGTATGGTATATACATTAAAATAATTATGATAAACAATATTCGATATTATTGACCAAATATGTGAATTTATTATTAAATTGGGTCAAGCCTGTCAAATGTTATAAAATACCTTCACTTCGAATAATTGGGGACATTCATATTTCGACCGTTCTACTAGATGTGCATTGGAGAATATTATAAGGTTGTGCTACTATAAAGTGTTGACTATGCCGCCGTCCTGGCTAGTCCATCGTTACACAGTAAGATTCACAAATTGTTGTTCTGAGTCTGGGGTGTTCTTCGCGACATTTCAATTATTTTCATCAGTGACTTCGGTAAGGCGAAGGGGCGAGCGTTGCCACGCCAATTCTCGCCACGATAAAAATCAGGTTTACCCCTCGCCTATGGATGTTTTACATCAATACTCATAAATGTTTTTTTATTTTTTTTATATTATAAAATCATTTTGTCTTTTAAAGTAAATTGTTTTACTCGTGAACGGTTCTCCAGCCGTATCTAATTAAGCGTCAGAATAGACAATAACTTGTTAAGTGAAGCATTCTCCTAAATGTCAGTCAGCAATTTGTACATACTTCCATAGAGATAAATTAAATATTCATAACGTGACGGTGCAGTTTCTGTAAACCAGTTTAAATCCAACTATACCTACCCTTTTGCGGAGTATTATAAATAGCAAAATATTGTTTGATAATCATCATGATACCAAGAAGAAATTATGACACGAAGATGACAGCGCACTGGATCTTAATCCTACTAATATTATAAACGCGAAAGTTTGTAAGGATAGATGGATGTTTGGATGTTTGTTACTCTTTCACGCAAAAACTACTGAACGGATTTGGATGAAACTTTACAGTAATATAGCTTATACATCAGAATAACACATAGGCTACTATTTGCCGCGATAACCGACATATACGCGGACTAGTCCAGTATAGTTTAATGTAGTTCGCTGTAGTTGCGATTGATGGAGCTAGATGTACATTGAAAATCGATGAAGTTGACTGTTGAAAAAACGAATAAAACGGCATTTTCTAAAAATGAATCCTAGCTAGATCGATTTGTCACTCCTGAAACACCCTGTATATGAAATTTCTTGAAAATCGTTGGAGCCGTTTCTGAGATTCAGATTTTATAGGTATATATATATATATATATATATCTATACTAACATATAAAGCTGAATAGGTTGTTTGTTTGAACGCGCTAATCTCAGGAACTACTGGTCCGATTTGAAAAATTCTTTTAGTGTTGGATAGTACATTTATCGAGGAAGGTTATAGGCTACATATCATCACGCTAGGACTAATAGGAGCGGAGCACCAATGAAAAATGTTTTGAAAACGGGAGAAAATGATCACGCTACGGGCAATAGAAGACACAAACGAAGTTGCGTGCGTCGACTAGTATATATATATAAACAAGAATTGCTTGTTGTAAGGTATTATATTTAAGTTCATGTAGAACAGTGGTGTTATATGATGCTAAAATAATGGAGGATTCTCCGAGCAGTATCATCTGTGTTTCCGAGAAAATGTATGTGAATATTAGGATAAAATTAACTTTTTGTATTACGTTAAATCCGCAACTCCTAACTAACCAGTGAATTATTACCGCATACAATTCTAAAGAATTCGATGGCTTTGCTGATAAGAAGGCTGTTTATAAACTATTATTATTTTATGTTTTAGCTACCAAAATGTTCTGCCTGATGGAAAACATGATCAGAATTAAAGGGTGATGGTCACCATCCTAATTACGAATGTGAACAATGCAGCATATAAAGCTTAGAAGCGTTAGTCGTACCATGCAGAATTTTTTTTTCCACGAATGTTCCTCAATGCCATGTATGTCTTCAATTATATTTGTTCAAGCAATCTAGTCATAATTGATTTTGCTTAGTTTAAAATCCGAAGCCCGTATGTGAGAAGTGGTACTTATCATTACTAACTATTATATAGATTTACTTCTGGCGTGCTTTCTCTTATCATGTGAAACTGACAAATTATATACACAGCTTAACGTGGTTTGATTTATTAGAACCCATCTCGACCCACAAATGTACGACTTCAGATTGAAATTCTGAGATTTATGTTTGAAGACCAGTAACCCTTAGGCTATTTCTAAGAGATCTCTGCGTAATAATTCATAATATATTTAATATAACAGTGTGCGGTGACGGAGATTGTCACCACTCCTATTAATTCCATCGGTGTAAGAGGCAACTAAAGGGACAAACTATGGGGAAAAAATCACTGTAATGGAAAGAAAACTCAAAACAAGCTTATACTAACCCGTAGGGGCCAGTTTTTTTATTTTTTTATTTATGGTCCTGCCAAAAGTACTCTACTCCGCCTGGTGGAAAGCAAACGGAGAATCCAAGAGTGGTGGTTACCATACTCATTGTGAATGCAGTGAATGCAACAATGCAGCATGGTGACCCACACCATGGCGGCCTTGTGATGCTTTCGAATCCTTGGGCCTCCAGTATATACAGTAGACCAAATATTCTTTTCTCAGGACAGACTTGTGCCCAGCAGTGGACTGTTATAGACCACCTATGTAATCATCAACAACCCGTCCAATCCGGTAAAAAATAACGTCCCACTTCTGGGCTCGGGTCTCCACCCGAGCCCAGATGATAACAACCGAGACCGACTGCTTAACATGATCTCCGAATCACGGAAACACTCATGGTATCATGCCAACAGCGGTCACCCATCCAGGTACTGACCGCGCCGTCGTTGCTTACCGATGTTATATTCAACTAGCTGAACCCCGCGGTGTTACCCGCGGTTATTGTTGTACCGCGAGTAACGCCGCGGGACAAAGTTAGTCTAAAAAAAGTAGCCTAAGTTACTCCCCGGAACATCAGCTACCTCCCAGTGAAAGTCCCGTCAAAATCCGTCCAGCCGTTCCAGAGATTACCCGGAACAAACAGACAGACAGACAGACAGACAGACAGACAGACAGACAGACAGACAGACAGACAAAAATTTTTTTAACTGCATTTTTGGTATATGTATCGTGTATATATACATATGCATTGATTAAAAAGCTGTTATTTTAATATTACAAACAGACACTCCAATTTTATTTATTTGTATAGATATCAGTGTACTTTGTTAATGCTTCAATAAAATACCATAAAACAGCCATGCTGCGGCACAAATGGAATCACTTGATCGGAGTAATACCATGGCCTCACACGCAGTTTTTTGTTTGCTTTTCACGCAATGTAGGGATAAAACACTGATTGAATTACAGATATGCATGGGCGCGGTAGTAATTCTCACCAGGTGATTGCCTGCTCGTTTGCTCTTTATAGTGATAAATTAATACTTATACTTCAAAATAGAAAACAACTAATGTAAACAGAAGTGATTAAAAGCGAAAGTGGACATGACCAATGTACAGGTTTCATATGAAAACTAAAAAATGTTCCAATGCAAATATTTCATTCATGAACTAATATTCGAGACGCTTCCATTTCGTTGGCATATATATTCAGTAAGACTGTAAGACTATTAGAATTATAGGATAAAAGGAGATAAGTACAAATTTACATTCATAATAATAGACTCACAAAAATACTCTTGCTGTATTCAGATACGACATTACACTCATTTAGGAGCTTTTACAATGTAATGTTCTTAGTGGTAAAAAAATTTAATCTATCGATTTGATTTCTCTTGGATACCATGATCAGATATTAATGTCTTTATCATGGTACCATCGTTGGGACATCTCCTTTCCATTAAAAAAAGAATCATCATAATCGGTTCATAAACGACGAAGTTATCCGCGAACACACATAAACCTCCTCCTTTTTTTGAAGTCGGTTAAAAAATTAAAACCTTTTTTTGGGTTAATCAACAGCACAAATATAAGGAACTGATATAAAGAGAAGATGAGCATATATCTGGAGCTCGTAATGTACCAATGTAAGATAATGAACCACTTGGTAAATCTTATTTACAGTTTCAGAATAGTTTTGGGCTTTATGTTCTATTTGCACATAAAGAAGATTGTCTGGGATTCAAAAGAGACGATAATTGAGTTTGTGTCGTCTTGTCTTCGCTGAGCTGATCAGGAAAGGCCGAACCCTTCCGCTCTAAGGAAGGTGGACTTGTAAAAGTGTTCTTGTTGCCTATTTGCAGAAGAAACCACTTCATTTAATTTGTAAAAACTCTTTTAAAGTTTGAAATCCTCTTTGATGCTTGCAATTTTATCTACAACACTTTCTGTATTCGTTTTTGGATGAAGCCCTTTTAATAGTTTAAAGTTCTGTGCAGGCCTTTCAATGGTCGATAAAAGTGATATATGGTAGTAGTTTCGTGAGTTGGGCTTACTCTTCGTTAGAAGTCCGGAACTTTTGAGAGGTAAATCGTAGTTCGTAATCCGATAATGTGGAATAGAAAACTTTAAATGTTACTTCTTTTATATACCTATTATTTGAGATTACCTCAACTGTGATGTAAGGTCTACTATTGCTGTTGCTCGAATAAAGTTTTTCGCTCGATTAAATTCGATTGCAATCGAAAAACACTTATGATGCAGGTATTATTTAACAGCTTATCGCAGTCTACTGCTAGGCACAATCCTCCCCATTTTAAACTATGTATGTATAGTTAAACTGGAATTAAAACAGCTATTGGAACACCATTTGATACTCGGATTTTCGGACTATAATAATTGAAAACATTTTCTAGACCCTATCATTTTATGAACCAATTTTAAGTAATATCAAAGCATGCTTACAACGTGTGCTTCTTCTAGATTTAAATATAAACCACTAGTTGTTGCCCGCGGTTCCACCGGCGTATATGTCGGTGATCGCGGTAAATAGTAGCCTACGTGTTATTCTGATGTTTAAGCTAAGCTACTGAAAAGTTTCATTGCGTTACGTGAAAGAGTAACAAACATCCATTCATCCATACTTACAAACTTTCGCGTTTATAATATTAGTAGAATTCCAAGTATGACTGACTACCCTCCGTGTAATTTTTTTTTCCAAAAGCATATGGCATACTAATTTTGCCATCTTTTTTCCTCATCTTGCAATATAATAATACAGTAACAAGTATTATTTCTTCCACTTGAAGTTTCATTTAATATGGCAGCATTCCTACATCTTTCAGTTATTTGTTTTAAATATTAACGTAAAAATTATTGATATCTGCCTGCATTTAAAACCTCACATTGTTAGATAAGTCAAGTTCTTTGAAAGAGTATTGTGTAAGACGTTTTTTAAGATAAGTCTTTACTGTATCTGAAAGGGAGACAATACGTATGAACATTTCAACGAATTATGGAGAGTCTCTTTAGCTTTCAATGATACTCTAAAAATTGATGAATAGGCTCGGATATAAAACTTTTATATGTATTTGTTATTTATGAAAGATTTTTGTACATAAAACGTATACTGTATAATATTACATAGTATACAGATTGATATAACAATACAATTCAATTCCAATCAATTTCGCCAGCCTCCCTGCGAAGGTCGTTAAGCATTAAATCATAAACAAAGTTTCAGGAAGATTTGAGCTGTTATAATTATGACCCTTTATTTCTATCTACTATCAGGATATGATAAAAGTTCAAGAGAAGAAAAATAATTCAGTTAAAGTTAATCATTTTCTTCTTAAAGCCTTTTTCTTAAAAGCTTAGTTACAAATTTAAATGTATAATTTGATTTTCTACGTTATAAAAATTGAAACACTGTTATTTGAAAAGAGGATTACTTCATAACGGCTTTAATAATTATCTTATTACGGATAAGAGCTCAAGGAAAGAGAAATCATAAAAGTTGCTTGGGCGATTGGGACATTCAGTGGCAAATGGAAATTATTTTTTATGAAATTAAAATATTTTTAGAAGAATAGGTCCGTGGCGTTTTTGGTAAATAAAGTAGTAGTAAATATCTTCGATATTGTATACCTACTTTTACTTTTTATATAGAGACTAGCTGTCCCGGCAAACGTCGTTTTGCCATAACTACTAATAAATTTAAAATTAATTAAAAAAACATTGTCCAGCGGACAAAATTGTGAATCTAAACCATTCCCAGATCCCCTTGAACACACACAAAAACTTTCATCAAAATCGGTCCAGTCGTTTGAGAGTAGTTCAGTGACATACACACTCACAGAAGAATTATATATATAAAGATAATCAATATAAGGGATTCATTAGGAAGCCGAATAAAATAATCTTCATTTAAACCACAGAATAGTCCTTTTATGACAGCTAGATAAATGGACCATATTTTATACGTTAGTTATAATGCTTGGAGACTGTCTAAGACAGCTAATCAATAAACACTAGGTTACATCCTTCTTAGCAATAACCTTTACAAACACGCTATCTATGACATCATAAGTGTTTTCATTAGGAGAAGTTATGTAAGTGTGAGTCTGACGAATTTATATGAATACTAGCTGACCCACGCAACCTCGTTTGCGCCTTATATTGCCCGTAGCGTGAAAATTTCCCCCGTTTTTGAAACATTCTTCATTGTTGCTCCGCTCCTATTAATAGTAGCGTGATGATATATATCCTATAGCCTTTCTCGATAAATGGACTATCCAACACCGAAAGAATTTTTCAAATCGAACCAGCGGTTCCTGAGATTAGCGTGTTCAAACAAACAAACAAACAAACTCTTCAGCTTTACATATTAGTATAGATTATAGTCCCGTAATAAAACGAGTTATTTAGAGATAAAAGAAGTTGACAAAGAAAAACAACTGTATCGATTTGCAAGTATTTAAAGTATGAGTTCAACTTCATTTTAACACGTTTTAATTAGCTTAACTTTTATGTTTGTATGTAATTGACTTTCGTAAGCGTATTTTTTAGTTTTTTGAAATATTTTTCATCCGATTTTTTTTTTAATTTATGATTTAAATTTACACCAACTATTGAAATGTATATTAAAAATAACATAAAAATATAGCATTAAACTTCTCTAGAAGTATTAACAGAAATCAGGTTACTAGAAAGAAAAAAAAAAGACTTTAGAAAATGAGATAAGTGTACTCAAGCGTAGTGCTTGAATAAACACCAGATATCGAGTTGATCGCTATCGCCTGAGAACTCAGGCTTCAGTAGATATATTGAAATTTATCAACCAGGGCACTTAGGAATAGAGCTTTGTAAGTATCTGCAGAATTTGTAATTTAGATCTACTTATTTTTGACTATTAATGTCCCCTAACTATTATGGTTTTTCAAGTTTAATAATCACGCAAGTATTCTTACTTTGTACCACCCTTAGAACTTAATTTTTCAGCATAGCATAAAAATATTCTTGAAAGTCAAAGGGTTATCAGTTGATAACTAGTTATGAAAAAAAATTACTCACACTTATGTAAAAGAATATGAAGCAAACTTTTATACTGAAAAGTTCGTAGCTTTTTTGCCGACAAAGAAAACGTAACTGAACCTATGAATAAGTTAAAATAGCTTGAATTCCGTTATACAAACCATAGGGAGTACAATTTTTGAAAGAAGTATAAAGGATTGAAATTCAAATTGTGCCCAAGTTCAACCAAAGATGATGTGGTTGTGAGCACGATTACGTATTTATCAATAGTAGTCTGTTGTAGCAACACAAATCGTTTTATTTTTTTTCTTCATTTGAGGCAACAGAATAATTATTAATAATTACAAATAACTTTTTTTTCTCGGTATAACATACTGTAATAAATACTTCTCTACATTTTGTAACTGCGAATGTTACCAGAACAAAGAAAAGAAAACGAACTATTTGAAAAATTTTAGGGCAAATTTTTAAATTGTTACAAATTTTCGGTTCTGAAACACATCATTATATCTTACAAAATCTATACTTTTCAGCTGAAAACTTGAAGGCTTGGCTTTGTCCGAGATGAAAATATATCTATTGTTACCACTGAATATTTGCGTTGATTAATTGCTAGATACAAACATGTCATAGCTGTCTAGTAAAAAGCTAAATCAAGAACTTCAAAATTAAATATGTTCAGTACGTAATTAGAACACCTAAATACAAATGATACTGATGATGATGAATTGCTAACGTGTGTTCGTATTGCTTACAAATAATTCTGGAACCTTCATCAACGGCCTTTAACAGCCCACTGCTGGAGATAGGCCAGATATTTGTAAAGCGATACTGCTTGAAACTAGATATGTATATTATTGTACATGAAAAAGATGCCAGTGTTTCTAAAAGAAGAATATGAAAACAATTATTGTTCATGAATGATGATGTTCGTAAAATAATGAAGAACTCATCAATTTATTTTCAAGAAGACCCGTGTTGATGAGAGTTTTAAGGTATATGTAAACTACATTATTAGTATTCGTCTGTGTGTCACAACATGCATACTTTCAATAGGTATAGAACAGAATCATAACTATGCATACTCCTTGGGGTGCTTAAACTACGAGCCTGTTTTCACTTTGCTTAGTGCGAGTTCAAGTGCGTAGTGCAGGTGAACAATGATTGGTAGAAAATACGTACGGATATATTGAGGTACAATTGTTTCCGACAACACAATATGTATGCCTACACTCTACATAATATAGTCGTAAGACCATCGTCATATCCGTTTCTTTTTCATTATTGAAGGCTAACAATTTAGATTTCATTTCTACTCGACACAAATATCTAAGCTTTTTCAATCTGTATTAACTCTGCATTTTCTGACGCGGTCCACAGAGTACGTTACGTTTCTGTAATACGTTTTTCGGTACAGCTTAAGTATTACGTCAATAACTGCATGCGATGCGTCTATTCTATACCCAGGTTGCAGTTCTAGATGTGACTGATGCCTATGATATACCCCGATGGTAGGGAATCGACCTAAGTAATCTGTTTAAAATTGCTATGTTAAATATTTTTAAAACAAGAATATTAACACGTAAATGCAACGGTGGTTGTTTTAGATTGAAAAGAAGGGTTCCAAGTACACCATACTATTTAACAAGAAGAGGTGTATACGCTTTACATACCAGCATTTAAATAATAAAGTTTTTTGTAAGATCAAAATCGAAATACTATTCATTTTTACTTACCTTATGGTTCAATAACAATTCTTTACGATTCCCATATTCCTTCAAGAACCAATGTTGTCAGAACTATGAATAAACTTACCTGAAAAGAGAAAAATACATAGCTAATTATTTGCAGTCGTCATAGTAACAGTATTATGAAAAAAGTTTTTGTTTGCTTTTAAAGAGCAAAAGTAAAAAAAAATACATAGATTTTTATTACTGTCACCCAAATGTACGCTGTGACGAGCATTCACTTACACTTAGTTAATTTATTAAATAAACAATGAAACCAAAACTCATGAAATAATACCTTCAAAACGACATCTCACTTATGGCCGTCTGATCTTAAACTAGTAAGGTGAAAAACATATGTACAAATAACAAAGGTAATAGAAATAAAACAGTTAAAAATAAAAGCGAAGTACACCGTATATGTAATGTTATACACATACGGCTTACTAACACTATCTACTTTTAAGGCTAACATGGTGCAAACATAGGGAAAGCTTTGTGTGTAGAAGATATTAGAAAAGACGACAGATAAAAGGCATGCAAAAATATTAAAACTTAGTGAAATTGTCGTGAAGCGATTGTGACCGTCCGCAGGGTGCGCCGCCGCTATCGACCCATGATTACGTAACGAGCTAGGACCGATGTTGGTACGCCTCGCACTAACTTCACTAGACCCTTATTTAGAAACAAAACTTGTCGCTATGTACCATTCGTCTTTTGGAGCGAATGACTAATAAGCACTTACTTTGAAATCATTTGCCTTCCACCACAGTGTCTTAGGAATACAAACTAAACTGTTTTTGACGGAGAAGTCGGAAAGGAATATGAATGAACTTAGAAGATAAGAATGCTGTACCATTTTCATGATGGAATGTATTAATCAATCCGAGAATTAATATTTTTGTATTTATTCAGTGATGTGAGAAAACGGTGATTGAAATGGGATTGCATTTCAATTTTTTTATTAAACAATAAGTTTTGGGTCAATTTTTAAATTTTAAAAGGGATCTAATCATTCAAGGGCGGTGACAATATAAAAAAAAACTGTTTTGTCATAACATTTCCTAGTTATGATATAACTAGAGGATAGCGTGGAAGAACCACGCTTCGGCATGAATGGGCCGCCTCGACCGGAGTGACACCACGGCCTCACAGAAAACCGGTGTGAAATAGCGCTTGCGCTGTGTTTCACCGAGTGAGTGAGGATACCGGAGGCCCATACCCCAACCCCTTCCTCCAACCCTCTCCCCCCATCTCCCCTGCTGATCCCTCAAAGGTTGGCAACGCACTTGTGACGCCTCTGGTGTTGTGAGTGACCATGGGCGGCGGTAATCGCTTACCATCAGGCGATACGCCTGCTCGTTTGTCCCCCTAGTCCATAAAAAAAAGAATTTCAAAAAGTTAAGCGCTCAGAGTGCTGGCACACGGAAATCAATAATAGCTAAAGTTAGTGTCGCCTATCAAATGAATATTTTATAAAGGTAGTAATTTAGATGCAAAATGCCGATACCTAATGTGATGTCTATGTTTCGATTTCTTTATTATCTATTTAACCGTAAAATGAAAAATTAAAACTGATAACATTTTTTCACATTGGGCAATCTATCGTGTTTTAGGCTTATAGAGTTAAGTAAGTAGGTACTTAGAATTGATTTAGTTTATGATTTATTAGCTTTTGCACGCGGCTTCGTTCACGCAGACTTTCATCCTCTGATTTATCTCCTTAGGGGTGAAATTTCCAAAATTCCTTTCTTAGTGCTCACTTACGTTGTATAAACAACCTACATGAAAAATTTTAGGATTCTATGTTCAGCAGTTTGGGCTGTGCGTTGATCTCTGGGTATATCAGTCAGTCAGTCAGTCACCTTCCTCTTTTATATATATTGATAATCATCATAGTTTTTTGTAATTTTCTTGAAAGTTTTACCTTTGAGCGTTAATATTCTGATTTACAATTTAGAGTAGATACCTACTATAACTCGGATTAGGGATTACTATGTAGACGGAGGGTGTTGTAATCTCTCTGTTATTACATTATTATTACAAACTCATAAATATATATATAATTGTAATTAACTGTAATACTATTCAGTAACTTAATGTTTATATAATGATCTTGGACTTAATCTATTTTCGGATTGTCTTAATTAGTCTGAAACATCAAAGAAACTCTGTCATTCTGCGTGAGATATAACCTTGAAATTAGACAAGCAGACGAACGCCTCACACCGCGGGAACTTGGCCTTCCCTTCATCAAACTTTGAACTGGATGTCAGTCCGTTTTGCTGACAAGTAAAAACAGGGGTAGGTTTTAGGTACATACGCACGTTCAATACATTATAGACTGTTTTACATGAAAAAGGGATTAAACAGTCGCTACTGAGCTTTTTATTTGCAGATAATGTGATTTATTCAGGGGTTATTCTACTTTGTTTTTTCTCTGGGAATGCTCTGGATATAATTGATGATATTTAATCGGTTTATAAATTATTTTTAATATAACGTTTATCTTACGTATCCCGGGAAAAAATATTCACATAATAATAATAACTGTAGCCAGTTATAGAAGGGTTGGCGTTCCTTGGGCAAACCTTTACCTTTGTTTAGCAGTGGACTGAAATAGGTTGATAGCAATAGAATTAGAAACCTGTATGTACATACATATGTAAAGGAATTTCATTAAAAATGTATGATTTAAATAGGACAAAAACACTAAAAGTGACTCCATTACCTCATGCACCTTGTGTACCATTAAGAAAGTACTAGTGAATAGGAACTACAATATAAAGTTTAGTGATCCCATCACGGCACCATACGTATCAAACGCAGGGGCGGTTCCAGCCTGAAATTTTGGTGGGGGTCACTAATAATTAATTTAAGTCGAGTAAATTAGACTTTATTGCACAATATTCAATTTTATTGCACACATTAGAAACAAATCGAAATGTATTGTTTTTATTAGTAAGTCTATTGAGATGACAATATTTGAATATTTGAGACGTTTGGGACAATCTCTTAATGAATACTTAGAGGACCTAGCTCCATGGGGGGAGGTGGGGGGGACACGAAGGGTTTGTGTGGGACTCGGGACAAATCAGTCTATCCTCTAAACCCCGCGGCGGCCTAACTCGGCTGTCAAGAGGAGCTCCAGAAACGCATCAGCGGCATCTAGAGTACTCACTGCACTGCAGGTACATCCCAGGGTAATTAGATTCACCCCCGTGGCAGGTCGCTATTGAACCTCTCATAGCTCTACGCAGTAAGAGTCGGAACACCGACCTGCCTTAGACGACATCCCCCGGCCGCACCGAGGTGTCACCGCTCTCGGGTCGTTTGTAGTGACCAGGACCAGTAGTGGCCACAACGACCCTGAACCGATGATTGGGGAGCTAGCGGCTTCTACCACGCCCTCTTCATCGCCTCTTTCAAGCGGGATCGGCCCTTTCCCGATCACGCTTTGCGGACTCCTTCTGGAGCATAACGTCTCCACAGAAGGAGCCCTCCGCCTCCCATCCCTCACTACTTGCCAGTATTGCCGCGATCAATGCTGGTGACAGGTTTCATCCCATCTGTCCGCAGTGATGGCATTGTGCCGTAACCACACGTCCGATTCTGTTCAGATATTTACCGAAGCAACCGTACCCGGTGAGCATCTGAGTGAGTCGGTAGGTGACACAGTCAGTTATCTCTATCGAAGCTTCGAAGCTCGTCAGAACGGCTCCGTTAGCGCGTTGGCTGGCTCAAACCTGGGCGAGTAGCAGACGATGTGGCGCCCCTGCTACCACTCGTACTTGGGGGACTAGCCGCCCGAAATGCTCTTCGAAGCTCTACCGACTGCCCAGGATGAGGCCTAGGTACTTTGTGTACTGACCTGGCTGTCAATGTCATCTAGCAGGCATGGGCTGGATGGTTCTTGTCACTTACATAAGCCATGGAGGCGCCACCTTCAGGCTTAACTCATGAGTCTTATGAACAACACAAGCTCCTCGGCGAGCAGAAGCACCTCCCCGAAGCGTTAGCCTGTATAATAATACAGGCTAACGCTTCGGCTTATCGTCTACATAGCAGGCGACACTGAGGCCAGAGGCAGACTATTGCGAAGGCCCGCATCTTATGCGAGGTTCCATAACAATGGGATCAATACAGAGCCCTGGGGAGCCCCACAACACACCTCCCTTTGATTTGCCACTCCGTTCAGATCGACAAACTTCACTGCCTTATCGCGCAGACAGGCCTCTATGACGGTGATATTCAAGGGCCGCCCTGATAGCGCGCCAAGAAATGCTGAAAGCGTTAACGATATCAAGCCTAACTCTCAACACGACCCTCCCGATCACAGGTGCCCGCTGATACGGTCAGAGATAACTCTTTCAAAGAGTTCCCCGTTTCGTTCAGGCAAGTTGGAACGCAAACATCTTCACCTTACTTTTTGAGGAGCAGCAGTCTCGCTTCTTTTCAGTCGAGGGGGGAAATACCGAGGCCGAAACACTGAGTGAGAATTTGCCTCAGTTTGTCTCCCAGCACCGACCTGGAATACCATCAGGTCCAGGAGCGGTGTTGCGGGAAGCCAGTCTCTATACGGCACGATCCAGCTCTCCCTCCAATGCCTCACATACGTCGGACCAGAGTTGCCGGTTCCGATTGCGTCGTAGGGATTGGGGGATAGTCCTTGAAAACAGCGTGTCTGTCTGGCACTCTTCCTAGAAACTCTGGTCCAGACTAGTAGGATCATCTAAGTCTTTATGGCAGAGCAAGCCTGAATCACAACAGTCTTGGAGGGTAAAGTTTTGTTATCCACATTATGTTACTGTTTTAATTTATAGGTGTTAAATATTCTTATCCTATGATTTCTTATGTCGATTTAACAATTATGGAAAGTAAGGAGAAAAAAAATAAGGTTAAAAAAATCTACATGTGTACGATTTTGGGGGGGGTCGTGTCCCCTGTGACCCCCCCCTTGGAACCGCGCCTGATCAAACGTCTAGCTATTTATATAAATTTCAATATAGATAGCTAGTATACGACTAAAATATATAAATACATATTTAGATGTTATTATTTTTTCAATTTTTGTTTATAATTCATTGACTATTCAACAAAATAATACGTTGATGTTGTACTGCTGGAGTTTTTATGCACCCAATTTTTAATTACGGTATTTATTTATTCTGGAAGCAATGACATCATAGATGAACTATTGTGAAGAGTATTTTTTTTTGTAACTAGTGTTTGAAGAAAGGGTAAAAAAAGACTATAAAGTTATTACTAGAGGAGGATTTTTTTTTCGGTTTTCTACATTAAAATTGAAGTATATAATATGTTATATTGTCAACAGACGAGACAGCATTGCCTATGGTGAGAAGTAGGGAAATACAAAGGGGCGTAGCTACCGCAATATCAGCCGTATCAATGTTACGGAGCCTCCGCGCTACAGGGGCCCTAAAGTGTGTAAGCAAAAGTTAGTAGAATGTGATCCACAACGTCACTTAATCTTGTGCTTTCCGGAAAAAAACAAACAAAAAATCTGCCATATGTGCCTACAGAGTTTTCATTTCAAAAATTACAAAAGTCAAAAAAGCAATCTCTTTTTTCCGCGTTAAGATTGCACCCAAAAGCTGGCAACATCCTACATCGGTTATTGCGGGATTTACCCGTTTAGTTCATTTACTTAAAATCCGTTTAAACCACAAGGACCGTATCCAGAAGATTCTCAAGCAAAGTTATGTTTTTCGGCCTATATGCTGGCATAAGGAAGGCTATAGGCTATATATCATCACGCTAAGACCAATAGGAGCGGAGCACCAATGAAGAATGTAACAAAAACGGGGGAAAATTATCACGCTAGGGGTAATAGGAGACACAAACGAAGTTACGTGGGTCTGCTAATGTTAGTATAACTCGTCTTCTTTAATTATTAAAAGGGTCCTAATTCTTATGTGCCTTATGGTTCCAGCTTAGTTTAAGACGGCTCTGGGTTTACGGTGTTTCCATTAGAAGCAATTTTTGGCCAATTCCTATTTGGTATTTATGAATAAAATTGTATGCTCTAAGTTAGATGTAATGTCCAACACTACGGTTTGTCATGTTAACAGTTGAAATGTCATGTCACTCGGTCAATGGAACGCTCTAAAATCGGTTCGAAATATGTAATATCATACGTGCGGTGTCTTATTGGAGATCTTAGCGCGGCCCGAGTTTGTGGTGCTTGCAGGGGAGCTGATAGCTTTGTGGTGCCTACCGGCACGTTATCAACGTAAAGTAAAGTGACATTGAATCTTGGTCTCGGACGGTCACGTTGTATAATCGTTAATTAATTGTGAATCGAAGCTTCAGTGTGAAGTTCGGCCACTAGTTGATGCGCTTTGATTGTATAAGCTTAATGTAATGATCGGGCAGCGAGGCCGCGATCAGGTAGTAGGATTCGGGAATCCGCCTCGACCTCGTAGGAGTGTAATTGTAAACGGATGGTGGTGTGTGATATGATCTGCGTAACTCGACAAGGTACGCACCTCTCCGTACGGAAAAATTAAGAATCCCAGCTACCCCCATCCATGAGTAATTTTCTTTATGTTATATTGAACGAGGTGAATCGCCTCAAGTTAACTTCCATGCACTAGTAACCGGTCTTCGATTGTCTAGCTTATATCGAATAGACTACCCCTCCTCCTCCCACTTGAGGGGGAAACGAAGTACTGATGGACGGACTAAATAGCATCCCTATCTTATAACAATTGGTTACAAGGAAATACCATCGATACTTAATTGCGAAGTGAAATCAATAGTATAATAACATTCTGAAGAGATGTATTGCATCGTATAATTAATGTTCTGATCCTTTTTTTGGAAATTGTATGTCAAGATTCCCTTCATTTGGGCCCCTCAACTAACTTTGATACGGGGCCCCTACAAAGTACGCTATGCCACTGGAAATACACCAACATTTTTAATATCGTGTCGCCCACGGCCAATCTTGTTAAAACCTAATACATATTGAATGTCAGATGTCAGGCTTTCGAAGCATGACAATTAATTTTATTACCCGACTACGGCAAAGCCAAAGGAGGGTTATGATTTTGACAGGCTATGTATTTATGTATGTATGTATGTATGTATGTATGTATGTTCATTTGTTCCCTCCTAGCTCCTTAACTACTCATTAGATTTAGACAAATGAGGTGTCTCTAGAAGCGTCATGATCGTCTTCTGGTTATAGGCTATATGACGTGTCACTGAATCTAATGTGGCGCCCTCTAGCCGACATAAAGTACTGTATTAAAAAATAAATTTGAGATAAATATGCCGTGTTTGGTATCATTAGAAAGGGCGTTACTTGTACATTTCAAAATAACATATATTTTTAGCATTTGTTCGTGACTTTGTCCGTATTTATTCGAAAAGTGTGATATTTTTATGGTATGCTTATTTGTTCCCTCATTCTTTCTAAACTAGTCAGAATAAGACAAATGGGGTATCGTTAGAAGCATCTTGATTGCCCCCTGATAATATGCTATATGACGTGTCATTAAATTTAAGGTGGCGCCCTCTAGCCGACGTAAAGTAGTGTATTAAAAAATAAATATGAGAGAAATATGCCGTGTTTGGTATCATACAAAAGGGCGTTACTTGTAGATTTCAAAAATATATTTAATATTAGCATTTTCTCGTGACTTTGTCCGTATTTATTCGATAATTGTGAAATTTCTGTGGTATCTATTTAAAATATACTTTGCAAAGAAATTAGTATTATAGAGGCACCAAAACATTTTAAATAAAAAAAAGTAAAAAATAAAACCCAACTACGACAAAAAACGACGCTGAAAAAGTATGAAACAAGTTTCAAAAGCCGTAGTCACGCGTTTTTAAAGTTATATGGACTATGGTACATTAATAAGTTTCAAAAGCCGTAGTCCATGTACCATATGGTACATATCAGTTTAACAACGCGTGACTACGGCTTTTGAAACTTGTTTCATACTTTTTCAGCGTCGTTTTTTGTCGTAGTTGGGTTTTAGTTTTTACTTTTTTTTTTTAGGTTAGAATCAACACATAGCAATGTACTTTTATCTTAATAATAAATGGTCCATCTCAGAACATGTATATCGTTATATATAGTAAGTATTTGCAAGTAATTATCAGAATTTTTTTTTTTTGACGACCAAGACCAAAATAATATAATTAAAATACTAATTACTTTGTCGCTGGTTTCGTATTACCTATCTGTATTTAACGTAATTAACCAATCATGACTAATTTTTCAATAAAGTTAGCGAGATAGAAGTATGAGAAAACTTGGTTTTCTTGGTTTCATACAATTCAATGAAAAAAAGTTGTTGTTTTTAGGGTTCTGTATCTAAATAGGAAAAATACGGAATCCATTTAGAATCTCTTTGCTGTCAACCCGTCTGTCTGTCAAGACCCTTTTTCTTAAGAACGCGTAAAGGTATAAAGCTAAAATTCAAATCAAATACTCAAATCTACTGTCCCTTGAAGCTGTAAAAAATCAAACCTCTAAGCTAATGCAATCAAAAGATACAGCCTTTTATGCGGCAAATTTTCAACATTCGCAAGGGAATCAAAACCTACAGGGTTCTTCCCGTGAACTCAGAATCTTGAAATTTGGTACGAAGCAACATCTTATAGCTCAGTTAAAGGAAAAATTGCGAAAAGCATACATTTTTAGTTACATAATATCTTTAAAGTTTGTACGGAACCCTCGGTGCGCGAGTCCGACTCGCACTTTGCCGGTTTTTTACAGAATTTCTACATTATCAATTATATATATTGTTATACATATAAAACCTTTAATTTCATTTGAATTTTAAGTTATGTTTATATTATGTGTTGTTTCAGTTGTATTACACAGAATTCTCTTCTCCGGCCTTGATAATTATGGTGATAGCGATTTGGAAATCTTGTCAAAAACATAAGTAGAACTTACAGTTCTCCCTTTATAGTTTCGTTAGTTTCAATAAGTAATTATCTTGTCTATCTAGTTTGTAACCAAATAATCGTAAAGTTACAAAACTACAAGTAGTTTGATGTCAATCTAGGTTAGATCTTTAAGTTTTTTGTTTCATTTTTGTTCGTATTCGGAACGGCTGGATCGATTTTGACGGGGCTTTCACTGGCAGGTAGCTGATGATCCAGGGAGTAGTTTAGGCTACATTTTTAGACTAGCTTTGTCCCGCGGCGTTACCCGCAGTTGTATTATACCGCCGGTAATTCCCCGGGGCTCAGCTAGTTTAAAATAAAAATATTAAAAACATTAATCATAAACACAGACTAAACAATTCCACTTTTCATACGCAAATGTCTGAGTATTTTATTTTAAATGAAAACGTTATTATTTTAACCACCTACCTAGACTCGACGACTCGTAAATGTTTATTTTAATGTATTCAGATTATCTAATTCGAATTTTACATTTTAATATTTGAATATCACGTAAACTTTAGTTTTAGTTACAGTTTTGTATTTTTATGGGTATTTGTCTTTGATATTAAATTTGATGAACTAACTGACTGCTTCGACGGTGCAGTAGTAGAGTATGCGACTAATGTACTTGAGGTCTCGGATTGGAACCTCCTGTCAGACCAAATATCTGTATGATCTGTATTTTTTTTTATATTTCAGCTGCGCCAAAATGACTCTGCTCTGTCTGATGGAAAGCATGAGCAGATTCCAAGAGTGGTGGTCACCATCCTCAATGCGAATAAGGACATTGCAGAATGGTGACCCACACTATGGCCGCCTAGTGGCATGCTTTTTACGCCCCGCTTAAAGGACCCGGGATCATAGTGGGAGGGAAACACGTGGAAACACGAAATATTTGTTTCAGAGTTTGTGTATTTTCTATGTTTTATATAAATATATGTAGTTACAGAAAAAAAGATAAAGTAAATACGTCTTATATCAGTTGTCTAGTACCCGTAGTACAAGTCCTGCTTATTTTCGGACTACATGGCGTTGTGTGTAAGAGGTCCGAAATATTGTTAGATAATATTAATAAGCAAAATAGAATTTTTTGAGACATTTATGCCTATTCAGCGAGAGAGTGTTCTAAACGAGAAGCCCACGGAAACAATATACCTACGTACTTAAATTATAGCATCACGTGTATGATTCGATGTCTGACTATATTGTCACTTTTGAAGCACGACGTTTTAGTTGTTGAAAAGACTCCTGGGGGATTTGAAGCTAGTCACGCACAAGTTAACCGTATTGTTTGATGAATGAATAACCTGATTTACCGTTCCTGATTTTAGAGCTAAATCTTTTTTAGGCGCGTTGAGCACTTTTTGGGAAAACAAAATCATGGAACTCGCGTTATCGTCACCGAACGCTTTCCATGAGCTTTTTTTTAAAATTCTTTTTATCGCGCTTTGTATTTAAAGAGCTTGTTTGTTTATAGTTTTGAGTTTACACTTCTATCAGCAGTCCTCATGACTTTTTAGTGTTTTATAATGTTTGATATATTTTTAAATTTTATATAAGTGTGAAAATGTCTCGCTTAAAATACATGAAAGACACATTTTTTTTCACATGTCAACATTACAACACCTAAATAATAGCGTTCACACGTGCCTGCAGAAAATCGCTTTTGTATGTAAACGACACCACTCGTTACTGAGAACTTTTATTGTTTTTCATTTGCATATTATTAAGTTTTTGTACAAAAACAGAGAAAAGAAAATTTAAGTACCAATATAAGAAAATGCTAAAAATTGTCGTTTTACTAAAGTGGAGTGTCTCTTGGGAAATTCATTTTAGTTGGTGGTTAAACTTTTGTATATTGACCAAAATAGTAACAAAATGTTTCTGTTCAAGATAAACACTATGTTTATCTTGAACAGAAACGGCCAAGTGCGAGTTGGAGCCGCGCACAGAGGGTTCCGTACAAACCTGTAGGTAAATTATATGATATAACTAAAAATTTATGCTTTTCGCATTTTTTCTTTATCTGTGCTATTAGACGTTGCTTTGTAACAAATTTCAAGATTCTAAGTTGACGCGAGGTACCCTGTAGGTTTTGATTCTCTTGCGATTAATTTCTAATTAAGTCCTTTGATTGCGTTGGCTTAGAAATTTGATTTTTTTACAACTCCATGGAACAGTAGACTTGAGTATTCGATATGAATTTCAGCTTGATACCTCCACGAGTTCCTGAGAAAAAGGGTCTTGACAGACAGACGGACAACAAAGTGACCCTATGAGGGTTCCGTTTTTGCCTTTTGAGGTACGGAACACTAAAAAGTATGAAAATGATCCATATCCATCCATAGATTTATTTAAAAACATTTAGGCATGATTAAAGTAAGATATCTAAATCAACAAATAACAAATGAGAATGATTTATAAATTTGTTTGTTTTGGAGTGTGCAATTCACACTTTTCTTAACTAAGTTTCCCTTCTTTAAATTTATTTAAGCACTCCTACAGACAGCCTCGTAGTTTATATTCATGTAATACCAAACTGTTTTTTAGACGTCAATCAAAAACCAACAAAACACACAGTACTGCTCGATACAAAATAGTAAATTTATTCATTTAAGCATTATTTTTCCACTTGCAAAACGTCATCGCCTCATAAATACCAATATTGTAATATAAGAGGCAAAAATACAAAATACCATAAAGTGTTCGAAATCCCTTCAAACATTTATCCTTATCATTTCTAGTTAAAACACTAGCTGACCCACGCAAGCATGTTTGCGTCTCCTAATGCCCGTAGCTTGATAATTTAACAAACAAACTCTTTAGCTTTATATATTAGTAAGTATAGATAATCTCGAAATATGGCTTATTCCTTTGTTAGTAAACGGTTCGTAACAAAGAAGATTGCGAACATTTAAATTTATCATAACATCATTTGCATTTGAGATATTGTTGATTTAGTACACAAGTTCCTGTTATTGCAGTTCAATATAGAGCAAAAATCTGGAACAGCGACAAAATTGGTCAAATCAAGAATTCTCATATGCGAGAAAGACAATCTCAGATCTCAGGGATAACATGGAATACACGTTGGTCTAAGTTTGAAAGTTGTTTTAAAAAAGTGTGTTGTAAAAAAAATACTCATAACGTTAATGATAAAATGTAATATTTGAGGAATCTGTTAATGTTGTAGCTATTAATCCTGACTATAAAGCCAGAGGTCAAAAGTTCGATACCCATCCAGGTCTGTATGTAAACTGTACATAACACCCTGCGTATATATCAATCGCCCAACAAAAAAGTGATGAAATTGTAATTTTTGCTCACAATACTCTTTGCGAGACAAAAGATCGGGTCAAATTGCTGTCTCCAACGGTAACCTTCCAATATTAAAATATTTAAAATTCCAATATGGGAATAGTAAAGGAGGTAAGCTTAGCTTTGGGTTTCAGTAATACTTGTCTCCAAATATCGAGCGAATAGCTGTTTCAGCAAATAGTCGGTGCTGAATATTCTTAATTTCTAAGTGGGTGTTTATGCGATCACCTTGTCACTTGTCAATACGCGAGTATTGTTAGTACAAACTCTATACGGGATAACACTCTGCGTGATCCAGAAATTGAAAATTCGAGCCTAGGTATTCTTTGTGTGTGGATATGTACGTTCGTAAAGTCAGAAACATTTCTATGTAAACAGCGTGACTATACAATATTATAATGACATGGAACTGCTGCTGGATGCTGGAGCTGGAGGGTGGCCATAGGAACTCTATAAAGAAACTTCGCAACACTATCGAGTTTGGATTTGTTTGATTCGTCTCGATGAGTACTTTATGTTTTCACAGTATCCAGGGTCTAATGATGGAGCCGCAAGGTGGTCATAGGAACTCTGGAATGAAACAACGAAACATTGAGTGTAGGAATCGTTATCGTACAAATAATTTTAAAGTTTAAGTATCGGTCCTTGAAAACGCGATTCAGAAAACAGTAACCACGCCATCTATCGACACTTATCTATAACTATTACCGAATAATGAATACTTTTACATGTGGTCATAGGAACTTTGTAATGAAACGACGCAACTATATCGTGCTTAGAATCGTTTGATTAGTCTTATCGAGTAATTGATGTTTGATACTATCCTGGATCTGTTGATGGAGCAGAAAGGTGGTCATTACACAATTTATAGAATACAATGACTTGTCGCTTGGGATTTACCTGTGGTGTAAGGAAGTAAGTGAAATAACTTGATTTGACTATGTTTAAAATTTTCAACAACTTTCTCTTACGTGCTGCTTCGTATCTTTCGTATTATTCATCAGTGAAATTTATCAATGCATGCAGTTTTAGACCTTATGGCACAGATTTCGGCGCAAATTATTACGTATGTAACATATTTACTGTTTTAAAATATCATTGCCTACACCATGTTTTACCGATGAACACGAATCACCAAACAATAATCACCGCCAATACAAAATTTTCAATAACTCCATAGTTCGCTCTTTAAAAGACACGCAATAATTACGTAAACGTAAAGGAAAGTTTAGACTCCGTTTGTTGTTTCTGACAGTGTAATTTAAACATCAACAGTTTGAAGTAACTACAACAATTTGTTAGACCAATGATTATTTACTCGACGTGTAGTTTCGTGGTAATAAAGACGTGATTATGGTAAAATATCAGTATTATTCTGTTCAAATTACTTGTATAATAGTATCCGTTAGCATTGATGTTTATGTTAAAATGAGATATTTGGAATAGTTCCGCCTCTTTTATTACAAACGCTTACTTTTTATGAGTTAGGTTTTTTTTTAAATCAATGATTCCGAAATGTATTTACGATGGGTTTTTCCTATAGAACTTATTATTTTTTATATTATTAACCAATGGACTTGACGCCATCTAGTCCCAAACTAATCAGAGCTTGTATTATGGGTACTACACAACTGATATAAATACTTATATACTTTTTTTGTAAATACATACATATTATAAATAGAAAACACCCAAACTCCCAAACAAATATTTGCAGATCATACAAATATTTGGTCCGACCCGGGATTCGAACCCGGGACCTCAAGAACAGCAGGCGCGTACACTACCACTGCGCCACCGAGGCAGTCATATATAGACACATATTTTAAGAGCATTATAAAATAAATTTACCACAATATCTATATACTACAGCCACATTTTGTGTCTTGTTTTGTATATACATATCCGTGATCAATATTCAAAGGGCGCTATCGCTTCTCCACAGGCCATTTATTTTTCAACACTTGCGTATCCCCGAAACTGTGACATTCTTTCTTTCTTCTCCAAAACTAGGTCAAGGCACGCATAACTCACAAACTTACTAAATCAATCTTAACATCGTTGGTAAAATAAATACTGGAATATAATATATCAAATTACTTTTTGTCCAACTGAGCTATTTTATTACAGACGGAGCGTAGCATGAACTAACATAAATACATAAAAACGAGAAGAAACAAGTTAATGAAAAAGCAAAAGGATATTTATCAATTTTATATCAATTAATCATACGAATAATTGTAATCCATTTTTATTATATATAGCATCTGTCTATATTCTGAGTGTCTATGATGCTGCCTTTATGTTAAAATACAAAGACTTTATTTAAATAAATAAATAAATATTTCGGACATCTAACACACAACGCCATCTAGTCCCAAACTAAGCAGAGCTTGTATTATGGGTACTAGACAACTGATACGAATACTTATATACTTTTTTTTTGTAAATACAAACATATTATACATAGAAAACACCCAAACTCCGAAACAATTATTTGCAGATCATACAAACATTTGGTCCGACCCGGGAATCGAACCCGAGACCTCAAGAACAGCAGTCGCGTACGCTACCACTGCGCCACCGAGGCAGTTGTTTAGATAGTAACTCGTTGATAATATCATCTTCCTAGCCTTTTACATTCTTAAGATTATGTTGGATCGGCTACTAGTTCAAAAGATTTTACCTGAATATCAGTTTTTCCAACTGGAATAGGAATTCCTTAACCCTGAGGATGACTGAATTCAAAGGTTGTTCTTAACTGGTTGATGACAAATTGATTATTTTCGGTTTCAAAAAATCTGTTTTTGAACTTGATTCTTATGTTTTGAACAGCTTACTTGTTTTTTTTGTCGACACTTTTTTTTTAATGTTAGGCCCTTCCAAAATGACTCTACTCTGCCTGATGGAAAGCATAAGCAGAATCCAAGAGTGGTGGTAACCACAATGCGAATGCTGCAACAATGCAGCATGGTGACCCACACCATGGCGGGCTAGTGATGCTTCCGCATCATTGGGCCTCCGGTCTCGCACTCACCAACGAAACAAGACAGCATGATCGCTGTCATTTTACGTTGATTTTCTGTGCGAGGGTAGTACCGCCCCGGTTGAGCCGGCCCGTTCGTGCTGAAATCAGCGTGGCTCTACTACCTTGAGGTACACAGATCACCTAGGGGATTTCTTTTAAAGTTTCGCAGCAATACCTGTAGTTGTTGTTATGAAGGTACAACAACAACCGCTGGTGAAATCGGATTGCGGCTAGTTGTAATTATAATTAGCATTATAATGACATTAATAGACGTAGAATTATATTGAGACTAGCCGACCCACGCAACCTCGTTTGCGTCTTCTATTGCCCGTAGCGTGATAATTTTCCCCCGTTTTTGAAACATTCTTCATTGTTGCTCCGCTATTGTAGGTCTTAGCGTGATCATACACAGCCTATAGCCTTCCTCGATAAATGGGCTATCTAACACTGAAAGAATTTTTCATATCGGACCAGCGGTTCCTGAGATTAGCGTGTTCAAACAAACAAACTCTTCAGCTTTATATATTAGTACTAGCCGACCCACGCAACCTCGTTTGCGTCTTCTATTGCCCGTAGCGTGATAATTTTCCCCCGTTTTTGAAACATTTTTCATTGGTGCTCCGCTCCTATTGGTCCTAGCGTGATGATATATAGCCTATAGCCTTCCTCGATAAATGGGCTTTCTAACACTGAAAGAATTTTTCAAATCGGATCAGCGGTTCCTGAGATTAGCGTGTTCAAACAAACTCTTCAGCTTTATATATTAGTATAGATTTCATCATATTACCTCTTGTTTATTCTTTAGAAAACTTTATATAAATGTCGTTGGGAAAATGCCGTATCACTAACATAGAGTTTAGAGTTTCATAAGTGAAAAAACATTGAGGAACTTAGTTTCCTCTTCAAGTTTAGAAGTGTCTATTGAAATTCATGCCTTGAATTTAGTACTCAAAAAAGCATTATAGAAATACGTTTGTGTATTGAGTCGTATTCCAAAGCATAGTAATCAGTGTGGAGGCCCGGGGAACAAGAACGCCAGTGTACATGAATACAAAATTTTAACATAAATTTGACATAGCTCTACATCCAAATTATATTTTACTAGCTGACCCACGCAACTTCGTTTACGTGTCTTATTGCCCGTAGCGTGATAATTTTCCCCCGTTTTTGAAACATTTTTCATTGGTGCTCCGCTCCTATGTGTCTTAGCGTGATGATATATAGCCTATAGCCTTCCTCGGTAAATGGGCTATCTAACAGTGAAAGAATTTTTCAAATCGGACCAGCGGTTTCTGAGATTAGCGTGTTCAAACAAACAAACAAACAAACAAACAAACGAACAAACAAACAAAGAAACTCTTCAGCTTTATATATTAGTATAGATAAATGCCTATTCAATGCGTTTTACCTCAATTTGCATTTTGATCGACAGAAACAGCAAGTAATATATTTTTAATTATTGGTATTTTAGATATTAGCAATAATTACAATTAATACGTAAGTTCAGAAAACAAATCTCAGAAACGTCGTCGTTCAAATTCTAACTGTAAGAGGAAGACAACGAAGTAGTATTTCAGGCTGTAAAATTGGTTTAACTATTTAAAGCATCTACTTCTCCTTAAAAATTCTGTAGAAAGATAATTTACTGGCGTATCGAGCGATGTTGCTTAAAAAACAACACTTCAGTTATTTATGAAGCTTTAGCATTTTGAGATAATTGGATAGTATATCTTTAAAGTCGTAAATATTTTAGACAGTTCAAATATTTCCAACTGACAGTTTCTATTCTATGTAGGATTAAGTGTCCTTCTGAACTTTCTGGGGTCTAAACCAGAAGTAATTTACACAAAATGTCGAAATTTCACTGCTGAAGAATTTATTCTATTATATTTACAGCTATTCAATTAGTCAAATTTTATATTACGCCTTCTTAGATATAGAAAGTAAAAATAATCGATAAGATAGATAAATAGATAAACTCATTCTAGATTCGTATTTTTACGTTTAAACATAGGAAAAGGAAGTACCTAACTATAGTTCTGTAGTTTCATCTCACATAATATCTTAATCTTCTGATGATCATATCATTATGATGACATAATAATGTATGTTCTGAAGTTCAACGTCTAGTTGTAAATAAATGGAATCAAACATGACAAATCCCAAAGTGTTAATTTGTTTATAGTTATCTATAAAAAATCTGACTTAATAAAGTATAAATTAACATTAGATTAATATTACTAAGTTTGTTAGGGTTTAAATGTTTGTTACTTCTTTGCTACCAAACGTTTGCATCGATAATGATAAAATTCCATATAGAAGTAGCTGTCACCATAGCTGATAGCGTACCTGTTTTTAATATAAACTAATATATTCTAAAGTCTAGTCTTTACCTAACATATACATTAATATATATTCATAAACGAACTCTTCCGGGTCAGGCGCATATCTACGTCATTCCTTCGTGTCTTGTCAGATCGAAATTCAAACGTTTAATGTACTACATACATAAAACTGAAATTGAACTGCTTCTCGATTCAATATTATTATCCATCGTGCTGCTTTAAATTTCAAATTATTTCGCGAACAATTTTGTGCTAGACTGTTCCATTTTCAAATATTTAAATTTATTCAAGGTTTGAATGTTTTCTATTCAGAGCTCAAATTTAGTATTGTGGTATTCAAAACAAAGAGCGACATCAACTGTAACGATGACTTCACAAAGTACTACTTAGCATCACTTTAGTGAAATAGTACCTACCTTGCCGAGAAGATAATTTAAAATTATTTTACTTTGTTATGTATATACCTAACAACATTATGGCAATGTAGTGTATCCAGAATAGTAAATAACGCTAGTTTCATTCTTACCATTATCATGTTTGCAAAAATAAGATTATACGCAACATAAAAGTATTAATTGTATTTTGGAATAAAATTTACAAAGAACGTCTCTGGTATCAATTAGTCCATTAAGAAGCAAAACAGATGCGTCAAATCTTGTACCATTCTATTTTAACGATATCTTCATCAGATTTAGCACATAGTACAGTTCTTAGTGGTTTTACAATGAAATAAGCTAGTTGAGTTTCAAAGTTTTAATTTTAATACAAATAGATAAATAGAACAAACAAAAATGTTACTTATCTAGATGTGCAGCTTCGCAGAAATTTGCTGCTTTCCTAAAAAGTGCAAGTAACGAGAGCAATTTGGTACGGGAGAGAGAATTACGTAGGGTTGCGAGCCTTTCAAAGTGACAATCGTGTTCGGAATATTCAACGGCATCCAGTCCTTATAAGTTCTGGAGGTATCTATAAAAATGTATTCTATGCTCTAAGTTTTATTTTTATGGCTAACCCAAAGATTTTTTTCCAAATTAAAAAGTTTTTTACCAAACCAAATTTGTGAAAATTCCAAAGTTTGATAAGTTTTGTCTGCGCTTTATTTTTAGGTCTTTTGAATGGCAAGCTTCTTCACATAAAGCTGATACCAAAATTGGTTCCATGGAGGTTGTTATTTGAATTAGAAACTTTTTTTGGTACCATTCGCAAATTACTTACTAGTTCCGTGGGTCATGGAAACCACAAAATCTTTGAGAAACATAGACACATCTACTGATGTAAAATGTTTATACATAAAAAAACACCTACAAATATTTACGCAACAAATGTGACAGTTTACATGTATGTTGATAAAATTTTCGAAATGAAATCAACATTATATTTTTCAGATATTTATGAGCGTTGTAATGTTATTCAGATCATATCCTATTATTATGTGACCAGACTTATGTAAAATTCATACCATACTAGCCAACAACCTTGATAATAATAGTTTTTGTTTTCTAACTTCTTGATATATTTGGACTTTAGTCCTTTGTGTTTTTGCATCTTGTTAGTTCTATTTCGAAAGATTGTAAACACTATATATATATATCGACTGATTTGTAGGTTATGAGACACGAATTTTTTTCTTTAACTAAAATAAATGTAGTAAATATTATGAAACAAGCATCTCGTAATGGCCATGGGCCTTATAAGTAAGTCTTTCGGCAATACGAAACTAAAAGGATAAAAAAAGAACTGTTGTTGAGGAATGAAATCGGTAATACTTATTTTAAATCTTAAAGATAACTCTAGAACGTTTAAAATTCATAAAATAACGTAATAAAACATATGAAGATATGTAAATAACATGGGAATTCTAATTTATCTTGTCAGCCCTAACGGTGCTTAGTGAGAGTGGCGGAGAAATCCTCGCGTGCGGCTTCACGATTTAATTGCTTTGGCGCTGTTCCATCTCAAACGGCGTTCGAAATACTAGAAGGAGTACGTGTGAAGATTGTTAACTCTGCATATTAATCCTGCTAAATAATGAGCTCAATATTGCCATAACATAGGGAGAAGAATGTCGTTCGCTACAAATGTTGAACGCGAATCTTAGATGTTGTAAAAAGTTGTGAGAACTTATACAAATTGAAATACGAAAAGGAAATTCGTAATAAATTTGCTTTCCGCATTAAAATTATTACGCTACTTTATTCAACATTTTATAAAATTTATAACATATACATTTATTAAATATGCCACGGAAATAGTTTAGATGTTTTGATAACAATATTTATTTTGAATTCCCGTAAACTATGTTCCCGGAAGCATTGCTACACCAGGCACATATTTTCGCATAACACCGTAAATTTAAATGCGGTTGAAAATCAAATGAAAACATGGCAAACACGTCAAAACGTTCTTGATATGCAACAAAATATGTGATCAGTGTTCATCTTGATCAATGCTAGAAGTGTTCTGTGGTGATACTTCTTATACCATCTCTCGACTGGTGATGAGATGGAGTGAACAAAAATATTAACTGCATTATTGTCTTTTATAGGAAATATTAATAAAAAATATTAGTGCTGTTATATTTGTAATGAAAATATTCCTTATTTACACCAAATCTATACTGATATATAAAGCTGAAGAGCTTGTTTGTTTGTTTATTTGTTTGTTTGTTTGAACACGCTAATCTCAGGAACCGCTGGTCCGATTTTAAAAATTCTTTCAGTGTTGGATAGTCCATTTATCGAGGAAGGCTATAGGGTATATATCATCACGCTACTACTAATAGGAGCGGAGCAACAATGAAGAATGTTTCAAAAACGGGGGAAATTTTCACGCTACGGGCAATATAAGGCGCAAACGAGGTTGCGTGGGTCAGTTAGTTATCGTATAAAATCACTGTCAAATTACACAATTACTTCTTGACTATTATTTCTGTTACTGTGACTCTGTTAAATTTTACTAAGGTTGGCACAAACGACTCGAGAAACGCGATTTAACTTCATCAGTTTATTGTGACGTCCTTTTCAGTGATTTCCCGTTATGCAACGCTACTGTAGGCAATTTTTAAGGCTACAACCGATTTAATGATAATGATTATTTCCTGTTATTTAATAGGTTTTACTTCTAATCAGCAAGGGGAAAATGAGGACAGAATCTTGACAAGATTTTATAGTTTATTTTCTAACTAAAATATGGGAATATATTGTTTTAAACTTTCATGGTCAGTAACATTAAAATAGAATCTGCGGGACTGCTACCATGTACCTTTTTGTTTGTGAGTATCCGATATTTCGCGATCGCGATCAGATACTGTTAGTGTTGTGTGTAGAGAACACTTACGAGTAAATAGTAAGTTAGTGAACAGTGGTACCGGGGACGATCGTAATAAAAGACTACGAAAGAGGGTAGACCGATATGTCTGCCAATAACAGCCCACCCGCAAGATCTTCAGTTACTCCCAATATAACAATGTACTCTGTGGTTACTCCGTGATCATGGCGCTTGCAACAGCGCGAGCGCCGAAATATCGAATACTCACGCACAAAAAGGTACATGGTAGCAATCCCGCAGATTCCTATTTTAAAATATGCGAATTTACAAAACAATTTCGATGATCTAACTCAATGAATATTCTATACATCTAGACTACACATAGACGCACTGTGCTACCTTTAGGATAGGCAGAAACAACAACCTGCCCTGCCAACCACTTCCACCTTCATAATAGGACTATTCTTGTATCGCCATTCATTCCGTTCTCATTATCTTCACGTACCCAAAAACACTTCAGCGTACCCTTTCTAAAGTACACTTCTCCCGAATAACTCTAAACCTGTCAACTAATTTACAGCATATATTATAATTTCTACTCTAAAATTGTGCCTTTTCTATAAAACATCTATTAGATATGGCGAATCTGAAATCTGTTTACCAGATAACAATATTTTTATGGCTATTTATCAAGTACTTTTATATACTTGAAGTTTTGTTTTTTTTTTTTTATGTTTGGACCTGCCAAAATGACTCTACTCTGTCGGATGGAAAGCATAAGAAGAATCCAAACCATGGCGGTGCTAGTGATGCTTCTGCATCATTGGGCCTCCGGTCTCGCACTCACCAACGAAACACGACAACATGATCGCTGTCATTTTATGTTGATTTTCTGTGCGAGGATAGTACCGCCCCGGTCGAGCCGGCCCGTTCGTGCTGAAATCAACGTGGCTCTACTACCTTTTTGATGTTCATTGGTTTTGTGACGTCATATTCGACATTTACAATTTACAATTGATTTACAATTCGTGAGGATAATATTATAAACGCGGCTTAAATTTTTTTTTTTTCAGAAACATTAGATTTATTACATCAAATATCGCTTATGAAATCAAATGTTAAATCGTTACGTTACAGTGTCAGTAAAGCGAAAACATTTCAATTTACAATATATCAGCAATTTCACGGAGCTTTAACTGTGACGTAACATGGACAGTTCTATGTACGGATATATATTGTATAGTTGGTAACTATGCATGTGTTGTTTGTGTATGTAAGATGGCAATATACTTTTATAATGATTATCATGAAACTACTTAAATCACGGCAGAAATGTACTTTCCGAATTGCTATCGACTGTGGTTACTTAACAGTACTAAATTTGTTTTACTGTGTGCGTGCACTTTCTTTGCAATACGAATAAGGACATTTATTCATGGTTGATTTTCTTACAAACTAACATTTATTCTATAACTTTCCGTGTTATAATAGTTTAAGGTACATGTATGTACTGCATAAGATTACTCTTTGTTCAAATTACCATTCTACAATTGTGTCCTCTTGAGTCCTTTTTCATGTATAAATACGCCTATGTATAATATATATTCTCGTGTCACGTTGTTGCTCATGATGCGCTCCGCACTAAAAAACGCACACTGGCGTTCCTACGAAGGGATAATTAACATCACGCATACATCAATTTTCTTTTTAAGGAATTGCAGGCAAACAGCAGACGTGTCATCTGATGGAAAGCGATTACCTCAGCTCATGGACACCCGCAACAGCAGAGGCGTCACAAGTGCGTTGCTGGCCATTGGAAGATGGGGAGGGGGATGGGGAGGGGTATATGGCAGTGGATGGGGAAAGGGGTTGAAGTATGGGCCTCCGGTATCCTCACTCGCTCGGTGAAATACAGCGCAAGCGTTGTTTCACAACGGTTTTCTGTGAGGCTGTGGTATCACTCCGGTTGAGCCGGCCCATTCATGCCGAAGCGTGGCTCTCCCACGGATGTACGAGCCTAGCATGATTGCAAAGATACACAGACCAAGTTATGTGGGTCAGCTAGTGTTATATATGTTACCGTAAGATCGTCAAAACCACAGAACAAAGGAAATTCTCTATTTCTGTGGTCAAAACCGTTAGATTGTAATCTATCTCGGGATATTGCAAACAATCGAAAGATAGTGAAATGGTAGACGAATCGCAAGTCGCGCGCTGATTGGTTGAACATCCATGTTTGTTTGTTAATTCGTCATTGTTGTTGAATATAAAGTATTTTGTGATTTTAAATTGATTTCATGATGAAAATACCTCATGGCTTTAGAATTACTTATTTAAAATTATTGTGACCGAAAAATTAACCGAACTCTATGGCTATTGAACCGCCTACTCTAAAACCGATTAATATCGCGAGATTACAATCTAACAGCTTTTACAATCTTACGGTGACATATAGATTATTTTGTGGATGGAAAATGCAGGAGGTATATCCTTTCTCACGAATGATGTGAAAAGCTAACTAATAGCTTCTATGGACGTAGCTTCTATTCAAGTCACGTCTCAGGGTTAGCTTTTCATTGTAACGACTAGATAAGCTTGGTATAGTAGAATAAAGACTTAAGAGTTCTTTTAGAACTGTATTCTGTCCATTCGTTTGTTGCAGTATTTATTTTTATTTATAAGTGTATAAGTACAAAAAAATATTTAATAGAGTATGGTTTATTTTGCTTCATCATGATCATCATCATCATCAGCCTATCGCAGTCCACTGCTGGACATAGGCCTCTCCAATTGCACGCCACTTATTTTGCTTATTTACTGTCAAAAGCATGTATGACGAAATAGTTTTTTATTGTTTCGGTATTTTTAGGAAAAATATTTTAATTCTTATACAATTTAGTACTATAGTTATAATAGAAACATCAGATATATTTTAATATTATTTTATAACAAAGTATCTTCATACTAGTACCTAAGTACATAATTAGCGGTAATTATGTACTACTCGTAGTTACTTTTAACGTGAGCTAAAATAATGTACAAACTAAATGAAGGTACTTATGTTTTGAAATTGATGAACAAACATATTTAGACAAATTAAAATTAGCCACACACTGTCCAATGTTATAATTTCACATTACAAAACTACGCGAAAAGTAGTTAAAATAACCAAACTACGTTTGTGATACTCAAACCGCAAAATAATTCCAAAACTATTTATTACCTTGGCAATTTGCCTCGAGGAAGCGTTAAATGACGAATATAACGTAATGAAAATGTAAAACTATAATATTGGACACTACGTGGCTAATTTAAATTTGACTAAATATGTTTCTTCATCAAAAGCTTTTTCGACTTCAACTACATTCGGAAGACAGAAATGAAAGAAATTATGAGAACAAAATAACAGTATTTAGATATTGTACCTATAGGATCACAATACACATACCTACAAACACAGAAGAAAATGTAGATCAAACGTGATAAGGAACTTCTCTGAATTTTCTTTTATTTTACCTTTTTATTCTTTCATTGTTTGAATCAGATAAAAGTTTTAGTTTTCTACGAAAAGGTTCAATATGAATGAACATGGTTTCAGAAAAACTAAAAAATACTCTGTAATGACAAGTCTATCGATCAAAAGTAAAACTTAACTAATTAAAATTAAGTTATTAATTCGTATGACGTTTCATTAAGGCATTTAAACGCAAGGCATATCGTAAAAAATCTTATCGTAAAAAGAAATCCCTGAAAGTTTTTTATCCCTACTGGTAGTAGAAAATAAATAAAATAAAACGTCTATCTATACCAATGCAATTAGTAGAATACATGGAGTAAAAGATTCCATATATCCCCACCGGTGGCGATAAATAGAAAAAAGTTCAAGTATTACTACAGATATTTCTGTATACTTGTATATGTAAAAGAGAGTTAGCTACTTAAATTTAATTTCAGTTTTAATTTGTCGAGATTACTGAAACTACTAAACTTAGATTGGATTGAGTAAAGGTAAGCTGAAAAGTTAACATACTTATTGTTAAAGCAATGCTACATCTGTATATCCCCGTCCAACCGAAACGTGGTCATTTTCCCATGTCATGTTTGTAGTTTATGTTTTGTAGTTGTATACCTACTCACTGTAAGTATACAAAACAGAGAGTCGAAATTAATGATTGCGGTTTAGTCGTCTGGTATTCGCACAAGTGGGATAGCATTTGATCGATCTACAGTTCATCGAACTAATGTTTTCTTAACCCAACGGAGGGTAGAAATAGTGTTAGGTCCAGATCAATTAATTTAGTTCGGGCAGGCATGTCGAAAAAAGTAGATAGAGCTTTTGTCGGGAATGTTTTGCACAGTTGCGAGAAGGTTACCTCTTGTTATTTTATAGACTGAAAATTATTTGGTTTTACATGACTAGCGTTATTTTTTAAGAAATATCAAGTTCGATATCATTAATCATACTTTTTAACCGACTTCAAAAAAAGGAGGAGGTTTCTCAATTCGAAGGTATTTTTTTTATATGTGTTCGTGGATTAATTCGTCGTCTATGAACCGATTTTGATGATTCTTTTTTTAATGGAAAGGAGATGTCCCGGCGGTGGTACCATGATAAGGACATTAATCGTCGTCAAGTCGAACCTTGAAGTCGGTTTTATTTTTAACCGACTTCAAAAAAAGGAGGAGGTTTCTCAATTCGATCGTATATATTTTTTTGTTAAAATTGTACTTGTTATATTTAAATAAAATAATATTTGCACGTTTTGAATAGCAATTTTTTGCCACTCTAACAAAAGAAACATTACTTACTCCTTAATCTTAATCCATTAATTTACTCCTCTATTGTATTAAATGGAAAAACTAAGTACTATTATAACTAACACAGAATATATATTATCTATAATATTGTGACTATAATTGTGTGAAACCGTTCTAGTGTAATATAAATGATATCATTTACACTACACGTGAACGATTTACTCCTAGAAGGTTTTGGGTGCTATTTCTGGCAAACTCGATAATTTGGGCAACCAGATATTCTACCCTCAGGTAAAGATTAGGTGAATAACGGATGCACCGTCACCCTCAAATTTGGGTCACTGAGTGCCATTTCCGACGCCATAAAGCCTTGTTATCATTTTTATATAGAAATCTAAAGAAAATAATACATCCAGTGATAGAGATATTGTTAGGCAAATTGTACAATCGACAATACAGGATTTATGCAAGTATTCAAAGTGAATAAATGTATGTTAACAATTGAAATTTACTAATAAGTTAAACTTGGTTTAGACGTTATTTTTTAAATTAAATCAGTTTAATGTTAATATACAGGCCATTCTTGGCATGGATTCTTTTTATTTGGCATGAATAATTTTTTACCACTTTTTCTTCTTTGCAGAAAGAAAATTATTATCGTTAATAATAATAATTATGTAATATTTTAAAGTGACGATTTTAAATATAAAGACTTTGATATTTCAATTCAGAAAAACTCATAGCTATTCTAAATATTCTGTTATGAAAATCCTGAGCACACTATCAGTTTCTTCGTTTTTAAATTAAACCAATGAGACACTGTTATCACTGTCTTGTAGATTTGAGATTTGTATTGTGTTATTTAAGAACCAAGGAAGGCTATTGTCCATCTAGCGCTAATGCAGGGGTTTAAACAATGAGTATATCTAAGTGCTATATATACCTACGTCTACAACACTCTATACATAATTATGTGTTGTATAAAAAAACATCAGCATGTATATTTATCGTACCTAGTCTGGCAACCTTTTCCTAAGTTACGAAAATTTGAAATTAGTAACTGTTAGAAAAAAATCTCACTCTAGTTAGGTACAATATTATTTCCAAGTTTCTCGTTGCCTCGGTCTTTGATTAAAACAAGAATAGTCGTTCCAGCAGCGATTAGATGTTTTTGAGCATTCTTGCTTGAACATCCTTGAGGCTTTCGGTTTAATGCTTCTCCTACAGATATCTATTATCATTCATATGTTTCGCTCATTTTTTTAACTTCTGCTATAAGATCAGTACGCTACATATACGGTAATTGATAAATAGATTATATTATTTATGTAACTCTGATTATACATGATTACTAAGGACTAACACACTTTGAGGAAGTATTTTAAGAAGTTGTAATACATTTACGTGTAATAAATGCTGAGTTTTTTCAAAACCGTTGTAAGTAGGTATAGCATTATACATACATAAAACTATCGCTTAAATATTAGATTTTTTATGTTTAAAGTTATATTACCAAACCGACCATTTAATTATGGTTCATATAGTTTCATTTAGTTTAATTATGTATTGAGACTTTGTGTTATTTGCGGTTATTTAAATAAGGTAACATAAAAACGTAGATTTCTTTTTGACTTGGTTTCAAGTTATATATAGATTTGTATATTAGTTCAGTAAAGATATGCTATTGTATAGGTTGATGCGTGTACCGTTACTTACTTTATTTTTCCCAAGATTTGGGATGGGCTACTAGTTAACCGGTTTTACCTGAATGTCAGTTTTTATACGGAGCGACTGGTATTGGACTACTGAAACCCTGAGAGTGAACTGAGTTAGAAGGTTGAACTAGTTTTCAGTATTTGAGAGCACTGACTTCCCAATAATGATTGCCAAAGATGTTCATTACAACCGGGACCGACTGCTTAACGAGCTCTCCGAGGCAAGGGCGGGAAACACCGCCATCTATCCATACTCCGGGGTGCTATTTAGAATTTCTTGTAAGAAAAACCCAACAGCAGTCTGAACTGGGAATTGAACCCCAGACCTCTTAATCTGTAGGCGCTTACGCTAACCACTAGACCAATCAGGCAGTTCGTGCGTGTACCGGTACTATTTAATGCAAAAAATATTTAACTAGCTGACCCCGCGAACTTCATACCGCCATATTTCTTCTTTCTTAAATATCTTCAAAATTTATGAAAAAGTATGCCCGCCTCAGCTTCCCACAAGCAGTGTACAGTCGCAGACAAAAAAAAACTTTTACGGTTATCCTATAATTTTCTTGTATACAAACCTTGTTCTAAAAATAACGAACATATAAAAAAGAATTATGCAATTTGGTGCATTCGATAGGAAATTATGCGCGTACATACAATTCGGCGTTTCATTTATATATATTTTCATAGCTTTTATGAAAAAAAAGTTTTATAGTTTTACCTATTTTTCCCACAGAATTTACAAAGCTGATTTACATGACATCTGTTGGTGAATGCTGGAAGTATGAAAATATTTTCCTTCCAGCGAACCCGTTTCTGCGCTGGCCAAAGCATGAAATTCAGAGCACCACTCGTAACTGTTTGTTTGAGCTGCGGTACATAGATGGCGCTAGAAGTACTTTTTTAAAAATGACATGAGATGTAGACAATCTATTGTAATACGATTGAATATTATATATCGAACATTTGTAGGCAAAAAAACTAATTTTGAGCTCCTTAATATTCCTTTACTAATAAGATGAATAGACTGAAATAAGGAAAGAACAAAAAGTAAGGAATTATATAATAATGAAACGTAAAAGCCGTTCAGAATGGCACAATTCTAAAATAATAACAGCAAGAAACCGGAGCAATACTAAGAACAGAAGTACTAAAAAAATCAATACCTTTCTTTAATTTTTAGTTAAGGTCACAACTACATGACAAGTCCTTTAAATTATTACTTCAGATCGATTTTATATGAAACAATTAGGATAAACGTAGGCAAGTATATAGTGAAAAACTCATTCATTCGATATTCATTCACTTACTTCTAACAGCCATGTGTGTAATGTAAAAGGCAATCTTTTTTTATTTACCGAAACTATCCAAACGATTTTCACGTTTATTTAAATAGTATATTTCGCTTGCGTGCTTCTGATAGGATAGTTAACATCACGCTTAGACCAATAGAAGCCGAGCTTGATTGAAAAGAGACGCAAAATAGTTGCGTGGGTCAGCTAGTATTCTATAAATTGCCCGCGGAGGTCTTCGCCAAATGAATTTTTATATTTCAATCTTTTATGACCGGCACGTGATGTGCCGTGAGAATATTAATTTTAGCGACAATGTTTCAAATCTCTTCAATACATCAACAATCTAAATGTACTCCTAAATGCGTCATTCGGTTGTGGAATTATTTCATGGACGTTACTTACAAAAGTAATAGGCCTGTTCTAGATCAGTTTTCTTATTCGTTCTGTGTTCTATCTACAGGTAAAGCTAACAGGGGGTTTTGGGGTTCAAATTTCCCCCGAAATGTTTCTACTCTATTCCTATTTTTATATTATGGTTAAATGAACATAGTTATTTTATTATCTTGAACCCTACCCCAAACGAGGTTGCGTGGGTCTGCTAGTTTAGTTTAATAATGCGTGCACATAAAATATGCAGCTTTATATAGTGTCACTATTTCTTACAATGTTTATGTGCATACGATTAAGCACACAAACGAAGTTGTGACCAGGAATTTAAATTTTACGAATGGCTATAATATCTATACATAACGGTCATAAATATCTATTTGTTACGGCTTCGCTTCACTATGAATGCGGGAGCGCTGGGGCGCACTTTTTACATTCACCGGTCGCCGACCGAATCAACAGCTTCACTTGTCGTCACGGGTCGTGTGCGCGATACACATTAATTACTGTATTTTTAAACCCTTAATACAACAGTAACATAATTCCATAAGTGTCATTATTTCCAGCTCTGAACCAGCTATCGAAACATTCATATTTATATATCCAAACAATCCTTGAAGCAATAAGTAGACTTTATGTTATACTAATGGTTGCCCGCGGCCCCGCCCGCGTAAATGTCGGCTATCGCGGCAAATAATAGCCTATGTGTTATTCTGATATATAAGCTATATTACTGTAAAGTTTTATCCCAATCCGTTCAGTAGTTTTTACGTGAAAGAGTAACAAACATCCATCCATACTTACAAACTTTCGCGTTTATAATATTAGTATAGATGGATGGAGCTAGGAGTTATAAAATTGCTTACCTTTATGGGTTCATATTTTGGTAATTACTTAGAATAGGTACACAAAAACAAAAGTTAAAACACTAGAAAGAGTAAATTAAGTTCATGACTACCAATGGTATTACGATGGGAAGAAAGCATTGGTAGTCAAAAAATCATATCATATATTGACTGCCTCGTTGGTCTTGCGGTTGGCGTATGCGACTGCTGATCGTGAGGTCTCGGGTTCGATTCCTGGGTCGGACCAAAAGTTTGTATGATCTACAAATATTTGTTTCGGAGTTTGGGTGTTTTCTATGTATAATATGTGTATGTATTTACAAAAAAAAAGTATTTATGTATTTGTATCAGTTGTAGTACCCATAACAGCTCTGCTTAGCTTGGGACTAGATGGCGTTGTGTGATAGATGTCCGAAATATTTATTTATTTATTTCATAAACCTAATACTACATTTTTTACTTTGCAAAATAACATATAGAGTGGTAGGTATATAAAGCATCTATCTATTACGCTTCAGATGGTACAGACACTACAGTGATTGAGCAAATCAATTGTTCATTGAAAGGGATTCTCTTTTACATCTATTTTCATTATTTCTTGTTTTATCAGCTACAAAGTTTGCTATTGTCTCCGTTTTGAAAAGTTTCCATTTAAGAGGTAGTTACAGCATTCGAATAGTAGGTCAACAATTAGTTCGAATAAAGACAGCTAAACATTACTTTTCTTGGGCTTTTCACTTCATATTTAACTAGCTGAGCCCCGCTGTGTTACCCGCGATACAACATCACCGCGGGTAATACCGCTGGTAAAACTAGAATAGAATATGAAATGAATAAAATATAACTAAACCTTTAAGTATAGGTACGTCTCTAGTGTAACAAAAGGTCATAAAGATAAAGTTATTTTAGTAAACAGATAAGGGCAGGTGCTCACTAGACTGTAACTTATTTGTTTCGGTCTCAAGTCGCATCTCAAAATATACCTTAATATCACTACACAAATAAATATCAATCTTGATAATAGCATCCTAAAATTTCCGCACCATAAGGGCTCCAATGTAGCACTATTTAAAATTACAAAGCCTTCGCTGTTCGTCTGTCTGGCAGTGAGCGGTGTGTATTGTAGCATATCTAATACGTAGGCAATTGAAATTATTGTGACAATAATTCCCTACGAATTACAATTCATATTTACTTATATAACTAAGGAATACAAATAAAACAAGGGTTTAATACTGGAAATGTGATGTGTTTTTGATGAAAACACAAAAACACAGATGATTCGGTTCTGTGCTTCCGTATTTTGAGTATTACAATAAGTATACGGTTAGCGCTCAGACGTTAATGTTTAGAATGTGTATATTTCATTGCTTGACTCGCGTGTAATATATATCTATACAAATAAATAAAATTGGAGTGTCTGTTTGTAATATTAAAATAACCGATTTTTACTAAATGCACATGTATGTATACACGGTACATATACCAAAAATGTAGTTAAAAAAAATTTTGTCTGTCTGTCTGTCTGTCCGTCTGTCTGTCTGTCTGTTTGTTCCGGGTAATCTCTGGAACGGCTAGACGGATTTTAACGGGACTTTCACTGGCAGGTAGCTGATGATCCAGGTAGTAACTTAGGCTACTTTTTTTAGACTAACTATGTCCCGCGGCGTTACTCACGGTACAACAATAACCGCGGGTAACACCGCGGGGTTCAGCTAGTATATATATATAATTCTCGTGTCACGTAGTTGCTCACGATGAACTTCGAAACTCTCCAACCAATTTTCACGTTTTTAAATGTGTGTTTTGCTGGCGTTTCGAAGATAGAATAGTTAACATCCCGCTAAGAACAAAAGGAGCGGAGCTGGATTGAAAAGAGACTAAGAAGAGTTGCATGGATCAGCCAGTAAAAATAGTCTATGTGTTCTACTTTTAAAAACACCTAGACCATCGTACACAGTTAAAACAGTTAGCCTTTTTTATGTTTGGCCCTTCTAAAATGACTACTCTGCCTGATGGAAAGCATAAGCAGAATCTTAGAGTGTTGGTCACCATAATGCGTATGCAGATAATGCAACAATGCAGTATGGTGACCCACACCATGGCGGGATAGTGATGCTTCTGTATCATTAGGCCTCCGGTCTCGCACTCATCAACGAAACACGGCAGCACGATCGCTGTCATTTTACGTTGATTTTCTGTGCGAGGGTAGTGCCACCCCGGTCGAGCCGGCCCGTTCGTGCTGAAATCAGCGTGGCTCCACTACCTTACATAACATAAATCGTATTTATATTTACTAGAAAAGTGTATCTAGGTATTGATCTGGGAGCTGAAAGTCAACCAATAAGGCCTCCTTGATTTGAGGCTAGATGGCGTTGTGTGCTGTAATCTAAAATCTTATATTAGATCTTCATTCATTGTGTGCTTCCGCTACACCTAAAAATAATTTTCTAAGCAGGTTATAGTTTGAACGAAAGCAAAATTAAAATTGTGTTTTTCCTTCGCACCAAGAATAGAACCGTCATAAATAATGTTGAAGTCTCTTTAATCACTCTAGCGATTAGAACTAGATAATTTAGTCCCAAGATGATTTACAGTTGCTTTGTCTATCCTGATTATTACGTTTGCCTTCTGTTATCACTTTCATAATGAGATGGTTTGTAATAGATAATTTATGACGAAACAATATAGCTTTGTGGTAAATCCATCACTGGTTTAATTTAGAGAATCATAAGCGGTTGCCAAATAATATGTAGTAGATATATAACGATGTTCATTTTCAAGATGACAAGTATACGAATATATATTAAACTGTGTTATGTACCAAATGAGCGCTTGCTTTATATTAATTAGGTTTGCATTGGAATAGTAATTGTCATTTTTTAACCGACTTCAAAAAAAGGAGGAGGTTCTCAATTCGACCGTATATATACATATATTTTTAATGTGTTCGAAGATAACTTCGTATTTTTTTAATGGTAATAAGATATCCCAATGGTTGTACAATGACAAGGACACTAAGATCTAACGATGGCATCCAAGAGAAATCGAGTTGGACCTTCAAGTCGGTTTTAATTTTGTTAAAATTTTACGATAGTAGTTTAAAATATCATCGTTAAAAAATCTGTTTTGTGTTACTCAATTTTTACTAAATCTCTGCAAAGAAAGGATATGTAGGCAAACAAGATGTAAAATTTTATATCAAGATAACGTTTTCATTATTAAACTAAAGCTAGGAACGAACTAATTACCTACTACTATCTAAACTTAAACACTTCCATCAATAAGAATATTCGGATATAACTTGGAAATATGGATGGGTGTTACTAGAACATGCTGTTTACTTAACTATGGAAATTATTTTCAATGTTACTTATACATATTTCATAACATAATGTTTCTAATAGCCCAGATTGACGAGGTCACATTCTTAACAAGCATACTTTTCTCAGATTCATTATATGCTTCTCGCTTCAAGAAATATTTAACCAACTTAGCTTCGTTGACCCCGTTGCCACAAGAACGATACGAAACTGGCTGGCTGAGAGCTAAACCTTTAAGAATGGGAGATAAAGGCAAATAGAGAGATGGCATTTCTGAACTGAAAGTATAATTTTCACTCCTCCAACTACGTATTTAGGTTGCTAAGCCTCGTGATGACGTAGTTTTGTCATACCCATTAACGTGCAAGGAATGCATGACTTACATCACCACCTTATACTTTTTACGGTAAATATCGTTAAAAAAATATATGCATTCTGTTTACAGTTGAATCATTCTTGCCGAAAGACAGGCTTTCACACAAAGAAGCCTAAGTTTTACTGAAGCACGAAATTCCTTTATACCCTAACAAAACTAATGTCTACATGCAAACCTCTTTTATTGAAACTGTGAAAGTTAACAAACCATCGTGTATAGATAAAGTAATTCAACTAAGTAATAACACACTCACACTGATGGGAGTTCAACGGGAATCGTACGATTTTAATACATCTACTCCTTTTACGTTCAGCAAAATCCAATACATCAAATGCGAGAGACTCGAAGGTTGTACGACTCAAAGTTTCTCTATACTCTTAAATTATATTAATCAGTTTGCAGTGTTCTTCTGAAGGCAGATTTAGTTTACATTTTACATAGCTTTACTTCAGTACAGGTATCGTATTGCTTTTTGACAAAGTACCAAATATCGTGTGTCGTAAGAGTCGACTAAGGAAGCAATCTGTAAATTGAAGACTTTGACATAAAACCTATACCAACCAGATTTAGAAGTATGTCATAGAAGGCCAAATCCTCCTTCTAAAAACAAGTTTAAGACCAACACTGGACTGTTGGAGACTGTTGATGATAACTAAATATAAATTTATGTAATACTAGCTAAACCCCGCGGTGTTACTCGTGGTTCATGTTGTACCGCGAGTAACGTCGCGGGAAAAAGTAAGCCTAAAAAAAAGTAGTCTAAGTTACTCCCTGGATCATCAGTTACCTGCCAGTGAAAGTCCCGTCAAAATCGGTCAAGCCGTTCCAGATTACCCGGAACATACAGTCAGACAGACAGATAGACAAAACATTTTTTAACTACATTTTTGGTATGTGTACCGTGTATACATACATATACATTTAATAAAAAGTGGTTATTGTAATGTTACAAACAGACACTCCAAATTTATTTATTATTATGTATAGATCAATCAAATTTAAAGAATGGAGTATTTCGGGGTTTAAAGATGTTAAGATGGGGATAATATTAAATAGAAAAGTGATACCAACTAAAGAACCTACAACCTACAAATAAATAAAATTGGAGTGTCTGTTTGTAATATTAAAATAACCGCTTTTTACTAAATGCTTATGTTTGTGTATATGCGGCACATATACCAAAATAACATTTTTCACTTCAGCTAATCTCTGGAACGGCTGGACGGATTTTATCGGGACTTTCACTGGTAGATAGCTGACGATGTAAAGAGTAACTTAGACTCTTTTTCAGAATAACTTCGTGACGCGGCGTTACCCGGGGTTATTTTTGTACTGCGGGTAACACCGCGGGTTCAGCAAGTATGTCATTAAATATAACCAAGTGGCTTGCAAATCGAAAGTGAACTGTGTTAGGCTGATGATTAGAATTATTATGTTATTTTCTAAGCTGTTGAGATACTCCATAACAATCTAGAAGAATTAAAAATATTATATCAGGTTGCCCAGATGGATTGGTTTATTGGTTAGTTTCTAGTTTTCCTATCCTTTGGAGTGATGTTATCAGGCGCAGTTTGTTCTTTTACTTACTTCTTACGACACTCACGACACTCACGGAATGAATAGTGGTAAACCGTATTCTTACTAAACACTTATTCATGAATTAAATATTAAATATATTATGGGATTAATTCATTAATAGCGATAAATAGGTCGCAATCAGGTTTTTATTTCCAAAACGTGTACCTAGACACAAGTGTATTAAACACTCTCATCTAGACGATTACAATGTCAGATCCACTTTCGTAATCAAGACAAGTGAATATCATACCGTCATATGCTTCTCCTTCTACAACTAATGATCTCGTAAAATCGGGATATGAAGCAGTTTTTGACAGTATTGGGTGAAGTAGATAGTACTTAGCTCTTTTCGCTGTAGCGGACCTTCACGAAAGACAACATACTCGCGGTTTTATTAAACACTCACTAAAAATCCTCAGGATTTTAAAAAACGCAAAGAAAATTGAGAAATGTGTGAAAAGTTTTTTCAGTAACATTTAGTGAAAACTACAAGGAGGCCCTCTCCGATTCTGTTGACAAAATGAATTTAGCGCTAGTAATGACACTCGAGGGAGCATTTAATTTGTATTTCACTTCGAAGAGGTTTGGATGCTTGTTAACAGGAGCCGTCGTCCAAGCCCTGTTACCTAGTGACGAAAGGATCTTATGTGATATTTTAAATTTCACATGATTTTATATTCCGCAGTGTAGCGTAAAAATGTTTCAGAAATTGCGTCGTGTCAATTGAATGAGATTCAAACGACCCGCAAGATGGCTGCTTAAGACCTTTACGTGCAGAAATAAGTTTTATTGAATTTTGAGTACCGTGTGGATACACGTTGCCAGGTGTCTTTGTGCTATGCTACAGGATGTGAAGTTATGTTTATAAAAGACTAGCTATTTCTTGTCACGCTTCATTGTAGTGTATCGTGGTTGCAATAAGTAGATAATTGACATCTATAACATCTTTTAAAGCTTTTCGAGTTTTTTAAACCGACTCAATAATCATACAGTATATATTATATATTTCTACATAAACAAGAAAGACCGCCAATTGTTATCGCTTATCTTTTTGTGTTCTTTTAAATGAAGATATCTATACTAATATTAAAAAGAGGTAAAGATTGAGGGAGATAATCTCTGGATCTACAGTACCGAATTTAAAAATCATGTACTAGCCTCATTGTATGTGATTGTGATAGGATATATATTAAGCCGAAAAATTATTACCGCGATATCCGAGCTACCCGGGTGTACCGCGGGCAAAATTAATAAATAATATTTATTATAATCCTATTGAATAAACCGTATTATTGTTTTACACAAAATAGTGTTGGCCTACATCAGACGACTTTCAATAAAAAATAATTTAACAAAAATAAAACCGACTTCAAGGTTTGACTCGATTTCTCTTGGATGCCATCATCAGATCTAAGTATCCTAATCATGATACCATCGTTAGGGTACTTTTACTTAACGTTTAAATTAAAAAAAAATCATTAAAATCTGTTCATAAACGAAGAAGCTATCCGCGAACACACGTAAAAAAAAACTAAAAAAATGTAAACGGTCGAATTGAGAAACCTCCTCCTTTTTTTGAAGTCGGTTACCTACCGAAAAAAAACTGAACAATCAAGAGACGTCACAGAAAAAGGAAACTAAGTTAGAAAAAATTTTGTAAATATGGCTGTTACTCTGAAAATGTTAGTAATCAAGCAACAGGTTCAAACGTTGACATACTTGAAAAGGTCAAGGGCATTTAATTTCAATGATATTATATTTTACTACACGTAAAATAAAATGAGTAAGCGTGAAAATAACATTCGCAGTGGTGACTCGTATTTTCAAGTTTGCTATATTTTTTTACGTAAACGAAAAATGTAGGTATAATTACATGTGTATTATACATATAATACACAATCACTGGAATAACCCAGTAAATATTCAAGGGAGAGATATATTATTATGTAGATATAATACGTATATGTGTACGCGTATCATATCATATTTGCTTAGCAAGTAGTTTTTTTTAATACGTCATAAATCGTTAACCGCAATGTATCGATCAAAGTTTTAAAGTTACGAACTACAACAACTGCTATATTATGTTACTTACTGCTACCCCTTTCATGTACGAGTCAAACTTGCACTTGGCCGCTTTTTTTATTATTTTATGCTATTGGGGGCAAACGAGCAGACGTATCGCCTGATGGTAAGTGATTACCGCTGCCCGCAACGCTAGAGGCGTCACAAGTACGTTGTCGGCCTTTGGAGGGTGGGGAGAGAGATAGAGAGTGGAAGGGTTTTGGGGTATGGGCCTCCGGTATCCTCACTCACTTAGTGCAACACAGCGCAAGCGCTGTTTTACACCGGTTTTCTGTGAGGCCGCGGTTTCACTCCTCGTTCCACTCGAGCCGGTTCATTCATACCGAAGCGTGGCTCTCCCATGATTATAAGTTTAAACACGCGATTTTATTATGTATACCTATATTTCCATTCTTAACGTGCCAATTTTATCACAAAAAAAAGCAATACATTATCAACATTTAAATGTACAATGTACCTCGTTAGACCTAAAATGATACTAATGAAAAATGTCACAGAGATCTAGATTTATTTTAGGGACCATAGCGATTATTATCTTAATATTTTAAATAGAGCCGCTAATGTGGAATGTATATTGCATAAACATGATTTCATGTTATTTTCAATCCATCATAAAATCCTTACACTGAGAACAAAACTTGATCGTTTATCTATGAAACCACAAAGTACATTGTTCACTAGGTTTGACAGGTAGATGAATGAGCGTGCGTAAACCACCCAATCCTTCATACCGCTAGCCTTTGTCCATGCAATAGCTGTTTTCAAATTGGAATATAACGATATTGATGTTGATATCAACATCGATCTATCATCACTAAAGATCGCCCGGTAGACGAATATCGATTGTACGTACTTCATTAGCTTTTTTTATTCATTTTATTGATCAGTTTTACTTTAACTGCTACTATATACATTTATATACACATTTGTATATACCGATTCACCAATACTGAATTCGCGTAGTTTAATATTGTCGCATGGGCAACAAATGCAGAAAATCAAACAATGTTGTTTGACTTTCTGTACTTCGTTAGTGATGTGTTCACTATTTCTTTTCTACATAGTTTCAGTATAATGAAGGGTAAACTGTTAAGGGTTTGGACCAATATAATTTATTTCATTTTCATTATATTTGGGCCATTTGTTTTAAGACATGTTTATTTAGAAGGCGGTAATGAAAATACGCTATTGTTGGTGCCAGGTCCATATATAGTAAGTCATGCTATTTTTTGTGGTACCTCTGTCAGGTATATATTAGAGTTTTATACATACAATGTTAATTATAGATAATATATTTTTGTAGTATCTAAAAGTAGTACCTACAGATACATAAAGTATCAATAAATGAAAATTAAAATAACCTGAATTTAAATTAATGTTAGTCATTTGAATTCAAAAATGGCTTGTGAATAAGCAGAATTGATATCAGTACAATTTAAACTAACATATTCATGTAAAGTATTTTCAATTAAAATAAAAAAAAAACAATAACTCAAATGGTCGTTTCGAAGTCAAAACACAAAAATATATTTTTAAGCCAAGTTTCTTTAACTTCGAGAGCGTTGATTTATAAATCAAGGAAAGTTTACCACTTGTTTTCCACCAAAAGTTTTCACACGGCAACCCACTTTACTTGTGTATGATTACAGATTAAGAAATAAAATTCAGACTAGTGATTGCATAAATCAAATACTCTAACAGATTTATAAATAAAATTCAGACTAGTGATTGGATAAATCAAATACTCTAACAGATTTATAAATAAAATTCAGACTAGTGATTGCATAAATCTAATACTCTAACAGATTAATAAATAAAATTCAGACTAGTGATTGCATAAATCAAATACGCTAACAAATTAATAAATAAAATTCAGACTAGTGATTGCATAAATCAAATACTCTAACAGATTAATAAATAAAATTCAGACTAGCGATTGCATAAATCAAATACTCTACAATGTACTACTTCCCATCTATATAACTAAATAAAATTGGAGTGTCTGTTTGTAATATTAAAATAACCGCTTTTTACTAAATGCATATGTATGTATACACGGTAAATATATCAAAAAGTAGTTAAATTTTTTTTGTCTGTCTGTCTGTTTGTTCCGGGTAATCTCTGGAACGGCTGGACGGATTTTGAAGGGACTTTCACTGGCAGGTAGCTGATGATCCAGGGTGTAACTTAGGCTCCTTTTTTTAGACTAGCTTTACCCCGCGGCGTTACTCGCGGTACAACAATAACCGCGGGTAGCACCGCGGGGTTCAGCTAGTCTTAAACAAAAACAATATTTTTTTGTTATTATATAACATTGTATGATACTTTGTGTCAGTATAATATCAAAGCTTTTTAGTAAAAAAAAAAAACATTATTCTATGGAAACTTCGTAACAAACACATCCTAACTTTAAAGTTTGCGTATTATTATTTCAGAATAAATAACTAGTACTGTATTTAAACCTATCTGTGAAGTGTATATACTTAATATATTAAATTAGTTGTGTAATCTTCAAGAAAGTCTAGCGGTGGACTGCAACGTGCTGATGATGAGCTACCAGCTATATTTAAGTTTTATGATTTACAATGTATATTTAATAGGTCAGGAGAAATTACTTTATATCTCTAATGGGACTTAATTTTCTTTCTATGTTTGGCCCCGCTACAATGACTTTACTCTGCCTGACGGGAAGCATAAGCAGAATTCAAGAGTGGTGGTCACCATACTGCGAATGCAGATACTGCAGCGTGGTGACCCACACCATGGCGACAGAAAGATTGCTGTCATTTTCCGTTGTTTTTCTGTGCGAGGATAGTACTGCCCCGGTCGAGCCGGCTCGTTAGTGCTGAAATCAGCGTGGCTCTACTACCTTTTAAAATATTTACAATAAAAGGTTCAAAAACTAAATTTTTTGAATAATATAGGAAAAGATTATCATAAAAACCACTAAAGTGAAAAAGTGAAGATATATACGAAAAAATAATAAATACATTTGATGTACTGAATCCAGAACAAGGAAAAGTTTAAAAAGCTGCAACTCGATTACATAAACACTTTTGATAAAATGAATATAGACTATGACACGCCGGCCATTATTAAGAATCTATTGACACCTCTATAAAATCGATTCATTAGTTTAGGCTACTGATAAACATACAAACATACCTACATAGACTAAACTAATACCCTTCTTCTGATTTCGCTATAATCATGAAATAACTTTGACGTGTTGATTCACTTAACGTTTCATTAAATATTTGTAGCCTGTAGGTACCGAGTTCATTAATTTCATGAATAACTTTCATAAAGTTAGTTCGTTAACTTTAACATAACATTACGTTACATTCATAATAAAATAAGTTTGTAGGGATACCAATTATGTAAATGTAACCTAGAAACTAGCATGTATCAAGAGTAATTAGTAACTCCAAAAGTTTGATTTTCCACTATGTTTTTTTAATAAATAACTTTGTTAAACTTCTAAAGTATTCTTGTGAAGTTGTGAAATCGAAACTGACTTATCATCTTACAACAAAGTATATATGACACCTACATAAAAAAAATGTCTGTCTTTCTCTTTGTTCCGGCTAAGCTCTAAAACGGCTGGAGTGACATTGACGGGTCTTTCTCTCGCAAATAGCTGATGACATAGGGATTAACTAAGGTTGTTTTTTTTTAAACTACCGGCACGGTGTTAGCCGCAATGTTCTAACTGTATATCAACCACCGCGGTGAACATCGTGAGCCTCAGTGGGATTATATAATTCCTATCCATGTCAGATTTAAAATAACTATAATGAGAATTCAAACATTTCTTGTACAGATGATCAAGAGAATAACATTCAGAAAAATAATAATATATAATATTTTTCCCATGGTGATAGCAGTTATAAGACTAGTAGTTTTAGTTCGAGATTTGGCAAGAAGCCTACTCTTAAGATATCGAAAACTAGAAAGTTTAGCTTTTAGCGATAACATAAATAGGACATTGGTTCCACGTAGAAGAAATATTAATCATTATTGAATAAGTCTTGAGAGAAAAAGGTAAATAGATGTTGACATTATAGAATTAAGTTTATGTGGATAGTGCAGGGCTTTTAGTGTTTCGTTTTTAGATAGAGGTAAACAACAGTAATGATAAATTCTATTATGCTCAAACAAATGTGATAAGGCAGCGGGAGTGTAGTTATTAATAGAAATCTTGTAGAAAATATAGTGTTTATAAAAATATCTGTGAAAACAATTGTACAAAACTATTTTTTTTTGATGTGAAACATCTATAGGCGCGGGTAAACCTGATTTTTGGCGTGGCGAGATTTGCCATGGCGACATTTCTCCACTTCTCCTTACCGAAGTCGATGATGAAAATAATTCAGTTGTCATTTCAAATAAATCTTAAAATTTTGAAACTTTGTATTTAATAAAAAATAATGTTAATGTAATTAACAGTCATTTTATTTTATGGAACAAATAACTTATACAAAACAATTTCGATGTTTCACATCTGCCGAACGTCCCGGGACGGCTTATTTTTTAGGTAGTAAAGAGTAGTTGTTTAAAAATATTTTCTAACAACTTCATTTTGGGAATAACTAGTTTTTTTTACATCTATTTATTTTCTGCAATTACTGTAACTTCCTTATTACTATTTCCTTTATAAGCCTACGTTAAAGATAAAGAATATAAGTAATATGTGGTCTCGACTTTCCTAGGTAAAGGACCGCATCTATCTAATAAAGCACTTGCAATTTAGAGGTAGCCCTTCAGCAGATCACCTAATATATTGCCAGCCTGACCCCCTAATGGGAGCAATGAACTTAGTTGAAACACACTTTATTAGCATCGAACCTAAACATTTTATTAATAAAACCGATAGAAGATAAATATTTAATTAGAATGTTTAAAATGGTAACTCCTGTTTTAGTAACATGTCCTTTGTCGCGGAGACTTTACAAACATACACGAAAAGGACACAAAGAACATTCAGACTCAAAACAACAATTTTTGACAACACAAAGTGTTATAGGGAATCAAACTCGCAATTTTCAACGCAGTAGGAAGCGGCGAGTTGATCTGGAAGATGAAAAGCTCCAGCGTTGGTCAATTTATAGCCATTAGACTTATATTACAACCATTTAGACCCTTACCCTGTTCTAATTAGGGTCAGTTTTATTAATGTAATTCGTTTATTTGTCCCTATTAGACTACTTATGTCTATGGTTTGGTTAAAGATTACAGAATCTATTTCAGTGATAAAGAATATTGATAGATAAGAAATAGAATAATAATATTTATGTTATTAATAAAAGGTATATTCTATTCGCGGATACTACAGCCACTACTGCGCTTAATTTTTTTTAATAATATATATAGCTAAAGAGTTTCTTTGCTTGAAAGCTCTAATCGCAGGCGCTACTGGTTCGATTTGAAAAATTCTTTCAGCGTTAGATAGCCCATCTATCGACGACAATAGGAACGGAGCATCACTAAAAATGTTACAAAAATTATTGCGCTACGGGCAATAGGAGACGTAAACGAGGTTGCGTTGGTCAGCTAGTATAGGATGAAATACAAACTTCGCTCATCGTCTCCTGCGGCAGTAAATAGATGGCAGTGAGTTCATCAGATAAGAGAAGAGCTCTAGAAATCATGTCATAACTGTTAACGTATCCTGATCTGTAATCATGTTACCAATATTGTATACGAAATAGTTAATTCAAGATGAGTCTACGCCGTTTATCCATCATCTAATTCTCGTAAGCTACATATCGTAGCAAGGTAATACGTCGTAACTAGACTCAGAACTATATTAATACAACGCAAACTGTGTAAGGATAGATTAGTTACGTGATCCGCCTTCACGAATCATGAAGGATTAGATGGGATTGAGAGTGTATAGTAAATAAAATAGCTATTGACTAGATCTAGTACCTAGCCTATAGAAAAGGCATGGATTAATATTTCACGATATTTATGCTTTCTGTAGCTATCCTACGGATAACTGTTATAAATGGAAACCCTTTAATAATGAAATTCTTGGTTTTAAGTATTCAAATATTAGTGATTATGAATGAAGTAAATAAGCTTTCAACCATTTGTTGGATATCGTTCAATATTCTTATTTCGTTCTTCGTTCGTAAAATAAAGTTTCTGTGGTTTATGATCTTTATGACGTGTTAATATTTTTTTGCAATATATATATTATTATTGTATGATAGATTACCGTGTGAATTTAATCAGTCTGATTATGATCAGATGAAGTAATGGCCAGTGTAAGTAATTTTCAACAATTTTTAAATGAAAAATATACACTGACAATATTTATTAACACACTTTAATAAAAAACGGCATTAGTAGGCTTTCAAATGAATTCTAAAAACTATTAGGAGCACATTTTACATAGGTAAAATATACAAAATAAATGTCCTAACATACGTATTAAATTTTATATTCTACTAGCTGTGCCGGCTACTCCGTACGCGTGACATTTGTATTTTTAAATTACTTTTATTTTTTTACCGTCTAAACCTTCCCTGGACTACGACAAATATTTCAAAACCAAAAGCAACTAAATCGGCACAGCCGTTCTCGAATTTTAGCGAGACAAACGAACAGCATTTGATTTATATATATATATAAGAAGATGAGTAACCGTGACTCGCCGACTTTTCCTAATAAAATATTTATCTAAGAAAATTGAAAAGATTGAATAAATTCTTGTTAATAATAACTCCCTAAATTCTATCTTGTTTTCTTTTAATGTCTGTAAAGAAAGCTGCAAGTGATCGCAGCCAGCGATAAAACCGCACATTGTAACACTGTTTCAGTTTCTTATATAACTGCTAATCCAATATTTGTTTATCAAAGTATATTTACGTATATTTTGCTGATATTTAACAAGTAAAGTTTTAACAAAGTTTAAAACCGACTTCAAGAACAACCAAATGGATCGATTTCTCTATGATGTCATAATCAGATCTCAATGTCCTTATCGTGGTACCATCACCACCAAGAATCATCAAAATCGGTCCCATAAACGACGAATTTATCCGCGAACACACATTAAAAAAGACAGTTGAATTGAGAACCTCGTCCTTTTTTGAAGTCGGTTAAAAAGGGTCAATTATAAATAAAACATTGTGCAACGGAAGGTAGGTATGCAAACTTAGGGTATATTGATCTTCCTTGTTTTATTGTATTAGCTCAAGTATGTTTGATAAAACGAGAGAGAAACAAAGTTCCTCGTTTGATACAAATTGACGCAACAATATTGCTCTCATGACTCAACGAATATTCATTTAATGTATTTACACAAACCCAATGGCGAGCCATGTCAATTGAGTTTATTATACACATTTAATATCTTCAAAGATACGAGTGCGAACGTATTTCGTTTTATATACTGCTAGCGTTGTCTGATTAACATTTTAAAGCATCTGTGTTATATATTTATGCAAAAGAAAACTAAGCTAATATTACGATTACCAATTTTGTTTACATACCTACTACAGGTTTATATAAATGTTAATAAAATTTTGACTGCCTCGTTGGTCTAGCGGTTGGCGTGAGCGACTGCTGATCATGAGGTCTCGGGTTCGATTCCCGGGTCGGACCAAATGTTTGTATGATCTACAAATATTTGTTTCGGAGTTTGGGTGTGTTCTATCTATAATATGTATGTATTTACAAAAAAAAAAGTATATATGTATTTGTATCAGTTGTCTAGTACCCCATAACACAAGCTCTGCTTATCTTGGGACTAGATGGCGTTGTGTGTAGATGTCTGAAATATTTATTTATTTATTAAAAATAAATAGTTCAACTTTATAACTTTTAAAATTTTTCATTGCTAAAATAAATGTCAAACTGTTATTAAAAAAGTATAATTTTAACAAAAATAAAACCGACTTCAAGGTTCGACTCGATTTCTCGTGGATGCCATCATCAGATATTAATGTCCTTATCATGGTACCACCGTCGGGACATCTCCTTTCCATTAAAAAAGGAAAAAAGGAAAGGAACACACATAAAAATATATATATATATATACAGTCGAATTGAGAAACCTCCTCCATTTTTTTGAAGTCGGTTAAAAATAAGATACAGGTAAGATGAATTTTTATATAATATCTTCATATTTTCATAAAAGTATTTAACTAATACAATAATTCAAATTTTTTACGCTATTAAATTAAACGAATATTTAGAACTCAAACCTTGAATTATAATGATTGTTTTAAAACAATAATAGAGGCGCTATTCTCAGACTGAAATGAGAAATTAAAAAATAATACGAAAACGGGTAAATATTACATCAATTTTAATACAGAACTCGGCCATCGGGCATAAAATATAATTTCTAATTAACTCCAAAGTTAAATAAGAGTGTCGGGCAGTGTTTACTCAGTAAAACGTAATCCTATTCATAAAATTTAATTGAACGAAAATATAAATGATAATTAATTATTTAAAAGTTTACTCAATTTATGACAAGTTGTTTGCAGAGAAAGTAATAGTTCAACAAAGTTAGTCTGTATTACTGATAACGGAAGCCCTTGTCTACTGACTATTGAGAGAAGGCAGCGATAACAGTAATCACGATCTGATAATATTATCACTGAAGCCAGTTGTAATGTATCTTTAACTGAGATTAATTAAACTATAAATCAGTACCTGACCGGTATCGGTATTTTATTTTTGGTAAATTTTCTAGAAATGAATCTAGCTAGATCAACTTATCGCCCCCGAAAGTTTCCTAGGTTCAGAATAAAGACAAGAATTGATAGTTTAATAGTATTAGATAGATAAATAGATTAAATTCCGCAATATTATTACATAACGTAGTATTGATTGAATATACTTGGACTTATTTGCCAATGGATTAGGACATTTGTATAATACATTTCGTATTTATATTATATAGGCATACTAAATAATTTTATACTCTTAAAGTGTAATTTTTATCATTGATGCTATTACTTCATCATTATAATGTATAGTTGTTATTTGATTTCGACATTGTTGCTATCTCCTTAAAACTTTTGTACGATTAGAATGGAATATGAAAGTTAATCTTGTTAGAGATTTGAATTTACAAATGTTAACTGGGCAGATTACATGGATAAATAAATTAAGTCACGGAACACATTTACTTTGCTTCGTGGTAAAAACAACCGGTTATTCAGGTGCTTGACTCAACTGAGGGAAGGTTTACCCGTTAATAAAGGGCCTCTGTCAAGTCTTACGTTATTCAAGCATACCTGAACTATTTTGCAGCTTTTAAGTACATTCTGAGAATCATAGTGCTCCGGAAACTATACTCATTCGGTGAAAAGTAATGAAGGAATTTCTAATACCGATATCTATGCAGTTATGGGATACCAAGGCTTCACAAAACCAAATTGTATAAGAAAAAAGAGTGATAACTCCGGATGAACAGTTCATGCCTGGCCAATTGTGCCGTCTAGCCAGCGTGGTATATTAGGCCAAAAGGGTAATTTGTAAGGAGATACCTAAATCCAGCAGTGAATTGTCAAAGGTTGATAATGATAATAACTCTCCGAGATCTAATGATTCCCTAAAACATTCTCTTAAGCAAAACCGTGTATCTCTCATTAATATAAAAATCACTCATAAATGTTTTTATTCGAATAACATTACAAATACATTTATTACATACTTTAAACAAAACAACTAGCTTTTACACTTCGTGAATGCAGAATGATACACATCACAGAGATTTAACGATATACATGTAAACGTTGGACTTTATTATTCAGTCATAAAAATGTTTACATGATAGTTTAATGTATACAAAGGAAATTCAATAAAAGAATCAGCTACATAAAAAAGAAATCTTACTTCAAGTGTAAATTAATTAAACATTTATGAACTAGTGTCTAATTTGATTTCAACATTAAACTGTTTTATTTCTACATAAAACCATTGGTAATTATTTTATTTTGAATTGTTTTTTAAGTTTTATTCTACTCTATGGTAAATAAAGCTTTTTGGGTCTACAATCACTTTAGACAAACGAACCTACGAGGCTATAGTTGCGTATCATGGATCTCTTTAAATTCAGATTAAAGAAAATACTTTCAATCGAATTCTTTTACGAATCGTTGACGACGTCGAGTTTTATCTAAGACATACACAGTTATTAAAGCAAACCTAAAATTATTTATTTACTATTTATTCCGTCACTGCGGAGCGGAAATAATACACACATATTTGATTAACCCTTTCACTTACCTTATCTATACTAATATATAAAGCTGAAGAGTTTGTTTGTTTGTTTGAACACGCTAATCTCAGGAACAGCTGGTCCGATTTGAAAAATTCTTTCCGTGTTGGATAGTCCATTTATCGAGGAAGGCTATAGGGTATATATCATCACGCTACTATTAATAGGAGCGGAGCAACAACGAAGAATGTTTAAAAACGGGGGAAATTTTCACGCTACGGGCAATATAAGGCGCAAACGAGGTTGCGTGGGTCAGCTAGTAAATGTATATGACATCTTTAGGGTAACCAAAAGAATCATAGTGATTGTGACTGTCAGTAATAAGGATTATTCCATATTAGCATACGTCGTATGGCAAGGACGTGACGGATTACTATACATTTTAACTGCTCCAACTATTTACCGAAGCTACGTCCAAATCAGTTTGGGTAATATTTGAAATTTTCACTGTGAAGGTTATATTTACATTTAGGTTAAATACAATCCATATGTTAGTGAACGACTCATAAACTTTTGCAGTTCTTTCTAAATTACCAGCTTTTCACTGTATGCATATGAAAGTACATATAGTACTTACACCAAAAAAACAAATTTCATTTTTTTTGTCTGTCTATCCGTCTGGCTGTCTCTTGTTCCGGCTAATCTCTAGAACGGCTGGACCAATTTTGAGGGAACTTTCATTGGTTTTGTTCCGGCTAATCTCTAGAACGGCTGGACCAATTTTGACGGAACTTTCATTGGTAGTTTTCTAATTAAGACATTTTTAGACTAGCTTTTTCTCGTGGCGTTACCCGCGGTTGTTTTAAAGGTACGACTATAACCATGGGTTAACCACCGGGCTCAGCTAGTTTTCTTTAAAATTAGGCAACTCATTTAGAAAATCATTTAGGAGAAAAATTAACAGGCTTCACTTTTTTTACGGTTGCTATGTCTAACGACACTTTAATCGGTTTGTCATGTTGAGTTTTTGTACACCTGTAGAATGAATAAGTTGAATTTGTCAGCCTTACGTTTATTTAAACTGTAAATATTTCGGAGACATAGAATCTGTGATCGGTCTTAGCTTATTTTAAGAAAGTAACTTTTCTAATTAAGAATCATAAACAGCCTTGAACAGTGCACTGCTGAACATAGGCCTCTCCTGAATAAGGAAGAGTTTTGATCTGATCTGATGGTACTATACCACGCTACCCAGATGGATTGGTATAGAATTTACTTCAAGCTTTCCTTTTCAATGCATTTCTTAAACAGGCCTAATCCCGCTCACTTGCCCACCACTGTAACTCCTGTACACCAGGCTCAACTGCAGTGACCAACGAACACATCTAGTTATGACACTCGGGAAGTCTCAGGAAAAATGAAAATGTCTAGGAACCCGCTCCGAAGTCAATAAGAACTGAAGGAGTTGGAAATATAATAAATCCACATCCCTCCTAGCGAGAGACAAAATGAAATCAAAATAGGTAGACACCTTTTCCGAACCGGGAAGCACCACGCATAAAATATTATGGGTCCTAAGTGGCTATATTTCATTAAACAAGGTAGTAGAGCCACGCTGATTTCAGTACGAACGGGCCGGCTCGACCGGGGCGGTACTCCCCTCGCACAGAAAATCAACGTAAAATGACAGCGATCATGCTGTCGTGTTTCGTTGGTGAGTGCGAGACCGGAGGCCCAATGATGCAGAAGCATCACTAGCCCGCCATGGTGTGGGTTACCATGCTGCATTGTTGCAATGTCTGCATTCGCAGTATGGTGACCACCACTCTTGAATTGTGCTTATGTTATCCGTCAGGCAAAGTAGAGTCATTTTGGCTGGACCAAACATAAAAAAAAAAAAAACTATAGCATGTATGACAGAATCGCCTCATTGCATATTATGTTGACTTGTGTAGTTTGCTCCCCTAGTCAGCTCTTACGACAGCCATGGAATGAATAGGGGTGGTAATACTTTGTATTATTAAATCATCTCGAAGATCCCACCACCTTCCACGAATTCGTATTCAGAATCCAAAAGAGCTCTTAAGTACTTGTACTCATAAGACCTCTTAAGTTGAGTTAAATTTATGATGTAGGTACATAATTTACGTAGCTTCCCATTTCATTGGAGTTTCATTTATGTATATTAGTATGAAGTGTGGGACCAAAACACTGGTGCAAAATGGGCGTATAATACGCCTCTGCCTATCTCATCTGGGAAACTGAAATGATTTGAAATATGTATGTATTTATATATGTACACTAGTATAATCTGAAGAATATTTACTTATTTATAGTTTATGTCACTTACTTATTACTAATAAGTTATTTAATTCACTAATAATAAACAAATAAACAAACATAGTTAATAAACACAACAGCCAAATGTTTTTATGATCTGCAAATATTTGTTTCGAAGTTTAGGTGTTTTTAACCGACTTCAAAAAAAGGAGGAGGTTTTCAATTCGACCGTATATGTTTTTTTTACAAGTGTTCGCGAATAACTTTGTCGTTAATGAACTGATTTCGCTTATTCTTTTTTTAATGGAAACGAGATATCCTAACGGTGGTACCATGATAAGGACACTAAGATTTGATGATGGCATCCAAGATAAATCGAGTCGAATGTTGGAGTTGGTTTTATTTTTGTTAAAATTATACTAGTCTAATACCCATAACACAAGTTCTGCTTAGTTTGGGACTAGATGGCGTTGTGTATAAGATATCCAAAATATTTATTCATTTATTTGTGTTTTTTACAAAGCATTTATGTTCAACTAACAGTAAATCAATATTTAAAAAAAAAAAAAATAATAGACCTCACTTCCTTGGACAATTGGTACTAATATATTACGCAGTCACGCCTAAACCGTAGCACCAATTACAATGAAATTTCGCATGGAGATACTTTACTTTTGATACAGGACATTGGCTTCTCTTTACCGCGAAAACCAACACGGACGGAGCCACAGGCAAATACTAGTTCCTTATAATAATACTAGTCTGTGTAAAAACCTCTATTGTTTTTTGCAAACAAAGTAACGCAAACAACTGTAGGATAGCAAAACGTGAAAAACTAAAATGTAACTAGAATTATCTAAAATTAAAATTCAAAAATCTATCTACAGTCAGCTTAAAATGAAAACTATCATAAATTGTATTAGTATGAGACTAATAAAAAAATCACCCCATGAATTATCGTTGGCCGCACCGTAAAATTTTATTATACGAATATATTTTTAACTAGAAATTGAATGGAGGCCACGAGAATGTATTTTTGACCGATAAAACGTGGCCAGGTGACAAATTGAAGATTGAAAACGCCGCATGCCTCTAAAGTTTTATGTCCACTATAAATTTATACAATTTAATACTCATCTACTAATATATATATATGTATAATATGACTGGATATTTTTCTTTGAGCACGGAATATTCTCTGAAACTACATTTTGGATATCAGGGCACAAAACTATAACAATAGAAAAACCGTGTGGTGTCGTCGGACACCAGATAGGACCTTATTCGAAGTTCCTTATTATAAAAGTAATATTGTCACGAAATAAATTAAACTAAAAAGGGTGAAGAAAAAGTTAATTATTATTATTTTGTAAATACATACATATATTTATTATAATATACATAGAATTAATTTTTATTATAATATACATAGAAAACATCTAAACTCCGAAAAAACTAATATTTGCAGATCATACAAACATTTGATCCAGCCCAGTCGTCGAATCCGAGACCTCAAACACAGTATTCGCATACCATTGCGTCACCGAGGCAGTTAATCTTAATAACGTAAGATTTAACGTTACGGACGCTTTTTACAGGCTAGGGTACCCCTCTGCTACGCCGCATAGGGAACTTCGCTCCAAAACATCACGACTGAATTGCGAGAAGTTGTTTTTTAGACCAAGAAATGTCTGTGTGACTTTTGAGACAGTAGTTTTGAGAGGTAAATTGCTACTGAATCTTAAAGGGACAAAATATTCATATTTATATATAACTACTAATATTTAAGTACATAATACATATTCAAATCAAATATGCAATCGATAAAAGTCTGCTTGTTCTAAAAAATCTCATCAAATAGTGCCGTATACTACATATTATACTGTACACATTTTTTGTTCCACATAATTTTTATGTCCATACACGGAACGATTTTAATAAATGTTTTATTTATTTATTTATAAATCTTTATTACACATCACTACAGCTTTTTACAGAAATACATATACGGACATCAGGTATTACAACAGGCGGTCTTATCGTTCACGACAATTCCCTTCCAGACAACCTTAGTATGGATATTATAAAATGATCGTTTGGGTAGTCTTTGTACGGATATTTGTTGTTTCTGTTTATTAAAATAAATATTTCACATATATAGAGAGATATGAAAGAATCTTAGTTTGATAGTTTCCACAACAGAAAGTAGTAGAATTTAACAGTCGCTGGAAAGCGACAGGTCAGCACGTAACTTATTTAAAAATATCTTTCTTTTCTAAATATCGCTTGTTATAGTTATATTATTAATTGTTAAAATTAAATAAGTATTTTAGTATTTATAAGCATACGTAATTTTACTTTCTGACTAAAAAAAATAAATAAAACATTAGTTTGTAGAGCTAAGTAAAGTACCGTCACTATTATACCCTGGTAAAGTTAAAAAATATTCAGCTAAATCTACACACGTACTCGCTACTGAATGTAATTATTGACTGAGCGAGCAAAGCAAGCGTAGCTTTTCTATTTTAGATCTGGCCGATTATGTTTACATCTCTGTGTGTTTGTTTATTCGACTGAGTAACTCCTGTGCAGGTCTTACTTTTTGTGACCAAACTCGATGCCCGAGTGTTTTGTACATTAAATTACCACTTTTCATAAAAATCAATTACGTTGGCTTTTAAGCTACTATGCAGATACTTAAGCATTCAACTCAAGATCCATTTAAATTAGTATTCAATTCACAGCATTCCTAGTGAGGTCAACACTCGAACAAAGAACCCCTTCACTCAAAGGAAAGAGTTAAGTTCACAATTACTGTAGGGAAAATATCACTAAGACTACAATAACGAATTTACAAGTATGACACATAAGTTTTTACAAATAATCTTCGTTATCTGTTTGAAACTGAAATTGATACTCGCATCAAAATAGTCCACAGTTCACACGTCAGCCACAAAAAATATATCTATCTGTTTTATAATTTCAAAATTACTTCCTGTTCTAGTTCAAATCTTTGAATATTTTATTTCTCGATTCGCGTAATTTGCTTAATAATGCGTAGGTACAAAAATATTTTAATGTATAAATAAGAACATTGTTTAAAGTATTTTCTCTTGCTCAACATCGTTTTAAATGACAATGTATTATGCTAACCACTTTGTGGTTTATTTTCATTTATAAGAACCACATCTTGTATGACAAGCTGATTACCATAGCTTCTATAAACTTAGTAGAATAAGGTTTTATTATTTAACGGCCTTCATCAAGGGTAATGAAGGGTAACTTCGTTTTGGAGCCGCCGCTGCGACGGCCTTTAATAGAGGATCTATCTCCCTGTGCGTAATAGCTACTTATGTATACAAATTCATTAAATGCGCTGATGTTAACTTAAAATTAATGAAGAAAACTTGACGAAGATTGATAGAAAAAAGAAAGATAACTTTGATATACATTGACATTTTTTACTAATACTTACTCTTTTGTGTAGTGTAGGTAAAGAGGTTGATTGGATGGTTTGTTTTCGAACATCCAATAAATCATTAATTTAGAATACTGTTACTCAACAAACAACATTATCTGAACTCTATAATTTTGAATATACAACTCAGTGGGTTTGATTCGCAGCAATATAAGTAATATAGTATATTGTTTAGCAAGATTTATTCCAACCATTAGCCTTATTAAAGCATATATTACCGTGGCAGTAATTTGTATACAGAAATGTAATGTACACATATACATGTTAATGACTCTAATATAACAACATGACCATATAAATATATAACAATGGTCTGTAAGAAATTGCTTTTAGTGATAAGCCCTCCTATTGTTAATTTATTTGTATAGGTGTATAATAAAATTTCTTTGTATTCTATTTTAATACTCACATTAATTCAAATGAATGTTATATTGACTAATTACAAAGAGATTTAAAAGACAAGTAAATTTTTTTACAAAATAAAAAAATAGACTTTAAGAACGATCAAATCGATTCATTTCTCTTGGATGCCATCATCAGAACTTAGTGTCCTTATCATGGTACCATCTTGGGATATCTCCTTTCCATTATAAAAAAGAATCATCAAAATCAATTCATAAGTGATGACGACATTATCCGCGAACACACATAAACAAAAATGTATATACGAATTGAGAACCTCCTTCTTTTTTGAAGTCGGTTAATGATTAAATAGTAAAAACCAATTTGGTTTTGTACTGATTATAGTACAAATAACATAGCGTCTTTGAAGCTAATCTTGTTCGGAACATCCATGGATCTGATACGATTATAAATTCTAAAGTAACTTTGTCTCTCGGTCTGTCTCTCTGTAACGCTTTCATAGCTAAATCGCTGCACCATTTCAGTGAAATTTGTCGTGAAGGTACTGTGATTCTTGAGCTAAATCTACTTCTCTTGAGGAAGGACATGGAATTTATCGCGATAACCTACATACACACTGGCGAAACCGCGGGCAAGTTCAGTACATTTCAATTATTTTTTTCTTACTTCTTTCTTTCCTTTCCCAGAATAAGGTAGGCTCAGCTTTATGTCCACCTACTTCGATTTTGTACATCGAACAACTGCTATCAGTGCACCAAAACCTAAGTACTATGTCATATCGAAGTTTTGTAGTAAGACCATTGTTGAACTTTTTATGGGTACCAATACTCAAATATCTTGAAATTACTGCAGCGAGTTTTGCTTAAGCAAGTGTTGTATGATCTTGAACTGTACTGAATAAACATAAGAGTCTCTTATAAGGAACTCTTTGTTAGTAGAGGAATATAACAACTTTGTTTCCTCCGTTTAATGTCGTAAATGTTAACGATTATGAACAGTCCCTACGGTGAGTAATAAAATTGTTATTAAGGAGAGTTTTTAGAAGAACAAGCTAATGAAGTCAAATAACCTTATGTGTGTATCAAGTTACGGTATAATATCAAAAAGAATACTTTTTAAATAACTCTATTGTACTCTACGAAAAATTTTAGTATTACGTATTTTATAAGATTTTTATAATTTCATCAGCCCAAATAAAAACGTTTGACGTTTTTAATGTACATATAACAAAAATTGCAAAATGAAAAAAAAAACTTCAAAGGATGATTTTCAAAATATTTTTGTTATTAATTAAAATGAACTGACGGTAGTGTGTAAAATTTTTATTTGAACACTTATTCAAATAATGAATTTAATGAATGAATTCCATTTTTAAAATTAATCCATAAAGTCATACGCGTTGAAACTTTCAATTTCTTCATGTTTACGTCTTCCAACAAAGTAAGAAGATATATGTGATGAGTTTATAAAATAAAATATCGTCTTAAATATAATTATGTTCCTTTAAATTATTAATTTTCTAGAAGAACCTTATTTAGACTCTATTTTAATGCATATATCTAATCTGTTAGGTAAAAGTAAAGAACATCCGTGACCCAGGGAAAAGACGTCAAAAAGTAATGAGAATGTTCTAACCCTATACTCTATATTTGTGTCTCATGCTGGTGAATCGTAGTAGATTCAAACTCCTGTGGTTTATTAACAAAAGAAAAATACCGACAGCTTTCGAAAAATGCAACACAAAAAACACTGTTGGGCTTAAAGGGCTACCTTTTATAAACATTATCATTCCTACTGTGTATATGGAATTTACCTGCAATATTAAAACAATTTGCAACTGCAATTTTAATATAGGATTAACCCGAGTGAGCAAAAGAAAAATAAAGCTCCAAGCAAAGTTCTTTCATTATAGCATTACCAGTGTTTTGTTATTAAAATATGAGGCGGCGGTACTTAAATTCCATGTACAGCGAGCATCGTTGCATACACAATTAATGAGATGGACTAAAAAGGCTATTATCCTACACAAATACAAAATTTCATGGTGTTGTTTATGAGTATTTCTATCAATACTTCCAGATGTCTTGACTTTACTTTACATCTAAGTTTAAACTACAAATATATTATTGTTTACAAATGAAGTACTATTAGTCTAACATAAAATAAGTAATAGTTTAAAAAATAAAAAAAGAAAGCGTTTATAAATAAACTAAACTAAAAGCTAGAGTTTGTTTATTAATTCAAATTAAGGATAGAGTGAAAAGAAATCATTTAAATCTGAAAAACGTGGGGCAATATTATTGAAATATTTTCAGGGCAGGCACCCATTATCGAAAATTGGCTTAATTAGATACTATAGTGCTATTAAACCACAGAAAAAACACGAAATTTTTATACAATCGTGAAGTGCCATAAAAATGCATTTAAATTTTATATTTCAAATAATATGACCATATTATTAGATAGATAGTATAGCAGATAGATAGTATATATTTGAAAATATAAAATTTCATTTCAGTCTAGTTACTCAGTGGCGTGTAAATTAATGTATGCCTAGTAATAAATAAATTAAAATATAAATTACAAAACTATTTACATTTTCGTACAACTTAGAAAATATTTAAACTTAAATAGCTGTTTTTCGTTTCTGGTGTATCGAGATAACGCACCATTTTGGATAAACGTTTCTTTCCCTGTAAAGATTAATTTTCCATCAGAGTAATAATAAAAATTATTCTGACTGTTAAATGACTATTCATTAACGTAATCATAATAATACTAATATTTTGTTGATTAATTAATCAACAAAATGTGCTGCCAGAGCCGTCCATGCATTATAATGTTAATTATATATATATTTGTATCAAAATAGAAGTTATAGCAGCTTAATATAACAAATATTTTATGTAAAATATGATACCAACTTTTCTGCCACGCTGATTTTAGCACGAACAGGCCGGCTTGACCGGGGCGGTACCACCCTCACACAGAAAATCAACATAAAATTACAGCGTTCATGCTGTTCGTGGAGGCCCAATGATGCCGAAGTATCACTAGCCCGCCATGGTGTGGGTCACCATGCTGCATTGTCTGCATTCGCAGTATGGTGACCACCACTCCTGGATTCTGCTTATGCTTTCCATCAGGCAGAGTAAAGTCATTTTGGCAGGGCCAAACATAAAATATATATATATATATCATCTAACTGTAGATAGTGTGAATAACAAAGGAGCTTGTTTAAAATGTGAAATACTAAATTATTTTTATAGGATAATAATAAAAGTCTTACAAAACCGGCTTTTTGACGAAATGTTTCATATAGATTTTTACATATTATTACAGATGCAGGATGTTTATAGTTATTTTATTTAGTATTTTTTCAATGTAAAATTCATGCACTTACCTTTAACGGTTATCTATAATAGTATTATCAAGCTGAAGTTGAGCGCACCAATCTTAGGAACTACTCGCTTAACTTATAGAAAATGATTTTGGTGTTGGATAGTCTATTTATCAAACGCTACGATCAATAGTAGCCGATAGGTGATTATCCATTAAAAATATTTCAAGACGGGGAAAATTTATCCCTTTTGAGATATGCTTTCTATTGATTTCATACTCAAACACGATTTCTGCCGAGAAACAACTTTTTCCCCAAATAAATAACTTAGTAAAACATAGTGAGTAACAAAAGACTGACAGGTACTACAGAACACACGTTGGAAGTGTGTCATACATTAGAGCTTTTGGCCACTAAAATTGGTTGAGCCCAAATCAAGTTAGGTGTTAACATTTAACTTGAAGTTACGATGTTGAGAAACATAGGACTGACTGACTGGTCGTGGTTCTCTAGACAGGAATGAGACCGTTAAAGTGCTTGATATGTGATGTTATTTTTCACATCTGCTAAGTTAAAAAATACAAATATAATAAATAATACATATACACATACGTGTCCATAGATCAAAATTTACGGCTGAAAATGTAAAATGTCAATTCTAACTATGCAAAATATGTAGTCATACAAATTTGTAGACATTGTCACAACCACATAATAGAAGACCATATATGAAAATTAAAAGAACTGGTTAACAATTATGACAGTTAAGTAACTTGGAAAAATACAAACTTTTCATGTATTTTGTTGTGTTGTGTTTTATTAACATAACATTATAGTAGAGCAATCTATTTAAATAAATGTTAGTGTTTGAAATATGATTATACTGCTCATTTACAAAGTTATCGAAGCAGAAAACAAAACGCTACCAAGGTGGTCTATTTGAGTAGCAGTAAAGTATCTAATTTAAACGTGCCCGTGTATAATGAAAACCGGCATTTGTCAACTGTAGATTAATGTTTCTGTCGTCCATCTCAAACTATATATATTATATATCTATACTATAAGTTTAGACAAAATAGTTTTTTGTTTTTTACGTATTACCAAGCTTGAGAGTTTTGGTTTTTTAATTATAACATAAGGAAAATTATAACGTTATAGAGTCCCTTTAAAAAAACACTTCCAAACTGATTACAAGCTAAAAGAAATCAATTCAGGGGGATTGCTTTTCATACATCCATATTTAAACAATACCCAAAAGAAAAATAACACTTATTAGAAAATCTAAAGCCATGACTGGGAGTGTATTCAGTTTAACTATTAAATCACGACGCGACGTTGCCACACGACTTGCTTAAAACCGCGCGTAATGAAGAGCTTCTCAAATATTATCATAGATGAAAAATATCGAGGAGCTTATAGATATGTTACGTTAATAATGTACGAATACATTGCTCCAATTATGTCCAAAATGCTCGCAATATTGTATATACTCATACATGAATACACGATGTGGATTAAATATAAGCGAGCCCTCGGGCCGTTGCTCTATTTTCAATCTTGCCCAGAGGTTTATTGGTTTGTTAAGTAAATATTTTTCATACCCGTAATCTGTGGATGTTTTCTACGCGAGATATTATATGTGTATCGTGAGATACTCAAGGTGATAGAGTGTTAAAAATTAAGGCTTAAATATAAAATAGATATAATCATAACTCATGTCATTATTGTAGCTCGTAGTTTCGTGAAAAAATTAAATATTCTTGCTCGGGCGGCAATTGTTAGTACAAGTAATAATCTAAAGAATAAATTTATAATAAGATTTTATTTACGATTTTTTTTCATGTTAGAGAATTAACCATTAAAGTGTGCGAAAAAGTTTTTACAGATTTACCTACTCTACCTAGTTTACCTACTCTAGTTTTTCTTAAGTTATGACAAACGAAAAACACTCGACCCCGCGAACACAAAAAAATAAAAACTATTATGCTTAGGTATGTCTATTCTTAAATATATGAGAACTTCCAATGGTAGCCATATATACTTTACTATAGACGGCAATGCACGTAGTTGTATTATTCCTTTCTTATTTCTTACCGTTAAATGTGAAGTTTATCTCTGTTCTTTTCCTCTTGTTAACTGCTAATCAAATTCTAAAAGATATTTCTTTCCCCAATTCAGGCACGTTAATTATTCAGGAATTTCCTTTTTACGAATGAAGACAAAGTACTTTGCTATCACAAAGTAATCGAATGGTAGCCCGTAAATTACTTTTCAGTATTTGTTCTATTCGTCATCAATCAATTTTACCTTACTGATTAGTGTTTAAAAAATGTTTAAATCGATTTGTTTTAACATTTAAAGTGACAGCCTTGAATTCTCCAGATGTCAGACAATATAAAACTCACTACAATAGGATAATTAGAAAGTTCAAGCCAATCAAGCAATCATTCAAACTAATAATCATATTATGCTATTGCAAAACTTATAATAATTCGTAAAAATACAAAGCATATTGCAATTTACGAGAGATTAGGTATGTTATCTGATCTCTCATAAATTGCAATATGCTGTGGTAGCTTTTATAATTAAAAAAAAATCCGAAATAGATATACTGTTTTTAAACTGTTTATAACCGCTAGATATTATATTTACGTTATCAACATTAATAACGATCAGATTCTCAAAACAATTGAACAGATTGTTTTCAAATATAGCTAAGAATCATCTTCATAAAGTTCTTGTAGACTCTGGTATATACAGAGAGTATCATAACATTTTGCATAGAGGGTTAAAAATAGAAAAGGTGACTTACCTGAAACTCTTAAAAATTTAAACACTGACAGTAATTAATTAGTACAGAGTGAGCTGAGAACTTTAGGCAGTATCTGACTTTTGCTAATGGATTAGACGTAGTACAGATTTCTAAGCCACAAAATTTTCTTTAAATTGTAACGGTTCATTAATTAATTTGAGCAAGGGCAAGACACATTAAAATTTTTACTTAACAACTTAAAATTTGGGTTGGTCATATGTATATTATTTTTTCCGGTCAAATCACATCAAGAACCAAGGTTTTAGTAATCTACTGTTGGATGTAGCCGTCTCTTTATTTCTAAAACCTCCTTCATTTAGGCCTGGTGGCTCACATTGGCTAGACGGGTTGGTTAGTTTGTATCAATTTTTCTTTCTCTTTGTAATGCTGTAGTTCTGCATTGTTCTATGAGTTTTATAATTATACTAGCCGATCCACGCAACCTCGTTTGCGTCTCCTATTGCCCGTAGCGTGATAATATTCCCCCGTTTTTTTAACATTCTTTATTGTTAGTCCGGTCCTGTAGGTCTTAGCGTGACGGTATATAACCTATAGCCTTCCTCGCTAAATGGGCTATCTAACACTGAAAGAATTTTTCAAATCGGATCAGCCGTTTCTGAGATTAGCGTGTTCAAACAAAGAAACGAACAAACAAACTCTTCAGCTTTATATATTAGTATACATTCCCCGTATTAAAATTAATTATATTCGGAAGTATCATATATTCTAGACACTCAAGAACTGATGGAATATCAACAGAATTACGATTAACATAATTACAGTAACGGATATTAAAAACACGTTGGAAAAAACAATTTTACTCGTCTTCATCACGACTGAAGTATAATGACTGAGCAATTAGTAAGTAGATATTTACATAAATGTTTCCTCTTAAGCACGTCTCAAGCCTGCGAAGAGAAAATCCCTAACATTAAATACAAACATCGTCCACTTACTTCATTTCTTCTTTAATCTATACTAATATATAAAGCTGAAGAGTTTGTTTGTTTGTTTGAACACGCTAATCTCAGTAACCGCTGGTCCGATTTGAAAAATTCTTTCGGTGTTGGATAGTCCATTTATCGAGCAAGGCTATAGGGTATATATCATCACGCTAAGACCTACAGGATCGGAGCAACAATGAAGAATGTTACAAAACCGGGGGAAAATTTGCAAACGAGGTTGCGTGGGTCGGCTAGTTTAAAAATAAGAACACTTTTTTTATTTGTCATAATTTTGTATCTTCAAATATTACTGTAAACATTGGTCAACGGAGATACAAAAATATTTTCTTATTGTTTGGTTTTATGTGAAAACCCATGAAAGTATTTTATTTCTAGTGTTTTACTTTGCGAGTACAATAATCACTACTAGCACTGATCTTAGGATATGTACCAATCTATGCTATACTATAGTATAGTATAGCATAGTATAGCATAGTATAGCATAGTATAGCATAGTATAGCATAGTATAGCATAGTATAGCATAGTATAGCATAGTATAGAATAGTATAGTATACAATTGCTTACAATCTATTATAATAGGTTCAGACAAACCCTCAGTGGTGCTAATTCTATATATATAATCCTATATTCTGTTGTTGGCATCACTAAACTAAAATTTGTTGTTGGATTATATACTTTAAGGCCATTGACTTACGATTCATTTTTCGATATTCCACATCTATGCTTTCACTATATTTAATTCAGTACCAACTAAAATTTAATCAGAGGTACACGCTCGTTTATTAGTACAAAAACTAAGCTAAACTCTAAATGTAAAAATTAAAATTAATAATTACGTAAGTAATTTGGTCGTCATTAGTTATTCTGTGGTCTAAGTTTAGGTCGACATGTCAGTTTTACACCACACGTTTTCAACGTTCAACACAAAAATAGCAAAAGAAAAATTATGGCCTAAGTTGAGTAATTTAACTAATTTTGGTTATGTCAGAGTAAATTTTATTTTTTCTTTTGTTTTGATTGTAATTGTTATTGCGATTCAGATAGGCAAGATAAAATAAAACAACTTAGAATATTAAAAAGAATTATATTATTCGTACAAAGATTCGCTTTGAATTCTGTTAAATCATTACACATTTTGAAATTGGCCTAACCGACATAGTCGATGTGTGAAACCTCTGTAATATGAGATTTATCGTATCACAGGTATCTTTGATCTTTGAGGCAAATTCTAATCAGTTTCAAGTGTTTACCGAGATACTGTAGCTAATTTTCTGTTATTCTTGGAATATAATTATGAGTATCTTTCTTTATGGGTTACTAATAAATTTTAAATTGTTTCCACTCGTTTAGTAAATGGAAAACAAATAGGGAGCGTTTACAGTTTTACGCGAGTGTAATTACTTTACATATGCCGCCGGCGAGGCAGCCGCTTCAGCGCGCTAAATTAACAGCGAGTCATGCCAGTTCGCCTGCACATAGCTTCGTTACTCCAGGAAGTTTTTTCAATTCGATGCTCCATGAGCATTGAGCATGAGCCAATGAAACATACCCTGTTACGTAAACGTTACCCTGATTATTTTGTACGAGCGGTCAGTTTGAGTAAGAAAATAGATACATTTCAAGAGATTCTCTTGTCCTACCAGACAACTTTTCTTTTGTGTACTTATATCATACGATACTGTGTCGTATATATCATAACTAGCAGACCCACGCAACCTCGTTTGCGTCTCTTATTGCCCGTCGCGTGATAAATTTCCCCCGTTTTTGAAACATTTTTCATTGGTGCTCCTCTCCTATTGGTCTTAGCGTGATGATAAATAGCCTATAGCCTTCCTCGATAAATGGGCTATCTAACACTGAAAGAATTTTTCAAATCGGACCAGCGGTTCCTGAGATTAGCGTGTTCAAACAAACAAACTCTTCAGCTTTATATATTAGTATAGATTATACATTCTGATTACTAATAAGGACTGTAGAAGTTGCGAAAAATAAAATGTTAATGAACCAGAAATAAATTTACTATCCATTTTCTTAATACTCTTTTCCTTCAAAATACCGCGAGGTAGTATCATTACTTTAGCCATCTTTGTTTAATAAAAGCCTAACCGACTTTCATTCCATAGCGGAGGTGAAATAAGCGCTATTGCCGCTGATATTGAAATATAAAAAGCGTAAAGTGCCTTACTTATCTAAGCGTCGCATAAAAATATACATAACTCTAGTTTGCTATGTATTCACGCACTGTTTTATACCATAAATCCTGCTTCGTTTATTGCTAAAATTTTACGGTTCTTGATAAACGCATATCCTTATTGTTTACTTCTGCAGATTATAGAGTAATTTTATACAAAGTTTCTGAAGAATTTATTTAATAAAATAATGTTTCAATAAGAATCAATAGGTGTTGCGATTGTAGCTAATTGTTTCTGTGGATGTAGCACCGACAAAAAGCTTTTCAACTTTAGGAACATTACGATGAACAAAAATTGACCAGGTGCGAGTCGTGCTCGCGCACTAAGGGTTCCGTACTGTAGCCGTATTAATGTTAAAAAAAAAAATGGGGAAAAATTATGTTTGTTGTATATGTGCCTTTTTAAATACTTATATTATTCTGTTTTTAGTATTTGTTATTATAGAAGCAACATTAACACGATATCTGTGATTGTCAAATTTCAACTGTCTCATCACGGTTATAGAGATACAGCCTGGTGATAAACAAATGGACGGATGGATAGACAGACGGACAGCGGAGTCTTAGTCTAGTAATAGAGTCCCGTTTTTACTCTTCGGGTACGGAACCCTAAGAATGAAGTTTACAATGATTCTTAACTGGATTCAATTGCATGTAATATTGTCTGCCAAAACTACTGAACCGATTTAAATGAAGAATGGTATATGATAGTCAAGAGCATGAGAAAGGACATAGGCTAAAATTTCATGGACGAAAGACACGCGGCGGAGCCGCGGGCAAATATTAGTTTTAATATGGAGGGATAACACACAGATTACATAGAGTCCTTAAAATACAACTTGATATTTGTGACAGTTGTCATGTGTGATTTTATCACATGACTTTTATAGTTATAATGTATAATGGTCCGTACTCACATGCGGTATTTCTCGATAGTTTTACTCCAAAACGAGTAAAAATATACCGCCATCATGTCCGCCATGGTAGATCGTCTAAAAATACGTGTTTAATAAAAAATAGATTTAAGAATTTTTCTTTCTTTAATTATTTTATAATTAAGAATTGCGAGACTTGTTTAATGGCTACATTTATGTCTGTTCAACAAAGGAGACAGTGGCTACACCGACTCCTTTGTTGAACAGACATATTTTGGCTCAAATGGTTCGTTGAATACTGAACGGCGCGAGTCACTCGATAGATGAATACTGAATGTGTGGACGAAAGCCCATGTCGTGGTTTTTACTCGACATATTAGCTCTAGCTATAACCGTATGTGAGTTCTTAGCTTTACACTACATCTGTGATAAATATAAATAATGAAAATATTGATAAAATAAAATCGCTTGTTCAAGGTAACTTAGTTAGTTTCGTAACCACCTGTGTGTGACAGAGATCGAGCTGTATTTTAAGCACTGTAATCGTAAATGACAACTGTCGCCCATGGACACCTTTATCCCAAGAGTCACAAGTGCGTTGTGCCCAAACTAAAAGGGAAGTTGAGAGGAGGGGTAGGGTGGTCAATTAAATCAATCATCATCATCATCATCATGGGCTGCCATCGTCAAAATGAAGTTTGGAGGTCAGCAGACTCTATCCCTCGCGATCATAAGCGGTCTCTTTTAGTTGGTGGTTTTTTTTTAAATTTATAAAATCAATAACTATTTGTTTTTATAAACCAGTTGTGTTTTGGTATCACTTCGGTTGCGTCACCAATCTGTGATAAAAATATCTTCTGTTTTTAAAATAATGTATATTGGTACGTTATTCCACAATTTGATGAATCAATCTTATGTAGTTGGATGCGGGTAGCACAGGACCGGTTGTTCTGGAGAGCCTTGGGTCTATGCACATTGGATGGCTTTTGGCTGAGGTGATGATGAGGAATATAATAAGGAGATATTCACGTTCATATGTTACAAATGTATTAGAAACCATACGTTTTGTTCTTTGCAATACTTTTATGATTGCAATATTTAATTGATTAATAAATATCAGTAGACAAAATAAGTAAAGAAAAAAAGTGTTCTGTAAGCGAATATGCTGTCAGTCTACATAAAATATCAGCCGTAGGGTAAAACGGTAGTTCGTCAAAAACCTAACATTGTTCGCTTAAGAAATATATTTAGTTTATTATGAAAAATAGCTGGAGGTAAATGAGACGTTGTTTCTTTTTCCAAGTAAAATATATAAGATCATTAGTTTGTATACAAGATCTTCTGTCTAAAGTTAACGTTATTTTTGATATTCCTCTTGGTGTTTATCTAAGCGATCAAAAATGTTAAAATCCTCCTGTCTACTATCCAGTACGCCAGTTCACTATTAAATCTTATAGAAAACCATAATACTAAAATTGTGATCGGTACGTCTATGTCTGTATAGGATTAGAAAGAATATCTATAAAATGTATATTGTAGTTTAGGTCACTATTAAATGCGATGAGACATACATAAAATTAATACCCAATCTAGCAGCAGTAAATAAAGTAAAATTATGCCCAAATATGCATTCAATACTTAACTATTAGCTAGAAATGTATAACTGCATAATTAAAATGTTGGCTGTACATTTGAACTCCGACGAATATTATATTACAATTACTGTTCTAAAAATAATTCTACACCGATATGTTTTTGTTATTAGCTTGCAATAGCAACACTTGTATGTACTATTATTATAATAACTTATAATTCCTCTGACTCGAGTATCACAGCCAATCAGAGCAAGGTTGTATTATGTTTTGAATTTGTATACAGAAACTATGTATAAAATACAGCGATATAGGTCTCATTTCAAAAATCGTCAACTAATTCAGTGGATTTAGTAAAATTGTTGCTAAAATCTAGGACGTCATTACCCAAACAGTTCTGAAAATAACCCATCCGTTGAGGAATCGTTCTCCTTTGATCCAACTCCACTGTATTGCGAAAATCACATGCCCTAATTTTGCACTGTCACACACAGCGAGGGGTGTACGCATACCAAAAGTGTTTGTACTCAGAACGTCGATATTTACCTATCGATTTAAAAGTAATGGGTTTATCATATGTTTACTGAAAGCATTATGCTCTTCACGTCGACTAAAAGACTGCTTACATAAACTCGCATTATTATTTAAAGCTTTTAATTGCTTACCATTTTTGAATTCACGCAAAGTTAATGTAATGTTTAACTTGTTTACTCCATGTAAATATCCACATTGACTGTGATTTTATCAAACTGTTTCGTCAGACGGCTATCTATTAATTTGATATTGCAGCAATATACACTTCGCTATGTGTTTTGCGCTCAATTTGGGCAAATAAATAAAATTGTTGTTTTAATGACATAAACTGCGTCGTTGGTCTACTGATTTTCTCTCCACTTTAACCCCAAGAAGACGCAAATATGTATGCTCCATACCAAAACTAAAGACAAATATATCACGACTAGCTAATTCCTCCTCCTCCTATTGCCTGCAGCGTGTTAATTTTCCCCCGTTTATGTAACATTCTTCATTGGTGCTCCGCTCCTGTAGATGTTAGCGTGATGATATATAGCCTATGGCCTTCCTCGATATATGGGCTATCTAACACTTAAAGACTTTTTCAAACCGGACCAGTATTTCCTATTTTCCTTGTTTTAACAAACAAACAAACTCTTCAGCTTTATATATTAGTATAGAAGTATAGATATCTTGTCGACAAGTGTCGTACGATGGACGAGGCATCTGTTCAGCTGTGAACTGCAATATATTACTTGCTTAAACACCGATTTTATAATTGGTAAACTGTTTTGTCAATATATAGTGGTAATAATAATGTCCATAAACACATTATGGAATACTATTTTAACTAGACTGAGTTTATATGGACACATATTTCATTCTAAATACATAAAAACTACAAATAAAAATATCACTCTGCAAAAAATATATTCTTACATAGGAAATAAATAAACCACCACTGCCTTATCTCAAACTAAAAAATGGGTAACCCGACTGACAATATGTCTGAAAACATGCGATTACATATTTCTAAGTACATACAAATATATATGCGAGCGAAGCCGCAGGTGATCGCATATATGTCAATTTTGACGGTGATTCTTCAAACTAATAGATATAACCTTTTTATTTCTCAACTGGTTGAAATAAAACAAACAATAAATGTTAAGTACATTAAGTTTCGCACAACACATAAGAGAAAACCGCATCCAAACCAATTGATAGCGTTATTAGTTTTTCTTCAACATCTTCAAGTAGAGACATCAATCTCTTACAGTTTTTTTATATGTTTAGATAACTTATAAGTACTTGAACTGAATTTTAAAAGTTTGTGCTCACGTAATTTGTATTTTTACCAAGAAACATTTATCGAAAGAGACATATATTGGTCTTTATTCACTCAGTCCCTTGTTACAAGTGACAGAAGATAAGATTTAGGTAAAACTTGCCTGGGTACGTACTCAATACTCTCTAAGATAAGGGTGCTAGAACCGTGACCAACCGAACCGTCTTCAAATTAAAGAAAGGCCATTATGTCATACGTAACAATAAATTTTATTGTTACAGCTACGATATTAACTTCTGGAGTTAATATCTCGGTGTTTAATAGTTTATATACATTAATTTCCCCATTGGAACTGTCAAACAGGTTTTGGGGTCAAAGATTAAAACTTTGTTTGTTTTCTTTTTCTTTTTAATAAATAAATAACAATAGTTATAAGTAATATGTTATCCAATTCAGGCTACCATAAGGTGTACTTCTTAATAATATCACAGAAACACATTTGTTGAAAGAATTTCCAGTCACGATTTACATCACTAGTGGGATACCCCAAGTTGCTAACTTTGTAAAACTTTTAATGGTCTTTTTTATAGACTTATTGTTTACAACTGCTACGAAATAAATGATGTTGAGAAAGACTGCAAAGTCTAGTCGAAATTTTAGTATTTTATATGAATTTTGTTATTTTCTAGTTTAATACTGCATAACAAATTAAATCTAGTGGTTGTGTGAGTTTGTAGTGTTGTATAAATTAACCATTACCATGGTTATAATTTAAAAACCTGAAGTAGGTTAAAAGAAAAGATTTTTGTGTAAAAAAATTATACAAGACACGTCGTTATTCAGCTATCTTATTAGTAGAATTGTGATTTTGCAATAACAATAAAATTTTGTCAAAATGAAATAGTTTAAAAGTAACATTTATTATTTCAAAAGTAGCATTGGCGATTTAAATTCAATTTCTTTCGGTAATGTATTTCAATATACAAGAAAAAGTTTAAAAAGTATAACCCAAATACGCAAATTTTTTGACAAAATTTACGTACCTAGCCCATGTCACTCTGACTATTATTACGAATCTATTGATACCTCATTCATTAACATTGGTTCAGTAGTTTAGGCGCTAAGGTTAAACACCCAAATATACATTGACTGCCGAAACAATTATCCTTCCTTTTTTCTTAAAACCCCAAAAAACAAAAATTTTGTCCGGGATCCCCGGAACAAATTTTACAAGTTATTACTATCAAGCAATTTTTTTCGTAAGGGCCGGGGTAACGTACCATGCAATTTGTAGGACAATGTGGCTGTTACATTATATAAATATTAACTAACATTCTTACATAATGAAAACAAATATTTGGCCTACAAAATGTATGGTTTGATCCTTCCAACATATATCGATAACTTAGTTAGCTTAATTTGGCAGACACATTGTATCACAAACTGCCTGGTATGTTATCCAGGTCCTAGGCTCAAAAGTTTTTTGTCCCTGTTAAATTTGTTAGGTAGCACAATCAAAAATTTTTGTAAGGTGAAAGGTAAGCCCTTCATCAGAATGAAACCACGTTCGAAAAATTTGCAAGATAGTAATAACTTGTAAAATTTGTTCCGGGGATCCCGGACTATAAAGGTCTAGATACAGGTAAATTTACAGCAAAAGAAACTAGCTAAAGTAATTGAAGAGGTTACCCAATGCATTAAGTATAAGAATAGTTTTCGTTTCATGTTCAAGGAAAGTAAAAGTTAATTCAGTTAATAAGTAGCCTTGTGTGCTAAAGGGTAATTTGTTAAGACAACCCAAGTGTCAAGTAATAAAGTACTGAAACGTACCGGTTTCTTTGTTTAGTTTGTGACGTTAGTTATGACGTAGACCGCTTAACTAATCGCGCCCAAAATACCCCTTAAATTATTGAACGCATTAATCCATCAAAACGGCTTGTAAATGTCTACTAAACTTGGGCCTGTTTAATAAAGTGCCCCAATACACGTTCTACGTCCTATAGAATGAATTCATTAAGGTGTTCAGGTAGAATCGAAATCGAACGATTCACTGAATGTTGTATGTACAGCAAATATACGAACATTTACAGTGAATTAATTTCCGAGATATTATAATTATATTTTGGTAGTTCTGAGGTGGTTTTTTGCATTTAAACTGTTATAAAATTAAAGTATCCTTTCGTAAAAATACTAAAAAGATATACTTAAATGAAAAAATAATAGGAAAGTAGGTAGAATCTTGTTAAACAAGCGTTAATTTGTCGTATAAACTAGGACTAAATACGTAATTAAGGTATCGTACATAATATCATAAAAGATACTTCGATAAGTGCTTATTTTGGCCACAAGAAGTGGTTCGGCAGTAAAGGAGTCGCGTAATTTAACTTGTAGATAACAATAATATATGTTAACACTTGAGTATTATAGTATACCAGCCGACACACGCAACCCCGTTTGCGTCTCCTATTGCTCGTAGCGTGATAATTTTTATTTAAAACATTCTTTATTGATGTTCCGCTCCTATTGGTCTTAGCGTGATGATATACAGCCTATAGCCTTCCACAATAAATATACTATCCAATGCTGAAAGAATTTTTCAAATCAGACCTGCGGTTCCTGAGATTAGCGCGTTCAAACAAACAAACTCTTCAGCTTTATATATTAGTATAGATTAGACATAGGTATTTAAATGTATATAGTATACAACTATACTAAAGCTGTTTTGAATTTACGGCTCTAATAATGAAAACAACGCAAAGTATTGCTTAGCCACACCTATTCGTTTTATCCATCTGGACGGAAAAATGGGACGCGGACGTAGACAATGGTATAGAGGTGACAAAATCAATAGCGCCTATTATGGAAAGCACCAAGAACCCTTGTAAAATAAATCAGGAGCGTGTTCACCAAACAAGAAGAAACAAAATAATAATATAGATATCATAGAAAAATTAAATAGTAGGTACTAACAATGTAGTTAACTACATTGTACGTTAAGAGTTTCATTAATAACATAACTAAATGGTCATAGCAAACAGGTACATGTAGCCACCACGCTAACAAACAATTAACACGTCCACAGTGGAATGAAAGGGTTTCTCACTTGTTATCTATCTATACTAATATATAAAGCTGAAGAGTTTGTTTGTTTCTTTGTTTGTTTGAACACGCTAATCTCAGGAATCGTTGGTCCGATTTGAAAAATTCTTTCAGTGTTTGATAGCCCATTTATCGAGGAAGGCTATAGGGTATATATCATCACGCTACTACTAATAGGAGCGGAGCAACAATGAAGAATGTTTCAAAAACGGGGGAAATTTTCACGCTACGGGCAATATAAGACGCAAACGAGGTTGTGTGGGTCGGCTAGTTATTGGTATAAATATATGTAACAAGAACGATAACATCACACAAGCATTAACATTCCTACAAATTAGAATGAATTGAGTGCGACACGTATGAATATGAAACGCAATCTCATTACAATCTGATAAACTGCAAAAGGATTTTAAGCACATTACACAACCAACATAAAATTTGTTAATTTAGTTGAAATAAAAAAGATGATAAAATGTTAATTTGAAAAACAAAACTACGTGTAGATCTGCGGCACTGAATAAACTACATATGGGATAATACCGACAAGACGTAATGAAAACCCATAAGAAAAGTATTATTCGTCATGATCATATGCAATAAAGCTGTCACAAAGCGCCCTTCTACGGAAGCAATAAAGTTTGGCTTTAAGGATTCATCATCCTATGATTGTGTCCTTGCACAGTGCGCAAATACTTACGAAAATTGTACACAGCGTAAATGTCACAAACATCAAAAGAATAGTTATGTCTCTATTTCTTCTTTTTTCTCATAAAAGATAACACAGTAGGAACAGACACAAAGGACACCGGACTATAAACAACAATTTTTGAAACACCCAATCTTGTCCTAAGTGGGGATCGAACCCGCAAAACTTACCTGAATAGGTAGCGGCGAATTGACTACCATGCAGCTATTTACCTTTGTGATTTTAGAAAATAAAATAAAGCATCATACCTAAAGCATTTTGGTTCTCTCTTTGCATTATAAATTTAACTTATTCCACTGTTTTAATTAACTTTAATCCTGACCAGTTACGCCCTATGGCATTATCAAAGGTAGGCAAAGTGCCGACAATCCAGAGTATAAATTACATAGGTTACAAAAAAAACCTTTTTGGTTGACATACTTTTTTAGTTACCTATATTAGGTGGGCGTTTTTCAATTCCTTTGACCCTTGACTCAACTGTAATGTCCACTAACTTATCAAATATTTTATTTGATAACTATTAGTGAAAACATCATGTTTAAAATGGCTATCAATAGCAAATTTTAACAAAAGTAAATCAAAACATAAAAGTAAACTAAAATAAAATCTTAATTAAAACAAAAGGTGTAAATGTTCTACAATTTCACGATGTCCCATGCATACTTCCTAACTTTGAAGTATCATAATCCCCGATATTAAATAATTTTTTTTAATGTCTCGTAATTGGTTATTATTGAAAATAAGTAAATAAATATAATTTTGTTATGTCCTAGAATTTTTAATGTACCGGAATTCCCAGTTAGTAACTACGATTGTCGACATTCTAGAATTAAACTCACTTGTACTTATTCCACTATTTTATTTCCTTTTTACACCTGACCGGTTTCGCCTTATGGCATTCTCAAAGGTTATGATTACATTTACCCAAAAAACAAGTGAGTTTAATTCTAGAATGTATTACAACAAGTTCCATCAAGTGCCGACAATCGAGAGTATAAATTATACGATTGTCGACATTTCGACTTTAAAAGACATATGGTTGTATGCCAATATTTTCTGATAAGTAAACCATTTTTTGAGAGTTTAACATCCGTTGCCGATTCTTTATCGGGTATCTATGATTGGATAAACCGTTTCTTACTGTCGAGAAGAAAAGAACTGAAGTTATTAGAATCGTAAGTTTTATTGTATTTTATATAAAGTATTGTGATGTGAAGTCATAAAATATACTTTCGTAATGAGTAGCGTTATATAATACTGTACGGCTTAAGTGCTTGTTAAATTATAAAAATATGAACTATTTTCAAAAAGCTGATTTATTAAGCTTTACAAAAATAAGAAAATCCAATACAAATTCGTATCTAAATAATAGCGCTTCGGTTCCGTAACGAGCATCTTTTTTAAAAAACGCCCAGGTACCTCACTGATTTTCAAGTGTCCTAACTAGTGTTCACAGTGTACACAGTGACAAACCGAACTACTCAAACCGAAAAAGCTAAGAACAGAATAGAATACAAGAAACATTACTGTACATAAATTAACGCAGTTTACGTTTAGGAACATATCAATTTAACGACCATGTACAAATGGCAGTCTTATCGCTACAAAGCAATTTATATAGGCAACCTTTGGATGGAAAGATCAATATATCAATCTAAGCACCGTCAGATCTAAAAACATTGGGAGAACACATTTAAAATTTTGGTCTTAACTAAAGACTAATATCTTAAAGCTATGAGCAATTAGAAATAATATCTAATATTCAAACATAGTCGAATAGTAGTACGTATCATCAAATAGTTATGTTACAAAAGGGTTTTGTGATAAAGAATAGTTCCGAAATAAAATGAATTCGAGAGCAACTTTCAGCAATTTCGAAATTCTCTGACATTCAGCGTACTGCTTGTATTTAAAAGCATGAAACATAGACAAAACTTTTACTGGATTTATTTTACAGACAAATTTTGTAACTATTTTAGATAGGTAAAACATGTATCAAACTTCCTCTTTAAGATAAATATATCTATGGTAATCAATGAAAGCTGAACTACTAATTTAAATCAATACTCATTTGTTGTTGGAGAGCCTATGTTTAGAGGTAGGCTACAGGCTAAATTAATATTTTGCTATGATGAAAACGAGCAGAGCATCAATCAAAAATTTACCAAGAACGGAGAAAATCTATGAGTATGAGTAACGTTGGTCAGCTACTGAAATAAGAAAGTTATCATCATTTACATAAACAGCCTTTAAAATTTCATTGCTGGTCAAAGGCATAGAAAGGAGTTTTGGCATACTACGAGTATGTGGTATGCTAGCGGGCGCGGCGGCGGTTCAACATAGGGTTTGATTCAAGTTCTCCTTTCTTATGAAAAACAAAAATGGATCACCATATTTCAATTCATTATATTCACAATGTCAAACCACTTCGAGCATTTACGGTATTATAACGGTTACCATAGTGAAAAACAAGTTACAAGCTTTATCGGATTTCAGCACTAATCGGATTAATACATAATTGAAAAGCGACAAGCTGCCTGTCACTACTTATAAACTTAAACCAACAAGTTGTCTCGCATAGCGGCGAACGAAGTTCAGCCAATTTAATGGATTATTTAATTTTGTAACTAAGATGGCGAACAAGTATTCTGCAGACCATATTGTAAATAATTCACAAATGTTTGTCACGTAAATATCTATCGCTTACATTGATTTGTTTAAAACTTTTTGCACATGGTGTTTATAGGCGAATTTAATGCCTTGACGCATTCCCTCCCAGTCAACTTTCCGGTGATGTAAAAATTTCAAGACGCTTGATCAAGCTTCAATTTATTTTTATTTTACAACTTCAGTCACCTGAGTACATAGGCGGACTTAATGCCCAGGGCATACTCAACCAGCCAACCTCCGGAGGGTGTAGTGATCTGGTAAGATAGAAGCCGCGAGGTTATAGTTGTACTTAGCAACACAAATCGATACAATTAACACTAAATGACAGAAACAAATATGCATTAAAATATATACATACATACATACGCAAATCCGCCATCTGAAGGAGATGATTATGCACATTCTTTTTAAATGTGTAACGGTTAGTAGACATCCTGATTTCAAGTGGGAGCGCATTACATAGCAGAACCGCTTGCACAAGAAAGAGGCGTTTAAGAAGTCGGAGTTGTGGGAAGAACCCAGAAGCAGATTATTCGTTGAACGAAAATGACTCTGCTCTGACTGATGGAAAGCATAAACCGAATCCAAGAGTAGTCGTCACCATACTCATTGCGAATTCAGACAATGCAGTATGGTGACCCACACCGTGACGACCTCTTGAGATGCTTCTGCACCATTGGCCCTCCTTATATGTATTACCTGCAAAGTCTGCCTGTATGCCTTATATTTTATCTAAACCACGTGTGCAGTTCTTTTACCTTGTTAGTTTAATTTTAATTTGTTAGGCTACTCGTCGGTGCAATTAAAATGCTTTCATAAAAGATCTGTGTAAATTTCATCAGCTCACTGGTGTCTCTATAATTAAATAAAATTCGCTATCATGAAATAATTTTCAAGAATACAGTGAGACAGAGCATATAACAATACATTAGTTGAAGTCAATAAAATAAGTAAATGCTCATATAAATACGGCAGAAATATCATTAAAATTAGTATTGTCTCAGCTCTTCATAAATAAAATTTACTTCAATAATCGAATTCATTTACCGTTCAATTCGCATAGTAATAAGGTCAAGAAGACCAAATTAGTACAATTATGTTCTCGTAATGCGACCTAAGAGTTATTTCCAGCGAAGTAATTTTGATGATTCATTCAAACGTAAATTTTTCAAAGAAAAGCTAAATCGTAAAAGTAATAATATTCTACGAAAAGCAGGCTTTCTAAACAACAATACAATACGAACTAGACAATTAAGTCGATTGAACGGAAAATCGATAGCTACGGCTTGACCTTTACATTATGTTTAACTTCATTCAAAGTCGATTTGTAACAGGGAATAATAAAATAAATTTTCAAGTTATATTCCTTTCATTGATATAATTTTGACTTTTATTTAAATCTATGTGGGTTTACAAATGCACAAAAACAAAATTAGTTTTTTTATGATCGACTTGATTTATGAAGATGATAAATTCTATTTCCATCATCACACTTGAGACTTTTCAGTATCACAAGTCTTATTTATTCGGTGTTACAGTAATAACTAGGGACTGAATTATATGCATTTGCATATTTGAGCTATCCTCAGCTGTAATAGCATATTTTACGTAATATCTAGTTAAGATGCATATTATCGGTACATTTAAATTTTTTTCCGAGTTCAGTACATTAATCCTACATTCTGAAATGCGAAAAAAGCGATATAATCCAGAGTCCAACCAAATTTAATAGTCACAAAATATAAGGGTCATTGAGTAATAATTCGGATCACATTTCGGTCAGTAGTTGTACATGTCTTTTCTATACTGAATATTTGGAATAATATTTAATTATTTACGTTTACATTCAAATAATTTAAATGGCACGTAATGTCACTGTACCTTTTATCGCCTATCATAGGACAATTCATTAATTGTATGCTGATTTTGTAAAAAAAAGGTTTTCTTCTTTTTTGATTCCTGAAATTAGCAATTTAGTTTTGCGTATTTGGCCAATTTTCGTGCATATTTGCATGCATATAACAAGCTTTTTATATTGCATATAATCCGGTCTCTAGTAATAACTATAACCTAAATAAACCAGGGCTGTATTATTTAATGAAAGATTTTTGCACTCATCCTTCGTCCACATAATCACGTCTTCTCTATTTTAATACAAATGTTATGTGTCAAAGGGTAAAACAGATTTGTTACTAAGTGAACATATAGCTAAAATAACAAATTAAATAACAAACCGATGCCTTCCACTGCAATCGTTTATGTTACAATTAATCATATCTCGTATGCGATTGAATCTTTTATTACATTGTTTATCTAAGCCACTTCATTGTTTCATTTTCTTGGTTCGTGATTTATTATTAAACGTTCAATTCTGAGAATAAGGTTGTGCACATCGATGGAGAACATTAAAATACTGCTCATTTCATACCCCTATAGCCATATTTTTAACGACTAGATAGAACGAGACAATCAATTCTAAGCGCAACCTTCTCCACTCGAACGCTTACCACGGGTAGTTTAAAAGTTAGTGCACATAAAGTATAAGGATAAGTATCCGATAAAATATATGTTCTCTTATACCTGTGTCAGTATCAATATTAGAAAATTTTAAATTATTGAAAGAAATAAAGATTTATTTGTTAGAATATACAAAAGATGTTATCACATTATATTACCTTCCTTAAATTCTACTATTTCTTAAAATCTTATAACATTATTATATTATAAAAATTAATGTTAGCATTTAATAATATATTATATTTCTCATTTAGAAATTCGTTAGTAGTATAGTAACATTTTCTTAAAAATCAGTCGAATAATTTATGTTTAAACTGGTTTAGACATTTGAGGCAATTTGGTAACTCATTGAAGATTCGTATCTACACTATCGTATCTATAGTAAGAATATCTTAAAGAAATGTTTTATTTCTGCTAAAAACTTATCTAACTCTATGTAAATAGTATGTTTTCTAATACAGGAAAATGTTTATATACATTAATTGCATTAACAAAACAGAATAAACATCAGTAACGTTCAAACAATGAGAATTATAAGAATTACCATATCTAATTGTAAAGCTAATAAATAGGCATCTATCATTATCAGTTGATGTTTAGCAGATGATCTTTGAAGAGTGAATAAAATATACGAGCACCATAATAAACATTAAATCTTCGTTCTAAAATTAAAAGGGAAGGGGACATTGTTCATAGTAATGACAAGATTTAGTTTCAAATTTACATACATATATATACTAGTATTTCGTAGAGAATTGCATATTTAAATAATAAATAGATGTTTATTAAAAACAAACCACTTCGTTGTGCGTCAGAATTAATTTCGGACACTACTTGAAGTATACCTGAAGTGACTTGGTATTTCATTAATTTTGCTTAAGCTGGATCATTACTCAACGGTAATGGTAATACGAAACACTGAAATGTTTTTAAAACGACTGAAGAGCACTCAAATTTATTCGATGTTTGTCGAGAACATGAAATTAGTTGACAAAAAAAGTTTTTTGAATTTCTAGTAGATGTAGTATTCAAATAGTTACATATTCTCTATCCAACCAGAAATCTTTAATATAGACTAAGTCAGCATGAAGTTGTAACTTTGTGAACTTTACCAAGCAAAGTTGCTTCTAGAAAGCCGTTTAACTTTAACATGTAAAATCACTTAAATTAACATAGTATACATATTTCAAGCAAAAACTTCAGATATTAATATATTCTGTAGACTGCAGATACAAACTTCTGGTAAACAGAACAGTTCAAACACAAGTATGGCTTTCGGAAGTAGAGTGAAAGTCAACTGAACTTGGCTGTGTTTATTCTCCGCAGGGTACGACATATAATTGTACCAAGCTTCTACAAGTAGTTGGCCGTGACTTATTATTCACTGTTTAAACAAAAGCAATGAGTTTTAGTAGCGGTTCTGTTAAGAATAGTTACAAATTAAGATTTTCTTAACATCAATCAATGGTTGGTCTGTCTTTTGAAGATAAATTCTAGAGAAAGCGGTCATTATTTTGCCTTTCTTGTAACCAATAAGTGGAAGGCTAAGTTGATTAAATTATTGATGAAGATAGACCACGAGGAATAGTTTAATCATTTATTAATGTGAAAATTAGTGTAAAACTTCTGTTGTTTTTGTACTCTATGTCCTATTTGTATGAAAAAGGTGTTCGCAACCACAGAGTAGAAAATATACACCTAAATTGAGTAAATGTTTATTAACACGATTTGTGATAATAAAACATTATATTGAGAAGTAGCTCAAGTTTATATAATAAGACTTCCTCGGTGGACCAGTGGTAGCGTATGTGACTGCTGTGCTTGTCTTGGGTTCGATTCCCGGGTCGGATCAAATGTTTGTTTGACCTACAAGTATTTGTTACGGAGTTTGGGTGATTTCTATGTATAATATGTATGTATTTACAAAAAAAAATGTATACTTGTATTTATATTAGTTGCCTTGTGCTCATAACACAAGCTCTACTTAGCTTGGGACCAGATGGCGTTGTGTGTTAGATGTCCGAAATATTTACTTTATTTAATATTATTTATATTTTATCAATTAGAAACTCTGCTGTGATATTTTTGTTCTTACTTTTGATATCATTATGACGATTTGCACACACGCTGTTAGTTATTTAGCTTTACGTTGACTCTCATTGTGATAAAAATTAAAGCTAATCGTACTCGGAAATATATTGATAATCGATATTTTCTCTGCTTGAAGCTATAACTGTCATAAAACAAAAACATATTTTTCATTTATTGTCTAATAATGATAATTATAATAATTGTTGTCAATTTTATCATCAATCATTATTAGTGGTAATCCATCACTTCAGGATTAAAATGTGTCAAAAGTACCCATTTAAAATAATTGGTTTGATATACTTATAAAAGTATATTGTAATTTAGTTTCAAATAAAATTAGAAAAATTCTTTCTCTGTGAGCCCGCCTATATATGTTTGCTAGCCGACCCACGCAACCTCGTTTGCGTCTCCTATTGCCCGTCGCGTGATAATTTTCCCCCGTTTTCGAAACGTTTTTCATTTGTGCTCCGCTCTTATTGATCCGAGCGTGATGATATATCAATAAATGGGCTATCTAACACTGAAAGAATTTTTCAAATCGGACCAGCGGTTCCTGAGATTAGCGTGTTCAAACAAACAAACAAACAAACTCTTCAGCTTTATATATTAGTATAGATGTGTTTATATATCAATCTTTATGCGTGGCTAGTTTCATTTTAATCTGATCGAGGTATGATTGAGTTAGGAATATCAAAATTTTAACAAACGATAATGTATATGCAACAAATAGGTTAACGCTTATAAGGATAATATGTTCACTTCTAATCTTGTGGGGGTCAAAGTTTGAGTGAAGCAATTGCTTAATTGCTAAAAATAAATAAAAAATATAATGTATATTTCTCTAAGTCACTTCTAGACTCTCATTAAACGATGCCATTTTCATATTAATAATGTATTGGTGTATGCGTTCTCTAGCATATATTATAAGATCAAGTCTTGAGTTGATTTAAAGCCTGTTTTAAAACTAGCAAGCTGAACAAACCCACAGACGCAAAAGACATCTTTCTTTTCAAAAAAGGGAAGACGTACAGGTGGTTTAACTTGTAACGTGATACATGGACACTTGGAACTCAAGAATCATACCTACTAACTAGCATTGCAGCTCTTTGAGCCTCCTCCTTCTTAGAACCAGGAGTGAAGAAAGTTCTAAAACTTCACTCCCTTGGTAAAAAGCAATGTACCTTAGTACCGGTTTCCAGTGAAGTTGTATCACTCCGCTCACGACGTCACGTATGTGTAAACAAAACTAATGTGCTATAACAAGCACGTAAGCACTCATACATTTAGAGGAGTGTTATTATTCTATTAACCGAAACTTAAAGCATTTTACGTACGCCAATCATCTCTGTTTATTCTTTGAGAGTGACTTGTATCTTTGTACTTACTGTTCGTTATATCCATTTTCAAGAGTGATGTAACTAAGTTGGTAAATAAATCGTTCGAAAAGGTTCAATGAACTGTAGTGAATAGTGCTAGTCATAGGTAGAAGAATAACAATGTGTATACGTTACTTAGAGCATGTCTTCTCTTCAAAGCTTGTCATTTCATGTTAAGAACGCAACATGAGACAACAAAGGAATAATAGGTAAGATAATAAGAGGTATTAGAGCCTTCTTTACTTATATCACAAATAGCTTTATTATTTTGAACAACAACTACTTTCTCTGGCTTGCAATATTTCATTAGAATAAGTAAACGGCAAGATCTAAATTAAATGTTGTTTTTCTGTTGTCTATATATGTATATGTTACAATCATGTGATTAATTAGCTATTATACACAATGACTGATCATTCTCATTATATATCGTCTTCATCGTCATAAATCGTCTAGACAATGTGAAAAAATTATCACCTTGTCCGGACATTATTCATAATAGCTAACGTCAACCAAAGTAATAAATACGGTTTAACGGATATTTTTTTACAGGTCAGGTTATGTCAGGTTAGCTTTTTTCAAAAAAAACCTAACCTAACCTGTATTTTTTTATCTACTGTCTAAATATCATTCTTTTCTTTTTAAAATAAGTAGCAACACTTTCACACAATATATTGTACATTCAATCAGTCATTCATACAGTCCATTAGTTCTACACTATTTAGTATTACTTTTAGTACAAATAAAATATCTCATCTGTGAAGACGTATTGCAAGTGTTTTATTCACCAGCATATAGATAAAGACCTTATTCCCTCAAACATATGGTCCATTTTCGAACCGGATTTTATGAGTTGCACCGGCGATCGCTGTATCGAGAGAACAATAGCATTCCTGAGCGGATTATCTTGCTATCATCGAGTGTTTTAAGCAAATCAATAGCAAAATAATAATTCAAGTTTTTATCTATTTTGCTTGGATTTCGAAGTTTCAACGTTTTTACGCGTACGTATTTGTTTGTACCTACCTCCAACATGAAAACGTTAATGGTATATCAAAAGGAATTACTAGAAAACTTAAAGAAAGCTGAAAGAAACTTTAAAAAAACGCCTAAAGACCGTATTAAACAATCGTATTTGGAGACTAGACTAGAAAATTTGGAGCAATTATGGATAAGTTTCAAGGATGGACACAAAACTATCATTGTCAAGGTGACCCCAACCGAAAAAGACGATGCGTATTTCACTTCAAGTATGTATGAGGAGTTTGAAGAATTGTATGTATCATACAAAACTCTTTTAAAGGAGAACATGCAGCCGTTTCTGATATCATCAACAAGTAAAACATCATCAGTGGTACCAAAATTGAGTGGTGGACAAGCGGTTAGCGAGTGCGAAGTGAAGTTGCCGCGCATACAGTTACCTACATTTAGCGGTAGATATGTCGAGTGGCAAACATTTTATGATATGTTTTATTCTCTTATTCACACAAATAATAAGTTATCACCTGTACAAAAATTACAATATTTAAAAAATAATTTGTCAGGAGAACCGGAATGTTTATTACGTAAGTTTTCAACAACTGATGCTAACTACCAAGATGCTTGGAATCAATTATTAAAACGTTATAATAACAAGCGTTATAATTGTAATGAAGTGTTAAGAGTATTATATTCACAAAAACAAATAATTTGTGAGTCTGCTAGTGCTATAAAAGACATATTAGACACTACAACAACTTGTTTACAGTCTTTGCGTAATATGGAAATTAATATTGATAATTCAGATGTTTTTATTGTGTATTTTGTTATCTCAAATTTAGATCCTGAATCCATTAAGCAGTGGGAATGTCAGCTTAGTAAAACTAATGATGTGTTACCTACTTGGTCTCAATTGTCGGAATTCCTTGAATGCAGGTATAGATCATTGGAAATGATAGGCACTAATGCCTCAAACAAGGTACGTACACCACCGAAGTTTTACATTAAACCAAAACAAAAATCATTTTACGGGTCAGTTAACAACAGTAAACATAATTATTCTATAAATAGTATTAAATGTAGCATGTGTAACGGAGAGCACTATTTATACCACTGTAAAGAATTTTCTCAACTTAATGTAAATGATAGACAGGATTACATACAAAAAAATAATTTATGTTTTAATTGTTTTTCTCCATCACATCCAGTTATGAAATGTCGTAACTCTTCGAGTTGTAGAAGATGTGGAAGGAGGCACCACTCTTTATTGCATCTAGAAAGGGAGTTAAACAATAATACAAAGGGAGACAGTGAGTTAGCCCAAACTGTAAGTACGCCTATTTCAAGTAATTTTTCAAGTAAAGATTTAGAACCCAGTAATGTTTTGTTAGCTACCGTATCAGTATGGGCATATAACATACAAGGTTACAAGCAACCTTTGCGAGGGTTACTGGACCAAGGTTCACAGGCGTCTTTTATAAGTGAATCGGTTGTACAATTACTGGGGTTGACACGAAGACATGTAAGTGGTACAGTCTCTGGTATAGGTAATGGTGGCCACAACAATATTAAGCATATGGTATCACTTCATATCGAATCACGCCATAACCCAGGAGTTTTATTAAAAGTGAATGCGTATGTTTTGAGATCGGTAACGTCTTTAATTCCATCAACGAAATTACACACACCTGATTGGCTCTATTTAGATAAAATTCAACTAGCTGATCCAGGTTATGCCACACCAGGGAGAATAGATATTCTTCTCGGAGCTGAAGTATACAGCGAGATATTATTAGATGGAATTATACGTCACAATCAATTATTGGCACAAAACACTACCTTAGGTTGGGTATTATCTGGGAGGGTGTCAAATAATTCAGGTTCGGGTAGCGTCATTAATATGCATTTACACTTATGTGGAGATGAGCTTCTTAGGAAATTCTGGGAAATAGAAAATGAGCCAAACTGCATACAGAAGAGGATGTCAAAGATAGAAGAAAGGTGTGAAGAATTTTATGACAGGACAACTACACGAGATGAAGAAGGGAGATTCATTGTTAAATTACCGTTCGATAAGGAAGATCCAGAGTGTCAGTATGGGAAATCAATAGCTATAGCAACAAGAAGATGGGAGTTTTTAGAGAAGAAGCTACAAAAGAATCCTTCATTAAATGAAGAATATCATAAGGTTTTGGAAGAATACATTTCAATGAATCATATGGAATCTATCAAAGAAGAGGATATTGACAACCCTAAGGCAGTTTATTTACCACACCATCCTGTTGTCAGGGCGGATAAGGATACTACTAAAGTACGTGTGGTTTTTGACGGTTCTTGCAAAGGAGTTAACAATTTTTCTCTTAATGATAACCTTTTGGTTGGTCCAAAATTACAACAGGACTTAAGACATATACTAATGAGGTGGCGAAAGCATAGGATTTGTATCGTTGCAGACATCATGAAGATGTATAGAATGGTACGAGTCTCTAATGAAGATACGGAATACCAAAGAATCGTGTGGAGACCACAAATCAATGAGCCACTTAAGCATTACAAGCTTTTACGATTAACTTTTGGTACAGCATGTGCACCATATTTAGCTATCAAGACAGTTCAAAAGTTAGCTGATGTAGAACAATCTAGATTTCCTTTAGCAGCTGAGATAGCAAAGAGAGACTATTACGTTGATGACTTAATGACAGGATCTGACACTTTAGAAAAAGCTAAAACTATATTTAATGATATGAATAACCTAATGAGTTGTGGAGGGTTCGAACTCCAGAAATGGAGTAGTAACAATCAAGATTTATTGACATACATCGGAAAGGATAAACAAACAAGTAATAATTCATTAAGAATAAAAACATCTACTGTCATGAAAGTACTTGGTTTAGTGTGGAATAGAGAAACAGATGCTTTTGAGTATACATTTGATATTTCAGACTCTAAACAATCTATAACCAAAAGACAAGTTTTATCGGATGTGTCTCGATTATACGATCCTTTAGGATGGATCGCGCCTGTTGTTATTACAGCAAAAATATTTATGCAGAAACTATGGAAGTCAAAAATTGATTGGGATGATAGATTACCACCAAATTTATATGAAGAATGGTTACATTTTCAAACTAAGTTAGTACATTTGAGTAAGATTAATATTCCAAGATGGTTGTATTTCAGTCCAGATTCAAAAGTAGAACTACATGCATTTGCCGATGCTTCTAAGCTCGCCTACGGTGCTGCAGTATACATTCGTATAATTAATAGTGAAGGTAAAATACATGTCAATTTAATATCCGCCAAAAGTAAAGTTGCCCCTATAGAGAGGGAATTATCTATTCCAAGGCTTGAGTTATGCGGTGCAGTTTTAGCAGCAAAACTAATCTTCGAGACAGCACAAGTACTAGACATTCCAAAAGAGAATTTACATGCGTGGTCAGACTCTACAATAGTGTTAGCGTGGCTAAAAGGTGGTTCAAGTCGTTGGACTACTTTTGTGAGTAATCGAGTGTCTGAAATTCTAAATATTATGGACTATGAACAATGGAACCATGTCGTAACAAATATGAATCCAGCCGACTGTGTTTCAAGAGGCCTGTCTGCAGAAGAATTACGTCAACATTCACTGTGGTGGTCAGGACCTTCTTATCTTTTGCGACCAACAATAGCATATAATAATGTCGAAATATTGCAAGATACACATGAAGAAGAAAGACATATATTTCTAACAGCGCTAACAGAAGTAAAAAATGAATTTATATGGACAATGTTTTCATCATTAAATAGAACGTTAAAAGTTGTATCTTATTGGAGAAGAGTTCTACGTAATTTAAGGTTACCAAAAGACAAACGTATACAATATTCAAAAGAAGTTTCACCTTCAGAAATTGATCAAAGTTTGCTTATATGTATCAAACAAGTTCAAGAAGACAATTTTAGTGAAGAAATTAAACATTTACAGATACGTAAATTGATCGCTAAGAAGAGTAAACTCAGTACCTTTTGTCCCATTTTAGATGAAAATGGTGTACTAAGAGTTGGTGGTCGTATTGAGCAGTCAAACGTTAGATATGACACTAAACATCCCATAATTATGCCTGCTAAGAGTCATCTTACCAAGCTAATAATTTATGATGCTCATCTCAAGACCTTTCATGGTGGACCACAGGCTATGCTATGTTATTTACGAACAAAGTATTGGATACTACGAGCTAAAGATTTAGTAAAAAGTCATTATAAGGCGTGTGTTAGATGTATAAGGTACTCAAAAATCAGAAACAATCAATTAATGGGTCAAATCCCCGAAGCATGGTTAAAACCATCTAGACCTTTTAAATCATCTGGCTGTGACTACATGGGACCCATAAATGTAAGATTTTCGCCTGGCAGAGGATCCAAATCCTACAAAGGATATGTTTGTTTGTTTATATGTTTGACAACCAAAGCTATTCATTTAGAGGTGGTGACAGATTTGACTTCTAAAGCATTCATTGCAGCTTTTAAGCGGTTTACAGCAAGAAGAGGTCATTGTGAGCACTTGTTTAGTGACAACGGCACGAATTTTGTCGGCGCTAACAAACAGCTGCGTGAGATGTTTGATCGTGCTAAATCAAATATACCCCGTGAAATTGAAGGCCTATTGAGCTTGGAGCACACAACATGGCATTTCATACCCCCACATGCACCTAACTTTGGCGGCCTCTGGGAGGCTGGCGTGCGTAGCGTTAAACATCATTTACACAGAGTAGTCGGCGATACCACTCTCACCTACGAGGAGCTATCTACGGTGTTATCCCAGGTTGAAGCCTGTCTCAATTCGAGACCTCTTACAGCTATGAGTGATGATCCTAGTGAGCCTCAGGCTTTAACTCCTGGTCATTTTTTAATAGGCGAACCGTTGATAGGTATCCCCGACGACGATTACTCTAATAGTAATATTACAGGGCTGGATAGATGGAGATTAACACAAAAAATCGTACATAACTTTTGGAAACGGTGGTATAAAGAGTATTTAGTCAACCTTAATCAACGATACAAATGGAAAACTAAGCAATCTGAGCCTGAGGTGGGTGACGTAGTTCTTGTAAAGGAGGACAATATGCCTCCTGCTAAATGGATAATGGGTAGAATTGTCAAAAAATATTATGGACCTGATAAGCTATCTCGAGTAGTGTCTATTAAATGTAAAAGTGGTGAAATTAAACGTCCTACGAGTAAAATTTGTATGTTAACAAAATAAATTCGTATAGCAAGTATACAGAATCAATTGTTCTTACTATGTTGTTATACAGAATCAATTGTGATGTTATTTTTAAGTTATCTATTAAGTTGCAATATTGGTTTGTTCAGTAATGTTTTAAACATATGTGTTCATAGTGTTACATATACATTTATCTTCTTTTGTTTGCTTTAAAACATCAATTTGTTTTTTTGTTTTGTTTATTTGATATGTTAAAGTACTGCGTCCTTTGGTGGGCGGTATGTCTAAATATCATTCTTTTCTTTTTAAAATAAGTAGCAACACTTTCACACAATATATTGTACATTCAATCAGTCATTCATACAGTCCATTAGTTCTACACTATTTAGTATTACTTTTAGTACAAATAAAATATCTCATCTGTGAAGACGTATTGCAAGTGTTTTATTCACCAGCATATAGATAAAGACCTTATTCCCTCAAACATCTACAATAGTGTTATTATAGTTCTTATAGTAAACATTATAATTATTTGTACATTAAGGCCGATTGAAATACAATTTTATTACTTTATCCAAGTCTACGAAGATATTATATATAATAGCTAGTTAATGTGATTAATACTGTCTCATTTATCACTTTGACTAAATTTAGTAGTCATTATAAATAACGGCTGGATAGTATATATAATATCCGGATTTTATACTTTGGCTGTAACATATATAATTAGTTATTTAAATGTATATATGCAAAACTGAAAAAAAAAAAACAGATTAATAGTTTCTGAGATTACGGCGTTCATTGTATTTATTTAAGAATTTAATACCAAATGTTAACGTTAGACCTAGAGAAAGGAAATATTTTCTTGCAAAAATGTCTTGCAGCTATCGTTACTAGAGCGATCGAAGACATGGCACAAAAAAGTTAATTCTATGTTTACAGCCATTGCACAAATTCCTAAGCAGTATTAAAAAAATATCATAAAAATAACATCATACTGTCATATATCTATTGAAATTTAGCTACGTGTCTAAATCTATGTATATAAATTCCATTTGATTTTATTTTTTGGTTGCCCCGATAGACTTCGTTGTGTCAAAGTTTATTATTGGTCTGTCGCAGTTAAATAAAAATAAAATGAAATAAAACATGTTATAGCCTTTTTCGTTTTGACCTGATTGGCGTCAAACAGTTGACAGCTGTGGGAAGGTGTTATAGTTTACTTTGTAGTTTGAATGGGGAAATATTTATTGTATTTTACTATTTTTTTTCTCCATAAAACTTTCCTTATGGTTTTCCGCCATAGTGAAAATAAAAACAGAATTGGGTCCATATAGTTTTTTTTCTTAGCAACCCATTCGATGGTAATGTATACAAATAAATAAAATTGAAGTACGCTTGCAATATTAAAATAACCACTTTTTACTAAATGCATATGTATGTATATACGGTACTTATACAAAAAACGTAGTTAAAAAAAAATTTGACTGTCAATCTGTTTGCTTGTCTGGGTAATCTTTAGAATGGCAGGACCGATTTCGACGGGACTTTCACTGTACTTTCAGGTAGCTGATAATATGGGGAGTAACTTAGGCTACTTTTTTTAGACAAGCTTCGCCCTATTGCTTCACCCGCGTTACGACAATAAGCGGAGGTAAAAGGTAAGGTATAAATGGATAGTTACGTTGGTTCTCATTTAATATACCTAATTACTCAACTCCGCAAATTATGCTCCATAATAAATTTGTAAACATGTACATGTAAATCAAAAACCTTTCTACCTTTCGTCTCGTTTGATAATCTGCATATATTAGACCACATTTGTTAGTGACAAAAAATTCTTCGCAATATTTAAAATGTGGTCCCGTGCCTCGGAGAGCACGTTAAGCCGTCGGTCTCGGTTGTCATGAACATCTATGGCAATCGTTATTGGGAATTCAGTGCCCTCAAATACACTGACAACTAGTTCAACTTTCGAAATCTGTTCACCCTCAGGGTTGCGGAGGTCCGATGCCAGTCACTCCGTGTAAAAACTGATATTCAGGTAAAACCGGTTGAACTAGTAGCCGACCCCAAATCTTTTGAATAATAAAGGCTAGGAAGAAGAAGAAGAAGAATATTCAAAATGTTTATTGCCTTAAAGTATAATAAGTGCTTTTGTGTTACTAAGTACAGTCGTAGAACTTTAGCCGCTATTTAATGTCTTTTCCTTCACAAATCTATTGATCGGCACGGAGTTTTAATAAATTAATAAGTACCAAACTATTACGCTTCTTAACTTTCTTCACCTTACTAACGCTTTTATTTGTTTATAACGACTTATCTTTACAAATAAATAAAATTGGAGTGACTGTTTGTAATATTAAAACGCTTTTTAATAAATGCATGTGTATGTTTACACGGTACATATACCAAAAATGTAGTTAAAAAATCTATTGTCTGTCTGTTCGTTTCGGGTAATCTCTGGAACGACTGAACCGATTTTGACGGGACTATCACTGGCAGGAAGCTGATGATCCAGGGAGTAATTTAGGCTACTTTTTTCAGACAAACTTTGTCTCGCGGCGTTACTCGCGGTAAGACAATAACGGCGGGTAACACCGCGAAAGTAAATGCGCAAGTAACTCTGCCTGTGTTTTTGTCACGACTCACGGCAAAATCGCTGCACCGATTTCAATGAAATTTGGAATGGATATACGTTGGAATACGTTGCTTCTTGAGGCAGGACTTAGCCTACTTTTTACTGCGATAACCGATAAAAACGAGGGCAAAGACGCGGGCAACAGCTCATTTTCAATATTTTAATTTTTAACGCCTTTCTTTGCTTACTTTAAAATTTACAAAGTATTGTTCTAAGCTCTCAACACAAACTTCTAATTTAAAAAAAAAATTGAATGTCTTTATATTTAGTTTATATACAATTCTAAAGACTCTTTAAAGATAACTATGCAGAAATTTATCATCGTCGTGAGCGTAGTTAAAAGTTCCTACTTTAGAAGTTTCATTCACCGTTACCTTGGCTAAAGTAGGTACGTGCCTTTGCAGCAGTGAAATACATAATAGCTATATATTTAGAAAGAAATGCCGCATGTTTTTATTTAATAAAATTATAGAATTTCGAATGCTGTAAAATAATTAATAAATACCTATTACCTATGATATTATTTACCACTTAAGATTGTCCCGTATCACTTAAGTTGGGTTATTAGTAGGGTCCTTACCATTGTACGTCACTTTATGAAAGATTAAAAAGTTTTTTTTACCACGAAGACAACTTAAAACTTCATGTCAGTAATTTGTACAATTGCAGAGGTTGTGCCCGGGTTAAGTTTCATCAGAGCGTTCTCGAGAAAATGAGGAGGCAAGTGTCACATCGTATAAAGCACAATAAACCTTTATTTATATTTAACGTACGTGGAGTTTGTAAAAGATCTAGAAGAATATTTTGTTCTATACTTTTCTTGAGACTAGTAACTCACAACAATTACATTACTTTGTCACGGATAATTCACTTACATAGATTTCAATATTGTTTTTTTTTGTGTACTTATTTGTTATTTATAAAATAAATACTGTGATAAGTTTGTTAGTCAGTCCGTCAGTCATAAATATATTAAGAGAATTGGGAGAGTTAATCATTGTTTTTAATGAATTCCGTCTTTAAAAATATTATAATAAGAGTTTACACGCAAGTTAATAAAAATAAAATCATTATTACTTAAAGCTGAATGACTGGATAAGTAAACTAAATTTGGCAGTGATATCGATTTAGAATAATTTTTATATCTTTATTTTAAATTTGCAAGGATGCTTTCAAGAAGGAGCTACCAAATAACAAGTCAAGAAAATTAAGTCTAAATTCTAGTGCTACTTTCATTTCAAAAGCAACTTATTATAAGAACAAGATTAAAAATAAAGGAAAACCCACAGAAGCGCAACTATTTGTATTCTAACACTACTTCTCACGAGATTGAAACCGATTCTTCATTGAGGATAGAATCCAAGAACAAAAATATAAAACGTGAATGAAAACCACAATGCACTCCGGGATACCACAAGTTTTATTTGATTTATTTCATCTTCCTCTATATGATTTTCTTAAAGATAAAGCTTATCGCGAACATAAAAACCATTGCTGACATAATCTGTGAATTGCGCTTAACATTACTTAGAACATTTATTGTCCCTAGAGGAAACATCGTTATATTGGCGTAAAATGTGACTTGTGAGAACGATACACCATATGAACGCCTAATGAAGTGAACTTTTCTTGGATGAAATATTTTAATAATGACTGTACAGTATCTTGTTACTAACGTCTTAATTGTGTGTGTGTTCAGAGATTTTAAATACGGTCGTAACGTTTAAGGAAATTTAGAATAGATATTATTTTACACTATCGTAAATTCCCCAATTGGCATTATAAGAATATATTTTAACATTGTCAGTGTGAAAAATGGCAAATTCAAACGCTTGTGGTTTAGTACATCGTAAATTTACCGAACAAGGGATACGAAGAACGGCCATTAGCCCGAATACTCGTCTATTAAACAAAATACTTTTCATGCCAGACTTTCCGATATTACTTTTTCTCTTTAGCTCTCTTTCATCTGCACTTTTGGATCACATAAATTTATATTTCAAAATGAATGTTTACAATACAGTAGCTAATGGATTGCAACTGGTGAACAATGCGTATATTGTTCAACAATATTAACATCAAGGTTTATTGCTTCCCATTTAGATAAATTTGTGCTTTGCGGCTCAATAAACAAAAAAGCTGTATTAGCATGGGGTCACAATCTGGCGTGGAACGTAGCTCGACCTTGAGAAGTGCGACGGGAAAAATTACCCGTGTTATTTGCATCTTTCCCAAGTATGGACAGAGGCCAAATTATTTTGGTTAAATAGGTCAAATAATCTTTTAGGTAGACGTGTAGATAATCTCAGTCGATGTCATAGCGTGTCGGACAGCATACCTTATGATCAAAGTATCGAGTTCACAGTCGAGAAAATACGGATTCAAATCACACTCTCCCACTTCTCTCACGTGTCGTGACGTGGTTCCATCGTCACGGCCATTTCTCGCAGTTTTTTTATTTGCTTTTTAATATTATAATTCCACACGACGACATGTTTTAAAATAATTTATAAGAAATGGCTAAGAGTCATTATTACGGTACAATATTTGAAATGTTCTATTAGGTTACGCTAATATTACATTTAATTTATCTAAGTTATTGTAAATTACTATTTATGATTAATAAGTACAACTGTTTGAATACTATTTCAGATGTATAAAAAAACATTTACTATAATTTACGTAGCGTTTGTCACCAAAACACTTATTATTTAGTATTATTTGAAACATGTAATATAATTATACAGCGTCCACTAAATCCACTACACATCGAATTAAAATTGCAAGAAATGAAAAAGCATCTTACGGTTATTTGGTATTTGGCGTCCCAAAATTAGTATCTGGCAGGATAGTCGGCAGTAAGCAATTATCCAGTGATGGTAAACTAAAGTGCTCTATTTAAATCACGTAATGTAGATGTATTTATGTACTTGGATAAAGATTGCAAATTTAAAAATGATTAGATTAGTTATTAGAATTAACTAACATTTCCTTTAGAGTATAATTAATAAATTTATGCAAATAATTCAATAAATATGTTCTAGCACTTCAAATGATTATTAGGCATAGCATATGAAGGTATACTAATGGTATTGTTCTGCCTTAGAAGTGCGTCCCTCAAGTTATATATTAAGTTCACGTAATTCATTTCAACATTGTGCCTACCACAAACATTATGGAAACAGTAAGTAAACACTGCAATTGACACATTTTCATTTGAAAAGGAATAGCTTTATTTTACTCTAGTTTTTACCTGCGGCTCCGCCCCGCGTTTGTTGGATATCGGTAATCATTTTACGGTTTAATATATAGCCTATTACACTCACAAATAATGATGTCACTTTCTCTTGGTAAAAGAAAGAGATTAGCCTCCATAACCTAACAATTCTATCAGTTTAAAAAAACAGACTAATATAACTGATACGTCTGATTTAGTACCACTATTAATACTTTTTTTTCTATCTTCGAAATGAACTAATAACACTTGTAATCTTATTGATCTCAAGTTAGATAACTAACTTGGTACTAGATTAGAAATATATCATCTATTACATGTGACTCTCATTCATTACGATTTGTTCCGACTTTTGAAATCACACGCTTTTCAAACATATCTCTTTCAAACGTTTACCGCTAAACAAGAACGCAAGTGTAGCAAAAAAGTCAGCGAAGTGAAAACATGTGATAATAATATAATGGATGTACTTCAATCCAGTACAGCTGCTCTCCTGTATTATAATCTTTGCAAAAGTTTTGTATTGAATAGCTTTTCATATGGCTTTCAACGATGGACAGCGTAATTCACGAGGAAGTTTAGAGCATCTAACTCATTAAGGTATTATACGAACACAGTGTTATTTGACCTGAATGGTAAAAGATCCCACACAACGGGGAGTTTTTTGTGAGTCGTACATATTATTGTAATTAATTGATGTTATAAAATCAGTATTAATATACTCACAATTGCAATGAAATGAGACCCTACACCGTGTTTAAAGATTAATTCACAAGTAAATGTATACATATACAGTCCGAAGTCGAGACGAATCGCTAGTAAAAATAAAATTGAATTTCCAATAGCTTCAATTCCAAAGATCGTTTGTGATGTAGATCGCTCCAGTGAATAATGCTTTCTACCAGTATCCGCTGGTTGAATAGCGCCACGAGTGCATTGAGTCAAAGTTAATTAAATGTGTCACCACGACCTCATACTTGGTGAAATTTATTATCGGATCTAATAGTTACGTAGTAGGTACGTCTACCCATAAAATTAGCTACCGTGTTAAATATAGAAGAAGATGGCACAGATAGATACGCAATAGATTAAAGGGATTAGTATGAGTTTTCGACTTGCGTCTGTGAGTTGCGAATTTACTTTTAAAACTTTTAGAAACTAGAGAAATTGATAAAATCTTATCTATACAAATAAATAAAATTGGAGTGTCTGTTTGTAATATTAAAATAACTGCTTTTCACTAAATGCATATGTATGTATACACGATACATATACCAAAAATGTAGTTAAAATTTTTTTTGTCTGTCTGTCTGTACGGATTTTGACGGGACTTTTCCTGGCGGGTAGCTGATGATCCGGGGAGTAACTTAGGCTACTTTTTTAGACTAACTTTGTCCCGCGGCGTTACTCGCGGTACAACAATAGCCGCGGGTAACACCGCGGGGTTCAGCTAGTACAGAATAACATAAGAACTCCTATTTTATTTTAATTATGTACTTGTATCGTATAACCAGTTTTACCTGTGAGGGTACGGAGTAAGTACATGCGATTGAGGTGAGAGTGTGTTTGTGAAATCCAATGTTAGCATTTGTGTCCAAAATAACTAGTCTCATTTGATCTCATATGATGCGGTGTTCAGTGATGGGTTCAGCCCCACTAGCGAAGTTGCAAGCGTTCTTCTAGTATTAGCCAATGACACACGAGAATTTAGGCGTTAACGATTGCAGTAAGAAGAACATATGAAGAAAAAGAAGAAATATGCTCTCTGTAAAGTTTAAATTAGAAACGAAATAAAAAAATTGAATAATTCCAGGAAGCGGATTAGCTTCCTGGGATTTTTATTTTTTTTACTATTAAATTAAAGGACAAAATGATATAATAATCCGTAAAGTATATTCATTTTTTGTAGCACATTATTCAAGTTTTCTACATAACTAGTGGGTTCACGAAGATATAGATATTGCAATAACATATTCCACCATCTATGAACTTAACATATATTATTATGATATATGATGTATATAATATATTATGATTTTACCCACTTAAAACTGGTTCTATAACTTATAAAAAATTATGACTACTTAACATTAGGCAATTGTAATTTAAAAAAAAATCAAAAGCAAAAAAATAAGGTAAAGTAATTTTTCGATTTAATAAATGTATTTTGTTATTACCGGCACATCACAACCACATGTACTTTTCATATCTACTAAAAGAGTATATTTTCAGTTCTCGGCTAGCTGGGTCCAGTTTAATCCAGCAATCCTGTTTAATCTAAAGAAGAGCAGTTCTTCTGGGTGACCACTTTGTGTCCGCTTTGATCAACTAACATTAACGACCGGTTGTCTAACCACCTCCAACGTAATATCGTTATCTACTAACTTGCGCCTGGGGATGCTGTAAAATTATACCATTACCTAGGTATAATTTGCTAGATGATCAGAAGTTAAAATATCTACTACATTATGTATATATGACACTAGGTCCTTCGAGTTTTGAACAGGGGTGGAGAACGTACACTTTTTCCAATTATATAATATAGAATAAACCATCTTGAGACTGCTTTGTTGACGCAGTGGTAGCGGGTACGACTGCTGTGTTTAAGGTTCGAACTATACGATTTGCAAATATTTGTTTCAGAGTTTGTTTCAGTATAACTAGCTGACCCGACAAACTTCGTACCGCCCATATTTTTCTTTTGAAAATATTTTCTAAATTTTTGGAAAACTTGTTGTAGTAGTTACGCCCGTTTTTCCCTTTAACTTTTGATTTTATTTTATACAAACCTTGTCGTAACAATAACGAACGTATAGAAAAAAGAATTATCCAATTTAGTGCAGTCAATCGGAACGTATGCTCGTACATACATTTCGGCGATTCATTTTAATAAATATAGATTATCAGTTGTTTACAATACTGTGATGCAAAGTTATGGGCTTCAAAATGGTAGGTTGATAGGTAACCGGAATGCAATCACGGAAGAGCAAATTAAAGGCGGTGGTAAAATGGACGGCAGACGCAGTTTTAGATGAGCTATAGTACATAGTAACAGTCAATGCGTAGTCCACATTGAATGAAGGAAAATAAAAATTCGAAGAACAACGTCAATATACATTTGTAAAACACATATTCAATCAATCAATTAGCTTGTCGTAACATGTGCAAAATTTTTGTTCTCGCTTTTATTATTTCGCCAATAACGTAACTGGATGAAAATATAATAATTATGACGAATTACGTGCAAAAAAATATCAGGAGCCGACTCTAATGTAAATGTATTATTTCAAAATAAGTCCAAAATTATTTCTTACCCTAGTAATATTGATACATTCGTACCGTATTATGTAATGTAAATGATACAAATGTAATCGTCTAATCTAATACTATATTGGAACTACGAGAGAAAAACATAGGAATTTCTTAAAAAAGTATTTTTAATTTTCCACGAAAATATTTGTTAAATATCAAAATACACATTTCTGAATAGTCGTGTGTATTGATTTGTTAAACTATTTCTAATACTGGTATTAGTTTACGTGCCTTATATCATTTCCTCTGGTTATAAATCTGTTGCTTCTCTATTTTACTTAAATTGATAACGTACAACAATATTTGGAAGGTAAGTGCTTTGTAAGTATCATGAAAACATATTTATTCAAGCGTCTAGAAGTCTTGTCAATGTCATATGTTTCAATTGTATGACTACACTCCTCAAAACAAATTGACAGGTTAAATTCATGCATGATGTTTGTAAAAATATACTCATGTCAACTCAGGCAGGCTGTTTTCACTTTACCGATCAATATATAAATCAAGGTTTACAACTAACTGAGTAAGATATTAGAGATTTAAGTTATTTTTCCATCGTCGGGGGAGCATTGAATTGATTGCCGTGTGGGGCCGGCATAGAATAGCTCCACCCCATCTCATCCCGTGGGTGTCGTAAAAGGCGACTAAGGGAAAGACGGAGCCGAATTACAGGCTGTCGAGTCGGAGGCGTGGACTTCAGACGCCATGCCGCATAGGGACGGGCTCGGCGTGTACTCACCCTACCGTCGAGCAGGCAGTGGACTTGTGTTCCTGCCACCGTTGGCATATCGTAATCCCGATTAGATCGGGGACGAGGGTCTTGGCTTAACCGCCCGGACCGCGAGGAAGAAAACCTCTATAAAAAATTACCCCGAATCCCGTGTTCTGGTGTGTGACCAGGGGATGCATGGCTGATGGGTAGTTCAGTCGCAAGCACACCCCCAGCCAGGGACCTGCGGACCCCTCGGTTGGGCACAAATTTACGCTTGCCCGGGTATTGGGGATCTCTGCCCGGGTGGACTTTTAGTTCTCCCCTACTCGTGGGACTTCATATGGCGAACGAAACTAAAAATGGAAAACTGGACAACACAACAACGACTATGGCAAACGAAAACGGACACGGAAGCTTATTGAGAAGGGAGAAGGAGAGGAAAAGGAAAGAAAGGAGGAACGCGGACGACCAGTCGTCTACCGAGGAGGAGGCTGTATTGGGGACGCCTATACCGGTGGGGCTCCCAGAAGTCGATCTGACTGCTGGGAGCCGAAGAACATCGGAACGTTTGCGTTCCAAGTCCGCCATGGTTGTCGCGGGCACCAGTTCTACAGAAGCACTTGAGCTGATGGATGCGGAGGCAGACAACCGGAAACGCGAGCGCCCCCCTGGTTGCGAGAGTGACATCTCTCAGGAGATGTTACCTCCTAAAATCCCGAGCAGCCGTAGGGGCCGATCGCGAACTCCGGCGTCAGCTCCGTCAGGCTCCGTCTTCTCTAAGGCGGAGTCTTACAGGCGAGCCAGGGCGGACGGGGAACTCCAGGCGGAAGAGGAGATCGCCGGTCTCCTGCTTACGATCGGTGAGCCAGTGGTGGGGGATTCAGTGCCCCAATCATCGGCCTCTTTGCAGGAGAGGGCGCAAGCGGCAGTGGCCATCATAAACAAGGTGGCCACCAAGTCCGTGAACCTGAAGGGCCCTTTTGTGAGGGCCCTTAAGGACTCCTCTTCGGCCATTGCAGAGGTCGTGGAGACCCTGGCTGGAGATGTGGCTTGCCTACAGGCCGCCAATGACCGCTTGACGGAGCAGGTGGCCGGGCTCAGCGTTCAATTTGACGTATTTCGGGCGGAGCGCTTTGGGCTTAAGGCCCCTGTCCCGGCTGCGTCTCTGCCGGGCCCGGCCCCGGCCCTGTCTACACCCCGGCCGGCTCTGGCCCCGGCACCGTCGACATCCCGGCCGGCCCCAGCCCCGGCCCCGTCTACATCCCGGCCGGCCCCGTCTACATCCCGGCCAGCCCCGTCTGCGTCCCGGCCGGCCTCGTCTGCCTCCCAGCCGGCCCCTACCATCCCCGGGGTACCAGACGCCGTCCTGCAGCAGATGCTGCAGCAGATCCTCACCTCGGTGGGGAATCTGGTGGACGGTCGTCTGGCCGGCCTGGAGGCGAGGCTGCCTCCCGCCCCTATTGTTCGGCCGCCTCTTGCGGCGCCGAGGCCGAAGGTCGCGTCAGCGCCGACCTCGCTCCCCGTGGTGGGGGGACGCGTATCTTACGCGGCGGCGACGTCGGCTCCTGCGGCTACCAACAAGGCACGACAGGGGGCTAAGGCCAAGACAACTGCGTCGAAGCCGGGGCCTAAAACGGCGGCAAGAGCTGGAGCGGAGTTTCCTCCGCTCCACACTCCAACACCTCTGCCTGGCTCCTCTGCATCTGCCCCCTCCAATGAGGGTTGGCAGGTAGTTGGGGGGCCCAGGCAGTCAAAAAAGGCCAAAAAGCGGGCCAAGAAGGCTGCCCAAAAGGCGGCCTCTGGCCCGCAGTCGCCAACGGTGGCAAGGGCCACCCCGCGAAAGCGGAAGCTGCAGCCACCTAAGACCGCGGCTGTGGTGGTCACGGTGTCACCGGAGGCGGCAAGCGGCGGTCTGTCCTACGCAGCCGTCTTTAAGACGGCCCGGGACAGTCTCGCCCCAGATTTTGGAGCGGCAGGGGTCCGCTTGCGCCTCGCCCAGACGGGAGCTCGGGTCCTCGAGTTCCCTGGGGCCGATGGCGCAAGGACGGCGGACACCTTCGCCGAGAAACTGAGGGAGGTCTTCTCCGCCACGGATGGTGTGAGGATCTCCAGGCCCACGAAGTGCGCGGAGCTGCGCATTTCGGGCCTGGACGACTCCGTCACTGTAGATGATGTCCGCGTTGCCGTCAGAGAGAAGACGCAGTGCAGCGCGGACAACATCCGGGTCGGCACCATCCGCCCCGGTCCAGGAGGGCTTAGCGCCGTGTGGGTGAGCTGTCCCGTGGCGTCGGCCAAAATGTTGGGCGACGCCGGCAAGATCCTCATCGGTTTCGTGAGTGCCAGAGTCACTGTGCTGGCCGCAAGACCGATGAGGTGCTACAAGTGCCTTGCCACGGGACACACTCGCACCAAGTGCGGGAGCTGCTTCGACTGCAGCGGACTATGTTTCCGCTGCGGTCGACCAGGGCACAAGGCGGCAGAGTGCTCTGCCGCCCCTCACTGCCCTATGTGTGCGGCGGGCAAAAAGCCCGCCAATCACCAGATGGGGCAGGGGGGCTGCAGGCCTCCCCAAGCTTCTCGGCAGACGTCGGGGGCTAGCCTGGCGACCCAGGCTGCCTCCGACGTTGTCCGTCCGTCCTCGTCGACGCCTATGGAGGGGGTTGTAGATGCGATCCAGTAATGGATCACGTCTCCAACCTCCTTGTCCAGACGAACCTCAACCACTGCGCTGCGGCGCAGGATCTCTTCCTGCAAACCATGGCGCAGTGGTCGATCGGTGTTGCCGTAGTCGCGGAGCCCTACTACGTTCCTCCCCGTCCAAACTGGATGGGTGACCGGGACGGCTCCGTGGCAGTCGTCGGTTCCGCGGCGGCTCATTCCCCGCCCTTGTCGCTTAGAGACAAGGGCTCTGGATATGTTGCCGCCGAGTGGGGGGGGATCACCGTTTACGGTGTCTACTTCTCCCCCAACCGGAGTTTGAGCGACTTCGAGGTCTTCCTTAACAGCTTGGAGACCTCGATGCGGCGATTAGCGTCTGGGCACGTCCTCGTGCTGGGGGACTTAAACGCAAAATCCATTGCGTGGGGGTCCCCCAGGACGGATGCCAAGGGCGAGGCCGTCGAGGAGTGGGCGGCTTCGGTGGGCCTCTGTTTATTAAACAGAGGCTCCACCAACACGTGCGTGCGACAGCAGGGGGGGTCGATAGTGGACCTTTCGTTCGCTACCCCTGCTGTTGCCGCACGAGTAAGGAACTGGTGTGTCCTGGAAGAGGTCGAGACGCTCTCGGATCATCTATATATCCGATTCGAGCTCTCCCGGTCCCAGGGCCCCAGTAGGGGTCACACGGCGCGGCGCTCTTCCCGCTTTCCGCGGTGGGCTGTCGCCAAGCTCGATAGGGACCTACTAGAGGAGGCGGCCATTATTCACTCTTGGTTGTCTCCGCAGGCCCCGACCGAGGAGGTCGGCGTGGACGTGGGTGCGGGCCGTTTTCGCGATGCGATTACGCAAATTTGCGATGCGGCCATGCCCCGCGTCCAGGGTCGTCGGCCTCCTCGGAAGGAGGTCTACTGGTGGTCCCAGGAGTTGGCGGACCTCCGTGCGGCTTGTACTCGTGCCCGGAGGTCCTACACTCGCAGCCGGCGACGTCACCGCGGAGACGGTGGCGGGGACCAGCTTCATGAGGAGTACCGCGAGACGCGGAAAACTCTGAAGCTGGCCATTGGCCGCGCCAAAGACGTTAAGAGAAAGGAGATGCTGGAGAGTCTCGACCGTGACCCCTGGGGTCGCCCATATCGTGCGGTGCGACAGAAGCTCCGCACGGCGGGCCCCCCCCTTACCGAGACTCTCCAGCCCAGCTTCCTGCAGGAAGTGGTCGAGGGCCTTTTCCCGCAGCGGGCGGAGCACGCTCCCCCGTCGATGGCCTATCCGGTCAGAGACGACGGGGGCGATGTTCCGCCCGTTAGGGAATCGGAGGTTGGGGCGGCTGTTCTGCGGATCCGTTCCAAGAACACCGCCCCCGGGCCGGACGGGGTTCCAGCCCGAGTGATGGCCCGAGCCCTCGACCATATGTCGGACCGCCTCAGGGAAGTGTTGGATGCTAGCCTGGCTTCCGGACGCTTCCCTGAGTGCTGGAAATGCGGGAAGCTGGTCCTTCTAAAGAAGCCGGGACGGCCTGCCGATTCGGTCGCGGCCTATAGGCCCATCGTGTTGCTGGACGAGGCGGGCAAGTTGTTTGAGAGGATACTCTCTGCCCGCATCGTCCGGCACCTCAGCGAGGTGGGCCCCGACCTGTCGGACGCCCAATTCGGGTTCCGAGAAGGGCGTTCGACGGTCGATGCCTTGATGCGCCTTAGGGCCGTGACCGAAGAGGCAGTGACTTGTGGCGGCGTGGTGTTGGCGGTGTCCCTAGACATCGCCAACGCCTTTAATAGTCTGCCATTCAGCTGCATCAGGGAAGCACTCCAATACCACGGGGTGCCAGAGTACCTGAGGCGGCTAGTGGCAGACTATTTGGAGGAGCGTACCGTCGTGTACGAGGATCGAGAGGGCGCCTTGAGACGGCGACCCATGTCGTGCGGCGTTCCACAGGGGTCTGTCCTTGGACCACTCCTGTGGAACGTCGGATACGACTGGGTCCTACGAGGCCGTCTCCCCCCCGGGCTGGGCGTAATTTGTTACGCCGATGACACATTGGTCACGGCCCGGGGGGCGAACTTCCAAGAGGCGGCGCGCCTGGCCACCATTGGTGTCTCTCTGGTGGTCGGGCGCATCGAGGCGCTGGGCTTACGGGTGGCCCTGGACAAGACGGAGGCCCTATTGTTCCATGGGCCCCGTCGTGGGCCGCCCCCCGGCGCCTCCATAGTGGTCAACTCGGTCCTCGTACCGGTTCGGGCCCAGATGAGGTATCTGGGCCTGATCCTCGACGGTAGGTGGCTCTTCGACGAGCACTTCCGACAGCTTGGTCCCAGGCTGGTCGACGCTGCCTCTGCCCTTGGGCGACTTTTGCCCAACTTGGGTGGAGCCAGCGTCGCAACGCGACTCCTCTACACGGGGGTGGTCCGGTCGATGGCGCTGTATGGGGCACCGGTGTGGGTGGCGGCTCTGACTGCCCTCAATAAGGCCCGCCTCTGGCGGCCTCAGAGGATATTGGCGGTCAGAGCCATCCGCGGATACCGCACGGTGTCCACCGAGGCGGCGTGCGCCTTGGCCGGGACACCCCCGTGGGATTTGGAGGCGGAAGTGCTCGCCGAAGTTTATCGACGGGTGGCTGAATTCCGGGCGGAGAGAGGCATTCGCCCTCCGCCCGAAGAGGTACGCGAGTGGCGTGAAGCCGCCCGTCGAGCCACGATGGCTCGCTGGTCGTTCCGGCTGGAGACTCCACGCGCTGGCTTTGCCGCCGTGGAGGCTCTCCAGCCGGTCATCCTCGAGTGGGCAGGGCGGCAGCACGGGACCCTTTCCTTCCGACTGACGCAGGTTCTTTCCGGGCACGGATGCTTTGGAAAGTACCTGCACTCGGTCGCTAGGAGGGAACTGAGTCCCGCCTGCCACCACTGCGACTGCAGTGAGGACTCGGCCCAGCACACGCTGGCGATTTGCCCCGCTTGGGCGTCGCAGCGCCGGGCCCTCACTGCAGTCATCGGAGGGGATCTCTCGCTACCGGCCATCATTCGCACCATGGCCGGTAGCGACAGCAGTTTTACCGCGGTCGCAGCCTTCTGCGAAGACGTAATTTCGCAGAAGGAGGCGGCGGAGAAGGCCCGGGAGGACGACCTCCACTCGGACCCGATCCGCCGCCGGCGAACCGGGCGGCGGAGGCGCGCCTATCTGCGCCTCATGCTGCCCTGAGTGTGGCCGCGGATGGTCGGGACGGGTTTTCCCTTCCATCCGCATTAGTGGCCGCCCGCGAGGAGGCGACGTTACGTGTGTGCCGTACGTCGCCTAAATAGAGAGTTTGAGGAGGAGGGTGCCCGCATCTGTGCGGGCTGGCGCTGGGAGGGGTCCGGAGGTCTTATTACAGCAGTTCCCGGATCTCTCCCTCTCTCAGGCGCAGAGTGGCACACCGTGTGGTTTTAGTCGGTTCGATTCCGACACACCGCCCCGCCGCAAACCCCGGCGGGGTGACGGCCCGAGGGGGTTTTTCCACACGTAAAAAAAAAAAAAAAAAAAAAGCATTGAATTGAAGCGAATTAAAATCTCGTCGCTTCGTGTCCTTCAGTAATTGACGTTAATCGCAAGCTTGAGACCACGACTAAAATAAAATTATTAAGACACCAAGCTTAGAAACTTGTTTATTTGTTTTATAATTTTTTTTTGCTGTCTGACAAATATTGTTCTTTATTATATACTAGCCACCCGGCTTCGCATGAAAGTCTTCGAAATTGTCGTATTATGTCTATCATAATATGCATGTATTATATACATATAAACTTTTCTCCTCTAATAATCTATCTATTAGTGAAAACTGCATTAAAATCCGTTTAGTATTTTCAAAGCTCTAAGCGAACAGACAGCTGAACGCTATCATTTTACAGAATTATGAAAAGATGAGCAAGTATTAATATCTCGCTATTTGCACTGTTTTCCTATAATGCAATGTAAAATCTCTTTGCTCAGTTTTATTTATTTTTTAAACTGGTATACTTTGATAGTATTAAAAGTCTGTCTCCAAATTTAAAATTACAAAAACTTAAACTTACTAATTGTAAATAAAAAAAGTAATTATGGTACAATCTGATTTATGAACTGTATTCATGTACTACTCAAATACGCGTGTTTTCTACATTGTCTCCCTTTTTAACCACTAGTGTATCCAGAATTACCATTGTAATATAACGGGGTACATTAATTACATATCTATAAGCAAAAAAATAATAATATCTTGCTTCACAGTAGTATGTTAAGTTACGTAACAACACTATTCTATAGACAATACACTATCAGATTTATTAAGGTATTACATAAATTGAGACTAGTTCATTATCATTAGTTAGATACGGTGGCAAACTTAACAATGCTAATTTGAATAGAATAAATGAAATTGTCAGACAGAAATACTTGGACCTTGAAATTTTAAAAAGATAACTCCCGCATCTATACTAATATATAAAGCTGAAGAGTTTGTTTGTTTGTTTGAACACGCCAATCTCAGGAACCGCTGGTCCGATTTGAAAAATTCTTTCAGTGTTAGAAAGCCCATTTATTGAGGAAGGCTATAGGCTATATATCATCACGCTAGGACCAATAGGAGCGGCGCACCAATAAAAAATGTTTCGAAAACGGGGAAAATTATCACGCTACGGGTAATAGAAGACGCAAACGAGGTTGCGTGGGTCGGCTAGTTAGGAATATACATCCAGTGTCGCGGGGGACTTTACAAACATACATGAAATGGACTCAAAGAACACCCAGATTCAGAACAACAATTTGTGGATCACACAAAGTGTTGTCCCATGTGGGATTTGAACAAACAACACTTGGCGTAGTAGAGAGGCGTGGCGACGCGTCCGCTTAAATCACTGGGCCAACCGTGCAAAAGTACAATTATAGTTATATAATTATGATAACATAATTTATGAGAAAAGTACTACGTATTGTAGTATTAAAGGCCTGTTTGGATATCAAGAAGTTTGTTACAGAACAGATTTTACTAATTATTTAAAATACATAGCCAGACTTTATTAAAAAAACAGTAAGTGCGTGTTCAGACCACGCATTGAATAGGGTTCCGTAGTCACTCATAATGACACGTGCGTTTAGAAGGCATTTCCATTTAGAGTTCCTTAAATCACGTTTCGGTACTCTTATAATTTCGTCATGTCCGTCCGTCCGTCCTTTTAAGGCTTACCTTTCTAAGGCTAGTGCTAGAAAAATGAAACGTTGCATGAGTATATCTATTTTCCGCTTCTAAAAGGCTAAAATAAAATCACAAAAAAAAAATTGTTTGGGGCACCACCCTTCCCGTAAAATAGGGATGATTTATTTTTTGCTTCTACCCCGTAGTGTTTGATTACATTAAATAAGTATTTAAAAAATATTAAAAGGTTGCTTGGACATTTTTTTAATTTTAGGTGTCCGTTTGCGCGATATTCAACTTTAAAGTGCATATTTTTGTTAATATAAAATGTGCTTACTTGAAAAACTTCGTACAACAACGAATACAGTATCGAACTACTTCAAAAACAAACTGCGTCATAATCTGCCATCTTTTTTAAATTCATTAAGGAACTGAAAATATAGAAAGAATTGAAAGAATAAGATTATTTTATTTTATTTTTTTAAACTTTGGTCTGTCGTGAACCATTCCTACGGTTAAGACGAATCTATTGACACCACTCACATAAAAATAACTGTTTAAGCTCTACGGCGTGCCAAAGAAATATACATACATTTACTCGAAAAGCATATCCCTCCTTCTTTCGCAGTCGGGTAAAAATAACGAAATAATAAGTAAACATTATTTACAGTAATAAATGCCAACCCCGACATCTAATTCCACGTTCCATTATGAGTGATTACGGAACCCTATTCAATGCGTGGCCTGACACTCGCTTGCTTGTTTTTATAATTTGTAATTATACTAACTATCCGATAACCTAACCGGCGGTAACATCCGTAACAGTTAAATTTAAAATAGATTTACATTTTTGTTCCTACACTATAACCGAAGATTTATTGAGATGATCATTCTATCCGCCTTATCGATTGGACTGTTCGACGAATTATAAAGATGGGTTGCAAATGTCTTCTCATAAAGAACCATAATGTACGTGACATACATAATGGATGTATAAATTACTGCGTCAATGCTTCACGTTGTTGCCAATGTTTTTCCAGTATTAAAATCAACAATATGCTGCATAGTGATGGTATTTATAGTATGGATACGCTATATTATAATTAGTCCGTCTGCAATCCAGGGTATTGCACTGAAAGTGATGCTAAGATACAGGTTAAAAGAGTAAATACTGCAATGGTCTTTAATTTTTCCCCGGTCTGTACACATAATGCAGATAATTCAGTGTAAGGCTCCGCTATACTATAACTACTGCGTCTGCAATACAGGGTATTACACTGAAGGTGATGCTAAGATACAGGTTAAAAGAGTAAATACTGCCGTGTTCGTTAAAATTTTCCCTGGTCTGTACACATAATATACAGATAATTCATTGTGTGGCTCCGCTATATTATAACTAGCTGCATAGTGCGTTTGCCATCCAGGGTATTACAGTTAAAAAAATAAATACTGCTATAGTCATTACAATTTTCCCTGGTCTGTACACATACATCTAGAGATGATTTTTACAGGAATGACTCTTGCAAAAGAGTTTTTTCAATTTAATACAAAGGTTACAACAGGATTCATAAAAAATGGGACACATCAATTCCTACAATTAAGTAAACTGATCATACTATTTTTGTTCCTGCCTCGTTAAAGGAAGATTTATGCTGACATTTCGTAAATACCGTTTGCAATGTTCCCTGGCCTAAAATAGACTGCGGTACAACAGCGAATATTACCAATGATACCGAGACCCTCTTTCCGGTAACGTTGTTATGCTGCGGACGCAATTTTATGTTATCATATCGTATAAATTTTTGCGCTTCAAATAGCATAAACTAATCAGTCTTATTCCTGTAAGCATTCAGCTCACCTTACTTTGAAAAACTTATTTATATTTTTTTTTTATATGTGGCCCTGCCAAAATGGCTCTACTCTGCCTGGTGGAAAGCATAAGCAGAATCCAAGAGTAGTGGCCACCACACTCATTGTGAATGCAGCGTGGTGACCCACACCATGTCGGCCTAGTGATGCTACTGCATCATTGGGGCTCCAGTCTCGCATTTACCAACGAAACACGACAGCACGAACGATGTCATTTTACGTTGATTTCCTGTACGAGGGTAGCACCGCCCCGGTCGAGCCGGCCCAACCGTGCTGAAATCAGCGTGGCTCTTCTACCTTGGAAATGTATGTATCTGTTGATACTGGCTTTGTCATGGTGTGATCAAACAAGATGAACCTAATACAGAATTACAAAAAAAAAAAAGGATCCGGGAGGCTGCTTATTACACGAAATTTCAAAACATTGTATTAAACTCAAGCTGATGTAGGACGCACGCAATCTGATTCCGTATAGCAAATCCATAAATAAACGTAGATAAATTTATTATGCAAAATAACACATTTAAATTTGAAACATGCTTACCCGCGTCTAGATTATGAGGTGTTATTTTATTTATATATTTTTATTACTAATTTACAAGCTATTTATATTATGTTATACTTTGTGTTGTACATAATTTTATAGTGTGATGACGGAACAACTTATATCTTCTATCTCGTACTTATAATTTTTGCCAAGATGTGTTTATATACTCACAAGAATATACATATTACCATTCGCATGGCATTGTGATTGTTGTGTCATTATGATAATAGTACGAGATCCCGCTGCAGGATTGGTGTACTCATCGACTTTTTGTTTAAAACCAAATTTTTATGTTTATTTATAGTTAAGAGATTATATATTTACTAGGGTGCCTATCAAAATTTGGCCGCCATTATTTTTAATTAAATTATTTGTAATTGATTTTTGGTAAAAAATTTCGTTTATTTATTTTTTAAATAAAATAACGTCTACATCACGGTAATTAATATGAAGATTCTAAAAAATCACGGTTGCCGTTGCGCACCTGGCCGCACCTCTTTGCAGCCAGGTGTAAACAGGTATGATTTCGATAAATGTATACGTTTATAACCTATTTTTATTAATTATATGTCAAATTGAAGCTAATTTTTTTCTATTAATTATCATATAAAGTTGCTTAATTAAATCTGGCCGCAAATAAGGGTTACTGGCTGTTAAAGATAATAAATATTTAAGGTAGAGTGAAAGAGAGTTAGCGCGTAACATCATTTGTCAGACGAGGACAGCGATTGCCGGCTGTGCGACGCTTTTAAGCCATTGCGCATGCGTCGAATGTTACTGTTCTCAACTGAACAGATGCAGCATTTTTATTCTAACATAAAAACCACGCTGTTTTGTAGTTCGTAATAAACAACGTTTTATATTTACATTGTTATTTTATTTGTGCATCTAAAAATTATTATATTAATTAACGTAAAATAAAATTGATAAAGATGAAGTCGTGTTTTTTGTGTAACGAAAAAAGCAATGTACTCGAGTTTAATAATGTATCATTCCAAAAGTGCTCGCTAATGTTATTGTTTCATCGTAAAAAAATATAAATATCATGACCTTTTATTTACAATTGACTCTACTAATGATTTTGGATATCATTCAGAGTGTCTAAAAAAAATTGTGGTTCTGAAGCAAAAAGATAAACAAGAATTTGAAGATTTTTGCAAAACACAAACCGTAAGTAAAAGTTGAATTGAATTTAAGAATAATATAGGTTATAGTTGCAATATAAATGACACAGTATGCGCATGCACACGCATGCGCAATGGCTTAAAAGCGTCGCACAGCCGGCAATCGCTGTCCTCGTCTGACAAATGATGTTACGCGCTAACTCTCTTTCACTCTACCTTAAATATTTATTATCTTTAACAGCTAGTAACCCTTATTTGCGGCCAGATTTAATTAAGCAACTTTATATGATAATTAATAGAAAAAAATTAGCTTCAATTTGACATATAATTAATAAAAATAGGTTATAAACGTATACATTTATCGAAATCATACCTGTTTACACCTGGCTGCAAAGAGGTGCGCAACGGCAACCGTGATTTTTTAGAATCTTCATATTAATTACCGTGATGTAGACGTTATTTTATTTAAAAAATAAATAAACGAAATTTTTTACCAAAAATCAATTACAAATAATTTAATTAAAAATAATGGCGGCCAAATTTTGATAGGCACCCTAGTAAATATATATTCTCTTAACTATAAATAAACATAAAAATTTGGTTTTAAACAAAAAGTCGATGAGCACACCAATCCTGCAGCGGGATCTTAGACTATAACCCGTAATTAGAAACAAGATTATTGTCACACGTTCCACAATCATTGCGATATTGGAAATGTATAAGCAGTGGATTACTACCTAACATTGAAACTACAAATATATTTTATTATATTTTATGATTTTATAATATATTTGCTCTATGCATAATATGTACGTATATACAAATAAAAAAAAAACTGTATTTGTATCAGTTGTCTAGTACCCATAACACAAGCTCTACTTAGTTTGGGACTAGATGGCGTTGTGTGTTAGATGTCTGAAATATTTATTAATTATTTATTCCTTTTTCCATTAGACTACTTTTTTCTCGTTTCCCATCTCAAATTTAATTAACATAGACACGTAATCTGCATTTGAACATTTAGACTGCACAATTGGCGCAGTGGTTTAAAAGTGATCGTCACGCCGATTTCTACTGTGCCAAATTTCGTGGGTTCAAATTCCACAAGGGACAACACTTTGTGTGATCCATGCGTTACATGCCTGTTTGTAAAGTCTCCAGCGACTCGGCATTTATATATACCTAATACGGAAGTTGTCTTTTTAAACATATTCTAAATATATTTGAACTTATAAAGCACTGTTAATAAAACAATTTAGTTACCAAAACTAACTTCAAAAAATTCATTTTCAAAAACTCGCAAATATCGCTTTACAAAAACGAACGAAGAACGGTGGACTGATAAGAGTAACTATACTAACTAATAGACAAATATAGAGATTTAACGACTCGATATGCTGGAACACTTCACTACATAAGTATTATGCATTCACCCACAATTCCTTTGAAAGACTACCGCATCCGTTCCCTCGTTGACGACGTGCGTTTCATTAAAAAGCGAGTGACTTGGAGAAAAGAACAAAAGCTATGGCTAGAGCATCGCTCGTTTCATGAAATATTAAAAATAGGCAGGTACATTTGTTTTGTTTTAGACTCTTACCGTTCTTTTTATAACAAGCTCCATTAGTTATTACTTTACCAACCAGAAACAGGCGTATTAAATACGAAATAGGTTGTTTCTATGAAACACGCGTTTTGAATGAACTTTTATAAACATTTCTTTATTAGAACCGTCAAAGTGCACGTTTTTCAGTTAAGTACACGGGTGTGAAATCCAGTAATGTCATTAGTCACACCCCGACACGAAATGAACTATCATTCTCAAATGAAGGTGCTATTTTTACAGCTTGGCTTCAGGGAAATTCACAACACTTTCCTGTAAAGACACACCCCAAAAATGTTTCATTTTATCATATCGGGCCAGGTAAATATTTGACAAGTTCCAACTACGCTAGGCTAATATTGATACTGGAATATTATCATGGTTGAATCTATGCTGAAATAGTTTACGAGTAACTATTCTACAGATATTTAAGTTACACGCCTATTTAGGTGGATAGATACTTCTAAATATTCAACAAGTTATTCTATATTCATATTAGATTATACTAGCCCTGTATAATTTTGTTAGAAAAGAGCAAAAGACATTATTTATGATGACAGACGTCGGCTGGGACTTTATAGAAGAAGCATACAGCTTCCTCCCTGTTTTCTATAGTGTTAAATTGATGGATGTTTTATGAAAGGGTGAAATTGTATCAATACACGAATATGTGAATTGACCTTACACTTATTATTCCTGCTGTCTAAAGATTTGCCACAATTTTATTATTAAGTGTTGTGCGAATAAAGGTTTGTACCGTATTACCGTACCGTGGGGTCGTGGATTAGACCTCTGCTCACGGCAGATATGATTTTTATTTGCTTTAATATGGCTATTATATGTCTATTCTATACTATTTCACATAATTATTATAAAAGTAAAATAGAGTTTAGTTTCTACTTAGAAATTGTCAGGCCTGTTTGTAGTACCAGGGGTCAGTGATCTCGATTGCCAAATCAGAGGTCGATGCAATAGCAACCCAGATTAAACAGAAAGCAGTCATGAGGACTGCCGACAGAAGTGGGAGAGCCACGCTTCGGCATAAATGGGCGGGCACAACCGGAGTGATACCAAGGCCTCAGAGAAAAGCGATGTGAAATAGCGCTTGTGCTGTGTTTCCGGCGGATACCGGGAGGCCCACCCCTCCCCACATCCCTTTCCCCATCCCCTAAAGGTCAGTAACGCACTTGTGACGCTTCTGGTGTTGCGGGTGTCCATGGGCGGCGATAATCGCTTACCATCAGGTGATACGTCTGCTCGTTTGTCCTCTACATCAGAAAAAAAAGTGAAAACTCAAAACTATAAACAAACAGTTGTTTGTTTATAGTTAAGTTAAGTTAAGTTAAGTTAAGTTAAGCTCATCTGAAACGAATCTCTTTGCTCTTTAAACGAAACACGCGATAAAAAGAAGCAAAAAATGCTTATTGTGATGTTATAAAAATATAAGATAATGCTATACAGTATAAACATATTACCACTAATGTCATATTAAACAGTCGAGCCATCAGCTGTAACCATGCACACTTGCGCAAGCACCCTGCTCCGCCGTCTTACAATCAGGTCACGTGTCCTGACGCGAATATAACATTTTTTACCTGTCCAAAAAAATGATTACATCGCCGCTAAAGAAGTTTTCATTTCAATAATTGTATAATGACCACAAAGTTCTACGTTTTGTTGTAATTTATTTATCTATACTAATATATAAAGCTGAAGACTTTGTTTGTTTGTTTATTTGTTTGTTTGAACACGCTAATCTCAGAATCCACTGGTCCGATTTGAAAAATTCTTTCGGTGTTGGATAGTCCATTTATCGAGGTAGGCTATAGGGTATATATAATCACGCTACTACTAATAGGAGCGGAGCAACAATGAAGAATGTTTAAAAAACGGGGGAAATTTTTACGCTACGGGCAATAGGAGACGCAAACGAGGTTGCGTGGGTCGGCTAGTTACATATATGTGTTTAGAAATATTTTAATGTGTTTTTCAGCAATCTGGTTTTTACAGTACAGACTCTACCTAGTTTGGAATCACGCGGCCTTGTATGAGGTGCGTGTAAATTATTATTATACTAGCTTTTGCCCGCGGCTCCACCTACGTGTTTGTAGGTAATTGCAGTAAAGAGTAGCCTATGTCCTTCCTCAAATCAAAGTATCTCCAAGATGCAGCGACTTGGCCGTGAAAGCTTGACAGACAGACAGACTTGCATTTATAATATAAGTATGGATTAGCCCTAACTTAAATTTCATTACATGACGTTTTTATTTGAGAGTAATTTTTAAATAATGAAGTGACATAGAAATCTTTCCGTATTACTTTTTTAGTACCAATGAAAAGTATTAGTCGTACATAGTTGTAATAATAGTCTGTGACGCGTGACAAATATAACGGAGTTTGAATACAAAAATGTGTTTTATATAAAAGTACTTTTATTTCTTAGTCAAGCCGTGGGCTTTATGGTGTAAGTGAGTTACGATAGGGCACTCGAAAAAGTTTATTGAATTTTAGAAGGAGTTTCTCGATGTTCTTTATCAAAACAAATTGTGAATTGTTTATGTGAGACATGTGTGAAAAAATATTTTCTTTTTATTCATGCTTTGAACTATCTCTGCTACTCATCCTTCTTTTTACCGCTCTACCTTGACCATTTTTATAGCTATGCATTTCCGGATTTCTATCTGAATAATTTAACCATTTTAAGTAGTAGGGTTATGTCTTTAAAAAATATTTTTTACATACTGTATATCAATCTCGGTTAAAAGTCTTGCTAATAGTGGTGTGTTTGTTGAAAACCTCGCTCCCTTCAATATGGTTGACCTGGATGAAGGCTGGCGCGTGCGTAATACTGGTGAACGGGTGCACTGGACTGTTATTACTTAAGCTATAGTATTGACTTCCGAGACTGTATATTTATCTGAGTACTATGTTACATTATTCTCAAATATAATTTCCATTTGTCCAACAACGATTAGATAATTGTCAAAGAAAATAATTCCTGACATTAACTGAAGTTGAATTGAATTTAAAATTGATTTAATTGTAAATTCTAGTTTACTTTTAAATTAATTAAATTAAATTTATCATCGAATCGAACTTATGTTTATTAGGCCTAAGATCTTGAAGCGGTAAAAAAACTTAAGACACATTAGTATTTGGAGAAGGATTGTAACACAATAGGTTGGGCCACTAAAAACTTTGCTATATAACTCGCTTTTTGCTAAATTAAAATTAATTTATGATTTTTGAAGTGAATATTTCTTTGGCGGGTTGTGCACTTTTAAAGAATGGGGATTGGGATGGGTAAAATGTGTTAAACTCGTGTCAGGAAATCTGACGCGTCAGGCGTCAAGAAGCGTGACCAGACTTAGGACGGCGGCACAGGGCCGTCACTTTTATTAAAAACATTGTTGCTCCTTAGCGAAGACGTAAATTAGATAAAAATAAATCCGTTTTGCATGTTAAATATATTTGTAAAATAAATAAGCATTTAACATATGGAAATTAAACAAAGTGCATCTATTAATAAAAAAAGTGACGAAGAAATAGTGAATGAAAATGAGTGAATACTTTATAAAAATACTAGATGAAAACCCGGCTTCGCTCGGGTTATATGTTCATACTGTATATCAATAACCTATATTTTTATAACATCACAATAAGCATTTCTGTAGTTATCGGTTCTCAATGAATATTTTAGTTCTTTTTATCGCGCATTTTATTTAAAGAACAAAGAGGTTCATTTCAGGTGAGCTTAAACATCAGTTATCATGACTGCTTTGTGTTTTTTTTATTAAATATTATTATCTGTACTAATATTGTAAAGAAATAAAGTTTGTGAGGTGGTAAAGGGATCAGCGATCAGCTACTGAACCGATTTTTTTTTTACCAACAGAAACTATATATGAGTGACATAGACTTTATGTAAACCCGAAAATGATTAGTGCAAAATCCAACATACACACATACATTAATTTATAAAGTAGAAAAATTAAAGTAATTTTTTCTAGGAACATGATATGTCCCCTTCAAACGGGTGACTAATATAGTATGCGAAAGCTTACCCGTATAATGCTAGCAGTCATTCAAAGAGCATGCAAGGGATGCTTTGAATAGCAGTCTGTGTCGGAAACCTGAAGTGGTGTCGTGTGCGTGTAGCGGAACTCCTTTATGTCCTTTAATAGTCCGCCAACCCTGGAGCAGAACAATTCTGTGCGTGGCTTTCTTTTGCAACGAAACCTCGAAAGGAATTTCAAATTAGCGTGGTTGCATAGATGAAATTTCAAAGAATAAATTTTAAAAGAAAAAGAGAATAATATATGTAGTAGGATACCACGATATAATAGGGACGTTTTCGTTATACTACTTGAATACTTTTCGATACTATATTACAGCCGTCTTCAAAAATACCCTATTTCAAAGCTTGCTTTTGTCGGATATCGCGGAAAAACTTGGTTCACTATAATATGACACTCAAAAATGTTATGGCTTTCTATTGGCAAAAAAAATATTCTAAATCGGATCAGCAGATTCAGAGATTACCCCCTACTACCTTAGAAACTTTCCCTGTTTATATGGACTGAGAGCCAGCGTTCTGGGTCTATCAACTATGTATTTAGTAGAAGAGCAACATTTTATGGAAGGATCATGAAAATCGTAAACAAATGATTTTGATTTTAAAAATATTATATTACGAAGTCTTGTGAACAACGATGATAATTCATTTGTGCTTCATATATTTCAATGTAATCTAAACACTCAAATAATTTTTGAACAATAATTCTAAAATTCTGGGAATTAAAATATTATTGTTGGTGATATTAGCAACCAAATAAATACAAAAACAATCCCTACCAAAAGATACACAAGGCGGTACAAAAGTTCCATATGAGCCTGCCATTGTCTTTTAAGGGGGCCATGTTTCACAGATTTTTTTAACTTTATTGTTTTTTATGGAATACGGGGAAACGAGCGGATGTATCGCCTGATGGTAAGTGACTACCGCCGCCCATGGACACCCGCAACACCAGAGGCATCACACACGCTTCGGCATGAATGGGCCGGCTCGACTGGAGTGATACCACGGCCTCACAGAAAACCGGTGTGAAATAGCACTTGCGCTGTGTTTCATAGAGTGAGTGAGGATACCGGAGGCCCCAACCTCAACCCCCCCCCACAACCCTTTCCCCATCCCTATTACTTGTAACACTTCTGGTGTTGCGGGTATCCATGGGCAGTGGTAATCGCTTACCATCAGGTGATACGTCTGCTCGTTTGCCACCTACATCATAAAAAAAATATGCTGTTCAATCAATCAGTGCGCGACATACCATTTCACAATCTTTCGACTGTTTGCAATCTCGCAAGATAGATTACAATCTAACGGTTTTGACAATTTTACAATAACAAATGTAATGTTACAAAATATTTTAATAAATCACTAATCTATAAATACTTATTGTACAAGTAACTGTTACTTTGTACTTTGTATGAATTTTGATGAAACTAATAAATTTAATTTCAGAAATGGCTTTGCAGCACTACCATATATTACTTCGTTTTTCTGTAAAGCAGCTAACCCGTGTGGTTCAGGCTATGTACTAAACGGGAGTGATTGTACATTACAATCACTCCTGTTTAGTAGATATTATCAAACTATATTTAATTAAATAAAAAAATACGTAATAAAAATCGTTAATTGTGAATAAAAGGTTTTAATTTACAAGTCTATAAAAATAAAACTAATATATGTTTAACTTCTTAAGTGCAAAAATGACATCAGATGCATATTATATTTATTAATTTATTAAATGACGAGTTAACTGTGATTTGTGTAATCCGTAAATAATTTGTAATTTACATTTGTTCAACACGTTCTTCATATTTTTGCTGAGTAATTCTGATAAAAGTAGATTTTGTGGGTTACACTTTTAAACTGGTGAAAAGCTGGAGGTGTCAATATACCTACTTTTTATGCTGCATGTTTACTTACAATACAATCTTAAGCAAAAATGAAACATAATCTCAAGTAAAATGAAAAAAAATTAAAAAATAATTACGCGGTACAAGGAATTAGATTTAGAAGATTTAACCAATAGACATTCATGTACGAATATGAGTACAATCTGACATCCTATTGTAACGCGAATTTGTCCTTTTTCAGAAAACGATTGCCTCAGGACGGGCAAAAAATAACACACAAAAAGTAAGCATAGGAATTGTAAATATCTAATATAAGGGGGTAACCCTTAGGGGTTATATTTTGAAAAAACTATTTCATTACTTTATATATTATTTTATTATTATTTGTTTATTACTTTATCCCACTATATTTTTACAAAATTTTAAGCAAATTCATCAAAGTTTCATACAAACTTTCATACCCTCAAAAAATTCGTTTCTTAGTGCTCACTTACGTTATATAAAGAACCTACATACAAATTATCAGGATTCTAAGTTCAGCGGTTTGTGTTGTGCGTTAATCTCTGGGTATGTCAGTCAGTCAGACAGTCACCTTCCTGTTATATATATATATATAGAGATCAGCCTTTTTTTAAATGAAATGAATGATGTGTCTTGAATATAATTCATAAATTATGGACAAGTTATATTTGTACAAACTGACGGTCCTTAAATTTTAAATCTATCTAACAACGAAAACCCAATGGAATTTACATAAAGCATGTACTATCGTAGTAAAATACAATCCCAATGCGTCAAATACTTAGTATTGATTACTTACAACATTATTTCAACCACTAAATGGCTTTTCTAAAATCAAATGCAAGAGTTATATATATATATATATATATTTAAAGTGCGCACAGAACTTATCAAAACTCTTCATTCAACTTGGAGTAATCAGATAACATATCTGTAAGAGGATCTTTTACCTCATGAAAAACTGAGTTTATCTTTAATTTTTTTTAATCACATTTTGTGCTGCATTATGGAGATCGACAACCTATACACTACTTTACTTTGGAAAAGATGTTTATCTGTTGCTACTAAATATGGAAGAGATAAATCGTGAACCATATTTTCACATTTCGATAGAAGAAACTTTAAGGCCAATAGTTAATACATTACGAAAATAGTTCATAAATTATTTAGCATGTTCAAAATACATCGAAAGTCCTTAATCTCTCATTGGGAACAGTAATAAATTATAAAACGAAACTGATGGGAGGGATTACTTCACAGTTAGGATGAACATAAGGCTAATGGACTTTCAGATTCAAGAGAAGTGCCAAAGCAATCAACATCGTCAAATAGATAAATAACTTTCCATTACTGTAAATGTTTGAACATTACTATTCAAATGAACCTAAAAAAAAGTTGTAAAGTGCCAATTCCGTAAGAAATAAAGCACTCAAATGCTTTGAGATCGTTTTCATAAAAGTAATCATAGACCATGGCCTTAGATGCTTACAGTTTACTTGTCAATACGCATATAAATTAGAAGAATATTATTTTACAAACGAAGCCACTGCAATAAGAAACAGTTGTTTTTTGTATACGATAGTGAGCAGTAGACCATGAACCTAATCACCAAAAAGTTAAATACTACATTAAAAAAACTTAACTTAAAATTATAAAGAGATACTGTCTTATTATTCACTCATCTCAAAATTTTGGTTAAATTGCCTTTGATTTTTGATTGTAAGTAGCCAGTTTCAATACACAAATTGCAAATCCCAATTCCACAAATATGGTAAATTTAAGGTGTTTAAATTATATTTGAACGAAGGTGTTTGTGCATGTGACATCAGGTAACACACGAATCAATCACTAGATGTCGTCGATCCATCATTTAGAGTACTCTTGTAAACGACTCATTACATGTGTAAAATGTGTTTGTATAGTATATAATTTAAATATTAAATATTATTTAGTGAAATATTCATTTAAAGTTAAAGCAGTAGTTGATTTTGTTAAAAAGTTACACTTTTTAATATTTTATGTTGCTACCGTTATACTTAAGGTAGTTTTATACATTATGCATATTTGACCGCATATTAATCCCGCGGTGTTACCCGCGGTTATCGTCGTAATGCGAGTAACGCCACGGGACAAAGTTAGTCTAAAAAAGTAGCATAAGTTACTTCCTGGATCATTGACTAGCTGCCAGTAAAAGTCCCGTCAAAATTGGTCCATACGTTCCAGAGATTACCCGGAACAAACAGACAGACAAAAATTTTTTTTTAACTTCATTTTTGGTATATATACCGTGTATATATACATATGCATTTAGTAAAAAGCGATTATTTTAATGTTACAAACAGACAGAATGTATTTGTATGTATAGATTTAAAAAAGAATCGAAAATTATATGTTAGGAAGCATAATATATAATTTAATTTTTGGTTCGTGTGAAAATTAAATAGTTCCAGTTTATATATTGTGATACAATCTGTACAACTATAATTATAGTCGGACAATGCTATTCCTACCCCACCGTTGGCATTACGTAACGAATTATGACTATCAACACATTCTAACCGCTAATGCTTAGAATCCGGGACTGTGGAATTAGATTCTAGAGTCAATCGAAATATAATTAGGGTTTCTGTTATCCCAGTACTGTCTCGGGTCGGAAGAGGGACTTTATAAGGATATATTATCGTTAACTCGAACTCCTCATGTCCTCGTTATCAAATCGTATACTTATACGTAGTTATAAACTTTTTTTTAATATTTGGTAATACTTTCTACACAATATCATCTAAGATCTAAAGTTATCATAATAACTGAAGAGAGATGTTAAATTAAACATTTAAAGAATTAAATTCTTGAATGTACATAAAAAATTCAAAGGAAAAGCAAAAAAATATATAATAAGAGGTTTAAACTGAGAGGGCTACCCTATTAACAACTATTTTTACGGGAATTAACGCGATCACTTATTAAAAGGTATTACCACAGAAGAGGAGAATTAAGTAGAGGAGAATTAAGTAGTAGAAATGCGATGTAGGCGGGTCAGGCGCGCCGCAGTTAAGCACCGATGTCACTAATGTCTCTGCTGGCATCAACTGAACGCTTTAATACACGTATTACTTTCGTCGGGAACGTAGCTGCCTAAAAAGTTATTGCTATGCCGAACTGTGCTATAATTACGTGCTGAAAACGAAGCAAGGACTACAATTTACTCAAAGGAAACATATCGTATCATCAATGAGTCTAAAAACGTTTGTTTTTAAGTGATATTAACAAAAATCTAAAAAGTATTATGTAATACACATCCAAACCGTTATACTCCAATCTATTAAAATAATCACACATTACGTATTAAATTTAAGTATGATTTGCATAGTTGCCAATAGAGCAAGCAATGAACTGCATTTTCTGCGGGAATGTTTTAAAACATTTGGCGTGAAAACATTTAGTAAAAGTAATGTCTACAATTTTTTGCCATAGGGACGTAGACAAAATTAATCGATATCGTAATAAACGTTAAACTTTTCGATGATATTGATTTTTACAGTAATTTTACTTTTTAGTATCAGAATTATATTGTACTATGGTTTTAAAACAATATATGATTTTGTTTAATCGCAAAAAATTTATTAAACTTATTTTGGAGGTATATTTGAAAATAAATGTTATATGAAATGTTATATAAAAAGTTTATAAATATTTCATACACCAAAATTTTACAGCCACCAGACCAATAAACAGATTTGATTAAACAAAAGATAGTATGTAAGTACTTTTGATTAAATAACAGTACACGGTAAAGTACACCAAGACTCGGAACAACAATTTGTGAATTTAAGTATTGTTCTACCGCAGTAAAATGCATAGTCGTTTTTTAGGGTTCCGTGCCAAAGGCAAAAGACGGAATCCTTATATATTCGTCATGTCTGTCTGTCTGTCTATCCGTCCGTATGTCACAGCCACTTTTTTCCGAAACTATAAGAACTATAATGTTGAAACTTGGTAAGAAGATGTATTCTGTATACCACATTAAGATTTTCACACAAAAATAGAAAAAAAAAATTGTGGTTCCCATACTTACTACGTAGACTCAAACGAATATGAAATTAAAAAAAAAAAATCTTTAAACCCATACGTGTATCTATGGATAGGTCTTCAAAAGTGGTATTGAGGTTTCTAATACCTATTTATTTATCTAAACTGAATAGTTTACGAGAGAGACACTTCCAAAGTGGTAAAATTGTAACTTCTTAAATAAGAGAATGATAAAACTAAAAAAATATATGATGTATATTACCACACTAACTTCCACCGAAAATTGGTTTGAATGAAATCTAGTAAGTCCTTTTTTTTTAATACGGTTTAAATTGTAAATTGCAATTTACCTTTTATTCAATCAAACAAACCTATACTAATATACAGAGCTGGAGAGTTTGTTTGTTTGTTTGAACGCGCTAATCTTAGGAATCGCTGGTCCGATTTGAAAAATTCTTTCAATGTTCGATAGTACATTTATCAAGGAAGGCTATACGCTATATCATTACGCCAAGACCAAAAGGAGCAGAGCAGCATTGAAGAATGTTACAAAAATGGGGGGAAAATTATTACGCTACGGGCAATAGGAGAGGTAAACGACGTTGCGTGGATCTGCTAGTATAAAAATAAAATAAAAATTAAATTATGGTACTTGCTGATTTGAAACCCTTCATGGTCGAGTCCGACTCGCACTTGGCCGCTTTTATTTTTTAAAGTTTCTGAAATTTAGGTATATTTCAGAAACTTTAATAATAATAATTTAAAAACACAAGTATATAATTTATTTTAGGTAGATAAGGGAGTTGCAATGTTTTGCAACAAAATAATTATAAAGTAGAATGAAAGGATATCCGAGTACGAGCCAAATAAATGTAATAAAAAAATTATTGTAATATAATTATATTCGACAAATGTCAATCCCTAAGGTCTTCGACGAAACCAGAAATATGCAAGTGAAACCCTACCTTAGTAGAAAGCCATAAGGTTGTATTTAGTAACATTGTAAGTGGCTGTTAGAACTTATATATTTGAACATCATTTGGACGAATTAGGATATTGTTCTTTATGTGTGTATAATATTATTGATCGTTCATGTGTGCGTTTAGGCGACACAGTGTACCTTGCACTTGCAGCTCGACACCATTTCTAACTATTAATTCTTTTGTTCTGTGGGTATTACATACCTCTGATTTGCCTGATGTTTCGACTAGGTTGCACTGGTCGTGGTCACAGGCTGACTCTGACTTAATAAGTGATCGCGATAATTCCCGTAAAAATAATTGTTAATATATCATGGAACGCGAAATTTTAAAAGTTAGTAGGGCTATCCTAGGCGGCAAAAAGCGTCCGTAACGTAATATTACTGCCTCGGTGTCGCAACATTAGCGTATGCGAATGCTGTTTTTGAGGTCTCGGGTTCGAATCATGGGTCGGATCAAATGTTTGTATGATCTGCAAATATTTGTTTTTTTCGAAGTTCGAATGTTTTCTATGTATAATATGTATGTATTTACAAGAAAGAAGTATATATGTATTTATGTCGGTTGTCTAGTACCCATAACACAAGCTCTGGTTGGCTTGGAATTGGATGGCGTTGTGTGTTAGATGTCCGAAATATTTATTTATTTATTTCGTAAACGAAGAACGTAGTATGGCGTAGTAATCTATAAGTTGCATGTAACAAATACGGAGCAACTCTAGACAGAACTTGTTTCAGTTGAGATTACTAGGTGACAGCATTTGCAAGTAATCACTTTATTTTTATTTTTATCGATAAAATCATAATAAAAATGTATACCTGAATAGTTATTTTCTTTATACCTCGCTTAGAACTTTTATATATTTTTATAAATTATTTTAAATAAAATAAAGGTGTTAGGACAATTTGGTGGTTTTTGAAGAGAAAAATTTAGTATAGCGCACTCCGTATTTATGTTAAGGAACTTCGTTCCTATCTGGTGTCCCACGACACCACACGACTTTTATAATAAATGCAACCAAATGATAATATGATACTAAGTGAAACTTTATCATTACCTTTAGCCTGCCAAAAAGATATTTCTCTAGAAAGAAAGTGCTTTTAAAATCAGTTATTTTAAAAGCACTTTCACTTTTAAAATGGGAAGGGCGCAAGCTAATATAGCCCACCCTAAAAAACGTAAGTTAAATAGGTTTAATTAAGTAATTCAACATTTCCGCAATAAAGATAGAAATATTTTAAATAACAATCAAAATTACTGAGTTAATATGAAACAGGCTTTAAAGTAAGAACAATGATTTTTTAAAGTTCCATTCGACTGTAGGATAAACATATCATAAATAGGTAATATACTCGTATGTCTTTACAAGTAAATTAAATTGAAGTGTCTGTTTGTAATTTCAAATCAACAGCTTTTCACTAAATTTTTGGAAATGGATTTTAGACATATGGTCTAATTTCGACAGCCAATTTGGTCTAAATTAGATCATAATTCTTTTTGGTGGATGCTGCACTTATAAACTTTTACTGTGCAAAATTTATGATTCGTCCTATTTGCATATTTTTTAAAAAGGAGTACAAAGTTTTTGCTACATATATTAATATTTAAATTTGCTGGTTTTTTTTTCTCATAAGTGATCATGATAATATTCTGTGAGTATTTCTGTCTCAAACGAAAAGAAAATAATCCTGTCCAATGCACGATCAGTTAAGTGGAAAAACTTTTTTGAAAATTAATACAATTATATCGTATATTTTCTTAGAGACATTGTATAAGTTTTGTTCAAAATCCTAACGATAGTTGTTTATAGTACAAACAAGGACTTTTGCTTCAATTTTTGTACAGACTGTTACGGTTATGTGTTAAGGTTCTAGACTTTTTATGTAGGTTAGGTTTAATCAATGATCTTTACATGTTGATAAAATATATCCATTTTTTATTGAAAATGTACAGTAGAATAGGTAACCCAGAATAGGTAGTAATTTTTTTTTAACTTTGACAAATCTTAAGCATTGAGTATCTTAATGATTTAAGTTAAACCGTAACCGTAACACTTATTAACTGCATCGAAAAAGATATATTAATCTTAGTATATCCTAAAATTATCAGATTTGTCTCAATAGCATAGGCCATCGTATATAAAATATATATTTTTAAGTATTGTTGAATCTCGCAACCTACAAGTTCGTAAAGATTGTCTAATGGAAGTAAACATGCGCTGGTCAATAGAAAAAGATGGTTTATAAATGTAAAATTGGGTTACAATATGTTGATTTTTGAATAGTTTTTTCGAAGACTTACATATTGTGTAAAATACTCTGAGACTCAGACACTCTAAATAATAAACGATATTAATCGTAAACAAAGTAAATGTGACGAGAAGATGGATAGATCAAAGTTCAACTCGCTTAACAACTACTATTATTACTTATCACATGTTTAGAGATACTTAAGTATAAAAATAAAAAACTGACACAAGTGTGGGTTACATTGTAAAAAACACTGTTTGAGTGTAACTCACCGGACATTAGCAAGAGTGTGACGTCGGCTCTTAAGATATCTGCCGTGGTATTTCTGCAGCTCGCCGATACTGCCTTGTTCGGCCTGCATCTTGCCGTGTGATGGCTGCGACGTAAGCGCAACCTCTTCGCCAGCCTGTGAAGGCGACACACTAACCGCACCGGAGCCACGCTTACGCGCTTTGTTACTTTTCCTTGCTGCCGCCGACAAACATATTTTAACAGACGACGGGCTACCGAAGCTTATTTTTTTACCCGAACTTCTTGATGACGTATAAGCAGTATCTGTGCTACTCTTAGTACTTTTGTATGAAGGTGTTAGTGTTGCGTCTGTCGCGTCCTCAAGAGGCCAATCGGAATCGTCCTCCTCCTCGATTCCCGGCAAAGGGGATTGTTGACCGATCGGACGCGGTGAGTTTATTACAGGCTCTGGGGCGACTGCAAACAAACAATGAGTACACTGAATAAACACATTTATAGAAAAATCTGAACTATAGGCGAAATAAAGATTGTTTTCTAAACGACCTCAAAAGTTAACGTTACTCAAAAAAGATCGGTTGTTCAAAGTTATTTTTTTTGAGTACCAGTGATTCTAATCGGCTGTTAAATGATTAAAATAAAAAAGAATCTTCTTTTGATGGTGAAACATAACTGAGATTTTATTTTTTGAAATATTTTGCTCAATAACCAATTTTTCTAAATTTTGTTGTTGTTATTTATTTAATTAAATATCTTGCTGGAGAAATTGACTATGTGTACACTTAAGTTTTCAATTTATGTTTTGTTAAACTTTAGATTTGTATGTAATGCTTGTAATGAAAGCAAGTAAAGCCAGACACAAAATTACATTTGCGAATACAAATTACACTAAAAGTCTACGAAAATTTAGGAATAATTAACAAAATTATAACGTAGAGTCTCAGTTTTAAATAACTATTAGCAAGTACATTTGTTGGTAAAAAATAATTTGTAAGTCATAACGAGAACATTCATTATAAGTTATCAACCTACATTGTCTTTTAATCTAAAATATTCACAAACAATGAACATCAAAAAGTAATAGCCCTCGTTGTGGCTATAACAAAGTTTTTATTATATTACTGAAGATCTCCTAAAGCCTATTCAGACCGGGAGTGGAAAAAAATAATGTTCTTATTATTGAACTAAAGTTCACATCATCACATCACATCAACAACCTGTAACAGTTCACTGCTAGACATAGATCATTCCTTAGAAAGATATCTTTTTTTTTGTGCAAACGAGCAGACGTATCAACTGATGGTAAGTGATTACCGCCGCCCATAGACACCTGCAACACCAGAGGCGTCACAAGTGCGTTGCGGGAGGGGTAGGGATATGGGCCTCCGGTATCCTCACTCACTAGGTGAAACACAGAGTAGGCGCTATTTCTTACCGGTTTTATGTGAGACCGTGGTATCATTCCAGTCGAGCCGGCTCATTTATACCGGGGCGTGGCTCTCCTACGCGCTACGGTGTGTTAATCTATACAAATAAATAAAATTGGAGTGTCTGTTTGTAATATAAAAATAACCGCTTTTTACTAAATGCATATGTATGTATACACGGTACACATGCCAAAATGTAGTTAAAAAAAATTTTGTCTGTCTGTCTGTCTGTTTGTTCCGGGTAATCTCTGGAACGGCTGGACGGATTTTGACGGGACTTTCACTAGCAGGTAGCTGATGATCCGGGGAGTAACTTAGGCTACTTTTTTTAGACTAACTTTGTCCCGAGGCGTTACTCGCGGTACAACAATAGCCGCGGGTCTTTGGCCTACTATACGACTGTGCCACGTTGGCCAGACGGGTTGACATAGGGTTTGTTATAAGATTTCTTTCTTTTTGCAGTGATATTGATTGCGTATTTCGTTTCCTTAGTCTGCTTTAATGACCCCATGGGATGAATAGGGTCGTGCTCGTAACTCTCTATCCTTAACCTGTCAGCACACATAATGAAATTACCACAAGTAAAGTTAGTATCTCTAAACAGTAACTGAATAATAAAACCCTTAAATGATTGCCATAGGTACCTTTGGCATTTATTGAGGGTACCTACTTAGAGCATTAAAAAGTCCGTCAACAGTCTTGCATAGAACTCAGAAAAAGAAAACAAAGTCAGTCATGCCTTGGTAGACTTGGGAAAAGGCTCAAAGAAAGAAAATAAGACCCTTATATATGTCACATCTTGTATCGTGTTTAGTTTATTGTAAAGGTACTGTTTGCATAAATGATTTAGTAGAACAAGGACCGAAATCTGCCGTACGGTAAACTGTATTTGACAAACGTTTATGCATGCTTCAACTTACATACGAGAGAGAAGGCTGTACAATGTGGTAAAACACATAACAGTATTTAAACAAGTTAATCGACTGAGAAATTAGAGGTCAGAGCGGAGTGTTGCAGCCGCCCGCTACTACAGCGGTTAATTATTCAAATACACCTGTCGTGAATCGGTATAGGAAAGTACATATTTTTGAAAGTTGAAGTTAAAAATATTAATAGTTTTTGTTTTCTTAAAGAATATAAATTACATTTTTAAAGATTTATACCACGCATGACATCGGAATGTTTTAAACGCAATTTAATTTCAGAAATAAGTGAAACTCATAGTTTTATTGCCCTTACAAGATACTAGAAAGATTCTCAACTATACAAACGCTGGTAACTGATAATATTTAGGGGATGAAATTGTAGTAAATATTTTAGCAATATTCTTCAATTTTATAATGATGATAGATGATTTATAATGGGGAAGTCATCAACTTCCACCATATTATAAACTTAGCACTACTCATTCACTAGATTGAATGTACTTGTCTACTGTTTTTGCGAAAAATATTTGTGAAAAAAACTATCTTTTTTTAACTAAAAATAATTACTTGTAACCCTTCAATCATCCATTAAGTACATAAAAGGCAGTTGCGGCTTGAACATTGGACGATAATTAAATAAAAAACATATAAAATGACATGGGTACTCGACTGTAAGTGAACTGTAGCGACCACTCTGCACCCACAAATACGATTTCCTCCGCTCTGAACAGGTATTTCCAAATTTGATCAGTGGCTTGATTGAGAGTTATTGTTTAATATAATTTGAGCCGACGATCTGTAAGTGGAGAGTATTGGTTCAGAAAAATACCACAAACGTTGACAGAAAAACAATATTTTGTTTACTTCTTTAGTTATAAGGAGTATAAGACAAGATTGATAAACAATTAATTTATTTCTAACTCAACCTGTCTACTAAATCAAAGACAGGATTGCTAACAATGTTAATAGAGATATTATATATACTCTAGCCGTGTTTTTTTTTTCAGCCTTGGTCGCCTCGCTTTAGGCACGCCGGCAAAACATTTATTTAAAAAATGTGTAAATCGGTTAAATAGTTTTGGACTTCGTCGTAAACAAAAACGTGACAAGAAAATTATACAAATAAGTATATTTATAAAGAAACACTAAATAAACCAAAGAGTTCAAGCGTATTAAAAGCGGGATTACAACCAAAAATTAAAGATACAAAAGATGAAAAAGTGGGATATTTGACTTGCACACTTATGAGTATCATTAACCAGCACTACGTCAGTATTATCGGGCTGATACTGCACTGATTGTCAGGTTGTGACCCCACTCATTACGCGCAGATGAGGGGTATGGCAGAGAAGACAACAAAAAATACATATACAAAGGTGGATTTATACTGATTCTTTCCACTGAGTGCCAAGTATTACATTTCAAAAGTTCCTGTATTGATCGTTTTCCATTTCTTTCTGAATGTACGTTGTTGTTTCAACCCCACAAGTAGCAACACTTTTTATACAGTACAAATGAATTAATAATGACAATTACATACATATGGTGCTTTCCTGAAGTTTCATATGTATTGATTGCGTTGAAATATAGGTGTACAAGTATGTTTGTATAAAGTATCAATCGAGTTAGAGTTTAGACTTAAAATAACATACACAACACAATGCAACTTATGTTGTTGTTATGAAGGTATGTATTATAGCCATCTTCTATGATCTTAGACTACCAAAAATTTTATGATCAAAAGATCAATAAATATAATGTTTTTGGGCTTTTTCCTTATTGCTTTCGTCAGCACAACGAGAAGGGTTTTCGCGCTGGCGTCTCTTAGCGTCAAAGCAAAGCGAGAAAACTATCAGAAAGATATCATTTTCAATAATTCTATGAAATATTTAAGGAAAATATTACTAATTGTCATGACTATCGGGGTGACGAAAGCATAGCTCGTCTTAGGATGGCTGATATTTTTCAATCCTTACCTTACAAAGCTTAGGGGGGTAAGCATTAGCGATCTTGGAGAAATACTGGACCAAGTGCGATTTAAAGTAAAAGGAAACTACGCAGAATTTAAAATTACCTATATTATTAAATATTTAAAAATGTCTGACATAAATGAATTTCAATACTGAAAACCGTTACTGAAAGGTCAATGTATAATTTGAGCATCTGTGGGAGGAAACTTTCTTTTGAACCTAATAATACGCTGTCAGACTAGCCTTTATTTTTAAGGGTTAAAGTCGTGGGCATAATTATCAACTTAGTGACGACAAGACAAATGAAGTCGTTTAAATCTACATTTTAAAGGCTTCTTTTCATAGAACGAAATTTTTTTATGTTAAAATATGTCGATATATTAAAAGCAAAAGAATTTACAACACTAAAGTGGATACACACTCACATGGATACATACTCAACTGTTACTCACTACTGGATAGGATACTCACTAATTTACTAATTAATCAAAAGCGGGTTTTGACAGAGATGATGGGACTCGTAGAAAAGTCAGCTAACTCAAGAATTAAGAAAAAATAAGGCTGAAATCTTTTAGTGAACTTGTTTTCTTTTCTTGTTTCAGTATTTAATAAATGTACAAAACTATACACATATATAAAAGTGGAAAATACTTACAACAGTCCTACTAAAAATATCTGACTTTCGATTTTTTACATGTATTTTATAATGACGGAATTTAGATTAATCTATACTAATATATAAAGCTGAAGAGTTTGTTTGTTTGTTTGAACACGCTAATCTCAGGAACCGCTGGTCCGATTTGAAAAAATCTTTCGGTGTTGGATAGTCCATTTATCGAGAAAGGCTATAGGGTATATATCATCACGCTACTACTAATAGGAGCGGAGCAACAATGAAGAATGTTTCAAAAACGGGGGAATTTTTCACGCTACGGGCAATATAAGGCGCAAACGAGGTTGCGTGGGTCAGCTAGTAACCTTATATCTCACACAGCCAGCGGTGTGATTTCTAATGAGGTAGAGTCTGTAATATAGTAACTAGCCTGCTCAAAACATGATTTAATATTTCTGAATACATATGTATTTTAGATAAATCATATTGTATGCATTCAAAAACAATAGGGTTTAGGTAATTAATTATAAGTTACGAAGTATAACAAAAAACTGTCATAACTTTTGCCTTAAAAACACAAACAAAAAACAATTTATGTACTAAAAACGTAGCAAGAAGTTGTTCATGACGAACTAAGGAAACTTTGTAGGTCGATATATCGTGAATTATTTCAAAACTGTGATGTTGACTTGGCAAAGAGAAGATATACGAATAATTCAATTAATCCGTTGCTTTGGGGAATCAACAACTAAAGTAATTTAATAAGACCCGTTTGTTTTTGCCCACAAATCTGTTATGCTTTGAAATTATTGCTTGTAATTTATTTAAAATGTTTTAGTGTTTAATTAAGCACTGAAATAATGTGTAAATTTAAAGTTGTAAAGTATACAATTGTGTATATTTATTTTTCGGAATTAAGTTATACTAGCTGCCCCGGCAAACGTCGTTTTGCCATAAATTTTTTTTAAGGACAGGGGCCCTTACCATTTAGGGGGATGAAAAATAGATGTTGCCGATTCTCAGACCTACTCAATATGCTCACAAAGTTTCATGAGAATCGGTCAAGCCGTTTCGGAGGAGTATGGCAACGAAAACTGTGACACGAGAATTTTATATATTAGATTAATTTAAGTAAAGAAAACATTTGATACAGCGTATATATGATAAAAAACCGATAGTTTTTATTATAGGTTCATATTAAAAATATAAATGGTTTCAATACCTTATAAATTAAGAAAAAGAAGCAAAATTAATTTTAATATTCAACATAATACGTAGTTATCTATCTTCTATTACTATAAATGTGAATATAAGTTTGTTTGTAACGCTTTCACGCGAAAACTACTTAACCGATCCATATTCTTGGAGGTATTAGAAGTAAGATAGGAAGGAAGGACACGTTTTATTAAATGCGATCGAAGCCGAAGGTAAAAGCTAGTATGTATATTACATAAGACATAACTATGGTAGTGTGATCATTTGTGAATTGCCCTACGTCAAATAGCTAAGGCCCCCAGGTGGTATCGGGCAGAAAAAATATGAAAATTTATGATAGGTTTTGTAAAATATGGTAAGTTAAACATAATCCCGTGGTGACAAGTTGCTACAGGAGTATCTACTGCACTGACTTTAGATTAGAAACCTTTTTACAACTTGGTTAGTTAGGTCTCCGTTATCCTTTCCACGAAATAATATAAAGAGTTTTAGTTAAAAACCGCACAGACTTATCAGAAGAGAATCAGAAGACTCATAAAATTTTTAGTTGTTTTTCTAAAAGAAAGGGTGATAGTTTTGCCAGTCCATATATGTTGCACCGTACCTCCTAAATTACTGAACCGATTTTAAAAAATGTGACATAGGCTATTTAAATTGTATCAAAAGTTTTTCCGTAGTCGGATTATATTTTTTAACTTTTTCTTATTGATTTCAGTTATGTTAAGACTTATCACTTATTTCTTTATATTACCACAGCGCGATTGTGTTCTTTTAATAACATTACATCACTCTTAAATAAGCAAAAGCATCGTTACATAGAAACAATCTAACCAACCTGTCAAAAAGTATAACTAATAGAACCTAAAATGATTACTGTTCTTCCCTTAAAGAAAAGAAAAACTATTTATTCTATTATGACTAATGGTAACCAAAAGCATTAATTATGTTATTAATCTTCTGTTTGCCTCTTGGACAACTTTTATTTTAGGTTTTTAGGGACTTATGTTACACTCTGAGAATATAGACAACAATAGTTTGAACTGACTCTAAAAAAAACATCTCAAAATATACATCTGTATTTTATTAAAGTTTTTAAATATATAAACTAAAAATAGGAAATAAGAATAACACCTCAGGCTTAATATTAGCAAAGTATTTCAATTTAGAACAATATTTAAAAATGGAACTGTAATATTACTACAATGAGTTTATTTCATTAAATTAATAATAGGGTTTTACCAATGAAATTTCCGTTTTGTATGCAACATACAATTATTGCATACAAAACGGCAATTTCATAGGTTACCTAGGCACCTATTATATGGTACATCTGATGTACCCTACATTTATTTAATGAAAAAAATCATAGATGTGGTAAAATTGTAATATTGTTAATTAGTATTATTTGTTCATGTCAGAATAGGAAGTGATATGAATTATTCTTAAAAAATAATAAAATATATTTCATCAAAACATATATTATATTAGATTTTATATATATAGATTGCTGTACTTGCAGTCCTGAATCATAATTTTACCCAAATACCAACCCTCGCATGTACTAATAAGTAACGTATGCTACTAGTAGTCAAATTAAATGGTAACTTCAGAAACAGCCATTCTTATCAGACAGATCTTTATATTTCTTAGTTAATTACTGTAACCTTTAACTTTGGCGTGTAATTTAATGTCGTTTAGCAAACTTTGGCGAAGCATAACTCGCTTACGAAGCGAAACAGACTTTAAATTTATCACTATTGGATACAGGGTACATCTTTCTACATTGTCGTTTCTATTCTTTAGCAGTTTAAATGAAAATCCTTTTATATCCTGTATTGTAGATAAGCCGCAGTAAAAGGAGGTCAGATATAATTTGTATAAAAAGGTAATCCCTTTTGTCCGTCAGTAATAATGTTTTTGATATGATTTTACCTGTTATAAATTAACCAGCAAAATATAATGCGAAAAGGTCCCTCTATACACTTTAATATACGTAAGGAAAAAGAGTTTTTTTTTTTAATTTATACAGGCTCTTGTGAAAAAAAAAAACTTGTGATAAAGGAATGAAAAAATATATTTTTAAGGCCTTTCATTTTTAACCCAGAAGATTTTTAGTGAATTAATTCTTCAATTTTATTTTAGCCTTAAATTTAAAAGTAGTTTGTCATTGTATACTGTATTCTAAATCACCCTGTTCTGTAACAGTCATTTCAAGACGAGATTTCATCGGTAAGCATTTAACTTCAGGCTTGCTTTGTTTCGTATTGGTTCTTTTCATATATTTAAATTTTAGTGTACAATCGCGGACAAAAAATATCTTTGCCCGTTATCTTAAAATTTTTCATGTATACAAACCTTGTCCCAACAAAACATAAAAAAAAGAAATTTATCCTACTAATCCTATCCTACTTCTTACTATATTATAAAGGCGAAAGTTTGTGAGTGTGTGTACTTCTTCATGCGCAAACAACTGAACGGATTTGGATGAAACTTTACAGTAATATAGCTTATACATCACAATAACACATAGGCTACTATTTGCCGCGATAACCGACATGCACGCGGGCGGAGCCGCGAGCAACAGTTAGTATATATAATATATAGATACGCTTTTTCAGTAATTTGAAACAGACGGTTCAGAAAATTACGTCAGGCGTATACTCTGCCTTTTTTACGAGATACTGACAGTGATGCTTCATTAGTCTAGTTACGTACACGACTATATAGCTTACAGCTACATTTATTGCATTACGGCGACTAAAACAGAGTCGAATGAATGACTGGAAATATTTCTCTGGATAATTAAACGTAGAATCCTTAGTTGTCTAAGTGTCTTCATATAAGTTTAACGTTGAACTTGTTTTATTAAGTATCCTGGTCACTTAAATAGTGAACTTTTAAGCCCACTTTTTAAAACAATTGTAAATATGAGAATATAATGAATAAGTTGACGTTTTCTAGGGTGTCTTAACTTTACAAAAATGACTCACTTTCTGCACATAATTGACAAGTATTTTAGAACTAAACGTTTCCCGTTCTACGGTAATAACTTTTATATCCTACTAATATTATAAATACGAAAGTTTGTAAGGATGGATGGATGTTTGGATGGATGTTTGTTACTCTTTCACGCAAAAACTACTGAACGGATTTAGATGAAACTTTACAGTAAAATAGCTTATACATCAGAATAACACATAGGCTACTATTTGCCGCGATAACCGACATATAGTTCTTTAATAATTTACTAAAATTTTCTTTTTATATACTTGGTCTATGTGGTGATGAGAATACGGATGGATCCCATGGATGTTGTAAGAGCGGACTAAGGGAGTAAACTACGCAGGACTATAGTACTGCAAAAAAGTGAAAATTGACACAAAACCTTCAACAATTCGTGTGATCAGCGGTAATAGGTCAGAATCTTCTTTCTAAGGAGAATCGTGTGTCCAGCAGTGAACTATTAATATAGCTTAATATACAGTTTAAAACATGCTTACCGTATTCGTCATGGTCGAGTTGAGGGCTGCCCTCCCGCAGGGCATAGTCGGCGTCGTCAGCGGGAGCCGCCGCGCGCGCCCCGCACCAGGGCACGCAGCAACGGAACACCCCGCCTCCGACCACCTTGGTGCCGTGCGCGCCCCCGAGCCAACGCGCCTGCGCCGCTCCACGCACTAACACACACACTACTAAAACATGCGCACGCGTGTAATTCACACACGTACGATATCACCATATACGTCACTATACACTGTCAAAAACACATTTCGTGAAACTCTTTTCGAGAGCAGTCAATGAACACAGCAAGTTTGGTTAGATTGGCACTTCTATATACAAAGATGTATTAATAACAAGAAAGATCTAGTTCAGTCTTGAAAGTTAGCTTAAAAGTTAAGATAAGTTGAGGTCGATCGATATGTCAGGCGACTTGTATGAATATTTACTTTCGGGATTAGGAGTAGAAAAGTTTAACATACATTCGGTAGATAGGGAAGGTTGGGGATAGAAAGAATTTGTTCGATGGAAATGTTCACTTTTAGGTTTTGTCGTATTAATAGTTATGTTAATTTTAACACTATTTTATCATTTGTAGGTACACAAAACTTTGATAAAATTACTTAATCCATTATATGTTGTTTACTATTAACACCTAAAAATCGTAAACGATGGTAGCTTTCAGTGCTATCGAATCACTAAGATACCGACTGTGTAAAACGAGTTGATTTAGAAATTATTAAGGAATAAAAAAGTATGTAATTAACGTCTAACAGCCTAAATTAAACTTTATTTCCATTGAAATTAAAGTTGAAAAGGGCATGCTTTCAATAAATGAATGAATAAAAGTAACATGGTCAAATATTCTGTTCGGATTCAGACAAGAACTTGATACGGTAGACTTGAACAAATACATACGTCGCTGTTCTTAAAAGCATACACATAATTTCACAGACAGTAGTAATTAAGTACATTCATGAAAGTCGCCTGCGAAATAAAAACTATCTGCTTAAAAATATTACACAGAATATGGAAAACATGTAAACCGAATAATTATGGTACTTCAAATTAGCTGAAAATTTCGAATACCTAATATATTAACAAAATATTTGACGCACCTAACGTTTACGTGTCAATATTACAAAGTTTCAGTCGCACGTACATACGTACATATTCAAACTTGTGAAATAGGCGTAGGATATAGAATGTATAAGAAATATTTTGTATGTACCTATTGGAAAAGCGCCAAACAGAAAAGTAAAGCGGAGTTCTTTACAGGTTATTGCTTTGAGCATACCTAATTCACCGCCAGTCACTGAAATATTAAAAGAAGCAACATCTATATTTCAGAGACCGCATCCGATACCATTTGCTCAGAGACTTGAAAAAACCACGGCCCGGGGATTTATAAAATGCTAGAGATAGAATAGCGGTCGAATTTTGACGTATGAATGTCATGTTTTATTTCACTGGTCAGTATATCGTAGACTGTCATTGTAAGTAAAGGCTGTTGTAAAGTAACACTATAGTTTTATGTAGCCATTTTAACATATTTTTTAACTCTAGTGCATATGGTATTTAAAGGAATTGTAGATGCTTGCACCACTCGTACTTAGGTATTTAGAATAAGTATTCTTATAAGACTATTTATGTTCAAAAAGAGTTTGAAATTTTTTCTTAACCAATTTATTGAAAATGTTTTTTGAATTTTCTAGAAAATCATTTAAATACACTCGTATGAGTGTATTTACTCTTAAAGTTCAATTTTTGATTAAGTTCAAAAAGAGATACAAGTATGGTTTTATTCTTATAGTTTATAAAAATGGTCCTAATTTCAATAAGATATAAGCCGTGCTCCCCAAAATAGTCATGTGTTGTGTTGTTGTGTTGCAAAGCCCTTGAGTAAAAACAGCAGAAGATTATTTTCCTTATTAAGTAACGTGAATCCTTTCAGTGCTCTCGAAAAAGAGTGTAAATCCAATTCAAGCTCACCGGGTTATATTACCACTTTTAATACATTCATCGCTACAGACTTATATATAAATAAATTTGGGCTAAAGCGAGTTTGATTCACATTTCATACGACGATTGAATCTCAACCATATTAATTAATATTGATGACATTTTTATATTTTAAATGACTTTCTTTTTTAAATTTAATATTATGGGAGTACTTCCTGGTTTAAATTTCCTTCTATTACTTTATGATTAAATGCTAATTGGAACTTATCATTTATCCCTTAAACGAAAACATAAATCCCCGAAACATAAAAAAATATGTTAATAACATGAGTCGATGTAATCATTTATTAATGTTTCAATAATACAACAACTCACAGAATAATGTTCATACTGAAACCAATATCTCCCGTTGGCAGCACATAGGTAGATTTTATGCTAAAATTAAAAAATATATTAAATGTAAGCCAGTCATTGCCTAATCTGTAGTTTTAGCATGTAAACACAATACTCGTTATTATTCACAGTCAGCACTATGATTCATTTAAATAAACTATGTTAGGCTCCATATTTGTATACTTCATCCTTATTTGTAAAACTCTATCAAATCAATTTACTTTCATTTTTTCGAAAGAAAAGCTTTGGAACTCATCTAACTGTCACCTTTCTCAAGTTATACTTAAACGGGGTCTCGTTCCGTACATTTTTTTTTCTGTCGGCCTTAACCCTCTCCTGGAAGGAGACCTAGTGGGACATTATGGGTTGTTGATGAACACACAGCGATATATAAAGCTGTTACATCTAACCACATACCTTCTCTCTTCTACACTTTCGTGTGTAGATACCTATAGACAGGGTTAACCTCTCATCTAATGTACAAGACATGTGGTTATACAAAACAAAAAACATGGTAGTCATAACTTCGACAATATCTGATAACGTAACATTGGTTTTTAAAGTTATCTTTAAACGTTTCTTGAAGTTATTCAATTAGCTAGATAAACTATGCAATTTAATTAGGTAGCATGTGTAAGAAAATGATTTTACGAAAGGATAAAATAATTGTTAACAGTTTATTTATCTAAATCACCGAAATATTATCGATATACCTTCTTACTCAATACATGATTGTTCAATTATGTTTATTGCATGTTTTAAATTACTGATTATGGCATTATAATATTTTAAGTGGTTTCTTTGATATATGCCTATCAAATGTAATTAATCAGTAAATGCTAATGGCGGTCGCTTAGATATTATTTGTATTATAAATATCTATGAGAGGTCGATTAGAAAAGGATAGCAGCATTTTATTATAATGTGTATTGTATTGCATGTAGGTTTATAAAGGAAAGAGAGACATAGTGATGACATTCAGTCTTATGTTAGAAGGAAAGTAATATCGGTAACTATTTTACAGGCACTTTATCTAAACGCATATTTAGCTTGAAAAAATAATTGAATTTTTAATTCCAACAAGTTGTTTTCTTCTAAAGTCCTACTATATAAACTAAAACCAAACTAAAATAATTCAATATTTTTCTGCAAATCGATGTAGCAGACTTATGAACATCAGAGTACTGAAATACATAACAATACGATTTATTTCTCAATACATAGACTAAAGACATAAACAATGTCAAAAGCATATGACAGTTATCAAAAGTATTTACGATGAACTTTGGCACTCAAAATAAGATTTCACTTGTAATATACGGGGGGATTTTCACACAAAAAGGGCAGATCATATCAGAACACCAAAACGTAATTCAATACAATCTAATGGTGTTAAGAATGTCAAGTTCGAGGTAGAAACAATCGCAGCATATGTGACGTTTCCAAATACTCTGCAACTTCATGACTTCCCTCCTCAATTGTAGTTTGAAATACAATGCGTTGATAAAGATACTTTTTCATTTTCTCAATGAAGTTTGGTCAACACGAATAATTGTTATTATTATGGTCCGTATAAGCAATTGCTTGCACCAATAGCGATCGGCACAATCAATTACTACTCGTTGAGCGGTCGGCGGTTTCAATTGTGTAGTCATTTTGCACGTCATCAGTAACTAAACGGAGAGATATTCAATGTTCCGTGTGCCGCAGATCATTGAGAAATACGCTCTAGAGATTTATGATATACTAATTCGATCAACTCATGTACTAAACGTTTAGTTTTCTATACAGAATTTCTGAGACAATAAGAAGGACTTTATTATACGTCATACATTCTCAACATATTTTGGGCTACTGCGAAGATGTTTTCAGCTATCTTCTTGCTTTTCAGACGGTGCTTAAAATAACAGTATGTATTAGAACCGATGTATGTTCAAAATTATGACTAAACTATAACACTAACAAACTATGGTATGTAATTTGTTTCACAATTAGGAATAGTTATTAACGCAGCTGCTAAAAACGTTGTATTTGTCTTAACTTCGTCATACGTACAATCTAATTATTGCATTAACATTATCACGTTCTAATCTTATTATCAGCCGCTCTCAAGCGAAAACTACATCGTATTACTGACTGATATAGCTACATTACTGTTACAAACTCTTTAATATAAATGGGTTATTAATGTAATTTAAATTGTGTAAAAGTGTTTAATGAATGAGTGATGGAATGTAAAGTGTACGTCACTGTGTATCGATTAGTGCCTTAGTGTAACGTTGTTTTACGGGACATTGGTATTGAGTAGTGTTGTAATGCCACTTCATGGCCCATTAGTGACATTTAAATGTTAAAATAAATAAAATAGCCACGGAACGTGCAATGCATATTACGATTTCGTCTAAAAATAAATCAGACAAACACGATGTTGGGAAGAGTTGTTGACAGGAAGTGATAAATATATAACATTTTCAAATTATGACAGCATGTTGATCATGCGTACGATCTTCAATAATTTGTTTGCTCTTAAATTAAGGCTAATTACCGCAGTGGCAGTGTAAAGATATCGTAAAATATGATAACTAATAGGTAGTAAACGTTACGCTCGCGGTATTCCTACCTACCGCATTAGTTGTTTGAACGGTCTGTGCTAAAATAATCAAATTTAAAGACGTTGTACCTGGCTTTATTATTTCCAATGACCCAACAAACATTCAACAAGTTGTTTGTACGATCAATATTTTCAATATTTCTGGTAAGCATAACTCAATGACTTTTAATCTTTAAACATATTTACTTGGGGTTCTGTGACTTCGAGTTTTAATAATATCGATCGTTCAAAACTGTCTTTCATGGTGAGTGATACCAGTTTCATAAAATAACGAATAGTTTAAAGATGCTATTTACTTTACTAAACGTTATTTTCAAGCCGACACCGTAACTGAGGCTAATTTTAAAATCGTTGCGTGTTTGATAGAACCTTGACACTTTCATAAAATTATGCTTTAGACATAAGTATAATCGTAGGCAAGACCATATATAAAGGACTAATGCATGTATTATACGACAACGTTGATATACGGATTAAACTGTTATCTTTTGTCGCAACTTGTTACAATAATCACACAAAGCGAGTACTGTGTACTCCTGAACTGAAATTGTATTAAGTATCTCATGAGTGATTCGATAGCATACCGAAATCCATCGAATTCAGCACGTCAGATAACCGAAACTGAATCACTGTTAAGTAAATTTATCACTGATGAGACGTATATTCAAAATATACAGACATAAAACAATGCCCCAGTGACACACTGCACTATGGTCGCCTGTACGTGAGCGCGGAAAGGTTTTGGACGCGGGCTACGTCGCCCAACGTAGTCACTGGCAGCCGTAGCTTGTACCAAGCGCACACGATGCTGGTGCTCAGTAGTGCATCTCACACGTTGGTTACATACGCGGAAAGCGGCGAGGCGGCGCGTCGTCGGAGCGGCCCCGAGCGTCGCGACGGCCGGCAGACCGCGACTGGATCGTCAGTGCGCGTCGCAGCCTAGGGCGACGAGCGAGCAGGACGAACATACTTGCCAGTGGCGCGCTCCGTCTACAATTCTAGCCCTTGAACCTTCTATCTTGATTCCTATTTACCTTGTTCACGTTGAGTCTCTTATGTTTTTGCACGACCGCAAAAGGGTTTTCACCCCGAGAGGCGACCGATCCCGTATACGTTACTTAGACGCTAGAGATAGAGATGCTGCGTGGCCTTTTCTATGCTGGGTCGTTCCGATGTTATGTCACTATTGAACGTGTTTGTGCCTTGTTGTTTGGCCGTGAATGTATTTTACCAGTGCATGCATTTGACTATTGTGATTTATTTGGTAAAAGTTATTTCGGACCCATTAGTATTTTTGTTACTCTTAATTAAATTAGAGTTACGATGTAGAAGTAAAGCAGTGCCACTAGTTTCTTTTTTTTATGGTATAATGTGCAAACGAGTAGGCGTATTAACTGATGGTAAGCGATTATCGCCACCCATGGACTCCCGCAACACCAGAGGAGTCACAAGTGCGTTGCCGACCTTTGGGAGATGGGGAAAGGGATGTGGGGAGAGGTAGAGGTTGGGCCTCCGGTATCCTCACTCACTCGGTGAAACACAGCGAGAGCGCTGTTTCGCACCAATTTTCGGTGAGGCCGTGGTATCACTGCGGTCGGTCTCCCCTTTCAGTTAGTTAGTTATTTAAGTATTTTATTGAAAAATAAGGAATTCGAATAAACATTTTAAAGGAAAAACTTACTAACTACCTACTACTGGAGTGGAGTGTTGGAGTACACTGAGTCTTGTACTCGTGTCATGATACATTTAATAATATTAAATTATATATATAGTCGCCCGTGTTTCAAAGAATTTTTATGACAGGTTTGTGAATGAATATTTCAACACGTGACATTTTTATCAGATAAACATGTTAACGAAATATGCAAGCAATATAGCAGAGTATTTAAAACTACCTCTTGTTGATCTTGTTGAGTTTTTAGCTGAAATTTTATACACTACTAGCTGACCTGGCGAACTTCGCACCGTTATATTCTTTTCGTGAATATATTTAAAAAAATCTGAAAAAAAAATGTTATAGTATTTATATCCGACCGTATTGCGTACAGTGGCGGACTTCGAAAATATTACATACACTTCCGATTTTGTTTTAATTTTCTTCTATACAAACCTCTTCTTGACAATTACAAACACATAAAAAGAATTATCCAATTTGATATTTTTTTTTTATATGGATAGATTATTTTATTATTGAAGGTGTTTAGTTTTTTACATAAAATACTTCAGTTAGGATTCGATTTTGAAACATTTACACATTCATATAGGGTTATCTAGCTGAACGTAAGAAGGAAAAAAGATTTAAGACTCTTTTTTTTTCTTACGTTCAGGTAGTTAACTGAAAATAGTTGTCCTTTTTTAGTCATTTCAGCTACAGATACAGATGCACTGATAAATTTAGATATAGGTAGTAAAATGATTGATTAATTGTATTTTACCGATTTGATTAAAAATATCTACTACATTTATTATTTGTTAGTTTCGTTTTGTGTTGTACCATGATATTTTATTGGTTTCAATTACACTTGCGCATTGTAGTAATTACAATGACTTGTAGGTCGCAGTGACTGTGCACCAATATCGGACCCCTATAATCCCAAGTGTGTTGTAAGCACTGAGTAAGGGAGTAAGCTACACGGCACCTCAATACCGCAAAGAGCAGGAAAAGTTGAAGCGAATTCATTCTCTCGAAGGGTTTCATTCAGCTTTTCATAATTGTCGAGACGCTAAAGTCACGGGAAATTATTTGACTACATTTCAGCGTCGCGTCGTATATAGTCTTCGGCTATTATAGTCTTAGGCCTCTCGTACACAAAGCTAAGTGCAGGAGCCGTTATTTAAGGTTTTTGTGCGAATCGCGTAGTTGCTACGCTTATAGTGGGCGAATAAACAACTTGTGTAGTACAATACAAATGTCTCATGTGAAGAGTGCGGTGCAAGGCATTCACGACTTAAGTATTTCGAGCATAACATTAGTAATATCGGAGTTTTTGCAGCCTTGTGTACGAAAGAAAGTAACATCTCGCTCCCACTTTTAAATGATATATTGTCTACTTTAAGTAAATATTAAATGTAGCTTGGTCAAATCCACAAATATATTCAGGATAGTAAGATTATTTTAGCTAGTTTCATATTGATTTAAGTTCTATGGAATATGTATAGTTTGTCAACACATACTAACTATCAAAAAAATAGTTATTAACGATTATTTTTCGATATTGAAATGTGTTCGAGTGTCAAAAAAGTTTCCTATCTGATGACTTAAAGTGTGTACATTTATTTATTTATTATATTTCTTTTAGATTCTTATACTAGGGAAGCAAACAGATACAAAATAGATAAGAATAATATACAAGTAATTTACACATAATTCAGAACACTTTCTACAAATTAATTTAACACTGCGCCAAACCAAAAAGATAAATAAAAATAAAGAAAGTTAACGAAAATTTAAACAAGTGATATTTCAGTTAGTCCTTTTGACTCAGTTTTCATGTTTAAAAGCCAGACAATCGTAAAGCATTTTTTTAAATTTGGTTCGAGAGAGGTGAACATATCCAACGAACCATTACAATCGCAAGTATTAATGACAACATTAAAGGAATGTTTCGCGAATGATAACACATCCTTTTAAATACGTCTCAAAATATTCTACTATTGTAATCACGAACAGGTGCCACGCCTCGCTGTGATTTTGATTTTCAAAAAATATTTACGTCTCACATTTACGAAATTATGTATAAAAATTTATACATAATTTCGTGGACTTTATATCTCTAACTATGAAAGTTCAACTTTTGAACAACAATATTTTTAATATAACGTAAATCAAAGTGATATGTAAATATAAGTCAGTTGTGGCTTGTAAACGCGATAGTTGTAACCTTGTTAATCGACCTAAATGTAGAAGTCATAAACACGCAATATCAAAACATTGTTTTTACTTATCATGTTATCAATTTTAAAAGCCGTAAATGCAAATTAAAATCTAAAACACTTTATTTTTATTATGTCAAATACTATTTTTTTCATAAATAAGTTTTGTTTGTAAATTTTTACAGGTAGGCAACTGAAGAGTGACAAAAGAAGTGGTTCATCTTTTCTCATAATGGATGTATTCAGTTCATAAATAGACTTGAAAAATAACTAAGTTTAGATAACAATTTAGCATAAAAAATAAAAGTTCTAAATAAAATATTTATTTCTTTAAAATTTCAGTGTTATTTTAAGCCGTATTGCCTTTGGATCTTGCGCGATAAAATAAAATTTAATCAAAACAAAACAAAGTTTAAGCATCATCGGAAATTTAGGAATACTTCTAAATATATTATATTATGTTTTTATTGAATTACAATTAATATCAAATTCATATTACTTATGTTTGATGAAGTATTTTTTCTTTTCTTTTGTCTTTTAGAGCTTTTATGACAGATTTTGCAAGCAGAGATTACTATACATGTTGTACATTGCGACATCTGTCCATTGTCGGGTCCATTACCTTAACCCATTAGTAGCGACTGTAGTAGTAGTTTGACGGCATAAGGTGTTCCAGGTCGCCTGTCATATTAAGAATTCCCTCACTCTATTTGAACGTCACAACTTACCATACAGTAAACGAATAATATATATTTGAATGCTTTTTCTTTTATTTGTATATATTTTATAAGCTGGCTGGCTATGTCTGCCAACAGAATGACGACTTTTTAAGTCAATAGGATGGAAATCTCAAGCCACTGCGGAAGGACGGAAAATCAGGTGCTATCGCCCACCTTGGCAGAGACTTAGAATGGGCTGTGGATTGCGATATGCTCATAATTCATTGTTAGATATCTATGACAAAAATGCTTGCTAATATACGCATAATTAAATACCAGAATAATTCAGGGATAAATTTAATTGTGTAATGCTATGTTTTAAATGTATGTGATTGTTTTTTGTTACTGTGTTTTGGGTCATCATAGTCTTAGCGGGTCCAATGGTATCTAAGGCACCTTATACTCCCTGTAATGATGATAGATTTATATACGATAGTCTTAAAGTTGATATAGTAATAGTTAATCCAAACTATCAAGGTTAGTTTGTGTAAATATAAGCGTAGTTGACTGACATACAGAAGCGATGCCTGTACATTTAATATTGGGCAAGTGTTTGTGCGTAAACCTCGATTGAATCCCCTGAACCGTATAATTACATGTGATTATCTCGAGTATCATCTCATGTAGTAATCGATCACTAAGCCCTTTATCGTGCTTCTATACATATATATGTACACAGATATTATATACTTATAGAATCTCGTGCTCCTATTTTTTTTTTAAGCTTAAAACGCCTCCTGCTTTCTTGTGTATAAAATATGTATGAGGGCAAACGTTGTACATGCCAATATCTTTTATTTTGTTTGTTCGAGAAAAACAAATAACAGTCGGGTAGCAAGCGACATGAACTAATCGATTAAATCGAATCTTTTTAAACGTATCACAGAAATAAAGAACACTTAAATGCATTAAGGCGAAATTGTTTTTTCAATTGAAACGATCCTTTTTTTGTATTATATGCCGATAAACTGGATTGTCTACTGGGCTCATGAGCGGACCATCATTTAAACTTCATCAAATTTGATCTTTTATCGTTGAAAATTCAGCTTTGATTCACAAATAGTGAAATTGAAAAATTTTAGTAAAGAGAAAAACTTGACATTGTTTCATGTTTTTTTTTTTTATGTTAAAAACCAGTTAAGCAAATGGTTGTATAATACTGCCGCGTGTGAGCCAATTTACACTTGATGCGTGTAACGTAACGGGGGCCAGGCCCCGCATGGCGCAGATCACATTTAAACAGAGCGATCATCCATAGAGATGTGTCATCATATTGAAAATATTACGCTATCATCGATACAGTAGTTTCATCGACATAATGTCGATAAAACTACTATCGATTTTTTAATCATACGAGTTTTTTTTGTAAAGTTTGTATATGAATGTGAAAATCGTCAGTTTTAGTGTATATAAATATATTAATGAAATTTCTAAATTTTATACCCATATGTTAAATTCAAAGATCTTGTTACAAATTTCATAGATATATATATTGACAACTTATGAATCAAAAAGAGAATTGCAACATCATGATTTTGCATTCTGAAGTCAAATTCTATTAAACTACACAACCGGTTATTCTTAACGTTTGCATTTAAATTGCGTCTGTATAAATGTAACAGTACATACCACTTCCCATTTATTACATAATTTTCTTTTCTTGGTCACCCATCCCTCATCAGCTAACTTCAGCCATCTGACCTCATTACACTAAAGAAAACTTAAATATATACTTTAACCAACTTTTGGTGAAAAAATATGATAAAAGAATAATAAAAACCAATATTCTGTTCATACACAAATATCCTCTGGATAAATCACTTGAATAAATCACTGATTGATAAAATCAATTGGTTTGTCACCTCGATAAAAAAGTTTTCATTTGTCCGTCAAACTATCCAATCTGGCAATTGCGCATCACTAGGCGACGTATTGTCAATTTGCACGCCAAATCGATCACTATTTATAACTGATTGAACTGGGCCAAACATCGGATTTTCTACGAGACGAATTATATGTTCTCTATTCTTCGATAACAGATATTCTATTATGATTAATGGATTATTAAATTATCAGATACAAATTTAGATTGAAGCCCAGACTACGTAGGCACGTGTATGTTTACTTTATTATTGACAATAACCACATGCTCTACAATATCAAAACAAATAAATAGTTTTCCTGTGTCATCTCTTGCTTTTATTTAAGAAATATTAAGAGTAAAGTCATAGACCAGTTGCACTCGGTGATTAGAAACAATTATCGAGGGTAAGCAACGACAGTGTGATCAGTCCCCGGATGGGTGACCGCTGGTGGCATGATACCATGAGCGTCTCCGTGATTTGGAGGACACGTTAAGCAGTTGGTCCCGGTTGTTATCATAGGATAACAGTCGTGAAGCTTAGTTGAAGGCCTTTGGACGGCTTAAAAACATCCAACGGCAAGCTACTCGGCCAGCGTGGGGACGTATGGCCTTAACCCTCTTTTGAAAGAAGACCCGAGCCCAGCAGTGGGACATTATGAGTTGTTGATGAAAAGTAAAGTGATGTGAGTGAAGAAGAGTGGATAAAAAAAACAACAAATGATAAAAAAGATACCAAAGATATTTTCATTGTCAACAAACTAATAAAAAATCAAATAAGGAGATTTTGAAATTAAAAATGTTTCATATATTTAATAGTACAGAAATTTACCTTGCAGGTAATTTTAAATCCGATTTGCATTTTTTGTAAACCTAACATCATGGTTAATGAATTTCAAAATACATCAAAGCCCAGAATAACGACGTTTTTCATGTCACGTGATATGACATCGTTTTAATAAGAACCCTTTTTATATCTAACACTAACCCACCTGAATAGAAATATATTTTCATTATGCCGATGCCATTAGAACGCTATGTGTGTATTTATTCATTTTCTGTACAAAAACTCTGTATTCAAAAAGGTAGGTCATATTAGAATTTTATACAAACAGGTATAAAAAATAGTAAATGATTTAAATCAGTTTAAAGAAAACATACATTAATTTCACGATTTGCTAGAGTATTTTGAAAAGAAGATAATATATTATCCGAATACGGTTCCACAATGTTTATTAGTACGGTCGTCACCACCTCATATAACCAAGAACTACCTGGCCATATTAAAGACAAATTGAAATAGGAAATAAAAGAAAATTATAGTAAATTATTTTATTTATGTGATTGCCTCGTTGGTCTCGCGGTTGGGTTGTGCGACTGCTGATCATGAGGTTCGATTCCCGTGTCGGACCAAGTGTTTGTATGATCTACAAATATTTGTTTCGAAGTTTGGGTGTTTTCTATGTATAATATGTATGTATTTACAAAAAAAATATATATGTATTTGTATCAGTTGTCTTAGTACCCATAACACAAGCTCTGCTTAGCTTGGGTCTAGATGGCGTTGTGTGTTAGATGTCCGAAATATTTATTATTTATTTATTTACATACATACTAATCATTTGATGATCAATGAAGGATACGGAGTGTAACTACCTCTATCCCGTGGGTGTCGTAAGAGCAGACTAAAGGAACAGGCTACGCAGTACAAAAGCACTGTAAGGAGAAAGAAAACTTCTCACAAGCTCTATTTTATTATACTATGGGATAGTATCTCATCTGACGAGCTTAGTATAGTGGGTCCAAAGCCCAAATCTAGCAGTGAACTGTTACAGGCTGTTGATATGATGTGAAGTGATTTAATATACATATTTCTGAACATTTATAAAATGCAATTGATTTTAACTTTTGAGATTTAGTTTTGTTCAATTTAACTCTATTTTTCTCTAAAACAACAGTAAATATGAACTTTAATCAAAAATAGTTAATGTTCCTGCTACTTGTTAGGTGGTTTCGTCCGGTCCTTGCCGGATAATTGTGAATGCAACGACGTAGCATTAATCACTTTTTAATGTAGTTAATTGGTTTGAAACCTCTAATATCTAAAAGTCTTTTTAACTTGTGCGAGAACTCTGAAAACGTTTTATTAAAACGTGTAATAATTTTTGAAATATAGAATAATATAGATTTTATTAGACTGCGTGACTGAGCTTATTTTCTTTTTAATGTCATAAGTGACAGTCTTATACCGGTAAAGAGTTTTGACTTGCATAGTTTCCGATTTCGCTACTACTCACCGCTTTGTTGTTCTATACTTTTTCTCAATTCCAAAGTTTCAAGAACAAAATCAAAGATCATGCAATGGTATCATTGTTTTGGAAACTTTAGGGAGACGATGAACATAGTCTGACATTGTCACTGCCGTGCCAGCCACCGTCGCACTGTGATCATTGAGTCCGATAAGACACGCAGTTTGTTTCATGTTATGTCGATCTGCTTAAAAGCGTTCCAGTCCTCGAACTACAAACCTTTATCAAATGTCGGTAGTTGAATTACTATATTACGTGCTTATAATCAGTCTTGCTTACAGATAATCCTATGTACCAAATCAGACGAAACCTGTTCTTGACAGCAATCATTACTGCCATGCTGTTTTTGTGTTTTGTTTCAAAATCTCCCTAGAGTAGAGTGCCTAATACCGGCCGTAGAAGTTGTTTTTAGTTTAAACATGATATTTACCTGGCTTTTGCGTTACCTAGAACCGGAAGTTACGAAGAGATTTTAGACCGCATTATAAAAAGAGAGTAACAAAAATAAAACCGACTTCAAGGTTTGACTCGATTTCTCTTGGATGCCATCATCAGATCTTAGTGTCCTTATCATGGTACATCCGTTGGGATATCTCCTTTTATTAAAAAAAGAATCATCAAAATCGGTTCATAAACGACGATGTTATCCGCGAACACACATAAAAAAAAATATATACGGTCGAATTGAGAAACCTCCTTCTTTTTTGAAGTCGGTTAAAAAGACAACTCCATGTATTAATCAATTCTTGTCAAACGTAATCACATCGTGATATCTTCCACGGAATGGATCCCTGGAAGTTTTTCCTATGAAACTAGAGGCATGTGTATTTAAAAATAACCAATATATATTAGGCGCCTTAATATGGAAGAAATGTAATTTGATCAAAGAGCACAAAAATCAATTCACCTCTGGCAATAAAAGCATCCCCTTGAGGCAGACGTACTTCGTCGAAAATATCATATGAAAGTTGAGCATCGAGTAACAAATATTTCACTGTTTATAGCTCCTCTTGAAGACAGATAAGATGAATTAAATATAGTATATATAGAATCTTCGCCTGACGGAATAGGAGCTACTCGAGAATGCTGACATTTAGTGAGAACTGAAGGGATTAACGATCAAGAGTTATGTTAATTATGTGTACTTACTCGGAGATATGTATTAAGAATTTAGAAACTGATTTACATAGGTAGTAAGTTTCTCAGTCAGAAAGTTGATCTACAACCTTTTTATCGTTCTAAGGTGAGGTCTACATCCAGCAGAGGACTAATAAAGGGAATGTAGAAAGTTCAGGAATGGAAAATTATATTATTTTTTTTCTTTAAAATGTCATTAAATGTACAGAATTTGTATCTACTTCTACGCTAATAGCCTACATAAAATTTTAGATTAGTGCTTCCTACATTTAAAAAGGTACTTTTTAGGATTCCGTGCAAAAGGCAAAAGACTAACCCCTTATAGATTTGTTATATCTGTCTGTCCGTCAGTATGTCACAGCCACTTTTTTCCGAAACTATAAGAACTAATAATAATAATGTTGAAACTTGGTAAGTACACGTATTCTTTGATCCGCATTAAGATTTTCACAGAAAAATAGAAAAAACAATAATAAATTTTGGGGGTCCCCATATATGGAACTGAAACTCAAAAACTTTATTTTTATCGAACCCATACGTGTAGGGTATCTATTGATAGGTCTTCAAAAATGATTATGAGGTTTCCAATATAATTTTTTCCAAGCTGAATAGTTTGCGTGAGAGACATTTCCAAAGTGATAAAATGTGTGTCCTCCCCTGTAACTTCTAAAATAAGAAAAGGATAAAACAAAGAAAAGTATGATTGACGTTACCCTGCACAAACTTCCACCGAAAATTTGTTTGAACGAAATCTAGTAAGTAGTTTTATTAATACGTCATAAATCGTAAACTGCAACCTTTCATTCAATCAACACAAATATAAATATAAAATAAAAATTATACTATGTTATTTGCTGCGGCGGAACCCTTCATGGGCGAGTCCGACTCCCACTTGGCCGCTTTCCCTTTGTAGATTATTGCTCTGACCCGTATTGTATTATGTGAGTATGTATTAACAACAAGCTACAAAAAACAGCTAACTATCCATCATAGTGAGCACTGCCCGACAGCTGTGAAACTGTTGAATAAATCGCTTATAAATGGTACAAAAAGTAGATAAATGATGTCCAACAAAAAATAGTTAAACCGATTTCTGGAAACATAATATGTATTTTCGTGTTTTATACCAATGAATGGGATTCACATTCATTACATAAAAACTAATAAGCTTGATTAGTTTTAGGTCAAAGATGAATAATTTAAAATTGAATGGAAAACAAAATTCGATGCGATGTTGAACTAATTTGATGTGATGGAAATGTATATCCATTAAAGTATGTAATTCATTATCGTAGCAGCAATGTATATACGCTCGGTAAGAGCATATAGTATGTACGGTGTGTATTAATAAGTTGACAAAGCTGACATAGCACTATTTTTTTTATGATCAAGCTACCAAAATGACTCTACTCTGCCTGATGGAAAGCATAAGTAGAATCCAAAAGTGGTGGTCACTATCCTCAATGCGAACGTGGACAGAGTAGCACAGTGACCCACACTATGGCGGCCTAGTAAGATGCTTTTTCACGCCCCGCTTAAAGGACCCGGGATCATAATGGGATGGGAACACGTGCGGTGGCAGTGAGTTCCATGTATTAATCGCTCGGCACAAGAAGGAAGAACCGAAACGTTGCGTTCGAGAGCGTATGTCTTCTACTCTAAAAAGGTGACTGCGAAGGCCAGTACGTGTTATCCTGTAGGGGAATGGAGAAGGGGGGACCAGTTGGAAGAGCTCTTCAGAACACTGCCCATGATACAGGCGATAGAGGACTGCCATAGAGGCGATATCTCTTCGCAGCTGCAGAGGTTCAAGGAACTCGGTGGCTTCGGGACTACTGATGATGCGGACTGCTCGCTGCTGCAACCGATCGATAGCGTCAAACAGATACTGTGCGGCACCATCGCCTAGATGAGAACAGTACTCCACGCGCGAGCGAACCTGGGTCTTGTAAAGAAGACACAGATGCCCGGGCGAGAAGAACCATCTCACCCTGTTAAGTACACCTAACTTCCGCGAGGCCGCTTTAATGACGCTTTCGATGTACTCACGCATGTTGAGGTCATGGCAGACATCCATACCCAGGATACCGATCTTATCTTGTAGTGGCAGTTGAGTGTTCCGAAAAGTGGGGAGGGGAAGGAAGGGAGACTTTTACTCGTTTTAACATTTTATTATATTAAAAGTGAGATATTCAATCAATGTGTGTACACATACAATTTAGAGTCATAATTTTAACCGACCCTAACATCACATAATATTGTTAGTGATTTTTTGAAGTGTAAACTTTTTAGAGAGGTTGTGCACTTTTAAAAAAAAAAGTGTTAAACTCCCGTCAGGACACGTGATCTGACCTAACTCGGCGCAGAGCACTTGCGCGAGCATGGCGGCACAGTGCGTCTTGACGTCGAGCCAACAAGGGCTTCACTTTCATTAAAAACATTTTTGGTTTAGCGAAGACGTAAATTAGATAATAATAAATCCGCTTTGTATGTTCAATATATTTGTAAAACTAAATAAGTAAGCGTTTAAAATATGGAAATTGAACAAAGTGCATCAATTAATGAAAAAAGTGACGAAGAAATAGTGAAAGAAAATAAGTGAGTATAAAGTACTCACTCATTTCCTTTATGAAAATAGTAGATGGAAACTCGGCTTCGCTCGGGTAATATGTTTATACTATAGCATTAACCTATATTTTTATAACATCACAATAAGCATTTCTGTAGATTTCGGTTTAAATATTTTACTTCTTTTTATCGCGCATTTTATTCAAAGAGAAAGATTATTTTATTTTCACTTTTGTCGGCAGTCCTCATACCTACTTTGTGTTAAATTAGATAACTTTATTTTAACACTTGAAGGTTTTTTTCTCAGAATACGTGCTAGCAGATTTATTCAAAAAAACTTCATCTTCATCAAGCAAATTAACTTCTAAAATATAAAATTTTAAACCTATTACTAAATACTATTTTCACTACGTCTGCAAAATACTAACTAAACATATAATGTACAACCAGAACATGTCATATAGTTTAATAATAGGCCATTATATTGGATGACGAAGATTGAAGTTAGAGCGTTTTCAGATTATCCGATAGGATATCGGAGGAAGTAGTATGTATGTATGTGTAGGCTCCGATATTCGATATCGGGCCGGACAATATGAATACATATTTCATACACTTTACTTCCTCCGATATCCAATCGGCGCTCAACACCGATATCGGATCGGATTATCTAAAAACGCTCTTAGATGAAATCAAAAGCATTGCAACATTAACTACCATCGTTATATGATTGCTGCCGACTGCAAATAAACATCTAATCATCGGGCATTGAGATTGTTAATATGTACAGCTATCAGTTCCAACTTGTTAGAATGGTCATTTGTTCAGTCTCTTTGTAATTTATCCATATGAGATGAGAGATTAGAGAGATAAGAGAGTTAACACTCTTCTTCACTCACACACTATACTTTTCATCAACACCCATAATGTCCCACTGCTGGGCTCGGGTCTCCTTTCAGGAGAGGGTTAAGGTCATACGTCCCCAAACTGGACAAGTGCAGGTTGATTACTGGCAAGACAACGTTGTGGCTACGTAATCTTTCCATTGGATGTTTTTAAGCTGCCCAAAGGCCTCCAACTAAGATACGACTGTTATCCTTTGATAACAACCGAGACTGACTGCTTCACGTAACCTTCGAATCACAGAGACCCTCATGGTATCGTAGCGATCACCCATCCAAGTACTGACAGCGCCATCGTTGCTTACAATCTTATATCTCAGTAAAACGTATGGCTTGGCTGTTGCGCGAATGTTTCGTTACTTCAGAAACTAAATATTCGAATAACATATAATTTCAGAAACAAGATATTTTCAAGGTAGTAGAGCCACGCTGATTTCAGCACAAACGGGCCGGCTCGACCGGGGCGGTACTACCCTCGCACAGAAAACCTACGTAATGACAGCGATCATACTGTCGTGTTTAGTTGGTGAGTGCGAGACCGGAGGCCCAATGATGCAATAGCATCACTAGCCCGCCATGGTTTGGGTCACCATGCTGCATTGTTGCATTGTCTGGATTCGCAGTATGGTGACCACCACTCTTGGATTCTGCTTATGCTTTTCATCAGGCAGAGTAAAGTCATATTAGCAGGGACAAACACTAAAAAAAAAAAAAATTGCGAATACAAAAGGCGATCGTTTCGCCTTCGACGACTATAGCGAAACGGCGAAGTCATACATTTATACTGAGATAGATAGATATAGAGTTTATGAAGTTAGGGTTGGTAGAGTTAGGGCGTGTAGATTCTGATGAGATGTGATATCTTTTTCATAGGGTAAGTCATGCATGCAGTCGTCTTGGTCACATTTTACATGAAAATGTTTTTGGAGGAATTTCATGTCTTTTTGTAAGTTGCTTAAGTTACTTTTTAGTTTCTTGGGGAGTATTTCTTGTAAATTTTATTTCTTCTTTCGAAAAAGTCTGTATCCCAAAAATAAAACATCTAGCTTAAAAAATAGTGAAAGTCTCATACAACCTCCCTCCCCCCCATTTTAGGGATTGGGGGGCAAAAGTAACAGATTTATGTTTTTTTGTTGTTAAAGCTTTAAGTTTAAGCTTTTTTTGAAGTTTAAGTCATATGCAGCCGTCCTGGCAACATTTTACATGAAAATGGTTTTGGTGGAATAACATATGAACCGTAAAGAGCCCGAGTATTATATGAATCTTGAATGTATTTAGACTTATGTCATATTTCATGTTCGTTCGCATGCTGGATACGCAGTTTTTTAGTTATAATTATAATTAATAAATATTTTGGACATCTAACATAGAACGCCATCTAGTCCCAAGCTAAGCAGAGCTTGTGTTATGGGTACTAAACAACTGATATAAATACATATACCCATATATTTTTTTTGGGAAGTACATACTTATTATACATACAAAACACCCAAACTCCGAAACAAATATTTGCAGATCATACAAACATTTGGTCCGACCCGGGAATAGAACTTGAAACCTTAAGTACAGCAGTCGCGTACGCTATGGCTGCGCCAACGAGGCAGTTCACGAGGAAAACCTGTTATTGGCCACTCTTTCTGTGTAACATAGTTAGTTTTCTATAATGAAATAAATAAATTTATGTTTGTCTTATTCCCAAAATAATGATCTTTATGTCAACTAGATATGAGTTAAATAGAAATAAACTTAAACGAACCTCATTTTATTTTACCAGCAAAACAAATACTGTGTCCCTTCTTCCATTTGAAAGTTTTCAAGAATTCATTATTTACTGCTCACATCATCTTACGAGTCCTATCTAAATAAAAAAATCTTAAAGGTTCTCGTCGGCGATGTGTTTACTTCCTCAATCAGTGTCGGCGGCAGATGCGAAAGTTTTATAAAGTTCACGTACTACATCGGGCTTTTTCTTTTTTATGGAATATACTTTTACCACTATTAGTTTTGATGACTCAAATCGTTTTGTGAAAATATACAAGTTTGTATGTTATTGTCGCTTAATATCGCATAAATCATCCGCGGGCAACACGGCTCAAGATCTAGTAAAATTTGGTATGAAATAATAACTAGTATTGATTTACAATTATTATACTTGTAAGTAGATCAGACTTAATGTAATATAAATATAAAAATAACTTGCCGAAATGTATGTACCTACGTGCATTACTTCCGATCGACTGCACCAAATTAGATGCTCCTTTTTTCTATGTGTTCTTTGTTGTAAGGACAAGACGGTTTTTTTTTATTTGTAACCGTACACTACCTACGGAAAGCTAAACTTTAGCCTTAAACATTTATTTCTGAAATATAGACAATTTTAACGAAATAAAAAATGGCGGTACAAAGTTCGCCGGGCCAGCTAGTATGTAATAAGTTTATTATATGATATGAAATATGTAGTATTTAAAAGAATTTCCATGAATTTATATAAAGGCACACATAGACAAACTTTAGCACAACAGTCTTTTACTATTTTCAACCGTCATCTATTCATCTACGACAGGGATAGATACCCTACGGCGTACTTTCTAAACTACTTGAGAAACCCTCTACTGCGGTTGAAGATTCTACGAAGTGTAATGTATAATTTAACATTGAAGCTTTATCTTATCGAAGTTTTTATAGGCATATATATTATACATAACTACATTAGTAACGTATTCTTTCTAAGATCGAAGATTTTATATGTTGCTCAAATAATACGTCGCTCATGATTAAAATATTAAATATGTTTTTAATACTTTTTACTTAATTCTATAGTTTTATGTAAGTGTGATAGATGATTCGAATTGTCTCTTTCTATTAGATATACTCAGTACCACTACAACAATTGGAAATCTACTTTTATTTTGTGTAAAGATCAAAACTAATTTAAAAATAAAAACACATCATGCGGAAATGGCAGTAGATAGAATAAAATATTTTAAAATTTAAATTTCTTTCAAATAAATGCATATTTGTAAATTAAGAGATAACTTTATTTCGGTAAAGGATCACGATGCTTTCAAATAGTTCGGCAAACTATTGAGATTTACGAGATCGAAAATGCTATTTTATCATAGCTAACAACAGATTTACAAATCTTTGGAAGCTTACCAGAAAGTAATGATGCACTTTACAAGTTCCATATACCACTGTTGAATATTTCAGAACTCAAAAATAACATGACCATTTATTACTAACATTAGTTAGTCTGGAGAATTCATTCAAGCATGTTTGCCAACGGATTAATGTTCCGTATTGGCGTTGAAATCACACAATTTATTTACATTGGTCGTTGTCAACAATGTATCAGAGACAGCTGTATCTTTAAATAGTACTAATATTATGTAAAATGTAAAACTACTAAAATTTAATCAAATAGACGTGGATGAATTAAGACATACTTCTGTCACAAATTTTGCTTTTTCAAATTTTATTGTATTTAATCTGTTAATATACGAGTAAAGTTCAGTATTTCTGTGAAAACTGTCGAACAGAACATACAACTTTTAATTTGAAACATCCACTAAACAATATGTGGGGGAAATTTGAAATACAAATTAAATTTATGTGTGCAAACAGATTTCTTTTTCAAGAAGTGTGAGTATTTCACGAAATATTACAAGAACCAAAGATATAATACTTAATTCTTCTTGTTATATATATACATAAGATACGGACGATATCGTTTACAATTAAAGTGCCCAAGTTCTATTTAGTTAAAGTTGTCTATTATTTACTATACCAAAGGCCGGCAACGCACTTGAGTCGCCTCTGATGTTGCACTTATCCATGGGCGGCGGTAATCGCTTACAATCAGGCGATGCGTGTGCCCGTTTGCCCCCTATACCATGAAAAAAAAATACTATTTTAGTTTATTCTTGGTACAAAATTCCACAGTTATAAGTCCATTTTAACTATTATTATTACTAAATAGTAAAAAACTAATATTTGTTTATTATAGTAATTATTATCATCCCTTCACTAAAAGTAGTACAGTAATAACTAAAAAGAAACTTCAGTTTTATATGCTAGGTCCACAAAAATCGTGTTACCAGTTAGCCTGTGACTATGATCTGTAGAAGCTCTCGTTTTCATAGACATGACGAAGTCAAACCAATTAACATGGTTCGGTGGTTTTTTTTTTCCTGCCAGTTAAGACACAACGACCTACACGTGTGCAAATTAGAGTAGCTCGACTAGTGAAGTTACTACACAATACAGAATATGACACATGTGTAAGGAACGACTTCTACATTGTTTATTAAGTTACCAGTATAAATAAATAATATAAATAAATAAATATTTTGGACATCTATCACACAACGCCATCTAAGTCCCAAGCTTAGCAGAGCTTGTGTTATGGTTACTAGACAACTGATACAAATACATATATACTTTTTTTTTACATATTATACATAGAAAACACCCAAACTCCGAAACAAATATTTCTAGATCATACAAACATTTGGTCCGACCCGGGAATCGAACCCGAGACCTCACGATCAGCAGTCGCACACGCCAACCGCAAGACCAACGAGGCAGTCTTAATAAATTATGATTGTGGAAAAGATTTAGTCAATGTAAATAACATTGTCCATGAATGTACTCTATCTCTTTTGTGACAACACTGACTTCATACGCTCGCACCCACTCGCACCCTATTCTACGCAGAAGTCATTTTTGTAGATAGTTTCGTCGTGGGGGTCGTACTAGTCAGATGATTATTTAATATATTTTATGTAAGTTACATATTATCAGACGCTCATAGTCCAGTTGCACTCGGTGATTAGAAACAATCATCGAGGGTAAGCAACGACGGCGCGGTCAGTACCTGGATGGGTGACCGCTGGTGGCATGATACCATGAGCGTTTTCGTGATTCGGAGGTCACGTTAAGCAGCCGACTGTTATCATAGGATAACAGTCGTGAAGCTTAGTTGTAAGCCTTTGGGCGCCTCTTTAAAACCGTAATAGTGGAATGTGGTAAAATATAAAAAAAAAATACGGGACAGTCTTTGGGGACTGCCGATAGAAATGAAAACTAAGTACACATATGGACATATATATTGAGAGATATACTCTTTCCCTCAGAGAGGTGCTCATAGCCCAGTTACCTAAGTGACTAGGATTAATCATCGAGGGTGATCTTCTCCGTGATTCGGAGGCCACGTTCAGCAGTCGATTTCGGTTGTTATCATAGGATAACAGTCGTGAAGCTTAGATGGAGGCGTTTGGGCGGCTTAAAAACATCCAACGGCAAGATACGTAGCCACAACGTTTTCTTGCCAGTCCCCAACCCGCACTTGGGCAGCGTGGGGACATATGGCCTTAACCCTCTTGTGTGCCCAGCAGTGGGACATTATGAGTTGTTGATGATAATGATGGCCTAATAAGAAGCACCCACTAGTAATGTTAAAATGCTAAATTAATGTAGAGGTAAAACAACGTTGTTTTTTTTATATATATATTTTAGCTGCGCAGATTCCAAGAATGGTGGTCATCATCCTCAATACGAATAAGGACATTGCAGCATGGTGACCCACACTAGTGAGATGCTTTTTTACGCCCCGCTTAAAGGACCCGGGATCATGGTGGTAGAGAAACACGTGCGCTGGAAGTGAGTTCCAGGTTTTGACCGCTCGGCACAGAAAGGAGGAATTTAACTAAGTGTGTGTTATTATGTTACAGTTTCTAAATACATGTGATAAAGAAAATGTTAAATAAATGTTTGAGAATTAATAGTTAAATTTTCCTACACATGGCACAACATTCAAATACAATACATACTAATTAAGCACTGAGTAAAAATTATTGGTAAATAACACTTACTTAAACTGTAACAGAAATATAGATATTTCATTTAACACTAGCCTTCAAATGAATACCAAAGTTTTTAACACACTTGTTTCTATCGAAAAGCTTTTCGTATAATCATAATTATTCAAAAAATCGAAAAATACTTCCTCGTTGAAAAATAATTAAAAAAAAACAATATTATGCGGTTGCTAAATATCTTCAAACTGTTTTTTTGACACTTTCCCATATAAAATACAGTAAAATGTCTCAATTATTTGAGACATTACGGAAAAACTTGGAGAACGAAAATTGAAATTAAATAATTTTGAATATTGTAATTATTTTAAAAATAGAAAGCCATCTTATTTGCGAGTATCATAGGCTATATTAACCCGAAAAACGATTACCGCGATATAGCACACACATGTAGATGGAGCCGCAAGCAAAAGCAAGTTCAGGTATAAGCGTATAAAGAATTTTTGTTTGTGGTGCTATGATGACAAAGGTTTGTGACAAAAATAAAAATGATAAAATAACCACTTAAAATGATTTGGACATTAAAATGTTCTTTGTAATTTTACTAAAAAAGAGAATAATAATGAATAATGATATTTCTAATTTGCTGCGAATAAAAAAAACAAAAAGTTGTCGAATTTACGTAACCTCATTGTCTGTTGGAAGTAAAAAGGTTATTATATAGGTTAAATGTTATTCCACATTGTATTGCTCTTTTATGGCTGCCAATTTTATGTTACCGTAAAAGGTGGGTAGTATTCCAGTGAAATTTTTACTTCATAACAAATTAAAATATATTTTATTGAATATAGCTGAGAAGAGAATATTGTATCGAAAGTATATTTATAATATATTAATAAGAAACAGTAAATTTTGCGCCAATCACCGATGTTACATTGTCATGTAGCAAGACTTCACTAACATTGTAACACATGTTTTACGGAATTAATACAATAAATACATTCTAGAATTAAATTCTACGAAGTATTTCAACAAGTGCCGACAGTCGAGAGTATAAATTACATAATACAATAAAAGTGTTAAACAAAAGAAATTAAAGAGAGTTATCGAAAAAAATCTTAGTTTTGCTAATTTGTAGGGCATTTATCTTAAGAAATCCAGTCTACAAGAGACCGTGATCAGGCCATAATGAAGAGAGCCCTAATGAGTTAAGAATGAGTTTCACTCAAAGTATTTTATCAGGTAAGTCAACAATATATTTTTTCTGGTTAATATATAGCCTATGACCAATGTGATTTTTCATTGGTAAAATAATTTTCAAAACAGGTTCAGTACATCCAGAGATTGCTCTCTACAACCTCACAAAATGCTAAACTCTATAAATTTATGTTTTTAGTTTAGAATATTAAAATTATAATTTAAAATATAATTTAATTTAAATCGGTTTAACAATATACCAACAACAGCAGACCTAAAAAGTTCTCAGAAGATATTAATGTACGTATTATACATCAATTATTCATTTTACTAATTACTCTTTGACAAGGACGCGTACAGAGTAATTACTGTGTGACAATATTATTCTAAAGCTGTCGTACTGTCAAGTTGTCACTACTGATCTGGAACATGTTATAGTAATCAAAACTTGAATTACGTTACGAATACAGTTGTTATAGCACAAAATTTTCAAAGAAGGCTATTTGAAATTTATTTTTAACTAAATGAACTCCGCGGTGTTACCCGCGGTTATTGTCGCATCGCGACCGGGTAACGGCGCGGGGCGAAGCTAGTCTAAAAAAGTAGCCTACGTTACTCCTTCATCAGCTACCTATCAGTGAAAGTCCCGTCAAAATCGGTCCAGCCATTCTAGAGATTAGCCGGAACAGACGGACGGACAAAAATTAAAAAAAGTTATTTTCTTCTAACGTAAAGAAGAAAAGTATGGTAGTACTAGCATTTACGCGCGCCTCTTCACGCCTATTAGTATCGCGGCAAAGATTAGCCTATGTCCTTCTTCGAAAATCAACGTATCTCCATGCCAAATTTCATCGAATCGATGCAATGCACGGCTTAATCATAAATGACTTTACTTTTTAAATTATAAAATTAGTATACTCGTAGTATGACTACTTAACTTACCACATACTTTTGTTATATTAGTTTTATATTCTTGTATATATGTATATGTTTAGTAATTAAACCTGTTGTAGTATATTATAGAACAAGTTTCAATCATGTAATTAGTGGTTTAGCTACCCGAGACTGTGTCAAAGCATTGATGGTGGTGTGTCGAGCATGTCACTTGAAACTTTCATTAGAGAGGCAAATTTCTGCTTTTATTAAACCATTGTCTAAATTATAACCTGTGATACAGGCTTACTTGTTACATATATCTTAAACTAACATGATTTATTATAGCATTTGCTCGTGGCTCCACCGACATGTATGCCGGTTATCTTACTAAATAATAGAATATATCCTTCCCCAAAAATCAAAATAAATGTATGCCGAATTCATTGTAATCGGTGTGAATATTATTTTTAAATACCATTAAATGTCTTGTTAAAATAAAAAAAAACTTTAAAAAATTCTCGCAAATGCTATCCTGGATAGAATTAATTTTATTTTGTTTCTTATCCAGAACATTCTAATTCCAGGATTAATTTAATTTGTCTCAAAAGTTTTTATAAGTCGTGACTTACATCAAAATCAAATGTCTATTTACTTCTGAAATAATTCGACTTTCATTTGGTCTATTACATTACCATTTTAATTATACTATTAAAACAATTTTAGCTGACTTTTGTATTAAAATTTAAAAAGAAAATAAATTCAAGATTAAATGACAATTACCTACCTCTATGCTTCGAAACTTGTGATATTTTCTTAAAGTCGTTATTTTGTAATGACACCGCCAAGTTAGTAAAACTTGTACTTATAAAACCTTCTGATTGAGTAAAAATTTAAATAGTTTCCCTTTTAACATAATCTATTTACACTATTGTGGGTAAATAATAAGCATTTGCAACCAAAGGCTTGAAGTTTTTTTCGAACCAAAGTAGCCTCTCTATGAAATCTTTGTAAAGTACACGGTTTATGATGATATGTAATTAGTAGTTCCAATGATAATTAGTAATATCTAACTACTACTGAGGAGTTAATTCTGGTTAATTGGATTTTAGTATAATAAAGTTAATTTGGTCATAGAATTTGCTCAAGTATTAAATGGAAACAGAATTATAAGTATCTAATGCCATTCGCTAAAAAGTATGTGTTATACATGCCAGCGATTAAATAATAACTTTTAATGACTATGTGCAAAAAAAGCCGTGTGGTGTCGTAGGACACCAGATGGAAACGAAATTTCTTATCAAAAATACAGATGGCGCTATACAAAATTTTTCGTTCACGAAATAAATAAATAATTACAGATGGCGCTATACTAAATATTTCGTTCACGCTCTTTAAAAACCACAAAATTGTCTTAACATCTTTACTTTATTCAAAATAATTTATAAAATACATGAAAGTTCTATGCGAGGTATAAAGAAAATAACTATTTAGATATTTTTATATGACTTTTTTTTTTTTTTTTTTTTTTTTATGTTTGGCCCTGCCAAAATGACTCTACTCTGCCTGATGGAAAGCATAAGCAGAATCCAAGAGTGTTGGTCACCATACTGCGAATGCAGACAATGCAACAATGCAATTTGGATGAAACTTTACAGTAATATAGCATATACATCAGCTAGTCATAAATAAAGGTACTTTTATCGAGTCGCCATAGTCGCGCCAAGTTTAGTAAAGCCAAAAACCATTGGGGTATTATACAAAACTGTTAGCTCTTTATGCTGATGTATTTCTTGAAACTATTTAAAAATCATATCGACTTATATAAGTTGTATTGGCTGTACTACCTTGCGAACAACTCGTGACCAGTTTAGTTTTATTTTTTATTTTTATTGATAAAAGAGTAGTAGTCAAGGTAGTAGAGCCACGCTGATTTCAGCACGAACGGGCCGGCTCGACCGGGGCGGTACTACCCTCGCACAGAAAATCAACGTAAAATGACAGCGATCATGCTGTCGTGTTTCGTTGGTGAGTGCGAGACCGGAGGCCCAATGATGCGAAAGCATCACTAGCCCGCCATGGTGTGGGTCACCATGCTGCATTGTTGCATTGTCTGCGTTCGCAGTATGGTGACCATCACTCTTGGATTCTGCTTATGCTTTCCATCAGGCAGAGTAGAGTCAACATGGCAGGGTCAAACATAAAAAAAAAAAAAAAAGAAAACAAAAAAAGTATAAAACGTGCAAACCTCCAAGCTTCTGAATTTTGAAGAAATACTTTTTTTTTTTAAGAAATACAACACCGCGACGTTTGTTTCTGGAGCTTGTGATCATTTAGTCCGTCTGGCCAGCTTGGCATAGTAGGCTAAAACATCCTTTCTAAGAAGAAGCTTATGTCCAGGAGTTGACTACAAAGACTGTTGATAATGATGATGATGATGATCACTTAAGTTAAGAATTTTATGAAAATCGCTCGTGGTTAAAATTAATATATAAATATAAATATTTCGGACATTCAAACACACAACGCCCTCTAGTCCCAAGATAAGCAGAGCTTGTGTTATGGGGTACTAGACAACTGATACAAATACATATATACTTTTTTTTTGTAAATGCATACATATTATAGATAGAACACACCCAAACTCCGAAACAAATATTTGTAGATCATACAAACATTTGGTCCGACCCGGGAATCGAACCCGAGACCTCATGATCAGCAGTCGCTCACGCCAACCGCTAGACCAACGAGGCAGAACAATTAAACAACTCTAGAATTAAAACACTTATTAAAGATAAAAAAAATCATTTGAGAAACCAATGAAGGTTCACAAGTATTTATCTAAACAATTTATCGTTTATATAACCTTTCATAGCAACTCTCGGAAAAATAAAATGAAAATTAAATTCTCCACCAGCATTACAAGCAGTTTTCATTGTTGACACCAGTTGGTGCAAGACTTTTTGGAGAAACGTGCACTGCATGCTGATAATCCTTACGACTGTTGAATTTAATGAATCCTGAAGAACGAGATAAGCTCTTAGCTTCTGAATTTTGAAGAGATTTTTTTGTCTCCGAAAAATGGAACACTGCATCATTTGTGTGGTGTGCCTGTGATCACTTATAAACACATCATGAGAAAAAAATAGTAGATTTCAAGTAATTTTAAAATTACACTGCTCTTGTAAACTTCAAACTTAAACACTTATTGAGATAAAAGTAATAATAAAGTATCTAATCAATAATTACGTAGCTCTCAACAACAAAGATGGAAACTAAAGCTTTTAAACTAAAAAACAATGCACAGAAAAACTGTGAAACCTCGTTTAACTAGAAAAGTGTTTGAGTAATATCTTTTACCAAGAATACTTGTCGACACTTGATAAGGTAAAAGCCACTTGCTCAACAAGTACCATCTCACCGTACAAGACTAATGTTTCCCACATTATAAAGTATGGTGATCCTATCTTAAATTAAATAGGTTCTTCAGCCGTAAAAATAAGTGGAGTTACTATGAACGATTTTACCTTACGCATTCATAAATTTTGTATTCGCCAACCGTATCATTACAATTTTTGCTCGGCGAATTTGAATAAAATTACGGTTGATGTTACGCTCCAATTTGAGTAATATCTAAACAGGTCGCGTAAATTTTCATTTAGGTGACTTTTGCTTATGATAATAACACGAGTTATGTATTTATATGTATGTTATAATTTTGACGGTTCATATAATAAATTTCAATGATTTTGTTCTATGGACTGTTCATTATACCGGATTATTTAATTTTCAAATGTTTGGTTGAAATTTTCTTTAAAATTTATAAGTTACCTAATACTATATGTATATAATAAATAATTATTTATTAAAACTAAGCGCATAAATATGAAGTAGCAAACATGGTAGACAAAATCAATATACTTACATGTTTTTGAACTGAAAACATCTTAGGTAGGTTTGGATAGGTCACGTGATGTGCCAGTAAGCCAGCTGTGAATGTACAGATCATCATCTACATCATCTTCCTAGCCTTTTTTATTCCCAAGATTTGGGGTCGGCTACTAGTTCAACCGATCTCACCTAAATATCACTTTTTAGACGGAGCGACTGGCATCGGACCTCCGCAACCCTGATGGTGAACTGAATTCGAAGGTTGAACTAGTTGTCGGTATATCAGGGCACTGACTTCCCGATAACGATTGCCATAGCTGTTCATAACAGGGCTGAGGCTGAATGTATAGATATACCTATATATGTTAAGGCGAGCGTAGCCACTATACGTAAAGATCGACAAATTTCAGCTCAAACAACTGATTTGTCTGTCCAAAAATAGGTTTGAATGGTGGTGGAAGGTTTTGAGTTTACCCTTCTGTTGGCACTCTTCATGAAAGCTTTGTGTTTTTTTTTGTTCAGTTCAAACCGAAAAATATAAAACCTCATTATTTTCAGCAATAGATGCTACGCCTTTAAGCGGAGACATAAACCAAAGCGATCAAGGTAGCATATTTCTTTGAAATTACACAATAAGAGACCGATCCGATGTTACGGTCAGATCAATCAATGGGACAAAATAATATGGATAAGAAATAAAATACTAAGCCGCGGTAATGCCCATAGCAAATAGGCCTTAGATACACGATAAACCACACATTGAAACAACTTTTTTATTTAAGCTTACGGAATTTAGTTCATTATATTGCCATAATTTCAAATGCGGCCAACGCAAGTTAGATTGGATCATCTAAAATCCACTAAGCACGTCGTTCTGTCTCGTTAAAATAATACCTATCTCTTATTTTTTAAGCTCAGAGGTGAGATTATCTTCGATTACGAATTAAACTACTGTGTTAGAATCGACAGGGTGTTTTACTATTTAGAACGATTACAGATATTACTGCCACATGTAGAAATAGATAAGAAATGTTCTTCAAATTGTTTTATCTACTCGTCATAAGGAAGACTGAAAGACATTTATAAAGTTTTCTGATTATGTGCCTAGTATGTATGCTGTGTCGTAGGTAACCTTACAAATATACATAAAACGTACACAACGTACACCCAGGCTCAGAACAAGAATTTATGGATCACACAAAATGTTGTCCCATGTTGAATTTGAAACCACAATACTTAGCGTAGTAAGAAGTGATGCAACGCCGTTTAAACCACTACGCCATACGTAACAGTCAATAAATTTTGACTGTAAAGGTCTATACCTTATAGTATAAATATATCTATAGATAATTTTGAATGACGTCTGTTAAAACCGGCGTCGGCGATGAACGATTTAAATATGAAATGAAATGAGATGACTGAATGTTCAAAGATGTGTGTTAACATACACGTAGCCACGTGGTCAATGTTTGCGATGCTTTATTGTTTTCACGATGATTTCGTTCTCAAACCGGTGAGTGATAGCCTACGCCACAACAGTTCTCGGTAAAATATGCCAAAATACAGTTATCTTATTTCTATTTCATTTTCAACAGTGAAACCAATAACAAAAGGAAAACATTCTTTTGAGACTAAATTGAATTAAAAGCTTTTGTATTGTAATATTAAATGTACTTACGATGATAAATAAAACTAAATATAGGACTTAGTTATTTTTTTTTTTAATTTATACTTAGCAATGTAGATTGTTTATTGTATACATTAATTTGGGCATCTTTAAATTAAAAGCTTGAAGATTTTTTCATTCCTTTAGTAAAAAAAATACTGAAGAGACACTTTTGGATTTATCTGTTTACCTCTTGACGTTTGTAACAAAAAATCAATTAGCAAAATCTCTACGTCAGTAAAAAGATTCGAAACCATTCGTATATATTGCCAATTAGAAACAGTTTGTGCGTTAATTCTTTTCAGATAAGCTCTTAAGGCTGGTCAATCGTCCTAATCCTTTTAGGTGTTAACAAAACCCCAGCCGTTATTGCCAATCTTCTACACATTAGTGAGCGAGGTTTTCTGAGCGATTTTGTTTTATTTATTGTTCTTACAATAAATTATTTTGAATATATTGAAGATATACTATATATACGGCAATAAATTATGACTACAGCAACAATTATAGCAATTATACTTAGGTAACTAATATTCAAGCTTGTTAAAAATTAAACCTTAATAAAAATTTCGAAAATAGTGCAAAAGAACCTGTGTTAATTAATTCATTCATTCGTCTTCACAGTCTTTTATTATTCCCAAGATTTGGGGTCGGCTACTAGTTCAATCGGTTTTACCTGAATATCAGTTTTTACACAAAGCGACTGGCATCGAACCTCCGCAACCCTAAGGGTGAACTGAATTCAAAGATTGAACTAGTTGTCAGTATATTTGAGGGCACTGACTTCCCAATAACGATTGCCATAAATGTTCATGACGACTGGGTCCAATGGCTTAACATTCTATCCGAGGCACGGACGAGAAACAGAGCCATCTTAGGGCTGTTATTAAGAATTTCTCGTAAGAAAAGCCCAACCGCAGTCAGACCCGGGTATCGAACCCGAGACCTCTTGATCTGCAGTCGCTTACGCTAACCACTAGACCAACGAGGCAGGCAACCTGTGTTATAAATTTTAGGTTACGTCAGTCTTAAACCTTCTTATCATCATCCTCGACATCAACAGCCTTTAGTAGTCCACTGCTAGACATATGTGACTCCTAAAAGGAAGATTTCGGATACTATACCACCACGACCAGATGGGTTGATATATTTATTTTATTTATTTATATCTTTATCTTATCATAAAATTAAAAAGAAAAACAAAAAATGAGTAACAAAGATGTATACGTAACAATTAGGGGTTTTATCGCTCACGGCGATTTCTTCTAGACAACTTTAGTATGTTTATGATTTGAGGCAATTTATACACTATAAAGGGTTGTTTTAAATTTTCCTTCCCTTTGCAGTGATGTAGTTCTTAGTAGTTTGCTCCCATAGTCGCGTCTTACGATATCCAAGGGATGAATAGGCATGGTAACACTTCGTATTCGTACATCATCACTCGGACAAAATCTACTCCTTCAATTATGATCCACGTAAAGTTAAATTCTAAGACATGTGTTTAAACAACAAATTCAATAATGAAACAAACGAACAAAAAACAAACATCAATTATACTCAACAATAAAACTAATCGTAGTAAAACTTCGCCTTACCAGATGTGGCGTTTACGATTGTATATATCAAGTTTACTCGCCAGGGGATTACGTAGGTTATTTTTAATTCAAACAGTTGTAACCGTAATATTACAAACATATGGATTTACGAATCAAAACACACGTATGCGAAGTAAATACAGTTTAGTCCAGCCGCGCCAAGTAACTAGGGATGTTAATTGATTCTTGTTTGAATGGGGAAAAGCCATCGCCGCAAGTATTATCAGTTCAGACAGTTCAAACTAGAGCGTTGTTTAAGTCAATAGCTGCATACAGTTTCGAACTGGTAAATAACGAATTAATGCCATCTTAATTACGATTCCGTTAAATACTGAAATATATGTTTCCGAAGTGCACATCAAATATGTGCTTGGTATTGGTGAGACCGCTATTTGAGTTGGAGAGAAACTTTCTTTAATACAAGATAGTAAATTTTCACATCAAAAAAAACTAATTTTAAAATCAAAAATAAAAACATTATATATATATATATATATATATATATATATATATATATATATATATATATATATATATATATATATATATATATATAATTCTTCTGTGAGTGTGTATGTCACTGAACTTCTCTCAAACGACTGGACCGATTTTGATGAAATTTTTTGTGTGTGTTCAAGGGGATCTGGGAATGGTTTAGATTCACAATTTTGTCCGCTGGACAATGTTTTTTTAATTAATTTTTAATTTATTAGTAGTTATGGCAAAACGACGTTTGCCGGGACAGCTAGTATATATATATATATATATATATATAAATGATAAAAATGACAGAACTATCGGCTAAATATAGGTCAACATAGACACTTGCCCTATTTGGTGGTTCTTCTTCTTTTGGTGAAATGGCAACCAGCCGCATCTCTCGGATCAGCTATTTCTGCCAATGTCAAGTGCTTATAGTCTTCATATCATAAGTCTTCAAGTCTTTAAGTCTTCGTCGTGATGAAACCTATGCTAATATATAAAGCTGAAGAGTTTGTTTGTTTGAACGCGCTAATCTTAGGAACTACTGGTCCGATTCTAAAAATTCTTTCAGTGTTAGATAGCCCATTTATCGAGGAAGGCTTTAAGCTAAGATTTACAGTAGGGAAGTACCAAAAATAAGAATGTTACAATACAAAAACGGGGGAAAATTATCACGCTACGAGGAGGCACGCACGCTGCTAGGAGACGCAAACGAGGTTGCGTGGGTCGGGTAGTTAATGATAAAAAATTGAAATGTGGATGAGATGAAATGGGGACCGTCTTCCAAAAAAACAAAAAACGATCTCCTATTTGGTGGTTAGAATAGTATATTTCAGCGATTTTAAAATTAGAAAATGATCTAGAAGACGTTACAAAAGGGTCAACCGATATTATAACAATGTTATAACAGTAACATAGAACAAAGGCTCTTCAACCAAATAAACTGTTTACCTAAAAGATAAACTGCTTTTACTCTGTTTACACGTAACGTATCTAAGCATGTGACAAAGCTGTCCCATAAAAATTTATATGAAAACCTGCTGGTTGCGCTACACACATTTGTCAGGAAAAAATATGAGATTTAATGGATACTAACTATTTAGAAAAGCATTTTAAATGATCTCTATCAATATTTTACATTGGAGCGATTTCTTGTTCTAGTGATTAATGACCCTTAATTTTGAATGAATTTGATGAGATAATTGTGAGAGTGACTTTTAATGTTATTAATAAAAAAAACGATTTTTGAAGATGACATTAAAGACATTTTTTTCTACAAACGTTAAATTAGATAAAATCTACTGTTTTATATTTTTTATAAAGATATCTTCTACTCTAGGAATAGATCGTCTGAGTGGAGCAATTTGTAAATAATATGGCTACCTTACTTCCATTCTCTTTATTAATTACCTGGGATTACTTTGATACCTAAAACAGGTTAACCGAAAAACACTGATTTCTGAAATATGTACAAACGACAGAACATCGGTTCTGTTACCGTCGCGCGTCGTTTTATGCTGCCGTAACTGAATATTTAACAGGATATTTAATGCACAAACACGGCTCAGAATCATTTCAGTACACATGCATGTAAGCCGACAAAGCTGTTGTTCATCGCGTACATAAATATTTGCTTTAACCAAGAAACGGATCATTTAAATGAGGGATTATTTGCCAAAAATAAGGAACACATCAATACTAAACGATACATTAATTTTATACGACATACATTATTTACTTCAGTAACCATTTTTAGCACTGAATGTATACTTTAGAGACTAGATATTGATCTAATCCACTAAGGATTAGGTCAATGTCTTGTTTGATATCACCTATTATTTCAGGGCTTAACCGCACGACGGTGGCGGTTCGTTACAAGCAATTCTGTTAAGATTCGGTATATCATACATTCGGGATGCAAGAAAATCATGGAAAACTCTAAGTCTTGGATTGCCTCATAAAGAATTGACAAAAATTTACCGAGAACTGAAAAGGGCAAATAAAAACTAGTATCTGGAACTTCTGATGTAGGTAGGGTTGTTGCACTTTCGCACAAAGTAGTTACAAAGTTTTAAAGTTGATTGCTACGAGTAACTAATTTGAAATATTAAAGTTCTATAACCTTTTATATTGTGTAATGTCAATATTTGTTCTGCAGAGTTCAACGTCTACAGGTTAATGATGAATTGTTATTGAAGTCAAAAGAGGCTGAAAGTGGAAAGTTTAACTTTTTAACATTCTTCAAAATGGCTCCTTGTTTTTGTTAGAAACTGTGTTGTTTGATTTTTAGAAGGAAAAAATATGTGTTTTTTTGACAAAAGATTTTATTTGGATTTTCAAATTCATTACATATTTATACCTCGGCGAAGACGTAAAACATAAACACACAAATCTTTCTTAAGTATTAATCTTAGAATAAAACGAAGGAAAGGGACTGGATTTGGGAACTGATTAACACATTTTTTTCAATTTTACAGTTTAATCAGACTTGTATAAAATTCGTGGATACATTACACTGTCGTTTAGGTCAAAGCGAAATAAAAAATTGAACATTCTTTACCATGTCATAACAGAAACCGACTTTATTGTGCGTTGTTGTACATGTTATATATCGCAATGCGATGCAATGCTTATTGCGATATAAGAGTACCTAGTACTTAGCTTAATATTTAAAAATTGTAATGCATTATATAAATATTTCTTTGATAATATGATATAAATAGTTCTTTATAACATATCTCAAATTATTTACTCTGTTCTGTTATTTATGTTTCAATTTATATTAAAAAAAAACCTATACAATTATTCTAGTAATTAAAACTTAAGTGTTTCTCAATAACTTCTTTTTTAGTAATAACTTGAACCCAAAATGAATAATATTTTTTATTGATTACAACATAGTTTGAGATTTTCTTTGTATATAAATTGCAATATTTCAAAGCTAATTTCCGCCCGCTGAGATTGAACTAATAAATCTCAGTTACGTTATAATAAATTTTACGAGGAAAATAATTCATGTTGAACTCAAGCATATAAATAATAATAAGATGGCAAGTACTCTGATAAAATATAAATAATTTTGCTATTAATGTAAGGTGAAAAAAAATAATCAAGGCCAATAAGCAGATGGGGTCAACTAGCACTTAAGAGCAGAGAAGACTGTTCCGGAGTGTAATTATTTACAATACGCGCAACTTCATCTGTGTCTATTTTCAACCATGCTTGGCTCCTATTTGTGTAATTGTGATATTAACAACCCTCTCTTGGGCACGCCAGTTAAACAATAATTTAAAAAAACAACGTAGATATTGGTTAGATGCTTTCGGAGTTTTGGAGCAACAATATGACACTAATATTAACTATTCCTTTTATTATTATATTACACAAAAATATTTTTTACTATGACTATTATATAATAGAAATTTTATTTTATACCAAGTTTATTTACATTCGTGTCAACATTGGCTAAATTGATGTGATTAATTATGTATATGTATGTATGCTTGTTGCATGTGCATTGTGGTTGCCTGTAAGAGATTGCTTTCGGGCGATAAGGATGCCAATTGTTCCTCTTACCTTTAACTTACTTTTGTAAGTTATGTGGTGTACAATAATACGATTATTATTATGTCAATAGTTGAAATATCAATGTAGTTTCATGTAATAGTTATCGTTAAATATGTTCTATACATTCATAGTCGCAACAGTGAACGTAAAACTTCCGTTTTGGTAAATAGGAATAGCCGCGCTGTTCGTAATCAAAAGACACAAAGCGAAAACATGTAATAGGCACATGAAAAATGTAAATAAATGTTGTGTGGAGATTTAATCTACATTGAAAGTTGAGCGAATACGGTTAGTACGTATACAATAAGAGCTAAAGGTACACATACAGTATTGTTCACTGTTTGCAACGGAGTACAAACATTGTAAGTAGAGTACCATATATTATTTACAGTAAATTTACCCCTCTTCAGATTCTCTCATGTATTTACGATACAAGTGAAATGTATAAATTGAGAAGGAAAAGCCATTTCATTTCTCAAACACTTCGTTATGATGGTTGTTTACTTTTTATTTTATATTTTTATAGGAATTATAAAATATATATATAAAATGAAAATGTATACATTATCATTTAGAGACGGCTTCACCGCGTACTGATAAAGTCCCTAATAGATTAAATAGAAACATGTATAATATAACACTATTAGAAAAAAAAGTTGCCATAACTATCTAAAATTTTATCAGCAATTACAATTTATAGTTATTTATGATTTAACAACATCGTTTTACAACTAAATAGTCTAACATTAAGATTAGAATAATATTATGTTAAATAGAATTATCCAAATATGAACTGCACAAAAAATCAACAGACAATAGAGAAATGCTGTCTGTTTTTGTCGTACTATACTACAGTAGATTAAACAAACATAGGTACATAGATTGCCAAACCATCCTCTTGGCTTCGTCGTAGTCCGGTAAAAATGTGTTAAAGAGAATCTTTCTACTTATATTGCGTATATTTATATAATTTGGTATAAGTTGCCCCGTATACAAAAAGTTACGAGCAAACGACAACGTGAAAGTTTTATGAACTCACACACTCTAAGGAACAAAAAGTGCCCACTTTACAGAACAACATTATCTGTACTCACATCTTACGTGATATAATCAAAAAACGGTAAAACGAGACGATGCGGGCAACAAACATATAAAATGTGATAGGGGCTTTGCTCATACGCATTCCACTGTGAAATCGCGATTGATCTGACATAATTTAAAGAAATCAATCCTCGTAACACGTAAGAAGAAATAACCAATATTTTTTTACGCAAATGCAATTTTTTTTTTATGGAATAGTCGGGTCAACGAGCAGACGTATCGCCTGATGGTAAGCGATTACCGCCGCCCATGGCCACCTGCAAACACCAGAGGCGTCACAAGTGCGTTGCCGGCCTTTGGAGGATAGGGAGGGGAGATAGGGGGAGGGGGTTTGGGTTAAGGGCTTCCGGTATCCTCACTCCCTCGGTGAAACACATCGCAAGCACTATTTCACACTGGTTTTCTGTGAGGCCGTGGTATCACTCCGGTGGAGCCGGCCCATTCATGCCGAAGCGTGGCTCTTCCACGGTATATATCCAGATTGCTTTTATACAGAAAACCTTTTACTTTAGACTTCATTCTGAGTATAAGAGTATTATTCTAACTAAAACCTCTTTAGTTTGGTATAGTTTCGCTAATCGATTATTACTGTTGGCAATGTTTTCCACTACTGAAATTCTCTCTGACATAACACTTGAGCGGAAGTTTCGTATCAATTAACTTCTTGTTTTACTGGAGATTTGAGAATAAAGTAGTTTCTGTTACTGTTGTTGAAATTGGTTTAATTACTCTAACAATTCGACTGTCCTCATACTCGTAAATCTTAATATGGTTTGAATTTTGAAGCAGTTCATTACAGCCTAATTACAGTCTCATTTTTAATATAATTTTATTGATAATGATTTACATTAAGTCACTTTAAAAATATCTCAAGACCACACTTTGAAACTCTTATTTTATTTTAAGAGATATTTAAAAAAATTCTTTAAAAAAAAATATTTTGCTTAACTTACTTTATCCAATAACGTAAGGGTCCTTTAACAAATAAAATACCAAATATTACGTTTTTAGAAAGAGTTTCCTTAGCAAAACTCGCCGATGTATAGTCTCAATAGTTCAGTGTAATGTTATCACAGTTACGCAGGAACGAACTCAGGAGACCATCACATATTAATCCTTAAAGCCAGCAGAAAGGACATTAAGATAAGTATCAAAAATACTATTACTTTCTTCTCAAAACCAGAATATTAATACCGAGTTGTATTCATGAATGACTGGGAACCGACATTTTACTTTTTTATTTAACACTTGATCAGCTATCAACTATTAATAGTAAGGAATGCAATTATTACTGTCGAATGAGTAGATATATATAAATCTTGTGCATTTTGGACTAGATTTTAATTTAATGCGCTACATACATTATCTATATATATAAAAGAGAAAGCCATACATACCCAGAGATCGACGCACTGCCCAAATCGCTGAACCTAGAACCCTAAAATTTTGCATGTAGGTTCTTTATATAACGTAAGTGAGCACTAAGAAAGGATTTTTTTAAATTTCACCCCTAAGGGGGTAAATCAGGGGATGTAAATTTGCGTGAGCGAAGCCGCGTGCAAAAGCTTGTTAAATATATAAACAAATTGTGAAAATCGGTTCCTGTACCTGTCCTGTAATTATAATATTTATTAATTTTACACTTTAACTCAACGCCATCTAGTCCCTGCTAGATAGTGAAGTGTGAATATGGAAAATTAGTGAACTAAGCAGAACTTTTACTTTACTTTACTTTAATTGATACTAGACAACTGATAATAATACATTTTTTTTTATTAAAACATTACCTATTAGATATTCAAAACACCAAAACTCCGAAACAAATATTTGCAGATCATACAAACATTTAGTTCAATCCGGGAATCAAACCCAATACCGCAAGCACAGCAGTCGCATACGCTACCACTGCACCACTGAGGGAGTCAATCAGTTCCGTCTCAATCTATACAAATAAATAAAATTGGAGTGTCTGTTTGTGATATTAAAATAACCGCTTTTTACTAAATGCATATGTATGTATGTATGTATACACGGTACATATACCAAAAATGTAGTTGAAAAAAAATCTGTCTGTCTGTCCAGATACATCGAACTACGGAATAAATACTTATTCTGTATCGCAATATGAAAATCCTTGTGGCTATTACCATACATACAACTTCCCTACATCAACAGTCGGTCCGCGCCCTGCCAGGCATGATCACTTTGCCTGGTCCCTCCTACCAGTCAAAGTGATCAATCCCTTTGTGTTGGAAGGACATGACACCCGTTCCTCTATAGCCTTATAGTTAGTAAATCAAGTTCTGATGCAATTCACACTAATCAGAGACCTTTCAGATACAAAAAATCAAACCTAATGAGATATAACAATATTATTTATCTGAACTAAATCAGGATCGAGTCTGATATGTGGAACATTATTTGGATGTCCTCTAATAAAGCTATTGTGACCGTGAACTATGGTCAAAACTTATAAATGAAAACATTAGTACTACAATAGAAACTTGGATTACAATTGAAGATATATGTATATGGAATGAGACACACATTATAACTGTGTATTGTTATGTTTGGATATAGAGTATTAACTCCAATCATGCTTAGGGACAATTCAGATTGTCAGAATCGTACTCTGCTAATCTGAATTGTCAAAACATGATTTCTGTTTTGAATTCTGTTTTTCTATCTCAACGTCTGGAATGTAATAGCCTAAAGAAACAATAAAATATATGAATTGTTTTTTCAAATCACAAACTTGATATAGTACATATACATTGCATAATATGTTGTCTGTCGTTCACGAGATAAGAAAGTAATATGCTAAGTCTGTTCTATATTCTTTGACAACACAGAACATAACAGACCTAGAAAATGTCTGTTGCTTTGGTGCATAAAATAATTACATGAAATTAATATTCAAAGGAAACAGAGATGGTTGGTTTGGAATATAAATTTCGTAGACGTAATTAATGACGACTCACTAAATATTTTGTAGCATGTGTCACGTAGATCCTAATCATAGTTACATGATTTGAGATCTTCTTTCGTTCCGCTCGATCGATCCGTCGCTTGTTGAGCTCAGCCAAGCAATCCCGTTAAATTAATTGACCCGTGTTACCAGATTTCGTGAGTATAATTCGTTATCCCAGTTCGTATTTCATTTTCTTTTTTCAAATTAACAATATATCTGGGAAAGATTGCCTCTAACAATGTTACATCACAAGAAAATATATTTATGAAAATGTAATTTTAGTTCTAATAAAACTGTATTATTACTTTGTTATATTTTATTTCAAAATCATAATCTAAGTCTCTAATATTACATCATTTAAGGAAATTTCAAAGTTTCAAAGTAAAATTTATTTTTCAATTGAAATTTTTAAGGAACAAATTCATAATTTTAATCATTATCATCAAAAGAGAAATTAAAAACAGAAAGTATCAAATAAAAGTATTAAATAGACTCCATTAAATTTTTTTTTTCTAACTTTTTTCTATGGGTAGTGGATGGCCAATATCAGAAGGTTTCGTTTATAAAAAAAAGTAAAATCTAAAACCCAACTACGACAAAAAACGACGCTGAAAAAGTATGAAACAAGTTTCAAAAGCCGTAGTCACGCGTTGTTAAAGTGTTATATACTGTGGTACATTACACTACATGGACTACTTTGGCTTTTGAAACTTAGGAATGTTCCATAGTCCATAACACTTTAACAACGCGTGACTACGGCTTTTGAAACTTGTTTCATACTTTTTCAGCGTCGTTTTTTGTCGTAGTTGGGTTTTAGATTTTACTTTTTTTTATTTAAAATGTTTTGGTGCCTCTATAATACTAATTTCTTTGCAAAGTATATTTTAAATAGATACTACAGAAATATCACAATTATCGAATAAATACGGACAAAGTCACGAGAAAATGCAAATAATATATATATTTTTGAAATCTACAAGTAACGCCCTTTCCAATGATATCAAACACGGCATGTTTATCTCAAATTTATTTTTTAATACGGTACTTTATGTAGGCTAGAGGGCGCCACATTCATTTCAGTGACACGCCATATAACCTCTAGTCAGCGGACAATCAAGACACTTCTAACGGTACCTCATTTGTCTAATTCTGACAAGTTTAGAAAGAATGAGGGAACAAAAAAGCATACCATTAAAATATCACACTTATCGAATAAATACGGACAAAGTCAGGAACAAATGCTAATAATGTATGTATTTTTGAAATGTACAAGTAACGCCCTTTCCAATGATACCAAACACGGCATGTTTATCTCAAATTTATATGTCGGCTAGAGGGCGCCACATTAGATTCAGTGACACGTCATATAGCCTATAACCAGAAGACGATCATGACGCTTCTAGAGACACCTCATTCGTTCAAATCTAATGAGTAGTTAAGGAGCTAGGAGGGAACAAATGAACATACATACATACATACATACATACATAGCCTGTCAAAATCATAACCCTCCTTTGGCTTTGCCGTAGTCGGGTAAAAAATAGTTAGGATGATAAATAAGTCACCTAAACTTAATTATTATTAATCAACTGCAAGTGAAACATGTCCATAAACTTTATAGATGGAAATAAGTGATTTCTTTTGACCGTCGTTCGAGTTTGGAGGTACAAAATGGCGGCGCGCCCCACCATGGTGTGAAGTTCCACAAAAATGACAGCTGTCACTCTAATTTGACGTATGGTACTTTATAATGTAACCATTTAAATAAAAATACTAAGAGGACAGTTATGTTAGTAGTACATTAAAATTAACGAAAAAGAAAATATGTTCAAAAAGTGTTTTCGTATAGAAACATATCATAGCAAACGTCGTCTGCTATTCATCTATCAATCAATTTTATAATATTTACTTTAAATGTTTACTTACGATTCCTTATTTGACTTTCAATGGTGACATACCTGCAACAGAAATGTCAAATTTCAGAATAATATAATATAATAAGTATAACTGTTTAGTAAGCTGTGGAATTTCTCCAGTTATTATTACGAAATTTCGTTTTAAAATGTACAGCAAAAAATTTTTTGCTGTAGTATTAATAGAGAGAGATCACAAACATACGAACCACCTGATCATAAGTATCATTACTAATGGGCGACTGCCCCAAAAGGCCTTTGAGTGACTTTATATTTAGGGAGATAAACAGGGATGATTTTCTTTTTTAAAGTAATTTTTTTTATTGTCTTTTAGAAGCATTGAGGCGCTCATAGCCCAGTTGCACTCGGTGATTAGAAACAATTACCGAGGGTAAGCAACGACCGCGCGTTTCGTACTTGGTTGGGTGACCGCTGGTGGCATGATACTATGAGCATCTCCGTGATTCGGAGGTCACGTTAAGCAGTAGGTCCCGGTTGATATCATAAGACCCGAGACCAGCAGTGGGACGTTATGGGTTGTTGATTAGAAGCATTCATCTATGGCACCTTAAATTAAATTTCAATCATTCCTTTTGCATTGAAGTAAAGCTGTTTAATATTACGTCATGACTCTTAGAAGCTAGGGATTACCTATAAATGTAAGTGAAACCACAGGAGACGGCTAGTTATTAAATAACAGCATGAATTTTGCATGTACTTATATTTGAAATTTATCAAACTTAGCCAGACCGCGTAATCCCAATAAGAAAACACAATCCAAGTTCACAAAGTTCCAGCAATTATCAAGACGTCTTATTAAACATTTAAGTCGGTTTTGTTTCGTTATGTTAAGCTTGTCGTAGCTAGTAGCTACTGAAATATATTTGTATTAGGTATTGCAAAAATGTTCTTATGGCGGTTGAGCTCGGAAGCTGTTTCATTCGTTTTTTAACAAATGTTGACCATAGATTTTTTTACTTTCTGAACTTCGATTGTTTTGTTTTCAGTATTTTTATTTTATCCAATACATTTCTTAATTGGAACGAGTTATACAGAAAACAGCTATGTTGTTACAAGAGTTACGCATAATAATTGTTTTCTGCATATGTCGAAGTAGCGACATCTTTTGCGTTTCTGCATAACTCAGTTCAATGTTAAAGTTAACATGTTTGTTTTGGTGACGTTGTGCAAACATTAATTAGAGCTTCTGGATGACGCTATTTAAAATGTAATTCTTACAATGTAGAATCTCACAGACAAGTGCAGTCATATTATGTGGTCAAAATTCTTGGTGACTTTATTATCTTATTGTCATAATAACAAAAATTGTATAAATTTATTTTTTGGTTTCCGTACCGTATATAATTTCAAATGTATTTATTGGTAGCTGGTAATTTGATGTTACAAACAGGTCCAGTTTTATTTATTTGCATTTTTATTTTTTAGGATAACTGCTGCAATAAATCTTGTAATGTTCGGAACTCCTTGTGAGTGAATAAAACAAATCAACAGCGGACATGAATTGTGAAAAATTCTTTAAATTAATTATGAACTTGGCTTTATCAGCATTTTCGAGAAGGGCAACGTATCAATAAGTACAATGCCGGAAAGAAAATGTGGCTTCAGTAGATCGCTTTATCGTGTTTTTCGCGAATCGTAGTCAGAGATCCACAAGGAAAATAAAAAAGTACGGCCTCTGTTGGAGTAATGTACATAAAGGGCACTATTTACCGTTAACCCTGGGTCGAGCCTGATAAACAAAATTTTGTATACAATGAATATACACAACATTTTAACAAAAAGTTTGTCAGACTTTCTTATGGGCTGACGATTTTAATTACTTTGTTCCTGGTTTTGATATTACCGACACCGGCATAAACATTTAAAGGTTTATGTGTTCACTAACTGAACTCCGCGGTGATACTCGCGTTTGTTGTTGTTACCGCGGGCAACGTCGCGGTACAAAGCTAGTCTAAAAAAGTAGCCTATATAATTTATCAAGGAACAGCCTTCGAGATTTTCCTTTGGAGTCTCGGTTACGTATGTCATATTTTCTTTAAATTAATAAAAATACCCTGAATGAATGATTTATAAACGCAGAGCCTAAACCGACAACGAAATTAAAATTTTATTGTTTTTAAAGTTAGAAGTAAGAATTAGAAAATAATCATGTAATCGAAGCTACGGGTAACAGTTAGAGTAAAACACTAATCCAATTATAACAATCTGAAAGTTAAACCTCCCACGCAGATTGTCAAAAAAGTTAAGTAGATTATTTTCATGAGTAAATTTATCTAAATATTTAACGAATAACCATTCGTGCAACAACAATTAATTATAGCCAGCGGGTACTGTTAAATTAAAGATGAAAATTACTCATAAGGGAATAAGACGAAATTGTAAAAAAATTGAGAAATTTACTTTCTAACGTCTGTAACGCTGCTATATTATATTAGTTGACATTTATTAAATATATGGAGCAACAATCAATATCAAAATCACACTATAATATACTCAAACAGATACTCTTAATAATGAAACTTCTTAGTTTTCTAACAAAACAAAAACCCAAGTCATCTCAACACCATTAGTCTAGCGTTTGGGAGAGGTGCGAAACCTTCGTCCTCCTTAAAATTATTTTCATCCGTTATTTTGCAATTGCAGTAGCAAACAAATTTACATTGGTATTAATGATTTTCTTTATAACAAGTCTTACAAATATAAATAATATAAATTACCGTGGGAGAGTCACGTTTCAGCATGAATGGGCCGGCTCGACCGGAGTGATACCATGGTCTCACAGAAAACCGGTGTGAAACGGCGCTAGCGCTGTGTTTCATCGAGTCAGTGAAAATACCGGAGGCCCATAGCATAACTCCTCCTCTTCTCCCTCCCCGTCTCCCAAAGTCCGGAAACGTACTTGTGACGCCTCTGGTGTTGCGGGTGTCCATGGGCGGCGGTAATCGCTTACCATCAAGCAATACATCTGCTTGTTTGCCAAAAACGTTATACAAATCAAAAAAGATATTAAAACCATCATTCTTGATATATGTTTACGTACGGAAACAGACCCGTATGAACATAATTATAAGTTTACAACAGTTGCCGGACTCCACCGAGTAAATACCAAAGTCAATTCGAGACCGAAGTCTTTGGGTTTGGCATGCCTACTCCTTAAAAATTATGATGCCGTTGCTTCAAGTTCTGTCGCATTACAGTATTGATCTTCGAAAGGCTTGTGTACGTCTCCCAGTTATATACGAAGACGATTTTTGATTGAATTGAAGATTTGAGATTGAATTTTATAAATAGTTTTTGATGAAAGCTATTTTCTTATTAAGAAGTAAAGTTTTGGAGATTTAGAAAAATATATAATTGTAATAAGCTGACCCACACAGCCTTGTATACGTCTCCTATTGTACAAAGCTTGACATAACAACAGCCTAAAAAAATTTTTACCATAAAAAAAGGTTATAGTGAATCAACCTTAAAAGATAGACGTATGCTGTCGTTGACATTTTTTAGAACTTTTAAAGGCAGACAATTATTTACTACATTGTTTTTGAGAAATTTTAAGCGTTTTCGCATAGTACGCAATCAAAACTCTCCAGAGGAATCTATTCTATTCTAATAATGTAAGAATTTTTCTAATCGAACTTGTATTTCTTGGGATTACTTCCTACAACCTCACAAACTTACAAACTTTACTTTTTTAAAATATTATTATGGTGCTAGAATGAAATATTTCAAAAGTATTATGTTTGACTTTATTGTCTGCTTAAGTAATTCTATCTTATGTCTTCCTTATCAAGAACAGTTTGTTTTTATGATCACACATATTTCATAAACACACGTTCAGTTCCTTATTTCGAAAGAAAATCAGGAAATGGATCGAGCATTCTTTAAACATGTTTCACCAGTGTGATGTTTTTCGTAAACCTATTTCTGTGAACATAGTAAACAATTCATTGAGACGTTTCTTTTGTAATTTGAAACGTACCAGAAAGAAAAATAAAGAGCAAACGACATTCTTATATTTGTAAAAGTATCGAATTTGAAAGATTTGTTTCGTGTCAATCGACGCATTTGATGTTTTGAGGTTTCCTATCCAAAACTTGCGAAATTTATTCTTTGAATTAATTTGTTTAATCCACTGTGGGTTCTTGAGTCAATAAAGTGTCTTTTAAGGTCAGGTAAGGTTTTTCACAGTAATACGTTCAAAACTTGAATATTAAAATATTCTATTACTGGATTGTGAACAGTACGATTATCTTTAAAATAAATAAATTTCTATTTACTTAAAATCGGACTAGACGTATTTTTTCAGTTGGTAGATAAAATACAAGTTTTTTCATTATTCATCTTCATTTTCATTTAATTTAAGCTACGTTTCAATTTTAATTTAAAATAGGTGCTTCATTTAGTACGCATCAAGTCGGAACAGTTTTTCGATGTAGTAAAGAGAAGTGACCTACTACTCGGCTTACCGCCAAATTCGCCTACGCAATAGACTTGACTGATTTTTGAAAATCATTCTAAATTATTCACATTGCATAAATATTTTGCGGAACTTCTACTGTATTATTAATTAAAGTCAATGATAAAGTTTAACTTTGACAACCGCGTCAAAAAACGATAATTTCTGTAAAGGCGCTGGTCACATGAGACGCATGACGTCACACGCTAGTAAGTAAATTCACTCGCTAGCCACAATAAAACAAAACAGTAAGCAAACAATTTTATCAGTTTTCTCCAAATTTATTAAAGAAAATGGCGAATATTTTTTTTTAAATACCGATTATATATAATTGCATTGACATTAGAAGTAAAGGTATATTTCAAATTTTAGCTCAATCGGAAATCGGGAAGTGGATCAAATTTAATTTGCAAGATTTGATTACAGACAAACATCGGGACAGGTGAAGCTAAATGAATAATAAAAGCTTCCACATCACACACGTTGTGAAATATTAGGTGCATTTATTATTTCTAATTGTGCCCTTAAATTTATTTGAAGAAGATTTAGTTTCTTTTAAGTTTTAAGAAACCAAATTCAATGCTTGAAACGTCTATGTACCAACAATTTTCCTCGCAATGTATCGGTTGGTAACTAATGGTAAATAATGGTATTAACTCCGCGAGATGAAAAGTAATTAATATCGTTCTAAGCACAAATTACACATACATCTTCAAAAGAATTATATATTCTCTCTGCTTTGTACAGTACTCTGTTTTATGCCATAAATATATTATATTCCTTACCTCAAAGACTATTTCGAATTCTTAGACTTACTTTGTAAACTCCTAAGATCATCAGGAGATCTGAAGCTGAAAATACCAAGATATAACGCGCAATTTAAATACTTAAATATTCCCCCTTATTTCATGTATGAGATGTGTCACGATGAAAAAATCAGGACTTGGATTTGATCCTAAATTACAATACAAAGAAACCATAATATATAATCGTACTGGTTATTTTCTTCCTTAAAATAAAACAAAATGAAAACCGGGAACTTTATGTATAGTAAATTCTAGTTTTAGAATCCAACAAAAACGTTTTTATAGGATCGTTCGTTACGACGACTTCGGGACTGCTTGGCAATTTTGTGGCACAAGAGGTGCCATTTGTTTAGTTTAGTTCAGAATTACGGTAGATGTAAAGAGCTCTGTCTTATTTAATCTATTATTGTGTCAGCTAGGTGTAACTTAAAGACGCAAGTTACCGCAGCGCGTGCATTAGCATGACTCCTGCAGGATATTCTACGCAGGGGTTGTACCGTTCATGACTCTTTATGAAGTCCAGTATTGAAGGTGGCCTTCAAGACTGGGAATACTGCGATGACCTCGGTGTGTGCTGTCCATCATTGTCATGATAGGTCAGGTACCGAGTCGGCCAGAGATTGCGAAAAGACCTGCGTCCTCCAGAATTTCTTTGATTTCTTTTCAATTTTAAACTTTGTGCTTGGTGTAAGCTGTCTAAGTAAGCTAGATTACCTTCTGTTAAAAAATACCTGAATATAGTGAGTACAATTAAAGAAATCCTGCAGCCTGATTAATTTTACTTGTGTTCACTGATTTATGATAACATTGAGCGTCTGTTATTCAAAAAATGTATTTAATAATTGCCTTACATCTCTTTTTTTGAGAAGAAAAAATGAAAGCGTATAAAACTAATACATAATCAGCGTTATGTACTATAAGTGTTCGCGTGGCCTTCTGAAGAACAAACTGTGACTGATTGCACTAGTGACTAGAGTAACCGACACTACACAGCAGCAGTTTGCTAGGCTACTATTAAAGTAGTGCATTAACATGCAATCAGAGAATTAAGATTAACTTACAGAATTCTTAGATTAAGTATAGAGAATATGAGGATAATTAATAGTCAAAATGAAACACTTTTTAAGTTTTATACACATATGATCAAATGAATAAACAAGCACTAAAATTCTCAGTAGAGTTTCAATTTGGCCTACATTTTTTTTTTGAAATTCTCTCCATGCGTCAAACGGCTTGATTGGTACTGCCAATCTTCCTGAAACACGGTATAGCTATTTTATGACGGTTTAAAACGTTGTTACCAGAAATTGTTTCAGTATTTGGCTACATATCTCCAAGAATAAAACGCAATTTGAACCTCAGCGAGGCAACAAGTGACAGTAATTGTATTTATGTCATTGTACCAACATTTTCCCATAGATCACATTTATTAATGTTTTACTTTGTACCTTATTTAATTTTCTACTGTGAAAACTACTGTGTGTGTGTTTTTCTAATTATGTCAGGCTTTAATAGTTTAATTTCACCATGTAAAACAGTTATTTTAAAAAGCGCAAATTGAATACAATAATGGTTGTATTGAGAAGTGGAAAAAACTTAACAAGAAAATGTTTAAAACCAACAATCGAACTACGTAAAAACGTTTGGAAAAATTTATATAGCCTATGTCACTCGGGTTATTATTACAAAACTATTGATAACACACTAACTTTTAAACTTTAGCGTTCCATGATATGTTATTTTTTTTTTTACATCAGGCATATCCGAGGTATGTAATACCTTTTAATAAATGATCGCGTTAATTCCCGTAAAAATAATTGTTTTTATACTGATACCATATTTATTAAAATCGGATCAGTAGCTTAGGTGCTGTTGCCCACCCTTTTGACTTCGGAAAAAAATAATTATCTGCACTTTTTATTTTAGCTACATGTGGTCACTATACTAAGAAAGTACATTAACATCCCTGACAATTATAATTAAACTAGCTGACCCACGCAACCTCGTTTGCGCCTTATATTGCCCGTAGCGTGAAAATTTCCCCCGTTTTTGAAACATTCTTTATTGTTGCTCCACTCCTATTAGTAGTAGCGTGACGATATATAGCCTATAGCCTTCCTCGATAAATGGGCTATTTAACACTGAAAGATTTTTTTAAATCGGACCAGCGGTTCCTGAGATTAGCGTGTTCAAACAAACAAACAAACTCTTCAGCTTTATATATTAGTAAAGGTAACAAAAAAAATCCTTTAATGGCCATTTTGAAAAGCCCCGAAATATACGTAAAAGTTAATATCCGGCTGGAACCCTTTAATGTTCGGCCTTAAGCTGTATGTAAGACAACGCTATGCAATATATCTTACACTTACTCGGAGAGCCAAGGCTGAACAAATTTGCATTCAGTAGGTTATTTGATCGGACGTGTATTGAATATTTGAGATATAAAATGTATAAAGAAATAAAAAAATAAATAAACAAATATTTCAGACATCTATCACACAACGCCATCTAGTCAACAAATACATATATACTTTGTATTTTGTAAATACATACATATTATACATAGAAAACACCCAAACTCCGAAACAAATATTTGTAGATCATACAAACATTTGATCCGACCCGGGAATCGAACCCGAGACCTCACGATCAGCAGTCGCACACGTCAACCGCTAGACCAACGAGGCAGTTCAAATGAAATGCTATCAATATTACGAAATTATTGTCACACCAAGAGGACACATACTGTAGATACCCAGCTTTATACTAAACACTTCACAGTTAAATTAATATATAGAAGACTTACTTCGTAATATTTGAAAACAAAGACTAGCTCTTAAATGAAATTGCGATGAACATGGACGCGTCTTCTGAATAATAGTGGTAGCCATGTGGATTATAAAATTAGCTCTGTTATTGGTACAAGTTTGCAGACATTGGTGGTTTTGGATCTCCAATGCCTAATAATTTAAAATGTAGTAAACTTAAATAATTGTTCTTTAAAAGTTTGTTTTGTGTTTTTACAAAAATATCTTGACATATTATGTGGTTTTACTAAGTTCCTTTAAGTCAAACTGAAATTATTTCAGTGCAAAGTTTTATAAAATGTTCACTTCTTTTTCAATAAGTGGTATGGGTATCGTGAAGAGAGTTTTACAAGATGTTTGAAATGTGGGTCAAAGATTACTTCTAGTATTCCATGTTAATTCTTTTTGTTTTAATGTACAAGGCGTAAGTTTCTGTAGAGTTAACCAAAAACCACATTCTTTCCCTGTCTGACTGCCTCGTTGGTCTCGCGGTTGGCGTGAGCGACTGCTGATCATGAGGTCTCGGGTTCGATTCCCGGGTCGGACCAAATGTTTGTATGATCTACAAATATTTGTTTCCGAGTTTGGGTGTGTTCTATCTATAATATGTATGTATTTACAAAAAAAAAGTATATATGTATTTGTATCAGTTTTCTAGTACCCCATAACACAAGCTCTGCTTATCTTGGGACTAGACGGCGTTGTGTGTTTAGATGTCCGAAATATTTATTTATATATTTATTATTCTCGTAAATACAACCGCCAACCAAAACCATTCTTAAAAAATACAAAATCAATTAATTTGTTATAAAACATAGAAACGTAAATAAGTATGAAGTTTGAATATGATCATATTGGCCATTTATATCATATCAAGATTTGTGGTATTCTTATTCATAGACTAAAATGAAAACAGAACAGCGTCAGTCAGCATGCGGCTAAGTGGATTAAATCGATGACGTTGAGCTGAATAACCGAATGCCCAATTTTGATCCAAAATACCGCTGTCGAAATGTGTATTGTGACGATAACTGGCGTAAGGGGAATGTTAGGCTACACGTACAGGTACCTTATATTGTTTCAAACTTCAGCTTTATTCACGACTAGCGTAACCCCGCGGTGTTACCCACGGTTATCGTCGTACCACGAGTAACGCCTCGGGACAAAGTTAGTCTGAAAAAGAAGCCTAAGTTACTCCCTGGATCATTAGCTTCCTGTCAGTGAAAATCCCGTCAAAATCGGTCCAGCCGTTCCAGAGATTACCCGGAACAAACAGACAGACAGACAGACAAAAAAAAATTAAAGTACATTTTTGGTATGTGTAACGGGTATACTTACATATGCATTTAGTAAAAAGCGGTTATTTTAATATTACAAACAGACACTCCAATTTTATTTGTATAGATTAGATACTTGTAGAACGCGTGTAATTTAAACTAATTGCACTGCACAGTCATAGCATGTACTAGTGTTTAAGACATGCAGTAGTAGGTTCGATCTGAAAATTTAAATAACTCATAGCTACTGTTGTACACTGTTTAAAACCATACAATATGAAATTATAATATGGAAAACTTATTTTTATTTTTTCGGTCTTCCATGTATACTCAGTTCTACATCCATTATTATATAATTTTAGACGTTTAATGAGTATAAATGAAATAAATATGTAACGATTTTTACAGGTACAAAGCATAGCGTATATTGAAATTGTTAATTTAATATTAGAAACATGTAAATAAAAGGCTATTAAGATTGGCTAAAATCATTTTAAATGGATGACGTAGTTGCGTACCGGAGACAACTCAGATAACTTAGTGATTTGTGAGATCTTACAAAGACATATTCTCGTAGTTAATGTAGAAAAAAAACTGTGTAAAATGGATGAGATCCTTATCTTTATATTGTTATGACCATAATCAGTCAGTGGCTATGATATAATTTAGTTTATGTAACTTAGTGTGATGTATTTATTATAAGATTGCTACTATTATATAAGGCGTTGTCAGATTCACAAAGTAAATTTTTCATCAAGAATTTCGTCAAAATTTCACGAAATTGCAAAAAAAAAAACAGAAAAATAAATTTACTAATCATATTATCAAATACCAGCTGACCCACGCAACTTCGTTTATGTCTCTTATTGCCCGTTGCGTGATAATTTTCCCCCGTTTTTGAAACATTTTTCATTGGTGCTCCGCTCCTATTGGTCTTAGCGTGATGATATATAGCCTATATCCTTCCTCGATAAATGGGCTATCTAACAGTGAAATAATTTTTCAAATCGGACCAGCGGTTCCTGAGATTAGCGTGTTCAAACAAACAAACAAACTCTTCAGCTTTATATATTAAGTATAGATTTTAAATAAATCTCAAAAAGTGACATCCGAAAAGGCCATTTAATTATTTGTAGGCAACACGATTTCGCTGATTCAATCCCACACACCTGTTATTATACAAATCCATAATACTTACTTACCTGTATTATGACAAATTTAAAATATAAATAGATAAAAAATACGCCCGTATTCATCATATGGGTATCGTAAGGAGCGACTAGGAGAGTGAACTACGCCTGATAACAGAACTGCAAAAAGAAGAAAAACTTGAAACAAATTCTATAGGTACTAACTTGTCTGGACAGCGAATAGTAATCCAAAATCTTCTATCTAAGGGGAACTTTATGTCCCGCAGTGGACATTTGAACCTGTTGATGTCTACTATATTACTAGCTGAACCCCGCGATGTTACCCGCGGTTATTGTTGTACCGCGAGTAACGCCGCGCGATAAAGTTAGTCTAAAAAAAGTAGCCTAATTTACTCCCTGGATTATCAGCTACCTGCCAGTGAAAGTCCCATCAAAATCCGTTTAGCCGTTCCAAAGATTACCCGGAACAGACAGACAGACAGACAGACAGACAGACAGACAGACCGACAGACAGACAGACAAAAAAAATTTTAACTACATTTTTGGTATATGTACCATGTATACATACATATGCATTTAGTAAAAAGCGGTTATTTTAATATTACAAACAGACACTCCAATTTTATTTATTTGTATAGATATACGATGTATTTATGATATTTTATGACTGCTCGGTTGGCCTAGTGGTTGCAGTAGCTAGCAGTAGGTGCCCGCTTCAGTGCGGGCAGGCGCTGGGAGGGGTCCGGATGTATTAATAACTGCAGTTCCCGGATACCTCCCGTCTCAGGCGCACAGTAGCACACCGTGTGGGTTTAGTCGGTTCGATTCCGACACACCGCCCGCCGCAAACCCCGGCGGGGTGCCGGCCCGAGGGGGTTTACACACGTAAAAAAAAAATGGTTGCAGTAGCCGCCCCGCTGCTTTTTACTGAGCCAAGTGTTGTGAGTTCAAATCAAACATGGGACAACACTTTGTGTAATCCACAAATTCTTGTTCTGAGTCTGGGTGTTCTTTGTGTCCGTTTCATATGTTTGTCCCCCGCGGCATGTGATATACCTAGTGAGAGAGTTGCTTTTAAAAAAAAATCATAAAAAATCAGAATAAATTTAATGACCCATATATTTAAGTCATAGAATAATTTTCATCTCACAACTAATATCATATCATATCCCGATAATAATAACATGCATTTACGTGGCGTGATGTTCTCATTATTCACACAAAGGTATCATCATCCGTAATGTCAGATTGCAACAGACCGCAACAATTAATTCCTCCCTCCATAGACACTGTTGGGATTAAATCTCACATGCGCAAACTAATCAAGTTTGCGCATGTAATGCACCAAATGAAATTTATTTTTTTGTTTAGTTATTTATTTATCTCCGTTAGCGATAAAACCGCCGATCGTGACCTTAACATAATTTGTAACTTATATTTTTTTTGTGTGTATACAAGGACAAGTACAATTTTATCAAAAATAAAACCGACTTCAAGGTTCGACTCGATTTCTCGTGGATGCCATCATCAGATATTAATGTCCTTATCACGGTACCACCGTCGGGACATTTCCTTTCCATTAAAAAAAGTATCATCGAAATCGGTTCATAAACGACGAAGTTATCTACGAATACACATAAAAAAAACAATATATATGTACGGTCGAATTGAGAAACCTCCTCCTTTTTTGAAGTCGGTTAAAAATAAATAAAAATAAGTTGGTACTAAATTTTCAGATCTAAATTATGAATTTCAGTGAAATAAAAAAAGCCAATTCGCACTTAATTTGATTCTTGATGATTATAAAACATTTTTCAAATGTCGCATTACAAATTTAGGACAAATTCAAAACAGAATTATCATAACCATATTTATTATACATACATACTTGTGTTAACAATCTTTAATTATTAATAAATACAACCAAAAATTATATACGTTATATACGTGGTTGGGTAAAACTCCTCGTCATTTTTTTCTAGCTATACCTGCTGCACAAGAATTCTTAAGTTTTGTTTGGCTTTGCAAAAAACATGGTGATAAATCTTATATATATAAAATTCTCGTGTCACAGTTTTCGTTCCCATACTCCTCCGAAACGGCTTGACCGATTCTCATGAAATTTTGTGAGCATATTGAGTAGGTCTGAGAATCGGCCAACATCTATTTTTCATCCCTCTAAAGGGTAAGGGTGACCTATCCTTAAAACAATTTTATGGCAAAACGACGTTTGCCGGGGCAGCTAGTAAGGCTATAAAAATATTCATTTGTTGTTTTGAGCGAATGAAAGTTAAATGAAAAGATAAATTGTGTTATAATTATGTAAGCTTAGGTACTTCTAAGAACCTAATTAGCTTCCTGCAAATATATTTTCACAGCTGGCGCCTACGTATTGTGGGTGTTATTCATAATTAGTTACGATTTCTCCCGGTTATTTTCATAACCCTTCCCAAATTGGATGTATCATTTAATCTCTTCCAAAGAAAGGATGAGATTTTTAATTCGTGATCTATTCAACTGAAAATTTTACGACTATTTAGGAATATTTTAGGAGACTTAACTGCCTGGTTGGTACTAATGGATGATTAGGTTTGATCCAAAGTAATAATAATGGTTCTTGATTGTCAAAAAATGTACTGTACAATATATTATGTCATGTTGGATTACAAAATCTTCTGGTCCCCCAACTAAACTAACAAAGTATTGTCCATTTCTTCGAGATAAACACGATTTCACACATAAACAATTAAATCTTTAGGGATCAATGTAAATGGACTTCAAAGTTTTTTTCTTTTAAATCACTACTAGTCTTTAAGTAGAAATTCATATCTATTTTGAAGCTAATAAAAAATACACATAAGCTGTCTCAGCTACATTAAAATCTGGTTAAAATCTGATACAAAATCATATTATTATTATCATACTTTTTGTGTTTAATTTAATAAACTTGACTAAATTAAATAGTTCATAAAAGAAAATAAGTTTTAGTCAAGAAACATTTAGGTAAATAGCACCTTGATACTTGAACAATAAAAGCTTTTGACATAAAAAGTGAACCTTCGTCTGCTATTGTCGCATTGTGAAAGCCCAATAATCGATATTCATTTATTACGCGCCACTAATGGACACAAACATTTCAATAACCACTATAATGACTAATGAATTACCGCAACGAATATTCATCATCCATTGAGTTAGTATTGGTATCGATAAAGTATTATTTAATAAAATATCAATCGAATGATTTATCGTTAAGACCAGCTTTATATTCGTGTTTTGAATCATATAAGAATTTTAATTCAAGAGTTGTGCATTTGTTTAACCTTTTTCATTTTTCCGCGAAAACTAGATAGCCAGGTCTGTGCCAAAGGTTGATTTATGGGTAGTATTACTAGATTTACGCTACACCAAAGCTTTTACGTTTTATGGAAGAAACTGCATTCTAATTGAAACATGGTTGTTACTAAAAAATCTATCGCTTGTTAAAAAAATATACGTGACCTTTATGCGATGCCTACGAACCTACAACAAGAATACATAACCAAAATAAGCGTGGAAATTTTCTTTATGTTATTTTACTTTGGAACAATATACAATAATACATATTATAATTTGAGTTGGAGTTTTTGATCAAAGTTATTTAAGGACTTGTTTACTAACTTTATGTGATTTTGATTTTAAGTTTTCAATAAGTATTTTTTTATCATAATCATAAAATAATATAATTTCTCGGTGGCGCAGTGCGAGCGTATGTGAGAGGTCTAGAACTTCCTAATGTTTGTATGATCTGCAAATATTTGTTTCGGAGTTGAAATTTCCTATGTAAAATATGTATGTTTTTCCAAAAAATGGAGTTAAGTATTCCATCAGTCAGTCTAGCTTTCATAGTACAAGCTTTGTTTAATTTGACGCAAGATGGCGTTGTATATAAAAAAATATGAAACTGGGATAAGCGGTTAATACTAAAATACTAGGTAGAAAATAAAAAGGTACTTTGCATCTAAGCCGTTTGTTTATTTTCATCCTACTTGTACCATTTTATTGTAGCTGTAACTTTCCTATAAGCCTTTGAAAGAATTTTAAAACTGTGAAATTCTGGTGAAAGTCTGATGATGAACTTTATCATAGTTAATTCTTGTAAAATTAGTAAACCTTATACGAACACGAATGTTCCACTTTTATTTTCCGTTTTTATCTCTCAGAACTTTTCTACTGACTTGTAGTTCTGCCGCTTATATGGATAGCCTTCTGCCACTTCAAGTCTAGTGGGTCATGTCGATGACACTTGTGCTGTACCAGATCACCTCAATTCTGATGAAAACTGAGAATAGTCTTTTAAATAGCACTAAATCCTTGCTTGCTTCGCGCAAGACAGTTCGTGATGACTCAAAGTGAAAACAGGTCGTAGACGTGGTTGAGAAGAGAAAGAGGTCAATAGTTTTTTAACATGGTCTTGTTATCCATTTTGAAGAATAGTACGATCAAACTCCTATTTCATGCCGCTGGAGTTTTCCCTAATAAAATATGTAATACTAGCCGACCCACGCAACCTCGTTTGCGTCTTCTATTGCCCGTAGCGTGATAATTTTCCCCCGTTTTCGAAATATTTTTCATCGGTGCTCCGCTCCTATTGAACCTAGCGTGATGATATATAGCCTATAGCCTTCCTCAATAAATGGGCTTTCTAACACTGAAAGGATTTTTCAAATCGGACCAGCGGTTCCTGAGATTAGCGTGTTCAAACAAACAAACAAACAAACTCTTCAGCTTTATATATTAGTATAGATTAACTAGTTCCACGCAAAAAATGTCAAACATTCTCTTGGTTTAATTCGGCTGGTTAATATTAAAAAGTAACTTATTTTATCTTCAGTAAAGAACTCTGCTCGTGTACACGAAAGCGTATAAAAATATTTCAAACATGTCACATATATTCTTATACTTTCACCCAAACAAACTGACCTTTACCGTCGAATATGTACAACTGTCTGTTGTCTGTCACAACAAATATTATTTAGATATTATATGAGGGTTGCTTTTCTAAATTGAATAACATATAGAGGTTGTCGATAGTAGACTTCTTATAAAAATTGTAGGGCACGGTGACTGCTAACTATTATAGAGTGGAGCTATTTCCATTGCAAGTCAAAGTCTTGCTATGTTTACTTAAAAATGATGCATGTAAGTACATTAATTTTTGAAAAGTTCATTATAAAAACAGACTAGCTGACCCACGCAACTTCATTTACGCCTCCTATTGCCTGTAGCGTAATAATTTTCCTCCGTTTTCGTAACATTATTCATTCGTACTCCGCTCCTATTGGTCTTAACGTGTTGATATACAGCCTATAGCCTTCCTTGATAAATGTACTATCCAACACTGAAAGAATTTTTCGAATCGGAGCAGTGTTTCCTGAGATTAGCGCGTTCAAACAAACAAACTGTTCAGCTTTATATATTAGTATAGGTAAAGCATTGTACACTTTACAGAAATGTTATTACTTAAAAATAGTATTACGATTTTCTATATATTTTTGTTTTTTTTTTTACATACGCATTTTTTCACATTAACTTATCAATTTTGACGTAAGCTCAATCGATTAAAAGCTATAAATATTATGTAAATCAAAATCGTTGAAATAAATCCTATTGTTATACTTGAGTTAAGAAAGTAGCTTTGCTACATTCAATCTGAAGTTAACAGGCTTACAGGCTAAAACAGCTAGTCAATAATAACTTACCCTTTCTTACAAAGTTTCTCAGCCACGGCGTAAGTGCACCATGCAATGGGGAAAAAGTGACATTTACAAAAATTTACATTGGTAAGAAGTTAACGACATTTTATATCCTACCTAGGTCCCTGCCTACCTCCTTGTATAATGCATATTTATGGTCGCAATTATGACACGCGGCGTCTCAAAGGAACACTTATTTCACTTGCCAAGAATGGCGCAATACTGGTTTTTCATAAAAAAAATGATTTCTATAGAAATTCATAATTCGTACATTTTAACTTAGGATATGTTATATCCTATATATATCTAAAAATGAATCCCCGAAATGTATGTACGCGCATAACTTCTGAGCGCCTGCACCAAATATGATAATTCTTTTTTCCGTGAGTTCGTTATTGTTAGGACAAAGTTTGTGTTTAAGAAAAATTAAAAGATAACGGGATAAGTCTTTTTTTTGTCCGTGACTGTACACTGCCTGTGGAAAGCTAAGACAGATATGTAAAAATGGCGGTATGAAGTACGCCGCATCAACTAGTCTATAATAATTAAGACATTATTTAAGCTACTCTTAAAACTTTTAACGTATACTTACAATTAAATCGGAGTAAAAAGACAAAATTGGAGTGTCTGTTTGTAATATTAAAATAACCGCTTTTTACGAAATGCATATGTATTGTACATATATCAAAAATGTAGTTAATTTTTTTTGTCTGTCTATTTCTTCTCTCTGAATCTCTGAAACGGCTGAACCGATTTCGACGGGACTTTCCCTGATAGGTAGCTGATGATATAGGGAGTAACTTAGGCTACTTTTTTTTAGACTAGTTTCGCCCCGCGATTTTACCCGCGGTACTACAATAAGCGCGGGTAACACTGCGGGGTTCAGCTAGTATCTAATAAAAGTAATATACGAGTACATAGCTGTAGCATACACTGAAACTCGTAGAGATAATTGACTTTAAAGGATTTAATTAATCTACCGACTCAAAACTGTTTAGTAGGCAGCTGAATTCATTTCAGTGATTACCCGTTGGTTTGTTTGAATTAATTAACGCTAAGGCCAATTTTCATCATTTCGTATTATAATGGTGAAATAGATTAGTAAGTTAAATGAATAAATATAATACGCCCTTATCCCTCCGTCACAGATTTAAAAGCTGATATTGACGATGGCGGAATAAATTTCAATTTTTAATGTGATTATACTGTTCTGATACCGATGGTGTATGGTAGTAGAAAACCGTTCTGAAGATGGAATTCTCATGTAAAGAGTCCTATTCACTCGTTTAGTATAGAATAGAATAGATTTTTTTTTATTTGCCGTACAGTTGTGTGTTTTAATGCAGTACATTAGGATTAATGCAACTTTTTTCCAAAAGGACTTAAAGAAATGAGTAAGGATTTACATTAGACACTTGGTTTGCATGAGAGAGGACAAGTTTGCTTATGTTTGAGAAGGATTTTACGCAAACAGATATAACTTGTCGACTAGGAAGGTCGATATGCATAATTAGTGAGATCAGTCAAGTTACTATCAACCATCCCAATAAATGTTCGGTTGGATGTGATAACTTTGAAGGACGATAAAAGGTTTGGCATGTAACAAATTCCTTGGTTTAATTTCTTGTTATTTCAAAGTTTAATACTATTATTTGCACTAGTTTTAAAGGTAATTGTTTGTGAGACATTAATTATTTTGGCTTATAAGTTTCATAGCTTAGGTATCTGCTGACAGTTTTACTTGTCTTTTCTTAAAGACTTCGTATGGGTAAATTTACTAATATATTTATATTATTTCTGATCTTACTACTAGTTAAATATTCATCTTTCCATAATCAGCATTATACCAGGCAAATTTAACTTTAAAATAAAATAATAAACGAACTGCATAGCAATATCAAAACACCAAATTTAAGCGACAGTCTTAAAACATAAATCCTCATTTTCCTACCATTTGAATTTGAATATTATATTCTTATTTAAATGGCTAACCTTGAGTTCAACCAATGATATAAAAGAAAATTATTGAAATGGGTTCACGAAGTACGAATATGTCGTCACGTGTTTCGAGGAAAGGTACATAATGACATTTCTTTGTCTCACAAGAAAGACTGAATGGGTTTATGGATTTTGAAACGTAAGTTGTAGAATCGTCATTGGAGTAGGAGTCATCTTAGTTATAAGACGCAAATACTCAATAATAGATAAAAGTTCTTAACCAAATTTAATTTTATATGTAAATATTATGTTTATTATATAGAGCGTACTTTGAAGTATATGAGTCTAATATGAATATTCAATGGTTTTCTAGGTAAGTAGGATTTCAAATTACGTCGAAACACATAAACGAAAATAATTAAAATTACTTAAAATGCTATCGAACCCGACTAATTAACTGAAACCCTTACTAACTGAAGCCGGCTGCTCTTTATGTTCTAAAATTTAAGATTTTGTACTATTTTGAAGAAATATTACTTGTTTTTACTTCTCACTTTCCAATTATAACACATATAAAGCAGTTAGACAGACAGATTCAGTGCATAACCAATGCCTCAAACTCAGTAAGTTGACTGTATAATTATTGGTGTCATTAAAATTCCAAAAGAGTGGAAATTCCAACAATTTTTGTAAGTATTCGAAGCTTAGTAGCATAACTAAACGTCGGGAACAACTAATATGCAATACCAAAAAGTTACAGGTGCGGTACATTTAATTTACAATAAATTGTTAAATTAAGTGTCATCTTTTTAAAGTAAAGACACCAAATAATACATTTCATAGTAGTCGCAAGCAAAATTGAACGAGTATAAAAAAGAAATATGATCTGTTTCCTTGTTTGTTTATTATGCTAAGTTGTACAACAGACATAGTAGTGTGGTAAGGAGCAGTTTAATAGCGCTTATTTTACAACGATGCTCAGGCTTGATAGCTAAAACTTTATCATGTCGAGCTAGTTATAAACTTCTAAATACCGTCACATGGATTATAACAGTATGTGGCTCTACTTTTATAAGATTCACGAGTTCTATTCGAGTATTTTCATGGATGTGGGTGTCGTGTAGTTTGCCCGCAAAGTATGAGAAATCTTAGCCCTGATTCATATTTAAAATTAGGTAGCTACAAAACCGTTTAGCTTCAAAATTCAATCTAGGTTATCAAACAAACAAAAAACTACATGTGTTCATTACGAAACATTGTAGTCAGTTGCCAGGAAAGCAGGTTACCTGTTTTTGACAATGTTATAAACAACCATGTGACTCTTTAGTAACTTTGACTCGCAAATCATAACAGCTTTTTCAGTAATTCGTTCACGACATTACATTATATTTTTGGAAACAAACAAATTGTCTGTTGGTTGATTCTGTTAACATTTTTAATACATATGTAGTAGTAGGTAAGTTAAAAAGTATTTGCAATTTAGATAGGTATATTGGCATTGGAGGCTGTGATATTTTTCTGTCATGCTAAATTACCTTAGGGGACTTGATTCTAGAAATTCTTATTTAGCTTGTTCTTAGGGCCAAAAGTTCGATGTGTCTATGTTCATGAATATAGTCTTAATTATTTCTAGCTTACAATATCATCTCAATCAGTTACAAAAAAAATATTAGCTTGTATTGTATTCTAACAAATTTACACTTTAAAAAGATTATAATAAACCTTTTTGCACCTGCCCAAGTCGATATTATGAACATCTTGTGAGGCTTACCCATTTATATTCCAAGTTAATCCATCACTTACCAATTTAAAATACGAGTTTAAAAGGCAATTCATGTCTCCAGTCTTCGTCAATCATTTTAAAATTGGAAAAGTTCAGTCAAGATTTCAATTTCTTTCTATTTACGAAGTTCGACTTGAAAACAAATTGTAGTTGCTATTTTATGAAAGAAGAATGTTACTATAGTTAGGTAATGTTATTATTTAAAATTATTGCTAATTTCTATTTTCTAAGATAAATATAACTGGGCTCTGTTGAAAGGGGTAATTTTCTTTTACCACAGGGATTTTATGCATAACGAAATACATTAAGAAATTGTAACAAAAGTAAAGTTGCCAGGTCAACCCCCTTGTAAAGTTGAAAATCTACAAACGTACATGTTATTATATAGCTACCAAATATATGAGAATTATGTAATAACAAAGACAGAGAATCGAAACAAAATATTACTTTGTGAATTATACAAGAGAATAGAGATCTTATCGATTGTAGAAACTAACATGTATATTGGCTAAGGCGGCTGTTTTATAAACGTATACAGTACAGTTCTAAAGATACTATTGATAGCGAAAGGAAAACATCCCTTGAGTCAACTTACATAAATATGCACGAGACTCTTTGGTATACTAACACGGTTAGTTAAGCTTTTACTTTTTTAATGTGATGTATAAAAAAAAATCGAATTCTTTCATAAAGTAGTATTTTAAAAACTCACTTGAGTTTAAAGTACTTCAATTCAGCTTAAACAGAACCGATATTATCAAAATAGAAGTTCCCCGACTATCCGCCTTTTCTCTATCCGCTTTTGTCATTCTTTATAAAAGCATTTTACCTCGCAAGCTACAAAACAGGCGTCCACCGGGAACGAATGTCTATCACGTTTTCAACACAACAAAAAGATAACCCTTTTATTCCAACTCTAGGGACACACTCCTAGGATTACTGTCAACAATGAACTAAATACTAAACGAATTTACTCACTAATTGCTTTTAAAGTTTTCGTGTCAATAAATTGAGTTTCAAGAGCCTTTGTATGTCAGCAATACGATAACTTTCAGCGAGTTACCCGACGTTTAAGGTAAACGGATGAGCCCTGACAGAGTCAAATCTCAAAATCCACTTTAGAGCTTTAGACTCTCTATATTGATATTAGACGCTTCAGCCTCCACTTGATATTACAAGTGTTCTCTACATAAATACAGAATGAGTTACATCCTTTAATTCCTTAAGCGTAAAGTTTTACTTGAAATATAACGAAAGAGAAATAGTAACTTTAGCAAGGTCACGCTTCATTTGCTTTTCGGAAACATTTAATTTTTCTAGATTAGATAAATTTTATTGTTTGTAGTTCTGATCTATTAGGGATAACAAAAAGCGGCCAAGTGCGAGTCGGACTCGCCCATGAAGGATTCCGCAGCAGTAAGCAACATAATATAATTTTTATTTAATTTTTATTTTTTTTTAAACAGCATATTAATATTTATTACGTAATATAGATACAAATTACATATTCGTGTTGATTAAATGAAAGGTAAATTGCAGATTACGACTTAAGACGTTTTAAAAAAAAACTACAGATTAGATTTCGTTCAAACCAATTTTCGGTGGAAGTTTGCAAGTGTACATCATATACTTTTCTTAGTTATATCATTCTCATATTTAAGAAGTTACAGGGGGGAAGACACAAATATTACCACTTTGGTTGTCTCTCTCGCGCAAACTATTCAGTTTAGAAAAAAAAACATTTTTAAATACCTATCCATAGATACACCACACACACACATTGGGTTAGATGAAAAATTTTTTTTAGTTTCAGTTCAAAGTATGGCGAACCCCAAAATTTATCGTTTTTTTTTCTATTATTGTGTGATAATTAATGCGGTTCACATAATACATCTACCTATCAATATCAACATTATAGTTCTTATAGTTTCGGAAAAAATGTCTGTGACATAAGGACGGACAGACAGACGGACAGACATGACGAATCTATAAGGGCTCCGTTTTTTGCCTTTGGCACGGTACCCTAAAAATTGTATGAAACAACTAAAATTATTTAAAAAGACCTACTACGTCAATTCCTGCCATCTTTATTAAATTCAGGTATTTTTTTAACTTTGTTTTATTTATATTTTGATGTACCCAGTGTCACTCTCACGACTAAGATAAATCTATTGACACCACTCACATAAAAATACGACAAGCCGTTAAGGCTTTAGGGCATGCCAAAGAAATTTACATACATACATAAATACATACATACATTATACATACACTCGAAAAACAAAACACTCCTTTTTTCACAGTCGGGTATTAAAAAACTGTGCCGTGGGAGAGCCACGCTTCGGCATGAATGGGTCGGCCTGACCGGAGTGATACCGCAGCCTCACAGAAAACCGGTGTGAAATAGTGCTTGCGCTGTATTTCACCGAGTGAGTTAGGATACCGGAGGCCCGAACCCCAACCTCCCTCCCCCTGTTTTCCATTATTTATAATTACAGATGGCGCTATCCTAAATTTTTCGTTCATGCTCCTTAAAACCCTCAAAATTTTCTTAACACCTTTATTTTATTTCAAATGCTTTATAAAAATATATAAAAGTTCTATTCGAGGTATAAAGATAACTTGTATACATTTTTGATTATGATTTTTATTGATAAAAATAAAACTAAACTGGTCACTTGTGCTGTCACCTAGTAATCTCTATTGAAACAATTGTCTAGAGTTACTCCGTACTTGTTACATACAACCTATAGATTACTACGCTATAGTAAATTTCTCGTTCACGAAATAAATAAACAAATATTTCGGACATTTTTTTTTTAAATAAATATATATTATACATAGAAAACATCCAAACTCCGAAAAAACAAATATTTGCAGATCAATAAAAAATATTTGATCCGACCCGGGATTCGAACCTGAGACCTCAAGCACAGCATTTGCAAACTATGATAGCGCCATTGTGACACCGAGGTGTCAATCTTACGTTACGGACGCTTTTTGCCTGCCAGGAAACCCCTCGGCAACAATCCATAAGGGACTTCGTTCCAATAAAGGAAAACAAATAGGTCCACAATTCAAATACGAAGAAATGATAATAATAGTAAACAAGTAGATTCAATCTGCCTCGCGTCGCTTCCCATGTCCATGACACTGGCAGAATGGCCTCGTTGAATTCCAACAGACATCCTTTGCACCAAGAATTGCAACGAACATTCTTTGTACCTTTGTAACAATGAGCTGGAGCGGTGGAATGAATATTCCACTATCCTCGTGGTATATATATCATACAAATCGCTTCTTATTATTAGAACCCATTTACGACAGTTTAAGTGAATCCCTGAAAGCAATTAGATACGTTCTAATTCCTTACTAAATATAACTAAATTAGTAAGAGGCTTAGTACTTTGTCGAGTTTACCAATTAATTAGGTGTTCTTTCATCTTACAATTATTGAATATGCGTTATTCCGTCTTATGTGACTGAAAAGAAATTTCATTAATACAATTTTTGTGAATAGTAACATCCTCTGCGGCTTAAAATGAGGTTCATCGAGCTTCGTTCATAAACATTAATTCTTAAATGTACACGTGTCCCTTTTCTTTTTACATTATAGAAATGATTAATATTATTCTCTTGTGACATTTAAATGTAACATGACAGTTCAATTCAAAAGGAACCATAGCTTTCAATTCTGTACGTACGATAATCTCTAGCGATTAAGAGTAACCCTGTTTTCGAAACATCGTTTATCATAAATAAGAGAATAAAAGATTCATTCAGACTTTAACAAAAAAAACCATTAAAAGGTCAAATTAATATATTTCGATTACATTTTTCTGGACATTTCTATAAGATTATTTTAAATTGGCTTTGTGCACTACTTTCAAGCGTTTCAACATCTAAATTAACTTTGTACACTACTTTCAAGCGTTTCAACATCTAAATTAACTTTGTACACTACTTTCAAGCGTTTCAACATCTAAATTAACTTTGTACACTACTTTCAAGCGTTTCAACATCTAAATTAACTTTGTACACTACTTTCAAGCGCTTCAACATCTAAATTAACATATAAGCCATTACTTATAGTATAAGTGTTAAAGTACTTATAGTATAAGTGTGTGTGACTATTTAAATTAGCTTATTTTCATTATACTTGATGTTTTCAAGAAATAAATTACTTAATAAAGAACTGTACTGTGTACTATAGGAGATTTAACTATTGAATTTCTGTAGCAGTAGATACTGTGTAGCACGCGATCTACATGAGAGAATATATGTTTTGTGGCATAAATAAATTGATAGTAGGAACACCAAAGTTATATAAGTTTTCTTCTCAAACAGTTAAACATAAGACAACTTTACGTTTTTAAATCTAACTAGACGTCATTCTGTAATTAATCGAGACCGAGAGACCCTGAGACGAGATCCGAGCCCAGCAGTAGGACATAATGGGTTGTTGATTATGAATTAATCGATAATTGACTTATATTTTTTAGTATCCTCCAGATAAACTTTAATTGTGCTAAATTTCATACTTCTCCGTTCGTATAATTTTCGTAAAAAGGAGTACAAGGTTTTGCTTCACTGACATTTTGTTGAGGCAATAATAATTATCGAATAATTTTGAAACATGTGCACATTACAAAATAAATTAGTAGCAGTTCTATACCGAGACTAGAATTACAATTCTTTAACCACAATATCTGGTTTAAAGATTCACATTTAAAAATTAATGTTATAATTATTATTAAAACGTAATGACTATAACGTCAGATTTCCAATCAAGTGGATGCAATTTCGAACTTCTCGAGACTTGAACCCACTTCTAACACACGTATTCAACATAATTGAGTTAATTGGAGCGGTTAATGCGAATACTAGTAATATATCTACACTTTGCTATACCTACTTTTCAGTCAAATTAAAACAAATAGTTAAGTGCTTTAAGAAAGTGATAAGTCATATCTCTCTGACTTATCACTCCCTCTCAATATCAGTGAACGGTAGACGTTGCTTGAAGAATAAGCAAAAGATTTCGTAGATTCGAGGTAACATTTCATGAATTTATGTCAAAGCCACTCCTAAGCATGCTCGTTATCAACGATATCAGTTTTTAGTCTGTTGCAAGAAATATGTTGTCTGAATGGTTTAACGAACAAGATGTAAATACTTATGACACCAGATGTAGAAATAGGGCAGTCCTCTATCCTTTATTGTGGAATGTTCGAAAAAACTCTTTCAACTGGTACCAAATTCTCGCTTCCTTTACACAATAATACGCTCTGGCGTTGGAAGTCACCATTTTAGAGACATGCTGTCGAACTGAAACTTGAAAACTTTTAATTTTAGAGGAGATCATGATTTATGTTTGAATCAAATTGAAAGGCAAGTGTTTAGTTAACCAATAGTTACTAAAGGCAAGACTTACTGTAAGTTAAAAATTAATGAACAATTTTAAAGAACTCTCAGTCAAGATTATTAATACTCCTGAATTCGACTGCAAAAGCTAGCAGAGAAGAAATGAACTTATTTATTTGATCCATCGATTTATTTAACGAATGTAACAATATAAAGACTCAAATCATGTGTTACTTTTATGATGTATTGTATACGAAGTTAAAAGACTTCATTCTAAACTTTTTCCACCCTTTGCCGACCTTTGAGATGTCCCTTACTTCATCAATATGGATTACGGATAGAAATGGGTCTTTCATCAATCTGAAATTCAGTCAGCGTTACTATTTGTAAACCCCATTGTGGTTTAGTCTCTGCCTTTGTTCAATAGTACTAATGGGTAGTCCCCAATACATTTTAAAACAATATCAGTATCTTAACAGCGTAACAATGACAGTACGGAACAATGCAAAACAAAATTAGAAATGTGTATTATTATTATGTGTAATTTTATTGTAATACATTTTCTCTTGGCTTTTAGCAATATACATACACGTAAAATTTATTACTTGAATAGATACCTAGGTAAGTGTTTATCATAATATACACTTTACACTTTTTTGTGGTCATAACACGTTGGTATTTTCACAATTTTGAACACATTCAAAACTAACCTTATTTCATACTCGTTGGAAGTGGACATTAGATTTGAATATGCAAATTCAATTCTAGTTTAATTTCGTCCCACCATCTGGGACCGTTTGTACCTTTATGTTATAGTATGTAACATAATGAGACACAGGTTAAGGGCCTCAATTTTAAATTGAATGTTCTACGTCAAAAGTCGCCTTGTATTTATAGCGGTGACCTTCATATTCCGTCCTTGTTTCTAAATGTGTTTAGATAAGCGACGTCGTTGTTTCTTGATGTGCTTAAGTACGGGTCGACGGAATAAAAAAAAAGATCTTTCTAGCCTTTATGATTCCCAAGATTAATTGGGGTCGGCTGCAAGTTCAATCATTTTAACCTGAATATCAGTTTTTCCACTGGCATCAGACCTCCGCAACTCTGAGGATGAACTGAATTTGAACTAGCTGTCAGCATATTTGAGGGCACTGACTTCCCAATAACAATTGTCATAGATGTTCATGACAACTGGGACCGACGGCTTAACGTGCTCTCCGAGGCGCTGATGGTAAATACCGCTATCTTCCATACTCCGGGCTGCTATTAAGAATTTCTTGTAAGAAAAATCCAATATGACCCGGCAATCGAACCCGAGACCTCTTGTTCGACAGTCGCTCACACTAACCACTAGCCCATTATTTGTAATATTTACATTACTATTCATTCAAATAACAAAAGGGCTGTAAATAAATATACAGGTAACGTACAAAGGGTTCTTAATAAAGAATCATAGCGAATTATAGCGAAGAATTATTTCTGTTAATGGACGTTCTTTGCATCTGGTTCTATGGATATGTTTATGAATTTACCGCGATACAAAATATATCTCCTTCTAGTGAGGGAGTTGTAATTTTAAAAACAGAAAACAAAATAGAAGATTTTGGGTAACCTAAAATAATCTACAGCATGGAAGTCTAATGAAGATAGAGGAATCTTTGACTAACGGCAAGTAAAGTGGTGGCCAGCGAGCCCATAACGCTATTTATATTGAATGAGTAACATTTACGCATTGGTGTCCCGGGCACAGCAAATTGAAATTTATGATACATGTAACTGGATACTTTGTCGTTAAATTCAATCATTTCAATTTCTACTACAACATATTATATTTTATAAATTTATCCATAGATATGTATAGTACTATTAATTAAATCAATGTAAGTAGGTATTGCTAAAGTGAAAGAGAGAAAATACTTATAAGACCCTAAGGCAACAAGCTCTCTTGTGTTATCAAAATATGTTCGTTTATACATATTACACGCCGCGCACAGTTCACTAAATTGGTTTTTCGAGTTACAAAAGTTTACTTTAAATTATTTTCGGGTTTTTGTTTAATTCTTCATTGACTATTGTTTATGAAACATTGTATCACAAAAATATATAAATATGGTGTTTTGAATGAATTAATGAACTTGCATGATGTACCATCAGGAGTTCTTCTAAGCTTGGAGTAATAATAGATGCAACATACGTATTTTCCTTACAATGAACTTAAGCCCTTTGAAAAAATGAAACATGACATAAATGGTTCGGGTTGTTAAATGATACGATATTATTCAATTTTTTTTGCAACAAAAATTTACTTGTATCTAAAAATGAATCGCCGAAATGTATTTACGAGAACGGCTGCACAATTTCTTTTTTTTTATTTATATAAACAATAACATCTTACACATTGCAATATATTAAATACTCGCCAAACTGTTACGCTTGTTAATAATCTATACTAATATATAAAGCTGAAGAGTTTGTTTGTTTGTTTGTTTGTTTGTTTGAACACGCTAATCTCAGGAACCACTGGTCCGATTTGAAAAATTCTTTCGGTGTTGGATAGTCCATTTATCGAGGAAGGCTATAGGATATATGTCATCACGCTACTACTAATAGGAGCGGAGCAACAATGAAGAATGTTTCAAAAATGATAACGGACTTACAATATGGAGTATCATCATCCATATTTTATTCTATGGGTGTCGTAAGAGGAAAATAAGAAATACGCATGACTACATCACTGCAAAGAGAAGGAAAAATTGAAACAAACCCTAGAATAAACCATCTGGCTAGCGTTTCACCTTCGCAACATCCAAGCGAATCGAAGACTCAATATCATGTGGCAGGGTGAACTCATTGCCCACAATCACCATCCAAAGTACCTTGGTAGTATCTTAGATAGGTCGCTCACATATAAGTAAAACTGCGAGAATAATTAAAAAAAGGTACACGCCCGCAATAATTTACTCCAACCTCTCCGCACTACCAACTGGGGAGCCTCGCCGCAGGTTGAATTTGCGTGCCCCGTGTGGATCTGCTCACATGAGGTTACTGGATACAGAATTAAACGAAACATGTAGGATAATTACAGATTGCCTCAAATTGCTGGTATAAGTGGCATAGCATCATTGGTGATTCGGAGGACTTTGGTGAGTTCCGCAGGGAGGGCAAAAATGAAGAGCGACTCATGGCACCCCATGTACGGTTATACCCTGCCCCAACCGAGACTAAAGAGCTGTAGGAGTTTTACGAAATGTGTCGACCCATTGACCTTGGACACATCTCAAGCGAGGTGCAAATTGTGGAGAGGTAGCGTGTCATTACCAGATCTATTTGCGGTAACCACTGAGTGCCTGCCGCCTGGACACGAATTACCGTGGCCGACCTGGATGTCCTTAACTATGTCGGATTCAGGTCGGCTGGAGCAAGGAAAAAATGTCCAGGTGGGGATTTACGGTGACAACCTGGTCTGTTAATGCGGGGCAACGCAAACGATGTCCCACCGTGCATCATGCCTTGCATGCCCGGACACCTGCACTAGGGAGGATCTGATGACTGCTACCGACAATGCAGTCAAAGTGGCCACGTTCTGGTCTGCTAAAATTTAATTACACCGACGCGAAATGTTTGCTGTCGAAACGCTAAGAAGAAGCGAGTTAACCAGGCCAAAACTTCCTTTCTAAGGTGAGGCTTCTGTCCAACAACTGACTATCAAATTTGGTTTATGTGATGTTAATAATATAATATATATAGATAACACTGTCCTCTAAGTTATATCCAATGCTGTGTTATCGAGTCATTAGACGTAAAACTCTAAAACGCAGCAGATCCGTCTTAATTATTCATGGGGAAGATATCGATCCCATCGTGGCCGCCATCTGCTAACTGCCACCCGTCTCGCACCTTACAAGTATTCATAAATTCTATTCCCTTTCAATGCGCCAAAATTATTTTGTTATGTAATCCAGTTATCTTTTGTTGGTTTGATACAGGTACGCCCGTAGGAATTACCTTCCCCTTTGTAATTTTCCTTATAATTTCATCAGTCATACAAAGCTCTCAACAAATCCAGGGTACGTTACTCAAGTTCGTGAATAAATAAATTTATAATCTCTTTATTATGAATCAGTAATTCGGTATTTACTTGCAACCACAAACATAATTTATGTTAGAAATGGCAAAATCTTTGAAATGAGAAAAGTGCACATAATTCGCCTTCGTACAACAATTTTCTTGTATTTAAAGCTATCTAATAAGCAAGATTTTTATAAAAATAGGTGTATTTATACTTCTAACACTATAAATTCGAAAGTAACTCGTCAGTCTATCTGTTACATTTATAGCGCAAAACCGCTTTACCAATGTCAATGAAAAATGGCATGAAGATATTTAGATTTTTGTGGAAGACGTGTCTTGAGAAAATATAGTCTACTACTACTAAGAGCTAACTTTAATAATACATTATACGCTAGTATAACATAAATTAAGACAAAATAAAATGAATATCCTAAAATCCCTTTTTAATATTGCAAATATTTTGAAAACCTAATTTGCAATAATAATTTGCCGTATTAGATGAATGTATTGTCGAATAGGCTATATTTTAGATGTCACTGAAAGGACATGACAGTAGTAAATACGAATACTTGGTGTTACACAGTAAATTTGCTTTGTTAATAGGGATTTCAGTTTATTACTAAAGCTAAGTATTACTAAAAAACAACGCAAAAATAAATATTAGAGCAAAACTATCATGAAAGTTATATTAGCACTAATTAACAATATTAAACACACACTATACTATTAAAACTATGTATTTTTAACTCGATCGTCATCTTATAGAGAAATATATATATATTTAAAAATCAATGTTTTGTCTGTATGTCCGTTATATAATCGTAAACTATATATTTGATCATGTCATGATCTTCAGCAAAAGTGTTGTGCATGAGTCCAAAAAGGTTTCTGAGTTGGTTGGCCGGGATACACACGGGCGAAGCAGCGGGCAACAGCAAATATATATATATATTTATATACATAAAAACGAATCGCCCAAATGTATGTACGCGCATAACTTCCGATCGAATAACGAAATTAAATAAAAAAAAATGATGTGTTCGTTACAATAAATTAAAAAATAACGGGAAAGGCCAATTTTTTTTTTCAGTTACGTGAAACTAAGACAGATATGTAAATATAGCGGTACGAAGTACGCCTGGTCAGGTAAGCAGAGTACATTTCCTCCAATTAAAATTTTGAAGTCATTTAACGTACCAAGTTGGCTTTAGATTACGAGCTTAATCAAATTTTTTCTGTCCTTAGATGGATTATTTATGGTTTTTAGACCTTTTTTACTAGATCTATTAACATGTTATTAACAGAACGTGTAGTTTATATAATAACTAGATTTGAATAAAATTTAATAAAAATAGGACCTCGTGAGATTTTCATACAAAACCCATTTCTAGTAATTAGTGAACTTTTAAAGTAGCATTTCAGCCTTCAGTATTTTCCTTTGTGTTTTAACTTTCTATTTATTGTGTAAAAAATAAAAAAATACTAAAAACAGAATATTTCGACCCACACAAACTGTAGGGTCCGAGACTTACAGTTACAACTGTGCTATAAATGCCGTAGGTGGTGCCACATGACACGTTACTGCTATAAAACCCATAAGTGGGAAATTTTAAGACTCCTTCTCTTCCTCACAATTTTGTTATGATTCTTACTTATTCGATAAGAGCTTTCTATATTTAAAATAGCCTTTATATCAGCTGTGAAATTTGCAGCTATTTAAAATATTCTTGGTAAATTTACCTATACCTATATTTCATCAAAACACCCCTACTTACCACAAAATATTGACTAACCAACCAATGATGCAGAAGCATCAATTAGTCGCCATAGTGTGGGTCACCATGCTGCATTGTTGCATTATCTGCATTCGCAATGAGTATGGTGACTACCACTCCTGGATTCTGCTTATGCTTTACATTAAGCAGAGTAGAGTCAGTTTGGTAGAGCTATACATAAAAATAAAAAAGTCGTGTAGTATCATAGGACACCAGATACGAAGGAAGTTCCTTATCATAAAATATAAAAAGAATCTCGAAGAAATCCTACCTATAATTTGCCATATTCTCAATTACTCTATATCCATCAACACTTTTCCATCTGCATGGAAAATGGCTAAAATTATTCCTCTCCCCAAGAAATGCAATCCGTCCTCCATTTCAGATTACCGTCCCATATCTATCCTTCCTTTCTTCTCCAAAGTCCTCGAGCGGCTTATTTATGCACAAATGAGCTCATTTCTTACAAAAAACTGTTTCCTTAATTCATTCCAATCAGGTTTCCGTCCAGGCCATAGCACTACTACAGCTCTAGTCCATATTACGGATGACATTAGGTCGGGGATGGATGAGGGAAAACTAACAGTCATGGCTTTGCTAGACTTTAGCAATGCGTTCAACACCGTTGATTTCGATGTTTTGATGGGCATACTGTGCTCTCTTAACATATCTCCATCGGCAATTGACTGGTTTCGTAGCTACCTGTATGGTCGCCAGCAGCGTGCTTGTATTGAAAATGTTTACTCCTCTTGGCGCACAACATCTGCAGGTGTACCTCAGGGCGGCGTGCTATCCCCTTTACTTTTTGCAGTTTTTATAAACTCAATCACAAACCAATTACTTTCTACCTACCATCTTTATGCAGATGATCTCCAAATTTATTCACAAGCTACTCCAGATAATTTAACACAAGCAGTGGACGTTATTAATCAAGACTTAATGCAAATTTGCAACTGGAGCAGGGAGTATGGACTAAATATAAACCCAATTAAAACTCAAGTCATGATAGTAGGTAGTTCCAGGCTGCACTGCAAAATTAACTTTCAGCAGATACCAGTTGTGTGTTGCAGCGGGACAGTTGTTCCATATAGTGATAAGGTGAAAAACTTGGGGATCTGTATGGATAAGTACCTATCCTGGAACGCTCAGATCGGAGAAGTTAGTCGCAAACTATTTGCTGCAGCGGGATCACTGAGAAGACTACGGAATTTCCTTCCAACTACTACTAAAGTTGCGCTCGCACAATCACTTCTGCTCCCCATCCTTGACTATGGCGATGTCAGCTATCTGGATCTCACCGAAGACCAATTGAACAAACTTGAGCGACTTCAAAACTTATGCATTAGATTCATATTTGGATTACGTAAATATGATCATATCTCAGAGTTTCGTTCCAAGCTCAAGTGGCTACCAATACGCTTTCGCCGGAATCTGCATATTCTTACTCTTTTATACAGTGTTCTGTTTCATCCTCATACACCACCTTATCTCAAAGAACGTTTTCAGTTCTTAAAAAATACACATTGCAGAGACCTGAGGTCATCGGAGAATTTAAAGCTAAAAATGCCAACACGTTCCACTCAGTTTGCAGACAAGTCTTTTACTGTGCAGGCGATAAGGCTTTGGAACAACTTGCCTGATAATATCCGACGAGCGAAAACCTTTACTATCTTTAAAAAACTGGTGAAGGATTACTACTTAATCCTGTGAATACTTTTGGTTTAATTTTATATGGTATTTATGTATTAGTCTGTATGTATATGCTGACTGTACCATATATATATTTCAGTGTATGTATGTATTTGTGTAGGTATAAGTATGTGTGTGTAGTGTGAGTAGTGTTTAACATTTGTAAATGGATCCCTACTAATATTTTTATATATTTGTGTTATAATTTGTTACCTGTGTGTAAGCTACCGACAATTTTGAAACACATAATGTCTGCGTGTGGTTGTCTGGAAGAAATCGCCGTGAGCGATAAGACCGCCAATTGATATACATACTTTGTAACTGATTTTGTTGTACTAATTTAATTTGTGTATACAATGAAGATAAATAAATAAATAAATAAAAATACAGATGGAGACATACTAAATATTTAAAATTCTTACGCTTTTTTGATTTAACTTTACGGACCTTCGTTTCGAAAAACTGCAACGTACGTACGAGTCAGCAATAGGCTTAAATAAATTAGACAGTGTAACCCTAGCAGTTAGATTGACAGGACTACTCCCTTAAATATATAATGGCCTCCATTAAATTCAATTCTACAATCAATTTGGTTATACAAATATTATTTGTCAAATTTCTGTTCTAACAAATCAATCAGATTAAACACCAGTTAATGGGTCTCCACTTTCACCAATAACTACAATGTTATATAGCGTAGGTACTGCTGTGTAACGTTTAATATTAAACAATGAATATTATATTACAAACTGAAGATATAAACGGTTGAACCCATTGTATTGGATCTGTCGGGTTCATCACGGGGCAACCTGGCGGTAGTTCAATGACATTTACAAGAACAAGAGTATCTAATTTAGTTTAAAGTTCAAGCACACGTCAACTAGGAGGTCAACCTTAAGTATCAAATTAAATATATGTATATGTCTGACATATTGTTGTTAAATTTTCATCAGGTAACGGGGCCGGGGTGGAATGCCAGTAGCAATTGTTGTCAGTGATCTTTCAGTATCAGTTGCGTTGCACTTATCCCTCAGAAACCGAGTCAACCTCTAATGCTATAACTAGTGACAGTCGTATATGACTAAGCAGCGTGTACCTTGGTTAGGAGTTTATTTCCATTACATATATTTATTATTGTCGATGTTTCATAATATTTAAAACTAAATTTAAAGTACTGTACCTATGCGTTCTGAAAAGTATTCTACCTCGAACAATAAGAAAGCAATATTGTTTTGTTGAGTTTATATTTTCTAATTTAATGTTCCTAACTCAAAACATAACTACATTTATTACAGAAGCATTACATTTCAATTTATTACTTACTACAATTACACACAATTGGCAGTCAATAACTAAATAGAGAAAAGTTGATTGAAAAAAGATTCCAAGGGAAAAATCTTTAAAAAGGTAAAGTAGTAAACTTTTTGCTAGAATGAGGACTTCATTCTGTCTTCGGGTAATTTCTTTTCTTGGCAATGTCTAACTTCAGGTATTATACTAAAGAAACAAAGTTTGTAGCGTGCCTATTGTAAATGATGTATGTACCTACAAAAGAGCTTCCATAAACGCTCGCTACTTTGACATTGTTACTTGCGCAGTTTCAAACTACTCTCTATAAAGAAACTCTTTTACTTACTCGATATGCTAGTAGGAAGACGAGATTTTTTCTATAGTCCATAAACATGGCCAAAAAAAAAACCGAATTCAAGAACCGGACGAAATTAAAATGTGAACAAACCATCAAAATCGGTTCACCCGGTAAAGAGATATGAGGTAAAAAACAAAAAAAATACAGTCAAATAACAACCACCTTCTTTTTTTAAAGTCAGTTAAAAATAAAATAGCTTCTTGTTATTTTGTCGGGTACATAGTCATCTCTCACAGAGATCAGGCTATATTTTATGGACTGTAGTATGTTTGTCTGTGGTGACCCACTGTTCATATCTACAGTATCATTCCAATTTTAGTATATGTACTGACGAAGCAAATATATATAGTCCAATATCTGTCAAAATCATTAAATCTCTTGAAAAAGAGACTGTCTTGTGCAACACATTTTTCATTAGCGGTCCGGTACTAAAATGTTCTTCATTCCATTTTCTATTTGAGGTCAGTGATGACATGTCCTTTTCTAAACGATTTATTACGGTTGTCCTTGACATTTGTACATTTAAAAAGTTAATGGATTTTGTAATCAATCAGTTACGAGCTCTCACAATGTTACCGATTAATCATATACAAGAAAAAAAAAATTATCAACGTCAATATTAACGCTTATCTAATGATGTTCAGTATGAAAATAACTTTTGTGATTAATTAACTACAAAAAACCGTCATTGTTTTAGTAAGTAAACTAATAAGTTTAACCTCTCTTCCTGACCACCTTATACTATTCTACAAAAGATAATTTCTGTTTTCGGTCTTCAAGACTGAGTTTTCGTGTATGTCTACATTTATATTATTATAGGGTCCAAACGAACAGATGGGTCAAATAATGGTAAGTATTTACTGCTACCTGCGGACTCTTGCAACTCAAAAGAAATAAGTAGACAGACAAGTCCCATAGTCTGAAGGGAGGGGGCCTCAAAGGGCGATAACGTAATTGCTTTAACCGAAATGCCAACTTTAAAAATCCATGATTTGGAGTCAGTACATTCACTTAGTAACAAACTACTGGTATTGATCGGTTAACGGAAACATCTGGCTGTCATACGTATCTTAGTAAAAAACATTCTATACGAAAGTACATTTCTTAGTTTACGACACCGGAACTGCTAGCGCATAATCCACCATGTGTCTCTTCAACTATTTCTGTATCAAGCGAGTGCTCTCAATAATCGTAAAATACGCTCATCAACAAGTTTATATGCACCGTTTGCAAAAGACGAGAATCGATTTTCTTTTAAGGTAAATGGGGATACCATTTACCTTAAAAGGAAATCGGCTCTCGTCTAGATATGTAAAAAAATATGATACTCTCATCGTTGGGTGAGGTGAAACTGACTCAGAAGCTAGAACTACATAGTAACTAAAAAACATTATCCAGTGAAAGTAAGAACTATCTATCAATATAATTCATAGTAGACAGTATACTACATACAGTAGACAAAATACTGTTGCTAAAAAAAGGAATGTTCTAAAAATATAAATTTGTGACAAAATAGTAACAGTTACGATACATAAGATTCATCTGCAATAAAAATTAGACTATAACACTACACATTTGAACACAAAATTCTTTGCTTGCATAGTAATATTTGACGTAATAAGACTACAAAACTTATTACGTGAATGTCGTATGGGATTAGTGTGCTCACTGCTGGTAATAAATAACAGTATTTATATAAGCAGCAAAATTTACGTGCAAAGCTTCGCTTCACTAAGACGCCAACGAAACCAAGATAAGATGCTTTCTATAAAAGATCCATCGCAATCTGAGCTTCAAATCTAGTAACAGGCGAGCGTTGAATTTAACCCACAGGCAAACCCATTGACGATATTACAACATCTGCCAAAATAAAATTCTTTACGTTTTAATATCAAAGAGTTTTAGATAACCTTGGTAACGAAAAAGGAAAATCAAATATATCCTAACCGCAATTAAAATCTTTTAATACTCCAGCAAAGCTAATAACAGTCGCTACCAGGTGATGGATAAAATGAAATAGACTTGATTTCGAACGGGAACCGACATAGAGAGTGAGTAGGGAAGACGTAAGATTAGCGAATAAATCATTATTGTTCCACCACAAAACTGATATGAATAATGTCGATAGTAATAAACATGTAGTGATATTCCTAAATATGTGTTATTGTGTTACAGAGACGAGTAGTAATGTAGGGTAGGTAAACGTTGCCGCTGCGCCGCGGCGCCGGCCGTATCGACCGCCGCCTGTTGAATGCCGACGACCCCCTTCGCCACCCTCATCACCCCAAGACCTTACCGCCCATTCCACTTTTCACGTGCTTAAAATAGAGGCGTACAATGTCGATATTTCAAAAATTAGCTTGCCACGGGACGCTAAGCATGACTAATTTAAGAGAGAAATATTTAATACGTTAAAAATGTTAATTTATTTAAATATTTTTTCAAAAATTAAGAAATATATTTAATATACCTTTCACATACATACACACTTTTTTTATAAACTAAAAGACATATTTCTAAGTGAAGTAAGATTTATTCAGTATTTGAAAAATATAATCTAATAATCTGAGATTAATTTCAAAGAATCCCAATTCAAGTTCAGTCCCAATATGTTTATTGTGTAGAAGTATCGGAAAAGTCACGGAGAACACTGTTTCTGTGTATGTAGCGTATTATATTTCAAATTTACATTCGACGATGTGCGAAGACTTTCAATATTTAAGGATATTAATTTCGTTGTCTGATAAACTAAAATGTACAAGAAATATCTTACTCACTTTTTACTGATCATTATACATTTTACCTATCATCATCATGATCAGCCTATCGCAGACCGCTGCTAGACATAGGCCTGTTCAATCGCACATCACTCGGTTCTATCCTCGGCTTCAGGCATCCAGCTCCTGCCAGCCGTCTTACGCAAATCATCAGTCCACCTAACCTGTGAACGTCCTACACTACGTTTGCCGAAAAGCGATCTCCACTTAAGAACCTTTTGCCCCAATTGTTATCAGTTCTGTTTACCTATAGCTTGCAATATCTCATATTAATAAAAAAATATTAGATACTCTTTAGCGTGTTATTTCTTTTCTCGTTCCTTTTATGAGCGTAATCTCACCGTAAACATTTTCATTTAAAATGTTGTCAAAACGACTGCGTATCGCTTAACCTGTGAAAAAGATATCAGATCTCATTTAGAACCAAGCTTCTGAATCTACATGCCCTAACTCTCCCAACCCTAACTTCACAAACTCTACATCTCAGTTTTGGCAACATTTTACATGAAAATGTTTTTGGTGGGATATCATTGCTTTTTGTATGTTGCTTATGGCAATATTTTTATTGTTACTTTTTTCTTTTCGGGTGTGTATTTCATGTAAATCTTCTTTCTAAAAAGTCCGTATACCATAAATAAAACCTCTAGCATAAAAAATTGTGAAACTCTAATACAAACTTCCACCCCCAAATTTTAGAGGCTGGGGGGCAAAATTATGTTTTTGAGGTTTATGAATTTTTATCATTGTTTATATACTAAACTTAGTTTATATACCAAATTTCAGCTTTCTAGCACTTCATGAAGTACCCTAACGGTTTTGATGATCATCAGTGTATTAATGACGAAATCGGTGTATTTTAGGCATCAATAAAATCTAAAAAATGCAATCGAAACTTTGTATATTGAATAAATCTGTTATTGACGTCATATCCTGAGAATTTAAAATATCTGGTATATTGGAAACCAAAGTTATGAGGGTTCAGAAAACGACTAAGCACTTCGAGAAAAGGTAGGTAGTGCCCTTAAGCCTCGTTTGGCTAGTCTTGGTGGGAGCACGAGCGTGCCTCCAGGTTAATTTTGATATTCAAACGTATAAATATTAATATGTCAGGCATTGATTGCTACAATTTTTTTTGTAGAACATTGATTTCTACAAAAGGCGAGATAATTCATTAATAATTTAATTAATAATTTATTTTTAATTTATACATTGTTGCTACAAAAGAATTATCGCATTTCTATCATAACTATGGGTGGGATGTAATGATTACATCATTTTAGGTATATCCTCTTGTTATATCACCTTTCATGGTTTTTTAACACAGGGTATATTCATGATCTTTTTTTAAAACAAGAAGTCTTTCATATAACTCCTATTGAGATTTAAAACAGTAATAAAATGGATTTCATTTGCACTTTTAATACGCTTTCACACGTAGTGAAATGAATAATATTTTAAATATGTAATAAATATGTATGTACATGAAGAATGTATTTATGATACTTATGTTATAATAAGAACAGCTTCACTTAAACTGAACAATAATTCATTCTCACTTATTTCAATAATACACCTGCTACACACAGCTCTGCACCACCCAAAGGTCGACTGGAAGATAATGCCTAGGGCATTAAGTCCGCCTTATGCAATGTAATTGCAGGAAGAATAAATAAATAAATAAATAAATAATAGTGTCAATTCAGGTCAATGAATTGAATGCTTCTATTTAATATATTCTAGATAAATTGTGTACTGTATTTGACAAATATTACTTATGACGGTTTACATACGAAAATTGAAATATCATGCCTTGCAAACGAAGACATTTTTAAAAGCTACGTTTTATAATTTTACTTTGAATAATATAAATAGTTAATGAATATTGTCGGACATTGTGAGCAACAACATTACACGAGCATTATATATAATATATTTAGAGGTATCCCTCAAGACTATTGATAATAATGTACCTTATTATTAAGAGAACAAAATTTTTCTAAATACATATCATTGTAATTCTTAAGATATTTATTTATTTAACTATAGCTTGAATTTAACGTTCATAATTTTCGCTTAGTGTCTTATGCGAATAAATGATTTTGAATTTGAAATTATTCTGTGCCTATATTGCTCTCTGCATTCACACATACTCACACCATTCGATCCCTTAGTTTATAATATCAATTTCAATGAAATCACATCATCAGGTCACATCAACAGAAATACAATTTACCTTAATGTTCTTCTTGCCTTATGTGTTACCATAGCAAAAGAATTTATAATAAGTTGACAACAGTAACAATAAAGTAAACTGCACAAATTATAGGTTTTTTTTTTTTGAAATTATAGATGTTTCAGGTCATCTTTGTTCTTAATAAATTTTGCATTTACAAAAATATAACGCACAACCACACGTTCCCACTGAATATCTTTGACAGAGACTTTCATGTTTTCTAGGAGAATTTTTAATACAAAACTAGCTGTGCCTTATACTTCGTACACGTGACATTTGGATTTTTTCACCGTTTAACCTTCCATGGACTACGACAAACATTTCAAACCCAAAATCAGCTAAATCGGTCTAGCTGTTCTCAAGTTTTAGCGAGACAAAGAAACAGCAATTGATTTTATGTAAGAATAATAATTAATAATTAAATAGGCGATGTTTGTTATTTAACTTTATTTTCTCTCTAATCTCCATGACAATGGATCGACGAGTAAAACTTTTCATAGTTAAACTTTTCTAGACAAGTTGAATAATCCCGAGTCACTGATAACACCATCAACAACTAAATTTGTCTGCAAAATGTAAAATCGTAAAACAAAAAAAAGAATGCAACATTTCTTTATGTTTAGGTTGTTTTGATTACAATCGTTTGTTATGTTTGTAGTTTGATTGTCACTTTTTGTCGTTAAACACAATATCTAAAAGACAAACAATTTTATAGCTCTCTTAAATAAATAGTTTTATTGAAGTCTTCTCCTCGATACCACAACGCCTCGCTGTGAAGATATAATCTATACTAATATAGTAAATTTAAAAGTAACTCTGTCTGTCTGTCACGCTTTCACGGCTAAATCACTGCATCGATTTCAATGAAATTCACGTGGAGATATTCTGATTCCTGAAGACGGACATAGGCTACTTTTAATCGCGATTACCGACATACACGCGAGCCGCGCCGCACTCAAAAGCTAGTGTTTTATATGTTCAGATTTAATTTGCACCTTTTATTATTTATAGCATTATCAAAAGCTAGTGTTTTATATGTTCAGATTTAATTTGCACCTTTTATTATTTATGGCAATAGTTTAAAATGTTCAAATTCGTATTTTTGTAGTCAATATAAAGAACTGTACAGGCTGCTTTGTTGGTTGGTTTTACCGGGCCATTTCCGCACTTAACTTCTTGATTGAGCCGTTGTATGTGAGTTTGTCATCTTCTTGTTTTTTCCCTCGGACCGTCAGCTCACCGAAATTTGCGTAGGAGCGGTATGTCGGAATCAAACCGACTAAAACCACACGGAGTGCCACTCTGCGCCTGAGACGGGAGGGATCCGGGAACTGCTGTTATTAACTAATGCTTGCTTAATGGAGTGCTTCCCTGATGCAGCTGAATGGCAGACTATTAAAGGCGTTGGCGATGTCCAACGACACCGCCAACACCACGCCGACACAGCTAACTGCCTCTTCGGTCACGGCCCTAAGGCGCATCGACCGTCGAACGCACCTCTCGGAATCCGAATAGGGCGTCCGACAGGTCGGGCCCGACCTCACAATGGTGCCGGACGATGCGGGCAGAGAATATCCTCTCAAAGAGTTTACCCGCCTCCTCCAGCAACACGATAAGCTTCCTTAATAGGACCAGCTTCCCGCTCTTCCAGCACTGAGGGAAGCGTCCGGACGCTAGGCTAGTCTCCAACACCTTCCTGAGGCGGTCCGACATATGGTCGAGGGCTCGGACCATCACTCGAGCTGGAACCCCGTCCGGCCCGGAGCGGTGTTCTTCGAACGGATTCGCGGAACAGTCGCCCCAACCTCCGATGCCCTACTGGCACATCATCAACTCTACTCCCGTCATCTCTGACCGCATAGGCCATCGACGGGGGTGTGTGCTCCGCCCGCTGCGGGAAAAGGCCATCGACCACTTCCTGCAGGGGGCTGCACTGGAGAGTCTCCGTAAGGAACTCTCACTTCTACACAGATAGTACAGACTAGTACAGAATTACTATACTACAAATAACACGATCATTACTTTGTTTTTTCTCTTCCGGAAAATACAAAATTATGTAAATTGACACATCAAAGTCGAAATACGGTAAACGTCGCTTATCATTCAGGCTGAGCTGGCTATTTTTGGAGAGACCCTTGCATTTCTCTTGTATATAAAAATGGATTGCTGTTCGTTAGTCCTGATTAAACTAGGAAATGGCCATATTGTTTTGGCTAATTTTAGTGTCAAAATATTTGTGGAAGCTCAAGGAAAATATATATGATAAGAAAAAAAAGAAAGAATGTTTCTTGTGAAAAGAATATGATACTATTATGTAAATTGACGTAGGTATGTAGAATAATGAGATAAGAATAAAAAAAAGTTTTCAGGTTATACGAAGTTCATCGGGTCACCAGGTTTAGAATGAAAATTTATAAAGCCTATAGAATTCAAATTAACTTTGGCTATGAATTCAAACGAGATGAAGACAAACTGACGTACCTGAATTGAAAATGAACATAGAGATTACCACATAAACTAAAATGTACCACCTAAAACCTTTCTTTACCTCAAATTAATATGTAAGTTGTTGGCAAAGGACGCGCGACGACTCTAGAAAATTATTAATGCGCTCCAAAGATTACAGACTTATTAGGCAATCCTTATTTAAATGCAGTACTTAAAAAAATACTTTCACTCGGAGTTAATAGCTATTAATTTAATACACGAATGTTCTAAACCTATGTTAGATAAGAGTTACCATTTAGGTCTCTATCTATAAAATAAAATAAAAACAGACGCTGTTTCTTTTTAAACGACTCCACTAGATAGAGGGTTAAATTTTTTACCGTATCTTTGTTCGTAGGTACAGCATGCTCGACTGTCAAAACGGGTTGACCAACTTAAGCTTACAAGCTATTCATAATAACATTATAAATTCGAAAGTAACTCTCTCCGTCTATCTATCACGCGTTCACGGCTAAACCGTTACACCAATGATAATGAAATTTGGCACGGAGATGCTTTGATTGTTGAGGAAGGACAGGGTAACCGAGATACACGCGGGCAGAGTCACGAACAAAAGGCAGTCATTAAATTTATTATAACTGCGAAAGTGACAGAATTAAAATTTAAAACCACCGGTTCGTAAATTTTGTTCGTTTAAATATTTTTATGCAGTTAGGTTTTTATCAAGAAATGTGCTGTTTAAGATATTTCTATCACTCTTAATAATAACAGCATACATCATACACACATCGCGTACAAAACAGATCTACGCCAGTGCAGGGGATACAGTTTTATTTCATATACCACACTTCGAATTTGTACGTAATGCGATTATCATTAAGAGAAATAGAAATACCATATTCATCACCATCACAGCAAAACAACCAATAAATAACTAAGCCTACGTTGAACCAAAGTACGAAGACTTCAAAATGTCTCATGTACTTTCAGTGCGAAATAAATAAAGCAAAGCAGCGACATCTATTACTAAAAGGTAATACTGCTGAGTTGCTTGATATGCGATAAAAGTTGCTCATAACGCCATCTTTTGAAGTTTTCCAGTGATAAATGGAAATGGGACACGATGTGGAAAACATTTATTGTTTCGCAGTATTACTAGATGGCGAAAGTAGACTAACGACGACAAGCCGAATTTTAAGAATGTTACACAAACGGCAGTGAGAAGATTCCCATCGGAAGAATTCTATATGTAGGTACCTACATCGTTTTTATATAAACATGGCGTATTTTGACGCTACATTTTGAGAGGTTGAAATTAGAGTTTTATTAAATCAGAATTGCGATGCGTACGTAATTAGTTAGTTGCTTAAAAGTTTTTTTTGTAAGAGAATTATCACCTTGTCATTTGGCGTTACTTTAAAAATACTTTAACCAGTTCTACTTTACCTTTAATACTTTAATCAGTTTGGCATGTTCGATAATTTTGTAATTCATGCTTATAATAAACATGCGAAAGTAATTCTGTCTGTCCTGTTTTCACGGCCCAACCGCTGCACCGATTTCAATGAAATTTTGGCATTTGATTCTTGATGAAAGACATAGGCTACGCTTTGCTGCGATAACCAACAAACACGCGGGCGGAGCCACGCGCAAATGCTGGTACAGTATATAAGTAATCAATGTACTTTAAAGAATAATAAAATCAGATATTCCAGAATCACTTTTGTCGTCAATCTATAAACTTCCTGTTCATACCTACCATTACCAAACTATATCTACAAATACCAAGAAACTTGTAATTAAAACGTGTAGTAGTAGAATATCAACATATTTGGCAAAAAGTTTGCAGCTTATTTTTTATCGTGTATTAAACAGAATTTTATTTAAATGCACTTATTTAGGATTCTACCTACATGTGATTAAAGAACATAACATAGCTTCAAAAATTCTTAAAAAAAGCGGCCAAGTGCGAGTCGGACTCGCCCATAAAGGGTTCCGCAGCAGCAAGTAACATAATATAATTTTTATTTTATTTATATATGCGTGTTGATTGAATGAAAGGTAAATTGCAGTTTACGCTTTATGGCGTATTAAAAACAACTACTTACTAGATTTCGTTCAAACCAATTTTCGGTGGAAGTTTGCATGACAATTTACATCATTCATTTTTTTTATCCATAGATATCCGTACACCATAAACACGTATGGATTTGATAAAAAAAATTGAGTTTTAGTTCTAAGTATGGGGACCCCCAAAATTTATTGTTTTCTTTCTATTTTTAACTGACTTCAAAAAAAGGAGGAGGTTTCTCAATTCGACCGTATATATTTTTTTTTTTTTTTGATGTGTGTTCGGGCATAACCTCGTCGTTTATGAACCGCTTTTGATGATTTTTCTTTTTGTCTGAAAATCTTAATGTGGTTTACAGAATACATCTGTCTACCAAGTTTCAACATTATAATTCTTATAGTTTCGGAAAAAAGTGGCTGTGGCTTACGGACGGACAGACAGACAGACGGTTAGACAAACAGACAGACAGACATGTCGAATCTATAAGGGTTACGTTTTGTACCTTTGGCACGGAACCCTAAAAATGCTAAGGTTGCATTCAAAGAATGAATTTGTTGTTTGTTAAACTTTTCAGCAAACTTTTTGCTAGATGAGGACGTTACTTTACATTTATTTATCCATCAGTCGATTCGGGAAAGCCTGCCCGTATTCGTAGTAATAATTAATATTAAATGTTAGGTCTTTCAATAGGTATTTCTATTAACTTGTTGGTTCATCATTATGATTGAGTTGTTTCAGTATAAATAGTGTCTTATTAAATATAAAAAATAATTTATTTATTGAACACCAATTGTGTGCTGTGCTGTGCTTCGTACACGTGACATTTTGATTTTCAAGTTATTTTTAATTTTTCACCGTTTAAACCTTCCCTGGACTACGACAAACATTCTACAACCAAAATGAGCTAAATCAGTCCAGCTGTTTTCTAGTTTTAGAGAGACGAACGAACATCGATTTTTATATATAAGAAGATAATATGCACAAAGGCATAATATTTCTATCTATATAAATAAAAACGAATCACAAAAATGTATGTACGCGCATAACTTTCGATCGACTGCACCAAATTGGATAATTCTTGTATGTTTATGTGTTTGTTATTGTCATGACAAGGTTTGTATGTAAAAAAAAATAAAAGAAAATCGGAAGTGTTATTATTTTTTAGTCCACAAGTACTTTGTCGTTATTTGAGTCCCTTCATGGATTCACCTTTTTTGTTCTCTATATTCGGTGCCTACAGCGCAAACTGCTGTCATCCTAACGTCATGTATAGCAAAATAGCTGTTTCGCAAAAAAATGTAAGTTATAACGCAGTGGACTTTAGCAGTAGACAATGTTTATAGATTTTACTTCTCTTAAAGTTAATTTATATAACACTAGTAACACGCCCCGGCTACGCACGCACTCTTTACGGAAAATATAATATACCACTTATGTGCCCCCGAGCCTGATGGAAAGCATAAGCAGAGTCCAAGAGTGGTGGTCACCAAACTCATTGCTCGTGCAGACAATGCAGCATGGTGACCCACACTATAGCGGCCTAGTGATACTTCTGCATCATTGGACCTCCGGCCTCACACTCACCAACGAAACACGAAAGCATGAACGTTGTCATTTTACGCGGAACTTCTATTTAAATAATAATAAATATTTCGGACATCTATCGCACAACGCCATCTAGTCCCAAGCTAAGCAGAGCTTGTGTTATGGGTACTAGACAACTGATACAAATATACTTTTTTTTTTTGTAAATACATACATATTATACATAGAAAACAGCCAAACTCCGAAACAAATATTTGTAGATCACACAAACATTTGGTCCGACCCGGTAATCGAACCCGAGACCTCACGATCAGCAGTCGCACACGCCAACCGCGAGACCAACGAGGCAGTCAAATGAAATGGTAGTACCACCCCGGTCGAGCCGGCCCGTTCTCGCTGAAATCAGCGTGACCCTAATATATAGTGACAAAGTGATAGTGCTATTGAACTACAAATTTTCTTCCTCCAATAAAGCATAATTCCATATAATATACAACCGCAATAGTAAGATAAAAACAAAACCTAGAACCAACCATTTAAAAATAATACTTTTTACTTTTCATCCAAACACTGAAAAACAACTCCTTCTCCGGAACATTAGTTCCTAATCAGAACAAGCATTGTATCTGCACTACGACGGAGTTGCGTTTAAAGACCAAACTTTGTCGCCAAAAAGAATTGAGATTAAATGGAATGTTGTAACCATTGTAGCAAGGTGAGGATCGGGGCGAAAGTTAGTTTTATTTCGAACTTGTATTATTACTAACTTGAGTTAAGGATATTTGATTTTCATCTACTACTACTACTCTGTATTGCCTACTCTTACCAAATGATTCGGTATCACATAGAAAATATTGGCTTACTCTTCGTCATGATTAGCTATTCTAATAAAAGTTTAAAAATGCATCGTATCTATGAACATATTTTAATGACATGTGCATTTTAAAAATGAATGACTGGGATTCTTATTAGCTACTGCTGTCCCGGCAAACGTCGTTTTGCCATAAAATTTTTTTAAGGATGGGTCACCCTTTCCATTTAGGGGGATGAAAAATAGATGTTGGCCGATTCTCAGACCTACTCAATATGCTCACAAAATTTCATGAGAATCGTTCAAGCCGTTTCGGAGGAGTATGGGAACGAAAACTGTGACACGAGAATTTTATATATATTAGCTATAGTTGTGTAGGAGTATCTTAAAATAGGAACTTAACAATTAAAAGGAAGTATGAAAAACATTGGTAACTTACTGTACAACATATTTAGTTTCTTTTGTCAAACATCTCATAGGTCAAAAAATTAAACATTCAAAGTAGGTTTTTAAGTAGAACGAAGAACCCGCATATTAACCTGTGAGCAATGACTTTTGTTATGATTGTAGTCAATGTATATTTATGTAATTCTTAATTTCAATTTCTAGTCATATTAAACTAATTTTAAAGACATTTTCTTCAAATGTATTATTTTAAATAAATTAAATTATAAGCATTTACAAACAAGCTTTTATTGCAATGCCCTTAAAAGAAGAAAACGAGTCCAAACTCGATGGTGTTGCGACGTTTCTTTATAGAGTTCCTATGGCCACATTCCGGCTCCAGCACCAGATTAGCTCAGATATATAGTCGCAGAATTTCAGCAAAATCGCTTTAAGATATCTACATCAAAATCGACTTGCAAGATTCCACCCAAACGTACATGCATACATACATTACAAGTTAATAAAAAGCTTGTAAAATACGAAAAATTCTCGATTAAAGTGGAGCGCATTTCCATCAATCCGACATCAACTTAAAAAATCATTCAATAATATCGTCAAATTTGTTCCAAGTCCATGAAAAGTAAATGAAAATATCTTGACTATATATAAACTTACTGAATAAACCTCTATAATTATACTATAATATGCTCCATTATCTACAGTTCGGTCTCAATACAAGTGAGGCATCAATAAAATCGGGTTTAACCCTTTTCACGTTAACAATATTTGTGAGTCCCTGCGGAGTTCACTCTGAGAGAATCCGTCTTTAGTACGTGTGAGCTTCTCCGAAGAGAATGTGAGGATTTTAGGTCAACCGATGATATATCACGATATGGATTGACATTAATAAGTTTTGTATTTATGACTACTAAAGTAAGAAGTTGTACAAGTAATATTTGCAGACGAGATTGTTAGGTGTTTTGCTAGCTTCATATATAAGACACATACATAGTAAAGAGTGAGAGTCGTTATAACATATGTTTTCTTTGAAATTCGATAAAAGATATGGGAAAATACCAAATGATAATATATAAGAAAAAAGTGTGCCGTCACGGGGTGTCTGGCTGACGTGAAACATCGAAATTGTATTTTATAATAAATAATAAAATGTGCCATATTTTCACTTTTTTGTTTTTTTTTTTCAATAAAGAAAAATGACTGTTCATTACATTAATATTGATTTTTATAATTTTTTTTTTCTTTTTTTTATATATTTAAAATCGCGACAACTCAATTATTTTCATCAGTGACTTCGGTAAAGCCAAGCGGTGTGCATCGCCACGCCTATTCTCGCCACGCCAAAAAACAGGTGTACCCCTCACCTATAGATGTTTCATATAAAAAACGTCAAAATTTGTCGTCTAAGAAACCATTTCATGTGAAACAACCAAGACCCGAGCCGAGCAGTGCATCAGCAGCCATTATGGGTTTTTGATGATTATAATGAACCGAGCAAATCAAGAAATAAGGTTAACCTGTCAGAAATGATTCGAAACATAATCTGTTGATCCAATGATAAATCACGAAGTTCTAAATTGACAGAAGTAAAAAAATGCTTACTATTTACAAATTCCCTCTTTTTATACCGCCTTAAAAAAAAAGAGGAGGTTCTCAATTTGACCATATATATACACATATATATATAATGTGTGTTCGGGGATAACTTGGTCATTTATGAACCGACTTTGATGATTATTTTTAATAGAAAGAAGATATTCCAACAGTGATACCATAAAAAGGATACTAAGATCTGATGATGGCATCCAAGAGGAATCGAGTCGAACCTTGAAGTCGGTGTTAATTTTGTTAAATTTTATTAAAGTCATTATTATGAAATAAATAAATTGTTATTTTAAGTAAGGAAAGTAAATTTTCTTACACAATTTAGTTAATTTAATTTACTAAACTAAAGTTATCTATAACATATTGCTTATGGTATAGATTACTATAGACCTAACACGCACGAATCTGGATGTTATATACGATTACACGCTGTTGGTAAAAGTGTAAATAAATGTCAGTGGAAACTAGTACGTGAGAAACATATATAAAACTAAACTAATTAAACTCGTGGTTATTACATCGGAAACATCAAAACTAACTTTTCATTAAAGTATCAACTTTAACAATATTGTTAGATTTTCTTGAAATATTCTATCCTTTGAAAACTTTTCTCTGTCCAGTTATAACTTCCCTACTTTATCTATTGTTATAACGGTCACTATAGAATGTTATTAATCAAAGACATTACCTCACAGTTTAATATTAAAAAGTGTTTACCAATTATTAGTTTACTAAAAATTATGTTAAACGTCATAATCATCATTATCATTCATTTCAGCCAAAAGATAAAAACTGTGCTGCTCGCATTTAACGGCTTAAATAAAACGTACAAGGATTTATTTCATAGATCTTTTGTTATCCGCACTCTATCTCAGTAATCAACTACTTTAATAAGTACAGTTACGGCTTATCCAGTTTGACAAACTTTTTTAATACTGATCATGAGTAAATCTATAGAAAGCTTTCTTTTGTTTTTCTTTTTTTAAATTCTTTCATAGAACTAGGTAAAACTTAAGAAACTTACTTTGTCTTCAACTTTTGTTAGACTGTAATCAGTACTCTTTTATAAAACCTCTTTTTTAATATAGTATTATTCAAACAGAATTAGCTCTCGATGTTCGTAAGATAACGTAGAGAAGAAGAGATTGCTGTTCTGTTATTCTTATCAAAAAGAAATATTGCTTCTACCGAAAGATTGCAGGAATAAGCAATAGCCGAAGAAGGTCAGGCACACACATACTTGTGATTCAAATTGACCATTACTTGTTAGACTAGTCCCTATAATACTAAAATTCTTCTCATCTACAATTTTTAATAATTTAATTTATTTTTCTTTTGCCTTCAAACGTTTAAAAATAAAATCGTTTGAATCCTTTTTCTGACTTCATTAGTCTTAGCTTTCACTCCACTTTTTTTCCATTTTTATAGCAATAACAAACCATAGTCTTACCATATTATTCTTCTTAATAATATTATTATTTCATGATAATGTACATATTCAATTATTAAAAGATCGATGTATCTTATGGTATGGAATTAAGGACGGTTTCCCAAATTGATTTATGAAACAATAAACAAAATATCTGAAAATGGAAAGGCAATGATCCATCATATGTTGACTGAAGTAATAAACAAACACACCACGAATATGACTCGGGCCTGGCCGATATTTTTAGTCGCCTATGTACACATTATTCAGGGCACTAAATCTTCCGTGATACCGTGAACACGGTAGGAAGCAAACTTTGTAAAACATTGCTTTTAAACTTTACCAGTTTGTTAGAAATCCTTAAGATACTCATATGGTCCTAAAACTGATATATGAAATGAAACATTACAAGACTTTTTAGCAGCACAAGTATATTACGGTCTCTTCATTCAACCGATTTCTTTGGATTGAAGCTTTCAGATTCCAATATTGCATAAGTTACCATCAAGCATTGTAAATCATTTAAAAGTCATCCATTATCAAGTTACAATTAAACAAAATTTTTTCACGCGTTTCTTCCATGTACCAAGTTTTCTTTTTCAGTTTGTGAGTGTCAGCAACGAGTGTTCTTATGCCAGAAAATAAATTAAAAAACTTTTTAAAAACAAGTCTTTACTGGAATGCCTCGAGACGAATCAAACGAGTCCAAACTCGATGATGTTGCAACGTTTCCTTACAGTGTTTCTATGGCCACCTTCCAGGTCCAGCATCAGATCAGCTCTATGTCATTAGAATCTTATATTGTCACGTTGTATACATGTGCTTGCAAAATTTTAGCAAAATTGGTTAAAGAAAAAAATTGCAGCTTCAAAATTGAGTTGCAAGATTCCACCCGAACATATAAACATACATATATCGCAAGTTAATAAAAAGCTTGTAGAAATGTGTATCTTAAATACGCATTTTTTTCTGGTTTAAGAACACTCGCTGCCATGATCTCTTGCTATCTCGTGTAAATCAAATACTGCGTAGTAGCATGAGCATATTGTGATAAAAAGTCTTATGATCTATCAATGTTCACCCATACATCGCAAAATATTGTAAATATGTTCTCGTAACACCGAGAAGGATAATGAATAGTTTTTCTTTTAAGAAAGGTACTGCTACATAGAGATAAAAATTTGCAACACTTGTAAAGACTAGCCATTATTGAAAATCACAACACCTTATGAATACATGAGGCAGAGTGTTACTATAACTTTAACATATATGTCTGTGTGAAAATCTATTGTCTGAGTATAATAAAGAGGTTGATAGTTATTAGTCTTTGTTGTTTTTGATAATTTCCTGAAATGTGACTATATCTTAAAACACTACTATTACTCACCCTTTTTAGGGTTATCCTAAGATAATTGTCCTATCTAAAAGACTGCTGATATGAGGACTGTTAGTAAAAGTTGTAAACATCATGGGTGGTATTAAAGATCTAAGTTCTTTGCCATGAAATCAATTTTCCAGTAGTTTATTGTTTTGAGAGTTAGAATAATAGATATTTTTCTATTCCGCAAACAGATATCTAAATCAAATAACCATCTTAGCAACCTCTACGCTTTATCCATATTTTAAAATATCTATCTAATAATACCCAACACTGTCGGGTAGAAAAAAAAAATCTCCACTTTATTTGTGAGGAGGTAGCCAAAAACAATTTTTCGTCATTTTATTTAGCACTTTCTAGACGTGGTAAATACATAATTATCTCCATGCAAAGTTCATCTTTCTAGCACTGACTGTCTAGTTATGCACTACGGAATCTTAAAAAAAGCAATGACTACTTTATTTCGGTAAAAAATAACAATATTAAAAAAAAAGGTACAATGAAACCATCCAATTTTATTGCTGACTGTATTCCAGTAATCAAGCGGTGCGTCGCCTTGTATATCCTGTTTATAAAACTATATTTTCTCGGTATTTGGCAGTAAAACTGGCATGTTATGATGGCAAAAGTCCAAGTAGACTATATCGGGGTTCTATTATGCCTATTTTAGTTTCAAGATCGGGAATCTGATCTGATCTGATCTGACAGAGGTTTTATCCTTCAGAAATGAATTTTTATTCGGTAAATATTTTTTTTTATACCATTTCCTTGTCACAGAAGACAACGTCTAATATTTATTGCTTTTAAAAGAGTGATAAATATCTTGAGGTCGTACTTACAGTGCTTCAGAAAATAATATTAAATTGGCATTGAACATACTAGATTTAGCTTCTTTGCGAGATGACACACTATTTAGTTTTAAGGGCTATTTAGAACAACTGCTGCGTAGAATAGGGTATTTTGTTAATGTCTCGCTTCGGGCTTAAGAACGATTGTCCATTTGGCCGCCGGCTGTACCAAAATGAGCAGCAAGTCACAGAGTTAAAATGATCCTTTTATTTGATTTTGTTTCTTTTTGTGTGAAATAAAGATGTTTAAAGAAAATTATACATCTTTACTGTCAACAAAAAAGTGTGTCAAACAAAAAAAATATAACATGCTGGTTTAATAAAAAGTTAAATGCCGATATTCAAAACTGTGCCTAAATTCACTACTAACTTAGATCGATCACAACTTATTTTGTACCTACGAGAAATCAGTAATCTGCGAAATCTCTATTTTAATTAAACGAAAACCTTTTTGTCTACAATCAAAATAAATAAAGTTCATAACACCAAGTAGAAATGCTAAATTATGAAGTTCTTTACTCAGCAGTAGACTACGGCACGCTTTTGATGCTTGAAAATATAATATCATAGACACAAAAATAGTAGAGTCACGCTGATTTCAGCACGAACGGGCTGCAGCAAGCCAGCCAACCTAACCTAAAATGACAGCATTTGTGCTGTCGTGTTTCGTCGGTGAGTGCAAGACCGGAGGCTCAATGATGCAGAAGCATCACTAGGCCACCATGGTGTGGGTCACCATGCTGCATTGCTACATTGCCTGTAATGAGTAGTATATAGTAGTATATATACCCGTTCCAAGAAACAGACAATACGAGTAACGTTGTAATTAAATATGTACATTGATTTAAACCGTGAGAGAGCTGTATTTCGGCACATATGGGAAGTCTTGACCCGGGTGTTAACAAAGCCTCATACAAAACCATTTTTAAGTAATTCATTGCTTTATACTTAATGAGTGAGGTTATAGAAGGCCCAGACCTTGAAACTGATAATGGGTGGGCGGATTACTTTGAGGCGTCTGCTAATTTCCCCTCTATTACAGAAAAAACAGAGAAACTTAGTTTAAAAAATACATGGTTTGAAATATCCTAGTTTTAGTTTTAGGTCTAAAAAAGTTTAGTAAAATTTGAAGTTTAGATAGAATCACGCTGCAGATGTAAATGCGAAATAAATTATTAAAGAACTTTAGCTCGATTGTCATAAATAATATCATTGACATTATACAATGTAGAGGTAGTAATTGTCCTCAGCTTACTCCATAGGTAACACAAATAAAGAGCAACAAAATTATGCACGACAGGTTGAAAGCGTTAAGTGAATGCAGCTAACCTAACGCTGAGAACCTACGTCTAACTTTGACCGCAGTGCGGTAGAACATGTTTCCTGAATATATCTATAGTCATACTTACAAATACTTATTGTAACGAAGACATGGTATTGATATGTATTTCAATGGCAAAAATAACTGTGACGCATTTCTGTACTAATATTATAAAGAGGTTGTTTCTAACTTTGTATGTATGGTTGCAGGGGGGGGGGGGGGGCTACTGATTCGATTCTAAAAATTCTTTCACTTACAGAAATCGACTCTATTCAGGAGTGACATAGGCCATATTTTATCATAATTGAACTAAAAATTCAGTTAAAAATAATTAGTATTTGTAAATCAATTCGGTTAAAGCCCAGCGAAGTGGGCACGGGTCGGCTAGTTCTAAAACCTTTTATTAAATTATTTTATTTTATTCAACCTTCAATTTGTAACTAAAGTTGTCAGTGATAAGCGGTTATTCTGATAATTATAATGATAGTATAGAATAGTACAATGATACAATTTCCCTAAATGCATTTTACTAGAACTAAATTTATATAGTAGTACGCAGATAGTTCTTTTGACTACGGATTTCTCTCTACCTAAGAGTCGCTGCACTGTACAATGACACACATCGAAACTCTAATGACACTCTAGAGTGTGAACTAAGTGTGTGTCTGTCTTGATACCACATAGTGCATTGGGTATTAGACGTTCGGGGAATAAGTCGTTTGGGGAATTAGATTTTCGAGTAATAAACGTCCGTGGAATAGACGTTTGGGGAATATACGTTCGGGGAATTAGAACAACTGAACCTACTAGACGTTACGGGAATTAGACGTAAGCGATCGCTCCGAATTAGGGTAAGGTATTATGACACGGACTTATCTACTGACTTGAACTACGGACTTGAACTGCCTATGTTTTCACACGACAATGTTTCCAAATGTCATATTGGCATTGTATTTCAATGTTCGTGTTTCATTTTCATTGTAGGTAATGGAACATTTTCTTTAGCTTTTATTTGCCGTCAACATGCATGTGTATTAAATAAAATCCCAAAAGTCAACTCTACAAACAAAAAATCTAGTAGTTTCTAAACACCTACGTTCTTTCATTTGACAGCAGTCTCTGAAATGTGTTACAACACATATTCTAAACATATTCGAGATGATTTTACCTTCTTTATTCAGCCTTTTAAAGACTTACATACAACAATAAGCTAAGCTACGACTCAATATATTTAACGGAGCCTCTTATTTCCGTGAAAAAAATAATATTTCCGATGGCGATGAACAATCACAATCCACATATTGAATATGGCGTATTATTAATGCGCTCGACAAAACATTTTATTTTATTGATGCTGTATTCTGTCGAAAAGTCGTTTATTTTGTAAAATCCTTTTACTTTTAAACACACACAATATTTATATGACAAATCTGTCATCCTCGAATGGGCTAACTAACTAATAATCATTAGTTATTTAAAACATAAATCTAAAATTCTAGGTTTGCTTAAAACCGAGAAGCGACGTTTCATCTTTTAATTAAACCAAAATTACGTACCCAGTTTATTGAAATTGATAATTAGTTTATAATCACACGTTTGATATTTACAATAAAAAGAGAACGTAGTCTAAAGAGAATAGACTAGTATGAAAGAATAGAGAAAAGAAAAGAAAAAAAGATGATAAGTAACTCATTCGAAAAACTTTTTTCCATAAAAAAGAGTTTTTGGTTCAGAAACCTAGTTAGTGTTAGTATTTGAAAAAAAAAATTATAGGTTACAAGAGGTTATCAATCATATTCTTCACCGTTTCAAATAGAAAAACTTCATTGAATCTTACTTTTATTTTGCCGTAGGGGAAATCTTATTAATTTGCAATACACCAATAAATACAGGTACTAATTTGTTATTCGTGAAATTTGTTGAAAAGAACGGAAAGAAATGAAAGGGAATAATTTATGCACTCGATTGTCGGCACTTGATGGAACTTGTTGTAATACATCCTAGAAATAAACTCACTTGTACTTATTCCACTATTTTAATTAATTTACACGTGACCGGTTTCACCTTATGGCATTCAAGTACAAGTGAGTTTTATTTCTAGAATAAAAGGGAATAAGTTTATCAAACTGTAGCATTAAGTTCTATATATAATTAAACATGGCTGGCTACGAGACGTTATTTGAAAAAATAATTATGAACCTTAAAAAGAAAATAGTCTATCAGGGATTTTATCTAAAACTGGCCCTAAAAATGTTAAATGTCAGGCAATTAAATTTAATTCGTTTTAATCACATTTATTAAAGAATAATATGATGTTTTGACCATAGATACACTAACTTATAGTATAGATATTTTAGCTAAAACAAAATAGAGTATCTAACATTTTTCATTATCTTTTTTTTAATCAAATAAAACCACTTATTTTTCTCTAATTATCAAAATTTACAACAGCTATAGGAGCTGAAACTATAAAGGTAAGTATGATTACTTGATTTAGAATTGATGGGTCTTAATTTGATATTTGATTAAAGTTCTTCACGTTTATATGTAGGTATGTAAGTACTGTCGTATTTATCTTGGTTCGAATAATCTCTCAATCTTAGCTTTTCAATTAGTCTTAAGTCAGTACATGTCAAATTTATTAATTGTTTGTTTGATCTTGTGTTTGAACTTCACAGTAAGATGCAAAATATGTTTTCTTTTTTATACAACACCACAACTTGGTGACGATAAATGAAATTCAAAAGAGTATATCCATAAATATATCATAGTTACTCTTCGGTATTCAAAAGTAAAGTTACTGGCCGCTTTAATGCTTATCTTATAACTAGCCGACCGACGCAACCTCGTTTGCGTCTCCTTTTGCCCGTAGCGTGATAATTTTCCCCCGTTTTCGAAACGTTTTTCATTGGTGCTCGGCTCCTATTGGTCCGAGCGTGATATATATAGCCTTCCTCAATAAATGTACTATCCAACACTGAAAGAATTTTTCGAATCGGGCCAGCGGTTCCTGAGATTAGCGTGTTCAAACAAACAAACAAACTCTTCAGCTTTATATATTAGTATAGATACTCGCCGCTTTCTACTGCGGCAAGTGTTGTGGGTTGAAATTCCACATGGGACAACACTTTGTGTGATTGGGGAAATTGTTGTTGTCAGTCTCGGTATTTTTTGCTTCCGTTTCATGCATGTTTGTTAAGTCTCCCGAGACACAGAATATATGTTCATACGGCGGGAGTTGTCATAAAAAACAAAAAGAGAATAGCAAACAATGCAATAGGATTTGCAATTGTATTACTTGGTGATTCTTCCAACATCTGGCCCCTGCCTAACCTATCAGTATATTATCTGTATCTCATTATTTATGTTTCGTAAATAGCAGAGTTAAATATTTCTTTGTATTTTTATTGGTACTAGTAGTTCTGTTGTCTTCTAATTAGTTTCTAGTCTCATAATTTAGTAAAGTGCAGATTGAATTAGAAAAATGCTACTTTTGTTAACATAACACAACTATAACAAAAATGTTTAAATTTTGGTTTTGTGTAGTTACAAATGTATTTCACCTATATTTTTGTTACTTTGATGTTACAGATTTTTGTAATTTTTGTGTGAGAGAAGAAAATAAATGATTATTATATTATATATATTTACCAATGTCTTTTAAAAACGTTGTAAATTTCTTAATAGACGATCATACTAAAGTAATTTATAGTTAGCATTTACATTTAATACTGTCCTAATCTGCAAATTGTATGTTTTCTAAAAGTAACAATGTCATCTAATAATAATATACGAAGAGATGCAAATAAACAGGTGCCACTTGTGCGCGCACTGCTTACGGAAGCATTCAGAATACTTGGACAAAATATACATAAAGCCTAATCTCAAGCGAAAGCAAAGCAAATATTTGTATTGCTTAGAAGCACGTCATATTTAATTTGAACTTTAAAGAGCTAAGGGAAACTCGAAAGGACGTGTTTATGCCCGAGTTTAGAATTACACTTAAATGAACATGAAATCCTTATCGCATTTAAAGTTTTATCTACGTTACAAGAAGTGTTTTTCATTAAAGGTAGACAAACTTGATTATTAAATGAAAGAAAACAAAATGATAGTAACATATGTGTTATTTTCAACTTGCTTTCGGTAACTTCATTTAAGTATATATTTATTTATTTAATAAGTACATGGACTAACCATTGAAAATATCTGGACAGTTATTTTTAACTTATTTTAAGTTTTTATGCACTAATATGAAGACTTTTTAGGCTAGCAACATTTGCAGGCCTCTCTAGAATATCCTAAAATGTTTAAATTACAATCTATTTAAAGCTTTTAGAACGTATGTATTACATAATATTTCGTTTTCGATTAAAATGTTTCTAAGTACTTTTGATTATCTGACGGTTTTCATTTTACTGAAGTAATATATGTTGTTAAGAAACGGGAACTTCCAGTTCTCAGAAAATAATCAAGTGATGTAAAGATAAACAATATTGGCGCCACTTGGCAGCCGGTTGATGTCGTCACCACACAAGATGACGAAGCCTTCTTGCTACCCAATCAATATATTCAATATATCCCGCACAGTATGAACCAGTGCTATGCTATTGAAGTAATTTTTCTAATAGCTGTATTTTGTACACATAAACGACTACTACTCGTTTATTGAAAGCTAGAAATGTGATCTTGAAAGCGTCATAAAGGTGTCTGAACGATGTTTGTTTAAATATGTAGGTAGAAAACTTTTTAACAATACAATACGTAAACTCCCTGCATAGAAACACTGAAACGCACATATATTTCAATTTGACTGGCCTAAAATACAATGTGTCAATTCTTGTCTATACAGAATTCTATTAATTTCTAGTGTGCTAGAGGCACCTTAAATCTGTTTGAAGTCTATAATCAGAAAAACTCAATTACTCATTTGGCCGGACCCGGGATTCTCGGGTTCTATACTCATACATCAATATTAAATAAATAGCCCTCCCAAATTAAATTATAATGCTTAGCTGGGCTTAATATTGTCAGTGTCGGAACACCCATATTGGAACACTCTATTCGAAAATATATTTTCGTTACCCTGACATGCACCTCGAAGTATTAGATTAGAACTATACCTCATGGGGTAAGATAAACGCTTTTAAGATGGATAGCTTTTCCATTATTCATATTAACTGTTTACTTCTCCTTTCGCCAGATTCTCTTCCGCACGGACCATTCATCTTTCCCTTGGACATCATTTATTCTTGTATCTATCTGAGTATTATACCTAAAATCGATGCTGCCAAATGTAAACTTTTTTTCCTAATATATTATGTTTTAATTTCTATATTAAACTGTCGGTAGATCATAAATTTATACAAATGGACTCAAACTGTATCGTAACTGTAACTGTATTTTGTACAATAAAGAGATATATATATGTATAAAACTGTATGTAGTACAGTTACGAAAGCGCTACAATTAATATATAAAAAATGTAGTGTTTTGTTTTTATAAAAAACAAAAAAACTAAATCTTAAAAGGAATGAACTGCAAAGAGAAAAACAAGTATCCAATACCTATATAAAATTGGAATGACTACACAGTATACGTATATTCAAATTAAGCAAACTAAATATTTTAAGGTATAAATGATCTTTATGGTGCCCGTGGGAGAGCCACGCATGAATGAGCCAGCTCGATCGGAGTGATACCATGGCCTCACAGAAAACCGGTGTGAAATAGCGTTTAGCTGTGTTTCACCGAGTGAGTGAGGATACCGGAGGCCCATACTCCAACTCCTCCCCACATCCCTTTCACCATCCCCCAAAGGTCGGCAACGCACTTGTGACACCTCTTGTGTTGCGGGTGTCCATGGGCGGCGGTAATCGCTTACCATCAGGTGATACGTCTGCCCGTTTGCCCATTATGCCATAAAAAAATTGAATATTGGGGGCGCCATTTTTTAAATTTGTATAATCTATGTCACTACCGTGATTCTGATGAATTCAACGACAGATCAGAAGTAAAAAATCGTCAACCCGTTTGGGCAGTAAGAAGTGCCAAAGAAATGGACCTACATGGTACATACACACAACGCTCGAAAAACCTAACCCTCCTTCTGACGCAGTGACGCATATAAATATATAGTTAAGTGAAGCGAATATTTTATTTAAGCTTTTAGAAAACCAACGAACATAGTAGCTAGTATCAGTATAAATTTAAATGACTCGTATTCTCAATCGTTAAATATGCACGAACACTTACGCTTATTGCATCTGTCATGGACAGAAACTTGAGTTCGCAAATGATTAGAGCAAATATGACAGTATAGAATATTTTTTATTAGAATTAATCCGCTATGTTTAAAGTATTAAGTCAAAGCTAAGAATTTTTCAAGAATATCATATGTTTTTATCTTTTCAGATTACTTATCATCATTTTAGATTATAAATTTACTTTTTTAATTAACTATAGTATAGTGATGAAGTAAATTTAAAAACCCTTTCCTTTATTGTCTATCAACTAGTGAGACAGACTGACATTTCTTCGTTAACATTTTGAAATTAAATATAAACAGTCGACATTTCTTTCCTTACAAAGAAAATTGTAGCAATAACAATAAAAAATTACTTCATGTAGTAAAACTAAAACATTTTTCTAAAAATACTCGTCTAATGTCTAAGACTAAAATAAGAAAGAAGAAGAAATAACTTTTCAAAAAAGTTATTTCACGTGAAGATTGTCATGTGACACGGTGATCACGGGACAACGTCGACAATTGAAAAACGTTTTTTCCCTTTTGTTCAAAAGACAGATAATATTTTATAGATAAACAGTATGTTTGAAAGCTGAGAATTTCTCTTTTGATTGGAAAATTGAATCTTAAATATTACTTACCGTTGATATGCAGCTTGGTTTCTACATCTGATGTTCTCCTAGCCGATTACGTCCATGGCGGCCAGTCTCAACAGAGACCAACCAACTACACAGGAGATATTAAAGTCACAAGTGTGAGCGCAAACACAGGTGCACTCTCCGTTCCCTCACTCTCATAATACGATGGGACGGTTAACCGACACGATCGGGGATAGATCAGGCGCAGAACCGACAGCTTTACGTGCTCTCTGAGGCACTGGGGTTCAGACCCCAACTTTCAAACTCCGAGCTGTTATTAAGTATTTAAAGAATCAGAAAAACTCAATAACAATTTTGGCCCGACCTGGGATTTGAACCCGAGACCTCTTGATCAGCAGTCGCATACGTCAACCGCTAGACAAACGAGACAGTTCTCCATCTACTGAAATTTCAAAAGTATTGTACCTAACAGTACAAATAATTGCACTTAGTTTAGTACTACAAACAAAAGCCATATAGAGTAGACCTAACATAGAAATTGATCAAGCATTGCTTACTTCGCTTGCTCAGTTAAACTGTCAGAAATTCTGACATCAGGTGAACAGATGGATCATTGGATAACTAATGCTGGTTAATTTTATTTGCTACACTTGTGACGAAAATGCTTGAAAACATCTTAGAAAAGGAAAGTGTTTATACAATGATTAGCTAAAACAACTAAATACGTAGACTGAAATATCAAAATATGTTTAATTTGATGTGAATGAGAGCTAATAATTTGCTAAAGGTCCTGCAGTAAGTGGTTACGTGTAAGATCGATAGATGTAGAACTATAGTTTAAAACGACATTCTAAAACTTGAAACGGTTGAAATCCTTTACCAAAATGCTACCTTATTTTGTATTAACCTGCCAAAGTGACTTTACTCTGCCTGATGAAAAGCATAAGCAGAATCCAAGGGTGGTCGTCACCATGCTTATGATGACCCATAGCATGGCAGCCTATTGAGATGCTTATGCATTTTTTAAAAAACTCTTGTACTCTTCAAAGAAACACGACAGCACAAATGTTGTCATTTTAGTTTGGTCTTCTGGGAGAGAATAGTAGCGCCCCAGTTGAACCAATTTTTTCGTGCTGAAATCAGTGTGACTATACACCTTAAAAATATTCGAACCTTTTACATTCGAAGTGAAACTAGTAAAATTTTAACAAAATAAAGAACTGACTTTAAGAACGACCAAATCGATCGATTTTTCTTGAATGCCATCATCAGATGTTAGTGTCCTTATCGTGGTACCACCGTAGGGATATCTCCTTTGCATTAAAAAAAACCATCAAAATCGGTTTATAAACAACGAAGTTATCCGTGAACACACATAAATATATATATATACGGTCGAATAGAGAACCTCATCCTTTTTTGAAGTCGGTTGATAAAAGAGACGATTTTTTTTTCAAATTAATAGAAGTGTTATTTTTTTAATTTACATGGTACGTACCTAACACAGCGGGGCTCTGCAGTTGATTTGCGTTTTAATTGAAAGGGGATACTCTACGTTCAAAACCCATTTAGATTTCACCCCGTTTCGTTCAGTATTTATTATAAATTTCATTAAAATCCAAGAATAGTGTGAGGTAGGTGTTTTAGAAATTGTTTCCATTTGATCCCTTTTCATGAAAGAATTGACAAAACATATTTGGTAAAAACTATTTCTTTTTTTTTTATATAATAGGCGGGCAAACGAGCAGACGTAGCGCCTGATGTTAAGCGATTACCGCCGCCCATGGACACCTGCAAACACCAGAGGCGTCACAAGTGCGTTGCCGGCCTTTTGGGGATAGGTAGGGGAAATAGGGGGAGGTGGTTTGGGTTATGGGCCTCCGGTATCCTCGTGATGATGATGATGATTTACGCGTGTATTTTACTCGTGTCGCGATTTTAGAAATCACCATTATCAGTCTATTGCAGTCCACTGCCGGACATAGCCCCTTTTACATGCGACTATTATCAAAAAGTTATTATCATTAGAAATCAAATTACTTAAATTTTAGACGTTTTAATTATCAAGGATTTAATTCACAGCGGCACGCTCGCCAGACAAGTTAGAAGAGGTTCGTTCGAAGTTTTCCTTCTCTTTACAGTCTTTTACTTTACTTTACTTTACTTTACTTTACTTTTACGTCTTTACAGAGCCCTTCTTGCATAGTTTGCTAGCTTTGTTAGTGATGTCTTAGGTTAAGGTCGTCTTAGGTCTAGTGTGGTCTTAAACTTTTTGATAGTTGACGTAATAGAGATGGGTCATGTACTGTTACATAATAAGTTCTTATAGATGATCATTTGATCACTTTACTGCCTCGTTGGTCTTGCGGTTGGCGTGTGCGACTGCTGATCATGAGGTCCCGGGTTCAATTCCCGGGTCGGACCAAATGTTTGTATGATCTACAAATATTTGTTTCGGAGTTTGGATGTTTTCTATGTATAATATGTACATATTTACAAAAAAAAAAGTATATATGTATTTGTATCAGTTGTTTAGTACCCATAACATAAACTCTGCTTCGCTTGGGACTAGATGGCGTTGTGTGTTAGATGTCCGAAATATTTATTTATATTATTTATTTGTCTAACTGATAGAATTTTTGGTATAGTGATAATTTGATGATATTTACAGAATGCAGCGAACAATCTGACTGATAATACGGCATTAAATAGTCTAAAGTACATCTTAATTAATTTATCTATACTAATATATAAAGCTGAAGAGTTTGTTTGTTTGTATGTTTGTTTGTTTGAACACGCTAATCTCAGGAACCGCTGGTCCGATTTGAAAAATTCTTTCGGTGTTGGATAGTCCATTTATCGAGGAAGGCTATAGGGTATATATCATCACGCTACTACTAATAGGAGCGGAGCAACAATGAAGAATATTTCAAAAACGGGGGAAATTTTCACGCTACGGGCAATATAAGGCGCAAACGACGTTGCGTGGGTCAGCTAGTACTTTTATATCTGAAACTCTAACTCAGTTTAAGAATCTCTTATTACTTTAAATTTTATTCAGTATTTAAATATAATTGACTTTTTTATGCTACAATTTATCGTTTGAAAGCTGACTCAAAGTCTTTTGGCCGTTCAAAGATAATAATTAGCTCTTTAGCAATCGTGAACGAGAGTTTTGAGTCTAAGATATTTTTTATTTAAACTTGCAACTAGAATTTGAGACAAAAATCAGTGTCAGATTAACATCGTTCCAAATAAGGTTTTATGTTACACAGAGTTTTACTATTATTTAAATTTAGTACAGAATATGAATGTCAGCGTGTCTCGAGCATCTTGTTAACTACTACATTGCTGGTTGTAATTGTTTAATGACATGTGGTTATCAAGAGCCACACACAATAATAGTCTACAGAGATGATTCCATTAAAGGAGATTTCAGGTCGAAACATTATACTTTATAGGTTAGTTAATAGTTGCAGAATTAACCGCGAAAAATTAATGTTTTTAAATAAGGAACATTGCCAATGCTTTAAATTATTAGCGTAACAACAAAATCTTTTAGACCTTAAATATAAAAAACCGACCTTTTTTCCCATGTTTAATTACTAAAATGCTTGGTTGACAGCGCTAGTATTGTTTCTTATGACTACGTAAATAGACCTTATTTTGCAACTATCATAAAGGAGCGGAACACCGTTGTAGACAAAATCTATATTTTTTATGTCATAAAAACAGAGTTTTTAATAGTTTCTTCAACTAAACATAGGAGTGTTTACTCTTTAAAATACGTTACTCTTTAAATTCAGTTACAATGATATTGCGGATTCACGGAAAATATGCCCATTTTAAAATGAATATTGAGCAATTTTTCGTCTTATGTCTCTTTAATGTCGCCGATGTCAAGTCAATTTCCATCAGGTCACTCAGGTTACGTTTATCTATATGCCAACTTATATTGTATCATTGATAACATAAAATAAAAACATATGGTTAACAAACCTAGCTGACTTAGACCCAGTTAAAAGCAACACTTCAAAAACCAAACCAGTTTTGAGGGTACAAATATTACAAGTACATTCTGGATAAGATAGGATAGAGGATTTCGTAAACCAATTAACCCTCATCACTTCTACATAACTATTAATTAAGTCAATGAAAGCTTAGGTGGAAGTTATCACATTTGACCTCATAAATCCTTTTCAAACTTCCGTATCATTATTCAAACCTTTTTACCACAACTCATTCCTTTACGCAATCAAGGTAAAATCGATTTCCACACCAATTTAGTATTCGATTTCAATTTCCTTTATAATTATCATAGATTTATCTATACGAAGTTCATCTGAAATTTAATCGAAAGTATTTTACAGAACAAAACAATTGAATCAATCTTACAAGTTGTGAGACGCAAAATTCAGTAACTGTCAAAGTATTTTCCGCAAATGATAGAGTAATGTTTAAGAAAAATTGAAAAACAGTTGAATGATGATCCGATCATTTTGAAATTCAGTAAATATAAATTAGTAAAAATTTACAACTATTTGTATTTAATTACGGATAGTTTTTGAGGTTGAAGCTGACAATGATACTCATCAAGATATGACCAAACGGGTCTATAGTATATCAGACCACCTATGTAAAATCGAGGAGACGGTAAGTCGTTGTTAATGAATAACTTAAATATAGTTAGCCGAGTTAAACCCACTTCAAATCGCGTGTCAAATGTAATTTAACAGCGTTTGTCTCTACCGGGAATAGAAGTTACCACATTTGTGTCTATTCAATAATATCATACTAACTAATAAAACATTATTTTTATTAAACTAATGATAAACGTGAATTTTACATTTTTTGGTTAGAATAGTGTTAATGTAACTGCGTATGCCTAGATGTTTCAGAATCTAATAGTCAAGAACAAATATTATAACTATATAAATCTAAAATGCTTATACAAAATAACCTGGTCAATAGCCTATTTCCATAATAATGAAATGGTGACTAGTATTTTTTCAGGTAGATTCATGATAAGTCAAACTATGGCGTTCAATCATTTACTTGATAAAAAAGTGTTGCTTTACGACACTGACCTATTCTAGTAACGTGTGAACATACATGAACTTATGATAACACAAAATGACTAGTCTCTTTTAGATCATGCTCGGCCCTATTAACCTAAGCGTGATTTAAACTATCCTATCTTAGACCAGCAAAATACACATTTTTAAAAAAGTCGTGTGGTGTCGTGGGACACCAGATAGGAACGAAGTTCCTTATCATAAAAACCAATGGCGCTATACTAAATTTTTCATTCACGAAACAATTTAAATTAAATTAAAAAGGGTAAGGAAAAAGTTGAGTTGTTTTTTGTAAATACATATACATGTTTTACGTAGAAAACATCCAAACTCCTAAAAAACAACAAAAAACAAATATTTGCAGATCATACAAACATTTGATCCGATCCGGGATTCAAACCCGAAACCTCAAACACTGCATTCGCATACACTCGCACCATTGCGACACCGAGGCATTAATCTTACGTTACGGATGCTTTTTGCCGGCTATATCCCTCCGCTCTGCCCCATAAGGAACTTCGTTTCAAAAAACTTAAAAATCGGTTTTGGAGTTCATCGTGAGCCACAATATGACACGAGAATTATAAATTATCAATAATACATAATCTTAGTGCCACGATTAAATCTCTTATTGTTTATAAGGGTGTTAACAAGCTGATGGGTGACCGTGTACGGGTAAGTGATTACCGTCGGCTATGAACATCTACAATCTAAGAACCACTAATGAGTCGCCGCCCCTAGAATCATAATGAACGATGATAAATAATACTTAAAAATAAAGGGAAGTACATGTAACATTAAAATAATTAGTAAAACTCATATTCATCACATATGTTACACAATGTGATATTTTGTAACATATCATTGATATTGATTATTGATAGACTATTGGAATAAAACCTTTCGAAGCTGGTACTCATATTTATAGAGGATATACAATTTTACTGCGCGCTGCCCCGACACCGATGTGTAAGGTAGTGTCACCCCTTAATAAAGGTCCCTGTCCGAATAAGCGCTTAGCAGGCACTTACCTATAATTATCATTTAATACAAAAAGAAAAAGCACACCAAAAGTTAGCTTTTTACAACTGAAATAATGAACCAAATCAACGCAGTCAGCACTTTCAACGCAACGCCTTACAGACAACCTTCTCGACTTTAACAAAATTTAAGTTTTCTTGCAACGTTGAATATTATGCGATTGAAAGAACTTCTTATAATATAGGAGTGCTAAAAAGTCATGTATATTTTTTTTAGCTTTACCTCTATTGAAACGATTACGATTGAAAATAGGTCGTACATGACGTAACGCATGTATGGGCCATTTTCTATAAATTTCCACTCGCATGTTGACAGTTACTTTATAAAAAATAACTATTCAAATTAGTAGAACTATTAAAATAAAGCCCAAAGCAATACAAATAAAGGCAAAAAATAGGTTTCTATTTTTATTTTTCTTCAGAGGAAAATCCGTTAGTCACGTGATTAAAAAAAGACAACTCCAGCATTAGTAATAAATCCTGTGTCCCGGGGGACTTTACAAAGATGCATGAAATGGACACAAAAACGCCCAGACTCAAAACAACAACTTATGGATCACAGAAAATCTTCACACTGACTCAAGCCATAACACTCAGCGCAGTACAAAGCTACGTGGCGACCGCTCAAGCCACCTTTTTTTTTTTAAACGTGTGGAAACCCCCCTCAGGCCGTCACTCCGCCGGGGTTTGCGGCGGGGTGGTGTGTCGAAATCGAACCGACTAAAACCACACGGTGTGCCACTCTGCGCCTGAGACGGGAGGGATCCGGGAACTGCTGCTATTAACACATCCGGACCTCCGCTCAAGCCACTAGGCCAACCGTGCAGTTAAAGATTACAGTCACAGATAACAAAAATTTTCGTAATCACGCAATTTTGGCAAGATATTAATCTATCAGCTGTTTTGCTTCCATTCTATACTTAATGCAGTACTCTATACCTTGAGTACTCAGTACCTAAGTTACCTTACACAAAAGTTACGCTTTATCCTATCATTTTAAGCGCATTTATGCGTAACAATCAAACAATTAACATAGGAAATTGACATTCTCATATATCATATTTTTTTAAACAATTACTTCTCATTGCTTCAGTTACTCTTATATTACAATTACGAGTACAATTGACTATATTAAAAAATCTTTTAGTTATACACATCCATGAAATGTATAGAATCCATACGACAGAAATGGTAGACATCGCGTCTATATTGAATTACCTACTAAAAGGCATGATATCGGAAACAGTTTCATTTCAATTTGACTCCACTGTCGTATAGACGACGTCTTATAGTACCAAAGTCTTTGATATACCTAAAATAATTGGGGCACATAAAAAATCCACACCCTTACACTACGTCCTTTAGTTTCACTAAACTTTAATGTAGAAAATTACAATGAGTTGAGCACTAAAAGCTAAACTTTAGTGTTCAACTCATTGTAATTTTTTACACTGTCTTTCGTTTTTTTTAAAACCTAATTTTATAAAAAATATATAAACATAACCAAGTTCCTCCCTAAGTTACACAGCTTGTTAATAACTTATGTATTCAAGTCAAACACAAACCCTAAATATTTACCTATGGATCAACTACACACGCACGCGAAAAGACTTCACTTCTATTTGGGCACCTTTGACGTAAAAGATACGTTAAAAGCAAATTAAATACGCTACTACTATTATCTTTAAATTGTAATGACTATTGTTACATTATAAAATTAAACTGACTTGTACTTACTAATTTAATTAACTTTAATGCTGAACATTTCACCTACGGCATTATCAAAAGTATTGTTAGGTACACCTTTATAGGTAGGTTATTTTCTTACAGCGAAGGGTCAAGGTAATACTCGTGGTTTGGAGCAGATGTATCGTCATGTAAACCAGTAACGACCTAATTCAAAAGATAACTACAACTTGGATGCTAAACGAATAATTGAACAGTAGATATAGTGAATAAAACAAAACAAGAAGATTTGACGACTGTCACCTGGCTACGGTAAAAATGTGTAGGTACATTTAAAAAGTACCGAAATATATAATTAATTAATAAGTAAAACAATAACTTGAATGTGTTAGACATTTTGATTACGAAGTTCTATTGAAATTAAAAATTCAATACAAACAACGGTGTCGAACATACACACAACATACATACCTAAGTTAGATTAAGGGCATGTGAATCAGTTTTATTGGAGTATTCACAAAATTAATATGTCTACAAATAGTTTTAATTGTGACATTGCTTTTTGTCGTATAATTTATTCTTTACAATGATATCCTAAAAAAATTAAGTTTTTAAACTTTACGAATATTAATGTGATTGATTGATAGAAAGAGTACTGAAGAGTACTGGAAACAACTAGGACACAGAAAATTTATTTGAACATCATACTATAATTAAACCCTCTTCTTCTTCTACCTTATGTGTACCCTTACCACATTACTCAGAAGATATGTTAAAATACATGTAGGTTAATAATAGAAAATGTGACACATAATTATGTCTATTTTAGTATAAATCAGAGGTCGAATTACGAGGTATTATTCAAATTTCCTAGGTATGGAATGTGTTTAATGCAATATTTATTATTGACCAAAAACATACGTATAAAGAAATATTTCATTCTATAATAAAACTCACTTGTACTTAGTAAAGGTTACTTACTACCTTTGAGAATACCATAAGGCGAAACCGGTCAGGTGTAAAATAAAATAAAATAGTGGAATAAGTACAAGTGAGTTTTATTCCAGAATGTATTACAACAAGTTCCATCAAGTGTAAACAATCGAGAGTATAAATTATAAAAGAAATATTTAAAGAAGACTAAAAACAAAGTGCTGTAAAAAGCTGATAACTATGGGAAGACTAAAGCTTTATGCCGCTGCGTTGTAATTATTACTGGCAGGATGTAGATGTCAGACAGGCAATGTATCGGATATTGCATTGCCGCATTCAGAATGTATGATTTTAGGTGCTATAAAAGTAATCTAGTATACATATCTTTACATTTGCTTCATGTAAACAAAAAGCTCCAGGAGCTACTAAAAAAATTCATTAAACAATTAAAGTTAACAATTTGCAGAATCAACATCTACATAATTGTATCTATTATTCCTATTACACCTATTCGCGTATGTATGTATCTATGTAAGTTTATTTAGATGTATGTATAGTATGTATTAGTTTTTGTATGTATGATTAGCTTTTATATACTATTTGGATTTGATATATTGCTGGATCTGTTTATTTTAATACATTTTTTTTATATAAAATGCACCTACCTCTTGAATTCTCTGCATCACCGATGGTTGACTGGTAGAGAATGCCTTAGGCATTAAGTCCGCCAATGCACCTAAAGTGCATGATGTATGAAATAAATAAATAAAGTTAATTACAAAATAAAGTTACCTGCGGCATGACTGTGGGGCGACAGGCCAGCTACGGCGCGAACGCAGTACAAGTGCTACCCGGGGCATGGAGCCGTGCACGTTGCTCATTTGTGGGGCCGAAGTACGCTTGCGACTCCAACCACGACGACTGTTGTTTGCTCCCCACAAGTGCGAAGTGCCGTGTTCTGTGAAGTAATTAAAACGTTAAACACTTTCAGAGTCTATATTTAATTGTTAATGTTAGTATTGATAATCATGTAGTATTCGAATTTTAAGTGACGCTCGCGTATACTGCTACGTTACATTGGGTACATTTTTACATTAAGAAAACGGTTCGGTGTGCAATTTGCTTTGTTTAATCAGATTCATACCACAATAAAGGAAAAGCAACGAGAATAAGTACAACAATTAAGTATCTTTGCGGTGCTTGGGTAAACTAAGCATAGGATTTTGACGTAGAACTTAAAATACGCATAGAACTTTCCCGAGGCTCTTTCAATGAAATGAGAAATGTTCTATGTTGTCCTGATGTTACCGCTGCATGCTTCGCATCAGTTGGGCGTAACGTGTCAGGAACGATATTATGCTCTAGCGTTTCCACAGGTTACAAAATTGATGCCAACTATTAAAAAGCACAAAATTAAATAACTTGGTCATGTGCTTAAGCACGAAAGACATATGCTGCTTCAATCAATAATGATGGACAAGGTAGAAGGGAAGGGAAACGTGGGGCGAAAAAAGTAATTGTGGCTGCGGGATATCTTGGAGTGGACCGGAATCGGCTTCTCTAAACAACTGTTCCGCCTGGCCAACGACAAGCAACTAATGCCAACCTTCAAGATTTTAGAGGTACTTGAACAAGAAGAACAAACAGATACAAGCGTATGTGTCAGATTTAATAAAAAGTATATTGCGCCTCGGTGGCGCAGTGGTAGCGTACGCGACTACTGTTCTTGAGGTCTCTGGTTCGATTCTCAGGTCGGACCAAATGTTTGCATGATCTGCAAATATTTGTTTCGGAGTTTGGGTGTTTTCTATCTATAATATGTATGTATTTACAAAAAAAAAGTATATATGTATTTGTATCAGTTGTCTAGTACCCCATAACACAAGCTCTGCTTATCTTGGGACTAGATGGCGTTGTGTGTTTAGATGTCCGAAATATTTATTATTTATTATAAAAATATTCTATGTATAATATGTATGTATTTACAAAAAAAAGTATATAAGTATATATATCAGTTGTCTAGTACCCATAATACAAGTTCTGCTTAGTTTGGGACTAGATGGCGTTGTGTGTTAGATGTCCGAAATATTTATTTATTTATTTACTAACACAAGCTAACAGGTAAAGTTATTTAACACGCTGCATGTAAGAAAATATGCTTCGAAACATACTGTCCATACTGGTGCTTATCTCAAACATACACTGAGTAGAATTGTTTGTGAAAATCCTTCGGCAGTCACACGTACGTACATTTATCAACTTATTGCTTCTCATTCCTCTGCACGCAGGTGCGATACAGATGCCGTTTTTTCTATCTCTTATTACTTTAACTACTTACTACTCGCAAAACGTCATTATTTAAAACTTAATATTCGTAACAGTCATGGTGTCATCAGACAGTGTCAGTAATATGGATAGTGGAAAGAAAAATTGAAGAACAATATTATTTTTATTAAGTTATTATAATTTTTTCTTTCTTATTATAATTGTTAATATTTTATTTTAATATAAGAATTATTTAAATGTTTTATTATTATTATTTGATTTATCTTATTGTTATCACTTTTACTAACAATGGAATAAGCTTTACTGTATCTAACAAAATGGACACAAAGTGGTCTGAATAAATGATTGTTATTATTAAATAACTAGTCTTTTCTAAATATATCTCTCGCTCTCTGAAATTCAATATGTTGAATAAAAGATGTACGACTTAAGGACGCGTTTGCAAAATTGATAGGTACAGAATCGAATTACTACGTTGACACAAGTTACACAAACAAGTGCAAATCGGATAGCGGCAGGTATAAATGTCAACTTGCCTAAATTGATATTTTGAAAGTTTTTTATATTTTCTCATTTCTATGTAATAGGTACTTACCTCCGGACTTGCTGGAGTGACCTGAAGGTGTACTTCGGTGACTGCTTATGGAACTCCTAGACGAGTTGACAGTCTCACCGAGTTTGGGCTCGTTTTGTTAGTTATGACTAGACCTTACCTCCGGACTACATGGAATGACCTGAAGGTGTACTTCGGTGACTGCTAGTGGAACTCCTAGACGAGTTGACATAGTCTTACCGATTTTGAGCTTATTTTGTTAGTTATGATGAGACCTTACCTCCGGCTTAGATGGAGTGACCTGAAGGTGTACTTCGGTGACTGCTAGTGGAACTCCTAGACGAGTTGACATAGTCTTACCGATTTTGAGCTTATTTTGTTAGTTATGATGAGACCTTACCTCCGGCTTAGGTGGAGTGACCTGAAGGTGTACTTCGGTGACTGCTTTTGGATCTCATAGACGAGTTGACATAGTCTTACCGAGTTTGGGCTCGTTTTGTTGTTATGACTAGACCTTACCTCCGGACTACATGGAGTGACCTGAAGGTGTACTTCGGTGACTGCTAGTGGAACTCCTAGACGAGTTGACATAGTCTTACCGATTTTGAGCTTATTTTGTTAGTTATGATGAGACCTTACCTCCGGCTTAGATGGAGTGACCTGAAGGTGTACTTCGGTGACTGCTAGTGGAACTCCTAGACGAGTTGACATAGTCTTACCGATTTTGAGCTTATTTTGTTAGTTATGATGAGACCTTACCTCCAGACTAGATGGAGTGACCTGAAGGTGTACTTCGGTAACTGCTAATGGAACTGAAGTACACCTTCAGTGACCTGAAGGTGTACTTCAGTTCCATTAGCTCCATCTAGTCTGGAGGTAAGGTCTCATCATAACTAACAAAACAAGCCCAAACTCGGCACACCTAGTTCTACTCGTCGAGGAGTTCCATTAGCAGTTACCGAAGTACACCTTCAGGTCACTCCATCTAGTCTGGAGGTAAGGTCTCATCATAACTAACAAAATAAGCTCAAAATCGGTAAGACTATGTCAACTCGTCTAGGAGTTCCACTAGCAGTCACCGAAGTACACCTTCAGGTCACTCCATCTAAGCCGGAGGTAAGGTCTCATCATAACTAACAAAATAAGCTCAAAATCGGTAAGACTATGTCAACTCGTCTAGGAGTTCCACTAGCAGTCACCGAAGTACACCTTCAGGTCACTCCATGAAGTCCGGAGGTAAGGTCTCATCATAACTAACAAAATAAGCTCAAAATCGGTAAGACTATGTCAACTCGTCTAGGAGTTCCACTAGCAGTCACCGAAGTACACCTTTAGGTCACTCCATATAGTCCGGAGGTAAGGTCTCATCATAACTAACAAAATAAGCTCAAAATCGGTAAGACTATGTCAACTCGTCTAGGAGTTCCACAAGCAGTCACCGAAGTACACCTTCAAGTCACTCCATGTAGTCCGGAGGTAAGGTCTCATCATAACTAACAAAATGAACCCAAACTTGGTAAGACTATGTCAACTCGTCTAGGAGTTCCAGAAGCAGTCACCAAAGCACACCTTCAGGTCACTCCACCTAAGCCGCAGGTAAGGTCTCATCATAACTAACAAAATGAGCCCAAACTCGGTAAGACTGTGTCAACTCGTCTAGGAGTTCCAAAAGCAGTTACCGAAGTACACCTTCAGATCACTCCACCTAAGCCGGAGGTAAGGTCTCATCATAACTAACAAAATGAGCCCAGACTCGGTAACACTATGTCAACTCGTCTAGGAGTTCCACTAGCAGTCACCGAAGTACACCTTCAAGTCACTCCATGTAGTCCGGAGGTAAGGTCTCATCATAACTAACAAAATGAGCCCAAACTCGATTAGACTATGTCAACTCGTCTAGAAGTTAGAAAAGCAGTCACCGTAGTACACCTTCAGGTCACTCCACCTAAGTAGGAGGTAATGTCTCATCAATCGAGCCCGAACTCGCACAATACTACTTAGTTTTAGCAAACTAAAATATTGTTATAAAAATCTGTAAATAGAAGAAACCTCCTCCTTTTTTTGAAGTCGGTTAAAAATAATCTAACGTTGTCAAGTATCAACCTATTCTGGTTTATCGAATATATTGAATTCGAAGAGCGATCTTTTCAACAAGAGCTAATGCAAACAGGCGACACAGTGTCCACTCATGACGGCGGCTGAGCGCAGACTGAGATTACGAAATTTTTACGCGATAAATCAAAAGAGGTTCAAAAAAATAAAATAACCCTTATTGCAATCGACTACGATTCATCCGTAATAGCAAAATATGAGAAAATATAAGCTCCGGTTGTTATTTTTTCTGCGACTTTCTGTGACACTTTTATACTATTTTTTTCCTCGGATTTATAATTGACTATATATGCCTTCTTACATTATTTTTAGAAATTCTAAAATAGGTTGATTGTAGAACAAAAATGTACCAAAACTCAACCCGATATCGTAAATACTGTGGAAAATGGTTACGGAAGATCGTTTTTACAATATAAAAAAATACAATTTCCAAAAAAGTTGTCCCTCGGATTTGAAGATGAAGAACTAATCTATAAGTGTTAGTATTTTGTTATATTCAATTTGTTTAGTTTAGTTACAAATTGCACCGAAAAAAAGCATAATTTTGTACGAATCGTAAACGCGCCCTTAACTCAACTAAAACAATTACAGAGATTTGTTTTCATTGGCAACCTAAAAGCAATTTATCATTTTTAGAATAACAATGTTTTTTTTATAAATCTATTACATTGTTCTTCTAAAAATTTAAAAATAAAAGGCTACAAAAGGACACAGATTGATTGAAAGAAAATACGTAAAAGCAACAAGTTTTTTATATTATTGAACGTAACGAAATGTACCTATTGGCACAACGATGTCAGCAATCTCTAGAATTTATTGGACGATTTTACAACCGTCAGTGAAAGAACCTAACTGAATATAAATTAAAAATTTCAAGAAGCTTTTTATTTCACCTGCCTAATGGAAATGATAAGGCAATTTGTGTGTCATTTTTAAGTGTTAGAATGGAGAAAATAAAAATGTACGTACTTAAATTTAAAAAAAAAACTCTGACAACCCTAGATATATAAATTATTTTACTCTTTCATTTGATACTTCACTTGGGTCTATTTGCAAAACATTCACTGGCTCGCTCCCACCTTTACACCTCATATCTTCAAAATGATTGAACCCATATTAATAAATTCTAGAATTAAACTCACTTGTACTTATTCCACTATTTTATTTCCTTTTTTACACCTGACCGGTTTCGCCTTATGGCATTCTCAAAGGTTATGATTACATTTATCCAAAACACTTACATCTAAAACCTAACAACTGTGGGTACCTGGAAATATCAGTATGTCAGTGTAAGAACTTCTCCCCGAAAATAGGGAAATTGTACTCTGTGTCTACCCCTACTATTTGCTAATTCGATACTTTTAATTAAATAAGTAAAAGTAATGATATTAATTTACGATTCCAAAATATTATTTCAATAAGTAGATTCTATAAATAGATAATCATTAAAAATTCCTTGAAATGAAATGATAATGTCATGTCCTATTTCTATTTATGTCCAAATTTGTTTTATATCATATGTCTATTAACCTATATGTATAATAAATTATATGTCTAAAAATAATAAAGTCATTAAATTATAAACTATAAACCTTTCCACAACAAAGATGCAGATGACATTACTTAAAATATTTTAACAGTGGTGAATTATTATTGATGTCTAATTGCTGATTCAGCACCTTGTCACGATTCCCTATCAACAACTTATTAATTTCCAACGCCTCTAAAGCGGTTAGTTTTTTGCCCTTGTCACATATGTGTAGTGCCTTAAAGTCCACTTTAGGATCGAACGAATGCTTTTCCACTATTAAGTGTTCTGCAAAATTGGACTCTGTCTTTTTTAGTCTCCAACCCCTAGCATGTTCTGTTATTCTGGTTTGGAAAGACTTTCCTGTTTGGCCAATGTATTTTTTGTTGCACACTGCACATGTGAGTTCGTACACCCCGCTTTTTTCTGTGATAGGAGTCCTATCTAGACTGTTACCTATGAGGTTTTTTAGACTACGGGTTGTGTAAAACGCTGGTTTTGTTACATCTAAGGATCTGGAACACCTATATGAGACTTGCCCTATGTATGGTAAACGAGCCCACCGTTCTTTTTCTGTCTTAGGAGTTGGTCTGTTAGCAAGCTAACAGACCAACTCCTAAGACAGAAAAAGAACGTTCAAAACCATTTTTGATGTCTTATGTTTAACCATAGTGTCTATTAGATTGGGGGAGTAGCCATTATTATGTGCTATTGTTTTCATTATTTGTAGTTCTTTGTTGAACTCTTCCTTAGACATTGGTATCGATAGTAATCTATGTACCATGGCATGGAATGCTGCATGTTTGTGACTTATAGGATGGTTTGAATCAGCTGGAATAATGTTGTCCGTGAAAGAGGGCTTCCGGAAAATTTTAAACTGGTGTTTATGGTCTATTAATATTAATAAAATCCATATTATTATCCATATTTATAAAACTTGCACTTCTGTGATGTATATACTACGCCTTTTATTTAGCATCCAGCTCTAGGATCTTTATGAACATTCGATTTTTAATTTAAAGTCGGTTCATTCGTTCGAAAGCTACAATCGACAAAAAAACAATAGTTCTCTTGAAAAGCATATCTATGCTTTCTATTTTTTAGCTATACTAAACATTTAATCAGTAACAATAATAGACACCTCACACATTGAACTAATATATATTAATCCTCAATGACCTCAAATGTCCTTATCTTAAACGATGCAGAGCTTTTACTATGAAATCCAAAGAAATAAACATCACTTCACTCACTTCACACACGATCACTTGGTGTGACCACAAATAGTATTTTTTTTATGGAATTGAGGGCAAATGAGCAGGCGTATTGCCTGATGGTAAGCGATTACCGCCGCAACACCGGAGGCGTCACAAGTGCGTGGCCGACCTTTGGGGACGGTTAGGGGGATGGGGGGAGGGATCGGTGTATGGGCCTCCGGTATCCTCAATCACTCGGTGTAATACAACGCAAGCGCTGTTTCACACCGGTTTTCTGTGAGGCCGTGGTATCACTCCGGTGGAGCCGGCGCATTCATGCCGAAGCGAGGCTCTCCCACGGCCTTGTTGTTCTGAGTCTGGGTGTACTTTGGATTTTATTTTACCTAAATACTACAAAGAAGGACCGGAATTCTTGTCCCAGCGTCTTTAATGTAGGAGAAATCAGAGTTAGTTCATTTACTGAAAATACAAAGTAAACGGTCTGCAAGCGGCGGCAGATATTTTCTGTTGCCAGTAAATGAAACAAAATTTTACCACTATCATTATGTCGAGCTCAAAAACAGCTGAATCAACATTTTGTACAATTAAGTTCATCGAATCTGCTAGTTCCATGTATGTCTGCACGGTACCCTGCCAAACAGGAAATAATATAGGAAGCAAGAAGTCACTCTGTAGAAATTAATCAATTTAAAAGTGAACAGAGCATTACTTGTACAGTCCATCATTAAAAAAAATACTTATTAACCTCAAAACTACAGTAAACATCGAGATTTCATTAGGTTACCTTTAATTTTTATTAGATCTGAAATTTCTCTAAGATTAAAAGGTTAGCTATAATGTCACGCGGCTACTCACTCATAGTATCCTAACAACTATATTAATAGGATAGGAGCTAAAGCATTTTTATGGCTTTAATTGGGAATCATTCAATGATAAAAAAAAGTTTCTAAAGAGAAATCTAATTGTTTCTTAGAAATTCAAAGTAAATAAAAACTGACAATGAAATCCGTTTGAATCGTGATTAGTATAATCTACTTATGTTATAGCGGCATAAATAAGTATTTAATTATTTTTTTCTAAAATCGTACAATCCAAGTCATTCCTTTATCAGACCTTTAAAAAACCTTGATTAGTCGTAATCGTAGACACAATAATTTATTATAATTGACAAATTAGTGGAGGTATTAGGTTACTATACTCAATCACAGAAAGCACAATGAAAAAAAACATCAACTAAGCGAACAACATTACAAGCAATAGAGACAATTCAAATGTTTTAATAGAAAAAAAATAATTTAATATTTAAATAAACTTGAAAAAATTTAAAATCATTAATCACAATGTATGCAATGCGATTGCTAATTTAGACTTGACATATGAGTACACCCGTAAAGGATGAAAACCAAGTACATTAAATATTAACGTTGTCAGGTTAAAACCAATTCAGCCCCTATTAATCCTATTTACTGTTCCAAAGGTTCAACAAATCTGGTCGCAATTTGGTCGATTAATTACAAAATATTCACACTTTAGAAACTAATTCTTATCACTTATTTCAAATTATTTCTGCATATTAACACACAACAATTGATATAATTAGTCGTAGTTAATATTAAAAATAATATATGGTGATAAAACGCTATTTTTTATATTTACGTGTGAAACCTCATATTTTCATATTTACGTTCACGTGTCATCACGTGTTTATGGTACACAACACTCCCATATAAATCTGTACATTTGAACTTGCCGCTGCCCGCTCCCGCTGAGTTCGTATACGCGGCCTTAAACGGTTACCTTAGTTTAAAATACCAGTCGTTGCCATGTTTGTTTGTCACAGTACCTACGTGAAATCTACAATGATAATTTAAGTATTTTTAAAGTAGTCAGTGTTGTAAGTGCTTTCAAGGGCTTATGACTTCCGTAATCGAGCATTATTAAATAATACAACTGCCTTATATGTATGTACAACACGATCTTTTATTGAGAATTCTTCGAAGCAGATTGTATTGCTTACAATGAAGAAACCCTGACCGATTGGTTGATATTAGAAATAAATGTATTGGTATCGTGCTCAAACCGCTATTACTTTATCTATATGTATGTATCTTGCTTGTATTTCCGTCTCTTGTACTGTATGCTGTTTCTCATTAGTATTCTTTCTTTTTTACTCAAATGAAGACAGGCAGACAGACACCCACACAGAGATATCGACATCAAACTTATAACACCCCTCTTTTGGCGTCGGGGACTAAAAATTTTAATTTAGACTTCTTAAAAGGAGGACGTTATAAATTGGACTGATTTTTTATGGTTGTTAACTCATGACTTTCGACTGGGTGAACCGATTTTGATGATTCTTTTTTATTTGAAAGCTTGTGCTTCCCGTGTGTTTTTCATTTCAATTTGGTTCAGTGCTTGAAGTTGTGTTTTTTATAGTGGAACTTATTTAGACGTATTTATATTTTAGTCTTGAAACAAAGTAAACTTGTAACATTCAGATTTGGTTTATTATATATAATTAAGGAAAATATGAAAAAATCGAGGCATTTAACTCCAATATATAATCCAATATAAATACTCGTATGTATATTTGGTTTCTAAGTACGAATGTACGAAATACAACGTGACAATGGAGACTAAAACCAATCAACTCTATTCGACCGACTGGTTTTTAAATCAATCTTAGTATCTGTCTTACATAATACATAGAAGGCTACACAATCTGCATCAATTTAGATATCTTCTGTACATATTTTTCTTCTTGATTTTACTATCTTACAGCAATATAGATTTAGCTTTAGGTTACTTATTTTTTAGATTTGTGTAGGTGTATATGTATACACTTTCATATGCATTTAGTGAAAAGCTGTTATTTTGAAATTACCAACAGACACTTCAATTTTATGTATTTAGTTGTTTGGTGGCGGTATGTCTTATGCCATATCTTAGACTGATACCTAATACTTACGAAACATTTTATCGAAATACATTAAGAAGTAAATTTCCTGTTCTGAGATTTTGTACATCGAGTTCATATATTAGCTAAATAGGTTATATTTGAAGTTCTATAATAGAATTTTTTAATGCTTTGTCAAAATCAAAATTGGAAATAGTTTTTTTTTCGGATTTTTTCTAAATTGTAGGCTTTACGTGATTGTTTTTAAGCCGAGGATCGATTCAAGTGACGTGCAATTAAACAGGCCTATCGCCTATGTCCAGCAGTTGACTACGAGAAACGTTTGTGTCTATAGACTCGTTTGAAGTCGGCACCTATTTTCGCCAGCAGTGCTTAAATTCTACACGTCAATAAAAAATGACATTTTTTGCCAGTCATGCCGTCTTTCAAAATCCTAATAAAATAGGTGCACAGAAGTATTTTTTAAATAACTTATAAAAATCTCATAATTAACTTAATGTACTACTTTGTCGCATACAATGAATACTGTTCCTTGAACTTTTATTTGTTTTCTCAGAATAGTCTCTGTTTGTGAATGTTAATCTGTTTAGGTAATGAGATTTGGTTACTAAAAGCTTTAACGTGTCCAGGGATGTTCTTTTATGCCTTAATAACTATAGTGCCATCCTGTGTCCAGCCAACTGATACCTCATAACTTTATAGAGTTGTACTGAAAGCCATTTCTCGGAATTTAGTCATAAACTCTTTTATCGACTAGCCAGATACGGCGATGTTGCTCTTTCGAAGAAACACTAATCAACAGACTTTTATTGTCATCGGTTTTTCCCTATTAAGGACGTATTGGTCTACTATGTACAGGGTTTGTTTTAAGTTCCTCTTTTCTTTGCTGTGCTGTTCTGCTGCTTACGGGTTTGCTCTCTTAGTCTGCTCTTAAGACATCCACGGTATGAATAGGGGTCGTCAAATTCCATATTCTTAATTCATCATGCCACTCATATCCAATGCGGCAACATAATCGCTAGTTACGGTATATCATTGATATCTAAATTCTAGTTAATGGTCTTCAAGGTCTTTCTCAAGATATGGAAACATTTTAATAGCTTACGAAGACACTATTAGGAATATCGGTGACTTTCGTCGATGACAGCTCTCTTTCGACTATAGATTTCATTACCAAGTAAATGAGCTATTACGGTTTTAAGTTTATCGTCACAGCACCGAGAACTGACTATTTTTTTCGTAAAAAAAAATGCTTTAAGACGAACATACCAGTAACAATATCATTCTGCCAATGAATGTACTACTATCCTTTATTCATGAAATTATTTGTTTTCATTATTTGTTGTTATACTTGGCTAGATTTTTACAGCTACCCGCAATCTTTGGCATTTAGAACACGAGCTCGTAAAATTCATTCATAAAACGATAGAACAAACGACTTTTCCTATCTTGGTTTATTTCGGGAAACACTAATGGGTACAGGTCGTATAATAAAGAGAATTTATATTCACTATGCATTGCTAACTCGATATGCAATAGCGTTATATACAAAACAAACGAGGGTACCATAACCACGTTTACATCTTTTTTCAAGAAATAAGATAGTCTTTCTACTTAATTTTAAGCAAAGCAAGCATAAAACTATTTCGATAGCATATGATACTGCAGAACGATGTTACATTATACCTACTAAGCATTATACTATAGTTAAACTTCAAATGCAAATAAATAAGCTACATTGTCATCATGCTGTGAAAAGGAACATATTTATAACATATGTGATTTATGTGACTAACAAACACTTATTTATACACACAGATATAAATTCATTACAAAAAAAAACAAAAAACGTCTATCATCGCATTTATCAGTGATTAATAAATCATGAGTGCAGTATAAGCAAGTGTCAGTGATGATGATAAGACTTAGCATTTATACCTATTATCCGGTATGGTACGGTACACAGTGATACACAATACCTTTGTGATATTTAAGTCGAAGGAGGGAGGAAACGGAAATATCCAAAAAATATCTATGTGTGTGTGAATACAAGTCTTACCTAGCGGGTTTTGTAGACAAAGGATTATCTTTTACGATTAAAAAAGAAGTGATAGAATCACATAACACTTGACACATGCTGTGATAAATTTACAGAAGTTACGTAACAGAAAAGAAATTCTACGAAAGAACATTACAATACAGTAAGCTATGTAAACTTACGAAAATTTAATGTAGGATGCGGTCCCTGTTCGGAACAGGCGCGTCGTCCTCTTGCACTCAAAAGTACCTCCTTACGTGCGGGTCGTTCAGGGACCTCAACACGTTCGAAGCTCGAGCCGGGCTCTGCGTACGCACCGCCGCCCTCCTCCCTGCCTTCCTCCACCACACACGCGGACATCACTATTTTGTTAGTCAATTACGTAGCCAATGTTTTGCTTATTTTAAACACACAGTACCTTAATGTTTTATTACAATAACGTGTTTAATTTAATATGAAATTTAGTTTTCTCTACAAATTGAACACTGCTATGAAGATGTTACATGTCATTCACTATGAATATTTTACGGTCACTGTTTAATCACTGTAATGAAAAGCCACTTTACTATAGAGCACGCAATGGCATATGATGTTGTATTTATGTATTATGTGATAAACTATACGTACATGTGTGGCACTGTTTGATGATGTTTGTAATCTGAAACAAAATAGAATAATTATAGATCAATATATATATATATAAGATTCATTTTTGTTTATAATAAAATTAAAATGCTAGGAAATAATAAAAATAAAAAAATAACAATATTTACATGGAAGCGTCTAAAAACTACTCCACGTCATCGACTAGTGGTAGCGTTCCCAAAAGACTGGCAGTTTCCACGTTGAATGGCAATACCAATTCCCTGTGGTAGAAGAAAGCCGGCCTTCTAGTCACGAGAAGCGTCAACCAGTTGCTTAGCTAGTTGTTTAAACATAGCGTGAGCACTCGGACCCCATGAACCTAGCGTCAATTAGTTACATATATTTCATATTACCTTAATAAAACTATAGGAGTAATACGGCCTACACGTCCACCGCTGTAACTCCTGGTTACCAGGATCAACAACAGTGACCCGAACACACTGAATCGTAACAAAGGAGTCCAATTTGAGTATTTGAGTGGTGTAGGATTTGCTGTTTCCCCATATTGCATCTTCGCGACCCAACTGTATATAATCTACAATAACAATCCAAGGGTTCTAATCCGATAAACAACTTTTACTCAAAGAGGAAACTTAAATGATAAATCTTTTAGATAACATCTTCCATAATATGAAACTTCATAATTGTTGAGCCAAGAGGTTAAAGACGACATATGCTTAGTCCACTTAACTTTATTTTAAACTCTTAAATACCATATAAACCATATAATATAATAAGATAAATCTTGCCGCATATGCTGAGAATTATTAGGGTGATAAATATATGAGGGTTGCTTTCAAAGTGAAATCCTGTACTGGAATATATCCTGGTCACGGGGGAGTATACAGACATACTTGAAACGGACACCAAGAAACTCAGACTCGGAAAAACAATTTGTGGATTCATACAAAGAGTTGTCCCATGTGGGATTTAAACCACAACAACGAAGTAGGAACGGCGTGGCATCCGCTTAAATCAGGCCATACGTGTTGTCAAGTTAGGTAAAACCCCAAAGAGAATTAAAATTATGGTAATTGTTTGAATAAATACAATGCCTGTTAAATAATAACACATAGTTTTTGAACCGTCTGCCTTGAAAGGTCGGTAAAAAATATTACCATAAAGGTAATCAGCTGAGTTGCTACATTTCTGAACTGTCATTCTACACCCGATGTTTTGTAGGCATTATGATTCAGTGATTAAATTTTAATTAAAAGCAGACAAAGGAAGGTCGTTTCAAAATTAAAATTGAATAGAGTTTGAGTAAAAACTTTTCTTTTTCACGACAAGAAAGATTAGCATATCATTGGCTGTCGTCTAATTCAGTACGTGTAACAAATATATCCCACTAAAAACATTTCCATGTAGATTTGTTGCCAAGACGGCTGCATATGGGTTCCCTGTGATGTGATATATCAGATCTCGTGTATAGTCAAGCTTCTGAATCAACACGTCCTAACCAAGCCAACCAAATCTAACTTTACAAACTCTATATCTCGGCAAAAATGTATCAGTGACGAAATTTGTGTATTTTAGATATCAATGAAATATAAATAATCAAAGTTTTGCAATTGAAACTTTGTAGGTTTAATTAGTCCATTATTGACGTCATATCCTAAAAATTTGAATGATCTTGTATATCAGAAACCAAAGTTATGGAGGTTCAAAAAAACGATGAAGCACTTCGAGAAAAGGTAGGTAGTGTCCTTGTGCTTCGCTTGGCTCGTCTTGGCGGGGACACGACCGTGCCCCTAGATTAGTCTACTAGGTGATCTGGCAAACTTCGTACCATATTTATTATCTAAATCTATTTTATATTTACATTTCTCTCTCAGCTTCACACAGGCAGTGTACAGTCGTGGACAAAATAAAATCTTTTGCCGCTATCTTTTATTGTTTCTTGTACACAAACCTTGTCCTAATAATAACGAAAACAAAACACGTACAAACCTTTCCAAAAAAAAAAAAAAAAACGTATAACACGCAAAGCCATCGAGTCCCAAGCTAAGCAGTGCTTGTGCTATGAGAACTAGATAACTGATATAAATACATGACATATCTACTTTTTTTGAAAATACATACATATTACTCGTATACATAGAAAACACCCAAACTCCGAAACAAATATTTGCAGATCATACAAACATTTGGTACGCCCCAGGAATGGAATCCGAGACCTTAAGCACGCTTCCACTACGCCACCGAGGCAGTAATGAATATTTTGAAAGCAATAATCCGCACGCAATCCGTATGTCTTTGTGGAATGGATTTGACTATGACATTGTATAGGATCGAGTGTCGGGGAAATCTCTCCAATATAAAAAGGATAATCTTCCGACCAGCCAAAGACATCAAGCCTGGCGAATATAGGCACACCTAATGAAGTTGTTTATGTACTACGAGTAACAGGCGCAATAAACCTTCATCGCCGAATACTGAGCCTGTGGTTACTTCGTAGTTAACAGAATTTCAACCTTAAACTTAATTGATAAAACAATATGATGGTGTCTCGGATGTCATCCTATTGCTTTACTTATTGCTATTGCAAATTTTTCTTATATTAATTAATGGAGCTGGTTAGAAGACAGTGGGAAATGAAAATATCGGTCGATAAAATGATACAGGCATAAAGTATATCTTGGTAACATAGAAAACATGTAAATAAATACTTCAATCTAAAACTAATTCAGTTACAATTTCCCAAACAACTCCCAACTTTCATTAACTTCGATTTTAAAGCCCAATTCATCTAACAATCCAAGTCAAACAAAATTAGGAGGAAGATCGTCCACGACAAACAACAATATCTCTCAACAAAATGTTTCGGTATTTTGCTAAAACAAATTTATTTAATCGAAAGTATCAATATTTTCTCACCTATCTATCTCTCATCTCGATCGGTAGCTTTAACTTGCGAAGTAAACTTCATTACTTTAATAGAATTTTCATCTGGAAATTCAGACCAGATGTTATCGCTATATGGAGTTCAATTTATGAAGAACCTTCATCTCTAGGAATGTCTTATGGAACTGAGACACTGATACTATAAATTTTATAATAAAAGAGGGCAAAAGATAGCGTTAACTTCAATCGGCAAGAACAATGTGAGAATTTTTTAGCCCCGAACTGGTCCATTTGGTCTATCTGATTACCTATACTGAAACCTATTCGTTAAACTTATTACGGTGACATGTCATTAAGGATCAAGGTTCTTATTGCGTTCATGTGTACATTAAAATGATACTGATTCTAAAAACATGAAAACATGATAGGTTTGTACACCAATCATGAGCTATGTCGATGTGTGGTGACAACAGTTTTAAAATGGCTAAGTTAAGTTTGCCCCTACTTTACTAAAAGTTTGCACAAAACCCTCGGTGCGTGAGTCTGACTCGCACTTGACCGAGTTTTAAACATACACTAAAACTTAGTTTTTAAATCGTTTAGTCTTTGAAGTATTTTATTAAATATTTTTATAGGTTTTATATTAGCAAACAATACATTGGACAGTATAGAAGCAATTACGTTATATTACGTAATGGTATTTTTACGGAATTCTTTGAGGCTAACCTTCCTATACATAAAAGATTATCAAGTAACACTTCCCTTTAAGGATACATATTCTCTCCGGTATAAAATATTCATAAACAGGAAAAAAGGTTAACATGAAAAACATGTTTTTTTTAGAGAAACAAAACGTGAAAGATGGGGCTTAAGTAATTGATTAATAGACGACACACGAAGGAACCTCTTATATGTTATTTGAAATTTAATTAATTAAAGGAATAGTTATATCAGTTTCAAATATACAGTATTTCTCAATCCTTTCTCACTGCAGAAATTGAAAGACTTTTGACAAACACAAAAATTTCAATTTAGTGATCGTTTTTGGCATAGTTTTTGATTTCCGTTTTTCCGTTATTATTTTTCTGGTTATTTATATATTTAATAACTAGCTGAGCCCCGCGGTGCTACCCGCGGCTATTGTTGTAACACGAGTAACACCGCGGGACAAAGTTAGTCTAAAAAAAGTTGCCTAAGTTACTCCCCGGATCATCAGCTACCTGCCAGTGAAAGTCCCGTCAAAATCCGTTGAGCAATTCTAGAGATTACCCGAACAAACAGACAGACAGATAGACAATTTTTTTTTAAATACATCTTTGGTATATGTATTGTGTATACATACATGTGCATTTAGTAAAAAGCGGTTATTATAATATTACAAACAGACACTCCAATTTTATTTATTTGTATAGATGTATAGCTAACAGTATCAAGATATGTAAAACTTACTTAAAGTTAGTATTTGTTCAAGGAATTATTAAAAACTAAGTTTCGTAAGTTTAAGTATAGTGTGTTTTATACTTTACTCTCCATTTATTTAGAGAATAATATTAAAAGATTTTGTTACACCGCCATCAAATAATGCGAGCAAACTTTTTTTGACAGCCTCTGCCAAAAAATTCACATTACACCTTCATCGAATTAATGTCAGTTTATTGACATTTGATATATTCATATTGTTTGCAGTGTGACAATGTTGAACCATATTGTTTTCTGTTATGGAAGCCGGTCCTCATTTCATCTCATCTACATTTTCATCATATTTCATCACGACGACGATTTGACCGTGGGAGGGCCACGCTTCGGCGTGAATGGGCCGGCTCGACCGGAGTGATACCACGGCCTCACAGAAAACCGGTGTGAAATAGCGCTGGCACTGTGTTTCACCCAGTGAGTGAGGACACCGGAGGCCCATACCCCAACCCCTCCCCATATCCCTTTCCTCATCCACCAAAGGTCGGCAACGCACTTGTGACGATTCTGGTGTTGCGGGTGTATAGACACCCGCAACACCAGAATCCTATCGTCTAAGACTATCACCTAAGACCTATCACCTGATGGTTATTACCGCCGCCCATAGGGGCGGCGGTAATAACCATCAGGTGATAGGTCTGCTCGTTTGCCACTTACACCATAAAAATAAAGACGAAGACTTGAAGATTTAAAAAGTCAAGACTTTAAATATTTGAGATAGACAGAAACAGCTAATCCGGCTGATTACCATCTCATCAAAAGAAGAACGTTAAAGCACTGCCAGCGAAAGTTAACTAGTAAATTGCCTGCTTCAATAGACGTCGTTTAAATGCAGTTGTTCGTTCTGAATGTTTATGTGCTTAAAATAAACCTCTTATATAATATTATGTGTATTTTCTGTGTCAGTTGTGTGAAGGAGGGAACCGCTTGTGCAGGTCAAAACTTAACGACGGGAGAAACTACTTTTCAACTTAGCAGTTTGATTGCAAGCACAGTTATTATTTGTTTAAATTATATACGTAAAAATCAGTTAAATTAATAATAGTAATAATGTACCTAACCTTTATTTCGGAAATAACTAAAGGAACTGTGTTAGTACATGCAATTTAAACAAATAACTTATTTAAGGACTGTCATCTCTGTCTGCAATGACACTCAAGAGACGGTTCGCTTTCACCTGATTGCTGCAAGATCATCTATACTTATAAAATAGTAAGTCCTGACTGACTGACTGACTGACTGATTCATCATCGCCGAGCGTAAACTATAATAGTTAGGGCTATGAAATTTGGTGAGTAGGATCGTTGTATTGAGTAGGCACCCACTAAGAAAGGAATTTTGGAATTTCTACCCCTAAGGGGGTGAAATAGGGGTTGAAAGTTTGTATGGAAGTCCGTCATTTTTTAAGTTAGAAACCTGAAACTTTACTTTTGGGCTGTTGATTAAAAATGAATAAACACGTATTTCAGCGTTTTTGAATATTCAACCCCTAAGGGGTGAAATAGGGGTTGACATTTCGTACATAGGTTAGTCTGGAACTCCGTCATTTTTGAAGTCTGAAACATGAAACTTTATTTATGTGTTACTAATTTAAAAACAGTAGAGACGTATTTGAGCGTTTCTGAATATTCTACCCCTAAGGGGTGAAATAGGGGTTGAAAGTTTGTATGGAAGTTCGCCATTTCTTAAGTTAGAAACATGTTACTTTATTCACGTGCTAGGGACTAAAAATGAGTTCACACGTATTTGAGCGTTTCTTGGTATTCTACTCCTAAGGGGGTGAAATAGGGGTTGACATTTCGCATATAGGTTATTCTGTAAGTCCGTCATTTTTGAAGTTTGAAACATGGAACTTTGTTTTCGGGCTACTGATTAAAAATGAGTAGATACGTATTTAAGCGTTTCTGGATATTCTATCCCTAAGGAGTGAAATAGGGGTTGAAAGTTTGTATGGAAGTTTGTCACTTTTTAAGTTATAAGCATGAAACTTTATTCATGTACTACTGATTAAAAAAGAGTAAAGACGTATTTAAGCGTTTCTTCATACTCTAACCCTAAAGGGGTGAAATAGGGGTTGAAAGTTTGTATGGAAGTCCGTTATTTTTTAAATTAGTACCATGAAAATTTTATTTTGGGCTACTGATTGAAAATGAGTAGATACATATTTAAGCGTTTCTGCATAATTTACCAATAAGGGGGTGAAATAGGGGATGAATTTTTATTTATGAACTTCCGTCCTATTTAACTTAGAAACCTGAAACTTTACTTTTGAGATACTGATTAAAAATGTGTAGATATCTATTTAAGCGTTTCTGCATATTTTACCCCCAAAGGGTGAAATAGGGGTTGACATTTCGTACATAGGTTAGTCTGGAAGTCCGTCATTTTTAAAGTTCAAAACATGAAACGTTATTTATGTGTTACTGATTTTAAAAAAGTAGAGACCTATTGAAGCGTTATTGGATATTCTAACCCTAAGGGGGTGAAATAGGGATTGAAAGTTTGTATGGAAGTTCGTCATTTTTGTAAGTTAGAAACCTAAAACTTTACTTTTGGGCTGTTGATTAAAAATGAATAAACACGTATTTCAGCGTTTTTGAATATTCAACCCCTAAGGGGTGAAATAGGGGTTGACATTTCGTACATAGGTTAGTCTGGAACTCCGTCATTTTTGAAGTCTGAAACATTAAACTTTGTTTTTTGGGCTACTGAATAAAAATGAGTAGATATGTATTTAAGCGTTTCTGGATATTTTACCGCTAAGGAGGTGAAATAGGGGTTGCAAGATTGCATGGAAGTCTGTCATTTTTTGAGTTAGAAACATAAAATATTATCTTTGGGTTACTAATTAAAAACGAGAAAATACATATTTTAGCATTTTTGGATTTCTACCCCTAAGGGGAGAAATAGGCATTGGCATGTCATATATTGGTTAGCTTTGAAGTCCGTCACTTTTTAATTTAACAGCCTAAAAACTGTCGTCTATATGTTTCTGATTACAAATAGATGAATACTTATATCAGCATTTATGTGAATTCTGTTCCTAAAGGGGATGAAATATGGGTCGAATGTTTGTATGAAAGTTCTTTTAAATGGAAAATTGATCAAAAATAAATAAATAAGTTTAAAAACATGAATAAATTACTGATACATACTTTAACACAGTTTTAATTAAATACATATAATCAACTTCCACGCGAGCAAAGCCGAGGGCAACAGCTAGTCATCTTATACGATACTAGCTGACCCACTAGCACGAGCAGCAACCTCGTTTGCGCCTTATATTGCCCGTAGCGTGAAATTTTCCCCCGTTTTTGAAACATTCTTCATTGTTGCTCCGCTCCTATTAGTAGTAGCGTGATGATATACCTTATAGCCTTCCTCGATAAATGGACTATCCAACACCGAAATTTTTCAAATCGGACCAGCGGTTCCTGAGATTAGCATGTTCAAACAAACAAACAAACAAACTCTTCAGCTTTATATATTAGTATAGAAGAGTGAGAGAGACTAAATACATTAAGTGTAGCTACTTTTTTATTAATCTCAGTCTTGTTATCAAGTGTTTGGTACCAGGTGTTTGTCTCCGTTTAAAGTCTTAACCCACAAGCAATGTAGAACTAACCAACTCTAAGTATTGCTAAAGATTTATCTCTCTTTATAACATTTTTTTTTCATTTTCTTTGCAATAAATTACTTTAGATAAAGTCTAAAACTTATTTTATTTTCTCTTTACAAGCAGAGATTATACAGATTTTTTTATTTTTTCATTTTTCTTGAACACTGTGTACTATTCGATAGTCGACATAACTTTGATGCATGTAATTTCTTCATCGCATTATGAACATGTTTTTCGGATTATACTATTGTATTTTGTCATTTACATTTGTGACTTTTGTGGTTTATCATACGTACATTGTAGTAATTACACACGAAAAAAGTGGTTTATCTAAAACTTGTGGTTTATCTAAAATTTGTCTGTGTCTTAATTTATTACTGTTGTTTCTCTAATGCCAACCATGTCATCAGACTAATTAACTTTAATTATTTTATATATATTCTTTTTTATATATATATATTAATTATGATATATATATTATCCTACTAATATTATAAATGCGAAAGTTTGTAAGGATGGATGAATGTTTGTTACTCTTTCACGCAAAAACTACTGAACGGATTTAGATGAAACTTCACAGTAATATAGCTTATACATCAGAATAACACATAGGCTACTATTTGCCGCGATAACCGACATATACGCGGGCGGAGCCGCGGGCAACAACTAGTATATAATATATTATATATCATCTGATACTCAACACCATCTAGCTTCAAACTAAGCAGAGCTTGTGCTATAAAATTAAAATTGACTGATTGAAGACTTATACAGACTTTTGTTGTAAATACATACACACTAGCCTTTGGCTGCGGCTCTACCCGCTTGTAGGTCAGATATCACGGTAACCATTTTTCGGGTTAATATACAGCCTATATCACTCACGTATAATATTGCTTTCTATTGGCATAAGGGTTTTCAAAATCAGTTGATTCACTAGATCCAAAGATTAACCCTACAAGGTAAAGTTTGTGAGATTGTTCTCACCAAATTTACCTCTTATAATAGGTATTAGTAAAGATTATACTTAGAAAGTCCGAAACAAATATCTGCCGATCATACAAACAATTGCTCTGACCCGGAATTCGAACACGAGACGTCAGCATGCTGTGCTGTCATATACGCTACCATTGCGCTACCGAGATATTCGCTTCAGTAACTTGTGTAAAGAGTAGGTACGTTATGATGTTATGTATGTTTGTATGTGATGTATGAGTTCAAACACTTGACGCATATTAATGCAGATGGGATACATACTCTAATACCTGATAGGGGTGTTAAGAAAATATTTATTTGATAACATTATGTCGTCTTCTCCGTAACAAACAAAAGAAAAAAAATAACGCTTAAAGAGTTCATAAGAAATTTTAATTTCGTTGTAAGGATACTCAGTTATAATACTCTCCTAAACATAAACCTGTCTCATAAATCTTTATGTAAAAAGGCACGTTAAAAGAGTACGTTTCATTAAGACATTTATTTTTTACTTGCAGAAAAAACACTGACATTATTTGCTAAAATTATTATAACCCTGACACATCTTTTATTACTGAAAAATTTACTTAGTAACAATTAGATAAATCGAAATTCCAAGTTGTTAATTCTATTTGGGTCATACATGCCGAATTAAATAGAATGCCTGGCTGTTGCCCGCGGCTTTGCTCGCGTGGATGTTGATTATATGTATTTAATTAAAACTGTGTAAGTATGTTTGAATAATCTAACTTATCCTACTAAAATTATAAATGCGAAAATTAGTAAGGATGGATGGATGTTTGGATGAATGTTTGGATGTATGTTTGTTACTCTTTCACGCAAAAACTACTGAACGGATTTGGATGAAACTTTAGAGTAATATAGCTTATACATCAGAATAACACATAGGCTACTATTTGCCGCGATAACCGACATATACGCGGGCGGAGCCGCGGGCAACAACTAGTCCTACTAATATTATAAATGCCAAAGTTTGTAAGGATGGATGGATGTTTGGATGTTGGTTACTCTTTCACGCAAAAACTACTGAACGGATTTGGATGGAACTTTACAGTAATATAGCTTATACATCAGAATAACACATAGGCTACTATTTGCCGCGATTACTGGCATATAGCTAAAAAACGTGAATAAGCAACTAGCTTATTCACGTTTTTAAACGTATTTATTAATAGCACATTAAAAAGGACTTTCATTTAAACTTTCGATCCTTATTTTAACTCCTTTAGAAATAGAATTCCCATAAATGCTGATGTATATATCTATTTGCAGATCGTACAAACATTTGGTCTGACCCAGGAATCGAATTAAAACTTCAGCAGTCGCGTATGCTACCAATAAGTCACCGTGTCGGTAAAAAATCTTACCATCTAAATAAATTAGATTGAGTTTCTGCGTTTGGAGCCTTTATTATAGACAAACCGACTAAGTAAATAAATAACACCGACGCGTGAAGGAGAAAATGTCTTATTATCACGCAACATGACATTCGTAACGTAACTCAAATAATAACGTTATTCCCTAGAACCGTTTTCATGCGTCATTAGCCAGTCTGCAGAGTGCGAATTTCATTCAAATCACGTTTTATTAATTTTACGCTGTGTCAAATGTTCGATGTGTAGCAACTAAGTATAACTTTTTACCTAATTTAAAATAGGAGACAATGTGTCAGAATTCTTGGAACTCAGAACTCTCAATATTCTGTCCTATAAGAAACATTTTAGAAAATCCTGATTTTATTTCCGTATAGTTCCATATAGTCAGCATTCAAATTTGAATTATATCTCGTTGTAGGCTCAAAGTTCATTTTTATCATTCATGTATGCATGGAACTCCGAGTTACAGACTTGTCATAAAGTGCCAAATCCTAGGTTAGCTTATTTTTTAGTACTTTAAATTTCAAACGTTGTAGATTAAGAGCATATAGGATTAACAGATATAAGAGGCAACACATGTCTAGTTCGTACGTTATGCCACACCTGTCATAGTACATTTCTTTCTAACATACAATAAAACATTCAAACCACCTTTTATAGACCTCATCGTTCATAAACAAAAAAGTTGTTATATTAATAATGGCATCACTCACACGATTCAGTTCAATAAATACCTGACCCACTTTCTACAAAGCAACGAATACTTACTCCATTATTCAAGTCCGACTTTTTAGTAACCCACTTAGTGTAAATTGATGGAAAAATTTAGGCTACGGTAAACCATAACGATTTTTCTTTTAAACTGCCGACTTAGTTAACTTTTTAAATACAGCGATTTTTAACGTAAGTTGTTTGAAATATAATAACGCCTAAGTTATAGAAGAATTTAATTTGTAGCCTTCTCGATATTGTGTAGCATGATTCTACATCTAATCTACCTGTTGATAAAATACTAGTAATATTTTTGTAACTACACTTATTTCTTTAACTTAAAGTACCTGGATCACTGAACTTTGCTCGGTAATTTATTTTGGTAAACTTACTAAAAATAAATCAGTCGGATTGAACAACCAGAGTGATGCGTAATAGAAACATGTGTACATACAACTATCGAACTATCTATCAATATTTTTTTCTTTTTTTACTTAATATTATCTAGGACTAACTAAAAACGACTTCAGGATAAATCCTTTGCGACAACATTATTTATAAGTAGTTAAAAATGAGATGGTGTCAAATAACCAAAACTGCAAAATTCAAATCTCTTTTTGAAAATTAGATATTTTAGGAAATCAAAAGATGGTCTTTAAAAAGGTTTTTTTATCAGCTTACCGTGTATTTCGAATTCTAAAATCATGAAACACATTTATCGACAAGGCAAGAAAGGTTTTCAAGGAAATAATACTAAGAAAATAAAAAATAGTTTCAAATATTCGTTAACTCATAATTTATCTACGAAATAAAAGACTATAATTTAAGCGTTTATCAGTATCTATATGTAAAACTTAATCGCCAAATGTGTTGCTAAGCGCAAAACTCCAGTATCATTCTACAAATTCGGCTATTTTCTTTTTAATATTTTCGTTACAAAACGTAAACAAAATACAATACAAATTCTATGTTTCCACATGATAAACTCAAGAATATGCGTAAAGATAAAATATGAATTAAAATTAAAGTCAAATTAGAAATAGGAACGAAGTTTACAAGTTAGAGTTATTAAGTAAAAATTAAGGAACAATCAAATAAATCACCGACCATTCGTAGGTGGTTCCCAATGCCTGTCTTCCCAGAGGAAATTCATAGTTCAACCAGCGCTCTCAATAGTTTCATTGAATGATTTATGATTTGACATAGTACCACAATATGTTCGTGTGTATATACTGAGAACAGATCATATATTATTGTAGTGGAAAGAGGAGGTTCACACCTCTCCCAAAGTTCTCCATAACAATCGGTCTTGTGTTGCCGCATACGACGGATTTAGACAACTTTAGTATTAATTTGCTAAGGAGCCTAAGTAACTATTTATCTCATCAGCTATCTGCTAGTGAAGATCCCGTTAAAATCAGTTCAACCGTTCCAGAGATTAGCCGGAACAAATAGACAGACGGACAGAAATTTAAAAAAAAATGTTTGTGTCGTATTTACTTTCATATCCATTAAGTGAAAAATTGTTCATTGAAAACATTAATTTCTTATGCGACATACTAAGGACTTAAGTCAAAGCATACTTTAATACACATTACATTCATACATAATATAAATACCTACAATGCATTTGTAAATAATTATGTAAATTAAAGATTTGATGCGTTGTTAGAAATAAATTGATTGGGTTGCTATCGATACACAACTCTCATCATCTATCACAACAACATTTATGAAATATATAATAGTGATTTATTGCAGTTTTTGTGGTACAAACTTTATTAGAATTGGACTTTATTCATATTTAATTATATATTCGCAAGCCATGGTATGTGGCAAACATTTCTTGAGCCTTATCCAATTTTATATCTTGCATGCGATTGTTCATTGTATGTACACATGTGTTAGAGCGAATAAATGAATCTTATCTTATCTTAACGAGAAACGGAACTATTTTGTTATTCTGTTGGAATCGTTGATGAAAACATCATCGTCAATACAGAGTGCAATTATCCTTTTTTTATCGACTTAAGTACTCATCAATTTGTAGTTTGCAATTTAATACGTCAGAAATAATTTATAATTATAATGTATTCATTCTATTACGCTATACAAACTAAACAAATTCAATAAAAAAAATAGCGATAGTTTTCAAACTTTTAAAAAAACCGGTATTTTTATAAATAAAAATACTCTAACAAGTAAACTCAAATTACTCGAAGCGGACCATGCCCTACTCAATTTCAGGCGAATGAATGGTCGACAAGACGGGTACTAACATATCAAAGCAAAACAAAGGAAACCCTCTTGCCCTCATCAGTGTAGCTAGGTCAAGCCTTTAGCTACATACAGAATTGTTTTACATGAGTGCACTGATTTGAACTTCTATGACATGATATGTTAGACATAGAAAAAATAATATATTTATATAAAATATTTTTTTATGAAATAGGGGACAAACGAGCAGACATATCGCCTGATGGTAAGCGATTACCGCCGCCCATGGACACCTGCAACACCAGGGGCGTCACAAGTGCGTTGCCGGCCTTTGCGGGATGGGGAGGAGGATGGAGGGAGCCTCTTGTATCCTCACTCACTCGTTGAAAAACAGCACAAGCGCTGTTGTACACCAGTTTTCTGTGTAGTATAAAAAAAACAGGTGTGATTTTCATTAGTTTGGTATTCGCTTAGAGCTTACCAGAATACGTTCATTGGTATTACCATGACAAAGGTTAGAAGAAAAGAGTTGGAAATATATTGGTTTTAATATGTGTACAGTGAATTGAAAATTTAAATTACTGCTTGGTAGTAAGCTCTCGTAAAATTTTAGATTTAAGATACAAAATATACTTTAGTATGTCGGTAGGATAAATAGAAATTATAACAAACTAGCTGAACCCCGCGGTGTTACCCGCGGCTATTGTTGTACCGCGAGTAACGCCGCGGGACAAAGTTAGTCTAAAAAAGTAGCCTAAGTTACTCCCCGGATCATCAGCTACCTGCTAGTGAAAGTCCCGTCAAAATCCGTCCAGCCGTTCCAAAGATTACCCGGAACAAACAGACAGACAGACAGACAGACAGACAAAAAAAATTTTAACTACATTTTTGGCATGTGTACCGTGTATGCATACATATGCATTTAGTAAAAAGCGGTTATTTTAATATTACAAACAGACACTCCAATTTCATTTATTTGTATAGATGTATAGATATAATTTTAGTAATCTTTTCATTTTATTTTTAATCGAATCATTGCAAAAAAAACTGAATTGAATGTATTGGACTCAAATATTTTTGTAAGAAACAGTTTTGTGAAGGAAAAATAAACTTTTTATTATTATCATAACTATTTTAATGATTTGGTCATAGCATTTAAGAAAGTATTTTAATAAATTAAAATCTCAACTTTACTATTCCCTATTCTCAAGGATACTAATAGGTTTATAAACAGTGCAAATCTATACTAATATATAAAGCTGAAGAGTTTGTTTGTTTGTTTGAACACGCTAATCTCAGGATTTGAAAAATTCTTTCGGTGTTGGATAGTCCATTTATTGAGGAAGGCTATAGGGTATATATCATCACGCTACTGCTAATAGGAGCGGAGCAACAATGAAGAATGTATCGAAAACGGGGGAAATTTTCATGCTACGGGCAATGTAAGGCGCAAACGAGGTTGCGTGGGTCAGCTAGTCATTTATATACAAAGCATACAATCATTTATGTACAGGCTCCAGAAATATACATTAAAATAAATAGCTTTGCTAACTCTGCAGAATCGTTTTTAACAAAAAGTAGTTTTCAACTATGAATTGCAAGAGTTTCAGCTTAAATGCCCTAAACGTGGTAAAAGTTTGCCTTCCATGGGTAAACTTTTTACCATAGTTTAGTTACACATTTACCGCATGATATAGTTATTCTACAATACACATTGTTCACTATATTAAAATACACTCAATTTAGTATATTTAGTATATACGATCGCTTCTATTTAGGATTTATATTTCAATGACTGGAAAATTTACGTCAAAAACAAATACTAACTTCATAAAACTTTAATAATTTCTGCTTCAGTATCGGATATTTCTTCACTTACTATTGGTTTTCATTTCTTAACATATCACATAACGCGCTGAACTTTCAAATTAAAGAGCTGTTCATCATATAGAAAACTAGCTGACCCGGCGAATTTCGCGAAAGTCTCAGCTTCCCACAGGCAGTGTACAGTCACGGACAAAAAAAATTACTTTTCCCGTTATCGATCTCTTAATGAAAGTATTTTGTAAACACCTAATCACCACAAACACCCTATGTTTGTGGTGATTAAGTTTATTAGAGATGGGTATAGACAAAAAATGTAAATAAATTTCCCAACGGTTTAGCAGGGGATCCAAATCAATGTTGTAATATACACTTGAGGCTCTTTTACTTTTTATCACACTGAAAGTATATCAAACAAATTTTTGAGTGATTTGCAATCTTGTTAAAACTTTGATACATCCCGTGAAAATCTTAAATTTTATGAAACTAATTTAATAAAAACTGTTAGGTGCTCTTGGAACTTGCCATTTATTTGGATGAAACATTAACGTTAAGTTTACTTCTACATTTATTTCGCTGACTTATTTATTATTTAATTCAGAACATATTCTATTTATTATCCGTTTTGGAGAAACAATTTCTAAAACGTATTTCGTGAACTTACTACAAAATATAAGTTTTTTGATGTTCACAATGAGTGTACGTAAACTAGACGAATAAGCTGATTTAGTATTAGAAAGTTTTAAATGAATTCCGAAAGTCGTTCAGAACGGAGACCAAAATTAATTAACGAATACATAATAAAAACTAAAGTAAACATTTTCAGAAACCTGCCCTTTTGTGGGCATTTTATATAATTATATTATACGATTACAATGGACAGGTAAAAACAATAAACTTACCAAGGATTCTTATATTATCGTCCCGGCTGTTGGAAACATTCGTGCACATCAGCAGTTATAACTTATCTCAAGTTTATAAGTATACTTCATGTAGAGAACTAGTAACATAAAACCTTAATGCTTAATTACCAAATACATCAGAAGGTACCTAGGTAACTAACGTGTATAAATTGTGATGTTAAACAATCTCAAGTCCTGGTGTATTTTTTTTAAATTTCAAAGTTATTTACCTATCATTTTTTAACAAACTAGTTCCATACTTGTAATAGTGACGGTGTTTTGCGTATTTTGATAAATTGCTCTCACCGTAATTCAACTCTTATCTTGTTAATTCCAAAGACTCAAATGTCAAGACCTTTCTTCATTAAACATTTTTTCATTGTCATTTCACGTTATCATCATACTTTGTTTTTTATATAATTGTTACTTGTTTTGTTATTGTGTGTTTTGAGTGTATTGTTTTAAGTTTGAGTTTTCTGTCTTTGTATTATTGTTGCCCTGCTTAGTTTGTCGGCTCTTACGACAAATATATAAATATACGACACTCCTGGGATGAGTATGGGTGATAACAGTTAGTAATAACTAAGAATTAATTAAGAATTTTATAAATACGCTATAAATTTGTGATTTGCTTTTATGTAATACGAATTCTGCATTTTCTCTTATGCTGAAAAAGTAAAATGCTTTTATACTTTTCTTGCATGCGCTCAACGATGGAGCTCAATGCATTCCAAATTGGTTTACAATTTTCATTTAAAATGGATGGAAATAATTCTCTAGCTTTTATATTCTAATTGCAATACCAACTCCTTTATTCAAAGTTGTAAATGATCCAAAATGTTACTTAATACTTTTGATTATGATTGAATGTGCCCCGTAACAGTTAAATTACTTTTCTTGTATATAATTTTACATATATTTAAGAGTATCGATTATATTATAGTTACTGATACTAAAGATAACAGTAAGTATTTAATGATCAAAATTCAGATGCAAAATATTAAAAAAAGGAACTTTTAATAAGCAAAAGTCGACATTTTAAGTCTACGACCGACAGTTGATGAGTATCCGTACTTTTTCGGGTACACGGCAGTCTATCAAGCTGCCTGTCTAGTACAGGTTAGTATCTTAAGAACTTTCAGTTAATAAAACATTTTTGTGTAAGATGTTTTTTATGTCATATAAACGGTAAAAGCTAAGAAAATCTCTAAATTAAATTCAAAAGAATTTAGTAAAGTTACTAATAAATCAAGGGACAGGGGTCTTATGTGCTTATAAAGACTAAATATCTTTGATCTAATGAGGGTTTCCTGAAATAATCGACATGAGGTCCAACCACTTGTCAAAATACATACAAGATTTGTATTTTTTCAATCACTGTTTTGGTTTCTTGAATCTTAAAAACGTTACATAAGGAATCTTGTTTTCTAAAATGCTAAAATGCCACAGTGTTGTGCAGTGCCTATGTGTGCAAATACATAGGCTCTCGCCTCTGTTTTTGAGCTCAATCTTCAGTTCGGCAACCTTTCTCTGGCCGTAATCCAAACACTTACAGTTTTACTAAAATACTGTACGTTCAGTAGGAATCTGTGCCATCTGACAGCTATTTGGACCTGACGCATACTAAGCGCCGTCTGGAGGCAGAAAAAGTAACAAAACATCAAAACCCCCATTGGATTAACGGTTTAGAAGAGATAATCTAAAATAATTTATCTACATATTTATTATTTACATTATCGTGGTATTATTTTTGTGTAATAAAATCTTATTTATTTCGTATCATGATTTTCAGACATATATATTTGACAGAAAAATTGTTAATGTTGTCGGTCACAATTTAAGAAGCTTTTAAGGTTTAGTCAGAACCCTTGAAAAAGTACGGGTGTTTGTCAAAGCGCTATAACATGAGAACTAAAAGTTTTGAACATAGGGGTTATGTGGCGTGCGACACGAAGAACCACTCCGGACGTGAGTTGATGTTTCCGACTGGGTCCGGCCCTTATCCCAAGTTTTCTCATTACCGCTCTGTTTACTGAAAGATCTCAGGCAAACGCCACATTCATTTTGCTAATGACCGAAGCAAATTTATATACTTTCAGGAAGAATATTTACGATAAGCTTTCAATAAATTTGCCATCCTCCAGAAACGTTGCAATAAATATTGATTATACTTACATTAGTATAGTGTTTATTTGTAAGACTAAGGCATGTACCAACGCACTATTAGTAAAGCTAACCTCATCGCTTCATGAGCCAAGATGGAGTTCTTGTGTCAGAATATTGAAATAATTATTTTCTGATCAATTTCTTGTTTTCATACATATTTCTTATAAATTTAATATAGAGTAGGTAAAACAAATAATGTAATCATCTATTGAAAATTGCTTTATTTGTTAAGCTATCACGTGCGAGTGTACTATAGTAATATTAAAAAAATTAAATCAATCTCCAGGATAAGCACCTCTTCGTATACAGGCTTATGGAATACTAGCCGACGCAACCTCGTTTGCGTCTTCTATTGCCCGTAGCGTGATAATTTTCTCACTATCTTCATTGGTGCTCTGCCCCTGTTAGTCTTAGCGTGATGATACATAGCCTATAGCATTCCTCGATAAATGGGTTATCTAACACTAAAAGATTTTTCAAATCGGACCAGTAGTTCCTATGACTAGCGCGTTCAAACAAACAAACTCTTCAGCTTTATATATTAACAAAAAACAACAATAATATAATAACGTATATATATAATACAATAAAGTCAAAGTCAATATCAGAGTTCCTTTAGTTTGAGCTACAGAATAAAAGTAATTGTTGGTGCACGGACCCGGCGGGGACTGTGAGGGGGAGACGCGGGGTGCAACAGGACAAGCGCGCCGCCTATCGACAACTTTTGGTCACTCAGCTTTTGTCTTACGAACTCATTAGATCGTTTTTTGTTATATTATTACAATTAAACTCGTATAGTACAGAATCAGCGGCCTTTCTTTTATTCTACTTATATCAAGTCAACAGTAATGTTCATTGTATTTTCATTATAATTGAAATTATCGGTTTAAACTTCATTAGAGTGGTTCTTAATCCTCAATTGCAAATTATATACCATAGATTATCCTAAAATGCTTCAATAGCACAAGAACAAATATTTATCATAGGAATACCTTCCAAAGTACAATTGATACGAAAACTAAGCCTTATGTCCGTCTTTTCCTTCTTCATTATTAAATGAAGCTTACACATGGGCTCCACTAACAATCTATATATTATTTTATACTGAGAGAATTCGCCGCACCTTCAAATAAGAGTAGATAAACTTAGGTACATAAATCTTGATGTCATATGGTATGAGAACTATGAATGTTTAGTTTAAGTTGCTAATGAATCGAAAAAATACAACAAAATATCAGGCGAACTCCTCTTATCATTTGTAATGAAGTTTAACAAAAAAGATAAATAGCATTAATAAGCATGTAAACTTTAACGGTTATAATCTCATTTACTCATATCAATCATTTATTACAATTGCTTAAAGTAAAATAAACCACTTGTGTCCTTGATTTACTGCGAACCTGTCTCTGGTTGTCACTCAAACTCAAACTCACTGATATATTTCTCTTCATCCATTGTAAGTACCTACAATAATCAACAAAACGGTACGAAATGCGGTATTTCGGAATCAACGAGATCAGTAATAGGTATTACTGTTTAATAATTAATTAATAGTTTTAGTTTTAATAATTAACTGCCTCGTTGGTCTAGCGGTTGGCGTGTGCGACTGCTGATATGCGGTCTCGGGTGCGATTCCCGTGTCGAACCAAATGTTTGTATGATCTACAAATATTTGTTTCAGAGTTTGGGTGTTTTCTATGTATAATATTTATTTATTTACAAAAAAAAGAGTATATATGTATTTATGTCAGTTGTCTAGTACCCATAACACAAGCTCCGCTTAGCTTGGGACTAGAGGGCGTTGTGTAAAAGAAAACAAAACCTATTCTTCAGATTGCGAAGATTCCCGTTTGCACATCTAAATATATATATTAACGAAACGCGAAGATATAAAAGTATAAAATATAATACATATTATATAAATGTCGATAAAATAACCATCTCGTAACATTCTGTGAACGCAATTACCATCTTGTAAAAGGAAATTGCTGCGAACAAATAGGACGTTTCCTCTACATGCAAACATTACTCGAACTGTATGTACTCCTTAGAAAAAGAAAGAAACGTATGTAATGAGATCAAACCTTATATTTGCGTAAAGTAAGAATGTAATACATTTTGATTAATATAAGAAAATTGCAAACACAATTTTTAAATCTCTTTCGTCATTTAGGGTGCATTCATTACTATACCATCCAAATAAACATTAGCAAAAACTAAAAAACGTTTGTTTACAAAAGCCGGTTACAAACTAAGAATAAGATACTTGAAGCTATTGAAAGCGTGTTTATTAGAGAAGTCTTAGAAATTAAAAGTTTAATCTTATATCAAAGGAAGTTTGGAAAGCTGGCGCTAAGTTGTGCTATGAACCTGACTACGATCAATTTAATAAAACACCCTTGCTAGCTATGTGTCGATCCCTGCTAAAAGGGTGCTTTTTTACCATCGTCGGATAATCGAAGCTTGCTCCCTCGTAATTATTTCTTATTTAATGTGTCAACTGTCATGTGTATGTGTCAACAACAAAAAAATGTTCATCCCTTAAAATTTACAAAATATTTTCTTACAAAATTAAAAGTAGCAGCTTCTAACGTTTTAAGTATAAAGCCCCATCCGTTTATGCTCTGTATTCATGAATCAGTGAGTCAGGCCAAGTAGTCCCATACGTATTGATAAATTAAGAGTATTTCTCTTTTATTACTAGTAAATGATTAACAATTTATATGGCTTTACAGATAATATTAAACACTTTGAAAAGTTGAAACTGAAACACTACTAAGATAAAGCGAAACTGAATACGCAAAATGGCTGGCGTTGTTGAATATTTGTGGAAACTAGGTCTGTAGTCAGGAGCATTCTTTGAATGAATTACCTTTTATTGCAGACAAACAAAGTCTTTTAAAAGTTTCTATTTTTTCTATTTGTTACAAGAATACATTAAAATAATGAACATATGCTAATGGAAGCCTTATCGTAGAGACAATCTCACTTACAAGCAACCTATGAAATATTTACTACATAATTTTACCAGCATTTATTTTTCACGTTAACTATGCTATTAACTTAAAAACAATTTATTTAATTAATGTTAAGTATGAAAATAGAAAAATGAAAAATACATACAGTGGAACATAGAACCTCCTCTTTTTTTTGAAGTCGGTTAAAAATGAAGATCAGATTAAATAATAGAAAAGTCTTTTTAAATTCGAGAACTTAAAAAGGTAAAATTTTCTTGTAATATTTTAGATTCGTATCGTAACTACTATACTACATAGTACCTTTTGAAGAAGTGATCATTAATGAGTTGTTGATAAGTTGTTGAGCTTAATAAAATCCTAGATAGAACATTTAGTGATCTAGACATTTTTTTTTTTATTTGAAGCCTGCCAAAGTGACTCTACTTAACCTGATGGAAAGCTTGAGTAGAATCAAAGGTTGGGCACCACCATACTTACTGCGAATGCAGACAAAGCAGTATGGCTACACGTACGCTGGTAGTTCCAGTTTTTGACTGCTCAGTACAGGAAGGAAGATCTGAAATGTTTTGCTCCAGAGTGTATTTCTACGCCTCTGAGACTCAGACTATCTGACCTAGGACGTGGTCGAGTTGAGCAACAAGCTCTTGTCATCTTTCCTCAACGTCTGCAAGCTTGGCTATAGGGTGTCCTAAATATCGCCCATGGACTGTGCTATCGTCAGCATAGCAATGCATAGATATGCAGAAAGAACAGCGTGGGATTACCTGCTGAAAATCAGAAGACGGCAGTCCAGCTACAGAGTTTACGAGGCAGGCTGAATGCCGGAAGCATGCGGTGTAAGACCATGTCTTAGCATGTCGAGGCGAGTGCTTTACAAATTCTTAGACCACGGTACAGGCTTTGTCTAGTTTGGGATCAGACAACTGCATGTGAGATATGTAAGGATGTTGTTACCTACGACAAAACAGTCACAAGTGTGTTGCAACTCTTTCAAGAGTAGGGCCAGTGTTTGGACTTCGACAACTGCACTCACTCGATGAAAAGCATTCAAAGAACTGCTTAACACTGGTGTTCTCTGAAGGCTCATATGTACCATGACTGCCTTGGTAGCGCTGTGGTAGCGAATGCGATTCCTGGGAGGGACCAAAAGTTTGTATGATCTACAAATATTTGTTAGAGTTTTCTATGTATAAAATGTATGTATTAGATGTCCGAAATATTTATTATTTATTTACAAAAAAGAAATGTAGATATTTATATCAGCTATCTAGTGCTTAGTTTGGAGCTAGATGGCTTTATAAAAAAAAAGACATGGCACTTCCACTATAAAACTAGCTGACCCACGCAACTTCATCTGCATCTCTTTTCAATCATGCTCTGCTCCTGGTGGTCTTAGTGTGATGCTAACTTTCCTATCTTAGGCACCTCCAGCAAATGCCTCTATTAAAAGAATAAGTGAAAATCGGTTTAATAATTTCGGAGTTCATTATAAGCAACAATGTGACACGAGAATTTTACATAATAGAAATGTACCATATTTATTCTGTCTTTATAGATGGATAAATATTTTTTTCATTTCTGTTATAACATCCAAGAAGATCATCGGGAAGCCACTCAACTTAAATTGACGTAATCAATAGCATCTCATGAGATTGAAAATTGTCGTACCCGGAATAATATAAAGACACTTAACGAATCTCAACCTTCTCCTCTTGTCCTTTTTATCGACAACAGATACTTACTGATAGAGTTTTTTTTTATATATTCTTTGTATTATGTAAGACTTCCCTGGAAGACAGGTCAGTTAAAGATATCCATTTTACTACATTTAAGAAAGTTAAAGTATGGCTTTTTAAATCTGTGCAAGTGCCTATAATCGTTTGTAGTTCTGATAATAACATAGGATCTAAACAAACTTAAATATTCGAATTCACTAGTAATAGGACAAAGCTCTGTATTCTATAAAACAAAAGTAGATAAGATGAACGACAACAGAGTTTTACATAACATTATTTCAAACAATAATCGTAGTATCGAGTAGAGGTCGTAACCTCCCTTATCGATCTCATAGGTGTCGTAAAATGTGACTATGGAGGACTAAACCACTTCAAAAGATAGTAGAACCTGAAACAAACTATATACCAACCTACAAACCCAAAATCTCCTTTCTGACTGGATTGAAAGGAAAGAAAAGCTATTGTATGATAGTAATATTGGCCTATTAGCAACTTTTCGCATCGCAACATCCAAGATAGTTTTCCTTAAAAGAACGTTAATCTGTACCTGCATAAAGAGACTCCTTTACATTTTACTTTTAACAAAACTTAGTGTTAATACAGACCTTATTTTCTATATACATTTTCTAACATAAAAGCGGCAATTCTAGTGACATCTAACACTTGTCTATTGCAAGTCGTATTGTATTACAGAACATGGAAACTTCACCAGCTCTCAACAAGATTGCACGTGCTCAAGAATAATGTAACAAAACGACCTTAAAGTGAAGACAGTTCTTAATACTCCCGGGCACGCCGTGCGAATGATGTGAGTTCACTGACTAAGTAGTACTTTATGTAGCTTGTGCGCTCATTTCGTCAAGCGACTAATGAACACGAGTGGAGTCTAGTGCTGCTTTATATCCTTTAATATTTAACATTACGTTCTACAATTTTTAAAAACTAATATTCTACATTTAGTTTTTTTTGTTATACAATATTCAGTAATAAACCTCGAAGAATAAAGATTGATGAGGCATGGATGAAAATCTCAAGATCAGTCACCTAGCCAAGTTGACATTCTACAAACGTAAACGATAATATAAACCTAATAAATGTATTGGAATGACGTCATCTCAACACTGAGTTACGTGGTCAGAACAAAATCTTACCCAATTATAGAAGAGAATAGAGACGTAAGCGATTATAGAAAGAGATTTTACGCGAAACTTTTGCATTTTGGCTAAGGGGGCATTATTTATAAACTGAACAGGGATCAGATATACCAATCTCACCAAAAATATTTTCATGTAAAATGTTGCCAAGACGACTGCATATGGCTTATGTGAAAAAGATGTCAGGTCATGTAGAGCCAAGCCGCTGAATCCACATACCCTAACTCTACTAACCTTAACTTCACAAACTCTACATCTCAGGAAAACTCAGTTTCAAAATGAAATTTCACGAAAATCATTTACCTGTACAATGTTACCAAGACGACTGCATATGGCTTATCCTGTGAAAAAGATGTCAGATCTCATGACTTGACTTGACTTTGACTACCTCGTTGGTCTCGCGGTTGGCGTGTGCGACTGCTGGTCATGAGGTCTCGGGTTCGATTCCCGGGTCGGACCAAATGTTTGTATAATCTACAAATGTTTGTTTCGGAGTTTGGGTGTTTTCTATGTATAATATGTATGTATTTACAAAAAAAAAGTAAATGTGTATTTGTATCAGTTGTCTAGTACCCATAACACAAGCTCTGCTTAGCTTGGGATTAGATGGCATTGTGTGTTAGATGTCCGAAATATTTATTTATTTATTTATCATATCCTTATAATATGCTGGACTATCTGGTGTATCGGAAACCAAAGTTATGAGGGTTCAAAAAAGGTAGGTAGTGCCCTTGCGCTTCACTTGGCTCGTCTTGGCGGGGGCGCGACCGTGCCCCCAGTTGTGTATTTGAAACGAAGTTAATACATCACAAAGTTCTCTCGGTCACCAGAATGTTTCTCTATTTGTATCTAAAATGAAAGCAATCCTAATTCAGTAAGAGATGTCAAGAAGTATTATTATTCGCAAAAGCAAATTCTAAAACTAATTAAAATATAGTTCTATAATATATGTTAAGTAACAATACAGTCGCGAAAGCCAACTTGGCTTACTTTGCCGTGTTTCTATTATAAGTTTTAAACAAATACGTTTTCCAAATTTTGTCCTCTTAAATCTTTCTCACGCTGTGCGCTCGCAAATGGTTAATACACATTGAAAGGAAATTGACAAAATTTATTCGTGATTTATTTACATTTGGAAAAATAATGTTTATTTTCTGTGGATCAGGCATATTCACCCGGAAAAATCTCGGCCTTATTAATTCTATATTACATCTACATATATATATATATCCAAATACAGATATATTATATTGATTTATAAAATCTGTTTCTTTTATCCATATTCATGCTAATATCATAAATTCGAAACAAACTCTGCCTGTTTGACTATATGTCTGTTACGCTTTGACACATAAACTGCGCCACTGATTTCAATGAAATTTGGCATGAAAATACTTTGATTTTTGAGAAAATACATAAGCCACTTTTTACTGCTATAGCATATAGCCCAGTAACACGTAGGCGGAGCCATAGGCAAAATTAGTATGAAAAATAAATACTGTGTTTCCTTATGGGTTTATTAATGGCTGATAAATATATTCTGATAAAACTCTGATTGCTTCTCGGTATCGATGTACTTTTAAATAGAAATATGTGATTCATATTTAGTCATGCTAAATTTATAAATGATATTATTTCATATTTAGGTATTCATTTTCATATAAATTGATAAACAGATTCGGAATCGATGCTACTCGACATAATGCATGTATTTTTAGAGTGGAAGATAAGATTATGCATAGATATAAATCCATCACTGCGAGATTAACTTTTTGATTAAAAAGTGATGAAAATGGAAAACAAAGTAGTATATATTATTGCATATAACTTAATGTTTCACAGTTTCGATGATCAATCAATCACATTCGTTCATTAACGATTCAAATCCCCTTACATGATTGTAGATTCACACAATTTAGCTAAGTTGGAAAACGCAACAGTTCAGGTCAACTTTGGGAAATTTAAATGTAGTTACTGTGACTTTCAGTGTTATTCACTTAACAATTTTGCGTTAGTTAATTAATTTAATATTTTACAGTTTCATTGAAAACTCTGAATTGAACTCTGGAAGTACTCTGTAGCAAAATGATATGAACCTGTTACCACTACACTATTGATATTTTCATACCTCACCCGCCCCTTCACAACTTCACCCTTTCACAAATTCAAGGTAGTAGAGCCACGCTGATTTCAGCACGAACGGGCGGTACTACCCTCGCACAGAAAATCAACGTGAAAATGACAGCGATCGTGTTGCCGTGTTTCGTTGGTGAGTGCGAGACCGGAGGCCCTAGGATGCGAAAGCATCACAAGGCGGCCATGGTGTGGGTCACCATGCTGCATTGTTGCATTGTCTGCATTCGCAATGAGTATGGTGACCATCACTCTTGGATTTTGCTTTTGCTTTCCACCAGGCGGAGTAGAGTCATTTTGACAGGCCCTTACATAAAAAAAAAGCTAGGATTGAAACGTGTACCTACATAATATTTACCCGACTACGGCAAAGCCAAAGGAGGGTTATGATTTTGCTAGGTATGTATGTATATTCATTTGTTCCTTCATAGCTCCTTAACTACTCATTATAACTGGACAAATGTACCATAGTCCATAACGCGTTACCAACGCGTGACTACGGCTTTTGAAACAAGAACAAAAAGCAACGACAAAAAATGACGCTGAAAAAGCAGGAAACAAGTTTTCAGCGTCGTTTTTTATCGTAGTTGTGGTATATGTACCGTGTATAAATACATATGCATTTAGTAAAAAAACACAAAGCAGTCATGAGGATTGCTGACGGAAGTGAAAACTCAAAACTATTAAGAAACAGATTTTTAAGCTCACCTTAAATGAACCTCTTTGCTATTTAAATAAAATGCGAAACGGCTAGACCGATTTTGATACCTAAATGAGCTAAATGATAAGGGTGACCCAACCCTATTTTTTATGGCTAAACAATGCGAAAATGCGAAGAATATAAATGCGAAAGTAAGTTTCTTTAGTACACTTTTGTGACCGAACTACTTTACCGATCAGTATGAAATTTAACACACGTGTTATCAAAGGTACAATAGAATAAGTTCCCAGGGGAACCCTGACAAAATGTAGTGTAAGTTACTTCCCAGAACCCGTTGTCCCTAGATTAAGGGCAACTTAATGTAAGGACCGCGTGCAACACACTACCAAACGAAGCCTCTTTCAAGCATAAGCATTTCGTACTACTACTGATGTAAGAAAGAAAAATAGAAATGTTTTACTATACATAGAAGCCAACTAGCGCCAGCGCCGTTATATCACAACTGAAATTCATAAATCAATAAATAATAGAAATGCCAATATCTATTAGATCGGCGGCAGTGAGCTATTTCTTTTGCTTTAACGATGCAGCCTTGGCAGACAAGGTCGTAATAGAAGTTTTGATATTTTATTGACATCTTTTATTTCCGAGTAAAGTTATAAGGCCACTAAATTATAGCAATAACTGTCATCTATAGTGTTTTGTTTACTTCGAACTTCAGTCTAATGTTGTGTAGGACGCGATAAGCCTGAGGACTAGTAGGACTGCGGCGGATGGACACGGCCTGCCCAAGATTGGGATAGTCGGTGATCTTTGGAGTAGACCTATGGTCAGCAGTAAAATAAGCCTCGACGGATAGAGCTGCATAAGGGACTTATTTAATCATAGACCAAATTACTTCCACGTTTATTTAATAATGACTAATTTTATATTGCTGTCTTAATCAAATAAAGACAAGGGTTCTGCTATATGTATCCTTATATCAATACAAAACAGAACTACAAGTTAGGTGTGGTTATTGAAAAAAGTTTTTATGCCTTCAGCCTCACACCTGACTCAGTCCGACAAACGTAATCAAAAATAAAGTCAGTCAACAAACGAAAAATAATAAAGATCGATTAGAATAAATGGTATGCGTTGCGTGTTGTTGAGTGAAGCATGATTGGGACTTTGATACGTATCTATGTGAATATTTCAAGTTATTGAAATTGAAACAGTCTCTGATATCCCAATTAACTTAATGCTTATATGAAAAAAAGATATACCTACTGACGATTGTATCCGTTAATTCAATAGCTATATGTTTTAAGAAAACAATTCATTTACGAGAAACTTGCTTTTGGAGTCATCAAGGATTAGCAACGCAAGGAAATCTAAACATCTTATTTAATCCATTACACAACCGATAATATACTGAAAAAATCTTTAATAAAATACTTGGTAAGGTTTTTCTTTTTATGTAAATTAAAATAAAATAAGAGTTAATTTTTTTAATACAAATACAGTTAAAATTATCACACCATTGGAAACATAGCAATCCATGAACGTAAGAATTATATTATGCTTTTTTCTGAGTGCTTTCGATAAATTAAAACTACGTCCTATTTAAAGGTTGCAAATGCTTATGGAAATCTGAAAGAGTACCTAAAACGACCGGTTGACTGAAACAGTCTCGCCAGTTTAAATTAAGTGCAGTGAGGCTTAACTAAAAGGGGTGTAGCACGTCTGGCGTCTCGGTTTACAGCTGAACGTTCGAAAGTAGGCGCTAAAGCAGACAACATTTTGCTAAAGTAAATATTTCATAACTTGACTCTTACATAGAATGTTTTAGAGATACAAATAACTTGAATTTTAATATTTCCAATCTTGTACATGACAATTTAGAATAGTACAAATTCTATATTCAAATACATAGATTTTATAATGCATTTTTTTATGATTTAGATTTTAATCGGAAAGCCACAAACGGCGTATGTACCAAAATATAATAGGTATTATTAGGTAGGTATTTACATTTTTGAACCGTTTGGGGTCGTGACGCTAGTTTATGGGGTCCGAGTACTCGCGCTATGTTTAAACAACTAGCTAAGTAACTGATTGACGCTTCGCGCGACCAGAAGGCCGACCTTTTCAGAGAATCAGCACTACCATTCAACGTAGCAATGCTACCAGTCTTTAGGGAACGCTACCAGTAGGCGAAGATCTATAGGAGTTTTTTGACGCTTGTATATTTTAATAATAATAATATAATATTTATTTATTCAATTAAACATAGTTTCAGGTCCAAATGTAACATTTAACCTGGGGCATCTGTGCCTGGACTAGATTGGAAATCTGTATCCCAGACATCAGCGCTTTTCACTTAACAAGCCGCACTGTCATCTCTTTTACAACTAACATAACATTTTTCATACATCATACACTTTCAATTAAATCTCACTGTAAATTGAAAAATTTAAAACTTACAACTTATAACTGTGGAAATATTGTTATGGTTTTTTTATTTAATTATTGATATATATATTGATTTTTAATACAGAGTTTTTAGAATATCTAAAAGGAATGGAGTTTCTTATTGGACAACGTTTAAGCGTTAGATAACGGAAAGACACAACGAACTGATGGATGCTTCTCGATTACCTAGGGCCTTATGTTAGGTTATTTATGTTATTTTTTATCCCCCCCCCCCCCCTCGACAAGACGTTATCGATTGAAAGGGGGTTTGGGATACATTTCGTTTTCAAAAGTAAAATTTCAAACTGTTGTAATAACTTTTTCAATTGTAAACTAGACATAATGGATTAGAATATTTAATATCTTAATACATATCTCTATTAAATTGAATTCCTTTAGAATTCCATTAATTTGATATTGAGTGACTGTTTCTTCAGATTGGTAAACTATTGGGGTTTGTCAATAGCCAAGTTACTTACAACTCAATAGATTTTGAATATCAAAGCGGCTCATGCCAGAGATCTGCGTTATTATGTGAAAGGGTTATTGTTCGTCATAGAGGCAATAATTGAAAATTCACGAACCTCAGGAGGTATCAAGATGATCATCTTCCAACAACTAAAAATAAATTCTACTGCAAAGCTCTTTTCTTAGTTCGTGTCGTATGTCGAATATTATACTTCTACTAATGCTGTACCACGTTCTGAAAATAGGTATTTTAGCACGAATATTTATAAGGCTCAAAATAACTTACCATCGCAAATTTCTGTGTCTTGCTTCGTTGAACTAATTTAATTTAACATTTTAGCGTTTATCGTGAATATCATATGTTATTGGTAGCTTATGAACTAATATTATTTCTTTTTATTTGTTCGTGGCGCCTCCACATATAGCGCAACAGACACATACTACAGCGCCACCTACCGAAGATATGTCGAACTACGGAGTAACGAAGGAAACGAAGAAACTACCAATCCTGAATCGTGCAATAAAAGTTCTCGCGCCGATTAGCATAAATACAACTTAACCGTTGGTCCCTGGCCTGCCAGGCATGATCACCTCGCCTCGCCTAGGTCCTCCCTTTGTGTTGGTAGGATATAATACCCTGTCCCCCACAAGTTCTCTAAGTAAAGGATTTAAACTCTACAACTTACGTGAATGGTCTAATCGGTCTAAGCCTAAATATAATAATTATAAACAGGATAAGTAAATCCAATCTTAAAATTAAAAATTTACATTACCTGCACGTGCCGTCATGATTACAGTTCTACGGATTACCACATTGCACAAGTACTTTCATACAATTCCCGGCGACCTAAGGCCCGCAGTGATTGTCGGTGGCTTATTATAGTATTCTAGATTCTATGTAATAGACTCGTTCGATATGAAACATTATATAATGGTTTTAATCGGTTTAGGACTAAAATACCACTTCACCTAACCTATTCTTCATAAACTTATAGCATGAAGCATGTCATTTGATACAAAACGAGTTTTACATCTTAAAATTTGTGAAGCAAAAATTTTTGCGATTTATGCTTTGAATAAAAATCAAACAAATGTCGTGGTTAAATTAAAGACGATGTGTTCTGTTTACATTATCAAAAATAAATAAAACTCAACTAAAAAAGGCAATCTAAACGCATAACGTGGAAGAGGCTTGCTAATGAAAATTAAAAAAAATGAATAGCTAATTAATATACCCACTGCATATATAAAAGTTTTCAACTGACGACCAACGGAAAACTAAGTCATGGCTATTATAATGTTTGAATACCTTAACATTTGTAAACTGTTTGTAAAAATATATTTTTAAATCTTCTTCTTGCATCTTTATTCTTTAGAATTCCTTAATGGAGAGGAAGTAATGCAAAGAGGACTGTTCAAAGACTACTTAATAATATTCTCATAAACATTTTAGAGAAATGTGACTCTATCAAGCAACTTTTACGAAACAATATAGTGTACAAATGTTATCGAAATAACTATTAAAAACAAATTAAGTAAATTTCACGTCCTAAAATTTATGTTTGGCATTCTATGAAATAATCTTTATTTAGACATTAAATTAGAATTGTATCATCTTCTCCCGTCGTGTAAAGTAATATTAATATTTATTCTAAAAGGAATCCTATGTGCAGCAGTTAAATGCAATAATCAAAATAATGTCATATATGTGAAAAAAAAAACTGAAGATGCCAGTATTTTTTTTTATGGTCAAGCTGCCAAAATGACTCTACTCTGCCTGATGGAAAGCATAAGTAGAATCCAAAAGTGGTGATCACTATCCTCTATGTGAACGCTGAACAGAGCAGCATAGTGACCGACACTATGGCGGCCTAGTAAGATGCTTTTTCACGCCCCGCTTAAAGGACACGGGATCATAATGGGATGGGAACACGTGCGGTGGTAGTGAGTTTCATGTTTTAATCGCTCGGCACAAGAAAGAAGAACCGAAACGTTTCGTTCGAGAGCGTATGTCTTCTACTGTAGTGTTGTTGTCCTGTAGAGGAATGGAGAAGGGGAGACCAGTTGGAAGAGCTCTTCAGAACACTCTCCATGATACAGACGATAGAGGACTGCCATAGAGGTGATATATCTTCGCAGCTGCAGAGGTTCAAGGAACTCGGTGGCTTCGGGACTACCGATGACGCGGACTGCTCGCCGCTGCAACCGATCGAGAGCGTCGAACAGATACTGTGCGGCACCATCGCATAGATGAGAACAGTACTCCACGCACAAGCGAACCTGGGTCTTGTAGAGAAGACACAGATGCCCGGGCGAGAAGAACCGTCTCACCTTGTTAAGTATACCTAGCTTTCGCGAGGCCGCTTTAATGACGCTATTTTATAATCACTGATTCTCTCTGAGAGATGTAGCTTAGGCGAGCTATAATCATCTCCTAAAAAATACTCCACGAGTTACGTTAGTGCTTCTCACAAGCGTATCTAAAAATGTGTTAATTTAAATTCCAAACATCACAAGGTACTTGACATAAGATAGGCAAATAACGAGAATTGTAATAACTACAAAGTCATGTGATTGTGATTCTGATCTGTGACTAAGGAAATTGCTATCTTATTGCTTCCTATCATAGGATTATCGTATTTACTTTCTTATATATGTCATTAAAACTCAAGTACGAGATTATTTATTAAATGTTGAATAACCCTCTGGCAAAATTTTGCACCTTTATGTCGCTCGCTCACAAATCGATGTAATGACATCAAATTCCTTCTTGCCTACAGTCTATATTCCATTTTATTCTCGTCCTTTTTTTCAAGCTAACTACCCCATTAGAAATACATTCTATGCCACGATAGATTTTATATACACACATGAATAGGATACAAAAAACACCCAAACTCAGAACAACATTTTATGAATCACACGAAATGTTATCCCGTGTGAGGATCGAACACACAACACTCAACGAAGTAAGCGGTGAGGTAACCGCTACACAATTCTAACAGACATAATTTATACCCCTTACGTTTGTTTTAGAATAAGCCTGCATCTTTGCTCACTTAGGACTCCCACACTTAACTGCGAATTCGCAACGCATCGCATATATCTGCGAGTTCGCACGAATGCACAGCAAGAACTTCACGCCGCATTGCATCGCATAGCAGTAATGTGTGGGAGCCCTTCCTATGTCCTCTAGATGGCCAGAGGGCGTCCACAGCATTCCGTCATCGCGTTCGGTCGTCAGTTTGTCTGTCTGTCAAGACCTTTTTCTCAGGAATACATTAAGGTATGAAGCTGAATGACTGATGAATGAATTCATATCAAATACTCAGGTGTACTGTCTCTTGAAGCTGTGAAAAAATCTAACTTTTAAGCCGTTGATGCTGCTAATTTTCGTTACTCACAGGAGAATTTAAGCAAGTTACCTAAACCTTTAACCTACAGGTAGTTCCTGTGAACCCAGAATCTTGAAATTTGGTACAAAGCAACGTCTAATAGCACAGATAAAGGCAAAATTTGCGAAAAGCATAAATTTTAGAGTCCGACTCGCACTTGGCCGGTTTTTTTATGAGGAACAATATGTATCGTATGCCAAATTTTATATAGATTTCTAATGTCAACTTTTGTCAGTGCTTATTCAGTTCAATTCAAATCAAAATACCAACTCGTTCATAAAATTTAAACTTGTTATTATTGCCGTGGTCGGTTATAATTGATCAAACAAGCAGAAAGAAAGATAAACAGTGAATTTGAATTAATAAAGAATACCTCTTAAGTAAGATTGACAGGTTTTTCCGCGGAAGATTTTAAGGGCATTTTCTAACGGGAACGTACTGTCAATTCTTTATTTATTTACGATACGCCCTATTACCTTATGGCAACACGATTTTCTCACGAAATTCTATTTTTGAATTCAACCAAAATTTTCGTATCTCTTTCTGAAAGACTGCTATTCGAGGAATCATAATTTACCCTAAAAGTTTGTACAATAGCTCTATTCTTACAGGTTAATAAAATACATTAGGAGTCCCATGCTACGGCATGAATAGGCCGGCTCGACCGGAGTGATACCCCAGCCTCACAGAAAACCAGTGTGAAACAGCGACTGCGCTGTGTCTCACCGAGTGAGTGAGGATACCGTTGGCCTACACCCCAACACCTCCTCCCAATCCCCCTCCCCCCATCCCGCTCCCCCATCCTCCTCCCCATACCCCAAAGGCAACGCACTTGTGACGCCTCTGGTGTAGCGGGCGGCTATGGGCGGCGGTAATCTCTTACCATCAGGCGATACGTTTGCTAGTTTGCCCCCATCCCATAAAAAAAAACTTTGTAGATGAGTATAAGAAATTGTACGGTATCTGTACTAATATTATAAAGTGTTAAAGTTTGTGAGGTTGTAGGTACCACCACTAGAAAGTTACATTATCTAAAATGAAAGTGTCGTAACTTATAAATTAATCCGATGCTTACCGCGGTATATACCCACGAGGGAAACCTTGGGCAAAAGTTAGTACTTAATATTTTTTTTACGTGGACAAATGTAATCACAAATTTCAAGAAAAAGATAAAACCGACTTCAAGATCTGGACCAAGTTAAATATGGAACCACACGGAAAGCACTAGCTTTCAAAAAAAAAAGAATCATCAAAATCGGTTTACCCAGTCGACAGTTATGAGGTAACAGAAATAATAAAAAATAGATACAGTCGAATTGATAACCTCCTCCTTTTTTAAGTCGGTTAAAAAGAGAAAGAAATCAGGCCTGATTTTTCTTGGTAAAGAGAAAATTAACTTGAACTAACAAATGCTACACTATTAATATATTTATTTCGATAGGTCAGTAGCCTGAAGACATATTATCATCACAACATTTTAGATAGTTGATTACTACACTCTATGTAAAATAAATAATATATTACTCAACTGACCCGAAATTGTTGAAAATAAAGGTTTTCCTCCTTTTCTACTTCCTCCTGTAACAGTTCTGCCAACTAATAAAGATACGAGTTCAATAACCTAATAGAAAAGGGAATCCTGGAACTGCCTCAGTATCTTTGCGAAGCAACAGGTTGCCACAACATAATATATTATGTATGTTGTTTTCTTAAGAGCACAGCGGAGTCATTTTTTAAACATACATTAAAAGTACTGAACGCTTACTGTACTCGTATGTTTAAAACTTCACTAGGTACACATATCTTTATATATATAATTCTTCTGTGAGTGTGTATGTCACTGAACTACTCTCAAACGACTGGACCGATTTTGATGAAATTTTTTGTGTGTGTTCAAGGGGATCTGGGAATGGTTTAGATTCACAATTTTGTCCACTGGACAATGTTTTTTTAATTAATTTTTAATTTATTAGTAGTTATGGCAAAACGACGTTCGCCGGAACAGCTAGTTTGATTATATTATTGTAAATGAATTCCGTATTTACGCTAACATCCTTCGTAGAACACTTTCTTCAGATAAACCAATAATGAAATATCCAAATAGAATTCAAACTTTTCTAAAGATTCGCAAAGAGGATAAGCATATTATACATAATCGAATAACCACAAAATTGACAAAGACCTCAAATTTTAACAAAAAAAACCTGAATTGTGTAATTGTCACAATATCGTTTAAAGTGAGGGAAATTCAATTAAAATGAGGAAACGTGATTAAAACTCTTTCCGCTTCAAGTCGGTATCACTTTTGGAAAGCAAATTAATCACTTTAAATACAGCTGTACCATAATTTGGTTGTCATAAAAGAGTTGGCAATTCATCCTTATTGCCCAACGCCCTTGCCTTGTGTATTCTTTATAAAAACCATTTGTTACAGGTAGAAAAGAACATTTTGGTGCACAAAATGAATGAAAAGGGTCAAAAATCTGTAAGTAATAAAAACGCCGTGTAATTGAGAAAAGAAAACCCAGTGAAAATTTTTGGTTTTTAAATGAAAATGATTATAACAACGAGAGACTTAAATATATAAGAACCAAATGTTTACTACCGTTTTAATACCCGACTACGGAAAATCTAAAAGGTAGGATAGTAATTTTGACAATCTATGTACAAATGTTTGTATGTTCTACGGTAGATGGCGCCTAAACTAGTGAAACGGTTTTAATGAATGAGGTGTCATCAGGTACTAATGGCCTAGGTGACACACGCAAAATAAATTTAAAAAAGAATTTGACATAGTCGGTTTTTAAAAGTTTTTTGTTATTAAAGTCTTATTAAAGTCATGTGGAGACAAATGTAGTACTCGTAGTCTTACTTCAATGCTTGTTACTTCTACATTTTAGTTTTTAGTTTCGTTAGGGTTTAAAACCGAGAATGGCTGGATGTAATAATGTTGCGCTGTAAGCTAAGCTCACTTCAACATTGTTTGTAAATTTGCCACTTAAATTAAAAGGGCTCATCTCTCATGCCTCATGTTACATGTAATCTGTTCAAAAGTAGCGGTTAAAGTAATATATTTATTGAGTTAAATACTTTAAGTAATGAAATCTTAACTTTTGTTTTGTTTTATTTTATTTTAGAATTGCACTCGTACATTCTTTTAAAACTCTTTTAATTTTAATTATGTTTAGAAGTAACTTTACATCTTATAATTCGTAGAGAAATTCGCTTCAGAGTATGCAATACGATATAAATTATTTACCCTTAGTGTCATGACTTCAAAACTTATACAAATGATGATATACAACTGGTGATCAATATTCGTCCCATGGGTGTTGTAAGAGGCGACTAAGGGAACAAACTAAGCATAACAACATAACAGCAAAAAGAAGAACAACTTAAAACAAACACTATACTACCCCGTCTGATCAACGAGGTAAAGTAGGCCAAAATCTCCTTTCGAAGAAGAGGCTTATGTCCAGCATTAAAATCGATGTGATACAAACGATGTCTAGACTGGCCATTTTATCCAGTAACTACTTGCAAGAAAAGTTGTTGGCATTACATCATCTCATATCAACAGGACTGTTGGCGGGGACACTGACTGCTAAACCAGAGGACATGGGTTCGATTCCCACTCCTGAGTGGGAAACTGACAAATAATTATATAAGGAGAACAATCATCTGTTCTATATCTACATATTTATTTATTTATTTACAAAGCTATTTATAACTTTTGCTATAGAATATGTGCATTTTGGAACAGATTAGTTATATTATATTATTATATTTATAGTAGATTAGATATGTTCATCAGTAGTCTGTCGTCAATCGTGCAAGCCTGCCTAAACTAGGCTCAGACGGTCGTTTGTTATATTTGTAAAGTTATTATTATCTCTTTGTGATTAAAGAACTAATCGCAATTACTAATAAAGTGTGGTCACATCGCACTTAATGTAAAACATGTATGACTTTAGTTACAAAATAAATCAAGAAAAGAAACAATAAACTGTTAGCGAAACAGTCGATTAAAAGGTAATCTGTCAACCCGGCAAACACCTCAAAACAATACGTTATTCCTTTCAGTTGAAATTTAATTTAACTTACTTTAATTAAATTTCCGTTCGCTCCAGGAGGTGACACTATTCAGGGTTCAAGCACAAATAATAAATTACAGCAAATATGATAAACACTTAAATATATATCAGGTACAATAGCTTTATAATAACGAACGGTTTATCATAAGATAGGGACGATTTTATGTGTGATGAAAAAGTAACATGAAATATCATTATCAGTTTACTGTTGAACATAGGCTCTGATCTTAGAAAGATAATATATCCAATAGGTATAAATTCCTTTTTATAAATAATTCTTACATCTGATACACAACACCATATAATACCACCATAGCTACTCAAACCACACACCTCAGTTCTCCTTTTCTGTGACTCAAACTAAACAGAGCTTGTACCATGACAACAAGATTGACTGATGGAATACTTACCTAATATACATAGAAACACCCAAACTCCAAAACAAATATTTGCTGATCACACAAACATTTGGTCTGACCATATAACCTAAGCCAAGACCTCATCACAGCAGTTGTACACTCTACCTGTATAGTTTTACATTAGTATTGTAAAATACATAATTATATTATTAAGCACCACCAGCAGGTGGTTTTTAGGATTAGGTCTTTAGGTTGTCTGGACTGAAGAGAATATGTCTGCATATTCATAAATGCATAAAGTTATAAATGAAATAAATATTTTAGACATAATCGATGAAAAATCTAGACGTACTACTGGTTTCATATGTTATGTACCTTTGTTTTTGCAAAAAAGTTAACCCTAAATTTCACTCCATTAATAGTGAGTGTTCATTAGTCGAGTACCTAGTCATAAAATGGTCGTTTTTACCGCAATATTACAGGGGGTCAATGACTTATCGATTCGAACGTGAAGCGTGTGCGAGGCTTTACGTTGTTGGTTGAAAGCGGATTAGACTAAAAGCCTACGATGCATAACATTGTAAACAAATATTTGTAAGAGTTACAAATATAAAATAACTTTAGCGTAACTTTGTTGTTGTTTTGGAGAAGCCATATCATTTCCTAATTGGCTTTTAAGATATTACAAATATGAATTGTAATTCTTACTATTTCAGGTAGAAAATCTAGATGGTTAGAAGCATATTTTTATTTTCCTCTCAACCAATTTCACTTATCGTGAACACTTCATAACTAGTTTAGTATTCAGTTCTGCGAAACGTTCGCAAGTGGTTGATGTATCCTATCCTGGCGGCCATGCGTTTCTGTATTTGGGGCAATTTAACATCATTAAGGTAATTGATAGTTAAAGGTGGTTGAATATTTAGTGTATCGCGTCTAATGTCCAGCGCTTTTCTTCATTTATACTCAAAACTGTCTGCGTTCTCTTTGCTTAATTGGCGCAGAGTTTCGGATTCGATTCCCGTGTCGAATCAATTTTTGTATAATCTACTAATATCTGTTTCGGAGTGTGGGTGTTTTCTATGGATAAAATGTGTTTTCACAATAAAATATAAATTTTAGTATTCTATTAGTAAATCTAACTTTCATAATACATGCTCTCTTTCGTTTTTGTTATGGAATAGGGGGCTTACGAGCAAATGCATCACCATGATGGTAAGCATTATCGCCGCCTCTGGTGATGCGGGACACCCGCTTCAGCAGAGGCGGCGAAAATCGCGTGCGCTGCTTGCCTTCGGGGGATGGGGATGTGGGAAGGGGTTGGGGTATGGGTCTCCGGTATCCTCACTCACCGAAACACAGCGCATGTGCTACTTCAGATCGGTTTTCTGTGAGGCCGTGGTGTCATTCCGATCGAACCGGCAAATTCATGCCGAAGACGTGGTTATCCCACCATTGTTGTTTGAAGCTAAAGTGCGTTGTATGTCAGATATCAGAAATATGTATTTAGTATATCTCCACTGTGACTGACTTGGAGGAAGTAACTCCGGTTCAACTGGGTTGATGTTGCCCTAAGATAGACTCTAACAGAAGTATTTTACACATATACTTCGCAGTAAACATAAAACATATGGACGCCTAATTATTACTTAGAAATTAACTTAAAAATAAATATCTGTATTTTCCGAATTACGTTATATTTAATGCGATCATAATGTAGGTGCCCTCTGCCCCTCAATTCCCAAGCTGTAATGAATGTTATTTATGGTCTTAATGATGTATTCCACATAATTAAAATACATGTTCTAGGAATTATTTAGCTTAATTTACAAGTCGCTTTTAATTTTGATATTAAAACTTCTATTCGAAGTGTACCTACTTTTTGTAAAACTCTCTCTTGTACCTATAAAATGTATAATTCTCTTAGAAAACGAAGAAACAATCGCAACACTGAGGGTAAATTGAATTCGAAGGTTAAACTAGTTGTCAGTATATTTCCAATTCGGATTCCGAGAGGGGCGTTCGACGGTCGATGCCGTGATGTGCCTTAGGGCCGTGACCGAGGAGGCAGTGAGCTGTGGCGGCGTGGTTTTGGCGGTGTCCCTGGACATCGCCAACGCCTTTAATAGTCTGCTATTCAGCTGCATCTCCCCCCGGGCTGGGCGTAATTTGTTACGCCGATGACACATTGGTCACAGCCCGGGGGGCGAACTACCAGGAGACGGCGCGCCTGGCCACCATTGGTGTTTCTCTGGTGGTCGGGCGCATCGAGGCGCTGGGCTTACGGGTGGCCCTGGACACCTATATATATCCTCGAGTGGGCAGAGCGGCAGCACGGGACCCTTTCCTTCCGACTGACGCAGGTTCTTGCCGGGCACGGATGCTTCGGAAAGTACCTGCACTCGGTCGCCCGGACGGAATTGAGTCCCGCCTGCCACCACTGCGACTACAGTGAGGACTCGGCCCAGCACACGCTGGCGATCTGCCCCGTATGGGCGTCGCAGCGTCGGGCCCTCACTGCAGTCATCGAAGGAGATCTCTCGCTACCGGCCATCATACGCTCCATGGCCGTTAGCGACAGCAGTTTTACCGCGGTCGCAGCCATCTGCGAAGATGTCATCTCGCAGAAGTAGGCGAAAAAAAAAAAATTGTCAGTATATCTGAGGGTACTGACTTCCCAATAACGAGTGCTCTCCTAGACACGGGCGTGAAACACCGTCGTCTTGCATTCTCCGGGTTGCTATTAAGACTTTCTCGTAAAAAAAAAACAAACAACAGCTCGACCCCAGAATCGAACCTGAGACCTCTTGATAGGCAGTCGCATACGCTAGCCGCTAGACCAACGACAGTTCTATGTACATTTTAATTGCCTAAGTTTCAAACAGTTTCCACTGTCACATGTACAAGGTTAACTGGTTACAACCAACCTCATTCAATTAAAAAAGGAAAGTCAGAAATTTCTGTGTCCTAAAACAGATTATACATAATTATTATCTCCACATACACACAATATGAATTGTCTTGACCACGTAAACGAAATTGTGGAAAAGACAATTTTATTATGTTTTTTTTTCAAGCCTTAACTTGTGGGTCACTGTGAGAAGTAATGCAGGTGTTTCTGAAGGTAAGATGTCCTTCAGAATTGCTACTTTTATTTTTACTCTTAACAAAACATAGATATTTTGTAAACAGTGGATAAAATCTTTTCTATTGTTGTAAACTGAGTGAAAAGATAATAATAGTGTTATGGAAAATGGTTTTAGGACAATAATGACATAGTCGAAGACATGTTACTCCGCTCGACTGGAGGGATACCACGGCCTTACAGGAAACCGGTATGAGACATTTTTTTTTTCTTTTCCTTTGGTGGAAGTTACTAGTGCCTCAAATCCTCGAGGAAACAATATAATATACGGGGCGCCAAAGCTTTTATGCCTCTTGAATTGTAGCTGTCTATGGTCATCGGTTGTCACCTCCCATCAGGTAAACCGTCTACTCTACATCTACGTCTATTCGTATACCAGACTCGGTACACCTAAGTTAGCTTTCACACCACAAATAACTTTTGTATAGTTTTTAAACGGGGATGATGAAGCAAAAAGCACCCAAATATTATGTAAATAATTCTGCCATCTGATAACGACGAGTTAGAGGCAAAATGTCGGGCAATTGTAAACTATGTACAGTTCATTAATCACTTTAATGGACCCTTATTCAAAAATACATATCTTGAAATTAGAAAGTCTTAAAATAATTTAGTTACATTAGTCACGCACGTTAACGAGTTTACAATGTTTACTGTAACATAACTTTATTAAGTGAATTATGTATAAGAATTTTAATTTAACAACGTTTAACACTTTCGTGGTACATTCATTGAAATATGTTTTAACTAACAATGTATGAAACGTATAAGAAAGACAACTCCTACTGTTTCTTGTGCGTGATCAATTACTAGTAACTACTACGGGCACCAGAAGGCCTAGTGTGAGTTAATTTCACATCAATTGTGACAATGACTGCACGGTTGGCTTGGTGGCTTAAGCGGTTGCCATGCCGCTTTTTACTGCGCTAAGTTGCGTGGTTTCAAATCCCACATGGGACAACACTTTGCATGATCCACATTTTGTTGTCCTGAGTCTAAGTGTTCATCTTGTCCCACGTCTCAGGATGTATATTCCTAATGCAGAAGTAGTCTAGATTTGTGTTTGGTGAAGATTTCAGTGCGAGTCAATTACAACACCGAACGCAGTCACTGTAACAATCCAGTTGATATGAAATAAACTCACACTAGGCCCTCTGTACTTGGGTGAGCCATGTTCATCACAATAAATGTTGATAGTTCACCAACATATTTATATCACATAGCGTAAAACCCTAATCAATTATGTTTATGTATTTTTTATAACTTACGTAATAAAAGTGGTCCATATTTTCGTCAACATGCCACGTCATACGACAGACTACAATGTTAACTTTAATCAAGTTTATGTGTCGTGTTACTACAACTGTTTCAGACATAACGTGTAATGTTTCTTTTGTTAGTTTTAGTTTTTTTTTTATTTCAGTTATATGCCTAATTGTATTAAATATAAGTAATATTCTATTTATTGTGTGTGTATTCACTGTATCACGTATATTTAGGGATTTTTATTCAAAATCAATTTTCTGTAAATTTACTTTTTCTACCTAAATCTAGACATTATTCGCTCATTATCCGTCTTTACCGCTGGGGTTTTTCATATTCACCTACACCACCCAAACTTGTCTAGTAAAGTATGTTTAAAAATGCATAAAGTTAAAAAAAAACAATAAAGAGCAACTTTGAGGCCAAAAAACTAACATGATCTTTTTCGAAGACATTTTTTTAAGTTTTTTAAATTTTACCTTTCCCTTACGAGCATTTATAACTTAGTATAGCTATCATATAACAATTACAGTGATAGATCGCAACCCGTAGAACATATTGTGTAGGTCCACTAGCCATGTGTCTTTCATATTAGTTCTACGACATGAAAGGTTTCTTTCCTCTTAAAATTGGATCATTTTGTCATAGTACCTCTAGAACCACATAATTAAACATTAATAATTTAGTTCGTCTTGTTAAAATTATAACTATGGCGACACGTGCAAGTGCCGGACATTCTAAAAAATGGAAGAATCACACCAATAAAGAAATCGATTTATTGAGCCTTGTGCTATAAGAAATAGTTTGAACACTTATTGTACTCTTAACATTAAAAGCCTGGAAATCGTCCACATCTGGGGAAATTAAAACTCGAATAAAAACTTTAAAGTTTGAAAGTTATAAGACAAAAGTGGCACCTACCTACGAGGAGTGAAAAGGAGCATAGAGCGTAGGCAGGGATATACTCTTGTCGTGGTGGTGGAAGCGAACGAATCCCGAGAGGTAGGCGCGTATCTAGTGGACAGTTGTATTGTTACCATAAACGAAATATTCGTCTAAGATATTTTGAAATAGATTAAGAAATAAACAGTACGCTAAAAATGGTAGATTTAGTTATCAACAGCTTTTAGTAACTTATTCAAATTCGTTCCTTTGATTCGTTTTAACGAATCACCTTTTTGAGGGGGTTAGATAGGGAGCGGGGAGATAGATATTGGAATTCTTTGATAGCTACTTTTTACATTTTAGTTCCTTTTAATGCTTTTGTAAGTCATTGATATTTACTTTTATGAAGAAAAAAAATTTTTTGATACTAGTAAGATGTATCTACTAAATAAGAAATAAATAAACTGTTAAAATGTTTGTACATTAGTTATATTACCCGACCTAGTTTCTTTATTGAAAAGCGGAGAGACATAGCTAATGTTGTTTGTATGCAGTTATGATTATGACACTAATTGTATATAATAGTATGTAATAATCAAAAATTTTAGAACAATGCATTTATGTGCCTTATTAAGCCTGATCACTAACAACTGCAATGACCCCTGACACATTAGTTTATTAAAAACTAATATAGGCCTAATTCGACTTTGTTTACGTAGAATTTGGAGCAATATTTCAACTCTAAAAAGCGTACGCCCTACCGAAAGGTCACTTTGGATAATTTATAAAGAGGCGTGAAGAAATGAGAAACTAGCTTTTACCCGCGGCCCCGCCCGCGTGTATGTCGATTATCGCAGTAAAATAGGTAAATAGTAGCCTAGGTGTTATCCTGATGTATATGCTACTCTACTACATATACTCAGTATATCGATCTTCACACACTTCCGCATTTATAATACCAAGGTAGGACAATTTTGCATTCATTTTACTTGAAAAACATAATAAAACATGCAGACACTCACAAGATTATACTGTTTTGTGTTAGGATTCGATTGATTTAAGAAATAAACCTTCTTACGTGTTAAAGAGACTTTATTAAAAACACTCTTAAAAAGCACAATATCAATTAGAATAGCAATCCTTAATTGTTGCCGAGATCACTGGTTTAATTACTGATATCTCTCCAATATTTATCGCACTGTGGCTCAATCTGAACTGAACTGCGGCCCGAGAGACATTGTATTCATATCCATTTTATTATTATATTCTAGTAACTACTCGCACATTTAAGGTGGTTCACGGTACAGCCGCGCAACAATCAATCGATATTCGACGCTATGAATATCAATATAAGGTTCATTATTCCGTGCCTCAGGAAATCAAACGAGAACTTTCGGATATCCAATCGTGTGTGTTTGTGTGCCTGTAGTATCGATCTCGAATAATCTTTCTTCGTAACAACACGTCTGATACTTGTCTCACAAGGCCGCCATAGTACAGGAGTTACAGTGGTGGGGATGTGGGCGGGATTAGTCGCAAAAAAAAAAGGCCGCAATAGTGTGGGTGACCATTATTATTGACCATACTGCATTGAACAGTTTCGCATTGTGTTTGGCGTCCACCATTCTTGGATTTTACTCAGGTTTTTCATCAGGCAGAGTAGAGGCAGCTATTAGCTGATAATACAACTTATAAAATTAAAAATACAATAATTTATATGCACTGAACGCTTCAACATACTTCCAAACTACTCTCAATGAAGCTATATTTCGTAGGAATTGAAGGTGTAATCTAATTTACTTTAATTTCCACAAACCTGTTTTCTTAAGGGTTAATATAAATGCTAATGGCCTGTGTCTCGCCTGCCTTGCCTCTCTTATAACACACGGAACAAGACGTAGAGATTGCGATTTATTTACACATTGTTAACGTCTAAAGATAAATAACGACGGGATGTAAACGGTTTGCCTTATAGCTAGTTGTAGTACTTTATTAAAAACTAGCTGCTGCCCGCGGCTCCGCCCGCGTGTATGTCAGTTATCGTGGCAAATAGTAGTCTATGTGTTATTCTGATGTATAAGCTATTTCACTGTAAAGTTTCATCCAAGTCCGTTTAGTAGTTTTTGCGTGAAAGAGTAACTAACATACACACTTACAAACTTTCACCCTTATAATGTTAGTGTAATTGATGATAAAAACGGTTAAACAAACAAAAACAATACCATGTATAATTTAACATATAATATATTTGGTGCTAGTCGCATTTGAAAAATATAACAGCCTGACAATGACAACTTACCTACCTACAACCTATGTAATGTAATTAAAATAAAAACGAAGTAATTCGGTATAATTACAGCTACGTAATCTATAATAATTAAAATAAAAATGAAGTTTGTACGTGGAATTTTGTACGTGTAACTTCTAAAAAAAACTGTCAATACTTAACCTTAGTCCTATATTATTTTAAGTAAAATGCGTTTTTAGCTAATCGTAAATGTCTTGAAAATTCGCAAAACGGAAACAACCATCATCGACGTCTGCCCTCATGCTACCTACCTACCCTCGTTCGGGTCGTACACTCAGCGATGAGCAATCTATTCCCCGCGCCAACCGCCATGCGCCATCGTAATATCGTGCACTCGGTTTGTCATTATCGCAACTATTAATTTTAATATTTATTTATTTGTATTTATTTGTATAAATATTTATTTGCATAAATATTTATTTGTCCAAATGATGTAGCGTAAAAGATATATTTTATCTACTTTAAATACCAGAAGCGATAAATGTGTCCATTTTCATTTAGGAATCAACTTAATACTACCATACCAAATGTGCATTTGAAATAAATCATTAATTTTTATTGTAGTTATGGTTCACTATGTTGGCTTTAATGGCTTACACATTTTAACTATAACAGCTTTTAAGATAAACATTTCCATCAAACATTACATATGTAAAACTTTAGCGATTTTGGCGGCGCACGCCAGTATAGCTCAGTATAGATGGTAGATTTTTTCTACTACTTACTTGACACTTATCGTCATATTTTAGAGAATTCACACAATATCTTTATTATTTGTAGCCTATGTGTTATTCTGATGTATAAGTTAAATTCCTGTAGTGTCATTCAAATCCGTTCAGTAGTTTTTGCGTTCAATTTCACTGATATGTCCACATATTGTGACAGTGTTACCTTTATTTAAAGAGCTTCGCTGTATACTATGTTATGTGTAATGCCATTGGAACAATATACGAACATATTAGCATTGTCGCTCACCCTCGACAGAGCCACATAGAGCTTTCCGTTGCTGAAACAGTTCGTCTATGCCTGCGGTGCGCAACGTCTGACCTTATGTCTTGTTTATCGTCATCGCAAAGCATAGACTCACAGACTCACCAAAAACTGCACGCGTTTGAAGCGGAAAGGAAAATAAACCATGGATTGGGGTTTCCTTTAAGATAATAGTCTAAAAAGACATATTTCACTATAAATCAAACAAAATAATTTAAGTTTCTCGCAGATTGCACGAAATAAAACTAACAATTTTTTTGAAATTTTGTCTTCGACATAAACGTCTTGTGATTGGTTGCAACTCTGGTGACGTCACATGCTAATAAACGAAAGATTCCTCTATTGAATATTGTTTGCGTTTTATGTTTTCGGAGTGGTAATAATCGATCTGTGAGCTATTTCTGCAGGACTTTTTTTAATAAACTATTTAATAAGTGGTTCGAAACAAAAAGGAACCAAATTTTGTGCGTGCCGATAACAGCAATCTACATGAGATAGACGCTTTTATGGTTGCACTTTTCTATCTATACAAATAAATAAAATTGGAGTGTGTTTGAATATTAAAATAACCGCTTTTTACTAAATGCCTATGTATATATATACACGGTACATATACCAAAAATGTAGTTAAAAATGTTTTTGTCTGTCTGTTTGTTTCTTCCGGGTAATCTCTGGAACGGCTGGACGGATTTTGACGGAACTTTCACTGGCAGGTAGCTGATGATCCAGGAAGTAACTTAGGCTACTTTTTTTAGACTAACTTTGTCCCGCAGCGTTACTCGTGGTACAACAATAACTGCGGGTAACACCGCGGGGTTCAGCTAGTACATAATAATAACATTGATAACTATGCTGCAGAACTGAAAAATGTTAAAGCAGCTAGCTATGTTGCACTTGCATAAGTACAACATAAAAATTGTTTCTGTAATAACCTCTGGAAAAATTCATTCATTATTTTTGTAAAATCTAATTTACTTTATGTAGGTAGGTATATCTCAATGCTTTTAGGTTACATTTTGAAATAGTACAAAGCGTGGTATTTAAAGATGTTATCTGACCCGACGAACTTCGTACCACCATATTTTTCTTTCGTTACCAGCTACCCATGAGTAGGGTGTAGTCACGGACAAAAAAACTTTTTCCTTTATTTTTTATTTTTACAAACCTTGTCCTAAGAATAACTAACACATTAAAAAAATATATAATTTGGTGTAGCCGATCGAAAGTTACGCGCATACATACATTTCGGCGTAACGCCGCGGGACAAAGTTAGTCTAAATAAAGGGGCCTAAGTTACTCCCTGGATCATCAGCTACCTGCCAGTGAAAGTCCCGTCAAAATCGGTCCAGCCGTTCCAGAGAATACCCGGAACAAACAGACAAACAGACAGACAGACTGACAAAAAATTTTTTTACTACATTTTTGGTATATGTACCGTGTATACATACATATGCATTTAGTAAAAAGCGGTTAATTTGATATTACAAAGAGACACTCCAATTTTATTTATTTGTACCTATAGATATATAGATTTGTTCACTGTGGCACTACAAACCATTTATTCGACATTTTAATTAATATAAAATTGGGGAAAACTGATAAAATTAACTTAAACCGCGCTGTTTTGTTTTGTTGTGGCTAGAGTGTGACGTCACGCGTCTCATGTGACCAGCGCCATTACAGAAATATCGTTTTTGGTTGTCAAGCTTGAACTTTATCTTAAATTGAAATTCATAATTAATCATAATACAGTAGAAATTCTGCAAAAAATTGATTCGGTAAGTAGTCGTTTCACCACCCGATGAATGAAGCAATATTTATAATAAATAAATATGACGCTGCCTTTTAAAAATCTATTTAAGACCGAAGAGTAATTTTTGTTTTGCATCGTCACTAAAGAGTTGTTGTTTACATTTGTTCAAAGTGGACGCTTCCGGTACGTATGCATAAAGATTCGTGGAACTACTGACCCAGGAAAAAGCGACGTACAACTGCCCATGTGAAAAACATCTGAGACTAAGATCTACTCCAGCAACACGGAAAGTCTGACGATGAGATTTATTAATTGTCATGGCATAAATTTACTTATTTGAAATTATACTTATTAATTTTACAACTACAAATATAAAGGAAAGAAGGAGAAACAAACAAAAACACAAAACAAACTAATTATATTATTATCTAATACCTACTTTAAACTGATATCTAAAAACTACGTCTTATGTATTTTTTAAATCTAAAACGCGCTTATTTTCAGTCAATAAGAACCACGTTCGTTCGCAATAACAGTGACAATTCGAGTGAAGTCAGCGCGTGAGCGGCGTGAGCGCTCCCGCCTTTTTGGCCGTTTTTGGATGGCCGTTTCGCGTGTTAAAGAAAAATCAACCGTAATGTCGTACTTATACTGGTGCGGCGAGATTTGGAAGTTTTATTTCATCTATATCTTGTGTGTTTATTAATTATAATTTTATAATTCTATATTTTATTAAAAAAGATATTAAAGTGTATGGATATATCCATGTGAAATACAATATATTTAAGTATTTAATACACCTTGAAGAAATGCCTAACGCTTAAACACGTTATTGTGGCTAATTTATAAAAGATAGAAATATACTATTGAGGACTTTTTTGTAGATCTTTTAAAGACCATCATCTTTGTAATACATATTTTTGGTGTATGATCAACGTATGCGAGGATAAGAGCTCGAAAGCGAAAATTTTCATCCGACTTGCTTCAAATTTATCGTCACTGCTCAGCTCCTATGTATCTTAGCGTTATGTTATATAGCCTATAACCTGCCCAGGAGTATGGACTATAATCGTACCAAGTTTGGTTAAAATCCCTTCAGTAGTTTTTGATCCATGCGTGCACATACAGACAGACAGACAGACAGACAGACAGACAGACAGACAAAAAACTTACTGATTACATTTTTGGCATCAGTATCGATAACCATTCATCCCCCAATAATAATTTTTAATATATATTCAATGTACAGAATTGACCTCTCTACAGTTTTATTATAAGTATATAGATACGAAGTCACTAAGCGACACATTAACGTTCATGAAACAATATAACGTCTTTCTTCTTTTTTTTATGTATGGCCTGCCAAAATGACTCTACTCTGCCTGATGGAAAGCATAAGCAGAATCCAAAAGTGGTGGTCACCATACTCACTGTGAATGCAGACAATGCAACAATGGAGCATGGCGACCCACACCATGGCAGCCTAGTGATGCTTTTGCATCTTTGGGCCTCCGGTCTCGCACTCACCAACGAAACACGACAGCACGATCGCTGTCATTTTACGTTGATTTTCTATACGAGGGTTGTACCGCCCCAGTCAAGCCGGCCCGTTCGTGCTGAAATCAGCATGGCTCCACTAACTCCACCTTCTTAAGTAATTTACGTCAAACTCAGATTAAAAAAGTGTTATAATTCTGTGTAATTATGATACTCTGCATATAAAAAGCAATTCAAAAGTACTTGTATTTCCTTACTTTCTAAAGAAATTCTTAATTTTTTGAACTTTCAACGTTAATCTCCTTCAAAACATCAATACATCGCCATTAACACTAATGCTTTTGCGAAATGTTCTAGTCCGGGATCCTCGGTACAAATTTTACAAGTGATTTCAGCACGAACGGGCTAGCTCGACCGGGGCGATACTACCCTCGCAGAAGATTAACGTAAAATGACAGTGTTCGTGCTGTCGTGTTTCGTTGGTGAGTGCGAGACCGGAGGCCCAATGATGCAGTAGCATCACTAGGCCGCTATAGTGTTGATCACCATCTTGATCTTGATCTTGAACTCGCGTGCTTGGTTTCCGCAACTCGATGACTTTGTTGCGCCTCTTTTGCATAGAATTTTGTTGAGCACCATGCTGCATTGTTGCATTGTCTGCAATGAGTATGGTGACCACCGCTCTTGGATTCTGCTTATGCTTTCTATCAGGCAGAGTAGAATCATTTCGGCAGACCCAAACATAAAAAAGGTAATTTTTCGTGAGTGACTTAATTTTGATGAGGGGCCCACCTTTCACCTTACAAACATTTGCGGTTGTGATAGCTAACAGGGGTAGCAGGGGTAAAAAACTTTTGGGCTTAGGACCGGGATAAAGTACCACGCAATTGTGGCTGTTAAATTAAATAAATATTAACTAAGCAACTGTTAAAAAAGCAGCTGGTTAGTACTATTTTTGATGATTTCGGTATCAATATATGTTGGAAGGATTAAACCATACATTTTGTACGCCAATTTTTTTTTTGCACTAAGTAATAGTGTTAATTAATATTTATTTAATTTAACGGCCATATTGTCGTACAAATTGCGTGGTACGTTTTCCCGGTTCTACGCTCAAAAGTTATTTTGTCCCTGCTACCTAGCTATCAAATTCGAAAGTTTTTATAAAGTGAAGGTGAATCAGAATGAAGTCACTCACGAAAAATTTTGCTTGATGGTATTTATTTGTAAAATTTGTACCGGGGATCCCGGACTATTCTTTCCAATGTTGAAAAAACCTTTTGCTTTCGTCTTTGTAAAATCCCTTTTATCACCTACTTGATATTATGTATTTTGTGCGCCACGTTTGTATAACGCTTCCTTTTCAAATTTCTTTTCATTCTTAGAAATAGAACACTTACTGTTCTTTGTTAATACCAAATCGGATGAAAAGCGAATTTTGCTTGTGGCTATAGTCATATTGAGGGCATTAAGTGTCAAATACTATGAGACTCGTAAATACTCCAATACTACAAAGTCTGAAATTTTCAACCTAATATTTCTGTTTGTTTTGTAGTAGACTTTATCGTACCTCTTTTTATGGCAAGAAGGTAAACGACGTAATTTGCTACAATCCCACTGATCGACATGTTCACAACCCGAATAACTAATCAATCGATTTTCCTGCTTCGATCAGCTATCCGATCTATCAGACTGATCTTCGATGACTATTTCTCTACAAAACTATACGAAGCTGCAGCATTACGATCTGTTATTTTAGAGTCGCCCTAATATTTATGTATTCGTGCATAAAGGGATTTGTATTAAACCGATTACAGCGAGCTAGCTTCACGTTGTGTGATTATTTCTAGATAATACTCACATAATCCATGGATTCGATATCGTCGCTAAAATGAATTTGACACAGTACACGAATAATCGAGATATACAAACATGAAATATTTTTACAAAAGACATGTATAATTAAATGTGAAATTTAAAATAATTTTATTTTGCCAAATAATCCGATTCGTTGGTCCCACAACATCTAAAGAAGAAAGTCTTCAATCATTGCGACTCTAAGTAAAAGATGATAATCCTCTCACAGAAGATGAACCTAATGTGACAGCATTCGTGCTGTCGAGTTTTGTTGGTGAATGTGAGATCGGAAGCCCAATGATGCAGAATCTCAGTAGGCCGCCATAGTGTAGGTTACCATGCTGTATTGTTGCATTCGGAATAAATATACTAAGTATATATAATAGTGTACCTACATAAATATACAGAATAATTATTTACCGTGGGAGAACCACGCTTCGGCATGAATGGGCCGACTCTAGCGGAGTGATACCACGGCCTCACAGAAAACCGGTGTGAAATAGTGCTCGCGTTGTGTTTCACCGAGTTAGTGAGATACCGGAGAACCATGAATAAAATTCAAACATACAGTTGAAATGTATGGAAATACTATAGGCATGTTTTATCTTGTGTCGTTTCAACTAAGTTTTTTTGTACTTTGTCGTGCGTTTCGTTTCGTTATTGATCTTTGGCACTATATATTTTCTAGTTCTTTGATCAAAACAATCATTATAAGAGACTAGATGACCCTACTAACTTCATACCGCCGATATTTTTATTTAAAATAATCCCGTAAATCTTTAATTTCCTATATACAAACCTTTTCTAAATAATAGAAACATATAAAAAAGAATTAACTATCCAATTTGTTGCAGGTGATCAGAAGTTATGCGCGTACATATATTTCGGAGATTCATTTTTAAATATATAGATTTAAAAGATAGTTTAATCAAAAAACCGTACATTCGTTTCTTCCATCAAACTGAAAAACCATTTACCGAAGAGTATTTAAGAGGTTTGAGTTTTTATGAGATATTATTTAAGGGCAGGAATGAAGGTTTAATCCTTAAAGATTTTTACATCTCTCATGTTCGGTAAATAAGTTCTTATTACCTCCAAATGGGGCTTTTATGTGACTAATTAGCGCTCTAGAGATGTAGCTAGAAAAGCCCTAGGGCGATAAGTAATTAAAAAAAATACTTCTTTCTTTCAAAAAGTTCGCGTACATCTAACCATCATACTGGCAATAGACATCATACATTCAGCCCAATGACCAAAGAGGTCGCTTTGCTGTTCAGGCTTGTTTTCGTGTCAGTGCAATAGTCATCAATTTTAAATATCGAACGGCGAAGCTCAATTTCGTTCTTTGATTCTTTTTTATGAAAAAAGGCGAGAATAGAAAACTTTTATTAAATACTATTTGTTTTTGGTATTATTTTATAATTACGTGCTAATAAGGGGAAAACATGAGTTCTTCAAGTGATGAAGTTATAAGCTGCTCTTCCGATTCAATCAACAAACAAAATGTTTTATTCTTGTAATGCCGGTTTTTTTCTACTTACCTCATAATCGAGATGTAAAGCAGAATAGTTAGCTCGGGTGTAAGCACCAATTGCACCCTCGAACTATAGACGCCCTCGCTGCGTTCATGCGCCTAAATATCTCGGGCTGCAATTGATGCCTTACAGCCCTTGGCTACTAATCTACTATTACAATAACGAGTTAAATGTTATGTTATTAAAATAATATAAGTGCGATAAATTAAGTAATATGCGATGTACTTAATGAATTTTGCTATTACTCCCTACGACTAAAACTAGGGACACCGACAGTGATGGACTTCCAAACCGCAACTTTGATCGATCCAAGGCCTACGGCATTATGATTCCGTTAATTACACTTTCTTATTATAAATCTTTACCTTAAAAAGCGAAGTCAACAGAATCACTGTGTTGTCTGTCCCCGTGATCCTCAAGGCCCTTTGTTTCTGAGAGTAACTGAAAGTTCTCAAGTTGTAATTAATGTGAAATGCCAACATATAAAACACCTTTGGAACTATTCAGAATTGTAGCTTCGTTTACGTTAAGAACTGTTGTCTTAGTTACTAAATTTTATCTAAGTGACTAAAAGCTAACTAGTATCTATTATCTAGGCTCAAAGTATCATATTATAATAATTCATAAAGGTGCATAGATCTGATAAAAGCAAAACATGTAAAATGTTAAAATCAGCGATTTTTTATTATAAAATTAGTTTCTATTCTTTGATTCTTACTTCAGCTTTTATCAATTTTTTTTTGCAATAAGCACTGACGAACACACGCAGGCAATAAATTGTACTTATATTCAAATGTAAGTTTCGTTAAATTGCTTTTTCTACGGCGTTAATATTCTCACTCATCCTTCCAACTATCCATCGCGTGACCAGCACAATTCATCGAAATGCGCCGCTACCTAAAATCGATTTCCTCATTTATTTTATTGAATACAAACACAACTAGGTACCTACCTACTGCAAATATACGTATAAGATACAATATCCGCCATCTGGCGAACCACTCGTGCGGCTAAACCCGATTAATCCATGACAAATGTCAACATCTCTTAATCGAAAATCTCGTTTTCGAAATATATGCCATTACATACTTATAGAGATATTTTTGCGGAAATCAGATATTCTCATATTATATTACAGTACTCGCCTAGATACTGCCTTCGATATTGTATAGAGAAATGTATATAGGTACATAAGTCACGTACAGACTCGAGTAGGTAGTATTCAGTTTCTAATAACTTTTATTTACAGGGTACGAATATTGGAAAACTTGTCTCTTTTTATTTTACCACTACAATACAAATTATTTATTGAGAGTATCGTAATAATCTATATTTGTAAAAATTAATCCCTATTTGCCTTGGTCAAGACATCACGCGTGAACAGCTGAACCGATTTTGCTATTTCTTTTTTTGTTGGATAGCCCATTTAGCGAGAATGGTTTTAGGCTATGTAATATTACTGTACGACCAATAGGAGCTGGTTATCCCCCAAAAATGTTGGTCAAATGGCAAATTTATTTCTTATGGAGAGACCCAAACGAAGTTGAGCGGGTCAGCTAGTATTAACATAACAACATTTCTAGAAATTAAATTTGATTTTCAAAGCAACACATACATTGTTCTCAAAAGTAAAAAAAAAACTGAATGCACGAATATCGCAATCACAGAACGGAGAAATGAACTTCTCAGTTCTATGATCGCAGTGGTATAAGCCGTCACCACGTGCCGCTTCCTTCTGAGTTGAGTATTGTGGATTCAATTCTTACGTGGGATAATACTTTTTTAAACCCACAAAATGTTAATGAATTAAAACATCTTTACACACGCTTGACTTGGGCAGTAAGCTGGTAAATGTGTGAGGAGAACGTTACGAAAAGTGTGATCGGGCACAGCGAATGGAAGTTGAGAGGGAGATATAAGTTAGTGAAATTAGAAAGAGAGTTACGTTTCGTATATTACTGTAGGGACAAGAGAGGCGCGAGCATATATTTCTTTCTCTCTTTCTCTCGAAGAAGTTTTACTTCAGTCGTCGTCGTCAAATTTTATTTCGGTCTAAAGCACACTCGTTTTTTTCTGAGTGTGGGTGTTCTTTACGTCCCTTTCATGTATGTTTGTAAAGTCTCCGCGTCACCGAATATATCTCTAGTGATGTAATTGGCTTTAAGTAAGTGATTAATTGAAAAAGGCTTTTTAAAAACAAGCTTTTTTTACTCGTTAAAAAAAATACTTTAAGAACTTTTCATTTTAAACCCATATTGGGTGGGTTGTCCAGAAATATGTACGCCGCTAATTTGTTGCGTCGACCGTTTTGGATTAATAATAATACTGATTACATATATATGGATTGTCATCAGAACTAAACTAACCAAACGTATATTTAAAATATCAGATCAATCGGTGTGGCGTACGCACCCAGCCGAAATAGCGGGTGGCATCAACACCACACTGGGACAAATACGTATTCGTGTAGTTTCGCTGTTCAATAACTCGACATAACAAGTCGCAAAGTATAATGCAAGCACTTACCTTGGACTGCCACGGGTATTCGTTGAGTTTCCACCTTCGCTTGTTCAGGAGTCGACAATTCAGGGGTTTCAGTTCTTGTGTACGTCACACGCGAGAGAAATGCAAGTAGGTTTCGCTTTCTAGCAGGAAATCGACCGCTACAAGTCGCGCGCGCGTCAGAGGTTTTTTCACACAACTGTCAGTGGCTCCATGTTTATTACGAGTCAGTGTTGCAATTGCAACCATTTAAGGCTGCCCCTTGCGACGATTATTACCAGCATTGAAAATTGAAACACTGAATTACGAATTACGATTTATATACTTTACGGTAACGGAACATCCCACCCACCAAAATGCCTATGGTATTTTCTGGTTAAACGATAAAGGTTTGGAGGACAAAGATCGATATTGTGAGTACGATATATGTATGGATGTATATGGAGAGGGCATAACTTAACCAACGGTCTTTGAATGATGTGATTATTTGCTGTTTTGATTACTGCAATCCGAGCTATACCATCAGCACCAGGCAAAAGATCCACGACTCTAGCGAGAGGCCAGTGAAGCTGAGCGCGGTTATCGTCCCTGATAATCACCAGCGAACCTATTTGCAGCGGTTTCGAATATTTGGTCCATTTGGCACGTTGCGTTAAAGAGTTGAGATATTCGTGTTTAAATCTGGACCAGAAATTCTGTTGAAAAGCTTGTATGAGCTGCCACCGATTAAGCCGATTTACGTTTACATTCGATAGATCTTGATCGGGAACAGCCGTTAGAGGCTCCAAAGTGAGAAAGCGTCCTGGCGTTAAAGCTGATAGATCGTTAGGATCAGTACTGATCGGGCAAAGAGGTCGCGAATTTAAAATAGCTTGGATTTGCACGAAGAGTGTCGTAAGCTCTTCAAAGGTTAGAACTTGATTGCCTGCATGAAGCAGGAAAGATTTTGAAGCTTGAATCTGGATTTCCCAAACGCCACCAAAGTATGGAGCTGATGGAGGGTTGAATTTGAAATCTATCCGCTCCGCGCTAGAAGCCTGTTGCATGAGAGATGATAGTTGATTATTACAACCGATAAAATTGGTACCACAATCGGCGTGTATCTCATTGCAACGACTGCGACGTGCTACGAAGCGCCGTAGAGCTGCGATGAATCCGTCTGTCGATAACGTTGAAACCACCTCTAAATGGACCGCTTTGGTCGCGAGACAGACGAACAAGCATAGGTACGCTTTGTCAATCTTAGCGCCCCGATACGGGCCGAGTTTGATACGAAAAGGACCACCGTAATCCACGCCTACGATTGAGAAGGGCTTGATTTGATTGACGCGGTACGACGGAAGATCGCTCATAAACGGCTGCAAAGGTTGGGGATTAGTCCGATAGCATTGAACGCATTTGGCGAGACGACGACGAATAGCGCGCTTAGCAGAAACGATCCAGAACTGCTGCAAAAGCAGAAAGTGAGTTGTGTTAATGCCCGGATGCAAGTAGCTTCGATGAATATAGTCAATGACTGACTGTCCCGACTGATTAAGACTGTAAGTGAGTGATGACTGGATGTTTTTGTTCGTATTCTAAACCTGATCGTGAGATCGTGCCGCCCACCCTGAGAATACCCAGAGCGTCGATAAACGGGTTAAGCTTGCGAAACGGTTTCGATAATGGTTTGTTCGTTTTTAAGTTATTAAGTTCTTCTGCAAAGGTGCCACTCTGTACGTGTTTGACTATTTGCATTAGTGAATTGTGACGCTCGACGTTATTGAGATACTTATTACGATTAGCCTGATTCGGATTGCGACAATTGCCAATGAAACGATAAATGTAAGTCAGTACATTGATTAGCTTCGGCAAAGACGAAAAACGATTCAGCAGAGTTTCGAAAATTGTAGGTTCGGTTTTGTGACTGTCATTGGAGGTTAAAACGATTGCTTTTCGTATTTCAGCGTCAACGATTACCTCCTCCTCGCGCGATAGTTGATTTGATCCTATAGGCCAAGATTCACGATCTTCAGAGAGCCATTGTGGCCCCACCCACCATAGCCTGTTGTGAAGTATGTCACTCGAATACAGACCACGACTGCAGATGTTAGAAGGATTATCGCCTGAAGCAACATGCTGCCAGCATTCGGTAGAGACAATGTCTTGTATGTGGCTGACACGATTGGCGACAAATGTAGCCCAACGGGAAGAATGTGATCGCAGCCATGAGAGCACAACGGTGGAGTCTGACCACAGGTAAACAGCATCGATTTTGATACGAGAGAGGTAAGTGTCACGAACGAATTTGAATAGATCCGCGAGAAGAACTGCGGCACAGAGTTCGAGTCGAGGCAGAGAGATACGTTTAAGAGGAACTACTCGAGCCTTAGAACAGACTAGAAATACGTGGATTTCATAATCTGCGTCGATAACGCGTAGGTAAATAACTGCTCCAAATGCCATTTCCGAACTATCACGAAATCCGTGAATTTCGTATGATTTAGCATCGGTGCAAGTAAGTTGCCGAGGTAGTTTTAGTTGTGATAATAACGATAATTGGTTCTGATATGTGATCCATGTACAAATGACGTCGTTAGGGGGAGTTTGATCCCAGCCAATACCGAGAATCCAGAGCCATTGGATTAAGCATTTAGCTTGAATTGTAATGGGGGATAAAAAGCCTAACGGGTCTAAAACTCTAGCGATTTCGCTTAGAATAGAACGTTTAGTACATGGCCGATCTGAAGGTTTAATTTTGTAAAGGAACGCATCCGAGGAGGGTTCCCACTTGAGACCCAGAACCTTCACAGGTTGTGTTTCTGAATTGTCTTTGAAAGGGATGCGGACCACGTATCGTCCAGACGCTCTGCGATTATGCTCGATAACAAACTTTCGCTCGCATAGCAATTCCTCTGAAGTCAACATCGATGGGGTCGGTAGAGAATCGAGTTCCCAGAAGCGTTGAACCAAAGAATTCAACTCGCTATCGACATCAGGCAACGTACGCAGCAGAGTACTAGATGAAAGGCTAGTTTTGCCTAAGAGAAGCCAACCAAATACTGAACTGAAAGCGGTAGGTTGGTTGACACCTCCTTTGATGTGTTGATTAAGGACAGAATCCGCGAAAACGTCTGCAGCGAATAAAATATCTATCGGTCCTGGAATATCAAATCCAGGATCAGCCAATGGCAGCGATTTAATATGTGACAATCCCGATGTGTTCAAATGCGCGATAGGTTGATCGCCACATATTTTTGATATGACGTGCATATCTAGTTTGAATAAAACACGATTGTTTGTACCGACGGAACAAGTAACGTTACCGATAATCGGCGCAGCCGCATCTCCCAGTCCGCTAACGTTCGCATTTGTTTTAGTCGATGTTAAGTTTAAACGATTTACTGCAGAAGCACTTATGAAAGTACCTTGACTTCCTGTATCAAATAAAGCACGAAAAGATTGCATCTTGTCTGAAGCATCCTGAACTTGTACGATGGCAGTAGCTAGCAACACGGTTATGTTCGGTTGTGACCTTTAAACCAAAGACGATACGATTTGATTTGATTCGATACTAGATTTTGTCGCGATGGAGTAAGGTGTGATGTTTTCGTTTACATGTGCGGCATGAAAATACTGAATAGCAATTCTTTAGTTGGTGTGATGGCTTCAGGCAGTTAAAGCACCAATTTCTATCTTTTGCTATCGTCATACGTTCGTCAACCGAATTTTTAAGAAAATCTTGACACGATAATATAGGATGGGACTCGTTACAGTAAGAACACCTACTTGAGTAAGAAACGGTTTTGTTATAACTAGCACTACTTGAAAGATTATTATCAGTCGCCGCCACAAGAGTGTGCTGTGCGCTGACTCGCTTTGATTGAGGCTGGGTAGGTAAATACTTGAGCATACGCTTATTCGGTTTCAACGAGTCGGAAAAATGAGTATCTCGCAATAAAGCTTCACATCTAAATCTCAAAAAATCTTTAAGTTGTTCATAAGACAGTAATTCGACGTTTGAATAACTTTCATCAAACTTACGGCGCAATTCTTTGTCAAGTTTCGATAAAATATGATAAACTAAAACAAAGTCCCAAAGTGCAATCGGTAATTCGAGAGTTTTTAGAATACTCAAGTTCTCCTCGAATAGGTCAAGCGACCTTTGAAACTCGTGCGCATTCTTGCCTTTAAATTTGATATCTAAAATATCCCGCCAACATCTAAAAGCTAGGGTACTGTTACGCGGGTAATCGCGATTTGATTTTTTAAAAAAGAGAATTTAATGATTTTAGAATACACTTTAATTATTTCTACAAATATTCGGTAATAATTATCCGAAGGCAACCGCACTGTTTGAGAGATGAAAACGGACTGGCGATGACCAGTGAAAAGAGTAAAGGGCTTGGAGAGTAGAGCTGCTGACTAAGCAGGAAGGCAGCCAGACAGCACTTAGGGGTGCACATCTCAGATATAACACCTCCCCCTTTTAGAGGAGACTTGGGGTTGATTTCAAGTCTCTGTTAAATTCTAGTTCTTAATGGGGCAACAGGGTTGGTCATATCTAATTCTGAATCTTTAGGGTCTTGTCTGTCTGTGGTGTCTGATGGTTTAGGGGTAGTTCGAAATGAGGGTCTTATATTAAATTTAAACTGAAAAGGGCGGTTGCTGCCAGATTTACAAAAGATTTTCTTAATAATAAAATAACCTATTAAGAGGATAATGATTACAAATATTATAATTATAAGAATAGAGTAATGTATCCCATATTTCACAATGTGTGGATTTACCGGGTGTTCAATGGGTTTTAAGTCTTCTAGGAGAGCTTTTATTTTGTTTTTATTTTCGGAATGAAAGTCGTCTAGATCGATATCATTTAGGTAAATAGGAGACACATTACTAACAATTACATCATTTAATTTATCTATAGTACAACAAGCGTCACTGATTAAATTAAAATCTGGTACATGGTTAATAGGTGAAGTGATATTCAAAACGTTATATTTAGGGATTAATGTTGTACTTTTACAATATCCTGTACAATCCTTAGGAATATTAACTATACCTGTGCCTAAAATATTTGCTTCATATAATTTGTAGTTTCGACAATCTATTGAGATTTTGTTAGGTTCTGATTGTATGTAGATCCACTTATTATTTGACAATGGTTTCCAAATATCTAATTTACCGAGTATAATTTTAGATTCACACTGTGACGGTTTTTTACTTATCACTTTTGCCAAAAGTTCACTTTGACAGGTCGTTTTTGCATCTGTTGAATACAGGTTTCCGATGTCGCAAATATAGTCTTCTGCGCTTACGGATTTGCAGATATTCAGATCGTCGAAAGTACAGTAATGTGATTTGTCTTTGGTCATTGCAATATACTTATGGTTAGGTATGATTAAACTAAACGAATTTGGTTCTTTGGAATTGTATGGTGTAGGGAGTGCGATGGTGTGAAATAATACATACTCTCTGGTGCTAACCAGTGGCACTTGCAAAACAAATATAATCTTATCCTTAAAGTAGTAGCATACTAACTTAGAAATATTAAAAATAAGATATACAGAATTAATGTCTAAAGTTACAGGCAACTCAAGGTCGTTAGGTAAATGTCTGTAATTATCGGCAAGCTCTTGGTGTAGTTGACTTGGTGTTATTATTGCAGGATGTAAAACATTTTGACTGCTGAATAAAATAGCATTAGTTATATCTTCTAGCTGGAATGACAAGGTAACTATTGATGTTTCTAAAATATTAAGTATTTCATTCACATTGGCGCGTATTTGCAGACCATTAGTGATATCAGAAATATTTCTAATGTTAAAAGAGAGCTCGTCGATAGCTACATTAAGGTTGGCTTCGTTTTCTCTTATTTTACGTAAAGTATTATTAAAGTATGTCAAAGTAGAACTAGTGATTAAAATATTTTCTTTCATTAACGAAGCTAATTTCTTTTCATTGTTTTGTAAAGACGTTATAGCTTCATCATATTTTAAACCATCGTTTTCATCTAGGGAACCGAAGATCTGTTTCAAAATTGTTCCTATACCTCCTATCCATGCACTACGTTTGGTTTTATTGTCTATCAAGTGAGAGATGGATGAATACTCTCTTCTCATTTCCAGAAACTGTGCAGCTAATGGCTGCAAGGAGTTACGGCATTCTATATCAATATTTATAATTCGAGTTTGATTGCATAATCGCTTTGTGATTTCAAAAACAGTTTCAAGATTTTGCAGGTGTGGTCTAAAATGTGATATATCTACCGGTATTACAATTTTTAACTGTCCATTATTTGTTTTAAGTTTCCCTATGTAATCGTAGTAGAGGCCTGAACTTGAGGTAATCGGCTGGATGAAATCTCGGTGAGATTGACCTCGAGCTGAGCTGTAATTAATAATTTTTTAAAACTATTAATAATCTTAAGATAAGTTTCTAACCTTATATTTATGTATATTTTACACGTTAATTTCAATATCGGCTAATTTTACCTCATCGAAATGATGAGTGACGTGACGCCGGTTAATGAGTAAGGTGAGTGTATTGTTGCCATTTATTTTTAAAACCTTGTAAGGTCCCTTCCAAAGGGGTGAAAGCGCTTTACGCATTCTTAAGTGGTTTTTGACATAAACATAGTCGCCAGTTTTGTATCTTCTTTGGCGAGTATGGGTATCATAGTAGGATTTTGAAGATTCCTTAGATCGTCTTATGTACTCTAGAGCTTTCTCCCGTGAATACTTCAATCTGTTTTGGAGCATTCTTACATAATCGGGATAAGTGGCTCCTTGTGACTCTTCGTATATAGAGTTTGGAATTACTGGTTTACTTCCGAACATTAATTCGTAAGGTGTGAAATGAGTTGTTGAATGAACAGTCGTATTATACGTAAGCATCGCTGTGTAAACATAGCGGGGCCAATTAGTTTGTTCTTCGTTAGTGAAGGATCTAAGGTACTCTTTGAGTGTTGAATGACTCCGTTCCAGGGCACCTTGGGTTTGCGGATGATATGGGGAAGCCCATAGGTTTTTAATTTTAAGGAATTCGCAAGTTCTTTTGAAGAGATCAGACGTAAAATTAGTTCCTTGATCTGTTAGGATTGTTCTAGGGATACCGAATATAGATATGTAGTGAAGCAGGCACTCGCTGGTTTCTTCGGCAGTAGTGCTGCGGATGGGATATGCAGAAGAAAATTTGGTAAGGTCGTCTTGAATTGTAAGGATGTATTTTAATTTTGCAGGTCCAGCTTCGGGCAGTGGCCCGACAATATCTAAGGATATTCGTTGGCAGGGTTCAGTAGATGTGCTGGTGATCTGCATCGGGGCACGGTTTGTTTGCCTAAGGGCTTTATTGGTCTGGCATTGAGGACATTTCTTTACGTATGCCTCGATATCACTACGCATATTTCTCCAATAAAAGCTATCTTGGATTCGTTTAAGCATACGGGTCATGCCAAGATGTCCAGCAATCGGGATGTCATGGTTTTCTTTCAGAATTTTGGGTATTTCCGAAAGTGACGGATAAATAATTCTATCTTTATATATGTGAATACTAATACGCGTATTATGAAATAAGTAGAGAAACATATTATAAATTTTTATGAATTGATATGTATCGAAAGGGTTCTTGAAGTCTGTTATTGCAATGTCTGAGGTGATTTCTGTATCTAGGTTAACAATGAGTTCATTTCTAAGGGATCTAAGGCTGTCATATAGATCCTTGTAGGTGGATTTGTCAAAATGATAGACTTTGAAGAAGAGCAAGTAGTATGATTTGCTTTCATACGTAAATGTGATAAAGGAATTAATGGTTCTCTCTCTTCCTAAAATTTCTGATTTGTCAGGTATTTTATCTAGAATGTCTTGTACGAAGGGGTTAGATTCATCAAGGTCAATGGAAGTGGGTAAAATAATGATCTTACATTCGGTTTTATTTATGTTTTCGTTGTGTTCTTGGATAACTGTATTATAAGAGTTATTTTTATCAGTGATTGCTTTCAGGTAGGTAGGGTAATCATCATTGGGTAAATCTAAAATAGTAACTGTGGGTGGAGTTGGTGCGACAATAGCTTGGGTGTCAGAAGTTGCTGATTGTTCGGCAACGTTCTCAGGTACGCCCATTATGTCATTTTCTACTTCGATTCTATGCGTATCAGGATCGTTGGGATATGAATTTATTCCAGGTGCAGGTAATGGTATGATGGTTTCATTTGGGTTATGAGCACTTGGAGATGTTGGACATATTTCAGGTAAGGGTTGTACTTCTTCATTAAGATCGAGTGGGTCTAATAAGTTTATTTCGTCAGGGTCGAACGATGGTGGGGATAACAACAAGTCCATTAGATCTACGTCTAGACTCGGGGTTAGAGGATTTTCTGGTTGTACTGGGTTGACAGGAAATCGTGATAGAGCGTCAGCATTAGTATTTATTTTCCCTTTCTTGTATTTAATGTCATATTCGAATTCTTCAAGTTTCAAACGCCAACGGATAAGTCGTGATCCTGGATCTTTACATTTGAATAGCCATTCTAATGGTTTATGGTCTGTGAGGACAGTAAAACGGTGACCGTACAAGTAGGGTCTAAAGGTTTTTGTACCGAAAATTACTGCAAGGCACTCTTTTTCGGTAACGCTATAATTGCATTCTGCTTTATTGAGCGTGCGAGACGCGTATGCAATAGGTCGATCTTGTCCTACGGGGCCTTGTGATAATATAGCGGATATCGCATAGTTTGAAGCATCACACGTCAAGAGGAAAGGTTGCGTAAAATCTGGGTAAGCTAGAATCGGGGCTGTAACGAGTTTATTTTTTAGGGACTCAAAAGCAAGTTGTTGCTCGTTTTGCCATTTAAATGGCATGTCCTTCTTTAGGAGTGAAGTCAATGGTTTGGCTAATTTTGCAAAGTCGGGTATAAATCTTCTATAATATGAAACGAGACCCAGAAAAGATTTTATATCTTTTGGGGATCCAGGTGTGGGAAATTCGGTTACGGCTTTAGTTTTATCAGGGTTTGGCTTAACGCCATATTCGCTTATTATATGGCCAAGGTAAGCCACTTCCTTCCGGAGGAACTCACACTTATCTGGCTGGAGTTTTAGATTAAAATCTCGGATTCTTTGAAAAACGGTTTCTAGGTTGTTAATTTGTGAGGGTAAATCTGAAGAATACACGACGATGTCATCTAGGTAGACAAAACAGCGTGTACCCTGAAGCCCAGAAAGGCAGTTATTCATGAGTTTTTGAAAAGTGGATGGTGCATTTTTAAGTCCAAAAGGCATTCTGTTAAACTGGTAATGTCCCTGGGGGACAGAAAAGGCTGTTTTAGGGGCGTCCCCTGGAGAAATCATGATTTGGTGGAAACCGGAAGTAAGATCTAGGGTGGTAAAATATTTACTATTACCCAATTGGTCAAGTATTTCGGTGATTTGTGGAATAGGGTAAGTTTCACCAATAGTTATATCATTAAGTTTCCTGTAATCGATGACAATTCGCCATTTTCTTTGTCCTTGGGAATCGAGTTTTTTAGGGACGACCCAGATGGGTGAGCTCCAAGGAGACGAAGATGGTTCTATTATGTTTTGTTCGAGCATATTCTCGATTTGGTTTGACACTTCCTTTTTATGATACTCAGGGAAGCGATATGACTTAGTGTGTGTGGGAATATCGGTGTTCGTTCTTATTTCATGGCGAAGCGCTGTGGTGAAAGATAACTGATCACCTGGAAGGTGGAAAACATCAGAGTATTTTGAACAGAGTTCCGTAAGGGCCTGGGATTCTTCTTTATTTAAGTGAGAAGTTCGAAGCAGTTTTAATACTTCATTGGTACGACTGGAAATGTTAGTTGAATGTCTTACGAGACTCTGGAAGGCACAGTGGTGTATCGGTTCTAATTTCAGTTTCAAGTTACTACTGACATTTATGGGGTTTTCGGAGATGTTGGCGACGGTCACTGTAACCCGATCGTTTTCTTTTACTCTTACTAAACAATTTGAGATGAGTAGTGAATCTGATAGGTGCTGGTCTATAATTACACCTTCTGATATCTCGGGATTTTTGACTGTACATTCTATAACTGTTTCAGTGCGTGGTGGAATAATATAAAATGGGTCACAAAAGTAAAGTTTTATTGTGTCTTTGGATATTTTCAGGGTATCGTTGGTGTAATCTATATTACAGTTAAATGTTGAGAAAAAGTCAGAACCGATTATACCGTCATAGGGTAAATTAATGTCTTTGACAATATGGAATTTATGAGAAATTGATTTATCCTTTCCAGGTTTGAATTTTAAATTAAAGTGACCGAGGGTACAAGTTGTATCCTCTCCCGGGTCGATACCCTTGAGTTTGATCATCTCCCTTTTAATGACAGGTTTTCTTGAAATACAGGATTGTTTTAATAAACTTACAGCGGATCCAGAGTCTACAAGTAGGGTTAGTGGTAAGTCCGATATCTGTGTCTCGACCACCACATGAGGTAACATCCTTTTGGTTGTGTCCACATTTATTTCATATATTTCATTAATTTCTTTGGATACGATAGAGATTTTGGGATTATTTAAATTGTTTGAATTCGAAGGAATGATTGGACCGTTTATTTGGTGCTGGTGACCATGTCGGTTGATCGGATTAGGTTTTCGGGTTTGACCGTCAGTTTGGGGCTGGTTACCCTGTCGGTTGGTCGGATTAAGTTTTTGGATTTGACCGTCGGTTTGGGGCTGGTTACCCTGTCGGTTGGTCGGATTAGGTTTTAAGATTTGACCGTCAGTTTGGGGCTGGTTACCCTGTCGGTTGGTCGGATTAGGTTTTCGGGTTTGACGCTCCATGGCCGGTAGCGCTCCATGGCCGGTAGCGCTCCATGGCCGGTAGCGACAGCAGTTTTACCGCGGTCGCAACCTTCTGTGAAGATGTAATCTCGCAGAAGGAGGCGGCGGAGAAGGCCCGGGAGGATGATATCCACTCGGACCCGATCCGCCGCCGGCGAACCGGGCGGCGGAGGCGCGCCTATCAGCGCCTCATGCCGCCCTGAGTGTGGCCGCGGATGGTCGGGATGGGTTTTCCCTTCCATCCGCTCTAGTGGTCACCCGCGAGGGGGCGACGTTACGCGTGTGCCGTACGTCGCCTATTTAGAGAGTTTATCAGCAGACGGTGCCCGCTTCAGTGCGGGCAGGCGCTGGGAGGGGTCCGGATGTGTTAATAACAGCAGTTCCCGGATCCCTCCCGTCTCAGGCGCAGAGTGGCACACCGTGTGGTTTTAGTCGGTTCGATTCCGACACACCGCCCCGCCGCAAACCCCGGCGGGGTGACGGCCCGAGGGGGTTTCCACACGTAAAAAAAAAAAAAAAAAAAAAAAAAAAAGGTTTTCGGGTTTGACCGTCAGTTTGGGGCTGGTTACCCTGTCGGTTGGTCGGATTAGGTTTTAGGATTTGACCGTCAGTTTGGGGCTGGTTACCCTGTCGGTTGGTCGGATTAGATTTTGGAATTCGGGCGCTTATTTGGGGCTGGATACCCGTGTGGTCCCTTGAAACGGTGTCATTAGATAGTTGTTGTTGAGTTGTATTTATGAGACTGGGTCTCGCGAGACACCTCCGCGAGCCCATTATTCGTTTAAAGGTTCGGCTGGGTAATCAACTTCGTCCCGACCGTGCTCTTCGTCAGGATTGTCGACAAAATTTACTCGTGGGGATTGGTAATAATTGTTACTGGGGTTCTGCGGAACCCTGAAGCGATTGTTGTTGTACTCACGTTTTTTACACGCCGAGATATCATGGCCAGGGATCTTACAGTAACGACAAAATACGTTGGGAGCCCCCTGTGATGTGGGGTTAAATGGTTTTTGTGAAGAAAAAGATGGATTTGAATTTAATTTGGAAGGACCGGCCCTGAATTTGTTGGCGTTGTTATTGTTTGATTTTTGATCTGTTTGTGGACGTCTATACAGTGTTTGTTGTATGCGCTCTTCTGAGATAGCATAATTGATTGCTTCATTTAATGATTTAGGAGATTTACATCTTATTATATTTGAGATTCGGGGATGAAGTCCCATTACAAAGTGATGAAGGGCAAGGTCTTCCATAGCCGCGGTGCGGCCGGCTAATTCTTTAACTTTAGTGTTGGATAACGATATCTCGGTAAGTAATTGCGAGAGACAGGTCTCTGTGCGTAGAGCGTACTGGCTCACGGAATCCTGCGGGTTTTGTTTGTTTTCTTGGAGTTCCATAAGGAGATGTGAATAGTGTTTCCTTTCACTAAATTGTGTTTTCAAGAATTCTTTAAGTTGTTCCCATGAGGTGAAATCTTTTATAGAGCAGGCAATTTCTGCTTTCCCATGGAGTTGGCTAAGTATGAATTTAAATAAAATGGGCTTCTGCGTCTCTGCTGCTAGACCAAAAGCGTTGTCACAGTTAACTAGAAATGAGTTAAGAGTTTCCCTGCTACCATCATATGATTTAATAAACCTGAATAAAATACTTAATTCTAGTTCGGCCATGGCGAGAGTTGCAGTTGTCTTTCGAGTGACGCGAGGAGAAATCTGAGGTGACTTCGTGTCTGAGATACCTGAACTCGGTTTTGTTTCGGGGATCTCGACAGACAAATGATCTTCTTCGGGTTTTAAACCTTTTGGCATAGTTATTTTAAAACGAAAACTTTACAAAGTCTGGTTACAGATTATATAAATATAACATTGAATAATATTCACTAATAACAACTTTTGTTTTTATAAAAATTTACTATGAAATAAATTGGTTGATATTTATTTGAAATTTGTAGTACTGAACCCTAGTCACTTTAAATTAAGATTAAAACTTAGTCTAAACAATGACCAAAGACTTACAGTACGAAAGCTGTGTGGGCGACGGATATGAACGCGACGGCGGCCGGGAACATTCCGATGCGATAAGGGCGTAGTAGGTTGAGTTCTTAGACTTGAATAATCTTGAATGCAACTTGGATTTTGATGTGATGTTAATACCACGATGATAAAAACACAGAGTATGATGGGAGTAAGGTATGTCACGCTGAAGGTTTTCTTTTGTGAATTGGAGCTTCGAGGACTTCGCAGAGCAGGCAGAGGATTGCGGTTCAGGATGCAATCTTTTCTTCTTTACAGGATTAAATTATCCTTTCAAGGATCTGGATGAATTTTGTAGCACAGCACTTTAAAACAGCACAGTGAGTTATTTGTTACACTTATGTTTTTTTTTTTTTTTTTTTTTCACTAACACAAGGTGAGTTTTAGGATTAGTGTTTTTCACTAATTTTTTGGATAGGGATTCGGAGTGAGTCCGTATGTGCGGTGCCTGGGCACTGGGGATTTCCGAATCCCACCGCTGCCACCAAAATGTTACGCGGGTAATCGCGATTTGATTTTTTAAAAAAGAGAATTTAATGATTTTAGAATACACTTTAATTATTTCTACAAATATTCGGTAATAATTATCCGAAGGCAACCGCACTGTTTGAGAGATGAAAACGGACTGGCGATGACCAGTGAAAAGAGTAAAGGGCTTGGAGAGTAGAGCTGCTGACTAAGCAGGAAGGCAGCCAGACAGCACTTAGGGGTGCACATCTCAGATATAACAGTACGTTTACTTTTATAGCGAGCGACAAGCGCTTGATACGCATCATGATAATGTTCGTGTGTCTTGGGAAACGCTTTGATTACTGATAACGCATCGCCACTGAGAGAAGAAATCAAGTAATGAAATTTCTCCGTATCGCTAATAGAGGTGCAGTTGTGAATCAACGCGTTAAAAGTATCGAAATATTCCGGCCACGATTTGATATTTCCGGAAAAGGACGGAAGTACGATTTTCGGAAGACGAATATTCGATGACGAACCACTGTGCGATTGAGGTGATTCGCCTCTTGATAAACTACGATGTATCGATAATACTTGATAGTACATTTCATCAAAACGTTTTTGGATTTGACTATCCTCATTTCCAGGGTCATCCAAAAGTTCTAAAATCGCGAAGTGCGATTCTTCAAACGTTAAAGCAATTTGTTCCACTTCTTGGTGATAAGACAAAAATAAGTCGCGCTGAGAGGCATCACTCGTAGTCAAAACGCCTATTTCCAAAGCCTTAGAAAACCGTTTATATGCAATAGTCCGCTTTCTACGTAAAGAAGATAAGTCCTGAATCGTATACTCAACTGCTACGGACTTCGATTTCGTTTTCTTTAGAGAAGGTCGTCTGCGAGTGGAATGTTTACCAATTAACGACATTGTTGTTTGATCGATAAATTTCTATAGTGAAATACTTATTTAAAAACTATAAAGGTTCTAACAAGTGAAGCGGAACGTAAACAATAACAAAGATCGATTTATACTACTAGTGAAAATGTATTGAACATTTACGACCTTATAACACAGTAATAAGCACTATTTAACCCGCCGTGCAGGTCCAAAGCAACTTGTTAGTTGAACGATAAATGTATAAATTAACGATAATTAAAAATATATTCATTCACGATAACTAGACGTTAGACGGTAGGTAAGGAACGTTTCGTGCTACCGACCGCTAGCAGTCGCGTAAGTTTTTTCCTACCACCTTACAAGTTTGAGAAATGAATGCACTAAGAAATATCTTACAATATTACGTTTAAACTGATTATTTTACTGTTGTATGTTAATTATTTAGTTACTACAAACGATTATAAATGCGATTAATGATTTTTACGATGGAATTATCGTAGGCCGATAGAATTAAGCACCGATAAATGTTAGTGATTGCTTAATTAGATCCTACAATAATCGATTTGTGTGAAATGAATATAGAAATAAACCGTGAACGATAATATGCGTAATAATATGTATATAGGTAGGTAAGTCAGCCGGATAATTGTTAAGAATTGGAGATGATGCAATAATTTGGAATGCAGTTAGCTGAATAAAACGATAGATATGTGTATTCCAAGATAAAACACTACGATTTTGACCATAAATACCATAAACATACGATGATAGGCAGGAAATAAGGTGGAACACCCGGGTTTCGGCACCATTAAGATGTGGCGTACGCACCCAGCCGAAATAGCGGGTGGCATCAACACCACACTGGGACAAATACGTATTCGTGTAGTTTCGCTGTTCAATAACTCGACATAACCCGTCGCAAAGTATAATGCAAGCACTTACCTTGGACTGCCACGGGTATTCGTTGAGTTTCCACCTTCGCTTGTTCAGAAGTCGACAATTCAGGGGTTTCAGTTCTTGTGTACGTCACACGCGAGAGAAATGCAAGTAGATTTCGCTTTCTAGCAGGAAATCGACCGATACAAGTCGCGAGCGCATCAGAGGTTTTTTCACACAACTGTCAATGGCTCCATGTTTATTACGAGTCAGTGTTGCAATTGCAACCATTTAAGGCTGCCTTTTGCGATGATTATTACCAGCATTGAAAATTGAAACACTGAATTACGAATTACGATTTATATACTTTACGGTAACGGAACAATCGGAAATAGGGAAGTGGATCAAATTTAACTTGCAAGATTTGATTAAAGACAAACAGCGGGATAGGTGAAACTAAATAAAAGCTTGTAAAAATAAGAGTAATTTAATTTAAGAGTAATCACGAGTAAAACCACAATGTTCAACGACTTGCAAATTTTACTTTTAAATAAAAGTATATATCATTAATCTATATCTATAATATCTATAATATATGGATCTTGAGATGACGTGAAACTGTTAGTAGGCATTAATAGAAATCTACCGAATCGTATGGATATAACAGAACCCAACTGGCCCTAACTGAGCCTATTGAGGTGAAACCGTACAATGAAAACGGGTCGTACAATCAACGGAACGAGTCTATTGTGACAAATCTGGTATTACCCTTTCTATTCGGTGCATTGAATAAAATGAATTAGTATCAAGGAATTCGTATGTAAAATATTTTATGCAAACCATCTTTAAAATAATTACACTACATATAGTAGAGCGCATAATTTTGACCAACTTCGAAGAAGGTTTTATGAAATATTCATAATTCTGTATTCCAAATATTGTTTGGCTATGTTTCGTATCTATTTACTGGTAGCTTATCGTAATGCGATACTTATACAAGTAAGAAAAAGCAATAGAATAGTTTTTCAAGTTTTTTTTTTGTACCGATCAAAAAAAATATGGAACAAATTGCCGCATGTGTTATTAGTGTTCTTAACAAGCCCAATATTTTCAAGAAGCGGATGAGTAAAAAGAGTGAAGTGAGTTGGCAAGGCACTTATGACTTAAGTTGCAGTTGTCCATTGGCGGTAATCTTCACCTAATTCGAGTTTTAAGATACACGGCGTGGGTACCATCTTTTGCTATTGTACCCGAAACGATATAGTTACCATGTTGTACCAAACTTTAGTACTTAAAATATCGATAATCGATTTAGCTCCACCGATAGGATTAAAGCCGGCCGAAGTCTCAATGGACTCAAAGGCTTTCATTAACTTAAAGCGGTTTGTAATCTTCCGTATCTAGTATAATCTAGCGAAGCTTTAGAACCATTGACTGCCATGGCTTAATAGCCATGATAATCATACCAGTATTATTACAAACATGATCGTAAGCCATTATATTTTGGTACATCTTACGTAAGGCACCTTTCTATTTTACGTTAACAGGTTGACTCTTTAATAAGAGCATGCCTGTACGTATAACTATACAGGCATGTTCTTATTCAAGAGCTCTTGAGGCTAAAGTCATTAGTGTTATTAGATCTAAACATAGATATACCGAACACTAAACCACGAGGCTCATACTAAGTTAAGATAAAACATCGTACATATACAACGCTAATTACTTAATTATACTGAGAAATAATATATACTCAGAAAGTACATATGTGACATACGATTGTAACATTTTCATCTTTGTTTTTTATATTTCGAACATCTGACACATAACGTCAATTCGTAACTACACAACTGATGTAACATATAATACTTCTTTTGTAAAACATACATATTATATATAGAAACACCTAAACTCCGTAACAATTATTTGTAAATCAAACATTTAGTTCGACAGTCACATACACTACTTAAATTTACATATTACATAAATTTTCTTTCGAAAGTATTCTCAATAGTAGATTTCAAATAGAATTTGTATACGTTTGCAAAGTCTCCTTTAGAAGAAAAATATATATTGTAAACAAGCATTTATAGAGTTGGAATGACACAAATATAATTATGGTTGGTGTACTCACAGAACAAACGAATTAATAGTCCTCTTCTGTGGGTGTACTAGTAATAATAATGGCAGTAGTATTTTAAAGTTCGTCGAAACAGGGGATAACTAAAGGAGTATTTTTTGACAACCCTCATAAAAAATCACCAGTAACCAGTAGGTTACTTATAAAAATAATAGAGACGCAAAACGAAAATAGGATTGTTTACCAATAAAATATACTTGTGTCGAGAATTTTCAAAAGTGTTAATTAAATTTTTAAATCATACTAGACAAAAAATATAATTTTAATCTATATTAGAGACGCTACGAAAACACATTAGTTTTCGAGATAACACACAAAGACTGCATTGTTTTTTTTTTATGTTTGGCTCTGCCAAAATGTCTCTACTCTGCCTGATGGAAAGCATAAGCAGAATCCAAGAGTGGTGGTCACCATACAGCAAATGCAGACAATGCAGCATGGTGAACCACACCATGGCGGGCTAGTGATGCTTCTGCATCATTGGGCCTCCGGTGTCGCACTCACCAACGAAACATGACAGCATGAACGCTGTAATTTTACGTTGATTTTCTGTGCGAGAGTAGTATCGCCCCGGTTGAGCCGGCCCGTTCATGCAGAAATCAGCGTGGCTCTACTACCTTGAAAATGTTTATCATCGTTCAAGATTGTCATATTTGGAACATAAAACCGATTTAGTACCTACATCAAAATCTCTATCAATTAGAAAAATGATAACTGTAAAGCGGTATATGGGCTTTTAACGTTGGCCTCTTCTTGCATCAGAGGCTAAGAACATAATTGAGCCTACATCAATTTACAAGCATTTGTTCTGTAATTACCCATTATCAGAAAAGTTGCATGACTGTAAGTCAAAGTTAAGTTCAGTTCAAAGAGTTATGAGTGCATACTCATTTCTCTTTGAACTCAATGATCGATTACTGTAATATGTTACAATATTTTCTAGTGCAATTGAACATAAAAATTACTCCATACTTCAATACCAATATTATAAATTTGAAAGTAACTTTGTATGTCTGTCTATCTGCCTGTTACGCTTTCACAGCTAGACCACTAAACCGATTTGGATGAAATCTACAATGGAAACCTTTCCATTCTTGAGGCTTTCCTCACGAATGGAAAGGTGTCTGGAGATCTCTATTGTGAATTTAACAACAACTGTAAATTTAAAATAGTATTTACTATGTTAGCCGACATAAACGCAAGCGAAGCCACGGGTAGTAAAGTAAAGTAAATTTTCGAAATAAAAACGTTTTTGGGATAAAAGCATGGTAGTCCACTTAACATTGTCAAAAACAAAACACTGCTACTTTCACGGTTGGAGTGGAGACGAGGGTCGTTCCCATCTCTCTACAGAGAACATTAGCATACAGTGAACGAGTGTTCTGGTATTATTTTAGAACTGCATATGTAAAATATGTAGATAAAATTCGTTAGTAAAATAATAAATGAGGCCAGTGATAGAATAGGGCTAATATTTACAAAGTTAATAGAAGCTATCTTGTTTTTTGATGAAAACAAATAGCCATGTTTGCATAACTAAAATCTTAATCTTAAAAAATAAACTTACATTATCTTATCGCCCTCAACTACTTGTCCTTAAAGTAAGAGGTTAAGTAAAGACATAAATGTGCGCTCAGATTTAAGCCTAAATAATTCAAGTATTTTATTTTTGTTTTAGCTTATATTATGTCGTTTTTACTAATCTTATAAGTGATCATTAAAGTTTATACCTACATTTAAAAGTATTTAGTTGTCTTGTGCACGATTCAAAAACTTGTTGTTCAAAAAATTTTGGTAATAAATCAGCAGACATTTTGACATGATATATCTATTTATTTTATCTACATTTCACTCACTTAAAAAGTAAAATAAGTTACAATCACTACATATTATAAAACAAAGTCCTCCGCCGCGTCTGTCTGCCTGTCGCGATCAACTCAAAAGCTACTGCACGGATTTTGATGCGGTTTTTACCAATAGATAGAGTGATTCTTGAGGAAGGTTTTAGTATAATTATTTTGTTAACCTTTGAGTATATAAGCTAAAATATATCTATATTTGGTGAAGACGAAAAATCAGTGTAACATATTTTCGGTAAAGTATGCAGCAGTAAGCACGGACTGTGCGAAGCCGAGGCGGTTTGCTAGTAGTTGCTTATAAACATGTCAATTGGCGGTCTTATCACACACACACGGACAATCTTTGTACAAATATTATATACAACATGTTTCAAAAGTTGCTTTTTAACTAATTTTAAAGTTATTCACTTTTCTTCCACCTTTCTCATCAATACAACAATAAAAGGCCGCGGCAAAGCATGGCAGATTGCAGTAATATATATATTGTATCCCATTAAAACCATAAATGTAAAATGAGAGCCAAGTTCAATTTTAATTAGTTATTACAAGCTTTTATTTAGTTTCACCTGTCCCGATATATTTGTCTGTAATCAAATGTTACAAGTTTAATTTAACCCACTTCCCGAATGCCGATTGAGCTGAAATTTGAAATATACCTTTAGTTCTGATTACAATGCAATTATGTGTATTTTTTTTATCAACAAGTAATAAAAGCTTGTTTTTATTAAAATCTTTTTTAAATTAATTATTTGTTTTAAACTAAAGGCAACTGAAACGAAAACTGGCACATCGGTAACCGATTTAAGAGATCTATATAGATATTGTCCCACTTATTATTTCTAAATGTTAAATCAATACATCGGTACAAGTTATGAAACATGTTAACTATCCAATCGTGAAATAGTAGAGTAGTAAGGTAAACAAACATTACGTAATAACCTGAATATGCAACGTATGTTCAGACAATCAGCGGTGTCAATCCAGTGGAACGTTGTGCAGATGTCTGGGGAAATACATGTAGAATTATAGATAGGAAATTATTACATGAACAATATTCTAACGTTAAATAACGGTAAATGATTAAGACACGAGTTTCCAATTCAATGAGTACTCGTGACCGTGTGTTCGTATAGGTATATTAGTGATATTACATCAGTGGCACGTCTTCATTTACTTTAGATTTTATGTTGATAGATCGACTTTAGAAAAAAATGCTGGATATAGGGTGAAAAAGATTCAGCCTTGGTATCATTGACAAGAACGTTCATGTGATATTACAAACAGTTCAAAGCGTTATATAAAAATGTCTCAGTAATATCCTCTTTCGAAACAGATTTATAAAAAGTGTAGTAACCTTTCATACATTTCATAACGTGTAAATGAAAATTTAAACCGTAAAGGTTATATACAAATGCTAAATAGTACTAGCTGAACCGACAGATGTAGTATTGCCATATAAATTATTTCTAAAATAGGTTGTAAAATAACGAAAATTAAAGTTTATAAGTTTTTGTTTTCTATGTATAATATGTATGTATTTAGAAAAATAAAAGTATATATGTATTTATATCAGTTGTCAAGTACACACACAAGCTCTGCTTAGCTTGGGACTACTACTTTACTGTGTTAGATGTACGAAAAAATTATTGTTTATTATTATTTATTTTTTACTAGTTGTCGCCCACGGCTCGGCCTGCTTGTATGTTGATTATCGCGGCAAATAGTAGCCATGTGATATTCTGATGTATAAAGTATATTACTGTAAAGTTTCATCCAAATGCGTTCAGTCAGACATCTAGGTGTGGCTTTGGCTTATTCAAAAAGGAATTTCGTAACCAAGTCTTGATTTAGCACTTGAATTCCCCAGTGATAATTGTTACCAATTTAACGTTTATACCGAAAATGAATTTTCTTAATGAAGGCCATATGTTTGTTTGGATACGTCTATAAAAACGTCCTAAGCTAAAAAATGAATGTCAACTCCCTTTTTGCAAAATGTCAATGTTCGAGAAATTATATCGTTTTAATTTATGTTTGTCTGTTCACGAACAGACATATTAAAGTTATCCCATATCCTCATATATGTATCGAAGTGAGTAACTATTATTTTCATACTCATAAAAATGCACTTTTCTTAAATATTTAGGTACAGATTTCTTAAACAAACAACATAACATTCTGTATTATTTAAAAGGTGATATGTGTAACGTGATGTTTTACAATTAAATTTCTTTTTACGGCAGAAGAGTTTGAACTTTCAAGTGAAACACTTTATAACAATAAAAATGATAGAGAAGTTATTTGCTATATACTGTAAGTAATACAATTATTTTCAGGTATTGACACACTACGCCATCTAGTCCCAAACAAAATGTAGTACCGTAAATCTTCAAATTATTGTCTACTTTTAAACAAATGTACTTGGTTGCAATTTTGAAAGATTTTACAAAATCATAAGGCCTTTGCATAAGCATTTTGCATTAGTGGTCCAATAGGATTAATAAATTAAGAGTATATATTGCCTTAAATTTAAACAATCTCTGGCGTCAAATGTCAACACAAAACAAAAAGAAATATAAATATTTTTAACTTATGGAAACTAATATTACTCGTAGTTTAATACCGAGAACTTTACCTCTCACAATATTTGTCGCGTGTCAAATTAAAGGTGCTCGTAAAACTATCACTCTGGCTGCCAGAGATGAAATCATTTACCACAAATGTAAGAACAAAGGATGACAAAGGAAACTTAAAGTTATTAAGTTTGCTATGAATCGCTCGCGGACATAATAGGCAAATCAATTTTGTACTCAAATATGATACACTTTATTTAAAAATATTAGGGTCACAAACGATTTTATGTAATAAGCTTTCATGCAAACCGCTCAGGTCAATGGAGTTCACCAATTCTGTTGTACACCAGTAGACTACTACTTCCCTTGAAAAGGACTGATTAATTGATTCGATTGTAGCTTTCCATGCTGACTTAACTGTAGGTAGGCGGATTTCAAAAAATAAAGTAGTTAAGGTCGAGTCAGGCAGAAATATATTATAAAGAACATAGTTAACATATTACGCCAATCCATTCTAATATTACAAATTCGTTAGTAAGTCTGTTACGTCTGTTGTCACGGCTAAACCACTGCACCGATTTTAATGTAATTTGCCATGGAGATACATTCTTGAGTAAGAAGATGACTATCTTGTACCGCGATAACTGATATACACGCGAGTGAAGTCGCGGGCATATGCTAGTAAATGTCCAAATCCTAGTTGACATAAATAACATTTTTAGTTACGTCACTTTTTTAATAAAGACTTTTAAGTTACGGGCGATATTATATTTAGTGTTAAAGTTGCAGTTGCAAAAAAAGGATCTTAAGCTTTAAACGGGCTTGTCAACCTGAACTTTATAACAAATTTTCATTTAAGCCTTAGTGTAGTTGCTTGCGAAATTAATTTAATATCTCTTATAAATGGTCCCCAAGTGCTGTGGCACTTAATTTATGGCCTCTGCTTAATGTTAGTCTAATTTTTATATTACGTGAAAACAAACAATATTGTCTCTCTTAAAAAACCTTTTCGCTTACTCAAAGTATATGATAATCGCCTTAACCAAATAACAAGGAAATACGTTGATTTTCAAATATATTTCAATAAAAGTTAAATAGGTATGCAGTACTCGAAATATGTGTTATAAGAGTACATAGCAATTGGTATTACTGTCAAAATTAAATAATAATCAAGTGTTTTTACCTTTCTCTTAGCTAAAACCCTTAGCAGGTTACTTCGTAAATAATTAATAGAAGGTCGTGAGACCAAAACTGAAAACTATGTCAGTAATCCCATCATTAAAATCTATCCTTATCATCATTTAATGATATACGTTTCAACCCTACAAATTACAGACATTAAATTAAACTCACCCTCAAATAGAATAGAATTTACTTTGTAGATCAATTACAATATTAAAGTTGAATATTCTCGAAATACACTGTTATAAAGAACATGGGATTTAAAACAACGAACAGTTACAATTGAAATCAAATTTGACAATTTACTGCCATATACCATTATTGTCAGTAAAATTTGTATGTTTGACATTCTTCATTCATTCAAAACTTAACCTTGAATTCCCGTCTCATTTGACACACAGTCTATGAAATGGGCTCCTGGGCTCGCTACTTCAGTTTTCAAGGAAGTATTGTTAGAAAGAATATAACTAACAACGCAAAATATATAATAATTTTAAAACACTTAAATGACATAAATACATCAGGTAATTTTAGGTGTTTTGAAATTATTGTCTATGGAAGAAGCAATTTTTTTTCTTTATTGTGTAGTGGGCTTTCGAGCAGACGTATCACCTAATGGTAAGCGATTAACGCGGCCCATGGACACCCGCAACACTAGAGGTGTCACAAGTGCGTTGCCGATCTTTGGGGAATAAGGAAAGGGATATGGGAGGGGTGGGGGTATGGGTCTCCGGAATCCTCACTCACACGGTGAAACACAGCGAAAGCGCTATTTCACACCGGTTTTCTGTGAGGCCGTGGTATCACTCGTCGAGCCGGCCTATTCATGCCAAAGCGTGGCTCTTCCACGGCACTTCTATTGCAACGGAGTTCCTTATGAGGCGTTGCGGAGCCGGCAAAAAGCGTCCGTAACGCCTCGGTGTCGCAATGGTATGCGAATGTTGTGCGGGTGCTGTCTTGGGTTTGAATCCCGGGTCGGATCGAGTGTTTGTATGATCTACAAATACTTGATTTTTCGAAGGTTGAATTTTTTCTATGTATAATATGTATGTGTCTACTAAAGAAGTATATATGTATTTATATCAGTTGTCTAGCATATAGTTGTTGTCTAAGATACAAGCTCTGCTTAGCTTGGAACTGGATGGCGTTGTGTATTAGATGTCCAAAATATTTCTTTATTTTTATTATTTATTTTAAAAAATCATTTTAAATAAAATTAAGGTGTTCAGACAATTTTGTAGTTTTAAAAGAGCGTGAACGAATTATGTTTTATGATAAGGTGTCTTTTCTGGTGTCCCACGACAACACACGACTTTTTTTTACAAATCATGCACTTGTAAACTATAATAAAATACTTTACGGAATGTCATACACAGAAATTGTTATTTTAAACATACTTGCAATATTTTTTACTCTACCATATTCCATAATTCATAAATATGTTTATGATAATTAACTAACTCAATTAACCTGTGAGCACAGCCAGTACCACCAATTGTCACGTAATTCAAAATTATGTTTGGAAATTGGCATTCTCACGATAGATATTAACCTTGCTAATTCTCATGAACATAATTAAATATTATTTAGAACAAAATGTCTATAACCTCATTCGTGGCAGCAACAACCTTCAACGGAAGAGATAAAACGATAATTCGGGTGCGTCACATAGATAAAAAAGTTCGGAAAGTGCATTGTATAAAATCTGTAATCGAAAATTAACACTTAGAAAAATTGTTTATGTTGAGAAATTTTGTATAGTTTCGAATAAAAATCTTGTTCAGCATTCACATATTGACTTGACACAGTGCAAAATAGCGCTGTTTCTAAAAAAAAATACCTGTGCCTTACTATCTACTACAATGCAATAAAGAATCACATCATTACTATTTAAAAAAGTAGACATTTCAAGTGCATTAGACCACAAATTCTTCCCGAACATATTTATTCATATCCACTGTCTCAATACTACGATACGGCATACTTAACTCCAATTATATATTATCCAACGACTTCCTGAGACCTTCACCAGGTCGTTGGAACACAGACCGATACCGTAGCCAGGTATAGCAGGGCCGTCGGGACCTATTGGGTTTTGTATTTCATTATACTTGCTATCAGGTCTTCCCTGATTGCCGACTGAGATGATGGTATTCATTTCATCATTTTGTCCTTGTTTACTCAAATACTGGGTAATATTTCAAAAATTTCCTTAATACGCTGATTTCAGCACGAACAGGCTGGCTGGACCGGGGCGGTACTGCCCTCGCACAGAAAATCAACGTTAAAATGACAGCGTTCGCGTTGTCGTGTTTCGTTGGTGATTGCGAGATCGAAGGTACAATTATGCAGAATCATCACTTGGCCGCCATAGTGTGAGTCACCATGCTGCATTGATACATTGTCTACATTCTCAATATGTATCGTGACCTACACTCATGGTTTCTGCTTATGCTTTCCATCAAGCAGATTAGAGTCATTTTGGCAGGCCTATAAAAAATAAAAAAAGATAAACAAGGATACTAAATTACAAAATTTCGGTATAGACCATTAATTTCATAATTAGTATCTCCAATTTAGAATGTTAACTTTTTAATACTTCGTAACAGCCCGTCTGATTCCATTAAATACCCTTTTCACCTAATTTTCCGAACACCCAGCTTTCGTTTGTTTTCATCTTACGTAAATATGTTGAATTTTCGTTTCTAATCTAATGTTGAGGAATATTCTGATTTTTATTATTCATATTGTTCGATTTTTTTTCTGTCTTTTTTCAATATCGTGTACTTTACACACTTGAACTCACTGGCTGGGTTTCCGCAACTCAACGTCTTCAGTGCGCCTATTTTGCGTGGTGGGTCGGCCGTCTTTCATGCCAGCCCATTTCTTTCAAGAAGCCTAGCAGACCCCTCGCAATGCCGACGACTTCTGGAAGCGACCTCGGCGATCCGAGGTGTCTCACCCGGTATTCTGCTACTACAGGACATGCCATGATGACATCGGTGGCTGTTTCCTCTTCCTCTATGCATGCTCTACATAAAGGACTGTCTGTTACAACTAGATTGAAAAGATGATTGTATAGTAGTGCGTGACCAGTTATTGCTCCAGTTAAGAGTCGAAGCAGCGGCCTCTTAAGTTGCATTAGATTCCGTGATATCCGGGGTTGGTACCAACATATCCGGTGTTCTACCTTGATGTTTTGTTGCAATGTCCATTGCAGCTAAGCAGTTGGCAATGGTAATGTTGGTTCTGGGCCTACTGCTTTTGTCTCCGATCCATCTCTTGCCAGTGAATCAGCTGCGTATTTCCGCGTGAATTGCTATGCCCCTTGCTCCACTAGAGAGTTATACTATATGTGGTTCTTGCCTCTGTCAGGGCTCAGTGGCATTCGTAAATTAGCCCTGAGTTAGTCGCATGACTCCGTAGGGCTTGTAAGTTCATTATTTATATTTGTAAGACTGATCGGCTGTCGGAAAGTATGCACCTTTACCTCCAGAAAGGTAGAGGTATTCCGTTACCTTTCTGGAGATCATCGCTGTGCTGCCATTGTTATACCCATGCACTCTGCCTGGAAGACTGTGTTGTGAGCTCCTAATGGTGTCGAGATGTGTATGTTTAGGTCCTCAGAGAATACTTCCAAGTCAGTGCCTGACCTTGTTTTGGATCCGTACTTTAAGGTTCTTAACTCTCTTGGATTAAGTCTTTCTTGGGGATCCTAGTATAGTTGTGTCTTGCATAAGTCATAGTGGGCATAGTGTCAGTTACCGCTTCCATGAGAGGTTCCTCAACTATGGCCTCATAGAGATTTTCGGTGTGGCCCTAGGCAGTCTCCAGAGATTTGTTTCTTTAGCCGCGCTGCTGCGACTAGGGCCTCCTGCCTTATAAAGAGGTAGAGTGGTGGTAGACCTATTATGTCTTCCAGAGCCGCAGTCGGTATAGTCCTCATACAGTCCGTGGCCGCCAGACAGGCCCGTTTCCCAGGTTCCGTTTGTTGGTGAACATTACCATTTCAGTGTCCCTTGTGTTAACTGACTGTTCTTTGTCCACACAGCGTTCTACTATACTATACCTGCATGCATGCCGCTTGTTAATATCACTATGTCATCAGCGTATCCGATGGTATAATGGTGATTGTTGTTCAAAATGGTGAAAAGGCCGTTAACCACTAGGTTCCATAGTATTGGTGAGAGGACGCCACCTTGGAGGTAGCCCTTTGCCACCAGTGCTTGTTTAGTAGCGTCTGCTTCGAGTCTGATGACTCTCTGGCTCAGCATCTTGTTTATCTACTCTTTCATAATGTCACGTGTCTTACCAGTGCTGCTGTAATGCTAGTAAAATTCGTTTTGTCGAAGGCTCCCTCTATATCTATGAAAGTGCCTAAGTATATCATCTTGTTTTTAATCGCCATCTCAATTTTATTATTGACTGCTGATTCTGTCGATTTACCTGGGTAGCAGGCATGTTGGTACGGGTGTAGTGGTGCTTTTGTCAGAGCCGTTTCCCTGTCGCATAGCCCCTCTAGTGTCTTTAGGAGGAAGTAGATTGGGCTTATCGGTCTGAAGGATTTGGGATCCGAGTTGTCAGATTTACCTGGTTTTGGTATGAAGATTGCTTTGACGTCTCTCCACTGGTTTGGTACATATCCGTGTGCCAGACAGACTCCCACGACGTAGGTCAGCCTTTGGGTAAGTGCTTTCCCTCCCCAATTAAGCAGAACTGGGAAGATCCCGTCCGGGCCAGTAGATTTTAATAAGTCAAAGCTGTCGATTGCCCATTGTGTTTTGTGTGGGTCTACTTTACGCACATACACACGAGCGGAGCAGCTGTCAAAAGCTATTCTTCTTATTTAAAAAAACTCCAAACATTATCACAGAGGTTGATATACACAGTACATGACGTAAAATGTGCATGGGTCTAAAATATTGGCTATAAAATGAAATAGACTTAAATAAAAATATTGCTATTTGAACCACTTTCTGAATGTATTAAGTCGAAAAAACCAGCTTAGACGAGTCACACTCGCGCACGAAGGGTTCCGTACCATTATTTAACAAAAACAAGCAGAAAAATCATGTTTGTTGTATGGAAGGACTTTAAATATTTATTTTATTCTGTTTTTTAGTATTCGTTTTAATAGCGGCAACAGAAATACAACATCTCTGAAAATTTTAACTCTCTATCTATCACAGTTCATAAGTTACAGTCTGGTGATGGACGGATAGACAGACAGACGGACAGCGATGTCTTAGTTATAGTGTCCCGTTTTACCCTTTGGGTACGGAACCTTAAAGTTTAAGTAACTTAATTGCTTATATTTTTTTAATACTGGCACAAAATTTTCCTTTCGACATAATGAAACATCATATTATACTAATTATGATAAATGTGTACTATGTTACCATCATAAAATCATATGTAAGATTACTTGATGGTCAAGCTAAAAAGTGGGTTTGGTTGAAGGTGCTAATCTCAGGAAATACTGATTCGAATTGATAAATTCTATAGTCTTCAATAGCCCATCTATCGAGAAATATCTATCTAAAACTATAATATGAAATCATGCTACGATCAACAGGAACAGGAATATTTTACGAAATGAATGTAAAACATTTTTCAAACGTACGGTACCTACACGTTTAGTCAGTCTGTATTTCCCTATAAGAACTCCGATGACCTTAATCTAATATCAAGTAGTACCTACCCTATTACCCGAGTAATAGAGTAGAAAGTTTAGTTGAAGAACTTTTGAAGTACAAATTACACTTAATCAGACTCTAGGAAATTTATTATCAAATTAATGTTGTTGATAATTCTACTGTTCTAAAATACACACAAGTCTGTCAGTAAATTACTTTGTTTAACAAACAAAAGTGTGACATTAAAAGGCTTAATTTTCTAACAGCAAAGGTAATGTAAAGGGCTTAAGTGTAAGAGAAAAATGCATACTTAATATGCATACGCACGCTTGCTTGGTCTTAAGAGAAACGTATAGCCCAAAGCTTCTACTGTTACAGTTCTCTCTTGTTAACCCTCCAAAAACGTTTATTTTAGTGTCATATATTAAACTCCGAGTATTTTATTTATTAATCCATAAAATAAGAAAAAACATATTATGATACTGCACGGCATAAATCTAGCGATCGATTGATTTGGACCCATACTTTTTTTTTTTTTAATTTAGTTATTAGCATAAAAAAATGAAAAGAAGCTATCGATCTCTAATAATGAGTAAAACATGTAGAAAAAAAACAGTTTAAAAAAATATAACACTCAAGCTCCTAGTCACAAAACGCGAATTTATTCTCTCTCTAAATAAGATTAACGACTTCCAATAGAAACCCTTAACCCTTTTTCAGTAAATTAGAAGTATATTTTCCATTACCGTTTTTCGTGAACGCAGGAAAGGACGGATAGGAGACATTTTTGTCAAATATTTACATGCTTTTGAAATGCCTGTTCCTCCATCTATAGTTAAGATGATATAGATTAAACTTTACGAATAAATTATTTTTTTACAAAAATGTTTAGAACTTAAAATGTGATGAAATCATAATTTAGAATCTCTTGTGAGTACAGTCCTTTCATATGAGCTGACACATGCACGTACAAAGTGTTCATATCGAGTAAATATTTACCTTCTTCGTAATTACGAGAAGAACACATGCGAAGCGATGAAAGATTTTTTTAAGTGTGTAATAAAAACATATTTAATAGTTTATTAGAAATTACAATACCTTAAGATAACAACATTTATTATTGAAATCGAAGCACTAACAACACTGTAGATAGACGTTTTGAGGGTCTCGAACCTTGATTTTAAATTGACTCTCGATCAGGTAATCATTTGCCTTCTTGCCTACCTTGCCTTTCAATTTATGTATTTCCAGATATTTAGCGTTAGTGAAGATAATCTTTCCTATTATTATTGTCGACTATAGTATACTATATAGAAGAAAAGTTTCTAATCTCTGAAACCGTATCTCTACTGGAAACTGTATGATCATCGGCCATAAGCCGTTAAACCGAACATTATAAAGTGCAATTCTCTAATATCACAACAATTAAACAGAACAAAACCATCGAATTTAGAATTAGTCATGTTTGTACCTTGATACATATTTGTATTATTAATGCGGTCACGTAATAGGTATTATCTTTGAGTTACAGTAGTAGCTTAGGATTCGACTGGACGTGACAGCAAAAACATAATTATATTTGGCAATTGTTGAATTATACTGAATGATGTGACTGATGAAAATTAATAATATACATGTATATAAATAGCTCACCAATGGTTACGGCAATTAATCGTGTACTCTGAATACGTAATTCGTACCCGCTTACCTTATTTAAGCGTATCGCAAAATTTCCTTTAACTGCGCTTGTTATTTAATTGGGGTCAAATGTTGTTACAGCTCTCTGACATATTTATTTACGATAACAAAACAAAATTTGAAAGACTACATACGTAATAACAAAACTTATTCATTTATTAAGTTGGCATACCTATGTGTACATTTAGGCCTCATAGATTAAAACAATAAATAAATAAATAAATATTTCGGACATCTATCACACAACGCCATCTAGTCCCAAGCTAAGCAGAGCTTGTGTTATGGGTACTAGACAACTAATACAAATACATATATACTTTTTTTTTTGTAAAACAAAGCAATGTATTGTTCTAAAACCAAACTCCACCATCAGGTCTGAATGATCAACTTTTTTAGTTCCATTAAACAGTAGTAAAAGTGTTAAAAAATAAATGTCGTGGCAGAATATAGTAATATAACTGTAAAAATATAATATTATAACTACAAAAAATAATAAAAAAATAATAGTGTTATATTTGCTTGACAATAATATTAGTTTTCTCTGAGAGAGTAATAGCATTTGACTATAAGTATTACCTGCGGACGTCTCATAAATAATCTAGGATTCATTGTCTCTAGCGTGGCAGCAATATGAGGTATTATACAGAAATAACTCTTGTGCATTAGATCCGTTTTACTCATCACTATACACTACATGTACGTATGATGAGTTTTGATTGTTTTTGAAAGAATTCCATATTGTGTTTTACAATCTTCGCACACACACCGATAATGAAGTGGTATTTGCAACTGCTCAGTATATTAACATTAAACATGCACATACTTCTGAGTTTGAAATGCCAAAAACCAGTCAGTCGTTACACCGAAATAGTCTGGGTAATTTTATCTATGAGCATAGAATGTGTATGAGTTTCTTTTATTAGAAAAACTAATATGAGTGGCAAATATTGATGGCATCGCTTTCTTATATCATTCTTAACCTATTGACTCACGTATCTCCGCTTTGTTAGTTGTACTTTAATAAAGGAACAGGCTACCATCTCAATATATGGAATTCCTCACCAGGGCAGTATTAATTTATGACATTTAATCATTCCAAGTCGTTGTATTTTCCACCAATTTTGTTGGGGATGGAAAGATAAATTAACCCTAAAGCACATTAGGAAGAAACTGATAGTATTAATTTCTTCAAGTAATTTATTATCAACTAGCTGAACCCCGCGGTGTTACCCGCGGTTATTGTTGTACAGCGAGTAACGCCGTGGGACAAAGTTAGTCTAAAAATAGTTGCCTAAGTTACTCCCTGGATCATCAGCTACCTACCAGTGAAAGTCCCGTCAAAATCCGTCCAGCCGTTCCAGAGATTACCCGGAACAAACAGACAGACAGACAGACAGACAGACCGACAGACAGACAGACAGACAAAAAATTTTTTAACTACATTTTTGGTATATGTACCGTGTATACATACATATGCATTTAGTAAAAAGCGGTTATTTTAATATTACAAACAGACACTCCAATTTTATTTATTTGTATAGATAACTAAGAGCCTAATGCCAGTAGACTGATAAATCCACTGGACACAGATACCTACTTAGAAAGAAGGTTTTAGGCGACTATGCTACGCTGGTTAAAAGGGTTTTAAGTTTAATAAGATTTTGTTTCAAGTTTTTCTTCTTCTTGAAATAATGTTGTCACTATCTGTCTCGCTCACTCATGGCAAAGTCAACTATCCATCTCTCTTATAATTTTTCCGTAAAATTAAGAACCTACCAAGAGCATGTGCGAATAAAAAACATTTCAATTGAGTTGCGGCAACATTTCAAAAGCATGTAAATATTTGCGGCTCTGGAAGCCATCATAGGTCTACTACCACTCTACCTCTTTACAAGGCAGGAGACCCTAGTAGCGCGGCTAAAGAAATAAATCTCTGGAGACCGCCTAGAGACACACCGAAAATCTCTATGAGGTTAGCAAAAGTCGGGTTACTTGAGGTTTTTATTTTTTTACTTGTTTTTTATAGTGTGAAGCTAACAAGCATTGCACCATTTTACACTAAAAATTAACCACAATAACCGCTAAATGGTTACAGTTTGACCAAATTTCAAGTTATTTTTTTAAATGCCCATAATTTTCAAACTGCATGGGATAGTTTTTTTTTTTCTCATGATGCTTACAATCAATCCTGTCACCCCGTTTCGGCTTGAGGTTGAGTTCTTTGACACCCTGGACAAAAAACAATTGCTGTTCATTTGTCTCGATAAAACTCGAGAACGGCTGAGCCGATTTGGCTAATTTTGGTTTTGAAATGATTGTCGTAGTCCAGGGAAGGTTTAAACTATGAAAAATTAAAAATACAAATGTCATGTGTACGAAGTAGTGGGCACGGGCGGTAGCTAGTATTAAATAAAATCTCATTAAACTAAACAAACATTTACATTATTCATGTTTACGTTAAATGTTGCTTCTATTTTTATTTCACGATTTACTATACAGGCGTTGAAATACAGGTTTATTTTAAAGAATCGTTTTAAATAAATATTATTCGCGTCTTTCCTCGATACATATTGAATTATTTATGCAGAACAGACTTTTGGCTTCATTCAAATTGATTTAAAAACACTAATAAAGATTTCATTCGTTCTTTATTTAAAATATCTACTAGTAATTGAATTTTATCGTTATCTATTTTAAACTGTTGAATATAGAGAAAATGTTTCACTTGTAGAAATAACCGATTTTGTTCCATCATTATTTAAAATGAATAATTTGTACAGCCAAGTACAATAATGAAAGAAAAGGAGACGCATACTATGTGTGATATCTCAGTGGCAAATTGTATATCTGTGGTATTGGGAAAGTCAGGTAGATGTAAGAACTTATTAAAGAGTAATGAACCTCATTTGAACTGAGTAATTATGTAGGGTACATCATTTTTAACCGACTTCAAACAAAGAAGGAGGTTTCTCAATTCGACCGCATATATATTTTTTTTTTGGTACCTTCTATTACGTTTTTACCTAGCACACATAATAATACTACTATTTAAATGAACAAAGAATAAGGTATAGACAAGAATTGGCATAGCAATTTATGAAGAGCCAGTTTATTTTGAGCTTTTTAGTGTATTTTGGCAGGGAGTTTTCGTTGGATGCTTTTTGGAAGTCGGATTTTTAAAACAAAAAGTCTATACTAATATATAAAGCTGAAGAGTTTGTTTGTTTGCTTGTTTGTTTGTTTGAACACGCTAATCTCAGGAACTACTGGTACGATTTGAAAAATTCTTTCAGTGTTAGATAGCCTATTAATAGAGAAAGGATATATATCATCACGCTAAGACCAATAGGAGAGGAGCACCAGTGAAAAATGTTTCAAAAACGGGGGAAAGTTATCACGCGACGGGCAATAGAAGACGCAAACGAGGTTGCGTGGGTCTGCTAGTGATTTTATATACGAAAGTAGTACAGTGCACGGATGGCGTGGTATAAGCGGGGCCTTCACTGCGCAAAGTGTTGTGGGGTCAAACCACACATGGGACAACACTTTGTGTGATTTATAAATTGTTGTTCTGTGTGCGGTTAGTCTTTGCTTCTGTTTCGTGTAAGCGACACAGAAATATTCCAGTGCATGAAAAGAAGTGTTTCATAATATAGTCTGACGATGTTCTGTTTCCATTTTATTATTGTGCTGAAATGAGAAATTGAACTATTATGGAATTCTCCAAGAAAAAAATGTATTATAAATCATCTTATTATCCGTAAGCATCCACATGTCACTACTAAATATTAGGAAGGTAAATTAATATGGGGTTCCAATTATCTTATGTGTAGGATATGTAGTACGCGAAAATAATATACGCATAATAATTAGGTACACGTGCATACGTGTGTATAAATTACAGTGTAAATTAATTACACACATTCGAAGTGTAAACTCAATACTTCTATGATCTTTACACATATATAATTTATTTTCGAGAAATTAATAAATGAGGTTTTCATTGATAATTACACTTTTATGTATTACTAGCTTTTGCGCGCGGCTCTGCCTGCGTGTTTGTCGATTATCGCAGCAAAGTAGCCTTTGCTGCGAATCAAAGTATCTCCATACAGAATATCAGTTTTTTACCACTTTAATTAGAGCACATATGAGCTACAAACGGACTGATATTACGACCCGACCGAACCCAGTGGTTTCCAGAGCCCGAATTCTCCCCTCCTGAAACCCACATGTTTTAAAGTTTTTTGGACGCCTGAAACCAGCAGGCACCTCTATTTACTTACCCTTTACTTCACTATCAATAACCTGTTTGATCTTTTGCAATCTCTATACTATGAAGTAAAATTTGAAACAAACCACCAAAACAACCCGTCTGGCCAATGTGGTAGTAAGCCAAAACCTCTTTTCGATTGATAGACCAACATAAGACTATTAAAAGCTGTTGATGATACTATGAAAAAAGGCCGACCGGCCAAGTGCGAGTCGGATTCGTGCACCGAGGGTTCCGTAAAAACCTGTAGGTATATTATATCATGTAACTAAAAATGTATGCGTTTCGCAATTTTTACTTTATCTGTGCTATGACACTTTGCTTTGATTCCCTTGCGAGTGTCAAAAATTTGCAGCATAAACGGCTATAGCATTGGCTTAAAAGTTACATTTTTTACAGCTCCAAGGGTCGGTAGACTTGAGTATTGAATATGAATTTCAGTTTAATACCTGTACGGGGTTCTGAGAAAAAGGGCTTTACAGTCAGACGGATAACAAAGTGGTTCTATAAGGGTTCGTTCATCATTCATCATTCCGTTTTTTCCCTTTTGTGGTACGGAACCCTAAAAACTAATATTTGGTGAATTGGTATTGTATTTTTAGATATGTAAGAATGTTTGGAGCCCATGTATCATTTTTCGGCAGTATGAGAACACAGTTATTTTCGTCAAATTGGTATAATAATTTGATTTGAGGAGTTTGTGGGTGGAATGTTTTCTGTATTTAGTTCAATTAGTCTAATTGATGTAATGGAATCAGTAGATAGTGATGTTAACACGATTACAAGAACCAGCTGGTGGTCAATTAATCGGTCGCCATATTAGGGGGAAGTAACTGTCTTTCCTCGTAAGAGGGCTACTAACGGAGATATCAAATATCCTGTCCGAAGTTTACCGTATGAAGAAAGAGAAAATGTATTGAAGTTATTAATATTACATGTGTATTTTTTTTTAATATTTTTATACAGGGTGTAAAAAGACTGCTCCCGAAAACTTTGGGGTTGCATTCAGACCATGATACTGAATAGGTTTAGCGAAAAAAAAACGCAAAAAAGATGTTAACTTATCTAAGTTCTTTTTTGTTTATTTCTGGTTACATACACATAGTACAACATAATAGGACCCAAACTACCTAATTATCTCATTTAGAAAACCAAAAAACGAATAGAAGCAAAAAAACTTCAATGTATTTCAAAATAAAAACAGATGGCCGGGGGTCATTACACAACGAGCCAGCGCGCGGTTCAATGACCGCGGCGGCGGCGAGCGCGCTGGCGCATCCCATCCCGCTCGCCTCAGTTGCTCTTACTGATAGTAACCTAGTACCTAGACAGTACAGCCTGCCTTCTGCCTTCAGTTTACAAACAGAACTTCTAAGAAACCTATGTTCTAAACAAAATGCAAAATATTAAAGTAGGTAGATACTTATTACAAGTTAATGTAAGACCCTAACTTTATGAAGCGTGCATAAGCATAAACAATTTATTGTCTATGTAGATAAATTTGTATTAGGTAGGTACAAAACTTTATTTTCCTACGTTATTAAATTCTTAGGTAATAAAGTAGGTACCTACTCACTTACTTGAAAATGCTGGAAAACTTTAAACGAAATCACTCACTAATCTGGCTTTCTGATGGATTATGTTATCAACCAACGCTAAATAATAATGAATAGGTATCCTGGACACTTGTGTTATTTTTTGCGTTGGTATAATGAAATCATTCATCATCATCATTTTCAATAAAATTCAAGTGAGAGATTTATCCTGGGAATCGAACCCATAGCACCGTGCGGCTGAAGTCTTAGGCCTAGAAGTGTGGGCCGCACCACCCTCCGATCGACGAATTGGGTAATCTTTAGGTCCAGTGCACACCTACGGTTTCCTGGTTAGCAATCCCCATTCGGCAATCTGAATGCTCTTCTTACATACCGTGGGAGAGCCACGCTTCTGCATGAATGGGCTGGCTCAACCGGAGTGATACCACGGCCTCACAGAAAACCGGTGTGTTTCATCGAGTGATTGAGGATACCGGAGGGCCATACCCCAAACCCTTCCCCCATCCCCCAAAGGCCGGCAACCCACTTGTGACGCCTCTAGTATTGCGGGTGTCCATGAACGGTGGTAATCGCTTACCATCAGGCGATACGTCAGTTCGATTGCTCCCTATTCCATAAAAAAATACAAAATTTCAACTATGCACACATGTTTTTATTTTTGGCCGAACGGAAAAAAACTAACATTGATTTCGTGCTGGTCGTATAAAATTTCTAATAAAAAACGCGAAATTTAACCAGGAAACCCTACGTGTGCGTCTAGCCCTAGAACTTTGAAACTTCCGTCATTTTATTAATTACCTAAAGTCAGAGGATTCGCGCGATAGCGGCGCCTTTGGTGCGCGCACTAGTTGCCTTTGATTTTAGCCGACAAAAGCGTACCGATGTCGCGTCGTAGATATTTACCTACGACGCGACCGAAACTCCTTTTGGCGGCGCGTGTCAAAGAACATTAATTTATCTAGTCCATTTTAAAAATAGGGACACGGTACCGAATAGAAAGTATCGATACTGTACTCATGAATTAATGTAAAAAGCGTGCGGCGACATTAAATTAATTTCTACTTTATAGTTAGATTGCTTTTAAAGCGTGTTTATTAGTTTTTAAACTATTATTTATTTTCTACTTTTTAGTTTGGTATGTTTACCAAAGTGTGTTTGTTTACTTTTTTAAAACATTTTTTTTAGAAAAAAAACTATTTGTTTTTTTCACATTATTGTATTGTCATCGGACTTTGGCTCTGTGTAATATTTCAAGTTAATCATACTCCTAGAAGTAGGTGAAAACGAAGTTAAAAGATTCCGTTACATACATACAGTGAGTAAAAGTGTACGAGTACTTTTCTTATTGATGCCTAATGGAGACCTTCTTTTTTAGTTTACGGGTAGGAAATGCCGTAAGATCGCAAGTTTTGAAGATTACCCATTTAGAACTTAATTTCTTAATCGATGCGTACCTGTCCAATAGTACTCATTGAGTAAAAGTATCTAGTACTTTTCTTACCGAGGTCTAATGGCGATCTCTTTCTTTGTTAACGGGTTGTAATTGCCTTAAGGTCGCAAGTTTTAAAGATTATTTAATCGATACGATACCAGTCCAAAATGTAAAGTACTCGATACCAAAAAGTATCGATACTTTTTTCGTGTCTCTAATTATACATTTATTGGTTACTGACCACGGCTAGTTGGTCTTCAATTTTCGTACTGGCTGAACGCTTGCGTGGTGCATTATAATTTGCAATTCGGTACTTGCCTTGCGCGAAAGTTAATTTGTGTTCTAATTTTCCTTTTTTAGTAGGTGTAGTAAGTTAATAAAGTACTTTTTTTTTCGTTTTTTATTCTCTTTTTTCCTAATTTTAGTGTTAAGTTATTTTTAGAATAGGTTCTTTTATTTTAACAGTGATAGTGATTATTTATAATGTTTAGTGCGAGGGAATATGGACAAATGATTATGTGCTATGTTGAAGCTCGTGGAAATGCATCACGGGCCTTGCGTATTTACCGTGATAGGTACCCGAACCGTCACCGTTCTGATGCTAGAGTCATCACGGCTACCTACCAGAGAGTTTTGAATAATGAGAGGATTGCACCCCAAAGGCATGGAGGAGGCAGAGAAGTTGATCTTCGAGTGGAAGAACAGGTCTTGGCTCTTGTTGAGAGAAATCCTCGGGTAGGAACACGAACTGCGGCGAAGGTAATTAGAGGTCATGGAACCGCAATATTTCATAAAACGGTGCATAAGATTTTAAGAAAAGATAAAAAAAGACCTTACAGTAAGTAGAGTATAAAGTCACTACCTATTTTCGTTAGTAGGCATTACCAACTTTACCGACTCGTAGGTAGTTAAATTAAATAGTTATAAATAGGCATTCACGTAGCTATGCAGTGCGCGCAATACATTGCTGGCTTCTGAAATGAATAAAAATCTTGACACATTGTTTTTTCCGGCTACAATTTTTTTTAAGGGCAACTGTTTGTTGTTTTTAATAGGTTTTGGGGTGCTGAAGCTACCTCTTTCGTTTTCGGTAGACGTCTGGTTACACCCTGTATATTACACGTGTAATTTTTTTTTAAATATATCTCGTATTTTTTTTTTTTGTAGTACCTACATTTGTTTATAACGGTATTCAATACTGATAAATTTTAGATGTAAACTATTTTTTTTTTATTATATAGTGGGCAAACAAGTAGGCCTATCGCCTGATGGTAAGCGATTACCGCCGCCCATGGACACACGGAACACCAGAAACGTCACGAGTGCTTTGCCGGCCTTTGGGGGATGCGGAGGGGGGTGAGGGAGAGGTTGAGGTGTGGACTTTCGGTATCCTCACTCACTCAGTGAAACACAGCGCAAGCGCTGTTTCACACCGGCTTTCTGTGAGGCCCTGGTATCTTACACAAGTTTCGCTAATACAATAATATGTAAATTATTAATTTTGATTCAGCCTGCAATTTAAAAACTCGTATTTTATATGCACTTCATGTTTCTATGGGGGTTATTTCATTAAAACGTCAAGGATTTCGAAGTGTGTTGCGAGAAGACATGTAACTGACGCAAGCAGTGAGAGTTGTCAGGTATCTTTATCGGTGAACGTGAAATTCATGTTTCAATTTAGTTCTTTAGTTCATTGCCAACTACATGGTAACATTGTGATTAATCAAAACATATTTTTAAATGATCTGCATTTAAACCATTCATTATATTATTGTATAAAGGATACTTTACAGACAATTAGTTAAATAATACTAATTTAATTAATTTCCATTCCACAGATCATAATTCATGAACAAAAACAGTTTTTTCAACTTATTTAACAACTGAAAATTTAAATAACCCCCTACGCAAGCAAAAAATAAAGAGAATGGAAGTAAGGTAGCCATATTATTTACAAATTGCTCCACTCAGACGATCTATTCCTAGAGTAGAAGATATCTTTATAAAAAATATAAAACAGTAGATTTTATCTAATTTAACGTTTGTAGAAAAAAATGTCTTTAATGTCATCTTCAAAAATCGTTTTTTTTTTATCAATAACATTAAACGTCACTCTCACACTTATCTCATCAAATTCATTCAAAATTAAGGGTCATTAATCACTAGACCAAGAAATCGCTCCAATGTAAAATATTGATAGAGATAATTTAAAATGCTTTTCTAACTAGTTAGGTATCAATTAAATCTCATAATTTTTCGTGATAAATGTGTGTAGCGCAACCAGCAGGTTTCCATATAAATTTTTATGGGACAGCTTTGTCACATGCTTAGATACGTTACGTGTAAACTTTTCTCTTTATAAAAATATACTCCAACTAGTGATTTACCACAAACTTTAAGATTTAGGAACAGTAAAACAAATTCATATTAAATTTCGTGGTCATAGTTGGTTCCAGAAATTCCATTCCACAATAACTCATAAAACTACGAGTGTCAATTAAATCATGTCTCTAAGTTATAAAAAGCAGCTTATCGAAACAGTAAAGTAACCGATCAAAGGTTACGTTACTGTTTGTGCATGAAAAAGCAAAAAAACAATCCAGTAAATCGAATTGAGCTTTCACACTTACTCAAATCACCACTTAAGCTAATGACGACTGAACGCACGTTAATGTACCTCAAATTAATGCCGGTGATTGTGTTCCCACCTTAATTGCATTATGTGTCCATTTTGGCGTTAAAACAGATTATACAAGTTCGTTGTTGATTTTAACACAGATTAAAGTATTTAGAAACGGGTCTCTAAGGTATTACTCGAGCAACGCATGTGTGTCTTCACTTTCTCTACTAATCTATATCACATTACACTTCACATCACATCACACTAACATATAAAAGCGAAAGTTTGTGAGTGTGCATGTTTGTTACTTCTTCACACAAAAACTATTGAACGGATTTGGATGAAACTTTACAGTAATATAGCTTATACATCAGAATAACACATAGGCTACTATTTGCCGCGATAACCGACATATATGCGGGCGGAGCCGCGGGCCACAACTAGTATTATTATACAGCTGAAGGATTTGTTTTACGGTAGATATCCCGTTAATCGAGTAAGGAAACGCCTATATAACATAATGCTACGACTAATAGAAACTGAACAGGTATTAAAAAATTGCAAAAACGGGTAAATATTCCTTTAATGAGACGCGGACGAGGTAATTAATTTATAAATAGTAATAATTAGGTATACACGATACGAGTATTACAGTTGCTATAGGTGTCTCTGTAAACAATATTTTATACAAAAAGTTTCTACAAATGCACTATATTTGTCTTTGGACAACTAAAAGCTCCCACACATCACTGCGATGGGATGTGTCGCGATAGGTGTAATAAATTATCATTAGTAGAAGGTGAATAAATTTGATCTTCCCGTGCGTTTGTTGATTGTTTGTTTCGTTTTTTTGCGTCTTTCCGTTACTCTCTCTCAGAACGCACTAAAATGGCGTCAATAAGTGTGATGTAACATCGCAGGAATGACGATGCCAATCAGATCGGAAGTTCTTGCGGTGCATTCGTGCGAGCTAACAGATATTTGCGATGCGTTGCGAATTCCCAGTTATGTGTGGGAGCCCTAAAGTCGTCAAATCAGAAATTGTTTGCACAAGACAGTACACAACAACGAAAAGTTTGTTCTATAATGGTCAAAGGTACATTGAAACTTAGTTTTATTTTAAAAGTTTGTGGCAATCTGACGTGCGTTGGTCTGTCTGAGTTCCATCTCCCAAAGGTCGACAACGCACTTTTTACGCCTCTGGTATTGCTGGTGTTCATGGGCGGCGTTATTCGCTTACCATCAGATGATACGTCTGCTCGTTTGCCCCCTACACCATAACAAAAAAACACGATTGTAATGAAATGAAGCAATCAATAAAAATATTCAGTCGTTCAACTATCGTTTTATCCAATAGTTTAAGCAATTTGAAAGGATGAGCGAAGAGAGATTGTCTCAATGAATATAGGTTATTATGTCAGTGAACTACCTGATGCAAGTAGACCGCGATAGAAGCTAGCCCTTATACAATACCTCGTAATACAATCATCTTTCGGGAAAATTTATGCTTCAAAACCATATAGCCATAGCTTGTTCGTAGATATAACTATCAGAAAGATAATAGATATAATTTGTAGCAATTTTGTAACCCCTGAACCTGTCAGGCTGGTCACCTCACCGACTAGTCAGCAGTAGATGATGAGCTCTCAGGGCGCCGTCAAAAGAAATTTGTAAAAAAAAATAACTCAAGGTAGAAAAATAAAAAAAGTAAAAAAGATAAAATGTGTGGATGTGTGTTTGGGATACCCAGGGTGCTCTTCAGAAGAAACGAATACTCCTCAGTGATGCATTCATATATTCATAAAATTAATGGTACAGTTATCAGGATTATAATATAAATTTACAATTATTAAACTAGTGGGTTGACACAAAAAAAATACTCTTCAATGCCGCTGCAGTGCAGACAGACACCCAGAAGATCTTTCAACACCCTCCAGACCACAGGCGAGGGTCTATTAGGGCTTCTATTGAAGATCAGCAATAAATAAGAAATTGTAACACCTTATGTGGGTGCTAGGTAAATATAAATACTTTTTATTCTACGTGGCCGAGTGAGGAATCCTCAGGACACGGAAGCGAGCCAGGTGGTGAGCTGCGGGCTGCCTCTGAAGATTTCTCTGCCGGGATTTATCCACACAACCCAGGATGTGCGCTCCTTAATCAAATGGTTCTGTCCGGAACCATGAACCCTACACAGAAAATACATCTCCTAGACACACATTCAAAGAAATAAAGATATGGTTAAGATTATTTTATAGGTTATATTTGATTTTTACCTCAGACGGGGAATTGAAGATTACAGCAGCTTTTCACTATTCACAGCGAACAACAATCACAAGGCTTTTGCAGGATTATCACAATAAGAGCAGAGAAGATAGACAGTGAACCTGTGATCGACAAAATCCTGTCTTTTAAAGGATTTGAACCGAAACTTCTAGAATCTCCCACTCCTTTCGGCTAAAATGAGCACGAACCACTCCGATTTATTCTAATATAAAGACACAATTTTGAGAAGTAAACAATTGCATACAACTTAATACTAAAAAATGATATTCTTAAATTTTGAAAGATGCGAACTGTCAACAATGCTTTATATGACGCAGTGCAGAATAACGCCATCTGGTGCCTCTTGGGTGAACTGATCGGCCAGTCGATCCACTCGCAAGGGCGTAACACACCGTGAGGGCGCTGTGCTCACCTTCTTGTTGATACAACTACAATTAAATCAAATTAAGAAAAACAAATGCTACAATTTATCAGCAAAATCAGCACTTCATTTAAAATCATATTTTTATTTTCTATAATAAGTCGATTACATCAAATAAAAATTTAACATAATACTAGCTCTACCCGCTACTTCGTACACGTGACATTTGGATTTTCAAGTTATTTTTATTTAAACCTTCCCTGGACTACGACAAACGTTTGAAAACCAAAATCAGCTAAATCGGCCAAGCAGTTCTCGAGTTTTAGCGAGACACGAACAGCAATTGATTTTTATATATAAGATAAATTGTGATCGAATGTCCTTCAATAAGTGACATGCAGAATTACTAAATAATAAATACTATTTCTAAAGATCTATTAAAACTTTCGGCTTCTAAGTCTTACAAATAATAATCATATTTCAATGGCGAACTCTTGAAATGAGACACCTAAGATATTCATTACACGGATTAGAGGGCAATCAAAGGTTCAACGACTTTTTAAATGGTTTGCGCGACTGATTTGTTTTTAAATCATAAGTCTAAATTGTTTAATCAATGTTAATGGATTTCAAGATCCGATTCGACAACAAAGAGAAAGAAAAACGGAATAATATTAAAAAGTGAATTCATCCGAAACTGATATTCTAACGAATTTGGTTTTGTAAATTGCCTTCGATTATTCGAAAGCGTACTTAGACAGGATAAACTAGCTTACTTTTGCAGTATCAAAAACAAACCTCTGACAAAAGATCTCACTAAACAGTAAAGACGAGCCCACTCAGTAACGAACACGCCGGTTTGATGTTTACTGCATCTTATGCTGTGATTGAGCAGATGATTAAAACAGTTCGTGGCTAGAATTATAATTGAAGTAAAAATCTCTTAGAAACATTCAATACACTGTTACTGTGCTCACCTTTATATATTTTAATTAATAAAGCTCATGCTTTCCATTAGGCAAAGAAGGGTCACTTTGGTAAGCGCATATACAAAACAAATCGACACACAGCCAATGATATTATATAAAAAGCACACAACGTTGTCGCTCTGAAAAGCACGCTTTGTCTTAAAAAATAATTGACTTTAGTATTTAAATCTAATATAATAAAATTCTCGTGTCGCGGTGTTTGTTACCAACCTGTCAGACGGCTGGATCGATTTTTATGAAATTTTGTGTGCGTATCGGATAGGTCTAAGAATCGATCAACATCTATTTTTCATACCCCAAAATGAGTAAGAGTGACCCACCCTTAAATATTTTTTATGGCAAAATAACGTTTGCCGGGTCAGTACTATCATACAATTTCGAATATATTCTTTTTCAATTTATCGTAACGTATCCACTTATTCATAAGCAGGTAAGGTACGGATTACGCGCCGCCCACGCCGCCGCATATGTCCCTACATTTTAATTCTGTAATATCTTCAAAAATATTCATTTAAATTACACGCCGTAATAGGCCATATTGATATATATTAAATGCACAATGTATTTAAGGTACTTAATTGGATAAGGATTAATGCTGTATTGTTTAAAATCGCTTCGTAAATAAGCCATTATTTCTTGTAAAGTAAAAGATACAAAATGGTTATTGTAGGTTATCCCTAAGACCCCCCAATGTATCCCTACGTTGTCGTCGTGGTGGGGCTTGCGTGGGTCGATGATCTCTGGGGCTATGCCGGTAGAGCCACTCATGCCGGATAGGCCCAGAAGGAGACTCCAGACTAAATGGGATACCAGACGGAGTCTGTCGAGACTGCCGAGATGGGCACTCCAAACGTCTCTCTGCTTAAGCAGAAAGCGTATTGGAGTGCGACTAGAGGGCGAGCTCGGTGAGCACTCACCCTGCCTCCGAGCGGGCAACATAGGAGTTAGTCCTGTGTTGCCCTCGCCGCTACAACGTAATCCCAGTAGGTACGTCGAGTTAGGTCAGTGTCTGACTCGACTGGGACCGTGGGTCTTGGCTTAACCGCCCGGACCGCGAGGAAGAAAACCTCTATAAAAAATTACCCCGAATCCCGTGTTCTGGTGTGTGACCAGGGGATGCATGGCTGATGGGTAGTTCAGTCGCTAGCACACCCCCAGCCAGGGACCTGCGGACCCCTCGGTTGGGCACAAATTTACGCTTGCCCGGGTATTGGGGATCTCTGCCCGGGTCGACCTTTAGTTCTCCCCGACTCGTGGGATTTATTATGGAAGCTGATAAATTTAATAATGAAAATGAAAATACGATCGATCAAACTCTAACGAACACTGGCAAGCATACTGGACAGGAGACGAGGAAAGGGAAGGTGGCGAGGAATGCCAAAGGGCAGTTCCGGAAGGCGGACGACCGCTCATCTGCGGAGGAGGATGCGGTGCCTAGAACGCCTATAGCGGTGGGGCTCCCAGAAGTCGATCTGACTGCTGGGAGCCGAAGAATATCTGAACGTGTGCATTCGAAGTCCGCCGTGGTTGTCGCGGGCAGCGGTTCCAGTGCGATGACGGACGCACTGGAGCCGATTGACACGAATTCGGACAACCGAAAGCGTGAGCGTCCCCCTGGCTGCGAGAGCGACATCTCTCAGGAGATGTTGCCTCCTAAAATACCGAGTAGCCACAGGGGGCGATCTCGAACTCCGGTGTCGACCCCGTCGGGCTCCCCCTTTTGCAAGGCGGAGTCTTACAGGCGAGCCAGGGCTGACGGCGAGTCTCAGGCGGAGGAGGAGATTACTGGTCTCCTGCTCAAGATAGGTGAGCCGGTAGGTGGGGACTTAGTGCCCCAAACACCGTGCTCCCTGCAGGAGAGAGCAGAAGCGGCGGTGGCCATAATTCACAAGGTGGCCACCAAGTCCGTGAACTTGAAGGGCCCTTTCGTGAAGGCCCTCAAGGACTCCTCATCCGCCATTGCTGGGGTAGTGGGGACCCTGGCTGGAGACGTGGCTCGTCTACAGGTGGCCAACGACCGGCTGACGGAGCAAGTGGTGGAGCTGAGCGCTCAGTTCGCCCAGTTTCGGGTGGAGCGCCCTGAGCGTGAGGCCCCGGTCCCATCTGCATCCCGGCCGGTCCCGACTTCGTCCCAGCTGGCCCCGTCTGCGTCCCGGCCGGCCCCGTCTGCGTCCCGACCGGCCCCGTCTGCGTCCCAGCCGGCCCCGTCTGCCTCCCAGCCAGCCCCGTCTACTTCTCAGCCGGTCCCTACCATCCCCGGGGTACCAGACGCCGTCCTGCAGCTGATGCTGCAGCAGATCCTCGTCTCGGTGGGGAATCTGGTGGACGGTCGTCTGGCCGGTCTGGAGGCGAGACTGCCTCCCGCCCCAATTGTTCGTCCCCCACTTGCAGCACCGAGGCCGAAGGTGGCGTTGGCGCCGACCCCTCTTCCCGTGGTGGGGGATCGCGTATCATACGCGGCGGTGACATCGATGCCGGCCCCTGCCGCTGCTGCTGCTCGAAAGACGCAGCAGCGGGCGAAGGCTCTAGCCAAGACGGCTGTGCCGAAAGCGGGACCCAAAGCGGTGGCAAAGGCTGGAGCGGAACGTACTCCGCTCCCCACTTCAACATCTCTGCCTGGTCCCTCCACAACTGCCCCCTACAGTGAGGGTTGGCAGGTAGTTGGGGGGGACAAGAAGTCGAAGAAGGCTAAGAAGCGGGCTAACAAGGCTGCCCAAAAGGCAGCCTCTGGCCCGCAGTCCTCATCGGTGACAAAGGCCAGCCAGAAGAAGCCGCGGAAATTGCAATCGCCGAAAACCGCGGCTGTGGTGGTCACCGTGTCACCGGAGGCGGTAAGCAGCGGGCTAAACTATGCGGCCCTCTTCAAAAGGGCCCGGGCTAGCCTCGCGGGTGACTTCGGTACGGCAGGGGTGAGATTGCGCCTCGCCCAGACGGGAGCTCGAATCCTCGAGTTCCCTGGGGCTGAAGGCGCAAAGTCGGCAGACGCATTTGCCGACAGGCTCAGAGGCATGTTCGCAGAGACGGATGGTGTCAAGATTGCCAGGCCTACAAAGTGCGCGGAGTTACGCATTTCGGGCCTGGACGATTCAGTGACGGCTGAGGACGTCCGTGTTGCGATCCAGGAGAAAACTGGAAGCAATGCGGACAACATCAGAACTGGCACCATCCGCCCCGGTCCGGGAGGCCTTGGTGCGGTATGGGTGAGCTGTCCCATAGCGTCGGCCAAAATTTTGGGCGACGCTGGCAGACTCCTTGTCGGTTTCGTGAGCGCCAGAGTTACAGTGCTGGCCGCGAGACCGATGAGGTGCTTTAAATGCCTAGCCGGAGGACACACTCGCACCAAGTGCCAAAGTTGCTTTGACTGCAGCGGATTGTGTTTCCGCTGCGGTCGACCGGGGCACAAGGCGGCAGAATGCTCTGCCGCCCCTCACTGCCCGATGTGTGCGGCGGGTAATAAGCCCGCCAATCACCAGATTGGGCAGGGGGGCTGCCAGCCTCCCCGAGCCTCTCGGCAAGCGTCGGGGACTAGCCAAACGACCCAGGCTACCCCCGACGTAGTTCGTGCGTCAACGCCGACGCCCATGGAGGAGGCTGTAGAAATGGTCCAGTAATGGATCAAATCTGCAGCCTTCTTGTCCAGACGAACCTGAACCACTGCGCCGCGGCGCAGGATCTCTTCCTGCAAACCATGGCGCAGTGGTCGATCGGTGTTGCCGTAGTCGCGGAGCCCTATTACGTTCCACCCCGTCCAAACTGGATGGGTGACTGGGACGGCTCCGTGGCAGTCGTCGGTTCCGCGGCGGCTCATTCCCCGCCCTTGTCGCTTAGAGACAAGGGCTCTGGATATGTTGCCGCTGAGTGGGGGGGGATCACTGTTTACGGTGTCTACTTCTCCCCCAACCGGAGTCTGAGCGACTTCGAGGTCTTCCTTAACAGCTTGGAGACCTCGATGCGGCGATTAGCGTCTGGGCACGTCCTCGTGCTGGGGGACTTCAACGCAAAATCCATTGCGTGGGGGTCCCCCAGGACGGATGCCAAGGGCGAGGCCGTCGAGGAGTGGGCGGCTTCGGTGGGCCTCTGTTTGTTAAACAGAGGCTCCACCAATACGTGCGTGCGACAGCAGGGGGGGTCGATAGTGGACCTTTCGTTCGCTACCCCTGCTGTTGCCGCACGAGTAAGGAACTGGTGTGTCCTGGAAGAGGTTGAGACGCTCTCGGATCATTTGTATATCCGATTCGAGCTCTCCCGGTCCCAGGGCCCCAGTAGGGGTCACACGGCGCGGCATTTATCCCACTTTCCGCGGTGGGCTGTCGCCAAGCTCGACAGGGACCTACTAGAGGAGGCGGCCATTATTCACTCTTGGCTGTCTCCGCAGGCCCCGACCGAGGAGGTCGGCGTGGACGTGGGTGCTGGCCGTTTTCGTGATGCGATTACGCAAATTTGCGATACGGCCATGCCCCGCGTCCAGGGTCGTCGGCCTCCTCGGAAGGAGGTCTACTGGTGGTCCCAGGAGTTGGCGGACCTCCGTGCGGCGTGCACTCGTGCCCGGAGGTCCTACACCCGCAGCCGGCGACGTCACCTTGGAGACGGTGGCGGGGACCAGCTTCATGAGGAGTACCGCGAGGCGCGGAAAACTCTGAAGCTGGCCATTTGCCGCGCCAAAAACGAAAAGAGAAAGGAGATGCTGGAGAGTCTCGACCGTGACCCATGGGGTCGCCCATATCGTGCGGTGCGACAAAAGCTTCGCACGGCGGGCCCCCCCCTTACCGAGACTCTCCAGCCCAGCTTCCTGCAGGAAGTGGTCAAGGGCCTTTTCCCACAGCGGGCGGAGCACACACCCCCGTCGATGGCCTATGCGGTCAGAGACGACGGGGGTCGAGAGGACGATATGCCGCCCGTTGGGGAATCGGAGGTTGGGGCGGCTGTTCTGCGGATCCGTTCCAAGAACACCGCCCCCGGGCCGGACGGGGTTCCAGCCCGAGTAATGGCCCGAGCCCTCGACCATATGTCAGACCGCCTCAGGGAGGTGTTGGACGCTAGCCTGGCGTCCGGACGCTTCCCTGAGTGCTGGAAATGCGGGAAGCTGGTCCTGCTGAGGAAGCCGGGACGGCCTGCTGATTCGGTCGCGGCCTATAGGCCCATCGTGTTGCTGGACGAGGCGGGTAAACTTTTTGAGAGGATACTCTCTGCCCGCATCGTCCGGCACCTCTGCGAGGTGGGGCCCGACCTGTCGGACGCCCAATTCGGATTCCGAGAGGGGCGTTCGACGGTCGATGCCGTGATGCGCCTTAGGGCCGTGACCTTGGAGGAGCGTACCGTCGTGTACGAGGACCGAGAGGGCGCCTTGAGACGGCGACCCATGTCGTGCGGCGTTCCGCAGGGGTCTGTCCTAGGACCACTCCTGTGGAACGTGGGATACGACTGGGTCCTACGAGGTCGTCTCCCCCCCGGGCTGGGCGTAATTTGTTACGCCGATGACACATTGGTCACGGCACGGGGGGCGAACTTCCAGGAGGCGGTGCGCCTGGCCACCATTGGTGTTTCTCTGGTGGTCGGGCGCATCGAGGCGCTGGGCTTACGGGTGGCCCTGGACAAGACGGAGGCCCTATTGTTCCATGGGCCCCGTCGTGGGCCGCCCCCCGGTGCCTCCATAATGGTCAACTCGGTCCTCGTACCGGTTCGGGCCCAGATGAGGTATCTGGGCCTGATCCTCGACGGTAGGTGGCTCTTCGACGAGCACTTCCGACAGCTTGGTCCCAAGCTGGTCGACGCTGCCTCTGCCCTTGGGCGACTTTTGCCCAATTTGGGCGGAGCCAGTGTCGCAACGCGACACCTCTACACGGGGGTGGTCCGGTCGATGGCGCTGTATGGGGCACCGGTGTGGGTGGCGGCTCTGACTGCCCTCAATAAGGCCCGCCTCTGGCGGCCTCAGAGGGTGTTGGCAGTCAGAGCCATACGCGGATACCGCACGGTGTCGACCGAGGCGGCGTGCGCCTTGGCCGGGACACCCCCGTGGGATTTGGAGGCGGAAGTGCTCGCCGAAGTTTATCGACGGGTGGCTGAATACCGGGCGGAGTATGGCTATCGCCCTCCGCCCGAAGAGGTACGCGAGTGGCGTGAAGCCGCCCGTCGAGCCACGATGGCTAGTTGGTCGTTCCGGCTGGAAACTCCACGCGCTGGATTTGCCGCCGTGGAGGCTCTCCAGCCGGTCATCCTCGAGTGGGCAGGGCGGCAGCACGGGACTCTTTCCTTCCGACTGACGCAGGTGCTTTCCGGGCATGGTTGCTTCGGGAAGTACCTGCACTCGGTCGCCAGGAGGGAATTGAGTCCCGCCTGCCACCACTGCGACTGCAGTGAGGACTCGGCCCAGCACACGCTGGCGACCTGCCCCGCATGGGCGTCGCAGCGCCGGGCCCTCACTGCAGTCATCGGAGGAGATCTGTCGCTACCGGCCGTCATACGATCCATGGCCGGTAGCGACAGCAGTTTTACCGCGGTCGCAACTTTCTGTGAAGATGTAATCTCGCAGAAGGAGGCGGCGGAGAAGGCCCGGGAGGATGATATCCACTCGGACCCGATCCGCCGCCGGCGAACCGGGCGGCGGAGGCGCGCCTATCAGCGCCTCATGCCGCCCTGAGTGTGGCCGCGGATGGTCGGGATGGGTTTTCCCTTCCATCCGCTCTAGTGGTCACCCGCGAGGGGGCGACGTTACGCGTGTGCCGTACGTCGCCTATTTAGAGAGTTTAACAGCAGACGGTGCCCGCTTCAGTGCGGGCAGGCGCTGGGAGGGGTCCGGATGTGTTAATAACAGCAGTTCCCGGATCCCTCCCGTCTCAGGCGCAGAGTGGCACACCGTGTGGTTTTAGTCGGTTCGATTCCGACACACCGCCCCGCCGCAAACCCCGACGGGGTGATGGCCCGAGGGGGTTTCCACACGTAAAAAAAAAAAAAAAAAAAAAAAAAGGTTATCCCTAAGAGATAGACATATAACATCACGAACTGTTTTTAGATCTTTTTAAGGTGTATAACATTTGCCAAATTGTTTTGATCTATCTCTTAGGCTTCAGCCAGCGTTTGCAATGTAAGCGCAAAAAAAAATAGTTCATTTACGACATCACATTAGAAAGCTCTAAAATTATTTAATTTTATTTTACAATTTTACTTTACAATTTTTAGAAAACTTACAGCTAGGAATACAACTCAAATAAAAATAAAAACACGATGGTGGCCAATTATAAGTCTCCACAAATATCAAAATGACAACATTAAAAGAAAAATACCATCCCAAGGTAGTCAGCAATTTCGTGTGCGTAGCCGGCTATTCGCGAAAGTGGTAGTTACACAATATTGTTTTAAGTTGTGACACACTGGTTATCAGTGTCTACTATACAAGCCTCCTTCTTGATTCACTCTATATAGTAAAGAAAACTGCATCAAAGTCCCTTAGTTAAAGACGTAAGCGTGTATATGGACAGACAGAAATGTAGTATGTTTTATATTATGTAGTGATAGTGATAAATAGTGTAAATAGTGATAAGTAGTGATTTGTGTATATTAGTTTTATCTCATACCAACGTATCAAATATATATGTCATATTATACTATATTCTGTTGCGCACCTACCACTTCATAATTCCACATCACCTGGTTGACTGGCAGAGAATGCCCCATGGCATTAAGTCCTTTGTGCAAAATGTGCATCAAGTTTAAATAAATAAATCATCCACTAGCTATTGCCCGCGGCTCCACACGCGTGTATGTCGGTAATAATGGCAAATAGTAACATATATGTTATTCTGATGTATAAGCTATATTACTGTAAAGTTTCATCCAAATCCGTCCAGTAGTTTTTACGTGAAAGAGTAAAGAACACACACATATCCTTATAAACTTTCGCATCTGTAATATTAGTAGAAAGGATTACACTATCGAATATTGTGGCTTACGTTCTCAATCTTAGATAAAACTTTTTAAGTTTGTAAATGAACAAATTATAAAATTTAATAATAAACTCCACTTCAATATAAAACGAGTTTTGGAGAAAATGACGTATTGAATGAATATGCAATTTGTTGAGCGTAAAGGCAATTTGAACCTTCTTATAAAACATCGCAATCAGAAAATTGATTACTTTAGTACCACGTTTTAAGATTGTACGCAAAACACATGTTCTTTGCTTAAATATCTCATTATCGCAGAGCAAGAAGATTGTCCCTGTCATTTTAACCATTTTCTATTATCTACATATTTGCCATGTGAATTTTTTGGTAATATTTTTCGATTGGTGTAATTTTGTTAAGAACATCATCATGAGATAGGCTGTAAAATTCTAATTTCAAATTATTCAATTTATTTTGGGCCAAAAGAACTTAAGAACTGAAACCAGAAACCGATATATTTTTATCAAAAATACAACTATAATTAAATAAATAAATTAGTAGTCAATTATTAATAGCATCAATACCATTTCATTTATGGATAACACTCAGTAAAACATGCAAAAGCTATTGACAAGAGAGGCAAATATTTTCACAGCTTATGTCAAACCAACCGGCTGGCATCAATAAGTACTTAGCAAACTTAATTAACTCCAGCTTTCAGGTCAATTGCAGGTCTTCATCCAAGAGGGGTACCTACTACAGGTTTGTAAGCCGTATGAATACTGAGGAACTATTAAAATTAAAACTAGCCGGGTGTAAATAGTTTTAATAATTAATTAAATAATACCTAAATATTTTAAGATACTATCTAAGTACCAAGAAAAGATTACTAATGAATACATAATGTGCCTGTATTTTGTAACGTGTTTTATTGATTCTTAAATATAAGTTCCTGGATGACTGAGTTTGCTTGGTATTATTATTGGGTAAATTTCTAAAAATGAATCATAGCTAGGTCGATTTGCTGTCCGAAACCTCCTGCTTGCTAAATTTCATAAAAATCGTTGGAGCCATTTCCGATATTCAGAATACAACAGTATATGCAAGAATTGCACGTTTGATTGTATTAGATAGATATTTTCTATATATATATATATTGTATAATTATGTTAGTGCAAAAAGTGCGTGCACCTGGTTCCCCGTCTTCTAGTACCCGAGAATGTGTGCAGTTTTTAGTCGGTTCGAGTTCGACATTGTGTGGTATCCGAGAGGATGTCCGCTCACATAAAAGTAGGTATACTAGTAAATCTTAAGATATATGCATATACTTACCTGCTTATCAAAAAGGGAGACAGTAAGTCTCTATCTGCTTTAAATGCCCACATTTTTCGGACACTAACTTTAGTCACACTCACTTAGAACGCAAACATGCAAAAAAGAGTACATTTATTACGGTCTATGTAGATCTTTAAAAGGGGAGGCAGAGGTTTACTAAACAGCGAAATTTTGGAAACGATAATATTCGTCCATGAATCTGAGACTTTGACCATTAAATATGAGAAAGGTAAGAGTTTGGGAATCACTCAATATGTAATCATATTCGTTTGTCCAGATCCACCGTAAAATATAAACATGTAAGTCCATATAATTTACTTTCACAGTGTTTAATTATTACCACATCAGATTTGATGTCCCAATTCAGTGTCGGTGAAAAAATTCTAACTAGTATCATAACACAAAAGTAAGTTTGTTTGTAACACTTTCACATTCACTACAACTCCTTAAATTGTTTAGCATGACTTCATATTTTCATGAATGAAGTCCCTACTAACGCTTAACCTTTATTAATCCTTGCAGGTCTTCTGTCAATCACATTTTAGGTGTCTAGACGATACAGTCAAACGTCAGCAGACTTCGTTAAATAGGTTTTTATAAGCGAATCTCAGCGAGTACTCGGTGAGGCTTTAGATGTCAAGACGACTTCACGACAAGTGATTTCGTAAAGATCCCAACTTGAAGAATGTAACAGGAAAAAAAATTATATATATATATATATATATTATAAATTTTTATTATGGAAATGTGTTTGTATAAACAGTGATTTTCATTTACCAATGTTGTAACACTTATATGAGATGCATTACAATAAAGAACACTACAAAACTATTATGGCTGAATTACTGTTAAACCCATAAGCGAACTAAAGTAAAAGTCATTGAGCCAGCTCAAGAGAATCTCTGTTGCAAATTCAACTGTTTAAATGTACTGGCACTTGAGATCAAAATAACGTATGTATACATACGAGTTTTCGGTCAATACAATGTCGTAACTATTTCCAACCTCGATTTCGTGTACAATTGAACCTAATATGGAACCTTCGTCACGAATTATCACCCAAATTAACATCTGTAGTAAGTTAACGCGCTTTGGTAAAGTAACAGTCGATATCTTGATAGCCTTAAAAGATTTAAACTTTTTTACAAAATATTCAAGATACAATTCCAATAATAAAATGTATGTCTGAGGCGAATGCCATTTAAGTAAATATATGCCGTAATCTCAGAATGTTGTATATTTCTTTCTTTAGGTTTACCTCTCGCTATTCATAATCATCATTATCATCTTCTTCGGCTTCGGTCGATCGAAAGATCGGCTTCTAAGTAAAGAGATTTAGCCTACTATACCGTGATGGCCAGATGGGTAAGTTTTTCTTCCCCCTTGCAGTGTTGTGGTCCTGCGTAGTTAATCCCTTAGTCGCTCCTACGACTCACATCCCATTCTGAATCCGTCATCATACGAATTATTACACGGAACTTTATATTAAGTGTCTAAAAAGCTTAATACTCCGTACAGAACAGTTCAAATGTACCATTGTTACTGACTGTAGGAATACAAGATGCGAATCTCGACATAACTATTACGTAGGTACGTACGTAAAATTATTCTACATAAATAACGATCAGTTTGTCACACAATTACAATACTATTCTTTACAATAAAATTTTAAATGTAAAAATGTACTTTACACAGACAAGGCCAATTCTATATTTTTACATACATCTAACATAAAATTGATTTTTCTTCTGAAGATTATTTTCTTCTTTTCAACGTTACTGTAATCATCACATTTTATGAACATAAAAATCTCCAAAGCGAGTTGTTTATTTTCAATAAATTCTAAGTGTCTTGACGAGTCAGTGTGAACGTCAAATGTACGTCAGAGATCCAAAGGCGCTTAGTTACCCTTTAATGCTAATAGAACATTAAACATGGTAAATTAAATAAGCTGAAGTTGGGCGACTCCAACGTTAAGCAAAGAGTATGTATGCAACGTGCATTGAAAGTTGTTGCGTAGATTAATATATAATACATTACATAGCTTTCCAACACCAACTGGTGGGTCACAGACCGGTATCATCGCCTAATCTGATCGGAGAATCCTTCCTTTGTGTTGTAAATACATAACAATACTTCTGACGCATAGGTATATATGGACGGTAGGTATATTAGCAAAATAACAGGTTTTCCAACAACATAATATGCAACTTGTGTTAGTGATTACATTGTAATACATATCCTGGATAAACAGCTATCTTGAATTGATATATCAGGCACATTAGAGAATATAATATCATTTTCTTTTCTAGAGAACTTTAAACATAAATAAATACGTTTTAGAAGAGAGATTCTGGCTCGTATTAAGAGATTTAAAGTGGAAACAGATGAATCATATGGATTTTCATTTTTAAATATATCTAATACAAAGGTAATTCATACTTCTGAACAAAAATGCAAAAGTTGTGTGTAAGTCTGTTATGTTACAAAAGTCCAAATATTTTTATCACTTTAAATCTTTGTATTTCTACCACATTAGGCGAACATTAACACAACGCACTTCTTATTAGCTTATACATAGATATTGATTATTTCTAAACAAGAATAAATAGTTGATCTACAAAATAACTGCCACATAATATCCAGAGACAGACTAAAGTGAAAAAAAAATATCTACAACAATAAAGTCAAATTATACCAAAGTTGGATACGAGGCGTATCGAATTATCGAGTATTAAAATGTCAAAAGCGAATAATCTATATCGACATCCAAAACCAAGTTTGTCTATTTATCTAAGGGATTTGCAGACGATAATAATTGTTTTCATATTTCAAATTATCTTCTAACCACTCTAATAATTTGACTTACAATTGCGCTGACGCTTTCCAAAACTTTATATTGGTTTATATAAATCTGCGAACGTCAAAGCTTATTCTCTACTCTTTCTGAAGTAACATCTGAAGGATCTGAGAATTAATTAATTCTTGTCATAGAGGCTTTTAATAATGCGGGAGGGTCCTTATTTGGGTTTTTCTAATTGTTCTCTAACTCTTAATTAAACATTCAATTCAACAATCGTCTAATTATAAACCCGGGTCCTTGCGGTGTTTCGTATTGTGTTGACAACGTGAGGCTACTATAGAAAGAAATGTATTGTATTTAAGAGTTTGTTTATGTTATTTAATAAGTATTATCACTTTCAAATGTATTTCAAGGACTAACATGCAGAAATATAAATAACACAGTCGTATTAAGGAAAAGCGAAACTCATCATATTTAAAGAGAGCTAGTAAACTAAATACATATAACACTTTGACTGGCGCAGTGGTAACGTATGCGACTGCTGTACTCAAGGTCTAGGGTTCGATTCTCGGGTCGGACCAAATATTTGTATGATCTGCAAATATTTGCTTCGGACTTTGGGTGTTTTCTATGTATAATCGGAATGTATTTAATTAGATGTTTGAAATTGAATGCAAAATTGAAATATTTATTATTAACTTTTACTCTCAATTGTCGGCACCTGGTGGAACATCTTGAAATGAAACTCCTGACCTGACCGGTTTCGTCGCGTACGAAATAATTCAAAAGAGATCAGGGTTGTATATCTGTAACTTTACAGGCTGTTGACTGGAAGTCTGAGCGCTCTTATTGAAAAAAAATAACCTGACCTTAACCGTAGATAAGGTCACGTTAATGCTATGTGTTTAGTATAAGTTTTTAGCCCCAAACTTAACTTTTTTTTTCGATCCCCGGGTCGGACCAAATGTTTGTATGATCTGCAAATATTTGTTTCGGAGTTTGGGTGTTTTCTATGTATAATATGTATGTATTTACAAAAAAAAAGTATATAAGTATTTATATCAGTTGCCTAGTACCCATAACACAAGCTCTGCTTAGCTTGGGACTAGATGGCGTTGTGTGTTTGATGTCCGAAATATTTATTTATTTATTTATTTATTTATTTATTTCTCAAACCAACTGTTTACCTTAGCAATATTCTACCATTACTTGCCGCTCTTACCTATCTTTCTAAATTATCTGATTTACAACAGTATTCACATAGTACAGTAAAATAGATTTGTCGCCTATATAACCTCCTTTCTGAAGACAGATACGTGTCCAATGTCTATTAAAGGCTATTAATATGTATTTGTAATTTGTGTATTTAGGTTTTTTTAATTATGTACTTAGTTTCGACTTTAATTACCAATGAAGTAAACACTAATTACTGGCCAAGTCAATAAACAAACAGTGGATACATTGCAATGCTAATGATCCTTCCTCGAATACAAAATAATTAGCGATACTGTCTCTGTGTTCTGTCAGGTTTCTCGGTTAATTATTTACGAATATTTTCGTAATCAAGTAGAGCATCAAGTAGTGCAACAATGCAATGTATGTTTTTAATTGAATTTTTAATTATATTATTGTTCACTAAATTTTAACAAAGTCCAGCTATAACTATGAAAAATTACAAGTTGCACCCTACTAAGTTACTACATTTTTGAGACTAAATGTGTAAATGTTAATCCAAGGTTTCAGCTACCTTCGTATCAAATTCTATTGAAATTGTTCCAGACATTTAAACGAGAACAAATAACAAACGTACGAACTTTCACCTTCATGTTGTGAGTGTCATTGCTAAAACTATTTATAAAACCCAGAAACAGTCTTGATTTATCGGCACATTTTATGGATCTTCTTGCTCGATTCAATCTATATATGATGCTACTGCCACTTACGTGATAAATTATTTCCTGCGTAAATGCTGATGAAGGAAATGCTTCGTCATCCACAACTGTTGAAAGAAGTAGACCACGTGTTCTACTTACGATTAATTTAGGGATATTTAAGAGAGTCTATTTAATCTTTATCTTCAGGAAACTGTTAAAATAATGGAATCCAAGATGGAACTGTTTATATTCTTGATCAAAATCAAATTCATGTCTCTTTGTCTGTTTTCATACACAATGTATAACAAAATGAACTAAATTGTTTTTTTTCATGATTTTTGAATAAAATATCTTTTTGGTCAGTTATTCTGTCCAATTCAATTCGTTTAATTCAATAAGTGCCTGTTATTCGGAGTGGAGACAAATAAAAGAAACATCTTAAATATCAATCCAACCGTTCTTGATTTATAACTGGTTTCACTAGCCTAGCTAGTAATAACGTCCTAACAATAACGAACACATAAAAAATAATTATTTAATTTGGCGCAACCGATCGGTATTATGCGCATACATACATTTCGGCGATTCATTTTTATATATTTATAGATTAAATATGTCACTTTAAATACGTTTTTGGTTTTATGTAATAAGTATTTCCAAAGGTTTGCTTGGGTGGAAGGGCTGCGAATATGATATGCTTGTAAGGTTCAGTTTCATCCGTCCGCGACTCAGCTTAGGGACTGTTAGTATTGAAGCTCACGGGTAAATATATAAGTTGTCTGTTTGATTTAGACGTAATAGCCGGCCAACTTATAAAATGTGCCTACTTTAGGAATATATATATTTACTAATAGGAGAGAAATGAAAAGTTTGTTGGTTTATTTGGTTAAGTATACTAATCACGGGAACTACTATAGGTCCGATTTGAGAAATCCTTTCAGTGTTAGATGACGCAATTAATTGAGAAGTAAATTTATTTATTTATTAAAAAACCAATAGCGATATAATAATTGTAAACATAATAACACACACAGAAAGTGTGATCCATAACAGGTTTTCCTCGTCAACTAAAAACTAGGTATGTATCCAGCATACGAACGAGAACATGAAATATGATATAAGTCCATAATAATCAACATTTATATTATACTAGCTGCCCCGGCAAACGTCGTTTTGCCATAATTTTTTTTTAAGGATGGGTGACCCTTACCATTTAGGGGGATGAAAAATAGATGTTGGCCGATTCTCAGACCTACTCAATATGCTTACAAAGTTTCATGAGAATCGGTCAAGCCGTTTCGGGGGAGTATGGCAACGAAAACTGTGACACGAGAATTTTATATATTAGATACTTAATCAAATAAATACAATAAACTAGTTAAGGAACTAGACTTAACAAATACATTCTTCTATGCGAACGAAGAGTCGAAGACACAGACAAAAGCCAGTAGGTATATAATACATAACTTAGAATACGATTCCTTTTTATAAATTTCCATCACATGTGTGTTAATCATTATTCAAATATGAATACAGACCAAGAAGTTCTGTTAAAGATTAGATATGCTGTAGCTAAATTTCTGAGTAGTAGAATCTTTCTTTTTAAACCAAAGATGTACGAAAATAGAAGATATGCTTATACTCGTCCAAAATACTGAATCACTAAAATTCGCTCGATGCTTGCGATAATCAGGACTACGTTTAAGTAAATGTGTACTTTTTTAAATAAGTTATGAGACGCAATCAACCGCCACTTCAAACCACTGAAGAATTTCCTGAGCGATATTCTATAGAAATTAGTACGAGAAGAAATATCTCTTATAAATAGAGGATACGAGAAAAAAACGAGGAAAATCGGCCTTAACATTTTAGATGTCATTGTTGGTAGTTATTATCATCCAAACTGGTTTATAAATTCAAACATCAAAATTCTTAATGCAATAGAATTTATAAAAGCTCAACATTTTCATTATGAAAACTATTCAGGTACTATTTTGCGGCTGTTTGTGAGTTTTCCTTTTCATCGACCCATATACAAACGCAACTACTAACTATTATAAATGTGTATCCGTGGGTTTGTTTGTTTGTTGCGACGCACCATCTGATTTTCATGAAACTTTGCACTCATATTGTCAGGGGTCCAGTAAAGTCTGTTTTTCTGAGAAAAAGTTCTATTCCTGAGGGATACGCAAATGAACTAGCTGAGAAATTTTTGTATGTTTTGAAAAATATATATTTATTGAAAAAACCATAAATAAATAAGAACACCATCGGTATGCTCCACACTTTCTGATTACAGAAATGTTTAATAACCACCCGGAGTTTTGTTTGAGAATTGGGGTCTTAGTCCCTGTGGCTCAGAGAACCCTTAGTCCTCCACCTGGTCTCTCCACGATCACCCCCGTTCGGATCGGAGTTTGAGAGTGAGAGAACATATAGTACACATACTAGTGCACTATATCTCCGAAGTAGTTAGCTGGTCTCCATTGAGCCTGGCCTCCATGGCTATATTCGGCTAGGAGTAACACTCTACACTATCAGAAGTCATGGTCCAGGAAGTCTATACAATAACAGTTCAACTTAAAATTGATTTAAAAATTTTGATTTTTGTAACAAATAAATGGATCAATGAAATAAAACAATCAAAGTGTTATGATATATATTCTAGTCGTATTTGAGCCCAGGTAATCTCTATGTTTAGATACAAAATAAACATTTCAGTTTGTTTTTTTCCTTCTTTTTGTTAGACATTTTCCTTTTTATTTTATGTAATATCTACACAACCTGCTTAAAACAAAGCATTATTGTTGTGGAGGAACGGGTCACATATCCCTCCAATATAAAGGGAAGACCTCCGACCAGGCGAGGTGATGATGCCGGGCGGTTGATGTTGGGATGTTGTATATATGCTAATCGGCGCGGGAACTTCTATTGCACGATGTAGGATTGGTAGTTTTTTCGTGTCGTACCTTACTCCGTAGTTCAGTGTATTTGCGGTAGATGGCCCTGTAGTATATTTCTGTAGCGTTGTATGTGGAAGTCGCCACAATTGTTATCAATAATTCAATAAATGGCTATTGAATTTCGATCTAGGACGATTATTAATAGTCTTTACAAATATGAGGAAATTATTAAACTAAAGTACCTATAGTATTTTAATATATTTGGGAATTGTCTTTAAAGGTTTTGAATTAACCTATCAGGGTATGTGATGGATCGAGTTTTCTCATTGGATGTAATAAGAAAAACAAGTTTGTGTCGCGAGGTAAATTGATATAGATGATATTGGTAGCACTTTACCGTGCCCAATGTTATGGTTGTAGTTAGAAAATATTTTTTTAAAGACTATTTCATCTTTATTTTGTTTTCATTTTATATATAACTAGTTGTTGCCCGCGGCTCCGCTCGCGTATATGTCGGTTATCGCGGCAAATAGTGGCCTATGTGTTATTCTGATGCATAAGCTATATTACTGTAAAGTGTCATCCAAATCCGTTCAGTAGTTTTTGCGTGAAAGAGTAACAAACATCCATCCAAACATCCGTCCATCCTTACAAACTTTCACATTTATAATATTAGTAGGATATATATATAACTGCCTCGGTGTCGCAGTGGTTGCGTATGTGACTGCTGTGCTTGAGGTCTCGCGTTCGATTCCCGGGTCGGACCAAATGTTTGTATGATCTGCAAATATTTGTTTCGGAGTTTGGGTGTTTTCTATGTCTAGTATGTATGTATTTACAAAAAAAGTATACATGTATTTATATCAGTTGTCTAGTGCTCATAACACAAGCTCTGCTTAGCTTTTGACTAGATGGCGTTGTGTGTTTGATGTCCGAAATATTTATAAAATATTTTATTTATTTATTTGACTACGATTTGATTTGAATAGTTGTGGCAGTCTTTGTATGTCAGTATGTTTCATCGCAGGGCCAAAGATGCGTATAAAACATATACTATATTTTTGGTTTGTTTTCTTTTTTTTGTCATTCCCATTATTTGTTTCTTTTATGTTCACGATGTTGATCAAATGTTGTTTTACTGCTCTACATATTAATAATCGTAAGACACACGTGCCTATGATCATCAGACCACCTAATTTATTTTAATATAATGTAGTACTTAATACAAGTAATAAAGTTAGTTTAGAACGCTTAACATTTTAGAAATGTATTAGTTATGTTTTATGTTATTAGTCCTAATAATAAATAAAAATGATATCATATCAGAGCGTTTTATTATTTTTATTCGGCCACTATATAAATTACGCATTTCATCATTTCTAACCGGTATGGAATGGAATTTAAAATTAATTCAATCTTCAAATGTAAAGTAATATGAATACTCATTTTAAGACACAAATATTCTTTATAAATACAGTTAAATTACTTACCTAATTTACCACTTTCAACGAACAACCTTGTGCCAGTTCCACAATCTAGAAATTAAGGTAATTCAACTCATATTTAAGATATTTCTTTACGCAAAAATTCTTGAACCGTAAGGAAACGCATTTCGTTCGTTCAAAATGAGACGAGATATTTGTAAATGAACAAAATATTACTCACCTACAGTCAAAGTTGATGGCTGATCACAAGAACATTCACCACATATAGGTCGAAACCTTCACATACTTCTTAACCCAACAGAAGATCTCAGAAATTACTTAGATAATTATCACTATACTAATATTATGATAACGCTCACACTTAGTTTTTAAACAAAAAATATCACTTTATCAAATGAACTCAGACATTCCGGGGTAACACAATGTACCTAGATTTTAATGAACTACTTCACAGGAGGAGAATATTCCGAATAACAAGTGACCGGGAGATGCTACGGTGTAGCTCGTCGTAGCAAGAATCGGCGGCGCGTCAGGCGTGGAGACACTAAGGCATACGAGACACGACTGACTTGCAACCGCGAACGACGCCTGAAAACACCTATATGCTTACTTATCTACAACGCATACACAACTACCGCCCTATATATTACTATTCGCGTCTGTAAACACCACCGCACCGCACCATAGCGTGTCGACTTATCACTAAGATCATTGATAACTATCATGTATGACTGCATAATAGCTGTACCTTTGTGTCGCCGTAGTTGAAAACACTTCTAAATATACTTCTTTGTAAATGTATAACAATGTAAATAGGTATCATCATAAATAGTACTTCAAGCCTTTTGTGCAACAACGTTTGATGGTAAATACTAGAAGGGTTAAAGCAAAATAACACCATTATGATAATAGATATTTATCTTGATCTTATGACAATGTGTTTTACATACCAACTGATACCAGCGGTTTCATATGCTATTATTAAGTAAATTTGGAATCAACTTTAAAAAAGTTGACCAGACCATCTATTTCAAACATTTCAGTGCAACATAAAAAAGCAAAAAATTCCACTCCTACTAAAATACTTTACTAAAGCAAATGTAAATATCGTAATAAATTCGTACCTTATAAGAAATTCAAGGAATAATTTCATACACCAATCTGTTATCGTTTCAATTACTAATATTCAAATTTTCGCGCGTCAGCACAGTATTCAAATTTTTGTTCGCTATCTTACCGCGTTCCAGTGTCGTAGTTATGCCAAAGTAGCACGTGACCTGAATATTCTCATCTCGCTTGAACTCCTTTTACTTACATATACCTCGCTCTGCATTACGACCTCTTGTTCCCACCTGTGAAGCATGCTGTCTGCTTTTATTTAATTTGCAAGGTACATAAAGCCTTGATTTTTCACAGAAGTTCGCCCAAGTACATGTAATTGCTTTATACCGTTTCAGACACTCTAAAGCGCCTTCTCCGGAAAGAAAAAACAAGATATTTAATTTTTACGTGCTCGATGCTTCTAACAGCTCCTCTATAATAAATGTGAAGTATTAACCATTTACCATAGCATAGCACTTACCCTAAGCATATTTTCAAATGTTTGGAAGGCAGCAAATTTAAGATCATAAATACTTTGAGTTTCAGAAGCTACGTGCACAACCTCACGTCTGTAAATCTAGTCTAATTTAAATTCTGTCTACATTTGCCTAAATTTTGGAATCCCTAATTTATACGTGCTCACGCATACAACGTTATAAGAGATTTTTTCTAAAGCATTTTCAAAATGGTTTTCTAATTTTCACGTTCATGTCCCCTAGTAGCCGACTTCAAATAATCTTGGGATTAACAAAGGCCAGGAAAATAATTATGTAACCTCTATTGCATGAAATTGGTAACTTATTGGAACCTAAGAGATATCATCTTTAAATGCAAAACTCTTCTTCTATATGAAGGTTTATATTTCGCTATCCTAGACGAATTTTATATAAAACTAACTGCCCCGGCAAACGTCTTTTTGCCATAAATTTTTTTTTAGGATGGGTGACCCTTACTATTTAGGGGGATGAAAAATAGATGTTGGCCGATTCTCAGACCTACTCAATATGCTTACAAAGTTTCATGAGAATCGGTCAAGCCGTTTCGGAGGAGTATGGCATCGAAAACACGAGAATTTTATATATTAGATTAGAGAAAATTAGAGAAAAATTTCTATTCTAGAACAGGATAATGACTGTCAAATCACTAAGTATGCAAAAGCTCCTATTATTTCCTAACATGTTAGTCCCTTGCCTTTTTATTTCTGGTAATACTTTTCTAACCCCACACCTTTATATTTTTTTTAAATAATCTATTTTAGTATTAATAATTTATTTTTATTGAATTGAAAACTTCTTTAGTGGCGTTGTGCACTTTTTTGGTATAGGTAAAAATGTTAAACTGGCGTCAGGACACGTGACTTGATCGAATATTCGTAATACGGAGGCGTGGCGTACGAGAGGAAGTAATATCCCATTCTCTTTCTACCGCACGGCGATATTGTATGACTGCTCCTGCTGTTTCGTTTAAGCGCTGCAGGGCGCTAGCGCGAGTGTGCGTGTGTTGGAACATGGACCTTGATAGCGTAAGTTAAAAAGTATTGTAATATATACCAAAACCTGTAAATGCATCTCAGTTTTGAGGTCTATTTTAATTACGATTAGCATTCACTTCAACACCTCATAGCCCTATTTGCACACTGTACTGTAGAGGTGTATATGTCCAACCTACATTTTAGGAAAAACAGTACAAATATAATAATGAATTTCAATTATCTGTTTGCATGCTACTTCATCCGATGAAGTTGCTCCAAAGAAAAACAAAATACATTTAAAATGTATAATGTACAGATAAAACAATCAAGTCACATTAACTATGGATAAAGGGTATATCACACTGTATAAATTTGCTCTAAGTGTTTGAGTTAATTGAATAGAACCCATTAATTTCGGGGCAGCCGGTGACTTGATACAAAGAGACATATTTGTTAAAAGTTTAATGTATTTCACGAAGGTATTATTAAACACATTATCTTTGCAACATACGCAACAACCACAGTAATAAACACATAACAATTTGAATATTTAGGGATAAATTCATTACTTACATAATGTCACGCCTATTTTCCAATATTTAAAAGTGAATATTCACCCTTTAGTCAAAACAAATATTAAGTTATAACTTTGGCCTCTTACTGGTTTTAAGCTACTTTAAAACTTCTGTTTCTAACTGTATACTTATTTTCACACGTCACTTCGGTTCATCGCCATTTGTAGAATTAAAGTATCTACTCTTACACTGTTTGAAACTTGGATGGATTTGTGAATGTTATTTTGATTTGAGTTTGTGATTTTTTGACATGTTTTAATACAAAATAGACATTTTTTTTATGTATGGCCCGGCCAATATGACTCTACTCTACCTAAAGCAGAATCCAAGAGTGGTAGTCGCCAATTTCGCCTTACTCATTCCGAATACACACAATGTAGCATGGTGACCATCACCATGGCGGCCTAGTGATGCTTCTACATCATTGGGCCTCCGGTCTCGCACCTATCAACGAAACACAACAAGGATTAACAAGTTAATACAAGTCCCTTCTTTCTTTTATAAGAATTCATGGCTGTCTTTTATTGTAAACTTGAGACTTGAAATTTTTTGAAGTTAAATGATACATTAGATTTGACATAACTAAGTGTCCAGGTAAATGCTTTATTTATTGTATATCATAATTATTTGACATAATTGATCTTGACATTCAATATTATTTGACTTAATGGATTTTGACATTGTATACAAATTTTGCAAATTTAGATAATATATTTATACTCATATAGGATTAACAGTTAATATCGGGTTAATGTTGGAAATGATCGGTGATTGGAATTTAAATTTATTCATACTTAATTATAATTATATTCGCAAGCCCATGGTATGTGGCAAACATGTCTTCAGCCTTCTCCAAAACTATATCTTGCATGCGATTGTTTATTGTATGTACACATGTGTTTGAGCGAATAAATGAATCTTATCTTAACGAGGATTAGCAAACACATTTTCTCGAACCTAACTTGTGACTTCTTTTACGATCTCGGGAGTGGAATTTTCTATCAGTTATGAATATGTCCTACAAATTTTATTTCTAAGACCATCTGTTTAGGCCGCGAGCTGTTCCATCAGTCAGTCGTTACAAAGCCTTTTACATAATATGTATGTATGTATCTTATCTATACTAATATTTTATGAATTGAAGTTCTAACTTTGTTTATATAGTGGGAGATTCCTGCTGATAATACCTGATACTACACACTCACATTGATCTTAGCCAAAAGACTGATAAGTGAGTATATGTTTGTAGGGGATTATCTTCGGAATCAAATCCTTAAAATTATTTTACTAACAAAAGCAACACTATTCATACTTTCCCGTTTTACCCTTTGGATACGGAACCCTACAAATAATATTTCGCATCTGGATTTCAGGTATCAGAGGCTCTTAGATCTTCAAGTTTTTATGTATTTCTAATGATAAGTGCATAAAAATTTCACAGCTATTAATTTCACTCAGAAGTACTCATAATCGGGGATTTTAGCAGTAACTTGATATAGTGTGAGAACACAGAATCAGGTTACAGCAACAGTGAGGTGAAGCTAGTTTTCCAGATGCTACTTTCTATTAAATCGAGTACACTTGAATCCTACACTTGAGTGGACGGAACTTCTCAAAACTGAGTTTAATGACAAGCTGACCGTACTCATTTCTTCGCAAGTAACTTAACACGAGTCACAGTTACATTAACGTCGTGAAGATTAGAATTAACGAACATCTACGAATCATATTAATGATACGTCATTAAAATATATAAGTTAAAGATGTTTACAACTCAACTTACATTTGTTATATGTACTTGGTTCAAAATAAGATTTCCATTCAGAATCTTAATTTGCTATTATTAACCGTGGTTGATTTTGAATTGGTTTGCAATCTCGGTGGGAGGTGGGTCCAATAATTATGACTCCGCGCCTCTGAGTAAGTATGTGTTCATTGAATAGACATCTGAATATAATTAATACAAAATCGTTAAATATATAAAACCTATTAAATGTGGAAAAGCACCTAATAACTTTTTAAATGTACTATCTACAACCATATTAAACTGTTATTCAATCCAAAGCTTGTCAATTCCTAAACTTAATAAAATGATCTAATTGGATAAGTATTTCAGAATGATTTTATTTATTGAGTATTTTTTTAAAATAACGAATGTTACTGTTTAAATCAAGAATATACACAATTGCCCGACGAAAATATCATAAAACAGAAATACAAAACTACAGGACGACAGAAACCTATACTTAACCACTAATATAACACACTGACTCTTAGACAGAACTTTGGTAATGTTCCAAGTTTAAAACTAACGTTATCTTAAATAAATTGTACGTCTTAACTTATCTAAAAATCTGATAGTAAAACGAAAAGTGTACACATAATTGTAAACATTAAACTATACTGCGATACTCCGCCAATTTTATGAATGTCGTCCCGGGATACAACTTAGATTAAAGTCAGAGAATTTCTATACGAACGACTTAAGAAATCTAGAACAAAATTTTACAAAAATGACACGATCTCTTTACGACATGTACAAAATCAAGTTTTCTCATTATCAGACTTGCCCTAATGTCTTCTTAGGTAATGATTGAGCTTCAATTTTGACATGAAATACACTTCAAAGATTCTTTTTATCTATTTTTGCACCAGTTTTGTTTTTAAATTTTCATCAATCCAACCTCAAGGTGCTACAATAAACCCTAGCGAGTACAGTTATTTGTAAGTTTGGTTTTTTGGTTCTATGTTGACTTTTTGACTCCTTATAGACGCAGAAAACAGGAATATGTGGTGTTTCGCCTAAAAATTCCCCCGACGGACAGCTTCAGACTCTCTACGTTGAGGAGAATCTGAACCATGCGACAACAGATACTTCCCGAATCGACTGGGCTTATCCAGACACTCTATTGGCAATTTTAAAACAGTGTGTACTAAAAAGAATGGCTTTTCCGAAAACTCATGTTACTTTTAATATGAGTTTCGACCTTGGAAACAATACGACTCAAACGGCACGAAATGTCATTCCGCAAATACAATGAGGTATAATTACTAACAAACAAACAGTGGGAATGATTGATTTTCTTTTAGGATATTTCAACAATTCAAATGAACTTGAACAATAAAATGAATGAAATGATAAATTTACGGTATTAACGAACTGAATTCTAACTGTAAACTGTCTTATGAAAAGTTAAAAAAACATTCAGAATTTGGAACTAAGCTAACAGTTCAACCACCTTAGTGTATGGTGAAATTATATCAATATTATCAGTAGTAAAGACAATATACTTCAACAAACGTAGAGGAAATGGGAAAAAAATATTATAGTTTGGTCGTCCTTAAGCAAATCATCATCATCAACAGTCAATCTTAAACAGTCCACTATTAGAATAGACAGCCTCTCCTCAGAAAGAAGGTTTTAGCCTACTCTGTCACGCGGACCAAACGGGTAGGTATATGGTTTGTTTTAAGTTTTCCTTCTCTTTCTCTCTCTGTCAGTGCTGTTCTGCTGCTTAGTTTGCTCTCTCATTCAGCTGTTACGATCTACCAATAGAGGCGACGACACTCCGACACTTCTTTAAATATTTGGTTATAATCCTCACAAAAAGTTTATTGATAAATTATTAATTAGGTGAGTGATGTACGTTGTATGAATGCGAGTTATGCATTCTGATTTCTGATTTACAATAAAAATGGTTGAAATGTAATGCTACAAATTTGATGAGAGCGCACTAATTGTAGTGTACGATAGTAGCGTACAGACCTGTTGATCTAGAATTACAAATATCTAAAACCAAAATTAAATATATTTTTTTAAGATTGTAATTATCATCAAAATCTATACTAATATATAAAGCTGAAGAGTTTGTTTGTTTGTTTGTTTGAACACGCTAATCTCAGGAACCACTGGTCCGCTTTGAAAAATTCTTTCGGTGTTGGATAGTCCATTTATCGAGGAAGGCTATAGGGTATATATCATCACGCTACTACTAATAGGAGCGGAGCAACAATGAAGAATGTTTCAAAAACGGGGGAAAATTATCACGCGACGGGCAATAGAAGACGCAAACGAGGTTGCGTGGGTCGGCTAGTATTATATAAAGGATCTTGCCCTAAAGTGATTGTAATTTGCAATATCTTTATCGTCCTTTTATCGAATGCTATTGATATTTTTCACCTACTAAGAATAATACTCTGAATTTCATATTTTATCGTACCTAAGAATTTCGAAGGATTTGCTCCACGTTTCATACGACAAAATTTTATTTAGGTCACAACATCACCATTCGTCCCCGACGATACCATTTAAATTTTTATATTATATTTACAGCCCGCAATAACCAGGGGCTTCTAGATCCCATGTTCACAACTTTTCGGATCACTATGTGCTGTTGAGAAAAAATGCTTTAAACTGATTCACAAAATCAATGTAATTTTGTGACTAACCTCGTTTGAAAGCCCTAAAATCAACATCTTATTAGAAGTTCTGTTGATATGATGCATCTCTAAATTAAAACAAAAATAATTCCATCATCATCAGCCTATTGCAGTCCACTGCTGGACATAAGCCTCTCCAATTGCGCGCCACTTAGTTCGTTCCTCGACTTCTCGCATCCAGCTTCTGCCAAGAAGGCTGGCAGGAACAGAATGAAAGATATTTCTACCTCTTTTAGTTTACTTTGCCCGATAGCACTATAATCTATATAAATAAAAGAGAAAGGGGACTGACATACCCAGAGATCAACGCACAGCCCAAACCGCTGAATCTAGAATCCTGAAATTTTGCATGTAGGTTCTTTATATAACGTATTAGTAAGCACTATGAAAGAAATTTTTAAAATTCCACCCCTAAGAGGGTAAATCAGGGGGTGAAAGTCTGCGTGAGTGAAGCCGCGTGCAAAAGTTAGTTTTATTAATGCTGGTATTATGGAATCCTACCACACTATAGAAGTAAATGACAATAAAATATCCTGTTTGAGTGAAACATGAATATGTAACATCATTGTTTGGTATATTCTAGCGAACGTAGTAACAGCAGTAGGTCCAGTCCTAATTCTTCGTAACAGTTTACTTAACTGATGCTCAATATATTATCATGCTTTTTATTTGTATTTGCAACCAACAAGCTAACAATGTAAACAAATTTTGGTAATTAGTTTTAACTCACTTCTAATTATCGAATCGAAATGAGACTTGCTACTTTTTGTAGTTAATACTTTAGCTTGACAACTTGGAGCTGATCTAACAATGTAGTCAAGAGCTAAATGGTGGTATTCTTCAACTACTAGGATGACTTCGAATGAACATCGGCATGGATTTTATAATTTTACTAGCTGAACCCCGCAGTGTTACCCGCGGTTATTGTTGTACCGCGAGTAACGCCGCGGGACAAAGTTAGTCTAAAAAAGTAGCCTAAGTTACTCCCCGGGTCATCAGCTACCTGCCAGTGAAAGTCCCGTCAAAATCCGTCCAGCCGTTCCAGAGATTACCCGGAACAAACAGACAGACAGACAGACAGATAGACAGACAGACAGACAGACAGACAGACAGACAGACAGACAGACAGACAGACAAAAATTTTTTTAACTACATTTTTGGTATATGTATCGTGTATACATACATATGCATTAAGTAAAAAGCGGTTATTTTAATATTACAAACAGACACTCCAATTTTATTTATTTGTATAGATGTATAGATAACAATATTAAACAGTATACACAATGTCTAAAAGCTATATTACCAAGTTTGGTTACGGTCGCGAGTCGCGGGGGAATCTCGCGGTCAAGCTGGTGTACGTGTCTGGTTAATATAGACTTTAAATCATGTAAACAAGGTTTAATATCATATGAAGATTCTATAAATTCATGTCAATGATGAGAGTCGTTCGGTTGTAATCTCCTTTAATTCACTCGTGTTAAGACTCATGTTAGTTATTATTTTTGACGAGGTTAAGTTGATTAAGAATTAATAAAGTAAAGTTACGATTATACTTAAACTAGCTGACCCAGCGAACTTCGTACCCCCATATTTACATATCTGTCTCAGCTTCCCACAGGTAGTGTACAGTCACGGATAAAAGAAAAACTTTGCCCGTTATCTTTAAATTTTTCTTGTATTCATATCTTGTCCTAACAATAACGAACACATAAAAAAATAATTATGCAGTTAAATTAATTATTATTATGAATGCGGCGCAGCCTATGAGTTATTTATTTATTTATTTAAACTTTATGCACACATGTACAACGGCGGACTTAATGCCCAAAGCATTCTCTACCAGCCAACCTTTCTGAGAGTTATTCTGGTGTATAAGCTATATTACTATAAAGTTTGATCCAAATCCGTCCAGTAGTTTTTGCGTGAAGAAGTAACAAACATACTCACTCATAAACTGTCGCCTTTCTATATTAGTGTGATAACGTGATAACTGATTTTGGCTTTACAACAGGAAATCAAAATTCTCAATCCTTATTACCAAGTCAGACTCGTAAATCGTGTCCTTTTGAAAAGATAGTACATCTTTATATTTTTAAATCCAGCCGTTTTATCCAAGTTTAATTGAGGCAGTAAAACTTACTTCGCGCACTAGCTAACAGTTGACTAGATTATAATAATAATAATAATAATAATTTATTCATTCAAAAAATTCTTATAGCTAGGTTACATCGTTTCCAGATACCTACATAGTACAAATCAACAAATTAGTGAACATCCACGTCTAAACTAGATAACTAAATATCTGTATTCTAGACGATGGCGCTCCTCCTCTTTAGTTAGACCTCTGAATGAAGTAGTTTTACATTCTAGATTATGATGCAAAAAGGATTGATGAATAAATCCAATAAAAATCAAATCAAAACAAAACAATATAACAATAGAGGTTGATTTGATTTGATGATCAGATTGCCTGACTTTTACGGTCCTCTTGCGGTTATATGGGTCGTAGAACTGTATTATATCACTTTACTCATTAAATGGGCAGTCTAGTAGAAACCGATTTATTGAATATCAAAAATGTAGGCCAGTAGAGTTATTTAACATGCAAACTGCCTCGGTGGCGCAGTGGTAGCTAACGCGACTGCTGTTCTTGAGGTCTCGGGTTCGATTTCCGGGTCGGACCAAATGTTTGTATGATCTGAAAATATTTGTTTCGGAGTTTGGGTGTCTTTTATGTATAATATGTATGTATTTACAAAAAAAAAGTACGTAAGTATTTATATCAGTTGTCTAGTACCCATACTACAAGCTCGGCTTAGTTTGGGACTAGATGGCGTTGTGTGTTAGACGTCCGAAATATTTATTTATTTAAAAAAAAAGAAACACTAAGTTGACAATCTATACAGATAAAAAAAAACGAAGTGACTCTTTGTAAGTTCAAATTCACAGCTTTTCAATATATGTATATGAAAGTACATACGGTATTATACGGTACAGACATCAAAAAGACATTTTTTTTGTCTGCCTGTCTGTTTATTCCGGCTTACCTATGGGACGGCTGGACGATTTTGATGGGACTTTCATTGGTAGATAGCTGAAACAGATACAATGTTGTGATGTGGATTTGAACCCACAACAATCGTCGCAGTAGCAAGCGCATGGCGACGGCTTAAACCACTAGAACCGTGCAGTCAAATAAACAAATCTATACAAACAAGTACAATTTAACAAAAATAAAACCGACTTCAAGGTTCGACTCGATTTCTCGTGGATGCCATCATCAGATATTAATGTCCTTATCATGGTACCACCGTCGGGACATCTCCTTTCCATTAAAAAAAGAATCATCGAAATCGGTTCATAAACGTCAAAGTTATCCACGAACACACATAAAAAATAAATATATACGGTCGAATTGAGAAACCTCCACCTTTTTTTGAAGTCGGTTAATAAATAAATTTGAAGTGTCTGATTGTAATTTCAAATTAACAGCTTTCCACTGAATGCAAATGAAAGTATCTATAACTACAAATAAACAAAATTTGTTTGTTATATTATAATAACAAAAAAATAAGATTGCATTGCCCTCTGTTCATGTCGTACCGCGGGTAACACCGCAGGGCTCAGCTAGTAATATAGAAAAGGATAAAACGTTTTATATTAAACATTAGCTGTGTTACCCGCGGTTATCGTCGTACCCGCGGTGTTACTCGCGGTTATCGTCGTACCCCGCGCCGCGTTACAAAGTTAGTCTAAAAAAAGTAGCCTAAGTTACTCCCTGGATCATCAGCTACCTGCCAGTGAAAGTCCCGTCGAAATCGGTCCAGCCGTTCCAGAGATTACCCGGAACAAACAGAGAGACAGACAGACAGACAGACAGTGCCGTGTTTACATACATATGCATTTAGTAAAAAGCGGTTATTTTAATATTACAAACAGACACTACAATTTTATTTATTTGTGTAGATGATCATTTCATAAAAATTATTATGTACTGATTAATCCAGTTAATTTTAATTACAGTTAATTTTTAAAAAGATAAATTCAATGTTAAAAATAATTATCGAGAGAGAAAAAAAAAATGATTTTGAGAGATTAATGATTAATGATACTACAGAAACAAACAAAACCGGAATGTAAATTAGACAAAGATGTTCTGAAAAGCGAAGCCGAAATTATCCAATGTATATGTTACTGTTAAAGCCCATATATTGGTTAATCTTAGCTTTGACCAGTAAATCTTAGGATTTACCGACATGAGTTGGTAAATGTAAGGATTTTTAAAAGGGACGATATTTTCAGGCTATTACCATTACAATTTTGGTACGGCTAGTAAATGTTATTTTTAAGAATAAAACAATGAGTACTGTACTTCTTAATCATTTACATCAATTAACTATATTTAGGTTGGGGTTATTATTTTTGTTTAACTTGTATTTGATTTTGAAAGAAATAAAAAAACCTAACCTAACCGCTAACTGAAATGAACAGGCTGTGCAAGAATTAAATGTCATCGATCCGAGTCACAAAACTGTTTAGATTTTTACCATTTGTAAATCTTAGGTTCAAGAGTTGGTAAATCTAAGGTTTTACTGAAAGATCTTAGGATTTACCGTAATTCGGGCTTTTACAGTAACCTTTATACATACTTTTATTGTTTATTACTTGTGTATTTTGTTGACGAGCATAAAATAGAATAGATAAAATCACAAAAGAGACGCTGACAAAGTTACGTGGGTCAGATAATAGTTTTATAGTAAATATAAATTTAATTAAAAAGCTTTTAAAAAACAAGCTTTTACTGGAATACCTCGACACGATTCAAACGAGTCCAAACTCGATGATGTTGCGACGTTTCTTTATGGAGTTTCCATGGCCACCTTCCAGCACCAGCATCAGATCAGCTCCATGTCATTACAATATTGTATTGTCACACTGTTATACATATGCTTGTAAAATTTTAGCAAATCGGTTGAAGATATCTGCTTCAAAATTGAGTTGCAAGATTTCACCGGAATATACATGCATACATACATACGTTTGAAGTTATAATAAAAAGCTTGTGAAAAGCATGAACAACTGCCTCGGTGGCACGAGTGGTAGAGTAAGGGACTACTGTACTCGAGGTCTCGGGTTCGTTCCCGGATCAGACCAAATGTTTGTATGAACTGCAAATATTTGTTTCAGAGTTTGGGAGTTTTCTATGTAATATGTGTGTATTTACAAAAAAAAAGTATATTTGTATTTATATCAATTGTCAAGTAACCATAATACAAGTTCTGTTTAGTATGGGACTAGATGGCGTTGTGTGTTGGTGTCCGAAATATTTATTTATTTATATTTTTAATAACTCCTTAAGGTTTACTGAATAAATATGTGAAAAATAAATCTAATATATAAAAAGGAATTCTTGCTATTAAGAAATTCCCAAGAAATTGTAGTATTACAATCTCAATCATAACTGCTAATAAACATGTAATAACTGTTAATGAAAAAATAAAACAAGAATAGAACTACCACTTTCTACGACACATAGATAATTACACACGATGCCAAATCAATATCTATACAAATAAATAAAATTGGAGTGTCTGTTTGTAATATTAAAATAACCGCTTTTTACTAAATGTACATGTATGTATACATGGTACATATACCAAAAATGTAGTTAAAAATTTTTTTATCTGTTTGTCTGTCTGTTCCGGGTAATCTCTGGAACGGCTGGACGGATTTTGACGGGAATTTCACTGGCACGTAGGTGATGATCTGAGGAGTAATTTAGGCTACTTTTTTTAGACTAACTTTGTCGCGCGGCGTTACTCGCGGTACAACAATAACCGCGGGTAACACCGCGGGGTTCAGCTAGTCTATACAAATAAATAAAATTGGAGCGTCTGTTTGTAATATTAAAATAATTGCTTTTTACTAAATGCATATGTATGTATACACGATACATACACCTAAAATGTAGTTAAAAAAAATTTTGTCTGTCTGTCTGTCTGTCTGTCGGTCTGTCTGTTTGTCTGTCTGTTTGTTCCGGGTAATCTCTGGAACGGCTGGACGGATTTTGACGGAACTTTCACTGGCAGGTAGCTGATGATCCGGGGAGTAACTTAGGCTACTTTTTTTGACTAACTTTGTCCCGCGGCGTTACTCGCGGTACAACAATAACCGCGGATAGCACCGCGGGGTTCAGCTAGTCTTACATATAAGTACGAATAGGTATGTTTTCTATGGACTCACAACAATTTACCTCGAAGTTTAGGTATGTGATGTCCGTAATCAGTGTCCTTTATGAGCACTAAAACTGTGACCTTGAATAACCGTATGATTACAATATTCTATACTTTTGTCATATACATTTTTTATATTATACTTACCAGCTGCTACCAGCGACTCCACCTGTGTGTATGTCAGATTTCATGGTAATCATTTATCGGTTAAATACTAGGTATATAGCCTATGGCACTCAAAAATAATGTGCCTTTCTATTGGTAAACATTTTTCTAAATCAGTTCAGGAGATCCAGAGATTACCACCCCTATAATCTCACAAACTTAACCCCATAATCTATACAAATAAATAAAATTGGAGTGTCTGTTTGTAATATTGAAATAACAGCTTTTTAATCAGTATGTATACATGATACATATACCAAAAATGTAGTTAAAAAAGTTTTTGTCTGTCTGTCTGTCTGTTTGTTCCGGGTAATCTCTGGAACGGCTTTACGGATTTTGACGGGACTTTCACTGACAGGTAGCAGATGATCCGGGGAGTAACTTAGGCTACTTTTTTTAGACTAACTTTGTCCCGCGGCGTTACTCGCGGTACAACAATAACCGCGGGTAACACCGCGGGGTTCAGCTAGTATTAAATATATGATTAAATATTAAAACATTAAAAAAAAACAAAAATAGGTATCGAATTCTTTCAAGAATTTCAAGAATCAAAGGATCCTTCCAAAATCCAAGAGACTCACAGAACAAAAAAAACGATACGATTGTATGAAGTGGAAGGAAAAGAGAGATAAGAAGAAAATAGAGTTCGAGTAAGTCATATATGTACACATTACTGTACTGAACTGACTGTTGTCGAGCCGTCTGAACTTAGAAGAGTTTAACACAAATTCTTCATTTGTTTTAAAAATTAATACTAGACATATAGGTATTTGTATTGAGGGTATAGCGTCCATAAGCTTCATGCAGAGTTTGGTCTAAATTATGACAATTTATTTTATACAGATAAAAAATAAGTGTAAATATTTTTGGAAATATTTATCATCATTCTATCCTTTATTAATACCAATATTAATAATAATAATAATAATAATAATCTTTATTAAGTCAGAAAGAATGCAAGTACATAGGCATTTGATACAGTTACAATATACAATATTGACATAGCAGTTGTACATTATTAAGTTATAATTTGCACTGATTCCCAAACTGAGTCTAGCTCGTATTATGGGAATCCGAGGTTCTCTTTAAGCAATTCTTATATATGTACCGTTTACAATTGAGTGTACATGCTCTTAAACGATAAACTTTATATATAGATATATGCATTGGTCAAGAGAAATACATATTTTTGTAATAGTTCACAATTATTCTAATTCAGCTTATGTGATTACGGTTATAAGTTTTTCAGTTTCAAAATAATCTAAATTATGCAACCAACTTAGCAGTTTGTTTTTAACATTGAATCGATTCAATCTATATATAGACAATTGATTATTAATTTTGTTGTAGACCCTCACATTAATAGGGATCGGACACGAGTTTTAGCTTTACCTGACTGTCAGTTTTTCCTCCGAGCGACTGGCGTCAAACATCCGCATCTCTGATGGTCAACTGAATTCAAAGGTTGTACTAGTTGTCAAAATATTTGAGGGTACTGATTTCCCAATACGATTGCCATAAATGTTTAAATACTATCATATATTATGTAGAATGTACATATAGTGAGAAGGTCCTCATGACGAGCATGGAATATATTTAAAAGTATTATAATGTATACAGTTGTTTTATATCCCGTCTGCTATAAAAGTCAACAAAACGATTGAGGTGGTACAATAGATAGTCACGATCGACAGAATCGTATTTTGAACTAGCTGACTCGCACAACTTGATCCACGTTTTCGCCACATTATTTGGATGCTCGGTTACTATTAGTGTTAGCGTGACGTAATAGCACTCAAAACTCGACTTAAATTTTTTTTCAATTCGAACCAGTAGATAGTTCCTCAGATTAATACGTTCAACTAAGCAAATAAACCCTTCAGCTTTATAATGATGGTATATATTAGTTTAAAACAGTTACTACAATATGGTTCTTCGACGATCATAAACATTAAACTCACTATAGTATTAAAGGTAGAAAGAAATCCGGCCAAGTGCGAATTGGACTCGCACACCGAAGATTCCTTACAAACTTTTAGTTAAGCAGAAACAAACTTAACTTTTCTGTAAAACCAACCATCGGTTTAGATAATAAAGAGTTAGTGTTGTAAAAAATAAGTTTATGGTGGCAATTTTTTATGATGCAACTATAAATATACGGTATCCGATTTTTTTTATTTATTTTTGCTATAATTATTTGTGATTATGACATCACTTCATGCCAAATTTATGATTGTAGATCAACAGGAAATACCCTATGAGTTTTGATTCCCTTGCGAGTGTCAAAATATGCAGCAAAAACGGAATTTATAAGTCCGTACCTCGTGATTGTGCCTGAGAGTTTGATATTAATTTCTACTTGAAATCTCCACGCTCTTGAGAAAAGGTCTAGTCATATTAAAAACAGTGATCCTAAAAGTTTTCATTTTTATTACAGAATACAGAATCTTAAAAAAAATCTTTGGATTTCTTACACATGCAGTTTTTATCAAGTTTCTATTTACTTTATATAAATAAATAAATAAATATTTCGGACATCTAAACACACAACGCCATCTAGTCCCAAGATAAGCAGAGCTTGTGTTATGGGGTACTAGATAACTGATACAAATACATATATACTTTTTTTTTGTAAATACATACATATTATAGATAGAGCACACCCAAACTCCGAAACAAATATTTGTAGATCATACAAACATTTGGTCCGACCCGGGAATCGAACCCGAGACCTCATGATCAGCAGTCGCTCACGCCAACCGCGAGACCAACGAGGCAGTCTGTTTATTATCTATTTACTTTAAGTTTCTTTATTTTTCCTCAACAATGTAAAGTAACAATACTATACATTCATGATTATAAGTGAACTGGACACTTTGTATTCTGTGGACATCTGTTTAATAGTGAATCCACATAAACAACGTATAATGTTACAAAAATAGTGGTAGGCGATCGTTTTATGTTTTTTCAGAAGACGGTCCCCATTTCATCTCATCCACATTTTTTTATATTTTATATCATTAATTTCATCACGATTTATTGACTTGAAGACTTATAATTTGAAGACTATAAACACTTGACATTGGCAGAAATAGCTGATCCGAGAGATCCGGCTGGTTGACATTTCATCAAAGAAGAAGAAAATAGTGGTGCAATAGAGTCGTCCCATAGAGAATTAAATACAGAAACCTTAACAAGAATATACAGCAACTTAGTGAGGTCAGACAGCACTTTAGGTACAAGATGAAATGTCAAGGGTTACGACAATTTTTTAAATTGAAGATACTGGAATTAAATAAAAGGCATTGAGTGATATCGTTTGTTATTGTACTTGTGGCTAAAAATTACAAGACAGTAGGAAAATATTTATATTATATTTAAATAGAAAAACACAAATCTGGTTGAAAAGGGCCTTACACCGTGTTAAATGTATTGTTCTATTAGCTGAGCCCGACGATTTACCGGCTATAACCGCGGGTAACACCGCATAACGAAGCTAGTTTAAATTAAAAGGTACAGGATTTCCGTAGATTAGCCGCTACGGACAGATAACAAGTTTTGACAGACAACAAAAAAATTTGTCAATGCTCAACACCTGATATTATCTGTGAACAGTCGGCTCATCATGTACTCTGGGAGTGTAGTCTTTGGTACAATGAACGTAATACAATGCTAAATAGCTTACAAATGACATCTGGGGCGGTATACTATGAGGATCTTGTGTCAACTGCGGTGAATTTCCGTGCGTTTAGGCGATTCTGCCATACATACTATAGTAATCAAATATAGCTCACTTAGGACCCCTAATACTTTAATACTTTATCCGTGGTGCTTCCCGGTTTGAAAAAGGTGTCTGCCTATTTTGACTTCATTTTGTCTCCCGCTTTGCTAAGGAGGGAAGTGGATTTATCATTTCCAACTCCTCCTGTTTTTCTTCTGATTAACTTCGTTGCGAGTTCCAAGACAGTTAATTTTCTTCCTGGGACTTCCCGAGTGTCATAACTCGGTGTGTTCGTGGGTCACTGCTGTTGATCCTGGTGTACAGGAGTTACAGTGGTGGGAATGTGGGCGGGATTAGTCCCATTATAAAGACAACAAAAAAAATACTTTTTAGTAAGAAAGTACTTACCGTATTTACCTCTGTGTGTGCATTTAGTGAAAAGCTTTTAATTTGAAATTATAAACAGACAGTTTAATTTTATTTATTTATATAGATACTGAATAAATGGTGTTGGATAAAATCTAAATGTACATTATATCAAAGCGTTATCCTAAACACGCCTAACTCAAACAAATTGTCCTATTAGTTTTCCGATTCGCAAATTGGATCTTGCGATGCGACAATAAACCATTACTACTGTACAAAATTTGTACTTATCTAATATTAGAGGGAGAAAAAAGCACAAAAATATTTATAACATATGGAAAATAAAAATAACATACAATTATTAACAACATAAAAACTGCTGGAAAGGTCAAACAACTGAAAAAATCAATTAAAGTTTGTCCAAGATCCGAGTTGTGAACTATTAGGAATGAATATGCCTATTCAAAATTTCCAGAAAACTCTAGAACTCATATTGGAGTTAAATGATAAAGTTGTAGTTAGTAAAAATGTTTGTAATTTATATATGCTTGATGTTAAATTTACGAGTGCACTTAACAAAAAAAAATATTTTTTCTCACATTTAAAGTTTCATTTTCAATCGAAAGTACTCGTGTACTGGGAACAATTCAAAGAAGTTAAAAACCTGTCATCCTTCATCATTCCGTTCCCCTTTAGATTGTAAAATAAACAATATTTATTGTATAAAATTTTAATTCAATCGTCAACTAACACGTAAAAGTTTTATTCAAAAAGGCCCATTTCCCTCTTTGTCGTAACTCAGATTAAGTTTAATTTGTTTATTTTGTTGGTTGCGCCTTGGTTGTTATGTTTGTTTTATTTTAGTTACCAAATAATTTAAGTGGGCGATTAATTTTTAGTTGATGATGTTGCTAGTGTTTCAGAGGAATATGGCGGATCGTTATGAGTCTGTATGATAGGGTATGGATACGAAGATCCGCGAATATGCAATATCAGTTATGTATACGATCATAAATAGTTACCTACTTCTCAATTAATGCCAATTTGCATTATCTTCAAAGAGAAGCGACCTTGAGGAGTACATACTATGTTATGTTTCAACTTGCACTAAGATTAAGATACACGATAAATTAGGGATAGTAGATAAGTAGAACAAGAAATTTTAACATCAGTAATTATATTAGAAAAAGCAATTCATATTTTTTTTTAAATAAAACATAAAAGTAACAAGTATACACCTCAGATTACAAAAGAATCCCTACCTTTTTGATAAATATTAAGATTGAAAAAAGGGTATTTTAATATTAAAAAAATCTTTAAATATTATGATTTTTATTTTAGTTACCTACAAAATCATAAAAAGCTAAAATAAATTACTTTACCAAAAGTCCTTGTAATGTATGTTTTTTTTTTTATTCTGCGGTAGTACGGTAAATACCTGGTAATCAAGTTTCCTGCTATCGATCATTCTCAACCATTCAATTATGATGTGAAACACAAGTTAAAACCATAAAACACATCAAGACAGAGAACAGCAATATGTAGAAACATCCACAAATTGTTTGTATGTAATAACTAGTTGAACTCCGCGGTGTTACCCGGAGTCATAGTCTTACCGCGGGCAACGCCGAAAGGCGAAGGTAGTCTAAAAAAAGTAGCCTAAGTTACTCCTTATATCATCAGCTACCTACCAGTGAGTCCCTTCAAAATCGGTTCAGTCCTTCCAGAGATTTGCCTCAACAAACCGACAGACAGACAAAAATTAAAAAAAAATACATTTTTGTATATGTACCGTGTATACATACATATGCATTTAGTAAAAAGCAGTTATTTTGGTGTTACAAACAGACACTCCAAATTTATTTATTTGTATAGATTATAATTATCAGAAATAATTGTATGTATCACCAAAGAATACTTTCAGCTGAGGTTTGGAACCAAGTCCCTAAATATAGAAATGAGCTTCACTAATGTCTGGACTAACAAGTAATTGCCCTAATTGAAGGGAAAAAATAGACAAAAACTTGTATCACAGTCGAACTATTTTGAGGTTTTGTGTTCAATTTCAATAATATAATTATCGGGTTATGAAATAATTATAGCAACTAAATAATCCACTGTATTTTCCAGTGAATTTGTTTTATTTTGTTTTTGAGAACTACTCTTACCGTGTTTAATGATGCGAGACGGCATTTCGAAAATAAAATCAAAAATCACTCGTGACGTGACGACACAATATGGTGGTTTGTCAAACATTGCAGCGAGAATGTATTCACTTTCTAATTCATATTTACTTTGAAGATTCATTGTCGTGTTCTTTACGGTCTGGTTTTCTTTTGTAATCTGAGGCATACACATTAAAATACTACAATACATTCAAAAATTTCCTATCGCCACATAAAATAGGTAAAATCTTTAGTGAACAACATAATCCACACATAATGGTCCAGTTCTAATGGTTTCAGACGGGCATCTTCCCACATAAACAGAACTTCGTCTTCTGGTAACTTCTTCTTTAGCTCCAGGAATCATAACACGATGATTCTCTTTCGACCACGTCAATGACTGATTTTTGCTTGTCTTGCCAAGTAATTGAACCTTCTTCAAAGTTGAATCATTATTTTTGGCAGAAATCAATAAAAAAGCATCGATCTCGTAGAGTAATGCCAGGAAAAGGGCAACTTTTACAACGAAATTCATATCTCTTAGCAGTAAAGAAATGTGTAATAATCGTCACCAGCTGATCTAGAACTGTGAAGTGAATTATTTTTAATCATTGGTTTTATACTTGTTTAATTTCTTCGGAGTATTAAAGGATGTATAACTTTCTCACAACTGTGTGCCTGTGTGACACACAGTTGTGAGGAACACACACAGCCAGTGCCTGAATTATGAGAAAGAAAGATAGTAGCACTAGATAGACAATGTTAAAATTAAATATTTGAAATAATAAAGGAAATATCGGTATCTAGGTGTTAAATGTATATTAGAGCTATGTCATGCTATATGCTAATGTATGTATACACGTTAAATATACCAAAATTTTTTTTTAAATTTTTGTCTGTCTGTCTGTTTGTTCCGGCTAATCTCAGGAACGGCTGGACTCTAATTTTATTTATTTGTATAGATAAGACGCAATTCAATTTTGCTTATAATATTTTGCAGGTACTAGTTATAGGTATTATATGCATTAGCATAATCTATACTAATATATAAAGCTGAAGAGTTTGTTTGTTTGTTTGTTTGTTTGAACACGCTAATCTCAGGAACCGCTGGTCCGATTTGAAAAATTCTTTCGGTGTTGGATAGTCCATTTATCGAGGAAGGCTATAGGGTATATATCGTCACGCTACTACTAATAGGAGCGGAGCAACAATGAAGAATGTTTCAAAAACGGGGGAAATTTTCACGCTACGGGCAATATAAGGCGCAAACGAGGTTGCGTGGGTCGGCTAGTAATACCTATAACTTAAACTATACAAATAAATAAAATTGGAGTGTCTGTTTGTAATATTAAAATAACCGCTTTTTACTAAATGCATATGTATGTATACACCGTATATATTACAAAAATGTATTTAATCTACACAAATAAATAAAACTCGCGGTTACTCGCGGTACAACAATAACCGCAGGTAACACCGCGAGCTTCAGCTAGTTAAGAATAAAATGCGATGAATTTCATTTTTTTTACTCATCAGTTTAGCAGGATTTCTATACCATTTAATACAGGTTTTTTTATAACTCCTTTACGGCGCAGTAAAAAGTTGAAGATCATGCTAAATTGACGCGTAAATCCTGACGAACATTGCTATAGCCTTGACGATCCTCCCGTTGTTTCAGACTAAATTATATAGAACGTTCATTATGTGAAGAAAAATACTTTTTTTTTTCAACCTGGTATTTTAAAGCTAATTAACGATGGCGAGTACCTATCTACATTTTTTATTTTCGTTCGCAGCTCCTCCCACCTGTATGGTGGTTATCACGGTAAAAAGTAGCCCATGTCCTTCTTCAAGAAAAATAATAATAATAAAAAATATTTCGGATATCTTAACACACAACGCCATCTAATCCCAAGATAAGCAGAGCTTGTGTTATGGGGTACTAGACAACTGATACAAATACATATATACTTTTTTTTTTGTAAATACATACATATTATAGATAGAACACACCCAAACTCCGAAACAAATATTTGTAGATCGTACAAACATTTGGTCCGACCCGGGAATCGAACCCGAGACCTCATGATCAGCAGTCGCTCACGCCAACCGCGAGACCAACGAGGCAGTCAAAAATCATAATATCTTACCAAATGTCATTGAAATTGATACAGCAGTTTAGCCGTGAATGTGTAATGGAGTTATTTTCGAACTTACAGTATTAAATGAACAGACACATCACCTGATAGGAAGAGACTACACCTGCCCATGGATACCTGCAACTCCAGAGACCTTAGTGCATTACCGACCTTTCTAATCCCCCGCACAATTAAAGGACATGGCGAACATGGCATACTTTCCCAATTACTATATTACTATACTAATAAATAAAATTGGATGTCTGTTTGTGATATTAAAATAACCGCTTTTTACTAAATGCATATGTATGTATACACGGTACATATACCAAAAATGTAGGTAATTTTTTTTTTACTGTCTGTCTGTCTGTTTGTTCTCTCTCTGGAACGGCTGGACGGATTTTGACGAGACTTTCACTGGCAGGTAGCTGATGATCCAGGGAGTAACTTAAGCAACTTTTTTTTTAGACTAACTTGGTGCCGCGGCGTTTCTCGCGCTACATCAATAACCGCGGGTAGCACCGCGGGGTTCAGCTGGTTATAAATATTTGTTTCGAAGTTTGGGTGTTTTCTATGTATAATATGTATGTTTTTACAAAAAAAAAAGTATATTAGTATTTGTATCAGTTGTCTAGTACCCAAAACACAAGCTCTGCTTAGCTTGGGACTAGATGGCGTTATATGTTAGATGTCCGAAAGATTATTTTATTTATTTATTTTAGTACCTCCGTTCAATTCCGACAATATCGCATTTTATCAAAAAAGCATGACACTGATTGATCTTCGTGTTTTATTTATGAAAAAAAAACACTTTATTAACTTTCCAAGTTATTTACGAAATGTAAAGACACGATTATGGATCGGAAATTGAGGGAAAAATAGGTTTACTGACTTGTAATGTTTTTATTGCTAAATGCGTCTAGTGCAGGATAGAGTAGTGATTTATGCAGTCACCTAGTTGCTTTCTTTGCGTTGCGTTGAGTACTGTGGGTTCAAAATTTGGGCCTACAATACCTCAGCGCAGTAGAAAAAGGGGTTAAACTTCAAACTACACGTGAGACCTAACTTTGTGTGATCCACAAATTGTTGTTTCGAGTCTGGGTGTTCTTTGTGTTTGTTTTAGGAATGTTTTGTAGAGTCTCCCGTAAACACTAAAATTAATAGACGCTTGTACAATGTTACATCGGTCGGACGGATGGGGCACGAATAACAGGCAGTAACTGTTACAAATATAGATTACTAAAAATCATTATTAAGTTATTGTTACGAACGGAGCTCCTTTTAGTTGGGTTCTCTTTGGCTAGTGATTGGGGTTTCTTTAGCTGGTATAACACTTTTTAGAAAAAGAAGGTGAAAAAAAATGAATTCTAATTTGAATTACGCATTCCATCGTTCCATCGACTGGCCATATAAGCCGAACGTCGGGAACACTCGGGGTCAGTAGTGTGGAGTAAAGTAAAGAGGAAAGAAAAAGTTAAAGGAAGAAGTTAAGAGGAAGCTAGACTGCCTGCCCGTTACATTATTATTATTGAATTTAAGTTTTTGTTTTGAACTTTTGTTAAACATGCTTAAAAAGGCAAAAATAAACTGTATTCAACATTCAAACGCGTTAGTTTGTGATTCACTTACGCGATTATTTTAAGCGTGAGTCACAAAATGGGGAACCATTATTGCCATTGTCTCAAGTGCGGCAACGTGTAGCTGACGCTTTGGGGATTGGATTAGCTACTGTGACACGAATCTCTACGGAAAATATGGTAAAGAAGGTGACGAGGAGAATAAACTGTCATCTCCTAATAAAAAACGTACGTGCGGCCATACGGAACCACATTTATGGTTATTATTCAAGAAAAGAATTGCCCACACTTGACAAGTTGCTGGTGACACTAAGAGAAGCTGATGTAAATGACGGCGGTCGAACCTCGCTGTCAAAACTATTGCGTAGAATTGGGTTTCATTACCAAAAATCCAACAACCCCATGATTCTTATGGAAAGGAATGGCATTGCCTACAAATCAGTTGATTTCTTAAGAAAAGCCAAAAATATTACCGATTTGGAAAAAGTTGTGTTTTTAGATGAAACTTGGTTGAATGCCAATCACATTGTTAAAAAACACGGAACGATGATACTGTCCAATCGTCTACAAAAGTACCAGAAGGAAAAAAGGAGAGACTGATCATTTGCCACGCAGGTACTTTCCAAGGTTTTGTGGCAAACTCTTTACTGGCATAACTGGCATTTAAATCCAAAAAAACGAATGAGTATTTGGACCTCCCGCCAAATTTAAATAGGTGGTTTTGTATGGGAGGGTCGAATTTTTTTTTTTCACTTTTCGGCCCATGTTTCTTTGGAAAAGTTGTTTATCAGGGGCTAATCTAGCGCCCTGGGCGATATTAAAGGATTTTTTTAAGAAGCGTAATTTTAAATTAAAAAAGTGTTTTAATAAAGTCTTTTTACACGTCAACAGGCTTCTTTCTCAAATAATCGAACCCTAACACGTAACACTATTAATGATATAGATGTTAAAGAATTTATCAAGAAATAAGATTTTTTTACTTAACTTTTGATCTGTGCCCATTTCAGCTTATTATATTTAAATTTAGCGGGAGGTCCAAAACTAACCCTGTAATATTAAATAGGTAGGTACTTATTATGAATATTGACCCACGGTCGCTTATCTACCCAATGTTTTACATGTCTAGTGCATTCATGGGGTCTTTCATTTATTACATTAAAAATCATATATGGAGCTACTTATTTGGGTGCTATTTGCTATGGTGCTCCCGTATGGGCCGATAGAGCGACTGTAGGTGCTGTGCGTCGTAAACTATTACATGGCCAAAGACTTGCATTGATCTTCTTGTGAAAAACATATAGGACGGTTAGTACTGAGGCTATACCGGTATTGGCGGGTGTTCTTCCGGTCGATCTCGAGGTGCAAAGACGTGCAGCCATGTACTATTCCATACTACAAAACATGGAATGCGATTTCTTGGGCGTACGAGACAGCGATAACATCATAAGATTGTTTCAACAGCAGTCGGATATTTATAACGACCTAATGGATGAATGGCAACAACGATGGGACGAATCATCTAAGGGGCGCCACCTCTACCAGTTCGTTCGTTTTAAAAAAGGTGTTTGCCTATTTTGACTTTATTTTGTCTCCCGCTTTGCTAAGGAGCGAAGTGGACTTATCATATTTCCAACTCCTCCTCTTATTTCTTGTGATTAATTTCGTTGCGGGTTCCAACACAAATTTTTTTTTCCTGGGACTTCCCGTGTGTCATAACTGGGTGTGTTCGTGGGTCACTGCTGTTGATCCGTGTGTACAGGAGTTACAGTGTGGGCGGGATTAGTCCCATGTGTAATGCAAAACAGAATTTCACACATAATACACCCACACCATCTCGTCACTGTTACAAGTATTTTAAAACGTTATTTTTTGGACTACTAGATATTTTCTGTTTCCCATCACTGTCATCATGTCTGTCTGAAAGTCTGTCAAAAAGATCAAGCTAACTTGTACAGGGTTTAAGTATGTACTTAATGTATATGTACTCCGTGTACAAATTACACAGTGTACAGTACACGAAAGATCTGTTGTAAGTTCGGATGAGTTCATACAGTCCAAACTCGAATTAAAAATAATCTAAAACAAGTTATAGTATCGTGTGATTCCACCACTAGAATAAAGATACTGGTTTTAAAATTGGCTTCATATCATCATCATCATCTAAATAGGCTATTTGACAGATTTTTGGAAATCGTTTTAAATTATTCTTTGTTACATAATTAGCACACTGCGTTAATATTTTGCAGAATTTCTACTGTATTATGAATTAAAATTTAAGATAAAGTTCAAGTTTGACAACCATGTCTAAAAACGACATTTCTGTAATGGCGCGTGACGTCACACGCTATCCACACCAAAACAAAACAGCGCAGTTTAAGTGAATTTTATCAGTTTTCTCCAATTTTAATAATTAAAATGTCGAATAAATGGTGTGTCGTGTCGTGCCACAGTGAAGAAATCTACATCTATACAAATAAATAAAATTGGAGTGTCTGTTTGTAATATCAAAATAATGACTTTTTTTTAAATGCACATGTAAATACACGGTACATATTTCAAAAATGTAGTTAAACATTTTTTTGTCTATCTGTCTGTTTGTTCTGGTTAATCTCTGGCACGGCTGGACCGATTTTGACGGGACTTTCACTGGGAGGTAGCTGATGATCCAGGGAGTAACTTAGGCCACTTTTTTTAGACTAACTTTATCCCGCGGCGTTACGCTGAAATGTAAGTACGCGCATAACTTTCGATCAGCTACACCAAATTATATATTTTTTTTATGTGTTAGTTATTCTTAGGACAAGGTTTGTGTACAAGAAAAATGAAAAAATAAAGGAAAACGTTTTTTTTTGTCCGTGACTGCACCCTACCCATGGGAACCTGAGGCGGGCATAACTGCTAAAACCAAGGTTTTCAGAAATTAATAAAATATTTACGATACGTAGTTCGCCGGGTCAGATAACATCTTTAAATACCGCGCTTTGTACCATTTCAAAATGTAACCTAAAAGCATTGAGATATACCTACCTACATAAAGTAAATTAGATTTTACAAAAACAATGTATGAATTTTTACAGAGGTTATTACAGGGAAATATGTCTTTTTAGAATCTTAAAGGATGACCACAATCCCTTTTTTTTTTTCAATCTTGTCAAATAGCCTATTCTGTGGTTGGCATCGTTTTCTACTAATGTTTGTATACTCTATGGTTGGAAACACACACAACAATTGTTTGAATTGTTTGTCAAATATCACGATTTAAATAATAACTAACATAGTAAAAGGTGTTCTAATTTAATATCGTATCAAAATGGTTAAACTAACAACAGAATTAATTCAAAATTCTATGCAATATATGAATCCATGTCGAGATCGAGAGTTAGATTTAAGAGGTTAGTTTCCATAAAGTATAAAAAAATGCCCGGTTTTCTTTTATGTGAAAAATATGATCGCTGTTTAAATACTTTATTGCTAATTGTGAGTAGACTACTAAGATGTTCTATTAAACTATCCTGTTTTTGTTTAAGGTTATAAAATTCCACAAATTGAGAACATGGGAGCTACGTTAGATCAATTTGACACAATTGACTTCTCTGAAAATGATATCAGGAAACTGGATGGATTTCCGTTATTGAAAAGACTAAAGTGCCTGTTGCTCAACAGTAACAGAATTGTGTAAGTACAAGATAAAATTTGTTGTTTAATAATATTTCCTTATAAATCTATAACTTATGCCTGTGTAGTGTACTGATAACAGTAAGTTAATGTCTTAATATTTTTTGTGTAATATTAGTAATAAAATTTATTAGCAAATTACCGACTACCCCTCTGACAAAAGTTCTAGTGCACTATTGGGTGTGACCACTGCTACTACCAACACCAATATGTAATTTTATGTGACAATTTACATTTTATCTCAGGGTATGACAGTCTTTGCTGACAGATTAAGAATATGTAGTGTCACCACTCCTATTCATCCCATGACTATCGTCATCCAGATGATGTTGTATGGGTCAGCTAGTAGTTATATAAAACCTAATAGCATTAACATGGTTTACATACACAATCGGTTATCATCAGTGTCTTATTTCAAAAGAATGTATTTTTTTTTTTTTCAGGAGGATTGGTGAAAATTTGGAACAGTATACTCCAAATTTAGAATCCCTAATTTTGACAAACAACAACATTCAAGAACTAGGTGACTTGGATCCTTTAATCACATTACCAAAGCTAAGATCTTTGTCACTTTTACACAACCCAGTTGCTAATAAACAACATTACAGGTAATTAACACTTCAAATCCATACCATATTATACTATCCTACTAATATTATAAATGCGAAAGTTTGTAAGGATCGATGGATGTTTGGATGGATGTCTGTTACTCTTTCACGCAAAAACTACTGAACGGATTTGGATGAAACTTTACAGTAATATAGCTTATACATCAGAATAACACATAGGCTACTATTTGCCGCGATAACCAACATATACGCGGGCGGCAACTAGATTAATTATAAATTCAGAAGCTCTTTCTGTTAGGCTTTCAAGGCTTAAACCCCCAAAAGTAATAGATTTGACTGCATGAATGGGAGTGGTTAATTTAAAAACATAAATAAGTAGATGACCTGGCAAACTTCGTACCACCATTTTTACAATATATCTGTCTCAGCTGTCCACAGGCAGTGTACAATCCCAGACAAAAAAAATCCCATTGTCTTTTAATTTTTCTTCTATATATCTTGTACTAACAATAAAAAACAAAAAAAGAATGATGCAGCTGATCAGATGTTATCGTACATACATTTTGGTGATTCATTTTTATACAATATATTGATGGAATAATCATGTTTGTAATAGGTTTATTCTTCCTACTCCTTACATCATATTTATAATGAAATAAATATGACTCCAACTAACTAATTTAAATCCAAATCTATACAAATAAATAAAATTGGAGTGTCTGTTAGTAATATTAAAATAACAGCTTTTTAATCAATGCATGTATATGTATACATGATACATATACCAAAAATGTAGTCAAAAAAATTTTTGTCTGTCTGTCTCTGTCTGTTTGTTCCGGGTAATCTCTGGAACGGCTGGACGGATTTTGACGGGACTTTCACTGGCAGGTAGCTGATGATCCGGGGAGTAACTTAGGCTACTTTTTTTAGACTAACTTTATCCCGCGGCGTTACTCGCGGTACAACATTAACCGCGGGTAACACTGCGGGCTCCAGCTAGTATATAATAACATTTTATAGTACTAACATAGGTTAAGACAAATTTTAAACTAGGACTCTGAATAAAGATTATTAATATATTTCAGCAGTGGACATCTTTTGGCTGAGATGATGATGATTTGTAAATAATCTAGTAATTAATTCAATGTACAACCTTCAAGTGCATTTAACCCTCAAGGTTGCAGATATCTAATGCCAGTCCCTTCATGGAAAATGTCATTGAACTAGTAGCCAAATAATATTGGGAATAATAAAGGCTAGGAGGAAGATTTCATTGTACTAGAGTTCTTTTCATAGATAATACACTACAGTAGACATAGATGCGCCACTAAGGATTTCAATTGATTTTAATGGGAGTACCCAAGCACAGAGATGGCGCTGCGTGTATCACATCTAGCCCGATAGATGGAGCTAATGAATTTTATACTTGTTTTTGGATTAAGGAGAAATTTATTAAATAAAACACAAGTTTAGATCTCTTAAGTTCGCCGTTTATTATGAGAATTATAATAAATTAACGCTTGTATTTTCGTAGAATTATTATTACACAAAGTTGTTTTGCCTTTGACATTTGTACACCAGCTGTTTATAATAATATTTATTATGCTATCCATTACAAAATTTACTACTTCTGTTTTGTGTTTTACACAAGAGAACTGCGAAAAATTACGAAAGATCGCTTAAAAGCTGACTTTCCCGGCATTTTGAAAGTGTCGTCGAATCCAAATCGCAAAAGCAAGCAAGGTTCAGTATTCACAGCGTAGGGTCAATAGTTTACGTATCGTATCACATAATCCAAGGAAAAAGCAGGGTCGAAGGTTAAAAGATCACAAAATAGATACCAAATATATCACCAGAACACAACGAAACCAGAAACAGAAAAGTTTTAAAAGTTAACGTTTACGTTTACGTTTCTGTCAGTACTAATTTACGTTTTGTTTCACCAAAATATCATTACCAAACTGAAAAATTGAAATAATAGTGTTTTGAGAGAAAGAAATGCTTTAGTTATTAAATTAATTACTAAATCAATTAATTAAAAGTAAGTATATTTAAGTAAGTACTTAATTAATTTCAAGTTTTTATGTCAACTAGCTCCACCTATCGGTACGGATGTACATTATGGTCAAAGTTTGAGTACCTTTTTAGAGGGGTGACACCACCTTCTATGTAATTTTTTTGTTAAGACAGATATATGGAAGTTTCATAGCCCTGGTTCTTTTCTACAATAATTGACCTATAAATTGTATATTCTATGTAGGTATATGTTAAAAAGATACAATTTCTGTTTTTAGGGCATATGTAGCATTTAAATTCCCAGAGCTAAGATTATTGGACTTCAGAAAAATTAAACAGAAGGAAAGAGATGAAGCGAATGCATTGTTTAAGAGCAAAAAAGGAAAAGAAATGCAGAAAGATATTGCACGAAAAGCCAAAACCTTTGTACCTGGAGGAAATATGCCTGATCCTAAATCTAATAGTAAGTACATATGGAACTTTCAATTCTTAACATTTGTATTACACAAATATATATAGAGAGTTTTAGTCATTTTTCTTTTCATTTTAATTATTTTTAACATTTTTCTATTTAATCACAAATTTAATAATAAAGAATTGGTTGCTTGATATAGACTAACTATGACCAAACTAAATAATTATAAAAGACTAAGGACTCATTCTATATACAATTCTATTTATTTGGGCTGTTTCAAAAATAGTGAACCATCATGGTTTAAGTTCTCTCAACCACATTTAAATTCACGAAACCAATAAGTAATTGTTGCTAATGCGGGATCCAGACTCCCCAAAAGCAGCTTGTAAATTTTCTTAAGGTTCCTTGAAGTTTAAACCTCGTTTATAATCATAGCGCGCGAGACGTCCATTGTTGCAAACAAAAGAAGGGTGACAGATAATTTTTAAACATATATTTTTATAAAAACTACACAAATGTGGCCAGTGATTTTCACAAAGGAGGTTTGTGTTGAAGTTAACCGTCAATCCAAAATTGTTTCATGAAAGAAGAGTTTATATTTATTCTGTGGCTATCAATTTTCGGCACAACATAGGTACATCCATATGACGTTCTATTAGATGATTTCGGCCATGGCGGCCAGTCTCAACGGTAACCAACTAGGAGGTGATATTATAGTTTTCACAAGTATATGCACAAATCTAATCTCTTTTTCCTCATTCTCATAAATCAATGGCACACCACCACCACCCCACATAATACAATTTTATCACACATTAATATTCATCTCATTCTAATTAATTAAATAATATTTCTGTGTTCCTTATAGTGGCAGAAGACACTTGACTCTGTAACATTAGTCAAGAATGAGGAAATTCCATTTTCGTGTACTTCATGGATATAATATATTTCTTTCAAAATTTTATACTTTATCTCATAGAATTATGTTTATAATATTTTATAGGCATTCCACTCACTCTCTTCTAATATTTCATTTATTAACCAACTTTTGTCTAACTTCCACCTTATATATCAAGTATACTGCTTTAATTTCCCCTTCTTTTATAATAATAATACACCAGACATAACCCTCTAGTTTCCCTACTTTGTTTTGTCTCCATCCTAAGGTTGCCTGTAAGAGATTGCCTCCGGGCGATAAGGCCGCCAATTGTACTTTAATACTTTATACTATGTACTTTAAAAATTTACCTGGTGTACAATAAAGACATTATTATTATTATTAAATAACCATGTATCTTTGGTAAATTTTTTCACATGTAACATGTGATTGTTTGTGGTGAATCTACCGATTTCTACCTATTAGTGCAAATCAAGCTAGAATTCTATTCATTAAAACTGTGATTTCAGGCCTTAATCCTCAAGAAATCATTAAAGTACGAGAGGCCATCAGGAATGCAACATCTCTACATGAAGTGGAAAGGTTGACCAGAATGCTGCAGTCAGGCCAAATCCCTGGTCAGAAGCCCCTACAGCCTCAGACGCAATCCAATGGCAATCGTAAGACTTTTTTTACGTACTATATAATTAACAACATTTTATAATTAACAAATAGGTACTCCTGAACGTTACATAATCAAAATTAATTAATATTTACGCTTTTTCCTCTGAGTCAAGAATTTCAGTGTTCAATCAGTCAGTAAAAATACAATGTTAATCATAAAGAGTTCAAGTGGCAATTCGGGCTAGTAGAGATGTAGCAGCAGAGATAAGCAATCTGAGAATCTTTCAATTTGTTTATTTATTTTTGAAGAAGACTTACAGACTAATAAACATAATTATGGTTATTACCAATATGTGATCAAGTTGCTAACAACAAGCCTTCATTATAGAATTAATTGTTGTCCATTTTGGTAATATACTTTTCTTTTTATATCATAAATAGCAGACCCCACGCAAGAAAGACGCACGCATCCTCGTTTGCGTCTCCTATTGCCCGTAGCGTGATAATTTTCCCCCGTTTTTAAAACGTTTTTCATTGGTGCTCCGCTCTTATTAGTCTTAGCGTGGTGATATATAGCCTATAGCCGTCCTCGATAAATGTACTATCCAAAACTAAAAGAATTTTTCAAATCGGACCAGCGGTTCCTGAGATTAGCGCGTTCAAACAAACAAGCTTTTCAGCTTTATATATTAGTATAGATAACTACAATAAGTGGCAAAATAATGAGCTTAAATCTTTAAAATTTATTTTATTTAAAATTGATTGCTGTAAATCATTGAAATTGTAAACAATTTACAATAGACTCAGTTGAAATACTAACCTAATTGTTTTGTAAACCAAACCGATGAATAATCATAAATTAAAAATCCCCCAGCACCAGGTTGAATTTATCAATTAATTGTCATTTAACGATTATTCTGGCACAAGTGAAGCACTATAATAATGAAATAATTATGCGCCAAAAATGTCTTACATAATTTTGGTGGGCCGATATTAACCAAACAAAGCTAAGAATCACCGCAAGGAAACTGGCTTTAAAATGAAAGACACAAACGCATCGAAATCGGTCCATCCGTTCGAGAGCTACGATGCCACAGACAGACATTAACGTTAAACTATATCATCCCTCTTTTTGCGTCGTGGGTTAAAAGACAACTAGTAAATACAAAAAGATGGAATTCAAATGACTCTTTTTAAACAGACAACGTCATCAAACAGTAACAGTAATTACATGCAATAAACTCTAATTCTCTAAACATAGACTTTTTGTAATACATATAAATTTTGTTTTTATCATTTTTACGTTTTCAGAAGAGGAGGATGAAGAAATGGAGACTGACCAAAATGGACAATAAATGGTTACATTAAGAAATATAGATATCTTTCTATTGTGTGGCTGTAAGAACAGATATTACTGTCATGTATTTCCTTAAGTTTTAAATATTACAGTCGTCATTGTTTAAGCTGATAAGAACAGATTTTTTCCTTTATAATACGAAGTATTTTGCGATTGATACAGATACTACACAGCGATATGAGTCATAAGCAAAAGAACAGATACCAAAAATAAAGATCCTTATTACAGTCTTAAGCTTTTATAATGTTCAACCAGTACTATAAAAGTTGTAGAATGCTAATTTGGAATTTTGACAAGATCAGTTATTATCTGAAAAGAACTACATACCTACCTACCGCAACTGTTATCAATTACACAATTTATTTTTAAATAAAAAACATTCTTCTTTATAATGTCATTGTTTTATTCATGAAATTCTTTTATTTTCGAATATAATAGGTCTTCGTCACCGGCGTCCAAAAATACAGTATAAATAGTTGGCAAGAGTACTATTCGTCCCATTAGCTCCTTTACAGTTGGTCGTTTATCAGGTAAGATTGACAACATGGAATCCACAAGATCCTGCATGCTTCTATCATATGCTGTCAAGTCCAGTGGATGGACACTGCCGCTAGTGATTGCTTTTACTAATCCCACTAACGTCTGAAAAAATGCAAAAACTTGCGCATAAATAATTCAATCAGTCATAACGATGTTAGCACAGGTAGTACAAGATCCCTGGACATGGTACGATTTAGCATTTGCAATGAAACGGCTTGCGGAATGCAAGCCGTTTTAAAACTTGCAACATAAACTTCATTGCAAGTGTAGTCAGTCTAGAGCATATACGAGGGCGGGTCAATGAGTCCGTGACCTTTTAAACTTCCTGCCTCTTCACTGAAATTGTGACACTGCTCCTATCAACAGGCATCTGTCAGTTGACTCCTGTCAAAATTTGAACAATCTGCGGCATTTAGTTTGTATTTGACAGCCATTAATAGCAGACTACCGCGTGATTTATGGTGAAAATGGAAAAACATGAATTTCGTGTGCTCATTAAACATTATTTTTTGCGAAAAAAAACCATCACGCAAACCAAAGCTAAGCTTGACAAATACTATGGGGACTCATCACCATCAATTTCAATGATAAAAAAAAGGTTTAATGAATTTCGTTGTGGCCGTACAAGTACGGAAGATGCCGAACGTTCTGGACGCCCAGTTGAGGTCTCAACGCCCGAAACAATTCGAAAAATTCACGATATGGTGTTGGCCGATCGGAGATTGAAAGTGCGAGAGATAGTGGAAGCCTTAAGCATTTCACATGGCTCAGTGGTTTCAATTTTAAATGATCACTTGGGTATGAGAAAGCTTTCCGCAAGATGGGTGCCGCGTTTGCTGACAGTCGACCACAAACGCAATCGTGTGACAATTTCGCAGGAGTGTTTGGCTATATTCAACCGCAATATGGACGAGTTTTTCCGCCGTTTTGTAACCGTGGACGAAACGTGGATCCACTATAACACACCGGAGACTAAACAGCAGTCAAAACAGTGGGTTTCGCGAGGTGAATCGGCTCCAAAGAAGGCAAAGGTGGGTTTGTCAGCCAACAAAGTCATGGCGACCGTTTTTTGGGATGCACGCGGTATAATCCACATTGACTACCTGCAAAAGGGTAAAACAATCAATGGCGAATATTATGCCAACTTATTGGCTCGATTTAATGAAGAATTGAAAAAAAAACGACCGCATTTGGTCAAGAAAAAAGTTCTTTTTCACCAGGACAATGCAAGGTTGCACACATGTGTAGTTTCTATGGCAAAAATCCATGAATTGGGATACGAATTGCTCCCTCATCCACCCTATTCTCCGGATTTAGCCCCGAGTGACTATTTCTTGTTTCCAAATCTGAAGAAATGGCTTGGTGGAAAGAGATTTGACTCCAACGATGAAATCATCTCACAAACAAATGCCTATTTTGATGCCCTCGACAAATCTTATTTTTTTGAAGGGATAAAAAAATTGGAGAAGCGCTGGACAAAGTGTATGGATCTCAAAGGAGACTATGTTGAAAAATAAAATGTTTTTTTATCCAAAAACCTGTGTTTCATTCAAAAAGTCACGGACTTATTGACCCGCCCTCGTATAGCACATGAAAAGACAGCGGAAACGGGCTTTCCGCCCGTTTAGCAGCCCCTCCATATGTAATATGCTCTAAGCTAAAAGTCTTCTTTAGTACGGCCAATACAAGGCGAGTTTGTGGTCTTAGATAATGTATTATTTTAGTATTCTATTCTTAAGGATTATATCTTATTCACCTAAAATATTTTTAAGGTTTCGTATTCAAAAACAATCCTAATGGTTGCGACATATCTCTTCTTTCTACGCATCCGTCCATCTGCGGTTTTTCTCAGAAACTGTACTGGTAAACCGTAATTTTCAAAAGTACCTATCACGGTATTAAAAATATATATATGTTCCTAAAGAGGGATCTATATCTAGTGGATTGTTAAAGGCTTTTGATGTGATAGGTGCAGAAAAAAATAATATAAAGGCCAATCTAACTTCGTTATACATATCTACTTGGATAATTTCCACGGCAAAATTCTCAGAAAGCTTTATTTAAAGGTTAGTACCTACCTAATGTTTCTAGACATGCACATCAATCTATCTCAAACATCTAGTTTCAAACTAATTAGAGATTTTGATATGAAACTCCGAAAACACATAGCGTATTCGAAATACGCTATTTCTGCACCATCGAGGCAGTAGATGTTCCTTTTTCAAAAATGTAGTATAAACTACAAAATATGCAGTAGGTACACTGCGCGTGGTGCAACACACACTTGGCTACTATTTTTAATAACGTCCGCCTCCTTACCTCCGCCTCAAAAGCTCTTTTATGTGTACACATCTCGTAAAGTAGACAACCTAGAGCCCAAACGTCACTCTTGCTATCGTATGGTTTGCCTTCACACAACTCGGGCGCCAAGTAATATGGGGTGCCGATGACTGTTGAAGTTTTCTTAGCACTGAAGTATAAAGACAAGATCCATGTATTATTTTAGAAAGTTCTTAGTTCAGTTGATTCAAGAAAAATCAAAGAATACAAAAACACTGTTTCGTTCCACTAATTGTCTACTAGATTTTATTAAGTAGGTAGCTACAAAAGATCAAGACACTGCACTATGAGGAACATTATGAAGATGATATGATTGAGAATCCACATCAGCAGTAGAATTAGAGGAAATGCTGGATGACTAAATCGATGTTTTCAACAAGTTAAAGTAAATCATACCTCGCCAACATTTTCGAAATGCCGAAATCACCTATTTTGACCACCACTCCGCCTTTTCCAGTCAAAAGAATATTTTCTGCTTTTAAATCTCTATGAATAATGTTTTTGCTGTGAATGTAGTTAACACCTAATAACACTTGGCAATAGTAGAAAAGTATTTCCTAAAAATCAAATTAAGTATAAATATTTCGGATATCTTATAGGTACACAACGCCATCTAGTCCCAATCAGAGCTTATGTTATGGGTACTAGACAACCGATAGAAATACATATATACTTTTTTTTGTATATATGTACATAGGTACATATTATACATTGAAAACACCCAAACTCCGGTACAAACATTTGGTCCGATTCGGGAAGCGAACCCGAGACCTTAAGCACAGCATTCGCATACGCTATCACTGCCACCGAAGCAGTTAAATATACAAATCTGTCGTTATCTGTACTGCAAGCATGAAGCCTCGGCAGGTGCTCCTAACATGCAAGGCTGTAGAATTTCCTCCTTAAACTGCATTTCGCACGTCCTGAAACATACTCCACCGCCGTAAACATCACGAGTCAGTACGCACCACCGCAGCTCAAACGAGTGCTTTAGGTACAATACAAATTAAGATACGTGGAGAGTGATGAGACCGTAGCGTAGTGATTTATATCATGCCTATTTATTTTTTAAGCAGGTATGAACCTGTCACATAAACATAAATCTAACTCTTTGTAAATATTTCATTTAACTTAATAAAAAATAAAATCATCACCTGTTGGTGCAACAGTTTTGGGCATCGTTGGTACATATATTCAGCTAAATTACCGCAAGATGCGTACTCCATGGATATCATAACATGATCATCGGTATTATAGTACGAGTAAAACTTTATAATATTTGCATGATTTAAACATGATAGAATATTAATTTCATTGATAATATCCTGTAACAAGAAGTGTCGGGTTTACTGCTGAGCCCCGCGGGGCAAAGTTAGTCTAAAAAAGTATCGTTACTCCTTATATCATCAGCTATCTGCCAATGAAGTCCCGTCAAAATCGGTCCAGCCGTTCCAAAGATTAGCCAGAACAAACAGACGGAAAAATAATGTTATTTTGGTTTATGTACCGTTTGTACATACAATGCATTTAGTAAAAAGCGGTTATTTTAATATTACAAACATACACTCCAATTTTATTTGTTTGTATATATAGATATATAGAAGAGAACTAAATTACAACAATCGATAAGTAGTCACCTGTTCGTGGTCTTGAAATTTTATGTTCAATTCGATGTCCTTTACAATTGTCAAAGTATGGTCTTCGCGTTTACACAAATAAACATTCCTAAAAATTACATTAAAATATCAATAAAAATAGTAATATTTAGTTATACATTTTACCTATTTTAGGTACATTACCACACTGTTAAGCAGAATAGAAGGTATTAAGCCTACTTTGAAGAAGTAAGTAGATTCTACAGTACCTACTAATATTTTTTATATTCAAATTACCAAGCATTTTGATTTACGTTTTAAAATTGGCTGTGTAGACAGTTTAGATTTGAAATTAAGTGACATCATTGATGATTTGCATTGCAAGGAATCTTTTTTGTTTTCATAGCATTAGGACGTAATGGTATGGTACCCACTATCCACCATGTTTAATACGTCATCATTTACGTTACGCTATCAATACATGTCTTTTTTTAAGTAAAACTTCTTTACTAAGGTTTGACTTGGGAAGTAAGCGTAATGAGAGCGTTACGAAAAGTGAGATCGGGCGAGGCGAACGGAAGTTGAGAGAGAGATATAAGTTAGTGAAAATAGAGAGTTACGTTTCGTATGCGAAAGAGAGAGAGAGAGGTGCGAAAACATATTTTCTTTCTTTCATAGCCAGTTATATATAAACTAGCCGACCCACGCAACCCCGTTTGCGTCTCCTATTGCCCGTAGCGTGATAATTTTCCCCCGTTTTTGTAACATTTTTCATTGGTGCTCCACTCCTATTGGTCCTAGCGTGATGATATATAGCCTATAGCCTTCCTCGATAATGAATTTTTCAAATCGGACCAGCGGTTCCTAAGATTAGCGTGTTCAAACAAACAAACAAACTCTTCAGCTTTATATATTAGTATAGATAAGTTTTACTTCAAGCAGTCGTGTGGCTTAAAGCATACTCTTTTTTATTTAGGGCAATATAGTTTTGTCTTATAAACCAGTGTCTAGTAGAGTTAAAGTTTTAATCTGTTTTTTATTTTATACTATTTTTACATCAAATCGGTAAAAACAGAATAGGATAAAATACCTAGGTACTCTACCAAATACCACATTGATATAATAATTTCGTCAATTTCAGAAGTACACAGACACTGTTTCGTATACTGTGCCGTACGTAAATTATTCTAACAATTCAATGATTTAGGGATTACTCGCTAGTTTTACAACTATCGATTAACTATATAATCCATTAACTACGAGTAACTATAACAAGAAACAGTATAAAAACTAAAACCCAACTACATAAACTTTGATAAAATTCATATACCTAGCCTATGACGGCTGGGCAATAAATTCGTAGTAAAGATTAATAATCTACTAGCAACTTATTTATTTCAATCGTTTTAGGCACTACGGTGAACATACAAACATACATAGACTGCCAAGAACCCTTCGTTTTGGCTTCGCCATATTTGGGTGAAAATCGCTAAGAAAATAATTGAGTAGGTACTACATACCCGTATGTTCCCTTACCAACAGTTTTTAGAACTGTTAAGTTGTGACTTTTAAATATTTTATTTAAATCCATTTTTCTGAAGTTATAGTCAATAACGCTTTATTTCAAAATGTTTTCATAACAATCTACATCGTCACAATTTATTATTTTCAACTTCGCAAAGACAATTTCACTTTAAACTTTTGATTCCCAATTTATCCTTAATGTAACCATGGTGTTACAAAATTAAAGAGGGTAGAAATAACATGAAAAGTGTGGTAGCAGACAAATTCTTTTTGTATCGATAGATTCGATAGCATAAGGACAAGAAAATAATGGTAAAAAAAAGTAAAAAAACCCAACTGCGTGAAAATCTGCCGTCTTTATTAAATTCATTGAAGAACTGAAAATCTGCCGTCTTTATTAAATTCATTGAAGAACAAGATTTACAGAATATTTTATTTGGTTTCGAGTAATCTTAGTTGATAATGTTTACAGGTTAGAGCATAAATATCTAGAAGGGCAGCCGAACGGGTGGAAAGCGTGATCGGAATAGAGAGAGAGACTGATTTTGCGTAGTGTCTGTGTCTCTCACGCAAGTTTCTGATTGATTGGTGTGTTTCCCACCAAATCAGTCAAGTAATTTGGTATGTGCGTCCACCAATCAGAAACTTGCATGAGAGGGACAGACACTCCCCAAAATCAGTCTCTATCTACTCCGATCACGCTTTCCACCTGTTCAGCTGCCCCTGCATATATATATATGCTCTAAGGTTCACAAACGCTGTCGGAGGTACGCTCACTTCTCATATTTTGGCTAATGGTATGATATGTAGAGCAAGAAAATCTCGGTGTCAGCAAATGCCTCCGACTGCGTTTATAACACTGTCAACTAAGATTATTCCAAACCAACCAGCGTTTCGATTCTAGGTAGGGCGTGCCAAAGAAATATACATACATATACACTTCAAAACATAACCCTCGTTCTTTCGCAGTCGGATAAAAAAAACAGTATTCTCAATAAGTGCAGAAGTTTATTCAATGTACATATCACTTAAGTAAAGTTTGTTGTATGTTTTGCTGATAGTTGGCTTATCTTTCTTATTTTAAATTATTAATACACAAATCTGAAGAGTTTGTTTGCTTGTACGTGCTAATCTCAGGAACTATTAGTCCGATTTGAAAGTTTTTGAAGTTGTGTTTTGCTGATAGTTGGTTTATCTTTCCTATTTTAAATCTATACAAATAAATAAAATTGGAGTGTCTGTTTGTAATATTAAAATAACCGGTTTTTGCTTAATACATATATATGTATACACGATACATATACCAAAACTGTAGTTAACAAAAATTTTGTCTGCCTGTCTGTCTGTTTGTTCCGGGTAATCTCTGGAACGGCTGGACGGATTTTGACGGGACTTTCACTGGCAGGTAGCTGATGACCCGGGGAGTAACTTAGGCTACTCTTTTTTAGACTAACTTTGTCCCGCGGCGTTACTCGCGGTACAATAATAACCGCGGCTAATACCGCGGGGTTCAGCTAGTTATTAATAAACAAAGCTGAAGAGTTTGTTTGCTTGTACGTGCTAATCTCAGGAACTATTAGGGAAGGACTTTAGAATACATACAATCGATTTCGGAGGTGGGGTGAAGGGGGAGGGGCGGGGAGGGGGGGGCAGATACCCCCCCTTGAAGGGGGGGTTGCGATTCCTCATAGTTTTTTTTATATGAATTTTTGAAAATTTTTAAGGTTAGGATGCATTTCACAATATATCCAATAGATTTTGGGGAGGGGCTCTAACTTGTGGTTTACCCTTTTAGAGGGGAATCCCGAATGGGGGCGTTGCGGCTCCTTCTTTTTTGTTGTGCGATCACAAGTCTACCTTTTTTTTTAACCCGATCTACAGAGTAGACTAACAAAAACATTGGAGGGTTGCGGTTCCTCATTTTTCTTTTGTGTGATCACAAGTCTAACCTAACCTAACCGACAGAGTAGACTTACAAAAACATTGGAGGATTGCGGTTCCTCATTTTTCTTTTGTGTGATCACAAGTCTAACCTAACCTAACCGACAGAGTAGACTTACAAAAAAACATTGGAGGATTGCGGTTCCTCATTTTTTCTTTTGTGTGATCACAAGTCTAACCTAACCTAACCGACAGAGTAGACTAACAAAAACATTGGTGGGTTGCAGTTCCTGCTTTTTCTTTTGTGTGATCACAACTCTAACTTAGCCTACAGATTTACTGAATTGGAATCCAACTTTAACCTGTCACTTACAAAATGACGTCGCGTCATTAGTGTTGCGTTTTGTTTCTCCTTTTATAAGAAAATATGTCCTTTATTAAAAGTGAATCTTAATACGTAATTGTGATAAAAAATACTCGAAAAGTATTTTTTTTATATATTACGGTATGTATTACAATAAAAACTAAATTAAAATGGAAAAAAATTAGACAAAAACAATTTTGAGAGTTTGAAAAAGTTTAAAACGAATAACGTAACGAATAACAAAACGCCGAGACGTTGTCAAAATTATTTTCACGTATTTTGTTAAAAATTTCAAAAATTAATATCTCAAAAACTATGTATTTCCGCAAGTTGAAATTTTAGGAGTAGACTAACAAAAACAAGAGCTATCACACATAAAATTTTCAACTCTCAAATCGATTGTATAGATTCTAAAGTTGAGCCACTATTAGTCCGATTTGAAAGTTTTTGAAGTTGTGTTTTGCTGATAGTTGGCTTTTAATGCATATGGCAAGAGTTAGAAAACAACTGTCAGAGTTTCAGCATTAATATAAAAATAATAAAATGTTGGCAACACTCAGTTGAGACTCAGCTGGCCGCTGGGGTATTCGATCAAAATAGTAATTTTAACAAAGTGTTGTAGTTGATTAGCAAAGTCACTTATTTTCCAGGATTTTAGGCACATTGGTTAATTACCAAAGATACCTGTAATCATGGGCCAGATGTTGGGATCATACCATGCAAAGGAAGTAGGTCTATACATGGATGATAAACCATCTTTCGATCCTCAATCTGGATTTTCTTATGAGAGAAAACAAAGAGGTTAGAGGACATTATTGAAATAAAATAGGCAGTTATATTAAATTTCAACTTAAAATTTGAAGTACTATCTAAAGGGTTTCTTGTGAATTTAAATAAAAGTTACATAATTTTTGTTTAGGTTAGAAGTCAGTCAAAACAAATTCTAACAAAATAAATGAACTAATTTTCACCTTAGAATTTTATCATCACAATAATATAACGTAAAAGGTAAAACCTACTTAAAAATTTCATTTCAGAAATGATTGCCAAGGAGGCTGACCTTATCTCAGCTAAGATCCCAATTGAATACCGTGATTACTGTGCTCATCATTTGCTTGAATACCAAAGTTGTCGTTTTAAAAACATGCCAATGCTGTACAAGTGTGCACATGAGAAACATGCTTACTTGACCTGCGAAAAAGATGAGTAAGTAAATTGAACACTAATTTGTATTCTTATTAGAATAGCACATATAAAAATGTTAATCCTTAATTTGATTGCCTGGTCACACAGAGTTTTTCTAATCCTACTAATATTATAAATGTGTTAACACAAAAACTACTGAACGGATTTTAAAAATTTTAATACTGACATAAATGTTGGTGGAGCTATAGGCAAACCAACTTCAAAAAAGGAGGGGGTTAACAATTCGACTCTGTTTTCTGTTTTTTTTTTTAAATTTGTTTTATGTTTGTTAACTTTGGACTGGGTGAATCGATTTATCGGTTTTGGTAATTATTTTTTTATTTAAAAGCTTGTCCCATTTCAATTTGGTCCAGTTATTGAAGTTGGTTCATGTTTTGTTAAAACATATGATTATTTTTTAACCTACTTCAAGAAAGGAGGAGCTTCTCAATTTGTCTGTAATTTTTTATTGTTTGTAACCTTGATACTTTTGACTGGGTGAACTGATTTCAATGTTTTTTTTATTTGAAAGTTGGTGCTTCCCTTGTGGTTCCATTTCAATTTGGTCCAGTTCCTGAAGTTGTTTTTTCTTTTGTTAAGATTTTGCATTAGTTAACATATCAACTACTTGTCGCTCAGTGGTAGTTATCATGATATTTTTTTTTTTAACTTATGCACTCCTCCATTTAACTGTGACGAATTTCATAGTCCTCCATTTGCACAGTTTTCTTATTAAGGGATATAAAGTTTTTGCTTCCTATATTAATATATCAATCTTTAAAAAAACTTTTTATAAAAAAAGAACAACTTCCATAAAGCATTCAACGAAAACTCCTTGCCAAAAAACACTAAAAAGCTTAAAATAAACTGGGTCTTCATAAATTGCTATGCCAATTCTTGTCTATACCTAAGTCTTTGTTCATTTAAATAGTAGTATTATTATGTGTGCTAGATACCTAAAACCTGTTTGAAGTCGGCGCCTTCCGGACCTTACATCATCAGCTCATCATCATTAAATGATGACTACCAGACGCAAATACAAGAGTATTTTCAGAAAATATACGAAAAACATAGTATGTGCCTGAAAAAAATTATGGTTCCCATTGATTTCCCTGGGATGCCATCATCAGATCCTACTTTCCTTGTCATGGTACCACTGTGGGGACATCTCCTTTCCATCAAAAGAAGAATCATCAAAATCGGTTCATAAACGACGAAGTCATCCACGAACACACATAAAAAATATATATATAAATATTATACGGTTGAATTGAGAAACCTCTTCCTTTTTTTGAAGTCGGATAAAACCTAATAATTTAATTCTAAAAATATATATGTATATACAAATCAAATATTTTGGCTCCTTGAGTCAGGACTATTTTGTTAGTTACTTTGATAAACAGATTAATGTATGTGTATATGTATGGATGTATGACAAACAACACAATCTGTAGGATTTTTACAGTAAGAATTTCATGCACCAAGTTACATTGTGGTCAATATACTGAAATGAATCTTACGCAAGAGAATAGATTATATTAGCATACCATTTCTGAGATTGAATTCATCAAACTTTAGATTATCATGATGAACCTCGGGAGAAGCCTATTTCCTAATGAAACATCTTGTTTAACAATTCTAGTAAGCTTGTTCTTAAAAACTAGAAATGGTCAGAGTAATAACAACTGCCACTGTCTGGATATGTAGGTAATATTTAAAACCTATATTTTGAGACCATGATTAAAAGATACATATATTTATATTTTGTTTTTTTTTTCAGTTATATTATGCGCATGAAGGAGTTCGAACGTGAACGTCGACTTAGGCTACGCGAGCGACGTGTTGTTAGTGTCGCTTAAAATGTATTTTTCAGTAGAGAAATTTTGTTGCAATCAATTAAATGTAAATAGAATAAACACGATATGTCAATGTTATTTATTATCATTGTTTAGTTTACTTTGCACACAAGTCTATCAAGACTAAAGCAATTGGTAGGCATGTAATTGTTTCTGAATCAATCTCTGTTGTAATTTTTTTATAAATTAATTGTTGGACAGTTTGGTTCATTTCAATTACTTGCAATAAACCAGATTGTTTATAAAATTATGTCATTCAAGACCTTTGAAATCTTCATAAGGGCCAAATGTAAGTATGTCGTATCAAGAAAGGGAATAATAAAAAAGCATGGAGTGTGTGACACCATAGTGGTTTGATAATGCTTTTCACACCACTATAATGGCAAGAAAAATTAAGATTAGTAGCCACCGTAGCCTAAAGTGTTCACATACAAATTTTCAAAAAGGTTTTGCAGCGCACGCGACAGACGAGCTCCGAGTAGCAAAAAGGTAATATATTGGCCTCAAGACAAACTAGGCAGTGTTAATAGACATTGATAGTAACGAGCTTTTGGAATATGCTTTCAGAGATATACTAGAAAAGAACATATCATTCCCAGAACTCGTAAACCTAAATGACGAAGATAGTTTCTACTTAATTGGTCCAAGGCAGCATTAAACTATTATTTTGATTGTTGATCTGTATTTAAGAACCTTAAAAGAGTGGAATCCCTGTATTTAGACTTCTTCAGAAATTTAGCCACTTTACAGGCCTCGTCATTGAATGAAACAGGTTTTGGTTTTTTTCGATAAAAATATCCGGATACTGAAACTTGCAAGTCAGGTGGCTAGTAGAAACTCAATTCTTAGTTTAAATTCACTCTTCACAGCGTATGTTTGAAATAATTCGTTTTTTTTGGAATGTTATGTTTTAGTTGGGATAAAAGTACTTATTATTGTACCTCATAGAGGTAGGAATAGTAGGATTCCTTATTCATAGTTGTACCTATTCGCATTTTGACAGCTGTAAATTAATTTGGAATTATACTTGCACGGAAGAATCATAGATTTTTAACGAGACTTTCCGCACAAGAAGTTTTTTATGAAAAATACTTTCTCTATTAGACATTATACCTACACATGGCTTAGAATTTCCGTTTGCTACGAATAGGAGTAATTTTATCAGCGTGGCGACGTCAGCAGCAATGACAACGAAAAATCTTTAATTGTTTTGTCGAAGAATCAGAACAAGAAATTAAGTTAAGAAAATATTTAATTTTTTGAGCAAATTTCTATTGTATTAGACATTTTTAAAGTTATGTATAGGTAGGTATGAAGGATATAGAGTACCAAAGATTTCTGATCTAATTAAAGCCATTCGACAGTTGATCAAGAACGGAAACAATCTTGAGTAACTAGAGTTCAATAGATACAACTATTGAATACAATGCAAAAGCGATAACTTCATTCTAAAAATTGTTTATTTTATTAAATACCTCAATTATAACATACATACACTTTGTCGCAATATTTGTGTGTCGATTCAATACTGGCGTCCTAGACCAGCGATAGGCAACATTTTCGAAGGAAGGACTGACCACATGCCGCATTCTAGGTAAATTAACTTGGTACAACATGTACATCTAGTTATCGTCTATCTATGTACGTAGGTATCATAGTTAATTTTACATTACATGCTTTCCATCACGCAGAGTAAGTATAGTCACTTTGGCAGACACAAATATTTACATAAACCATTTCTAAGAAACCGACTCCAAAGAAAACTCCATGCGTAAAATAAACTAACTTCAATTTAACTGCCTTGAAAATCAAAATGAAACCCTGCCTGGACATTCTCTGAAGCACGACAAATCGGACTACTATCATTGAAAGCGGAACGATTCGCTAGTCTGCTCTATGTTCGCTCGCTTTAAACTTAAGTACTAAGGTAATAATTAGTTATTTATAAGAATAAGACTGCAATTTACAACGCAATGCGTAGAGTTACCGGCCTTGTTGTTGACCGCTGTCCTAGAATTTAAGCAAAACAATATTTCTTGCTGGTTACCCAGACCCCAATACGAAGATGACCGGATGCATGCAACATTTAACACAGGATAGGTGATTTTTAGTGTGTAGTTAGTGGGATCGGTACTCCTTTTAATCCGTTTCTTTTAAAGTAATTAAATTGAGGTCTTTTTAAGTCTACATGGCTCAAATTCATTTTTTTATGGTACAATCAGAACTCCACAGCCTAGGCGATATTATGTAGGAAGACTGTTGGTCGACTTTTTAGGAATCCACTTACCCGAAACGATTCACAAGGCTGTTTGTATAGTTTCTATAACCAACGTCATTACGAGCTGTCCGAGACACGGAAGGGTTTCAATAAGATAAGAATGGTCACCCATCATGTACTGACCTGGCTGGAATTGCTTAACTTTGCAACATGATCTGAGCTACAAGGTTACCTGAACTACTGAACCACATATATGTTATACATATTCCTTATAATACTTAAATATCTGACTGTAAATACACAAAATAGAATAAATCGTTGGATTCTACGAAACCTGAGTTTAATAAAATTAAATGCTTAATGTTGTGTTTTTTCTCATACTGGAACATTCCTCCAATTCAATGATGTTAATTTAAAGTTTTTTTTTTCTACTAAAGTAATCTAAATAAACATGGATTTTATTAAACTAAAGTTTTTGAATACCTACATATCACAATTTTTTTATCATAAAATTTAAATCTTATTCATCAAGCAAAGTTATTGTCATAGACTTAATCCGGTGAAGGAAAATCAATAATGTTGCCAGGAGCTAAAAACACTTGCTGTGACAATGTGTAACGCATTGTTTTGATTCAACAAGGATGCATTTTCAATGGCAAATTTGAGACAATATTAAGAGATTTACACGAATGATTCTTACATGACAATCTGCAATTAAACACTTTAATGCTGATAGCTTATAAAGCCTTTGTGACATTTTGTGACGCAGTCGCCCGTCTACAATTTTTGTAAACACGCTTGTCGAATACACAAATTCTATACGAATAGTTGAATAGGCTATTTATTGCGGAAGTAATGGCTTCCTAAAATTTAATTGCAGACATAATTTTATTATCGATAATTAAATCAAATATGTTGAATTGTCGATTTTTTCATTAAATCCTGGGAGCTATGTGAAAATTGTCATCCGGCTTAATTTCCCTTGCTTTTATTGCCGCGTCCTGTAAAAGCGCTACAAAGGACTGTCCTGAAAATATTGTTGGTGTAGTGAGAAAATGAACATTTCTGTTTATGAAACAAGAATGTGTTTATAACAACAAACAACTGAAATTTAAGTTAAATTAAAATAAACTATGTTGAAGATGTCGACTTGCGTTTAGGCGATAGTGTATTTAAGATAAAAAGGCATATTTTTTTGTCATGGGTGATGCCGCCGGCACAAGTTCAGTAAAGAATAAAATGAAAGGGAAGATGCAAGACGAAGAGGAAGAAGAATCCGAGGAAGAGGTTGTGGAGAGTGAAGATGATGACGAGACCATAGCAAGGATACAGCGAGCTCATTTCGCACAGGCTGCCGCTATGAGCTCTCGGAAGCGCTCCGCTCCGAAGCCCAGACCGATGAGCCACAAGAGGAAGTTGGAAGCCGTGAAAAGTTTTCACGATTTCACCAAGAAACTCAAAAAGGACACAGGTATTACAATTCGCAGCTTAGTTGGTAACAACATTTTAGAATTAAGTGACTTTACAAGTGAAGACAGTAAATCAGAGAGTGATGGGCTTTCAGAGGAAGAGTTTGTGGTTAACCCTAATGCTGTGCAAGAACTTAACGAAGAGAATGAGAGTTACATTGATCCCGAAACTGGTGACATTGTGGAGGCGAAACGGGACATACAAACTAACTGTCAACCTTCAATAGATAGTTCTTCGTCCCTTAGTTGCCCTCCTGAGAGTGAAATCAAAGAGGAACAGGAGGCAGAACCTAAAACACTTTCAATCAGTGATATTATTAATGAGGGGGATTTAGACAATAAAAATGTAGAAATTGCTGAAGTAGAAGAGAGTGAGTTATGTCCAGAGAAAGCTGAAGAGTTATTAGATATTAAACAGGAGGAAAATAGCCAAGATTTTGATATTACTGAGAAGTTGAAGGAGATGGGCGAGATCAGTGTAAAACCAATTAATAAGAAGGAAGATGATCCAGAGGAATCGCCAGAAGACGGTGATAAAAAATCTGAAGGGGAAGATGAGGTTAGTGGATTTTATTTTGTCATGTCTAGCATAGTAAGTTTTTAACCCCTGTCATCTGATCTATGTAGTAGGTAGATACTATAAACAAAACATTTATTTTTAGTATAATACAATTAATAAATAAGTTCTAAAATAAAGCAAGGTATAAGTAATACAGATAATTAACTAGCAAATATTATCATAATTATTATTAATAATGTACTAGCTGTTGCCTGCGGCTCTGCCTTTATGTATATCAGTTATCGTGGCAAATAGTAGCCTATGTGTTTTTCTGATGTATTAGCTATATTACTATAAAGTTTCATCCAAATCCATCCAGTAGCTTTTGTGTGTAGAAGTAACAAACATACACACTCACAAACTTTCGCCTTTATAATATTAGTGTGATAGATAAATAATAACAATTATAAAATTATGTACTAAACATATGTATTATATATTATCAGATTGCATCAATAGCTTGTAATTTTCCATTGCTGAACCTCTCGGGATAAGCCTCTCTAAGATTACATCTAATTCCTCCCTCATTACTATGCTGACCCTTACAGGGTCCGTAATTAATACTAACCTTTGGGTACAAACTGTACAACTTACATTATGGAACCAATAAGATGTTGAGTACTTGATGTTGGAATTATAATAACATTACATTTAAATAATAATAATAATAATATAGTATACCTATAGTACCTGGATGACCATGGTAAATTTTATAAAGATGAATCCTAGCTGAATCAATTAATCACCCCGAAAGTTCTTACATGCTAAAGTTCATAAAAATCGAGATTCAGATTGTCATCACACTTCACACTAATATATAAAGACGAAAGTTTGTGTATGTTACTTCTTCACGCAAAAACTACAGGACGGATTTGGATGAAACTTTACAGTAATATAGCTTATACTTCAGAATAACACATAGGCCACTATTTGCTGTGATAATCGAAAGAATTGCTCGTTTAAAGGTATTAAATTACTGTAGTTTTATTGTCATTCACTTTTCAAGTAGTTTTAGTCATCACACATCTTATCATCTATCCTCACAATATTTAACATTGATTCATAAGATAAATGAATATATATTCACATTACATCAACAGTCTTTAACAATACACTGTTGGACATAAGGCCTTTTTGGTCTGCTATACTGACCAGACAGTACAAGGTTTTTTTAAGTTTTCCTTCTCTTTCCATGATATTGTTTTGTGAAGTTAGCTTCCTTAGTCGCCTCTTATTCACCATGATTAGGATGTCTTAGGATACACACGGACAAAGTATTATGAATAACTATTAGGTATTAGAATTAAGAACATTTTGCTTTTCAAACCAAGGATAATATCCAAAAATGACAATTTTAAATATTCCACAATTATATTATGGTTTTCAAAAAAAAGCTTAAACAACAGTGTATAAATATTGAAAATACACCAAGTGTTGGCTAATGATTTTGATTATTAACTTAAAATTATGTGTATATGATTTATATTATATTATTTTCTTATACTTATTAAACTTTTTATAAGATTCCATTCTCAATCAAAATAATAAAATTAAGGCTAATTAAAACCTTAAAAAAAAAGAAATATAACAATAACAATAATAACTTATTATATATCTGTTTATTTTCAGAAATGACATAGTATAATAATACTAATACACCTGTGCCTGGCCTGTTGGGAGAAAACAGGCATTATGTTTTTTATTATTTTTAATCTATGTTTAGCTCAATAAGTTTTAATTTTTTTATGGTAATTTCCAGAAAAAGCCAATTAATCCAAATGCCGTGAATGTCCGTCGGAATATCAGAGAAGTGATGGATGAAAAGAATCTAGATGCATCTACTCTTGCTGCCCAGCGACAAGAGTCAGAGAGATTGGCAAGAGTACAGGAGCAACAGAGGATCATCCGAGAAGTAATATAATATTCATTTGAGCATAAATTTTAACATTGTTACAATTACAATATATTTTTAAGTGTTATGGGTTCAAGCCCTTCAAGGGAAAACGCTTTGTGTGATATACAAATGGCTGTTCAGAGTCTGGGTGTTCTTTGTGTCAGTTTGTTGTCTGTTTGTAAAGTCCACTGTGACACAGGAATATGTTTAGTGTGAGATTGGCCTTTGAAAAAATTTTCCAACTTCAATTTGACCAAATTCAGTAAATAATACCACTGTTTTAAACAAAAAAAAATTTTAACCAACTTTACAAAAGGAGGTTTCTGAAATAGACCATATATATATATTTTATGTGTGTTCGTGGTAACTTCGTCGTTTATTAACCGATTTTTTATTAGACTTATATTACCTTTTTCATCCAATTAAGAAGTTATTTAACTTAGTTTACTACAGATCATACCTTTCTGACAGTTGTTTCAGAAAAGCTATATAATGTGCAATTTTTTATTGTTTGTTATGTCAACAGGTCCAAAGACAAATAGCATTGAATCGGCAAAACAAAATTCATCAGAAAACTTTATCACTACTACAAGGTGGATCGTCTATTTTGAAAAAATCTTTACCTGGACAAAAATTAAAGTAGGTAGTTACTTTAAAACATTTTTTATTAAATTTATTCAACATAATGTAACTGAATGTGATTTTTTTTAGTTTACCAAACACAGTACTAGTAAAAGTGCCATCAAGTGAAGCAAAAAAGTCTATGTTGAAAGGACAAGTAGAGTTAACAAAGTTGCCAAGAGCTACAACTTCTGGGTCACAAAAACCGGGAAAATCTGACCATAGAGCGGATAGAAAGGAGGTTTGTACTCCATTATTATTGATGTTTACAGTACATATTCTAATTATTTTAATAGAAGTAATTATTTTTTAAGTAATAAATAGAATATTTATTAAATTTTTGACTACTGAGCACATTCCAATAATATATATCTATTTTCTCTTGACTATGAAAAAGCAAATAAAACACTTGTAATCAAATCAATTTACGCGTTGGAATCAATTCTTGTATTAAAATGAATTGAACTTATAAAAATAGAAGGATTAACAAATATATCAACATGTTTTAGATTTCTTTTATGATCCAAGTACATAAAATTACTATCAAAAAAGTATCACTAACTTCAACTGTATTAAACCGTATAAAAAAAAAATTGATGAAATCGTTTTTTTTAATTTTTTTCATTATTTATTATTTAAGATTATAAATTATATAAAAAATATATAATTTTGCTATGTGTAGGTTGTAGAAATAGTTGATAGCAGCAGTGGAGAAGAATCTTCGTCTTCATCATCTGATTCTGATGATTGCATAATGCTGTCAGATTCGGAAGTGCCGCCTAGCCCTGAAGCTGAAGAAGATCCTGCTAACTCAGGTAAAAAATATAATAATTGTGACATATACTATTAAGAATATCATTAATAAATAACGTAGGCGTTTCGGAAGCCCGACAGAAGTAATAACGTAATCTAAGTTGAATTATTTAATATTGAAAGTGTTTAACTTGAGAAAAGGTTGTGTAGGTATATTAATATGATAATGAAAGGAAAGGTTACTTATTATAGGTTATACTTATGCTCACTGTCAACAGTATATGTCTATCGCACACTAAACACTGAGTAGAGAGAGGGGGAAGCGTCTGTCCGAAATACAACTAGTGCTGTGGGTTAGAGTGAAAGAGGAGGAGTCTGCCTACCGCTGCCGTATGCGTGAGAGAAAGGGAACTCAGACGGACTGGCGCCGTAACGCGTTACGTAACGACCCTCCCATAAGAAGTTATCATTTCAATACTCGGCAACGTTTACAGTTGCAAATATTAACTCACCAAACTGCAGAACAGTTTGTCGACGAGATTATTTACTAATTTACTAATCTGTTATTTTTAGTCGCATATGAATTAAGTAAAAACTTTATCGTGTCGACTATAACCACAATGTGCCACTCTGCGCCTGAAATTCGAGGTCTCCAAGAACTGCTGTTATTAAGATATTCAGACCCGAATTTGAGCGAATTCTCTATTCCAAAATGCATTTTTACATGAAACAATTTCTATTTTAAACCTTGATCTTAATTCACATTTTAACACAATTTAATGAACTTTGTTTAAATTTCAAGGCCTCCATGTGAATGATGCGTACAACGTCCCAGATGAACAAGGGCGTGTTTTAATCAACATTGGTCATCCTGAAAACGAGGAAGATATATTCTTAGCACCACAAATAGCAAGGGTTATAAAACCTCATCAGGTAAAACTTTATATTTTAGGTGTACACCTACACGTGTATTTGTCTATGTGTTTGTTTACATGATACAATTTACGTGTATTATAAAAAAAAATTACTCATAAAGCTTAATTTACTTAAACTTTTAAAGTGCGCATGAGCTGTAATGTATCTGTATGCAAAATAAAATTTTATTAACTATCTGAACCGCACAGCTTCGCCTGCAATTCTCAAAAGGAATTATTTATCTCTTTTTTCATTTTCCTCATTGGTTAGGTACAGATATTTTTTTCCTGGACTTCCACTAATATGTCAAGACCAAATTAACCAAACAGTGCGGCAATTTCTGAGATTTAGTAAGCCTAACAGACAGCAATTCATTTTTATATACAAGAGAATTTTATATCATTTGTAAATGTTTGACATTCAAAATGATCCCAGCAGAAGAAAAAAGGATTAAAATTTAACTCTCATTTTCACGAGCACTTGGATAATTGCTTATCCTTCTTTCTATAGACCATCTAAAATTAATAATAATTCCATGACTTCTAAACAAAGAGTATATTAGTTAAATATTAAACTGAGCTTTCTTTTCATTACTAGAAATGGCTGTATGAAAACATTCCTTCACGTCTGTTTATTTTCATTTCAGATTGGTGGTGTCAGATTTCTATTTGATAATATCATAGAATCTGTTGAACGTTTTTCCACATCAACTGGATTTGGCTGTATATTGGCACATTCAATGGGCCTGGGTAAAACATTGCAAATTGTGTGCTTCTGTGATATTTTTCTACGGCATACCTCCTCTAAGACTGTGCTATGTATTATGCCTATAAACACGCTTCAGAATTGGGTAAGTAAGATTTTACTTTTGACTAAAAGAGTCTAGTTATCCCTACTGATTACGTTTTCAAACAATATGTTTCAAGTAATTGAAGATTTCTGTTAATGTAACACTGTCTTCATCTGCCAGTTCTAAAACTAATGGTCTAATATATATTTGAAGTAGGTAGTTGAAACATATGTTTGCATGAACAAAAAACATTCTTTCACACAATTAATAAGCTGACCTGTGAAACGTTGAAATTTAATAAAAAATCCAACTGCAATTAAAAATGAAGGATAGTAATGTGAAAAATACTTACTATGCAATTTAAATAAGAATGGAAACATCAATGACCTCATCTATCAAATGTTCCTTGAAAAGTACGGTATACAACGAAACCTTATTTGCGTATCAATAATGTTTTTTTCTTTTTGTTTTACCGAGTCTCAGTTCAGTGAAAAAACCTCTTAAATTAATTAGTTATGATTGTTAATTACACTTTCATAATACACCTTAGAGAATTTATACATGGAGAGGCAGCTGAACGGACGGAAAGCGTGATCGGAGTAGAGAAAGAGACTGAGTTTAGTTAGTCTGTCTTTCTCACGCAAGCTTCTGGTCGGTTGGTGTATTTCCCGCCAAATCAGTCATGCAAATTAGCATATGCGTTCATCCGATCACACTTTCCACCCGTTCAGTTACCTCTCCATGTATATATGCTCTAAGTAATGTACAAAGAGTGATACCGAAATGAGTGGAATTGAGCAGCTGGATTCTGATTACATTTTGTTACAAATACAGGTAACAATACCTAATTTTATTTTAAACAACAGTTGGTGGAATAAAAATTAAAAGCCTACATTAATCCATGTTTTATTTTTACGGGGAATGCATCATGAGCGGCCTCTTTCAATTAAAAAAATAATTTTATAATCTAGTACCATTCGTATGTACCCCTTGAGACTAGTTACTCTAGTTTTGTCTTAATTGTATAATATTAAAAGCGATTATTTTATGATTTAAGGTGGCGGAGTTCAACATGTGGTTGCCACTGGATGCAAGTACCAGTCCTCTGTCGGCACACGGTGACGTCAGATCCCGGAATTTCCCGATCTACGTACTCAACGACAGCCATAAAACATTACAAATGAGAGCTAAAGTTGTAAAGGTGAATAAGCCTAATCTTCTAAACTATCTTATCATGAAAGTTAGGAAGTCAAATAAAAAAAGTATGCTTTTAAAATTATTTATTGTTCTTTGGATATTGTGTGTCTACACTGCCATCTTGAATTCACTGTAATAGAAAATTCAAATCTTGTTAGTGCATGGGATTACATTATTTAAAGTAAAATTAACTACATTGTTTCAGAGTTCAGGTTTAAGTCAAGTTCGGTTTAGAATAATAAACTACTTGAACATGGCTCTACTAACGATAGAGTCTAAGTGGCAATTAATATAAACAAAAATACGTTTTACAGGATTGGACAACGACCGGTGGTGTTTTAATGATAGGGTATGAACTCTACCGACTTCTCAGTATGAAAAAAGACAAAAAACCTCGTAAGAAAAAGAAAGCTGAACTCAAGGCCGAAGCTGAAAAAGAGAAGGAGGAGAAGAAGTCTGAACTTGCAAGTGAGGATACCCAGGTAATTGATATAAGTCATTTATTTATGTCTGTGACGGTTACAAGTCTACTACAGAACAGCTGATTGTATAATACTAAACGATATCGAAGCTCTATAGAAAATTTTCGAATATCAATCAGCATGGCGATTCATCCAAATACAGACCCGTAAAAGACTGCTGCTTCTCTGGAGAAGGCCTTTACCCTCTGTTGAGAGGGGTTCTTGCAATTCGTTGTATATTCATGATTAAAAAATAAGAAAGAGGAAAGATTTAATTTTTTTGTTGGTTCGTATGTTTATTTGTAACGATTTAACTCGAAAAGTACTTGACCGATTTGAAAAATTCTTTCACTATTAGAAAGCTACATCATCCCCGAGTAACATAGGCTATATTACATTTGCAAACAAGCTAAGGATCCATATGAAAATTTCGATAATGTAGCCCAATGTGTAAAAAAATAAAAAATACACAAAAAAAAACATCATTGCTAAGACCGTGTTACAATTTATAATAAATTTAATTTTTAAAATATGAAAGAATAGATTATGCATGTTGTGAATTGTCAATTTGTACTGCGGCAAGAAATTAAAGGCTTTTTAACCTACTTCTCTCTCGTCTTAATATTTTTCAGGTTTCAGAAGAGTCAAAGTTGGACAGAGAAGATGGAGACCTATCAAAGTTTGATGAAACCAAGGAGGATTTGAAAAGAGAAGAGAAGAAAGAAGAGTTACCTATTGACGAAGACAAGAAGTTACTAGATGGTATGGATCAAATTAAGTTTTTTAAATTTGATTACTATCTGCATATTGCATATTATTATTTTTATTTCTTGTTTTACGTTAGGATCTTAGACGATCTAATTGATGACATAACATCATTTTAATGGGAACAAGTCGAGAACAGCCGAATATTCGGAAACTTGTTTATACCGTTGTCTTATACATATCCGATTAAATATATTGTATGTTGATATGATTTTGTTAATAGGCTTTAGGGTAACAAAAAAATTATTTCTTTTATCAAACACTTAAATTTTTGAATTATTTTTATATTAAGACAAGTGTTTCTTACAAATGTCTATGAAGAGTAATCATTTAATTATTTTACAGAAATGTATGAAGCTCTAGTGAAACCTGGCCCGGATCTGGTTATATGCGATGAAGGACATAGAATAAAGAATTCCCATTCTAATATTTCATATGCATTGAAACAGATGCGTACTAAACGTAGAATCGTATTAACCGGTGAGTACAAATGTCTTATAAGAGTTTCTTTGGGCACATAATTGTCCGATAAGATTTCAATTCATATCACAAATAAAAATCTATTAAAGTTTTATGCATTCACAACATTCTTTAAGAAAGGCATTATACAGACACTCTTCATATATTTTTGGTTCAGCAGTCTATGGATGTTTGTGTGTTTCACTGTAACATCTATACTAATAAACTGATTTTAATGAATGAGGTGTCTATAGATTAGCAATAATTATTCGGGTGACATAGTTGGGTTATTTAGATTCTTAAACGTTTTCTCGTTGCTGTTACGATTCACCATAATTTTCATTTTTTGAAGACTAATATGGAAGAGAATGAATATTGAGCATATGTATCATTTATTAGCAAAATTGTTTGCTAACAAGATGCCTGTTTGTAGGTTATCCATTGCAAAACAACTTGTTAGAATATTGGTGTATGGTGGACTTCGTGCGACCGAATTATCTCGGTAGTAAAACGGAGTTCTGCAATATGTTCGAGAGGCCTATTCAGAACGGCCAGTGTATAGACTCCACTCCACAAGATATAAGACTGATGCGATACAGAGCTCATGTGCTGCATTCGCTTCTTGTGGGTTTTGTACAACGGTATGTATTATTATTATTATTTTTTATATAATAGGGGCAAACGAGCAGGCGTATCGCCTGATGGTAAGCAAATACCGCCGCCCATGGACAACCGCATCACCAGAGGCGTCACATGTGCGTTGCCGGCCTTTTAAGAAGAAGTACGCTCTTTTCTTAAAGGTTTGAAGGTCGTATTGGTCCGGGAATACCGCAGGCGACAGTTCATTCCACCGTTTTGTTGCGCGAGGCAAAAAGTTCCTAGAAAACCGCACAGTTGTGGACTGCCAGCGATCTAAGTGATGGGGATGAAACTGCTGTCGCGTAGGACGATGGTGGAAAGAGGCGGCAGGAATCATTCCGAACAATTACACATGTAAATAGGTGCTTAAAAATCCTAGATAATATGTGTTTTTACAATTAGATTATGTTGTGAAATTTTTGTTTGATGTTTATTACTACGCTCACAACAAAATTTATTCAACGAATTTTAGACACTTTTCGAATTTTATGCTTCCGTTTAAGAGTATGGCTTATTATTTCACGTTGTTAGCGGAAAAACCTATAAAAAAAGTATTCGAATTTTTTTGAAATGTTACATTTTGTAGTCAACTCAAATAGTCGCCGACAAGTGCTGGATACTAGTTATGATAATGATAAATTTTAATCAAAATAAACATCGACGATGTAAATTGTAGTAAAATAAATCAATATTAAAATAAATATACGTACTTAAATCTTACTTATCCTACTAATATTATTAATGCGAAAGTTTGTAAGGATGGATGGATGTTTGTTACTCTTTCACGCAAAAACTACTGAACGGATTTGGATGAAACTTTACAGTAATATAGCTTATACATCAGAATAACACATAGGCTACTATTTGCCGCGATAACCGACATATACGCGGGCGGAGCCGCGGGCAACAACTAGTAATATAATAAATTCGAAAGTTTGTAAGTATTAATGGATGGATGGATGGATGTTTGTTACCTTTTCACGCAAAAACTACTGAACGGATTTGGATGAAACTTTACAGTAATATAGCTTATACATCAGAATAACACATAGGCTGCTATTTGCCGCGATAACCGATATACACGCGGGCGGAGCCGCGAGCAAAAACTAGTGCTAAATATAATTATGGTTATTTAAATCTTATATTATTATTTTTATGCTAAATATAACTAAATAATTTAAGTATGTCCAATTATGCGAAAAATTAATTGTCACCTAAATGGACTATGTGATTTTACTTATAATTTTATCTTATGTTTATAGGCGATCACATGCCGTCTTGCAGTCAACACTACCCCAAAAAGAAGAATATGTGCTCCTTATACGTATGACTCCATTGCAAAGAAAACTGTACGATAGGTTTATGAATGAAGTTGTCCGATCCACCTCGGTGCCAAATCCTTTGAAAGCTTTCGCTATTTGTTGTAAGGTATGAAAACTTTTTAAGACACATTATATTTACATTATTTTCTAGTTCTAATCAAACATTTTAAAACTTAGTATTTTGGAATCTTTTGCATCAACCTTTTATTATATTTATTGGCCATAGAACCACAATGTAAATTATTATAGACTTAATTTTATTTCTTAAATAAATATTAAATATATATATAAGTAATGTTGATGTATACGTTTTCGAATACAAACTGAGCTTGTGATTGTTTTCGTTTTAGATATGGAATCATCCTGATGTACTATACAATTTCCTTAGAAAGAGAAGTGAAATAAATGCAGCCATCGAAGAAGATCTAGATTTGGAAGAGATCGGTGGTATTACCAAGAAAGGCCGGGCCAGGCGAAGTACAGCGCCTCCCCGACGTGCCGCTGCTCCACGGGTAAATAACTGTTTACATTCATGACCTAGGCATTTTTTTTAGCCAAATTTTACTATTATTAATTCGAAAGATTTCTCGAATCGCTAAACCGATTTTCAAAAACTAGTTTATTGTAATTATTAACAAAGGTACATATTTCAATCTAGCAGACCCACGCAACCTCGTTTGCGTCTCCTGTTGCCCGTAGCGTGATAATTTTCTCCAGTTTTTGTAACATTCTTCATTTGTGCTCCGCTCCGATTAGTCTTAGCGTGATAATGTGTAGCCTATGAAATGGCCTTCCTCGATAAATGTTTTATCCAACACTGAACGAATTTTTTAAATCGGAGCAGCGGTTCCTGAGATTAGCGCCCTTAAATAACAAACAAACAATCTCTTCAGCTTTATAATATTAGTATAGATTAAAATAATACAATGCCAAAATGACCCGATAGTTTCACTGCAGGAAAAAGTTGTCTTTTCGTAATTATAAGTAGAACTTTTTAGCTTTATTTTGCAAAAAAATACATACATTATCAGATTCAAGTCTCTTTTCTTTTTAATAATAAGCGTTTAAGCGAGATACAGTAGGTAATAAGTTATTTTTACGCACTATAGTAATGTATGTGTCATGAGTATTTATTTAGTTATAACTCTAGACTAGTGTGAAATTAAAATTGGGAACCGTTATGGAAGCAAACTTAACAAATATGTCTATTTTTTTTCTTATTTAATACCATTTGTCACGAGTTGGATGTCCTCTGGCATATAAAGTCAAATGGCTATATATAAAAGAAGCTTCATTATACGACTATTTATCAATGGTTATATAGACTCGGATACAAACAGATTATTTTAGTAATCTATACATCTATACAAATAAATAAAATTGGAGTGTCTGTTTGTAATGTTAAAATAACCGTTTTCTACTAAATGCATATGTATGTATACACGGTACATAAATAAAATAACATTTCTACAATTTTTGTCTGTTTGTTCCGGCTAATCTCCGGAACGGCTGCAACGATATTGACGGGACTTTCACTGGCAGATAGCTGATGATCTAAGGAGTAATTTAGGCTTTTTTATACTAGCCTTGCTTCGCGGCGTTACCCGCGTTACGACAATAATCGCGGGTAACACCGCGGGGTTCAGCTAGTGATATAATAAGTCTTGAGACTGATGAAGACTGAAATTGTTCTCACTTAAATTTTAGGGTTCAGCCAAGAAACCTGCTGCGACTATACAACCTAATACAACAACTGGTGCTGTGGTGCCTCGTTCAGATTCTGGTATATATGGCAATGCTCCATATCCGCCTAACAACGGACCACCACCATACGGAGGACCGCCAAATTCATTTAGACCTGAGCAGTCAGGCCCATACCCGCCATATCACAACTATCAGAACCCTGGTCCAGGCTACTACCCTCCGAATCAAGGATACAATCAAAACTATGATAGTAACTATTACCAACAGCCGCCTCCATTTGGAAACAACTATCCAAATCAGTACGGACAAAATATGCCAGAAAGTGGACAGGGCTTTAACCAAAATTATTGGGGAAATGGAAACCCTGGCTATTATGGTAACCCTGGATACTATAATAATCCCCAATATCAAAACAATCAGCAACCCCAAGAGTTTCGAGGCAATCCTCCACCAGAATACAATAATCCTCAACACTACCCGCCAAATTATAATCCACCTTCGAACGAACAACCTTATCCGAGCAACGCGATGCAACCTTACACAAATAATCAAGAAGGTTTCAATAACCAACAAAGACCTCCATACCAAGGTTATAACAACCAACCTGGATTCTCAGAGTATAATGCCAATACGCCACAGACTGGTTTTCCTAACAACCCTCCCGCTCAGGGATATCCTAACCAACCTTATCCCACGCCATATAGTACAAATACCCCATCTTATGGCAATAATTCAACTCCATACAACCATTTCGAAAACCAACCTCCAAACTATCCAGGCTTCTCAAACAATATGCCACCTAGCCAAACTTCTGATTCTAACGTGCCAAACCAACTTACTATTAAAAGCGAGCCTAATGCACCTGTTAACTATACGAATGACGTAAAACCCGAGCCAAATGTACCCCACCAGGCACAGAATACGTCATCTGGGTCTTATAGTAATTCTTCTTATAGTTTTCCTTCAAATAACTCCGTACCATCGTACCCTGAATCGTCTACAAATAACTCCGTACCATCGTACCCCGAATCTTCTGCAAATAACTCTAATGAAAATTATCCAACATACCAACACTTTCCACCACACCTTGAAACCAAATCACCCTTGGGGAGTGCTGGTTCAGGCAGCCCAGTCACTTCGTGGCCTATAACAGAAATCAAGACTGAAATCGACAAATTAAAAGCTGAAGAGAAAGTAGAAATGAAATCCGAATCAGATGGTGAGGTGAAAATAGAAGATTTGGACACGAAGAAAATAGTGAAAGATGAAACAAAAAAACCGCCGAAAGAGGTTCCACCTCAACTAGTTCAAGATCAGAAAATTGGTAAAGTAAAAGAGAAGGGAGATGTAGCTGAAAGTGATGGGTCTGAATCAGAAGAGCAACAACAGAAGAAAGGAAAAAGAGGTAGACCCGTTAATAGCAAAAAAGGAGACAAAGCTAAGGCCAAGGGGAAGCCTAAAGCTAAAGGAAGAAACGATAGAAAGACATCAAAAGAAAAAAATAATGATGAGTCTGAATCAGAAGAAAGTGAAAAAGAAGAGAAAATTAGTAGAGAAGAAGAATTAGCCATTGTGAAAAAGGCAGAAGAAGTAACTTACGATTGGGCTGCTGAGTTACTCAAAGATTACATTCCTGGGATCATTGAGAATTCTGCGAAAATGGAACTTTTCTTTTACATATTGAATGAAAGTATTAAGATGGGGGATAGGTTACTGTTGTTTAGTCAAAGTTTATTTACATTAAATCTCATTGAAGACTTCTTAGAAAAGAATTACATTCCCGGCACAAATTGTCTCTGGGAACGAAATACTAATTATTACCGTGAGTTTAATCTTTATTATAAATAAATGTTTAGTTTTCAAATGAAAATATTTTATTGGTCTGAAAAATATTTGCAGGTCTGGACGGTTCAACACATGCTTTAGAACGAGAGAAGTTAATTAACGAGTTTAATGCAAACCCACATATTTATCTGTTCCTTGTGTCTACGCGAGCGGGATCTCTCGGAATCAATTTAGTCGGAGCGAACAGAGTGATTGTGTTTGATGCCAGTTGGAACCCATGTCATGACACGCAAGCTGTTTGTCGTGTATATAGGCGAGTATTTTCTCAGTACTGAAAGAGGTTAATCTGTAATTTTAATAGGTTTATATAAAAACTATTTTTATTAATTTTTGTATCATTTTAGATACGGACAAAAGAAGCCATGTTTTGTATATCGTTTCGTCATGGACTGTTGCCTCGAAAAGAAGATATACGATCGTCAGATCAACAAGCAGGGAATGGCAGACCGTGTTGTCGATGAGTGTAACCCAGACGCTGTGTTGTCCATGAAGGAAATAACAAACCTCTGTTTCGATAACGACGAAAAGGTAACTTTAAAGAAACAAACATCTAACACACAACGCCATCTAGACCCAAGCTAAGCAGAGCTTGTGTTATGGGTACTAGACAACTGATACAAATACATTATACATTTTTTTTGTAAATACATACATATTATACATAGAAAACACCCAAACTCTGAAACAAATATTTGTAGATCAAACAAACACTTTCCTGTGCAGGCAGTTATTATAATAATTTTCTTTTTATCTCTATTTTTAACATGAATTTATGGTTCCAGGAAACTGAAATTAAAGATCTTTCTGAACACAAGGACAAATACATTGATATCCTAATGCAAGGTGTAATCATGTACCACACTAAGCTTTTGAACAAGGAGCCATTCCAACATGAGTCGCTGTTAGTCGATAGAAAGGAAAAAAAGTTGTCAAGCGCTGAAAAGAGGCTTGCCCAGAGAGGGTAAGAAGTTTCAAAATACCAACAGCACTCGTAAAGAGTACAGAGGCCGCCTTAAATTATGTTTATTATATTTACTTTAAGAAAAACTAAAATTAATTAACTAACATATTGATAAATACTAATAAAAAACTAACAAATAAGTTAATAAGTTTAAAACTGTTTAATATAAGTGGCGGGCAATTGGAGAGCCCTATGTCCAGCAGTAGACTGCGATAGACTGATGATGATGATATGTATAGGATCATGACTGAAATAAATAAATAACATAAATATTTACGTTGTGATAATTACAATTAAACAACATTTAAACAAAAAAAAAATTTCAAGAACTTGACCAAATTGAAATGGGACCACATGGGAAGCACCAGCTTTCAGATAAAAAAGAATAATCAAAATAGATACACCCAGTCGAAAGTACTGACGTAACAAACATAAAAAAAGTCGAATTGACAACCTCCTCCTTCATTGAAGTCGGTTAAAAATACATAAATATGGCTGGTTATTAACCGAAAAAAGGAGGTTTCTCAGTTCGACCGTATATATATATTTTTAAAGTAGCTATATTTTTGTTGTAATTTACTATCTGTGATTATGTCATAACACAACAAACGATACATAGACCACAGACACATGCACAGATGTGCAAAAATAGGTGTGGTCTGGTGAACGGTAAATCCGACTTCGATCTCCTTGTTGATGAACAAAAGATCGTTCCCTTACAAATTTTGTCATTAAAACATACATAAATATATTTATATGTAGGAGGATTACTATTGATCTCAATACTTTTAAGATACTTTTAAGTTTTAAACACATCCACTGTCGGTATTATCTCTGTCAAAATAAAAAAAAAAACTATGCTATGCATGCGCCCTATTGTTGTTCACAAATAACTTAACCTTTGATAATGCAAAACCGGCTCGACCGGGGCGGTACTAACCTCACACAGAACAACAACATAAAATGACAGCGTTCGTGTTGTCGAGTTTCGTTGGTGAGTGCGAGACCGGAGGCCCAATTATGCAGAAGCATCACTAGGTCGCCATGGTGTGGGTCAATATGTTGCATTGTTGCATTGTCTGCATTCGCAAAGAATATGGTGACAATCACTCTTGGATTCTGCTTCTGATGATGCTTTCTATCAGGCAGAGTAGTCATTCTGGCAGATCCACAAAAAAAAAATAGATTTAAACTTATTTAAAATAGTGAAATGAGTACAAGTGGTTTTGATTCTACAATGTATGACAAATAATACTGTTGCTGTTAGGTATGAACTTGAGAAGAAAGCAGCCTTGGCTCCAAAACCGACGACAGCATACAGAACAGTGCGGACAGCAGACGGTAGTCTCGTACAGAGGCCGGTGGCGTCTGTGAGACCGATGCAACACGGCGCGAGGTGGATACCAGCGGACGTGTGGAGGCGACAAGGGATGACGGCACAGGAAATGACTCTACCGCTCGGTAAGACCTCATACTACTTCTACAAATTAATAAAATTATCAAGGTAGGTAGTAGAGCCACGCTGATTTCTCTCACTCTCGCACAGAAAATCAACGTAAAATAACAGCGATCATGCTGTCGTGTTTCATTGGTGAGTGCGAGACCGGAGGCCCAATGATGCAGAAGCATCACTAGCCCGCCATGGTGTGGGCCACCATGCTGCATTGTTGCATTGTCTACATTCGCAGTATGGTGGCCACCACTCTTGAATTCTGCTTATGCTTTCCATCAGGCAGAGTAGAATCATTTCGGCAGGGGCAAATATAAAAAAAAATCACGCCCTGTGGTGTTACTCGCGGTTGTTGATGTACCTATACAACAAAAACCGCGGGTAACGTTGTGGGTCGAAGCTAGTCTAAAAAGCCTTAAATTACTCCTTATATCATCAGCTATCTGCCAGTCAAAGTCCCATCAATATCAGTCCAGCCATCCCAGAGAATAGTTGGAACAAACCGACCGACAGACTTACTATATAAGATACACTTTCAAATGCTTTTAGTGAAAAGCTGTAATTACAAATTACAAAGATATACTTTAATTTTACTTATTTGTGTAGATTGAAAAGTTTTTTCTTTCTTTTGTATCTGCAATCGACTAAATTTTAATGCGATGGTTTAGCATATATTGCTATTTATTCCTGACAGTTTTCTACCTATGCCTTGCCTCCCTGACCATTGGCATTTGTTAGAAAGTTAATCTATATGTAGTCATATGATCCCACAAATAAAATGTTGAACAATGTGTAGTGTCTTATAATAACTGTTTTGCGTTCTAGACGTTGTAATACCTACAAATTCAGCTGAGAAGACCAACATAGTTTTGAAAGCAGGCCAGCGGGTTATGGTATTGAAATCTCCCAAAGGAATATATATGCAGCTGGAATCCGGCAAAATAATAGCGATTAAGACGTCGTTTAAAGGGTTAGGACAGAAAGGCGAGAACAAAGACAATAGTCCAATTGGAAAGAAAGGTAAATATCTGCTGGCATATAATGTGGTGGCAATAAGTTGTGTACTTGTATTGGTGTGTATTATATGTATGCCATGTTTTCAGTTTTAGGTAGTCGACCAACTGCATCAAATATACCAGGATCTCTAAAGAATAATTCTGCAATCACAATCACATCAAAAACTGGTCCACGACCGGGTTTTCATAGAGTCATCAGACCTTCTATGATGGGTCCACATAAAATGAGACCAATGTTGCCAGGACAAAAAATAGCAGACATTAAAAATCGACTTGGTGAGCTTAGATCGTACTCGGCCATGCGTGCTAAATCTCCCATGCAAGCTCGATTATTACGACCCAACTTACCTGGTTCTGTTAGTATAACAAAAATCCCAAAGGATGTCAAGAAGCCTGAAACTGAAAATAGTGAAAATAGTGTTCCTAGTAGAGTGGAAGTAACCTCGGACGATGATACTCATGTTTTAGACAGTGATGAGGATGATAGTAATAATAAACAAAGAGGTACGAAGCCCACAGTACAGTCTAGTAGTCAAAACGAGCAGGAAAAACCAACAGTTGATTATTCAGAAAGTTTGAAATTTCAAGAAGCAAATAATATGGTGACTGAAAAAGAGTCTAGGCCTGAACCCGAATCACTTGTCTTAACGACAGATGAAAAACTGCCTTCAGAAGAGGTTTTCGAAAACAATCAAAGTATAGAAGAAAATCAGTCTGAAAGATACCAACAATCGCTAACACCCAAAGCAGAAATTGTAGACATCACTCGCAATGCCGAAGCGGTCGAAAGAAAAATTAATCCTTTAAAAAACTATAGACATCAACGACCAAGCGGCCGACCATCTCTCGAATCCAGCTTGAGTCAGTTGGAAAGAACGGCGAGCGTTTTGAATAAAGAAGGAATGCCTGACTTCCGTAAAAATTTAGACGATATTACGCAGTCATATTCGCCGACCGGTGAAGAAAAACCAGGAGTGAAACTTAAAAAGAAAAAGTCGCCAACGAAACAGGACGGTACGCCTGAATCTCAGGTACTAGCCGGTTCAGGTATGTCGCATAGCGTATCTAGCCTTTTGGGGCCTACAACTGCATCTCCACGACAACGAAAGTCGGAAATGAGTCCATCAAATGCGACAGCGATAGCTCCAATCGAGGCTTGTAACACCCAGTCGAGATTAATAAGCAGACCATCCCATGAACCACCAATTGGTCATTCGCCTTTGTTGCAATCACACTCAAATCACTTAACAAAATCATCACCGGCGGCGATTAGCATGGCTCATCCTGCTATGATGAGTGGAGGTACAGCTGCACCTGCTATCGATCCTTCCAAATCGCAGACACCGAGCCCTCTTCCGACACCGAGTAACCACATGTTCCCCAGCGGACATCCATCACCAGAAGGACAATACGGATACCCAGGTAGGGACACGAACGCTGTTTATTCTGCTGTATTTTTTAAGTTCATTTGAATCTGTAACTTTAATCGGTTATAGAGATGGTTCTCTCCTTATATTTCTTTCCCTCTAAACTTACTATGAAGTGATTGAAAAGAAAACTCGTAACATTTTCTTATGATCTAGTATGACTGAAATTTACTGTAAAATATCACATCGATCGGATAGACATGTGTCGGGATGTTTGAAGTTTATGATAACCTAAAGTCTAAACACTGTTACGTGGGGAAGATTATTATATTATATTTCAACAAATTAAGCGATTGACTGAGAGAAGCATAACATACTAATAGACTTTTTAACTGACTTCAAAAACGGAGGGGGTTCTGAATTCGAATATTTTTTTAATGTTTGTTATTTTAGTAATTTCGACTGGGTGAAGCGAATTTCATTGATTTTTGTTAATTTGTAAAACGTATTCATATTTAGGTTTCAAGTATATCCAGCCTTCGTTAAATTTTCAGGTTACGGAATGGGTTACGGCGGGTACCCTAACCCAGCATATTATGGATACGGTGGTGCGGGCGCGTACTACCCTCCGTACGGGCCCGGGCCCGCCCCAGCGCACGGGGGTCCGGCGGGGGTGGCGGCGGTGGCGGGCGCGGCTGGCCCCCCGCCCCCCTTCGCCCCAGTCCCCCCGGCGCCGCACTACGCGCCAGAGGGCTACTTGCCCCCCAACCCACAGTGGTAACCAGCGAAGACTGCTAGTATGACTGAGTGAGTTCTCGTGTGTCCATTATGTGATCGGTGTGCGCGACGACCGACCGCTAACTTTACGGTCGAGTCAGTAGGATTGCTTTAAATTTTCTTCGTCCTCCTTACTGTGAAGCTTTTCAAGTTATGATGTGATGTTTTCTATACTTATTTATTTTCCTTTTGTATCGAATTTGTAATAAAAATAAACTTTGATTAGATATCTTGCCTTTCTGAAGAACGTTATTAAAAATTTCACTAGAGAAATAGAGAAGAAAGAAAAGTATAATATTCAAAAATGCCAAATTCACGATTATGTTACGACATGTTTAATGAAGCTGATTTTTTTAATGATTCTGTCGTTAAACATCTAATGCAAAAGTAAAATTCTTTAAATTTGTTTAAATACGGCCGTTTAACCACCTTTTACTAAGTATATTCATATCGGGAGCCCTAAAAAGGCATATTTATTTTTAAAAAGCACAGCTGCAATATAAATTATCATTAATTGATAATTTAAACAAAGTTCAATTGATATTGATAGAAATTAATGATATCGGACTGTTAACAGTATTGTTGTCACAAATTGTATTGTTTCAGGCTTATATAAAATTTCTAAATTGTAGATATTTTGTTTAAAGTATGGTAGTCATTTATCAAAAACATTTTCATGTCATATATATGAACATACATTTGATAAAGTGTAATTATTTTTAAGTACTTACTTTGAAACATGATGTAATATATTAAATTCTAGAAAGTTCAATAATTGAATGAATTTCGACTATTATTATTGTAATGAACTGCATGAACTTTCGAACTTCTCCAAGCTAAATATTAGGCGGTGAGTGTAGAATTTTTAAGTACATATTCAATCCCACGTTAGTTGTGTGTGGTTGGTTGTCAGTAAGTGTGTCATTACTGTGGCTATGGATCGATACATGGATGTGATATGTTGCTATATAGTGTTAAGTCGAACATAGCTTGTACGGAGTATTTATCAATTGTAATTTTAGATAGACGCCCTCTAGTGTATTAGTAACTTTAGTTTCTCATTTAACCTTACAGGTCCGTGATATGTTTTACATAGTGGTTATGTATGCAAGATGCTCTACACATAGATAAATATTTATCTAATTTTAAATGTGTTCTAAACAATATGATCTGAGTGCGAAATCGGTGACAATCTAATTTAAGACGTTATTCCTATTATTTACTGGTGTGTAAGCAGAGTATTTTTAAAAAATATGGGAGTTCTCAATTTAACTGTTTCTTGTTATATTTACGCAAAGAAATAATAGCTCAGGGAAAATTCAGTATGAAAGCTAACGAAGGTTTTAAGCTAATATGCAAGTCATGCTACTTCTATGTCAGTTGACAATTTATACTTTAGCCTTTACCTGAGGCTCAGCCCTCGTTTATGTCTGATTTTGCGGTAACCTATTTATTTACTCAGAAATCTAAGTAGATTACTATATACATATACATGTCAAAGTTCAATGAAATTAGATTAGTGATTTACCCATGAAATCATAACAGACAAAGTCAGAACGTTTTATAATACTAGCCGACCCACGCAACGTCGTTTGCGCCTTATATTGCCCGTAGCGTGAAAATTTCCCCCGTTTTTGAAACATTCTTCATTGTTGCTCCGCTCCTATTAGTAGTAGCGTGATGATATATACCCTATAGCCTTCCTCGATAAATGGACTATCCAACACCGAAAGAATTTTTCAAATCGGACCAGCGGTTCCTGAGATTAGCGTGTTCAAACAAACAAACAAACAAACTCTTCAGCTTTATATATTAGTATAGATTAGTGAGGATTTGAAATACATAACAGATATGAAACAAAATACACCTTTGAACCGTCTCTAAATACATTTAACAGTGGCATAACTTAAGATTCTTATTTATAAAACTGCAGTTTTTTTAAAACTTTACTTAAAATAGAATAATATGGAGTTATCCTTAGATTATTAGTTTTTGCTCGCGTCTGCACCCGCGTCTATGTCAGTTATCGCAGCAAAAAGTGGTCTATGTTCTTCACGTATGTCTGTGTTAATGTGTTTCATTAATTTCGTTTCTCCAATTTAAACCTGATAAAATATTAGTAGGTATGAATAGGTCGTAAGAATTCACTGCCTTATCGAACATGTTCAAGTAATTTCGCCTAAGTAAATAGTAATGTAAGATCAATAATAACTAACAGGCAAACGGTCAAAGACTTTAGTTAGATAACTTTGTTATATAGTATTACTTTGCTTTAGTATTACTAATCGAGAGAGGCAATGATTTATACAGGTACACAGTTTACTAACAGGCGTGAATGACAGGAAATTCGGTGATCATTTACCTGACACAGTTGAATAAGCAAGAAATGTTAGTGATGATATAATGAACAAAGATGTTGAACGAACGCAACGAAAGTTAAATACATATAAATGTATTTTCGGACATTTAACAACGCAATCTAGTCCCAAACTAAGCAAAGCTTGTATTATAGGTAGTAGGCAACTGATAAAAATACATACATATATACTTTTTTTTTGTAAATAAATATTATACATTTGACAAGGTTGGGTCGCAGGCCTGGGCATCGAACTCGAGACCTCAAGAACAGCAGTGGCATACGCTACCGCTGTGCCACCGAGGCACTTGAAATTAGTTGAAATCAACATTGTTTTTTATACATCTCTAATTTGGCATAATATAGTTTCATTAACGTAATATTGCCTATTAACGTCAATCGGGCACCTTAGGAATTAGATGTGATAATTGAATGCACATTGAAAGGATAGGCAAATAAGAAGAGAAGGCAATGAATGGCCGATTGACTATTGCCTGCAAGTCCAATTCATCAACTAATTGCAATCAAATGCTGGACATATGCTTCTCTACAAAATTTACAGATTTTTATGAGAATATGTAATTTTTTTGATAGCAAAATAATTAAATAAAATATTAGACAGTCACCATATGTGTGACATTTCGAGGAACTGCTAGTTTAGTATAAATGTACTATCATTACTGTTATGTGTTCTGTACTAGCATTTATCTATTTCGTATCATTTATCATATCGCTTAGTTATACTAACTGTTTGCACGTAAATATGAAGAAATGGTTCATTTGAAAACTGCCCTGAAGATTTACCTTAAATTTTCTAATCTATTTAAAAAGTATTACATGTAAGTAAAAACATGGCTCTACATACATATTTCCTAGCAGTATTATTTAACACATTTTTGTATGAACATAAGATTTTAAAAGTTTAGGATAGTCTTAAATAAGTTAATTTGTTTTGCATTACCTGCAATGTTGTAGCAATTTATGAAAATGTACATCTTTTTATGTATGTAGCAGTATATATGTATGTAACAATCTTACGTCTTCACACCAGGAAATATATGGAAATAATAATGTAATGTGTATTATTTTTAAATAAGTCTCTAATTTGTGTATGTTGTCCTGTGTACAAATAGTGTTCGGAATAACTATTTAAAGTGATACAATAGTAACCATTGCATTTTTAAATTGGTTAATAGTATTGTACCGGCGATATCTAATAAAGAAACCAGTAAACAGTACATAATATATGTGTTTTTATGTGTACCTTAAAGTGATATTGTTTAACAATATTTCGCAATTCTAATAGCGGATCGATTAGAATTACGAAACATTCCCTGATGTTTCGCTGTTTTAGGTGTACTCGTGGTCGCGCAATGGACGAAATTTGAGCATAATTCATTTAATTATTTATTGTTTTTTTGGCTATTACCTTCTTCATTTAAACTTTAATCGTGCCAAATATCATATTCCTCCGTTCGCATAATTTTAGTAAACAATTCGATTTTTATTCCTATTTTCACTTTATTTTTGTCTCTTAATTTGAAGAAAAGAAGAAAGATTTGGATTTACTGTGTATTTTTCCAAGATCTCGAAATTCCTTCTGATCATTTTCGTCGCAGGTTCCAAGATAGTTACACTATTCCGTAGACTTCTATTCCCGAACGTCATAACTCGGTGTTAGTGGGTCACTGCTGTTGATCCTGTCCTTATGCACATTAGATGCTGTAGCGAGCGTGTCGGAGACATTAAACCCATTAAACGTATTTCATTATCTTGTTTTATAATTGCAACATTGCTGTGAAGAAATTATTTTAATAAGAAGAAAAACACATCTTTCCGGAAGAACAGCGACGCTTTACGCTCAAAGATTTTTAATTTTAATGCTACAAAATTTTATTTAGAATGCACCAAAAGTTTATTGTTAATGATGAAATTTGAGAGATGTAATACCTGTCTCGGTTGACCTTGCATCTGTTCATTACTAATAAAAAACGTTTTTGCGCAATGAACGGGGTTGTGAAAAGTCAATCTATTTTAAAACGACGCAAATGATTACAATTGCGTGACGGTGTCATTACATTTGTCCATAGAATATCATATTTCACCGACTTTGATAGATTTATAAGCAGGACCGACGTTTTATTATGCGTGACCTTGTATAATACTATTTTGTACACTAGGACATAATTACTAGTCGTTACGTCCACGGAAGATGCACACGAGCAGAATATCTAACTTGTGTTGATGTAAATACGAGCTGGTAATAATCGATCACGAAGTCTCTAATTAAATGAAAACTTGTTTCTTTGTTATGTATAATGGTCGTGTTTTTCCTTAGAATAGAATCGACGATGTTTGGTTTGATATCTGCATGTTGCCACGGTTGCCTTATATTGGTTTCAAAACAAGTTGCGAATATTTTTTTTAGTCATGATAACATGTTTTGCTTAAAGTTTTTGCTAAAGACTATTCTTATAGATGCCATCAAGATATAAGTACCTGTGTATAACGAACTGCCTGAGAAAATGATTTATCACTTGATTAAATTAGTCATCGCATCACAATATACCTGCTTCATTGTATTCAAATTCAAATTCAAATTCAAAATCATTTATTCAATTAAGACACTAAGTGACATTTATGAACGTTAAATTGAAGCTGTAGTTAAGAATCATAGATCGACACAAACAGACGCCACAGCATGTGCTGTATTGTCGAGGTAAATTAGGTGAAAACACCAAAATCTACTGCCTGCCTGTGTCGATCTATAACTTCCAGTTTCCAAAATGCGTAGAGCCTCATGAGAAGAATACTGGCAAAGAAACTCATGGCCACTCTTTTCAAAGTCAGATTTTCAGGTACAATAGTGTTAGTATTACATGTAAGGTAAACAGTATGCAAGCTGTTGCCACCTGAATTTCCTTTTATTAAAATGCTCCAAAATCTAACGCTCAAACAAAAAAAAGAAAAGAAAAATCACTCATTGATAACGTTAAAGGTTTTAGTCTATTAAACATAGAAATCATTCAAGGTGCACATCTACTTACAATCAGTTGCAAAATCTGCTGTTGAAAATAATTCGTGACTAGATTAAAAGGCTACAGTTGCAGTTGAACGAACCAAAATAATAGAATGTCAAAAGCATCGCTGACTAGGCCGACCAATCACCCCAAGCAGCACCCGTTCACGAGTATGACGCATGGACCAGCCATCATCTCCTTCGCCATATCAGAGGGAAAGAAACGACCCGCCCCACGACGACACCGCAAGCAATGATATTTTAGTGAGCATGACAGACCATAGTCGAGATACTGATAAAAATCACTACTAATTAAATTACCATGATAATCGCCACGCATTACCCTCAACTAACAATTGTTTGTTAATATTTAGCTTAGTTATATAACAAAGAAGTTTGTGTGTATCTATCTAATGACACCTTAAGCCCATGACTGATTGTCGTTTAGATAGTCGTTGATCGTATAGTAGGCTTTCCTAATAAGGTGATTTTTTATAGTTAGCTTGAATTTATTTATAGGAAGGTCGATTACATGTATAGGAATTCTATTATAAAAACGTATACCAAGACCTTCGAATGAGTTGTGTACCTTATGTAAACGATGATAGGTACCAACGAGTTTAGATTTGTTTCTTGTATTAATATTGTGTACATCACTGTTTTTTTTATAGTCATTAATGTTGTGCCTAACAAACATAATATTTGCAAATATATACTGTGATGCAACAGTTAAAATACCTATTTCTTTAAACAACTCTCGAAGAGAGACTCTAGCACCTAAATTGTATATTGAGCGGACGGCTCGTTTTTGTAGAATAAAAATCGTTTCAATTTCAGCCGCCTTGCCCCAGAGTAATATGCCATAGGACATGACGCTGTGAAAGTAGCTAAAATAAACTAACCTAGCTGTGTCCGTATCAGTGAGCTGACGTACCTTCCAAACCGCATAAGCTGCCGAACTAAGTCTACCCGCAAGGCTATCTATCTGGGCTCCCCATTGAAGTTTACTGTCTAATGTAATTCCTAAGAATACTGTCGAGTCTACAATACTTATGATTTCATTGTTTATTGTTAGATGAGTGCCTAGTTGTTTTACATTTGGCATAGTAAATCTCACACACTTTGTTTTATTTGAATTTAGTAGGAGATTATTCGTTGTAAACCAATTCAATACATCATCTAGTGCCCTATTCACATCGTCAAAAACTGTTTTCTTACGATCGACTTTAAAAATAAGTGACGTATCATCAGCAAATAGAACTATATTACAGAGATCTTTTAAATAATACGGTAAGTCGTTAATATAAATGAGAAAAAGTAAAGGACCCAGTATAGACCCCTGCGGGACGCCCATAGTAGCGGGTAATCCAGAAGACCTCGCACCATTGACATCTACATGTTGAATTCTATCCTTCAAGTAGGAAACGATTAGTTCCAAAGCAATACCATTTACACCATAATGCCTAAGTTTGAGAAAAAGCGTGTTGTGTTCTACGCAGTCAAAAGCTTTTGAGAGATCGCAAAATACACCTATCGCATCTTGCGAATTCTCCCATGCATTAAATATATGTCTCAAAAGAGTTGCACCCGCATCAATTGTTGAACGACCCTTTGTAAAGCCATATTGTTCTTTATGAAATAAATTATTTAGATTAAAATGGCTTTCTAGTTGCTGCAAAATAACTTTTTCAAAAATTTTACTAATAGCCGGTAAGATTGAGATTGGCCTAAAGTTACTTGGTTCAGTTGTACAACCCTTCTTGAATAAAGGTATTACTTTGCTATACTTCATCAGATTAGGAAAAACACCAGAATCAACACATCGATTGAATGTTAAAGCTAGAAAAGGTGCTATATCAATTATAATAGTTTCAATTAATTTAACTGAAATCCCCCATAAGTCCCCAGTTTTCTTAGAATTAAGAGACTTAAACGTTTTTATAATATCTGTGGGGTTTATGTATTCAAACTGAAATATATTCTTACATTCATTTACATTGGCCCTTAACAACAGTTCAGACCTGGACGCACAAGAATTCAAGGTACTTGTTGTACTAACTGGTATGTTTGTGAAAAAGGTATTGAAAGATTCAGCTATGTCTAAGTTGTTTGTTATAAACCTATTATTGAAATTTAACCTTAAATCATTATCTCGAGGTTTACTACGTCCAGTTTCATTATTAATTATGTTCCATGTAGTTGTTATTTTACGAGATGGTACCTACTCTAACCGCTAAAAGATTTTTATACATGTCGTGAGTTTTGCTTGTAACCCAAATAAACAACTGAAATCGGCTGTGCAATTTTAAAACATAGTAAGGGACATGACACATTTTTCAGGAGAGCGAAAAACATCTCCACTTTGAGCGCGTGCCATATCAGAACTATGAAAATTATGATGACGGGAGTTGGCTTAAAAGTTGCGCAATATCCTTGGCTTAATGTAAATATATATTAGTTGCGGAATATCCTTGGTTTTAATATAAATATCTATTCTAATGGTGCACGTTAGAAAGCACTAAGGATAAACTTGTTTAATATGTGTAAACTAGCTGAACCCCGCAGTGTTACCCGCGGTTATTGTTGTACCGCGAGTAACGCCGCGGGAGAAAGTTAGTCTAAAAAAAGTAGCCTAAGTTACTCCCCGGATCATCAGCTATCTGCTAGTGAAAGTCCCGTCAAAATCCGTCCAGCCTTTCCAGAGATTACCCGGAACAAACAGACAGACAGTCAGACAAAAAATTTTTAACTACATTTTTGGTATATGTATCGTGTATACATACATATGCATTAAGTAAAAAGCGGTTATTTTAATATTACCAACAGACACTCCAATTTTATTTATTTGTATAGATTATGACCAAACAACCATTTTGAAACCTAGCAACGGCCTAGACTGGCTAGACTAACCTTTCGCTTTCCATGACTTAATAATTATTTTAACGGGAATTAACGCGATCACGGGAGGCAGCCTGTGAACACGGCCAGTGCAATCTGATCGAAACGTTAGGCAAATCAGAGGTATTTTTAAGATTATTTATATTCAAATTGCTAAAAGATTGACGTAAGTAGTTGTATGAAAAATAGAATCTTTAGGTATCATTAAATGATGTCGCCCCCCAAATTTTTATAAATCAAGATTTATTTTTGATAATTAGTTAAAATCAAGAATCAATATGATATGCCGGCGAAGAGTCATGCTTCGTCACAGTCACAAATGAAGCTCAAATGGTGTGGTGATACTAACTTTTAAGCTTTTGCGTTCCATGAAATAATAATTATATGTTTCGACCAGGTTGCACTGGCCCTGGTCTCAACAGCCTGTGGCCATGGCAAGTGCAATCTGGTCGAAACGTCAGGCAAATCAGAGGTATGTAATACCTTTAAATTAGTGATCGCGTTAATTCCCCTAAAAATAATAATTATTATATGGAGTGGTGATGATACAACGGTCTTACAGAAAACAAACCTAAACCGTAGGAGAGCCACGCTTCGATATGAATGGGGCGGCTCGTGATACCACGGCCTTACAGAAAACCGGTTTGAAATAGTGCTTGCGCGAGTGAGTGAGGACACCAGAGCTCCATATCCTCCTCACCCCCCCTCCTCACCATCCCCCAAAGACTGGCAACGCACTTGTGACGCCTCTGGTGTTGCAAGTGTCCATGGGCGGTGATAATCGCTTACCATCAGGCGATACGCCTGCTCGTTTGCCCGCCTAGTACATAAAAAAAGTGCTCAGCAATCTTTCGTTGCTGTTTCACTGAACGAATGAAGTCATTGAATCCCCCTTTCTCCTCTCTTGGGTAGGGGAAATTTGGAACATGGCAACGCATTTGTTAATCTTACGGTTCGAGTCCAACATAACCGCCAGTGGGTATACGAGGGACTTCCGCAAAAAAAAATATGAAAACAAAATTTAGGTACGTGTGACTTGAATTGAAAATACATGACTTATTACATTAATTGACATGAATTGCTGTCAGTGACCTTCTCGTCTGCCTTAATCTTCTTAATCTATACCTTAAAAAATGACATCGAATCTTATTAATAGTACCTACCTATGTACCTATATTCAAAACGTTGATACTTTGTTGTTCATCACAATAGGTACATGCATTGTTGCTGAAAATAGCGGTATAGGTACATGTTAATGTCAATAAGAAACAAAAGAAACAGAACAAGAGGTACTCTAAACAATTTGCGAAGAAGACAAATCACATCCACTTTACTATTTGGTTCTTGAATTTTTGGCGCAGTGATAAGGTCATTGACCAAGGTGTTGTCTTTTGTTGGCTTTGATTGTCTTTATTTGGTGATGATTAATCAATAAAGTGTAAGACGATGAGGTAGATTTGACTGTTTTGGCGACCCATGAATGCCTTGAAGTTAAATACCTAAGGAATTTAGGTTAGTATTTTTGTTTTAATTTCAAATTGCGCTGAAGGTTGCTAAAGTGAGGGTTACCATGTCTTTTTATGGGTAAGTGTTAATAAATATAAACTTTTCGAAACATTGAACTCAGCATACAAGCATATCCTAAAGTTCGTCACATCAATCACTCCTGTGCCGGCCGTACCCAATGACTGCCCGCAATCTTCATACAGGTCTTTGGACCACCTTGTAGGGGGGCCGACCCACTCAATATCAACTGACCTCAATTTGCTTATGACAGCGTGATGAGGTTGACCTTGGGGAAAAATTAAAAATTGACATAAGTAGGTGAAGTAAACGAATTAAATTAGAAGACTATGATTGCAAAGTTAAGCAACAATCACTATGGAGGTATGCTATGAATACGTGAGCAATTATTTTAAGAACATCGTGTTTAGGGTTTTCTAACCATATTTTTTTACCTATTTATTACTAAAAAAATCAACTAATATTTAAGACCCGAATAGCTGTACCTGTTTAAAATAATTTATTCGTTGTAAACTCGGTCGTAAAATATATACGCCTAGTGCTTATGAAGGTACGGATGTCTCTTTTTGTGTTAGCGAAGGGAGATCATCATACGGAGTAGAGAATGAGTGTACAAAATTAGGTACATTATTTATATATGACCGAGACTGCATCTAATAAATAATTTTACAATATCTAAAGACTACCGTGTATACTTGTACACTCTGTAAATAACTTTGGCTAATAAAGATTTGATTGCATACATTCGAATGATCGTATCATAGGCAAATGTAGGTAAAATTATAGTTATTAGAGGCGTCATATAGCATTATGCGTTGATAAGATATCTATGTAGGTACACATGAATTGAAAAAAATAAAACAATTACATTAAAATAATGACCTATGTAAATATTGTTGTTTGTAAACACGTCACCAAATCATTTTTGACTGCTTTCTGCGATCTGGCAACTGGCCGACCTACTCTTTTAGTATTTTTGACTTTGAAATTTTGAATTCGCTATTTGTTGCCCTTGGTATTTGGCAAAAATGCGAAATGTATTGATCAGACCTGATTTTATAATTTTTTATTTAGGAATATTAATATCTACGCAACAATTAGAAGTTAAACAATCCGAGAATAGATAATTTCACGGATGAATGACTGTGCAAATTATGATAGAGCTTTAGACTTAGATAACTTGTGTAAAACAAAACAAGTTGATTTAAGTTAAATTATATATTGTGCAGCGATTGGCGATGTTATATAAAATGCAAGCGCGGCCGCCGTTTGCCTCCATTATTATGAACGGCAAGGGAGGCGCGAGCGCAGTACTAGGCGGGAAATTGTAACGCTAACTTCGTCTCTAGATAATCTAAAAGTGTTGTGCAGTATTTCAACGGACCACTAAGCATTGAAATATTAGTGTAATAAAACAAGCTAAACAGTAAAATGTGGCATCGACTAATTTTTGTGAGTATATTTTTAGTCATTTGAAAACATTTTATTAGACCTACCTATACATACCAAAAAAACAATATAAACCTATCTAAAGTGTGTAAAATGTGTGTAAAATGATTCTACGTAATTTATAATTATTTATACCTTCATTAAAATATTAAATTAAGACAAATTTATATTTTTTTAATAGCTTTTGCCCGGGGCTTCGTTCGCTTCAAATGAATTTGTTTCATCCCTCGAGAGTTTTTATTGAAAGGTACCTACTCTACCAACGTCCTTTTATATAAATCTCGTGCAATTCCTATGCAATATTTCGTAATGGTCGAATACTGAATTTTATGTAACAAACATCAAAATTTAATTAAAGTTATCTAAATTTATATATTTATATGGAAAATGTACCGGTAATCATTATAAGTATAATTTTAAATTGGGATAACATCAAGATCAAACATTGTTAACAAAATTGCGTAGTTGCTCTTGTTGATTCTATAAAAATTTCACTGCGATTTGTTCTATGGTCGTATCTTATTAGTTTCACTTTCGTTTCAATATCTTTCACTGGGGAGATTAAACAAGCTCATTAAAACTTTACCGAACAATTTCACGTACCTACCTACTCAGTAGGCACTAAGTCTATCCCAATTTGTTTAAAATCGGTTCAATCCAGAACATTACTTACGATTTATCAGTAGCAGATTAGTTACTCCATGATACATCGTCTGTTTCCAAGAGCTTAGTAACTTCGTCAAAATCACGTCAAACACGAAGAACACTCAGATACTTAACAACAACTTGTGAATCACTATAAGTGTTATCCCATATGGGATCGAACCGACTACACTCAGCGCAATAGGAGCGGCATAATGATCACTTAAACCACTACGCCCATAGGTAGTCTCTATAGCAGCTACGAATCTCTGATAGTTTCATGATACCGTTTCTGGCAATCGTCTTTAGAGAATACACGAGGACTTTACTTTTCTCAATAATCTTTTCCTATCACAGGGTCACAGGGGACACGACCCCCCCCAAAATCGTACACATGTAATTTTTTTTAACCTTATTTTTCTTCTCTTCAGTTTCCATAATTGTTCAATCGACATAAGAAATCAAAGTATAGGAATTGTTTAACACCTACAAATTAAAACTGTAACAAAATGTGGATAACAAAACTTTGCCCTCCAAGACTCGTGATTCAGGCTTGCTCTGTCATAAAGACTACAAGTCTGGGCCAGAGTTTCTAGGAAGAGTGCTAGACAGACACGCTCTTTCCAAGGACTATCCCCCAATCCATCCGACGCAATTGGACCGGCAATTCTAGTCCGTGTGGTGAGGCATTGGAAGGAGAGCTGGATCGAGCCGTATGGAGACTGGCTTCCCACAACACCACTCCTGGACCTAATGGTATTCCAGGTCGGTGCTGGGAGACAAACTGAGGCAAATTTTCACTCAGTGTTTCGGCCTCGGTATCTCCCCCCTAGACTGAAAAGAAGCGAGACTGGTGCTCCTCAAAAAGTAAGGTGCAGATGTTATCTTTGCGTTCCAACTTGCCTGAACTGCCTGCCTCTGCCTGAACGAGAAGGCGAAACTCTTTGAAAGAGTTATCTCTCATCAGCGGGCACCTATGATCAGGAGGGTCGTGTTGACAGTTTTTAGCATTCATTGGCGCGCTATCAGGGCGGCCCTTGATTATTACGTGGTGCCACCTAACCTGCATGCCGTCATAGAGGCCTATTTGCGTGAGAAGGCAGTGAAGTTTGTGGATCTAAACAGAGTGGCAAATCAAAGGGAGGTGTGGTGGGGTTTCTCAGGGCTCTTTATTGGGCCCATTGTTATGGAACCTCGCATACGATGCGGGACTTCGCAATAGTCTGCCTCTGGCCTCAGTGTCACCTGCTATGTAGACGATACAATAATACAGGCTAGAGTATAGGGTAACGCTTCGGGGAGGTGCTTCTGCTCGCCGAGCAAGGAGTGGCTTGTGTTGTGCATAAGACTCGTGAGTTGAGCCTGAAAGTGGTGCCTCCATGGCTTATGTAAGCGCCAAGAACCATCCAGCTCATGCCTCCGGGTGGATGACACTGAAGGCCAGGTGAGCCAGTACATAAAGTACCTAGGCCTCATCCTTTACAGTCAGTAGAGCTTCGAAGAGCATTTCGGGCGGCTAATCCCCCGAGTACGAGTGGTAGCAGGGGCACCACATCGTCTGCTACTCGCCCTGGTTTGTGCCAGCCACCGCGCCAACAACGCCAAAGCTTCGATTGAGAGAACTAACTGTGTCGCCTACCGACTCACTCAGATACTCACCAGGTACGGTTGCTTCGGTGAATATTTGAACAGAATCGGACGGTTACGGCACAATGCCACCACTGCGGACAGATCGGTCGAAACCTGTCACCAGCATTGATCGCGGCAATACTGGCAAGTAGTGAAGGATGGGAGGCCGAGGGCTCCTTCTGTGGAGACGTTATGCTCCAGATGGAGTCCGCAGAGCGTGATCGGGAAAGGGCCGATTCAATAGCGACCTGCCACTTGAATCTAATTACCCTGGGATGTACCCTTGTGTCACTTGTGAGGTACGGCATTGAGTACTCCAGATGTCGCTGATGCGTTTCTGGAGCTGCTCTTGACAGCCGAGTTAGGCCGCCGCGGGATTTAGAGAAAAGACTGATTTGTCCGGAGTCCCACACAAACCCTTCGTGTGTCCCCCCCACCTCCCCCCACGGAGCAATGTCCTCTAAGTATTCATTAAGAGATTGTCCCACACGTCTCAAATATTCAAAAATTGACATCTTAATAGGCTTACCAATAAAACAATACATATCGATTTGTTTCTAATATGTGCAATAAAATTGAACATTGTGCAATAAAGTCTAATTACTCGACTTAAATTAATTATTAGTGACCCCCCCCAAAATTCAAGGCTGGAACCGCCCCTGCTATGTCATTATAATCAAGTGCATGTACTGCGTGCAGCCATTGTTCAATTTGAACTTCATATGGGACTAGCTGAACTCCGCGGTGTTCCCCGCGGTTATTGTTGTACCGCGAGTAACGCTGCGGGACAAAGTTAAACTAAAAAAAGGGGCCAGAGATTACCCGGAACAAACAGACAGACAGACAAAAAAAAAATTTAACACATTTTTTTTTTGTGTACCCTTGTATACATACATATGCATTTAGAAAAAAGCGGTTATTTTAATATTACAAACAGACACTCCAATTTTATTTATTTGTACCAATAGATTGAAGATTTAGGATCATATGTATTTTATTGCAGATATTTGCACTTTGATACTCGAGGTTTATCTCCTACTATTAGTATGAAACACTGACCTTGAGATTAATTAATTGACCACCAAAATGTATTCATCAAGGAAGTCATTTTGATGGCACATTTGTCGAATAAAAAACCTACATCAGATTTCCAACGGTTTACCTCCTACATTAGAGTATTATCTTCTAATTAAAAAAAGTCTTAAAACTTATAATAAGTACCTATATACATCGAATTTCTGATTTGTTCATTTTTTTGGCACTTTAAAATTATTTTCAAAGATTATACGTCTATCAATTGCTAATATTTAGAACTTGACTTTTTATGGATACTTTTTTAATGTTTACAAAAAGAACTCTAATTGTAACCTACATTATGTAAGCTTATTTAAAATGCTAAAAGTATTAACGTGACCGGTAAAATTTAATGAAAACCTTAGATGATGGTAATCGATTACCTTCGCCCATGGATACTCGCAACAGCAGAGGCGTCACGAGTGCGTTCGTGTACGAACCAGCACGAACCGTGGCTCTCCCACGGTATCCCATTATTGTCGCTTGGCAACAGTCAGCATAGCTGCGAGGCAAAGACCTCCACGCGGATTTCAGTTCACATAATCATGAATAAGGTCAGCGACTGTCACTACATTTATTGCATTTAGTTTAAGCTTCATCCACGCCCTAACGCCTTTCAACTGGAATGGTATCAGACACAGAACAAAGGAATATACTCCTTTTCTGTAGTATCAGAGTTATCTGAGTGGTGTGGGCCAAATTACACTATCAAAGGTTTACCTTTTGATAGTGTAATTAAACCCTTTTTCTTCAACTTTTCTCGCCCAGACCGAAGTGATAATAAAGGATTCTTGGCAAACAGCTGCACAAACCGTAAATCCTCTGCGACAGACGCTTTTTTCGATTCACCATGATCTGGTAAGTCAACGACGGTTTTTGCATGTGATAATTTCTTCACCGACTTGCTCAGGAAGGCCTTGGACTTTTCATATGTTGGGCGGCCTGGTCCCGGGACATTATGGGTCCTTTCGGAATCCGATGAGTACAGAGAAACACAGCTTCAAAGCGGGAAGCGTACGCGGCACTCATTGTAAAAAAATATATTTTAACAAGAAATACTGGAGGGAAATCTTATGTTTTTTACAATGCAGTATAAGCAAAGGGTTCTGTTCAGCCTAATATTTATTTTTATATATTGAATTCCAACATTTAAAAATATGCCGGTCTCGTTCTTGTCAAACACACTGTATATTTAAGACTAGCCGACCCACGCAACCTCATATGCGTCTCCTATTGCCCGTAGTGTGATAATTTTCCCCCGTTTTTGAAACATTCTTCATTGGTGCCTTGGAGCCTTCACCGATAAATGTACTATCCAACACTAAAGGATTTTATAAATCGGACCAGCGGTTCCTGAGATTAGCGCGTTCAAATAAACTAACAAACTCTTCAGCTTTATAATATTAGTATAGATTTTATTTACGTGTGTAATTTGGGAATGATTGACTAGTGTCGAACCGAAGTGTCGACACGCTTTTTCTTAAACTTAGGCATAATGGTGTTAATGGTATTGCTTTGGAACTAATAAATAATAATAATTAAAGATAGAATTTAACACGTAGATGTTAATGGTGCGAGGTCATCTTGATTACCTGTTACTATGGGCGTTCCGCAGCCAAAAGCGAGCCATTCGCTCAATATACAATTTAGGTTTAGAGTCGCTCTTCGAGAGTTGTTTAAACAAATAGGTAGTTTAACTATTGCATCACAGTATATATTTACAAATATTATATTTGTTAGGCACAACATTAATGACTGTTAGAAAAACGGTGATGTACACAATATTGATACAAGTAACAAATCTAAACTCGTTGGTACCTATCATCGTTTACATAAAGTACACAACTCGTTCGAAGGTCTTGGTATACGTTTTTATTATAAAACTAGCTGAACCCCGCGGTGTTACCCGCGGTTATTGTTCTACCGCGAGTAACGCCGCGGGACAAAGTTAGTCTAAAACAAGTACCCTAAGTTACTCCCTGGATCATCAGCTACCTGCCAGTGAAAGTCCCGTCAAAATCCGTTCGTCCGTTCCAGAGATTACCCGGAACAAACAGACAGACAGATAGACAGACAAAAATTTTTTTAACTACATTTTTGGTATATGTATCGTATATACATAGGTACATATGCATTGATTAAAAAACTGTTATTTTAATATTACAAACAGACACTCCAATTTGTATTGTATAGATTCCTATAGATGTAACCGACTTTCCTGTAGATAAATTCAAGCTAACTGTAAAAAAATCACCTTATTAGGAAAGCGTACTATACGATCAACGATTATCTAAACGACAAAAAGTCATGGGCTTTAAGGTGACATTAGATAAATACCTATATACAAACTTCTTTTTCTTATAATTAAGCCCACAGAACAAAATAATAATAGTTCTCCTCTTCTGTGATTAAGCCAAATTAGTAACAAACCTTTCTTAGTTGAAAGTAATGCGTGACGATTATTATGGTAATTTGATTAGTAATGATTTTTATCACTATCTCGACTATGGTCTGTCACGCTCACAAAGAATTATCAGTCAATTAAAAAAGATCTTGTTGTCTGTGTTCTTAAGTAAACACATATTTTGATTTTCGAACTCCTTAGCTAAAATTCAGCCGCAGGGTATTGCTTACAATAGCTGGTTATTCAATACTACGGCTTTCTATCAAGATCAACCTAGAAAGTAGATAGGTAGGTAATGTAATACTAGACCCAATAACCGCGACCACAGATTAAAATAAATAAACAAACCTTGAGGGAAATCCTCTAACTGCAATTGCATAACCTAAGTAATCAACATAAATAATATTGGAAAAGCCTATAGCCTATTTATTTATTTATGTTGTAATCAAAGCCATCGAAAATCCCATTCAAATAAAAATTAAATTGCAATCATAAGGACTGCCGAGAGAAGTGAAAACGTCTAAGTTAGAATGTTATTTTTAAATTAATGTGTAAAACTAGAAATTTCATAATGTTTAACATTACCATGTTGGTGACTCGGTGACGCGAACTCATGAAATTTTCCCCTACCAATAAGTGCTCAAAGCGGCTAAATAAGTATTCACTTCAAGTGCATTTGATACCTTATTGAAATTTATACTGTAGGTATATTATACCTGATTGTATTTTATGGTTTCCTCGTGCCGTTTCCAGTTCACGGATTAAAAACAGGATTAAGACAGTACAGCACTATGTGCAGCTAAAAGTTATTACGTACCAACTTATCTAGGTACTATTTATGAACAGGTCATCTTATTTTTATTTGTTCCTGTACTAAAATCTTTACTATTGTGACTTTGTGCGTTGGAGATTAGAGATTCTATTTCTTTGTGTATAGAAAACACTAGTAGAGCTGTGTTAACTTCCATACGATGTCGCGTTAGCCGAGTTATACTAACTGATTCGTAAATAATTTAAAATTCCCCGTTCCCTCGAAATTTGGAACTTAAACTCATTGTGATGCGTTAACAAGGTCCAAGTTGGATTATTACTAAATACTATGTTACTTCTTGCGATTGAAGAATAAATTTAATCAACGATAATTTTGTGCGATGCAATGACATTATGTTCGAACTATTATATAGTAGGTAGTATCATGTACCTAATCATAAACCAAGTCAAATTATAAGTAGGTAAGTTATAATGCGTGTATCATTATTTACTCCATAATTTTTAACTGTATAGTAACAGGTAGGTAGCTATCTTGTTTATTGTTATGGCATTAAGCAAATTATTATCCATTTTTTGATTATTAGGCTTAAACGGTCTTAATGCAGGTTTACCTAATTAGTTTTGTGTGCGATTTAATGCGATGTGTTATTGAATATGCATACAGCAGGTATATTTCAGCGATAATATGGGGTACGTCTTCGTTAAATCGCCAATGGCACTATAGTGTCAGCACAGCTTTTCAACACATGTTTTTGTTACAAATATCTATGATGTATTGCCATGTTGTTGAGAAGGTAGATGAATAAGAGATCTGTTACTAATAGTGTTGAGAAAGTGACCTTGCTAATATCTCAGAGGACGAGAGAACTAAAACCAAAGTAATGTTTTTGGTATGGTGACACCTTTAGATAGTGGATAGATCAGAGAGGCAGTCTTTGTCTATTAGCCGTCGAGCTCGCTTTTTTGCCACCAGCTTGCTTTTTACGGACGACTAGTCACGCCAAGCCTTTAAGGAAATGATCTTACATAAATTAGTTACATTTGCAATAGTAACGTATAACAGTATTAAGCTACACCACACCTCATCAACAGCCTGTAATAATCAACTGCTCAGAAAGGACAATTCGGTCTACTATGTATATCAATCACGCTGGTCAGGCGGTTTAGGGTTTATTTCAGGTTTACCTTTACTTTGCAGTTCTGTTGCTTACTTAGTCGGCGCTCACTACTCCCAAGGTTTAAATTAGGTGTGGTGACAATTCGTTTTCAGAATCTGCCACCACTCGGGCGAATGTAATCACTAGTTGTTGCCCGCGGCTCCGCCCGCGTATATGACGGTTATCGCGGCAAATAGTAGCCTATGTGTTATTCTGATGTATAAGCTTTATTACTGTAAAGTTTCATCCAAATCCGTTCAGTAGTTTTTGCGTGATAGAGTAACAAACATCCATCCAAACATCCATCCATCCTTACAAACTTTCGCATTTATAATATTATAGTAGGATAACAAGTAAAATTTTAACAAAAATAAAATCGACCTCAAGGTTTGACTCGATTTCTCTTGGATGGATTGGATCATCAGATCTTAGTGTCCTTATCATGGTACCACCGTTGGGATATCTTCTTTCCACTAAAAAAAGAATCATCAAAATCGGTTCATAAACGACGAAGTTATCCGCGACCACACATAAAAAAAAAATATATGTACAGTCGAATTGAGAAACCTCATCCTTTTTTGAAGTCTGTTAAAAACTGTGACCTTAGGAAATACCATTTTAACTCTGCTTACCGTAAAAATGTTATTAGGAATTTCTGTTTCGATCAAGAACATATTATGTGGGTGAAGTGATACACTTGTTTGTGATGTGTTTCTCGAAAAGCAAAACAAATTCGATCTATGAGAATATTTAGGTACGCTTCTAAGTTTAAATTCAATGTTCACCAACTTTCTTTCAACCCAACCAATTTGAGTGGGTACCACAATGTTTCTTCTAGAGAATTAAAACAAAACTGGATGCATACCTACTTATACATATATGACGACAGGAAGCTACGAAAACAAAAATAAAATGTACCTCTAAAATAATACCTACCTATAGGAAGAAAGCTCGTATGAGTATTACCTACTAAAGAAGGGCGAAAATGGGGGATTACCCAAGATCCCGAATGAAACCCATATTTTTTTATAAATAGGTAGGTTATGTGGATTTGTTTTATAATGTATTTAGATACAAAGATGTTATTATGGTCTCTCATACCTACCTAATTTGTTACGTATTGTACTACATTTTTCTGTTAAATAAGTACCTACCTTTATGTTTGGTTTTAATACAACACAATCAGACAGATAAATACGAATGAGAAAACCTATTATAGAAAACTATTTTACCACGGAGCAAAGATAGTTATTAAACATGTTCTTTGCTAGATTTTGTTGCGTTGTATTTTTTTAATTCGATGCGGATGCGGGCACCACAAGACCGGTTGTTGTGGAGAGACTTGGGGGAGGCATATGTCGAGCAGTGGACATTTTTCGGCTGTGATGCTGATGATAGCCATATAACGATGTGATCCACAAATTGTTGTTCTAAATCTGGGTGTTCTTGATGCCGTTTTATATATGTTTATGTAAAGTCCCCCGCCACACGAGATAGCCTATATTCCCAATGCCGGAGTATTCTTTTCAGATGAAAAAAAAAAAATGTTAACGATATCCAAGACTGCAATAGTTACTTATGTACATTCCTGATACATAATCTATTTAAAAGGCATCCTTCAACTACAAACAACTAACTACAATATACTAACGGACGTTTTCTTTATGTACATTGTTTACTAGAGGCTTATGTTGGCACCTATACCTAATCGTTATGGGTCGTTGCGCAGTCGCAATATTTGTACTAACATCGTTTGACTAAATATGTATTACTAGTTGTTGCCCGCGGCTCCGCCTGCGTGTATATCGGTTATCGCGGAAATTAGTAGCCTATGTGTTATTCAGATGTATAAGCTATATTACTGTAAAGTTTCATTCAAATCTATTCAGTAGTGTTTTCGTGAAAGAGTAACAAACATCCATCCATCCATACTTACAAACTTTCGCGTTTATAATATTAGTATTGATTATATTTTAAACGTCTGGGTTAGAGTCGCAAAAATGTAACTTAAACGGCTGTTGTCAGAAATCTCGAGTCCTAAAAACAAGTTTTCCACAACAACCTTTTTTTAACATAAACTTAGATACTGTTTGCCTGTCCTGCTTTTTTGTTTGTTGTTTCATCTATACAAATAAATAAAATTGGAGTGTCTGTTTGTAATATTAAAATAACCGCTTTTTATTAAATGCATATGTATGTATATACGGAACATATACCAAAAATGTAGTCTGTCTATCTGTTTGTTCCGGGTAATCTCTGGAACGGCTGGACGGATTTTGACGGGACTTTCACTGGCAGGTAGCTGATAATCCAGGGAGTAACTTAGGCTACTTTTTTGACTAACTTTGTCCCGCGGCGTTACTCGCGGTACAACAACAAGCGCGGGTAACACCGCGGGGTTCAGCTAGTAGGTAAATAAAATTGGAGTGTCTGATTGTAATATTAAAATAACCGCTTTTTACTAAATGCCTATGTATGTATATACGGTACACATACCAAAAATGTAGTTAAAAAAATTTTTGTCTGTCTGTCTGTCTGTCGGTCTGTCTGTCTGTTTGTTCCGGGTAATCTCTGGAACGGCTGGACGAATTTTGACGGGACTTTCACTGGCAGGTAGCTGATGATCCAGGGAGTAACTAAGGCTACTTTTTTTAGACTAACTTAGTCCCGCGGCGTTACTCGCGGTACAACAATAACCGCGGGTAACACCGCGGGGTTCAGCTAGTATTTAAATATAAACACCATGCTTTCAATTTTTAAATCACCTTTAATTCAGTTCTTAATTTTTTAACCTTGTATTTTCATTGCAATTTGAACATTTTCTGTTATTATTTAGGGTTTTAATGATATTAGGGCCATGTATTAGGTACTTTTTAAATGTTTAGCTAAAATTTTCAATGTTTCAATTTTTTTAAATGTCGCAAAACGCTCACAGTTTTGTTGGCGTTTTATTATCATTTCTAAGATCAATGACCACAACTTTCTTTATTATTCGGTATAGGTAATTTAATGTTTGTGCTATATAAAATTGTGTCACCAAAATAAGTAACGTACATTAAGTTTGTATTATTTCATTTAACGTTATTCCGATACTATTGTACTTTAAATAGTAGGTATAGCCACTAGGTACTCGTAGACGAAATAAATTTAAAGTACCAAAGACTTTCTTAACAGCTGTAAGTGGGAAAGTAAAAATTAGTTTCCATCCACAGTTCATTAATTTCACGACCGCTATTACATTTTTTTGTTGTCCGTAAATAAGTTCACGGTGTCTTTGTGTTGCACAAGTTCAACTTTTTATAAGTTTGTTTGTGTTTGTGCTAGTTCTGATTTGATATTATGTCATAGTTGTTAATGTTCTGAGGTGATACGGAAAGAAAAATATATTTGTATCCTATATCTTATCTAACTGTTGAACAGGGAAATAAGAAGCCTATAAAATTTCTAATGGGTGCTTACCCGATTGCGTAAATCGTAATGAAAGTATATGTAGGTACCTGGACCATTTAGAAAAAGTTTAACGTTACGGGAAGTACAAATACGGTATCCGCGATGGTTTAAATAGATACACGGATGGACGAAAGTTCCAGATCAACGTTTCGTACTGGTTTTTAGATATCGACTGGTTCCTAGGTGATAGAAAAGATATTAAACTTTAGAATATGCATATAAAATGCAATTTAAATAGAAATATTTAAGTGCGTAAGTACTCATTTTTATAGGTACTTCATGTGGGCGACTTTGGTGGCCCTTGTTCGGAGAAATACCGGTGCTAATTCTGTTGATGCGTCACTAACCTAAATTTTCTCTAGAAATAATTTTCTGTTCTCTTACTTTGCTGAAACGTTTTCCAATTAATTGAAACTTGATTGACTACTTAAGATTTACTAAGTTAAGACTATATTTTAATGTGAGTATGTAATTCCGTTCTAATTTTAAGCACCTTTCTACTTGATGAACAATTTTAATATTATATCCTACTAATATTATAAATGCGAAAGTTTGTAAGGATGAATGGATGTTTGGATGGATGTTTGTAACTCTTTCACGCAAAAACTACTGAACGGATTTGGACGAAACTTTACAGTAATATATCTTATACATCAAAATAACACATAGGCTACTATTTGCCGCGATAACCGACATATACGCGGGCGGAGCCGCAGGCAACAACTAGTTACCCATAAATAGATATGTTTAGAGCAGTTTGCTATACCACAGCCTCACGGAAAACTATTGTTACCTAAGTTATTATTACATTTCTTTGCATCGAATGACTGAGGTTAGGTACTGAAGGCCGGAGGCTCTTCTAAACAGTTTACCTGTTTGCTTGTTTATACAATAAAAAAACCAACGCTAGAATAAAAAGTTCTACACTTATTGTTACATTACATTATTGACTACTAGCTGTGCCCGCTACCTCATACACTTGACATTTGGATTTTTGGTATATGTATCGTGTATAAATACATATGTACCTATTTAGTAAAAAGCGGTTATATAAATATTACAAACAAACACTCCAATTTTATTTATTAACCAACTTCAAAAAAAGGAGGAGGTTTCTCAATACGACCGTATTTTTTTTTTTATATGTGTTCGCGGATAACTTCGTCGTTTATGACCCGATTTTGATGATTCTTCTTTTAATGAAAAGGAGATATCCTAACGGTGGTACCATGATCTAAGGACACTAAGATCTGATGATGGCATCCAAGAGAAATCGAGTCAAACCTTGAAGTCGGTTTAATTTTTGTTTAAATTTTATTTGTTTGTATAGATAACGTAGGTATAGGTAATTTATGACTCATATACCAGTCGGTTTTACTGTTTTATTGATCGCACCTTTTTAAATTATTATCATCATCAACAGCCTTTAGGGCTCCCACACATAACTGCGATGTGATGACGTGTAAAGTTCTAGCGGTGCATTCGTCCGAGCTCGTAGCTATTTGCGATGCGTTGCGAGTTATACGTGGGAGACCTTAATACTGGTTGTAAGCTTTTCCTTGGAAAGGAGGATTTGGCCTACTCTACCAAGTCGGCTTGTTTCAAGTTTTATTTATTTATTTATTTATTAAAAACTTTTTGCACATTTGTACATTGGCGGACTTAATGCCCAAGGCATTCTCTTCCAGTCAACCTTAGGGTGGTGTAGAAATCTAGTAAGGTAGGTGGTGCACAGAGGTTACATGACCAATAAAAACAAACAAAGCACATAAAAATAAACATACATATACATATAGAGAATATACACGAAGCAAATACATATATATTTATACAAATATACATACATACACATTACAATCGTACACTATGAGAACCCGATTCTAAGGTGAACCAATTATCGATTCGTAGTTCCTGCCGTTTCGCTGAAAAGGAGATCATGTACCTTCTTTTTGAAAGTAAAACGGTTTGTGGACATCCTGTTTTCCTTCTCTCTGCAGTGCTGGTGTCTTACGTAGTTTGCTGACTTAGTCTTTCTTTAGTCTAGTTAGTAGAATACGAAATGTCACCGCCTCCATTCACCTCAAGTATAGCCCTATATCCAGTGACGGTTTACTAGTAAAGGCTAGGACGATATTATCAGTAGATAGTACTTATACCCAAATATATTTTAACTGCCTCGGTGGCGCAGTGGTTCTTGAGGTCCCGGGTTCGATTCCCCAGTCAGACCAAATGTTTGAATGATCTGCAAATATTTGTTTCGGAGTTTGGGTGTCTTCTATGTATAATATGTATGTATTTACAAAAAAAAGTATATAAGTATTTATATCAGTTGTCTAGTACCCATAATACAAACTCTGCTTAGTTTGGGACTAGATGGCGTTGTGTGTTAGATGTCCAAAATATTTATTATTATTATTATTTATATTTGTTTTAAGTAGACCTCATACCTCATACTACAAACTTCACTTATCTTGTCTCCCAATAACATAAATCTCTATTACAGAATATGATTATGCAATAGTTAAATTTTTAGATAGTTACAAGTGACATAAATGTGTGAGCGAAAGTCCAAGAGTAAACAGGGACATTCATTGATACTATAAAATTAAAAAGAGATGATAACAGCAAAGTGTTGTAACAGTCATGGTCTAATAAATACCTATTTTGAACCCAACAAACGGTTCAATATAGAGGTGCGGGTACACTATAGTGGATATTGTGATTGATACGTTGAAGGTGTTAAGTCTGTTATATCTGTGTTGAAAAATTCAAACCGCAATTTATCTTTAAATAATTCCGATATAATGAGTATTGTCTCATTATATTATACAACAAACATACGGTCAATCCTATATTTTTACCTTTGAATGTGGTATTTTTGGGGATTTTTTGGTCATTTACCTACGTGTGGATGTGGATAATCATAATATATAATAAGCCATATAATATCTTATTATTCGAAAAAAGATATGCAGCAATAAGCATTTAAAAAGATAAACGCCTTTGCCCAAGTATCTAACACTTGAATACGCAGATTTGAATTACCTTGAGTCTCGATTTTATGATACTTCGTATGGCTAGCCAAACTTAGAAATGCCGGAGACGAGACTACTGTTTTGTATTTACAGCATATCCATATTGATCGCTATAGTTAATGCAAACCTTTAAATGTCGACTGATTGCTTACACAGACCATACAGTTTGTCTATTATTGGGCCACAGTAGTCTTTAATTGAAAGTTACGTAAGGTGATTTTTAGAAAAAAATATTTAGTTTCTGTTAACACTTCACTTCTTACTCTTAATAAAGCGCAACGATTGCTCTCGTAACCCTTTCCATTGATAGGCAATAATGAGTCAGGCTTATTGTAGAATATAGCACCATTTTTTTGTTTCTATTTATTAGTAGTATTACAAAAACAACCAAGTGCTGAGTATAGCGGATTTATCGCGGCGTTAATACTTTACATCGTTTGACTATAGGTACGTCATTTGACGAAGACTTATTCCTAGGATGCAACAGCAGTTTGTGGTAACCATTTATGGAAACACCTTTTCTGCCTTGATGCATGCAATGCAAATAATTAATTGCATTGCCAGATTTCTTCCTAAAAGTAGGACTTGCGTGTGGCCGCTAGCACATTGTGCTGTCGTATTTTAATTTGTTTTTTAATAACGGACTTGATCTTCTACGTTTTCTCCTAGGCTTATTCTTATTATTTTTATTTGAGACTTTTATTTGCTTTTTTATTGATTTCAGTTGCTGCCTATAGTACTGTCAGTATCATCTATAAAAGTACCAATCGATAATGTAGATAGTAGTGAAGATCGAGTATCTGTGGTTACAGATGAAGTAGAAAGCACGCCTGTTTATTATATTAAAGAAGACGAAAACGTGGACAGCTATTTGATTCCTCCTGATCCACACAAGCCTGATGAGAGATTTTCAGACGTATTACCCACTCCTGCTACTTATCTTATACCACCTATAAAGGAACAACAGTCCGATTTCTACATTCCTGCAGATCCCAGCGCACAGAGTGACTGGCTACCTATACTTCAAACGCAACCACAAAATAACAGGCATGCCAGACTGCAAAGACCACTACTTGAAACAATACCAATTTTTATGAATGATGGTACACACGTGCTCGATGGTGGTCAATTCAACTTACCGATTCCAATACCGTCTACTCAACTTGTACCACCTGCAGTGGATGCCGTCAACGAGTTCTTGACACCAATAGTACCTCAAGCTGAACAAAATCAACCAAATTATGTGCCTAATTACAATTTTCCGCTTTACGAAGATAAAAGAAACGGACCGACTGTAAATCCACAACTTGAATCCGTGGAACCAACCCTGGCCTTACATCTTTTACCTCCGAAACCACAACAAACGTTGAAGTTGCCAACTAAACTGTATCCAAAAAAGTATGCTAATGACTTTAAGCCAGTGCCAATACCTTTGAATATCTTCTCACAAGAAAAAGAGCAACAGGTTCCAAAAGCAAACCCTGCGAAATTCTTCCAGCCGCAGCCCAGTACCGAAGAAGAACACCAATTCACATCTCCAGCCGAAAAGAACTTCTATCATTACAAGAAAGCAGAAAATAAACGGAAATTGAAAGGCGACGAGGAAAATCTGAAGGTGATTTTTTTAATAGAATAATGTTAATAGTAAAAATAAATATTTCGGATATTTATCACACAACGCCATCTAGTCCCAAGCTAAGCAGAGCTTGTGTTATGGGTACTAGACAACTGATACAAATACATATATACTTTTTTTTGTAAATACATACATATTATACATAGAAAACACCCAAACTCCGAAATAAATATTTGTAGATCATACAAACATTTGGTCCGACCCGGGAATCGAACCCGAGACCTCACGATCAGCAGTCGCACACGCCAACCGCGAGACCAACGAGGCAGTAAATGGTAATTAAGGTAGGGTTAATAAGCATGAATATAGCAACACTTTAACAACTTGTATTGTCTTCAGCAGAATCAAGACGATGCAGATGCGGAAACATATGTCGAGCCTACTTCGAGTGAACAACAAACTTCGGAAACTAACTTCAGATACCCCGGACGTACGTGTGATGTAACTTAATAATAACATAACAATTATTGTTAGAAGTGGGTTAGATATATAAATCAAAAACTTGTTAGAAGACCAAAGTTACCGTAATATAACGTCAATAGATTATTCGACCTTCCTTACAATCCTTCAGACAACTATGGAATAATATTATTGTTAAAGATACAATTTCGGTAACTTGTCATGTACATATTGAGAACAGAACTGCTTCAGAATTGGTCACAGTAAAGGAGTAGGTATACATAGATCAATGCTTATTGTAACTAAGTAAAGTTCTTGTTTTCTATACGAGTTTCTGTATTGGTTTTTGATTTAGGTAGTTTTTTTTTTATGTTTTTTCGTAATATGATTTTTATTCTTAGGCACGAACAGACTAAAATTAGAACTGTAGGTATGTTCTGTAACTAGATGAGCCCCGCGTTGTTACCCGCGGTTATTGTCGTACCGAGGGCAACGCCGCGGGGCGAAGCTACCTGTCAGTGAAAGTCCCGTCAAAATCGGTCCAGTCGTTCCAAAAATAAGCCGGAACAAACAGACAGACAGAAAGACAAAAATTGAAAAAATGTTATTTTGGTAAATGTACCGTGTATACATACATACGCATTTAGTAAAAAGCGCTTATTTTAATATTACAAACAGACACTCCAATTTTATTTATTTGCATAGTTGTATTGAAGATGTAGATTCCTAACCTAAGCCCCCGGTTCATCATCATCATCAGCCTATGGCAGTCCACTGCTGGACATAGGCCTCTCCAATTGCACGCCACTTAGTTCGATCCTCGGTTACTAAAAGTAAATTTTAAGATTCTAAACAAATTATTGAATTTTAACGCGAACATCAAAAATTAAGATAGCATTAGACACACATACGTTTACATCATTGTCCAAAATTTATTTGCGTGTTTTCGTTACAACGTATTAAAAAAAACATTAGCTACTATTGGTTGTGTAGTAGCTTATTAAATGTTTCTAATAAAATGTTCTAGGAAACGTATATCCTTCTCCATTACGTCAAGCACCTCCAAAAGTGCCACCTCATGATGAGAGTTCTGCTGCAGCCCCTGGTTCTGATGGTAGGACAGAGTTCCGAATGCACGGGATGAAGGGACCTCACAGTTATCAATTCGGATACGACACCGGCAAAGGGTAAGTGTTGTTATAGGTACTACTGCGAACCCATTACTGAGATAATATCAGGACTACATCTGATTATAGAAATGCTTAATAGCAGTCCAAAGTTTAAAGTTGGGATCATAACCCTCGCAGAGTATGTGGTTGGTGGAAACTGTACCTGATCTCTCCCCAGTAATATCGGATAACAGTCCCATCGAATTATGACAGTGAGGGAACAGAGAGTGCACCTGTTTTTGTGTACACACTTGTGTACCTGCTATAGTTATATAGTGATCAAAATCGACAAGGAGTACCTACATATGTAAATATTAGGCCGTAGATTATAACCGTTAATTTTAATAGACTGGTAGTTGTCTGATAGTTCGCATAAATATATCTAATTCTTTTAAAATATGAAGGTATGTATGTATTGGTAAGTAGAACTAGTAAAATTGATACATATTTATCTTTATTTGCAGAAAAAATCGTCAATTTCGTTACGAAGAACGCGACAATGAGGGGCTTGTTCACGGGCACTACGGCTACATGGACAAGTTAGGAAAACTTCGAATTGTAAACTACAGCGCTCATCCTAAATACGGATTCCGTGCAGAGGAACCTGTCGAGAGTACCCCTCAAACGGCCAAAGTCAAATGAAAACATCGCATGTGATTGCATTTGGGTATACCTAATATAATAAGTACAAATGATCTTATCATTATGACCTTGAACTCGTCTTGGCACATTTGGTAGAGGTCAATCATCAAGTTTTCTTTAATATACGTAACTATGTATACTACGTCTCAATACCAAATAGTTAAAATGTTTACAAAGGAAAATAAGCTTTCCGTGTTCGTTGTAAGGTATATATTGGTCTCACAAAATAATTTCTTCTAGCAGTCAAGTGAGTACTGTATGGATGTTCCACATAAACGAATACTTACAGAAATCACTTGCATACAAATTAATGGATGTCCTAAACGTGAAGCCTGTAGTTTATTTGTAAACGACTTGTATATTTTATATTAAGTCGGTATTCTAGATAAGTCGCTATAGATTCGTTACCTTAAGTGTCATATAGTGGATAAGCTATAATAATTAATTTATATTTTGAAATAAAAACAATTTATGTAACGAAAATATAAAATTTTATATAAAAATATTTTTCATTTGTGCTTACTTACTACCCATTTATATATTCCCAATTATATAATAAGTTTATTTTACATTCGTATGGAATAAGGTAAACTACGACTAGGGAATGTCACATAAGATGTTATATAAAATAAGGCTTAATGTTCGTAAAAAATCACCTCCTTAATTCTTTTCCATATCCAAACACCTGCCGATGGTAAAACCAATAAGGTTCATGTTTACTAGATATTTGACCTTATTTGAAAAGCGACACACCAATAAGTGTGATAATGTTTCAACATTTGGTTGAAACTTGTTATCAATAAAGAAATATGGCTTTGTTAGGTGTTGAAAAAATAGTATAGCTTATATTACACTTCAAGTTTATCAATAATTTTGTCTAGCAGACTGGAAGCACCGATGCGAAATAGTTTAGGTGTAAGCCATTCTGGTCCCAACTCCGTGTACACTAGGATCAACCAATTGACGGCGTCCTGTCCTGTCTTTATTCCACCCGCCGGCTTTAATCCCACCTGAAAAAAAAATGTTGTTGAGAGCAGTTGGTCTGTTGATGAAATACAGATATTCTTGGAACACAAAAACTAAGTTATATAAGCTATAAATTAAATACATATGAACAACACATTATCTATGGTCAAGTTACAAATAATTAATACTCGTATCTCGTATTACGATTCACTGTGTTTGTCTAAATATCATTCATTTCTTTTTAAAATAAGTAGCAACACTTTCACACAACATATTGTACATTCATTCAGTCATTCATACAGTCCATTAGTTCTACGCTATTTAGTATTACTTTTAGTACAAATAAAATATCTTATCTGTGAAGACGTATTGCAAGTGTTTTATTCACCAGCATATAGATAAAGACCTTATTCCCACAAACATATGGTCCATTTTCGAACCGGATTTTATGAGTTGCACCGGCGATCGCTGTATCGAGAGAACAATAGCATTCCTGAGCGGATTATCTTGCTATCATCGAGTGTTTTAAGCAAATCAATAGCAAAATAATAATTCAAGTTTTTATCTATTTTGCTTGGATTTCGAAGTTTCAACGTTTTTACGCGTACGTATTTGTTTGTACCTACCTCCAACATGAAAACGTTAATGGTATATCAAAAAGAATTACTAGAAAACTTAAAGAAAGCTGAAAGAAACTTTAAAAAAACGCCTAAAGACCGTATTAAACAATCGTATTTGGAGACTAGACTAGAAAATTTGGAGCAATTATGGATAAGTTTCAAGGATGGACACAAAACTATCATTGTCAAGGTGACCCCTACCGAAAAAGACGATGCGTATTTCACTTCAAGTATGTATGAGGAGTTTGAAGAATTGTATGTATCATACAAAACTCTTTTAAAGGAGAACATGCAGCCGTTTCTGATATCATCAACAAGTAAAACATCATCAGTGGTACCAAAATTGAGTGGTGGACAAGCGGTTAGCGAGTGCGAAGTGAAGTTGCCGCGCATACAGTTACCTACATTTAGCGGTAGATATGTCGAGTGGCAAACATTTTATGATATGTTTTATTCTCTTATTCACACAAATAATAAGTTATCACCTGTACAAAAATTACAATATTTAAAAAATAATTTGTCAGGAGAACCGGAATGTTTATTACGTAAGTTTTCAACAACTGATGCTAACTACCAAGATGCTTGGAATCAATTATTAAAACGTTATAATAACAAGCGTTATAATTGTAATGAAGTGTTAAGAGTATTATATTCACAAAAACAAATAATTTGTGAGTCTGCTAGTGCTATAAAAGACATATTAGACACTACAACAACTTGTTTACAGTCTTTGCGTAATATGGAAATTAATATTGATAATTCAGATGTTTTTATTGTGTATTTTGTTATCTCAAATTTAGATCCTGAATCCATTAAGCAGTGGGAATGTCAGCTTAGTAAAACTAATGATGTGTTACCTACTTGGTCTCAATTGTCGGAATTCCTTGAATGCAGGTATAGATCATTGGAAATGATAGGCACTAATGCCTCAAACAAGGTACGTACACCACCGAAGTTTTACATTAAACCAAAACAAAAATCATTTTACAGGTCAGTTAACAACAGTAAACATAATTATTCTATAAATAGTATTAAATGTAGCATGTGTAACGGAGAGCACTATTTATACCACTGTAAAGAATTTTCTCAACTTAATGTAAATGATAGACAGGATTACATACAAAAAAATAATTTATGTTTTAATTGTTTTTCTCCATCACATCCAGTTATGAAATGTCGTAACTCTTCGAGTTGTAGAAGATGTGGAAGGAGGCACCACTCTTTATTGCATCTAGAAAGGGAGTTAAACAATAATACAAAGGGAGACAGTGAGTTAGCCCAAACTGTAAGTACGCCTATTTCAAGTAATTTTTCAAGTAAAGATTTAGAACCCAGTAATGTTTTGTTAGCTACCGTATCAGTATGGGCATATAACATGCAAGGTTACAAGCAACCTTTGCGAGGGTTACTGGACCAAGGTTCACAGGCGTCTTTTATAAGTGAATCGGTTGTACAATTACTGGGGTTGACACGAAGACATGTAAGTGGTACAGTCTCTGGTATAGGTAATGGTGGCCACACCAATATTAAGCATATGGTATCATTTCATATCGAATCACGCCATAACCCAGGAGTTTTATTAAAAGTGAATGCGTATGTTTTGAGATCGGTAACGTCTTTAATTCCATCAACGAAATTACATACACCTGATTGGCTCTATTTAGATAAAATTCAACTAGCTGATCCAGGTTATGCCACACCAGGGAGAATAGATATTCTTCTCGGAGCTGAAGTATACAGCGAGATATTATTAGATGGAATTATACGTCACAATCAATTATTGGCACAAAACACTACCTTAGGTTGGGTATTATCTGGGAGGGTGTCAAATAATTCAGGTTCGGGTAGCGTCATTAACATGCATTTACACTTGTGTACAGATGAGCTTCTTAGGAAATTCTGGGAAATAGAAAATGAGCCAAACTGCATACAGAAGAGGATGTCAAAGATAGAAGAAAGGTGTGAAGAATTTTATGACAGGACAACTACACGAGATGAAGAAGGGAGATTCATTGTTAAATTACCGTTCAATAAGGAAGATCCAGAGTGTCAGTATGGGAAATCAATAGCTATAGCAACAAGAAGATGGGAGTTTTTAGAGAAGAAGCTACAAAAGAACCCTTCATTAAATGAAGAATATCATAAGGTTTTGGAAGAATACATTTCAATGAATCATATGGAATCTATCAAAGAAGAAGATATTGACAACCCTAAAGCAGTTTATTTACCACACCATCCTGTTGTCAGGGAGGATAAGGATACTACTAAAGTACGTGTGGTTTTTGACGGTTCTTGCAAAGGAGTTAACAATTTTTCTCTTAATGATAACCTTTTGGTTGGTCCAAAATTACAACAGGACTTAAGACATATACTAATGAGGTGGCGAAAGCATAGGATTTGTATCGTTGCAGACATCGTGAAGATGTATAGAATGGTACGAGTCTCTAATGAAGATACGGAATACCAAAGAATCGTGTGGAGACCACAAATCAATGAGCCACTTAAGCATTACAAGCTTTTACGATTAACTTTTGGTACAGCATGTGCACCATATTTAGCTATCAAGACAGTTCAAAAGTTAGCTGATGTAGAACAATCTAGATTTCCTTTAGCAGCTGAGATAGCAAAGAGAGACTATTACGTTGATGACTTAATGACAGGATCTGACACTTTAGAAAAAGCTAAAACTATATTTAATGATATGAATAACCTAATGAGTTGTGGAGGGTTCGAACTCCAGAAATGGAGTAGTAACAATCAAGATTTATTGACATACATCGGAAAGGATAAACAAACAAGTAATAATTCATTAAGAATAAAAACATCTACTGTCATGAAAGTACTTGGTTTAGTGTGGAATAGAGAAACAGATGCTTTTGAGTATACATTTGATATTTCAGACTCTAAACAATCTATAACCAAAAGACAAGTTTTATCGGATGTGTCTCGATTATACGATCCTTTAGGATGGATCGCGCCTGTTGTTATTACAGCAAAAATATTTATGCAGAAACTATGGAAGTCAAAAATTGATTGGGATGATAGATTACCACCAAATTTATATGAAGAATGGTTACATTTTCAAACTAAGTTAGTACATTTGAGTAAGATTAATATTCCAAGGTGGTTGTATTTCAGTCCAGATTCAAAAGTAGAACTACATGCATTTGCCGATGCTTCTAAGCTCGCCTACGGTGCTGCAGTATACATTCGTATAATTAATAGTGAAGGTAAAATACATGTCAATTTAATATCCGCCAAAAGTAAAGTTGCCCCTATAGAGAGGGAATTATCTATTCCAAGGCTTGAGTTATGCGGTGCAGTTTTAGCAGCAAAACTAATCTTCGAGACAGCACAAGTACTAGACATTCCAAAAGAGAATTTACATGCGTGGTCAGACTCTACAATAGTGTTAGCGTGGCTAAAAGGTGGTTCAAGTCGTTGGACTACTTTTGTGAGTAATCGAGTGTCTGAAATTCTAAATATTTTAGACTATGAAAAATGGAACCATGTCGTAACAAATATGAATCCAGCTGACTGTGTTTCAAGAGGCCTGTCTGCAGAAGAATTACGTCAACATTCACTGTGGTGGTCAGGACCTTCTTATCTTTTGCGACCAACAATAGCATATAATAATTTCGAAATAGTGCAAGATACACATGAAGAAGAAAGACATATATCTCTAACAGCGCTAACAGAAGTAAAAAATGAATTTATATGGACAATGTTTTCATCATTAAATGAACGTTAAAAGTTGTATCTTATTGGAGAAGAGTTCTACGTAATTTAAGGTTACCAAAAGACAAACGTATACAATATTCAAAAGAAGTTTCACCTTCAGAAATTGATCAAAGTTTGCTTATATGTATCAAACAAGTTCAAGAAGACAATTTTAGTGAAGAAAATAAACATTTACAGATACATAAATTGATCCCTAAGAAGAGTAAACTCAGTACCTTTTGTCCCATTTTAGATGAAAATGGTGTACTAAGAGTTGGTGGTCGTATTGAGCAGTCAAACGTTAGATATGACACTAAACATCCCATAATTATGCCTGCTAAGAGTCATCTTACTAAGCTAATAATTTATGATGCTCATCTCAAGACCTTTCATGGTGGACCACAGGCTATGCTATGTTTTTTACGAACAAAGTATTGGATATTACGAGCTAAAGATTTAGTAAAAAGTCATTATAAGGCGTGTGTTAGATGTATAAGGTACTCAAAAATCAGAAACAATCAATTAATGGGTCAAATCCCCGAAGCAAGGTTAAAACCATCTAGACCTTTTAAATCATCTGGCTGTGACTACATGGGGCCCATAAATGTAAGATATTCGCCTGGCAGAGGATCCAAATCCTACAAAGGATATGTTTGTTTGTTTATATGTTTGACAACCAAAGCTATTCATTTAGAGGTGGTGACAGATTTGACTTCTAAAGCATTCATTGCAGCTTTTAAGCGGTTTACAGCAAGAAGAGGTCATTGTGAGCACTTGTTTAGTGACAACGGCACGAATTTTGTCGGCGCTAACAAACAGCTGCGTGAGATGTTTGATCGTGCCAAATCAAATATACCCCGTGAAATTGAAGGCCTATTGAGCTTGGAGCACACAACATGGCATTTCATACCCCCACATGCACCTAACTTTGGCGGCCTCTGGGAGGCTGGCGTGCGTAGCGTTAAACATCATTTACACAGAGTAGTCGGCGATACTACTCTCACCTACGAGGAGCTATCTACGGTCTTATCCCAGGTTGAAGCCTGTCTCAATTCGAGACCTCTTACCGTTATGAGTGATGATCCTAGTGAGCCTCAGGCTTTAACTCCTGGTCATTTTTTAATAGGCGAACCGTTGATAGGTATCCCCGACGACGATTACTCCAATAGTAATATTATAGGACTGGATAGATGGAGATTAACACAAAAAATCGTACATAACTTTTGGAAACGGTGGTATAAAGAGTATTTAGTCAACCTTAATCAACGATACAAATGGAAAACTAAGCAATCTGAGCCTGAGGTGGGTGACGTAGTTCTTGTAAAGGAGGACAATATGCCTCCTGCTAAGTGGATAATGGGTAGAATTGTCAAAAAATATTATGGACCTGATAACCTATCTCGAGTAGTGTCTATTAAATGTAAAAGTGGTGAAATTAAACGTCCTATGAGTAAAATTTGTATGTTAACAAAATAAATTCGTATAGCAAGTATACAGAATCAATTGTTCTTACTATGTTATTATACAGAATCAATTGTGATGTTATTTTTTAAGTTATCTATTAAGTTGCAATATTGGTTACTGAGAGATATTGTTCAGTAATGTTTTAAACATATGTGTTCATAGTGTTACATATACATTTATCTTCTTTTTTTTTGCTTTAAAACATCAATTTGTTTTTTTTTTTTTTTTGTTTTGTTTATTTGATATGTTAAAGTACTGCGTCCTTTGGTGGGCGGTATGTCTAAATATCATTCATTTCTTTTTAAAATAAGTAGCAACACTTTCACACAACATATTGTACATTCATTCAGTCATTCATACAGTCCATTAGTTCTACGCTATTTAGTATTACTTTTAGTACAAATAAAATATCTTATCTGTGAAGACGTATTGCAAGTGTTTTATTCACCAGCATATAGATAAAGACCTTATTCCCACAAACAGTGTTATTGAATGATGATTATTATTATTATTTTTGGGTGGGATCACCTGAAAAAAAAAGTTGTTGAGAGCAGTTGGTCTGTTATTGAAATACAGTTATTCTCGGAACACTAAAACGAACTGAGGTAGGCTATAAATTAAATAAAAATCAACAACACATCATCTATGGTCAAGTTATAAATAATTAATACTCGTATCTCAAATTATAATTCACTGTGATATTGAATGATGATAATTATTACTTATTATTATTTTTATTCACAATGTAGTTCACAAGCGCATAGCATTTAAACCGACTTCATTGAATATATATTAATTTCAATTCCTACTGAAACACATACAGGTTTAATTTAGCATCATATAAAATTCAACTGTAGTACTGTTCTCAAAGTGGAAAATCGAACTAAGTCACCGACTTGACCCTGAAGACCAAACTAGCACACATTATAATACTGCTTCATTTAAATGAATAAATAATTAGGTGTAGACAAGAATTGTCACTCATTAATCTAAGTAGAGCCATTTTATTTTACGTTTTTAGTGTTACTAGGCAGGCTTTTTTATTTAATATTTTATTTTTAAAATTCTCACCTTGACACCAGTCATTTGATAGTATTTTCGAATAGCTCTGCACATAACTAAACCAACTGGCAAAGTAGCATTTACTTCTTCCATTCCAGTAGATGTCTTTATAAAATCCGCACCAGCCATCATAGACACCATTGAAGCTTTGTAAACCTGATAAAAAAATATTGTTTCAACAAATGAACGCTTGAACAAAAATACAGTTTTTAAGAGTGTGGTATCTCATTCACCTTCACGCTTATATGCTGTCTGCTTATGTTTGAAGAGATAGTGCCATTTTTAAAAGGGTATTAGTTGAATTCACTATGAATATGCATTATCTTTGTGTGTATTTAAACCAACAGATTAAAATAAAAACAGAAAAAATCCTCACCATAGCCAGGCTTCTCTTTAGGAAAGATTCTAAGGAGACGCCTATAACCACAAGTGGACTGTTAAAGGCTTTTGATTTAAATTTGTCACTTTTTGCATACAGGTCTAAGTACTGGTGATATAGTCAAGTAAGAACATATCCTCACTACATATTATAAAACAAAGTCCTTCGCCGCATCTGTCTTTCTGTTCGCGATTAACTCAAAATGTACGGATTTTATGCGGTTTTTACCAATAGATGTAGTGATTATTGAGGAAGGTTTTCATATTAATTTAATTCATTTTTGAGTATATTGGCTAAAATATAACGATATTTGTTGAAGACAACGTAAAAAATTAGGCCGCACATCTCCTCAGAATAGCATAGGCTATATAAGATTTTCCGTAAAGAATCCGTGCGAAGCGAATATTGTTAGTTTAAAATATGTATATAGAAATTACGATTTTTGTAAAGGAATTCATGTTTTATGATTTTGATCGTTTACATGACACAGTTTTAATTATTATTAGAACTTACATTCTCATATGAGCCCAGTTGTCCAGTACCAAGAATGACTTTCAGATGAGCTGTACCACACGCCTTCTTCATTTGTTGCACTTCATTGTACAATGTATCCCACTGACCCGTTAAAACTAAACTGCGGTCAAGTACTACATCAATTTCATTTGCCCCACTTGATACAGCAAACTCCACTTCTTTCAATCTCGTTTCGAGGCTATACAGGCCTGAGGGAAAACCTGTCGCAACTGTAAAGCATTTTCATTAATTTAAGGGTGTTTTAGCAAGGATGGCGTGTGTATGTCATAATAATATAATAATAACTAGCAGCCCCGGCAAACGTCGTTTTGCCATAAATTTTTTTTAAGGATGGGTGACCCTTACCCTTTAGGGGGATGAAAAATAGATGTTGGCCGATTCTCAGACCTACTCAATATGCTCACAAAGTTTCATGAGAATCGGTCAAGCCGTTTCGGAGGAGTATGGCAACGAAAACTGTGACATGAGAATTTTATATATTAGACTAGCTGCCCCGACAAACGTCGCTTTGCCGTAATTTTTTTTAAGGATGGGTGACCCTTACCCTTTAGGGGGATGAAAAATAGATGTTGTTCGATTCTCAGACCTACTCAATATGCTCACAAAATTTCATGAGAATCGGTCAAGCTGTTTGGGAGGAGTTTGGCAACTATGTGACACGAGAATTTTATATATTAGATAATGTATTTACCAGAGGCAATGTTAACTTCAGTGAGCATATCCATTTTTTTGAGTGCTTCATATGCATCCTTTACTCTGCTAGGGTAGACACAAACCGCGGCAGTTCTAATTTTCGTATCAAGCTTTAATTTTTCAGAAATGGATGGTGGCAATGCTTGTGCTGCCTGAAAATATTAATTCATTTTTCATAGTGCTCTAGTAGTAAAGTGGAACACAATATTTGTAACTTGAATTAAAAAAATACTTAGACTTGTTAAATTTTCAAAGTAATTTAGATTCTCAAAAATGTTTTATTTGGTACTATTTGTTGCCTGCGGCTCCGCCCGCGTGCATGTCGGTTTTCGCGGCAAATAGTATGTGTTATTCTGATGTATAAGCTACATTACTGTAAAGTTTTATCCAAATCCGTTCAGTAGCTTTTGCATGAAAGAGTAACAAACATCCATCCATACTTACAAACTTTCATGTTTATAATTTTAGTAAAGATATTTAATTGGATAACTATTAATATTTCATTGGTCAAAATTACTTTCAAAGTATAATCCACAATTAAATTAAACCTTAAAAATGGTTATTGTGTATATCTGTAGGCTTTAGAATACACTAGAATTATTTTTCTTCTTCTTTATATTGTTCTATTGTTAGAAAATGGGTGTTTTATTTGCACAAAACTGTCCTTGAAAAATATATCTAATGGATTTGTATTTAATTAGTTTTTAAAAACATTTAATTGCATACTAGTCCTCATGGGAGTCATGCTTTGGTCCATTGGTTGATCAGTCCATCAACCAGAAAATAATCACTAATCTAGTCACAGATGAATTATTTACCTCCTGTGCCTTAAAAAAATAAACTGGAAAAGTAATAACTTTTTTTAGTTGTTCAAAGTCCAGAGTGAATTTCTTGAAGAATTTGTAGTTCAAATTAATATTTATTTACTAAAAATAAATTAGATGGAAATTAAAAAAAAAATGTCATATTCTACTGACCTTCTTGCATAGTCTGAAAACATTAGATCTGGTGTCATCTCCAGCTAGGGTAGTAAGGTCAATATGAGTGATGGCCTTTAAAAGCCATGCATTAAAATTTTCAGGTGACTTCACAACATGACTATCTAAAATTATTTTAATCTGTGCATCAACACTTGACTTGTTGATATGTACATTTTTTAAATTGTTTGCATCTAAAATAGAAAACAGATTAAATCAGTAGTGCTAACAAATTTGTTTTTTTATTTTGGTACAGTAATTAAGAATTAAATATTAGAGAAAACTAATTTTGTCTGCCTTTTCTTTCACGAGTGTGGAATTAGTCAATAAATCCTATATACTATTTCCAATAATTTTTTCGGGATGACATCAGTCTCATGTCATAATTAAAGTGTAATAAAGATAACTAACGCGTAGTTTAAATTACATAGAATAATATTGCAACGAGAAAATTATTATGACAGAAAATAATATTCTCTCCATATTAAGAGGTAGCTTTGTACAATTGAAAACTTTCTTTAATTAAGATTAAATACTGAGTTATAAGTGAAATACCTATTAAAACTTTATCAAAAGTGATAAAACCAACTTGTTATCACAAGTAGTTTATACAATATATGAATATCTTACCTAGCCCTTTTGACAAAGTTTGTACCATGATTATCTCTCTGCTTTATTTAAATAATTTCAGAAGGCCTAAAATCACTCATCAAATATTTAATTAAACATTAATTAAGCCGGCTAAATGTAAAAAAAACAAACGAAAGTGAAGTAAATTAGAGGCAATGACATTGACAAATATTTATGACAAAAGAACTGACTGACAAGTGACAACTGACATTACCAATTGACGTTCTAAATTTTCATTCGTTTGGATTTCCTGTTGCGGTGTTGCCAAGTATGTAAATCAAAACTCTCAGGTCTGAAGTTAGATTTTAATTCTGTAAATCACACCCCTCTACCTCATCAATATAAGGCATTGATGATGCAAAAAATTAAATAGTTGGGCCCGTGTTTCCATCCGGTCAACTCAGTTTACGCTGCGCCCAACGAAAACTACGAATAACCATTTTTGTATTACACAAAGTCTTGTCCCGTGTAGGATTTGAACTCACAACACTTGGTGCAGTAGAAAGCGGTGAGGCGACCGCTTTAACCACTAGAGCAACCGTGCAATCATGCTTTATAGCATTTTTAGCACGCGTGATATTAAATTGTCGCAGATCTTTTTTTTACTGTTGAGATTTGTCTACTGTAATTTATACTCTCGATTGTCGGCACTTTATATAACTTGTTGCAATACATTTCAGAATCAAACTCACTTGTAATAATTCCACTATTTTTATTTAGTTTACACCTGACCGGTTTCGCCTTAAGGCAGTATTTGTCTATTGGGCTGCAGATTGGACGCATCGTCTGGAGACTGCAGAATCATTATGCGCTTTTCATCGACGAGCTTAAGAGTGACTAGGGTACGTTCCGCTGAACTAGAATCGGCACAAAGTATAATGTCATGTACCTAGCACAACTAAAGAAAAAATCCTTTTTTCGCATAAAGTCTGTATGTATGGCGATTCTCACTCCTCCTTTGCTGCATTTTATTTTAAATCTTTTTGTTGGTTATTACCGTGGTTGTTACGATTCTTGCAAAACTATTAAAAAGTAGGAAACGGGGAATTACGTAATTAAATGATACACAACTGATTGTTTAAAATGTAAAAATTTAAAATAACCAATGAAAGAATTCGTGTATAATTATGGAACATCAAAATTGAGTGACGCAAAACGGAGTTGATAAAAGATATTTTAAAATCACTTTTTGAATGATGGTATTATGAAGTAACAAATATTTAAAATCTATACTTATATAAAGCTGAAGAGTTTGTTTGTTTGTTTGTTTGAACACGCTAATCTCAGGAACTACTGGTCCGATTTGAAAAATTATTTTAGTGTTCGATAGCCCATTTATCGAGGAAGGCTATAGGCTACATATCATCACGCTAAGACCAATAGGAGAGGAGCACCAATGAAAAATGTTTCAGAAACGGGGGAAAATTATCACGCGACGGGCAATAGGTGACGCAAACGAGGCTGCGTGGCTCTGCTAGTATATATATAAAATGTAAGTGATTAAGAAACTCTCCTTTTTTTTGGAATCCGTTAAAAAGGAACATTCATAGTATTCCACACTCAACACTAATAATACCTATCTATACTAATATATAAAGCTGAAGAGTTTGTTTGTTTATTTGTTTGTTTGTTTGAACACGCTAATCTCAGGAACCGCTGGTCTGATTTGAAAAATTCTTTCGGTGTTGGATAGTCCATTTATCGAGGAAGGCTATAGGGTATATATCATCACGCTACTACTAATAGGAGTGGAGCAACAATGAAGAATGTTTCAAAAACGGGGGAAATTTTTACGCTACGGGCAATATAAGGCGCAAACGAGGTTGCGTGGGTCAGCTAGTTACCCATAAATTCGAAAGTTGTCTGTTGGTCTGTCTGATGCTCTTTCACGGCTAAACCGCTGCACTGATTTGAATACATTTGTCATGGAGATACTTTGAATCTTGAGAAAGGCTAAGGGCTACTCTTTAACGCGATAACCGACAAACACGCGGGCGGATACTCGTGCCAAAGCTAGTTTTATATTTTTTTTGGAATGCACTGTAACAAAATGACGACTAGGTTACTTAATGTTTGTTTTGAACATAAGATTGATAGTGGTTTATTAAACTTTCAAGTTCATAAAAATGCACATCTAAAAAAACAATATTTTGCACTATCTTTTCATTAAGGGATAAATAATGTATTGTACTATTGTCCTTCCCCGACCTTTCCTTTTTTAAGTTTTCATTTTGTTATTCCAGTTAGCCCTTAAAAATTTTACGTCTTATTTTGTAAAATCTTGAATAGGAAATGAGGATCAGACTCTTAGCCAATTTATTTTATCCCAAGAAGACAGCTTAAGATTAAGACAAGTTCGTTTTTATTTAACAACAAAAAATTAAAAGCCTTAGTTAATTTTTTAGCTCACATTTCCTTATAAAAGTGTACCAGTAAAGTAGTTAGTATATTTTATTGTGTATACTGTTTTGTTTCGGTGTTCACCTATTTATTGAGTTGTGTACACATTGAGGAGCTAATCAAAGAATAAATCTCTGAAGGTACGTACACAAGAGGATTTATTGCGATCTGAGATTTGTTTCTGACTCGCAGGACGCGAAGCGAGTGCTATAAACATTTCAGCGGACCATTACTGTACTCCGCCAAGAATTTACAGCTTTAGCTCCTTTCTTTAAAGTTTTAAACGAATTAATGTTGTTTCTTTCTTCGTACCTTACGATATATTTGTACTAGACTAGTCGAAAAGAAGTGGGTCAAAGTTTTTATTCGAATCAATGTTTCATTTAAAAATATGTACTTTAAGTATTTTTATATTTAGCCAATAAAAATATTTTCGTCCACAAGAGTATTGTAAGAAACATTAGTTACCTACGACACGTAAAGAATGTTTGCCGGTTCAGGTACCAAGTAAATCGAAAAATAGCGAGTGCCGCTAGAGCTTATTTTAATCCAAATCTGCTACATATTTGAATTCTTGGGATAAGATTTAAGAAACAGGCATTAAAAGTAAGTGTTTTGAAATGGACTTGGGTAACAAAGCCTTTTAAGGTTTAGTGAGTGTAAAAGTGTGGGTGTTTTTCTTTTGTTGGGTATCTAAAATTCTCTTTTTCTGTATTTTTAACAAATTTTAATTTCTGACTTTTTATATGTACATACTGAATAGAATAGTTGCAGATTTCTTTATTTCGTTTTATTTTTTTTTAATGACACGAATGTTTAGTACTTTTATTGTCCGCTGGTGGATTCGTTTTCTATTGTCGTGTGCAGCAAATAGTAAGATTAATACTAAAATAGTCAAAAATAATATAGCTCTTGTAATTTCATGGATAAATAAACCAGACACTTCCTCGAACCACTGTAATTTAAAAAAAAAGATAACTCCTGCATTAGGAATACACACCTGTATCACGTGGCACCTTAGAATCATACATGTAACGGACACACAAAGAACACCCAGACTCAGGACAACAATTTGTGGTTCACACAAAGTGTTGTCTCATGTGGTATTTAAACCCACTACACTTGGCGCAGTAGAAAAAGGCGTAGTGACCGCTTAAACCGATAGGTTAACCATGCAGTCAAATAAAAATGAAGTAATCTACTACCATCATTTATTAACTACTAGCTGAACCCCGCGGTGTTACCCGCGGTTATTGTTTTACTGCGAGTAACACCGCGGGACAAAGTTAGTCTAAAATAAAGTGGCCTAAGTTACTAGTCGGCGCAATGGACTGCGCCTGAGTTACTGCGTTGACGCAGGGAATTTCGCTGCGTTACCCATGTCTACCCTGGATCATCAGCTACCTGCCAGTGAAAGTCCCGTCGAAATCGGTCCAGCCGTTCCAGAGATTATCCGGAACAAACAGACAGACAGACCAAAATTTTTTAACTACATTTTTGGTATATGTACCGTGTATACATACATATGCATTTGGTGTAAAGGGTTTATTTTAATATTACAAATAGACTCCAATTTTATTTATTTGTATAGATATATAGATTACTTAATTAATACCGTTTTTTTCTAATTTTACTTTAACAACATTCAATGCGTTTGCTTTGTTTTAAGTTTGTTGTTTTGACTTTGCAACAGAATTAAATTAATCTACGATTAACTTAACCTGAAATTAGCGAGCTTGATACTTTTATTCTGTTCAAACCTTTTTTTTCCGATCTACCGTTGAGTGGATAGAATCGTAAGTAGGTAGGTACTTCTGGTTCAAGTTCTGACGCATTCGATATTTACAGTTTTTAGTAGATCTCCTTTTTCAGTATTACTTAATTTATTTATTATCATACTAAACAAGTATTTGGTGCAGCTCGGGTATCGTACTCGAGATGTAAAGCTCAGCAGTCGCATACGCTACCGGGGTACGTGGTACGTATTATTATGTGGTATGTAGCAGTTCAAGTGTCTAAAGACTAAGTACCAATACTAGAAAAATAGCAACAGTAAGAAAAAAAGCTTTAGTTATTTTATAAGCTTTCTATCACTATAATGTACGTTTATCGTTATTTTCGTTTCACGTTTTTAACTTGATAATTAAAAATGTGAAACGAAAATATCATTATCAACTAAACGCGATTCTTAAAAGGTGCCATTTAACTCTTTTATGGATCAATAAAAAAAAAAAATTTGATTGCACCTTTTAGTTACATTCAGTAGAGTTAAAGGGTTACGTAATAATGTAGCCCGGACATGTCACAGTCTGATTGGCAATAAATGCGACGGGGCAAGCGACGCGACAAAATGAAAAATACAAGTACCTATCTACATAAATGTTAAAATTAAGACAATCATTAACCAAACAATGACATTTTGAAATGGTATCCATGTGTGAGTATAAAATAACTAACAATGTAAACGACTTTTCTCACCACGTTGTTAAAGTACAGACATTAAAACAAGATTAATTTTACATCGCTTAACCCAAAATTCATTTTCAAAGTTATGTCAAGACATTATTGTTTTATGGCGTCTATAACTTTCATCTTGTAATGGTTTTCTTGTGCTGTGTTGTGGCCAGCCAGTTGTGGCTGTTTTGTGGTGCTAACGATATTCGTAGTTCGCAGAATAAAAGAAGCGAAAAGAGATAAAAACTCATACTGCAAACGTGACTACTAAAAAGGGTAAGTTAGGCGGCTCAATAAATCCTCGGCTAACCGAGTTGGAGATTTATATTTCTATTACAGATCTTCTCACGAAATGTATCTAAGACGGCTTTTTAAATGAAACCATCTCAAAATTGTTAGTTGTAATGTATACCTCAGTTATGTAAATTTACTTTGAGCAATATTTAACTGTACAGAGTATAATTGGTTTACTTTGGAACGACTACTAACAAACAACACGCTTCGTCGTCAAAAAATGTACCTAACAAAGATTGAACAGAATAACTGGGTAAAATCAGGAATACATCGCAGAGCCTTTTCCTTTTTGAATATTGTCGCTGAGTTTCCAGTGAACGCATGTTGCATTCGTTGAACACTTGCTCACCTAAATGTCCTAAAAAGTCCTGGCAGTCATGTTGTGGTATGGTGTGGAGTGTGTGACGTAATTATTATGGGTGAATTGAATTTTGCATATTTTTATGACAGAGCTTGAAAATGATGTTTGAAATTCGGAGTTTCAAGCGAGTTACCGTTACAAAATTTGAGAAATGAGTACCTACCTATGCTCTTTTCTTGAAGGTTTTTAAAATGCTTGTGTGATAAATTATTAAAAAATGGTATCGTTATGTTAGACACATTATTATGTCCTAGTTAAAGTATCTTGCACATCATCAATGGAACATTGGCTAGTTGATACTCCAAAAATGAGTATTTTTTTGCCGCAAACGCAGTCGCTTGTAAAATATAACCTTTCGACTAATAGAAGAGTGATATAGAAGCTTTGTCTATTGATTTAGAGAAAGATTGCGTCTGATCAAATAAGCTATAATAGCACGACAGTACTGTTAATATCAAAACTTGAAACAAAAAGTATATACTATATTTTTTTTATAGTTTTAACAAAAATCATTTAAAAAATGACAATATTACTTGTAACTAAATTATGTTTAATGAAAACTTACTTATATACGATAATCTGGTAGTGTGTATTATTAAAAAGTTTCATACTTAGTATTATTAAAATTTCTCAAATATTTACAGTTCGTTCCATTTTGTTCCTGGAATATTTCAAGCAACTTCCATTCTATTTATTTTTTATTCCCACAAAATTACACATTCTATATTACATATATGACTGTTTTTTGTATAAATATTTGTTGTCAAAATAAACATGAGATATATTATCGTACTACGTAAGTAGTAGTGATCGTAACAATGTGTTAGATTGTTTGTATGTAAACTTTCGAACTTAAATTTTATCATTTAAACTACCTTATTAAAAGCAGCATAATGTTTTATTATTCTAGCAGATCAATTCTAGTACTAAAATTTGTTTAAAATTCATTCCAATCAACTTTCGCTCTCTTAATGTCAGACATGTGCAATGTCATTCATAAAAATCATGATATTTTATACCATGATAAAAATATTCTCGTAATTAAGTTTTCAGAAGAAAAATGTTAAGTAATGCAAAAGCAAACGAAATTGGAATGAAATTAAACTTATTGCTAAACTATTTATTTCTTTTGAAAACAAAACTTAAATGATACGCCAATGAACATGTTTCTAGTATTTATGCTTTCTACTGGTAAATCAAAAGCAAAACAAACCGACTTCCTTAATCGAAGACAAAGTTTTCTTCTTACAATGAATTCCGGTTGCACTAGTTCATCAATCATCGTATTTTCGGTTGACGGAAACCGAGGCAACTTTTGATGTTGATGTTGACAGCGGACAAAAACAAAATAAAGTTTTGGAGTTGAAGTACTTGCAAATATAGAGGACTCAGAAACATGATAATATTTTAAGTTACAACTGTTCATTGCAAGAACTTGAATGTGGAAGTATTTTGGTGTTCCTTATTTTTGAAATGAAAATGTACAATAAAGTTGTTGGTATTTCTAAGGTTGTGGTGGGTGGAGTATAAAAATCTTTTGATTATTCCTGCAGCGCAACAGTTACCGGTTTACCATCTCCTCATCCAACACTTCGTCACCTTCTTTATTGGGCAAACAGTCTGACAGCCAACTGGTTTTTGTCACCAGGTTTAATACCCTATATGCAAAGCTTTTTTTGCATTATTTCATTTCTTTTCAATCCTTTTTCTTGGCGTTATATCTAGTAGCTGAAAAACGTTGTGAAATAATCTTTCAGGATTATCTCTTTGGACTAGATTGTGAGTATTTCTTCAGCTTTGTGTTTAATGTTTAAAGACTGAAAAAGTAGTTATTGGTTTGTCGGACTCGAGTTTTAAAGAGAGCCATATTTAACTATGTATTTTCTCTGTTATCTTGTAATCTTATTTCACGTCACATTATTCTTGCTTTGTCAGATCTTATTTCTGCTTAGCTACTTTTATAGAATGAATAAATTAAGTACCCTTACGATTCAAAATGGTCAATTCAATAAGGTAGCTACTATTTTCGTTGTACGGTATTTTTGTACTTTCATTTCAGCATTAATTGGTGGAATTGCTCTGAGAATATTTCAGTACACAGCCTCGCTAAATTAAGCCAGCTCATATATTCGTATGCCTACGTCGTTTAGGCATTTCCTGTTAGTAGGTTGGTCTGATATTAAATAATATGGAATGATAGAATTGTTACAATTAACCTAATATATCTAATACAGATTTAGGAAATTTGATATCCATTAAATACTGGAAAATAAATATTTGCGAGCATTTAATAATTTGTATAGTTTTTATTCCATACAGAGCTTTCAAAACGAACTAGGTATATATATTAGAAAGCACAAGAAAAAAGTATAATATATTTATAGAGTGCCATGCGACTGTGGCACGAGAAGTTAATTTGCTCGCTTCCGCTTTTCTGACGAGAATAGAGGCGGACGGATATACTCTACTTCTATTACGAGTGCTTAGGAGAATAAATGGAACACTACATGCACACATATATTTATCATTAACTGCTAGCTTTTGTCCGCGACTGTGCCCGTTTATATGTCGAGTATCGAGGTAAAAATTGGTTTATGTGTTCAAATTCAAATTTAAAATTTGTTTTAAATACAGATTTCAAACAATTGCTAAGAAAGAGTACAAAAAATGACATACATGCCATCACATCAACATCGCTTTAAATATTATTCTGAGGAAGAGTAATGTAATGTAAAACTAACTTCTGTCTTTCGTTTTAGTTATAGTTAGGCAATTTAACACTTAGTAACATTTCCGTTTGTTTGATAATAGTTTATTATAATTATACTATGTTAATAATAACATATTTAAAAAGTTGTAAATTATATTTTGCTATTCAACAATGGCCAGGCCACACAGTGTTTTTTTTACAAGAGTTTGTTGCCTTTATGTCATTTTTATTCCACTTTTTACGTCTTAATCGAAAGGTAAATATCACGGATAATATAAGTACCGCACCTAAATTAATATTTAGAACAATTTCTAAGTGTATAGCGTATGTGATAGCCAGTAGGCATATAAATCTGAGGTATGCAATTTACTAGTACTTATTATAATCTATTTCTTGAGATATTTTCTGAGCTATCGGACTTGAAGTAATTTTTTATAGAATTTGTTACTTCTCCTTTACAGTCATAATCATAATCATTTTGTAGACATAAATATCACAGGCCAAAATGATCGCAAACAAAGAAAAGCAATACTTACAATATTATATAACGGTCTGACTGACATCTTGTCATCCGTCACTCAATGCCGTTTTGTCATTTCCTGTTTTTTGTTGATTTTCCGCCATTTCCTCTTGACCATTAATGCGCGTGGTCTCTTAATACTCCCGCGTGAAAACGTTTGCAAAAGGAATCAAGCCGACTAGTATTTATAATCTTTTTCTAAATTCAGGCTATACCATGAATTTGTCGTGTGTTGATCAAGGGAGAATTATAGCTTTGAAGACCAAGACTGTGTACATTCGCAATAAACATGATTCTACTCATGTTTTCTAACAGGTAAAGAAGAATCAGATTGGCTAGCTCATCTATTTAAATATATAAAACTATAACTCCACTTCAGGCAAATTTACCGTGGGAGAGCCATGCTTACCGTGGGAGAGCCATGCTTACCGTGGGAGAGCCACGCTTACCGTAGGAGAGCCACGCTTCGGCATGAATGGGCCGGCTCGACCGGAGTGATAATAGGGCCTCACAGAAAACCGGTGTGAAATAGCGTTTGCGCTGTATTTCACCGAGTGAGTGAGAATACCGGAGGCCCATACCCCAATCCCTCCCCCCATTCCCCTCTCCATCCCCCAAAGGCTGGCAACGCACTTGTGACAGAGGCATCAGGATGTTGCGGGTGTCTATGGGCGGCGGTAATCACTTACCATCTGGGGACTGTTTGCTCGTTTGTCGTGCCTAATCCATAAAAAAAAAAAAATTAAATGGAAACGCAACCATTTCTGCAGTGCGGGATAGATGTTAATTAGGTACCTATTTACAAATGTATATATATTTTACGTGAAAAGTTTTAAATATTAAAATTTGATTGAGTCAGAGAGGCAACCATAAAGGGTATTAGGTTCTACTAAATCAATTAAATTACTCTGAGCATTAACAGTCGGAATGAGACACTCCTTTCAGTACGCCAACCTGATATAATATTCTGGGACATATTACACAATACTACTTAGACCCAAGCAAAGTAGAGCTTGTACGGATAAACATATTTAGATATATTTTTGAATACATTAATATAATATCTAAATAGATTTAAGTGACTGAGTAGACTTTAATCCACAACAGGCAATACTTAGAATTTTGTTGTTTATTAAAACAAATAAATTTAGTTGAAAATGAAATCAGTTTTAATTACTTGTTATTGAAAGTGTAGTGGTATTTGCTAGCAGTTTATATTTTATTTTTGTATTCTATATTATAAACTAGCTTTTGCACGCGGCTTCGCTCACGCAGACTTTCATCCCGTGATTTACTCCCTTAGGGCTGGAATTTCCAGAATTCCTTTCTTAGTGCTCACTTACGTTATATAAAGAACCTAAATGCAAAATTTCAGGATTCTAGGTTCAGCGGTTTAGGCTGTGCGTTGATATCTGGGTATGTCAGTCAGTCACCTTCCTCTTTTATATATATATATATATATATTTATATATATATATATATATATATATATATATTTATTAATGTTAATTGAGAACAATTTTATCAGTACGTAGATAAAGGAAGTCATCGATACATTTTATGTTAAGATGATACTTATACCATTTTTATTTTGACAAAAAACATACATACCTACTTATTGCATTTCTCATCTTAAGTTTTTAAGAAGTCAAGTAGTTATGTACTGTATCTAATTGTTGGTTATTAATTTCGGCAAGTAAAATGACGGTAAAACGATCCAATCTTTCTATACTAATATTATACATTAGAAAGTAGCTCTGTCTGCCTGTTACGCGTACACCACTAAACTGCTGCACCAATTTCAATGTAAACTTGTACGGATTAAAGTAATTGGCTACTTTGATACTGGACTTCGGCCACTCTTTACCACGATAAGCGTCAAAAACGCGTGCAGAGTCGCAGGCAAAAGCTTGTAATATATATTTGAAAAGAAATAAAAAATTCAAACAATTCAGAATTCTATTTGTCTTCAAAATCATATTTTTTTTTGTAATATCAATTACTGAGTTATTTATAAAGGCTTATATTTCATCAAAATTATTAGGTGCGAGTTCTTCAACAAGCTTTTAAGGTAGTAAAATTTACTTTTACCCATGAAGCATACTTTAGTAACATCAGTTTTCTTTGAGACCGTGGTATTATTCCGATCGAGCTTAGCCCGTGTGTGCCTTAGTACGGCATCCCACGATAGATTTTACTTAAAACAACTCTATTCTCTCTCTTGATGTTCAGGAATGAGGTAAATATTATTGAACATACTGTTTTTGAAAATAGTTTTACTTGTACGTACCTCTATTATTTGTGTCTAATTGCTTTTTTATCTACATTTAAAAGTGCCATTCAAATGGGACAATAATTATAGTGACACTGCAGCAAGCGTGAATAAATAAAACAAAAAAAGTATGCCAAATCAAAATAACCGAAATATAGGTACATTTTAGAATAATGACTAGCAATCGAGTTCCAATGCGTATTTCGAAATAAGTGAAGATCAGAGGAAACAAAACCTAATACGAAATAATCCTCTTTGTAAGTCAATCAAATCAAATCTGTACGCATTATTGCACGAGTAAGTACGTACTATGTACTCGTATATATTATAATAGATTCACTTACAATCAAGAAATCCTGGGCTTTCCTTTCCATTTTAGACTAATCAAATTTACCCTAAATTTACAATTGAGTAAGTGGAGATATTCCAAAAAATCTTAGAAGAATATTTTAAAATTTTCAAAAGTGGATTGGCAATTTGCAATGTTTTCTTACTTGAAAAGACTAATCCACTAAAATAACATACACAGAGGGTCTCGGTTTTGCACTACGCCTACGCGAATCGCCTTTGATGCCAACAAAACTCAGATATTCAGATAAAAAATTCCATATAAGAATTGTATCGGGAAAAACGTGTGTCAGCAAGTAGGTACACTACAATGTAATATTTAAAAAGTAGAGCAGATTTACATAATAAAGAGTGTATTACATAATCAAAAGTAATGGATTTTTTGTTGTTTTGCGCCAAGCGAGAGGAGTTACCGGAGAACTAACTGTTTAAGGGCTAGTTTCAACACTTACTGATAAAGTTCCTGCTAGAATAGTGTCGAATTATCTGTAAAATATCAATAGATTTCAGTTTAACAAGTCTTGGATATATTCATGTCAGATATACATTTATTAATCAGCAACTTTATCTGTTAAATAGTATTTTATGGTAGATAACTATCTAAAATGTTATGTTGTTAATACTGTAATTAGTATTGATGTCATCCGGACCATCATTACGAATCTATTGACATCTCATTCATTAAAATGGGTACGGTATTTTAGACACTACGGTGGTACCATCCAAACATACATAGATTACCAAAACCATTACCCTTTTTTTGACTTTGCCTTAGTCGGGTAAAAAAACAGAACAATAATATGTTAGAGATTAAATTGTTGCTAACTTCAAAATTATAGATAAATCCCAAAAGTGTGGAGAGTTTTCCGAAAACCGCCGAATGTTTTCACATACGTTTTCAATTTCATACCCCGCTGGTTCAGTTAATTAACCTGTGCAGCGTATTATAAATGAGTTCAGAGTCACACACCAAATGGCTTTAATTTGAAACTTACATCGTCTTTAACTAAAATCATTTACTTGATCTAGGCTTCAGTGTTGTTTACACGCACTAATTTTATTCCCTTCGGCCGTAAACTTTCTAATCGTAACTAATGTTAAGTAAGTAGATGAAGTAGAATAGCGTCTACGACTAAGTACAAAGTAATTACGGATGAGGTGTATATAGCCTAGGTATATATGCTTATATACTATACTTTGGAATAATAATAAATCTCTATACTGTACTATATTATTAACAAGGTTAACTTAAATAGTGAACCTTAAACTAGCAAAGTACAATTGGCGGCCTTATCGCCCGGAGACAATCTCTTACAGGCAATCGTGAGAAGGAAAAAAGAGTAGGGATGAGAAGTATAGGGTAGTGTCTGATGAATAAGAAAATGGATAGAAAAAGGAAATTATAGTAGAATTAATACATTATAATCCTATATTATATGGAATGTTGCTGCACTAAAGCTTGGCCAAGCTTTAATAATATACCTACGATACGAATAATATTATGGGATATGTGTCGTTAACTAATGAGTTAACGACACATATCCCATAATATTATTCGTATTATATAAGGTTATACAAGAAAGTATAATGATACTTTCTTGTATAACCTTATATAATATAGGATACCTACGTATAGCACTGTTACTTATAAATAAATTACGTAGGTTATTCTTTATTAAGTTTTCTAGTTCATTCCAAACTAATCTAATCGAAACCCGTAAAACTTAAATATACATATGTATGAACTGTAATATAATATTATTAATATTTGACCCTATTTCATACCATTTTAGATAGGTACTTAGACAGATTTTTTTAGTATACAGTAAATGGTTTGTGCAAATACGTAGTTATTTGTTCCGCTTTCATGCCTTAGTTAAATTACTTAATTGATTTCATGAAATTCTGTTTAAAAATTACTACGAACACATCAAAGGGCATAGGATACTTTTATTCCCAGATTAAAATACTATTCCCGAGAATAGACTAGTAATCCCTAGGAATAGTAGATATGGATGTTTTATAGTATTTTTTAATAAATTAAACCATACAAAACTTTAACATATAAGGAGAAAAGTAAATACATTTTGCTACAAAATAAATATTAGGTAATACCTATATTTCATTTATAATATAGAATGTGTTAGATTATAATACATACTTAAAATGTGCAGGTACCTACTTATATTGCTTACCTTATCTTAGCATTCATAGGTTTAGTTTATATTCAAATTAAATCAAATCTTTAGGTCTCAGTAAACCGACTTTTAATGAACAAACATTAGTTAGATACCTGTTAGTTAGGTACAACTCCATTCCTCCGGGATAGGGTCAGTGTGGATTGGGTGAGACCTAAAATAACATGGTTCGGGAGCTTTCACAGTAGTTTTGAAGCCGGCCGTTGGGGTTTTTATGGATTTTTTTAAACTTTTCAACCTCATATCTGAACGTCAATCTATTATTTTTTCAGGCTATCAAAGAATCACTATTGCAGGTGTCAAGGGCGGCGGTGGTCACTTTCCATCAGGTGAAACGACTGCTCATTTGTCCGCTCTGTCGCTCTGAAGACATCATACACTATGATTACTCAATGTGCTTTGCGGATGTTGTCGCAACAAATGTGAGAAAAGAATGGTTCAAAGTCAAACTCACAAACCTAAATAAAAATAAATGAACATAAAAAATTTATTGCGGTTTCTTTTTTATCTATCACAATTATAGATTGACACAATGTCACAACAATAAGTCGCTAAAAGTAATATAAATTTAATTTAAAAGCAACACCGTGGTGCAAATAGTTCAACCAGTGTTGATTAGTGTCTGGCAGGTTCGACCTATAACCCGTTTCGAAATATTTGAGGCTTGTAAGAATAAGTCGGTCAAAAAACTCATTCATTCTTTGAAATTGCTCGATAGCCGTTACTTCAAAGTAATTACAATATAATTATGAATTAACAGCGTTTGACAGAAATATGAGAGATGATTATTACTTCTATCGTCTATCGTTAACAGCGGCTGCGGTAGACGATACATGTGATGTATTTTTAACCAACTTCAAAAAAGGAGGAGGTTCTCAATTCGACCTATATATATATATATATATTATGTATGTTCGCGGATAACTTCGTCGTTTATGAACCTATTTTCCTTTTTTAATGGAAAGGACATATCCCAACCGCAGTACCATGATGAGGATACTAAGATCTGATGATGGCATCTAAAAGAAATCGAGTCGAAAATTGAAGTTGGTTTTTATTTTGCTTATGTACAGCCATTTCGTGGCTAATAAATTTATATTCTAGACAATTTCTAATAGTTTGTAGTACCACTTAACACATAATGGTACCTAACAAAAACGTATATTGATTTATCACAGTATTGTTAGTAATCATGTATTTTTGATAAAAGATTTACGATAATTATATTCAATATCTATTTATAGGTAACAAAATACGGTCTAATACTTTCAAGATCTACGCGTCTCTTTGCAGACTACCAAAGATCGACTATGTTGATGCCCTAATTTGTGTCGGATTCGGAACCTAGCACTTCTGTTTGTCTCGTTACTTGGTGAAGCATATTTATAGTTGTTTATACGACAAAACACATGCAGTAGAATTCATAAAAGTTTACGATCAAATCACAGGGAAGGAAGTTGTGGGCTTACATACACAATTGTTGGTGACCACATCGCGACTACAATAAATCTGTTTAAAATCTAATTCTAAAATGTCTTGTCCATCGCGATTCGTTTGAAGTTAGCCGAGATATAAAATTTCACACTAGAAGTGTTTCAAAAAGAGTTAAAAGTTTATTTTACGTGAGTTTACGAGAGTAGAACTCGAGTATAATTTAACATTTTAAGTTTTGGTTAACGAGACTCTAATTAAGGAAGTTACCGCGAGAGTTCGCTAATATTATAAATGGAGAGGAAAGAGGCCAAATTCTCGCCAGCCTCTGCGTGTAATGACATTTCCTACTGCACTTCTGTTTTATATTTTTGCAAAATTCTTATACTACAGTCCAGTTCTTAAAAGGATAATCTCAAACAAATTATGAATTGTATCTTGTTAATTTAATTCTTTGTTTTGAGAATAAATAAATAAAAATATAACTTCATTCTTACAACTCCTTTTTTTTAAAGTATTCGCAAATACAACGTTTAGAACTAAACTTTTCGATAAGTCTACACAAAGTTTTTCTGTTTATCTGTAGACTTGAATTTGTCTGTCTAACCCTTCGGGGATATAGGCGTAAGGTGGTGGGTGTAGAGTAGAAAGACAAACTCAAGTGTTTCTTTTGAACATAATTCAAACCAAATGCTTACTTTTTTAGCATAAAGTTTCAAAATTACGCAGTTAATGTTCTCTTTTAAAACATCTGTGAAATTCTAAAAGTTGAAAATTATACACAAAGGACATTTTTCATGCAATATTTATGTATATTACTTAAATTTGTTGTATTTAAAAAAGCTTTGAGCATTCAGGATCTTTGCCATTATGCGTTGTATGGTTGTATCATATTCTTGTTTTCTTATAAAAATAAGGACGCAGTATGTGAAAAAAAAATATTACGTCATACCCGGGGTATAGCCAATGCTGTAAATGTTAAAGAAAGAGAAGGTTTATCAGGAGGAAAAGTTACAGTTCTTAGGGGAAAGTGGTAGGGGCGGCAGTAAATCAATTGACTTTTCCTCTTTTTCACAAAGTTTAACACACTATTACGAAGCTAAATTCTATGTATAGTAAGAAACAGCAAATATTTACAGTTATAACCTGACTGCCAAAACTATTTTTCGGTTATACAATTTGAAAAATAAATAAATATTTCGGACATCTAACACACAACGTCATCTAGTGGGACTAGCAGCCAAGCGGAGCTTGTGTTATGGGTACTAGGCAAGTGATGTAAATATACTTATTTTTTGTAAATACATACATATTTTATACATAGAAAGCACCCAAACTCCGAAACAAATATTTGCAGATCATACAAACATTTGGTCTGACCCGAGAATCGAACTCGAGACCTCATGCACAGCAGTCGCGTATGCTACCACTGCGCAGACACACGAGGCAGTGGATAGATAGATAGGTAGTTTTTATTGCACACCATAATATGAAACAATGTGGAATACATACATACAAAAACAGTGATATAATGGGTGGTCTTATCGCAGTCTGCAATCTCTTCCAGACAACCTTCAGATGGACTGTACTTTAAAGTAATATGTGGTTAATGTGTTGGTGTCGTGGTTGGTATAGTCCATTCGCTAAGATACAATCACCTTGATCAAATCAAAGGACCCACCTGCGGCATACACCCACAAGAGACTAATGAGAGATTAATAGATTCGTATTTCACAACAATAACCACCGACACTATCTAAACTAATGGACTATATGCGATTTAAAGATTAGATAAGTTAACATAAAAGTGAGACAAAAGGTTGTAACAATATCAAAAATTTTGCATCACGATTAATACGTCTAAGTAAACTTGTCAACAATAGGCAGAAGTGCTGAAGAGTCTCTTAATATATATTACAAATATACCTGACCTTGACAAGGAACAACTTTTACCTTTTTTAAAAGACAGGCTTAGAAAAGATACGAATAAGGATTTATTTCGTTTTCAATGTTAATCGACATCTGACAGCTAGAAAAAGAGTAAATTTGGTCACGAACAACATTATTCTTCCATTATATTTAATTCGTCCAATTTCTCACCTTTATACGGAATAAAATAAAGAATTATTTCTATCAAATGGTCGTGACTTTAGACGCTCGTGTATGAATGTAAAGAAATTACGGATGATAGTGTACCTTACTACTAGTTTCAGGGTACATAGTCGACTTAAATGTTCTTATTATATATTGGTAAAACCTTAAGTAACCTTACGAAAAAATTAAGCTAAATTGTAAAGACATTTGACTCAGTACCTTGCCTTGATGCCTAAAGCTATCAATATAACTGAAAAAATAAAATAATAGATACTAACTGTAGGTTCCGTTAAAATAGTAAATAATAAAGTAAATAATTACATGTTCTTATTTCTTATACGCATATGTTTAGTCAATCTTTCGTTAGTAAGGAATTTTAAATATCAATTTAAAATTCTAAACCATTAGATTTCGTTAATACCAATTGTTTTATATCAAATATCATAAAAAATAAACATCTACATACATTCACACATAGCATTTGAGAACTACTTTTTACCATCTTTAAAAAAATAATAATTTTTTTATCCAACTATGGAAAAGTCAACAGGAATGGTAATTTTTTTGGAGGCTATGTGCGTTTATATGTACCACCGTAACGTGTCTATACTTCTCAACCGATTTTAATGAATAAGGTGTCAATAGATTAATATAATAATAATTTATATATTTTCTTTTTATAAATTTTGTTAAGTGTTTTTACAGAGTCGGGTTATAGTTTTTTAAGCTTTTACTTGTATGTGATGATAATTTACTTCAGTAGTTTGCGATCTTTAAATGCGACTGTCGGTACTCTTAGTAGGAATATTTGAAAATATTGTTATGTTTTTAAATAACTCAAAAAAATTGCAAAAATCACGCTGGCACCGTAACTTCACTCATCGTGGCATTTGTATTACGTAATAAAATGGAATTTAAATAGATAATCTCGTAAACGAGCTGAGGATCATAACTGGCAATTTTATATGACAGTTTCAAGAACGCGTGTGGCTATCAGGGTGATTATAGCTTGAAATTATTTTGAAAGGGCTGCTGATATAATAACTACCTATTTCGTTGCGATCTTTTACAAAAAAAATACCTGAACATTATTTAGATATTTATTGCATTTAATAACAATATTACTAACTAGCTACGTCCCGCGCGCTAGGAAATACTTGGAACGTTTTTTCAGGACTAAATGTAGCTACATATGAACCCAAGAAAGAAGCTACCTTTATACCAAATCTTATAAAAATAGTTCAGTCCCATTTACTCATCCATCTAAATTAAATGTTTGTGTTAGAAATGAGTTCACAAAGTTGCATTCATTTAACGCAAAATGTAATTACGTAAATTACAGAAGCGAAATATCTTTTGATTAATTGTAGATAATTACATGAGATGTACATTAGAACCAAGGAATACAAGAAACAATTAAGTATTTCTTTCTAAAAGCAATTTACTCTGAAAACGTGATGAATCATAAAATGTTATTTGATTATGCTGGAACTAATAATATTTTAGTCTCAAAGTAAATAGTATTCTGAAAGTTTTGCAATCTAATTATGTTTTGAGTAGATTGAGATATACGCCAATTACTCGTATGATTGTGTATTATTTCTTATTGCAATAATATTTTCATTATATTTCTATGTAACTAGAATAAACAAATATTTCGGACGTCTAACACACAACACCATCTAGTCCCAAGCTAAGCAGAGCTTGTGTTATGGGTACTAGATAACTGATATAAATACATATGTACTTTTATTTTGTAAATACATACTATTATACATAGAAAACTCCGAAACAAATATTTACAGATCATACAAACATTTGTGCCGACCCGGGAATCGAACCTGAGACCTCAAGCACAGCAGTCGCATACGCTACCACTGCGAATAAATGAGTTTTAAGTGTACTATCTAATAATGACTGGACATAGCTCTATTGTTAAAAAAAAAAACCTTTACATTTAACGAGACTGTCTAGAGATTACAGAAAACTCAGAAAAATTTTGGTTATTCTACCTTTTATTTCTTTTTGTGTTTACTTAATTTTGATGAAATGGAAAAGGTCGCGAGCAGTGAAAGCGTTACTTACAATTATCCAAATGTTTTTTTTAGAAAATAACATGATGAAATGAAACAACAAAAGATTTAATTTCTAGGTCTAACCACTTATTGCTCATTTGCCTGGTTCAGTGGTGAAGCGGTAGCGTATAAAAGTCCTGTGTTGTGTTTGAATCGATTCCTGGCTTGAACCTAATGTTGGTTTGGTCGAAAAATATTTCTCTCATAGTTTGGGTGCTTTCTATGTATGTGTTTACAAAAATAAAGAATATGTGTGTTCTATCAGACAAGGCACTTTTCGTAGTACTACCTCTATTTCGTTTCAAACTAGATTGCATTGAATGTTAAATGTCCGAAATATTTCTAATTTAATTTTTAGTTCTTATTGCTTTATCTGAAACTAAATATAGGTATAAATATAGTAAAACTATGTAGTTATTAGATACAAATATATACTATAGATAATTGACAATAGTATACAGTTGCTAGGTTATATTTGATTGATGTGAAATCCTTTAAAATGGTATTCACTTTGGATCAATAGAGATCTCATAACTTGGTCTATTTATATACTATGTATTTGTCGCCAGGTTTATAAATAAATTTAGTAGTAGGTTAATAGCAGTTAGTCTGGGATCCCCGGTACGTTTCCCTGCTAGCCCTGTTATCTACCACAATCGAAAATTTTTGTAAGGTGAAAGGTAGGCCCCTCATCTAAATGAAGTCACTCACGACAAATTAGCTTGATAGTAATAACTTGTAAAATTGGTTCCGGGGATCCCCCGACTATTTTAGGAATATTTCAAATATCTTTTTAAACAATATTCTCATTCGTAAACCATTCTAAAGAGTTTAGAAATAAATTGACAAGCGATTACTGTTTTGCATGACCGGTCAGCTTCATAATCACAAAACAACATGTTTATAGGTACACGTTTTTGTATGTATTTGTTTTTTAAAAAGTATAAATGTATTTATATCAGTTGTCTAATCTCATAGTACAAGCTCTGCTTAGTGCGGTACTAGATGGCGTTGTTTGTGTGACTTAGATATGCCTCGCAATGTTAGGTAGACATTTTAAAAGTTTCAGCCTAAAAACGTTGCCGAAACATACTATCTTCCAACGTTAGACACAACTATCTTACCTTCAATTTTTGTAGAAAATACCCTGCAAATATACGCACGTAATACCTGTTTGTCCAGTTGTCAATATTTCATGATTCATGAGTTGCGTGGAATTTAGTAATTCCATTCTCGGTGGTATATTTGTGTACATTCATACATATACATGTATACCACTGAATCCAGGTAGGCGAGGTTTGTGGTTCGTAATAGAACAGTGTGCTAGCCATTCGACAAAATAAATTAATTTTGAAGAAACGGTTCACTAAAAGAAATAATCAGCTTTATTGCCTAATGCATTATTGTAAATGGCAGGCGTTTATCTTGTTGTGATGGTTAGAGTCTTTTCTTTGTTTCTGCCCGATCATGATTAAACTACGACTTTTTACTGTCAATGATGGTTTACTCGTCTGAGAAATATTTAAATACAGAAAGGAAATTGAAAACACTACAAGAAGTTAAACGTAGGTACTTTAATTTAGGTATAATATTCATCTGATTACATTATATTTAGAACATTTAATAAACATATTATAGGGATATCGGGGATGTCTGAACGTGAAGACGACCAATTAGGGCGAGACCTGTTTCTGTCCAATCATTACTGCCATGCTGGCGGGAGAGGAAGGCTGGTGGGCAGTGACCTCTTTCTGCGAAGCTGTTATATTCCAGAAAGAGACCACTGAACAGGATCAGGAGGAGACTAATCCCGAGCAAAGAAGAGGTTGACGGTATTAACCGCTGAACGGACCGCGGGGCGCTAGAGGTGGGACCTCTGGTGGCACATTTATTGTTGCAGCAACTGATGGGTTGACGGGCTGATTGCATAAAAGTCAACCGGGCTGCCACGCTGGGAATGAGGAGAGAAATATTTTTAACCCGGGATAGGGCCTGATAAAGCATGGCATTGATTCGGGGATGACCTGTAACGTCATGGTCCGGGTCCTCTCAGAGCAGAGCGCCAGAGATCAGCCATCGGGGTGGTTACTAGTGTAAATACTACACGCTTCTGACTCCTGTGTCCCTGTGTCCCCGAGGAGTCGCAGATCCAAAGTTGTTTCCACTCCTTCAACAAAAAAAGGAGATTAAGAGATGTTGCATCGTGTGGTCCAGGGCAAAACGTTTTTTTAAATGAATACATAACTTCATATGATAATTAATTTCTTCATATGTAGTTTCCTTTTCTCATAAATACATAATCAAAATAGTAATATAATCTATCTATATATATATAAAAATGAATCGCCGAACGGTATGTACGCGCATAACTGCCGATCGGCTGAACCAAATTATATAATAATTTTTTTAGTGTTCGTTATTGTTAAGACAAGGTTTATGTACAAGAAAAATGAAGAGATACCGGGAGATGTCCTTTTTGGGTCGCGACTGTTAGTACTCTGCCTGTGGGAAGCTCAGACAGATATATAAATTTGGCGGTACGAAGCGCGCCAGGTCAGCTAGTAAGTAATATATAAATCAAAAATAGCAACAGCAACCTTAAAAATTTAAAATCATATCATCATACTATAATCTGGCAACATGTACCTAACTTGGCAATCATGTCTTTGAAGACATGATTGCTAAGTTTCCAATAAAGTAATTCAATAATCCCCAACCAAATAAAATAATCCTCTAACTTGGACTACCATGTTAAAAGTTTTGCGTTTTCACACTGGTCATACATTAAAAAAGCCGTTTTCATAGTCGGTAATAACATTTTCTGACACACAAGATATGAAAGACATAACACATATACATAATACATACATTGACAAAGAAATAACAAGTTTCTAATATACAGTAAGGGCGCGTTCTCACTATGCCGTAACGATTAATTTATCATTGGACGACTGTCGTCTCTAGCTGTTCCATTATAACGATCGTTTGTTGTCAATTTTTTTTATCGTTTAGCGACTATCGTATCTAACTGTTCTCATTGGATCGCGACCACTTTTTATCGTTTCTTGGCAGTCGCTTTGTCGTTTACACATCATTAGCAAGCTTAAGCAATCTACAGTCTCCTCTACGTTCTCTTGGAGATCAGTTGTGCGTTTATGCTCCTGAGTTCAAGGGACGAATACGAAATTTTAATAATGTATTACTTTTTGGAGAAAATGAAGCAAGCAAAAAAAATATTGGGTACATATCGTGGCTGCGATAGATTTGCCGTTACGATTTTGTCGTAACGATTTTTATCGTTTTACGACTGTTGTGCTAGCCGTTCCCACTGTCATGACAATCTGTCGTCACTGCAAAAAAATGTCGTAGACGACATTAAATCGTGTCGTTCTATATGAACACCTCCATTTAAACATATAAGCCATGACACTTAAAACTACACGATTATCTATCGTCACGGCAAAGTAGGAACGCGGCCTAATACATAATGTACTGATTATGAACGAATAGTATAGTGAAGCAACTTGTTCTCATATGAATCTTATTTATTAAATTTAAATTTTGAAATTTAATAGAATATGTTCATATGAGTTAAATCTCAAGTAAATTAGATTTTTCGATAACCTAATTTAGATTTTTTCCAGTGATTTTCGTGAAATTCTGTATGCAGGTGGTTTAGGAGGCGATAAATCAATTGTTTATCTTTAGAAAATTTACAAAATAAAACCCAAGCAAAACTCGGTCATCCAGGTACCTACTTTACGTTTATGTGTTCTCTGTCAATCAGGAACAGATGAGGCAGGAAAATGTCATTTCCGTTTCTCGTTTTCTGTGGATACGGTAAAAATCACATGGTTCAAACTGAGTAGGACATTCAGAACATTACTCAAGAATTCTTCTATTCATATAGATAATAATAAAGGTAAATATAACTTAAAATTTATATTCAAACATTAAAATAAGAAATAAATAAAGTTTCGAGAGGCAAAGAAATAAAGTTTCCCAAATGGAACACCAATAAACCTTAAATCAAATATGAAAGTGGTCTGTCGATAAAACTTTTGTTCGCTTTAACAACATTAAGAGCTTACCATTTTCAACAATGGCCGATTGTGTACTTGATACCTTGTTACATTTATTTGCCCTTCTCTTGTAAAAAAAAGGTAAAGTGGGGATAATAATTCATTATCTGTAAAATAATTGTTTACATTTTTTGTATTTATAGATTGAGTGGGCCGTAGATGAGGTTCGGTATTATAAATCTATGTAGTTTGCGAAATAAAGTCACAACACAAAAGTTGTATTACATAGTGAAAGAATAATAAAACTACATAAATCTCCATTAGTTTATGCCTTTGTTTGCCTAAATAATAATTTGACTAGGTAAGACCTATTCAAGCACAGTAATGCTGACAACAATAATGTTTACTTAGTCCATTATAATGCAGCACTATAAAGCTATAGTAACAGCGACTGTTATAAAAGGGTAGTCTACATTAGCGGCCCGCGCACAACTTTCAGTAACCTTGTATAATAATCTCGGCAACAATGGGTCGGTGCCTAGAGAACCTTTGTGTTTCATACATGAGTTAATGAATAGAAACTCAAAGAAGCGTAATGAGTCGTTTCTCACACTCAATCTCATAAGGAGACATTGAATTGAGACTATAGTGAATGAATTACCCCCACATTCCCCACGTACTGCTATGTCGCACCCCTGTTGTCCTCGTCGACAAGCACCATGCAATGACTTGCGATCTTGTTCGACTTGCTAATGAGTTTTCGATTTAGCTCGAGACCGACAATTTGCAAGTACCATGTATTTTCTTTCTCGTTACTTTATGACGTCTTTTGACGTTTACTGTCAAAACTTTGGTGTGTTTAAAGAGAATGACGACTTTGTTCTTAATAAAACATCTTACTTTAAATTCAATTAAGTGAAAAAATAATATCTTTGGGATCTGTGTGGCGAAAACTGGTAAACATATATTCATTCAAATTTTAAAAATTACTTTTTACATTAATGTATTTCTTAATATGGGTATAACTCTTTTAAGTTTCCCAAGTCTATTTTAGCGAGAAACGTTTGATTGCATATTCACAAAAGCTTTTCTTTCGATAAACTTGTGATTATGGACAATAGAGTTTTATTGTGTCATGGATATAAAGGTTCTATATCGTCACTCGGGGACGAAATCGAGGATTTTTCCGTTTCTATGTTGGCATCCTCATATAATAATACCAGCGAGGCCTTGTTGACATCTAAATAAACGTATTGAGTGTATTCGTTCAGTGCTTTATGTGGAAGAGTTTTGTTTTGATTAGTAATAAGGGCAAATATTGGATTAAAAATAAGTTCCACATATGTATTAAAAATGTAACTAAAGAGGTAAGAGTGTTGTGAAGTTAGGACAAGGAGATTAATAGAATTAATGATTTGTTGGAACGAATGAGAAATTCAAACTATGTAGGTACATTAGTGTACTAATAGCAATTCTCAACCGGCTAACTTTGGATGCACTTAACATTGAGTAATGTTTGTTCAGCTTTCCTAGCAACCATACACATTAGTTTTCGTAATCAGTTCTCTCATTGATTCAAAGTTAGTTATTATTCTAATCGATTCATGAAATGGGTCCATTTGGCATATGTTTGGAAAGTTTTGGTAACTGTGTGGGCTTTAGAGATTCAGATTATTTAGAATGGCATGCAAAATCGTTAACCAATAAATCCTTTAGTTTGTAGTGAAACCTACATACGTCTATATAATAACAGAACAGGACTATTATGGTATTATTATTACCATAGACTACTTTCTCATAGACCGCAGATCCTTGTCTACAAAACCAATCAACTTGAAACTATTCTGATTAATCTGCAATATGCATCGGATTTCTATGAATTGAACTTTTCGATTAAAACTTGGAACATGAAAACAAAAACAAAAATGTAAACCGTAGTGTAAGACATAAAATGATAAGCTCGCCCGAAATAGAACGTGTTTAAAACTAAACGGATGCGATGAGAGGGATCCGGGGGATAAAAACACTATCAGAGGTTAGAACCCTATTAAAGTCTCTGATTCTATTACATTTTATTGTCAATGGGTCACTTTTGATGTTAGATCTTTTCGGGAGACTACCTCCTTGGTCTAGTGATTAGCGTATGCGACTGTCGATCAGGAGGGTTCGATTCTTGCCAAAAAAGGGTTATGCATAATAAGTGGAGAGTAAGGAAGCAAATGGTGCACCTGTGTTTGCGTATACTCTTGAGCACTAAAATATCTCCTGTGCTGAAATCGGCTAGGAGTACATCATCATTATTTTTCTAGGAGATTATTTGACTACAACCCATAACTTCCAATTTAACAGTAAAGTGTGATCAAAATAGCTCTCAAAATACAGGATTTTTATAAATTGTTAACTTGTATGCATTCTATTCACAGATTGTATGAGGTTCGATATTGAAAAGTACAGCTTGTCAATAGTTATACAAGCTATACAAGGTTTTCAGGTATAATGACTTTACTTTAATCTTGCTAAAATTTTATGTACATAATAGTTAAATACAGTAGTCTTGTACATTATTGTTGAATGTAGTTTAAGCTTGAACGACTTGACTGTCAAATAAAGCGCAACAGTCTAATAATTATTGAACGGACTTTCGTTCATCAGACAAAATTTATAGAAAACAACAGATAGAAGAATTTTAACACCATCAATGGGTTCATACTTTTACTTCAAATTTTCCGAAGTGTAATCATTCCTTATAAGAAAGTTACAATATTGACTTGACCGTTACTTATAAAAATATAATCATCTTTCTCTCATCTATCATCTCAAACATCGCTCTTTTAAGTGTTAAATTTTAAATATTATACTACTAGTGTGTACTTGATCTTCTAACCTCATATTGTATAGTTTTTACTGCAAAATGCCAAAACCACCACGTTATTTCATTGGCTATTACCACTGCAATGATAATTATACTCGTATATCTCCTTTGATATTAATATATTTTATTGGTGTTTTCTATGTATAATATGTATGTATTTACAAAAAAAAAAGGATACATATATATACGTATTAATATCAGTTGTCTAGTATCCTTAACACAAGTTTTGCTTAGCTTGGGGGTAGATGGCGTTTTGTGTTAGATGTCTAAATTTTTTTAATTAATATTGTACTCGTAACAAAATTCTAGTACCTACTAATTTGTACTGAATTGTGGGTTTATATGTAAAACAGCCACAAGTGGTAAACGTGTCTGTTTTATCACAATTATACAATTATAATTGATTTCTTTTCATCACATTTTTAGGATAACTCATTTACAATTATTAAATAAGCTCGTTTATGAATTGTCCTAAAAATCTGACTTACATTACGATTTAGATTTCTATAATTTCGTTTACTTTAAAGAGATTCCTTTCAGAAAGGTTAATTTCTGTACTAATTATATTTTCTTAAAATATTACTGGCTTTTAATAAATTTTTGTTTTAAATATTGTAAGAATGTAACCTGCATTAGTACTGGCAGCGAACAGAACCATTTTACTGTTCGCTTTTAAATAAAATAGCGGTAGCGATCTTAAAACTAATTCTTACTTACATACCTCTGTGTGTGTGTTTACCTAAGTACTTATATTCAAATATGCATTTTAGTTAATAAACAACCTTATATTGCAGAACCTATTTTGACACACACAAATAAATTCTTAGTTTATCCTGAACAATTCATAAATATATTTAGTAAATAAGCCTCCTGTTTTCAAAGTAAAGAATGTTTCTTTGATCGCGAGATTACATATTAATCCAGGATACAATCCGTCTCTCTGCCAAATATCTAAATCCATTTAACAGACATAATTGAGTTACTTAATTCGTTGTTTTATTTTATTAGAAGTCCTGTTACAGTATTAATTTATTACAGGTAAATAATCTATTAACAAAAGAATAAATAATTGTTTCATTTTGAAGATTTTCATTTCTAACAATATTTGCCGTTAACTTTTACAATTGAAACTGATTAATTGAAAAAGTCATGCTTGTCAAGTACCTAGGTGCTATGTGGCCTTTCCTTGCTTCTGTTTCATTCCTTTTTCTTCTGTTTCATTGTTATTCCTTCTTTACCAGCCAGCATAAAGTCAAATCTCCATAGAATTCTCATTGCTGTAAGATACGGAATAGGAAGAAGGGAACTTTGGGTTTGCAAAACGGATAGAATAAGGGATAACTGCCTCGGTGGCGCAGTGGTAGCGTACGCGACTGCTGTTTTTTGAGGTCTCGGGTTCGATTCCCGGGTCGGACCAAATGTTTGTATGATCTGCAAATATTTGTTTCTGAGTTTGGGTGTTTTCTATGTATAATATGTATGTATTTAGAAAAAAAAGTAAATAAGTATTTATATCAGTTGTCTGGTATCCATAATACAAGCTCTGCTTAGTTTGGGACTAGATGACGTTGTGTGTTGGCTGTCCGAAATATTTATTATATTATCATTATTTATTATACTGTATTAGACGTAAAAAAGAATACCTTTAAAACATAGTTTTCAAACAGAGTGTGTTTTAAAATTATTTTAAAGAATTCTCTGAATGACTTGCATTGTCTTTAGCTACTGCAGGTGGAACTACTGGGAGAATTCTATGACTCAAAATGGTTTTTATGTTCATTTAATCGTTTTACCTGTATTGCACACAACTTTTAATGAAATTATTTAAAGGTGTCCCCACCACTTGAATGTTGTACACATGTCTCCATAAATATATCGCACGTTTTTTGGCAATGAGGGATAAAAAATACGGCTTTAGTTGGTTTCTGATGTGGTCAAAGTTTATATCAAAACAAATTATATTGTGTAAATTAAATAATGTGTAAAGTTTGAAAAGGGTCTAAAATGTGTTTATAACTCTAAACTACTGTTTATATACGGAGCTTAGTGATTTTAACAGCAGTGAAAATTCGGACGCCCATTTATTATTATCAGGAGCCGCGCTTTGCTGGGCGCTACATTACGGCACTCTTGTGGTTTCGTAACTACGATCTCTTAGAATCGTGTGATTTACGCTTTTGGAACTTTTGTTGCCGACCGACGCTCAAACTGGTATATGAAAATTTGTTGAACTCAATTAGATAACTCCTTGAGAATTTTGCTTGTTTCTTGTCTATGTTAATCTATTAAATTAATATGTAAAGCAAAATCTTTGTACCCCCTTTAACAAAAAGTATGTGACCGGTGGAGTATGAAATTTTAAATAGATAAAGAACATATGGAGGAGGAGTGCATAAAGTTAAAATAGACAAAAAGAAATTAATAATGTTCAAATTTTGAGCAGGCCCCTCCTGTTCACTAGTGATAATAATAATAAAATTTTACACGTCTCATACACGGCTATGGGATCCCAAACTGAGCAGAGCCTGTACATGTAATGTGATACAAAAATACATACACGTTGACATAAATTAAACTCAAAAACGAAAGAAATGATCATGCTCATCACAAAATTATTTGTTCTGTCTGGGAATCGAATCTAATACTGTAGTTATTAACGTTCGACGATATTGATTTGCAAAAAACTGGTTACGCGTTTTTTGAGGTGAAATCAGTAAGAATTATATCAGCTTTAACCTCTTTGGTTAATGAAATTATTTAAATGACTTGGCTCGCTGAAAGTGCACGTTACTAAATTATTTGAGGGACTTAAGTCCGCTGAAGCGTTTTGGCCTTCAGTGACGTCTTTAAAAGACGTTTAGTAGTCAGAGTAATTAGAGCGATATGGTTTCATTCTGTTGTTTAACCTGAAAGGGAGGATTTAAGGAAATGTTGAATGTATCTTACCTTAAATCAATTGAAAATTTTAGTCTTTCTACCTTTATTCATACCATATTGAATTATTTACCGTTGCTGACTAATTCATCAAAAGAGAGCTTAAGCTGTTGGGGTTCCAAATTTGAAAATTTTGCAGTTGCGGTTTTGATATTGTAAGCATCAGCTAATAAAATGTTTTTGTAAATTTATAGGTGTTCAGTATTTTTGCAGGGTAGTAGTAAAAAAATAAACCGCTACGCAGCTCATATAAGCAGCAAACTACTTACTGGATTAGCCCGTATGGCTAATCCAGTAAGTAGTTTGCTGCAAAACATTCTGATGTGTTACCCATATCCACACACATTCCATGTCCCATTTCTACCATATCAGGTTCTGATGATGGAATCCCAAGGATATCGAAGAAATCCCTCAAATTTGTTAGGCACTGCTGCTGCGCGAGCTGATGATAGAAGGTAAACTCATTAACAGATAGAGATTAGAGCATGATTTCAATATCATATGTACGAATCGACATTAATATGTTAATCATTCAGTAATTCACATGAGCTGATGATAGAGAGTAAAACGATTGAGGGTTACCTCTAGCTCTCAATCGTTCTGATCTTTTTAAAACCAAATACACGAATAGGGCCTTAGTTATATTCTTTCAAGTTGTTTAGGTGATTTAAAAGGTAAGGTTAGGAGTTAAATGAAACTTTAAGATACCGATCTAGTAACTAGTAGTCTGTACACCGAGTGTAATACTAAACAGTGTAAAATAAAAAAAGCTTCGTTTAAAAAACCGACTTCAAAAACTAAGAAGTATAAAATAACTTAATAAAGGTTTAATTAAATACACCTCATATGCAAACCTTTAATATTAATCAAGCACTATTATTTGCATGTGCTACTTATTTATAGGTTTAAATTCGGTGCCAAGCCAAATGTAATTAGCTAAATTAAATCTTTATTAAGTTACTAGCTGACCCGGCGAACTTCGTACCGCCATATATACACATTATACACATCTGTCTCAGCTTCCCACAGGCAGTGTACAGTCGCGGACAAAAAATTCCCGTATCCCACGAGTCCCAAATACCTCATAGAGGACTCGATGCCGATGCGAGACACAAACCTTGTCCTAACAATAACAAATTAATAAAAAAAGAATTATTTAATTTGGTGCAGCCGATCGGAAGTTATGTGCGTACATACGTTTCGGTGATTCATTTATACATATATATATATTTATAGATTTTATACTTTTTAGTTTTTCAAGTTGTTTTTTTTTAACGAAGTTTAATTTTTATATTCAAACTGTTGGCAAAAATCACAGTAAATATCAACAGAATAACAAGAAATGAGTACGTCATATCGTATTGATCACAGACTGAAATATAGTTAAGTATGATGTTGACAGAAACTTCAAATAAGTATGTGTTCGGAAAGAAGATGAAAACTCTATTTAAGAATTTCAAAAACTCTTTATAGAAACCAAGATACTTTAGAATTTCATGTATATGCTCGTCCAAGTATGTTCACAGTTAAATTGTTATTTTCAGCTATCGAGATATTACGTACTACGTACATCTCAATGTTTTCAGCGCATTATATGATCAATACTTATTTTTTATATGAATTGGTACAGCTGAATTGGCACAACATTACCACGAACAGGATGGCCTAGCAAAGATACAAGTGTTTTGAAACGAATCTTTTAACGCTAAAACCTCTATGCTCTTATATTTTTTAACCGACTTCAGGAAGTTCTGTATTCCACTGTATGTTTTTTTATGGATGTTCACCGTCTCCGTCAATTGTGGAGCGATGTTTTTGATAACGTGTCTAAAGTGAGATGCATCATTCTCATACAATCGATTCGTTTTCTGATAACGTTTATAGAATTTCAAGTTGGCTACGGCCTCAGGCTCCTCTGGGTTGAGACAGATAACATAGATAGAGAAGATAAGAAGATAGACATTGAAAATAAACAACATAGTACATGTGCAGAATAGGCAGCTCAATCCCAGGCGGTTTTATCATCAAGACTAGCTGACCCACGCAACTTCGTTTACGTCTCTTATTGCCCGTAGCGTGATAATTTTCCCCCGTTTTTGAAACATTTTTTATTGGTGCTCCGCTCCTATTGGTCTTAGCGTGATGATATATAGCCTATAGCCTTCCTCGATAAATGGGCTATCTAACAGTGAAAGAATTTTTCAAATCGGATCAGCGGTTCCTGAGATTAGCGTGTTCAAACAAACAAACAAACAAACAAACAAACAAACTCTTCAGCTTTATATATTAGTATAGATATTCTGCTATGGTATAATAACTTTATAATAACCTTTGCTAACTTAAATTTTATGGTATTCTTAAATTGCGGCAAAAAGAAATATTTAAGTATGTTTATCATCAAGCTGGTTACCATAGCGCCTACGTGCTATGCCTTGTTTGGGATTAGACTGCCTTTTGAAATGTGTGAAGTTATTATTGTTCTCTTTATTAAAATTATTATAACGTAATATTTACATTCTTAAATATACATATCAAAATAAATACATTTAAAAATAGTAGACCACCGACTTCGGGTACAGAGATCAAGAAACCGGTGGTTAGGCCTCCAAAGACAGGAACCTACTCACAATACGAGCCGTGTCAAGAAGGACTGCCTTTTGCTTCAGACCCTTGATCCTGCCGTCTAACGTGAGCCTCTTAAGGTGTTCGTCGAGGCTCTTAGTAATTAATCGATGAGCAGATATGACTATCGAAACAATGATTACCGAATCAACATTCCACATATCGACAATCTCGTGTGATAAATTCAAATATTTTATTTGTTTCTCTATTTCAACATTTACGAGACTGGATGCTAAAGATTGGTTGCTTGGGAGAGGCCTATGTCCACTGCTGGACATAGACCTCTCCCAAGCAACGGGACTGATGATGATGATGAACCATAATTTACTATGAGAACAATATTTTGTTAAAAGTGGTCGCTCGTTGACTTTAGGGTAATTGCAATATATCTATACTAATATATAAAACTGAAGAGTTTGTTTGTTTGTTTGTTTGAACACGCTAATCTCAGTAACCGCTGGTCCGATTTGAAACATTCTTTCGGTGTTAGATAGTCCATTTATCGAGGAAGGCTATAGGGTATATATCATCACTCTACTACTAATAGGAGCGGAGCAACAATGAAGAATGTGTCAAAAACGGGGGAAATTTTTACGCTACGGGCAATATAAGGCCCAAACGAGGTTGCGTGGGTCAGCTAGTATAAACTATAACTGAAATACTTACAGTTTAAATTAAAAATTTTGATAATCAACAAAATTTTAAACAAAAAAAAAAAGACATTAACAAGAAAGGAGTTATCAAATTCGCTCGATGCTCAAACTCTTCATCGATTTGAAACAATTTCTATTACTTCTTAATTAAATTGGTTATTCTCAAGGTTGCTCCTATTGAAATTGAATGGTTGGAAAAAATGGTTCATTTGTTTTGTTTCTACCACGGTTTCTACCGGTGAAGGACTTTGATTTGCAAAATGAAGTTTTTACAATTTATCAAGCTTAAAACGCAATTTAAGTCGGTTACGCTTTATTTCAAAAATATTTATTAATATCTACCATATATGTTTTGTACGAACGTAAGTATAAATCCTAAATGAACAATGCTTTAAATTTGCATTAACTGATAAATTGCTAAAGGCGTCGCCGTCGTATTTGTCAGCCGGTGGCGAGTAGCGATTTCGTCTTTATCGTGATCGTGTAATGGTCCTACATGGGTTTTTATAATAACTAGTGTGATGTCTATAGACTTTTCGATAATGAGTCTTAAAAAAGTTGCTTGATTTTGCAATAGGACTATTATGTTGTGAGCGAAGTTTGCAAGTGACATTAAGACCATATAGTGTACTTTACGAACACAGAACTCGCGTAATGACACGTGATCTAAGACACACAAAAAAGGTATATGGTGGGTATAAATCTCTTTCAGTCCGGGATTATTTCCTCACCATCATCATCATCGCCTAGCCTATCACAGTCCACTGCTGGACATACTCCTTTACAATTGCATACCACTTGATTCGATTCTCGGCTACTCTAATCCACCTCCTACTAGAGATCTTGAGTAAATCATCATTCTTCTTGATCTGTGGACGTCCTACACTGCGAAAACGCGGACTCCGCTCCGAGATGAGCGTACTTTTCATAAGGTAATTGATTACCCTGTCTATAAATTAAAATTCATGTAAGACCATATTACTTCGGTACCTTGGCACCTTGGGTGTTTTTCTTTAGAATAGATCAGTACGATATTGCATCAGGGAGTAGAATGGAATTATTTCGTAGTACACACACTTAAAAGTTAAGATTCTATATTGGAACTTGGCGCGTTTTGACAAAATGTTTTTACATGGCATTATTTTGCTTGTTTGCTAACAAGATCGTAGAGCTTTTACTTTTACAACTTTGAAGTTTCTTTTTAAGGAATAACAATCCGGTAATCCTTTCTTAGAATGTAAAAGTATACGAGAATATACGTAATGCTTTAGATGTATGTATTTGAACGAACATGTCGTTTGCACGGAGACATTGGTTCATTTGCAAGTTCAACATTGTCCCACTTTATTTCTTTCTGAACTTGTTCTTTCATGTATATTTTATTGGCCTCAATACATACGACCTAGTTAACATTTGTGAAAAATGTAAAAATATTTAATATAGGCAATAAAAGATTGCATTAGGTTAAATACTGTTTTAAAGCACCGTTGACTTAAATTAGACAGTAGTAATAGCTCATTCTAAGAACTGCAATCGGCATGAGCTAGTTACAGTCATTATTACTTTACGTTTATTGCGAACATATGATCTGTACTCCTTAATAGTTTCAAAGAACTGAAGTTGTTTTATTATTTTTATTTTACTTCTATATTTATAACTCTGCTCTTAAGATGTGATTTATTGCTGTATTCTAAAATTAGGACATTATCTATTTAGAAATATGGTAGAATGTAACTACCTCGTTGATCTAGTGGTTGACGTATGCGACTGCCGACCAAGACGTCTCGAGTTCGAATCCCGGGTCGGGCCAAAAGTGTTATTGAGTTTTTCTGATTATAGAAATACTTAATAACAGCTCGGAGTTTGGAAGTTGGGGTCTGAACCCCCATACCTCGGAGAACACGTAAAGATGTCGGTCCGACGTCTGATCTCTCCCCGTTAACCGACATGCCGTTAATCGTCCCAACGGATTATGAGAGAGAAGGAACAGAGAGTGCTCCTGTGTTTGCGCACACACTTGTGCACTATAATATCTCCAGCGTAGTTGAATGGTCTCCGTTGAGACTGGCCGATTTATCAGCAGTCGTGTTATCATAACAAAGGGTAGGTATGCCTAATTTAGGATCGGACGGTTGTGTGAATATTATACGTTAAGATAATGTCTATCTGTCATAGAAGTCATCTTAACTCACAATTGGTATTATAATTCTAGACTAGGCAAAGCCTGTGCTACAGTAACTAGACTGCCTATAGGCATGTTTACACGTATGTCCTAAATAGATAGGTACTATCTAATACCTTTAAAAGAGAGATTATATATCTATACAAATAAATAAAATTGGAGTGTCTGTTTGTAATATTAATATAACCGCTTTTTACTAAATGCATATGTGTACACACGGTACATATAACAAAAATGTAGTTAAACATTTTTTGTCTGTCTGTCTGTTTGTTCCGGGTAATCTCTTGGACGGTTGGACCGATTTAGACGAGACTTTCACTGCCAGAGAGTTGATCATATAAGGGGTTACCTCGGTTACTTCTTTTAACAAGTTTTGCCTCACGGCGTTACCTGCGGTTGTTGTTGTAAAGGCAACATACCACGGGTCTGAGATAGTGATTAAATAATGATAAGTACTAAAAGTTAAGATTAAAAATATGTAAGTTGCGGGAGAAAGGATATCAATTAGTGAGCAAGCTGGTTTTAAAATATCAAAATATCATGTACTAAAACTTAATACAACTTCTTAAAATTGAGACACAAAAAGACACTACTTAAGTCGATGGACCTGTTGTTGAAGTTATTAGTGATTCAATTTTTAAGAGGTGGTCGTGGGTTCGATTATAGATATATGATTAACATTATATTCGATTATCGTGATGAGCACGATAATTTGTTCTGTGTCAGGGTGTAATTTTTCTATAATAGAGATATAAGTGGTAATCTATAAGAATGTTTACCAAGAATATGATAACCATAGTCAAAGCCTACCTACCTAGTTTGAAATCAAAGACTTGTGAAGAAAGTTCATACGCCTTGTTTTATTCTTATGATAAATGAATGTTCTACTATCTTATAGTTTATAGTCTCTTGCACAACTTTTTTAATAAATAAACAAAACAGTTTATAAGTATTTTAACATCTCCGGCTCTAGTTTTAAATCCTGTGTGGCGAGGACTTTACAAACATACTTAAAAACTATCATCACATCTCTATAGTAACTATCTCCTTTATATGTGTATGTTTATGTATGTATTCATACTTATATATGTCTGTAAGTTCATGAATAAATATATTGTGGCGACCGAAGCCTTCATGGTGAGGAGGCATATAACCTCCTGTTACAAATATACATATAATTTAAAAACTTGATTTTGAAATGCTGAAGAAGAGATTCGCTGCAGGAGTTGTGGAGTCAAGATCTCCTAGCAGTGAATTATAATTATCTGTATTATTTTATTGTAAAATTCTGATATTACAGTAAATGCGTATAGATACGTTTAGTTGTGTTATTTCCTGAAATTCAGGTACATTTATCCCCTGACTACACAAACCCCTAGGCGTCGTACTTGCAAGAGTTCGGTTGCCGCATATATATATATATATATATATGAGGAAGGATATAATATATATGTATCTGTGTAATTGTGTTAGGTAATATCGCTTTTATTCGCAAGTTCTAAATGTGCGCCACAAACTACAAATCACTAGAATATTCCATCTCAAGGTTGCCTGGAAGAGATCGCAGGCTGCGATAAGGCCGCCCTTTGTACCACTGTTTTTATTTGTTATTGTCTTCATTATATCTTACATTTTATGGTGTGTAATAAAGAGTACCTATCTATAAAATATAAAAATTTAACAAAAATAAAACTCAAGAAAGACTTCAAGTTTTGACTCGATTTCTCTTGGATGCCATTATCAGATCTTAGTGTCCTTATCGTGGTACCACCGTTGGGATATCTCCTTTTCATTAAAAAATAATCATCAAAATCGGTGCATAAACAACGAAGATATCAGCGAACAAATATAAAAAAAAATTACGATCGAATTGAGAAACCTCCTCCTTTTTTTGAAGTCGGTTAAAAACTGGCACAAAGAACACCATGAAAAATTTTGTAGAGCACACATGTCACACAAAACCTGTGTGGTGACCGTTTAAACCATCATCCGTGCAGTACCTAAACGTAAAATATAGTTCGACTTAGTACAACAGTTGCAGTAAATTTGATTATAGGTGTACCTACACTCTATGGGGAATGCTTCCAAACCTTGGTAAACATTCAATTTGTTCGGTTCTATTGCATAAGTTCAAAATCTTCCTAAGAATATACCAATTTAAACTTTCATCGGTATACAACGATTGTACTTTGAAATAATGCTCGCGAAACGGAATGCTCAGGTTAAACATTGTATATAGTACGTAACATATGTTTGTATTAGAATTTTCATGTAGAAATTATGTGCCTTAATAAATTTTCTTTTAAAATACTTTATAATCACTCATTTAAGTGTAGTGTATATAATCACTCTATACCACCTTAAGGTAGACTAGCAGAGAATGCCTGTGCCATTAAGTCCACCTTTCTGCCATTTTTTACATAAAGTGTATCTTTGTGTATTTACTTATTTAAATAAATATAAATTGCACCAGTTTAAAGAGCCAATATTATCTGGAAACAGCTTCCGTATTGGAATTGGAAATCTGCATTTTAAAACGCCATATTTTTATCAACAAAATATGCTAAATGGACAGAAATGAATTTATTTTATTAAGTAATTTACCGTTGTCAACTTCTCCAAGTTTTAAAATATCATTAATTAATTTCAAAACTTCCACGTTTTTCAGCTTTATTGACTAGTTGTGAAGTATAGCAGCTTTATAGCAGTAATACACGAAAACACCAACAACGAAATAACATTGTTTGTAAACATTATTTTACACAAGGACAACAAAACTAACTCTGAAACAATACAAGAAAATACTAGACTTGCATAAAGTCTCAATCATGAATCCTGACATGCCTATATCAACACAGATAACATATGTGGTGGACGGGTGTGTCATGTCCCTCCAACACCAAGGGAGGATCCTACGACCAGGCGAGGTGATCATGCCTGGCGGGCCACTGCCCCACGGATGATGTTGGGATATTGTATATATGATTATGGGCGCGAGAACTTCTATTACATGATGCAGGATTGGTAGTTTCTTCATATTGTATGATACTCCGTAGTTCAGTGTATCTCCGGTAGATGGCGCTGTCATATGTTTCCTTGATGCAATGTATGTGGGAGTCGCCACACACATAACGTTCTTTTTTGTACAATAAGCTTTGCAGACATAGATATTACTACATAAATGAAAGATAATTATAAAAAATAAATATATGTAGAAAAAAATCTAATTAGAAACGGAACTGCTTATATGGATACAGAATTTTGGAAAATTTTGATATAACGTCCACTACGACGGTGTCCGCCGGGGGCCGGCGATCCAAAGGAATTTTCCATCGTGTGCTAAAGAGATAAAGAAAGTTAGATAGATTTCATAAAAAGGTTGCGGAAGTCGCAAACATCACTCTCCCGAATTTGAGTGATAGCGAATCGCTATCAGGGTTATTTTAACTGCACCTGTTAAAACATATATGTATCTTTAAATATCAATTAGGTACGTGTGATGTTTACTTTTTAGTTTCAAGTTATCTTTGTTGCATTTCTTTATAAACTGATGTGATATTTTCTTAATGGTAGAAGTGTCAACCCGGTTTCTGTTACCTCTTGTAATTGAGTAAACATTTGATTTAATGGTAAATGTTAAATTTTATTGATTGAGACATATGTTTCTTGAATTGAATCCTAAGTAAAAATATAATAAACAAAAGAACAATGTCTTCCACTGCATTGTAAGTGTGAATGAGTACCAGTAAACACTTTGAAGATTTTACTGGATTATTTGACCACGATCCTTAATTATAATATCTCAGGGGTTTAAATGTTAGTAACAAATAAAATCTTCAATAGTTTGAGCTTTAAAAAAACGGAAAGCATTGGAGTATCATCATCTTGCACTTAAGACTAAGTTTTGTTTCAGTGATTGTATTTACTCAAAAGTGAAGAGACAGTAATTAATCACCTTTTGAAATACAAGTAGCTATATTCTATTCACAGTACCACAGAGTTAAGAATTAATTTTATAACGTTGGACTCAAAATAATTTTACTCTGTATTTCACGTGCATGTGACGCGATAATTTAAAGCGCATTCATGAAATAAAATTGAAAAACGCATTAACCTTTGGTAAAAGTCTTTTTCGGAAAGAGTATTTTTGCTCTTCGATATCTGAGTGTAAAAGTCTTTTTATCCGCTAGAGGATAAAGTAAAATTGAATTTAGAACATCACGTGCACTAAGGTTGTGAGTTCAAAACATCATTAAACCAATTTACTTTTAACTCCATGGTGCCGAATTTAGCATGCGATCTTTTTTAATTTATTAAGAACTCAGACTCGGAACCTTCTTAGGATACTTTTTTTTGATTTGCTTTCCCCGCACCATTTTTTTTTCACGTCATTTAGTCCTTTCCTCGCTGAGGTGGAATGAAAAGTTACGTGTTGCACTCGAGTGCAAAGATTTTTCATCTTGTGCTCTTTTGATTCCTTCGCAGAATCCTTCGCTTGCTCGGTCATCAAACTTGAGCACGCGGTTAAAAAGCAACTTTGCACTCTTATATAACAAATAACTATTAACGAATTTTGTGATCTCGCATTTATGCCTACGGTTTTGACTAAGTGTACAATCTCTTTTCTAAAGAGGCTTATACCCAGCAGCATATAAAATGTCTCATTTTAAAGACTGTTGTTGATTATGATTCTTGCTAGGACACAACAGTACATGTTACTATACCTGGAACTTCCACCACTAACTCGGCATTCCGACTCTTTCAATGTGATTTTTAAGTGGATTTACCTTTTCTTTTTTAATGTATGGCCAGCCAAAATAACTCTACTCTGCCTAATGGAAAGTATCAGCAGAATCCAAGAGTGGTGGTCACCATACTCCTTGGAACGGCAGACAATGCAACATTCAGCGTGGTGACCCGCACCATGGCGGCCTGTGATGCTTTTGCATCATTGGGCCCCGGTCTCGTACTCACCAACGAAACACGACAGCACGAATGCTGTCATTTAACGTTGATCTTCTGTGCGAGGGTAGTACCGCCCCGGCCGAGTCAGCCCGTTTGTGCTGAAATCAGCGTGGCTCTACAAACTTTTTATTTTACTCTTGATGATATGTAAAAATTATGATGAATGCATACTCTGTTCTAGTTAAAAAAACTAGTAATGAATAAGCGGTAAATTCAATACATAATCAAGTGCTTATTGTTATCTGAGTTTCAAACTTTAACAAAACACTAAACAACATATTAACGTCCATAGATGTTATATTGCTATAGTTCGATACCCAATAATGTTTGTTTTATGGAACCATATTAGTTGGCAGCACAGCACATACTTGTTTACTTTCGCTGAGTATTACAACTTGAGTAGAATTATAAGTAGCTGACTGATAGAATCTGTTTTATATTCATTTATGATGTTCTCGTATTAATCTCATTGATCAGGTTGTTTTATCTATACTCTATACAATACAAATTAATAAAATTGTAGTGTCTTTTTGTAATATTAAAATAACCACTTTTTAATAATTGCATAATATGGATGGATACACACGATTCATGTACCGATTTTTTTTTAAATTTTTATCTGTCTGTCTGTCTGCTTGTTCCGGGTAATCTCTGGAACGGCTGGACCGATTCTGACGGGACTTTTACTGATAGGTAGTTAATGGTATAAGGAGTAACTTCGGCTACTTTTTTAGATTATCTTCGCCCTGTGACGTCACCCACGGTACGACGTTAACCGCGGGTAATACCGCGGGACTCAGCTAGTATTAAATAATAGTATCATCCCCAGCCTTTAATAGTTTACTCAAAGACCACAAAGATTTTGGCCTACTATACTATGCTAGCCAACCTACGTCCATGATATATATAACTTAATGTGCCTATTACAGAGTAAAGTAATGTTTGTAATGATGAAAGCTTATAGTCGGCATACACTACAATGATTTATTGTAGCGATGTGACTGCACAGTTCGTCTGTGCAGTTATCGTACGTCCATTGAGTGTCCACACGTCCACGATATCTGCATCGATCATCAGAAGCTCTGCGGAAGCTCAGACTATAAACATGTCATCAGCGATGGAAGGCAGTGACGCGTTTGCGATAACATGGGTTATTTTGATTGCCTCGGTGGCGCAGTGGTAGCGTATGCGACTGCTGTGCTTGAGGTCTCGGGTTCGATTCCCGGGTCGGACCAAATGTTTGTGTGATCTGCAAATATTTGTTTCGGAGTTTGGGTGCTTTCTATGTATAATATGTATCTATTTACAAAAAGAAGTGTATGTGTAATTGTATAAGTTGTCTAGTTGTATAATACAAGCTCTGCGTAGTTTGAGACTAGATGGCGTTATGTGTTAGATGTCCGAAATTTTTATTTGTAAAAAAAGGGAAGAAAATCACTATTTCCGGTTATACAGGAAATGTGGATAACAGAGTAATCCAATCCTATCTTATTAATGTTATAAATCGTACTAATATTATAAATGCAAAAGATGGTGAGGATGTATGGATATTTGTTACTCTCGAAAACTACTGAACGGATTTAGATTAAACTTAGCAGTAGTGTAGCATATATATTGGAATAACACTTGGGCAACTTTATTACCGCGCGAACCGACTATACGCGGGCGGAGCTGCGGTCAAACGCTAATCATGACACTTATTTTATTTATAACTCATGACTTTATTATATTTTTGATATAAAGCTGACACACGCAACTTCGTTTACGTCTCCTATTGCCCGTAGCGTAATAATTTCTCCCCGTTTTTGCAACATTCTTTATTGGTGCTCCGCTCCGCTAGTGATGAGATATATCCTATAGCCTTCCTCGATAAATGGGCTATCTTATACTGAAATAATTTTTCAAATCGGACCAGTAGTTCCTGACATTAGCGCGTTCAAACAAACAAACAAAAAACTCTTCAGCTTTATATATTAGTATAGATATGCAGTCACATTTTCATTTAGTTGCAATTTACTGAACGAAAAGTAATTAATTATAATGAACATGTAGAGTAAAATGTGACCGTATTTCAAATATGTTATAGTTGATTTTCATTAATGTTTTCAATTCTGAGAAGTTATTTTAACTAACCCATAAACTTTAGACCCATATTAAACGGTGAACACGTAACTGTGAGGTAAGCTCTTTACTGTGTGTACAATTATTATATTCGCTGGACAGCTGCAACACTTTAGTTTAGTAGTAATTTTAATTGTACTTCAAACCGATCACAACTATTTTTTTTTCACTGTTATGCCATTTTTAATATTTTATATTTTTCTTAACACAGAATGTTCAATAGAATGCTCAAGTATTTTATATTGAATTACGTTATTTGATATTTATTGGAACGAAGTTCCTTATCGCGCGTTGTGAAAGGGGGCTAGACGGAATAAATTCTAACGAAAAGTTGTAACGACACTTTTTGCTATAGTAAGCTATTGTAAGCCGTGCGGCGTGCGCATGTTTCTCTGTCTGTCTCTCTCTCTCGTTTGTTTTTTCGTCTTTTGCTTTTTGTTGCTTCGTCAATTGATTTTTTAACCCAAAACAATGTTAAAACAGTCTTTATAATGATTTCATTCATTCAAATGTTTTTCATTTGTACTAATATGAGGAAAATGTATGGTAAAAAGTATGATCGACTTTAAGCTTTTATTTGAAGAGAAATGAATCGGTAGCGTGCAAAGTGAACTCGCGAAAACAAGCACAGTGACATTTTGGCGGAAGACTGCAGCGCTTTCTAAAGCGAAATTGTGACGTCAGAGTCTGCTTCATTCACAGAACGACGAACGTTTGCGGTCCCGGTATGTACGCATCCGGGACTTGGAATCTAGGCCACAAATAACAATGAATATTATACTATATAGCTAGATAAAGTAGGTCTACCCAAAAAAAAAAAAAAAAAATAGGATTTCTCATAACTGAGTTTTAACGAATGATACTGCGTTAAAATTATCTCTGTATTTTTATTTATGATAAAATAATTTGACACATTTCACATCCGGCAATGCGGTCCTACAAGTCAAATTTTAACAAAAATAAAACCGACTTCAAGGTTAGACTTGATTTCTCTTGGATGCTATCATCAGATATTAATGTTCTTATCATGGTACCACCTCTGGGACATTTCCTTTCCATTAAAAAAAGAATCATCAAAATCGGTTCATAAACGACGAATTCATCCACGAACACACAAAAAAAAACTATATATATACGGTCGCATTTAGAAACCTCCTTTTTTTTTGAAGTCGGTTAAAAATAGGCAGAGCCTCTGTTATAATAATCAGAGTATTCTACACATACCTATATACATATTTATAAATATGTACATGCATATTTTAAAATAGTATAAAATGAAGTCGCATTTTCGTTCTGTTGTTCTTGATCTTGTATACTACGTAACGGATTTTGATGGGTTTTTTACCAGATTGATTATTGATTAATGATAAAAGTTTACGTATAGCAGAAAAAAATGTGATTTCTAAGATTATCTTGCAAAGCCGGTCAGTTCGCTAGTCTTTCCATTATAAATGATCATATTCACACAATTATTGGTTCGAGTGGGAATCAAACCCAAGAATTCCTATGGTTTAAGTGTCAGGGCCAACTATACTAAGAGGTCACTCAAATAAAATACCTGTATTTCGTCATTTTATCTAAACTCACTATTTAAATATCAAACTGTTCCAAATGACAAATTTAAATTGAGCCGAGGAGGAGTTAGATTCTGAGTAACTTTTAAACAGTGTCGGTAACAACTGGCGCATACCGTGGAGTGCCATTATTTAGTCGTCTCTTGTAGCACGTCACCTACATCTGTTAGGGTAGAAATGAAGTTACTTAGAAACAGGTATCGATAACCTAATAAGGCAATTTTATTTTCTAAACATGCTTCTTATTACTTAATTCATAATACAATTAGATTAAAAAAAAATGCCGTAAATTAATCGATTTTCATTTTTACAGAAATACTTGTGTTTATAGTGTATTTCATAATCTTAACGTGTGTTGAATTAGTGAGTAACATATTAGTTTTTGTAAAATACTTTGCCCATACATTTCGTGGCAGAAATTTCGCCGCAAATATTTACCTCGCAGTGAATCTCTCGCTGCTACTTAACTAGAAACACATACATGAATAGATACAACCTTACAGATTAAATGATTACGACTTATTCCATAGTTATCTCACTTTCTCTACTATTTAACTTCAACTTCTCTTTTTGACTATCAATTTAGTAAATTATTAGCGATTAATATTAATTATTACCGGTTCGATTCCCGGGTCGGAACAAATGTTTGTATGATCTGCAAATATTTGTTTCGGAATTTGGGTGTTTTCTATGTATAATATGTATGTATTTACAAAAAAAAAGTATATAAGTATTCATATCAGTTGTCTAGTACCCATAATACAAGCTCTGCTTAGTTTGGGACTAGATAGCGTTGTGTGTTAGATGTCTGAAATATTTATTATTATCATTTATTAAATATAGGCAATTGGAGTAGTTTAAAGTGTTCGGGTAGTTTAGTCTCGGTAGATCATTAATTAATTGCATTGGTGACATCAATCTTACCATCGAACTAAAGTTATTTATAACAAAAGCCTACGTGTAACATAAACATCATTGTACAGTTATTGACGTTTGTTTTTAGTCAGAAAAACGAAGTTCAAGAGACACAGAATCGATAAGAACAGGAAGTATCAAGTAAAACAGGATACAGATTAATTGGACTGGTGAAACAGAAGAAGGTTCAACCTTACAGTCAAGGGATTGATTAGATGTCGTTGGCAGAGTAATTAATTAGTCGTACCCAGTAAGTTCTATATCACTTTTTGCTATTTCCATCGCATTGATTGAATTTTTCACTTCCTATCGAATAAATTGGGAGTCGTTCGCTTGAAACGCTTAATTATTAGGCAGCTTAAGCCTAATTATCTAAAATAATAGGTTGAATGTTATCTTATAGGGCACTGTTAAAATATTTTCTTTATGACACATTGAATTTAAATAGTAACTTAAAACATAATATCTAAAACATTTAGTAATTAGTATATTGTGAGATGTAATATTCTTACGTCTTCTTATTTTATGTAACCGAGCAGGGCGGGTTCTAGAAACTTTGCGAATGGAGTTCAGTGTTGGTGAATAACTTTATATTTGTTAAAGCTGTATTAATTAAAAAAAACATTCTGGTTTGTGGATTATTATTTAACGCACTTGTTTTTTATCTATAAATTTAATGCATACCTTTTTTATTGCATTAAGAGGTAAATAAGCAGACAGGGTAAGGGACTATTACCGTCACGGGACACCTGCATCACAAAAGACTGAAGTATGTTGATCTTCGAGTGCAAGACTTTCACTCTATTGTTGTTTATACTAAACTAGCTTTTACCGCGAGCCCTTTCGCGGTTATATCCGCTATCGCGGTAAGGAGTAACTAATGTCATTTTTACCCGACTACGGCAAAGCCAAAGGAGGGTTATGATTTTGAATAAGTGCAGCGGGTTAGTCGTGAAAGCATAACAGACAGACAGAGCTAGTTTGGAATTGATAATTTAGTTTAGATTATTATCATTGTTGGTTATACCTCTAGTTAACTCACTCGTTGACAGCCAATGAAAGTATTACTTACATCGGTGTTCTGTGATGCCATGCTAGCAATATGCTCGAGCCTACCCATATCCCCGGAACTAATCTTACGTAACTTATATATAAGTCACAAATAGCCCTTTTACCTATACTAGGTAATAGTCATTTTGGTTTGACTATTCGAATGAAACATCCTTTGTTATCATCTTCCTAGTCTTTATTATTACCAAATATTATTTGGGGTCGAAGTGTAGCCGGTTTCACCTGAAAATTTGTTGTTCCACCAGACGACTGGTGTCGGACCTCCGAAGCCCTGAGGATTATCTGGATTTGAAAATAAAACAAGTTATCAGTATATTTGACCTCCCAATAACGATTGCCATAGATGTTCATGACAACCGGGACCGACGGCTTAACGTGTTCTCGGACGCATGGGTATAGGCATCCTTTGTCGTTCTTTATATAATTTTTAGAAGATAAATCTGATATGAAGGTATTAAATCAACTTACAATAAAAAGTGTGTAATGGCTGCCGACGGTAACAGTCGACAGTAGTAGCTGGCGGCAGGTCGTCACACTAATCAATATCTATTATGGGAATAAAATTAGCAAAGAATGAAGGATAAAAAATAATTGTTCCTTTGTATGTTTCAGTTAATCTCTCTATTGGTAAATTATTAGTCTTTTTTCTATAATTAAAGTATTATATTTAAATATTATATATAAATAAATATTTCGGACATCTAGTCCCAAGCTAAGCAGAGCTTGTGTTATGGGTACTAGACAACTGATATGAATACTTATATACTTTTTTTTTGTAAATACATACATATTATACATAGAAAACGCCCAAACTCCGAAACAAATATTTTCAGATCATACAAACCTTTGGTCCGACTCGGGAATCGAACCCGAGACCTCAAGAACAGCAGTCGCGTACGCTACCACTGCGCCACCGAGGCAGTTGTTTTGGCAATCGATTTGGAAGCATGAGAGAAGTAGTTACGATTTTGGGTAAATGTCCTTCCAGCGACATCAAAGTATGCGGGAGCACGTTAGGTAGTAAGCAAATATAAAATATTTCTGGCTCGTTGGTGAAAATGAATCTCGGTCGTCGCCCGCAGTTCTATATTTATTTCACGAATAAATGTTATTACAAATAATACGCGATATAAGGACCAACTGTTACAAGTAATTATTATAACATTTCAAATGTTTGATTTTTATACCATATAAGGTAAATATGACTAAATCGTGTCTCTTTTATAATACAACACGCTGATTTCAGCACGAATGGGCCGGCTCGACCGGGGCGGTACTACCCTCGCACAGAAAATCAACGTAAAATGACAGCGATCATGCTGTCGTGTTTCGTTGGTGAGTGCGAGACCGGAGGCCCAATGATGCAGAAGCATCACTAGCCCGCCATGGTGTGGGTTACCATACTGCATTGTAGCATTGTCTGCATTCGCAGTATGGTGACCACCACTCTTGGATTCTGCTTATGCTTTCCATCAGGCAGAGTAGAGTCATTTTGGCAGGGTCAAACATAAAAAAAAAAAAAAACAACAGTTTGTATTTTTAAGTTTTGTATTTATTGTGTGAGTGTGCCAGTTGCGGTTGGTATACTTTTTACTATTTACGTATACTGTAACCCTGTCCTTGTAATATTCAGTGATTAAGAACAAATTATAAGGTTATTTCATCTAATAATCGAGTTGACTTTATATTTTGATTTTCTTTTCTGAGAATGATTACTTTGTGGCGAAGGACTTTAAATACATTCAAATAACGTACACAAAGAATGCTTAGATTCGAGACAACAATTTGCAAATCACGCAAACTTCCGCCGCAAAGCGAGAGAATCAAACTCCCCGCAGTCAACGTAACCGTGGCAGTACACCCGTTTTAAGAATTGCGTCATCCGTGAAGCTAAAAGATTTGATAGTTTAGGTTCGTAATCTGACAGGAGGACACGAAACTAATTTTAATTCGTTATTATTACTAGTTTCACTTACATTTTTAGAGGTAATTCTTCCGTATTTACTCGTATGTATGTATGTATCCACTACGGATGTCCTAATACATTAAAAGGTTGTAGACAAATATTGGATTCGTTATTGTATGCACTGAAGCGAATGATGAGGGATTCAAACATGATGTGGACACTGCTGTGGAATCGTTTTCAAATAACAAATTGTCTACAATTCTTTTTCCATTTTAAAATGTCAATTTGCATAAAAGAGAACGTCCGACTACATAAAGAGGTCACAATCATTTTCCCACGGGTTTTCGGTTTTGATGGTAAGCCCTTCGAAAGGAACAACCTTTTATGTAGATTGCTTTTTACTTTGCGGTTCGCAATAACGTGCTTTAATCACATATGACGACATCAAACAAAGTTTCCAATCACCACCGTTGTACTTTAATAACGTTTTGACCACAGGGATCGGAGCTCTATGTTGGGGCTGTGCTAACACACGTACACATGTCATGCGAAAACAAAGTGCGTGCTTGTAACGGTCCGGCCCGCTCGATGTATCCTTTGATATATTCCACTGGACTAAAATTGAACGATGAGCATAGCACAAATGAGTTTGCATATTGGTGACCACATTACAGATGTATTTTCCATGATTAGATTTGTATCCTTCAGAACTGTGTCGTGCTCTCTATAAACGCTTCTAGATATTTTCATGGCTCCCTCCTTAAGTGATTATTTCGGATAATCATTAATTTAACGGTGCTTGTGGATTATTTATGCCTGACTGAGAAAGAAGTAGGGTTATGTTTTTCGAGTGTATGTATGTCACTATGTATGTACACACTATGTGTGTATATTCCTTCGGCACGCCCTAGAGCCTAAACGGCTTGTCCTATCAGTTCTTAGTGTCCTTATCATAGTACCAACGCTGGGATACCTCCTTCCCATTAAAAAAAAATCATCAAAATTGCTTCATAAACGACGAAGTTATCCGCAAACAAACAAAAAAATTATAAAAAAATAGGTCGAATGAGAACCTCCTCCTTCTTTGAAGTCGGTTAAAAATAAGATAGTGGTAATAATATGTGTTAATAGAATATTACAAGCTATCTGTAACGGGTGGACGAGGACCTCTATAATTAAGTTCTTAATATGTGGTTTAAATTAGTGATAGTGTTAGCAGTTGTGAATGATAAAGTAGTTTTAATTAATGAGGCTGACGGTGAAAGGTAAAGTTTGGGTAATCACACTTTTTCAACTTTTATGTCCCAGTTCAAATAACAATCAATATTCAATGTCACGTGATTGGTTTTTTACTTTACTATCATATTTTTCGAAAAACACGCTAAAGTAATTTTAAAAAATTAGAAAGTTCGTGCTGTCGTGTTTCGTTGGTGAGTGCGAGACCGGAGGCCCAATGATGCAGAATCATCATAGGCCGTCAAAGTGTTGGTCACCATGCTGCATTGTTGTCTGCAATGAGTATGGTGACCGCCACTCTTGGATTCTGCTTACGCTTTCAATCAAGCAGAGTAGAGTCATTTTAGCAGGGACATAAATAAAAATATACTTCCATTTGAAAACTACATCAAAGATGGATTTACGTTAGATCGCCACTTTTAGATACAATTTAGTCACGTGTATGGCGTAAAATCTGAATTAAAACCAATTTGTTTTTATATAATCACTTTTATCTTTAAAAGGTTTAATGTATTCTTTGAAGTGATTCGATTTTGTTAATTCGAGTGAGCCTTAAGTATCAAAAAACCTAATATGTATGAAATAACAAGATATACAAATCACAAGATAAGATAACTTATTTGTTTGTGAACTATCTACGAATTAAGTTGTTTAAAAACTTTATTATGAATATTATTTTATCCTTGATATCAGAAAAAGGAGAAGTAAATTAAAGTGATCGCGCATATATCGCACAAACTGGATGACGCAGAGCCAGAAACTCATGAACTGGAGTTAATAACTGAAAAGCGCATTACTTAACCGACGAAAGACGTTTTCGTAAACATTGCAATTTATCAACGAATTATGGCTCATTCTTCTTGTCTAAAAGTTGATGATTAAACATTTAGGGTACATTACGGCTGTGTGTAGGTATCTAATAGTGACCGACCGAAAGTTTCGGCTAGTTTCGGTCTTAGTTTCGGTTCTAGCCAAAAACAGCTGAAACTTTCGGCCGTGTCGAAACTCGCGTGTACCTGAATTATCATGCGAGTGCTTTTTTACGTACACTATTATTCTTGCTGTATAGAATAATATGTCGTGTCTTGCGTGATGGCTAGCGTATTTTTTAACATGTCAAAATGAAAATTTTCTTTTTGTTGTATCTTCTTCTTTTTAAAACACAACTTTCTCTGTTGCGGGGCCTTTACAAACATACATGAAACGGCCACAAAGAACAGCCAGACTTAAAAAATAATTCGTGGATCACACAAAGAGTTCTCCCATGTGGGATTTGGACCCACAACACTTGGTGCAGTAGAAACCGTCGTAACGACCGCTTAAGCAACTAGGCCAATCGTGCAGTCGAAGTATAGTTCTCTTGAACCTAGAAATTTTGCTATTTTAGAATTGGTGCACCTAATTGTGTAATAGTCATAAAGCAGTTATTTGATATAATGAAATTTTGTTGTAGTCGTTTTCTATGAATAAAAAGCCTTAGCTAACAACATTCAATTCATGTCGATTTACTATTGAATAAATATCTATAAGTATAATAGTTGAAAACATCATTGTTAGAACTTAGTTCCAACTTTTGTATGGCAGCTTTGTCAAACTATATAAATCGATTGAATGCGGTGACTCATGAAAACACTGAACTAGACACTTGACGACAAAAATAGATTGAATGAAATGGAAATCTACACCTAAGCATGTTGTGATTCGAAATTTATAGAGATTATATAATAATATTATAAATAAATATTTCGGACATCTAACACACAACGCCATCTAGTCCCAAACTAAGCAGAGCTTGTATTATGGGTTATTATGGGGTACTATTATGGGTACTAGACAACTGATATTAATACTTATATACTTTTTTTTTTGTAAATACACACATATTATAGATAGAAAAATTATAGATAGGTTAGAAGCTGGCCTGAGAAATTTCTATGTTTAATCCAGCTTAGTCTTTTAGTCAGATAAACAACAAAGATTTTTACTTCTAAGAAAGTAACTGCGTTGCTTTAACATAGTAGGGAAATTAGATATATTGTACAATTAGAAAATATGGCCAAATTGGGATTTCCACATATTACTCTTACGTAGATTTAATTGTTTTCATGTTTTCGAGAAGTAAAGTCTTACTTGAAAATGAAATACCATTATCTATTATATTGTCTTATAAAAATAAACAATACTAAAAAAAATTGATTACATTCTAAAATAATTGAAAATGGGTCACTAAATTTAAGCACGCAAATAATTCCTAACCAGGTTAATTTGAAACAATTTATGGAAAATTTAATTTAATGGAAAATAATGAAATAATTCATGACCAGCAATTTAACATTTCACTGCTTAACATAGACCTCTACTTAGAAAGAAGTTTTTGTCCTACTATACAATGCTAGTCAAATGGGTTGCTATAGGGTTTGCGTCAAGTTTTTTTCTTTTTAGGGTTCTGTAGTTCACGTCGCTGCCAGCCCTCTTCCGTAGGTCGTTCCACCATCTGGCCAGAGGGCGTCCCAAACTTCGTTTGAGAAAACGACTGGATGCAGAAAGCAACAAACCGGTAGTGTTCCTTGGAAGAGGCCTTTGTCCAGCTGTGGACGACAACGGGCTGAAGATGATGATGATGATGTAATGATAACGGTGGGTCTCGGTCTCCTAATAGATTTAACTTTCAAACCGTTAGCGCTAGACAGAAGAAAGTTTGTATGGATATGACACGACAATAAAGCGCTAAAATAAAATCACACAAATTTTTTTGGAGACTCTCCCCTGCGCATAATGTGGGAATGTTTTTTTCCTCACGCCTATCTCATAGTGTAGAGTCATTAGATAGGTCTTTTAAAATCATTGAGAGGTTACTAGGACCATGTTTTGATTTAGGTATCCATTAGCGCCATATTCTACTTTAAAGCTCATTTTTTGTTAAAACAAGGCTCCCCTCCCCTCTCTTCAAAAACTAAATGGCTGGCTTGAAAAATCATGCCAATTAATCATCAATCAATCATTAAGTGATGAATTTTGAAGAAAAATTCTTTACTGTCTTAGCTCACTAGTTTTAGAGGCCCAATTTGTAAAATGCGCTTGCTTGGAAAACTTCGTACAAAAATAACGAAATAATAAGTATACATTATTCATAATAATAAATACCAACCTTGCCTTCTAAATCCACTTATCAATGTGTATAGGTGACTACAGAACTGTATTCTATGCGTGGTCTGACACACACTTCACCGGTTTAATTTGCAGTGATGTTGTCCCGCGCAGTTTTCTTCCTTAGTCGGTTCTTACTACACCGATTGGATATGCTTAATCTGTCATACAGTCACCACACAGAGCATAACTATAAACTTGTATATTAGAACCTGTATGCTTGTTTGCTCTTTTCTATTAGAGTTAGACATTAATTTTCACACCCATTTTTTAACTGGCTTCGCTGTATATTTTAAATATATAAAGATTTTTCTCCCGCAATATCTGAGCGCAATTTATGCATTTTTTTATCATACGACCCAAAAATTTTATTTGATCTTTTTGAAATTCAAAATTTAAGAATTTTCTCTCTCCTTTTTATGATGATATAGATTGAATACAATAAAATTTAAAATTATAGGTTTGGCGTGTAATTGCTACATACATAATTTATTTTGCCGCCGTGCCGACGGGTATGTTAATATATATTGAGGTAATATGATGAAAATACAAAGATCTAGTTTGTTTTCTTAGGAAAATCACGTCGAATAATTTTACTTTAGAGCTTTAATGCGTCTTTATTAATTATTTACATTCAAAATTGTCTGAAACTTGTGTTGAAATTCGACTCTTTGAAAGCTTACAGTCTTGAAGTCACTTTCTATTTTGCTATTCAGCTTCTTAAGGCATACATATTTAAAATTACCAAACAAATTGATATCCTGCTTAATTTTGGCACAACAATATTACGCTGAATAGTTTCTGTAAAATTTTTTTTACTAGCGTAAACGTAATATACTCGTAAGCGTTCAGCTCTTAACTGATCAAGTACCTATTTGAAGTATCCATTCGGTCTAACATTTTAAAAGTAGACAAATGCGATATTGATAAAAAAAGTTATCACGTCGATAGTGCTCGAGTTTGAAAAACGAAAGAACTACATATTTTAATTGTAGTTACAAATAATTACCTATACATAAAATACAAAATGTAAAACATGTACATTTTGTAAAAGCTTTTGCTAGAATTTTTTAATTTTATACATACAATAGAAAGTAAATAGAAATAAATATACTTTGTCGTTTTGCTGAGATATACTTGAGTAAAGATTAAATAATAAAAAAGTTTGTGTCTATACTTTATATATAAATAAATAAATAATAAATAAATATTTCGGACATCCTAAACACACAACGCCATCTAGTCCCAAGATCAGCAGAGCTTGTGTTATGGGGTACTAGACAACTGATACAAATACATTTATACTTTTTTTTGTAAATACATACATATTATAGATAGAACACACCCAAACTCCGAAACGAATATTTGTAGATCATACAAACATTTGGTCCGACCCGGGAATCGAACCCGAGATCACATGATCAGCTGTCGCTCACGCCAACCGCAAGACCAACGAGGCAGAGTATTTATTAAATCTATAAACTAAATAAAATTGGAGTGTCTGTTTGTAATATTAAAATAACCGCTTTTTACTAAATACATATATGTATGTATACACGGTACATATAGCAAAACTGTAGTTAATTTTTTTTTGTCTGTCTGTCTGTCTGTCTGTTTGTTCCGGGTAATCTCTGGAACGGCTCGACGGATTTTGACGAGACTTTCACTGTCAGGTAGCTGATGATCCAGGGAGTAACTTAGGCTACTTTTTTGACTAACTTTGCCCCGCGGCGTTACTCGAGGTACAACAATAAGCGCGGGTAACACCGCGGGGTTCAGCTAGTAGTGAATAAAAATTGTCTAGAACACAATTTATTTATTGTTAAAGTGACTATAATACAAATAGTCTATTTCGGTAAAAAATATATTCTAAGTATCACTATTCGATAATGATTTAGAACCCCATTGCAAATTCTATTACTTTCGTAGCGAAAAATTTCGCCATTCTTTCGCTGATGCTTATCGAACGGCATTCCTAACCTAACCCTTTGGTGTTACTAAAGTAAAACATGTTTTTAACCGACTTCAAAAAAGGAGGAGTATCCGTAGTATATATATATATATATATATATATATATATATATATATATATATATATATATATATATATATATATATATATATATATATATATATAATTTGTGTTTGCGAATAACTTCGTCGTTTATGAACCGATTTGAATGATCCTTTTTTGTATGGAAAGGAGAAGTCGCAACGGTGGTACCATGATAAGGACATTAATATCCGATGATGGCATCCAAGAGAAATCGAGTTCAACCTTGAAGTCGGTTTTATTTTTGTTAAAATTGTACTTGTCTATATCTATACATCTACACAACTAAATAAAATTGGAGTGTCTGTTTGTGATATTAAAATAACCGCTTTTTACTAAATGCATATGTATGTATACACGGTACATATACCAAAACTTTCACTGGCACGTAGCTGATGATCCAGGGAGTATAGTATAGTATAGGTAGTAGAGCCACGCTGATTTCAGCACGAACGGGCCGGCTCGACCGGGGCGGTACTACCCTCGCACAGAAAATCAACGTAAAATGACAGCGATCATGCTGTCGTGTTTCGTTGGTGAGTGCGAGACCGGAGGCCCAATGATGCGGAAGCATCACTAGCCCGCCATGGTGTGGGTCGCCATGCTGCATTGTTGCCTTGGAGTAACTTAGGCTACTTTTGTTTAGACTAACTTTGCCCCGCGGCGTTACTCGCGGTACAACAATAACCGCGGGTAACACCATTAAACAGACAAACGCAACATTGCAACTTCACCACATTAAACAGAAAAGTTTACAGAAATTTATATTTTTTTTTTATTTCATTAAAAAATATATGTCCTAAAATGTCAATTCATTCATCTTATTAATCCTTAAAGTGTGATAATTCTCAAACACATTTCGTCGTTGCTAGATATCGATGTAATAACGATGAAATTCCAGCGAGGGCAATGCGTCACGGAAATATCGGTCAAATTATTTTGACGCACCGTTTTAGATATCAATCATATGAACGTTATGACGAAACCAATCTAAAAACATTTGCATAAATATTGCGATGAATTAGAAGAAATATTTGTCTTGTGTATTTAATGTTATGAGCTCTAAATTGATGTAAAAAGTATTTCAGCATAACTAGGTGAGTGAATTTTTCATGTGGGCTTTCAAAGCGTTGGATTTACATTATTTATGTGACAGAATTCCTACCGTTATAAATAAAACGGCTAGTGCAGTTTTCTTCCTATAAATTAAGAAGTAATAAGTAAATAAAACTATTTTTTTGTTTAGCATTGTGAACAAAACATTTATTTGTCCAAATACTTGTGTACTAAACTTTTTAATCAGTCATTTAAATAAATTCCCTACATTGGCAACAAAAATTAAGCGAAAAAGCAATAACTATACATACTATAAAATATACGCACTCTGAAAAGGTATTTAAAGAATATCATTTAGACTAGCCGACCCACGCAACCTCGTTTGCGTCTCCTATTGCCCGTAGTGTGATAATTTTCCCCCGTTTTTGTAACATTCTTCATTGTTACTCCGCTCCTGTAGGTCTTAGCGTGATGATATATAGCCTATAGCCTTCCTCGATAAATGGGCTATATAACACTGAAAGAATTTTTCAAATAGCACCAGCGATTCCTGAGATTAGCGTGTTCAAACAAACTAACTCTTCAGCTTTATATATTAGTGTAGATGAAAGGTACAACATCCGTCACTCACACAAGTGTGCTCGACTTGAATTAGATTCTCGCAAAGTTAAAGTACTTAAGACTGTGGAGGTCGCTTGGTGAGATATGACAGTCCACAGAAATAAATCTAGATCTATTTCTATCTTCATCCACAGAAACGCTCTTAAGATTAAATCTCCTGAATTAAATAATGAATCAGAGTCAGAAGTTAATTATTTAAACGGCAGTGATGTTTTCAAATCGTGGTAGTATTATACATTTATGAGCAATAATTGGCTCCAAACTGATGGCAAAATATCAACGGCAGTGTATGCGCAGCGGGGCTGGCGTGGAACATAAAACTTTAATGAGTTTTGCCTCTTCTTGTTATCTTTAACCAGGTTTAACAAAGTTTCACGTTCTTCTGTTTATCGAACGTAGCGCAGTTTGCCCACAGATATTAAATTTTGGTTTAAGTTTTAATTAAGGGTCAAATGAAATTGAAAACAATCGGACCAGATGTATATATGTATAATAATAATTATTAAGCACAGTTCATTTGTAATATGCATAACAACTTGTATATCTACCTAAAAATTAAAATGATTAAATAAATAGTAATGTTGAATTTATCTATCGAATATCTATCGCTAAATGTATTCAAACATAATATAACTTTTTGCGACTAAATCGGTCGAATCGACTATATCTTTGTGATGTGGAAATCTAGGTAACGAACCAAAGCTATTCGGAGGTCCATCACAAATGCCGTGCAGGTAAAGTATTCCTGACGCCCCAAAAGATTTAAACTTCATGACTTCACAAAAAGATTGGGTAAAATTAAGGTGCGTAAAACTAACAGTCTTCATTTTAAAAGGCACATACAAAATACTAAGGTCGCAACATAAATATATCTATATATATGTGCCGAGCGGATTTCCATCAGGCAGAGCAGAGTCATTTTGTAGCCTAAATATTAAAAAAGAAAAATATCTACTTCTTATAGATTTTAGAATGTATTGCAACAAGTTCCATCAAGTGCTGCCAATTGAGAGTATAAATTACTTGTGTTAGAATAACGTTTAGCCTACTTTATATTTATATATATAAAAAAGCGTATTCTCAGTTCTGTAAGAACGATTATATCTATTTGACTATTGTAGAAAACACGCACGTTTCTACATTAAATATATACTTTAGGTAATGGGGCGAGGCTGAAGTCTTTCTTGAATTTTACTGAATCGACCTATAAAATAAAGGGAAATATAGATGATCGGTTTAAAGTTATTGTATATCTTTAATGTAACACATCCCTATCAAATTCCTAAGCCTAAGGCTAAATTCTGTGTATCCGAGGATTTACTTTGAAAATTTATGTCTGAGATATGTGTTCTGTGGAGATATGTTTCTATGGCCAACATTGTCTATGTTGGCCATAGAAACATATGTATTTGTAGAATTTTCGTCAATATGTTAATAAAGCAAAAATCTTTAAATGAACTTAATATTTTTGATTTTTTTTTTAGATTAACCGCCCACAACATTTAAAATGTAGTTTTTTATATGCCAGAATGAGAAATTTACTAGTAAAATTAATCTTTGAGCAATACATTTATAGTTTTGGCATACCATTCTCACATCTTTATTAATATTATAAATGTGAATGTGAGTTTGTTTGTTGTGTTTTGACGTCTATACCACTAAAACGATTTCAATTTTTTTTCATCAATGAAAAGTTTAACCACATTAGCAGCGGGTAACTTAAGTTAATTCTTACTGCGATAATCGTCATATCGTCATAAAAACACGGGAAACGCGAACAAAACGAACGTTTGTGTAAAACAGTAATTGAATTTGGGATTTACAAATATACTTCAAAAGTATTTCATTATAAACATGTATCACTCCGAAAATATTTCTTCACATTGAAGCCTTCTTACAACCCTTTGAGATAACTTAAAGAACGTAGAAATAAAGGAATATATTCAAGGGTTAAGTAATATAATTTCGAGAACAACACAAAATTTGCCTACATTTGTACCGTACAACTAATAAATAGAGAGTAACAAACAGCTAATAGGCAGGCTTTATCGTTATTTTGTGTGTACGATAACGTTTCGAATGCAGTTCTGTTTATTGTTGTAGTACTATTATTCGGCGGGTACCAAATGATTGATTGGTATGTATCAATTAACTTCTGCAACATGAAAGTTTACTTTAAGATGGACCTAAAGAGGTACTCTACAATTTTTTATTTCAAATTCTGTTATGATAAATTTTTATGCACAGCACAACAGCACAGGGCAGTTGTGATGGAGAGCCTTGGGTCAGATCTATTTCGGACATTTTGGACATCTAACACACAACGCCATCTAGTCCCAAGCTAAGCAGAGCTTGTTTTATGGGACTACTAGACAACTGATATAAATACATATTATACTTTTTTTTTGTAAATACATACATATTATACATAGAAAACACCCAAACTCCGAAACAAATATTTGTAGATCATACAAACATTTGGTCCGACATGGGAATCGAACCCGAGACCTCATGATCAGCGATCGCGTACGCCAACCGCGAGACCAACGAGGCAGTCTATGTCTAGTCTTTTGGCTAAGATGTTGATTATGAGACTCTATGCAAATTGGAGAAGAAAAGAAAGACAAATAGATCAACTAGAAGATTATAAAGTTACTAGCTTCTGCCCACGGCTCCGACCATGTGTATAACGGTTATCTCGGTAAAGAGTAGTCTATATTCTATATATGAGTATTCTCAGGAATTAATTATCTCCATACAACATTTCTTTTAACTCGATCCGTGGGTAAGCCGTAAAAGAGTAATAGACAGACAGATAAAGCGTTACTTTTCGAATCCTACTAATATTATAAACGCGAAAGTTTGTAAGTATGGCAGGATGTTTGTTACTCTTTCACGCTAAAACTACTGAACGGATTTGGATGAAACTTTACAGTAATATCAGAATAACAAATAGGTTACTGTTTGCCGCGATAACCGACATTCACACGGGTGTAGCCGCGGGCAACAACCACTTTTTTTTTCATACATATATTATATTCATACAGATATTATTATAAGTATGGATAAATAAAGTATATATATTTGTTTTTACAAATATTATGCATGCATATTTGCAGGAATTTCATAAAAGACATGACTTTCTATGAGGCCATGGTATCATTCCTACCTACCCGGTCCATTTGTACCCAAGCATAGATCTCCCTCGGTCAAACGAAAGTAACTCCAGAAAATGCACTAAACGTTTCTTTAGAAGAGATAAGGATAAATCCTGAAAAGTAGCCAGTTAAAGTGACAAAGGTCTTCCGAGATAGGTCTTTATTTCAGTGATACTTACAAAAACTCCAAGTAAAAAAAACTATAAATGATAAGATAAAAGATTTTTTTTTAAGTTGGTACATTACCAAATTAAATGAAATCTGAGTTTATGTGTTGGTAATACACACAACTTCGTTTTCAGAGGTTTAGAAAACTCGTACACTCCTTATATCTTATATCCATCGCATTATACCTATACTATTTCCATGGTCTAAAATAAATTACAGTTAAAAAAACTAAAAAACACGCTTTAACAGCAATCGAACTAAAAAGTTGAAAATAATTTTTGAAAATGTAACAAGAGGTACTTTCTGAAAATATTTCAATAATGTCGCCCCATGTTTTGTTTTTGTTTTTTATGCCTATATTTTATTTTTTACTTTTTAGTTTGGTATATTTACAAAAGCGTGTTTGTTTAGTTTCTAAAACTATTCTGTTTACACAAAAAAATAATAATAACATTTCAAAATGACTATATGCAATTGTTCCAACATTGTAAGATTAATATAAATATATAACAATAATGTTTATTGTATTTTCATCGGCCCTTGACCCCTGTACAAATTTTCAAGTTAATCAGTCTCCAAGAAGTAGGTGAAAATAAAGTTAAATGTTTTTGTTACACACATACATACAGTTCAAGCTAATAAAATCGTGTTAAAAAGACTTCCATTCAAACTCAAATCAAAACCAACTTGTTGTTGTGGACACCCCCGTCTTCAACAGCAAACTAGTTTTGATTGGACTTAAAAAAATAATCACTAATTTTATGTGATTACTAGCTGAAACCCGCGGTGTTACCCGCGGTTATTGTTGTACCGCGAGTAACCGCGGAACAAAAATTAGTGTAAAAAAAGTAGCCAAGTTAGTCCTTGGATCATCAGTCATCAGCTACCTGCTAGTGAAAGTCGCGTCGAAATCGGTCCAGCCGTTCCAGAGATTACCCGGAACAAACAGACAGACAGACAGACAATTTTTTTTAAACTACATATTTGGTATATGTACCATGTATACATACAATATGCATTTAGTAAAAGGCGGATATTTTAATATTAGAAACAGACACTCCAATTTTATTTATATGTATAGATAGATAATTGTTGTTTAATAAGAACCAACAATTTATTTCATCATTATATCTATTAGTAATAAGAATTGATATATTCAAATTGAATAGAAGCAACACGGATCAAGTTATGTAAACACTAGCTGACCCACGCAACCTCGTTTGCGCCTTATATTGCCCGTAGCGTAAAAATTTTCCCCGTTTTTTAAACATTCTTCATTGTTGCTCCGCTCCTATTAGTAGTAGCGTGATGATATATATATATATATAGCCTTCCTCGATAAATGGACTATCCAACACCGAAAGATTTTTTTAAATCGGACCAGCGGGTCCTGAGATTAGCGCGTTCAAACAAACAAACAAATAAACAAACAAACAAACTCTTCAGCTTTATATATTAGTATAGATTACTTGAAAAGAAGTGGAGAACAATAACTTGGTTAATACGCGGCGAGATAGGCACATAATATAAAACTTTAATTAGTTTCACCTTTTCTTGTTATCTCCTCACTTCAACAATGTTTCGAGTTGTTTTCTGTATTGAATATTATACGAGGAATATTTCTCCGTAACGCGTAGAGGTGCCGTAATGAAATAAACAACGAATACTTGAGTCTCCATTCCTTTGAAGGTCTAAAAAATTAAGCTTAGTCATAATCAGCGTAATAAAAGATACAGGCACATAAATTTAGAAATCAACTATAACATTTTCTACAAATAATAAAAAAAACAAACACAAAAATATCCTATAGCGTACTCCTACCCGCTGACCTAATATCCCTAAAATGATGTAAAGCTAACTTACATGAACTTTAATTACGTAACATATGCTCCACATTACTCAGAAGTTCAGTAAAATTATTTTATTTAAGTTTTATTTACACAGATTGGTTTACTTTACCATTTAAAATCAAGTAAAGGGGGGTGGTAAGGCAGTGGTGTTTAACATAGCACTTTTGAACTACAGTCCATTAAAAACGCGAAAAACATTCAATTAGCATTCTTTCACAGTATAAAGGCGAGCATATAATAAAGTTTGTGAAATGTCTTTTATGAGTACATGATCAATTGTTTTGTATTATCTATGTCTTTCTATGCATAGTTATATCAAAACCAGTTCCTTCATCATCAGGGTACTAGAATTATGACTCGATACGGGAAAATTGTTTAAGTTATTAGTATTGCATACGTACTAAACGTGACCTAATTTAAAAAAACCCATTACTGTCAGTCCCATTTTATTATTATTACATAAATGATCGTTAACAAAGTGGTTAATAGCCTTTTAATAAAGGTTAATTTTTATTGGATGCTTGAATTTTTAATGCTGAGGCGTTTGTTTTACCAGGAATATATATCTTTATATATATAATTCTTCTGTGAGTGTGTATGTCACTGAACTACTCTCAAACGACTGAACCGATTTTGATGAAATTTTTTGTGTGTGTTCAAGGGGATCTGGGAATGGTTTAGATTCACAATTTTGTCCGCTGGACAATGTTTTTTTAATTAATTTTTAATTTATTAGTATTTATGGCAAAACGACATTTGCCGGGACAGCTAGTCTTTATATATATAATTCTTCTGTGAGTGTGTATGTCACTGAACTACTCTCAAACAACTGGACCGATTTTGATTAAATTTTTTGTGTGTGTTCAAGGGGATCTGGGAATGGTTTAGATTCACAATTTTGTCCGCTGGACAATGTTTTTGTAATTAATTTTTAATTTATTAGTAGTTATGGCAAAACGACGTTTGCCGGGACAGCTAGTATATATTTTTGTTATATAGTTATATAGTTGTTGTTTCCTATAATAAAACACGCAAAAGTATAATGCGCTATATTGTGCGGTAAGTAGTGACATTTATAACTAGTTTTTGGCCGCGGCTCCGCTCGCGTGTATGTAATATATATATTCAATGATCATGTGTCATGATCAATATCAATGAAATCAGTGCAATGGTTTAGACGTGAAAGTGTAACAGATATTTAGATAGAGCTGCCAAAATGACTACTCTGCCTGATGGAAAGCATAAGCAGAGTCCAAGGGTGGTGGTCACCATACTCATTAATCGTACAGACAATGCACAATGCAGCATGGCGACCCACACTTTGGCGGCCTAGTAATGATTCTGCATCACCTCAAGCCTCCAGTCTCACACTCGCCAACGAGACACGACAGCATGAACGCTGTCATTTTACGCTGATCTTTTGTGCGAGGGTAGTACCGTCCCGGTCGAGTCGGCCCGTTCGTGCTGAAATCAGCTTGGCTCTACTACCTGTTAAACTATTTACGAATTTAAAACATAAGTGTGGGATTATTATTGGGAGTATAATACAAATTCTCTTATTACTGTTACACAATGTAAAGGAACATCAGTTAAAATTTAAAGTGTTAGATAAAATATACCAACTTCTAGTAAAGATTAATCTGTTAACAAATATAATTTCGAATGGAATGAAAATATAACTTAAGTTTGAATTTCATGTTTAGGTTTATCGGTTATTTGATTCTAATTTTGTTGCATTTTAAATATAGTTATCCTGTATGAATTTAATAAACTTCCTAGACAAAGGACCTTTATTCCTTACAGCTATGTTACATAAAAATGTATCAAATTTAAGAAACCTTTAGACTTTTTCTACCTAATCATTGGTCACTTGTTTTGTGGCCTTAAATGTGCACGCTCTCATGAATACGGTGGTGCTTTGCCTGCGGAATATTAACGAGCCACTTAGGCTAACTGTTCAAAAATTCTGCCACGAATGTTTATGTTTAACTTCTGTAAATGACGAAATGCATACAAGACCTACTTTTTAACCGACTTCAAAAAAAGGAGGAGGTTTATTCGACTGTTTTTTTTTATGTTTGTTACCTCATAACTTTCGACTGGGTGAATCGATTTTGATGATTCTTTTTTTATGTGAAAGCTGGTGCTTTCCGTGTGGCTCCATTTAAATTTGCTCCAGTTTTTGAAGTCCGTTCTTTTTTTGTTAAACTTTGAAGTTATGTAGATTAGGTATTCACTTTTATAAACGAACTAACTGAGTCACGCAGTTTCTTGTCTTACCGCGGGTAGCACCGCGGAGTGAATCTAGTCTAAAAAGGCAAGCCTAAGTTACTGCTTACAGTATCCGCTATCAGCCAGTGAAAGTTCCGTGAAATTCGGTCCAGCCACAAAAATTGCATTTTTGATCTAAGTACCGTATATACTTTCGTATGCCTTTAGAGAAATGCTGTTAATATTAGATTATTAACAGACACTTCAATTTTATTTATTTGTATAGATTATGACACTGTTATGACAAATATTAAATTTCTGAATATCCTATGTGATTAGAAAATATTCTATAAAAATATGTTAAAAATTCGCCTACTGTGTGTAATCTTAATAATATAATTGGTACTGCAATTATAATTGCCCCCGCAATTTCGATTAGATCGGCATCAAACTGATATTCAATCAAAATTGAGGAACTATAACGAATCTACGCATCAGTGATTTTACAGTAAACCACAAATAATATTAAAGAAAACTTTATGTATTTTATTTTTTTGTGCTTATCTGCAATCAGTCACAAACTATAAGCAGATTTGTTCCCAGTGATTGTGTCATGTCTAGGTGCCTCCTCAGCAGGAGATCCCTAATCCTTCACCATCTGTCACCAAGGCTTTGAATATCATGGCGTTTCAGTCGTTTAGTGTAGCCGATAGTTGCCAACACGGTAGCCAGATCATTTGGGTGATTTTCCAGCCGCGTTTTATATTTCCTTCCAGTTAGTGTTAACTCTTCCTTTACAGTATTTATGTTCAGAGCTTCATGGATCTCTGCATTTGTAATGAACCATGGTGCATTTGCAATGGTTCTAAGGATACCATTTTGTAGCCTTTGCATTATCTGTAAATTGGATTCGCTGGCACTTCCCCACAGCTGTGCGCCATACACCCATATTGGCTTTAGGATCATTTTATATATCAACAGTTTGTTGTCGACTGAAAGTTTGGAGTTTCGTCCCATCAACCAGCTAATGTTTTTGAATCGCATATTCAGTTCGTCTCGTTTTGACTTAATGTGTTTCTTCCAGGTAAGCCTCCTGTCCAAGTGCACACCGAGGAAACGGACAGAGTCACAGCTTGGCAATACATTGTCGCCCATTTTTACCGGAGCACAATTTCCCCTCCTCAGCGTAAATGTGATGTGTACAGATTTAGTAGTACTAGCTTTGATTCTCCAATTCTGGATCCATTCGTTGACCTTATCAAGGTTATTTTGCAAGACGGCAGATGCTGCGATTGGATCCTCACTGCTTGCGATAATTGCAGTATCGTCAGCAAATGTAGCCGTAGTTACGCCTTGTGTTTCTGGGAGGTCAGCAGTGTAGATTGTATATAAGACAGGACCAAGGACAGATCCCTGTGGGACTCCCGCCATTATACCTTGTATGGTCGACAGCTCTCCGCCCTCTCTCACCCGGCAGATTCTGTTTGTGAGATATGACTCCATAAGAAGATAGCAACTGTGCGGTAGAGACGCTTTTATTTTATACAGAAGTCCTTTATGCCATACCTTATCGAAGGCAGCCTGAATGTCCAAAAATACAGCGGAGCAGTATTCCTTTTTTTCAAAGGATGCTCTTATCTTGTCACGTATTTATGTTGAAAAAATTATGTAAGAGTATGTAAATACTCTTACATAAGTAAGTAATTACTTAAATAATATTGATATATACAAATTTAAATTATCTAAAAGTAATTTAGCATAATTTTAGAATCCTATTTTATTTTATACTAGTTTTTGCGTGCGGCTCCACCTACGAGTTTTTCGGTTATCACAGCGAAGGGTAACCTATGTCCTTCCTCAAAAATCATTTTATCTCCCTGCCAAATTTAATTGAAATCGGTGCAGCGCTTTGGCCAGGAAAGCAGGACAGACAGACAGAGTTTCTCATTTATAATATAGGTATGGATTGTTCGTTTACGTGAAATGTCCAAAATGTGATTTAAATTAATGGATAGAGCAAGCTAAAGATATAAGCACATTATCTATAGCTTACCTAAATCTGGAAGCACACATGTATACATACATAATAACATACATAAATATGTAAATTAACTTGAAAATTTACTGAGTAAGTTGTACGGATCGCGCTGTATCGGTGCTGTACAGGCCTATGCAAACAAAAGATTTATCGAAGTAGAATGATGACGGTACTACCTTCTGAAATCAGAACCTTACCAATCTACCGGTGCTTTGTGATAATCACGTAGGAATAACAATATCATCCATTATCAAATACTTATCAACGAAGTAGCCTTCATGGGTAGGTATCGAAGTATTAGAGTAATTTTAAAGGTTGAGTATAAGTATACCACTGCTGGACGTAGAATTTCTAATAAAACATCTGGAAGTTTTGCGTTGCAAAATTTGAAAAATATATTTACTGTTAGTTTTATATTTTTTCATTAGTTTTTGCCACTAAAATTACACAAATAAACGTTTCTACCTAAACACCCAATAATAATGTTTTGACTGTCATGTCTGTCAGACGGGATGGTATTGATATTTAGATATTTGGAGTTTATATAAAACGTAGTTTATTAAAAATTGAGAATTTCATAATTTCTTTGGCATGAAATATATTTACTTAAATTGCTAACTTTTTATTATATGATAGTATATATTATTGGTAGTATAAAATAGAAATTATTTTACTTCAATTTATCCGAAATTTCTTTTAACACGGTTCGCTTGTCTTTTTCTAAGAAAATATAACTTTACCAAAGAAATTTCATTCTCAAGAAATTATGTATTAAAATAGTAGACATTGTAAACAAATTATCTAAGTGATCCTTTCTACTTACTGAAAGAAAGTAAGACGTAAAAGTTATGTGTTCACGCCACGACGTTGGCGTCGTTTAGTCTAACAGGTAAAATCTGTCAGAGATTACTATAAATTTATGGGTACTGTGTACATGTGAACTCTTACTATGATGCGATATGATAAGGGTCCAGGCAGACGTAATAAAAAAAACAGTGGACTGTATTTTGCTGCTAAGTACTCGCATAAATAATTAAAGTACAAAAAGCAGGACCGTCCACAGTTGTAAAACAAGAAAGCTTTTAGAATTTTCTCGTCGTTTTTGTGATGTCGCAAGATATGTAATGTACACTTCACGCCGCAGCGCGAGCGCCGATCATCAGCCTTGTAGAATTCGCAAGAGAAGTTTCCGAAGTCTTTCGATTACAATTCGTGTTATGTTTGATATTTCATTCAAATTATGTATAGGGTTCACTCAGGTTCCCTATGGCAGACGATGAAAGCCTGTGTGATGTTTAAGCCCATAATAATCAACAGCCCATAAGAATCATATACATAATAATGTGATCTTTACTTTTATCCGATGAATTATTTTAATGTTATTTCATTATTATATATATTTATACATTTTATTTTAAACCTACATATATAGAAATTTGTTTTTACACATTACCTTTTCTAAACGGCTATTGCAACCAATTGGTATATCTTAAATTATATATAAAACGATTTAGAAGTCTATACTTCAGGTGTACAATTTGTTTCCATTACAAAAAATAGAAATTAATTGAAAAACCGGCATTCAAATCTTTTCAATATGTTTTGAAGTACTTAAATATATATTTATACATTATCTATATATATAAAAAACTCAGAACAACACTGCCTCAACCACAATGGGTCTTGGGCTTAAAGGGTCAGACAGTAAATTATGAAAGTTTCGCCTACATCCCGTAGCTACATTTGGCCAAAACAGAGGCGCTTTCTCCTAAATCAACCGGCCCGGAACGTTACAGCCGGCTCCGACTGCTATTTTCAATTTTAAATTTGCCTCTTCAAAGTCAATAGAATTGCACCATTTTACGTGAAAAACTCGTGGAATCGTTGTTGTTCAGGTCATTAGAAAGTTAAAAACATTTTCATCTGCAATGACTTTTCATCGAATGTTAGCTTGTTCGACAACTTTGATGCCTAAACCACTAAATCTATATTGAAAATAACTTTACTAATGGATAACTACATTATCAATCAATAACATATACTTCTTTATACCACGATACCTGATATACATTCGGACGGAGCTGTAGGCAAACACTAGTACTACGTTGACGTGACTACGTTGTAGTAAAAAACACTGACATTTGAACTTTTTCAGCATGACCTATCATAAAACCATTTGTAACAAAGGGTTCGTTCCAAACATTTTAGCAACGGTAAGTCACATTGTTTTTCGAGAATACGAGTGTCACGGTGTGCTAGACTCTTATACAATGCCACAGTAGCGATGTGAGCTCTAATCACCCTCTTTAAAGGAAGACTCACGTTCACGACCGCGAGGAAACGTTTATTTTAATTCCCCACAAATGTTTCTCTAATTTAAGCGAATGAGTTTTGTTAATTTCAAAAGATTATAATTTTACAAACAGGAATTAGCTATATGATCTTTCCTTGTGTGTAGGGCGTTAAAATTAACACTCGTATCAAAATTAAAGAAAATATAATCTTTGTGTTTTCTGTGGCAACACGGCTTGCAGAAAATTATAAAAAGGAGATACCTATCTGAAATAGTAAATTCTACTTGTTTAGGAAAGTTCTAAATATACAAAGTACATAATTTTAAATTCGTATTGGCTTGATTGTGTCAACGAAAACATGAGAAATATCTTAATGTATGTTCCACAGGGTTGTGTAAATTAATGAAATAAATTAATTAATTTTAAGGGTTTCGAAAATTTTAGTACTTTATTTATTTTAACGTAATTGATACGAATGTTTATAAATACATTTAGATGCTGAAGCCTATTACCCTCGTCTCTTGAGGTAAGAGGAAGATGACTGGAGGGATTGTCTACTCGGAATCTGAAACTTTATGTAAATCCTCCGTTATCCCTATACTATTTAAGTAAAAATACTATTTAAAATACATTACAGGAAAATATCATCAATATTAATAGTTGTTAGTTGTTGTACTTGCTAGTGAGTAGTGGTTTTAAAGAATGTTGTAAGAGGTTAAAATAAACTATTCGTAATATATTTTTTCAAAAATCGGACTTGAAGTCATGCGGTGTGTTTTTTTATTATATACATATTTCATTTACGTCACCGTGAATTATTCAATAATACCTATGCTATTACTTATAGTAAAAAATCTTAACTAATCTCTAGAGAAAATGTAAACAAAGTCGGGTAATGTACCTTCATTTAGGTCAGATAAGCATCGGCTCTGACTGCCCTAAATAAGGCCCGCCTCTGGCGGCCTCAGAGGGTATTGGCGGTCAGAGCCATCCGCGGATACCGCACGGTGTCCACCGAGGCGGCGTGCGCCTTGGCCGGAACACCTCCGTGGGATTTGGAGGCGGAAGTGCTCGCCGAAGTTTATCGACGGGTGGCTGAATTCCGGGCGGAGAGAGGCATTCGCCCTCCGCCCGAAGAGGTACGCGAGTGGCGTGAAGCCGCCCGTCGAGACACGATGGCTAGATGGTCGTTCCGGCTGGAGACTCCGCGCGCTGGCTTTGCCGCCGTGGAGGCTCACCAGCCGGTCATCCTCGAGTGGGCAGGGCGGCAGCACGGGACCCTTTCCTTCCGACTGACGCAGGTTCTTTCCGGGCACGGATGCTTCGGAAAGTACCTGCACTCGGTCGCCAGGAGGGAACTGAGTCCCGCCTGCCACCACTGCGACTGCAGTGAGGACTCGGCCCAGCATACGCTGGCGATTTGCCCCGCTTGGGCGTCGCAGCGCCGGGCCCTCACTGCAGTCATCGGAGGAGATCTCTCGCTACCGGCCATCATACGCTACATGGCCGGTAGCGACAGCAGTTTTACCGCGGTCGAAGCCTTCTAATTTCGCAGAAGGAGGCGGCGGAGAAGGCCCGGGAGGATGACATCCACACGCCCTGAGTGTGGCCGCGGATGGTGGGGACGGGTTTTCCCCTCCATCCGCTTTAGTGGTCACCCGCGAGGGGGCGACGTTACGCGTGTGCCGTACGTCGCCCAAATTAGAAAGTTTACCAGCAGACGGTGCCCGCTTCAGTGCGGGCCGGGGCTGGGAGGGGTCCGGATGTGTTAATAACAGCAGTTCCCGGAGCCCTCCCGTCTCAGGCGCAGAGTGGCACACCGTGTGTTTTTAGTCGGTTCAATTCCGACACACCGCCCCGCCGCAAACCCCGGCGGGGTGAAGGCCCGAGGGGGTTTCCACACTTTAAAAAAAAAAGGTCAGATAAGCATAAATCTGTACGTTCAGGTCGGCAAATCGGACTTATTATATTTCCCAATCAACTTTATTTATTTGATAGTTTAACAAACAATTTAATAGATTGAGTTATTTAATTTGGTGTGTTTATTTAAAGAGTGAGTTTTAAGAGTTTTTTATATTTTTTTTGAGTGATGAATCATCAAGACGGCTGGCAGGAGCTGGATGCGAGAAGCCGAGGATCGAACCAAGTGGCGCATAATGTCCAGCAGTGGACTGCGATAGGCTGATGATGATGATGATGTATATTTAAGGGAGATTAGCAATTAACAGTTTCCTTATCAGTTTCTATTAGCAAAAAGAAATAAAAAAATAAAAACTAACAGTAATTGTAATTTCCGAACTTCGTATTGGCTAAAATCACCCGTCCATTCCAAATGTTTCATTGGAAATTCTGCGTATTCAAAGTTTTTACTTTTATGTAGCAGAGTAGATTGTTATTCTCCTAAAAATATTTATTCAGTAACAGTAATAAAATGAAAATACTAAACTAGTGGAGAAGGATTTACATTTGATCTAACTGATTTAGAATAAAATTGGACTGCTAAATTATAATAGTATGAAAACATTGTAAATGTTTGAGTCTTCAAATACCGTAGCGTTTTTATATGAAATGTTATATTCGTCTATCAAGAAGTAAAATAAAATAAAAAATACTAGGAAAATATTGCTTGTTTTCTTTTTCTTTAGGAATAATGAAAATGTATAAAGTAAAAATAAAACTAGTCCCAATAGAAAGAAACTGTGAGTTCATCGGCTGCGTTGATAGTATGTGAAAGTCTTCCTTTGAACATGGGCTAAAAGCCTGCGACTTTTCTTTGCGGTCTGACGTCGCATTCTACATACTAGAATTATAGTTTTAACGCACGCAAGGTTCACAATATTTTCAAGCCTAAATTATTGCGTGATCGTAAGTAATGACGAGCTTATTGTAATTTTCGGGAGAAACGTCCAGCGGTTACTCTTCGAATGTATCCACTTGTCCCGAAACGTGTGCATTGCCACAAAAAAAGTATTATTGCGTTACTTATATTTACATAGTTTTCTTTGTATTAAGTTTTAATGAAAACATATTTTATTTTGCAACCACTGTCTATATATATCTATATTTTGCACAAGTAACATTATTTTGGTCTTTGAAGCAGGAGTACACTCTTTTCTTGAATGTTTGATGGCATCTGAAATACTGTAGACGACAATTTTGTTCCTTAGTTTGAGTGTTTTTTTTAATGAAATAGTGGGCAAACGAGCAGGCCGTTCGCCCGATGGTAAGCGATTACCGCTTCCCATTTACACCCGCAACACTAGAGGCGTCACAAGTACGTTGCCGGCCTTTTAAGAAGGAGTACGCTCTTTTCTTGAAGGTTTGAAGGTCTTATTCGTTCTAGAATATCGCAGGCGACAGTTCATTCCACAGTTTTGTTGTGCAATGTAGAAAGGCCCAGGAAAAGTGCACAGTTGTGGACTGCCAACCATCTAGATGACGGGGATAAAACTTCAACTTCTGCCGCGTAGGACGATAGCGAAAAGGGGTGGCAGGAATCACTCCGAACAATTCCTCGGAGCACTCCCCGTAGTAAATGCGGTAGAAGATGCACAGCAAACCCCATTTCTACGCAGTGTCAAAGAGTCTAGCCGAGTAAAAAGTGTTTGAGTTGAATTTTAAAGCGCAAAGTGGTGGAGCGTTTGCTGCGTGGAGTAGTTGCTGAAAACTGAGACATAATCCTGACAATTTAAAAAGTTTCAATAATAACGTGAAAAGAAAAGTAAAAACTAAAACCCAACTACGACAAAAAACGACGTAGAAATGTACCATACATTAACAACAAGTGGCTACGGCTTTTGAAATTTGTTTCATACTTTTTCAGTGTCGTCTTTTGTCGTAGTTGGGATTTAGTTTTAACTTTTTTTTTTTTAAATGTTTTGGTGCCTCTATAATATTAATTTCTTTGCATAGTATATTTTAAATCGGTACCACAGAAATATCACAATTATCGAATAAATACGGACAAAGTAATGAGAAAATGCTAATGCTAAATTTGAAATGTACAAGTAACGCCCTTTCGAATAATACCATACACGGCATATTTATGTTAAATTTGTTTTTAATACAGTATTTTATGTCCGCTAGAGCGCTCCACATTGGATTCACATCATATAGCCTGTAACCAGCGGACGATCAAGACGCTTCTAACGATACCCAATTTGTCCAATTCTAATAAGCAAAGTAAAGAATCAAAGTATCTCCATGCCAAATTTCACTCTAATCAATGCAGCGGTTTAGTTGTGAAAGTGTAACAGACAAAGAAGAAAGACCGACAGACATAATTTCTCACGAATTTATGATATTAGTATGGTCTAGTATGAATGTTTTCATGGGCCAATAAATCTCAATACAATAAAACTGAATGAATCAAGATTAATTGTGATAGTAAGTGTTTATTTTCATGGAACTAGTCATCGTTATCTAGTCCTTAATTAACATACTTTGTCCTATTTGTACTAAATACACGGGTTTTTAATAACACACAGATGTTATTTGTAAACACGTGTGCCTACGTGGGAAACAAATATCTGGCCATGTCGCCTCCGCCGGGTTCCGGTAGTCGGGGTAGACCCAACAAGTGCGTTGTAAACTTTTAGACGACAAGCCATGCGATGACAGCCATGTTACCCTTTACGACGTAAAGAGTGTCATGCCTGCTAATGGTCTCTCACTACTAGGGATGCCGAAGATCACGCAACGTGGAGAAGACAGAGCCAGAAAGTGGACCCCGGGCTCCAAAGTGTCACCTTTAAAAGCAACCGGGAACAACGTTAGTATAATGATGATGATCGATGTTATTTGTAAAACTATAATATTGTAGTTAAGCTTTATTTGAAATTGAAAAGTTTTAACAACACGGCTCACTTTACAATACACTAGAATTATTTTCTAAATTGGTAATTTTTTCTGACCTTTTAATAAAAATGATTGGGTCGCCATAGTTGTTACTGAATGTCAAATAGATACTTCGAAATGAGTATTATATTTTTAAAGTTTACAAAAACAAACTGCTGAATATTTATTTCTCAAAAATATCTTTTGTTTTAATTCTGTGATGTTAAGTGTACACAATTAAGTAGTTTTTTGAATGGTTAAAGAATAGTTTTCATAAAATTAAAAAATGGACCTAAAGTTGGTTTCAAAATTATCATTTCGTAGAAATATTTCCACAGAACACAATCGTATTTAATATTTAATTAAGAATAAATAAGTAGTAATTAGAACTGGCAATCACATACTGAATAACCAATAATTCATCACTGACAGCCTTCCCACTTTTGAAGATAGGCCTCTCTTTAGAAAGGAGATTTTGGCCTTATTGACTAGTTAATCTAAGCTTTATTTCAAGTTTTCCTTTTCTTTGTAGTGCTCAACTAATTACACCATACTAAAAAGCTTCGAAGCTTTAATGAGACCAGCACAAATACCGAGACCAATTTGTGGTGGACGTTAGAAAAGAAGGACCATTAATGAAGAAATATTTAAAAGTCGACGCAAGCCATGATACATGTCAAGGATGGTTGATTTGTATTCGAAGTGCGTTCATTGAGTACGTGCTTGGCGTGTTAATGTAGTTGCTAAGTAAACTCCATTTTCAATTACTGTATTTGCTATGCACGATATATGATTCGTAAAATACGGACGTGAAAATTGAATCGGCAAACATTGAAGAGCATACAGCCCAGAAGAATTATTAAAATTAATTTGCATGGTTGTAGTATAACTCGTAATGGAATGCATTAACGTCGAAAGGGTGGTACTGGCATCCGAAGAGCACTTTGTAGCAACTCGTTTCCAGCAAAAAGCGTAACGTAGACACGAATATATTCTCGAGTTCAGGCTTAAGTGCTGCTTCATGCTAACGTGTAGGCTACTTAAATGATGTTCTACATATCGCCTACATCATTTATAAAATTAGTTTTAAGTCTGTAGTACTACTGGCAGTAGTTAGTGTGTGATTCGAAAATAACACGAAGAACATATTAAAGAGTTTTTATAGCGAACAATTCTGTGGGCAGGATGGGCAGTAAATTCATGTAAGTTGCCGCCGACATGGTCAAGTGCTGTGTTAATGCCTGAGCCAGCTGTGAATGTATAAAATAATATATAATAAACACACTGATGCTCACACAGCCACATAAACAAGTTCATTAATTTTAATTTAAGATCAAAAATAACAACTAACTGTTTACAGTTTTAAGTTTTCATGACTGCTTTGCGCCTTTTATACGGTCATTCACTTTTTTAATGTTATGTTTATAATAGTGGTTTCCAATGCATAAATGCTGTTAGGAAAATTTTCTTCGTTCTAGTTCAAGTTTTACCGTATGAAATACTGGTAAGAACAATGGTCAGTAAAGAGGCAGTTTCTAAGCAAAGTTCACGAGAAAAGAGCTAATAATAACCAATAAATAAAATTAAACTGATATTCAAAGTAGCGGAGAAAAATAAAAAACAAGTGGGTCCTTTCTAAAAAGGTACATACATCCCTACGTATTGAACTCTAAACGTTAGCAATCATCTACTGAAAGGCATTGAATTCCACATTCAAAATGTTTCCATTCATTCCACAGTTCGATTGTTTTTATGAATGAGTACTTACTATCGGAAAGTACTGGCAATAAAAATACAGCACCGTTTACTTTAAACGAAAAAAAATCATGTGTATTTTTCAAATTGAATAACGAAGTAGGTGAGCATCACTTTGAAAGTCAATTTAGCAGAAACTTATTAGTTAAAAGCGATGTCGGTGTCGTTTCAAGGTGATTCGGCCAATGTAAATCTGAATAATCTGAGTAGACAGAGATTGAGCGGATATATCTATCACTTTCGGCTCACTGCTAGCCGATAGCTTCCAAAATAATTACTTGACAATTTGATCTCTACAATATTAAGGCATCATGTTTATGTTTTACTAAAATATTACACTTACACTTACAAAATAAAGAAGAATTGTATAGCTTAAATAAAAGTAAAATTGTTTTGTAAAAAAATGTACTAACTATTTACTAGGGCGTTAAATTACGAGAACAACCCTTACTTACTTGAAAACTTAAAGCTTAAATATTTTATTCGTAATTACCTGACTAGTAGAACCTGAGTAGCTACAGTAAAAGCTATGGTATTTAAATTAGATATATATTTATCTTCAGTTTACTTTTGTTTTGTTTGTAAAAGTGTGGATAATACAGGAATCTAGGTATGTATTCTGAAGTAGTTTTAGCAAGACTTATAACTTACTTTTATATTTTGACATAACTTCCACCTAGTCTTTTTGATTAGTGAAATCAGTCGATTTATGGAAATACAATACTTAAAACGTCATCACGTTAATTCCCTCACATGTGTGAGATTACCTCGGCAGTGCTTTGCTAATGCTAATTACATTAATGGTACAAGTACTAACATGTACATTTAAGTTTATATGGCAATACATAAATAATTTACATTGTTAAAGACTTCTTTAATATTTGACTAATTGAACACGACATGTGTTTAGATATAGTTAAATCTCTGTTACTTAAACCTATGTATAACATGATACAAATCACTGACGAAATTGTGTCATTGTACAAATATAAAGCAAATTTGTTTATTAGGTTTTTTCTCTTATCTCTTTCAAATATCACCCTATATTGCGATGTAAATAAAAATGTGTCAATATTTTATAACTGTTTCTGTTGTTATTTTATGATCATGCAATCATGTTCAGATTCGGAACACCTGCCTCTAAATCGATTCATCAATATTTCTGAACGAATATCTGACATCGCCAATTGTTACGTTCGAAAATGAATAAAATGAAATGTCCGGTACACAATTCATGTTGACGACGGCATGCAAATATGGCTACATAAAATTAATTTCAATCATGTGATGTAAATATTGTTTAACACTCTGAGGGTTTACAATCGAATTTGATTTACAAATTTTACCCAGTTTTTAAACAAAATAAATGTTTCAATAACATTAATATACAATAATTAAAGATAAGTCAATCGAACCAGTTGGTGTGCTCTTGGAGAAAATAACTATGTTCAACAGTGGACTGTCAGACTGTGATAGACTGTGATGATGGTGATGAATGAAATAAGTACATTGTTTGAAAGAAATGAAACAAACCTTAATTATGAATGTAAAGTATCGGCTTTATACTTAAGTACATTCAATTGAACTTAGCCTAAAATCATCAACGTTTTGGTGGTTGAGTTTAACCACATTATTAGTTTTAGAGATAATAAATAAGTAAGGTTTACCGATACAAGTAAAAAAAATAATTGGAGTGTGTGTAATTTAAAATTAACAGAATTTTACTAAACGCGTGTATCCCGTGCAAGTACCAAAAAATCAATAACAACAATTTTACATCTGGTAGTTCTCTGGAACTCGATTTTGTCAGAACTTTTACTGGTAGATTGCTGATGATATAAGGAGTAACTGGCTATTTCTAGACTGATAACCACCTTGTGGTTTTTATTTTATTTTTATAAAACAAAGCAAGTCGAAAATTACAGATTTGACTGAAATAAATTGCTATATCATTTATTCGAAGTACTGGATAAATGTGATTTAATGTGGCAAATTAAATAAAAATTCACATCAATGAAAAAGGTTTTGATAATTATTGTTTCATTAACCTCACAGCAGTAAGAAATTGAAACTAGCACTAGCAACACTATTTGTACAATCTTATGCCAGATGCTTTTTTATTAATTTTTTCACAAATGTTTACAAAATATTGAAATTTATGTTGAATTTCAATAAGGTTATTGGAGGGAATTTCAGAATTACCAGCAGTATCCACACGCGTATAATATAACGCGATTACCTTCCTACCCCAGCTCTCACGACCTCCCGCGACCTCCCGTGCTGTCGCCGGCTACCGCTGTCGCCCGTCCCCGAGGCGCGAATCCAATTTACCAAGTTGTACCCCGTTATTGTGTCCGCCCCTGTTTGTGTTCCCATAAGAAAACTTTTCTTTTATAACAAATAACCTGTGGTCTACGTATTGTTGATATGATCGTGACGTGTGACAGCCGTCTGCTAACATTAATTACAGTTATTTATGTGTGTGCAATTTTTATAGTTATGATCAAAATAAATATTGTTTTATTTTTCACAATCCAAGATACTTATAGGAAGCTTTACATTATTAATATAATATAATTAGAAGTGATATCCTTTTATGAATATTTTCCGAAAGTATTCCTGTTCCTAAGAATATGTTAATTGATTTTTAATAAAATTAGTGATCGAATGATCACCACCATGATTTTTTAAAATTCTACTTTTAGTTTATTTCTAATGGTGTTTGTACGCCAATCATTATTTAATTATTCCAAATATAAATATTTTTAATTTACTTTACTTTTGTTACTTTTTACAAGAACTCGATACAAAACGGTTTGTTAACACTATGTATTATAGGAAACATTTTCATTTCGCAATAAATTAATAACTAATTGCGAAATCTACAAGTCTAATATGTCGAGATGGGAGAAACACTTTCGGATGATGGTAACAAGTACGTTAACTGGTTAACTGGAGAAATGGCACACTTTGATACTTATCACACGATTCTGCAGGTGTTTGTTAGATATGAAAGTATTCGATGTTATCAGTTTAGTAATGGACTTGCCCAAAAATATAGGGGAAGAAATGTGAAACACTGACGAAGGTACATTATCTTAATATCTGTGCATGTTTGATAAATATAGTTATACTAGCAGACCCACGCAACCTCGTTTGCGTCTTCTATTGCCCGTCGCGTGATAATTTTCCCCCGTTTTTGAAACATTTTTCATTGGTGCTCCTCTCCTATTGGTCTTAGCGTGATGATATATAGCCTATAGCCTTCCTCGATAAATGGGCTATCTAACACTGAAAGAATTTTTCAAATCGGACCAGTAGTTCCTTAAATTAGCGTGTTCAAACAAACAAACAAACAAACTCTTCAGCTTTATATATTAGTATAGATTAAGTAATATAGTAGAGCAATTGCATATAGGAGATGTGTGATTTCAGTTTTATATAACTGTATGTGTATGTGTTATGTGATTATATAGTCACATTAATAGATCTAGTAGATACTTCCAACATCGTCATCAAAAGCATTTAAAACTTCACTACTGAACATTTGCTTTTCCTTAGAAAGACAGGCATTTGCTTGTCCCTGCAGTGAAGTAGTATTATATTTAAATGACCAAATTATACCAGAAATTGCTACGAAGTTCTTTAGGTTACCAGACAAATTTGGAATATATAGATTTATACTAAACATCATGTATAGAATTATTAAACGTTATTATATTATAAACAACTTTTAGACCAAGTTTTCTTAAGCGAAACTGTGAAACCTCCTAAGGATTATGTCTATTATTATATTCTGAAGTTTGAAAGTAACTTAAAGTACTTATTCAGTGGTAGACTTAAATTACTTAAACGTTGTCAATGATAATGTCGCAAAAGCGTGTACCTATTATGTTCTTATAAAAGCTAACTTTAAAACTAATACTTTGACCAACTACGTTATTTTAATAACATTTTTTTTATGGCAGAAGAGAGAAAGCTTTAAAGACAGTCGCTTTTAATGCTTAAGATCCCACGTTACTCAAAATAGTAGTATTTTGAAATTTTATTCATCGGGTGTTTATAATATTCTTTCAAGTTAAAACAAAGACAAGACCAGTTCCGATATGTAATGGATCTTTTAGTCTTGCGTTGCCTGCTGACACTCAGTGTGTGATGATTCTAAGTGAGACAAATATAATTAAGAATTGTTCTGAATGTGTCTATCGCTTTATCAATTATTTTTTTAATTATATTGATAACTAGCTGTTGCACCGCGGGTAACGCCGCGGGACAAAGTTAGTCTAAAAAAAAGTAGCCCAAGTTACTCCCCAGATCATCAGGTACCTGCCAGTGAAAGTCCGGTCAAAATCCGTCCAGCCTTTCCAGAGATTACCCGGAACAAACAGACAGACAGACAGACAGATAGACAGACCGACAGACAGCCAGACAGACAAAAAAAAATTAACTACATTTTTGGTATATGTACCGTACATACATACATATGCATTTAGTAAAAAGCGATTATTTTAATATTACAAACAGACACTCCAATTTTATTTATTTGTATGTAAGATTTTTTACCAAAGAAGTGACGATACGATTTAGATGGACAGGTCGGATTATAAAACTTAAGAAGTGTATTTTTTTGTTCAAAAATTGTAGATAAACAATAGTCAAGTGATATGATAGTCAGTGACTTTCTTCGTCGATGGACACCACCTCAACTCAGAGCCACAAATGCTGCGCCAAATAGAAATAGCGCCACCTTATAACCTTTGAGGTGTAATAGCATTAGGGTTTCAAGGTTGAATCGGTCGGGTGCGATCGTCGAGTGTCGAGTGACGTAAACAGTTTCTTGAAAAGTGCCTAGAGCTTGAGTGCCTATTATCCCAGTGGTAGGGATTAAAAGTTTCGATGCGTTAAGTTGTGTTTTTATACATATTTTATTTGTTGTTATGTTATTTGTGTATTAATATTTTAATCACACTGTATAAACTTATAGTCCCGGAACAAATGTTATAAATTATTACTATCAAGCCAATTTTTTCGTGAGTGGCTTCATTTTGATGAGAGGCCCACCATTCACCTTACAAAAATTTTCAATCGTGGTAGCTAACGGAGGGTAGCAGGGACAAAAAACTTTGGAGCGCGTAAGACCGGAATAACGTACTATGCAATTTGTATGTTAAAAATATCATATTTTTAGTGAATATGAAAGTAGTAAAATATTCCTTGAGAATCGTTAACTACAGAAATGCTTATTGTGATGTTATAATAAAAATATAGGTTAATGGTATACAGTCTAAACATATTACCCGGGTATTCATCTAGTATTTTTAAAAAGGACTCACTCATTTTCTTTCACTATCACTTTGTCACTTTTTCCATTAATAGATGCACTTTGTTCAATTCCCATATTTTAAGCGCTTATTTATTTTACAAATATATTGAACATTATAAACGGATTTAGTATTATCTAATTTACGTCTTCGCTAAGACACAATTTAAGAAATAGTTCTTAATGAAAGCGATGGTCTTGTTGACTTGTCGTCAAGAAGCCCTGCGCCGCCGTGCTCGCGCAAGCGCCCTGCGCCGACTTAGGACACATGACGTGTCCTGACGCGTTATGTGTACTAACAATTAACAGCGAGTTAAACAATTTTAACTCATTCCATTAAATTTTTTAAAAGTGCACAATGTCGCTAAAGTAGTTTTCATTTTCAATTTAATTTAAATTTCAATTTAATCCTCCTTACATACGGGCACCATTTAAAAAAAATATATGGCCTATGTCAGTACCACAATTCTGAATTTCACAATTACTCCGGTATCCCCACTCACTCGGTGAAACACAGCGCACGCGCTGTTTCACACCGGTTTTCTGTGAGGCCGTGGTATCACTCCGGTCTAGCCGGGCCATTTATGCCGAAACATGTGATGTATATAATAAACTACATAAATTATTAAAGATAAATAGTGTTAATAATAAAATATGTAAAAAAAGGGAAATATGTGAAAAAATCTTGGTAATTTTAAAGTAGAAAATAGAATTGCTACATATACTCTTAGTTACATCTTACGTGAAAAAAATAGATTTTTCATAGTGAAAAAGTAACTGAAAGAACAGTAATTGGTTGAAACACAGATAATTCGATAAAGAACATCAAAAGGCATTGATATTTAAACCTAGATCAGGCAGATAACTAATTGAAATAAACTAATTTGAACTGAAATTTAACAACGAGATTAAGAATTCTAATTTTGATAGTAAGATATTATAATAAATACTTAGTTCTAAATATATAAATATTTAAGAATTTACAGTTGGCTTATTTAACCTACTTTTAAGAAACACCCAAATCTTTTACATTAAGTATGTAATAAAAATTATGTTATTTTAATCTTTTTAATTATCTTTCTTTTACGCAGTGGGGTAAAAAATTAAATGTGATATTTTTCGACTCCAGGAGTTTAGTGTATGCTAGCTTATCTATACATACATATAAAAGAGGAAGGTGACTGACTGACTGACACACCCAGAGATCAACGCACAGCCCAAACCGCTGGACCTAGAATCCTGAAATTTTGCTTGTAGGTTCTTTATATAACGTAAATGAAAACTAAGAAAGGATTTTTTTAAATTCCACCCCTAAGGAGGTAAATTACGGGATGAAAATCTGTGTGAGCGAAACTGCGTGCAAAAGATAGTATAGGTATAACGATGCTACGCCTCCTCAGTTGCTTAAAAATGACTTAGGAACTTGATTCTAAATATAAACCATATTTGCAATACAGTCACTAAGGTATAATGAATAATTCGAGTAGCAGAACTTACTTGAAACCAGTGCTTATCATTAAATTATATTTTAATACGACAATTCATTCTTCAACTTCGTAGCACTAAATATATTCATTCTAAGTCAGGACGGCTTTAGAATATGTAATCCAAAACAAAAGCACTTTCACATTCCATCTACGATAACTCGAATAAATATTTTGAGAAAATTCTATTAATATTACATGAAATGCCAGCTAGGATGGGTAGGGACGCGGCACTGCTTTAAGTAGACACCCGTATCAAAAGTCACGTAAATAAGGCAAGCAATAAACTTAGGCCGTTTACCTGTCCCTTTCGGATATAAGTAAATATTACGTGTTTGATTTTTTGATTATTGTATTATATTACTGATTTAAAATTATATATTTATCGTAGATACCAATCCGTGGGAGAGCCAGGCTCGACCCGACTGATGCTACGTCCTGGTTTACATCAGGTGAGTGTGGCTATAGGAGTGTAAACACCGCTTTCTCCTGATTCAAAGGTTAGGGGGAGAAATACTTCAAGAGCAAAAATACTACTTAAAGATGAGCCACTTTTTACGGTCATTGCAGTTCTGTAATTCTAGTTGAATTATATAGTAAACTAGCTGTGCCCGCTACTTCGTACACGTGATATTTGGATTTTCAATTTATTTTTCCACAGTTTAAACCTTCCCTGGACTACGACCAACATTTCAAAATCAAAATCAGCTAAATCGGCCTTTACTAATAATCATCAAGGTACGTTGTGAGAACCCAATGTTCGTGTTTTTTGAAAATAAAAAACACGTAGTAGCTAAAATTACCGATATCACATGAGAGCTTAATGATCCATTTTGTATTCGTACCCGGTGGTATTTAAACGTCAGTCAGAATCGTTTCATATGTATACGAGTATCGGTGATTTCCAACCGCAATAGCCACTTTCAAAAAGTTTCTTTTCATTTCGTTACTGATGATTTCGATACTTTAAATACTGGAGAAAATATTAATACTTTAAATGTTCTATTACGTTTTTATTACTTTTAACATTGTCTTACACTACTATGTACAACACAAAGGATATTTCGACGAGGCTAGGCGATCGCCCCATTCACTTCGAATCCCAACCGTCACATATCCCACAACAAATCAAGTTATTTATTTTTAGACCCTAATAAAACATATAGAATTCAAAGGAAGATTTACGGGCACCATGTTGAGCAAGTTCTATTAGATATATTCTGGTTCACTTAAAGAAATTGAGAAGTTCTAACTTTAATAATAAAGTTGTGTTATTTCCTAAAGATCAAGCGACTTGTTGTTTATGATATCCTTTTTAAGACAGTGGCAGCTGGCGGAGACATTTTGTACGCGTATTTATGCGCCAAACTTAGTACAGCCAAGTTCTTCATTATAATGAGATCTTCTCCTCTCTTAACATGATCTATTTTACTTGTTCTGACGTTAAATACAATAATATGAAGCCTCAAATATAATTAAGCCGAGGTTAACTAATAAATATTTTTGTGGAATACCTTACTTATATGAATCGTCGTAGTGATTTACGTGGTCACTACCGCGTACTACTGCGCTGGGTGTTATGGATTCAAATCCCACTTGGGACAACATTTTGCGTGATCTACAAATTGTTGTACTGAATCTGAGTGTTCTTTGTGTACCTGTTATGTGCGTTCATAAAGTCTCCCGCGACACAAGATAAACCTAGTGCGAAAGGTGTCTTTTGAAAAGACACAAGTATAATTTTAACAAAAATAAAACCGACTTCAAGGTTTGACTCTATTTCTCTTAGATGCCATCATCAGATTTTAGTGTCCTTATCATGGTACCACCGTTGGGATATTTTCTTTTCATTAAAAAAAGAATCATCAAAATCGGTTCATAAATGACAAAGTTATCCGCAAACACAAGTAAAAAAAAATAAAAAAATGTACGGTCGAATTGAGAAACCTCCTCCTTTTTTGAAGTCGGTTAAAAACTGTTAGTAAGCCGGCGCTAATACTTTCTGCTTTCTTCAAATTGGCAAGAACTAACTGCTACAGCTCCCATCACACCGTGACACCGAATAGTCGACTACTGCTTACAATTTTTTTTTTTTTTATGTTTGACTCTGCCAACATGACTCTACTCTGCCTGATGGAAAGCATGACAGGCTGCCGTTTATCACATAAATAATAAACTCGAGATTGTTACAGTTATATACTATTTTTATTCTTTATTACTAGTGCTACCTGATTTTATTTTATTGTACTTTATCTGGATAATAAAAATATAAAAAAATATATGTTGATTCGTATTTAATGCGCTATCTTATCATGAAACTTTGCTCGCATAAGGCCAGGGATATACCGAAGATTATAGGATAACTTTTATCCAGAATAAAATTGCTGTTCCCGGGGGATGGTAAAATTACTTTTCAGTAAACCCGCGGACAAAAATAAATAATGTAAACACTTCTACATGATTGGGAATTACGTAAGAGGTTAGTATTTGACGATAGTTATCTGTTCGTAATAGGTTTCCTATAACATTGTGCTAAAATGTTTTTAGTTTGTGCGTGTATACAAAAGAAAAACATGTACGGAAAAAAGACCATTGAAACATTGAATAGTATTTGTAAAAGAGTTTTGTTATTAAATTACTAATACGGGTTGTTTATGTTAACGTTCAATATAAATAAGCTTTGTGTAACTACAAGGCCTTTAAAAAGGTTTTAATGTAAAATAAATTCGTGCATAAACGCGTACCGAGTACAAAATGCAGAATTGTTTTCTTTCATTTATTTTGTTCCAGCCAACGTTTAGCAAGGAATAGTAGATTAATATTTTTAACTTTGCGGAAAACGAACTATGTTTTGTTTGCTGAACACTTGTTCATTAAAAAATTACTTGAATATATACTAATATTAAAAATACATTCTAGAATTAAACTTACTTAAACTTATTTCACTTCAATCCTCACAGGTTTCGCCCTATGACATATCTTTGATAATGCCAAAAAAATACAATAAAAATTCATTAAGCTTAATAGTTTGTTTGTTTGGTTGACGTGATAATCTCAGGAAATGCTGGTCCAATTTGAATAATTATTTCAATATTAGATAACCTAGCTATTGATGCAGACTATAGGCTTTATAAAATCACACCATGACCTAAAGGAGCGAAGTGTCAATAAACGAAGTATAAATACTACAAAACCGGGGTAAAAATATTGCTTCAGAGAGCTTCCATTGCGTCCGCTGCTTAATTCTGCATTGAACTTTCACAAAAACAATGTATAGAAGAATTATTTCCTCTTAAAAGTTCTAAAAAATGTCCGCGACACCATGTTTTTTTTAAGGTTGGCTCACTGTAACCATTTTTATTGTAAACAAATTTTTTCGCGTTGTTATAACATCACGCTACTGGTAATAGGAGACGCAGACGAGCATGCTGGGTTAGCTAGTCGATAATATTCACAGTCTGTGCAAGCATCATTCATGTTTCCATCGCGCACTTGGAAACAGAAGAAACACGCTCTTAGGTATGTTTTTAGCATATCCTTTGTTGTCATATTCAATAAATTACCACAATATGACATTTTGTACCTGTAGATTAATCTAGTTAGTTAATAAACTGACATAATTTACTTTCACAGTTAAATTTAAAAGTTTTCCATTTGATATCGCCGAGCCCTTTGTTATTGAGATTAAGTTAGTTAGGGACCAAAAGCTTCGTCAACAATTCATTAAACTTTCATTTTCACGAAACTGGGAAGTATAATCAATGGGCAGGCGGAATAGGGACTGCGGACTGTGATGGATTTGAACCAATCAATGCAGCTGGATAAATGAAAAGTGCTAGCTAACGAAGAATCTAAACAATGCTGTTGGTCGGTGTAGCCTTAGAACGAACGTACTGATTGTTGTTGGTTTTACGAAAAGGCTGTCGATGTGTGGGAAAGGCAGGATTTATGAACAAAGTAGTACAAGAAAATAAAATGTGGGGTTTTCTACAATCTCACACTGTATCCAATTAATCGGTATCATTATAAAGGTGTGCTTAAAATAGTTATTATTCTGTAATTACGTAAATATGAGAAGTTGTAAGTTTCATTACTTTTTATAACTCCATACAAGTAATTATATATCTCTCAAATATCTCCACAAGACGAAGTAAGTAGAACTAATACATCATCATTGATTCGGAGCTGAATAATCCATTTCCCCCGACAGCGTAACTGCTCAATAAATGATTTTCTCCATAAGGATAATGGCTGGATTTTCTCCTGTTTATTGTGGACTCGATCTTGTGGTATGATTGATTGAGGCTTAGGTGGAACTCTTCCAAGGGGAAATTACTTCGTTACTCTTCTTAGATACTTATATACAGCTGACGAAAAACTCCACAATCAATGTTTAATAAGATATAGTGTAAATAAAATTACTAATGTTAGTGTAGTTAGAGTTGTTTTATTTCATAGGATTATGTTCATAAATGAAAAAACATTTTAGACAAATTTCAACATACTTTTATTCTATTCATTCATAGCCACTTACGTAGTGTATGACATTTTAATTTTATATTTACAAATATTTAATAACAATTTACTAGCCTCATTGACACATCTGAAATTTTAAATTTCCTAAAAGTAATAACAAATTAATCCCTCGAGTGTAACGTATAAAGGATATCGATAGACACTTTGTTTCAATCGCTTTTAACAAATTAATAGATATTTTATGATTAATAAACTTTATGTACAACGAACAAAATATTTTTTCCACATTATAAACTTTAGTCATCAGTCTTTGTCAAGGGTTATTTATATGCCCCAATTTATCGTTAAAATGAATGTCTGTTTATGCCGTCAATACCTCACGGAAATGGAAGATTAGCGCAGTTTTAGTTGTCATCAAGTTGTGTTACTTAAAATATATTTTTTTATAATAACTATTTCATCTATTTTAATACTATATTTACAATAAGCCTTAACTTACAAATTTAAATTCATGGAACGTTTATTACAACAATTTGTTTTAGAAATTTCGTGGTGGTCTAATTACATTGCTGTTTCCACTGTGTTTCGAATAATAAGTTATATTTCATTAAAATTCACCTAAGAGTCATTAAATTACTCTTTTTATAAACCGCTTTGGGTAATTCTTTTATTCCGACTACGGAAACTGAATACGTATTTTAGAATGATCTTCTTAATTTTGCTCAAAATATAGAATTCTATTCGCTTAATGTGGTTACTTAGCAACTATTTTTGGCCAGTCTGACCTACAGCTAAAAATATCGTAAATAATCTCTTATAACAATAAATAGAACGTTTGATACGCGATAGTCGCGTTACACGTTACATAGAGAGGAAGTCGATCTGTTACAACAAAATGTAATATCATGAAACTGGATATGTTTAATGAATTTGTACACGGTGAATATAACTTCTAGGGAAATAACAAATACTTAAAAATGAATTTGTACTTAATTAATTATTGTTTTAATAAACTACCGTACACTGTAGAGCAATGGTGCGAATGCTGTTGATATTCGCCAAAGGCTGTGAGACGACAAATCTGCAACAATGTAAATAATTTAATAATCACACAAGTATTGGGCAAGCAAAACAACCTAAAAATAGACTCGCTTTTATAAAAAAACATTTTATTCTGTACGCTGATTATGTATATATATATATGATTGTTCTGGGCAAGAAAAAATAATATAAAGTTTAACTGCAAAAACCACTTCGTGTGTATGAATATGAAAGCATTAATAGCTTATTGGTAGAGGTTGAAAAAAAAATGTTTTTGCATTTATGTCCGATTTAACTTTAAGAGTATGTTTTGTGTTAAAAGTTTTCCACCTAGACACTACACAAGTATCGATTGCACTTACCTTCTGCTCTATTACGGACGCCTAGCACGGATGCAACTTCTGGTTGCTCCATATCGAAAATTAGTTCGGCGCGTGCCGAGTACAGGTTGTATATGTTCGCTATACAGGTCAGCCGGAGACTGCCGCGCTCGAACGCTTCGTTTCGCACCACGAACGACACCTCTCCTATTGAAGGCAGTCTATTGTCCGGACCTGTTCTCTCGAATGATGGCTTCGAAATATCTTTCGGTGGCCTCCTAATTTCCTCTTTATGCAGATTTATATAAGACTCGTCCAAATACTGAATGTTGCCTTCATCGTGAAAAATATTGAAAATCATGTCGTCTTCCGGTTGCTCTGTAGTGGTAGCCTCGGGTTTCGGTGGCGGGTCCCACTTAAACCACGATGGTAACTCGTGAAAAAGTGATTCCATATCAATCTGAGAACAAAATAAAATTAATGTAAGTACTGTAGCAGAACGGGAAATCTAACGGATATTACGGAGCCTGGCGTTAGATAAAGGAAGCTGTATACGTATGTATGTACATAGCTCTGAGCTCTTTTGTGATTAATGAACACGCCTACGCAGCGGCAGTGACGACGGCAAAAACAACGGTCTCGTCAAAGTGAAGTAAGTAGGAACTGGTCCATTGTCCGCCTTGGACACTCGCGAACCCCTGTCTGTCTGATGAACGCTGATCAAACGAGTTTTTGAAACGAAAATTTCAATGATGTGGACAAAAAATTAAGAGCTGCGTTTGGGGCATTTTGTAGTAAAATGTACAATTAGGAATTCTTTTATAATTTATACTTAACATTTTTCATAGCATTAAATCAAAAACTTCTTTCTAGGTAATACTTTTAATTGATATTATATTCTAAAATATAAAATTCTCGTGTCGTGGTGTTTGTTACCCAACTCCTACGAAACGGCTGCACCGATTTTTAGGAAAGTTTTGTGTGCATATCAGGTAGGTTTGAGAATCGGCCAACATCTTTTTTTGCATACACCTAAATGATAAGGATGACCCACCCCTATTTTTTTTATGGCAAAACAACGTTTGCCGGGTCAGCTAGACGTATATACTTTTGTTTTGTTTTGTGTAAATACACATATATTATGTCAATAAATGATCGTGATTTACATAAACGTAACATTATGTATTCAATGTATTTTTACTCAATAACCTAATAAAATTTTTGAATCGTAGGTACAAAAACATGAACTGAAAGTGCTAGGTAAATAAAGCTTATACTGTTAACTATAAAATCCTTTGCGTACCTTCAGCTTCGCGTTAAGCGTTGCTAACGTCCTCTTGACGCAGTGACCTTTTTTCAATTTAATTATACTTTTAATATAACAACTCAAAATATCCTACATTTTATTTTGTTTTACCGTCATATCAGAAGCTTATCTTCACCCATTCAAAAAGCGTATCGCAGGAAAAGTTACATATATACTTAGTTCGACTTTTAACTGCATATATGTTCAAAATTATGATATCTATATTAATATGTTAAGCAATTACTTTGTACCCTTTTTTATGAAAGTTATGTAAACAGAACAGTTAATGTTCATCTGGGGAAGGGGGCAGAAAAAAAAGAAAATTAAATGAATTATAGTTGATGTCGACCAATAGTTTTACTTATGGTCCCACATACGTAACATTACAAAGCATTGTGTAGCCTAATAACATTTTAAAATAGTTTGTAACATAGGCTACAACAAGAATGGTATATTTTACAAAACTCTCTCACACTGATTGAATTCGTTGTTTAACATAATGTAACAAATAGACAGAGACAGACAGACGCGAGCAACCTCATTTCCGCGCCCTTCCGCTAACGTAAGGCCGAGGCTTGGATGATGTTATACAAGAAAAGTTATAGTTTGTTATACAATGTTGTAATTATTTGCAATATTTTGTTGCATGAAGTTGTATAACATCATTAACAATTTATAACGTTAACGTCAATTTGTAAAAAAAGTTAGACAACAAATGTTAGTCAGCTAGTAGTCAGTCATCTCAAGGCAAGTAGATGGTGACACTATATTCTTGATCCATCACACGGAGAGTTCCATAAACATTGTAATATTATTATATTATATATCCAATAAGACAATGAATAGTTTATGCATTCGGAACCGACTGTGAGATCATATAGCTACTAGTTATATTTTGCTCTACCTTTGTTTTATGTTACCAGATACTTCATCAAATACCATTAACGATTTATTCCATTTGTGAATAATTAGGTATTGTATAGATTAGAAATAGGGCATTCTATGCGAACTAATACACTTTGTAGCAATAAACGGTAATACTGTATGATACTGACCTCGTCTGAACAATTATAAAGTTTATTTCATTTGTAATATTATGGATTGAATTATACTATTAGAATGAAAATAAAATTAGTGCAACATTTTTTATTCAATTCAACCAATAGGAAGACAGTATTTTTAAAAAATATTACATGAATAGATATTAAGTTCCTTAGTTCCACAAGCCTGTAAATTTATGGAACATACCCATAATTTTATAGGAATCCTGACAAAAGAAACAAAGCGTAGTAAAGATTTAATAATGCTTCAGTGATGAGTGGAATGAAATATAATGGTGAAAGCATACATACACACATATAAACACAAAAAACAAATACAAGAATACAGACTAACTCTACGTACCTAATAAATATAGTCTATTAGTACTTTATGAGGTCAGGAAGTAAAATAATAAAAAGTAGATACAGTTATAATACAATGGCCTGGTCATTAATGCTTTTACAGCGAAAATATAAAACAATAACGTAAAATTTGAATTAGAAATCTTCCTCAATTCTCGTATGAATATTCATCGGTTTCTCATTTTCCTAAAATCCGTTTTAAATATTCTCGTGGTATCAAAATGGAGTGGAGTGATAAAGGGAATCCAATTGCTGTAATACTATTCCACAAAGTAGATATGCCAAATATAATTTTTGAAACTCTCTATTAGGTTGGTGTTATAAGTCGAATGGTTGACCCGGGCTATTGACCGATGGTCTGGATGTGTTAATAGCAGCAGTTCCCGGATCCCACCCGTCTCAGGCGCAGAGTGGCACAGCGTGTGGTTTTAGTCGGTTCGATTCCGACACACCGCCCCGCCGCAAACCCCGGTGCGATAACGGCCCGAGCGGGTTTTCAAACGTAAAAAAGGGCAATTGACCGATAGAGTGCCATGTTCTTGAGTTCTATAAAGCGTATTTCTTTTATCATCTTCGTTGTATTTGATAATTGACAAAAACTTTTGATAGTTTGCATTAACACCAATGAACATTATATGATAGAGTATGTTATTTCTAGCTCAAAATGTACCTACTCTGTTAAGTTGTTGTAAGTTATAAAGTAACGTTTAATAAATAGCAATAGGCTACTAGGTAATTGCGAGACTCTTGCTGCAAGACCAAGACCACGACCACTCATTTCTACATGAGTAGGCGGGGCATGCATGGGCCGGCTCGACCGGAGTGACTGAAGAAAAGTTTCAGTTTAACATACGTTGTTGTTGATATCTTTTGTGGTTGTTGGCTTAGTACCACTTAACGCCTATGTATTGTTATTTAAATTAAATATATATTAGTATTAGTTTTCACCCGCGGCTTCACTTCGTATTTAATAAAAAAGTATCCTATGTTACTTCTAATATCTCCAAGAATATGTGTACAAAGTTTCACGATGATTGGTTAAGTAGTTTTTGCGTGAAAGCGTAACAAACAAACTTACATTCACATTTATAGTAATAGAAGAAGATAGGTGCATATATCTTACCTCACGACCGTTAAGTGCGAACGTCAAATTAGCTGGAGGATGAGAAGGTGACGAGGCACAAGTGGCACGCAAAGTTGAGCTAACGCCATACCAAGAGCGATCGGAAACCAATTTAGGACCCCACTCTGGAGCTTCTGTAATAAAAACAAAACATTAACAATATATTATGTAGTATAAGCCCTACGTGCGACAGAGTGTCACGCCGACCCCTCGCTGACCGTCTGTGCTGATACACAAAATATATTAAAATCTAGGCAGCGTTTTTGAATAACGCGTGGTTGTCAGCGCGGACGGTGGTCAGCGCTGACGGCTCAGCGGCCGTACGCGTGCGTCGCGTCAGCGTCGCGTAGCGGTCAGCGCTGACCACCGCTCGCGCGTCTTTGTCTTTAGCGAGCGTTGGCTGGTTTTAGAGTCACGCTGACCGTCGGCACCGACTGGTCAGCGCTTCGCCCGTCAGCGTTGAGAGTGAGTGCAAATCGTTTCAGTATCATGCTGATGGCCCGCGGAGTACAGACGCAAACAGAAGCAAAATGTGGAGAGCAATTATCATTGCTGTATCACAGCGATGAAGTCTTCTGTCATCTATTGATTCAGAAGAGAGCGTCACGGGAGAATTTGTTACGTTATAATGAAACTTCATTTTTTATTAGCTATTAGCGCTTGTGTTATCATTTCATGTTCCTAACTCTGACAATCTTGTACTTCTATACAACTGTTTCATTTTATATTTAATTTCTTCAGGGGTGTAATTTTCGAAAAACCTATCTTAGTGAATATTTATCATAAATGGTACCGACTTTTAAAATTTGGTATTATTTTTTTAGTAGGTATGTGTTTAAGGTAATAACCAATTTTTTACTACTAAAATATGTAAGCGGAACTTTTTACTTGTACCATATTTCACTTATTAAAATTCAATAAAATGTTAAAAATTTGGTATACAGATTTTCCCGTATAAAATACTGTTGAAGGTTCCCCTTATGTATTTCTATAAGACCTGCTACAAAAAATATCCATTTTAAAGTGTTATTTGTATTATAATCACTAATATATTATATAAAATTAAGAGAAATATGCAGAAAGAGAGTTAATACCAGCGTAGAATGAGTACCATATTGTTTACGTGCTATAAACATTATATACGTAATAGAGATTAATATACGTTTTTATAGCCGTCCTTTTAATATCAAAATAGTATTTCCATTAATTCGAGTTATAAATAGAAATTATACACATTTAAACACGGAATAAAACATATAGGTACATACGAGGAGTTAGTCCTTTATGAGCAATTTATGTCCGTGTACAACAATCGACGACATATCGCTAAATAGGTATCATAAAAAACATTCCGCAGAAAATTGAAGCAAGTCGCAAAGATAAAACCACAAATACCAGTAAACTCAAATATTACATAATTTATGTTTAAAAACTACTAATCACCAAGACTGTACAAACAATACTGATATTTGTGCAATCAGTAAAACTATTTTACTAATTGTCGAATAGATGCATATCAGAAGAGAAATTTATTATTAATGATTTTTACTGTAGTTAAACTAAATTTCGTTTTTACGTGTACCTACCTAAACATTTCATTGTATGTATGAAGTTTGTGTTATTTCCGTGTACATAAACCTTTTATAGTAATTGCGAACATCACAAAAAATCACGAAAATCGGTCGAACCGTTCTCAAATGATGCTCTGCCACACATGTGACAATAGATTTAACTCACTTATACAGAATGTTAGGAGGGTCGTATAGCAGGCCCTGTGAATGACGTAAAGTGCTAACAGTTCTAGGAAAAATCGTGATTTTTTCTACAGAAATCTTATTTTGAAAGTGATAAATTGAACTTGAAAATTGACCGATAAAACCAATACTTAGTCAGAGAGCGAACTGACATTAATGAACCTATGGATATTGAATACTAATGATGTTTATGAAATGTTGGGTTTTATCACAAATACCCGACGAAAGAAATGAAATCGTTACGTTTACATGAAATGAGTTGATAACACTCTGTATATAATACAAAAAGTACAAACTAAAACCCAAGTACGACAAAAAACAACGCTGAAAAAATATGAAACAAGTTTGAAAAGTTGTAGTCACACGTTACATAACACTTTAACAACGCGCGACTACGGTTTTTCAAACTTTTTTCATACTTTTTTAGCGTCGTTTTTTGTCGTAGTTGGGTTTTAGTTTTTACTTTTTTTATTATAATGTATTTTGGTGCCTATATAATATTAATTTCTTTGCAAAGTATATTTAAATAGGTACCATAGAAACATCACAATTATCGAAGAAACACGGACAAAGTCACGAGCGAAGCTAATAATATATGTATTTTTGAAATGTACAAGTAACGCCCTTTCCAATGCTACCAGACACGGCATATTTATTTCAAATTTATATTTTACACAGTACTTTATAACCGCCAGAGGTGGCCACTTTGGAATCAGTGACACGTCACGTCACGTAGCCTATAATCTGGGGACGATCCAGACGCTTTAATAAGTAGTTGAGGAGTTATGACGGAACAGATGAACATGCAGGTATGTACCTACATAGCCTGTCAAAATCATAACTCTCCTTTGGCTTTGCCGTAGTCGGGTAAAAAACAATGTCGTGTTAGTTACGCCATTAATAACTCGAGAACGGCTGGATCAATTTTTATTACTTTTGGATTTATCTTTATATTATTATTATGTATTTATATTATGTATTAGGAAAATATGTATTAAATACTGAAAAACAATAAAAAATTAAAAATATTAACCATATCATTAAACTGCTCCCTCATACTCTCTCTCTCTCTCTCAACTCTGCTCATAATAATTATTATTTGTAATTAAATTAATATTACATATATTCATTGACTGTTATGCGGAACCAGGCGAAATGAAATTACTTTGAATAAATAAATAATATGAATAAGTATAGTATAGAATGTCTACCTAGGTTAAACTTTTTCAATGAGTTTTTAATTATATTATTAATTGTTTTACGGCTACACAAAAAGTTCTTGGTTTTTGTACCAGCCTATTTACAACCTGTGTTTCGTAACTGATTACTGATTACAGTGTTTATATATACAAAACATTGTGTTTATAGTAATAGATTTATTATACGACAGTGATGCTTTCATACTTTGACATTTATTAAAATTTATAACTAAGTAGCTGTTGCCCGCGGCTTTGCTCGCGTGGAAGTTGATCATAAGCATTTAATTAAAACTGTGTAAAAGAATGTATCAGTAATTTATTCATGTTTTAAACGTATTTATTTATTTATTTTTGATCATTATCCCGTTTAAAAGAACTTTCATACAAACATTCGACCCATATTTCAACCCCTTTAGGAGCAGAATTCGCATAAATACTGATATAAGTATTCATCTATTTGTAATCAGAAACATGAAAACGAAAGTTCTTAGGCTGCTAAATTAAAAAAAAATGAAGGATTTCCAAACTAACCAAATACATGAAATGCCAATGACTACTTCTCCCCTTAGGGGTAGAATATCCAGAAACGCTTAAATATGCATATTCTCGTTTTTAATTAGTAACCCAAAAATAAAATTTTATGTTTCTAACTCAAAAAATGACAGACTTCCATGCAATCTTACAACCCCTATTTCACCCCTTAAGGGTAGAATATCCAGAAACCTTTAACAGGTATCTACTCATTTTTAATCAGTAGCCCAAAAATATAGTTTAATGTTTCTAACTTAAAAAATGATAAGCTTCCATACAAACTTTCAATCCCTATTTCACCCTCTTAAGGGTAGATTAACCAAAAACGCTTAAATACGTCTCTACACTTTTTTAATCAGTAGCATATAAATAAACTTTTATGTTTTAAACTTCAAAAGTTACGGAATTCCAGACTAACCTATGCACGTATTGTCAACCCCTATTTCACCACTTAGGGATAGAATATTCAGACACGCTGAAATACGTATTTACTCATTTTCAATCAGCAACCCAAAAGTAAAGTTTCAGGTTTCTAAGTTAAATATGACGGATTTTCATAAAAAAATTTAACCCCTATTGCACCCTCTTATTGGTAAAATATGCAGAAACGCTAAATAGATATCTAGTTACTTTTAATCAGTAGCCCAAAATTAAATTTTCATGGTACTAATTTAAAAATAACGGACTTCCAAACAACCTTTCAACCCCTATTTCATCCCTTAGGGGTAGAATATCCAGAAACGCTTAAATACGTATCTCCTCATTTTTAATCAGTAGCCCAAGCACAAAGTTTCATGTTTCGAACTTCAAAAATGACAGACTTCCAGACTAACCTATATGCGAAATGTGAACCCCTATTTCACCCATTAGGGGTAGAATATTCATAAACGCTTAAATACGTATTAACTCATTTTTAGTTCTTAGCACGTGAATAAAGCAACATGTTTCCAACTTAAAAAATGGCGAACTTCCATACAAACTTTCAACCCCTATTTCACCCCCTTAGGGGTAGAATACCAAGAAACGCTCAAATACGTCTCTACTCTTTTTAAATCAGTAACACATAAATAAAGTTTCATGTTTCAGACTTTAAAAATGACGTACTTCCAGACTAACCTATGTACGAAATGTCAACCCCTATTTCACCCCTTAGGGGTTGAATATTCAAAAACGCTTAAATACGTGTTTACTCATTTTTAATCAGCAGCCCAAAAGTAAAGTTTCAGGTTTCTAACTTACGGCCGTTTTCAATAACCTATCTATCTTCAGTTCTCCTTACTACAGTTAAACAAATCTGTCTTTTTACTCTTACTTACGTTTCAATAACCTACCGGCAGATAGCATTTCCTATCGACGTTGTCTATCTATCTTTGGGAGGACGGATAGGCTACTAGAGATAGGAACTCGCATAGTAATCGGACTTTAAACAACGACGGATTTCCATACAAACTTTCAACCCCTATTTCACCCCCTTAGGGGTAGAAATTCCAAAATTCCTTTCTTAGTGCGTGTCTACTCAATAAAAGGATCCTACTCACCAAATTTCATAGCCCGAACTATCATAGTTTACGCTCGGCGATGATGAATCAGTCAGTCAGTCAGTCAGTCAGTCAGTCAGTCAGGACTTACAATTTTATAAGTATAGATTGTATTTAATTAATATACATTGTAAAGTGCTATAACCTATAAAATAATAAATATTAAGTATGTAATTTTAAAATTAATTTTAAATTCATCTGTGTTGGATGAAAAGTAAACAGTGTCTCTCGAATCTATGTGTATCAATTCTTAAATTAAAAAGAGCACTTATATTTAGAACTTTGATCTGAGCGTTTTATATAAACTTGAATAAACTTAACCCCAATTAATACAAACAGTTCTGTCACGATTGTATTTGCTTTAAATTAAGTTTTAAGCCTTTCTTTTTTATCAATCTCAGCTAACGATATTTCCACGAGAATTTTTACATCTTCATACCGATAGCCACTACTTATAACTACTAACTCCCACGGCTGCACAAAAATTATTATTTAAATCTTCACGTTTAAGTAATCAGAAACGAAAGCTGTTTTATATTCGTATAGATAGGTCAAAACTCATTTAATGCAGTGAAGATTAAATATTTTAAAATTCAATTCAGAGGAAACACAGCGGCCATATTTGTGGAGAGCACGCGGAGTTACATTAATTAGCACTACCCGCGAGGGTTCGTAGTTTTATCTTTTATTATTTATATAAAGCAGGGTAGCTATTTTTATAGTTTTTAACTAAATTGTGGCAAGTTCAGTAACTCAAGCCGCATCTATTTTCAACTATTTAGGTTCTGTGAAAACTTACGCAAACTTTTTAACATAAGTAATGAAACTTGTTTTGCAATTGGTACGGGATTGAGTTTCAATAGTTTTATAGAATAACCATTAATTGCAGTCGCTGTTACTGCCATAAAATGAGTTGCGTCACTATATTTAATTGGATTATTTATTTTAATGTTTCTATCGGTTTATTTTTTAATTTCGCTTTTATATGTTTTAATTTTTTATTTGTAATAATAGGAAATAATTATTGGGAAGAAATGTCAGACCCAAAAGACGATTGTGTAAACTAAGTAGTGTAGTTTCAACGATACCTAGCGTCATAATATAATAACGAGGACCCTAGTAATAGAATATTGATACTTTCGTAAAGTTAGCATTCAATGACATAACATAACCCACATATACTTTGCCCGAAGCCCTTTTATCTAAATAGACGTGTTAATAGCACGTTTGTATGCTGCCTTTTGTAAGCTAAAAGGTGCGTCCTAGATACGAAAATAATCAAGGCGCTTTCAATCAGATCTCCTTACATTAAGGGGTCCATTATACTATGTGAGCCCTCCCTAGTGGATAAATACCATCGTACGCCTCCAGAATATGTAATGCGTCTAATCTTTGTTAAGGTGTAAGTGTGTACTTGTAAATATTACCTTAATACTCAGGCGGACATTGATTACATGACGTTATAACGAAAAACCTTTGTAAGTAATTAATTCACGAACGCGTCACAGTAAATGAGCTCGTCAGTCGTGATTCATGACAGAAAATCACGTCATGATGGGACAGGTAAATCCTTGTAATTTGGAGAGGGTCACGAACGGAGTTATAGCCATATAAAGCCCAAGGAGTCTATTAAAAAGGTGAGAACGCACAGTTATGTATTTATTTCCGCATGTAGATTTAAACCATTCCTGAACTTGTAAATACATTTACTAATATGACAATGCTAAAAAGTCTTGTTATTTAGTTGTCATTAAATTTTAGTTTTTAATTTAAGAATGATGAAATCTCAAGCACACAACCAATATAACTTTTCTGTGACCTTGGTAAAATTTATTTACGTTTTTCATAACACTATACCTAATACTAATTAATTATGCCACCGTTTAGTTACGGTTCAATCAACTGAACTCTGTTGCATGGGCTGAGCTCTCGCATACAAACATTTGTACACGCAAATACAGAAAATCACGTCATGATGGGACAGGTAAATCCTTGTAATTTGGAGAGGGTCACGAACGGAGTTATAGCCATATAAAGCCCAAGGAGTCTATTAAAAAGGTGAGAACGCACAGTTATGTATTTATTTCCGCATGTAGATTTAAACCATTCCTGAACTTGTAAATACATTTACTAATATGACAATGCTAAAAAGTCTTGTTATTTAGTTGTCATTAAATTTTAGTTTTTAATTTAAGAATGATGAAATCTCAAGCACACAACCAATATAACTTTTCTGTGACCTTGGTAAAATTTATTTACGTTTTTCATAACACTATACCTAATACTAATTAATTATGCCACCGTTTAGTTACGGTTCAATCAACTGAACTCTGTTGCATGGGCTGAGCTCTCGCATACAAACATTTGTACACGCAAATACAGAAAATCACGTCATGATGGGACAGGTAAATCCTTGTAATTTGGAGAGGGTCACGAACGGAGTTATAGCCATATAAAGCCCAAGGAGTCTATTAAAAAGGTGAGAACGCACAGTTATGTATTTATTTCCGCATGTAGATTTAAACCATTCCTGAACTTGTAAATACATTTACTAATATGACAATGCTAAAAAGTCTTGTTATTTAGTTGTCATTAAATTTTAGTTTTTAATTTAAGAATGATGAAATCTCAAGCACACAACCAATATAACTTTTCTGTGACCTTGGTAAAATTTATTTACGTTTTTCATAACACTATACCTAATACTAATTAATTATGCCACCGTTTAGTTACGGTTCAATCAACTGAACTCTGTTGCATGGGCTGAGCTCTCGCATACAAACATTTGTACACGCAAATACAGAAAATCACGTCATGATGGGACAGGTAAATCCTTGTAATTTGGAGAGGGTCACGAACGGAGTTATAGCCATATAAAGCCCAAGGAGTCTATTAAAAAGGTGAGAACGCACAGTTATGTATTTATTTCCGCATGTAGATTTAAACCATTCCTGAACTTGTAAATACATTTACTAATATGACAATGCTAAAAAGTCTTGTTATTTAGTTGTCATTAAATTTTAGTTTTTAATTTAAGAATGATGAAATCTCAAGCACACAACCAATATAACTTTTCTGTGACCTTGGTAAAATTTATTTACGTTTTTCATAACACTATACCTAATACTAATTAATTAGCCACCGTTTAGTTACGGTTCAATCAACTGAACTCTGAACAGGGGCTGAGCATTCGCATACAAACATTTGTATACGCAAATACGTTTATTGGGCAAATTGGATTAGGTTTATGTTTTAAATGTAGTATTATTAAAAATTTATATAATTTTTTAGTCCACTAATTGACCTATCGGAGTCTTTTATAATAGACCTCTCCCAATCTGACTGCCTCGGTGGCGCAGTGGTAGCGAATGCGACTGCTGTGCTTGAGGTCTCGGGTTTGATTCCCGGGTCGTGATCTGCAAATATTTATTTCGGAGTTTGGGTGTTTTCTATGTATAGTACGTATGTATTTACAAAAAAATATATATATGTATTTATATCAGTTGTCTAGTACCCATAACACAAGCTCTGCTTAGCTTGGGACTAGATGGCGTTGTGTGTTAAATGTCCGAAATATTTATCTATACAAATAAATAATATTGGAGTGTCTGATTGTAATATTAAAATAACCGCTTTTTACTAAATGCATATGTATGTATACACGGTACATATACCAAAAATGTAGTTAAATTTTTTTTTGTCTGTCTGTTTGTTCGGGTAATCTCTGGAATGGCTGGACGGATTTTGACGGGACTTTCACTGGCAGGTAGCTGATGACCCGGGGAGTAACTTAGGCTACTTTTTTTAGACTAACTTTGTCCCGCGGCGTTACTCGCGGTACAACAATAACCGCGGGTAACACCGCGGGGTTCAGCTAGTTTAAAAATAAAATCAAGTCTCCGCCTCTGGTATCCGGTGAATCCAGGTCAGGTAGAAATACGTCCATGTGGTGAAGGATTAATCATATAGAGTGTCATGACCCTTATTCAACCCGTGGGTATCTTAAGAGGTGACCAAGAGACCAAACTATGTAGGACAATATCACTGCAAAAAGAAGGAAAACTATAAACAAACTCTATACCAACCCGTTTGGCCACCGTGGCATTTTCTTAATTATTTTTTTTATGGAATAGGAGGCAAACGAGCAGACGTATCATCTGATGGTAAGCGATTACCGCCGCCCATGCACTACCGCAACACCATAGGTGTTACAAGTGCGTTGCCGATCTTTGGGGGATAGAGAGAGGGACGTGGGGAGGGGTTGGGGATGGGCCTCCGGTATCCTTACTCACTCGGTGAAACACAACGCGAGCGCTATTTCACACTGGTTTTCTGTGAGGCCGTGGTGTCACTCCTATCGAGCCGGCCATGGTAGACTAAAACCTCCATGCTGTCAGTGGATGTAGGTAATGATAGATGAGATAGATATAGAATATACCTACGATTAGCTGGATATGAAGGTAATTATCAAACTTATAAATACTGAATTACAGTAAAAAGATAACACCTATTAATTTATATTACAGTACTATATATAATGTAATTACGTCGTAAATTACGCTGTTTTTGTATGTTAATTCCATAAAAATCTGTAATAAATGATGTGTATTAACAACAATTCGTACGAGAGATATATTAGTATGTGACGGTTAAGTACTGTTACGAGCCGGGTATTAATTAAATAAGAGTAGTCGGTTGATTACCAAAATATAACACAATATTATTAATGACAACACTTTTATAACAATAATTCACTCATTAACCGCACTAGAAAATCACTTCGACGTTAATCCATGTACCTATCGTGAAACAATACTGGCCCGTACGGCAAACACGATCCGCTGTTATAAGGCTATCGAAATATCTGGAATGATCCCAAGTATTCGACAAACTATTCAGGACCAAATAGAACCTTCTAGAATCCGCAATCAGTTACTTACAGCGCCATCTAGCGTTGAGAATATAGGAATTATTAATCATAATCTCAACAGTCGTGCGCTTCTTGATACTAGATGGCGCTGTCCTCTCGAATCATTTAGATTATACGAGACCCATTTAACTCTATGGCGCAACAGTACGACTGAATTCGAGTCTTAATGTTCAGAGGGTGTTATGATATTAAAAATAAAATAAAGCTTTGACTATTTACAGTTTTACCAAATAAAATGATTTTGATTTGTTTTACAACCTCGTAAACCTTAAAACTCCTATTGGCATGTATGAAAAATGGTATGAATTTTCAAATGCGTTCTTTAAATTGTAGGTTTAAGCGAATTCTAATTGAAATCCCACAATTAATTTAGAGTAATGTCAATCTCAGACCCCAATATTGAAATAAAAACCCAGCGCTTAAAAATTCGAATGCCTGGAAATATTATACTACGATAGGAGTGATGTTTCACTTCCTTCTTTCCTAAGATGGTTAAGAGATACACGATCTACTATAAGATAGAATAAAATCAAACTAAATCACATTAAGCTTTTTGTTTGTTATTTTACATTTCGAACTGTTCACGTATTTCTAAATCAAAAAATATTTTATGAATGTTTTGTTTGCTTGACATATTGCAACAGTTCACAATGTTTTCATAACGGTCACATAAAATATCTGGTGTTTACACAGTTCACCTTTTCATTAAATTAGTCGGTGGAATACAAAAACCAGTTTGTATACGAGATTTTCTCTTTTGATAATTTTATTAGGTCAACGAGTATTATTCAAATGAATCATCTTTGTCATAACAAAATCGGCGTCAAGTTGAAATTCTGTTGTAGGGAATTCAATATTTACAGGTTAACTGTAGAGATTTGTATTAAAATATTGAAAGTTATTCATAGTCGTTTTTAGATAATCTAATATATTCAGAACAATGTCCTAAAGACTTTTAAAATTAGTATTGAAAGAAATTTATTTCCCATTACTGGTATATTATGTATTTGACGGTTGCGATGTTTTATCTCACGCTTTGTGCATCCCCGAGTCCAGGGATCTATTTCAAAACTCGGCGAAACTATATTCACTGCAGCCCATAGATTAAATATCGACACTATGTTAGCACTAGTTAGCAGGCAGTCGGTCAATCACAAAAAATGTGACTGTTGATAGACTATGAGAGAGAACAGTTACAGGTAGGTATACAGTTTTAGAAATCCAAATATTAATAATATCCCAAACTGTTTCAATGAGTTTTGTTTATTACCAACAATAGTCACAGCAGGTTTTAATTAATAAATATGGTTTTTAATGGTATATGAAAGTAATTCTATTTAAACAAATAATAAGCGAGAATTTGGGAAGAATAAATTATAGTCTTTGTATAACTAACTGATCGTTATCGCTCCAACAGACGCTGCTCAGCTCAGTCAGTCTTCATCAACAGTCTTTAATAGTCCACTTCCGGACAGAAAGGGGGCCCTAAGAATGGATAATAAATTTTTGTACCTAGTTTGCTATTAGCTACTCCATCTGCACTATTGGTGAATTCCTGATACTCATGACTTAGGCTAAACTCAGTCAAAGTACTTTCTCAAAACATTCAAGAATGAATCTTGTGGCAATCGGTTTGACAATCTAATGAGAGGAAATCTGTGATTACTGCTGTTACTAAGTATACAATACCTATATTAAATTACCATATAAAATAACCTCTTTGCATGTATTGAAATTTTGAAAGGGAGAAAATAGCTGAAATAGTTAATGAACTATTTAACGATGTTTACAAATAAGGTAAATATCAAGGTGGGTGAACTTTTAACATATTCAGGATAGGTAAATAATGTTTGGATTGGATTCCAATATGTACTTTGTACTCTCTATTGTCGGCACTTGATGGACCTTATAATACATTCCAGAATGAAACTCACTTGTACTAAACTTTCATGATGCCATAAGGTGAAACCGGTCAGGTGTAAATGTAATTAAAATAGAGGAATAAGAACATGTGAGTTTCATTCTATAATGTATTCCAATAGTTTGAAATGTATAAAAAATAATAAACAGAAAATAATTGTAGCACTAAGTAATTAGTAGACAATATCACATTAAACATATTCGATTCATACTAAATAATGTGATAGGAATATCACATTATGTAGTAGTGTACAGACTATCTGTCTGTGGCATCGTAGCACACACACACACACACACACAGACAGACAGACGACGACTTTTCGCGTTGGGGGTTAAATATGTGCACGTTGACAAGCGTATGTACTCTTTCAAATACTGTTATTGAAGGATACTTTTTTGTGACCGAAACTGCAGAGAAATTTGAAAAGAGTTAAATGAAAATAATTTAAGTTTTTCAAAAACTAATATTTTCTACAAAATTATATTATTCTTTCATAACTTTCGTATTTATGTCCATCCGAGTAGAAACCTGTCCGTTATCTGTTTATAAGTATCTACATTAACACGGGAGATACTTTGACAATAAATTATGTTCATTCACTTAAATTAACTTACTCAAGTTTTGTAATCATTTAAAAATTTGTAAGTGAAAATAAGTAAATAGCTAAAAAATGTTTTAAAGTTAGCAACACGACAGATTTAATAGCATTTTTTCTTATTAGTGCGATATTTAACGTATTATAAGACTAGCTGACACCCACAACCTCGACTGAGTTTCCAATTGCACGTAGCGTGTTTTAAAGAGTGAAAACATTTGGTTACCATAAAATAGGTTATAGTGGGCCAGCCTCAAAAGATAGATATATTCGGGAACAATTCTCTCATAATTGATTGATCTCATACAATGAAACTCTGAAAAAAGGAATTTTGCCCCGTTTGTACAACACTGTCATTGATACTCGACTCCTTTTGGTTGTAGCGTGATGATTTATAGCTAATAGCCTTTCTCTATAACTATGCTATCTAACAATGAAATATTTTTCAAATTGGACCTGCACTTCCTGAGATTAGTGCGTTCAAACAAACAAACAAACTCTTCAGCTTTATAATATTACTAGCTGACCCACGCAACCTGGTTTGCGTCGTTTATTGCCCATAGCGTGATAATTTTACCCCGTTTTTGAAACATTCTCCATTGGTGCTCCGCTCCTATTAGTCTTAGCGTGATGATATATAGCCTATAGCCTTTCTCGATAAATGTACTATCCAACACTGAAAGATTTTTTCAAATCGGACCTGCGGTTCCTGAAATTAGCGCGTTCAAACAAACAAATAAATAAACTCTTCAGCTTTATATATTAGTATACAGATATAAGTAAGAAACTATAATAATTCAGTAAACTATGATTCAAAGGAATAAACACAAAAATAAAACTTTAGTCCACTACGGTTAACGTTATAAGTCTATAGTAGATGAAAATTCTAACTCTCAGGTTACGGAGCCAATATTGCTCTTAGCGCACTTGCAGCGCATAAAAATATTTTATTGTATTACTGGTTACAACTTACATTTTCATCTTACGGCAAGTATCTACTGAGTTACTTAATATCTCTGCTTCGCTTCTATCGCTATTCTTTAATAGCTGTTTTATATATAAAATGGTTCAAGCCTTGAGTTTTCTCATATAATACAAAAAATAGCTAGGTTAAATATATTTCCTAATTAATATTGTGCGCCTGATTCAAAGTAACATGGTCTAAGAGCCGGTAAACTTACACCCATCTGACAACTAGACGACACATTTTTTAGCGAACACATCTATCATAACTTGTTATAGTGTTTTATTGTAGCTATTTTCTATTTATTCTTTTTGGAACGAAGTTCCTTATGGGTTGTGGCGGAGGAGTACCCTAGAGGGCAAAAAACGTCCGTAACGTAAGATTATTGCCACGTTGTCGCAATGGTAGCGTATGTGAATGCTTTGTATTAGGTCTCGGGTTCGAATCCCGGGTCGGATCAAATGTTTGTATGATCTGCAAATATTTATTTTTTCAGAGTTTGGATGTTTTCTATGTACAATATTTATAAAAAAATAATAATAATTAACTTTTCTGCACTTTTTTTTATTTAATTTAAACTATTTCAACAGATAACTTGTTTCAGTAGAGATTACTAGGTAGCAGCACAAGTGACCTTTTTAGAAATTTTTATTTTCATCAATAAAAATCATAATAAAAAATGTTTACCTGAATACAATGATATTTTAAAACAACAAATATGTTACGTATGTAATAATTTGCGCAGAAATCTGTGCTCTGCCGGGTCGTACGGTCTAAAATTGCATGCATTGACAAATTTCACTGATGTATTGTACGAAAGATACGAAGCATCACGTAAGAGAGAGAAAGATATATTTAATAATCACATTCAAATGTTTGTATAGACTAACATGTTTATAGACGTAGATTGGACATTCGACTGAGAAGTTTAGCCGGTTACTTAAGTAGGTGTACAAGATATATTGCGTGCTACTTATTACTAACAGGGCCAAATAATCAAATAAAACTGTTCGGTTTATTCTCAATTCTGTGTTTACGCCTTAATCTTAAGATAAGGAAGGAAAAAGAGTATAAATATACATTTTTATTTTTGGAATGTAAGTATGATTTATAAATTAAAGTAAATACCATGAACACTGAAAAGTAAAGTAAACACAAAATAACATAACATAAACTTTATCTCAAGTTTCAAACCAACAAAAAATCATCCTCTATCGATAAAAAATACCTTTACGTTAAAACTAATAGCCAATAAATCTCTCAGTGTTAAGTATAATTGCTTTGCACAGCTCACAAGGAGTTCTTTATAATTTTTGAGTGGTGATATTTCTAAAACAATCGAAAACTTTGCTTTAATAAAATCACCTAAATAAAATAGCTATAATATATACTAACTAAAAATTCAATGAAACATAATTTTAGTGACAGGTATTAAAGTCACTGCCAAAATTCACTTCTGTAAAACTAATCTGTATTCGCCATTGATGTTTGCAGTCACGCATCCTTATCGCTCTCTCGGCAAATTTAATTTATTCTCACTTTCTTCACCCACCATGGCGTCATAAGTGTTATTACGTACTGTAATTGAGAGAGATGTCAATTGGAACGTAAACGAGTCTTCACTTTTCGGGCGCTGTTAACATATCTGCTTATTTTATGTAATATCATTGCCTGAATAGTTATTTTCTTTATACGTTGAATAGAACTTGAAATAAATTAGTTTTGATAAGGAACTTCGTTACTATCTGGTGTCCCACGACACCACACGTCTTTTTTTTTGCAGACAGGCATATGCCATTATATTTCTCAATAAATAATCTTAACTTTACTACTTTATTTCGATTTGTTTTCAGTTCGGTGTAATTCCCTATGTTCATTCACTTATGCCTGTTAGATAGAGCACTAGCTCTGTATAGAAAATTATCATTTGGGATTAAATTTGGTTGTCGATATGAATATGAATATTTTGTTGGTTTTCAATAGAGTGAAAGGAATGAAAAATAGTGAAATGATGAAAATTATCTTCATTTTAGAAATAGTTATAACTGTGTTGCGATAAGCAAGCCATCATAGATGTGTTCATTTATTATAGCTATTTAAAAAAACATCTGTTCATCAGACGGGTGTAAGTCGGTCTTCACCGGCTCTTGTACTAATAGGGTGCAAATTAAAGTTGCCAAACGTGGTTGTTTAAAATACCTCTCCCTACTCTGAAAGTAACACAGGCGTAAGTTTGTGTATGTATGCGTGTATTATTTACCAACGACTTCTAAGGGCGCAGATCGTATTTCGGTGTGGAATGTAGGTGCGTCTGCCGAAACTTCGCATCGAAATCGACCGGCCATCGCTGGCGTTGCTTGCTGCAGCACCACTCGCCGAGCGCCGGACCTCGATATCTGATGACAAAAAATAAAGTTAAAGTTTAGTTTAGTTTTTTGTTAATAACATTTTTTAATTTCCACATATTTTTTTGTTTGTTACGAAAACATATACGATGTGAAATGTCTCATCTTTGTACTATCTACAACTTTATTTTGGCACCCTTAATACTCTTAATCATTTCGAGAGAAGTAAATTTATAAATCCTAAAAACTATTAATATTTTTTTTTCATTGACGATTATAGTGACCCTCGTGGACGCATGCCTATTAAGTAAAAACATTGAGCACAGCTGGAATTTTTCAGTTCACGTTTCAATTATTCTTATAAATAATAAATAAATTACGTAGCCAGAACGTTGGAACGTCCTGAGAGGAGACCCGAGCCCACCAGTGGGACGTCATGCGATGCTGATGACATATTATACATAGAAAACACTCAAACTCCGAAACAAATATTTGTAGATTATACAAACATTTGGTCCAACCCGGGAATCGAACCCGAGTCCTCATGATCAGCAGTCGCACACGCCAACGGCGAGACCAACGAGGCTGTCTACAGTCTACTATTAAAAGAAAACACGAACAGAAAGGTCAATTTGAATCAACTTGGACTGGACACCTTCTTTATAAGTATAGTTAAAACAGTTTTAAAAACCTGTGAAGAACCTTAAGGAATACTTGCGATAGCTTAAGCATAAACAGAAGTTACGTCGCAACTGTCAGAACAATATTTCGACACTGTAAAAGTTTAAGCATTTGTGCCATGTCGATCGTCCCGCCAGACTTAATGTTTCTGCTTTTTATTTAAGTTTTGGAGTGATAGATTAAGAATACTTCCGACGTTTGCGACAGTGTTTGGTATTAGCGCGCGACGGTCGTGCTCTAATTTCAGTTTTATGGTTTTGCACGTCACGGTACGTCACAGCATGATACGGAATGATAAGGCTCTTGCATAACTTTGCAGAGGGATATTGGAAGTCAATGCAATGCCTGTAACAAAGTGACGTCTCAGGTCTGCAATATATGTGGTGCGGCGTTCATATATTATACTAGCTGAACCCCGCGGTGTTACCCGCGGTTATTGTTGTACCGCGAGTAACGCCGCGGGACAAAGTTAGTATAAAAAAAGTAGCCTAAGTTACTCCCCGGATCATCAGCTACCTGCCAGTGAAAGTCCCGTCAAAATCCGTCCAGCCGTTCCAGAGATTACCCGGAACAAACAGACAGACAGACAAAAATTTTTTTAACTACATTTCTGATATATGTACCGTATATACATACATATGCATTTAGTAAAAAGCGGTTATTTTAATATTACAAACGGACACTCCAATTTTATTTATTTGTATAGATAGATAAAAACATCTAAGTACAATCGTTTTCTTGTAACATCGCAAAATTGTAATAGGCGGCTGTAAAATTATGAAAAAGAAAAGCAGCTAAGTGTGCATACTTGAGCGACTATAATTCAAAATAGCAGAGGTAAGTTAATCTTCTATATCTGTTCTTCTACTACTATCATTGTTACTTTCAGGGTTTTGAAACTAACTATTTGCCTAAAAAGGGGGAGGTCGAAATATTAATAGTTTGAGATAAGCAACTAATAAGATGTTAAAGCCTAACACCAACTCTTTAATAAATTGCTGGATGTAATTCTGGTAGGTTCCAAGTTAAACGGCGCCATTTAATTAAAGGCGATTGTTTGATCTATTGTTGATATATGCTGTATGCTGTATCACGTTATATATTATGATAGCGGTAATAAATATATTAGGAACAGTCTGAATGTCATGCATAAATGCTAAATATATATACTTTTAAGTTCTCTTCATTGGCCCGTGGTATTTAATAAGTATAAATTATCATATAGGTTATAAACAGAGAACTCATATCTTTGCCATTGCTTACTCCATCAAGAACTGTCGAAATCATCGAGTTGTAATACAGCTGGTCATTATCTACGACAGATCAGAAACGGCTAACTTGCAAGATTTACACTCACTTTTCTGACTTATCGCGAGCCAGTCACAGATTTACGCTAGAGGAAGCAAGATAAAATATAACTGCCATTCTTAAATACTTTTAACGAACTTTACCGTCTCAGTGGTGCTTAGGGTAATTGTCTCACTTCTAATTACAGAACTTGATTGCCTTGCAGGTCACAGCTTGTAAACCCGGAGTTGCAGTGCACAGCAAATTAGCTGGTAAATTTAATTCATACGTTTCTAATAATGACGTTAATTTAAAGGTGCAATTGTTTCTTTTTTTAATTTGATTCTTAAATTATAAAGTTAAAAATATTATACTCCAGACTAAAAATATAATAATGAGGTCAAATGACGTAATATTCAACATATTTTCTGGTAAACAAACATGACCTTATGTACGAAACTATTTAAGTAAAAATCCGAAATAGTTCCCTAAATCGGTAACAGTAATTTCTTTTAAGGATATATTGAATAAGGTCTCGTGGAACTACGAGCGTGTTAGCGCGTCGGTCAGCAAATTAGCCTCAAAGGTCCCATCGCTACGGTAGAATATGTCGATATAGCATAAACCGATATAGGATGTAATAAAATTCTCCTAATTCCGTAGAGTAGAAAAGATAAATTATGCGTACAACATGTAACAGGAACACAAACAAAAATGTCTAGATAGTTTTCACTTCTAGGAGTCTATTGCCATGCGGACAGCGTAGGGTACGATAAAAGTTCAATAAAGTATTTTTGGTTCAAAGGTCTATTGCAGTCCACATGTCATAACATAAACTGTTTTAGTACAAGCATAATTGCAGTAGTCTAAGGCTAAAAACGTAACTGAATTTTACTAATGACGACCCCATCTTCGAAACCTTTCCAACGATGTCGACCGTGTCTCATAAAATAGTTAGTAGTAAATATAAAGTAGGCATACGAAACAGTAATAAGTAAAAATACCACATCAATGTTCAATTATTTTAAAGTAAAACAATGCTGTAATATTTTACTGTATTTACAACATTCTTCGTGTCACTTGACTTTGGCGCGCCTAATTACTGTTGTCATAAACTTACCTAATACCGATCTCTTAAATGTTCCAATGAAATCGCAACTTTCAAACGTTAGCGAAAAGTTAAATACCCAAATAAGATCATTAGTGACTAATTTATAGTGCATGAAATTAAACGTAACGTTAAATAAACTTTTAAACTTTCGCCTTCCATGATATTAAATTATATATACGTTCGGCATTAACTACTCAACCACGCGTGGCCTCGACCAGTACAAGCTGGCCGAAACGCTAAGATTTTCAAAGATATATAATGTTAATCTATACTAATATATAAAGCTGAAGAGTTTGTTTGTTTGTTTGAACACGCTAATTTCAGGAACCGCTGGTCCGATTTGAAAAATTCTTTCAGTGTTAGATAGCCCATTTATCGAGGAAGGCTATATATCATCACGCTAGGACTAATAGAAGCGGAGCACCAATGAAAAATGTTTCGAAAACGGGGGAAAATTATCACGCTACGGGCAATAGAAGACGCAAACGAGGTTGCGTGGGTCGGCTAGTTTAGAATAATATAAGATTAATGCTGGAAAAATGCATTGAAATCCGCACAAAAAACTCTTGATTCAAAAAGTTTATATATGTTCTTCAACCCATAAGGCAGAAAACATTTAGGTTTATATTATAGTAGAGAATTTCCAAGATGATTTTTTTTAAGATTTCCATGCAAAGCCGGGTGGTATATAAAATATCACGGTTTTTTCTGAAGTTATAATATGTGAATATTAACGAATTAGGAATTAACAAAAATGCTTACACAAATATTTGCAAGTGCTATTAGTGTTGAATTGAGCTGAGAAGTATAGAGCAGTGCCAGAAATTAAGTTAAATGTTCTGGAACAACAGACAAGAGGCAGAACCGACAGTGTCAAACGATCCTACAAGACGATTACTTGCAAGGAACCTAGTATTGTTACCCGGATTACTCCAGCCAGTTAAATTGAGGTTGTCAATATTAAATTTCAGTTTAACTAGAAGATTCGATTAAATTTAACAGCACCAGGATGTTATCTAGTTATATAGTGTACATGTTCAATACGTTTATTATTCACTAGCTGAACCCCGCGGTGTTACCCGCGGTTATTGTTATACCGCGAGTAACACCGCGGGACAAAGTTGGTTTAATAAAAATAGCCTAAGTTACTCCCTGGGTCATCAGCTACCTGCTAGTGAAAGTCCCGTCAAAATCAGTCCAGCCGTTCCAGAGATTACCCGGAACAAACAGAAAGACAGACAGACAAAAAATTGTTCAACTACATTTTTCGAGATGTTGAGACATGAGCTTTGCATTGGTGGTCTCTTTCAAAGTTCACAGATGGAAATACATCCAAGTGTACTATGAAGCATGACACATGTAAATCTTGAAGTTTAATAAATTATATTTGATGAAAAAAATACTAAATACTGGCCCTAATATTACTGCCTACCCATATCACCTAAAGGTTGTTTTAGTACTTTATAGAAATCTATATCGTCATACATTCTATATAATCTCTGAATTTCTTATTTAGCTCCCACAGCTATAAGAACACGCCCGCCCATCAAAGTTACGGCAAATGACGCGAGTCTCAATATACGTTTCTCTAACAATATCGTTTGTTGTTCTGTTTTATGTCCCATTTCGTCGTACCGCAGTGATTACGTCAATAATCTTCCGTTTTAATAGTAGGTACCTACAACTGCTATAGTTTCCGATATTGGGCCGCTGTGATAGGTTATTGTCACGTTGTTTTGAGTTTCAATTTCACAGATGCTACTATGACAACGTACTGTAATTAAAATGGCAGAGCAACTAACATAAGAACGACTGCATTATTAAATAGGCGAGGTATAGATGGCATTAAAATCGTCGATATGTTTATTCATATTAGTTACTAACTAGCCGACCCACGCAACCTCGTTTGCGTCTCCTATTGGACGTAGCGTGATAATTTTCACCCGTTTCAACATTCTTCATTGTTGCTCCGCCCCAGTAGGTTTTAGCGTGATGTTATATAGCTTATAGCCTTCCTCGATAAATGGGCTATCTAACGCTGAAAGAATTTTTCAAATCGGACCAGTGGTTCCTGAGATTAGCGTGTTCAAACAAACAAACTCTTCAGCTTTACATATTAGTATAGATAGACTGTTTACTAGAAAAGTTATAGACCAAGAGCTACTGAACCCTCCGAGTAACGGGGTGTCTGTAAGACTAAAAATTATTGTAGTGATAACTCATAGCATGCTAAATACGGTAGCTATCGCACAGGTTTTAGTCCTGCACATCATCAACCAATATATTTTTGAAATTGTAAACAATGAGAGAAAAAACTTGTTCCTCTAAGCCTGAAATTTTTATAGGATTTAGTTCATTCATTGAGAAGTTCAAATACAAAATAACAAGTGTTTCCGATAGCACAAGTTCCTGCCAGGCGAAAAAAGTAAACTTTATTCTGTAAAGTTGTAATCTATACTAATATATAAAGCTGAAGAGTTTGTTTGTTTGTTTGAACACGCTAATCTCAGGAACCACTGGTCCGATTTGAAAAATTTCCGATTTTAGTGTTAGATAGCCCATTTATCGACTAAGGCTACAGGCTATATATCATCACGCTAAAACCAATTGGAGCGGAGCATCAATGGAAAATGTTTCGAAAACGGGGGAAAATTAACACGCTACGGGCAATAGGAGACGCTTCTATTGGTCTTAGAGTGATGATATATATATATATATATAGCCTATAACCGTCTTCGATAAATGGGCTATCTAACACTGAAATAGTTTTTCAAATCGGACCAGCGGTTCCTGAGATTAGCGTGTTCAAACAAACAAACTCTTCAGCTTTATATATTAGTATAGATTTATGTTACTTTCTTTTTTCTGTCCCTAGTGTTAAGTTTCTTGTTTATTTTATTTTTTGTAATAGTTTTTTATGTTATTATGTTTTATGTTATTGTTACAAGTTTCAAAAGCCGTAGTCTCGCGTTGTTAAAGTTTTGTGGCCTATGGTACATTACAGTACATGGACTACGGCTTTTGAAACTTATTTCATGCTTTTTCGGCGTCTTTTTTGTCGTAGTTGGGTTTCAGTTTTTATCTAATTCGTTTAAGCAGATTTTTTATGTAATCTAAATAAAAGAGTTACGATGGTACAAAAATAGCGTAGAATTTTATCTTTGACGCCTTTAATTCAAGGTATTGCCAAAATACTTTTCAGTGATTCTTTATGCCGTTAAATTTAAGCGTTAATAACAATTTAGAGACCTTATCCTTAAATTTTCGATTAAATGAATTTTGGCAGAGTTGTTTTATGAATAACTTATGAGTATAGGACCATAAACGTCATATAAAATTTATAACGGTATGAAAACACTTTACAGTATTGATTTATACATTAATAGGGTGGCAATATAACTAAAATGCAATACTCGTTCAAATGTGTATCGCAGGAAATATATAAGGTAAGGGTAAAAACAGTAAAATAGCAACCAACTACAAAAATCAAAAGATACTTTTAACATAACCATAAATAAAATTTAAAAAATCCAACTTAAAAATCCTTTTCACGATAAGAAAAGTGAACTTCACACGTCTGATTTTATACAATCGACATAGTTATCTCTTAATTAAACATAACTACATCAAAATACGTCCATCCTTTAAGGAGCTATGATACCATGAATTGATAAACTGAAAGTTTATCAAGTAGTAATAACACAAGGGGGTGCTACTTTTCGTATAAAGGATTAAGTTAGTGTATTACTCACATCAACTTCAATACCAGGTAATGGAAATACTCTAGTATGTGGTAGTTCCTTCGGTATGTATCTATAGAACTCTTCTCGTCCCCGGTACCACTTTACACTGTAAAGTGCTTCTTCATCTTCTAGCTGCCAACTACATTCCAAGGTGACTGTTTCGCCAACTAATACGGCGTTAGGGACATTTATTTCCAAGTTGTGAAGACCACGAACTCCTGCAGACAAAATTATGATATGTTAACATTTAATTTTAGCACCTCTTAAATGAGATGTAGATAAGGTTATTGTATAAAAGGCGAATTTATTTATGTGAATGTGTCGATGATTGTTGTGTGTGAAATACGGCTGATTGAATCTGATGAAATTTTCTCGAAAAAAATTAACTAGCGCGGGTAACACAGCTAGTAAAGCTAGTAAATATAGAAGTAGAAAAAAATTCTACGCAGTCTTTAAACTGTGGAATTATTATTTCATTAAAAATACCTTTGGTTAGTGTAGTATTTTATAATAAGATGGATTTATTGTCAACATAATTTTTAATACTGATGATGTTCTCTTAGCCGATTTCAGCCACAGCGGCCAGTATCAACAGAGATCAGCCAACTAAGCAGGATATATTATAGTGCACAAGTGTGTGCGCAAACACAGGCGCACTCTCTGTTCCCTCACTCTCAGAATTCTATGGGACGGTTTTCCAACACGACTGGGTAGAGATGAGGTGCAAGACCGACGGCTTTACGTGCTTATCAAATATTATTTTAAAAGTAATTACGCATTAAACTGCACAAATATATACAACATTATGCAATTACACAAATAATACAATCTAACACAAATTTTCTTGTGGCATAATATTTTTTCAGGTATTAGATTTCCTCAACAATTTGATAGAAGGAAGGAGATTCTTCCGACGAGGAAATAACTAGCTTAGCAGAGATTTGATTTAAATTATTTTCTTTGAGTTGTCATGTCTGGAAAAAAATTGAATGTTATAATAATCCACTCATTTTTGCTCTTTGTTATGGTATGCTCAGACGTGCCTAATAAATCGTAAATGTTAGTGTCGTCGGAATAAAATAAACGGAAGATAAATACATAATTTTGAAAAAAATTGCAGTCATTTTCAAAACTCATGCCCAAGAGAAGTAAATATTTGTTTATAAGTTATAATAGTATATGTATATATAGTTTCGTAATTTGTGAGCAATTAATACAATGAAAAAAGGAAAATAAAATGGTTGGCCCCACAGCAGCTGATTGCGGCTTACTGTTTGATTTAAGTAACTAATCATTAGTACAAATATATTTGTAAGGGCGATTGCGTACTGAGCGAGCAAACCGCAATTGAGGTTCATTTAAATGAATAAACATAAAGGAGTCTATCCGATAATCTAATTTATTTCATCTGGTTTACATAAATTCTTCTGTATCAATCATCAAACCGCAGAAACTGCAGCTTGATATCACTTTATTTAGTTATAAAATGTGATAAAAGTACATGATAAAAGTGAGGTAAGGGCCTCAGTCTTCTACCGATCAGTTCGAGTGACAAATACTTACGAGGTTCTAACTAGGGTATGGGTACCCGGGACATCTCGTTTTTGAAAACAAAAGTTTATCAGAATAAAAGAAGTCCTATAGACCTCGGAGATAGTAATAACTAACAGTGAAAAAAAAATTAAAATGGGATCAGTAGTACTGGAGATGACTCCAAATGTAAGGTATAAACTCACAAACCTTACCTCTTTATAAGATAAGTATATATTTCGCCTAAAATTAACTTTATTCTACTATTTCTCAGAATCCAAGAAGTCCCGGGACGCCCTGGGGTTATAATTGTAGGCATATAATCTTAAGCTATATGCACTTACATTTCTTAATCCACCCATTTAACCAATAATCATTTCCCATAATTACCTTTCCCTATAACGTAATTTTCTTTTTTAGTAAGCACACAATTTGGCCTTCCTAATTTCGGCGGTTAGCACTTGGCAACTCTATTGTCGCAAAACTGGGCTCGTACGTAAACGGAATTAAATTTTAGTTGGCAAATATTTTATTGAACCTTCATGTAATTCGATAAAATAAAGAAGCACCTGGATGACCAGTATTCTTTTTTGGTAAATTTTCTAAAAATGAATCCTAGCTAGATCAATTTGTTGCCCCGCAATCCCTCTGCATACTAAATTTCATAAAAAATCTTTGGAGCAGTTTTCGAGATTCAGATTATATATTTACAAGAATCGCTAGTTTAAAGATATTAGATAGATACCTAAAATATTTAGTTCTGCTCTCCTAGATAAGTTTCTAAAGTAAGTTTCATTCTACATTGATATATGATATAATTACTTCTTAAGAATGATTGATTGAACCTAAATCAATTTCTTCAAACTACTGCAGTCCAGGGAGCTATCATTCATGCTTTTTTTAGTTTTACTAATTTGTAATCAATAAAAATCTTTAATATTCAATTAGTTGTTAAATTATTTCATTCTGTGTTTGTTAAATTTTACAACATTAGCAAAAAGTACTCACATATTTTTTTCGTTTTATCGACGTGTAGTTGTCACTATAAATTCGTCACTAGAGAGAAGATTAATAGCGAAATTCCCAGTTCTACATGCCATTTATTTTACTCCATACATAAATCCATAAATCATTTATAAAATGTTCATTTACACGTCAAACTTGCAAGTGCGCGTACTATATAGGTACTTTTATTTTAATATAAACACATAAATAGTGTCCTATTAATGTCATCTAAGTGTCATAATTTAAAGAGGATAGTGGAATATTTATTTTTATTGTACGTTTGACCTACGAGTACAAGTTACACTTCTTCAAACATCCATTACATTCGAATATAAAAAATTTTGAAGTATCTTTGTCTGTTACGCTTTCACAGCTTAACCATTACACCGATTTCAATGAAATGTGGAATGAAGATACTTTGATTCTCGAAAAAGTACATAGGCTACTCTTTACCGCGATAAACACACAGGTGAAGTTGCGGGCAAAAGCTAGTATTCATATAAAACTGATACGTTTAATTTTAAATCAGACCAAGTTTCGAACTTACAATTTAATCTTAGTCTCGAAGCAAATGATACTTGAACAAATTGTTTGATGATCTCTATTCTAGAGTACATAATCAAACGGTGGCAATATTCCTAATTGTCTCTGTTATCTATTGGCCCTGATAGTCACAGCAGCTATTTACAGCAATAGACTGTCAAATGCTTTTAAAAAAGCTACATAGCAGCTAAGACTTTTTAGGTTGGGGTCTTAACCCCTGTGCCTTGGAGAGCACGTAGAGCAGATCGATGGTTCCTGCCTATTAGATTATAAGAGTCGAAAGAGAGAACCTGTGTTTGCATACACGCTTGTGCACTTTAATATCTCCTGCGTAGTAAAGAAGACCAGCTGTCTCTGTTGAGACTGACCACTGTGGTCGTACCGGTTAACAAGAATATTATTATCATCATTAAACACAGTTGATGATGACGACATACCCTTGAATTTTAAGATGTTTGGACCAGGCTTAATTTTTCGGTGGTTATATGTAGAACATTTTGTTAACTGTGACCACCAATTTAATTAAAGAAGTTTGAGAACCGAATGTAAACTTTATCATAAAGAAGATAAAAGCACTATTAAATCTAGCACATCATCAAGTCACCGTCATTGATGTCGCTTCTATTTACTAGAAGTTAATTGCTTACCTACATGGTTGCAGTAGCTACAGTGGAACACATATTTGGTATCAGTGTAATATCGTGTTATATTAAATAAAGCGGAATATAAAGCTGTAGTAACAAAACTACCCACAATTAACGTACTCGAAAATTTTAATGCGTTCTCTGTAGGTATTTGCATTATTTATTTATGACTTCGTCGAGTGCTATTATAATCTGTTCAAATCGATTTGTGTTGCACATTTTTATTTTTTATCATTATGAGATTGGTCTTTTTAATGAATTTTAATTTAAGTTCCAGAAATGCTACACATTTTGTATTTAGAGACTAGAGACTATCGTCTGACACTACACATATTTTCGAGAAATGAACTATGCTTTTTTTATAATGCAAAAATGTCTCTAATCTGCCTAATGAAAAGCAAAACTGGAATCAAAGAGTGGGGGCTCTAAGCCACCACTCCACTGTATGTCTTTCACGCTAAAACAGTGACAGTTCTCGTTTAAATAAAAGAAGAAAGCAGGGACCATTTATAGGAGCTCGTCAGAACACTCTCCATGATATAAGCGATAGAGGACTGTCATGGAAGCGTCATTTCTTTGCAACTGCAGAGGTTCTCGGGAGTCGGTAGCCTCGAGACTGTCCATATTACGAACTGCTAGCCACTGCAAGAGGTCGAGAGCATTCAGCAAATATTACAATGTTATAATATTCCTACCAGGAGCGGACCTGGGTCTTATGTAGAAGACACAGATGCTCGCGCGAGAGGAACCATCTCACTTTGTCAGTACACCAATTAAATATTATGATTTATTTATTCAAACTTCCTGCAAACATATTACACAAGGCGGACTTAATGCCGCAGGCATTTTCTTCCAGCCAACCAAACATGATTGATGATATATTTATGTAACTGCCATGCGAGCTGGTAAAGTTAAGTGTATTATATTACTCCAGGAACATTAAAAAGATGATTGAAACAATACAAAGACTACGGATGATAACAATTTAGCAATTTGTAGTTCAAAATTTATCCGTAATCTAAGAAGGATACGTTTAACATCCTGCACACGTATCTAAGTAGCAAAATAAATTGAAACCAAGAAGTAGGACAATGGACTTTAACACACACATATGCAGTATAATATGTTTTTTGTCTTCATCAAAGAAAATCATGAATGTGAATATTATTTTAGTTCCAGCTGGAATAACTTTATATAAAGATGTTCTACGCTATCTATGTTACTAAAATTATTTTGTATAATCTTAGATAGTTACCTACATAAAGTTTATTTAATGGATGTCCTGTCATCTCCTGCCTCGGTGGCGCAGTGGTAGCTTACGCGACTGCTGTTCTTGAGGTCTCGGGTTCGATTCCCGGGTCGGACCAAATGTTTGTATGATCTGCAAATATTTGTTTCGGAGTTTGGGTGTTTTCTATGTATAATATGTATGTATTTACAAAAAAAAAGTATATAAGTATTTATATCAGTTGTCTAGTACCCATAATACAAGCTCTGCTTAGTTTGGGACTAGATGGCGTTGTGTGTTAGACGTCCGAAATATTTATTATTATTATTATTATCTTAGTCTAGCTAAACTGAAAAGAATAACATGCAGGCAATAGTTTTACTCTGCAAAGACTAAAATAAATAGCTACTCTCGCTGAGTAGCAATAAAGTGCAAACTTAATCGCATCCCGACTTTATTCCATATATTTTATGTACTACCATTGTGTTAGTAGTCCTGAAATGTTTTTCATTCGGTAGGGTTGTAACTTGCGATTGTTAGAGTACTTAACACCCGTGATAAATCTGTTTTAGTATTTAATGGCGGTAAATTCTATAGTAAAAACTAAAAGTGTGATCAAAAAGAAAAGTTTAAAATTAGTAAAATGAACACTAGTGCTAGTTTTGACATTTCTTTCACTAATGTGATGAATCAACTAATAGCTAGTAGGATAAATTAGATCTCATTCTTGCCAAATACTTATAAATTAAGAGGCATTAAATAGGTCGGTATTTGTATCATGTATGCATTTATAGTAGCTATGTAGATATCTACTTCTAATTTTATACATGTTACGTAAAGATGCGTTATGGAACCGTAAACCGCAAAACCGTGTTGTAATTATGGTTAACATGACAAACAAAATATTCTAAGCCATAACATATTCCTTTTCTGTGGCATATATGTGTATAAATTATCCTTATACGCCGAGACGGTATTTGTTGCTGATATAGACTCTTCCTAAAACGAGAATAATAGTCATACATAATAAGGTTTTTTGATCTATTAACGTTAAGATACAAAATACGACACTGAGATGTAGGCTGAAAGTAGGTCTTAGAATTGTAGATATTATGAATTTAATATTGATCACCTTCTAATTGGTTACAAATAAGCAACAAACTAGGCGCCATATCGTATACTTAGATCTAAAATATAATAAAATGTTTTTATAAATTGTTTTGCATTTTAACTTCAATATTACCATACACAACTATTTCTGTAACAGCAAAAAGAATAAGACTGCCATAAATAAGTTCTCGTATGCAATTTTCATTGCCTTAGATACATAATTCACATTATTGTGAGGAATCATCATCATCAATCATCATAGAAGGTAAGATTTGATTAATTTGAAAGCATGAGCAGAATCCAAGAGTAGTGGTCATCATACTTATTGCGAATGCAGACAATGCAACAATGCAGCATGCCGTCCTACACTATGGCGTGACGGCATCGAGAAGCTTCTGCATCGTTGAGGATCCGGTCTCGCCCACAAACAAAACACGACAACACGAATGCTGTTACTTTACATTGGTCTAGTTATTAAAAGACTGTTAGTCATACGACGGAAAATGTTGTAATTTTTACTTGTAAAAGATGTTCTTTTTTTTAATTGACGCTTGGTAACTTTAAATAAAAAAACAGTTAAATGTCATATATCTATACTATATACTAATATATAAAGCTGAAGAGTTTGTTTATTTGAACGCGCTAATCTCGGGAACCGCTGGTTTGATTCGAAAAATTCTTTCAGTGTTGGATAGTAAATTTATCGAGAAAGGCTATATATATATTTATCCTGATGCTAGACCAATAGGAGCGGAGCACCAATGAAAAATGTTTCGAAATCGGGGGAAAATTATCACGCTACGGGCAATAAGAGACGCAAACGAGGTTGCGTGGGTCAGCTAGTAAGACATCTATAGAAATTTCGTAAATCATTTGGGTATTTTGTCTAAGTTAAGTACTTAGACAAAATACCCAAATGATTTACGTAAGTTGTAAAATTTACATAAAGTGTTACACAAAAAAGTTTAGGCAGGTTTACGAAAGACTATAAAGCTATATAAAGCGTCAGTTAATGAATGTATACCTTTTAAATGACTCAACCGCGTCCACGTTACATATGTTTTAAGCTTTATTTCAAAATAAAAATAAACACAATAAATTCAGGATAAAAATACTAAGCTCCTGTCTGCATAAAGCCTCACACACATAACTACGATGAGATGCGAGGCCGCATCGTAGGCACTTGCGATGCGAATTGCTACGATACGAATTCGTGCGGCAAAGCGTTGGTTATATCTGCGCAGATATTTACGATGCGTTGCGAATTCGCAGTTTTGTGTGTGCGCCCTAAGAACAGGAGTGCTACACTGACATAAAAGTGTTATTTTTACTGAAGAGATACAAAGGTAGGAGATAGGGTAGAATCACAAGCCCGGTGTTTACGACTGTGTATACTGATAAACGCTTACCTTAAATTTAATATACCGTAAGATAACCTAGATTCCATCAAATGTATACCTAAAATATAAATTCACAAACATTTCAGGTTTTTATGTTCCAAGGCGTTGTTGGTCCTTGCCATGTGTTCGTTTTTTATACATAAATATTATTATTATATGAGGTAGGTGTATTTAATGGTTGGATACTAAATGATGGAGGTTTTACTACAATAACCTATTTGTCCTTAATTATACAAATACATACAGTAATACACACACATACATAAAAAAAAACATACACATACACTTGCACTTTTCTCTTTATCGATAAAAGAGAAAAATGCAAGGTGATGAACGCTGAGCTCGCCAGTTTCGCTAATTCACGCAGTAAACGCTCATTCGCTTTCGTCTTAAATAACGATTTTAGCCGTTCAGACTTCGAGAGCAAGCGTATTCTTTTATACACAAAGGATAACTCGTACAATGAACGAAGATCCGACAAACCCAGTGGTGTGAAGAACAAAGTAGAAGGAGATTGTTAGAGGAACGAAGGTATATGTTGTGGTTATAACTTAAAAGTTGAATTTGTGATGTTAAATCAGTAGGAGGGAATAGGAAATTGAGTATAATATTTAAATTTAAAATATATAAAAAAAAAATTGAAAAAGCTCAGACGTCTGCAGAATAGTTCAATGAACAATAATCCGTGGTTCTAAAATTTTATCGGCAATTTTCAACAAGTTATCCATTAATAAATTAACAATTTGTTGTGTTGTGGCACGAACATTTACATTGCAAGTGCGATAGTTGTTCAAAGGTCTTAGAATAAATTCCCGGTGGAAAAATTGATAAACTGTTAATCAATAAAATGCATTTTTAAGCAATAGAAATGTTATTTAAGAAACGGCTTTTTTTAATCGTAATTATCATCAAAGGCTATGTTAACAAAAAAAAAATCTCAAAGCAACGCATTTGTTTATAACCATGTTTTAAACAATGGGCGATAAAAATATTAAAAATTATTTTTAGACCTCAATCATAATTTTCGGAGACTGCTGAAAAAAGTTGACGAAAAAAGCACTTGTTAACTAGACTAATACAAATAACGGCTGGACCGAATTTGACGGGACTTTCACAATAGATAACTGATGATATAAGGAGTAACTTATGCTTCTTTGTTTTGACTAGCTTCGCTCCGCAGCGTTGCCTGCTGTTATTGTCGTACCGCGGGTAACACCGCGGGGTTCAGCTAGTTCTAAATAAAAACCAAACAGCGTAACTAAGTCTAAGGGCTAGTTTCGATAATTGCTGATGACATCCCTGATGGAATTGTTTGAACTTATCTAGCAAATAACTATAAACATCGGTTTCCCAAGTCGCATAATTATATTTAGCAGGAACTTTTATCTGTCACACAGTGTTATATGGCATATAACTATCAAAAACTTTGTCAGAAGCTGGTGAAGTGGCTATAAAAGGGCTAAACATTATATAAGCTAAACAGAAACCCGCGTATGATTAGCAAATATGTAATATGACCCTGTAATAAAAAGAAATCCGAAACTCAAAGACGCTTTCGGTATAAAAATGTAGCAGTAGCAAGCAAAAGAGCTCAAACAAACATATCTCTCGCGAAAGTTCATTTTCCTTGACTCATTTAATCCATATCAAGTACGTCTTAAGCTATGTTCATGTGAGCGTTTATTATATTGGACCATTTTTATTTATCGTTTCACATATACACTACATCTACAACTTTGTGTGTAAGCATCACTTATATAAAGCCCTATTACTGTCAAGTGCATTATAAATAAATAATTTTTAAAAATTGATAACCAGTATTTCCTCAGCATGTTATTTATCGATTGTTAGGCTTTTTCCAGTTGTTAAACCCTCTCAAATTACACATTTAGTCGAATATGGAGTATACTAGATAATGTTTTGTTGTTTTAGTTTTGGATTTAATTTTGAAAATAGAGTAAATATGTTATAGTATTAACAATTATCGTACGTAGTTAAGCCAGGTGGTCAATTTTACGATAACTTTTTCCATAATACTTGATAATGTTGCGTGCGTGGCTTTGTATAATAAAACGATAAAATCAAACTAGCAATGAATAATCAGGTAGAAATTAATATGTTAATATTCAGATTAAGCAAAACTTTAAATAAAATGTTTGTTATTTTGTTATACACAATATTTTATACTTTACATGTTTTAATGAATGAGATTATCACAGTGACTTTACTCTGCCTGATGGGAAGCTGCGAGCAGCTGTGAGCTGAATCCAAGAATGGCGGTAGAATGGCGATGCTTTTGCATCATTGGGCCTCCATACTCCCACTAACCAAAACACATGACAGTACAAATGCTGTCTTCTGTGACAGGGTAGTTCCAACCCGGTCGAGCCGGCTCGTTCGTGCTGAAATCAGCGTAGCTCTACTACCTTCAAAATGTCCACAAACATAAGATAGTGAATTTTGATCTAAATTTAGAACTATTGTGAACTGGTCTTGTGACTTTATGCGATTTAATGTAAATTATTCATTAGCCATACTTGTATCCTTGTAATATATTCATTCCACTCACAATCACATACCTACACTTTTATAATTTTATGGAAACCTTTAAGTGAATTTGCTAAGCCATTTGAACTTTTTATTTCGCTGAGACTTTTGCAGAAGGTCATGTTAAAGCATCGTGTTCTTCAAAGAATAATCATTTTACTACTGTTATTGTACACTAACATATTTTTTGATCTGAAAGTTTTAAACTACTCTGTTATACGCGTAAGTTAAAAATGTAATCTGTGTCATCATACACCTACAAAGATAATAAATAATTAATCAATTTATTTTAGGCAAATATACTTAGAAGCAAAGTCCGCCAAATGAAAAGGTTTCTTGTCTCATCCATACAATGGCGTTACTTTGTCTTATACCTTTTAAAGAACCTATAAATAAATATTATCCTCTGTGTGTCCGGTTATCGAAAACTATTCATATTTCTTTTACCACAATCAAAAAGACGCAGACTCTTAAAACTAATCTCTCTGTCTCAGTAATCTCCCCTTTTTCCGTTACACTGAGTATAAATAAACTTAGATGCTAACAAATGTATTTAAAACTATCTTTCTCAGAAACTTTGTAACTTGATTTGTTAAGAATATAGTTAGTTCCATTATGTAGCTTTAGTTTGTAGAGGGTTTCCAAAACACACTATTTCTAAACAACAACAAAGGAAGTAGCTACGATTTAATTATCTGTGGGTATGCGAGCTGTTCTCATGTTGTCTAGAGTATAGTTTGATATGTTTCTGAATAGATGTAGAGTGATTCACCACATGTACAAGTTCCCCGGAGTGTTCACAACTTGTGCAATTACCTACTTTACAAGTCGCGAGGCTCTTGCATCACATACAGAGACAAGTGCATGTCTGCATATGCACTTTGGGTAATATTCTAATATGCATATCCTCAGCCACTTTAAGCTCAAATGAAAACTAAGTTGTTGCCAGTTTATTTTAGTAAGCCTCTTAAATATTTGTTAATTTTAGTTAGTTACAGAGAAAAGGACATTTGTATATACTTTGATATAAGTTCGATTTCAATAATCTATTTTTTTATTTAAAGCCAAAATAAGGTATGAACATAAAAAGTACTTATTTCTCATGTAAAAATATTTTTACAGAATTTTGGAAGGGTTTTCTACATATATTTTAAAGGGAAATATGTGATGTTCTTCTGTCCGATTACAGCCTCGGCGGCCAGTCTCAACGGAGATCAACCAACTACGCAGGAGATATTTAAGTGCACAAATGTGTTCGCAAACACAGGTGTATTCTCTGTTCCCTCGCTCTCGGTTAACGGACACGATCGGTGAGAGATCAGGCGCAGGTCCAACTGCTTTACGTGCTCTTCCAGGCACGGGGATTCAGACCCCAACTACCATACTCCGAGCTGTTATTTAGTACTTCTATAATCAGAAAAACTCAATAACACTTTTGGAAAATATAATGTAATGATGACTAACGTCAATATTAAAATGCACTTAACATTGTTATTTTTTTTTTCTAACTTTTCAGGGTAACAATTTATTTTAATGTTTTTTATTTTATACTACTACTAACAAGTTCTACATTTTCAGAACCGCATTAATAATATCACTGTCTAGCAATTGTCATAATAATCTTTAGAGAACTGAAACTGCAATAAAATATTCGGAAAACATATATTTATGCATAGGGTATATAACAATCGTAAATGCGAGAAAGGAATATTAAGGCGCTCTACTAATTTGTTCATATTTCATGCAAGACGAGCTTTATGACGTCAAAGTCTTATGACCTGTTACCGAATTCTGGGTTGACATAATATATGTACTCTCATTAATATAATGACTTGGAAGACTATAATATTTAGTAATTTATTTGTTTGATCAACTGTTAGACAACTTACCAAATACAAGAAGTACTTTTACCATGTGTATCAAACATTCCAATAGTCACAAGCAAAATAAATAAGTTTATATTTCTATACGTTAACCTGTTGACATTGAAATTAATAAATTATTATACCTAATCAACAATAATAAATCGCTACAGCATTCCGAGCTGGGAGCCGAACACGTGACCTGTTGATCTGAAGTCACTTCCGCTAACCACTAGATCAACGAGGCAGTTTGTGATTTGTCAAATGATATTAAAAAGAAATAGCCACCTAGCTTCAAACACTGTAATAAAGTAGTGACTATCAAGTTGAATCAGTGTCTTTTATTAAACGTCAAAACCATAGACGTGGCACGTCTTTGTATGAAATATTACGTAATGTTTTTCCAAATATCAAAATCACGAAAACATTTAATTAACAAAAACCTTTATAATTACCTACTAACACTTAAATTTTAGAGAAATTTTAATTCAGTATTACTAAAATCGGTACCTACTCGAGCTCCGCGCTAGTACTTAAGCCTGTTTCAGTTTAAAGACTTAAACTTGAAAACAAAAATGGGAAACTACCAGACCGCATAATCTATACTAATTTATAAAGCTGAAGAGTTTGTTTGTTTGGTCCGATTTGAAAAATTCTTTCAGTGTTAGATAGCCCATTTATCGAGGAAGGCTACAGGCTATATATCATCACGCTAAGACTTACAGGAGCGAAGCACCAATGGAGAATGTTTCATAAACGGGGGAACATTATCACGCTACGGGCAATAGGAGACGCAAATGAGGTTGCGTGAGTCTGCTAGTATAGTATACGCACAAAACATTGTTACCCGTCTAAAAACTCGTTACAGCCAGTATATTTTTTTCAGAACAAACTAAAGTTCTTTTAGTATTATTATTTTTGTGTTTATTATGTTATTGTTTATACGTTCTACTGTTAGTTTTCTCTCGAATCTCACTTACAATGAACACTTACCAAGCCATGTAACAAAATACTTTACTATACCGATTTTATTTTGAGAACCAAACTATGATAACCTCAAAAATCATTACATTAGAGACGACAAATAGAGTCGATGAAAGTTATGTAGGTTAGGTTTTTTATCATGTTTGATTTGAGAGAAAAACTTCATAGAAAAATTTGCTATATTACTCGGATAACTTACAATGATATACATTTTTAATAAATGTTCGCACAGATTGCTTAAAAGCAAAATAATAGGCATAATATGTAAGTAAAAGGCTGAAAGGAAAATCGTGCCGTCGATCAATCATGCGGACACTTTAGCAGAAGATATCAATGACTTTGGGTTAGGGCTGTGTATTTTGTATAGTAAAATATAGCAACATCGTTCCACGCCACTGTTTGCTTCATTGAATTACATTGCAGACCCCGTTACTAACCCAATATTGCGTTGCTGTCAAGATCACTTTACTAAGTAATTTATTTCGTTAAGATTTAGGTACATTTAGTAATATTGATGATAAAGGGAACTTTAGTTATGTTTACATAGTGGTTATGAGTGTTTAGGTTGTGTCAGTTGTTTTCTAACGTACATATATCATATATGTGTGTTTAAACAAACAACAACAAAATGAAATGTAATTACATGAACTTCTTGCTGTTTGTAGTTAATTATGTACAAACTACTTCAAAGTATTTAGAAACATGTTGTAATTGCTAAATGTATAATTTCAAATAATATCAATGTTCTTATGAAACTGTGAACGAAACATAAATTAAAGTATATTGATGCTGTGAATTGAATCAAGTTGCTTTGATTCATATTTTAGTATATCGATAGTATTGATTTAGTTATTAGTGACGTGTTTTTATAGTAAAAAAGATAACACCTGCATTGGGCACATATAATATCTCGCGGGGGACAATTTAATAATACATGAATCTTATTCTACAAAAACGAGCCATCCGCTCAATATACAGTACATATCTGCAAATATAATATTTCTTAGGCATAACATTAATGACCATAAGAAAAATAGTGATGTGCACAATATTAATACAAGAAGCAAGTCTAAACTCATTGGTACCTATCATCGTTTACTTAAGTTCCAAGGTCTTGGATTGGTCTTGGAAATAAAATTCCTACAGATGTGATTAACCTTCCTATAGATAAATTCAAGCGTACTGTACAAAACCACCTTATTAGAAAAGCCTACTACACGATCGGCGATTATCTGAACGAGAAACAGTCAAGGGCTTAAGGTGTACATACACACTAACTTCTTTGTCTTGAAATTGAGCTAAATTTATTTTTATTTTGAATTGAATCATGTATTAAAATTTGACATGTTGATATTCCGGTATGTATTGTTTATCTACTATAACCTAATGACATCTAATTCCTCTTTTTACTTTTTGTTAATTTTCTTTGAATTTGACATTTTTTTATTGTTTTAATTACAACGGACACGATGGTTCTTTGGTACTTATCTAATACGAGTAATATGCTTGTATTCCCAATTTATTAAATACGCACTTGTTACTGTGTGAGCACCTTATCGACCATAATTATTATTACTTGCCTTTAATATTGACCTGATGAGTTGCTGTGCGGCCTGAGTAAATCGGCTCAACTATGGTTGAATAGGTCGAGGGCTGATCCATGCGTCTTACTTTATTTCACATTTGTGACATTTGATTGATTATTTTATATTTGGACATATAACATATTTTTAAATTTGACTATGAGTGTAAGTGCTATTTGGATTTTGTTTTCCAAAAGTGGACCTCACAATATAAAAATCTTTCAGTTTTGAGTAATATGGGCACACGATTGGTTAGCTCAGTGCAGCAATGACTAAAAAACTTTTTTCTTGTTTCCTTTTAAAAAAAAATATTAGCGTTTACAATGATTTTTTTACTATGAAGTAAAAAAATAATTGTAAAAACGCTAATTATTTTTTTTAAAAGGGGCAACAGTGGAGTTTCTTTCCAAATTCTTTTCCATGAAGGGTAGGCTGCACTTGGAAATGGCGACTAGAATCATTTGATTTTTAAATGTTAACTATTCATAAGTGTCTGTTAAATAAGTGCCTATTTGAACTTAGACTGTCAAAACAATTACACTTTCTTTTTGCTTCGCCGTAGTCAGTTAAAAAGCCTGTAGCTTAAATTTAGCAAACCTGTCACCTACACCTTGAACAGAAGTTGATTATTATTTATAATAGTATAATTTCACATGCTAATTTCTAAAATTTTGGTTATGGGAAAGCCGACACGAAAGACTAGCCAAATACGGACACAGAAATTGTTTACGGAGTTCTAAAACTCCATTGTGTAATAAAGTATCTATTATTAAACTTTATGAACAAAAACTTTGCGGTTTGAATATTATTAATATTAAAAGTAAACTTCATCACTTTAGGGGAGAGAGTATTGTCGGCATGGTTTGAGTGCACGTTGAGGAAAGATTTATGAGCTAATAATTAATGGGTATTAGTGAGTTTATATACAAAACAATTTAGTGTTGTATGTTTTCATGTTGGGTCTGTAATAAACAGATTCCAAATAACACATTTAAATGTCCCTAATACCTCTAATCCGGAAATCCAAGTCTGTTAATCAGTAGGATTACTGTCAATGAAACCGATCTCTGTAAGTATTAAGTTGATTATGTAGTCTTGTTTTCGGTCATCTAATTTTATGTTAACTTACGTAACCTACTCGCATTTTTAATATAATTAGTTTGGTGTTTTTATTTAATTAAAAATTAGGTTAATCCAACACACATAAAACATAGTTTCTGACAGTTGACTTTAAGTTTTGACCAAAATGAAGACGTGTTTGCGCAATTGGCACTGACTGAGATAGATTGGTAGTTTCCTCTCGGTGAGTGATACAAATGTCGCTTTAATGGCTCTTAGTGAGACAAGGGTTAATTTATTTGAAGACGACGTCTCTGCGAGTATAACTTCCTCTCGGAGACTAGACAATCACTGATTCAGCATTCGTATAACAGCTACTACTGAGAATTAATTTGCGAGTAATTCTAATTTCCTACGTACAATAATTAACTTTAATTAAAATGCAAATAATCACGACACAATCTGAGAGTTTCTTCCTACTGTTGTACTGTTTCATGACGGGGGATTTAAAGAGATAGATGTAGCAATTAAAAGTTTTATTGGCTACTGGCTTCCGTTCTTTGTTTCATTTTGAAACTGCAAGAGAATACTTTGTGCCCGAGAATATTTAATACTATTAAACAAAGTAGAATACATTTGCATAAACAACAAAAGAGTTTAAGGAAAATAATACATACATATTGAAAGCGATGAATATATGATCCACAGTTGTATTAAACACTATATTACCAAGGTGTCGCTTACGAGTTGTTTTATCTATCCTCCTTCCTAAGCAGCTACGGCGACCTCAATCACGTCAAGTAAGACAACACTTTGTAAGTGTTGTTTAGAAACGGTTTTCTGTAGTGTACTTCCCAAGGCTCTCCTGTTTCTACGAGCAGTTTTATAATTCAAGAAATATTTCGCTTTAAAATTTAATAATGATTTTGATGCCAAAGCTTGTGAGTGCGGGGGTCTATCAGTTTACAGAGTAGGTATATCTAGAAATCAAGAAAATAAGTAGTCTTCTTCGCTTGCAAAATAATTGTAGAGTAATCAACAAAACTTAACACATTTATCGATAAGTTGTCATAAAGCAGTGTGACTAAGCACTAACTATACATTTTTAACGTTGGTATAAATCCACTAAATAAAATTATATTATTAAGTAAATATTATTCCGTATTATACAGTGTTCTTATCACTATAGTAACAATATGAATGTAATGTGTTTTAAACTAAATAAATGTGTTCAGATGAACTAAACCTTAAATTGAGTTTGAATTACGTTGTACAGTTTCAATCATATTAAGCAGAGTAGAGTCATATTGACAGCTAGTTCTTAAAAAAAGATGCAGAAGGTATTCTTTTATTTTAAACTAGCTGAATCCCGCGGTGTTACCCGCGGTTATTGTAGTACCGCGAGTAACGCTGCGGGAGAAAGTTAGTCTAAAAAAATAGTCTTAATTACTCCCTGGATCATCAGCTACGTGCCGGTGAAAGTCCCGTCAAAATCGATCCAGCCGTTCTAGAGATTACCCGGAACAAACAGACAGACAGACAGAAAAAAAATTACTACATTTTTGGTATAGTTACCGTGTATATATATGGACATATGCATTTAGTAAAAAGCTTTTATTTTAATATTACAAAGAGACACTCCAATTTTATTTATTTGGATAGATTCAATAGTTTTGGAGATACTATACGGAGCTGTATATACTACCCGGATCATTTTAATACCTTAAGCATTTATAATTGCACTTAAAATTCTTGGCTTAGCTTTCTAAGAAGCAATTCGGATCATATTGGTTTCTATGAAACACCTAATCTCAAACATGTAATCCAGCCATTCCAGAGATTACCCGGAACAAACTGACAGACAGACACAAAAAAAAATTACTACGTTTTTGGTATAGGTACCGTGTATATATACATATGCATTTAGTAAAAAGCGGTTATTTTAACATTACAGACACTCCAATTTAATTTATTTGGATAGATTAAATCATTTTGGAGATACTATACGGAGCTCTATATACTACCCGGATCATTTTAATACCGTAAGCATTTATAATTGCACTTAAAATTCTTGGCTTAGCTTTCTAAGAAGCAATTCGGATCATATTGGTTTCTATGAAACACCTAATCTCAAACATGTACCCACTTCAAAGTAATCTCAACCTTTAATGTTGAAGTGATTACATCCAGGATGAACTACCTTTGTTCAAATAAGGAATACCTGCTATAAACCCCTATCTTCTTGAAGTGTTTAACCTGCGGCCTCGATTTTCATGCGAACATCAGGCCACTTGAACTATCAAATATTCACTAAAACACCAGACGTTCGATAGAAGTTTGCTGCTTACCTTATAAAGGAATTTATGTATTAACTCCAGTGCTGTTGTACGTAAAGTATAACATAAACTTATCTATTACAACTTCCCTCGGATATTTCATATAGTAAATATAGGTTTGTAAGCAACAACCCACCTTATACTTGATCCTGTGAAAAGCGAAGCCTACTACACAGCAGGAGATAATATGAAAAAGAGGAAAAAACATTGAAAGAAGTCACCATAAACTACACCGATGTCTAATATAATGTTCTTAGAATTACATCATTCTAGATATACATACTCGTATATCTATTTTGTTCCTAATATCAAACCTTCTGCGTTATAGACGATAGTTGTTGCCCGCGGCTCCGCCCGCGTGTATGTCGATGATCGCGGCAAATAGTAGCCTATGTGTTATTCTAATGTATAAGCTATATTACTGTAAAGTTTCATAAAAATCCGTTGAGTAGTTTTTGGATAAAAGAGTAACAAACGTCCATCCATACTTACAAACTTTCGCATTTTTAATATATTATTAGTAGGATATGGGTAGAATGGGTTTAACTGGGAATTAACTGCCTCGGTAGCGTATGCGAGTTCTGTGCTTGAGGTCTCGGATTCGATTCCCGAGTCGAATGTTTGTATGATCTGCAAACATTTGTTTTTTCGGAGTCTGAATGTTTTCTATGTATGTAATTTTGTTTTTGTAATTTTGTGTAATTTCTGTGTGTAATAATATCAGTTGTCTAGAACCCATAACACAAGCTCTACTTAGCTTAGAACTAGATGGCGTTGTGTTGTTAGATGTCTGAAATAGTTATTTATTTAATATGGAGACAGACAGTAAAGTGACGAATGAAAGCTGAAACGTTAGGCGCAACAACTTTCGTGTTTCAAGAATGCAAAAACTTCTGTCTGTATTTAGTCTCATGAAAGAGTTATTTTTGAAGTATTACAGTTTTACCACAGTAAAACTAAATAAAATAACTAATTATAATAAAAAGGTAAATAAGGTTCATTACTCAAAAATATTCCTTATAAATATACACAGATAAAACCTTTTCGCCATCCACTGACTCACTTCATCAAACAAAACGTAGTCCCGCAGGCAACATTAATAAAAAAGAAACGTATCTCGTAGTTCGCAACAATTTAAAAGTTATCGGCTTGAGTAATTCAGAATTTCAACCGCATCCGGGTAATATCATAAGGGTTTTAATGGAGCCTCTTTTTTACATAATTGTGATATAGTTTTGCGATATTGTGAAAATGATATATTATGTATAAACACTTGTTAATATTATTTTCACATTCGTTCATTTCTGTGCATTCTGTGCTACCAATAGCATGGTTTGGAGCATCCAGAACTACAGATATTAGTAAAGCATAAATGTAAATAATTTTACGTTACCCAAGTTATGATAACTCAATTAAAAAGCTGATTCTACTTTATTAATAATTTTATTTTATAAAAACATACGGCTATACATACTTCAAGAAAATCAGTGGTATTTGTAGATATTTTTGTTTTAAATTGAGAATAACATTAAATATATTTTTCTCAGTATGTTTTGATAACACATACTGTTTTATATCATACTAGCTTTTGCACATGGCTTCGGTCACGCAGACTTTCATCCCCTGATTTACCATCTTATGGGTGGAATTTTAAAAAATCCTTTTGTGCTCACTTACGTTAAATAAGGAACCTACCTGCAACACATCAGGGTTCTAGGTTCAGCGGATTGGGCTGTGTGTTGATCTCTGTGAGTGTCAGTCACCTTGCTCTTTTATATACTACTATGTATATTGATAGATACTCTTCTATGTATATAGATTTTATGATTACTCTATCTCTACATATTTGTATTTGCTTCCTCACATTTTTATTGGAGTTACTTTTTTAGTCTCTATGAGAAGTTATTTTTTTAAAATAGTTACATTTCAATAAATAATAATAATAATAATAAATAATAAATATTTCGGACATCTAACACACAACGCCATCTAGTCCCAAACTAAGCAAAGCTTATATTATGGGTACTAGACAACTGATATTAATACTTATATACTTTTTTTTTTGTAAATACATACATATTATACATAGAAAACACCCAAACTCCGAAACAAATATTTGCAGATCATACAAACATTTGATCCGACCCGGGAATCGAACCCGAGATCTCAAGAACAGCAGTCGCGTACGCTACCACTGCGCCACCGAGGCAGTTAAATAAAACTAAGACATGTAAATTACACCGTTTATAACTCAAAAATGGCTAAACTGATTTTCATGAAGTTTTTTTTAAATGTCTCCATCCGAATTACCAGAAAAACTATATAGATTTTTTTATGAAGAACATTCAATTTATCTTATATTGTATATGTAATCGAATGAAGAGCACACGTGACTAAAAACGCGAATGAAACGTTCTATTAGTTGTGGCTACAACTGTTAGATACTACAAGTCTCACAGCTTACTTAGCCATATTAAAATTAATATACATTAGTAAACGCTAACAGTGGTCATTTTATGATTTTACTTTTTTACTTGCATATTTCATTATCAATATTTCCAGAGGTTTCAAGACCAAGTTTAACTTGTTAAGAAAACGGATTTGGCGCGGGGCCTTTGACTCTAGCCAAAGCCACTTTAAAAGACTAATAGACTTAAACTAAAAGTCTTTGCCAACTCTTTTTTTTTTTTCAGTACAAAAAAAGGTCTTGGAATTTATTATCACCTGCTATCTTTGATTAATCATTGAAAATGGTGAAAATTCCTTCGTTTGTTATTACAAAATTTACAATAGTACCTACTAGTAATCAACTATTGGCTTTCTAAGTTTACCCACACTGAGAACAAATTTCTGCGGCTTATACTAAATTTAATTTGCGTCTGGATTACACTCACGTAGTAATTGATACGGGAGTGATAGCGAAATAATTGATTACAACCCACAACTCAGACAAATTTATAGTTGAAGAACGAAAATAACAGTAATCAAAGACAAATTATTGTTACTTATCTTTTAGGTACAAAGAGCTTTATAATTATGCTTCACAAGAATAAACGGTCGAATGGATTGCAGCAATGTGCTATTTGAAATGCATAGTTCAGTAGAATGTTTTGTGGCACATTTTAGCACACTCATACCACGTCGATGGGATGGGATAAACTTAGTAGAATATCTTTAAGAATATGAAGACTGTAAGACTTATGCTTCTGCTGTTTTCCTTTTAAACAAAATTTTATAAAATTGTATGATATTTAAAGGAATAAATATTGTGTTCATTTTGACCATTTGATACCACTTGGTCAAAACATTGATGTGATCAAGCCAAGCGGGATGTAGTCAAAATTGATAATTTTGAAATGTTGTCTGTTATATGTACGAGTATAACTAGCCGACCCACGCAACCTCGCTTGCGTCTCCTATTGCCCGTAGCGTGAAAAATTTCCCCCGTGTTCGTAACATTCTTCATTGGTGCTCCGCTTCTGTAGGTATTAGCGTGATGATATATAGCCTATAGCCTTCCTCGATAAATGGGCTATCCAAACACTCAAAGATTTTTTTTTTCGGACCAATGGTTCCTGAGATTAGCGCGTTCAAACAAACAAACAAACTCTTCAGCTTTATATATTAGTATAGATAATTTTTGCGAGACCTATCGCTATTCCTATTCCTCAAAACAAATTACTACGTAATTTGACGAATATTCGTTGAAGAGCATCTATACTAATATATAAAGCTGAAGAGTTTGTTTGTTTGTTTGTTTGTTTGAACACGCTAATCTCAGGAACCGCTGGTCCGATTTGAAAAATTCTTTCGGTGTTGGATAGTCCATTTATCGAAGAAGGCTATAGGGTATATATCATCACGCTACTACTAATAGGAGCGGACTAACAACGAAAAATGTTTCAAAAACGGGGGAAATTTTCACGCTACGGGCAATATAAGGCGCAAACGAGGTTGCGTGGGTCAGCTAGTTGAAGTATATTCTCTGTTGAATGTGGAAGTCACTACACATAACAGATAGTACATTAAAATGTCAATACAATTAGTTAAATGTTGGTTGGCATTAGTATATTTAAAAAAAATCCAAATTTATTTTATTAGCATGATCTATCTTAAGTGATCGATGTTTTTACCTAGTGCATTTAGTAAAAATATTTGGACATTTAACACACAATGCCATCTAGTCCCAAACTAAACAGAGCTTGTATCATGGATAGTAGACAACTTATATAAATACTTATATTCTTTATTTGTAAACAAATATTTGCAGACTATACAAGCACTTGAACCAACCCGGGAATCGAATAATATCAAAACTCTTCATGGTGTTCTGAAAAATCAATATATTTGAATAATGGTGTCTATGTGGTTAACTTAATTCTTCCGGCTGAAAGAGAGATGTGGTTAACAATATGACATCACACAACTACTTTGGTAAATTTTATATATGACTAAAGTAAACAAACACCTGCCCCTACGGATTGTAGTTGCCGAAACACTCGTAACTCTTACTAAAGCCGACAACTAAAATAGGACACTTATTGTTCGCTGATTAAGCTGTGGTAAACTCTGTGTTATAAAATATAGAACAATCCAACTCTAAAAAATACAAAACAAAAAGAAAAAAATAAAGTAAAACTCTCTTGTCGAAAGCTGATATCTTTTTCCATGGCTATGATCAAGCATTTTCTGCTTTTTAAAGCAACATTTTTCATCTACCTATATCATTTGTAACAGCAAATAGCATAGGACACTATAACTATCACCATACTGTAGGTATACAAGTATTTTATGTACGTAAGATTTTGAATCTCGGTGTGCTTAAATTATATTAAATTACTTCGTATTATTCGTATAGATTCAAATAGTTTTAGTTAGGTTTACTAGAATTATAAAACGAATATAAACAAAAGGTTAGTTTAAATTTAAATAATCTTCATAATCTATTTTACGTTTAATATTTCCATCAAAATCGAACGCTAACGCTTACGTTTCATTTCGTGGTTTTCGATTGTTTGTAAAATTCAACAAATAATAGCCGGAACAATAGGGTGCAATCTTTTAATCTGTTTATGTCGTAATGACACACACAACACATGGAATCTTCTAAGAACATAACATAAATAAAGTGAATGGGTTTTAAGTGATTATAAAAATCTTGATCAAGAGATCAAGATTTTTATAATCACTTAAAACCCTTGATCGAGAGATGATCATGGCTAGTAGGTACTTCAAATTAATACTCACTGAAAAATACGAAAAAAATACAATAAATTTTTATTTCAGGTATCCGATAGTTTCGGTTCTGGTTACGAAGCCATTTGACATCCTGTTTTAGATATTTCACATTCACAAAGAAAAATAAAATCCTTTATAGATTTTTAGGGTTCCGTACCCATAAGAGAAAACGGAACCCTTACAGTATCACTTTGTTGCACGTCTGTCAAGACGCTTTTTTTCAGGAACGCGTGGAGGTATCAAGCTGAAATTCATATCAAATACTCAAGTTTACTGTACCTTGGGGCTTTGAAAAAATCTAACTTCTAAGCCAACACCATCAAAAGATACAGGCGTTCATGCTGCAAATTTCCGACATTCGCAAGGAAATCAAAACCTACAGGATACTTCCTGTGTACTAAGAATCTTGAAATTTGATACGAAGCAATGACTTATAGCACATATAAAGGAACAATTGCGAAAAGCATAGATTTTTGTTACATCATATGATATACCATCATATAATATAATATACAGGTTTGTACGGAACCCTCGGTACGCGAATCCGACTCGCACTTGGACGGTTTTAGTTCATATGTATGTTATTGTCTTTGTTTGTATTTATTTTGTTAGTAGCTATTGTCACAAAAGTTAAAGAATATTTAGATTATGTCTTCAAGTTATGTCCGTGAAAGGGTTAATTAAATAAATAATATAGTAATATACCATACTTTCATTTCATACATTTCTCTCCTCTCTAGTAAGGTTCGATACTTGATTTTTTGTTCATTATTGGTGATTAGCAAAGTATGGCAAGTGATTAATTACTTGGAATATATTTAACTATTCCTTGAGTAAAACAAAGAAAATATTTCATTAAGTTTAATTACTTAGTTATGAATAATTAAGATTTTGATGGAATTGGGCAAGAAGTAAATAGACTGCGAGTATAATGAAACAAAATAGAATTATACTTTAAAGAGTATTTCGCGTACCATTTTACTGTTGCGTGCTAACTAATAACATAATAGTTTTGAATATTAATAGCATGATTAACGCATTTACATAGTAGTATATTGTAATATTTTGTGCTAGTTAAAATATTATTAAGGGTAAGCATTATTTAAGGGTTAATCTAGTGTTTATCATTAAAAAGTTTAATCTACTCGTACCGAGTAAAACTGAGATAGGTAAGACACCTGTCTCAGACAGCCTTTCAGTACGAATTAAAAACTAAACAAGTACTAAAAACTAAAAGCTGAAAATTAGCTTTGTGCGTAACAGTCTGTTGAAATAATTTTAGTCGAAATACAAGTTCCACCGGTCGGAAGAAGTCTGGTATTTTTTTCTACTCAGCCTCACTAAATCCTTTCTCCATGATGAAGATTCGTTAATTCACCCAACCTGAACGAAGTCTTTGAATGAAATTTTGATGCCCAGGCTATTTACACTACACACTCAGGCCATAAATTAAGAATTAAATATTATAGACCTTACAGAGACGATATAGAGCTTAAATTAAAGTACAAATACGTACTACTAAATTACAATTCTACTCCAAAGAGTATCCAGTTCAGGCTCGGCAGTCAAGACCACTAATGTCGTGTATTAACAGTTTTCCCTCTTCACATAAAAAGCGTTTCATCGCAACATAAACATCAATCAAATTTGAGTGCATATTTTCATAAAAGAGAACGAAAAACACTTAATATAAACAAGTAGGCATCGGAAAATTGCCGTCTATTTCCTACCGTATCATTTCGATATGACGTTATCATAAGCGTATAAAAACAGTAAAAGCGAAAAAAAGTAATTGATGTTTAGAAAGCGCCTTCGCTTTTATTCATATACTCATAAAGTTTGTTGCCTGTTCTTATTACGATATATACTTATATAGGTTGTTTTGGCACGTGTTTAAACTTAATCAATATAAAGCGCATATAATATATGCATATGCGTTTATTAATGGGACTAATAACTACATTTTTTTTTATGGAAAAGTGGTCAAACGAGCAATTCTATAGCGCCGATAGCGCCGATAGCGCGATAAGCGATTACCGCCGCCCATGGACACCCGGAACATAAGTGTGTTACCGACCTTTGGGGATGGGGATGGGAAGGGGGTGGGTTGGGGAATGGGGGATGGGTATGGGCCTCCGGTGTCCTCACTCACTCGGTGAAATACAGCGCAAGCGCTTTTTCACACAGGTTTTCTTTGAGGCCGTGGTATCACTTCGGTCGAGCCGGCCCATTTATGCTGAAACGTGGCTCTTCCACGTTCAATATAGTACGAGACAGATTTTTTTTGACAATTATTAGGCCTGGTGTATTGTTATTGATCGGTTTTTTGAAGTTCAGGGCTATTAACATGCCTAGAGGTAGTGTTTCAATGTATATAATTTTTCCATTGTTTTTAAATAAATATACTATTAGGGTGCCGTGCCAAAGGCAAAAAACGGAACCCTTATAGATTCGTCATGTCTGTCTGTCTGCCTGTCTCTCTGTCCGTCCGTATGTCACAGCCACTATTTTCTGAAACTATAATGTTGAAGCTTAAGTAGATATATGCTGTAAACCGCATTAAGATTTTCACACAAAAATAGAAGAAGAACAACAAATTATGGGTGTCCCCAAACTTAGAACTGAAACTCATTTTTTTTTTCATTAAACCCATACGTACACTTTTGATGAAAAAAAATATTGATTTTTTTATATTTTTGTGTAAAAGTCTTTACACAAAACTTGGTAATTAGATGTATTCACAGAATACATCTAATTACCAAGTTTCAACATTATAATTCTTATAGTTTCGGATAAAAGTGGCTGTGACATACGGATGGACAGACAGAGAGACAGACGGACAGACAGACATCACGAATCTATAAGGGTTTCGGTTTTTGCCTTTGGCACGGAACCCTAATTATATTATGTTACTTGTTGCTACAAGAGTTCCCCTTCATGGGCGAGTCTGACTGGCACTTGGCCGCTTTTTTTAAGATGTCTGTGTTCATGTTCTGTTGTTGTTACTTTCCCTGGAATCGGTAACTTAATTATTGCTCGGAATATAATTTTAAAGATTTTATATCTTAACAGCAGTAGGTACTTTTAGGGTTTGTTAGTCGTAAAAAAGAACCTTGATAGTTTTGATTTGCTTTGTCTGAGTTGTTGTCGTTCGACTGTCCCTCGTATATATACTGTTTGTATTAGATAGATGTAATTATATTAAGTAACTAGCTGAACCCCGCGGTGTTACCCGCGGTGATTGTTGTGACAGACAGACAGACAGACAAAAATTTTTTTAACTACATTTTTGGTATATGTATCGTGTATACATGTATATGCATTGATCAAAAAGCTGTTATTTTAATATTACAAACAGACACTCCAATTTTATTTATTTGTATAGATCATTACTACGGCTAAGGTAAGTTGTTTTAGTTTAAGTGTAATAGTTGCCAAATTTATAACATTACCTTTCCCAAGTAACTAACTACTTGGCATATTTCGTACTCAGAACGAAATCCTTAGAAAACAATTACTTAGATGGTGATGTTACTCGGGTAGTAATGTACTACGTGGTGCGTGGCCCGACACGCAGTGTGGACTTTATTTATGGATAAAAGGTTTTGTTAATAGATTGGAGGTCCCAAGATGTCCTCTCTACAAGCCTATTTAAAACAAAACTAGCATTTGCCCGAGGCTCCATCCGCGTGTTTGTCGGTTATTGACTGCCTCTGTGGCGCAGTGGTAGCGTTTGCGACTGCTGTGCTTAAGGTCTCAGGTTCGATTCCCGGGTCGGACCGAATGTTTGTGTAATCTGCAATTATTAGTTTCGGAGTTTGGGTGTTTTCTATGTATAATATGGTATTTACGAAAAAAAATTTTTATTTGTTTATATCAGTTTTCTAGTGTACATTACACAAGCTCTGCTTAGCTTGGGACTAGATGCCGTTGTGTGTGTGTAGTCTTGAAAGCATAACAGACAGAGAGACAGAGATACTTTGAAATTTCAATGATTGTAACGATTAATATAATTATGGTTTTAAACGTTTTAGTTTTTAACCTGAAAGTATAATCTATATCTATACTTAATATTATAAACGTAAAAGTTTGTAAGTATGGATGGATGTTTGTTACTGTTTCACGCAAAAACTACTGTACGGATTTGGAGGAAACTTTACAGTAATATAGCTTATACATCAGAATAATACATAAGCTACTATTTGCAGCGATAACCGACATATACGCGGGCGAAGCTGCGGGCAACAACTAGTAGTAAATAAACAAAGTGATATTCACATTTATAATATTACATTTATAATAAGCTGTTGCCCACGGCTCTGCCCGCGTGTCTATCTATTTTCTCGGCAAATAGTGGCCTATGTGTTAATCCAGGGTTTCAGCTTCATATGCATATAAATAGCTGATCCGAGAGATCCGGCTGGTTGCCATTTCATCAAGGAAGAAGAAGAAGAAGAAGAATAGAGCTACCATTTTAATTTTAGCAACCCTTTAGAACAGTTATAAGTATATTTGTCAACCATGAATGACGTTATGCTGGCGGAGCTGGTTTTTTCGCAACTATCAAATTTGTTTTCAATAAACTGATATGTAGATAAAAAAAGAACCTAAAAAAGATACAATTTGCCTACCATAGTGATGTTGTACTCGTAAAAATGGAGTCATAGATTTGAAATTTATTTGTCAATGTATATAATTAATATCATAATGATTCGTTAAATTGTTTATAAACAAAGAGTATAATATAACTTGCATTTCAAAAGTTTTGAAAGGGTATATTAATTCAATAAAAATATAAATATCTAAAAACAACTTTTTTAGATAAATGAAATAATACCAATCAAATTGAGAAGTTAAGACCTTTTGGAAGTCGGTAACGCTCGTTAACAAATTTTAAATCATTTTAGATTCTAAATGTTTTTGTTAAATGAAAAACTAATAATGATTTTCGAATTATCAAATCTAGACAAACATAATTCGGCGAGTTTATTTTTTTCTTATATAACATGACATCTGGTAACGTCGTGTTGCGTAATTAGAAAAGAAAGTAAAATCAAATCTTCAGATGGTTTTAGACATTTTTCATGTACGAGTATGTTATGAAGGCACTCGAATATTCTTTGATATAAAAAGAGGCCTTTAGGTTCAATAAGATGTTGTAAAGCTTAAAAAGGATAAGAGTATTCCGGAATTGGAAGTCACAAAGAATTTTGAGAATATTTATAATTGCGATGTTTTTGCAAAACATAAATGGATGTCGAAAACATTTTTCAAACTCTACTAGAACTTCTACGAAATGTGAATTTATAATTTACACCAATTTTTCAAGATTTTGTTTTAACAGTTAATACAATTTATGAGTAAATATTGAATTCTTTAGTCTAATATTTACCAACAAAAGCATATTCAAAAATTATTAACACTTAAAATTACCAACATTCATAAAGAGTAAAGTACTCTTTGTGAATATAGTTTCACAGTTGAATTTGATGAGCCCATCGGCAAGGTACTTATGAAAACTGAAATGGAACTTCATTTTCGTATTCAACCTAAAATACACAATGTCATAACTTTGGATTCAAAGGCTATTTTAAACTATAACTAGTAATGGTATGATAACTTCAGATAGTCAAAGTTCAAAGCATACCTAATTCAGTCCCGAATAGACGTAGCGTAATAATTTATATCTGATTCAAAAGCACTGCAAATAATTGGATTAACCCTTACTGCGGTTTATGAACATACTCATGTCGACTGACAACTAACTTGTCTAAATGGCCAACATTTTTGGCCTTGCTGCTTCTTTTTTGTTTTAAATGACATTGTAATAATCTGTAATAGTAAATGTAGTTTTACTCTTTAAAGTAATGAATTAATGAGTAGGTACGAACAAAAATGTTGCAATGTCGTTTAAACTTACCCATGCCCCAAAAGACAGTGGCAAAGAAAGCCACAAGGATGCGGCCCCCACTTGACGGTAACATCCCCATTTTACTGGATGTTCGGCCACTCACTCTTTATCACAGATCACAGTTCCAACACTTTTGTCTTAATTCGTTATATTCCAATATAATCACTTTTTTACTTTACAATTTGTGTTTACTCAGTAGCTGTAGCACACACTTTAATGTCATGAGTTCGCAGCACAATAACATCCATTTTACGTTAATTCAACGAATCTGCAAAAGAAAGATCATTTTTATTACATACTCAAACTGCCGAAGTCCAGTGTAATTGTAAGAGAATTCCAAAGGCAGAAATATTTGACCCGGTTTTATGTCTAAATAAAATCCAGCGTCCGTAGAAATATGTACATAATATTATAAAAGGATTGTTTTTTGATTTATACTCGGAAACGTTTAACTAAACTTATTTTGAGTCAAAGTTTCCAAAATTTCATTTACCATAATTTAAATAAGGAAATACTTAATTTCGATTAATATATTTTGTTATTTTCCAATTCGGAAGTCGGATCAAATTAGTTATTTGATTGTATCTAAAGTTGTCTACATTGTGGGCACCATATTTTACGGAAGTTTCAAATATTGCGACGAAACAACTTTTGTCCACGATACAAGTTTTTCTTTCAAAGTTGTTATAAATTGTTTTGATTGTATTTTGTAACAAACAAAAATAATATTGTTAAACAAATAAAAGCATCTATATATATTTAATTCCCTTCGAAAAATACCGTTTAAAAATGTCTACTTAAACATTGAGAAATATATTGTGACTAATTCTTATTGTCTGCAAATGTATTTAATTAGATGTAAATGAAATACTGTTAACTGTGATGTTTTATTATGCTGAATTGGGAGTTGTGAAAACTGTAAAAGGGACCTTTTGCAGACGCCAGCTGCTACATAAAGGTTAAGGACAGAGTCCTGATGAAGCACAGCTGTCAACAATTGTCTCTGGCAAATCTCATTGCTTTGGTTCGTTGGCCCCTGTTTTAATTTTACATTTATTCGGGATTGCGACTGAACCATTCACAGCTCTTATCATATTGATACAGACGGAATATTTAATCCTTCAATTCATCGCGTCCTTTTCAATACATCGAACTGCAAAGACGAGTTTCGAGGTTGAGTATTTGGAAATACTCATGCAATGATCCGCAGGAAAAAGGAATGACACTTTATCTCAACACTGAACAAAATGTATCTAAGGTACTTAGTGAATAGAAAATGACGAATGAATGAAATCAATGATGATAGAACAAGTTAGATTTGGCTTTAGAATTTATTTCGTCCTCAGGGTTGCGGAGTTCCGATGCCAATCGCTTCGCGGAAAATTTGTGATTCAAGTAAAGCCTATTGAACTAATAGCCGACCCCAAATAATCTTTAATATTCTAATAACTTAAAAGATAAAAGCTAGAAATATGATTAATAATAGGATAGGTTAGATAATAGGCAATTTTGTTTCAGTTCATAAGGTCTATAAATATATGAAACAACTACGTACGAACATTAACGAACAACACGAAGTTAGACATGTAAACATTTTTTAAAAGAATAATTAGATATTAACGTCTATATTTATAATAAAGCTATAGATTTGATTAAACTTTCGCTCTTACATTGAACATTTAACTATTGTAATTCGTTGTTTAGATGAAAACTCCGTGTTAAAATTAAATTAAACTTAAAATTGAGAAAGAATGAAGGTATATTTTACCACAATTTTAAATAAAGCAAAAATTTTAAATAAGAAATTTGGTTATAAGAAGACAAAATTGAATATAATTTTCAAAATTTAAGCCTATATCTACTCGTACTTTGTTTAAGAGAAAAGACAATTCCACATGACGTAACATTATAAGGAATTGTTTTGTGTATAAAACGATAAATGTTCAATCCAATTTGCAAAAGAAATAAAGATGTTACATATTCAAATCGTATTTTGCCAGCACATTGAAAAACTTATTGAGCTTTAGAAATTTCAAAAAGTTTTCTAATAAGGTCTTGACGTAAACAAAGTCAGAACATCGTTTATTCGAATTCGCGAAGTAGAATATTATGATTACTTTGTTTTTCAAAATAAATTCGAATCTCTTACTTGAAAGTTACAGTAGAATATAACTGAAAAATAAACTTTAAGAAAATATTAGTTCATCATACATTTTTTTTCTAAATGTAGAATAGTCAGTTTTATTATTGTTGGTGCATGCTAAATAAAAAATCTTTAAGCATAGTACATTATTTAATATCCCTCAGTGCGTCAATAAGAAAGAGAAGAAGAGAGGAGGAATCTTATTAATATAACAATAACGTAATAATTACAATGGCTGAATTAAGAAGAACTTTCTTGAAAATTATTTAAAATAAACTAAACTTGATACTTGATCCTCACCAAAATTTATTAGAATTTAATATTTAAATAATATCTAAACATAGTGAACTCCATTAATTGTTCAGAAGTTTCAATTAAGAGAGCTCTCCGATTCGTTTATGTACACTGTTCGTCAGCGTTAAGTTTCCAAGTTATAACCTTCCTTAACGAATGAAATTAAACTACAAATACTAAATAAATTATCTTTTAAGTAAACTCCTGTTCTTCGAAATCTATGACCAAAGACAGCTTTTTTGTCTAGTTTTGTATTGTTTTGTATTGCTTTTATCAAGTTTTTACTGTATTGCTCCACATGTTTACAACAGGTTACCGAATTATATAAAAAAGGATTAAAATACAATAATTATCAAGAAACGACTTCAAAAACTGCTCATTGCATTTACTCTCTTCGAGAATATTTGGATGACGATGGCAAATATAACAAGCACTCAGATAAAAAAAAAAGACATATAATTGCTTTATTGTTTTTCTTTTTAAATTACCAGTATATTTTTGTACATTGTTTTATGAAATTTTGCTTAACAGATTTTCTGAAATTTTAATTTTTTTTTTTTTTTCATGATTTTTTTTTCTTTTAAATACTTACGTTTCTGGCTGTTTTTAAATATTAATTTTAATTATTGCTTAACTTAGGTAAAGACGAATGTACTGTGTAATGGCAGAATGTAAATGGATCACATATTATTATGACATATTTAAGATCTTTGTATTCCTACATTTTTGCAAATAAATGAACAAATAAACAAAATCATTAGGGTTTTTTTCTTCATTATCTGTTACTAGCTGACCGCTATATTTACATATCTGTCTTAGCTTCCCACAGGCAGTATACAATCCCGAACAAAAAAATTGGTGCAGCCGATCGGAAGTTATGTGCGTACGTACATTTCGGCGATTCATTTTTATATACAAGTATATATATATATATATATATATATATATATATATTGTCCTCCACTCGGCAATTATTGATCAGGCCGAGATACGCTATAATTGTTGATCCACCTTTTTGGCACTATTTCTAAGATAGTATCCAGTGTATCGTCTTATACACGCAATATAAGTATTATACGCCTTGCGACGCTATGCTTAAGTCTACGGCAAATACTCTAGCTCGTAGTCGATTTACACGGCAATTGCAGCTCTAATAACGGTCAACTTTATCATACTTGATGATGCTTTGTTGATCAATATACACAACGTTTTGATCAACATATGCCGCGTACACTAGCATTTAAAAACGCGGGGGTCGCAGCAGAAACCTCAGTAGAAAGGAACAGGTATATTATTGTTATAATATAGCTCCTAAAAATAACGTGCGATAGCTCATTCGATTCGTAATGAGTGGCATGACGTCTAGAAAAATGTTTTCACGGAAATCCGTGAAAACATTTTTTATGCGCTAATAAATATTAGCGCATAAAAAATTGCGATTGTTATTAACAAAATAAGAAAAGGAAAAAAAGGTATTTAGTTTTTCGTTAAAAACTTCTAAATTACTAATATTTAAGGAATTGTTGAAACTAGATACTGAAAAACAAGAAAATTTCCAACAACAAGTCCTAACTCTTGAAACTATATCACCAATTTTGAAAATTATTTTTGTGTTCGAACCTACATAAAATGAGCATACCTGTTCATTTTTTGTAGGCACGTACTATGTTATTAGTGCATTTTCTATAGTTACACCGATATTTTCATTAATCATCATTTCATGATCATGAGCTGATGATGTAAGGTACAGCTCCTTAACGGTTAGGAGTTGGAGGATAAATCTTTAAATATCATATGTATGTATGTTACCTTTAGTAGTATTCTTTCAAATTATTTAGATAAGCTGATGATGAAAGGTATAACTCCTCAACGGTTAGGAGATGGAAGATAATCCTTCGATTTCTTATGCTTCTATAGACCTTTAGTTGTGTAGTTTCAAGTTATTTAGGTGAATTGATGGTAAAAGGTTAAACTCTTCAACAGTTAGGAATTAGAAGATTATTTTAATATTACACGTACGTATAGACCTTAACTTGTATTCTTTTGGAGTATGAGGCTGATTCTTTAAATACTATATATAGAAATAGAAATTTTGGAATTTCTACTCCTAAGAGGGTGAAATAGGGTCAGAAAGTTTGTACGATAGTCCGTCATTTTTAAGTTAGAAACTTAAACTCTTAGAGCTACTGATTAAACATTATTAGATACGTATTTAAGCGTATTCTGCCACAAATAAGGTGAAATAGGGGTTGAAATTTGTATGGAAGTCCGTCATTTTAAGTTGGGGACATGAAACTTTATCTTTAGGCTACTGATTAAAAATAAATTAAAACGTATTTAAGAGTTTCCGGAGATTCTACCCCTAAGGGCTGTAATAGGGGTTCACATTTCGTATATAGGCTAGTCTCGAAGTAGACTTTTGATTACAAATAAATAAATACTGATATCACAGCATTTATGGGAATGAGAATTGATGGGAATTCCTCTCCTTCTAATAAAAAGATCAAATGTTTGTGTGAAAGTCAATTTTTTAAGGTATACAAATGAAACTTTATTTCCTAGACCAACGAAACAATTAAAAAAGTAGGTAGTTTAATTTTTTTTTAAAACGTTTAAAAAAAATCTCAACCAGAATGAATATTAAAATAAAAAAGTTTTAAAATATTAGTTCCCGTGGCATATGTTAATCAAACGTTGTGTATATTGATCAACAAAGTATCATCAAGTATGAAAAAAGTGATCAACAAAGTATCATATATGAAAAAGATAACGGTTATTAGAGCTGCAATTGCCGAGTCAATCGAGATAGAGATTTTGCCGAAAACTTAAGCACAGCGTTGCAAACCGCATAATACTATATTGCGCCTATAAGACTATACACTGGACACTTCCTTAGAAATAGTACCAAAAAGGTAGATCAACAATTATTGCAATCTCGGCTTGATCAACAATTGGCGAGTAAAGGACAATATATATATATAAATGTTCAACTCCTGTTTCACGCCCTTAGAGGTAGAATATCCAGAAACGGTTAAATATGTCACCACTAATTTTTAATCAGTAGCCGTGAAATAAAGTTACCTCTTCTTAACTTAAAGAAAGATGTACTTACAACAACATGCAAACTTTCAACCCCTATTTCACGCCCTTAGGGGTAGAATATCCAGAAACACTTAAATACGTATCCAGTTATTTTAATCAATAGCCCAAAGATAAATTTTCTTGTTCTACCTTAAAAAATGACAAACTTCCATACAATCTTTAACCCCCTATCTCACCCCCTTAGGGGTAGAATATCCAGAAACGCTTGAATGCGTATCATGGCATTTTTAATCAGTAGCCCAAAGATTAAGTTTCATGTTCTAACTTAAAAAATGACAAACTTCCATATAATCTTTAAGCCCTTATCTCACCCCCTTAGGGTTAGAATATCCAGAAACGCTTTAATACGTATCTAGTCATTTTTAATCAGTAGCCCAAAGATAAAGTTTAATGTTCTAACTTAAAAAATGACAAACTTTCATACAATCTTTAAACCCCTATTTCACCCCTTAGGGGTAGACTATCCAGAAAGGCTTAAATACGTATCAACTCATTTTTTTACTTTTGGTAAAGTTAAATAGTACCTAACTATATCTGATTACGTACCTTTTTTTGTTTGAAGGCTCCTTAGGCAATAATACGTTATGCATTAATTCGTTAATTAATTGCGAAGCAAAGTGGAAACAGTCTACCATAGAAAAGACCCAATCGTGGAGAAGGTGGCCTCTGATTGGTCCGTTTGAATCGGATCAACAATAGCTGGTGTGGATTTGTATAAAAATGATGTAAATAGTTCGTAATTCTGCCAGCAGAGGGGTTGGAATTGTTGATCCAGAGCGGAGCCACATTAGTACGCCGGAATACACATTAGATCAACAAAAACTGTTGCTGATCAACAATCGCCAACAGATCAACAATTAACTGACGCCACGTCGCGTCAGATCAACAAGGGCCGAAAAGAGATGAATTTCAATTTGATTATTTTTTATATACTGTTTTAGATAAATTTGGCTCATATTTTTTGATCGATGTAATACTAATTATACTATATAAGAGTATGTAACTTTAGTACTTTAATGCGTCATTCATGGACCTTCCTATGACTCAATTGACGACGATGATGAATCGCGAAACTGCTATCGTTTCCAATTTATTAGGTACACTTAAATACCATATACATAACACTAAAATACACCTACAACCATTGCCATAACACATTAGTAGGCATGTTAGAACGCCGCCTCATTAATCGACGAAATTGCGAGAAAAGAGAATCCTTTACTAATTGAAGGCTTTGTAACACTGAACAGGTTGTACGTTATCAGTGTTACACTGTTGTGTGTTTGTTAGTTGCCAAATTAAGAGTAGAATCTATACTAACATATAAAGGTGAAGAGTTTGTTTGTTTGCTTGAACGCGCAAATCTCAGGAATTACTGGTCCGATTTGAAAAGTTATTTCAGTGTTAGATAGCCCATTTATTGAGGAAGGCTATAAGCGGAGTACCAATGAAGAATGTTTCAAAATTGGGGGAAAATAATCACGCTACGGACAATAGGATACGCATACGAGGTCAGCTAATCAACTAATGTAATTGAAATAATATAAATTTATTTTTTTATATTTCAGAAACTAATATCAACAATTAATTATCGAAATTGCTTTCTGGAACAAACAACAATTTTGTTTAAAGATTTAATTAACTTTAGATTTTTAGTAGAGCGGGTCACGCATGTGAAGCATTTCCATTTTATGTAAGTACAAGTACTTTGGTTCTATATATCTGTATAAGGGCGCCCACACATAACTGCGAATTTGCAACACATCGTAAATATCTGCAAGCTTAACATCAAATCAAATCATATTTATTTATTTCTCTCATAAAGGTACACAATCTTAATACTATACATAATAGCAGCCAAGTTAAAACCTTCATGAGAGCTGGAGTCCGCACTAGGTTCTAGACCTGTATGACGGATCTCCAGGCTCTCATCCTCTGACGGTATACAAACTTATCTAAGCTAAACGAGTACGTACTGTTTCTGAAATAAGAGAAAAAGGTGACGTAAAAATAGAGGAGAAATGAAAAGTGTTCCTTGTATGGTGTGTTGAGTGTTTGTGTGAGCGTGTATGTGTATCTGTGATGGCGTTATAGTTTTGTTTTGATATAATAATATATTGATGGCAATTTAGATAGGCATTAACATAATGTTATTTTACTACAATAATCAAGTTTTCTGTCTCCTCGTAGCTTAAGTCGAGGAGCCAGATAGTTATGTGGTATAAGAAAAGTATTACTCACAAAAAGTTCCAGAAATAAAAGATGTGTTGAAGGTAGTAAGCACAAGTTTAATCACACTCACAAATAGAAGGTGAAATATAGTTCACAACAATCAGTACAAAAAAGTTTAGAGAGAAGAGAAAATACACATGTAGAAATACACAAATTAACACACACGATGATTAGCGGATTAAGCTAAGATAATATCTTTACAATTGCCAAGCAACACATTAGGTTTCGCGCGACCGAGGGCAGTTCGATACTCAATCATAGATGCATTTGCACCGGCCGAATACAATAGGCCTGGTAAGAAAAGGTGTGGTCCCAATACGGCGAATGAAATATCAATAAATATTATTTGATTTACTTAAATAATTTATATGAAGTAAAAGTGTAAATAGTAGGTTAGTCTCTGTAAATAGTAATGTTTTTGTTTATTAATAATAATAATATGAAAGAAGTAATAGTATAGTTTATATGTTTGTGTTTATGTATGTTTGTATGTATACCTCCTACAGTTACATTTTTTTTGCATTCGAGTCTGCACATTGCATATATATTAAGGATTTTATTAATTCTTTGTGTGTAATGGGCTTAAGAAATTAACACAACGTTGAGTCAAACTCGTATTAACCAGAACTGGCGAGCACACCTTATATGTTCTTCTGGAACTCATTGATCTTTCAGGGTTATAGGGAATTTTTGAGTGTGTTGTTAGGATAAGATTAAAAATAAAAATTTTACTAACCGAAAGAACGTTGCAGGTTTTGTACAGTTCAACAGTGGGGAACTGGTATGGCAACTTCCAGCCAACCTTTAAAATCTCCCTTTGGGCACGTTCCAGTTTCAGGAGGTGTGTTTTAAAACTTCCACCCCAGGTGGCAATGCAGTACTGGATAAGTGATTGTACCAGGGCTAGATATACCATTCTGAGTATTTTGGTATCAGACACATGGCGCAGATTCCGAAAAATAAATATTAGCTTGCGCAGCCTACAAGTGAGTACATTTATGTGAGGGTGGAATGTAAAGCGGTCATCAATTTCAACTCCCAAATACTTGATGCAATTGCTACGACTCAGGTACGGACATTTACACCTATCAATCTCTGACCGAACACAGGAGTGGGCAGTCAACGAAAACAAAAAGGACGACTGTATACCAGAATTCGATAAGGAAAAAGTAAGATATTTCGTTTTATTAACGTTAAGGGTGAGAAGATTTTGACTAAGCCATTCAGTGACAAGATCGAGGCCCATTTGAGCGTGACCGAAGACCGATTCCCAGGAGCCACCATGGAATATCAAGGCAGTATCGTCTGCATAAGTGAAGATGGATGCATTATGGATCTTCATTTGACATAGACCATTTATGTATATCAGAAACAGCGTAGGTCCGAGGATACTATCCTGAGGGACGCCGTAGGATATAAGAAGCTCATCACTAATCCAATGGTTCACCTTAAGACATTGGCGCCTCCCTGACAGATAACTTCTAAACAGAGCGAGTTGTGTACCTCTGATACCAATTGACCTTTGAGTTTCATTATAAGTGCAGTGACAGAAATCGTATCAAATGCCTTCGCCAGATCTAGGAAGATTCCAATGACCCTTTCCCCCCTATCCAAACTCATAACCACACTAGTAGTTAGATCCAAAACAGCATTACTTGTGAAACCATATTGAGATCGTGATAAAATTACATTTTGTTCCAAATATTTAGTTAACCTAATGTTTATGAGCCTCTCAAGCAGTTTGGACAAAGTGGGCAAAATAGATTACAGATATAATCGGCTTACTTTTTATTACCATATTAGAAAAATTAAATGTAAACTCTGATACTACACTGATGTGCTAGCGAGGTCAAATGTTTTCAAAACCACTGGTAGGTAAGTACTTTAATTAACACCTGCCTAAGGAAAATTTATCTACAGTAAGTTGTATTACATAACTTTCTCTAATTTTCTTCGTATTGAATTTGTACGTAGTATGATGTGTAATATTATTTCTTTAAAATTAAACACATTTGTAATACAATAAACATCGCTACGTGTTTAATCAAATACACTGACCTAGTGGTCAAATAGAATGAATAAATAAATAATGTGACGTAGATTCCAGTCAAAGCAAGAGAGTTTCTTGGTTCTATCAGAGCCATTTGGCAAACCATAAGAGTGATTGCTTTTAAAGGAAAAAGAAAGTAGGTTTTGGAGCGCGGCCGAATAATGGCTTAATTATCATTTATGTAGTGTAGAGGATGCATGGTACGAATGCAATTTAACTAGGAATATTCTCTTGTTTGTATAATGTATAAAACACTCAAAAATGTTTCAAATGTTCTTCAGCGTGTAATATGATTCATACACACACACACACACAACATAATTAACAAAAATCATTTTATATTAATCTAATCGCCAAGGCACTCTCTACCTAGAACTCAAGACCAACTATTGGCACCAACTGGTAGGGCACCAACGACTTATGGGCCACCCTGTATTTGAAAAAACTTTGTAGTCTTTTAAAATCCATTGTAGTACCATTGTTGGTAATACAATATGGTTTTAATTGATGTTTGTAGGTGCTAAACTTTTGCGAGAGTCCTCGGTTGCTATAGATATCAGTTACTACATATTTTTGCATGGAAGATACCTTGTATCCTAGTATCTGATGTGTACATCCAACAACATATTATGCAGAATTTTGCATTTCTAATGACGTTGTTTATAATAATATCAGGAAATTAATAGTGGTAAAAAAAAAACTTCATAAACTTTATAAAATGGTACAAAAAGATGGCACAGAATTAGTAACGTAAAACTATAGATTCAACACAAAAAAATGTTATACTTAAAACTACCCCTTAATTAGTAGCAGGTATAGAGAAAGGGTTATGGAAAAACTACACAACACGTTATGCCGGGCATGCGGGTAGATCAGTGAACAAAAGAAGGCGACACAAAGAGCAATGGAACACATTTTGCAGAGCGCGTCGCAGCGTGTCCCATATTTCCTAACGAGATGATATGCCAACGTTTATTCTTCATGGTTCATATGAATTAAACAACCTATGCGTTTTGTTCGCTAAAATCCATTTATGCTTTACTCATACGACTTTTAATTTTCCTGTCGTCAGCGTTAAAATAGTCGATATTAATGAACTGACTTTGAAGGCGTTAAGCATGCTTGAATATTTCTTCTTTTCGATTAAAATATTTTATGGTCGCGTCGCCGTAATAATGGTTAAAAATAATTAATCTTAGTTACTCAGTGTTAGAAAACTCGAGCGTAATTAAGATGGTCGGTTGAAGAGAGAATATTACCAGATATTATTTCTGAAAATCAAATGGTAGCCAGTGAATGTAGTATAATTTAGACCCAAATTTCGCTCTTACGTAATATAAGCGATCATACCTGTATATATAGGTAGCGTGTTTGTGTAGTCTCGGGTTTAAAGGGGTAGGGTACGTGTTCCACGCTTGATCTCTAATTTGACTTCTTATAACTTTCAAACGATCGACTATTCTAAACTTGGATACTGTTTATCGTTCTTTCTTTTTACAATTCTATTTTTATTATTTGAACTAGAATTAGTCCATGTTCAGATGACGAGCGCTCAACGCGCATTTTGCTAACGCGCGTTTACAACTACATGTAATTTCGTTCTAGGAGTACTTATACATGGTAACGCGCGTTTTTAATGTAGTTGTTAACGCGCGTTAACAAAACGCGCGTTGAGCGCTCGTCATCTGAACATGGCCTTAGTTAGATAAGTGTTTAAGCCCCAGTCTTTCATTTACATTTCAGTTTTTCTTTATGTACTCTCTTAACCATCCCACACTTTAGAAAAAAATAATTGATATCTATTACTGAGATAATAAAAAAAATAGTATATTGAACAAAACAAGAAACAAGGTTTTCGATTTGGTTTAGTGAACCTTATTAGTTGAGATGTTCCTTTTAATTAATAGTATCTGTATGTGAGAGAGGGCGCTGTTGTTCTCATGTTAACATCGGCTCCGCTATTTTTATCAAATAAAAGTAAAAAACAACGATTTATCTAATGCAAACAGCAACGACCGAGTGAAACTAGTTGTGAAACATCAGGATTATCGTTATTAAAAGTGAAAGTGCCGCCTTTAAATGGAAAACTGAGATCAAAACAACGACAACGGATTTCTTCAACCTGTCGAATACCGATCGAATTCCACCATTTATTGAAGAGAAAGTTACAACACTCTAATATAGAAGGTCAGTCAACAAAGCAGTGCAAAAGAAAGCAGAAAGTGTTAACTTTGGATTCTTTTCAAAAATTCTAACCTCAAAACGCGAAAATTGAAGTCATTACTCGATCATCAGTTTGAAATAGCGCCATCTACCGACGATTCGTAGATACTACGCAACACACCACAACGTTGGTTAGTTCAGCGTACTACCAATAGGGGGCAGCAGTTGTACCATAACAAATCCACATTTAAAAATTTTAATACTTCAACTATGGAGGAGGTAATGCTTGCACTTCAAAAAATTCAAAACGAGCTAGACGAACAGAAGAAAACAATTCTTAAAAATGGAGAAGATGTCACGACCAACGTAACAAAAAACATTAATATAATACTTGAAGAAAAATTCAAAACATGGGAAGAAAAACACAACTATCTAAAAGAAAAAGTGGAAAACCAAGAGAGAAGACTCTATTTTATGGAAAAACAAGCAAGACAGAGGAACATAGTACTCTTTGGAATAGAAGAAAAAGAATCGTCTTACTCTGATTTAGAAAAGAGTATCACAAACTTTATTGATAAACACTTCCGCATCAAGCTCGAGAAAAGAGATCTACAGGCGATTACGCGAATAGGCAAAAAAGGGGAAAGGCCTAGGCCGATAACAGTAACATTTACAACACTTGGTATGAAAATTGACATATTCAAGCAAAAATCGTTACTAAATAACACTGAGTACTACATAAAAGAGGATTTTCCAAAAAATATTTTAGAGAAAAGGAAAGAATTACAGGAAATGGTTAAAATAGAGAAGGAAAAAGGAAATAAAGCTATTATTAAATACTATAAACTCATCGTACTCGAAAATAAATCAGATGCATCAAGCAAAAAGAGAATGCTTTCCGTTTCTCCCGAGACTAACCAACTAAACCCTCACAAAGTAGTAGACAGAAGATCACAAGAAAAACGGAAAATCAACCCTAAATCTGCCCACTCATCACTGCAAAGATCATCTAGCATTACAGAAGGAGTCCTCAAGCCTAGTATGCTAAATTACTTAGTGCACAAAAATATAATCAATCCACCAAATCAACAAGATAGTCAGAACGCAGTATAGCAGCCAACACCGCCTCCTCTCGCAAATCACACAAGCACTGAAAACTCAAAAAGAAAAAATGAATTACGTCCCCCAATACGGCTGGTCACCGCGGGGGCGAAAGACTACAACCCTCCAATAACTAAAACAAGAAAATACAATAAACTCTACATTGCCACTTTTAATGTAAGGTCCCTAGCAAATGAATCAAGAATACTGGAAATGGAGCACGCTATATCAACACTAAAATGGGATGTAATAGGCATCAGTGAAACAAGACGACAAGGTTTTACAATAGAAGACAGAGAAGATTACTATCTTTACAACTACGGCCACACCAAAGGCAAATATGGAGTAGGATTCCTAGTTAAAAAACAACTGTCAGTAGAGGTCCTTGATTTTATCGGTATAACAGATAGAGTAGCTCTAATTCACATCAAGCTGCATGGAAAACTATATAGCATCGGTCAAACCTACGCACCTACCCAAAAAGCAACCGAAAATGAAATAGAAGAGTTTTACACCAGCCTAGATACATTAATGGATAAAAGCAACCCAAATTTTATTTTGCTTGGGGACATGAATGCAAAAATTGGTCAACCAGCAGAGGGTGAGAACAGAGTGATGGGCAGCTACGGATATGGTAAAAGAAATAACAGAGGTGAGAGATTTGTTCAATTCTGCCTTCAAAATAACTTGAAAATAGCCAACACGCTCTTCAAAAAACCTAGAAAACTAAGATGGACTTGGGTGTCACCTGATGGTTATACTCGAAACGAAATAGACTTCATTGCCACAAACAAACTGAGCATTATAGAAAACTGCAGTGTGTTAAATAGCATACAACACCCAAGTGACCACCGCATGGTTAGAATAACGATCAATATTGAGCGCAGTCACCTACCACGTAAGAACTTCTCTACAACAGCTCGAAAACAAATTGACTACGAAATACATACCACAGAAATCAATAAATTCATAGAGCCAGACACGACAACATCTGTGCAGAACTACTACGACATTATAGAGAATACAATCTTACAGAGCGCTGAACGTACTACCATCAAGTCTGCATCATCAAACTACAACAACAGGAAGAAAGCAATAATAACAACAGAAATTACAGAACTTACTCAACAACGACACTATTTAAAAAACAAACAAAATAAAACAAAAACTGAAAAAACTCAACTTAGCAAGTTATATAGACAAATAAATAAACAGATTAAGAAAAATATGAGACAATATAGAGTTAATATTATAGAAAATCACATCAGAAAATCTGGAGCAGTTAAAAAAGCTTATAAATACCTAACCAACTCAAAACACGTGATGAACCAGCTTCAAAACGAGAAAAAAACTACAGTTACGAGCAGAGATGGGATCATGCAAATAGCCACAAACTTTTACCAGCAACTGTATGCACCACAATATACCACAAACCAGGAAAAACTAGACCAGGAAAGAGTTTCTCAAAACTATGATGAAGTACCAATATTTAGTAAAAATGAAATTGAACGCTCATTAAAGTTTTTAAAACCCGAAAAAAGCCCAGCATCTGATGGTATTACAAACGAAATGCTAATTGCCGGTACAAACGCTCTCATTTCACCACTAACAAACCTATTTAATTTAATATTATCAAAAAAAGAAATACCTAAACAGTGGACGTGCTCAGATATCGTTCTGCTTTTCAAAAAAGGAGACCCGAAATCAATATCAAACTACAGACCAATCAGCCTTACGTCGTGCGTCTACAAGGTGTTTGCATCGACTCTACTCCGACGTCTTACTAGTATCTTAGATGAACACCAGCCGATAGAACAGGCTGGTTTTGTAAAAGGGTTTTCAACAACAGATCACATCCACACTTTGAAACTTGTCATTGAAAAATATAACGAATACGACCTACCTCTCTACATATGCTTTATTGACTACAGAAAAGCATTTGACTCTATATCCCACAGTGCAATTTGGAGAGCTCTAACGAAGCAAGGAGTGAACCATGACTACATCAACATATTGAAGGAAATATACAACAAAAGTAACGCTAGAATCAAAATAAATGAGTATGGCACAACCTTTGAAATTGGAAGGGGAGTGAAACAGGGTGACCCTTTATCTCCAAAACTGTTCATTGCAGTACTCGAAGAAATATTCAGAACACTTGACTGGGAAGATAGAGGGATAAACATATATGGCAATCGCCTCTCGCACTTACGATTCGCGGACGATATAGCACTGCTCTCGGAAGACCCAAAAGAAATGGAATTCATGATACAATCACTCAGCAAAGAAAGCAGAAAAGTAGGTCTAGAAATTAACTGGGAGAAAACTAAATTAATGACAAATAGGCAAACCACAATTATAAAGTCAGACTCAACAGAAATCGAATACACCGAAGACTATATTTATTTGGGACACTTGATATCCTTCAAGTCATGCAATGATAAAGAGGTAGAGCGAAGAATCAAAATAACCTGGAACAAGTATTGGGCAATGAAGGAGGTGTTTAAGAGTAATCTACCAGTTACACTAAAATCTAAGGCTATGCAGACATGTTTAGTGCCCTGTCTCACTTACGCTTCCCAAACGTGGCCTTTGTCAGCAAAACAGACTCATAAGATCAAAGTATGCCAAAATAGCTTGGAAAGGAGTCTACTGGGCCTTAAGCTAAGCGATAAAGTGAGAAATGAAAACATCAGGAAAATTACCAAGGTAAAAGACATAACAAAAATCATAATGGCCCAAAAATGGAAATGGGCTGGGCATGTCCAAAGATCACCAGAAAAAAAATGGTCCAGAATTATCACTAATTGGTACCCCATTCACAAGAAAAGACGGAAAGGAAGGCCATTCAAAAGATGGAGTGATGACATAGTTGCCACGGTGGGAAATACCTGGAGCAGACTGGCAAGAGACAGAGAGAAATGGAAGGAAATGGAGGAGGCTTTCACCGCTAGAGCGGTCCTTACAACATAACGCGTCAACGCAGTTAATCACGTATACTAACAGACTAGAATAAGTATAATACTAACAAAAATAAAAATGTTTAGAATTAAGGTAACCTGTGTGTAAGGAATAAATAAAGCTTTATTATTATTATTATTATTATCTGTATTAACGTAATAGTATCGGTATTTTTTTTGTTTATTTTTAAAAATGAATTCTAGCTAGATCAATTATATCGCCCCCGAAACACCCTCAATACAAAATTTTATGAAAATCGTTGGAGCCGTTTCCGAGATTCAGATTATAAATATACAAGAATTTATCGTTTAAAGGTATTAGATTGATATTAAAAAGGGAAGCTTATGTGCAGTTAAAACAAGGAAACTTGTAAAATTTAAAAAAACATTGAATGTGATATTAGAATAAATAATTTTAAACGTTGATTACGAATGTGTATAAAACTTGGGGCACCTACAGAAAAGTAATTAGCAGTAGCAGTTTCCTTCGATTATTTCATGGTATAAGGGATCAAATGAGAGCCAATTAATGGTCACTTCATGGGAAGTAACTACTGCAGTCCATAGACCAACAACTCAAGAGTTATAAGTGGGTTGTACCCTCAGAGTTCTTACCTCCTAGAATCACAGAGAGAGTTCAGGGTTAAGGTCTACGAGCCTCCCTCACTCGGCGAAAAGCAACGAAAAAAATTCCTAACACCGGCGTTCTATAAAACCATGGTATCGCTCCGGTCGTACCGGCCCTTTGTGTCTAAATAAGCTGTCTAAAAGTAGTGTTGCCAAAAGACAAATGAAAAAAATACTTTTAAGCTGGTAAAAGATGACTGATGATGATACGATTTTAGAGTATAATTAGAGACTAGCTTTTGGCCGCTGCTCCGTCCGCGTTTAAGTCGGATTACGCGGGAATCATTTTTCGGGTTAATATGTTGTAGTCTATGACACTCACAAATAATGAGACTTTCTATTAATAAAAAAAATCTAAATCGGTTCAGTAGATCCCCAGTAGTAGATTATACACTACAAAGCACAAACTATCTAATATAATAAAATTCTCGTGTCGCGGTGTTTGTTACAAACTCCTCCGAAACTGCTGGATCGATTTTTATGAAATTTTGTGTTTATATCGGGTAGGTCTGAGAATCGGTTATCATCTATTTTTCATAAACGATAAGGGTGATTTTTAAAAATTTTTTTAAAGTGAAACAACGTTTGCCGGGTTAGCTAATATTTTTATAATATTAAGTATCGATAGGCGATAATTTATAAATTAATACACTTTAACGAATGACATAATTTTATCAAATGCATGCGATGTGATTCGTCAATCGGATCAAATGTGACAATTCATTACGAGCTCGATTCACAAAATTGGATCGGACTTAAAACGTACATCGCTGTCTCACAAACGTTTTTAGATTGAGTTCCGGTCACTGTGTTTCTTTTATACAGTAGGTAATATAAACTCATAGCCACTTCTATTCAATAGCCGAATTTAACTGTTTTAGTTTTTGTCACTGAGTAGTCAAAAACTGATTACAGCTATTCTATTTTTTTATTTATTCTGATAAACACAGGACAGTACATGGTTTTATATAGACCTATCTCTGCTACTACCCTCTCTACTCTGCCTGATGGAAAACATAAGCAGAATCCAAGAGTGGTGATCACCATACTCATTGCGAATGCATACAATGCAACACTGCAGCATGGTCTAAACACCATGGCGGCCTAGTGGTGCTTCTGCACTAACGAAACACGACAGTTTGTCAAATAACATAAATAATAGGAAATACACTTCATGGATTTAATTTTTGAAGCGAAAGCTTCTTTAGCCGCGTTGATCACTTTTTGGTAGGGGAAAATCGAGTCGCAAAAACGCGTCACCGACATGCTGACGTCACAAAACTTCTTGACATGATGATTTAAACGTTATGAAATTTCTAATTTGTCACATTAATTTTACAAACAACATTCAAAGTTATAAGTTTTCACTTCTATCGGCATCTTTATGACTAACAATATTTTATTTTATTAACATGTTTGTAAACCTCAAGGTTAATAATGCATTGGAAGGTTGATTACAGGAATATTAAAGGAAAGATTGCAGTGGGGATTATCCCCACTGCAATCTTTACAAAATACTGAATGCATAATGTGGTCGTGTGAGAAAAACCTATAAAATTGTTTTCTTTATGTGCTTGGAACCTGTATACACACTTTTGTATATAAACCTACTTTCAAACTTATCCAAAAAACATAAGAATGTCATACAACAGGGCCTAATATGTAACAAAGTCACGGAATAGATCCATTCTGCGATGGCCCCGACCCATCGAATAAGTTGCGACACGTGTAGAAAACGATCTGAACATTCTCGAACCCCAACCGCCAACTGAACCGTCTGCGAAACCAAACGCAATTAAGTAAGTAGATACTTCAGCGCGATAAGCACCTAATAACCCATTTGGAGACTTATTCAGTTGAACCATTTAGTTCAATGTAAGTTGAAACTTTTATGCAATAAGTTAAAAAAATCTGTATGTGCATAAAGTTTTTTGCATACTAGCGATACCAGCAGCTATAGACAATGCTCATATCAAAAAACAACTATGACGTCACGTTGGTCAGTCTTTTTATAAACTGGGTACCTTCTCAAGTAAACAGAACAAGTGAAAACTACAACTCAATTGTCATCTACAATTTTCACGTCTGATTAAACGACCTCCCACAGTTTGGAAGAGGAGTTAAAAAGCTTGATTAAGCAAATCCTTTATCTGAGAATTCAAAGGTTTGCTGAATAGTATACAAATAAAATGTTATAGTACTTTTGTAAGTCAAAGCTTTGTTATAAATAGCTACATTTGAAATATATTGGGTAGAATTCAAAAGTGCAACCTGCTAATTTTAATTCGACGTGCTACTGTTATGCCAAATGTTTTTGTTGAATACATTCTTGATTAAAACTCACTTGTACTTATTCCACTATTTTATTTTATTTTACACCTGACCGGTTTCGCCTTATGGCATTCTCAAAGGTTATTTATTAAGATTTTGTTGAAATTTAATAAAATTTTAAGAATCTGAAGACCTAAACGCAGGCAAATTATTGAGAGTTATTCAACAATGAGACATACATACATTTTTACTTTTGTATTAATTAGACATTGCGTTGTAATATTTACTATTAGTACTATTATCACATTTATTTTTAAAGTAATTTTTCATCATGACAATGCTAGTGTGAATAAGGTTCTAGTTTTCGTTATTGTCAAAGTTCTTATAAAGTGGGATCATTGCATGACCATTTAGTATGCGTGTTTAATGCGCAAGAACATCCCTTCTCACGGCGTCTGTAGTACCTAAACTACACAGAATACTGCAGACTAACCACTGTGCGGTTTGTAGTCTGGCTACCCAAATTCTTAATAAAAAAAATTTTTTTAGGGTTTTTTGCGTTACTTTTCATCGAGTGAGTGCGGTTACCAAAGTCAAAAGCCCCTCGCCTCGCTCCCTTATTCTGAGAAGGGGGACTCGAAAAGCGAAAACACTCTATGACTCTTGAGCCGTAAGTGTTTATGGGTATCGGTAGTCATTTGGAGTTGTTTCAAATAGTTAAGTAACAAATAAATCCATTCTAATGTTATAAAATCGAAAGTAACTCTGTTAAGCTTTCACAGCTAAACCGTTGCACAGATTTCAATGAAGTTTGGAATGTAGATATTTTGATGACTAAGGAAGGACATGGGCTGTAGCAATAACCGACATACAACGGAACCGCGGTTGAAATCTAGTGTTTGATAAAAAAGAGATCAAAGTAGCTGGTTTAAAATATGAGGATTTTTTTTTAACAAATCCTGTAATTAAGGTAACAAAAATGTATGAGCAAATTAATTTCATAAAATCTAGTTGTTTTAATTTAACTCACTGAACAAGAAACGCCCTCGGGGCTTAGTAAAAATAAAGACGGAAGTATCTTTTTAAAACATTTCTCATTTACGTTTTTGCTTTGTAAAATAAAGGAAACTAAATTTATTACTCTTTATTATGTTGATTGTGAATATAATGTGATAAATTATAGATAACTAGTTGGCCCGGCGCACTTCATACATATATTTACATATCTGTCTCAGCTTTCCGTCGCAGACAAAAAGAAAATTCCCGTATCTTTAATTTTTCTATACACAAACCTTGTCCTGACAATAACGAACACATAAAAAAATATCGGAAGTTATGCGCGTAAATAAATTTCGGCAGTTTATTTATATGTATATATAGATTATTAAATTTAAAAATATGAAAAACAGCTTATTTATTTTATAAATTTTACTAGTAAAGTATTTCACAGTTATAGGTAATCCGCCATAAACCTTGTTAGTAATAAAATGTGTTGAATACTACACGGCCTACGAAAAAACCACCCGCGCAATTTTAAAACTAATGAAAATATTTAATAGGTAGGTATATACGAGTATAGGAATAATCTATAAAACAAGTAAGGTAACTTGTTTAGAATACGATAGCTATTAAATTATATCAAATCAATAAAACTAAAATTCTATAAACGCAATCAGTATTTTACCTATGTTATGAAATTGCAAATGGCTGTAGATTCGATGTTCCAAGAATAGGAACTAAAATTATAATAAGGTTTTAATAAAACATAATTAAAATTAACCACCAGAAGAATCTCAGAAGAGGACAGACTCGTTCTTAATATAAATTGAATATCGAATAAAGGGTCGGTCGCGGAAGTAATAACTTGATCGCCCAATTTATGAAATAAAATATTTATTAGATTCATTTAACGTTTAAAAAAGGTTCGTTTTGATTTAATTTAGTATTTAACTCCTCTGTGCCATGTAGCCAGTGATTTACAAAAGAAAAGTGAAAAGGAGCGTCGGCCACGGGTCGGTGTATCGGTAAAAGGGCCACCGCCGAATTTTATAATGAAATCGACCGTGAAATGAGAAACCTCTCTTTTACATTTTAATCACACTGTAATTGTCACCACCTAATCCTTCAGTGATTTTTTAGAGTTTTGTTTATATTCGATGACGTAACAAATGCTTCGTGTTTTTTTAAATAATGCTTTTTATTTAATTTTATTAGAATACTGTTTACACAAAAATGATACTAGATTTTGTATCATGTGTACATCCAAGACACGGTTTTTTTTACTCTTATATTTTATTTATTTATTTTAATAGTAAAACCTGTAGGTAAATTTAAAAAATATTTGTGCAAATTAAGAAATATATATAATTTAAAATATACATAAGATACATACAATAATATTAATATTGTTAATCTATGTTTATTGCTTAGTTCAATTTTATATATCATATTATTATATTTTCGTAGAAATAATATTACTAACCACAAGTCGGTACTAACTGAATATTATTTATTCATATCATATCCATAATAATGTTACCATTATGTCCTTCAAAAAGTTTTCCAATCGTCGAAACTCGCACAAATAGCTGTAAACAAAACCACTTTACAGTCCGCAGTGTTTATGATATATTTGTAATAAAACTTCCATGTAATGACGCGTCTAATTAACTATGTCCGAAAGGTTATTTGTTTGACTGAGTTTTGACAGGCGAGTAACGTAAATTTTAATAAAGGGGGTAGTGTACCTCGGCGTTGTGTACACGGAGCGTTTCGTGCGGTCGCTCGCCCCCATGGCACTGGCTACGACCGCCCCACGAGGAGCGGAGCGATCCCGCGCTAGAGCGCTGTCCCGCTCGATCCGGCGGCGCGCGCCAGCCGTTCACAGCCCGGCGCGGCTCTTGGCGCCCGCCCAGCCCGTTGCAAACTCCGATTTCCGTAGCGGGCTAAGCCGAAGCTTTCCTAGATTGTGTGGCCTTAGTGAACATTAATTACACCCAACTTAGCCTGATTAAACCTTGAGGAATTATCCGGATTGACAAAATTAACTTTTAACTTAGATTTATGCATTTTGTTCAGTTAAGATCGTGGCACGTGGGATGTCTCCTAATCCATATTGTTATATTGTGGGTTATACGGAAACTTTGGACACTGATAACTTATACCCAGTTGTACTACATATAAAATACTACTGCTTTATACATTTATTTTTAATATTTCGTTAACTGTTGTACTATTTTTTTTTGTGTTTGGCCCTTCCAAAATGACTCTACTCTGCCTGATGGAAAGCATAAGCAGAATCCAAGAGTGGTGGTCATTGCGAATGCAGACAATGCAACAATGCAGCATGATGAGCAACACCATGGCGGGCAAGTGATGCTTCTGCATCATTGAGCCTCCGGTCTCGCACTCACCAACGAATCACGACAGCATGATCGCTGTCATTTATTGACAACTTCGTTTTTATAAATAAACTTTATTAAATGAGTCTAACCATACGCAAATTCGTAGATGTCTCTCAAATGGAACAAAAATTGGAGCATGTAGTCTTCCTCGATAATTGAGCTAGTCAGCTAGAAAAAAATATTTCAATTAATGCGAAACGGTACTTCTTCAGATATACATTTAAAAACAAACCGTAAATGTAACCGTATGACTCTACCATAAACATTAATTACAAAGTAACTAATACCCACTAACAATGTTGGATTAAACAAAATTTATAAATATTCTAAACGCAGCGGAGCAAATTAAATGAACTATGCCCGGCGGAATAATTATGAGGGCCAAAATGCCAAACAAGAAACTTTAAATTTTGAAAACAGTGGCAGTAATTCAAATAACGGTATTAATGGCTTAGTAATTTATTCCTGAGCTGTAAGTGTAATCAATCTCGAGCAGGTGAAATGTTCCACATTCTGATTCGTGTCACATGTGCTGTGACGTAATTCGCAAAGCCCTCAGCGCAGTTATTAAGAACGGCTGAACCTGACTGATCACGAACTTGATCAATTAAAACTTTGACAATAATAGGAAGGAGGAATGATTTTGTGTCGATAAATACGTTTTCATTCGAATATTGTTCTACTTTCGTTTGATTTATTCTAACAAACGGATTGTAGCATCTGTGACGGATAATATTAATTAATTTATATAGAGCTCTACGTTCACCTTTATTGTGAATAAGACAGTAATTAATTTACGAATTAACTTGTCCAAATGACTGAATGGTGTAAGAACAATCATAATCATCAGGGGAATAATAGGCAAGGAAAATATAGAACATTTGTGTGGATAATAATAGGAAGTAAATAATGATTCCTCGTTGATGGCCGTAATAACAAATTTTGGCAGTAGGTAAATATAACAGTACTATAATTTATTGAAAAACCACTATACGTTTTGTATGACCGTATAAATCTAGTGTACTGCCAACTTATTTTAAAGTAAATTAACATTAATATTTCATGAATAACAACATGAATTGGTCAAAGGGTATTTTATCAAGAGTTGTCGGTAATTAAAAATACATTCGATATTAAAGAACAAAATATAGGTATATCCCTTTGGACCATTGTTAACAGATGTTACGGAATGAATTATTTTTCCATGGCGTATAATTCATGTTTGTCCCAATCCCAATACAATTTTTTTCACCGTCCAATTCGTAAAAAAGAACTTGCTCTGTTCAAATAAATATTTGATTAGATAATGCGGAAAACAGGACTAAAGTATACAACAATATATTTTTGTACAATATCAATATTATAAAATATTTTATCAATGATAATTGTACCTAAATCTATACATATAATAAAATTGTAATATCGATGTTTGGACATTAGAGATATTGAAGATAAACTAATGAAGAGTGTCTTTATCAATAAAGCAACAGAACTCAAAACTACAGTTTTTAGCTTTTTTGTCCGTGCGTGTGTGCGTTATTCTCAGAATTCGATTAACCGGTTTGTACCCGGTTTTCTCTTATGTATTGTTGTAAACTTTATTTAACACTAGCTGAGCCACGCAACTTCGTTTACGTCTCTTATTGCCCGTAGCGTGATAATTTTCCCCCGTTTTTGAAACATTTTTCATTGGTGCTCCGCTCCTATTGATCTTAGAGTGATGATATATAGCCTATAGCCTTCCTCGATAAATGGGCTATCTAACACTGAAAGAATTTTTCAAATCGGACCACCGGTTCCTGAGATTAGCGTGTTCAAACAAACAAACAAACTCTTCAGCTTTATATATTAGTATAGATAGATTTAGTGTTTTTTTTTATTTAAATCGATTGACAAAATAAAAAAGTTATTATGTCAGTTTAAAGAATTACCTCGATAACCGACATAAGCGAAGAAAATGTAATAATCTTAATATACTCCAGGAGTCCTCAGTCACTTCACCATACCTACTATAGGTAGATTTTGTGACAAGTTTTAGAGTGTCAAAATAAAGGTTTATACAAGTTCATAGCTGCATATCCTTCATTCCGAGATCGTTACCTTCAATTGACTTACATTCCTGGACTAATAAGTAAAATAAAGTTTCTGAATTGAATAAAAAAATAAAATATCCGTATAACACAAAACATTTTTTTCATGAAAATGTGTGGACAGATCACAGGGTAAGTAACTATACCGCCCATGAACATCTGCAACTTAACAGTTATAAGTGAGTTACCATCCTTTTAGTCCTCCCAGAATCAGCACAAATTAAGGTGCGCCGAGTTTTATTTATTAACCAATTGAAATGCAACTAACACGAAATATTAAGTGAAGTTTATACATTACATTATATTATATACATTATATAAACTTTAACTAAATCGGTAACGTCACTTCTGAGATTATCGCGCAGACAAACAGAAAAATAGATAAAAATTCAAAAAGTTGTTTCGAGTTACTTTAATAAAGACCCCCTAGTTAAGACGTTAGTTTCTCTTCTATGTTCGTAATGCACAGACATCTAAATCTTTACAATCTATAGTTCTTTACTAATATGTAAAGCTAAGGAGTGTGTTTGTTTGTTTGAACGCGCTAATCTCTGGAACCGCTGGTCCGATTTGAAAAATTATTTCAGTGTTAGATAGTACATTTATTGTAGAAAGTTATAGGTTATATATCATCACGACCAATAGGAGCGGAGCAGCAATGGAGAATGTTTCAAAAACGGGGTAAAATTATCACGCTACAGGCAATAGGAGACCAATGTTGAAAACGAGGTTGCGTGGGTCAGCTAGTTTTATTATATGTACAGATTTTTATACACATATATTAAAGGTAGATGAGATTATCTAGACATACGTACACTCGGCGTTCAGGTATATAGAAACGCTCCGAACCTACCCAAAACGATTTGTACCTAGCATGATATTAAAGTATTTATAAGGATCAATTTTCAAGATTTCCATATTTTTTCATTGATCCCATCGTAAATCCTTGACAGAACGAATTACCCTTTCTATCTCTATTGCCATTTACCTAATTTATGGGAGACTACCCTGGTGTCCCATACAAGAAAGCGATATTTCTGATAACGATTGATTCGCTTACGTAGAAAAATATTCTTACGAATTCAGCTTGTCTACTTCTTAAACAGCTCGAAATTATTACTTTAAACATAAAAAAAATATTTTGCTTACCTTAAAATTCTAAAGTAAACAAACTAACGTAAGTATATATTTTTTACTAGAAGAAAATTAAATAATTCGTAAGTACTGAACAAGTACCACGTGGACTAATTACGGCGTGGACTGAATAGTTCAACGAACACTTTATTTAAAGCGTTCAAATAAAAGGGTGCACGAAGTAGGTTCACATTAAATGTGTTTATGATTTAGTCAGATCCTGTGTTTATAATAAAGCTAAGATTAATGGCGCGAGTGGTATGACGCATCACTGCGCGGCCGCGGCTGTTCTACATCCTCGTTAGATTTTTTTAACGCAAACATCGTCCTTTTATTCGGTAGCCGACCGCACACGCCCCACGCTTTTTATTGCCGCTCTTTCCGAACTATCAGAGCCTCAGATTTGTACATTATTGGCTTTATAAATTATTTATAGCTGAAATGAGCATAAAAACAAAAGGCGCTCGAAACCCTGACCAACTGGGATTGTACCCATTGGAAATATCAAATAAAAGTTAGTACAGCTTGAGGAAAAGTTACGGCGGTGACATCCGTAGCAGCCGCGTAAAGCGTAGTGCGGGGCGCGAAACATGAAAACTTTGTTACTGTACGCTTCCTAGACAAATAGGGGATTCTTTGTTACATCACGCAACCACAAAGTTTGTCATGTTATTACGGAAACAAAAGAACGTATCAGCTAACCTGATCCCGCATACATGACCTATATCATGTATTGCCCTGCGTTAAATTTAACCATTGACATGTTTTGTTAGAAAGCTTTTCACCAAACTATTACTTCGTTTAATAAAATTCTTAATTAAAAGTCGTCACAAAAAAATTAAGAAATAAATTTCGAGGCCCGCAAATGTAATTAAAATAATGTAGGAAGGAACTCCTACAGAATGAAAATAAGGCAAACAGGATCTTTAGTTTGTTATTTCTTTACTTAACATATAAATAACTTCTTACCAATTAAAACGTTATTAGACTGAAATACGTGTATTATTAACTGTGAATATACTCTATGGTAAATTAACCCAATAAAAAATGAAATGTATTTTGTACTGATTTAACACACCGTTTCATATAAGATTCATAATGTTTAACCTTCTGTGTCTATTGTAAATTTACAATTTAAGCATGACTAAACAAAGTTATTTTTAATATTAAACTTTTGAACGAAGATCAAAGCGAAAAGAAACGATGAATTCACTAAAGCATTTATTTAGTACGCATTTGTATTATATACGTACATTTGAGTTGTATTCGTAGTACGATGTACAGTCTTCATAAAATTAAGTATTTCTAAGCCATGCATAATTTTATTATTTTGCAAATTGTATTTATATTAACTTACAATAAAGAAACTTCGTAAACAGAGAACAATATATATATATATATATATATATATATATATATTTCCTTTGTTACTCTTACTATAAAAAGCTTTCACTTATTATGAAATGTAAACATAAAGGGTATACTTCAAACTAATTTCAAAATAACGTAGCTTTACTTTTATATCAAAGTCGTAAAAACTCGTCATTTTAGTAAACTATATGAGCACTTTGGTAGCAACCAGCAAAGGAACATAGCTAGCCCTTAATCATACAATGCCGACGTGTGTCAGAAACACAAGCGCGAGATTACCTCTGTGGTTTCTTTCTCACGGCTATTATTTACTGAATCTTACTTTATCAAATTATATTACGGTCAAACTTTAGGAAAAATGAGGTTTTTATAGCCTGTAGGCCATTTAAAACATGTTTTTCATAAATAATAATCAGCTTAATGTACATCACATACGTATATTTATATTATGGTTTGTATTATTTATTCTTTAGTTTTTTTTCTACAGAAATAACAAAAACAGAATTCATTTACAATTCGACAAATGTCAAAGATTTCGTGTAACGTATACGTATCACGTGTACACAATAATTAATTAAAAACTTACTGCATTATCTTAACAGTCGTTCAGCATATGTAACATATACTTAAAACTTTCATTAGTTAAATACCTGGTAACTTCCATTTTAATAGCGTAATATTACCGTATCAGGATCATAAAATATAGCAGACAAGAATAATTTCAAAGATTAATTAACGTGTCTATTATTAGGTACAGCTTGGTGTGGAGCAATGCTGCTTACATTCGGTGTTTCAAGCGATCATTCACGTCTTAATTATATCTGAAGTATGATGCATGTGGCGAGTGGCACCTGTGCACTTTGAAAGCGGAATGGACGCATGCGGGGACGCTACGAACTGTTAGTTTATTTCGAGAATATCCGGTGGCTTCCAGCTGTCCACAACGTTAATATGACGACACTTCTCTACACTGTCACTTCCATCCAATCTTTGTAAGTATAAATTAAACGTCAATACCGAGAAAATAGGTGGTGACATTTTTGTGCTCACAAATTGGGAGCGTGATATTCTTGTCGGTTATTGGAAAATGTCTATGAAATTCAGTTAGGGGTACATTATTGTCATATAATGTACTTTTAACAGATTTTTTGACAGTAAGTTCAAAAGAGCATTGATCGTTATAATCAATAGATTAAAATATTTATAATCAGAAGAGATTAGACTGAGAAGTCACGGAGTCTCTCACTTATCCGTCTTCTGAAGAAAGGAAGTGAAGTGCTGTTTTTGTGTCACACAATACCACTGTTCGTTCTCTTTAAAAGTCAATATAAAATCCGGTATGTGGGAAACAAAACTAAAAATGACGCGTTCAGATGACGGGTGTTGAAGCGGGAAATAAACACTGGGATTTATTCTTCTGCGACTTTAATAAAATGCATAAAATAAAGCGTCAGAGAACTCATGCCATACTTGTTTGAGAAATGGTATATAAACAGACTCTAACAATTTACAAAGTTATAAATTTATGATAAATGTATTAAGATTCTCTTCGGAGTGCGTTTTAGTACGCGAACGACCCAAAATATATACAATATAATCTTTTTAACACGCTTTAAGTCACGTTAATAAATGCGCGCTTAATACACGTATTTATGTGAACGTGGCTTCGTTTTTGCGAATGTATTAATCACTTTTAAAAGTATATTTTTAACTCCACAATCTTTCCATTTCATTTCGTGTCTTTTAACTTACTGGTTAAGGACCCTGACTGCTACGCGAGGGGTCTTAGCTTCGATGTTCAGCTAATATACGAGTAAATACTGCTAATACGATTATGCGTTCTATGTTTGGGTGTAATTGTAATCAAAATACGTTTTTCAGCAGCCTTTTTACCATAGTACAGGCTTTACTTAGTTGTGGATCAGAAAGAAACGTGTGAGATGTTTCAAGTCATTATTAGATGTAAGTTGTTTTTTTTTAAACCATATTAGTTATATTCATCTCTCGTTAAAAGTTTAAGATATTAATCAATATGAGTTTCTAAAACAAATGTTTATTAATTTGTAACTGTCATGTTTATGTAAATTATTGAAGAGATTCGTGCACGCCGACGTGTTGGTGGATATGACAAAGGTACTAAAACAGTCAAATGATGTTCATTTCTATGCTCTGAGCAATATCCGGTTGGTCCTCGCGCTTTATATCCAATTTCTATGTTTAGCCGAGTAGCAATCTCCGCTCAATGTTCAGAATTACTATTTTATTATATTAATAAGTCACAATGACTAAGTCTCACTAACTTATGTAATTAATCGGCATGAACATAAATTATGTTAGTTAGTGACCACTCAAATACATTGCTCCAATTAACGCGGTTGGTCTGGTTACAAAAACAAATGATGGCTCTTCAGTGAGAGTTAACCCGCAATAACAGGTTCTTCAAAAAACAGTTAGAATATCTTTTTTAGTATGAGTTTAGAACATCGTGACTGAGTTGCTAATTTAGAATATAACTCATTAAATATAGCTAAAAGTATCTTTCATCAACAGCCCATAGCGTCCCACTGCTGTGCTCGGGTGTCCTCTCAGGAAAAGGTTAAGGCCATACGTCCCCACGCTGGCCAAGTGCGGGTTGGGGACTGGCAACACAACGTTGTGGCTACGTCATCTTCGTTGTCGTTGGATGTTTCAAAGGCCTCGAACTAAGCTTCATGACTATTATCATACGTTAACAGCCGGGACCGACTGCTTAACGTGACCTCCGCATCACGGAGACGCTCATGGCAACATGCCACTAAGGATCACCCATCCAGGTACCGACCGTGCCGTCGTTGCTTACACTCGGTGATTGTATGCAATTGTTTGAAATCACCGAGTGCAACTGAGCTATGAGCGCCTAAAGTATCTTAGATATAGAGTTATAATTAATAAGAGATGGAAATTAATTACGTCCAACTGTGGACTATTAAATAAAGGCTGTTGATATGAAAAAAGAACATAATGAAAAGAACCATTAACATATTCTCTGTTCTGTGGTTAACATAATATCTACAAAAATCAAGTACATAATTAAAAATGGTAGCTGTGTAGATGAGTCATCTGATATTAAAGGACTATTCTTGTTCTTGGACATTGGTGCATGTGTACACTGTCCATGGACAAGACTCAAGAGTCAGAAGTAATTTCGTTGCCAATCTCTGAGTCAACGTCATCTAGAATCAATGAGAGGGTTCAGGTGACGGTAACATCACTCCTTGAATAGCGGCAAAAGAATTTTTTACCCCCGGTTTTCAGCTAGGCCTTAGTATCACTATCATATTGGTATACTTCGGTCAAGCCGTTCCATTTGTGACAAAGCATGGTTCTATCACGGTAAAATATTACTTAACTCAATTGAATATGAAATCAAATAGGACATATCAATTTTATTTTACATTTAATATTCTGTTTTTGAAATCAGTTCAATGCTTTCAACGATAAAGGAATTGTAATAAATTTTACATTTATTTCCTTTTATACATCTAAACAGTATTGAATTTTATATTCCCCTTATCCAACGACCAAGAAATGTTGTATAGGAAAAACCATTTACCTTCCAACTACGGCTATAACTTTCTTTGTTTCTTTTAACGTAAAATTCAAGATATATTTGTTTTAAGAAAGGTATGCTTTAACCATTACGAGACGGTAGCCAAGAAAATCTAGACCATTTTATTTCATAACGGGTTCGTCGTTTGGCTATACTTCCACTAGCTTAGAGAGAATATATTTTATTTTGTGGTACCGTGTTACTCCTTATAGAATATGTAAGGTTAACTACCTTCGTAAATACTGAATGAATTTCAAAATTATATTCTTAAAAAATTAAACCTTTTAGGTACTTTTATTTTTCTCATAGCGTTACAAATACTATTCAGTTTAAGTACAAGTTCGCTTCAATCTACCTAGCAATTCACTTATGTACTAAAAAGCAAATAAGTGAAACCTCACTCAAATCTATTCAGTGGCTTAGTACAAAGAGGTTTGTTTGTCAGCTTCACGTCACTGAACTTAGAATTGCGCTTTTCTTAATATTGCCTGGGGCTTTACTTTTCCACAACTTGATTTTTTTCTGTAAACATGACTGCTTGATTAATTTTGCATACAATAGTCATATTATAAAACGAGGTAGTTTCTTGCAACAATTTCATTGTTATAATATTGTTATTTTTTAATATTTCATTTTCAGTTGCATTTTCTAGTCATTTTAATTTTAATTCAATCATTAATTTTTTTATGCAATCTTCCTAACTTCAATCATCAAATAGATTCAATATTTTTATCAAATTATGCAATAAAATTAAGTGGTAGTTTCTAAACCTACTGTTCTGTTCAATAGACGGTAATGATTTTATGTCCCTTGTTCTTTGTTGATGATGGTACATATTATTATTTACTTATCGTACACATGCATCTCTGTGTCATATGTATTTTTATTTGTGTATTCTTCTTGTCATATAAGTTTTACAGTCAATTTGGTGAATAATGTTCACACTTGCATTTGCCTATCAATGCGTGAAAGCACTAAATCCTTTTTACCAGTTCATTGGTTGATTCAAATGTTCAAATTAGGAAGATTGCCTTGACTCAAATCAAGAATCAAATCGAATACAAGGTCAGTAAAAACTTTTATATTTTAAACTGTTTTGTTTGTTGAGGAGACATCGCTCCGTGACACCATTGATTAACAGTTTTTAAAGAGACACCTTTTACATGGATGTTTTAGTAACACGAATACTTATTTGTAGTAGTGACATCAAATTTAGGGCTTCGTTAGGCATGGGCAGTAACACATATATAATTCAGTTGTTTTGTTGTTTTTCATTGAAAACAATCATCTACTGCTATTGCCTCACCTTTGATGATTTGTGCGTGTAAAAACGAGAACAATCTAGATTAAAGTCTGTAAAGTAAATAAATACATTGACATTGATACAATTTTTACCAAGTAGTCTGAGAAATTGTATTCCCAATTGGTAATACAAATTCATCATGGTTTCAGGTTTTATAATGGTAATTGGAAATCAAAAACTATAATCGAAATAAAGCACAATACGATTTAATTTAGATACTATTATTAGTCAGTAATGACGTAGCCCTCAATTTAATCTATAAATTTAGTACCTCTTGTTTAAGTCCAAAACCAGTAACACGCCAAGTTATGACTTAAAAATATGAGAAAATAAATGCCGGTCACGAAATTTATTACCTAAAACATGCCCCTATACATGATTCTTACTTACGATAGAAACGTTTTCTGTATTTAATACTCACTTGTTTTACATTAGTAGTATTACTATAACCTTCCATTTGTAGTTAGTATTCACTTGGCTTGTTAATTCTACACAACACGCTCCGTTATCAGCATTTAGATAAACATCTTGTTCCGTTTCCAATGTTCGTGATCTCGATTGGCACTAAAGCAACACGAATGACGGACTCTCTGTTTACCCACAACACACATATTATCAGCCCCATGGTCTAAGAAAACAAGCTCTTCTATAAATAACAGTTGCGTCCTTCTTATATTAACACCTTATTTTTGCTTATCTGTGTTGAAATGTTTTTGATGTATGTTTATTTTTCTTCCTTATTTTAAAAAAACTGGTCCGTACATTCAACTTGTCATTTTATTATTCATAATATTGTATCAGTGCAAATAACGACGATTCTGACTCTCCATGTGAAAATTTTCTACTTCAATACAGCTACCATTTTTTTTACTTTCATTTCATTCAGTTGTCTCATAGAATGATTTAAACTGAGAATACTAATATGGAATATTTTACCAGTATCAACTGTATCAGTGTTGAGACGAAGAAATGAAAATAATTTATTAATTATCACTTTGAATTTTTTTTCTTTACAAGCTCAGCGCAACTTAACGTTATTATTTTTATATATATGTTTTACCTAACTGATACATTATTTGAAACATATTGTTTAAAAAAACATAACGACACAAAAAAGCATTACAACCACTTTGTTTACACAATATAGGTTCTAAAATTGTGTTAAGCTATTAACTAGAGCAAAATGTGTTATATCTGCACGAGTATATCCCTTATAAAGATACAGCGTATCGCCCGATACCTAATATCAAAATTTTATACGACAATAAAATGAGGAATTCATGAAAGTTTATTACAAATTCTGGTACAAATCCAATTTGTAGCAATTGTTACAGCACCAACCAAACGTCCACTGTTAAAGAAATACGAGTCCTTTTGTATCGTTGAACATGATGAGAAGTATGAAAAGTATATTGAGTTAATCTAAAACTTATCGACGAACAAAAATTCATATAAAATAATACTTTGCACGGAAAACGGACGAGAGTCCCTCGGGTGCCGTAAAATGCCTAAACCTTCGCCTAAATTGAGAACCTTGTTGAAAAATCTCACTTGTGGGACAGGAACGAGTGCTATATTTCAAAAAACTAATTGGATAAGCACTATTGGTGGTAGAGCTAATTTAACCGTTAAAATATTTATTTTTTAACTGAGTCAGTTATTATTAAAATAAAAATAGGTAACGAAACTTATCTTATAGTAGACTTATCTTATTCTGACATAAGATCACACAGACTTTTGAGGTCCCACCAAAAGAAATAATACTCTTATTATTAAACTGTCACTAATGATCAATAACAATCTTCTTTTCTTATTGTTCCCATACTAATAAATACTAGTGCCACGCCCAGTGGTTAAAGTTCAACCATAATTCTTTTTTTCTTTTTTTTAGTGGTCTGTTGGTATTTCTCCTCATACTCCTACTCTTGTGACGAAAGTGTACGTGTGTGTGTTCATGGTTTTTGCCAAAAGGGTTACTAAATCTTTGCTTTACGTACTAATATACAGATAAGGTAATATTCCAATGTACTGCCAACTACTAGAATCAGAATTATAGCTGTTGTGCAATATATCAATTTCTTCCTCGAACTACGACAGTTTAATGTTGTAGTCCGACATCCCCTGACAAAAAAATTCAATAGTCAGGCAACCCTCGACCAACCAGCCACTATTTACGACTCTGTATAGTGGAACAATACTACACAAAATAGGTGACAAAAATGAAATCAATAATTATAGACCCGTAAGTCAATCTGTACAAAGTTTTTCTAAAATAATACTCGGGCGAATATCAAAACACCTGGAAGAAAACCAACCAAGGGAGCAAGCTGGATTTCGCGCCAATTATTCTACCATCGACCATATTCATGTTGTGAAGCAAGTAATTGAAAAGCTCAGTGAATACGCGCAACTGTATTATATGGCATTCGTCGATTACAATAAGGCTTTTGATTCGCTGAGTCATACCTATTTCTAGAAAACGCTAGAAAACCAGGGAGTAGAAAAATAATTATTACAGTCATAAAATAAATTTACAAAAACACCACAGCAACAGTCCAACTTGAACAACAAGGTGGAGAACTTAGACTGGAAACATTTTGGAATCAATATAAATGGGTATAACCTAACTCATTTAAGATTTGCCGACGACATAGTAGTTTTCATTGTGAAACCAAGCATACTACTAACTATGTTACAACAATTAGATGTCAAAAGCAGGCAAGCAGGTTTATCAATGAACCCAGCGAAGACAAAGGTGATGGTGATTGCCGTAAAAGAAAATATAGTAATAGGACAAGAAACTATAGAATATGTAGATGAATTTATATATTTGGGACAACTTATTTCAATTAAAGACCAGTATTCTAAAGAAGAACTAAGTGGCGTGCAATTGGAGAGGCCTATGTCCAGCAGTGGACTGCGATAGGCTGATGATGATGATGATGATTCTAAAAAAATAGATAGAAGAAAGCAACACTTGGAAACGGTACTGGTTAATAAATAAAAGATGTGTTCCGTTTAATCGTGTATTCGAGAATGAAAGGTCACCGCTATAACTGCGGGGTTATTTCACAAAGCTACCTTCTAACATTTACAATATACAACACCCTCACCCTTAAATACTACTTAATCTAAACCTTAAATTAAAAACTTATAGCTTTATACTAAAATCTAAATTAATCTATATCTATATCTATCTATACTTATAATAAAACTGTAGAGGGGTCAATTCTGTACATTGAATATATATTAAAAATTATTATTGGGGGATGAATGGTTATCGATACTGATGCCAAAAATGTAATCAGTAAGTTTTTTGTCTGTCTGTCTGTCTGTCTGTCTGTCTGTCTGTATGTGCACGCATGGATCAAAAACTACTGAAGGGATTTTAACCAAACTTTGTACGATTATAGTCCATACTCCTGGGCAGGTTATAGGCTATATAACATAACGCTAAGATGCATAGGAGCTGAGCAGTGACGATAAATTTGAAGCAAGTCGGATGAAAATTTTCGCTTTCGAGCTCTTATCCTCGCATACGTTGATCATACACCAAAAATATGTATTACAAAGATGATGGTCTTCAAAAGATCTACAAAAAAATCCTCAATAGTATATTTCTATCTTTTATAAATTAGCCACAATAACGTGTTTAAGCGTTAGGCATTTCTTCAAGGTGTATTAAATACTTAAATATATTGTATTTCACATGGATATATCCTTATCACAATACACTTTAATATCTTTTTTAATAAATTATAAAATTATAATTAATAAACACACAAGATATAGATGAAATAAAACTGCCAAATCTCGCCGCACCAGTATAAGTACGACATTACGGTTGATTTTTCTTTAACACGCGAAACGGCCATCCGCTGAATCTACAAAAAGGCGGGAGCGCTCACGCCGCTCACGCGGTGACTTCACTCGAATTGTCACTGTTAATGCGAACGAACGTGGCTCTTATTGACTGGGAATAAGCGCGTTTTAGATTTAAAAAATACATAAGACGTAGTTTTTAGATATCAGTTTAAAGTAGGTATTAGATAATAATATAATTAGTTTGTTTAGTGTTTTTGTTTGTTTCTCCTTTTTTTCTTTATATTTATAGTTGTAAAATTAATAAGTATAATTTCAAATAAGTAAATTTATGCAATGACAATTAATAAATCTCATCTTCAGACTTCCCGTGTTGCTGGAGTAGATCTTAGTCTCAGATGTTTTTCACGTGGGCAGTTTATGTCGCATGCCTGCCTGGTCAAAGTACAGAATATTGCTTTATTCATCGGGTGGTGAAACGACTACTTACCGAATCAAATTTTTTGCAGAATTTCTACTGTATTATGATTAATTATGAATTTAAATTTAAGATAAAGTTCAAGCTTGACAACCAAAAACGATATTTCTGTTATGGCGCTGGTCACATGAGACGCGTGACGTCACACTCTAGCCACAACAAAACAAAACAGCGCGGTTTAAGTTAATTTTATCAGTTTTCTCCAATTTTATATTAATTAAAATGTCGAATAAATGGTTTGTAGTGCCACAGTGAACAAATCTATACATCTATAGGCACAAATAAATAAAATTGGAGTGTCTCTTTGTAATATCAAAATAACCGCTTTTTACTAAATGCATATGTATGTATACACGGTACACCAAAAATGTAGTTAAAAAATTTTTTGTCAGTCTGTCTGTATGTCTGTTTGTTCCGGGTATTCTCTGGAACGGCTGGACCGATTTTGACAGGACTTTCACTGGCAGGTAGCTGATGATCCAGGGAGTAACTTAGGCCACTTTATTTAGACTAACTTTGTCCCGCGGCGTTACGCCGAAATGTATGTATGCGCGTAACTTTCGATCGGCTACACCAAATTTTTTTTTTATGTGTTATTCTTAGGACAAGGTTTGTGAACAAGAAAAAATAAAAAATAAAGGAAAAAGTTTTTTTGTCCGTGACTACACCTTACTCATGGGTAGCTGGTAACGAAAGAAAAATATGGTGGTACGAAGTTCGTCGGGTCAGATAACATCTTTAAATACCACGCTTTGTACTATTTCAAAATGTAACCTAAAAGCATTGAGATATACCTACCTACATAAAGTAAATTAGATTTTACAAAAATAATGAATGAATTTTTTACAGAGGTTATTACAGAAACAACTTATGCAAGTGCAACATAGCTGCTTTAACATTTTTCAGTTCTGCAGCATAGTTATCAATGTTATTATTATGTACTAGCTGAACCCCGCGGTGTTACCCGCAGTTATTGTTGTACCACGAGTAACGCCGCGGGATAAAGTTAGTCTAAAAAAAGTAGCCAAGTTACTTCCTGGATCATCAGCTACCTGCCAGTGAAAGTTCCGTCAAAATCCGTCCAGCCGTTCCAGAGATTACCCGGAAGAAGCAAACAGACAGACAAAAACATTTTTAACTACATTTTTGGTATATGTACTGTGTATATATATACATAGGCATTTAGTAAAAAGCGGTTATTTTAATATTCAAACACACTCCAATTTTATTTATTTGTATAGATAGAAAAGTGCAACCATAAAAGCGTCTATCTTATGTAGGTTGATGTTATCGGCACGCACAAAATTTGGTTCCTTTTTGTTTCGAACCACTTATTAAATAGTTTATTAAAAAAAGTCCTGCAGAAATAGCTCACAGATCGATTATTACCACTCCGAAAAAATAAAACGCAAACAATATTCAATAGAGGAATCTTTCGTTTATTAGCATGTGACGTCACCAGAGTTGCAACCAATCACAAGACGTTTATGTCGAAGACAAAATTTCAAAAAAATTGATAGTTTTATTTCGTGCCATCTGCGAGAAACTTAAATTATTTTGTTTGATTTATAGTGAAATATGTCTTTTTAGACTATTATCTTAAAGGATGACCCCAATCCATAGTTTATTTCCCTTTCCTCTTTAAACGCGTGCAGTTTTTGGTGAGTCTGTGAGTCTATGCTTTGCGATGACGATAAACAAGACATAAGGTCAGACGTTTCGCACCGCAGGCATAGACGAACTGTTTCAGCAACGGAAAGCTCTATGTGGCTCTGTCGAGGGTGAGCGACAATGCTTATATGTTCGTATATTGTTCCAATGGCATTACACATAACATAGTATAGCTCTTTAAATAAAGGTAACACTGTCATAATATGTGGACATATCAGTGAAATTGCACGCAAAAACTACTGAACGGATTTGAATGACACTACAGGAATTTAACTTATACATCAGAATAACACATAGACTACTATTTGCCACGATAACCGACATACACGCGGGCGGAGCCGCGGGCAGCAGCTAGTTATCATAATAAGGTTACAATTGTAAGAGAGGTACTAAACCAACACTGTTATTCTAGCAATTAATGAATACACACATCATAACAATTAAAATTCACTTATGTAGTTAGTGTAAAGTGTGTGTCCGCTATACCATATCGTCTTACTGGTTTGCGTACACGTCGAACACTACTCAATTCCGTTACACTATTCTTCGAGTCATGAGTATCCATCGCCTGCGCATTGAGTTCTGCTGACTTTCGCGGAGACGCCGTTACCGCGATATCAGTAGCCCGACTCGAATCCGTTGCGGTTCGAGACGCCTCGACTGCTATCGCCTCTCCCTCCCGCGCGTCCCCGTCAAACTGTCCTTCGCCGTCAACTGGAAACACCAGCGAAGAGCGGAAACGTCTCTGGCGTATGGAGTCACGACTGTTACCATTATTGCGTGCTAAAGTTACTATCTTAGTTATATCTTTTGACACTCTTAGCTTAAGTTCGTCGATATATCTATGTTTCTCAGTTCCATTGATAGATCTGACTTTGTAATCTGTGTTACCTGTCCTGTCTATTATTGTCCCTTCTAACCACTTATAGGGGCCACGACCGTCCCTAAACCAAACCTTGTCACCCGATGTAAAGTGCCTAATCGCTCCCCGAGATGACATTTCTGTCCGCCCTTGGCGAGCTTTTACCAATTCCTTCTGATCAGGCTTAAGCAATCTAGACGCATTCGTAAATTGCGCCATATGCACATTTTTGCCGGACTTTCCCTGGTTGTATAGTGTGGTGTGTTTCTATAAGCTAATAGGAACCTACACAAGGAAGTATGTATATCTGTTTTCGATTTGATTGATTTTTTTATATTACGTTTACATAACTAACTAGTGTCACGATCTTGTGTACTTTCTATAAAAAAAACATTTTATAAATTAATTCACCCACCTACGAAATAATTTATAACTCCAAAAATACGTTACTAATATGTTCTTTTAGTGAGAAAGATATTATCTATAAATTAAAAGTACATATTTGTTATTCTGTTTTCAAAGTTCCGCGTAGACAATGGCCAAAGACAGTGTCTTGACTGCACAATGCACCTGTACGTGTCTATCGAATGTGTTTCATGTTCTAAACTATTCTATACAGATTCGAATCGACAATCGCTCTCGAATGGTTACTGACGTCGTCAATGTTCCATTAATTTCATAAATATCTGAATCTTCCATATACCTATCTTTAAATAATAATAATAATCATGTAACATTTTTAAATTGCGATAAAGTAATTATTCCTCACGTCTGCAGCATTTTTCACTACAAAATAAAGCTCTAGCAAAAGTATGGTATCAACTTATTAAACATCAGTTTCAATATAAAATATCTAATAATAAATGTTTACGACATCTAACACAAAACGCCATCTAGTCCCAAACTAAGCAGAGCTTGCAATATGGATACTAGACAATAGATATAAATATATATACACTTTTTTGTAAAAACCTACATACAGAAAACACCCAAACTCCAAAACAATTATTTACAGATCATTCAAATATTTGGTCCGACCTGGGAATCGAACTCGAAACCTCGAGCATAGCAGTCGCTTACGCTACCGTTGCGCCACCTCGGCAGTTTTCTTTGAGTTACCAAGACAAGTTAAATTTATTTAGGTATGTACCGTGAAGTGTAGAAAAATAGTCATTGCAATGCCATAATACGCCAATGTAAAGCTTTAGAATACAGCTTTCCATACATCATTGATAAATATTACATTACCAGAGGTAGATCCATTGAAACCTGAGATATTTTTGTATTGAAACACATTTCAGTTAGTTACGCCCCCGTCTCGACAAAACCCCAGCAAAAGCCTCTAGCTGCCAAATCTCCTGTCTTTGTCTTTGAAATACGTAAATAACGCCGCCACAACTTTTGTTCTAAATATTCACTATACGTACGTAGGTAGGTATTTTATTTAAAACTATTTAGAAAGTATGCCTCAATATAAGTAGCCTTTTTTAGTAATTTTCAGAAAATAACAATAAAAGTCAGCTTTGAATTGAAGGATCTTGGTTTAGTTTGTAATAACAAAGATAAAGTAATAACGTAGAACGACATTGAGACGACTAGAGACGCCTGTCTGCCGCTATTCCACTTATAATTAGAGTTTCGTCATTACAGATTTAATAAAAGACATAAAATAGTATTTGCAGAAATCTCTCTTTGAAGTTACTAGCAGAGCACGTCCCGAACCCCAAAGCTTCGATTAGATTCGATGGTACTGCAATCTATCTATCCTAATATATAAATCTGAAGAGTTTGTTTGTTTGAACACGCTAATCTCAGGAACCGCTGGTCCGATTTGAAAAATTCTTTCAGTGTTGGATAGTGCATTTATCGAGGAAGGCTATAGGCTATACATCATCACGCTGAGAGCAATAGGAGAGGAGCACCAATGAAAAATGTTTCAGAAATGGGGGAAAATTATCACGCGACGGGCAATAGGAGATACAAACGAGGTTGCGTGGGTCTGCTAGTACCGGTATAAGACCGTCATAGATATTTAATTTCAATGGATACAAAGAACAACATAAAACGTTAACATGTTTGTACAAAGGAAAGATTTACTTGTGACCCGTCTAAGTTGATATACATTTTGGCCTAGATTTCTATTCAAGTAACTACGTGAACAAAAATATTGATTTATGAAACGTAACGGCAACGTTATATATAACACAAGTAATTTCACTCTCGACAATAAATAAATTTAATATAAACCATTTCCGATATTTATCATTACAATTAATACTTCCCACAATTGCAGTATAATAACTTTAAGTCTCTTGATTTCCTGGTTCTGTGTCTTCTTAGAAAACCGTTTAGATTGTAGTTTGCATTTATAATAAGCAACGAAATAAGTTATACCCGTTAAATAAATAGTTATAAAAATAATAATATTTTGCAAACATTTAACGGTGACTAATTATAATTTTTTGTAGGAATTTTGTACGCCGGTAAAATCTTTGGTGTTATTTTTAGAACATTTTATCGGTAATTTTGTCATTGTGAGTAGGTTGCTTTTAATTGATCTCGCCCATGATGAATTCTGATATCGACATCAAAAACTCCTTTGAGAGTTATACTATTTTCGTAGCTAAAATATATAGGTACAAGTTTGAAAAAACAAAAATCGAATTTAGTTTGGGAAACCAAAATATTTATGTAAATAGTTTTCATGAACTTTGATGCAACGTATACATACATATATTCGTATGTGTACAATAATAATACTAATAAATAAACTACTGTTCATTATGTCAAAATGAGGCTTGTAGGTGGTGAAATGGAGAATCAGTGTTTATAAAGAAATGAATGAATTAAACCAATCATGTGTCATTCGGATGAACTCTTGTATAAAATAATTCTAGTAGGAAATTACTATTTCACAAGACAATAAACTTTGATAATTGCAAAAAACATGTAAAACTTAAACAAAATAAATAATCGACTTCAAGAACGACCAAATCGACTGATTTCTCTTGGATGCCATCATCAGATCTTAGTGTCCTTATCATGATGCCACCATTGGGATATCGCCTTTCTATTAAAAAAATAATCATCAAAATCGGTTCATAAACGGCGAACAGCGGGTTTCAGTTTTTTTTTATGTCGTCGTTCGATCACATAAAAAAGAAACATAATATAAATACGGTCGAATTGAGAACCTCCTTTGTTGAAGTCGGTTAAAAATAGGAATCAACCTTTTTTAAAAAGAGACAATCATTCGGCTAGTTTACTACTTATTGTTTATTTTTTGAAGACGGACAAATTTCCGTTCATTTTTAAGATTAGACATTGTTTACTAGGCCCACAGAATCCATTTGCCTAAAACACCGACCAACAAATCGTGAAGCGTTAAGCTTTCAAATCAAGAAATGCTGACTTATCATGATTTACTCAGGCAGATCTCGATCGGACTGTGACACATACTAAGATAAAGAAGATAATAAACCAAAAAATGTTTACGAAAAATCCATGTGCTTTATTTTAAAAGCAATCTAGTTAATGAATATTACATTACCGTATTTACTCGTATTAGTAATATTAGGCTGATTGTATTTGTCAGAATCGGCTCTTATAATTTAATACAATTCTCGGAAAATGTCTATTATATTTGAAAATCATTCGTAATTAAATTTCATTTGAAAATAAAAGGCAAAGGAAATTCATACAGCTATAATTTGAATCCTTCTTCAGCCGGCTTAAGTGAACGGAACAAACAGACAAGAATATTCAATTTCTTTTCGAACATTACATCCAAATTAAAGGGCTTCACTCGAACATAGTAACATTAATTTTACTAATACGAGTACATCCCACGAATACAGAGCTTTTGAGAATTCATAATTTAACTTCGTATAAATTCACAAAGCGTATTTCGAATAGTATTCGCAACAAATTATAATTAAAATAACCAGCTAATTGCACGCTTTAGGGTTCCGTACTTAATCAATTTCTATAAAACCGTTTGTTGTTTTAGGATGGAATTTAAACTACAATTAGTTTATTAACAATTATTTTTACGGGAATTAACGCGATCACTTATTAAAAGGTATAAGGCTGACGGTACATGGCGAAACAAATTTCTTAAAAATATCGAGACAGTGCGGGTGGACGAACAAACTTCTACTCCACGGATTCGACGACGGAGGGCGTGCGCCGCTGAGCCAGTCAGCCTGTGACCACGGCCAGTGCAACCTGGGCGAAACGTCAGGCAAATCAGAGGTATGTAATACCTTTTAATAAGTGATCGCGTTAATTCCCGTAAAAATAATTGTTAATATATCATGGAACGCGAAAGTTTAAAAGTTAGTACAATTAGTTTATTTTAATTCTTACAGCAATTATATCATAAGTTTAATAGTCGACAAAAAATATGATAATGACGTTTAGAAAACGATCTTTACACGTTTTGGCCGTAAATTTCTAAGGCAAGAGGAGTGTAATGCAAATATAGGGTCGGTCAGTAATTGAACTATAATGCATTTTTCTAAACGTATATCTTTTTAATGCGTTTAGGAACACAATTTTTTTCTACAACAACAGTTTATATGCTTTAATGATGTTGAAGTCGTGGTTTTAGATAAAAAAATATTACCTGAAATGAAAATACCGAAGTATCCTCATATCTTATGTATGCTTAAATATCGATGACCTAAAAGTTTTTTAGTAGCAAGTATCTAACATGACAGTTTGTCTTTGTGTTTATGAATGCTGCAACCACAGAATCAGACAGCTTCTTCAACTAGTGGTTTGGCAAAGTTTCCGGTTGCCTTACTTAATTTACTTTCTTGGTTTAAATATAATTACATTCCCAAGTATCGTCGGCCTCGGGTGACATTATCATCAGCCCAGTCCACTGTTGGACATAGGCCTCTCCAAATACACGTTGTGTGATTCAGAACAAACCATAAATTGTAGTTCTGAATCTAGGTGTTCCTTGCATCCTTTTCATGTGTGTTTGTAAAGTCCCCCATGATACAGGATGTAAATTCCTAAACCGCGAGTTTGCTGTCCACACGTATTCTCTACGAATCATTGATCACCTGCACTTCACGCCTGCACTCACACTAAGCAAAGTTAATAAGGGCCTTTAGGAATTTACATCCTGTATCATAGTGGACTTTACAAACACACATGAAATGGATGCAAAGAACACCTAGATTCAGAACAACAATTTGTGAATCACACAACGTGTTGTCCCATGTGGGGTTTGAAACCACAACGCTCAGGACAGTAGAAGCGGCGTGGAAACCGCTTAAGCCACTAGGCTAAATGTGCAGTCGAACTGTACCTGTTTACTGATCAACCCTAACATAATATGGCCGAAATTCTTAACAATGATCCTCTTTTTGCAAACTTCCTACAAAATTAGGAAAAAGACAACCATTAACGCTGAGCCGAAGTCACTGAAGCTATTAACTTCAAGTTTTAGAATCTAATGATGTTTAAACTTTTTATCTTGTAAATAAGGGATGAATGAATGGTTTTGTAAGTTCGTCATTTTTATAAACACAGCCAACCCATATTGTAAATTCGAAAGCAACTTCATCTGTCTGTTACGCTTCCACGGTTAAACTACTCCACCAATTTCAATGAAATGTGGTGTACAGATATTTTGAATTTGAGGTCGATAGTCGCCGTCAAAAGCTAGTAGTATAAATGTATATAAGTGAAACTATTGCTATATAAGCCCACTAAGCTCTGTTGCAAATGTAAATCAGTGTTCCATTTTCAAGAGTTCAGACCTGGCATCGCTTTCAGTGATGTCTATTATTATTTGCTTTATGAGCGGTCATAGTTTTGCGTACGTTTGACTACTGGCTACTAATAGCGTATACCAACTATCATATACCAAAATTTATGCTTTACATTTCTCATCATTTTACTCGTATTATCAGTTCAACACCAATAAGTACGTGTAACATTCATACAGCTTTATATAAGATGTTTCTATTAACAATAAAAATAAGGAATAATTATAAATATTATATTACGTTTTATAAAAAAATAACAAAAAAATTGGTTATTTTGATGACTCGATAAGTAAAATTAACTTCATTGTAAAGATATGGCAAGGTAAAAATAAGTACGGTATGTAATAGTTAATAGAAATGTATAATTACAGCAACTTACCTATCAAAAAAAATTAAAACAATAAACTAAACCTACATAATAACACAGCACAATACATTAATATAAAAATAGTCATCAAAATAAACAAAAAAAAAATTCGTGTCCTTAGATTATGCTGTTATTTGACATATTTTAGTAGCTGTTGGGATACAGTTGAAAGTTCCAGAAATAGTCCTCGTTAAGAAGATACAATCTTATACAGATGTATTAGTCGTTCCTTACCTAAACCAATTACCTGTATACAGAACCATGAAATTCTCGACCGTTACACCGTAACTGTTATGGCCGCACCGAGCGCAGGCGCCACACGCAATTTATATTTTTATGTTAGATCAATTCACGAAGAAAAATATATAGTCTATAAAATAGCGAGGAGTGGATCACCGAATCGCATTAGGCAGACCTTCATAAAACTAATTATTATTCTACAAGCGCGCGATCACTGAGATGTATTCAAGGCTTTTTCATTTATGGTGAAAGTGGTTTAGTTATTGTCATATATTTTATAGAATATTCACGAACTTTTAAAACAAATATCAGTGAACACATATACATATTTATGTTACTGATCGACCGACGATACGACTACGCTACTGATACGACCGACGAAAGTATGGATATTCAATTATTTTTTTTGTATTATGAACTCCTATAGTTCATAATACACAAAAGTTAAATATCCATACTTTTATATTTAAAAAAGATTCAAAATGCTGTCTGTTTCAAAACTGTTATATATTAAATGAACAAATTCTTTTTTTACAATTTTTTGCAGTAAATGCCTTAAGATAATATCTTTAAGCAAGTAAAATATACCCTACATAAATAACTTTACAAGGATGGAACATTTGTTGAGCCAACAATTTGCTATAGACAATTTGCCACAATTTATATGTATCATGTGTATTTCCAGATATATTTCTACACGTTTAATTAGCTAATGTCAGATCACAATAAAAATATATTATGGTGACAAAATCACGACTTTCAATAAATTAAGACCTATTATTTCGTGTTATAATAGCAGCATTCTAGTTAATAATATAAATGTGATTGTAATCTCGTTTGTTACAATTTCACGTCTTCACTTAACCGAAGTTATTATTCTATTACCATTGAAAAACTACATAATTAATCTATTTTTTTATCCCCGAATTCCCAAGGGAACTACACGGGTGAAACTTGAAGCACTGCTTACCCCTGAAGAAGAACATGGATAACTGACATACGCGTGGACGAAACGCGCCCATAAGCTAGTATAGTGATTAAATAAATAAAGTAAAGTAAATTAAAATTTCAAATTGTGTATTATGTACGTAAGTAAAACAAAAAAGTTTCCGAATTGTTTGTATAATACTCTCTACCTGTCAGTCTGATACTTTGTCACTAACTTATAAGTGAATTTAATCGTTTTCCAAGTTGGGGATGCCATCTGGTCACAGTTTGATTTATCGTCAAGTTATAAATTTACATCTATACTGTTTTACATTTTTTACACTTTTAACATTTTTTTTCGTTTTTTTTTTAATTTTTAAAGTTTCGAATAAAACCTACGCTATTGTTAATGAAACCTTCTTGTTGATTATATCTATAATACTGTCTAGTCAAATTAATAAAGTAACTTAACTGTTTAAAAGCATACGATAATACCATTCACATATACTAAAATCTACCTAACAATCCTTTAATGTAGTTGTGTTTTTAGCATGCTATATTTGTGATGTGATCGTATTTATTTTTAAAATTTTTGTTCGTCCATCTGCATGCGTCTGTCTGTCTGTCTCTCTGTTTGTTCCGGCTAATCTCGGAACGACTAGACCAATTTTGACGGGACTTTCACGGATGATATAAGTAACTCCTGCTACTTTTTTACACTAGTTTCACCCCACGGCGTTACCTGCAATTGATGTTCTAAAAGTATAACAAAGGTATATAGGAGACCAACTTGTAATACATAACAATAAATAGTTGTTTGTCTAAAGTCATACACAAAACGTTAAAGTCCTTAAGTTAAATTAGACAAATCAACGTTTCGTTTGTTTTTGACATTTTGTTGCCCGCGGGAAAAACGAGTTAAGTCAGTTTAAAGGCACCCTTTGTCCTTTTCTGTACCTTTGACAACCTGTGTGCAAAATCCCTTGATGGTGAGTTAAGTGGTTAATGCGTTAAAGCGTAAGAAAAACAAACAAATAGACTGACTTTCGTCCTTTTAATGGCTAAACTCGGATTTCAGACTCTCAGGTTACTGCCATCTGCCCCGGGCCCACTCGTAGTACACCCAGTTAAATTTGTTTGTGCAAGTTTGAACTGTTCAACACATTTCAGTAACTAAAAAGTTAATAAAAAGTTATACCCTAAGTTTGAAAATGCTACTCTCAAAACTAACAAAGTTTTATACGAATTTCCAACCCCCATTTTCAACACTTAGAGACTTAATTTTTAAAAATATTTGTTAATGCCCACCTATTTCACCTTCACAAGGAAATTTGTGCAAAATTTCATGCTTCTCCCAGCGATTTCAGCTAATCAGCATCAGTCGGTGAATCTGACTGACAATTTGATATTTTATTGGTTACTAGCATTTGCCCACGTGATTGTCGGGTATCGTGGTAAAGAGTAACCTATGTTTATCCTCAAGAATTAAAGTATATCCATAGCAGACAGACAGACAAAGTTACTTCTGAATTCATAATTTTACATGAATGCATGCATTGATAAGGAAGTAAACTATACTTATTGTAGACACAGTAAGCCACTAAACTTTCAAATAAATCTTTTTCTATATATCCATTACACAGTCACAAACGACAATGAACTTCATGTATATCTGTTTCACTAAGAGACGACTTAATAAGCAATAACAAAAGGAAATTTTAATTAAAACATTCTCATGTTCACTCCATTCTAGCTGCAAACTGTTTAATTACACTATCCATAATGCAATCTAAACTCGAACTAACTGGAACTTTTCAAATAGAGTCCATCGATAAACTTAAACACATGTAAGGCGTATACATGTTATATATATGTAAGGGAAAGTACATTATTTAAAGTTATAAACTATAAAATTCTATTCAAATTACTTGGCATTATTCTACCCTTACATTCATAAACAATTTGTAAAGCTTAAACGTTGACATTTGTACACACAGGAGATTCACTTTGAGAGAATGTAGCGAACCTTTGAATGCGTTGTACATTATCTCAGTTTAGCAGGCACATTTATCAGACCGTGCTCACATTCCACTAACGAAAAAATATACGGATTATGTACCTTAACGAAAATATTGCTGGCTTTACCGTGCGACCGCCACCCGCGTCGTGACAGAAATAGAAAATATCTATATGATAGAACCGGCTAGCACATAACATACATCATCCGATGACAGCGACATGACTTGCCGTTAACTAATATCCTACGTTAGTCTCCACTTTTACAGCTGAAGTAAGACTTTTTAAATATATTAACAAAAGCTATAAATGTTTCTTATTCATGATAAAAAAGATCACAACAAAAAACAAACCCTTTTGGGAATTTTATACGCAAATATCAAAAACTTTCCAGCCAACGCAAAATAAGACTTTGCACTTAACCAAACATCAATTAAAAATTGTAGTGAGAAATTAAATTTGATGTCTTTTGTATAAATTGTTCATTATATATTATCTTTCTTATTTTCTCATTTACGCAATTTCTTAATTATGGTAAATGACTAAATTTCATGAGCTCATTAATTGTTACTATTCTAAACTAAAAACATTTTAATATAGTTTTTATGACCCTCGAGTTATCACTCTGGTTAAGAAAGTACAGCAAGTTGAACATGTAGCCGAAATTAATGCCTGGTATTCAATAACGCAGGGTAAGGCGTCCTGCGGCACGATGGACCGACGCGTCGACGACTTGAGAAAAGTGGCTAGCGGCGGATGGATGCAGACTGCCCAAGACCGGGATGGTCGGCCCTCTTGGGTGAGGTGTTCATTCAGCAGTGGACGGCAATTGACTGAAGAAGATTCAATAACTTAAGCGTACGAATTTGATCTCATTAGAGTATTTTCACTCCTCACAACGTGTTTGCAATATGATCGCTTAGATAGTTTAAGCGTGAAAATGTTTCAAAGAAATAAACAAACTTAATTAAACACTGTTTTTATACACCATTTCTTTGTATATAAATTTAATACACAATTCTTTTGTACATAGAAAATTTAAGAATTCTATGTAATCCAAACTTTGTTACTTGGATATATAATTTTACATAGTTAGCAATAATTGGCCCATGTCCAGAAGTGGGCAGCAACTAGCAGATATATTTACTTATATGATATTCATTATAACGACGTCCACTCGGACCTATTAATGTTATGGGTATTTATAGTTACCATAAAATTAGTGACAAGGTATATTTTACCATCCTCGCTTTGTTACAGACTGTCTTTATGAGAGAACTTCTTTCTTCATGTAATTAAGGTGTCAAGATTTATTGATTATAGCATTTTTCATACAGAAGCCTTAAGACATAATTATCAATATCAGGGTTGTGTCTATTAAGATCTTAAAGATAAAGGTTATATTGGTAAAATAAGTACCTATACAAAATTTCCTATGTCAACGTAGCGCTTTAATCACTACATATTATAAAACATAGTCCTCCGCCGCATCTGTTGGCGTTAAACTCAAAAGCTACTGGACGGATTTTAATGCAGTTTTTACCAATATATAGAGTGACTTTTGAGAAAGTTTTCGTATATAATTTGTAAAATTTTTGAGAATATTGGTTTGAAGACCTCGGAAAAATGTAAACCGCACATCTTCGCTGAACACAGGCTATATTACATTTTTGGAAAGAACCCGTGCGAAGCCGAGGCGGGTCGCTAGTTGCAAATATTTGTGTGTGTCAAAGTTAATATTATCTGTTTTCTGAAACCTTCGGTACAGTACGCCATATTTTTATTTTTACATGTAACAGTAATTTGAATTTATTTATTTTTAATACGTAACTATGATGTTAGACCCTTCTGATCATTTTAAGAGTGTCTAAAAGAAAGTATAGTAACAATTAGGCCTCCCTTTGTGCAATGTGTAAGGTCTAAATGCTTGACACATGAACCTAATCGTGTATTATATTTCAACTGTAACCTGTTTAATTTAATTTACCTATTTTTTGTTATTTCTATAATTTTGTAGCTCATCTATTGTGATGTTTTTAATTTTATGAATACAATAAGGATATAAATAAATAATTTAAGGAGTATGAATTTTAATGTACTAGATATCCCTATATATGGGTACACCTAAACATGAAGTGTTTATAATAATGGCAGATAAGTTGAAAACATTCTATTTGATCAATATGTTGAATTCGACCGACGATGCGTCATTCAAACAAATATTTGTGTTACAAACCTTCCAACAATTTTTGATATGCTGTCATATGAAAGTCAAATACTGCGCAACGTCTTGACATATTGAAGCAAGCACATACAAGTTTTATAAAAGAAAAATCATAGATTAAATCATTCATAAGTTTGATGAAAACTAACTGAATGAGTTGGCAATTAAAATAAATAAACGCATCATATTTCGTTAAGTGTATTCTGTTTGAAGGAAAGATGAATTTACAGCACGGCAGTATTGTAATTTTTAATCATTTGTAACAGTTCATTTAAAAAGAAATACCTAAATGGGTACAAACAGACTATAAAGTTCCATTAACAATGCTAGTAGATTTAAGAATGAATATTATAAGCTTTATTCCCGTCAAAATTATTAACAGCACAATACACTAAAATAAAAAAAAAATTAAAAATAAATAAGATTGTGTCAATCTTATCGTTATTTTATTTTGGTTTTCTTATTAATTTCTTGTGGTCTGCCAAGATCATTTGAAGATTGTACTAAATAATTTTGGAAGTATTAACCGACTTAAATTTGAATTAACAAAATTTACTAAATTACTTATATTTTAATAAATATTAGTGTTATGTAACAGATGCTTAATATTTAGATAAACAAATATTTTAGAAAATTGTTACTGGGTATAGGTACCTACTCAATACAATAAAACAATGAAAAGTTTTTATTCAACGCCAACCAGATCCTTAGCCAACGCGCAAATAGATACCTACATCGAATATATTACAAACCGCATCTGGACCAAAAGCTTTCAGTTCCATTTTCTTTTCTCGCAATTTTTTACTTTTATCGTACTTTTTATTGGTGTTCCTCAAAATAACTGATATCAAGAGATGCATTTTACTCGGAAGAGTTATAAACTCGTTTTCCTTCGAGTTCGTTCTATCTAAGTTGGTTCCGGAATTCAAGATTTCACCGTTCATTTTTGACGACTAAAGTGGTTCAATATAAAGTACTCTTACTTTATGACCCTTCTTCGGTTTTTATTTGCAAGTTTATTTAAGTGTGTTTACTTACATTTGTTGAAAAGTATCAATAACTCATTTATTTGTTTTTATTATATAATTATTTTAAATCCATAGGTTATCCTGTAAACAAAGGTTTTGACAGACAAACAAACAGTCAGATAGGCACACATAAACGTTAACTGTTTATTTAAGGCCAAAAGGTTTTTTTTTCAGTTGTGAATTAAAAAATTATAATTGACAATAAATTTATGTATCTAAGTTAACTATAGATATCATATCAAAATGGGTTGCAGACAACCCTGTAAAGAGGTCTAATAGGGGACTTTTGGCATGACGATCTGTACACAGTAATTTATGCCTAATGTGGCAGAATTAATCAGTTACCCACTTTAACGTTTTAACATGACAATACGAAAGATATAAAGTCAGTCTCTCGCTCAGTATCCTCTTAAGTTAAAACATATAGACGTAAGAGAGGATTCCTCGAAAGGGTCAAGTAATGTAATAGATTAACTTAAAGTTTAAGTGCTCGTACTTTAGTTCTTGCTGGGCATTTAACTAAATACTACAGTTTAATCGAGTCTTGTGCCTAATTGACTTTTCCATCCTACGCTAGACAATTTGTTTGAAGAGTAATTGTGACGGCGGCGGTGGTGGACGCCGACTTTGGGTTGTAAAATTTATTTGTGATTCGTATTTGTTTTAGTCTAGGTATATAGTAAGTATACTTAGTTATTCTTAATGTACTTAATTAATATATTGGGTGTAAAATAGTAGGTAACAGTGAACTTGCAGGTTAGGTATTAAATTCATTATTGTGTTGTATTTCAAATACAAAATAACTATGTGAATTTGACGAACCAAATCAGTATCTACTTTTTAAAATCCTAATTTAAACTATCATAAAAAAATACTTAAATATCATATACTGCACAGTCGTAATTTTAAAAGAGTGATTATTAAGTTTTTTCCATTACTTTCTTGAGTCACTTAGATTTTACGCATTAATATTAAATCGTTAGGATATTCTTGAGAAAAGCACAAGGACATCTTAGGTGACTTTTAGTACTTCTAAAAACTATCAATGCATCACTAAAAAACGGGTTGCACTCCGGGAGTGCCGGCAGGAGTGAAAACTTGAACATTAACGTTGTGCATTATTGATTTGTTATATTTCATTTTTTTTTAATTGCCTGTATTTGTTACATACAATGAAATATGCTATACGAATCAATACCTTGCTTTGCCTTTAATATTCCTTGAGAACTACTACTAACTACAGAAATGCTTACTGTGATGTGTTAAAAATATAAGTTAATGCTATACAGTATAAACATATTACCAGAGCGAAGCCTGGTTTTCATCTAGTATTTTTATAAAGTACTCACTCATTTTCTTTTACTATTTCTTCGTCACTTTTTTTATTAATAGATGCACTTTGTTCAATTTCCATATTTTAGACACTTAATGTACACGAATGTTACAAGTGTACAGACAGTCGAGCCATCAGCTGTCGTCATCCGTGCATGCGCATAGCAGGCTATAGTACAATTACAGACGCACCCTCGCGCAAGCGCCCAGCACCGCTTGAACGAAATAGTATGAGCAGGCATACATTATCGCCGCGCGATAGAAAAAGAGGGGGATATTACTTCCTCTCCTACGCCACGCCTCCGTTTTAGAAATATTTGATCAGGTCACGTGTCCTGACGCGAGTTTAACATTTTTAACCATCCCAAAAGTGCACAACGCCACTAAAGAAGTTTTCATTTCAAGAGTCCTAGCTAAATCAACCTAAATTAAGGTAGTAGAGCCACGCTGATTTCAGCACGAACGGGCCGGCTCGACCGGGGCGGTACTACCCTCGCACAGAAAATCAACGTAAAATGACAGCGATCATGCTGTCGTGTTTCGTTGGTGAGTGCGAGACCGGAGGTCCAATGATGCAGAAGCATCACTAGCCCGCCATGGTGTGGGTCACCATGCTGCATTGTTGCATTGTCTGCATTCGCAGTATGGTGACCACCACTTTTGGATTCTACTCATGCTTTCCATCAGGCAGAGTAGAGTCATTATGGTAGGGTCAAACATAAAAAAAAAAAAAAAAAAAAATTCTTTTCTTCATTATCTCAAGGTCTTTTTTAGTCTGAACTTATATTTACACAGCGTAACATTGATATTAATTAAAAATAATTCCACATATACCACAAATAGCAATAGTAGTTAATTTTAAAATATGGTTAATTTAATGTTACGCTGGAAGGGTTCGCTGATTTCGGATAAAATGTGGTTCTTAAATAGATCGTATCCTGAATGAAAATAACTCCACATATGGGCAAATGCTATCTAAATAATTTACTTATATGTCACGTCCTGTTTACTATAGTAATTCATTTTTCAATCCTTTATTTTATAATTTTAGAACAAAATTGAATATAAATTATCCCAAATAAAATTCAATTTTCTAAAACGTCCAATAGCGTTATTCTAAAGCTGTTTAATTGTATAAATCTGCCTATAAAATTTGATGCTTGTATTGGAACTGATGCAATTAAAAGGATCGTTGCGTTCCAACTCAGTAGTGCAAACTGGTTTGAAAGTCGCTCCATTAAAAATATGTAATAGTAGCTGCCGCCCGCAGCTTCGACGCGTTATACTCGAATATTATCCCAGAAACCCGTTAGAGGTGAAAAATTTCTTCTTTTCGTTCTTTTTAATTTTTTTCTAACAAACGTTGCCTTGACCATGACGAAAACCACAAAAAAAGATTTTTCCGATTTGGTGCATTCGTTCGGAAGTTATGCGCTTACATACATTTCGATAATCTATACAAATAAATAAAATTGGAGTGTCTGTTTGTAATATTAAAATAACAGCTTTTTAATCAATGCATATGTATGTATATACGATACATATAACAAAAATGTAGTTAAAAAATTTTTTGTCTGTCTGTCTGTCTGTTTGTTCCGGGTAATCTCTGGAACGGCTGGACGGATTTCGACGGGACTTTCACTGACAGGTAGCTGATGATCCAGGGAGTAACTTAGACTAACTTTGTCGCGCGGCGTTACTCGCGGTACAACAATAACCGCGGGCAATACCGCGGGGTTCAGCTAGTTCATTTATATATATAGATTTGAAGTCCACGTTAACTCTCGTATAAAGAATGACGTTATTAAAAAAAAATCCTAAATTTACATATATTTAGAGGAAAAGTAGAAAAAAAGCAGTAATTTTTATGAAGACAAGCATAGCTTGACCGGGTGTTGTCTACCTTCATCAATTGTATGCAGAAGTAAACTTAACGCATTCCATCCTTTTTACGATGTCAAATGAAAAGGGGTAGAAGGCCTTCGCTGAGTGAAGACGGCAAGAGTCACGTCAACAAAGTTATAAAAAAAATATTAAGTGATTCTTTTCAATATTTTTTTATTTTTCCTATCACAAATAAATAAAATTGGAGTGTCTGTTTGTAATGTTTAAAGTAACCTCTTTTGTAACCGACTTCAAAAAAAGGAGGAGGTTTCTCAATTCGACCGTATATATATATTTTTTTTTTTTTTATGTGTTCGGGCATAACTTCGTCGTTTATGAACCGATTTTGATGATTTTTCTTTTGTTGGAAAGGAGATGTCCCGACGGTGGTACCATGATAAGGAAACTAGGATCTGATGATGGCATCCCAGAGAAATCGAGGGGAACCTTCGAAATTTGTAGGGGCGACTAGTGCATTTGTAATTTTTTTAATAAAGTATTTGAAAGCACTACAATTTAATGGAGGTCTGGAGTCGATCTGATGATGGAGCCGAAAGATAGTCGAGGGAACTCCTCTACGATTTATAGCAGTTGCCTTGTGTTTGGGCTTGTTTAATTTGTATTGATGAGAACTTCACACCTAGAATAGTTGTAACTATCATTAGCGGTCTAATAATGAAGACGAAGAACAGTTAAGGGAACTTCTCAACGATTTAGAGTAGCCACATTGTGTTTCGACTTTATTCAATTATATTGATGAAAACATAATGTTTATCACATATTTTCAAAGGTATTTCAATATTTGCATATGTTTGTCATCATTTCATGATGATGAGCCGATGATGGAAGGTACAATTCCTCAATGGTTAGGGGTTAGAGGATAATTCTTTCACTTTCATACGTATGTATAAACCTGTAGTTGTACACTTTCAAGCTATTCAGATGAGCTGATGAACGAAACAACTATTTACAGATCATACAAATATTTGGGCCGACCCGGGAATACAAACAAACAGACAGACGGACCGACAGACACGGTACCGTCTATACATACATATGTATTTAGTAAAAGGCGTTTTTTTTAAGATTACAAACAGACACTCCAATTTTATATATTTGTATAGACTAGCTGACCCACGCAACCTCGTTTGCGTCTTCTATTGCTCGTAGCGTAATAATTTTCCCCCTTTTTCGTAACATTCTTCATTGGTGCTCCGCTCCTATTGGTCTAAGCGTGATGATGTATAGACTATAGCCTTCCTCTATAAATGGGCTATCTAACACTGAAAGAATTTTCCAAATCGGACCAGTAGTTTCTGAGATTAGCGCGTTCAAACAAACAAACTCTTCAGCTTTATATATTAGCAAAGAGTATAGATTCGCTTGCTCCTATTCGATCACGGCAAGGTGCAGGTCATTTCAACTTTGACACGATTCCCATTGCCTCGTAGATCACGCTCTTGATAACATAAATTGTTCATCTCAATATGAGTTGTTGGCTTGTTGCTTAAGCTCAGTTTTAATACGTGCTTCCAACTCCTACAGTTATTCGCATCAGCGGGAGTAACGTTTGTAGGTGGTCACTTACGTAGGTTGGCTCACGCGATTTGTATTAAATAATTAGTTTAACTCACTACTTACCTATGATTATTTACACTAAAAATGTAAAAATAAAAACTTTTTATAAAAAAAAAACCGACTTCCAAAAAACAAAACTCCCTGCCAAAAAACACTAAAAAGCTCAAAATAAACTGGCTCTTCATAAATTGCAATGTGCCAATTCTTGTCTATACCTAACTCTTTATTCATTTAAATAGTATTATTATTATGTGTGCTAGGTACCTAAAATCTGATTGAAGTCGGTGCCAACCTCTTTTTACTGAATGCATATGTATGTATACGGTACATATACCAAAATAACAATTTTTAATTTTTTTTTGTTTGTCTGTCTGTCTGTTTGTTCTAGGTAGTCTGTGGAACCGCTAGACCGATTTCGACGGGACTTCCACTGGCAGATAGCTGATGACATAGGGAGTGAAGGCGACTTTTTTGAGACTAGCTTCACCCCGCGGCGTTGCCCGCGATTACAACACGAGCGCGGGTAATACCTCGGGGCTCAGCTATATAATTCTATTATTAGATGAACTTTTAAATTCGAGAAAGTAAATACTTTAAAAAAAATAAAGAGTTCAAAAACTAACTTGTCTTGACGTAACTTAAAAATAATGATTGTACTCGTAGTATTTATACTGAAAATTCAGGGCAAAATTAGTTCTTTTAGTTTTAGAGTACTAGTAGCTCTACTTACAAAATGTACCTACTTGGCAATTTTCGCAGAAAATACGAGAACCTTAGAAAATAAGCACTTGGATAAAGTTGTTACGTATTGTACAAATTACGATATACGGTACTGACTCAAGGTCGAAATCGAGAAAAATATTACGATATAATTAGACACGCTAGTAACCGCTTGATAATCAATTTTTAACCATTTCAATGTATTGTTTCATTTCAAAATTCAGTGTAATCGTAATAATAATATTTTTCGGAAGACTTTCGTTCCACAACTAGTCAAAGTTTACTAGACCTAGTTTTTAGTAGTAGTCGTTTTTTTTACTTTAGGAATACTGCATATTTATAAAGAATTTCAGTTCTGAAGGTATATATCCGAGTGTCATTTTTGTTTTTTTTATAAAATATTGGGCAAACGAGCAGACGATAAGCGATTACCGCCGCCCAAGGCCACCTGCAATACCCAAGGCGTCACAAGTGTGTTGCCGGCCTTTGGGGGATGGGAATAGCGATGTGGGGAGGAGTTAAGGTATTGGCCTCCGGTATCCTCATTCACTCGGTGATACACAGAATTCTCTTTATTATCATCATCATTATAAACAGCCTAACAAGTCCACAGCTGGACATAAGCCTCTCTTTAGAACTATCTTGATGTGTTAATTTAAAGGTTTAAACAATATAATGCTCACAAACAATACACGGAATTTCAATCATAAAATTTTTCATTTTCTTGGACCAATAATTTTGAAACAACCGTTAAACCAGGCTAAAAAGTATCGCCTAGATAAGCTAAGAATTACTACTTCTACTTTAATCTCGTAATTTGATATGTTGTGCTTAAATTCTAAAATCAACGTCTAACTCCTTTGCAAGAGATTTCTGCGAGCAGTGTTAAATAATTAAATTGATCCTTTATTTTCAGTTATTTTACCTCAACTGTCTAAATAGCGAATAGAAGGATAGCATAATTAGGTTAAACAAAATTTAAAGAAACTTCGTGAGCAAACCAAAATTTGGTTTTCTCTGGAGCCGCGTCAGACGTCGACCTTCTGTAACGTATTTCTTTGATAATAATATCATCTTTATTTCATTATTTTTTTGTCTTACATCTTGACAAATTTTAATTAGTAATTATAGTGGTATGCTCTATTAAACTGACAGAAAATAGAAAAACAGTTTTCTTTTTGCTTTGTTTTTAATCGACGACGGCTAAGTCAAAAAGAAAAACAGTAGTTTTGATAGTTTGTAGCATTTGTTTTTCTTAATTCTATTTAATTGTAGTAATATCAACAAGAAGGTGAGCACAGCGCCCTCACGGCGTGTTACGCCCGCTATTGGATCGACTGGCCGAACAGTTCATCCAAGAGGCACCAGATGGCGTAATTCTGCACGGCGTCATACAAAATGTTGTTGACAGTTCGCATCTTGCAAAATTCAAGAATAACCTTTTTTTAGTATTAAGTGATATGCAATTGTTCACTTCGCGAAATGGTGCCTTTGTATTAGAATATATCGGAGTGAGTGGTGCTCATGTTTAGCTGAAAAAGTGGTGGGAGATTCTCGAACATTCGTTTCTAAGTCTTTATAAACGAGGATTTTGTGGATCACTGGTTCACTGTCTTCAGTTCTCTGCCCATTGTGATTATCCTGCATAAGCCTCGTGATTGTTGTTCGCTGTGAATAGTGAAACGCTGCTGTAATCTTCAATTCCCCGTCTGAGGTAAAAAATCAAATATAACCTATAAATTAATCTTAATCATGTCTTTATTTCTTTGAATGTGTGTCTAGGAGATGTATTTTCTGTGTAGGGTTCATGGTTCCGGACAGAACCAGTAGATTACGGAGCACACATCCTGGGTTGTGAGGATAAATCCTGGCAGGGATATCGTCTGAGGCAGCCCGCAGCTCACCACCTAGCTCGCTTAAGTGTCCCAAGGATTCCTCACTAGGACATATATGATAGAAAGTATCTACTTTATTTTTTTTCACACACATAAGGTGTTACAATTTTATCTGATTTCAAGATCATCATTAGAAGCCCGAATAGACCCTCGCCTGAGGTCTAAAAGGGGTTGAGAGTTCATCTGGGTGGCTGTCTGCAGTGCAGCGGCACCGAAGAGTGGTTTTTTTACTGTATTATTTAAGCTAGTGACAACCCACATATGTAATATTTATAATCTTGTTACCTGTATTTTTTATTTGTGAATATATGAATGCATCACTGAGGAGAATTCGTTTCTTCTGAAGAGCACCCTGGGTATCCCAAACACACACCCACACATATTATCTTTTTTAACTTTTTTTCATTTTTCTACCTTGTATAAATTTATTTAACTTAATTTTTAACGGCGCCCTGAGATCTCATGGTCTACGGTTGGCAAGTCGGTGAGGTGACTGCCTGACAGGTTCAGGGGTTACAAGTTTATGTATATTTGTATGTGCGATTTTTGTGATTGAGGTACCAATAAGTTCGTAATAATGACCCAGGTTGATATGGATTTAAATTATATCAAAAGTTCTTACGTAGCCCGTTTTAAAACTTTTTCTTATATACTATACTCCATTTCAATTTGTAGAGACTTATTCCTCAGTTTTATTATATTTATAGACGTGGGTAGTACTTTGTTTCCTCTTAGATCTCTAACGTGTATTTTTTGTACAAAAATAACTTCATCACAATCCGTATCAGTGGGTGGCGATTATTACTCCTTGCGGCAATACCTACTCTTAGACTAAGTAAAATGGTAACGACGTACAAATATTACCAAATACTCCAGAGAATCTGTTAACTTATTTCAGATAGAATTATTGTGATCACATACAGCCTTTAATAATCCACTGCTGGACAAGAACTAAGTCTCCTCCTTGAAAGGAGATTTAGGCTCATTATACCTTGAACGCGAAATCATTCTAGACCAAATCGGACCAGACCTGTCCCCGCCAGCAATCATCGCTGCTATGCTGGCGGGTGAGGAGGGCTAGGGCGCAGTGCTCTCTTTTAGTGAACCTATAATGCTCCAGAAAGAGATGATTAACGGGATCTTGAAAAGGCCGATACCGAACGTATTACGTCGTCGGTAGATTCATCAGCTGTCGACGGGGTTGCAAGCTCTTACAGAGTGGTAACTTTGGTGGTAGATTAGTTGCTACGGTTGGCGGTAAGAGATTGGCTAGGTTTATGGCTTCCACCAAGATAACACCTGACTAGACACGGCGTGGATCCTGGAGGGATGGGCCTGAAAAACATGGTGCAGGTCCAGCACTCGACGCGATTTATAGTGGGAACACCGCATAGTATACTGGCCCCTGAGTCCGATCCGATCCGAAAGTATTTTACAACTGTCAAAAAACGGCGAAGTTTCTTTTCTTTACAGTGATGTTTCTTTGCGTAGTTAGATCTCTTACGACACCCATGATACCAATAGGAATGGTCATACTCTATATTCTTAATCCGTTACCATACATAAGTTTATTTTAAAGTTTTTGAGAGTAAATGCTTTGAATGCGAAATCTTTTCGTATAAATTTTACCGAAGGCATGTCTTATCTCATTATGCTACGTTACAATTTGCCTATTTATTTACACATTTACTAAAAAAACTTTCATGCTTTTATGTCCATTTCTTTCAAAAGGCCAACGATGTAAATTATATATATTATAAAGACGGATCATTGCTGTTTAGAGCAATACGATGGTCGACAAACACATTTACCATTTGATGGTAATATTTACCAGTGCCTACTAATGTCCGAGAAATGTTTAAAACTACTTCACTATTGTTGACCCTATCTCGCCTATCATAAATCTTCCTTAACACTTTAAGAAAATAATAATAGAAGCATTATTATTAGTAATGTAGTAGATTTTTATTTCAGCTGAATATTTTATTCGTCTACTGATGGGCTTTAATTTGAGCAGTCAAAAGTTTAGGCTCATGCTCTCAAGGCACTTAAAAAAATATATATTTATTTGAATAAGATTCGACTATAAATTAATATTCGTCTGTGCACAGCTATTTCATAAAAATATACTACAATCAGTTGAAATTAAAATCTGTTCTGAAAACTATAGAAATTCAAATTGTGGTTGTCTGCTTTTGTTATTAGATCAAAGATCTTTGAAATGAATCATTAGATTTTAATTAACCCCCGACGCAAAAAAGGGTGTTATAAGTTTGACGTCGATGTCTGTCTGTCTGTTAGTGTATGTGTCTGTCTGTGGCATTGTAGCTCTCAAACGGATGGACCGATTTCATTGCAGTTTTTTTTTTTCATGAAAGCCTGTTTCCTTGCAGTGGTTCTTTGCTACGTTTGGTTAATATCGGTCCAGCAGGTAAGAGTATCAGCTCTTTTTCAAAATGATGTAAGCCATTTTTGGCGTATGATTACTTGTTTAAGTTCTTCAGGCGTGCCAGTGTAATCGTTAAATGACAATTAATTGATAACTTCGACCTAATGCTGCGTAGGGGTTTTCTTAATTTAGCAATTTGTGATTATTATAACTGAAGTTCAATGAATCTCGTTTACCAAAATCACACTTTTCTTAGAAAGAACTAAGCAATCAATATTCATCTGAAACCTTTTATTGCGAGGTATTACGAGTAGAAACATTTGGTGTATTTAAATCTTGCTCGTAAAGTACAAATGGAAATATATTTTATCAGAATGTCTAACCCGAGGCTCAGACAGTTTGATACAGATATTCTTAATAGATAACAAGTAAAACTTAGATTGTAAGAAAACTATATAATATCAGGCACAGCTATAAATAACTTCGCCAACAAAACGTACAAACCTTTCGCCTAAGACTTGGGACTATGCATTTTTTTCTCGGTTCGAAGAAAATATAAGTGTAGGGTATAAAGGGTTTTTTTCTGCTAAACGAGAGTATGTATAGTTATCCTCTCTAGCACTTTTTCTGTCGCATCTTTAGTCCACATTACTAACTTGTCAAAGGAGCCACACTTCCACTTTTTTTTATAGAATAAGGGGCAAACGAGCTAACGTATCCCCTGATGGTAAGCGATTAAAGCCGCCCATGGACACCTGCAATATTAGAGGCGTCACAAGTGCTTTGCCGGCCTTTGGGGGATGGGGAGAGGTAAGGGGTGAGTGATTGGGATATAGGCCTCCGGTACCCTCACTCACTTGGTGAAATACAGTGCAGACGCTGTTTCACACTGGTTTTCTATGAGGCCGTGGTATAACTCAGGTCAAGCCGGCCCATGCACGCCGAAGCGTGGCTCTCCTCAGCTATATTTCGACATACTCAAAAACTTTTAAACTAAGTTACCACAATCTTCACTTTTATGTTTGTAACATACAAGTTATTGTAACATTTATCGTCACTGAGAAACTGTCGTAATAAACGTAGCGGAAAGAAAAATAGCAAGTACTGAGCCAAGAAACACTACTGCTACTTGAGAACCGTTAGAAAAATATAAATGTACTTCAAAGTAATTGCTTTCGGTATCTATCGGCCTTAGAGGAAGTTGAATTAGTTTGGTTAAGTACTCCACAGCATGATTCCCTCGGTGATAACATATTTCCTCAATTCAATTTTGGGTAACACTTCGAACAATTGAACTAATCGAAAGTAAATCCTTCTCAAAGTCTATATTGTCTATAACTATGGATTGTAGAGCTTAAAAGTAAAGGAACCTAAAATTTCATTTTCCATTTCGTATTTACACTTGGTTCTATCTACTACAAATCTTTTATACTATGTAGTAAGAATAGAATCTCGTAAGTATTTACTTAGGTATTATTAAGTAAAAACGTTAAAGTTTGCAATGTGGGTCAAGGTACATTTGGTATTAGTGAATATATTTTATTTTTAATATACTTCATGCTACAATCACAACCCTTTCTTATTTGTCTTAGTGTTGATCTCAAGTCCATAATAATTGCTTTTTTTTAATGAAATAGGCACAACGAGCAGATGTCTCGCGTGATGATAAGTGATTACCGCTGCCCATGGACACCCGCAACACCAGAGGCGTCACAAGTGCGTTGTCAGCCGTTGGGGGATGGGGTGGGAAATGGGGGGAGGGCTTGGGATATGGGTCTTTGGTATCCTCATTCACTCGGTGAAACACAGCGCAAACGCTATTTCACACCGGTTTTCTGTGAGTCCGTGGTATCACTCCGGTCGAGCCGGCCCATTCATGCCGAAGCGTGGCTCTCCCATGGTAAAACACAGAAAGTGTGGTCATTGAGACTAAAGTCAACAACTAGACATCTATATTTTAAATGTATTCTCTTTCCAGCAAAATGAAGTTGTTTACGTAGTGATCTTATCGTAATCAGTAATTCACATAGAAAAGAGATTACTTTTTGTGATAAAATATCTAATTGTACTATTTCTGTAATTCGGTCGTTTTACAAATCAGAGACGTTCTAATTCTATAAATATATATCTACTTAGTACATCGTTCTATTGACCGATTTAAGTTATATTACCTATTTATATTCCATCGTCTATCGGATCTAATTAAGAATTGACATCTACCGTTAATTTTAGCATTCAAACTGCCTTTAATATGATTACCACATAATCGTATTTATATAAATATGTTGTTGTGTTAATGTTTATGCAGAGTTGAAATTTCACTTGATAATTTTAGTCGAATGAGCAAAAACTACAATACGAGTATAAATTTTACCGTAGCACTTTCCGGAAAGCAGCTGCAATTTCAGGTTTTATTGTAGTGTGTAATACTCAAAGTTATAAACGAAGCGTTGTACGAAAAATGCAACCACATCGAAAACAATGCGACATGTGACATTTTGTTTGATTGACAGTCCAATAATGTTTGCATGCAGATTCGTTATTTTATTTCTGGTTTTCGTTGTAAAAGAACAATAGCGAAATCAAAGTTAATAGAACTATTAAGAATGCAGAAATGTCTTTATTTTGATTGAATGTTAAATAAATTTTGAAGGATTTTTTCCGTTATATTCAAGACCTGATAGAGTCTCTTAACAAACTGTGTATTTAATTAAATTGTTAATTGTACTTACTACTTTTTTAGTTTTTGCCACAGTAAAAAAATATTTCTTTATCTACGGTTCGCTTAAATTTCCAGTCATTTTACAATTTCAAAAATAGTTATGTATAAGGCATAATTGTTTAGGAATTTGATCTTTCTTTTTTATTTTAGCTTTCACTTTATTGTTTTTATTTATGTGTAAAGTTTATTTTAATATAAATAAATATTTCAGACATCTAACACAACGCCATCTTGTCCCAAGTTTTAAGCAGAGCTTGTGTTATGGGTACTACACAACTGATATACTCGTAAATACATTTATACTTTTTTTGTAAATACATACATTAACTATTCTATTATTTGTATTTGCTCATGGACATTGATGCCTAGTAAAGAAATAATGATAAAATTTTAAAAAGTTAAGAGGTATCAAGGGACACCCGGATGGAACAAAGTTACTAGGATTCATTATTATTATTATTATTTATAATTTATTATGTACAAAAAAAAATTATACACACAACAAAAATAATCCTCGCGACACCACACTGTTCAATGCGAAATAGAAATGAAAATATCTGGCTTGCTTTCTGTAAGAGAGAGAGAGAGGCAGACAGAGAAACATAGCACGCCGCACGGCTTACAATAGCTTACTTTAGCAAAAAGTTTCGTTACAACTTTTCGTGAGATTTTTTTCCGTCTAGCCCCCTTTCACAACGCGCGATAGGGAACTTCGTTCCAAAAAATACAGATATATGATTTTTTAAACGTCAGCCAATTACTTACAAATACTGGCATAAAAATATTGCCTATTTTTTCACGAAAAATATGGTCTGTTGAGATGTAATTGAATTAAGATTTTAGTAAAACGCCATGATGGTTCTGTTTGGAGTCACCTTAATGAAAGAATGAACAGTGAATCCCTCCATCGAAAACTAATAATCCTCATCAACCGCCTCAATTTATGAGTTTCGGAAGATTTCATTTCCAAAAATATACCTGTTATGAAATCTTAGTAGAATTATACCTTTAAGTATATTTAATTAATAATTTGAAGTTAAAAGCTTTTAAGCGATGAGAATCACTCCGCTCCCACTAAAACCATTAACAGATGTTTATAAAAAAAGAAACCGAATATATTTAACGGAAACCAAAATTAATATCTGAGACAAGCGTGACGACACATTGTAAATGTTGTATCTAGTGCGGTATAATCAATGACGGGAAGGAGTGTGATGCCGTGACGCCATACGACGCAACGCTTCGACTTGACGTGCGAGTCACACATGACACTACATCGCCGCAATTTCCGAACCAAATATAACTTACCTTCCGGTGACAAATTGGACTTATACGCAGGTTTATACCTTTTGCGTTTTACCTACACTTTTGCCTTTTTATACGGTTGCAGGAAATCCACCCTTTTTGAAATTATAATAATATATTATATAAATGAATCGAGGCAATCTCTATGATGAGTGTCGATTTTGTTGAAGAACTGATCAGACTAAACTATTATAAATTCAAAAGTAACTCTGTCTGTCTGTTATGGTTTCACGGTTAAACTACTGCACCGATTTCAATGAAATTTTGAGGTAGGCCAAGGCTCTTTACCGAGATGACCAGCATAACGCGGGCAGAGCCACCGTATAATATTAATGTAGATTTATAGTAAATACTTTTCCTTTTATATGAAAGGCTATATTTAAACCAGTGAACTTGTGAATGCTCACATACTCTAAATTAAAACATAACCGGACCCTAAATTAGACGAGCATAGCTAAAATATACACGTGAGTGAAAACGTGCATATTTCATTAATAAGCACACTTTTCAGTAACTTTTCAGCACGTGTAATATTAAAAGATATAAACATTATTTTTGGTTTGTTTATTCATTAGTTTGTTTGGTTTTCTTTGTTTTGTTGTTGTTTGTTTGTTCTGGAATATACAATTATTAAAATCCTTCAATAATTAACCCTCGACGCAAAAAGAGAGTGTCTGTGGCATCGAAGTTCTCAAGCGGATAAACCGATTTCGATGTGTTTTTTTTCATTTGAAAGCCATTTTCCTTGTGTGTTTTTAGATATGTTTAATTAATATCGGTCTAGCAATGTAAGAGTATCAGCTCTTTTGCAAAATGATGGAAAGCATTTTTGACGTATGATTACTCGATAATTTTAGGAAAAGATTAAAATTTTATTTTATGACAAATGGCGCTTTCATAAAAGGACTGGACTCCTACAATTTAATGGGATCTATTTTTAAATAATTTGAATCGTTTGACAAAAGAAATCACATACATAATTAACTGAGGAATGTACACTCACAAACTGAGGAATGTACACTCACACCCAAGATAAACCTTTAAGGGTTTTATGGGTGTTTTATGTTTATTAATGTATACTGTTTTTCTTATTTAAATAAATAAAAAAAAAACTAATACCGTAGTAATGATAATACATTTTCTATTTATTTCATTCCCCAGACAATGAAACAATATTTGCACATTTTTTTTTGTACTTTTAATATTTCTTTATGACTATGATTTTGGAAGCATTTGTGCAGTTATAAAAATAAGTAAAAAATAAAATAAAATCAGTTTTAATCATGTGTGAATTCTATTTCATGCTATCGGCACCCTAATATATAAAGAAGAAAGTTTGTAAGTGTGTATTTTTGTTTTGAACGGATTTGAATAAAACTTTAAAAAAATGTAAGGTAATATAGCGTATACATCAGAATAACACATAGACTTCTACTTGCCGCGATAATCGACACATATGCGGGCGGAGCAGCGGGCAACAGCTAGTTTTTATATAAATGTAAGCCCACCACAGTGACTCTACTCTGCCTAATGGAATACATAAGCAGAATTCAAAAGTAGTGGTCATTGGCTCTTTGGTAATGCGGACAATTCAATAATGCAGCATGGTGTCCCACACTATGGCGACCTATTGAGGATATTGAGATACTTCTGCATCATTGGACGTGCAGTTTGCCACTCACCAATGAAACACGATTGCACGAATGCTATCATTTTTCCGTGCGGAAATCCTCTTGGTGGCATGTCGGACCCGAACCTACTAAAACTGCATGCCGTCTCGGATACTAGGAGCTGGGGAACCAGGTACACCCTAGAAAGGAAACTCCGAGGTTTCCGTTGCTGTCCCCAAAAAGTTGGGGCGCGAGCGGTGTGGATCGCGCACAACTCCCATCCAGGACTAGTTCTTACTACCTGTATTTCTGAGATGATCGACTTAATTCGGCCCTTACTCATTTTGATTAGCAATTCTGACTACTAAACATAGATCCAAGGTCGATTGGCATTCAAGACAATTAGAACAGTTGTGTATGGAGATGGAGCACTATGATTTTCTTCCCTATTTTTGTGTTTTACTCTATTATACGTATATGTTTTGGTATACTAAAATGTAGGTTCCTGTGAACTTTAATCAGACGGCCATCTCTAGGATGTATGAGGTTATAATAATTATTACTTACTTCAAATCCTATAATGAACTGCCGCGCTAGGAACATTTTTAAAATCTTTATAAACAAGGATATCTACCACACGAAATTTTGTATTCTAACATTTACGAAATATCATTACAACTCCGCTAAAAGTAAACACACAACACGTTATTCAGTATTATATGATTACATTTTCCTGATACCCATTCAAATTTTCCTCTTATTCATGTATCCAAGTTTAAACGGAAAGCAGATCTAAGCCCGACCGGGAGCGACAGCAAAACAACGCAGATGTCAGCTATAATATATGTATGTAAAGGTCAGTCGTCCAACTAAAAGCCGGATTATCTGTTGTTAAACTCTATTCGCCGAATGGGCCTGCATTTGAAACTAAGCTACGCAATCTCAAACCGCTTAGTTATTAAATTTAAACAGATTTTTATTATTTGACTATTTGACTATTGAATAAGTGTTAAAGAGTTGTCGTATAGAAATATATATTTACTAGCTACCCTTGCAACCTTACCTACGTCTCCTATTTTCCGTAGCGTGATGTTATAAAGCGTAGAAAAACCGCGAGACTCAGCTAGTTAAATAATCAAAATTAAAATATTATAATATAATATAATAATACTAGCTGAGGCCCGCGGTGTAACCCGCGGTACAACTACAGCCGGGGGTAACCCTGCGGGACAGCGCTAGTTTACCCGGAACACACAGACAGACAGACCAATAGACAGACAAAAATTGTAAAAAATGTTATTTTGGTACATGTACCGTGTGTACATACATATGCATTTATTAAAAAGCGGTGAAATTAATATGACACACAGACACTCCAATTTTATTAATTTGTTTAGATTAATTTATATATCCATTCTTATGTCAACAATAAATCAAACAACTAGATACAAGTGCCCCTACTACGACAGGTTTTTGTGCATAAGCCATCATCATCATCATCACCCCTTTGCAGTCCACTGCTGGACATAGGTCTCTCCCATAAGCCATAGTTGACGACATCCCTAAAGCGACCGTCGAGCGTAGGTATAAAAAGTGTAAAAAACTTCTGTACCTATCTACTTTATGCTATAGTCTTCCTCGATTATTAGGCTTTAAACATTACGGATTTTTTAATCGGAATAGTACTTCTTGAAATTAGCTCGTTCAACGAAACAAACTCTTCAGCTTTCTAATCTAAACATAGGTTTATTACATGAACAGAACATAGTATTCAACAATATATGTAAAACATACGAGCAATGAAGTTAGTTATAATTTAATAGTGGAAAAAAAATGTATTTAAATTGAATTGATACAGATAGGGACTATCTGCCTCAGTCAGTATTGGAGTACTTGGTGTCGACATATCGAGTGAAGTCCAGTTCCGCATACATAAAAAAAATACATAATAATGGCCACCTTCTCATTAGAAGAAGTAGATACATTTACAATATACTATTATTCTGTGTGTATTACTCAAGACAAAGTAAATAAGTATTAGGACGGTAGGAGCCTAATCTCCACTTAAATCACTAATGTATAGGGCGCCTTAGAATAGCCCCACATGTTGACGCAACCTGATTTATCTCAAGTGGGAGATCTCGCCATAGAACTCGACACTAAATCAATAAACTATGCGATATTACTTTACTAGATCTTATTACACCCTTGAATTGTTTTAAAATTGGTTGTTTTGAAAGCGTAAAATGTAGACAAATGTATTGTCGAGTATGTTTTGGAAAAAAATATGAATAACCTATTTTTAGACTAAGATTAAACCCAAGAGTATGTTTTTTTTATGTGGTTGCCAAAATAACTTCACTCAGCCTTCAATAGTGGTGACTACCATCCTCATTGTTAATACAGTATGGTGACTTACCTACACTGTGGCGGCATAATGAGATGCTTTTTCACGCTCCGTTTGAAGGACCCGGGGTCAAAGAGGAAGGCAAGCATGTGCGCTGGTAGTGAGTCCCAGGTTAAAAATATTCCTATGTAATGTGCACTAATTTTGACACTTTTTGTACACTTTGAGTTATCCACATTTTTTTATTCTATTCGGTTCTTTGTATCCGTTTCATATACATTCGTAAACTTCACCGTGACACGAGATACATTCCAAGTGCAAGAGACGTCTTTTAAAAGAAAGGCAATAAAAAGAAAGATATGGTCAATCTTTAAAGTTAATACTTGCCGATGTTTTAAGTGAATTCAAAGTAAAAAAAAAACAGGAACAACCTCGTTTCCCGCAGACTTTCACAACAATTTATAAATGAAAAGAGTGGTCATGATTTGTAGACAGTTTAATGGACTATTTGTTTTTTAATTGCTTATGAAAATCAATAAGCTTTTTTCTTTCTATAAATCATTTTTGTTTCTTAGAATAATTGCATTTCTTTACTAATTATATTATTGACTGAAAACGCGGAGAAATCATAATGAATTCAAGCCAATGCATTCTTAAAATTACTGTTATAATACATATAAAGATCGGGATGAAAATTTTGCCGTATGTAACGACGACAGGAACTTGAGGCTGTTATTGATCTGAACAATTCCTCGAAGTTCCCACGACCCTTATACTATGGAGGCGCAATGATGTAGAAGCATCACTAGGCCACCATAGTGTGGGGTACTATGCTGAATTATCTGCATTCGTAATAGTAGGGGAGCCCACGATGCTAAATGGGGATTTACTCGAGCGTCGTAGAGACCTATTGGGATGCAAAGCTTAGATGATAAGAAGAAAAAAATGTTATATGATATATACCTTTACATCGGTGGGGGAAGCGGCTATAGATTTTTAAATATGTAAAAAAAAACTGTTGCATGGACATCCTCGAGCGCATCAGATATTGATAGCATCAATGCCCTACGTATTTTTAATAATGTACGTATGTTAATCTGATCGTTTGCATGATGCGGGTGGTTGTATTTAAGGGTTGAAAATGAAAAAAAAAAATTTAATCGAGCGCGTCAGATTTTCTAAGGGAGTGTTAAGTACACCAAAAAAAACCTCTCATTCACTAATCTGACGATTTCGATGGGACGCAAACTCGCAGCCATTTTCATAATGTGCAAAAAAAAATCGCCATTTTGAAATACTCAAGCGCGTCAGATTAAGATATATATGGTTCATCTTTATGTTCTAAACGTACTGTCTCATAATCTGACGATTATCTAGAGGGATTCGCCTGATCTGACAAAAAAAATTTGAAAAACGGTTCACTTTAAAGGCCATCCCTGCAACTTCTCGCTAATTCCAATCCTGGGCGCTTGAAATTGTACTTATGACATTTTTGAGCTCAAAATATAATTTATGTGATATTTTGAGCTCGCTGAGTTCAAAGAAATAATATTTCTATGCATTTGAGCTCTCCCAGCTCGAAAGTCTGATAAAAGTTTCATAGAACACTATTTTTGGCATTTCAAAACCGCAATAACTTTTGAATGGATCAACCAATTTTCACGCGGTTGGCACCATTCGACGCAGTTTTATCATCCTCATAAGTAATTTTGCAATTTTAATTGTTCGAACCACAAATTTCGGAGTAATCCCGAAAAAACACTTTTTCGGGTTTCTTTCGTTCACGATATCTCTCGAACGAATCAACCGATTTTGACCAGCTTGGTGGCGATCGATGTGGTTTTTCAAGCTCAAAGGCGGATTAGTTTTTGAAGTTAATCGATAAAGCCGGTTAAAAGTTATTCCAAAAAAACCACTTTCAAAAATTTTTTTTTCTTATTTTTTTAAATCATTGAACTTAATTAATTAAAAAGCTCAGGAAATAGCATGCAAATAAATAAGTGTATGCCTTTTTAGTAGATTACATGTATTTATAAGAAAATTATTTAAAAAAAAGCTTAAAACAATTGAATGTTTTATAATTAATAGATTAATTAATCATCATCTTCATCTGTAGAATCATCTTCCTCTTCTGGAACATGGCAACAGAAACCAGAGTGGGGACGGAGTGCGAGAGTAATAGATAGAGAAAGAGTGAGAGAGGAATAGAAACGCGGAGAAGGAAATGTAGGCATCACGCAGCTGCACGCATTTAACTTTATCGACGAATTTTTGTTATTTCGGCTTGCGGAAATCGTCAGATTATATATTTTTCATTATTCTTGAATTACTTCCTTCAAAATAAAAAAAAAATTAGCTACGCTCGAGAATGTCGAGATGACGTTTTTTTTTTACAACTTTGTTGCCCTCCCCTTTTTTTACGTCACTCTCAAATTGTCAGATTAGTGGAATATACACTTTTTAGGATGTAATTAACTCACCCTACCTTAATCTGACGCGCTCGAGAATTTCTGATGGTCAATTTTTTTTTACTAATCTGATCCTGTATCCTTCACGGGCGGCCTTATATATGGGCCTCATGTTTTGTGGAGGTACTTAACCGGGTATAAGGTATCCCCCTGTATATTAATCTGCCGCGCTTGAGTAAATCCCGAAATCCCCGTTGGGCTCCCCTACTATAATGAGTATGATGACCAGCCATTCTTAGATTCTGCTTATGCTTTCTATTAGGAAGAGAAGATTCGTTTTACAGGGCCATACATAAAAAAAAACGAAAAAAAATAGAATAGAACCCCATTTGAAATCGTTATGTACTTTTAACAATTTTCTACTGTTGATTAGGAACCATTAAAGAGACTGTTAAAACTCATATTTAAACTTTCTTTATTATACCTTATACGTACAGATAGCTGAGTTCTGTATAGTATTTAGTTTGAAGAACACAAGACAACAAAAAATCAATTAACAATAAATTCAAAATTTTTATGATTCTCATTTTCATGTTCCTTTTTAACCTTTATTCTAATAGCCGGTTATCACTCTATCTGATCTGCTCACATAAACCATATACCCAAATAACTGCTACAGTCTGTAATACACCAAGATGGATACACTAACAAAATCACCGCCATATTATATACATACATATTATATAAAGGGATTGTCAATAGTTTATCGGAGAATCTTTCCTCAAATACTCCCATTTTCTACAGGCAGGATTCAAATATAACATGAGTGTCTGATTAACATAATATCTCGCTTACATATTTCTTCAGAGAGGTTGGCAAATATATCTGTGTTTGTAGTGAATAGCTTATTAATATATAGAATAACCATTGCAGATTCAGTAAGTTGCATATTTGATTGAATAAATAATTTATTTTGGGAATATCTCTTCAGATACGTGTGAGTTATTTACTTTTAACCTATTCAGTTTTTGATACATTAGTTAGATTTGAGTCGATACTAAGGCTGCTCGTTCACGGTTCAATGCGACCTAAAACACCTTAGGTATAATTTGTAAGCATTATAAATCCGAAAATTTTAGGAAAGTAGAAGTACAATTTATATCTTAAAAGGAACATGTTTAAAATCTAAGTAGCTATGTTCGTACGTACGTACGTAGTTCAAAGTGACTGAGACTACTGAGACTAGTATGGTCTAATAACAAATACAATAACAAAGCCATCCGTCAGCTACAGTTTGTCAATACAATACAATTCTGTTGTACATATCCATTAGTGGCTACAATTATTTTGATTACTACATACATACATATGTTTGATATGTTTATAGTACGTATACAATGCTATATGTCATTCGCTCAAACAACCCTCTAACTCATTCATTGTTTAAATTTGAGTCGTAAATGTGACTGCAGTTTTAACACTTGCTTTGTGTTTTTAGTTTCGAGTTTATAAATATACTGAACAAAACATATAATACTTTATGGACAAATAATGTGCCGCACCAAATTGTTAAAACTAAGCCTGTGAACTGTGAACTATAATAATTTTAGCAAATAAATCAATTCGCAGCAACAATGCAGTCCTTTTTTGTTTGGCCCTGCCAAAATGACTCTACTCTACCTGATGGAAAGCATGAGTAGAATCCAAGAGTGGTGGTCACCATACTGCGACTGCAGACAATGCAGCACGGTGACTTACACCATGGCGGGCTTGAGATGCTTCTGCATCATTGGGCCTCCGGTCTCGCACTCACCAACGAAACACGACAGCATGATCGCTGCCATTTTACGTTGATTTTCTGTGCGAGGGTAGTACCGCCCCGGTCGAACCGGCCCGTTCGTGCAGAAATCAGCGTGGCTCTACTACCTTGAAAAATATGCAGTTGCATTAAATAAGGTCCTTTAAATGGAAGAGCGCTTAATAATGGCAATAGGTGTGTTAATAATTTTAATTTTTAGTTCATTAAATTCATACAGCCGATGAAATTGCTATCTAATTAAACAACGCTCATATTTGTACTGTACCGGTTCCAGTGTGCAGTAAAGTTTTTTTCTTTTCGTAATTTAATATTCTGTAGCAAAGAAAGTAAAAGGTTTTGCTCTAGGCCTGTGTTCATAATATAATGATATTACAAAGCTGAGCAAGTTGTTTTTCGTTTATGTAATTTTACCTTGTTATGTACAAAAAACAATGTTTCTTTGTTCGTATTCTAAAGGCTAAGGAATGTAACCTTCTATTCTTACCCTGGCTACCTAGCTATCATCACCTTACATTTATTACACATATCTTTTTTGCCCGAGAAATGACATTGTCGCTTCATGGCATATAAACCTGTGAACAGAAGCTAGACTAGACTAAGTTTATACACTCCTAACTCCGGCATTAGAAATAAACATCCTGTGTTGGGGGGGGCTTTACAAATACACAAGAAACGGACACAAAGAACACCCAGATTCGGGACAACAATTTGTAGATCACACAAAATTTTGTACCGCGTGGGATTTGAACCCACGACAATTGGCACATTAGCAAGAGAGTGAGACCGTTGAAACCACTAGGCCAAGCAGTCATTTACACATATCATCATTCATATTCCTACGTCATATATTGTTATATAAATATAATTTATAGATAGCTAAGCCTGACCAGCTACATCAGCATATTTTCAGATATGAGTATATTATCGATCACGTAGTATTTAGACATTCTTTATCTCGTTGAGAAGAAGACGTGATTATATGCATTGTACCGATAGATTTTAGTATATATAATGTAACTGTAAGTTGGTATAACTAGTCATACTTTACCATGTAACATTAGAGTAGTAGGGCTCCCTCGTAAAAAATAATGCTTACATCGTTGCTGATTGTCGTTGTTATTTCGTACCTATAAGTTCGCTATAAATCACAATACAAAATTATAGCATTTTTAATATATAAAAAAGCAGTGTTACTAACTTTTAAACATTCGCGTTTCATGACGTATTAATTATTTTCACGGGAATTAACGCAATCACTTATTTAAAGATGCTGACGACCAGGTTGCACTGGCCAATGGCCGTGGATTATTATCCACTAGTTTGTACACCATCGACTAGTTATCAAAAACAGATTTACAGACTTTAATCCGTCATTCATTTTAATCGCCACTTTTCGACTACATGCTATGAAAGTATCGTGTAGTCCAATGGTAATGATTGATTACGCTGCCTTACTAAAGTATCAAGAAAGACTCTTCGACTATAAAATTAAACATTCTAACGCTATAATTTACTCTCAGCGGACAGGATTTATGATTGCTCTTCTCGGGCCACTCTCAGCGTATTAATATTAGTGAGGCGGGGAGACAGGCGACATTGCTCTAAGGAAACCGATCTCGAAACAAACCCAATTAAATACGCCCCCATCAGGTCCGCACCGCTGCCGCATCCGACCCGCACTACCGCGCTCGGGTCGCAATCAGCTTCCTTTGCCTGCTGTTTTCCTAACCTAAATAATTTATCCGCCTTTTGAATGAACCATAGCTGTTAAATACTGCTCAAAAGTCTCAAATGAAAATATTGAGTAGGTTGCTAACTAGGTAGGTCGTTTTATTAACATAAATTCTCATTAATTAGGATCCAATGTTGTTTTTTCATGCTATCAAGGCAAATGAGCAATATTTATACAATCATATACCAAAAAAAGGGTTATTTTAAAAGGTTATTTAAAGAAATTGGGTATAATTTGGAGATATTGTTTCGTTTTAATTGTCTACCTAGACTACGCCAAACTGTTGGTATTAAAAGTATCCAAAAAACCATTTATCAATACACGTGTGAAATACATTTAATAACAAATTATAAAATGGTTGCGAATCATTATAGGAGGCACGGATGAATGGTTAAGACCGTTAGTTGGCGCTCCTTAGGGGAAGTTTTCGTTCAGGAGTGGAAGGTGACAGGCCATGAAGATAATTATTTGAAAAAAGCCTGCCATCATCATCATTTTCCTAGGTTTTATTAATCACAAGACTATTTGGGAACTGTTATTAGATCAAACGGTTCTTTCTGAATATCAATATTTAGCGAATTATTTAGCGGCATCGGACCATCGCAACCCTAAGGGCGAACCGAATTCATAACTTGAACTAGCTGTCAGTATATTTGAGGGTACTGACTTCCAAATAACGATCGCCATAGATGTGCCAAGTCGAATTATAGAAATTCATCAATCCACTAAAATGAAACCAATTTTCGTAAAAACTGGTTCTTCTACAATAATAGTAATTTTAAATAAGGAAAAGTTGTATATTTTATGTAACGCACACACTAGATAGATATGTTAATATGTACAATTTGTAAAATGAAATTAAATGCATTTTAAAAAATATACTCGTATTTCTTATATTAATTCAATTGTATGTAAACTGTTTTGTTTGTCTCAATGAAATGAAGACCGGGGATAAATGGACTTAAAGTACTTTGATTAATCGTTTTGCGTACGAAAATAAACAAAATCTTCTCCCTTTTCAAAATGATAGATGGAAAATGGTGACTATGTATTGTATTGTAACGTGCAATTCGAGTCTATTTATGCGTGTATGTTCAAATTGTTTTAAGATTAATGTCGTACACAAAACAATACTTCTTTGTCTTACTTTGTCAGTAATATTTTATATGCTTAATTATAATGTTTATGTAAAAGTGAACTGTTATGTGAAAATGAAACTTTTACTATGTTATACGCATTATTTATAAGCGCCACTTATCAGAACAGGAATTAACAGTACTCACAATAAAACTCAATGGTTTTACAAATAAAAGTACTGTGGCTTATGTATCTGTACTAATGACTAAAACACATGTCACGTGAGAGAAGATGACTGTAATACATTTTAAAGAGACAGAATTTTAACACTCTAAATTTACCAGTGAATTAAAATTCACATAAATCCCAATATGAATTATTTTAATTTGTCTATACTATCTTGATTTCGATACGAAAATGAACAATAAGGACTTGAATTGAACTATGACAACGTGCGTTCAACACACTCGCCGAGAAGCGCTCGCCTTGTGAACACTACACAAAAATCCTTTTTAATCTTTCCAGCTATGCTAACGCTTGTGTTAGAAGTAAAACGGAATAATACAACTGACATTGCCTACATAAAATGCATAGTAGAAATTGAAACAGACATGATAGAATAAGTGAAAATAAAATAAATTCAATGGAACTAAGATGAAAAAGTAAAAACCAAAACCCAACTACGACAAAAAACGACGCTGAAAAAGTATGAAACAAGTTTCAAAAGCCGTAGTCACGCGTTGTTAAAGTGATATGTACCATATGGTACATTACACTACATGGACTACGGCTTTTGAAACTTATCAATGTACCATAGTCCATATCACTTTAACAACGCGTGACTACGGCTTTTGAAACTTTTTTCATACTTTTTCAGCGTCGTTTTTTGTCGTAGTTGGGTTTTAGTTTTTACTTTTTTTTATTTAAAACTAGCTGAACCCCGCGGTGTTACCCGCGGTTATTGTTGTGCCGCGAGTAACGCCGCGGGACAAAGTTAGTCTAAAAAAAGTAGCCTAAGTTACTCCCCGGATCATCAGCTACCTGCCAGTGAAAGTCCCGTCAAAATCCGTCCAGCCGTTCCAGAGATTACCCGGAACAAACAGACAGACAGACAGACAGACAGACAGACAGACAGACCGACAGACAGACAGACAAAAATTTTTTTAACTACATTTTTGGTATATATAGCGTGTATACATACATTTGCATTTGGTAAAAAGCAGTTATTTTAATATTACAAACAGACACTCCAATTTTATTTATTTGTATAGATGTTTTGGTGCCTCTATAATACTAATTTCTTTGCAAAGTATATTTTAAATAGATACCACAGAAATATCACAACTATCGAATAAATACGGGCAAAGTCACGAGAAAATGCTAATAATATATATATTTTTGAAATCTACAAGTTACGCCCTTTCGTATGATACCAAACACGGCATATTTCTCTCATATTTATTTTTTAATACACTACTTTACGTCGGCTAGAAGGCGCCACATTAGATTCAGTGACACGTCATATAGCCTATTATCAGTGGGCAATCAAGACGCTTCTAACGATACCTCATTTCTTTTATTCTGACTAGTTTAGCATAACAAATAAGCATACCATAGAAATATCACACTTATCGAATAAATACGGACAAAGTCACGAACAAATGCTAATAATATATGTATTTTTGAAATGTACAAGTAACGCCCTTTCCAATGATACCAAACACGGCATATTTATCTCAAATTAATTTTTTAATACAGTACTTTATGTCGGCTAGAGGGCGCCACATTAGATTCAGTGACACGTCATATAGCCTATAACCAGAAGACGATCACGACGCTTCTAGAGACACCTCATTTGTTCAAATGTAATGAGTAGTTAAGGAGCTAGGAGGGAACAAATGAACATACATACATACATACATACATACATACATACATACATACATAGCCTGTCAAAATCATAACCCTCCTTTGGCTTTGCCGTAGTCGGGTAATAAAATTAAATGTAAATGATGGAATTTAAACTTAAAAAATAGATTAAAGGTGAAAAAATATTACATATATTACAACTAGTTTGTATTAAAACTGTTAATACACTGAACTTGTACAACGGATCAAGGTAGTAGTTATTGATGGATTATCCAGCCTTAAAAGTTAGACGAATATCAATGTCTAAGGCCCGTATTTTAAAAGGCGGCTCAGTCGTGAATCTAGTTTTTAAACTAGTTTTAAGAAGAGATTTTATTATTAAACGTCTCTTGAAACACGATTCACTAATAGTTAATCAAGTGAGTAAAGATCAACAAATCTCTGTCTATGGCTTATTTTAGAATGATGTTTATGTTAAAATCTCCTCACAGGAACAGATTTCGTCAGATGTGATTTCTTTTCACCTGAGACAAGCTCAATCTAGTCTCAAGTAGTAATTTCTAAGGCGTTTTAGGGGAAATGTGCATATTTTATGGTGATGTTTCTCAATAACCACGAAAAATTTACTTTACCTTACTTTATTTATGAAAGAATTACTTATACACTTTTTAATTAACATTAACTTTAATATTCAATACACTTAAAATACATATGTAAACATTTGTTTCAATTAATGTCATTCACAACCTTTTGATTTATAACAAAAATATAATAATATTGTAGATATAAAAAACAAAACATAGTTTGACACTTCAACATGACAAGTATTGATAACAATTTGAACGTTCCGTTATAAGTAATATCTAGCCATTTTTATTTTAATACTAGCTGAACCCCGCGGTGTTACCCGCGGTTATTGTTGTGCCGCGAGTAACGCCGCGGGACAAAGTTAGTCTAAAAAAAGTAGCCTAAGTTACTCCCCGGATCATCAGCTACCTGCCAGTGAAAGTCCCGTCAAAATCCGTCCAGCCGTTCCAGAGATTACCCGGAACAAACAGACAGACAGATAGACAGACAGACAGACAGACAAAAATTTTTTTAACTACATTTTTGGTATATATAGCGTGTATACATACATTTGCATTTGGTAAAAAGCAGTTATTTTAATATTACAAACAGACACTCCAATTTTATTTATTTGTATAGATTTACTTAAGGGCGAGTTGCTTATTATTTTTATGTTTACTTTGAAGCACTAGCCAATAGTGTATACAAATTGATAAACACTATTATATAAATTATGTTTGATAAATATATTTTGTTTAAATTACTCCGATGCCGTAATTTCGATAATGAAGAAACATAATTAAGAACAGACTGTGAGTTGAGATTAGTTACTAAGACTAGTTTCAGTTGAGTAGAACTTAAAACGCATTCTATAGTAAGAATGACGCTTGTTATTTGTTTTTTTTTATGGCAAACAAGCAGACGTACCACCTGATGATAAGCAATTATCGCCGCCCATTGACACCCGCAAGACCAGAGGCGTCACATGTGCGTTGCCAACCTTTGGTGGATGGGGGATTTGAACTTAAAACTCAGAGTTTGACTGATACTTGAGAAGCCTTTTGAAATACGGGCCTAAGTAAAAAAACTAAAATGGAAACTTACTTAATATTATAAAAATGCGAAAGTTTGTAAGGATGTGTTTTGTGTAGGTATTTGTTTCTCTTTCACGCAAAAACTATTGAACGGATTTGGATGAAACTTTACAGTAATATGGTTTATACATTATAATAAGACATAGGCTATATATACTTTTTGCCGCGTTAATCGACACACACGCGGGCGGAACCCCGGGCAACAGCTAGTAGGGTAAATTTATTTCGCCAAATATTTACATGGCACAGTTTAGAACATTTGGATTTATTTATTTGTGAAAAGTACGCTTACAGTACATGGCATGAGACAGGAACATAAAAGTCTAGACAGTAATCCAAATTTAGCATACACAACATGAGTAAAGGTAAAATATAAACATTTCTTACAATCCCAATCTACAATAAAATTATTGTTTAATAGTGAGATTAAATAATACAAAAGAAAGAAGCATCTCAAAGTAGTAATAAAAGGAATACCTACTACGAACATTTGACTTTGTTAAACGTGTGATGACACGTAAAATAGATTTTAAACAATAATTACACTAAGTTACACTAGTGTAGAACTTGCGTGTGTGTAGTGTTTTTTTACCTGTTTTCTGTGTATTTTACATGTTTTTTTTTTTTTTTTTTTTTTTTATGTTTCCCCCTTAGGGGATAACGCTGCTTTTCCCCGTCCGTGGAAAGACAGGACCTTAGTATTCGTGTCTCTAATTTCTTTCTATGTTTTGTAGTTGATTTTCGGGTTGAATTCCCGTTACTTAACTTATTTTATTTTAGTTCCTGATAGAGTATTTATATGCCGTTTTGTCTAATTCTTGTCTTTTTATTATATTGTTTATTTTATTATACTTTTATTATATCATACGGTTTCTTATTATTTGTTCTTATATGTTTCTAACTTGTAATTATTTTACTTACTTTTAATACTATTGTTATTTGGTCCAATTCTTGTCTTTTATTATATTGTTTGTTTTGTTTTACTTTTATTATATTATACAATTCTTATAATTTATTCTTATATGTTGCTAGCTTGTAATTATTTTTACTTCTTTTTATTACTATTGTTATTTACTATTGTTATTTATGTTGGTTCACTTTACATTTCCTCTCGTTTTTTCTTTATAGGACTTGTATACTTTTAGTTATCCATAGTTTCTGTTTTATTTATTTTTATATGGTCTTTTTTCAAATTTTTAATGCTATATTGGTTCAGCCTCCCCAAGACATCCCATATGGCCATGGTTGACTATCCTGCGAGACCGCGATTTTTATGACTCAGTGTTTTTGTTTTGTGTACGTGTCGATGTTTGTATGCATGTTACTTTCCATAATTCACACGATTCTGTTTTCTTCATACTATTTAACAATATATATATATACAAATATATATAATTATTACCATCTCTCTTGTGAATTACTTACTATCCTACTGTTTATGTGTGTGTGCTTAATGTTGGTGTGCGTATTTTGATTTGTGCATATATCATCACTATATATTTACTAAATCAGTGTGTGTGTGCGTGTGTGTGTGTTCTGTATCGTGTGTGTACGTGAGTGAGTGAGTGAGTCATAAATATGCGGTGTTGGATCTCGCCAGGTAGTCCCATTTCAGGCGGGTCGGGCATTCGGCGCTGAAGGCGTTATGGCCGGTGTTCTGCAGCCCAGAGTGCGAGCAGTTGCAGCACTGCGGTTCCTTTCTCGCAGAGTAGTCTGCGCATTTATCGCGCAGATGCGAGCCTCCACAGTGGCTGCACCTGTCCACACTCTCGGTGCAGAACTTGCGGCCGTGGCCGAACGCCAAGCACTTCGTGCATTGGATGAGCGGAGACTGGTCCTCCACTCTGACCCTTTGCAGGTCCAGATAGAGGGTTCCAGTCTCCGTCATCCTCAGCCACACTGTTGGCTTGACCTGTAAGACCACATGGGAGGTCTTAGGGTTTCTGGTCCTTTTCTTGTATTTCACCTTCAATTCCTGCTCCTCTTGTGGTAGGCCCATGAAGACTTCAGGGTTTTGGGTGTAAATGGCCCTCACCATCTCGTCGTCCTCACCGTCCACGTAGACGTCTTTGAGGACGACGAGTGGATCCTTGTTCTTCACGGGCACTACCACAAGCCCATCCCCACGGTTCTCTATCTGCACCGTCACCCTGTCCCGCTCCACTTCAGTGTCGCAGCCCAGGATGACGGTGCTGCCCTTGGCTTTCCTGGCCTTAGAGACCCTAAGACCAGTGGCCCTGGCGTCGACCGCCTTCTTCACCCTGACGAGTACCTCATCGGCAGTCTCCTGACTATCCGATGAGGTCACCGCCAGCGAATGAAGCGCCGGTCGGCGCCCGGGCCTGGCCGCTGCGGCGCTGGCGTAGGTCATGGGGGGGTTGGGGGGGTTTTCGGGCGTTCGTCCCTTCACGGCCTCGATGATGTGCGTTTTGGTGTCGGTCACTATGTCCCTGGCGACAGTCCCAACTAGGTCTTCGAGTTGGGACTGCGCACGCACTATCATCCCCTCGGTCGCCTTGTCTATATCGACCTGGGTCTCTTCTATTTTCTCGAAGATTTTATCGAGGCCTGCGGCTCCCCGGTCATTATAGTTTTTGTCGAGGTCCTCTATCTCCTTTTTCAATTTAAAATAGGCCTCATTAATCCAGGTAAAAACTGAATCCTCCACTTCCCCCAGTCTCGCCAGCACCTGTATTTTACATGTTGAGGTTGTTGAGTTATTAAAAATTTAGTTTAAATACTTTAATCGCTGCCTGCCTGAGGTAGGGTGAACCTGTGATTCAGGAAGTAGATTATTAAAAGCAATAAAAACCTTAAACCATTTTGTCGTCCCAAACGATAACAATATTTAAATAAAGCCATACCCTCCTGTTTGTAAGCGACATGTATCTATTCATACAAAGTGTCGGAACCACTTCTAAGTAGGAAATGGATCCACAACTCATATCGGATATGAAACAAATGGTGACTCGAGCTCCACGCCGACACTAAACAACCCGACGCGTATTGCACTGTATGTATTAAAGGTTTTACAACAAAAGTTACGTATGGGTTGAACGGGGTTTTCCCTTTGGTATGATCTAATTTTGTCTCAGTAGGAAGGCGGTAAAACGGCGTAATGGGCCTGAACAAAATGGCACTGATTTATGGAGGGCACGCCACCCAGCTCGTACTGACATAAATAGAAAGTGGCAGACACCCTGAAAAGGGTTACGCGAATATAATACATGTTTGCAGCACGCTTCAACAAATAAAATCACAATAAATACCCAAGTTCTTGTTTCGATGTATCGGTAATAGGGTCTTTACCACGTAGTACATGTAAAGAACCCCTATACACCATGTAGCATTTTCTGCGAATCATGCATATTAGCGGTATTGTAGCGTGTGACACATCTAAACCTTTACGATAACCTCTGTTGTCAGCAAAATGTAGTTAACTAGTCATCTCTAGTATGTTTTAGCACGATAATAAGCTTACACACACTTATTCGTCCAACGCTGAACAAGTTATTCAAATGAGTCTGTGCACAAAATTTCATTTTGTGTTATAACAAAATAAATTGAATCGTTAGTATACTTTATAAAGCAATTGTATCTTTGTAAACTTATTTTATTAAAAGTAATACATACTCGAAACGTACGGGTCTAGCTATACGTATTGTTTATGTTTGCATATACTGAAAACAAGAATCGGTTATATTATAATAATAAGGTAACTTAATATGAAGTATTATTATTATTTTAGAGGATTGGTCTCACTCAAGTAGCAAAAGAATAAATAACAAACAACTTATAAAAACAATCAGAAACAGTTTATTTTATTTGTCATTCATGCTAGGTGCTACAGAGAATTTAAAGTGTTTCTCTACCACTATGATCCCGCGTCCTTTAAGCAGAAGCATAGGATGAGAGCGAGCGAGCGCGGTATGAGAAATAATCTTGCTAGGCTACCATATAGTGGGTGGGTCTATATACTACATTGTTCATATTGTCAATGAGTTTGGTGACCAGCACTCTTGGATTCTACTCACGCTTTTCATCAGGCTAAGAATATTTATTTTTACAGCTTTTATACATTAAAGAAATACTTAAGATTAATATTAACTGTTTAACTTAATTAATTAAAAAGCAAATACAAAAAGTTTTCTGTCCTTTCCTTGATTGCAGCCACAATGATAAAGTTAGTGAGACATAAAAATTAAAAACAGGTCAAGGGTTTTTAACGAAATGATTACAATTACATGTCAATATCTCCACCAAAGGTATAATTTACCTTTGGAGGAGACATTGACATTAAATTGTCGACTTACATTACGTCACTTTACATTAAAAAATTAATGTAAAGTGTCGTAAAATTTAATGTAATTCAAAAGACTTAAGAAACAATGCCCCTCGAAATTTTACTTAACAATAGGAATTTTGTTTGTGACTGCCTCATTGGTCTAGTGGTTAGCGTAAGCGACTGCAGATCAAGAGGTCTCGGGTTCGATTCCCCGGCCAGACTGTTGTTGGGTTTTTCTTACAAGGAATTCTTAATAGCAGCCCGGAGTATGGAAAATGGCGGTATTTCCCGCCCGTGCCTCGTAGAGCACGTTAAGCCTTCGGTCCCGGTTGTCATGAACATCTATGGCAATCGTTATTGGGAAGTCAGTGAATTCAAATATACTGACAACTAGTTCAACCTTCGAACTCAATTCACTCTTACCTCTGGGTTCCGGAGGTCAGACACCAGTCGCTTGGGTGGGTTATGGGTTGAACTAGTAGCAGGGAAAACCCTCCCCCGTCGATGGCCTATCCGGTCAGAGACGATGGGGGCGATGTTCCGCCCGTTAGGGAATCGGAGGTTGGGGCGGCTGTTCTGCGGATCCGTTCCAAGAACACCGCCCCCGGGCCGGACGGGGTTCCAGCCCGAGTGATGGCCCGAGCCCTCGATCATATGTCGGACCGCCTCAGGGAGGTGTTGGACGCTAGCCTGGCGTCCGGACGCTTCCCTGAGTGCTGGAAATGCGGGAAGCTGGTCCTATTGAGGAAGCCGGGACGGCCTGCCGATTCGGTCGCGGCCTATAGGCCCATCGTGTTGCTGGACGAGGCGGGCAAGTTGTTTGAGAGGATACTCTCTGCCCGCATCGTCCGGCACCTCTGCGAGGTGGGGCCCGACCTGTCGGACGCCCAATTCGGATTCCGAGAGGGGCGTTCGACGGTCGATGCCATGATGCGCCTTAGGGCCGTGACCGAAGAGGCAGTGAGCTGTGGCGGCGTGGTGTTGGCGGTGTCTCTGGACATCGCCAACGCCTTTAATAGTCTGCCATTCAGCTGCATCAGGGAAGCACTCCAATACCACGGGGTGCCAGAGTACCTGAGGCGGCTAGTGGCAGACTATTTGGAGGAGCGTACCGTCGTGTACGAGGATCGAGAGGGCGCCTTGAGACGGCGACCCATGTCGTGCGGCGTTCCACAGGGGTCTGTCCTTGGACCACTCCTGTGGAACGTGGGATACGACTGGGTCCTACGAGGTCGTCTCCCCCCCGGGCTGGGCGTAATTTGTTACGCCGATGACACATTGGTCACGGCCCAGGGGGCGAACTTCCAGGAGGCGGCGCGCCTGGCCACCATTGGTGTCTCTCTGGTGGTCGGGCGCATCGAGGCGCTGGGCTTACGGGTGGCCCTGGACAAGACGGAGGCCCTGTTATTCCATGGGCCCCGTCGTGGGCCGCCCCCCGGCGCCTCCATAGTGGTCAACTCGATCCTCGTACCGGTTCGGGCCCAGATGAGGTATCTGGGCCTGATCCTCGACGGTAGGTGGCTCTTCGACGAGCACTTCCGACAGCTTGGTCCGAAGCTGGTCGACGCTGCCTCTGCCCTTGGGCGACTTTTGCCCAATTTGGGCGGAGCCAGCGTCGCAACGCGACACCTCTACACGGGGGTGGTCCGGTCGATGGCGCTGTATGGGGCACCGGTGTGGGTGGCGGCTCTGACTGCCCTCAATAAGGCCCGCCTCTGGCGGCCTCAGAGGGTATTGGCGGTCAGAGCCATCCGCGGATACCGCACGGTGTCTACCGAGGCGGCGTGTGCCTTGGCCGGAACACCTCCGTGGGATTTGGAGGCGGAAGTGCTCGCCGAAGTTTATCGACGGGTGGCTGAATTCCGGGCGGAGAGAGGCATTCGCCCTCCGCCCGAAGAGGTACGCGAGTGGCGTGAAGCCGCCCGTCGAGCCACGATGGCTCGCTGGTCGTTCCGGCTGGAGACTCCACGCGCTGGCTTTGCCGCCGTGGAGGCTCTCCAGCCGGTCATCCTCGAGTGGGCAGGGCGGCAGCACGGGACTCTTTCCTTCCGACTGACGCAGGTGCTTTCCGGGCACGGATGCTTCGGGAAGTACCTGCACTCGGTCGCCAGGAGGGAACTGAGTCCCGCCTGCCACCACTGCGACTGCAGTGAGGACTCGGCCCAGCATACGCTGGCGATTTGACCCGCTTGGGCGTCGCAGCTCCGGGCCCTCACTGCAGTCATCGGAGGAGATCTCTCGCTACCGGCCATCATTCGCTGCATGGCCGGTAGCGACAGCAGTTTTACCGCGGTCGCAGCCTTCTGCGAAGACGTAATTTCGCAGAAGGAGGCGGCGGAGAAGGCCCGGGAGGATGATATCCACTCGGACCCGATCCGCCGCCGGCGAACCGGGCGGCGGAGGCGCGCCTACCAGCGCCTCATGCCGCCCTGAGTGTGGCCGCGGATGGTCGGGATGGGTTTTCCCCACCATCCGCTTTAGTGGTCACCCGCGAGGGGGCGACGTTACGCGTGTGCCGTACGTCGCCTAAATTGAGAGTTTTAACAGCAGACGGTGCCCGCTTTAGTGCGGGCAGGCGCTGGGAGGGGTCCGGATGTGTTAATAACAGCAGTTCCCGGATCCCTCCCGTCTCAGGCGCAGAGTGGCACACCGTGTGGTTTTAGTCGGTTCGATTCCGACACACCGCCCCGCCGCAAACCCCGGCGGGGTGACGGCCCGAGGGGGTTTCCACACGTTAAAAAAAAAAAAAAAAAAAAAAGTAGCAGGGAAAACCGCCCCCCGGCGCCTCCATAGTGGTCAACTCGGTCCTCGTACCGGTTCGGGCCCAGATGAGGTACCTGGGCCTGATCCTCGACGGTAGGTGGCTCTTCGACGAGCACTTCCGACAGCTTGGTCCCAAGCTGGTCGACGCTGCATCTGGCCTTGGGCGACTTTTGCCCAACTTAGGTGGAGCCAGCGTCGCAACGCGACACCTCTACACGGGGGTGGTCCGGTCGATGGCGCTGTATGGGGCACCGGTGTGGGTGGCGGCTCTGACTGCCCTCAATAAGGCCCGCCTCTGGCGGCCTCAGAGGATATTGGCGGTCAGAGCCATACGCGGATACCGCACGGTGTCCACCGAGGCGGCGTGCGCCTTGGCCGGAACACCTCCGTGGGATTTGGAGGCGGAAGTGCTCGCCGAAGTTTATCGACAGGTGGCTGAATTCCGAGTGGCGTGAAGCCGCCCGTCGAGCCACGATGGCTAGATGGTCGTTCCGGCTGGAGACTCCGCGCGCTGGCTTTGCCGCCGTCGCCCGATCCGTCGCCGGCGAACCGGGCGGCGGAGGCGCGCCTATCAGCGCCTCATGCCGCCCTGAGTGTGGCCGCGGATGGTCGGGATGGGTTTTCCCCACCATCCGCTTTAGTGGCCGCCCGCGAGGGGGCGACGTTACGCGTGGTACGTCGCCTAATTAGAGAGTTTACCAGCAGACGGTGCCCGCTTCAGTGCGGGCAGGCGCTGGGGGGGGGTCCGGATGTGTTAATAACAGCAGTTCCCGGATCCCTCAGAGTGGCACAACGTGTGGTTTTAGTCGGTTCGATTCCGACACACCACCCCGCCGCAAACCCCGGCGCGAGGGGGTTTCCACACGTTAAAAAAAAAAAAAAAAAAAGTAGCAGGAAAAACCGGTTGAACTAGTAGCCGACCTCAAAATTTTCAGACTAATAAAGGCTAGGAAGATAAAATATAGAAGTATATATATAGATAGGAGATAGAAGTTAATAACAATTCCTGAAAACAATTTTTTTTAAAAGGAGGTTTTGATCTAATATAACCACGCTGACCATACAGACTAGTTAATGATGATTAGAGGACACTAACAACTAACCGTAATTTAGTAAGGACTACGATAGACTAAGAAGAGTGTATCCGAAGTTAACTTTGACACAACAAGAATATATTTTGCGTCAAAATCAAAGAACAAAATTCTCAAAATATGGAGCATCATGAATTTACAACAACAAGGATACAAGAAACATAAAAGGAAATGTGCAATCCGCTCTAATGAGGTTAACTATTTGGAAAATACTTCCTATCACGAATAATGCGATAATAGTAGGACGAAGATGTAAGGAAAATATTGCACACATACTTCCGCACAAAAAGGTTTTATGGCTCGTAAACCCAATGATCCTAAAATTGGCGTCAGATTCTTTTCTAATCTCAAAGGTTTGTAGGTATGTAAAATATGGATATTATATTATTTCAAACTATACAAAAATATGTAAATGTATCGAGCCAAAAAATAATCATTACATAAAATATTCGTATTTTATGACAGAAAACTATTCTTGAAACCACATCATAAAGGAAATAAAAGAGACATGTTAAAAAACTGATCAAATAAATTATTTGATCAGTTTTTTAACATGTCTATTCATAACGTATAATGTATTGCATAGGTAATGCATATATGTGTATAATATATACTTTGAATATTATGAACTAGTTCTTTGGCTGCTCTGTAATAATTTGAATGTGTCCTTTTAATTCAATGTATATTTATGTAGACCTATGAGTAATTTTTTTAATTCTTAAAATAAAACAGTCTTAGTTAAAGGTAAAACTATGATCAATATTCGTGACGGCACTTCTGAGATTCTAAAATATTTCTCTGAATCTCAGCGGTTCAGATTTGAGAGATACTGCCATGACAAGGTTGGTCAGATCGATTATCCAAATTATTTATATTAATATTCAATCATCAAAATTTTAACAAAAAAATACCTACTTCAAGAACTGTACCAAATTGAAATGAGACCACACGGAAAACACCAGCTTTCAAATAAAATAAGAATCATCAAAATCGGTTATAAGGTTACAAACATAACAAAATACAGTCGAATTGATAACCACCTCCTTTTTTGAAGTCGGTTAAAAAGTAATACTAGTCGGTAGACTGGTATACCTACACTTTTCAAATTTTAAGTTCATATTTAATGATAATAATATCTAAATAATACGTACAAATTGCCAAGTGTCCTAAAAACTTTGCTGACAAAACATTTCTAAAAAAAAATATTGTATTACTTGGTTAACTTCTCAATCAATAAAATTGAGTCTATGGTAAAACAATATCAATTTAACTTATATATAGCCTGATTCTGAGTTTGTAAGCAATCCAGGATCAAATAGTTAAGCAGTACAAGAATACTGCAACTGGATTTACTTTACCACTGTTGTTTTAGACTCGAAGCACAAAGCTTAAACTTTTGATATCGCATTATACAATATCTCTTGCGAAGTAACGAAAATAATACAATCTGTGTTTCCATTGTAAATGTTTCACCACTTATTTTATTCTTGAATAACATTTTACTTTAATTGATTAACATTAGTTTTAGTATTACATCTATTACATACTATGATTCTCGAGTCACGTTGATGTTCACAGTGAACTCTGAAACTATCCAATTAATTTTTACGTTTTTTTTAATCTATATTTTGCTGGCGTATTCATATATACATATTCTATCAATGTATTGTACTCTCACTATATTTTAATCAAAACAAGCTACTGAATAAAATCAATAACTTTAGATTAGGTGGAAGAAATCGTAGTTTTATTACACCTACACTACACAAATAACTACATTTTAGTTAGTTGCCTAATATTGGTAGATAGTATTCGGTATTTAAATAAGAGAAACCATACTGATACCCGAGATTCTCTCAAGTTCAAACTTATTCTTACACTCTATCTGTCTTGGTATTGCAAAATTGCATGAACAAGATTTAAACTGCATTACCTACCAATACTAATTTTAAACAAAATTTAAGAAGAATAAAAAAGAAAAACTGAAAGATGAGTAGATCGGTCTAATGTCTGAAATGAACATAATAATACCCCGAGAATGATGAAACGCAAACATTCTTAATAATACGAAATGACATCAAATATTATATTTATTTATATGAAATGCTATGTTCGTGTACTATCGCGAGGCACGTATCACGCCCTCTTTCAGCTCAGAATAGAATACTTCATCATTTTACGTGTCTCACAACAATCTATTTAAATAATATATCGGTCACATAGCCTGTTGCTTTTAGTTATAATATATTTATAATACTTTATCAACTTTTTAACTACTATCCATTGTATGCTATTGTCTATTCTTCTTTTGTTATTGTCTGTGGTCTGTCACTGTCTATGGTATTTATTGCTGATAAAACATATACTTCTTGCCTAGTGGTTAGCGTAAGCGACTGCAGATCAAGAGGTCTCGGGTTTGATTCCCGGGTCGGACTACTGTTGGGTTTTCTTACAAGAAATAGCAGCCCGGAGTATGGAATATGGCGGTGTTTCCCGCCCGTGCCTCGTATAGCACGTTAAGCCTTCGGTCCCGGTTGTCATGAACATCTATGGCAATTATTATTGGGAAGTTCACTGCCCCTAAATGTACTGACAACTAGTTCAACCTTCGAATTCAGTTCATCCTCAGGGTTGCGGAGGTTCGATGCCGCTCCGTGTAAAAACTGATATTCTGGTAAAACCGGTTGAACTAGTAGCCGACCCCAAATCTTGGGAATAATAAAGGCTAGGAAGATGGTGATATATTATGAGTCAGTTAAACTTAAAAAATACAAATGAGAGAGACAACTCTAGAGAGCTTCAATCATAAAACATCCTGTGTTTACAAAATGGCTGGCGAGCTACCGACTGTTAATTTATTTCTGCATATAACGTTTAATAATGGCACATATAAATGTGGTTTACCTACGAAGCCGGATTTCCCTCTAAGCCCGCGACGCCCGAACCTAGGCCGGATCTGAGTGAAAATTTGAGGTGTTGCAAAATTTATGAGGTAACCAAAATCCTAATCATTTCAGCCACAATTTAGAGTAAATTAGGACATAATTCCTTTTAGCTTCGTACAAAACTCATACACTTTTATAATAAACAAAGTGATATACGTGGACAACAAGGTTATTTACTGACAGTTGCGGATATATTCAGTTTTTTGTACTCGTGTACTCACATGTGTACTCACACACGCTTTTGCAGTTAAAAACTTTCAGGACGCAATTGTTATATACTTATTAATCTTAACCTTGGCTGTGTTCGTGTTATAAATGTTTTATCTATCCATCGGAAACATCACCCTAATCTGAATGTTTGTTAGACACCCCACATTTAGACATAAAGGCATGAAAAACGAACTCACATTAGTATCATAGTACTATTTTAAACAAATTAATTAAATTATAGTATTATATTCCATCCATATGATATTTCATCATGTAAATACATTTTTTAAGGAAAAGTTTCGGTAACTAATTTGCTACTTTTTTTGACACTGTTTTGTATATCAGTAGGTTACAGATGCTTTTGTTTACCTGAAAGTAAAAGGTTTTTAAATTACTTCTATTAATAGCGCTTCTATTTTTAAAAACACTTTTGCTGTTTTCCTGATAGACTTATTGAGGACCTAAATACTCTTATTTACTGGGTATGTAGTAATTATTAGTTCATAAAAACCTTTTAATTTTCACCGAAATACATAGATAGATACTTAAATCCATTAATGTCTCTCACATATACAACACGAACCTTAAAAATGTGTACGTTAAATTACATACTGTTTGCTCAATATTTAAAGTTAATGCTGCGGTACCTCTAAAAATATAACACAGCTTATACACGTTCCCTTATTCGAATCTGAGGACACAGGTGGACGCAGTGTACACGTCTGTAAATATTTAATGTACACCCTTAACAGCTCTTTGCTATTATAATCTACGATATTGTACAAGTATATAACCCTAAACTCTCGCCCACTCCCATCTCATATTTTATAAGCAAAGTTACGTTAGCGAAAGTACTTGATACTTAATACGACCGAATAATATAATACTGTTTGTAGAGTTTCTTAAAAAGGATCTTACAGTATCTGTACTAATTCTTAAAGAACTTTGAATGCTTTTAGATATCCATTTAGAGCTTTCAAGTATGTAAACCAGCACTTAAAGATTTATGTCAAATTTTGGCACGGGTGAAATGGAGTTCTGGGAAGAAAATTCATATTCAAAAATTTGTCTGTATGATGAATATGAAATGATGAAATAGAAAAAGCCATATACATTATAATTTTTTTTATGGATTAGAAATGTGGTGTTTCACTACTCATACTCTTATTCCTATGGGTATCGTTAGAGGTAACTGGAGGAGTATACTACGCTCCTGCGTAATATACTCCTCCAAATTATGCTCCTTAGAATATCACTGCAAAGAAAATAAAAAATTAAAACAAACCCTTTTTTATGGAATAGGGGACAAACGAGCAGACGTACCACATGATGGTAAACGATTACTGCCGCCACCACACCAGAGGCGTCACAAGTGCGTTGCCGGCCTTAGGGGAGGATGGGGAGAGGGATGAGGGGAGGGTTTGGTGTGTGGGCCTCCGGTATACTCACTCACTCGGTAAAACACAGCTCAAGCGCTATTCCACACCGGTTTTCTGTGAGGCCGTGGTATCATATCCGTCGAACCAGCCCATTCATGCCGAAGCGTGGCTCTCCCACGGTCTAACACTATATCAATCTACCTGACTAGCGTGGTATAGTACACCAAAGCCTCCTTTCGAAGGAGAGGACTATGTCCAGTATTAAATTCTCAAAAACTATTGATGACCCTAAATCTTTATATATATGTCGGAGTCACAGTGTGGAGCGATCGGTCGAAGCGGTTTTTATGAAATGGTGACGTCAGCTTCGCCGACGTCACTTGGATATTTTGTCAAGTGGCACTCATGATTTTAAAGCAATAGAAATCGCTCACAATCAATTCATTATTACACACGTTGGTAGGTAGGGTTTATTTGCACAGCCAAAGACAATATAGAATTCCAATAGTTTATTGAATCAATGAAGCTACAGTTAAAATCATAGATCGGCACAACATTGTCAAAGTGAACCAGGTGAGAACACCAAAATTCACTGAACGTCCGTGACGACCCATAACCTCCAGTTTCCAAATGCGTAGGGCCTTATGAGAAGAAACCGGCAAAGAAACTCATGGCCACTCTTTTGAAAGTTACATCTTAACTTATTAGTTACAAACTATCAATAGTCAATTACAACAATTAAGAAGCCTATGTACTTAGCTTATTTACAGCTTGTCCTTCCTCGTACAATGCCCGTACTAAACTGATCTGTTGATTCTATTTTACTTCAATACGAAACGGTGGGTAGTTAGTTTAAGAGCCAATAGGTTAGTAGTCCGTATTAACAATGTACTCTGTGTTAGTAGCCTCGCAACTCGTGCGGCCGCTCTCTTTTATACCGGCTGCTCGTTTTAACTAGTGGTGACACCTACTACTATATTCGGTGTTACCCGCACACATTTTAGTAACATTAAATGTAATATTGCTTACAGAATCGACTAAAACTAAAACGACATTATTAAATCAAGCTGTTAGTAAACTAAGACTTAATAATCACATCGTTAACAACAAATAATCAGTTTCTTCCTTTACATACACCGTCCAAACTGCCATGTTTCTCGATGCACAGTTTGACGTTTCGAATAATCGATTGAAATAAACACGAATTCAAATTAAAACTTAAGAAAACTACTCGTTCTCCGACACGGCCGTCCTGATGCATCACACGTCCTCGTGTGAGTCATCTGTAACAAAGAAAAGCAACCACAGTAGCTCAATTTATTCGGCCGGTATTGCCTGGCCCACAGGCATTCTGATGGACTTACACGTCTACGTGTTTGTTAACTGAGGAATCATCTGGACAGTGAATCCGTCCTCTCGGCTATTCCTGACCAAATTAAAGATTCATAGAAACCAATTTCAATTATAACAAATTATTTTGCCTTCATGATTTTAAATTTGATGTTTCTATTCACGTCAGTATCACGATAAGGTTCTGACCATGCTCATTTATGTCTCTACCAGCATAATCACATAAATCTTAGTACAAACAATAATGATTGTTAATCTAGGTTCAGCACCTCTGTTTAAATCGCCAGTAACAGCGTTAAGACGTTTTGACTTAGTCGCTTAACCAGCAACTGCGTATAACCACTTCACCAGCGGCTTTTTGCTCAACTCTTAACCAGAGATCGAGATCTTTTTATTGTCACTTAACCAGCAACATATCGTAGTCACTTAACCAGCGACTGCGAATAACCACTTAACCAGCGGCTTTTTGCTCAACTCTTAACCAGAGATCGAGATCTTTTTATTGTCACTTAACCAGCGACTAACATTCGCATAGCCACATGCGCACCGCGCACTCTCTACAGATAAGTACTGCACGAGCTACGGCTACAAATGACCAGCGAGACCTAAGGAGGTAGTGAAACCAGGTTACCAACACTACATCCCTTGTGATTAAATAACTTTGTTTATTAATAAAAATAAACTTAAAACGTCACAAAATACATTCCAAATAATTGTTCACGAACAAAATAAAGACTTCGATTAATTTAATAAACCATACAAGGATCATTGTTTTCTACATCATGTTCATCGGACATATCAATAGGGACTTCACTAGTGGGTATTTGACGGTTTGTATTCACTTTGATTACTGCGAGCGTAGATGATCAATGGTTGATAGAAAATATGTGTGGGTAGAAAATATGTGTGCTAATATTTCGGCGACCACGTAAGGACCTTTATACTGTGGGTCTAATTTCATTTCATTGCGATCCTCATTTTATAAGAGAACGTAGGCACCAATAGAAACGACCTTATTATTTTTAAGAACTTTTCGAAAATTACAACTGAAAAGCCTAATGCAAGCAGATTTTCATTCTTTTCTTTAAACAATTATGTCGTTTGAAATACAGTAATCGTGTACCTACTACAGGAAATGCTATTCAGTGCATTTCTTCAACCCGGATTTCTTGACAGAATCTATTGTTTTATTAAAAAGAACCCTCCCATTAGGAATAAACATCCTGTGTCACGGGGGACCTCACAAAAGGACATAAAACGTACACAAAAATCACCCAGACTCGGGGCAAGAATTTGTGAACCACACAATACTATGTTACAATAAGGGCGGGCGTTACCTACCCTCAATAACATTACTGCACCATATTGTCGTTAGCCCAGAAATCTATCAACAGAATTTGTCTTATTAAAGAGCATTTGAAACAAAATGAAAACTTCTCACCAAATCTTTCTTAGAGCTGAACTAGAGCTGGTTGGATGGAGCTGACATTCACTGGTTACTCGGTTTGTAAATCGTTTGCCTTGGCATTCATATTGGAACTGCATCTATGACACCACACTTTTCAAGGTTCAAGTAATCGTCTTCTGCGCTTCGGTTTCCTTCAACTGTCAGGCGAGGTAGTATCTGAAATCTCAGATTATGTGTTAGCAATATTGTCATGACTAAAATTGTCCTAATCTTTACTAGATTACGTAAACTTATGATTTTGCCACAACTGAGCGCTTGTATTTTTCACACATCACTTCTTCACTTTTACAGTCGGAGTAGTTCTCTCACTAGTTGGCGGTTCTCGTATAGCACAATTTATTCCGTATCGAAAATATTTTTTTTAACGTAGGGTAAACGTAAAATAAAATAATAACAATCTGCCCTGTATTTTGTGTCTGATCTGTTATGGGTAACCCATAGGGGTAATTCATAGGGGTAGTGCATAGGAGTAATCCTCAGGTAATCTCTAGGGGTAGTCCACAGGGGTAATTCACAGGTAATCCATAGGGGTAACCATAGGTAATCCATAGGCGTATCCATAGGTAATCCCACTTCTGATGTCGGAGTCGCAGTGTGGCGATCGATCGGTCGAAGCGGTTTTTATGAAATGGTGACGTCAGCTTCGCCGACGTCACTTGGATATTTTGTCAAGTGGCACTCATGATTTTAAAGCAATAGAAATCGCTCACAATCAATTCATTATTACACACGTTGGTAGGTAGGGTTTATTTGCACAGCCAAAGACAATATAGAATTCCAATAGTTTATTGAATCAATGAAGCTACAGTTAAAATCATAGATCGGCACAACATTGTCAAAGTGAACCAGGTGAGAACACCAAAATTCACTGAACGTCCGTGACGACCCATAACCTCCAGTTTCCAAATGCGTAGGGCCTTATGAGAAGAAACCGGCAAAGAAACTCATGGCCACTCTTTTGAAAGTTACATCTTAACTTATTAGTTACAAACTATCAATAGTCAATTACAACAATTAAGAAGCCTATGTACTTAGCTTATTTACAGCTTGTCCTTCCTCGTACAATGCCCGTACTAAACTGATCTGTTGATTCTATTTTACTTCAATACGAAACGGTGGGTAGTTAGTTTAAGAGCCAATAGGTTAGTAGTCCGTATTAACAATGTACTCTGTGTTAGTAGCCTCGCAACTCGTGCGGCCGCTCTCTTTTATACCGGCTGCTCGTTTTAACTAGTGGTGACACCTACTACTATATTCGGTGTTACCCGCACACATTTTAGTAACATTAAATGTAATATTGCTTACAGAATCGACTAAAACTAAAACGACATTATTAAATCAAGCTGTAAGTAAACTAAGACTTAATAATCACATCGTTAACAACAAATAATCAGTTTCTTCCTTTACATACACCGTCCAAACTGCCATGTTTCTCGATGCACAGTTTGACGTTTCGAATAATCGATTGAAATAAACACGAATTCAAATTAAAACTTAAGAAAACTACTCGTTCTCCGACATATATAATTCTTCTGTGAGTGTGTATGTCACTGAACTACTCTCAAACGACTGGACCGATTTTGATGAAATTTTTTGTGTTTGTTCAAGAGGATCTGGGAATGGTTTAGATTCACAATTTTGTCCGCTGGACAATGTTTTTTTAATTAATTTTTAATTTATTAGTAGTTATGGCAAAACGACGTTTGCCGGGACAGCTAGTTTATATATATAAAACTAAATAAAAATGTGAACTAATTTGAAAATTGACATACAAGTTATCCAAACGTTCACGTCAAAAGAACAAATACTTATGTTATCACTTGACTGATAAATGAACCCTGCCCAATTTAGTAATGAAATCAAAAATGGTAACAATAAATGCAATTTAAAAATACTTCTCCAATATTCGTGAAATATAAGTTGAAAGTCATAGTTATGACCCATCAAAAGTGAGTTAGACAACTATGTTCAAAATTTGCTCTAGTATTAGCAAATTTCTGTGAAAGAAACACTGTAAATTTTGTATAGAGTATTTAATATGTGATGATAATCTAATCCGACCGATTTCAGACAAGGCGACCACTTCGACCCCTTATAGGGCTTGGCGCTGATGTGCCCGGAGATGGCTTATATAGCTGATTTTCGCAGCAAATTTACACAGTAATATTGTATAAACCTTAGTTGTTTGTTACTGTTATATATTACACACTTTGTAATTCACTTTCCTTTGTAATTTATTTGTGCGCGATCTAGTATATTATATAGAACGACTACTGACAAGCTCTTATCTCTTTCATATTCCTTTACATATTAATTTATAGCTATCTATCGATCTATCGCTCTAATTTTATCATCAAACAATTTTTCCAATTTGTTTAACAACTATCAGTACATTAAAACTAACTAGTATCTGGTTTACCTTTACACACAAATGTTACAAAATTATGCGTCTAATTTTGAGTACATTAAGTATTCTAAGTATATTGAAGTATGAAGTAAATATTAATAATAATAATTCTAAGTATTCTATGTCTAGTAACGACAGCGATTCCAAAATTAATTTGATGTCTAGAGCTCATCGTTCTCTATGGATTCTAGACATAAATTAGTTCTGAAATTGCTACCGATCATGTTTACGGCGGTTAGGGAAATCATAATGTACAAAACAATAGTTCTGTTCAATTCAATTCTGTAGTAAACTCAGCCAAACGAAAGATCATCTCTGTGCGCAGAAATTTAATAAGTAATAAACCTAACATAAAGTTGTTCAAGAGGTATTTGCTAAACTATATCCATGGGTTTTATTTTGCCTTGGTAGTCACGTTATAGATGATAACTTTTATTACTAAAATATTTAAGAACTTTGTCACCAAACTTAAGATCATAGAGTTACAGAATATCTTCTACTAGTAGATTTAAATTTTCTGCTTAGTGAGTCAGATATAACGTATTTTTGTATTTTAACAATGTAATCGTTTATGTTGCGGTTCTCATTCTTGTATTTTTTTATTAATTTTAGGTGACATATTTTAGATAAAAGTAGTAAAAGTTTTTTTAAATCATATTAATTTTATGAGAGTTAAAACACTAACATTAAGAACTTACCACGAAGCATCAAGGAGATGCAAGTTTTCATAATCACCAGTTAAAGGTTTCAATACACAAAATATCTTATTAGATGGAATTCGAAAACCGTCGATACGGTATTTGATTTTCTACTGCTGTCGAAAACAAAAGAAAATTAAGTTGAAAATCTCTTCTAGCCCAATGTGGTCCGAGAAGAAATTGAATGAAGGTAGTGTCTGAGTTAATTTTTATTAAAAAAAAATATTTCTACTAAATATTGCTTGAACTGCAGCTGTGAGTATTATCTTCATCGTTTATTCAACAGTTTATGGAAGTGGAAACTTATGAAATTCATGCTTCATTTAACATAATTCGGATATCAAAGTAAAGCTTATGAGCTGAGTTTAATTTGCGTTTCGTTTATGGAAAATTTATATTAAAGATGCAAAAAGACATTCGCAGTTACACTTACAAGCCCACGTTTCATTTCTGTATTGTCAGTATTACGCGCATTGTACTGATGAAATAGGTTTTCGGGACAAAGCTTTGGCACTTTGTACTGTAACACAATTATTTAAAATGGAACAAAATTCTCTTGTATTTTTATGAAAAAAGTTTTTGACAAAGTGTCAAACAAACACCCACACTCGTGTCCTTTTAAAATCTAATGTCAAATGAGGTAGAGGTGCCTGGAAACCGTAATCATAACGGATTAGAGAACTCAAATTTTGACAAATAATATTAATATACAGATCAAATTTGTATTCAAAAAATAAATATTCTTTTTCCTTATTATTTACAAATGTTTCCGGCTTGATCTACTGTAATCCCATTTTGCTTAAATCAGTTTGATATTCATAACGTGTCATTTTTGAGTATCCGTTAGTATTACTTTTGTAATCTATACAATTAAATAAAATGTGAGTGTCTGTTTGTAATATTAAAATAACCACTTTTTACTAAATTCATATGTAAGTATACACGGTACATATACCAAAAATGTACTTAATTTTTTTTTGTCTGTCTATTCGTCTGTCTATTTGTTCCGGGTAATCTCTGGAACGGCGGGACTGATTTTGACGGGACTTTCATTGGCTGATGATCCAAGGAGTAACTTAAACTACTTTTTTTAGACTAGCTTAGTTCCGTGGCGCTATCCGCGGTACAACGATAACCGCGGGGTTCAGATAGTCCATCATAGAATATAATATATTCTATGCTTACCCTACTTAAAAATTTATGAGAACTTTTTGCTTTATTATGTTTCTAGAAATTTTTATCAAGTAATCAGTTGGCTACAATGCCAGAAATAGAATAATTGACGATCAGAACAAAACTAAAAGATATATTCATGAAATTTTTGTAGACTATCCATTAGTCTAGTTACTGCTTTCATGTTAAAACTGTGAAATGGCATGAAAATAGAAATGAAAAACATAAAGTAATTGTACTACGTACCTTAACAAGGTGCGAGAATTATTTGAAGTACCGCCAACATTATTTACTGCATGCTTAGACAGTGTAGTTACAACTTGAGACTAAAATACTTGATACAGAACTTACATTAGGCAACAATCAAGGATAAGGTCGACAGCATCTAGTTAACTGGTATAATATAATAATAAATCTCTTTATTTATTCTTATAAAACTATCATAGATGAATGAAGAAGCGAGACTACCATCAAAGACAATGCACTATCAAGAGGCTAGATCCCCAAAACACATCAAATAGTGAAAAAATCAAGAACAACAACCAAAATTTTTCTTCTGAGAAATATCTGAAGGACTACTCGTAAATAGTTTTCTCAGCGCTATAAAAAACTTCTTACTGATAACCTTTAGATGAATAAAACAACAATAGATGATAATATAATAAGAAATCACGAACTCGATAAGAGATTCTTGATTTGCTAAAAAAAACTGAACTTTAATTAGGTAGATAAAAATAAATTTGTAATCAGTCGGCTCTTTCCAGTAATCTAATTCGGTAAAAAGTTATTTAATTGATAGAATGATAGAATCAAAACTAATCCAGCGTTTGTCCGAAATTCATTAAAGAAATTGGAATTCACGTAAGTAGACGAGATAAGAAAATTCCAAATAGATTTCGTTTTCTTTGAAACAATACCTTTTGCAACAATTTTATTTTATCGAAAACGGCTGGATTTGGTAAAAATACATATTTCTTCAATAAAAGTTAACTTCTGTATTAATAAAATAGGCTTTTATTTCTTCCTAATTTGCAGTTTTTTAAAATATAATATTACTTACGTCTAACTTTATTAAAAAAAAATTGATATTGTGTTTTCCGGTACATATAAGGCAGATTTATGTTAGTTCATGAACTGAAAAACGTCATGAAGGGCACGCCTGTAAAAATATCACTTAAAAAGGGGAGTCAACTGAAAGGGCCAATATTTATGTTTTACAACAAGTTAGTGGTCGCACCACATGCATTCTATTTCCATACGAGCGCTGGCGACATGGGTGGCGCAACCGCCATAAATCAACACAATTTGTTCCCAGAACATTTTGAGCGTCCGTTAATATATCGCGATAATTGTTTAAATAATACACAGTTAACGAATTTATTCATCCCGGATGCTGGTCGTTTGTTATTTCTGGTACATTTATTATAATTTTCATCTATATTAAGAAATTCAAATATCTACAAACGTTGTTTGCTCTAAAAGTCGGCTGAAAAGCTTTTTAAAACATAATAATTGCGAGTTTTGTATACAAATTGCCAATTTATGAATCGTTCCAACATTATTAGCTGAGCCATGTTTACAATGGAAATTAAATTGAATTATCAGATGTGTTTTCCTTTTTGTATTTTGATTAACGTATAATTAAATTTCGAGTCGAAATAATATATTCGAAGTGTTAAGATGACATAATTAAGTAACTTGAAAACTATTGCGTTCTATGGTGTATAATTACCACTTACCGACAGGAATAAACGTAATAACATATCTTTAAACTGTCTCAGATTTCGACCAAGTTGCAATGACCTGGATTATTGGTACACATAGGTGCATTATGACCACGTACAGTGCAATATGCCTATCAGTCGCGGTGATTCCGATTCATTAGTAACAAGTATATAGCTAAGTTTATACTTACACGTCATATTAATACTTCTGTACAATAACATTGTGTTGTATGAAAAAATAATACTGTAACAGTAACACACACACACACAACTTCTTTAACTAAATAACATACCTCAAATGTTTTATATATTTACTAGTTGTTGCCCGCGGCTCCGCCCGCGTTTATGTCGGTTATATGTATAACAAATAGTAGCCTATGTGTTATTCTGATGTATATGCTATATTAATGTAAAGTTTCATCCAAATCCGTTCAGTAGTTTTTGCGTGAAAGAGTAACAAACATCCATCCGAACATCCATCCATCCTTACAAACTTTCGCATTTCTAATATTAGTAGGATGAAATTTTCTTTAAATATATATTACTTTTATTTTGTTGATTGAAAATAAATGAATACCAAATTAGACAGCCTGACATTAAATGGTTTGGCCGTCCACGCCTTTGAAATTAAGTGGATAAATACACAGACTTTGTCGCTATTTATTGCATTTAACAGATCTCTCTCTCAGACTTCTTTATCAGGCTATCTTTGAAGTTAATAGTAAATGCCAGCAACATATCTTAGCATTTCGGGCTAAGAATTCACTAGCCCAGAAATATTAATAAAGGCAGTAACGCAATTCACGATGAGAATTATCTTTGCGATTGCATGGTTGGGTGCGGCCTTTAATGCACATCACCGATGGGAATACCTCCGCTTATAACTCCGTTCTCGCTTTGCGACTTACACTGCCTGCGGACCCGGCGGTAGTAAATCTTCCACGTACCTATCGCGATTTAAAATACGTCTACTGAATTGCCGAACGGAAAATATAGTGTTCTAAAAAAAGAATAGTATTTTACTATGGTAATATTCTATTAAGAACCAAATCATATGAGCAAAATCTGTTTTATTTCTGTCAAACTGCCTTCTAAGTGAAAAACGCCAACAACAGACGTCTATGTTAATTTATTTGTCCGAAAATATCAACATATAGTGTATACTTTAGAATAGTTAGAGTTGGGAGTGGCGTAGATTTGACTGCCACGTTGGTCTTGTGGTTAGCGTAAGCGACCGCTGATCAAGAGGTCTCGGGTTCGATTACCAGGTCGGACTGCTGTTGGGTTTTTCTTAAAAAAAGTAATTCTCAATAGCAGCCCGGAGTATGGAAGACGGCGGTGTTTCCCGCCCGTGCCTCAGAGAGCATGTTAAGCCGCCGGTCCCGGTTGTCATGAACATCTATGGCAATCGTTAGTGGGAAGTCAGTACCCTCAAATATACTGACAACTAGTTCAACTTTCAAATTCAGTTCACCCTCAGGGTTGCAGAGGTCCGATGCCAGTCACTCCGTGTAAAAACGGATATTCGGGTAAAACCGGTTGAACTAGTAGCCGACCCCAAGTATTGGGAATAATTAAGGCTAGGAAGGTGAAGATGATGAGAATGGTATAGATTTAAAAAGCGAATTAAACTTGTTCCAGTATATTGACCGAAAAACAAAGTTTAAAAAATTACATTACATTACTAAATTATTTCGGTATCACCATATTTATTTGCTGCAAGCGAAATAATTTAGGTATGACTATATGACTGGCTGCCTAAACACGGCACACCAGTTCGATGGTCCCTATTTTCGAGTAGAGTAATTCAAATGTTTTTATGGTTAACACAACATTTGAACTACTCTACTCAAATAATATCTTATTGCAGATCCGACATTAATAATAAGGACCATCGAATTGTCTGTACATTGGTCAATGTTTCAAGCAGTTTGTTCATATATCATCTCAGTGACTACCAGTTCTAATTTCATCTCGTCACAGTTAAGGGTATCGACAATCGATTCACTTATAAATAAGCTAGTGGATCATTTACTAGACACGCTATAGAGCCAGTTCCACAGTATTATGTCCTAAAAAAAATTTGCTATTCGAGACAGTTATATTTTCGTTAATATTTGTTATTTGAGAAATTCGTTATCTCAGTCTACATATTTTTATTTACTAATTATTCTAAATAGTTCGTGCACGACGTTCAATCTATACATAGAACTGTTCGATAACATTTCTACGTATAAATTGAACGTACGACAAAATCTATGGAACTTGATCGATATCAAGTTCCATATATTTAATCGCACGTTACAATTTTCAAAATCCATTGACTACAATATTTGTAATTTTGTGTTCTATTTTTAATTTTGTGTTCTATTTTTAATTTTGTGGCTACCCAACAGATATCAATCAAACGAGAGAAAAGAAAGTTAAATAGAAGCGGAGGTTCGGGAGGGCACGACGAGAATTGATAATTAAAGAATCAAACCACTAATGTTGATCTAGTCTACAATTAAACTATTGATAAATATTCAATTTAGCTGCCGTAAAATTAAGATACATTTGATAGTTTTCAAATTTAGTTAAGTTTGGAATAAGCTCTCATGGAGCTTTACAGATTATTATCGAAATGCATGTTTTTTTCCGTAGCTGATAAAAAATGGAAAAAAAAAAACTTTCTTGAATTTAATTTTGTGAGTGACGACCGACCTATAAGTTCCACCTCCTCCTTAAGTATTTTGGAGAACTTTTGCTCAAGTATTTTTACACACTTCGTGTAAGCAATGAACAATTTTTTTTACCCGTATTTGGTCATACCGTGGTATCACTTTGGCTGTGCCGGCTAATTTATGTTGAAACATTGCCCTCCCACATCAAAATTACAAATATAAAGATAACATAACAAGCACAGTATAATAGGTGTCTGTTAATTTTCCTTTACGTTACATTATTCCTTCCGGAACTATTTGTACGGTCGTTAACATAATGGACCGCTGAGCTAAAGATAAATGGTACGCGGAAAGAGAAATCAACCAGCCAAGAAGTAGGAAAACTAGAATCCAAAGTACCGCCAAGTAATGGCCATCCCTAATAAGGCTATTTCCGATTACATAACTTATATTATTATCTGCAAGTTGTACTAGTTTCTCGTTGAAGTTATCACATTTATTATTTAGTAGTGCTCTTACTATAATAGTAGGGAAATATGTGGAGAGAAACAAGTAATATCCAATTTTGTTTTGGTTAAAAAAATTTACTTTTTAGAAATGTTAATTTTTAAATTGGGACATATTAACGTCCAACAATCATAGATCTCATAGAAATATTAAGTAACGTAATTGTGTTAATACGATTATGACTCCGTTGAGGATACATTGTATTTCAGGAAATTACACTTAACTAGGATTCCAAAGTGAAATCCTGAAATACGGAAAAGTAAACAAAGCATTTTAATTCAAATCATGGCACTGCCTCTGTGGAACACGAGATGAAATAAGACTTCAAGACGTCACTTATCTGCAATCTCAAACACTCTTCCAAAGATAGCGCCCTATCTTTTTGGTGATTTCCTAACATGAACGCTGCATAACGCTCGCCCTAGTTTTACTTACAGAAAAACATCGGCATTTTCCCTAAAAGATACTAATATAAGCATATCCTGTGTTTTATTTTTCTCGGTTCAATGTGAACGTCAGTTATTTTATTAGATCCATGCTACCGGTGAAATGTCTGTCACGGTCTGCGGTATTGAAGAAATATTCATGTTCAGGATCCCTCGTCGGAAGCCGGCAATATTGCCGACGGAGATAATTGAGTTATATTCTCAGCCACCGTATTATCACTCAAGCGCAGGTGAGTGAGAAAATTTGTCGTAAAACCCCAACTATTATGGAATAAATAAATAGCAATAAACTGATCGAGGCAAAATCAGAACGTGACTTGGAAACAGATGTAATGTTTCTTTTTCTCAGAAGTTATAAAAACATTTTAGATTGATTATAACAACGGTTTTTTATTTAATTAATATTAATTGATTTGATCTTTCACATATTGGAAACCAATTTCATAAATAGCATGAAATTACATAACTACTAACATTCTCTCATGTTGGTATACTTCATAATATATTTAATTACTAGCTTTGGCCTGCGGCTCCGCCCGCGAGTATGTCGTTTATCGCAGTGAAAAGTAGCCTATGTCCTTCCTCAAGTGTCAAATCGGTGCAGCCGTTTAGTCGTGATAGTGTAACGGACATACAAACAAAGTAACTCTACTTTCAAACTTAAAATATTACTATGACTTATAATAATGTAACTGATAACAATTAATTCTTCTCACTCTTTCATGTTCCATATATTTTAAAATGCACCCAACAAGTGGCGCTTATCGTGGCTCTAATCCCATCGCGGTTTCACAGGCGGCAGCCTCTCTAAGTTATTAGATTTGAAGAGTTTTGACTGAAATGCTCTCAACCGCATCAATTTGTGCTTCGTTAAACGATTTGGATGGAATATCTTAGATCTCTCTACACAGCCATTCATTCTCATGGATAGTGCAGTACCAAAGTATGTGCTACTACTATTATTATACTTATTGATTTTGATTTATTTTTATATATTCATATAGTTATAAGTTACTTATTATGTTAACAATAAAACGCAGTTTTAATGGACATTATAAGAAGTGTTTAACAATTGGCACAAGAGTATGTATTAGGTTTTTTAACTAGAACAGCAAATCTTAGTATTATGGGACTATTTAATATACACCTAACTTCAACAACTCGGGCCTTATCCATTGCGCTCATGTTATCGTCTTTATTTTTGTATTATTCTCAGTTTTGAGTTATGCATAATTGACATATATGAGGTGATGCAGCAGTAAATCGTCATGCATCCGTTGCACTAAAACCAATAACTATTCTTAAAATTATGAGATACGGTAGATTAATGATAGTCGGACACGTCATATAGTTATCAATTCCCACAATTGGCTATGCCATTTAAACGATTAAACCAGGAAGAATTAATAATCAATTAAAAATTAATTGAGAGTATAGGTTTACAGACGTGAACCTGAATAATATGTTAATGAACTAAATAGTTATTTTTTTCTCTTGTTACTTCTTTCACCAGAAGTATTTGTGTGTCTTGGAAGACTTTACAAACAGAACACCCAGACTTAGAACAACAATATGTGAATCACAGAACGCCATTCATGCAGTCGATTCCAACACTCTAACACCCAATATGTGGTTACACTAATATAACTGTAATGAAAACACATACACTGATAAATGTAACACTATAAATCATCGTCTATAGTATTTGGCTGTCCCTTCGGCACATCACAATCTGAAAATCATATTAACGTAACTACGAGCACGTATTTCTTCCTCATATCATAACACGTACACAGACAGAAAATTGAAAGAAAAAATACTCTTATTTCATGTTAAATGAAAATTGTGTCCTCTTTATATTAAAACAACTGTAGAAAACGGTTCCACTCTTACTCGATTTACCCTTTATGATGAAAACTAAACAAGAAAAGCTAATGTCCGGACCTCCACAAGTTGACATTGGGTACATTATTTCGTTTTATACAAACTTACAGAGACTCCAAACAAATGTTTTGGATAAACACGATTACGCAAAACACGTATTTATTATTATGATAATATTTTGTTAACTTCCCCTAATTACTTTCTTAGTTGTCTTCGTACCTTATTAAAATTCGTACAATTAGAAAATTATTTAAATTGTACGTTAACAGCATTCGCTTCGTTTCGCTTTTGTTGCCATTTGAGTGGCTTAAATACTTGTGTATAGGCATGTTACTGCGGTACATTAAATCGTTTTAATATTAGTTCAATCAGCAAATTAGCGTCGGTAACTAATTATCCCTCATTGTATACCGTCTGAGCTGATGTGGCAAAAACTTGAGTTAACACTATACATCACTCAGCGTGCACACATGACGACGCCACTATTAAGTCATTAATTAAACAACGACGATGTAGAGAAAGACAATTTATAGTCACTCGAGATTGTCCTTAACTAGTAAGTAATAAAGTTCAAAGTAGAGTAATTTTCTTAGGACACAAAGTTAATGGGGTAGCATTAGAAGGGCACGCCACCGTCGGCCGACACCGTCGCAAACAAATAAACCAACTCGTTAAATAAATCGCCGCAGTCAAACATAGTCAAGACCTTTCCGCACCTCTACACCCGTGAATAAATAAAAGTAATAATTTGTTTAACGTACACCAAGCTAGCGTATTATTTTAATTGCTAATTACTAACTTTTAACGCTTTCTAATTAATTACAGTAAAACACCAGTACTATTAGTTACCCCATTCTCTTTACATAACGGGTGCTTTTAAACATTAAAAATCTTATTATTTTCTTGTGGAATATATTCTATAAACCTGGCTTATGACAACAATGATCTTATTGTGTGTATAGATTTTTATAGAAATTGCAACACGACGCAGTATTTACGCAATAGTTATTTTGATAACTTGCAAGGATTGAATGACTGTTCAACGGATTGGAGACCTAAAGGATGTAATAAGAGCAAGTGAATATCTTACGAGCACTCGGTATCTGTATTTTGCTCAATATTTGAGGTCAGTTGGTTATATTCCGCAATTGTTTTGTTGCTAGAAAATAAGACATCTTGACTCAATTTTCTTAAGACACTTCAATAGAATGCCCCAACCTAGTAGTACATGCTGGTTTTTTTCTGTATTGATTCTTAATTTTGTTTCAATTAATTGGAAACGTGATGAGTAGTTTCAGCCTAAAAATTATAAAAGTTTTGTGTTTGCTTGACATGACAATTATTGACGGTTACGAAGTGACAAATTAAATAAACTTGTTTTTCTCTTACTTAGGGAGAGAGAGACTCATGTAAACCGGATGCGAGAAGCCGAGGATCGCACCAAGTGGAGAAGCCTATGTCTAGCAGTAAACTGCGATAGTTTCATGATAATGATCTCTTTTATTTATGACGTAATATAGAAATACCGACAATATTCCTCTGAAACTTGGAACTTATGGAATTATCTAACTATTAAGTAAAAGTTTCACATCAATGGAGGCATTTTTATTAAACATCTAAGAAACATGAAACCTAGACTTAATATAATCTTGATAGCTAAACCTCCATCAAGACATTTTGATGTTACCTTCTTCGAAATTATGAATTTTCTTGCAGGCTTTGTTAGTAAGAAAAATATCCGCGACTTCTGAAGCTTAACTCAGCGTATATGCTTTGTGGTAGTGTTTAGTCAGATCTTAGTAACTTCAGATAAATTCACTGTCTGAGGTCAAATATGTACAAAAAATTGGAAACAGTATTCACCACATAAGTTACCCAAATTAATGGAACGTTAAACTTCGCAGACAATTTATCTTAACAGATCAGATCGCCACAAAATATTTTACATCATAAATCGCTCAAAACTATACAAAGGCGGCTAAAATACAATTTAAATCGAAGTCCCCAAAAATGCCGTAATTTTACTTTTCCAAGTTTTTCAATCTTCAGAAAGTTTATGAATCAATTATAATTTCTCATCCCTTTTTGAGGGCACAATTGAAAGGAAACTCTTTTCAATGTTTTATCTTTGGTGTAAATGAATACCTTGATTTTAAAAACAGATAAATATATACAATTACAGTGAGATTAGCAGTGTTGCCAGCACGTTTCGGTCAATGCGCAATAATAATGACCGACGTCCCTGAGGAGATTAACATAACGAGACAACGAGTTAGGGAAAAGTTACCGTATTCCTGAATCCCCAGGGAAGACTGAGTCGAGAATAATGAGTGAGCATACCAACTTTTGGAGTTCACCGAGATCAAAGCCACTGGGACCTCGGTTACGTCACGGCTAAATTATTACAAGCGTGAATAATTTGTAAAATGTTATCTAAACAAGTTTCACTTAGTAGTTTGAATTATGTTTGTAATTAATGGGATTTTAAATACAATAACATTTATTATTATTTAATTGCTTTTTTATATATGAGGCTCCCAAAGAGACTCTTCTCTGCTTGATGGAAAGCAAGATCAGAATCCTAGAGTAGTGGTCACCATACTCATTGTGATTGCAGACAATACAATAATGCAGCATGAAGATGCCTATACCTCATTGGGCCTCTGGTCTCACACTCACCAACGAAATACGACATACCTTAAAGGCGAAATCAATCAAAGCTTTTTAAACATGTGCACAATTAAGTACAACCCACTTGATATTTTCACCACATTATATTAAAACAAATATTACATATTCTCTCTTATAATTGTTTTTGTCTGAAGATAATTGAGGAATGTTTGTCTTGAATAAAATGAATATCTCATTTTTGTTGGCTTTCGACGAAATAAGTTTATACAGTGTTATGTTTGACCCAAAATTCCAGCTGTATGTATATAAGTAAACAAAATCGAGAAGGATTTACTTTTATTTTGTGAATAATCCAAACGTGTTGGTGGCTTTGTAATCAAATGGAAAAATAAAATGCTAAAGATTTTTGATAAACAATATTCCACTTTTTATTTCATGTAAACTTTAACATAAGAATATTAAACCAGATAATTCTTTATCGTGTTCCAAAATTGAACCCTCTTCAAAGGAAGCACATCTAACGTTTCGTAATCTCCTTGAAGTGGTCTAAAGAACTATTTTTTAGACTTTACCTATTTGAAAGACTTGGACTCAAGATCCTTACTTAAATAGGGTATTTTTTTATAAAAACATTTTTATATCAATTAATTGAATCAGGGCACAGGGTCGTCTCAAGGACAGTGCGTGATGACAAATTAGACGACCTATCAAAAATTATGAACGTGGACTATATCGTTTTAATAGTGCATATTACTGGCATCATGTTCCTAACGGATAATGACAATGATGAAGTTGTCCAAAAGTCTTGCGGACCTATAAACGATTCAAATACTAATTGCGCCAGTAACTTTCTTTGGGACTTTGTCTTTTTTCTGAATAGGTTAATATTAATGTCACCAGGTTTATTAGAATTAAACGTACGGAAAGATAGATTAATTTAATTAAATAACCGATTCTGTGACCATTCGGATCACCACTGAGTTTCAACAATTCAACGTCATCCGTACCTATTATTTTATAAATGAAATATCTACTTACGTCAATACCGTTATTATTACAATTTCATCACATTCTAATAATCCTAATGTTAATATAAAGTAACCTTCAAACATTAGACTGCCTCGAGGTGGCGCAGTGGTAGCGTATACGACTGCTGTGTTTGAGTTTGATTCCCGGGTCGGATCAAATGTTTGTATGATAATGATATTTGTTTCGGAGTTTGGGTGTTTTCCATGTTTATTAGGTATATATTTACGAAATAAAATGTATTTATATCAGTTGTCTAGTACCTATAACACAAGCTCTGCTTAGCTTGGGACTAGATGGCGTTGTGTTTTAGATGTCCGAAAATATTAATTATTTATTTATTATTATTATTTATCAAAGCCAAGAAATGATATACTAAAAGTTAGGCTAATCAAATCTGTTATAATTCAGCCAACCTTACAAAATGTGCTGCTAAACTATCCAAATATCTCTTGAATATAAAAGTTACATACGAAAAGCCTTGATTACGTCAGTGATAAAACATATTTTCAAAATTATTCTTTGTAATATATAATAACATTCTATATTTAACATAAATGTATTTATACAAATTTGTTTTTAGAACGATCCCCGATCTATCATGCTTACTTGCGAGTTATTTTCAACAAAAGGAACCATTTTTGGGAAAAACAGAACACTGTGTATTGGTATTTAGGCAAACTGTCTACAAATATTTAGTTTTTGTATATTGTAAACTTGTTGGGTGGTCAAAAAGGTTTCAAACCGTGGAAATATCTTTGTTGCGGCAGAAGGTTCTGAATAAGAAACAAATGACAACCTCTCTGGAATGATAGTTTAAAATATACTGTGTGCTATTTTGACGTGGTTAAGCTCTACTGATAAAGAATCTAAGGGGCTACTGTAAAGGGAGCATTTCCAGTGGTTCCAGAGAGGAGAGATTCCACTACTTACTGATACATAGAACTCACCCCACGAAACACCCAGTGATGTTCCACCCACTCATAGTGAGTGTTGTTCACTCACTTTCTATTTGATTTTTACTTTGAATTTTTTAATTTAACTAACTAGTATAGTAATTTCGATACATCTTTCAATCTCATTGTTGTTGGATAATACTTCCTTACACAAAATATGTAATATATACATATAACATCTCAACTAGATGGAATATTTTAAATTAATTTTACCTTTCATTTAATAACCTACATACCTTGTAAATTTAAAAAAAAACACAAATCAGTCATGAGGACTGCCGACAGAAATGAAAAACTATTAGCAAATATTTGTTTAAGATCACCTGAAATGGACATCTTGGCTCCTAGGTTAATGCTATAAAGTATAAACATATTACCAGAAGCCGAAGCCGGGTTTTCATCTCGTATTTTTATAAAGTACTAACTCATTTTCTGTCACTATTTCTTCGGCACTTTTTTCATTAATAGATGCACTTTGCTCAATTTCTATATTTTAAACGATTATTTATTTTACAAATATATTAAACATACAAAACGGATTTATTATTATCTAATTTACGTAAATAATGTTTTTAATGAAAGTGACGGCCTTGTTGACTTGTCGTCAAGGCGCCCTGCACCGCGGTATTAGCGCATGTGCCCTGCGCCGCCATTCTAGGTCTGGCCACGTGTTCTAACGCCTTAGATTTCCTGGCGCGAGTTTAACACATTTTATCAAAAGTGCACAACGCCGCTAAAGAATTTTTTACTTCAAAAATCCTTATTCCAGAATATGCTTAGCATTTACATTCGGATTGGACACGAGGAAGGAAATTCTCAATGACATTATGTCAACATTGCCTCGAGCTAAGTATGACATTACAGATGTCGCGTTGCGTGTATATTTTTTTAATAAATTCTCTTAATTAACGAATCTCTATTATAATACATTGCAATATTTTCTATTTATAATAAAATGTTATGATTCAATATTGAATCCTATAAAATTTTAATAAATCTTATTATGTACCCAATAGAAAAAGGGCGCCACAACATCATCATTTTTTACTTAACGAAAATGCGACAAGAACAAAGGGAATATTCAGAGGCGACTGGTTTTTGTATTCCAGATTTCTGTTATGAAACCTTTTATAAGTATGTAAATTAAAAATTTCAGCGAGTAGATACAAAGAAGAATGTAAAATGCTTTATTAAAGTGTATTCCAGATGGTTACAGAATACTTAAAAGAAAGATAAGATTTATCTACGTCAAGCACAGCTACTTTTATTATTACCACCTGATATAATATTATTGCCCTACACAGGTGACTGGTACACTACATTAACCCCTTTATTTCATGATAGTCATTCAAAATCTCATCGCATGCCGTAATACAGAAGCAGTCGTTTTTATTTTACGATTTTATAATGTCGCCGGAGCGTATGAAACAGTACGACACACGCGTTCAAGGTGGCAGATAATATTTTATAACAAGATTCACTACCAACGAGATTTCTACCGCACATATTTCTACCATACACACTCGGTAAGTTACTAAAATTGACGGTGACAAAATAAATTATCCAGCTAAAGTAAAAACTTATTTATATTCTCTTATAAACGCGTGTACTTCACTCTACAGAACAATCACTTTTTGGTAGAGTAAAGTTCGCTATAAAACAAGTCCAAACCGCTGGCAATACAAAAAGAGCCTCACTGTACGTCGTTCGCCGAAAGGCAGCTGTCGGTTCAACTCAGCAAACCACCTACACTTTATGAAAGAAAATATTTTAACCAAAGCTATTGTGTTGTGAAGCAAGAAAGCCATCTTGCATAATTTATACCTTTAAAATGCTTAGCCTATTTAATATGCTTTCTGTTTTCAAATTATGTTGAGAAACTAGAAACCTAGTATAAGATTTTGTGATCGTTCAGTTATATGATCTTTTAATCTATACCAAAATTATTTATCTAGTTTATATAACAAAACTAAGTTTTACTACTACGATCATAGATGTGAAGGGGTATTAGTATTCCAGTAAAAAAAAAAATGCTTAAATAATTGGCACGCTGATCTAATTACGATCATTATTATTACAATGTTTATTACAATGCCTAAAATAAATTTGATATTTTTTTCTTGCGTTGTAGTCGAATAACATAATACGACATAAATTTTGTAATGTGGCTTTTTGTAATTGCCACAAGGCGTTGTCAGAGTTTTTATAAGAATCATGACGAGAATTTCACGTCGTTTTCTTTTTGTGATTACTACAACGCGTCACGTACCTATTGTTTTTAGACATAGTTAGCGTTTTAGTGATTAAATGGAATGTATATAAATATGAACAACAACAACAATATATAGGGTGTCTTAGTAAGAATACACTTTTTTAATTTCGTGTATTTTTATGCAAGTGGCATCTATGAAATTTTACAGGTGCCACATCACATGTGCTTATTAATTATGCGATCGAATTGAGAAACCTTCTCTTTTTTACCCGACTACGGCAAACCCAAAGGAGAGTTATGATTTTGACAGGATGTGTATGTATCTATGTATGTTCATTTGTTTAAAGTCCGTTGAAAACACAACGCGTTATAATTGTGAAAACTTACTACAAAAGTTTGAAAATGTATACAGAGAACGCTCGCAAACTTTGAAGAATTGTCAGTCGAAAAAGCGCACCTTATTTTCTTCAGGATTTTATAAAATCTCGGATTTATGCGAATAAATCAGAAAAAAATCCTCAGCTCAAATCCTATATCCAACACGTCATTGGTGAGATTCAGTCACGTCCTGAAAAAGTCATGGAAAATTTCATGTAGAAAGTAATGACGTGTCATTAGAGCCGTGGGGGCCAATTGATGAATATTTTACTAAACTTGTCTTCTTCACAATCCATTAAAAAATCACAACTCTCTCAAAAAATGCGTATTTTTAATTCAAAATGGTAAAATGCACTCTTACTGAGACACCCTTTACAAATAAATAGACAATATAATGTATTTATATCATGTATAATATGTACGTATTTACAAAAAAAAAAAAGTAATACATGTTGTATTTATATCAGTTGTCTAGTACCCATAACACAAGCTCTTCTTAGCTTGGGTCTATGTCTGAAACATTTATTATTCATTTATTATTAAATATGCCATAGTAACTCTACGCTGCCTGATCGAAAGTCTAAGCAGAATCCAAGAGTGATGGTCGCCATACTCATTTAGAATGCAGGCAAAAGGCAGAACGCAAGCATGGTGACCCACACCACGGCACCCTAGTGATGCTCATGCATCATTGGGCCTCCGGTCTCGCACTTACCAACGAAACACGTATATTTATAAGCAGCCGTTCATTGATTTTATTGTTCATGTTTGTCAAACCGTAAGACTTAAAGATTAAATAGAAAGATAAGTAATCCGTGTAATCTATCCGTGGGAAAGCCATGCTTCGGCATGAATGGGCCGGCTCGGCCGGAGTGATATCACAGCCTCACAGAAAACCGGTGTGAAATAGCGCTTGCGCAGTGTTTCACCAAGTGAGTGAGGATACCGGAGGCCCATACCCCAACCCCTCCCCATATCCCTTTCCCCATCCCCCAAAGGTCGGCAAAGCATTAGTGACGTCTCTGGTGTCGCGGGTGTCCATGGACAGCGGTATCGCTTACCATCAGGTGATACGTCTGCTCGTTTCGATACCTATACCATAAAAAAAGAGAAAGAGCATATTAGAGTAGATTGTGTTGTATTTAAAAAAAGCTACTTCGTGATTATAATATTAAATATAATATCTTCTTTGCACCTGCCATTATTAACTTTTTACGTCGACCAATTTTTTTTGAACTCATGAACAGCTACATTTTCTGAATGCCATTAAATAAATAGGTACGTCTAAATTCGCAATTTATTTAATGACATAAATAAAATTAAGAATTCCATTTTTATATTTCTACTCGGTATGCAGGCTTGCTTGCGGATCGCCGATCGACTGAATTCCTTTTGTAAGGGGCGTACCATAAAGGTTCCATTGTTTATATATTATATCTAGGGGCCATTATTAACGAATGTCAAAGCATTAATTTGTGTTAGGGCTTAGAGTGTTTAAAGTTCTTAGTTCCTTGAAATATACTCTTCAAAGTTTTGACTATTTGAGGCACTACTGAATTAATTCTCAACGAGGAAAGCTAATGCGAAAAGTAATGGATAAAATAGCCATTTTTCTGCTACTAATCTACTTTTGTTTAAATATACTTTCATTTTCAGTAAAATAAATATTCATATCATCATCATAATCGTCTCGATCACAAGACATCCACTTCTGGACATAGACGTTCCAAAAATAGTTATAGATATAATAGCTATATTCATATCGATTATGACAACGATTCTCAATGACATCATCATCATCATCAGGTCGTTGCAGTCCAATGCTGGACATAGGCCTCTCCCAAGGAACAACACAACAGCTTACGTAAGAAGGCTGACAGCGACTGGATTCTCGATTTAAAAAAGAAAATTCGTAAATTTAAGAAATATCTGTAAGCCTAAATAACTTACTTATATTGTCAACGGCATAGGCGTGTGGTTTTCGATAACACAAGGGAGGTTTTCGACTGGACATATAACGAACTCATATAAATGCAATATGGGCCGCGACGGAGCGCGCCGGCACGCTGGACGGCAAGCCTCACCTAGCGACCTTTGCCTCCTGATTTATTCAAAGTCTAAACTCGCCCCGAACACATATACGTCGGATTTAACCCAAGCCGCTTTTGCTTTTGATAGCTCTGCGAAAAGATCATACGATAACAAAATACGCAGCAACAATCTCACAAATGAATCGTCCCGCTATTTTAATATTCCAGATTGTAAGAGGTCTTTAGTAATGCAAATTGGGTAAAGAAGACTGATTTTAAACTTTTGCAATATCAATTAACGTAATTTTAATATTAAACATTGGTTTCATTTTATAATATGGTGTAAATAAAAGATAAATCAGAACATTTAATGTGATTTAGATGAATAATAAATAATGAAAAATTTATTTGCAAAGTAAGAATCTTAGTAACATGTTGTGAATTGTTTACATCTTCTTGGTATTATATTCTTATTTATCTATCATCATCATCATCAGCCTATCGCAGTCCACTGCTGGACATAGGCCTCTCCAATTTCGCGCCACTTGGTTCGATCCTCGGCTTCTCGCATCCAGCTCCTGCCAGCCATCTTGCGCAGATCATCACTCCACCTGGCCTGTGGACGTCCTACACTACGTTTGCCGAGACGCGGTCTCCACTCAAGAACCCGTCTACCCCAACGGTAATCAGTTCTTCGGCTAATATGGCCTGCCCACTGCCACTTCAGCTTGCTAATCCTTTGGGCTATGTCAATGACCTTGGTTCTCTGCCGGATCACCTCATTCCTGATGCGATCCCTCAGAGAAACGCCGAGCATAGCCCTCTCCATAGCACGCTGCGCGACTTTGAACTTGTGGACCAGCCGTGCCGTAAGTGTCCACGTTTCGGCTCCGTATGTCATGACGGGTAGGACGCACTCATTGAAGACTTTCGTCTTAAGGCACTGTGGGATCGACGACGAAAAGACCCGACGAAGTTTCCCAAACGCTGCCCAACCCAGCTGAATTCTCCTGTTCACCTCGTCCTCGAAGTTGTTTCTACCTAACTGCAAAGTCTGCCCGAGGTACACATATTTTTGGACAACTTCGAGAACGGCACCGTGTACTGCGACCGGTTCCGGTAGTACATGTTCATTGAACATGACCTTGGTTTTATCCAAGTTCATCCGTAGGCCGATGCGCACAGAAGAGTCAGCCAGGTCTTTCAGCATCTGTTGTAGGTCCTGCAGCGTCTCTGCCATGATGACGATGTCGTCCGCAAATCGCAAGTGAGAGATGTATTCGCCATTGATATTTATGCCACGTCCTTTCCAGTGTAGCGTCTTGAACAAATCCTCCATTGCATTTGTGAATAATTTCGGGGAAATAACATCCCCTTGTCTCACTCCTCGATGCAATGGTATGGGCTTTGTTTGCTGATTCTGTACTTGGACGGACATGGTGGCGGCTTCGTAGAGACATCTCAGCACTTGGATGTATCGCCAATCTACTTGGCAACGCTGCAGGGACTCCAGAACAGACCAGATCTCGATCGAGTCAAAGGCCTTCTCATAGTCCACGAAAGCTAGACACAGGGGCTGATTATACTCTTCTGTTTTCTGTATAATCTGCCGCACTGTGTGGATGTGGTCTATGGTGCCAAATCCGCTCCGAAATCCAGCTTGCTCCGGTGGTTGGAATTCGTCGAGTCTTCGCGCAAGACGGTTCGTGATAACTCTTGAGAACAGCTTGTAGACGTGGCTTAGAAGCGAAATGGGTCGATAGTTCCTCAACCTGGTCTTGTCACCCTTCTTGAAGAACAAGATGACCACACTTCTGCTCCACGCCATTTATCTATACTAATATATAAAGCTGAAGAGTTTGTTTGTTTGTTTGTTTGTTTGTTTGAACACGCTAATCTCAGGAACCACTGGTCCGATTTGAAAAATTCTTTCGTTGTTAGATAGTCCATTTATCGAGGAAGGCTATAGGGTATATATCATCACGCTACTACTAATAGGAGCGGAGCAACAATGAAGAATGTTTCAAAAACGGGGGAAATTTTCACGCTACGGGCAATATAAGGCGCAAACGAGGTTGCGTGGGTCAGCTAGTTAAATATAATTCTCGTGTCATATTGTTGCTCACGATGAACTTCGACACCATCTAACCGATCTTCACGCTTTTTAAACGGTTTTATTTAGCTTTACCTGGTTGTTTAGTTATTTGGGTCAAATCATGTAATTGAAATTTGACCCCCTTCCTGTTGACAGATTGATCTGAAATTTGTTAGACACCCTCAGTTTTGGTGACAATATAATTAAATAAATTATGTTTCATTGTAAATCGAAGATGCCCGCCGCTACAAAATGACGGTTTACAAATTCTATCACGAGTACTTCAATATGGCTATCAAATGAAAGGTCTTGACTAGTAGAACACAGTTCACTATGAAAAAATTAAATTCAAGGCTGCCACCGCTACCAAATGGTGGCTTACAAATTTTGTCAAAGACTACATACGACTGTATGGGTATCAAATGGAAGGGCTTGAATAGTAGAACACAGATGAGAAGTACTATGTAATGAAATTAAAAACTTAAAAATATTTTCAAGTTTTTACATATTTTTTATTTTAGATGTGTTTTGTTAGCGTGCCATCAATGGAAGCCGAGCGTGATTGAAAAGAAACGCAGACGAAGGCGCGTTGGTCAGCTAGTGTATAAGTATCAGTTAAATCTATACTAATATTATAAACGTGAAAGTTTGTAACTACGCATGGATAGATGGATGGATGAACGTTTGTTAATCATTCACGTAAAAACTACAGAACAGATTTGGATGAAACTTTACAGTAATATATCTTATACATCAGAATAACACATAGGTTACTATTTACCGCGATAACCGACATATACGCGGACGGAGCCGTGGGCAATTACTAGTGATAAATAAAATAGGTAAATTTCATTTTTGACAGGTTGCTCCGCACCATAAGTATTACAATTATATCAGTGAAAATATCAGAAGGTAATCTAAAGAGTTGTAAAAGACAAATAATTTATAGATCTTTCTGTCTATATGTTATTCTTTAACATTTAAGGGTTTATGTTCTTGTAACAAGATACAAGGTTCCTTGGCAAAAGACGTAGGTTACTTTTTCTTGTGAAAATAAAATTTGGAGGTGGTGGAATAGAGGGTAAAAATTTACATAGGAGAGATTTTATGCAGTAGATGTAACCGACTACATCTCGTGTTTGATAGAAGTTGTGTAAACCTAGATATTTAATCGACTGAATACGATAGATCATAAGGGTACTTTTTTGGGATGATTCAAAATTCTCTCATCACTAATCGTTCGTCAGTACGTAAATCCTAATTAACATTATCCATGCAAATGTGAGTTTATTTTTTAGTTTTTACTTTTAAACCACTCAATCGATTTTCAAATTTTTACCAAGGGAAAGCTGCATTGTCAGCGAGTAACATACGCTACTTTTACCAACATACCACTTACTTAAACCATATATAACCACCACCTATACTTAAACCAACTAACTTATCTAGTACTGAATTTCGGTCGCTATCAAATGATTTTATTCTATGCCAGAATACCTTCTACACTTTTTAATAACGAAATTCCTTTGTCACAACATATTTTCTTGTATTTTTGTTTTGTTTATTAAAGACATAATAAGAGTAACAAAGTGTAACAACAGGACCTCGCCTATGGCTACCTATCTTTTGGTACAAGCCTCGCCTACATAAACAACAAGAATAATAAATAACTAATGTAACAAGGGCGACATTAGGTTTACAGACTATATTGTCATAGTTACAGATTCTTAGTTACTTATAAAGGTTTATTATTAAAAAAGTATCGAGTTCTTTAGTAACGTAGTCATCTAATACAATGTGTATTGAATTAATAAAGCCATTACAATACAATCTAATATGAATGCAAACTTTAAGTACTAATACTTCACGTTCCCAGTTTTATATATTTTTTAGAGACATGTGTATATCTATACAATACTAGTATCTCCTCAAGATATTGATATTAAACACAATATCAAACTAAATTCCCTGGTTTATTCGTAAAACATGTAGAGAATATAAGAGTTAATATATTCTATTCTCAAGAAAAGTACATTGAAAACAAGAAAACAAATTCTATGTAGGTGCCAGTGAGAGGGGAGAAAATTTGATAAAGCATTGTCTGTTCGTGCGTACAGTCCTACCTATAAATGTAATATGTAAAAGGATAAGGAAAACTGCTGATATAAGTTATGTTTTTGTACAATGTATACAATGACGTCATTATTATCAGACTATTGTGAAGAATAGCGAAGATTCGTTTATGAAAAATAATTATCTACAAACATTTCAATTAATAATTTTTAATCGTTAATTGAAATGTTTCGATGCTCGTTAAATTTAAAAACACAGTATTTTTAAATTTGGGCTGATTTATAGATCTACACTAAAATTATAGCGTCGAAGAACTCTTTAGCGTTATGTTAGACTTAGGTAAAGAACGATTAGTTCAAATTGCAAAATTCATTCAGTGTTGCACAACCTATTTATTAAGGAAATGTCTAAGCTACATAACATCATGTTATTATTAAAAACGATACGAAAAACGGGGAAATGTATTCCTTTCAAAGACTTAAGCGAACTAACACTGACGATTGACAGTATATGACATAAGGTATTGATTAACATATTACTCACATTTTATGGACAAAAAAGCGTATAGTCATTTTAAACTCGTATTCCACGTCTCCGTTGATAATGACAGTTGTACCTAATCTATACTAATATATAAAGTTGAAGAGTTTGTTTGTTTGAACACGCTAATCTCAGGAACCGCTGGTCCGATTTGAAAAATTGTTTCAGGGTTGGATAGTACATTTATTGAGAAAGGCTATAGGCTATATATCATCACGCTAGGACCAATAGGAGCGGAGCAACAATGAAAAATGTTTTGAAAATGGGGGAAAATTATCACGCTACGGGCAATAGAAGACGCAAACGAGGTTGCGTGGGTCATCTAGTGCCGTATAATTATAAAACTATCATAAGTTATATCGCAATCCCATGGTTGTGACAGAACCCTAATTAGTTAAGGCCTCTTGTCACTAAACAAACCAAAATACTCCATTATTATTTCAGTTTAGGAGGAACACTGCGGCTTCGTTGTTTGTTAGTTTGAAACTATCTAGTCACGAGTTCTTTTGTTCGTATGACAAAAAGCGAGGCGCACAACGCCACTACATTACTCGTAATAACTTCCTGAGTCTGCACGATGAAATAATGGGACGTAACGTGGCGTAACCGACTCGTCTTACTGTCCTCTCGTTACCTGCGATTCCTTTTATGTCTCTTCTGCGTTCTTCTTTCACGTTTCAGTACATAGTTTTATGTTTCATGTTTTGACTGTTTTAACAAACTTTGCTCATATTTAGTTGATCGTTTACTGATGTTTTTGTGGAAGTTGAGCATTATAATATACTACGTTTATTTTTGTATCCGTGGACGATGTAGCAGAGATGAGATTAATTTTTCACGAAGCTGCTAGAAATGCATAAAAATATTTTGTTCGTTACTTTTTGATAAGCATACAATGAAAAATAATATCTTCAGATCTTCAACAAATTCTTAACATTTTAGAAATGTAATAAGAAGTAAGAATGAAACTTAACCTTTAAAAGAATACGCTTTGATAAATATCTTTTAAAATATTTTAAACTAAAGGTGAATTTATTAATTTAGATAAAAAATGTTTTACAGCATTGCAAAGTTGGCGTATTTTTTCATTTCGACCCTTTAAGTGCTTAGACTGAAGGTGCTCCTGATACATTATTCATAAGTCGGTTTTGCGTTACCTTAACTCGGAGACATTTAAGGTATACGGTTTAAAAGAGCAAATGCTTACTAATCATGCTATATTTACAATCATAGCTTTTAAAAAAGGAAATATATATTTTTAATATATCTAATAATATTTGCCAATAAGTTTATTTTCAAAAAAAAAATCTTACTAAAACTAATCGAAATCAGCGACCAAAAGGTTTTTTTTTGCATTTAAATTAACCTGTAAACAATTTCTTTACTTTAAATAGTTATGTTTCTTGCATATTTATATATACAGAAGAATACATATTTAAAACGTTAACCATGTTTTATCTTAGTCCCGTCATACCTATTACGCAATAAAGATTTTTCACATTTTACGCAGGATGAAAAATATTCCAGTAATGTCTATATTCTGTTTCTTCTAAAAATAAACTGTCGTTTGTGTATTAAATTTACAAGATCATAATGTAATTGTAAGCTTTTCCTGAAAATGCTTCATTTAAGAGCATCTCGAAAATTCTTGACTGACACTTGAAATAAACTCGCCTAAAAGAAATTCAGACGCTTTCGAACGCGTTGTTCTAACCTACAAACGAGTGTAAACTTGGCTCTTTTATCCGGGATTTTAATTTAATGGAGAGTTACTGGGAATAATTAACTTTACATAAACGAATTAAACTTTTAAAAATAAATACGTGACCAGTAATATACTTTCACTTTTCATGATATGAAAAGTGTATACAACGTAAACAGAAAACCTAAATTTAACTTATACTGGTCATCGGTTTAATGTATGATACAAATACAAATATGTATAAATAATTTTTACTAAATTATGGTCGAGTTTCGACTAACAAACGATCTTTAGTACAAAATACAGCGTACATTAGCTCTCTTCTGGTGTTTTCCCACAATACTCCAATAACAATAAATCTCTCAAATGAGTAAAGTTTCTGTTATTTGTGGTGTGTACGAGGTACACTCGGAACTGAACGAACCTAAAGCGTTTGAGATTGACAGAATTCGTTATTCGTAAGATTTATTATGATTGAGTTATAAATAAATAAATATTTCGGACTTCTAACATGCACTGCCATCTAGTCCCAAGCTAAGCAGAGCTTGTGTTATGGGTACTAGACAACTGATATATGTATATGTTTTTGTAAATACGTACATATTAATATACATAAAAAACACCCAAACCCCAAAACAAATATTTTCAGATCATACAAACATTTGGTCTGACCCGGGAATCGAACCCGAGACCTCAAGCACAGCAGTTGCACACACTACCAAGGTGGTTAAAAATGGATTTATTGTGTAGTATTTAATATAGTGTAAACAAATTGTGTCATTTTCAAAAGTTAAATTATGCACAAACACTTTTGTTGAAATAAAACGATCTCAAAATTTCATTTATTTGCTACAATTTGGTGTAAAATTCAGAAACACTCTATCAGTTATTAAAACAGCGAAGCTCATAAGACATATATTTATTTTCAACTTTGTGATAGACCTTTTAAAATGCCTCAAGTATAACTAAATATTAAACAAAGAGATAAACTACAAACTAAGAGAAAGTCTGACTGAACAAATAATATTCTTTGTTAGACAAAAAAATATTGTGAAGCCCTCTTTACCCTCAACAAGGTCTACGGCGTAGAGCTACGATTCAGTCATAGCGAGTCCTTGAAGAAAACTCTCTCAACGACTTTTGTCTATTTGTCTATATGTAAAAATACAAAAGTTCAACAATAATAATATAAGTCAATTTAGAAGTTTCAGTTGCGGGTTTTTCTACAAAAAGTTTGTTAAACCGAGTTGGGAAAGATAAATGAAAAAGCTTCTTGTTCCATACTATCTTATGAGAACCAGCTTAAGATAAAGATAAAGTTTGCATTTTCGTGGTGAATTATCCGACAATACAGTATTTCACATACTGACGGAATACTCAGCTCACACTAGTCCTACTATCCTACTAATATTATAAATGCGAAAGTTTGTAAGGATGGATGGATGTTTGGATGTTTGTTACTCTTTCACGCAAAAACTACTGAACGGATTTGGATGAAACTTTACAGTAATATAGCTTATACATCAGAATAACACATAGGCTACTATTTGCCGCGATAGCCGAAATATACGCGGGCGGAGCCGCGGGCAACAACTAGTTCAATATAATTTCCATTGTAATAATATTCCACATGTCTAAATAATACAAATAAAAAAAAAATATAAATACAATTATTATTCTCTCGAATTTGAGGTCAAGGTTTTTTCTCTCTTCTGTGGCGTAAGTAATATTAGATATCCCATCTTTCAAGGTTACCTGCAATGAAACTGCGAGTATTTTCTCTCTATTGCCATTTTCCATGAACCAATAACAATAAATCTCACAAATTAATTAAGTTGCTCTTATTTACGCCGTGTTCTCCCATCGAATCAGATTATATAAATATATAGCTGACTAGCTGAACCCCGCGGTGCTACCCGCGGTTATTGTTGTACCGCGAGTAACACCGCGGGACGAAGTTAGTCTAAAAAAAAGTAGCCTAAGTTACTCCCCGGATCATCAGCTACCTGCCAGTGAAAGTCCCGTCAAAATCCGTCCAGCCGTTCCAGAGATTACCCGGAACAAACAGACAGACAGACAGACAGACAGACAAAAATTTTTTTAACTACATTTTTGGTATATGTATCGTGTATACATACATATGCATTTAGTAAAAAGCGGTTATTTTAATATTACAAACAGACACTCCAATTTTATTTATTTGTATAGATAGCAGGATTCTCATACTACGAGCACCTATATATTTTAAATTTTCATACATATCTGCTACCTGCTGAAAATACAAGTAGCATTTTGGATTTAATTTTAATGAGAAATGTTTTATTAGAGTTATTTAATCTAATATATTTTTGTAACAAGATGTGTTGCTTAACCCTGTAAATGCTATGACTTATTTCTATACAAACACGTTGCGATTCTAGTTTTATTCGATACTTATTTTCTTTATTAGAAATTCCAAGGAATTTTCTGATTAATCTACGTTCGTACAATTATACATCATCCTACTTCCTATTAATATTATAAATGCGAAAGTTTGTAAGGATGTGTGTTTGTTGCTACTACTGATGTTGTTTATACATCAGAATAACACATAGGCTACTATTTGCCGCAATAACCGACATACACGCGGGCGGAGCCGCGGGCAATAACTAGTTGTTATAATTCCCATGTTTAATGGGTTGAATCAAGCCTTGAACATTGATAATATTCTATTAAAGAAATAATTATTATAATAGTGTATAATACTACCGTGGAAGTAGCAAAGTTAAAGTGTAACATTCATGTGATAATATATCATTAAATAGAATTAAAAACTAAGTCTTGTTAAAAATTATACCTACCAATACATTTAATCAAGCAAATACTCGAAAATCATTCCATGTTTCCTGACATAAATTCAACAATAATTTGTTCACAACACACGACCGCCAAACGACAGTTATCATTAATAAGTAGAAAATCAATTTGTATAATGATCCACAGAAGAAAAAACTTAATCTTACAATTTGCCAATGTTAAGGTCTGTAACGTTATGATCTGTCAATAATAAAGCTGCTACGGAAATATTTTATATACTATTACCTCATTTATCCAATTTCCAATTTGTTATCGGCCTCCACAGAGATGGGGGAGAGCGCCTTGCGACCCACTGCCCGGTGATATTTCTACGTCATGTTCTATTGTAGTGCCCGAACTGGATAATTTACTTATGATATACAACAGTATATTACGCCGGTCGACATGACATGTTAAGGACCAAACAAGTGTAATATATTTTCAGCTTTTCAAAATACAAGAAAATTATTTTAAAAAGATATTATTTTGTCCTTTAACATAGAAAATACATTTTTAACCGACTGCGTCAGAAAGAGGGTAATATTTTTGGAGCGTATGTATGTATGTAGGTAAGTATGTATTTAGTTTGAATAATTTGATTATACTTATAATATAGTCACTTTATTATTTTACTAGCCGACCCACGCAACCTCGTTTGCGTCTCCTATTGCCCGTAGCGTGATATTTTTCCCCGGATTTTGAAACATTCTCCATTGGTGCTCCTCTCCTATTGGTCTTAGCGTGATCATATATAGCTTACAGCCTTCCTCGATAAATGGGCTATCTAACACTGAAATAATTTTTCAAATCGGACCAGTAGTTCCTGAGATTAACGCAACACGTTCAAACAAACAAACTCTTCTGCTTTAAATATAAGTATACGTTATTGCTTACTAAATTATGTACTAGTCATTTGAATTTACCATGCGAGGTTGTCTCAATATGAAAACTGCGTTAAATAGTCTCCTATTTGACGCAGTTTCCAGGTTGTAGACCAATGACAGGTACAGATTTATCATCAAAGGCAAAAGGCAAAAAGCAAAGGCCGTGGAAAATTATTACATTTATTTTTAAGTTCACTTTAAATATTACGTATACATAAAAACTAAATCCTTATTTTAAAACACTTTTTGAACTTTTGTAATAGTTATTTTTTTATTTTACTATCTTACAAATTAACTTAACCGTGAAAGCAATCGAAATTGTATCAATATATTATAATTGATTGATGAAACAAAAGCGTTGTAGTTGTAATAAAAGTTAGCATAATTGTATTTATGTTAAACTCAAAACTACGTTATCTGCAAAGTATAGCTTAATCGTCAGCACTATTTCCTTAACAAACTATAACAAAACGTAAACAGTTGTATCCACACAAATAACAGAAATGTAATACGCTTGAAATTTACATTCCACGATAGAGGAAGGAACTACACGAATATTATAATTGTGAACATGAGAAGACGGTAATCATTTTGAAATTCGCATGGAGAACAAACATGTGTATTAGTATAAACATACACTTTCTGTACATTTACACATAACACAACACAATACATCAAAGAAACCTCGGTTTGTTATTTGGGATTAGTTTTAGAAAGAAATTTTTCATTTATCGAAAATATTAGAACAGTTAACGAAAAGTCTAAAAAAAGTTTCTTTGCTCTGACGAGGATATCAACTGCCACATGGGGTCTTTCATTTCATACATTAAAGATTATATATGGAGCTACTTATTTGGGTTCTATTTGCTATGGTGCTCCCGTATGGGCCGATAGAGCGACTGTAGGTGCTGTCCGTCGCAAACTGTTACAAGGACAACGACTTGCATTGATCTTCTTGTGCAAAGCATATAGGACGGTTAGTAATGAGGCTTTACCGGTGTTGGCGGGTGTTCTTCCGGTCGATCTCGAGGTGCAAAGACGTGCAGCCATGTACTATTCCACATTACAAAACATGGAATGCGATTTTTTGGGCGTACGAGACCGCGATAAAATCATAAGATTGTTTCAACAGCAGTCCAATGTCTATAACGATCTAATGGATGAATGGCAACAACGATGGGACGAATCATCTAAGGGGCGCCACCTCTACCAGTTCTTTCCATCTGTTCGCGAACGGTTGTCGAGGACATGGCTCGAGGTAGATCACTGTGTCGCTCAATTTCTTACAGGCCACGGTAACTTTAGGAGCAAACTAAACTCATTTAAATTAGTCGATTCACCATTGTGTCAATGCTCAACACCTGATATTAGCTGTGAACAGTCGGCTCATCATGTACTCTGGGAGTGTAGTCTTTGGTACAATGAACGTAACGCAATGCTAAATAGTTTACAAATGACATCTGGGGCGGTATACTATGAGGATCTTGTGTCAACTGCGGTGAATTTCCGTGCGTTTAGGCGATTCTGCCATACATACTATAGTAATCAAATATAGCTCACTTAGGACCACTAATACTTTATCTGTGGTGCTTCCCGGTTTGAAAAAGGTGTCTACCTATTTTGACTTCATTTTGTCTCCCGCTTTGCTAAGGAGGGAAGTGGATTTATCATTTCCAACTCCTCCTGTTTTTCTTCTGATTAATTTTGTTGCGGGTTCCAAGACAGTTAATTTTCTTCCTGGGACTTCCCGAGTGCCATAACTCGGTGTGTTCATGGGTCACTGCTGTTGATCCTGGTGTACAGGAGTTACAGTGGTGGGAATGTGGGCGGGATTAGTCCCATTAAAAAAAATACATCAAAGAGTGAAATAGTTCCCAATAATAAACAAATTTTAAACAGTTTATTATCCAATAATATTCGAAGATAATTTTATTATAGATTAAAATATATATAAGGTAATTCAAAGGTATGTTATAATAATGATAGATGACTTATATATAGCAAAACGAGAATGGCCGTGCTGGTCATGTACACCTGCGAACACCAGAGGCGTCACAAGTGCGTTGCCGTCCTTTGGGGGATAGGCAGAGGAGATAGGGGGAGGGGGTTTGGGTTATGGGCCTCTAGTATCCTCACTCACTCGTGAAACACAAGCGCAAGCACTATTTCACACCGGTTTTCTGTGAGACCGTGGTATCACTCCGGTCGAGCCGGCCCATTCATGCCGAAGCGTGGCTCTCCCACTGTAAAAACATTTAGACATTCTAACACACACACGCACACACATGTACATGAATCAATACCTAAATATTAAATTGTTATTGTTTCACATTTATAGAGATTCTAATATATAATATTATCATATATTAGAACAGTGGTACCGGGGACAATCGTAATAAAAGACTACGAAAGAGGGTAGACCGATATGTCTGCCAATAACAGCCCACCCGCAAGATCTTCAGTTACTCCGTGATCATGGCGCTTGCAACAGCGCCGAAATATCGGATACTCACAAACAAAAAGGTACATGGTAGCAATCCCGCAGATTCCCATTTTAATATAATATTATTAATGTAATTAAGTTTTACTGAATTCAAAATCTCCTAGAAACAGGTCAAAAATATTTCTTTACATAAAATTATTGTTTTTTATTATTTTAGTTTAAGTTTCACTGCTTAAACTTTCACTGTATAAAAACCAGAACAGTTAGTTTTCTTAACAAACTTACTATTTGTTCAATGAAAGTGCGAGTTATTGCGAGAGCAATATTTTATTACCATTAATTTGAAAACGAATCATTAAAATATTAATTCTTTTATTACTTTTTATTTCGATTAATAATTAGTTTCGCAACGTTTGTTAATTAAGTAGACGCTTTTGGTAAATGAAGATGATTCAAAAGTTGAATTCAATTAGATAGTTTTTATGAATTAATAAACATTAATTTCTTTATTAACAGATTCCCAATGTAATTATAACCTAAATATCTAACCTTATAACTAATATTTTGTGCGAAGAGAATAGTATAACTTTTCCCTATCCATTAAGTGATTTTTTTTATAATTGTTCATGTCGATGTAATATTTTTAAATAAAAACATTCTGAAAATGACATTAAAGTAAACGATTTTGTAAGTTATCACTTCATATTTTTATTACAAATGCTACCATTTTGACGTTCTACAAAGAGAACATAATTTACCTTGATAGTTTAATACCGTATTACACGGAACATTAGTGTGTGTGGCGATACCATACACCAATACACAGTCCGGGAGCTATTAACCACACCCGAGGTGATCATCGTAACTCAGCTTGATATAACTTCAAAATCATGGAAGACGACACAGCAGCCATTTTAGTGCCATAAATTGAGTTATCTGGTTTATTACAAGCGCAAACCAAGTGGTTATAAATCGTTGAGGCCTGCTATAAACAAGGCACTCTCTAGGCGACTGTCAATCGAGTACACTGGTAAAATGTCCCCATAAATATTGTTGCAGGTATTTCGCACGTATTTCCATACCAAATTGCGAAACGATAGTCATCTATCATTCGCTTTGACATATTTCACATCTTGAAAAATCTGACAAAGTTACAAATGTTCACAAATTGACGATATAAATATCTACCTACAGTTCCATTCTCGATTACGTTTCTACGGCAATGTCAGATAGAATATTACACGACATCTACGTCACAAGAATATATTTAATTTATCACTTTTTTTTTGGCATTGTCTACGTTTACACAGATTTTACGATCTAGAGCGAAGAGTAATTTAAATTCGTAGTTCTATGTGATCTTAATACACGTATACTGTAAATCTATACGAACGTATAAAGCTGAAGAGTTTGTTTGTTTGTTTATTTGAACACGCTAATCTCAGGAACAGCTGGACCGATTTGAAAAATTCTTACAGTGTTAGATAGCCCATTTATTGAGGAAGGCTATAGGCTATATATCATCACGCTAAGACCTACAGGAGCGGAGCAATAATGAAGAATGTTACAAAAACGGGGGAAAATTATCACGCTACGGGCAATAGGAGACGCAAACCAGATAGCGTGGGTCGGCTAGTATTAGTATAATTTGCTCGCCAAAATATTAATTACTACTAGAATTGGCTTGATAAACAAAACAAGAAGATTTTTTCCAAGAAACAGTGATATTTTTGGTAGAAAATTCAAAGCTATTGATAAAACAAAATTCCCCAGCAGGTGTTCCCACCGGGGGTCGGCAGTGACTAATGAGCGGTCACGGCGTCGACTGGTAGCCCATGAGACTCGTCACTTAAATACTTAACATCAAGATATTAGTAAATACGCGATACAGAAACCACTTATCTGCAATTACCTCGAAAATTGGCTTGAGTACGTGGTATAGGAGTAAACATTAAAGTATGAGTATTCCCCGCGCGCCTAAGCTTTGTACAAGCCGATATTAAGAGCTACTATTTCCCTTAAGTACGAATAGAGATTGCTTTTTCCTAAGAAAGTAATTATCTCCTATTGATAACTATTTTCAATACGATGAAATGTAAACGTCATAATTATAAACAATACTACTCCAAATGTTTTTAACACATATTCCATATTTAGTTTATTAGGTGTTTTCAGAGTAAAGTATCAGTGTACCTTACTCTGTTAACACCTGTTAATAATGAGCTTTATAGTATTTTAAAATGCTACAAGTTTTGCATAGGATATTTTTTGCCTCATGTCCGATTGATTGACTATAATCTATACATCTAAATACAAATAAATAAAATTAGAGTGTCTGTTTGTAATATTAAAATAACCGCTTTTTACCAAATGCATGTATACACGGTGCATATTTCAAAAATGTAGTAAATTTATATTGTCTGTGTATCTGTTTGGTCCGGGTAATCTCTGGAACGGCTGGACCGATATTGACGAGAATTTCACTGGCAGGTAGCTGATTATCCAAGGAGTAACTTATGTTAATCTTTTTTATACTAACTTTGTCCCGCGGCGTTACTCGCGGTACTGCAATAACCGCGGGTAACACCGCGGGGTTCAGCTAGTTAGTTATATTTATGTAGCAAAATTTGTTTTAACGTGAGATTGAAAAGAGATTAATTGTTAGATATTTTGTATCACAACGTAGCTAATCAAAATCTCTAAAGTGGAGGTGTGAATTCACGCTTACTTTATTATAAAAACGACAATAATACTGAGCTTATTGAACATACAAAATTATAGACATAGATAAATGGAGCAAACATATATGTACTTTGAAAATGATTGAATAACAAAAATACAACAAACAGAACAAACGAACAATATTGTACAATCTAACCTAAATACTATCTATATAGAAATAAAAGAAGTACAATTGTAACAAAAATAAAACCGACTTCAAGGTTTGAGTCGATTTCTTATGGATGCCATCATCAGATATTAATTTCCTTGATATCACCTTTCCATTAAAAAAGAATCATCAAAATCGGTTCATAAACGACGAAGTTATCCTCGAACTCACATAAAAAAACGGTCGAATTGAGAAACCTCCTCCTTTTTTTGAAGTCGGTTAAAAATATTATTTACTGAATAAAAACTTCTTCTTTTATGATTTTTTTTGTATCTATTTGTATTGGTGCGAAGACATATCTTTCAAATGTCTATTCGATGTGAACGTCACTATACTCCGAATTAAATTAGCCATTTATCGAAGGAGAAGTGTCAACTTTTCTTATATCTAAACTTTGGAAACTAGCGTTCACTTGTTTGATTACATAGTATGTCTGTAGAATACTTTTAACAAGGTTATACAGTAGAGGCCATTAAGCTATCAAACACAGAAAATACTGTAGCAGGTCAAATGATTGATTTATCAATTAATTCTATCAGTCAGTAACAAATATGTAGGGGCTTCTCTGATTTAATAGCTACCTAGGAGATTGATCGGATGCGCCCAAGCTGCCAGAATGATGGAACATCACATAACTGTATATTAAACGGGCATCGTATTGGCCAGTGGAAAGAGCCATCCTATACAGTTGAGAATCAAAGACCGTATAAAATTATCGGTTTTCTGCAACCGGTGTGAGAAATTCTTGCAATATTGCCGCTGTATAAGTTACTGAACACATCGCAGCGGAAGTGGCCACGTAAATATTAGATATCAGATTCAATTACTGTAAACTTGGTGTGTTTTTGTGTTATATTTTCTGTGTTTACTACTTAGTTTTCTTTTATGGAAATGGGGGCAAACGAACAGACGCGTAACAAGTGCGTTACCAGGATGGATGATAAGTGTTATTATTTAGACTTCAATAAATTATTAAAGTGATTATGAAGACAAAAAATGATCTTTAAAATATTGTAGTGAACGTAAAAACCAATGTTGTAGCCGTTTCTATTCATACCAACATTATATATTTGAAACTTATTCTGTCTATCTGTCCGTTACGCTTACACTCCTAACCGCCGCTCAAATTTCACAATATATTATAAACCACACATACATATATTTATTTATTAGCATTTTCTAATTTGTTTTTTTAACCGACTTCAAAAATGGAGGGGGTTTCTCAATTCGACGGTATACATTTTATTTTTTCTTCTTTTTTTTATGTGTGTTCGCGGATAACTTCGTCGTTTATGAACCGATTCTGATGATTCTTTTTTATTCTAAAGGAGATGTCCCAACGGTGGTACCATGATAAGAACAATAATATCTGATCTTTTTCTATCTTGAAGTCAGTTTTATTTTTGTTAAAATTGTACTTGTTTTATTTAGATTTAAAAAGTTTTTTTTTAAAGAACAGTTCTCTGTAATTCCTTTATTGTGTGTTATGAAAACGGACGGAGTGGAATCTACAAGATAGTAGAGCCATGCTGATTTCAGCACAAACGTTCGTGCGTTCGTGCTGTCGTATTCCGTTGGTGAGTGCGAGACCGGAAGCCCAATGATGCAGAAGCATCACTAGGCCGCCATGATGTGGGTCACCATGCTGCACTGTTGCATTGTCTGCATTCGCAATGAGTATGGTAACCCCTAATCTTGGAGTCTGCTTATGCTTGCCATCAGGTAGTGTAGAGTCATTTTGTCATATATATCTGGGCTATACATTAAAAAAATCAGACTCTGTTTCACAACCGTGTTTGCTATTTATTTTTAGCCGACTTCCAAAAGGAGGAGGTTCTCAAGTTGCTTTTACATTGTTTTTTTGTATATTCATGATCAGTCACACCGATACGGACTCGCATAGTCGTCCCTCTTGGCGGCTGGTTATTACAGTTAGTGAAGAGGATCAGACACGTTGCCCAAAAATGGGTGGCATTAGACACACCCACCTTCCAGATTTTCACTTAACCTTAATTCACACAATTTGGGTTTTATTTCTAAGAAATTTCTTTGTACATTTAGCATACTACTTTTAAATACAGCAAATTTATATAACACTTCTACGTAAAAATCTTTAATGACACAACATTAAGTGTGCATTTACTATACAAAAAATCCCAAAAAGTAACAAAAAAGCCTGAATATAAGTAACAATCGAAGTTATATTTGAATTACTGAGAAGCCAACAGCAGGATTTCAACAATAATTTAAAACCAAGTGAAAAACATGCGAAAGTATTGGTTGTGATAACAAAAATGTTTTAACTTTATTTTCATCACGAAACCTAATTTATACTCCAATCACGTATTATATGTATATTAAAAAATTCCAGAATTCCAGACCAGAGTGTAAATTCAAACTCTAAATTATAATATGACATTATCTATATACACGCTAACCTCAGGAACCGCTGGTCCGATTTAAAAAAATATTTCAGTGTTAGGTAGCCCATTTATCGAGGAAGGCTAAAGGATATATATCATCACGCTAAGATCTACAGGAACGGAGCAACAATGAAGATTGTTACAAAAACGGGGAAAATTATCAGGCCACGGGCAATAGTAGACGCAAACGAGGTTGCGTGGATCAGCTAGTATAATATAAATATAAACCAAAATCAAAAACATATTTATTAAATGAAATGAAAAGAAGATCATGAATTTCATTTCTTTTAATTACCAGATGTAGAAGTTGGTCAATGTAAGTATATTCGTTATGCCTATTTTCCGTTACAATAGATCTAATAAAAAGGTACAGGCAAGAAATTCCAAAGTTCATTATTTTTCTAACCTTACACTCATGCGGTAAAGAATCCATTGTGCATCGATCTCTGAAGTGATAGATTAGTACAAAATTATGAAGTACCTGCGTTACTTTCATGAATGCAAGATCGAAGCAACAGCTGTGACATCTTTAAGACGTTTTTAAGTCCATGTTCCAAAAGCCGTGTCGTCATTAAGTATCATTAAAATCGTTCCGTAGTTAATTGAACTCGCAAATGTAACACAATAATTTACAGTGAGAAAGGCGTGATTTATGCATTTATAAGTACTAGAAATCGCACGATGGTTGAAATTGGATCATTTTAAATGTCTTAATTGGCGTGAAATACAAGTAGATGGCTAATTTTATATGACCTTCAGTTTAAGTTTAACTTTATAACAAGTTTTTTATAAATGTTACCTATTATAGATTAAAATTATATATATATATATATATATATATATATATATTAATAATTATTAGTTTTTATCAATACGATTTTGTTTTGATAATATTTTGTATGTAGTATTTTTTGCCCTGGACATTGATCTTCGTTGTATAAAATGTAGCCGATGATCTCTTCAGTATTCTTGGCGACACGTATAAGAAAACGCGTGATTATTAAATAGTTATTAGTTAAATAGTTATTTAGAAAATACAAACATCAAATTAGTGATGATAATGAGAATGATGTACTTCTTACCGTTTTTGGCCACGGCGGCTAGTCTCAATGGAGACCAGCCATCATCATCATCATCAACAGCCTTTAATAGTCCACTGCTGGACAGAGACCTCTCTTTAGAAAAGAGGATTTGGCCAGACGGGTTGTTTAGGGTTTGTTTCAAGCTTTCCTTCTCTTTGCATTGACGTTGTCCTTGGTCGTAGTTTTCACACCCATGGAATGAGTAGGGGTGGTGACATTTGGTATTTTTAATCCGTCATCATACGGACTCCTAGCCAGCTACTACACGACGGGGCTAAGCTAGTTTTATATACAACCATAACATTGATTGTTTAAAGGAGTTTGAAATGATGATTGTGCTATGACTATTTATCACGATACAAAACTACCACCTATGATTAGATATGATAGATGGCAGTTTTGTGGTTCTTTTACATAGTGGGAAATTAAAGCTTTGAAATCGTGTGTTAGTTATTGCTGAGCTTACAGGTAGTACCAATACTGAAAATATGTATGTTACTTATACAGATTGTATAGAGAGTGTCTATTCCCTCACTCTCATAAACCGATAGAACGGCTACCCGACATGACCGCGAAGAAATCAAGCGCAGGACCTACAGTTTTACCTGCTCCTATAGACGCGGTTGGTAATAAAATGTCGATGACACTTCAGCCTGACTCGGGAATCAAACCCGCGACCTCTTGAGTCGCATACACTGACCGTCAGACCGACTAGGAAGATAATGATAATTTAAGTTCGATTCAGATATGTATATGTGATTGAATATTAACTAGTCAGATTGATACACGATTATCATCTTAATATTATAAGAATAACTAGCAGATCCACGCAACCCCGTTTACTTCTCCTATTGCCCGTAGCGTAATAATTATACCCAGTTTTTGTAACATTCTTCGTTACTGCTCCGCTCCTATTGGTCTTGGCGTGATGATATATAACCTATAGTCTTGATAAAAGTACTATCCAACATTAAAATATTTTTTCAAATCGAACCAGCGGTTCCTGATATTAGAATTAAATAAAATTTAGATAAAATTAATTCAAACAAACAAACAAACTCTTCAGCTTTATATATTAGTATAGATTAAATTAGATCATAGCTTGAAAATTATTTCATAATGTTGTTTTTTTTATTTACTAGTAAAGTTTTAACTTTTGGAATGTCCTGTTAATTTTGGACATTTAATGGAGATTAAAATAACTCCTCTTTGCTCGTTAAAATCAAATCCAAGATAACAATATCAGACTTGCTTGAAACACATAATAGATTAATCGCTTAATGAAATCAAAGTAAGTTCTGGAAAGTGGAGCTACTGACATCAATGTTAAATGAAATAGTAGGCTCATAATTTGAACCCTTTTCATTTCGTTTTTAAAGCCGATAGAAATAATTTTAAAATATTATATATTTAGTATACAATTTACGTCAGGTGTAGTGACGACTTGTGTAAGATGGTTGGCAGGAGCTGCTAAGAGCCTAAAATCAGAGCGGCGTGCAATGGGAGAGGTCCATGTCTAGCACTGTACTGCAAAAAGATTTTATTTGTGTATGACCCTGCCAAAATAACTCTACTCTGCCTGATGGAAAACATAAGCTCCAAAAACAGATTCCAAGAGTGGTGGTCGCAATACTCTTTGCGAATGCAGACAATACAACAATGCAGCCTGGTGACCCACAACATGGCGGCCTAGTTATGCTTGTGCATCACTGTCTGTCACGCCTTCTGTCATTTAACGTTGATCTTCTGTGCGATGGTAGTCCCCGGTCGAGACGGCCCGTTCGTGCTGAAATCAGCATGGTTCTACTACCTAAAAATGTATGAATGGAAACACACCTACTATTAAAATTTTAGTTTTGTTTATAATTCTGGACCTTTACTTACATCACCCTATTGTTGACTGGAGTGTATAGTGGAGAAATCCACAGAGGTTAAAATATTTAACTATTGTATAAGTAACATACATATTTTCAGTATTGGTACTACCTGTAAGCTCAGCAATAACTAACACACGATTTCAAAGCTTTAATTTCCCACTATGTAAAAGAACCACAAAACTGCCATCTATCATATCTAATCATAGGTGGTAGTTTTGTATCGTGATAAATAGTCATAGCACAATCATCATTTCAAACTCTTTTAAACAATCAATGTTATGGTTGTATATAAAACTAGCTTAGCCCCGTCGTGTTATCTGCGGGTCAACAACAACCGCGAGTAACACCGCGGGGCTAAGCTAGACTAAAAAAAGTAGTCTAAGTTACTTCCTATATCATCAGCTATCTACCAGTGAAAGTCCCGTCAAAATCGGTGCAGCTGTTCCAGAGATTAGCCTGAACAAACAGACAGACTGACAGAAAAAATTAAATATATACATTATAGTGTAAATGTTTAATGTTGGTGATTACACATTTTTTCTATGCGCGCGCATCTTACAATGGCGATTGGCCATAGACTAAAAGAATCAGGTTTCTTCTCAGATAAAGAATTCTTTATTTGGCTTTTTGCGGATAGCGTTTTAGCTACGTACAAAATGGGGAATTTCAAGACTTCTTTATTACAGAAAAAATAATGTTACATTGTTAGTGAAAGTTTTACTGATTACATACGTACAATTTGAAATTATCTATTTAAATACGAAGTTGCATGAAATGAGCAAGCAATAGTTACATTAATTTATTTGTACTATTAAACACGATCTTTTTTATGTCCAAACTTTTTGAGAACTAAGCAACTCAACCAATAAAAAAACTCTATAACTCACTTGTGAATAATAGCAATGAAAAAGTAACAGTTTGATAATAAGGTGCATTATCATTATGTGCCTAATTGCGGTGAAATTAGATCCACTTTATAAGCAAGTGTGTTGAAAAAAAATATATTTTGGTACATGTACCGTGTTTAATACAAATGCATTTAGTAAAATCGGTTATTTTGATATTATAAACAGACACTCCAATTTTATTTATTTGTAATCTAATGTAGATAAAAACAAACGTAAAACATAAGTTTGCAGATATCGTGTAAAAATAATCCTTAAACAACGACATACAAGTTGATAATCACATGTTTCGGTCAACTAAAACCGATTATGAAGTTATCCGTGTCATTACATTTTTATTGGGGTTCAATTGTGGAATTAAACTTGTAATAACCCCTTTCCTCGGCCTACCTTCGCAATTACGTGAACTGATAACTAGTTCACACAATTCAATGAATTGTCTCAACAATTAGTAACAGTATCTGAAATGTACAGTCACGAACAATGAAATTTTCAACTTTCAACAGAAGTACAAGTCTATGTAGATATAGATAAATTTGTAGTTCTCAATTTTCTACGTTTCTTCTACCTATAAGTATATATATGAAAATTTATGTATATACTAGCTTAACCCCGCGGTTGTTGTCGTACCGCGGGTAAAGCCGCGAGACAAAGATAGTCTAAAAAAAATAGCCTCCTCCTCTCCTCCTTAGAACTCCTGAGATCATCAGCTATCTGCCAGTGAAAGTCCCGTCAAAATCGGTGCAGCCGTTCCATAGATTACACGGAACAAACAGACAGACAGAGACAGACAAAAATTTTGAAAATTGATATTTTGGTACATGTACCGTGTATACACACATGCATTTATCAAAAAGCGGTTATTTTAATGTTACAAACAGACAATCCAATTTTATTTATTTGTATAAATATAGATATCTTTATTATATTATTTACATTCTATTCTATACTTTCATTCATTCAATCAAGACATTAATAAACTCTACGAGGTAATTTATAATCACTGAAAATTGTACAGTGCACACTATTTCTCATCTGATATTAGTTTTACTTCCAAACTACGTATACAAAATTAAATCCCCAAATGGCACTTAGAAGTGCCCAACAATAGTCTTTAATATAAATACACGCAGTTAGTAACAAGTGATATAAATGTTCAAAATAAACCCATCTATCAATAACACCTGTTTCAGTACTCTCAAACTACGAGTTAGGTCTAAGTTCGGCTACTTACAAGAACCTGAACATAAACCCCATCAAACTAAAATATGTCGTCTTTGCAGAGGACGCGAACGTTGGCAATGAATTCTTGAAAATATAGTGTTCTTAAAAAAATAGTGCATGTCCTATTTAACAAGAGATTGAGTGTAAAATATTAAAGTGCTTTTACCGACTACATCAGAGACGATGGTTCATTCGTTGCTTCGTACAAATATTTGTAATCATAATCATTTCATCATCATAGTCATTATACATTGACATTTTGATTTGGGTACTAATGTAGTTACCATGAGTGTGCTTACAAACTAAATAAAAATTATTTTCTTAATAATTTTTATTTAACATCTAACACAAGTAAAACATATGCTGTTTTTACTAGGAAAGTCCATCTTTAAAAAATTGTCCTTACGTTAAGCTGGAAAATGCTGACGAAATACAGAAAAAAATATTATGAACATATGAGGTAGGTCTATGTATAACCAACACATATACAAGAAAACATACATATTCCATATTTTATAAAGTTGCCTATCCTTTTCGTTGGGAACAAACCAATAGCGATTGAATAACTAATACGTTTACAATTGCACACGATCAAACGTCGATTTCGGCCCGTATGGTAACATTTATGACTTTTTTGTAAGTATAAAATGTATTTTATTAAATATATTGAGTTTATGTACTGTAATAATATTGCTGAAAGTTTTTCTACCATTAAAAAATAATATATATAAATATATATAGCACAGTAATAACAGCGTCAGCTCGTAACGTTAATAGCTCAAACTATCATTATATCTGAGGTATTGTACATATACAAGATATTTTATCAATTTTAATTAAAATGTTTTTTTAATGCAAGTGTTTACAGTACCATATTTAAGTCACTGTCTTAGTATGGTAGTAGTTAAATATGTAATGTAATTATATCCATCCAGTAACTTTATACCAGAAATACTGTTTTCGAAATTTGTAACTTTCAACTAGTTAGGAAACGGCTTTAACGATTTCAACAATAAATTACTTTTGCTAAAAATGCAATTTACCAATTAAAAACTACTGTATGTTTATTTAGATCTCCAACACCAGAGCAACTCGAGACAAAAACGAGGTCTGTATCATTTCTAATTGCAAAATAATTATTCGATTACTATGTCCAATATCTATTTACTATACAATACTACAATTACAGATATGAGTGTATATGTATATAGATATGTGCGTACATTGTATAAAAATTCAAAATCAACCGCAGCAATGTGTCCCAAATTCATTTATATGTTACGTCAATCTCTCTGAAGTATTTGGGTTAAATTAATACGCAGTTTAAAAACGGACATTAATAAATACTTTCATTAAACCCAAATAGCCTTGTCCCTTTTTCGTGTACATCATTTTATAATATCATAATACGAAGACGCGGCATACAAGCGATACTCAATCGATCAAGCCATCAATCAAAAACAGTTCCTGGTCACCAGTTATGAAGATTTGTGTAGGATAGGTACTTAGTAGAAAGTACAGTATCAAGTTTTAACTGCCTCTGTGGCGCAGGCAAAGCATGTGTAACTGTTGTTCTGAGATCTCGAGTTGTATGATCCGCAAAAACTTGTTTCGCAGTTTGGATGTGTTCTATACATTTTATGGATGTGTTTATGAAAAAAGAATAAAGTATTCTATCAGTCAAACCAGCTATCATAGTACAAGCTCTGCTTAGTTTAAAACTATATCAATAGCGTAACAAGCGAGGATAACACGAAGTACCAATACGATCTTTATTGAATCGATATATAATTGGCTTCGTAGAAGACAAACCTATTTTAATAATTTTGGTTTTGAAAATTTACAGAGTGCTTGTTAAAGTAGTTGCCAAAGTCAACAAATTTAAAATTAATTACTTTCAAAACTATCTACCAGTGTAATCTGATAAGTCATGTTGTAATAGAGTGGAAAAAATAATAATCTTAAATACTACATCAGAAGCAAACAAGCATGGAGCCTGATGAAGTCTTAGTTCTTTACAATATCATCGCCTCTCATAACATCTTGCCAATACTTATATAAATTATATACCTATATATATATATATTTTAACTTTTGAAAAAGAAATACTACTTTCTTACGTCGTTAAACCATCATAAGGTAAATGTTATGAAAAGTAAATCTGCGAGCCTCTTTATAGCCTTAAGATTAGCGGCACCTTGAGCGAAGTTGTAATTTCCTGACAATCACACAATACTGACATTTTAGAATTGAAATATTAAATAGACTGTGGATGTAATACAAATATACACAACAGAGTAGATTAGTTTAAAAGGTAATCCTAACTAATGGTGTTTTTAACAAAACCTTTACGAAATAAGTCTATAAACATTAATTTGTACAATTCGCAATAGAATATGTTTTAAAGCATGTGTAACTTAACTGTTTAAAACATTTCTCATTCAACATTGCGTTTAGAAAAGACCTAATGATCTTCGAAAGACTGAACAGATTTTCTTCAATGATAACTATGAACAATTTTCATCGACTTTCCTTCATATAAAATATATATTAATCAGGCCATCTATTTGAAAGCTATGATGTCTGTGATAGATACATACACATTAATTAACCTAATAGTATCCTTTCTTATTGCTTCTTCTCGCCCTTAGTCTATAAGAAAATAACTTGCAACTAAACAGATTATCAGTTTTCACTGCGTGTATATGTAGCCTTGACTATGTGAGAGAGCGCTCGCGTTTATTAGTTTTAACTCTTTTATGAGTCTCATTGTCTCCACCACAATGGATTCGTGTGCGACATTCGTGCTGTGATACAAGTAGGGTTGTGAGATCTTTTCATAAACCGCCTTTGAGCGAAGGGAATACGGCCGTTAGCGTGTGAGAAAACCTCTAAATTTTAACAGGGCGACATCCGATGTCGGTGAATTTCTTTTGTGCCCTGACAGTTTATTACGAGAACAAAAGGATGACGTTGTTTGAACAGACCCGCTTTAGATTTTACTACGCTGATTACACATTACTCAAGATCTGCTCTATTGTGACGAAGATCTGTATTCCCTTTCAATTCTAAAAGGAATTACATTTGACTGTAATTTACCCCAGGACGAATCGAATTCATTATTCATTTGATGCCATCTTACTTACTGATAGAACTTAAATTGTCGAATTATTTCAGATTATTAAAGGCAACTCTCTTTATTTAGGAACCATGCAGGTTGAATACGCTTTTTAGGAAATAATTAACGTTTTATCTATGGTTGAAAAGGTTTTATATTACTAGGCAAATTAATTTTAGATTTGACTTTTGGCACATAAATTCACAAACACTACTTAAACATAAAAATGTTGGTATGGTTTGAGGGGCGCTGTATTACATGCATAATGGATATATGCATGCAACAGGCAGGGAATTAGACTTGTAACTGCTATAATTCCACTAAATAAAACTGTACATATATCTCACAGTGCAAGCGTATGTAACTTATGACCAAGAACACCGACGATATAATAAGTATTATTTAACAAAGGAAGAGTACCTTAAATACCAGTAGATTTTCACGTAGTAACTGTATTCATTTTGTGACATGCAGCGACGATCTTAATGCTTTGAGATACTCAACTAATACGAGAATTGGTAAGAGGCTCTAGTTCGAAAATTGAATAAGATCTATCCATTTCAATTAGTAATCTCATATCAAGCTTTACTGTCCTCATAATGAATATATACAATGTGTTCCTCCGATTCCCGTTAATTTATTAAGGCGTCATGATACTGTTATTTTTGTTACCACTCGGAGTTTTACGTCATGTATTTAAAAAAAACACATTAAGTTCTCCAACCCAGTGAATAAACATCTTTTAAAGATTTTAGATAACTGGTATGTTATACATTGTGGTAAATATTTGTATGGCGTAGGTGCAATACCAGTGTGTCGAGATATGTCATTAAGTTTGATCTATATTCTTATAACTATTCTTGAAACAGGAAAATGCATGTATGTATGTATGTATGTATAATATCTGAGTCTGGCCACATTTTGATGCTGTGTACCTAGTTTTAGTTAAATACACATGACTTTTAATGATATACTTAAAACCTGGGATGAAACTAACGTCTAAGATACAGGCTTGGCCTAGTTTAGGCGTTAGTGGCCATAGCAATATTGTAGACAACCAGTTTAAGAGTACATCATAACATATTCTTAAAAACCAATTGTATTATCGTAGTTATTATTATTATTAAATAGTGAAATAATACACAACACATTGACGAACTGATATAAATACATAATAAATATTTTAATGAATACTATGTCTAACATACATCATCATAGCTAGACTACTTACTTTTAAATCTTATATTACGATATATATGCGTATAAAAGTACGTACGTATACTATATAGGTACTATAATAATAATTAATTTTACGGGAATTAACGTGATCACTTATTTAAAGGTATTACATACCTTTAAATACATGCGAGTTAGCCTGTGACCACGACCAGTGCAACCTGGTCGAAACGTAAGGCAAATCTGAGGTATGAAATGCCTTTAAATAAGTGGTCGCGTAAAAATAATAATTATCATATCATGGAACGCGAAAGTTTAAAAGTTAGTACAAAATAGGTACTGCTTAGTTTATCACTTAAGCTGAAATTCACTTATCGATCTATGCGTGCTCGATGAGAAGTGATTATCTAACAACAAAGTTCCTGCCTTACTAAGCCTTTAAACTTAGTTGGAGGGTAGCTTGAAGGACAAGCTAATAGATTATATTAATAGAAAGCAGAACTCAATGGAATAGTATGAATACAATTACATGAGCTATACATACACGAATTTGTTGATGATTGTATCCGAAACTCAACGTATTAGGCAGTTAATACTTTTGTTAGTCAGTTTATTTAAGGGGACTGATTTTACAATAACGATTGCCGTAGATGTTCATGACAACCGGAACCGACACGGCTTAACATGCTCTCCGAGGCACGGGGTTAACCAGAACAAGTATAGTTGTTTTTTTTTCTATTCGTGAGAAAAAAGAAGGTCGACTAATAATTCAAAGTAAGGATGACCAGAGCCCCATTTAGCGGAGGAGAAACTGCTAACGATAAGTCGCTAGTAACGGTTATAGCGATCGATAACCCCTTCATCACGGTGGTCTGAACGGAGTATTTGGCTCTCAAGTTAGTTTTAGAACAATAACTAGTTTGTAATGTTTTGTAGTACTTCGGAATTTATTAAGTAGTTACGGAGAACAAAGACGATGGGCGTTGACGAATATTGTTAGAATTATGTAGGTATTTTATGCGTTGAAATATCTGTGAGTTAATAATGGAATTTGTGCTTGATACATTATATTTTTCATAAATTATATCGGTATTTTGGAAAGTTAATTCCTGAATCAAATTACAGCTATTAATACAATTACACCTATTTAAATACAATTACACCTATTATTGCAGAGTAGGTAGGTACGTATAAATAAACGTTGCATAAGGTCATAATAATAAGGTTTATTAAGCGTGTTTGAAGAGTTTTTTAAAGTAAAATTAGAAATGGAACTTTGGGAGTTGAGCCGTAAAGAAAACAGTAATATTTGCATTGAGAAGTGTGAACAAGCTGGCAACATTCTGGCACAGGCGTACTCATTAAAATATACGAAAGTTTTCCTACGTAGGACTAAGTCAAGAGTTCAACTTTGTGTAGGTACGTCTACACGTTATAGCAAACAATTTCATTTTCAGCATACTTTAAAATGAAATAACGAAGAAAAATCAATCTATCTTAAATGTGATTTTTTTATTACTGGTGTTGGAATTGTAATAGATATAGAACAGCTGTAGTTTCTTTTCCTCTTTGTATATGGAGTGTGAGTAAAACTCAAAAAAAAATGACCCAAGGCAAGCAATAAACTTTTTTTAAACCACATTATAATAATTTTACCAATAAGAATGAGAGCGAGGCTTACCTTTTGTAAATCTTTCTTTCTTTGTTTGTGAGATTAGCAGTATTATTTATCGAATCTTAGCATTGAACACTATATTCTGTAACCAAAATCATTTGATTCTAAATATTTTGATACCAAATACGATAAAAATAATAAATAATGTTAGAATCTATTTCCTACCAATAATTTCTTCACTAGCCCTTATTTACCCGAGCCCACATTTGAAAGTTTTACTGCTAGGGATAAAATCGGACAATTTACGAGATTGCCCGCTATTCACACCGTGATTGTAATATACCAAAATAATTGAAATTCACGTAGCACAGTTGTTTAACCATTGGAAATCAATGTTCTATAAAACTCAATCAAGTTGGCAAACATTTTGGCTCAAATTATGTAATAGAAAAAGATTTTAGCCAGAGTTATAGGTACTAATTGAGAATTGAAGTATTCTAACGGTTTTGCCCCTAAAATACATAAAACAGGTTCAATCACCAATTTTATTTTTAAGTGCTCAAAATTCATTATTTAAGTTAAAGTAAAAATAAATTTACAACGAGAACCAAATATATCTTGTTTGCCACTTACCTGTACTCACCTACTTACGTCCGATATGAATAGTTAATGTTGAAATTGTTTCCGACCCTCCTGCTAGCCACATGTGAGCGTTCAGTCGGTTGTAAGCAGTGTTGAACGCAATATTAACACGAAAGTCCATATTTGTCACTATAAACATAAAATGAACATGGGTCCATAAGGCCGCCGCGTGTCCTAATTCAAGCGGTACTCGTTAATTATTTACTTAGATACATCTCGGATAAGGTTCTAGTCAGGGACTCAGGGCGAAACCTTTGTAATAGCTCGTACACTTTGAAATCCTAAGCACCCTATTATATATATATATATATATAAACGAGACATACATTTGTTCAAGTCATTGTAGCGTGCGTAATCAATGTTGTTTCAGGCTTTTCAGCTCCGTTCAAAATTGTAATAACAAAGGTACTACAGTATTTATACAAACGATTCTATCAGATTTTTTAGAGACTATTTTTGCGAGTCTTGTTTCAATTTACATTACATACATTGCAATAAAAATGATGGAGCAGATGATCCTGTTGTTGTTATTTAAAATATATATACGCTTTTGACGATAAAAGGACAATACAAAACATTATTAAAAAATAATATCAAAGTCTATTGTTCTAAGTAAGTCTCGCCCTTAATAAACAAGTAGGCGTTGTAAAAAGTTTGTGTAACATGTGCAGCACATGAAAGGTTATGTAGCGTCTCTTAACGTTTGATGTACTTAGCAGACTAACTATGGAAGTCAGGATGGTTCAACGTTGCACTTTACATCTCGCAGTAGACGGTTCAAATAACACTTCCAGCTGATAGCATCGTTAAGCTTTAACGTGTTAGTGAACACTTAGTTTGTACATGGTTTATGTTCAGTTTTATTACGCCCAGTATTCGTTAGGAGTAAGCCGTACCAAGTTAACCTTGTTATAATTTGCCTTGTAACAGAGAGAAGGTACAGTCGTAACTCGTAAATTACACTATCAGTGGTTTATAGATAGTGTTGAGGTCATAACAACATAACAAACGGGTGGGTAACTAACGAGTGCTGTCATTTTCACACAGCGCGGGCCGAATTGTGTGTCGGTCGAGAGAGAATTAATGAGATCGGGCCGGCTGCCTGCCGCCAGTCGCACGCGCCGACCTCCACCCGCCACTGAACACCAATGAGCATCGACATTACTTATATTAATTCGCAACCCTGAAGCTGTTTCGGTCAGAAGTAGACGTCCTTATACCTAGGTAAACACTTACACGAACTTACACTTTCACGACTGTTCACAACATTTAAATACTTAATTGATTTGCAATAAAGAGATGCCTTTGCTTGAGTAATGAAATTCAATGAGTGCTACAGAAATTTTGAACTAGGAACAGTAACGGTAATACAAAATTAAAAATAAAATGAGGTCAACAAAAAATAAAGTGGTTTTCTAGAAAGCTGAAATGAACGCAGCAATCACATAAATAAACAAGGCGCTTTACCCCTCGGCTACAGTTGATGATTCCAACCGGATGGCGCGTTCACTTGTTTTTTTAGGACGGTAAAGAAAAAATAAATGTCTTGAATGAAAAGTTAAAGGAACAAGCATGTATATTTTAGTATCAATCCGAATGACTAATTACATATTCTATCATTTGATCAATATTCAACTATTTTTATTACTATACTAGCTTCTGCCTACGGCTCCGACCTTGTATATCTCGGTTATGGTTCTTTAAATTGGCATTTTTTATTTGTCAACCAATTGAAACGAACCACATATGAGGCAAACTGCAACACATTAGTAAAACCGGATTCAAAACGGTTAAGCTGTTTCTGAGAATAGCGTGCACACACTTACAGCCATGCAGACGATTCAAATATCATTGTTTTGAGTTCTATTGCGTTCATAAAACCCACATATAATAGTTATTCTTATATCTTCCATGTACAAACAGTTACGATTTTATTATAAGTATTGATTGATTTCGACAGTAGTAGGTACATTACGTAGTAATAATTTTTTCTGGGCTAGATAATCCCTTTATAAAAATAGTTAAAGTAAAAGTATCGTATACCAGATATGTAAATCGTATTTTAACTATAATAATGATATGAATAGCAAATATTCATGCATACATCGCCACATTTTATTATTTGTGGAAACACCGCTATTGCGCTTTGTACGATTTCTTTAGTAGCGATTTTAACAGAATACTGATGAACAAGCTGTGCTGGTTTTTAGAGCTCATCCAGTTACTGATAAATTTTTAATCAGCGTCAATAAGTCAATGCAATTCGAACATCTAATACCTGATCTCGCTAATCTTCGAGTAGATACATTATTCTAATCTGCACTAAGTCTTGCTAATAACAGATGCAACTAATCTGTTTTAATGTTAATTTAAACCGTCTAAATTAAGTACCATATTTCAATAAGCATTGGATGTTCATATTTCACACAAAAGACATTCTTTTCTAAATACGACCGCGGGGGCAAGAAATCGCTCAAATTGTTTCCAATATCTTTTACGAGCATTTGACACTCGAGTGAAAAATTACTAAGAGTTCCGAGCGATATTGTTATTTTCACGCTGTGTTATTTATACGAATGTAATCCCTCAAATTTTTTGTTACAAAGAAGGAAGTATTTATTAAACGTACTTACTTTCGAAATATATTATCCCTGACATGTATATTTACGATGAAAGATAAATAAAACGATTCACGCTTTATAAACGCGGTATGGTAAAGTCAAAATGTCGAATATGTATCCTAGCCTGCAGGTATGAATAGAACAAATAAACTGACTAAATGTTACGATGTATCCATAAAGTTGTATCTAAGGGACAATCCGCAAATATTTACCTAATTACATTCTGGGTCACCGAAGAAAATACTGACCGAGCAAACCGCATCTAACCTCTTTCTCCGATACAGTTGACAACGAATAAGTAGAGCACACACAAATAACCTATTCCAAGTTTGAATTTAGTTGGTCTGAGCAAGAGATATTTCAGAGCCAACGACCGAGTGATTTCAACTTTATAACTAAATTTATTGTAACTGTCCCAGGCCAGTAACTACATAACAATTGACTTTTTTAGTCTCCGCGTGACACATTTTAGGACTGAAATTGGTGATTACATCATAAAACCGACGGCCGGCAATCGATTCCAGACACTTTTTCAAACAAAAAATGAGAATATTAAACTGTATTCAGTGTCCCTCTGGTATACTTTGAATCGGACTTTTATTTCATTTCTAACAATTCAGAAATGTCTACTTTACTTTGTAAGCTTGTCGATTAGTGTCGTACAAAAATTAAATGGTTTTTATTCAACTTTCAGTCGGTTGATAACGGAAGTCTGGCAATGCTATTCGTGTTAACTGTGCACAAAATTATTTAAAAAAAAACGATCGCAATTTTAGTATCAATTGTACTGGCATTATCTGGTATAGTTAAAGACTTGCAATAACATAACTGTTCAACATTTCATACTGGAAAATATATAATGATTAGTGAAGCCCTTTTCATATAATTTCCTATAAATTAATTTTAACTTTCTCTAGTACAACTTTATGAAATTATTCCAAATTTTCTAATTTTCCATGTTTGACATAACTGTATCGAAGTTATTACTTCAGATCTTAATACATATGTCGCCACATAGTTTAGTCCTTACCTAAATCGTCTATTTAAACGTGTATTGCTGGTTCGATCTTCTAAAATTTAGGGTATGCGTTCCAAAGAACATTTGTAATAATGCTTCAACACTTATTCTATTGTTAAAAGTATGTGCTACCGACTTAACTGTAGATTTTTTGTGGCATTATTTCCCACTATATTTGTAAATCAACTTCTGGTTATAATTTAAACATATTGTTCTATTTTCAACGTACAAAATGGAAACAGATTGTTAGATTTGTGTTTAAATTTATCTTTTAAAGTTTACTTTTATCTCTAAGCACAATTTATAAAAATTGTTCCTAGAGATAAAAGTTTTAATTGTTACATTAAAACTGGGATTTACTGGAAATTAATGGGAGATCAGTGGAAACTAAAACCGTCATGATTGTCATCAGAATATCTAAGTATTCGTGATATTAGTATGATCAATAATATTCTACGTTCGTTCTAAAAATTCTGAATAATTAACTAGCGATTAATCAATTATTAGTATTAAGTGAATATGTATGTAACTACACTATTGCATTAGGTATAGCACCTGTAATAATAGATGTAAGTGTTCTTAAATAAATAAATGATCTGATGACAATAAAATAACTAAAATACAAGCATTGCGTATAAGTATGCAAACCAAAATCATCAAAATAGTGATGTGTTTTTTTGGCCCCGCCAAAATGATTCTACTCTGCCTGATGGAAAGTAAAAGCAGAATCCAAGAGTGGTGGTCACCATACTGCGAATGCAGACAATGCAATAATGCACTAGCCCGCCATGGTGACCCACCATGGCGGGCTAGTAAATAAATAAATATTTAAATATTTCGGACATATATCACACAACGCCATCTAGTCCCAAGCTAAGCAGAGCTTGTGTTATAGGTACTAGACAACTGATACAAATACATATATACTTTTTTTTTGTAAATACATACATATTATACATAGAAAACACCCAAACTCCGAAACAAATATTTGTAGATCATACAAACATTTGGTCCGACCCGGGAATCGAACCCGAGACTGTTCTGTTCGGTCTGTCTCTCACTCACCAACGAAACACGACAGCATGATCGCTATCATTTTACGTTGATTTTCTGTGCGAGGATAGTACCGCCCCGGTCGAGCCGGCCCGTTCGTGTTGAAATCAACGTGGCTCTACTACCTTGAAAATTTTGTTTTTCGAGTGCATTGTGGTTAAAGATTTATCTTTAGTATCCTAATCTCTCGTAATATTTTAAAAATGCTTATTGGTAATATAAATAAAATACATATTGGTCTTACATATTAACTTACTAATATACAAACAGAATAATTAACAGAAGTCAATGAATAAATAATGCCCATGAAAAATATTACACCAAATACGAAAGCTTCAAATTCTATTAAAAGTAATTAAAATGAATTTATTTTTGAGAATTGCCATATTACTTGTAAATTAATTAGTGGTTTTGGTTTCGACTTTTTGTCCAACGGAGTGAGCTATTATCACTAATATTACTAGAAATGTATATCAATATTAAAAGGCAGCTATTGTGCCAATTATTCAACATTAATTGTATTTACTAAGCTATCGTACATTAAAAAGGTGTTTGTGTTAAGAAAATAAACACGACTACGTTTGTTTTGTGCAACTTTTTATTTATCTGAACCAGCACCGCACAAAAATTGGTGCTCGAAACATCGGTTTCAAATGACGAGTGTTTCTTATGCGCATTTTTTGTATTTCAACAAGAGTTTTAGGTAATGTTATCAGAACATTTATTTGGTACTCTGACTTTACTGTTCTCTTTAATTAATTTATTTTTCTTTCGTTATTTACATGATAAAATATCTGCAAATATTTGTATTGCAAACAATGTTATGTTTGTGTTACCTTCGAACTGAAGTACATTTTTTGACAAGCTCGTTTCGCCATCACCGCTTCCATAAAAACTTCGTAAAACGCAAAGGCTTCAGTTTCCAACAGAAAGCCAGGGTCGTGAAGCACGTTGAAATTTTGCATAGAAATATGAACCTGTTAAATTTTGTCACAAAACGCACTCACAGTGATGACTCTTGAGATAAAAGCTTCATTTGCATATTAACAGTAATCTTGTAAACCTTAATCCGCGGGTCGCAGGTGACGAGAACCCAGTGAATTGATATTTTATCGTTGCAATTACACGACCAATTCACTTATTTCGTGGTATACCTACCCCAAATTCGTCCGTAGCCGACCTTTCTTAATCGCTAACTCTCGCTTTAATTATATTTGCCTACTGACCAAAATTTCAAAGAAATAGATTTCATGAGACCCTTTTCATCCCATACTTCAACTGAAATGGGTTCACATAAGATATGATATAGATATTTGTATGTGTCCGTCAATATTTAAATTATGTAAGTATCATAGAATTTATCTATTTCTCACAGAAGTTATGTCAAGTATTATCAGAGTCGTTTTGCACTATTTCTCTATCAAGAAAATATTGGAAGGATTCCTTGTACCGTATTAGCATTACGACAGAGACGACGATTGATGCATTTTAAATCTATACAAATAAATAAAATTGGAGTGTCTGTTTGTAATATCAAAATAAACGGTTTTTACTAAATGCATATGTATGTATACACGGTACATATACAAAAATTGTAGTTAAAAAATCTGTCTGTCTGTCTGTTTGTTCCGGGTAATCTCTGGAACGGCTGGACGGATTTTGGCGGAACTTTCACAGGCAGGTAACTGATGATCCAGGGAGTAACTTAGGCTACTTTTTTTAGACTAACTTTGTCCCGCAGCGTTACTCGCGGTACAACAATAACCGCGGGTAACACCGCGGGGTTCACATTTAGATTATAATGGTTAGACTAAACGGTTTAAATTGAAAAAAAAATAAAAAAAAATATTATTTCGTTGTAATTTCATATATGTGTTATGTACGTATTTATTTTGTATGTGAGTGTGTGCGTGTGTGTGTGTGTGTGTGTGTGTGTGTGTGTGTGTGTGTGTGTGTGTGTGTGTGTGTGTGTGTGTGTGTATATGTGGGTGTGTTTGTTTATGAATGTGTGAGGTACACGTGTCCTATTTGTCCTTTATATTCTTGGTTTTAAAAGGTTTTCCATCTCCAGATAATCTAGAGTCAGCAGCCAGCGTTGAATGACCAGTTTACAATTTTTTGCAGTGAGGGGATAAACATAAACAATTTTATTAACACGGTTGTACAGTCGAGAACTGAGGATAAAGTAACTTCTAGAAGCAAGCGCTGTCCTGTGGGGTTCAATATTACAGATTAGGTCCTTCCTTCTACTTGGTATTTGCTTGTATGGTATTTGAGCATGTTTGCGCAGGATTACTTGACGCACAAAGAGTTGTCTCACAGTTAAAACAGAGCACTCTTGGTACAGTGCTGTCGTTGAGTATCTGCGCGTCTTCCCAAGTACATAAAAAAACACCTAGGTTTTTATCTATAAAATTTCCGGAACGATGCGGCTTTCGGATGTACAAGACAATAGAGTAATCTTACCTCAAAGACCTGCAACGCTTTTGCGACACCTGAGTTACAGACATTCATTGGTTCATTTCGGGTAAACCGTTTGCTCGTTTGCCCTTGTGTCATAAAAATATCTTTATTATTATTTTTTTATTTACGGAGTTTCGCTACAATAATAACTATCTCGTCATTCATAAAAAACGTCCAGGTTTAAAAAATATGTCTGAAAATAATACTTAAAACTAATAGACTTGTCGAACAATATAGCCAATAGTTCAGACCAAACATTAAAACAACATGTAAAATCAATGATAATTTCGTTTAATAAAGCTTTCTGAAATCACGGACCAATTTACGAACACGTTTGCTACCAAAAGCTGCGTCATCAATTAAAGCTATATCCAATTACTATAGTAATACGAAGTGAGCCGTTAGGCGATTAACTCTACGGCTAAGTGAGTATACAACAAGCTTTGTAGGTTATATTAAATATGGGTAACTACATATATGACAATTTGTATCGCATATCTGGCAATACACTACTAAAGATGTTTAATATATGTCGACACAAGGACATTCTAGTTTAACTTGGTGTAAGGTCATACAGAAAATCTCTCAAAGTATCATCATCTTCCTAGCTTTTATTATTCCCAAGATTTGGGGTTATCTACCAGTTCAACCGGTTTTACCTGAATATCAGTTTTTGCACGGAGCGACTGGCATCGGACCTACGCAACCCTGAGGGCGAACTGAATTCGAAACTGAATATTTGAGGGCACTGACTTCCCAATAACGTTTGCCATAGATGTTCATGACAACCGAGACCGACGGCCTAACGTGCTCTCCGAGGCACGGGCGGGAAACACCGCCATCTTCCATACTCCGACTTCTATTAAGAATTTCTTATAAGAAAAACCCAACAGCAGTCTGACCCGGGAATCGAACCAGAGACCTCTTGATTTGCAGTCGCTTACACTAACCACTAGACCAATGAGGCAGTAAAAATAACTTAAAAGTATCTAGAGCAAAAATGATTTTAACTCTGGAAGAGGTCGCCCTAGATTACTTCGGACTTACTGCAACTAAAAGAAATTTATGTTACTAGCTGACCCACGCAACCTCGTTTGCGTCTTATATTGCCCGTAGCGTGAAACTTTCCCCCGTTTTTGAAACATTCTTCATTGTTGCTCCGCTCCTATTAGTAGTAGCGTGATAATATATACCCTATAGCCTTCCTCGATAAATGGACTATCCAACACCGAAAGAATTTTTCAAATCGGACCAGCGGTTCCTGAGATTAGCGTGTTCAAACAAACAAACAAACAAACAAACTCTTCAGCTTTATATATTAGTATAGATTACTGCGTACTGGTTAAACACGAAGGTTTTAATTAGTACCAATGAGTTATTGTCAGGATTCAGTAAAATTTAGTACGCAATTTAGGGTTAAATTTGTCAGAATATATTCGCACCAACTTTTTCTCCAGTTACGTGTTCTTAAATAGCCGTTAACCTAGATTGACAAGATAAGGCACCATTATATGTATATAACATAAAACCTAAATTTTATTATGTTAAATAAAGATCCTGGAAAATCTAGATTCTATTGACAGCACGTGACGTAATTCTACGCTACACGGTAGTTCAACGCACATAATCCGACATAGAAGTCGAGTTTACGTTGGGGATATAGAACAAATATTCTGGTTGTCACATGTTCAGTTGCATGAAACAGTTAATACTTTTAATACTGTTGAAGATAGAAAGTGCAGTAAAAGATATTAATTTATACTCCACTATATCAAAGTATAATATATGAATCTAAATAGTAACTAACAAGAGTTCCATTATTCCAACTTACAATAGTTTCCATTGTTTCGAACAATATACCTAAACGTAAAAAAGAAAATAACTACGAATTAAGTTCGTAAAGTCATCCAAATCACAGAATAATGTGGGAATTAATCACTTCTTTAAAGGATTAATTAGTACAATACCTTAAACTGTGAGCGTAAGTAGTAAGTAAGTAGCGAGTGTTAATTTTTACAATTTACCTACTGCAAGATATGATTTTATACATCAAATGAAGGACAAAAATAAGATACATTTTATTTTTCATTAAATCCCTGTTATAAATCTGCCTAAATAATAATCCCTAACAGCTTAACTTAATGTTCTAAAAGACCCACCATTTTTAAAGATTTAAGTATCACGTTTTGGCTTTAATAAACACTTGTCTGTGAGAAAAAAAAATTATGAGTTAAGTAAAAGGTATTTCAAAAAAATATTTGCTTTGAGTACTGTTCAAAAAAACATAAAATGATCATAATAATATCTGTGAAACTTGCGCTAACAAAAGTATTGCGGGTCCTCTCATATGAATAAAAGACGTATAAAACCAAAACACATGGATATCATTTCATATTAAATAGAGAAAGAAATGTTATTTTGAACATCTTTTATGTCCACCAAACTATTATACTTAGGTACTTTATCAGACATTTTCTTTCCTTATAAGTAGCTAATATAGGAAAGTTACGGGCTATTATTTATCATAGTGGGTGGTGAAATCTGTTGCCTGAGCGCCAACTCAGTTCCATATTTTCATTCCAAAGCCACATGATTCTTTTCGCCTGTAACACAATGTAGTCAATTTGCTAGACTGAAAGTTTTCTCAAATCTGGCACAAACTTGTGATTACCTCGTTTTCTATTTCACCTACAAAGAGATGATAAATGCTTTCACGAATTTACCAAGTATGTAAATACAAAATTCCATTCATGATTACGCTACGAGCTTTGACTAAATACTTGTATTAGAAACGTATTATATATTAGCCTTATTTCAGTTACATAAACGTTACATATATCCTATCCTATCTTGAATACAAATATATACATTCGGAGACAATATGTATTAGAGCGCATTTTCACGTTTCTTTTGTTGAAATTGTATGGTAGGTAATTTTCATATAAGCGCAGTAATGCGCCGGTAATGGTCCATAACAGAAAGCTCGCAATATATAGACGCGGGACCTTTACCCCAGTTCACCCCCGTCCACCCCTCGCATTGTACCGTGGTCGCGTGGCGGTATCAAACAGAAACAAAATGTTCAAACTATTTTCGATTTATTACTAGATATTCAACAAAACATTCAGACTGGAATATAGCAAAGTATCGAGCAAACAATCGCTGAGTTGACAGTGGCCATTTCAAACAAAACAAAGCACATATCATAAAATAATATTTTATGCACATTTGCTTGCTGCTCGTACCACTTTTGCTATAGAAGTTTCAGCAATTTTCTTATATGAAATTGCAGCAGTCTGATTTTGGTGAAATATGTAAGTGTAAACATAAATATTTAAATGTGGCATAAAAAGCGCCGTGAAAAAAATTAAATTAAAATCGTGTGGCGAGAAGCGGCGGCGGAGATGCTTGGGAATTTTCCAAGGCTCTATATGATGTAATTATATTCAAATAATTTCCATGTCGCAGAGTTTAATTCGATATAAACATACCATAATATATACATTCAGGGATCTCGCCAGTACAAAGAATATTACGCTCCAATAAGTTTGAGTCTATACGAATGTTGGCTATTAAATTCTAACCCTCAGATAACTTCGAATTTTACAAAGTCTTTGAAAAATTCGCCATCAGCCTTTTGCCAAGGAAACAATACTGTAGAATCTAAGATGCTCATTCGTGCTTTCGATGTACTCGATATTTTATTTTCCAATATTACAAAGTAAAAAGGAATAAAAAGTCATACAGTCACGACTGCCTTTAGAATAGTACATTGAACAGTTTAATGTGAAAGCTGGTAACGTGGTTTCATAAACATTATCTAAGTCGGCAATTGGCGAACAACCCACGTACGCCTAAGTACGTACAGATTGTTGAACGAGACTTAAGCCGCGAACGACGCAGGAGAACAATGAAAGCCCGGCGTGGACAAACCATAATCCTATTTGGTGTGCAGCACAGTCGCCAGGCCGGGGCTCGGTACTTGTGGCGATGGACAAACAATAACTCTAGCTCACACCTCTCGCAAACCACCGGAGTTAACCGGAATCACGAAGGAATTAAGTACCTAATTCTCTTGTTGTGCAAAGTCCTTTAAGAATTGTTAATAGTTCAAGATATAAAGTATCCCCACATTACGTTTTATTGTGTTTGTTTACTTTGTTATTTTCCATCTTGCTATTATTTCATATCGTTTTAAGAAAAGGCTACGTTAACATTACGCGTATTAATTATGATTTCCATTCTTTGTTACTTTATTACCTCTGGTTATGTAAAGACATACAAGCTTCATTGCTTACTACAAAAATGTTTTTTTATTATAGGAATTGTGTTCCTTTTGTAGACGGTGTACTAATTAATCCATTTCAAGTATAAAAATACATGTCTGATATTTTTTTAGATAAGGACACATTTTCTATACAAATAAACAAAATTGAATTGTTTGTTTGTAATTTCAAATTCAACAGCTTTTCATTAAATGCATATGAAAGAATATACATACAGTACTTACATCAAAATATCTATTTTTAACTTTTTTTGCGGGTCGATCTGCTTGTATCCCTGGTACGTTTGGACCGATATCTACGTGACTTTTACTGGCAGAAAGCTGATGATACATATAAGGGTTTATTTAAGCTACTTTTTAGACATGGTTCGCCGTGCGATGTTACCCGCGGATTTTATTGTAAAGCTACAACAACAATATACAGGTGACACCATGGGGCACAACTAGTATGGTAATAAAAATCGTTTTTATTTAAAAGAATAGAAATCATTACTTATCTAACTCACACCCAACTTATTTGCTTAATCTGCGAATTCTTCTTTACTCTGCAGATAACAGACAAAGAGGATTTTCGATACTTATTATACCTCCAGACGGCGCTTCGTATGCGCGAGGTCCAAACAACTATCAGATAGCACTAATTCCCAACAAACATATTTTTTTATGTTCTATGCATTAGAAGGTTGCCGAACCGAAGATTGAGTTCATAAACAGAGGCGCTTAGCCTTTTATATTTATCTCCTGTAGGGAACTTATATCATTTTGCATACGTAACACTGTGACAATTTAGAAAACAATATTCCTTTTGTAACGTTTTCAAAGATAAATAAACCAAAAACAAAGATCGAAAACACAAAAATACGATTCGTCATCACACCAAGGCTCATATTTATAAAGCGTATTTTTTCTTTGCTTAGACTTAACTCACGAGTTAAGTGTGCGTTGAAATTTATAGTCATTATGCTTAGCTCAAGCTGAGCAAATGCTCAACATAGTCTAAGGCTGAAATAAAATTTATAAAGCGTGCTCAGTCTTTGCTTAGACTTACCTCACGAGTTACCTCACGAAATTATGTCAGAAGTATTTCAAAATTTCAATAATTCAAAAAAGGTTTGGTCTATTATAAATAATTTAACAGGTAAACTAACACAACGCATTGACGATGGTCTTTTGAAAACATTTAACATAAGTCCCGCGAAATTAACAAACCGATTTGCTAACGAATTTGACAGTAGCAAGAAAATTGGTAATTTCTGCAACAACGCCTTATTAGATAAAACTTCTTACTTGCCAGTACCTGACAGATCAATTAGAATAAGGCCGGCAAGTGAGTTAGAGGTTAAACAAATTATCCGGCAGATACCCTGTAAAAAAGTCCGGGCTACGACGGTATCCGTTCGAAAGATATTAAGTTCGCTTCGGACAGATTGATACCAGTCATTACCCACCTAATAAATTGCTGTTTGAAGACTACTATTTACCCCGACCTATTAAAAATTGGAGTGATAAGACCTATTTATAAGAAAGGTAAACATGACGATTTTAACAACTACCGTCCTATAACTATTCTGTCATCTATTGATAAGATTATAGAAAGATACTTAAGTAATCAAATTAATATGTTTCTACAGGGAAATAACATTCTCAGCAAAAATCAGTTTGGCTTTCAAAAAAATAAAAGTACGACTCAACTCCTATATAACTTCACTAATGAAATCAATAGACATTTAAATGATAGAATGCATGTTTTGACATTATTTATAGATTTTAGCAAAGCATTTGATATGCTCAATTATAATATACTTTTTGATAGGTTGTCGAGGAATGGAGTACAGGGACCGATGTTGGAACTTCTTAAAGACTATCACACACATAGATATACAACCGTAAAAATACAAAACCATTTTAGTACAAAAATATTAACCACCAAAGGTACAGCTCAAGGGTCCATAATTGGACCTACAGAATATTTACTATATGTGAACGACATGAACAACATTGTGCTCTCAAGCTCGATATATCAATTCGCGGATGATACATGTTTGTTGGCGGCTCATAAAAACATTACAGAAGCACAAAAATCACTACAGTCTGACTTCGACCAACTGTGTAAGTGGGCGCATGACACGGGTCTGGTAATAAATGCACAAAAAACAAAAGTTGTCCATATACATTCAGCAAACAATAAAGCAAGTACTATACCTGTGGTAATTGCACACGAACACGACTGTCTGCATAGGGCAACCAGCAATTGCAGGTGCTCATCACTAGAAGTAGTTCACCAACACATGTACATTGGGCTTGTCATTGACAGAAGACTTAGCTGGCGACCTCACAAAGATTACGTTTGCAATAAATTAAGAAGCCTCATTGGCAAATTTTGTATATTAAAAAATAAACTTCCATATAAAGTACTGAGAATGTTATATGTAGCACTAGCTGAGTCGGTGGTCAGTTACGGGCTCAGTAGCTACGGGAGAACATACAAAACATACATGGACGATATCTATAATTTACAATTATTTATTATATATATATATATATATTACAAAAAAACAGGTTAGACAGAGGTGTAAAGGTGATGAGCTTTTCAAATATTGTAATGTTATGAATGTTTTCAAAAGATACGAATTTAACACACTATCATTAAATTGTAAACCTGAATTGTTGATTGAAAGGACCAGACCAAATAACCTAAGAAAAATTGTACATAAAAACAAATATTTACTGCCTAAAACTAATAACTTGTACGGTGAAAGAGTAGAAGATTATTTAATTCCTACTCTGTTAAATAAAATGCCAGAGGAAATACAATCTTCCTATGTAAAGAAAGAACAACGTATCTTCCAAAATAAAATAAGAAAACACTATCTGTCGACGGCCGGAGGCCCATACCCCAAGCACTCCCTATCCCACCTCCCCCTCCCCCCAAGGGCCGACAACGCCCTTGTAACGCCTCCGGTGTTGCAGGAGTCCATGGGCGGCGGAAATCACTTACCATCAGGTGATTCTGCACGCTTGCCCCCTATTCCATAAAAAAATAAAGAAACAAAAAAATTGTTAGTAACATAATGTGTGTGTGAGTGAGTTAATTTATGTATATTAATTAGTTTAAAGCGACTCGCTGCTACCCAGATAGACCCTGTGAGGTCTTCGTGGTGCAGTTTTTATCACTGTATCTGTTGTAAATGTACATGTATTGGAAATAAATAAAAAAAAAAAAAAAAAAGTTAAGTGTGCGTTGAAATTTATAGTCATTATGCTTAGCTCAAGCTGAGCAAGTGCTTAGCATAGTCTAAGTCACCGAAATCCTTGACTTAGCGATTACTTACGTGCTCATTAGTAGTTAGAGATGTTCTAAAAAGCCTTAAAAATTAAATTATTTAAAATGCTATCTGTCAATGGTAATCTATGGATTTTTTTCATATTGTCATTTTATCTGGTCTCATTATCTCTTATCTATATCTCTTCGTGGTGTTTTCTGAGCTTGAACTCTTTTATACTTTTGGAGCTTTTACGAGAGACCTTTGCACTAACTCGGATTTTGTACCTGCTCTCACGACGACCCTTGCATTTCCTTCGGACTGGAATACAGCTAACTACCCTATCATATTGCAGACATTTGTTAATTTTCATCTGAGGTTCTATTGCATGAGAACCTTTTCTTCCAGATTCCAAAAAAAAATTCTATTGTGTTCCTTGTCCTTATTTGAACATAATTATAATTGTTTTTGGAACGTGTTGTTAGTTGTAACAAGGGTCAAGGGTGTTCATTTAGATGGCATGGATAGAACCTTTATGCAATGAGTATTTTTATCTCTGGTGTTATTGGCAATCCTCTATTATCATAGTGGTTCAGTTTGTCAGCAATTAGTGGCAAAATAACGTTATTCACCGTATTTTTTGAAAATCGATATCTTTTTCAAATTGTTCGTCGCACAAATTAAATGGATCTTGATTATAATGATGGCGAATATAAACTTTAGGCATCCGAACACCATCCAGTGTCGATGTGCCGATTCTATCTATTCTAGACAGAACATTATCTATTCTCTCGATGTTCTCCATCGTTAATCAAAACACTAAATTCGCAAGAAGAGTATCGGAAGTTCGTGAGAATATGCCGGAGTCAGTGTGAAAAGACGGTGCGATTGTCCAGGTAGAAAAGCCGTAATGTAGTTTGAAAGCGTTGTAACAGAAGTCCGTAAGGGTGTGCCAGGGTCAAATAAAAAGTTATTACTAGAAATCAGTAATTGTACTTCTTTTCATGAAATGGCAACCAGCCGGATCTCTTGTATCAGCTATTTCTGCCAATGTCAAGTGTTTATAGTCTTCAAGTCTTTAAGTCTTTATCGTGATGACATTAATGTTAAAAAATATATATAATATGGATGAGATGAAATGGGAACCGTCTTTCGAAAAAACAAAAAACGATCTCTCGGTAATTATTTACGAAGGAACTCGAGACAAGTGACAACCTCAAATATTGTTCTACCATTTGACAAGTCAAAGATACGTACGTTTTGTTTTACTTGTACATCTGTTATTTTTGCTCTTTTTCAGTTAAAACTAATCAAAACTAAGGGTTTAAATTAATGGAAATACAATTATATGATAAAGTTTATAAGATAACTGATATTTTAGTTTATTTTATGACTGACATACAGCTATTTTAAAAATAATATAGATAGATAGATAGATAGAAAACTCTTTATTTGTACACCGTTTTACATATTTTCAAGAGAGTACATAAGGTGATCAATATAATAATGTAATGTACAAAGGGCAAACAAATATATTTAAGAAATACCAATATTTTAAATAAATATGCTATGCAAATCGAAACGTTTGTCTGTTTTCCTGAGCTCTTGCTTAGCATACACTCAGTAAATTCTTAGCCCAAAAGAACTATAAATTCTTTATTACACTGAGCAGGAATCCTCATTAATACAAAGCTTTATATTATGTACTAGCACTGCCCAAAATTATTTTCTTTAAGATTGGTATACTTCTCAATCTATATATAACTTTTGCACTGGACTTAAATATCTGTTTATTGGTGTAAAATTATATTCAACCAATCGAACAAAATCTGCCACTGCCACTTATCCCAGTCTTGGGCAGTCCGCATACATCCGCTCAAGGTCATTACAGTTTTCACTCCAGCACTTTTCAACTCCAGCGACCATCGGTTCGTCTGGAGAAATGAGCGCCCCATTTCCACTTTAGCGTACTGATATTCCGTGCGATGCCGTTAGGTATATTCAAACATACAAACTCTATACACAAAGTATCATGTACACTGTTTACAAGAACAACACAATTCTGTAAACTTAATAGACTGTTATAAACAATAGAAATGTCAATCAACAGATATTCTGTCTATTTAACTTTCGTCGTTCATTTCATTAAGAAGTTATTCGCATCCCATCAAATGAAAATCTTGTTTGCAAAGTTGAAAGCGCTGAGCCAGATGACAAAATTGATATCAAAAGATCTTAAAATTTATTCTTCTGAATTAATCTTTCATATTCTTACAACTAACACAAACTAAATAGTAGGTAGGTACACCGTAACCATATAAGTTTAGTTTGTACTACGCAGTTCGTAATAGAAATTTTACTCCGTTCCTGCAATTCTCGTAATCTGAATAAAACATGAATTGAATAAATAATTTAATATCTTTAAAGATTTTCTTTCACTTGGAGTTTTCGGTAATCCCGTAGTAGGGAGTAGTCATCCGTGTGGTAGTGGCGTAACTAATCACAGAAGGTACGAATGAGTGCGACTTCTTCAAGCTTTTCAAACCTTTCTTTATTTATTTTGTTTCCCTATGCTATACCTGCTATGTAATTTACCATACCCTAGCTTCTTCATTCTCTCCCTTTCTAATGTTACCTTAAATTGATTTAAGGAAAAGGACACACACAGAAGATTTCATTATTCTCATCTGAAAATGATGATATTTTCCAATAAGTCGGCCAGCAATGAAGACAGCAGGCACAACATTCAACAAATATTAATAAAGATATTATCTAGCTAGTCAAAACCGCCACCTGGGATTTTGTAGAAGCCAAAACGGAATAATCAACTACAGCATTACAGATCTGAAAACCTACATGCCGAATTTGTAACCAATATTGTTCAAGTAGTACTAAAGTATACAACATTAAACCGTGATTAGTTGGGAACTTAACCCTTACATGTTGAAACTGTTCTAGCGGTACTTGTTGAGTGAAATATTCAAGGTGAGGGCATCCCGAGCGGCATGCCATGGCGGTGAGGCACATTTTGAACAAAGATGTTATATACTGGATAGGCAATTAACTACCAGTTACCAGTTTTTTTATTATTATTATTGCACAACCAATTCCATCCAGGTACTAATCTTCTATATTTTAGAGGCCAATAATGACATCGGTGTACCGAATATACCGTCTTTAGAATTGGGATTAAAATTTTATCAGAATTTGTGTTTATTTATGATCGTGGGCGCGCAGACTCGTAATTTAGTTTAATGGGCAAGTTCTAACTTTGAATTAGTTTCGACGATATTAATTGCCGATAGTTTATTTCACGATGCTTATTTGTACAAAAATACGTTGCTACCTATGTATTTTCTTCATTTTCTAATCTCCAAACGATGAGATAAAGAGATTCCAATTCCAAAAGTTATCTTACTTTGTAAAGTTATCTAACTGCCTCGTTGGTCTAGCGGTTGGCGTGTGCGACTGCTGATCATGAGGTCTCGGGTTCGATTCCCGGGTCGAACCAAATGTTTGTAAGATCTACAAATATTGGTTTCGGAGTTTGGGTGTTTTCTATGTATAATATGTATGTATTTACAAAAAAAAAAGTATATAAGTATTCATATCAGTTGTCTAGTACCCATAATACAAGCTCTGCTTAGTTTGGGACTAGATGGCGTTGTGTGTTAGATGTCCGAAAATATTTATTATTAAAATATTTATTATTTATTATTATTGTTGGTCTTATTTTAAGGAATATTATTAAATTTTCTGTAAACATATATGTACCTATAAGCCTCCTTTCTATGAAGAGGCCTATTTCTAGCGCTGAACTGTTAAAAACTGTTGACGATACATACTTCTAATCCTGATTCTTATCCAGTCCATAATACGTCCGTGCAATAAACAAGATACAAACAGAGCACGTGTTGCTACAAGGAGATAACCAGTGACCGTCTGCGGCCTGCGTTGCCTAATTAATTATTCGAAAATCCTGGACACACTGTCGAGCTATTACGTAGTAACCTTTAACCATTAAAATTGGTACACAGCTCTGTGTTGGCAACACTTTACGACCAAACTTAAAGGAAGGCTAATTAATAGTTTTGACAGTATATGTATGTTTGTATCGCAGTATTTGGTCACGAGAAATCCGGAAGACATGTAAGTACTCTCTGGAATTGGGTGAAGTCATTAGAAAACGACGGACTCAGAGTTAGTAGACCGAACAGCACGTCGTGCAGATGGCTCTAAGCTATCAGAAGGCAAAAGAAGCCGGGGACGACCCCGTTGACATGGTGGACCAGTATGACCAACTTACTACTACTACTAGACCCAACAACCCTTGACAGAATGTCTCGGAGCCGTGAAACAAGGAGAGCCGACTCCATCTAAAGAGGGAAAAGGCTAAGAAGAAGATGTGTGTTTGTATGCGCCTAACCTATATAACTGATTTTAATAAATGTGGTGTCAATAAGTTAGTTATAATGCCTCAGGTGAAATAGACTGTTTACCTTCTTTTTTTTTACGTATGTATAAAAGCGAAATACTACTCACTTATTAATCACGAAATCTCAGAAACTATAACACCTATAAAATTGAAATTTGACATGTAGATTCCTTAAAAGGTGTAGACATCTGCTAAGAATTTTACGAAACTCTACTCCTAAGGGGGTAAAACGGGGGTGGGAAGTTTGTATGAAAGACCTATGTTTTTGAAGTAAGAGTCTTGAAATTTAAAATGTATGCTCTATAGATGGTGTGGAGGTGTACTAATAATGTACCTTTAGATATCAACCCCCTTTTGCGGTTAAAACGGGGTATGGTAGTATGTATGAAAGTCCAATGTTATTGAAGTTAAAGTTATTATGGCAGAAAGATTTTAAATAATACTTAAGTATAAGAATAATCATATATGTATACTAGCTGAGCCCCGCGGTTTTATTCACGGTACAACAACAATCGCAGGTAACACCGCGGTGCAAAGCTAGTAATTTTATAAACATTTTCTTGTTAGATCCATCATTAGATCAATCCATTCCACATTTAAACGATTCCAGAAACAAGTTACATTCACAAGTAAACTAAGGTATTGTAGGTTTGTCAATCAACATTATAGCTCTCTGATCAAACTTTCTTAAGTCTGAAGGGTATCCAAAGTTCTCTTGCACAAATTATATAATGATTTGTTAAATTTAGTTAATAAATATATTATTGTAAAATTTTATTTAATTTATCCTATTTCATGAAATTTTCGACCAAGTTATGAAGTGGTGAATTCTGTTAACTGATTCACATTTTATACATTCGCAGTTTTTCATCAACAGAGGACACAAAGTTTCTAGTGTGCAAATCTAATTTAAATTCGTTTAATGGTAAAAGGTTGGTCGAATAACAAACCAGAGTATGTGTAAATGTACTTTCTTTACAAAAGTGTGGTTTCAGTCTTAGTTTTTCTTAAGGTTTTTCTTTTGCCACGCCAACATTTGTTGATAATGTGAGGAGAACGAAGTCTGTCGGGGCAGCTAGCTAATAATAAATTCTTGACATTTGAAATATATCAAAAAAGCCACGAGAAACTCTTGAAAAACTAACACCTATAATAATTTATCTGCCGCTGAATTAGTTCCAGGTATTGTGTAGTATTACTTAGATAATTAGGTTAGGTAACATCAGTAGGAATATAGACATTTGAGAGCAGATTGGTTTGAAAATAAACGAGGAAATGAAAAAGCATTTTAACGTAATTTTGACATATAGAAAGAAGAAGTGTGGAATCAGTAAAAAAAAGAATATCAAAATCTTCTATCTATACAAATAAATAAAATTGGAGTGTCTGTTTGTAATATTAAAATAACCGCTTTTTACTAAATGCATATGTATGTATACACGGTACATATACCAAAAACGTAGTTAAAATTTTTTTTGTCTTTCTGTCTGTGTGTTCCGGGTAATCTCTGGAATAGCTGGACAGATTTTAACGGGACTTTCACTGACAGGTAGCTGATGGTCCAGGGAGTAACTTAGGCTACTTTTTTTAGACTAACTTTGCCCCGCGGCGTTACTCGCGGTAACAACAATAACCGTGGGTAACACCGCGGGGTTCAGCTAGTGTACAATTCAAAGGAGGAAGGTGACTGACTGACTGACATACCCAGAGATCAATGCACAGCCCAAACCGCTGAACCTAGAATCCTGAAATTTTGCATGTAGATTCTTTACATAACGTAAGTGAGCATTAAGAAAGTAATTTTGGAAATTCCACCCCTAAGGGGGTAGATCAGTGCATGAAAGTCTGCGTGAGCGAAGCCACGTGCAAAAGCTCTTTTTATAAAAGTGTACCTATTAATCAAAATAATTCGTAGACATGTGTTCTGATGTTTTAGTAGACAAGTAATAAAAAAGTTAATGACAGTAGAAGAAGCTTCTAAGATATAGAAGATTAGAAGAAGTCAAGGTTATGCTATTTTCTTCTCTATATGCTTCAAGAGAATCAATATATTTCTGTAAATTTAAACTAACCTAACACTTTCCTTAAGCGTATTTAAAAAGTATTACGGTCTACGTTTGGCTCTGCGTATATTTTTATGTATATTCACAAATATTTGGGCATTTTAGAGATTGTTTTCAAAAACAAAAGAATTTTTAGGAAAAAGGTATTTTGTATTTTGCATTTGTACTTTTATACTTTGTATCTGAGTCTGAGTCACGTAACTATAAATATCTTATAAAATGGCTTTATAGTGTTACGAGCCGTGGCTATCCTCAGCACCCCGAGGATGGACAGCGCCATCTGTCGCACTGACAGAAGCAAGCTCGAGACAAACTGAAAGTGTCTAGCAAAAGTCACAAAAGAGGTTTTAAAAGCACTTGCACTTTGTATTTTAAATGAAAGTGTAATGGCTTCCGAGCAAGGAAGCAGAGTGTGATAAATTATGTAACTCAGATAAACTTATCGCTGTATGCTATAATTATACCAGCAGTAATTGTTTCAAGTTTGCCCTTCAAAGTTTGTTTTGATTAAGAAATCTCTCCGCATAATTATATACATAATTATGCCCCGGGATTTTGATGGCAACAGATTTAATTAAAACCCCTTAATAATTTTTAGCTTCAACAGAATCATCAATCACATTATTTTTATTATTATTTACACGATTATATACGATTAACAAAATAATGTATACCTTAAATAATCTAGGTTTGTTACGCTTTCAGTTCGGAAGATTGGTGACATGCTTAAAAAAAATTAAAAAAAACAGCCTAAATGACTGACCCAATGTCATGTAGGTCTCAATTTATGTCTTATTGTTATTTTTATAAAGTACTCACTCATTTTCTTTCACTATTTCTTCGTCACTTTCTTCATTAATATATGCACTTTGTTCAATTTCCATATTTTAAACACAATACACGAATTTTACAAGTATAAAGACAGTCGAGTCTCAGCTGTCACCATCCGTGTATGCGCATAGCAGGTTGTAGTACAAACACACACGCATACTCGCGCAAGCACCCTGCGCCGCATAAACGGAACAGCCTGAGCAGGCATACATTTTCGCCGCTCGGTGGAAAGAGAGGGGGATATTACTTCCTCTCCTGCGCCAAGCCACGTTCTTACGAATATTCGATCAGATCATGCGTCCTGATGCGAGTTTAACATCTTTTACCCATCCCAAAAAAGTGCCGCCAATGCCGCTAAAGAAGTTTTCACTTCAAAAAATAAATAAATGCACACACATGCATATATATGAACACAATATAAATATATTATATCCATAAATAAAAAGCATTTAGTCATGCACAGCTTTTGAAGGTAAAGGGTATATAATTTAAGCATTCGAACCCCAGACAACCTTACAAAATGTGTATCCCTTGTATTATATGTATGTGTATAATTGACCTTGTTTGGGCTCGTTAATAGAAAACTATCAATTATTAGATCTAAAAAGGACAAAAACGTTTCTCCATATAGCATTACCTGTCTTATAATAATTTATGGAAATGTCCTATTGAATGTGCCAGCACTTTAAGAAATGGATGTTCTTCATTTATCAACGTCAAAATCTTATTTTTCATAGTAATAGATGATTCATATTACAACTATATTACTAAGATATGTTATGAAGATATTCCAAGCGTTGTATCAGATTAGATATTAGTAATGTAATGATATCAAGATCTTCATGAGAATATAATATTTTGAGACGAAATAGTATAAAAATTGCTTCGAGATTGAAAAATAAAACCGAACGTTTAAAGTAACTGTTGGCTATCTATTCAATCTATATATATTCCATTTTATTCTTAGCAAGAATTACAGAAAAAAAGCAAAATTATTCTTTAATCATCAAAAAATCATCATCAGCCTTTAATAGGCCAGTGCTAGACAAAGGCCTCGCCTTAGAAAAGGAGTTTTGGTTTACTATATTGGATTTTTGTCAGACCAAATGTTATTAATATAATATTTGTTTCGGAGTTTGTGTGTTTTCTATGTATAATAATATATGTATGTAAATGTATAAAATATAAATGTGTAAAAAAATGTATATGGGGGCACGGTCGTGCCTCCGCCTAGACGAGCTAAGCTAAGCGCAAAGGCACTACCTACCTTTTCTCGAAGGGTTTCGTCGTTTTTTTTGAACCCTCATAACTTTGGTTTCCGATATATCAGATCGTTTAAATTCTCAGGATATAATGTCAATAATAGACTAATTAAACATACCAAGTTTCAATTGCATAGTTCTGATTCTTTACTCTGACTCTACTGTGCGCAATGCAACCGGATCTTCAAAACTAGGTTCGGTTTGGCTAGCCACATCAGAGCCCATCAAAGGAAGAACCCAGGGTGAACAGGAGGGAGTGGCCATCACCGAATACGGTATACACATACATACATACATCTGATTCTTTAGATTTTATTGACATCTTAAAAACACCGATTTCGTCACTGGCACACTGATGACCATGAAAACTGTTAGGGTACTTCTTGAAGTGCTAGAAAGCTGAAATTTGGTATGTGAACTAAATTTAGTATACAAATAACAAAAAAATTATAAACCTACTACTTTAGTCCCCCAACCCCCTAAAATTGGGGGGTGGAAGTTTCTAGGAGACTTTCACAAATTTTTATGCGTGTAGTAATTACGGCGGAAGGGTAGTCAATGTATTGCCAAGGTTAAAGTATAGATGCGAAAGTAATTAGGTCTCTTTGTTACACTTTTACGGCTAAACGGCTGCACCGATTTTAATTAAATTTGCCATGGACATACTTTTATTATCTTTTATTATATATATATATATTACGAATTACCACGATAAACGACATAAACGCGGGCGGTGCCGCGGGCAAAAGCTAGATGTACTATATCTATGAAATACAGATATAATCTATGATACAAAGACAAAGCTATATTTTAACTATGATGAAAAAATAGTGATCTAACATTTAAACAGTCCTTAGAAAGTAGTAAGTCCATATGTATATACATACATGAAATATACCGCCAATAAGTAGATATTAAATATATTTTATAAGAATTACGATTAGATTACGATTAGTGTGTAGAAAACTGTCGATCTTAAACAAGGGATAGGTGCTTTTAAACAAAGACCTTTAACGCCTTTTCATTGTTCTTCGTATGAACAATGGTAATTTCCAAAGATACGGAAAACTCCCTTGTTCACATTACTTATTCAATGATATAAAGGATTCACGGTACCACAAAATCTTATAAGGAATCTCGTTTTTGATCAGAAAATGATTTTGTTTTAGCTTACTTGTTCATTATTAATGCAAAAGATATATACGTCTTTATATAGGTATTGTACTATATAACACCTATATTACTACGCCCAAGTACAAGCCAATCTACCCGCAAACCGCACCCGAGTGACATCCTAAACCAATTAATAACCTACAGAATCTGCAGTTAGATGCTACATTGAGTAGGGTGGTCATCAATCACCTTCCCAGTAAAGTTTATTTTAGGTGTCAAAGTAATAAAACGAGATTCTATCTTTTTCATCATTCCTTTTATGTAGTACGGGGTAAGAGAGATTAATATCAAAGGACGTTTTATTCTTACATTTTATTTTACGTTCTTCGGCTATCTAAAATAATGAAAGAACTTTTATTGTCATGTTCTTGATTCACAGGTTGTAATAGAATACGAAAATATTTTTGTATTGTAACTTGTCTACAACTAATATGTTCTAGAACCTAATAGTAACCTTTGCCATAAGGCAAAACCGGTCAGGATTAAAGTTAATAGAAATACTGGGAAAAGTACAAGTAAGTTTAATTCTACAATGTATTTCAACAAGTTCCATCAAGTGCCGACAATCGAGAGTATAAATTAATATGTTTTATGTAGAAATGGGATTTAAAGATCATTGATCACATTATTTTATATTTTTGAGACATAAAAGCTTGAATCTTAGTCTGAGCGTAGCTTTGTGGACATCAAAGTGTGAGGAATGTGAACGGATGTTACGTCCTTCCTACGCAAAGGTAGGAGGAAAGAAAAAAAGGAAGTATGTTCTTGTTTCATTTTATGTCGATGTATTTTTCTTGTTGTATGTAAACTAAATGCACATTTAGTATCATCTTTCTACATGTCTAATGAATAAGCGGCTGTCGTTTTATACATGTAAAGACACGACTTAAATTGTAATCCCACCTGTCAACCTAAAGGTTTTTTTAAAGGTTTATTGTACATAGTTGCTGCTTCTTTATTAAATTTCGGAAGCTATATATGCAGGATCTCTCTGCTACTTCACTTCACTCAGTCTGGCGCGAATTAATCTGTTGAGTCTATTTGTTTATTACTAAAACGGCAGATTAGAAGCAACCCCTAGCTTATTGAATGGAGAATTCACGGGCAAATTAATTTAGTGACCCTTGACAAATTAAATCAACAATTTAATGTTAAATCAAAATCTCTTAGTGAGACCTTTACCGCTTAAACTGTGATGTTGCTACCATGAAATTAATTAATCATAATGATTAATTACACTACTTCAAACTTGTGAATAGGGTTTACTTTGTTTTTTTTATTTATTTTGGATGCTAAGAAAATACCTCTGTGTACCTACCTTATAAGATTACTACACCACCCGAAGGTTGACAGGAAGACCATGCCATAGGCACTTAGTCTGCCAATGTACAATACAAATGTATACATAATGTTTATCTATACAAATAAATAAAATTGGAGTGTCTGTTTGTCATATTAAAATAACCGCTTTTTACTAAATGCATATGTATTTATACACGGTACATATACCAAAAATGTATTTAACAAAAATTTTGTCTGTCTGCCTGTCTGTTTGTTCCGGTAATCTCTGGAATGGCTGGACGGATTTTGACGGGACTTTCACAGGTAGCTTATGATCCAGGGAGTAATTTAGGCTACTTTTTTTAGACTAACTTTGTCCCGTGGCGTTACTCGCGGTACAACGATAACCGCGGGTAACACCGCGGGGTTCAGCTAGTAAAGATATAAAACGAGATTGTGGTGAGATATCCTGTATATCTCCTCTCAAACGCCTAAAGTTGATGATAAATCTGTTTTCAATCAGAATCAGAATAGTCTTAATGAGTAGTCTCAGTGAGATGTATCTAAAATTGAAATTCAATGAACCAATAAACATTGTCAAAACCTAGATACATTTACAGTCCTATACATATACAGTCGTGTGTTTCCATCTTAATGAAAGTTAGATATTAAATTCGCAAAAATACTACTTAGCTATATCGTATACATACGTCAAGTAATAAGTGTAACTTATTAAAATATTAGAAAAAGACAGTGAAATAGAAAAAGAAAGTGATTTCGCCGTTTATTATCTTCAATTTGTCACAACGATTCTATTAAAATGATAAATCACCTTTAATATCGTGCGGCAAAATTACATTTCTGTATCTTCGGGGATTATTAGATTGGCAGACCAAAGGAATAATAAAAGGAGCGAAAATTGACATTGGTAAGTACATATATTAATGTGTATTAAAATCTCTACATTTTTATTTATGATATTTTATCTGAATCTAGTTCACTCGTTTCGTTATTTATTTTAAACATCGTGCACAGAGTTAATATTAATAATCTCAGACATCTCACACACGACCGTCTAATCACAACAGGCACACCCTGTAAGTGTTTAATGTGTTAAGCATACTTCTTTGCAAATACATTCAAATTATACTTAAATTCCAACCAGATACTAACAAACCGTCATGCTTATCACACAGTTATTTGTCCTGGGTGGGAATCGAACCCACGACCTAATCAGTCAGTGCCAAGATCAATAGAACCGACTTTTTCAAGGTAATAGGGCCACACTGATTTCTGTACGAACGGGCCGGCTCGACCGGGGTGGCTCTACCTTCGCACAAAAGGTCAACCCAAACTGACAGCATTCGTGCTGTCGTGTTTCGTTAGTGAGGGCAAGACTGGAGGCCCAGTGATGCATAAGTTTCACTAGGCTGCCATGGTGTGGGTCACCATGCTGCATTCTTGCATTGCCTGCATTCGCAATGGGTATGGTGACAACCACTTTTGGATTCTTCTTATAGTTTATATCAGGCAGAGTAACGTCACTGTATCAGGTCCATATTAAGAAAAAACTGTGATTACGACATCATGCTAAATGTCAACAATTGCAATTTAAAAAAGAACAGCAAAGCAATATATTAAGTACCTAACTATTACGCGATCCCATTATTCCCGTGCCAATACATCTTTATATAGGCATGCATTCGGTCAGCGTTTCATTTCAGTAACATGAATAAATGCCTGGGTAGTGTGTAATATGAACTCATCGTTATATTGATGTATAGTCTACTTGGCTATACTTACTTATAAAGAGGTAAAGTTGTGAATTTCTGAGATTGTAGGGGGTATATCTGGGGGTACTGAACCGATTTAAAAAAAAAATACCAATAGAAAGCAACATTAATAACTCGAAATCCGTCATACACGCGGGCGGAGCCACGGGTGAAAGTAATCGATAACTCTGGGTAGAAATGTTTAACGAATATTTGAACCGCAGACCTAGTACAAAGTACTTACAAATTCGAAACAACTACATTTGGGTGGTGTAACTTTTGGAAGTTTCCTTTGGTGCTTAGAATACTGTTCCAACCCTCGAAATACATATAAGATGATCTCAACACTACTCCCTGGGGCCATTATCCATCCAAAGATCAACTACTTACTTCCTAGAAAAATACGTACCTTCTGAAATCCTGTAGATACGTAATTTGTACTCATCAGTATGGAAAATTAAGGATGCTTTTAAAAATAGAGTCATGTACGCACCATGTTTGAGTTATGAATGTTAGCATTCAAATAAAAATCATTATATCTATGTGGGAAGAACTACAATAATATTTTATTCTTTTATTTTTTTTTAATAGACAATATGATAAACATGAAACGGACACAAAGAATACCCAAACTCAGAACAACAATTTGAAACCATTACGTCATCCGAGTAGTCATGTTAGTCGTGCACCTAGAAGGTACCAGTAGTCATTACAGTGTTTGAGGTTTGAAAATCTTACGTAGAGGTTTTAAATGCTGGTCTCTTACCTTTAAAGCGTTGCGTCATCAGCACGGCGCGGTTGAAGACGTCTTTTGCAGAACTTACCTATCTATACTAATATATAAAGCTGAAGAGTTTGTTTGTTTGTAACGCTAATCTCAGGAACCGCTGGTCTGATTTGAAAAATTCTTTCAGTGTTGGATAGTATATTTATCGAGGAAGGCTATAGGCTATATATATAGGCTATAACCTATAGATGATGATATCATCACCCTAAGACCAATAGGAGCGGAACATCAATGGAGAATGTTTCAAAAACGGGGTAAATTTGTCACGCTACGGGTAATAGGAGACGCAAAAGAGGTTGCGTGGGTCGGCTAGTAAGTAATATGGCAAAGTACTCAAGATTCCGTCATCCGACTACTCCGAAACGGTTCCTTTCTATAGACGACTACGGTTGAATTTGGCAGAGATTTTGGCACTCGCTAACTAGCAACTTGACAGGACACCAAACTTGGTGTCCTGTCTACTTCTGATTGTAGATGTACCGAAGTTAATGAGTTAATTATGTAGAGGCAAAGAATATGCCGAAATAATCGGAGGCTATGATATTAGAGGACAAGTTATCAGCAACGTATATACTTTTTTATACAGCAACGTATATATATATATTGGACAATTACTTCAAAGTAACCGTATCCAATATATTAAAATATAAAATTTTTGATACAATAGTCGTTTAACTTGCCTTTTACTCTCGCTATAAGGTTTTTTAAATGCAATACTTGATAGCAACAAAATCATAAAATTCTATTTAAAAGAGAAATATTTTGCGAAATAACTAAATTCAATAAAATTTTGAATGTGTTGCTATTTTGCTTTGCTATTTTATACCTAAGATTTTAGTGAGCTTTCATCGAAATATTTGTTTTATTAAAATCAATTATGACACTAAAAAAGAAAGCCTTTGTTCGATTTAGATAATGCCCCTAAGTAATAAAAGTGTCGTAGTTTCGACAAGACTAAACTGTTACATGCTTAGTAAACAGTACAAAACATATATTAAAAAAAATATACTAGTACATATTAACATTTTAACAAAAATGCATTAGAAAACATTTCTTTTGACTTACTTGAAAACATAATGGTACCAAATCCTGGACTCCATTGTTTATAACTAAATACAACGTTTGCTTATATTTTACTAATTACACACCTTATTCTTTCAGGGATAATCTGTTGACCTTAACGTAGTTTAACGTAATCTATAGGAAATTTGGAACAGACCGGACGCTGATTCTCTTTTGATGTCATTCACAGAATCCCAAATTATTTTCGTCGTTTATTCCACCCACTTTTATTACGTTTCCAACATTCTTTGACGTCCATCTACTTCATTTTATATGAAAACACCGGGAAGGTGTCACCCTAATTAATGTATACCGTAGAAAACTCAGACATTTAATGCGTAGGTACATATCTGAAATCAAAAGAATTCTTGTTCCCATTGTTTACAGTAGACAAATTCTGATGTTAGATACGAGTAAAATGGATTTCGAATGTTTGAAATTGTTCAAGTCGGCTTGCGATAGAGAGCAGGAGAAAGCTTGCAGGTGATAATTCAAGCATATTGTTACTGCATGAATGCATTCAAGTATGTATCTAAATTCTTGTTCACATACCCGAGGCTTTAATATGAGTCCATTTCGTTTCCTGCTTAAAATGCACTGAGACAATCTGAAATTACATTAGTTATCTTTGAAAATAAAACATGTTTTTTTTTTTAACAATTGCGATGGCGTTCGAATCGCGTGTCGAACGCGACATAGAAATTATAATTAATATTAATAAATTTCACCGTACCCACTACTTGGTTAATTCCGCTTTCGAGATTTAAGCGAGTTAATTAATCAATAAAAATACAGCTGGTCTTTTACATTTATACAATGATTACTCCTGAGGTACGAGAATACAAATTCAATTAGAAAATAACTTGCGCCCTTTCTGATAGTAGGTACAAAATTAATATTATTGAGACGGTTTTCATTTGTTTTTTATCGCCATCCATCTGTTCCTTTTTAGTTTTATTGGATTTTAGTATTATGATCAACATATCCTTTAATAGTAGGTACGTTCGAATTTTATTTATGTCTCTGAGATTGAACGAAAAGATCTTTATTTCTAACGAATTAATTTTCAACAAAGGAATAGAAATGTGAGTAGTGCATTTTATATTTATATATAAAACGTTCATAAGCTCCTTCTCCGATAACTATGTACGGAATGTATAATGAAAAGGGAAAGAGGTTCCTGACCCTTTTTATCTGAGCATTATCTTCAATTTCGTGCCATTGAAATCTCTCAAGCTTATTATCGTTCGAATATCCTTGAATCTATGACAGTTGATGTTTTTATTTTTAACATGAAATTACCATATTTTATTCATTGACCTGTGATTGAAATTTATTTATTTTTTATTTATTAACACTTTCTACATTACATATTGCATTAGGCGGACTTAATGCCGAATGGCATTTTCTACCAGTCAAGCTTTGGATGGTTTAGAAAGTGGCGTGGCAGGTGCATGTACAACACAGTCAATGAACACTATGATACCAATTAAACTAAAAAGATAAATAAACAATTAAATATTTATACAATATATATATAGAACTCACATAGGTATAAAGTTATATTTGAGATTTAGAGATTACGAAGATATTTCTTCTTGTTGCTTCAATGAAATCATATTATGTTCCTGGTTATACCTTACTATACCTACTACGAGTATACCTTGTACAGGCAGGGCTACAGTGAATAATAGCCTTCAAACATTGTTTAGATGAATAAATCTATAATTCAACCCCTATAGCCAATATGCTAGTGTTTAACATCGATTCTCTGAGATGATGTCATTAACTTATTTTTGTTAGTTTAAACCGACTTCAAAAAAAAGGAGGAGGTTTCTCAATTCGACGGTATATATATATATATATTTTTATTTATGTTCGCAGATAACTTCGTTGTTTATGAACCGATTTTGATGATTCTTTTTTTAATGGAAAGGAGATATACCCAACGGTGGTACCATGATAAGGCCACTAAGATCTGATGATGGCATCCAAGAGAAATCGAGTCAAACCTTAAATTCGGTTTTATTTTTGTTTAAAATTTTACTTGTCTAGTAAGGGTTACGTTTGTAAAATGACGACTTGGCTCGGCAACAGAAACATAGTTTTACTTTGTTAGAGTAGGTAGGTATATAAACATCAAACTGACGAGTTTTTCACTGCACAGTTGGCTTAGTGGTTTAAGTCGTCGTCACGCCGCTTTCTACTGTGCCAAGTGTTGTGGCTTCAAATCTCACATGGGACAACACTTTGCGCGATCCACAAATATTCTGAGTCTGGGTGTTCTTTGTGTCCGTGCTTGTAAAGTTCCCCGCGACACAGATCGCTTCCTGTCTATCTTTTTTTGTTTCGTCGGCTATGTGTAATGAAAATAACGTCACTTATTTTTTAATTATTATTATTAATAATTTTATTTAATTATTATTTAAATTTTCGACACTTTTCGAACTTAATAACATACCAGTAACATAACATTAACAACTACTTTCAGATTAAATTGATCTGAGAATGTATGTTTGTCTTACTGAAAATCTAAATACACAATTTTATGAGCCGCGCTTGACATGTTATTCATGAGATAAAAGCATTCGTGCCATCTGACCTCTATAAACAATGACACAGATATTTTGAGAAGTGCCTCTCTCGCAATGTCTAGAAAATTCACTCTCAAACGGTTTTCGATAAACTTATCGGTACGTTTGTCATCTCGTCTTTATAGTATTATTAATATCTTAACACTGACCGAATTTTAGGATACTTACTTTTTGACTTTCGCGTTCCATGATATAATTAATAATAATTATTTTTACGGGAATCAACGCGACCACTTATTCACTTACTACTCACTTATTAGGTACTACTCACTTAATAAGTACATACCTCTGATTTGCCTGAAGTTTCGACCAGGTTGCACAATACGGCCAATACGGGAAAACTGTCACTGTGACCACGGCTGGTTTTCCCGTATTTTAGGATGATATTACAAGGAATATCGTGTGGGCAGAAATAGCTGTAAAAAATATCTACCAGACCTAGCTCTACAGAGAGTGAGTATATTGTAACTTTGATATTTTAAAAGTGAAGGTCACACTTGGACTCTTGGACGACAATCTTATCTCATCGTCAAAAGCGGTGAGATAGATCAGCGGAGACCTCCCTTGAGAACGCAAGCCGACGCCCGACATTGATAACCTCGTAAGATGTAACTGCAAGTGGCATCAAAAGAAATATACTCAGTCGTACGCTAAACTGTGGTATCTCACAAATCTATCAACGAGTCAATTATTCATAAATCATGTTGACACGTGCTAAATTGTTTTGAAAGCTTCAAAAAACTTGAATTGTCTACACCAATAGTTTGACATCAGTTAGGTGCTTTACGTACCTACGTATACCAAATTTCAGACATTCAAAATTGCTGGCTAACAAAAACTAATGTTAAATTCCGTACAACAGACTACTATGATTTCTACATAATATAAAAAAGTTGAGTAAAACAAGCTAAACTCAAGAAAGACACTTGCGTATAGTCCTTTCGCTTAGATGGTCACATTCGCGTCGCCGCGCCGTTGCACATGCGGCAAGCCTCCACAAAATTAAAGGGCCTGCCTGCGGCGTAACTCGCAAGCAAGTATGAACTACTACTGAATACTATAAACCACAAAACTTAACAATCAAACTTCATTAGTTATATCACTTATATCAAATAAAAAACGGGGTGCCTATGGGGTATAGTCAGTGCCGTCTTTACCATAAGGGCACTCGGGGCACGGGCCCAGGGCCTCCATTCTCAAGGGGGCCCCGAGGAGCCGACATTTTTTTCTCAGCCATATTATTATGTTCTCGTAATAAATTTTCGAACATATTACACTTTTTTCACAAAAAAATACAGGTAGTAGGTACATTAAAATAAGTAATAATAAACATAATTACTAGGCTTTCAATTTAAATATTTTTTTCGTTTGAATAATGAAAGCGTACAAAGTTGTGACTCTTTCACTTTTGTTACGGTCGTTAAATCCTAAATTCTATATTTTCTCTGCCTTTAGCGCTTTGCCTGAATTTAGTCATCTTATTTCAGTTAGTTTTTAATGAATTTAGTCAAATATAATCTGCAGTTAGCAAAGTAGCGTCTTCAGAAGCTAGGATGGTTTCTGACTGACTGAATCATTTAGAAACGTAATTAGAAACGCATTTAGGAAGGTGTAATCGCATTTAGTTACTAACTTCAATCGCCAAGCAACTGTCCGTGCGTGAGGACGAGGACGTATTCTTTTGTTTGGTACTCACTCACTCATCTTTTTATTAATGTGCCAGACATTTATAAATAGTCCGTGTTTCAGGGATATTTTTGTCAGCAAGGGTTAGAAAATTATAGAACTGAATTATGATAAATTTTGATACGAGTTTTCAGTTTATGCAAGAAATATTAATGTTACTGCCAATCTTTCTTTTGCACTCATAGTGTCTCGTAGCATAGTTCTTGCTTTTGAATAAACGGTATCACAAGATTTAATAACATGTCAAACGATCTCGAATCTATTCGTAGATTATTTCTGACACCAGCACACGTCACCATAGTCGATTAAAGGGATGACTAGAGACTGCACAAACGTTGATTTAGTTTTCACCAGGAATTTTTTAAAAGGTATAATGTCCTCAGGATGTTGGTAACCCTCTGACATACGTATATAACGTGATCACCAGGTAAAACTGCAGTCGAGATTTAAGCCTAGGTCTTTTACCGTTGAACAAATAGGGATAGTGGTACAATTTAAGATTCTCTTCGGTAACATCTCGAGATCGACACTGTTCATCGAATGGCGGCTGCCGATTATTTTAGCTTGGCATTTTGTCTGATTAACCGTTAATCCAAACTTCTCTGACCAGTTTTCGATAGAAAATCTGTGTATCTTGTCGATTGCTGTTGGCATGAGTATACAGTTACCGGGCGTCGGGTGCACTACTGCATTACCCTGTGGGGCACCTATCAACCAACGCTGCAATAACATGTACTATACATGTTATTGCAACGTTGGTTGGTAGGTCGGCGGTTGGTCATCTCGGTCATCTGTTAAGAACTTTATGACCCCATCGGCTTTCGTTTTTGCGAGCACTGTGCCTCGCCCACTAACACTTAATTTAGTTATTTTCTGACACAATTTATAATATTAATAAAATAACATTAGATTAGTGATATAGAATAATTCTATATACATAAAGCACATAATCGCAACCTGGAATATTTAATGATTTAAAGATTTTTCAACTTTTAACGATTAAGCGAATCCTAAAGCGCTTATTGCATTTGGCTGAATTTAGTCTTCGAAATTCAGAAGCAACTTAAAAGCAAGTTAGGAGCTTCTGATCTGACGGTCCTTATTTAGTTATTAAATCAGTTACATCTGCAAATATTTGTTTCAGAGCTTTAGTGTTTTCTATTTATAATTTATGTGTATTTACAAAAAAAGTTTAGTTATTATGTATTTATATCAGTTGTCCAGTACACATAGTATTAGATCTGCTTAGTTTGGCACTAGATGTCGCTATGTCCGAAAAATAATTGTTAATGCATCATCTATTCTTTTGTATTGTTGACTAATATTTTATTTGCCTCGACTGCCTCGTTGGTCTCGCAGTTGGTGTCTGCGACTGCTGATCATGAGGTCTCGGGTTCGATTCCCAGGTCGGACCAAATGTTTGTATGATCTACAAATGTTTGTTTCTGCGAAGAGGCCAATTCGCAGAAGGAGGCGGCGGAGAAGGCCCGGGAGGACAACTTCCAGTTGGAACTTCTCATGCCACTCTGAGTGTGGTCGCGGATAGTCGGGACGGATTTTCCTCTACATCCGCTTTACACAGCGCTTTAGTGGCCAACTGCGAGGAGGCGACGACGGACGCGTGTGCCGTACGTCGCCTAAATTAAGAGCTAACACCAGACGGTGTCCGCTTCAGTGCGGGCAATCGCTGGCAGGGGTCCGGATGTGTTAATATCAGCAGTTCCCGGATCCCTCCCGTCTCAGGCGTAAAGTGGCACACCGTGTGGTTTTAGTCGGTCTGATTCCGACACACCGCCCCGCCGCAAACCCCGGTGGAGTGACGTCCTATGGGTGTTTCCACACGTAAATTTACTACTTATATACTGCCGCTGCTGTAAAAAGCCCACAGGTGCAAAACCAAAAAAAACAGCAACTGTAAAACGGAATGGAAACTAATTCCAGTTGACATCGCGAGCGGAACGAGAAAACCCTATACTTCTGGCGCTCAAACGGTTTTGATAAAGGTGCACTAGTTTGGCTGAGAGCCCGACACATATGCATAGAAAAGCCCCAAAACTTACAGGGTCCGTACAAGGTGATTAACCGGAATAACGACGTGACCCGCAGGATTCAGCGACAGTCGAGTTCGAAGTAGTGCATATCCACCACCTGGCTAAATATGGCGTGGTAACAATAGCGATGCGATCTTACGAAAAATGAATATTCCAGAAAAAGACTTGTCAATCGGTTTAGCCGAGAAAGTTCTAGTTGGATTGATGAGGCACAGAATATATACATCGTGAGGCACACATAGCGCCGAGTATGGACTGATTGTTGTTGGTTGGCTTGTTTACATTCAACAGCGTTTTTTCTAAACTGGGCTGTTGAACTTTCCCGAATGATCTAGTAATAGTTTAATCGAGTATGAGAAGGCAGTTTAGTTTGAGCTACAGAGAGATAAATATCTGAGTGATATAAGTAATTAACAGAGCGATCTCGGCAGTCATTAAGGACTATTAGTCTGAGTTATTCTGTGGTTTTAAGAGTGTTTACATAAGAAAGTCTCTTTTACATGTCAGAAGGCTTAAATCTCAAATTCGTCGAACCTGAACACGTTATAATAAATAGATGGTTTTGTTTAAAATAGAACCTGAAAGAAACCACTACTGTAATTGTAACCAAAAAAATAACTCATAATAAAAATTGTCACAGTAGAAAAAAGGTTGGCATAATAAACTTTCTTTAATTTCGTAAAGGGCCCCAAATTCTTATGTGCCCAGGGGCCCCAGCTTAGGTAAAGACGGCGCTGGGTATAGTTTGTTGCGAGTTTTGAGCAACCCCGTCACAAAAATAATTGATCTGTGAATATAGGTGGGTGGCAATAAAATATTACTCCTGTTTATACGTGTAATCATCATTTATTCCTATAAATAACATATCCTCATCATCTGGTATAATCTCAATATATCTGAGGTACTTTATCCTTACAAAATTCACTTATTAAACTTCACCTACTGACCAGTAAACATTTCTTAACTTAAGAGATTTATCTTGCTCTTGGACTACTAAACCACTATTTTCCATTTCTACAAATATTCAAATCCACTTCTGAATGCCGGCCCTGTCCAACACAATAATATTTATACATTATTAAATTAAACTTCTAATAAATAACATCATTTGTTTATAAATTCCTCAATATTCCCAAAACTACCACAAAATCATTATGTAACTTAGCGCTATCTATGAGCGACCTATGAGAATTATTTCAATAACGTCTCTCTGCAACAACCTCCTACATTATGCGATAGGTGTAGCCTCGTTACATTAAAAAAAAATATAAATTGTGCACAGGTAAGTTCACTATAAATCTCAAAATCATCTGCGTACAACTTATTCACAACTGTCCTCTTAAATTCCCTGGGATAATTTAAATTGACACCGCTCACCGCACATTGTTGCTAAGCGACAACGTTGTTCTACTTACGATGATGATGTGAGATTATTACACCCATTATAACTTATGATTATGCGACATAATTTACCCTATGTTTTCTGCTTGAAATAGTATAATTGCTATCATATCGTATTACTGCGAATCATTAAAATATTAAAGTAGTACATAGACATATTTATATGGTGATAGATTACGTCTACTTACAAAAACGATTTGGTAAAAGACCCTGTTTTACATCAAAGAACATATTTTATTAAGAACCAGCAATTTAACGTAACTTAATGACTATTAAGGTCATGAGATATATAGAAAATTGTACCAATCTGTTGGAGTAGGTAGCTAAGTCAATTTGAATTTATCACATACTGAGAGACCGCATCACATGGAGAAAGGTACGACCACCTACATCAATATTTTTGCAGGTCTGTTTTCCTCAAGAGACCGATGCAATTTACATCAAAAACGATAAAAATCCAATTTACGTGAAGCGTAGGTCAGATTAACGTTTTTGTCGTTGTTCTCACGTTTTCCTGCTTGGAAATTGACAAAAAGTAATCAGTAACAATGTCTTGTATATAAAAGTCGAATTCTCCTAAAAGCCAAATCAGTTTCAACTTTATTGATTCGATTTGAAACTTTTATTTGTTCTTTACATGGGTAAATCATGTCAATCTGTCTGTCTGTTTTTCGGTTTGTTCCGGCTAATCTCTGGAACGGCTGGACTGATTTTCACGGGACTTTGACTGATAGGTAGATGATATAAGGAGTAATGTAAGCTACTTTTTTTAGACTAACTTCGCCCCGCGGCGTTACCCGAAGTAAGATAATAACCGCGGGTAGCACCGTGGGGTTCAGTCATCAACAACACGTTTAAGGTTACCGTTTTACTCCTGCCTCCCATAGACCGCCAAAATCGGGTGCCTGGGGAGGAATAAAATGCCATTCTGTACCGTTGGCTTCTAATTGCTTGGCAACGGCGGGTTGTAGAGTTCTTTAGCTGCACCTACGAAGGTCGTGCCATTGTCACTCCAGAATTTTGCACAATCACCTCTCCTAAAATAAACCTCCAAAAGACAGCCAGAAATGCCTGTGAACTCATGTCACTGACTACCTCTAGGTGATTAGCATGTATGACCGTGCATACAAAAACCCATAGTAGAAGTAAATTTCTTAAAATTTTACAAGTGTTTGGACCACATTTAACTATCGGCGGTAAACGGGCATAGTCTCCTCGTTACCCCGTTTTTCATAAAATAGACTAAATCCTAAATCTGTTTAGATTTGTTGTGCATGTTAATGCACACTTAATTAAATGCTAGACTGCTAGATGTAGCAGTCTAGCCAGGTTGGGCCGCTTGCGTACCTTAAATGAATTGTCCTTGCAAAATTGATAAATTCCTGAAGTATGATATAAACTAAAAGTTTTTTATCACTTTATGGTACCACGTTATATCAGTAAATTAGTATTTATATTTTTATATAGCAGTCAGTACTAAGTACTGTGAGTTTGTTCCCATTGCATTGCAAAGCTAAACTTTTACTATCAATTTATGAACACAAAATCTCATCAGCTCCAAGCCGTGACGGCTTTCTTTTGGAGGACACATAAATAAGAGAAAATTAAACTTTACAATATCCTACAATAACACATTGAAACCAAATATTTTTTACAGACGTAGATTCAAGAGAAGGTGGCGTAACTACGACAGGTCTACTAGCACTGCAGATTGAAGTTAATACCCTTCAAAGTTATTGTATAGGTAATCTAGATTACACTAGAAAATAAAACCACTGATATTTGACTTAAAAATATTTAATACAAGAACTAGTTTATTTCTAAAAACATTTAAAATTACTTTTTGGCACCTCCAAACCCTGAGAAACCCATGATCTGTGCTAGATCTGATTGAGCTGGTGCATCTTCAGGTTCATCGCTTTCCATCAGCTTACGTTTCTTGTCTCTGCGTCTCTCTCGACGAAATTCTTTCACCCTGGCTTCCTCCTCTGCAGCTTCACGTAAACGAGAGTCCAATTCATATTCGCATTTCTTTTCTTCGAGTTTACGCTTATTGAGCGCGAAGCGAGCTTTAACCTGGAAAATAATAATAATAACTTGTTGAATATATTGAAAAGACAAGCAGGTAGATACTAATTTTCACAAGATCTAGTGATAGTTAAAATCTTTTACTGGCTTTTACAGTACACATTGATTGTTGGGTCATATCAAGAACTGTTTAGTAGAGCCATATCACAATTATTATTATAAGAAGAGAAGAGACACGGAAGAAAATTGTCTCTGCTGTTATAAATAAATAATAGGCATGATGACTAATTTTCAAAAATGTTTTATAGTGTTCGGAAGTATCTCCTATTGTCCATACAGTTATATTTCTAAAAAGTATAAAGTTTTAGTAGAAAATCCTTGCGATTTAAATTTTTAGTTCAAAAATTCACACTCAAACGCTCGGTGGTGTCATGGCATCTTTTTGTGCAGACGCTCTTAATATGAAAATAAATACAATTTTTATAATCTATGAGCCCTATTTATAATTGATGAGATAATTTTTATATAAGTATTAAAAATTTAAAGTGTTACAAATGAAATCCCCAAGGTAAAAAATTTACAATTAAATAGTTTATTAGAGTCTAGCAGGATAAGATAGTCAGCGGCTCCAAAAACATAATTTGAGAATAGTCTATGTGGTAACAGTCAATAATAAATAATAAAATAAAAATAATTTATTTCCAAATGAAACACAGTGACTGTTGTACCCAGTGGCCCCACACTAGGCAAGCCTGTCCTGTGGGTGCCTGTACCAATTACCATTTAGGTTACATAATTGCTCAGTCGACATCAAAAAACTTATGATTAAAAATAATAACAATAAAAAGATTCTTAACTAAACTGTATTAGGGGGTTGATTTTACAATTTGTTGTTTCGTAAAGTTCTATCACTATCACATTAAGGTATCGTCATTCTGAATCAACCAGGAATCATCATGTTACGTGCACCATGAGATTTTCCGTCATGTCATGCGTCAATTGTCATAACAACAACACAACAACGACAAATTGTTAGTCAGACTGGATGTGCGAGGCTCAAAGTGTCTCATTAAGTGCAAAATGATGAGGTGTTAATAATTCAAGTGCCAGGGTCTAGGGGGATGATTCCTTTTTTTATATTTATTTTGATGATTATTTTTTATTTCATAATATTTTAGACCACTGAGATTTGGATATAGCACCGCACAGTACTAGAGTGTCAGTCGAAATTTCTGGGTTGAATTCCTCAAAAGTTCTCCTTTCCAAAACCAATACCCGCTCCATTTAGAATAAATACTGTTTGCTTACCTGATCTAATGAACTTCTTTCAATCTTCATTGACATTCCAAGATTTCTCTGATGTTTTTTGCCATTGATGTGGTCCAAAAAGTTAATGGAATCTTTGACAACACAATCACAAACATTGCAGTAGTAGCCTCCTGATTGTGATGTTGGTGTATTCTTTGTAATCACCACACTCTTTCCTAATTTAGAATCTAAGTCAACCTTGTAGTCTCGCTGCTTCAGGAGCTCCCTTTTGATAGGAGGCGCTGGAATAATACATTTAACACAAATTTATGAACAGGAATTAAAACTTTAAAACATATATTAAGAATAAATTTTTACGTTATAGTGCAGGGGTTCCCAATTCTTTTTCAGGCTACGGCGCACTTTCAAGATTACAATATTGTCACGCCTCCCCCCCCTCCTCCCCCTCCGTACATAGCCATTAGACATAGATAGAATCAAAAGAATTAGGTACCTACAATAGTAGTTATTATTGGTCGCAAGGCACAAAAAAATTAAACATCCACAGTAGAAAACTTATTTATTTATTAAAGAAAACAGTATTGCAACAAAATATCTACGAAAGAAACTTAAGAAACACAAAAATAAAAAACAATAATTTGTCAATAATAGTAGACAAATCAATGTGATGGTATTCAGTTTTTCGAAGCGTGGGATAAGGTTTGAGACTGCCACTCTCATTTCTTGCCCCACCTTAATTCTTGAGCAATATTTGTTCTGGATTACGGCTACTGCTGAAAATCCAGCTTCACACAAATATGTCGTTGCAAAGGAAATGAAAATGTTGAAGCTTTTGAAGTTAACTTTAGCGCTGCGTCGCATCGTATCGCTTAGGATTCGCGTGTCACCGCCTCAGAGTACATTCTTATTATACTGAAAATCATCGCGTCGGATCGCATTATAAATTGTAATTCGCTTCGCGTTGAAACGTTTACGTAGGACAAGGCCTTAAGAACCTATGATGCGAGCAGTCAAAATATTGCTGCGGTATGGATACCCGCAAATAATTTACCCTTTCGGATAATGATAGAAGACCGACTCGCGGCGCACCTCGCTACTGCCTGCGGCGCCCCAGGACGCCGCGGCGCACACTTTGGGAACCCCGGTTATAGTGTATTAACGTTACGGTTATTGCTAAACATACCTTTTCTGTTTGCTCTTTCTTCTTCTTCTAATTCTGTCTTCAATCTGTCTTCTGCAATTTTCTTGAATTCCTCATTATCCCACTTTCTACGATGATCATCTGGTCTCAAACTCATGATGACGGATTAATATTTCTCGGTTATTAAAACAACACCCAAACAGCACTCTTGCAATCCAGAATACAAAACAAAAATTGACAAATGACAATGCTGTGATAGACAAGACCAGTGTTGCCAGCCTGGTCTTGTCAGAAGATACCTGAATTATTTAAAAAAGTAACCTTCCCTAATTTAATTACTGAAAAAATCGAAATTTGATGTTCTAGGGAGAAATTTCGATTCTTCGAATCGATAAAGCTACATTTCGATTTAGAACTAAAAAAAAAATGACTGAAAATGTTTTTACGAAAAACACGACTAAAAAAATTGGACAAAATTGAAATGGGAGCACACGGGAAGCACCAGCTTTAAATTTAAAAAAAGAATCATAAAAATCGGTTTACCCAGTCGAATTTTCTGAAGCTCCTCTACACAATGGGCCATCATGGGCCATTATAAGGGACGCAGCTATACGTTAGACAAGATAAACGATATTGCTGTCTTGTTCTGTCGTATATTTCGTCACTCCTTCCACGTGCATTGCAATTTGGTCCAATTTTTGAATCATTTTTTAGTAAAAACATTTTTGGTCATTTTTTTTTAGTTTTGAATCAAAATGTAGCTTCATCGATTCCGAGAATCGATATTTCACCCTAGAACATCAAAGTTCGATTTTTTCAGTAAATAAATTAGGGAAGGTTACTTTTTTAAATAATTCAGGTAACTTCTGACAAGACCAGGTTGGCAACACTGGTCTTGTCTATGACAGCATTGTCATTTGTCAATTTTTGTAATGTGTTGTGTTGTGTTTTGTATTCTGGATTGCAGTGGTTAGATGTGTGGTTATTTTTTATTCACACGCGAGAATACACACATAAAATTAGAGTGCTGTTTGGATGTTGTGTTAATAACCGCGAAATATTAATCCGTCATCATGAGTTTGAGACCAGATGATCATCGTAGAAAGTGGGATAATGAGGAATTCAAGAAAATTGCAGAAGACAGATTGAAGACAGAATTAGAAGAAGAAGAAAGAGCAAACAGAAAAGGTATGTTTAGCAGTAACAGTAACGTTAATACACTATAACGTAAAAATGTATTCTTAATATATGTTTTAAAGTTTTAATTCCTGTTCAAAAATTTGTGTTAAATGTATTAGCGTGTAGCCTTTGGACAAATTGTACGCAGAAGACCATTAGTGCTTTTCGGGTTCAATATAACAATGCATTCAGGATGCTGTTGGGGCTGCCATGGTGCTGCAGTGCCTCTGGCATGTTCGCCGATGCACAAATAGATGATTTGGCAACGATCAAGCGAAAGCGAGCGGCTTCACTGCTGCAGAGGATACGTGGTAGCCCTAACCGTCTCCTGAGTGTCATTGCAGACAGAAGTGACAGTCCACTATTTAAATATCTATGTAAATTACATGTACTAACATAGTTCTTAAGATATATTGTATACTAACACATTATAGATGTATTTCCGAATTAAAGATATTATTATTATTTTTATTCCAGCGCCTCCTATCAAAAGGGAGCTCCTGAAGCAGCGAGACTACAAGGTTGACTTAGATTCTAAATTAGGAAAGAGTGTGGTGATTACAAAGAATACACCAACATCACAATCAGGAGGCTACTACTGCAATGTTTGTGATTGTGTTGTCAAAGATTCCATTAACTTTTTGGACCACATCAATGGCAAAAAACATCAGAGAAATCTTGGAATGTCAATGAAGATTGAAAGAAGTTCATTAGATCAGGTAAGCAAACAGTATTTATTCTAAATGGAGCGGGTATTGGTTTTGGAAAGGAGAACTTTTGAGGAATTCAACCCAGAAATTTCGACTGACACTCTAGTACTGTGCGGTGCTATATCCAAATCTCAGTGGTCTAAAATATTATGAAATAAAAAATAATCATCAAAATAAATATAAAAAAAGGAATCATCCCCCTAGACCCTGGCACTTGAATTATTAACACCTCATCATTTTGCACTTAATGAGACACTTTGAGCCTCGCACATCCAGTCTGACTAACAATTTGTCGTTGTTGTGTTGTTGTTATGACAATTGACGCATGACATGACGGAAAATCTCATGGTGCACGTAACATGATGATTCCTGGTTGATTCAGAATGACGATACCTTAATGTGATAGTGATAGAACTTTACGAAACAACAAATTGTAAAATCAACCCCCTAATACAGTTTAGTTAAGAATCTTTTTATTGTTATTCTTTTTTATCTTATTGTTATTTATATTTTTTTTTATCAGAAGTTTTTTGATGTCTACGGAGCAATTTTATTGTTTACTAGCCGACCCACGCAACCTCGATTGCATCTCCTATTACCCGTAGCGTGATAATTTTTCCCCGTTTTTGTAACATTCTTCATTGGTGCTCTGCTCCTGTAGGTCTTAGCGTGATGTTATATAGCCTATAGCCTTCCTCGATAAATGGGCTATCTAACACTGAAAGAATTTTTCAAATCGGACCAGTAGTTCCTGAGATTAGCATATTCAAACAAACAAACAAACTCCTCAACTTTATATATTAGTATAGATTATTGACTGTTACCACACCAGACTATTCTTTATTTATTTATTTATAAAACTTATCTCATCAATGGGGTTCATAGATTATAAAAATTGTATTTACTTCCATATTCAGAGCGTCTGCACAAAAAGATGCCATGACACCACCGAGCGTTTGAGTGTGAATTTTTGAACTAAAAATTTAAATCGCAAGGATTTTCTACTAAAACTTTATACTTTGTAGAAATATAACTGTATGGACAATAGGAGATACTTCCGAACACTATAAAACATTTTTGAAAATTAGTCATCATGCCTATTATTTATTTATAACAGCAGAGACAATTTTCTTCCGTGTCTCTTCTCTTCTTATAATAATAATTGTGATATGGCTCTACTAAACAGTTCTTGATATGACCCAACAATCAATGTGTACTGTAAAAGCCAGTAAAAGGTTTTAACTATCACTAGATCTTGTGAAAATTAGTATCTACCTGCTTGTCTTTTCAATATATTCAACAAGTTATTATTATTATTTTCCAGGTTAAAGCTCGCTTCGCGCTCAATAAGCGTAAACTCGAAGAAAAGAAATGCGAATATGAATTGGACTCTCGTTTACGTGAAGCTGCAGAGGAGGAAGCCAGGGTGAAAGAATTTCGTCGAGAGAGACGCAGAGACAAGAAACGTAAGCTGATGGAAAGCGATGAACCTGAAGATGCACCAGCTCAATCAGATCTAGCACAGATCATGGGTTTCTCAGGGTTTGGAGGTGCCAAAAAGTAATTTTAAATGTTTTTAGAAATAAACTAGTTCTTGTATTAAATATTTTTAAGTCAAATATCAGTGGTTTTATTTTCTAGTGTAATCTAGATTACCTATACAATAACTTTGAAGGGTATTAACTTCAATCTGCAGTGCTAGTAGACCTGTCGTAGTTACGCCACCTTCTCTTGAATCTACGTCTGTAAAAAATATTTGGTTTCAATGTGTTATTGTAGGATATTGTAAAGTTTAATTTTCTCTTATTTATGTGTCCTCCAAAAGAAAGCCGTCACGGCTTGGAGCTGATGAGATTTTGTGTTCATAAATTGATAGTAAAAGTTTAGCTTTGCAATGCAATGGGAACAAACTCACAGTACTTAGTACTGACTGCTATATAAAAATATAAATACTAATTTACTGATATAACGTGGTACTGATAATTGACAAACACGCGGACGACGCCGCGGGCAACAGCTAGTATAATGTAAATAAAAAATTATATTAACAGTGGCGGATTTACATATTTGCCGCCATTAGGCTATTAGAGTTTTGCCCCTAGACCAAACGGCTCGTATGTTGGTCCTAGGCTTCAACCATGCCTGCCAAAGGTTGTTTGAGCTCCCATGTGTAATGCTGGTCTTTTCCTACTTTGTAGAATTGAAATGCATTCAGATTGATGAGTAAAGACAATGCTCCACCTCTAGTATTCATCATACTAAAATTAAAAAGGAAACATTTTTGATCTATGGTATTCTGTCTGTGTTATTTTAGGATTCCTTATTCCTATGTTATAGACTTGTGCTTGCTCGGACATCGTACGGAGCGATCCGATCTCGTTCATTAAGCCAAATGAACTAGTTCGGTACTCTGGTTCTTTTAGTACAATGGGATGCAACATCGCTCATAAAAAACATCGATGTTTTTGAACAACAACCTTCTGATGAGTAAAGAGAAGAAACTAATCGCGCCTTTTGAAGGAGAACATATAGTGAACTGGCAGACCACGTTCAGTTGGCAATCCACAACTGTGCGTTTTACTAGAAACTTTTTGCCTCGCACCACTAAACTGAAATCTACTGTCGTCTGCAGTATTCCCGAATCAATACGACCTTCAAACTTTCAAGAAAAGGTCGTAGGTCCTTTTTTTTTAAAGGCTAGCGAAGCGCTTGTTACGCCTCTGGTGTTGCGTGTGTTCAAGGGTGGCGGTAACCACTTACCATCAGGCGATCCGTCTGCTCGTATATCACTTTTTTTATCACTAGCTTTTGGAGTTTCATCAAAGCGAAACGTACTTTGCGTCCATACTGTTCGGAGTTCGAATTCAATGCTCATAGTGTCTCTGGATGCTGCAAACGCTTTTGCGACATATTTCAAATCAACCTTTTTAACAGACCAGTTTCATTTTTCATCTAATTACACAAGAAATGAACGTCATAATAATTTATATTCCCCGCGTGTCAGTATTGACTATATTAGTAAATTTGACCTACTGCAGGCAATTAAACACCTAAAGTCTCAATCATCGGTTGGGCCTGATGGTATACCCGCCTACATTATAAAGGACTGTATTAATGTACTACAGGAACCTCTATTGCACATTTTGAACGTAGCTATAAAAACTGCCACATATCCAGATTTATGGAAAATCTCGGGAGTTACACCTATACCCAAAGACTGCTCTAGATCTCAAATCACTAATTATACTCTACTCAACCAATCTAATCAACTTGGTCGATTACTGTGTCACGGAAATGGACCATAGACAGGCAAGTAGACGTGGCATACTTCGACTTCAAGAAAGCGTTCGATCGTGTGGATAACGAAGTACTTTTGAAGAAATTTGCAGCGTTTGGATTAACTCCAAATTTGCTAAACTTATTTGCCAGTTACTTCTGTAATCGTAGACAGTATGTTAAGTTGGGTAATTATCAATCTGACGCATTCAGGTGTGAGCCAAGGGAGCACATTAGAACCGACGCAGTTGCTAATTATGATTAACGACTTGCCCGATGTAGTCGAACACGCCCAGTGTCTGATGTTTGCAGACGATCTGAAGCTGTACTTGAGAATTAAAAACCCCGACGACTGTGAAGCGCTCCAGCGGGACATCGACAGTGTTGTGACCTGGGGTGAACAAAATCGGTTTGAATTTAATGTACTCGATCTCGCCCTCCATACCTCAGATAAAGTTATCTGAGCTCCATACACCTACAATTCAAACTATCAGGTGTCCCGCTGGCTCGAGTCATAGAAATACGTAACCTTGGATTCACGTCTCACCTTCAATATACACATAAATAATATCTGTGAAAAAAGTTTTAAGTCACTATGATTCATGATAAGAATGTTAGCACAATTCTAAAACAGGAACACTATCATCGTGTTGTACCTACTTCTTTTTTGTTAGCAGTGCTTTAGAGTATAACTCCATAATCTGGGATCCGTACGAGGCGGGGTGCAACACGATGATAGAACGCGTCCAACGAAAATTTGCGCGGCTCTTATATAAAAAACTGTATGGGTTTTATCCTTATCTGTATCCATTACTTTTTGTTCTCGGCATGGTAGGTCTTAATACATTGGCATTGCGACGTAAGTGTGCTTTAATGGTACACTATTATTTATTATTAAACCATAAAATTGATAATGCAAACTCATTATCTCGTTGTCTGTTATGGGTACCGAACCAGTACACTCGGCGTCGCGCTTGCCGTCTCCTCGATGCGCCGCGAGTGCGAACGTTTACGGCACAATACGCTCCCACTAGTCAGGCAGTTAGACTGCTTAACTCTCTGATTGCTCAGTTTCCAGATGTTGATTTATTCTTTACCAAATTAAGTACATTTGTTACATTTTGTATGCTTTTTTTAAATGATAGGTTTTAATTTTGACGGACCCATTGCTCTAGTCTGACTGCTAAGCGCCTCAGGTCGTGGGTTCGATTCCCGCCCGTGACTAGCTTTTATGTTACCTATAATATGTATGTGTTTGGAAATGTGTTTATCAGTTGTCTGGTTGCCTTCGTGCAGGCTTTGCCCGGTTTGGTCCGGAGGTCGTAACACAGCAGTTCCCGGATCTCTCCCTTCTCAGGCGCAAAGTGCCACACCGTGTGGTTTTAGTCGGTTCGATTCCGACACACCGCCCCGCCGCAAACCCCGGCGGGGTGACGGCGCGAGGGGATTTAGACACGTTAAAAAAAAAAGGCTTTGCCTGGTTTGGAACGAACGACTATGAATTCCTATTATTGATTACCATATTTGTAACACCAATGTTATAATGGTTCGCTACACGTGTTGGGTAACTGTGAGTGTAGTGAGCAGTTGATATAAATCATCACAAAATCACACAAAAAACTTAGCCTCTTGATGGGGCCATTGTACATGGTTTTAGAAGTACTTTACTTAAAAATACTATTTAAATAAGCAAATAATTTTTTCTTTCACGTCTTCTCCTAAAACGCTTTATCACTTCTATTGCTACTTCAATGGGTACGTTTTTATGGATGTGGAGAAGTATCAGTCCGGTCAGACGTTCTTCAAACATTGAAGCTCTTAACCACGATTAAAATCTATACTGTGACAAAAAATATATAAAACATTATATTTAACAGTAGGTACATCCACACGCTCGGCAAACAATGGCGAACAGCAAGCAATAAACAGCAAACACAGACTTGTGGATGGGTGTTTGACCTACTGTATCCGCAGGGCCGTCTTTACCTAAGCTGGGGCCCCTGGGCACATAAGAATTTGGGGCCCTTTTGGAAATTAAAGAAAGTCTATTATGACAACTTTTTTTCTACTGTGAAAATTTTTATTATGAGTAATCGTGTATGCTGCCGTTTTTGGATGTATTAACAGTAGTGGTTTATTATTACGTGTTCAGGTTCAACGAATTTGAGATTAAAGCCTTCTGACATGTAAAAGAGACTTTATTATAAAAACACTCTTAAAACCATATTTATTCTCTTAAGTTTTATTATTCTGCGCCTCATCAATCCAACTAGAACTTTCTCGGCTAAACCGATTGACAAGTCTTTTTCTGGAATGTTCATTTTTCGTAAGATCGCATCGCTATTGTTACCACGCCATATTTAGCCAGGTGGTGGATATGCACTACTTCGAACTCGATTGTCGCTGCATCCTGTGGGTCACGTCGTTAATTCGGTTAATCACCTTATACGGACCCTGTGAGTTTTGGGGCTTTTCTATGCATATGTATCGGGCTCTCAGCCAAACTAGTGCACCTTTAGCAAAACCGTTTGAGCGCCAGAAGTATGGGGTTTTCTCGTTTCACTCGCGATGTCAACTGTAATTAGTTTCCATTCCGTTTTACAATTGCTGATTTTTTTGGTTTCGCGCCTGTGGGCTTATTTACAGCAGCAGCAGTATACAAGTAGTCAATTTACGTGTGGAAATACCCACGGGCCGTCACTCCACCGGGGTTTGCGGCGGGGCGGTGTGTCAGAATCAGACCAACTAAAACCACACAGTGTGTCACTCTACGCCTGAGATGGGGGGATCCGGGAGCTGCTGTTATTAACACATCCGGACCCCTGCCAGCGATTGCCCGCACTGAAGCGGGAACCGTCTGGTGTTAACTCTTAATTTAGGCGACGTACGGCACACGAGTCCGTCGCCGCCTCCTCGCAATTGGCCATTAAAGCGCTGTGTAAAGCGGATGGAGGAGAAAATCCATCCTGACCATCCACACTCAAAGCAGCATGAGATGCCGTTAGGCCCGCCTATCGGGCCCACTCGATACTAATCCACCGCCCGGTTAGCCGATTTGTTCAACGGTAAAAGACCTAGGCTTACATCTCGACTGCAGTTTTACCTGGTGATCACGTTATATATACGACATTATACCTTTTAAAAAACTCCTGATGGAAACTAAATCAACGCTTGTGCAGTCTCTAGTCATCCCTTTAATCGACTATGGCGACGTGTGCTACTGGTGTCAGAAATAATCTACGAATAGATTCGAGATCGTTTGACATGTTATTAAATCTTGTGATACCGTTTATTCAAAAACAAGAACCATGCTACGAGACATTATAAGTGCAAAAGAAAGATTGGTCATAACATTAAGATTTCTTGCAACAACTGAAAACTCGTATCAAAATTTATCATAATTCAGTTCTTTAATTTTCTAGCCCTTGCTGACAAAAATATCCCTTTAACACGGACTATTTATAAATGTCTGGCCCATTAATAAAAAGATGAGTAAGTAAGTACCAAACAAAAGTATACGTCCTCACGCACGGAGAGTTGCGTGGCGATTGAAGTTAGTAACTAAATGCGATTACACCTGCCTAAATGCGTTTCTAATTAGGTTTCTAAATGATTCAGTCAGTCAGATTGTTACTGAAGACGCTAGTTTGCTAACTGCAGATTACATTTGACTAAATTCATTAAAAACTGAACTGAACTAACTGAAATAAGATGACTAAATTCAGGCAAAGCGCTAAAGGCAGAGAAAATATAGAATTTAGGATTTAACGATCGTAAAAAAGGTGAAAGAGTCACAACTTTGTACGCTTTCATATTTCAACCGAAAAAAATTTTAAATTGAAAGCCTAGCAATTATGTTTATTATTTCTTATTTAAATGTACCTACTATCTGTTTCTTTTGTGAAAAATGTGTAATGTGTTCGAAAATTTATAACGGGAACATAATAATATGTCTGAGAAAAAAATGTCGATTCCTCGGGGCCCCCTTGAGAATGGAGGCCCTGGGCTCGTGCCCCGAGTGCCCTTATGGTAAAGACGGCACTGTGTATCCGACTTGTAAATAAGTAGGTATAAAAGACAACGGATCCAATTCTGTCAATGGATGAAAACGTCCCCGAGTCCTCAACCCGCCGGAGTTTGGGGCGAAGCGGTTTGCCGGTATCGAACCGGCCAAAAGCGTACCTCCTCCGGTGCGACGACGACAAATAGGGTCCCGGTGCAGGTAGTCTTCCCTGTTCCTCTACGAAATGACGTCTTGGCAGAAGAATGCGACCGCGGTAAAATATCTGTCGTTACCGTCCATGGAGCATATGGCGGCCGGTAACAGAATATCCCCTCCGTCGACTGCAATGAGAACAATGCGGCATGAAGCCTGGGAGTACCAGTGAGCCCTTGTGCCTGGGCGACGGCGACGGTCTCCAACACTAACATACCTCTTTGGGCGATTGTAGCTAGCTAGGCCAGCTCTTTTACTTAAATATTAGGTACTTTAACACACACTTAAATAAAGCATTTGATTACACAATAAGAACATTATGTGGTGACTACTATTAATTTCCGTCAAATCCACGCCCATGATACAGACTGGACAGTGCTCTATTGTGTTGGAGCTTTCAAGCGGAACATGAATCTGAATCGACGAGGTCGTTACAAAATAACAACATGCATGTCATACGTATCTTAATAGTAGGTACAGCTGTGTGCAGAAGTATTGAGGGGCACGCCATTATCAATGGATAATTGAGTAGGTACCTAGGTACCTACTCAATTATCCATTAATTATAGTATATATTAGTATTAAAAACTTACTTTCTAAACTCACAAAAGATAGAGAAAGAAAGACTACCGTAGGTTATTGAAGATTAAAAGAGTCTGTACAAAATGCACTTTTTATTCATCTATGCCAAAAGGTTGCCTAAATCATATATCTATGCAAATGTGCATGTAAAATGTAAAATGAATAGGCAGAGAGCATCAAACTCGTCCCGTAACGTCTGCCGACGAAGTCAAATGCAATTTTCATTGGTACCACGTACCACCTGTGGTACCGCTATGAAACCGTTGATTGTTAAGATATATATTAAAAATTTTAAACTATCACGCACATCTCAACATTATTAATACCTACTTAATGCTGGTCTGAATATCTGCACTAAGTAATAGGTACATTTGTAGAAATAAGATATCTAGTAGTATTTCCTTTAAAGACAATGCGGGCGGTTAGAAATATATTCCGTGTCGCGAGGAACTTTACAAACATACATGAAACGGACACAAGCAACATCGAGGCTGAGAACAACAATTTGTAGATCACACAAAGTGTGTTATCCCATGTGGGATTTCAACTGACAATATGCAGCGCCGTCGAAAACGGCGTAGCGACTGTTTACACCACTGCCACTAGGGACTGTTGTATCTGTACCACCTATTCATAATGAACTATCAAATTCGGAAGCAGACGTAGTACCATTAGGTAGGCGTAGTACTTTTGATTAGCTAATATGTAAATAAAGTTCTGAATTTTATTTTAGGAAAATATGGAAATAGATGTCAGAACGTACTTAGTTATGTACGCAGGTATATAGACTTTTCGTTAACAATTTATGAACCCTTTTGACAGAAATGGTTTCAAAATATAATTTGGTACCTACTTAATACCAGTAATTTATATCTATGTGTAGAAGGCTCAAATATAATAAAAGGTTGTAAGCACCTGTCGCAGCAGTGATGATACAGCAAGCAATGATTTTCCGCTACAATCAGGCGAAACCACGCCCTCGTATAAAACGCAAGTTCACAGTCATGGGAAGTCAATGTGATAATTTAATACAGAGACATGAAGACGTTAATGCTGACAGTCGCTTTATCAGCTTTATTTTATTCTTACGCTAATGCTTTTCAGGTAAGTTATTTACTGTATAAATAGGTAGTTAAGTGATTACGAATTTCCACTTAAAACCTATTGTTCCAAGTTACAAGTTTTTAGTACTTGGGAAGCCATATAACATCTGACTCTAGTTGTACTACAAATATCAAATGTCGATAACACTGAAATAATTTTTTTTTAATCGGACCAGCATTTCCTGAAATCAGCGCGTTCATCAAAGAAACTCTTCAGCTTTATAATATTAGTATAGATTATTTTCAACTTTTTAGTTTGGTATATTTACAAAAGCGTGTTTGTTTAGTTTTTTAAAACGATTTTTTAAACGATAATTTTTTTTAGAAAAAAAAACTTTTTTAAGTTTTTTTCACGTTATTGTCATCGGCCCTTGAACCTTGTGCAAATTTTGAAGTTAATCAGACTCCTAGAAGTAGGTGAAAATGAAGTTTAAAAGATTTTGTTACCATACCTACATACAGGTCAAGCTAATAAAAGCATGTTAAAAACAAGTACCTAACGTCGACCTTTTTTTTACGCGTGGAATGCTTTTCGCACCATACCACCTACGTGGGGACACGTAGGGCGTGTGTGGGACTCCCGGAGAACCGGTCTACCCACTTACCCCGCGGCAGCCTACCTCGGTAGTCGGGAGGAGCTCTAGGAACGCATCGGCGGCTCTGGAGTCCCCCCTGCCATACCCCATGGCTAAGGTACTTTCCGGGGTGAACCTAACGTCTGCCTAACATTTTTTTTATCTTTTCTTTCTTATTTTCATCTTTTGTGATGGTCACCATACTGCGAATGCAGACAATGCAAGAATGCAGCATGGTGACCCACACCATGGCGGGCTATTAACGCTTCTGCATCATTGGGCCTCCGGTATCGCACCAACAAAACACGTCGGCGTGATCGCTGTCATTTTACGTTGATTTTCTGTGCGAGGATAGTACCGCCCCGGTCCAGCCGGCCCGTTCGTGCTGAAATCAGCGTGGCTCTACTACCTTGGATCTTTAACAAATAAAAACCTTTAATTTAATATTAACATTTGCGTTGTTTCAGATTGCTTTAGATTCATCGGGTCTTTCATGTAAGTAAAAAAATTAATTAACGAGTAAATTATTATTAGTTCTCTCAAGGGATCTTCGAAATACATATCTATACTTATATTATAAAGCTGAAGAGTTTGTTTATTTGAACGCGCTAATGTCAGGAACCGCTGATCCGATTCGAAAAATTATTTTAGTGTTAGATAGCCCATTTATCGAGGAAGGCTATAGGATATATATCATCACGCTAAGGCCAAAAGGAGTCGGGCACCAATGAACAATGTTTCAGAAACGGGGGAAAATTTTCACGCTATCTACGGACAATAGAAGACGCAAACGAGGTTGCGTAGGTTAGCTAGTACATGATAAAGCGATAGGCACTGTTCAATGTGTTTAAAAAGGGCTCTTAGTCACATTATTAGCTATCTGCCTACCAAGAGGCCTGCCTACCTATCTTCACAGGAGAGCAAACAGATAGTAAAGTTCATTCATTGGATCACATCAAATGCTTTGCATCGATTTGATGTGATTCACTGAAAGGACTTAGTGATTTTAAAAGAGATTCAACTATGGAGCATTTAAAGAGTGGCAACGCCTTTTTGTCGTGAGTTCCAGATGTTCACGGGTGGCGTCTGTCACCCATTTGCGTTCTGTTGGTACATTAGGTAAAGGTAAACGTTGAAGACCACTCCAGTGCAACGACCTAGTCTAATACAATAAGAAAAAGTTTAATAACTATAACTAGACTACGTAAAAACTTTTGATAAAATATAGACTTTGTCAGCCGGTTTGTTTTCATGAAAATCGGTCCAATAGTATATACACTACGGTGAAAATAAAAAACACTAGGTATACCTAATAATAAATTTTTCAGACATCTAACACACAACGTCATCTAGTCCCAAGCTAAGCAGAGCTTGTGTTATACTAGACAGTTGATATAAATAATTATATTTTTTAACTTTTTTTGTAAATACATACATATTATACCTACATAGAAAATACCCAAACTCCAAAACAAATATTTGCAGATCATACAAATATTTGGTCCGACCTCGACTACCACAAACCCGAGACCACCTGCACAGCAGTCGCATAAGCTACCACTGCGCCTTTACCCTTTCTTGTGGTTTGTGGTAGTCGGATAAAAATATAAGGACCGTTGGTGTAGTACCCAGTCCTGTACCCGTATACTTTTCTGTTTTCAGATAATGTTGATACTTTTGAGGATCCTTTAAGAGAAAAGCGGCAAGTCGAAATCTTCGATGATGAGTATCCAACAGCTGTGAGTCAGAATGAACAAGAGGAACCTGGTTTTTGGGACAGAATTGTAAAAGTAGCTCTTAAGATATTCAGTAAAGTTATCGAATGGCTAAATGCATAATAAACTTTGGATAAAAAGAATACAATCTTTAGTCAGTAATTATATATAGAAATTGTTTATTAATAAATCAATTGATAATTGGCTGTTTTCTGTTTACTTAGGGTACGAAAAAAACAGTACTCAGATTTCAAACAGTTTATTATTTGAAATATCTTGAATTTTTATATAGATACATATTATGAGCGTTTCTTTTACAACGGAAAGAGGCCGTTTCCACGGGCGTAAGATTCGCGACGCAAGAAGCATTATTCCTTCAGGATTTATAGTTGCGACTTGTAATGGAATTGCCAAGTGTATAAAAACACGTGGCACGACGATAACATCGCCGCGATGCTCTCGCAAGTGGAGACGGCTACTAAAGAGGCCAATTTTTTTTCTTAATACATACTAGAAAAACTGTTAACTATGTTTTGAGTTTTGAGATAATGAGAACCAATCTCATATCCATTACTATTTATTTGAGTAACTTACTTAAAAACAATAGATAAAATCTCTAATTGGCTTGTAAGTTAATCTTCCAAGAACAAATAAATAAATAAATCAAGAAGGTAACTAAAAATTCTGGTTTTAATATCATTTGTAAAGAATAAGTCACACATTCAGGTGGTGTTATTGTTTACTTGTACTTGAGAACTGAAACCCATAGTCAGAAGAATTCCAATAAGTTCCTTTGAAGCATAATAAACCTTCACTGCAGGTACAAGAGTGGATATAAAGGTTCACTTCCACACATCACACATGAAGAAACTTATAAATTTTAAGAAAAAAACAACATGAAAATGATACTCTAAAATATATTATTGGTGTTGGCATATGTTGCCAAACTCACAAAACAAACATTACACATTTAAAACCGCCTTAGTGTTATTTGGTACAATATACAGCTAGTAGCTGTATATTGTACCAAATAACACTAAGGCGCTAAATAACAGTAGGCGTTTACATTAACTAGTAAGTACAAGTTTCTATTCAATTATTAAATACATTTGGTAAGAATATTTTCTTAGGTACTGTCTGATGTGGAAGTTGCAAACAGAATTACAATACACACATACAATCAATTCCAAACTAAATACATATTAATAGAAAACAATTCTCTGTGTGGTGATTGATTATGAATAAAGAGTGTCACACCCCTATTAAACTTGCGGGTATCGTAAGAACCGACTACGCACGTAAACTATGCAGGACAAACGTCTTGGTAGTGTGGTATAGTAAGCTAAAACCTCCTTTGTAAGGAAATTTCTAAGGAAAAACCTATGTCAAGATGTGGGCTGATAGATTATTTACTTATTCTAAATTATATTTTAGCACATTTAAGGGTGTAACAGCATCTATATTTCATACATTGTCTCTATGAGCGACTTTATCATTATCGAAGTTTTCTAGATCGCATGAAGGTTTTAAATATTCTTCTTGCACTCTCAAAGGATTGTAGTTTCTCTGTGATGCTAAATGTCTCAAAACTGTAAGTTCTTCGTTTTCTGTAGGTTTATGAAATGTACTTGCTTCTTTATCAAAATCTATAGAATTAACAAAGGACTTGAATGTGCGATTTTTTATGAACGCTTTACTTGTTAAAGCTGTTTCAACAATACATTTGTTTAGTACTGCAACTGTTATTTTATCTAGTTGGAGTGATTTACCTTCCATTGCATTGGCTATAGTGTGGTATACTTTTCGAAAGTCAACATGCTCGGTATAGACTTCGTTGGGTATCATCTCCAGTTCAGCAATCATATGCACAGCGTCAGCAGATTCCGTTCTGAGCTCTTCTAAAGGTATGTTGTCTGTTAACAATTTCGCCCAGCTTGTGAGTGGCACACGTGGCTTGAATAATTTTTTAGGTTTAATAGGATTTTTTTCAAATATAGGATGCTGAGCTGCTTTTTTTTTATAGTGATTTATAGCCAATAAAATTTCATGTTGAGTCTTTGTATTAATATACTCATGGATTCTATCTAACTCATGTGAACGAAACGCCTTTAAAGCTTGTAAGAGATAAAATTTCTCATCTTTTGTCCAACCCTTTATAGATGAAGGTTGCTCGGCTATATCACTTTGACACTCTTCCATTGCAATTCCAAACGAAGTATTCTTTTTTATTTTTCAAAATGCAATAGCGGTGAATCTCCTGGTAAAGTTTGTACCCTGAAACAAATAACTTGAATTTAAACTTTCATAATAATATACATAAAATATATCCTACTGATTTATAAATAAAAAAGCTTGTTACTTTTTCATTCAAAAAGTATTGAACAAAATAAGATGAAACATTACTACAACGTTACTAAACGTCATACAACTTAGACATCTGAAGACACTTATGATACTACTAGCTGTCCCGGTAAACATCGTTTTGCCATAACTACTAATAAATTAAAAATTAATTAAAAAAACATTGTCCAGCGGACAAAATTGTGAATCTAAACCATTCCCAGATCCCCTTGAACACACACAAAAAATTTCATCAAAATCGGTCTAGTCGTTTGAGAGTAGTTCAGTGACATACACACTCACAGAAGAATTATATATATACTAGCTGTCCCGGCAAACGTCGTTTTGCCATAACTACTAATAAATTAAAAATTGATTAAAAAAACATTGTCCAGCAGACAAAATTGTGAATCTAAACCATTCCCAGATCCCCTTGAACACACACAAAAAATTTCATCAAATTCGGTCCAGTCGTTTAAGAGTAGTTCAGTGACATACACACTCACAGAAGAATTATATATATAAAGATTTCAAAAGCTAATTATAAAATATAAAGATTATATGAAGATGCAAGTTTCATTTTGATAATTATCCGTGCTGGATCTTGAGCCCCGAACAAGCCCTTTGGGGTTTACGGGCACGGCTCGACACCCCAGGTTTGTGCCATTGCGTGATGGCGAGTAGTGATGGATGGAAGGCCGCGGTCTCCTTCTGTGGAGATTTTATGCTCCAGGACGAGGCCGCAGAGCGGGATAGGGAAAGCTCGAAAGAGGCGACGATGGGGGGCACGACAGAGGCCACTAGCTCCCCAATCGTCAGTTAAGTGTCGTTGTGGCCACTTCCAGGGGAGATGTGGTCACTGCAAACAACCCGAGACCGGTGACACCTCGGTGCGGTCGGGGGGTGACGTCTAAGGCGGATCGGTGTTAGAGCTGTGAGAAGTGAATTTGGTTACCCCGGGATGTATCTCAGTCCTGAGGTACGGCAGGGGGGACTCCAGAAGCCAGTATTGCGATTCTGGAGCTCCTCTTTGACTCCCCTCTTCCCCCACGGAGCTAGCTCCCCTAAATATTCATCCAGAGATTCCCCCAGATGTTTCAAATATTATCATCCCAATAGATTTACCAATAAAGACAAAAGATATCAGTTTGTTTTTAATGTGTGCAATTAAATTGTGTATTGTGCAATAAAGTCTAATTTACTTAAATTGATATTAGTGACCCCTTCCAAAATTTTAGGCTGAAACCGTAAATGCCAGAGACCGTGCGGGGATTATTTCTCTCTGTTTGCTCTGACCCTTAGAGAATATTTTGCTATCACAAGACTGATGATATTATCTCTACATAGTGATGACCAGATTAGCTTTAATGAAATGTATTTTTAATTTAACTGTTTTGACCTTACCTGAATCACTTAAGACAGGATAAGGTTTCTAGAAAATATATGGCATATTATGACACAAATAATTTTATACAAATCTCTTGAAATCTTTCTATATCAAACTACATTCAGTTTTAACCAGGGATGAGTTATTGAAAATTATCTCAATTTAGCATAAAAGAGTATTAATTGTAATTTGTAAAAGAGTAAAATATTTCATCCTGAATATGAATGAAAGTATTGAATTAATCACATGCGAGAAAATTAAAAAAAATAATATAAATAGTATCTCTAGTTTTCAACTAGATATTCTTTGTGTATAGTGCTTTAATGAGCATTGGGTTTAACTGATGTGACTATTTATTGTTTTCCAGAATGGGAGGTCTTCTTTTTACATCACTCAAATGATGTAAAAAAACATTATTATTATAATACTAGTTTTTTTTAATTAGAGAAAGTAACACATATTGAATACAAAATTAAATAATTAAAGTATGTACCTACTTAATAACACACAAGTTGCATAATAATTACTAAGTCTCAGTGGCTTTACTTTTAGGTTTGGTATCCATATTACAGGGATATACAGCGGGACGGACCGCCTATTAGCTGGACTGTCCCTCGCAAAGTGGGACTGTCATATTAATGTTATCAAATAGCTTGTTCAATTGTATCTATGCATCCATACTATGTAGTCAAAAGCCATTGTCAATAAGGCTGGCCAGACAGTATATCCGTTAAAAACTGGATAATCAGTGTGTAGTGGCTAATATGATTACTATTTCGAAATGAAACTGTACATTGTTTTAAACTTTTTAGTAGAGAAAATACTGATGAAAGTAATTTGTCTATCGTAATTCTAGAGTACAGCATTAATCTATTTGATTTTTAAATGTTTTTAAATTGTATTTTTTTTGAGATAAGCGTTTAAATTGAGGGACCAATTTTGATGGATTGAAACTAATTTAAGGCTGTTTAAGTTTTGGAGTGCCATGTCTGACAAAATAAATTATGTTTTTCACATACTTTTTGAGTACTTTTAGAGCACAAAACAATATGATGCTGACTGTACAACAACTTTATTAATATACATAATAATATAATAACTAGCTGTACCCTGCGCCACGCTCATCTGTGGCACACTGTTGTAAAATTGATGAGAAATGAGAAACAGATAAAAACAATCTTTGAAGCGGTTTGTGGTTATCATTATCATCAGCCTACCGCAGTCCACTGCTGGACATAGGCCTCTCCAATTGCACGCCAGTAGTTAAAATTTTAGTTCAATTTAGTGCAGAACTTTACGAGTTTTTGAAGCTACACGATCCTGCATTTAAATTTTTTGAAATGTTTATAATAAAACAGCACCATACCTTAAACCGTAAATAAGCACAAAAACACTCACTATTCCTAGACTTTCAAGGCACACACGTGGTATTTTTGTAAACGATTACTTGACAGTTCAAAACCAAAGTAGGTGTATTCCTCAGATGAAGAATACTACTAGTCTAGTATTCTATATTTCTCTAACTGAGGTGTATTCGGTGTCCCTGTTTTCCAATTACAAAGCATAGTGCGACTCATTGGCGCACAATGCTGAATTATGCTGAAGCTTAATTGGAACGTGAATTAGTTTTCAAATGCACCAGCAGAGTGCGCTAAGTTCAGTGTTGAAAAAAAAAAAATATTCAGAGTTAGCAATAACCTCATTAATTTGTAAGCAAAGTGGTATACATAAAAATTGGTTGAAAACTATTTACGGTTATTTTAAGTAATTTGGATTTTGATAATTACATTAACATTTGTTTGATTTGAGTAATTTTTTTAAATGAGTTCTACCTTCATCCATACTTATATTTATTTTTTTAACACAGTTTGAATTAACTTTGATTATTTCGAAAAAACTGCAACGAAACGAAAGCTTTAAAAATTTTTTCAACAATAAATAATATTACTAACGATAATATATAAATAAAATATTTTGATCAATGCCACCTTAAAGAAAAAACACTTGTTAATTTTTGTCACAGTTGGTATCGATTGCACGCATCACGCAAAAACACTACTTTTGAGAGTGCTCGATTGTGCGAAGCGTTGCTGTAGTTGAATCATTCAAAGTTAAGCATTATGCCGCATAATGCGCTCTAGTGCTGTAATTGGAAAACAGGGTGTTGTTTTTTGTTTGCACTTAATAAATATCAATCAATCAGTGTTGCCAACAGTTAAGCTAGCTCTCCACTTTCTGTATTAACAATGTACTCTGTGTCTGATGTGTCTCCACCACTCTCCACTAGATTCAACTTTTAAAACCACTAGAAATCCACTAACAAGTATGGAACTACATTAAAAATAAACTATCTGTAGGTAAATCAACATAAAATTTATTCAAAAAAAACTATTCTAAATTAATTCGTCTTCTTCAAACGAATTATTTTTGTTTGTACCATAATTTTCCATTTCAGATTGATATGACTCTTTTATACCGAATTTGTTTTACAACGGCATCTTTGATTTTGTAATTACTGAAGCATTATAGCAATCTCAATATAGAATATAATTCCTTAAACCTGGATTCTCTTTGAGCGTGTTTGAAATACAAATACTTCCATCCAACATTTTTTTATTCGTCATCCTTTCTTACATCTGAAGAAGTAAATGTAGATATTTATAAGCATGTGAGTTAGTGGCCCAGTTATCACAGTTCTAGTAATTTAAACTGAAGTTTAAAAAACCGCGTGAATAAGTAATAAACACATACACTCACAAACTTTTGCTTTTATAATACGCATTTCATTACTTTAACCCCACTATATTTGTACAAAATTTTAAGAAAATTCATCAAAAGAATAAAAAGTTTCTTAAAAACCTTCGTCCCCTAATTTCTCCCCTTAGGGGCGATATTTTGAGAAATACTAATATACACATTTCATTACTTTAACCTCACTATATTTTTTCAAAATTTTAAGCAAATTCATGAAACGTATAAAAAGTATCATACAAACTTTATCCCCTAATTTACCCCCTTAGGGACGATATTTTGAAAAATACTAAAATACGTATTTCATAATAGTGTATTATATATTAACTTATAATAGGTATATAAATTATATTTTGTTTAATATAATTTGATGTGCGAAACGCAACAATAATTTGGATAATGCAGTACTTAACGTAATTGAGAACAGACAGTGAGTTGAGATTGGTTACTGAGACTAGTTTCAGCTGAGTAGAACTTAAAACGCATTCTATAATAAGAGCGACGCTTGAGATTCGATTTGAGCTTAAAACTAGTTTTAGCTGATCAGAGATCAACGGATACTTGAGACGCCTTTTAAAATACGGGCCTGAATCTCTCATTTTTTATCTATTTTGACTCATGTTATCTTTATTTTGCAAATTACGACATTCCTCTCTCCAAAATTGTCCTTATTCGCGTAACTTGCGCAATCCTTAAACTTCGACTACGGGGCAGGGTTCGAAACACGAAAATGAAAAGGACATTTGAGTGTGAAAGTTTTTTGTCAGAACTCAGAAGAATAAACTTTTGAAACTATATTTCTATATTTCTCATGATAAGGTTTATCTATGAAATAGAGTGTGACGCCTCTAAGTCCTAGAACACCTGCTTTGAGCAATTATTTCGTTGGTTTCAGCTTTTTCAGCGTGGTTACCGGAACATAAACCCTTTGAATTCGAAGCAAGAGTTATTATGGATTTAAATAATTTTACAGGGTTGTTCTTCTGTACTGGCACATTATCTTCTATTTTGTAAGGAAAGTAAAAAAAAACATTAGCATTTACTTTACAAAATATTATATTCATAGTAATAAAGTGACATAATCGAAGATTGGGTACTTAGTAACAATAATGTAACATGTAATTATAACTGCAAGGAACCATCACAATGGCACTTTTGTTTTCTGTGAAAAGAACGTTTTACATGTGCATTCATAAAATACTTATTGCGTTCGAATATTTTTTTTTTACGAGATGTGTCGAACCGTTTAGAGATTGATCTGAAAATATTTTGGACTAGCATTAAACAGGTAGCAGTAAAAAACAGCTTGTCATTAGGAGGAAATTCGATATTCATAATCAATGTTACAGTATCATAAATGCAGGATATCGAGGGTTCATAAATTAGTAAACTCGGAAGTAGCATTAAATCTTTCTACACATAAGTTATATAAATACTGCGCTGTATGTTCAGAACTTTTTACACATTTTAATACATTTAACATGTATTTATACGAAAAGTTAACTTATCTTAAATATTACCCACAATTATGGAACATTTACAAATGAATCTAAAACAAGTAGTAGTAATATGTGACATCCAGTGTGCTATTTGTATTAACACTTATAATACCAATTAAAATAAAACATAAATTGCTATTCTGGTTGAGTTATCACAAATAATAACAGTGAAAGTAAAAGTAACTATTATTAAATGCAAACATAAGACTTCAGATAAATAATGAACACAAGTTTGTTTTAGATATTGAAAACATACTATCGTATATTACGAAACAACCATTAATACCGTGGCAAGTATCATGTCTGCTATAGTTTTGGTTGTATCTGTTAAGTAAAATGCGACTAGTACATTTGAAACTAGGAAACATCGTTAAGGTGGGATATATGAAAAGGTACACTATAGATAATTAACTATTGAAATCAGTGGGAATGGTGCATTGTTCAGTCATCGAAAATAACTATTGTAATTATGAGACTAGTGTAAACTAAATTTTATTTCACTATATTATTAATATAAGGCAAATCCTGTCGGTTCCTAGTGCTCATACGAATTAATAATATAAAGAAAATTATGTTAGAGACAAAAAGAAAAAATCGCTTACAATAAGATTTAAAATACCTATATACTTATTTATAATCGGAAATGCCTTGTTTCTGGCAATTCTCGAAATGAAGGATTTGGGAGGCTTAAAGAATAGACATCTTTAAAGTAGAGAAAAAAAAATCAGCTCCAGGCACTAAACAACAACATTATTCATATTTTCCGTCTGATAAAAATACAGTAACTTGAATAGCAGTTTGTTAATTTATCAAAAACTTTTGATAAATAAATGTTCACTCATGCATTCATGTATATACTACATTAGATATTAAATATTAGCGGTTCTTAATAGTTATAACTGCCAAAATTACTGATACCAGATAGATAAGAACTAATACATACAACTTATACCATAGGACTCAATAACAGTTCTATACATATCGAAGTTATTATCATTATCAATATCGAAGTGCTAATATTCTTATCATACTGGTGCCTGTAATATACTGTAACATATACCATAAAATAATAATAAAATATCATAGCTAACTTATTACCAAAACCAAATTTTAAACAAACATTTCTTATTTAATAATATAACGTTGATAATGAGGAACATGCATATACAAATCATAATATATGAAGTGTTGTCACACAGTCGTAATATCATAATACAACACAAACTAAACAGTTTTATTGGTATGATTATGTTAAATACATCAGATCGACTTCTTTTTCAAGTCTGTTCTACAATGTAAAAGTGTTTAATAAGTCGTCTAGTAACCTAAGGCAGGAAATCAGATATCATTTACCGAGAATAGTCACGTGCATACTCAGCTTTAGTTGAATTAAATTGAAAGTAATAAATGTTGTAAATCTAAAGATTGCTACACTAAAGAAAAATAAGACGCAACGCATTAGAAACGTTAGAATTGAAAGAAATCTACAGATTACATAATTTATAATTTCTTTAACTGAAAACCTAAGACACAGCTATAGCATCAATAAATATTACCATCGTATATACAGAACAATGATAGACAGTTTAGTGGCTGTGGTCTTTCATTGGTGAGTGCGGGACCGTCAAATCCCAATGATGCAGAAGCATCACTAGGCCGCCATGATGTGGGTCACCATGCTAGATTGTTGTATTGTCTGTATTCGCAATGAGTATGGTGACCACCACTATTGGATTCTGCTCATGCTTTCCATCAGGCAGAGTAGAGTCACTTTGGCAGGCCCATACATAAATAAAAAGTGTATATAACAAAAACTTGAAAACCAATATAACAAAGGCAGTATGCTTAGCTTTATGAAACTTAAACTCGATAATGGAGGCTCTCTCTTAATTAGGTCAGTTTTTGTGTCTTTTTTAAACAAACTATTACTGTTTTACTATAGTAGATTTGAGGTATCATATTTTTGATCAGACTTGAATTTAAATCATCCAATGTTTTCACGTTTACAAGATTACATAATATTTTGTATGATATATTTAAAAACTATTGGCGTATAGGCGAGGCAAAGGTAGAAGTTGGCGAGGTTACAGTTCCGTGTCGCTTGAGCACAGCAGCCGGCTCTAACGAGAAACAATCGAAACATGTATCGAGAAAAAGTTCCTGAACGAAACGTCTCGCACATAACATGTATGTGTCTCTAGACAGCAAAGCGCAGACGTCAGAGTAAACGCAAGGACTACGAAATAACTCTGGGTGCCGCTGTTTTATTGAAAGCAGAACGGACCGCGTCTGAAATAAAACAAATCGATTATAAACTTACACAGTTAACCATATATTAGAGCATTGCAAATAAATAGTGTTTGTTATCACCATTAATGATGTGTTAGTAGCAAATTTATCTATACGAGTATACATAAAAGTACCGTGTTTAAAACAATTAAATTCAGTTAAAAATATGAAAGTTACCTGTTTTAAATGTATAGGGTTGGACATTAAGTGCACTTGATGCAGTAAGTCAGCTGCCTGCAGACTAATTCCATGATCAGCAATAGATTTTTCATTTGCAGGACTGCGAGGTTCAGACAGGCTTATGATTGAACCATCCATTCCTGGTAAAACAACAATTATTAACATTATTGCTTTTGCAACGACTGATAGTAGTGGAGTCAATATTGGTCCCAAACTGAGGAAAATGAGAATTGTAAACAGAAACAGCTATGTTATTTCTTACCAGCAAAAAACGCTTCACGTAGTTCATGCGAAGATGGTGGGCGGGTTCGTACGCAAGCCAAACAGTCGCCGGTCGCATGACGCCATTTCTTATTGGCTGACGCTGATACAGAACTAGCTATGTTTTCGGAAAGAGGAGCTATCGCACTTTGAGAGTTTTCATTAGCCTCGGTAGCGGGTTCGTTTCCAGGACGGCTCGAATCAACGTCTTTTTCCCCTTCGATATTTGTTAAAGTGTCATCTTTATTCTCTTTGTTAATCGAATTTATGTCCTTTTCTGATAACTGTGTTGCAGTTTTTGTATAAACATCTTCGCTGATTGCCGCTATGACCCTTTCGGTTGTTTCTTTGGTTGTACGTCGATTCGTTTCACTCGCTTCTATGTTTGCGGTCACGTTCGTTTCAGCCTTTTCTGAATTTGGAGTTTTGTGTACGTGAACCGGAACGGTACTGATGCTAGCACTAGAATTAGCGTTCGTATTCGATTGCAAAGTCCTAGTGAGAGCAAGGATGTTTTCTAAACCTGAAATTTCGATTTAAATTTTAGACGTTTATTGAAACTCTTACAGAGCTAATAAACTACAAAGTAATTAATATACCTTTGTGGTAAGGTAATTTCTGACTGTCGGGGGTAGCGCGAGATTTATTTTCTGTACTCGCGCTACTTGTATCTGCGAGGAACGATGGCAGGCGACCGCGCTTTGTGGGTTCACTTTTATCGGTATCGTCCTCCTTCATTTCTTCGTCCCTGTAAAATATTATCATCACGTCAGTGGGAATATAGAACATAGGCAATAAACTTCGCAGCATCGCAAAGAGAAGGAAAACTTGAAGCATACCTGTACCAACACGTCTTCTAAGCTAAGGTATAATATAAGTATAGTAGTCGAAATCTTCTTCCTAAGGTGAGGATCCGTGTCGTGCAGTGGACAGGGCTGGTCATGTATGTATGTAGAATGCCTCAATGGTCTAGCATTTAGCGTATGGGACTTCCGATCAAGACGTCTCAGGTTCGATTCCCGATTTGGGCGCAAAGTGTTATTGGTTTTCTGATTATAGAAATGCTCAGAGTTTGAAAGTGCTTCAAAGAGCATATTAGTCGTCGGTGTTGCGCCTCATCTCTCCCTGGTCGTGTCGCATAGCGATTCCATCGGATTGTGAGAATGAGGGAACAAAGAGTGCAATGGTGTTTGTGCACACAATCTAAGCTAGTCTCCGTTGAGTATCTCATCATGTATGTAGTCCTAGTGACCCAGCCCGGTTTCCTACAGAAGTCTTTGAAATTCTCAGATTAATAATAATAATAATAATAATAATTTTTATTCATATAGACAGTGTTAAAATACATTGGAACCCTGCTTCCTGTGGTAGGTTACAACCTGTGTTACAGGAGACAGTGTCCTCACCCATTATGTTACATCAAACTATACAATAAAACATGCAGTAAAGAGTGTGTGTGTGTGTGTGTGTGTGTGTGTTTGGAAGTATGCAATGTGTGTGTGTATTTATGCGTGTGTTAGTGTGTTGGTAAATGTGTGTGTATATGAATGTGTATGCGAGTGTGTGTGTAGGTAAAAGTGTGTGTGTGTGTGTGTGTGTGTGTGTGTGTGTGTGTGTGTGTGTGTTCATTGTAATAAGGTTTCAGTTTGTGTGTAGTCAAGTGTACGCAGCCATGATTTTATTTTAATTTTGATTTTGTGTTTTACTAGGGTGTTTATGAGCAGAGTTTTGTTTATTTTATTATATAAGCGTGTTGATAGATATAAATATTGCCTTCTTGCTTGTGCAGTTCTACATTTTATCGGTTGACACACGTTAGTAACGGTACTCTTATTTCTGCTATCGTAATTAATTGGTGTAAGTTTATGTTGCATAATTGTTACATTAAGAATATATAGCTGTCTTACTGTAAGTAGTTCGCACTTTTCGTAGAGTGACTTTGTTGGGAATCTGAATGGTTTAAAAGTCATAACCTTAAGTAGTGATCTTTGGGCTCTTTCTAGGTGAATCATGTAGGTTTTGCAGGCTCCTCCCCATATCGTTATGCAGTAACCAATAACCGATTGTGCCAAGGAAACATATACCGATCGAAGCAAATCAAAATCAGCAACTTGGCGAAGCCTCTTAAATATCCAGATGAGTTTTCTAACCCGTGATGTGGTTTGTTCAATGTGTGGTCGCCAGTTCAGGTTTGCGTCCAGTATAACTCCTAAGTATTTTACTGTGTTTTTTTGGGATAGTGAAGGGCACAAGCATTCGATGCTAGGGTTGTGTGGAGTTTTGCATGCGTGTACTTTAAGCGTTATTTCTGGAGTTTTGAATTTGGCGAATGTAAACTGTACGTACGAGGTCTTTGGTACATTAAGGGTGAGCAAGTTATTTTCCAACCAGTGACTTATTTTCTGAAGGCCGAGTTCAGCAGCTCTCGTCACCTCCTCCCAGGTTCCACCATAAAATATGACAGCAGTATCGTCCGCGTAACTAAATATTTTACCCTTGTCTAGAGACTGCTGGCATAGATCATTTACGTAGATCAAGAAGAGGCTTGGAGAGAGGCAACTGCCTTGCGGCACACCATATGTTACTCCAATCTCTTGGCTAACTCCTTCGTCAATTTTGACCCTTTGTGTTCGGTTCATGAGAAAATCTGTAAGGATACTAAGTGGTTTACCGCGAATCCCAATGTGTTCCATCTTTCTCACAAGAGTAGGAATACAGACCGTGTCAAAAGCCCTTGCTAGGTCTAGCAAAACACCTAGGCAAGATTTCCTCTACTATAATATGCACGTATAACACATACAAACCTTCCTCTTGATTCACTCTATTTATTGCTAAACACTTTAATCCATTGAGTAGTTTAAAAGATCTAAGCTCACAGACAGCGGAAACGACTTGTTACGAATTAGTAGTATGTAAAGATGAATGGTGACCTGGGAAAGATTTCGGCGAGGTCTCGAGGTAGACAGATGCCCATGTAGGAGGGCGAGTGTGTGTGTGTGTGCGAGGCGGGAGTGGTCCGCGAGGCCAGCGGCCCGGCGGTGTGTCGGCGCGGTACTGCCACGGGCGGCGACTGGCGCGAGCTTTCCCCCATCGGTAGCGGCTTCCAGTCGTACTCCAACATACTGCACATTCAACGTTATATAAACTTACTAAATAATAATACAAAATTTTAACAGAAAAACAGACTTCAAGAACTAGATCAAATGGGACCACAGAGAGATGAGAATCATCAAAATCGGTTTCAGTTGAGTCGAATTGAGAACCTCCTCCTTTTTTTAAGTCGGTTAATAATATAAAAATTCAAATCTGTGTTAAAGACTGGTATCTGTAGTAAGATGGCATGAATGTCAGATTAACATCCCATTCTGCTTCAAAATAACTAGTACCTTACTTAGCTTAGTGATGTATTTGTGTGTTTTCGCTAACCCTTCTAAAATGTGAATCAATCATCTCGGGATCAAGATCTATGAAACAAAATTTTAATTCAAAATATTGTGTGAACTAATTGCATCTTGAATGTGTACAACACAGTACATACATTTACAAAAATCATTACGCAAATAATTTTCCGGCCAGCTTTCGGAAATAATTAAAAAATATATATAAAAATTGAGGTTTGTAGTATGTAGTGATATAACTACAATTTCAATTATCCAATGTATTTAAGGGCGCGTTTACGATTCGTACAAAATTATGCTTTTTTTCGGTGCAATTTGTAACTAAACTAAACAAATTGAATATAACAAAGTACTAACACTTATAGATTAGTTCTTCATCTTCAAATCCGAGGGACAACTTTTTTGGAAATTGTATTTTTTTATATTGTAAAAACGATCTTCCGTAACCATTTTCCACAGTATTTACGATATCGGGTTGAGTTTTGGTACATTTTTGTTCTGCAATCAACCTATTTTAGAATTTCTAAAAATAATGTAAGAAGGCATATATAGTCAATTATAAATCCGAGGAAAAAAATAATATAAAAGTGTCACAGAAAGTCGCAGAAAAAATAACAACCGGAGCTTATATTTTCTCATATTTTGCTATTACGGATGAATCGTAGTCGATTGCAATAAGGGTTATTTTATTTTTTTGAACCTCTTTTGATTTATCGCGTAAAAATTTCGTAATCTCAGTCTGCGCTCAGCCGCCGTCATGAGTGGACACTGTGTTGCCTGTTTGCATTAGCTCTTGTTGAAAAGATCGCTCTTCGAATTCAATATATTCGATAAACCAGAATAGGTTGATACTTGACAACGTTAGATTATTTTTAACCGACTTCAAAAAAAGGAGGAGGTTTCTTCTATTTACAGATTTTTATAACAATATTTTAGTTTGCTAAAACTAAGTAGTATTGTGCGAGTTCGGGCTCGATTGATGAGACATTACCTCCTACTTAGGTGGAGTGACCTGAAGGTGTACTACGGTGACTGCTTTTCTAACTTCTAGACGAGTTGACATAGTCTAATCGAGTTTGGGCTCATTTTGTTAGTTATGATGAGACCTTACCTCCGGACTACATGGAGTGACTTGAAGGTGTACTTCGGTGACTGCTAGTGGAACTCCTAGACGAGTTGACATAGTGTTACCGAGTTTGGGCTCATTTTGTTAGTTATGATGAGACCTTACCTGCGGCTTAGGTGGAGTGACCTGAAGGTGTGCTTTGGTGACTGCTTCTGGAACTCCTAGACGAGTTGACATAGTCTTACCAAGTTTGGGTTCATTTTGTTAGTTATGATGAGACCTTACCTCCGGACTACATGGAGTGACTTGAAGGTGTACTTCGGTGACTGCTTGTGGAACTCCTAGACGAGTTTACATAGTCTTACCGAGTTTGGGCTCATTTTGTTAGTTATGATGAGACCTTACCTCCGGACTATATGGAGTGACCTAAAGGTGTACTTCGGTGACTGCTAGTGGAACTCCTAGACGAGTTGACATAGTCTTACCGATTTTGAGCTTATTTTGTTAGTTATGATGAGACCTTACCTCCGGCTTAGATGGAGTGACCTGAAGGTGTACTTCGGTGACTGCTAGTGGAACTCCTAGACGAGTTGACATAGTCTTACCAAGTTTGGGTTCATTTTGTTAGTTATGATGAGACCTTACCTCCGGACTACATGGAGTGACCTGAAGGTGTACTTCAGTTCCATTAGCAGTTACCGAAGTACACCTTCAGGTCACTCCATCTAGTCTGGAGGTAATGTCTCATCAGAACTAACAAAACGATCCCAAACTCGGTAAGACTATGTCAACTCGTCTATGAGATCCAAAAGCAGTCACCGAAGTACACCTTCAGGTCACTCCATCTAAGCCGGAGGTAAGGTCTCATCATAACTAACAAAATAAGCTCAAAATCGGTAAGACTATGTCAACTCGTCTAGGAGTTCCACTAGCAGTCACCGAAGTACACCTTCAGGTCACTCCATCTAAGCCGGAGGTAAGGTCTCATCATAACTAACAAAATAAGCTCAAAATCGGTAAGACTATGTCAACTCGTCTAGGAGTTCCACTAGCAGTCACCGAAGTACACCTTCAGGTCACTCCATCTAAGCCGGAGGTAAGGTCTCATCATAACTAACAAAATAAGCTCAAAATCGGTAAGACTATGTCTACTCGTCTAGGAGTTCCACTAGCAGTCACCGAAGTACACCTTCAGGTCACTCCATCTAAGCCGGAGGTAAGGTCTCATCATAACTAACAAAATAAGCTCAAAATCGGTAAGACTATGTCAACTCGTCTAGGAGTTCCACTAGCAGTCACCGAAGTACACCTTCAGGTCACTCCATCTAAGCCGGAGGTAAGGTCTCATCATAACTAACAAAATAAGCTCAAAATCGGTAAGACTATGTCTACTCGTCTAGGAGTTCCACTAGCAGTCACCGAAGTACACCTTCAGGTCACTCCATCTAAGCCGGAGGTAAGGTCTCATCATAACTAACAAAATAAGCTCAAAATCGGTAAGACTATGTCAACTCGTCTAGGAGTTCCACTAGCAGTCACCGAAGTACACCTTCAGGTCACTCCATGTAGTCCGGAGGTAAGGTCTAGTCATAACTAACAAAACGAGCCCAAACTCGGTGAGACTGTCAACTCGTCTAGGAGTTCCATAAGCAGTCACCGAAGTACACCTTCAGGTCACTCCAGCAAGTCCGGAGGTAAGTACCTATTACATAGAAATGAGAAAATATAAAAAACTTTCAAAATATCAATTTAGGCAAGTTGACATTTATACCTGCCGCTATCCGATTTGCACTTGTTTGTGTAACTTGTGTCAACGTAGTAATTCGATTCTGTACCTATCAATTTTGCAAACGCGTCCTTAAATGGTTACATGGCACGTCTTAATTAATAATGTTTTATATAATTTTCTAAACAAAATTATTACTTATTTATTTTTTACTATTACTTATTATTTACATTTTAAAAGTCAGCTGTATTTTTACCTGAGTTTCGCTCTTCTTTCTTTCGTAGTTTTGGATCTGTCTCGTAATGAAGAAAATGGCCTTGTTCGCCGATTAGATTCATTTAGTAAAAACCAGCTTAAATCGTCCACGTCGGAAGATCCTGTTGCTGCACTTTCTGATAAATGAGGCCTGCAATTTTATACAAGAAAAATTACAAAATTTAATTTACATTACAAAAAATGAGACATGATTTAAGCACTTAAATGTATTATAAAAACATTAAGCAATTAAAATAAAAGAAAACCATTTTTTAAGCTAGTTGCAGATAGGTGCTACAAAACAGTACTGAATTAATGTCATAAAAGTGAGTAAATAATTCGTTTTGTAACCATTAGTGTCAGTTCTTGCAACAATATAGAACCTAACTTTAATTTCATACCAGAAAATATTTTTTATAAACTATTCTGCTAATATAGGTAGCTGTACGTTCTAGTTACAATTTTTTTTTACTATTTCTCACTATAGTAATTGTTATTACCGTCTATTAAGAGACTTCAATGTGGCATAACCAGTCATATCCATTTGCGATGGTGGTGAGCTTGCAACATCAGGACCTGTGAAACCTGTAAATGTTATAATTTTTTTAAGACATATTTCTGAATTTCCATGACGTAAACAAAAAAAAATTCAGAAAGGGAACCCTAAATAGTTTTTTTTTATGAAATTATTAATTTGGCTCAATATTTGACAAAACAAATTGTTACCATGGTGTCTTGAGACTTTTATAAAGTCATTACGTAAAAAGAATCATATTCAAATAATTAAAAAAGAATGGCATAAACAATTGAAATTTGTTTGTGAAATTTATAAATTGAAACTCTCGGTACAAACCACAAGATACTATGATTCATTAGCAAAAAATATAATTGTGTGACAAACTAAAATTGTACAAAAGAGCTTACTAGATGTTGAAGTGCGACGTTGTAATTCTGGTATCCTCGTGCGGTGAGAGCTGTTGCTACTGCTCTTCATACCGTACAAACTTGACGAGCTCGGTATTGGACTTAGCGTCAGAACTCTGTCTCTGTAAACATAGAATACCCAGTGACAAAACAGATGGCAAAAAATTGCATTATTTTGTAGACTTGAGTGAGCAATGTTTGATACAAATGAGCTGGTTCGACGAGGATGATGCCTTTCAGGCGTTTCAGGAAGCTGGTTAAGCAATCTATTTATTGCTTTTTACTAAATGTGTGGAAATAAGGAGAACAAGTTTCCTTTAGCGACCTACAAGTCTTTAAAATTGTGACAGCTTTCACCAGTGTCATTTTGTGATAAAAGGGCACATAAAAGCTGAAAATATAGGTGACACAAAATAAAATAGCTTATTCAAAATTACTTTGTCGGTTTCGAATCACCTGTCACAGAGATCAAGCTATATTTTAAGGACTATTACGAGAGCAGTAAGGCCAGTGATTTTAATCGGGGGCTGAATGGTGGACAGTGATGGAAACTCATGCTCTGAAGCTGTCATATGGCCGAAATAAAAATGCTCAGATGTTCGGACGGAGTGACGAAGCTAGACATAATTTGAAACGAATTTGTCCGAGGTAGTTTTAAAGTGACTCCAGTTCAGATAAAACTCACCGAAACACGCCTAACGTGGTACGGCCATGTGACCTGACAACCCAGGACAGACTACCCTGGCGCCGAAAGATAAGGAGAGCCGACCCCTCCTAACTTGGGAAAGAGCAAAGGAATAGAAGAGGTACTTCATTTGCTCCTCTATACAATGAAAAAAAACAATAAATAGAAAACACTTACGGAATAGCATATTTCCCAAGAAACGAATCACAACTACTGACGCCACTCGTACTAGATTCGCTTGTGTTTCGGACTCTGCCTTCATGGGTTTGTTCTATAGAGTTCATTCGGCCTATTATCAGCCTATTTTCGCCCATAGGCATTCGATGAGAGGGGCGTTCATAGACAGAACAATCTTTGAGTATATCCACTGTCCTAGACTCTGTCAATGCTGGCCGATCATGGGAGGTATAACAACTTTGGGATGGAAGTGTGTGAGACTTTCTCTTATCTGTTTCTCTACGTCCATCACCATACCCCTTGTGGTCAGTAACATCTTGATCTGATTGCTCTGCAGATACAAATCCGGGTTTGACTAAATTTTTTTCCGAATGCAAACTCTCTGCAACGCTCTGGTCAGTATGGTCCGAATGTTCACTCATTTCTGTGTCGTAAACATTGTAACGGTTCTCAGACGACGCAAAATAATAGTTGGTGCCTTGATCAAATGCTGAGTACGTTTCATCGGGAATCACTGGAAATTGATCGTGTCTTGTATGTCTAACGCATAACCAACCTGTAGGAGAAAAGAAATATTAATATAATGATTGTATTAAACTATAATTATTAAACAGTTTTCATTGATAGTGCTCTATTTAAAAAGAAAGTGCAATTTGCTTTGATACGAAACAATTTATTTAAAGTATAGATGATTATTATTGAATTTGGATAGGCCTTCGTTCAGCAGTGGATGAGTGGCAATAAGCTGGATGAGTATAGATGATTGTTAAGCCAAATTCGTATATATTTTTAAACATCATAACATTTCTGTAAATAATGTTGTCATATTGTTAACATTTAATTTAATTAATTGATTTGAAAATTATAAAACCAGTAAAAGCAATATAATCAGGATTCCAGAGTTGGAAAACAATTAATCAAATGAAAATATCCAATTTACTTAATTAAATTACAAATACAAGAAGAATATAAATAAGTTTGTATCGAATTACCTAAATCGGAAAGTAGATTGGCTCCGTCACACGTACTTCCAATCAGGCCGAGTACGTAAAACGCCGTTGCGCGGACAGAATACACCGCGTTGTACTTAGCCAAGCGTACAATGTGCACCAGAACCGAGTCTTCCAAATACCCGTTACTCAAGCTCATCAATTGTTGGAGACCTTGCGAAGTCACAGCGGTGTTACCGACCGCCCATAGAGAAGCTTTTATGTCTGCGATTTCTTGTTCCGTAGCACAACGCTTACGCTGTAGAATCTGTGCACATTGAAATATTAGCACATACACTTGCTTAATTCTAATTCTGAAATACAGGTAATTACTTCGTACGATTGCATTGCACATTAACCCACTTATTTTACATAAAAACATTAGTCATAAGAATTCACACACAATTTAAATATCGTACTCGTTATCACGTTGAATAAACTATTTACCAAGAAGTCGAACATATAATTTAATCGTCACAAACAAGCTGAGTACTGGTAAACAACTGCCTTTACAAAGTTACATAAGAACAATCACCTAATTAATTAGACTTGTTGATTGATTGTCGACTGCCTCGGTGGCGCAGTGGTAGCGTACGCGACTGCTGTTATTGAGGTCTCGGGTTCGATTCCCGGGTCGGAACAAATGTTTGTATGATCTGCAAATATTTGTTTCGGAGTTTGGGTGTTTTCTATGTATAATATGTGTGTATTTACAAAAAAAAAAGTATAAATATTTCGGACATCTAACGCACAACGCCATTTAGTCCCAAGCTAAACAGAGCATGTAATATGGGTATTACTGGTACTAGACAACTTATATAAATACATATACACTTTTTTTTTTGTAAATACAAAGAAAACACCCTAATCCCGAAACAAATATTTGCAGGTCATACTAATTTGATCCGACCCGGGAATGGAACCCCGAGACCTCAAGCACAGCAGTCGCATACGCTACCACTGTGCCACCGTGTACACAGTCATTTATCATCTATTTATGAATTAATGAGAAATCAATTTAGCTTCTGCGCGTGTACCTACATGTTGATTATCGCGGTAAAGGGCAGTCCATATGTTGTTCTGATGAATAGCTACAATATTACTGTTAAGTTTCGTCTAAATTCTTTCAGTTGTTTTTGCGTGAAAGAGTAACAAACATTCATACATCATCACATAATTTCTCATTGATAATATTAGTAAGAATGGATTTGAAGTAAAAAAAGATTACCTTATAATGGTCAGGCAGCACGGCTTGTAGTAAAGCCCTCGCGCGATGTGCGTGGGGGGCGTGTGGTGCGTGGGGGGCGTGTGGGACGTGAGGGGCGTGTGTGGGGGGAGAGGTGCGGGGGGCTAACGCGGCGTGCAGGTGCAGCGGGGGGCGGGCGGCGCGACGCGTGCGAGGGGTCACTCGCCCACCGCCCGCCTCGCTCACTGCTAGAGCTTCGTGCACTCCCGCCTCCAGTAGACGAACGTACCTGTTGTATAAATAACACATAATTTAGTTGACTGACTTGTCAGTCAAGTGGTTAATGATCGTGACTGCAATGCCAGAGGTCGTGGGTTCGATTCCCACCTAAGACACTGTTTGTTTTTCGGTTTGTCGGGCTTAGCCCTCACGGTCATAAACCACTTGACCAACAGGCCCGTCAAACATATCATTCGTATCAGCTATTTATAAGGTGATAGACATTTATAACATAAGTTCACGTCCGATACACAAATTTTCGGGTCAGGTCGGTATGAGTCACTTAATAAAGTGACTAACGCTGCCTATAGACACCTGCCTGCATTTTAGGTTTTTCTTATCTAGCAATATACGTTGATATGTCTGATACTTAACAACAACTTGAACTTCACTAACAGTAAAACAAGTGTGAAAATAAAAAAAAGGTAAAATAAAAAAAAATATGATTACTTACCGATAGTTATATGATTTAGTCCAGAAATCCAAATGTTTTTTAAGAAAAGCGATGGACTTCGCATCAGCCGTTTGCACAGCGACGGCAGCTTCGAGACTGAGCCACAGTAAATACCCTCTATCGATAACTGTGGCAAAATCTATCGCGGACGGCTCCATGTTTTTATCGAGTCGACAATTCTGACAAAGCGACTCTTTTAATGGTATCATCTTTTCAACAAAATACTGCAAAAGGAAAAAAAAGGTTTATAGTGATTCTTTATAATAAAGAAACAAATTCGTATTGCACCTTATTTTAGAGTAACTTTGTTAATCGTAATATAAGCGTTATGTGTTGTCACTAGTATTTCTCTACCCAAGTCACTACACTTCTGCTTTTAAAAAATAATTTGATAAATAGTACAAAAAATATTACCGGCACATTATAAGCTTCTTCTAAAACCGTGAGTGCTATTTTAACGACAGCTTTAGACTCGTCCTTTACTTGTCCGATCAACATCTGCAATATCCATGTGTCCATATCTACGCCGCTATTAACCTCACTATTGTCTCTATGAGATGCCCTTAAATGTTCATGCACCACAGTTTTCTTCAGTTTAGTTTTTCTCCGCACCATTTCGCGAGATTTACGCGAAGCTCTCAATAAAACGTTCAGAAACTGCGTAGCGTACAGTCTAGAGGCTTGAATGTTACATGTGAGGGTTTTGGCGAGGATATCACGCGGGTAGGAATCCAATGTGTAGTCTAGACTTGATATAACCAACTTCACATAACAGCTATGATGGGTTTTTGTCGATAGTTCCAAAAGACTGAAAATATTATGTAAATTTTATTAAATTGTAATAATAAATGACAACAAAAATAACAACATGTAAAGACGTGGTGATTAGGTACATATTTTTTTTTATTAAAGCGTGTTTTTTAGTTTTTTTAACTATAATTTTTTTTTTGGTTGTATATATTTATAAAAGCGTGTTTGTTTAGTTTTTTTAATTGTTTTTTTTAAAACACTTTTTTTTATTATTATTGTATTGTCGTCGGCCCTTGACCCCTGTGCAAACTTGCAAGTTAATCATACTCCTAGAAGTAGGTGAAAATTAAGTTAAACGATTCCATTACATACATGCAGGTCAAGCTAATAAAAGCGTGTTAAAAAGGCGTGTCGCGGGCCGCAGTTCAGTTTAGTTTCAGCTACAGTGCGACAAATATACTGTGCTGTTAAAACTATCCTACTAATATTATAAATGCGAAAGTTTGTAAGGATGGATGGATGTTTGGATGTTTGTTACTCTTTCACGCAAAAACTACTGAACAGAATTGGATGAAACTTTACAGTAATATAGCTTATACATCAGAATAACACATAGGCTACTATTTGCCACGATAACCGAAATATACGCGGGCGGAGCCGCGGGCAACAACTAGTGTTTAATAAAGACACATTTACTCGTCAGAAGGTTTATTTTTTAAATTCATCAAACCCTAACACATAACAGTGTGTAATTAGAATTTCTTGGATTTTTTAAAATTATTTCAGTACTTACTTTTCATAAAGTCCAGTTTGCTTCAATAATCTCAAGCCGTTATGCGAATGGCACAATTGTCCTATAAACAAGAAGTACATTTGACACATGGTGTTGCACATGTGTTGAGGCGAGAAAAGGCACTCATGGGCCTTCAACCCCGTTTCTATAGCTTCTATTTGCCGACTTACATCCGAAAATAAGTCTTCAAGTAGTCTTTGACAATCAAACTGTGAACAAATTCTTTTAATTAGAAAACATCGCTACTATTTGGTGTACATTATGAACGTTACTGTGATAAAAGCAGACATAAATGTACTCTTACAAAAACTAAACCGCTTTTTGTCAATATTTCGTACTGTACTCTACAAATTTGATACATAATTTTTCTCTCATAATCAAATTTATACCGTGGGAGAGCCACGCTTCGGCATGAATGGGCCGGCTCGATCGGAGTGATACCACGATTGCACAGAAAACCGGTGTGAAATAGTGCTTGCGCTGTGTTTCACTGAGTGAGTGATAATACCGGAGGCCCATAACCCAACCCCTCCCCCTATATTCCTCATCCCCCAAAGACCGGCACAACGCACTAGTGACGCCTCTGGTATTGTGGCTGTCCATGGGCGGCGGTAATCGCTTACCATAGGCGATACGTCTGCTCGTTTGCCCCCCTCTCCCTATGCCATAAAAAACACAGTAGGTATTATTATATACTGTAGAAAATTATTTTTCAGTCATTGTATTTTTGAACTCAAAATATAAATTAATGTCCCAGTTATTCCAGGCATTTACTTTCGAGCGTGCACCCGGTTCCCGACTCCTAGTACCCGAGACGGCGTGCGGTTTTAGTCGCTTTGAGTCCGACATGCTATCAGCAAGGTGGTATCCGGGGGGTATTCGGCACAAAAAGAAGTGTCCCAGATAAATTATACACTTATTACACGTTATTATTATTGCTAATCAAATCAATTTACTTACATCATTATGTCTCAAGAGATGTCTGATAACTTGGCAACCGGCGCGGGTCGCTGAGTGGCCATGTCCTGTACTAGATAAATCTGTGTGTGAATACTTGTTCGAAGACGGCTTCAAGTAATTTATTATACGAGTAACCCACGCCTTATGACCGCTGTCATTTAAATTTAACAATGGAGTATCATTTTCCTGAAAATAAATTACATTTTTAGCATTTCCATAGTTGTATACACATGAACTATGTTGAGAACAAACATATACCTTCAGAATAGTCCTTATAACCTCCCAATCCCATGTATTGCCATCTTTATTCTGCATTACTAACGTACATCTAATTAAACTGTCGCTGTCTCGTTCGAACAAATTGAAAAACTTCGATGACTTAGTGACCTTACTCACAGCTGCACTAGTCCGAGAACTAACACTCTTACTTTTCACTAAAGCACTCATATTTCTGCTCGTTAGATCACCTCGCGAACCAACGCTATGCCTTTGTTTCGGTTCATTTTCGTTGTCAGAATCGTTCAAAAATTCAATACTATTTTCTCTCTGTAGTGTCACATCATGTTTAGGCTTAACCATACTAGCGTTGTCTTTTTCTTTACGACTTTTACTAGTATCTTCTATCTTCTCTTTAAATGCACCACTACAATATTGTATAATGTGGTCTAGGAACAAACTGCTACTAGCCGGTCTCGCTTCCAGCATGGAGTGTAGCCTCCGCAAGGCGGCGACAGCAGCCAAGGCTTGCGGCTTGCCGGCCGAGGCCTGAGACATGAGAGTGGGAAGCGCCGGCGTTATACTACATATTTGAGGAGGTAGATATAGGTATATTAAATGCAAAAGTTGACCCAATAATACAGTCGCTCGGACCGATATAAAAGTATCACTTGTAACGATCACTTCAGCTAAACCATCCAGTAAACCGGCCTGAAAATAATGTGTTATGTTAAAACTATATTGTATACTGTATAGAAAGTATGCACAGCTACCAGAAATATTTACAGCAAATAGACTGTTAGTAAATATATTAATTGAAGCCTTAATTACGGAATCGGTAAGTATTTTATAAAAAAAACATTTCTATTAATTTATAGATTACCTCTAAGAAGCACTGAAGTAAAAGTGCAAGATGAATCTCAATTATATCAGGGCCCGTAGCACCAAGGTGAGGTAATATGGCAGCGCCTTCAGCGGCGACAAAACCTTCATTCAGTCGCCAGGAATCCTACAGAAAGAAAGAATTAAGTTTATGAAATCTTGCGAAAAAGGTAGTCTTTAGCTTAATGAATTGTACTAGAAATAATGTTAGGTCAAAATATTAATGTATATCTCCTAAATAGTTGCAATTATAAAAATGATAACTAGGCATATCAATCAAATAACTCACTTGAAAGTCAGATGGATCAACCGCATTTAAGGCAACAGAAATCTCATCTGTCCATTCTGGTTGAGGTAATCCAACTAGCTCATACAAAAGGTCCAATATTGCTTTCTGCAAACATTAAATACAGGTATGTTAAATATTCAAATAGAAGACGAGGAAATAAATAATTTAAAAAGTAGTTGTTATACTCACTCGAACCTCTAATCGCGGTAGATGTAAGGCGGCGACTAAAGCCTTTAGCCCGCCCGCACTAGAGGGGTGACAAAAGTGCAACAAGCCAGGCCAACTGCGCAGCACGCATAGTAGAGCTAAGCGACTACAAGTGAACCGCATCTCACGTTCATCCCTGAACAAATTATTAAATCAAACTTCGGTATATTAAATATCCAGGTGGTAGAGCCTCGCTGATTTCAGTACGAACGGGCCGGCTCGATCGGAGCGGTACTACCCTCGTACAGAAAATCAACATAAAATGACAGCGTTCATGCTGTCGTGTTTTGTTGGTGAGTGCGCGACCCAATGATGCAGAAGTATCACTAGGCCGCCATGGTGTGGGTCACCATGCTGAATTCGCAATGAGTATGTATGGTTGCTACCACTCTTAGATTCTGCTTATGCTTTCCATCAGGCAGAGTAGTCATTTTGGCAGGGACATACTTAAAAAAAATTTGTTACTTATTTGTCATATCACATACACATTACATACAATCACTAGATACGTACAAAAAATTACTACATTCATCATGATCATCATGAATTGATTTTCAGACATGTTAGAACAATGGCAAAAATGACTTTCAAGAATAAGTGTTAGGTGTATAATTTGTATAGGTTATAAAACTATGATATGACTAGATTCTATATCTATACTAATATATAAAGCTGAAGAGTTTGTTTGTTTGTTTGTTTGTTTGTTTGTTTGAACACGCTAATCTCAGGAACCACTGGTCCGATTTGAAAAATTCTTTCAGTGTTAGATAGCCCATTTATCGAGGAAGGCTATAGGCTATATATCATCACGCTAGGACCAATAGGAGCGGAGCACCAATGAAAAATGATTCGAAAACGGGGGAAAATTATCACGCTACGGGCAAAAGAAGACGCAAACGACGTTGCATGGGTCGGCTAGTAATATATAAAGCTGAAGAGTTTGTTTGTTTGTTTGAACACGCTAATCTCAGGAACCGCTGGTCCGATATGAAAAATTCTTTCAGTGTTAGATAGCCCATTTATCGAGGACGGCTATAGGATATATATCATCACGCTAAGTCCTACAGGAGCGGAGCAACAATGAAGAATGTTACGAAAACGGGGGAAAATTTTCACGCTACGGGCAATAGGAGACGCAAACGAGGTTGCGTGGGTCGGCTAGTGTATGTATAAGTCAATAGCTTCTTTTAAAAATATCTCCTAAGTATGAGACGAAATAAACTTTAGGTATTTAACTGTTATCCGTTAAAGCCAAGGAGGTTACTAAATACGGTCAAAGTATTCATATTTTGGCATTTGACATCATAGTCTACGAGTATAATATTAATATTATAAAACTGGATAGTTTGTTTGGTTGAACGCGCTTGTCTCAGATAGCTCAATTGTCCTGAAAGGATATGTATCACCACGCTACGCCGAAATGGAGCGGAGTATCAATGAAACCTTTTGCAAAATAAAAACGGCCAAAAAATATAATTGTGAAGGGCTTCCATTGTATGCGCTGCGTAGATAGTTCAAGTTTTCAATGTATAAAAGAATTGATTCCCTTTAAAGGTTTCCATGAGTATTGATTTCGTACAACCTAGTTCTGCATCTTGGGTAATTTTAACACAATAAACACCGAAAAAAATACGAACAATATTTAGGGTTAACTCACTATGACCTTCTTTTTATCTAAAATACAATTTATTTCGCGTTTTCAACTTTGAAAATTCGGAACAGCCATACTGTTAATGCCTTATTTTACACTCTTAGGGTTGAAATTACCAAACATTATTTCTTAGTCGGTGTTAGTGGTAACAACATAAAAAATATCAGCTGCCAAATTTCAAGGTTGTAGGCTGAGCTGTTTAGAATCTGCTTGATGAATCAGTCAGTTAGTCAGGACAAGTAATTATATATGTACAGGTTGTGATTAAAGTAGACTTACCTGCTGGTTTCAGTGCCAGCTGGACGGAAATGGAAATCACAGTAAGGTGAACTGAGGCACATTAGGTCGATACGCGCAGAACGTCGTGACAAAGGGTCGTTAAGCGCGTGCAGCAGAACGCCGCACAACGCTTCAGCCATGCGAGGAGTTGCACATTCCGCTAGCTGACGAGTCACTGCATTCACCCCACCGCATGATATAAACATGTCAGTGTTTAGGACGCCTGGATAAGAAAATATCACTCACTGTTATTTGTAAAGCCTAATATTTTTTCTTTTCTAATAAATTCTGACAAAACTTAAATAAAGGTCAAACATTGCATTTCACAAATTGCCTTGCATTGGCTGCTTTTAACTGCTTATCAGACTTCAACCGATACACATCTCCGTAAAGATTCGTCTTTTAAACAATTTGGACACAACGCCAGAAAAAGGAGCCCAAGTGGTAGATATGCTTTCGGTTTGAGTCGATTCAAATGCACGCGAGTGTATTGAATACATATATACATTTTTATTTCAATTTCTTAATATTATAAACAAAAGAATACATAAAATATTCATACAAATCTCGGCCAATGTCGCAATGGCTGGTCTTGAAAGTCTGTCCCCAGTACCATCTCCAGCACTAGCGGCTCTCGCTACAGCAGCCAAACATCGAAGTAAACCAGGGTCAACATACGCGGCTCGGTGACGTCGCATCGGTTCACCTGCGGCACCTACCACTGCCACTACGCGGCGGACTACGCGTAAGGCCTGAGCACGTTCTTCTTCGTTGCGTAGCATCAAATCCATTGATCTGTGCAGATTAATGAGAAACATGTATTTAATACATTCAAGGTAGACTCAGTATCAGGCGTAGTTATTATGCCAATACCTCCTTCCTTGCTAAGGACATATAGATGTAGCAGTGGACTGTTAAAGACAGTTGATGTGAAGGTAAGGCATCATACTGGACAATATGGTTATGTGTTCGAACAACAAAGAGTGCTTGTGAAAAAAAAAAATAAGTTGTATTTAACCACACACATTTTTGTAACCCAAATTGCACACAAAACATATCAATTGTTTATGTTACCGACAATCTGTTTAATTCAATATTCTATTCAATACCTAGGTAATGTATACAATACGTAAAGTGTGTAGAAATTGTGTGATTTTGTATTTTTTATACTTTGTCTACATATTCAATATAATGCCTAATGAGCGGCCGGTTATGTGCGGGAACAGGTCAAAAGCAATCCACTCAAACCCAAGAAATCCAAATGATTCAATAATAACTGAGTCAATCTTTGATGAACGCTTCTTTTTTTTTTACGTGTGGAAACTCCCTCGGGCCGTCACCCCGCCGGGGTTTGCGGCGGGGCAATGTGTCGGAGTCGAACCGACTATAACCACACGGTGTGCCACTCTGCGCCTGAGACGGGAGGGATCCGAGAACTGCTGTTATTAACACATCCGGACCCCTACCGGCGCTTGCCCGCACAGAAGCGGGCACCGTCTGCTGGTAAACTATCAATTTAGGCGACGTACCATACATGCGTACGTCACCTAAATTGAAAGTTCCTCAATATCCTTCGCTATAGTGGCCGCCCGCGCCTCCTCGCGGGCGGCCACTATAGCAGATGGAAGGGAAAACCCGTTCCGATGGTCGGAACGGGTTTTCCCTTCCATCTGCGGCCACACTCAGGGCGGCATGAGGCGCTTATAGGCGCGCCTCCCCCGCCCGATTCGCCGGCGGCGGATCAGTGAACATTATAATTTTAAGCTCCTTACACTTGTCTTAGTAAAAAAAATGACAAATAAGAGGGGATGAGGCAATAAATGTGATGCAGTGAGCTAGGCAAAATCGAAAATATTAAATCTCTTTTCCACATCTTAAAATTCGGATCTAATGAAAAATATAATGGTCATTAGATGCATCACGGATCTGGCCAATTAAACCTCTGAGATTGTACGAATAAAAAAAACTCAGTAGATCTACATCTTCAAATTAAGATCTAATGAGGAAAACAATCTCATTAGGATGTCATTTCAATCATGGATCTGACCAATGGATCCTCTGAAAATTAACTAGCAAAACTATATACTGTTGTAGCAAAAAAGGTAAAAAATAAACTATTTTGTTATCTTTGTAAAACATTACCTTATAACTAAATATGGTAACTTCAAGTTGTTAAAAGTTGCCACATCACTTTCCGTCTTGATCAGATACCTCAGGACTCTTAGAGCTGATGCCCTGATTACCATAGACTCGTCAACAAGATTCACTCTAATACTGAAAAATAAAAAGATGTTTTGTAGTAACTAAATAGGCGAACCTTCATGGTAAAAATATTAATGTATCAATGTGATTCTTACCAGGTCATTAACTCATCAGGTGTAAAGCCCAAATTACTTCTGTCTTCTTTACATAAGAGAGTGACAAAAGCATTTAAGTAGGACAGTCTACGACTATCAGAGCTATTTTTCTGCATGCCTCTTAATCCTAATTTAAAATCCATAGGATTATTTTTGTTGGTGGGAGAAGTATCATTGTGAATTGGTTTTTTAACGTATAAACCTTGTATAATTTCTTTAATGCTCTCTTCGGGTGTTTTATTCTTAGTGTCCAATTTATATAAATCACTCTGTTTACCTGCAATGGGCAATGCGTTTTTATAGTCGGTAGTGTCTACTACAGGTTTACGTAAACATTTTTTAATGAGAAATGCTATTTTAAAGTCAAAATACATAAATACTTATAAATAAATAAGATGAATATACTGAAATATTGCAAATATTTACCTTTCCTACGACTAAACCAATTTTCTTGCAGGGTAGCCATTATAACATTTTTTGCGTTACAGTTTTTAAAAGTAAAGAGAGTTCATATGTTTCTACAACATCTAGAGACATAAATAATTTCAGTTATTTCTACAATAATTAGTTATAGGTCATACAATTAACCGTAATTCAGTCGTGTTTTCTTCACGCACCAACATCACACACACATTTGACTTGACATAAACTTTGACAAGCATGTCTGATACTATTTAGTTTTTCTAAAGTTTGGATTGTCGCTGGTTATACTAATTGTTTGTACTATGTACCAACAATCTTTTGCTGGTACCGCTGAAAGTTGTGACTAGTTGTGATTAGTTGTGGCATATTTCATAAAGTGCTTATTTCACCAAATAAAATGCACTTCGATTTAATCGACCGTAGCAGTAAAGATCAGATCAGACCCGATTATACACAGAAGTTCAATCTAAAATTACAGCATTCGTGCTGTCGTGTTTAGTTGGTGACTCTGAGTCCGAGAGTCTGGACCGGAGGCCCAATGATGCCATCACTAGGCCGTCATGATGACGATGTGGATGTGGTGCATTATCTTAAAGGATGACCACAATCCATAGTTTATTTGCAATATTTTATAATAGCCCATTCGCAATGAGTGACGCAATGAGTATGGTGACCACTTAGAGGATGTAAACGTTTATAGGTTACAACCGTTCGGCTGCCCCTCCAGCTTTATATGCTCTAATAGGTGACCACCACGTCTACCACTCAAATATTCTGCATAATTATGTTTTCCATCAGCAGAGTACTTAGTCATTTTGGCAGGCCTATACATAAAACAAGGAATAATTTATTCAAATAAATAAAATTCGAGTGTCTGTTTGTAATATTAAAATAACCACTTTTTACTAAATGCAAATGTATGTATGTTTATACTGTATACACGCTACATTACCAAAATAGCATTGTTTACAATTTTTGTCTGTTGTCTATCTGTTTGTCTGTTTGTTCCGGCTAATCTCTGGAACAGCTCAACTGATTTTGACGGGACTTTCACTGATAGGTAGATGATATAAGTCGTAACTAAGGCTTCTTTTCTGGACTAGCTTCGCCCCGCGGCGCTACCACGGTACAAGAATAACCGCGGGGTTAAGCAAGTAAGCAAGTGTAAAGACCTCAATTTTTTAAGACTACTCAGTTGTTTTATGCTTGAGACAATAAAATGGAACTATTTTAAGTTACATTTCTAAATAAATTAAAAATACTACTAAAAATAACACTCTGCAGAAAACAGAAACAGTAGATTAGGGTAGAAAGTAGTTTTTTTTAATTACAATTTTTAGAAAGCCTTTGTCTGAAATTAATGATCATTAAAAGTCTCTACATTGATATAAATATTATATATATAATATTATGAAAAAAACTTTGCAGCTTTCAGCTAAGTTATTATTAGTAAACCAATATGTGTTCGTTTATGAATGAATCACAGACCACAAAGGCCTAGATTTAGAATGAATATTGACCAAGATTAACAAAGAACGAATCAAATTCTTTAATCATTACATTCCAAATTCTTTCGAGCCAAATTATGATTTCTGACATGTTTTATAAACTGAAAGTGATCGAATTTAAATATAAATAAATTCAAATTTATAGGATTAGGAAATTTCTAGAACTTTTTTTTTAATTGGCAGTCCTAGAAAACGACGCATTATTTCCTTTTTATTGTCTGTGGTATCATAGTGAGGTGCAGAAGAGACTGATATTAAAATAAAATAGTACCGAACAGGCAAGCCCTAAATATTATTCATAGGAAAAGTGAAGTGCACTCTTCGATAAAGAAACGGATTACTCCATCACTTTAGTTTCGGATAATGTTGGATCCAATTGATACTATCGACATGAAGTCATGTCGTATATGCTTGACTAACAAAAAACCACTCTGTCCTCTATTCAGATACAAGTTGTCTGGTAATTATGCTGAAATGCTTACAGCTATTGCAGATGTTAAGGTGGGTTTAATAAACAAGACTATGTTAACCACTGTTGGATCTGTAAGCATAAAGTTCCATGGTTATTTCGGCATTTATAAATATTGACATAGTGTCGAGACAAAACTATAAAATGTTAACCGATAACGGCGGCAGATTTGGTTAATTTGTTTTTCTGCAACATTTATTTTTATCTAAAATTTGATCTTCATAAACTAAGTATCTATGTAAATGATTTTAGGTGTTTTCCAATGATGGTTTGCCAGAAAAGATATGCCTCAAATGCTGCACAACATTGGAAAAGGCTTATTTACTTAAAACTGTGGCTGAAAGGTAAAGTCAGTGTAGTGAATAATAAGTTTTAACTAATATTGTTTTCAAAATAATATTTTCGTACTTTAAACAATAAGTTGTTAATGCACATATTACACAGGTTTATTTGGGCATCTCCACTAAATGGAAAATCACTATCCCAAGTTAATTTCATGATAAAAATCTTAACATTTCTCAGTTTTTGGTAACAGTAACAACAAAGTATTATACAGTCTAGGCATGCCACAGGTTATTCAGTAATTTAATAATATAGTTGAATAAATGAACTCCAAACACCTCAAAACAGTCCTGCTATGTCCCTTTTCCAGAATTATAAATCTTATAACCGATACCTGTTGCTAACTGATCATGGTTAAACGTAATACTTCTTCCTTGGTGTACTAGCTTTCAGTGAACATAACTTTAACTCGTTGCAGGAATTAACCTTATAATTTCTGGTTAGTGAAATGTCCGTAACAGAGCTAAACTCACTATGAAAAATAGCTTGAATTAGAATTAGGTATTAATATTAACTTACCATATTAAAATATTGTTTGAGCTTCAAAAACTGTCCTCTCTATCATCATCATCAAGTCAAAAGAAATAATATTGGAAACATAAATATTTTCATAATATTTTGTTATCTAGGTCGGATAAGAAGCTAAGAAAAATATTAGCAAAGGAAAAAATGAACATACCTACAAAAAAAATTGCATTTGATTCTTTCACTGACATCAAAAGCGAGATTGGCCCTTTGAATGTGAAAGCTGAACCAACATGGGAAATGGACATTGAAGTGCCAGAAGGATCCAAGCCAGTGGAGACAATGGATGGTAAAGATATTGTTATTGCCAACACAGTCATAAGGAAAGTTGATCCCAATGCTGATGAAGAACCTAAAATTAATGATTCAGAAGAGGTACAATTAACTTGGAAATCAACAAAGACTGATTATGCAAAAAATGATCTAGAGGTAAGTAAGAGAAAAATAATGTCTACTTATACTTAACATACAAAGGTTCTTATGATATGTGGACGTCTCTATTCTTTGAAAAAACCTTTGTGTATATGTTACTGTAAAACCCTAAACTACATTAAATTCTAAGATTTTCCAATAAAACCTCAGATTTACCAACTCTTAATGGTAAATGTCCTATAATGAAAACTGACTTATTTCAATATTTTCAGTGTGCTCTAAATCCTAAAATTTAACAAGTGAATGATGGTAAACTTTCCAAATAAACAATTATGACAGCACTGTTCAGACTTTTACTCTTATGAATTGATCTTATGATCTTACGATTTACCATAGTTTGGGCTTTTACAAATATACATACATTTATTTAAGTAGAAGAAACAATATATGCACAGAGTGAAGTAAATATACAATCATTTAAAAACAGAAATTCATTGTCGAGTTCCTTTAGTTATCTATTAATCATGGTCTCCTAAAAATATAAATCTAATCTAAATTTTCTCATTTCAGGCTGAATATTTAGATGATGACGTATTTCAAGATGACGATGATGATGATTATGTACCACCAGTGGAGAAACCAAAAACTAAGTTCAAAAAACCTAAACTGTCAGATATTAAAGTTTTTAAAGGAAAAGCACTTGTCAGGAAAGTCAAAGTTGTCAAAAAACTCAAAGATGACTATTCAGTTGATTCTAGTATATCTAGAGATGAAAACAAAACAAAGTCTACAACTATAACTTGCTGTAAGTATATTTTAGTTATTAGTTAATCATAAAATAGGCCAAGTGCGAGTCAGACTCGTGCAGGAAGGGTTCCATACCATTCATTATCTATACATTTCAAAGGCTCTACCTGTTGCCATTATTAATATCATTGTATGGGATCTTGTTCACGGATCATGTTCATTGCATGGGATAGATATTTTATTTTTATTATAAGTTGTTACATCAACAAAATTTCAACTGTCTAGCTATCCACAGTTTATGAGATACAGCCTGGGATTGACAGACAACAGAGTCTTAGTAATAGGGTTCCGTTTCTACCCTTTGGGTATGGAACTAAAAATATTGTGTAAAATCTAGACAAATAACTTTAACACTTTCATAGACTTCTAAAATGTTATTTCAGATCCAATTTTAAAGAATGGTTCAAGAGGCGCACCAATACTATTAAAAAGACCAAAAGATGCAACAGTATTAAAAGTTCACCCTGGTTATAAGTCAAAAATGTCTAGTTCTTCTGATTCAAGTAAAACAAGTCGTCGAGATAAAACTGTGAAAATTGTGAGGTCAGGAGCACCAAAGCAAAGGGAGAAGCTTGTATGTCCAGTATGTGGTATACTCACTTATACACTTGGAAACCACATAGCAACTCATCAAGGTATTTTACTTTTTATTTTATTTTAGTTTTTCTGAAATAATTATATTTGTCAATCACAAATACTAAATAAGATTGCAAAAAAATGTTACTCGTATACGTAAAGTACACTGCTTGATTTTTGTGTTCCCCTTAGCCATGACTGCAGAACAACAACTAAATGTACTCTTACTTCTTACCCGACTACGGCAAAACCAAAGGAGGGTTATGATTTTTATTTATATTTTTCTATATATATATATTTAGGTTTCATTTCATTCTTCTAAATATTAACTTATACTATTCATGTTTCTTTTTTTATTCAGAGAAAAAGAGATATACCTGCGCTCAGTGCCCAAGGTCATTTGCACAGAAAAGTAATTTGTTAGTTCACTCCAAACAGCACACTGGAATTAAAGACCACATTTGTGAAATATGTGGTGCTGGGTTTTACAGCCAGAAATCCTTGGTTAGGTAAGTAAAAAATGATTGTGTAACTTTAAATAAACACTAGCCGATCCACGCAACCTCGTTTGCATCTCCTATTGCCTGTAGCGTGATAATTTTCTCCCGTTTTTGTAACATTCTTCATTGTTGCTCCGCTCCTGTAGGTCTTAGCGTGATGATATATTGCCTATAGCCTTCCTCGATAAATGGGCTTTCTAACACTGAAAGAATTTTTCAAATCGGACCGCGGTTCTTTATATTAGCGTGTTCAAACAAACAAACAAACTCTTCAGCTTTATATATTAGTATATATGTAACATAACTTGTTAAAAAAATATTTATTTAATCACTTATTTTTATACTTTTCAGGCACAACTTAATTCATAAAGGAGAGAGGCCATTTTCATGCAATCTTTGTTCTAAGAGATTTATTGCAGTAAGTATATTTTAAATGTGGTACTTAACATAAACAGATATCTTAAAATTTTTAACCATCGCACTGAAAACTCATATTTTACATTTATTAAATGTAATAAAATACATGACTGCCTCATTAGTTGGCGTGCAACTATCGTGAGGTCTTGGGTTCGATTCTTGAGTCGGTCAAAAAGTGTTGATGGGTTTTTCTTATTGGAAATTCTCAATAAAAGCCCGGAGTGTGGGAGTGGGTGTTTGGCGTTGTTTTACGCCTGTATCTCGGACAGCACGTAAAAGATACGGTCCCGGTTATGGACGTCAAAAACTGATAAATGAAGCGATGGTTCGATGCCAGTCGCTCCGTAGAATAACTTATATTCAGGTAAAACTAGTTGAACGAGTAGCCGACCCGAAATAATCTTGGGGAAAATAAAGGCTAGGAAGATTATGATGTCACCAATTATATTATATGTACGTATTACGGGCTATTGTAAAAATAACTTAATTCTGAAAGGAGATAGACTATTTTCATCCAATTTTATTATATAATAGATTTATTGACGAGTATTTTTTAAATGTGGTACTTATTAAAAATAAACAATAATCGTATGTTTTTTTATACTAAACGCGTATTTTACATTTATTAAATGTAATGAATTACATTATATGTAACCTCCTTTAAAGGTGAGAGGCCGTTTTTGTGCCATCTTTTTGTATTTTTTAAACTACACTTGTGGTCCTTGATATAAAACAAATAATCATGCATACTTTTACAATTGCACCGGGTACGCGCATACTATAATTTAATTTAGAAACCTATGTACATAATCTTAATTAAAAAGAACAAAATCAATATTTACATTTACATACAAGCGTCAAAAAACTCCACATCTTCGCATACTGGTAGCGTTTCCAAAAGACTGGCAGCATTACAATCTTGAATGGCAATGTTGATTCTCTGCTAGAAAAAGGCCGACCTTCTGGTCGCGAGAATGTAATTAATACCATTATGTTACCTCCTCCTATGATTTATTCTGGAACGAACTTTTTTCATTTTTATGCATTCTTAAGACATTGCCGTGAGTATTTTTAAAATATGTGATACTTGATAAAAATTGAAAGTCTTACATACTTTTTGCCATAGCACCGAATACGTGTATATTACATTTATTAAATGTAATGAATTACGTTGTATGTAATCTCTTACGGGCTATTGTAAAAGTCAATAAAAAAATATGTGCAATTGATGTATTTCAGCGTTGTGATCTGAATCGGCACCTGCGCATACATTCGGGTTACAAACCATTCAAATGTAACACTTGCACAATGTCCTTCAACGCAAAACATCAGTTGCAAAACCACGAGCGAATGCACACCGGGGAGCGGCCATACTCATGCCAGGTGCGTTTTTAACCTTTCAAAATATTTCTTATCACTTTCCAGATGACGGGACTGCGTCGCCATATGGCAATACACACAGGCAACAAAAGATTCAACTGTGAATTCTGCTGTAAAAAGTTCACTCAAAGCCACCATCTTCAGAACCATATGTTGACCCACACTGGTGCTAGGCCGTACAGTTGCGAGGTCAGTAGGCTATCTTGGAGATTATGGCCATTATGTAATCATTGTTACTTATGTATTACACTTCCGTCCAAATCTCCTGGGAGGCTTATATTCCGTTCATTAATACCTTTTGTTAATAAGTTCTTAACTATATACAATATATTTTGTTTAATTCCTTTTATAAATAGGAATAGATATAATGTTTTGTATTTTTGGGTGCGCTAAATATTTATTAATCTTATACTATGATAACTTTATCATGAAATACTTAGAGAATATTTTATTAACATTGTTCTGTCAGTAGACAATGTATTAAAAGTCGCGATATATTTTCATCTAATGTCAAAATTCCTGACTGCGAGTCTGTTAAATCTATAACTTTCTCTATGTATTATGATTTACTAACAATGTTTTAAGAAATCATTAACACTAACACTTAATATAGAGTATTTTATTAGCATTTATAATGTGTTTTTTCTAGTTTCAAATTTCCATTCTAAAACTATTTAATTGAATTCTAGGTATGCAATGTCGCATTCAGCTATAAAGTGAACTTGAATAACCATGTTTACAAAGTGCATGGTATCAACTTAAAGTTTAAATCAATTCACACTGTTACGGAAGACATATTACGGCGAGAAATGGGAATGGCTAATGAAACGAGGGTTGCCATATCACATATTATACCACAAATGGGAGAAGTTCCCACACCGGCCGCACATGAAACTGTACTATCATTATCGTGATCAAAATACGAATCATTAATCGCAAACGGCACAGTGAAGAGTATTCGGATTGAATTGTATTAATATTATGGAAATCTGTCTCAAATTTCTTCACCTATGTTTTAAAACCCATATATTGATGAATTAATACCGTGTTAATAGATACAAAATGAAAAAATAGTTATTAAATGTTAATAGTAGTAATTTTGTCAAAGTTATAACCTGTCCAGATCTAGCAGTTATGGTTGGGGCAGACAAAGCAGGCGGGGTGTGGCGCTGTATTTCCATTTATTAGTGGTTGTACGAATATATTTCACTATGTTGAGTTGCCATCCATCTCGTTCGGTTTCTGACCCGACCTTAATGTTAAGGGCTAAGACTGAATTACTACTGTTTAAAAAAAAACAACATATTCACACCAGATCTCATTATCAGCAATAAGTTAACGATGTAATACTAAACAAAAACGTTTAAAGCCAGAATATTAGATATATGTTAGTCAAAAAGTCATGTATATACGAAACGTAACGATATTATTATTACATAAATTATATTAATCCGAATTTTTGGCAACATATTTTGCCTTCCTCTTTTTGTAACTCTTCTTAATTTCTGCGTGCCAACTTTAAAATAAAGTCTTTTTTTTGAAATGACTATCCATATTTCATATATAAATGGAGTAAAGTTAATCCAGAACACATATCTTCCCATTCTCCTTCCAATTGTAAATACACTGGTGAGTACCGTACTGATCAGTTTGAACGCGAATATAATTAAACCAATGCCTTAATTATATATATAATAAAGTTTCTGAAAAAAAATGTAACGACAACAGTCCAAACCATCGATGAGAATTTACGCCCTACAACTATCGATAATTTCTGCAAAGGTAAATCAATCGATAGAATTTTTCGATTAAAGTTTATCCAAAGTCCGATCGCTGTTACCATTTTTGGCTGGTATTTGACGACTGCAAATCTTTAATCGATTATCAAAAAATATAACCATAAAATGACACTAGAAAACTGTTACTCAGACAGGCTCTTTAATTGTATTGAACCTGTTAAGGCTTCTTGTGATGGTTAGTTTTTGAAATTGTTTGAGAATATAGTATTATACTTTTATTATAACTATTCATTGCAATGATTTAGGAAAGTGAGGTATGAGTTTTGTTGTTTTTTGCAATTGTCTGAGTTTATTTTGTTATTACTTAATTAAAATAGTTTTGACATATCTACTGTTGTTTTCTTCGTTTATATACTGAAGTCTAGTGAAATAACGAACATCACTGTGCTGTCACTCCAAGGTGCATGTTTAATTAAAATCAATGGCCATTAGAAAATGATCTTTTCTGATACATCACTATGGGTGTAACTTACGAAAATGCAAATCGTATACGTAAATACCTTAAAGAGGTCCTGACGAGACGATTTATAATTGTCTTAGGCGATATACAGGGTTTCCCAGAACTCAACGTTAAGCCGAAACGAGGTGACAGGATTGATTGTAAGCTGATGCGTATACGATTTGCATTTTCGTAAGTTACACCCATAGTGATGTATCAGAAAAGAAAATCATGAAAAAAAAACTCTGACTCGCTCGAATATATCAAAATGTCGATTTATTTTGCACATTCTTATAATGCTCGCGAGTTTGCGTCACATCCACATTGATCAGATTTGTTGAATGAGAGCTTTTTTTAGGTTCAGTTAACATCCCCATTATAAAATATGTCGATGAAGTATAAAGTCGGACTTAATGCCATTAGGCATTATCTACAAGTCAACCTTCGGGTGTTGCAGAAATATGATGCGTTAGGTGCAAGTACAAAATATTGAATTCGGCAAATAGTAGATAAACAAATAATAGATAAACCTACATCAGATGTAGCAAACATACACAATTATATTACTACATAATTATATTAATACACACAAATATTATTACGTACGACCACCCTCAAAGCGGCTCCCCCATTTTTTCCTTTTTATCGTCTAAGCTTTGTAACCCAATAGGGCTTTATGACGTTCGAGTAAGTCCCCATTTAACATCGGGGGGTCCCTTAATATGAGAAGCTGTATCTACAACGATGCACGGGTGCCTTCTTGTAGATACAAGAAAGCTACAGATGCCTAAAACTGTAGTCTACTGTGCCAACGCAACGGAGTGAGTGAAAGGAAAAGGCCCCACATTTACGCTATCGCAGCCATATAGATAAGTATTTATATTTATTACATATTACAAAACTCATTGCGATTTTGCCTTTTATGCTTCGGAAGGTCCGGAATGATAAGCCTGAGCCTTTAGGTGTATGGATAAACCGCGCTTATGTACGAGAACTCGAAACACCAGACACAATGTTAGGTTTGGATGATGTATATATTCACTTTGTCATTCGTCATCATCATCTCTCATCACTACGTCAATATTCATTTCATCAGAGTTTTGTTATGACGTAGTCACGTTAAACTATCGTCCGTAAACGGACTTTACAGACAACCAATTTTTTAAATCAATTACAAACTGAGGAAGTAACTGACTTTATAAGATTTCTGCACCACTTAATCACCGGATCGACCGCATTTTGGCGCACGAGGGCGATCCCCCTGACCACGTCGCACGTCGCAAGCTTTATAATAACAAGATGTCGAGTCCTTCTAGTGGAATAAAGTGGGCAATAAATAGTACCCATACCTCTTCTTTTCTTAAACAAATTATTTATTAAATTATCTTCGATTGAAAGAAATAAGTATAGGTAGGTACCTATGTAGATATGCAATTTTCCTAATAAAATAAAATTAATAACGAAGAGTTAGATCCGCTATTCTTCGATATATACTACTATTACAGAGATCTTCAACAAGTAATGGTATTTACATGTTACATGCTGAAGTTGGCATGCAGTCACATCTACCAGAGGTCTAATGGCCGTTGGAACAACAACTCGGAAAACGGAAGGCAGAGGCCACTCAGTCAGTTAGACTGAAAGCCTGTAAAAGATAGGTTGGGATAGATGAGATGCTGAAAGTGGTGTACCGGGGGTGAAAGTACCTAGATACATGTTAATATTCACTCCACTAAGACTCTTCTATTAAGATCCTAAAATATTTATAATAGCAGTAACTAGTCCTTCAAGCAATGGGCTGTAGATTTAGTGAATCTATCTATTACTATAAATCACACAAAAATAATAAAAAGGTGAAAGTTTCTGAGTGTGTATGTTTGTTAATTCTTCACGCGCAAACTGCTGTACTAATTTTGATAAAATTTGGTATGCAGGAAGCTGACACCCTGGATTAACGCATAGGCTACTATTTGCCACGAAAACCGATATACACGCGGGCGGAACCGCGGGCAACAGCTAGTGTGAATGTAAGTTTGTTTGTTACGCTTACACGCGAAAACTACTTAACCGATCTTGAGACTTTGTACACATATTCTTGGAGGTATTAGAAGTAACATAGGATACTTTTTATTAAATGCAAATAAAGCCGCAGGCTAGTATTAAATAACAGAAAGTATTGGGATAAGTACATCATTTAATGTTTAGAATGTGCTTAAAATATGACTTGATATGGCAACACGAACTCCTTACAATAAAATTAATTGTCTGAGCATCGTTCTTCAAAACTGCCGTCGCTGAATTCTAGTTGTCTATGACGTAATTTCTAGTACAAACGCATCCCACAGTTATGTTTCGTTTTTCAGCAATCCATTTATATTTCAATTCATTAGGTAAATTATTTGGATATTCCAATGAGTAATCAGCGCGCGACTCTCGTCTTCTTATTATTGTTAGCTGAAAAAATAACAGATAAGATAAGATAAGATAAGATTCATTTATTCGCTCAAACACATGTGTACATACAATAAATAATCGCATGTAAGATATAGTTTTGGAGAAGGCTCAAGACATGTTTGCCACATACCATGGGCTTGCGAATATGATTATAATTAAGTATGAATAAATTTCAATTCCAATCACCGATCATTTCCAACATTAACCCGATATTAACAGTTAATCCTATATGAGTATAAATATATTATATAAATTTGCAAAATTTGCATACAATGTCAAATCAATTAAGTCAAATAATAAATAAAATAAATAAATAAATATTTTCCGACATCTTACACACAACGCCATCTAGTCCCAAGCTAAGCAGAACTTGTGTTATGGGTACTAGACAACTGATACAAATACATATTATACTTTTTTTTTTGTAAATACATACATATTATACATAGAAAACACCCAAACTCCGAAACAAATATTTGTAGATCATACAAACATTTAGTCCGACCCGGGAATCGAACCCGAGACCTCATGATCAGCAGTCGCACACGCCAACCGCTAGACCAACGAGGCAGTCAATATTGAATGTCCAGATCAATTATGTCAATTAATTATGATATACAATAAATAAAGCATTTACCTGGACACTTACTTATGTCAAATCTAATGTATCATTTAAAAAGTCACTTACATTATAATAGGCCTTTTCGACAAGGAACGCTTTGACTTTTTGCTTAAACGCTTGGCTGTCAAGATTTTTCCAACTGTTAGGAAGTTTGTTATAAACAATTGGAGCCATGCAAATAACACTTTTGCGCATAAATGCAGTCCTAGAGGTATGCAGACAAAGTTTATTTTTATCGCGCCTATTTCGAGGAACAACATCTGCCATACGCGGAAACAGGCTTGAATTCGTTTTGACAAATAAAGCCGTTTCTAAAATATAAAGAGAGGGCAGTGTAAGAATCTTATAGCATATGAAATACGGCTTGCAAGAGTCTGTGATCTCCAATCTAAACATTGACCGTAGACATCGCTTTTGGGCTTTAAATGCAATTTCCTTGTTGGTTGAGTTGCCCCAAAATATTATCCCGTATCTCAAAACAGATTCAGTTAGTCCATAATATGCTGTTAGCAAAGCATCTATATTAAGCGTCGACGACAAGGTATATAAAGCAAATGCACTGCTAGTAATTTTTTTACAAATAGTTTCAATGTGCATCTTCCAATTTAAGCTATAGTCAATCGTTAAACCTAGAAACTTTGTTGTATTAACAGTGTCAATATTATTATTCTGATATTTAATGTCAAATTTAGTATATGTCAATGCACGTTGCCTAAAATGTATAATTACTGTTTTATTAATATTTATTTTAAGGTTATTGTTATTTAACCATTGTATTGTTTTATTTAACGCGTTGTTTATTTCTCCTTCATACATATCTCGGTCTGTACAAGGTATGGCAATTGTGCTGTCATCTGCGAATAGCGTTACAGGGTAATTAATTGATTTCGGAAAGTCATTTATATAAAGTATAAAGAGAGAAGGCCCCATTACACTTCCTTGAGGTACACCATTCACAACAGTGCGTTCATCAGACAAGAATATTTCCTCTCGTTTAGTGTCACTATTTATTCTTTTGATTTCTGTCACTTGTTTTCTACCATGTAAATAAGATTGTAAGAGATTTTTGACATTTCCTCGAATACCGTAAGCCTCAAGCTTTTGTAACAATATATCGTGCTGCACATAATCAAATGCCTGCGACATGTCACAAAAAATAGCACAAACTGGATTATTTTTATCTACGTTTGTCATTACTGTGTACAAAAAGTCGTAAATTGCCATGTTAATGGTTTTGTTTTTTCTAAAACCTTTCTGTTCATTACAAAGTATTCTATGTTTTTCCACGTACGTACTAAGTTCCCCATAAATATATGATTCCAATATTTTTGAAAATATTGAGATGAGAGATATAGGTCTATAGTTTTCTTTTTGCTCCTTATCCGATTTTTTATGTAATGGTTTTACTATTGACTTTTTCAAGGCATCGGGAAAGGTGCCTTCACAAACACTTAAATTGATTATGTGGGCTAATGGCTTACAAATCTCCTGTGCTACTGCTTTAATTATTTTCGTTTGTATACCGTCGTGTCCTGTACTGTATGTATTATTAAGACTAGATATTATTTTTAGCACGTCCTGCGGCAGACATGGCGCCAAAAACATGGAGTTTTTGCTATTTAAAATATGTTCTGTGACTTTGCATCCGGAATCATTTCTAGGTTGAATCTTATCAACAAAATAGTTGTTAAATAAATTAGCAATATTTTTTGGATCAACAATATCAGTGTCATTTTCTTTCATTTTGTGAATGTAGTTCTTTGGTATGTTCAGTTTGTTTTGATTAATTATTTGCCAAGTAGCTTTTGATTTATTTTTAGATGACGTTATTTTGTGATTATTTTGTGCGCGTTGCGTTAGGTGTATGATTTTTCTATACAGCTTAGAGTAATTCCTAAAAAGGTCCTTATTTTGTTGAGTAGGTTTTAATCGGGCCTGCCACAATAATTGCCTTTTCTTTTTGTTGCAAATTTTAATACCACGCGATATCCATTTATGCTTTTTAACCATATTTACGGAAACAAGAGTTTCGGGAAAACATTGTACATATAAAATTGAAAAAATATGAATAAATGCGTTATACGCAACATTTGTTTCAGTAGCTTCATAAACATCTGAAAAACTCAAACTATTTAAGTATGATCTAAATTTACTAATATTTTCATTACGATAGTCCCGTTTAATGGTTCGCCATTGATTTATGGTACTGATTATATTAATCGGACATTTTAATATCTGCGCCGTGTGGTCAGATAATGCTAGATCCACTACCGACGCACTACACGACTTGCTAAAGTTATGCGCAAAATTGTCAATGCATGTTTTTACGCGGGTTGGTCGATAGAGTGTAAGATTTAAATTATAATTTAACAACACATTTTCAAATTCTATCGATTGATTATTTCTTTTTAAAACGTCAATATTAAAATCTCCCGCTAAAACTACATTTTTATAGGATTTCTGTACCAGAATACGTAATACCTTTTCCAGTTTATCCATGCACTCATTGAAATTTTTTGGATTCGGTACTCTATATATACAAACGAAGACAATTCTGTATTTGGTGAGTTCGATGGCGCAACATTCGAAAACACCTGTTGTAGACATATTGGCTATTATAGATAATTCTTTAAATTGATGTCCGTTTCTAACCAAGATACATGTCCCACCTCTCTTGCTCTCTTGCCGACAGAAGCATGCAGCCAAACAGTAGTTGTCTATATTTAGATGTTTTTCGTAACTTGCCATCATAAAGTGTTCAGTGATTAACAAGACATCCACAAGCATATTCTTTTCCGTCAGCTCTTGTAAGCAAACTGTAAGCGCACTGGATTTCGCTAGCAGTCCTGCAATATTCTGGTGCATAACGTACATATAATTAGTAACGAAAAAAATTCTGGTTAGTTTCATTATCCAGTTGTTTTTCGTTCTGGTCATATTCTATGTCAATGTTTTGTGTGATGTCAGTAATTGTGTTCAATAAATCTTTAAAAATCGTTCGAAGTCCATAGTTATTCAAAGATCCTGAGTACGTTTTAAACATGGTGTAGTCATATTGTAGGTTCAGATTACTGTCTAAGAGATATACATGTCTGTGTGTCGATACATCCAAGTAGAGAAGGTTATTAAATGTTTCCACTCGACAGTTGAACAAGCTAGCATCAAAGGGATATCTATAGGTTGGCAAACAAATAATAATATTGGTATGTTGTATATTTTGTAAAATGTTTCTTAAGTGGAGTATAATATCATAGTAGTTGCTAGTTCTTTTAAAGTCTTCCTCCCCAAGAAATATCACACAGAAGTCCTTCATAGTATACTTCTGTAACTTCGTATCTAGTCCGTTTAGGAGCTGTTTTGTATCTCCATGAGGCTTCAGGTAGTGACATATTTCGTATTTTTCCTCAAATGTATATTCAGCAGTGTTCAGCATGTTATTTTTATTACTGCTCAGGAGACACATTTTAGGTTTTTTAGATTTTACTACACTGTGTGATTTTGAATCCAGGACTTTACCTTTATTATCAGCAGGTCTGTTTGTTTTTTTTGATTGTGGAGTTGAACAGTTAGTCAAATAGTCAGTTTCTTGCAGTTGTTGGTCTTGGTTTTGTTTTACAGCTTGTTCCTGAAATGTTTTGCTGATTTTTGGTGTTTTTGAATGACGGTTTTTTCTGCCCGATTTAGGTGTCTGTGTATACTCTGATGTACCTACCGTTTTATAAATCTCTATAACATGTCTACATTTAACCAATTCGTGTTTTAAATTAGTGTTTTCTAAATGTAGATTTTCTATCTCTTGATTAGCACTCAACAACTCACCCTGTAATTGCGTTATCTTTTCATATAGGTTTTTATTATGCAATTCATCGATTGAAGTATTTGGCAGGCTAAACATTGTCGTTTCGAAGAGTGATCCATTCGAAGAAATGTCACAAAGTGAATTTGATCGTTGTGGTTTTCTGTAGGTAATATTATCTATGTGCTGTTCATGCTCCATTTTGTAATCTTTAATTATTGTATTATTGATAGTGGTTTAAGTACTGATAAAAAAATCAATCCTTTTTTCTCGTTAGTTTTTGTGGGGTTAGTGATTCATTTACCAAAACACTTATTATAAATTCTCACAAACGATACCACTTATACATTACTGTTATTAGTCTCAAACGAAGCACTTGAAAACACTTAATAAACAAGTATTTTATTATTTTACGAATTAATATTACGCAGACTATGTAAATAAGGCTAGGGTTACCATGGTTACATATATCTATAAATACATATATCTATACATATCTATACATCTATACAAATAAATAAAATTGGAGTGTCTGTTTGTAATATTAAAATAACCGCTTTTTACTAAATGCATATGTATGTATACACGGTACATATAGGAAAAATGTAGAAAAAAAAAATTTTGTCTGTCTGTCTGTCTGTCTGTCTGTTTGTTCCGGGTAATCTCTGGAACGGCTGGACGGATTTTGACGGGACTTTCACTGGCAGGTAGCTGATGATCCGGGGAGTACTTAGGCTACTTTTTTTAGACTAACTTTGTCCCGCGGCGTTACTCGCGGTACAACAATAACCGCGGGTAACACCGCGGGGTTCAGCTAGTTATAAATACAAGATTAACACCAATACTTCTGAAATGAGTAAATAGGTATCCTATGTGCTATGTGAAATTAGTTAATAAATTAAATTATTGCCAAATTAAACTAAAACAAATTCAGAAATTTTTGAGTGCAACAAAAACTGTCACTAGGACAGCTAGTATCACATTTATAAACACTATTTACTAATGTCTAAATCTTACGATACAATCGTTGAAAATGTTGCAATATTTTTATTTAGTTTTATATAAACCGCAACCAATAGGAATCTGGTACTGGTACTATTCTGCGTCGTGGGGCACTTTGCAAACACGCTAGGAACGGACACAAAGAAAATCCAGACTTTGAACAACATTTTCTGACCACGTGAAGTGTTGTCTTTTGAGAGAATTAATCCCAGAACACAGAGGAAGATTTGAGTTGGGTTTAAACCACGTTGCAACATCTGCAACTGTGCAATTGTCATGTTGTGTGTTTAGATGGATTGCCATGTGCCTTTTTCGTCATGTGCCACCAACTGCCATCGTAAACGGTACCTAATAAAAAAACCGGCCCAGTGCGAATCGGACTCGCGCAGTGCGGGTACCGCACAAACCTGTAGGTAAATTATAATGATGTAACTAAAATGTCTGTTTTTCGCAATTTTTCCTTTATCTGTCTGTGTATCTATAAGACGTTATTTAGTACCAAATTTCAAGATTCTGAGTTCACGGGAAGTAGGTAACCTGTAGGTTTTGATTCCCTTGCAAGTGTCGAAAATTTGCAGCATAAACGGCTGTATCTTTTGATTTCGCTGGGTTAGAAGTTTAATTTTTGACAACTCTAAAAAACAGTAGATCTGAGTATTACACAGAACGCTAATAACAAATATGGAAAAATATTTTACCTCATATAGGTTTTGCTTGCAAAGGTATGGGGGACGACAGAATTGTTGTACTTCGCTGCAGTTTCTAGTTTCCACATATCGCGGGTAAGAATTCGCACCGAAATCCTCTGTTTCTCTCTGAAATGTTAAAGATTTTCTTCATTATAATATGATTCTCAATCACTAAGTACATTGCCTAGTTATATTGGCGTGCATTATTGTTAAGGTTACTTACATGAACTTCACAGTTACAAGGTGGATCGGGTATTACTTGCTGCAAAGGACAAAACATGATGGATTAATCAGTTGTAAGGTATTTAATATTAGGTATACGATTTTGGATTTTCTACTAGTAAACACTAAACAATTAAATATTGATTTAAAATTAAAACTAAGGCTAGTCTAAAATAAAAGTAACCTTAGTTACTCTTTACTTCATCTAATATCTCTGCTTCATATAACATCGGTTATCTACCAGTAAAAGTGCCGTCAAAATCGGTTCAGCTGTTCCATATTAGCCCAAGCAGAGTGACAATTTTTTTTTTTTGAATAAGTACTGAATAAACTTCTACTCACATTGAGTTTCTTCATTTTAATATTACCCCTTTTGTGAGTCCTCGTTTCCACGGAGTCATCTAGTAAAATTACATCGTCTCGAACCATATTTACGTAGTCGGCGATAAATGCTGATAGGTCTTCAGGAGTTGTGTCGGATTGGAAAGTCACGCTATCATAATCGTTGCCAAAGGTTTTAACATTTCTTAAATGTTTATCTCGATTCATTCTGACTACATAGTTTTTCCTTTTGCGCGTTCTTTGATCCTCGAGTAAAAATTCATTTACTCTCGAAGGAGTTTTCTGTGCGGTCACTTTAGGTAATAGCAATTGAAGTAAAATAAAAAATCCGAAGCATATTACCACTAACACAAGAGGCCGAGTAATCTGGAAAAGAACACCGATTGAATGAAAATATTTTCAGTCTTGGAAATAGTAAAATGAGCTCAAATTTGATTTTTCATTATTAAAATCAGGATTAATATATGTGTAAGAATGTTTCCACAAAGGACTTTGAGTCCATAATACCATTTTTTTTTAATTTTTAAGTATTTCTCGTAGTATAATTTAGTGCTATAGGGCACAGGCATTTATTTTTTCACATATACACACCTGTCTCTTTTATCCCGATAATCTACTTTTTGCAAGGATTATACATTTTTTCAATTATTTTTGAACGCACATGGACAAAATATCGCGTAGGTACTATAAAAATACATACAAGGGGTGAAAAGTAAACTAGTTGAACAGAAAGTCCGTTTTGTATAAAAATTAAAACCAAATTTCAATCAAAATTAAAATTTTGGGTTAAAAAAAATAAAGGAGTTTTCTCTTACCATGACGATACCGATTTCTTCAGTGACCGCAAAGGACTGATGGTCATGGAAAGTTTTTCTTCCCTTATATAGTACAAATTGATTGATAGGCTTATAAAAGGATCCATTAGATAGAACAAAACCTCATATTGTATACAATTATTCGATATTTGAGATTACCATTTCTTGTCACAATATACGTTCAACATTGTTAGAATGACTATGAATAGCTGATATCCCCTATTCTCCTGTAGGGGTCGCCAAGGAGACAACATAGTGTAGGCGTATTGTGGGACACACTACACAATAAGACTAAAATACCTTTATTTTTAGATATTTTGTTTCAATAGATACTAGAGATAGAAGGGGTTATGGTAACCAAGTAAGTAGACAAAAGGTAAGCAAAGGTAAGTAATCGAAGTCGGGTCAACCTTTTGATTATCCGTGAGTCATTATATATATTATCATCATCCAAGCCGAAAACGTCTAATGCAGGGCATAGGCGACTCTCAAGGTTTATTTTAACAACTGTTCCCTAGCCAAGTTGCAAACGTTTTTCTTTCTGCAATCGTTAACGCCTAAATTCTCGTGTGTCATTGTGGCTAATACCTTGTCTAAGATTAGCCAATGACACACGAGAATTTAGGCGATAACGATTGTAGAAAGAAAATATGTTTACATATGTATATGTGTAAATACATTTATGTATAGTACCCATAACACAAGTTCTGCTTAGCTTGGGATTAGATGACCTTGCGTGTTAGATGTCCCAAATATTTAATTATTTATTTACATAGAAAACACCTAAACTCCGAAACAAATATTTTAAAATCATACAAAAAATATTTGGTCCAACCTGGGAATCGAACCCGAGACCTCATGCACAGCAGTCGCGTTCGCTACCACTGCGTCAACGAGGCAGTCAATAAAATAGTATGCGTGCGGAAAATTTCTTGCCTGCGCTACTACCCATTGAGGATGTATTGACGTACTTTTGAAAAGACTACCATAAGTCAATCCACTTAGGTATGGAGTTTTATGTTTTTATGGTCCAGTCCACCAGTTACCAGTCAAGTCATAGGACAGTTTACCGTAACTCAATTTAAAGAGAATTTCGTGTTTATAATCTTAATTCATGGAGTTTTTGCATTTCTGCGGTCAATCCAAGAATCAGGCCATGCTTATGTTGGAATCTCAATTCATCTGGGTGCACTGTCGTGCCCCCGTCAAGATGAGTCCAGCGAAGCACAAGGGCGTTTTTTTATACCTTCATAACTCATTCGATTCGGATTCCGATACACCAGATAGTTTAAATTCTCAGGATATGATGTCAATAATTCTAAGTCTATTATTACTTTTACTGAGATATAGGGTTTGTGAAGTTAGGATTGGTAGAGTTAGGGCATGTAGATTCAGAAGCTTGGCTCTACATGAGATCTGATATCTTTTTCACAGGGTAAACCATATGCAGTCATCTTGGCAATATTTTACATGATGTTTTGGGTGGGATATAGTTTTTTGCATTTCTACGGTCAATCCAAGCATCAGTCTATGCTTATGATAAAATGCAAATATAAACAGGGCCGGATTTAAACTTAATGCCTTTGTCAAAATTAAATAACTAATTTGTTGAAGAAACTATATTTATTACATGTTACATATTCCAAAAACATAAACAAATATTTGTTTCTTTTCTAACAATTATAAATTTAGCACTAAAGGTGAGTCTTAATTATATTATATCAATTTTATAGCAGGCAAATTCGTCTGACTTTTTGAATTGAGAATTGTTTGATTAAATCTTCGCAATCTAAACGTTGAAGTACGTTGGATTCGATGCATAGAATAGCTAAGCTATTGAGCCTATTAGCAGTCATTTTAGAACGTAAGTAGTTTTCAACTCTCTTCAAACATGAAAACGAGCGTTCTGTACAGTTTGTTACAACAGCTAATGTCATAAATATTCTATAGGCGATTTCCACGTTTGGAAAATGAGTACAGGTCATTTGCATGCAACAATTTCAAAAGATCGGAAAGCGAATTCTGTTCCATAATTTTTCCAATGCAATAATTTCCTTTTGCGTGTTAGCAACAATTTTGATCAATTGTTTATAATTTAACAATGAAGTATGTTTCATCCACTTTATAATATTATAATACTTTATCATATTATAGTGTAGATGAATCATAGAAGAGTTTGTTTGTTTGTTTGAACGCGCTAATCTCAGGAACCGCTGATCCGATTTAAAAAAATCTTACAGGTGAATAGTGCATTTATCGAGGAAGGCTATAGGCTATATATCATCACGCTAAGACCAATAGGAGCGGAGCACCAATAAAGAATGTGTTAAAAACAGGGGATAATTATCACGCTACGGACAATAGGAGATGCAAACGGTGTTACGTGGGTCTGCTAGTAAATCATAAATCAATAAGGTAAAATATTTTTTTATGATCATGAATGACAATGGCCATATTAGCCGCAGAAGTGATTACCGTTGGGGTAAACGGGTTCTTGAGTAGAGACCGCGTCTCGGCAAACATAGTGCAGGACGTCCACAAGAAAGGTGGAGTGATATCTGCGCAAGACAGCTGGCAGGAGCTGAATGCGAGACGCCGAGGATCGAACCAAGTGGCGGGCAATTGGAGAGGCCTATGTCCAGCTGTGGACTACGATAGGCTGAAGATGATGATGATCATGAATGAACAATACTGCTATAAGCGTCATTGTCATAAATAAATTAAATTAAAGAAAGAGTTGTTTTACTTCTTAATATTATTTTTGAAAATGTTTTGGCACCAATTTTGAAAATAACTTGCCGCTTAAGATGTTCAAAGTTTTAGCCAAACCAATGACCCTTTCGTGAAAATTTGTATAAGAATCTTTATAAAAATAAATAAACCAAAATAATTTAGAAAAAAAAACAAATATCGTACTTGACAGTTCATTGGACCTGACGCCAAAGTGCCGCCATCTGGAGTAGACCATTCCAAAAAACCACAAAACCCCCACATATAATCGATGAATTGAATTTCTTGAATTATCAATTAAACATAAAATTATTAATTAACGGAATTAACTAATTATAATATATTGAGCAATCTTGGTTAGCTAAACAATGTTTTTCACTTACCAAAGTTTGCCGCCCTAAAAAACTTGCCGCCCTGGGCACGTGCCCCGACTGCCCCTATTGTAAATCCACCGCTGAATATAAACATATAATTCTTTAATTTTTAAAAAACAACTCTCGTATTAGGAATCAGTTCTGTGTCGCGGGGGACTTTGTACATGAAACGGACACAAATAACACCAAGACTTAGAACAACAAGTTGTGGATCACACAATGTTTTGTACCAAGTGGGATTCGAACCCACAACCTAGTAGAAAGCGGCATGGCGACCGCCTTTACCACTATGACATCCGTGCAGTCACAGCAGCGCGCATTCGCTTCCGTGGGCAGTAGGGAAACATCGGGATTTCCACAAAGAAGGGGGTCATCTTCAAGCCATAGACGGACCGAAGTAAGTCAAGGTTACAGGGGTTTCGTTTCTAGGGTACACCTGGTTCTCCGGCTACTGGCGACCGAGAAAGCGTGCGGTTTTTGCGCGACAAATCTACTAATAGCTGGTATCAGAGAAGAAGAAAGGGTCCTCATCTCTTACAACAACGCAGTTTAAAAATACTATTGATTTTTGACGTGTGAAATGTATGTATTACAAATGATATGAGTTTACTGATCAAGTCTCAAAACAGGTAGTTAACCTCTAAATAATTAACAGTGTATAGTATATTGCTAGCTATTCTCATATATTTTTTACATAAAAGATTACTCCAGCACTAGGAATCAGATCTTACAAACATAGACACGAAATGAACACAAAGAATACCCGGACTCAGGACAACAGTCTGGGGACCACATAAAGTGTTTTGAACCTACATACCCAGCGCAATAGACAGCGGCGAGGCGACACCTTAAACAAATACACTATCTGTGAAATATTAACTAATGCCATGAGGCATTCATTCATAGCATAGTTGATCATCAGGTGATGTACCAATATGATGCGGTTGTAGGTGGAACTATAAACTATTGAATTTGACAAAGTTCATAATAGTAATGTAAATAAGAGATTAACCTAAATGAACATAATTGATATAGGTACATGAATTTACTACTAGATACACATGTCATTTAATTTTTATTTATTTTAGATATTTCATCTATACAAATAAATAAAATTAAAGTGTCTGTTTATAATATTGAAATAACCGCTTTTTACTAAATGCATATGTATGTATACACGGTATGTATGCCAAAAATGTAGTTAAAAATGTTTTGTCTGTCTGTCTGTTTGTTCCGGGTAATCTCTGGAACAGCTGGACCGATTTTGACGGGACTTTCACTGGCAGGTAGCTGATGATCCAGGGAGTAACTTAGGCTACTTTTTTAAAACTAACTTTGTCTCGCGGTACAACAATAACGCGGGGTTCATATGATATATAGAAATATCATATGACATGTAGATACATGTCGATGTATTTCTTTTAAAATTATTTATACGTACATACTTAGGTACTAGCACAGCACAGGTTAAACTCGAATCCACTGGTCATGAATTTCCCATCAAAAGAGGTGTACGGCAAGGAGATCCTGTATCGCCTAAGTTATTTTCAGCGGTATTGGAAATGGTCTTCCGGAATCTAGACTGGTCAAAAAATGGTCTAAACATTAATGGTGAAAATCTTAGCCACCTGCGCTTCGCGGATGATATAATTTTATTCGCAGAGGATGCAGGAACTTTAGGATTAATGTTACAACAACTATCTGTTGAAAGCGCTAAAGCTGGCCTGACAATTAACCTAACTAAAACCAAAATTATGACTAATTCCAAGCAAAAAGAGACATTAACATTAAATAACGAAAAAATAGAACACGTAAATGAATACATATATTTGGGCCAGCTTATATCTACAGTGGATTGCATGAGTAAAGAAATAGAAAGAAGAATTACTAATACTTGGAAAAGATTTTGGTCTCTCAGCGAAATAATGAAAGATAAAGATATGCCTATGAAAGGAAAAAAGAAATTATACGAAACATGTATTATGCCGTGTTTATTATACGGATGCCAGACTTGGGCCCTAACAGAACAACTAGAAAACAAAGTAAAAGTATGCCAAAACGGAATAGAAAGAAACATCTTAGGTATAAAAAGAAGGGATAGAGTAAAACTACAAACAATTAGAAGTAAAACAAAATTTAAAAATGCATCCAAAATATACAGGCAACTAAAATGGAGATGGACGGGGCATATGCTAAGAGAAAGTAAAGAAAAATGGACAAAGGTAATAACAGAGTGGTACCCAAGAGACGGCAAAAGGAATAAAGGTAGACAAATAAAAAGGTGGGAAGACGACTTAAAGAAAGTAGCTGGTCCTGTATGGACCCGTTTAGCTAGAGACAGGAAAACGTGGGCATCTTTAGAGGAGGCCTTTGTCGATAGACAAGCTGTTACAGACTCATCCGGTTGCCGATAATTGAAATAATTAAGAATAGAAAAAAAAAAAAAAAGGGAAGTTAGATAGTAGGCATTTATTGTAATATATTTTAAGAAAGGGAACAGCAATAAAGGCTATTTTATTTTATTTATTTATTTATTTTACTTAGGTACTTTAAGATTGAGTTTCTTTCATTTTTCATTAAATTTGTCATATTCTCGTATCGGTACACACTTATTATAATGTAGGTTTTGTTAAGTTATTGTTAATACATGATTCTTGTCGAAATTTTTCAATTTTATATTTAAGGTAGGCAAAGATTACATTTTAGGTCAAGCTTGTTCGCTTTTATTTTAACTTACTTACTGATTATTATTTTTTGTTTCTATAAGTAATATTGTTAGTTTCTAGTTTAATTGGTTAGATTTTCACCGCCCTACTTGGATGCTAACATTCGGATTTCCATCCTTATTTTCTCCCCACCACACATATTTGCAGTTATTGGGTATTTTCCCCACTTTTACCCCCAGAGTTTTTTCAGGGCTCAATCGATTTTCATTGAACATATTATTTTGCAATTTGCACGTGATGCGATTTCATTTGAGACCCCACTCTCTTGGGGTCGGGGTTTAATAACGATGTTCACAAAACCCACAGACCTCTATGTGTGTTCGAATCCCAAGAAAATAGAGAGTATAATAATCCGTAAAATATATTTTATTATTCATTTCGAAGCAGATCCCATGTCCATCCAGCACGACTAATTAAAGACAGTCGGTGGTGATTATATGATATAGTAAAATAATGTACAAGCTAAAATAAAAACAAGCACTAAATCGAGTAATCATACCCTAAAACTGCCATACATCATTTTGGAAAAGAGCTGATACTTTTACACTGCTAGACGGATATTAACCAAACATAGCTCAGAACCACCGCTGCAATCCAAGAGCAGTGATCACCATACTCATTGCGAATGCAGACAATGCAACATAGTGACCCAGATGCGGTTGCACTAAACCTACACAGCAGGTTTTGATTAGTTACTTGTGAAACGTTTTTAGTTAAAAGTAGCTGAACCCCGCGGTGTTACCCGCGATTATTGTTGTACCGCGAGTAACGACGCGGGACAAAGTTAGTTTAAAAAAAGTAGCCTTACAGTTGCAGTGAAAGTCTCGTCAAAATCCGTCCAGCCATTTCAGAGATTACCCGAAACAAACAGACAGACAGACAAAAATATTTAACTACATTTTTGGTGTATGTACCGTGTATACATACATATGCATTTAGTAAAAAGCGGTTATTTTAATATTACAAACAGACACTCCAATTTTATTTATTTGTATAGATATTCCTTACTTATGAGGTGTTGGTACCTTGTAAAATTATGGTTTATTGAAGATACACTTTTGCAAACGGTATTAGAAGTATGCATTGCTAATAAATAACATTTTTCAGTACACTTAGGTTTCTGTAAAAATCTTAACACTGCCGCAATACAAATAGAAAGGTAAGTAGGTAGTAAGCAGATGCGTGCCATAAATTCGGTGTAAATAAAATATTTGGTTAATTTTAACAAGAAACATACGAGCTAATTCGTTTTCTAAAGTAGAATAAACATTTTGACGGCTTGCACATGATGTAGAAAAACTTTTAGCTAAATATTAGGTATACGATATTGGATATACAATGGCCTAGAGAAAACTTGAACAAAGACGGCGCTAGATATCTTTTTATAGATTTTTTATTGATAGTTTTACTAATATTGCTGAACATCTTGCTCTTCAACTTTTTTGTTTTTTATAAGAGAATATTTTAGAAATATTGTGGGACTTTACAAACATAGGACAAAAATATTGGCGAGCTAATGGACTGTATAACGACGTGCGTGATGACGTGACGTGACCATAATTTACATGAAATGAATGGTGGTTTAGTCTATAATAACAATAGTTTTCTTCTCTCTCTTCACGCCACTCGCGTACCTCTTAGGGCGAATGCCACTCTCCGCCCGGAATTCAGCCACCCGTCGATAAACTTCGGCGAGGACTTCCGCCTCCAAATCCCACGGAAGTGTTCCGGCCAAGGCGCACGCCTCCTCGGTCGACAGACACTCCAATTTTATTTATTTGTATAGATTAACGCTCCGACCGCGAACAACTTTTGCGGGCAAATCGTCCTCTTCAAACACCCATAGCGTGGATTGCTGCTTCGTGAGAAGATCGTAGCTATATACTATTAAGGTTGCCTGGAAGAAATCGCAGTCTGCGATAAGGCCGCCCATTGTACCACTGTTTTTGTTTGTTATTGTCTTCAATGTATATTTCATTTTATGGTGTACAATAAAGAATACCTATCTATCTATCTATCTACTATACTAGCTGACCCACGCAACCTCGTTTGCGTCTTCTATTGCCCGTAGCGTGATAATTTTCCCCCGTTTTCGAAACATTTTTCATTGGTGCTCCGCTCCTATTGGTCCTAGCGTGATGATATATAGCCTATAGCCTTCCTCGATAAATGGGCTATCAAATCATCAAATCTCAAATCGGACCAGCGGTTTCTGAGATTAGCGTGTTCAAACAAACAAACAAACTCTTCAGCTTTATATATTACTAGCTGTTGCCCGCGGTTTTGCTCGCGTGGAAGTTGATCATATGCATTTAATTAAAACTGTGTAAAAGAATGTATCAGTAATTTATTCATGTTTTAAACGTATTTATTTATTTATTTTTGATCATTAGACCATTTAAAAGAACTTTCATACAAACATTCGACCCATATTTCAACCCCTTTAGGAGCAGAATTCGCATAATTACTGATATAAGTATTCATCTATTTGTAATCAGAAACATGAAAACGAAAGTTGTTAGGCTGCTAAATTAAATAAAATGACGGATTTCCGAACTAACCAATACATGAAATGCCAATGCCTATTTCTCCCCTTAGGGGTAGAATGTCCAGAAACGCTTAAATATGCATATTCTCGTTTTTAATTAGTAACCCATAAATAATATTTTATGTTTCTAACTCAAAAAATGACAGACTTCCATGCAATCTTGCAACCCCTATTTCACCCCTTAAGGGTAGAATATCCAGAAACCTTTAACAGGTATCTACTCATTTTTAATTAGTAGCCCAAAAATATAGTTTAATGTTTCTAACTTAAAAAATGATGAGCTTCCATACAAACTTTCAATCCCTATTTCACCCCCTTAAGGGTAGAATAACCAAAAACACTTAAATACGTCTCTACACTTTTTTAATCAGTAGCATATAAATAAAGTTTTATGTTTCAAACTTCAAAAATGACGGAATTCCAGACTAACCTATGCACGAAATGTCAACCCCTATTTCACCCCTTAGGGATAGAATATTCAGACACGCTGAAATACGTATTTACTCATTTTCAATCAGCAACCCAAAAGTAAAGTTTCAGGTTTCTAAGTTAAATATGACGGATTTTCATAAAAAAAATTAACCCCTATTTCACCCTCTTATTGGTAAAATATGCAGAAACGCTAAATAGATATCTAGTTACTTTTAATCAGTAGCCCAAAATTAAATTTTAATGGTACTAATTTAAAAAATAACGGACTTCCATACAAACTTTCAACCCCTATTTCACTCCTTTAGGGGTAGAACATCCAGAAACGCTTAAATACGTCTTTACTCTTTTTTAATCAGTAGTACATGAATATAGTTTGACTTAAAAAATGACAAACTTCCATACAAACTTTCAACCCCTATTTCATCCCTTAGGGGTAGAATATCCAGAAACGCTTAAATACGTATTAACTCATTTTTAGCCAGTAGCCCGAACACAAAGTTTCATGTTTCGAACTTCAAAAATTACAGACTTCCAGACTAACCTATATGCGAAATGTCAACCCCTATTTCACCCATTAGGGGTAGAATATTCATAAACGCTTAAATAGGTATCTACTCATTTTTAAACAGTAGCCCAAAAATAAAGTTTCATGCTTCTTACTTAAAAAATGGCGAACTTCCATACAAACTTTCAACCCCTATTTCACCCCCTTAGGGGTAGAATACCAAGAAACGCTTAAATACGTATTAACTCATTTTTAGTCAGTAGCCCGAACACAAAGTTTCATGTTTCGAACTTCAAAAATGACAGACTTCCAGACTAACCTATACGCGAAATGTCAACCCCTATTTCACCCCCTTAGGGGTAGAAATTGAAAAATTCCTTTCTTAGTGCGTGTCTACTCAATAAAAGGATCCTACTCACCAAATTTCATAGCCCTAACTATCATAGTTTACGCTCGGCGATGATGAATCAGTCAGTCAGTCAGTCAGTCAGTCAGGACTTACTATTTTATAAGTATAGACTAGCCGACCCACGCAACCTCGTTTGCGCCTTATGTTGCCCGTAGCGTGAAAATTTCCCCCGTTTTTGAAACATTCTTCATTGTTGCTCCGCTCCTATTAGTAGTAGCGTGATGATATATAGCCTATAGCCTTCCTCGATAAAAGGGCTATCTAACACTGAAAGAATTTTTCAAATCGGACCAGCGGTTCCTGAGATTAGCGTGTTATAACAAACAAACAAACAAACAAACTCTTCAGCTTTATATATTAGTATAGATATCCATGATTTATCAGTTGTAACGTAGGATACGTTTTGCGAAGTTCCTCCCTCCAACTTTTTTTTATTTTTGTTTAAACTTCATGCACACATACATGTACATCGGCGGGCTTAATGCCCAAGGCATTCTCTACCAGCCAACCTTTGGGTGATGTAGAAATATTGTAAGGTAGGTACTTTTCTGACATAAATTTGCTCCAATCAACACGACGGCATTTTGGCTCATCGGTGAAAGGGTGAGGATTTAATAGAAAATTACTTTCATATATGCATTCTAGTTTCTTAGTTTTTTTTTTTCATTTACGTCAAATAATAAATGTATTAAACGCGCGTTAACTACTTCATGTAAAAACGCGCGTTAGCTTGTGTACTCGTAGAACGAAATGACATGTAGTTGTAAATGCGCGTTAGCAAACCGCGCGTTCAGCGCTCGTCATCTGAACATGGCCTTAGGGTTCCAAGACATGAACACAGGAACCCTAAAAAAAATACATACAGTGGAACATAGAACCTCCTCCTTTTTTGGAGTCGGTTAAAAAGTAGCCTAACTTACCCCTTCTATCATCAGTTATCTGCTAGTGAAATTCCTGTCAAAATCGGTCTACTCGTTCCAAAGATTGGCCGGAACAAATAGAAATATAGACAAAAAAAATATTTTTTTTTATGTAAGTAGGTATACCTGTACTTTCAAATGCATTTATTGAAAAGTTGTTAATTTAAATTCAAAATAGACACTTCAATTTTATTTATTTTTATACATTATAATAGAAACCACACAAAACTCAACCATGCTGTTATTAAAATAATCACAAATTTTAACAAATAAAAAAACCGACTTCAAGAACTGGACCAAGTTGAAATGGGACCACACGGGAAGCACTAGCTTTCGAATATAAAAAGAGTCATCAAAATGGGTTTACCCCGTCGAAAGATATGAGGTAATAAAAAAAAAATACATTCGAATCGATAACCACCTCCTTTTTAGGGTTCAGTAGCTAAATGGCAAAAAACCGAACCCTTATTTATGAATGCCACTCGAAACCATAAGAACTATACTGTTGAAACTTGGTAAGTAGATGTATTATGTGAACCGCATTAAGATTGACACACAAAAATAGAAAAAAAAAACCAATAAATTTTGGGGGTTCCCTATACTTAGAACTGAAACACAAAATTTTTTTTTTCATCAAACCTGTTTGTGGACTTCTATCTTCAAAAATGATATTGAGGTTTTTACATTTTTTTTCTAAACTGAATAGTTTGCGCGAGAGACTTCCAAAGTGGTAAAATATGTGTATATCATGTCACTTGCTGCTACGAAGCCCGTCATGGCGAGTCCGACTCGCACTTCGCCGCTTTTTATGAAGTCGGTTAAATAGAAGGCATGATAGGGCGGGCGGACTTCAGCTAGTAACGCAGCGTGAAAATTCATGAACGGTCACATTTTCGTGGAGCTGGCGCCGCGCTGCGCTGAAGCGCGTACAGATGAGTTGAGATGAGTCAGCAGGTCAGTCCGCGGGGCGGCGGCGGCGGGGGCCATTGCATCGTCCCAGCGCCAGCGCCGCGTGGCGCGGCGGCGTGCGGCATGCGAGTGCCGATGTGCCGAATGTGAGTCGTGTGCAGTGTAGCACGCGCCGTCCGCGGCCGCACATCGCTCCTCGCGCTACGCCGCCGCCTTACCGCTCTGCCGCACCACGCGTCCGCTGGGCGCGTCGCGCGGGCCGCGGGCCAGGCCCGCGAGCCTGCTGCTTCTGGCCGCGTGGCTGGCGGCCGTCGCTGCAGAGCTCGCCTGTCCTCAAGAGACACCGGCGGCAACCATCGCGTGCACCTCCTGCCGAGCGTACGAAAACGCGAGGGAATACAGCTTGAGAGTGGTCCGCGAAAGCCTGCTGGCAAAGCTCGGTTTCACTCAGGCCCCAAACACTACAGGCCGGGAATTGCCGGAAGTGCCCGCAGCCCTCATGGCGCGATTCGAGCGCCGGAAACCGCCGCTGGGAGTGCAGGCTGATGCATCAGCTCCGACGCGAACCTTCGTCACTCATACAGAACAGGACGACTTCCTCGCGCGCACCGACAATGTCGTCATTTTTGCCCGTTAGTACCTTTCTGATTTCATAATAAATTCGATAAACAGTAATAATATTTTCAAAAAAGATCAATAGTGCACAATTTTCACATAGAGATAAGTTCGATGCCCTTAGCTTAAATAGAAGCGGTAGCTCTTTTATAACATAATATAAAAATTATGTTAAGAAATTAAAACTAGTGCTAGTACCACAATCTTTGCAAGTAACGGATTTGGTGCTAAATGTGTTTTTGTCTTAACATTCTGTTGCAATTCAGTCAAGACTTATTAATTAAATGTGACGGGTACGATAGTACCTACGCCTAGAATTTGGTCAGCTCGGCTATTGGCATGGTCTGCGAAGTTCATTGACAGGCACGTGTGCAGCCTATAAGTAGGCAAGCCACTTCGTGGTCGTGTCACGCACAGCAAATATTAATTAGCCAATGATTGCTTCAACTTCATCGCGTATATTATGTGCCATTGTCTATAGAACACGACAAGTTGAGATTGCTATCACGATGGTCTCCGACAACTTTTGAATATCAAATCCTGCAACGGTCAATGTAGAGCCATTTTGGACATTCAGATATTGCAGGTACATACTTAGTATTCTATTTTAAGCTGAAGTTATAACTCGATGTTGAGAGAATTCGTGATTGAAATAGTTATTTTGGGTGTGGTAAATTGTTCAAAATCTTATAGGATTCTAAGCCTTTGTATTTATATAAAAGAAAGTATGCATGCTACTAAAGTAGTTGGGGTGAAATTGTAATGCAAAAACGGGGCTATCAAAGTTCAGGCTAGTATGTAATCTGGTACCGTGAACGAGGGGCTTCGACCGCTGACGATAACGTAACTACTGTGACATGGCTATAGCTTACGATTAATATAACAGTATTAGCTCAGAAACTAACTGATAAAACTATAAAAGTGTTTGTGTCAGGATAAAGCATAACCAAAACCACTTTAGAAAACATTCGCAGATCAATGTTTCTGAAAACTTAGTCCAAGCATCAACATGACATAGATTGTGAATTCTATGAGTTAATGTGTTAATTTTAGTTTCTAGCTCCAGTGTCCAATAATAACCCTGGTATTGCATGGGTTAAATTGACAGTCAACTTGGATAAATGTATTTGAGTCGGTACTCAAATACATTTGGTATAAATTAACATCCGTTGTAGGTATAACTTGCCTTTTCATTGCGTGATTATTAATTTCTTTGCTAAAATATCTCTTTAAATTAGTAGACATACATATTAATAAACTTACTTCTCTAGGATAGTGATATTCCTATGATTATGTGTGTATTAATAGCCCCAGATAAAAGTACGTTATTTTTAGCATATCAAAGTTGATAATGTCCTCCCTAGTGTAGGTACAAAACAATGCATTGAGAAGGTGCAAGTTTTAATTTGTAAGTTAAAGTCTTCTAATAGATACCTGGGTGTAAGTGCGCGTGATGTATAATCTATATAGCATGTTATGCTTATACAAGTTGTTTGTTATAGATACCTGAAGGGTAAGAGTGCGTGGCCGCCACCACAAAACTTTTGACTAGTCTGGTATAAATTAACAAATACCTTTATTGTTTGAATGAGGATTTGAAGACAGATGTTAATAATGAAAAAATATGTGAAAAATAACAGGTGCCAAAATAGGGTTGTGTTGTATTTTGTTGTCGTTCAGTAATTGGCGACATTTTGCGGTATTCAAAATGTTCAATTACAAGTTGCCGTAGGTGACGTAGTAGGTGAGTAGCTGAGTAGGCGTCCGACGTCTCTCTGTCTATGCCTCGCGCTGGCCGAGGAACACTGCCCTCGACTCATAATAATCGACGTGCAAACGCACCGCCTCCGTTTAACTGTATGACACAATTCCTAACACATTACCTAATCTCGACAACGTACGCTACCACAATTTCGGCACTTCAAAATCTCAATCTGTAGGTCAAAGTGGGTTTAAATCTCAAGGAGAAATCTCTGTATATTCCTTTAGTAATTTAACTGGCCAATGTTCACAGAGGATTAGGCCTATTGGGGAGACCTCTATAAAAAAAGCGCACCTACGGTTCTTACCTCTTGGTGGTGTGGAAAAAGGACCACGAACTTTTCTTTCAATTAACCAGTATGAAACGAATAGGTACTTCCTAATTTTGACTATTTATGAACACTCTTTTAGAAACTTTTGCTTCCTCTGATTGGTTTCCCCTTGACCCACAGACAACATCCTGCCAAAACGATGACTACGATCGATAAAGCGGTTATCGCCTCGCTACATCTCCGAACATCATTGAAATATATTGTTGGAAAATTGATATATCGCTCATGAGATGTAACATTGTCAAATATCCATTAATTTAATGTACATCGTACTTGTCATTTTTATAAATAATCATTTCTTATCAGTAGAAGCAAGGACGTGACACTGTTACGACTTTTTATTACATATAGAAACTACTTACCTATAGCTTGTGCACTTTATACAATCAGTTATCACTATGTAATTTACCTTATTGCAAATATAATAAGCTCGGTTCAAAACAAGACTTACCGTTTTTTTTCACCATGAATTTTAATGTTCAAATGTTAAGAATAGATCGCTTAATGTGGTTAGTAACAGTTCCCCTACACCCACGATTAGTTGCGAACGTGTTCATAAACGTCTAATGCGGATATCATAAATCTATCCAATAGTTTACCGCTATCTGATTGAGATTCATAGGTACACACTACATAAACAATTAGCACATTTAAAAAAATCCTTACACACTAAATATAAATAAAACTCAGTCTCATTCCAAAATTAGAAAGAGCGCTTACCTAATCTGTGAAAACTGTTTATTTAGATACCACTTGGTATCTATTTACTTATATTGTGATTGCAAATACAATAAGCTAAATTTCCTAGCATCAGGGAAAACAGATAATTTAACCTTTAACATACTTATAGCTAATAATAAGACGAAGATACTTTTAGCTGGTTTGTGTGCGATCATTAAATTTTGTCCTAACGTGACCTAAAGGTATTTATCGTTTATCGACATGTAGCGATTTAGTCACAATGAAAAATTTAGTCTTATTTCAACAAAATAGAGTATATATTTGCAGAAAAGTAATATGCAGAGCAAGAAGAGACTGTCTCGCGTTCGTCTGAGTTGTGCGTGTCAACGAGACGGCCATTTGCGAACGATCGATTGTTTTGGCTGGTAGTAGTCACCTTAATTGCTCATGAATCAAGATGACTTGAGTAGTTTTGTGTGGAATGATTACATACATACTAGACAAACTTATATATTGATAAGTTTATTAACAAAATAAATATATAGCAATTCTTTGTTAGAAATTTAGAAGTAAAATTGGAATTCCCTGACACATTTTTTTTAGTACGTACATGATCGTTCTTAATCATCGTTCTTTAGCGTTACATAATCGTTCTTCCTTGTCATAAATTTGACTGACTGACATTGACTGCCTCAGTTGAGCAGTGGTAGAGTATGTGACTGCTGTGCAGTGCAGTGCTGAGGTCTTAGGCTGGATTCCCGGGTCAGATCAAATGTTTGTATGATCTGCCAATATTTGTTTCGGAGTTTGGGTGTTTTCTATAAAAAATGTGTATTTACATTAGTTGTCTAGTACCCATAACATAAGCTCTTCTTAGTTTGGGACTAGATGACGTTGTGTTAGATTTCCAAAATATCTATTACGAGTATAGTGTAGGTTAATATTATAAACTAAGGTATATTTGTCATCATGTTTAAGGTACTCAATACTGTCTGACTATCATCATTATTAAAATAAAACTTGGCTTAACAGTATCATAGTTAACATAGGTATTATTATTTATAAATTTATTAAGTCCAAATTCCATAGATGAACTTAAACTTTTTGCACCAATACCTAATAATTATAATTAAGCTCGTAATGTGATTTAAGATTATGTACATATTTTAGGCAGAAAAGCGTAAGAGGTGACTAGACTTTGGATAAGCTGTACTTACATTATGGAGCAAACAGACGATTCTCATTTCATCTCCTGTGTTATGACTTTCCCTATTTAGTAACTGTTTGTATGGTTGACATATTTTAGTCTTTCTGTTTCAAGGTTTTTTTTGGTTTAGACCTGTTTGCTATGTAGCCTGTGTCCTGTCTGTTTTTACCCGACAACAGCGATGTCAAAGGGAGAGAGATAGTTTTTTTCAGTCTATGTATATTTGTACATTTCACCGTAACGCCTAAACTATGGAATAAAAGAGGTGTAATAAAAACTAGGAAGACTATTTAAATTTTAGCTAAAGCTCTCACGTAGTTGGATTATAGTTTTAAAACTATTGCTTAGATATTTTAATTGTTAGGGCCGTAAGTGAATCTAAATCGTGTATTTTTACAAGCTAATATAACTTGCAGTGTATGTAACTATGTATGTTCAGGTGGAATCTGCAATTCTTTTTTAAATAAGATATCTTCAACCGATTGAGCTGAAATTTCGCATGCATAATAAATACATATACTTATCTTATCTTACCTATATCGCGTGACAATACAATATTATTTAAATTTCATTTCAAGATATGCTGTAGAGATTAATGATTTAATTTCTTTTAATTGAAAACAAATAATGTTGCCGTTGAAATGCCAACCGCGAGACGAATGACTGCCTCTTTGGTCTCGCGGTTGGCGTGTGCGACTGCTGATCATGAGGTCTCGGGTTCGATTCCCGGGTCGGACCAAATGTTTGTATGATCTATAAATATTGGTTTCGGTGTTTGGGTGTTTTCTATGTATAATATGTATGTATTTACAAAAAAAATGTATATATGTTAGCTTGGGACTAGTTGGCGTTGTGTATTAGATGTCCGAAATATTGTTTATATTATACTAGCTGAATCCCGCGGTGTTACCCGCGGCTATTGTTGTACCGCGAGTAACGCCGCGGGACAAAGTTAGGCTAAAAAAAGTAGCCTAAGTTACTCCCCGGATCATCAGCTACCTGCTAGTGAAAGTCCCGTCAAAATCCGTCCAGCCGTTCCAGAGATTACCCGGAACAAACAGACAGACAGACAGACAGACAGACAGACCGACAGACAGACAGACAGACAGACAGACAGACCAAATTTTTTTTAACTACATTTTTGGCATTTGTACCGTGTATACATACATATGCATTTAGTAAAAAGCGGTTATTTTAATATTACAAACAGACACTCCAATTTTATTTATTTGTATAGATGTATAGATTTATAATGTTGTTTTCTATGTACCGTCAATGTGTCTGTCCATAGGTTGCCTGTACGAGATTGCTTTAATATGCAATGAAGCCACCCATTGTATGGATAATATCTTTTTTGTAATTGGTGTACAATGTAGTTTATTTTAATTTGTTGATTTAATATATATTGCTGTGTCTCCTAATAAGTCATTCAGGTAAAGTCCGCGATAGAGTTTCTATCTTATAGCATTCTCTACATATTGGACACCGCCACAAATAAATTGAATGATATCTATTCTTCAAATGTGACATGTCAAATTAAATTGTATGTTTATATTTTATATGTACTGTTGATATCGCATTAATTCGATAAATAAATATCTATATGCAAAAATTGCCACACTGTTCAAGCCAAAGTACTGTGTGATAACATTAGCTCTTTGCACAAAGATAGCGGATATCTCGTGTTCGGAAAGCACATCCGCAGATGAGGTTCAAACAGCAAAGATACGTATATAGATATGTGCAAAACTGCGTGTAAAGTTATACGCAGCTGAGCCCGCATGTGGCGACCACCCTCGCGGTTTTGCAACAAATCGGTAATTGGTAGGGTTGACAGGAATAGGGATAAGTTCGGAACAGGGTTTAGCATTATACACAACATGCCCACAATGTGTGACATCGCACGTTTTTATTAATGTTTATTGCTTATTTGGCACAATGGGTGATTCGTGTGCCTGCAGAGCGTGAATTGTAGACGCATCCGCGTCTTGAGCTAGGTCATGATCTGGGAACCAATGTACTAATATAAAAAGAAATTTATAACAATGAATAGAAGTAGAGCTTCTTCAAAAATAGAGGTTTTTAGCTAATCGACATTCTTTTATTTTTCATCTAACTAAAGTTAAGTTAGAAAAATACTCTAATTGGTATGTGAAGAATTGAAACGAAACAAAACATATTATGTAAGAGATTTGTCACGTGAAGAAATGAGATATTTTTTATATATTCTATTCTTAATTTGAAATGTTTTTATATTTGATTAGATCGCTGTTGTCATATTACAGTAAATGCTATGTACACCGTAATTGTCATACATATCAGATACAATGCCACAGATAATTATAATTTGTTGTAAGTTTAATATGTATGATGTGGCAGTACTTTATACAAATAAATAAATGGATAGCATCATCAGCTTCAGCTTTGTCGCAAGTACTATTGTTTTAGGAAAGTAATGTTCATATGTTGCATACAAGTCCACGTAGGACGATGTAGATGAACGAAGATCGTCGACTGTGTGTATCCCTAGCAGATTCAATATTCATAGTTTTGAGACATCCTTTCACTATACAAACAACAGCAGGCACCTTGACACTAGAGGTTGTTAACCGGTGCATTAGATGGGGCACAATTGAGGCCAGTGTGTGAGCGAGTTCAAGAGCAATTTAGGTTCCGTAGGTCAGTTCGCCGAAGGTAACCTTGACTTTGACAACAATAGTTGTACCTGAAATGCTTGTTTTTGTTGAAATTTTGTACATGCTACATTATATGTATTAGGTGAGAACACTTATTAAACAATATGATTGTCAAGTTGACGAATACTGATAAGAGTATTGTGTAGTTACGAAACGATGATTAATAAAACCTAACAGTTTTAAATGAAAGTATAAAAGTTCCTAAGGATTATTTGATACTTGGTCAATAAAAACCTTGAACCTCTTTTTTATATAATAATATCTGAGATACATGAAAGTTAAGTGATGAAAGGTAAGTGAATATATTTTTTGAAAATGCTGGTTCCAGGAGTTTGTTTGATGCATAACATGGAACTGATAAGATTTGAATTTGACCGGAATTTGCGAAATTTTATGGAATATAAATATATTTAGTTGATGTCATATCAGACTTTATCGGGCTATTAAAAATAAATTTGCGGCTCGCTTTTGTTTTATACAGGGTCAATAATAAGTATTATGATTGCAAATATCTCTGGTTGCGTAAAAATCACGTGACTCGCAAGCGGTGTGTGTTCAATGAAACATAAATATAATAAAGTCCATGACAACTGATTAATTTAAGAAAACTATAAGTTAGATAAAATTTTATAAATATGATTTTATCATTGACGTCCTAAATCCATAATTGAAAATAAGTTTTCATAACTTCCATAATATGAGTTAAAAATATTTGGTTTGTGAGACCAACATTTTGGCTTGTTCATAGAAACCCTACGATCGTCTAGTAATAAAAGTTGACTATGTACAGTGCAATAGTAATAAAATTACCGATGTTTAACTAACAGACAACCTATCTTAGTGTTTTCCTATTCGACGGAAAACTATACTTAGTTGTGTAGTGTTCAAATAAAGTCACGAATTCAGCTTTACTTGGAACTTCCCGAATTGATTTACTGTGCTATGATCTCAGTGCCACATGGCATTTTCCGTCTCTATTTCTATTACAGTAAGCCAAAAATGAAAAGCCACGGAATTTAAAACCATTTCAGGAACATAAGTACTGCATACATACCAAGTACCAAGCCTAAAAAGTAGTTTTAAAAAAAAATTAATTAAAGTAGTTGAAGCTAATAATAATATGTAAGTTAATAATTAAGATTTTTATTAGCCTACTAATATTATAAATGCGAAAGTTTGTAAGGATGGATGGATGTTTGGATGTTTGTTACTCTTTCACGCAAAAACTACTGAACGGATTTGGATGAAACTTTACAGTAATATAGCTTATACATCAGAATAACACATAGGCTACTATTTGCCTCGATAGCCGACATATACGCGGGCGGAGCCGCGGGCAACAACTAGTTAATAATAATTTCTGGAGAAGAAATGGAAAGAAAAGGCTGCAGTGAGTAACTATTCTTAAACAAGCAGTTTAAGGATCTGGGTTGTGGTGAGTTGAACCAAGTACCTATTATCGTCGTTTCATATTTACTTTGTATCGCTCGATAACTTTGACTAGTTGTAAAAATTAAGTTTAAAAACTATAAACCGACTACGTAAAAAGAGGGCACTAAAAGTACGAAACAAGAAAATAATTTAGATAGAAATTCAGGAATGCACGGATACCTATCAAAATGGTCAATCATGTCATTCATGTCTGTTTAATGGAGGTGTTCCCGGCATCCACATATTCATACTGGATATATCTATAGTAGGTGCTACCACGGCTCTATCTTAAACAATTTTCTGAATTCTTCTTATCTATGCGTTTCTGGATTTCTGTGTGAATTATTTAAATACATAATATCAATTATAGTTATGACTAGCTGAACCCCGCGGTGTTACCCGCGGTTATTGTTGTACCGCGAGTAACGCCGCGGAACAAAGTTAGTCTAAAAAAAGTAGCCTAAGTTACTCCCCGGATCATCAGCTACCTAACAGTGAAAGTCCCGTCAAAATCCGTCCAGCCGTTCCCGAGATTACCCGGAACAAACAGACAGACAGACAGACAGACAAAAAATTTTTTAACTACATTTTTGGTATATGTATCGTGTATACATACACATGCATTGATTAAAAAGCTGTTATTTTAATATTACAAACAGACACTCCAATTTTATTTATTTGTATAGATTTTCTAGTAAAGTTAGTAGTAGCCTGTTACAACACGCGCAGTGAAAAACCGATAAAAATGTTTAAATATTTGTGTACTAAATAGGTATACCTAGTTACGTAAATTAATAATAGTAACAGTTTTATTAATAATTTAATAGATATTTGTTTGAACGATAACGACTGCTTTCTTGCACCGCCTAGTGCTGAATGCTAGTTATGTCATGAGGTTGATAGGTGACTACATAGTACAGAATTAATCAAGGGCATAAAGTTAAGCTTCCTTAAAACGTCAAAACTTTGTAAAAAGGTTTATCGTCCGAAACTAAAATGGAAACACTGGCTTTCCCGATGCAATTATAATAAATTATTCTCTATGGTAACGTGGTGATAATGCAGAAGTTTTGTAAAAGGGAAAGCTTTACGCTGATCTACGTAAGAAAATTGAGTTGCGTTAACAATTGAAAGTTTTAACATTCAGGAAAAACAGTATATATTTTTGAATTAGCTCGCTCGCCGTCACCTGACATTCTCATTCGAATGACGATTTTCTTGATACTCGCTTAGAGGGTAGGTACTTACTTCCCTTTTAGCAAGGCTTCAACGATAATTATAGGTTTTCGGATAAGATTCTCAGATATTTTTTATATCACCTTGCGAATGCAGACAATACAACAATGCAGCGCATCGACCCACACTATAGCGGCCTGGTGAGATGCTTCTGCATCATTGGGTTAAATATTTTTTCTTGTTGATTCTGATGCTAGATATCAGTAAATTACTAAATGAAAAACTTAGAATTGAATTGGTAACTCATGTGTTAGGGCGATCAGCACACCACAGCACAGTACTAGAGTGTTAAACATTTAGGTACGTATAAAGGTAAATGCTTTGCAAAAAAGGCACTTGTTAGAAAATTTAGCAACGTACCTAGTAGGATGTTTTATGCTGAAATAAACTAAACCAATGGGTAGGTTTTCGTCTATTTCAGAAAGGTTCTATTTATAAAACTAAAAATGTTACCAAACAAATGACTAATAAGGCGAATAATTACTGTAACGTTACTCGTGCTTTTATGCCTGAAAATTAGGTGCTATGCAAAGTATATAGAACCAAAAAATTTGAAGTGGGCTTAAAACAATACTTTTTTACTATATTTAATAATAACGGAATAGAATACAAGTTTATTGATTTTACTAATTCTTGCTAATGTAATTAAAGCATTAGTTCTATAAATGTTACTTAAATACATTTTGAAGAATTTGTACTTGATTTTCGCATGAAATAGATTGGAATTTCGGATTTTTTTGACGAATTTCTAAGTTTAAGGCAAATTAGGAGTTGTTGTAATTAAAGTGAGTTCAAGCTATTATGTTATTATTTTAACTATAAAAATATATACTAAGAAATTGTACTGAAAAAAAGGAAAGGTAAATATTCATAAGTACAGCTTCTTTTATATACGTTTTGTAAACATGATGCCATTCTGTTTGAAAATAACTTCCCACTCATACTGTCGTCGGATTTCCAGGAGACAGAATCAGAAGTACAGACAGAAAAAAATAACAGTTCGTAAATTAAGTGAACGAGCAGAGACGCCGCCACAGCTGTCCTTCTGTTTTATTCAGGGCTGTTTAAGTTCTCATTTATGCTTTATAGCTGTCTCAGTTTATTTATATCAGAGTATACATTCATTATTCACTACGTTCGTTAAAATCTGGACACATTTTGTACTTAGCAGAGTTTCATTCTAAGTTTTACTAGGAATCTTGGAGACAGTAGGTAAATTTAATATGTAGGTATTTTTCTTAAGATGCCTAGTGTATTCGTGTTATTAATAATTAATTTTAATCAATATTCTTGTTTCTTAGATTATAAATAACCTGTGTGGAGCAATGAGAGCGTGTGCGACTGCTATGCTGAAGTCTCGGGTTCGACTCCCAGTCTCAATCAAATGTTTGTGTCATCTACGTATGTTTGTTTCAGAGTATGGGGGTTTTCTATGTACAATTATTTGTATTTACAAACAAGCTAGAATGCTTGAAGCTAGGTCATTGTATCAGATGTCCGAAATATTTATTTCAAAATAAGACAGAGAACTCAAAGTTACCGGTTTTTAAATGATTTCTTTTTTAAAGCGTTCATTGCGTTCCTTAAAAAAATCTAATAATCCTATATTATACCACATTCATTACACTATACACATGCATCATTAGTTAAAAATTTTTTTTTCTCTTTAACTCATAGATAGATACACTCTTATGTAGGATGCTAAATAAGTAGGTGTAGGGGTGCATCATAGTGAACCAATGTTGCGAACATTGTAATACAGCATTATCTTAGTGCCGTCCCTGTTTAATACTATCGTTGAAGAAAAAGAGGATGCCACGATAATGTGCGAATGTTGATTGCAATAAGCACTTACTTTGCTTCAATTTAGTCAGGACGTCGATTTCAATTTGACCACATCCTGCTTTCTCAAGATATTCTTGTTATTTATTGTTGAGACAGTTTTTTAAATCGTCTCCGTCCCTAACTTGTGATTATTTCAATTGTCAGTGTCGTGTGAAGATCCTTTAAAAAATAAAAGTAGAATTGATATGGTCACCACATTTCATTTGAAAGCGAAAATAAAAATGTTATTGAAAATGTCACATTTGTTAAGTTTATTCTTCGGGAAATGTGTAGCCGGTAGATTACAAAAAGTCATTATTGCAGTTTTAAATATAACTAGCTAACTCGTGCCAACTTTCTTGGGCGGTAAACATTGTTTTCTCCGATTTACTTTGCAAATCTGGATACCACGAAAAAGTTTCCACATTTCGGGTTATTATATAACTTATAGTATAGATGTTACTCACAAAAAACGTAGCCTTCTATTAGTAAAAGAATTATCAAAATCGGTACAGTAGATCCAGAGATATCCTCCTACAACGTCACAAACTCACAAACCTTACCTCTTTATATAATAGTATTGTGGGGGACAGCTGTCATGTCCCACCAACACAAAGGGAGCATCAACAGGTTACGTATGTTTGTATGTTCATTTGTTCCCTCATAGCTCCTTAACTACTCATTAGAACTGGACAAAAGAGGTGTTGTTTGAATTGTCCGCTGGTTATAGGCTACTAGCTGACCCACGCAGCCTGGTTTGCGCCTTATATTGCCCGTAGCGTAAAAATTTCCCCCGTTTTTGAAACATTCTTCATTGTTGCTCCGCTCCTATTAGTAGTAGCGTGATGATATATATCCTATAGCCTTCCTCGATAAATGGGCTATCTAACACTGAAAGAATTTTCCAATCGGACCAGCGATTCCTGATATTAGAGTGTTCAAACAAACAAACAAACAAACTCTTCAGCTTTATATATCTATACTAATATATAAAGCTGAAGAGTTTGTTACCTATTTAAAATATACTTTGCAAAGAAATTAATATTATAGAGGCACCAAAGCATTTTAAATAAAAAAAGAAGTAAAAACCAAAACCCATCTACGACAAAAAAGGACGCTGAAAAAGCATGGAACAAGTATCAAAAGCCATAGTCACGCCGTACATAACACTACATGGACTACGGCTTTCCAAACTTGTTTCATGCTTTTTTCAGCGTCGTTTTTTGTTGTAGTGGTTTTAGTTTTTTTTTTGTAGTATATTAAAGACTACTTTAAAAAAAAATAAAGACGGTACTCTTATCTATTTATAATATCTACTGGTTAACGTCGCGACTCGCGACAGACGCAGACGTGAACCTGTGAAAATAGTTTCTAGACTTTTCTAATATTTGTCATCTGATTTTATCGATCCATCGAAGTGGAAGAACATTTCTATATATTTGGAAGCGTTTCACTAAATGCATATGAGAGTACAGTATATACAGTAGTTTACAGTACTAATATAAAAAAAGCAAATTTAAATTTGCTGTCTGTATGTTTCGGCTAATCTTTGGGACGGCTGGACCGATTTTGACGGGACATTCCGTCAAGGCATTTGCAGCGGAAGCCACATCTGCCTTCAGCATCTCAGCCGCAATAAAGTCGACACCTGGGGCCTTACCGTACTTGAGCGAGCGAATGGCGTGTAATACTTCCTCTCCAGTCGATGAGGAGCAGTCAATGTTAAAACATTGCAGAGGCAGACTGTTATCAGGCGTGATATTAGCGGGGTCATCTGGGATGCGGAAGATTTCCTGAAAGTGCTCCTGCCAGCGTCGCAGTTGCCCTTCCGATGTCACAATTAGTTCGCCCTCCTTGCTTTTCAGCGGTTCCTTTCTGTTTGTTTTTTTGAACGCGCTAATCTCTGGAAGTACTGGTGAGATTTGAAAAAATATTTTAGTGTTAGATAGCCGATTTATCGAGGATCGACAGCTGATGTGTCGAGGATATCATCACGCTAAGACCTCTCTCTCTCTCTTCAGTCGCTCCCTCACTGCTGAGGATCGTGACTCCATCTGATTCCGTCAACCAGTTGTCTCCATCGGTTCCAAGACCTACACCAATGTAAAATCTATACATATAAGTATAAATTTTTCAGTGGTGCTCCGCTCTTATTTGTCTTAGAGTGATGATAAATAGCTTATAGCCCTCCTCAATAAACGTACTATCCAATGAAAGAAGTTTTCTAATCGGAGCAGTGGTTTCTGAGATTAGTACCTTCAAACAAACACACAAACTCTTCAGCCTTATAATATTAACTAGCAGACCCACGCAATCTCGTTTGCCCGTAGCGTGTTAATTTTCCCCAGTTTATGTAACACTCTTCTTTGATGTTTCGCTCCTATTGATCTTAGCGTGATGATATATAGTCTATAGCCTTCCTCGATAAATGTATTATCCAACACTAAAATATTTTTTCTAATCGGATCAGCGGTTCCTGAGATTAGCGCGTTCAAAAAAAAAACGTCTAACAACGTCTTCAGCTTTATAATATTAGTATAGTCTAGCAGACCCACGCAACTTCGTTTGCGTCTCCTATTGCCCGTCGCGTGATAATTTGCCCCCGTTTTTGAAATATTTTTCATTGGTGCTCTCTCCTCTCCTATTGGTCTTAGCCTGATATATAGCCTGAGCCTATAGCCTTCCTCGATAAATGGGCTATCTAACACTGAAAGAATTTTTCAAATCGGACCAGTAGTTCCTGAGATTAGCGTGTTCAAACAAACAAACAAACAAACTCTTCAGCTTTATATATTAGTATAGATAACTACAGATAGTACGAAACCCTTAGTGCTCGAGCCAACTCGCACTTGGCCGTTTTTTAATATTTTTCTTGTAATTTTCCACCCATCTCAGGGAAACTAATTTTCAGAATTCTTTGCAGGTAACATTATGGTATAATTTGCGGGTGATGTGGGCCCACAGAATCTGATGATCGGATCCCCCAGATAAATCTAGTGACATCCTCAAACTTCACATAAATACCTATAGGCCTGTATATATATAATTTACCTTTTGATCATAATTTAGAGATTTTTGCGTTTGGTAGTCATGTTTCTAAGCTGATGATTTAGTCCTCAGGTTTTATGAGTTAGAAAAAAAGTCCTTCATTAATATAATCACAGATTGATATTCACTTTAACTTTTATTCTTTCAGTATATTTATTTTTTAAATATTTCCTTAAATAACAGTCTAGTTTGATGGTTGGAAAAAAAAATGCACTTTATAAGGTACAATTTTAGCGAGCACGTAAGGCCGTCGGTCCTGCGCCTGATCTCTCCCCTGTCAGGTCGGGCAACCGTCCCATCGGATTATGTGAGTAATGGAACAGAGTCGACCGACACGTCGCTGTACGGATAGTTTTCTTTCTATCTTAAAAAAATTGAACAAAAATAAAACCGACTTCAAGGTTTGACTCGATTTCTCTTGGATGCCATCATCAGATCTTAATATCCTTACCATGATACCACCGTTGGGATATCTCCATTCTATTAAAAAAATAATGATCAAAATCGATTCATATACGACGAAGTTATCCGCGAAGTCATATAAAATAATATATATACGGTCGAATTGAGAACCTCCTCCTTTTTTAAGTCGGTTAAAAATACAAAAATTACTTGAATGCGTTACGTTTTTTTGCAGAAGGGTGGGTGTATCCAGGGTAGGGCAGGGGAGGACGGCGGCTACTACTACTAGCTTTGTCCCGTGGCGTTACCCGCAGTTGTTGTTGTACCGCGGGCTCATCGATACATCTCTATACAAATAAATAAAATTGGAGTGTCTGTTTGTAATATTAAAATAACCGCTTTTTACTAAATGCATATATATGTATAAACGGTACAGGTACCAAAACCCTTATTTTTTTTGCTGGTCTGTCTGTCTGTCGGTCTGTCTGCTTGATCCGGGTAATCTCTGGAACGGCTGGACTGATTTTGACGGGGCTTTTACTGGCTGATGATCTCAGGAGTAACTTAGGCTACTTTCTTTAGATAAGCTTCGTGACGCGGCGTTACCCGCGGTACGACCATAATCGCGGGTAAAACCGCGGGGTTCAGCTAGTATTTATAAAATTGGTTCCGGGGATCCCGGGCTATAATGTTTAGTAAGAATAAAGATTTGGTTTATCAAGATGGAATTTAACTCTTATTTTACTTGTTGAAATCTAATTGACTGATATCTATTGTGGGCAAGCCTAAGTTACTCCCTGGATCATCAACTACCTGCCAGTGAAAGTCCTGTCAAAATCAGTCCAGCCGTTCCAGAGATTACCCGGAAGAAAGAGACAGAGAGACAGACAAAAAAATACATTTTTGGTATATGTACCGTGTATACATTACATATGCATTTAGTAAAAAGCGGTTATTTTGATATTAAACAGACACTCCAATTTTATTTATTTGTGTGGATATAGATGATATTATTTTATGTTATTTCTCACTGACATATTACGGTTCTTGAAGCTTGAATTAGAAGGGACGGAGATCTTATTATTTTTTATTTTTCCATTGCAACTGCAGTTTTATAAAAAGGTATTAGTTAATTTTGAGAGATACAGGTTTTTAAACAAAGGTAACGAAAGATATGTTCTTTTACGTTTTTATTTTTATAATTAATTTTGATAACATCGTCATAAAATAATCCTAGAGAGACATTTTTTAAATTTTGAAGGTCCTTAGAGCATACATTTAAGGAGGTAGCGCTGAACGAGCGGAAAGCGTGATCGGAGTAGAGAGAGAGACTGAGTATTTCCCACCAAATCAGTCATCATCACTTCACCCAATCAGTTTGCATGACTGATTTGGTGGGAAATACACCAACCAATCAGAAGCTTGCGTGAGAGAGACGGACTCAAACTAAACTCAGTCTCTCTCTGTCTCTACTCCGATCACGCTTTCCGCTCATTCAGCACTCCCTCCTTGTATGTGTGCCCAATAAACGAAAGACGAAACTTGTGACCTCTCTAAATTAACTCTCAACCCTAGTCCGTTGTCATTTTCGACACTAATGACGGCTTACGTTTTCAGATGTCAAAATGACAGTCATAATGTTTACCTGATTGTCAGTGTATATGATTATTAAAAAAGCTGGATATAAATTCAAAAAATTAAATAATTTCAAGTAATTTTACATGTATATACAAGATACAAATTTTATATGACATGACCATAAAAGCTACATTATATAAACAGAATTGTCTAGTGGTGTGCTGATGGTTCTTCAAATGTTCATGAAAAACATGCATTATTGTTCTAAAGTTAATTCAAGGTTACACAGTTAACAGTTATATAATGAAATTATTTTCCTTGATTGGATTCAAAACTATACAATTATCAAAATGTTAGCTCAAAACTCATGCCTCTATGTTCCTGCCATTTTTAAGTATTATAGGAAAGTTCCACAAGTGTGCTATCAATGTATGAAACAATTATCTACACAAGCAAAAGAGCAATCTTTATCAAATGAAGGTCCTTTGTCTGCATATACCCAAAGAGTATCAAGTGGAGAATTGAGCAAAGATTCACATCAGGAAGAAGTAATACAACATTTACAACAAGTTTACAATGAAGTTACTTCTTTTGAGCGACCCGCCCTGCAAAGCCAAAGTGGACGATCTCTATTTAGCTTGTTTAAGAAACCTCAACCTCAGAAAATAATTGCACCAAATGGATTATATTTATATGGGAGTGTTGGAGGAGGAAAGACCATGTTAATGGATTTATTCTATGATACAGTGCCGGTAAACTTTAATATATTTTATTGTACTTTTTATGACTATAGAGATATGATATTATATAGTCGCAAATCAATAATCACTGTTTAATAGTTAAAGTCCTATTCATAAACATTATTTAATTTTTAAGCAACAGCTCTGTTTTATCTTCAACTTTAGGACTCTTAGTTTAAAGTTGAAAATTATTTAGAACCATTGCTAAAAGTCTATGAATAAGGCTGTATATCATATTGCTAAACTTCCAAGTCAATTTTGGTTTGAATATGGATGTTTCAATTTGCAGATAAAAGAGAAATTGCGAGTCCATTTTAATTCTTTTATGTTAAATATTCATGCAAGAATCCATGAGTTGAAAATAAAATCTGGGAAAGGTGCCAGTTCATTCCGCGATGAGGGGTCTAAGCCTTTTGATCCAATACCACCAGTTGCTGCAGATATAACACAGGAGTCATGGCTTATTTGTTTTGATGAGTTTCAAGTAAGTTGTATATAATAATCTCACACAATTCACACGTCTGTCTTCTCTTAAACTAGGCAGAGTTTACTATGTTAGCCAAATTGCTGATAAATGTACTTATATATTTCTAAATACATAAATTAAAAATAAAATAAATTACACCCAGACATACACAATGATCATCATACAAACATTTGTTATGGGTGAATATTAAACCTGCAACCCAATACATTGATGCTCTTAAGCAAAATAATGTTTTTTTTTTCTGCATGTATGGGCCTGCCAAAATGACTACTCTGCCTGATGAAAAGCATAAGCAGAATCCAACAAACAAACAATACTATTTATAAATTAAGCTTCATGCATGTTTACCTATACTACCTATTATAATACAAAGTCCTCCGCTACATCTGTCTGTCTGTTCGAGATAAAATCAAAAGCATGTATTTATATGCAGTTTTAACCAGCAGATAGAGTGATTCTTGAGGAACATTTACATGTATAAGTTGTTAAATTTATAAGTGTATTGTCTAAAATATTAGAATATTTGTTCAAGATGTTGGAAAAATTAAGCTGCACATCTCAGAATAACATAGGCTATATTATATTTTCCGTAAAGAACTCGAGCGAAGTCGGGCGGGTTGCTAGGCTTAAATAAAAATTATGTATTAAATAAAAATACTTAAACAAGAAATTGCACATTGCAAATCTTCATCATATATTTGCATCCAATAGACTGCCTTGGTAGCATTCTCCAAATATCTGTTAAAGTTTGGGTGTTTTTTATGTATGATATATATATATTCACATAAAAAGTATATATGTATATATATCAATTGTCTGGTATCTGGTTATATGGTGATGGTAAAAACTTTGCTTAGTTTAGGACTAGATTATATCATGTGTCAGATGACCGCAATATTATTATTTTTTAAATTCTTTTCATTTTTATAGGTTACAGACATTGGTGATGCCATGGTATTAAAACGCTTATTCACTCAGTTATTTGACAATGGCTGTGTGGTGATAGCAACTAGTAATAGAAAACCTGATGATCTGTACAAGAATGGATTGCAAAGATCCAACTTTTTACCATTTATACCTGTACTGAAAGCTCATTGTAATGTAGTACAACTAGATTCTGGTGTAGACTACAGGTTGAAGGGCAGTGGAAATAAATATAGCAAATATTTCCTGTAAGTATAAAGTATTCAATATTCTAATTAGTGAATTTAAGAACACTAAAAACCTACTATATATTACTAACGGTATAGCAGGCGTTAAGCTCTGATATTAGCTATATGCAACAACCCTTTATTATAGACTAACATAATCTACTCATCTAACAGTCGTTAGATGAGTAGATTATGTTTTAATATTTTTTTTTTATTGAGGAAGTCATGTGGTTAGGTGTCAGGGTTCGATGGATTTGTGAAATAAACCTTCTGACGTGTAAAAGAGACTTTATTCAATTTCAAATATTCAAAACACTGTTAAAATAAAAAGTAATAACTAAAACCCAACTACCACAAAAAACTACGCTGAAAAAGTATGAAACAAGTTTCAGAAGCCGTAGTCACGCGTTGTTACAGTGTTAAGGTACTTTTCTATGTAACATGTGACCACGGCTTTTCAAACTTATTTCATACTTTTTCGTCGTATTTTTTTGTCGTAGTTGGCCAAAGTTGAGTTTTATTTTTTACTTTTTTTATTTTATTTAAAATGTTTTGATGTCCTTTTAGTATCGCAATTATCAAAAAAATACGGGCAAAGTCAAGAGCAAATGCTAATAATATATATATATGTTTAAAATGTACCAGTAACGCCTTTTCCAATGATACCAAACACGGCATAATTATCTCAAATTTATTTATGTATATGTAAGGTTCAATATTCCGTGCCTTAGGAGATCAACAAGAGCTTTCTGGAGCGTTGTTAGCCAGCCATTCTATCCCATTACAACTTTGCTTTATATAATAGATGAGAGCAAGCTTGTTCTACTATTTGAATGACGAGTTTCTTTTGTTAAAATAGCTGTATTTTTTTTTATTTTAATCTATATCACTTCCTTATTCAATACAAAAATTCTTAAAATCTAAATAGATTTCAAAACAATTTCTCAGGGTTAATTTTTCATTGAAATATATTTCATGGTTAGATTTAATTTCTCTTTTGTTAATTTTTTTTCTTTTTCAATTCCAGAAATAGTGAGCTCACTCCAGATAATAATGCAGTAGATAATTTATTTAAATTTTTAATATCTAAAGAAACAGATACAGTAAGGCCTAGAGTTATTAATATTTTAGGCAGAAATGTCAAGTTTGCCAAATCCTGTGGAAGAGTTTTGGATTCTACTTTTGAAGAGCTATGTGATAGGGTGAGTGTTTGTTTTTTAAGTAGATATACAATATGACTACACAGTTACAATCAATCATGATACTGTCCAGTTCAGATTGACTTAGCATTAGGTATAAATAATACCTGGAAGACGGTATTTTTTTTGGAACATTTTATAAAAATGAATCCTATCTAGATCGATTTATTGCCCCCGAAAGCCCCTACGTACTAAATTTCATGAAAATCGTTGGAGCCGTTTCCGATTTTTGTATAAAATATATACATATATAGGTCGACTGGCAGAGAATGCCTTAGGCATTAAGTCCGCCGATGCATGTATTTGTGAATAAACTAATAAAATAAATAAATAAATATACAAGAATTGCTCGTTTAAAGGTATTAGATATATAAGACTGGCCGACCCACGCAACCTCGTTTGCGCGTCCTGTTGCCCGTAGTGTGATAATTTTTCCCCGTTTTTGTAACATTCTTCATTGGTGCTTCGCTCCTATAGGTCTTAGCGTGATGATATATAGCCCATAGCCTTCCTCGATAAATGGGCTTTCTAACACTGAAATAATTTTTCAAATCGGACCAGTAGTTTCAAGTTTAGCGCGTTCAAACAAACAAACAAACTCTTCAGCTTTATATATTAGTACAGATTACCAGTTTTGCAAAAAAAACATACTAAGTACATACTGTGGGGCTTCATCTGAGGCATTTAAGTCGCTATAAAAGTGAACGATATATTTAAAAATACGTTACAAAATCCCCCTAAAGTGTTTTTTAATATATGGTCATCTTTTAGTATGTAGAGATTCCCAGAACAGTATTACATTTACCAAATTTTGCTTGTTAGGAACTATATTCCTTGAAAAAGAAATATAGAGAAGTAACTATACACATGTTTCCTAACATTATTTTACTTTTTTAAAGAAATTATAACCAAATGTCAAATAAATACATACAGTAGAACATGCATCCTCCTCCTTTTTTCATGTCCTTTAAAAATCTATTACATTAATAAATTAACAAACTCAAATTGCGCTCTATTAGCATCAAGTATCAATAAAAGTAAGTCTCAAATAAAATATATGATGTTTTTCAGCCTCTTGGAGCCAGCGACTATATAGTTATATCAAAAACATTTCACACTGTGTTCATTAGAAATCTGCCACAATTGTCAATTACAAGGCATAGATCTCAAATGAGAAGATTTATTACACTTATTGACACTTTATACGACAATCGAGTGAGAGTAAGTCATTATTAAGCAAATATTTTAATGAAATCATAATTTTCAAATCGAGTACATATGTAAATGCAACTCGTTTATAACATTACAGGTAGTTATAGTTGCAGACTGTGAGCCGAAAATGTTATTCAAATCAGACGAAAAAACTGAAATATTAGATATCGAAAGAGCCCTCATGGATGATTTGAAAATTACTAAAGATTCTGTGAGTCTAAACTTTATATTTCTATATTCTATACAAATGTATTCAACAGACGCATACTATAATTGTTCATATCAATTTTATAGGAAGATGCTAAAGCAGCCATATTTACGGGTGAGGAAGAATTGTTTGCGGTGGACCGTAGTCTTTCTCGAATAATGGAAATGCAAACGGAAGAGTATTGGGAAAAGTGGGGCAAACAAATCAACTAGTACATACTATATTTTGACAAACATATCAATCATTACATACTATATTTTGTCAAAGAAATCAGATTACCGTGTGAGAGCCCCGCTTCGGCATGAATGGGCCGGCTCGACCGGATTGATACCACGGCCTCACAGAAAACCGGTGTGAAATAGCGCTTGCGCTGTGTTTTACCGAGTAAGTGAGGATACCGGAGGCCCGTACCCCCTTCCCCCCATCCCCCAAAGGTCGGCAACGCATTTGTGACACCTCTGGTGTTGCGAGTGTATGTGCACGGGCGGCGGTAATCGCTTACCGTCAGGCGATACGTCTGCTCGTTTACATAAAAAGACGCAAAAAAGGCCACTTCTCACAGCGTCAAAACTAAGTGAGCTCATACTTTGCAAACTCATTATAACGTTGTAATTCAACTACGCACAATGATCATTATGCTAATTACGTATGTCAAATTAGTGAAATGGATCGTAAAAAAATGAAACAAGCATGTGTAGTGTTCCAGCTTGTTAGAGAGCCGAGTATTAATGTATGTATTATATTTTTACGTACATTGATGAGTACTCGTTCGAACTCATTTAGATTATAGTACCTACAGATAACTGATACTGTCGTCTTTATTAAATTAACCGCAACCAGCATAAAATTACCTTTTTATACAAGGAAGATGACATTAATTTGTTCTGAAATGATTTGAGAAATTCCAACTGAGTAAGATGTGTTATTTTTAATGTGTATACCAAATTTTCATTGTTTAACAATCCTAACTTAATGATCTTTTCTTAACCGTCCATTTTGAGGCATATATAAAAAATGCCGTAAATCTTGCTTCTCGGATCGTAATCCAAAAATCTAACAATCCCTATTCACAATCTACAATCCACTAGAGAATACATAAATTGTCAGATATATGGTATCCAAAGAGCGATGATTGCCAAAAGAAATCTTTTCCAAACAACCTTATGTACCTACAAACTTCTTGAAATTTAGCTAGGAGTAATAACTATTCAGAAGGGGGCCATCTACAAACCGAAGGTGGCAAGAGGTAGGTACGTCGGGGTTCCAGGGATTTCCTTTCAAGAGGGCACCTGGTTCCACGGCTCCTAGTTCCCGCGGCGGCGTGCTGTTTAAGTCGGTTCGAGTCCGACATAGCCACCAGTCGGTGATATCCGGCGGGATTTCGGACAAAAAATGTGTAATAACTATTAAACTTAGGATCCGGAGATTAACCAACATTGGTGCCATATGGTTTAATTTTAGACATATTAATTCTGCAGAAATATTATTAACTGGTTACCTACGTATATGACTGGCTTATATAAGTAGAAATTGCAGCTAATTCGATGCAAATATTAATATATAGCCTTATTTTTACAAGAATAACAGTATATTTGAATGTCTACGTTTAGTATGACCTGTTTCTTTGATGGTTATCGGGTTGGTTGCTATAATGAATGGCAATATAACATTCAATAGTGCCCTACAGTTAAAATCCAATATATTTTTTTTATATATATAAGGTACTTAAACATTATGTATATACACATCAAACAGTATTAACAGCATTCTCATGTTATTCAAATATGTAATATCCATTTTGTGTTGTAATGTACATATGTAAATGTAGTTAGTTTAGTAAATATATATTTCTTTGTTAGTAACTTATTATTTTGAATTAAAGAAAATCACATATTTTAATTGAATTGACTTTTAATTCTGAACCTTCGGCTACCATTAAACTGAGGACCTACACACCACAACAATCTGATCGAAAACTGTTTGTTCTTACAATCCTCAAGAACAGTTCCATTTTGTGCAGTTTTATGATTTACTAGCTGCGCCCCGCAGTGTTAGTCGCGTTTGGTCTTGTACGTTTACAAAAACAACTGGAAGTAACTTAAGGTACTCCATAAATTATCAGCTATCTGACATTGTCCAGTGAAGTCCTGTCAAAATCGGTACAGCCGCTCTAGTGATTAGCCGGAACAGACAGATAAAAAAAATGTTTTTTTGATATAAGTATCGTACACTTTCATATGTCGTTAGTGAAAAACTATTAATTTAAAATTACAAACACACACTTCAATTTTATTTATTTGTTTAGACCCATATCTCTAAGATAGGCATCCATAAAGTCAGTATAGGAATTACATTTAAAAAAATAAGTAAAAACTAAAACCCAACTACGACTAAAAACGACGCTTAAAAAGCATGACACAAGTTTCAATAGCCGGAGTCACGTGTTGTTAAAGTGTTATGGACTTTGGTACATTACACTACATGGACTACGGCTTTTGAAACTTAGTAATGTACAATGTTTTTACTTTTTTTTATTTAAAATGTTTTGGTGCCTCAATAATATTAATTTCTTTGCAAAGAATATTTTAAATAGGTACCTTAGAAATATCACAATTATCGAATAAATACGGATAAAGAAAATGCTAATAATAATTTTTTTTGAAATGTATATACCAAACACGGCATATTTCTCTCAAATTTATTTTTAATACAGTACTTTACGTTGGCTAGAGGGCGCCGCATTAGATTCAGTGATACGTCATATAGCCTATAACCAGCGGACAATCAAGATGCTTCTAACGATACCTCATTTGTCTTATTCTGACTAGTAGTTTAGAAAGAAGGAGGGAACAAACAAGCATACCATAGAAATACCACACTTATCGAATAAATACGGACAAAATCACGAGCAAATGCTAATCTTTATATATATAATTCTTCTGTGAGTGTGTATGTCACTGAACTACTCTCAAACAACTGGACCGATTTTGATGAAATATTTTGTGTGTGTTCAAGGGGATCTGGGAATGGTTTAGATTCACAATTTATTAGTAGTTATGGCAAAACGACGTTTGCCGGGACAGCTAGTAATATATGTATTTTTGAAATGTACAAGTAACGTCCTTTCCAATGATACTAAACACGGCATATTTATCTAAAATTTATTTTTTAATACAGTACTTTATGTCGGCTAGAGGGCGCCGCATTAGATTCAGTGACTCGTTATATAGCCTATAACCAGCAGACGATCATGACACTTCCAACGATACGATTCTCCTCATTTGTCCAGTTCTAATAAGTATTTAAGCAGCTATGAGGGAACAAATGAACATATATACATACATAGCCTGTCAAAATCATAACCCTCCTTTGGCTTTACCGTAGTTGGGTAATTATGTACGTAAGATAGTCAACAAATGAGGTACTTAATTGCAAGCCATTACGTTAGAGTGAGTTGAAAGAAAGTAACGTGTGCTTTCTGCTTTCCCAAAGAAAACACACCGTGAGCAAACCCAATGACATTGTGGTATTGTTTGTATTCCTGTCTAACTTTCCGACGTGGCGTTACTCGCGGTACGAGAATGACCGCGGGTAGCACCGCGGGACTCAGCTAGATGTAAATTAAAAAAAACTGATTTAGAGAATCCATTTATTTGCACTTGATTGATTGATTGTATCTATTTTTTGAACATCTATCTAATCGTACATGTGGCTGTAATATTCTTGATATACTTGTATATAGGTTTCTTTTTCTGAGGGAGTCATCTGTGCGATGACGTCATCGTCAACGCTCGTCAGTGGAACAGTTTTGCCGTTGACCAGTACAGAGGGCGCGTTGTCATCACTGTCTGAATCTTCACTTTCCATCTCGGCTGAAAAATTTAAGAAGTGTGTAAGAAGAAGGTATAGGAACTGATTTATTTATGAAAAGCATCATATTATATCCGTGTAATGACGGTTGAAGAATTATATTTTACATTCAGTCAAAAAAGTATCAATGGAATGGATGATTTTTTATGGTACCAAATTATTTTTTTGTTTTTTTTTTGTTGTTGTTAGATTGGCACAACTGTTTTCCATTTTGGCACGGAGTTTGAGTTGCATCGTTGACAATCTTTCGACAGTTTACAATCTCGCAAGATAGATTACAATCTAACGGTTTTGACAATCGGACGGTAGATAACTATCGCATGGGCAACACCTGTAATAATAGTCACACGGCGCAAGCGCAGTTTCACCGGTTTTCCGCGAGACTGTGATATCAGTCCGGTCGAGCCGGCCAATTCATGCCGAAGCATGGCTCTCCCACGGTAGTTGTTTTGATTTAGGAATAAATTGATAAATTTCGAGTTTCACCATTTAGATCCCGTGGGTGTTTAAAGAGTCGACTACAAAAGTAAATGGCAACACTACAATGAGAAGGAAAACTTGAAACCAACCCGTTTGACCACCATCTTATGGTTAGCTGAATAGTTGTTGTATAGTTGTATATAAAAGAAGCGAATAGGCTATCTACGAGTATAGGTGAATTAAATTCGTAGTATTGTTAATCCAGTTCATTTACAGATAAAATCAAAGGTTAATGCCATATTTATCTACAGATAGACGTGTTTGTCTCTCTTGACATCTTCATACTTAGGTATACTGTTTCATTAAATTCATAACAATATAATCAAATAAGCCGAATTCATTGCATCAAGTCAATAACGTTTGAACTTGTTGTTTTTAACCTCTTAAAAGAGGCTTTTAATTAAAATTTATTTTTTCCGGCATTTGTTTTATTTTGAAACTATCTGAACCCCGCGGTCTTAATCGTGGTACAACAACAAATTACTCCCTATATCATCAGTCTTCTGCCAGTGAAAGTCCCGTCAAAATCGGTCCAGCTGTTCTAGAGATTAGTTGAACAAACATACAGACAAAATTGTAAAAATTGATATTTTGGTATATGTACTATATGCATTTAGTAAAAAACGGTTATTTTAATATTACAAACAGACACTCCAATTTTATTTATTTGTATAGATGGTATACAGTTTAGTCTAAGTATATCAAGATCTGATAGGATCATAGCTTTATTGACGTAACTGTTAATAAATTATATGCACTTCGTTGGCGGTTTATGTGATTTTTAGAGAAAATAATGCATTTACTAAAGCACGTTTTATTGAAGTGGAAATAAATGATTAAGACTACAAATGCTAATCAAAACTAACCATAATTACATTACGTTTGAGAACTTTAAAATGCAGGAAATTTACGATCATCATCGTCAACGACCTCTATCAGTTCAATGCTGAACATAGGATCCTCCTTAAAAACGTTATTTGCAGTTTGCAGTATTGGATGTCTTGCGTGGTTAGTTCTCTTAGTCAGCTCTTCCAACAGAAAAATACCGGTAGTAATAACTCGAGAATTATGCCCTATTAGGCATCACGTAATTTACAATGACAAAAATATTAATTTAATATGTGACATGGACATATTGACCGAGTCTCGGTAAACATAGTGTGGGACGCCCATAGGCCAGGTGGAGTGATGATTTGCGCAAGATGGCTGGCAGGAACTGGATGCGAGTAGCCTAAAATCATCAGATTAATGCGCAATGGAAAAGTCCGATGCCTATGTGTAGTAGTGGGCTGCAAAAGGAACATCGGTAATAAAGAAAGTGATCATTATATACTTACCGACTATAGCCAGTTCATCTTTGAGTTTGAATGGATCTTTGGACTCGTTGTCACTTGAATCTGAACTATCGGGCTCGATTCCTTTCAACGCGTTGGTGGTTGCAGCATTTCCTGAAAAATAGCAATAAAATAAACTATTTTAATTAAACGGCCTACTCAATTACCTAGTATCTAATACCTTTAATCGAACAATTCTTGTATATATACGAGTATAAACGTATATAAATAATCTGAACCTCGGAAACGGCTCCAACGATTTTCATGAAATTTAGTATACAGGGGTTTTCGGGGGCGATCAAACGATCTAGCTAGGATCCATTTACTGAAAATGTCAATGTCCATCTAGCGCCATCTTTTGCAACTCGAGCGAACTACATTAAACTGCGCTGTGATCGGTGAAGAATAAAACACACCAGAGCGTTACAAGAGAGGGCGCCACTAAACTTAAAAAAAACGAGCAAAGCGGTCATCCTGGCACTGATAAATTATGTAATTAGCCATGTAAATATGTATTATTTTTGGCTGCCTCGAAGGTCTAGCGGTTGGCGTTTACGTCGGGCCAAAACAGCCTAGACTATAGAAGTTGGCAGTGTTTCATGCCCGTGTCTCGGAGAGCACTTTAAACCGTCGGTCCCGGTTGTCAAGAACACTTATGGCAATCGTTATTGGGATGTCAGTGCCCTCAAATATGCTGACAACTAGTTTAACTTTCGAATTCAGTTCGTACTCAGGGTTGTGGAGGTCCGATGTCAGTCATTTGGAAAAACTGATATTAAGGTGGTTCGATTCCCGGGTCGAACCAAATGTTTGTATGATCTGCAAATATTTGTTTCGGAGTTTGGGTGTTTTCTATGTATAATATGTATGTATTTACAAAAAAAAGAGTATATAAGTATTCGTATCAGTTGTCTAGTACCCATAATACAAGCTCTGCTTAGTTTGGGTCTAGATGGCGTTGTGTGTTAGATGTCCGAAATATTTATTATTATTATTATTATTTTAAGGTAAAACCTGATCTAGTAGCCGATTCCAAATTATCTTAGGAATAATAAAGACTCGAAAAATTATGATTTTTATGACATAACTAGATGTGAGAAGCCGAGGGTCAAACCAAATGGCGTGCAATTGGTAAGGTCTATATCATCTAGGAGTGGACTGCGATAGGTTGATGATGATAGGACTAAAGGCAGATCATCAGACGGTAACTAATTGTCGCCGCACATGGATACCTACCACTTAAAAGACAGAGACGGCTACCGTCCTCTTAGTGTCTCTCTCTCTTCCGAATCAAGGGAAAGGTTTGGACTACGGCATCGCATTCAGTGAACGTAACAAGATAGCTGCTTAACACCATATTTTTGCAAGGACGACGGAATAATTCGATTTCGATTGAGTCTGCCCTGCCCCCCACGGGCCGTCACCCCACCGGGTTTTGCGGCGGGGCGGTGTGTCTTTATTTGTCTCAAATATATTTTTCTAGATTCTTAATTGTCTTCACAATAGGCATATTGTATATTTTTATTTAGTGATAATTTAAACCCAGAAAATATTAAATAAAAAGTGAAAATTAAAGAAGGGAAATTCAAAACTACAAAACGCGTCACTATTGGTCAAAATGAAATGTGACGTCGATGGTCACTTCATCGAAGTGAAACAAACACAAAATCTCAATGACGTCATTGGCCGTGTCCAAAAACGCATGCAAAGTGGCGGCGTTTGAATAGCTCAAAATTTAGTCATTATTCCAAGCCTATTTATATTTTTTTCTATGTTATAGAGAGGTAAATGATCAGAATAAGAAATAAAAAAAAACATGTATATTCCCTATTATGAATGATTCAAATTTGAATGGGACTAAACAGGAAATACCTATATCCGTTTAGTCCCGTACAAATTACTTACAAGGAAAAATATCACTATTAGAATGGATATTTTAGGAATGAATCGTAGTAGTAGTATTTGTTCACCTGTATTTTGTTTCTCGTGAGCGAGTAAAACGGACATGATGTCATCGTTCTTCTCTTTGCCCACATTCTTGGCGGTACTGGCGTTACTGGCCGCTTTCTCCAATGCAGCGTCCGTGGAATGAACACTATCGCTCTGCAAAGTAATAAATAATGGGATAATGTTGTGTTTTAAAACATAACAAGTCATTACTTTAGTCGTTAAAAATAAGCATTGAAGCGAAAATATTGTAATAATCTAGACTTTTTTAGTTTTTCTTTTAAGTTACACTCAATTTTAAATTTGAAAGCCAATGTTGACAAATTTATAGATAGGCTTCTCCACTCTTGATTTCAATTTCAATAGGTTCAATTTTGTGTCGCCTACATTTAAGATATCCTGCGCTTATCGTGGATTTAGATTTCCCTTCTAATATATCGAATACTAAATTAACAGCCTGTCTGTTATGCTTTAACAGCTAAACCACTGAACTGAAATTAATGAAATTTACATGGAGATACTTTGATTCTTGAACATAGGCTATTTTTGACAGTGATAACTTATACGCGGGTGGAGCTACGGGAAAAAGCTAGGGCTAATATAATACTCACTTGATCATTTGTAACGATAGTACTCTCCACCATCCATACTGGTCGTTCCTTCCTCAGTGCGCTTGCGTCATTAGCGTTGTCTGACTCACCAATGGTAACATCGACCCTGGTTTCCTCCACCAGCATGCCTTGGTTACGAGTTGCTTCACCCGACCATTGCTCGCCTGATGGACGTTGGCCTAGCTGTCTTGCGGTCAATCTGGAAACACATTCATTACAAGATTGTGTGGCGACTTTCACATATAGCAAAACAAGAAAATACACTACAGCGCCATCTACCGAAGATACATTGAACTACGGAGTAACTACTAATCCTGAATCGCGATATAATATCAAAGTTGTACCTTTGGTACCCGGTATCTTTGGTAACCGGAATACCCATGGTTCAAATATCTCGATCGCATTACCAACGGCTCACTTTCGTACAAGAGAGAGCTTTCGTTTTAACTACCATATACTTTTAGAATATATTACAAGGACAGAAATGTACCAAAAATTAAACACAAGTAAAATTTTAACAAAATAAATAATCGACTTCAAGAACGACTAAATCGATCGATTTCATTTGGATGCCATCATCAGATCTTAGTGTCCTTATCATGATACCACCGTTGGGATATCTCCTTTTCATTAAAAAATAATCATCAAAATCAGTTCACCACATAAAAAAAATACGAATTGACAACCTCCTACTTTTTTTGAATGAATGAATGCTATATGAACGAAAAATTAACATAATAACTAATTTTGTTTAACTTTTCGTCACATCATGGGCTACGCACATATGATTATTCTCAATTGTCCATACTGGCGTGCAGACATTAGTTGGAAATTATTTTTAAAATCATATTCCCACCCTATCTGGTCATCAAGTGATCAAACAATAATTGATCATGGTGAGTGTGTGTTCAACATACGTTATCACTTAATCTAATCGAATCTTGTTTCATTAAAATATGTTTATAGACATCCCATAACGCCTACATATCATTTAAGTATGTAGCACCAGAAGTATTTGTGTAATTACCCTCGAATAGTATTGATGTCCACCGGCTCCGGTTCTAATATCTCCGGTGACAATTTGATGCCTTCAACTTCTCGTAGTAATATATACAACGTTTCTAGTTGTTCGTTGAACTTAGCCAATAGAAGTCTCGAGTCTTTCTTTGGTAGTGCTGATTGGTCTTCTTCGACAACTTGGTTACAAAATGTACAGCGGAACTCTTGCGTCATCATGTCATATAACTGGTCGGCCTGCAGTAATAAAAATAAACTTGAAAACACTGTACTACCAGTAGTTTAAAAAAAGTTTATCTATAAATTTATCCTGGTACGTGTGATATCAGTAGACAGATAATTTGAATTAAAGGAATTTCATGAATCTTAAGTACTCGTAACTAACCAACTGCCTCGGTGGCCAGTGGTAGCACAAGCGACTGTAGTGCTTGCCTCGTTTTTAATTCCCGGGTTGGACAAAATGATTGATTCTCTGCAAATATTTGTTTTGGAATGGGTGTTTTCTATATATAATATGGAAATATTTACAAAAAAAAGGTCATATCTATGTATTTACAAGTTATCTAGTATCCTTTCACAGTACAAGCTCTGCTTAGTTTGGTACTAGATGGCGTTCTGTGTAAGATGTCCGAAATATTCATTTAGGTATTTAATAGACCTTTTACATAGAAATAGATAGACCTTTGAGTCTAATGATTATTAAGGCTTAAAACAAAAAGTATTCGAATGATGTGTAGTTTTAAAAAAAAACCGAATATTTAAGTTACTTAAAAGTCTATAAAATAGGCGGTTCCACTCTCGGACCGAAGCGAAGGTCAGATAATTCGTACATCTCGTATATTGATTCGGACTGAAAGATAACCTATCTTTGCACTTCTAAAAATACTCTTTGATACAGTAATTCAGAAGATCAATTTCCTAAACGTTACACATGTTTGCTTCACAAAAGAGGATATTGGTTAGTAAGCGCTGTCGACTACAGAGAGTCCATCGATTCAAAAAGGTTTTTTGGAACCATTATTATTATCTATCAATTTCTCTTACAGGTTTCAAGTCTTTATGCTATAGTTTTGAGTCCGTCTACTGAAGAAAGACATGTCTAGAATCGAAGATCGCGCGGTTACCTCAGCCATGGGATAAAAAGGGGTGGCGATTCTCTGTACCTACTCTCAATCCTTTACCGCGTGGACGAAATATAAACATTTGTGACACATCAGTGCCTGTTTGTAATCTATACAGATAAAAATAATTGGAGTGTCTGTTTGTAATCTATACAAATAAATAAAATTGGAGTATCTGTTTGTAATATTAAAATAACCGCTTTTTACTAAATGTATAATAATATGTATGTACATGTACCAAAATAGATTTTTACAATTTTTCATTTTATCGGACTGTCTGTTGGTTTGTCCGATTTGGACGACCCTTTCACTGGCAGATAGCTGATGATCTAAGGAGTAACTAAGGCTATTTTTTTTAGACTAACGTTGTCCAGCGGCGTTACCCGCGGAAAGACAATAACCGCGAGTAACACCGCTGGGTTCAGCTAGTACCTACCTAATCAATATGAGCTATGTGTATACACGCACTTACTTCGAGATCTGTGAAAGTTTTCCCACAAGAAGGACATTTAAAACTAGCGCGACTTGTGGCGTCGCGTTCCTCTGTTTCCATGCGTTTGCGCATTAAATCTAATTTGTACTTAACTACGTTTACAAATGTTTTGTAATTTATGAAATAGTAGTTGACTTTCTGTGCTTTGCCATCAGGACCTGAAATTCATAAAATTGCATAATTCAAAAACTTTCTTTTTCTTGTGACTTCTCCCGCATTACGAATAAACATCCTGAGTCGCGGTGGACTTCACAAACATAAATGAAACGGACACAAAGAAAAGCCAGACTCAGAACAACAATTTATGTATCACACAAAGTGTTGTCCCATGAGGGATTTGAACCCACAATATCTACTTAGGGCAGTAGAAAGCGGCCAACCGTGCAGTTAAACCGTTCGGAACTATACGTATTCATCGTTGTTTTTCAGCCTATTAAGGCAATCATAATTGACTGACGAAACCTACTTCCATAAATGTTGTGCTTATAGGATTTACCTGTTTCCATTTTTAATCGTACTTGGATAAATTTGTCATTTTTCAATGTGGCGATTCGAGCTCTCAACATCTTCCTCTCAAACTTTAATAGTTCGCATATATCATCTTCTTTCATACCTGTAAATACGTTATTATCAGATGTTTCAAAGGATAGAGGACTAATATGAGTTTACTTCACATCAATTCGTTCTTGACGGTGAACACGTTCAAAGTTAGAATTAGTGAAGGTTACAGTGCGGATCAATCACAACGCCGAACGCGGTCACCGTGACGATATAGTTACGAGAGTAGCAAAACAAACTCATACTAGGCCGTCAGTTATTACTTTATAAGTAAGTTAGATACATACATGGATTTCTGACGAGCATATCGACTATAAGGGCATCTTCTATTGTATAAAAGCCCCTTACAACGAGACGAGCCAACTGCTTCAAACTGCTCGGTACTTCTGTTACTAATCGTTCTTCAGTCGCCATAGTTCTTGGTACAGATATTCTAAAAGGTAGATAAGAACTATAGAGGCAATTATGATTGGATTATAATGATTTTTAGGTGAGCAGTGACACACGCAGGGAGATTGATCCTGAGTACAAACTATTTATATAGCCTGGAAGAGATTGCCATTGAGCATTAAGGCCGCCAGTTGTACTACCGACCTACCTAGTTTTTAGTTAAGTACTAAGTTATCTGGTGTACAATAAAGCGATTTATTATTATTATTAGTTATGTCTACAGTGACAAAAGTGTAAGTATTTCGTTTATCAAGCTATGTCTTAACGCATCTTAGTTCAACATTGACTATCTATTTATATAACTTGCATTGTTTTTCAAAGATAACGTATGCCGGTAACTTTCGTAGAAATGTTTTTCAGGTGAGTAACAATTGATACAAGGAAGTACCCGTGTTATCAAGATATTTTTAACGATAGCAATATAAGATGACCCAATTCTCAGAAAATAATCTAAAATAATTTGATATTATGAATAAATTAGTATGAAATAAAATGTTTGGATACCTCATAAAAACAAATTTAATTATTTTCACTTAGATTATTTATCATAAACTAATATTACATTACATTGTAATTAATAGTTACATAAATAAAAACATTCTAAAAATTAAAACTTCAAAATGCCTATATATTAGCTATCAGCATTATGAAAAATATTACAATTCACTCTTTTGTGTATATAGAACTTTTGATTGTTTGGCAGTATGTACATTTATTTACTTTGGACATATCACTATAAACATATTGTTATCAATCACTAGGTAGACATTCAGTCCAATTTTTGTCAATTATATATCCTACTTCATAATCTTTTACCATTTCAAATATATTTGTAGATATTAATTCCATGCTTTGTTTTTAATTCATAACACACCAATTCCATATTTGACATACAATATAAAAATTCAAATTTAGAAGGAATCAGAATAAGAATGATTAAAATCAATAAGCACATTCATGTGATTGCATAAGAAATGTTTTAGTGAAGGGATCATTTTATCTTAAACATTAAACTAACATTGTTAGCAAACAATATTCAGTTACACACCATTCAAGGATTATTTTTTTGTCTCATTGACAATATTCCTAGAATTAAGCTGCCTAACTCGTACATGAAAGAACATTATAAGAACTGCACTTTAAAAAATGTACAGAATATGGCTAGCCTACTTATATAAATTAGAATAATCAAGTTCTAACCAAAATCAGTCTTGGATTTAATAGTTGCAAAACGAAATATTAAATTAGTGTACCATTTACATATAAACATAACTAAATCAATTTATAGCAATTATAAATTGACACATAACTTCAATAACTTATACGATGAGAACTGTTACAGTACAATAGTTTGAAGTATCTTACTATAACACTTTGTTGCTTAAACAACAAAACTGGGCAAATCAAAAAGTGGTCTCAAATGTGATGATTTCATATTCCATTTTTCATTATTTGCCATCATTGCATAGATCCTAACATCGCATTCTGAAAACTTATCAGAATAGACTTGCGCAGCATTGTTGTTTAAGCGATGACTTCTAGACTTAACATATATAATTGGGATAACATAATAAGCAACACTTGGAAGTGAATAAATTATTAGACTAAAATTATAATACAAAGTCATTCTATTCTCTAGCAAATCAAACATTTAGTTTGTTTTATTCTGGATGACTTCTCTCTAATATTAGTTGAATATTGTCCAATGTCTGATAGATGATTCTAAAGTTGGGTCGATCACTGGGACTATTGTTCCAGCACTGTTTCATTAAATCATAAACACATCTAGGTGTATTATCAGGGCAAGCAAGAACATTACCGTCCTTGAGAAATCTGACCACCTCCTCATGTGTCATACCAAAGTATGGCTGTAAAGCAAAAGAGAAGATCTCCCACAAACATACTCCATAGGCCCATACATCTGATTCTAATGTGTATTTATTATACAAAATGCTTTCTAAAGGCATCCATCTCACGGGAATAGCGTCATGCTCATCACCTTTATAGTAATCTTGTAAGTATATTTTGTGAGATAAACCAAAATCAGCAATTTTTACAACCATGTCATCATTGATGAGACAATTTCTAGTAGCTAAATCTCGATGAACAAATTTCCTATCTGATAAATAAACCATGCCAGATGCTATTTGTCTGGCAATGTGGAGGAGATCTTGGTGGTTTAGAGGAGTAGCAAGTAGTCTAAGATCTTCTCTGTTCTCTACAGATGGTTGAAAGTTAGTGGCAGTGCTACAAGCTCTTAAATACTCGTTTAGATCACCCTTGGCCATAAATTCAAATAATAAACACATTGGTCTTCCGATAGCACAAACACCAAGCAGTTTTACAATATTTGGGTGATCAAAGTCTGCCAACAAACAAGCTTCCCTTTCAAAATCCAACTTTAAGTCATGGGAAGCCTCATCTTTAAGCATTTTAACAGCAACAATAGTAAATTCTTCTTCAGGGATAAGGCCAGGTGCTTTAGCTTGAAAAACTCTTCCAAAAGCTCCTTGACCCAAATCTCTAATATATATGATATTATTTCTTGGAAACTCTAATTTTTCCAATTTAGGATTCAATTGTGCACCAGTGGTGTGATAGGCTAAATTACTAGGCAGTTTATCCAAATCAATATCCATGTTTTGTACATTTCTGCGATTGGATATATTACATTTAGAGTAATGATTCTTAACAAAATAGTGACATAGTAAAGCTACTGAAGCTATCCCCAGTACACATCCAAGGCCACCAATAGAGAGCAACAAGACAAATGTGGGGGTAAAATAATTCTCCATAACAATACTTGGTCCATTACTATTGTCAAATTCATCACTTGTGTTGGCACAAGACGGAATGTCACAGTATTCCCATCTAACATCTGGATCCATAGTGTAACACCAAGGCTTGCGTTCTTCACCTCCAGCATTTCTACAATAATTACTAGAATTCTGTACTTCTGGAAAGATTAATGGAGGTCTTGTATGTTGATGAGGAAATTGTGACTCCCAAGCTTGACATGCTAAGCCAGTTTCTGTAGTATTCTTAGTACCTTGGTAATATCGGCCATTGTCTCTGTAACACATAGTCGTAATCTGACTTGTGTCCATGTTAGTGGTGCCAACATTGTTGCAAGTTACTTGATTACCTTTCCCTGAAAACTTTGGAAGGTTTTCACACTCAGGAAATCGAAAGTGTCCTCTGGATTCAAAGAAAACGCCTCGACGTTTCTGTTCTTCGACAACAATCCAGTCGTTATAACAAAATTGCATTTTAACAGCCATACAGTCTTCATAACAAAGCGGTAATGCGAAATAACCAACCCCATCTTTATCAATGCACTTTGGGAATGCATATGCACACAATAACTTCTCAGCTCTACTTCGGCAAGGCTCTTTTAGTTTCGATATCATTTCTTTCCACAATCCTGTTGTAATCTTCTCATTGTCAAAACCTCCTGTATGGTTATACCATACATATCCCGTCGAATAACTTTTACATATTTGTCCATTATATGGTCCACAGTAAAGATGCACTGATTTTATTAGAAGAAGCACGATAAGAAACTTATAACAAATGTCCATTGTTTTATCTTAGGGGACTCCAAAAATCGATGTGTTTAACATTGGTTCGTCGCATTTTATTGTAATACTAAGTAAATGTTAAAAAAACACGATACTTATACAATGGCGGACGCAGATATTTTAATATGTATTGATTTTAACCCGGCAGTAGTGTATGAATGAACAATGATGACCAATTCAATATTGTCACAGCACTACAGATGTAACACGCCAACCAAAGTACAGAATAGTATGAAATGAAAACTATGAAACCTATGAATGTGACACAGTTCGGATATAAAAAGTAAAAAAAAATGATTGGAGAAAGTATTATTGTATCTAAGCTTGGAGTAGAATTATTTAGTCACAATTTAATGAAAAAAAAAAAACATAATGAAAAAATCTAGTTATTTCAAGTTCCTGGAAAGTTACGTATTATTAATCGATTTGGACTTATTATGGCAGTGGCAAGCGAGGATAAAATAATCCTAACTATGGCAACACAAGATTAGTCTTCAAAGTTGGCAGCGAGATTGTCAAAATATTAGAAAAGATACGAACCGAGTTTATTCCATGTGAATGGCTGCTATTGAGAAAGTTAAAGTCGTCGTCCTTGGTGATTCTGGTAAATGAAGTCTTATTAAATACGGACGCACTTGCTATATGATTGTACGGGTAAATTTATCAAAAATACACTCAAATCACCGATCAACTTGTCGTTTGCCAACATGTCTGTGGCCATGAGCCCATGACAGTTTTGAAGGTTAGCCAACATTCAAGTCATTGTCATTCAGGTATTTCAATTTTGGCGGTAAACACACGAGTGATTGTATTTCAAAACAAATCTATGCATCTATACAAATAAATAAAACTGGAGTGTCTGTTTGTAATATTAAAATAACCGCTTTTCATAAAATGCATATTAAAAATGTTTTTTTTTAATAAAAAAAAAAAAGAGTTTCAGTTATAAGTATGGGGACCCCCAAAATGTATAGTTATTTTTTTCTATTTTTGTGTGAAAATCTTAATGCGGTTCACAGAATACATCTACTTACCAAGTCTCAACATTATACTTCCTAAAGTTTCGGAAAAAAGTGGCTGTGACAAACGGACGGTCAGACAGACAGACGGACATGACGAATCTATAAGGGTTCCGTTTTTGCCTTTGGCACGGAACCCTAAAAAGTAGCCTAAGTTACTCCTCAGATCATCAGCTATCTGCCAGTGAAAGTCCCGTCAAAATCGGTCCAGCCGTGCCTGAGATTACCCAGAACAAACAGACAAAATTTAAAAAAATATATTTTCGTGCATGTGTACTTTGGCATATGCATTTATTAATAAAAAGAGGTTATTAAACGGTTTTATTTAGCTTGACCTGATTGTTTGTTTGTTTTTTGGGTCATATCTTGTAATTGAAATTTGACCCCCTTCCTGTTGACAGATTGATCTGAAATTTGGTACACACCCTTAGGTCTGGTGACAGTACAATTAAATGAATTCTGTTTCATAGGCTAACTATTTGACAATATTGAAAATAAACTATGGCTTGTGGTCATCCTTTAAGATAACAGTCCAAAAAGACATATTTCACTTTATATCAAACAAAATAATGTAAGTTTCTCGCAGATTGCACGAAATAAAACTAAATTTTTTTTTGAAATTTTGTCTGCGACTTGAACGCCTTGTGATTGGTTGCAACTCTGGTGACGTCACATGCTAAGAAACGAAAGATTCCTCTATTGAATATTGTTTGCGTTTTATGTTTTCGGAGTGGTAATAATCGATCTGTGAGCTATTTCTGCAGTACTTTTTAAATAAACTATTTAATAAGTGGTTCGAAACAAAAAGGAACCAAATTTTGTGCGTGCCGATAACAGCAACCTACATAAGATAGATACTTTTATGGTTACACTTTTAGTGTAGTGTGTGTGGTAGTGCATGTAGCTATATATATATTTACTAAATGCATATATATGTACCGTGTACATATGCATTTAATAAAAAGCGGTTATTTTGATATTACAAACTAATACAAACAGACACTCCAATTTTATTTACTTGTATAGATGTAGATTTGTTCACTGTGGCACTACACACCATTTATTCGACATTTTGATTAATAAAATTGGAGAATACTGATAAAATTCACTTAAACTGCGCTGTTTTGTTTTGGTGTGGATAGCGTGTGACGTCACGCGTCTCATGTGACCAGCGCATTACAGAAAAAATTTTGGTTAAAAATATCGGTATACAATCGTTGGGCCCGTGTTTCCATCCAGTGATTTCACTTTACGCTACGATTTTTCAATAAAACCATTTTTTTTTATATCACAAACAGACACTCCAATTTTATTTATTTGTAGAGACAATGCACAAAAATTACCACCCTAGTTTAAACACTGGGCTTCTTTTTAGGATTCTTAGGGTGTAAAAATCACTTGTAATTGTTATACAGACTCCGGGAAGTATACTAGAGACTAGATCATTATCATCTTCCTGTTTTTCACTGTTTACTTCCTACTTAGCGATATCCTCTTTCACGTATCCATGCAAACATTCTTTGGTCATCCTCTACCTAGACATAGAAACCTAGGTATTTGTTTGTTTGTTTTACCGGCGCACTTAGACTCTTCATTGGGCCTTTGTACGTAAGTTTGTCATCTTCCTACTCCAACCATCTTAGATCATCCCAGAAGCTCAGCAGCCTATTCAGGTCACTACATGCTTCCGGGAGTGATGTTGTTTGGAGGATGTCCGCCCGTTGATCTGCCACACTTCTACATTCTGTGAGAAGGTGCTGCGGTATTTCTTCTGCCTCCATGCATCCCCTGCACAGAGGTCTCTCTGTTGCGCCTATAATGAATAGGTGCTTGTTTAGGGGAGTTCTTTCACATCGTTGTTAACACCCTTTCAAAACAATTTTTTTTAAACCTGTAGGTACTTTATGATCGCTAGAGGGCGCCACATTAGGTTTCGTGACACGTCATATAGCCTATAAAAATACATACATAGCCTGTCAAAATCATAACCCTCCTTTGGCATTGCCGTAGTTGGGTAAAAAGTTTACGTAAAATACACCAAACAGTCAATAATAAAACAAGTAAGTAAAATTAACAAAACAAGTAGGTTTATAAAACAATCGAAAACTATTAACAACTCGAATATACGTAGACAAGATTGCACGCACGATGTACCGAGCCGCCATGAAGTTTCGTTCGGACTATACTACTCATGTGTCCACGTTTACGTGGTTTACAATTGTTTAACGCTATATATAATGTATTTATATCACAGGAAATTTTCTAATTCCACCGTTTACGATCGACATAGTCAGTTTAAAAACACTCACCGTTCTTGTGGTTAGAACAGGCTCTAATCACAGATGTCCGGAGGTCTTAATAACAGCAGTTCCCGGCTCCCTCCCGTCTCAGGCGCAGAGTGGCACACCGTGTGGTTTTAGTCGGTTCGATTCCGACACACCGCCCCGCCGCAAACCCCGGCGGGGTGACGGCCCGAGGGGGTTTCCACACGTTAAAAAAAAAAAAAAAAAAGGCTCTAATCACAGATGTCCGGAGGTCTTAATAACAGCAGTTCCCGGATCCCTTCCGTATTAGGCGCAGAGTGGCACACCGTGTGGTTTTAGTCGGTTCGATTCCGACACACCGCCCTGCGGGGTGACAGCCCGAGGGGGTTTCCACACACATATGACATATGAGTCCCGATCTCGAACTCTTCGAACTACTACAGCTTTAGCACAGCTTCTCTTTCTGAGACTTACATTTTCACTAGATTTTTCGTCCTTTCCCTATTACTTTTCGAAATGTACGTTCATTCTTTATCCTATGTGAAAACAAATAAATTCTGCCGGCCGGTCATAAAATAAATTAAAACCCGCTACTCCGACCCTAAATGAAGTTTGAAGAAGAGGAGAAGGATTATAACGAAAAAATATGTTGCTATTTATAATGCTATATGTTTCAGGCGTGGGTAAAACTTCACTTACTTACTTGATTGCCCATAACAAGCCACTAGTATCACCAGGATGGACCGTGGGTTGTTCCGTAGAGGTAAAACTACACAGATACAAGGAGGGCACACAGGCACAAAATACCTTCTTTGTGGAGCTCTGGGATGTTGGAGGTTCAAATGGACACAGAAATACTAGGAATGTTTTCTATCAGCCTACACACGGTGCGTAAATTAGGATTACCTCATGGTGTAAAGATACTAGATTTATTTTCGACTAGCGCACATCACGCCTGAAATTGCCTCAAACGTAAATGAACTATATTATTGTATGTGTTGCTATCATTTTCAGGTATTATTTTGGTTCACGATTTGACCAATAGGAAAAGTCAAGTGAATTTGCAGAAGTGGCTATCTGAAATATTAAATCAAGACAGTTCGAATCCGACACTGCAACATGTTGATGTGGATCCTGAACAGTTTTTAGGTTCTACTCAGGTAAAGTTTATAAATCATGACTTTTGCTTTCTTTAATATTAAATTTTGCTAAAACGATTGTGATGAATCTATACAAATAAATAAAATTGGAGTGTCTGTTTGTAATATTAAAACAAACGCTTTTTAATAAATGCATATGTATGCATACACGATACATGTACCAAAATATTTTGTGGATATAATTCTTTTACTGACAGGTAGCTGATAATGTAAGGAGTAACTTAGGCTACTTTTTTTAAACTAGATTCGTCCCGCGACGTTACCCGCGGTACGACAATAACCGCGGGTAACACCGGTTCAGCTTGTCTTGAATAAAACCGTTACCTAACCTGATTTAAAATTTAAATAAACACTGTTTTTATGTTTCCTTTCCTACTAACAAATCACGAAAAGTAAGTAGAATCGTAGGCTCAGATAGGGCTATGCGAATTGATGTATGTATTACGAGATTGCTTCTGGTCATATTAAAATGGAGAAATGGGGAACTTGTACATGCTAGACACGGAGGGCAGCTTATACATATTTTTTCAAAACTGTGTTATAACATTTGAGTGCCACACTGGGCATCAAGTTACGTAGTTTTTATTTATTCGTGTCATGTAATGTGTAAGCAATTTATGCATGTTATTACAGATTCCCATATTAGTAATTGGTACTAAATTTGATCTGGCAGAAGAGAAACAGAGGAAAAATCAATACAGAAGGTTAGCAAGCAGTATTGCCGAGCAATGCGGTGCAGACGAAATATTTGTTAACTGTCACCAAGCCAGGTTTGTAGTTATGTCTACAAGAATTTGTGAACGTCGGGCCTTTTTTGCATTAACAGTTTTTAATCGAATTAAAAAAAAGAAGGAGGTTTCTCAATTCGACCGTATATCTTTATATATATAATTCTTCTACTACTACTACTGAACTACTCTCAAACGACTGGACCGATTTTGATGAAATTTTTTGTGTGTGTTCAAGGGGATCTGGGAATGGTTTAGATTCACAATTTTGTCCGCTGGACAATGTTTTTTTAATTAATTTTTAATTTATTAGTAGTTATCGCAAAACGACGTTTGCCGGGACAGCTAGTAATATATATATTTGATGTGTGTTCGCGGATAACTTCGTCGTTTATAAACCGATTTTGATAATTCTTTTTTAATGGAAAGGTGTCCCAACGGTGGTACCATGATAAGGACATTAATATCTGATGATGGCATCCAAGAGAAATCGAGTCGAACCTTGAAGTTGGTTTTATTTTTGTTAAAATTGTACTTTGTTATGTTGTCACGCGCAACATCGTCCTCCCCGCCACAAATTTAACAAATTAAATATTAATATTTCAGGTCTCTAGCGCCAGCAACGAGTAATTCCGTCAAGTTAACTAGATTTTTTGATAAGGTTAGTTTTCATCTAATAATTAATTAAATAATTACTCTTTTTGCATTTTTTTTAAAATCACGTTAGGTGATATTTAAGTGTTACATAGATCTATACTATAGGATAAATGCAGGATCAAAAATATTCTCTCTCACTACTATCTAGCGGCCAACACGTGGTCAAACAGTCCTTAATATTGGGGCATGTTCTTTTAGCTTGCAATTCATAAGATAAACGTAACACTTGTTGTCATTTTTAAACAATAATATCGAATTAAAGGACCTGAACATTTATGGCGGTTTAATTCATCAAAGAAACTGAAATATGTGACTCACGACAAGGCGTAAATAAAAAAAAAATACTTCGTTATGGTTCACTGTATAACATAAAATCTCAAAAAACTTAACATTCCAGGTAATAGAGAGGCGATATTATTCAAGAGTAAGTCCGTTTGCCGACAAAAGGCGTATACCACCATACATAATGGCAACATCGACGCCTCTGTCAAACAACAGGCCTTCTCAGTACATGAGCCCGCGATTCTACCACATGGACTGATGTTATTTGTGATGTTTGTCCACCATTTGTATCATTCCACCCATAGACAATAAAGATTGTTATCATGAATTTTTTTTTAATAAATATAACTGTGAATTATAGATATGACAATTTGAAGTAATTTAAAACTACCATCTTCGGTAAATGACTAGGAAAGGCAGCGGAAAGAAAGTGATATTGCCTATATAGACGGATTAGGGAGTTCAGGTAAACCACATGTACTTAACAGAAAGTAGTAATAGAACCATAAGAACCAAACTCTAGCAAAAAAAGTTTTCTATGCGCAGTGTTGCAAACTCTAAAAGTTTTTTTGAGTGAGATGTAACGGTTGTTCGTCGAGTTGTCTTCTTTCCGTTCCTTCATAATGATTTTATTAGATTATCTACAAATAAATAAAATTGGAGTGTCTGTTTGTAATAATAAAATAACCGCTTCTTACCAAACGCATACTTATGTTATGTACACGGTACATATATCAAAACTGCTGGTAACATCGCGGGGTTCAGCTAGTTTAACATAATATAGAACCTTTTTTGGATTTTTTACTTATGGATGCAGTTTCCTCGCTCTGTGGTAAGTCTTGTATGTATATGACAATGAAACAACATGATGGTACTAAAATAGTTTTATTTACATTTTTATTTAGATTTTTACACAAAATAATGTATAAATGTTGATAATCGAAGCTTATAGGGCCCAAACACGAACATAGTCAACTTGTAGAGACGCGTCTTGTCCGTCATTGTGATTTAAGTTCCACGTGGGCAGCCATGCTCCGCGAGCGTTCCAGAAGTCACGTGTTGCCTTGTGGAGACAATTATATATTTATGAGAAGATAATATACTTGACCTAAGCTTGAAAATATTTTAGCTCATTGTTCTGTGGGTAATCGACAAATAGTTAAACTAGATTTAGAAATAAATAGGCTATAATTAAATCTTCACTCTAATCTACTACATATATGTTCCTAACTGACTGCCTCGGTGGCGCAGTGGTAGCGTACGCTACTGCTGTTCTTGAGGTCTCGGGTGCGATTCCCGGGTCGGATCAAATGTTTGTATGATCTGCAAATATTTGTTTCGGAGTTTGGGTGTTTTCTATCTATAATATGTATGTATTTACAAAAAAAGTATGTAAGTATTTATATCAGTTGTCTAGTACCCATAATACAAGCTCTGCTTAGTTTGGGACTAGATGACGTTGTGTGTTAGATGTCCGAAAATATTTATTTATTTATTTAACTATATGGTATTAAAGATTAAAAGACGTCCAATTTTTTTCTACTAACATTTTTCGAAGTTATGAGTGATAGAGAAGTGTATAAGTGGCAGAGAAAGAGTTTTTCTTAATGACATTAAAAAAAAAAAACGAAATTTCCATCGGCCACCGGTAAGTTCGCCTAGAGTATCTTGTCGGCATCATAACTATGTCAGGTGCTGCCGTTCTTTGTGACATTATTTAACTTTATCAGTCTACTTACTAAGATATTATAATGCCGATTCGTTTTACAATTATAACCTCCCTTAACTGACTGGTATAGAATGCCGTAGGCATTAAGTTCGAAAATGCACCAAAAGTGCATGATGTAAGTCGAAATTAGGTAGCTATAACTTACCGTAGGTGACCCGTTCCACCAGGGTTTAGGGGTAGGGTTGGAGACACCGTCAGGGAAGAATCCATTAGTTCCGCCCACAGCCAAATTCATGATGATGTAGAACTAAATTTTTAAAAACGAATTATTAACATAAAGTCGAAAGTTCAGGATCAAAAATATCTTTCATTATTGATTTCATTTCTAAGACAGCATTAAAGTTGATTTTCCTAAATGCGTCATGTATGAACATGAAAAAGTGAGCATAACTTACAAAGTTCTAAATCTGTGTAGCGAAGATTGAACAGCATGGAAACCATTTTTCTAATAATCAAATCTAGAGAGTGTGGTATAAAAAAGACGTGTCAAAGATTTAAAAGCTTTATAGGTACACTAAGTAGTAGTACCTTTTCGTCAAATGGTGCCATTTTGGATCCAAACCGCCATGGGTTCTCGACGCTAGGGTTCTGGTTGAAACCACCATATTCCCAAAAACCTCCGTTGCCTGGTGCAACACGTCCGAGTTCTACATCATCGATGCTAAATCTCAGAAAATCTGCAAGTAAGTAAATTAAGGTAAATGATGAAAAATAGTACTTAACAAAGATTTTCTTTATAAGAAATTAAATAAAAATAGATAAAAAATATATAAATAATTTAAAAAACTTTCACTTAATAATACGACAATAACACATGAAAAATTGTTGTAGATACTGTCTCTAAAAAAAAACATTTCCAAGAAAATTAATGCTAGGTAGCACTATTGCGCTTATATTCCATTCCAGACTTTAGCTCCGAGAAGATGAATGGAATGGACACTTCATATAATCTTTACATAGCCTTAGCTTTATCAAAACCTTATCGGTAGTTTCTACGCACGTGAAAAGAAAAAAAAATTTACCCACAGGTTTCATAGTAAGTAGGATGTTACAGATAAGTAGGTACTGTTTGTTGTATTCGTTTTGAATTCTTACCTGGTGTCCATTCAAGCTGGTAGCGATGGAAGTTTTTGTCATAACCATTGCTGTTCCTACGGACCCAGTGAGCGCGTTCCCATCCGTTCATTGCTGGGAACGGTCCATAATGAAGTGTCGAGCCGGCTTCCTGTATAATGTTTGAGGCTATCATTATCATTTGATATGAAATTTGAAAAGTTTAATCTCGACTTCATTTAGATCAATAATTGTTCAATTAAGGAATTATTGTTAATGTTTGGCTATAAGAACGGGTAGAATTAACATTAAATATATTTTGATCTAGTATTAAGTTAGTAGACTTTTAGATAGAATTGACGTATGTTATCTTACTTGTGTACCGATGTGAAGTCCATTAGAAAGCATGTTTCGATTGCCTCGAGATTCTACCAAGTCGATTTCTCCTGAAGCGGGCCATGTACCATAAGCGTTGTAGGCAGGCATCAACCAAATTGCTAATTAAATTAAACAAAAATTACTATCATCTGGAAAATGTATTATTGGTTTACGATATTCTACTTATTTAAACTACACTACTTATTTACAATGTGGGATGTATGTAGAATATTATAAATCACTACTTTTTGGTACAAGAGGCGCTCATAACCTAATTGCACTCAGTGATTAGAAACAATGATGGTTGACCGGTAGTGGCATGTTACCATGAGCGTCTCCGTGATTTGGAGGTCACGTTAAGCAGTCGGTCCCGGTTGCTATCATATGATAACAGTCGTAAAGCTTAGTTGGAGGCCTTTGGGCGGCTTAAAAACATCCAACGGCAAGATTACGTAGCCACAACGTTGTCTTGCCAATCCACAACCCGCACTCGGCCAGCGTGGTGACGTGTGGCCTTAACCCTCTCCGGAGAGGAGACCAGAGCCCAGCAGGGGGACGTTATGGATTGTTGATGATAAATCACTACTTTCGTTTTATCAGTAAGTAGATATTTAGAATTTCTTAAAATCATTACATAATTATATTTCAACTACATGTATGTTAAAATTCTGTTGGTAGGAATTGAAATAAACAACTTAACAAAATACATAGCTTCCCTGCGAATAGAAAGCGATGAAGAATCTTTCTTTTGGATTTTACTATCGAGGCGGCATTACTTAGATCTAGTACTTACTACAGTACCTCCAGCTGCCTGTGTTTAGATACCATGTGTCTTAATCTAAACGCAGTTGTAGGTGCATTACTAAAATATCACAGGAAGGTTAGAATGAGTTTTAATTAGTAATATATTACCTGGCCATAACCAGTCTCCAGCGGGCATCTTAGCACGAACTTCCACACGTCCATAGTGGAAGCTGAAGGAATTTACGGTGCGGAGACGTGCGCTCTTGATTGGATTCAATAAGTTTGTTGGAGTACCGGTACGCTCACAACCATAAAACTGTGGGTTTGTGCACCTTGAAATGATTGAAAATATAAATCAAAATAAGGAATTTCCTAGCAAAGTCAGTTTCTAACCTAAATAATGTGGCTATTCAGTATAAAATGACAATTATCTTACAGCCACCCACTTTGAGAAAAGTTTGCTTTAACTGCTGACAGTGTAATGTAAACAGCTTAAAGTCTAAGACCTGTGATTGATTAATAAATGTTTCAATATTCGTTTAATAAAAAAAACTAGTCGGAATGCAAATAATGAGATCGCAGGAATGTGCTACATCGAAGAACTCACTTTAAAAATTATCATAGCATCTATTGTTCGTTTATTAATCTGAAAGTAGATTTATTTATGCCGTACCTGTCAGCGGGAGCACCACCTTCAATGTTCAAGTGTCCGGAAGACAGGAAACTTTCGCCGAACTGATCCGATGTCAAACTTGGCCGGATGTATAAGTTGCCGCTGCGTGTAAACGAGTTTGTACGGTTGTTGCTATAATACTGGAACTCCCAGTTCTGAAAGAATCCCAAGAACCTTTAATAACTGTGCATACTTCAAGCTTCTTACGATTTAGGTCATTAAAAGTGTTATGAGTAATATGATGCTATAGCAGAACTATTAAAGTTACAAAATTGTTTCAAATGATCTTGCCAAAATATAAAGATAACATAAATGTGTTACATAAAACTTTAACTTCTTTGATAACTAATTTACCTTGCTTGTGGCAAGTACAGGCGGCAGAACAATGCGTTGCCGACCTTTGAGTTCGAGGGGGGATGTTTTATAGATAGTAACGATAACGAATATCTCACTATTCACATCACATCACACTTCACGCTAATCACACAAAGGCGAAAGTTTGTGTGTATGTATGTTTGTTTCTTCTTCCCGCAAAAACTACTGGATGGATTTGAATGAAACTTCACAGTAATATAGCTTATACATTAGAATAAATCATAGGCTACTATTTGGTGCGAATATCGACATACAAGCAGGCGAAGCCACGGGCAACAGCTAGTAGGCCATAAAAGAGAACAGAAAATGTAAGTATTCTTCAAGCATTAGTATACAGAAGGTATACAGAGACTTTTAGTTATCAAAATAATATCAGTTTCGAGGCAGTAGATTAGTAGTGGTATGTACGGAGTACACGTGCATACTTACACCACCACCAGCTAGAGTATTTTCATGTTGCCATTTCTCAACGTCTAATGTATTGAAGTCGTCGGTGAAGATTAGTTGACCAGAACATACTACAGCAGGGGCATGAGTGCCACTGACTGTCGTCACACTGGGGGTGCAAGCCTCACCAAATGAGGCAACCGCTAACACTCCCACTACCACGAACAACATCTCTGAAAATAAATAAATGTATTTGTAATTTTAACAAATCATGTAACCTTGAATTATATGATATTTGTCTATGCAGATCATCGTTTGCAAACATTATTGTTTCAATTGTTTATCGCTATTTTTTTCACTTTTGACCTGCCTTTATTAAACTATACATACAAAATGCCGATTAAAACAGATACACGATTTATATAAAGCAAATTATTTTGTTCATAATAAATAAATTTTAGACGTCACTCACCGGCTAATGCTAGCAAACACTGCTATGAAATTGGATTTGTATTTAATTTATATACATTTGTATATCTCGATTAACGATAATCCCACTTCATCAAGCTCTAAGGCAAAACGACATCGGTGTAGTCAGTGTGACGAAGCGTGAATAACTACTATCATAATAAATAAGTTATTTTGTTTTTCCTCGACTTTGTAATAATTTTAACCGTCTTGGCTGAATTTGAGATATTAACTGTAACCTTTTGTTTATCTTAATCATATCATATCAAAATAGTCTCAAGTTTAGATTAAGATTGGAATCAATAACATATTTGACACGATCATTTATGAGGTTTTTAAGGCTATTACATAGTCGTGAGAAAATTACATGGAGTCTGTAAATTAAGAAGAACTTCAATTGTACAAACAATCTCGGTGATTGTGCAAATACCTATCGGTACATATATTTGCTAGCAAGCTATTAGTTGTTGATTTCATAACAACAAAACTGTTGTATCTGTTTTAAACATTTTGGTACATCGGGTCCTGAGATTATTCTTAGTAAATAAGGAAATAGAAAAGGTTATTATAACTAGTTGTAAGTTTAATATGTAGGATGTGGCAGTATTTTATACAAATAAACAAACTCAGTAGCGAACTTTTTTTGGGATCTTTAAATAAGAACAATTATATACATTGTTTGTAACTTTAACCCTTTTACGCATCGCACGCAATGAAAACACTTAAAAGGAATAATTTTCCCCCATTTCTGCAACATATTATACTGCGCTCTTTTTGGTCGTAGCGTATAGTCTTCTTCGATAACTAGGCTTAGATCACGCAACTCCCTGTCCTTATGCCACAAGTTGACAAGGGCTTCCTCCAACTCTTGTCATTTCTGTCTACCATCAGCTACTCTTGTCCATATTAGGTAAATAGTTACTGACTAATCATAAGTATCATCTGAGTTAGATTTAATTGATACAGCGTAAGAAGTGGTTACGCTCTAAGAACCGCAAGTCGGGTAAAACCTTTCGGGATTTGAATGAAACATATTTACATGGCCGATAATTGTTTTATTTCCTTCCTATTTACGTATATATGGTTAAAGTTATTAATCTATGACTAAGGCAATAATGAATAACATGACTCATAACTTTTGATGTAACGTCTTATAATATAGAACAGACTTGTACAGCTAATGAAATATTGGATTTTTTAACCGACTTCCAAAAGGAGAAGGTTCTCAATTTGATTGGTATTTTCTTTTTTTGTATGTCCACTGATTACTTCGTCAATTGTGAACCGATTTTAAAAAATCTTTTTGCATTCGAAAGGGTATGCTCCTCATTTGGTCCCATTGTCATTATATCATGATCTGATGATGGGATCCCAAGGAAATCGAAGGAAACCCTCAAATTTGTTAGGCACGTACTATGTTTTAGTCTAAAGCTATTGCAGTATTTATACCTGGTAGTCATGGAAGAAATGGAAGATATAACTCCTTAATGGTAAGGAGTTGGATGATAAATCTTTAAATGACATATGTATGTATGTGTGTTACCTTAACCCGTATTATTATTATAATAACAAGTTATTTTGGTGAACTGATGATGGAAGGTAAAACGCCTCAACAGTTGGGAGTTGGAGCATAATTCTTTCAATTTCATACGTATCTATAGATCTTTAGTTGTTTGGTGCAACTAAAGATATATAGATACGTATAAAATTAAATCTTAGGTTATTTTATACTTTTTATTTTAGTTTTTATAGTCAGTTTTTTTAAACGAAGTTTTTTTTACAATAAAAATATCGGTTTATTTATGTCTAATTATGCAATTAGCGATCGATGAATGTGGATCAAGTAAAAGAAATGTGTCAGGAACGTAGTGAGTGGAGATCAATTGTCTCCGCCTACCTATTTGAGAAATAGGCGTGATGTTATGCATGTACTAGCTGTTGCCCGCGGCTCCGCCCGCGTGTATGTCGGTTATCGCGACTATATCACTATAAAGTTTCATCCAAATCTGTTCAGTCTTTTGCGCGTGAAGAAGTAACAAACATTCACACTCATAAATTTTCGCCTTCATAATAAGTGTGATAGTAGGAAGTAGGATGTACATATTGTAGGTACATTTTTGACAGTTTAATGTTGATTGTAACAAATTGCAAATAAAAATCCTTTCAGCCAACCCTGAACATATAAAACACTCTTTCGTTGAATGGCATTACAGTCAATCTATGCTTTCGGTAAAATTTCAAAAGTCTTGATCAGAAGTCCATCAGTTACCTGACGACATTTTCATACGCCACGAATATCGATGTGTGTGATGATGTGCAAAAGGAAGAAAAAAAGGATTACCTTGAGTTCTAAAAGGACGCGAATAATGAAATTCTTAGGTAGATTTTCTACACCAAAAAAGAGATTTGGGTTGTCGTTCTATATTGGCAACAAACTTAAGGCTAAATGTTACGATGTAGTAAAACTACTTAGAAGTTTAGATTGTCTAACAGCCTTTTCATAAAATATCGTAGGTTTATTTTATTATTTTTATTTTTTATTATTTATTATTTATTATATATTAGTTTATTATTTCACTGAAGAGCTCAGAAGTATCATGAAGTAGGTACCATATAGTCAGCATAGGTCAGGTCATTAACATAACCATACGTTATCCATCTTGAGCCAGATCTACAATCAGATCAATTCATCAATTAACCTGGTCCGAAAAGTTTGTCCTCTTCTCTCACAACATATTGAAATCGATAGTCTTTAGATAGACTCGAACCACGTCAGAAAATATTCCCTAGGTGAAACAGCGTTGTACAGCTTTATACGAGGAAGTTCCAGACTATTATTTTTACTGGCTTTTCTGTTCCGAATTTAACTACAACACTGTTGTGTCATTTAAAACGACCAGATAATACCTACTTATGTTACTTTATTTTTTGTTATTAAATTGTTACTCGAACGCCAATAGTTGGCGAAAATGTCTTTGCTAGAAATGGCCTATGTCCAGCAGTAAACTGGTAGATGCTGTTGACCATGACTAGTTCGCAGAGCCGACTTAAAATAAACTGGGGCCCTTGGGCACGCAAGAATATGAGGCCCTTTGGGAAAGTAAAGAAAGCGAATTATACTAAAATTTTTTTACTATGATCATTTTCTATGAGTAATCAAGTATACCATTTATAATGTCATGAAAGCTGTATGCTGCTAGTTTTTTGGTTACAATTACGATAATGGTTTCTTTTAGGTTTCCTGTTAAGCAATATCTTCTATTATATGCTTGTTTTAGGGTTCGACTAATTTGAGAAATAAGCCTTCTTATGTGTAAAAGAGACTTTATTATAAACACTCTTAAAACGACAGAGTTCCATAATGATCGCCGAGGTTTGTCGCAATGTAGCTCAAACTAAACTGCACTGGGGTCTGTGTGATGCATTTTTATATTTTGCATTAGAGTTCCATAACTTAGAGGTTTTAAATCAAATCATATACAACCTATTAGATTTGAGTAGTAAGTAGTTTTTGGTTTTCATCACATTCTCAAATTATTTCCTGTCAAACAGTTAGATGCGAAATTTTTAGTAGTACTTTCACCAAACAGATATTTATTAAACAAATAAAAATGGAAAAAAATTGTGTGTCAACCATGTTTTAAGCAAACGGAATTAATAGAATTTATGTAATTGCCATGGAGAAATGGTAACTGCGTCTGAAAGTATATAAAATACATATGTTCAGAAATACATATTTTGTTCAGAACATAGTATAAAATTAGATTTTTTCAGATGGCGGTGGCACTCAAATCTGTTCCGCGACAATTGAGCCCCATTCTTACACGTTTTTTACCATCAGGAAGTTATAGCATTACTTTTTTAACGAGTCGTTTATTAAACCTATCTAATCTTCCACTTACTCCTAATTTTAAGAGATGTAAATTGTCAGTGAATACTATTTCTCGAATATATAATAACATACCTCTTCCATATCATCAATTGGATCCTCACAATAATAGTTCTGGAGATAAAAAAAAATTATTATCAAGTAAGAGTTCCCAAAATCTTGGAACAGGGTTACCAAGGTCATTATCCTTTAAAACAAAACCTCTAAGAGATAATAAAGGAAAGAGAAGAGTGCCCAAGTTAATATTAGTACAAAATCCTTTTACTTGGTTAATGATTAAAATTGACTTCAGTGTATTAAGGAATATTTGGGATCCTACATTTAAAGAGTCAGAATTCAAGTATGGGACCAAACAGGTAGTTTTCTTACTTAACTCTTTGTCTTGAGATAGTAGTATTAGTAACATTGTATAGATAAATATACATGTAGATATGGATATAATATAAATATCACACAACGCCATCTCGTCTCAAGCTAAGCTTGTATTATGGGTTCTAGACATATGATACGAATACTAGATAATATTTGTAGATCATACAAACATTTAGTCCAACCCGGGAATCGAACCAGATTCCTCATGATTAGCAGTCGTACACGCCAATCGCTAGACCAACAAGGCAGATACTTTAAAGTACCCACAATACTCACCTACCGGTAACTCCACTCATCCAGAAAAAAGTACCTAACGAAAACTTATACATATAAAATTTCTCGTGGTATTCTCGCCGAGCCAGTCTGTATACTCCGAAGCATGGCTCTGCCTCGTAAACTTGTTTGTGTGTTAATTCTGTGTTTGTAGTAGTGCTTGTGTGTGCATAGTTATTCTGTAGAGAACCCACTAAAATACACATATGTATCATGTGGCTTTCTATCTAACGTAGGAATTTAAAGGATAAACCTAGAATTTATATTCGATTTCCAGATGGTTGTATTCTTATACTTATACTCAACTCCACTTAGTCGAGTGTTAGTGTTAAGCCCTCTTTAGAATCTTAATAAAATGACAGATAAGCACCAACTCCCCAATTCTTTTTTCAGGCTATTTCAAGAGTAACAAATGTAATTAGCTCCGGTCGTTACGCTGAGTTAAATGGTCTACTCACAAAAGCGGCCCGACTAAGTTTAATGAGAGAATTGGAACGAAATTGGGGTGACAAACAACGTTCTCTATTAGCGTTGGAAAACAACGACATACAGATTACATCACCGAGAAAAGTTTATTTTATTCGGATTGCTGGTATGTTTGCACTCGAAAAATGTTATCGTCTTTAGATTCTATTGCGCTCAGACACACTACTACTACTACTAGGTTTTATAGATTTAAAGTCTAGTCTGTATCTATCTACTTTGTATTTTTCAATACTATTTTACCCTCTTCAAGACGTCCGATTAAATAATAAATAATCTAATGCAAAAAATCGTTGCAAATTATAAAAGCGGGCTTAAAAAATTGTAAAAAGAACCATCGACGTGTCTCAAGTTTATGTATTTGAACAACAAAAAGTGTGCGTCAATTGCCTTGTTTTTCCTAACAGTTAAGTAATATGCGATTAAGATTTGCGATGAGACATTATCTTGATCCAAATTATTTATAATAGGATATAAATACTGTAAAATTTTCATGGATTACATTTGTCTGATAATTTGCCTTTGTTATTATTAGCTACTGATGTTAAACGTTTTCTGTAGCCAGCTATAATTTTTTTTTGGATCATTTAGATGTTGAGGTGGTGAAAACATATCAAGGAATCAAATAAATCAATTTTACTTAGAATAATACAGCTTTGTATGTCAAAATACAATAATTCATCTTCGAAAAAGACAAATCTTTTATGTTCAGGTACAACAATGATTTTTTTAGATAAGACTTCTGCCTAGGTGGTAACGGAGCTTTGATTTATATCGAAATACCATAAACAAAACGATTATAGCGTGCAATAAAAATACAAACTAGTAATCCTAAGTAAATAACAAATTACTTATTTCAGATAAGAAATTTTGCGATGTTGATATGGCCTTCTTGGCATTAAAGTGGGCACCTGTAAACAGCATTGAAGCGCTTATATTTACTGAGATATTTGCGAGATTCCATCGCGAATACACTCCACATTGTATACCTGAGTGGACCATTGCCTATTTCAAAGTGACTCGTTTCGAAGTTCTGCGACGATAATGTAACAACTGCTTTAATTACAAAAAAAATATACAATTTTTTATTAACTTTTAATGCTTTTACTATCTAGTGCAATCTGTACCCTATCTGGTTTTATTCCATTAAAAAAATATTTTAGCATCAAATCAATTTGGTATCCGACACTCCCACCGTGGGAGAGCCATGCGGCTCGACCGGAGTGATACCACGGCCTCACATATAACCGGTGTGAAATAGCGTCTGCGCTGTGTTTCACCGAGTGAGTGAAGATACCGGAGGTCCATAAAACCAACCCCTCCCCGCATCCCTTTCTCCACTCACTTGTGACGCCACTGGTGTTGCAGGTGTCTATGGGCGGCCGTAATCACTTATCATCAGGCGATGCGTCTGCTCGTTTTCGTTCGTTAATATTAGTCAGAATGTCTTCTACAGAGTAATTGATTATTTATCAGCAAAAATAGATATTTGACAAAATTACGTCTGTTCTTTTGCCCTCCGAAATCTTAAAAAAAAAACATTATATTACATTAGTGGTACTACTAAATGTTTATTTGAGAAATAGTGTAAGATTTAAATGATTGTCATATCATAACACTGGAACAGGATTATTTTTTCTTATCGACCAAGAAAATAGCTTGATAAAGAATCCAGTTAGACACTCTAGTGACAATCTAATGTGACTACGAATATACAATGAGTTATTTCCATTTAATGCTTTACAGTATTGTCTATATATCTATATAAATATACCTGAAGAGAAAAAACTGGGTAAAATAATCTTAAATCCATTGTTACCTGTCTCTTTGGTCTCCAGTAAGATGTATTCGAGGGGTTTACTCTGTTTCTCAATTATCATTTTAAATGTGAATATGTCTTTCTTATATATGTCTGAGCACACATCGTCACAATCAACATCATTTGAGATGATAATTATGTCCCAATTATATATTATCTTTAAAATATAAAATTTTGCAAACGTATCCATAAAGTCTGAAAGTGAGACATAGACCTTTTAAGCAAAAACAAAACATTCCTCCCATGTATGAAATAAAAACGCTCTTAAAATTGTCTTCAAATTCTATAAAAAAAATGGAATCATATAAAATCATACACGTATTACAAAAATAATTAAAACTTTATTAAACATTTAAAACCAACGGGTAATATATACAACTAATCGAATTATTTAACGCTCTATAATTCTAACAACATGGTGTATGGGTTTTCGAGATAAGTTTTTATGAGGCTGGAGAAGCGTGCCATGGTGACTCCGTCGATGACGCGGTGGTCGGCTGAGAAACTTATTGTGAGTATGTGCGCTTTCTTCACGTTCCCTTCTGAGTCAAATCTTGGCAATACCTACAAAGTTATAATAGTATTAAGTTTAACAAGTATTTAACGATATTCGAGATGATGCCAATGAAATTACACAGTAACTGTTGCTCTTACGAATGATTACTGTTATTGTAACGCTAGCTCTCTACATCGAGTTCGTTTTGGTAAAGAGACAATCACAACGCCAAACGCTGTAACAGTGATGATCGAGTAGGAGTGAAATAAACATAAACTAGGCCCTCCTCTTAGAATTGGATCATTCTATGATGTGACCGGAAACTTAATGAAATCGTTGTATTTTGTAGTACAATTACCTAAAAAATGCTTTGTAACTAAAAAGCTTTGTAACTACAAAGCATTTTAGGTCTAAGTATTTTAGGTAGTTGTTTTTGGTAAATTATTTTCATTTTATAACATAAATAGGTAGTTGTGTCGAGAAATTATTTATCGTGGGTTTGATGGTTCTGGAGTGTTTCTGGTGCCATTTACCTGAATTCTTCCAAGAGCCCCGATAGCTACTTGCGGTGGCAGGATCACAGGCTTAGTATATGTTCCACCAATCTGAAATATTAACATTACCAAAATTGTATTCCAAAATAACATCTCTGAAATTCACCGGGGTACTGATGATATGATAAGCACCAATGTTTAAGATAAAATTAACTGGTGTTGTACAAGTTAAAACGTATAAATTCCATTTTGTGAAATCAAATGAATTAATGAATAAAATAAAGTAAAATTACATGATCGGTGTTTCGTGTTAGATCCACCACAAAAGGTTTTTTGAGCTTTTGTACTATACGGGTAACTTTATTAAGAGTGTCTGTTAGTTGTGTTGTTATGAATATTTAAACGATCATTACTTAATTTTGCATTAGATTTATAAAGGGTAGAAAAAGTACATTGGACACGTTACATAAAAATTTACCAACGTTAAAAGTTACTTAAGATAGTGAATCGAGTATAAAATTTACACCGCGTGCATCGTAGGCTGTTTTATTTATAAAAAATACGACAAAATAGGGTGTTTGTGTGAAAAATGTAGCATATATTTGGCAATTTATATACTTACAATCCCAATATTGGAAATGGTGAACGTCCCTCCGCTAATTTCATTTACTCCAAGTTGACCCTTATTTCCTTTTTCTTGAAGACTATTGAGATCACGTGCGATTTCTAAAATTGTTTTGTTTTGTACATCCTGTGAACAAGTACAATTTAACAAAAATAAAACCGACTTCACGGTTCGACTCGATTTCTCTTGGATGCCATCATCAGATATTAATGTCCTTATCATGGTGTGGTACCATGATAAGGACATTAATATCTGATGATGGGATCGGGAAGTTGGGATATTTCTTTTCCATTAAAAAAAAACATCAAAATCGGTCATCATCATTATCAAAGTCCATAAACGACGAAGTTATACGCGAACACACATAAAAAAAAATACGGTCGAATTTAGAAACCTCCTCCTTTTTTTGAAGTCGGTTAAAAACATAATGTTTACTGCGAATATAAGTTGAAAGTGCAAAATACAATTATGTAGTAATGGTATTTTTATTTGTGAAGATCATTATTCAAAAGCGTAATAAGTACAGACTCGATTTTTTATGACCTTTCTTTAAAAAATAAGTAATTTACCTTTGACGAAAATAAACAATAACAGGTGAGCCCATGGTATAAAATACAGGTATGCTATTCCGAGACCATCTCCAGGATAGACAAGTGTCCGCTAAAAAGCATTAAATAGGCGACGCTACTGTAGCAAAAGTACCTCTATACTCCATGACCTTTTCTCTACATTATTTTGTAATACGCAAGTATATAGTTGTCATTTTCAATAAGTAACTACTTTAGTCTACTGAGAATCTGCTATAATAACTTATATTTAATTATATTATATTAATTGTATAGGTACTACTACCATTTTGATAAATACTATAAATACAAATAAAATTTGAGAATAGCTGACTGGATAGTGACGTCACCCTGGGTAGCTTTCGGAATGTCATACATGTATTGTTATACCATGGGTGAGCCTATGTCTAGAAGATGAGGCGTTAGGCTAATGTTATAGTTTAAAGTCTTTTCAAAGATACTACGCAATACGTGACTAGTCACTCTCTATACCTACAAAAATTATGAAGTATGTAACTTAAAAGTTATGATAGTATTTACCAGTATACGTACAGTTACAGTATACATACAGTTGTTTAAGTTATATAGGCGAACGTGTCAGTTGTACATTTACATTTACTACTGACACGTTCGTTTCATATCAAAAAAGAAACGGAACCAGCAGTACCTGTACATACTATTCTAAAGTTTTCGAAAGTCAATAAATAATAGACATCCTTCATTTCCAATAGCAACCAAATACAACTCTACAGAAGGAGAACTACGAGTAATAACGAATGAAAAAGGATATAAAAATTAAAAGAGAAGTTTTTTTTGTTTGACCCTGCAAAAATGACTCTAGTCTGCCTGATGGAAGACATAAGTAGAATCCAAGAGTGGTGGTCACCATACTGCGAATGCAGACAATGCAACAATGCAGCATGGCGACCCACACCATGGTGGGCTAGTGATACTTCTGCATCATTGGGCCTCCGGTCTCGCAATCACCAACGAAACACGACAGCACGATCGCTGTCATTTTATGTTGATTTTCTAGGGTAGTACCGCCCGCCTAGGGTAGTAGAGCCGGCACGTTCGTGCTGAAATCAGTGTGGCTGTACTTCCTTGCAATACCTTATATATAACAATAAATACCTTAATAACTGGCACGATTAAGCCATTTGGGGTATCCATTGCGACTCCGATGTTGTGACTTGCTTTGTAAATTAGGTTTTCACAAGTACTGTCGAGAGAGCTGTTTATAATCGGCATTTGTTCAAGTCCTAGTGACGCAGCTTTGATGATGATCGGCATGTACGACAATTTGACATTTCGCTCCTGTGCTATTTTTTTTAAAACCTCCCGAGATTCGACTAAATTCGTCACATCGTATTCTTCACTGTAGCCGAAGTGTGGTATTTTCTGTGGAATATTGTAAAATTTATTACATATTAAGAAATAATCTCTAGTTGTCATTTTCAGTGGGATTCTTGAAACTTACAGTAAATACGGATCTCTATAATAAATAACGTAGGTATGTCATATGGTACTACAGAGAATAAGATATTTAAGGATTATGTAGTTTAAGTCCAGTTAAAAAGGTTTTCAAATTGTAGTTAGTATGTAACCTTCTGTATTTTTAATGTAAAATGATAATAAATAAATATTTAGAAATAGTAAAAATCGAAACTGTCCCTTTGGACTGTATCAAATACGGGGCAAATGATTGTACATGTGGCGACCTCCACATGCATACAGCGCCTGGTCGGAGGATCGTTTGTTGTTTGTCGTGTTGTTGTTTGATACGGTGGCGCCATTTCCAACATATACGTCTAACTACATAGTACTATTTTCCTAGTTATTCCTAAAAACGAAGAACTTACCAAACCAGAATCGCGCAATAGAATTTCTCGCGCCGATTAGCATATACACAACATCTCAACATCAACCAGGGCCGTGGCCCGTCAGGCGTGATCACCTCGCCTGGTCGGAGGATCCTCCCTTTGTGTTGGAGGGACCGACACTGTCCGGTCACTCGTCCCTTCATCGTATAAATATTGTAGATATGTGTGTTTGTGTAGCCAGCCTCAGAGCTCCAGTCAGAGTAAGGAGCTATTTTATTGAGCTCAGTGATACGCTTATATTGTAGATAAGCAACTAGATTTTATACCAATATAAATACAGGCAGGCAGATTCCATTACTAGAAATACACTGTTAAACTGTTCCTGTGTACATTTGAAAAATTCGTACATTTAGGCATGCTGTTAATAAATTTTAAGAGACTTACCATCGCTTCTGTCATTGATTTAACCATAGCTCTGGTAAATCCACTGATAGGTACCACTCTGTCTTCTTGCAATAACTCAACTTTAGCAGTTTGATATACAGGCATTTCTACTGCTCTAACACTTGTATCATCTATAGTATCATTAGAACTATCCGAACTCATATTTAAATGGGAGAGCATGTCTTCTTTGAGTATCCTTCCATTTTTCCCTGTTGCTTTGACAGTGCTCAAATCTACCTTGAAATAAAGAAATATTATCATTTAACATGCAGTTAGTTTGTTCAGGTAATGTAATATGAAGAGTATACGAATGATAATGAACTTACAAGAACACTAGACATAATGCATGAATTATTAACTACTCAGTGAGTAGGTACCTATTTGTGTGGAAACGGATTAGTGTCAACACTCCTACTCATTCAATGGCTGTCTAGTCCATTGAAATGTTACATTTTTATAGGGCTTAGCGTGCATTTCTAAAAGGACGCAGTTTTATTTTTTAAATATGAAAGAGATTTTTTTATTAAAATGATCAGAAAAAAAATTTGGCGAAAATTTTCATACATGTTATAACGTTGGTATTTTTTGTTTTACGACTAAAGGGTGTTAGAAAAAGTTGTAGAAAAAATTCGACTGGCAACTAAAACTATTTAATAATTTTTTGTCACATCTATATTTTTGCAAATTAACCAGACAGGCCGGAGGACAAGGGTTGCAACCCCACAAACTTGAATTTAACTTTACACTAACATCTCCTTCATATCTAAAAAATATAATTGCGTCCTTTGAGAAACGCAACCCTAAATGTAAGTTTTCAATGGACTAATCGTACGAGGCGACTAATGAAACAACTACCCAGGCTAACATCACTGCAAGGAGATGGAAAGCTTTAGATTCGTTATTAAAAATATTTAAAGCATTTTTATGTTTATTCATTTTAGGATTTTATGATGCCATGAATATCTTATTATAAAAATTACCTTAAAGAAGTAACCAGAATTATGTGAATAAAAACATTTCATTTCTATGGTGTCGTCGAAATAAAGTCCCTGCACTGACCTTCGATGACGGAGGTCAGTGCACGGAGTTTACTTCGACGAAGCCACCTTTAAGATTTGTGCTAAGATAAGCCAATTTGTAAATCAGGTTATGAAACTTGATTCACAAATTGGGCTTATCTTAGCACAATAAAAATATCTTAAAGGTTCGCAGGTAGGTACGTGGATCGAGGTGTTAAATTCTTAGTCAAAATATAGAATTATTTTAAAACCTTTAAAACATTTGGATTCACATCCTAGGAATGATCTAAATTCATAGTTTACTAGCTGTAGCTCGCGGCTCCGCCCGCGTGTATATCGGTTATCGTGGCAAATACTAGCCTATGAGTTATTCTGAGGTATAACCTATATTACTGTAAAGTTTCATCCAAATCCGTTTAGTATTTTTTGCGTGAAAGAGTAACAAACATAAACACTCACAAACTTTCGCCTTTATAATATTAGTGTGATGATTGATGCTGACAACTGAAACATACCTATGTGTATATTAATAATTTATTAATAATGTTCATATAGGTATGTTTTTTTGTAAATAATATCTGACCACTCTAAAAATAATGAACATATTACTACATAAAAAAATAATAATATATACAGTGAAACATAGAACCTCCTCCTTTTTGGAAGTCGGTTAAGAACATAATATAATATGTTTTTATTTTTAGAGCGCCCAAACAAGTCAGACCTGTGTCTCCATATAAATAATGGAATATTAAATGACCTAACCGGTCTTCACGTAAATAGGATAGGTCAGTATCGTTTTTATCATTGACAATAAATGTTGTTTGAAAAAGAAAAGTTATCTAGATACACTTCTGTAGATTTAGTGTATATTTTCTATTTTCAAATAAAAACAAAGCAAAAGAAAAAAAACGACATCTAGAGCTAAGAAATTCATTGGCATTCAACATTATTTGTTGTGTTGCAAGAAATGCTGTTAGAATTATCCCAAGCATGTTTAAAAAAATATATATTGTTAATTTTCAAATGGATAGAATTATTCTTTTTAAAAATTAAAGACACAAAAGTAAAGAGAATAAAAATATTTATAAATTCACGGTAAACAATGAAAAAGAAATACTATGTTTGGACTAGTTTGTACTAACTAACACGGATGAAGAACAGAGCTATGCTTTTTAGAATGCAAGTGAAACAGTAAACAGTAGGGAACCACTATTTGGAAATAAGAATATTATCGCCTTCCTAGCCTTTATTGTTCCCAAGATTTTGAACGGAATTTGAATGAAAAAGAGATTGGAAATAAGAACATGGCGATTAAATAGCTATATTCAGATTAAATAACAAAGGTAGATAACGCAAGGCCTTGTTCTCGTTGAAGCAAAAAAGTAGCGTAGTTATAAGTAAACACGTACGTACACGTAGTTGTGTAGCTATATTATAATTTTTGAGAGAGGAGAGTAGGAGAGGCTTTTGCCCAACAGAAATGGTGAATTCAAATTTCGAACTAATTTGCACTGTATTGCTCCGAGTTAATTTATTTAAAGATCTGTTATCTGTCTTCAAACACATTCAATTATACTTAAATGTTTATTCGACTAACCTTGAACTGAGCAGCAATTCTTCTTACTGAAGGAGTTGTCAATACTTTCACTTTTTGGTTTGTTTCGGTGGAAGAAGTTTCTTTAGAAACTGCAGGTACATTGTCTTCTGATTCAGATGAGGAGTCTGGAAAAAATATAGCCATACAATATAATAACATATTTGATAATAAAACTAGTACACGGATGGACAAATTGTTGTTCTGAGTCTAGTTATTCTTTGTGTCCGTTACACGTATGTTTGTAAAGCCCTTCGCGACACACGCGATTTATTGCTAGTTCGTTTACTATCTCTACATGATACAAATGTCTTTTTACTTATAATATACAAGTATTGTATTCAAGTATATTATGTACATACTCAGTTTCAGAACAACATTATTTGTCAGGTTTGGTCATAGGTAGGTCATAGAAATATGTAATATTAGTAATAATATAATTATAATAATAGTTCGTAAGGTTTTTTGATAACATTTATATAGCCTACTAGCGGAACCCCGCGGTGTTACCCGTGGTTATTGTCGTACTGCGGGAAACGCCGCGAGATAAAGCTAGTCTAAAAAAATTAGCCTAAGTTACTCCTTAGATCATCAGCTGTCTGCCTGTGAAAGTCCCATCAAAATCGGCCTAGCTGTTTCAGAGATTACCCGGAACAAACGACAGACAGACGGACGAGAAAAATTAAAAAATAAATATTTTGGTACATGTGTCGTGTATACATACATATGCATTTATTTAAGAGCGGTTATTTTAATATTACAAACAGACACTCCAATTTTATTTATTTGTATAGATGTCACACGGACCATTATTACGAATCTATTGACATCTCGTTCATTGAATTCAGTTCAGTAGTAAAGCGTTACGCTGGAATATAAAACATGCAGGGATTGCCAAAAGTATTACACTTCCTTTTGAATTCGTAGTAGTCGGATAAATAGTGTCAGTTCCTTAACCATTTCCTTAGTTATCATACAGTTATTGTATCATCATCATCATCATCAGAACGTTGCAGTGGACTGGACATAGGCCTTTCCTAAAGCACACCACAGAGTCCAGTCTGCTGCTTATTGCATCCAGCCTCCCCCGGCCCTCATACTCAAGTCGCCCCGCTATGTGGCCAGAGAGCTGCTGCCTCTCCCCTCTGGCCATTTTTGGTATTATATAACAAAAAACATAAATTAATTGGTACCTTCATCGCCTTGAACATCTATATCAACTAGAGGTTGTCCGACCAGTGCGATCTTATCAACTTCATGGTATAACTTGGTAACTGTTCCATCGTATCGGCTTGTGATGGTTACAGCGGCCTTGTCACTCTGCACCTCGCATATGTTGTCGAATTGTTGTACCTTATCGCCTACTTTGACAAACCTGAAGCAATTGAATATAATATTAAACAAATTTAATATATTTATGTATAAATGGTGTCTGCACAGGATTGGGTGATGTAGCGAGCTTTGAAGGAGGGCTATGTCCGAGTTTACTAGCTTTTGCGTGTATGTCGATTATTGTGGTTGGGAGTAACCTGTTCCTCAGGAATGAAAGTATCTTCAAGACAAATTTCATTGAAATCGGTACAGTGGTTTAGCCGTGAACGCGTAAGAAACTGACAGACAGAGATACTTTTTAATTTATAATATTAAGCATGGAAAGAGTGTATGTACATATGCGAAGTTATATATACTATACTAGTAGTCATCCAGTGGTCGGAATGCAACTATGGTTAATTCATTTTTTTTTCAATTCTCACTCCTTCTCGATATAAACCTTAACTGTGCCAAATTTCATACGCCGTTCGCATAAATTTCGTGAAAAGGGATACAAAATTTTTGCATTACATATTAAATATTATTCGTGCCTCGAGTTTAAAAATCAATCTGGCAGTGCCTGGAGATTGCCAATAAATAGTCATTTGTTTATCATAATATTTGATAAGAATTGTGTATTTTATCAGTAACGTCATCACTTTCGTATAACGTGTGACATTTATTTATTACATCGACTGAGTATGTGTTTATTCATGTCAGTATTACATCATATATTGTTTATTATACCTAATAATCAGTCATCTATCAAAGAAGATAATATGTTTTACTTATAATATACAAACTACAGTACGAACAAAACGCGATAAATAATTTAGCTTGGTGAGTTTTGAACACAAAGTGTCTTTAGAAATTGTGCATCTAAAGCCTTTGTACAGAGGTTTTATGTACGTATATATAATATCCTTCAGTGAACGTAAAACAACTTTTGAGTTTAATTTGCGTCTTACTTGTTTGCCAGAAGGCCGAATAGTATTAAGTAGTATTAAAAAAATCACAAATACATTTTCGTAATGAAACATTTTAATTTTAATGTATTCATTGCATCTAATTAAAATTCAGTCGAATTATCGATGTATTGTCCTATTAGATATTATGTTTTTTACTTTTATATTTTAAAGAACCCATTTTTGGCTGTTTCCGGCACAAAGGTAATCAGAACACTTGCTGCGCTCCCACACTGAAAGTCAATGGCCGTCCAAGGACAACCCTGAGAGAGAGAGACACCACTCATTTCGTTTAGCCTGAATTAATAAGTCGAACGCCAGCGTAAAGCGGACGTGGTGACACAGGTGGATGGCGGTAACAGTGCTGAGATGTGCCTGTTTGGATAACAGGCACATATGTCATCATCCGTTTTGCGTTTTTCGAAGTTTGTAATTATAATGTGTATATTAGTAAGATAATAATATTTTTTTCATCCCACCATCTCGGAAAGAGTATTTTTGCCCTTCGATATCTGAGTGCAAAAGCCGTTTTTATCCGCTAGAAGAAAAAGTAAATTGAATTTAGAACATCGTGTGCACTAAGTTTGTGAATTCAAAACATCAATAAATCTATTTACTTCTTCAAGGTGCCAAATTTCTAATAAAACCTTTTTTTATTTGTTAAAAACTCAGACTTGGAACCTTCTTGGTGTACTTTTATTTAATTTTCTTTGCCCGCGCCAAGTTCTTTTTTGCATTTAGTCATTACCTTGCTGAGGTGGGATGAAAAGTTAAGCATTGCACTCGAGTGCAAAGATTTTTCACCTTGTGCTCTTTTGAGTACCTCGCTAACGCTCAGGATTCTAATTTTAGAATCCTTCTTTTTGCGCGGTCTTCAAAAGCGAGCCCGTGGTTTAAATGCAACTTTGCACTCATGTATAACAAATAACTATTATTAGTGTTGTTGTTGTTGGTGTTGAAATACATTAAGGACGCGTTTGCAAAATTGATAGGTACAGAATCGAATTACTACGTTGACACAAGTTACACAAACAAGTGCAAATCGGATAGCGGCAGGTATAAATGTCAACTTGCCTAAATTGATATTTTGAAAGTTTTTTATATTTTCTCATTTCTATGTAATAGGTACTTACCTCCGGACTTGCTGGAGTGACCTGAAGGTGTACTTCGGTGACTGCTTATGGAACTCCTAGACGAGTTGACAGTCTCACCGAGTTTGGGCTCGTTTTGTTAGTTATGACTAGACCTTACCTCCGGACTACATGGAGTGACCTGAAGGTGTACTTCGGTGACTGCTAGTGGAACTCCTAGGCGAGTTGACATAGTCTTACCGATTTTGAGCTTATTTTGTTAGTTATGATGAGACCTTACCTTCGGACTACACGGAGTGACCTGAAGGTGTACTTCGGTGACTGCTAATGGAACTCCTCGACGAGTAGAACTAGGTGTGCCGAGTTTGGGCTCATTTTGTTAGTTATGATGAGACCTTACCTCCGGACTATATGGAGTGACCTAAAGGTGTACTTCGGTGACTGCTAGTGGAACTCCTAGACGAGTTGACATAGTCTTACCGATTTTGAGCTTATTTTGTTAGTTATGATGAGACCTTACCTCCGTCTTAGATGGAGTGACCTGAAGGTGTACTTCGGTAACTGCTAATGGAACTGAAGTACACCTTCAGGTCACTCCATCTAGTCTGGAGGTAAGGTCTCATCATAACTAACAAAACAAGCCCAAACTCGGCACACCTAGTTCTACTCGTCGAGGAGTTCCATTAGCAGTTACCGAAGTACACCTTCAGGTCACTCCATCTAGTCTGGAGGTAATGTCTCATCAGAACTAACAAAACGATCCCAAACTCGGTAAGACTATGTCAACTCGTCTATGAGATCCAAAAGCAGTCACCGAAGTACACCTTCAGGTCACTCCACCTAAGCCGGAGGCAAGGTCTCATCATAACTAACAAAATAAGCTCAAAATCGGTAAGACTATGTCAACTCGTCTAGGAGTTCCACTAGCAGTCACCGAAGTACACCTTCAGGTCACTCCATCTAAGCCGGAGGTAAGGTCTCATCATAACTAACAAAATAAGCTCAAAATCGGTAAGACTATGTCAACTCGTCTAGGAGTTCCACTAGCAGTCACCGAAGTACACCTTTAGGTCAATCCATGAAGTCCGGAGGTAAGGTCTCATCATAACTAACAAAATAAGCTCAAAATCGGTAAGACTATGTCAACTCGTCTAGGAGTTCCACAAGCAGTCACCGAAGTACACCTTCAAGTCACTCCATGTAGTCCGGAGGTAAGGTCTCATCATAACTAACAAAATGAACCCAAACTTGGTAAGACTATGTCAACTCGTCTATGAGATCCAAAAGCAGTCACCGAAGTACACCTTCAGGTCACTCCACCTAAGCCGGAGGCAAGGTCTCATCATAACTAACAAAATAAGCTCAAAATCGGTAAGACTATGTCAACTCGTCTAGGAGTTCCACTAGCAGTCACCGAAGTACACCTTCAGGTCACTCCATCTAAGCCGGAGGTAAGGTCTCATCATAACTAACAAAATAAGCTCAAAATCGGTAAGACTATGTCAACTCGTCTAGGAGTTCCACTAGCAGTCACCGAAGTACACCTTTAGGTCAATCCATGAAGTCCGGAGGTAAGGTCTCATCATAACTAACAAAATAAGCTCAAAATCGGTAAGACTATGTCAACTCGTCTAGGAGTTCCACAAGCAGTCACCGAAGTACACCTTCAAGTCACTCCATGTAGTCCGGAGGTAAGGTCTCATCATAACTAACAAAATGAACCCAAACTTGGTAAGACTATGTCAACTCGTCTATGAGATCCAAAAGCAGTCACCGAAGTACACCTTCAGGTCACTCCACCTAAGCCGGAGGCAAGGTCTCATCATAACTAACAAAATAAGCTCAAAATCGGTAAGACTATGTCAACTCGTCTAGGAGTTCCACTAGCAGTCACCGAAGTACACCTTCAGGTCACTCCATCTAAGCCGGAGGTAAGGTCTCATCATAACTAACAAAATAAGCTCAAAATCGGTAAGACTATGTCAACTCGTCTAGGAGTTCCACTAGCAGTCACCGAAGTACACCTTTAGGTCACTCCATGAAGTCCGGAGGTAAGGTCTCATCATAACTAACAAAATAAGCTCAAAATTGGTAAGACTATGTCAACTCGTCTAGGAGTTCCACAAGCAGTCACCGAAGTACACCTTCAAGTCACTCCATGTAGTCCGGAGGTAAGGTCTCATCATAACTAACAAAATGAACCCAAACTTGGTAAGACTATGTCAACTCGTCTAGGAGTTCCACTAGCAGTCACCGAAGTACACCTTCAGGTCACTCCATCTAAGCCGGAGGTAAGGTCTCATCATAACTAACAAAATAAGCTCAAAATCGGTAAGACTATGTCAACTCGTCTAGGAGTTCCACTAGCAGTCACCGAAGTACAACCTTTAGGTCACTCCATATAGTCCGGAGGTAAGGTCTCATCATAACTAACAAAATAAGCTCAAAATCGGTAAGACTATGTCAACTCGTCTAGGAGTTCCACAAGCAGTCACCGAAGTACACCTTCAAGTCACTCCATGTAGTCCGGAGGTAAGGTCTCATCATAACTAACAAAATGAACCCAAACTTGGTAAGACTATGTCAACTCGTCTAGGAGTTCCAGAAGCAGTCACCAAAGCACACCTTCAGGTCACTCCACCTAAGCCGCAGGTAAGGTCTCATCATAACTAACAAAATGAGCCCAAACTCGGTAACACTATGTCAACTCGTCTAGGAGTTCCACTAGCAGTCACCGAAGTACACCTTCAAGTCACTCCATGTAGTCCGGAGGTAAGGTCTCATCATAACTAACAAAATGAGCCCAAACTCGATTAGACTATGTCAACTCGTCTAGAAGTTAGAAAAGCAGTCACCGTAGTACACCTTCAGGTCACTCCACCTAAGTAGGAGGTAATGTCTCATCAATCGAGCCCGAACTCGCACAATACTACTTAGTTTTAGCAAACTAAAATATTGTTATAAAAATCTGTAAATAGAAGAAACCTCCTCCTTTTTTTGAAGTCGGTTAAAAATAATCTAACGTTGTCAAGTATCAACCTATTCTGGTTTATCGAATATATTGAATTCGAAGAGCGATCTTTTCAACAAGAGCTAATGCAAACAGGCGACACAGTGTCCACTCATGACGGCGGCTGAGCGCAGACTGAGATTACGAAATTTTTACGCGATAAATCAAAAGAGGTTCAAAAAAATAAAATAACCCTTATTGCAATCGACTACGATTCATCCGTAATAGCAAAATATGAGAAAATATAAGCTCCGGTTGTTATTTTTTCTGCGACTTTCTGTGACACTTTTATACTATTTTTTTTCTCGGATTTATAATTGACTATATATGCCTTCTTACATTATTTTTAGAAATTCTAAAATAGGTTGATTGTAGAACAAAAATGTACCAAAACTCAACCCGATATCGTAAATACTGTGGAAAATGGTTACGGAAGATCGTTTTTACAATATAAAAAAATACAATTTCCAAAAAAGTTGTCCCTCGGATTTGAAGATGAAGAACTAATCTATAAGTGTTAGTACTTTGTTATATTCAATTTGTTTAGTTTAGTTACAAATTGCACCGAAAAAAAGCATAATTTTGTACGAATCGTAAACGCGCCCTTAAGACCCTGCTTCCTGTGGTAGGTTACTACTACAACCTGTGTTACAGGAGACAGTGTCCTCAACCATCATGTTACATGTGTGTGTATATATGATATGAATGCGCGATTGTGTGTAAATGTATAGGTGTATGTGTGTGTTCATTGTAATAAGAATAAGGTTTCGGTTTACGTGTAGAATGATCAGTTCATTGTTGCAAAGTTGTTTTTTTTTATTATAAAAGTCAGTAGGTACAGATAGTTACAAAAGTCTTACCATTCTTTCACAACGACTTCTCTGATACCCTCTCCAATGTCGGAAAGTTTGAAAGCAACCACTTTGTTCGCAGTTGGAGAAGTGTGAAACTTTCTGCGGGGAATGTGAAAATCGAGATTACGTTTTACAGTACTCGTCATCAAGCATTGAGATCGATGTCTCTCCTGGAAAAAGAATGTGGAACTTTAGATTGATTAGCTTAGTACATCAGACTCAAGAGATTAGCAGATAATTTACTGCTCTCAAAAAACATTGCTGAAATTTCCTGCACTAAACGTCCAAACACAAAATTAACAAGTGCAGCTCTTGATTTCAGTAGACATACCCATATCTTGGACAGTTCAGACTCCGAGCAGTTGATTTGCTCCTCGATTAAGCTTGATTTTAGTAGTTTTAGCCGACTTTAAAAAAGAAGGAAGTTCTCAATGCGAGAAGCTCTCCATTTCAAATTGATGCAGTTCTTAAATCGTTTTTTTTTTTGTTATATTATTCACAGTTTTGATTTTTTAAGTATCACAAGATTTACAGAAAATTAATTTAGATATGAAACTTCAAACTAATATTGACACTGGCGTTCCTAGCAACAAACCTTTCCTTCTCGCCAGCCCTCGGCCTTTTCTCTATACGTGAATTCGCCACTATTTACCAATACGATAATACACGACACAGAACAGTTGTTGAAGTACAATTACAAACTGGTTGAACTCTTGAGTAAGGTTTTCCAAGAAAGAGCTTCGACTCCGAGTCGTTCTCTTTACGACGACCATGGACACCTTTTTCAGGCTTTTTCTATCTATACCAATATATAAAGCTGAAGAGTTTGTTTGTTTGTTTGTTTGTTTGTTTGTTTGAACACGCTAATCTTAGGAACCGCTGGTCCGATTTGAAAAATCTTTCGGTGTTAGATAGTCCATTTATCGAGGAAGGCTATAGGGTATATATCATCACGCTACTACTAATAGGAGCGGAGCAACAATGAATAATGTTTCAAAAACGGGGGAAAATTTCACGCTACGGGCAATATAAGGCGCAAACGAGGTTGCGTGGGTCAGCTAGTCGTGTATAAGCAGCTCTCTTACAGAGAAGGCATTTGTGGCCATTTGAAACGTTTATGTTGGAAAATCGAATGTATATGCAGCATAGGTACAGTAGTTAAACTAGTATTAATCGTCACTGATTCGTATTCCTGTATCTCGAAATCTCCTTAATCTTTACGGAATATCTTAGGTACACTCAGTACAGAAGTTCATACAGTCTTTATATTATTTGAAAATAATTGAAAAGGAGATGAGTTGAGAAAAAACCAACCAATGTCGCTGGTAAATGGTTTCATAATAAAATACATTTTTTTCAAGTACTTATATAGTATGCAGTTGTGTGCAAAACCGTTAGTTTATTAAATTGTTACTAACTGTATATATTTGAGTTGCCCAAAGGTATATTACGGGAAATGATACTTTATTATAAAATAATTGTAACTACTTTTTCCTTACAGTGTCGTATTGGGATAACAATTCTGTAAAGATACTGTAAATGTTTTTCAATTAAATAAATAAATAAATAAATAAAAGTTCGTGTGAATAACTGGAATGTAGGCAATTCTGATAGCGCAAATCAGTTTTTGCTTGATTTACAATTAAATTCTTGAGATAATGTTATCTTGTTACTATAGTGCTCATAACAAATATCAGATTCTGTGCTAGATTACATCACTCTTATGCCAGCTAATAGTAATATTTATTATATTTAAATATCATTAAAACAAAAATTATCCCTGAAATCATAATTATTCTGTAGGTTTTATTTTAATTTTATATTGACCTTCACAATTGAAAGTGAGTTAAACTTGATTACTATATTTATTTACCGACTAGTATTGTTATTCGTTATTTGGTAGCTCATAAATAACGTAGGTATACCTAAATGACTTTAAACTTATCAAATTATAAGTAAAAACTTATAACAAAATTAAATTATGAATTCTTAACCTTTCTTTAGGTATATTCTTAACTGATATTTAATGACTTTCTTATTAACAACAAAAAATATTCTTAGAAGGCAGACAGTAAATAAATCCCTGCACAAAAGTAATTATTACGGTGCAACTCTTTTTGCCGCGTGTATATAGATTAATAACCTGTTTCGATCAGTATTCTAATCGTTTATACAATACCTACAAGAGTAATTCACAATATGTTATACCAGTCATGGCTTAGTAGCATGTTTCTAAAAAATAAATATTTTCGATCATTGCACTAAAGTTGTTTATCGTGTGAATAAAATACTTCTTAAACGAACAATTAGTGTGAAAGAGACATCACAATAACCTTAAATCTAAAGTTTTATTTAAACCACTTACATTTTGCAGAAGTACAAAAACATTGCGACTCTTTGAAACATTCTTCAAGTTCACTATACACTTTCTTATTAACAACGACATTTTAAACTTTAATTATTAAAACTATTTTTCGTGTCGAGGCACAAGATTGTATCGCCGGCCGATGCTTCTTGCCGCGGCTTAACAAATACAACTGTATGTTATCATTATATTATCAGCGGGCCGGGCCACAACGTGCATTGATTATCATGGAACGAAATTAACATAGTCGAATAATGAAGTGAATATACGTCACTAGTCGTGTCAATGTTCGTCTATTTGGTTGAAAAACACAGCTCACTGCACGAATTAAAATGTTTACAACTCGACACCAAGTTAGCAAATGCGCCTTCTCTTTCCCTAGCGAATACCTGTCTCCGCCACCGCCATCCACCGAGCGGTTCATTTATTCCGTAGTTAACACCACGTAATGAGTTGTATAAATGATCTACTAAGTAAGATAATATCATAAATAAGGTAATTCTTGCTTTCGAAACTGTTGTTGACAGTAGTACTCTGATTTGGTATTATTACAACACATAATAAAATAACAAAACTCGAACTTTAAACGATTACCTACCATAGAATTAAAATATCAAAAGTCTTGAATTCAATCTCCCGAAAATTATTTCAACTGCAGTAGCGTTATCAGCTTATACAGGTTCATTATAGCACATAAACCTGATATAACATTTTGCCACAGTTGATACTCTTCCACATTAAAGTTCTTACTAGATTTTCTATTAACAGTTCTAATATGTTCGACAATTGGATTTACATTATTAAATTTAATGCAAGGTGGTGCTTTGAGCTTGCCTTTGAAAGTACGATAAATAGTAATTAGAATACGCATTAAAACAGTAATGGTTTCGTAATCAAATCGTCGAAAACTCTTTTATAAATATGGGACCTAGCACAGACCCCTGTAGACATCCTACTAACGTCATCAATACAGAATCAATGATCAAGTCTTATTAATTAATTGTGCCTTCTGAGAAGTAGAAAGAGAAAAGAGAATATAAATGTTCCTAAATTATAAAAGTAATACACTATGTATAAAAACAAAGATATATTATAGATATATACTTCATCTAGTGGAAGTAGGCTTTTACGTTTTACATATTAATCACTGAAAAAATCAAAATGATTGATTGCCGACTTCAGTAATTATAAATTTCGAATTCAGAAAGCAATTAATCGGAATTAAATCGGAAGTATATTTATCTGACGTACAAAAGAAAAATACTGCAATTTTACACAATTAAAACAAAAGACAGGAGAATATTCTGCCGGGACAAAGGAAAAACAATGTAATAAGCAATTGTTTTATTAAAGACATAATAAACATGTTAATAAAGTGAATAAATACAATAATATAATCAATAACTGTTATGTATGACAAGACGCAGGGCAACCCATATTGAGAATAACAGATTGCGAGTACATGATTATTTGAACCGACGACTCCTAATCTAAATAGCTAACGTGTATCACAGAGGCGCTTTGCTAAGTCACTGCCACTGATCATTGTTTTAGTTTATTATAGATATACAACATCTAGTTTTAGTGTAGTTCATAGAAAGTATTAAAAATTATTCTAAAACTCATTAGTGTCTCTAGAATTGCAGATGTCCATAGACTACGGTGACTGTTGTTATTGACCATCATAATCATATATTTTTTTAAGTGTAGAATAAACAGGAAGACGTGTTAATTGAGTATCATTGTGCTGTTTTGGCGATACCAGCATTTTGATGATTCGTCTGGATTTTATTGTACCGTAATTAAATTGTTCTTTTGAAATCGGAATCATTTATCAACTCTTTAAATAATTTTAGGCTTACACTACACTAAAAGTAAGCTGTTGTATTTTCTATGATGGGATTGAAAAACAAGATATACAAAATAGCATATAAGATACCCATTTCACTTTTATTATTGCTTTTATTCGCTGCACTGTTGAATTGAAATAGCTAAAACGATGTCTGGGCAAACTTAGACTTGCTCTTTTCTTCGTCTATGAATATGTCGTTATTTATCACATCGTAACATCCTACGTGTATCTAATTAAACTGTAGAATATACAACATTATATTTAAATTAACATATTTAAAAAATAATCATGAAGTGAAGACATTGGAAGTAATTTTACATTTTGTATGTACCATGACTATAAACGTGGAAACACAAATCTGGAAGATACATTGCAACCTTGTACACAACTTTTTAATTACATTTAAATGTTATGCAAAGTTTTAGTTTCATTTAATTATATTACAGAAAATAAATATTTAGGTGAATGTATATTTTGTTAATTAGACACAGACATTGTACAAAAGCCTATTTCGAAAATAGTACTATGCGAAGCGATAAATAATCAAGACATTGCTCCCGTTGTGTAAGTAGCTTAGACAGATTAACAATAGTTACAAACTAATGGCACTAACGAACTAATACAACGAAGCGATTACATAATTATGTTAATACTGCAAAGCAATAAATGTAAGTGATTTTTACATTCAATGATGCTAAGATTAAAAGTGTACATGTTATTGAGAGGAGGAAGATTCATGAAAACCTTGGAAGACATGATATTATGAACCGATTCTTTAAAATAGTTATTTTAAACTTGTGTAGCTATTTGAGACCATAAACAGTTTTGTATTAAGTACAATTTATATTGAGGTACCGCTGATGAGATATATGATGATGATTAACTGAGTATAGTCAAGTCAACTGAGTAGTACAGTATAGAAGTGATCAGAACAGCTATAGGTTCATTGCTATCTGTATTACTGAATAACAAAGTAGAAAAGTAACCGATAGCAGACATTGCAAATAGTTTGGCCTAAAAAGTGACACCACTTGTATATTCATATCATTTTTAAAGAATCGAGTAATTGCCAGTTCATTCCATATCCCGTGATAATAGTATTTTGTGTTAAAAGTCGTCTTAACTTAAATGTATCGGGATACAATGGAAACAAATTTAACAAGCGTTTGAATATGAAATGTACAATGCAGTTTACAATAATGTCGTAATGATTTATACCTTATTAATTTATAATTTCAAGTCTAGTTGTTATTTAGTTATCAAAATTTCACTAGCCTTTTATAATGTTATTTTAATACACCATAAGAACAAGGCCAACGTTTTTTTGTAAATTGCAAAAAATGTGTGCGGAGAGAACTGTGGGACATTGCACTGAGTATAGACTCACGGCCAATTAAGAATACCCCCCTCTCATTTCGGATTACTTTTACAATATCACACAATTCTCTGGTCATCTTTTGCTACGAGATACGTCATTAAGAAAGCGTTATGGGTCTTATGAAGTTGACTGTGTGGATACTTAAATCTGTTTGTATAAAACTACTGCGTTACCTAAATGAAATTCAGCCCACCGAGAATTTTTACTACACTATTAGAACTAACGAGACGAGACGAAGAACGATATGTATTCGAGTGAGATACCGTACAATCAGGACTTTTTTGGGTCTTTATGAACGAACAAAATATGTATTCTAATAACACGACAAGTAACTTGAACCATAGGTAGGCATAGCCCATTTAGTCTAAAATGGACGCATATTCAGATTGAAAAATAATAAACATACATAAACTAGAAAGTGTTGGTACGAATTAATTAATATTTTTTTATTTTTTTTTATTTTATCTGTTTATTGTGTGTTTAAACCATTAAGATACTTGATAGTTAAACATTTTCTCAACTTTTTAATTGACCAAAAAACTAATTGTGTTATACTAATTTTTAAAAATAATTATTTATATTTGATTACAGTGATAATCTATCCTCGTTGTACGGTCTCTTAAAGTTACGTATTTATCGACGAATCATTGTACAAGTAAGTACGAACTACATGCTCATCTAATCTGATAACGTACAGTATCGAAGCAACAACATCAACTAAACATCAACGGCAGTAAATATGTTTCTATTATGATTTATTCAAACATCACGTATTCGGTATTCCAAATATAAAGGCCATTGTATATATGAAACCTCATTCGGGTAATTAAAAGGTAATTCTGTATTTGACCTTTAAGGTAAACCTTTTTTTCAGTGTGGTATGCTCCGAAAATTGAGCTCTTGTATTTGATGCTGATATTTATTTGACACCATTAAGAACATCAGGCCAATTAAAGTTATGGATATTAATTATGACTGAAAGAACATTTATAGAAAAACATGGCAATAGTCGTTATGAAAGCCGTCAGTTTAACTTATTATTTTATTATTACTTAAGACAATTTTTTGTCCAACAGATTATGGACTCTTTTACTTAAGTAATCGCATTAATTTCCGTAAAAATAATTGTTAATATATCATGGAACGCGAAAGTTTAAAAGTTAGTATGGACTCTTTGTTTCTAAATTGTACATAGCTCTATTGTATTGGCACTAAAGATAATCTTCGATACATAAAGCAATATTTTTCCTTTGACAAATAAAACATACCTGTAATAGAATTTTCACAAGGTTTATTTTGCGTAAGTCGTGTTATTTGTAAGAAATTAGTAATTGTCTGAGTTATGATAGAACTTGTAAATTGTATTTGAATTTACTTTGGACCTTATTTCCGAATAGTGACGTTTGAATCGTTATATTCATATGATTTATGAGATGATGCTTAGATAAGATAGAGTTAACTATAATGAATTCTCTTCACGCCTACATAATTATGAATAAATACACTTACTAAAAGCTCAGCTCTTAGCATTTAGGTATACGACTTTAAATATTTTATTTTGTATGTGTTATATTTCAAATGTGCACTTTGACCATCAAACAGTTCCTAAAGTTAATTTCTTATCTATAAATTCCATTTTGTGTAGTTAAATTATCTATTGTATCATAAAGAACTCAAACGAAACATCTCAACAATAATGAGCTATGTTTAGATAACATCAGGGATTCACAGAATGGCTAGGCTAATAACCGCCTTTGAACATGTTTGGGTGTGTTGTGGAGGCTTGATTATAATATTCATCCTCAGAACAGATCTACGTGTCTTTTCAAAAAAGATTGATATTTTCAGGTCCAAGGGTCAATGAATCTTTATTATTTCCTTCTCTTGGGAAGATGGAGTTGAATGACCTGTAATAAATATAATTTGTTTATAGAAGAAGGCCTAAACATAATTGATGAAAAACCTGTCTTCGATTGATTTCAGCTTGATATTTGATCCATCACTCACTTTGTACTAAAAAATTATTACTTTGCCGGTCTTAAGAAGGTCATAAGAAAGTGTTATCAATGCTTTCTTACTGAACATAATTATAAAAAATACACATTTTGTTTTCATAATTATAATCTTTTAAGAAATTATGTATTTTGTTTTTTTTTTTGTCATTTTGTATTTGATTTTGTATTTCAAGTTATGAGGAATTGAAACAACAAACAACATTTTAAAAAATTGTCACACTCGAGTCATTCGAGAATACGTCCTTAGCTTTTGATATACGCATACCGGCTTGTATTTTAAACATGTAAGCTTTGATGAGTTGTTTAAAATATTTTTACTAAAATGGATCTTAGTTTGAGTAGAGATAAACAAACTATGTAAAAACCGATACGGGGCAAAGGGTTGATGGTATCGTAAAGGTCACGTTTGTCTTAAGATCTATTTTTGTATGCATTCTAATTTTCTTTTATTACAAGAGATGCTTCCGAACTCCGAACTTGTTAATATTTATTATTTCACGTGGATTTTCGACATTTGACATGTGTTAGTGCCTGACCTCTGGTGATGAGAGCCACTGCATTTCGGTAAATCGATATAAGTTTTAAAAAGCTGCATAATCCTTGTGTAAGTCATGTCTGATATTGATTTAAAATTAATACTACATAGTAGTTGTTCACTTCTTTAAAAACGTTGTTCTTCGTCTTTGTTACTTGTCTTAATAGGTAGCCAGCTAGCAGCTTTCAGCTCTTTCGCTATTCTAAATCTTACTAAAGGATAGTTTTAGTTCGTTGTAATTTTAGCAGTGTTGATTGTTTTTCCGTTAAAATAACTAGATTGCGATCTAAGGCAAACATGACAGGTAGATAAACTCTTTGAATTGTAATCACTATTCACTAATATATATTTATATATATCACTGATGAAAAATATGAAAAAGAAAACATTCATTGCCTAAATGATTTGTTCTAGCCAGAATCACAGTTTTCGTCATATGGGGGATCCTATGCCTATTTCGTATTGAGTAATTAATAATAAATAGTAGAAGTAATAAGTACATTTAAGCTACAATCACCTGAGTCAGAAATCTGAATTAGTCTGGTTATTGGAATTTTTATATACCTATATTAAAATAAATAATGACGTAATAGTAATAGATTTTGCTTTCGTGTATCAAATATATTTAAGCTGTTTTTAGTAGAGAAGTGTTGGTGGCAGATGAATAAAGAATAATGTAATTACACACAGGCAAAAGAACCGGTCCAAACCACCCGTAATTATTGTAAATAGGTACAAGTAGAAGCAGTGTTTAAGTCACGCTACGATTAATATAACGCGGTGTTGGATGGCTTTACTAGAACTTTTGCTGTTTGTACTTTACAACCAATAGGTACATATCAAAGTATTGACTTTACGGAGGTGAAAAAACTTAATGACCATGTAAGGAGCTGAAACAGTATACTTATGGTGAACAATAGTCATAAATTCACGCAGTAACTTCAATATTTATCACGAATTTAACACGTCTTATCACTAATAAACAATTAATTATTTTAACATTAAAATACTTTTAGAATTACACACTCTCATTTTTTTTGAATTGCTTAAAAAATTAAGTTTAATTACAATTCCATTATTCTATCAGTGTCTTTATTAGAACTAATATTATTTATGTTGTTTCACTTATTATTTATAAAAATTTGCACTTTACTGAGTGTTTTTTTGAATTATTTGAGCACTACGCGAGTTACGTTGTAGCACACAATTCAACCAATACTTTACAAGTTCACATAATATTCACAATGTAGAAGGTTTTATCACTCATAAAATTAATCATAAACTTCACATCACTCATATTAGCGCAACGTTTTTGTTCATAGTTTTACAGTCCGAGGTTCTCTTCGAGCGAACGAGCTAACACTATACAAATAACAAAATAAATAATTAATATTTATAACAGGAAGCTCTTTTTGTATATGAAACATAATTAAACACAAAACTGGCCTTTTCCTCTCACTAATTGTTATTTTTAGAGGTTTACAGCATTCTTGTGCAGGTGCACAGCTAAATCAGCCTACTATAAACGGTTTTAAAAGTCTGTGGTGTGAGGTGCTTCCGTTCGCTCAGTCTGAGGTCATGGTGTTTTTATAGAGGAGTTGGGAGAGAAGGTCAGTGGCGACACGAGCGGCACCAGCTCGGGCTGGAGCCGCGGCCCGCGTCACACGTTGGGCTCCGGTGACGTAGTCATCTCCGCAAACTTAACTTCTCGCCCGCGGCGGAACGACGTAGTGCGCCGCGGTGGACTCCGACGCCTCGCGGGTGCCGGGGGCTGTAAGCTTGCAGATGAAGTCTGGGTCATCAACCGTGGGGGAGGCTGTACAGACCGCGCAAATGGTGATTGCCGAAGAAATTGACGGGCTACCACTGGTTGCCAGTATGATGTACCTGGAAAATCATAACGTGTCATAAGAAATAAAACTAATACTTCACGCCAAGTACTACCATGAGGGATACGGATAAATCTATGACTTTCTAGTAAACACCACAAGTTAATTCGTGAAGTGTAATAGAAATTTGGTAACCATCTCATAAACCTAAATGAGGGTAAATAGGTAGATAATGAGGTTAAATATTATGCTGAAAATGAATGTTACACTTTAGAAAAAACATTTTTTTATTTTTTAGTACAAAACGAAATCGCCGTTTTAAAAACCTACGGCTTTAAGTATGAAATCGCCGTTTTGTATTAAGTTTTAGTATTTGTTTACCAAACAGCATTAAAGTAGTGGGTAGAACTAGTTTCTGATCTAATATTGCCGTATTTATTTATTATTGATTTTGTGATTCTAGTAAACTTATTGTAGCAACATCTAGATGTTTTTATTAGATATGTTTACGTTATAGTATTTCACATCGTTCTCAGTACTTATATTGGGGACAAAAATACGGCTTAATTTTTTAAAAGTACTAAATTGTCTGAACGATATTGTGGTTGTGATGATTTTGCGCAGGAGGCTGGATATGTTTGCGAGTCGTGTGTATGTGATAAGTATGCAGGCCGTTGGATATTGTGAGTATAATAAAGAGTGTGTAAAGTGATCTAGTTGTGATTGTGCATGACCTTAAAGAGATAAAAATGTTAGAAAAGCATATTAAAACATGTAGAAAAAATTGTACAAACAACATGCAATAGTACTTAATTAAGTATTTTCTTATAGTATTATGTACCGTCGAGTAAAGTCCTGTGATGTTAATATGTTGTTAAGTTTAGAGTAGAACCAATGTAAAAGTAGCTATAAACGATGAGCTTTTCTATCAATATTATTCTTTATTTTTGTACATAATGTAAGGTTTTATTTGTATAGGATATAGGTTGTGTCATTAGGTGTTTTAAGTTGTAGGGGTTGAATATTGCTACAAAATTACTTACAACACTATTTAGTTTATAAAGAAGGTATACAATGAAAAAAATTGAATGGAAGAGATAGAGACTTATATTTTGTAGCAACACAACATACTTTTGGGTGCAGTAGTGCGTGCACGCCACGCTACACTGCGCAGCCTGCCGCGTGCTCCTTCGTGCACGGCGTCAACGCTTGCCGAGCGTGTGAGGTGCGAAGGGAGACCCTCGTTATCAGTTGCCATACCTGCGCCTAAGCCCTCGCTGACTGAGTACAACTTGTGGGTTATGTCTTTACCTGAAAAATTTACACTTTTCTTTAATCCAGTTGCTTAAACTATGCTAACTTGCCTTTGCTACGAGACGCATAACGGATATTATAATCACAAATTTTAATAAAACAAGTAAAATTTTAAGAAAAATAAAACCGACTTCCAGGTTTGACTCGATTTCTCTTAGATGACATCATAAGATCTTAGTGTCCTTATCATGGTACCACCGTTGGGATATCTCCTTTCCATTAAAAAAAAGAATCATCAAAATCGGTTCTTCCAGTCGGAAGTTATGAGGTAACAAACATAAAAAATACAATCGTATTGATACCTAAGATACTTAAGAGGAAATTAAATTATTTGATTTTATATTGATTCCTTTTATATAGATTAAAAGGTAATTATACAACTCGTCAAGCAAAAAAAAATTGTTACAAGTCGCATTTTTCATACGTAACTTCTAATTTTACGTTAGGGAATTGAACTTCAAATGTAAAGATTAAGATTGTGATCATATTGCACTATCGAGTTTAGATATTCACAATATCAATGATTAACTATAGATTTTTAGTGTTAAAGATTGACTGCTACTAGATGGCTCGTTGCTCAATATTTTTTATATTCAATTAAGTACTTATCACAGTCATTGTCGGCTGAATCCTGGAGGTGAAAATTCATAGTTCAGTTGTGGTATACTTATCATGTAGGAGATTACCAGGTATTTAGTCGAAGTTAAATTTTTCAGCAAAGCAGTGATTCAGAAAAAAATTCGCTTAATACTAATAATGACCAGTACCAACAATGACAAAAGACAGAGGCATAACTTCCATACTAAGACTCCATTGCCACAATCGAGATAGAATACGAACTAAACTGGTCAAAGTCATCATTCTACAGTTTGAAGTTCAAACTGGATGGTTTGAAGAATGCCCTGTAAACTAAGTTTAACTGAGTTTAAAGGGCATTCTTCACCAGTTTATATCAATCCAACACGCTAAATAGATTTAAATCAACTGTATCTTTATGCCAACTTTAATTAAATTTAAAATAATCATAAATGGTAAGCGCCTTTGCTGATGGATTAAAGAATACGAAATGTCAAATGTCATCTTTATTAATTCCATTGTATGATGTAAGAGGCATCTAAGGTATCAAATTACGCATAACAATGTCACTGCAAAGAAAACAACAAACCCTATACCAAATCGATTGGATAACGTGGTAAAGTCGGCCAAAACCTCCTAACCTATCTAGCCAGTTTGTTTTCTATGTCTAGCAGTGCTCTTTTAAAGGCTGTTAATTAAATGATGTTAATTTTTCAACGAAGTTGTATATAAATGTTGTTAAGCCATACATAGCTATCTGTACCTCTTGCCTTCCTAGTTAATAGGTATAAAAGATAGTGTAATAATAGAGGCAAAACGTGCACTGTCATTGCGCATACAAATTTTATTAAATCACTTGGTTTCGTTTATCGTCGCTTTACTCCTCACAGTGGGCGTGTTAGGAACTTTTAGGGAAAAATGGTAACAAATTGCTATGCATTCATTCCTTAATATGTTAGATAAACAATAGCCCCTGACACCGTAAAAATTCTTTATGCCAATAATATGGGCGTTATTATAAGGGCAACCAATCATTTGCATTTTATAAAGGAGGCTTTTAGTTGATGCGTGTTTGGTATGAATGCCGGATTTAAGAATTTACACTATTTTGTGGATTAGGTAGGTAAGTTTAGTAGTTTAATTTGTGCCCTTTATAGTGTTGTTTCAGAGACATTTGGGATTCCACACATAACTGTGATGTGATGCGGCGTCCCACGATGCGAATCAGATCGGAATTTCTTGCTGTGCATTCGTGCGTAGTTGAAGATATTTGCGATGTGTTGCGAATTCGCAGTTATGTGCGAGAACCCTTTCGAAGCAACGCAGTTAGAGCCACACCAGCGCTTAAGTGCGAACAAAAAAAGATACGAACGACTTTCGAAATCTTTGACACGAAAGTATAATATTAAAGAATTGTTTTTAATCCTTACAATACAGAAACTTGTGATTAGGTACTACTTGTTCTGTATTATTCAATACGTTAAACATATTAAATAACAAAATAGAAGTAACCTAGAATGACACAATTTCAATTATCAAATAATCAGATTTTTTTTAAATCTATATTTATAAAAATGAATCGCTTAAATGTATGTACGCGCATAATTTCCGATCGGCTGCACCAAATTAAATAATAATTTTTTTATGTGCTCCTTATTGTTGGGGTAAGGTTTGTGTATAAAAACGCTCCCTCATCTGATTACACGCTCTCTCATCTAGAGACGCGTCTGTAGCAGTTCTTTACATTCTTGAAAGTTACCTTACATCTAGTACTGCACAGAACTAGAGTTGGGAGAAGCAGGCAGTCTGTCATACAGGCTTGTCCTAGTAAAGATGCCAGTCTCTCACATAGAAATATAGTAATTTATCTAATGTTTGATTCCTTTTGTAATTTCTAATGTAATGTACAACGTGAGAGAAATAATATAACAATAAAGTTATTGTTATATTATAATTATATTTCAGTAAAAACTCACTCGACTACCTCACCAAGTACCACGAGGGAATTTCGCCTGTGATGTTCATTAATATTGAAAGTTAATTCCGTACTCTATCGTCATTTCTTTTCAAGTACATAAACTGTGTTTAGTACAAACTCATGAATACATGTAGAAGCTTGACCAGTTCAATAGATGCCCCTTTTAAAAGCAATAAAAGCCTTACGTTGGATAAAATGTAAGGTACAATATCGATTGACTAGTCATGACGCTAAAAATGCAATAAGTCACGAAATCATAATCTTATACTTGAGTAACTTACACTAACTTTTTTCTTTAGTGAATCCCTGAACAACTAACGAGTTTACGTCTAAGCCCTTCGACCGAGGGCAACGGTCACGTATCAAATCAAGTTAAGTGATTTAGTAAGTATTGGTTGCAACAATATTATTAAGGAGGACTGACCTATAAGACAGTCGAGGACGACCTTGAGTGCAGGGCGGTGACGCAAGACGCGCTCGAGGCGCATGCGCGGCCAGCATACGCACGTGCACTGCTCCTCCGCGATCACGCTTACCTGCGAAAATTATTGCCCTCATCAGACTTGCACGCTGTGGAACTGTAAGTATCGATTGAAAACCGTTTTGATTTACATTGCTGATTCACGTGAGATATACGTGTAAAAGTAAAGTTGTAAGTGTGTTCCTTAAAATGTAGTCGGAAATCATACTTATTGGTTGGGCGTAGGAAACAGTTTGCTATATTAACAAGCCCAAAATCTATTTAACGGTAAGTCTTGCTCGATTTTAAGCTGCTATAAAAAAAGAAAAAAGGTTTTTCTTTACACAACTGTTTTATAATTTTGGGCATTGTTGGTGTTGGACGCATTACAGACGTAGACGGCTTGTAATCTACCCATGGTGACTCTTTCCATGTCAACTCTTTAAAAACCTTGTTTACATTACTCAACTTTTAAATCGTACCTATAACTATTTTGTAAACACAAAAAAATACTAGAGTGCATACCAAGATAAAAGTGTATTATTTGAAACAAATTCGAAAGGTAATTCGCTTTATATTTAAGCAGACATTTAAAAAACATTTAAATTAGGCTACATCACATCTGAAAATTGACCCTACTTGTCAAATACAGTAGATATATGATGTAAAAAGTATACGTCTTTATTCTGTTTTCCATAATATGATTAGTTAAAGGAGTTTTTATCTTCATTTCTACGCGAAATAGGTACTTAAGCCCCAAAAAATCTAATATGTTTTAAGTATTCTATTAAAGTTCCAGCTATTCGGGTTTTATTAAATATCTACCAAATGAATTGAAATTGAGCTTGTACTTTTATAAAATATAGAGGTTAAAGAACCGATTTTTTTGGCAAAATAGTAGATAATTAATCTACAAATATACAACCTGTAATATAGTATACAAAACGGATTATTAACCAAAAATGATTCACATTGAACTTTGTAAGTGCCTTAAAATTACTATTTTTGCTTCTAAAAGTTTTGTCAAAAGAACTAAAACATACAAAACTGTTTTTTGGTCTGATCCTGATCACTTATTGCAGACTGTGAGAATAGATTTTTATATATACAATGATAACATTCTTGTATGTCGAATTCTCTAGCACTTAACGAAATTTTAATTAAACAGGGAAAATTTTAATAATTGTAATTAATTTTAATTAATTTTGTATAACATGAGTTATCGTTATCAAATTCATATTTTAAATGTTGACTAACTTTTATTAAGTAATTTTTTTTTAGCAGTTTTTATCATATTTTAATTATTAAATCTTCACCATAGGTACCTATGCATTATATAATGCATTAAATCCAGGACGAAAAACTATTTAAACAATTAGAAATCAAAATGAAAAATAGTTAATATACTTTACCTGGAAGACATCATCAGACTGTTCACGATTGGCCTCCCATTCAGGCGAATCTATGAACTGATACGGTTGTATGAAATGGAGATGCGTTTCGTCACAGCTGACTCGCATTCTGTTCAAACAAACAAAATATATTGTCAAATTTCCACTACCAAGATACCTTCACAGACAAATAAGAATTTTACCAGCGACCTCACAAAAGAAAGACTAGGCTAAGTTTAGGCGCTTTAATATACTTTGATATTTAATGAGTTTGCACCTTTGATTGGATGGATCATTCATCGATTATGGATGCCTGTTTGTTACCTAATCACTTTAGAAAGATTTAAAAAACCTGGTACAAAGGCAAAGAGGCAATGATATCTATTACGATCCGGAATATCAAATATGCTACTTTTTATCAGAAACAAATACACAGTTGATATTAACGAATGCGTAGTCTGCGAGCAAAATCTATTGTCTAATTGAAATTACTTCAAATATTCAATGCTTTAATATGACATGCCCTTTATTGTACCTGCATGATACTTTTCATATTAAATGTATTTTGTCTTTCGTGTTTTACTTTTTAATGGCTTCGAGGGGAATAAATATCATTAGCTTATGATGGAATATCGCATATTAGCAAAGTGGCCCTACCTACACAATGAGTGTTACTTGAATATGGCATAACAAAAGCAAGGTTTATATTTCTAATTTCGAAATAGTATTATTTCGATGTTTCACATCTGCCAGGTGTCCCGTGACGGTTCAAGTTTATTTTATTAGTGTTGCTCAAGTAACTATCTAGTGATCTATGCATATGTTGATGCGTGAAGCAAAAACTTTGTACCCCCTTTTACGAAAAATATGATTAACTATAAAATTAGGGAGAGAGGAGGAGTGCAAAAGGCTACAAAAAATAAAAAAATAAATTAAATGAATCATGGTCGAACTTCAACAACTGAGCGACCACTGGTATATCATGATTACATGACTCAACAAAAAAATTGTAGATAGAAGTGAAAACTAATAACTTAGAATGTTATTTGTAAAATTCATGTGTAAAATTAAATAAGTCCTAAAAGTTAAAATATAAATCACTTGTCGTCCATAACTTGAGCCATACAACTATGAACGCAGCGAACTCGACATGCCGTTTCGGAATAACATCTATTATTTCTTATTTTTTTGTAAGTACCCACCTTTATCGGGTTAATAGTTTTATAAAATAACTTGTTCTCATGTAAGTGAAAATGTCTTTTTGAGAAATAAAGATCTTTAAACCGAAATTAGAAATTTCATAATGTTTAAATTAAAATTATCTACATCAAACATTATCATGTCGGTGACGCGGTGACGCGAACTCATAAAGCTTCAGCCACACCTGCGCGACCAAAGCGACTGCGAAACGGGAGCGTCTGCCGCGCGGTGAAGGCTACCCACACACTTTCTTATGGCGCTTTGCACACCTATGCAACCACAAAGCGGGAGTGCAACGTCCGCAGTGTGGGACGCTGCGGGTCGCACACGTCTAGTTGTCAGGCGTGTGTACGTGCGAGAAAGCTATCTTCCTTTTCTTTTAAAGACAACTCCCGCATTAGGAATATACATTCTGTGTCACGGGGAGTTTACAAACTTACACCCAGACTCAGAACAACCGTTTGGGGATCACACTAAATTTGTTTGTTGTTGTTATATTATTATGTGTTGTATATGTGGAATTTGAACCCACGACACTTGGCGCAGTAGAAAGCGATGTGGCGACCACTTAAACCATTAGGCCAACTGTGCAATCAAATTAATAATACTGCCTAATCATGCTCAGTTGAATGTTCGATATTTGAATGTAAATAAAGTATCGGCACTGATACCAATTTTAGCGTCAGCGGGATTCCGATGATAAGTACGAGGATGTCATTACCAAAACAATTTAGTAGTGATACCAGATAAAGACGCGCAGTTTTAGTGACTTTGAACTAGCAATAGCAAATGAAGTTCGCGGTTCTTGCCGCAGTCGCGCACGTTAAGTTTCGCGCTGCAGACGCTCCTGCATCGCGTCCCGCTTCCCGCGTTACTGACGCGCAGGTTTGGCCAAACCGTAAGATTTTCTCCTATCATCAAGAAGTGCTCAACGGGGCTAAAGAAGTTTTCACTCTAAATATTATTTATTAAAAATACCTAATTTAAAAAAAAAAGCTCTTAATATTTTTATATTTATTTTTTGTTATATTGCTATTTGTAAAAACATAATCTATATTAACATAGTATAGAAACCTATATTCATTACCATAATAAAAAATGAAAAATATAGTTTAATACTAGCTAGGACCCCGCGGTGTTATCCGCGGTTATCGTCGTACCGCGACTATCGCCGCGGGACAAAGTAAGTCTAAAAAAATAGCCTCAGTTACTCCCTGGATCATCAGCTACCTGCCAGTGAAAGTTCTGACAAAATCGGTCCGGCAAAATTAGCCGGAACTAATAGACAGACAGACAATTTCTTTTTAAATACCTACGTTGTTGGTATATGTACCGTGTATTCATACATATGCATTTAGCAAAAAGCGGTTAATTTAATATTACAAACAGACTATCCAATTTTATTTATTTGTATAGATGCATAGATTTGTTTTGTTCATCATTTGTTTTGAAATACAATCACTCATGTGTTTACCGTCAAAATTGTAAACCCGAATGACAATGACTTGAATGTTGGCTAGCCTTCAAAACCCGGAACAAACAGACAGACAGACAGACTATTTTCTTTTAAATACGTTGTTTTTATATGTACCGTGTATACATACATATGCATTAAGTAAAAAGCGGTTGTTTTAATATTACAAACAGACACTCCAAATTTATTTATTGTTATAGATGTACGTTCAAATAAAAAAAAAACGTGTAGCTACCAAGAAACTCAATTATCCGTCTTGGCCACGCCAAACCAAAACTTGGCTCTAAAATCCTATAAGTTTTTTTTCTGCCTGTGACAGAAATAGAACGAAAAAGTAAAAGAGACCATTCCCCTAGAGAGAGTTCTTTTGGGAATAAACCGTTAAATAATTTTATCTAAGTTATTTCTAAGATGGCAGTTTTTCGACTGTCTCGGGGCTAATAAGTTATCTTTTAACCATAAACCAAATTATCCGTATTATTAAGTAACTAGCCGACCCACGCAACCTCGTTTGCGTCTCCTATTGCCCGTCGCGTGATCATTTTCCCCCGTTTTTGAAGCATTTTTCATTGGTGCTCCTCTCCTATTGGTCTTAGCGTGATGATATATAGCCTATAGCCTTCCTCGATAAATGGGCTATCTAACACTGAAAGAATTTTTCAAATCGGACCAGTAATTCCTGAGATTAGCGTGTTCAAACAAACAAACTCTTCAGCTTTATATATTAGTATAGATAGATAAACTATCGCCTCGGTGATATCAATAAGTAACAATTATCAACAACATGGAAATTTAATATATATTTAGCACAAATTGAACAGAAAAAAATGACGATATTCCACTAAAGCAAACTATGTCTTGGTATGTTTTTATCAAAGTTCTGTTTTTAGGATGCTTAAAAGAGGCTGTTAAGGACTGTTGATGAAGAGAGCTCAAGAGCTGAAGAGAATTTTGAACATGATATATGAATAGACTATAATATAGTACAAGTATTAAAACAAGAATGAGCAAATCATCATTGCTTTAAACTCAATTAGTCATGGAATACAATATGTTGTTTCTTTTGAGTATAAGACACAATACGCAAGTTGTAACAATGCCATAGCACTGGTTAAATAAAGGAACAATATTTTTATAAGAGTAAAACAAAAGGATGTGTAGGTATCTTATTTTACATCGTGAGGGTCGTCTTTCGTCTTTGAATTGTTTATTTTGTAGCCCTGTACCCACGATTTTTATCTTTATAAGATTTCTCGGGGACGGCTATTCAATATTCAATTTATTCTGAACAGATGACGCACCATGGTGGGTAGGACGGTTAGTTAATTAACTTCCTTTAGATATTTCTGTAACGCCTTTTTAATCTTAAGGAAACTAAATATAATCATAAACGTGTCGGTATTTGTACCTACTATCTCTACATAATATTCTAAATTTTAATACCCTTCTATTCTGGAATGCCAATGTTATTTATTACTAGCTATTGCCCGTGGCTATATCTGCCCGTATGTCGATTATCGCTGTAAGGAGTAGTATGTGCTTCCTTAATAATCAAAGTATCTTCATGTCATATTTCATTAAAGTTGATGTCGTGGTTTAACCATGAAAGCTTAACAGACAGACCCATATAGAGAGTAACCTTCGAATTTATAATATTGGTATGGAAATATGGATTAAGGAAAATGAATATGGTGTAATGAAGTAGTAAGTACATACTTTCCCCTCAATAATATAGACAGTCTTTCATCAGCCGGTGTGACTTCTTCAACTGCGTACGCTTCTCCGGCATCCAGTCGCATTATCCGCGCTTCACGTGTCAATTCTTGGAAGTGTTTTTTGTTGACCTTTAGCGGCTTGAACAGTTTCAAGTACAGCTCTGTGAGCTCCAGTGATAGTGCTGGCGGTAAGAACCTGTGACAATATTTTTGTTACAAGAGCCTTCATTTAAATATGTACGGATTAACAATAAAGTGGTCTCATGTTTGATTCAAAGTTTATAGGTCTATTCTCATCTTATGCTTGGTATTAAATACTTACATATACCAGAAACTACTGTTGAATAGTGTATGTGGGGCTCGTAATGAAGATGACATTAGTAACTTTGTGCATGACTAGTAGGTGCCAACATTACCGGAATCAATTAATTATTTGGTTAAATGTGATGTTATAATTAGATAACTAAACGATTCATTTCTCGATTGTGTCATTCATGTGACATCACCCGTAATCATCCTGTGGATGTCATAAGAGGCAACTAAGGGGGTACACGATGCAGGACAACATCACTGAAAGGATAAGGAAAACTTGGAACAAGTTCCATAACAATCCGTCTCTGCAACGTGGTATAGAAGATCAAAACTTTCTTTCTAAGGAGAGGCCTACGTCCAACAGTGAACAGCTAAACACTGTTGTTGATGATGATCCTGATGCATTTCAAAACTTTAGACAATGTTCTATTTTGTCGGTTTGGAGAGAAAAAAATAATTCTAAAATAATTTCAAAGCAAGCCAATGAATATCTTCACGATTTTTAAATAGTTCCTTCTGCTGTCGTTTTTAATTTGTGATTTTAGTAAAGAAAGTATGTTAATAAATTGATTTTTATGATCCAAATTGACTCTACGGATTAAACATTCTGTTTTCTTCAGGCTCTGCTACGTCAGAACAGATTAAAAACGCAGTCTGCACCATGATCAGATGGCAACTCATTCATGTTACACTGGGTCAGGGCGGATTTACTTAATTTATGCGTACGTTTTAGTCCAATATTAAAAATAAAACAATTAGCACTCAAATCACTGAATATTATTTTAAGAAATTCTCTTTAGAAATAAGTTTTAAATCCCCATCGTGCAACATGAAAATTTGTTACAAACCATAAAGATTGTTTCTTTGTAAAAAACTTACGTTGTAAAGTAGAACGTACAAGCATTTTATTATTGTATAATACTTCTACTATACAATAATAAAATGCTTCTACTTCTACTTAAAATATTGAGTGAAGTAGAACTGCACTTCATAAATGAAAATGCAATTAATATTAGCGGAATGAACCAAGTTAAATATAACTAGCCATATTTACCTTATAATCAAAAATACTGTATGTATAGAGTTAACAAGCACCAAGGCGAGGCTCCAGAGAAGTACATCGGGCGCGCACACCTCTGCCCCAGCCCATAAGCCCATGAGCACTGCTCCCGCGGCCGCCAACGCTCGCAGCACTAGGATACTCTGCTTGAAGCTCTTTGGCGCCAGGAACGCAATAGCAAAGCATAAGTTTGCCGCCTGTTTGTGAAGTAAGAATTATTTGCAATAACAGTTTACGAGCTATTAAAGTTTGTAAATGTTAAACAAAGTTCTAAATACTTTGAAAAACTCTGTGACTCTTCTATCTTATATAGCGGCCCCCTTAGTGCATCCGCTTAGTAACTGAGCTTTATAAACATTGCTTTGCAGTAATATCGTGTCATTAAACACTAATTGCTATCTAGATTTCAAAAATATCGTTAGCACCGTTATGTATCATAACAAATACTTACGATACCGAATATTGATTTGATACTTTGGCAGACCAAAGAAAATGATAAAATCATTTTTCTCATACCTATTATCGACTACATTGTATATGGAGAATTGAAGTTAAAACTTATGTAATATGAATACCTGAAAGAATAAGAAGAAGAAAAAAGATTTTATGCTTTGGCAAACCAAAGAAAATTATAAAACCACTTGTATGAGACAAATCAAGACAAAATGATTTTATTATCGACCTATTATATTATCGACTGCGCTGAATAGAGAAAGCTGAAGTTTAAACTTATATAATACCTGAAAAAGATCTTGTTGTGCATTGGTCCATTTGGCGCAAAACCAGTGATTGTTGTGTTCATCGGTGGAGCTCCCATTGAGCAGCTCATAATCCGTGTCAAAGGTCGCGTTGAGCCGCGTGGCGTTGTACAGGAGCGTGGCGTTGAGCCAGGGCGCGACGGAGACCGGCGCGGGCGCGGCGGGCGCCATGGTGCCGGAGCGCGCGCGCCCCGCGCCGCCCCGCGCGCCCCCGCCACCGCCCTCCGCTCGGGGCTCGCGCTCGCTGCTCCCCGCGCGTCTCTCACCGGACGACACGAGACGATTCAGTTGGGCTCTCGCTTTTAGTATTACCACCTCCATCACCACACCCTGCTGCCGACTTCAATCTCGAGCTCACCCTATCTACAACAAAAAACATTACATTTAAACAAATAAATAAAGTTGGAGTGTCTGTTTGTAATATTCAATTGCTGCTATTGACAATGATGATGATGATGAATGATTATCAATAACATAAATACCTTATCACTATTTTATATTTCTTGACTATATAGATATAACCATTTATTGGTGCCTGATTTCAGTAAATTAACAAGGGAAAATTGGAGTCGTTTTAAGTTATTTTGATTGAGTAGGTAATAAATAAAGGGGCATCGACCTTAGACATCAGGCGATTAATAGTACATACACTGGTTGTAGCAGGGTCAAATGTTGATTTTTACGAAAACGAAGATAATTATTCCTTCTAACTTTTTAACAATTATAGTAGAAAGTTTTTCCAAAAATAAGCTCATGTTTTTTTACGAAAGATGTGTAATTTGAGCAAGGACTATAATCTCACGATACCGGATTATTAGTTCATCTCGTATTCACTACGTTTCAAGTGATATTGAAGATATTTGTTGTATATGTGGGTTAGCACAGATCAAGTACAACCTAGTCTTATTTTGTTGAGCTTCTATAATATGTATGTAATGTTAGTAATGCACAGTACGTAAATATGTTGTTCTTCTACGAGTCAAAGTAGTTACACATTGGCAATAACATCTGCAGAGACCGCACGCCGCGTAGTTAGTTGCTACGCCAGTCACGATTTTTACGATATTAGTTTTTCTTCATTGTTAAACTCTTACAACACGTTATTTTTGCTATATTGTACTTTTACTTATCTTATTACAGAAATACCACACTTTTTATGTTCTAAAATCTTTGTAAATAAATACTCCTGTTTAATATAAAATTATATGTTATTTTAAATGAAAACAACAAACTTCTATCTAATAATAATAAAGGTAATTTATTTTGTAACAGTTAACATTGTACTGTATGTACATGAGCCATAAGCTGAAGCGATGGGGAAACGAAGGGTTTGGCTCCGGTGTGGCGCGATGGCGACTCAGCGATTAAGGGCGATGTCATACCCGAGCCATACTTATTCCCTTGTGACACTTCTTATCATCAACACATTTGCATTTAATTTCATTACTTAAAACGTAAAGGAGAAGAGGGGGTCGCTGCTCAGTAGTAGCCGGGTAGATTAACACATTTCAAAGTTAAGCAATCCTTTTCAGGTCAATCCATATTTGGTGATAATTTATTAATAATAGAACCCTCCGTGCCTCGCAGTGTTCATGTCCGTCAAGCCGTTGGTCCAGGCAATGGTTACAGGTATTTTAGCCGTAATATAGTAGACTTAAAATCGACCCCAACCTAATTAAGGAAAATAGGGTTCGATGATGACTATCATGTTAAGAGAAATCTCTTCAACTAGTTACAGATATAGATGATTCGTTTCAAAATGGAAACATCTACACAGAGAAACCTCACTCAATTCGTTTACATATTTCACCATCAGGTATGCAACACAATTCGCGGCACATGCCTTTTATGCAAAATAAATTCACCAGTTGGGAAAAGTATTGCATTCTACTTTACGCATGATATATTTTATACATACCTACATTTGAACTGCGTTTCGGAACACAAAATAAAGATTTGTCTGGTAGAGAGTCTCCAGTGCATTAAGTCCGCTGATGTATGTATTGTATGTACAAAACTATAAATAACACGTATTTAAAAACTTAACCCTAGTTGACAGTTTATTTTTAATGTAAAACCATTTGATTAAATTTATATAGCCCATATCAACCGGTTAATTATTCTGAATATTTTGACACCGCCTTCAATAAAATCGTTTCAGTTGTTTAGGCGGTACGGTAAAACACACAATGTTGGTTTGTATTTCAAACGCCGTGGGACAAAGTTAGTCTAAAAAAAGTAAAAAAAAAAGTAGCCCAAGTTACTCCCTGGATCATCAGCTACCTGCCAGTGAAAGTCTCGTCAAAATCGGTCCAGCCGTTTCAGAGATTACAGCCGAAACAAACAGACAAACTGAAAGACAGACAAACATTTTTTTAAATACATTTTTGGCATCTGTAAAAGTGCATCTGCATGTAGTAAAAGTGGTTATTTTAATATTACAAACAGACATTTCAATTTTATTTATTTGTATATATATACATAGACTGCCAAAACTATTACTCTTCCTTTTTGCTTCTCCGTATTTGGGTAAAGAGACCAATCATCGAGAGAAACCGGGATCAAAGATCTATTATAAGCAGCTGTAATCACTTACCATTGTATTGGTATGGAGCAGTATAAAGAAATGAAAATTTAAGGACGATAAGATAGATATGGGAATGTATAATTTATACATTCAAATATGCAAGGATTTATAGCATAGTTTTGCTTGAGGCGTGAGTTTTTTATGCCTAGTAATTACTGTTAAGGCTCGTAAAGAAGGTACGTAAACGTAACGTCCATTTCAAATGTGACATAAAAGAATCCAATAAAATATTTAAAGACGCTACTGCCTTATCTATTTTGTCCGTGTGAGACGAGGGAAGAATACTAATCCGATTCAATATTCGTAATGTAGACAGAGGTAGAAAGTAAGAATCAATTCTATCTATTCCTGTGTGAAGAAGATCATAGTTTATTCATCGATTAAAATACATACAGTACGTTTAAAAACGATATGTGTTTGCTAGACGTAAATCATTTCAGTTATTCCATGTTCTGCCATTAAATATGTGCTAGAAGTTTCTGTTATTGCGCATTTTATGATCTCAACGATTACCACTTGTCACGTAACTATAGAAGCAATTAGGGACATAACTATGTAATAAATTTGAGAGATTGGTATTCCACTTATATTTTCGGCATTTGATGCATTTGTTTTTATCTTTTATATAAACTTCGTTTGCTCTCAATTCTTGTTATAGTTTTAGAAACATATATATTTTATAAGAAATTTCTCCATTAACAATTAATGAAATAGGTTTTAATCTTGTGATGTCGTCCAGGCTAAAAATATAGAAAACACTAGCTTAACCCCGCGGTGCTACCCGCGGATATTGTCGTCTAAAAAAAGCTTAGCATAAGCTACTCCTTAGATCATCAGCTATCTGTCAGTGAAGTCCTGTCAAAATCGGTCCAGCCGTTCCAAAGATTACCCGGAACAAACAGACAGACCGATGGACAGACAGACTAAAATTGAAAAAAAAAGTATGATATGATGAGTTGAATGCAGCATGCAGCAATCAAAAAGACACAGTTATCTAACTGTGATATTATATAAATATATAAAATATATTTACACAGTTTGTTTACTTTAGATTTCCAGATTTCTATCACAGTTATTTTTATTTACTTTTTTAAATTTATTTATAAAATCATATAAAATCAAATAAATCCTGCGTATAAATTTCATATTTTAAACTTTAAAATATATCTTTTTGTTTTTTTTTGTTTTTTTATGTTTGGCCCTGCCAAAATGACTCTTCTCTGCCTGATGGAAAGCACAAGCAGAATCCATGAGTGGTGGTCACCATACTACGAATGCAGACAATGCAGCATGGTGATCACACCATGGCGGGCTAGTGATGCTACTGCATCACTGGGCCTCCGGTCTCGCGCTCACCAACGAAACACGACAGCATGAACGCTGTCATTTTACGTTGATTTTCTGTGTGAGGGTAGTACCGCCCCGGTCGAGCCGGCCCGTTCGTGCTGAAATCAGCGTGACTCTACTACCTTGAAAGCACCAAAATCCTCCAACCTGATAAGGTGCTCCCACACAGCAGTTAAAACATTGTGTAGGACGATAACATTTTATAACATTTTTTACATACGCTACAATATGTCAAGAATGTTATATGTTGCAAGCTCTCCCACAGATTAAACATTTTGTAACAATCAGTTTGGGTTTGCTTTTCGAGGAAGCTAGCTAGTATTGGTTTAGCTTTTATTTTCAGCAAAGAACTGCAGCATTCAATTGAACGAGATTGAGCTTGTTTTCGTCGCTGACATGTTTAAAATATTTCTTTTCTAAAGTATTTCTGTACTACCTACTTTTAAAGGGACAACTTGTATAAGGGACAACTACCGTTAAACTTCCAGGACGTATTCAGACCATCGTTCTCAACAAATTCCCAAAAAGTTAATTGTTAGTTTTAATTGCTCCATAAAATAATTAAAAAAGATAATTGCAATTATTTTAATTGTGATATACGTTTACTGTGCATTAACCTAAGTAATTTAAATAATTTAATACGCGATTAAATATTGAATTAATCAAATGCTTTTAATATTATTATGTCAGCACGCACCTTATTCTAGGAAAATTCGCCTGTAGAACAAAGAACACTAAAAATCTAAGCTATTTGTTATTATTTTTCTTTTTTATTGCTCGTCAAAAGTATATTTCTCTTATTATGAATAATAAGAGATAATTTGATATCAAAAATGACAACTTGCAGCTAGAAAAGCTTTAGAAAATTATAAATTGCATACTCAATGGATAATTACTTCGGTTTGAATTTAATTAATCAGAGTACCATCAGTTACTTAAAAACAAATACACAAAGAACTACTCAAAGGGAGCCATCGTACTTACGTTTTTTGGTCTAGATAGGATGTTAATGGTAATATAAAATACTAACAAAGTTTAAAGCACATTGATCTAAATGACTTTGAGCACCTATTATGTAAAATACCGGAAGCTAAGACATTTGTTTTGTATGTACAAATGTATTTTTATATGTGTTTAGTTTTTCAACACGACATAATTATAATATTCATAATAATATCAATTAATATGTTATTATATATTCTCTCATGTTGTGTCATGTATAATATTATTATCATAATTGTATATTAGAAAAATATGAGAAGCTTATGATAACTTTAAGTGAGCGGAATAGCTTCAACTAACAAAATGAAGTTCAAAAGTTTTTCAAACTAACAAGGTTGATATTTTTAGATTTATATTGTTTACCTAAAGTTGGTGACTAACTTTCTACTCTGCCAAATTTTGCGAGGGGAATATATAATTACTGATAGAAACTTTCATCCTTGTTTCTAGACTGTACTTTTATAAATTTGTTAAGACATTTATAAATCACAACGTAGCTTCCACATACCATAACTTTTGTCTTACTTACATAACTTTAAGTCAAAAATAATAACCGGAATGAGTGCCAAACTTCGTTGAAAATGTTTATGTAGAATCGACGCCAAACATTAACGAACAACCAAACACTCGCCTGGATTTAAATTATAATTTATGACCTACTTTCGAGATCTTTTCCTAAAAAACAGAAAACAACAGCCAAATCGATATTAACGATTTTCACGGTTTTGCGGAACAAGGATACATATTTTCGTTGTTTATTCAGTTCACTAAACAGTTTTACATTGTTTGATTATATGACATATTTCAATTGCGATTCAACTAAAGGTTAGACTAACTCATGAAGGTTGCGAAGTCACAGAGCGGTAATTTTATTTAAATTACACAGATGTAATGAAAGTGGTTGGGTTAATCAGTAAAACCGTTCATAAGCTGAACCACCTCAATTCATACCTTGTACCGGCACGTCCAAATCTTTATTGACGCAAGTTAAAATACTGATGAAAAAAAAAAAAGGATTGCACACATGTACCTTTATAGGCAAATTCTTTTATCTTGAAACCATTTCAGGTCAATACCTGGAAGGCAGATATCTAGTATATAACCATGACTAGCCGCATGAATGGAAAAACTTACAGAGTATGATGGTTTCAGCTCCCCAGACAATAAGCGTCTATCGATCTTTATCGGCAACACTTCGCAGAGTGGGCCAGTAATGTACTTGATTCCCTCATCCCCTTCTCACCACTGGATAACTAAAGGTTCATCGACATTGCTCCATAAATATATCACTCATAGATATACGTTCTTTAATATATGTTCTGCTTCATCATGCTTATCGCTTAGTAATAGAACGCTTACCCGATAGTTGTACCTATATAAATTTTTGGGCAAGTCTACTTCGGGGGTGTCGGATAAGTTAGTCAACAATCGTCTTGACTATTATATTTCACTTCAGTTTCTAAAGCGTACATTTCTATAGTTAGTTTAGTTTTAGTTTATTCATGTCAACTTCAGATATAGCTCAAACTGGTCAAACAAATACAACAAAAGTGGTAATAGACATTTAAAATTTCTCAATACAATTCACTATGTAGTTCCTTTACATTGAGTTACGGATGAAGTTGGTAATCGGTCGTGATATGGAATAATTGTAAACTGTTGTGATGTTCGAGCAAAAATTGTATAAGTATGCATACGTCCATATCCATACTAGTTGTTCACTAATTTGTTGATTTGTATTTTGTAGGTATCCGGAAATGATGTAACCTAGCTATAAGAATTTTTTTTTGAATTAATAAATTATTATTATTATTATTTATTATTATACTAATATTATAAATTCGAAAGTAACTGTCTGTCTGCCTATAACACTTTCAAGACAAAACCATTGCATCGATTTTAATGAAATTTGTCATGGAGATACTTTAATTCTTGAGAAAAGACATAGGCTTTTTGTCGCGTTAACCGTCATAGATGCGGGTGGAGCCGTGGACAAAAGCTAGTTTCAAATAATACCACTGTCAAGTGCTACAAGACATTGCTAGAGAATTTATTTAAACCACTAGTTTTACATAATTTGTACAACCGACGACATGAGATCGTTATACTCGAAACTCGAATAGGTTTTAGGAAGAATTTTTAATTATTTTATGCCTACCTAAGCCGCCTGTACAATTACAAGGTCAGTCACTGCCAGAACACACAGAATATAATTAAATAATCGATTTACTTTGTCTAATATTATAATATAAAATGTAAAATAGCAATGTTGATCAACATATTGGGTTATCAAACATTTCACCAATTTCAATCATAGTTTTAACATAATATTGTATACGTAATTGTCCGTTCTCATATGCGGTATATGCGGTGGCATTACTCGATAGTTTTACTCCAAAACGAGTAAAAATTAACGTAACGTTAAAATTAAAAAACTCACAACTCGAAGGCTCGCATCGAGCCGGCTCGAATCTTTTAGCTCGAACTGAACGGTCTCTCGATAGATGAATGCTGAATGTGTAGACGAAAGCCTATGCCGTAGGTTTTACTCGACATGTTTGCTCGATCGATTAAAACCGTATGTGAGTACTTAGCATTATAATTATTATAATAATAGTACGGTATATATAATTACGTTAAATTTGTTAAAAATAATTTTTACGTACTTTACTTTTACTTATTTCACTGTTAGAGCTTGTGCGTTTAAATGTAAGCATATTTATAATTTGCTTATTGTATACAACTGTGTTAGCAAAATAAGCGGCAAATTAAAAATATAAAAAGAAAACAAAAAAAAACTTTTTCTTTAAAGTGCTTTAATAGCATAACATAACTATTTTGTGCTATACATATAATAATTCTTAGGCTACATTAGAAATTAATGTTAGAAAACCAGTTTCGAAAACAGAATGATTTTTCTTTCTTGGAAACCTGGTTGCCAATCATTACTTTTCAATGTGGCTGAAAGGAATAAAACAACTTTGTATCTTATCATATCACCTTTTAAATTACCAATAAATTTCGTTTTAAATCGATTTCTTTTAAGATTAATAAGATATGAGAAAGGTTCTCGAACGAAAAATGTTTTATTACCTACACAAATAACTCAAAGTAAGTAACTCCCTCACATAAGTAAGGGAGTTACGTTAAAGTAACTCAGGTTAAAATTACTACACCTACCAATTCATATTAGTGAAATAAAGAAATATAAAAATAAATTAACGTAGCTCGCCTTCATAGCCGTACACACTTCAAGGTATAATGTGTAGTATAGAAATCTTTCAGACGCCGTTAGCCGTGATAAGGTTACCTTATACTCCGCTACAATATATTTTATTAGCTTATTCAACGTGCATGTAGGTTATGATAAGAACACAATAGAAAGTTGTTACGTGTATGCAAAATGCTTTTTGTAAAGTATAATGCAGTACACTGTACCATGGCGATACGTTTTCACAAACTTACAAGCCCTTCATGTTATTTATTTCAAACTAGCTGAGTCCCGCGGTGTTAACCGCGGCTATTGTCGTACCGCGGGTGACGCCGCGGGGCGAAGCTAGTCTACAAAAGTAGCCTAAGTTACTTCCTATATCCTCTGCTACCTATCAGTGAAAGTCCAGTCAAAATCAGTTCAGCCATTCCAGAGATTACCCGGAACAGACAGACAGACAGACAAAATTTAAAAAAAATGTTATTTTGGTACATGTATCGTCTATACATACATATGCATTTATTTAAAAGCGGGTATTTTAATATTACAAACAAACACTTAAATTTTATTTATTTGTATAGATGTATAGAAGAGGAAGGTGACATACCCAGAGATCAACGCACAGACCAAACCGCTATATCTAGAATCCTGATATTTTCTATGTAGGTTATTTATATAACGTAAGTGAGCACTAAGAAAGGAATTTTCGAAATTTCACCTCTAAGGGGGTAGATCAGGGGATGAAAGTCAGTGTGAGCGAAGTCGCGTCCAAAAGCTAGTACATACATATGCATTTAGTAAAAATCGGTTATTTTAATATTACAAACAGACTCTCCAATTTTATTTATTTGTATAGATGAGCTTGGTTTTATATTGCAGATTAGAATGTTGCCGTACATTTTTTTAATTTATTTCAACTATAATTCAGACATTATCCAAAAAGTTTGGGTGCAGGAAAGTATGGCCGGGTAGACACAGGTTTATATAATATACTATTTCCCGTTGCAAAATTGTATACTAATCGAGGTAAGAGCTTTTAGTCCGCATAACATTAACCAAATCTTTCATTTTTCGATAAAATTACTGCTAATCTTCAAAATACTAGACCTTGTCTCTCGCTTTTCTTATATCAAACTGTTCTAAATTTCTTCTCAATTCAAGATATTACTAAAATAATGCGTTCTCAAAATAATAGAACAGTAAATAAACACTCCTAAATAAAATAGTTATAATAAATGTCAATTGTCGCGTTATGGCAATTAAAGAATACAATAGAATTACGGAAACAATATAAAACCTATATTCATGAAGTCTTAATTAAGGAGTGATTTATTATTTACCACAGTATATTATTTCACAACAGGCTACGACTGTTATATAATTTACTAGCTGAACCCCGCGGTGCTACCCGCGGTTATTGTTGTACCACGAGTAACAGAGCCGCGGGACAAAGTTAGTCTAAAAAAAGTAGCCTAAGTTACTCCCTGGATCATCAGCCACCTGCCAGTGAAAGTCCCGTCAAAATCCGTCCAGCCGTTCCAGAGATTAGCCGGAACAAACAGACAGACAGACAGACCTACAGAGAGACAGACAGACAGACAAAAAAAAAATAAAGTACATTTTTGGTATATGTACCGTGTATACATATATATGCATTTAATAAAAACCGGTTATTTTAATATTACAAACAGACACTCCAATTTTATTTATTTGTATAGATGTATAGATAAGTATCAGCTCATCTATTTGCTGGTTCCGCACCCTGGGATTTGAATGCAGTACTCCGTGCGATACAGTTTTAGACTAGAGGTAAATAAAATTGTATCTTATTTTAAGCGTTTGTTCCGTGTTACAATGAATAATATTTATCAATTTAAGGAGAACGTGACTTACTGTTTATAATTTTATTTAGAAATGTATCAACAGAATAAAACATAAAAGTGTAGCGAAAAGGACTCCCTTTACTAAATTGATCACCAGTCCGGTCAAAGTTGCTAGACCTTGGGGAATTCCTTGCAGCCCATGCTCATTTATAAAATGTTTGAGAATAAAATTTGAAGTAGTGTGCAAATATAAACTCAAATAACCTTGCTAGTCCAGTCAAATTTGATATTAAACTTTATCGACCTTTGCTAAACAATATTATTAATGTAATCTTTATTGGAATACCTTTTAAACATGAGTAGACACATCATTGTTATACTAGCAAAAGTTTGCGTTGCACTTAGGATGATAGAATTCATTATTATCATCATCATTCATTCTGAGATGTTAACAAATAAAACTCCCTAAGAAAGAAAAGCTTTTGTGATTTTAAAATTTTTATTAACTCGGAGTAAGAAACTAAAGGTGTAATTAGTATAGTACGGAGCATTACGTCGGCAGCGGAAACAAAAAACTAATTCTCAGTCTAAGTAGTCCAATCCGTAGATATCTGGGCCCTAATAAGGAACATGGGAAAAAATTTCATACAAAATGGTTCTTCACAGTTTCTTTGCCTAATATTTTTTATAGTACCTTAAAAGTCATAATTTCACAATATATCCGTACTGAAACTCTGCCATCTACTTTTCTTAACAACACAAAGTGGTAAAACGAATTTATTTCAGAACTACAAGAATACGATGCCGTCAATCCACATAAACAGCCCGTTGTGTGGCGTGTATATTGTTCTTATAGAGGATATATTTGTATATGTATATATATACACCGTGGATGTAAGTGCAGGGGCGGCTGGCACAGGCATCAAGCATGGCGACGTTGAGTCGCGACTGTCTCGCCCGCCTACATTCACCAATATCTTCTTACCAGAATAACTGCTGACACATACAGAATGAGCAATGCAATTTTATTACATTCTTTGAAATTAATAGCCTATTAATGTAAATTATGATACGTACATCCATATAGCTACCATATATGTACCCGATTCTTAATAAAAACTTTAATAGGATACTTAAATATCAACGTTTCTCAAAACCTTCATGGTAATTAAAACTAAGTTATTTATGAAACAGAAAAAAGAAAGAGATCAAATAAAGTAACAAAACTCGACAAAATTTAAAAAAAATCCATAAATTGTCTTATAACTTTCAGAAAAAGTAGGTATAAAATGTTGGCACACATAAATAGTAAACAATTTAATATGAAATACTTATGTGCCAAAAAGTAACCTAAGGTAACTCGAAGCCTCAAGCAAAATAACTGCTTTATCGAACAAATGTATTTTCGTCAACAATGTAATAAACTTTCCGTCGTAATTTGATAGGGAAATACCAATGCTTAGGGAAAAGTATCGAATACATAAATAAAAAAATACTAAAAATAAGACTATTTTCTATTTAACTGTAAAGTTTACTTCGCACATAAATTTAAAACATATTAGCTACTGTATATACCACCCTTTACACATGGCTCCGCCCGCGTGTTTGTTGCGATAAAGAGTAGCGTATATCCTTCCTCAAAAATCACACTATCTCCACCCCAAATTTCATTGAAATCGGTGAAGCGGTTTAGCCGTGAAAGTTAACAGACAAACAGGCAGGTTTACTTTCGATTTTATAATATTAGTGAGGATTAACTCCTATTTGGAAGGTAAAAATTTAAAAACATGAATATTCTAGACTAAATTTACTGCCAACCCCAAGATAATTAAAAAAATATAGATGAAATATAGAACTCCTGCTTCTGCTTCTCTTTTCACTAGACTATTTGCCAAGGCTCAAGAAATATTGGTCATAAATTATACCGATCATCTATCATTAATACCGTTATATATTTATAACAAAAGTAGAGATATAATATCTCCTTGCAACTTCACATCATGTGAATGAGCTGTCCTATTCTCAGGCATCAAGATTGATGACGGTTGCCGAAGGATTTTCGACTCCAAGATAAGTTGTATTGCCAATATTGCGTGACGTGGTAATCGTGACTTACAAGTTACTATATTTAGTTACCCGACGAAATGCTTAAGGATTTTAGACCTTACTGCAGAACTTTGACCTTTACTTACATCTAGACAGATGATGAATTAAATATTTACTCAAATAGGTTTTATGCTGAGAATTAATAAGCCAATTTTAAGCGATTAACTTCGATTAATGATTAAAAAGAGGTTAAAGTTTGTTTGTTTACATTATCTATACTTCATTGGTTATTCCCAAACAGTAACGAATACATGATACTAGTTACGTTGCCAAGTTTCCTTAAATTGTGTGTACGATTTGTACTGTCAGATATTGAGGCGCTACTGTCGCCTTCACATGGACTCATTTACTTGTAAATACTCCATAAACGAATCAAATGTTACATTTGGGTGGCTCTATAGCTATCAAGAGTAAAATATATAAACATAATAATGTAGATAGCAGTTATAATTCAATTTCATAAGCTCAGCATAAAATATCACAGTACATAAATAAAAAATGCCCATTTCATGATATGAAATTTTTCGATAGGATTTGTTTATAAAACATTCCTTTAATGTAGTCCCTCATAACTTGACATAGATTATAAAATAAAATATCAATAGAACCTACCTCTGAATGCTGCCTGAAATAAATCTCAGATGTATGCTACGAGTTAAAACGGAGCTACGTAGCACTAGCTACGCCATTCATAGCAGCAGAGCTAAGTTTTATCTCACGATTAAGGATTTGATACAAGTGCAAGCAGAGAGAGGCCTTATCGACCCTGAGATTACAGCTTCTTTACCCAACATGCAATGATGAGAGATGCGAAGGGCTGCTCACCTGAGCAGTCTAAGACGCGTCCCGTCTCTCCGCCCACTTGTGGCGGTGGTAAGTTTAGCAGCACGTCTCTCACGGAACGTCCGCATATCTGGCACTCTCATGCCGTACCATCATAAAGCACCACAACACGAGTGAGCGCGGCACGCGAGTCGCATAGTAGGACGCGGGTGCGTGATATGGCGCACTCGGCGCTGGCGGCGGCGGCGGTCGGAGCGCGGTGCCGCGCGGCACTACTGACTATCGCTTGCTCTCCGATCGCCTCCGCGAGACGGGCGCGGCGCCGCCACACGCACGCGCACTCTCCCTTCGCGTCTCACGCCGCCCTCACCTTCTCCAACCCTTACTCCCATCTCGCTACTACCTACTTAGATATTATCAATAACATTATTGTACAACATGAACTCGTCCGATAGCCGTAGCTTGTCATTTGTTTCATTTAACGACCGTGAAGTCGACTGATTGGTAACAAAATGTCAAAATATACCTAGAAATCAAGCAAAGAAAATACTAAGAATACAATATAGAAGGAAACCCAAATAAACTATTTCAACAAAAGTGGTCATAAAAGAATGTGGTAATGACGTTTTATTTGAATTCCAAGTCTGCACTCACTAATATAGCGAAGTATTGACACTAGTGTTGAGCGTCGGCAACGATCCAGAGTTTTTCAGCAAAGGCACGCGCACGCCATAAAAAATCATGGGAAGAAAAATGTTAGACAGTTACGGGCAGTGACTAATACACCAAAGTTCAAGATGCAGAAGTGTATTTTTAACCTTAATATATTTGAAATATGAAGTCTATTTCTTATTTCTCATTGTAATATCTATTATACAAATAATCGCAGTCCTAGTATTGGTATAACTTTAAAAATTACACTACTTCTCATGCTTTTTATAGAGATCCAGTCAAAACGTTTAACTTGATTGATAAAACGGTAAACAAAAAATACTCTGTATTGACTTTTGACTTAGAAAGAAGAAGATTCAGAAGACAGATAATATATTGTGTCTACTATGTTATGGAGAACGCAAAAAAGAAAAACAGTTGAACCGAAAGCACAGTTTCGATACACAATACAGTTGATATATATTATATTTATAGGTAAAAAGTGACTAACTTTAAAAGACTGGTTTTCATTACTTAAAGAGGATCATTAACTGCTGTAAGATATTAAATAATTGAACATTTTAATTTTTCCCTTAAATACTCTAGCAATAAGATAGAAAGCATAATACTCAATGTCCGTATAACCGTTTATGAATAAATAACTGGGTCATTAAGTCTGCTACGAATTCTTTTAATATTCATTTACAGTGTAAAGTTATAAACTGTCAGGTATGAGTCATATCTTTACTGTAAACGGGGGTCCTGGTAGGAACAAGTCACTGACTTGATTTAACAAACAAATATTTTGTTTTTTTTTTCATCTTACTTACTGAAACAAATTTATTCAAATCCTGAAATTGAATGTATAACTAGACGGCGATTAGCGCCTGGCAGTGCTCCAATATGAACAAGATGCGGAGATTGCAGCGACGACGCAAAGCCTCCTGTCAATGATACTATATACGTGTATATATCTACCAACAATACTCGAAGTAGCACATTACTATCATAACAAATTTTTAACAATGTTTGCCAAGTCAATGCAATCTTCCAAATGACAAAATGTTATTTGAAAAACAATATTTGCTGCTTTGCGCTGAACCTGTTCTAGAGTTGAACCTAATATCTCGGTCTCAAAGTGGTCTAAATAACGAGCACCAATATTGTGGTATGGATGTCGTTGTATGCTACATATGCAAAATTTTTCATCATCATCATCATCAGTCTACTGCTGGACATAGCCTCTCAAATTGCACGCCCCTTAATTCGACTCTCGGCTTAATGTTTAATGTTATTAGATTATTTATACTGTGCAAGGCCTTCTGAGGATGCAGCAGCCTGTTTTGGTTGGAAGACTGTAAAAGTGATTGTGATGTATGGCAATCATTTGGTTTACGGTAAACATAAACGTGAGTAAAGGGGATAATACTGTGGAAGATATAACTGTGGTGGAATAAAATTTGACATAAACAAGTAGTTCTAGACAAAATACGATAAATGACAACCTTTTAATGAAACAAATGAAATATGAAAAAGTTTCGTAAAAATTCAAAGAAGGTAGCTAAAAGCACAACAGTAGCGACCCAGAAACCACAAGTCTCTTAATTGAAAAAAAGTTATGGGATCTTAAGTTAATAAAGTAACCTCAACAAGAGGGGAAGTTTAAGCCTCGGCCGTTTGGCAAAATATAAAACGACATCAGTAGCTCGTATATATTCTTGTTATTATCAAGTAATAAGTAATAGCAGTTTTTTACTTAATTCATATGAATTTTCACTTACGAACTGCTGCTTAATTGTTGGCAAAACATTACTGACATTTAATTTTAGATAGCCATGATGCACGTTTTGATGGATTTAAATTTAAAGTATCATTTTTTAGATATCTCATTTGTTAAATTATTGACAATAATAATATGATTTCATTATTATTACAAAAACATTTAGACAGATTTAAAAAAATTGAGTAGAACGAGCCAAGGGTTAAAGAAAATGTTTTAATCTATAAAATAATACTATCGGCTTACCAAACAAAAGTACCTATAAACCCTTAGCGTGTTTAATACACACTAGAACAGTTACCATATTGAATCAGACGGTCAAGAGTATCGATCTTGCTTTACCATTATTTAGACCTCTTTTGTTAGCAACCCCATAGGCCATCAGATAACATTTGAAATGGTAAATCGCATGTAAAGCTCAAGAATAGTGCGGTGTAGCCCTGGTTGATAAGAAAGCATCGTCAGTGCCAGGTTAACCCAGCCTTGACCACTCTGGCTTGCAAGTGATCAGATCGTATCTTTTACAATCGCTTTGTTAAGTCACCTTTATACCTTAAGGTCACCCGCTCATTTAACTAGATAAGGAAAGATAGTCGATTCAGTACATCAGGTAGCCGCTGTCAGGCACCAGTCCGATTAGGAAACATTACAAGATAATAAATGTTTATTACAATTTCAGTTCATTAACCCATTATAAAAGATTACTTCCTAACCTATTAAACTAACTCAGTGCGTTATAAAATAGTAACCAGATGTCTGGGTATTTTATTTCGGAAAATTTTCTAATAAAATAATCCTAACTAGATCAATTTTTCGCTTCCAAAACCCTCTCCATACTAAATTGCATGAAAATCGTTGGAAACGTTTCTGAGAATCAGTTACCTAAGGTATTTTTATTATATGTACTGAACGTATACTTAATTTATTATACGTATGCATAATCTTTATATACTGTGATTAATATTCATTGCAAATATATTGAAAATATTGCGAATATCAGCAAAGGAACTTCCAAATCAGGACGTCGTACATCACATTTCATTGAAGTCGTTTAGAACTTTGTATATTACTGACCAACACGCGATACTCCGAGTGTTTAGCAAGTAATTTTAGAGCTCTTTGTAATTAGTACTGAGGTATGTTTGCTACCAACAGAAAATACAACACTTGAAGGACTATTTGTAATTACAGATTTAACATCGTATTTTAAAATATGTTCCTCTGTCGTTTATGAAATGTTGAAATCTAGATTAATGTGTACCAGAACACGTACAATGCATTTCAAAACGCAGAAAAGACTTTCTCATAATGAACATACAAATACCTTTTTAATATAGTTTTATCTAATATATAAGAAAACTAAGTAAGTAATTTGAGATTTGTAAACTTCTTATCGAACTCGGACTAACTTAGTCCGATACTGATCGATTTTATATATACGATCGTCATCTGTGGGTTTACTATGTTTGCACCACTTTTAACGAGTTTACTTTACCTACTTCTCATGTGAGATAAAGGAGGACGAGGTATCGCAATATTGTAGTAGATTACTGCGTCTTCGCAAAAGAAAAATGAAATACTAAATTTTGTGAAGATATATCGGTAGATTTGTAGGCGGATGATCAGTTTATCCACCTACAAATCTACCGACATATAGTCTATAAGAACTGTCAAAAAGGACTACTCTACGTCATTATTTACATGCACGTAATCCAACCAGCTTTTTTGCTGGTGCTCAATCTAGTCTGTGAACCCAGTCTTGTCAGGGTCTTAAAACAACAAATAGTAATTGCAAAATCAATGTTTACTAGATAAGGTAAGGGACTGAAGCTGGAGTTTTTTGACTGGAGCTCATTCAACATAACTACACTTTCATGTCATTTCTATCGACGTGTTAGCAACACTAGTGTTAGACTTAAGTTTACTAATTTCTTTGACCTTAAATAATTTTCTTTTTTTTTTTATAACTTTGATATAGCAACGTAACGTAAAGCACCAGTAACAATAATAAAAATTCTTTATTATACACCAGATAATTAAATGACGTACAATTTGCGTCCTTATTACTCAACATGCAATCTCTTTCAGGCAACCAATAACCGACGTAGATAAATGTGAATAAGGACCGCTGTAAGTGGAGATAAATTTTCTGTGCCTACCTACCTCTGGTACCTACCTCTGGGAAATAGGTGTGACATTATGTATGTATATACTATTACTTTTACATATTACAATATGGAGCAAATGCTCTTGCAATAAGGGAAATACCTCAAATTCTACCTCAGGAAAACAGTGCCCAGAAAATAGTATTCCACCTAAAACATTTTCAAGTAAAATGTTGCCAAGACGATTGCATTTGGCTTACCCTGAGAGAAAGACATCAGATGTGCATGATACATGAGATCTTACTCTTACAACCCTAACTTCACAAACTCGGCATCTCAATAAAAACAAAACGGCGAAGCCATACAGGCTTCACCATTTCGCTACCGTCACGACGGCGAAACGAACGCGTTACGCGAACACGCAATTAAAACGTTGTATATTTAATTAGTCTATTATTGTCATCCTGAGAATTTGAACTATCTGGTATATCGAAAACCAAAGTTATGAGGGTACAAAAAACGACGAAATACTTTGAGAAAAGGTAGGATGCTTCACTTGACTCATCTTGGCGGGGGCACGGCCGTGCCCCCAGATAACATTTCTGTTACATTGTTCTAGACTTTAACTTACTTAGCAACAAACCATCATGTAAGTCTACAACAGACACTTTTGGCTTTGAGAAATGGGAACACGACTGTATATTAAGTACTTTTTAAATTCAAGAAACAATGAAATATGACCTCTGTTATTCAGTACTTCATGCATTATTTGCTACAATACTTTGCAACTCTTTCATTTAAATGAATGCGAAATCTTCTAAACAAAGACTGTTTATGTTTGTAACATCTTTTCGAATCTATTTTGCCAAGATTTTCTGAATAAAAGTAATGTTAGTTAGTTATAAAAAAATAACTATGTTAAATGATCAATGCTTTAGCGATTTTTATATAACACTAGCTGTTGCCCGCGGTTCCGCCCGCGTGTATGTCGAGCCAACCAACTCGGAAACCTTTGTGGGCTCATGCACAACACTTATGCAGAAGATCATGACATGATTGAATGCATACTTTACGATTCTATAAAGGACATACAAGACAAATATAAATTTATATATATATAGTTTGTGAACTATTTTATTTTAAACTAGCTGAACCCCGCGGTGTTACCCGCGGTTATTGTTGTACCGCGAGTAACGCCGCGGGGCAATGTTAGTCTAAAAAAAGTAGCCTAAGTTACTCCCCGGATCATCAGCTACCTGTCAGTGAAAGTCCCGTCAAAATCCGTCCAGCCGTTCCAGAGATTACCCGGAACAAACAGACAGACAGACAGACAGACAGACAGACAGACAGACAAAAATTTTTTTAACAAAATTTTTGGTATGTGTATCGTGTATACATACATATGCATTGATTAAAAAGCTGTTATTTTAATATTACAAACAGACACTCCAATTTTATTTATTTGTATAGATTGATGTTTTCTCATTAGTATGATTATTGAGGTAAATTCCATCAGAATCTTTTAAATACCCCAATAATTTGAAGAAACATTCATATAAGATGAATGTTATAGTGGTCAAACTAACAAAAACATGAAACATTGTACACATGATATTAACAAAGGTGAGTATTTCAGAATCGAATATTTCCTTATAACAAAAATACTTGTAAGGCTTGCTATTCATCAATCACATCCTTCAGCCCGTAATTATGCCATAACTTAGCCATGTAACCGCACACCCGATTGTTTAGCAATTAATTTTAATCGTGACCTAGTAGGTAGAATTGTGGGAATATTGTAAACGTACATTAAATGGCAACATGTGACTGAGCCATTCAACATGTTATTGAATAGCGAAAATTATAGAATGGCGTGCTTCAAAACTCGATTGTTTTACTTATACATGAAGAACCCTCACGGTTTATTACCTTAACGGAATTAATTTAGATAATTATTTTCATGTAACTTGTTTTATTTAAATAGCATCCAAATAGCATGTTTTTGTAAAGCGTAATAATATCATCGTAACAAATGTTTTTTCGAAACTTGAAAATTTGGGGTAGGAAAATTCCTTCTCCCGTTTTAAAACAATGAGATCACTAATAAATTAGTGTGTCAAGCGAATATTTTTTATCACAGATACTAACTTGTGCTCATTTTTACCCGACGACGGCAAACCAAAGGAGGGTTATGATTTTGACTGGATATGTATTTATGTATGTTCATCTGTTCCTCATAGCTCCTCAAGTACTTATTAAAACTAGACAAACGAGGTGTCGTTAGAAGCGTCTTGATCGTCCGCTGGTCTATGACGTGTCACTGAATCTAATATGGCGCCCTCTAACGGTCATAAAGTACTGTGTTAAAAAATAAATTTGAGATAAATATGCCGGTTTTGGTTTCCAATAAGAAAGGGCGTTACTTGTAAATTGTTAATATATATATATATATATATCATTTGCTCGTGAGTTTGTCCATATTTAGTCGATAGTTGTGATATTATAACGGCACCAAAACATTTTAAATAAAAAAAAGACTGAAAAAGTATTAAACAAATTTGAAAAGCCCAAAAGTCACACGTTACATAGAAACATACCATAACACTTTAACAACGCGTGACTAATTTACTTTTTTTCATTACATGTTCTTTCTACTGTCAATTATTTTAGTTACTCTTGTTTATTATGTTGCAAGAATTTAAGTGTACACTGGTAAAAACAAAAGAAATTAGGCGTTTTTGTGTAAACCTTATGCCGCGTCCGCACGCTTTCGAAACCTTTTCAAGCCGTAGCAAATTCAAACCTGTGGCTAGAGTACTTGGCCTTGGTATGTGTTGACTTGCAAGCGTTTGCAGCCGATCCGATCAAATGTTTGTTTTTTGTCACATATCAAAGGGAATTTGCCGCAAGCGCTTGCGACGCGTCTACACGTTTGCGTGCACTCAGTCTCGTTTGTGTTATAATGGCGAGCACACATAAAACACGCTTTTCTTTATTACATTTTTTTGTATTTGTTGTTATAGCGGCAACAGAAATACATGATTCATTATCGGGAAATTTCAACTGTTTTATTATCACGGTTCATGAGATATACCTTGGTGAAAGACGGACAGCGAAGTCTTAGTAATAGGGGCCCGATTTATCCTTTGGGTAAAGAACCCTAAAAATAAGTGACTAGTCAAATGAAAACTTCTTGAACTTCCTGGAATGTTACTAGAGTCATGCATTTGAGACTCGGGAAATACTAATCACAAGGATAAAAAAGTAGGTGATGCATCGAGTCACCTTAGTGCATGTTTGAATAAGCAAGTACAAGAATTGAAAACTAAGAAGGAAATTCTTATAATTCGTAATAATATTTATTCGTAATTTATACCAAGTAATATTATTATTACTTGGTACGTTTTTTATGAATTTAATATTCATTTTCTTTATTTTTCGTTTCCTTTAGCTTATTTTCTTGTTTTTATAATAAAAATAATTCAAGTCAGATATTATGCCGATACAAGCTCTATGTTTATCACGTCTGTCATGCTTGTCTCTTTAGAACACAGCAACTCACTCGCAAGCGTCATCCACACGCTTGCGAGTGAGTTTGATTACCAAAATCAAGCCAAACGTTTGTAGAGGTTTGGAGTTTGTGGCGAGTGCCAAGCGTGCGGACGCGGCATCAAAGGTTGAGTCAAGAAACAATTTAGAACCATAGTCACGCGTCACCGTAACTGCAACAATAATGTTGCAGTTAATTTTACCTTATATATTAAGTACCAGCTCATTAATGAGTAGCTACTCAATAAATTAAGTTAAGTAGGTATATGTTAATAGTAACATGCAGTTTGTTCTCATATTGATGATGCGGGTAGATTTCGATTCGATTTTTTGATAAGTAGCTCTGCTGCCATCCTACATTACTATGTAGGATGGCAGCAGAGCTACTTATCAAAAAATCGATATATACTTATAGCTACAAGCTTTACCTGTGTATTAATCTTGTAAAGAAGAATTATGTTGATTAAACGAACGTCCACGCTATAAACGTCGCGTCGGGACAATAGTTAATTAGTGCTAGTTAAGTACAGGCACACTTGGTTGGTGTTGACGCCAAGGAACAGCGCCAACGCGCATCAGTTAGATGAGGTTAATTTGGCTTTAAGACTAGCATCTGTGGCTGATGGTGTTTGGCAGTTCTAGACCTAGTGCTGACTTTTCTGGCATCATGACTTGTGCCGAGAGCCAAACGGCACTAACTATAGTCTGTAATTCCACAGATGGCTGAGCTCTAGAAAGTTGCGGACAATTTTATCTTAACTTTGTACGTAACGATTATTACAACGAAAGGTACTTAGATAAATTTTGTTCGTGCACTACTGTTACTAGTATTATTCAACATGAAAGTCGTAATGCACATACCTTTCCCTGAATGTTGTTTTAAAGAGGTAGTTAAAACAATAATTCATTGATGTGTGTCATCAGTTCTTCACTTTGTACTTATTTTCGGAGTTTGATAGTTTTTTTATTAGAATCACTTGTATTTATATGTAAAATTATGCAAAGATTACCCTAATACTTAAAATCACAGGTAATTTTATAGAATTTTGCATATAATAAATTGTATAGAAACTCTACGAACACTGCATAAGATAATCTACTACTTTCTTAGTAAAGTTTAATTCAAAAGTACAATTTCGTAGTAGTACTTACTATGAAGTTTTTTCGACACTATTAGGGAATTTTAAGCCTCGTGTTATTAATATGTACTAATGTAAGCGTAGGTATATAAAATGTAAATATTTAAGTATCAACATTGCTATACATTCAATTATACAAACCCATCGCCTGCATGGACGTGATGGATTGGCTTAATGTATTAGTCGTCACGGGGTGACCACTCGTAATGTAACTTTATTACTTCACCACAGCTGTTAATGAAAGCCATAATGAAATTGCATACCTGCGTGAATAAATGCATGAAAAATAGCAATAGATATGCAAATTCAACTGCCTTTATTCGTGACAATATGAAAATGGTTTGTTTGGCCTCAAAGTACTGTTTATCTGCGAGCTCTGCGATATTGCATTGTTCCCATTGTTTTATGTGTCCTTGATTTTTTTATACTACAAATAAAGTCATTATGAGGATCACTCCTCATAATGACTCTTTACAAGCTCTAAATCTATACTTAATATTATAAAACTGAAGAGTTTATTTTGTTGAACTTGAAGCTTTAAAGGGTTTGCATTCCACAGATCTCACTCACTTCGTACATTATACAGTTTATTAAATTCACATAATAATCTAGTTTTCTTAATGTTGCCCCCAACCCTGAGTAAAAGCTGGGTATAGCTACGCGCCTACGCCCATTAACACATTATAAGATTTATGCATGGCCTCCACACATACAAAGACTTATAAGGATATTATACAGGTATATACAAACATAAATATTTTAAACTATTGACTTTAAATTTTGTTTTCAAGTTAGTCAATTCATTTTCTTGCCATGAAATTAAAATTTTCGAAATGGAAGCATTTAAAGAGAAATAGGATCGCATGGCTATTATGGTGTCAAGCTACCAAACTCGTCCGAGAATTGGTACCACGAAAGGTGGAAGTTTGTAATAGAAAAGTAAACTTAAGCACATAAATAAAGACTATCTTGTTATTTAAGAGAGGCTTTTAGTGGCATTGTTTGCCTTGATCTCTTAACATTATATTCAATTACTAGCTGACCTGCTCAACTTCGTTTGCGTCTCTCCGTAAGATTTTTTTTTCCCATTTTCCCAACATTTTCGGTCGATACCCTGCTCCTATTGGTCGTAGAGTAATATTACATAGCCTAAAACCTTCCTCGCTAAATGGGCTATCCAACAACATAAAAAGACTGCCTCGGTGGCGCAGTAGTAGCGTACGCGACTGCGGTTCTTGAGGTCTCGGGTTCGATTCCCGGGTCGGATCAAATGTTTGTATGATCTGCAAATACTTGTTTCGGAGTTTGGGTGTTTTCTATGTATAATATGTACGCATTTACAAAAAAAAAAAGTATATAAGTATTAATATTAGTTGTCTAGTACCCATAATACAAGCTCTGGTTAGTTTGGGACTAGATGGCGTTGTGTGTTAGATGTCCGAAATATTTATTTATTTATTTAATTAGCAAAATCGGTTTAGCCGTTCACGCGTGATGAAATGACCAAGGCAAATAGGGATTCATTTTTATATATATAGATTTGTAAACTAGTGATAATATGAGGTGAATTAAAAAGTTCTAAAAAGCACATTTTCAAAAAAAATATTGCAGTATTGATGTGCTTAAGCCTAATCAAGGTACATCTTGACTTACCAAGATAAAACTGCGAAGATTAATCATTTAGTTGAGACTTTATTTGTGGTTAACATCACATAGGTTGAACCAGTTGAACGTGAAAAAAGTACCACCCCTGTATGTACGAATTAAATTATAAATGTTATGCTTAGTTATATTTTAGAACTAGCCGACCCACGCAACCTCGTTTGCGTCTCCTATTGCCCATAGCATGATAATTTTTCCCCGTTTTTGTAACATTCTTCATAGTTGCTCCGCTCCTGTAGGTCTTAGCGTGATGATGTATAGCCTATAGCCTTCCTCGACGAATGGTCTATCTAACACTGAAAGAATTTTTCAAATCGGACCAGCGGTTCCTGAGATGAGCGGTTCAAACAAACAAACAAACTTTTCAGCTTTATATATTAGTATAGATACTACTTTCCATTCTAGGGTCATCATCACATTATCCTGAACCACATTTTGTCAACAGCCTTTAATTGTAGGATATTGAAGTCTTAGACTTAATAAAATGGCCACAGTAATAGTTACAATACTTTATTCAATAATATCAGTCCAAACACAATATTAAATATAATATTTATGATTACGGTAACATTTTCAGATATACAAGCGATGTAAACAAATCTTCAATGTATTTTATACATTTAAAACAAAAATTTGACGGTAAATAATTTCTATATTATATTTTCTTTACTCATTTCTTTTAATATATCATACACTATCTGACCCACGCAACTTCATCTGCGTTTCTTTTTAATAATGATCGGCTCCTGTTGGCCTAAGCGTGATGGTAAGGTATCCTAGGCACGCTAGCAAAAGGCTTTTAAAAATCAACGTAAAAATCGTTTATATAGTTTCGGAGTTCATCGTGAGCAATCGTGACAAAAGAATCTGTACTAATATTTTAAATTCGAAAGTAACTGTTTGCCTTTAACGTTTTCACGGCTAAGCCGTTATACCGATTTTAATAAAATTTGGAAGGGAGATACTTTGATTCTTGAGGAAAGGAAAAGGAAATAGGTTATTTTTCACCGCATGACCGAGATACACGCGGATGGAGCCGCGGGCAAAAGCGAGTTATATATTTAGATAAGTACACTGTAATCTCGTAACATTTAATATGTACTCGTATATAGTTCTAATGCCTAAGTTCGTCGTCAGTTTCCACGGCCTCACAGCTGTGGTATTTAGAAGAGGTGTCGGGACAGCTGTCAGCTACTGACAAATCGTCGGAGGAAGCCGCTGGAGCTTCGTGTGCGGCTAAAGGCATTAGTTCTTCGTCGCCGCCGGTATAACCTGATATGGATGTGCAGTTGCGTTTCACTACAGTGGTTAGTGGTTCCATTTCTCGGGACCAACAATCTGTAAAGATATTTCTAAGTGAACTTGGGATGTCTAGATTTATTTTTATTCTCTATTTACTTGTTGAGTAATTTACAGTGAGGTCAATTTTTTTTAAACATTATTCAATCGTAATCTTTTTGTTTAATAAATACAACAAAATTCAGGGGAAGTCTAAGTCCATCAGCGGAGGTATTTCGACTGAAAAAATAAAAGAAAAAATTAAACAGCTCAACGGCTATGAAGGTACCTAAATTTTATGTTAAAAAAAAATATTTAAAATTCAGTTGCGATTTACTGTCGACCTAACATATTCCATACAAGTACAATTTTAACAAAAATAAAACCGACTTCAAGGTTCGACTCGATTTCTCTGGGATGCCATCATCAGATCCTAGTTTCCTTATCATGGTACCACCGTCGGGACATCTCCTTTCCAACAAAAGAAAAATCATCAAAATCGGTTCATAAACGACGAAGTTATGCCCGAACGCACATAAAAAAAAAAAAAAAAAAAAAAATATACGGTCGAATTGAGAAACCTCCTCCTTTTTTTGAAGTCGGTTAAAAAGGTATTTTCATGGTAAAGTATTAAAACTAGCAGATTACCGATCCAGCATTTGATCGAAATACGATATAATCAATTGAATTCAATTTAATTTAATTTAATCAATTAAATTAAATGATTCAATGGTAAATATTTAATAGTTTACTACGAAAATACGTTTTATTACATCTCTGATATCGAAGGTACATCGAAACTGAATTATGACCAAATATAAATTAAAAAAATAGTCTTCTGGATGAAAACAAGCTCATTGAAATCATATACTATAGTGTGTAGCACATGGGCTATGTTGCAAGAAATTAGACAAACAAACGATATGCAATAGCCAAGCTTTTGCCCCAATTTAAAATTAAGTTTACGTAACGATGATTCAGGCATTTTTCTAAGATTTTAAAAATATAATTTACAATTTTGTATTTTGAACGAATAATAACTGATAACTCGCAAACATTATTCAGCATATACAATTTATTATACACATAATATATTTTATGAAAAATGTCATCGTTAGAAAATCAAAATGAAACAAAATCCTTACTTGGTCTTTTCTCTGGAGGTACAGGCTGTACCGTAGTCGGTGGTGGTAGTTTATTCGCAGCACGTAGTCTTCTTGGACTTCGAGCTAATGCATGGGAAATACTCGGCAATCGAATATCTAAGTGCGAGCCCCTCTCTGTGACGATCTTGTTATTCATTGCGTACAGTTTTGTTGTGATATCGCGTGCGATTAGCGTGGTGACTACACACGCGAGGTAGGGCTCCTTAACGAACAAATATTCAAGCGAACTCCTTTGCCAGTACACGTAGCGGCAAGACGACGCTGCCACTATCGATACCTGGATGAAAATAATTACGAAGTAAATAGGTAGGTACAATTTTTATTATGTTCTTTTGTAGGGCTAGTCAAAGTTTAGCATGATATAATAATAATTAAATAAATATTTGGGACATCCAACACACAACGCCATCTACTCCCAAGCTAAGCCGAGCTTGTGTCATGGGTACTAGACAACTGATACATACATATTATACACTAGCTGACCCACGCAACCTCGTTTGGGCCTTATATTGCCCGAAGCGTGAAAATTTCCCCCGTTTTTGAAACATTCTTCATTGTTGCTCCGCTTCTATTAGTAGTAGCGTGATGATATATACCCTATAGCCTTCCTCGATAAATGGACTATCCAACACCAAAATAATTTTTCAAATCGGACCAGCGGTTCCTGAGATTAGCGTGTTCAAACAAACAAACAAACAAACTCTTCAGCTTTATATATTAAGTATAGATAGAAAACACCCAAACTCCGAAAGAAATATTTGAAGATCATATAAACATTTAATCCAACCCGGGAATCGATCCCGAGACCTCATGATCAGCAGTCGCACGCGCCAACCGCGAGACCAACAAGGCAGTCGATATGGTTATAATGTAAAATGTAAACTACATGGTTCTGAATGAACCAGTAGAAAGAACGAAAGTAAGTTCTATTGTAAGTATAGTTATTGTCAAGCCGCTATCGGTGATCACTAGGAAAGGATGATTCGGAAATCACTTGTGTCTGAATGTCCGTAATCACCCATAACGGCACTTAGACTAAAAAGGCGGGGTTGGTATTTATCACTATGAATAAAATTTATTTATAATTTCGTTATTTTTGTACGAAGTTTTCTAAGTTAGCGCATTTTACAACTTAGTCCTCTATAACTCCGGTTATAACAAAATTATCTAAGCCGTTATAGTTTTCCCTCAAAATTCATCATATGGGATACCATCAAGATATTTTTTCGATTTTTAAAACCAGCTGTTTAGCTTTTAGAGAGGGCGGGTGGCGATGTATGCCCTTTACAGTTGAATATCGCGCAAACGGCCTAAATCAAAAAATCGTCTTAGCAACCTCTTAATGTTTTTAAAAGACCTATCTATTGATATCCAAAACCAATCATCCTCATTTTACGTGTATAACGAAACTTTAAGGGTTCAGATAATTGTACTGCGGAACCTTAAAAACGTACTAATGTCATGCTCTAAGTAGATATATAAGAGTCATGTTAATGCAATTGGTTAATGGAAGTCGCAAACACCTCATAATCGTGTTATTCATGATAGTCGAACGAGCCGTAAAATATGTAACGTGACATTAATTTGAACTAATTGGAAAACTAACGACTGCTAAGACTGTTTATACTCTATCGATATTGAACTAATTCACATTTAGTCTTTCCTGGTAGATTGCGTACCTAATTATTATTAGATTTATATGCAAATCAAGTTTACTTAAAACTATTTTATTCGTACACTAATTAACTTGTTCCCGTGTGGTGGCGGGTTAAGAATACGCAGTGTCACCACGCCTACTCATCCCACGGGTGTCGCAAGAGTCGACTAGGGGAGACAGTCTGGCCAGCAATCAGCAGACCAAAACCTCCATTCTAAGGAGAGGCTTATGTCCAGCAGTGGACTGTCAAAGGCTGTTGATGATGCCGACAAACAAATCTTTATCTCATAGATTTGACTTTATACTTTTGACTAATCTTCTTCACACTATTATGTATAATAAGACGACAAAATAGACTTCTCGGCTATCCGCCTATGTGGCGCTCTCCACAGGCTGACAACAGCGCCACTGCTAGAGCGATTGGGCTTATAAATGAGTTCCTTCAGTGGTGTCTAAATACAGAGATATGTTTTGACTCCCATAGCGTAATTTTAAGACACATTTAAATGTTAAGGACTAATTTTAAAGTTCCTACGAAGAATGAAGTCTGTTTTCTGTTTTCAAATTTTATTTTATTGTTTTTTTATTCTAACAGTATGTTTACAGTTTATTTTTTTTATTTTGTAATGAGTATAGATGTCAGCGATTTAGTAAAAACTATAATGCTTTTGTTGTTATTAAACAAATTGAATTGAATTATAAATTTAAATGTAACTTTGTCTGTCTGTTACATTTTCACGTCTAAACCGCTGAACCCATTTGGATGAAATTCACTAAGAAGATTATAATAATAATAATATGTATTTATTGTTCACAAGTACCAGTTTACAATAATAGTTCACAGTCTTCGTATCACATATAAACACAAATAATGCACTGCTGATACTTAAAAAGGAAAACCTGTGCTATAAGTACCAGCAATTTGTATTTGATTCCTGAAGAAAGACATAGGCTACTATTTACCACAATAATCGAAATAAGTGCAAGCGGAGTCGCGGGTAAAAACTAGTGAACTTGCTAAAAGAACTGTAACTGAAATGTTAAATAGCGCCTGATTACCAACATAAGAGATAGTCCAAACGAAATAAGTCATCAGTGATTTTGTTTGGACAAGTCACAAAAGCCTGTAAGAAGAGTCGAATTATATATCTACAAAAATAAGTTATGCTAATTAAGAACAATATGTAATAGACATGCGACATAATAATAAGTCTATCACATGAAGATATTTATGAACATCAAGTACTTACATCTAAATATCTGAAAACTAATTTTGTTGCTGTTCAAAAAATTAATTAAAGTGAGTTCACCACTTCTTTCCAAGACTGTTTAGACTCCATCGATATTCAACCTACTTTCTTGCATTTATAGCCACTTCGGTTGTTATACAGCCATATCGGCAACAATTAGGTCAACGGAATGGGGTAGGTAATGCCAAAGCGCGATCAACGAGTGGGTAAACCTATCGTGAAAGTAATTTGAAAGGGTGTTACACCTCACTGCGCGGGAAATTAGCTTATAAGGTGCTTTATTTGCTTCTTAATTTAAAATTAGACAAAGATTAACTTCAATAAAATAAAATAATATTTATTAGTTCCTAAAGCGGTCTCAACATCCATACAAGTATTCTAAATTCAAAAGTAACTCGTCTGTTTGTCACGCTTACCGCTGTGCTGCACCGATTTAAATGAAATTTACCATGGAGATACTTCAATTCTTGAGGAAGAACCGCGATAACTAACATACACGTTGGCGGAGCCGCGGGTAAAAGCTAGTCATATATTTGCATAAAGTAACACGTGCACGAAACTCTAAATATAGTCTAACTATCCGTACACACAGCTGACAAATAAAACAGAGTAATTGGCGCATCAGTTTGCCCAGTGAGACCGTGAGGTATTTTAGCTTCAACCCGACTATGGTTAAACTTAAAGTTTATTTAAACTATCCAACATAAACATAATTCTTGTGTTTAGTGATCATGTGATCAACCAAAAGGCATTTATTACATGTAAAAATACAAACAAATATCACCAACAAAATAATTTTAAATCTAAAAGGCAGTAAATGTTGTCTGTATGTTTTATATTAATACTTGAAGTCTTTGAAGCTTTTTTTAACAAAATTATGGGAAGTGAGTATTATGAAATTTGGCAAAGCTAAAGTTCATATGGAGGAGAAGTGCAAAAAAACAAGCAATCAAAAAAAGACCACTGGTATATGTAATTATGAATGCAATTCTTATTTACTTAATTTATTTTACGTGTTAAAGTTAAGAAAGTTTTTGTTAAAAAAATCTAATAAATTACATTTAATATTGGTACATTTGAGGTTTTTTTTAATAATTAACTTCTGACAATTAAGACCTCAGTAACATTTTGTTAAATAGGTTAGTGGGTTCAGAAGCGTTCGCTACGACACGGTGTCTGAAACTCCGCTCCCTTTGAATAATGAACTCATCAGTCCGCCAACCGACCGTCTTAGTTAGCCCCATTGCCTTACTTAACAAGGTGATGCTTTACACCAAACTGCTATTGTGTTAAATAGTAGTTAGTAACATTTTGAAAGTTGAATACTTACACTAAATTTGCAACAAAGAGAAGAGCAATTTTACCAAAATGTGAATATTTTGCTTGAGTTTTACTATCATCAAGTCTAAAAAATATTGAAATAATAGAATCCTACTAATATTATAAACGAGAAAGTTTGTAAGCATGGATGGATGGATGTTTGTTACTTTTTCACGCAAAAACTACTGAACGGATTTGGGTGAAACTTTACAGTAATATAGCTTATACATCAGAATAACATATTTGCAGCGATAACCGACTTATATACGGGCAGAGCCGCGGGCAACAACTAGTGTAAAATAAATGTTAAGGGTAAACAGAGAACTAGCTTTTAGCATTTAACGGTTTAGCCGTGAAAATGTAACAGACAGACAAACAAAGTATACATTTGTATGTATAATATTACCAGCTTTCGCCCGCGGCTTCGCTTGTATTTAAGAAAATGTATCCTATGCTACTTCTAATACCTCCAAGAATATGTGTATAAAGTTTTCATGTTGATTGGTTAAGTAATTTTCCCGTGAATCCGTAACAAACAAACTTACTTTCATTTTTATATTATTAGCGTGATTAGGATTGGAATAGAGTACGGAAGCAAGGATTTAGAGATTCCCGAAGATTATTTCTCGTAGGTAACACTTAGTATAAAGGTCTTACCTTGAATTTTTCATCTATCGTTGCCCGACTTGATTCAAATTCAGGGGAATCCAGAAATTCGCACGGCAGGATTGGATGCAAAAATTGATGTCCACTCATGACGTTCACCTAATGAAATAAAAAAGTAAATTACAGTTTTTTTTTAATTACTTTTCCCTTCAAATTCTAAAAAATATATTCTATACAATAAAATAAACGCAAAGAACAGTATTCCTAGCCAAGTTGGCATTAAACAAATTATAGGCATGTCATCTCAGCGCTAACTAACGTGATCAAAACAAAATATTAGCCAATAATACAATAGGATAGAGATTGCACTAACACTATCGATTGTAGAAAAAGAATCGACCCGAAACACTTGCATCTTGGCAGGAATAAACGCACAGAAAATCAGCTTAAATTACAGTGTTGGTGAGTGTGATACTGGAGGCCCAATGATGCAAAAGCATTACTAGGCCGCCATAGTGTGGGTCACCATGCTGCATTGTTGCATTGTATAGACGAGCAATGAGTATGGTGACCACCACTCTTGGACTCTGCTTATGCTTTCCATCAGGCAGAGTAGTCATTTTGGTAGGCAATACATAAAAAATGATTCTTTTGCGATATGTGTTTATAACAAGATTTTCCTTTAAGTTCTCCTGTAAATCGCGATTTATACTCGTTACCTAATTACCTATATTTGAATAAGTACACTCACAAGAAAAAGTTTGATTAAAAATATTTTACTCGACTATGTAAAAAAAATTGTCAAAATTAATAAAGTCTTTCTCACCCAGGCCATTATTACGAATCTATTGACACATCATTAATTTAAATCAGTACAGTAGCTTGGCTTAGAATATATTGTATAGACTGAAAATAAGTACAATTTTAACAAAAATAAAACCGACTTCAAGGTTCGACTCGATTTCTCTTGGATGCCATCATCAGATATTAATGTCCTTATCATGGTACCACCGTTGGGACATCTCCTTTCCATTAAAAAAAGAATCATCAAAATTGATTCATAAACAACGAAGTTATCCGCGAACACACAATATATATATATATATATATACGGTCGAATTGAGAAACCTCCTTTTTTTGAAGTCTATTAAAAATATAACCCTTCCTTTTGTCCTAGCCGTGGTCGGGTAAAAACATTATTGGCAAAAACATACGTGGTGGGACTAGATTCAAAAAACAAATACGACCATTATTCTATACAAATCAATAAAAGTGTTTCTAATATCAAATAACCGCTTTTCACTAAATGCATACCTACACATACATACATATGTATACCCGATACATATAACAATTTTTTTTTTTTTTAATTTTGTCTGTCTGTCTGTTTGTTCCGGCTAATCTATAGAACGGCTGGACCGTTTTTGACGGGATTTTCACTGACAGTTAGCTGATGATATAAGTAGTAACTTAGGCTACTTTTTTTAGACCACATTTGCTCTGCGGCGTTACCTGCGGTTGTTGTTGTACCGCGGGTAACATCGTGAGGTTCAGCTAGTTCTTTTTAAATCTTTCTTCAATATGTTCTGAATCTATGACCGTATTTAATATGTGTTTTTGGGCATTTTTCTAAGTGATGTTCTAAGACTCCGTCAATATTTGTAAAAGGATCCATCGTATATAATGAGAAGGGAGTTTTTAGATCGATACATATAATATCCTTAGTTTTCTTTACCTACAGGGTTTTCACGTAAAAAATTCAAGCAGGTACTCCAATATCATCTTTAGGTTTCGTGTAAAAGGCACGTATATGCCATTGGGTGAGGTATACGATAAGGTTACAGCAATATAGCATTTCTATGCAAACATTGGCACGTGCACTCTGAAAAATTGTTTTAAAATTTCAAACTGTGTGAATGGCTACAAAATAAAAGGATTGCATTTACATACCTTGCGACAATAGAGCTCGAATGTGGAAAGTAACTTTAATTTAGCGTGTAGGTAAACGATACTTCAAAATAACATTTACAACATCTAATTTCAGTATTTACATATTAACTAACTTAATTTTGTTTTTTTGCTATAATTACCCCCAAAATTTTAATCGAACAGTAAATAGTCCTGTAGGTAAAAGACACAGGCTACTTAAAACTCCTAACTTTATAATAGGTATAACATAGTGAGTATAAGTCCGCGTATGACTTAATATGCATAAGTAGGTATAAAGTATTTCAGGTGAAAAGATATTTTAGAACGCAGAATCGTGAAACTCGTAATATTTTAAGCTTATGGGCAAAACTTAAAAATTTCAAGCAAAATGTTTTAGTTTAACGGCTAAATCAAGGTGCAAGCGTCCAGTAAGTATTATTCTCCATAAATTATCAGCTATCTTCCAGTGAAGGTCCTGACAAAATCAGTCAATCCGTTTCAGAGATTAGTCGGAAGAAACAGACAGTATGACACAGATGTTTTAAAATTGTTTTTTGATGTAAGTACCGTAGATTCTTTCGCACGCATTTAGTGTAAAGCTATTAATTAAAAATTAATAACAGACACTTCAATTTAATTTATTTGCATAGATGTGACCTACCCCTAAGTTTTTCAATTAATAATTCAATTCATTTATTGTTTTTACGGGTAATTATAAGTACTTTTAGAACAGCAATTTTAAGCGTACAATTTATAACCTAATACGGATCTACGAAAAAAATTTGCTTAATAATTTTAATTCTCTGAATCACTTATTGCAGGAGTAAAACCTCAAATAAAGTTCAACTTTCGTCCGCCTCTACTAGAATTAGTTAATTACAAATATTTTATAGCATTGGTGATCCACCAAACGTAGTTTTGCCATATAAATTATTTCTAAACTAGGGATTGGTAAATTTATGGTTGTAAGTCAATTTTTGAAGTCATAAAACCAAATGATAAAAATTTACACGTAAGAGTCTAAAAATAGCTTACCTACGTCATATTCTCAGATTTAGCAAATATACACAAAGAAAATTAAAAACGGTCAAGATTTTTCAGAGGAGTTGGATAACAAAAATGAGACGAAACTTTTAAAGACATTAACTATGTATTAGAAAATGTAATTTTCAAAACTACGTTATAGCAAATACACACTCGTATGGCTCGTAGTAATATAAATTCATTCTCGTGCCTTTGAATTAGAGAACTTCAATTCTGAATTCTCTGAAAATAACAACTTGTGAATTATGATGTTATCCGGTAACTCACGCCATCCGAAATCAGCATTTATATTTCTGTACGTTCCGGTAAGTAATATTTCAGTGCAACTTGCATTACAATAAGATGGTGTAGAAAGTATTTTACCTAGAAAATTCTGTATTCTTCAAGCCATACATTTTCATTAAGTTGGAAATTTAAATATATTACTTTTACCAAAACTAATGCGTGCACTTTTTATCTTTTAAGTTTATTAATATTTAAAAAATATTTTTTAAGATTTTATACCAACCCTTTATTTTTATGTTTCTTTTTATTTTAATGTAATCAAGAACAAGCAAAATTATAATACAATAGCCATCAATAGCTTGCTCCCCTGTTTGTCAACCGTTTTCTTAGGCTTTGGAACCCTTATTATTTTTTTCTTGAGACTTAGTTTTAAAAAATCGTATAAATAAATAAAATAAAAATTGTAAAATAAAAATATATGCCAGAAATTTCTAGAGTTTTATTTTCGTTTACTTTCTTCACTTTTAACCACTGGGCGAATACTTGAACCGTAAATACTTGCCTATGTATTTATCTAAACTGCGAACTCATTCGGAGTTTCGTATAGAAATATTTCGTTTCGATAAGAATAATTCCAGGATCCACGCTCACGTCCGTAAATGACAAAATTAACAAACCCAGTTAAAAGAAAATACATGTAGATACCTACCGACCTCATTTAGTTACAGGAAAACTGGAACGAAATCTTGTTCATACGCTTAAAGGAATATTTACTTACGTTAGCTACCTACGTATGAGTAACTTAATAAGAAATATGTAGAAAGTTAAGTATGTACTTTGCCAGAGAGCAGAAGCCCGAGGCGGTCTGTCTTGGTTAGATTTTGCATGGCGTACGCCTCCCCTGCGTGCAAAGACATCACGTGTGCAAAATCGGGAGACACCATACGTTTGAACTGAAGTCTCGAGACCTGTTCACAATCAAATATAACTATATCTTATATACATTTTATGGTTTCTTCACACAAAGACAGCTCATTTAAGTTTGATTGTTTAATTAGAGTGACGGTTTAAATAAGATAAAAGCTTTAATTACCTCTTTATTTCTTAGCAGGGTCATTAAAAGATTACTCGCACAGACAATGTTAATTTTAAGAACAACAAGTCTATTTTGAATACAATTTTTTCATAAATTTTATTCCATAAAAATATGTTACGTGTAAGCTAGTTTTAGTAAATTCTGATAATAAGACATTTCAGTACACTGATACAATTTATAAAGTAAAACTTACCTTGAACGGTTCAAACAGTGTATGATAAACTTCTTCAAGCTCGGGGTCAAATTTAACAGGCCTCATCTCATAAACTAGGTAGACGACTTGTGCTAAATTCAGGAACACGAAGCCAAAATTCCAGGAGAAAGCATCCGGTGAACAAATTACATGCCATGCCCAAATTGAGTACAGCATGAAAGCTTTAAAAAACAATTGTCATTGTAAATGCATATTGTGACGTAGAAACCCCATATTTTCTTTAACAACTGATGCAGAAAGAAGGGTGATATAAGTTTACCACGTGCTTGTTTTTGTCAATTATCCTAATAATATTATAAATGCGAAAGTTTGTAAGGATGGATGGATGTTTGGATGTTTGTTACTCTTTCACGCAAAAACTACTGAACGGATTTGGATGAAACTTTACAGTGATATAGCTTATACATCAGAATAACACATAGGCTACTATTTGCCGCGATAACCGACATATACGCGGGCGGAGCCGCGGGCAGCAACTAGTTACTCATAAATATAGTAACAGTTGATGAAGTAGTATTAATCACGTTCTTCTAAATTTTTTATCAGGATTCTGAATTAGTTTCAGGTGAATATATATCTCGTTAAACTCTTAAAACTCATTAACAATTTTTTTATCTACTCTCAGATTCGGTGCTCTGTAAACCCTTTTTGTAACTTTTCCTCATCTAATTTTATATACAAAGATTTAAACGGGTTTTTTTTAAATTTGAAAACAAATTGATTTTCTTAAAAGCCGTTTTACGATTTATAATTATTAATGATTTTTCAGAAAAATAGCGTGTAGGTACACGGGACAAGCTCGCTTGGTCTGGCCATGCCCATAACTCTTTTACTTAATCAGACTCTTACACGCAATCGACGTCAATAATTACAGTAAGTTTAACAATCGAATAAATATATTTTTTAGAGTGAGTGAGAAACAAGTAAACATTAATGTACATATTTATAAACACGAAAAAGTTGAAAAAACATATCCCGACTACGCAAAAACTTTTGATAAAGTTATACATATAGCCAATGCAACCACGTGCCATTATTTCGAATCTATTGACACCTCATTCATGAAAATTGATTCAGTAGTTTAGGTGCTACGTTGAAAACATATAGTGTGCCAAAACTATTACCCTATCTTTTGACTATGTCGTAGTCGAGTAAAAAAGAAAACAAGGTAACTTATATGACGTTAGCGTTTTCATTTTTTTTTGTCTGATGACCTAAGTTTTTTATATACACCTAAACATCTTATTCATACAATTGGGTCTTCAATACGAGCTGTTGTTGCAAATGTTGCTTGTTCGAATACTTAATGTTTGCAATAGATGATTCTTTAACCGTGCTAATTTAGAACGATGGCTAATTCTAATGTAAATGCACGTTATAGCACACAAAGAAAGCTTCTAGCGAAAACGGTAGGTCCATATCCATACCTTACTACATACATACATATTTTAAAACCGACTTAAAAAGGTCAAGTTCAAATTTATTATTGCTATAGGTACGGGCTGGCCTGGGATAGTGTATATCTAAGTTTTAAGAAAAATTTAACTTTTGCGAAATGAACATTATTATTATTTTTTTTATATTATTTATGTATATTTCATTTCTTCCCGTTTAGAGGGGTAATTTACGTGTCATGCAGGCCTAAGTGGTCATGCTATAGATGAAGATGTTAGTTTACGAATAATGCGGCATTTATTGAGTATAGGTATGGTGGCTTTTGATCAGATAAATAAAGTGTGGAGACATGTGAAGTAATTCAAGATTTTGAGTGAGAGTTTTAGGTACTATATTATTATTATTATTTTGAAGATTCGGGTTGAAGTATAATATTAGGAATGATGAATTTATCTTCGGGCTTACATTTAATTGAGGTATGCATATGCCTAAATTTTAGGATATTAAAAATTTCCATAATTAATCATTATATAAAATAAATATAATGATATATTTCACTATTATACTAATAGTGTATAAACAAGCAAAGACCAGACGATTTCAATTACTTACCAAATATTAAAATTGTGTGCATCCATAATTGTCCTTTTTTAGTGCTTGGAGCACAATATGAAGCAACAAAAAGCATATTGGAAAGCTGAAAATGTTATAGTTTTTTAATATTGTTCATTTTATACCTACTTAATAAATAATTCCATTACTTTTTTACCTGAAACAACGGATGTTGTGTAATTTTCCAGAGCGGACACCAGGGCCAGTACCATGGACCTATGTAAAAAGGAAATATAAATTAATCTGCTAATCGTAAAGTAAAAATAAATAAAAAACTATTTTGTACCTGATGGCATGGTATAGTTTACAGAACCAAAATCCTGAAAAGTTCCATTTTCACCAGGCCATGAAAAGTTGTATTCACCAATTTCCAAAAAATCACTTTTTTTACCAAATACTCCACCGTTTGCCATTGTTTACGTGTTATCTTTTATTATTGTCACTGAAAATAACTGAAAACATTATATACCATAATACCATAACCCGGCTCACATATTACAACTATGTTCGCGCCAAATCAATAACATCCGTTCTCAGATTCAGAAACAAAACACTGGAAGAAAATTTTTATTTGATTTAACGCCATCTTTTAAAATGTTACTAAACTACTTTCGTTGCCATTTATGACTATATTAAAGCTTAGCAAAAATGCGTTCGTAACAAGATCGTCAAGTCTACAATTCAGAATATACCTTTAATTCATTATTAAAAAAAAAACTGTATTCTAAAAATTGTCGTGTCAAAAAAACAATATCCATTTTAGTCGATTTTTAAAGAATTGTAATAATTGTGACATTTCGAAATAACCAAAGACGGTACCATGCGTACAACGTTTTGCATCCAATGCTGAAATAAAATATTTTAACAACTGTGGTGCAAATTTGTGTATATTTTAGATTATACAGTTTTTAAGAGTTTCTAATATAATCCTGAGTACTCTCTTGTAATTTGCGTCTTTCTTGCAACTTTTGACACATTAAACTTTTGAAATGATTTGGATCAAAAGAAGTTGGCAACACAAGTACAGATTTGACGTTTAAATTCACGTTATCTATGACTTTAACTCATTCGCAAGGTGTAATGTGAACAGTGCGAGTTATTGTATAGAAACCTAATATAATTTGCGATGAGGTAGCGACGATTAAACAAAAATAACTGAACAACATCTAAGTAATATGCCTTAACTTTTTGTGTTAAAAATTTCATACAGTTTTCGCGGGAATGCCACACATTAATAATGCCACCGTCGCCAATGGTAAGTCTCGCACACTTGATTAAATATTGTGAGTCATTAGGTGCATAAGGAAACCAGCCTATTAGGAGAAAATGCAACATTAATGTTGCAATAAATAGGCAATTTAAATTTGCCGAAAGAAGTCCCTGGATATCAGCATATTTTGGTTTGTTCACTGTCTAGTTGAGGTTCAAGGTTTATAATCAATTTTCAGAACATAACTGAAATTACAAGAGATTAAACAATTTAACTATTACTACGTGCATGACACTCTTCTTTGTCCTAGCTGTTTTCCATTGTTTAGGCTCTCCTCGTTCTGCAGCGCCAGGACAATCTCTCTTGGGTTGTCGAAACATTTGTTTGGGCAAGCTCTAAGTCCTTGGCCACCGTGGACCGCCAGGTGGCTAGTGGGCGTCATCTTCCTTTCCTACTCCTGAACTCGGACCTGACATGGCTTCAGGGCTTCTGATTCTTCTTGCATGACAGTCTGTACGAAAATTTGATTAACAAATAGTACGCAAATAAAATAAAGTTGTTTTATTCAGGACTACATTGCCTAATAACATGTGGTTATTTGTAGCTGTAACTACACTTAGTCACAACAGTAATAATATGGCAGTAAACTTTGTGTTCATCAATGTATTTAATGCTAAGAAAATCCAAAATACCAGTGCACGTTATTTCTATTGTTTTATAATTAAAGATTTCACAGCAGTATTATTTTTAGTACTAAGTTATACTTCGGACAAAGTCAAGGTGGACTTAATACTACAGTTTTTTTTCTGAATACAAAATAATGTCTTAAAGTATAGTTATGTATAATTTTATTGTTTTGTCATTAAAACTCTGTAGTGTTCAAACCGCAACCTTAACATTGCATAAGTGAGTTTCTATCTTAATTTTTAGCGCGGAAAGTCTTCCTTTGTGTGTAAGTTATTCCTATTGATTATAATGCAGTAAAATGAAATGTGTAACTGTCTATCTTCAACAATACTCTAAAAATTTGCATTGAAGTATGTATGTTGCAGAGTGTTTTTATGTTAATTTTGAGCCAGCCAAAGTGACTCTCTGATGGAAAACATGTGTTGAATCCTAAAGTATTGTCTGGTCAACATACCCAATACAAAAAATGTATTTTTGTTAAAAACCTTTACAGATATAAAGAAAAACTAGTTGTCCCTGGTTCTGGTAAAATACAAACAAGTACTCTTAAGAATCACAAAGCTCTTTATTTATGTTGTGCAATCACGTGAAAGATACCATTTACTGGCATCTTATATGCTGACTAAAGTATTGTATTCAACATGTCTATGACTTTTAGGTATTTTGTAGCTATTGTAGAGGTTTTAAAAAAGATGTTTATTTTAAAAAGTTGTGTGTCTGTTTGTAGTATTAAAATAAACACTTTTTACTAAATGCATATGTATCCGGTATATATTTAACCGGACACAGTACATATACTTACCAAAATAACATTTTTACAATTTTTGAATTTGAATCCCAAAAAGTTTTCTCATGCATAGGGTTTGAAACTACAGCACTCAGTGCAGTAGAAAAGGCCTGGTGATTGCTTAAAACACTTCAGTAAAATGAAATGAAATCATTTATTCTGCAAGTAGGTTATACAAAACACTTTTGCAAGTTAAACTTTTTTTGAGCAGATGAGTTCAGCCTTTCCTAACTGGACTAGCCCTGAAAAGAAAGGACGAAACAAACTCAGGGATCAATGTCTCTTTTAAAATTCAGACAATTTTCATAAAACAAAAGACATTATATCAATAAAAAAAAGCGATAATTACAATTTGAGTCACAATTATAATAATCTATAAAGATAATTAAAAAAAATGACAACTATAACAATAGTCGATCAATTTATTTCAAATTATAAATTATCGTCACGTCAAAATAATTTTAAAAATTCAAGGTTAACAGCATGTGCAGAGTGGGCAGCTCAATCCCAGGCGGTTTTATCATGTAGATATTCTGCTATGGTATAATACCCCTTTGCGGATAGCTTCGATTTAATGGTATTCTTAAATTTTTTTATTGGCAAATTCCTAATAGTAATAGGGAGCTTGTTGTAAAAGCGTATACATTGTCCCATGAACGAGTTGCCTATTCTGTGGAGACGAGTGACGTGAACACTAATATTATGTTTGTTTCTAGTATTTACCGAATGAACATCACTGACACATGACATGAACATATATTGCGAAGATACAGTCAGAATATTTATCCCTTTAAATTTGGAACGGAGAGAAGCTCGAGGGCCTAATTTATAAATGGCTCGTACAGCGGGTTTTTGTAGAACAAATATGGCATTAATATCTGCACAGTTACCCCAGAGTAGGATACCGTAACTCATTATGCTATGAAAGTAACTGAAGTAAACTATTCTAGCTGTATCAACATCAGTTATATGTCGAATTCTTTTCACAGCAAAAGCCGCTGAGCTTAGCCTACTAGATAGTTTTTCTATTTGGGGACCCCATTGTAACTTAGCGTCAATAGTTATACCTAAAAATACAGTAGATTCCACAGGATCCAACTCTAGTCCATTCAATCGAACATTGGTTTTAACATGCCTAACATTTGGTGTAGAGAATTTAATGAATTTAGTTTTCTTCTCATTAAGGAGAAGATTATTTGTATTAAACCAATGTACCACTTTCGAGAGTGCACTGTTGACTTCATTAAAACTGTCAAGTTGGCGCCTAACTTTAAAAATTAAAGATGTGTCATCCGCAAATAATACAATCTCATGATTGTCACTTACATAATAAGCTAGATCATTTATATATGAGAAACAGAAATGGCCCTAGAATAGAACCCTGTGGGACGCCCATTGTTACAGGTGATCCCGAAGACGTTTTGCCATTAATGTCAACCTTTTGAACTCTTTGATTAAAATACGACGTTAAAATATTTAGAGCATTATTCCTTATTCCGTAGTGTTGTAACTTCCTGATGAGTGTAGGATGATGGACACAATCGAAGTATCTGTGGAGTCTGAAATTTATGATTATGCACTGATGGAAATTATTGCTAGTTACATAACTATCAAGCTGACTACACAGTTTAGTTAGCTGTGCCTAATAAAAGGCCCTAATAAATAGCAACAAACATTAAATTAACATTTCAGTGATAATAAAATAATGATTGTCAGTTTAGACTTACTGCTGAGTTATCTTTGCAACTTCTTTTCGGAGTCGTAACAAGTCAACACATTGTCAGTTTCAACAACTGTATTTTCTTTTTGTTGAACTAGGGCAGTGCGAGATTCTTGCACTCACTTTGGAACCCAAATTATTAATATTAATTGATCATCACTTATTAAAATATTAAATGATGATTTCTAAAAATTAATAATTATTTTTTTTAACAAATCAATCACTTTAATCATGTCTCTCATGTATATTATTATTATTGGATACTGTGAGGTGTGTTATCTGATGTTATAAGTAAGTGTTAATTTACCTGTAATATTTGTTAATGGTATTGGCGATATAGGTTGGGTAGTAACTTTAAAAAAAAAATTAGCATTACCCTAAAGAACTTTGTACTTATTTCCTAAAATGACTTACTGACAGAAGAATGTGTGTTATGGCAGTAGTTTTCGTTAAATACATGTCTGGAATAAGCTGACTAAAACTTCTACATCTTTTCGCCCATGTACCTAATGTGTAAATGCTCTGCGTCATCTTTGCTGTGGCAATAGGCATTCACATACTCTAAATTCTAAAGTAATGTTCACAAATAGCAAAGGATTTTAAGACTTATTGTAGAACATCTTTCACAACCTAGTTACAATGACAACCAAACAATAGATGAAGGAAGTTTTTGGCTTAACTTGATGAAGTTCTTTAAGAGGGCTCCTGAAACTCATAATGACCCATCAATCAAACATTATCACTATAAAGTTGATTACAATAAAAATATATTCAAAAATATTCTTGATCATTCAACTTTCTTAAAATACATAATATATGTATTATTACAATTGTGTAACTCTTAAATATAGTCATCCGCTTTCTTCAATTATATCACACAGCAAGTACCACAACATTTAATTGAACAATAAGGCCAATAAATCAACAAGTACTTCGGTGGTCTTTGCTGGCAGTTCTTAACAAGTTTGACTTTCAAATATTTTATCATGTCCCAGATAAGAATGTAGGTTTTAACTACATATTAATACTATCACAGAATATTTAATTTATGTTGCAAAACGATGGTAGAACCATAAGATTCTCGTGATTAGCAATTAATATTTATTTTATGTTTCAGACGAATATGAAGTTATTGGCGAAACACAATGGCAAACTTTAGAAAACAGCGGCGACGAACAAACCATCAAAATATACGGCTTTAAATATTCAAAACTACGCACTGCATTATTTCATACCGTATGCATATTACTTTGTGGGCTACCCTATTTCGCATTGGCTTATTATCCCTCGTTTAACAAGTTCAAATACATAAAATGCAGTTTGAAAACGGCTGATGTAATTTGCGGTGAGTAACATAATGTTGAACAAATGAATGTTTATCGAATTTTGTGTAGTCGGCAATTAACTTGCAACATACGTAAATTACAGTTTCATTTGTCTGACTAACCAGGCACATTTTTAAAGTTTAATAATTGAGGTCATAATAAAAATCTTATTACAAATGCTGTAGTGACTGGTTCATCTACAGTAGATAGAACCGAGAAAAGAACATATGGCCATTCTTTTTCAATCCCCAATTTATTACATAACTTTAGTTTTAAATGATAATTAGCTAAATTACTTTTAAAATGTAGTGTAATAATGTTTACGGAAATTTACGCGATCACGGTAATTGTAATGACATACAAAATGCTCTGGAAATAACGCAAGGAAAGAGAGTTTGGTGATGGGAACCTATATAGTTTACTGTATCTAGATTATGTCTTAACACTATTTGTAAAAGCTCTTATATTTATGTTTATACCTCAATATAGGATCTACATACATCTATTGATTCTGTGTCTGATTTCTGATTCTTCCTTTCTAGTAACCGATGCGGAAGGCCTCTTTAAGACAGAAAAAGTGCATGATATAGACTTGAACCTTTCGAATCATAGAGATAACCGATTGCGATATTTTATTTACCAACACAGTCGCTTTATTTGGCTTCATGATTCTGGAATTTTTATCAATGTTCTTGCACTTAATGAAAAAGTTACTATTGGTTTGCTAATGGAAAATATGTCTGGCATTAACAAACGCCAACAGAATGAATTGTAAGTATACATATTGTATCATCATTGATTCTCTAATTGGGTACATTAGTAAAGGAACTTTAGACTTCTTACTATTTTTGTAATACAATATTAACGTCACGTAAATTGATCGCACTTGCGCGTTATAATCATAAACATTACTTTTTTTCTTAAATATTAAACGAATAAATTCTTCTTAGAACTGTTTGCTTATACCACAGTTTAAGGAAACATACATATAGAACATCATCGGTCGAATTTAGAACCTCCTCCTTTTTTGAAGTTGGTTAAAAAGAAAATGCTATATTATATGTATTATGAGCGCCGAGAATACAAACGTTTTTGCAAGGCCACTGTACTTATGGTAAAATGTTAACCATTAAAATACGAAATTTAATACATCACTTTCATCATCGTGTAGAAACTTATGATATCTCAGCTCCTTATTTATTTTCGAAGAACCACTATAATTACCAAGCCCAAGTTGTGTGTTTTAATTCTTAACAATATTAAATGAACCGGGTTCTTCTATCCGTGACGCGACAGCCCTTCGCGACACGTCCCGTCTAACCGCGGCTAACAAGGGACGCGACCTCGCCCCGCATGTACCGTACTATTGCTCTGTCTAGACGGTTTGGTTGAACCACTGTATGAATCCTTCCACTGTGCTTGTACATTGTCTGATATCCGAATGATGCATTTTATATGTAACTCAACTTGAGATCACTAAATGCACGTGAAGTTTAGTTGCATGTTGTATAGGTGTACGTTACTTACTATGTCACTACTATTCAGACAACGTGAAACTTGATTATCAACTTTCAAATTGTCTAGTGTGAGCTTATTTCACGTCTACCTACTCAATGGTCATGATGACCACATTTGGCGTTGCTTTTGGCCCGTACAATTGGAGGGGCTTATGTACAATAGTGGACTGCGATAGGCTGATGATGATGATGATTAGCCCGTACTGAAATCTTCACTAATCGCAACACGGAACGCAATCACTGTCGGGATCGAGTTGATGTGAATTAAACTCACACTAGACCTTCGGTTACTGCCTGTCCAGATGACTAGTAATAGTTCCATTCGCATACATAGCAGTAATGAATTTGATATCATATTTTACTCTAACACTAATTAAAACTTTTGCCAAATTAATATCAATAGATGCAACAATACTATTTTTGTAGTATAGAATTCTTTTAACATAATATTTATTTTTAGTTAATAATAAATTTGTTTGTACTTATAAAAATATACGTATTTCAGGATGAAACTTTATGGAACCAACTCTGTCGAAGTGGAAGTCAAAAGTTATTGGACCCTGTTCGTTAATGAAGTCTTCAATCCCTTTTATTTATTTCAAGTGTTCTCAATTATCCTTTGGTCACTGGACGAGTATTACCAGTATGCAAGTTGCGTTTTCATTCTATCTACTGCATCGTGTATGTTGGCGTTGTATCAAACCAAACAAGTAAGACTATACCTTTGTACTTCTCAGTAAATATGTTTTTTTTATTTCTAGATAATGACGTACCTAGAAACTTATCGATTTTTAATCTTAGTCTATACGTACAAAATCTACTACATACATTATTTTTAATGGATCTTTTTTGTACCAGTAATTACGAACATTTTCTTATATTTGCAAAAAGGTTATATATTTTTAAATTATATTAAACCTGTCGGTTTCGTTCACCATTGGGCAAAAATACTATCCAAACAGCTGTCAAACATGTGTCCTAGTTTTAAGTCAGCATTGCTCACGGAAACACGCTCCTTTTATATGCAGTCGTGTAAAAGTTAAGCAAATCTTGAACCAAAATTCTTATCGTTATTAAACCTTCGTGTTCATCCAAAAATCGACCTTCGGTATGATATTGGCATTTCGGAAAAAGTCGTCACAATAAAATAAATTTACATTCTGCTTCCAAAGTCTTAATTGCTGAATTTTTCGTCCTCCATAACAAATAAGGAAAATTAATTTACTTCTAAAGATGACGTGTTTTTACCTTCTTCGAGCAGTTACTCACAACGCCAGATGCGTATCCGAACCGAACTCATCTAGTTCGGACCAGACATGGCGCTAGGTGGTGGCAACTTTATGTTACCACTATAACTTGAAACTGTTACTAAATAGACTTTTTGTACCATGACAGGTTAATCTTTATGTTGGATTATTTAATTGTTTGTAAACAGTTTTAACGTATTTAGAAACAATATTCTGAAAATCAAATATAGTTTATTAGTATTGTTAATAGATTAAAAGAACCCTTTAAACATTTATTAAAACAGAATTTGAGAAAAAAATCATGTGAAAATAAATGTACTTATGAAAACTTCAAATCACGACGTCAAAAGTCGGTTACAAACAAACAGGGAATTCTCATTTCCGGGAAATGTAATAGGTCTTTACCTATGAAATTGCCGTTTTGTATGCAATAAGTGAAAGTACTTATTTTTTCAAACTTTTTTATTTCTGTTATTCGAAGTAATCACCCATGCAATCGACGCATCTTTGCCAACGCATTGGCAGTTTATTGATGCCCTTCTTGTAAAAATCAGCTGGACGGGAGGCAACAAACTCTTCAAAGGCATTTTGTACTGCCTCTCGGAAATTGAATTTTTTACCCACTAAAAACTTGTCTAAATTTTGGAAAAAGTTATAGTCAGACAGACTGTCCCGTCCAACAGACAGTCTCCAAGCTGCAAGAGCTTGGGTTGGAAGTCTCCCTCATCCGCCATACTCACCAGACCTTGCACCTACCGACTATTACTTTTTCCAAAATTCAGACAACTTTTTAGTGGGTAAAAAAATCTATTCCCGAGAGGCAGTACAAAATGCCTTTGAATAGTTTGTTGCCTCCCGACCAGCAGGTTTTTACAAGAATGCCATCAATCAATAAACTGCCAATGCGTTGGCAAAGATGCATCGATTGCATGGGTGATTACTTCGAATAACAGAAATAAAAAAGTTTGAAAAAATAAGTACTTTCACTTATTGCATACAAAACGGCAATTTCATAGGTAAAGACCTATTATATAGTTATAAAATAAGACAAGGCAAAGCATAGCAAGTAAGTATGGCAATTTTGATTAGATAGCAATTCAAGGAAAGCGTTATATATTCGTTCGTTCGTTCGCCACCTAAAATCTTTTTGTTTGTATGCAATGTATAAAGTTGCAGAAATGAGTACCGTTTTAACCCACTTGTTTGTCAATTTCTACACTTAAAGAACTTACTAATGGGTACATTTGAAACCCTTCACATTCGAAAATGTTTTAAATTAATTAGCATGTTAATATATTTATCTTCTACTATCACTTTTATATGCAAAACTGTGACAGTGTTTCTCTTTACAATCTATACAAATAAATAAAATTGGAGTGTGTTTGTAATATTAAAAAAACCGCTTTTTACTAAATGCATATGTATGTATACACGATACATATATCAAAAATGTAGTTAAAAAAAATTTTGGTCTGTCTGTCTGTCTGTTTGTTCCGGGTAATCTCTGGAACGGCTGGACGGATTTTGACGGAACTTTCACTGGCAGGTAGCTGATGATCCGGGGAGTAACTTAGGCTACTTTTTTTAGACTAACATTGCCCCGCGGCGTTACTCGCGGTACAACAATAACCGCGGGTAACACCGCGGGATTCAGCTAGTTTGTATTTAAAATTCGATTAAACACATTTTGCTTATGTCCTGAATTCGTGTATACTAGAATCACGACTTTGTTTCAGATGAGCATAAACCTGCACAAAATGGCTGGTTCGACAAGTGCGTTTACTGTAACCGTTCTGCGTCCTACTCGCACGGGACGCGAAGAGTGCGTGGTGAATGCAAGTAGATTAGTTCCAGGCGATGTGCTCGTTTTACCTCCAGACGGCTGCGTCATGCCCTGTGACGCGATGTTACTCACTGGAACCTGTATAGTCAATGAAAGCATGCTTACCGGTATGTGATCAACTACATTTTTAACCTACTTCAAAAAAGAAGGAGTTAGTCTGTTTTTTTATGTAATGTTACCTATTCTATGGCAGCACTATGATGTATAATAAAAACAAATTGATACGACCAGTTTACAAATCACTAAATAATAATAACCTGTACTATGGTACCTAAACTGCTGAAAAACATACTTATGTTTCTAAATACATACATATCATACATAAATTACATCCAAATACAGAATACAGAATTGTATTTGGCGTATGTAAGTTTCATATTACAATTTATTACCATGAGCGTCTCCGTGATTCTGAGTTCACGTTAAACAGTCGGTCCCGGTTGTCATCATATGATAATAGTCGTGAAGCTTAGTTGGAGACCTTTGGGCGGCTTAAAAAAACATCCAACGGCAAGATTACGTAGCCACAACGTTGTCTTGCCACTTCTCAATCCGCACTCGGCCAGCATGTGGAGCTATGGCCTTAACCCTCTCCTGGAGGTGGAGACCCGAGCCCAGCGTCTTTCATCAACAATTGATGAATATAGTTACTGCTGATTTGGTTTATGTATATGTAGCAGAAGCAGTTAAATAATAATTAACAATTGATTTTTAGGTGAAAGTGTTCCAGTCATGAAAGGGCCACCTTGCGTTTCTCCCGAAATATATTCTACTGAGGGCCATAAAAGACATACTCTGTTTGCTGGCACCCATGTAATACAAACAAGATTTTACGGGAACAATCAGGTAAACATGAATAATATTTAAAATGTATCATTATGAAGAATATATATATCCATTTTATAACGGGACTGGTAAACACTATTGAGATAGTAAAAGTCATTCTCGTGTGTTAGTCTTTCGTCCGTTAATCTGCCCCTAGCCAGAGTTATCCCGATGATAATAGATATAGAAAGTCTAATTCATCACTAGATACATATTATAAAACAAAGTCCTCTGCTGCGTCTATCTGTATGTTCGCGATAAACTGAAAAATTACTGCAAGGATTTTATGCGGTCTTGAGGAAGTAAATTTTTGAGTATATTGGCTAAAACACAAAGATAAATTCGTTGCACGAGTAGCATGGGCTATATTATTAATGTTTAGGCGGGTTGCCTGTTAGTATTTAAATTCAGATGTTGCTAAGACTTAAAAAAAAATACCATAATTAATGAAAAACGAGTTATCTTAAACTGTGAAAGATCTTTGGACCTTTATTAACTAAGTAATTTAAGCGTTTAACCTTGGGAGAGCCACACTTCGGCATGCATGGGCCGGCTTGACCGGACTGTTACCACGGCCTCACAGAAAACCAGTGTGAAACAGCGCTTGCGCTGTATTTAACCAAATGAGTGAGAATGCTGGAGATCACATCTTTCTTTCTTAATTAACTAAGCACTTTAAGTGTCCATGGGCGGCGGAAATTGCTTACCATCAGGTGAAACGTCTGCTCGTTTGTACACAATCCTTTAAAAAAATTTTTTTAATGGTGGCATGCTTTCTTTCTAAATTAACTAACCACTTCTAGTCACACTCCACTATTATTATTGATATGTTTTCAGGTTTTAGCTAAAGTGGTGCGCACCGGTTTCTACACGGCTAAAGGAGAGTTGATCAAAAGTATACTGTTTCCGAAACCCTTCGATTTTCAATTCTACAAAGATGCTGTCAAATTCGTCATTTTCATGTTCTTCATTGCCGCCATCGGAATGGGTTATTCAGTATGGCTTTATGTCGTTAGAGGGGTAAGTGATAGAATATTATATTTATCAAAATTTTAAAATCCTGTAAGACCTGGAGTAGAGTGAAGTCTTGGATATAACGGTTAGGAAAGTTTTCGAAAACATTATAGAACTTTAACAATTTTATTTCTTGATAAAAATAGGTTTTTCTTCTTATATCAAAAACCATAAAAGGACAATAATAAGACATTGGAGTTAATTCAGCCCTGTTTTATCCAAGATAAATGTAATACTCCAAATTAACGTAAGACGAACCTACAAACTTTAATCAAATTATTTTATTTTCACAGAGTCCCGTGGGTACTATAATCCTTCGAACACTAGATATTATTACAATTGTGGTACCTCCGGCCCTGCCCGCCGCCATGACAGCCGGTATAGTGTACAGCCAGCAACGATTGCGTAAAAATAAGATTTTCTGCGTATCACCTCCGCGTATTATAATATGTGGGAAACTGCAAGTGATGTGTTTTGATAAGGTAATTTTTTTTTTTATTTTCACAGTTACATAAAATAGAATTTAGATCTTGTTATGTTTAACTCATTATGCGAAACCACACTCCTTATACTGTTATAAAAGTAGAATCATAGCCGTTTACTTCGCCGAAAGACGACCACTGCTTGACAAAGATCTCTCCTAAAACTCTCCACAACAACAGATCCTATCCACTTTAGTTTTTGTTATTATTTTTCAATAATTGTATGACAAAATCATGCGTCCATTGTAGGTACACCTATTTATTATATACACTTATCAAACACTGTAATGTGACTCGATAACTTGAACCTGCTATACCAGTATATAGGAGGTCAACAACCCTTTCTAAGGACAGGCTACATCCAGACAGTGATCTATTGATAGGTGTTGATAATGAGGATACTGCCTATTTTTTCTATTTAACTAAAGCAGTAAATGTTTATGAGAACTCTTATAAGTTAAACTTAATCATAACATGCTTTTATGATTTATAGATGTTTTTTTTGTTTTTTTTTTAAGACGGGAACTTTGACAGAAGATGGGTTAGACTTCTATTCTGTGATACCGTCACTTTCCGAAAAGAAGTTCGGAGAGTGTGTTGTTGAAGTCGGCGCATTGCCAGCCAGCAGTCCGCTTGTACAAGCACTTGCATCCTGTCATTCCCTCACGAGCATACAAGGTGAACTAAAGGGCGATCCTTTAGACTTAAAGATGTTCGAATTTACGCAGTGGGTAAGTGTTTAAAGTCATCATTATTTATAGATCTTAACACGATTAAAAAATCAAATAGATTATATCATATATTTAATTTGTAGTGAGAAGAATTTGTAACGCTACACATAGACCATTTGATAGCTGATTGTACATACAAGTCGGTATTCAAAAAGTAGGATAGGTTTATCCTACTTATATTATAAACGCGAAAGTTTGTAAGTATGGTTGGATGTTCAAGTTACTCTTTGACGCAACAACTACTAAACAGATTTGGATGAAACTATACATTAATATAGCTTATATATAAGAGTACCACATAGGCTACTATTTGCCGCGATAACCGACATATACGGCAATAAGCCTATCTATTAAAGGGAATATAAGCAATACCTTCCTGTAAACTTCAAAATTATGTTCTCTGTATAATGGGGTCATAGTTAGTAGAAGAAAATTTTTATCTTTACTCAGACTTGTTACACAAAGTACACACTTTGGAACTAATTAATTTGAAATCCTTATAAGCTATTTGGAAAAATAAGCATAAATATATTTAGAAAGAACTTTGTGTAAAAAGTATTAAAACACTTCATGTATGACTAAGTATTATTTACTTACCATTGTTTGACATAATTCGCTAAAAGATTTGTCATGTATGATTTCCTTATCTTTACTCAATCAATTATATTTATCAGCTAAATCTGATAAGTTAATTTATTATTGTAAATAAACAATGCACAGAAATAAATGCTATTGCTAGTTTGCAACCTAAAACATAGCAATAAGTTTTATCATAATTGGAATGACCCATTATTAATTGCATCTCTTGAAGACTGGGAAGTTATTACTTGGGAGGACATAGTATTAAACTTAATTTTTTTTTATGTTATACTTTTATAAATTTATAGAATTAATATGTTAAAAACGATAATTCATTATTAAAAAAAGTGCACTTTCAGTTTGCTTAATAGATTATAAGTAGTAGAGCCTCACTAATTTAAACCCAATGATGCAGAAACATCTCAATAGGTCGCCATACTGTGGGTCACCATGCTGCATTTGCAATGAATATGGTGACTACCACTCTTCGATTTTGCTCATGCTTTCCATCAGGCAGAGTAGTCACTTTAGCAGGTCCATTTATACAAAGAAAATTTATTTTGGCAATAAGGCTGCTTCTTGTACATTGCACACCTGATATTGAATGTACTCTCTTGTAAGTTTGTAATACAATGTACAAACTGTCTTGTCTAACAGGTGCTAGAGGAGCCAGGTCCAGAAAATACTCGCTATGACAACTTAACACCAGCCATTGTGAAACCCAAGCCTGCTCAAGGAGAAGATTTGCAAAATTTAGACAACTATGATCCTTTCACGATGGAAATTCCATACGAGGTGCGTTATATTTTATATACCTTTAGCACTGATAGTATACAAAAACAACATTTTAACATACTTGCCATTTAATAAAATGTATGTTTGATTGCCTTAGTTGACATTGTAGTATGAGTTTACAGTGTTATTCCAATGTTATTTACCAAGGACGCGACCGCCGGCGGGATCGCTGGAAGCAACAATCAATCGATAAAATCGATATTATTTATATCGCTGTAAGGTTTATTATTCCGTGCCTCAGGAGGTCGACTAGAAATTTCTCTGTATGTGAAGATGTCACGAGGTTGTTCGCGAGTAATCTTTCCTCATAACAATTGTATGCTATCGTATGCTAGTAAGGTTTAGGGATTGGGAATTAGAGCGTTTTCACATTATCCGATCCGATAACGGTGTCGGGCGCCGATACGATATCGAAGGAAGTAAAATGTATGTACATACAATCGGATAATGTGAAAACGCTCTTAGGATGAATAAAATTTAATGAGCGCGTCTTTACATTAACAGGTTGGTCTGCTACGGAGGTTCCATTTCTCTTCTTCACAGCAATCCATGGGTGTTATTGCGAGAGTACTTGGACAACCGCAAATGGTTTACTTTGTTAAAGGTGCTCCCGAAAAGGTAAATATCTATAAAGTTTATAGTCAACACTTGGTCATGTTAAAAATATCACATTTAACACACTGGTGTTCTATTTTATAAGGTAGGGATAAACGAAAAGACGGGTCATAAATGAAAATGCAAAACTTTTTTAACAAACATCTTAAACACGTTGAAAACAAAAGTTAAATCAGACTTTTCATATGTTGAATAACCTAAACAGTAATATGAATAAAAGAGTCAAAGTTTTGCGTAAAAACATATACTATTTTATTATTAAAATTAGTCATCATCTTCCTAACTTTTATTATTCCCAAGATTATTTGGGGTTGGCTTATAGTTCTACCGGTTTTAACGGAAAATCAGTTTTTCCACGGGGCGATTGGCATCGGACCTACTAGTTGTTAGTATCTTTGAGGACACTGACTTCCCAATAAAAATTGCCATAAATGTACTTGACGACGGCTTAACGTGCTCTCCGAGGCAGAGGCGGGAAACACCACACAATCTACCATGCTCCGGGTTGCTATTAAGAATTTCTTGTAACGAAAACCCAAGAGGAACGACGAAACTTAGATTAAACTGGGATATTTTGTTTCAGGTGGCCGGTATGTGCAATCCCGACACTCTTCCAGATAACTTCAGTTCAGTTCTCAACGACTACACATCAAACGGTTTCCGTGTGATAGGCCTCGCTCACAAAAAACTAGATCGTAAGATGAAATGGGTCGATGCTCAAAGGATTAAAAGAGAGACTCTTGAGTGTGAGATGGTATTCCTAGGCTTTCTAGTCATGCAAAATAGCCTGAAACCAGAAACGACCCAAGTAATTAAGGAGCTTCACGATGCTAATATGAGACTGATAATGGTCACAGGTATGTAAACATACCACACACACAATCATTTGTTTATTATTTGTATCTGTGGGGTGAGTGATGGAATAAGAATGATGTGTGGGAGAGCCACGCATCGTCATGAATGGACCGGCTCGACCGGAGTGATACCACGGCCTCGCAGAAAACCGGTGTGAAATAGCGCTTGCGCTGTGTCTCACCAAGTGAGTGAGGATAACGGAGGCCCATTCCCCAACCCCTCATCCCTGCCCCCTCTCCATCCCCCAAAGGCCGGCAACGCACCATGGGTGGCGGTAATCGCTTACCATCAGGTGATAAGTCAGCTCGTTTGCCCCCTATACCATAAAAAAAAAACAGTGTGACCCCTATTTAGTCCATGGGTGGTAAAACACGACCAAACAGACCAACATCATTCCAAAGAGAAGGAAAACTTGAAAGAAGCCCTCTATTAATTCGATTTAAAACATGGTACATCAAGCCAAAATCTCCTTTCCGTGGAGGGACCCAGTAGAGTATAAATTTGTATGGTCTATGTCTAGCAATCGGTTACTAAAAGCGGTTGGTGATGAGTTTAGCTGACTTTGAAATACAAACTTAAATCAGTATCATGTTGCAGGTGATAATATAATGACGGCAATGTCGGTGGGGCGAGGCTGTTCCATGGTGCAGCCGCATCAGAAACTTGTGCTCATAACTGTAGGACAACAACAAACCACTGATTCACGACCCCCCTTATGTATGGAAGTAAGTGTCACATATCTCGATATAGTTGTTATTGAAAAGGTATCGGGGCAGACTTAACCACTCGAATTAAAAGAATGAAACCAAAAATCGATGATTTCTTTTGTTTTGTTTTTCGTTCATTTTTGCCATAGCATGGCGAAGCAAACAGTGACGACGACGATATTTTATTCTTAGTAAATAATTTAATTGTTTTTAGAATATTGTTTCGTTCGAATAAATGGTATTACTAATTATTTATGCATTAATAAAGAAGTTATATTTATTCGTAATGCAATATTTTTGTATGTTTTCCAAAGTGTGATGTGATTTACATGTGGTATGCAGTAAGTTTAGATATAAATATTGAAGTGATTTCTGTGTTATCTTTATATAATAAACGCCTACTAAATTTCAGGTTGTAGGTGAAGGTTGTCCACCAAAATTATCGCTAGATGCTTATGTACTGGCATTAGAAGGCAAGACTTGGGCTGTGATACGTACTCATTATCCGGAATGGATGCCAGCTATATTAAGCAGAGGTAAATTTCTTTCTCTTTTTACATAGGCGATGACTTAGTCGAGCACACGGATCGGATTAAATACCTGGGATCTGTATTTCGTACACATAACATAGAGCCGCAAACCCGATAGACATTATCTTAATAAATAAAAAATAAAAAATATTTCGGACATCTAAACACACAACGCCATCTAGTCCCAAGATAAGCAGAGCTTGTGTTATAACTAAATATGTTGAATTTAGAATAGAATAAACTGTATTGTAAACCAATATAATACGTCATACATACACGAATACATCAAATAAATTCACAAGTACATTTTGAACAGCAGATATAACTATGAACTTTTGTTAATAGGTATGGTATTTGGTCGGTTTGGGCCGGACCAGAAAACTCAATTGGTGACCGCTCTGCAAGGTGAAGATCTTATAGTGGGCATGTGTGGAGATGGCGCTAACGACTGCGGAGCACTTAAAGCGGCCCACGTTGGGATATCTCTATCTGAAGCAGATGCATCAGGTTGGCATATATTACTATTACACACTTCAAAAAAGAAGGTTTCTCAATTCGACCGTATATTTTTTTGTTCATGAAAGTTTTCAAGAAAAGAAATCCAATCGTTGTCGAGTTTAAAAATTAATAGACTTATTTAGTTCATATTTATATTCTTCCTAGTTTGAATAGGTCTGATTCCTGTGTAGGTCTCTACCATCCTTAACCTGATTTCTGAGATGTTATTCGAGGCAAATAAAATATGCTCCAATATTAATATAATTGTATTCAATAATATTAAAAGTTTTCTGACAAGTTGAAGTGTTATGTGAAAACGTGGAAGAAATCGCCTATTGTAATACCTTATGTTGATCTTCATATACTTAATATTGTCAAATTATTGAAAGTCATTAGAAATCCACGAAAAGTTCAAGTTCGTATAAAAATATGCTGTTTTATGTTTTAGTGGCGGCTCCATTCACTTCTCAAGAACAGAATATTCGATGTGTGAAGCTACTCGCTTTAGAAGGCCGCTGTGCTCTAAGCACCTCTTTCGCAATCTTCAAGTACATGGCGCTGTACTCCCTCATCCAGTTCTTTTCCATTCTTATACTTTATAACGTGAGTATATTTTGTTTGTTTTGCAATAAGGTACTAGACTAACCTAAATTATGGTAATCATTTTATCCAAAATTTTAATATTTATTAAATACTTGTTCTGATATTTTTTGATGTTTTAAAGATTATGTATTTTATATTAACTATTTTTATTAAGATCCATTAGAATCCATGTACAGTCAAGGACCATAAATGCAGTGCGTCAGTTCTATGCCAATTTAAGTGTGGGTAATATTTCAATACACACATATGTTATAACAAACCAAAACAGGCTTGTATAGTTGATGAAGTGGATAAATGTGTTCATAAAATATACCTACTTATATAATATGTCACCGTAACATTGTAAAAACCGTACTATAGATAGATTGTCAACAGCTTACGCGCTTTTACAGTAGGCCGTTGAATGGCCATAGAGTTAGGTTAGATCTTCTTTGATTAATCACAAATTAATTTACTGTCACAACAATTTAATATACCTAATTCTAAAGCTGTGACGTATTTTCAATATAAAATCAATTTACAATCACAAACATACTTTACATTCAATAATAAAGATCAATTAACAAACAAATAAAGCGGCGCGGGACATAATGCTGTTCAACCAATCAGCGCGCTACTTGCGATTCGTCGATGCCATTTCACAATTTTTCCACTGTTTGCAAACTCGCAAGTTAAATTACAATCTAATTGTTTTGACAATTTGACGGCAACAGATATACTCTTTGTTCGTATTGAAGTCTATACAATAAATAATAAAAGAAGGTCGTAAATCCAACATGTTTCTAGTGCCATGAGTTCGGTGGTAGAATGCTCGCATGAAACGCAGGCGGCATATTATGTTCATTTCCTAGGTGATGCTCCTTGTCTGCCTCATTGGTCTAGATTCCTAGATAAAAAGTGTTATTGAGTAACAGCCTGTAGTTTGAAAACTAGGGCTTTAACTTCCGTCACTCGGAAAGCGTGTAAAGCCGTCGGTCGGTCTTGTACCCGATCTTTCCCCGGTCCGGTCGTGTCGGATAACCGTCCCATCGAATTATGAGAGTGAGGTAACAGAGAGTGCACCTGTTTTTGCGCATACACATACTTGTGTACTTTAATATATCTTCCACGTAGTTGACCGCACGCCTTGGTCGGATGGGCTAAGCGTATATCACATCATCCATGCTATAACTTAGGACCATACAAAGTAAGGCAAGGCGCGTTCGTTTGCAGTTCTACTCGATCCTGGGCAACAACCAGTTCCTGTACATCGACCTGGTGCTGACGACGCTGCTGGCGCTGTCGCTGGGGCGCGCGGGCCCGGGCCCGGCGCTCACGCGCCAGACGCCGCCCGTCTCGCTCGTGGCGCGCGCTTCCATCCTGCCTCTAGTAGTGCAGGTCTCGCTCGTGCTCGCCGTGCAGCTCGCCTCTATCTACCTGCTCTATGAACAGAAATGGTGAGCCATCGATACCCTATTACCTAATTATTACAACCGCAGCAGCCGAATTTCTAAGTCTTATTAAGATTCTTTTTAACCGACTCCGAAAAAGAAGGATGTTCTGAAATCGACTTTATTTTTTTATGTTTGTTACATATACATACGTATATCAAAAACATGTGATGCTTTGGCCGTCGAAATTTGGCAGTTTCTTACTTAAATAGTGTGTCCTATTTTAAAAACTTTTATAGGCTTTTGGATTTAAATATAACACGATTTAAAAATGTTATCGATTTTTGGAACGAAAGTACCTTATAGGGCGTTGCGGAGAGGTAACCTAGCCGGCAAAAAGCGTCCGCAACGTTAAATTAAAAAGAGTAAGATTTTAAAATAATTCTATGGCGCCATCTATAAGTTTTGTATTAATGTAATATTAATATTAAAACTAAAAGCTACATCTATAACAAGTAAAGAGTTTAAAACAAGTTACATCGTTGTTTCAATAACGACATAAAATAAAACAGAATATATTATTATATTCTATGATAAGGAACTAAAAGCGTAAGATTTAAAAAATAAATTGTATAGCGCCATCTGTAACTTGCATATATTATGATAAGGAACTTCGTTCCTATCTGGTGTACCATGACATCACACGACTTTTTTTGCTGAAACTGAGCAAACTATTTTCAGGAAACGCATTAACATAGATGTAAGGTAAATTGTTACTAACACAATAAATTTTAATTACTTGAATAAATGAATTATTATTATTATTAAGTAATAATAAAGTTTTATACCTACCAATTAAGTGAATAATTATATGATGATGTTCCAGGTTCAAGCCTACAGACGCAGATCAAATACTTAAATGGGAGAACACGGTCATATTCATAGTTACCTCATTCCAGTACTTAATTATGGCTTGTGTTTACGCAAAGGGCTGGCCCTTCCGTCAACCGTTTTGTGCTAATTGTAAGTATATATATTATTATTATATTCTGTAAAAATTTCAAATTGTTATATTTTAAGAACATAAACAGATCAAAAGGACACGGGGCCCGGCGATAATGCATCTATTTTGGCAAATATTCTTCAGGAACGTTATTTACATGACTACTTTTGTTTTTCTAGATTACATGGTGATAACCCTATTCACACAAGCAGTATTTGTAATCATTCTTTTGCTGTGTCCGTGGGACGGGCTCGCAAATTACATGGAAGTTGAAGTCATGAATACAGCGGATAAGGAGCAAACTATTTTCCGCATTTATCTGTTACTCATACCTGTGCTACATCTTATATTGGCTATAGGCATTGAGGTAAGTTGTAATCGAGAAATACACACTTCTGATAAAAGCTTCTTGTAGATTGATAGTTAGAGTACATAATGATATAATATAATAATTGCTATAACAATTTCTGTTCTAGTTTACTAAACTTTCTTTTCAAAAATAACACAAAATATCAATACAGAGTATGACGTAAATTTTAGGAGTGTAAGTGAAGTTTTCAGTATTTTTCACTTTTTTATCGTGACATTACTGACATTGCGCTCAAATTATTTATTTACAGTTAAATAACATATATTTATTCGTGTGGTATAATTTGCAGGCATCACTTTCAAATTCGGAGAAGTTCTCCAGACTGGCGCGACTCTTCCGGCGTCGCTGCAGCAAGAAAGAAGAGGCGGGGGGAGGTGGAGACGCGGAACGTCCGCTGTGGCCGCCCACTGACCGCGCACTGGCCTGCTGACCACACCCCACACACCCCACCACACCCCTCGCCATTTCCCACACCAAGCATTGGCATTTGCTGCTAGTCGCACGCATTAACAGTTTACCCCTCGCGGACATTACGACCCTATACATACTAACTTTTGTACATTTATATTATCGGTAGTGAACGGCAGCCTGTTTGACAATTATATATTTTTTATTTAATCTAAGGACCACGTGACCTCACTATTATAATAAACCTTCGGCCATATTGGAAACTAATGATTGTTAACTGGTTTTCAAAACTGTATTTTTTTCTTTTTTGGAAACTAAAAAAACTGGAAAAAAGTATAGTGGTATTGAATCTGGTTACCGACAAAGAATGCTGGATCTTATTTGAAAACTTATATATACCTACAAACTGTAGGACACTGTAAAGTAATAATATCGCTATTATCATTTAATTCTTGAAAATATGTAGGTTCTTCACCAACTAGAAATCACTATTAACGTTGAAAAAAAAAATTTAAGTACACGTACAGTGAGTGTATCACTATATTTTACTGTAATATTTAACATCAGAATTTTATAAAGAACGCAATTTTCCCTCGTCCAGATAGTTCAATCAAGGATTTGTACGTTGGAAGTTGCCAATCAAGATTCAATATTATTTTTTGGGATCCAGTTTCATTATATGAGTTTCCAATGTGGTGGAAGGGGTTAGTAAAATTGCTAAAATGTCGGTCGACAATAATCAAATTTAAGATCTTACGGCACCGTCGTGTTGTTTTGAACCGTTAGCCGCGATGATACGGCAGGTCGGTACTTTAATTTGCCCTTTAGGCGGTACAAAATTCTAAACCCTCAGTATTATAGTTCAGCTAGAGTTCTACGAAAATTGTTTTGAGCCTAAGATGTGGTAAATAAGAAAAGTCCATATCATATGGCTATATTTCCACTGAAAAATACCGAGTATTATGGTTGAACTCTTTTATAGACCTCGGCAGATAAGGTTTTTTATATAATTAGTACTTTAAATAGTATTTCATACGAGGATTTAATGTTAGAACAATTTTACTTTTTGACTGGAGAAATATAATAACTAACTATTGTAATAAAAATGTTTTTTTAAATAAATAAGTATACATTAATATAAAATGATATTGAATTCTATTACAATAAACTTCATAAACGATATTTTTTTTACATTGTGATGCATTTTTTGCTGAAGGCGTTACAGAGATAATAATCGTAACATAATTAATAATTTCAGCGTATTTTTAGGCAAATCATATTAATTAAAATGTGGTTATGTTTAAACATTGTAAAAATTTATCTTTATTTTATCCTAGCTACAATTTGAAACGAATTAATAAGAGAATTACTAATCGATACGTTTTCTAAACAAATATGTAAAATATTTGTTTGTACGTTACTGTTAATTAATGCCTAGACTGTTAGCAAAGTCCAATGGTGCTTGGTTCACGTACGTGAGTTACGTACTTATATTAGTGTTCCGAACTGTCCGCTGTAGTTACCTTTTCTTAGTAATGATAGTATAAATATCAGACTCGGTCCTGCCGCCTTTGTTTGTTACGAAATTTATATATTTATTTTTAGAGTTTATGCGGCGGCAGATATTATTAGGGCTGTTACTTAATTTAAGGACCATTCTTAGATTTAAAATTGTAATTTATCGAGCGATGACATATTTTAATTTCGATGGGCATGGCTCCGAAAATTAGGCTTAGATTTGCATGTATTCATTAATATATTTAAAAGAACGCTAGTATTTAAGCGCACAGAAGAAGCGTCATTTTAGATTTATGCATTTGTTTCTCAATATTTATGAATCTTGACTTCGTCTTTGCTTGCCAACAGCATTTTCTTTTGGCAATTTTTTTATCCGTCTGACTTTAGTGTATATATTGTTTTAATAAAAAAATTAAGGTAACATACACATCTCAAAATTGCTAATAAAGTTACCAACCAAAAATATTTCTAAAGATTCTGGTTACTTAAATGGGTTAAACCCAGTGTAAATTGTACTTAAAATACATAAGCGATCATGTTTCTAAAAGTGTATTGCAATTGTAGTACAATGATAAAGTATCATTCGTATATTATGTTCACTTAGCTCAAACAGCTCGCCACTATAATTTTTATAAAGAATAATACTTCTTGCTAAATAATTCCGATATTGAATGTCGTTCGTGTAGTAGTGGCATAGTGTACATTGGAGATTTTGAATTCAGAATACGTTTAGTGATCTGAAGTACTAGTAACAATCATGTTTTTGTTCAATTTTCAGTAGCTTTCACAGATGAAGTGCCTGTAGATGTAGCCATTTCTGTGTATGTGTGCATAGTATTTTTTTACACACAGGAATTAACTTCATTTACTATATTCGAGATTATACAATATTATTATGATTTATATTTTTAATATTTATTAGCCCAAGTAATGGCTCCATTTGCAGATGTTTCATCTAAATGACTTATTGACTTTTGAAAAAGTAATTGTTGTAAAAGTTCTTAATTTATTACGTTTACATATAATAATATTAATAAAAACAATATTTTTAATGTATGTATTTATAGGTCAGTTTTATCTGTTAAAATAACTGGCCCTCACCGGTTTGGGGTTGCAAGAACATTGTTTTCATAATCATGTCACAACTATGCTCTAATTACAACATTACAATACTGCTTTATTGCATTTCTGTACTATTTTGTTTTAGAAGTAGTCCTCATGGCGATTTACGTATTAGTTATAACGAAATTATTCGAAATGCACTTACATTATGTTGACTTATTTAAAATAACTGTACAAATAGATGATTTGTAAAATAAAATCATTTGAACATTTTTATAAAGATAATAAAAAGTAAATAAATGTGTGTCTACTTTATTAGGAAAATTTATACTTGTATATATTATACAGAAATGGTTTATTATAATACTACCTTCATATTGTCTACTTCATATTATTAAATATTGATGGTCATACGTAATTGTATGGAGTATACAATATATAAGTGCCAAATAAATCTTGTCAGAATACCTTCACGCACGGTACAAAAAGATCATTTCGCTATTAATGTGTGATTTATAGATATTAGCTTTAGAAGATATTACATTGATATCAGAACTAAATGTTTCTCATTTCAATCCCCGTGTCAAATGTTCTTCACGCTACAGTGCATCAATTAGCATTTGCGAAAAAGAGCTGCTTTATACAACACTAGCAGACCCACGCAACCTCGTTTGCGTCTCCTATTGCCCGTAGCGTGATAATTTCCCCCCGTTTTTGAAACATTTTTCATTGGTGCTCCGCTCCTATTGGTCTTAGCGTGATTATATATAGCCTATAGCCTTCCTCGATAAATGTACTATCTAACACTGAAATATTTTTTCAAATCGTACCAGCGTTTCATGAGATTAGCGTGTTCAAACAAACAAACAAACTCTTCAGCTCTATTTATTAGTATAGATTTCAATTTCGGGGGACTAGCCAAGACAAATGTTTCTCGTCGAATCTCTTTCTGCACGCGCTAACGACTATTCCCTTCTTTTTTTTGTAACCACGTGACTTAACGTTGATACGAGACCATACCTATGGGCTGTGGGTTCCATCTGATTAGTTTCGTTTGTAGAATGTCAACTTGGCTAGGGCCTCAGGTATCCAGATAGAAAAGCGCGCTACTTAAATTCACTGAGAAAACTTAAAATGTTTTCAGAGTTTGTTTTGTATGCCTTGTTATTCTTTACATATATTTAGCAGATTGGTAGTCTTCCTAGGCATAAATAGGCAACGTAGTTTTTTTTTTACGATACTTATTTTTTGTAGATATAGATACAGCAATAGGTACTTATAAAGTAACGCTACCATAGTATACGGTGTTATTTTAAGAAAAGGTAGATGAAATGTAATGATTTTCCATTTTATTAGTACTATTTACAGTGTTTTTTTTTATTTAAATAAATGAATAATGGCACCTAAATTTTGACCAAATGTAGAGAGGTAAAACAATCAAAATCGAACGTATTAAGTTTTGTTATTAATAATCAAATGTGCACAAATAGTGTCAAATGCTTTTTTGCATTTCGAATAATCATATCAAAGCGACTATTCATTCTGCAATCACATAGTGATTATATAGATAATAATTATGTGCGAAAGGTTGACACATTTTATAGAATAATAGTCACAAATTTTGTGGATTTGACTAAAAAAATGTATTTGATTTTACTGTAATAAGGGCTAAAAGGTTAAAGTTTTAATAAGAATTCGGAAAATATTTCAACAACAAAATTAAGTACAATGATTTTTTTAGTCAAATCTGCAATTTAATTAGTATACTTAATGTAATTAAAATAGTAAATTTAGTAGTAGTAAGTTCATTATACAATTCTTAGTAAAATTAAATACTTACGTACCTTAACGTGTTAAAAAAGTCAATTTACCAACATTATTAAAGTTTTACAATAATATTTTTAGTGACAACTTTTATTAAATGAATTAAATACAATCGGTAGAATTTAAAATAGCTATTCAGAAAAGAGAGTGCTTTAAACATACACAGACGCACAGTTCGCAATGTTAAAAGGTAGCAGCGATTAAAAATTTAAGTTAATTTATTTAGCAACGAATTTGTATTTAAACAATAACAGTCTTGCAATATAAATGTGTGGAAAGAGGTATAGAGACCGGCACGTAACTTGGCCAGATTCGTTAGATGCGCAGTTGTTTTTTAGGTCCCTTTCGTTGACAGAGAGACGCGAGGATTGTAGTAGCACCGTTCCGAGGAAGCCGTTGGAGCGTCAATCGACTACACTTCGATTTTGTTTGTTTGATTTGCTGCACTAAGTGTACTATGCACGAACTTATCCCCACTATGCTGTAATCTGGCCAAGTTACGTTCCGGTGCCTACATATTCTAGTGGATTAGGGTACACAGCGAACTATTCACTGTTAATTCGGGTAGGTACACAATATTATGTGCACGAGACGAACAAAGTCTTATTAGGTGTTCCTAAATCAACAGGCAAGATTAATATTATTTTCATCCCCCCTCTTCGACATCTGAGTGCAAAAGCCGTTTTTATCCGCTGGAGGATAAAGTAAATTGCTACCTTTTTTAGTTTGTTAAAATTTAGACTCGGAACCTTCTTGATATACTTTTTTGTAAAAATTGCTTTGTATATAAAATGACGGGTTGAAATAAAAGTATCTTGTAAATTCTTTTTTTGCATTTAGTCATTTCCTCACTGAGGTGGGATGAAAAGTTACGTGTTGCACTCGACTGCAAAAATTTTTCACCTCATGCTCTTTTGATTCCCTCGCTAACGCTCAGAATTTTAATTTTAAAATCTTTTGCTTGCTCGGTTATAAAATTGAGCACGCGATTAAAAAGTACCTTTGCCCTCTTGGATAACAAATAACTGTGATTTAAAAATTAGAATCCTGAGCAAGGGAATCCAAAGAGCACAAGGTGAAAAATCTTTACACTCGAGTGCAACTCGTAACTTTTCATTCCACTAACAGAATGACTATATGACGTGAAAAGAAAATGGCACGGGGAAAGCAAATCAAAAAAAAAAGTATCCGAAGAAGGTTCCGAGTCTGAGTTCTTAACTAATTAAAAAAGATCGCATGCTAAATTCGGCACCATGGAGTTAAAAGTAAATAGGTTTAATGATGTTTTGAACTCACAACCTTAGTGCACGCGAGTTCACACCTTAGTTCTAAATTCAATTTTACTTTAACCTCTAGCGGATAAAAATAACTCTTACACTCGGATATCGAAGAGCAAAAATACTCTTTTCGAGATGGTGGGATGAAAATATTTTTTTATTACATTTTCTTTTTGTAAAATAAGGCTTTGTTCATTATTCGTCAACAAATTTATTTTTCTTTAATGATTTTAATATTTTTTCTAAAACTGAATTATCGAAGATTTGTTTAGTGATAATCCTTGTTAATGCATGAGTTAAAAAAAAAGTTTTTTTGTTTCTTATTCTCCTCTGTCCTTTACCTGTACTGTACCTTTGAAACATTATTTAAATATGTTAGTTAGTTCAAAAGTAGTATTAGAGCTTATGTTATATTGCGGTATTAGAACCTGTTTCACCACTTGTCGAAAAAGTCCGTGATAGACTATTTTGAACTTCTCTGTGAAATAAGTACAGATTTCGGTTTTAAAATTAGGATATATATGTCAGGAGAGGCTATATATATCAGTTAACCATATATGTATAACAGTTACGTTACGTTTATGGCAGATAGCTATCTGAAACTTTATCAGAAAATGGTAAAACTAGCCATTAATATTCTAACGCAATATTAGTACTTACCTATGTAGTATTGTTTTTGTTAGAAAATGTCATTCCTATTTATTTAATTTAGTGTTAGAATTTCGGTGCTGTCTATAATTTAAGTACATTTGTTACTTAGCTAATACATTGTAGCTACCTAAATATAAGTTACAGAATATAATTTACTCTTAGAGCCAGTTTCACCACTTGCTGATTTATCAGTTGCATAATAAGTTTCGAAACTTATCAACCACATATATAAAAGTTTTCAGTTCCACAAGTTCTGAAAAGACATACTTATAATCTCGGATACAAATTAAAATACCGGCAACTGTTATATGTTAAATAGGGTTATATTATATATTATTGTTATTGAGGACTTACAGCTAACATTATAAGATTAATATGTCTGATAACAATCTTAAATTTTATCAAGAGCTGGTGAAACAGACCCTTAATATTTTTTTTTGTACTTGTTATAATTAAACCACTTTATTAAGGTCATTTCAGACTTATGTTTATATTGCACTCGATTGGAACTTATTACCTGTTTTTATGTCCAGTTATCATAGTAATATAGTTCGATATGAATTTATTAAGCGACATTAGAATGGATGTGACCAAAAATATTGTAATAAACATTAATTGATGAAAAATTCACAAAAGATCTTTTTACTGTGTGAGAAATTCGTTTCTTCACATTCTGCGTCACCACCTTTAAAGATAATCCCACCAATCAGAGCTACAAACAGATTCTAATCTATTCTTCTTTAGACGGTTTGTGATATTGCGTCAGTATTCCTACAAAGGTTTCTTCGTTTTCTTTTCGGTATTGGCATTATTTGTTGTTTTAGCTTGTGGTCGGACTCCAGAAATTGGGTCACGATTTTCCTCAATTGTGTTCAAGCGTATGAAGAATCAATTATGAGTATTAACTAAAGCTGTATTAAAATACCTACAACACCAGTCATAATTAGTCACAATACAATACTATATCAAAATAACTTATATAATAATGTAAAGAATAAGAATTAAAGTCAAATTACAAATCACGTAGCCATTAAAGGAAAATATTATAAACTACATGTACGTAGGTTCGAGTACGGACCACCTACGGTTCGTAGGTTGCCCCTCATGTGCAGGAAGAAAAAAGCGCTTGTGCCTCCACCCCGGCCTGCTTCTGCTAAGGTGACAGATGACCCCACGATCGTTCTGCGACCTCCGACGTCTGAGTCGTCTGCGGTACCAGGCCTGTTTCCTGGCCCGGCGGACCGGAAAAGTTCTAAACCTCTCCCGGTCCTACTCAGCTGTCTCCTTCGCAAGCTTAATTTGCTCGCAGAAAGAAACATCGGAGTTCCACGCGCTCTTACTTCGTAACATGGCCGCAATTATATTGCTGAGCGAAAGTACCTCCACCCCGATGCCAGCCACGAGATCGCGCATCGGCTCTCCCCACACCAGACATTCTACCATCGTGTGGAGCGCCGTGTCCGAGGTTTGGTCATCGCAGTGATGGCACATAGGCTCCTTGAGGATCAGACATAGATGAACTCCGAAGCATCCTTTATAGTGAGCACCTGCGTCAGCCAGATCTTAGAACTATAAAACTGTTTTTTGTTTCGCGAATTGAGTTATAAATGATTACAGGTATAGTTTCAAAAATATTTTAAGGTAAATAGGTAGGATATGCAGGTGGTGGCACGTATTCCGGTGGTGGACCGTTCTTGGAACGCACTACTATAGGGCGAGCACTCCGGGGCACTGGGGGCTGCTTCCACCTGAAATGTTAAAAAATACACTTGTATGATGACACGAAATGAAATCCCATACACTCAAGTCGTACATCTATCTATAATGTAAAACTGAACAGTTAGGTTGAATGAACTAATCTTAGGAACTACTGGTTCGAATTGAACAATTATACACACACTATGTCGGTTATTGCGGTAAAGAGTAGCCTATGTCCTTCCTCAAGAATCAAAGTATCTCCAAGAAAAATTTGGTAGAAATGGATGCAGCTCTTTAGCCGTGAAAGTGCAACAAACAGGCAGAGTTACTTTTGAATTTGGAATATTAGTATGGTTTGGATAATCTATTTATTGAGGAATATCACATCACGCTACGATCAAAAGGAGATGAGCGTCGATGACAAATAATTTTATTTAAAAAGTATAACATTTTCATCATTGAACATAGTTGTTTTTTACTTACCAAGGCACAAGACTGAGGTCATGAGGAGGTTTAGGCTTGGCTAATCTTTCAGCACGTTCTTCTTGCAATGTTTCGGCGTCACGCACTGCAGCACACCAGGCTCGCAGTGTAAAATAGTATAATAACTCTACACCAGACAGCAGGGAAAATCCTAAAAATAATCCCGCGATGCCTCCAAATGATACTACAACATTTTCAAACAATAGGTAATTAATTAATTATCCTTATAAGTTCTTGTGTCCATGTGGTGACGGTGGTGGATTAAAAATAAGGAGTGTCACCAGCCTGTTTTTCCCGTGTGTCGTAAGAGCCGAATAAGGGAGCAAATTACACAGAACAGAAGCACTACACATAGGAAGAAAACTTAGAATAAACTATATAGGTAGGTACAAACCCTTCCCAGTGGGGTATATGTAGTAAGCTAAAATCTCCTATCTAAAAATACATTAAAAAATTACCTAAATACCTGATTACATTATTATTTTCGTTTGGTTAAAACAGAAAATGAAATAGTTAATAAATTAGATACTAAAACCACACTGTAAAATTTAACCAACGGTAAATGCGTCATAGAGAATTCCATAGTATCATAAGTTTATAATGAATTTACTTACCTAACAAGTCAACCCAACCGAAAAGTACCTCGCGTTTGTAACGGACCATTGGCCATGATACAAACTCTGTTTCCAATAAAGCGTTCTCGACACTTCGCATTGTACTAAAAAAAGTAAAGTCTTTAATACCGTTAAGGCTTGTAATGTTAGCTATAGCAAATTTATAATATACTAGATTGGCCCTACCCGCGTAAATGTCGGTTATCACGGTAAAGACTATCCTTCCTTAAGAATCATTAGAACCTTCGTGACCAATTACATTGAAACTGGTGGAGAAAACGTTACATACGGACAGACAGAGTTACTTTCAAATGTATAAGACTAGTATAGGTAAGGATAAACGTGCGTCGGGGGACGTTTTCCTTTCAGATGCTATTAACGTGATAACCAAGGATTAGTTTCAAATTACCACACAGATCTTAAAATAATTAGCAACGTTAGATATCTACAATGATAAAATTTACTACTACTGTTCATTCTGACTCGGGATATAATCTCATTAATGGTCGGTATACACCACAACAATTTATCGTAGCGAATTAGCGATGTGACTGCACAGTAGTCTGCATCGATCATCAGTTCATATGCAATGTACTCTGTGATCAGTTCTCTGCAGAAGCTCAGACTATAAACATGTCATCCCCGATAGAAGACAATGACGCGCTTGCGATAACATGGCTTAATTTGATTACCTCGGTGGCGCAGTGGTAGCGTATGCGACTGCTGTGCTTGAGGTCTCGGATTCGATTCTCGGATCGGACCAAATGTTTGTATGATCTGCAAATATTTGTTTCGGAGTTTGGGTGTTTTCTATATATAATATGTATCTATTTACAAAAAAAAAGCTCTGCTTAGTTTTGAGACCAGATGGTGTGGTGTGTTAGATGTCCGAAATTTTTATTTAGTTGTGCAAAAAGAGAAGAAAATCACGTAGTGTATGGTGTAAGGAGTGGCTTCTTAAAAGAAAGTCATACTTCTATACATCTATACTTTCTATACTAATAAATAAAATGGTAGTGTCTATTTGTAATATTAAAATAAACCGCTTTATGCTAAATGCATATGTATGTATACACGATACATGTACCAAAGTTTTTTTTTTTACAATTTTTGTCTGTCTGGTGGTCTATCTGACTGTCTGTTTGTTTGTACCGGCTAATCTCTGGCGTTCCAGAGATTAGTCGGAATCGGAGCCAGCTGGAAAACCGGAAAAAAACTGGATCGATTTTGACAGGATTTTCACTGACAGGTTGCTGATGATATAAACTTTTTTTAGACTAGCTTCGCCCCGCGGCGTTACCCGCGATACGACAATAACGGCGTTCAGCTAGTTAAGAATAAATCTTGTGTCACAGGGATTTACACATTTGGATACATTGTCACATGATTGGACCAACTTCCGTCCACACGCTACAAGAAAACTGTGCAAACGCGATCGACAACGATTTTTCGAATGCTTGGAATCGTTTGCACTGGTTGCACCAACCAAAAAATCTGTGCCACCTTTCGTCCACACCATCGATAAAACTGCACAAATGAACTGCGCAGTTAAATCGCTACGATAAATCATGGTCGTGTGTACCGGCTATAAGTAAGGATAGCTAGCATAGCTATCTAATACTTTGTACCTACATATATACTACTTAACCAATATGGGTTTCCCCAAAATGAAACAGAAATATACTTACTCTACATCTGAAAGCTTTTCCACTTCGTATACGGTATGCGAGCAGCCCAGTTCACAGGGACAACCTGACACATCAGTTATTTCCGTAACGTGATCTGCTATACAACGCAGTTCTCGAAGAGTGCATTTTTTGTAACCCTCTGATGGACAAAAACTTGTATGATTAGAATTTACACTTACACGAAAACTATAGAGTGGATATCTTCGACTATTTAAAATGCATGTCGGATATGCAATGAAAATTATTCAACCTAAGTTTAGCGAATTCTTACTTGGACTTAATTTATAGTGCAACGTAGAAATAACGTAATCGTAACGTAATTTGTGCACTCATAGTTACTTACTTAAAGGCGGATAAAAATGTGGTACACATTTGCAAAACTTTCGACTTCTCTGCATACGGCATTGTCTCATACACGCTGAATACGTATAAATGTCAGACGTCTCTAAGTGCACTTCATCTGCAAATATACAGCGGCGTTGGCGAATAGACAATTGTCGTGCATCTTCAGTTGTGTAAGTGTGTTTTACTGAAAAAGACACCTTATCCACACGACGGTCCCAAGTGTGTTGAGCACTTTGTTCTAAACCAGCCATTTCTTCAGACGAATGAATAAATATCTAATAAATAGGAAAAGTATTAAGCGTTACGACAGTAATTTACTCTCTATTCCACATTACATTAACAAAAGAGACTTGGAAAGTATTCACTTATCCTAAGGTTTACTTTTCTTTAGATCTCTGTTTAGCATGTTATGATCAAATTAGTTAAATTGATTGCCTTATTGTGTTTATTATGCTGCATACTTATTTCTTCTATCATTAGATAAAGTAATAACTTAAACTGATATAAGTTAAACTTACATTAAACGTAGTATTTTTCAGATCAGAATTAAACATAAAAGACCACTTCGCATCTGTCTCATGGATAAAAGCTTCAGCAAACTGCTCAGGAGCTTGGGATTGCCTAAAAATTAAGAAATTAGGTCAACAATTCTGCACAGAAAAAATATGTTGGAAATCACATCAAAGTACTTCATACCACGGCCACGACTTTTCAGAGTGTTTAGAATTAAAAGCATAACAAAATCCCATTTCAGTAAAAACTGGCATCAGGAGATCACAACATTCTTCTGAATCACCTTTCCATTCGCAATCATAAAAGATGGAATCACAATGTCGAACTATCTGTAATGGTAATGGATTCGTTATAAAGACATTGTCTAGATCCGTACGGCTTCCTATTTTTTAAGTCAGATTATGACTACAATAGCTAATATTCCCTGTAGGTGTGCTCTACAAGCTGTCTGAAAAGTATTTCCAAGTCACATATTCACTCTTTAACGGTGGTGAACTAAACTATATTATTTGGGGGAGCCACGCTTCGTCATGAATGGGCTTGCTCGACCGGAGTGATGTCACGACCTCACAGAAAATCGGTGTGAAATAGCGCATAGCGCATGCGCTGTGTTTCCCCGAGTGAGTGAGGATACCGGAGGCCCATACCCCAACCCCTCTCCCACATCCCTTTCCCCATCCCCCAAAGGTCGGCAACACACTTGCACTTGTGACGCCTCTGGGGTTGTGGGTGTCCATGGGCGGCGGTAATCGCTTACCACCGGGTGATACGTTTGCTCGTTTGCCTCTTACACCATAAAAAAATGGTACAAGGTGTACTTAGTCAGTTAAAGAATTACTCTAGCGGTACATATGCTTCTCCATAGTCCTCCTCAGATTTTTAAATGTTTACGGTTTCAGGTATCTACGTCTACACAAGATACTTAAATAGGTTTTATTCTGAGATTCTGTGATTTTTATTGGACAATATTGGGTAACATACTTGAAAAACTGCATCTTTTGGATCCTTGGCAGGCTGGGATGCATCATCTTCATTTGTGCCAACTAAGGCAGAGTCCGTCAAAAACTGATTAGCTTGACTTGTTGCTATAGAATCATAACTGAGTGTAGCTAGCCATCGCAGCATTTCCTCAGCCTTCTCAGGAGGTTCTGACCCCCAAACACTGTGGATTACAAACCAATATAAATACACAGTCCATGCTTTCAATTAAAGTAGAAACTAAGATTTCCTATTCATTTAGGAAAACTTCTTATCTACTTTTTTAGTTTTATTTTGTAGCAGAATGTTGTATTGTATTTTTTCGGACATGTAACTCACAATGCCATCTAGTCCCAAACTGAACAGAGCTTGTATTATAGGTACCAGCCAATTGATATAAATACATAAATATTTTTTTCTAAATACATACCTCTTCTATACATCTATATAATAAATAGATAAAATTGGAGTGTCTGCTTGTAATATTAAAATAATATTAAAAACTTTTTACTAAATACATAGGTATGTATGTATAAATCTATACTTATAAAATAGTAAGTCCTGACTGACTGATTCATCATCGCCGAGCGGAAACTATGATAGTTACGACTATGAAATTTGGTGAGTGGGATCCTTTTATTGAGTAGACACCCACTAAGAAAGGAATTTTGGAATTTCTACCCCTAAGGGGGTGAAATAAGGGTTGAAAGTTTGTATGGAAGTCCGTCATTTTTTAAGTTAGAAACCTGAAACTTTATTTTTGGGCTACTGATTAAAAATGATTAAACACGTATTTCAGCGTTTTTGAATATTCTACCCCTAAGGGGTGAAATAGGGGTTGACATTTCGCGTATAGGTTAGTCTGGAAGTACGACATTTTTTAAGTTAGAAGCACGAAACTTTATTTTAGGGCTACTAATTAAAAATGAGTAAATACGTATTTCAGCGTTTCTGAATATTCTACCCCTAAGGGATGAAATAGGGGTTGAAAGTTTGTATGGAAGTTCGTTATTTTTTAAGTTAGTAACATGTAACTTTACTCATGTGCTAATGTTCAAAAAAGAGTAAATACGTATTAAAGCGTTTCTGGATATTCTACCCCTAAGGGGGTGAAATAGGGGTTGACATTTCGCATATAGATTAGTCTGGAAGTCCGCCATTTTTGAAGTTACAAACATGAAACTTTGTTTTTGGGTTACTGACTGAAATAGAGTTAATACGTATTTAAGCGTTTCTTGATATTCTACCCCTAAGGGGATGAAATAGGGGTTGAAAGTTTGTATGCGAGTTCGTTATGTTTGAAGTAGCAAACATGAAACTTTGTTTTTGGGCTACTAATTAAAAATGAGTAAATACGTATTTCAGCGTTTCTGGATATTCTACCCCTAAGAGGGTGAAATAGGGGTTGACATTTCGCATATAGATTAGTCTGGAAGTCCGCCATTTTTGAAGTTACAAACATGAAACTTTGTTTTTAGGCTACTAATTAAAAATGAGTAAACACGTATTTCAGCGTTTCTGGATATTCTACCCCTAAGGGGGTGAAATAGGGGTTGACATTTCGCATATAGATTAGTCTGGAAGTCCGCCTTTTTTGAAGTTACAAACATGAAACTTTGTTTTTGGGCTACTGATTAAAAGTGATTAAATACGTATTTAAGCGTTTCTTGATATTCTACCCCTAAGGGGTGAAATAGGGGTTGAAAGTTTGTATGGAATTCGTCATTTTTTAAGTTAGAAACATGTAATTTTATTCATGTGCTAATAATTAAAAAAGAGTAGATATGTATTTAAGCGTTACTTGATATTCTACCCCTAAGAGGGTGAAATAGGGGTTGGAAGTTTGTATGGAAGTTCGTAATTTTTTAAGTTAGAACCATGAAACTTTATTGGTGTACTACTGATTAAAAAAGAGTAAAGACGTATTTAAGCGTTTCTGGATATTCTACTCCTCAGGGGTGAAATAGGGGTTGAAATTTCGTATATGGGTTAGTCTGGCAGTCCGTAATGTTTGAAGTTCCAAACATGAAAGTTTATTTATGTGTTACTGATTTAAAAAGAGTAGAGATGTATTTGAGCGTTTCTGGGTATTCTACCCCTAAGGGGGTGAAATAGGGGTTGAAAGTTTGTATGGAAGTTCGTAATTTTTTAAGTTAGATACATAAAACTTTATTTTTGGGCTACTGATTAAAAATGAGTAGACACCTATTTAAGCGTTTCTGGATATTCTACCCCTAAGGGGATGAAAAAGGGGTTGAAAGTTTGTAAGTAAGTTCGCCATTTTTGAAGTTACAAACATGAAACTTTATTTTTGGACTACTGATTAAAAGTGAGTGGATACGTATTTAAGCGTTTCTGGATATTCTACCCCTAAGGGGGTGAAATAGGGGTTGAAAGTTTGTACGGAAGTTCGTTATTTTTGAATTAGCAAACATGAAACTTTATTTTTGGGCTACTGATTAAAAGTGAGTAAATAAGTATTAAAGCGTTTCTGGATATTCTACCCCTAAGGGGTGAAATAGGGGTTGAAAGTTTGTATGGAATTCGTCATTTTTTAAGTTAGAAACATGTAATTTTATTCATGTGCTAATAATTAAAAAAGAGTGATATGTATTTAAGCGTTACTTGATATTCTACCCCTAAGAGGGTGAAATAGGGGTTGGAAGTTTGTATGGAAGTTCGTAATTTTTTAAGTTAGAACCATGAAACTTTATTGGTGTACTACTGATTAAAAAAGAGTAAAGACGTATTTAAGCGTTTCTGGATATTCTACTCCTCAGGGGTGAAATAGGGGTTGAAATTTCGTATATGGGTTAGTCTGGCAGTCCGTAATGTTTGAAGTTCCAAACATGAAAGTTTATTTATGTGTTACTGATTTAAAAAGAGTAGAGATGTATTTGAGCGTTTCTGGGTATTCTACCCCTAAGGGGGTGAAATAGGGGTTGAAAGTTTGTATGGAAGTTCGTAATTTTTTAAGTTAGATACATAAAACTTTATTTTTGGGCTACTGATTAAAAATGAGTAGACACCTATTTAAGCGTTTCTGGATATTCTACCCCTAAGGGGATGAAAAAGGGGTTGAAAGTTTGTAAGTAAGTTCGCCATTTTTGAAGTTACAAACATGAAACTTTATTTTTGGGCTACTGATTAAAAGTGAGTGGATACGTATTTAAGCGTTTCTGGATATTCTACCCCTAAGGGGGTGAAATAGGGGTTGAAAGTTTGTACGGAAGTTCTTTATTTTTGAATTAGCAAACATGAAACTTTATTTTTGGGCTACTGATTAAAAGTGAGTAAATAAGTATTAAAGCGTTTCTAGATATTCTACCCCTAAGGGGTGAAATAGGGGTTGAAAGTTTGTATGGAAGTTTGTCATTTTTTAAGTTAGAACCATTAAACTTTATTCATGTACTACTGATTAAAAAAATGTAAAGACGTATTTAAGCGGTTCTGGATATTTTACCCCTAAAGGGGTGAAATAGGGGTTGAAAGTTTGTATGGAAGTCCGTTATTTTTTAAATTAGTACCATGAAACTTTATGCATTATCAGCATTAATGCGAATTCTGTTCCTTAAAAGGATGAAATATGGGTGGTTTGTATGATAGTTCTTTTAAATGGGCTATTGATCAAAAATAAATAAATACGTTCAGAAATATGAATAAATTACTGATACATACTTTTACACAGTTTTAATTAAATACATAAAATAAACTTCCACGCGAGCAAAGCCGCGGGCAACAGCTAGTAATAAATATACAAGGTGCATTTACCAATACAACATTTTTTCCATTTTTGTCTGTCTGTCTGTTTGTACCGGCTAATCTCTTTAACGGCTGAACCAATTTTGACGGGATTTTTACTGACGGTAGCTGCAGCTGTAGCAGTAACTTTTTTTTAGGCTAGCTTTGCCCCACGGATCTTTTTTTTAACTATGGTTGTTGTTGTATCGCGGGTAACAGCGCGAGCTAGTATTATATATAAAAAACACCCAAGCTCCGAAAATAAAATTTGCATCGTACAAACCTTTGGTTTCACCCGGAAATCGAACCAGAGGCCTCAAAAATTACCTTCCCTAGTGACTGGTTTCGCTAATGTTGTAAAGAAAAATGATCTTCCTGGCAGAATCAGAACGCAGCGGTTAATATGCCTACTTAACTAACACCCAGACGTTAAAACTAATATGGGCTCTACATAGTTTAGTTTCCATAGTCTGTAATATTCACTCCTAGTTAACAGCTGTTGCTATCGTTAATGCTATCGTAGACACTCGTTAATCTTAACAACATACAAACATAATATGCTCTGTCCACGTTCGCATTGAGGATAGTGACCACCACTTTTGGATTCTACTTATGCTTTCCATCAGGCAGAGAAGAGTCATTTTGGTAGCTTGATCATAAAAAAAAAATAAAAAAAAATAGGAAACTATTATACCTTTCGATATAACTTTGTAGTAACTCTTCATCCACAGGATTATCGTCACATATTGTTACTGCTGGGAATGGAACGTCCCAATTATGGAAATCCGTATCTAAACCTATGAAAACAATAAGTTTAATTTAAATGATACACATTATTTTATTTGTTAAAAAATATCTTTAAAAAAAAAGAAAATGCAAGTTATAGTGTCAGCAACAGGATTCTTTCATTTCAGAACGCCGAGGTTAAGGTTACGGGGTAAGAGAAACATATTATTATTCATCTATACTTATTATATTGTTATATAAATAAGTAAAGTTTGCGCGTTTGTGATTTGTGGGTTTGTGATGTTGTAGGGGTAATCTCTGGATCTACTAAACCGATTTTGATAATTCTTTTACCAATAGAAGGCTACCTTTTTGTGAGTAACATAGGATATATATTAACCCGAAAAGTGGAAATACTTTTTTGTGGTAGCCGGATTTGCAAAGTAAAAAGGAGAAAAAAATGTTTACCGCCCAACGAAGTGGGCACGGGTCTGCTAGTTGTAAATAGAAAGGTCTAATCGTAAACGAAGTTTCAGTAAACCCAAGGAAGACTGAAATGATAATGTTCACCAACAAACGGAATCTGGGTAATTACCGAATTGAAGTGGCCTCCTCAACAACAAGATGAAAGAAGCAATAGTCGTATTCTGGCAGTGCCGCAGAATGGTCGGTAAAACCTGGGGACTAACCCCAAGATCACTCTATGGCACTCTTTACAAGACTATAATTCGACCAATGGTAAGCTACGGCGCGATAGTATGGTGGCCACGGACCAAGCTATCCACAGTCGAAACCAAACCACAACGACCCCAGAGATTGGACTATTTGGGGGCTACGGGCTGTATGACAACTACAACGACTGCGGCTCTGGAAGCCATCATAATCTACCACCACTCCATCTCTTTATAAGGCAGGAGGTTCATCGGAGGAGCCGCGCTGCCGCGTCTAAAGAAATAACATCTCTGGAGACCGACTAGGGTACCGCACACCGAAATCCTCTATGTAGCCAGAGGTCCTTACCTCTGTTACCGATAAACGATACCCAGGCAATTTGTCTTCGACAAAAAGTACAAGGTACAACTGTATGAGGACCCCCAAGAAAAGCTTAATCCAAGAGAGTTATCATTCTTCAAGGACGGATCCAAAACAAGGTCAGGCACTGGTTCGGGAGTATTCTCTGAAGACCTAAACATCTCGACACCTTTAGGAGCCCACAACATAGTCTTCCAGGCAGAGTGCATGGGTATATTTATAGCAGCACATGCGATCATCAAGATGCAGGAGGGATCATCATGATGCAGGAGGGATCATCAGGATGCAGGAGGATGATATGGAAATCAGAAAAGAAAATAGGGAAGGCCTGCGGTCAGCAGTGGACTTCCTACGGCTGATATGATGATGATGCGATTTTCTCTAGAAAGGTAACGGAATACCCCAACAGCATACTTTCCGACAGCCGATCAGTCTTATAAGCCCTACAGAGTCATGCGACGACCTTAGGGTTAATTTATGAATGCCACAGAGCCCCGACGGAGGTATGTACTACAAACAGAATGACTCTCCAGTGGATCAAAGGGCATAGCAAGTCACACGGGACCAACGCAGCTAATGCACTGGTATGAGGAAAATCAGAGACAAGGGCAGTAGGCTCAGAACCAATACTGTCCTTTCCAACTGCTTGGCTGTGACGGACACTGCAACTGAACACCAAGGTAAAACACCAGATATATTGGTCCAACCTTCGACGAAGCTGACGAAGCTGATGCAACTTAAGAAGCCGCTGCTTCGACTCTTAACTGGGGCAATAACTGGTCACGCACTACTTACTACTACTACTAAATTAACATCTTTCACTTTAGGTGTAACAGACAGCCCTTATTGCAGTTACACAAGCAGACCCAATGTGCTCCTGATCATACGGAATCTATCATCAAATAATTATTAAGATAGCCATGGATTCCAGGCCACTCAGAAGTCGATTACAATGAAAAAGGGAATTTACACAACAAAGCTGTTGTGCGAACGTACGAGCTAAGGGGACATGATATTTTACCCATTATTTGTTAATAACTTACCTGTAATGGTTGGATTAGTTTGAAACTTCTCCCATAAACTTACTATAATGATACAAGTTGTCACTGCTCCCACAGCTGTGAAACTGAACCACATAAATCTGAAATCATAAATCGTATTCTTATTGAACAACATCGCTTGCGATATTTATAGAAACTCGCAATACCACACAATAACGTTTAATAACGTATTTCAAAAGGAAAATATTGGCAGTCATAAGCACTGTCGATAGAAGTGAAATCTTAGGTACAATATAACTTAGGTTGTTATTTGTAAAATTAGAAATTTCCATAATGTTTAAAAATGGTTAAAAATCATCATGACGGTGATTTTTCCCTACCTAACAGTGCTCAACGCGGCCAAAAAACTTTTGTGACGTCAGAATGTCGGTAACGCGGTGACGCAAACTCATAAGATTTTCACCTACCAAAAAGTGCTCAACGCGGCTAAATAAGTTTTCACTTCAAAAACGTTACAATTAGTTAAGATTTCTAATAGGCATGATTGATTATATAATTATTTTATATTTATTAATTTTGTATTTGTGTAAAATAAATGAAACATATCACAATATACTAACTTCTCACAAAAGGGACGATCTTTTTCGGCAATATACCGAACACCATGTAGTGTTGAATTGTTGAAGAATTCAGTTGTTTGATGGCGAAGGCTTGTAGCCAACAGCGATAAACAACTAACATCTGAATGCGGCCGGTTCTTTTTAGAACCAGAATATTCATTTTTTAATTCAGTATCTGGATACACTTTCATCTCATCACATGTTCACGTAGAATGTTTACGTTGTATCCATATAAGACTGACTGAATCACGGTATGAATTATCGTGATAACATCAATATCGATTACCCGTTGCGTGTTAATTTTAATGACCCGTTCCACTACCCTCATAATATTGTCATTAACGTACATATATATTGTAGTAATATTACTTTAAATCTGCGGTTCTACCTGTGTCTAGTACTAGGTATAGACATTTCCTTCAACTGATACAGCCTTTAGCAGTTTACTATTGGACTTACGGCTCTCTTTAGAAAGGAGTTTGGTGACGGGCTGGTATAGAGTTTTTATCGTGTTCTCCTCTTCTTTGAAGTACTATTGTCCTGCGTAGTTTGCTTCTTTGGTCTGCTGTTACTACTCCCATAGGATGAAAAGGCGTGGTGACACTTCGTATATTTAATCATCTATCACTACATGGACTAATAGGTTAAACTGCCCATGAATGAATTTGGGTATAAAGTTACAAAATATTAGTCTAAGTGTAAGAAAGCAATATCATCCTAATTACTTATTTCTTTGTTTAAATTACTGCAAAACTATTAATTCCTTAAAGCCGTCGCTGCTGTCAGTACCTACCTACCTAATCTCGTAGCCGAACTAAATTGCCAAATTAGCCGAACCGTGAGGGATTATTTTCTTCTTGTCAAACTGCCGCATACCGCATCGCAGAGGGATAAAATAAAACTAGTTTTTTTATTATAGTGTGGATCAGTGATTACAATATTTCAATATGTATCTTAATTTGTCAATTTTAATCCACAGAGACTCAGCCGCCCATCGAACATTTGTAAATGCAGCTAAAGAGCTTATTCAAGTGAGATGAGAAAATGTACCTTGCAGTTCCGCAGATTCACCGTAAGTTCCCAGGCCTTGTCGTGTTGCCTCTAAATCAATCCTATACCTAATCCTAGCTACCTGGAAGCCCAATACCTGAACCATCTAGGTATTAATTTCTTCAAATTTATTCCTAACCTCGATTCCCGTCAGTTGGTTGTTCGATTTAATTATTATAATTTTAATAAAATTATTTCTTACCAACTTCTTAAACATAAAAAAACATAAGCTGCAAAAATTTGCAAGCAAGTTTTAAATTACCTATAATACTGCTGCTTAGCACTGTTACCGTGACTTGGTAATGGTGGGGTAGTTAAGGAAGATGCTTGACAGTGGCTTAATTACCATGCTACAGCAGTGTTAGTAGTGCAGAATGGAAAAATATTCCCAAAGAGGGGACGACAATACTGCTAGTGTAATTTGGTAGTAGGAACAATGGGTTAGAAGCCCTTTCTCAACGCACTCGCTCAATTCATTTAATATCGTGCTTTTCTAGCTAGTTACTAAAAAAAAGTATATCAATCGATATATTTCTTTTTTATCTATATTTACTAGATAATGTTTAGATAATGTTAACAATAAATCTGTCGAGAGACTCGATATTCAACAATCTATACTAATATATAAAGCTGAAGAGTTTGTTTGTTTGAACGCGCTAATCTCAATAATGTCTTAATAATTAATAAATACATGGGATGGGAGGCTATATAGCCTAGATATCATCTCGCTTAGACCAATAGGAGCGGAGCACCAATGAAGAATAGGCAATAGGAAGCATAAACGAAGTTGCGTGGGTCAGCTAGTACGATATAAAAGTTATGGAGCAAATTAAACGTCTATGACAAATAATTTTAACAAATTAGTTTAATGAATTGCTGACACGAATCTGGGCACACGTAATATTTTGATAAAAGTTCACGTTATTACAAACATTAATGTAATTGCTTTTGGTGCCTAATTATTTTACTTATATGGCCAAAAACTATTAGGCTCAATTATTCCAAATTATTTTACTAGTACACTAGCTTTTGCACGCGGCTTCGCTCACACAGACTTTTATCTCCTGATTTACCCTCTTAAGGATGGAATTTCAAAAAATTTGAAATTACAAACAGTTCCATTTCATTATTTACATCATATTGTAAATAATGAAATGGAACTGTTTGTAATTCATTATTCATTGTTGTTGTATAGATTTTTGCAAGAATACTTTTAAGGTTTTCTTACTTTATAAGAATTTGCTTCTTTTCAACAAGTATTTTGAACTTGCTTCATCTCTGTGAAACTTCCTAAAACAGTTACTTGTTTTTCAACTTCATTGTTGTTGTTAATATTAAAAAACTGGCAAAAGATTTGATAAAACACTCTTTGGTTTAATTTACATTTACTACTACTATTTATGGTGATTTGTGTCCAGAGCAATTGAATGAAAAAAAAAATTTCATCCCCCATCTCAGAAAGAGTATTTTTACCCTTCAATATCTCAGTGCAAAGGCCGTTTTTATCTAACCCGCAACCCTTCCACTTCCGCGACTGTTTTGTAAATTGCAGTCTTGTTCTACAAATAAGTAAATCAGCTAGGTCATAAATTTTTTTTAAGGTGGTGTTAATGCCACGTCCTTTCTAGTTCAGTATCTTAAACATATCCTCCGTTGCATTTGTGAACAATTTCCTATTCTCAAGGTAGTTGAGCCACGCTGATTTCAGTACGCTCGACCTGGGTGGTACTACCCTCGCACAGAAAATCATCGTAAAATGACAGCGATCGTGCTGCTGTGTTTCGTTGGTGAGTGAGTGAGAAACCGGAAGCCCAATGATGCAGAAACATCACTAGCCCGCCATGGTGTGGGTCACCATGCTGCAATGTTGCATTGTCTGCATTCGCAGTGTGTTGACCACCACTCTTGGATTCTGCTTATGCTTTCCATCAGGTAGAGTAGAGTCATTTTGGCAGGGCCAAACATTAAAAAAAAAGTTAATTCTTGGTTTTGCACCACGAGAATGCGCCTTCGCACAATGCCATCATTTTGAACGAATTTTTGATCAAACACTCAACAAATACCATCGAGCAATCACAATATTCACCAGATATGACTCCAGCCGACTTTTTTCTTTTTTATAAATGTAATTAACACTTCGTGAAACCCGTTTTAAATCGGTAGAAGACATAAAAAAAGTATCATCTCCTCTAAAAATGTTTTGATGATTGGATTATTCGTTGGTTCGTTCGTTCGTTCGTCAAGTGTATTCTGGAGGAGCATTCTTTGAAGGTGATAAAACTAATTTGGACTCTGCCATAAAGGCAGAAAGTTGAAGCTGGAGCTAGAGCTCACAAAATCTTGTACCTGTTTCCCTGAGGTTCTGAACAACACTTTTGATGTTCCGGTTTACGTCTGTTTTGGTTTCTATGGCAGCGAATTGGTTTGCCGGGTTTAAATGGAACGTTTCAGATACTATGATGGTCAGAGCCTGGAATTCATCAAACGGGCACGTTCAAACATAAAATTGATGGATATTCAGAGGTCAAGTCGGTGATTGCTACTGATATTATAAGTATCAAGAACAGTTTTACCTGCGCAGTTTAAACTGTGATGATACTTGCGCGTGTGATAGGCCCATAACACAAGCTATCGTCTGACGTCACTATCCACTTATCACTTTATAGCAACATAACACGAAATGAACCAACCAGAACCAGCGATAGCGGTGATGACGTCAGCTTGTGTTGTGTCTAGGAATGCCATACCTGGCGAACTATAATGTGCACTAAGTTTGTAAACTCAAAACATCATTAAACCTATTTACTTCTACCTCCATGGTGCCGAATTTATCATGCCACCTTTTCTAATTTGTTAAAAACCAGACTCCGAACCTTCTTGGTGTGCTTTTTTTTAATTTGCTTTGCCCGCGCAATTTTCTTTTCACGTCATATTGTTAAAACCTTAGGTTTTTTTAACTTCCAGTTAGACAGGATAACTTGGCTCGCACTTTAGTGCATTCGCCAGCGTCAAGTTTATTTTTGGCATTTTAATGATACATAGTTAAAGGTAAGGAAACATCTAACCTTGGGTTAGAAACAACATACTTGAAAACAAGTGAAAAACCAAAAAACAAGTGAAAAACAAAATTCTAGCGACGAGGAAGATTATTTCACGCCAACAGAATCGAATGAAATTGTTAATAATGCGCAAAAGTATATTGTGATTGTAAATGCTTTATTTGTAGTAGTAGTAGTAGTGTAAGTAATTTCTGCGATGAGGTGGGATGAAAGTTATGTGTTGCGCTCGAGTTCAAAGATTTTTCCGCGCTCGAGTTCAAAGATTTTTTCAGAATTCTTCGCTTGCTCGCTCATCAAAATTGAGCACACGCGAGGCCGTTAAAAAGCAACTTGTGCAAAGTTGCTCTTATTCCAGAAGTTACAGGGGGGGGATACATTTTACCACTTTGGAAGTGCCTCTCGCGCAAACTATTCAGTTTAGAAAAAAATTATATTAAAAATCTCAATATCATTTTTAAAGACCTATCCATAGATAGGTCTTAAAAATGGGACTTCATAGATAGGTTACGTTTTTGCCTTGTATGTCTGCCTCAAAAGCTACTGCACGGATATTTATGCGATTTATACACAATAAACATTTTCCTTTTGAAAGTCAGTTAAAAATATGACGATATTTTCTAAGGACGTCGGATCTTTTCAGAGTAACATTGGCTACATTATATTTTTCGTAATGAACCCGTTCGAAGCCGGGGTGGGTTGCTAGTTTATCTAGAGATCTGACTAATGGTCTACGAAGAATGAGCGACCTAACTTTATAGGCTGTATTTTTAATATATATATTTTGACAAATGCCCAAATTTTTTCCTACAATATATTTTGCGAAAAACCATTATAAGTAGTCCCTCAGTTACCTCCTATGTTCTATGGAAATAGATGCATGGGTAACGGCAAAAGTGACGTGTTCATCAATTGTTAGTTAAAAACTTTATGTATAACGTGTGTTGTGTTCTATACGCCTATTCATTATGCGTCTAGTGTAGAACGAAGACATACGCCAACTCGAGCACCTCCAACTCCAATAAAAAATCAGTAAACTGCAGCATGTTAGGATTGCTGCAGAACTTTTTTCCTAATCCTACTAATCCTACTAATATTATATATGCGAAAGTTTGTAAGGATGGATGAATGTTTGGATGTTTGTTACTGTTTCACGCAAAAACTACTGAACGGATATGGATGAAACTTTACAGTAATATAGCTTATACATCACAATAACACATAGGCTACTATTGCCGCGATAACCGACATATACGCGGGCGGAGCCGCGGGCAACAACTAGTATTATAAACGCGAAAGTTTGTAAGTATGGATGGATGGATGGATGGATGGATGTTTGTTACTCTTTCACGCAAAAACTTCTGAACGGATTTAGATGAAACTTTACAGTAATATAGCTTATACATCAGAATAACACATAGGCTACTATTTGCTACGATAACCGACATATACACGGGCGGAGCCGCGGGCAACCACTAGTAAACCTAATAAAAATAACAATATTCTAATATTATGCTGGGTACAATAACAGATTTTATTTTGACAAATAAAGGTTTAAAAACAGACCTTAACAATTCTCTGTTTTACATATGTTCTCTACCTTTCGAAAGGAGGTTTTGGCAGTTTCGTTCACTTGGTCAAACTAGGTAAGTCAAATAAATTTATCCAACAGGAATATTTTTCCAGGTGGTCAAGCGTTTCTAATGACTTCTTATAGTAGTGCCCTACTATATTCTTATTAGTCAGTTGCTGATTTTTTTCGAGAAATTTACTCGAGTGCCATTGAAACCTATTGGCTTGCAAAGCTTTAGATGATAAAAGAAAAAAATGTTATTACTGTATACCTTTTTATCGAAGGGGCGAGCGGCTATGGATGTTCAAAAATTGGTAGGGACATATTCGAACGTGGCAGATATTGATAGCATTCCATGTTCTATGTATTTTTAATAACGTACTGGCGGTTGCGCCATACCTTCGACTTGTTTCTCTAACTAATGAATTAGTACCGACTTATCAGTCTAAATATAGGCATCACGCAGCTGTACTGTACGCATTAAACTTCAGAGACGAGATGACGTTTTTTTTTATAACTTTGCAGCCCTCCGCTTTCTTTACATCGCTCTCGAATTGTCAGATTAATGGAACAAGGTATAGTATCCCCCTTTGTATTAACCTGCTTGCTGCTTTAGTAAGTCTCCTACTATCTTTACCGCGTTAACTATCTAACCACACGCCAGCGGTACCAAGGGCAAAAACTAATATGTAATATATTAAACTAAACAAACAAGTTATGTAATTTTTATTATATTTTCAAGTTGAATAAGAAACTTCAACTATATTAATCGCTTTATTAAAACGATACTTAATGTTATAAAGGTCCCATTAGTTTTTTGGCGATAGCCGCTAAATTACTTTGTGGATTATCCTCTACTTCGACATAAAGCGGTTCGATTTTGATGTCAAGATTCTTGATAGCGTCGTCGAGGATTTTTATTTTACCCAATAACTTCTCTGCTTGTAAATTATATCCTGGTTCAAGCATCTTACCGCTCGGATTCAATTTGAACAGCTGTTCCGCCTGATAATCATCAAACAAAACATCATTCATATCAATAAATTGCTTTCTTTCGAACGTAATTTAAAAAGGACTGTAAATTTGACCTAAATATGTGATGTAGCAGCCATCACATATGATAGTAGAGCTCTAAAATATAATATTGGTTGAAGTCACAATTCAAATCAGTTTAAAAGTATTTTATTTTAAAAGCAAGAAAGAGGTACAACACACAAGTTAAATTAAATAACTAATTAATAATATTGAAACAAAAATTAACAAATTACTAAAAAAACTAAAATACGAATATATGTAAGAACATTTAATAATAAAATTCATTTCAGAAATCTCAGTTATGTATTTCTGAAATGTAGTAGGTACTATGAAAATCAAACTGCTGTAAACATACCTATATTTCTAAATAGTTACATGCAATATATCATATCAATAATACCCAAACGCAGAAGAAATCATCGTGGTCATCTCACAATTATTGTCCTAGCTTGGTATAGCACCCTCTAAACCAGCAGGTTCCCAGGCATCAACATCACATACATATTTATGAACTGGCGACTAGTACTTTGAAATGTTATAATGTAAAGTTGTTCTAACAATCAAATACACAACTTTATAGTAAAAGACCGTTAACAGTTTATTTGCAAAAAAGTTGTAATACGAAGATCGTTTTCGCAATTTTTTACATTGAATGGTACTCTTCAGATATTTGAATGCAGATTTTTAGTTGTGTTTTGGTATTTTTTCATGAAGTTTTTTTCCTAAATTCCAAAATTGATTTTAAATGATCAAACAATGACATATATTCAAGTGAATTAAACTAGGCCGCTTGTTTAGTTTGGTCCACTTTACTTCATCAAATGTTTAACGTTTTCAAGATCATTGTTATCCTTGTCCATCGCATGAGTTATTTCTTCTGCCATTTTACATATATTTATGTCACGATCAGCGGCTCTTCGTTTTCTTAAGACAGTTTCAATGAGTCTTCTCAATTTCGGTTCGAGCTTCTTAGCTTGAGGGTTTAATTTGATTAGAGAATCTCCCTGGTGACCGCAAAATAATTACCTTATTAATCAGTTACCTAACCCTAATAAATAGGGTATTTGCCTAGCGAACAACTATCAGCGTTTAAATTTCAATTCGCATTCGATACATTAACAGTTGTTAAAACTTGCTCGATATATCGAAAGGGTACAATGTTTATTAAACAAGATAGTTTTAGAATAGAATATATAGGATCATACTTACAAGGGACGTTTGGAAAGTTCGTAGCCAGGACCAAGACAGTGAAAAGTCAAAGTTCTTAATTATTTTATTTTTCAACATATTCTTCACCAACATTAATAAACTTTTCCCATCAGCAAGGCAACATTTCTAATGTAAGTTACGTTAATGATTATATAATTTTTTTGATGGAGAATGTACAAATTTTCAGTACATTTTATAATAGTCAAATACTCTAGCTTATAGACACTGGTACCTACTTCATTATTAGATATTCAACTTTATTAGAACTTTTATGGCTACGATCCTAACCTACCACTTTCTTACTATAACTCTGCAATAGTAAATGTCACGGCGCTCGATGTTAAAATAGGCACTCAGGGTGAAATCGTAACAGAGGTCTCATAATACAAAATTAACAAGCCACGGTAAAATAGTAAAGTAGACCAAACTTACGGCTATAAGAATGAAGACTCAAGTAGTAGTAAAATTAAATACTTACGAGGAAGTCTACGGGGTCCTCTGGGCGTAATTTAGCGACTTCAAGTAGAGCAGGAGTTAACGTGGGGAAGATGTGATGAATAAGATAATTGCGCATCGGTTCTCCAGCTGCAGCCAACGCGGCCTCTTCCTCCTCTCGGAGTAATGCATACAACTCAGTCTACATAAGAAATAGTGAGTTTGTAATGATTTGATGAAACAATATCTATACAGATAAATTTCACCTTTTCACAAACTCAGATCAAATAAAAAAAGGTAGATAACGCACCGTCTTGTTCTAGTTGAAGCAGAAAAAAGTAGCGAAAACAAAGATCATTTTTGAAAGTGATGTATTTTAAAAAAAGAACCTTCTCAACATATAACCTTTATCAAATTAGTAATTTATTGTCCATCCGTAAGTTATATATATTATACATAACAATTAAAAAGCATAAAACTATACCCTTAAACCCCACCCTAACAAGTAAAAGAAGAAAGTATAAAGTTGCTTCTGTCTCTAACGTGAAAACCCAATCTGCTAATATACAGTATGAAAAAAGATCTTCCTACATATATAATAAAATAAATAAATCATTTGATATCTACAGTAAACTATATCATGAATGTAAATCAATGCTGACGAATTGGTTACAAAATAAAAATAGAGTAAATTACCCAATATTCCATTTTCTCTTCTCGTTCCTCTTTTAGGCTACGCTCAAGAGCTTCTAAAGCTTTCGTTTCAGCTGCTTTCTTAATTTTGCGTTCTTCTTTTTCTTTCTTTTCCGCTGCTTCGATAAGGCCTGAATAATAAACGCCAATTTGTGTGTAAATGTTTTTCTTTTAAATTTTAAAAATACAACTCCCGCCTAGGAAATATACATCTTATGTCGGGAACAAACAAACATAAAACGAACACAAAGAACACACAGACTCGCTAAAGCGGCGCTGCGACCGCCCAAAACACAATTCCAAAGGTGCAGTCAAATCAAATGTCTGACCATTATCATCTAATTTAATGTTTAACAAGTAAACCATATTAAAATAAGTTCTAAACAACACTCTATTCTTTACTAACTGACCCACGCAACCTTGTTTGCGTCTTCTATTGCCCGTAGCGTGAAAATTTTCCCCCTTGTTTGAAACATGTTTCATTGGTGCCCCGCTCCTATTTGCCTTAGCCTGGTGATATATAGCCTTCCTCGATATATGGGCTATCTAACAGTGAAAGAATTTTTCAAATCGGACCAGCGGTTCCTGAGATTAGCGCGTTCAAACAAACAAACAAACTCTTCAGCTTTATAATATTAGTATAGGTTTTACTAAACGTTTGTTCTGTAACTAAAAATTGTGGATAGCTATGAGAATGTAGCTACTTATCAATATCTGCTTATCTGCGATCGGGACCGTCTAAAAAAGTTTCTAAGTGGCATTAAATGTTTTAACATTTTAAGTAGTCGTTATTTCTCAACTAGGTATTTATCTTCTAGGTTTAATTACTAGTAGTATCGCTTGGTTTGTAATTAAATTACTGCATAATATGTAGGTACTTGCGTCACACTATTAGCAGGGTCAGAAATACTTATTTTTACTGATTTAATTATTTACACATCTACTGTTATTCTCTTCGAAATAATTGTGTTACTTACCAAGGAGTTTACCGTAGCGACATGGACGGCCCATGCGCAGTTCTACGTTATGGTATGAAAGCTTCATATCATAATCTTGATGTTCTTTTACGGGTACGACCAAAGGATGAATATCCAATTCGTCAAAAAAGTTCAACGGAGTAGTTTCACGTGAATCAATAGAACGAAAGTCATTCAATTTCTTTAATACGGTTTCTTCATCAAACCTAGGGTCGCCCTCAGGCTGTCGCATTGCTTTCTCGCAAAGAAATTCATCAGTGGCTTCTAACGATACAACGATATCTGTAATGGCAAAATGGCTAAATACTATACTGAAACTTTCGGAAACTTAGATGTTAATTAAACAGAAAAGGCTTATGATAAACTATACTAGCCTGGCAAGAGTTTTTTCAACACCGTGCTGAACAAATCAACATCTTCATCAAAAGGCTCATGTTGTGCTCCGTTATCGCTTTCAGAATCTTGTTCTTCACCTTTTTCAAACACTAAAAATATCAAAACACTAAATATCTTACACTTTTTAAACGGTTTTTGTGTTATTATTATATATTTAAATTTTATGTATATTGATATTGAGAAATATCTTTGTTCGATTTTCTGAGAACTCGTCATCATATTGCACTTTATATTGGACTATAACGGACCCAGGTAACTCCGTCCGAGTCTCACATAAGAATTGTCTCTGTTTTTGCAATATTATTTATATCCATATCAAGACTCTATTGAAAATCAAGAAAAGAAATGCCTAACCTACACTAAATATGTATTTGCAAATCCTATAAACCCTAAAATATTAACAGTCAGTGTCATCGAATGTAATTGTAATACCAGGTGTGAACAATGTACAAACATCCAGACACGTGATTCTTTACATTGGCATGGCTTTAATTGACATGAAACAAACACTAAATGTTAAGTGAAGCTTACCACAATATATTAGTGAAAACCATATTTACAGCGTTCACAAACTCACAGACAAAAATTCAATAAATCAGTGTTTTGGGTTCTATTGGCTTCATAAAGCCCCCCTTTAATACTTTTTTTATAAATCTTCCATGTACAGTAAGCGACCAGACCAGTTACGATTACATTGTACGTATTGATGATGATGAAACCAAAATTGTCTAATTTTAAGATATGTATTACAAGCAGTTATGTGTTATTGGTACATATATCTAAAGATCTATACCGGTATTTTGCATATTCGAGGGTGATTAACATTCATGTCCATATGGCTTATACTTTCATCACATTTAAAACTAATGTTTTACATTAAACTAGAGATATGTTAGGCTAAAATTATTTATTATACATACATACATGTATCTAGATTATACACTATTTGCTAGAGGGGCAGGCAGATCAATTATATATTACGTAATTTTTATATTGATATACAGAATATTTTGATTTATTTACTTCTAACTATTATTCAGGATTCCACATGCGAGTATGTTGGTTATATAGAAGAAATTTTCACTTTTTCATAAGAGTAGGTACCTAAATAATTATTGAGATAAAGTATTCACTTACGCGCTGCGCATTGAGCTAAATTTGTAGGAAATCCGTCAAGAACCCATCCTCTATTCATGGCATCACGGGACAACATTTTTTGTCGAAGGTATCTAAAATACACGTTATTTATATTTTAATGCTACACAGTAAAAGAACAATATAAGTTAAGAAGACTCACGAGTCATATTTCGCTTTTTATGTGTCATCACTTCCTATCATCTGACAAAGTATCTGTTGGTTTAGTTTTTAGCGAACCTGACTGCTAAACCAAAGATCATGGGTTAGATTCCTTCCCAGTACAAATCATTGTGTATTAATCAGGATCATTACTCTACCGTAATTATGTATAAGTACGGAAGTATATATGTATATGGGTGTAATTATGTATATATAAAAGCAAATATTTAGAAATATAGAAGTATGTTTATTACAATGTTAATAGACTGTAGGCGCTAATGCACGCTTTGCCAAAATTATAAAAATGTATAGGTTTAAATTCGCAGGTATAAAGTCTAACCCCACGACTTCTTCATCAGTAGGTGTCCTCCCAGACTGGAGAATCGTTAGCGTTTGTCGTACCACAGTCTGAGCATCCTCGTCTTCTGCATCATCATCCTCATCAACCGGCTCTTCTTCTTCACCGGTGGGTGGAGCCAACTCTGCTGTCTCACCAGTATCCCAATGTTTGACACGAGACGCCTGTGTGTTCAAGGTATTAGATATACGCTCCGAAAACAAAGACAAATGACATTACAGCATTACTAATTCTAACTTTGATCATAGATCAAGAAGAAGAACGGTTTCCGACGATAATCTACGACATCTCATTGACATTATTCACGCTCCATGAAGTACTATTTCACACTCCACCATGTTAGTAAAATTTGATAAAACTATAGATCCTTTGCCAAAAAAATATGACGCAATGTATTACAAAAATTAATACCCCATGACCAGAGATATTATATTAGTGCCTGTCCTTATTTTCAGGAGCGGTTCTGAGACAAGAGCTTGTTCGCAACTGATCTATTGCACAGATTTTGACCTTAGATATATTATTATCTTGATCCAGTATGTTGTGTGATGGTGTAGTGATAATATAGGATTTCTAATTCCATCGTAGTCGTCGCGTACTTAAATTTAATCCACTATTTATCTATCATTTAATCATGATGCTTGCAAATGCTTTTCATCCGCTTACGGAGAAGCCATAAGGTAGGTAAATAGTTTTAACAGTCTATGTATGTTTGTATATTCTACCGTAGCAGCCTACTGAACCGATTTTAATGTATATGTCAATTATGTAAATAGATTCGTGGGTAATAATGGCCCAGGTGACATAGGTTATATAGTTTTTTTTCTTTTAAAAAGACAACTCCCGCACTAGAAATAAATCCTGTATCGCTGGGAAACGGACCCAATGAACATCCAGACTTAGAACTACAATTTGTGGATCACATAAAGTGTTGTCCCATGTAGTGGCGACCGCTTAAAGCACTACGCCATACGTGCGTACGGAACTTTTACGTACGCGTACGTAATTAATACGTAAATTTTATCAAAGATGTAGATGATAGTCGGTTTATAGTATTTTAAACATTTTCTTACTATCATTAGGGATCTACTGCACTGGAGTTCCAGTAAAGCAAATGAAAAACTGTTTATACGATCAATATTTTATCTATTTCGTATTATAGTTTTTCATTTGCATAATCAATAATATTATGAGTTCAAAGTGTATGTAATTAATAGCATTTTTATCAACATGAGTAATGTGCAAAGCCATGTGGTTTACATGTTGATAATGTGGAAGTAAATAGAAATTAAACATTACTGAAATTCTAACACCTTATATTGAAGTACAAATAAAAAATTATCATAGGACAACACAGTTTTCTCAGTTCAACTATGATTCGTTTTAAAAGTTTAAGACTATAAACAACATGAGATTTACTAGATGAACTAACTAGGTGATCGAACGTATCAGTATATTCATGGGTGCCGGAAGGGGATTGCAAAGGGGTGCGCACTTGCACTCCCCTGGCACAGATAGTTCACTTAAAAGCAGCAATTTCATAGCTATACCTAATATAATTCTATGTTTTACATTGGTTAATAGTACCTACCTATGTGTAGATATAAATTATTAATTATTAAAAATTATCCTGGCGGCGCCCATGAATATATTTATACAGCGAGTATAAAGTTTACTTTTATAGTTCTTCCTAAGATTTTTTATCGTCTGCTAAATGACAGTTATCATTGAAAAGAATTAAGAAAAAACTATTAAACAACTAAAATAAAACTCTATTCAATTACTGACAAAAGGCATTTTAAAAAAAAGTACTAATTGTGTTTGCCGAATTTATTACCTAGTACTTTGTGCACTTGTTTAGTTTACTAAGTCTTAATTCTCTTTTATGTAAAGGATTAACATGTTTAAAATATTGTAAGTACTAACTAAATCCGAAAGTAGGTCTTGGGTGATTGTTTCTGGAGAAATATAGATGAGACCGTAATTATGGCAAATAAGCTTCGCCAATGTAGTCTTTCCCACGATTGGAGGACCGTATACGAGAATCTGAGAACATAATCGAAGTACTTTAAATTGTTGTACTCAGGAATGCTTAGATTCAGCATCAAATTAATATAAAATATTTAAGTTTGAACCAAGAAAATAACATACTTCCATACCTACCTACTGATTTATCTAGATAGATAAAAATGAATCACAAAAATGTAAAAAGCACGCGCGTAACTTTCGATCGACTGCATGCACCAAATAAGATAATTCTTGTTTTTTGTGCTTGTTATAGTCAGGACAAGGTTTGTATAAAAAAAAAAAAAAAAAACCAGAGGTGTTATATTTTCTTAGTCCGCTTAGTCATATGCACTGCGGCTCTGCGGGAAGTTAACGCGGGCTTACTAAAATAAAATAAGTTTTTCGGTAATTCAGAAAATTTTCACGAAAATAAATATGGCGGTCAGATAGTACCTTTTATGAATTCAAAAGTAACTCTCGTCTATCTATTACGCTTTCACTGCTAAACCGCTTAACCAATTGGGAGAAAAATTACAATAGAAATCCTTTGATTCTAAAGAAAGGACATAGGCTAAATAAAAAAAATTGCTTAAAAGAATTTGCAGACTTCTACCATTATTTTAAGATTTATCACAGCAGAAGTTCTTAATGCAGGCATTGTCTACCTTAAAAGGCTTTAGTGTTCTTTCTTTCTTGAACTGCTTCATAAGAGTCGGTACATTTTCTCCAAAAGTCAATTCCGATGTCCACTGTAGTCCCATAGTCTCAACTATAAAAGTTGGCTCCATATTTAAGTTTAAGGTCATAAGGTCGAAAATTCTTTGCTGCAATTTTTGCAAAAAGTTGTTAAATGAACTTTGAAAAATAAACTTGAGATTGGAAACTAGTATCTCTAGTTACAAACTGTACAATTCAAAATTTATATTCACTTTTATGTTTATTGTGAAAAACTATTAACTATTTGATAGGGTGTAGTTAACTATTGGAGCAATTTATTTCTTTATGCTGATTGCAAGTAGGTATAGCTCTCTACCTACCTAAATATTGGTTAATCAAGAAGTAATAGTAAATCATACGTCTATTTCTGGAATCAAAAAAGCATCTTCCGGTGGTATACATTTGAACAATCCAGAACCAATCGTACGCCCGAGTGGCTTCACTATCTGCAAGGAGGAACATGTTCAGCGCATACCGTACTGATAAGAAAATTTATCTAAATAACTGTGTGCAGTCACCATTCGTCACTTACCTCCCTCTGTTTGGTGACGTTTTGTTCAACAGCTAAAATATAAAGCTTCCTTGGAAAGTCCACAACTAAATTGTATACAATTCTGCAAACGTGAAATTAAAAATATTATTGTTGTACAACGTTAGTGCGAAAAGTAAAATCAAACAATTGTTACATCATATAGGTACATATATCGACGATGAATCTAAAAAGCTTTTTGAATCTCGAATTGTGTAACTAATTTTCAACCAAGAGCCGTGTCATTTGTTTTGCCTTTGCACCTGTCCTCTTCTTCCTTGTGGTAAGTTATTGAGCCACATGTGGTTTTACAATTAAATCATTTCCATATTAATATTATAAATTGGGAAGTAGGTCTCTCATTTCGTCTGTCTGTGTGTGTGTACACATTCACAGCAACACTGCTGCACCGAATTCAATTAAATTTGGAATAGGGACACTTTGATTCCTGGGAAGGATATGGCTACTCTTTACCGCGATAGCCGCGGGTAGAGCTCCGGGCAAAAGCTAGTAAATAATATTTTTTGAAAGAAAACTTTAAATGTATACTTATAATACATAAGTATATTATATCCGTATAATAATAGGTACTAACTTTGCTAAATCGATAACATTTATCAAAGGTATTACGTTCCTTCCACGACCTAAAATTGGCAATACAGGTTCGCACTCCCAAGCTTTTTGAAACCAATAAAATAGTACGTCCTCTCGGCCTCCGTACGTTACTCCTGTGCCTATTACCAACGCTCTGCCGAAAAATAATATTGTGCACTATAATATCTCCTGCGTATTTATATTCTGGTCTCCGTAAACTGGCCGCCGTGGCCGTTATCGGCTAGGAGAACATTATTAAATATACCAAAATAACATTTAATACAATTATTGTCTGTCTGTTTGTTCCGGCTAATCTCTGGAACTGCTTGACCGATTTTGACGGGACTTTCACTGATAGTTAGCTAACGATATAGGGAGTAACTATGGCTATTTTTGTTAGACTAGCTTCGCCTTAGGCAAATACCGCGAGTAGCACCGGTTCAGCTAGTCCAAATCACGCGTCCTTTCAGGAATGTACCCTACAGAAAAATCAAACCTCAATCAATCATCAATACGGTTATGAACTGTTTTTGAGTTGCAGCGGAGTTCCATCTTGATTTACTCGTTTTTTGCTAACTTTATTTTTGCCAAGATAGTCTTAGTAGCTTTTTAAGCCTATTTTAAAGTTAACTAATTCTGCATGCAGAAACATACCCGATCTGTGATCTATACTTTCTCGCAACGCCGATAACTTCATTTTCAATATCATAGTGCATCTTATAATTAGGGTGTGGCTTTCTTTTACGAAAATCCAATTCAATGAATGGCATATCTGGGTTATCCTAATAAACATAATTGGTAAATCAATGAAATCTAAGCGTCCAATTGACAAATGCGAAGATTAGATCAGCGTTAAGTAAAATAAACAAGAAAATATCTGGTGAATCTAGCTTAAAAGGAATAAAGCTTACATCTATCTATACTATATACTAAATATATAAAGCTATATATATATACTAAATATATAAAGCTGAAGAGTTTGTTTGTTTGCTTGAACGTACTAATGTCCGGAACTACTGGTCCGATTTGAAAAATTCTTTAAGTGTTCGATAGCCCATTTATCGAGGAAGGCTTTATATCATCACGCTAAGACCAATAGAAGCGGAGCCAATAAAAATGTTATGTTTGTTTAAAATAGTATTTAGCAAACTGTTAAAGTTTCACAAAAATCATGACAGAATTTTAATTCTTTAAAAGTTTTAATAAAAAGTTCACGACAGCATAATACGTCTATCTTTTAAGGTTAGCTCACTACAGCCTTTTTTATGCTAACCAAAGTTAACGCTTTTTAACATCACGCTACGGGTAATAGGAGACGCAGACGAGGTTACGGGGGTCAGTTAGTGATTTATATTAATATATACGCATATGATAGTCGAAGGAATCAGTCCTTACTTAAAATAATAAAAACTAGATTATTATTTCTTAGAATACTCAGATAACGATTTCTTACTGGGTCCATGGGTTTAGTTCTGCCCCAAGACATTACAGTAGATATAAGTATCAATATACGTTTATCTATATCTATCGCCGTTGTGGCAGTGGGCTCATCGTCGTCATTCTTGGGTGGGGGCTTTTGTTTTTCTAATAATTCTTTTAGCACTGTAAGTACAAATTCTAATTATCGTGACGTACTTCTGCTGCCATATATATCTCTAGGCATTATATAACATTATCATTATTTGACTACCTAGGTGGCGCAGTGGTAATGTGTACGACCGCTGTCTTTGAGGACTCGGGTTTGATTCCCAGGTCGGATCAAATGTTTGTATGTTCTGCAAATATTTGTTTACAAAAAAAGTATTTATGTATTTATATCAGTTCTGCACACTAGCTCTGTTTGACCGTTGACTAGATGGCGTTGAGTGTATGTCCAAAAAAAAAACATATCATATAATTCTCGTGTTCCATTGTTCACGATGAACTCTGAAACTATCTAACCAATTCAATTATTTTTTTTGGTGTTTCGCTGGCGTACCTATAACAAAATAGTTAAGACACGCTTAGACCAATAGGCACCGAACATGATCAAAGGAGACGCAGATGAAGTTGCGAGGGTCAACTGGTAAACTATATTTGAAAATAGTTTTCTCAAACTTTCATGGACTTTATTTGCAATTCAAACATCAAATAAGTATAATAATACCTATAAACAGTTCATTCCATTATAATAAAAGACTACAGAGACGTTCTTTAAGAATGATTCTGTTTTAAATAAAATAATCAACTGGCTTATGAGTGGAATATGAGAGATGGGAACTTGACTCGAATCCAACAATGTGCTATGTCGTCAATTAGAACTAAAAACCAATCTACCCTTATTGATTATGTCATCAAAGGGCCAATGTGAGTTTATTTTATATGAACTCGTTCTCGACGACGAGCGCGTTCGGCGTTGCTGTTGGTGGAGATGCAACTCGCAACGCTGAACGCGGTCAACGTGATTCACTTCCTGGTCATCGCTTTTAGATGTGCGATTATATTAAAAATTTGATGTTGCCGTACCATTCATATAATCCATCGCAACTTTAAGCTCATCTCTGTCGTAACTGACGTCCAGAATAACTGTTCCGCAAGTCAACATCTGTGGTATACATTCATCCTTTGGTACGAATCTCGCCACGTTGTCGACACTCTTGAGCTTTGGGTTACTTACTGTACCTGTTAACAAACGCTCTTTTTCTTGTGAATCTAAATAGGTATTTGTAATATTCTTTTAAGAAAAGTTTGCAATGTACCAATGCTTCACCGTGAACACACCTATCTACAGTATGAATTTAAAATGTCATCTTTTCCCTCCTTTTTTAAAATAAGGCTGAAATATACCTACACATTAAAATGGATTTCTATTGGCGCTACGACTATAGATCAAGTATATTCTGTACCTACCCATTTTTATCCACGTGGTTCACCTTCATCGTTATTAGGTACCCACCCCTTTTTATTTTTTTTTAACGTGTGGAAACCCCCTCGGTCCGTCACCCCGCCGGGGTTTGCGGCGGGGCGGTGTGTCGGAATCGAACCGACTAAAACCACACGGTGTGCCACTCTGCACCTGAGACGGGATGGATCCGGGAATTGCTGTTATTAACACATCCGGACACACTACCTACCTATGCAAAGTGACTAAAATCATGACTTCATTGATGTTTTGGAAACACGAATTTTGCTAGAGACATGATTTCTTGTGTTTTAAAGATCAGAACCTAGGTTGCAAACTTTGCATGGAGGTACCGGCAAATTTTGATAAAAAGAGGTGTTCAAGCTTCTAAAGGGTGGCTTAATTTAGATGTGTGTAGATAGTGGAGCTCGAACGCTCTCATAGAATACCAACCTAAACTGACAGTATTCGTGCTGTCGTGTTTCATTGGTATGTGCGAGAACAGAGGCCCATTGATGCAGCCAGCTGTGACAGTTATCGTTATAAGTGTGTAAGCGGTAGAATGCTCGTGAAATCATAGTATGGTTGGCGTGGATCGAACCGGCGTCCAGGAAGACCCGTGGAAATGGACGAACGGTCCGGCTCGACCGGGGCGGTACTACCTTCGCACAGAAGATCAGGGTAAAATGACAGCGATCATGTTGTCGTGTTTCGTTGGTGAGTGTGAGACCGGAGGCCCAATGATGCAGAAGCATCACTAGGCCGCCATAGTGTGGGTCACCATGCTGCATTGTTGCACTGTGCGAGCAATGAGTCTGGTAATTTTGGACTCTGCTTATGCTTTACATTAGGCAGAGTAGAGTCATTTTGGCAGGCCATACATAAAAAAAAGAAATGCAATTTCAGTTAATATCTTTCTAACTAACTTCTAACTTAAAAGTACAATTTTACCAAAAATAAAACCGACTTCAAGGTTCGACTCGATTTCTCTTGGATGCCATCATCAGATATTGATGTCCTTATCATGGTACCACCGTTGGGACATCTTCTTTCCATTAAAAAAAGAATCGTTAAAATCGGTTCATAAACGAAGAAGTTATCCCCGAACACAAAACAAAAATATATATATAAATATATACGGTCGAATTAAGAAACCTCCTCTTTTTTTTTTAAGTCGGTTAATAAAAAATGATTTCCTTCGATTTTTCCATCAAAACACTGATAAGGGACAGAGGAGCAGAAAAAAAAGGAAGCTTTCGAAAATTTGCGTGCCCCCAAAGTATAAGTGACCAAAAAAGCCCTGCTTATACCTATTATTGAACTAAATAGGTTACTGAAACAGTTACAAGGTAAAAGCAATTTAACCTTATTACCTATTATCTCATAAGGTTGTTCAGGTGGGGAAAATGAAGGCACTTGAACATCTTCTCCTACCAATGTTCGTGAAGATTGTTTCGGAGATGGCACATTCTTCTCCGCAACTATTTTACTAATTTCTTTTACTATATACGCCCCATGGTAGCTGTCCAAATTGTTTATATAATATCGCTTAGGTGAAAAAATATAACCACTCTCAGATAAGGTTGTCGTTGACGAGCTAGATGCCATGGTATTTTTCTATATTATTAAAAATATGTAACTTTTACTTGTACGAGGCATTCACATTAGCAGCAGTGTGTAGATAATATATGACAGCAATTGTCAATAAGGAAACAATTGAAATAAAATTAAATGTAACAGGAATAAGAAGAAATAAAATATAACCAAAGAGTATGACATAGACAAACTCATTATGGTAGTTTTTTCTAGGTAACTTCATAAATCGTACGGATGGCGTAGTGGATTAAGTGATCACCAATGCGCTTCTTACTGAGCTGTGTTGTGGGTTCGATTCGCACATGGAAAGAATTTGATCTACCAAAGGTAGGGGGGTTTCAGGTATAAAGTTACAACTGACGAATGACGTAGAGATCAGCTCTACGTTATTGTGAACACCAATGATTCCCATGAACGATAGGTATTTGATATTTTGCTGTATCACGACAGACAATATTTTGTTTAAAAAGCTAATTATAATACACAAATATAATACAAACGAGCTGAATTTTTTTAAAGAACTTTGATTTCTTTCTTTTCCATTCTGTGTCTGAAGTTTACGTCATAAAATACATACTACCACATCGTGGTATTGCCTGTCCAGTCTAACGTTGGGGTAAACCCGGCCTCTAATAGCGGTGGTAGATAAGTCAATGAACGATGATTTAACTAATGATTCTAGTTATGCTTTCCATCAGGCAGAGTAGAGTCATTGTGCCAAACATAAAAAAAAGACAATTTCCTCGTTAAGTCACGCGAGATTATTACGACGAGAGACGAGAATACAGCAAAATACCAGACCTCATTGAACGATAACAGAATATCCTTTACCAGAACATCAAAGTAGTTTCAATAAACTTCTTTCTATGAATCTTATAGAATACCTAAACGACTCATAGTAATATGCCAAATGTTTTTTTACAGTATTCAAAGTAATAACCTGCTCCAGGTTGGTTATAATGGCTAACACTCTATTTAGTTATTCTATGTTTTATCTATTAATTTAATCTGGTCTTCTAACTTCAGACATAGATCAAACTAAAGGACTCATAGTAATATGATATATGGTTGTCTACGGTAGAGAAAACAAAAACCACATAGTAATATAAAATAAATATTTTATTGATATCATTACAATTTTAATAAAAACTATACCATCATCTATAAATATATAGAGTTCATATAATAATTTTAGTCTTATTACAATAAAAATTTTCCCGAAGTTTTTTTTAAATGTTAAAAATACGACTCTCACACTAAAATATTTTTAGACTTTCGGGCCTTTTACACATAGTTTTTGTTGTATGTAAAGACGAGACAAAGTGTGCAGCTATCCTAAGTGTAGTGTGTAGAAGTATCGACATTACAAAATTTACAAACAATCAACGCGAGTAGTCACACCTCGCACGTCACGAAGGCGGCGCTAAGCTCACATCAGTTTACCCGTTACCAGAGGCGGTATAACCTGTTCGAAACGTCGGTTTATAAAAGGTATCGTTACCTTTTAAAAATAAGTCTTGCTATACAACAAAAACTATTCCACACTTAAGTGTAATGTAATATAAAAAACTACTCCCGTAATTTAACGTCTTTTGCGTAAAAATAAATTTAATGATATTCATTAAAAACATGGTAATTAATTATAAATAGAACCATTATTATTTATAATTAATATGAACTCAAGATAACGACAGTTACTTTTTACATTTTATATAAAGTTATTGTAAATTAAGGCATATGATACATATTGTGGACGGTTTCAGTTTATACTTATCTTATCACATAATACGTAGATGTTATGTACATATATAAAATAATGAAATATATGCAAAAATACATCCAATACTTCATCGGTAATTCCATTATTATGATTTGTACATCTTAATTATGGACTTGATTACATTTGTATTAAAACGAGATTCTAAACTATAATTGTAAGTTGTTCCCAAGCACCATAATAATATTCGTTAATTGGCACGATATTTATAATATTCGAACATCATATTAAAATCAACATACAATTAAATTATAAGTACTACTTTAATGTACTATTTTTATATTTATGAAGTTTTTATTCCTCAAAGGGTACAGGTAGCTACTAAGCAAAATTGCAGTTACTTTAATTTTACATCAAGGTAAAATTAGACTTAACATTGCCTTCTACTTCAGAATTGGAGTAACTACCCGCCTCATGTGTTACATCAATTACTAAGGAAAAACTATAATAATTTAGTAATTTCATGTACATACGTCATCTAGACTACTGTTACATTTCTAATATATAATTATGTATAAGTACATAATACAGGTGAGCCATGAATTTGTTAACATTTAAATTTCCCGTGCAAACCTGAGCGTCACGCGGGTTTGTCCTCTCCACAGTCCAAATAAGTAATACCTATTATGTGATCGCGCTAAGTACCGCACGCGTACATACATACATTATTATACATGTATCATAGAATACGTTAAGAAGTTACTTCTATTTTTCTGTAACATGGCAGTAAATATACAGGATTAATACATTTCAAAGTTAAAACCACAGAAATCATATGGTGATGGTATTACACATGGCTATGATTAATGGCACCTAGCAAGCTAGTTTACTCATATCTTAATACTGACGAGTTGTACAACTTAATACTAAATGTGGATGATAATTATTGTACAAAAAAAGGACGGTTTCGAATATTATCACAAAAATATTACATTGCAAGTATATTAACTGCAAATTCGGATTGGGTGAATCATAACTTCACTCATATTGTTATCAGTTCTGGTCATTAATAAAGGCGATAAGGGAACAATGCGATATCTGTACACAAAAGGTTTTGGTATTTAGATAAAGGTTAATATTTAACAAAAAGTATGGGACGAACCTTAATAAAAAATGATGGCTTTACAATATCATAACATGTCAATTTGTATTTTTTAAACTGGTAAACATTTCTGGTCTGAATATGTCCTAAGCTTAAATTTCTTTTTCCCTCAAATCTATTGAAGGTTTTTCAAAATGGTGGATTGGAGGCGATTACAAAAATATAAACAAGTTACATGTTTATAGGTCATTTTTACCGCAGGCGCTTTTTGTCATTTTTAATTATTACTACATTTAATTAAATTTCTACTGGCATACCCTAATGGGGTAAAAGTCCCTTAAAAAAATAAAGAGAAAAAAAAAAAAAAATTAAATTTCTAAGAGTATAGGCAACATTTACATAGATAATAAATTGACAATGTTATTTATGCAATGTTATGACAGTAATATGAACGTTACAACGTCTATTCCCTATGGCTTTGCTCACTCTGTTTATGTAATACATGCTTCGCTAAACTTAGGACATTAAATGTTACACGAAAACTAGTGAAGACACTACACGAAGGCATTATCTTTTTTTTTGCTGGCAATAGTTTACATGTCTTAGGGCTCCCAAACATAACTGCGAATTCGCAACGTATCGCACATTACTGCGTACTCGCACGAAAGCACCGCAAGAACCTCCGATCTGATTCGCATCGTTGGACGCCGCATCGCATCGCAGTTATGTGTGGGAGCCATTATTCCTAAAAATGTTTTGTCAATATTAATGTTCTTTTTTATCAATATAACTATGATGTCATGTTGAGCATATAAATTCCCATAATACTCTAAGTAGGTATGTAATAACGAAATATAAAATAATTATCACTATCACTACATATTATAAAACAAAGTCCTCCACCGCTTCTGTCTGTCTGTTTGCGATACACTAAAAAGCTACTGCACGGATTTTGATGCAGTTTTTACCAATAGATAGAGTGATACTTGAGAATGGTTTTCGTATAGTTTTTTTTTTAGTGTATTGGTTAAAATATTTATAACGATATTTGTTGAAGACGTCAGAAGAAATTATGCCGTGCATCTTCTCGGGGTAACATAGGCTATATTATTTTTTCCATAAACAACACGTGCGAAGCCGGGGCGGTTGCTAGTATTTATATAATGTAAATCTCGAAATGGGGCACTCAAAGCTATGTTATATTAAAAAATATAAGAGCATCTGTTGATGTTGTTATTTTTTTTTTTAAGTTTAAAGTTTTTAATGTTGCCATTCAAAAATATAAAAGGAATACCTATGTCTAATACAATAAATGCTCTCATGGAATGTAAAATAATTAACAAGTGGTATATAAATTACCAGTATGGTAAAATATTTGGTCTCCTATTATCTAATAAGACAACTGATTATTATAAGCCAAAAAAAGCTTTGTAAGGAATCTTTAATGGTGAAAGTCTTCTTGAATGACTTTTTAATGCAGTTTTAGGGTATTTTTACTGTTACCTGACTCTCAATTAATTTAACTAACTCTCATTATTAATGGAAAGCAAAGGAGATCAAAACTGGGCAAAAAATTAGCAACTAGGTAAATAACTTTTTTAGTTTCAACTTTTAATGCTTCGTTGAACCCTATAAAAGATATGTAAACCTATTCTATGTGTTAAGTACATGCATCATAAAGGTTAAGTACTAGCAATAAAACTTAAAAATAAAAGCAAAGTTTGTAAAAGTAAACATTGATACAACAACAATATGTTCAAGCTATAGCTAAAGCTACTATAGCACTTTGCCATTGTTTGTTACATAAACACATTCTTTTCCTAAAAACCTTGTCCTTTGCTACTTTAAAACTAAAAGTGTAATAGGCGATTTTTATAAGGCACTAAACAATTATATTTGATATAACATGTATTATACTCTAATTTAATAAAAAATATTCCTCAAATATATTTCTTAAAATACCTTAATTTATGTTGGAATAACAAATTACAACTGTGTTGTGATTACAGACTTACGATGAATTATTGTTATCTCCTTCTCACCAATACCTGAGGGAGAACTTGGTTCTGATGTAACCAGCCATGGTGACAGGGAAGAAATTGATTGCGGTTTTGGAATCACATCTTCTTTCTTTTCCGTTGGTTTTGTTGCAACTAATTTAGGTTGATTATGAGGTGGTTCTACAACCACGATAGATACATATTGTGAATTAATGGGATTAGAAGGTTCATTTAAGATTTTTGGTGATGGTGTTGATGGTACAGCAAGATTGATATTAGTGGATTCATTAATAATCTTAACTTCATTTTCCCTGGCTTTCAAAATGTTGTTGCACTTCATTTGACCAGGCAATGCTTTATTAGAAGTAAAGCATTTAGTTTGATTGTTGGGAAGTTCCTTATCATTTATCAAACAAACAGAGTCTAACTGATCTCTCTTTGCTTCATTTTTGGAATCATCACTGTTTAACTTCTCCTTAACCAAGCTCATTAGAAGGTCATTCAGAGGGTTTGATTCCGTAACAGGTGAGCAGCTGCATGCTGGCTTATTAATTACAAGTTGTGTCAAATTGTTTTTCTTTTCTTCATTAACATTGTCCATTTTAAAAAGAACTTTGTTACTTATAGCATCCTCCTTAGAAATCAACACTTCTGCAACTTCAGGTTCCTCATGTAGCAAGTTCTTTGATGGTTCACCAACTTCCGCTTTGGACTCTGATTCAATCAAAGTAGATTTCTGAGACTTAGCACTACTCTTTCTAGTAATAGTATCAATGTCAGGTACTAACACTGCAGTCTCACAAGAAGTGCTTGGTACTTCAACAGCTGCTTCAGACTGAGTTGTCTCTGCTTTAGGTGTGCTTTGTCTTTCACGTTCTCTCAACACATGACTCTGACGACGTGCAAATCGTTGACTTGGGCGCCTTTCAAATTGTACTGTGCGTCTAGCACGATTTTGTTGTGTTGTTTGGTATTCTGTTTTACCAGAATATTGGAACCTCGAACCCATTCTGAAGAAGTTCTGTCGAGCAGAAGGGCCTTTCACAGGTGCTCTTAAGCGGAAGAAAGTGTGATGCTCTACAGCACATTTCCAAAGATGTTTACAAGCTTTTTCATTGTGAAGCCTGAACACAAAAGTATGTTCTTGTTCACGGCCTTGGTCATCATCTTCAACAACGACTAGTGTCAGTTTTTTCTTCTTAAAATCTAATTTGCTTATTTTTGGCCAAAAAAACAGTCCAATCTTTTGGGGTCCCTCAAATACTAAAATGCCTGTGGGTGTCAGTCCAAGATGATATTCACACCCATCTTTGCCCAGCACAATATGCATATCAACACCATACATTTCAAGCCACTTGGCTTTGTTCAAGTAATTAACTTCAGCTTGTGCAGGGGTAAGTCCTTTGCATTTCTTAAATTCTTCTAAAATTTCTATTTCCATTTCTTCAGTTTGACTTGGCACAAATCTAAACTCAGAAACAGTAGCAGGTGTGTGGATGTTTTCATCAAAATCCCCTAGTTCAGACTGTAGTGCTAGAGCAGCTAATTCTACAGCAGTAGAATGGGGACATTCTAACTTACTCTCTAAAATATCTTTTTTCAATTGTAAAAAAAACTGATACCTAGTCAGCTCCTCCCTTAGGTTGTTTGGTTCAGAGGAATAAAATTTTACCTTTAGTCTTAAAGTGTAGGGAGGTCCTATTTTAACTTGTTTTTTAATAGTCTTAGTTGGATCTAACCAATGCTTAACATTGTGAGTGTCAGTAAATTGAAGACCAAAATAATCCTTCTCTATAAGGTCTAAAGAATAAAAAACTTGTTCATACAGGTCACCTGCACAAGCTTTTTTCGTTAAATTGATTGATATATCTGTTTCATCAAGCAATATTACTTTGCATTGTATCAAATTCTTGTTACTTGCCTTAAGCGTTTGTTTATTTTGGCTTGATGAACGACCTCTTCGGCTTAAAAAGCGCAACATCTTAATTGGGTGAATAGCTGTGAAACAAAATATATTTATTTTATTTATACTATAAACCTCACCAACACGAAAGTGCCTAACTAAAGCGTGAATTAAAGACACTTAGAAAATAGACATAATAAGAGATATTGTGCCTTATTTTGATAATTTTTAATTCAATTATGTATGCGATTAGTTGACGTTTCTCTCACAAAACAAGTATACTTAATTTGAAAGCTTGTTTCGCAGCGACCCAGACAACGGTACTCACTTTATAACTTAATCATCTACTTTTCACCAACGTGTAAAGCTAGCCCAATACTATAGTATTAAATGCTTGCACAAATATCGTGTTATAAATAATACATTTTTTACTCAATTCCTTGTAACTTTAACTTGTAAACACAACAACTTTATCGTTGTAAGTGAGACGACGAACTAAGAATTTAAAGGTGGAACATCATATCTTCACTAAATAAATATATCACTATGAAGTTCATAATATTATTTTGATATTAAAATTACTCACAATCACTTCATATGATCCACACTACACTTTTGCAACGTTATGTGCACAAAAAGACAAACAGACTTCTTTACAGAATACAGACTTTTACTCACAGAAGTCACAGACACAGAACATAGAGGCATTAGAGGCAGAGGTACAGATCACTTTTACATAGAGGTTTTAAATAGGTTTTAAAGATTAAAATTGCCATAGAGCACACGAGCACACAGACTATCTTAATACGTTGCATGTATTATATGAAAGGAACGCTGAACGAGCGGAAAGCGTGAATAGAGTACAGAGTGAGAGACTGAGTTTAGGTAGAATCTATCTCTCTCACACAGTTTCTGTGATTGGTTAGTGTATTTGCACCATTGCATGCTCTAAGTTCTAACTAGTGTTCCCGAGTTTATTTTCAGACTAGAAAAGATCGTATTTTGCCTTAGAGCAAATATATATCTGGAAGGGCAGCTGAACGGGTGGTAAGCGTTGGTTGGTTCGTGTATTTCCCACCAAATCAGTCATGCAAATTGGTATGTACGTCCACCAATCAGAACCTTGCGTGAGAGAGACAGAAGCTAATCAAACTCAATCTCTCTCTCTCTCTCGCTCTACTCCGATCACGCTTTCCGCCCGTTCAGCTGCCATTCAAAGTATATATGCTCTAAGTATTTTGACAACATTTCAAGGAAAAAATTAATTAGTGCTTATTGAAACAATAGAACAACGTAAGTAAATAATTTTAAAACAGAATGCAATTATAATTTTGAATCAATATTTATCATTAAACGATGTTTCATAAAATATTATATTGATCTGATATCGTTCATTTGTAATTGTAATCAAAGCTCACTATGGCCAGACACCCAAGCACTAAACGTCAACTGTCATAATCACCCTTGTAGATCGGTTTTGGTCAGAATATAGCCAGCTAGCTCTATTTATTTATTCTCTTTAACCCAAATTACCAATCTAACCATCATCATCTAAGTAAAAGTGTATTGTGATCATCATCTATTGTAGCTAGCTCAATCCACGTCACGGTAAGTACGAAATAAGGATTGTATAGAGTAAATTCATGTTTTATAACCAAAAACTGCACGTATCTATGCTTTCGTCATACGTTACGTATTTCTAGTATCCACATTCAATCGCAGATACATATTTCTAAAGTCCTTTTCTCTTGCCTAGGTACATGTTATTTGTGACTAACGAGATACTAAGTATACTTAGATAATATTAAACTGTGAGTTGAATTAATTAGCTTGTCCACTTATCGATGACAGTTTCACATGTGAACCATTCACATTTTGTAGGTAATGAAATTAATATTCTTCGTAGTTGAAAACATTGAATGCTACTTTTATTGTGCAAAACCAATACCAAGTTTTGAAAAAATACTTGTCAAAGATTTCATTAGTGGTAGTTTTTGATTTGAGGTGATTTTAAAACAATTATTTTCTATAATAGTTCTCACAATTTTTATTTCCTTTTAAAGAAATCTTAAAAGTTTTCTTGTCATATTGATTACTTTTTATTTATAAAACTGATTATAAAGATGCCTGTTGCTGATGAAATCCAGTCTTCATGGGCTGACGAAGTTGAGATTGACCAGGGTGCTCTACCGCCACCTTCAGAAGTAGTTGAGAATGGTTTAAAAGTTGTCACTGAATATAAATATGACAATGATAACAAGAAAGTGAAGATTGTGCGTACTTACAAAATTGAGAAACGTGTTGTATCAAAGGTATGTTAATTAAAGGTATTTTTATTAATATTAAATCCAACAGGGAAAACAAGGTGAGATATGTTTTAAACAACTGATCTTAATACTAATAGGTTTTAAAGATTATAGAAGTTGATATTTTTGACATAACAAAAATGAAAAGAAAAATATGAAGTATTAAAATGACAACAATTTTATGCAATTCCACAGAGAGTTCTATGAACACTGATGTTTATCAGAATTTGTAACAGAGTAGTCATCTAAGTGTTTTTTGATAATTAAAATATGTAAAATGCATATTAAAATCTTGGACCATATATACCTTGAGGAGCAGCCAAACGGTTTTGGTAGTGTCTGTATTTCTCACGCAAGCTTCTGATTGGTGCATGCACATACCAGTTTCCATGACTGATTTGGCAGGAAATACACTAACCAATCAAAAGCTTATTTCTTGCTTGTGAGAGACACTACGCAAACTCAGTATCTCTCTTTCTACTCTAATCAAGTTTTTCACCCGTTCAGGAGCCCCTTCAGGTATATATGCTCTCAGATTAAAATAAACTCTTCCTTGATAAATATTTTGAGCATCTCAGTACATATCTAAAATGGTATGTTTCAATTCTTTTTACACCTTTGTAAAGATTTGAGGCATAATATAGATATATTGAGGTAAGTGCTACATGAATCTACATTTGTGCATTTCAACTGTAATGTCTGTAATATTAGAAAAACGTTTATGTAGATTTTGAGTTTTTTGATTTTTTGCAAAGAAGAGTGTTACAAATTATAGTAATACATTTTAGTCTAAAACTATTGATTAATTGTTTTCTTCTATACTTCTTTCGATACTTTGCTGGCAAACTCTTAGTTTTGTAAGTTTTTTCTTTGTCTTGACAAAGACCATTTTTGACATTTATGTAAAAATTACATAAATACAGAAGTTAAGTTATTCATCAGGGAAATATAAAATTATAGTATGGCTATCTACTTTTTTTTACATTTCAAGTTGATCTTTAACCTTTTATTTCATTATAGAGTATTGCCAAGCGTAAAACTTGGAGCAAATTTGGTGATTCTGCCAGTGATAAACCTGGCCCCAACCCGGCTACCACCAATGTGGCTGAAGATGTTTTCATGCAGTTCATTACCAGTAAAGAAGAGAGCCAGCGTCCTGATGATGAGTGTGTGGATGGTCTTAAGGTATTTTGTTGATTTACTTTCTTTATTATAAGACTAAAAGGCAAAAGAAATCTGGATCTTGGGAGATCTGTTAGTTGCTGGTGCGGATTCTAGAATTCACTTTTTAGCACAATTGTACCAGATAAAGGGGAGTAGGTTGGCAAAATACAATAGAAAGGCAAGAGAAGTGTTTTAAACCAAGAAAAGTTGTTCATAAAATGTGGTTTTTTATTTAAACTAGCAATACACTCGGTGAGATTGCTCCACAAATGTTAGCCATTAACTTGCACTGGCAATTCTTTATTGTAATTTCTTTGTTAACAGCCTCAAAGCAGCAGTGTGATTGTGAAGTGCCGAACTTGTCATGGTGAACATTGGACCCTCAGCTGTCCATTTAAGCATACTCAGCTTGCTCAGACTAAAGCTTCTGAAGCAGCTAAAGTTGCGGGTAAGTTAATATACACAAATATATATAATACAATATTTACAGTATAAGTCCAATTACACTATTTGTGGAAAGAAGTAGTGATGACTGATTAAGGTTTACATTTACACAGACCGACTCAGAGAGAAAGACCACATTTTTATCACAATGGAAACGAGAGTTTTGAGTAATTGTAGTACAGTTTATTTTTACATGTGCACTTCTTTTGTTATTAAGAATGCCTGAACGCGCTTCGCGTGCTCCGATTGCTTGCTCTTTCTCGCTCACACTCGCGCAGATCTCTTCCAGTCGACCTATGTGAAATAATTGGTGGCTCCGCTCGCGCCAAATCCAAGCGTATACGATTCGGTCTGTGTGAACAGACCCTAAAAGTACAGAAGTTTAAGGAAAAGTTGAAACAAACCCTATATCAACCCATCTAGCCAGCATGGTATATTTAGGCCAATCCCCATTTCTAAGGAAAAGTCCATCCAGTGGCATACTAGAATCTATGAATGATGATGAATTTGGTAGTTTTATGAATAAAACACTGCAGATGGTGGTATACATTTTTGAAGGTCTTCTAGTTCATGAAAATTTTCTTTTCAGAAACTAAATCTAGTACGACGAACAAGTATGTGACCCCATTCATGCGTGAAGGAGGTGCCGGTCGCGGCGCTGGTCGGGAGCCTCCAGGCGCCCGCCGTGACGACGTTGCTGCCATTCGTATTTCTAACCTTAGTAACTTCGCAGTTGAAGCCGATCTTGATGACCTTGTTAAAGGTTTTGGTCCAGTCCAGAAGTTGTATTTAGCTAAGGAGAAGGTAAGAACCTGTTTTTTCCACACATTAATAGAAACAATTGTTTACGACGTCTGATCATATATACCCCTATTTTTTAATTTTTATTATCACAAATATGAGACACACTGTATAGCTTAAACTTGCTTTTAAAATAAAAAATATGCATGTAGCATAAAGCATGGAAAACCACAGCAATATTCCTCATTCATAGTACTGAAGCATCACTTTACAACTTACCTCTGTATCATAACTTTCTTTTTGGTATCAATTTCAAAGAGATTACAATTGGATTTGTTTCTCTATCAAACTTCCTCATTATTCAAGGACATTTTAATAACTATGCTGCATCTCAGTCTAGAAACTTTCTCATTAGTTAGTTAACTGCGGATCCCCAAATCTTTGCTGTTTCAAATATTTAGTGCATACATTAATTTCTCTTTATATAATTCCTCCAGAGTACCGGCCACTGCAAAGGATTTGCGTATGTGCACTTCAGGTTCCGTGCTGATGCGGCTAAGGCTATTCAGACTCTAAATGGACATGGCTATGATCATTTAATCCTCAATGTGGAATGGTCCAAGCCACCACAGAACAACTAATAAACATCATTTCCTTGTATACAAACTTAAAATAAAATTTTATAATTAATTTTTATTGTTATTTAATAATAACCTTGTAATACAATTTGACCTATACTTTGTAAAGATCCCAAGTATGTGAGGCTGGTGCTTTAGAGTAACCTCAAGGCATTAATTTTTAAGACATGAGGTTTATTATGTACGATTTTTTAAATCTTTGTTTTATTGACTCTGACAACTAAGCCGGAAGTCATGGGTTGGATCCACGGAGCAATTTGTTTTATATTCATATGTTCATAAATATGTATGTTTCTTAATGATAGTAGGTACACACTCTGGTTAGTTCATGGATCAAATAAAAAAAATAGTATCCTAAGAACAACAAACTTGTACGATACTGTCGAAAAGTAGCGTAGTTTATAACATGTTTACTTGGAACGACGCTAATTTTTTCTGCTTCAACAAAAACAAGGTGGTGCGTTATCTACCTTTTATTTGATCTGAGGGTTTAGTTTGGGATCATACTGTTGTGTGTGAGAGCCATAAAGTTATTAACTTGAGTACAGTTAATCATATGGCAGCTGGTAGTCTAACAAACACAAAGTTGGTTTAATCAAAGTAAAAACATTAAGCGCAACATGCCAGTGTTGCACAAAAAATAAATTAGCATTAAACTTATACTGAACATTAATTAATTAATTAGCTTTTGTAAAAGAGTAACCTATGTCCTTCCTCAAGATTCAAAGTATCTCAATGCCAAGAGTGACTGGTCAAATGAAACTTCTTGAACTTCCTGGAATGTTACCAGGCAGAGCCATGCATTTGGGACCCGGGAAATGCTGATCACAAGGATAAAAAAAGTAGCTGATGCATAGAGTCGCCTTAGTACATCTATACTAATATTATAAAGCTGAAGAGTTTGTTTGTTCGTTTAAACGCGCTAATCTCCTGAGATTTCGGAGAGCGGTTCCTGAACCGCTGGTCCGATTTGAAAAACTCTTTCAGTGTTTGATAGTAAATTTATTGAGGAAGGCTATAGGCCTATAGACCAATAGGAGTGGAGCACCAATGAAGAATGTTTTCAAAACGGGATAAAATTATCGCACTACAGGCAACAGGAGACGCAAACGAGGTTGCGTGGGTCAGCTAGTCATTGATAAGGCCAGTAGATAAAGGTATTGAAAAGTAAAGAGGAAAATTTTTATGAATTTTTAATACCTCTTTTGCCATATTTTTCGTTTTCCTTTGCTTATTTTCTTGTTTTAATAATAAAAATAATTCAAGCCAAATGTTATGGCTGATACAAGCTCTATGTCCATCACATCTGTCATGCTTGCCTCTTTAAAACACACTTGCACGAGTGTGGATGGCTATTTTTGATTCCCGAAATCAAGCCAAACATTTGTAAAGCTTCGGAGTTTGCTGCAAGTGCCAATCATGCGGATGGGGCATAATAACATAGTGATAATCTATAATAAAACAATCCACCTTTTTTTGTAATTTAATCAAAGCACTTAGTGAAAGACTAGACAGACTTTAGAAATACAACATCAACATACTAAAAGGTGCGTACAACAACATAACTGGACTTATTACTATTAAAATGTGTGCATAAAAATATATACATATACCATTCTTTCCATGTATACCTAATTCAGATAATATAATCACAAAGCAAATACCAAGAAACATTAATGCTTCAAAAATTAATTAAATATCAATATCATACTTTTCATCATCACTATTAGGTGTGTAGGTTTCATCAGGTAGCTGAACTTCACCACAAAACATTAGCTCTACATAGTGGAAATAATCTAAAGCAATATTAGTAAACATAGCTCCAGTAGTAATACCTAACACTGTGCCTATGATTGGCCTTCTACCAACTGAACTCCTTAAAATAGCCCATATGAATATAGAGCCTAAAGGCCATAAACAACCACCTAGACATGCCCAGGAGAACCGACGCGCTGGCGCCGCAGCTGCCATATGGGGTCTTGCCCAAAGCCATAGTCCTGCACCTCCTCCCGCACTCAAAAATAGGATATCTGTTACATCTCTCTGAGGAAATAATCTGAAACGAATAAAAAATATGAGCCATTAATCATAATTATTATTACATTAACTTGTAAAGCTCAAGTAAAAGTAACCGTTAATTGAATGCATGAAATGATTTCTTACCTGACCATTAAGTGTGGGTTCATTACACTCACTGATAAAGTTGTGTAACTAACCAGACCTTGCAATGGAACGTAATAATACAGCACATTATCTTTAGTAAACGGTGGCAATCGCAAATTAGACACCGATTTATTCAGTTGATCAATAGTTTTCGGCACCGTATTCGACAAATTGTTAATTTGTCGTCTAATGTTTTGATAGATTCTTTCTAGGATATCCATTTTTGCCGTCTCCAATAAGATATACAGACAATTTGCAGTCTATATTAAGGTAACTACGTTAAGGTTACGTCGCTACATATTATTTGGCAACTGTTAAGGTTATATATACTATAATTTGAAACATTAATAAGAGTACCGCAAATGAAAAGCAAAAATGCAAATGCAATTACAGAACAGATTGCATTCGAGAAATTGACAGTTTTGACAAAGACAGACAGAAGCATTAGAAGAGCAACAGAACACTCAGAGAGGGACAGAATTTGGGAGGATTGCTATTATATATTCTTAGACCAAATAATTATCAAGTAATGTAATGACTACCAAAAAAATAAAGTTTTTAAAACTTTATTTTTTTGGTAGTTTTTAAACTCTAATTTATTTTCTACTTTTTAGTTTGCCATATGTATAAAAGCGTGAATGTTTAGTTTTTAAAACTTTATTTTTTTGGTAGTCATTACATTACTTGATAATTATTTAGTATAGGAATATTAATTAATTCTTGCTTTTCAGCATAAATTCAAGATTTTTTATAATTCAATTTTTTTTGTGAAGAATTAGTACATTTAAAGCTTTAATTCAAGATTAAAATAAATAGAAGAAAAAATGTCGAAGTTATACAAACACCGAATTGAAATGTCCGGTTTACTATATGTAAAAATTCCAATTTAGAATTCGATTACAAAAATCAAAATTTCAATTAGTTAACTATATGAGTAAGAAACAATACTTCTTAGTTTTTGCCGAAATTAATTGATGCAAATAATAAGTATCCAAAAATAACAGACCCCAATTTTTACCCGACTACGGCATAACCAAAGGAGGGTTATGATTTTGACAGGCTATGTATGTATGTTCTTCTGTTACCTCATAGCTCCTCAACTACTTATTAGAACTGAACTAATAAGGTATCGTTACATAACTGCGAATTCGCAACGCATCCCAAATATCTGCGAGCTGGCACGAATGCACCGCAAAAACTTCCGATTTGATTCGCATCGTGCGACACCGCATCGCATCGCAGTTATGTGTGCGAGCCCTATAACTGACAAGAGTATAATCAAAATTCACAACCTCATTTTTTTAACCGACTTCAAAAAAAGTAGGATTTGTTTCGATTGTATTTTTTTAATGTTTGTTACCTCATAAGGTTCGACCGGGTGAACCGATTTCTATGATATTTTTTTTATTTGAAAGCTGGTGCTTCCTGTGTGGACCCATTTCAATTTGGTCTAGTTCTTGAAGCTGTTTTTTTGTTAAAATTTTATATTATATCCTTATCCGCTTGATGACGTGAAATGCCCCAATAATTAATATACATATCTAAATATTTCTAATTGTCTCAGTACATTTCACAGATAAATTACACTCAGACACGGAACATAATTAAATGATTTGTGTTCATCACACAATAATTTATCGGGGTGGGAATTGAACCCATACCCTCTGGCTTAGCAGTCTGGATCACTAGCTAGGCCACTAGGCTAGTCAATTTAAACATGAATTCAGTTTAAAATATTATATTGATTTTCAAAGTGGGCTTAAAATATACAAGAAGTTATTAAGCATTTAGTGCTTTTAATTTGACTTTCATCATTTTGGTTGAAATCTTAGCTGCAACAACTTTTTCTATGAGACTTTCTCCTATTGGACTAGAAGCTTCTATATCTAAAGAATTAAAATCTGTTATGATGTCTATACCCTTCCTCCATTTTTCCAAACCATTCCATGCTATCATGACTCCATTGTCAGTACATAGTTTAGGTGTAGGTCTATAAATTTCATATGAGCTCTCATTGCACAGCATTTGTAAAGCACTAAATACGTAATTGTTGCATGCCACCCCACCTGACACTATCAACTGTTGGTTTTCTTGTGGTATCAGATCATTTTCTTGACAAAATATCATAGCTCTTTGTGTTCTATGTACAAGGTGTCTTGTAGTGGCCATTAACATAGCTGCACACAGATCATTAATTTCTGGTATAAGTTTGTGGGCCACAGTGTTGTGTTCTTGTTCTTTTTTGTGTAAATTATAAAGAACTGATGTTTTTAAGCCATTAAAACTAAAATTACAATCTTTGGATTCTGCCAATGGTAGAGGTAGTTTAAACTGGTGAGGGTTTGTTGCTTTAGATGCTGCTATTTCCACTGCTTGCCCTCCACAAATTTTTGAATACTCTGGTAAATTTCTTAATTTCATCCGTCTAGCAATTTTATCAAAAATTTCACCAGGAGCAGAGTCTATGCTTTCACCTAGCAGTTTAAAATTATTTACATCTTGAACAACAGCTAATAAACAATGACCGCCCGATATTAATAGCACCAAATGTGGAAAATTAATATTATGATGCATCCTTGCTACTAAAGCATGTGCCTGCATGTGGTGTATAGGTATTATGGGTTTCTTGAAATGGCGACCTAAATGCTTTGCATATTTCATGCCCACTGCTAAACTAAGTGGCAGACCCGGTTTTAATGTAACCGCAATAGCTGTAATATCTTCCATTGATAATTTTGCATCTTCTAATGCTTTATCTACAGTTGGTTTTATGTAAGTCCTATGAAGATCTTGTGCTATATCTGGTATGATGCCTCCATTCCTCAAGTGCATTAAATTTTGAGAATGCAAAGTTTCCGATAACAGTTTGCCTTGTTCGTTAATGATAGCACAGCCTGTATCATCGCAAGAAGTTTCAATTCCTAGTATATTGATATTCGATTTGCTGCTAACATTGCAACACCTGGTTTGTTGTAATAATTGTTTACTCACATTGACAACTTGTCGATACTTTGGTAGTCCGACAAGCATGTTTATGTTTTTTTATTTGTATCTGTTATGTATTTATAATCCAGTTAAAAAAATCTAAAAATAGAAATATTAAGGTTAATGTCTTAGCTAGTTACCCAAACGGTAAGGTTATGTTTATGGCGTGCCCATAACAAATTTTTTTTTCATAAATAATTAGGTACCTTAGAAGAACCTAATTTTAATTCTAATAAACATTAACTCTTAGATATGGGTATCACTCTCATTGTCACTCGAGTCGAACTGAGTCGAATGAGTCGAATGAAGTCCACTGTCCACTTAGTTAAAATCAGATATTGATTGACATTTGGCAGTAATGTGAATTGCAAGGAATTGCTCAGATCTGATGTGAATTATGAAAATACAGAAAAATAATTTAACTGAAAGAAATAAGTGGCAACTGAACGGGTGGAAAGCGTGATTGGAGTAGAGAGAGAGACTACTCTCTACTCTCTACTCCGATCACGCTTTCCACCCGTTCGGCTGCCCCTCCAGATAAATATGCTCTAATATTGCAATCGAAAATCTTATTTCTTTTAGCTAAAAAGATCTTATATTTTTTTTGTAAACTTTAAATTTTAAACCGAATATTATTAATAAATTTAAAAGTTGATTGGAACTTGCCAATGAATAGATAGATACACGAACAACACAATTCACAAAACCAGCGTCACTTCGGTTTTTACATACATACCTAGGTACTTGCTTAGATTTTAAAAGAAAGCTTTCTTTTTTAATCTGAGCCAACTTGTATCTTAATTTTTAAAGCAGGCACCAGGCATGGCACCAGGTACCTGCGTGCCTGATAAGCAACCGAGGGAGACAGTTCTCGAAGTTACAATTAATTGGCCTACCAAAAGCAACTAACCTAAATTATGTATCTGTAAATTGTCTATTGTGAAACTAAAAATTAACTTCGCTTTACATTGTAGATAAAATTAAACAATATGATTTGATATTAGTTATTATGTAAGAATTTAGTTGTCCACATTGTTTACACATTGATAGTAGTAGTAACTGAACTAAGTGCATTATACCTTTGTGTGTAGCCGTAGGGCCGTAGGTAGGTAGGTAGGTTTCGTGTGTACCTAAGTACAGGGGTCTTTGTTAATGAAAGAGAAAGATTCATTTTTTAACTTGGTTAACTAATTATTATGGTAACTGACATAAAATGTGAGAGTTTATCGTAATAATTTTATCTTATCTTTGCCCGGTTGTTCAGAATACGCAATTAATGTTTTTGATATCTAAGTACTTGAGACGATTTTTCTCATAGCTCCCCGAAACGACAAACGACTGTTGTGTATAAGTTATGCGCATAATTATGCATTGACGATAGTCGCTACAGGATCTTTTTGTAATTCGATGACTTCGTTCAGTGCCGTATTACGATCAGCTTGTGTCAGTCAATAAAATTTCTCATAAACATGCTGCAGTGTTATTTAATTAAAAAAGCTAGTCAGCCCTTAAAAAGTATTAGTTTAGTATCTAAATTTGCAACATCATGCAATGAAAATATTAGAGTAGAAAGTCAGAATGTCACGCAAGATAAGTTATTGAATTTTGATGATATCCCGGGCCCCAGAAGTTTTCCAGTCATTGGAACACTTTATAAATATTTCCCTTATATTGGTAAGTCCCCACATTCATAACATACTTTTTTTTTTACTATATAAATAACTAGTTGTTGCTCGCGGCTCCGCCCGCGTTTATGTCGGTTATCGCGGCAAATAGTAGCATAAGTGTTATTCTAATGTATAGGCTATATTACTGTAAAGTTTCATCCAAATCCGTCCAGTAGTTTTTGCGTGAAGTAACAAACATACACACTCACAAACTTTCGCCTTTATAATATTAGTGTGATTTTTGTGTCCATATAGCAATTCTGATATTTCTTTTTCGACACACTATAATCGTACAGATCCACTTAAATATTGTGTTTTCAACTTTTCACCCGGCACAGACGCGACCACGGAAATATTTTCACGTGTTTTTATGTATATTGTGAGCGTTTGTTCAAGAACTTCAGCGCGTGCACCGATCATCACATATCACTTTTTATTTATTCTTAGTGACCGTTAACAGTCTTCAAGAAAAGGAGGAAGTTTCTCAATTCGACCGTATATATTTTTGTGTAGGTGTGTTTAATGATCAGAATTTAGCTTTATTAATAATCTTCACTGTTTAATTCGATTCAAACAGGATCAATACATTTACATGTTGATGTCCATTATAATTGATAACGTAATAAAAAACTTCATTTAAAAAAACCAACTTCAAGAACTAAAAGTATAAAATAACTTAATAAAGATTTAATTAAAAACACTTTATATGCAAACCTTTAATATTGCTGAAATACCATTATTTGTAAGTGCTACCTATTCATAGGTTTGAAGTGTATCAGGTGTAAATACTGCAATAGCTTTAGAAAATATATGAAAACATAGTACGTGCCTAACAAATTTGAGGGTTTTCTTCGATTTCCTTGGGATCCCATCACCAGATCCTTTTATAGTGGCAATGGGACCACATGAAGAGCATACCCTTTCGAATACAAAAATAATTTTTAAAATCGGTCCTCAATCGACGGTGTAATCCGTGTACATACATAAAAAAATACCAATGGAGTTGACCTCCTCCTTTTGGAAGTCGGTTTAAAATGGTCTTCGTAGGCATTTCATATTTGGGATATTTAAAACAGCTTTAAAGCGCTATAGAAGGCCAGTAGGTCGATCGTAGGTATAAATGTCGATCTGTTACGGTACTAAACTCAATACAATGAAAAGTAAAACTATTATAGCCTTGTAGATAAGACATCTAAAATGATTTTTTTACTTTTTTAAAAGACAACTACCGCATTAGGAATATAGATTCTGTGTCGCGAGGGACTTTACGAACATATATGAGACTAACACAAAGAAGACTCAGAATAACAATTTGTGGATCTCACAGTGTTGTCCCATGTGGAATTTAAACCCACAACAGTTAGCGTAGTAAAAAGCCATCTGACAACCGCTTAAACCGCCTTTTTCTTTTTTTTTGCACGTGTAAAAAGCCCCTCTGGCCCCCACCGGGGTCTACGGCGGGGCGGTGTGTCGGAATCGAACCGACTAAAATCACACGGTGTGCCACTCTGCGCTTGAGAAGGGAGGGATCCGGGAACTGCTGTTATTAAGAAATCTGGACCCTTCCCAGCAACCGCTTAAACCACTAAAGCAACCTTGCCGTCAATATCGAGTGTCAGGCGATCTCTAGCATAGATAAAAATGTCCGCTGATGTACACTTTTATCCGTCCGTAGTAAAAATGATTTATTTACTTTTTGCATCACGCTTCTATTTTAATGCTTAGTATTTATTTAGAAAATATTAATGAATCATGTGGATTGTGAAGATTATATCTACCATAGTTACCTTGTATACGGATCCTTAGATATTCGATCTTTCGTCCATTTTCGAAGTTGTATCAGCAATGTTTTTTTGCTGCTTTAAAATTGTAATAGTGCATTATGAATAAAAGATATTGAAACGAATCGTATTACTTATTCATCTTAATATTCAACAAGGCGTATGTAGCAAGCAAAGCCCTGGCCTACTGTATATTTCTTTTTTTAACCGACTTCAAAAAAGGAAGAGGTTCTATGTTCTAATGCATTTTTGTTTCAAATTCAAGTCCTCACTTCGGTACATTTTGCAAATTGTTGTTAGGTTGCACTACCCATGTCAGCAATGGTAGCAGGCAGCCAGAATAATTAATCGTTTTGACAGAACGGTGTCCATCGCCATAGCACTGCATACAGATTTTCTACGTGATTTTCAGAGATAATTCCTACTAAATATGTGATAAGTTAAGCACACAACAGCAATAACTACCTAATATTTTACATACGAGTATGCACTAATTACGTAAACGTAAACTTCCAATCGTTGTCATGGTAAATAATAGAAGTTAAAACCTTTCAAGTGATCTTTAGAGAATGGTTTCATTCTTCTGTAGGTGCAACAAGTTATCATGTGTATGGACCAGCAAACTGACTTTATTTATTAATTTTAAGGTGAATACAATGTAGAGGCTTTAGACAAGAACTCTTGGTTGAACTATAGACGCTATGGAACACTGGTCCGCGAGATGCCAGGAGTGAGAATGATCAGTGTTTTTGATCCCGAGGATATAGAAGTTGTGTTCAGACAAGAGTACCAGTATCCAGCCCGACGAAGTCACCTAGCTATTCTACATTATCGCATGAATAAACCTAATGTTTATAATACAGGGGGATTGTTGTGCACGTAAAGTATCTCTTATAATCTTGAAAAAAATTGCGCTACTATTGTAACTACGTGTGGTTCAATGGTGGGACTTCAAAAAGAAAAATTGTACATTTGTCATGATTTTGTTAAATGATATTGATGGTATATAATTATGAAAATTTATGGTTTCTAAGTTTTAAAAATAGAGTAATCTATTTAAAATCTTTACATGCCTAACTCTATGGTATGCTGTGTGTTTATTTGAAACTAGCTGTGCCCGCTACTTCGTACACGTGATATTTTTTTTACCGTTTAAACCTTCCCTGGAATATGACAAACATTTTAAAATCAAAATCAGCTAAAAAGCACCAGCCATTCTCGAGTTTTAGCGAAACAAACGAACAGCAATTGATTTTTATATGTAAGAAGATAACAATAACATACGTATACTCGTATAGTTCTCTTAGCAGTATCTTAAAGCCACTTCTGGTTTTCATAAAATTAAGTTTTACTTGAAGCTGCTACTTTTCCACTAATATTTGTTTATAAATATTTCAGGAACGGACCAGAGTGGTGGAGGCTTAGGAGTAAATTCCAAAAAAAATTTACAAGTCCTCAAAGTGTTAAAAGTTTTGTAACCAGTGCTGATGATATTGTTACTGAATTCGTTAAGTGGATAGAAGCTAAGAAAGTTTCGCACCAAGAAGATTTTTTACCCTATTTGAACAGATTGAACTTAGAAGGTGAATATTGACATATTTGATACATAATTGTAACCGATGCCACAGGTATCATGTTTATGTTATTTATTTTAATGCGTTTTTAGTATTATATACTTATTTATGCTAAATATTGAGGTGAAAACATCTTCAGCTGCGTTAAGCTCTTTTTGGTAGGAAAACATCTTATGAGTTCTTGTCACCGACATGCTGACGTCACAAAACTTCTTTTGCCGCGTTGAGCACTTTTTTCTAGGGGAGATCTTAAGGGTTCGCGGTACCGACATGCTAATGTTTGGTGTTGATAATTTTAATTTAAACATTTTTAAATTTCTAATTTTACACATTAATTTTACAAATAACATTCTAAGTTAACTTCTATCGGCAGTCCTTATGACTGCCATTTTTTTTACATATCACATAGACAGGTAGGACGGAACTATCTGCCGCAAGGGGATATTTTTCGATACAAGTCAGTCCGTGGGAAGTGGTGGTGTCAAAGTAGAGGGCGCAATGTGCAGGAAATTCTGCCTTTTAAGACTTGGGCATCTTACCTGGTCTGCGTTTTCTTACAAGTTTGTTATGTCAGACGTATACCTGAATTGGAATCTCCTTTACTTATTTAAGTTCACATCGCAAACAAAGCTAAGTGTGTTGGTAAAGCTTTGTAGTTTGTAAGGTTATCGCTATTGTTACAGTAATTGGAAAGGTGGCATTTAATGAAAGATTCAGAAGTTTTTCTCCCGAGGAACAAGAGAGTGGATCTCGAAGCAGTAAACTGATTGAAGCTGCTTTTGGATCTAATGCTGGAATCATGCAATTAGACCAAGGGTTTCTATGGAAATATTTTAAGACGCCTCTCTACAAGAAATTATATGATTCGCAGGAATATTTGGAAAAGTATTTTCAGTAGTAACTTATAAAAATTATACATTTTGAATTTATAAATAAATGCTAACATTTTCATTTTAGAGAATCCGCAAACATTTTCATAAGCAAGGCTAATTTTTTTGAAAATGAAAACGACGGAGAAAATTCTTTGCTAGCGTCGTTCCTACAACAACCCGATTTGGATATGAAAGACATAGTTGGAATGATGGTCGATATATTTATGGCTGCTATAGATACAGTAAGTATCAGTTATCTTGATAATTTGCGTCAGAAGAACAAGTGCTTATAAAGTAGTTGTGAATTTCGACAACATGCATTCCTTCGTTTTCACAAGAAAACAACAAAACAATAACTGACTTCAAACAAGAAGGATGTTTTTTGTTCCTTCGTTTTCGTCAGATTTCTATCACAATAGAATAATTAATATATATTATTAGATGTTATACCTTAATATGACTACGGCCAGTTCAAATAATTAGATGCCGGTACAATTGACCGCGAGCTATGACTTACAGCCCGTTATTATTCCGGAAATATTATGTTCACAATATCATCTTTTATTTTTATTTACTTACTCCATACTTTTCGTTATTCTGTTACATGTATCTTGTATACATACATATGCATTTATTTAAAAGTCGTTATTTTAATATTACAAACAGACACTCCAATATTATTTTTTTGTATATATGTATAAATGTAAAGATTAGTTAGAAAATAAGCTATTTTTTTTATTGCTTGTTTTAGACTGCCTATTCGACTAGTTTCGCGTTATACCACATCAGTCGCAATCGACAGGTTCAAGAAAAATTATATTCTGAAGTTGCCGCTCTTCTCCCCACAAATGATTGTCAAATAACTTCAGATATACTATCGAAAGCTGTTTACCTAAAAAGTTGTCTTAAAGAGACTCTAAGACTAAATCCTGTATCGATTGGAGTAGGTCGACAGGCGCAAAAAGATTTCGTCTTGAGAGGATACCTGATTCCAAAAGGGGTAAGAAAACTATTGCACTCTGAAACTCACCTGTTTCATTTTTTATTTTACATTGTATTGTTGTTTCAGACGGTGATTGTAACACAGAACATGGTAGCATCCCGTTTGCCACAGTATGTTCGTGATCCTCTTCACTTTAAACCAGAAAGATGGCTAAGAGGTTCAGAAATGCACGAAAACATCCATCCTTTCTTAAGCTTACCTTTTGGTTTTGGTACAAGGTCGTGTATAGCACGAAGATTAGCTGAACAGAATATGTCTGTTATTTTGATGCGTGTAAGATGATATCTTTTTAGACTATTACATTTTAATTTTATTTTTAAAGAAGCGTATTTTATATTGTGTTTATTTACAGTTAATCCGCAACTACGAGATTAAGTGGATGGGAGGAGAACTCGGCATACGAACCTTTCTCATAAATAAACCAGACAGCCCAATATCATTGTCTTTTATCCCAAGAACTTAGTAACTACAATTATTTTAAGGTTACTTTTTATGGTTTTGAATATGATAAATAAATAAAGATGGTGCTATTTTTTTAACGTATGCATTTATTTTCTTCTGTCATAACTCATAACCTATCCACCATTCACGTAAATATATTTATATTCGTAAGTGGGTAAGGAAATAATATATCATATTTTTTATTGTTTTTAACAGTGTTCTTATTACTTCTTACTTAACTAAAGATAGTTGATGTTGGATGACAATGATAATCATTATTTAATGCTAGGTAAAAATTTCGGAATAGTCAACATTTAATCTAAAAACCAGAACATCACTTTAATCTTCGGAAGATTTTCTTGATTCTTATTTAATAGTTTAAGCAATTAACGCGACGATATAAAAATATAAAAGCCTTATGCAGGTCTCAGATTTCTAACAGCTTAAGAGATATAACAACGTTAAAGGTAAGTCTATAGCCGTATTTTATTACAATTCATCTAAAGTAACATGTTTCAATTTTGTAATCTAACCTGAAGAATAATATATATCATAATCATCTTAGCGTTTTTCCGCTTGCTTCCGAAGCTTAGATTTTGGAGCTCGAGGTCCACTTTCTACTTTTTTCTCACTACCAGGACTGCCGAAGACCAGGCAAAGTGGAAACTTTGCCTGGTCTTCGGCGTTCCTGGTAGTGAGACAATTAGCACGCATCTTGACGACATCAAGCCATCACTTCTTGGGCCTACCTCTTCTACCATAACCCAAGGGGAGCGCCATGGCCAGACATTTGTTTCCCGCGTAGACAGGCGGTTAGTAACCGCACCAACGCTGGTGACTCTCCTGTAGTTTGTCTGTGATGTAACGGACATGAAGGCTGCCGCAAATGCAGAAATTCTCACGCGATCCTTTCGCGTAATTCTGCACATCCAAGAAAAAAAAAAATTGCATAAGAATTATATTATGTATTGTATGACTGCACGGATGGCGTAGTGTCATAAGTGATCACCACTGCGCTGAGTTTTGTCAGTTAAACCCCATATGCGATAACAGTTTGTGATAACTACAAATTGATATTCTGAGTTTAGGTGTTCTTTAGTGTCCATTTCATATAATTATGTTTGTAAACTCTCTTGCCACACAGGAATATTACTAGTGTGGGTGATTTTCGTAAAAAAAGATGGTACTTATTTATTCTGTGGTGTAAGTAACACTTGGAGAATCCACTCATCAATACACATAGATATTAGGTGTTTATTTTTCTGATTCTCTTTTTTTCTTACTTCCAGATGTATTTTTTACTGGCATTTTGTGTGTTATCAACAGTATCTACACTTCCAACCCCGGAAAAATTACATACAACTTTACAAGAACCATTCTTTCCTCCTGAAGATCTTCCTCCACTTGCAGTTTATTTTCTGCGGAAGCAGCCAAATTTAGAGATACACAACATTAAAATAAAATGTTTAAAAAATGACCCTGGTCAATCATTACCTGAGATATGTTCTGACCTACTTCGAAAAGACGTTTCTGATTCGAATGTAAAAAATTATAATGAAAAGAGATTTAAGAGAGACTTAGAGGAGTTTAAGTTAGAAGAGCCTGAAGATCCTTCAAAGGAACCTTCTCCATCAGGTGAAAAAGAAGAACAAAAAAATTCAAATGAAATTGAAGAGTCAGTTACAAATGAACCGGAAACTACCACCCAGAAGACAGACAGTGTGGAGAAAGACAGTATAGATGATTTTAGCGAGGAAAAAGAAACATTTGAACCACTCGAACCAGAAGAAAATAAGAAGCCTTCTATTCTTTCCATATTTTCGCCAATTTTACATTTCTTCGATAATATTTTTCCATTTTGGAAGCCAAAATCAAAGTCAAACTTTAATACGCCAAGGTCTTTCTATATTATTGAGATAGAAACAGACTATGCTGTTTAAAAAAAACAATTTAGTTACAAAGTAGGCGCTATGAATTTGAACTCACCACGTGTATACAATTACTTTTTAAATCACTTTCGGTTTGAAAAACAGACGAGAGGTTCTAAAAGTTATAACATGTCATTGTGTAAGCCTTAAAAAAGTTAATGTTTATTAAATAAAAACATATTTTGTATTTTGAAAGAATGTTTTTCATATTGCATCGTTAACCCAAGGATTTCTTTTTGAGCATAAATATCTTAAAATTTATATTTATGTTACAGGCAGTTTAGGTTATATATCTACTGTAGCATAAAAAAATCTCAATAGAGTAATTATAAACACCACTTGTAGTAGCAGTATCAACTTATCGCCGTCCTCAGCTGAACAAAGTTCTCCCCCAAGGCGCACCACTTAGTGAACGTTTATTGGAGATGTAACAACAATGAAAGCCGTGGGGAGAAAACATTTTTTTTTGCTTTTATCGAGTTCGGTTATGCAGTTTGTTGTTACAATTAACATTTTGAATTAAATTTGTTGCCCAAGATCTGTGTTTTACGTAGAACTACGTTAAGGACTCTCTCTGAAGGACAAAAACCGTAACGAAGTAATTTGCCAGATAATCAAAGTATTCGACACCTCTTAAAGTTAGTAAGTTGAAGTGGCAATGGGCTGGTCATACATGTTTCAGAATTTACAACTGCTGGAGTAAGCGTGTTCAGTAGTGGACACCGCGTCTTGTCAAACATAGTGTGGGACGCCCTCTGCCCAGATAGCGGGACCACTTGCGTAGGAGGGCTGCAATGGGCTGATAATGATAATATAGCTAAGAAATACAAACTTAAGCTAACTTAAGTATGGTTAGGTATTAATGTGTATTTAGTTACGCAATTACCACTAATGCCAATCTAATGAGAACCTTAAAGCAGTTTATCGAATTGTTTTTGAAATCAGGAATAGTAATACTGAACAACTGGCTGAATTGTTTTCAAATTTTGATAGTTTCACATTATACTATTTCCGAATAATTGTAACTACCTTTTTCCTATATTTTTTCTTACCATCTATATTATTTTATTGTTTATTGCTATTCCTTTTAATAAGGCGGTGGGATTAGAAAAATATGTTTTAGTTAGAGCTAGATGTTTTAATAATCTCACCGCCTGAGTACATTACCTTAGAATATTTAACAAATAACTTGAAATATACATGACACATGAGCAAGAAATCTTCTTCTATGCGAGAATTCAATCGTACGCTTAACTCAATTTCAAGTTTTAGGTACTAAACCAACATTTTAAGTTCTCCATAAAAAATCCGTTCATGTTCAAACAATGCTTTGTTATATCTACGGTTATACGGTTTTCTATATAATTTTCTATAAGGAAATAACATTTTTTTAGGTTTTAATGAAACAGAAAAATATGGATTCTATTTATATGCAATATGTACATGACATATCAATTGCAATTTGACCATTTAACATTGTATTAAGTATACATACGTATCTCACAACAGACAAATGTACATTATTATCTGTTCTGTGTTACGTATGTTTTCTCATGTTTCAATTCATTGATTGATAAATTTTATGGATGAGTTATTAGATTAGATATGCCTCTGAGTCTATGAGTAAATATTTTCATGTGTGCGTGATGTGATAAAGTTACAAGTACAATACTTGCAATCAAACTATCCCATTCAGGTATTTACGTTACTATTGTGTGTAAAAAATTCTATGTTGTTTTATCTTCTATACAAATAAATAAAATTGGAGTGTCTGTTTGTAATATTAAAATAACCGCTTTTTACTTAATGCATATGTATGTATACACGATACATATACCAAAAATGTAGTTAAAAAAAATTTTGTCTGTCTGTCTGTCTGTCTGTCTGTCTGTCTGTCTGTTTGTTCCGGGTAATCTCTGGAACGGCTGGACGGATTTTGACGGGACTTTCACTAGAAGGTAGCTGATGATCCGGGGAGTAACTTAGGCTACTTTTTTTAGACTAACTTTGTCCCGCGGCGTTACTCGCGGTACAATATTAATCGCGGGTAACACCGCGGGGTTCAGCTAGTATTAAGTAAAAATATTTAAATTACAAAGTTAATACACAAACAAGAAAATATTGTAATCAGGATTTATTGTTTTTTTTTACAAAAAACATACAAACTATTTTCTGTAGCAGTTATACCATGTCGGTAATGTAAGCACCGGTGGAGGTTTCTGTACATACTGACGTGTATTGGTATTATGCTTATGCCCACGAAGAGAATTTTCTATTCGAAACATCGTTGGATAGTCAACAGTTGGTTTGAACTCTTTTTCCGTGTCTTCAATAATAAAATCTTCATTTAAAATTTCGTAATCAGGCAGCAGTGATTCATAATCCCATATATCCCATCTAGGATTTGAGTGATGACGATGCGCTGGATGCAGGACGTTTTGTTTCTTTGAAGTTGTTGTTTCAGGAGAGTTCGTTTGTTTAATACCCTGATGACGGCGACGTTGATGTGGAGTCTGAACTATAATAATCGGCGCATTAATTACTCCTTGAACCTTTAAAGGAGTCTCATCACTTTTTAACACATCCTCAAAGACTGCGTTAGATGTAGTAGTTGCCATGTTTGTAGATGTAGTTGTACTCATAGTTTCACTGCTATCTGTGTTCTCGTGTTCAATCTTATCAGGTTTATTTGGGGTATTGATTTCATTCACACCATGAAGGTACTTTACATCGGGTATCACCCAATCTGGATCAGTGATTTTATCCGACAATCCAGCAGAGTCTTTTGAGGGTGGAAGAGTGTCGTTTTCAGGAGATAATTGAACATTATTGGGATAATGATGTGTTCGTCCAAAGGTTTGTGCTGCCAATAATAGGCAAAGTGCCCACGTAAGCATGTCTTTAAATTAATATGTGGTAAATATTATATAAACTATAATCACTATCCGTCTTGAATAAATTAATTAACTAAGATTTTTTTATTGCTTGCGTCTCTTATATACGGATAGATGCAAATAGTAGGTAATTATGGAAACTGGAATTCGTTGCTATAGTGTAATGTAATATACCACAACATCGTTTGATAACGATAATGGAAATGATTAATATTTGTCATTGTCGCAGAGACATTTAAATTAAAATATAAATGGTTTTTTTTTTTTTTTTTTTTTTTTTTATTTTTATATTTCGGACATCTAACACACGACGCCGTCTAGTCCCAAACTAAGCAGAACTTGTGTTATGGGTACTAGACAACTGATATGAATACTTATATACTTTTTTTTTGTAAATACATACATATTATACATAGAAAACACCCAAACTCCGAAACAAATATTTGCAGATCATACAAACATTTGTTCCGACCCGGGAATCGAACCCGAGACCTCAAGAACAGCAGTCGCGTACGCTACCACTGCGCCACCGAGGCAGTTATTAGCAACCTATTTAGATTTTCTCTAAAAGCATTGTTTTGGTAGGTGTCTTGGGTGAATTAAATTAAAACCAACATGGTTAACAAATCATTTATGTAGGTACAAACTTAAATAACAATAAAATTAGTTTAATACATTCTGTGCGGTTTTATAATTTTACAAGAGAGTACAGCAATTAAATAGTTAGAGTAAAGTAAATTGTTTTAGACTAATATACAACTTAACGTTAATCCCCATAGTCATTGGAACAGGATGTCATTATCCCTCACTGGTTGTACACTTTTTAAAATGACAAATTATTCTCAACGACATTCTGAAAACATGCACCGGTTGTATTTTATTAGGTAGGTATTAATAAATAGACATGATGATTAAATAAACTAGTAAGGACGCGGACGTTGACGCATACTTCGAAACATGTGAGCACTTAGTTCACCCCACATATCACTGTTACATTTTTGTTATAGGCTCAAAAGGTAATACAAACTCTGCATTGTTAAACCTACGCATGCCCATTTGCAAGAAATACATTAAGATAACGACGGAGATGGGTTCAAAGACCTTCTTACCTTTTAGGCATAATGAGCAACTGCCGTCCTTGTTAGACATATCGAGGACACATGATGTGATTTAATTAACGGTATTTTTGTTGTATTTTAAATTTAGATTTATTAAAGATATACTCATTCATTGAAGAATGAGTATTCTCTAAACAAGTTTTCGTAAGCCACAACATTTATGCTTATGAATAAATTAATGTATGATTAATATCCGAGTTTAGATTTAGACAATATTACAAATACATATGCATCAAAATCTGTTGTATTTTTTTTTACTATAAATTATTATTATTATTATTATATTGTAATGTACCTACCTATGGCACTGAAAAATAAGAAAGTAATGGTTTTGGCTTACAACTGTTCGTGTAAAACAAAAACCATTTGACTATTGTTTTAATTATATTTTTATCATATCATTACCTAAATATCAAATTAGTGGCTAAGACTTGTTCGCTTCGTTCGATTGAATCGCTTTGTGTCAACTAGTCTAGTTGCTGGGAGCTTACAATACTGATGAATAAATAAATTAGGTAACTTCTATTCTCACATGTATGATATTACACAAATTGCCTAGGTATATTATTTTACCGGTCTAGGGTCATATGGGGTCGCGTCATGACCCACATACCTATTGTTGTTGCGTATTTGGAAACCTTCACCAGGCGCTGTGTTGTAGTAAATTACTCTACGAATACCGAACGGATCTATATATCCGAAACTACCAGTTCTTTCTTGAGAATCGCTAGATTCTTCTTCGTGGTATTGCTTAGGTAGATAGTATCGGAAGCCGTTTCGTCTGATGGAAACGCCGTCGTATGTTGGAAATTGGGGCGTGTATCCATCACCGACTCTTATACCAGGTTGATTCGACGGTCGTGATCTTGAAGTCCATTGATCAGCGTGCCTGTAGAGGTTAGGATTGTAGACATCATAGCGTTTACTATCGTCGGTATAATACCCATCGTCAAGAGTGTTGGTGTTCGATGAATCAAAGTTGTAAGGATTAGATGTTGGAGCAGCTTCACTTGCTGTTATTGGTGTTACTGTAGGTCGGAAGTCGTAAGTTTCAGTGGAAGAATCAATTGAGTTTGGTGTGACATATACTTCTGGGGTCACAGTTGGAGGTAAGTAAGGTTTAGGAGTTATCGATACAGAAAAAGAGTTAGGCTTAGAACGATAGCTGTATGCATCATCCCTTGTCGAAGACAGAGGTGGGGCTTGAGTAGTTGATGTTATTCTTGGAGTTCCACGATTTCTTGGAATAGGTCGTGCGGGTGCCGCTGTGACTCCGTATCCAGGATCGGTTGGAGCTGTTTTTGCTATTTGTATTGACTCCTGAAATACATAAAATATTAAATTTACTAGAAAGGTTGATCTATATATTGATACGTGAAGTAAAAACTCTGTACCCATTTTTAGGAAAATTATTACAATTTCATACAGTTTAAGTTTAGTATATATGAGGAGTGCAGAAAGTTACAAAAGAATGAATAAATGAATAATTTTCGAGCACTGGGCAACTAGTTTACTTAACTCTACTAACTTCAAAAATATTTAGTTTGCTATTGATTGCTAAAAAGATATATCTTATTAAGAAATTTTGTAAGAAACTACAATTTATATTTTGTCATATTCTAGCATGTTTTGTGATATTGATTTCACAAAATTTCAAAATACACTAGATTTTGAAATATTTTCCTCAAATAGTACAAATAGATAATTAATATCATTATATATCATTCAGATAGAAATAGATAAATTTCATTAAACTCAATTTTGCCATTAGTCAAATCAGCAACATTTATAGTTAGTAACAATTTTTGTAAATGGGTATTAAATTAACATAAATTATAATAAAAACAACGTACACTAATTGGTCGGTTAACTCCAACATAAACAGTTTTGGACTTGTGGATTCTATAGCCTTTACCGTCGGCGATGTAATCCTGGAGTCTTAGGTATCCATCCGCTCCTACCCACCCTGTAGTTCCTGAAATTTTAAAGTATCAAATTAATTTACGGCGGTACGGTAGAGGTATAATCAAAAGATACATTTTTATGGTATCTGTTGCAAATGAGCAGACGTATCGCCTGATGGTACGCGATTACCGCCGCCCGTTGCCGGCCTCTTGGGGATGGGGGAGGGGTGTGGTATGGTTTTTATTATTGATTCAATAACCTTCGATTTGATCATCAATAACCTTCAATAATCCATTGCTAGATACAGGCCGCCTATTCTTAGCTAGGCTTAGCAAGGTGGTTTTGGCCTGCTATAGCGGCTTGACATGGTACAGGGTTTGTTTTGTGTGCAGTGCTGTTGTTCTGGATGGTTTACTCCCTGGATCGGCTTTTACTACAACCATCACCTTCTTAGTCTTTATTATTCCCATGATTTTTAGGGGCTAGTTCAAACGGTTCTACTTGAATATTAGTGTTTATTTCTTGTAAAAAAACATCAACAAAACTTTTGTCCCGAATCGGGAATCGAGCCCGAGACAATTTGATCAGCAGTTGCATACGCTAACCGCTAGACTAACGAGGCAAAACTGTTACTACACTCAATTTTAATAATTATGGTAGAAACATCAAACACTTATAACATTTTATAAACCTTTCGATTCTTCTGAATACAGCGTGTATTTTATGAAAACATAAAGAAATGATCTGACACGGACGACATTCTTTAGTGTTATTAACTATAATTTAAACATGTTATGAAAATCCTTATTTCCTTGTAAGTATATTGTTATTATCGCTTATCCACCTACGAAAGATAGGACAACGAACTGTAAAACATGAGAATATTTCTATTCGAACAAGGCCCCGAGGCCTTGTTCAGGCCAGGTTTGGCCTGAGATTTCACCGATGAAATCTTTTAATTATATTGACATCAATAATTATTTGTTTGTATTTTGCATCTTGTCTTTAATCTAGTCTACGTGAAATTGTGCACACACTATCTTCTCTGGAACGTCTGGACCGATTTTGACCGTAATGGCTGGCAGGTAGCTGATGATCTAAGGAGTAACTTAGGCTACTTTTTTTAGACTAACATTGTCCCACGGCGTTCCCCACGGTATGACACTAACTGCGGGTAACACAGCGGGGTTCAGCTTGTTTAAATATATATGTCGGAGAACGAGTAGTTTTTTTAAGTTTTAATTTGAATTAGTGTTTATTTCAATCGATTATTCGCAACGTCAAACTGTGCATCGAGAAACATGGCAGTTTGGGTGGAATCTGTGGACGGTGTATGCAAAAGAAGGCGCACTGATTATTTGTTATTAATAATGTGATTATTACGTCTTAGTTTACTTACAGCTTGATTTAATAATGTTGGTTTAGTTTTAGTCGATTCTGTAAGCAATATTAAATGTTACTAAAATGTGTGCGGGTAACACCGAATACAGTGGTAGGTGTCACCACTAGTTAAAGCAAACAGCCGGTATAAAAGAGAGCGGCCGCACGAGTTGCGGGACTACTAACCTTTTGGCTCTTAATCTAACTACCCACCGTTTCGTATTGAAGTAAAATAGAATCAACAGATCAGTTTAGTACGGGCATTGTACGAGGAAAGACAAGCTGTAAATAAGCTAAGTACATAGTCTTCTTAATTGTTGTAATTGACTATTGATAGTTTGTAACTAATAAGTTAAGATGTAACTTTCAAAAGAGTGGCCATGAGTTTCTTTGCCGGTTTCTTCTCATAAGGCCCTACGCATTTGGAAACTGGAGGTTATGGGTCGTCACGGACGTTCAGTGGATTTTGGTGTTCTCACCTAATTCACTTTGACAATGTTGTGCCGATCTATGATTTTAACTGTAGCTTCATTGATTCAATAAACTATTGGAATTCTATACTGTCTTTGGCTGTGCAAATAAACCCTACCTACCAACTTGTGTAATAATGAAGATTGATTACTAGACTAGACTAGACTTGATTAAAAGCGATTTCTATTGCTTTAAAATCATGAGTGCCACTTGACAAAATATCCAAGTGACGTCGGCGAAGCTGACGTCACCATTTCTCAAAAACCGCTTCGACCGATCTCCCCGCTGTGACTCCGACATCAGAAGTGGGATTACCTGTGAATTACCCCTGTGGACTACCCCTATAGATTACCCCCTGTGGATTACCCCTATGGATTACCCCTATGAACTATCCCTATGGATTATCCCTATAGATAACCTAGAACGGATCAGGAACAAAATACAGGGCAGACTTTTATTATTTTATTTTCGTTTACCCTACGTTAAAAAAAAATCTTTTCGATACGTAATTAATTTGTGCTATACGAGAACTGCCAACTAGTGAGAGAACTACTCCGACTGTAAAAGTGAAGTGATGTGTGAAAAATACAAGGGCTGTCACAGCTGTGTCAAAATCATGTTTACGTAATCCAGTAAAGATTAGGACAATTTTAGTCGTGACAATATTGCTAACACATATTCTGAGATTTCAGATACTACCTCTCCTGACAGTCGAAGGAAACCAAAGCGCAGAAGACGATTGCTTGAACCTTATTCAAGTGTGGTGTCATAGATGCCGTTCCAGTATGAATGCCAAGGCAAACTATTTACAAACCGAGTAACCAGTGAATGTCAGCTCCATCCAACCAGCTCTAGTTCAGCTCTAAGAAAGATTTGGTGAGAAGTTTTCATTTTGTTTCAAATGCTCTTTAATAAGACAAATTCTGTCAGATAGATTTCTGGGCCAACGACAATATAGTGCAGTACTATTATTGAGGGTAGGTAACGCCCGCCCTTATTGTAACATAGTATTGTGTGGTCCACGAATTGTTGCTCTGAGTCTGGGTGATCTTTGTGTACGTTTGTAGGGTCCCCCGTGACATAGGATGTTTGTTCCTGGTAAGGGAGTTGTCTTTTTAATAAAACAAGAAAAACACGAAATTCTGTCAAGATATCCGGGTCGAAAAAATGCACTGAATAGTATTTCCTGTAGTAGGTACACGTTTACTGTATTTCAACCGACATAATTATTTAAGGAAAAGAATGAAAATCTGCTTGCATTAGGCTTTTCACTTGTAATTTTCGAAACGTTCTTAAAAATAATAAGGTCGTTTCTATTGGTGCCTACGTTCTCTTATAAAATGAGGATCGCAATCAAATGAAATTAGACCCAAAGTATTAAGGTCCTTACGTGGTGGCCGAAATATTAGCACACATATTTTCTACCCACACATATTTTCTACCAACCATTGATCATTTACACTCGCAGTAATCAAAGTGAATACAGGCCGTCAGATGAAGTGAAGTCCCTATTGATTTGTCCGATGATCATGATGTAGACAACAATGATCCTTGAATAGTTTATAAAATTAATCGAAGGCTTTATTTCTGTTATGATTATTTTGTTCGTGAACAATTATTTGGAATGTATTTTGTGACATTTAACCAGACCATTGTTAATTGTTGATAGAGATAGGATTGCACTCTTTAAGTTTATTTTAATTAATAAACCAAGTTATTTAATTACAAGGGATGTAGTGTTGGTAACCTGGTTTCACTACCTCCTTAGGTCTCGCTGGTCATTTGTAGCCGTAGCTCGTGCAGTACTTATCTGTAGAGAGTGCGCGGTGCGCATCTGGCTATGCGAATGTTAGTCGCTGGTTAAGTGACAATAAAAAGATCTCGATCTCTGGTTAAGAGTTGAGCAAAAAGCCGCTGGTGAAGTGGTTATACGCAGTTGCTGGTTAAGCGACAATAAAAAGATGTCTTAACGCTGTTACTGGCGATTTAGACAGAGGTGCTGAACCTAGGTTAACAATCATTATTGTTTGTTCTAAGATTTATGTGATTATGCTTAGTAGAGACATAAATGAGCATGGTCAGAACCTTATCGTGATACTGACGTGAATAGAAAAATAAATTTAAAATTAAATTCGTGAAAGCAAAATAATTTATCTTTGAAATTGGTCTCTATGAATCTTTAATTTGGTCAGGAATAGCCGAGAGGACGGATTCACTGTCCAGATGATTCCTCAGTTAACAAACACGTAGACGTGTAAGTCTTATCAGAATGCCTGTGGGCCAGGCCGAATAAATTGAGCTACTGTGGTTGCTTTTTTCTTTGTTTACAGATGACTCACACGAGGACGTGTGATGCATCAGGACGGCCGTGTCGGAGAACGAGTAGTTTTTTTAAGTTTTAATTTGAATTAGTGTTTATTTCAATCGATTATTCGCAACGTCAAACTGTGCATCGAGAAACATGGCAGTTTGGGTGGAATCTGTGGACGGTGTATGCAAAAGAAGGCGCACTGATTATTTGTTATTAATAATGTGATTATTACGTCTTAGTTTACTTACAGCTTGATTTAATAATGTTGGTTTAGTTTTAGTCGATTCTGTAAGCAATATTAAATGTTACTAAAATGTGTGCGGGTAACACCGAATACAGTGGTAGGTGTCACCACTAGTTAAAGCAAACAGCCGGTATAAAAGAGAGCGGCCGCACGAGTTGCGGGACTACTAACCTTTTGGCTCTTAATCTAACTACCCACCGTTTCGTATTGAAGTAAAATAGAATCAACAGATCAGTTTAGTACGGGCATTGTACGAGGAAAGACAAGCTGTAAATAAGCTAAGTACATAGTCTTCTTAATTGTTGTAATTGACTATTGATAGTTTGTAACTAATAAGTTAAGATGTAACTTTCAAAAGAGTGGCCATGAGTTTCTTTGCCGGTTTCTTCTCATAAGGCCCTACGCATTTGGAAACTGGAGGTTATGGGTCGTCACGGACGTTCAGTGGATTTTGGTGTTCTCACCTAATTCACTTTGACAATGTTGTGCCGATCTATGATTTTAACTGTAGCTTCATTGATTCAATAAACTATTGGAATTCTATACTGTCTTTGGCTGTGCAAATAAACCCTACCTACCAACTTGTGTAATAATGAAGATTGATTACTAGACTAGACTAGACTTGATTAAAAGCGATTTCTATTGCTTTAAAATCATGAGTGCCACTTGACAAAATATCCAAGTGACGTCGGCGAAGCTGACGTCACCATTTCTCAAAAACCGCTTCGACCGATCTCCCCGCTGTGACTCCGACATATAAAATAAATACACGAACTATTTTGATGCACGTATGAATGGAAAGCCTAAAAAAAATTAACCTACGTTAGATTATATTTTTATACGATTGTTCAGTAAATGAACAAGAGAAACTCACCGACTACGGATCCATCTTTTAGCCTCCTTTCTTTTCGGTACTGGCCGTTGTGGGTCTGATACACAAAGTACCTTTCGTCATCTTCATCAGTTTGAATGTGATATTGGTCTGGGTCTTGCTGAGCGCTGTATCCATCTAACGCAGCAAGCGCACTACACGCAAATACCTATAACAAGATAATTGTTTCAATTAATTAATTGTTATGAAAAAAAATATCTATTTCCTTCATCATCGATTTACAGACCTTCTAATTTGTTTATTTCAGCTAATTATAGGACATTATAGATAGGGCCAAGAATTTCATGTTGGGATGTTAAAAAGTAATAACAAAACGTATCTTAAGAATTGTCTTGACAAAAGACCGTGCGAATATTTGTTTTGGAGTTTGGGTGTTTTATATGTATAAGTATGTATTTCCAAAAAAAAACGTAAATATGTATGTATTTATATAAGATGTATATTACCCATAATGCAAGCTCTGCTTAGTTTATTACTAGATAGTTTAGGACTAAAAAAAACACTTCGACTAGCTCTTTCATTGCTTTCGCGACTTCTCAACACAAATGGAAATTCCTGCAAGGAATTTACAATCTTAGATATAATTATTTGAAGAATAGACTGTGTAGAATACTTCAACGATAATCCACTCTAACGAGGCCGAGTCTCATTATCAGAGGCAACTTATCTATACCCAGTATTTTAGTAGCGAATTCTTAAGCATTTAGGAAATCGAGGACTGTCTTTTTTAAGTGTTTAGTTTATATTTGGAAGCCAGCTAAATTAGGTATAAAACATCTTAATTTAGTATAACAAATGTTTCTTAAATTCATAGTTAAATTCATAGCCCTCATAAAAGGCATGCTTGCTTAAAATAACAGTTGAATGAATACATGTCCTACGACTGCCAAGTGACATCATTTCGCTGTATATGGACGAGCAAAGACACGAGGCAGTTGAAAATATTTTTGCAATGTTTTACGATGACTAAGTAAACCGTCTTAAGGCTAAATTTTTCTTGCCTCCTACAGAATGATGCTATAGATCGTTATTGTAAGAAGAAAAGTATTTATGGCCATATCAATTGATATATCATTTTTTCTATTTAATAAGACAACCCCTGCACTAGGGATAATATATCCTGTGTCGTGGGGGATTTTCCAAACATACATGAAAAGGATGCAGACAACCAAACTCAGAAGAACAATTTGTGAAACACACATCTAATCTTGGGAACCCATCCTCGAACATTATCTGTTTTTAAGCAAGTAGATTCTTGGTAAGTTTGCTTTACATTTTCTGTGTTTTTTTTTATTCTTTCTGACTATGGATTTGTATTAAATTCATCACAAAATAATTTAGGACATTGAATTGAAATATGACGAAAGTCATAATTATAGAGAATACCTAAACGGTTTAACATTCCCGAAATACATACGTGCATGACGTATGTATGTATTTCGGTAATGTAGTCCAAAGCTAGTCGGGCATTTTCATTTCGACGTAGAACTTCTTGTTAGTTCTAACAGATATTTATCAAACAAATAGCCTATATAATATAACTTATATCTATATAATTATCTTAACAAAGTATGTAGTATATTTTAAGTCTGAGTAAAGTACTGAAAGATTGTAAAGAACGAAATATTGCTTTTAAACATTAGTGTACGAGTTAGACGGAAGCTAGGTAAGAATACAAGTCACCTAATACTGTTCATGTTCTCCTCATTTATATTATTAGGTGTAATAATAGTAAAGTCTCACTTATTGTGGGCTAAGACAAGGTCTGCCTGCAGTAGTGATTACTGTTCGGAGTTAGTTTCATAAATCGCAAGCTAGAAGCGTGGGAGTAGGGATTGTTTGTAATAGCTGTTTATTAGGTGGTGTCAAGGACTACTGAGTATACTTACAATATTGTTATTGCATTGTTATCTTGTACAGTATACATAATAGAGCATTGTCACACATGAATGCAAACAGTCGTTTAAAAAAAATAACTTAAATGCGTCCATTCAAATACCTTTATTGAACCTGAATCATTTATTTCAATATAACTGTAATAAATACGAATTTAATACTTTTAAGGAGTGTCTATAAGTAATGTCTTAAAATATTTATAATTGCTCTAAGAACTATAAATGTACGATATTCCATCGTGTATAATGTTTTATAGTTAAATGGTTTAACTTATAAATAGACACATTAAATCCACGTTATATTTCGAAGGTTAAAATAGGTAATTCGATGGGTATACATACCTAATAACTTTATTACTAATCGAATACCTTAAGGCTATAAAAATGAGGCAAGGAAAAATCAATGGCAATAGTGTTTCGACTACAAAATCGGGAAGTGAATTAGTCATTACTATAAAAAGCGACTAAACGACAGCTTCTAACGCTGTGTAATTAGTTATTGTTAACAGTAATTAATTATATGGCTTTTAAAGCTGTCGTTTAGAATATCCTCATTTCCATTCGTCACGCGATGTATCATTTATTAGAAAACAGTATATGTAAGTATTCTGGTGTGCACTACCCGTAAAATCGGGCAATGATTGTGAGAGGACAATGGGTCTGCCACGAATTAGAGACGGAATCAGTAATTTCTTGAACAATAGATGTTAACTCAGCCCCGAAGGTCGAGATGTAGCAACAACACACCTATTAATATAAAAAAATGAACCTAAAATATCTCTCGTATTGGATTTACTTTATTCGGGTTTTATCTTATTTACTTTTTCTTACAGTCATAATTTATAATAATATATTGGAAACATTCAAATGAGTAATTTCTATCCTGAATTTTAATTTGTAGTATTAACATTGTATTTCTTGTATAATTTAATATTTGATCATATCTCTACTATTTGCATTTATTTGTTGCTCCGGAGCAACAAATAAATGCAAATAGTAGAGATAGGAAATAGTGTTTTGTGGCCCTGACTACTAAATCAATGCTCGCTAGTATCATCCACACCAAGGAAAATAATTTGTTGTGTATGTAAGACTAGCTGAGTCCCGCGGTTATTGTCGTACCGTGGGTAACTCCGCAGGGCGAAGCTTGTTTAAAAAAAGTGAGTTTCTCCTTATTTCATCAGCTACCTATCAATGAAAGTCCTGTCAAAGTCGGTCCAGCCGTTCCAGAGATTAGCCGGAACAAACAGACAGACAGAAAAAAATTGAAACATATGTTATTTTGGTATGTGTACCGTGTATAATATAACAAACAGACACTTACATTTTATTTATTTGTATAGATCACACAAAATTGTCATCAACAACCTTGAACAGTCCTCTACACGAACATAGGCCGCTCCTTAGGAAGGAGGTTTTGGCCCACACCACGTTGGCCAGACAGGTGGGTGGGTTCCTTTTAAGTATTTCTTCTCTTTGTGACGCCATTGTCCTGTGTAGGTTGCTCCCTTAGTCGCCTCTTACGACACCCATTAGATAATATAATTAGGGGTGGTGCTACCTCGTAATCTTAATGCACACGGAGACGACCATACCTAACGGTGTAAGATCAAACGAATATGGTTCAGACAGTAAAAGATTTGTGCAACTACTACAAGAAGGTTTCAATACCCATATCACCAACTGACTCTGAAAACATAGGCTTTGTCTGATTCTTATTGAACTTGATTAATAAGAACACCATTACACCATGTGGTGATGGATTAAGAATGTGGAATATCACCATTTCTATTCATCCCGAAGCGTCGTAAGAGGCGACCAAGGAACTTGTTCCTTACGCAGCTTACTACACAGAACAACATCTCTGCAAAGAGAATGATACCTTGAAACAAATTAACCCGTCTGGCGAGCATGGTGAAACCTCCTTTCTCAGGAGAGCCCTGTGCAGTGCACCGTTAAGGGCTGTTTATGATGAATAAAAATACCAATACTGAATAAATTATATGAAGGTTGACTGAAAAAAAGTTCAGAATTGAAGTATAAACTAAATATGCGAACGAGCCGACCGGGGCCGTACTACCCTCGCACAGAAGATCAACGTAAAATGCAGCATGCGTGCTGTAGTGCTTCCCTGGTGAGTGCGAGACCAAAGCCTAATGATGCAGAAGCATTACTAGGCGGCCATAGCTTGGGTCATCATGCTGCATTGTTTGTATGGTAAACCAACACTCTTGGATTCTGCTTATGCTTTCAATCAGGCAGAGTAGAGTCATTTTGGCAGTGCCTTACCTAAAAAAAATTTGAAGAGACATTTCAAAGGCCTTCAACATATCAAACTTGATAAAGAAAACCAAGATTTTAAAAATCGGGTGTAGGTAAAAAAACCTTGTCAATACTCAAGGTATGGTGTCTCATCGGTCACAATTTCTATATAAGGAAATCCAATACCGATGTTAGAAGGACTAATCATGCTAGCCTTACTCACAGATAGTGTCATGGAATTTCAATGTGTATGTCAGTTGCCTACTACGTAGTGCACAACGCGACAACCTCGGAACATACGTGGGTAGTTAACTAAGGACCTACGCGGAAATGTACATGTGTTGTTGAATAACACGGTAAATCGAACAAAACACAATCTGCGTATGTTCTCATTCGTTACCAAGTCATTTGTGGCTACGTCCGCTACTCACGAAATCATTTCTTTACGAGGAAATATAACACGATGAATTACAAAATGAAATAAAGCTGTTCTACACTATGCTTGTGAGTAATTTGCATGGATAAATGTACTACTTGCTATGTCATCCATCGAGTTACATATTGCACAGAATAATATACCCGGTTATGAATATTGTTATTTAAGACCACATGAAATATACAAAGTAAGACGTACATGTCTTTCAATTAATAGTGCGTTAACGAATTCCGCTTTTAGAACGTTCTTGCAATGTGCAGGAATATTCATATTGACAGCTCAATATACAAATTTTGATAGATTTTACTTAAATTTTTATCTAAAACTTAAACAAGTTATGGAATAGATGATGAAACAATGATGGAATACCATCGCTCTTTAATTTGAGGGCGATCTATTTTTAGTTACAAGGGTTGCCGATCATTATAAATATTGAATATCTGATACCTTATATTTGTTATAAACAAATTATAATCTATTACAACCCAATAATCAATTAACGAAATAGAACTTGATGAACGTCCGGTAAATAAATCGAAAAACCTCTGCTACGCATATTACACACATTTAATTTATTAAAGGGCAATATTGATTACCATCTCTAATTTCATTTACGAGTCTTTATTTTTATTAGTTAATTTTTAGTGCCAGTAAGTGTCTATGTGAAAAACTGAATTAATAAAAAATGAGCAATTGCGAAGAATATCCGGATACATCAAATCAATTTTAATTATACAACAGATGCATCACATTAACATTCCAACTAATTACGTACATGTGTGGGTTGGTATTGTCGTATGTCTATACTTTACACATACATACATAATAATATAGATAGAGGAACAAAAATATTGTAATGTTATGAATTCCAAATTGATCTATGTACCTAGTCCTACACCGTGCCAAATGAGCACAGCGAATGAAGAATATGGTATGTATGGTATGTCATTATCCTAACAATTATTTCCTTTGTGTATTTTGTTTATACTAAAACACATGCATATTAAATTTTTTTTTGGACGTAAAGATATACATGTTTATAAAGATTTTTTTTTGTTAACAATAAAACAATGTGATAAATAACGTTAAGATCTTCTGCACAAATAATTAGGTATTAAGTTCTATGCCACAATCGTACAGGGCACACTACAGTTGAGGTTTGCATAGGTCATGTAGGAGTGACCGAAGAAGCCTCCTCAGGTTTAGATTTCCTGTGTCGAATATTTTTTACAGTTGTTGTTGCTGCAGCAATGATATAGGGACCTATCATTCAAATACACGCATAGTGTGATCTGATACATCTAGATCACTCAACGAAGAGATCACGTCTAAGGACTTAGCGTCGTTATAGATAAGAAGACGGTTAGTGGCCAGCATTAACATCGACGGTCTCATTATATTCATCGAAAGACAGATGATGTTCAGGTTCAGATACACTTCCCAAACGTATTTCTATGGAGACGGCGAGATTCAAGACGAATGCGGAAACATTTTTTTTTTATGAAATAGGGGGCTAACGAGCAGACGTATCCCGACACCCGCAACACCAGAGGCGTCACGAATGCGTTGCCGGCCTTTGAGGAATGGGGAGTGGGACGTGGGGAGGGGTTGGGATATGGGCCTCCGGTATTCTCACTCACGCGGTGAAACACAGCGCAAGCGCTATTTCACACCGGTTTTCTGTGACGCCGTGGTATAACTCTGGTCGAGCCCGCCCATTCATATAGAAACGTGGCTCTCCTACGGTTCTCTGTTAAGTTCTTGGTTAACATAAATTTTAAAAACATTTGCAAACGAAAGAGAATGTTAAATTAAAAGAAATAATATCACAAATTTCAAATTGTGCAAAAAAACATTCAGGATAGAATTCCAAAAATATTTCTTTTCCGTTCTACTTAGTCATCACAAGAAATTATATGGTTACTCATAACCTTGTAGCGAGGTAAAGCCAAAAATAGACAGAAAAGTACTGGATTTAAGCGGTGACTGTGTTGGTGTTAGCGGCGCCCAGATTTTACGCCTACATAAAGTGTCTGTTACCTGAATACATTATAGCCAAGTTAGAGATCTCAAACGTACATTTGTCTGCCATAATGTAAAGCGGTTATTTTCATTCAACACAATAGAGACAATTTTAATTTCAGATACTACAACAAGTACATTGGTATCATACAGTGTTATCACATTAACAATCCAGTACATGCTGTGGCGTCTGTTTGTGTCGATCTATAATTAATTAATTGTAAATTAAATTTAACGTTCACAAATGTCACTTAGTGTCTTAATTGAATAAATGATTTCGAATTTGAATTTGAACATTTACATCATAGTCGGATAATCAGCCTTTATACAAGGCCCCTGAATTCAAATATGATACAGCTTCCTATCACAGTACACTGCTAGCCATAGGCCTCTATAGCACACCATTTAGTTCGTTTCTCGGCTTCTGGCATCCAGCTCCTGCCAGTTATCTTGCTTTGATCATCACCTTACCTGTTATCGTCCTATTCTACGTTTGCCGGGATGTAGTCTCTACGCGGACGCGGTATTTGATACCACATATGGTACAAAATAAAAAAGTGATTGGGCTTTTAAATTGAAAACTTCCTCATTACAATATTTTTTTTGCCCTCAGTTTTTGTGCCTTTAATTGAGTCGTGGATATCAATTTACAATTAAAATATCAATCTGAATAATTACTATTGTAATAGGAATATCGAAATATGACATCAGCGTGCTCTGATAAATAATAATATTGTGTGTGGGTGGTATTTATCTGCATGTTATTGCGTATTGAAATTTAAGATAAACTCGATGGGAATAGCATTACTGCACTATGGTTCACTTTAAACTGGTCATATGATGGTGGCCGTATAAACGTGGGTGCCGCTAAAGGCAATGTGTGGGTTCTGAAGGCGCGCAAATCCGCATTCAACGAAAAACCGGTAATCTTGCTAATCACACTTAAATACGTACAAATTGCCTTTAACCTTTATAACAATTAAATTTACCATGAAACGAATTCAATCCTTTCAGAAGAATAAGGGTGATAAAGTAGGTGTTATACATGTTAATCTAAAATCAACTTAAAAGTAAATTACTAGTTGCCATAATGTTAATATTATATTGATACAAGCGCACACACTGCGTACTCTTTTTTAAAAAATGATGCGATATGAGAAATATGATATTTTACATATTTCAAGTTTATATGGTTGAGGAGTGCAAAATGCTAAAAAGAAAGAATTGTGGTGGTGGTTTATAAAAGGTTTTATTAAGCTTGACCTGGTTGTTGTTTGCGTCAAATCTTGTAATTGAAATTTGACCTCCTTCCTGTTGACAGATTGATCTGAAATTTGGTACACACCCTCAGTTCTGGTGACAATACAATTAAATAAATTCTGTTTCATTGTAAATTGAAGATGGCCGCCGCTACAAAATGGCAATTTTGTCACGACTACCTCAGTATGGCATATGGCTAACAAATGAAAGGGCTTGACTATGAAGTTCACTATGAAAAATTAAAATCCAAGATGGCCGTCACTACAAAATGCTGGTCACACATTTTGTCAAAGATGTTTCCATCCAGTCGTCTCATTATTTTTAATAAAACCTCTTGAATTAAAAATTTTATTACATATTTTTTATTATTAGTCAGCACTACGTAATCTGGATTAGTATGTTTGTACCTATAACATATAGATACATATATTTTTGCTCTATTATTATTCTAAGGATAAACTTGCTGCAAATGTTTATTATTACTGGTCCCAAAATGAACCTTTTTAATTTTAATATTATTTTAAGTATATTAGGAGCTATAATTACAAAAATATAGCGATTTTAGTTTTTTAAGACGTAAATTGTACGAGTTATTAGAAATATTTAGTTCAAATATTCTAACTTAAAGAACGTGCTTGCTTAATTATGAGAAGAAAGTTGTACCATATAGGAAATGTGTGGCTTTACTCTAAGCATATTGTTAAAAAGCTCATTAGGAAAAAGTGAACCCATTAAAACTGCATGTGTTCATCGTTGCTTTTGTCACTGTCGCCGTTTTGTGCCGATGCGTCGCCATTCGCATTCCCTCCCGTATTGAACGCTAATGCTTTTATTATAACTGTTTCGTTTTGTTACCAATACTGCATAGAAACTAATGCTAGATTATCATCTAAAGAGGTACACTCAATGTACTTTTACTTTGCACTAGATACTTTATTGTATTTATTTTTAATATATTCTATGACTTTACAAATATTAATTCAAATAAACACAAACAACACTCAGACACAGAACAACGATTTGTGGACCACACAATGTACTATGTGGATCTCAAACCCACAACACTCAGTGGAATACGATGCGGCGTCTATCTTATTGTATTTCTAAAATACAACTCGTTGATAAACTTACATTTATGTATAAAATGCAATAAAAAACACAAAAATGTTTGATCGAATTGAGATCTTCCACCTCTTTAAAGTCGTTTAGAAATAATATTAGGTTAATCAAATTGTCGTGTCTATTGACGGTTGACCACTGTCGTTAATAATAAGCACACACACGCACATCTTCCGAACGTCTATTGATCGGTTCTGTGCACAGAGTTCCGTGTAAAGTTTAAACAATGAAAGTGAAGCGCGAGTCGGAGCTACAATGCGCGAAGGTTCTCACGCAACGAAAGCTAGATGACGCAATAATGCGACAACGCGATAGCCGCGGGCTGCGCGGACGCAGGATTACACTACATTAACATATTCAATAAATAAATTGTACCTGATTGATGTGAAATTACGGGATGCAGGAAGAAATAAGTGTTTTAAATTACAGCAACCGCAAATAAATAAAGAATTTGTTTAGGTAATGCAATTGGTATAATAAAGTTGTTAAGCTTCGAAATGGCTGTGGGAACGTCATATTTTATTAAGTGTTTTGGTAATTACGCTACACGCTGACAAATTAGAGCATATGTATAATATTTTGTAAGTATGAATTGTGATATCTAGACTTACCGAAAATAATAAATGTATAGCGAAGATAAATCACACAACGTAGTTCGAAATATTTATTTATTTATTGTCGTTAGTTGACTGCTCAGATGGCGTAGTGGTTATCTACTACGTTGAGTGTCGAGGGTTCCAAGTCCAACATGGGACAACACTTTGCGTGATCCACAAATTATTGTTCTGAGTCTGGGTGTTCCTTGTGACAACTTATCATTATCTTTGTATTTATTTATACAGTTAGTGTTCTAGATATGATAATTATTGAAGTAACTCGATATGGAAATGCCTATGTTAATTATATTTAACAATCCTACGACTGTAATGAAATTATCTAGTTATTTATAATACATAACATAAATATTACTTTAAAACAAACCTGCGTGCTGAATTAAAGTACAGATTTCTTATTAAAGTTATGATTTTATCAATAACTAGCTGAATCCCGCGGTTATTATCGTACCGCGGGTAACGTCGCGGGATGAAGCTAGTCTAAAAAAGTAGCCTAAGTTACTCCTCAGATCATCAGTTACCTGCCAGTGAAAGTCCCGTCAAAATCGGTCCAGCTGTTCCAGAGATTACCCGGTACAAAAAGACATACAGACAGACAGATTGACAGACAGACATAAAAATTTAAAAAAAAATGTTGTTTTGTTACCTATACCGTGACATACATAGGCATTTAGTAAAAAGCGGTTATTTTAAAATTACAAACAGACACTCCAATTTTATTTGTTTGTAAAGATTTAGATTCGAAGACTGAAGACAGTTGCCATCAGTGTCAAATATTTCATCAGTGCTTGAGAAACATCGTAGAGCCCTTATAATAAGTGCTCCTTATATTCGCTAATTATATCATGAATGTTTTTTGAAAATCCAACATCCTGTGCGTTATAGAGTAGGAAACTGTTGCCCATCAAACTTCTAAATTGCTTTGAAACGAACAAATTACATCAAACATCAAACGTTTTGAGATTTTAATTTGGTCAATGGTAGATAAAAATTAATTATTATGTTAGTTAACAGACCAATAAAAACTAAAGAATAATTCGTTACTTAATTGTTTTATTTTTGCAACAATTATTTTATAATGTGAAACTGTGTTAGCACTAACGTCTATGATATTTTCAAGCGTAAATGAGCATGTTGTAATAAATGTTATTTCATGTAGCACATACAATGACGTACTTAAAATAAACGTAAATAAAAAAGAGGCCAAATGCGAGTCGGACTCGCTCACGAAGGGTTCCGTACAGGAAGTAACATAATATAAAAGTTCTTATAGTTCGTTGTAACTTTAATCGATAAATTGCGGTTTACGATTTATGATGTATTAAAAAAAACTACTTACTAGATCTAGTTCAAACAAATTTTCGGTGGAAGTTTGCATGGTAATTAACATCAATGTATTGTTTTTAGATTTATCATTCCTTTATTTTAGAAGTTACAGGGGTTACAACACATATTTTACCAATTTGGAAGTGTCTCTCGCGCAAACTATTCAGGTTAGAAGAAAATGATACTAGAAACCTCAATATAATTTTTGAAGACCTATCCATAGATACCCAACAGGTATGGGTTTGATGAAAAAAAAAATTTGAGTTTCAGTTCTGAGTATTGTGAACCCCCAAAATTTATAGTTTTTTTTCTATTTTTGTGTGAAAGTCTTAATGCGGTTCATAGAATACATCTACTTACCAAGCTTCAACAGTATAGTTCTTATAGTTTCAGAAATAAGGATTCCGTTTTTTGCCATTTGGTTACGGAACCCTAAAAACATTGCTAAATATGATAATTATAATTGTATTGCATGAAGTAATGTAATAATTAAATAGGCTTGTTTATTGTTGGAGGAAAACCAAATTACTCGATTTATTATAATTAACTTGACTAAACACAGTGTTAAAATTAGAAGTCGTGAAATGTCATATATTACTAGTAAACAATATGCCCACAAGTATATGCAAGGATTTCAAAACCGGTAAACCACACTATAACATACAAAAATTATTTATGTGTGTCACCTAAATGTATACTAATATTATAAACGCGAAAGTTTGTAAGTATGGATGGATGGATGGCTGTTTGTTACTCTTACACGCAAAAACTACTGAACGGATTTGAATGAAAACTTTACGGTAATATAGCTTATACATTCTGATGTATCTATACGAATATATAAAGCTGAAGAGTTTGTTTGTTTGAACGCGCTAACCTTAGGAATTACTGGTGCGCTTTGAAAAATTCTTTCAGTGTTAGATAGCCCATTTATCGAGGAAGGCTATATATCATCACGCTAGGACCAATAGGAGCGGAGCACCAATGAAAAATATTTCAAAAATGGGGGAAAATTACCACGCTACGGGCAATAGGAGACGCAAACGAGGTTGCGTGGGTCAGCTAGTAAGCTTTATTACTGTAAAGTTTTTATCCAAATCAGTAACACAGGCTAATATTTGCCGCGATAACCTACAAATAGGCGGGCGAAGCCACGGGTAACAACTAGTATAACATATTATTATGTGTCTTTATCATATTTTATAATTCAGCTTTGCAGTTGGAAGTAGGTTTTAAAATATTTAGTCACTTTACGAATAGAAGGAATAAAGAAGGGGTATCAAAACAGGTTAACCCTTTCACAATATAATATTGTAAACAATAGTATTCAAATGAGCTTATAGTAAATTATAACACATATTTGTTTATCACATTTTATAACTTAAGCTGTTCAGCTTATACTTCATTATAGTATGCTTTATTAGAGTCGGTAGTCAAGGAATATGTGATTACAAGGGGTGTCAAAACAGGTAAACCACATAACAACATATAAATATTATATTGTTTAAATGAGCTTTTAATACTTAATTATATTTGTTTACAATATTTTATAATTGGCCTTAAAGCTACAAGTATATTTTTAAATTATAGTACTCAAACAGAAAAAGGATTCAAAACAGGTAAACCACACAGAATTATTGTTTAAACGGTGTTATGGAACCTGATTATGAAACGTATTTATTTAACGTTTCAAATAATAAAATTAAGTACAAACATTTATTTTATACATATTAACGTATACATAGGAAACGCAGAAAGTTTCGTGAGAAAAAGTTTCACTTCATTTTAAAATTAATATGATTTAAAAACTATCAAAACTTTTCGTTGCTTCGTACGAAATGCATATGTATGTATACACGGTGCCTATACCAATAATGCAGTTAAAAATTTTTTGTCTGTCTGTTTGTTCCGGGTAATCTCTGGAACGGCTGTACCGATTTTGTCGGGACTTTCACTGGCAGGTAGCTGATGATCCAGGGAGTAACTTAGGCAACTTTTTATGGACTAACTTTGTCTCGCGGCGTTACACGCGGTACAACAATGACCGCGGGTAACACCGCGGGGTTAAGCTAGTTCAGAAATAAAAAGTGAAGAGATTAGGATGATGACTCCTACTTGTACTTGTACTTATTCCAGTACTTCAATCCTGACCGGTTTCGCCCTACGGCATTAACCTATTATATGTTAGTTCCAAGTACCCACAGTTGTTAGGTTTTAGCTCACACACACCTTAACGCACTAACTATGCTATTAACTACGCTACTTTTATCAGTATCGTACAAGTATTGATAACTTGTACGATACTGACGAAAAGTAGCGTAGTTTCTTAGCATGTGTGTGCGTACACGTGTTGGAATTACGCTGCTTTTTTTGCTTCAACAAGAACAAGGCCGTGTGTTATCTACCTTTTTTGATTTGATCTGAGGGTTTTAGATGTAAATAATTTCCACCCAGTAACCTTTGATAGTGTCATACGGGGAAATCAGTCAGGAAATTGAAGTTATTTAAAATAGTAGGATAAATAAAAGTGAGTTTGATTCTAAAATGTAATAGTTTTTATATTACGCAAAATTCACTTACGTGCTCCGGTATTGCAGTACTCGTATTACTAACAAGTGTGTAATTGGTATTAACACATAAACATGCTTTCAATTAGTGGGCGATAGAAGAAGAAAAGCAGGTCTTATGAACTGAGAATAATGGAAGGGTTTTCCTCAAACTAAATTTGATTTAAATGCTACTAATATTTCAAGTGTGAAAGTTTGTGAAAAAGGATGGATATTCAAACAAAAAGCACTGAACAGATAAAAATCTGTCCAGTACTTTTGCGCTATTCAGTTCATTGTTTTATTACTCATATAAATGAGTAATAAAGTTCAAAAATCAGAATAACACAGACTACTTTTTACCGCGATATCTGACGCATATGCAGATGCTACTGCATGCTAAAGCTAGTACTTAATATATGAAGTCATCCGTTTTGGCTTCAGTATCGATTATAGAGATCCCTCCAAAAATTTTTTTCTTAATATCTCTAATGTACAGAATTGGACCTGTTACATTTTTATTATAAGTATATATTGACGGATTAAATTAGTCAGAACGACGATGCAGCCTTACAATAACCTCAGATTGACTTCCCGCGGGGCGAAGTTAATTAAAAAAAAGTAGACTAAGTTACTACTATTACCATCATCAGCTCGCTCGAATCTGCCAGAGAAAGTCCGTTAAAATCGATCCAGCTGTTCCAGAGATTAGCCAGCCGGAACAAACAGGCAGAAAGACAAAACAAAATGGTTCTTAAGTTAGCAAAAATATGTTAATTTTAAAATCCCAAACAGACTCTTCTATTTAATTTATTTGTATAGCTAAGCTTATTCAATCGTACTAATATTATAAACGCGAACGTTTGTAAGTATGGATGGATGTTTGTTACTCTTCCACGCAAAAACTACTGAATGGATTTGGATGAAACTGACAGTAATATAGCTTTTACATCAAAATAACACATAGGCTACTATTTGCCGCGATAACCGACATACACGCGGGCGAAGCCGCGCGCAATAACAAATATAAAACTTTAACCACCTATTTTTTTGTATTTTTTTTTATCTTTGGCCTCTGCTCTGCCTGGTGGAAAGCAAAAGCAGAATCCAAGAGTGGTGGTCACCATACTGCGAATGCAGACAATGCAACAATGCAGCATGGTGACCCACACCATGGCGGGCTAGTGATGCTTCTGCATCATTGGGCCTCCGGTCTCGCACTCACCAACGAAACACGACAGCATGATCGCTGTCATTTTACGTTAATTTTCTGAGTGAGGGTAGTACCGACCCGGTCGAGCCAGCCAGTTCGTGCTGAAATCAGCATGGCTCTACTACCTTGAAAATTTTTACTTTGAGTTTATTGTGTATTTAATAGTTTTATCTAGATGTCGATGATTAATAGTGGTCCTGATTTTATTGAACGTAGTTAGTAAAATAATTCTCATATCTTGAACACTAAGTGTATAATGAAAGACAAAAAAAAATTATACACTCATATTTTCATTTAATTGTCGGAGTAATCTGTGTTAAACAGATATGTTACCTAGCAGCAAACTGGCTTGTAATGACCGTTGGGCATTTTTATTAAATAAACGGTAGCCCAGTCTCAGTTATATTTCAACATATTAACAAAGTTTTAGAACCTCAAGTCTGTTTTATAAGTTTATGTTGTTATTTAGTGCTGTATATGGCTATTTAGTTTACCTTGGAGTTGATACTAGTTATTTAATGAAAAAATTACATATTCAAAAACAAATGCAAGTTACCATGATCTATCATTAGGGTTGGCGCCGAGCGAAGCATCAAATATCATCAAATTGTTCCTGAATTTGTCTCTTCGCTGTCATTTCGTTTTAGATAGACCATCACAGTTGAGCTACGGTATCATAGATATCGTGTAAAGTAATAGATTATTTAAAATTTGACGGAGACCCAATGATGCAGAAGCATCACTAGGCGGTCATGGTGAGGGCCACCATGCTGCATTGTTGCATTGTCTGCATTCGTATGAGTATGGTGACCACCACTCTTGGATTCTGTTTATGCTTTTCATCAGGCAGTGTAGAGTCATATTGGCTGGGCCATACATAAAAAAAACCTTTGTTTCATCGTATGGTTCATCAAGGATCTTGAAAACAAATTTTACACATAACTTTGCTAAATTTGTTTCCTGTACTTGTGATCACGCTGTAGAGAAATACTTTTGTATACTTATTTTTGATAGGTTCAAGAAGCGATAAATATATTTTTTCTTTTGAATAAATCAGTCTAATTATAAAAAAGTCTATATACGAATGCATCCTAAACAGAAATGCAAGAATTCGTTATTTATTTCCCTTGGTATCAAAAAATATTATGGTACGTACATAATAGTCATTTCGATATAGTTATTTTTGCAAAGCTTATTTTTAGCCCTGGCCTATCGTATCGTTTTCTAGTGAACATGTTTTTTTATGATCAGACCATTTCGTTCCAATTTGCTAATTTCTGGTTCCGCACCTTAACGATCTTATATAACTTGTGCAAAAACTTGTATTAATAACGAAAACAGTTTATAATAAATATGAAACATAATTTCGTAAGTGGACACTTGTGTTGTTTGTGAAATAGGCGCCCTCGATAAATAAAATGTTTTTCTGATTTGCAATACTGTAATAGATCTTATATTTCCTCTATGAACTTACGGCAATAAAGTAAGGCTGGTTTACTATTCATAGTTTATATTTGATCTTGTTTTAGTTTGGTAGGAATTTTACCACCCCGTCTTATGAAATAGAACTAATAATACGAAGTTATCTTTTTCGAATTAAAAAAAGAAAATTCTTATACTTAATAGTTGACTTCGCATTTCTTCATTGACAGGATAACACAACCAGAAAGAAAAAACTGACTAAGCTGATGTGTAAGGAAATGGGTCTAATGACGGTAGTTCTAATTAAAATCTAAACTCACCAATTAAAATCACATAAAATAAGTTTTGTACTGTCAACCGATGTTCTAAATGTCAATTAACTAAAATTAGATATGTCACACTAAAAATAAGCATTATCTATTTTTAACTTTGTATTTACATTATAGAAAAGTTGTATTTTGAAAATCACTATACTTATCGAATTGTAGAGTAATTTTAGACCAGTGCGTGACGCAACAAGAGAATTAGCACCAGTGTCTGTTTTTAATCGATTTCACTACGATAAAATTGTTTTGTCCAATATTATGTATCCGTAAGTTTACAAAACTTAATAGCCTATTTGGCCATAAAAGTAGCAATAGGGTCGTGATATGATAACTATGTAAGAGTATTTCAACAGATTTCGTTTTTCCTCTTGGGGACGTTCCATAAACGCGACTTGTTAACTAAATTGACATGTCCGTTCGGAAGTTAAACACATTATCATGTATTGCATCGTCATTATACAATACATTTGCACAACATGCTGAGACACATTGGCATGCGCTGAAATGTTTTGTGTTTTATTATTGTTACACTAATCACATATGCCAACAATCGAATAATTAAAAATCGGAAGTAGTCGTACTGAATTAATTTTAATTTATTTAATATTAATCTAGTTTACCTTCAATTTATGTGTCATAGACCTTATCTTAATTTTGTATGTTAATTTTAATAGTGTTGTATAAATTCCACGTGCATGCATAGGTATGCGTAAGAATTGTGAATAATTAAGTGAAACTGTTGTTCGGCATTAGTGATATTTACATGTATTATAATTTTAGCCACTGTACAGATATTGGTCCATTAGGCGTATTAGTCTTACATTCTTTTATTAAACTTACAAGTACCGAGTAAAGATATAGTTTTTGGAGACCATGTTATGGTTTTAAAAGGTAGTAACAGGGAGTGCAAAAGTAGTAAAAGAAATGAAGAAAATGTTTTGAACTTAACTCTGTTCAGATTAGTTAAAATAACATATTGTTTTAATATTATTCTTAACATATTGCAATGTATAGATAAATCGTCTGATAAATAACTTGTGTAAGCATGAGTCAGGAGGATAATACGAGACCTTGTTATAAACACAGGTATGTATGTCCTAATTTATTCATGTGACACATTGTACGTACATACATAAATCTGTATTAATTACGACTACTATCATAATTATTATGTGGATATTGCAACTAAGCATAATATTAATACCATAAGGATATGGTGGTTTACAACATTATGGTTGTAGGAACTACTATATTTTCGTTTTGCAAACTAATAACAAAATGATTCCAAATATGTATTTTTGCGTGGAATGAATGTTATGGAAAATCCTTGAGGAGGTTTATTTTGTAAGATGATTAATTTATTGACGATTTCGTATACGCACCGTTGGACCTTAAACTGTTGCCATAAAAATGTCTGGCTTCACTTTTATATTTTTTTTTGCGTCTTCTTGGAATTAGGAAACGTATTAGGTGAGCGTGGGATGTCGTATGAGTACAATGACATGCTTCATCATAGTGATTTAAGTGTCTAAGTGGATGTTATATAATTTGATTAATTTTAATATCATAAAGTGTTTCCATATGGTAATTAATTCGTGAATTCACTGTGATTTGTTGCAATAATTTCCATTGGAATGTACACACCCAGCCTTCCTGAAATTCGACCATTTTTTATGAAGCTTAAATAAAACTGCACTTTCCAAAAATATTTATATTTTTCTAACTTAATTAGAGATGGAGAGAAAATAGAGAAAAAGATAAAAGAAATTTAAGTTTGATGATAAATTTATGCATTAGTACAAACATGCTTAAAGTGGTGTTTAGAGTTCTTGAGATTCATAGTGGTGTAAAGGAATTATTTCGTTGCGGGAGTGAGGTTACTGGAGACCAAGCCCCCTCTAATTCAGGGGGGAGGGGAGGGAAGAACTTCAAAGGCGGCAATGCACTTGTGTCCACCAATTTTCAGGTGACGCTTATCAGTAGGTGACTGGTGTGTTCTTTTGCCCCCAATATCGTAAAAATAATGTAGTTATTATCTATACTCTATACTATACAAATAAATAAAATTAGTGTCTGTTTGTAATATTAAAATAACTGCTTTTTACTTCATGCATGTATTTATACAATTTTTGTCTGTCTGTCTGTTTGTGCCGGCTAATCTCTGGAACGGCTGGACCACAGAACAGAGAATATTAGCCGGCACAAACAGACCGAAAATCGGGATTCAGGATCGGGATTTTGACGGGACTTTCACTGATGGGTAGCTAATTATATAAGGAGTAACTTAGGCTACTTTTTTAGACTAGCTTCGCCCCGCGGAGTTACCGGCGGTACGCCAATAACCGCGGGTAACACCGCGGGAGTCAGCAAATATTAAATAGAATTTTAGTTAATTATTTGACGGATTTTTTGTGTTATAATGATGTAAATCTAATATTTCAATGAAAATCTTATACTCTATGACGTTTTATTAATTCAGTCAATTATAAAAGTAATACTTATAAATAAATAAGCTATAATTGTGCACACAGTGGGTACACATTGGTATACAAATAGTGCATAATACTTACATATATACATATTGAATTTGTAATTCTAAGAGGTATAATTAACCCATAAATATTCAAAGATCTCTTTGTCTTCTGCGCAACCGTTTTCAGGTATGTAACTGATACTAGAAACTAATAATAAACAAATAATAAAGTGTAAATAATTTCAAAATACAACGTAGATTGGCTGTCCATGCGGCGGCGCGGCGGTAATCGCTTACCATCAGGCGATACGTCTAAAAATAAATGCCTGAAAGTGTCTAAAGCGACTCTTTTTACCTTATTGACAGGATCTATTTTAATAAAATATCTTCTATTCTGTGCTTTCTATCATGCAGAATAGAGTTACTTTAGCAGGTTCATAAATAAAAAAATAAGTAAGTAAGATCAACAAAATTAAAAAGTTGTAGATATAAATATTTAGATAGGTGCAGGCTTGAAGGGTAAACTTTTGACTTTCAGTGCATTATAATGCACTGTATTTGTATAAATACTGCACTGTATACAGTGCAATATTTTCTCCTTCCATTTTATAGAATAAAAAAACATTATTATGATACTTATGTTTACGATGAAAACTGGCTTTAAGCCAGATAAATGTAATCATACAAGTACTCAGTTCCTTTATTTTCAACGTTTCTACACCAATTACGTATGCATCTTACGTTACTTGTGCATAAGAATGTTTACGCTGACCTAACATACAACAGTAAGGCAACCGTTTGACAGGTGGTCTTGGCTAATTGTACCTGGTATACTTATTATATAATTATTATTGTTTCAACTCTGTTTCAAGTGTACAGTTACCGATTTGACGAGTTACGGAATCATGCTGTGTATGGGACATGACAGTGATAGCAGTAAGCACTTTCTCCTAGGAAGATGGCACGAAGGCAGGCCGTAGTCAAATGATGTCATTTGTGTAAACAAATAGCGAAATCGTGACTTGACTACAGTTTCAAATTTATTTATTTATGTATGTAAAAATAAAGTTTTGAAGTGCACACGTTTGGTTTGTTTGTTTCTACCGGGCAAAGGCAAAATAAAGGGTAATATTTTTGGCACTTTACGAATGTTTGTATATTACGCTAACGCAGCGCTTAGACTATTGAACTGATTTTAATCAATGACGCGTTAATAGATTCGTAATAATGATCTAGGTAACAAAGGCTCTATAAAATTTATCAAATGTTTTTACGTCGTCGGGCAATAGGTTTTGAAACTTTTTCTTGTATGTATGATTATATTATTTTGCACTGCCGTTACTGTCTTAAGATATAAATAAAAAAATACAAAAAGTTGTATTAATAAAGCTGTAACTAAAATAGTTTAACTAAATTCTAGGAATTTTTAAACTCGTGTGTTTTGCTGCATTCCTTTATAAGTGGAACAGGACTATCACGATGATTAAACAAAAACACATTCCCGTCAGAGGAGCATAATCTTTGATATATTACCGTGTTATTATCAAACAAATTCAATCTAATATTATGTTCTCATCTCACAGAATTTATAAACATTGACAGATAATTATTTTGCAATACTTGATCTGACGATTTATAAAGGTAATTTATGAAGATACCTACCCATTAAATGTTCACCAAACAATCCTACTAATATTATAAATGCGAAAGTTTGTCAGGATGGATGGATGTTTGGATGTTTGTTACTCTTTCACGCAAAAACTACTGAATGGATTTGGATGAAACTTTACAGTATATAGCTTATACATCAGAATAACACATAGGCTACTATTTGCCACTATAACCGACATATACGCGGGCGGAGCCGCGGGCAACAACTAGTTTAATATAATTCCGAACAGTTAATAAAAGTTTTCAGTAGAATATGGATGAATGAATGATATTCTACAGTTAGGTATATATCCGTTTTGTTTTGAAACAGTTTATGTTATCGTAATCACATCTAACTAGATATAGTTAAGACTTGAAAACTCTCCAGTCTTTCTCATTGGTTTCTATAATCTTGAATACATTAAGGTACAGATAAAAAAAATTTGGTAATAGTATCACGGAATTGCAATCTACACAGCAATGATAACTATAAATCAAAGGCTGGCTGATGGAGTAACTGTATAGTGTAGACTATATTGACTGTAGTGACAAATGATTTCAACTATTCAACATGATGGTGCAATAGGAAGCTTTGTGGCCACCATAAGATAAATGTATCATGGTTTTATACATTTAAAATGCAAATCATGTTGATTTTATCGGGTCTAAGCCTACGTAAATGGATTACATCAATAGTGTTCAGTGTGAATACTAAACAATATTTTTACATATGGTAGTAGCCAGCCGTTAAATATATTTAAAAGAATTAACTTTATTAGGTGTGAGTGCATAGTTACTGAGGTTGAGTTGTAGAAAAATTTAAGACAATTGCATCTTCGAGTTACAACCATGACCTCAACCTCAAACAAACGCTTTGTAGTACTGTAGGCGAAGACACGTATAATATTTTACAACTTAATACTAGTATAGGAAGTAGTACGTACGGCTAGCATATAAATACTAAGTAATCTATATCTAACTTTTGTATTTTAGTACTGCATACCAGACGGTCTGAAAAGTTTCCGACATCAAACGTGAAAATAGACTCGTCAATAAAAACTAGTGACTGTTGTTGTGCATCTTTGCATTTGCATTGTGCATCGCTGGATACATACATACATACATAGAAATAATCATAAATTAAAAATCTAAAAAACGAAAGAAGAGAAGTTATCACTTAATTGAAATGTAACGATTAAACTGGCACGTGTGAAGCACTTAATCGAATAATCATACGCCAAAAAAGCCTTACATCATTTTGGAAAAGAACTGACACTCTTACACTGTTCGACTGATATTAACCATACATAGCTAAAAACCACCGCAAAGAAACTGACTTTCAAATGACAAAAAAACTGCATCGAAATCGGTCCATCCGTTTGAGAGCTACGATTCTATAGACAGACACACACGCACACGCAGAGGCAAACAGACATTGACGTCAAACTTATAACACCTCTCTTTTTTCGTTGGGGTTTAAAAGACAAGAAAAAATTCTTGATCATCATGTCATATTAGTTCGAAAACTTTTCAAACTACTAACGTATTTTGTTCCTTTAACCTAACTCCAAAATTTTGCTTACAAACGCGTCTAAATATTATTGATAATAAAGAAAAGTTAAATAAATGGCAGAAACACGTAAAAAAAAACACACATTTGGAAAAGATGAAAACTGTTGCTGACCATACAATGCTACATGCAAACGATTTGTCTCTCCGGGCAACACAACGTTATTAGTTCTGTGTGACATTGAGTTATGTTCTCACTTATGATAAGCCTTGAATATTGGACGAGTGAATTTACTGAACAAGGTTTCAGTATTGTGTAGAAGTCGCCGGCGACCTACAGTTGCACTTTTGATAACATTGTTCTATAACAGATAGGAATATTTCACATATTGTCGCATGGTCTGTATATTTTTGTATCACAATTCGAAACTAACGTGTCATTGTTATTTTTTGAATGCGGACAGATTATAATCGAGTTAAACAATGTTAAAATAAAACTGATATTGTTGTGAATGTGTATATAGGTTTAAAATCACATACAAATATATCATGTGAATAAAACAAGCGCGGTAATAGTGGGTTTATTTTATAGGCAGTATAAAGATTGATACCATCAACTTTGTTGTTTCAAGTTACGTAAATAAAATATATAATTATGGTAACGATATGATATAATGCTTTTTATGCATTAAAAATTTTCTTAAAAATTAAATAAATTACCGCATTGCAATCGTAATTTTATTGATCATCTATATCATTATATCAGATCGTATAATCATATCATCATAAAATCTTTCCAGTTGATGTTCTCCTAGCCGATTACGGCCACGGCGGCCAGTCTCAACAGAGACCAACCAACTACGCAGGAGATATTATAGTGCACAAGTGTGTGCGCAAACACAGGTGCACTCTCTGTTCCCTCACTCTCATAGTCCGATGGGACGGTTAACCGACACGATCGGGGAGAGATCAGGCGCAGGACCGACAGCTTTACGTGCTCTCCGAGGCACGGGGGTTCAGACCCCAACTTCCAAACTCCGAGCTGTTATTAAGTATTTATAGAATTAGAAAAACTCAATAACACCTTTGGCCCGACCCGGGATTCGAACCCGAGACCTCATGATCAGCAGTCGCATACGTCAACCGCTAGACCAACGAGGCAGTCCAGTTACAAATGTGAAGAAAAACAAGAAAAGTTTAAAAATCTATTACACTCCTATTATTTTTTTTTTAAATTTATATAGACTATGTCACGGTACCCCATCTATCTTTATCTACTGACGCGTGCGTAGTAAAGGACTAATAATGGTAATCCAATCACAACAATTAAACGTGAAATCGTTCTGATATGCTGCTTTTCCGAGCTAACTGCGCATATGCGAGTAGAGAGAGACAGATAGGTACCGCGATCGTCTCTGTCTTTCTAACAGTGGAACGGCTGGAGGCCTGATTCCCCTGCTCTATCTATAATATCTCTTGATATCAACCGGGCTGGTCAGAATCCATTGACAATTCATTAATTAAATTGGTTTCGTTGTTTAGATACAACGGTGGCCTTCCTTTTGACTTCGTAGTCATGTAATAAGTATCTAACGGTGGGTAATGAGAGACTGCACTCCGGCTGTGTGAATATGGGTTCCCTCGGAATACCTTATGTTACCCGCTGATAAGGAAGCTTTACATTAGAAAACTGCCCTTAGAACTGAAAACTGAAAAAACTGCCTCGGCGACGCAGTAGTAGCGTATGCGACTGTAGTGCTTACGTTAGAGTTTGATTTCCGGGTCAGATCAAACGTTTGTATGATCTGTAAGTTTTTATAGGAGTTTGGATGTTTTCTACGTATACTATGTATTTATTTACAAAAAAGTATGTTAATATTCTATCAGTCAATCTAACTAATCTATCATAGTACAAGCTCTGTGTTGATGGCGTTGTGTATCAGATGTAAGAATTAATTATTAATGGGTTCTAAAATTTGAAATAACTACTACTCTTTCAACTTCACCCAACGGAAATGAATTCAAGGAGCATAATTATGAGTAACATACACTTTACGTCGATGTCTAAAATACGCCTCTGTGTGTCAGTTTGTCACTGCCATATTAGTGCGCAGGCGCAAATAAATTGCAATTGTCATGCTGATTTTGATTGAACGTGGGTACTTCAGCGCAGACCTCGTTTAATGTACCTAATCTATTGTATGCGATCCTTGGCCAGGCATTTGAGCTTTAATTTATTGTAAGGAGGAAAATTAAAATATAACTTATTGTTTTTATTAGTACTTATATTATTATCGTTACATTTAAAAGTATAGTATTCTTAAGTACGAGATTTAAGAGACTTAAGAAAGTGTTAAGTATGGAAGTCCACTGATATAAGAGTAGAGGACGACCATATAAAAAATGGATGGACTGCATAAAAGAGGATATGGTCAGGAAGGGAGTAAGCAGTGAACTAACTAGTGATAGAGGAGAATTGAGGAGGCAAACTCATTGCACCGACCTCAAAATATTTGGGAAAAGGGTAGGGAGATGATGACTCCTAAGTACGAGACTAATGAATGGGGACTTTATTTAGTAAGTATCTTCTTTATTTATATCAAATGTTCCTTTAAGGGGTTCAAGTTAAATTGAACTTTACTTAACTTTAAATTCTTTACTAAAATTTATTCTTTACATTTACATACACAAATTTGTCATGTACATAACTTCTTTATTTTTTCTTTTTATTTTTGTCAACCTTTGCGTTTTCATGCTTGAAAATTTCATGATGTTTATGTACCTACTATTGGTAACTATAGCTGACCTGAGAATAAAATAATAATGTGCTCATAATAAAGTATTTTTTTTAAATCTAATTATTATAAAACTATAAACAGTCACAGTGAATGACCTAAGCAGGATATGGGTATAGAATTGATTGAGCTAAGCTTAAATAATTAAATTCTTCTTTAACGATAGTAATTAAAGTTTGGTGCAAATTTATTAGCTTAGACATTTTATAACCTCATAAATGATTGAAGCAACGTTTCGGAAAGATTTAAGATTACAATTGTTAGACAACAGGATTGGCTTTTTGTTAAAATCGTATTTTCGCAGTCTGGTAGTTAAATGGTTTTTTAGGTTCAATTGTTTTACTAATATTATTTATACTAATAACGTCTGGGTTTTAAATACTCAAAAAGTCTTCCCTAGGTTCTATCAATTCTTTTCTTAGTTTATCTAGCTTTAAAGTTTGAACTCCCCTATAAATATAATCGTGCCGTGTCGAAAATAATTGATAGTAACAACTATCAATTCTTTTCGACACGGCACGATGAATCGACGACTTGAAGAAAATGGTTGGTAACGGATGGATGCGGACTGCCCAGGACCGGGATGGTTGGCGTTCTTTGGGGGAGGCCTTCGTTCAGCACTGAACGGCAAAATACTTAGAGAGATTAATTCTTTTTATTCAGACGTAAGATAAAATTATATTTCTTATACAACTGCCCTGTTCTTTATCTAATTTTAATGTTTTCGATGGTTAAAATTATTCATGTATTTGATCCTTCTTTACTTCTTATAAATCCGTTTGTCAGTTGGCAAAGGCCTCCTTCAACCTAATTTATGTGTTAGTTCTGTAAGATTTTTGTTTCACGTTTTTAGGTGTGAGTGTATATTAAGAGATGCAAGCAGTAGTCGCACCTCTCAATGCACTCACTGCAAAAAATTTTTTAATTTTCTCCGACTATTTTCCCAATTTTTGTCATACTTTTATAGATGACCAGTCGTTTTGGTGGAAACTCTATAATTATTTATACACGAGCAGAGCCACGGGCAAAAGAAAGTCTAGTAATATATTTCTTGTGTCACATTGTTGCTCACGAGGTACTTCGAAACTATCTAACTGAATTTTACGATTTTTTTAAAACGTTATTTTAGCTGGCGTACCTAAGACTTGATAGTTAACATCACGCTTAGATTGATAGAAGCAGAGCATTGAAAAGAGACGCAGATGAAGTTGCGTGGGTGAGCTAGTACTAAATAAAAAGTTTGATAATCCGATTAGTTTTCTTGTTGACCTTTATTTTCCTTGAGACCTCGACTTGAGGGCAAAATCAATATTAGATTTTCTACTACTCACTGCAACGTTGGTGAATGAAATGCTTCACTAATTAATGTATAAAAACTATCAACAAGGCGAGTGTCTTTGAGCTATTAACCTTCAGTATTATGCAAATGGATCATTGAAGTATATTTTTTACGCTGTAGTAAAAAGAACGAATGAATAATTTGCTTATTTGAATTTAGAAAATGTACTAATTTTAGAGCCAGAATATGTACTAATTCTTTTAGTACGAAGTTATGCGTAATATTATAAGCCACAACACTTTTTCATTTAAAGGAAGATCAATAAGTTGTAGGAAATGCGTGACCTTTTGACTATGCCCGGTAGTAGGTAATAAGTAAGTGTCCGCTTAGGTCATCTGTGGTTTGTCAACTCATGCAGTGTTGGAGAGTGTTTGCTTTCTATACCAGGTATTAAACAAGTATATGTACGAGATGAACGAGACCGACCACGTAATGCGCTATTTGAGACGGGAAAAGCATAATTGCGTGGCCCGCGGCACTCTATTAATCACTTCGACACTTTTTCTGCTTTTTAACGTGTCTATAATAGCCGTAAAGTTACGCTTATAAGGCTTTAAGACTAGAAACATTACATATTAACTAATTCATTGAATTTTAATGATTGAATAACTTCTGTAGATTTTTATCATTTGATATACAAGAACTAATTTAAATAGGATTGCGGGATAGTTAAACAAATAAAATAGTTTTTGTTGAACATCTAACGTGTTTTTTATTTGAAATGATCTTTCATAATTTAAATAACTTCTATTGTTAAAAAAAGTAGAAAAAAATATATGATAATCACCTTTCTTTGGTATGCGTTTAATTTAAGATGTGTCAGGTATGCGAAGTGAGTGATAAGTCATTTGACATGTAGGCGACCTTGTTAGCATTCTTTGTAAGCCCCTTGTCCTCCGGGCAACTTAGCCAAATATTACCAGTTGTTAGACAGTGCAAGAATAAAACTCTGGTGCAAGTCAAAAGATAATACAAATATTATACGAATTTAAGATATCTATCTATAGCCGTTTAGGAATGGAACGAAGTTCCTTATGCGTTGCGGAGGGGTAAGTATTCTAAGTGGTAAAAAGCGTCCGTAATGTTAAATCTTACGTTAGTAAGATTGAATGCCTCGGTGTCGCAATGGTAGCGAATGCGAATGCTGAGTTTGAGGTCTCAGGTTCGAATCCCGGGTCGGATCAAATGTTTGTATGATCGGCAAATATTTGTTTTTTCGGAGTTCGGATGTTTTTTACATAATATATAATATGTATGTATGTATGTATTTACATAAAATCAATAAACAAAAAATTACCTTTTTCATAAAATCTTCGCCCTTTTTAATTATTTTATTTCGTGAACGCAAAATTTACTTGTTTTAGTAGAGATTACTAGGTGACAGCACAAGTGACCATTTTCTTTATACCTTACATAGAACTTGAAATTAATATTTTTATAATAATAATTATTATTGCAGTTTACTATTATTATATATTTTTATAAATCACTAGCTGTGCCTGTTACTTCGTACAGGTGGCATTTGTATTTTCAAGGGATTTAAAAATTAAAAAAATAAATCACCATTCCTTCCCTGGACCTTCCCTGGACCACAACCAACATTTCAAAACCAAAATCAGCTGAATCGTCCCAGCCATTCTCGAGTTTTAGCGAGACAAATGAACAGCAATTGATTTTTAAGTATATAAGATTTTAAATAAAAAAAGTTATTAAAACAATTTTGTGGTTTTTAAAGAGCGTGAACGAAAAATGTAGTATAGCGCCATCTGTAAGTAATATGTATTATTATAATTTATGATAAGGAACTTCGTTCCTATCTGGTGTCCCACGAAACTACACGATTTTTTTATTTATGTATCCTCCATACTTACAACGAACAGATAGATAACCTGATCGTAAGTGAGACATTTGCAACTCATCCTGACAGTCATTGAACCAAAATACGATCCTAAATCATTCATTTTACACTGGAGTAAAGTTTGAATATCTAGTAATAGTGTTTTTGTAAACAATACAATATAAATACTCGTACAAACAAAAGTATAAAAGACGCGATACACTTCTCATATTTACTTACACAACTCCATTCAAAACATACTAATTACACATGTCCTCTCTAGTTTTAGGGTTAATTACACAGTGTAGGAACATGCAATAACGATAAAACATTCGACACTTTAAATTCTATGAGATTATTCGGGCTTATATTCATAAAAATAATAACCGCAATGTGTAGATATTAGGTGTTTCTTGTGTGACAATGATGGTAGATTTAGTTTTTATGATTACAACTTTGCGTATACGTAATTTTAAACAATAGGTAATAAAATCGCTGTCTGTTATGCTTTGCGACGTGCCTGCGACCTAGACCGACATGCAACGGTCATCGCTTTTAATTTATATAGGGACGACAATTAGGTTTCAAGTGCAGATTTAATAGATATAGTTATATTTGTTATAATTAACATGCACAATAATTTTGCTTGTAGTTTTTTACTAGGTCAAACACATGACATATACATACACATTTATACACTCACATGGAAGGGAAAGGAACGTAGACAAAGACATATTTTACATGTCACATTTCACGTGGGCACATTTCACCAAAACTGTAATTATTGTAACTGCATTGGTAAAATTTCGAACAAAATTAGCTTGTAAAATATATTACTTGAAGCGAGCGACTTGAGCTCAATAGTTACAGAACTTTTTGAGTTTTGAAGCGTATACAAACCAACTTTATCTTCTTACATGCATATACATGAAATCTTGTTTTTGTTAGAAGAGTGATACATTTGAATCACTTATTAAAAATATTTATAGTTGATTAAGTAAGTGGGTATAAGATATTCAATTAGAAATTATAATCAACTCATTTTATGAATAGGATCTAAATAACCTACAGCGTTTACGCTGACGTAATTTAGAAATTGGCTTAACTCATAAGCCTCAATATCCATAACTTTTGATTCTTCAATAAAATCAGTTGTAAGTTAAGTCGATTGCAAGCACAGTAAGCATTTGAGGTTAATCATGTTACGTAAGTATAATATGTATATCTTTGTTGCAAATAACTTTAGTAAATTTTGTTTTATAGAAAATGTAGGCCAAACAACTTGTGCAGTTCTTGTTAGGAAATCAAAATCTAATTATTGTGTACGTCGTCAGGGGCGCAATACTTATTTAATATAGTAATTATTTGCAATTGCATATGCTATTCTGATTTTAATAATAACTAGCATCATAATGCGTGTATGTATTACATATCAGGGTTATTAAATAATCAATAATAACTAGCGCAACGTGCATCGTTCGTAGCGAAGTATAAAGTAGTTATACAAGTAGCAGAAAGATAACATTACTTTTTTTGCTTTGAGTAAAATTGATATACATGTTTGAGGTGCTAGACTACAAGTATATTAGAATACAAAATGAAAATATGTAATTAGTTTTAAAATACAAAAAATAGTTCTGTTTGTTTTAAAACAATTAACGTATTGCCTTAGCACCCTGAATGGCAACTAGTAAATACCATTTGGTCTGGTCAGTTCACTCCAAATTTCAGGTATCGAAACTCGTTATTCTAAGCTTAGTCTTGTAATGTAAAGTAATTTTAAAAACGTGCTAAATACTTCATCAAAATTAGGAATTAGTTTTGATCAAGTTCGACGTAACGTCGGGAATTTAAACATAAAAGTAAGGAACCACGATGATACCAGTACCATATGTGGATAAAAGTTCCTGTTTTTACTTTCAATCTGCAATCCAGTTTAATGCTTATTACATCTTGCATCAGAAAAACGTGACTTGCTTTTGTACAACAATGTTACGCCAGTTTATTTTTGTTAACAAAAAACTACTAGGAAAGTAGATCGCACTTGTGAGTCTTCTGCAAGTTTGTTTGACATGCTGGTTGATTACCGCAATCAACCAGCATGTCGTTAGCCGACCGTGCAATCGCGTACTTAGCTTGAATTTTAAGGTGACCTTGGCCTTTTGTGCAGCTTGTGTTTGTGATTCATTATTAAGTAATTACAAAAAATATACATATTTCAATGCGATATAAACATCATTCATGGTAGGTTTAATCGTATCTGGGTTTTTTGAGTCCTGCTGAAAAACAAGTTCTTATTCAATTTCTGAATACAAACTCGTGTCATTACGTGTGTGTTCTTTAATAAATTACATTAATTGCTTGATGATGGTGATAAGTTCCCCCTAACTGCCTATTATTGTAGGTTTCTCAAAAAAAGTGGCCATGAGAACATTTGCTTGTTTCATTGCTTTTGACGTTTCACTTCAACTAAGTATTCGTTTTTGTAGATAAGTTTCAAATCATGTAGAAACATCGTTGATAAACAGAAGTAATACCTTTTTTTGCTTTTGTGTAGAATTATTTACTATTTCGATGCATAATTCTGTTTACCAAAAATCAATCGTAAGAAAAACCTTCCATTATTTTAAGGCATCCTGATTAATGCTTTGTGATCTGATCTTCAAAACATTAACTATTGTAAGGATAATCGGATGAGACTATGTGACCGCTGTCAAATAAGTTTAAAATCCACTAAGATTATTACCGTCTCAGATTACGATCTGAGAGTACCGTTATTATTTCTGTCAACATGACTACCGCAAAATGTCAATCGGTTGAAATAATATTTTTAATAGGTACATCTCATAGTAAATTGTTTATTTCTCCTACCCTAACTTATAATAATCAAAAACATATACATATAGTGCAGACACAAAATATTATATAACAAGTGGTTAGTAAGACTAATTTCGTCTATACAAATAAATAAAATTGGAGTGTCTGTTTGTAATATTAAAATAACAGCGTTTTAATCAATGCATATGTATGTATACACGATACATATACCAAAAATGTAGTTAAAAAAATTTTTGTCTGTCTGTTTGTTCCGGGTAATCTTTGGAACGGCTGGACGGATTTTGACGGGACTTTCACAGGTAGGTAGCTGATGATCCAGGGAGTAACTTAGGCTACTTTTTTTGACTAACTTTGTCCCGCGGCGTTACTCGCGGTACAACATTAACCGCGGGTAACACCGCGGGGTTCAGCTAGTCGACTATAAAAAATTAACAATATATGATATGTGGGATATTGGTGGGATTAATTCTATACAAATAAATAAAATTGGAGTGTCTGTTTGTAAATAAAATAATTAATTTTAAATGTAGGTACGAAATAAATTTTTTTAAAATTATTGTCTGTCTGTTTGTTCCGGGTAATCTCTGGAAAGGCTGGACCGATTTGACGGGACTTTCACTGGCAGATAGCTGATGGACCAGGGAGTAACTTAGGCTATTTTTTTTTATAGACTACCTTTGTCCCGCGGTACGATAATAACCGCGGGTAACACCGCGGGGTTCAGCTAGTAGTGCATATAGTAACTGCATTACTGTCTTTTGAATATCAATCTTCAAATACGTTAGGCTGTTATGTTGCAATAAGCTTATTCAATATCATTAAAAGTATTGCTTACATCTCGTTAAAGTATAATTTGTGCTGTGATTAGTCTGAGTATTTTTGCATAACAATTGGAAGAGCAATGATTCACATTACACTATACATGTGTATTTATGTAAAAGTAATGCATAAGATTTGAACCTATTTCATCTCTGCTGCACCTAGATACTACACAAGATTTACTATCCTGATCGGAGTTCTATTGTATCCTGTGGCATCAGTGACATGGAGCACACGACTATACTAAGTCTACATACCTGTTTATGGCGTATGCTGAAATATATTTTACGTTATACAATTTGAGATCATTCAATTTCATGTTTATAAATAATAAATATTTCGGACATCGTGGCGTTGTGTTAACGCCATCTAGCCCCAAGCTAAGCAGAGCTTCTGTATGAAAGGTCTCGCGCATCATTTAATGCAATAAAAGATTTCTGTTACTAAATTATTTCTCTATTACAGGTTTTCTTTTTTGGTCTTATTTAGTGTTGAAACAATTTGACGATCGAATCTGTTAAGACCTTGGTAATATTACGATTCATTTTGAAAATGAGACACTGGATAGCCGTTTTGCAATGAGGCCAGCGCCAAGTTACCATAGACAAACGTTTTATGTGAAGTTAGTGGGTGTATCCTAATGGTCAGCGTGAGATTGCCGGTGTTACTGCGCCGGCGCAGTTCACTAGGGTCAACACCGTATAAGGTAGAAATGTAACTTTGTGTTTAGCAAGTTATTTATATGTATAACTTTTTCTTAAGCCTGACTTAATCTGATCTTGTAGCTAATTGTAGCTAAACAAGTATATATACATATCTTAGGTACATATTTTTATGTGTCTAATAACAAAAAATAGCAATTAATCTATACAACTAAATAAAATTGGAGTGTCTGTTTGTAATATTAAAATAACCGCTTTTTACTAAATGCTTATGTATGTATGTATACACGGTACATATACCAAAACTGTAGTTAAAAAAATTTTTGTCTGTCTGTCTGTCTGTCTGTCTGTCTGTCTGTTTGTTCCGGATAATCTCTGGAACGGCTGGACGGATTTTGACGGGACTTTCACTGGCAGGTAGCTGATGATCCGGGGAGTAACTTAGGCTACTTTTTTAGACTAACTTTGTCCCGCGGCGTTACTCGCGGTACAACAATAACCGCGGGTAACGCCGCGGGGTTCAGCTAGTACACAATATAATTAAAGTTATACCCCTCAAAGGGCTGACGTGAAGATGGATTTTTGTATTGGTAATAATAAGGTGTGTCAACTTAGAGTATAATGGTATAATTTTCTCTTGTAGCCAGTATGAATGAACGTAAACGAATAATTGGTATAGTGTTTTTTAACCCCTTATAATATTATTATTATATATAAACTTTTCCTAAACGCATTCTTCTCACCAAGAGCAATGCACACAGACAGATAACAGAACTCTGCGACTATCTTTTCTATCATTTCATTACAAAACATATACATAAACCAGCTGACCTAGCGAACTCCGTATCGCCATATTTATATATCTGTCTCAGCTTCCCACAGGCAGTTTCCGTTGCGGACACAAAAAAATGACTTTTTCCGTTATCTTTTAATTTCGTTTGTCACACAAACCTTGTCCTAACAATAAAAAAAAAATTAGTTTGGTGCAGCTGATCGGAAGTTATGCGCGTACATACATTTCGGCATACAGTAATAAATTTGAATGTCTATAAATATAATGACCGACTTAAGATTACCTACTTACAAAAATAACTTGAAATCATAAGCCTACTTAAACACTTTCATTTTAGTCGTCTTACGTAAATTTATATTTAAATTTATTTTCAATAATGATAACACTTTTGGCCCCACCCGGGATTCGAACCCGAGACCTCTTGACATATGAGCTTATATGCTCCCATAATGGGTCACCATGTACGACCACCACCATCACCCATTCTGTTCATGGTTTTCATAAGGCAGGGTAGAGTCACTTTGGTAGGCAAGTGATATTGACAACCCTGAAATCGTGAGTTGCGCAAGCCTTAGTTAGTGGCTCGATAAGTTGCTCCACATTCATTCTTTGTCTCAGAAGCCTCTCTTATACCGCCCGGTCTGGCAATGGGTTGTATATTTGTGGAATGTATTAGTTTTGAGCAAACAATTTTGAACTAAGTGGTTCCGTTTTTCTATACCAATTATTTCTGTACCAGACAAATGCAAAATGAAAATAGTCACACTGTTTTTTATCACTCCAAATTGTCGTCTTTTAGGATGTCGTCTACTATGCGGCTCGCTAATCCCCAGTGTAAGGAGAATTTTGTACAATATTTGAAGCAGTTTAATATATTTGAAATGAATATAAAATATGGATATGTTAAGTTTCGTCGTTTCGTAATTTTAATAAAAATAAAACCGACTTCAAGGTTTGACTCGATTTCTCTTAGATGCCATCATCAGATCTTAGTGTCCTCATCATGGTACCACCGTTGGGATATCTCCTTTCCATTAAAAAAAGAATCATCAAAATCGGTTCATAAACGACGAAGTTATCCGCGAACACACATAATATATATATATATATCTATATATATTTATTATATAAAAGAGGAAGGTGACTGACTGACATACCCAGAGATCAACGCACAGCCCAAACCGCTGAACCTAGAATCCTGAAATTTTGCAAGTAGGTTCTTTATATAACGTAAGTGAGCACTAAGAAAGGAATTTCAGAATTTGGAAAATCAGGGGATGAAAGTCTGCGTGAGCGAAGCCGCGTGCAAAAACTAGTATATATATATAGATATAAAAAGGGGGAGGTTTCTCAATATATATACGGTCGAATTGAGAAACCTCTTCCTTTTTTTGAAGTCGGTTACCAAATAATAAGAAGAGTATATTTAAAATTCTTCGATATTCAATAAATGAAATCAATAATCTGAAGTATTGGTTTGGTTTGGTTTTTAAGGGCTGTTTCCACACTTATCGTCTTGATTGGGCCATTGTACGTGGTATAAACTGAAGTAATTAGATATTCAGTTTTTTTTAAACTGTGTTGTATTTTACGAATTAATTTGTCAAATAAAATCCCTTTAGTAGTTTAGTTATATATAATGATTGGAAACAGACTTTTCTCAATTTGTGCCATATTATACGATGTTCCGCTTTCCACATCGAGTTCAAAAAGTCATCCGTAGCCGTCCAGCGGGTTGAGATCTTACCTTCCGTTTTCAATCTGTGATCTTTACTTAAAAATTACAGGTCTTTTTGCTACCTATTGCCACTTGAGTCTTATTTTTGAGTTTTTTTGTAATTATGTTAGTAATTTAGTAATTTACTTTAATAATTAATTCAAATAATTCCGGGTAGAGCTCGCTCCTTAGCATACTCAGTGAATTTTGTTTGTTCAGTTTATGGACTAGGCCCTACTGTTAGTGTCTACGTGTCTGTATTAAATACATAAAGGGTAAACAATACAGATATGCTCACTTTTGTTCAATTCTTTTACATAACCGACCATTAGGGCGTACTTAATTCTCATAATTACGTGTCATGCGAATTTCGAGTATTGTATAGCATATGAATGTTAATTAACGTACGTAGTTACGGGTTCGTGTAACTTATATCATTTGGAATGTTACTTAAGTAGCTTTCACATTAATGTTTGTATCTCACAAGAATTAACTGTGGTATTCTTTCCATTTCGCGATATTTTAATAAAATCCGGACACACCCAACTCCTTCGCTTTGCGGTTATCTAACTTACGAGCTTTATATGATAACAAGTATCACTTAATGTGTCGAATTTGATACTAACGGTTCTATGAGGTTATAGAAGTGTGTTAGTCAAAACTGTAGAGTATTCTTACTAATAAGAAGTAGGTACTGTTACGTTTTGATTAAAGTTACAAACAAGAACTTTAAGAAGGAGTAGACCTTTTAATCATCTTCAATCGGTTAATAGTAAGCGTGTTATATAAAACTTAAATCTTTGCTTACGAATGCGGACATGTATTGTGAAATGTCATACGTCGAAACCTGTTCATATAAAGATACTTTGTGGTCGTTAGTCACACCAAAGTATATACGATAAAATAGTATTAATTAAGGTCAATTTCACCCACCTTAGATCCTACGACTTGCTATACAAGATATAAGTTTAGTGCTATAGTATAGTGCATTAAATTGGAAAGGTTATTGAGTATTGCATGTTTCGTTATTGAAAAAAGTTACGCATAGGATTTATTATTAACTTCATAAAGAAGAAGGTTGACATTATTTTTGTGAGGTGCTGTATTTTTGACAATCGTGAACAAAATTCAATGTATTTTTTTGGTACTTGGATTTCTTTAACTTTAGTCCTGTTTTAATTTCAATAAAATATAGTAGCAGTACAAAATAAACAGGCGATGAAAAACAGCTTATTTACATTTGTCTTATAACCCTGGTAAAAATAAACAGTATTTACATTGCAGTCAGTTATACTCTTCTGTTGTTTATTAAAAATAGATATTAGATGAAATCATGTTTCTATGAGTTGTCATTCAATTGTTTAGTGAAATTATCATTTTATTTACACAACTTTACGCACTTTGTCGGACTTAATAGTATATCCTGGGCATTCTCTTAGAAATCTCTCGTAGAGATCTTTTAAATAAATAATAATAAATAAATATTTCAGACATCTAACACACAACGCCATCTAGTCCCAAGCTAAGCAGAGCTTGTGTTATGGGTACTAGACAACTGATATAAATACATATATACTTTTTTTTTTTGTAAATACATACATATTATACATAGGAAACACCCAAACTCCGAAACAAATATTTGTAGATCATACAAACATTTGGTCCGACCCGGGAATCGAACCCGAGACCTCATGATCAGCAGTCGCACACGCCAACCGCTAGACCAACGAGGCAGTAAAATCTTGTAAAGCTAATGCACTGAGGTTACAATTGCGTTCAGTGTTTATATTTTTTTTACATCAATATATAGGTATATATAACAGACATTAATTTACAAATACAATGAAACACATACATACAATATCGGCATCATATCCATAGTTTTTATGGTAACAATTAGGTACCTACTACCACTTATATGACAATATTTTTTATACTCAATCAGCTGTAGATGTAGGTACAGTTGACCATGACCATCTTATGTGACGAACCTACCTAGGTTCGTCACATAACCTAGATAGGTTCGTCACATAAGATGGTAGTTAGTATCGCGATACTTAGTATCGCCTATTTATAGACATAAAAGAACATATGTCGACCATCTCTATGTGCGTAAATAAAGTTACGCTAACAATTGAGTTTGTTTCTAAATGTTATAATCATCTTTTAATACTTTATGCATTTTGAATAGGGTTATGCTAACAATTGTGTTTGTTTCTCAATGTTAAAATGACATTTTAATACTTTACTAATTTAAAATAGGCCTCTTAATTTTTACCGTTCGTGAGGGAATCGGTGTCTGGCAAATTATAGATATTTAGAGAAATTAGTAACTCTACTACTAATTATTAATTAATTACATATCTGCGCTATAAAAACTGGAAAATAGTAGGAAAACGTTCGATCCTCTTCAATTTTAAAAGGGCTGTGGACTGTGTGGTACCTACTACCTACGTTGCATGTATAAAGGACACTACTATTCTTTACTAGCCCTTTTCTGTAATTCTAGAAGTGTCCATGGTTTTTGCTTCACTTCTGACTATTGCCATGTATGACATGGCATAGACTCTTTCTCAATGAATAGTAAAATACATAAACAAAAATATTTTTGGAATACACATCTTAGATATAGTGATTCATGCGTTTTACAAACAAGCACTAAACTAACTTTTATTAGTAAGTATAGACAAAAAAGTCGTGTAGTGTCGTGTACCACCAGGAACGAAGTTTCTTACCATAAAATATAATACATGCAACTTACGGTTCGCGTTATACAAAAATTTTCTTTACGCTTTTTAAAAACCACAAAATTGTCTTATATTATAATAATAAGTAATTTTTTTTATGTATTCACACAAAAAAGTACATAAGTATTAATATCAGTTGTTTAGTACCCATAATACAACCTCCGCTTAGTTTGGGACTAGATGGCGTTGTGTGTTAGATGACCGAAAAATATTTATTTATATTTATATACTTTTGCCCTCCACAACGCCTCATAGGTATATATAGTTGTAAATTCAGATGAATCAATCGATAATATTTTAAATAACGTACTCTATAAGGAGGTCGATTCGTCATGGGTATATTTAAGTACGAACCCAACAGTACGTCACTGCGTCATAATAGTTCAGCTTAAGAAACAAATGTATTAATAACATCTAATGACTTAAATGTTTGCCAATTAACATGTTTTTTTAGGGTTCCGTATCCAAAGGGACCGTATTACTAAGACTCCGTTGTCCGTCCGTCTGTCACCAGGCTGTATCTTATGAACCGTGATAGTTTAGTAGAAATTTTAACAGATGATGTATTTCTTTTGCTGCTATAACAAGAAATACTAAAAACAGAATAAAACTAATATTTAAGGGGGGTTTTCATACAACAAACGTGATCTTTTGCTTGTTATTAACAATGGCAACAGGTAGACTACATTTACATAAATGGTACGGAACCTTTCTTGTGCGAGTCCGATTCGCACTTGAACGATCTTTTAATTGTGGCAGCCACGCAGAATAGTGACGCCATAAGATTTAAAAATAATGACTTTTTTGGACTCACGATAAACGATTAATCGATTAAATTAAACAATACATGTATCAGATAAATGTTTCGTGTAGGTACTCGATATATTTATGTCACGGTTGGAGTCGGCGACCTCTAATGAGCAACTAATTAAAATAATTACTTAGTATGGCAATGTAAATTATTTTGAAATTGCTAGAAATTAATGAACATATTTTTAAACAAATTATAACATGTACATTGTACATCATGTAATGTTGGCAGTGTCTTTTAACTACAAAATTCTTGGACATAAAACCATCGGTTTCTGAACTCCGTACATATATATGTCTGTCACGGTTTCACGGCTGAACCGCTGTATCGATTTCAATGAAATTTGGCGTGGAGATACTTTGATTTCTGAGTCAACACAAAGGCTTCTCTTTACCGTAATATCTGATATACACGCAGGCAGAGCCTCGGGCAAAAGCAAGCTTAGTTATAATTGACCTTCTTAAAAATTATTATTATGCTTGAAAAAAGTCATGCAAGATTTTTTTTACATAGAACTGGCTATTCATTCAAATTTCGTTGTAGTTAGTCTTTACGGATGACACAAAGAGGCTCTAGATTAGTTTAATTTCAACGAGTTGTTTCATGTACAGGAAACAGACAGAATATAGCATAATATTATTGAAATAAATTTTAATTCGTTTTTTCCATACATTAATTTCGGATGAAATTAAACCATGTTTTGATTATTTCTGCAGGTAAACCTGGGGTTTGTGTCGTACATTTGTATATTAAAAACTAACATTAATCAGTATAGGGTTCCGTTTACTTACAAACGTTTACGTTAATGTTTTCATACGCAAGTATTTTAGACATGGGCTTTTTGAAAGGTTTTGGCCTACTTTGGTTTGTATATGATTTGTTGGTTAACTTGGTATAGGACTCGCTTCAAGTTTTCCTTCGCTTTACAGTGATGTTTTCTTAATAATACGAAAATGACTATGATATATTTTTATAAATATATAGCTACACTTTTGACTGCGGCTTCGCCATAGTGTTTATATGTATATCGGAAGTAAGGGACTTGGGTATATCTACCTAAGAGAAGAAGTTCTCAAAAATTACGACAGTCCTCCACCATCATTGGCAGCTCTGAGTGAATAATACTTCTACTTTGTTATGTATTCGTAGATTTATTTTCAATAAAACCTTGAATATGCTGTACTAGTTATACTACGGAACCCCATTACATTACCATTTTAGCTAATTATAGTCCTTAGAACATTAGCATCAAGATTTTTACATTACTTTTTTGTCCCATCAAATGCACTAAATTAGGACCAGTTTATAATTATAAGGTCGCTCAGTTCGCTCATCTATACATGGGTCCGTCAAGTCGTTAAGTCTTCACATATGTGTAGGATATTTAGTCCTAGTATATTTACCTACCTACTGTGCTGAATGTTGTAGGTTCGATTGAGAAGCAAAACTTTGTGTGATCTACAAAATGTAGACACAGGATGTACCAATTCCTAATGCGGGATATATCTTTGTATAATAATTTTAACAAAAATAAAACCGACTTCAAGGTTTGACTCGATTTCTCCTGGATGCCATCATCAGATATTAATGTAATTATCATGGTACCACCGTTGAGACATCTCCTTTCCATTAAAAAATCATCAAAATCGGTTCATAAATGACGAAGTTATCCCCGAACACAAAAACAAAAAAAAAAATGGACGGTCGAATTGAGAAACCTCTTCCTTTTTTTTGAAGTCGGTTAAAAACCTCTTCCTTTTTTTGAAGTCGGTTAAAAATAAAGAAATAAAATATAAATGAAATTTAGGAGGCAAATATCAAAACTGGTCCGAGCACTTGATGTATTCGCGTCAGACGGTTAATTTAAACGTCAATATTATACTCACTACGCTAATTAGACTTCATAGTCACTCATTAGTTCTTTGTCACACAAAACTAACGCTAAATGTATTTTTTATGAAAATAGTAACCTTGATTTAGTTTAGTTACTTTGTTTCGCATTAATGTTTTTTTTTTCTTTTTAGAGACCAGGATTTTTAGATCCGGCTACAAAAACGTTTTTTTAATATTATTTCAAAGTAAAATAATATAGATAGATAATAATTTCATGATAAACAAACTTAGTTTAAGTAACTCCTTACGTACCATTAATTTGAATTGTATACTTAAACATTAAATCGTATGAACTAAAAATTTAAATCAACTTAAAACAATAAAATTCTTTAAGGATTTGGGGCGAAATTAGATTAATAAATCACGTCAAATATTATTAATATCAAATATGTATAGAATTTGCTCAACGTTAAAATTTTCACTCAACTAACTACGTATTATTAATTAACAAATATATCCTTTTTAACATTTTTTTGAAGATTTTAATTGGATTTCTTACCTAAAATCAGAATTCATCAGAATATCCAGTTCCTTCAGTAACCGAAGTTATAATGACTAATTCTTACTTCAAAAATCCTCAATAGATAAAGCTTCAAAAACAGATTAGGATCGGAAGAGAATTTGAATCAGAACATAATTCCTTTTAATTCTACTGCCACTGATTTCCTCAATTAATCGGTTCTAACCACTTCTACGAATCATTGCCATCAATATTTTCCTGTTGAAAGATGAACCTCCAAGTAATTGAAAGATACAAATGCCAAAATGTAAAACAATGTTATTAAATTTTGAATTACAGGTGGTATTCTTATATTCTTCTATTTATATTTCATAATAATTTCACCTACTTTTCTTTTTTCTCGATTATAACCTATTCAACTAAAATTGATACTTTGACTACCTTAACATTGATGATAAAAATAAAGGTGCGAGATGATCTGTCTAGAGAGCAACAGTATCATTCCGTCATATAATACCAGTTGGTAATAATCTATCTTTATATATATAATTCTTCTGTGAGTGTGTATGTCACTGAACTACTCTCAAACGACTGGACCGATTTTGATGAAATTTTTTGTGTGTGTTCATGGGGATCTGGGAATGGTTTAGATTCACAATTTTGTCCGCTGGACAATGTTTTTTTAATTAATTTTTAATTTATTAGTAGTTATGGTAAAACGACGTTTGCCGGGACAGCTAGTATATATATAATTCTTCTGTGAGTGTGTATGTCACTGAACTACTCTCAAACGACTGGACCGATTTTGATGAAATTTTTTGTGTGTGTTCAAGGGGATCTGGGAATGGTTTAGATTCACAATTTTGTCCACTGGACAATGTTCTTTTAATTAATTTTTAATTTATTAGTAGTTATGGCAAAACGACGTTTGCCGGGACAGCTAGTATTTCTAAAATGTGCATTGTGTCTGTCAGTCTTTTGAACTTCCGAATCCACATTGACGTCGGGAGCAAAACTTGTCCGAAATACTTTTTTAAATCCATTGTCTTTGACTGTGGTATTATAATTGTGCGTGTTAATTGGCCGTGGGTAAGAACAGATGAATATAATCTGTGTCCCTAATTGAGTTACTTGTATTTTGAGTTCAAGTTTTTTTTTTGCCTTGTAAACTACATTTGTTTTTTTTTTATTATAGTTCTGACAATGTAAACAGGTCAAACATTTTTTAGCTTCTAATAGAAGCTAAAAAAGTCAAGTGTATGCTGTCCTACTTTACAGAAAAAAAACAAAAAGAGCTTATTACATTATTATATTAAAATATACCCTAACAAGCAAAAACAAAATTTTACAAAGAATATTTTTAGGTTACATTTCTACGAACTAAGAACGAATTCTTGTTTAAAAAAATGTTAGTAAATAAGGGAGCTTACTTGATATAATATTATTGTGTCTACATTAGATCCGACTATTCGCATGCGTTTACGGTGGGCGTCAAAACGCAACCTTCCTATATTAATCTTTAAATCTTGTAATAACACCTACGTAAATAGCTTCTGTGGGTAGTTTATCGATGTATCAACACAGAAATATAACATACGAAAGCTACAAGGTAAAATAAAAGAAAAATGATGAATGGGGCAAAGAAACGAAGAGTATATCTTATCTATCGGTTAAGTGACTACTGGGACCTGCAACTTAAGTGTTACAAGTGAGTTGCCAGCATTTGAGAACCTTACCATACAATTAGGGAGAATTGTTTAACATCGGGTTTCTATGAGTCCGAGATATGAAACCAAGCTAGTGTGTGTCGAAGCATGACTCTTCAAGTTCTATATTCTATATTATTTATGCGTCTGTATATAACTTACAATAAACTAACAGATTATCTCAAAATGTACAGAAAATTTACACGGTACTCACGTTAAAAAATATTTTTTTTTTTTTTTTGATCTGTCCTATTGTACCGACTAATCTCTGAAACGACTGTAGCATTTAAAATTAACATTATACAGGACCTCAATTTCAGATAGCTGATGCTGTAAGGAGTAACTTAGACTACTTTAACATGAGAAAAAAATAGAGTTAGGCTATAGAGCAAATCAAGTTAGAAACTTACGGGGGTCAGTTGGTTTAAAATATATAATAGCACATACTATTGTTTTTAAAAAAAATATTATCCTCTCACTGTTTCAGGTAGGCTCTACGACATTAATAAGTCAATATCTTTACGGATCCTAATTACTTAACCTAAGTGGTCGTGCGGGTCAATTGGTTTAAATGTAAAAATACATATCCTGTAGTTTTCAAGAAAATTATTGTCCTCTACCATCACATTGATATCAATTAGCCAATCTAAATACGGATAATTAACCAGAAATATAAAAGCTTCGAATATATTGTTATAAGAAATAATATTACCTTAAAAGCATTGGAGCAAAAAATACCGGGAAATATATTTTACGTATCAAAGTCGTCAGAGTTGTTATGGACTATAAGCTGCCAATTTATTCTCTTGTATTTGTTAATAGCAATTTAATAAGACTAAAACTATTAGTTTTAATAGGTTTTTATTAAATTTTGATGTTTTTAAATGCCAGATGTCGGTTATAAACACCTTTTTTAACTTTGCAGTTATGTTTTTAAACGTTAGTGAGTCTTCGTTTAAAAAATTGTTTTATATACAGGTGACACCGTATTAATTAACATCTGCCTGCATACCGCATTGTGAGTGACATTTATTTTACGTCACTCGTAGATCAGCTGTGTTGCCTAAAAAGGTTTTTTTTTTATTTTATTTGTGAACTTGCTAACGACCCAACGATGCGAAAGCATCACAAGGCCACCATGGTGTGGGTCACCATGCTGTATTGTTGCATTGTTTGCATTCGCAATGATGGTGACAACCACTATTGCTTTCCACCAGGTGGAGTAGAGTCATTTTGGCAGGCCCATACAAAAAAAACTTATGGTACAAACAAGAAAAAGTTTTGAAAATTATAACCCGACTACGTAAAAGCTTTTGGTAAAATTTATATGGCCTATGTCATCCGGATCATTATTATTATTACAAATCTAATACACAATTTTTTGTACACAAATATCAAATGTACAAAAATATGTTAAGAATACACAGTGACATTACCCAGTTCTTTTGCTGTAGTTTTTAAAACGGCTACGGAAAACTGTTTTCCATAATACAGGTTTTGGCATAGTTTGGAATGCAATTTCTCTACCTTTTGTGGAACACATTCCATATAAGATCTGAAAATTGACACACACTTGTGTTTCTGGCCTGTGTCAATAAATAATAATAATAATAATTATTATTATTATTTGTGTCTTAGATGTCCGAAATATTTATTTATTTATTTATTCTTTCCTTTTTTTTCATTTTTTCATTGACACATCCTTCAATAAAATCTGTTTAGTAGTTTAGACAATAAGGTGAAATATGAAACATACATAGGCTGCCAAGAATATTACCCTTCCTTTTAGCTTTGTCATAGTTGGGTAAAGTACTTACACGTTTACCTGTAAGAGATTGCCTCCGGGTGATAAGGACGCCAATTATACTTTTCTCGTTCAAGTTTTACTATTTAAGTTTAAGTTAACCTTGTTAATAATATAGTGCAATGAAGAGATTTATTATTACTCTCTCCGAAACATTTCATTCCTCCTACAGGTAGGTTATTTATTTGTAGGTATTTTCATTTGTAATCGCGTAGTGGTTTCAATGGCCACCTACGGCAATGAGGGTTATCGGTTCGATCCCCATATGGGATAACACTTTGTGTCACCCAGCATAATTTTTAAGGCCTTTAATTTTAGATGGTTTACAACTTTTTAAGAAATGACAATCGTTTTCAATTTATGTATAAAGTGCGTTCCGCTAGATTATGCACACTTTGAGCTGTGCGTGCGACCTGTAGTTTCAAGTGTGTTAGCGTGTTGGTGTTCATACCCAATTGAGATTTATTAAAATGTTTCTATTCATCTAAAAACTTAAGTTTTCCATCGTACACAAAACAATCTGCATCGTTTTAAATTTATTATCAGATGACCTATGTAATTTTTATGTATATATACATAAGAATGTATCTACGCACATGTACTTAAAAACAAGATCATACCTATTTTGTACAGGAAATACCAATTGTATAATAGTTACACAATAATATCGAAATCAAGTTTCATTGCTTGGAATTGGGTCCTGTATGTGGCCAACTGCAAGTAGATATTGTGACCGTTCGACCACTGTCACTTTCACTCTCAAGGCGTGCGACAACAAAATAAATTGCAACTAGAAATACCTTATAAAGATTATACATGGACTGCACAATCTACAAGGGCTTTAATGGTTTCAAGTGCTGTGGAAGTGGTGTAGACATTTGACTTACTTTTGCTGTCAGCATCGTTGTTTATTCTTAAAAGTATTCATAAATGTTAAGATAAAAATTATGTGAATATTTTTTTAGATGGCTAGATGTACTCAAAAATAATATATCTATCTGTATTGTGCAACTTAAATCTAAAATAATCAATATAAAACGGGACAACAAATCATCAAGGTATAGCTTATTAGGGCATTATTTAATTTCGGTCATCTGACACAACTAAATTAGACTAAACTACTAAACTAAAATACTTTGGTAGATAAAATTAAGACCTTTAAATTGACTACTGCTAATATAATAATGGGTGAGGCTTACGCCCGTGATTGGACGTAGAAGTTCTAAAAATCTAAAAATACATCATTATAAGCTATACACATACAGTTTCACATTGTCACCTTCTGAATTTTCCAATTAATATTATCCATCGATCCATCGAAATATCTTTAATATCATTGAGTCATACTTAGAAAACTAAACTATGTATACGGAATTTCCCAAGACAAGGAAGAGAACACACGTTTGAAAATGATGAATTTTCAGAAACTGAGGTGATTACATACAGTTCTATTGTTACATGCAAATACTGCGAAATAGAACAAAAAGATATTGATGGTTCGGATTTTCCCATATGTCACCTTTGTTTTTGAGGATTAGTCAGAACAGTTTGTTACACGTACTTACACTTACTGTGACTGTTTGCGCTGAAGGTAGTGAGCGTTCTTAAACTACGGATTTAAACGTACTGTCAACAAATTTGAATTATAAGCCACTTTAAGCTTACTTTCTTACAGATATAAAATTAATAAATTAATATTTAAAAAAAAACAAGCTTTTACTGAAATGCCTCGAGACGAATCCATCGAGTCCAAACTCGTTGATGTTGCGACGTTTCATTACAGAGTTCCTATGGTCCACTTTCTAGCTCCAGGATCAGATCAGCTCCATGTCATTTTAATATTGTATTGTAATGCTGTATACACATGCTTGCAAAATTTCAGCAAAATCGGTTGAAGACGTCTACTTCAAAATTGAGTTGCAAGATTCCACCCCAAACATAGATACATTGCAAGTTAATAAAAAAAAAAAACTTTTAAAAATAGGTCGACAGTCGCAACGGCCTTGTCTGTTGCAGTATACAAAAAAGCATTTGTTCGGAGTCACAGTAAATTACAAAGAGCATGGAATAAAAAAATTACTATAACTGTTTTATCTAATGTATTATCAACTGCACTGATGATGAAGATAATAATTGCATAGATCTCCGACCAGCATTGACGTAGCTTGCTTAATATTTAAAACGTCCTAAGTGCGGCATGCACTGTAAAGAATCTTTGTTGTTTTGACGGTTTCAAACGATTTATCAGCAAAGTGGCTCATAATTCAAATTGGTTGTTAGTACATACTTAATATACATAAATAACTAAAACACCCATAATTGTTGAAAGCAAATGTAATTTATCAACATCCCAAAATATTTTTTTAAGACCACGTACCCTATATACATATTGATTACTTCCATGAGCGGAGTATTTAATGAGTGTAAGTTGCTAAAAGCGTGCCAGTTACTTGGATCAAAATTAATATATAAGGTTTCCGGTTTTATGACATTGCTGGGTGGTAAAGCTGTTCATTTCGTCATAGCTGTGATTAACATTGCAATTCTCTATTTATGGTCAGAATGAGGACCTTCCTTTCAAAAATTCTGAACTTATTAGTAACTTATAAATAACTACGGATTTATTTTTGTTCAATGGAAACTTTTTTAGGCAGCACGACAACCTTCATTTAGGACACAGTGATCAATAAATCAGGTTAAATGAATAAATACATTAAATAGCTGTTACTGTTAAATGAAGGGTTAAATAACAATAAGAATACAATGTCTATATTAAGAGACGAAACTAGCATGGTTTGTTATCATAGAATTGTGAATTTAATGAATATTCGATTCAATTTTATGATGAAAACCTACAAAGAGCGCCAACAAATAGCGATAAGCAAATAAGAACAAAAGTGTTGAACGAACCATGAAAGATATATCAATTCAACTAGCTAAGCCGTTAACCATTGAGTAACCATTGTTACAGTCTAGATATGACTGGACTAGTTTAAAATTAAGATATGTTGGATTTTACGAGAGCCAGGCCCCATGTTCAATGTTTGTTTGTTCAACTAACTAGCCTTTTACGATGGCTAAGGAGAAGTTTATAAAAACGGATAAATGTTTTTGTGTAATCTATTCTTCGGAAATTATTCAGTGGAATAGTTGCCATTTTTTTTATGGTTATTCTTTTGTTCTGTGTGTTTCAAGATATTTTAAAGCGATGATTAAGGAACATCTGTTATTGGCCATGGCGTAATTATATACCTTACTAAGATGGGAAAATAAAGCGAAGGGAGTAAGAACTCAGTACCCATACTCAAGGTTCATTTTGTAACCTGTTTTTGGTGATCACTTTCACTTTCTTTACGATAATCACCGGAGTTAATGTAGGTTATGGATGCTGTAAACGATAAGGGTGCCATAATATTTAATGTATTGAGAGTAGTACGTTGGGTAGATGGAACATTTACGAGTACCCACTTAGGAAGTTTCGTAACATAGTAAATCATCGATTCGTATGTTCTTTAATACTTTGTTAATACTATTGTTTTACTTTTTCTATTTAAAGAGCTCTATAAAAGTAAAAACTAAAACCCAACTACGATAAAAACGACGCTGAAAAAGTATAAAACAAGTTTCAAAAGCCGTAGTCACGCGTTGTTAAAGTGCTAGCCTATAAGATAAGCCTAGCCTATAATCAGCGGACAATCAAGACGCATCTAACGATACCTCATTTGTCTTATTCTGACTAGTAGTTTAGAAAGAAGGAGTGAACAAACAATCATACCATAGAAAAGCCACACTTATCGAATAAATACGGACATAGGCACGAGCAAATGCTAATAATATATGTATTTTTTTTTAAAACGTACAAGTAATGCCCTTTCCAATGATATCAAACACGGCATATTTATCTAAAATTATTTTTTTACTTACAGTACTTTATGTCGACTAGAGGACGCCACATTAGATTCAGTGACATGTCACATAGCCTATAACCAGCAAATGATTATGACGCTTCTAACGACACCTCATTTGTTCACTTCTAATAAGTAGTTAAGGAGATACGAGGGAACAAATGAACATACATACATACATAGCCTGTCAAAATCATAACCGTCGGTTGGCTTTGCCGTAGTCGGGTAATAAATAAGGTACTTAAAGCAGTATATGGTACTACGAAATAATGTTTTGTACGATATAGAGGTCGGAGGTCAGCCATAGAAATATCCCAAATAAACTACAATGCATTTTGTGTAACATAACTAATTAAGATGGCCGAGATTAAATATGGCACATTTATGTGGTAGATACACAGGTATGATAAATTTTGCGCTGACGTCATAACAAAAAGACGCATTATGTTATTCGGCTTATTGTTCTAACAAAATAATGCAACACCTCGAGCCTAATTGAGAATTGGATACAATAAAATTGATTAATTCAATTGTTCTTATTTGAACTACGTATAAAAAGAACCTGGTCTTATTTAGGTTTGCTAATAAATATGGAGGGAGCAGCAACATTACTAATGGCAATAACATTTGGAATGGGTGCAGCAGCAATATTTACTACAAAAGACAAACTATTCATAGTCTATACGTAGGTTATACAAAATAGTTACTTAGTACAATTGATCCATTTTTAGGGTTACGTAGATAAATGGCAAAAAACGGAACCCTTATGAATTCGTCATGTCTGTCTGTCCGTCAGTATGTCACAGCCACTTTTTTTTGAAACTATTAGAACTATAATGTTGAAACTTGGTAAGTAGATGTATTCTGTGAAACGCATTAAGATTTTCACATAAAAACAAAAAAACAATAAATTTTGTGGGTTCCCCATACTTAGAACTGAAACTCAAAATATTTTTTTCATCAAACCCATACGTGAGGGTTGTCTATGGATAGGTCTTCAAAAACGATATTAAGGTTTTTAATTATTTTTTTTTCTTAATGGAATAGTTTGCGTGAGAGACACTTCCAAAGTGGTAAAATGTCTGTAAACCCGCTGTAACTAAAAAAATAAGAGAATGATAAAACTAAAAAAATATATGATGTACATTACCATGCAAACTTCCACCGAAAATTGGTTTGAACGAAATTTAGTAAGTAGTTTATATGCTACGGAACCCTTCATGGGCGAGTTCGACTCGCACTTAGCCGCTTTTTACCTTCATTCCAAGAAGATGCCTATGTCTAGTAATGGCCTATTAAAGGTTGTTGAGGATGTCCACTTTACAATTAAGAATATTTTAAATACTGTAAGTCTGCCTACAGTCACAGTAGTCAAGCGTTGCTTGTTCTTTCCTCCTTTTTTTTAACTGGTTATTTTGTATACATATCTTTATGTACAAATATATATAAATATTAGTTATTTTTGTAGGTAAATCTCACTATCATAAGTACAATTGTGCGTAAATTGATAGTACACAGGTGTCGTGACGCATCATCATATTAACCACCTTTAAAACTGTTGGACATAGGCTTCTCCTTAGCAAGGAAGTTTCGGCCAGCTATACCACGCGGGGCAGATAAATTTTTTTTTTTTTTTGTCGTCACGCAAGCACGCTCGCCAGATGGGTTGATATAAAATTGTTTGAAGTTTTCTTTCTCTTTGCAGTGTGTACACTGCGTATTTTGCTCTCTTAGTCGCCTCATGCGACACCCACATCATGCCGCACACCAATTTATCTATTGGTGTGCGGCAACGCAAATGAAAGTAATGTGTATTTATTATGAGATATACATACAAGGTAAGTAACCAACGACCGGCATATGTCTGCGATGGCGCGACTAACTAATTACACACATATATTCCGAGCTGCTACGTTGCATTTTGCAATTTTAACATATAATTCTCTAAATGGCCGGTTGACGGCAATAGGCTTACTGTATCACTTACACTTATTAAAGTATCACTTACAAAATAAGTGTGTGAGTGATACTTTAATTGTATTTTGTTGGAAAAATTCAGGCTTGTAATATATCTCTGTTCTCTTTGACAATATAGGCTTAGGTAAATAAGTTTACCCTAATTTTCACACCGTTAGCCTTATTATAAAACACGTCCACACTATAATTCATCCTAAAACATTGAAATGATGTTTCTATAAGACAAGTTAAATTTTAACAAAAATTAAACCGACTTCAAGGTTCGACTCGATTTCTCTAGGATGCCATTATCAGATATCAATGTCCTTATCATCGTACCACCATCGGGACATATCCATTCCATTAAAAAAAGAATCATCAAAATCGGTTAATAAACGAGGAAGTTATCCGCAAACACACATAAAAAAAAATATAAACGGTCGAAACCTCCTCTGTTTTTTGAAGTCGGTTAAAAAGTAACGCAAGTTTTTGTAAGCAAAAAACATTACTGTATTATTAATTTTATTACCATGAACTTAGATAACCTCTTTGGTTATATACTGATCTATCGTTGACTGAGTACAATGGTTTGCAAACTTGTTGCCTTTTTGCATAGTAGCAACGATACACTGTATCTCCTGGCACCCGATAATTATAAGCGTTTGACCTTCTACCTGAAGTTACTTTTCCACTGTACCCACACCAAGAACCTATACAATTACGGTTAAGAATGACAACATAAGTACCACTTTTCAGCAGCACATGATCACCAAACTTCATTGATTCTTTGAGTTTAAGACCACTTGTGAAAGGTACGTATGGATTTAGATCACAGTTTATTTCTTTCAATTTGCTTTCTTCGCATATGAACTCGTCTTGAGCAAGAACGCCGGTTTCATTAGGCCGCACCAAAGTTCCCGTGTCTATCAAATTGGCATGTGCATAAACATTGATAATGGCATCCTTTTTATGACATACTCGTTCTCCACCTTCGTATATTAAACAGTCAACGATGTAAAATGTTTTATCAGGTATAGCTTTTGATAAAAATAATATTTTGTCAACGTTCTTGTAATTATGGTACCTTACTGTTTCACATTCAAATTTCCGAGATTCTTCTGGACCTTGACCGTAGCAAGATTTCATATTTAAGTCTTTGGATAACAATTCTACCATAGAAGTTGATTTTATAATTTTACATTCCGTGGAACAGTTGAAAAGTAGTGTATTATTTCTAGGTATGTAAGGATCATGGGAAGGTATTTCATTTATATTATTTCTACGGCTAATTCTTGGTGCAGTTGTACAAATAGGATCTTTGCCCTGAAAATATGTTAATATCCTTTAAAATTATTATGCATTTGGTTATAATACAATAAAATTTAGTAATATAAATATATTATTTAAAGTTATTACACATATTATTTAATGGCCGGCAACGCACTTGTGACGTCTCTGGTGTTGTGGGTGTCCATGAGCGGCGGTAATAGCTTACCATCAGGCTATACGACTGCTCGTTTGCCCACTATTTCATAAAAAAAATACGTAGATATATACGTATATATCGTTTCTGAAATGCATAAACGGGGTATACATAATAAGTTAATGAGAGACCGGAGGCCCAATGATGAAGAAGCATCAGTAGGCTGCCATGCTCCATTGTTGCATTATCTGCATTCGCAATGAGTGTGGTGACCACCACGCTTGGATTCTGCTTATGCTTTCTATTAGGCAGAGTAAAGTCATTTTGGCATAGATAAAAAAAAATTTACCTGATCTATTACGCAAACGACGTCTTTATTGTAAACCTGAAAATGCAATTATATGGCTAATATAACGTGTGTCTATTTCGATTTCGAAAGGTTACTTACAAAAGACATTAAGGGCAATCTTGACGGTTATTATAAAGTTTCTTACAATACGTTAGCGAGTGTATTTATTACATTACCCAATTGAGTATGTCATGTTAACCATCATTGGGCTGTTAATGGCCAGCTAAGCCTTACTTATGTCCAAATGCTATTGGATCTGACAATATTACAGTTCTTTTAGTCTTCAGCTGTAAGATTATTTTGATTTATTACAACTGAGCAATTAAAAGTAAAATAATTAGTTTTACTGAATTCCATAATTTCTTCTTGTTTTGAAGTTAAGGATGTGTTATTATAGTTTATTAGGATTTTTGAAGAACAGTACAAATATTCAAAATCATAATGTAAATTAAAACATATGTTTTAGTTGCAAAACATTTAAGACTTGCTATTATGAATTTTTGAAAAATGATCGTACCGTCAGATACGTATAATTTTTACGTACGGTTTATTAGTTATTCAGGTCTCTGCAACAGACACATGACCTGGCTGTCTTTTACTTAGAGATACAATCAATTGAATAAAACCTCTCAACAATCTCTACTGTGTTTCTTTCGTTCAAGAAACTACATACTTTCGTTTTCAATTTATATCATTTTTTATTTCTTACAGTTGTGTTTTTTACAAGTTTATTAAGTAAAATAACGCAGACCTTACCGATGTGACTTCGGCGAAAAAGAAGAAATAAATGATAACCAAACATATGAAATTGAAATTCATTTTTGATGTACCTTACACACGTAAGTGAAATCACGGTAAGAAATCAAAGAGGCGAAGGCGCAATAAAATGTTAACTGTGGTTTGATTCATTGCACATTAATGGACAAAGAAATTGGAAACTCTTGTTTGAAACTAAACTCAAGTGTGTTGTAATTTTTAAGAATAATATTAATCGTATTGTTTTAAAAGAGGAAATCACACCAGCATTATTTTTCATGTGTCACAGTGTTATTTACTACATGATTATGCATTCACATGATAGATGAAATAGGCTCAAGAGTACCAACTTTGGCAAGATAAGTGCCGCAAGTGACCTTGAGTGATGTTCTAAATCATGGTCGGATACAGTGAAAGGTTGTTTGGTTTGAGGTTAAAAGGAGTTACACTAATAAATCTGATAAATTCTATAGATACAAGCGAGAGATGTAGACATTATATGAGATATATTCGTAGTTAAGCAGTATGTTTGATAGATTACACGTCACGTTAAAACGGATTGACAGATTTAGATGAAATTTGACACAAAGATAAATTTTGTCACAAGCATCTTTTCTAGGTAGTAGAGCCACGCTGATTTCAGCACGAACGGGCCGGCTCGACCGGAGCGGTACTACCCTCGCACAGAAAATCAACGTAAAATGACAGCGATCATGCTGTCGTGTTTCGTTGGTGAGTGCGAGACCGGAGGCCCAATGATGCAGAAGCATCACTAGCCCGCCATGGTGTTGGGCACCATGCTGCATTGTTGCATTGTCTGCGTTCCCAGTATGGTGACCACCACTCTTGGATTCTGCTTATGCTTTCCATCAGGCAGAGTAGAGTCATTTTGGCAGGGCCAAATATTAAAAAAAAAAAAAAACTACACGAAAATTGATAAACGAATCATTATCGAATTTGATGGATAAAAATATATTCATATATTAAATTATCTGAAATTGTGAGAACTTTACGAAATACTTATGTACTTACTTGTTCGACGTATAACATTTATCTAACTTATACTCATGAGGACTATAACTACTTTAGTTTATTTAAACAAAAAGAACGATATATAAAGGTGCGCCAAACATATCTTTAGGTATTTCTAAGCTAAAACTTAGTAATACTTATAAGTATTAAAGTGACTTACCAACAAAATGAAGTTTTTTCTAATCATTTTGCACCACAGCTGCTGAGAGTTCCTGTAAAAATAAACAACACACAGTTATAGCCAATTTACTACTATTTACCTGTTCTATATTAAAGGCATAATATATTTTTCTAAATTTCTAGCATGTCTATGTTAAATTATATAATGAATGCTTCAGTAGTCCGGTTCAGTAATAGTGAAAACAGATAAGCTCACTTTCGTATTGATATACAATACTAATAAAATTTAAAACTAATCAGTTGTACACCAATAAGTTTTATAGAAGAGTTAACAAAGATGGAACTTTAAGGATTACAGCTCATGCCGTCATGCATCTACGATTTTCTTGGTATTCATTTATATAGATTAATGTCAAGTAGTAAATGTCCTATGAGTAAAATGATGATGAACATAATGTAGGCTAAATGTTAAAGGTATTCGTATTGTAAGATGTTGTATGTAGTATTAACACATGCAAGATAATATACTCTTCTACACCACCGTTTATAAGGAGTGATTACACAGGCAAAACATTATTATTACGGGCTGGTGAACATAAAAGAGCACTATTTTGGTCACAGTGTGTATTCGCGTGCTCTAGTTATGGCAAGGCTGAACGTGGGTGTTGCTAACGCTTAGGGCATTGTGCCTTGCTTCTTGCATTTTACCATTGATAATTCATGATATTTAGATGATGGAAAATATAAAACAATAAATGGTGTATACATGTTTTACAACTGAGAAAGGAGGAATAAATGTTGGTATTGAGAAAGGAGTATCAATCACCACCCAGTAATAAAAAATCATTTCTAATTCACTTCTCTCGATCAAAGCGTTTTCGGATCAAAGTATTACTAACAGTAGCAAAATAGCGATTGAAACTTTGACCACAATACGGTATGATCACACTACTGCCAATATTTGATGTTTAAAACGACAATACCTATAATGAAATTTGTGAGATTGAGAGTAAATGGGCACTAACTTTTAGCAAATTTTTATTACGAGAAATGACCATTTAATGTACTCATGAATCGGCACTGAAGTAGCGTTGTACTCATCGCAAGTGATTCAAGTTTATTATCGGACAATAGTTCCAGATTTTCGCATAATTTTGACGCGCAAGCAAGCGAGAATAATTAGAACAAATGCAAGTATTAGCGCTTCCTCTTATATGTAGTCTTCCGTGTTGAAATGGTACTTGAGAGCTTTATTGCGTACCCAATTAAGTACTCGAGTTTATTTGATGACTATGGGCATATTTGATTTCTCATTATCTGTTTATTTCATTTGCATTTAAGAACGAATTAGGCCACGGCCTATTTTTATTGTGTAAACACATAAACGTTGTGAATGTTAAATATTTCTACTTTTTAATGTACTTTAAATTGTCATATTTTTATTGCATAATATAGAAACCTGTATACATAACCATGATTAAAAAAAAAAACAATATTTACATACAAGCGTCAAAAAATTCCTCCACATTATCGCCTACTGGTAGGTTTCCAAAAGGCTGGCAGCATTACCACGTTGAATGGCAATGCTAATTCTCTGTGCTAGAAAAAGGCCGTCCTGCTGGTCACGAGAAGCGTCGATCAGTGGCGAGCACTCGAACCCCAAGTTCAAAAATGTAATTACCTATTTATTTTTATATTTAACGTCGTATAAAACAATTAGTGCCCCGGAAATATGTATAGCTCTTAACAATAAAATATTGTTTTTTTTTTAAATCATAAAAATGTTTACAAAAATTAAAGCTTAATTTGAAAAATTACGTAATTATTATTTACCTACGGGATTTTTTCGAAATAATTTACCTCAATATCAGTAAATTAATCCCATATTTATACTATACTATAATTACTTAATATCCTAAAGTGACGCATACGTTTACACAAACTCCATTTACATTATGTGGGTGTAAAATTCAAAGTATCGATTATGCATGAAATTAATGTTATAACCCGCTTAAGTGTAAATGTTTACCTATAATGGTAGCCCCAATGTGATAATATCCTTCAGCCATTAACAAAATGACTAAAATTAAGCAATATTGAGTAGGCAATTCGTTTAGTAGCCGATATTCACTACGGTGCGGTGTAGATCCGTATCTGATTGGAGTTCATTCATTATCTTTTCTCATGAACTGTACTTTAATAATTTTAGAGAAAGGTATGTTTATACTATAATTAACTCATCCAGTTAATTCTGGTCAATTTTATCTTATACTAGCTTTTATCCGCAGCTCTGTACGCTTGCGAATCAGTACTACGGTACTACGGTAAAGAGTAGCCTATGTCCTTACTCAAAAATCAAGGTAGCTCCATATCAAATTTCATTGAAACCAGTGCACTAACTTAGTCGGGTAAGCGTAAAAGATAGACAGACAGAGTTATATTGGATGTACTAGATTTTGTATTTTTTTTTGTGGTAGAGCGGGCTAACAAGCATACGCTTTATCTGATGAAACATTCTTTTCTTGTAAGTTTAAAAGTTGTATCAGTTTGGGGATACCACAGACTAATATACTAGATAACAGACTAATATAACTTGTTCCAAAAAATGGTTGTGCAAGACAGAAAGTGTCTTTAAAATCGCACAGTGGTAGAGTACTAATTATTGAAGTGATATTGAAACATAGGTATTTATCCTTTTTGCTATTTCTTATCTGTAACTGATCTAGCCAGCCATAAGTTCTCAATCGTTTCTCTATGGCTTACACAAATTACATTGGTATTTGTGTGTGTGGGTGAGATAGATTAATATATCAGTTCCGTAGATTAACTCATAGTACCCACATACCAAGTCCCAACTTAGAATTCTAAGGTAGTTATATTGTTTGACATGTAACTGATTATTATAAACCCACACACAAGGTAACAAGTATGCGACTTAAAAAACTATTTGCATTAAATTGCTAGCCGCCACCAGTGACCTTGTAGAACACCTTTTTATATTATAGGGAACAAACAAGCAGATAAGTAACCTCAAGAGACAAGGTGCTCAAGAGTCCTTCCTTCCAGAATAAGGGCACGGAAGTATTGAGCCACGGTAACCACCCTTCCCCCCAAAATACTGTTTATTCACCGGTTTTCTATTAAGCCGATGCGATCTTACAAATAGACGTAATGAGCAACACAAACATAGAAAGAGTCTGAAACATTAAAGAAAGTACTGCAGCAGAAGCATATACTCGTTTGTGCTTATAGATATTCCAGTAATTTCACTAGAATCGAAAACACTAATGAAAATCACTAAAGAAAAAGCTCAGCAACTTAACTGAATTACTATTAAGTTATCGTTTTTTTTAAATTGGACAAACATTTAAGAGCTAACGATAAATATTAGTCCCTTAGTATCAATTCTTTCATTTCTTAAAGAGCTTTTAAAAGCCTACTTAATGTCGACAAACTTGCATCAAAGTTACTTGTTAATTAAGTAACACTCATGACATCACTATTTGGCGTGACCATACAATGTTAATACGTAATTACTTATAAATTCTTCTATTATGGTGTTGTTTACTATAGAAAGTGTCAGTACAATGGGACATTGAACGATAGTGAAAATGCTGGTGTCTTCCGCATAATAAGTAGTCCTTTGGTGTGTTTTATGTGATTGGTCATGATCGATGTCGGAACCGAAATGTATCAAGATCCGTTTTGGTAGGAAATGCAGTAGGTGCTGGCTGCATTTTGGTATACAGAAAAGTTTCGACGATATCGCAGTGCTGTATAGTGAAAATTGATGAAATTATGATGATGGCTGCAAATTAATTTACTTTCACTGATGTACATCAAATGAGGTACGATATTAATGAGCTATAAAACATGCCATTTCTGGGATATTTAAACGCGAAGTCTATTATAAAGTAATGGTTATGTGTAACGGTGACTTGTAATTTTAGATTTTCAAGATATACTATTTATAATTAGAGCCAGGTATTTTAAATGGGTACTAGGACCATGTTGTAGGGATATCTCTTGACTGGCGTTCTGGTGACTGTTGTTGGTCGAGTGGCTAGAGACATACTCACTCACGGTCTTAATGCCTAATTGGCATTAAGACCGCACATAAAATAAGACTGCACATAAAAATACTTAAATATATATAAATACTTATGTACCTACATGTTATAGATAGACAAATTATAACCATCATCGAGCTAATGATCATCCTCATAACACAATACTTCTCTCGGCTGGGAATCGAAACACGATCTCTGGCTCAGAATTAAGGGTCGCTAAACATAAGACTGTTATACCGATATATATTTGTAGCATATACAGTAGTAGGTTCTATCTCTAGCACTATAATGTATTACTGTTCAGTGTAGTGCCCTTTGTGCAAGGTGACAAAGACTATATGTACTAACAAGCCAGTCGTATTAACAAATATTGTACTCTTTGCACTGTAGCATGGTGCGGGACAGTTTCAGTAACATTTCATTTTACTCTTGAATATTGTCGCGATTTACAAATTATGACTTAGACTTAGACTAGACTACATTCGCATAGTACTATTTACGCAACTGTGGGTGACAGTTGCCTATACGACAGTTATTAATGATTTAATATTTTGCGAATGTAAGCGCAAAGAGTATGTAGTATTTGCGTAATTTTCAGTGTGTGAGACCACTTGTACTTTTAATTACTGCCTTCTATGTAACTATAAAAGCTAGTGTTGCAAATAATTGAGTAGAATTTACAATTATTAGTTGTTACGATAAACAGGAAATGTAAAGCAGTAATTCTATAGTGTAAGAGAAGCGTCTAGCCGCGGTTAGTTTGTTGTGAGCTAAGCCGCATTATTTACGATTAGTATGGTTCACACCTCCGACCGCACTACGATAGGCAGAACTATCAAACTTTTTGAACACTTCATTTTTTGTTGAAAGATGTTAATCTATACATCTATACAAATAAATAAAATTGGAGTGTCTGTTTGTAATATTAAAATAACAGCTTTTTAATCAATGCGTATGTATGTATACACGATACATATACCAAAAATGTAGTTAAAATTTTTTTTGTCTGTCTGTCGGTCTGTCTGTCTGTCTGTCTGTCTGTCTGTTTGTTCCGGGTAATCTTTAGAACGGCTTTACGGATTTTGACGGGACTTTCACAGGTAGGTAGCTGATGATCCAGGGAGTAACTTAGGCTACTTTTTTTGACTAACTTTGTCCCGCGGCGTTACTCGCGGTACAACATTAACCGCGGGTAACACCGCGGGGTTCAGCTAGTGTCAAATATAATTGACATGTATGTATATTTTTTATACAAATAAATGAAATTAAAGTGTCTGTTTGTTATTGCAAATTAACAGTTTTCCAATAAATAATTATATGAAAGTAAATACGGTTAGAACTCACATAAAAAAATCTACTTTCATCCTATAATTACTAATGTCAAATTATTCTTTTACTAGCTGTTGCCCGCGGCTCCGCCCGCGTTTATGTCGGTTATCGCGGCAAATAGTAGCCTATGTGTTATTCTGATGTATAATCTATATTACTGTAAAGTTTCATCTAAATCCGTCCAGTAGCTATTGCGTAAAGAAGTAACGAACATATACACTCACAAACTGTCGCCTGTGTGTATTAGTGTCATTATATGCACATATATAAGTGTATTATATTTAATAATCATATGTTTTCCTACTATTTCCTATTGTCTTCTGCAAGTATTTAGGTGGAAACGAAAGAAACTAGAGTTCTGGTCAAATTGCGTTAATAGTCGGAAACTGAGAATAGTTTTAGTTGATAAAAAAGCGATTAATGGTCTTCTTAATAGATGTTGTAGTGAGGAAAAAGCAATTTCCTAGTAGACACGATGTTTAAGCGATTAATCTAGAAAAACTTCACTTCCTAACGGACGTGATTTCTAGTGATGCAATGCAGTATCGTGAATACTTACGCGAACGCTGGTAGCGGCGTGATTGAATAATTGGATTACTTATTTTTAACCGACTTCAAAAAAAGCAGGAGGTTTCTCAATTCGACCGTATATATATTTTTTTTGTTTTTTTTTTTATTTTTTTATCGCGTTGTTTGCGGATAACTTCGTCCTTCATGAACCGATTTTGATAATTCTTTTTTTAATGGATAGGAGATATCCCAACGGTGGTACCATGATAAGGACATTAATAACTGATGATGGCATCCAAGAGAAATCGAGTCGAACCTTGAAGTCGGTTTTTATTTTTGTTATTTATTCTGAATCTGAAGTGAAATGTATGTGGAAAAAGAGAATGACTATTAATCTTATATAAAATGATTAAATGTAATTAATTTTCTTGCACATTTGCAAGAAAAAAATAAGAAATCTAAGCTTATAGAAAGGTACTTGCTTGAGGAAGTGTCTGAATAAATTAGATGCGACTATTATCAGATTGATATTGACTGCAAAACATCGCTCGTTCACAGCCCGTGAACACGTTTTGTAATCATTGCAAGTGCACTTTGTTTGTTCCTCTGCATAATTCTATGTGAATGTGATGTTTTTAGACATTTCTTTGCACATGTGGAAAAGGAAGTAATAAGGAAGAAGTTTAAAGTGTTTTGGTGAAGTTTTGTGATGCCTGATGTTTTGATAGTTTATGCTTCTGCAGAACTTAGATTTCAAGGCACAGTAAGTACTAATCCTTACCGTTGAGAGCGTATTTCATCTGTATACAGCTATGTAGCTCATTAAAATATTCTTCAAACAGTCTGTAAACAGTTTTGTTTCCTACTCTAGTTTTACTTTTTCTATACAACTTTCATTAAGAAAGTGTGTAATATTTCTAGAAGCTAAACTATGACAGTGGGCTCTTCAATTTTAAGTGTTAAGGCAAGACCTCAGTGTGGTGAATTTTCAGTTTCAGATAATCCTATTTTAAATGCATTTACATGCAGTAACTATCTATATCGTTAGAAACTCGTATGGTTAAATGAACAGATTGACAGCACATAGATTTTAGTTATAATTTTTAAATAATAAGATCGGTGATTTAATGCATTAAATATTTCTGTTGCTTTTTATATAATCTTGTAATAAACAGGTTTGTATAAATTATCGACTGACATGAGATTTGTTTTTTTCTTAATCTTGTGTTCAATTAATCAATGATTGTATTTTAACGGATTTTACATGTGTGTGTTTAGTGCACTTTTAACTAATTAATGCCAGGCTTGAAACGTGATATATGACATAAGTGGCCTCGTATTTGGGTGATGATTGGCTACATTACATAACATAATATACTTAAGTAGTTTCATGTGCAATTTCGGTCACGAAGCATGATCAGTTTTACTCTTTTTAAAGGTCTCAATTGCACAAAGTGTGAATTTTGTCGCAAGAAGTTTTGCAGATTTAACATTAGTCATAAAAAATCTCAATAAGAGAGAGTTTTTTTAGTTACAGTTATTTATATTTTTACACTTTGAGATCAGTTTTACAATATTTTTATCACATTGCTTATTTAATTTTTCATGAAACAAAATTAAATAATTTATTCTGCAATTAGATTACATGAACACTTCTGCAAGGTAACCATTTCTTTTGAGCAGACGAGTTCGGCCCGTTCTTAACTGGATTAGTCCTGAGAAGAAAGGACGAAACAAAGTCTAGACAATCTTCAATCTTCTTAAATGCAAAAGACATTATTTAAATAAAAGAGCGATGATTACAATTTGAGTCACAATTACAATAATCAGTAAAGATGCCTTTGAACCTCGTATCGTCTGTAAAAACTAGAACAAAACCATAAGATTTGTAGCTACTATTGTTATTTTAGTTAATTTCCTTCAACATTATTTCTTTTGTTAGGTTCCTTTTATCTTTTCTTGAATATTTTTTATCAGTATGTAGCCATCTGGTCAAGTCAGTCATATCATGCTATTTAAGGTTTAATACTATTTGTCTACAATTTCATTAACTTGGAAAACAGTGGTTATTGATTTTATAACCCAAGTAACGGTAATAATATGGCTCACCTATATTAAGACCTACACCATCAATGACATCATTAATATCTAAAAATTAAATTTAATTCCATTATAGTGTTAGAATAACTGCGCAGGTGAAAAATCAGCTAAGTCTTTAATTCTGTAGGTATGCATTCTGACATTTTATAGGTCAACGAGCGAGCTTAGGAGTGGCCAAGTCTGTACTATAACTACTAGGTAATAAAAAAAAAGTTGGTTCTCGATTCTAGAGAAGAACCAATGAACGGAGTTTAAGATTTTAAGCGTGACTATGTATGCGTTTACTAATAATGTTATGGTTGAGCACCTTTAGTTAGTGTTCTGAGTCACAAAAACGATAGCGATCAGCGTGTGTCCTTTAATTACCTAAAAATGTAAAACAAGCTAATCCAGTTTAGTCGCAGACATTTTTGAGAGCTTTAATCACGTTTTAGTATAATGCAAATTTATTTAGGAACATCAACCCTCAGGGGTTCTTATTTAGATGCTGTATTATGATATTTATAGAACTTTTTGTATCAAAATAATAAAAATTAGTATGATATACATAGGATATGTAACATTCGAGAAGCCTTTGGTCAATAACCTTTAAATCTCTTTTGCCACAAAACGTTTTAATTGCCTGCTTTTATTTGTTTTGAAAACCAAAAAGAAAGAATAAGATCGACACACACATTTGTAGTTTTAGGTATAACTCCAACAATCTCAATTGAGTGAAGTTTTTCTAAATTAGTGGTAGTATCTTATTCTGATGACTCTACCCAATAGGACAAAATATTACTGGCCATATTAGGTAAGAGACTGTAGTTGGTAATGCAAAGTGCTTTTATTCAAATTTTTATGTAGAATAAATACTAATTACGTAAATATGTTACAATATTTACGAATATCCATTATAAGGGTTCCTATACTATGCAATTCCCTGTCAAGATTTCTAAATTACAATTGCTGCGTGTGATATTTTTTGGCAAAATTAATTAGTCCATAGGAATTTTTATGACAGTTATTTTTAAACAGTAATAACATCGTAACTAGTCACACAATTCTGTTGAGTTTTAATACCTGACTCTTGGAAGAATGGTAAACTTACTACAATCTGTCACCTTATGAATTTTGAATTTGAAGTATTGACAATTTCAACTTTTGGTTTTCATTTACACAATAAAATTACTCAGTTTTCGTTGTAACTAAGTATCTTATTTTAGATTTTTACCTTTACATTATAGATACGTACGTATCAGTAACTATTTATGATCAGTATCCAAACTAAACATATGTAGTTAATTGAAATTTATTGAATTATACATTTGAAATTCAATACCTTTAACGGAAATTATGTAAAAAGTAGGGCATCTTAACAAAATGGAAACACGTGTATGTCAAAAATAGTTAAAAGTAGAAATTTCCCTAGAAATTTTGCCGCTTTTGTCATTTAAGTCATGAAAGTTCCCGCGTCAGAGATAATGTTCTAGTGACAAATATTTATTTGTATTCAATCGATATTAAGTATTGGTATAGTATGGCTAGATATAAAAAGAGGACTTGATCGTGGCTCAAAACATTTTAATATGAAAACCGTAAGCGATAAGTACTTAAGTTTATTTAACAGTACCTATGAAAGATAATATTTTATAGAAAAACCTTAATATTTTATATCGCTGTGACTAGTGTCATTTTTTGTTTATTTATAAAAAGTAAGGTCAAAATGTCTGATCCTGTGACCATATAAGGTCAAGAGACAGCAAGTTGTTGTTACAATGTAGATGACTATAGTTAGGTATTGTCCGTCGATAAGATGCATAATATTTAATTATAGCGTTTGCAAGTGTATTTTTTAGTACTCATAATCCACTTGATCATTTGTTGTGTCTGTAATTATAAGATACATGTATCTTATAAATACAGTAGGTACATTTTTAGCGTATGATTACTCAATTAAGTACTTGCGTAGGGGGTTTTTTAAATTTTTAATTTTAGCTTGTTAAACCCTTTTAGAATTTGGTTAGTTTAATGAGTGCGTGTACTAATGTCACATAAGATGAACTCAGAAAATCATATGAGATTTATCCCGACACCAAAAAATCTATTGTCTTAAAATATACTTGTATATTATTTTATCGTGACCTGTTGATCTAATTATTATTAAAACAGAGGTCATGATTTGGATTCTCACCCAGGGCAAATAGTAGTTATGAATACATTTTTATTCCTTTTGTGACTGGGTTTAATTTTCTTACGTCGGGGTTCCGCGAATTTCTTTTCGAGGGTGCACCTGGTTCCCAGGCTTCTAGTACCCGAGACGGTGTGCGGTTTTTAGTTGGTTCGAGTCCGACATTACCACCAGCAAGGTGGTATCCGAGGGGCTTTCCGCACAAAAAAATGTGTAATTTTCTATAATACACATATATGTATGAAGAAATCTATAACCATGTTTATAGGCAATTTATTGGTCACGATAGTACAGTCTCTGCCTAGTACGGGGGATCCAACGTCCATATGTAAGATGTATGAGGTTATTATTTGGTTATTATTGTGAGATGAATTTATTAGTGAGCGTATTACTTTACATAAACAATCTAACTTACTTATATTATTGGAACCTCTTTCGCTTAATAAAGTCCAACATCAACTCAATTGGAGTTTGTTTTGTTTTTAGTTTAGGAAAGTAGAACTAACACTTCTTTTATCAGTTAACAAAGCATATTCACACCATTTTAAAGAGAATCGATACAATGGGAAATGAGGTGTGTCCTCAATACTTCCATTTAAACAACTTGAAACAACAAGACTAGGACGAAACGACGCGTTCGCGATCGCATTGAATTTGTTAATTTGAATAACGAACGCGTGTTGCGCACGCGCCGGCTTTGGTACGACTGGTGGAGGCTTCCCGCCAAAAACGCATAGAGATAGTGCTCGCAGGCAGTTGAAAAGATTCATTCATAAACGCGAATGTGATGTAATTTTCTTGTTATTAAGATTATTACGGGACCATTGAATCATTGCGGTCGGATCACGATATGGTACTAAGGTATAAGCGGTACAATTTTATTGTTCAACTGTAATAAAAGTTCTATTGTTATTGTAATAGCAACTCCTTCGTTTACAATTGAACTTTACCAATAAGATCGTTAGCTATGCATCTTTATCGATTGCTCTATAATTGTATTAAAAAGTAAAAGGAGGAACACTACAACATTCACAGTGTTCATTTTGATTAAGTTATATGGGTTATATTTATTGATAGACTTATATTTCTAAATCCTAAAGAGGTTTCTTTCAATGTATACTAATATTATAAACGCGAAAGTTTATAAGTATGGATTGGATGGATAAATGTTTGTTACTCTTTCACGCAAAAACTACTGAATGGATTTGGATGACACTTTACAGTAATATAGCTTAAACATCAGAATAACACATAAGCTCTATATAACTATTTGTCGCTATAACCGATATATACGCAGGCAATAACTAGTGCTATAAAATGGAACTGAAATTCCAAGTTATATTCTACGAAAGTAATTTCGACGCTGCCATTTTTCAGTTTTGGTTACAGGTATATTATACAAAAATAGTAAATAGATTAGGCAACTAATAATAACTTACAGAATAGTAAAGACTTGAAAAAGTTATTTGTTTAAGTTTATTATATTTGGTACTTTTTTAGTGCATTTTTTAGATTTCAATTCTGTTTATTCAAGTGAACTAATAATAAATACCAAAAATATTTTGCAAATCTGTCTCTCAATTTTATTGACACACAATTTTACTGACACACTGACACAGATTATAACGGCATCCAGTTTTAAACTAAGCAGAGCTTGACTGAATGACTTATTGAATACTAGAATAATTATTTTTTGGAAATACATTATATACCATTTTCATATGGAATGGATAATACGTTATTTTTTACCTCCGTGGCAGTGGTAGCGGGTTTTTTATGTTTTAGCTGCCAAAATAACTCTGCCCTGCCTGATGGATGGCATGAGCAGAATCGCTCGGATGATGGAATCGAACTGAACTCGACTTTGCTGTCTAATTACTACCAACCACCAAAACTGCTGTCTAAGGGATAGGAATAGGGCAGTTAGGCACTATTATATACATTATATATATGTAACAGTACGCTGGTAGTGAGTTCCAGGTTTTGACCGCTCGGCACAGGAAGGAAGAACCGAAGCAATGAGTACGAGAACGTATATCTACTACTAAGAAGCGGTGATTTCCAATGCCGGCACGTGTTGTCCTGTAGACTGTAGAAGTGAGAGGGGGGACCAGTTGGAAGAGCTCTTCAGAACATTCTCCGTGATACAAGTTATAGAGGACTGCCATGGAGGCGATATCTCTATGCAACTGCAGAGGCTCAAGGGACTCGGTGGCTTCGGGACTGTTGACAAATGGGTTTGCTTGCCGCTGCAACCGGACGAGACAAACAGGTACGGTGCGGCACCATCACAAAGATGAGAACAGTACTTCCCGGGCCGGACCGAATGTTTGTATGATCTGCATATACATATGTTTCGGAGTTTAGGTGTTTTCTATGCATAATATGCTTGTATTTAAAAAAAAATATAATTATGTATTTATATCAGTTCAGTTGTCTAGTATCCATAATCCAGGCTCTGTTTAGTTTGGGACTAGATGGCGTTGTGTGTTAGGTATCTGAAAATGTTTCTTTATTATTTATTTTGATTAATTTTGAATCTAATAAAATCTAATAAATGTAGAAAGTATATGAATAATTCATCAATAATTTGAAAAATATATGCTCTGCACAGCTGAGCATATCACATGACACTTGTTTCGATCTTCGAATTTAGTAGTTTTTAGTATGGATGTATGTTTTAATCTACGTTATGTAATTATGATATAGTTACATAAATTATCATTAACATAGTTTACATGCCATCTACTTCTATTAATGTAATAGATACAAACAAGTGACAATGTGACTATCAAAGTGCAGTACATCATACCTATTTATAAGGTAGTCAAGCAGCGCTATTAATAACCAGAACCTGGATGATTCAGATTAAATATACATATACAAAGGAAATGTACGTTTAAAGGTAATACCTTTAAACGTACATTTCCTTTGTATATGTATTAGCTTTATCGGATAATAAATAAATTCAGATATATACCTAAATGCTATATAATTAAAACCTAACCTATAAAACGAAAGTCGAAAATTTGGCAAAACTTTTATGTTCTACCAGCTGTTGTTCGTGGCTCCAGCGTGTATGTCGGCCTGTCAAAGATTGGTCGTACCAACACAGAAACCTTTGTGGGCTCAGGCTCAGGCTGTTACTCTGGCCCCAGATCATGACATAATCAAATGCATAATTTACGATTCTATAAAGGACATACAGACAAATATTCATTTTAATATATATAGATTATAAAACAAATAAAGCAGTTACTATATTACATTGACACGCAAATTTAAGTCTTTCAGTGTGGGTACGTAGGTACTCTTTAAACATATATTAGTAAACTTTTTAAAATTTACTAAATTTAACTCTTGTTTATTGTTTAATAACGTCTTCTTTCAATATTGGAATTGGATTGTAATTATGCCTTTGCCAATGTTCTCTGTAGTACCCATTCGTTCTGACAGAATTCAGCCCAACCTAATCCAGGTGAGATGCCCCTAACGTATGCAATAAATTTAACTTCTTCTTCGGTGGAGAAGTTAGAATCACTTTATTCTCCTCTAGGATCCGTTTCTCCTATAACCATCGAGGCTGTAAAAATTATATTGATCCTGAAATATTTTAACATTTTATCAATGCAATAGTATGTAAATAACGTTGTTTAAATACCGTAAATTGTATCTAGCTGTTTGCATAACAAAATGCAAGCAGGCTATATTATTCTCACGGAGCGCATAGAATACTGATCTAAAACACTTATCACAATATACATGCGTGCTATTTGCATTTTATTATAATTCTAAACATTATATAACATGACGTGCATCTGGTAAAGTAGTAATATAATTAAATTTTAAATTAGATTGAATTTGTTTGGAGATAACTACGTCAGTTTGCAATTTTTGTTTATTTTTCTACATTTTTATGCAAATAGTACTAAACGTCATGATTCAGTATCTGTGTGAATTTAATGAGTTGACTATGATCTAACTGTGTGAATTTAACGTTCTTGACACTATTTGTCAATGAAGAGAAATGGTTTAATGGCATAGTGAATTTCAATCTCAAAAATTGTTGCCTTCTGTTCTGTTGTGTGGATGGATGCGGGCTGCTAGAGACCGAGATAGATGTCGCTCCTTGGGGGAGGACTTCGTTCAGTGCACGCGATCAGCTGATGAGAATCGTATTCAACTAAAAAATGCATAATTTACCACTATTATTAGTTAGAGGACTCCAATTTCAGTTACCTTGTGAAAAATCATGAAAGCATTGTTAATAATTTGTTTTCTGTATCATCCGGTTGAGCCACACTTTCCGCCTCTTCGCTCTTAGTTTTCCCACGGTGTGCATGAAATTTCTAGAATTTTACTTTGTTATAAATTGTCGTACTTGAAAATATGCAAAAACCATAACGACAATCAGTTTAAATGTTTTGTTTTTCATTAAAAAAAAGCCTTGATTTGCTGAAATTATCTAGTAATGTAATGTGTTATATCTGGCAAAACAAATGTTATCCTTGTCCATTTGGTACTTCCTACTTAGTATCAATCTATTGGTACAGTTGAAATATTAATATTTGTAAATTTCGTAAAAATATTATACGAAAATGTTTTTAGGTATTACTATTGTGGTGGTATTACTTTACCTTGATTGCACTTTCTTTTGCGCAAGTGCAAGGCCTCACTATTGTTGCTTTTAGTAAAACCTGGAGCTCAAATCGTTTTTTTTCAAATCATTGATACAGTGAAATAAATTTTATATTTGTAAAATATGACTGTGTGTACAAATATAGGCAATAATAACTGCCAATGGATCTAAAGACACCGGGGCCGACTCAACTTTAAGGTAGGGACTTCTTCAGCCTAGTAAACTTTAAATCAATTTGAAAAAAAAACACACCTTTAAAAAGATTGTGTTTTATCTTATTTACTCTACAGTAGATTAAAATTTCATTCGTGAATTGTATGTTGTTTAAATGCCATACTTTTTTGCATAAATAGGTATGTTCATAAGTTCGCGAAGGTCCAGACCGGATCAGCGTCAACAAATTGTAAGTTATTTTTAGAGACTGTTCTGAACCTCTGTTAGACTAGAAAACATGTTTTGTTTTGTAAATTTAAATAATCGTACAGGGCATTTGTTGCCGTAAAAATGTTGCAACCGATAGTTGAATCAACGGTACGTCCATCAGTTCCTCATAATGAAATCTGCAAGTAAAAATGTATTCACCCAAAACAGGATCTCCAAATTGCTTTTATTGGCAGTTATAGCTTTAAATTACTTTTTTTATAAATTATGTAAGATAGATAAAAAAATGAAAAGCGCTTAGTTTATTTTTAAACAACATATTTCATTTTCCTTGTCGCCTTTTCTTTGTCCACCTAATATGTCCACTCAAAATAGGATTCAAATATGTGACATTGGGATTGAATGATTCGGTGTTTTTAAACTTTTCGTATAAGCTGCGTCTCTTGGTACTATCTTTGGTTGTTGTATGTTCCAGTGAAATGCCTATGAAAATCGGTATAGTCGTTTCACAAATTTGTCGGATCAAACCGACAAACAGATAGACAAAAATTAAAAAAAAAGGTGGCGCAAAGAAATAAATGAGTACACATTTTGAATTTAATTTCAATTATAGAGATTTAGCTTGTGCCCGGGGCTCCGCCCACATGAGTGTCGGTTATCCCGGTAAAGACTAAAGATCAAAGTATCTCCATGCCGAATTTCATCGAAATCGGTGCAGCAGGTTGGTCCTGAAAGCGTAACAGACTGACAGACAAACGATATTACTATGAATTCGCCGACTTAAGTTATTTTATCTTTTAATTTGTTCTTATCTGCGAACAACTCTTAGTACCGTGGAGGTTTCGTCAATATTATTTATTAAAAAGAAGCCAAAAACCCTTTAAAAGAGAAGCAAATTGCGACATGCAAAAAGTTGATAGTTTTATTATACTGTCACAATTATATGCTTATATTATATCAATAAGAAGAGGTTTAATATTCAAATTCAATTTCAAAATAATTTATTTTATTAAGACACTAAGTGACATTTATGAACGTTAAATTGAAGCTACAGTTAGAAATCATAGATCGACACAAACAGTCGCCACAGCATGTGCTGTGCTGTCGAGGTATATTAGGCAAAAACACCAAAATCTACTGCCTGCTTGTGTCGATCCATAACTTTCAGTTTTCAAAATGCGTAGAGCCTTATGGGAACAATACTGACAAAGAAACTCATTGCCACTCTTTTTAAAAGTCAGATATTCAGGTACAATAGTGTTAGTATTAAATTAAACAGGTGCATGCAAGCTGTTGCCACCTAAATTTCATTTTATTAAAATGCTACAAAACCTAATGCACAAATAAAAAAAATCACTCAGTGAAAACGTTGAAGGTTTGAGTCTATTAAACATAGAAATCATTCAAGGTGTACATCTACTTACATTCAGTTGCAAAAATCTACTGTTAAAAGTAATTCGTGACTGGATTAAGAGGCTAGAGTTACAGTTGCGCGAACCAAAATAATAGTATAGACTAAAGCATCGCTGAAAAGGCCGACCAGTCACCCCAAGCAGCATCTGTTCACGAGTATAATGGATTTATTAGCCATCGTCTCTACTATAGCTCTAAGACTTAAATTCGTCGTATTAAAACAGTTTAAACTGTTTCATTATTACGACAATATCTTGAAAGGGTTTTCTTACTGATAGGTATTTTCTACAAAGACAATTCATGTTTTGAAACCTACATGGATGGGTACTGTACATTTTCAGATGAATTTCCTCACATGAAATTTTCGCCTCGAAATAGATGTGAAGTTTTTAGAAATATTAATATTATCTATACTAATATTATAAACGCGAAAGTTTGTAAGAATACACAACACAAACATAGGCTACTATTTGCCGCGATAACTGATATATACGTGGGCGGACAAGCAAAAACTAGTATTGTAAATATACTATTTTTGAGCTTAGTGTAACTTACTTTATTATAAATCAGGAGTTTGCTACGCTAATTAAAATTTGCTGAAGTTCACTGCTGGACATAGTACTATTTTTAGAAATAAATTTTTGGCTTAGTTGCAATATCTTTAGGCCAGACGTGTGTGCATAAGGTTTTTTAAGTTTTCCTCTTAACAGTGATATAAAGTAGTGTTCTCCGCCGCCTTCAACTACAGGCGGGTCACTGGGTTGGGCCGTGATGGGCCTTTTGGTAACTACCAAAACAGACAAATATATACACCTTGAACTCAAAGGTGTAGCCTCAAGCGTGTGGTGAACTATGCTTAACGAGGTGAGCTCCTAGGGGTGTAGACCCAAAGGAGCGCCCGTCTGCCAATACTAGGTTGGGGCTGGAGGATGGTCCGGTGGGATTGAGGATCGTCCGGGATAAAAAAGTAATGGATACACAAGACAATTTACACTTGTAAATTTCGTAAGCCTGACATCTGTGTGTTTTCAAACCAAACCTATGACATAATCGATTTCCTCAGCAGTTTGTAGTTTGATTGTCTTACTAGTACATCCATTATAGGATAGATGGCGTCTCAAAGCTGATTAATTTTTGTTCACCAACATCTTATAGTACAGTTTACTTTTGTTAGATGGCGCGCATCTATATCTTTTATTTAATACCATCTAACTAGATGATGTTGAAGACTGTTATCTTTACTAAAAAATACTTCTGCTGACTTTCTAACATTTCCAGAAACATATAACCCTTTTTGGTTTTTTGCTTTGTGCGGAAATTAACCAAAAACCGCACACCGTTTCGGCTATAGTTACCCGGGAACCAGGTGTATCCTTGAATCTGCACATATCTTAGGCCATCTACGGCTAGAAGATGACCCCCTCCTGTGTGGGAACCTTGATGTTTAATTTCTGCCTCTAAAAGGGCGCGCATGCTTCGCAGTGCTAACGCCGCCACCCTAGCCTGTTTTTACTAGGACCATCTGGCCTCACCTGTTACTATAAGGCTTGCGCTTATGAAGGACGGAGATCGGTCTCCGATCTCCGGAGCCCGAGTCGTCTGCCCGACAAGTCCTGTCCTGTCCTGAGAATTCTAAACCTCACTAATTTTAATTTACCTAAAAACTAAAAGAAAGATCTGTATCTGTAGAGCTGAAATACAAAACATACTACAAAACAAATATTGTCCGAAGTGGCGAGTTTAGTTTAGTGTATAAATAAAACGAAAATGTAATAAAAATATTTTGATATGTGTGTGATGTAATTTAGAAATAGGTGATATTTATACCGTAATCACGTGTGAATTGTATAAATTACATTTGGATTAAATTTTTAGACGATTACGAACTATGCAAATCTCTTATTTTATTTTCATTACTTCCTTAATAAAAGTTCTCTTAATTTATTGACTTTCGAATTTGTACATTTCATCTAAAAATAACATTTTTCGTTCAAATGGTACCTATAATTTACGTTAATGAACATTTAATTATACAAAAGTTTTCCAAACATAACTATCGTCATATAAGTATTCAAACCGGTTTACACTCTACTTACTCATAATTGCAGTGGCAATCGGGCTTACCATAGTAGACAGAATATTAATAATTATACAGACTTTAGTAATTCCTTCTTCAGTTCAAGCAGTCAATAATTTGCTCCTTTTTTAGTGTGCTTATATAAGAGTAGATGGACCACTAATTATCAATATCATCAATTGCCTTAAATAGTTTCCTCCAGCAGAGACATCTTCTAAGAAAGACTTTTAGCATACTATACTAAGCTGGCCAAACGGGATAGCATAGGGTTTATTTCAAGTTTTCCTCGACTACCGCATTGAGAGCACCTAATACACGTGCGAGCGGCGTACCTCTGTAGCAGGTTGGTGCGCGCACGGGCTACCAACAGCAGTTGCGGCCTCCATAGTCGCCCAACATAATACACATAAGCTAATCTAGGATTAAATAAGTGGATTTTGTATCTTACCAAGTAACACCATAGGTTAGTAAATCACTAGTGATATTTCGCAGCTTAGTTCTAACTTGTAATATCCTATCGTGCCGAGAACAAACAAGGACGTTTAAACCAATGGATACACGGGGTTTACCCCATACCATTAACTTTAAATACATTAATCTGAAATACATTCTTTATCCGTTCTACCATTATTGAGTACTTTGCTGTTGTGTTTAAAAATATCAGAGATGTGCTTTCTGAAATGTTAGTCCTTGGTGACCCTTACTACATCTACGCGCTGCAGCGGCTCACCGTCTATAATGTATTGATGGTGTATCTTATTAAATTAATGTATGAATGAAAGCACCAAGCATTTAGACACATTGAAGAAAAGTTTGTTGTAGTGGGTTCATGCAACAACCCTGTTTATGTCCCACTGTACAGAATCACAATCAGCAGTCTTTAACAATTACAGATATCTTAAGATCATCAGAAAAGAGTAGACCAGTTGATCTTACCACGTTAGGTGGTTCACATTACTGCCCTGATTCACGCCAGATCTCATGTAGTGTCCGGCACAATCGGCAAATTGCCATCTATCGTTTGAGTAGCTTGCGAAGGATTTTAGTGTGTGAAGTGTGAAATCAATGTCTATCATCTTCTAAAGGAGAACATCATAATTGACTGCGTCGAACGCCTTCGACGAAAATTAAGGCAACGAGTAACTCATGAGATAAATAAAGACTTTCTTGTGCATTTAAGCAATTATGAATCCATCTCAAATATCTCAGTACCACTTGAGTGATTTTCCAAAGATCAGGAAACCTTGCAGTAGTTATACACGTATTGAATAAGTATGATAATAGTGGAAGTACCGCCATCGGATAGTCTTTAATAGTACATGGTTGAATACCGTCAGGTCTCACTGAGAGTTTGTTCCCTTAGTCACTTCTAACGACACCCATAAGATGAATAGGGGTGGTGTTATCTATATTCCTAATCCATTACCATACAGATTTCTATGGTATGAATAGAGCGAAGAGCCGTACGTAGTTACATAATAGGCGTAGTGTAACCAAAACAAACATTTGATTGGGTCACACTGCACCTGTGACTTTGTAAATAGCATTTACAATTAAATGATCGGTTGACTTGTGATAAAATTTTCAGGGGTCGCAATATTATATTTTTGCGCCTGATTCTTGCCTAATCAGGTTTTCCTTAGATTGATGAAACAATAATGGTTTATTTTCTGAATTCTTTATCTGATTTAGAACCTATCGCATACTTTTTTAGGTTTTAGTAAATTTCTCATAGATTTTTTATTAAATTTCAAAGAATGCCTCTTTTAATTTAGAGTATTAATTTTCATTCGTTATTGAGTAATCCATTATATTTCATACCTCACAATTACATAGTTTCTTTAGTGCGAGCTTGTTGCAGTATATTATTTTAACTTTGTCGTTTCTTAAACAATCCTGGCTGAATACACAGCTGTATATACTCGTACAATACATATTATTAAGGTCTATGGAAGTACTACCTATATTTTCTACACATTCCATAAATCCCATGGTAAATTTTAGGAGCGAAATTCATCCTGCAGCCGCACTAAAATTAAACTATGTTGGAAACTGGTGTGCGAGTACGCCGCCTTTACTGACCTATATTTCTTTCTCGATTGGTGATTTTTTAGGGGAAAATAATACACAGATTATTATTTTATCAATATTTTATATTTTGTTACCTTTTTAATTTATAACAGTCCAATAATGTTTCTTATTTACACAAAACTACCATTATCTTGCTTACCAGTCAAGACAATTGTTTACAGGTTTGATGATAGTCATACACAACGTTAGGTTCCTTGCTGGAACCTAATTGTATAACTAAAACTCTTGATTAGATCTTAATATATATTACAATAAAATGCTTTTAACAAACTTAGTTCTACGCTTTTATAAAAATAGTCCATATAGGCCTTGTTATTTTTTTCCTTTAATTTAATTCCAAATATTTTTACGAGTATTTTTTCATTTTTATCGTTTTTATTTATTTTAATAGCTGACTACTCTGATATGAACCTAAACTATCTATCTATCTATTAATTTTTTTCAAAAGTAATTCGCAACTATTATATATATACAAATCCTTTTGCAAAGCCGAAAATAAACAAAATAAAAAACGAGATTACGGTGAAGCCAAAGGGTGAAGAAAGAAAGGCTAATAGTTGTGGCCATCTATGTTTGTATAGGTAGCGGCACGTAAGTCTAGCGCTGAGCGGAACGTTCAGGCGATAGCCGCGCATGGGTACTGTCGCGCACGCAAATTAGTCCGGTCAATTTAGACAATTGAAATAAAGAAAATTCCGACAGAGCCAAATCTTCGTAGAGACCTTATAGACCAGGATAGAAGCCTTTAAAAATAATAAAAAGTGAAAAAAAATAATAGTAGTATGAAACCCATTGGAAAAGAAGGGGAATATTATAAAAATGAAGGGAAAAATAATTTACGGGCGATCTAAGGTCGGGAAGGGGATGGGGGTGAGTTTTTAAGGGTAAAAAACGGTTTTTCTCGATTTCCGGCAAAACTAAAAGTCCTATCGAAAAAGTCAAATGGCAAGGTTATAAAGGTAATAAAAAGATCTAAAACTTTTGTATTCACACTTTTTTCGCATAATCTCAAAATTTATGTGAAAAATTCAAACAACCAAGTTTTTGGTTTTTTATTTTTATCTTTTACAATTATCAATTTTTTTTTAACAAAATTTCAAAATACATAAAAAATATATTAAAAATCTATAAAAATATATAAAATATATATCGTAAATATATTTTTAATAACAAACTTTTGGCCGATTTTCATATATATTTTATACATTTCAAATATATTTCAGATATATTCAAAACTTTCAAGTTCGAGTTTTTTTTTCGATTTTTTGCATTTTCTGAGAAGATTTACTATAGAAACATATATTGTTTTTTTCACCGTCGGAAAGTAGAGATTTCAACGAACAGAAAACATACCAACTTTTTGAAAAAAGCTGATATTTTGACAGGTGAATTTTTGATTGAAAATTATGGTGTATTTTCGATATTAATTCAAAATAAGATGAAAAAAATAAATATTTTTAATCAAATAAATTACAGCGTATTTGGGAAATAAGAAGGTAAGTTTTCACAGAACACTCGTTAGAAAAAAAAAAAAATTGTAGAATATAATAACAAAAAACCAAAAACTTGGTTTTTTGAATTTTTCACATAAGTTTTGATAAAATGTGAAAAAAGTGTGAATACAAAAGTTTTAGATCTTTTTATTACCTACAACATTGCCATTTTACTTTTTTCGATAGGACTTTTAGATTTGCCGGAAATCGAGAAAAAACGTTTTTAAACCTTAAAACCTCACCCCCATCCCCTTCCCGACCTCAGATCGCCCGTAAATTATTTTTCCTTTCATTTTTATAATATTTCCCTCCTTTTCTAATGGGTTTCATTCTACTATTATTTTTTTTGTTTTTAAAAATTATCGACCCTGGTCTATTAGGTTTACCACAAGGAATAAAGTGTCAAAAGTCCCAATCAGTCCCATGTGCGCTAAGGGACTTATTCGTGACCCAAGGTCAAAATTTTAGGTTTTTTGATTTTTCTCGAAAACGGTAAGTTTTATCGAAAAAATACCTCAAAGCAAAGTTGTAGATCTTAAAATTCTCTATAAAAGTGGTCTTTATGATATTTTCTCTAAGACCCACTATTTCCCAGATATTGCGCTTGTAAGAATCACGTTCTCATATTTAGGTACTCAAGCAAGTAAAAATGCCTACTCGTGTCTCCTCTTATGTATACATTATACTATTCTAAGAAAATATACTCTAAAAAGACCGCCGGTCCTTTACCGAATCAAGAAAGCAATAACTTAACAAAAAACAAAAAAAATAAATTAACAGCGATAACAATATAATTCAGAACGCGACTGTACACTGGAAGCACGCGGGGCGTCGTATTGGTGCAGCGAACGGAATGCGACTGGAGAGCCAATCGGTGCTACGCACGCCCGCCCCTCGTCCCTCTTGCTCCCCCAAGATACCTGTTTTTTGACTTCTGCGCAACAACTGTCACCGCTAGAGTTATGTGCCGCTACCTATATGTGCCACCGTACCGTTTAAACTATTGAACCGATTTGTATAAATAAGATATTAACTAGATTCGTAATATTTATATATATTAACATCGGCTATATAAAATTTAACAAAAGTTTTTACGTAGTCCGGTTGTTTTTAAACTTTTTCTTATTGGTAATAAATTACAAACATACGTACTATAAAATTGTTGAATTCAATTAATAGTTGAATATATATAATAGTTACCAACTGAATATGTAAATATGTATACTAAAATCATTACACATAAGGCTGTCTACCATTTTAAGAGTTTTCTTGATATCTCTAGGATCCCATCGTCAGATTCTGGCCTAAGAACAATGGCATCCAATACAAAACAAAACTTGTAAGCTAAAAAAATGCTTGCAATTTATCCCATCTTCTGGTAATCAAAATATATTATAATGTTTTCATGTTTTCAATTCTTTAAAAAACTTACAATCGAGGGGCAGTGTACGGTTAGCATATTTTTAATTAAACTACACACAATTATATGTACAGGTAATTCTTAATACTTTTCTTTCTTAAATTTCTATTCTATTCTAAAAATTATATACATATTTAGAGAGCATACACAAGGAAATACAATTAACCTAATTCTAATAGGATTTGGTTTCCAGAAACTTACAATCTATGTTGCTTACCTAGCCTACTACCTGACTTATATTTATCTAAGGGAAGTGTTAATTTCTATTTTTGGCTCAACTGGGTAATATAACCATTTGAACTCAGAATTCTTAAGTCCAAATTTTGCATCTTTTTCCGTTTCTGGTTTAGGAACATCATCAGAAAGTAAATCGAGAACCTCTTGTGTAACTTTAGGATGGAATCCAGTGTCATCGGCCACATAATCGATCCTCGTTCTAATACCATCTCTACCAGTAACATAATAGTAACCTTTCTTGGTACCATTTGCGTAACCTTCTTCAAAATGACCATGAAAACCAACAGTGTAATTAAAAGTATAAAGTACTTTCGTCATATCGTTTACATTCAGACCATCAGGTAGCCCTGATTTTTCACCAGGACGAAGCGCGTTAATATCTGTATTCTTATCAACTATTCTTAAATTTGCAGAAACTAATGTAGGTTTGACATCATCTGGCAGAGTATATTTCTTTGAACCCCTGTTCTTGTTTGGAGTATTAGAAATTTGCGTGGGCGTGGGAAGAGTTGGTAGGTTTTGTAAATTGGGTTGGACAAATCGTTGAGATCCTCGTGAAGGTTTAGAGTTCTGCGATGGAGATAAGCGATTTGAGATTCCATTTGAACTTTTAGGGCTTGTAGTTGGAGGTGGAAGATTGGAGTCTTTTTGAGGTGTATCTGGTATAGTGCGTGGATTGTTTAAGTTTTCTTTTGTATTTTCTGGTGAATTACTCGGTGTCTCAGAACTTCGAGTAGGAGATAGACCTTTTAAGTTTTGCTTTGGATCCTTAAGTAAGCTATTTGGTGCATTTGTGTTCTGACCGGGAGATAGGCTCTTTAAATCTTGCTTTGAATCTTTTTCTAGCTTATTTGATGCTTTGGATTTTTCAGTAGGAGATGGGCCATTTTGTTTATTACCTTTTTGTGATTTGCTTTGTTCATTTGAATTCTCAGTAGAAGAAGGGCTGTTTAAGTTTAGTTTTGAGTCTTTTTGTGGTTTACTTGGTGTTTCGGAATCATCAATGGGAGATGGGTCGTTTGAGTTTTGGTTTGAACCCTTTTGTGGCTTGTTTGGTGCGTTGGAGTTATCTGAAGGAGGTTTATTGGACTTATCAGAAGGAGATGGGTCATTTAAATTTTGTTTTGAATCACTCAGTGGTTTACTTGGTGCGTTGGAGTTCTGAGTAGGAGATGGATCATTTAAGTTTTGTTTTGAATCCTTTTGTGCTTTACTTGGTGCATTGGAATTATCAGTAAGAGATGGTTCGTTTATATTTGGATTCGAAACTTTTTTGGGTGTTCTTGGTACTTTGGAGTTCTGGAGAGACGGACTCTTTGTATCTTGTGTTGAGTCTTCTGAAGTAGTAATTGGTTTGTTAGAAGTCTGGGTAGAAGATGGGCCTTTTGTGTCTTGTGTTGAGTCTTTTGGAGTGGTACTTGGTAGGTTGGAGGTCTGGGTAGGAACTGGACTTATTGCGTCTAGTGTTGAGTCTTTTGAAGTAGTACTTGGTATGTTGGACATCTGGGTAAGAGATGGATCCTTTGTATCTTGTTTTGGATCTTTTGGTACGTCTGTGTTCGGGGTAGGCGATGGATCCTTTGCATCTTGTGTTGTGTCTTTTGGTGTAGTACTTGATGTGTTGGAAGTTTGGGTAGGAGATTTACCCTTTGCGTCTTGTGTTGAATCTTTTGGAGTGGTACTTGGTAAGTTAGATGTCGGCGTAGAAGATGGGCTCATTGCGTCTTGTGTTAAGACTTTTGGAGTAGTACTTAGTATGTTAGAGCTCTGAGTAGGAGATGGATCCTTAATGTCTTGTTTTGAGTCTTTTGATGTAGTACTTGGTATGTTGGAGGTCTGGGTAGGAGATGGATCCTTTGCGCCTTGTGTTAAGTCTTTTTGAGTGGTACTCGGTATGTGGGAGGTCTGAGTAGTGGATGGATCCTTAATGTCTTGTTTTGAGTCTTTTGGTGTAGTACTTGGTATGGTGGAGGTCTGGGTAGGAGATGGATCCTTTGCGTCTTGTGTTAAGTCCCTTTGAGTGGTACTTGGTATGTGGGAGGTCTGAGTAGGGGATGGATCCTTAATGTCTTGTTTAGAGGTTTTTGGTGTAGTACTTGGTATGGTGGAGGTCTGGGTAGGAGATGGATCCTTTGCGTCTTGTGTTAAGTCTCTTTGAGTGGTAATTGGTATGTGGGAGGTCTGAGTAGGGGATGGATTCTTAGTGTCTTGTTCTGAGTCTTTTGGTATAGTACTTGGTATGTTGGAGGTCTGGGTAGGAGATGGATCTTTTGCGTCTTGTGTTGAGTCTTTTTGAGTGGTACTCGGTATGCGGGAGGTCTGAGTAGGGGATGGATTCTTTGTGTCTTGTTTTGAGTCCTTTGGTGTACTACTTTGTATGTTGGAGGTCTGGGTAGGAGATGGATCCTTTACTTCTTGTTTAAAGTCTTTTGAAGTAGTACTTGGTATCTTGGACGTCTGGGTAGGAGATGGATCGTTTGTGTCCACTTTTGGATCTTTTGGTGGGTTCAAGTTCTGGGTAGGCGATGGACCCATTGCGTCTTGTGTTGAGTCATTTCGTGTAGTACTTACTGTGTTAGAGGTCTGGGTAGCAGATGGACCCTTTGCGTATTGTGTTGTGTCTTTTGGAGTGGTACTTGGTATATTGGAGGTTAGGGTAGGAGATGGATCGTTTTTATCTTGTTTTGGATCTGAGTTACTTGGTGTGTTTGAGGTTGGGGTAACAGATGGATCTTCTGCCTCTTGTGTTGCGTCTTTGGGAGTGGTACTTGGTATATTAGAGGTCTGGGTAGGAGATGGCCTCATTGCGTCTTGCGTTGAGTCTTTTGGAGTAGTACTTGATATTTTGGAGGTCTGGGAAGGTGATACCCTCTTTGCATTTCGTGTTGAATCTTTTCGTGTGTTGGTGTTTTGGTTAGAAATCGGAGCCCTTGAATTTTGTGTTGAATCCTTATCATCCTTACTTGGTGTGTTGGAGTTCTCGGTAGGAGATGGACCTTTTACATCTTCTGTTGAGTCTTTTAGTGTAGTATTTGGTGTGTTGGAGGTCTGGGTAGGAGATGGACCCTTTACGTCTTGTGTTGAATCTTTTGGTGGGTCGGAGTTCTGGTTAGGAGATAGGTCCTTTGCATCTAGTCTTAATTCAATTTGAGGATTACTCGAGATGTTGGAGGTCGGGGTAGGAGATGGACCCTTTACGTCTTGTGTTGAATCTTTTGGTGGGTTGGAGTTCTGGTTAGGAGATGGGTCCTTTGCATCTAGTCTTAATTCATTTTGAAGATTACTCGAGATGTTGGAGGTCTGGGTAGGTAATGGATCCTTTGTGACCGGACTTAAATCTTTTGGATGATTACTTGGAGTGTTGGAGGTCTGGGTAGGAGATGGATTCTTTGAGTCTCGTGCTGAATCTTTTGGTGTGTCAGAGTCCTTAGAAATAGACTTCGGTGTTGTAGTTGAAGCTTCTGGGTCTTCTAAGGATTGTTTTAGAGATTCACGTGTTGTGCTGGAGCTCTTAGTAGGATATGCACTGCTTAAATTCTGTTTTGAATCTTTTTGTGGTTCACCTGTTGACTCCTCAAACTGGTTTAACTTACTTCTTAAGTCCCTATTAGGTTCGCTTTTCGCTTTAGGCTTTGGACTTGTAAGAGAATCAGATTCTGTCTGAGGATTATTAGGTTTTTTAACACGAGGAACTAGACGTTGGCTATCAAACACTCCAAGTCTTATGATATTTTTCTTTACAGATTCAGGGACCGAAAGTTCTGAAGGAAAGTTAGATCGCAGGCCAAAAAGTGGAGTTAGTGGTGTTCTAGTAGGAAGGCTACAACCGCTGCAAGACTTACCGGGTGGCTCAAGAGAAAAAGGCTTAAAAGGTATTTGAGTTTTAGGTGTAGTGTTTATTGCCGGAGATATATTATTTTTTTGATCGACGTTGGTAAGAGGTGCACTGGCAATACTAGGCAAAGTAGGTGAAATTGGTTTTTTGTCAGTTAAGGCGTTTGCTGTAGAACTAATCGATTTAACGATTGCAGAGAGTGTAAGAGGTAAATTAGATGGTACATTTGCACCAGGTTTAGTGATTGTATCAGGTACAAAAACATTTTCCGGTGTAACGAACCCAGCGGATAAATTGGGTGCGGCAGATTTCACAGATAGGGTCAGATCAGGTAGTTTAGTTTGTATTTGAAGTCCTCCCTTCGGTGCAACAACCGATGCAGATGGAGAAGCTACCATGAGCTTAGCAGCTGCAGTGGGAAGTAAAGTAGGGGCCACAATTGTACTCAGTACATTAACTTTTTTGGGTGTCATAATCTCTGCGGATACAGAAGGTGCAGTAACTGCAGCGGATGTTGATAAAGTTGTAGTCCTCAGAGGTGCAGTTAGGGTAACAGATATCGCAGGTGTAGGTACAGTAGTGGAAGCAACTAAAGCAGCAAGTGTTAAAGGTACCACAGCTGTAATGTTTGCAGCTGCTGCGATTTTGGCTTCATTAGAGGGGGTAAATGTTGGGAGAGTACTGAATATGCTGGTTGCCGTAGCTGATGCATTAGTAGAGCTTGCTGTAGGTGCAACAGCCGATGAAGTTGTGGCAGATCTTGGGTTAGGTAAGTTAAGAGAATGTCCTTGTCTTGTTGATCCGCCGCCGGATGCTAAAAAAAGAGAAATAAAACGTTAGTTTATCAGGTGTAAACATTTTCCTATATGTGATATACAATATTATTAATTATACTAATAATATAAATTAATTTCCTTTTTTAGAATTCGGTTCCTGAGGAGATTTATTTCCTTGCTTTCATAGATGCATTTGTTGCGAAGAATATATTATAGCACATGGCCATAAGTAGTAACTATGGCCATAGTAGGTTATTCATATCAAGCGGCGACAGATTTTCTGTTAAAAAGCTGAAAAAATGCTTAAAAATGCTTACAGGACTTTAAATTTATATTCTTCGTAGATAATATTTTGAAATCTCCTTCTTTGGTTGTAGCGTACACTGTAACATGGTACACGTCATCTGCAGTGAGGAAACCGAACTCCCCCATGACAATCCCGTCATTATCTAAAACATTTCAATCATTTAAAAAATATACAAAACTGTTTGTAATGAGACGACTTAGTTCTCATTATTTCTGTCTATCGAGAACTCTTTGAACTCCTTTTTTAGTTTATTTCGTTCACGAAGAAACGTGAAATTTGAAATACCCAAAGTTCGTGCAGAACGTGTGAGTGCAAATCATACTGAAAAAATAGCTCGATTTATATTTTGACCGTTAGACGAACACTATCAGGACAATAAATGCAATTTTCCAGGATTATCATGACTTTTTTTTAATCTTTATTAGTTTATAGACTTTTATTACATGGTAATATGTTAGTCCCATCGTACCTTATCCTATGTTACATTCTATTTAATATCAGGGCTAAGCTTTTGATGTGAAAAAAATCCAAATAAGTCAAGTGCAACATTTGAGGTTGGATTTTCTAAAATGCTAATGAACATACCAACATCATAACAGTTTAAATCGTATTTACGCATCAACGCCTCCCTTTGTATTCGATACTTGACACACTCCGTCAGCAAGTGTTGGACATCATCAAGAGTCCCACATATCTCACAGTTTGGTGTATCTACTTCAGAAGATGTCCAAACTTCCTAGACGGATAGTGTCCTGAGCGTAGTCTATGCGCCACAACGATAATATTTTTGTTCACTTTGCTATTAATGAACCAGGGTATGCGAGAAGGCTGATGCTGAATTGTTTTAAACCAAATACCCTTTTCTCTACTTCTTTCATCAAAATATTCTTTAAATTTATCATAACACATTTTTTTAACATTGCCAAGATGATCAGAATACTAACTTATTTTATTATTATATCTAATTATTTATTATTAATAAAAAAATATTATAACTAATTTGTCACGTCTTTAATAATTTACAAAATGTGTAAAACAAGTTTCAAAAGCCGTTGGCACTCGTTACGTAGAAATGTACCATAACACATTAACAACGCGTGACTACTGCTTTTAAAAGTTGTTTCATACTTTTTCATCGTCGTTTTTTGTTGTACTTGGGTTTTAGTTTTTTTTAAATGGTTCGGTGCCTCTATAATATTAATTTCTTTGCAAAGTATATATATCTATACTTATAAAATAACAAGTCCTGACTGACTGACTAATTCATCATCGTCGAGCGTAAACTATGATAGTTAGCTATGAAATTTGGTGAGTAGAATCGTTTCATTGAGTAGACAGGCACTAAGAAAGGAATTTTGGAATTTCTACCCCTAAGGGGGTGAAATGGGGGTTGAAAGTTTGTATGGAAGTCCGTCATTTTTTAAGTTAGAAGCATGAAACTTTATTTTTGGGCTACTGGTTAAAAATAAGTAGATACGTGTTGAAGTGTTTTTGGATATTCTACCCCTAAGGGGTGAAATAGGGGTTGACATTTCGCATATAGGTTAGTCTGAAAGTCCGTCATTTTTAAAGTTCGAAACATGAAACTTTGTTGGGCTACTGACTAAAAATAAGTAGATACGTATTTAAGCGTTTCTGGATATTTTACCCCTAAGGGGGTGAAACAGGGGTTGAAAGTCTGTATAGAAGTTCGTCATTTTTTAAATTAGAAACATGAAACTTTATTCATGTGCTACTGATTAAAAAAGAGTAGATACGTATTTAAGCGTTTCTGAATATTCTACCCCTAAGGGGTGAAATAGGGGTTGACATTTCGCATATAGGTTAGTCTGGAAGTCCGTCATTTTTGAAGTTCGAAACATGAAACTTTGTTTTTGGGCTACTGACTAAAAATGAGTAGATACATGTTTAAGCATTTCTGGATATTCTACCCCTAAGGGGATGAAATAGGGGTTGACATTTCGCATATAGGTTAGTCTGGAAATCCGTCATTTGTGAAGTTCGAAACATGAAACTTTGTATTTGGCATTTTTTGAGTTAGAAACATGATATATTATCTTTGGGTTAATAATTAAAAACGAGTAGATACATATTTAAGCGTTTCTGGATATTCTACCCCTAAGGGGAGAAATAGGAATTGGCATTTCATATATTGGTTAGTTTGGAAGTCCGTCATTTTTTAATTTAGCAGCCTAAAAACTTTCGTCTTTTATGTTTCTTATTACAAGTAGATGAATACTAATATTAGCATTTATGCGAATTCTGTTCTTAAAAGGGATGAAATATGGGTCGAATGTTTGTATGAAAGTTCTATTAAATGGGCTATTGATCAAAAATAAATAAATACGTTTTTAAACATGAATAAATTACTGATACATACTTTTAGACAGTTTTAATTAAATACATATATCAACTTCCACGCGAGCAAAGCCGCGTCGCCAATATATATATATATATATATATATACATACATTGAAATGTACAAGTAACGCCCTTTCGAATGATACCAAACACGGCATTATTGTCTCAAACTAGGTGACCCACGCAACTTCGTTAAGTCTCCTATTGCCCGTAGCGTAATAATTTCCCCCCGTTTTCGTGACATTCTTCATTACTGCTACGCTCCTATTGGTCTTAGCGTGATGATATAGATATCATATCATATAGCCTTCCTCGATAAATGGGGTACCTAACACTGAAATAATTTTTACGTCATATAGCCTATAACTAGCGGACGATCAAGACGCTTCAAACGATACCTCATTTGTCTCATTCTGACCAGTAGTTTAGAAAGAATGAGGGAACAGACAAGCATACCATAGAAATATAACACTTATCGAATAAATACGGACAAAATCACTAGAAAAGGATAATAATATATGTATTTTTGAAATGTACAAGTAACACCCTTTCCAATGATAGCAAACACGGCATATTTATCTCAAACTATTTTTTTATTACAGGACTTTATGTCGGCTAGAGGGCGCCACATTAGAGTCAGTGACACATCATATAACCTATAACCAGCGGACGATCAAAATGCTTCAAAGGATACCTCATTTGTCCAGTTTTACTAAGTATTTAAGGAGCTATGAGGTAACGGATGAACGTACATACATACATAGCCTATCAAAATTATAATTCTCCTGTGGCTTTGCCGTAGTCGGGTAATAACTTCAATGTACATAAACATACAAAGAATTAAATATAATTGTTTATATTTTGTGAAGAGTGAGAAGGTTCAATTTAATCTGTTAGTGGAAACCAATGTAATCTCATATTTAAACTAGAGAAAAATGTTATTAAATTTCACTGGTAATAAAATGGTAAAATAAATGTTAAATTACACAATAATCTTTGAATGAAGCTGAAATGTATGTACGCGCATAACTTCCGATCAGATGCACCAAATTAAATAATTCTTTTTTATGTGTTCGTTGTGGTTACGACAAGGTTTGCGTGCAAGACAAATTTAAACATAACGGGATTTTTTTTTCTGAAATTGTACACTGCCCGTCGGAAGCTGAGACAGATATGTAAGTATGGCGGTACGAAGTTCGCCGGCTCAGCTAGTATACATATAAAATGAATTCCCTTGATCACGGCAACAGGCGTGTACGTATGGACCAATTTAGTTTATTCTTTTAGAGACTAAAAGATCACGCTATACCAATAGGAGCCAAACGTTGCAAAAACCCGGTAAATTCTAGTTTCTTCAGAACATAGACGACGTTGCGCCTGTTGGCTAGTCATGTATAAAACTAGCTTTTAGCAAAGGCCGGCAACGCACTTGTGACGCCTCTGGCGTTGCGGGTGTCCATGGGCGGCGGTAATCGCTTACCATCAGGCGATACGACTGCTCGTTTGCTCACTAATCAATAAAAAAAAAATGGTTATGAGAAAAGCACTTTTCTCTTAAATCTATGCCACTGAATTTGAGTGTTTGTTCATGAGACTTGTTTAATGTGCAATGACTGCACGTTTGGCCCAGTGGTTAAAGCGTCGCTACGACCGCCGCTGTCTACTGCGCCAAGTGTCGTGGGTTTTAATAGTACATGGGAAAACATTTTGTGTGATCCACATTTGTTCTGAGTCTGGTTGTTCTTTTGTCCGTTTCATGTATGTTTATAAAGTCCCCCGCGACACAGGATGCATATTCTTAATGAGGAAGATTCTTAGGCCCGTTTTTTAAAAAGCGTCTCAAGTATCCGTTGATCTCTGATCATCTGAAACTAGGTTTAAGTTCAAATCGAATCTCAAGCGTCGCTCTGATTATAGAATGCGTTTTAAGCTCAGATAAAGACTACCTTAGATATATCAACTTTAAGTTGAATATAGTAGCCTGTCTTGTACTCAACACTTTTTATGGAAATATCTCATGTGAGAAAAAGAGATAGCAATAGCTTTTCCTAATGTCTTAAACCCCGCGCGCCACTTGCCGAGAATCTTCATTTTGATAGTCAGTCAACTGGTTAACACGTTTGTCTGCCGATTTTATCGAATATTGTATCAAATTGTGATAATATTATATTTTGAGTGTGGTTTTCGTTTTGCCAAGAATAATGGCATGTACTGTGCCCGGTAGCTAGTATCTAATAATAAATAAATAATAATAAATATTTCGGACATCTAAACACACAACGCCGTCTAGTCCCAAGATAAGCAGAGCTTGTGTTATGGGGTACTAGACAACTGATACAAATACATATATACTTTCTTTTTTTTGTAAATACATACATATTATAGATAGAACACACCCAAACTCCGAAACAAATATTTGTAGATCATACAAACATTTGGTCCGACCCGGGAATCGAACCCGAGACCTCATGATCAGCAGTCGCTCACGCCAACCGCGAGACCAACGAGGCAGTCAAATTAATAGAGTTGGTGTTTTGAAAGAAAATAATGTAAGAAAATCGTTTCGTCGGTAAGTCAATTCAATGTTATATAATTGTTAAAAAGCATTTTAAGCAGGAATTGTTAATGAAAATAGTACTCCTTATATATCAGTTCACAATTTAGAAATAAAAATTGAAAAAGAATATCATTGATACGTTTTGACATATCATGTACTTCAGAGTGATGTACCTTTTATCGATAGAGTAAAAGTATAATCACATGTATATTCTAGGCCCGTTTATAACACGAGTAATGAAATAAAAAATTACAAAAAATCATATTTGTGCTGTCGTTTATAATACGCTTAATGAAATTAAAACAATGGAGGTATTAAGATTTTAGAAAATATATCTGAAGTAATCGTCGAACCTGATACAGACCTAATTAGACTCTGCTTTGGTCTCAGTCATTCAGGATTACGGAATATTATAGTATGTCAAAAGAAAGAATTTCTCAATATTCTACTTTTCCATAATCAATTCATATTTGTCAATGAAATTTTACTTTTAAATTCATTATATGTACTTTTTTGTTATTTGTTTACAGGTTTCCTACAGATTAGGAATTAAATATAAATGTGAGAAAGGACCATAAATGGAGGCCTACACAGTATACGAGGAAATGTTCTGGTCACTTGAAGAATCTTGTTTGTAACCGAACGATAGTGTTTGAGATATGTACTAGATCAGAAATTTTTCCTCAACTGATGAGTCATGGTTACGACAATTGTGCACTTAAGAATTATTTACATTTAATAATCAAAGCAGTTGTGAACTTGTACTTAAAAATTCTTACTCATCAAGAATTCAAAAAGCTTCTGCACCGCACGGTGAAATGGTAACAAATTATTACAACAAACTTATTTTGTTTGAGGGCCAATAAAATTTGATTAAAACATGACTGTGATTAAAATTGTAGATAATATAATTATTTTGAGAAATTAAAGTACTAAATATTGGTTGTTTTTATTTAAATACATAAGAATTTTATTTAAATGCAAACTCATAGCCTTACTCCTTAAGAATAAGAATAAAATCAACATCGCGTCTTTCATCTTGCATGTGATTGTTCATACAAAGCCTTGTCAAATTAACGTACGCAATAGGGCCATAGGTTTCTTATAAACAATGATGACATTTTAAAAACTAAACAATGATAGATATTGTCTAGTCGCCTACTGATTATTAGAAATTAGCTGCTCCGGCAGAGGTTGTTCTGTCTGTTTGCAAGGCTAGCTATACGTCACACATGAAGACAAATTATATTCATAAATAAATTTTGATGTTACCAATCATATTACAAAGGAATGATGGTATTTAAAAAACCAAAATATAATAGACCATTTTTTGAGTTTATTGTGGCGACTATCGAAATGACAAAAGACTATACATCACTATATATATATATATATATATATTGTCCTCCACTCGGCAATTGTTGATCACGCCGAGATACGCTATAATTGTTGATCCACCTTTTTGACACTATTTCTAAGATAGGAACCAGTGTATCATCTTATACACGCAATATAAGTATTATACGCCTTCCGACGCTGTGCTTAAGTCTACGGCAAATACTCTAGCTCGTCATCAATTTACACGGCAATTGTAGCTCTGATAACGGTCAACTTTATGATACTTGATGATGTTTTGTTGATCAATATACACAACGTTTTGATCAACATATGCCGCGTACACTAGCATTTTAAAACGCGGGGGCCGGAGCAGCAACCTCGGTAGAAAGGAACAGGTATATTATTGTTATAATAAAGCTCCTAAACAGAAAAATGTTTTTACGGATTTATTAGCGCATAAAAATTGCGATTGTTATTAACAAAATAAGAAAAGGAAAAAAAGGTATTTAGTTTTTCGTTAAAAAATTCTAAATTACTAATATTTAAGGAATTGTTGAAACTAGATCCTGAAAAACAAGGAAATTTCCAATGAACAAGTCCTAACTCTTGAAACTATATCACCAATTTTGAAAATTATTTTTGTGTTTATGTGTGTATTTTTGTGTACTATGTTATTAGTGTATTTTCTATAGTTACACCAATATTTTCATTCATCATCATTCTGGTAGTCATCATTTCATGATCATGAGCTGATGATGTAAGGTACAGCTCCTTAGCGGTTAAGAGTTGCAGGATAAGTCTTTAAATATCATATGTATGTATGTTACCTTTAGTCGTATTCTTTCAAATTATTCAGATAAGCTGATGATGAAAGGTATAACTCCTCAACGGTTAGGAGATGGAAGATAATCCTTCGATTTCTTATGCATCTATAGACCTTTAGTTGTGTAGTTTCAAGTTATTTAGGTGAACTGATGGTAAAAGGTTAAACTCTTCAACAGTTAGGAATTAGAAGATTATTTTAATATTACACGTACGTATAGACCTTAACTTGTATTCTTTTGGAGTATGAGGCTGATTCTTTAAATACCATATATAGAAATAGGAATTTTGGAATTTCTACTCTTAAGAGGGTGAAATAGGGTCTGAAAGTTTGTACGATAGTCCGTCATTTTTAAGTTAGAAACATGAATATTTATCTTAAAGCTACTGATTAAAAATTATTAGATACGTATTTAAGCGTATTCTGCCCCAAATGGGGTGTAATAGGGGTTGAAATTTGTATGGAAGTCCGTCAGTTTAAGTTGGGAACATGAAACTTTATCTTTAGGCAACTGATTAAAAATAAGTTAAAACGTATTTAAGAGTTTCCGGAGATTCTACCCCTAAGGGGTGTAATAGGGGTTCACATTTCGTATATAGGTTAGTCTCGAAGTAGACTTTTGATTACAAATAAATAAATACTGATATCACAGCATTTATGGGAATGAGCATTGATGGGAATTCCTCTCCTAAAGGGGTAATAAAAAGATCGAAAGTTTGTGTGAAAGTCCATTTTTTAAGGTATACAAATGAAACTTTATTTCCTAGACCAACGAAACAGTTAAAAAAAACTTTTTCAAGTAGATAGTTTTAAGAGGGTTTACAACGCGAAAGTGCTTCCACGTTTAAAAAAATCTCAACCAGAATGAATATTAAAATTCTGCTCTGACTACTTGGTGTAAACCACGCCGTTTTAAAATATTAGTTCCCGTGGCATATGTTAATCAAACGTTGTGTATATTGATCAACAAAGTATCATCAAGTATGAAAAAAGTGATCAACAAAGTATCATATATGAAAAAGATAACGGTTATTAGAGCTGCAATTGCCGAGTCAATCGAGATAGAGATTTTGCCGTAAACTTAAGCACAGCGTTGCAAACCGCATAATACTATGTTGCGCCTATAAGATTGTACACTGGACACTTCCTTAGAAATAGTACCGAAAAGGTGGATCAACAATTATTGCAATCTCGGCCTGATCAACAAATGGCGAGTAGAGGACAATATATATATATATATAAATGTTCAACTCCTGTTTCACGCCCTTAGAGGTAGAATATCCAGAAACGGTTAAATATGTCACCACTAATTTTTAATCAGTAGCCGTGAAATAAAGTTACCTCTTCTTAACTTCAAGAAGGACGTACTTACAACAACATACAAACTTTCAACCCCTATTTCACGCCCTTAGGGGTAGAATATCCAGAAACACGTAAATACGTATCCAGTTATTTTAATCAATAGCCCAAAGATAAAGTTTCATGTTCTACCTTAAAAAATGACAAACTTCCATACAATCTTTAACCCCCCCCCCCCTATCTCACCCCCTTAGGGGTACAATATCCAGAAACGCTTAAATGCGTATCATGTCATTTTTAATCACTAGCCTAAAGATAAAGTTTCATGTTCTAACTTAAAAAATGACAAACTTCCATATAATCTTTAAGCCCTTATCTCACCCCCTTAGGGTTAGAATATCCAGAAACGCTTAAATACCTATCTAGTCATTTTTAATCAGTAGCCCAAAGATAAAGTTTCATGTTCTAACTTAAAAAATGACAAACTTCCATATAATCTTTAAATCCCTATCTCACCCCTTTAGGGGTAGAATATCCAGAAACGCTTAAATACGTATCTAGTCATTTTTAATCAGTAGCCCAAAGATAAAGTTTTATGTTCTAACTTAAAAAATGACAAACTTTCATACAATCTTTAAACCCCTATTTCACCCCCTTAGGGGTAGACTATCCAGAAAGGCTTAAATACGTATCAACTCATTTTTTTACTTTTGGAAAAGTTAAATAGTACCTAAATATATCTGATTACGTACCTTTTTTTGTTTGAAGGGTCCTTAGGCAATAATACGTTACGCATTAATTCGTTAATTAATTGTGAAGCAAAGTGGAAACAGTCTATCATAGAAAAGACCCAATCGTGGAGAAGGTGGTCTCTGATTGGTCCGTTTGAATTGGATCAACAATAGCTGGTGTGGATTTGTATAAAAATGATGTAAATAGTTCGTAATTCTGCCAGCAGAGGGGTTGCAATTGTTGATCCAGAGCGGAGCCACCTTAGTACGCCGGAATACACATTAGATCAACAAAACCTGTTGCTGATCAACAATCGCCAACAGATCAACAATTAACTGACGCCACGTCGCGTCAGATCAACAAGGGCCGAAAAGAGATATCTATATATATATATATATATATATATATATATATATATATATATATATATATATAGTCAAATTGGCGACTTTCGATAGTTTTCGACCCACTCGAGACACTATACCTCTCTCTTTACAGCAGATGACACTTTGCTTTTGTAAAAAGGCGAAGGAACATGTTTAATTGGACAAATCCCGCCCACACGTCCACCACTGTAACTCCTGTATACCAGGATCAACAGTGACCCACGAACACAACGAGTTATGAGACTCGGAAAGTCCCAGAAAAAAAAAATACTGTCTTGGAACCCGCAACGAAGTTAATCAGAAGAAAAAACAAGAGGAGTTATATGATAAGGAACATGTTTGTAAGTTCCGGTTAAATAACTTCTATCTAGTGTTACTCTTTATCTGAGGTTTTAAATTCTACTCTGCTAAAACTACTCTCAGTAACCAATCTCAACTCAACAGTCTGTTCTAAATTACGTATCTGCATTATCGAAATTATTGTTCCGTGTCACGCATCAAATTATATTAAACAAAATATAATTAGCAAATATATATTATATATAAATAGTTATTAGTTTATATATTATGTATTACACTATTGGCTGATGTATCAATGTAAACATAATAATAAGAAGCAACTCGCCCTAAATTAAGTATTATAAATATTAAAATAAAAATGACTGTAAATACCGGAACCAGACCTATAACGGAACTTGTTATCAATATTTGTCATGTCGAATTGTCAAACTATGTTTTTGTTTTTTTAGATAAATTAATGTTATATTTTAAAACGTTATTGAGAGTCGAAACAAACTAAACTTGCGACCTCTCTTAAAAAGGTCTCAGATTGGGGAAAACTGTGGAATGAACTATCGCCTGCGGTATTCCCGGACCAATACGATCTTCAAAAACAGAGCGTACTCCTTCTTAAAAGACCGGCAACGCACTTGTGACGCCTCTGGTGTTGCGGGCGGCAGTAATCGCTTACCATTAGGCGATACTTCTGCTTGTTTGCCCCCTATTCCATGAAAAAAATAATACAATACATTGAAATTCCAAAAAAACATTTGCAGATCATACAAACATTTGGTCCGACCCAGGAATCAAACCCGAGACCTCAAGGACAATCCACAAATTGTTGTCCTGAGTATGGCTGTACTTTGTATCCGTTTCATGTATGTTTGTTAAATCCCCGCGACACAGGATGTTTATTCCTAATGCGGGAGTTGTCTTTTAAAAACTAACAAAACTAACAACATTGATTTTGATTTGATCAGGTCTCATTTTTGTGTGACAGCTACTACTCACAAAATAGTATATTAACCGTGTTTAAGTTTTATTTTTACATTCAGGGCTCCCACACATAACTGCGAATTCACCGCAAAGAACTTTACGCCGCATCGCACTTATGTGTGGGAGCCCTTAGAGTGTTTATTACTTGTAGAGCGTAGTTTTGATTTTTTTTCGAGCTTAATGGTTTTTTAACATTACTTGTAAAACTAACCGAAGAAATTTCACTCCATTAGTGACTAACACAGACTACTAAGAGATACTAGTGATTAAGTTATATGAACAGTATTTTGGTTTTGCTTTCGGACAACAAGACAAAGCGTGGATCAACACATTTGTTGTGTTACATGTGTGGGTCATCTTACTGGATTGGCGAAAACATATCGATAAATGCCTTTTGCAATTTTTGCCTGCGATTACGTGAAACCAAAAAACCACACATCTTATTGTCATTTGTTTCTTAATAATACAATTAAAACAAATGTAAAATTCAATATACAGATAAACTAAAAGCCTACTAAAAGCCAACCTCTCATACTGAAAAACTATCTGTACCAGAACAACCTCAAAGTTCCGATCTATACGCTTCGCCAGAAGCAATCGAAAACGAGATCCTAACTTTCAAGACGCTTTCTTATCCATATGAGCCCCATTTTCTATCTTAAGGAGATTTTAATGATTTAAGATATTGATGAAATGATTAATTCTAATGAAAGATGAAATATTTAAAGAAAAGCTATTTTATTACTTATTTGAAAAAATCAGCTTGGGAATCAGTCATGAGTGACTTTTAATTTTCTCGGGAATCAACTATTAAGTGACTATAAAAGTACTGTTGCAAAACTATTATCTATACTTATAAAATAGTAAGTCCTGACTGACTGACTGACTGATTCATCATCGCCGAGCGTAAACCATGATAGTTACGACTATGAAATTTGGTGAGTAAGATCCTTTTATTGAGTGAACACCCACTAAGAAAGGAATTTTGGAATTTCTACCCCTAAGGGGGTGAAATAAGGGTTGAAAGTTTGTATGGAAGTCCGTCATTTTTTAAGTTAGAAACCTGAAACTTTATTTTTGGGCTACTGATTAAAAATGATTAAACACGTATTTCAGCGTTTTTGAATATTCTGCCTCTAAGGGGTGAAATAGGGGTTGACATTTCGCGTATACGTTAGTCTGGAAGTACGACATTTTTTAAGTTAGAAGCATGAAACTTTATTTTTGGGCTACTAATTAAAAATGAGTAAATACGTATTTCAGCGTTTCTGAATATTCTACCCCTAAGGGGTGAAATAGGGGTTGAAAGTTTGTACGGCAGTTCGTTATTTTTTAAGTTAGTAACATTTAACTTTACTCATGTGCTAATCATTAAAAAAGAGTAAATACGTATTAAAGCGTTTCTGGATATTCTGCCCCTAAGGGGGTGAAATAGGGGTTGACATTTCGCATATAGATTAGTCTGGAAGTCCGCCATTTTTGAAGTTACAAACATGAAACTTTGTTTTTGGGCTACTAATTAAAAATGAGTAAATACGTATTTCAGCGTTTCTGAATATTCTACCCCTAAGGGGTGAAATAGGGGTTGAAAGTTTGTATGGAAGTTCGTTATTTTTTAAGTTAGTTACATGTAACTTTACTCATGTGCTAATGATTAAAAAAGAGTAAATATGTATTAAAGCGTTTCTGGATATTCTACCCCTAAGAGGGTGAAATAGGGGTTGGAAGTTTGTATGGAAGTTCTTATTTTTTTTAAGTTAGAATCATGAAACTTTATCGGTGTACTACTGATTAAAAAAGAGTAAAGACGTATTTAAGCGTTTCTGGATATTCTACTCCTCAGGGGTGAAATAGGGGTTGACATTTCGTATATGGGTTAGTCTGGAAGTCCGTAATGTTTGAAGTTCGAAACATGAAAGTTTATTTATGTGTTACTGATTTAAAAAGAGTAGAGACGTATTTGAGCGTTTCTGGGTATTCTACCCCTAAGGGGGTGAAATAGGGGTTGAAAGTTTGTATGGAAGTTCGTAATTTTTTAAGTTAGATACAGGAAACTTTTTTTTTGGGCTACTGATTAAAAATGAGTAGACACCTATTTAAGAGTTTCTGAATATTCTACCCCTAAGGGGATGAAAAGGGGATGAAAGTTTGTAAGTAAGTTCGCTATTTTTGAAGTAGCAAACATGAAACTTTATTTTTGGGCTACTGATTAAAAGTGAGTGGATACGTATTTAAGCGTTTCTGGATATTCTACCCCTAAGGGGGTGAAATAGGGGTTGAAAGTTTGTACGGAAGTTCGTTATTTTTGAAGTAGCAAACATGAAACTTTATTTTTGGGCTGCTGATTAAAAGTGAGTAAATAAGTATTAAAGCGTTTCTGGATATTCTACCCCTAAGGGATGAAATAGGGGTTGAAAGTTTGTATGGAAGTTTGACATTTTTAAGTTCGAACCATTAAACTTTATTCATGCACTACTGATTAAAAAAATGTAAAGACGTATTTAAGCGGTTCTGGATATTTTACCCCTAAAGGGGTGAAATAGGGGTTGAAAGTTTGTATGGAAGTCTGTTATTTTTTAAATTAGTACCATGAAACTTTATGCATTATCAGCATTAATGCGAATTCTGTTCCTAAAAGGGATGAAATATGGGTCGAATGTTTGTATGATAGTTCTTTTAAATGGGCTATTGATCAAAAATAAATAAATTCGTTCAGAAATATGAATAAATTACTGATACATACTTTTACACAGTTTTAATTAAATACATAAAATCAACTTCCACGCGAGCAAAGCCGCGGGCAACAGCTAGTCTACTCATAAAGCTTTAGACTGTAATATGTCCTTGAAAAATACTTTTTTTACATTCACACTTACTTTCCTGAAAATTCAGGCGCAGCAGCGATAAACACGGAGAATGATTTCATCAAGATATTTCTGCGATAGAAAAAGGACATCAAGGTAATTAGAGTTCACGTATGCAACGAGACATCCCTGAAGCAGAATATAGAAGAAAATCTAAGTTCCATTTCAATATAAATATTGCAAAATATCAAAATAACTTCATTTTGTTGACAAAATCTGTTTTTTTCATAAATATAATGAAATGAAATTACAAAAAAACTATTTTTATTTGGAACAAAAGGATTTCATTTTTATGATCCTAATCCGTGTTTTAAACATTAATGGCCAAAAGTTTCCTTGTCACATTTGTTTTTTTTTTGTCCAGTGAATTTTTTTTGTACATCTTTATACACACACACTGCCTTGACATTTGACCGGCTTCTTGTAATACATATCTGCACGTAGTTTTTTGCACAAAATTATCATAAGTTTAGGAGTGGCAAGTAAGTACGTACGTCTTACATATGATGACCTTGTATAAACAGACAATTTTCAAACTGTCTGTTTGTTTTATATACATATTCGTTTTGAGAACCAAAAATATCACATTAATTTAAAAAAAGTTGATTTACCTTAAAAAAAAAAATTATAAGTGTTATTTTCGACCAAACACTTAAATCTTTGTTTGTTTTTAACCAACTTTAAAAACAGGAGGTAGTTCTCAATTCGATCGTTAATATAAATATACATTTTTTATGAGTGTTCGCGGAAAACTTCGTCGTTTATGAACCGATTATAATGATTTTTTTTTAATTGCAAGGAGATATTTCAATGGTAGTACGATGATAAAGACACTAAGATCTGATGATGGCACTCAAGAGAAATCGAGTCGAATCTTTTTTGTGTTATTTTTTTTAAAGACGAGGAATATACATCCTGTGTCGCGGGGGACTTTACAAAAATACATGAAATGGACACAAAGAACACCCAGACTCAGAACAACAATTTGTGGATCACACAAAGTGTTGTCCCATGTGGGTTTTGAACCCACAACACTTGAAGCAATGAAAAGCGGCGTGGTTATCGCTTAAATCACTAGGCCAAAAGGTCAGTCAAATCGAAAATCGAATCGATCGAAATAGAACTTAGTGTGTCGATGATGTCACCAAATTCAAATTAAATTGATTTGGATGGTAAATGATTAGTGTCAGCTGCTAAAATCATAAAATCATCGTATTGGGTTGTGTAGGTAGAATGTCTAGTAATTGTTCACCAGTTCTTGTCAATTGATTATTAATGCTAATTTATAAATATAATAAATTAACAACCTATATTTATATGCATAAATATTAAAATAAACTGGTAAAAATTATTCATCTACTAACGACACACCATCTGTTATTGGCTTTCTAGCATATCACACGATTCGTTTTTTGAAAACCAATAATTCCACAAAACCTAAAATTAAAGTCAAGTAAATCAAGTAAAGTTGTAGTTCAGTAAAGGTATTTTATTCGTATATATTAACGTCTAATAAAAATATATATTATCTTAAAGAACCACACACTGCAAAGATACGATAATACGTCAAATATCTTTATATATATAATTCTGTGAGTGTGTATGTCACGGAACTACTCTCAAACGACTGGACCGATTTTGATGAAATTTTTTGTGTGTGTTCAAGGGGATCTGGGAATGGTTTAGATTCACAATTTTGTCCGCTGGACAATGTTATTTTAATTAATTTTTAATTTATTAGTAGTTATGGCAAGACGACGTTTGCCGGGACAGCTAGTATATTATATTCGTTGTGTGTGACGCCCTTTAGATTTTGACTTTAATGTAAATGTCGAAACTAAAACTTTTTATCAGATGAAGTGAGGTTCTTGATATTTAATATAGTTTTAGATTAGAATTTGGTACTAATGCTAATTGTTTATGCTAAACATTCAAAATTATCAGTTTTAGGTTACTCCCAGACCTTTTTCTTGATGACTCTTACCCTATGCCACGATTTAGACATTTATATTGGTCAATTTAGTCAATAAAATATTATATTTGAATCAGTTTATGGCTTTATGAACTCGGTTAAAAAACTAACATAAAAATAAAAACATATTCTTTAACAAATCTTCTGCTCATAGTATGGATAAATAAACAGTATAGTTAAAGAATGACAATATACATAGTAATGGTAAACACAGTAGTATTGACATGTAAAATTTGTTAGGGAATTACTAAATAAACTTGATGAAATCAAGGAATCAGTATCATCCCGTTGTTCTGATCTATGATGTTCAAATTAGTATTAGCTACGGTCACGGGTTCTCACTCGGGATAAATAATTAAGTGATGAACATGACCAGTTGTTCTCTGTCTGGGTGTAATTTAACTATAATATGTTAAAATGGGACTCCAGTCTCTGCCTAGATTGGATTCAGATCAGACCGCCATGTGTGAAATGTGTCAAGTTATTATTGGAAGAATACTTTAGGGTTTGTAAATAATTGTAGAGTTTACTAACTAAATGTTATATTAAGCTCTAGTTTTGTCAAATTTAGTTGGAGCTCTATATATAAATGGGCAATAGTTATGACTAACACCGTGAAAAGTCATAATATGAATACCGAGAATCGAATCAATGGTCTGATTTCAAGTATGCGTATTAGATATAATAGCGCATTTCGAAAAATGACTACCATTGAAACAGTTCTTTATATAAGGGCTGAGCTATTCACTATTCCTCGGCTTCAATCGTTACATTATTACTTATTTCGTGCCTCTAACTTCGTAAATGACGAACTACCAGGAAATAGTTTACCCATTTTTTTAGGGATACAATTTCCAAAGAAATATCTTTCTTAGTGACTATTTACTACATAAAAAGGCAAAAAATTTAGCAAGCAAATTTATTCAAGCTACACTTCAGCGGCTTGGACTCTGCGTTGATGAATCAATTAGTAAAGGTAAGTAATTTTGGGATGGCTCAAGTAATGTGAGGTTGGAATTTTAAAACGTTTATTAAAACCTTAAGTAAGTAACCGATTTTATACCAACTTCGAATACAAATAAAATAATTAAAAACAAATAAACTGTAATCAAAACAGCAATGTGTTAGAACTTTTGTTAATTTATTATGTTGCAATTTGTGAGAACCTGTGATTGGCTAGATGTTGCATATCAAGCTAACCATATTCTTTTTTGTAGCTATTGGTTTTCCAAACCGAAATAAATAAATACATAAACTTCTTTGATTCTTTGTAATGTCTACAGACTTTTTAAGTTCGATAGAAAAAATGGAACTTTAACAGCATAAGCCATGTGTTTGTGAGAGTAAGTTTGTTTTGTATCGTTCTAGGACTTCTATTTGTTATATTTGAAATTTAGGTACTAATTTTGCTAGTTTACGTTGTTGTTGTATACAAAAATTATGATGTACACAAAAATTAATGTAAATTTGCTTTTTTAAAAAGAGTAAATAATGAAGTTTCTTGTCAGTTCTTCTTCATAGGAATGTCATTTTGAAACCGAGCAACTAGAGTCGCTATTGTAACGTTTGGAAAGTGCTTACTTGCAATTGAAGCTTATTGATGTTGATTCAATTCTATATGACCTAATTATATAATTTATCAAATCACGTAATCCGAAAACAGAAGTACACAATTTGAAAATAAGTATCTATTACGTCCAAAATATTTCCACGAGACGTCAAATAGCGCTGGCAAAGTTTGGGGGTTTCAAATTGGATCGTAATTTAAAAGATAAAATTTTATCATCAAGTAGGTATCTTATTTCAAAATTTACTGTTCCTAAAATTTTAGAAGACTAGAGTAAGATCTTAAAGAAGTTTTGACGTATTATGACAAATTTCTCAGTGCCTTTACTTGAAAAATGTGTTTGATGACATGATCTTGATCCTACAAAAACGTGATAGTACAATATACAACTAAGTTTTACAACGCCATCTATCGAGGCACAGTAATAATTGCAGGTAGCCTCTTTGAAGACTATAGTTCGTTTTCGCTTTCAAGCGAAAGGTTCTACCTCATAGGATTAAGACATCAAAAAGGTAGACGAAGGGAAATAGACTATAATCAGCACAATTTCATCTTACAGATCACAACTTTCGTAGACAGTGCGCATTTTACAATTATGAAAAACCGTTTTGCGGATGTAAACGATTTTTTCATTAGATTGGCCCAAAACAATCATAAATTTTTTTGTTCTTTCAAGGTTAAAACTTGAAAATTTTAATGAAAACTAGATGACACAATATATTTTTTTATCGAAACTATTTAGATTTTAAGTTTAGGAAAGTATAAATTCTTAAAAAAAAACTCGGAACTCATTCAATGTTTCGCATTTCGCAAGTTGGTTTTATCAAATAATGGTTAACGTTCCTTTACAATGGTGTCTAAAAGTCCGTTTATATAAGATTATTATTAACTAAGCTATGATTTATTGGTGTTTATTACGTCTGAATCAGAACCAGCATAGCCTATTGCTATCCACTGCTGAACCAAGGCATCGCCCAAAGAGCGTCAACCGTACCGGTTTTGGGCAGTCCGCATCCATCCGCTGCCAGCCCTTTTCCTCAAGTCTTCGGGCTATCGTGCCACAGAGCGTTTGCCTAGTCGTGGTCTCCACTCTCTCTACTACTTCCTATTCAGCTTGCTAATTCTTCACGATATCAGTTGCTCCAGCTTCCTGTCGAATAGCTTCGTTACGAATTCTATTGACTGGAGAAACATTCAGCATCGCACGTTCCATCGCACGCTGAGTGACTTTAAATTTGTAGACCAGTCCAACGATTAGTGTCCACATTTTGGTTAATGTATGTCATTATTACGCTCACGACGCTCTGGTCAAAAGTCTTGGCTATTGGTGATTGCGGGATTGGAAACGGGAAGGTATGTCAAAGATTCCAATATGCTGCCCAACTCAGACGAATTCTTCAATTGGCTTCCCTATCGAAGTTATGTCGGTCTAGTTGGATAGTTTGGTCCAGATAAAATTATTCTTGCACAGCTCCGTTATTAACGTCATTCACGGCCACCAACAGAATCAGTAGCACAAAATCAATGAGATTGGCGTGCAATGGGAGACGCCTATGTCTAGCAGTGGCTTGCGATAGGCCAATGATGTGGATATTAATTTAAGAACAATAATTACCTTTTTCTTCATGACGGTGTTGATGTTGTGAACCTTCGACTTCTACGTTGAAGCCAAACTCGTAAGGTTTGTTTTCGTCGTTATCATTGTCGGCGCCTTGAGCTCGTAACAGGAAACATATTAATATACTAGTCACTATTCTAAGTCTTTTTCTAAGAAGCATCTGAAATTGAAAGAAAATCAAGATTAGGCATACTTACGATTTTCATTTGAAAGTGGTTAATCATATTAATCAAATAGGTAATAAAGCCATTCAATCAGTGTAGAGCGTATTGTTTACTTACTAGACATTTCCTTTTATAGCACACACCGGCATTTATTTTACCAACAAATAAATGTAGGTAGCTGGAGCCAGCTCTTTTTTGTATGCCAATTTAGTACGTTAGGTATGTATCAAATAAAGTGTTATGTCACTAAATTACAATTTGTAAGGTTATGTGATGACTTATCTTAATTAATGAATTTAAAAAAATTATAATAATCAAATTTCTATAACAAATATTATTTGCATTTTTAATCTTAAATAAATTATACATTAATAGATAAGTAGGTCCCAGATATAAAACAGATGACCATGATGCATGATAGTTTATTTTGACACAAATATTTGTCCTGACACGTTATGTCACGCATGACTATAACCATTACTTTCAAATCTTGATGATGATGATGAGAGAACATTCCGTCTTTGTACTACATAAATTTATAATTATTTGTTATGAAATATACCGTTTTCAAACCTATGGATATAGTATTTTCAAAGAAAATGAGAGTGTTTAAGACGACGGAACTGCTTATAAGATATTAATTTCACTATCAACCCAAGGTTGTTTGTAGTCAGATCGAAATCTACGAATAACCTTGGGTTAAAATATAACTATATTTAATGTATCTTTACCGTAAAAATTTAAACATTAGGTACAGTTATATTTCATGTCATGTATTATGTCACCGTGAAATTGTAAAATTTGTAAAAAAAAAACTTGTTTTTCTGAATTTTCTTATTTAGGATATCTATATACATATATATCGTATAACCAGGAACTAGTTTACTAGTTAAACTGGTTGTCCATCGTTTTCCAAGCACACTGATGGATCGGCTTGGTGACAACTATTTAATATGCCAAAAAGGTGTGGTATTGTAAAATTGCTGTTAACATTATGTATGTTAATAAGACGAAAATAAATGATGATTATCTTTTTAACATATACTATTATAGTGCCTACAAAACTTGTTTGTACATAACCATTTTTGTATTGATGTTTAAGTACTTTTATAGTCTTTAAAGACTATGTTCGTTTATTAATTAGTGTTTCCATTAATGTTATAATATTTCTACTGTAGGACTTGTTTCAATACCAAAGAGAATACTGCTTGTATTCTACAGATTAGTCTTCAGCAATAAATCATTCAAATTAAAATGAGAACAGCTGTTTTTATATGTATGAGCTAACCCGCCTGATAGAGCTTTGCCGTTTCGATGTAAGTTACTAAAGACTTGGCAAATTTATACTTCTAGCGATTTCAGAGTATAATAAAAAAAAACCTATGATAAAAAAGAAATTATTTTGGTAAAGTTATTAGAGTAATTGGCAATGCATCAATGAATAATCTAATAATTTTAGTTTTTCTTGTCTTAATTCTCTTTATATGCTAATAAAATGTAATATCACTTAGAACATCATATCTCAGATAGACAAAGCAACATAAAACTAATAATATATATTGAGGTTGAAGTTCAACACATATTGTCTCGTTTGAAAATAACGAATCCTATTAATATGATAAACACGGATGTTTGTAGGTATGGATGGATGAATGGATGTTTGCTACTCTTTCACGCAAAAGCTACCAAACTGATTTGGATGAAACTTTACTGCAATATAGCTTATACTCCAGAATAACACATAGGCTACTATTTGGCACGATAACCAAAATAAACACGGGCGGAGCCGCGGACGAAAACTAGTTGAAAAAATTAAAGAAATAAGTTACAGACAACTAATTTAAGAATAATTTCAAGAAAATTAATTCGATAAGATAACATTTTGCTTGAAGTTCTTTTAGAGTTTCCCGTGAATTATTTTAACCGACTACTTTTTAAATGAAGGAAGCTCTTTATTCGGTAGTATATATTTTTGAAGTGAAAAAAATGTTAAACTCGAGTCAGGACACGTGACCGGATCGTAAGATGGTGGCCCAGGGCGCTTGCGCTAGTGTTTGTACAACAGCCTGCTACACGCATGCACGGATGGTGATAACTGATGGCTCGACTATTTAATATGACATGACTGGTAATATGTTTATACTGTATAGCATTAACCTATATTTAATAAAATCATAAAAGCACTTTTTTCCTTCTTTTTATCTCGCATTTTATTTAAAGAGCAAAGAGGTTCATTTTAGGTGAGCTTAAACAACTGTTTGTTTATTATATTTGAGTTTTCACTTCTGATGGCAGTCCTCATGACTGCTTTGTATTTTTTTTATGCATGCATAATTGTACACCGTATATTTAAGTATGAAAGATAAATGATAGGCGTATATATTCGTAACCTATAGACAAGAAAATTATGTAAGGGTACTTATCGTGATTAATTAATTTCCATGTATATAAATCTTGGAAATATTTTTTTTATCTACTTATGACTGTTCTATCGCAATGAGATGGATAGCGGAACTCATTAGTGACTGTTAGGAAACCTCTCGAATTGATATTTTGACATGAACTCATCATTATCTTGACCTTGAAGAGAGCAACAGATTAGAATAATTAATAGTGAAGATGATGGAACCAGGTAGATCGTTAAACTCTATTCGAGATTTTAGTAAGCAAAGATATCAATTTGAATAAAAACATACTGAATTACTAAAATGTATTTGTGTTCTATTCATATTTAAAAATAAACAATTGCAAGGGTTAACTGTTGTCATTGTGGTATACTACTCAAATACTATTGATATATCAAATGAAATCAAACTGTAATGCATGTACGTAATTTCACCCACTCTTATGAATTTCATTGATTTTCTTTAGATATATTTTTTCCTAAACAATTCTCCAACTACTATGTACTATGACAAAGTATTTCTCTCTCATATATTTAAAAGGCCAAGGCTTTTTTGTTTTACCAAAAAGAAAATTGTTATAAAATGTACACAAAATTTCATGTACCGGTTCAAATTCGTGCTGGCCCATTACGAGTTTAAGAAGGTTATTTAAATGCGAAATATAAATAGAGAACCCTAGCTAGGATTGTACCTATTATTAAAAATGTAAAACTCTAAAAAAATGTTAAAAACACAAGACTAATTCATTGTAAATGCTTAAAATCATAAAAAAAACATATTATAATGCAAATGTACAATAAGTTCATCCATAATACATATTGACATAATTTCAATGTCGATTTACACATATTACAATAATGGTAGTAAACATGATAATTATTAATTAAAATCTCAAGGCTTTACAAAAATCCTTGCGATTGAACATATTTATAGACAATTTGCAGTCAAAAGCAATGAAACATTAGGAAAAATCAAACCTGGAAATATTATCCCTAAAAGCACTTCCTAACAACTATTTGGTTCTTTGTATGTATGTAAGCAAAGAGTATATAAAAATTAAAAGCATTTGATGTATATCAAACTTTGAAGTTAAAGTCATGGAAACATGTCTGCTCAGAAGAACGGGACCTGCAATTTAAACTTAGCAGAAAATCTGAGAAATATTAAGATGGCAGTACGGTTACGTTAGATGTACAACGGAAGGGTTAATAATAAACTTATAACATGCACAGATTGAATTAAGTTTAGCTGATTTATTATTCGTATTATCTGCAATAATGTATAAAAGACATATATTTTGTACTACCAAGTTTCAACAAACACTATCTTTACACACACATGTAAACATCAGAGTACTCTCTGATGAGCTGAGTCTATCATTCCAATCAAGTAATATCGAAACGCGACTTCCTAAACCATCAAAAACTGATTTAACAGAGTTTTAAATATTGTTTTTTCTTGTAAAAGGAAAAGAAAAAGGAAATAAGGAGAATCTATGCAAAATTTATATTGTTGAACGGCTTAATTTTTAGTTAAATAAGTTAAGTTTCGTTTTCTCAGATCTTAAACTGTCGAGTTTATAGTCATAGCAAAAGTATAGTGTCCAATTGTAAAAAGAGCTTTCAAAATAAAATGAACTCCTAAAAAATAGAGGGATAAGTGTAATAAATTCGTAGAAATCTAGTCATATCAAATTGATTAATAGAAAACAGGGTATTAAACCATATCACTTAATTTTATTTATATTTTTTGAAGCCAAAACTTCTTTCTTTCACTTTTTTGTAGGGGAAAATCTTATGAGTTCGCGTCATCGTCACCGTCACGTTATAAGTTTTAACTTCTATCGGCAGTCCTTATGACTGCCATTTTTTTTTTAAGTTTGAAGCAATCTATTAAATTGTTGTGCTTAATTTTAAAGCTAATTAATGAAAATGAATAATTTTCTTTTTATAATTAACGCACGAATAAATCTAAGTCAAGATAATATTTAAATTAACATTTACGAGTATTGTTTAGTACGAGAAACAAATGAAATTATTTAAAAAAAGTAACATACCGTTTTACTTAACACACTGTCACCGTTAAGAGACACTCTCTATAGTTACATATCGTTGAATACATACCTTCAGAAACAATTCAGAAACAATTTGGTTATTAAATTCAATTTTTTTGTTTCAAATCCGTCTTGTAGTTCTTCAAGAGCTTAGCGCGTTCAAAAAAAAAAAAGAACAAACTTTAACTTTGAGTTAATAGTACAGACATTTCAATTACGAATTAAAATTTAATGATGTCACTATTGACTTACCTTCCGTCTATATATTTACTTGTATATTAGCCGCTGATCGGCGGCCTGTTGCGCAAGAGTTCGCACGCGACTGTGTCTATTCTTTGAATGAGATAATTTATTAATACAACTTCCTAGCTCATGCAAATGATGAGTTACTAATTTTAAGCTGTATTCAATAAAACTTATGAGCATATTTTATCGCGATATACAATTAAGTTTTTGTACAAACTGTACAGGTTTCGTTTTCGTTGTCACGTTCTTTAAATAATATAGTAGTAAGTATGATCTAATTAATGAATAATGTGCTTTCTTTTAAATATATTTATTTTGGATTTTGTTAAACCTAGAGACCATACAAACAAATATATATTTTTAGACTAAGTGTTCTATGATTCTGCTAGCTTAGTTTGCCTCCTCAAACGTATATTTACGCACATGTAATCCATATATTTTATACTAGTTGACCCACGCATCTTCATCAGCATCGCGTACTGTCCGTCGCGTGATGTTAAAATTACAATAATGAAATAAATTTGTTAACCAAAAAAGGTTAACAGTAAGGCAACCTTAAAAGATAGGTATGCATATATGTTGTGTTTTTTTAAAAAGAACCAGTGTCAAACAATTAATTGTTAGCTTTTACAAACTAGAATGAGGTTAGCGGAGCCTACCCTTTTCCCACTGTCGCTGAAGCAGACGCTTCTGGTAGGAGAGGAGACGCTCAAAGCATCATGCTTTGACTCTTTATTTACAACTATAAATGGAGGTAGGTAGAACCATTAAGATATCTATCTGCTCGTTTGTCCCAGTACATCATTAAAAAAGTGTTTCTAGTGTTTTGTTGCTAAGTTGCCAAATAAAGAATGCTAAAAAAATGTTTTTTCTTATAATGGCTATAATGCAAAACCTATTAAACCTAATAATACTAACGATCTAAATGATCGATAGTTCTTCAAGTTTTATGCATCATATTGTTTACATGATTGCATTTTCTGGTAAAATAGGTTTAGATTAGATTAGAATTTTGTAAGAGATTAGAATAGGTACTGGCTGTCCCTACAGACTTCGTTCATTGTCGACAGATGTTTTAATTTACTCTATGATTTGTATGGGAAAAGTGTTGTTTTCATTATTTTCCTCGGAACTTTTACTCTTACTCTTCACAATAACTGTCCTTGTGCTTTAACGAATATATTTTAAAAAAATGCCGAAATAGTCGAACGGTTCACGAGTTTTGCGATGAGCCACACTTTTGGCGATTGAGCAAATTTTTTTTATTTCAATGGATTATCATGCACACATAAAAAAAATGAATGCAGTCCATCTAATTCCAGAAGTGTCGTTTGACGTTTCATGCGACACGGTTTACTGTAGTAGATATTTATACATATTCGAAACATAGTGACGAATTTTAATAAATTATTTTCGAGACATTGATGAATTACGTCAAAGTCAATACCATAGTCAATTAAAATTAATATCAACCTGTGTCATTATATCTTTACTAATATATAAAGCTGAAGACTTTGCTTGTTTGTTTGAACGCGCTAATCTCAGGAACCGCTGGTCCGATTTGAAAAATTCTGTCAGTGTTGGGAAGGAAGGCTATAAGCTATATATCATCACCACATTCTTCATTGGTGGAGCACCAATGAAGAATGTTACGAAAACGGGGGAAAATTATTACGCCACGGGCAGTAAGAGACGTAAACGAAGTTGCGTGGGTCAGCTAGTGTTATATATAAACTGTAGCATTTATGCATTTTAAAGATACGGATGAAATGTGTATCAAAAGTTTTCGATACAGATTCGTAAATAAATTATTATAATTTATGATTTCGAACGATTATGTGATTGGTTTTATCTTGTTTAACAATACATTTTATTCAAATTAATGATGCTATTAAAATATTAAATAGTTTGAAACTGGAACAATTTATGACATAGATATATTCCAATGACTCAAAATGGTGACACCTATTAAACAGGTTTTGATTTACTTTAATTAATTTTAAAAGAAACTAGAGATCTCTCGCAGTTTTGATTATTGCCCAAGGTAACATTAACATGGGTAAACATGGGTTACAGTGTAAACAATATCTAATATAATATAATTTAAATAAATATTCAGGGCTCAAATTCTGGCTTGAAAAATTATTTCAAAAAAAGTAATACTTTTTTTTTTATGATTAAACTGAAAGAATGATTTTTAAATTTGCCAATTGACAATTATCTTTCATAAATCACAGTGAAAAGGAACATCACCTATTTTTACATGGAAATCTAAATTTAAATGCACATTGATTGGCACCTCAGCTTTGTGAAAAAATATTTTTGTTTTGTCTCTAAACAATAACTTTATTTCACATATTTCAGGGAAAATCAAATGTAAAAATTGAATCCCTAAATTAAATAAAAGTTCAAACGATATTTTTCAAACAGTTGCTAAAGTTTTGACCACGCTGATTTAAGTATGAACTGGCCGGCTTGACCGGAGCACAGAAGGTTACATGACAGCATGAACTGGAGGCCCAATGATGCAGAAACATTACTAGGCCGACATGGTGCAGGTCACCATGCTGCATTGTTGAAATGTCTGCATTTGCAATGAGTATGGTAACCACCACTCTTGGATTCTGCTTATGATTTCTATCAGACAGAGTAGAATCACTTTGGAGGCCCATACGTAAAAAAAGAAAAAAAGAGCTTCACAAACATGGCCCATTTTTAGGTTATTAAAAACTTTGTAAAACCTTTATGTTACGTATAATAATATTAACCTTTATATTTGTTAAAATAAAGTATTACATTTACATTTATATTACAAACATATTAAACATTATATTAATATTTGAAATGGAATAATTTAGTACTTTATCGGACGAAATCTATGTAGCCATTTGAGAGATGTGAGGTAATAAATTTACACACATACAAGATATGCGTGAAAAACTAAACACTTTGACAAATGCAAAGCGAATGCAGCGAATTGGATTTTACAAAAGTTAAGTGAAAAAAGTTAGGTTTATTAACATATAACTTGAGCAAATAAAGAAAACCGGTACCTAGATTGAATGTTATTTGACATAGATCGAGTTGTGACTACACACTTTATGAGGTAAAATAACAAGTTCGACATATACTGATAATAAATTTCCAGTCTTACAAGTCTAGTACTAGTCGCTTTTAATTAAGGAAATCTCATCCTTTTTTGTAGTACCAAACAGTTCCTGCAAAGTTCATCTATTAAACCTGATATTGAAACATGTATTACTTGTTATAATATGGTCGTATATGGCCGTATGTTATATATCATGACCCTATTATAAATCTATATCTATACTAATATATAAAGCTGAAGAGTTTGTTTGTTTGTTTGTTTGTTTGTTTGTTTGTTTGTTTGTTTGTTTGTTTGTTTGAACACGCTAATCTTAGGAACCGCTGGTCCGATTTGAAAAATTCTTTCGGTGTTGGATAGTCCATTTATCGAGGAAGGCTATAGGGTATATATCATCACGCTACTACTTATAGGAGCGGAGCAACAATGAAAAATGTTTCAAAAACGGAGGAAATTTTCACGCTACGGGCAATATAAGGCGCAAACGACGTTGCGTGGGTCGGCTAGTAAATAAATAATATTAAAGTGTCTGTTTGGAATTTCAAATTACTTTTTCAGTTTTTCACTGAAGTATAAAACACTATATGAAGTAAAAATTTATAGTTTTTATGCATTAAAGCAACTTTAAAATGTTTGTCTGTGTGTTTAAATTCCGGCTAACCTCAGAACGATTTTAACGAAACTTTTACTGATAAAAAAGTAACTTAGGCTACTTTTTTAGACTAGGTCCACCCCGAGGTTTTAACCACGGTTCTTTTTGTACCGCGGGTAACACTGCGTGGCTCAGGTGGTGTACCCATATTATTACTGACGAAAAGCTATATCGTAGCAAAAAGTTTAAAGTGGAAGTACTCAATTTACTATCTTTCAGTTACTCACTGTGTAAACCTTAAACAGACATTTTGATACTGTTATATTTTGAATTATAAAAAATGTTGTAATAATGATCGAGCATAATTTTTATCTAATTACTAACTGACCCGGCGAACTTAGTACCACCATATTTACATATCTGTCTCAGCTTCCCACAGGCAGTGGACAATCGCGGACAAACAATTTACTTTTCCTGTTATCTTTTTATTTATCTTGTATACAAACCTTGTTCTAAAAATGAGAAACACATAAAAAAAATGGTGCAGCCGATCGGAAGCTAGCTTCCACCACCAATTTTTTTTTTAATACTTGCGCTTACATAAATTTCGGCGAATAATTTTAGTATAAATAGCTTTAGACTTCTCTTGGAAATGTGATCACAGTTTAGTCTGAGCAGTTATTATTTCGATCGCTGAACTGGTGTAAGCTGCAGATTATTTTCGACTAATGTATGTTCTTTTGTTTAGTCGATTACACAGGGGTAGACAAAAACATTGAGATTGTGACTGAATTAGGTTTTTAGATTCATTCGACTCTTGGAGAATCTTAGGGAAAGCCTATGTTCAGCAGTGGACGTCTTGCGGGTGAGATGATGATGATGATTTACTTTTTAATACACCAGACACTATACTATACTTAAAAAAAAAAACAAAGCAGTCATGAGGACTGCTCACAGAAGTGAAAACTCAAAACTACACACAAATAGTGCATAAAACTCATCTCAAATGAGCCTCTTTGCTCTTTAAATAAAATGCGCGATAAAAAGAAGTAAAAGAAACACTTATTGTTGTGTTATAAAAATATAGGATAATGCTAAACTGTACAAACATATTATCAGTTATGTCATATTAGACAGTCGAGCCATCAGTTGTCACCATGCACACTCGCGCAAGCGCCCTGTGCCGCCGTCTTACGGTCATGTCATGGGTTCTGTCGCGAAGTTTTCTGTCGCGAGTGTAATATTTTTTATCAATCCCAAAATAAATTTTCCTTAAGTGCACAACGAGGCTAAAGAACTTTTCACTTAAAAAAAACTATTGATTGTGCCTATGAGCGTTACCGGTTATTATCACTTGCCTGTCACTGGTTTTCAAACAACGGTTTGTTAGTAAACATGCCATTGCGTTACTTAGCAAGTGACTGTGGAGCTTACACTGATATAATATACCTAATATTTGGTATTATATATTTAACGGTCCTATTATTTGGATCTTCAATTAATCTTCAATTAAACCGGTAATCTTTAATTTAAGAATGGTTCCAAAGTCATGCGTTAATAATCATTGAGAAATCGGAGAGTCGTCAGTCCCTTCCGAACATCTATGGCAGGGTACTTGGAGTCCAAATAAGTTCAACAATAGTCTTTTTTGCTCTAAGTACTTGGGAAATTTCGATATGGCGTGTTACTTAAAACTTGGGTAGTGGACGTCTAATGGCAATGCACCAAGTTCGAACGTATTGTAGTCGTCTTAAAGCTGATCCTAACCTGGTGTGGGGAAAAATGCTAATGCTATGGAAAATTATTTTCTGTGTAGCGGGGAACTTTATAAACATACAAAAAATGAACACAAAGAACATCCACACTCAGTACAATCGTTTGTGAATCACACAAACTGTTTTCGAATGTAGGGTTAGGAATCTACATTCGACAACAGTGCAACAGAATACTTAGTGCTTCTACTTACGTGGCGACATTTTAAATCTTAGTGCAGTTGGCAATAACTGAATTTGATCTAAGCTCGGAGAAAACACGAGACTCGATTCCTGAACTATTTATAATGACACCTGGACAGACTAATACGACTCACACTTATTCGTATTTTTATTTTATGATTTTTTTAGCTTAGTTGCTTTTTAGAGTCTACATTACACTATCATAGAACGTTAATCCTATACTAGTAAGAAGTGACTAGTAAATATTGAAGCTTAAACAATTTTCTTATGACTAACTGAGTCATGTGGAAGCAGTTAGTGATTAGGATGAGTCAAAGTTAACTTTTCATTAAAATTTTGCAAAACCGATATAAAGATAAAACAATTTATAATTAAAAGAGTTAATGAACTTATTTATATTCAGGAAAGAAAACTCTTTATAGTGACAGATATTAGCATGATTATTTCCACGAATAACATAAGTACATCCATTTACAAATGAAAGAAAACTATGATTTTTTTTAAGATTATATACAAACTCCTCTTTCACTAAATAATGACGAAATTACTTAAAAAAATTAAAACACAGTGATAATAAATAGTAATTAGGCAACATCACATGTTAAAAATGATTGTTTTGCACTTTCTAAGTAGCTGTTGTGTTTATCAGAGATATTTGTACATAGCTAAGGCTGGCTATGAAATTAGGAGCCTTAGAAATGTTCCTGAGAAATCTAAATGCATAGTGCTAAGTTTTTTTCATTAAACCTTTGATACATACCTACAGTATAGAATATTTTCATTAAAGTATTTTAATTCACTGTTTAAGATTCAAACACTTTTTAATTGGCTCTTTTACTCTACACCATATTGAGGCTTTCTAATTACACTTGAAAGATATCACTAGTGACTTACCTTCAGTCCTTACACTTCTTGTATGATGCCGGTGTACCACGGCCTGTTGCGCAAGAGTTCGCACTCAACTGTGCTGATTCTCTGAACAACGTTTTTTATTAACACTTCATGTGAATCAGGTAAATGATCGACCAGTAACGTCAGATAGTTTAACCAGTTAAGGCAGATTTAGTTGCCTTACTAGTTGATGATTAGGACATTGTCGCTATTGAATTAAATTTGCGTTTATAAATATGGACTGGAATACCGTTAAGTTTGTGTTAAATTAGATTAGTCAGCTGTAGTAAAATGTTTGAATATCATTTTGTTTCGGAAAAAAAATATGGTGTATGAAGGTTTTGTAAAAATTATGTAATGGGTCTCATATATACCTTTTTTTTTCCTTGTGCACTAATGCACTAGAAAATGCAGATTATGCAGGTAAAACGTCATGTTAGCCAAAAACATTTGATAGGATTTCAGCACAAACGGGCTGGCTCGACCGGGGCGGTACTACCCTTGCACAGAAGATCAACGTAAAATGACAGCATTCGTGCTGTCGTGTTTCGTTGGTGAGTGTGATACTGGAGGCTCATAATGCAGAAACATCACTAGGCCACCATGTTCTGGGTCACCATGCTGCGTTGCTGTATTGGCTGCATTCGCAATGAGTATGGTGACCACCACTCTTGTCTTTTTTTTTGCTTTTGCTTTGCTTAAGAAAATATTACACCGACCATTATTCTGAGAGGTATTTTTTAATTTGTAGAAATAATTTTAATTTTGTAATTTTTTAATAAAGACCTAAAAAAACCGACTTCCAAAAAACTCCCTGCCAAAAAGCACTCAAAAGCGTAACATAAACTGGCTCTTCATAAATTGCTATGAGCCAATTCTTGTCTATACCTAATTCTTTATTCATTTAAACAGTAGTATTATAATGTGTGCTAGGTACCTAAAATCTGTTTGAAGTCGGTGCCAAGCCTAATAGGTCTAATTTGATAAGTTACGTATGTCCGGCTCCGCCATACACACACACAACTATTACAAAATTATTACAAAACTATTTTTGAGATAACTACAATCGATTCAGATATGTTCATGCACGATGATCGGCTCAAGTTACTAAGTTTTGATTAAACTAAAATGGATCGCTCTAATAAACCAATAATCTACTGATTCCGTTAGATATTGGATGTTTCAACTACACTACATTGTGGAACGCCTTGTGTTACTCCACATTTATAATTTGTTCAAAAAAAAATATTTTCTATACGTTATAGTGCTGTTTACAGTTTTTTTTTTAATTTTGATAGTCGCTTAGATTATTGTAATTCTTCGTTCGTATTCTTGTTGGCTTAATGAATGCATAAAGAATTATAAATAGACAAAAGTTAGCACATAGCAATTTATAAAGAGCCAGTTTATTTTACACTTTTTAGTGTTTTTTTGACAGGGAGTTTTCGTCAAATGTTTTTTGGAAGTCGGTTTTTTTATTAATGGTTTTTATTCTTCAGTTTTTAGTGCAAACAATCGTAGATAAGTTGAACTATTTCATATAACTTCTGCTGATGCAAATAACTTAGGGATTTAAAGACGTATTAAAACTGCTGAGATGCAACATTTCTGTTACCGAGAATGTGGTCTACGGGGCAATGGGGATCAGGTCCTAGCTTAAATGACCTGAGCTTTGCCGTGCTGAAATAGAAGCAGGTGAGTTAGGAATTTAAAGCAAAATACATTAAGGAGTTAGTTATCATAGCGCCTGTTTCAACAGCCTATCAGAGGGCTACGGGGTTGTTAAACGGAGAATACAACTACTGTTATATTTTAGTTGGCTGATTATGATACGTCAAGTCCTGAGGGTCTAATGTGACTTTATATCACGTCTAAGCAATCTTTACGGTGACTGCCCTCGGTTTTCGATCGACTCAAACTGAAATCTTCACCAATTGCAACGCTAAATGATTCACCATGACCAACGAGTTAATGTGAAACAAACTCACACTGGGCCGCCCTTTGCACTTAGCTCGGGATCGTAAAGTATCATCTTTCTTCCAACCTTACCTGTCACCTCAATAACTTAAAAGAAAACAACTAAGACTCTATTGCTAAATATGGTATTTAAAGAATCAACCTCTAACTCCCAATCATTTTACTTTTTATCATCAGCTCATATGAGTAACTGAAAGAATACAAATTAAGGTATATACGTACAAGTAATATTAAAATCATCAACTAATCCCTAACTGTTGAAGAGTTTAACCTTCTATCATCCGCTCACCTAAATAACTTGAAAGTATACAACTTAAGATCTATAGATGCGTATGAAATTTATCCTCTAACTCCTAACCGTTGAGGAGTTGTACCTTCCATCATCAACTTACATAAATAATTTGAAGGAATACGGCAAAGGTAACATACATACATATGACATTTTAAGATTTATCCTCCAACTCCAAACCGTTAAGAAGTTGTATCTTACATCATCATCTCATCAGTATAAAATGATAATTACCAGAAGCAAATACCGGTAAAACTTCAGAAAATATACAAAACACATAGTACAGGCCTAAAAAAATTAGGGTTCCCTCGATTTTCATGGGATTCCATCATCAGATCCTGATATAGAAGCAATGGGACCACCTTGGGAGCGTACCCTTTCGAATTCAAAAATAATTTTCCAAATCGGTTCACAATTGATGAAGAAATCGGTGAAGATCATCGGTGAAGAAAAATCATACAGTGGAACATAGAACCTCCTCCTTTTTGGAAGTCTGTTAAAATGACCTATATACGTTTAAAAAATATAAATATGAAATGTTTAAGAAAAAAAAATTATTGAGGATAAATATGAAACTCAAAAAAAGAAATATTTTTTAAGAGTTCCTGAGAAATTGATTTCCAATCCTCATTTTTATTTTTTTAAATCTTTGCTAATTTTGAGTAATTAAGGTCAATAGCCAACAAAATAAATCTCAATAGCTTTGTTTACTTTCTTAGCAATTTCCGTTACTTTTTCATGACATTTTGTATTAAAGTTTGATAATACCATATTTCAGTTAAAATTATACTCATTATAATAGAAAGTTTGGACTCACACGCGATAAGCTGTTGTTGACATCTCTGTTGTTGACACCTCTAACAAAGAGTATTAATATAACTGTATAACATATCATGTTTTCTAAAAATAAGATAATAAAAATGATACTATTTCAGTTTAAATTACACTATCAAAAAGTTTAGACTCGCATTGCGTTAATTAAGCTGTTTGACACTTCAAGAGTTTGATATTTTTTTTACATAAGTAAATCGCCGAAATGTATGTACGCGCATAACTTCCGATCGGCTGCACTAAATTTTTTTTTTTTTTTGTTTTCGCTGTTGTTAGGACAAGGTTTTTGTACAAGAAAAAATAAAAGGTAATGGGAAAAGTCTTTTTTTTTGTTCGCAACGGGAATCTGAGACAGATGTGTAAATATAGCGGTAACAACGGTAACGGTATAAAGGTTTGATGGGATGGCAACCAGCTCGTCAAACATTTCTACCAATGAGAAGTATTTAAAAGTCTTCAAATCTTAAGTTTTCGAGTCTTTAAGGCTTCGTCGTGATGAAATTAATGATAAAAATATTAAAAATGAGGATGAAATGAAATGGGGACCGTTTTTCGAAAAAAATAAAAAAACGACCTGCCAATGTAAATAAACTGAAGTAGTTTCACTTTTACCTTTTTCTGACTCTTTTGGGTTATCAGTTGCCAAGAAGCCATTAAAGCTTGCTAGGTTTCCAATACGATCATTCTCTTATTTAATAAATGCAATCTATATTATTATTATTATTTATATATCTTTACAATATTTAACAAAGACAGCCCGTCTTTGTTAAATATTTAGAATTGTCAACCAGCTTATTAAACACAGTGTAAGCGAGAACATTCTTACGAAATCAAATAACAACGGAGCTTACATAATATACCCTTAAAAAATAGATCCCTCTGTAAAATTTTGAAAACCAATTCTATATTATACTTTAGAAAAGATATCACTGAAAATATTTGAGTAGGTAAATAAAGTTACATTGCAGCGGAATTTTTCTATCGGTTACTGACTGAATACATATTTTTATAAATAATATTTAAAGACAGCATTGAAGTTTTCAAATATCACATTTTGTAATTTGCAGGTTGAGTAGATTCCAGTCCATTTAGCTCGCCTGTAAATCAGCCTCATTAAATTTTATTTATTTGGGATAGTGACTCACTCTATACTTATGCTCCAATATGTAATATTTATTTATATTTATTTTTTTACCACTACCATAAATGATTATATTTAACGGGTATGAAGGAAGTTGTTCGTATAATATTGCGCAATTTACGAGTTTTGTTCTTAAATACGTCATGAATTATACTTGTTAGGGTTTCGTACCTTGAAAGGAAGAAAACGGAATCCCTTTAAGATCAATTTATTGTCAAAGTCAGTCTGTCAAGACCCTTTTTCTCAGGTAAGCGTGGAGGTATCAAGCTGAAATGCATGTCTTAATAATATTATTTCATAGCATTCGAATGAATGCCATGAAATAATATTATTTTTTACAAAACGTTTTTCTTGTATAAACAACAAAACGAAACAAAATGACAGTTTCAACATTCACCGTTTTTTTTCGTTTGACATTTTAAGATCGTTTTTTGTTTTTTCGGAAGACTGTCCCCATTTCATCTCATCCACATTATTTATATTTTTTATCATTAATTTCATCACGACGAAGACATAAAGACTTGAAACATTAAACACTTGACATTGGCAGAAATAGCTGATCCAAGAGATCCGGTTGCCATTTTATCAAAAGAAGAAGATATTTTGAACTCATTGCATTGTTTCTTGTTTGTAAATTGTGCGAAAATATTTTCTCCATATCAACTGCTATTCTACACGTACTAATTCCATTAACTAACGATAATCTAGTTTTTATCAATACGGACTTGATTATGCGTACGTTTTGGACATTGTGAACTGTTGAAATTGCGTTATAACAACGGGACGGCTAAGAAAACATGTTGTGTTTTCATTAGACATGCCTTTCCATAAAAATAGTTCTCTAATATACCTTTGACTGGTGACAAGCGGTATCACAGGCCGAGCGTTGCCAGTGAAACATCTTTCCACCAACTACCCGGCGCTTACTACAAACATTGTAATCACAAGTTCTTGATTAAAAATTACGTTTAAAGTTAATTGATTAGTTTTATTTTATTATTTTATATATTATTAAACTGTTGTTGTTGTTGTATGTAATTGTGTTTAAAGACTACAATAAGCTGCCGGGAAGCTACCTAGACATGTTTTTGTTAATTTCTAAGCCATCTGGAATTACTGAAATGTGTTACTTTTACAGTTAATTTTAGAGCATGTTTAATTTCAAATAAAGCAAAATTCGTTACTGCACATGAATTTTAGATGCTAGGCAGAGTGTCTTAGATAAATTGGCCATCTCATTTGGAACAAAGCAACGTCTTATAGCACAAAACAAAAAAAAACTTATACATAGAGGATTCTTGAGGAAGCTTTGAGTACATTGGTTAAAATATAACGATATTTGTTGAAGACAAATATCGTTAAATTTTACCCAATATCAAATTAAGCTGCACATCATAAACATGGACTATATTATATTTTCCGTAATAAACCCGTGCGAAGCCGGGGTGGTGTCTAGTTATTCAATAAAATATGGTTTATGGTTTACGACATTTGATAAGTAATGCGATGAACTTGTTTCAAGTTCAATCAAGTCTACGCCGACGCGTATAAAACGGCCTGTTACTTGGTTTTTTTAAGAAAAATTTAAATAAGTAAACAGAAAATATACAGGTATGGTATTCTTACACTAGTTTTTTTTTAAATATTATGCGTAACAAATAATGTGTAAATTTTAATTGTCTAGTTCCATTTCCCGTTCTAAATCACGTTTTTTTGAATAGTTAATGTGAGAATAAGCTTACGCAGAAAAAAACATTAAAATAGTAGAGAAACTTATTTAATTCTGTGCACCCGCTTATACACCATAACGAGAATTGATAGATATTTTTTATTTGGTTTTCATGGAGCGTATCTCTTATCTATTACATATATAATGTCTTCTTATTCCTAACTCTTAAGAAATCGAATTGTTCAACACAAATGATTATGATTTAAACCATTCTTAAACATTGAATCTAAAAGTCCTGTTTTGTGCTTCTACTGAATGGTGAATTTACCGGAGACCAAACTCCCTCTATCCCTTGATTCTAAGGGACTTTTGACACTTATAAAAGTATATACAAAGTATATATATACTAGCTGTTGCCCGCGGCTCCGCCCGCGTATATGTCGGTTATTGCGGCAAATATTAGCCTATGTGTTATTCTGATGTATAAGCTATATTACTGTAAAGTTTCATCCAAATCTGTTCAGTAGTTTTTGCGTGAAAGAGTAACAAACATCCATCCAAACATCCATCCATCCTTACAAACTTTCGCATTTATAATATTAGTAAGATAATATATGTAAGTATAAGAGTATATATATATAAAAATCCGGAAAGATATATTTTTAGATTTCTTTCAAACTAAAGTTTTTTTTTTATTGGAACTAATCCCGCCCACACGCCCACCACTGTAGCTCCTGTACACTAGGATCAACAGCAGTGACCCACGAACACACCGAGTTATGACACTCGGGAAGTCCCAGGAAGAAAGTTAACTGTCTTGGAACCCGCATCGAAATTAATCAGAAGAAAAAAACAGGAGGAGTTGGAAATACGATAAGTCCATTTCCCTCCTTAGCAAAGCGGGAGACAAAATGAAGTCAAAATATGCAGACACCTTTTTCAAGCCGTGAAGCACCATGGATAAAATATTAGGGGATAACTATAGTATGTATGGCAGAATCGCCTAAACGCACGGAAATTCACCACAGTTGACACAAGATCCCCATAGTATACCGCCCAAGATGTCATTTGTAAGCTATTTAGCATTGTGTTACCTTAATTGTACCAAAGACTTCACTCCCAGAGTACATGATGAGCCGACTGTTCACAGCTAATATCAGGTGTTGAGCATTGACACAATGGTGAATCGACTAATTTAAATGAGTGTAGTTTGCTCTTAAAGTTACCCTGGCCTGTAAGAAATTGAGCGACACAGTGATCTACCTCGAGCCATGTCCTCGACAACCGTTCGCGAACAGATGGAAAGAACTGGTAGAGATGGCGCCCCTTAGATGATTCGTCCCATCGTTGTTGCCATTCATCCATTACATCGTTATAGACATTGGACTGCTGTTGAAACAATCTTATGATTTTATCGCGGTTTCGTACGCCAAAAAAATCGCATTCCATGTTTTGTAGTGTGGTATAGTACATGACTGCACGTCTCTGCACCTCGAGATCGAGAACCAAATAAAGTTATGTAATTAGAGCTTAATTAAGCGTAGGCGCTTGCGCTGTCTTCGAGTGAGTGAGGATACCAGAGGCCCATACCCCAAACCCTCCCCCATTCTCCTCCTCATTCAACAACACATCCAGCAATACACCTGTGTTGCGGGTGTCCATCGGCGACGGTAATCGGTTACCATCAGGCGATACGTATGCTAGTTTGCCCCTATTCCATAAATAAAAATTATATAAAGGCGTAGCACTTTGTACCACATTCTTCTAAATAATAATGAATCAGTCACGTAATGATTACAAGTAAAAAGTTGCTGAATATGCCGGCCGAAATATCGGAAACTGATTTCTAAAAATAATCATGGCAAATATCCCGTTTATAAACTTATCAAATATTACATCAGTAATGTAAAGTTAATAAACCAATTGCTTTTAAGATGCCCATGAGATTTTTATGTTAGTGTCGGGTGACTTCATCTATTCGCACTTAGGAAACGTGTTGATATGGCCTTAACCTCTCCCATTTCATCTCTCAACTTTGATAATGTTAATGACAATTATGTCAAATATTTAAATTCATACCTCTTTATAATAGTCCAATGATGAGGTCGATTACAATCGCATGAGAAAAAACAAATAGTTTTTAGTTTGGTGTTAGAATACAGTTAATAAGAAAAACTTTTGATTCAAAACTTATACAGACTCTATTACTTCAATTTCGAGTAAGTACTGTCGGTTTTTCTTGTCTGGGAATTTTTATCACTAAGAAGCGATGCGTTTTGAATACCAAAATCCGATGGCTCTATATAAATAAATAAATGTTTGGTAAATATACGGATCTTTTCCTATACTTATTTGACACATTAGGTGGGTCAATTCTGTTTTATAATGTATCTAATTTAACACATCTATATGTTTATTTTAGATTTAAATATTTTTTTGTCACTGGTTGGAGTTCAAAATTTCTTAACGTAATTATACTTTCCTCTTTGATAGTTTTTTGGATGACCGTTATTTTGATTTCTTGTTTATGTAACTGATATGGATAGTAATAATGCAGCAGTAATAGTGGCAGATAAACAAATACCATTTGAAAGCGGCAAAAAGTAAATAACTAATGAGCCTACCACACGCGAAGTATCACCACAGTTTTGCCTGCGCAGACCGGCTTGTACGCGAAACACCGTGCTTGTGGTTGGTAAAACCAACTGTATCACGACAGTTTTACCTGCGCAGTTATAACTGTAGTGACACTTGCGCGTGTGGTATATACTTAAGAATGCAATATAAAAGAACTAAGATAAAGTTTTTGAAAAGTGGCATTATTAAAACAATCTCAAATCATAATTAATAAGTGAAGGAAAGCTTTATATCCGTACCTGTGTTATACACGTACTGATTCATAAGCTACATTATTGTAAACGCTACTGAATGGATGTAGGTGAAAACCTACATCCATTCAGGGGCTTTTACACAAAAAGGTAACAAATATTCATACATCCTCACAAATTTTAGTACCATAAAAAAAAATTGTAGGAAGTCAGATTAAAGAGGAAACGCACTAACATCAGTGTCTGATAAAGAAGGTTCCTTCCTTGAATGTAATTGTCAATATTGACACAAAATGCACAGTCGTGCTTATACGAGTATTTGTCACCACTAGCTATTTTTGTTTCTATTTGGTATCCTCCTAATATTATAGACGCGAAAGTTTGTAAGCATGGATGGTTGGATGGATGAATGTTTCTTACTCTTTCACGCAAAACGGATTTGGATGAAACTTTACAGTAATATAGCTTATACATCAGATTAACACATACACGCGGGCGGAGCCACGACCATAAAAGTAGTATTCATTATAAGAATTTGGGAACATGAGTGCACCTGTGGTTGCATACACACAATATTTTCTGTGTAGTTAGCTGGTCTACTTAAAACGGCTGGTATGATGATGTACTATTGTACATCATCATCATCATACCAATGTGAAGTCCCTGTCTATTGAACTGCGCTCTTGGAATCTGTTACAAAAATTGGTGTCTTTGTCCATCATCAGGAACACCGAAACCTAATGTAATAAAATGCAGTGAGATGAATGTTAGTGGGTGATAAAAGTGCGTAATGTATGTTACGTTACGAGTTTGTGTAGTACCTATGGTACTTTCGGTGAGTCTTAAATTTTTTTTAATAATATTTTTTCTGTTTGGTCATAGTCTATAACAAATATCAAATTATTCAAATTTTTGTTAGATATTAATGCACATTATGCGTATTAAATGGTTCCTAGCATTAGTTTCGTGTATAAATAGTAGATAATTTCTACCTAATTTACAAAGGTCAATATTGATTCACAATTGAGTGTTTAAATATTATGATCACACGTGTTTTCAAGGTCATAGATGCACCTCACGTTTTAACAAGCACTATTTATCAAAATAAAAACTACTCAAGCCTGTGCACTTATAATATATTCAGACAGGTAAAGTAAAAGAAAATATAGACTTGAGTCTGATAGTGGTCAATGTTTTCGGGTTACATTAGAATTAGAAGCAATTTAATGTTGTCCTTGAAGCAGCGAGAAAAAGCTACATCTAGTGTAAATAAAATTTGTGAATTATTTGTTTACTTTATTGAATTTAATAATAAAAATCATATAGATTATTTCTTCTTTCACAATGCTAAACATAACGTTAATCAACAATAATTGCAAAAATTAAACAAAGAAATAGTTGCAAATCCGAAATAAACCTAAAAAAAGTAAATAAGCGATTCATCTCTAACATAATTATTTTTCAGGCAAGAATACTAACTTTTTCTATTGCAATTTACTAAGAACAATACATTACAATTGTAGAAAAATTAGGTTTTAGTGAACATTAGTTAGTCAGTCAGGTGGTCAGGGAAGCGATTGAAATTACGAAATACAAAAATTTCAATCGTGAGGATGGGTTTAAATTGTCAAATGTCTGGAATCCAGTAATTCGAATGTGCAAAAACCAGCGTAATCAACAAAACATAGTTTCGCGATCGGATACTGTTAGTGTTGTGTGTCGAGAACAGTTACGAGTAAATAGTGAGTTAGTGAACAGTGGTACCGGGGACAATCGTAATAAAAGACTACGAAAGAGGGTAGACCGATATGTCTGCCAATAACAGCCCACCCGCAAGATCCTCAGTTACTCCGTGATCATGGCGCTTGCAACAGCGCCGAAATATCGGATACTCACAAACAAAAAGGTACATGGTAGCAATCCCGCAGATTCCCATTTTAAAATTTAATTTCCTAGTATACTTAGTTTTTATTAAAGTAGTAGTTGTTTAGATATACTACTATAAACCAGATAAATCGATGCGGAAATCGTCCATTTCCGTATCGAATAATTTCGCAACGTCACTATTTAGTACTTGTCATAACGTTGCAACACTGAAATTGTCAAATCTGGAATTGAATTAAAAGTTAGAGTATAGAACAACAATTTGTGGATCACACGAAGTGTTGTCCCATGTGGGATTTGAACCCACAACACTTGGAGCATTGGAAAGCGGCGTGGCTACTGCTTAAACCAACCTTGCAGTAAATAATGTTATGTGTCATGTTGTCAAGTGTTATGTTGTCTGTGAATTAGTTTTCAAAGAATATTCATAATTCAATTTTTTGTAAAAGCTATGAACTTATTACGTTGTGCGTTAACATCGCTACATGAGATTGACAAAAATATTTTTAAACGAGTTACAAAATAAAACAACATATAGCGCAACAATTATTTAAGTAACGCTGAATTTAGCATGGTTGGGGCGGAGCTACCCTCACACAGAAGATAACGTAAAATGACAGCGATGACGTTTTCCGGATTGGATGAAATGTTTGTATGATCTGCAATTATTTGTTTCGGAGTTTGGATGTTTCCTATGTATAATAAGTATGTATTTACAAAAAAAGTATATGTGTATGTATATCAGTTGTCTAGTACCCACAATACAAGCTCTGCATAGCTTGGAACTAGATGGCGTTGTGTGTTAGATGTCCAGATATATTTATTTATTTTAATAGTTATTTTAGCAGGACCATACATAAAAATAAGATCGCGAATCAATATTAAGTTAAATCTAAACAAAATAAAACTTAAAAACAGAGGCAATAACTTGTAATTTGTAAATTGTAAAAGTTCTACAAAAGCAACTTGCAAAAGTTTATTAGTTTTAATGTTATTGAACGAGTATCGTATTATATGTAAGCCGGCCGCAGTAATACAATTTTATCAGAGTTGTAGGACTTAGTTTCTAGATGACTCATTTATTACAAAGATGAATTATATCTTAGCATCAAGGAATGTCATCAACCTTAAGGGCGACGACACCTTATGGAATTTTTACTCATCTTAACCAGTTGGAGTTGACAGGTGCTCTATTTTAGAGATTATACATTAGAGTAAACGGGCTAAAGAATATTATGTATGAGGCAGTTGCATTATCTGCTTTTGCAATTAGTATGGTAAACACTACTCTTGGATTCTACTTATGCTTTCCATCAAGCAGGGTGGAGTCACTTTGGCGGGCCCTATATTCAAGAAAATAAATGGTCTAATTTAAACTAGCGTTACCAAATATTTTTATATCTCTAACTTTATATTATACGTACAGATAATTAATTGGATATCGATACCACCCTGTTTTAAGTGGTATTTATACATAATGGCTGATTTCAGTATCGATTTGGTTGTCACGACTTGTCAAATCTTTGCTTAGATTAATAATATTAATATATACAGATTTTTGAATAAAACTGGGGTGAATAATATAAATCTCATCCATCAAAGCTACTGTATTAGAGTAGAATCATAAGTTGATTAACATTTTTTTTACGGGTATTAACGCGATCATTTATTAAAATTTATTACACACCTCTGATTTGCCTGACGTTTCGACCAGGTTGCAGTGGCCGTGGTCACAGGCTGACCTGGTCAAGGCAGCCTGTGATCACGGCAAAAAAAAAGTTGATTGTACACAAATTCTTGAAAATTTTACTTATTAGACATGCATCAGTAACTGCTCAAAACTATACCAGGCGTCATAAACTTGCTTACAAAAGTAACAAGATATATTTCTTTAAGCCCTAGCGCATTTTAAAATAGTACTATTTTAAGCTACAGGCATTACTTATAAATATAGGAAGTGATTGACTTACAAACTAGGTCATAACCAGTATCGGGAGTTCATCGTTCCAAGAATTTTTTTCTTTACCAGTTTAGCAGGTTATAATGAAATGTTTATCTGTACTAATGTGATAAGATTTTACACCACATGTTTGTTTGTTGGCGCTAATGTTAACTCCTATTGAACTTTTGTAACTTGTAACTTTATTTAATAGAGTGTATTTTAGTTACAAATGGTGCAATTTAGAGTAAATTATAAGTTAGGATATTTTATTTGTGTTATCGTATGAATGAACATCTAAATATTTGATGTGTGTGTTACGCAATGAACAGAGTTTTTTTTTATGTTTGGCCCTGCCAAAACGACTCTACTCTGCCTGATGGAAAGCATAAGCAGAATGGAGAAATATTTGATTATATTGCGCTAGCTTTTGCCCGCGGCTTTGTTTACGTGTATGGTAGTTATCGTGGTAAAAAATATTTTTCACGAATCATAATATCATTATACCAAATTTTATTAAAATTACTTTAGCTGTTTTAACATGAAAGTAACAGACAGATAGACAAATACACTTTATAATATTAGTATTAATTGCGTAATAGTAGTAAAATATGGCCAAGTGTTTCTATTTCTAAAGGTAATGAAGTCACCAATTAAAGTTTAATGTTGTTAGATTAACAATAAAGTAATAAGTAGATGTGACTTTTTCCGCATGGACACAGATGCAGTAGGTACTAATAGTGATACTTGCTTATTAATGCAATGTTTGTAACAAAATGTCATGTAATAAATTTTAAACAAATCAATTTGTTGTGAAATGGATTTTTCATAACGATGACATATATTTAACATATAAATTTAACTAGTTTACTTAAACTAGTATGCAAATCGATTCAAATTATCTCTCTTAATTCGTGGTTGACATAGTGAGTAAACAAATGTAAATACTTTATTTCACTTCCTATATGAGTAAACAATGTATTACGCATTCTCTATTCTTTTTGTTTATTTTAAGATTAACCTCATATATTCCTATGTTTACATATTTACCTTTTGTTTGTAAAATTTACGTTTTGTTATCCGTGACTTGTGTTAAGTACACAAGTAGAAGCTAACATCTCTAATATTGTATGCACTTATATCATTTAGCCCCGTATCGAGAAGAAAAATATTTCTCCTCTAGGAGAAGAAGATATCTTTAAGCCAACTGTAAATAATTTTTCCTTTGATTTTTTTCTTCAAAAATATAATTATTTACTTTGTGACTCCTCTCACGTGTCATACCTATGATTTTCCTCAAAAACAAAGTACCTCAATGTCACATTTCATTAAAATCCGTTTCGAGCTTTGGAAATGAAAGCATAATAGACTGAATTACATTCGCATTTATGGTAGTAAGCATTTAACTTTTTTTTTATGATTGGCCGTACTAAAAATGACTCTACTCTGCCTAATGGCAAGCAGAAGCAGAATCCAAGAGTGGTGGTCACCATACTGCGAATGCAGACAATTCAACGTTATCTGATCTTATATTGTTCAAGTATAATAAATAATGGTCCTCTTGCTTTATTCATTAGATCATGAATGACCTTTCTGATATGTGTACAGTGCAGAATATTTAAACTTAACGTAGAAACTCGCAGTCACGATTGATGACACTGTTGCTATCTGCAATTCACATCAGATTTCATTATTGCGATGTTTCCATTTTATTCCTATTGTTTACATCTTTAAATAAATTAGATCCATCAGATCAACAAGAGTATAAAATTTTATAATACATTATCGAAAGTCAATGGCTAAGTTAAGACACTTAAAATGTTATTAATTTCACGATGAATATCGACTACTGTCGGATTCCCGAAATAATTGGTATTTGTAACCTCACATCCAAGAATGATTGGATACCGATGATGTAAGTAAGATATTAACGCGCGTTAGCAAGTGTACTCCTAGAATGAAATGCCATGTAGTTGTAAATGCGCGTTAGCAAAACGTGCGTTGAGCGCTCATCATCTGAACATGGCCTTAGTATTTTAAGCCAAAATATTATCTGTCCATTAATATTATAAAGCTGAAGAGTTTGTTTGTCTGGTCAAATGTGCTAATCTCAGGAAGTTCAAGTGAGATTTGAAACATTCCTTCAGTGTTAGATAGGCCAGTTATCGAGAAAGGCTATAAGGCTATATATCATCACGTACCAAAAAAAGTACAGTATCAATGAAAAATGTTGCAAAAATGGGGGAAAATTGATCTTTTTGAAAGTGTCCATTGCGTGCGCTGCGTTATTGGTTAAAGTTTCGAAAAATAATGTAGGTAATAATTAAACTCCTTTAAAGGTTCAAATAAAATCCGCGTACAGCATATATTTATCTATTAAGCTTGGATCATCCTGTCTAACTTGTTTTATGAAAAAAAAATTGTCCACGCTTCGATATTGCGCGGGACAGCTGGTAAGTATCATAAAATAAAATATTTTTTGAACATATGAGCCTGCTAAAGTGACTATACTCTGCCCAATGGAAAGCACGAGCAGAACCCAAGAGTAGTGGTGACCATACTCATTGTAAATAATAATAATAATGAATATTTCGGACATCTAACACACAACGCCATCTAAGTCCCAAGCTAAGTAGAGCTTGTGTTATGGGTACTAGACAACTGATATAAACACATATATACTTTTTTTTTGTAAATACATATTATACATAGAAAACACCCAACCACACGCGTACGCTACCACTGCGCCAACGAGGCAGTCTGAAGAATACAGACAATGCTGCATGATGACCCACACTATGGTGGCCAATTGAGATACTTTTGCATCATTAGGGTTGGTTTCCTTTCATTTTACAATAAACCATGTATCAAATATTGTGTAAAATGGAATTATGATATAACTGCATGTTTCAAATGAGGACGACTGCTAAAATATATTTAGTACATTAAATCTACTTCCAAGACAAAATATCCACATAGATAAATTGCAGTATTATATCTTTCTGATTGTTTAAGATAAAAACAACTTAATATTACAGGTAAAGACAACGCAGATTTCTAGGAATTCATTTGAAAAAAAAAAAGAAAAGCGATGAAAAAATACGTTAGTGATGCTAAAGGCATTGATTCAAATGTTTTAAAATAATTAAGTTAGTATCTAACGAACTAGTAAATCGACCCGGTGGAGTAAAGTGTGGTCGCAGTGACAGTTGAAACAGTAGGTCATTGAATTTGTTCAAACATGTTATTTCTCTTCGTACTTTTAATTGTATGTATTTCTTATCTTGTGTTGTTATTTTTGAGTCCAGGAGCTTTTACATTTAAATTTGACTGCGCTTGTTTTGCTATTACAATGACAGTGCTGTAAAAAGATTATGGTGCAAATGATAATTATGATAACATTTGAAAACAAGTAGTTTGTATAAAGATAAAACGCCTTTTATTATACACTTTCAACAAACTTTTAAAAATATTTACAACGCATTAAAAAAAAAAAACAGGCGTTGAGTAGTCATTTATTTTTTTTTGTGGCAAGAAAGTAACATAATAAAAGCTTATGAATTAACATTTTTTTCATATAAACAAACATGGTACCGAAAGATTCAATCCCTTTTACCATATTAACTACGATTATGGAAAACAGAGGCAATATCAAATATCAAGATAGGTAATATACAGAAATAATTATATTTATAATAGTTGTCAGCAATTACGGTTTTGATTTACAGATATCTGAATGAGTAACTCCTACTATGTTTTTAATAGCTAAAGCCAACACATACAAAATGTTTAAAACTCAGGCGCTGTTTAATGTGTCTGAAAAAAAAAATGATTTTCATAGACTGATGACTGATGACAGACATGATATAATATGTATAATATGTTGAATTGAGGAGAGTAATTATGGTACATAAATGTTATGAAAACCTTTTGTAATGTATTTGTTTTACAAATAAGTTTTTTAAGCAAATTATCTCTCTAAGCTGGTGATTTATGTTCAAAGGTGTGGATGAATCTACGAGAAGACAACGTTTTAAAAGTAATTTCGCGCAGAAACACAATACTTTTTTTTAATGAAATAAAATTATACTTTTACCCAGACAAATGTTTACCATCTTTATTTTCTTCACCATAGTATCTGTACAAAAGAGTGGAGGCATAGACAATTATTTATTTCACTATATTTAATACCTACTATTATCTCGAAAAAAGCTATTGGTTAGTGGTGCAAGTTTCTTCTTAACGGTTATTTCAATGTTTATCACTTATATTTAAACAACGGACTGACTGGAGTGATAACACAGCTTCAAAGAAAACTAATGGTGAGCCATTTTGACCTATGATGCAGAAATATCGCAAGAGGCCGCTGTAGTGTGGTCATTGTGATCATTGTCTGCTTTCTGCAATGAGAATGGTGTCCGTTATTCTTAAATTCTGGCAGAAGAAAGTCACTTTGCCACACTCATAAATATAAAAAAAAATTGTTGCTTTGTGCTGAACGAGTGTGGTTCCTGGAAACTCATATTGAGGGGGACGGAAACACTCAGAACACGACAATGCACTAGTGTCTATTTTGATTACAGGTATCCATGAGTAGCGGCCGATAATGATCCATCTGCTCATTTATCTCCTATATTACTAAAATAAAGAAACTGCAACGCCTACAATATTCGCAATAGCAGGAAGATACATATCACTGCTATTGCAACTATTATATGTGTAATGTGTGCCTATGGTTATTCCCAGCTCGCAGCTGGGAATAACTATGAATATGTTATGGAAGTAGAACCATAATATCTTCGAATTTAAGCACTCACGGCTAATAGGCCTTAAAGTTTCTATAAATTTATCGTTCTAAATATTTAGCTGAAATTCTTGTTTATCAACAATTGTGGTTGCTACAAAACTAAGTGGCATTTCAAGATTTACTTACAAGTTATTCAATGAGTAATGTTGTTGTGAGTTTCCGTATATTTTTCTGCGTAACTAAGCTGTATTTTAAATCTTATAAATAAGGAAATATGAGTCATTTAGGCACTGGTAACCTCTTTAACTTTTCGGAGGGAATTACAACGCCGCGCCGGTGAGACGATTTATATGATTAGCTTTTTCTCTATTGATCGTTTCCGTTCCCAATTAACAAATAAAATTCTATGACATAGTTATTAATTAATTATCTCCGAATGGAATTCTAATTAATTAACACATCTTAAGATAAAGCTTTTTTTGTTCCTACTATACTGTATTTTAAACATTCAACTCATTGAAGAGTTGTCATTACCTTCTTAAAGAGTGATTTGCTGCGTTAAGATTGAGAAATAAAAGAGCATGGGTCTATTACGAATACTAATCCATATGTCCATACTATTATGTTATACTACTCTATAGTATAGTATACATTTGAAAGTAACTCTGTCTGTATGTTACGGTTTCACAGCTTAACCGCTGCACCGGTTTCAATTAAATCATAAAAAATCAAATAGTATACAGATTTTTTTTTATATAAACATTCTCATTGGCAGAGTATTACGTTAAACGTATTTTTTTATTATATTTAAATGCAATGAAAATCTGATTGTCTAGAAGAATGATGTGTTTTGGTACTTAGGTGTGCAAATCCTGAATATTAAATCTATTCCCCATTTCTCAAAATAATTTTTATATTTTTTTTTATATTTCGGACATCTAAACACACAACGCCATCTAGTCCCAAGATAAGCAGAGCTTGTGTTATGGGGTACTAGACAACTGATACAAATACATATATCCTTTTTTTTTGTAAATACATACATATTATAGAAAGAACACACCTAAACTCCGAAACAAATATTTGTAGATCATACAAAAATTTGGTCCGACCCGAGAATCGAACCCGAGACCTCATGATCAGCAGTCGCTCACGCCAACCGCGAGACCAACGAGGCAGTCAAAATTGCTGAACCAGTTGAGCAATTGATCCTTTTCTTTGTACGAATATTTTGTGCCTCATTACTTGTGCCGTGAAACTTAACATTAGCGAATATTTCTTAATTAATGAACAAAACAATGAACAAACAATAGACTGAAATTCGTAAAACATTTTTACTTATCAAGCCCTCCTATTCCTATCTGTACTAAAGATAAAAACATTAACATTTATTCACGCTTATTTAAGGCTTACAAATTTAAAAATTGTGATATTTTTATAATCTTCCTGAACCCGAAACGCAATTTAAAATGTATCAAATGGGAATTTAATATTATCATTTCAAACAGCACAAGCAGTTGCGGCCAGAGATGTGAGAGACCTAATCATGAAATTGCCTCTGACAGTGCAACCGTGCGTCAAGCCCTGCAAAACAACAAGATGACCTCTGCCCTTACAAGTGATTAATTAAAAAATTCTTTAAAAAAAAATAAGCTTTTATTACTCGTTACTAAAAAAATAACTTTAAGCTCTTTCAATTGATACCAATATCGGGTGGGTTGTACAGAAATTTGGACGCCGCTATTTTGTTACGGCAGCCATTTCTTATTAATAATAATACCGATTATATATAATTGCATTATCATCAGAACTAAAGGTATATTTCAAATTTCAGCTCAATCGGACATCACGAAGTGGATCGAATTTAACTTGCAAGATTACAGACAAACTTTGGCACAGGTGAAGCTAAATAAAAGCTTGTAATAAAGGAATGTCATGACAATCTCCAGTCCAATGCAATCACAAAAATAAATTACCCTGCAATGTATAAATGGGCATAGTAACTCCATGGGTTACGTCGCTGTGGATGAATTTGCCAAAAGGGGATCAGAAACAAGAGTTTATGAACCGGCATCACTACTACTCTTACCTCAAGCCCAAATACAAACACAGCGACCATACCGAAAAAAATACAAAACATAATGAAGGAACAACAAAAAATGCAGGTAAACAAAAAGTGCAGTTCCGGTGGCATTTAAAAGACTAGCCCGCAACCTAATCAGACTGGAAAGGGACAATCTCAGGAAGGTCATAGATATCCTAACTGGCCATAGTCCCCTAAACAAGAACCTATTCACTCTGTGCAGGGGGTTCATGGAGGCAGATGAAACGCCGCAACACGTTCTTACAGAATATAGTAGTATGGTAGATCAACGGGCAGACATCCTCCAATCAACATCACTTCTAAAAATATGTAGCTACATGAAAAAGCTGTTAAACTTCTGGGAAAATCTAAGATGGTTGGAACATGAAGGTGAGAAAATCCACGTACAATGGCCTATCCAAGAGGCTAAGTGCGACAACAGCCCGGGAAAACCAAACCAAAATTATCATTTCAACATTACTATTATAAAACATAGAAATAACATCTCTTGAGTGAACCACCCATAGATTTAAGGTATTATACTCATTTCTTATGAGATAAGTAAATGATATCTTTGTATATATTTTTTTTTATGAAATATGACTCCCGCATTAGGAATATACATCCTGTGTCACGGAGGACTTTACAAATATACATGAAACAGACACAAAGAACATCAAGACTCAGAACAACAATTTGCGGATTACATTAAGTGCTGTCCCATGTGGGATTTGGACCCACAACACTTGGCGCAGTCGAAAGCGGCGTGACGACCCTCAAACCACTATGCCAACCGTGCAGTTAAATTTATGGCACAGAAGTATTCTAAGAATATAAGAAATATAGTGGTTAATGCAATGATAATTTATAGCTACTTATTTATGATTATAAATATATGACTCCACAATTATTTTCTAAATTGTAATTGGTTAAATAGGTTGTAAACTGAAACTGTGGAGTCAAGCAAACGCAACTGACCCCACCACTTTATACTAAGATGTACAAAAGGTTACTAGTTTCGTCACAGTCATTTTGTAACCATTTTAAATAACGAAGGTGCACAAACACTCGTTCAAAGCGGCGTATACTTAGTCATTTGTGAGATGACAATCCTCAATCGTTGCGTAATCTATAAAACATACTTGAATATGATGCACACACTTATGCTCGTACATTATTGTTCAAGGTCGCATGTGCAATTGAAAAAAAAAACATTAACTGTTGCTTTAAATAAACTTACCTACTTTATTGTTGTAAGCAATGTCATTAGCTATGTTTCTTGCTTCATCTCATTATGATTTACATTAAGATGATTTTGTTTCAAACAATATTTTGTGTTTGCGGTGGTTTAAAATATTAAGTTGATGGCGAAGTGTTCTAAATGACTAGAATATTCTTTATTGATAAGATTTCAAATTTGTGATAGTAAACCTAGGTATTGTAAATAGGATTGTATTGTAATCGAGTGTATGATGCTCAATTACCATTAACATGAAAAATTAATGTCATTTGTACAGCTATAACTATTCTTTGTTAAGCTAAACGAGCGAGAGTCGAAAGGCCTCTGTTCAGCAGTATACTATTAAAGATTGTCGATTGAGCATAAACGTATGCAAGTTTAAGAAATAATCCTTTTCAGTATTGAATTTATAAATTACAAATAATATTTTCAGAGTTATGTTTCCACAGCACTGACTGAAAAATAGTGTATGATATTACCGTTTTTCTTATCACACAAAAGTGCTATGAATGTAGATATAATCATTAAGATTTTTGTATATGTCATATTTACAATTGTCAATTCATTTCATTTAAAATTTAATCACTTTATTATAACATTTACCAGTTTACGCTTCTCATCCATTTATATATAAATTTACATATAAGCTTCTTAGCTTTGTTAATAGGTTTATCAAATACTGCTATTTCGAATACTAAACACTCATCAGTAAATGTCTTCAATGATCGGGAACAATAAAACAAACCAAGATGATTAATTAGCGACCACTCAAAAGAATTACCGTGATAAGTGAAGGTTGCAAATGCATAAATACAAACGTAATACACAGTTATGTATGGAACATAAACGGATGCAAGAACCTTCACGACTAGCCTGTGTGCGTTGGCATTTAGATAGATTTACGAAACATACGTGGAACACTAGCTATGTGAAATTTCTAAGTCTAATGTTATTGCACTAGAGTGTAAATAGATTCAATCATCCTTTGGTTTCAAAGAAACTTGTTGTTGCCATGCTGAAATAATTACAACAAATGTTTTACTTTCAGCTTTGTTCTTTTAATATTTGAAGTCATAAGTAAGTAGTAACTAAGTCGAGTTTTTTCAATTGCTAATTCTTTTGCTACTTGTATGGGATGATGAAGTATTAGATTAATGCTTGGCCCTTAATTTCAAGAAAAATAAATAACGCACGTTTTTTTCGAATTGCATTTAAATGTAAATGTGCACAACAAACTACACTTGACTCTAAAGTATTGTCCATCTAAAGATTGCCTGGAAGAGATCGCGGACTACGATAAGACCGCCTATTGTTTTTTTGTTTTTGTTCTACATTTAATTGTATATTTGATAGTACCGTCCACGGAGCAAATACAAAGGTACCGTCGGCAATAAAGGGCACCTATCCATCTATTTTACTTAAACAGATAGTAATACGGTTTTAAAAGTAATTAAAGCTTGATTATTTTTTTCGTTATTTTGTAAGTTTTCTTACGTAACCCTTACAGTTATAAAAGTGATACTGGAGTAAATATGGAGCGTAAATATTGAAAAAATTGTTAATTATTTTCGGTACGGTAATTACCGTTCTCTTAAGATAAAGGTGGAAAAACGTTTCGAAGTAGTTAGAATATGAAATTATTAGCATTAATTTTGACTAGTGCATTGGAAATGTTGATCGGAGATACACAGTTCCTTCATACAATGTAGCATAGTGAATTATCTTATTATCGTCATCAAACCAGAATAAAGTTATTTCTTATTAGAATATTCGTATGTTTGTTTACAAACTGTAATACAATATTAAAATTGTTGGTTTAAGAGAGTTTATTTTCTATATACATACAAACTCTTGCTTATAAAATCCAGTAACTTTTAATGTATTACCAGTTTTTATACTTATATCTATATAGATAGCTCCAGAGCTGGCTAGTCATCGCGTGGTTGAACTTGACTGAATGTAAACAGAGTGTAGTACTGTTTATAAATAGTAAAAAAGCGGAATAAAAAAATATGCACGTGGATTGACTATTGTTGTATTGAATATGTTCATTAAAACTCGTCGTCCTTATGATTTAGGCGGTTTGTTTTGACGTCATATTATAATAAATAAACTATTTGAAATAATTATGTACTGCGCAATACCTATATGCACTTACGTCAAGTAGATTTTTTTCTACAGAGAGCATGTTTTCTGGTTCTTTTCTTTTTGTAACACTAGAAGTTTTATTTTTCTGCTTTGTTTGTGTGCTCAGCGAGTGTGAAGCAGTATCAGACTTATAGTGCTTTTTTAAATAGTATATCAAACCATTTGTTACATCACACATATCACAATAATAAAGGACAATTTTCTTTTCTAAGAAATTAGTGACACGATAATTCATACTACTCGTAGTATTATAAATTTAAAAGTAACTTTAATTTTCCGTCTGTTATGCTTCATGGCCAATTTACTGCATCTATTTCAAAGAAAATTGGCACGGATATACTTTGATTCTTGAAGATTTAACCCGATAACCGATACACACGAGCCGCAGGCAAAAGTTAGTATGTGGTATGCAGCTAAATTTATAAAAAAGACTACTCCACATGGCAGCATATGACAGTTGCATTGATGAGAAATGAATACGAAAGCTGATGCAAAAAGATGTATAAAACAATCTAAACAAAAGGATGTATGTCGTGTTAAAATTTAAAATCAATCTGCAAAACTTTTAGAGTATTGAAAATGTACTGTAATTAATTTTACTTTTTTTACGAATAGATAATTTCAGTTAAACGATTTTGGTGACTGGCAAAAAAATTTCGAGTTCTTAACACTCAACTTTGTGTGCGGTTTTTTTTTCCAGAGAAAATTCTGTGAGCCCTTTTGATTTTATAACCAAAAGAAGGACAACAAATATTTTTTTAATCATTATTACTAACATTTTTGAAAAAAACTATCGAGATTCATTTAGTAATTCTAGTCTGATTGAGTAATAAACAATAAATAGAATTTTCATATTTTAACAAAACCAAAGTTGCCTTTCTTTCGTCGTTACTTATATTATTGCACGTGAGCTTACTACTCGTACAATTTACAAATTTGAATAAAGCTATAAAAGCAATATTGTATTCAACTCAAAATAGTTTTACCTCTGATACTTTGGCAAACATTATGTAAATTTGAACGACTTCGTTCACATTCTTGGCTAGATATTGTATAATTCATAACTTATGAACAAGTAATGGACTATTTTTGTGTTATGGTTCTAGTAACCTGTGCTAGTGACCGTGCAGAGCTAAAAATTTGGTTTCACATTCTATAATAATTGTAAATATATGTAAATCTTTACAAATAAATAAAATTGGAGTGTCTGTTTGTAATATTAATATAACCACTTTTAATAAACGCATATGTATGTATACACGGTACATATACCAAAAATGTAGTTAAAAAAATTTTTGTCTGTCTGTCTGTTTGTTCCGGGTAATCTCTGGAACGGCTGTACCGATTTTGGCGAGATTTTCAAAGAGCAGATAGGTGATGATCCAGGGAGTAACTTAGGCTACTTCTTTTAGACTATCTTTGTCCCGCGGCGTTACCCGCGGTACGACAATAACCGCGGGAAACACCGCGGGGTTCAGCTAGTTGTAAATAAAGATAGAGGTGTCAGTTTTGATTCAGATACTCATAATTACATTGTGTTAGCGCATAATTCGTAGTTTTTTATTGTTCTTTTTTATCTTGATGGTGTGAATTCTTACTTTCTCAGCTTCCGTATTAAAATTAGTTTCCTACAATTTTTTTCATTTTAAGTATATAAATGTATGAAAGATAGCCTCTTTTTCTGCATTTAACTGGTATTGGTTAACCAAATCAAACAATTTTATTTGAAACAAAAATTGGGTACAGCAAAGTATTTATTTTCACGACTGATCAAAATGATTTTCACTGTTTGTCTGTATGAATAAAATTAAGACATATTCAAAAAGCGTACACCTTCTTAAAAAGCCAGCAACGCACTTGTGACGCCTCTGGTACTGCGGGTGTCCATGGGCGGCGGTAATCGCTTACCATCTAGTGATAGGTCTGATCGTTTACCCCCTATGAAATAATTACAAAAATAAAAACCAGACGAACGTTTATGTCCATTTCAATTTGTAGTAAAATTCTAAGTGTACAAACTAATGATATAAGAATGAAATGGAGTTTTGGGCAGAGAATAGAGCTTATGAAGCTAAATCCGAAAGAAACATTGATAATTATATGTTTTACCTTTGATTTTTTGTTGAAATATTGTAATTGCTTATCGTATATAATTAATTATGTCCGTTCTTTGATCATCGTAACGTATATACAGTTCCGGGGTCGAATGGTGCACGTTTTGAATTTTAAATTGGCTAACCGTCTGCTATTGCTGCTTAATATTTGTGCCGTGAGTCGTAATTTTCTTATATATGCTTATATCAACAAACTAATAGAGATGAAAGTTAAGTTTCGACAATTGATACAAAAATGCTATTTTTGAACCCACTTCAATTCATCGGAATCACATTTTAGATCTTAATTTACAGGATGTGAATCCGAAATGTTTGTGCTTATAATGAAATTAAAATGACCCAACAAGTACAATTTTAACAAAATTAAACCGACTTCAAGGTTCGACTCGATTTCTCTTGGATGCCATCATCAGATATTAATGTCTTTATCATGATACCACCGTCGGGACATCTCTTTTGCATTAAAAAAGAATCATCAAAATCGGTTCATAAACTGAATTGAGAAACCTCCTCCTTTTTTTGAAGTCGGTTAAAAAGTAATCTTTGTAAAATTTTGAATTTATTATTAAAAGAATCGTGTGATTTGTGTGTTTATGTGTGAGTGTCATTATTATTTCAAAATCTAAAAATATTTTTTAAAGAAGTTAATAACTTATTTTCCTGAGAATTCTATTCTTATAAAAATATCGTGTCAAAATTTGCCAGTAACAAAATAAAGAGCTCCACTCAAATAATTATTTTAGCTTTAATAAAATAAAATAATTTCAAAATTGTATTGGCACACTAAAATCTTACTATTTAATTAAATGAATAATTTCTTTGAACGCAATAATTGAAGATAATAATATCAACGCAATTAAGAATACTTTAAGTTTACGCAAAATATATGAACATTTTGTATGTTACGTAGTTGTCAGCATTATCAACATCAGCCCATTTCAGTCCACTGCTGGAGCCGCTCTTAAGGCACAGCTGTTGTGCACATTGTAAATGGATATTATTTGTATCCGTGTTATGAACAGGATCACGTGATTTTGAACAGGTTACCGTGGGAGAGCCATGCTTACTCATGAATGGGCCGGCTCGACCGGAGTGATACCATGGCCTCAAAGAAAACCGGTGTGAAATCGCTCTTGCGCTGTGTTTTACCGAGTGAGTGAAGCCGGAGGCCCATACCCTAACCCCTCCCCACATCCCTTTTCCCAACCCCCAAATGGTCGGCAACGCACTTGTGACGGCTCCGGTGTTGCAAATGTCTATGAGCGGCGGTAATCGCTTACCATCAGGTGATACGTCTGCTCGTTTGCCCCATATACCATAAACAAAAATGTTCATAGTGCGGGAGTTGTCTTTAGAAAAAATATGATATGGTACCTTATATTCTTAATTGACACCATATAAAGATAGTTTAAGTTATGTAGTACGTAATCGAAAATAAATAACTGAAAACAAAATTAAATAAATGGTGTTATTTCGACCTGCAGGCAATCTCTACTGTGAAACTTTTAGGCACACATAGTATTTAATTCTAAATATGTGTACATCGAACGACTAAGCCTAATGTCCAAAGTTCTAAACTCACTCCAATTCACCATAACTAACCTTAGATGCAAATAGATATCGGTTCTTATTTATTAATTTAATCTAGGTATTAAGTTCCGCTGTTGGCTTATAAAGTGCATGAACTTATAACATATAAATAAATAAATAAATATTTCGGACATCTAACACACAATGCCATCTAGTCCCAAACTAACCAGCGTTTGTATTATGGGTACTAAGACAACTGATACAAATACATACATTATATACTTTTTTTTTGTAAATACATACATATTATACATAGAAAACACCCAAACTCCGAAACAAATATTTGTAGATCATACAAACACTTGGTCCGACCCGGGAATCGAACCCGAGACATATATTTATAAAGTGCATAAACATACGGATAAAATAACCTGTATACTAATGGTTAAAATCTCTGCTACAATTTTGAACCATCAACTCTTGCAATATTAAAAATGATTCAAATCCTTTTTTTATGGAATAGGGGGCAAACGAACCGACGTATCACCTGATGGTAAGCGGTTACCGCCGCCCATGGACACCCGCAACACTAGAGGTGTCACATGTGCGTTGCCGACCTTTGGAGGATGGGGAGGTATATGTTCATGGCCCTCCAGCATCGTCACTCACTTGGTGAAACACAGCGCAAGCGCTATTTCACACCGGTTTTCTGTGAGGCTGGGGGAGGAGGAGCCGGCCCATTTATACCCAAGCGTGGCTCTCTCATGGTGAAATTTCATTTCAATCAAGTTTTATATTTAAATAAATTTATCAATTTCAATTTTATTGATGTGCATTATATCGTATCAAAAATATAACACTGATTTGCTAATAGATATTATCTGTGACTGAAAAAACAATTAAATGTAATTTATTGGACACAAAGTGATGCAATTTAAACTTTGTGGTAGTTAGTTTACGACTATTACTAATCCATTTATAGTTATGATCTATCATTAAATATAGATTCTAGGATGTTCATGATGATTCTATGATCTAAACCAGGCTACCGTTGAAATAATTTATTTGTTTTAATCGTGATTTGGTGCCATCAATCATCATCTATGTTTTAGCTCGCTAAATAGCAAGCAGGTAATATTGTCATCTATTTCTGAGCCCCGACATGCAATGAAAATAATTGTATGTGTGATAAAATGATAGGGTCGTGACCTCATAAACATAACGTCCTTAGTTCTTAGCTTCATCTTTCACTAAAATTATTTTTAGGCTCATCTTTTTATTGGGGAACTTTAAGAAATTAACTGCTGTGTACTATGCAAAATTTGTTTCTATTATGCAACTTAGTTATTATTAATATAACTTAGGCAATGTTATATCTTATTTATCCATAAGTACTTTTATTAAATTAGTAAAAGAGGTTTGAAAGACATGTTTTTGAAACATTTTACCAAAATGAATAATTTTATTTTTTCATTGTGATAAATATATTGGCTTATGCATTTTTTTGGGAAAATAGAAAAAAAACATATTTATCAAAAAGTGTTTATTTCTTGATAAAAATTTATATATAAAACAAATATAAAAGTAGAAATATACGTCCGTATGGCACGTGAATTTTAATGGATCTCCTTTTATGTCAATATGCTTAGAGATCGCATGCACTTTTACTTTACAAAATTGTGATATATGTAGGAGTATTAACTATTTACAAGGTACTCGAGGGGTTTTACTGTCCTAGGGAGGTTTTGGGCTGGAAGCCGTTCGGTCCAGCGGTAAAGGTGACGGTGTAGTGTTTGCCGTCGGGAGCGACGAACGCGTACTGCCCGGTCACGGTAAGAGCTGCGTTTTCTGATTGAGGGTTGTCCAACTTGCCTTCTTCTTGTCTAGATGTGCCATCGCTGGTCTCATACCTAGAGTGGAGAAGAAAATGATCAAATCTCATGTTCTCATGTCTAAAAGTTGAAATGGAATTTTGTCATATTAAATAGATTTTAGAAATCTATTTAAAGTGACAACTCTTTGGAACTATTTATAATTAATATAAGTTAAATTATATATGTATTACATCGTAGCTTTACATAAGAGAAATAATTTATTCTAAGCTGGGATTTTTAATTTGAGTTTTAATTGTCATTGCCCCATATAAAAGATATCAACGCGCTCACTTTCAAAAATTCTAAGTGGAAACTGTCAAAGACTTAAACCGAGAATGTGATCAATTTAAAATTAATATTGAATATCTATCAATCTACCTTAGGCAAGAGCTTATGTAATAAGACTAAATTTATACAGTGTATTGTTTGTGGACACATTAAAAGGTTATATTCATGTTGTTTTTATGGCTGGTAAATGTTGTATAATGCGGTATTACGAAACAAAGGGTCATCACCTCCTCTGAACTGGAATTGTTTAGCAATAACAGGTATATTCAAATAAGTTTTTATGTTCGTATTCTAGTCGTTTTTATAAATCGTAAAATTCATTACAATTTTTCGCTGTTAATTTGAAATAAGTTTTCTAATTTTTGTTTACGTATAAGTATCTAAACGTAAACAGACCTTGAATGACCTTTTGTCAATAGTTTACATTTTTTCATCGACCGCTTACTGTTACCAAAAATGCTGAATAATGATTAACGTTTGAAGTATTATAATTAGGATGTATTGAAGTAGCCTTTTAAAAGTTCTTTTTAATAGTCAATACTTTTTGCAGTTATAAGAAGCTATTTGAGTGATGATGATTTATGATAAGAGTCAAGTATTAATAGTTGCAGATATTATAAGATTAGTAAAATTTGTTATATATCACAGTTAATTGAATTATAGGCGCAGAAGAAAAATAAATCTTACGCAAAGTTGTAGCCATCGGGCTCAACGTTGCTGTCGAAACGCAGGATCTGCACATCTTGTGGGTTCTGGGGTGCGCCGGCGCATACGGCCACCAAGACACACAATACTGTCACCTGTAAAATAATTACATGTATAGAATAACAATATTAATAAGGTCAAACTTGATTGGAAAAAAATTAGAACGCAAGAACTGGAAATGTATACAAAAAAGTAGGTAAAGTACATTTTTAAATCATAAGTATGCATTGAAAATTTGTAAATTATACAAAACAGTTAAAGTTGTATTTACAGTAGCAAACGTTATAAATATTAAATAATTTTGGATCAAGAATAAAACATTTTTAAGTTTTATACAACAGTTAAAGTTTTATTTACAGTAGCATATCTAATAAATATTTAATTATTTTGAATCAAGAATAGGTTTCAAAGACAATCTTTAGTTAAAAATGTTTTTGAATTACACTTAATTGCTAGTTGTTTTTGTACTAGGGTTTTCACTTAAGTTTACCTTTACAAATAATAAGTATAAAAATGAAAATTACTTAATATTTTTTTTACACATAACTAAGTAGAAACTAGTAAGAAAACTCCTCTAACAAGGATACATTTAGTAACTCTATTCGTAGAAAATTCTTTTAATAAGGATGCATTTAGGAACTCTATTCGATCGTCAGCATCAAAATAATGCGTTGCTTATGAATACAATTATGACTGCAGCCTGGTTGTTGATTCTTGTTGATCTAAGACCTTAATCAAAAGAAAAATATAGTATAACTGAGTACTGAATTTTAGATGCAGTTACGATATTATTAAATAAAATTAGATTAACAGTTTATAATTCACTTATAATTTTGGATTAACTTCTATTTAGTTATTAATTTTGAAAAATATGCTTCATCACTTTCGCATATAAATGTAATGCATAAACGACGATATTTATTTGTAAAACATTTATAGTATAGATATATAGTATTCAATCTTCAAAGTAGTTTGTCTAACAAAATCAGCTTGGGTTATTTGTGTCTCAATATCTCATTTATCGAACTAGTGAATAATTTTAGACCCTACATCTTAAGTTATACAGTCAAAAATCATTTGACATTTTAAACCGATTTAATGGTATCTAAATGCTGAAACTTGCATAAACCGTCGCTGCATAAAACTTTTCAAAAAGTTCAAAAACAGATTTTGAATTTGCAAAAGGAACGAAATTTACAACCCTAAATAAGGAATACAAAAAAATGTTTTACGAAAGAAGACATATGATTACATAATAAACGTGTAGCGTTTATCAAGGATTACAATTATTGCCGTTGGATACTAAAACACTTTTTGTGGAACTTATGGATGGTTCCATAAGCTCCACAAAAAGTTTTTTTTGTATCTAACGTGTGGAAAAGAGCACATATGTATCATTAAAATAATAGTCTTAAAAAGTTTAATCATAATAAACCAGCACATATTTTAAGGAACTTATTATTGCTCCGAACTGTATTAATTAATTTCTTTTATCTCTCTATGAATAAAGAGTTTTGGATATCACATACAATCAAAATAGTAATAAAATATTCCTTGAGTCAAATTGAATTAATACCACAATTCAGTCCTGGTTTTATAGGCGCCTTAGCACAAGTTATATGGAGTGATGCATTGCAGCATAACCTGGGGTCAGACGTCATCAGGTCACTCCGCTATGACACCTCTTTCTATTGTTTTTGCCCATCCTACGATCGTTACTACACCTTACTTAAATGCATCACAAAGCCACGACACACTTTCTCAATCTTCATAAAGTAATTATAATTTAAACATTTGAAGCATTTTGTTAAACTATCTTCAATGCTTATTATATCTATTTTATTTTACTAAATATAAAAAAATAATTTCAACTCACGTATTTGAGCATGATGCTTAGTTCGTCTTGAGTTCAAACTAACGAATGAGTAACTAGTGTAAGATCGTTCATTTTATATATATCCCGACTTGCAAGCACTTGCAGAACTCTGACATCATGTGAGGATGGGTCGCGGTGACGCGCTTCTCGCACCACTCTATGCTCAAGAGACCTCAAACTTTTTTAAACTTTAGACTTTCATGTATAACTACTTTTTTTTTTAAATAGTCATTTCTATATTTAAAAAAAATATATTCACACCACTAATGAAACTGCTTTACCCACCTGAAAGGGAAAGTCATAAAAAGTCATTACGTGTTTTTGTCTATCTCCTCTGTAATAGTTTAAGAAATATCTCTTTAAATAGATATATCTCTTGAAGCTTCTATAAAAAACTTACTAAGTTTATTTTTAGGATAGATGATATCTATGTAGTGGGCACATAAAATAAACCAACTAAAACTTGACCTAAAAACCCGGTGGCAAAATGTTTTTCAAAAGTGTTGAATTACCGCGATTTAATCACATTGCTAGATTGTGTATTTCAAGAATTTAAATTTCCAGTGTACCTAAACTACTCTAAGATTCATTATATTCACAGTTTTATAATAAAAGATAAGACTACTATAAAGACTATTTTTTAAAAGTATTTAATCTTGTTTAAAAATAAACATACTTAGTTCCTTGTAGTTTTCTGTTCTACGTAGTTTTCTTTACATTAATTTTAATACTTAACTCCAGAAGTCATAGCGGGAGGTTACATGATCTTTTCATCAATATTCTAAGGAATTTTTTTATGATGTTTTACTTTTATAAAAGTTAAAATTCGTGACTTCTGAACCTGTTTTACTCTACTACGTATATATTTAAAACCAAAACCACGTATATATTTGTACCTACGTTTCCTGAACCGATTTTAACTAGTAAGATGTCAATCGAAATGTCGTAATGGTCCGGGTGACATCTATACAAATTGAAAAATTGGAGTGTCTGTTTGTAATATTAAAATAACTGCTTTTAACTAAATGCATATATATGTATACACGGTACATATACCGAACACTTTCGGTTTTTCAACTACACTTAGTTGAAAAAATTTTTGTCTGTCTGTCTGTCGGTCTGTCTGTCTGTCTGTCTGTCTGTTTGTTCCGGGTAATCTCTGGAACGGCTGGACGGATTTTGACGGGACTTTCACTGGCAGATAGCTCCTGATCCGGGGAGTAACTTAGGCTACTTTTTTTAGACTAACTTTGTCCCGCGGCGTTACTCGCGGTACAACAATAACCGCGGGTAACACCGCGGGGTTCAGCTAGTAAGCAATATAATTTTTTTACATAGTCCGGTTTTATTTTAATACTTATGTTTTTAAGTATAGACCTGCCAAAATGGCTCTACTCTGCTTGAAGGGAAGCATAAGAATGCAGACAATGCAACAATGCAGCATGGTGACCCACACCATGGCGGCCTAGTGATGCTTCTGCATCATTGGGCCTGCGGTCTCGTACTCACCAACGAAACATGACAGCATGAATGCTGACATTTTACGTTGATCTTCTGTGCGTATTCTAGCTATAAGAAATTCTAATACCATGGTTTTTTATTAGAAATAATTAACGACATGTCGTATAATTTTTTGATTTTATTTTTCTTTAATTTTCGCCTATGAATTTATTTGTAGTATAAGTCCATTGATCACATATCATGTAAGTACAAAATTATTGCTATTATAAATATTTTTTGTCATCTTACACGATGACTATAATAATCTACACTACGAAACGACGTATTTCTTTTTTAGGTGATTAGAAGAAGTTTATAATACATATCAATATTATAATTAAATTGAGTTATTGATGTATAGTGTTTGAAATCGTTTGTGACTCCTGATTTGGCGGACTTTTCCCTTCCCTGGTCCCGTTATGTGGGGTCGGCTCTCCTCACTTGTCTGCGCCAATTCCTTCTGTCTTGGGTAGTCGGTTCCAGCAACCTTTCTTGGGCTGGGCTTTATTGAGGTCTCTTTCTATATTTGCCCACCAGTTTACTGACGGGTGCCTCGTTCATCAAACCCGCGGTTATTGTTGTACCGCGAGTAACGACGCGGGACAAAGTTAGTCTGAAAAAAAAGTTACTCCCCGGGTCATCAGCTACCTGCCAGTGAAAGTCCCGTCAAAATCCGTCCAGCCGTTCCAGAGATTACCCGGAACAAACAGACAGACAGACAGACAGACATACAAAAATTTTTTTAACTACATTTTTGGTATATGTATTGTGTATATATATATATGCATTAAGTAAAAAGCGGTTATTTTAATATTACGAACAGACACTCCAATTTTATTTATTTGTATAGATAATTCCTAGTAATGGTTCCATGAACTCGATGTAAAATCGTAACGAAATTGAGAGATAACATTAACATAGATTTAATTTAATGTATCTCATAAAGTCATAATATATAGAGCTATACAATATCTTATATTTTTATGCTGAAAAGTGAGTTTAAAAACTTATTTAAAAAGAAAAAATACTTACTGACTAAAAATTACTGATTTGAAATGTAATTTTTCAGCGTTCTTTCGTATCCCTTGTTGTCAGTATTATGGGGTATAAATTATTTCGTCATATCATCTAATATTGTAATGTAAAACTTGTAAAAAGAACTAACGAGTGATAGAGGACAATGGAGGAAACTCTGGCTTAAACTCTGAGGTCAATAGCGTGCAAACTAAATTTGGCCAGACGTCTAGTAAATGCCTAAAAATTAAGTGTTTTGTGATAATTTCTGTTTTTTCAAAATCTAAATAGTGACCTCATTCCACCAACACCGCTGGATGTAGTAACCAGTTACAAAAAATCAATACAGAAAAGGAAGGTAGACGTATTTTTTAAAATTTTAATTGAAAATCTGTTTTTATAGCATTTCTACTTAGTTTTATCGTATCTTGGCTCTTTGAATAAATTAAATATAAAATATATAAAAATAAATTTTAATAAACGCATGTTCAAAACGATATCGTATTTATTAGTCATCTTGGTACAAAAATATATTAACTCTGTAAATTTACCTATATAAGCAATAAATTATCTACATAAATAAATAAAATTGAAGTGTCTGTTTATAGCATTAATATAACCGCTTTTTACTAAATGCATAAGTATGTACACGGTACATTTACTAAAATAACATTTTTTTAAAAAAAAATTCTGTTTGTTTGTTCCGGCTAATCTCCAGAACAACAGCATAAGGAGTAATTTAGGCTACTTTTTTTAGACTAACATTGCCCGTGTTCGTGGTTCAACAACAAATGCAATAAACTATTAATTATATTATATCACAATGAAATAAATCGGTATTATTTACATAGGTAAAATATCATCGCTTTTCTGTCTTTTATTTTGGCATCCAATGCGATGACTAACATTACCTTATTTATTTACTACTAGGAAAGTGCAAAGTTTCATGCGGATTTTACGCCTTAATACAAATACAAAAGCATAGAAATGGAAGTTAACAAATGTCATGCATTATAAAATTGTAATTGAATATAAAAAGCAAACAGAATCATGACAGACAGATTAAGAAATAATACGTGAGTGAAAACACAATGGGTTCGTTTAGAAGCTTCATATCGTTGTCATTTTGACACACATTTGTCTCAAGTTCTGTCGACTGTTTTAGTTATAGTGAGAAAAAAATTATCGGAACATCTCTAAGATTAGCTCTATATCAAAACGTCTGGGTTACATGTAAATGCTATAAATAATCTGATTAAAAATATTTTCTATTGTTTAAATATTGCATTTTGCGTATTGTTACAAACTTTTCGTGTCCACAAACTGTCCGCCGCACCGCCGTTATTGTTTAAAAAGTAGAATATGTCCTTCCACGAGAATCAAAGTATGTCCATTTCAAATTTCAATAAGATTGGTGCAGCGGTTTAGGCGTAAAAGGTAACAACAGACAGACATATAGTGTTACTTTCTAGTTTATGATATTAGTATGGATGCTGTTTTAAGGTTTATAATAAACTAGCTGAACCCCGCGGTGTTATCCGTGGTTATTGTTGTACCGCGAGTAACGCCACGGGACAAAGTTAGTCTAAAAAAAGTAGCCTAAGCTACTCCCTGGAGCATCAGTTACCTGCCAGTCAAAATCCGTCCAGCCATTCTAGAGATTACCCGGAATAAAAAGACAGACAGACAAAACAATTTTTAACTACATTTTTGGTATATGTACCGTGTATACTTACATAAGCATTAGTAAAAAGCGGTAATTTTAATATTGATAAAAACAGACACTTCAATTTTATTTATTTGAATATTCACTGGCAGATAGCTGATGATATTAGGAGTAACTTAGGCAACTTTTTAAAAGACTTCCAAAAGAAGGAGGTTTTATAATTTGATTGTTTTTACACTATATTTGCCCTGCGGCGTTACCCACGGTTGTTGTTGTACCGCGGATAACACCGCGGGGCTCAGCTAGTAGGTCATAAAAACTGAACAAGTAAAAAATATGTTATGATACTTTTAAATCAACTAATTTCAATATCTTTTTTTTTTTTTTATGTTTGACCCTACCATAATGACTCTACTCTGCCTGATGGAAAGCATAAGCAGAATCCAAGAGTGATGGTCACCATAATGCGAACGCAGACAATGCAACAATGGAGCATGGTGACCCACACCATGGCGGGCTAGTGATGCTTTCGCATCATTGGGCCTCCGGTCTCGCACTCACCAACGAAACACGACAGCATGATCGCTGTCATTTTACGTTGATTTTCTGTGCGAGGGTAGTACCGGCCCGGTCGAGCCGGCCCGTTCGTGCTGAAATCAGCGTGGCTCTACTACCTTGAAAATCTTAATACTTGTACTTGTCGTACGTGTTATAACATTGCTATTTTTGTGGTATTTATTTTTAAATAAGTCTTTGCTAGCTTCTGGAAAAGATCAGCATAATACGAACATATTCTCGAGAAAGTTTACCTGAACTAAAAGCACGTGACCTGAACGTAAAGGAATCATCACTTTTATTCTTATTAATTCTCACCAGTCTTTGCCTCTTTGTCTGCATTCAGTTTCTTTCTCTTTTAAGACTTGAAATGAAAAATTAAAGACATATATTTTAAGTCTCATTTAAAATTAAGAAAGATGTGTCAGCCATGGATGATATATTCCTAGCCGATTTCAGTCATGGCGGCCAGTATCAGAGATCAACAATTAAGACTCTTGATCGACAGTTGCTTAAGCTATTATAAAACATATAAAAAGTTTAAACAGTATTAGTAAAATGGTTAAAACACAACTAATGTTTATGAAGAACAAACATATCAATCTAATGGGTAACCGTAAACATGTAGTAGTAAAATATTAAGCTATTAATTCTTATGCAACTACTGTTCGTTAGATACAACTAAATTAAATACACTTACATAAATATATTACCTTACTTTCTAACTAACCATCAATTAACGCGAGATTTTAGAATAGTTAGGTTGAAATTGATTACTTATCATTTTTAGTGTTCTATTGCTCAAAAGACTTCGTTGTCTGTTCATATAAGACATCCAAATGCGTGTTGATGTTGCAAGTTGAAATTAACTTTAAATGCCTGGCTTTTTCTTCTTCTAATATATAAAATTCTCGTGTCACAGTTTTCGTTGCCATATTCCTCCGAAACGGCTTGACCGATTCTCATGAAACTTTGTGAGCATATTGAGTAGGTCTGAGAATCAAACAACATCTATTTTTCATCCCCCTAAATGGTAAGGGTCACCCATCCTTAAAAAAAAATTATGGCAAAACGACGTTTGCCGGGGCAGCTAGTCTAATATATAAAATTCTCGTGTCTCAGTTTTCGTTGCCATACTCCTCCGAAACGGCTTGACCGATTCTCATGAAACTTTGTGAGCATATTGAGTAGCTCTGAGAATCGGCCAACATCTATTTTTCATTCCCCTAAATGGTAAGGGTCACCCATCCTTAAAAAAAAATATGGCAAAACGACGTTTGCCGGGGCAGCTAGTTAACTATAAAAATCTAAGTCGACACAATTAAATTTACGGGTTTCATATTTGGACATGAAATATATTTAAATAAATATTAATTGTGATCGTGGTGAAGGAGTTAAAATGAAACATCCGACGTGGTGTCAAGAAGAAAAGGAAAGAAGGGGAAAAAAGTAATATTGCTATTTAAATATTTTTTATTGTTGTTAAATAAAAAAAAATGGTAGTGCCAATGGCAGATAAATCATTTTTAACCCTTATTTTGGTTTGAAAACTTATTAGATATTAAATTAAACAAACATTGATTCACATGAAGAAGATTAAGACCGATATGCTTGTTAATATAAATTTGTTAAGAGAATTCATAATTTAATGGATGTTAGGTTATACTTAGTTTATTTTCAATTATGATATTACTAGCTGTTGCCCGCGACTCCGCCCGCGTGTATGTTGGCTATCGCGGCAAATAGTAACCGATGTGTTATTCTGATGTATAAGCTATATAATTGTAAAGTTTCATCCAAATCCGTCTAGTAGTTTTTGTGTGAAGATGTAACAGACGTACACACTCACAAACTATCGCCTTAATATATTAGTGTGTGAAGTGATATCTGTGATGTGTATGATATGTGTATGATGCGTCTATTTTACAGGTTTTTTTTAGTTAAATGATGTCCTTTTTTTGAAGACCATCAACAAACCAATACGTTAGTGTAAAGTATGTAGAAGTAAACATATATGTATACAAGGTGGCTTAAAACGAGAAGATGTTAGCCAAAAAATAATTTTGTAATAGGAATTTCAGGTTTCTTGAGAGTCTGTACAAAGATCTTGATTTTTTTTGTACTAAAAGGCTAAAAAATTAACATAAAGGTCATCGGTAGCATAAGCAAATTTTAATGTAGGATTTGAGAAGTAATGATTTGAACTCTAAGAATAACGTTTATTGATACAAGAACGGATTAAGACAAGCATATTATATTATTTATATACTTGCTACCGAAACTTATTTCTATAGTCTCTAACATTAAATAATAAAAAAAAATAGTTTCGTCTTATTTTAAGATGGCTAACACTGTGCCGATGTTAACTAACTATTCTGCCAATGTCGAATGTGTGATGCGAAAATTGTAAACATTAGAGAAATAATGTATTCAAGTGTTTGTGTTTAAATTTCTCTTGTTATAAAGGACGTGATTGGCAAATGATATTGATGATTGGAATGACTATGTGGAGGAAAATCTGGGGTTTAACTAATACCAAACATGCAAATGTGAAAGTGCGGTATAATATTGTGATTTTTTAAAATTAATAGGTAACCTCCTTGGCTTTAGGCTCCGGGAACCTCATTCATTCTCAATTTTGGATTTCATTAAAAGATTAAAATATTTGAGAATCAAATCCGCTCGATTTTAAACTAACACTTTTCCTATATTCACACAATGCCTAGTTGTTCATAACTGACATCGGACCTCCACAACCCTGAGGGTGAACTAAATTTGAAGGTTGAACTATTTGTCAGCATATTAGAGGACACTGACTTCCCAATAACGATTGCCATAGATATTCATGACAACCAAGACCGACGGCTTTACGTGCTCTGCGAGGCACGGGCGGGAAACACCACCATCTTTCATACTCTGGGCTGCTATTAAAAAAATCTTTTAAGAAAATTCAACAGCTGTCGACCCCGGGAATCGAACCCGAGACCTCTTGATCTGCAGTCGCTTATGCTACCCACTAAACCAGCTGTTATTAAGCAATACATTTAGTATATTGTATGGGCGTTCAATTTATGTAATACTTGCGACATAGGGCACTGTAGGTCAACATAGGTACTGATAGCATAGAGATAATATGTTACTTTAAATGTTACTTCTGCTTCAATGATGAGATGGAATTAAATAACACAAAAATAATTGCGTGTGATTGTATTCTATTAATATTTAGCACATAGCTTTGTTATTTTAGTAATAATGTACTCAGGTATTGTATAATTTACATGACATGAGTATCAATAGTCTGAGTGAGTAAACCCGTAAATACAAAATTATACTACAAGATCCCATGGTCACATAGTCTCCTTAAAGAAGTACTAAAAAAGAAATATATTTTCTCAACGTTTAAATTTATTTAGAGACAAGGAACAGAATAAGACTGAAATGTTATTCGATAAAAAAAATTGTGAAGCGTTCCTGCTAAATTATTTTCTTGAATGATTCATTTGTTTAGTGTGTAACACGCAACGTTTTAAAACGCACATCTAACATTAGAACTTGAAATTAATTACAATAATTTTCTAAGCATTGTCCTTGACATCGTGATTGTTGATAGTTTTTGTGTTTGTCAGTTGATTTTAATCTTTATTTAATTGGATATTGTGTTTTTATGGTTTAGACATAAGCAAGGTTATATAAATGCTCAACGCTGTAAAGTTCAGTTACAAAAATAACAGCTATTTATGTTCGTGGTGCTCGTTCCCGTTCGTAATGAATGCGTGGCTGGTAATGCCAAGGTAAATAACGTTTGTTGGTATTTCGATTATTTAGCTATTTTAGTGACCGGTGTGTGTATGTCACGAGTGTGTGGAGACTACTGAGAGTTATATAAACAGTTGTGATAAACTGCTTAATTAGTTGTGTATTCTTTGTTGTTCTTTTGAGTACGAATCTGTAAAGTCCCTATAGTATTTATGTAATAGGTTCTGTGGCTAGGTACTTTTTCATAGTACAGGGGACAAAGGTACCATAAACACCTGCAACTCAAGAGTTACAAGTGCGTTGCTGTGTTTTGAGTTCCCCCATCGTAATCAGAGAGTTTAAATCTCAATCGGTTAAAAACAATGAATGAGTTGCTTAACAGAGGCTTTTTTGAGGCCATTTAATGCCTATTTCACCTAACCATTAATCGCAGCGATTAATCTGTGCGAACCGATTCCCATCGATTTATCGAACGTGTGTATGAGAAATCGTTACTGATTATAATATCGTTGATCGGCGATTAATAAATCTGCGCAAATCAGTCTGCAAAGATTAATTGCAACGATTTATCATTACGTGTGTAGCAGAAATAAGTCAATGTATGGCTCGTCTAAGTTTGAACAAACAGTTAGTTTCTTTGTACATATATTTTATTCTTGAATTCTAAAGTAGTTCATGAACGATCAACCTATTTGATTGTACCAAATATGATTAAAAAATCAGTGTCAAACGTCTCTTTTGTTATTGTCTTAGAATGACATTATTGAGTTATCTACTACATTACCTAAACATTTGTTAGTTTTCTAACGACATTTACGTTTGTGGAATGTCAAGTTAGTTAGGGGGGAGCTATCTTTTATAAAGAGTACATATTATCAACTACAATGATCTTCATAACTCGAGTAACCCCCTTCAGCTCACTATATTATATAATAAACTTTTAATGTTACTAATTCCATTAAAAACAATTAAAGTGAAATGTATTTTTTTATAACAAAAAGTTAGAAACTTCTCGGTTTATTAGTAAGGGCCTCCGTTTGACATATGTATGTACCTATGTCGGATTCTGATGCGTATTTTAGTAAACTCTCTCAGCTTTCAAGCTTCATACAATGTCAATATGGCATCTTGGGTTATATAATACACAATAGTCTTTTGGTACTTTAGGTTAAGTACATACTCAAAAAAGTTGAAGAGTGACATTCATCTTTACTTTTGTGGAAGTACGTTTGGCAATAAATACTTGCTTTGTGACATGTTTTCTCCTGTTGCTTACACTTTATATAAGATTGAAACCGAATTTATTTTAATCGATTACATTAATTGTAATCAATAAAGGAATGTGACTGTCTAAACAGAAAAAAAACGAATCCATACTAATATCATTAATTCGAAAGTAAATCTGTCTATCTATCTGTCTGGTACGCTATCACGGCTAAGCTATTGCATCGATTTCAATAAAATTTGGCATAGAGAAACTTTGTTTCTTGAGGTAGGACAAAAGCTACTCTTTATCGTGATAACCAACACACTCACACACTCACAAAAGCTAGTCTATACAAATAAATAAAATTGGAGTGTCTGTTTTAATATTAAAATAACCACTTTTTACTAAATGCATAATATGTATGTATACACGATACATATACCAAAATATATTTTTTACTATTTTTGCCTCTCAGTCTGTCTGTTTGTTCCGGGTAATCTCTGGAACGGCTGGACTGATTTTTTAGACTAGCTTTGTCCCGCGGCGTTACTCGCGGTTACAACAACAAACGCTATGGGTTCAGCTAGTACGGTATAAGCCTTTCTAAGGAGAGTTCTATATCAAGTAGTGTACTGTTAAAAGCATAAAAGACAAGGTAATGATTATTATAAAAAGAAGGTATTTAAATGTTTAAAAAGGTATAAAGTTACTTATACGGGGTTGTTAATCTTCTTTTGTTTTTTATCAACACATGCTCACTTTCTGTCCTGTCTTAGAACTGAGTTGTACATGATGTTCAACATCTACTAATATGTTTTTGTTGGTGTTGAACGTAACTAGATAGATACAAAACACTTTACATAAGTTCAAAAAACGTGGATATTAGTTACCTCTATCGTAGCTAGTTTTTGTTATGTATGTGAGTTAGTTAAAGGCATATTGCATAGCACGTATACCACTACATTGGTATTGTAACAGGTAGCTTCAAAACTTTAGACTCGAGGTTCATACCTATCAATATATATAAGACCAAGTTTTTTTCTGGTTTTTACGTTTATATCATGTGACTGTCAAGAGTAAAAAAATTGGTTGAATACTTTTGACTCAGTACTCTATAGACTACTAATACTGCAGCACACAGGACATCACGCTATGTTAGGTGTTGTGAATTGACTATTTTTTCTTCGTAATAATTCTATCTCTCTATTCATAACGTGTCTAGAGAAGACTGGACGCAATTACCTACCATTACGTTTAACGGAACTCCATTATCAATAAGTACGTCTGTTAAAACTTTAAGAATCTACATACTACTTTAACTTGGGGCCCTCAACTGCGAGAAGTCAGTCGAAAATTGTTTGCATTGGCGGTATCCTTACGAAGACTACGCAATTTCCTGCCAACGGCTACAAAAATTACACTTGCAGAATCCCTCCTTTTTTCTATACTATGCTGATTGGCGGAGGAGGAGCACTTCGAAAAACTTGAGCGCCTTTAAATTTTTGTATTAGATTTATATTTGGACTATGCAAATATGATCATGTTTCTGAATATCGCAATCAGCTTAAGTGGCTACCAAGTCGCCTTCGACGAAATGCTCATATTCTTACCATACTTTATGGTGTTCTTTTTCATCCGTTTACTCTACCCGTTTTAAAGGAACGCTCAGTGACACACATTCGAGATTCCTGAGGTCATCTGAATCTCTAGAACTGGCGGTACTAATTCATTCACAGTACAAGGTTCTACGATAAGTCCTTTACTGTTCAGGCTGTCCGACTGTGGAATGTTTTGCTGATGGCTATAAGGCGTGCCAAATCTTTATCGATATGTAAAAAAATGGTCAAATATCATTACCTCATCATGATTTGTTAAGTACCTTAAACATATTTTACCTGTTGTTTTGTTTATTTATTTTTTGTTTTGTTTTTTTTTTGGAAATGTAGATATTTTATTTGTATATAATAATTATGTATTAATTTAATTTATTTGTATTAGTATGTATAAAATATGTATAATAATATTTATTTTGTCATTTACTTTTATCTAATTCACTTAAATTACTTTACATTCTTTTTTCTTTCTTTTTTTTCTCTCTTTTCGCACTAAGCTGCATTTTTTTTGTAATCTATTTTTTTCCATACCAAGGTTGCCCGGAAGAAATTGCTTTTTAGCGATAAGGCTGCCATTTGTACATGGTAATTCAATTAATATGTTTATTTTTATGTAATTTGTAATATCTGGTGTACAATAAATTTTATTTTATTGTAAAAACCATAAATATGCAAGATTTAAAGCCCACTAAGCAGATTATGCCAACTTATGTTTACGAGGCAAAGCTAAATCATAACTTTTTTTTGCATCAACAATAGAGTACAAATGACTTCAGAAAAAAACATCATCATTATTATAAACTCACGGATTCTTCAGAAGATTCCGCATTGAAGTGATAAATAACCTTTTTTTATTATTAACGAAATCCATAAGTATACTATTTGATAGGTTTGTATACAAGCACGAGGTCAAATAATGTGAGTTACGACTTGATAACATCAGACTTAGGGTTGTCATTTTAAGATATAGTGATTATTAAAATTGTATGATTTACACACCAGAGTTGAGATTATAGGACGATTAAGTTAGTCCATAAATAAAACTAACTGACTTTTTTGGTAGGATATATAATAATATATCTGAATGGTACGATATTAATATAAACATGAACTGATTCAACAAATACATGTGTTGCTGTCAAAATACAAGTTTCTACTCGTGACGGTGGTACAAAGCAGTCAAAAATTTTACAACTATGACGCAACATAATTGTCTTTTACTAAGGTTTCAGTTATTAATTTAAATTAAAGTTGCATTTCTTTTATATATATAAATATATATTTAGGTAAAGAATGAATGTAAATATATAATTTGACTGCCTCGTTGGTCTAGCGGTTGGCGTGTGCGACTGCTGATCATGAGATCTCGGGTTCGATTCCCGGGTCGGACCAAATGTTTGTATGATCTACAAATATTTTTTTCGGAGTTTGGGTGTTTTCTATGTATAATATGTATGTATTTAGAAAAAAAAAGTATATTTGTATTTATATCACTTGTCTAGCACTAACACAAGCTCTGCTTAGCTTGGGACTAGATGGCGTTGTGTGTTTAGATGTCCGAAATATTTATTATATATATATTTAGATATATATTAAAACTTGTTTTAACGGCTTTAAAACACGTTATACTATCAACTTTTAATATATCATTAATCTTCAGGATCCATTGTTCTTATACGGACACTTTTTCACTTTACTTCGACGACCACCCTATAAACTTCCAATGTCATTATTGTGGCTTCTTATTCTAAGAAGGTAAACCTCAATTTCGGAAACATTTTCTTTTGATTTATATCATCAGATATGATGTTCTTTTTGCCGGAGTTATGTTTATTTATTACCTTTTAGTACTGACTTTTAAACTTTCGCGTTCCATGATATATTAACAATTATTTTTACAGGAATTAATGTGGTATGTAATACCTTTTAATAAGTAATCAGTTAATTCCCGTAAAAGTAATTGTTAATATACCTTTTAGTACTTGTAACAGCGTAAGCAACAAGTTTTTGCTAAGAAGAGGCCCATGTCCAGCAGTGGACCACAAAAGGTTGTTGATAGTGACGATGGCACTAACAGTTACAACGACAATCGTTGTGTCTTTTTGTGTATCATAAGTAGTTAAAGCAAGAAAATCTAATAAATAAACCAACCGACTTTTGAATCTATACAAATAAATGAAGTGTCTGTTTGTAAAATTAAAATAACCGCTTTTTACTAAATGTATATGTATGTACACGGTACATATACCAAAAATTTACTTTAAAATTTTTTTGTCTGTCTGTCTGTTTGTTCGGGGTAATTTCAGGAACGGCTGGACCGATTTTGGGACTTTCTCTGATAGGTAGCTAATGATATGGGGAGTAACTTAGGCTACTTTTTTAGACTTGCTTTGCCCCGCGGCATTACTCGCTGTACGATAATAATCGCGGGAAACACCGCGGGGTTCAGCTAGTTTGAAATAAAGTATTTCAAAATTGAAATATGTTTACTAAATGTATTTGACGTGTGTAAATAATTGATATGAATAAACTGAATTATGAGCTGCAATATGTTCTTGTTCTATCTAGATGAGCATGGTATTTAAGTAAAATCAAAGTGGCAGCCCTGGGACAAGTTGAGAACGTTTTATTGAAAATACAATTACAATGACACATTGCGTGGTGGGGGTTACTGCAGCGTTCTATTACATAATCGATGTGTTATGTACATACATCTTTATCCTTTCACGTAAACTGTCATATGTACATTAAAGATACATTCAGCAGCTTTTATTTGGAAATATCTCATTAGTTGTAGAAATAAATTATACGTATTACTATCATTTTAGCAAGGAATATCAATAAATGACGTCACCCGTCTCTTCGTGACTTACCCTGCTGATAGCTTCACTGTATTAATAAGTGGAAAAGGATTATCCATACCGTAATCCATACAATCTTAATTCCAAAGCAACTCTGTTTGTCTGTCCGTCTGTCAATCTGTCACGGCTAAACTGCTGCACTGAATTCAATTAAATTTGACATGGAGGTAGTTTTGTTCTTGGCGATGGGCATAATGGACATGGACATGGGAGAATTCGCAAGATGCGATAGGTGTATTTTGCGATCTCTCAAAAGCTTTTAATTGCGTAGAACATAACACGTTTTTTCTTAAGCTTAGGCATTATGGTGTAAATGGTATTGCTTTGGAATTAATCGTTTCCTACTTGAAAAATAAAATTCAACATGTAGATGTCAATCGTGCGAGGTCATCTGGATTACCTGCTGCTATGGGCGTCCCGCAGGGGTCTATACTGGGTCCCTAGTTTTTCTCATATATATTAATGACTTATTGTATTATTATTATATAGAAAGATCTCTGTGATATAGTTCTATTTGCTGATGATACGTCACTTATTTTAAAGTCGATTGTAAGAAAACAGTTTTCGACGATGTGAATAGGGCACTAAATGATGTATTGAATTGGTTTACAACGAATAATCTCCTACTAAGTTGAAATAAAACAAAGTGTGTGAGATTTACTATGCCAAATGTAGAACAACTAGGCACACATCTAACTATAAATAATGAAATCATAAGTATTATAATTCAACAGTACTCTTAGGAACTACATTAGACAGTAAACTTCAATGGGGAGCCCAGATAGATAGCCTTGCGGGTAGACTTAGTTCGGCAGCTTATGCGGTTTGGAAGGTACGTCAGCTCACTGATACGTACATAGCTAGGTTAGTTTAGTTTAGCTACTTTCACAGCTATACTGCTTTGGGGCAAGGCGGCTGATATTGAAACGATTTTTATTCTACAAGAACGAGCCATCCGCTCAATGTACAAATTAGGTGCTAGAGCCTCTCTTTGAGAGATGTTTAAATATAAAGGTATTTTAACTGTTACATCACAGTATATACTTGCAAATATTATGTTTATTAGGCACAACATTAATGTCTATAGGAAAAACAGTGATTTAAACAATATTAATACAAGAAACAAATCTAAACTCTTTGGTACCTATCATCGTTTACATAAGGTACACAACTCGTTCGCAGATCTTGGTATACGTTTTTATAATAGAATTCCTATACATGTAGACCTTCCTGTAAATAAATTCAAGCTAACTGTAAAAAATCACCTTATTGGGAAGCCCACTATACGATCAACGACTATCTAAACGAGAACGGGCTTAAGGTGTCGTTAGATAGATACACACAAACTTCTTTGTCATATAACTAAGCTAAACATTAACAAAAAATTGTTAGTTGAAGGTAATGCGTGTGCGATTATCATGGTAATTTAATTAGTAGTGATTTTTATCAGTATCTCGACTATGGTTTGTCATGTACTACTGGAAATGATTGGTCGGCCTAGTCAGCGATGCTTTAGACATACTACTATTTTGGTTCGTTCAACTACAACTGTAGCCTTTTAATCTAGTCACAAATTATTTTTAACAGCAGATTTTACAACTGATTTTAAGTAGATGTGCACCGTGAATGATTTCTATGTTCAATAGACTAAAACCTTCAACGTTATGACTGAGTGTCTTTCTTTTTTTGTTTGTGCGTTAGATTTTGGAGCATTTTAATAAAAGGAAATTCAGGTGGCAACAGCTTGCACACTGTTTACCTTACATGTAATACTAACACTATTGTACCTGAAAATCTGAAACTGAACTTTAAAAAGAGTGGCCATCAGTTTCTTTGCCAGTATTCTTCTCATAAGGATCTACGCATTTTGGAAACTGGAAGTTATGGATCGACATAGGCAGGCAGTAGATTTTGGTATTTTCGTCTAATTTACCTCGACAATACAGCACATGCGGTGGCGTCTGTTTATGTCAATCTATGATTTTTAACTGTAGCTTCAATTTAACGTTCATAAATGTCACTTAGTGTCTCAATTAAAAAAATATTTTGAATTTGAATTGAAATTAGACATAGTATACTTTTTACCGCGATAACCGACATACATATAGGTAGAGCCTAAAATCTACTTAGATATAAATAATTAGAACTTAAGTTACATAAATAGTTTGAAATCTTCTTTATAAACCTTGCTATTAAAGTTGATAAGCTAAGATTGTCTCAACATATATTTCATATTAAATTAATGATATCAAGACAATGAAATATGTTTCACGAGAAGGTACGTCTACAGTGTTCCTTAATAGTAATCAGTCGATGATCTTCTTGTCTCATCCACTGCTGGATATTAGCCTCCTCAGTAAACTTAATAATAATAACAGAAGTTATTATTATGGACATATTTTCACACGGTCTCCTGATTTCAAAGTAGGCAGAACCGGTACTATTTTAACCTGACAGCTGAAAAAATATACTTCTATGTTTTTAAATACATACATTTAAACATTACAGTTAACTTGCACATTGTAAGTCAAGACATCTATGTATTTATACCTGAGGAACATTCTTTAAACCTTTGTTAAAGCAATTTTGGGCATGAAAGAGTGTGAATTTTTAGTACAAGAACTTTAGTTTACGTGTGGAAGAAAGCAGAATTTAAAGAAAACCGCTGGGGTACATTTTAATATATTGGCTGTACCTTGTAGCACAAGATGTTCTGATTAATGAAATAAAACAAATTATTTGTAAGAACTTCTTGTTCAATTAAATAGTAAGTAGTAAAACTATATTTAAGTTTGTTAAATAAAACAATGCTACGAAATTGAAGGATTTAACCAAAGACGTAAAACGCACAAGAATATTGCAAACAATTTACACAATTGACAAATCCCCGTAACAGTTTTTGGATCTCCTCAAATAAACTGTTTGCATGATTGTTATTAGCACCTTTGCCTGTCAATGATACTTCGAAACATTGTGTTGTCAACACATTGACAAAGATATTTATAGCTCAACTTGACCCTTCAGAGTATAGACGTTCAGGATTCTTCAAGCAATCAACATATTCCTTGCATTAAACAAACTACATCAAAATGATGAAAATTGTGAGTGAACATAATTATATACAAAGTCTAAAGATTAGTTCGAAGAAGTGCACATTAAGACTAGTATAAAAATTATGAATTTAGTGAAAATTCATCGTAATATTTAACTATTATGACGTCATATCTTTACAGAGATGAGTACTCAACTAAGTGGATTACAATTAATTATAATTATAACTTTTACAGACATTGTTCGCTCTAGCCGCTTTTGCGATAGTGTGCGCTCAGGACCAAGCCGCTCCCGCCAGCCAGCCTGCCGTGCAAATCGTCAAGCAAGTGGAGGATGTTGATGTAGACAAGTACAATTTCGAGTGAGTGCAATTATAACATATATACACAGAATGTAAAAAAAACTGTATTCATTAAGACCAACAATGTAACACTTTTGTAGTTTTTTGAAACATCCCGGAACTAATGGTTTTCGTTGTTCTGATAGTTTTTATGAGCTAGAGCAAACTATATTACTATTTTATCATAAATGAGTTCTTATTATACATCATAGAATATCTCAGAAGGAACTAACATAAAATAATCATGTATTTAAAATTAATCTATCCAACATAAATTCAATCAAATAATTTACAAAATTCACATTATAACTTTGTTCGTGAGTGTCTAACCTGTTTTTGTTTCTAATGGCAAAAAGTTGCAGTTTTCTTTATTTATACATAAACGGGCTCTACACTGACGTTGATGAGAGAGTACATGGTTTAGAAATAAGACAAACTAATGATTCAGAATATTTGCATAATGAATGTTTGTTTTTGGAATCATCATAAGTTTTATCAATATATTCCATTGTTGCTACTACTCGTATATAAACTTAAGGACACGTTAAGACTTGTGTCGTGTTCATGCTTATTTCATTGTTCATAAAAGGGCATTATAATCAAGACAACATGTTTACGATCATTTGTATTTGGAATCATTGAGTTATTATTAAACGAATATAGATGCATCTAACAAAGGAATATGTAACCAATTATTTAATGGCCTCCTTAAAGTTGAACGAATGTTGAATTTGCTAAAGAATTAGATGTGTTGAAACGTTTTTATCGCATTTGTTATGATAATATCTTTCTTTAAATGTATAGGTTTTTGTGGTTTCTTTTTAATTGAAGTAGACTGCAGACCTTAAAATATATGTGTGCTTGTTTGTGTGTGTGTGTGATTCAAGTGTTAGAAGAAGTGACAGAAGGCTTTGAAGCCGACAAAGTAACTTTGAACAATCAATTTTATTATGTCACCTATAATGTTCATCCTTTACATACTAGTTTTCTCACAAATAAAGTATACCTCAAATGTACCTCGTAAGTTCTAAAATGACACTAGTGACAACTATCACAGTAATCAACTGTATTTTGAAGGCTATAGACTTATAGTGCAGATATGTGGTTTTGATTTTAACAATAATGGGAAAAATGTGAAAAATAAAACAAGAGTTTGTAAAGTTTGTAAGATTCCATACCGTCTAATATTTTTGTTCTTTCAACAGGTATGAAACTAGTGACGGCACCTCCAGACAAGAGCAAGGTGAATATAAGAATGACACTGAACAACAGGGTCTTGTAGTTAGAGGCAGTTACAAGTACGTCGCCCCTGATGGTCAACACATCTCTGTCTCCTTCGTCGCTGACAAAAATGGTTACCAACCAACAGAAAACAAAGATGACTCAGCTCAACCCGCAGCTGCTTAGGATCGATACTATCGTATACTAAAACTGCCATATAAAACTTATGTATTGCTGCAATACCAAATATGTATATTATAACTTTCTTTATTTGTTTAATTTTAACTTAAATGCTATATAACGTGTACTTTACACTGCCACAAGAACTAAAGAATAAACATTTTTTTCAAATATTTTTGAGTTATTGTTTATTAAACACGAGTTAAAACCTATGTTACAAGACGTATGATGTAATGAAATCTACTAATGAAATTTATAATTTTAAAATCTATTAGTACGAGTATATAAGTCAGCAATAGTTAGACTGATGTTCACGGCAGAATATAAGCAAAAAAAAAACAAATTTAGTAGTCAGAGGGAGATTTATATTGTACACTAGCTGATCCTTGGTTCCCATTGCCCGTAGTGTGATGTTATAAAGCGTATTCTTTTTTGTTTCCAAAATAATATAATACAATAAATATAAAGCGTGAAAAAATTTTGTTACCATAGGTTATAGTGACGTGACCGTGCCTCGGAGAGCACGTTAAGCCGTCGGTCCCGATTGCCATGAACATCTATGGCAATCGTTATAGGGAAGTCAGTGTCCTCATATATACTGACAACAGTTCAACTTTCAAATTCAGTTCACCCTCAGGGTCATGGAGGTCCAATACCAATCGCTTAATGTAAAAACCGATATTCAGGTAAAACCGGTTGAACTAGTAGCTGACCCCAAATCTTGTGAATAATAAAGTCTAGGAAGATGATGAGGTTATAGTAACGTAAGGCCTTAAACCCGAGAGACCCGAGTCCAGCAGTGGGACATTATGAGGTTATAGTGGCTCAAACTCAAAAATAGACATGGGTTTTTTTAGAGATATGGAGTAGCGGATTTTTTTTAGATCATTTAGAGAGTAATCATTCTTTCATGCATTGGTTTTGTGAAACATTAATCGCGCATGCAATGAAAGCTCACAACAGGAATAATTTTCCCACGTTTTTTGCAATATATTTCACTGATACTCCCCTCTTTTTAGTCGTAGCGTGATGATATAGTCTTACTTGATAAATGGACTATGTAATAGTAAAAGATTTTTTCAAGTCAAACCGTTACTTCCTGAGATTAGCGCGTTCAATCGAACATATAAACAAACTCTTCAGCTTTAAAATAGCTTAAAATATTTGTATAGATTTATGTATTTTTCGTTTATTAAAACTATCGGTCTTAATGGAAAATAATCTGGAGGCACGTTCATGCTGGGGGCATGAACGTGCCTCCAGATTATTTTCAAGACGAGCCTAGCGAAGCGCAAGGGCACTACCTACCTTTTCTTGAACTGTTTCGTCGTTTTTTTGAACCCTTATTACTTTAGTTTCCGATATACCAGATCGTTCAAATTCTCAGGATATGATGTCAGTAATAGACTCATAAAAAATACAAAGTTTCAATTGCAGAGCTCTGATACTTTACATTTTATTGATACCTAAAAAACACCGATTTCGTCACTGACACACTGATGATCATCAAAACTGTTAGGGTACTTTCCAAAGTGCTAGAAAGTTGAAATTTTGTATATAAACTAAGTTTAGTATACAAACAACAAAAAAAAATCATAAATCTATTACTTTACCTCCGAGAACCACCAATATTAGGAGGGTGGAAGTTTGTATCTAACTTTTATGCTAGAGGTTTTATGTTTGGTACAAAAACACCACCCGAAAAAAACTGCCTTAAGCGACTTACAAAAAGAAATATAATCCAACCAAAAACCATACGGTAAGCCATACGCAGACGTCTTGGCAATATTTTACATGAAAATGTTATTGGTGGGATAAAGTAATCTTATTTGTTTTAATTTTACTAAAATATTAACTTAACTTAAATTATAATGATTTCATACCTACATACTATATACTTTTTTGTAAATGATATAATTCCTGTTACTCATAGAAATACTCTTAATCAGTTATTTCAGTAATAGAAGTTTATTACTTTTTTGTCTTAATCTGTGAATTCGCTTTGTTAATTCTTTGTTTCGTAAGGGGTCGTTTTGATATTTCTCGGAGTGACTGTTTTACGTTTTATATATAAATGCATTATAAAAACCTTGCGAATATGTTCTGTGTCTATAAACGTTTCTCGGTCATTTCTTATAGACTTACTTGAAGTTAATCCTACTAGCTGACCATTTACATATCTGTCTTAGCATCCCGTCGCGAACAAAAAAAATTTAGGTACTTTGCCCGTTATCTTATAATTTTTCTTGTATACAAACCTTGTCCTAACGAACATAATATACGAACATATAAATTAAAAAAATATTTAATTGGATGCAGCCGATCGGAAGTTATGCGCGTACATACATTTCGTCGATTAATTTTAATATATATAGATACTAGCTGTCCCGGCAAACGTCGTTTTGCCATAACTACTAATAAATTAAAAATTAATTAAAAAAACATTGTCCAGCGGACAAAATTGTGAATCTAAACCATTCCCGGATCCCCTTGAACACACACAAAAATTTCATCAAAATCGGTCCAGTCGTTTGAGAGTAGTTCAGTGACATACACACTCACAGAAGAATTATATATATAAAGATTCAAAACCACAAATTAGTAACCCCAGTAGTTTAGACTTTGCTTTGATAAATGTTTCAATCTGCTAGGAAAAGTAATTTTAAGCATGTACATTTAAACTTTAACATTATAATAGGCTTTAAAAGTACTGAATTGATTTGACATTCTATCACTCCTTATGATTGTGGCTAACTACCACTTATGAGTTAATCATTGTTAAAAAAACAATTCATATTCTAATTAAATCAGCAAGATAAGTGAAATCGTGAGGGAGCGCGTGGCATTGTCATATGCATTTCACTAAGTGAGAAAGGTTAACGAAGAAAATCCTACAGGACACTGACAGGTGCTACACATCTAGTAGAAGTCTTAACTTTTATATATTTACGTAGGATGCTATGAATTAAAATATTGATCAGTTCATTACTTTAAAAAAATATTCATGAAGTTATCACAATACACTGTTTAGAGTAATTTTATCGGTTCTCATGTAACACCAAGCCGGCTACCAAAGTCTCAGTAGATCGAATAGACAGGACTTATGCAACTTCATTAGTATAAGCAAATGAGGGTAAGCAACGACGGTGCGGTCAGTAACTAAATGGATGGGCGTCTCCGTGATTAGGAGGTCACGTTAAGCAGTCGGTCCCGGTTGTTTTCATAGGATAACAGTCGTGAAGCTTGGTGAAGTTGGAGGCCTTTGAGCGGTTTAAAAACATCCAACGGCAAGATTTACGTAGCCACAACGTTTTCTTTCCAGTCCCCAAACCGCACTTGATCAGCGTAGGAACGTATGGCCTTAACCCTCTAATGAGAGAAGACCCGAGCCCAGCAGTGGGACGTTATGGATTGTTGATGTTGAAACTTCATAAAATAACAAATTCACACACACATACTTTTCACTCGACCAGGAACTGAGAGGCCGTAGTATCATTCCGGTCAAATCTACCCATAATTGTCCATAAATATTGTAATAGGGCTCTTTTACTTAAGAGTAATATGTCTTCTTCTTCTTTCAGCCGGAAGACGTCCACTGCTGGACATAGGCCTCCCCCAAGGCTCCCCACAGCAATCGGTCCTGTGCTATCTGATTCCAGCGACTTCCCGCGACTCTCACTACGTCGTCGGACCATCTTGTAGGGGGCCTACCCACGCTACGTTTACCAGTACGCGGCCGCCACTCCAGAACTCTTTGGCCCCAACGGCCATCTTGCCTGCGAGCAATATGCCCCGCCCACTGCCACTTGAGGCTGGCAATTCTGCGGGCAATGTCGGTGATCTTGGTTCGTCCGCGGATCTCCTCATTCCTGATTCGATCACGCAGAGAAACTCCGAGCATTGATCTCTCCATTGCTCTTTGAGCGACTTTGAGCCTTCTTATAAGGCCCACCGTGAGTGACCACGTTTCTGAACCATAGGTCATTACTGGCAATACACACTGGTCGAAAACTTTCGTTTTGAGACACTGCGGAATATGGGACGAGAAAATGTCACGCATCTTTCCGAACGCTGCCCAGCCTAGTTGGATTCGACGATTGATCTCTTTCTCGAAATTAGCCTTTCCCAGTTGAATAGTCTGTCCTAGGTATATATAGTAATCGACAACTTCGAGTGTAGAGTCTCCAATTTTCACTGGAATGGGTGCGACATGGGCATTCGACATAATTTTCGTCTTGTCCATATTCATTTTTAGACCCACTCGTTTAGAGAGGCTACTGAGACCATCTAGCATTGTGCTAAGGTCTTCCATGGTTTCAGCCATGACCACTATATCGTCAGCAAATCGAAGGTGGGTGATATACTCGCCATTAATATTGATGCCAAGTCCGTTCCAGTCAAGAAGTCTAAAAACGTCCTCCAGTGCTGCGGTAAACAGTTTTGGAGATATTATGTCTCCCTGCCTTACTCCTCGCTGCTGTTGTATAGGCTTCGAGTACTCATCCTGTAGACGGACCGACATAGTAGCGTTTTCGTATAAGCACTTCAACACTTCGATGTACCGGTAGTCGATTTGGCACCGCTGGAGAGACTGGAGCACAGCCCATGTATCAATCGAATCAAAAGCTTTTTCATAGTCCACAAACGCCAAGCACAGTGGGAGGTTATACTCTTCGGACTTTTGTATAACCTGCCGCAGCGTAAATATGTGGTCTATGGTACTAAAGCCTTTTCTAAAACCGGCTTGTTCGGGAGGCTGGAATTCGTCAAATTTGCGTTCGAGACGATTCGTAATAACTCTCGAGAACAGCTTATACACATGACTCAGAAGGGAGATGGGTCTATAATTCTTCAGCAGGGTGTTATCACCCTTTTTGAAGAAAAGCACCACCACACTCCCAAACCATGCGTCAGGCGGTTTCCCACCCAATAGGACGGAATTAAACATCCTTTGAAGGACTTTTAAGACCGGTTTACCACCCGCCTTCAAAAGCTCAGCTGTAATCCCGTCCTCACCTGGTGCCTTGTTGTTCTTGAGCTGTTTGAGAGCCATACTAATCTCGTACAAGCTGACGTCCGGAATGTCTTCCGTGTAATGTCGGGTTAACTTAGCCCTTGGGTCTTTAGGCAGGTCAGTGACAGGGTCTAGTGTTGCCGTGTATAACTGTCCGTAGAACTTCTCGATTTCACTCAAAAGCTCGGATTTCGACGTTAACAGTCTGCCATCCTCGGTCTTCAATTTTGTCAACTGACTCTGTCCAATAGACAGAACCCTTGCGAAAACTTTTGTGCCTTTGTTTCGCTCTATAGCCTCTTTAATACACATGGTGTTAAATTGGCGTAGGTCCTTTTTCTGAGACTTTGAGATCTGTCTATTGAGCAGACGGAAATTGGACGCTTCTTCTGGCGACTGCAGAGTCATTTTGCGTCTTTCTTCCATTAGCTTTAGAGTGCCATCAGAGAATCTCTTGGTTCTAATATTCTGGCGGGTCTTGAACAGTTGAGACCCGACCGTATGAACAGTTTCCACTAAACGGTCACTGAGTTCGTTGGTATCGACGCAGTTCTCAAGGCATCTAAAGCGGTTTTGAAGTTCGAGCTGGAAGCTCTTGGGGTTTTGGAAGTGAACGGGGGATGGTCGGAGCGTGGACCTCACCAGTCGCGACCTTTCGAGCTTGGTGTTGATATTCAATGTGCCTCTAAGCAGTCGATGATCGCTGCCGGTTTTTACCCTGTTGATCACCGAGACATCATTGAATACTTGCCTCTTCGTCGACATGATGAAGTCAATCTCATTTTTAGTTTTGCCATCGGGACTTATCCAGGTCCACTTCCTGTGCTCTCTTTTTCGGAAGAAGGAGTTCATCATGTAGAGTCCCTCCTTCTCCATGAAGTCGACCAATAGCTGGCCCCGGTGGTTCCGTCGTCCAACTCCAAATGGCCCCATTCGCAACTCTTCACCGCTTCGTTTACCCAACCTTGCGTTGAAATCTCCCATGACAACGGTGTAGTGAGTATTAGACATATGTATGGCTCTACTAATGTCCTCATACATAGTCTCAACCTCAACATCAGGGTGTGTAGTGGTCGGAGCGTATACCTGTATCACCTTCAGCGAGTACCTTTTGGAAACTCTGAGTATAAGGTACGCAACCCTTGGTGACACACTCCCGATTTTGGTTACGTTATTCACGATTGATCTGTGTACCAGGAACCCGATACCACCTTGAGACAGATGATCGCCCTCCCGGAAATAAAGCAAGTTACCAGATTGTAGTATTATCGAGTCCTCCCCCTTTCTACGGACTTCCGATAAACCCAATATGTCCCAGCGTAACTCGCTCAATTCCTCCTCCAATTCAATCACTTTCTCGTCGGTCCGCAATGTGCGCGTGTTGTACGTTGCCAGGTCTAGTCGTCGTTTTTGGTAGCCCGATCGTACCCGGAGATTCTTCGCACCCCCTGCCACGCCATTTCCTTGGCCGCTACCGTAGCCAGGAACAGCGAGGCCGCCGGGGACTAGGGGCCGTTTCTTTGTTGTGCTTGCCATAAGGGGGGGAATTGCCATAATCGCCACGCTTGGCATGCGGGTTGGCGATCGCAGTGAAATGGTATTGTACACAGTAGGATGCTGCTGCCCATCCTATGGTTTGTTATCCCTCAGTCGAATTTTACGACACCCACGGGAAGAAATGGAGTGGAGCTATTCTTAACCGGCAACACACGGCACTACGGAGTAATATGTAGATCCATTTAATAACTTTATGTTTATCAGTAAGTTTCGGAAACGACTGGTACGATCGGGTGGTATTAATGGCACTGAAGATTCCATTGCACCTTGTCTTTTGGAAGTCTTGTTACTACTTTAAATGATAATACTATAATACATAACATACATAAAAAAGGCATATCATAATTCAGAGTAAACATCAAATACCAAATAGACTACATTTGAAAATAGTACAAAAAGTGGTTTAATTGTCATTTGATGAGATTGATCGACTTACATTTACATAATAAATGTTACCTAAATCATGCTCTTTCATCAATAAAAAAAATATTAACCGACTTCAAAAAAGAGAGGATGTTCTCATTCGTCGTTCGTTTTATGCACGTTCGTCAATATTTTCATTATTAATTAAGAAATTTTAAACATTCTTTTTTCGAATCTGCACTTCATGGCGATGTAGAGTTTTTTCTTTTATTTCTGAAAAAAACATAAGGCATCGATAAATATTCGGGAGATATAGTAAACCTATTAAAATATTAACGGGAAAATCATATTTATAGTCTCATCAGTCTTAAATAGATCAGATCAGCTTTGGATTGTTCAAATTTAATCACTTTAACTTTATGAGAAAATAAAACATAATACAAATAAACACTAAACTCTTACCTGATATTTAAAGCCAAAGTTATAGAAACGAAACCTGTAGCTTCATGAGGGTTATTTGATGGAACTAAATAATTTCGAGTTAACCGACATTATGATTTCTATAGGTATTGTAAGCATCTTCAAAGGTATCACCAGCCGTCTGGCAGGAGCTGGATGCGAGAAACCGAAGATCGAATCAAGTGGCGTGCAATTGGAGAGGCCTATGTCCAGCAATGGACTGCTATAGGCTGATGATGATGATTTTTTTTATGTTTAACAATATCTTTAGGGCTTTAAATTTATTTTTTCGTTAGTGGTATCTAAAACCTCCAATGATAAAATAAACAACGCTATATAAGTGCCGGAACAATGAATACATACATTTTGTCATTGTTTCTCCTTATAATACCTTTGACGATGCTCAATATATAGACAAATTAAGCAGTTCTAACGAAGATTTCACGAACAAACTAAACATAATGTCACGACGAAAAACTATTACGACATTGAGAAGGTATTACAAATTTTACTACAAGTTGGTATTACCATTATAAACTTAGTTTGACCCTATTTCTATACATTCCAAGTCCAAAAGACATCCAAATGCAGCTAGAATTATTTAACGATTTAGATTTTGGAAAGTAGATAAATTTCCAAATCATCCAAAATAAGAATTTTGCCATGATCTAGCCGCTATTTATACTTAAAAGTCATATCAATTTGTCTTTATACGGAATACTGTCGAGTGAGCCAAATTAGAATGTCATAATGAAACATCTTACAAAAGTTTACAGTGGGAGTGCCACGCTTCGGCATGCATGGGCCGGCTTGACCGGAGTGGTACAACGGCCTCGCAGAAGACCAGTGTAAAACAATGCTTCCGCTGTGTTTCACCGAGTGAGAGAGGATACCGGAGGCATATGCCCCTCCCCCTATTGCCTTCCAAATCCCCCAAAGGCCCATGGGCAGCGGTAGTCACGTGCCTCTGGGCGATGCATCTGCTCGTTTGCCCCCCCCCCCCCCCCATATTCTAAAGAAGAATATAAAAGAAGAAGTCGGCATATAATTTCATTGTATATTGTTGTTGTACTACTTTTTTTTCGTTTCTTATATTATAATCTTTAGTTTCTTACACGATCACTAAATAATAAAATATACATCACTAAATCAATTTGCATTCATCTATTTATTTGTTCTTTTGCAAATACAGGTACGTATTTTTTAAGTAAAGACTCCTTTCGCGTTGAGCACTTTTTGGGTGAACAAATATTATGAAACTCGCGTACAGAACACTTTCCATGAGGCCACACGTCCCCACGCTGGTCGAGTGCGGATTGGGGACTAATCGTAATCTTGCCGTTGGATGTTTTCAAGACGCCCAAAGGCCTCCATCTAAGCTTTATGACTGTTATCCTATGACAACAACGGGGATCGACTGCTTAACGAGACCTCCGAATCACGGAGAAGATCACCCTCGGTGATTATTTCTAGTCACCAAGTGCAACTGGGCTATGAGCACCTCTCTGATGGAAAGAGTATATCTCTCAATATATATGTCCATATGTGTACTTAGTTTTTACTTCTATCGGTAATAATCAAAGACTGACCCATATATTTTTTTTATAATTTACCACATTCCACTATTACGGTTGTAAAGAGGTATGTTACATTTTAATTGAATTTTTTTTTTTTTACTTTTTCAAAAAGACTACTCCCGCATTAAGAATAAACATCCTGAGTCGCGGGGAACTTTACAAACATACAAGAAACGGACACAAAGAACACCCTGACTCGGGACAACAATTTGTGGATTACACAAAGTTTTGTTCCACGTGGGATTTGAACCCACGACACTTGGCAAAGTAGCAAGAGGCGTGACGACCGCTAAAACTACTAAGCCAACCGTGCAGTCAAATTGAAGAGTACATACATGAGTAAGTACATAAAAAAATTAGAATTTTCCACTTATTTCTTAATAAAAGATCTTAAATATGAATATCGTATCAATAGTGTGTCATATCAATGGTTAAAAGACTTTTATAAATCTATTAGGTATTTATATACCTACTGATACATATATCTACCTACACCACCTTAAGGTTGACTGGAGGAGAATGCCATGGGCATTAAATCCGCCGGTGTCAAACGAGCCGTTTTATTTCCTACAACAATAGTTATGCTGTTATATTTATATGCAATTTCTAAGCCGTAGAAATATTGTAGGCGCTTTAAAAACTGTATGAAAGCGGTACTCTCAATAAATTTTTTATAACAAATTTCATCATCACACACATCACACATCACACATCATTATAACATTTTCAAGTAAATATAATTGTTGGAGCGCCTACGTTAAGTCCTGATTTTCTTTATATGGTCCTTTACAATAATATATATATACATCAAGAAATATTTTCAACATAAAGATCAGCGAACGTTACGTTAATGTTAACGTTAGCTGAGGCATATTATGTCAATTTAATGCCAAATTCTGCATAGAATTATTAAAGATAGAGCGGGGCATACATATGGCTGCTTTCTAAATGAGGGACGGCTCGAGGCCTGGCGCCCCTGCTCTATCTGTAATAACTCTATGATTCTGATACACTAAATATATGTAAACCTAGTAGTGCCACTCAAAAACAGTCCCATAGAGATTAAAAAAACGAGCTCTCATAGACATCGTCTTCGTCAAGAAAATAAATAGTAAAATAAAGTTATACTTTGCATATCCATACTATGTTATAAATTCGAATTAACTCCGTCTGTCTGTTACACTTTTACGGGTAAACCGTTCCATCGATTTGAACTGAATTTGGCATAGAGATAGTACTACTGTTTACTTAATTGTTGATATAGTTTTCCTCTGGCCACATTGGGAAGTTACAGCAAATAAATTATGTTAAGTTATTCTAATCTAGGTGCAGTTTTAATTGGTTAGAAGGGGTCGCCAATATTACGATGTAAGTTATTATTATTTTTATGATAAAAGGGAAAATCAGTAGGCAGGGCCACCGATGGAAAAGGACTAATGTGATAGTCAAAGTATAAAATTAAAACACATTCATAATCTCGAAAATTTATTACCATGATGTATAAAACATAAAAAAAATAAAAAATAAAATATTATTGTTGTCCTGCGGAGACAACTCGGATTTGCGGCTTGTAACCTTTGTCGTCAGCGGTGAAAGTGACCTCATACTGTTCACCATCAGGTCCAGGATAAGAGTATGAACCACTTATTGCAATACCAACTTTGTCATCAACTGTGATCAACTTTCCCTCTTCTTGGCGGGAAATACCATCATTTGACTTAAAACTGAAAGAAAGAAAAAAAAGAAAATTTGAATTTAAAAACGGTCGTCTAGTGGCTGAAATTCATCCATTTTTTTATTGTAGTTTTCTCCACTCCTCCTCTATACAAACTTTAACTATGCCAAATTTCAGACTCCTCCCATTTTCATAATTTTTGTCAAAAGGGTACAAAGTTTTCAAATATAGATAAAATATCAAAGTGTATTTTTGTTTTCATCATAGAGAGAGAGTGGTTGCTATATACTATTTTTTTCTATTTAAGGTAAGGTATAAATGAAATATTAAAAAGTGACACTTACTCGAAGCTATAACCATCAGGATTGACAATTGTGTGCTCGGTAATTATTTCAGCAACAGGTTTAACATCAGCTGTGACGACGGTGGCCACGAATGCAAAAATTAACAGTTTCTGAAAAGTAACAAAAACTTATTCAGCTTTGAAGTTATTCTACATATGCATACATAACATTTTGTGACAGTTTAAAGTAATGCAAATACGTAAGTGATAATGGGATTAAGTGTATTGCCAATTGACGTGTAAAACGATCGTCATTTGAGATTGTCTTAGGGTAATACATTGTTGCACCACAATTTACTTAAATTGATTGTCAATGAGAATCAATGAATCTTACTAAAAGTAATCTAATGAAAGTACTAAAACGAATCAAAGATCACCACTCTTATTCATCCTGCGATTGTCGTAAATACAGACTAGGGAGCAAACTACGCAGCAAAACAGCACTGCAAAGTGTGGGAAATCTTTACACAGCCCAACCCATCTGGCCAACATGGTACAGTAGGCAAAAATATTTATTTCTAAATAGAGGTGAATATTTAGCAATAGAACAATTGAGGCTATTAATGATATGAAAAACAAAAGAATCAGTTCTAGTAAGAAACAACTTACCAGAGCAATCATGTTGGTGCCAGTTAAGGTCTGATGTCCAAGTGTCAAAGAAAAGTAAATGATACTAATACTGCAAACAGTTGCCTTAAATACACCAACATAGTCTGTTTGTTAACATTACAACAACGAACAAATTTTCGAGTCTTATTCTGTTTACAACGGAGGTGATAACTCGATTTCTGTGATGAAATGTTCAAGAGATACAAATTGACACACTGGATGGAATGGAATGCCGCAATGATGGATTTTTGTGATCACACATTGGTTTTTTCACTATTAATAATAAAATATTTATTACATAACATAGAAACCTATGTACATAACCTATACCCAAAACGGTTCGAAAAGGTAATAACCTATTAAATTTTGGTACTTACACCGCTTGAGACTTTCCGCTAAAGCAGCAGCAGTGCCGGTATAACCAGCTGTACTTGGAAGATGAGATGGTGCGAGGGTGTCAACGCAAGTTGCGTCCCACACCAAAGGCTTACCTATCTTCCATGGCAGTAACGACATATCATTTGGTCTCTTGCCATCGTCCCGTACCAGACCATTTAGTTCACGTACAGCTGGAACGCCAGCGGTCACAAGAGCACAACGGATAATGTCGTTAATATTGGCATATCGAGATATACGGCATGCGTTTCTGGTACAAGAAAAGCCATGATGTCCAAAACCGTCTACAGATTCTCCACAGTGACAAAAATGCGGAGAAACACAAGACACTCCTAAACGGAGACAAGTGGTAAAGCGAAAAGTAGTATTGTCCAACAAGGTACCTAAGTAAGTTGGGTGATGGAAGTGCCTGAATCCATAAAACTGATTCCACCTCGCCCACAGCTAACAAATGAGCTCGCTCAGCAAGACTGGTTGATCTATATAAAAGTGTCTTTTGCTTTAAAATATATAACGGCGAGTCCCGTTGTCGCTGAGAAAAAGGATTGACAAGAAATGCAGTACTGGGACAAGCTATCTGCCAAGCATCTATGGAAATGGCCTTGCATGATACTTCAGAATCAACCAGCTCGTTAACGCTTCTGTGCCATGAACTGAAGACAGAAATGCTGGAACAATTTTGCGTACTCCAAGATCACACAAATGAATTGGTGAGGATGCTTCGAGTCAAGCTCGTTCGTTTAAAACAACATTCAAAACGTTGCTAAGTGGGTTTTGTATAATTTTACGAATTGTAAGTATCTCAATGGTTTATAATATATCGACTTCATGGGCGATAAGCGTCATCATCACAGTCACATATCCTAGGCCTGCCCTTGGCTGGGAGGTTTTGATCTTATACATGACTGGACGAATTGGCATAAGGTTGGTTTCAAGTTTTCCTTCTCTGTGTAGTTATATTTTCCTGCGCAGTTTGCTCCCACGTTATGAATAGGGGTAGTACCACTATAAATTTTTAATCTGCCACCACATGGAGAACTATGTGCGCTCTCGTCAAATCCAAGAATTTAGTAACTAGCATCTGGCCATACAACTATTCAATACTTATTACAGATTGTGCCCAAGCTATATTATTTATATTTAGTAGATGTTCTTACTGGCTCGCTATGCTTTCTAGAGATAAAAAAACAGTACCGATTTTATTTCCAGTCCACGGTTATTTAAATTTAATTTAGTTCTCAGAATATGGTGTCAAAACATAGCTCTAACACTTTAGATTTTATTGATATCTAAAATACACCGATTTTGTGACTAGAGTTAGGGCGTGTAGATTCAGATGCTTGACTTTACGTGAGATCTGATATCTTTTCACAGGGTAAGCCATATGCAGTCGCCTTAGCAACATTTTACATAAAATGATTTTGGTGGCATTATATAGTCACGCAGATTTTATCGACCATGTTAAATTACAAAGATAAAAAGAGATAGCTCTTAGCTTTGAAAGTTCGCTGCTTGTTGTTGTTTCTTTTTTAGTAAAATGAGCAAAGCAAAACACATAATGTAGTCGATATGTGTGTAACATTAGCTGGGTGCTTATCTATATATAAAAATATAACTGTCTTAATTTTAACTTCTTAGAACGTAGGTACTTATGATAAAAACTGATGGTACAAATTAAACGAGAAACCTAAAATATTTCGTGAAATTAATTTCATGCGTTGAGTGGTTTGAGTTCACTGTCCTCTGTACATTATTAACACAACGGTAAATATGCAATTTGTGTAATTTGACATTCTCTCATCTTTTAACACTTACGGAAACACTTCACCCGTGAAACTGTGTCAGATGATAACATACATTTTAGGGCTGCATAACTTATTTCGGAATGTTATATTTTAGTACTTATACTATGTTTGGCTATGTCAAGCTGTTACTTTTTTGCAACTGAAGGGACACTTCGAAAAGTTACCAGGGAGAAGGTTTAGTAAAAGATATGTTGATTAACTAGACTTAGTAGAGATTATCGCATTATATTTACAAATCATAGTCTCCCAAACATTTGAACTATCATTCTAAAGTTGTTCGCTAGAAACAACAATCAACACTGAAACATCCATGACGCTGATACATATCGAATGTAATATTGGAGAATTGAAATTTCTATTTTCAACGCGACGATCAATAAAATTTTGGGTATATTTCTATAATATGTCTTTACCTAGACTGTCTGTTGCGCAGTATGGTGTCGCGCGTTGTCGTGAAGGAGCAGTGGGGACGACCGATTGACCAAGCCTGGTTGCAGATGTGCAAGCTTCTCCATCATTCTCTCCAGTTCTTCACAGTACACATCTGCATTAATGCTCATGCCGTTTTGTAAAAAGCTGTGGTGAATCACACCGGCACTAAACCACCAAACAGTGACCATCACCTTTTCGGGGGCATTTTTGGTTTAGGGCATTGCTTTGATGCTGAAACAGGGTCTAACCAACTTGCTGAGCGCTTTCGATTGTCGAACAGAATCCATTTTTCGTCGCACGTAACAATTCGTTTCAAAATTCCTTCATTTCTTTGCCTGTTGGTAGGTCTCGACGCGTACGTTGCGCTGGCGATTGTTAAGTTCGTGGGACACCCATCTATCAAGCTTTTTTACCTTACCAATTTGTCGCAAATAGATCAATATTGTTTTGATGCTTACATTAAAAGCTGCTGCTAGCTCAGCTGTAGATTGAGTTTCGTCAGCTTCCACAATCGCCTTTAATTAATTATTGTTAACCAAAGTCTCCGGACGACCACGAGCTTCATTTTTCAAGTCAAAATTTCCAGAATTAAACCGGAAAACCAATAACGGGTTGTGCGTTCGTTTGTACAGTTCTCTCCGTAAACGTTTTTGATGTTACGTGTCGTTTGTGTCGCGTTGGTGCCACGACGGAACTCATATTCCATAATTACACGAATTTTTAAAGTATCCATTATGACGAAAAATGTTCAAATGTAATGAAAATACAACGCCAATCGAAAAACAAAAGACTGAGTTTGTAAATAGAATGTCATAGTTTTAAAACAAAATTAATTTGAATTTAGAATACAGAGCCATTACAATTTTTTTTTTATTTGAAATGACCAGTACTGAAGAAAGGCAATTTCGTAGGTAAAGACCAATATTATATTATGCTTTACCAGTTGTATTTTGACATTAATGGACTGACTTGACCGAAGTGACATCACGAGTTCACAAAAAGGCTGTGTTAAGCAATTTTTAGTGCCGAGTGAGTATGAGCCAAACCCTCATCATCAAAAAGCCCACCTTTCCTGAGGGTGTAGGGTTTTTACTCCGGTTTTCAAAGCGTTGACTTTACAATGTCCCTTGCCAATAGACCTATCCGTTTATATTCCTCCTTATACTATAAGGAATTTGGTTATAAAAGTGCCCTACCACGAAATCCATTACGAAATAAACATAAATATACGATCTTACTTTGTTCCGTTCTTTAACAAAAACATTGTTTAAAAATAAATAAAAAATATTTGTTTTAGTGAGAGCTTATTAATATCATACCTAACATAATGAACGTAATTTACTATCTCAAAAGTCTTGTACGTATTTAAAATATAATTTGTATTTTTTATGGCCAATTGGAGGATTAAAGTTACAGCGACTATGCTTGTCCGCACAAAACAGGTCAGAAATATATTTACTCTTTTTACCATTTTGGCAGATAACAACAAAGGAAAGGGGTTTTTCTTAGTATTTTTTACTTTGCTTCTATATTTTTTTACTTTAAATGTTAAATGCTGGTATATATTGCTCTTTGAAATAAGGAAGGAAAAGAGCAATGTCCAAATTAAAATAAATTTAGGACATGTATTTAAACGTTTGCGTGAATAAGTATTTCGAAAATAATTGTATTTTTATTTTTTTCAAAATTTTAATACTTAATATGTTAAGTTTTTACAATTAAATGTTTAGCTTTCATTTGTGTTTAACAAGATCATCGTAGTCAACAATCAATCTTTTACCAACAGTTTTACTATATATAGTAAATACTACTTACATTTAAGTAAAAATAAACAATGAAATATATAGTTACAATACACAGTTTTGAAAAAATACTTATTACGTTTTTAAAGAAATAATTTATTAGACATTCTTTTATATTGTATTTTATTTCACTTTCCGATATTTCTTACATTATATTTTATATTTAATAATTTAAATTACTTTAATCTATAACATCCTTTTTAGTAATAATGTCAAACAAATTAACGTAATTACAATAAATTAAATATTTTTGTACAGTCTTTCTTTATCGAATTATATTCAATTTTAATACTTGTAATACTTTTCAATCACTATTTACGAATAGACTCTTTTGATGACTGTTCGGTAGCCTCTTTTACCAGCCTTATAAGTCATTTCGTAGAGATGACCTTTGTCATTGTACCAGCGTACTGCTCCAGCGACCTGTAATGCTGCATCTTTTGTACCGGGGTTGAGGATCGCTCCTTGTTCGTTTCTAGAAGAACCATCGGGAGCATCATAGCTGGAAATAAAATTAATTTAATGCTTAGTTTTGTTGCATTCAACTTTACATGGATAGAATGAATCAGGAATTTAAATGATTTATAAAATATTTTAGTATTTTTGTTTTAAAAAAAAATAACAACTCCAGCATTATGAACACAAATCATGTGTCCCGGACTCGCGTGGGATTAAACAACTGTACATAAATCGGACACAAAAAACTTAAAAACAAATACATACCTACTCAGAACAACAATTAGCGCGAAAGAAAACTACAAGACCAATCATGCACTCGCTTTAAAGTTAGTTTTGTGTATTACCTACCTACCTACACATTTCTAATGCATTGAACTAATATACATTAGTAGCGGACCCACGCAACCTCGTTTGCGTCTCCTATTGCCCGTAGCGTGATAATTTTCCTCCGTTTTTGTAACATTCTTCATTGGTACTCCGCTTCTGTAGGTCTTAGCGTAATGATATATACCCTATAGCCTTTCTTAATAAATGGGCTATCTAACACTGAAATAATTTTTCAAGTCGGACCAGTAGTTCCTGAGATTAGCGCGTTCAAACAAACAAACTCTTTAGCTTAGGCAGTAGTCTAAAATGGGATAAACATATTCGCCTCACAACGACACGAATAAGAAGGTTGATACATTTATTTAAATCTCTGAGGGACATCACACCATTAGACAAATTAAAACTGATATACGTAGCACTGGGTCAATCCATCCTCCAATATTGCATTTCTACAGTGGTGCTGCTAAAACCCATCTTATAGGCTTGGAGCGAGCGCAAAGAGCTGTGTTAAAAGTATTAACAAAAAAACCGTATAGATATCCCACAATAAGGCTCTACTCGGACACCAAATTACTAACGGTTCGTCAGATTTATGTGCTCCGACTTGTTCTAAGGAAACATACTACTCTACCTTCGCCCTCGTTAGAAAGAAGAAGTAAACGGTCTGTTCTTCTTAATGCATCCTGTAGAACTACCTTCGGCACACGCCAATTCTATAGTATGTGCTGTAAAATATATAATAGCACCAATAAAAAACTAAATATTGCACATCTAAATAAACACGAAGTTAAAACCAAAGTCACCGCCTGGCTACAAAAGCTCGACTATTATTTGACTGAGGACCTACTCAAACAAGTCATATAGAACACCGTTACGCTTAATCTGTATGACACACACACACACCACATACACACACGCACACACGCACACGCACACGCGCGCACACACACACACACACACACACACACACACACACACACACACACACACACACACACACACACACACACACACACACACACACACACACACACACACACACACGCACACACACACGTTTCACATATATACTAATACTAGCCTCTTAATTGTTGTTTACTTAAAAACGGGGGAAAATTATCACGCTACGGGCAATAGAAGACGCAAATATATAAAATAAAGATAAATGTATTATCCTACACTAAAAGAATTTTTCAAATTGGACCAGCGGTTCCTGAGATTAGAGCGTTCAAACAAACTCTTCAGCTTTATATATTAGTATAAATTACTTGGTAATCTTTTTCGTGAATATAAGTTAAGTATGTTAAGGTATAAAAGGAAAAAAACTACAATTATTTTCCTAAATGTATTCAAGACGATCACTTGTGCCTCCTTAAAAAAAATAATAGATTAATAAAAACACAAAATCTAGTGAAAATTGCTTAGAAATCTACTAATTAGTTACACTGTATGCAACAAAAAGAGCAAAAAGTATTTCAAATGTTATGATCAAAATTTCAGGCGGCGAAAAAAATAGTTACTCACATTTAATGTTATAATAAGAAAGAAACATACTCTAAGAAAAAAATATGGATTACATAATATTTTCAATATAACTTTTTCAGAAAACCAACATTTTTCCTTAACTATGAGTTATACAAGATAGTAATGATGCGACTGAGTATAGGTGAAAAATATATCAGGCGTTTCTTTATAGTTGACTTTTTTTGTTTTAGTATTACGTAAACAGAACTTGAGAAGGAGGGGAATTTCTGTATACAAATATTTAAAAAGAAAATTTGAAAAATTAAATAGTTTCTCAAGTGAATCAATTATTCACATTTGCAGTATCTTTTCTCCCTGTCAACCTTCAGGTGATGTAACGTTAGCAAAAAAGTGTGGGCATTAAATACATAAAAATGTTTGTTCATATTATTTACTAAACGATACATAAATACACACGTTTAAAGTAAATGTATACGTGCATATAAATATTGATCATAATAACAATAATGAGATATCATCTATACATCTATACAAATAAATAAAATTGGAGTGTCTGTTTGTAATATTAAAATAACCGCTTTTTAATAAATGCAAATGTATTTATACACGGTACATATACCATAAATAACATTTTTAATTGTTTTTAATTTTTGTCTGCCTGTCCGTCTGTCTGTTTGTTCCGGGTAATCTCTGGAATGGCTGGACGGATTTTGACGGGACTTTCCCTGGCAGGTAGCTGATGATCCGGGGAGTAACTTAGGCTACTTTCTTTAGACTAACTTTGTCCCGCGGCGTTACTCGCGGTACAACAATAACAGCGGGTAACACCGCGGGGTTCAGCTAGTATAATATAAACATAGTACCTATATCATGCATGACCTGTAAAAGTATGTGTTAAAATCAGAAATAAACGTGAATATTAGTTTGCTGCAATGCTTAAATGTACCTAATAAAACTGTAAGAACTAACTGAAGTCATTTTCTTAGAAAAAAATAGGAACCTACATATCCCAATACATTATTACTACGAGTATGTTCTTAGCTTAAAGTCTTTATTAAAGCCAAATAGCTATAATAAAAAACTATTACTATAGTTATTAGATAAATGTTTTCATTTTTTGGTTTTACCTACTACTTGATGAACTATCTATACAAATAAATAAAATTGGAGTGTTTGTTTGTAATATTAAAATAACCGCTTTTTACTAAATGCATTTGTATGTAAACATGGTACATATACCAAAAATGTAGTTATAACATTTTTTGTCTGTCTGTCTGTCTGTTTGTTCCGGGTAATCTCTGGAACGGCTGGACCGATTTTGACGGGACTTTCACTGGCAGGTAGCTGATGATCTAGAAAGTAACTTAGGCTGTTTTTTTTGACTAACTTTGTCCCGCGGGGTTACTCGCGGTACAACAATAACCACGGGTAACACCGAGGGGTTCAGCTAGTATTAAATATGAACAAAAAAGTATGATCGAAATTGAAAATTGATTACTTTATTACTAAAGTTAGTATTTTTAATATAAATATATATTAGTCACAATGTAAACGCGTCAAGTGAAAAAAAAAACTTCAATTAATTGTAGAGATATTAGAAAAAGGATTTTGAATTGTTTGGAATTTTAGTAGGTATGATGTAATGACCTAAATGTGTGTTTGTATCATAGGATATAGCCATATTTGCATACACGTGAGCAGTCATCGCTTTAAACGAATATGACAATTATGTTTTCTTTATTTACTTTACTATATTTCTGACGCATATTACGTATGTGTCTAGATAATTTATATCTTGTAACGTAATAACATAGAAAAACTAAATCCGTGTTTTGAATGTCTTGAAATTTTGACATATTCCCACATGCAAGGTAATTTTCTGCAGTAGGTTTATGGCTTATTATGTAAACGGAACTAAAGCATTTAAAATACTTTAGAATGATAAATGGGAAAGTTTCATACGCCTATGTCAACCGTTTGGAGACAAAAAAGGTAAGTAAGTAATTAAATAACAGTGATCAAGACAATTTTAAAATATTTACTTCAAATAGCTAACGAAATCGTAACGGTTTCAGTTTAAGAAGACAAAGACGATGCAGAGGAAATAATATATTATGGACAAGAAACAATCAGGTCATTGAGTACAGAGTTAAGTGAAATCCGACCTCAATAACACTTTCGAAATATCATTGTTTCTTATAAAATACCAATAATGAATACGCGAATCCAAGTAACGGCCTCGCCAGGGTATTCAAACCGTAAACGGACATTCAACTTGGAGGAGCCGTATCACATACTCCGCATTTGTATCCTACATGACAATGTCACCATTATACTTTTTATAACATGAAGTGACATGCATTTAGTAAATATTTTCGAGATAATGAGCTTACGATACTTATTCGATATCCGGGTTCGATATGAGTTCGATATATGAATATAATGTTATCTGATAGATGACGAGAATCTAATACGTACATATGTGTATGCTGTACAGTAAATAGTATAATAGGAATCAATGTAAAAAAAGTATTAGTGATATCGTTTTGATGAAACAAATTCACTTCTTCATCAATCAAAAGCTGTCAAAAAACAAGACGATCATGTCCAAGTTGAAAGCCTACTTTTGCCACGTCACGCCATTTGCATGTTTTTCTGCTACGGTGTTACAGGACATACATCTCCGAGAAAACACTAGTCTCACTTCACATCACATCACACTAATGTATAAAGACGAAAGTTTGTGAGTGTGTATGTTTGTTACTTCTTCACGCAATAACTACTTGACGAATTTGGATGAAACTTTACAGTAATATAGCTTATACATCAGAATAACATATAGGCTACTGTTTGTCGCGATAACCGACATAAACGCGGGCGGAGCCGCGGGCAACAGCTAGTATTCTTATAAAATCTTTATGATAAACATAATGCTATGCTTCGACATCTATGATATGTAGGAGCATATGGGGACCCATAAAAGTCAAGCAAACGTTAAAATTTGATACAAGCACGTGAAGTGTTACACAAACAATAAAACTCATTTAACATCAAATTAAACAAAGGGTTGTGAATGCGATGCGATACCGACAAAGCCATCTAATAATATGAATCTGTTGAATTAAGTTAAAATAAATTATTAAGTTAATATCTAGTTATTATCGTTATTACAAATTTAACACGAAAATCATGCTTAAAGTTACAAGTAGTGTTTTTAAGTTTTTATACCAATAGGTTAGCTTTTAGGGGGTGAGAAAACCTCTCTACTCTAACAAAAATAAACAGTTTTGTGCTATAAACGTTGTTAACATAAGATACCACAAACTGTTGTCAAGAAGTCAGTCGAGCTGTATCAAAATATGTACTTGTAAACGCGTTTGCAAACAACATCTAGTGTCGTATAATAATTCGCCAATTATGATTACGTTTAACACAATTAGCATTAGCAAATTGTCTTAATCATGAAGATAAATAAAAAACGCAAGATTACCTTTCCTGGAATATTCTTTTAATACGAGTTGCATGAAATTTTGGCAATATTAGCGTTGATATGTTAACTGACAGTCCCTTCTGTATCTTTTCTGCGATGATACCTTTTGCAAACAATTAAACGTAGGCATTCGTCATTTCATGCAGAAATTTAATAACTTATGTAGAATAAAAAAAAAGTTGGTGGAATAATGCATTGATTTTGGTATCTGCAAATATTCTTATTTGTATTCAAACTTGTTAGCTGTCAGTGCAACAAATAGCTACTTACAGCATTCTTCATTAACGAAGCAATAAAATATATTCGTAAAAATGAGATTGATCTATTAATATTTTAATGACTTATTCAACAAAATTAGGTCTAAATAAGCCGAGCACGTCTATTATCTAAAGTAATACATAATTAAGCATTTAAAAAAGTTTTCGAGAAATGTAGCACGCTTACTTGACAGCCATTAAGCAAATGTTCATACAAATGAGATGGGGCTATATTGATCGGATTTTTTTTAGTATCAAATACTTATGTAATAAACGGTGCTTCTTCATGATTATAGTCAAAGTATAGAGGTTATAATAGACTGAACGCTAACTTACTTAAATATAGAGAGAGTCAAGTAAGTTAGAACTTAACTATTTTCAAGTTCTTAATCAAGTTTGTCTGTGAAAACTTAAACGGAGTACTGATAAGGCAACTTGTACAATCATTTTAACATCATCAGTGCAATATCTTCTAAGGTAAGTAAAAACTATAAACATTTAACGTCGAAAAGTCAAGGGCAGATATCCCTTATGTAAAAATTCAAGAAATTAATCATATCTGTAATTCACCTATTCATAAAATCTTTCAGTTACCTATCGAGACACAAACAACACACTATGTAATGAAATGTAAATATTGCCCTTGTTTATGTTTGCCTATTAACGAATGCTTGCAGTGTGCATACGGTGTTGCGCAACCTCTACGTGGATTTACAATCGAATAGCAAAATACTGATAGAGCGGACTATGGTAAGATCACGGAAGAGCGAGTTCAAAATGTTTGTTTTCTGTGACAACAGATTTAGTACTTATATAAATTGATAGCACGTATTCGGATTAGCGGGTTACACCTGCACACATAAGGATAATATAAAGGCCAATTTACATTAACATGACGTTCTGTAGTGTGAGCCAAATATTTACTTTTGGCGATCTATGTGATGGTGACTCAAGTGACATTTTGCTTTCCTTTTCGTTTAGTATTCCAAATGTAATTTTTATTTTATTTGTGCACATTACACACTGTCCTGTTTGTTATTGCGATACGTGTTTGACTTTCCATAGCTATTTTGTTAGGAGTAACATGTATGGTGTGCAAATAAACAATTTAATGAGTATTGTTGTAGTTTATGTCACATAAATGTAGTTATTTTGTTTTGGGAGTGTGTTGTTGACACACAAACTTATATGAATATAATTTATACTCTCGATTATATTATACTTATATGAATAGTAATTCGTTATAGACATTGATTATATTTATATCTCATCAATCAACAACATCAACATTTCGCTGCCAGAGATTAGGCCTCTCCTTAAAAATAAGTTTTGACATACTGTATGATGCTGCAGGCAAATTGGTATAGGGGTTTTTCTAGTGTTATTTCTCTTAGTACTATTGTAAAGTGTAGTTGGGTTGATTAAAGGGATGTGAAACTTAGTATTATTAACTCGTCACATACCGATATCGGTTTATATAACTCTTGATTTTCTTTTTGACCATATTTAGACATCAGTTAATGGTAATGGTATTATGTACAAATGTTTTCAATATTTATTGAGTCCTAGCTGTGCCCGCTACTTCGTACACCTGGCATTTGGATTTTCGAATTATTTTTAATATTTTACCGTTTAAACCTTCCCCGAACTATAAAAATATTTCAAAACCAAAATCTGCGAAATCGGCCCTCCGTTCTCGAGTTTTAGTAAGATAAACGAACAGCAATTGATTTTTACAATTAAGATTTTTTGTTAGATCTATAGGCATATTACACATAGTACCTTAAACCTTGAACATTGGACGTCGTTTACGTAGTACAATATAATATCCGCATGATTTAACTTGTTTACATGTGATTATAGCACGATCTCTCGATTAACCTTTTTTTGCACATACTAAGGAAGATATACCTAATTTGATTTGTTTTTATCTCTGAAGGAACGAAAATGAACTTTTTTAAGCTAATACATAATAGTATTCTATTTTGAATTAAGTTTATATACGTTTAAGTATAAACAAAATAGCTGTGTCCGCTACTTCTTACACGTTAAATTTGTATTTGCAAGGTATTTTTAATTTTTCACTGTTTAAACCTTCCCTGGACTATGACAAAAATTTCGAACCAAAATCAGCGAACAGCGAGTGTCGTTTAGTAAGTCTCAAGACTGCTATTGTCGGTTGGAAGCGGCTTGCATCGATGTCCACAAGTTTCGGTCTGTTCAAGGTTCGAAATTCGGTTTTGGAGTCTAGTTAATTTCGGTTCTAATTTTTGAAGTGAAAACTTCTTAAGCGGCGCTGTGCACTTTAGCAAAATTTATTTTGGGATAGGTAACAAGTGTTATACTCGCGTCAGGACACGTGACCTGATCTAAAACGGTGGCGCAGGGCAGAGTGTGCATGGTGACAACTGATGGCTCGACTGTTTAGTATGACATGACTGGTAATTTGTTTATACTGTATTAACTACTGCATTAACCTATATTTAATAACATCACAAAAAGCATTTTTTTACTTTTTTTAATCGCGCATTTTATTTAAAGAGCAAAGAAGTTCATTTCAGGTAAGTTTAAACAACTGTTTGTTTGTAGTTTTGAGTTTTCACTTCTGTTGGCAGTCCTCATGACTACTTTGTGTATTTTTTTTAATTCACGTGTTTGTCATGTCTACCTTCATATATATTTATTAGATTACTGAATCGTGCATCATCTAATAATTATATCTAAAAAGAAAACAGAAAAAAAATCAAAGCAGTCATGAGGACTGCCGACAGAAGGGAGAACTCGAAATTATAAACAAACAGTCGTTTAAGCTCACCTGAAATGAACTTCTTTGCTGTTTAAATAAAATGCGCGATATAAGAAGTAAAAAATGCTTATTGTGAAGTTATAAAAATATAGGTTAATGCTTTATAGTGTTAACATACTACCCGAGCGAAGCCGGGTTTTATTTTTATAAAGTATTCACTTATTTTCTTTCACTATTTCTTTGTCACTTTTTTCATTAAAAGATGAACTTTATTCAATTTCCATATTTTAAACTCTTGATATACAAATATTTTGCAAGTATACAGACAGTCGAGCCATCAACTGTCACCATCCGTACACACGCATACTCGCGCAAACACTAGACTCTGCGGCGCCGTCTTACGATGAGGTATCCTGACGCGCGTTTCTGTAGCTTGTTTCTGACGCGAGTTTAATATTTTTGACCCATCCCAAAGTAATTTTGCTAAAGTGTACAACACCGCTAAAAAGTTTTTACTTCAAAAACTTATTGTTAAAGTTTTAATATTTTGTTATTACTTTTTCGTATTTTATTACGCATCTACTTATAAATAGTAAAAATTAGTAGATGTCTTCATGCTTCTTAGAATGTGGGCGAACGAGTCTGACCGGATTCAACTTTGCTATTACAATAACGTGATAAAAAGAATGTGATCTGATTTTGAAAGTTAATATTAACTATTTTATTAACACTAGAGTACAGTAAGTATATTATATTTATTATAATATGTAACAAATTGCCAACTTATTATAATGTGACTGTAGGCTAAGGTTTTAAAGCTCACATGAACTAATTCTCTTCATTTCTCAACAACCTCCTTTAATTAATTAAATATTCTCTTTTTCAAAATAATAAGTAATATTTAAAAAAAAACTAATATTAATAAGTTAGTATCCAAGCCTGGCTAGGCGTATTTTCTAAATAGAAAATAATCATTTAGGACGATTGTTTGGTTATCAACAGACTGAAGGTGATTAAAAAAAATGATTAAAGTTAATTTACTTAAAAATAGATGGAACAGTTTTGTGATAGACAAGCCATCATAGTTGTGTTTATGACCTACTTGAAAATTTAAAAAAAGCTTATCTGTGTACCGATGCACCTAAGTGAGTCTTCAGCGACTCTTGTACTATAACAATATTTAACTGACATAATTAGCAAAGGTAGTTTAAAAAAAATATCAACCCTAATCCTCGTCAAATTTGAATGTTTTTTTCACTTTAAACTCGAGCATGTTGTTCTATGCAGTAACGTAGTATTCTTTATCTGAGGCAGTAACAATATTTTTCTGTAGTTTAAATTTATGATCTACTAGCTGAGGCCCGTGGTGTTCCCGTGGTAATAGTCGTACCGCGGATGACGCCGTGGGGTGAAGCTAGTCTAAAAAAATCCCGTCAAAATCGGTCCAGCTGTTCTAGAGATTACCCGGAACAAACAGACAGACAGACAAAAATTGAAAAATATACATTTTTAGTATATTTGCAGTATATATGTATATACATATGCATTTAGTAACAGACACTCCAATTTTATTTATTTGTACAGACTTAGAGTATAGATAGTAATATGGGTCAGTTTATAACCAAAATTTTATCATCAATTGTAAATATGTTTAAAAGAGTCATTGACCTCTAATTAATGCCTCACAGACATGTCTGCTTTGTATTTGTTTTTGTTTTTTGAGGAATCTTCATTTAAAAATTATATTCGTATATTTTATTACAAAATTATAATAACAAATTGACATATACAATTAAGCAATTTATTTAAATTGATGATAAAATTAGGAGTTGATATCCTGCAGGTTTATTGACTTATGGTAATTTTTCATTATATTTTTTAGTCATGGATAAAAAGTGAAATAAATACAGTGAATAAATACATGATATATACAAAATACTCAGACTAGACATAATCCGACACTCGAGATAAATTGTAAGCTTTTTGAAATCAGATGCGTGCCATTTTTCAATATTAATCCGTAGAGGTGATATTTTAAAAGAAAGCATTTAACGTATTAAACATATATATTAACTGAACCCCGCGGTGTTCCCTGCGGTTATCATCGTACCGCGAGTAACGCCGCGGGACAAAGTTAGTCTAAAAAAAGCCTAAGTTACTCCCTGGATCATCTGCTACCTGCTTGTGAAAGTCCCGTCAAAATCCGTCCAGCCGTTCCAGAGATTACCCGGAACAAACAGACAGACAGACAAAAAAATAAATTCATTTTTGGGGTATGTACCGTGTATACATACATATGCATTTAGTAAAAAGCGGATATTTTAATATTACAAACAGACACTCAAATTTATGTCAATTGTGTTAAACAGCCTTAAGTATTTTTATGAATATAATAAATCCCCACAAAAACAACAAGGAAAAGAGTTTTAAACATGTGTATAATATTTTTTATAATTGTATTTGAAAAATGAGTTTAAACACGGCATTTTTGGTGAGGCTGCAATGCAATATTTAGATAAAGAACATTTTTTATTCAAATTTATGCTATAGTTAAATATAATAATAATACACGTGAGAATATCTCCTCCTATTTTATACAAGAATATAACTTACTACAACTCAATATGCCTATAATCTTATAAACCTAAGGACTTAATCAGAGCTAAGATTACAAAAGAAAAATCAAATTAAACTATGCAATTTTGTTTTTTTACGCCACGTGTTTAAGCCAAACAAACAACTTTTGGCGCCTCTCCGTTTATGGTAAAATGCAAAATAAACCTGTTAAACATGTTGTTTAATATTTATATGATTGGTAAAATATTAAAGTCTTGCAAGAACATCTGAATGCTCATGTATATTTTCTATTTCTAGTTTCAGCTTTTCTCGTGCTTCTTTATAACAGTGAACTGAGCATGTTAATCTCGAGAATCATCGATCTTTTTTCTTTACGTTACAAAAATTGTGTTTTACTTTTGATATTGATATTTATGAAATAGTACCTAAACGACCGAGCTTTGTTCGGTATATTTTATGCCAAAATTTTCTAAAAATGAATCCTACCTGATCGATTTATCGCCTTCAAAACCCCCTGCATACTTAATTTCATGAAAATCGTTGGAACTGTTTCCGAGATTCAGATTATATATAAGAATTGCTCGTTTAAAGGTGTTAGATAGATAGTAGCTGTGCCAAGCTACGCATTGCTGCCTCATACTGCGATTGCAGTGATGAGAATCTTTGAAGCAGTATGCACCTACATCGTGTCAAAATTTGAGCTCAATAGATGAAATGTTTTTGGTTTTATTAAGTGTAAAAGAACCACCTCAACTTTTTATCTATATGCATTATTGTAGGTAGTAGAATTGTAAGTAGTGCGGTTAGTATTTAAAGCATTAAGTAAGTTTTAAACCTATTATTTATTTTGGATAAACAAGTAAAGTCCCTACACACCTAGAAGCCTGTACTTGCCCCGCCTTGAGTGCATGCTGATTATGTACTTTGAAAGTATGTAGTGTAAGCAAAAATATATTTGCAACTAATCACACTAAAATCAACTTAATATCTAAAAACAAACAAGGTTGAATAAGAATCTAATTTAGATAAATACATAGAAAACTCTTTATAGCTACATTGTAATACAGAGTTACAGGACATTACATTAAATGTCAGTATATAATGTAAAATTGATTCAGTAGATCCAGAGATTACCCCTACAACCTCACAAACTTTTCCTCTTTGTATCGTAAAGGACAAAGGGCGGCTTTATTGCCAAAAGTAGAGTCTTAGTTAACCTTTTTTTGGGAAATGGATATTTAATTAAAAACACACAAAAAAGGTTTCAAAGTCTGAAGTACTTACTGAAATTTGTATGAGTTCGGCATGTTCGATGTGTCAAATTCGTACGGAATGTTTTGAGCACTGGACTGGTTATTCACATAGGGGCTGGCAATACTCATCTGCACCAGGAGAGTCGACACCAGAAACTGGAATGGTATTAACATGTGACATTAAATCTATAATATAATTTAGGATGGTTTACAACATTTAGAATTACGATTGTAGCTAAGTTATTTCTCTAACAGACATTTTTTATTAGAATGTACACACACTGTGTTATGTTCAGACGACCTTCAATAAATTATTTATCATGTTCTGATCAATTCAATTACGATATACCTATCATAAGCAAGATTATTAAATATTTGAAAATCTGTTTTAAAGACCCTTCCAATCATTTTAATATAGAGATTAAAGTTTCTTTCTATTTTATTCAAAATATATTGTATATTAAACATTTTTTAAATTAGAATTGATTGTTCACGGATCCCATACAGGTATACACTTAGTAAATCTAACACTTCTCATAAAATACACCTACTTAAACTGCTGAATTTCGACAGATTGATAATTTAGGTATGAACTTAAAAGGCTCGGACATAGATAATGTTAAGCCTTACCTAAAGCGATATTAGGTAAACATAAACATTAAAACACTTAACATTACGTTTTATAATCACAACTTAGCTGGTAACGTGCAATCACAGGTAGATCGATAGTTCAAAACACTTATTTATTGCCACAATTAACTATGCAAATTTTGACACTAATTAATTTGAAAACTATAGTTTTTTTCACAGATGGAAACACTAATCCGTACAATAATTACCAGAATGAACAGCATCTTGTCGCGTTTCACTGATGACAAAAGAAGCAGGTGACTTCCTGGACAGGTTGTAGTCCGAATGTGCTAACGGTTTCGCAAGATCTCCTTATATATAAAGAGTGGCCGGTGTGTGCGCCTGGTGGACGCATACAAGCGTGCGCAGAGCTCCGCCTGCACTGAAACTGAGTCAATTATAGCTCACTATTAAGAGATCGACACATGAATGGACGCCGCGTTACAGATCTATGAACACCAAGATAAAGGTAAAACCCACCTAATCAAAGATACAATAGGCAGTCGAACGTTTTCACAATTTGAAACTAAAGATTGTTTGAAGATTTTGTTAATGGTTTCTGTAGTTTTCCAAATGACTAATTGTTACTGATGGCCACAACGACAAAAGGTTGTTAAGTGGTACAAGTACGCGTGTAGTTTATACTTTAATGTTTCGCACGTGGGGTCAGTACATAAACAGTGGATATGTTTAGTAGTGGGGTTTAAACAACATATACCTACTCATGCTTTACAGATATATAGGTATACAAACGTGAGTCAAAACGGGACCTCGGCCAACTTTGAATGCTTTATGTGTTATTTAACCCTTCAAGAGGATGTTAGATTTACCTCAATAGATATAAATATAATAACCGTATATTGTTTTTACAAAATCGAACAGAATTGGCTGTTATTATATTTTATAGATGCTATATTTTTCTTAACAGCCATAAAAAAATCTTACAGCATCATCATAGTCTAAAGAAAGATATTTCATAACTCCTATAATACGTATTATAGGTACGTATTTATATGCAGGCTTATTTTTTGTGTCCAAATGTTATCGACTTTCGTGATATGTTTTTAATTAGGAAAAAAGTCAAGCGGGAATAAATATAAACCTTTATCCATTACTTGGCAACTTGTTAAAAGATTATATTTGACACATACCTACACAAATTGACATCGACTGTGTAGCTAACGGGAACAGCTCGTTTCCTTCACTAAGTACTTTACAAGAAGTCTTTGAGTCTTATCTCATATTCATTTTGTCCTCGGTGACTATGGTGTAGGTACATTTATTTTATTAATACGGTGTTAAGATTTTTTATTACCTCGATAACCGCGTTTTTTAAAGAGAAATGCGGCTTTCATTATTATTTATTAAGGATTTGTACGCGACCTCTTTCCTTAATACATTGCTTACGCGATAGGAGCGCGCATTATATGTGCGGTTTTTTGTTGGCTTAAATTTATTAAAAAAAAAACTAAAATGACCGCACGTTTTAATATACATATATAATAGACTGAGATCTTTTTTGTTTGTTTGAACGTAGTAAGGTAAATATCATTTAGGAGGTTTCTAAGTAGTAGTATAACACTATTGCCAGTTTTCACCAACAAACCATCTTCTAATTAGGAACCTTAGCTCCTTAATATAAATGTTATATCATTTTGTTTTCACCATGCTAAGTGACACCTAAGTGTCTCCCCTTTCGTAGGGATTTCAAAAACCGTAAACGTGCGTAAGTAAATGTCAATTGCCTTTTTCTGCAGAATGAAATTATTAAATTGATTATTATTACCAAGTAGTAAATATATAATACGAAATAGAATATGTTTTTGGTTAATTTATAGATTTAACCACCATTTTTTTAAATTTCTGTCTTTTAATTTAATGACTCGAAATGTGAAACTGACAATTGCCAAAATATACAGGTACCGTGTGCAATGCCAATGCCAGTCATTCAAGGTAAGAAAAGCGTTGTGTCTTTTACATTACATAAGATCTTAAAATTAACAACAGTTCTTGAATAGTGTTGTTGAAAACACAAAATGGTTGCGGTTATAAAGTATATATTAGAGTTGTACCTACTTAGCAAACATTAAATTATCATAAACACATGATTTTATGAAAAGCGATAATATTATCAGTTCTGCCTATCATCAGAATATTTCAATATTTGATCAATTTTATTTATAAAAAGATTACACTGTTCTTGGTTAACCTAAATCTTGTAACAAAATGTTTATCGTAAAACGTATGTCAATTTCTTTATCACCTTGCTAGGGATTGGTTAAGTGGTCAACATTTGAGTCTTTAAATTTTAAAAGACACGTAAGGTATCTCCTAAAGGATGGTGAAAACCAAAAATATCACTAAGGGTTAACTAGCTCTCTTTAAATGGTCTCATAAAGTTAGGGGACGTTGGTAAAAACTTTGATTTCACTCATAGGTAACCATATTGCAGGATTAGTTATAAATAGGCATGTATATATTCATATTAATATGGAGTATTCAAAACTCTCACGGGAAATTTTAGAGGAAAATGTAACTATTTGCTGTTTTTCGGACTAAAAAATCTTGTTAATTTATCTTTATGTATAAAAGTAAAGTAAAGATTGCTAAATTATTAATGAAAATACTTTTGTAAGCGTGGGTGTGTAATTTTGTAATACGTGTAGACATAATATTTAAAATAACAAAATAAATGGCAATGTTGGTCTAACATATCAATGTGTCATGTTAAAATTCTATGTTTTGCAATACTATTAGAATTGCAAAACTTACTATATGCATATATAAAAAAATGCAATAGTATTACAAAACTTTGTATATTCAACTGTGAATCTCCAACACATCCCAGAAGTATATGAAGTCATAAATATAGTTACAATATGTTTATTTTAATAGAATTATTAGATTATGTATTTTTTTTACATTATACATTCATTTAATTTACAGCTTATTCTTGCAAAATGCTTATGTTTTATGAGTATTTTATAGTATAGTGGGCAGACAAACTTACGGGTCACGTCATGGCAAGTAAGACTACCACAGCTTATGACCGCTTTTTTTCTATACGGCAATTCCCCCGGATTCTACCCGCTGGTGGTTATGTCGGTTTCGAACCGACCAAAAACCGCACTCTGTGTAGGGTACTAGAAGCTGCGGAACCAGGTGCACCCTAGACAGGAAATTCTTGAAACCCCGATGTACCTCGCGATAAATGTGGCTTATAGAGTGCGCCCTCTTATATGTGTGAACTCTTATGTTCCCTCTCTGCCCCCCTGCAAGGCGTGCGCGTTTTGTAGTGCTCGTGCCAAATCGCTCATGGCCGCCTGCAACTCTACAATCGAACTAAATAAAACAACAATAAAATTATTAACTTACTGTTTACACACGCTACATCTATGATGCACTACAGCAATAGTTTGTATGATAATATTACAAATACTTATTGCATGTATATATTCAAGAAAATATTGGCAGATCGACACTTTGCTAAATTTAATTTAGTCATTTTAAGCAACAGGGACTGTACAAAATTATAAAAGCGTTTTGTTTTGAATCACTTAAATAAGTTTAAATGTAGCCATAAATTCTCAAGTGACGCATACCGGAAAGTGCAGCGTGCGTACTGTTCCCACATGGTGGTCCGCTCTGGTGAACATCGCAGCAAGCCGTTAAGAGTGGGAGGAAATTGACCAGTTGGTGTGTCGAACCTTAGAGGATGTGTTGAATCTTGGAGGAAGTCTTTGACCAGCAGTTGTATGAGAGAGGTAATGACACAAACAACACAACAGAGGTAATGATGGGTTTGGTGTCAAGCTGCTATTGTAGCCGCACCTAGTATGATGCAAAGTTACTTTCTATGGTTAATACGTACCTATAATTTTATAAATAAAATAGTTCAAATACAACTTACTGTACTGAAACTCGACATACTTCAAGAATATTCTGTTTTCGAGATGAAGAATATTGGTGGTGCTTATGATTGAATACTGAATGGATAATATAGGTGAAAAATCTTACTCAGGAGGGTCATTTGAAAGTATCAGATGGTTTGAGGGACGTCGTGGTTCTGGGGTTTTCCTTTCTAGGGTAGGTACCCGGATACTAGTATCTTGCTACGGCGTGCGGTTTTTGCTGAATTCCACCTATCCGAGGTATCCGGGAGGATTTCCGCACAGATAAAAAAAGGTAAATAATCTTGTAAGTATTTAAAACATGTGACCTTGCTCTCTTAATGTTATCTTTATATAAATGCAAAAAAAATCTATTACCAAATCATTCTTTCAAGAAAAACCTGCCTTTTTAAATTGGATGTTGTATAGAATTCTCATTGACAAAATCTTTTCTCATAAAAGGATAAATAAATTATTTAACGACCAATTTGTAAATTTAATTACCGCTTAAATTATCAGTCACCAATAGTTTGTAATGATCTTGTCAAAAAACAACACAAAAAATAGACTTCTGATTTTATTTAGTTCCGGATTTTAAGTGCTGTTACACTATTTCGATAGCTATTTAAAGACATTTTAACTCATGAATTCATTTGATTAAACAGCAATATATAAAAAGTGTGAAGTATTAGAGAATTTCAGTTGAAAAAAATGTTTCAAATCACATATTTGTTTAAACTGGCCAATACTACAGAACTGTCGTTACTGCCATGGAAGATAGGTAGGCCTTTGGTGTAGGACGCAACTTGCATCGACACCCTCACGCCATTTCATCTTCGAAGTACAGCTGGTTGAACCGTTTGGGGTCAAAACGCTAGGTTCATGGGGTCCGAGTGTTCGCGCTATGTTTAAACAACTACCTAAGCAACTGATCGACGCTTCTTGTGACCAGAAAGCCGGTCTTATTCTAGCACAGAGAATCAGCATTGCCATTCAACGTGTCAGTCTTTTAGGAACGCTACCAGTAGGCGATGATGCGGAAGAATTTTGTGACGCTTGCATTTAAATATTGTTATTGTTATATTTTTAATTATTGTTATGTATAGAGATTACTTGTATTTACAAAAAAAAGTATATTATGTATTTGTATCAGTTGTCTAGTACTCATAACAGAAGCTCTGCTTAGCTTGGGACTAGATGGCGATGTGTGTTAAATGTCGGAAATATTTATTTATATATTCTGTACTTTGTAATATACAATTAAACTAACCAATTGAACTAAAGTTTTGTTACCGACTTTTGGATGATTGTGGGTTCGATTCCCACCCGGGAAAATTAAATGTGTGATGAACACGATTTTTAAATTCACCTGTATGTGTAATAATAGTACAGAATCAGACTGCCATGTGTGAAAGGTTACAAGTAAAAGTCAAGAGTATTATAATGGAAATTAATTATTTATTTATCTGAATGTACTATTGTATAGATTTGATTTTTTTATACTGTGTTGGCAGCGAAAATCAAACTGCACAAATAGAGAGACGCATAGCCCGGGCATGGAGAGCCTTTGGTGCAAACGCTAGTGTACTGCGTAGCAAGATGTCCATGACCTTGAAGCGAAAGGTCTTTGAGCAGTGTGTTCTGCCGGTGTTTACGTATGGATGAAAAAATCCGCACAAAAACTCCGCGCTGCGCAGAGAGCAATGGAAAGAGCTATGCTTAATATTTCCTTACGCGACCGGAAGAGAAATACCTGGATTAGATCAAAGACCAAGGTTAGGGACGTCGTTGAGGTGATTGCTGAGCGGAAGTGGAGATGGGCGGGTCATATTGCACGAATGAGTGGCCGAAGGTGGACTCGAAGGCTGCTAGAGTGGCTCCCGAGGGCACATATTAGACCGCGGGGCAGACCACCAATGAGATGGAAGGACAACATCAGAGAACATGCAGGTCAAGACTGGATGTCGGCAGCTCAAGACCGTCAGAGGTGGAAAAGTATGGAAGAGGCCTACGTCAAAAACTGGATAGAAAGAGGCTGAGATAGATAGATACTGTATTGACATTATTTTTGTAAATTTTTCTCAATAATTGACCTGAGCACGAGGTTGATAGAATTTTTCTTTCATACCATGCACGAAGGACATTCCCATGAGCACCTAAGGATCTATCTATTCACCTTTTTTTTGAAGTGAAAACTTATTTAGCGGCGTTGTGCACTTTAACAAAATTACTTTGGGATGGTCAAATATGTTCAACTCACGTCAGTTTGTGATGATAAATTGAACAAAGTGCATCTATTAATAAAAATGTGACGAAAAATAGTGACTGAAAATGAATGAGTACTTTATAAAAATACTACTACTACTACTACTTACAGAAACGAAATATTGGTTTTTAACTTGGTATTGATACGTATAGATATTTACTTTTTATTTACTTTATTTACTCTAACTTTGTCGTAAGGTGTAGAATTTTCCTATTTTATATGAGCCTGCCAAAGTGACCCAACTCTGTCTGATAAAAAGCATGAAGCAGAATTTCTAAGAATAATAGTTATCATACACATTGCAAATGCAGGCAATAGTGCCAATAGGTCAGGTGATACGTCTACTCGTTTGCCCCATACTTAAATAAAAAAAATAAAATATCGTCTGATGGTAAGCGATTACCGCCGCTCATGCACACCATGAGTAGACGCAACACCAGAGGCGTCACAAGTACGTTGCCGACCTTTTAAGAAGAAATACGCTCTTTTCTTGAAGGTTTGAAGGTCGTATTGGTCCGGGAATACCGCAGGCGACAGTTCATTCCACAGTTTTGTTGTGCAAGGTAGAAAGGTCCTGGAAAGCGCACACTTGTAGACTGTCAGCCATCTAGATGATGGAGATGAAATTTCTGTCTCGTAGGAAGGTGGTGGAAAGAGGCAGCGGTGGTGGAAAGAGGCGGCAGGAATCAGTCCTAACAATTCCTGGGAGCACTCCTCGTGGTAAATGCGGTAGAAGATACACAGCGAAGCCACATCTCTCCGCAGCGCAAAAGAGTTTAGCCGAATTGAAAGTTCTTGGCAATCGACGATTCGAATCTATTTTTGTATTACTGCTGGAGAAATCTTAAAAATTTTGTGATCATTTCTTCATTTCCCACAACTCCTTCAAATTCTTCTTTGTTTAGAAAATCTTGACCTGACAATAACAAACAAAAAAAAGAATTATTCAATTCAATGTATATAGGGCGATAGGAAGTTATGCACGTCTATAGGTTTCGGTAATCATTTTTATTTATATATATAGATATAGATAACCAACCAGACGTTCAAGAGAATCATATCATTACTTTCTTCTTTATTTTTTTTGATAAATTTTCTAAAAATGTATCCTACCTAGATCAATTTATCGCCCCCCCCCCCCATCCTCCTGCATATCAAATTTCATGAAAATCGTGGGAGCCTTGCCCGAGATTCAGATTATACTAATACAATAATTGCTCGTTTAAACTTATTAGATTTGCCTCGTATGATATACCGAACTCGGGATTAAAGTTAGATTGAGAACGAAGCTATGGTGTACAAAAATTTCCGGTAGGTAGGAAATCGATACAAAAATAGTACGAAACTGATGACATAATGTTCTGATAGAAGTGAGACAAGAGACACATGAGTGAATGAATTACTACGAATTTTCCTGCCATTTAAAAACAGCTCTTGGTCAGTGATATTTTAAAATTAAATTTGCATATTTTTATTGCCGATGGTAAACCGCAACACATCTATTCTAATAGCGCCGGGCATTTTCTGAACTATTTACACAATTTACGTCACATTTTACCGTATTAGGAAACAGGCGACACATTCTTTTAGATGTGTCATTCTTTTTTAACCATAGGTTTAGTCACAGTCTGAAACTGTTGAGGATTTCTTTATTTGGTTTCTGTCTCGTAGTAATTTATAGAGGTAAAGAACTAGTAGGTGCTTATATCTATGATGAGGATGAAATAAGAATTGAACCTCTAAGCATTAGAATAATCTGTTTCTATGGAAACTCATGTTTCACATAGGCAAACACAGTAAAAAAAGTATCACCACAAAATTTTCATGAGTGACGTTTTTAATTCAACAAATTTAATTGGTTCTTTGTTTACCAATAATATATCGGATACCACTTGGTATCCGATTATTGGCCTATAAACATTTTACATAATTATGTATAGTTATGCTGATGTTTAAAAAAAAATTCTTTCTTACGTCTAACAAAATTAAAAAAATACAATAAATAATATTTGACAGATTAAAATCGTAAACAGATACACCTTTTAAAAATCGCATGTTATTATATTACTTTGTACTGTATGTACCAGTCATACAAGTCATACCTACATAAGATCATACAACAAAAGACATAAATTAGAGGTACATAAACTCATTCGAAACTTTTATTTCAATTGTACAAGTAAACTTAATTAGTATAATGCATTCTCATGGAAATTATTACGTTGATGATATCATACGATAAGCTTAAGACGTGTATACTCTAATGAAAATCTTAAACAAAATTTCATCATAAAGATACAGAATCCACAAACTATATAATTTATACCAAAGTAACGATGATTCACATTACAAATAAATTATTTAGCATTTGTTAATATCATATGAATACAAAAGATATTGAAACAATGATAACATACACACATCATTAAGGTATTGCAAAGACTGTTTGAATTTAAGTTGAATTACACTAAAAATGTTATGTTGCCTTTAATAATCATACGGATCGTCACACAGTCCTAAAGAACGGTATGTGTGTTAGAATATCATCATTACGTACGGTTGATATATTTTCATTTTATTTATAACGCTTAAGAAATTACCTAGCTTGAAAAAATTGCTAATATTTTAAGTGGATCATAAAGAGAACCTACAGGATCCCAGAATACGAGATTAACTCAGTTTGGGAACCTGTGTGCCACGATTACACTTTGCGATTGTATAACAATTGTATGTTTGCCTAAAATCATTATTGTAACAACATTTGCATGCTCAAACATATTGTTCTGTTTTCTTTTATGTATATTTCCTTCAGCCCATTGTACTTACTCAGACAATATGTAATGTTGTACTATTTATGGAAAAATAAAAAACATTAATCACAGTATTTCAATAAATGAGCCTACTGAGCTGTCCTCTAGTCGTCGTTATTTGCTTCTCCAATGCACTCTACAGTATAGGCTACTCCGTCTTTAGTTCATCAATCAGTAGATCAGATGGAAATATCATCATTTGATATTTCAAAAAAGATAAATACATGTATGTATTTGCACTCTAATGCTCTCATTGGGTACAATATTTGCGTGTGATGACACCGTGCTACATTGTTCTTTGATATTTTGTTGACTGGTTTTCTTTTAAAACTGTTATTTCTGTAAAAGCTAAGCAAAAGAGTGCTCATGATGGTAATATTAATTTATGTAAAATCTTTCTTTATATAAAAGTACTAAAGTAGAACGGATCGGAATTCAGAAAAATCTGTACAGGAACATAATAGCAGGCAACCTCCTTAATTAATTAATATGCTCCAAAAACAAAAAGTTTACTAAATTAGCAAAAACATGTCTAGAAAATATAGCGTGAGATTCTAAGATGTACCTAATATCCGTATGTATTGTTTGATTCCATTCACATAGAAAACGGCATTAACTGAGGTAACAACAAATAAAAACTCGATGACGATCAGGAAAGATAAGTTATGTATATATTCAAAAAAAGTCATGTAGATGTAGTGCTTGAGCTTACTGTGTAACATTACAATATTTTATCACTTGTGTGCCAAATAATAAAATAAGGTAAAGGAGGTGAGAGTTGGACATTCGATTTTTCCTGTTTATCTGAGAAATAAGTGAGAAATTTTATTTCGTTATTAGTTAGTCATTCAGTTCGAGTAAAATAAGGTGAATAACAATTTATTGTTGTAGTATATTTGAATATGCATGTACATATATTTCTCCATTATAATGTTCATATCATTTTTTATTTAAATATTGAACATCTCTTGAGTCAAGATTCACTGATTATTGATCAAGTGAATAAAGATCAATGAACAGCTTATTTTAGAACGATACATAAGTCAAAATCTCCTCTCAGGAATAGATTTTCACAGATGTAGGCCCGTATTTTAAAAGGCGTCTCAAGTAGCCGTTGAACTCCGATCAGCTGAAACGAGTTTTAAGTTCCAATCAAATCTCAGGCGTCCCTCTTATTATAGAATGCGTTTTAAGTTCTACTCAGCTGAAACTAGTCTCAGTAACCAATCTCAACTCAACAGTCTGTTCTCAATTACGCTTCTGCTTTATCTAAAATATTGTTCTGTGTCACGCAGCAAATTATATTAAACAAAATATAATTAACAAATATAATTTAAATATTATTAGTTATTGGTTTGTACATAATACATTATTGGCTAGTGTATCAATGTAAACATAAGAATAAGGAGCAACTCGCCCTAAATTAAATATTATAAATATTAAAATCAAATGGCTAGATATTACCTATAACGTCCAAATTGTTATCAATGCTTGTCATGTTGAATTGTTGTTTTGGTTGTTTATTTAAAATAATGTTATATTTTTGTCATAAACCAAAAGGTTGTGAGTGATATTAGTTGAAACAAGTGGTTAAATGTGTATTTAAAGTGAATTGAATTTCAATTTAATGTTAATTAAAGTGAATTGAAATGTGTATGATATGTAATTCTTTCGTAAATAAAGCAAGGCAAAGTGAATCTTTCGTTGTTATTCAGAAAAATCATCATAAAATACGTTAATTTCCCCATAAAGGCCTTTAGAAATTACCACTTGAGACTAGATTGAACTTGTCTCAACTGAACAGAGATCACATCTGTCAAAATCTATTCCTGAGAGGAGATTTTGACATAAGTATCGTTCTAAAATAAGCTGTTCATTGATCTTTACTCACCTGATTAACGATCAGTGAATCTTGTCTCAAGAGACGTTCTATAATAAAATCTCTTCTTAAAACTAGTTTTGAAACTAGATTCACGACTGAGACGCCTTTTAAAATACGGGCCTAAATCTCTGTTCAGTTGAGGCAAGCTCAATCTAGTCTCAAGTGGTAATTTCTAAGGCCTTTAAGGGGCAATTAACGTATTTTATGACGATGTTTCTAAATTACAACGAAATATTTATTTTACCTTACTTTATTTACAAAAGAATTACTTATCATACACATTTCAATTCACTTTAATTCACATTAAATTGATATTCAATTCACTTAAAATACACATTCAACCATTTATTTCAATTAATATCACCCACAAGCTTTTGGTTTCTGACAAAAATATAACATTTATTTATTTAAAAAAACTAAAACAAAGTTTGATAATTCGACATGACAAGTATGATAGCAATTTGAACGTTCCTTTATAGGTCCAATATAGTCATTTTTATTTTAATATTTATAATATTTAATTTAGGGCGAGTTGCTTCTTATTATTATGTTTATATTGACACACTATCCAATATATATTATATATAAACTAATAACTAATTTTAATTAAATTATGTTTGTTAATTATATTTTGTATAATATAATTTGATGCGTGACACGGAACAATTATTTCGATAATGCAGAAACGTAATTGAGAACAGACTGTTGAGTTGAGATTGGTTACTAAGACTAGTCTTAGTAACCAATCTCAACTCAACAGTCTGTTCTCAATTACGTACGTAAAAACTAGTTTCATCTGAGTAGAACTCAAAACGCATTCTATAATAAGAGAGACGCTTGAGATTTGATTGTAACTTAAAACTAGTTTCAGCTGATCAGAGATCAACGGATACTTGAACGCCTTTTAAAATACGGGCCTAAGTGGCAATAGGCTGAGTGAATATCAATTAATATACTACAATTAATTCATAGACCACAGAAGTTTAATGTCCTGTTATTTAAATTGGCAGTGAGTAAGCACAAATATATATTTAGTAGAAAAATGTGTATTGTAACCATTCATAATGCGGCGAAGTGGTGCGCGGACACCAGCGTTAGTCCTGCATGTGCCCGTTTGAAACAGCTTGGGAACTCGGTTCTCCCGCCAATAGATAGTACGAGGTACTATGAGACATAATTTGTTGGTAATAACACTACAGTCAACTCTGTTATTATAAAATCCTTGAAACGTCATAACATCGAGCAACAGACGACTGGATTCTAAAGTTAAAATATTAAATTTATTTAAGAGTTCAGAGTAACTGGCACGAGAGCATTTGTAATTTATTGATCGTAGAAACTTTTTTTAACTATCTCTAGACTGTATATGTATTTAGGATAGTGTGAACTTCAGACAGAAGCAGCATAATCTAATTGTGATCCTATTAGAGTTTTGTATGTAGAGGGTCGCACAAATTCCCTTGAGGTTCCTTTGACAAAGCAAAATATCTTGTAAGCTTTGTTTATTATGCTATCAATATGTTTATCAAAATGCAAAGTAGAATCCAGCTGAGATAGAGTTTATTTTAATTACAATATTTGTATAGTCTAATAAGGTCGTCCTGTAGGGACACACAATCTTGAATAGTTTTACAAGGGTTATACAATTTTATATCATCTGCATACGTACATTAGAAAGTTGGAAATATATAATGATGACTTATAATGTATCTATAGGTTAGACAGCTATACTTTGAGTAATCCTTTGAAATATATTTTTGTTTATTCAGCATAAAAAACATAAGCGAATGCATTATGTTTATTTATGCCCTATATAATTTTCAACTATTGTTTAAAAAAAAACACTGTAAATTTAAAAGTTTTAAGTACATACTCGTATAACACTTTATAAAAACGACGTTACTATCACAAATGAGAAGGATTTCTTGTATATTTTCTCTCTTAGCTTTGTTTCTTTCCGACATAGTGCGTATTATTTCGTAATCTATGTATGAAAATAAAACTGACCATTTTTTTAAGACAACATCCGCATTAGGAATAAAAATCCTGTGTAGCGGGGAACTTTACAAACATATATGAAACGAACGACACAAAGAACACCCAGACTCAGAACAACAATTTTTGGATCACACAAAGTGTTGTCCCATGTGGGATTTGAACCTACAACATTTGGCGCAGTAGAACGCAACATGACGGTCGTTTAAACCACCAGACCAATCGTGAAAATGAGAATAATATGATCATAGAATCTATAAGGAAATACACAACAAAATTGTTTATGTACAATGTATCTTTAGAAGTTCATCATAAAATGACAACATTTCAAATCAGTCATTCAAAATCATTTGTTTTATAGTAATGATTGTTGCCACATCTCCTGCTATTGTAAACAAGACGTGCAAGATCGTTAAATTTTATTTCATGTTTAAAGTATTTATTCGAAGTGTTGCACTAGTCATTGTGTGATAGTTGAACACATATATTTACTTATTTTAAATGACTGTTTAAAAATAGTTGACGGTTTCGTTTTGCGATGGTGTAATTTGCATAGTAAAAGAGTAAGTGTGATAGAACTTTCTGTTTTTATTTTCTTAACGCGTAAAAAAAATCGTGTCTTTATAACAGGATTTCTGATCAAACTTGCTAACTGTTTGTTGGAAGCCGATACTATTTGCAGCAATATTATATTTTACAAATTCAAAGGTCAAACGTTGTAGAAAGAAAACGGTTGAGCCTTCGGAGCACTAAGAGTCATCCTATTTTTATATTATCACGTCGTCCTAGCAAACTACTTTCTTCCTAACAGCCAATAAATGAGCAGATTATGTTTTTTGATGATTATTTCTTCAATACAAAGCATTAAATACTAGCTAAACCCCGCGGTGTTACCCGCGGTTATTATTGTACCGGGGGCAACGCTACGGGACAAAGCTAGTCTAAAAAAGTAAATAACTCCTTAGATCAACAGCTTTCTGCCAGTGAAAGTCCCGTCAAAATAGGTCCTGCCGTTCCACAGATTACCGGGAACAAACAGACAGACAGACCAAAAATTGTAAACAAATGTTATTTTGGTACATGTATCGTGTATACAAACATATGCATTTATCAAAAAGCTGTTATTTTAATATTACAAACAGACACTCCAATTTTATTTATATAGATGTTGTATAGATGTATTGATAAAGATTTCTTATTAAATATCTTATAAGGACACCAGTACTGCAAGAGCGGGAAGACTTGACTTTGTGTCAATTTTTCCTTCTCTTTCTTCATTCAGTGCCTTATACCAATCGGCTTGGCCATTGTAGTATAATGAGCCAAACCTGACTAAAAGGCTCTTAATCATTATTATGTATATTTTTATTTTCTTGCACTGTCTATGTAAAAAAAATAAGAACTCTATTGCTACCCGTGTCAGATACACTTGTGGACCACCGGTTACGTTACCAGGACATTATAAAACTTGTAATAGCGCAAATATTTTGAAATAAAATGCCAACAAACTAGACAAGTAGGATGAGTAGACAAATAAAAATAAAAGTTACCTTATAACTTCCTTGTGAGTGTATTACGAATGATATAATTTAATTGCGTAAAGCAAATGGCGTACCTACTAGTAAAGTATTATTTGGTTAATTTAATAATTTAAAAAGTAATAATTACTTATAAAAATATTGTAATATTGTACCCGTATATTCTAATTACTGAAGTAATACTTTGATTCATTTTCTTAGTGCAAACTCTGTTATTATTCCACTAGGCGTTAAGGGTTTTAATTATAAAAAAAGTCACACTGGTGCTAAAAGTTTGCTGTATAATAAACTTTGGAAATAGATTATTGATATTTTTATTTTATAAAAAAGGAACTAACACTAATGAGAGCATTACTTAATTATTTTTTTTGTTATTTATTAGCTGCGCCAAAATGACTCTGCTCTAACTGATGGAAAGCATGAGCAGATTCCAAGAGTGGTGGTCACCATCCTCAATGCAAATAAGGACATTGCAGCATGGTGACCCACACTATGGTCACCTAGTGAGATGCTTTTTTACACTCCGCTTAAAGGACCCGGGATCATAGTGGGAGGGAAACACATGCGCTGGAAGTGAGTTCAAGGCTTTGACCGCTGGGCACAGAAAAGAGGAACCGAAGCGATGAGTACGAGATCGTAGGTCTACCACTCTGAAACGGTGAGTTCCAAGGCCGGCACGTGTTGTTCTGTACAGGAAAGGGGAGGGAAGGACCAGTTGGAAGAGCTCTTCAGAACACTCTCCGTGATACAGGCGATAGAATACTGCCATAGAGGCGACATTTCTACGCAACTGCAGTGGCTCAAGGGACTCGGTGGATTTGGTACTGTCGACAATGTGGATTGCTCGTCACTGCAACTGGTCGAGAGCGTCAAACAGGTACTGTGCGGCACCACCGCAAAGATGAGAACAGTACTCCACGCACGAACAAACCTGGGTCTTGTAAAGAAGACACAGATGCCCAGGCGAGAAGAACCATCTCACCTTGTTTAACACACCTAGCTTCCGCGAGGCCACTTTAGTGATACTCTTAACGTATTCTCGTGGGTTGAGATCTCGACAGATATCCTTGCCCAGGACATCGAGCCTGCCTTGTAATGGGATTTGAGTGTTCTGAAAAGTCGGAAGGGGAAGGTATGAAGACTTTTTGGCAGAGAAGGCGCACACTTGTGTTTTCTAGGCGTTGAACTCGACCAGATTCTCACAGCCCGTGTGTGATGAGTTGAACGACAAGCTCCTGTCGTTTTTCTTCGTTTATTATTTTATTATATTATTTTAGAGCAATAATTACTGGCAATAGAGGGGCTCGTAGCTAAATGGTTACCAAGTAACACATTGCAACTTAAATTCTATGAATGGGTGGCCATTTTTTACTCTGCGTCGGTCCCAGTTGCCATGAAAACGTCGTTACGATTAATTTGAGCTCTAAAAAGTTTATATAACTTCAATATCGCCTAGTACTTGGGTTGTAGAGGCTCGATGGCAGATTTCCACATAAAAAGTCTAGAAATAACAGACTTCTTGTCGACCAGCCTAGTTTGGGAAAAAGCCTGGAGGAAATTATTGGCATGAGACCGTAATTTCTTCACATATATAGAAGGATATAAGAGACCATTATATGTGCTTATATGTTATCTTTTCTGTGAACCTGTTACCTGTTACGGGGAATACCTCGTTTTTCTTTACTATAATTGAGCTCAAACCGGTACTTACAGATAGTTATCATAAATCGTAATTAACTTTGTTGAACAAAAAAAGTTTGAAAATATAATTATAGTAAACAAAATTGTTGTGAAGCACGTGTAGTTACTAAGAATAAATTGTTTTATAATAATTGATAATTAATATTTTGTTTATATTAATGAAACTATGAAGTAATAAATTTATAAGTTAAACGTAGCGGATACAGGTTTTCCTACTGATATTTTATGTAATAACGTGGTGTTACATTAATGAATTTAATCATTACACAGATTCATTGGAATACAGGCGGATCTTACTTACTTACTGCTTAATTACCTAGATATACTGTATTAGTATGTCGTAGTAGTAGGTTTACATTAAACTTACAATATTTGTACTTAGAGTAAGATACTGTTTACTCTGATCGAGTACCAGACTTAAATGTTGATCTTTATGTATTTAGGTAAAAACCAAAGAAAAAAGAGAGAAACAACATAAAGTTTGTACATAAAGGTGTAGTATATACCTTTTATTTCTTTATTACTTGACGATTTCTTTTTCAGATACATTTGACGAATAGTAGGTAATTATCTTACAGATAAGATCTATAAAACAGACCTTGACTTTGTTGAGTCTTTACTTTGACTTGAGGCAAATTCGGTAAGTATAGTGCAGTCCTTGAATATCCCTAGATTTAGTTTAGTACCCCAAAATTATATTTTAAAAACGACCGCATTTCCTTTCTTAGTAACCGGGTGACACGTGACCTCTATATATTACCATTACCAGGCCACTTGGATGATTGGAAAGTTAGAAAAAATATTGACATGTTGTTGATATATAGCTAATTTCGCATAGCAGTACATTTGAGTAATAAAACTCCAACTTGTTGAATGGCTGTATCCACGGGCCGTGCCTCTTTAGATTGACAGATTTTAGAAATCTCTATAAAAAACATAAATCCTTCAAATAAGTATCAAATTATGTATTCGATTTAACGATAGACTATAAATTTAAAGAATATGATTAATTTAAATTTTACCTGTGCAGCACTTTAGCGAGTTGCTGTTATAATACATTTAGGCGTTACGCTGTACCAACAATCTAATACCTGTATAGTTAATTACCGTACATATATATGTATATATTTATAATCTGAGTTTGAAAGATGAGTTAATGAAAAATGCGAGGAAATTAGTAGATACAACAATTTTGTTTTCCATATTGATGTTACTTCCCGTCACTTTATGGGTTTAAATAAAGGTTTTTAAATTGACAATATATTTCCTGTACGGAAAGTTTTAAGTTTTACCCAATTGGAAACCTTTTTTATTGATCCTCACCTTCTATATATACAGCGTCATGATAAAAAATAACCTTTCATCATCAACAAACCATAATGTACCACTGTTGAACTCGGATCTCATCTTAGGAGAGAGTTAAGGCCATACGTCCCCACCCTGGCCGAGTGCAGGTTGGGGATTGCTGGTTGTTCAATAACCTCTTTCTAAATGAATAGGCTTCTCAATACTAAAATATTTTTTCACTTCGAATATCAGCGCGTTCAACCAAACTTACTGTTCAGATTTATAGCCTAAGTATGTATTTGGATTAAATGTAAATAAACATTATATTTACATTTTATAAATATTAAAGTGCTAGTTCCACAAAATATCGATATATGTTTATAATATTGGCTGTCAAATATTCATGGGCACATTCAGAAATCTTCCTTTAGAGATTTATGACATTTAGTGAAAGTGAAGTGACGAATTTTTTGTTTGGAGGTTAATTGGGGCTTTACTTAATTTCTTTTATTCGTTTGCCCCATAAATTTTCTAAACACGATAGACTACTTTATAAACAGATAAATCCGTGTAGTTGGTTGGAAGTTCACTGGGCCATCAAGTAGTTGACCCCGTGAACTTCCTAACATTTTTTAGACTGGGTGTACAAAAACTTGGGAGGGATTTTATTTTAGGGAAGTCTAGAGCCGCTCCCCAGAAAGGCACTTATAAGAGGATACCTGAAATTACACGGTTTAGATCATCTTCAGAGAAGGGCGCTTTTGATTGAGCATTGATATGATTTTAGTAGAAACACTACATTATTCCACGTCCCTGCATCCCCAAAGAATCAGAGATCTGAAGAGATTTTACTGATGAGACACAATTAAAATTTGAAGCGTTATAAAAATATGAATGATTTATTGACATTTATTAATTATTTATTGATTGGGAAAAATAAAAATATTCCAGTACTGATTACTCATTTTGCACTAATCAGCTATTTACAAGGGAAAATCCCTTCAAAATCGGTAGGAAGTATATTCCATTCGTTTAAATAGTGTCGGCACACCCGCATGCAATTTTAATTATTGTTGTGAAATACGAATATATGTTTAATTACCTATTTTTTCGCTTCATCTTATTTTGTGTTATTTTAACTTGATTCTTTTAATTCAGTTGATTCTTGATTTCATTTATAAAATTGTTAATTTAATTTGATTGATTACTTTTTATTTGATTTATTTGACTTGATTGATTTATTTGATCGATTTTATCTGTTTGATTGAATTTAATTTATTTGTTCTTGGTTCCTTAATTTGCCTATTGTAGTATTGTAGATATATGGCTTACAGTCTATTGTTGATATTAATTTTGTATTGTCATTAATTTATTTGGTTTATATGCGTGTGTTTATCAATTACTTTTTTTCCAATTTGTAAATAATTCTTTCCGATTTGGACCATATTAAATAGCAGTATTCACCTGTAGCTAGTCAGACAATTGGAAGGAGACCTCACTTATAAGATTTATAAAATTGTAATCATATTGTTGTGAATGACGGTGATTTTACACTGAATATAAATAAATTTAATAATTCATACAAAGGCGTTAATTGATATATCATACTTACTTGTGTGTGTACGCTGCAAACACACGCTTGCTTGTTTGATATTGTGTCGGCGTTCCTTTGACAATAAACTACGGCGGCACTATAAAAACGACTGAATCTAAGTGAATGAAATATAATGTAAATACCGTATATCTATTTTCATATGAATTTAATGAAAACCTCTTAATTTGAAAGTAAAAACAGACCTTTCAGTTGTATTTATTTGTATGAATTCAAATAATTTTCTATTTAGTAATAAACCTTGTTATGACAAATTGTAGTTTTTATCTTCAGTTTCTTTTTATGTTTTAATAACGATACATCTAACGCTATTTGCATAGCGGTCTCGCTTTTAACATAAATAATTACAACTTATATCTCGGCTGTTAAAATTTAATTGGATTTCTTTGACCGTATGTTTATCGGCATTTAATTTTAATCAACAATGCCTGCCTGTACATAATTAGTTTATTACAGAAATTCAACTATATAACTAGGATAGAATGTTATGTCCAGTACCATAAATTATAACAGGTTCGACATGTTTATAGATGTTTTGTTTATAACGGCAGATTGACGTGTGATTGGAACATAAAAATTCCATCAACATTTAACACTCATATTTTCGTAATTCAACTGCGTGAAAAGGAGGGTAAAAATCATGGTATAATATTATACTAGCTGAACCCCGCGGTGTTACCCGCGGTTATTGTTCTACCGGTAGCCTGACAGTGAAAAAGAAACAGACGGACAGACAGACAAAAAGGGAAAAAAATGTTATTTTGATACATGTATCGTGTATACATACATATGCATTTATTTAAAAGCGGTTATTTTAATATTATAAACAGACACTCCAATTTCATTTAGTTGTATAAATTGTGTTTTGTTAGGATTTTTCTTATTTGAGATTTCTCTGGGTTTTTCATCCTAATTCCCGCTCTGAAACCATCAGAGAAGAGGAGGTTTGGATGCTTTCGAATTTAAAAATACTGTGCCCCCTAAAACTTTCGTGAGTATTGTACATGTATGTATTGCTGCTGTTTTTGTAGTAGGTATATGTTTGTTTAGGTCTGTATCTAATTTATTTACGTATACTTTTAACTACCACACCTGCTGTCCCTATTGCTATTGGTATTATTTCTGTTTGTGTGTTCCATAATCGTGTTACTTCTGTTTTTAATGAGTGATTATGCCGAGATTTTCTATTTCTTTTGGTTATCATTCAGCATCATTCTGTGTTAAAGGCGCTTACGATGGGATTCCCTCAGGGATTAGTGCTAGGTTCCTACTTGTGGAATATAGGCTTCGAAGATATCGTTTAAATAATTAAACTTAAATAAATATTTACCTGTTTCGTTCAATTTATAAAAAGAACTAGCATGCGATGATCCCTCAATCAATCCCTATAAGTTAAATTTGAGTGGAGACCACTGTCTTTTTAGCGTTAGTAAAAGAATTGGAACGATTGTAAATTTAACCTCTGGTTTGTAAAAGAAACGTTTCAATAAGTTTCAATCCATTAAAGGTGCTCCCTCAATTGAGATGCATATCACCAAAAAATTATAAGTTTACAAAACATTTAAAAAATTAAATAGATTAAAGGTGAAAATTTACTAAAAGGTTTCCAACAATGTACAGTTTCGTTTACAAATAGTAATCAAATCAATCGCACTCGCTACACTCTGTTCATCTAGTTTTTAACGGATATACTATATGTGGCTTAGTTCTTAAGAACTCGATTGAAATCGAAATTGTAGGAAGCATTAACGATAATAACTTTTTACTAGTATGGATGTTAACCACAGAAATCTAAATATGTTAACACTCTATTAGCCAACACAACATTGACACCTGATAGCCAAAATATTTTAACCACTTTGATTGCGCACAACAGTTTGAGTGCCATGTCTGCGAAATTGAATTGATGAACAAATTGAATTGATGTTTTTTCCATAATTTTGAGAACTTTGAAGGCAAAATCAATATGATGATTACTGTGTGTGCATCACTGAATGCATTTATATCTTGTCATAACCTTTCATTAGCAAATATTTTTATTCCTTTAAAAATATGTGTTTCGGTGTTATTATAAAGTAATATATGCAGTAGTGTTGTAGGTTTCTAGGTAATTATTAAAAAAACAATAGATCAAACACTATTACTTAATTATGTCTCTGAAGCACACATAGCTTATGTAGAATAAATAAAAATATATTTTCTTCCGAAAATAGCAATGGTGATAATTGTTCATTTTCGATACAACTACTAACTTTTAAATGTTTTTTTTTAACAAATTTAAATTTACCAGTTCGTTGCAGTTGTATCTAAAGATATAATTTTTATTTAGCAGTGATTTATGCCTCTGCCTACCTCTAGGGCAAGTAGGCGTGAGTATTTTTCCATACATACAGAGAACACTCTGAAATTCCTGATTAAATGGTTAAAGGTAGTAGAGCCATGCTGACTTCAGCACGAACGGCCCGGCTCGACCGGGGCGGTACTACCCTCACATAGAAAATCAACGTAAAATGACAGCGATCGTGCTGTCGAGTTTCGTTGGTGAGTGCGACACCGGAGGCCTAAAGATGCAGAAGCATCACTAGGCCGCGCTGGTGCGGGTCATGCTGCATTGTTGCATTGTCTGCATTCGCAATGAGTGTGGTGACCACCACTTTTGGATTCTGCTTATGCTTTCCATCAGGCAGAGTAGAGTCATATTGCCAGGCCATACATAAAAAAATGGTTTAAACGAAGCAACTGATAGGATTTTCCTATTAGTTATAGTTGTAGTTTAGTTTACTTACACGTTGAACACAAAATTGGTATGAATACTGTTGTTGGCCCACGTAGTAAGGTAGGCCAAAATCTTCTTACTGAGGAGAGTCTTCGGCCTTGCAGTGGACTTTTAACAGTTGAGGATGATGACGATCGTAGAAAACAGTGTGAATAAGTGTTTATTTTAATCGTGAAAGAACCATGCTTCAGCACCAGCACATTTTTACCAGGAGCGACGGACGTCAAAGATTTTGGAAAGTCTATGTTAAACAATTCTACTATTACATAACATCGAGTGAGTGAAGTTACAGGAGGAGCAAGTAACTCATTTAACAAAACATATCTTGGATTAAATATATTTTTTTTATACGGGCAATTGAAACTACAAAAGACTGCAGTCCACCAGTCTAGTTAAAGATTATTTTATACGTGAAGAATACGACAATTGTTTCTTAACACTTTATAGCTTTTGTTGTGCTACCTGCTCTATCAGTTTATATGTACTTTTGAATTTCTAATTTGTTCGTTTTGCGTCATTGAAACTACTGATTGACTGACCAGATCATTTTGTAAAATGGAAAGATTATTTTCATTAAAAATGAATGTTGCCAAGAGTTTGTATGTGAGTATTATTTTTATTAGAATCGAATTCGTTTATGTTGTATTTAGTATTTGATTTTCGTAGTGTTTTTGCAGATATTTATCATACTTGCGATAGTACATTGTGATAAAACTACCAATGGTAGTACGTAAGTATAATTGTAATTAATGTTATATATTTTTTTCTTTAAATATGTATATACAAGTTTTATCAACAAGTTTGATTAAGTATCAAATACTTTTATTTATTAGTTTCCAAATGTTCTGCATTCATAGTTGGAGTTTAGAAGTTTTATTAAACAAAGTTATTTAAGAGAAATTAATTAAAGTACATTCATAAGATGATTTCAAATGCTTGTCCCAGGAGCACACCTGTTAGCGCTAACAGTATGATTTTATAAACGTTTTTTAAAGTTAGTAGAAATGTATGTTAATTGTATTTATCGATTTCTGGGTACAAACAGTACACACCAATTGACAACAGACAGTTTCAATAATGACTAAACGAAGTAAACAATAAGTTAAAATCTATGCTAATATAGTAAAGCTCTGAGTGTTTGTTTAACGCGCTGGTGTGTGACGCTATGAATCTCATTTGTCAAATTGTTTTTGTATTGAACTTGTATTTCATGTTGTATATAGTAATAGTAGTACATACAGACCTTAAATAGAAGGCATATGTGAAACAGTGAACTATTAAAGACTGTTGATGATGATAATAATCTATACAAATAAATAATTTGGAGTGTTTGTTTTACACGGTGTAAATTTCAAAATTTCGTTTTTTTTTTTAATTTTTTGTGTCTGTCTGGCTGGACCAATTTTGACGGGACTTTTACTGATAGGTATCTGATGACATAAGGAGTAACTTAGGCTACTTTTTTAGACTACCTTCGCCCCGCCGCGTTACTCGCGGTACGACAATAACCGGTAACACCGCGGGGTTCAGCTAGTAGACGATAAATTTTCCGTATTAGGCAGTTAGTTAATGTTATTAAAAAATAGAATAGTATGTAAAGTTTTTATGTATACACATAAAAAAAAAACAGATTTTTACTAAATAGATATGAAAGTATACAGATATAAGTCACAAAGGTATATCAAAAAAGATTTTTTTGTGTCTGTTTGCCTGTCTGTTTGATCCGGCTAATCTCAGGAATGACTAGGTCGGTTTTGATGGTACTGTCACTGGTAGATAGCTGATTATACAAGGAGTAACTTAGGCTACTTATTTATTTAGACTAGCTTCGCCTTGCGGCGTTATCCACGGTAGTTTTAGTACCGCGGGTAACATCGTGGGATTCAGATAGTAATTAATAAAATAAAAATAAAGTAGTAATGTCTGAAATTTCTTTATTGAATAATAACATACATATAAATTGGCATATAACTCTGAGTTTTAAAAAATAGCTAATTCAAAAACTATTTATCACAAATGTGAAGTTTTACCTGACAATCTATTTTTTTTTGAGATAAAAATTCACGATCCTACGAATACAATGTAATATCCTACTAAAACTAAAACTGTAAGTATGGATGGATGTTTGATACTTTTTGGAAAACGAACGGATTTGGATTAAACTTTACAGTAATTTAGCATATACATCTGAATAACACATAGGCTACTATTTGCCGCGATAACCGACATACACGCGGGCAGAGCCACGGGCAACAACTAGTAGTATTTAAATACATTTATACGTGTATGTGAGTTTTAAATATTACTCTGACTGGAGTGCAGAAAATTAAACTGTTGCTAAAAATAAACACAGTAGGGCCTCGATATCCGAACACTCAAAATTATCGCCCTATTCGGATTAGTGATGTGTTCGGATTATAGTACGTATTATATTTAAAAAGGTGAAGTGAAACAATATTTTTTTATAATAACACTTTATTAAAGAAATCTTAAATACTACTTTGACGAGTGGTGTTTAATGCCAAAGAAAATGCTTTATCTCTGAACTGACGTAATAACATTTTTTTCTGAAATTGAAATATAATTTTGATCCGCCCATTCCGAGCACTCAATTAACGCAGACACAACTCGAGTATGTGGCATCCACGGAGCAAATACAAAGAGGAGATGCCCTAATGAGATTTTTGTATGAAGCAATGCGTGACAATTTGCGGGGGTGAGGGGGTGTTAGTTTACACTTTTCCATCTACCAGACAATAGCAAAACTACTTGCATCGTTGTACGAGTATATTGCTATGTAGTTTAGCTAGCTGACACTAGTGTGGACGTACTCAGAATTTCAAGGAGTAGTTTTTTCAAGGTCGATTTTGTAAGCATCTTAAACAAAAAACATCATTAATAACGTAAATAATTTTGCAAAAGTGAACTTTTTTTTTCTAATAAATAACCCTAAATAAAACATTGTTCAATATGCTTGGTTTACACGTGGATTATGTAGAACAAAAATTAATATACATAGTGCAAATCATTTTATTTAAAAAATAAATAAATTTATATTTTATTTCACTTCGGAATTGGAATGCTTAAATAACGCCAATCTCAGAAAATCAACTAATCTAAATCTGAATTAAATGGTCATACCAATGTTGTCTCTAATATCCACATCTAATCACTTTTAATCTTGCCTAATTTGGGTTTAGATAATAAGTTCCTTTTTCGATTTTTTATGATTTTTCCTTGAAATGAATCACTATCATAACAACGGGAAGAACAAGTATTGGTGTATTTTGTAGGAGTCCAGTTTTGCCTATTATTTTTTTGATCCATTGCTCTTCAATACTATCTTTAGATGAAAATTTAGAACATTACCTGTATACTGGTACATTGTATTATTTTAATGAATTTAAAAAAAACCGTCAAATCATCAGCATAAGTAAAATTTCTTTTTTTTTTTCAATATTTGAAGTAACAACTATGCAAGATTATTATAGTCGTAACTTGATAAAATATTTGGATTCTAAATACGACCCTGTCTTTTTATTTTAGAATAGATGTCGATAGATGTCAGTCTGTTCACAATATAATTAAGAAAAATACAACAAAAATACCATGATGAGTAAAAATTCATTAGGTAAGAATGTAGAACTCATTTCGGTATCTTCTTATGGTATGTTTTATTAATATTCAGCTCAACGTACCATTGTATCTTTATTTCCAGTAACACAAAGTTTTGGCATCTAGTGGCGAGTAAATATAATAACATTTCAATAAAACACCAAGAGATTTTTCTAGAACTTTTAAAAAAATTAGCTATAAAATTACTTATAAAAGAAATATGATGCCACTCATGGTACCAGAACGTCTATCTGAGTTATTTGTACAAGATAAAACACAACACTTCATCTTTTTACTTGATTGTACCGAGAACATTCAAGTATTACGTTTTTTCGATGCAGTTCTAGAACATTGACGTTAATAGTATAATTTGCAAGTTGCGTCAACTGCGATGACGTCGGGGGTGGTATTTTGTCATGGGGGTGATGCGCTTATGCCATCTCCTCTTTGTATTTGCTCCGTGGTGGCATCCTTGTAGTTGCTTCCGATTTCTAATATACTCTTATTCGATTTAAAGAAATGCAGTAAACTAAGAGGATGTTTGTATATAATTCAACGGTTTTATTTTAGTACAAAAACTGGTTTGAAAAACAGCACAATCAGTGGTGTCGCCAAAACCAACTCCAGTAACGGATTACCAATAAATTTACGGGCACAAATGTAAGTTCATAAAATTTAAGTTTTGGTTTTATTATTATGTTTAAATACCTGTCTTAATATTTGCTAGGTAAAATGATTTTATTCCTATAAAAGTTAAAATGATTAATTTTACTTCATTCCATTGATTAACGATCTTATGATTGACGATAGTACTTATCGTTGAGGAACTATAAATTTATTTTAAAATGTCTTCTAGGAACTTATTTTAAAAGTGCAGTAACTATAACTTTAAATCGCTCTGCTACTAACTAAATTACTAAATATCTATCTGTTGATTAAAGTCATTTTATTTTACCAGATTATTGATTTATTTTAAAAGACTTGACATACTAAACTTTCCATTTGTTATCTTATGACTGCTTATAAAACTATATAATTTAAATAGAAATGTCTACGATGTATCTGAACATAACGTTATTTATTTACAGAGACGTACCTCCCAAAAATGACACGACAGTAAAAAATGCTACTACAAAATCCGATAATTTGCTTAAACGTCGACGGGCAGTTTTAATTATTAATACATCAGCATTACGAACAGGAATTGGGGGTAAGCGTCAAAAACAACATGCACAAAATCTTTTGTATGAAGAGTACAATGACGATGGTTCCTTACAGCTATCATATCCAATGAAAAGTTTGGACGATGTCGCCAGATTCTTTGAAATGTACCTTAACACGAAGATTTGTCTAAATCATTGCGATGAAAAGAAGAAGAAATAAGAGATTTCATTTTCCCAAAAGAGTAGCAACAGCTGCAGGGGGAATACGTAGCAGTTCATCTGTGGTAGTCTGAAATAAAAAGTTACAAATAATAAAACTAATTTATTTTAAATTATGCTTAAAATTGTAAAATAGCACACGTAATAAACCAAATCACATATTTTTATGATAAAATTATTCAACAGGCAGAATGTAGTCGTAATAGGATGAAATTGCTCGGTAGCCTAGAACAGAAAAATAGTATCATCAGGATTTCGAGATTTATTTACACATTTATACTTACGTTATTATAATCAAATTCGACTGTCGTATAATCGACATTGTCTTCAGTTGTCGTTCTGAAGATGAAGTTTATCAATTCTTGATCGACACCTAAGAATTGCTCGGATGGATTACGTATAATATTTTCCTCGTTATTCTTCTTGTTTTCATTATCTATTTGAACATTTCTATTTTTGTTATTATTGTTATTTGCTTCTTCTGCTTTTATTGCTTTATGTTTCGAGTCAATATATTCTAGGGTATTAGGTTTTGTAAAATCCCCTGAAAATGAATTTTCGGTGTTTGCTTTTACATACGGATTTTGAATCGGTAATGCGTTGCTTGGTATATCATAATGATTTCTTTCGTCGTTGTAAACAACTGGCTTGTATACATTTTCTTCGTTTCTATGCCGATGAAAAGGTGATGTAATAAATTGACCAATGCTGCTTAAAGATTGTTGAGCGCGCTTTGGTACTGAAAATCTGAAAAAAAACTTGTATTTTAACATTAATTTAGCCCATTAATTAATGGTGTTCCAATGACCATCATTGGTAGCAGATTTTGTAGTTTCTGTTGGGAATAAGGTTATTTTTTTACGTTTGTTCCCAACTGATTTTTTTTAAAGTCGCTACGACCACCGGTAGGGGGCTGTTTTAGTGGTGATTGTTTAGGATATCAAATTACAGTGGTTCTACAGACCAATGTTATTCTATAAGGCATCCATTGACTGACTATGAAGTTTACGAATTGTAATAAAATTACTGCCAACTGCCAGCCGTCACATTAAATCTGGGATAAAATTACCTTTTACTTGTGCGATTGGAAGTTCACTACAGATGTTTGTTATTACGAATAACGTCGTTTTATGGAAACAAATATTTAACAAACCTGCCCCTGTATTATATGAAAAACCTAACGGGAAACAGGTGACATATATTTTTATTGTTTATACCTAAAGGACGAAATCCTAAATTATGTTTGATGCGCAGCTTCTAGAGTCAAACTTTTAGCTTTTAGAATATTTTTTGGACGCGAAAGTATTTTCCATAAATGAGAAAAGATAGCAGTAGAGTTTAGTGAGGTAGTAGTAAAGTGTCTAGGAAATCTTCGAAATGAGGAGTAGTCATAGTTATCAATGTGTCTAGAACGATCTTAGCTCAAATCATTATTTGAGCTGTGTGTACGGAACCCTAAAAATGTCCAGACTGCGTAAATAGTTCAGAATTAATAAGGATAACAATAATATTATATATTTGTACCGTACCGTACCATACCAATGGGTAAAAACGAGATCAGCAGTCTGTCTGTCTATAGGCTAATGAAACCTGATAGTTAGACAGTTGAAATTTTTACAGATGATGTATGTGTATGATATATGTACACAATAAACGAGTTTTTTTTGTCGTTTTGATGCTAGAAATATTCACAGAATATTTAGTATTTTCACTTTAAAAATAAATAGTTAAATAGAAATAAAATAAATATTTCTGATGGCTTCCTTACAACAAATGTGATTTTTTGTCGTTTCTTTCTCGATACTAATAACGACAACAGGTAGACGCTTGTATTATTAACAGAATTAATAAAAAAGTTATAATTATAGGGTCTAATGACGTATAGATAATGGTACGAAATCCGTCGTGCGCGGGTACGATTTGTGAATGACAGTCATTTGTTTGTTTTTGTTCCTAAGGAGAGGTCTATGTCCAGCAATTGACTGTTAACTGCTGTCGATGTGCTGATGATGTATTTACTTACGGATTTATTCCAAAAAATGAAAAACCATCAGCAGATCTTTTACTCCTGGTATTCATCACTAAGCAGGTCGCACAGGCGATGATTTGAAACATCAAAAGTATATGCTGAAAAATTTATTAAAGAGAAACTATTATATTGTAAAGTGTTCTTACTAATCAAGGAAATCAAAAATTGGATTTAAAAACACAGTAAACAGTATTTTGACATTTACAATTGAAATAAGTAAGTTTGGGTGATTTGAGTAATCTATACTAATATTATAAAGAGGTAAAGTTTGTGAGCTAACGAGGTTATAAAGGGTTTTCTCTAGATGTCCAAAAACTATTTTATAGAAAGCCATATTATCCGTAAGTGTCATTGGACATAATAATATATCACGAAATTATAACCGCGATGATTGAGAAAGGCAAAATGGAACTATAAATTAAACCACTACGAGTATTTGATAACAAAGGATAGGGTGAAATTCTAAGTATACACTCTTAATATTTTTAAATAATCGGCAATCCGTTATTGTTCAAAACTGTATGACCACGCCACCATTAGGTTAACTTTACTTGTTTTTACATAATTTGGTTGCTTACCTTGATTAACATCATTATGTATATTTCACAAGTAGGCTTAGAGAATATTTGCAATATGTTCTATATCGTTACCATTAGATATTAATTTTCTACTATTATTATTTATTCTAAAACGTATTTCAAAAACACATTTTTTTATGTAATAACACTGACATAAACTACGTTTGGTCTCGACACTGAACCAATCCACGAATGAATGAACTAACGTCAGTTTCCTGTTCATAATATTCTTGGAATCTTCATCTTGTACTTATTTTTTGCGTAAAGGTAATTATTACGGTAAGTAAATATAGTATTCAATAACAATCGCTTTGAAAAGAATCGTTTCTTCATGAGTGTACATTAAAATTTTTGAAGATAGACTCTAAAGTTTGTTTTACTATTTTCTGTGCGTATTATAAGAGTTCTTGTTGCCTCTTCTGTATAAGCTTTAATAGTCAATGCTTGGCAGGCTTCTATCTATCAAAACATCACTATAATAAGTGAATACATCTCACACACACCATTTTATTTAAAACAACTGCCTGATTTGAAACTAGGTACCTAGGTAAATTGCCTGAGTCAATTTTGGAATACTTAGTGTCAACATATCGAGTGAAGTTCAGTTTCGTGACCGTTTGGAGGGTAAGGCCAAATTGGCCTCGAAGAAACTTGGTGTGATTGTATTGTCAATAGATCGAGACTGCCTCATAAGTCGCAGGTTCTGCCTTGGGCAGGGACACCTCAATACCAGCTTCTCCCTTTGGACCGCATCCCACGGAGAGCGAGTCGAACGGTTGATTGCCAAGACGTTTGAAATCGGCTAGCTCTCTGGCGTTGCGTAGAGATGTGGCCTCGCTATGCATCTTCTATATTCTATCTTCTTTACTATAGGGAATGCACCGAGGGACTGTTAGAATAGATCCTCCACCATCGTCCTACGTGACAACAACTTCATCCCCATCATTTAGATGTTGTTGTTGTTATTGGCAGTCCACAACTGACAGGTTTTCTAGGTATTTTCTGCTTCGCACAACAAAGCTGTGGAATAAACTGTCGCCTGCGATATTTCTGGACCAATACGACCTTTAAACCTTCAAGAAAAGAGCGTACTCTTTCTTAAAAGGTAGGCAACGCATTTGTAATGCCTCTGGTGTTGCGGGTGTCCATGGTGGTAATCATTTACCTTCAGGCGATACGTCTGCACGTTTGCCCTCTATTCCATAGAAAAGGTAGAACGTGTACTATGGAATGACTGACCAGACTGCTGACAAATATACTTAGATACACACTGTGTCTACTCGCGTAGTATATTCAACCTTAGGGCAATCACTGGATGTATAGATTCCTTACCTTCTCCACTTGCTATGAATTAGAATTTTGGCTTCACTTTAATTTTGCATAATTTCTTTTAACGAAGCCGTTAAACAAAATTATGATAACGGAGGAATAAAAATATATATTTTGGTTGAGCGAAGCTCCACGCAAGAGTAAATATAATAGCACTAGTTTTTTGTGTTACCATACTTATTGGTAAAAAATAGGAAGTGGAACAACATATTGGTTAAGTAGGTTCATAGTATTTTTTACATTATTAAGTATGTAAGTAAAGTATGGTAGTTGTTTTACATAACGCCCTTGAAACATTAGCTCTACGTAATAATTTTTGTATAGATTGGTAATAGGTGTCAAATACAGTTTAGTGTTTTTAAGTACCATTTTCTTGTTCTTGAATTAACTTAGCAAATAACTACATGGCAAATGCCATCAACTCGCTGTTTTTTTTGGTGTAAAGTTCTTTCTAGTTGTTTTGACACCGTTTAATATACCTACGTGTTACATTATTACGTTACATGAGTTCTGTCATACTTCTTTTCATTTACTTCACTCATTTTTGTACAAAATTAATTATCTTCATAGATAGATAGAACATTTTTACTTTTTGAAGTGCACCGGTTAATAGTAAGTAAATAGCTATAAGCAAGTATAGCATAGTAGAAAAAAATAGTATGGAATCGTCATTATCATTATCTTCAAATGTAGTCTCCCATTTTCCATTTTCATGCGATATGGGCGTGAGACACAATTTTCGTCCTATATGTTTTTTTAGGACCTACTCGTTTAGAGACCCTACTAAAGTAGTTGAGCATTTTGCTAAAATTTTCTGTGGTTTCAGCGATGCTAACTATGTCATTAGCAAAAATCATAGGTAAGTGATATACTTGCCACTGATATTAATGCCAAGGCCATTCTAGTCTAGAAGTTTGAACATGTCGCTTTATTCTATTTTTCATCATCCATTTGGTTTATGTGTGTGTGTGTTGTGGGAGCCTTTAGCAAGTACTTGTTGTAACTCTTGTTGAAATTCTTGACTGCCTCGTTGGCGCAGTGGTAGCGTGCGTGACTGTATGATCTGAAAATTTTTGTTTCGGAGTTTGGGTGTTTTCCATGGAAAATATGTGTCATCTTCATCTTCCTAGCCTTTATTATTTCCAAGATTTGGGATCGGCTACTAGTTCAACCGGTTTTACCTGAATATTAGTTTTTACACGAAGCGACTGGCATCGGATCTCCGGAACCCAGAGGGCGAACTGAATTGGAAGATTGAACTAGTTCACAGTATATTTGTCGAGTAAGGCTCTAGGATAGGTTAAGTATAGACTATAAATCATTACGCTAAAACTAATAGGAGCGGAGCACCAATGAAGAATATTTTAAAAAGGGGGGAAAATTATCACGCTACATACAAGCTCTGCATAGTTAGGGACTAGATGGCGTTATGTGTTAGAATTTCTGAAACATTCATTTATTTAAATTATTGATAATTTTGTAATATTGCCATTGATATAAAGTAGCTATTTATGGTGCATACAAAAATTCTACATATAATATTCCTATGAAGTTCTCATAAACCATTAACAGAACTGGACATTGGCCTCTCCTTGGAAAAGTTTTTGCCTCCCAAAATCATTATTACAAAAAAACAAAATAACAAAAAAATTCAGTACATTTAAAAATGTTTGCTTTAGTAAAGTCGAGTCTATAGCACGATAGGAGAAATATAGATAGTAGAGACGCCTTTAAATTTAAACCGTTCAATTTATTATTGTACATTTATCTAAACGTGTAGCGTATAATATCAGGCGCTTTATGGCATTATTCGGAACGTTACACGGCTGTAAATGTGGGGTAAATGAAAGAAAATAAATTTCATTAATAACTGATAAAACATGTTGCTCCAAATTAACAGTAAGAAGTAGCAAACTTTGAATAATTACAGAACATTTTGAATTGTTTTGTTATGTCATCTTCATTAAATTAACACATTTTTTCTGGACTCATAATGAAGTGCTTCGGCAGTTAATGTTTAAGAGTTTGACAACGAGAATCTATGCATCATATCATATTGTTGAAAGTTATAGCACCTGCCAGATTAAATCAGCAAAATCATAAAAACGATTGCAATATTTGAATATTAATCCATAAGGCGTCTATTACTATCTATACAAATAAAATTGGAGTGTTTGTAATATTAAAATAACCGTAAAAAATAAAAGTATATGTACTCGTATACACGGTACATATACCAGAAATGTATTTTTACAATTTTTGTCTGTCTGTCTGTCTGTCTGTTTGTTCCGGCTAATCTCTGGAACGGCTGAACTTAGGCCACTTTTTTTAGACTAGCTTCGCCCCGTGACGTAACCCGCGGTACGACAATAGCCGTGGGTATTACCTCGGGACTCCTAGTTGTACATATATCATGCATTCTTGTATTCAATTGACTTTTATATTATTTTAAGAACTTAAGATTGATTAAGTCGAGAGAAGGTGATGAAATTCTAAGTTTAACATTAAAATTGGGAAACTTGCACATGAATATGAATGGCTCTAATGAGTCTACATGCTGCAAAAACAGTGTGTTGAGTATTTCTAATCAATTTAACCCCTACTGTTTCTCTGTTATTGGTTCTTATTTTATTAAAAAATAGCTTTGACGACACAATTTTTTTTATTGTTTATGTGTATTGTCTGTTCAATGTGACGTAAAAATAAGTGCATGTTTGGTTTCATTCTATCCAAAAAGTTCAATCAAAAGATGACCCTGGTTTCACCGAACCAGCAGTAAGTGAAAAAGAAACAAGTAATTGAATTAAAAACAAGGGTTTTTAAATAAATGTCATTTTAATATCATCGTCTGTATCTTCTTCTAGAACTGTTTTTATTCAATCTTGAGGCTAGAGATGGTGTTCCACTACGTATCCTCAGCGACAACTCCTGCTGCAGTTTGCATTGGTTTGAACGAATATCGGTAGGGCTCACTTGTCGCGCCAAGCTTGCCAGGTTGTTGAGCCTATAACGACCACGCTCCATTTGCAATATGCCTAGTCTTACACCTCTTTTCAATGCCCTGTAAAAATAATAATGATTGCCCTGTAATTATACGTATGTTTTCATGTACCAAAAACTTTTTCAATTGACTGCACCAATAAAATTACAATAATCTGTTGTGAGATTTTTTTACTATCTAACTAAATATCAATAATTTAAAGGAATGGAATAGTAAAGCCTAAAATTTTGCTTTGCAAAATGTTTACGATAAAACTTCAGCCGTTAGTTTTGAAAGGATACAAATATAGTTTGAGTGCTTATTTTTTAAGTTTTAAAGCGTTAAAATCAGAAGTCTTAAACTTATGAGTTATTGAAGTTTAATATAAACATCACATAACACAATAAGTATGGAAATAATACCTTGGAATGCATTACAGTGCAAACGATGTTAGCGTGTGATTCTTTTAAATGACGAGGCCGTTGTCGAGCGCTTAGATGATGAGTTGATACGGATCATCAACTGATAATTTTGTTTAGAACATTGGGACCATTATTGTAATGACTACGTATAACGTACCCTTAGTCTACTGTCTAGTAACTGTACGATCAGCAAATAAGTAGGTTTCAGAAAAAATGATATATAAATTGATGTCTGACATCAAAAAACGGTCATGAGTTCATTTTAATTCATCATTATCATTTTCGCAGTCCACTGCAGATCTCTCCAACTAATTACTACCCTAAATTTAATACAACCACCTTGAAACGGATGACTTCCTACTGGACAAACTTAATTTTTGTAGTTTAATGGCAACGTGAAAAAATATTGAACATATTTAATTGCTATATTCATTTAAATTTATGTTGAAACTAGATGACCCGCTCAACATCGTCTGCGTTTCCTATTGCCCGTAGTGTGATGTTATAAAGCATGAACAAATTTGTATTCCATAAAAAAAGGTTAAAGTGAGTTAACCTTAAAAGATAGACATGCTATTGACTTCTTTTTAGAACTTTTGAAGGGGCACAATTCTTTGCAACATTATTTTTGCGAAGGTTTAACCGTTTACGCAATGTAAACTCTCAGAAAGAATAATTTTCAATTGTTTTTGCAACACATTTCATTGATACTCTACTTCTTTGCATCACAGCGTAATGATATACAGTCTGTAGCCTTCCTCGATAACTTGGCTATAAAAACTGACATAATTTTGCAAATCGGGCCAGTACTTCCTGAGATTCATATGTTCAACCAAAAAAATAACATCAATCTCTTCAGTTTTATAATATTGTAGTTTAGATTTAAAGTAGCAAGAATATTTTTTTATTAAGGTTATAGGTAGTTGAATATGTTTTTGTCACATTTATATCTTCGACTAACCAAACAAAGTAGGAAAGTGCTATCTAAACAAGTATGATTTGCTTGGAAAAAAAAATTGTTATTAGTGAGTTCTTAAAAAAAACTTGGCTTTTTTCTTGTTTGCTTAATTCATCAAGAGTCATGAACATCAGTCAATGTACAATGTACATTATACTACTTATACTCGTATATCGATTGGTTCCATCAGTTCTGTTCTATTGAGTTTCATTAATAGGTGGTGACTAATATAAAATATATTACTACAGCTCCTCTCAGTGAGTTACTGACATAACACCTGTCTCAAAATCCTCACTAATCAACCACAAATCTATCATAAATAACCGCATCAAATTTAGACTAGTAATTTTGGAGATAAATATATAAGACTAGGAAGTAGAGCCATGCTGATTTCAGCAAGACGGGCCGGCTCGACCGGGGCGGTACTACGATCGCACAGAAAATCAACGTAAAATGACAGCGTTCGTGCAGTCGTGTTTCATTGGTGAGTGCGAGATGGGGGACCAACGATGTAAAAGCATCACAAGGCCGCCATGGTGTGGGTCACCATGCTGCATTGTCTGCATCCGCAATGAGTATGGTGACCACCACTCTTGGACTATGCTTTTGCTTTCCATCGGGCAGAATAGAGTCATTTTGGCAGGTCCAAACATAAAAAAAACCGAGTAACGAATATACCTTTAGTTTTGGTAAAAACTTTATTCCAAAAGCGAAATTAGTTAAATAATTTAATTAATACGTTAAACTGAAACCAGTCTGACAAATAATTTTATTATTATATAATAATTATGTCATTTAATGTACCTTGATACTCTTTGGCTTATTTTGGAATCACTAATACGGTATTCAAGTTTGATAAATTTTATAATAGTGCGGGCAGTCCATCCAGTGTTCTTCATCAATTTCTTTATTGCTGATAATACAATTTCACCTGTGCTTACAGCTTCTTGTTTTCTTGGTTTAACTTTTCCCATTGTGGTTATTTAATTTTTTTGTTTACAATACCTAGAAAGATTTTATAATTAATTTAAAAATATCAAATATTTATGATTATTTGAAAGAAATATTGCATGCATCTCATTGAACGTAATCTCGCCGACTATTAAATGAGTATTGTATATTCTGAGTGAATTTAACTAGCAAGATTAAAGGGTTTATCACGATACTATCGGAAAGGTACATCGAAATATGCAAAAAGGGGCACGATAGAGCGATGAGTAACTTTTATAAATTCATTTTTATAGTATGTATTAAAGAGGAATAAATGTCTAGTACATAAAAATATTATTACAATACTTAGTCTCAAATAATCGTTCTACGATTTAATACCGTCGTATACATCTGAAATATATTAGTTAAAAAATGAATTTTGAATTAACTTGTATTGAAGTAAATCGTGTGTAAAAATATTTAGTTGAATTTTTGATTTGGGTTTTGACATTTGACATCAAATCGAGTTTATCTATAGACTATACCAAACCTAAAGATAGTTAATAGACTTTTTAGTACGATTGCGGCTGCAGCCGCTGCGGTTTATCGTGTTATACTATTACAAGCTTTTATTTAGTTTCACCTGTCCCGATGTTTGTCAATAATCAAATCTTGCAAGTTAAATTTGATCCACTTTCAGATTTCCGATTAAGCTGAAATTTGAAATGTACCTTTAGTTCTGATGAGAATGTAGTTATATATAATCGGTATTATTATTAATACAAAATGCAGCCGTAACAAAATGGCGTCGTACATATTTCTGAACAGCCCACCGTATCAAATGAAAGGGCTTAAAGTTTTTTTTTAAATTAACAAGTAATAAAAGTAGGTTTAAAAAAAAAAACTTTCTAAAGTAATCACTTGTTTTTATTTATGTCACATTTGGTGACATGCGCAACTACGTTTGCTTCTGTCAAGAGAAAATACGTGAAAATCAGTTCGATAGTTTCAAAGTTCATCATGAGCAACAACGTGACACGCGAATTTTATGTATTAGATAGAATTATAATATTCATTAAATACTCATTATTTGTCCATACGTACATAGAATATTATGTATGTAAATAATATAATGAAACAGTGCCATTTAGACTAATTCCACCTCTACCGGGTAGTAGAAGGCTAAAGGTTAAAAAACCTATACCTAGAAGGTTAAGTGAAATTATCTTAACCGTGGTCTTTTTACCCGACTGCGTCAGAAGGAGGGTACTATTTTTCGAGCGTTCGTATGCATGTGGGTATGTATCTCCATATGGTTGGATGGTTTTTGACATATAAGTTGTCGTTGAATTTTTCAGGATCGTGGTAGTATATAATATAGTAGTATACTATATAATTTTTCAAAATGGCGCCCGCAAATTGGTAAAAATGGTGAATGGGTCATTACTTAAAAGCAGTCGGGTGTTTTTTTTAATAATAAAATATTTGAGCATTAGTATGGATTATACCCTGTCTAAATATTTTAGACAGACGAAATTTTTAACTTATCTTTCTGCAAGTCAAGCTGCAATGGTACAAAAAGCCCTGCATTGTTGCAGGGCTTGTTGAAGAGCGTAATACCACATGATATTCCGTATTAATAAAGAGGTCTAATGTAATTATATTACATAATGTAATGTTTACAATCATACATTGCCAGCACCCTTCGAGTCCAGTACAACGACGCGTCTAAGGTTGTCGGATTTCTATAGTGCTTTAGAGATATTTGAAGAAGCCTGCTTTGACAATTTTTATGCTGTAATGCGTAAGAGCGCCTGATACGCGGGGCAGCACCAACAGCATTCTAATCATGATCTCCACTCGACTGGAATCCGCGATTGTTAACCGATGCTGCAGACTCTCTATTGGAACTGCAGCGTAATTATAAAATTTATTTTACTAACATAGAATATACTATAAACTAAAGATCACACGTCGACAATCGCTGTGCAATGAGTTAATAAGTTTGTAGACACTGGCACTCATGGTAAGAATTAACTTGTGTTATGGGCACCAGTGTCCACTTCTAATAATAAAAAAGTTCTTAAAAAGGACAGTCATTAACATTAATAATAATAACAAAGTTGTTCCATTTAGTGATAAAATTAGAGGAACATCTTCGTCTATTAAATTTATTCTATAAGATTAAGTCATCATTCATTTTTTTTTGTGTATACATATGGCCCTGCCAAAATGACTCCACTCTGCCTGATGGAAAGCATAAGCAGAATCCAAGAGTGGTGGTCACCATACTCATTGCGAATGCAGACAATGCAACAATGCAGCATGGTGATCCACACTATGGCGTCCTAGTGATGCTTCTGCATCATTGGGCCTTGTTTTTATCCTTCCATCTACCTTATTTTTATAATATCATTATTATTATTCTACGCATGGCATTCAAGCCACTTATGCCTGTAACAGTATCATTTCGTTTTACTGATTAAGTTAAGACAAGCTTTTCGAGAGATGCTCTTTCTCAGTTCGATAATATGTTTTTGGAATAAGTGTTTTTTTTTGTTGGATATATTTTTTTCTGAATCAAAATAAGGGTACCATTGTAAATACAGTGTTTTGTGCAGAAAAGGTTAAATTGAAAATAAATATGTATTTACATTTCAAATATTTCCTAGATATATAGATATCTTACACCTAGCTGGTATCCAAATTATTTTGTTAATTTTTGATTTTGTAGGAATATTTGATGTGGGCATTTTGTGTAGGCATATTATTGACTTTACAATTCTTCAGTCTGATAGTATTAGAAACGGAAGGGAACATACTCGTTGTTCCTAGTCTGGTAAGCTTGAGATCACGATAGGCTTTATTATAATTTTAAGGATTCAACATGTTTATTGTTTCATAATTTGCTAATATTATAAATAATATTCATAAAAAAGTGAAAAAAAAAACTTTTTGTTCACTTTTCTGTAAGTTGTTGTGCGTACTAGTGAAATAGGAAAACTTTTTCAGAAATCAAAATAAGAATCCAGCAGTTTAAGCTGTCTACTACACTACTACGTCTGAATCTATTACCTTACAATCAAAAGGGTAAAATGATGTATGAGCATCTTTTTAGCAAAAAAATGTAGATGCTGCTATTACAGAGCTTTGAAAATTTTCAGAAGACATTTCTGACTGACTAATGTTTGTTAACTGAGTTCATCAACTGATATTTTAGAACCTCCGGAACGAAGTATATTTTATGAATTTTTAGAGTTACGTAGCATTTATGGTTAGTTTCAAATAATAAAAGTCATCATAGGCCTGTTAAAATTTTACTAATATTTGCTAATTTTCCTAAAACAATTTAACCAAGTAGGGACGCAACAACGCCTGCGGGGACCGCACCACCGGGACCTTGTTCAATTGTGGGCTGGAAACCATTCTCATCGGCAGTATATTTAACAATATAAGTTACTCCATCGGGACCCACCCACGTATACGATCCAGTCACGGCCACGAATTCATCTTCAGCGCCAACGTTTCTAAGCTGTCCTGTTTCTTGTCGTTTGGATCCATCGTTTTGTTCGTATCTGTGGAAAGAAATTATAGTAAATTAAGATGGAAATCCACCTTTGATAGTTAATCATTTACTCAAATCGTTTTTACTCTTATTTTTACTCTTTGTTTATATAAAGATTTGCGAAGTTACTCTTTTTATATTATATAGCCCTGCCAAAATGACTCTACTCTGCCTGATGGAAAGTATAAGCAGAATCCAATAGTTGTGGTCATCATACTCTTTGCAAATGCAGACAATGCATCATGGTGACCCACGACATGGCGGCCTAGTGAGGCTTCTGCATCATTGGGCCTCCGGTCTCGCACTCATCAACGAAACACGACAGCACGAACTCTGTCATTTTACGTTAATGCTATGTACGAGGGTAGTACCACCCTGTTCAAGCTGAAACCAGCGTGGTTCTATTACTTGTTTAGTAACATATTTACATTGTATAGATATCCAAATAAGAAAAATAGCTTTCGGTAACTTATACGTTATTTAACTATTAAATGTCTAATATAAATCTAGGACTTACTCAAAATTGTAGGTGCCGAGCCCATCATTGTCAGCGATAAATTTCAGAATCTGCACATCCTGAGATTGGGGAGCAGCAGCCACCACAGCAACAAACACAAAAACCACCAACTGAAACCAAAACACACACTGTAAACACTTTTCACTTAAAGCACTTTTGAGTATTTATATATTTATTGAAATTGATTTATAATTAAGTTTTAACGTTATTGTACCGACCAGCTTCATGATCACGATTAAACAGTTTGCTGTACTGAGTTTACTTGAACTATGTGTACATGCGTTATTATAACTCACGTTTTATACTATTCCGAATATCGTATTACAACATACAGTTATTAGTTGACGCACATCTTGTTACAATGTTTTGCTTTTTTGACCACTCCTACGACACGATGAAGGTAAGATGAGTATGTTTGAGGACACCTTTGATGGGAAACTTAAGAAATCGCTATTTTAATTATATGCATAGGTTTAGATGATGGTAACTATATTTTGTGTGACTGACAGCAATTAGTTAACTCTTTGTTGACTTTGTTGTGAAAGTCGAATTAATAATAGACCGTCATATTGCCATTTATGATTACGATTGCTGATACAATTGTTGCGCACTAATTTAAAAATAGACAAATTTTTAGGGATCCGTACCTCAAAAGGAAAAAAAATGGAACCCTTAAAATCTTATAAGGGTTCCATTGGTTGGTTCCACTTTCTTGTCCGTCTGTCTGTTTGTCAAGACATTCTTTCTCAGGAATGCGTCAGGAGGTATCAAACTGAAATTCATATTAAATACTCAAGTCTACTCTCCCGTAAACTCAGAATGTTGATATTTAGTACGAAGCAACATATGGCACAGCAGAAAAACATAAATTTTTAATTAAGATAATATCATATAATATACCTACAGGTTTGTAGGGAGTCCTCAGTGGGCGAGTCAGACTCACACTTGGCCGGTTTTAAGCTTTATATAGACTCAATTTCTTCTAGGTAACTTGATTACATTTCACAAACACGAATGGCAACGAATAAATCACACTAATATCATAAAGACGAAAGTTTGTGAGTGTGTATGTTTGTTACTTATTCACGGGCAAATGGATGGACCAATTTGGATGAAACTTTACAGTAATATAGCTTATACATCAGAATAGGTTACTATTTGCCGAGATATACGCGGGCGGAGCCGCGGACAACAGCTACTAAGTAAATAAGCTTAATGCAAAAATGTTTAAGGAGGTTATTAATAATATTATTCAAATTAAAGATACCTGTTTTTTTTATAGAATGTTTTAAATTAATTTTAGGATTAAAGTATCTCTATAAGAATGTATTGACTTTGTGGTTAGTTAGTTTGTGTCTTGTTTCTCAGCAGAGCTATACCTTTATTTACTTTTTTAAAATATAGTACAAGCGTAAGAAGCAAAGATTTACAGCACCTAAATAGAAATATCCGAAAACAGTTAATTTTGCTATTATATATTGCAAGAGCTTTTTGGGTAACAATAATAATAATAATAATATATCACTTTATTGTACACCAGATTAATTATATAACTAAACTAAACAAACTAGGACGTACAATTGGCGATAATAAACAATCTTACAGTTTGAGCTTTCAGAGTATTGAATGTGACGTATATCAGCGTATATACACACACACACACACACACACACACACACACACACACATGTCCGTTGTTAACGGATTAAGAATACAGAGATTCACCATCGCTATTCATTACATTATTATATACATTACATGGGTATCGTATAAGTCGATCAGGAAAGAAAATTCTGCAAGGTACTAAGAAATTGACTGCAAAGAGAATGACTCCTTGGAGGAGTGGACCATCGCCCAGTGAATAGTTAATTTACACATTGCTGTAATAGGAATAATATTTTATTTAACCACAACATGCATTTTTTTAGGAAAATTAATTACCATTCAATTAAAAATATGCAATGCTGCAATTACATATTTTTAATTCAATTAAAAATACGTAATTGCAGTCACTTTTTGGCTGTTAGATTCTGCAGCCGGATCTTAGACCATATGTATAACTTTGAGGAGATTGGTGCTTGAAGCTAAGTACTAAAAGTGTATAAATTATAAATAGCATTTATTTTTTAAGTGCAACTCATCCATACGAAATCATTGGCATCCGTTTACCACTGGCATCCAAAGATATTTATATAAACACTTGATTTTATATACAATGTTACTTGATATAAAAGGTTTGACATTAGTAAACAGACAAACTACTGACCTCGTAAATCGACATTTACCTACGACCTCTTAGTTCATCACAGTCATATTTATGAGTATGCCATTAGTCAATATGAGTTAAAATTTTTGCCTATGTGGAAAAATACCTTGTGAAAAATTTTGAGTTATTAAGTACGGGCACTGCAAATTTCATATGGTGTTTAAAAGCGAAACATTGATTTATTGAAGCAATCAATAAACGAGCATATGTTTTACACTAAGAAACAGATTTTGAAGTGTGCATCATCGCTACAAGGCCAAGACCTTTTAAGTTTACGGTGTAATATTTAAGGTCATATAAATATTAATATATTAATATATCACAGCAAAAGACAAGACTAAAAGTAGTAGAAGTATTTCCCATTATTTAATTTTAACTATTAGAAGTTGTAATATGAAAATAGTAAATAGAAATATGGTTAGAGCTTTCAGATTGCTCGATTATGGTATAGTTATAGGTGGTATGTGTGGTATATTCGGAATGATTTTTACGATCTGTCGAACACCAAATTTGGTTTCCAAGCGGGGCGTTTTACGGTCGACGCTGTGCTGGTCCTGAGGGCCGTTACCAAAAAGGCGGTGAGCTGTGGTGGCGTGATGCTAGTAGTGTCATTAGACATCGACAACGCATTCGATAGTCTACTATTAAACTGCATAAGGGAAACACTCCACTACCACGGTGTGCCAGAGTACCTAACGCGGTTAGTAGCATACTATTTTGAGGAGCGTACCGTTATGTACGAGGACTGAGGTGGCATTTTGAGGCGACGTTCTATGTCGTGTGGTTTTCCGCAGGGCTCTGTTCTCGTGCCATTTCTATGAAACAGGGGCTACGACTGGGCTCTTCGAGGTAGTTTCCCCCCTGGATTAGGCGTAATTTGCTACGCCGATGACAAGCTGGATACAGGAGTCGCCCTAGTGGTTGGGCGTATTGAGACACTGGGTTTACGATTGGCCCTAAGTTCTATTATTCACAATGGTTATCTATTCTCCTGTACCGCAATCAGCGAGTACTTACTACCCTACACTTATTCCTCAACTCATCATTTGCTTCTACTTATCTCGCTCCATACTTCCGTTATCTGTCTTCTAATCATAACGAAAATCTTTGTTTACAAAATAATCTGCTTCTCTTATGCTTATGCTATAATGCGCTCCAACTCTAAATCAGGATGTCCACAAATCGTTTTACCGTTTTTTTACACTTAAAAAGAAGGTACAATAAGCTTCTTCTTAACAAAATTACTTTAATTACTAATCGATAGTTTTCATAGTGTAGGAATATAAGTTGATTTATATTTGTATTTATGAATTTATGACTATGTAATCAATATGTGATTATGTTTAAGTTTTTTAGCATGTAATATTTGTAATTATTTTTGTATTCCAATCTCTGTGCACCATCTACCTTACAAGATTTTTACAGCACCCTAAAGTTGAATGGAAGAGAACGCCTTTAGCATTAAGTTTAAATAAATAAATAGGAATTTCTTATTTTCTGTTTTTTTTTTCTAGTTTGTTTTTTTAGTCTTGCGCTCCAAAAGATTTGCGTAACCATTTCATTGTTGTGAAGTAATTAAACATTTATTATATGTAAATGTTTAATTAAGTATGTTCGTGTAAAATTAATAATAATCACTTTATCGTACACCCGATTACTTACAAAGGCAACTTAATGCTATGAGGTACAATAGGTGGTCTTATGACCCGAAGGCAATAAATGTAAAATTAATCTTCTTCTTCTTTTCTAAACGTAACTGAACTTAAGCAAAAACGGCAAATAAAACTCATGAATTTTACTTCGAGTCAATCTGCGGAAGCGTGATGGCTGGTCTAAATACGACACAACTTTTTTAGATTTGAGGTGATCAGTAGACTCGCAGATTTCAACTATAATTTGGAAAATTCCACGCCTGCAGCGTGTCAGGCAAGAAAACAAAAGAAAATGGAATTCTAAATTATATTCTCTATTACCAATGTAATTTAGAAACATGAATAATTAAATAATTATACATTATTTAGACTAAAATCACTTTTATTTTCCTTTTTCGCTTCTTAGATAGTTTGGCCAGGGTCGATGTGTTCTTGCACAGCTCTGGTAGCATAGCTATTTACGGTCACGGGTCTAGGGGTACATGCCGATTGCATGTTGTTGCAAAGACTCCACCAGGATGGAAGCATGCTGATGGATTTAGAATTTCTATTCCGACTGGTTTTAGTAAAACCTTCACACGTTACAAACCTGCGCAGCTTTTGTTATAAATGAATCTGGGGATGGCGATTGCTATTGCAATAGGGTAATAAATATATTGATATGACTCTTATAATCTTTTATTTAGGGTATCAGGGTCATCGGATTTAAGCGTATTAATTTTATACAAATTGTAAATAATGTTTGATGTCAAAGATATCATAACTGGTGTTTGGAAATTTCTAAAATTACATATTTTCATTGTCCTAATCAATATTAACAACCCATAACGTCCCACTGCTGGGCTCGGGTCTCCTCTCAGGAGAGGGATTATAAAATAGTATTGTCCTAATCAATATAGTATTGATGTTATATAAATTACTACATAAAATCAGGTATAAACTAGCATGAAGGCAGTGAATTTTTAGAGTTACGTTAAATTTTATTTTATAAAAAATAATATTCATAAATCTTTTATAATTCAAGTATTTATTATTTTTTTAAAGTTTTTAGTCCGAGAAGGTGTGCAATGACTGGGGGGATTGCACCGGTAGGACCATTATCCACCGTTGGATGGAAACCATTCTCATCAGCAGTATAATCGACAGTATAAGTTATTCCATCGGGAGCCACAAATGAGTACGATCCAGACACAGCTACGAATTCATTTTCAGCACCAGCGTTTTTGAGCTCTCCTTTTTCTTGTCTCTTGGATCCATCGCTTTGTTCATATCTGTGAAATTGAGTTATTTTACATTATAAAAGAGTTAGAATTTAAATTTTCGTTAAGTTGTCCGCTGAATATATCTCTTATCAAAAGTTCACTACAACAACCGGTTAGTAACAATAATAATCAACTAATGACAGCAGTTCATTTAAATATTACATTTATATGAAGTTGAGCTTATATTAATAGATTAGTATGCATAAATTCTTAATCAATGAATTTATTGAAATCATCGTCTGTTTAACCATCTTAGTAGTCGATAAGATGAACTTATACATTAATGACAAATATAAGACGTACTCAAAATTATAGTTGCCAAGTCCATCATTGTCAGAGTCAAGTTTTAAAACCTGTACATCCTGAGACTGCACAGAAGCCACTACAGCAACAAACATTAAAATCACCAACTGAAATAAAACACACACTGTAAACACTTTTTATGTAAAACATTTTTAAATATTAATATTTTTTATTAAATTTATTATCACTTTAAATTTATTTAGTCTTTTTTTTTACCGACCAGTTTCATGATCACAGTTAAGTAGTTTGCTGTGTTGACTATACTTTAACTATGCGTATATGTACTATAATACCTCACATTTATACTATACCAAATTTTATTACGTCATCTTTACTACTCAACACAATGAAGGCATGAAATGTACGTATAAAGGACATCTTAAAATCAATAATTTAATTAATGTATACATAAGTTTTAATGATGCTAGCTATATTTTGTGTGATTGACGGCAATAGGAAAGCGTTCGTAGTCTTTGTTATGAATGGTGAATTACTAATAGCCCGTTTTATTGCGATTTGTGATTGAGATTGGATTGCCTGACTAACTGGGTAACAGTGTTAGTACCCTCGAACAATACATTTTTTTAACAAACGAAATACACACTCTTAATAATAAGCTAGTATTAAGTTTCATTCTGATGTTAAAGTCCGTCAAGTGTTCACGTATTGTCAACTTAAACGATGTTTTAGAGTAAAGGAATATTAGTTGTTTGTCTACCAAGACGGCTAACGATTTAAGTTACGTTATGTATCCATTAATTTTTTTTATATCTCAAGCTTCCAATTTGAAGTATTAAAAACTAACCTTTAACCCGGGTACTTCCTCTTCCCCGACACCTTTTTTGTTAAGCACATAGTCTTTTTTATATCATACAATTTAATGTGTACTTATATTGCTGTCTAAAATTTATATTGAGTTTGATTTTTAAAGTGGGTTAAAATCGTAATGAAGTGATTCGGTCGAGATTCAGAAATCTCTCCGGGTATAAATAAAGCGGAAACTATAGCATTAAACGTGTAAATAGTATTTACGTATTAGTCTAAGTTAACTGTATGAAATCAATAATAGCCGTTTACTAAATACATTCGAAGGTTTAAACTATATATTAGGGTTTATTACTAGCTGAACAGCGCGGTGTTACCTGCGGTTATTGTCGTACCGCGGGACAAATTATTTATTTATTATTATTACTCCTTAGATCATCAACTATCTATCAGTGAAAGTCCCGTCAAAATCGGTCCAGCCATTCCAGAGATTACCCGGAACAAAAACAGACAGACAGACAGACAAAACTGTATAAAATGTTAATTCGGTACATGTACCGTGTATAAAGAAATATGCATTTTTTAAAAATCGGTTATTTTAATATTACAAACAGACACTCCAATTTTAATTATTTGTAAGTATAGATTATATAATATTCATGACATTTGTAAATAACATTAAGCTGACCTTGAAAATTGACAGCTACCTTTGACCGCTTCGTTTATTAAAATCATATTTATAAAGTGTGACTTTCGATTGACCGTTAGTGTGCTTGCTTTCCTAATCAGTATAAAGATGTATGGGAGTTTGCACATTATAACGAGTCGGTACTGGCCGACTAATAAGTTGGATGGGAGATACAACTACCTTCAAACTAAACTATCGGCATACTATCGGCCAACTGCTTAATAAATATGGCGCGGAATATAAACACGCAGACAGCCTACAGGTAAGTCGCCCAACTCGGCCGACACGAGCTTGGTACAGTGTAGACGTGCAGTCGTGCGTATTTTTCAAGATGGCGGCACCACCAAGTTTTTCTATATCGGTGCTTTTGTCGAAGGTCTACCTAAAATTTAAAGGAGGAAATCGAAAAACGACCACCCTTTTAAAAAATCAGCTAAGTGCGAGTCGGACTCACGCAGGAAGGGTCCTGTACTATTTTCTACCCATTTCGATCGAGTGAGCGAGCTAGAAAAAGTATAGAAGCATTAAATATTTACTTTATTCTGTTTTAGTCCCTACTTTTTGTTATAGCGGCAACAAAAATGTATCATCTGTGAAAATTCTAAGAGTCTAACTATCATGTTTACCGTTTTACCCTTTGTGGGTGGGTTTTAAAATTGTGGAAAGAAGATTCTGAAACTATTATTTCTGATTGGAATCAGGGCGTATAACTATAAAGTTATGCAACCACTCACTTCAAAATCCGATAAGCAAGTAGAACATTATTACAAAGCAATCGGTCGATTGGTGATGTGCGCACGCACACCCAACCCGACAGTTTAGTTGGGCCAGTGTGCGCGCATAAAGCAAAACCCGATCAAACTATCGGCAGCTCAAAAAGTTTGTACAATTAGTCAGTAGAAGTTATCATTTTGGCTTATTGGTATTATTGTAAAAAGTGTTGTTAATAAATGGTGTGTTATTTTTAGTAGTTATTTTTGGTAATCAACCGACTATCTTTATTTATTTAATACCCGGCTCGTAACATTATGTAATTAAAGTAATAAGTTAAAATATACTTCAACATGAGAAGATCAAGAGTAGATCAGAAATTAATAAAAATAATTTTATTACAAGAATTGCTCTACAGGACGTAAGTTAGATTAAAAAGGACTTTATTTACTTGAGAAAAAACCCCTTAGTCGTAAATGGATAAGGCGATCAAGAACTTTTTATAATAAAGGTAAAATGATTTTAGAATGGTAATCGAAAAAAAGTATTCAAGCAGTGGCGTATGCACGCAGAGGCAGGCGACTCAAAAATGAGGAATGTTTCAGAACATTAAGAGAAGTTTTAATAATTTATGCAATTTCTCACGCAGTAATGATAAATTTATATACACATAACAGTAGTAGATTATATATTTTTATCCACTTTTGCATTCTCCTATTCAACTTTATAATTATTTTTTAACAGATTTTTCATTATCGCAATATAATGAAAAATCTGTTAAAAAATAATTATAAAGTTGAATAGGAGAATGCAAAAGTGTTTGTGTGTTCTAGCTTTTAAGTTTGATAATAATATATTAGTGATGAAGTAACAGTGAACTACGGTGTACCGCAGGGCAGTGTTTTAGCCCCTACCCTATTCCAGTTATATTTTACCACAGACTAAAATGGAAAAACCAAATAGATTTAGTCACATCCAGAGTAAGGCGGATAATATATGTCTTTAAATCCCTAAAAGACATACTAGCCCATAGCAAACTTATATTAGTCTATCTATCTCTTTGTCAGTCTGTAGCAGAATATTGCATTCCGGTCTGGAGTGGTGCAGCAAAAAAGCACCTTATTGGGTTAGAGAGAGCACAGAGAGCGGTCCTCAAAGTAATGACGGGCAAACCTTACAGATACCCAACGGCGAAATTATATGCAAAATGTAAGGTTCTCTCAGTTCGACAGCTGTACAAATTGAAAATTGTCCTTAGAAAACATCGTGATGTGCCCCGTCCAAACCATAATAAACGCAGCTTATCATCTGTGTGCCCTCGTTTTACTTGCAGGACCACCTTTGCAAGAAGACAAAGCCGCAGTATGGGTGCTAAGCTATACAACGATATAAATAAAAAACTTAGTATAGTTACATTAAGTCGCCGTGAAGTAAAGATGAAGGTTACTAAGTTTCTATAACAACTAGATTACGAAAAAACTGAAAATCTACTTACATTTAAGACATAAATCAAATAAACTTTGACTCCAATCCCGCCCGCGTGGGCGGGATTGGAGTCAAAGTCATCAAACACTCACACACATGCACACACTTATACACATGTACGTAGCAAGATGATGAACAGACAGTACTGTCTACCTTTTGTGCGACTGAACACTGGCTCCCAAGATACAGGCCTTTGGCCTAGTTTGGGTTTCAGTATCAGTACATACTTAATATGTCATATTTGTGTCAATAAACAATATTTTATTTATTTATTATAAGCTTTTCTTTTTATTATTAAGCGCATATAAAATTGTGAATCAATCTGTAACTTACGATTGAATAAACTTTATTTTTATTAATTTATACATGAATTTTTCTATGTATGGTGATGAAAGGTTTATTGCAAAGATTTTTGTGCGAAACAATAAAAGTCATTATAAGGTTTTTCATATTTTACTAACATTTTAACCACTAGGACCTTGTTCAATCATTGGATGAAAACCATTCTCATCAGCAATAAAGTTGACAATATAAGTTACTCCATCGGGAGCCACAAACGAATACGATCCAGATATAGTTAGAAATTCATCTTCAGTGCCAGCGTTTCTCAGGTCACCCTTTTCTTGTCTCCTGGATCCATCGCTCTGTTCATATCTGTGGAAAGAAATTATAGTTTCTAAAATTATAGGTGATTAAGAAATAAAGCTATTTTTATCATACTAGCTGTCCCGTGCAACATCTTCTGCGTCTTCTATTGCCCTTAGCGTAGTGATAAATCGTGAACGAATTTGTTTACCAGAAACAGGCTATAGTAAGCCAACCTTAAAAGATATATATATTTTAACACAAATTTTCTGTTAGAACTTTCAAAGGGAACCAAATCTTTCCTAAATTATTTTTTTTAAACTTAAAGCTCTTAAAAGCGCGTAATTTTTCCCTGTTTTTGCAACACCTAGAGGTGTTTCACCGTAGGAAAGCCACGCTTCGGCACGAATGGGCCGGCTCGGTCGAGCCTCCGGTCTCCAGCCAGCCGACTCCGGTCGGAGTGATACCACGGCCTCACAGAAAACCGGTGTGAAATAGTGCTTGCGCTGTGTTTCATCTAGTGAGAGAGGATTCTAGAGGCCCATACCCCAAACCCTCCTCCCTACCCCCTCCCTATTCCCCAAAGGCCGGCAACGCACTTTTGAAGCCTCTGGTGTTGCAGGTGTCCATGGGCGGTGGTAATCACTTACCATCAGGCGATACGTCTGCTCGTTTGCCCGCCTACAACATATATAAAAAAAAAACCTTTATTTTTTCTCAATAGCTGGACTATCTAATATTAAAATATTTTTTTAAATCGGATGAGTAGGTACTTCCTGAGATTAGCGCGTTCAAAAAAACAAAGAAACTCTTAAGCTTTATAATTTAAGGATAGATGGATATTTTCTGTAAATTGTATTATAACTAAAAGTATCATTTGTTTGAAACATATACCTATAAAATATAACCTATCGGATATTGTTTAGTCTTATGTAAATGTAAGGCTTACTCAAAGTTATAGGAGCCAAGTCCATCATTTTCGGTGACAAGTTTTAAAACCTGTACATCTTGAGGTTGAGTGGCAACAGTCACTGCAGCAATAAATGCAAATATCACCAACTAAAACCAAAATGCACTATGTAAACATTTTTCTTGTCAATGACTCTTGAATAGTAATATTTTGCATTTTACTGTACCGACCAGTTTCATATTCACCATTAGGCAGTTTGCTGTGTTGACTTTACTTATATTATGTTAACGTGTGTTATAATAACTCACGTTTTATACTACGAGTATACCGAATACCATGTTACAACATTATGTGTCAGCCTCTATGACATCATGTTGAAGGTAATTTTTTTAAGTTTGAACAAATCTTAGAGAAGGTGCTAATGATGATCAATACTATGTCCTTTTTTAAATTTTTAAAGTTATTAGGTTAATTTTTAAAATTACCATAAATAAATACACCACAGAAAACCAATAGAACGCCCAATGTAGTGTACCGCAGTAAGATAGTTTTTGTTATATCACGTAGATAAATACACGGCTTATCTCGTCGAGAATAACACGTGATTAAATGCAATGTATCAATATATTTTAGTTAAACGTAAGTAAGTAAGAGAACAGACGCCACCATGTAACAATGAGAGTATTATGGCGCCGTGGCTTTGGCTTAATAGATTCTGCTCACAAAGTATTCATCGCCGTTGTTAATACTACTTACAAAATAGTTCGCTATAGACAGCTATAATAAAACTGGAGAAGTAACTATAGGGTTCTGTTTTTAACATTTTGCAATGGAACCCTAAAAAGGAAGATTGTTCTGGAAATGGAAAACTATGATTCAGAATTTTGGCAAGAGCACTGGGGTTTATCATTTTAACTTACAGAAATGCAAACTTACCCTTTCTAACTATTGGTTATAATACTCTCTAATCTCTCTATTTCTTTTAAATATACACTCAATTTTCCAACATTTCGTTGCTACAGTGCTCTACAGAAAATAGGCTTGCTTTCTGTCGCGTGGGTGAGGCAAGCATATGTGAATGGTGTTTAGTTTTGTATATCTACTGTTTAGTCCGTCCATCAGCGCTGCGTTCCTTTGAAGTGGAAGGAAACCTTGTGAACAGGCTTATACGGCCCATAGATATAAGCTAAACACTCGTGAACGGATGTTAACAAGAGGCGCTACACCTCTATCTACCACATACTAATAAAATAACTGACCTACTGATGGAAATCCATGTAGGATTCGTTCCAGGTAGCGCAGGTTTTTCCCGGGCATGGGTGTTTCAGGAATTTCCAAATTCAATTGTGTACGCAAAATCACCTGCACGTGACTACTAGAGTGAGTTGAATCCCACCTATCCGGTGTACTGAGCCGATCCATTGTGCCAGTTCTTGAGTACCGCAGCGTTGGATACTTATTGCAGTTATCGAAGATCATCTCTCGCTGCCAACTGTGTTACGCATTATGGTCAGTAGCAGCAGATGTTTGAACTCGTTCTGCGATGATCTCATCGTGCAGAAAGAGGCGGCGGAAAGGACCAAGGAAGAAATTTTCTACTCGAACATAATTCGATCGCCGCCCTCGTAGATCATACAAACATTTGGTCCGACCCGGGAATCGAACCCGAGACCTCATGATCAGCAGTCGCTCTCGCCAACCACGAGACCAACGAGGCAGCCATAGTCATGTATAGAAGGAAAGATATCACTGACCTATTGCGATTACTGTGTTTAATGTTTTTATTTTCTTAGTAATGGTATTTATTTGCTAAAATCCAGTAAGAAAGTAAGTAGATTAAACCTAATATGTATGTCGCATGTGAGCTAATGCATATTAAACCACGGCTTCAGAATTTCTTGGAGCTTTACAAGTTTTAAGAAGTCCATTGATTTTAAGATTACAAGTCCTTTCTGAATTAAACTTTAAAATGGTTTCTTAATAATTTAATTTTGTAAACATTGTAAAAAATCAATCCAAATTTCTACTAAAATTTATTCAGTACTAGCTGAGCCCCGTGATGTTTTTTGTTTGTTGTTTTGTTTTTGTAACTTTAATACAACTGTGAGTAACGGGTGAGGCAAAACTAGATTTAAAAAACCAGCCAAGTATAAGTCGGACTTGCGCACCGATGGTTTCATACAAACCTGTAGGTATATGAGTAAAAGGTTTCTGAATTTTTCTGTTACTTGTGCTATTGCTTCTTACCAAATTTCAATTTTCTATGTCAACGGGAAGTAGTTTATTGGTTTTGATTCATTTGCGCATTTTGCGTTTTTGCTTTGACTAAGGGTGAATTGCACTACGCTCGACTTAGGTAGCTACTTAACAAAATTAGTTAAAAACAGTTAAACGTATAAACACTAAACTTAAACAAATTTAGCGCCCTCTTGCACAATTATGACAGCAGGTATATTTAGTTATATATGTTTACGGGTTCGACGAGCCCTGCGAATGTGGGCTAAACGGCACTATCATGGAGTTCCACAGACGCACCCGTTATCACGTTTAGTGCCGCTAAATGGCTGAGTTTCGATGTTTAACTACAGCAGTTTCTTAAACATGTCTAGCAAAAGTTTCGTTTTGTACGATGCTAATTGTGTTTAGCCTTTTTAAACGCATTTGGTATGTCTTAAAAATAATTAAGCTATTTCGTGCAAGTGGTCTTTAAAAATTATTGTGAAACATCTATAGACGAGGGATGAACCTGATTATTGGCGTGGCGAGTGGCGACGCTTCGCCTGAAGTGGCGGAGCGCCACGATTTCAAATTTTTATTATATTATTATGTGTTTTGTTAATTGTATTTTTATTTAAATTAAATATTAATGTAATAAACAGTCATTTTATTTTACTCAAAACAATTTCGATATTTCACATCTGCCAGGCGTACCGTGACGGCTTATGTTTTATTTTTCACAGCATAAAAGCAATTAGACCTAAGTCTTTGATATGAATTTTAACTTGATACCTCTTCGCGTTCATGAGGAAAAAGGTAATACAACATATATGTGATATAACAAAAATTTAAGGTAACCGAAAGTTTTTCTTTGTGTCCTATAAAACGTTGCTTCATGCCAAATTTAAATTTTCGATTCCTCGGTTGACTGGAAGCATCCTTTAGGTCTTGATTCCCTTGCGAGTAGTTGCGAGCTTCAAAATATGGGACTTTAATTATTGTTTCTTTTGATTGCAATAACATAAAAGTTTGATTTTGTTACAGCTTAAAGGTATTACAGACTTGACTATTTGAAATGAATTTAAATTGAATACCTCTACGCGTTCACGAGGAAAGGTGTAGTAAGTTATTTTTTATTATTACTATGATGTTACTTAAATATTTATGCTATTCGCAATATTTACTTTGTCTGTGCTATAAGACATTGCTTCGTACCAAATTCTAAGGTCCTGAGTTCACGAGAAGGCCCCTGCGGGTTTTGATTCCCTTGCAAATAGTTGCGAGTTTCAAAATAAGGGGCTAATGGCTGTTTCCTTTGATTGCGTTAACATAGAAGTTTAATTTTATTACAGCTTAAAGGTATTGTAGACTTGAGTATTTGATATGGATCTCAATTTAATACCGTTATGCGTTCACGAGGAAAGTAGTTAGGTAGTACATTTAAAAAAAAAATATGAAGTAATAAAAAAAAAATGGGTTTCCCAATTTTTCCTTTATCTGTGCTGCTGCTGTGCAATAAGAGGTTGTTTGTACAAATTTCAAGATCCTGACTTCACCGGAAGAACCTTGTGTTGGTTTTGATTTCTTTGCGAGTGTCAAAAATTTGCAGTATAAACGAGTGTAACTTTTGATTGCGTTGTTTTAGAAGTTTTGGGTGTTTTCTATGTATAATATGTATGTATTTACAAAAAAAAAAGTATATATGTATTTGTATCAGTTGTCTAGTACCCATAACACAAGCTCTGCTTAGCTTGGGACTAGATGGCGTTGTGTGTTAGATGTCCGAAATATTTATTTATTTATTTATTTATTCATATGAATTTTGTGAAAAGCTTTAAACTTAAAATTACAAACAGAGTGTCTGTTCCAATTTAATTTATTTTAATGATTTTCATTGTCAACTTTTTTTTGTCTGGAACTGCATTGAAATTAGAATAAAACATCATGGTAGGTTTTACAAATTGTTAATAACATCCATTAACTGTTCTAAAAAAATTTAACCAAGAAGAGATTTAACGGCTGTACCACCATGAGCTTGCTCAATAGTTGGGAGGAAACCATTCTCATCAGCAGTATAGTTGATAAGATAAGTTATTCCATCAGGACCCACCCACGAGTACGATCCAGTCATGGCCACGAATTCATCTTCAGCGCCGGCGTTTTTCAACTCTCCCCTTTCTTGTCGTTTAGATCCATCGCTCTGTTCGTATCTGTAAAAAGGAATTATCCTTCGTTGTAATATTTGAAACTAACATATTTTTAATGAGAAATGCTGTCTTTATAATTCATTCAAGGTGGTAGAGCTTCGCTGATTTCAGCACGAACGGGCTGGCTCGACCGGGGCGGTACTACCTTCGCACAGAAAATCAACGTAAAATGACAGTGTTCATGCTGTCGTGTTTCATTGGTGAGTACGAGACCGGAGGCCCAATGATGCAGAAGCATCACTAGTCCGCCATGGGGTGGGTCACCATGCTGCATTGTTGCATTGTCTACATTCGCAGCATGGTGACCACCACTCTTGGATTCTGCTATGCTTTCCATCAGGCAGAGTAGAGTCATTTTGGCAGGGCTAAACATAAATAAAAAAAGGAAAGCCGTTGAAGCTTCCAGTTACTCAGGCGTTGTTGTCCTACTATAATAGTACTTTACACATCTAATAAAGAACGAACGTTTGCTCCCAAAATAGGCAGAGCCAATACTATTTTATCCAACTAAAAATAAAGCAATTGTAGGACTTAAAATGTCGAAAAGGTAAGACTTACTCAAAATTATAGGCCCCAAGTCCATCATTATTAGACACAAATTTTAAAACTTGAACATCCTCAGGCTTGGGAGCAGCAGCCACCACAGTAACAAACACAAAAATCACCAACTGAAACCGAAACACACACTGTAATCACTTTTTAGGTAAAGCACTTTTGGAATGCTAACACTTTTATATAAATTGATAAATCGATGCAGTTTAAAAGTAATTGTACTAACCAGTTTCATATTTATGATTAAAATTAAATAACTTGCTGCACTCAGTTTTATTGAACGATGTATACTGCATCTAATAACTCACTTTATATACTATTCCGAATTTTATGTTACAACATAAAGTCACTTGTAGATGTACATCTTGTTATAATGTTTTTGTTATATTTAACTACTCATACGATACATTGAAGGTGACGAACGTTAGAGGACATCATCGATAAGAAAGTTACGAAATAAATATTTTAATTATATGTCTAGGTGCAGATGACTTTATTTGTATTTTGTGTGATTGACAGCAATTAGGAAACTCTTTGTTAACTTTGTTGTGAAATGCAAATTAATAAATAGACCGTCGTATTGCTGTGATTATGATTCTTGACTCAATTATTGCGCACTGATTTTAAAATTACCCAGCTTGTTAACATACTGGGCACTGTCGAATTATACAAATATTTATATTTAAATTTAATGACTCGGTCCTGAAATATAGTTCTATTTTTAAAAAACAGTTCGCATACTAGAAATATTCCTGTACCATGGAGAACTTCATAAACATACATGAAACGGACACAACTAACACCCAGAAGAATATTAATGTGTGGATTACGCTCAACGTACCTATCTAATGCCAATAGCAAATGGTAATAATGAGTTTAATATTAGTGTTTAAATGGATTCCATATCAGAATATTGATATATTAACAATTATTCTTACGGAAATTAACGCGATCACTTATTAAAAGGTATCACATACCTCTGATTTGCCTCACGTTTCGACCAGGTTTTTTTTTTTTTTTTTTTTAATGTTATCCCATTAGGGGATAACGCAGCTTTTCCCCGTCCAAAGATACGACAGGACCTTGTCATTCCTTTTGTGTCTGTTTATGTCGTTTATTTATTTTTATTTATTTATTAGTTTTTTGGCACTAAGTGCCTCGTGCCAATCATTCTGTTTTCATCACTTTTATTAGTAACTTAGGGAATATTTTTACACATTTTATTATTGTATTTTATTTTTATCTTATTACAATTTCCTATTCTGTACAATATTTATATCTTACAATTTGTCTATAATATTTAATAGTATAGTTTTTAAACCTAATATAATTTTTGTATTATACAATTCTTTCCAAATATTATTTTTATTTAATATATTTCTATGTTTATATTTTATATATTTTATAAATTTCGTGTTTGTTTAATTTTGTAGTCCCTTCTGATAGTGATGCTTCCAAGACTTCTCACATAGTCATTGCCTCCAACATGCGATCGTGATATCTGTGACTCTGTATGTTATGTTCGTGTACGTGTCCAGTGTTATGTATGTTTTTTGTTCCTATCTTTGTCAACAATGTACACATATACTCAAATATATGCAATTGTTGACACCTCGTTGTGTTGTGTGTAAAGTGTTTCTGCGTTTGTTTGTTCGTGTCCTATGTTAGCGTGCATGTTTTGATTTATTCGTATATATTTATTATATATTTCCTAAATCAATGTGTGTGTGTATGTGTGTGTGTGTAGGTTTGTGTGTTTCTGTATGGTATGTGTACTGTGAGTATGTGAGTCACAAATAGGCGGTGTTGGATCTCGCCAGGTAGTCCCATTTTGAGCGGGTTGGGCACTCGGCGCTAAAGGTGTTGTGGCCGATGTTCCGCAGCCCAGAGTGCGTGCAGTTGCAGCACCGCGGTTCAGCTCCCTTGATGTAGTCGGGGCACGTGTTGCGCAGTAGCAGTGGCTGCACCTGTCCACACTCTCGGTGCAGAATTTACGGCCGTGGCCGAAAGCTAGGCACTTGGTGCATTGGATGAGCGGAGACTGGTCCTCCACTCTGACCCTTTGCAGGTCCAGGTAGAGGGTTCCAGCCTCCGTCATCCTCTGCCATACCTTTGGCTTCACCTGGATGACTATGTGAGACGTCTTCGGATTTCTGGTCCTTTTCTTGTACTTAATCCTAATTTCACTCTCTGTTTGTGGTAGGCCCACGAAGATATCGGCGTTTTGGGTGTAAAGGGCCCTTAACGTCTCTTTTTCGTCACTCTCCATATGGACGTCTTTTAGGACGACCAATGGATCTTTATTCTTCATGGGCTCTACCACAAGCCCACCACCACAGCTCTCAATTTTCTCCCTTACTCTATCCCGCTCAGCCTCTGTGTCACAGCCCAGGATGACGGTGCTGTTTTTCGCCATCCTGGCTTTGCTGACACTTAGGCCAGTACCCCTGGCGTCGACCGCCTCCCTCACCCCGGCGAGAACCTCATCGGCAGTCTTCTGACTGTCCGTTAAGGTCACCGCCAGCGAGTGAAGCGTCGGTCGGCGCCCGGGTCTGGCTGCTGCGACACTGGCACAGGTTTTAGGGGCTTCGTCCGGGACTCTCTCAGGAACTCGCCTTTCTAAAGTTTTGTCAAGATGCGTCTTGTTCTCAGCGACGACATCTCTGGCGACGGCGGCAACCAGATTCTCCAGTTGAGTCTGGGAACGTTTCGACCAGGTTGCACTGGCCGTGGTCACAGGCTGACTGTGATATTGATAAGAATTATTTTTTAAACCTTACGAATTTACACAAAACTTTAGTGTTAAGTTATTTTTGCTGTCATTTTGTCAAGACTTGTAAAAATAAGTTAAATTTGGTCTGCGGTCACTTGAATCAAGCTTTATGTTAACGCAATCAAAGGCTGGAAATCAAACGTGAAACCTCAGCACAACTGCTAGACATGGGCCTCCTCCTCCTTTGCCTCAAGAACCGGTCTTATGCTTCAAACATCGAACTGTTTCCCGTAACCGATTTATTTACTTTAGATACTTTAATATGTCAGTTTATTCTTTAAAGTTTAATGTAAGACGTTTTGTGTATGATTACACAAACACGAAAAATACCTATTGATTTCAGTAGGCATCTGAATGGTACAAAACAACTACTTCAGATGTAATTTCCCTTACGATTATTCCGTCATTAGCGAGTTCTACGACTTTAGCAATGTCAATAATAGAAGATGTGGACTTTTGTGGAAATCAATGTATTAAATTATATACTAGGTATATGACACTGATTCAATAACATATTTATGTGACTATTATAAATAGACATACAAAGGTATGAAGATGTTGAAACTAGGTATAACTTGTTCAAGTTTACGACTTTGAAATTTTATTTCTTTTTTTCGTTCTTTTAATATAGCTAGCTGTACTTTATTCTAGATGCAAGGTATTGCTAGTATCTAGTATTCTTTTTTGCATGCTTGAAAACGTTTACTTACTTTTAATGATTATTGGTTTATTTGTTAAGGCGTGAAAGCCTAACAAACATACGAGTTCATCTCACCTTCGCAATCATAACATTAGCTTGTATCCAAATATCGAGCCTTGGGGCTTATGCTAACTGGGGTCATATTAACTCAATAAAGAAAAATTACAAATCTACGGCTTCTTTTGCAAGATTTAGCAAACTTACCAAACTGGTTAATAAACCGTTAAACTTTTTTATACCATTTAAATAACTAAGAACCATATGGCCACCGTAACTTATATTTGCAAAACGTTTGCAACATCACTGGCGTCGGTTGCGTGGTTCTCGTATATTTAAGTTCAATTTACACCCGATCATTGTTAATCATTTTAAAATAAGCGTGTTGAAACTCTAATTGTAGCTATACTTTTTACATCTTAGAAATTGAGAAAACTGAGAAAGTACACAAACTAGCTACTAATGGTTAATCAAAATAACTGAGCACTTTGGCAATCAAAGATTTGTAAATTTAGAATATTTTGAAATAGAAACACTGTTAAGAGACAGAACTTATGGAATAAAAGTATAATTTTTCGAGTAGGTTAATACAGATATTGGAAGTTGGAGATTAGATATGTTAAATCTCATGTGAAATTGATGATACCCACTTTTTTAGTTTCCCTTTTGATGTTTTTTAGGGTATAAGTTTATATAAAAATAATATAACTATAAGTGTTTGAATTATTCAAACACTTTTAATATTATTATTATTTTATTTATAACTGACCGACTTCAAACAGATTTTATCTATCTGGCACAGATAATATTACTTTATTTAAACTAATAGGTAATTAGAGTTAGATAAGAATTGTCACTTTATCATAGCAATTTAAGGCAGTCAAATCAAAGCCAGTTTATTTTACGCTTTTAAGTGATTCTACGTATGGTGTTTTCGTTTGATGGGTTTTTAGTGTTGGTTTATTATTTTTCCTAAATATATTTTATTGCTGCGAGAAATCTATATAGCTTATTATTTAACAACTAAAATGTGAGAAAGTGTATTCATAGAGGGCACACGATTGACCCTTCTCGAGGAATAGTGATGGGTCCTCACAAAACATGCAAAGTTTATTGCTTTGTTGCAAAATGGATACGCCTTAAATGTTACTATGAAATGAGTTTCACATAGTTCGTACTGGAGATGTTTACTTAATAATTTAGCAGGACCTTTTAAGTAGATAGGTAGTTTTATTATACAAGAAAATTTTAAGTTTGTTTATATTTTCTATAATTCATGTATTTCTATTTAACATTATAAACACCGAGCTTTATTACGTAAGTATTCAGTTTGTTGTCTGCCTGCCTCATTGTACTAGTGGTAAGCGTATGCGACTGCCGATCAAGAGGTCTCGGGTTCGATTCCCGTGTCGAAATGAAAGTGTTGTTGGGTTTTTCTTACAAGAAATTCTTAATAATAACATGGTGTTTGGAATTTTGGTGTTGTTATCTCTTTCTCGATCTTTCCTTAAACTACACTCATAGTAAAGTTTCAAGTTGTCATCATCCTATAATTAACTTAAGTGGATAAGTAATATGAAATACTATACAAATTGGTACTACAGCTATAAATAACTGATTAAAGTTATGAGATACTTAATCGCACATCTATTCACGCAAGAATGTAAAGATACTATTGTAGCTCTAACTAAACGGTTCCTCGACCGACATGTAATCATGACATATAGAATATTGTTTACTAGCTGACCCGCTGACCTATTTGTCTACACCTATAAGGGATCTACTTACCAAAATTCAAGTTTGTAAGTGTTACATTTTCTGAGATTTTGTGATTACTCAACTTCGTTTGCGTCTCTCCATAAGAAATATTTTTTTCCCATTTTCCCAACATTTTCGGTCGGTACCTGGCTCCTATTAGTCGTAGAGTAATGTTACGTAGCCTAAAACCTTCCTCGTCAAATGGGCTATTTAACAAAAAAGAATTAGCAAAGTCGGTTCAGCCGTTCACGCGTGATGTTGTGACCAAGGCAAATAGGGATTGATTCTTATATATAGACTAGCTGTCCCGGCAAACGTCATTTTGCCATAACTACTAATAAATTAAAAATTAATTAAAAAAACATTGTCCAGCGGACAAAATTGTGAATCTAAACCATTCCCAGATCCCCATGAACACACACAAAAAATTTCATTAAAATCGGTCCAGTCGTTTGAGAGTAGTTCAGTGAAATACACACTCACAGGAGAATTATATATATAAAGATATAGATTGTGTGTACATTTTACTCGGTTTCTATCTTTACAAAGTTTCTTCCTTTGAAACAAAGGAACTTAAGAGTGTTATATTTTGAAGTTTTAAGCTATAAAAAAGTTGATTTGAGGTAAAGTTTATCGTGAAACTTGAAGATAAACTTAACCATGAGTTCTTTCAGGAGTTAACCGAACAAATAGTGTTATATACAATTTAATCAACAAGAACATCTACAGACATTTGTAGCATGTTAAAAGAAAGCTTGTAGGTGGTCACACGCGCTACTCGGTTTCTGATAGTGCCCAATTATTTTAGTGGTTATGGCAGGATTATATTTATTAAAATTATTTAGAAGAACTTATAGATTACTAATGATCGTACATATATTAACAAGATTTATTTTTATTTATTTACTAATACAACCCACAAGAACACGCGCCTTAAAAGCTAAGAGGCTATTTAAATAAATTATATCGATGTCCTTATTATTAAACGATTTTATTTAGATAGCCCTGTTTTTTTGGGTCAAATTTGCCGTGGTAGAGGGGAATGGGCCGGCTCGACTGGAGTGATACCATACGGCCTCACAGAAATCCGGTGTAAAATAGCGCTTGCGCTATGTTTCATGTAGCGAGTGAGGATACCGGGGGGCCATACCCCAACCCCTCCCGCATCCCTCTCCCCATCCCACAAAGGCCGGCAACGCACTTGTGACCCCTCTGGTGTTGTGGGTGTCTACGGGTAATCGCTTACCATCAGGCGATACGTCTACTCGTTTGCCCCTATTCTATAACATCCTGTTGACAGATTGATCTGAAATTTGGAACACCCCTTTGGTTCTGGTGACAATACAAGTAAATAAATTATGTTACGTTGTAAATCTAAAATGGCTGCCGTTACAAAATGTTGGTCTACAAATTTTGTAACAAATACCTCAATATGAATATCATATGAAAGGGCTTAACTAGTAAAACACAGTTCACTATGAAAAAATTAAAATCCATGATAGCCGCCGCTAAAAATTGCTGGTTAACACATTTTGTCACGACTACCACTTTATGGGTACCAAATGAAAGGGCTTAACTAGTACAAGTAATAGTAGTCTTTGGAAGGATTATGAATTGAGAAATCACATTGCCATTAACGAAACCGTGAAATAATGAGGCACTAAATGAAGTAATTAGAATGAGACGTACTAGGTAATTAAATTAAACACTAACAATTTAAAATTTAAAAGGTATGTAAAAAAAGTTTTTAATTTAAACGGTTTTATTGTAAATGATGTACTAAAAGGGAAAAAATAATTCGGTAGGTCCTAGGTTCCAGTCATTACACCCCTTTCCCTCATCAATCTAAAGCATTCATCAGATAAAAAATAAAATCGTTGGACGTTGCGCGTCAACTGAGTTGACTGGATGAAAGCACCAACGATTGGATTTTACACAGTGGTGATATCCATATAGGTACTTATTAAATATATGTATATAGGGTCTGTTACGTTTGAACTTTACAATGCGTGGGCTATTGATACTCTTATGTAATCTGATGAGTAAAAGGGCCTTGAGTATTACAGCATTTTTTCTCATAAATTATGTCACGATTATGTTCTTTGCTTTGTCATAAAGTTCACATTGATGCAACATATTTTAGCTATATTAGGTGGTAATAACTTTTTAATGCTATTTTTGGATTATTTATTTTATTGCTTTATGCACAAATACATGCATCGGCGGATTTAATGCCTAAGGCCATTCTCTGCCAGTCGACCGATTGAGCGATGAAGAGAAAAGGTGAGGTAGGTGCACTTAGCATGCAATTAATGAATTATTCTTTGATAGGTGATAATAAGTAAAAAAAAAGTTGAAGGTGTCAAGCGACACCCCGATGGAACGAAGTATATATATATGTGCTCTGTCTGTCTATTCTTTCATAGATGCGCGGGACTTTGCAAGCACAACAGAGTGTATATATATATATATATATATATATATATATATATATATATATATATATATATATATATATATATATATATATATATATATATATATATATATATCGACGTAGGAATGCATATTTGCTGTAAGTAGGCATATTGCAATTGTTCACCAGAGCCAAAAAACTTTATTGATTTCGGAAAAAAATTAATAGTTTCTGACCTATCCATGATATTGCTACCATTTTTGGAACATAGGTTTATTTAACTGCCAGTCACCATTTGCAATGTAAACTTTTTATCCAAAGTTACTATAAGTATGTGTTTGGCTAGTTACAGCAATCAGTTTTTTAAATCACATACCTTTAAAACGCTGTAACTAAGGAAGAAAAATGTACGCGTAGATGGAAATATTATCAATTTACAGGCGGTAAATGTGCTGTATGCAGTAAATTTATTTATATGGGTACTGCAATTCAAGGTGTAAGATTAAATTTATAATTATGATTAGATCTAGAAATGGAGTGGGTTAGTTGGTAATGTAATGTTTGGTTGAAATAAAATTTCGTAAATGGTTAATTAAATAATTATTTTATTTTATTTTATTTTACAATTGTAGGAAAACTTACTTATGGTCTTTTAAATTGTTGAAACAAAATTTTAAACTCTAATTATACTGCCAGAACTTCTTTTCAACAATACAATGAATTAAGAAAGTATTTTCCTCTTATATATAAGAAATAAAACATAAAAAAATACAAAAAAAAATAAGGCTTTAAAACTAATTAATAACGCTAGATGTAAATAAAAACATTGAATCCAATCAAAAAATATTTATTTAAAAGTAAAAAACAGAAACTTAGTAGCAATTTGCCTTATTTTAGAACGAAAATACAATTATAATTGAAACTTAACATGAAGACATTGTGTTCAATCAAAAACATGTAATAAGGGAAAGGTAGTAGAGCCACGCTGATTTCAGCACGAACGGGCTGGCTCGACTGGGGCGGGACTACCCTCGCACAGAAGACCAACCTAAAATGACAGCATTCGTGCTGTCGTGTTTCGTTGGTGAGTGCGAGACTGGAGGCCCATAGATGCAGGAGTGACGGTTAACGTGATAAGTGTGTGAGCGAAAGAGTGCTCGCGAAGTCATAGTAAGGTTGGATCGAACCGTCGGCTAGGGAGACCCGTAGAAACGGTGGTGCCGCTGGCCGCCCGCGGCATAGAGAGGGATCCAACCACGGCTAACCACGCTGGGAGGCTGCCCCGTCAGGTCGCGCATAATCCACGGAGTGGCTCGTCGTGCCGGTTGGTGACCGGACGGTGGGACCAGGCGACCATTTCCGGGAGGACTCAAGAACTACGCACCAGAGTTGTCTCCCGTACTGACACCCTTGTACCGCCTGTCCTATTCCTCAGGACTTGTTCCGGGGGCTTGAAGAGAGGCGAACGTTCAACCTATCCCCAAAAAAGGTGACCGTTCAGACCCGGCTGATTACCGACCTATAGCCGTAACTTCCATTGTCTGTGGTGCTCGAACGGATCATCAACAAGCAATTGGTCCTCTACCTGTAAGATCACTCCTTGCTAAATGATCGGTAATATGGCTTTAGGCCGAACCGATCCACGGGTGATCTTCTAGTGTATGTCACTCACCTTTGGGGTGAAGCTATTGATGGTCATGGGGAGTCCTTGGCCATTAGCCTCGACATGGCCAAAGCTTTTGATAGGGTTTGGCACCGCTCGCTTCTCTCCAAACTTCCCGCAGTCGGCCTGCCTCCCAAACTCTGCACATGGGTCTCCGCATTCCAGCACCAGCGCCGCAGTAAGGTCCTTTGCGACGGTGCGGCCTCTGATTATCGGCAGGTAAACTCTGGTGTACCTCAAGGCTCTGTCCTGTCGCCCACGCTGTTTCTTCTGCATATCAATGACATGTTGGCCCTAGGCGATATACATTGCTATGCAGACGACAGTACAGTTCATGGGCGATATTTTGGTCACCCTACAGCCAAGTCTGCAGGTGTTGAGGATAAGCGACAGGATTTTGTCGCTGAGCTCAACCTGGTCCTAAGCCGCATCTCTCAATGGGGCACTGAGAATCTGGTCGAGTTTAACGCCAAGAAAACACAGGTGTGCGCGTTATCTACCAAAAAGTCTCCCTTCCTTCCCTTCTCCACTTTTCGGAACACTCAACTGCCCCTACAAGATAAGCTCGGTATCCTGGGTATGGATGACTGCCATGACCTCAACATGCGTGAGAACATCGAAAGCGTCATTAAAGCGGCCTCGCGAAAGTTAGGTGTACTTAACAAGGTGAGACGCTTCTTCTCGCCCGGGCATCTGTGTCATCTCTACAAGACCCAGGTTCGCTCGTGCGGGGAGTACTGTTTTCATCTATGCGATGGTGCCGCACAGTATCTGTTTGACGCTTTCGATCGGTTGCAGCGGCGAGCAGTCCGCATCATCGGTAGTTACGATGCCACCGAGTTTCTTGAACCTCTGCAGCTGCGAAGAGATATCGCCTCTACGGCAGTCCTCTATCGCCTGTATCATGGAGAGTGTTCTGAAGAGCTCTTCCAACTGGTCCCCCCTTCTCCATTCCTCTACAGGACAACACGTGCTGGCCTTCGCAGTCACCCTTTTAGAGTAGAAGAAATATAAATGATTTATCAAAATGCATTATCTCAAATTTCTAAAAAACCGTGTGTCTAAAAATACGTGATGATTTGCTGTAAATAACGAAAACTAAAACGATAGGTTCCCTAAACTTGCTGTAAGTAAACGAATGTAAAAATCACACACCGCAAATATGCTGTAAGTAGCGAAAAGTTTTTAAATGGGAAGAAGTAAGTATTTGTAAAGCAAAAAATGCAGTCTTTCTTTTGCTGTAAGTATAAAATGTCTAAAATGACTGGATTTTAGCCTACATACAGCATTTAATCTTGCTAAAAAAAATATAAGTACGGGCGTTTTCAACGGCGTATGTAATTTTTTTTTCATCGTAGAGCCACAGGACCCGGGTCAGTCGATGCGGCTTTTTTTTCTGATTCTAATGATGGTAAAAAGTCACTTTAGGTATTTTGTCTACTTACAGCAAATATGCTTTCCTACGTCGATATATATCTGGGGCGGTATACTATGGGGATCTTGTGTCAACTGCGGTGAATTTCCGTGCGTTTAGGCGATTCTGCCATACATACTATAGTAATCAAATATAGCTCACTTAGGACCCCTAATACTTTATCCGTGGTGCTTCCCGGTTTAAAAAAAGGTGTCTGCCTATTTTGACTTCATTTTGTCTCCCGCTTTGCTAAGGAGGGAAGTGGACTTATCATATTTCCAACTCCTCCTGTTTTTCTTCTGATTAATTTCGTTGCGGGTTCCAAGACAGTTAATATTTTTTCCTGGGACTTCCCGATTGTCATAACTCGGTGTGTTCGTGGGTCACTGCTGTTGATCCTGGTGTACAGGAGTTACAGCGGTGGGCGTGTGGGTGGGATTAGTCCCAATATATATATATTGTCCTCCACTCGGCAATTGTTGATCAGGCTGAGATACGCTATAATTGTTGATCCACCTTTTTGGCACTATTTCTAAGATAGTTACCAGTGTATCATCTTATACACGCAATATAAGTATTATACGCCCTCCGACGCTGTGCTTAAGTCTACGGCAAATACTCTAGCTCGTCATCGTTTTTCACGGCAATTGTAGCTCTGATAACGGTCAACTTTATGATACTTGATGATGCTTTGTTGATCAATATACACAACGTTTTGATCAACATATGCCGCGTAAACTAGCATTTTAAAACGCGGGGCTGGAGCAGAAACCTCGGTCGAAAGGAACAGGTATATTATTGTTATAATAAAGTTCCTAAAAATAATGTGCGATAGCTCATTCGATTCGTAATGAGTGTCATGACGTCTAGAAAAATGTTTTTACGGATTTATTAGCGCATAAAAAATTGCGATTGTTATTAACAAAATAAGAAAAGGAAAAAAAGATATTTAGTTTTTCGTTAAAAACTTCTAAATTACTAATATTTAAGGAATTGTTGAAACTAGACCCTGAAAAACAAGGAAATTTCCAATGAACAAGTCCTAACTCTTGAAACTATATCACCAATTTTGAAAATTATTTTTGTGTTCGAACCTACAAAAAATGAGCATACCCGCTCATTTTTTGTAGGCACGTACTATGTTATTAGTGTATTTTACTATAGTTACACCGATATTTTCATTCATCATCATTCTGGTAGTCATCATTTCATGATCATGAGCTGATGATGTAAGGTACAGCTCCTTAACGGTTAGAATTTGGAGGATAAATCTTTAAATATCATATGTATGCATGTTACCTTTAGTCGTATTCTTTCAAATTATTTAGATAAGCTGATGATGAAAGGTATAACTCCTCAACGGTTAGGAGATGGAAGATAATCCTTCGATTTCTTATGCATCTATAGACCTTTAGTTGTGTAGTTTCAAGTTATTTAGGTGAACTGATGGTAAAAGGTAAAACTCTTCAACAGTTAGGAATTAGAAGATTATTTTAATATTACACGTACGTATAGACCTTAACTTGTATTCTTTTGGAGTATGAGGCTGATTCTTTAAATCTATACTTATAAAATAACAAGTCCTGACTGACTGACTGACTGATTCATCATCGCCGAGCGTAAACTATGATACTTAGGGCTATGAAATTTGGTGAGTAGGATTGTTTTATCGAGTAGACATCCACTAAGAAAGGAATTTCGGAATTTCTACCCCTAAAGGGGTGAAATAGGGGTTGAAAGTTTGTGTGGAAGTCCGTCATTTTTTAAGTTAGAAACCTGAAACTTTATTTTTGGGCTGCTGATTAAAAATGAGTAAACACGTATTTCAGCGTTTCTGAATATTCTACCCCTAAGGGGTGAAATAGGGGTTGACATTTCGCGTATAGGTTAGTTTGGAAGTCCGTAATTTTTGAAGTTCGAAACATAAAACTTTGTTTTTGGGCTACTGACTAGAAATGAATATATACATATTTAAGCGTTTCCTGATATTCTACCCCTAAGGAGTGAAATAGGGGTTGAAAGTTTGTATGGAAGTTCGTCATTTTTGAAGTTAGAAACATATAATTTTATTCATGTGCTAATGATTAAAAATGAGTAGATACGTATTAAAGCGTTTCTGGATATTCTACCCCTAAGGGGGTGAAATAGGGGTTGACATTTCGCATATAGGTTAGTCTGGAAGTCCGTAATTTTTGAAGTTCAAAACATGAAACTTTGTTTTTGAGCTACTGACTAGAAATGAATAGATACGTATTTAAGCGTTTCCTGATATTCTACCCCTAAGGGATTAAGTAGGGGTTGAAAGTTTATATGGAAGTTCGTCATTTTTTAAGTTAGAAACATGAAACTTTATTCATGTGCTACTGATTAAAAAAAAAGATGCGTATTTAAGCGTTTGTTGGTATTCTACCCCTGAGGAGGTGAAATAGGGGTTGAAAGTTTGTATGGAAGTTCGTCATTTTTTAAGTTAGAAGCATGAAACTTTATTTTTAGACTACTGATTACAGATAATACAGATAATGAATACATACCTATTTAAGTGTTTCTGAATATTCTACCCCTAAGGGGTGTAATAGGGGTTGACATTTTGCATATAGGATAGTCTGGAAGTCCGTCATTTTTGAAGTTCGAAACATGAAACTTTGTTTTCGGGCTACTGATTAAAAATAAGTAGATACATATATCAGCGTTTCTGAATATTCTACCCCTGACCGGTGAAATAGGGATGGAAAGTTTGTATAGAAGTTCGTCATTTTTTAAGTTAGAAATATGAAACTTCATTCATGTGCTAATTATTAAAAAAGAATAGATACGTATTTGAGCGTTTTTGTATATTCTACCCTAAAGGGGGTGAAATAGGGGTGGATAGTTTGTATGGAATTTCGTCATTTTTAAGTTAGAAGCATGAAACTTTATTTTTGGGCTACTGATTAAAAATGAGTAGACACATATTTAAGTGTTTCTGGATTTTCTACCCCTAAGGGGTGAAATAGGGGTTGACATTTCGCATACCGGTTAGTCTGGAGGACCGTCATTTTTGACTTTCGAAACATGAAACTTTGTTTTTGGGCTACTGACTAAAAACGAGTAGATACGTATTTAAGCGTTTCTAGATATTCTACTCCTAAGGGGTGAAATAGGGGTTGAAAGTTTGTATGAAAGTTCGTCATTTTTTAAGTTAGATACATGAAACTTTATTCATGTGCTACTGATTAAAAATAAGTAAATATGTATTTCAGCGTTTCTGAATATTCTACCTCTAAGGGGTGAAATAGGGGTTGACATTTCGTATATAGGTTAGTCTGGGAGTCCGTCATTTTTGAAGTTCAAAACATAAAACTTTGTTTTCGGGCTACTGATTAAAATAAGTAGATACGTATTTAAGCGATTCTGGATATTCTACCCCTAAGGGGAGAAATAGGCATTGACATTTCTTAAATAAGTTAGTTTGGAAGTCCGTCATTTTTTAATTTAGCAGTCTAAAAACTTTCGTCTTTTTGTTTCTGATTACAAATAGATGAATACTTATATCAGCATTTATGGGCATTCTGTTCCTAGAGGGGTTTAAATATGGGTCGAATGTTTGTGTAAAAGTTTTTTTAATTGGGCTACTGATCAAAAATAAATAAAGATGTTTAAAAACATGAATAAACTATTCATACACACTTTTACACAGTTTTAATGAAATACATATAATCAACTTTCACGCGAGCAAAGCCGCGGGCAACAGCTAGTACCATATATAGAAATAGGAATTTTGGAATTTCTACTCCTAAGAGGGTGAAATAGGGGTTGAAATTTGTATTGAAGTCAGTCATTTTAAGTTGGGAACATGAAACTTTATCTTTAGGCTACTGATTAAAAATAAGTTAATACGTATTTAAGAGTTTCCGGAGATTCTACCCCTAAGGGGTGTAATAGGGGTTCACATTTCGTATATAGGTTAGTCTCGAAGTAGACTTTTGATTACAAATAAATAAACACTGATATCACAGCATTTATGGGAATGAGCATTGATGGGAATCCCTCTCTTAAAGGGGTAATAAAAAGGTCGAAAGTTTGTGCGAAAGTCAATTTTTTAAGGTATACAAATGAAACTTTATTTCCTAGACCACTGAAACAGTTAAAAAAAGTTTTTCAAGTAGGTAGAACTTGGTAGGTACTACTTGGTGTATACCACGCCGTTTTAAAATATTAGTTCCCGTGACATATGTTAATCAAACGTTGTGTATATTGATCAACAAAGTATCATCTAGTATGAAAAAAGTGATCAACAAAGTATCATATATGAAAAAGATAACGGTTATTAGAGCTGCAATTGCCGAGTCATTCGAGATAGAGATTTTGCCGTAAACTTAAGCACAGCGTTGCAAACCGAATAATACTATATTGCGCCTATAAGACTATACACTGGACACTTCCTTAGAAATAGTACCGAAAAGGTGGATCAACAATTATTGCAATTTCGGCCTGATCAACAATTGGCGAGTAGATGACAATATATATATATATATATATATATAAATGTTCAACTCCTGTTTCACGCCCTTAGAGGTAGAATATCCAGAAACGGTTAAATATGTCACCACTAATTTTTAATCAGTAGCCGTAAAATAAAGTTACCTCCTCTTAACTTTAAGAAGGACGTACTTACAACAACATACAAACTTTCAACCCCTATTTCACGCCCTTAGGGGTAGAATATCCAGAAACACTTAAATACGTATCCAGTTATTTCAATCAATAGCCCAAAGATAATGTTTCATGTTCTACCTTAAAAATGACAAACTTTCATACAATCTTTAACCCCCTATCTCACCCCCTTAGGGGTAGAATATCCAGAAACGCTTAAATGCGTATCATGTCATTTATAATCAGTAGCCCAAAGATAAAGTTTCATGTTCTAACTTAAAAAATGACAAACTTCCATATAATCTTTTAATCCCTATCTCACCCCTTTAGGGGTAGAATATCCAGAAACGCTTAAATACGTATCTAGTCATTTTTTAATCAGTAGCCCAAAGATAAAGTTTTATGTTCTAATTTAAAAAATGACAAACTCTCATACAATCTTTAAACCCCTATTTCACCCCCTTAGGGGTAGACTATCCAGAAAGGCTTAAATACGTATCAACTAATTTTTTTACTTTTGGTAAAGTTAAATAGTACCTAAATATATCTGATTACGTACCTTTTTTTGTTTGAAGGGTCCTTAGGCAATAATACGTTACGCATTAATTCGTTAATTCATTGTGAAGCAAAGTGGAAACAGTCTATCATAGAAAAGACCCAATCGTGGAGAAGGTGGTCTCTGATTGGTCCGTTTGAATCGGATCAACAATAGCTGGTGTGGATTTGTATAAAAATGATGTAAATAGTTCGTAATTCTGCCAGCAGAGGGGTTGCAATTGTTGATCTAGAGCGGAGCCACATTAGTTCGCCGGAATACACATTAGATCAACAAAACCTGTTGCTGATCAACAATCGCCAACAGATTAACAATTAACTGACGCCACGTCGCGTCAGATCAACAAGGGCCGAAAAGAGGTATCTATATATATATATATATATATACTCTCTTGACTTCGTAAACACAACAGTGTATAGATTAGAATACGCACGGCTTGCTAAATACATACGTTCTGATATTGTAATATTACAATATAATTGGCTTTAGAATTTATTAAAATTATGACGCGTAACTTGCTAAACACACAATAATGGAGAGATTATAATGCGTATGACTTGGTTAGCACAATAACAAAGAGAGGTTCTAATGCGTACTTGCTTAAAATACAAAAGCATTTATTATTGTCTGTATAAAATCTCTACTTACCTAACTCCATCAGCAATATACGGAACTTGTGCAGAAACACTGTCAGGATTCATAATTATTATTATTTTTTATTATTTATTATGTAAAAAAAACCTGTATTCACTCAACAAAAATAATCTTCACGACACCACACTGTTCAATGCGAAATAGAAATGAAAATATCTGGCTAGTTTTCTGTAAGAGAGAGAGAGAGACAGACAGAGAAACATGCGCACGCCGCACGTCTTACAATAGCTTACTATAGCAAAAAGTGTCGTTACAACTTTTCGTGAGAATTTTTTCCGTCTAGCCCCCTTTTACAACGCGAGATAAGGAACTTCGTTCCAAAACCTGAAAAGTGCGAGTCACGTTCGCACACCGAGGATTCCGTACAGACCCGTAGGTAAATTATATGATATAACTAAAATTAATGCTTTTCGCAATTTTTCCTTGCACGTGTCGGTCAATAAACCTGAGTATTTGACTTGAATTTCAGCGTGATACCTCCACACATTCCTGAGGAAATTAGGAGAGAGACAGACGGACAACAAGGTGATCTTGTAAGGGTTCCATTTTTTTCATTTTGAGGTACGGGCCGTAAAAATAAAATATTGTTGCACATGTACAGTGGCATATTGCGTCTTCGATCAATAAAAATATCTTAATGAGTGGAAAAGATTCACCCCAACACCACTAAGATACAGTTCGAACTTGGGTATTATGTTAGCACTTATGATTTCTAGCCAAAGTTCTGCCGTCCCATAATAAAACTATCCATTTGACATAAACGTTCAAAAACTGGGTTATTTAAATACGTTTTCAAACTTTTTTTTAAGTTTATGCGTCAGTCATTGGCAACGTTGAGTTCATTTGGCGTATTTTATTTATTATAATAGATTTAGTATATATATATATATATATTATATATACATTATATTATTATTATTATATACAATTATAATAGATCTAAGGTTTTTGAAAAAATATTACACACCAGGCTTAGTGAACATCTTGATTCTATAATTTTTTTATTTGAAAGACAGTACGGATTCAGGACAAAATCAATCAAATCGGAAACACAAAATCGTACTACAAGACGAGCCATCATCTTGTTCTTCCAAAGTCCAGAACAAACTACGGAAAAAGAACTATTAGATATGAAGGAGCACAAATGTATAATTCACTACCTAAGAAAATTAAGGACACAGAATCTTCAAGTTTATTTAAAAAAAAAAAATGTCACATCTTGAAAGGCTATAAAAATTAAAAAATGTTATAAATAAATAATAAAATTCAAGGAGTGTGAATAGTCCCTAATTGGAGTGGCGCGTTTGTGCCTCAATTTTTGTCGCCTACCTACAATACATTTTATTATTGTAAACGAGCTCTGAACCATGTACCTTTTTTTTTAGTTATTATATTATTTCTTATGTTAAGTGATTGGTAATCTTTGAAAAATAAATAATTTTAACCTTATTTAGTCAATGCAAAACCGAGAGTTTCTAGCTTTTTAGTACTTTCAAATGTGTAGGAAAATAAGTGCAAATTACGGATACGTTTTTTTCTATTATTAAATCGATAAATGCTACCTTAGACCGTAGACGTAGAAGATAAACTGCTATTGACTCGGAATTGTCAAAATGCATTTCCTACACCTTTGATAGCCTCAATATGTCTCAGAAAATATTGTAAATGCACCGATAATATGCATCATAACGAGATCTTAGGTAAATAAAAAGTAAGTAAAAACCCAACTACCAGAAACAACGAAGCTGAAAAAGTATGAAACAAGTTTGAAAAGCCGTAGTCACGCGTTGTTAAAGTGTTATGATACGTTTCTATGGTCAAAGTCACGAGCAAATACTAATAATATATATATTTGAAGTTTAGTGTGTTTGACAAATAACGCCTTTCCAATGATACCGAACACGGCATATTTATCTCATATGTATTTTTTAATACAGTATTTTATGACCGCTAGAGTGCCGCACATTAGATTCAGTGACACGTCTCATCTATACTAATATATAAAGCTGAAGACTTTGTTTGTTTGTTTGTTTGTTTGAGATTAACGCATCTCAGGAACCGCTGATCCAATTTGAAAAATTATTTCAGTGTTGGATAGAACATTTATCGAGGAAGGCTATAATCATCATGCTAAGACCAACAGGAGCGGAACACCAAGGGAAAATATTTCAAAAACGTGGAAAATTTATCACGCTACGGGCAATAGGAGACGCAAACGAGGTTGCGTGGGTCTGTTAGTAGCCTATATCCAGCGGGTAATCAAGACGCATCTAACGATATTTGTCCAGTTGTAATAAGTAGTTGAGGAGCTATGAGGGAACAAATGAACTCATAACCCTCCTTTGGCTTTGCAGTAGTCGGGTAATTATGCTATTACCGCTGAGAATGGCCTAAATATGCAAATGCATATACGAATATGCAAATTTATATAATCCGGTCTCTCATTTTCTCAGCATTTTTCCCCCTTAGGTAAATACTAAGAAAAGGAAAGACACCACAGTCGTGAAATAACATAATAACAAGTAAAATTTTAACAAATATAAAACCGACTTCAAGGTTTGACTCGATTTCTCTTGGATGCCATCATCAGATCTTAGTGTCCTCATCATGGTACCATCGTTGGGATATCTCCTTTCCATTAAAAAAAGAATCATTAAAATTGGTTCATAAACGACGAAGTTATCCGCGAACATACACAAAAAAAATATAGATACAGTCGAATTGAGAAACCTCATCCTTTTTTTGAAGTCGATTAAAAGTAACAAATACAAAAATAGTTTTAATTTTTTTATTATTTTTAATATATCACAATACATTTATAAATATTAACTACTTAACCGAGGAGAGAGGCAACAACCGCTGGTGGTACGCCACCACCGGGACCCTGTTCGATTTCGGGGCGGAAACCATCGTCATCAGCAATATAGGTCACGATGTAAGTCACACCATCAGGACCAACCCAGGAATAAGATCCCTTTACTACTATACTTTCGTCTTCCCTACCTTCATTAACAAGTTCTCCTTGTTGCTCGTGTTTGGTTCCATCGGATTGTTCAAACCTGTAGGTAAATGTAGACAATTATTACATGTCAATAAGCATTTCATAACGAAAATTAAAGTTCTATGTGTTTCAAATGTAAGTAATAATAACATTTGCTAAATTTTCCATTGTATAGTTACGTTCCTCCTCTATTAGTATAGTAACCACTTTATACAAAGCAGTATCAAATGACTAAAATATTAACTTTTAAACTTTCGCGTTCCATGATATATTAACAATTGTTTTTACCGGAATTAACGCGATCACTTATTAAAAGGTAAGTCTAGAATACTGATCATATTTGTAACTTCGATACTCTTTTTAAAAGTGTCATGATAAATTAACAAAATATTTTCACAGCGTTCATGGTTGGCAATTAAGTTAATAAAGCACTGTTTTTGTTTAAAGAAACAAAACAAAGGTGTTAAAAGTGGTCTATTCAAATACTGTAAAGTGGTAAATGTCATCTAGAAGGTCATTAGGTAGCATTTGTGATATGTGACCAGGTAGGAATGCCATGAAATGGTAAACGTAGAAAAATATAAACTGTGAATCACAATCTTGTTTTGCGTAGTTACAGTAAACTGTATTGTGTATTGTACACTCATGTGAGAGTATAATATACTCTAAACATAGGGCGAACATTCCAGACCTCTAATATAGGTAGGTACATACTATGTTAAGAACATAAGATTTAATAAATAAGAAGAACTTACGCGAATCTATATTTTCCTTCTCCTGTATTGTCATTTTCAAGCTTTACAAGTTGAACATTGTCTGTTGAGTACAAGTTTACACGTTGGGCTGGGAGAGCGACGACTGTCGCCACCAAGCAAAGGGCTATGATCTGTTAAAAATACAAAGATGTTTGATTATTATTTGATATAAGTTAGTTATTATTTAGTTTTAGGGTCACCATGCTGCATTGTTGCATTGTCTGCATTCGTAATGAGTATGGTGACCACCAGTCTTGGATTCTGTTTATGCTTTCTGTTAGGCAGAGTGGAGTCATTTTGGCAGGGCCATATATATACACATAAAAAAAAATGAACGATGACTTAATCTTATAGAATAAATCTAATAGAAGTAGATGTTCCTCTAATTTTATCACTAAATTGAACAACTTTGTTATTATTATTAATGTTAATGACTGTCCTTCTTAAGAACTTTTTTATTATTAGAAGTGGACACTGGTGCCCATAACACAAGTTAATTCTTACCATGAGTGCTAGTGTCTACAAACTTATTAACTCATTGCACAGCAATTGTCGACGTGTGATCTTTAGTTTATAGTACATCCACTGGTGTGTATTTTATTGGAAATAAATTTATACTTAAATTATAATTAAATTTGTTTCAAAACTATATTATAGTATATATCCCATTAATACTTTCTTGGGTTCTCTGATATTGCTTAGTAATGCACTGTGATGCTTGAAATTAAATACTGGCACTTGATGAAATCAAATGCGCAATGATATTAAGTTACAAGTGCGTTAATGACTTAAAATCAATGACAGTTAAAAGCATTTTTTTAAATGATTTTTAACGTTACTAAGTTTTTTGGTTTTTAAAATAATAAAATTGAAGATTTATTATAAAGATAAATACAAATTGCGATTACGAGAACTTTTATGATCCATTATTAAATAAATAAAATAAATAAATATTTCGGACATCTAACACACAACGCCATCTAGTCCCAAACTAAGCAGAGCTTGTATTATGGGGTACTAGACAACTGATATCAATACTTATATACTTTTTTTTGTAAATACATATTTAAAAGCTCCGTACTATGTCGTTTTCACCGATATTAGTTACATAGATATCTGAAAATATAGAACAGTTTCATCTATATAAAAATATAACTATAAATATTCAGATGAATCCAAAAGTAATAATAATTATAACAACTTGAGATACCTCACATACGATGAGATGATCCCAAATTACTTAGAACCTTTAATAGCCTTACTTTTGTCTATCCGTTGTTAAATATAATTGAAAAGATCGTGTTCATTACACAATTATTTGTCCTCGATGGGAATCGAACCCGAAAATTGCTGAGCCAGCAATCTTATGACAAACTTATGAGTTAGCGAAACAACAGTCACTTTTATCCGATTTAGGAATGGATACTTTTCACTTTTTTTCACCATACACTATTAATACACAAAAGACACAAAGAAAACGAACCAGTTTCATGTTGGAAGTGCTGATTTCACGAATTGATGCGATTAAATGACGAATCTCATCTGAAATGCGTTCTTTATATAGCACAAGACATTATTTAAATATATGTCGAACTAGTATTGGCGGAATGAAGGTGAACTGCTTGACATCCACCTAATGTCTGTCATTCCCTTAATGTAATATATCTGCATCTAACATAAGCTTAAAGCGATCTTGCTCAATGAAAAGGATTATTGCGGAATTTGTCACACTTTTTAGGCTCTATAGTATTAATTAACACTGTTCTGTTTATTTTTTTTCATAAAACAGCTTGACGATGATTACAAAATACTTCCAAATTCCTAAAATCTGTGTAATTTTTCCCCATTCGTTTTGCGACTGAGCTCTCGGACAGACATTGTCCGCGTTAATGTGAAGGAAGAGTCTATTGTACAATATTCTGAAAGGCAATCTATTTTTGATTCTATTAATATACAAAGAGTATTCATATCATTGTAAGTATTTATTTTTGTATTTAATATGAATTTCAAAACAACTGTAAGTCAAATACATAAAGTTATCGGAAGATGATCTTTAATCCGATAAGATAAAGTGAAATTGATGATAATGATTGAATATTTATGTTGGTGATATTTTAATTAAAGATAATATTGTTTTTGCTCTATTGGTAAGGAAGTGGTATTTGTGTCTGTAAAAAAATAGATCATGGGTTCAGTGGGTATCGACGCTAGGAAAATTTTGTAAAGAGCACTATGATTTGTTCAGTCTAGTTGTTATTTGTCTTGTATGGATTTAGAAATTTATAGTTATGTTTATCAGCAGTTTTATCATAGTATGTAGAATCATTGCCTAGTCTGGGATTTTTGAGGTACTGGGAACTGGACTTAAGCCAACTCAATAGAAGTCTTTCATCATATCAACGTCATTTCATTTACATTACGTTCATATACATACAATTCATGTTTGATCAGGACGTTTCCCTTCACCGTTAAAGCAACTAATAATTAATTTTTAGTAATCAGCTTGAAAAGTCAGAGGTCCGCGACCGGGGAATGATCTTTTCGTAATGTATAATGAACATTCACATCTTCTATTTAATTCCTATTGGGTAAAAGGGCACGCCATCTCTAAGAGATGATTCAACTTTTAAATTATGTCTACTGTTAACTATAATACCTAAATTAACAAAAAAATCAACACTAATTTAAAGGATTATCAACAATTTATGAATATAATAGATCATTCTGTAAAATTAATAGTCAAAAGTGATTAAAAAGATGTCCTTTTATAATAATTTTATACAGTAGATATTTGTTATGGTGACACTATTAAAATATATCAAAGGTCGAAAATTACTCATGCAACAGAAAATTTGAATACTAATATTTGGGTCAATGTTGCAGGAATTCATTTGGATATCATAATCTAGTTTAACCGGTATAATGAGCGCATCAAATCTCTCAAATCAAATAAATGTCTGCATAACTAAAATAAAAATTAGGGATGGAACGAATTTTATAAACATTTTCATAAACAACTTTCATGCTGTAGTGTCAGTTCATCATGTCTTTTTCGACATCATGTTTTTTTATTTTGAAACTAAGGATTACTGAACCAAATATCTAGTAAGTTCTTAAGGGATTAATATAATCGATGCTTAAGAACTTTTTAGCAATACTTATATTATAAACTTTAATTATTTGTTAGTAGATAAAACAAATGAATTAACAAACTTAATTAATTAAAATTTTAACCAGAAAGTCAATTAATCGATGAGTAATTCTAGACAAGTATAATCTTAAAGCTCATAGATTAATATCTTTTATAACAGACTTAGAGTTGTAAATATTAATAAAACAGTATTATAAAACATTATTATTCGCTTTAAACATATTAGTTTTAGACATAATTCCCGCCGCGCCGCGCCGTTTGGAATGTTTAAGACAATAATAAAACATCATTTTGAGACACAATACGATAAAAAATAGGTATGTACTTCTGAAAAGATAAGTCTTTTAAACATTCAAACTTGTTTAAAACTACTTATGTTTTTTATTATTTTAAATTTTTTTAGGCTTTGTTATTTATGAGAAATAGAATAATGGATATGACTTCTGCTTTGTTTTGGGTTGGGTCGTTGTTTCACACCACGAGTTGTTCATATCGTGGGTTAAATAACTTGTGTGACATTGTTTATTTATATAAAACTTTATGCACATGTACATTGGCGGATTAATGCCCAAGGCATTCACTTGCAGTCAACCTTAGGTTGGTGTAGAAATCTAGTAAGGGAGATGGTGCACAGTGGTCATAATCAATAAAAACAAACTCAAAACACAGAAAAAAAATTATAATACATACACATGGAGAATGCACAGGTAGTATACTCATATATTTATATAAATATATGAGTATACTACATTGGTACACTATGACAACCCGAATCTAAGGTGAACCAATTATCGATTAGTAATTTCTGCCGTTTCGCTAAGACGAAGATCATTTATATTTTTTTTAACGTAAAGCGGTTTTTGGACATACTCACTTCAAGTGGGAGAGCATGCCAGAGTAGTACCGCTTGGACAAAGAACGAAGAGTTCATGAAATCTGAATTGTGGGAGGGACGTAAGAGCAGATTTTCTTTCTGAACGAAGATTTATGTCGTGATTAGAGCCCAGAGGACTGATAACGGAAGTATGGAGCAAGGTATGTAGGAGAAAATGGTGAGTTGAGAAATGAAGATAGGGAGGTAAGTGCTCGCTGATTTCGACGCAGGCGAGTAGGTAACTGCTGGACATAGGCCTCTCCAATTGCACGCCACTTAGTTCGATCCTCGGCTTCTCGCATCGGCCTATGTCCAGCAGTGGACTGCGATAGGCTGATGATGATGATGATGAGTAGGTAACCATTTTAGTAGGGAACGATAGACTCACACATGGTCGTACTTCCCAAGATTAAAAATGTATCAAATGTAGTTATTAAAAAGGCGATCTAGTTAATTTAGGAGATCTGCATTCAGGACGAAATAACTTATGACGATATACATCACCATACACCATACAGTCGTGTAACGGCTAATGCTATTTTTGTACTTCTTGATTTTCGTGAACGTTTACTTGGTATGAAATACAAATACAAGGACCAATCAAAATATTGTTATTATATTCAATAAACCTTGAAGAAAGTGACTGGCAGCGAATTGATGCGTACCTACTGCCTAAAGTAAGAGTAGTTGGCGCTTCACTTCGGTCTTCAGAGAACTTCGAAAAACTAATTACGATAATGATACACGCGATTTTCCATTTAACACACTTGAAATAGGTTAAAAGGGAGGGGTTCTTAATTCAACTGTATTTTATTGTATGCTTGTTTCGCGATACATTCATCAATTATTAGATGACCAAGGACTCGAATAACAAATTTGGCAAAACGAATGAGTACTGAGTACATCATTTGTTCTGTGTCTGGGTATAAAAATATTTAAGCATGTTTGTCTGATTGGTCTTGATACCATACATTCTTTGTCTATCCTAGTACTTTTATATACATAAAACGTTTAAAGTCTACAATAATGAAAATAAAAATGATTTCACAATATCATAACATATCTATCCATAATATAAAACTGTACCTTGAATAATAACTTGGAGTTTAAAGGCTAAGGAATTTACGAGGCAAGGCTATTTGGCTACATTTTATTTTGATTTAAGATATAAAATCGACGAGATAGCATTATACATCGTTGGATTTCTTGAATGCTACAATTTTTATATTTTGATACGGATCATAAAACCGTTTACGCAGTTTAATTATTTGGCAATAGATTGCTATGGTGTTAAAATTCTATGTTATAGTGGCTAAAAGCAGATGGATCTGCCAATAGTAAATAACTACGGTGAGAACCCATCATAAAGCCGGTAATAATCCACTGCTGAGCATAGCCTCTTTTTAAAAAATAGATTTTAGTATAGAATAACATGGGGGCAGATGGGTTGCCATATATTTTGTGTTAAGTCCCCCTTCCTTTACAGAACAACACGTGCCAGCCTTGGAAGTCACCACTTCAGAGTGGTAGACATTCGATCTCGTACTCATCGCTTCGGTTCCTCTTTTCTGTGTCGAGCGTTCAAAACCTGGAACTCACTTCCAGCGCACGTGTTTCCCTCCCACTATGATCCCGGGTCCTTTAAGCGGGGCGTAAAAAGCATCTCACTAGGCGGCCATAGTGTGGGTCACCATGCTGCAATGTCCTTATTCGCATTGAGGATGGTGACCACCACTCTTGGAATCTGCTCATGCTTTCCATCAGGCAGAGCAGAGTCATTTTAGCGCAGCTAAATTATAATAAAAAAGTCTTCCTTCTCCTTTTAGTGCTGTTGAGTTAGATAGTTTATCCGCCTAGTTGTCCCTTACGGTAAAGTCTATATTAGTCCACTGCTAAAAATAGGCCTCTTCTTAGCAAGGAGGCTTAATATAACTTCCTTTAAAACAACGAAAATGTTGGTTCTCACCAGTAGCATAGCCATCTTACGCTTCGCTGTGCTTCGATATAAATAGGAATTATTTTAATGATAAATGATGTCGATTTTTGTAAGTCAAACTTTTACAACCACTCTAATACGTCCGACTTTAAAGCTATAGCTTTAGACTTGTTAAGAAATTATCATAATTCTTAGTCGACCTGTTCATGAAGATTGCAGACGAGGCCTGTCCACCATGTTACCTAACCGACATTTAGTCAAGATCAACGATCCGAAGTTCGACACTATCGCCAACAGAATATTTAGGTAGGCGTGTGGAAACATAACCACAACCAATGAAAACCACGAGAAAGATACTAAATATGAGCTATAATTACAAGTCTAGACTATACACACATTTACATGCACAAAAAATACTATAAAACACAATACAATACAATTTAATTTCCGTGTGAGAAAAGAAGTAAAAAATAAACGAATTGAAAGAAGGGTAAAATATTTTCTTTCTTTTATAATCTTCCATAACCTCAAATGGCAGGTGATTATGTGCGGAGGATTTTAAAGACATAGTAATGTATTCTATTACTACTATAAATCTATCGTATCATATTTGAGTGTTTAAATGCTTTGATTGATTCATCACATTCATATGCTTAAAACCTTGAAATTAATTTATCATGGTTTAGAATTCCGCACCGAGTAGACAAAAGTTATTTATTAATTTGTCCGTTGTTTTATAATATTTCCAATTATTATTAACTAAATATATGCAACGACGCGTAGACATAATATAATTACTAGAGATTAAATTTATTGCCCGTAACATTCCGGTATCCCGATTAAACTTCCTATGCTTCCTGGTGTCAGATAGTATTTTTTACGATACATGCGCATTTTTTTTATTTGGAATATTCGATATAAACGTAGTTCTTAATAAATAATAAAATAAATAAATAAAATTTATTCAAATGATAGAACTGCTTTTCCTGATACATATACTTCTGCTAAGCTGATTTTTTAGTTTGTTGACAGATGTTACTCTCTTTTTTTATACATCTAAGCAATATGGTACTTAAAATAAAATATATTGATTGACAAAACTAAAACAAAACAACAAAACAATACTTATGTTTTAAGTTTAGCACAATAGTTGTGACACCCCGTGTGGCAAACCTTGAAAGGACATCCCTGGTTTCGTCATCCTGGTTTGTAGACGGCATGCTCCTGGTAGTAAACTTAATTAAAATCGAATCAGATAAGTACATGTAATTTTTATAGCCAAGTATGCTCACATCCATCGGAATAGATAAGATACTTAGACGAGGTGTACTCGTAGTCTGGGAGGGGTCCGGATGTGTTAATAACAGCAGTTCCCGGATCCCTCCCGTTTCAGGTGCAGTGTGGCACACCGTGTGGTTTAAGTCGGCGACACACCGCCCTGCCGCAAGCCCCGGCGGGTTGACGGTCCGAGGGGGTTTCCACACATAAAAAAAGAAAAAGGTGTACTCGATGTTTTAAAATATACCTATGTTGTAATGAGACTGTAATCTGAGCTTTGCATTTTCTGACAATCGCAGTCAATAACTAACTACGCCAGATAGATTAGGACTAGTCAGGTATAGTGTCAAACCAATGTGCTATTCATTAAAAGGATATGTATATTCATGTACCATTAACAGTTTAATAGAATCCGATTTTTGTTTTGAACAAAACGGTAGTTAATTTAATGCAGTGTTCCTAAATTATCTTATTTCCGTAAATTTAATACATTGGTATGGCAAAGTGTGAATTCCGCTGGCACAAGCAGTGTACTACGTCTACACTATTTATAACTGCATTTGATCACGGTCAGTAGAGACTATTATATTATTTTTGACTGCAATGGCGTAATGGCTCCAGCAGTCACCTGGATCCTTCATACTGTGCTAAGTGTAGTGAATTCGAATATTATCCACAAGTTAGTATCAAAAGACTGGTTGTTCTTTGTATCCGCTTCATGAATGTTTGTTGATAATGCGAGAGTTGTATTTTTAAACAAAAAGAAAAATGTGAAACTCATTCTTTTAAACAACATAGGTACAATATAAAACTAATCCCCTCTAGGAAGTATTTATAATTAGTAGCTTGCTAAAGCCAAACAAAGTTCAAGCACAATTACGGTATAAATATTACGTAGAACCATAATTGAAACAGTAGCAACTAACAGACAATCATCTCAGTAATATGTAATCATGTCTTCTACTAATTGTGGTTTCGGTTTCAGTTGATATATTCACACAGTGAAATAGTTACAAACATTCTAAAGGTTATTTCTCAACTTTTATCTTACGCTCTGAGTTTGTCCAAGCTTTATGTATTTGAGTAGAAAATTCAGAGTTAAGTACCTACTTTAACCATTAAATAATAAGAATAGATATAAAAATACCTCTATTTTAAAAAGTATAAGTTCAAAGTGAAATAAATCATAAATAAAAGAATTTTTATAACTATTTTAATTATGTCGTTTTCGTCGTTCGTTATAATAAAAACTTTATTGGCATTGTTTTATAACTAATAAATTAAATTCTAAGTTAGATTCACTAAGTAAATTACCATCTAAATGCTGCAAACAATACTTAGTCTCTCGATTCTCTGCTATCTACCTAGGAACAAAACATTAATAAAAATCTATCAAATAAATTAGGTAACTTGGTGAGAACTTTTCCTAAGATAGCAAATGAGTTGATGGTCTCCATTCCCATGGGCTGATCTTCATAAACTATAGCTATAGTTTCGCTTAGTTAGTGAAAAAGCAAATGTTTAAATTGAAAATTTTGTTCTTATGATACACAAGATACAAGAAGAAATAAGTGATAAACGGACATTTACCTCCAAAGCTTGATTTTTGCGTGGGTTCAGTTTCACAAATATAGTCACCCCTTTTATAAACCGGTTTTAACTAATGTGCCTATCATAGTTAGAAACAAAATCCCCGTGAAACAGTTTTCTGCATTTCATTAGTGGTCAGTACTGGCGTGATGACGTTGATGATGATGGGAGTAACTTCTTGTAAGTATGAAACTGTTACACGTTCTATTGGGGATGATTACGCCTAGCAATGGGCGTATTTTATCTGAAATGATAATGAGTTATTTATTCTACTATGTAGAAAGCAAATTATTGTAAGTATACTTATAGAAAGCATAGAATTTGAAATGCATAGTTTGATTTACATTTCAAACAGTTTTCGAACAGTTTTTTATTTACAAACATAAATATATAATAATAAAAGAAATGAATATAAAGTGATATAAATAAACTTGTAAAATTGCAAACATTTGTATAATGATGAATAATTACTATTGAGTGTGTTAAATACAAAACAGCTAAATGAATTAAGTGATGTTGCTATGTTATACCAAAAAAAAAAACAACTGACAGCAGTCAAGACATTTCGTGTGAATGACCTAGTTTTTTCTAACGAAATTCAAATGTTAAAAAAAGATATTGGGAATAGATTAGTGTTATTTATTAATTTCGTAATAAAAAGGGGATATGAAAGTTTATGTAATTTATCTACATATTATATCATCCTAGTTTGGTCTTGTATTTTAAACAGAAAGATTTTAGGTAACACGTAACACTATATCCGCGTTATGGGCCTGGTTTTTGGCGTATAGTCTAATAGTCCTTATGGTTTGAACTCTATCCGTTTGTTATGTTTTCGTTGCACCAATTTCAGCATGGAGATATTTTGATACTTGAGAAACTCAGATTTAATAAAAAAAAGTAGATAACGCACCGCCTTGATCTTGTTGAAGCAGAAAAAAATTGGCGCAGTATCAATCATCGTACAGTCGTTGTACTGACGAAAAGTAGAGTAGTTTAAAATATAGTTAGTGTGTAAAGCGTGTATTTACTTGGAACTACGCTACTTTTTTCTACTTCAACAAGAACAAGGCAGTGCGTTATCTACCTTTTTTATTTGATCTGAGTTGAGAAAGGACAAGCTACTCTTTTCCGCGATAACCGAAATATACACGGATGGAGCAAAAGTTTGTAATAAGGCACGTGGGCAAAAGTTTGTAATATATAGTATCAATGACTATTGAAAAAATTTAAAGACTAAGTTTCGAAGCAACTCTTATTTTGTGTGTGCCTTAGGGCAGGTCAGTCTATGTGAAATATAAACTTTATGTTCACATTAAATTTGAACAATATGACTGCTTGTGACCATGGCACGTGGAACCCAATAAAAGTATTAGGCAATCATGCAGTATTTTAAAGGCATATAAATAATACATGAAATATTATTTCCCACGACGACGTCTCGTGGTGTCATCACGATAAAAATTTAAAGTTTGTTCTCTGCAATCATGCTTCCCACAAAAGGAACATTCAAATCAAGATTGTATGAAATGTGACTTATGATTAAGCAAGTAAACAGGTAAACGAAATAAAATTCTTTACTTAAAATGTTATGACTATTTATTTATGTCTAATAATAATCCTATAATTACAAGATAGTATATAAATATTATATACATCTTCATGAGTATTTATTTACAATGACCTTATTAATTTCCAGGGGAAAATTTTAAGGTTAGCCTAAAAGTGAAGCGACGACTGCTGATGGTACGGCTCCACCGGGACCCTGTTCAATGGTAGGCTGAAAACCGTTCTCGTCAGCAGTGTAGCGGACTATGTAAGTGACTCCATCAGGACCAACCCAGGCGTATTGACCTTGAACAACCATAGCTTCGTTCTCAGTTCCCAGATTCTTGAGCTGTCCCTGTTCTTCGTGTTTTGATCCGTCAGAAGTCTCCCATCTGTAAGAAAATAGTAATAGTTAGTAGTTGCTTCTGGAGACTTCAAAAATAGATGACCTATTTTTAACTTTTACCTACCCGAAACTGTAGGAATCTAGTCCTGCATTGTTAACATCATATCGTACAATTTGGACATCCTGTGGGTTCAATTGCGGGGCAGCGTATGTAGCAGCGATTAAAGCAAAAATCACGAACTGAAACAAACGTTGTAGTTACTTTTAATTTCTGAAACACATTTCACTTTTAATTTCACTTATTCACGAGTCCACTAGTACCAACCGATTTCATTTTAGTTTTTTGTGCGGCTGCCCTGTTGAGAGAACACTTGATGTGTGGGATGATTACGTATCCAAACGTTTCTCTTATATACCAACGAAGTATTTCTTCTAATACAGCGTTGCAACACCCCTGACTGGGCCAGTAAGGTGCTGTTTATTACCTTATAGCACAAGATGCAAAATCTCTTTTAGCACACCACAGTGAATGGAGCATACAGAAAGACGTACACATAAATGTCGTCCATCGATGTAGCTCATGTGTAATTTCATATGTTAATGACACGCTATTTTATGCTCTCTTTATATAAACTTTAATTGAAGCTTAAATGTCAATGTCAATATAACTAACATTAGGGGCAATATGATATGTTCTAATTTTAATTAACAGTAAAATATGTACATATACTTTGTTAAACAAATTTTGAAGGCTTGGTACTACTATCGAATCTATGACATTTTCCGTGACATACTTTTTGGCTTACCTAATTTAATTTGCAACTTAGGTTAACTGTAAGAAATATAGTGCGTTGACCCCAAATTGTAATAACACGTCGATTAATTATAACGATTTAATTATAAATGGAAGTTTATTACGCAATTAGTAGTATATCCGAATAGATCTGAATATTTAATCTCAATTCTACATAGGTTCACGTATCTAACACACTAATAAACCACAAGTGACACAAACAAATATTGCGAGTCTTGCAAGAAGTAATACAAGATATATTTCCAATTAAAGCAACTCAATCTTGTGTAAAAAGTCAAAAAATCTTATGCCTCGTCCTTTTCTTCATCTGATAATCTCACATAATACTTCCTAAAACTACTTACTAAGTTCAAATCATTGAGATGCTTTACCTCAATATAATTCGCAATCGAACTACGTGTAATTACTTTGAAGGAAAATGATTTTGCCATTGATTAAATTATATAAATGTTAATTGATTATTACGGCACAAACCATGATGATGTCGGCATCATGGCTGTAATCTCAATGCAATCGTTTATACATACATAAGGCAAGAGCGATTTGCTAATACAAATTATTCTAAAATATACTTATCACAATACATATTCATACAACATTACTTAATTTACCTATTGGTAGTGAAGTATTTCGTGCTTCCCGCAATTTTAGCTACGTTTATGATTATTGTTCTACACGTAACCTTCGCTATATAAAATTACTGCTGATCTTCTTAAGAAATTGGGTTATCAAGTGTTAAAAGATTTGTTAAACAAAAAACAGTATTTTAAGACAGCGTAGAACGAGGAAAGAATTAAATTGTTTTATGTCGTTGTACCGAAGTACTTAAACAACAATTATTACCATCAACATAGTTCAGGAGACAGGAGTGCTCTAATTAAAATGTAACTGTAATAATTTATTATCTTAACAAGCTTTATTTGTATTCCAAAGAATTCTGAGATAACAATATCATCACGCATTACATCAACACCATTTTTTTATGGCCTGCTGAAATTACTCTACTCTGCCTGATGGAAAGCATGAGCAGATTCTAAGAGTGGTGGTCACCATACTCATTGCTCGTACAGACAACGTAACAATGCAGCATGTTGACCCGCACTATGGCAGCCTAGTGATGCTTCTGCATCATGTGGCCTCCGGTCTCATACTCACCAACGAAACACTACAGCATGACCGCTGTCATTTTACGCTGATCTTCTGTGCGAGGGTAGTACCGCCCCGGGTGAACCGGCCCGTTCGTGCTGAAATCAGCCTGGCTCTACTACCTGGCCTTTAACAGTCCACTGCCAAACATAGGTCTTTTTTTCTTCAAAGTTCAAAGTTCTTTTTAGAAACGAGGTTTTGGCCTATTATCACGCTGGCCGGACGGGTTAGTACAATAATATATGACACATAATAACAAAATATAAGAAAAATGCAGGCTTCTCTCCTGCAATAGGTCAGCGTATATTTTATTGACGTCAATAGAGTATCTTCCTATATTGTGTACGAAGACAATAAACATTAGTTACAACACTTCAAAAGGGACCATTTCATTACCTACTAGCTGAACCCCGCGGTGTTACCCGCGCTTATTGTTGTACCGCGTGTAACGCTGCGGGACAAAGTTAGTCTAAAAAAGTAGCCTAAGTTACTCCCTGGATCATCAGCTACCTGCCTGAGATTACCTGGAACAAACAGACAGAGAGACAAACAAAACAATTTTAATGACGTTTCAGGTATATGTACCGTGTATACATACCTTAGTGAAAAGTGTTTATTTTAATATTACAAACAGACACTCCAATTTTATTTATTTGTATAGATAACATTAAACTTAAACTCTGTAATATATATTTTAAATAAACAGTTCAACACTTATGTCAACTTAATATTAATTTGAAAGTATTCTGAATATATCGCTAGACAAAGCAACCTCATTCCCAAATATATAATATACTCGCATTCATGACAGTCACAGTTTTTAGCTCTGATTATGTCATAATTACTAGGTATTTACCTATTATTCAGTATCGCTAGGTATGTGGGTATTAGTAAGTATGGGTTGAAAGACCCGTTATCTTTTGAATAATATTATGTTTTGAAATATAGCGGTTTTAACCATGCTTAATATTAAGGATTAAATAAAATAGTAGACGATTCCCGCCGTGTGATAGTTATCGGTAAGAACCACCAGTTACAGATCGAGTCGACACTTTTTAAAGTCAAGCTTGTGAGGTTGTCGTTCATTTTGTTATTGCATTCTAGTGTTAGGAAGATATCTCTTTGAAATAGAGATATCCAATAGACCTGTTCGTGGTGGTAGACATAAATATCTAACTGTTCCAAGCTGTCATGGTAAGTATCTCTTCCATTGATTTTGTTTCTCTGAAAAGGGCAGTTGTATTTAGGATCATTTGAAATTCAAATTTATACAGTTTTTGTCATCATGCCTGTTTTCCAAAATATTCTTATGTAAATTTGTTCTGTCCCGAACGTTCCAAAATTGATGGCTATTGTAACCATCAATTTTGATACTTTGTAAATTGCAACAATGTTGTCAGATATAATGTACCGCTTTGTCATCTAATGAGAGTATCCATCCGAATCAACGTTACAAAAGTGAAAGTAATTCTGTCCATCTATTTATTGTTACATTTGCACGACTAAAGTCTGAGACCTGCAGAGTTTATACGAGAAGCTGACATTTTGTGATGTCATTCATAGTTCCAAAATTGATGATAATCTTGATGTTTACTCATAACCATGCTCCAACACATCCGAGACATCTATAATCATTACAACAATTTTATTCATATTTTCAATTTGGTTATCTGAGATGCTTTTAAAACATTCTAGTAAGTAGTAGAAGTTAGGTAGGTACCTACCAGTAAATATGTAAATAACAGTAACAAATATTGAAAAGTTCCTCAAATGAATGTTTGTTATAAAACCAAATCAATAATAAAACTAGATTAAACTAGTGCAAAAGTAACAGACTTCCTGATGACAGAATGGTAATTTGTTATTATAACTACTAAATTATAAATAATTAATTTGTCTAAAGTATATTTCTACATAATGGCAGTGGCGGGTGCATGGCCAAGTAACATTTGCCCTGGAAACTATGTTAATTTATGAATAAAAATTACATAACAGAAGCACAATCAGAAAATTAAGCGCCTACTTGTACTGTTGTAACCATAATAGTGAGTATCACAAGTCATGCTGACTATTACACTACATTAATTTACATTATTATTCGTACTAAAGTTAATGTACCTAGTTAAAAATATCATGTTCAACTATAAATCATAAGGAAAAAAAACAGTGTTGTGAATGTATTCAATTATACATAGTTGTTACTTAATGTAGCATGTGATCAAATTTTGTCCAATGAGGCGGTTACGGCCCGCTCACAGTTGAAGTTCTCATGCAAGGAGTGTGGCGCACAAATGCGGCACTAATATATCAATAAAAATATTCATAACATTAATAGGATTATAGCTTGCCGAATTACTTTTAATATTTTCATAAATATTTAAAAATATTATAAAAAATGACAGTATATTTTAATTTTCCCTAAAACTAAAATCTAAATGACAAAATTGTATGCTTAGTACTTAAGTATACACTTGCTACTTACTCTTATGCTCTTAGTTGTGTGCTATAAAAACTTCTCGAATACAAATCTCTTCATCTTCGAATGTAAAAAGTATAAACTCAAAGTATCACAAGTCACAAATTGCAAAGTTTTTCTCTCTTGTTACATATCGGCTAATCAGAATGATTTTTATGAAACACAAAAGTAGGTAAATGTCTCCACAGTTGTTAAATGGTGTGGTGGTAACGAAGTTTGCCTAAACTCTATAGGGCAGAAACTGCTGAAGCAAACAATATCCAGCATTAAAATAATGGGACGAAGATGGGACTAATTGAAGTGTACTAAAATATAAGTACAGCAATACATCTTCCTATTAGACTAGTATTTATTTTAACTACCACAGCACACGTGAGCAAAGAGCTGTAAAACTACTTATTGGAGTTATGTAAAGCAACATAGCACCGGATATGTCATACTCGTGTAAGCAAAGTATTTAAATGTATAATAAACAAAGCTAACCGCTTTCTAATGAACTTTGGACATTGATTGGATATATCGTATTGTATGTCCATTCATGCGGTAATGCCGTTTTGTATTGTAGCCATTCTGCAATATTGTATGGTCTATTTTTCAAACATAATACCAACTTGGTATTTTAAAGGTTGGACAGTCATTAGTTAGTGACAACGAGTCGTCTAGACCTATGTCAAAGAACGCTCATTGCTCACATAATCCTTCCACTCGATGGTAATGACCTCATTTGACAAAAGTACATTAAGAGTGTCGTACATACTCTTATACTCGATGTGTACGCTTAAAAGTTTGTTGGATTATTTTAAATATCTGTTGTAATTTATTTTCAATTTATTTCGTATTTTAATTATTTTACAAGTTCAAACAGATTATCAATATTTTATTTCCTTTTAAAAAGAAACGGTTTATGTGGGTTTTATCCCGTGAACTAACGAAAACTTGAATGCAAATAAATTTTGATTGTAAGTTTTAACTAACATGTCTTAATACTGATTGTAATAAAATAAAACTTAAGTATAAATTGAGACTACTTTACAATAAATGATTCAGGACCATCTCTCTCCTTAGTGAAATTATCCAGTGTTTATTAGTAAAACCTTCAAGTTTATACTCGCCTCTATTCGTTTTAAAGAGCTCTAAGCATAGTAATATGAATTTGAAAAGGAGATTGGTAATGAAAATGTGAATTATTATTTTGTAATAAATTTATGCCTTGTTTTGCTAAATAGTATTGTATCTCTTTCAAAATACATCTTAAAACATTTAACAGTTAAAAGCTTTATGAATGTCAAATTTGTAATAAGTTATAAACGTATTACTGTCATAATTTACATTTTGTTGCGTAAACATTGATGTTAGTATGTTTACCAGTTAGGTGATATATGATCATATAGACTGTATTGTGTCATGTGCTTGATAGTAAGCAGTTATTCAAACATAATAATAATAATAAGCTTTATTGTACAACTAAGTACATAACTTAAAGCTACGTAGGTCGGTAGTACAACTAGCGGCCTTATTGCTCAATAGCAATCTCTTCCAGGCAACCGTGATCTCCGTGACATACATGATGACTTGCTAGAAAAAATAAATCAAGTTCAAGTTGTTTTTAATCTATGACAATTTCTTAAAAAGTTTCTTTAACCAGGTTTTAGTGTATTTTATCTTCCGTATAAAATGAAAGAACTTTAGTCATCGGTTCATATTATAATCGCGATCTGCCAGCCCGCATTACAATTTTACTTGGGATTGGAGCAGTATATTTTATTCTTCCATTCTACTCGATCATGTGTCATTTCATACAATTCATCCACGTTTTCTTTGATCTTGTTCTTCTCTTGCATCTTTCATGAAATATCTATACCACTAAATATTAATAATTTTTAGGTATTGCCAAAGTGACTCTACTCTACCTAATGGAAAGCATATGCAGAATCCAAAAAATGGTGGTTACTATACTCATTTCGAATGCACACAAGGTAACAATGCAATATGGTGACCCATAACATGGCAGCCTAGTGATGATTCTGCATTATTGACTCGTATTAAGAAAAATGTGTAATGTACTATATATTTTCACTTTTACTATATTATCTTTATGTGCATAAATTTTACCTACATTCCTACATTATAGTCATCATTTACTGCATTCCAATAAACCTGTTCAAGTTTGAGATCCAAACATCGAAGCTTTCTGACAAGTACTATATCTTATTATGTTACTGCGTTTCTAAACAATGTCTATTTGCCTTCTGAATCCATAAGAATTCAGGTCAGTAATTATAGTTTGTACTGTAACTAAAGCTATCGCAAAACAATAGCAATAGACTGGCGAAAAAGTGTTGTTGAGAATGAACAAACTCTGGTTTGAATACACTATAAGGAATCTATTTCTGTCTATGGGATAATCTACTAACATAAAAGTTTTTTTATAACAATTCAAAATCACTGTCTAGACTTGTACCTATCTCCTTATGTTTAACGAACTAGCAGTTATATTTAAGCGTACCTCTCATAATCTATACAAATATATAAAGTTGGAGTGTCTGTTTGTAATATTAAAATAATTGCTTTTTAATAAATGCATATTATTATGTATGGATACGCGATACATGTACCAAAATAACATTATTTACAATTTTTGTCTCTGTCTGTCTGTCTGTTTGTTCCGGGTAATCTCTGGAACGGCTTGACCTATTTTGACGGAACTTTCACTGACAGATAGCTGATAATCTAAGGAGTAACTTCTTTTAGACTAGCTTCATCCCGCGGCGTTACCTGCGCTACGACATTAAACATATAAATTGTAGCATAACAGGCGCATCTTTAAAGCTAAAACTATTTAACAAAAGGAAAATTCCAAAGAATTCACATATTTGTTCATTGTACTAAGGTTGTGGGAATATCAATCAGCTAAAGTGACTAAGCGGCCTTTAACATTTTCATTCGTCGATGTTTTTTTCATGATGATGTACTCCAATAAAATATAACATAAAATAGTTTTTATTTATGCATAAATAAGGTTTAAAGTTCCGAGGTTAGATAATTTATTAATAAATGTACAAACCACATCGCTAAGTCGACAATTATATGGAAAAGGTCAAGGTTTCACATTTTGCGTTGTATATAACCAATTGGTTTCTGATGAGACTGTGTGAGAACATTACAAATTGCAATAACAGAAAGCACTGATTTATCTCGCTTTTGTGTAATGAACTATTTTATGATTATAATATCGTTATAGTGCAATACGAAATTGTTTAACTTTTAATTTGGTAAATAACATGTTAACTCGTTTTCACTTCATAGAATTTATTTAATTAGAAAACGAAGATCAGTATATTTACTTAGAGCTTAATATTTATTTAAACATTTCACTGATAATTCATGAGAGTACAAGTTATATGGCTCCTTTGTTAATAAGCCAAGTAGCTCTTTCGAAGCCTATAAGTAAATGTACACCGACCGTACATACAAACCGTTGTACGAATAAAATAATGGAATCTATACATCTATACAAATAAATAAAATTGGAGTGTCTGTATGTAATATTGAAATAACCGCTTTTTACTAAATGCATATGTATGTATACACGGTACATATACCAAAACTGTAGTTAAAAAAATTTTTGTCTGTCTGTCTGTCTGTCTGTCTGTCTGTCTGTCTGTTTGTTCCGGGTAATCTCTGGAACGGCTGGACGGATTTTGACGGGACTTTCACTGGCAGGTAGCTGATGATCCGGGGAGTAACTTAGGCTACTTTTTTTAGACTAACTTTGTCCCGCGGCGTTACTCGCGGTACAACATTGACCGCGGGTAACACCGTGGGGTTCAGCTAGTAAACAATAAAACGTGTCGCGTTTTTCGAAAGTAGAAGTTACAAAATGTCTACAAACATATTCTGGCCTATTGCTGGTGGTAGAGGTTGATCCCAACCGGTCTGCTTACGTCACAGTATGTTGAACCGGTGACACCGCCCCGCTGAACTCCGACACCCGTCGCTTTCTTTATAGGAATATGTCTAGAATTTTAGGTCAATTTTCAAAACCGTCACAATGATATACGATAAATCAGTAGTTTTAATATAATAGAATATATTATATTACAACAACTTTAAATACTATACTATACTAGATAGATGGTATGTAGGTCAAGGTTATGATGATATAAGAGGTTGTCGACACTACGATGACATCTCATTATTTTACATAACTAAATGAGGTTTATATTCCATTTAGTGGGTCAAGTTTTATGGTTTTTAATAATAATAATGTGTGTATCTAATGTTATTTTATCAATTACTTTATTACGGTGTACAATATTTTTTATGATATAGAGGGGCAAACGAGCAGACGTATCAGTTGATGGTAAGCGATTACCGCCGCCCATAGACATCTGCAACACCAGAGGCGTCACAAGTGCGTTGCTGACCTTTGGGGGATGGGGAAAGGGATGTAGGGAGGGGTTGGGGTACGGGCTTCCGTTATATCCACTCACTCGGTGCAACACAGGGCAGGCGCTATTTCACACCGGTTTTATGTGAGGCCGTGGCATCACTCCGGTCGAGCCAGCCCTTTAATGCCGAAGCGTGGCTTTCCCTATTTTCACTGTTTCTTTAATCTATTACGTTCAAATATCGCTATACCGGTCTTACTTTCTGTAAGTAAAGTTTGAGTTTATACTTTGAGTTTATACTTTACTTACAGATAATAATAGTTCTATCTTCTTAATGTATGAAAGTAAGGATAAGGAAAACAAGTTCAAATTGATTAAATCATCGTGATCATCAAGAACATATTAAAGTTCATAGCTGGACATATGCCTATCCTGTCCACTTTAATCTATTTAAAATATAATTAGTTAAATCAAAATACTAGGAAAAAAAATTTAAACATTAATAGAATGCAATTAATATATAAAAAGAACATAATTTTTGCTTTTAGTTTAAATGTAAAACAATCAAATACTACTATCTCAAGTTGCTGTATTCTAGTTTTTTTCGTTTAAGTTATTTTTTGCTTTGTAATGTAGTTATTAGTTTAATGTATTTATATTTTAATACAGCTAATATAACATAATAAAGACCACTCACAGAGTTCTTATTGACTGTTTCTAATTTTTGTTTTGCATTGGTTTTTCAATTGGCATCCGTTTGGAATACGAAAAAAACTAAAATAAATAGAATTATGACCACAGAAATCTAGTCACTATGACCATTTTAATAGCATTCTTTAGTGTTATTGTTTATTGTTTTTTTATTAGTCAAAATTTTAGCATTTATTATCAAGTTTTGTATGTTTATTCCCCAGGTGTTTTAAAATATTAAGAGCCTAAAGGAATCAGAAATTCGACATTAACGTGTCCGTCCAGTGTGGCAGGCGAAAACCTCTTTTCTCAGGCACCTATGTCCTAGATAATTAGCTATTAAACGCGTTTGATGATGTCTAGCCTTATATAAATCCATTTATAGGTATATTTTCTATATACGTAAAGAGTCATCGTTTTATTACAACACTAGTTGTTGCCCGCGGCTCCGGCCGCGTATATGTCGGTTATCGCGGCAAATAGTAGCCTATGTGTTATTATGATGTATAAGCTATATTACTGTAAAGTTTCATTCAAATCCGTTCAGTAGTTTTTGCGTGAAAGAGTAACAAACATCCATCCAAACATCCAAACATCCTTACAAACTTTCGCATTTATAATATTTGTAGGATGAAAATATAACTGTTTAAAAAAGTTGAAAATATAGATTAGATATTGTAAATCCTTATAATTACATACTCAATCGGATGTATTTATCCCATGCAATTTTTTCTTTGCAACTGAAGGTTGACTGGGAGAGAATTTATTTAGGCCAATTATTAAGTTCACCTTTGTACAACTTTTGCAATAAGTTAAAAAAAAGTGTAATGTTGAAATATAGGTTACGCTTTGAAATAAAAAAAAAGTCCTTACCCGTCAGCAAAAAAACATTCTACTGATATTAAAAAAGTTATTTAATATCAGTAGAATGTTTTCTTGCTGGCTGATAAGGAATTTTTAAGTATAGAGGAGAAGTTAATTCTATATTTTTATTTTTATGTATGGGCCTGCCAAAGTGGCTCTAATATGCCTGATGGAAAGCATAAGCAGAATCAAAGAGTGGTGGTCACCAAACTCATTACGAATGCAACTACGAAGCATGGTAACCCACACTATGGCGGCCTAGTGATGCTTTTGCATCCATAGGATGATGATTATTGAACATAAACGATAATATCAATAATATATTGTGTTAGTATAATTTACGTTGCAGTTGTATAACATCTGTTACCCTAAATGAAGTAATTTTCAAAAATTACTATACGGATTGAGTAATTTATCATAAATATCTGATAATAGTGCAATCATAGGAACGTTCAAGATCGTTCGGAGCGTGTTTGAAAGCAAACATTTTTGATAATGCATTCTCAAATCGTCATCGCCAAATAAATTATGTAACTGCGTTTAAGAATGATTCAATAGCAATACCAGTTATTTAGATACCTGGATAGCTAATATAAATCTGTGTGTAAATGTTTGAAATGCGATAATTAATTATCTTTCCATTATTATTATTATTAATTCCCTTTTTGGAGCGAAGTTCCTTATGGAGCATTGCGGAGGGGCACCCTAGCCGGCAAAAAGTGTCCGTACCGTAAGATTACTGCTTCGGTGTCGCAATGGTAGCGAATGCAAATGCTGTATTTGAGGTCTCGGGTTCAAATCCCGGGTCGGATCAATTTTTTTATGATCTGCAAATATTAGTTTTTTCGGAGTTTGGATGTTTACTATGTATAATATGTATGTTTTAACATAAAAAGTTTATCTGTATTTATATCAGTTGTCTAGTACCCATAACACAAGCTCTGCTTAGCTTGGGACTAGATGGCGTTGTGTTAGATGCCTGAAATATTTATTTATTTATTTTTGATAATAGATTTTTAGAAACCATTTTAAATTAAATAAAGGTGTTAAGACAATTTTGTGGTTTCTAAAGAACGTAAACGGAAAATTTAGTATGGCGCCATCTGTAAGTTGTATGTATTATTATATTTTAAGACGAGTAACTTCGTTCCTATCTGGTGTCCCATGACACCACACTACTTTTTTTATAATTTAGTTTCGTGTTTACTTAACTTTGATAGATTTATTTAAGATCTGTGCAATGTGTTTTGTTTCTAACACTTTTTCTATCGATTGTTATAATCCAACTCTTTTTTTTTGTACATGTTTTTTCGTGCGAGTCTAGCAATTTTTTATTTGCTCGTTCTCCATTTTTGTTTATATCATTTTTCAAACAACTATCTCAATTTCACCATATCACAAATTTATCTTAAATTTTTCGTCTACTATAACTGTTTCATCATAATTTTGAACACCACATTATAAAAAATTGAATACAATACCACATCTCCTTTCAAATACTTTATAGAGCAAAAAGTTTACAAAAACAGCATTCAAATGTACCTACGACCCTTAAGCGATGTGTATAAAAAATATAGCATCTTACACCACTTTTAGAGCTTTATTAGTGTCATTTTGAACTTCGATGTAAAATAATGTAGTTCAAATTAACACTGCTTGACATAATTCGACTTGTTTTTAAGTATTTGCTCTCAATTCCGCGTTTGCTCAAATTGATTATGCATTTTTAATATCTTCGAAACGCTCTGCTTGTTTTTATTAAAATCAATAATAAGGTTATTTGTGCAGTAAAAAGAGATATAAAATGTTTAGAACCCAGATATAATGAAATATTTGTAATGAAGCAATTCGACTATTTATCTTTGACCTGTTTGTAAATATCATGCCAATACAACCAACACTTTTACGATAACATCACGTTTATGCACGTTATTTGCTTATACATTCGATATCAGATATTCGAATGTACGGCACATCCAACTCCTTTTTCGATTGTGAAGAATTGGTTGCTTCATTGCCTTCGTGATTTGTTAAAGAAATGTTGCAAAGAAACACCTCATTGGTCATGGGAAAGCCACGTTTCAAATGTAATAACTGTCAGAATTTGAATGAAGACAAACATAATCCAGCTGAAGACAAAATAAGGATTCACGACATAACAGTCGTTTGATTATGTAACGCTTATGTATCATCTAGGCGTGAACGATAAAAATCCAATACCGTGTCGGACTATGTTACTTGTGTAATAGGGCTTAATGATATTGTTATAGAATTATTATGACGGAGTAATGCCTATAATAATCGGGGTTAAAGTTTTGACCTTTATGTATTACATAATGTTAAATTATATTTATGTTTGAGATACCTAAATAAGTACCACAATATTTCAATAATAAAATAGTAGACAAATTAGTACAGTAAGACAATTACTTTTATTTTATTGAACTTAAATGATAACAAACTCTAGGTACTAGGTGCGCCTAGTACCTAGAGTTTGTTACATTTTGATTTCTGGCGTAAGGTCGGAAGATTGTACGTATTTAAACAGAAACTCAATATCAGATTACCTAAGTAAAACATCACTTGCTTTTGTTGAAGGAAAATTGAGTGTTTGTTGTCAAAAATTTTAGAAATGTGAATGGGTGAACTATTGGTTTGATTGTAGTGTAAAAGTGTTATTGAGTTTTTCTGATTTTGAGTTTGGAAGTTGAGGGTCTGAATCCCCGGGCCTCGGAGAGCACGTAAAGCTGTCGGTCCTGCGCCTGATCGCTCTTTGATCGTGTCGGTTAACTTTCCTATCGGATTATGAGAGAAAGGGAACAAGAACAAGCACAAGTTTGTGTTTACGCACAAACTAGTGCACTATAATATCTCCTGCGAAGTTTGCTGGTCTGGTTGAGACTGGCTGTCCGTCGTGGCCGTTGTCGGCTACTAGAACATTATTATTAGTTTAAAAAGGATGGACTTAATGTTTTTAAACGGTTTTATCCTTAACCTGTGTGTGTTTTTTAGGTCAAATTTTGTAATTGAAATTTGACTCCCTTCCTGTTGACAGATTGATCTGAAATTTGATGCACACCCTCAGTTCTGGTGACAATATAATTAAACGAATTCGGTTTCATTGTAAATCTAAGATAGTGGCTGCTACAAATGGCGGTTTGTCACGACTACTGCAATATAACCATCAAATGAAAGGGCTTGACTAGTAAAACATAGTTCACTATGAAAAATTAAAATCTAAGATGGCCACCACCAGAAAATGGTGGTATACACATTTTGTCAAAGACTATCACTATATGGGTATCAAATGAAAGGGCTTGAATAGTAGAACACAGATGAGAAGTACTATGTAATGAAATTAAAAGGTAAAAACTTGAAAATAAAAATATGTTAAAAATATTATTTTAACGGTTTCATTGAAAACTAGCTGAACCACGCGGTGTTACTCGCGGATATTATCGTACCGCGGGAAACCCCGCGGAACAAAGGTTTTCTAAGAAGAGGTTGCCTAAGCTACTCCTTAGATCATCAGCTATCTGCCAGTGCCAGCTAAGTCCCGTTAAAATTAGTCCAGCCGTTCTAGAGATTACCCGGAACAAACAGACAGACTAACAGACAGACAGACTAACAGACAGACAGACTGATAGACAGACAGAAATTGTAAAAAATGTTATTTTGGTACATGTATGGTGTATACATACATATTAATTTCTTCAAAAGTGGTTATTTTAATTTTACAAACAGACACTCCAATTTTATTTATTTGTATAGATAATCTACTAAATGCTAAAAAATATTCCGTATAAAATCGTTGGGCCCGTGTTACCGGTCATCTCAGTATACGCTTCGCCCAACGATTTTATACCGAATATTTTTAACCAAATTATTTTTTAGCTTTTAGTACATTATTTTCCGTTTATATATATAAACCAAAAAAAACTTCTCATATTTTTTTGATAAGACTTACTCCGCTTTTGCCGCCTCAGACTTTTTTGGCAAAACCTAATCAACCAAAATTATTTTGTGTTTTAATGACTGCGGCCATTACATTATAGCGCATCTTTGAGGTGGCAAAAATGTATGATACGAAATAATAAGCTAGACACATTTCTGTAATCAAAATGAGGCTACAACTCTGTCAATTTCATCTTCGGTAAAACAAAGCAGCATAAAGCAATAAACTCTGCGACGGTCTACGTGACTTGCCGGTGATTTGGACATATAATAAGCATCTTCATCGGGAGCGTACCGTTCCATGTCTATTCTGCACACCTGAAAGTGAATGCCTCAAGGTACTATTATTTTAATTCTATTTAACATAATAGTGATATAATATCATTGAAAAAGCATCTCTTATCCAGTTTTATGACTTTAGGTATTAAAATATATCATTATGTATTAGTAAGACCTATGTTGCCTTGAACGTAGATCTCAGTATTTGCTTTTAACAAATAAATAAATGGACAAGGAAGTGACTGTTTAAGAATTAATTTTATAAACACTTTCATGTTTCAACCTCAATCAGTCAAAACAATTTTGTATCATAGTCAACCATCTACATCAGTGTTCTATTGAACATAGAGTTCTCGTTACAAAGAAGGTTATAAAAGAAATAATAAATAACTCCACTAAGTAATAGTTTATAATATATACCCCCGTAACTGGACCTGAATCTGTTTTCAATAATGCTTGGCTAATATTGGTCTAAGCATCTGTCTTATTTTAGGCACGTCGGTAAAACAAATATTAAAAGAAAAAGATTAAACCTGTTAAATAGTAACAGAGTTCATCGTATAATTATGATGCGAGTGAACAATTACGTTAATTTTAAAACACATATCTTATTGGTGTTTCGCTAAAATATAAAAAAAAAACATCGATTATACGTTTATACTCACATACAAATTACAAGAAATTTACCTTTTTATGCTCTTTTTCATAACATACTAGTTCTTCAAAATGACTGTTGTAAGAAGTTTTTGGATTTCTGAAATAATCGCCTAATTCAGCATACCGACCGAGGTGCTGAAAAAGTCAATCCTGATCAACTCAAATTGACGATTGTGTATGTTTATAGCTGTTTGTTTTTTTTTCTGCATTTTTAAATACAAAAATAGTACTTAACGCAAATTATTTTAAAATCTTTAAATATAGTAAAATCCATGTGCATGTGCATGTGAAAGAAAAAAAAAAAAGAAATTATGGATGTTTTTATTTACTTTTTATAAAATAACTATAAAATAACTTGCTATTTTTTTCATACGCATTTATTAAAAAAATGTTAATTTAAAATTCAAATAGGCACATCAATTACTTTTATTTGTATGTATAGATACTATCCGTAACTGAAACTATAAACAAATCTAAATCAGAACTGTGTACATTTTACTTTACAAATTTATATCTCAGACTAAGGCACTAGGCCGAACTGAATCCTGTTTCATAATAATGTTACCAATTCAATACTTATTCCTTCTCGGCAATGAAAAATGATAAATATTGTTCCTATCAAAATTGAAAGATTGAAAAGAAGTTACCTCTGGATCTAGAGCACCACTTTTTCGAACTGTATCTTGAGGAAATTCATTTGGAAACAGCCGTCGAAGCTCGATATCTTCGCTTAAATCATAAAGTATTTTAGCGTGATGTACGAACACTGATTTCCTTGTTTCTTTTTTTTTATGGAATAAAGGGTCAAACGAGCAGACGTATCGCCTGATGGTAAGCGATTATCGCAGCCCATGGACACCCGCAACACTAGAGGCGTCACAAGTGTGTTGCCGGCCTTTGGAGAGGGGGATTGGGAAGGGGTTGGGGTATGGGCCTACGGTATCTTCACTTACTCGGTGAAACACAGCGCGAGCGCTGTTTCACACCGGTTTTCTATGAGGCCGTGGTATCACTCCGGTCGAGCCGGCCCATTCATGCCGAAGCGTGGCTCTCCCATGGTAGTTGTAGTTGTTAGTGTTTATAGAAAATGATTAGGTTTTAAATGGTATGTGAAATTTCAGCTTCAGCCTTTTATAATTAATAATTATTAAAGATCTTTAACAGAATGTAATTAATACACCAAACAGAATTGTTGTCTTATGAACCCTACACGAGACCGGACCGATCTTTGTTCTTTACTACACTTGATCCAATGAAAACCTACTGAAGCCTAAATTTTTCATATGTGAATGTAATCGTCAGCTACCTCTTTGGGACTAAAATCATAACTTGGAAAAAGAATTACTAATAAACGTAATATTTTACTTACTATGTGTATATTGCACTATTGCAGTTTGGGAGGAGACAATTAAGCACCTGCAATACAAATATTGTAACAACTTAGATCCATTGTTTCATTGTTCCCAAAACCTTAAACAACTTCAAAGTGCTTTACTTACTACGAGTATACACAGTAAACAATAACTAGTAATTTTAAACATTCCGAAGGATGTTTTAGAAAGTCAAGTAATTATTATACGTCCGAAAATAATCGGACTTACAAAGTATGCCAGTGGTGACTCATGAAATGGACCATAAAATATTTCTATTGTTGTAAGAAAATTTTACGAGATATTGAAAATAAAATTTATTACATCTAGTACTTTATAGGCGATGCAACAAAAAATGCATTTAAATTCATACCAGCACCACTAGTTTTCACACACTGAATATTTTTAACTGACTTAAAAAAAGGTGGTGGTTATCAATTGAACTGCATTTTTAATGTTTGTTACCTCATAACTTTCGACGGGATGAACCTATTTTGATGATTCTTTTTTTATTTGAATGCTGGTGTTTCCCGTGTTGTTTTCCATTTCAATTTATTCTAGATTTAAGTTGGTTTTTTTGTTAAAATTTAATTATCTGTACATTGCGGAGGGGTCACTGCTGGCTTTTCTGGTTTAACGTGATAGTTCACTCGCTATCCGCAATTTTGAAGTATATTTTAAAGTATGTGTTAAGATTTTCCCACACAGCAGTTACATAACGTTATAAAACATTTTGTAACACGATAAAATTTCATAATATTTGCTACAACATGTTATATGTTGCATGCTCTCCCATACAGATTACAGTTGTTATATAACATCGTATAACATTCTGTTACAATCAGTTTGACTTTGGGTGTGATTTTCGAGGTAACTGGTAGTGGCCCAATCGAGGAAGTGCTAATTGGTTTGGCTTTTGTTTTCAGCAAACAACTGCAGCATTGAAAATTCAACTTTAGTCAGTGGCGCATTGATCGAGATTGAGCTTGTTTCTGTCGCTAACATGCTTATTATATTACTACCCTAACATATTTATATGGTAACTACCTACTTTATAAGGGACAATTAACGTTAAACTTCCAGGACGTATTTAGACCATTGTTGTCAACTAAATTCCCCAAAAAGTAAATTGTTTCATAAAACAATTAAAAAAGTTTATTGCAATTATTTTGATTAGATTTACATTTGATATGCATTGTGCATTAATCTAAATAATTTAATTGTAATACGCGATGAAATGTTGAATGGCGATTAATTCAATTGCAATTTATTTAATCACAATGACTCTTTCCCGCCCCTTTTTAACGTCCCGCTGAGGCTTGGATGATGTTACACAACATAAGTTAAAATTTGTTTTATCATGTTATAATTATTTGCAATATTTTGTTAAATGATGTTGAACATCAGTAACATTTTATAACTTTTGTAACAATTTGTTAATAAATGTTATATAACAAATGAACCCTCTGTGATATAATATAACTGCTATGTGGGTGCTCCCACAGCTCCCCTTTAGGTACACTCACACAGAGTGTGTGTGCCTAACATGTGCGTATGCGTATACGTGTGAGTTTGTATGTGTGTGTGGTTTACTTTACTTTTTTCTAGATCAAAAGCAACATATGTCTACTGAAAAATTTGATAAAACTAAAATATATTCCTTTAATGCCTGATGCTATCGATTGAAACTCGCAACAAAAAAACAGTATTGAGAAGTAGGGTACTCCCTACTCATTGTTAAAATGATAAATATAAAAATAAAACCTATTTCACAGAATAAAACTTTTGTTAATATTATTACGATCTGGACGGACCCGACTATTAATAATAGTAGATTAGTAGCCAAGGGCTGTAAGACATCAATTGCAGCCCGAGATATTTAGGCGCACGAGCGCAGCGAGAGCCCCTATAGTTCGAAGGTGTAATTGGTGCTTACACCCGAGCTAACTATTCTGCTTTACATTTTGATTGTAAGGTAAGTAGAAAAAAACCGGCATTTTAAGAATACAACCTTTTATTTGCTGAAATTTATAGAGAACAATTTTCAAATTTTAAAGACAGGTCAACAATACATAAAGTAAAAGTTTTCTATTCCCGCCTTTTTCCATTAAAAAGAATAAAGTAAAGATCTTTTTAATTTTTTTTTTCAAGAACGAAATTTAGCTTCGCCATTCGATATTTAAAACACGAAGACAAGGCTGAATAGTAAAGCGACCTTTTTGGTCATTGGGCTCAATGCATGATATCTATTGCCAGTATGATGGTTGGATGTGCGCGCACTTTTTGAAAGAAAGAAGTGTTATTTTTAATTATTTACCGCTCTCGCTTCTTCTAGTTTATATGGGACCCACTTCTCTAGGGTGCTACAATATGTACTAAATACATGATTTCATATTGATATTAAGCCTATTTCTCAATTGAATGCTCATAATTATTTTTCTTTTCCTGTAGTCTTCTTTTTTTTTGCCCAGAGATATTCATATGTAGATAAAGTGACTTTAAGAAAACAATTGTCGGAAGTATTCCACCAAAAATCAAGTAGGTAAAAGTAAGCAAACGAACTCATAATTGCTGTGCATGACGAATTAAAGTTATTAATTTAACCTTTATAAACAATGAAATAAAAACACTTTAATTATATGATTAACAAGTTAATTATTACTGCATGATTCAGTTTAAAATATTATGAATCGTCTGGAAGTACACTCATAACAGTCAAAGAAACGCGATGGTTTCTTGATATCAGATTTTAAATTAGATCAATATTATCATCTTATAAACATCCTAAGGAATTTTTTCATCTACGTGAAACGTCGTATGTTTGAAATCATTTTTAAGATATACGATTTAAAGTCAAATATTAATTATGAAATATTTATTAATTTTTAAAAACTTTTATTTCTCATTTGTACTTAATATGTTGCTCAGAATTTACGAAGTCTAAATATGAAGTAGTAAGTTTACCTTTATCTTACTAACAATATAAACAAGAAAGTTTAGGAGAATGCTTAACGGATTTAGATGAAACTTTAGTTTAATATAGGATATACTCATATCAGAATAATTCATAGGCTACCGTTTAGCGCGATAACCGATATACATTCGGATGGAGCCGCAGGTAAAAATTGGTAATACATAAGAAACACCACGTTTAAAATAATTTATTTTTTATAATATCAAATAATTTTTCTATCATTGAATCTGATATGGTCGCCATTGATGCTAGGCCGGTAACCATTGTCATCAGCTAAGTACGTCATTGAATACTTCTTTCCTTGCGTGTCTTTATAACCGTATTCTCCACGGACCGCTAGGTAACGAGTGCCTCCTTTAGTAACTAAGCCTCCCTCTTCTTTTCTGTAGCTGCCATCTGATGTCTCATACCTAGTAGATTTTTAACATGATTAGTAATTTTAGATACCAATACTTCAAAATGAACTTATTTACATTTAAGATAATTTTGAGTCAATTCTATAAATTTCGGCAATATTTTCATATACTTATAAACCCTATTTATTTCATTATTGGCAAAAGTAGGATAAAATTTGGTGAGTTTCTCTGTGATGTTAATAATATTTATTATGCGATTGATAGATAAGATAGTAAGTCAAGTTCCTTGGAAATTTATGAAGAAAATTAAATGGCTTACAGTAACATGATTTCTACATCACCCTAAGTTTGACTGGTAGAGAATGCCCTGGGCATTAGTTCCGCCGATGTACAAAAGTGCATAAAGTAATAAAGGAATAGATTTTGCTAATTCTTTTTTGTTGGATAGCCCATTTAGCGAGGAAGGTTGTAGGTTATATAACATGACGCTACGACCAATAGGAGCCGGGTATCGACCAAAAATGTTGGGGAAATAGGAAAAAAATATCTTTATTCTTTTGAGGAGATGCAGACGAGGTTGCGCGGGTCAACTAGTAATATTATAATAAATCAATGTTCAAAACTATATTATTAGATACATTGTAATAAAACTTCAAACTCGTTTTTTTCCTTGTTGATATCATCCTCCAACCGTCATAAACATATGTAATATTATCTACAAATTATCACTCATCTAAGATTAATATATGTTTATAATCACTTTAGTATAAAAAATAATTACAACGTGGCAAATGATTAATTCAATTAAATGAAACCATTGATTTATGGTGACATGATAATTAACACTATTTTACGTCGAGCAAAAAAACATTATCTTCGCATATTTTATGTTTGAACTAGCTTTTACACGCGGCTTCGCTCACACAGATTTTCATCCCCTAATTTAACCCCTTAGGGGTGATATTTTGAAAAATACTAAAATACGTATTTCATTACCTTAATCCCACTATATTTTTACAAAATTCATAAAATGAATAGAAAGTTCTATACAAACTTTCATCCCCTGATTTACCCCCTTAGGGGTGGAATTTCCATAATTCCTTTCTTAGTGCTCACTTGTGTTATATAAGGAATCTATATGCAAAATTTCAGGATTCTAGGTTCAGCGGTTTGGGCTGTAAGTTGATCTCTAGGTATGTCAGTCAGTTAGTCACCTTCCTCTTTTATATACATAGATTATATTTTACGGATCTTCTTAAACAAATGAAATAACTTTTGTTTCTATATTGGTCAATAATTAATTTAATTTTTTTTAGCCATATATATTTATGTTAGTTTATTGCTGTTAATTCACTCTTTACAGATTAATACTGTTAAGTATTTGCAATCCCTATGGATTACTATTTTGCAAGTATTAAGTATTACTTATTTCACTTTAATATTTAGTACCTGGTTGACTGAGCTAAGCTCGGTATTTCTTTTTTTAAATTTATTCATTGAATTCTAGCTAGATCGATTTATCGCCCCCGAAAGTACCTGCATACTAAATTTCATGAAAATCGTTAGTGCCGTTTCCGAAATTCAGATTATACATATATATATATATATATATATACAAGAATTGCTCGCTTAAAGGTATTAGATAAGAAAAAACTCGAGAGGTGTCAAGGGACACCCGAATGGAACGAAGTTCACTGTCAGGATTCTTTATTTTTATTATTTTTTATGTACAAAAAACCTGTATATACTCATCAAAAATAATCGTCGCGACACCACACTGTTTCATGCGAAATAGAAATGAAAATGTCTGGCTTGCTTTCTGTAAGAGAGAGAGAGAGAGAGAGACAGAGAAACATGCGCACACCGCCCGGCTTACAATCGCTTACTGTAGCAAAAAGTGTCGTGACTTCGTTCCAAAAAATTAAATAGTACAACTTCAGTATCGACAATTTTACTAAATAAAAGCATAAAATGAAAATATTAAGAAAACAATAAGTATTTTTTCCTACTTTTCTAGAAACCAATGTTTATATTTTTTTTATTAATCAATGTTTGTGCCAGGGGCATTCCTGAAGTCTTTACTCAGTACACCTGAATGAGTCATGAAGTCTGAAAATCCCTGAGGGTCCCGGGAACAAAAATAGATGGATAAAATATTAATTATAAATCTGTCATTATAAATCACACTCTATAAGTAATTATGTAAATCAAAACAAAAAAGTTAAACTGATTTGTCTGTTTTTGAAGACATTGATTTTTCTTTTTACTAGTTTTAAATTTATACGATGTCAGAAAAGGTACCCAATTATGTTCGAAATCTGATCATAGGTCAAAGATGACTTATGCAATTAAAAATGATATATCCTTGTAACGTTTAGTTGTTGGTGCAACAACAAACATTTTATAAACATTTTTACACTCTTGAACTTGAAATGTACTTATGTTCAATGTTTTGACTTTAAAGCTTGTAGAAACAAGATAAGAAGGTCATGAGTTTGCCGTATTTCTAAACACGTTGGGTACTTCAATAAAATAACTTACAGCCTTATTCATAAACGTTATTTGACTTTAATGTTCTATGTTGTGTTTAAGTTTAAAAACTTACAGCTTTAAAGTTGTAAATAGTACAAAACCGCTGTTATGAAAGGTACGAAACTTTGATGAGTAAGATTGTTCCTATTTTAAATAGATATCGGAACTCTGGAATCAAAATCGAAACTCAAACTAAAACTCAATAAATATGCAAATTAATTTTGACGTACTTTTACTGACATCAAGGAGTATTAAAAACTTCTCAGTATTTACAACAAGTAAATTTATAATATTGCCAAAATTACAAAAATAAGTGGGATAATATATTATTACTTGCACTTTCGTGTACAAAATAAGTAGTAATAAGCCATAAAATAAATTTTAAATAAGTTGTTTATTGAAGGTAAATGAGTAAATAATCAGAATTAAAGTACCAAGTTTTTAACCTATTATACCAGCCTGGTCATTCGGACTAGTATAAGTTTTATTTCCAGTTTTCCTTTCTGATGTTGTCCTACGTAGTTTGGTTCCTCAGTAGCCTCTGAGGGTGGATGGGGATGGTGAATCTCTGTATTTTTAACCGACTTCAAAAAAAGGAGGTTCTCAATTCAACCGTATGTATGTTTTTTTTGTGTTCGCGGATAATTTTATGAACAGATATCGATGATTCTTTTTTTAATGGAAAGGCAATATCCTAACGGTGGTACCATGACAAGGACACTAAGATCTGATAATGGCATCCAAGAGAATTCGTATGTTCATATTTGGTATTTTTTTTTAATCCGTTACCACACATACATAAAAACATGGATGAACTAAACTAAATAAACTTAAGAATACCTGCTTGCAATGCAATACTGAAAGTCATTAGATATGCCACTTACTCAAAGCTGTACGCCCCAAGTCCATTATTGTAGAATGTATTTTTTATTATTTGCGCTCCAAGGCAACTTTTTAGATGTACAGTGACAGTTGTCATATAGATCATAGCCAGGCATACGTTGAGATGAGCACCTTTTACCTGCGCAACAGAAAACCAAAATGTCAAGGCTTGCGGGTCAAGTCCAATAGGTTTTTCATTTTAATATAACAATACGTACTTGTACAGTAATTTGGACATTGCATCAACTAGGTACTATGATAATTGCTTTGTCGAACGTATACTGATAATTACATTAGATATGTACATTATCTTTTCTTCTTTTAAAACTTGGACAATAAATATTTCGGACAAATAAATAAATAAAATATTTTGGACATCTAACACACAAAGCTCAATAATGTGTGAACTAGTGCTTAGTAATATATGTACTACATTAACATACGGTACAAATCCTTTTTTGCATGCTGAGTTTACTTTAAGTAATTGTTACACTATTCCCATAAACCTCTTTATGAGATTTTTTTCTTTTTTTTGGTAATGTGTAAATTATAGTATTAAACCGATAAAAAATAAGTTTAAATCATATTTCATAACAATTTTAATTTAAATTCCCTTCAATTTTCCTAGGCCATCTATAGAATTTTCCTAAAATAGGTAGAGCCCGTGCAATAGTTGGCAGACCATTTATTAAATTGACTACCCTTTCATTTTCAAAATATGCACAATTACATACATTAAAATACGCTCAAACACATAACAGATGAGTATGATTAATGCGATGTTGAAACAATAATTAAAAATATTTTGAGTACAAAGACCGACACAAATGTGTCTTCAATAGCCACATTCTTGGAGAAGGTAAGAATGTCAACGGTGCAACAAGTGGCTGGATACATTATTCATACCGTTCAACACCAAAGCAGACCTGATGTTTAGTTAATGAAAACCTTCTTAGTAAAAAAGTGATAAGAAAACAAGTAAACGTGTTAACATTCAAATTTTACCGAAAAAAAAACTGATACCTATTACTAAAGGTCTTTTAGAAACAGAAAATAATATGTTTCATAAACATCACTATTCAGGTGTAATCTTTTCTCGTTATTTATCTCTGTACAACTAAAATTATATTTTGAGCGTATAATTGAACTTATTAACACGAGTACAATTTAGAATATTTTAAACCAATTTAACCTATCATGAAATGTAATTTAAAGGTCATTCTTGCTTATAGCAATTACCAAATTAGCACTATCACTTGTCCCTCAATACATAAATAACCTGATAATAGTTCAGTGGTTAGTACCGAATAATATTACAAAATGACAAACGTTCTTGTTTCGTAATTGATGATGATTTGTATGACGGTGGAAACAAAATTGGATATAGTTATTTAACTTATTTAATGCTTTACAAGAATTTTAAATGTTATGTCCGTGTTTGGAGGATGCAATATTAATAGGAAGAACATTTAAATCATTCACGAATAATCGATTTCATATGTATCAACAATTATGTGTTCAGAAATAACACAATGTTTAAAATATTTATGAAATAATAATTGGGTTAAGAAAAAATGAATTATTAAAAACTTTATATATTAGTATATCACTATATCTACATTGTGTACGGTATTGTGCGTGCTAGTATATATATTTGTAGTTACATTTATGTTTAAGAATCGTATAAAGTTTAATCACTTTTGTTGTCGTGCGCACTTTTTATAATGGTTTATAAATTACACTGGGTAGTCATTTCGTTTCTCGATAGGTCGTAACATGTTTTCACTATATTTGGAAATGGTGTTAAAAAAAATTGTAGTATGTTAGTATCCAGTTAATAGACTGCCATACTTCACTAATATTTCTGTAGAGAGAGAAAGGAAACTTGAATGAAAATTCTACATCAACTCGTATGTCCAGCATAAGAAATGAAATGGAATGAAATCATTTAATCTGTAAATGCGTTACATGAACACTTTTTACATAGTACAGTTAACCAAAACCTAATATAGGAGTCCAAAACCTTCTTTCCTAGGAGAGGCAGTATGTTTATCAGATGATTATTAGAGGCTGTTGGTGATGTATAGCAGTTCACAAGTTTACAATAACAGAACTCTATCCTAGTTTTATTATCTTTATTATATGTATTTAAGTGTATATTGAACTAGATGGAACTAAATTGACACATAAAAAAATTATAGAAAGTAGTTAATTCAATTGTGATGCTAAAGTATTTTTTAAATCTATATTTTTTTTATTTATTCATTTGGATCACCTTCAATTGAAAACACTGATACTAATAAGAGATAATGAAATTATAGCCTAGTGTAACAATTTCATAAACGTAAGCACCTCATGCACTACTTTTTTTATAACATAATCTAAATTTGTCACAATGAATAGAAAATCTTAACCAGACACTGAACATAAAAAAGAAACATCAAATTAAGGTGACAAAACCATAACCAGCGAGAGTCAAAAACACGGACACTTTTACAAGACCTTGTAAATAGCACTTGCGAACCTACCAAGTGAATCAGAGTGCACACTGCACAGCAACGAGATCACTGCAGCTGTTTTTAACCGACTTTAAAAAAGGAAGAGGTTCTCAGTTCGACAGTATCCGAGTATATATATATATACCTACTTTTTATTATTATGTGTGTTCGCGGATAACTTCGTCGATTATGAACCGATTTTGATTATTCTTTTTTTAATGGAAAGGAAACATTCCAACGGTTATACCATAATAAGGACACTAAGATCTGATGATGGCATCTCAAAGAAATCGAGGAGAACTTTCAATATTCGTGGCGGTGACCAGTCCATTTGTAATTTTTTTATTGAATTTGAAAGTTTTTAATTTCTAAGTCAATTTCGTCGTTGTTTGTTGTTAAGTTTTCAATATTTCAATTATTAAGTTGAATAAACAATTGATGGAGTAAATTGTATTACGTTTTTACGGATAGCTAATATTTTAACAATAACAATAGAAGGCTGGGTCTAGGACTTTTTACCGTGGGAGAGCCACGCTTCGGCATGAATGGGCTGGCTTGACCGGAGTGATACCACGGCCTCACAGAAAACCGGTGTGAAATAGCGCCTGCGCTGTGTTTCACCGAGTGAGTGAGGATGCGAAGAGAAGATGTGGGGAGGGGTTGGGGTATGGAACCCCTCCCCACATCCCCCAAGGACCGGCAACGCACTTCTGACTCTTCTAGTGTTGCGGGTGTTCATGGGTGGTGGTAATCGCTTATCATCAGGTGATACGTCTGCTCGTTTGCCCCCTATACCATAAAAAAACCTAGATTATGATACACAAAGGAGTGCTTCTAGGATCGGCCCGTATAAGAAGAAGATTCCTATCTCTACTAGTTAGGGCCTTACTAAAAGTACATGGTGTTTTTACAGAAAATAACCAACAACCCAAACAAATTTCTCGTTATTTATGTGTAAATAAAATAGCACAATCGTAATTCTGCTAAAACTGATGACACCATAAAAGACCACAAAGCATCACTGTGGTGATGACTGTGTGTGTGTGGATTTTATAAAGATTGCGTCATCAAATTCCTGTAAATTTGATATTTTTTATTAGATTATTATTGACACGGATTTTACATTTATACACACCACAACTTCCTCAATTGTGTTGGAATCCATGACCATTTTATTGCTAACTACTAGGAACAATTTGAATAATTTCTAGTATAAATTTGTATGTTTGGTAAATATGCAAACTGGTACTTTACATTTTTGTACAGGATATTTTTCCCCGTTACCAAAATTACGAGTTTCAACTTTATTATTTACTAGCTGATCCACGCAATCTCGTTTGCGTCTCCTGTTCCCCGTGCGTGAGCGTGATAATTTTCCCCCGTTTTTTAAACATTCTTTATTGGTGCTCTGCTCCTATTAGTCTTAGCGTGATGATATATAGCCTATAGCCATCCTTGATTAAAGGACTATCCAACACTAAAATAGTTTTTTGAATCGGACCAGCGGTTTCTGAGATTAGCTCGATCAAAAAAAACAAAACTTTTCAGCTTTATAATATTAAATATAGATTACATCAACAGCTTTTAATGGTCCACTGCTAGATATAAACGTTTCCTACGAAAAAAAGTTTTGACCTACTATATAGCACGCTGGTGAAACGGATTTGTATTCCTTCTTTTTGCAGTGATGTTACCCTGTTTAGATGTTCATTTAATTGTCTCTTACGATACCCATGAGATAAATAGGGAAGGTGACAGTAAACTTAGACTTAATTCATCGCCGCAAAGAAAGTGTGTTTTATGTGTGGTAATGATGTTCATTATATGAATTAAATGCTTCTAATCGCATGCCTCATGCACTGCATGTCGGAGTTATTAAATGCACTGACTTTGCGAAATATGGTGTTGCATAGCCATACGCCCAAAAGCAACATAGTAGTGACAATATGGTAATAATACTATCCTTCAAACCGTAACAGGGTACCCAGTGCACTCGAGAAGTACTTAATTCTGTGTACAAGTTCTGCGTATAGAAGTGCTTAAGCTTTACAAATTTTGTTTTGATTTCATTATTTAAACTTTCCCAATATAAAGTTTATTTGATAGCTAATTTAAGTAATATGTTTTGTTGGATTTTAATAGGTTGTTATTTTAATGACATTTTTATTATTAGACATATGAAACAAATTAGTATCTATAGACAGTGTGAGTGTAGACCGGTTATTTTTTGTGTTTCTTTTTACATTAAGTATATGGAGTTGGTGGCACAAGAAATTAATAATCCATAAACTTTTAACAGATACCTATTATGGATATGGGAGAAGTTTATAATTAAATATATTTAAATAAAGTTTATACATATTAAGAATTACCTATGTAATATGTGAATAGATTTTTTTTTCTATTACATAGAAAAAGTTTATAAAAACTTACACCTTTGTTAAAAACGACAATTTATGGAAGGCAAATCTAATAGTTTAAGTAAGAATATTATGCTACAAGAGGCGAATGAGGTGACTATCATTATTGGTGGTAGTAGAAAAGGACTAATACTTCTTCGTCTCCTGTAACGCTCTCCTGGTAAAGTTGAGAGAAGGTATTTCTATTTTCTGAGAAATAGAGTTACAAGTTTTTAAGATTATGAAGACATCCTGAGATACCTATTTAAGTTAAAGAAGTGTGTTGTGATTAATTTTTACTTTCATTTTGACATAGTACCTAAGACACAAATTTTAACGCAAAAGCACCTATCTTTAAAAATGGTTTTATTGCTAAAAGATTATTGGCCTAAATAAACGTTACCTAGGTAACAAGTGAATTACAAAATGGCAGTGATAAATCCATAATGAACCAACCACGTATTGCGAAAAATTAAATTCTTGTTTGTTAAAATGTGTATGGTGGAGTTTAATGAACTTACATGTATGGATTTAGTTTTCTGCGCACGAAAGCCGGATTCATTACATAATAAGAATTTAATTATGTCAAACAAGTTTGATTACTTACCATATTGGACACGTTCTTTATCAAAGAGATTCTAAATAGACTGAGAGTTGGGACAGCTACCCACACTTTATATCCAGTTCTCCAAGAATGTCATGTCTGGACTTCATTCCTCAGTACAATGCCAACGTCAAGGACTTATCTAAGTCATTGACCCTATAACTAATTATTACGCAAACGTGGGAGGACGATTTCATGCTCACAGTATGTCAAGCCACCTATTTATTTGCTCCTGTTTGGTTTAACAGCACTAGAGTTGCAACCACTAAATATTTTTACGCCTTCAGTCAGTTACAGCTGCTGTCTGTTTCTAAGTGATACCTACTTCATGGAGAGGTTCTCCCTTTTTGTTTTTTTTTTATTTTCCCTGAAGATTATCCATCACTTAGTACAAACTAGCTGTTTAGTAAGCATATCTGATGAAAACAATTGTTAATGATTATTTTAATTTAAAACTAAATAAAATAGTTCCACTATACACCATGTCCCATTCTTGCTCGATCATTACATCATCATTAATAAGAACCACATGATCCCAACTGAGAGACTATAAAATTATATTACTGTTGACATATACGTACAAATTTTTATGTATAGACATATTTATAACAATTAAAAGTAAATTAAAATTGACTTCAATTAAATAATTAGTTGACGTCAAATTAACCATTGTAACTATTGTTGTTAAGCTATTTACAAAGAAAGCTCATAAAAGCTTTACTACCTATGAAACTCAATACCTTTCAATGTCAGAGCGCCTATTACGTATGCCTTTATTATGCAGTCACATTATTCACTATATTATTCTTGTTGCAGTACATATCTTGAGTTCCACATAAGCTTATATCACAATGAATACTTCATGGTAACATAACTTTATGTGGAACTCAAGATAGAAGAAGAACGCGCGCTTTTAAACGCATTAATGTGTTTTATGCACGTATTGATCACAAACATTAACACAACACTTCATTTTAAGATGCATATAGAAAATAGCAATTATTATAAGTACAATGCATTTTTCTATGTATGTAGGTAACATAAAAATGCAAAGTGACTAATCAGAAATATACTTTAGACGGTATGACTATGACGGTGTTCATTGATTGATTTATCAGCAGCCTTAAACAGTCCATAACTTAGGAAATAGGCGTTTTGATGGTATTTTGTGGTTCTAGGTCGAAAAAGTATTCCGCGACAACCCATTGTGTTCATTAAATTTACTGTGGGAAATTCCACAATAAATATAGAGAATAAAGATAACAAATGAATCATTTAGTTATACTAAATTATAATATATATTAAGTTCATAATAAATTCAAGGAAACAGTTGGCTTATGCTATTGTGAAATTTTTGTTCCTATACATACTAGCCATTTTAGTAATCTCTTATGTCTCACTACGATTATGATAATTAAAAAGTTAAGTAACAATGAACAACAACAATTGTTTGGCATTCACAGTAGAGGAAAAGGAAGTATTTAGACGTAAGATGTTATTAATAATATCAGGTTAACAGCTAAAGCCTAGACTCATTTAGAATATGACTTGTAATTGAAGCTGTTATTTTCTGTATTAAGTATGTGTGTAAGGTTAATAGTAAAAAAATAAATGTTAGTAAGTTTGTGTATTTTTTGTTGTTACTTATCTCTTTATCTATCTAGAACAAAAAAGAAATAATATACTAGTGCTAGTATTTTATACATATGAAAAATACACATTAACAAAACAAATGAATGACATCAAAGCATACATATTTTCTCAAAATATTTGGTAATATGGACATATTTATTTTATTTTATTCTTCATCTCTGCATTTAAATGCACCGCTATACGTGTTTATTATAAATTTAAACAACTTTCAATAAGCAACTTAACTTCAATTACGAAATCATTGGCTCTTTCGTCTTTGCATAGAAACGAAGTCTTTAAACTACTTTGAGTAGATAAACTTTAATTACTTATTCTTATTGTTACTAAATATGGTGATAAAGTTTTTTGCATTATTAATTTGAACGTTAACTAAGATGTCGAGAGTTTCAAAAGTCTAAAGCACTAATAGTTTTGGTATTTTAACAATTACAAATGCTCACCTTGACATGACTTCAAGTAAATGCGTCAACGTTTCAGGATTAAATACTTTTAAAAAATGTTAATAACAATATAGATTATAGGTACATTAGCAGCAAGTTAGAAAATCAAAAGTCAATATTATCCAGATAGCTAGAAAAAATAAATATACCAGTGACCCTAACTGCAGTTATTGAGGTAAGTCTATTAAGTTTGAGCCTATTAAGTCACACCTATTTTACCTTTGATTACAATCATTCTATAGGAAGCACTCAAAGTACAACAGTTCACCAATACTCTTGTGTTTCCAGCTACTTACAATCAGCTGATCCGCTTCCTTGTCCCCTGTACCATAATACTTGAGCCCATTGCCGTCTAACGCTAAAGAAAGGCTTCCTCCATAGTCCTGAGAGCGTCAAGCATCGCGTGACTAAGCACATCTAATTTGTGAAACAATGACTTTCTTCCATTCAACCGATAATTAAGTAAAACTGAGGATATTAATATAATTTTTTTATTTCTTTTATTTATGGTATAGAGGCAAACGACCGAGGTATCACCTGATGGGAAGCTATTACCCGCGCCTATGGACACCCGCAACACCAGAGGCGTCACAAGTGTGTTGCCGACCTTTGGGGAGTGGGGAAATGGATATGGGGAGGGGTTAGGGTATGGGCATCCGGTATCCTCTCACACTCGGTAAAACACAGTGCAAGCGCTATTTCCCACGGGTTTCCTGTGAGGCCGTGGTATCACTCCGGTTGAACCAGCCCATTCGTGCCGAAGCGTGACTCTCCCACGGTAGCAGTGGTGATTATCGGCAATCAGATAAAGGTGAGAGCTATTTATAGATAGGTACTCTTAAGCGCAGCATCTGTTCGAATAACCTATCAATCTAACTGAAGAAGATACGTGATGTCAAAACTTTTTGAAAAGGAGTTTTAGAAATAAAATAATCTTCACTGATAGTTGAAAGGTATCCAGTAAGTTGGTTTGAGATATAAATATTATTATTATTCGTAGTTTTCAATTTATCATATGTAGTGTGTTAGATGTCCGAGATATTTATTTAATATATTTCACGTTTTTGCATTGGTTTTTAAGTACATTCTATAACTCAACAACTAAAACTTTGCCAAAAAATAACAACTGTCATGATATACAGCGGTTCATTCAGAAAACAATTATTTTATAAACTACACTTTTGAGGTTTAATTCTATACAGTAACTATGTGCTTGTCCAAATGAATATGTATTCAATAAGCCAACACATATACAACAGATTGTTGGGATCTGACAATAATGTGTCTGAATACTCTGATAGTAAAATATGCGACAATGTTTGTCAACAATTCGGTTCAGTTTAGTAAAATACCTTTCTCAAGGCACACCATAGAGCCTGGTCCGCTACTTTTTGTCACAAGTTGTCCTGTCACCTAGCCAGCGGGTGCCACACACTACGCTTGCTAAGACGCAGTCTCCACTCCAGAACACGCTCACTCCAGCGGTCTATTCTGCGCCATATGTGACCAGCGCATCAACTTACTAACTTTTTAATCTGATAGAGTAGCCCTACAGTCAGAATCCACGATACCCAAATTCTGTAGTGTCCAAAATACCTTTATAAGTTCATAGAAAATATTAGAATTATAGGATATGACTTAATATTTTAATTATTATAACTGATCATAAATCATAGCAAGTCTAGACAAATAAATCTATGCAACGTGTATTTCTGTAGGATTCGATTTTTAAATACAACAATTCGTGATTTATGGTTATTCTAGTTTTACTTTAAAAGTTTTAAAAACAACTGTGTAACAAATTGGATTAGCGTATAATTATGTCTAAATGACTTTTGGAATGTTTTTGCAACGGTGTTTTTTGGATTTTTAGCATAACTATATCACGTCACGGAAGTATTTAGAACCTCTGTAGTAATGAAAAAAAATTTGAAGAGTTTGTGTTTGACTTGTGGACCGATTAATTTTGTTCTGCTGTAACATGTGGTCCAACAAATATTGTTCACCTGGGTAACAAATATATCAAGTAGGGTTCGTGATCCCTCTGCTTGATGGGCTCACCTGTCATCCCTAGCATGGACCCATTAGAAACCCTTTAAAAGTTGTGAACTGTATATCCTATCATAAATTAAATTAAGTACCATATAATGTGCAGGACGATTCTATATCTTCTGTAGATACAGACACAATTATTTGTTCCATCAGTTGTAGGAGGATATTGAAGGGAAATGTAAGGATGGAGTCATACACAAAAAGAAGAAGCTACTATTCCGAGAAAGATGGATATTCGTTCTTATATACATTTAGGATTTGTTATATAGTGCACTCACCAAGTAATGAACTACGGTCCCGTGTCGAAAATTGATGAGTCATGTGAACCACCAGGAGAACTTTATAGAAAGATACAGGAGCATAAAACAAAAACATTCAGCACTGTGCATCGGTTCCATACAATTTAAATACATCTTCTTATCCATTATTCCGGAGCGCTTACAAAAATCATGTGACAAGGGAGAAAAATCGGGGATTGCTACCCGCTCCCCATCACCAGTACTTAGTTGGACAGCTTCAAAGTGACGGAATAGTTCTAAATGTTTATTCTTTTATGGGCTTATATTATAAAAACGATTGACTAAAAATATACCAGTGTTTTAATATTCATTGAGTGACGATAACTATTATGACATTTTGTTATTCTTACTCTGTTCTTGCACATAATTTTTGTTATTTTCCAAGCAATGAAGCCACTTTCGCAAATCCATCCTAGAAAAGATTAAATATTTTTTTTTCAATTAAATACATTTAATTAAATAAAACAAAATATAAATACCTACAAACATAGTATGTAGTAAAACAAGGTATGGTAAAAAACATGTCATTGTTAAGAAAACACGCTTTTGTAAGTAACAAGCTGAAATATAAAGTAGAAAATAATTTAGCTAAAAGTTCAAAAGTTCAAAAGTAAAAATTGAACAAATGAGAAGAATTGCTAAAATTTGCTAGCTTCCTGCTTAAAAATTATAACTTTCATAAACAATGACGTTTTTTTATTGTAGTAGAAATAAACTGTTAAATCTAAAAAAATGAATACTTATCTTAAAATTAATATTTTTAAATGTTATTTACTTACTTCTGGAATTGAATATTTTGGTAAAATATGATATCCGTCTTTATCGGCACTATAATTTACAATGATTTCTTTTCCATCGGGGGCTACGTAAGAGTATGAACCCTCAACATCAATATACTTATTGTTTTCTCCGTGATTCACTAAATGACCAGTTTCTTCACGAGTGATACCATTCGGGGTCATGAATCTGTAATTCAAAATTAAATATTTAATATAAAGAAATATATATATGTATGCGTTTTATTTTAGTGTTAGCTTGGCATTAGGAATGTGAAAATTATATTAATTTCAGAAAATGCCAACATTTAAATTCACAATCAATACATTGAGTGCCACTTATGAACGTTAATTTGAAGATACAGTTAAAAAATCATAGATCAAGACGCCACAGATGTATAGACACTGTATTGTCAAGTTTATGTGCTGTATAGTAACATTAAATCATCAATATTGGTTTAATAATGTTATTATGGATATAACCGAAATCGGTAATTTCCAGACCCATCATTACTATTTTCGTACAATAAAGTCTCGCTTTCATCAGCAACAACCACAAGCAAGACACACGCGACTATAACGAGGAACATGTTAACTTTATCTAACGTTAATTCAATGTTGATCATGATAAATACATAAGTGTAAGTTGTTTGCATTAAAAAAAGTCAAGGTTTAACTGAAAAAGTTTTATTCGCCACAGCAATTTAGATAAAAACTATAAATTACAGTATATACAAATACAAGTGAATAGTGTAGTTAAATAGTTTTTATATTTTTTTTTTCTGAAACCACGCCACTTTGTCAAAAAAGCTATACTGTACTTTTAACACAGATAAAGCCGCATTAAATTCACATCATCATCAGCTTATAATATTCCACTACTAGACAAGCTTCTCCTCTGGAAGGAGGTGACCTAACTTGGAATAGAAAATGCATTATTTTAATCGACATCAATAAAAATTCCACTGTTATAAGTTTGTTTGTTCACCAATCCGTCTCTGCCAGTATAGCACGCTTATTACATCATTTTCAGGATTTCGTACCCAAAGGGTGAAACGGTACTAAGACTTTGCTGTCTGTCTGTCTGTCCGTCCGTCTGTTACCTGACTGTATATCATGAACCTTGATAGTTAAACAGTTAAAATTTTCAGCGATAATTATTTAATAATTTAATAACAACAAATACTAAAAAAAGAACAAAAAAAATATTTAAGGGGGCTCCCATACAATAAACGTGATTTTTTTGCTCGTTTTTACATTATATTGTTTTATAATTTTAATGGTGTGTAGTAGCCTCTAGTTTGACCTGTTCACCGGTGACCAATCTGTGAGTGTTTAGCTTGTCTCCATGGGCCGGATAAGGCTAACAAGGTTCTTTCAAAGTCAAATATCCAGGCAGATTGATGTTCGCTGGAGCCGACAAGTGTTAGAGGGGATACCACGATTAGGCAATCATACAGAAGGACGCCCTGCTATACAATGAACCGATGACTAGAAGAAAATAGCTGGCAGCAAATGGTTGCAAACTAGCCAAGATCAGGATGGTTGCCACTCTTTGAGGAACTTTCAACAGTGGATGGCAGTACGCTGAAGAAAGCTAGATAAAAAATAGAAATGAAATTGACCCTAACTGCAGTAGTAGGTAATCTATATGCCTATCATATTTAGCTTAGTTAGTTGCTTAGTTAGTTATTTTTTCCTTCCCAATAACAATCATTCTAAGGGGAGCACTCAAAGTATAATAGTTCAAAAATATTATTATGTCTAATAACTTGCATGTATTCATGAGTTTCGGTAGCCTCTTACAATCAGCTGACCCATCTGCTCGTTTGTCCCTTGCTCTTCTCCAGAGAACGCCAAAAAGAAAACAAGGTAATTGAGATTATGATTTAGATATTATTATTCAAATTATTATGTTACTAACTAAGCATATCTAATTTACGAAAAAAATATTCCACTGATAATTAGATACATTAGATATAGACCAGATGTACGGATATGGAAAAAACATAAGTACTCATTAGCACAGCATCTATTCGAATAATCTATCAATTAAACTGAAGGTGATACGTGATGTCGAAACCCTCTGTCAAGGAGTTTTGGAAAAAAATAATCAACATTACTGGTTTAAATGTATCCATTAAGTTGGTTTGTGGTGTAAATATTATTAATATGCGTAGTTTTCAATAGTCATTATGTTGTGCGTTAAGGTAGCATTCTGATGCTGGCTATCAGGGCGACAGATGACCGCGACCCTGCCTGCCAGTCGCCTGACGACCAGTAGCATTCCGATGTTAGCGACCGCGACCGACGGCCAGTCTGCCCGCAGTTTTTATTGATACAGTTGTGTTGTAGTGCTCAGTATAATTATGTTTATGTCGGAATATTTATCCACGACTAGGAAAAATGTTAAAATATGAACGCGAACTCCATGTCAAATATATATATAGAGGTCGCCGTGTTTTTGTGAATTATATTTTTGTTATCTATGCACACTTCCATGTTCCGGAATAAACCTCCTGTCGTTGTAACATCGTTTTGTCTATTAATTTTCTGCATTAGTGATCTAGACAATCCCAATATAATAATAGTTTTTCATCAAAAAGAGCCATACAGATTTTATTAGAAGAACAAGAATGAAATTCGACTTTATCTACAGGTCACGACAAGGTGAAGGTTATTTTGGTTTGTTTGGGTTTTTAGACACTATATCTATTAATAATTTGCCATCATGTGTGGAAAATGAGGCTATTTTCAGGTTAAACACAGCCGGGTCGCGCAGCGGCACTGCTCCATGCTCCAGTAACAGTAGCGTCGCGCGACCATGGTCGCTTGCTAGCCACGCCTACAGGTTGCGCCACGCGGTCGCTTGCGTTGTTCAGGATTTCATATAAATTCTTACTAAGCAATAAGCCGAGCGACCCAGTCGCAGTCGTCGGTCTCGGTCGCCAACATCGGAGTACTACCTTTAGATGTCCGAGATATTTTTTAAATGTATTTATTTGACTTACCTATCGGGATCATTCATAAGCGCTTCTGCATCCAAGCTATGCTCCTCAACTTTGATGATGGTTGATATCCTCTTCACCCAAAAACACCAACCACAAGAATAAATGTGAAACAAAGTAATTTCTATGTTTAATTCTTTATGTGGGAATCAAAATTATTCGTGTCTGTAACGTTAAGAGCAATTTCCTGATTTTCCTTTAAGTATGAGAAACTTCTACCACTGTGATAACTAGCTGAGCCTCGCGGTGTTACCCGGTGTTACCCGGTGAATTAAGGATACGATAGGATTTATGGTTACTTTATTTGTAGAAAAAAACAGGGATAGAGCCGTAAACACAAAGAAAAAGCCAGGAGAAGATTTGATTCTACATTAATTTATATCTTTATCTCTTCAAGTAATAGAAGGAGAACTGTGGTTACGCCAGTTTATTTTAATTATGCTATTTGATCAAAGCTGCTAATCAAGGGCTGGTTGTCTCTGGAGTACTGCTTCCCTTCTGTTTTCTACTTGCAAGCACCTGTTATATTATTTAAATTATACTGTCCACTCTTCTATGAACCTTGTGACATTGTAACCCCCATTTAGGTACTGGCGCGATTACATTGTAAAAGCAATAAAATAAAAAGAAGTCTACTGTCCATAATTAATTAAGATATGATATGTATTCAGATTTTGTTGTCCTCGCTGTGTTTCTGAACATCGCTTTTGTTATTTTCCAAATAAGGAAGCCACTTTTGCTGGTGGAATCTAAAAAAAATAAAAATGAGTTTCTTCAATGAAATGCGATTTTTTTTATGGTATAGGTGCAAACGAGGTGACGCATCGCCTGATGGTAAGCGATTACCTCCGTCCATGGACACCCGCAAGACCAGAGGCATTACAAGTGCGTTACCGGCCTTTGGGGGATAGGGAGAGGGTTGGGGGAAGGGTTTGGGGTATGGTCCTCTGGTATCCTCACTCACTGGATGAAACACAACGCGAGCGCTGTTTCCCACCATTTCTCTGTGAGGCCGTGGTATCACTCCGGTCGAACCGGCTCATTCATGCCGAAACAACGCTCCCCCACGGTAACGATTACCAAGTTACATAAGAACATACATTTTACTAATAAAATAAGACATCGTAACAAAAAAGAATTATTGAGGAAGTTTATTGTTGAAAAAAAAATAAGAAACGAAAATTTGTAAGTGACCGAAATAAATATAATATTTGCTAGAAGAAAAAATATTTTGAAGTAAAAATAATACTAATAAATAAAAAAACATTCTCAAGAAGAGGTTTCTAGTTAAACACACTCCTGTAATAACAATAAAAACACTCAAAGAAATAAACGCTGAATATGAAAACTCTAAGACAGACTTTGAAGCATTATCTAATAATTTTAATGTTTAAATATTGGTTACTTACTTCTAGATTTGAATATTCTGGTAGAATATGGTACCCGTTATCATCGGCACTATAATTTACAATTATTACTTTTCCATCGGGATCTGTGTAAGAGTATGAGCCCTCGACATCAATATACTTATTGTTTTCACCGAAATTCACTAAGCGACCAGTCTCTTCACGATTGATACCATTCGGGGTTATAAATCTGTAAATCAATGTTAAAAGTGTGATCAATATGTGTTTTATTTTAGTGTTGACTTTGTATTATGAATGTGCAAATTATTATAACATAAGAAAATGCCAATATTATTTAATTATTTTATCATCATCATCATCAGCCTATCTCAGTTCACTGCTGGACATAGGCCTCTCTAATTTAAATATTTCGGACATCTAACACACAACGCCATGTAGTCGCAAAGCAGAGCTTGTGTTAAAGGTACTAGACAACTGATATAAACACATATTTACTTTTATTTTTTTTTGTAAATACATACTTATTATACATAGGAAACACCCAAACTCCGAAACAAATATTTGTAGATCGTACAAACATTTGGTCCGACCCGGGAATCGAACGTGAGACCTCATGGTCAGCAGTCGCACACGCCAACCGCTAGACCAACGAGGCAGTCTTTTTGTATGTCACTTAGTTTGATCCTCGGTCAATTAGTAATTTTACATTATAGTTACATAATCAATTATTATTAAATTAAATTACTATTCAAATTACCGAAATCTGTAGTTTCCAGACCCATCATTGGTATTTTCGTACACCAAAGTCTCGCTTTCATCAGCAGCAACTACAAACAAGACACACGCGACTACAACCAGGAACATCTTTAATACTACTAATGGTAAACCAATATTCATTATAATATATAGGTGTAAATTATTTGTATTAAAAAAAGTCAAGGCCTAAGTTAAGGATTTAACTAAAGATGTTTTATTTATCATAGCAATTGAAATAAAAATCTATAATACAGTATTTACGAATACAAGTGAATAGTGTAGTTAAATAGTTTTTATCATTATTTTTTCTGAAACCACGCTACTTTGTCAAAAAAAGGTGTACAGTAACTTTAACACAAATAAAGCCGTATTAGATTCACATCACATTATCGGCTAATAATATTCCACTGCCAAATACCAAGCCTCTCCTTTAAAAGGAGGTGACCTAACTTAAAACAGAAAATACATTAATTTAAATTGACATCAATCACAATTCCACTGATAAAGGTTTGTTGATTCACCACTTCGTTCCTGTCATTAATGACATGGTTATGACATTTTTATATTTGACACGGCGGAACCTTCATCATTTAATCTTATTCGTTCTTAAAATTAAACTAAAAACGAAAAAAAAATACCACACTAATACATCTATACAAATAAATAAAACTGAAGTGTCTGTTTGTAATATTAAATGAAAATGTATGTTTACACGGTACATATACCGAAATAACATTTTTTTAAATTTTCATCTGTCTGTGTGTTAGTTCTGACAAATCTCTGAAACGGCTGAACCGATTTAGAAGGGTATTTTACAGGCAGATAGCTGACAGTATAAGGAATAACTTAGACGACTTTTTTAATAGACTAGCTTCGCCCCGCGATTGTTGTTGTACCGCGTATAATCGTGTGTAATAAAACTACAAACTACAAAATTTTGGAAAAATATTGTGTTTATTCCAATTCATCACAATATGATATAAATGTAATAAAGCAGAGTAGAATGTTAATATTAATATACTATTAATGTATCAAATAAATTTATCGCCGTCCACTGTAGAACGAATGTCTTCCCCAAGTTCCCCTCTCCACTTTTCAGAACATTCAACTGTCACCACAAGATAAGCTCAGTATCCTGGATATTGATATTTACCGGGATCTCAACCTTAGAGCCTCTGCAGTTACAAAAAGATATCGCCTCTATGACATACTTACTTCTAATAACTCCAAGAATATATGGTTACGCCAAATCATTTAATTAAATAATTTATTTTTTATAGTACATTTCTTTTAACCAAACCTCACCTCACCACCACACATGCTCCGCAACTGCGATAACAGCCCCTCTAGCGGGTAAGGAAGAGGGAGAATTTTTACTAATTCCGCGTAGTAATTAAATTATTAAAATCCGCTTAATATCGCTACATCTCCGGCGTTATACCTATGTAATTATCAAGTGAGTCACACCGCTACGCGAATACTTCAAACAAAACAGCGTTATGATTACGCCTGGAGGTACCCTGGACTAAGTCAGTCGCGGGCCCGTTACTAAGGAGAATTTAAGGAGCCTCCACACAGCTGATGAGGAACGTGTGTATTTTCTTGACCTTAAATTGTCCCTTTGTTTGTTGTAAGTACCGTTATACAGTTCATTAAACACCGAAAATCATTATAACGTGAATGTCATAATAAGTGTACAAAGTTTCATGATGATCGGTTAAGTAACCAGTTTTCGTGTGAAAGCATAACAAACAAACTTACATTCACATTTATAACATTTATAGATTAGGATAAGATATTTCTGGTACAATAATATATATATTTAGTATCAAAATCTACTACTTTGGCAACTATACGATAATTTATACAGAAGATTTTTCTTTGTTCTTGGCATTAAACTCTCTTTTACGAGTTAGGTTCAAAGAAGTAAAAGTAGTTGAAAACAATCAGGATACGGGAGCGACGTCGACGAGGAATCAGTGAAATTTTAGCTTCAAGAAAATTAGAAATCATAGAGAAAATAGATTGAATACATAAATGTATCTTTATTGTGTTACGAGAAAACCCTGCTTTATGTTTCTGATTTCAGGTAGATATAGTGCCAACGGAGGTGCACATTGATCACCATAACAAACATATCCTGAGATATTTATAGCACTGTCAGCGATAACCGATTTCTGTAAGTGAGGTTGCACCAAAACGAGACCATAATATCCCCCAGTAATGATAACTGAAATGACCGAAAACAACGCTCGAAGAAGTAAAACCAAAATAGCTCATGTAGTTATTTTAAAATCAATATAGAATATTTAATTTTTTTGACACACAACGATATCTAGACTCAGACTAGTCTAATATTAGATACTAGACAACTTACATACATTTTTTTTTGTAAATACATGTATATTATACATAGAAAACACCCAAACAACCCAAAACAAATATTTGTAGATCACACTTGGTCCGACTCGGGAACCAGTTTGGGTTTCCGGGTTCAACCCGAGACCTCAAGCGCAGTAGCCCTGAACGCTATCACTGCGCCACCGAGGCAGTCAAATGGGTCAAAGTTCAAGTAAACAATGTGTATAAGAACTACAAGAATAAACTTGAGTGACTAACAGATTATATTAATTGTTAATTTGAAATGTATGGATAATTGTATGGAGCTTCCCTCCCATCCTTTGCGAGTTTGACTCGCACTTGGCCGATTTTTTTACGGAACTCATTCACTTATGATCACTAACCCAATTTTTAATAGTTTTTTTTTTAAAATGGTTAAGCACTTGTCGTGGGATCCTAATCATTCTCAAATTTAAAGAAAACGAAAACACATTGAAGTGGGATTAAAAAGAATCAGATTAATATAATTATATGCTTTTTTCCAGTGTTTGTATAAATATTATGTAGATACTTTAATTCGACATGTATTGTAGCCAGCATAGCCTCACATAATAATTAATAATTACATACGACTGTTGCACCATTCAAACAAATTACACAAACAAAACTAATTGATGGTTATTGGCGAGTCACTTTAATTCCGTATGCCGTATTCCCATTCATACATACTATTCAGATATTTTTTATGAAGGACACATCATTTGATATTGAGCCTCGACTTAAGGACAGAATAGGTTCGCTCATGCGTGGGTTCTATTCTCGTCTTTGTTATGGATCCACGCAGTATTTGCTAGATGCTCTCAATCGGTTGCTCGCTGCGAGCAGTCCGCATTATCAACAGTCCCGATGCCACCCAGTACCTTGAGCCTCTGCAGTTGAGGAGAGAAATCGCCTCTATGGCAGTCCTCTACCCCTTTACCATGGAGAGTGTTCTGAAGAGCTCAGTGAACTGATCGCACCTTCCCCCTTCCTCTACGGAACAACACGTGCTGGCCTTGGAAGACACCACCTCAGAGTCGAAGAAATACGCTCTCGAACCAAACGATTTGGTTCTTTCTTCCTATGTCCAGTACTTAAAAACTGAAACGCACTACCATTCACGTGTTTCCCTCCCACTATGATCCCGGGCTCTTTAAGTGGGGAGTGAAAAAGCATCTCACTAAGCCGTCATAGTGTAGAATGCCATTCTGCATTCTCTGCTTTCGCAGATTATGGTGACCCCCACTGTTGGACTGGGCTTGAGCTTTTCATCAGGCTGAGCAAAGTTACTTTGATAGGCAAAGTGACTATGCACATTTGATTATTCTTAAAAGAAAATGTATTGTGAAATGTTGTAAATGTGTATTTTAAAGTTACATTATCTGATAAAAACAAATTTACACATTATTACTTTTCAGGTTTCACACAAATTATAGGATGTGGTAAGAGAAAAAGCAAGGATGGAGTTGTACACAAAAAGAAATGTCAGGAGAAGATTTTTTTTTTTTGTTTATTTTGGTCATATCTTCAAGCACTAGAAGTTGAGATTAAGTCACAAAAGCTATAAAGTAAAAATAATCAGTGTTTCACAATAATTGTGAGCTATGATGACCATAACAGAATTGTTGGTGTCATTATTATTATTGTTACTTTCCAAGCAATGAAACACGCGGGATGTGAAGTTCTGGAATTCCAACCTATAAAAATAAATATCAAGGCTTTATTTCCTGTAATGTAAGTAATAAACCAAATTAAATAAGATTTACCTAGTAACATAATGTATTAAAGTTAGTAAAATAAGTTGTTATTTGAAAGTTAGTAAAATAAATTATTTTACTAACTTTAAATGTTATTATACATATAAGTTATTTTACTTGTTTTAAATATAAAATGGTATCAAAAACAAGAAAAAGACCGTCTAAAATTCACTGAAGATTTTTTGTTACTACTTAAAATTAAACTGTTTTGCTGATTAGGTAGGTGATTATGCAGAATTGTGACTAAATGTTATATACTAAAGATAAATAAATAATAGTAAATATTTCGGACATCTAACACAACGCCATCTAGTCCTAAGCTAAGCACAGCTTGTGTTGTGGGTACTAGACAACTGATACAAATACATATATACTTTTTTTTTGTAAATACATACATATTATACATAGAAAACACCCAAACTCCGACATTAGAAGCATTTGGTCCGACCCGGGAATCGAACCTCACGATCAGCAGTCGCACACGCCAACCACGGGACCAACGAGGCAGTCAAGCATCTAGTATCTAGTAAATACCTAATAACATATTTAACTGTTGCTAATTTTACACAAAGCTTAGGTTATAAAATCAACCATCATTCTTAAATACTTTGGACAGAAAAATTAAAACAAAATTAATGTTCTCAAAAAATATATGCACAATCACACTAATATTATAAAGACGAAAGTTTGTGAGTGTGTATGTTTGTTACTTCTTCACGCGCAAACAACGGACCAATTTGGATGCAACTTTACAATAATATAGCTTATACACACATAATATTAGTAGGATTCATTATGGAAATAAAGAGGCTGTATTATTCTTAATTACTTACTGGTGCAAGGTTATCTTCTGATAAAATATGGTATCCGTTTTCATCACCTGCATAATTTACGATTATTTCTTTTCCATCGGGGTCTGTATAAGAGTATGAGCCCTCAACATCAATGTATTTATTGTTTTCATCAACATTCACTAAGCGACCGGTTTCTTCACGAGCGATACCATTCGGAGTCATAAATCTGTAATTCATAGTTTAATACATACTATATATCCTATATTGATTTATTTAAGTACTAACCTAATATTAGCAACTATAAAATAATGAGAACAAGCCTATATTAGTGATACATATAAATTTTAATTGTTAAATTAGTAACGGAAAACGAAGTTAAATACGTGTTGTGTTAAAGCCGACTGCATCATTCAAAGTAGAACATAATGTGGTATGAAATAGTTATGTTTTTTTTTTATTGACAATACTGGAATCTGTAGTTGCCGGATCCATCGTTGGTATTTTCATACCCTAAAATTTCGCTTTCGTCAGCAGCAACCACAAACAAGACACACGCGACTATAACGAACAACATTGTAACTTTAACTAGTGTTGATGTAAATTCATCGTATATTAAAGGTATAAATTATTGCATAAAAAAGTCAAGGCTTGAGTTAAGGATTTGACTAACGATTTTTTTATTTACCAAAGCTGTCACTATAAATACTTTAATAATACAATGTTCACAAAGACAAGTGAATAGTATAGTACTAATAGTTTTTATTAAAGTTTTTTGTCGAAAATTACGCTACTTTGCCGTAATAATTATACTACAACTCTTCAGTTAAAGCTGCACTATTACTGACCAGAAAATATATTGCATTTAATTGGTATTGACAAAATGAAATAGGTTCTAAAGACTATTTTATATTTGTTTCATTAGAACATCGTTAATCATGACCAGATTGAGTCATTTATTAAAAACGTCACGGGACGAAGCTAGTACAAAATTGAAGTTGCATTAGCTATGTGCCAGTGAAAGCACTTCTGTAGATATCAGTTCTCAAGAAATATTTTACTTCTTTTTATCGCGCATTTTAATTAAAGAGTAGAGAGGTTTATTTCAGGTAAGCTTAAACAACTGTTTGTTTATAGTTTTGAGTTTTCAGTTCTGACGGCACTCCTCATAACTGCTTTTTACTTGAGTTCATGTGGGTCTGAATGATCAGATAAACAAAAGGTTCATCCAATTATAATTGAATGAAATAATTATTATAATTGATTATGATACACGACAGTAGGGTAGATGACACCTTAGTCAAATTAGTTACTTTTATCATCTGTCAAAACAATAACTTTGTATGATAAATAATAATAATAATATTTTTTTATTGTTTTCATCATTTAAAGTATACAAATGTAGATTCTACACAAAGCTCTACACTAGACGTCATACAAACTTGTGACGACACTGTTTAAGACTACTCAAAAATGTAATAAAAAAAATTGTAATAGGAATGAAAAGCTTTATTAGTTAAATTATAAATAAATAAATATTTTGGACAACTAAGCACACAACGCCATCTAGTCCCAAGATAAGCAGAGCTTGTGTTATGGGGTACTAGACAGCTGATACAAATACATATATACTTTTTTTTTTTGTAAATACATACATATTATAGATCGAGATCTTTTGTAATATTCGTTTTAATGAAGGATATATTATTTATTTACGATAAAGTCATCTACCGTATTTGCTGTGGAATGGACGGAAATAATTGAAGAATGAATAGTGTTTTTATCCGATCATTTATCAATCATCATGTTTTTTTATATTTGTATTTTAAACTTATAATAATGAGAAAAATAATTTAGATACTTTATTTTTTACGTTTCATACAAGACTTTATACGTTGTTGAATGCAACTGAAGAAAAAGACAGGAATGGACTAGTACATACAAAGATGTCAGGTGAGGATTCGTTGTTAACTTTATTTATTTTGAAGTCATTAACTTTTCAAGAAATAGAAAATGAAGTTGAGTTAAAAAAGTACCATACAAAAAAAATACCAATCAAGTTGAGAACCTCCTCCTTTTGGAAGTCGGTTAAAAATAATAAGTGTTTTACAATTAATTGAGGTATGATGATTTTGTTATCTGCTACAATAAATAACAATGCGTAAAATATAAGTTTCAAATTTCGACTGAATGTGTTTATCTAAAGTGAAGTTATATTAAGATTATTTAAACAACCAAACAAACTCTTCAGCTTTATATACTAGTATAGATATAGATAATATTATCTGATAAAAATTGGTTAGACTTAATTTTAATTTCACATTTCAAACAAGTTGTTGTACGTTGTAGAAGACAATTGGGAGAAATAACAGGGCTGGAGTTATGCACAAAAAGAAAAAGGCAGGAGAAAATTCGCTTTTGTATTTGTTTATTTAAATATGACTGTTTTGCACAAAGACAAAACAGGTATTATGTGTAGGAGAAAACACACAGCATTGAGATGAAGAAGCAGCTCTGTGATTTGCTAAATACCAAAATATTAGTCTAAAAACATACCTTTCTTCCATACTTTACTAAATTGGTCACCAGAGACGCTAGTGATGTTTTGTTGCCGCTCTTTCAGCTGTCAAGTGTCATAGTGTCTTCATCGCCAACAAGCCCCTTCAACCAATGCTGTGTGTTTTCTCCTACACATAATACCTGTTTTGTTTTTCTGCAAAACAGTGATATTTAAATAAACAAATACAAAAGCGAATTTTCTCCTGCCTTTTTCTTTTTGTGCATAACTCCTGCATAAAAATAAAAAAAATAAAATAAAAAAAATATATATTTGAGAATTATAGTAATCAAGAAACAAAGCAGTCTAATTAGTAGTCTTGGAGCTATATTTAAATGAAATCAAAACTTTATCCTCTAAAGTTAAAAATTAAATTTTCAAATAAAAATTAAAACTAAATCAAAAATAAAAGTTTTACATTCTCGTATTAAAAAGAACATATATTATATTAAACAGTCTTGAAGTTATCTTAATACAAATCATCACAATCATTATATTACTAGATCAGTTCATGTCTCAACACTAAAACTTGTAAAAAATGTTTCCACACATTTTTCCTTACCTCTCTTCATGATCTGAAATGAAATGAAATGAAATGAAATGAAATGAAATGAAATCATTTATTCTGCAATTAGGTTATACAAAACACTTTTGCAAGTTAAACTTTTTTTGAGCAGATGAGTTCGGCCTTTCCTAACTGGACTAGCCCTGAGAAGAAAGGACGAAACAAACTCAGGGATCAACGTCTCTTTTAAAATTCAGACAATTTTCATAAAACAAAAGACATTATATCAATAAAAAAAAGCGATAATTACAATTTGAGTCACAATTATAATAATCTGAAAAGATAATTTAAAAAAATGTCAACTATAACAATAGTAGATCAATTTATTTCAAAGTATAAATTATCGTCACGTCAAAATAATTTTAAACATTCAAGGTAAACAGCATGTGCAGATTGGGCAGCTCAATCCCAGGCGGTTTTATCATGTAGATATTCTGCTATGGTATAATACCCCTTTGCGGATAGCTTCGATTTAATGGTATTCTTAAATTTTTTTAATGGCAAATTCCTAATAGTAATAGGGAGCTTGTTGTAAAAGCGTATACATTGTCCCATGAACGAGTTGCCTATTCTGTGGAGACGAGTGACGTGAACACTAATATTATGTTTGTTTCTAGTATTTACCGAATGAACGTCACTGATTTTAAGAAACTTTGATATATTTTTTTGAACATAAATTAAATTTTCGTATATATATTGTGAAGATACAGTCAGAATATTTATCTCTTTAAATTTGGAACGGAGAGAAGCTCGAGGGCCTAATTGATATATGGCTCGTACAGCGCGTTTTTGTAGAACAAATATGGCATTAATATCTGCACAGTTACCCCAGAGTAGGATACCGTAACTCATTATGCTATGAAAGTAACTGAAGTAAACTATTCTAGCTGTATCAACATCAGTTAAATGTCGAATTCTTTTCACAGCAAAAGCCGCTGAGCTTAGCCTACTAGATAGTTTTTCTATTTGGGGACCCCATTGTAACTTAGCGTCAATAGTTATACCTAAAAATACAGTAGATTCCACAGGATCCAACTCTAGTCCATTCAATCGAACATTGGTTTTAACATGCCTAACATTTGGTGTAGAGAATTTAATGAATTTAGTTTTCTTCTCATTAAGGAGAAGATTATTTGTATTAAACCAATGTACCACTTTCGAGAGTGCACTGTTGACTTCATTAAAACTGTCAAGTTGGCGCCTAACTTTAAAAATTAAAGATGTGTCATCCGCAAATAATACAATCTCATGATTGTCACTTACATAATAAGCTAGATCATTTATATATATGAGAAACAGAAATGGCCCTAGAATAGAACCCTGTGGGACGCCCATTGTTACAGGTGATCCCGAAGATGTTTTGCCATTAATGTCAACCTTTTGAACTCTTTGATTCAAATACGACGTTAAAATATTTAGAGCATTATTCCTTATTCCGTAGTGTTGTAACTTCCTGATGAGTGTAGGATGATGGACACAATCGAAGGCCTTAGACAAGTCACAGAATATACCAAACGCATCCTGTGACTCCTCCCAGGCGCCATATATGTGTTTAAGCAATTCCACGCCCGCGTCCGTAGTTGAACGACCTTTAGTAAAACCAAATTGCTTGTGATGAAGCAAGTTGTGCTTAATAAAATGTTGTAGCATTTGGTTTAAAAGCAATTTTTCAAAAATTTTACTCAATGTTGGAAGTATTGAGATAGGTCGGAAATTTGATGGATCTGAACTGCTACCAGATTTGAACAATGGAATCACTTTACTTTGTTTCATCAGATCAGGAAACACACCACATGCAATACAAGAATTGAAAATAGTTGCTAAATATGGGGATATCATATCAATTATTGCAGATATAGTATGTACTGAATGGCCCCATAAATCAGTTGTTTTCTTTACATTTATACTTTTAAAAGCCTTGATAACGTCATTTACACTAACAACTGAAAATTCAAAACCTCCATCACACCGGTTTACACTATTTTCTAATAAGAAACAAGCAGAGGCAGAGGATGACGAGAGAGTCTTGGTTGTTCGAATTGGAATGTTGGTAAAAAAATTTTCAAACTCAGTCGCAACCTCCACATCCGCTCTTATATCTACATTATTAACTTTTAAATAGAAGTTACGATTTCGTACAATGGACCTTCCGGTTTCAGCGTTTATAATATCCCATGTGGTTTTTATTTTATTACCAGATGATTTTATTTTATTTTTTAAATATAAAGATTTGGCAACATAACAGGCGCGTTTAAACGTCTTTGAATAATTTCTGACATACTCTTTAAAATCTAAGTTATGATTATATGTTTTTTCATAATACAACTCATATAGCCGTTGTCGACTTTTATAGATACCTACAGTGGCCCAGTCACTGAATACTACACGATCACTAATCGTTAGTGTTTTTGATGTAAAAATTAATTGAAATTCATTATGAATCATTTTAAATAACAAAGTAAAAGCTTGATTAGGGTCACTATCATAGGGCAATCTTAACAAGTTATCCTCCATATTATTTCTGAACAGGCTCATGCGGCTCTCCGTAATCGGAACGTAACTAATACTCTTCCTTTGAACCTCTAGTTTTGTTCGCGTAAAGGTAACGAACTGTCCGCAATGATCTGAATCTAGCTCACTTACAAGACACTTATTAATTGGTTTGATATTTGTAAAAATATTATCAATACAAGTGGCACTATTGGATGTAATACGTGTGGGTTCAAAGAAAAGGTTACATAGATTATATGACTTCAATAAAGTTAGAAACTTTACAGTAATATTCGACTTTACTAGAATATTTATATTAAAGTCACCACAGACAAAAACCGTCTTATTACACTGTGTAGCCCTAAATAATGCATCTTCAAGGATTTTATCAAATACATCATACAAACTACATGGGGGCCTGTATACACTCATTACAATGAACCGCTCAAATTCTACACAAGCTATTTCTATAATTCGCTCAACAGACAGACTGACAATATCTGATCTACAGGCATGTTATCTAGCCAAATTCAAGATGCTACGGTTTCCTGAATATTCTCTTTAGACATAAAATAGCCTCTTTAAATATTGACAATTGCCATCCAGCAAATACAGTTCTAGTTGATGGTTCCGCCTTTCCGGCGACAGTTATGAAGAGACATTCACTTTCCTTTTGTCTGGCCTCCTAGTTCAAAATTGACATTCGCACCTGAGTTGATAAACATATCAACTCAGGTGCGAATGTCAATTTTGAACTAGGAGGTAATCAAGATTCACACAAAGACCAACAGTCTTTGTGTTTGATTAGCAATCATCCTGATTGCCTGTGATTTTCTGTATCAGTCTTAGAAACAAACTGTGGCCAGAATGTTGGACTATTTTCTGTGCTTGTAAACCTAGCACTAGAGAACTCTAGAAGGGTTAGATCATACCATCTATGACCAGATACTAATAACAATATTAAGGCTGTTCTTTTACTTATGTTAAATAATGACCCAGAGCATGAGAATAGAAATAGCATGTAGCATGAATAGTATGGCTTCCAAGAGGTAAAAGGTAATTGGCTACTGATTTTAAAGTAAACTGATTTACTCCCGTCTGTCTGTAGCCAATTAAAGACACTCCGCTGAGCTTCATATCTGTTTAATAGAGATGGGAGCTCCCTCATTACTGTCACATTGATGAAAGGGCTGCTGCCTTTTATTATTGTCCTCAAATTTTCTATCAATTTTATTAGTTTTATATGATTTAGATTTTAAAACCTTTATTGAAAACAAGAGTGTTCGAAAGTATTGTATTTTTTTTATATGTATATAATATGGAGTGTATAGCCATACTTAGATTCCAACAAGAGATTGAGTAATGGTCTGGAGCATTCCCCTATTTTTGGTTTTGGTAACTTATATTCTTTAAGATTCTGTTACCCTAAACTTCTATATACTCTGAACGTTTCCCAAAACGAACAAATAATGAGCATAGTGGTTTCAGAATTATTATGACTCTTAGACCTTGGCCAAACATGTTCTTTTAGGTATCAATCAAATATAGTACAGACTGTAAATTTATCTATAATAATTGTCTTTATTCCAATATCTTTTTAGAAAGATCCTCTAATAAAAGTTTTGTTGAATTGGTATAACTCATCATTCAATTTCAATGCAGTGAACCTATGGGAAGCTAAATTGACTTGTAAATATTTTTTGCATCTAATAGTTTTCTAAGCAGGGGAATTAAATTATTGAAGCTTATATAGTTCTAATAGATCTTTTTTATAACTTGGTTAAAAGATTTTAGTGTTATCAAGGTTTGTACCCAGACTTCCTACGGTTAATGGTTCATGTACTGAATCTATTGCAAATGCAAACTTGAGTAGGTAGGTTTAGCAAGAAATTGTTCGGAACCACTACTGGTACTAGGTCTAACATCATTATTGTTGGTACAAATATTGGTATGGATGAATCACACTAATATATTAAACCGAAAGTTTGTTAGTATGTATGTTTGTTACTTCTTCACGCAAAAACTACTGGACGGATTTAAATGAAACTTTACAGTAATATAGCTCATACATCAGAATAATATACAGGCTACTATTTGCAGCGACAATAGACAAACACGCGGGTGGAGCCGCGTGCAATAGCTAGTGAAGATATAAACGAGTTCAATAATTGGTAATTTAAGACAATTTAAGTTATATACGCGGGTCCGAACAAGTCGTAACCTGTTTATAACTACGTTGGCAGGCCATTCTCGGACGCTTATAAGGCAAAGGCAATGCAAAGCCCTCCTCCTCCTACGAGGAGGTGGAGGAACTACACCCTCATGAAGTCGAGGTCTGTTCTCCATCCGAAGCAACATCCTCTCGACCTGCCTGTTCTGCGTCTATTGTATACTGTATTGGCTCCATCATAAGAAAAAATATTGCTTACCCTGACGAAACAAAAACAATGCTGTTTGGAGTAAAACACATCCACATAACAATTTCACTACATGTGGGTAACTCATCGACACATACAAACTTACACATTTATTTAATTACACAAAACAAATTTATTATTATTTATAAAGACACTTATATCTAAATGTTATCTTATAAACTTTATTTACAAACTTATATAACTAATAATCAAAACTATTTACATATTATTTACAAAACATTAAACACAAATCCTGTCGGTGGTAGTAATATGGAAACGCACATTTTGTTATTGGTGCGTCGGCCGATCATGCGTGGGCGCATGTACGATGCCGCCCGCCAGTCAGTCAAGTTCTTACATACTTGAGCGAAGCCCGTGTCGTTCGATATGAATTTATGTGCTCATCGCTGTATTGCTTTTTGCCCAGCGAAATTTTATATAGCTTGGCGCGGTAGATATCCTATGTAATAATTGTATATATACGCTTTGCTTAACTTCCTATCTGTTGTGCTTCTTTCTTCCTTCTGACTTCTGTGTTACGCATTTATGTTATTACAAATATATTTGTGAAACAACAATTGGAGGTTAGTGAACAATACATATTATCATCAAATCACCTACCCCAAACTACAAAAATACAACTTTAAAGTAAGAAATAAGGATGACTAAAAAATTTGGATTTACTCGTGCAAATCACAAGAACGTTATGACCATAGATAATACACTACAGTAGACATAGATGCGCCACTAAGGATTTCAATTGATTTAAATGGGAGTACCCAAGCACAGAGATGGCGCTGCGTGTGTCACATCTAGCCCGATAGATGTAGCTAATGAATTTTATACTTGTTTTTGGATTAAGGAGAAATTTATTAAATAAAACACAAGTTTAGATCTCTTAAGTTCGCCGTTTATTATGAGAATTATAATAATTTAACGCTTGTATTTTCGTAGCATTATTATTACACAAAGTTATTTTGCCTTTGACATTTGTACACCAGCTGTTTAAAATAATATTTATTATGCTATCCATTACAAAATTTACTACTTCTGTTTTGTTTTTTACACAAGAGAACTGCGAAAAATTACAAAAGATCACTTAAAAGCTGACTTTCTCAGCATTTTGAAAGTGTCGTCGAATCCAAATCGCAAAAGCAAGCTAGGTTTAGTATTCACAGGATAGGGTCAATAGTTTACGTATCGTATCACAGAATCCAAGGAAAAAGCAGGCTTGAAGGTTAAAAGAGCACAAAATAGATACCAAATATATCACCAGAACACAACGTAACCAAAAACAGAAAAGTTTTGAAAGTTAACGTTTACCGTTTACGTTTCTGTCAGTACTAATTTACGTTTCGTTTCACCAAAATAACATTACCAAACTGAAAAATTGAAATAATAGTGTTTTGACAGAAAGAAATGCTTTAGTTATTAAATTAATTACTAAATCAATTAAGTAAAAGTAAGTATATTTAAGTAAGTACTTAATTAGTTTCAAGTTTTTATATGTCAACTAGCTCCACCTATCGGTACAGATGTACATTATGGTCAAAGTTTGAGTACCTTTTTAGAGGGGTGACACCACCTTCTATGTAATTTTTTTGTAAAGACAGATATATGGAAGTTTCATAGCCCTGGTTATGACACTTGACAGCTGAAAGCGCGGCAAGTGTCGCGTGACGAATTTGGTAAGCTATATGGCTACTCTACTACTTCTAAGTCGTCTATAAGCTATTATAGACGACTTAGAAGTAGTTCGTTGCTTAAACTGTCAACAATTCGGTCACGTTCAAAAGTTTTGCACTATTAAAACGCCTACCTGTGCCAATTGCGCCGCCAACCACGATACAAGAGCTTGTTCGATTAAGGACACACCAGATTTTAAACCGAAATGCGCACAATGCAGCCGGTACAAAAAACCGTGTGACCATCGATGTGGATCACAGGACTGCTCCACATATAAACTTAAATTAGAGCAGCTAATCCTAAATACTAATTACTGAATAGTTTTACAGCAGTAGTTTAGTAATTGTAGTACTTAATTAATAATGGATAATATCTCAATAGGCCAGTTAAACCTTCATAATGACAAAATAGCTACATCAGAATTAGACAATTTAGTTTTGGAACAAAAGTTAGACATTGTCCTTATACAAGAGATATATCAAAGCGCTCGCTTGCGGAACAATGTAGTACAACTAGATGGCCGGTCACGGGCTGGGATATATGTTGCAAGTTCTAATTTTACGGTAACATCTTTGCGTAACCTTATGACGTCACACTGCGCCGTTGCTGAGATTTCATCCTCCACCTGTAAGGTTTATGTAGTGAGCTGTTATTTTCAGTTTTCACATCCCATTTATCCTCATCTACATCATTTACGTTTCGTTTTGCGGTCCCTCGTGGGACACAAAATTATCATTGGCGCTGATGTCAATGCATCCTCTACTTTATGGTATGGCAAGCTGCGTTCAACTGACATGGCCCGGCGCTGTGCAGTTGAAGATTTTATTGCGGAAATGAATCTTTCCATTCACAATACCCCTGATGCACCACCAACATTTTGCAGCCCCATGGGTGAGTCTTCTATTGACGTGACGCTTACGCGCGGCGACGTCTCGATATCTGGATGGCGTGTCCTACCGGACGCATCCTGTAGTGATCACCGCTTAATCGTGTACGAATTCATACCAATGGTTGCACAACATCCACTAAAAACTCCGTACAATTTTAGATATAAAACTAAAGGGGCAAATTGGGCTTTATTTGGTTCACTCTTTGCAGTACATGCCAAAGACTTCACTCGCAGTTGTCTATCAGCTGAGGAAAGCGCAGACATATTGTCAGACACTTTTACATATTGCGCTGATGTTTGTATAGGCCGCGGATCTATCTCTAGCACTCGTAGATGTGATTGGTGGAACTATAAATTGGTCGAATTACGTAGAATCCATCGGAAAGCTCGTAAAAAACTAAATGGCATAAAGAAGCGTAACGTAACTGGAGATATTTACAATAATGCTCTCATTGCTCTTAGAGTTGCCAGGTCTCATTACAGAGCTGCTGTGGAGAAATCGAAGGGAAATTTAATACGTAAACTTGTTGATAAACTCGATAGAGAGGGTCCGTGGTCACCCTTGTATCATGAATTTAAGGCAAATAGATCAATCGACCTTGCATACGTACAGAACATGAAAATTAATAATAGTTATACTACAGGAGTAGAAGAAACAGCAAAATATCTTTTAGAATCACTTGTGCCTGACGATCGGCCGGAGGATGACACGGATTATCACCGACAAATTAGGCAGTGGGCTATCGAACCACCATTGTCTCCAATGTCTGACTTACCATCTTCAGATGAATTTCTTAGTATTGTTAGGTCATTACCACTGAACAAGGCTTCGGGCGACGATAAAATATCAAATAAAATGATAAAAGAAGCTTGTAAACTCTCGGGTGATACGATTTTATTAGTTTTTAAACGTTGCATTGCGGAAGGAGTATTTCCTAGTGTTTGGCGGTGCGGTAATATTCGTATAATACCAAAAAGCGGCGATAAGCCGCCGGACGGTCCTGGGTCCTATCGACCCATAACGTTGTTACCATCGCTAGGAAAGCTTTTAGAACGTCTTGTAGTACCTCGACTTCTACCGGGTGGAGTTAAATTTCATGATAGACAATTCGGATTTACGTTGGGAAAATCGACAACAGATGCGGTTATATCTGTAAGGAAAACTGTCGCCGAGTCAAGGTTTCAATACGTCTTAGGTATCTTCTTAGATATATCTGGCGCCTTTGACAATGCGTGGTGGCCCATGCTATTGCTAAAATTAAAATCAAGAGGATGCTTTAAAAATATTTATTCCCTTATCACCTCGTACTTCACACAAGGCACAACTAAATTGAGACTAGGGCATCACTCTGTGTCGAAGGCGCTTACGTTGGGGTGTCCTCAGGGCTCGGTGCTAGGTCCATACTTGTGGAATATAGGCTTCGACGATTTTCTTACAATACCTATACCACCCGGATGTACCCTAAACGCGTATGCGGATGACGGTTTATTACTGGTGGAATCTGATACTAGAGCGGGGCTTGAGAGTCTGGCTAATAGATGTTTGAACTTAGTATCTCTATGGGGTGTACGTAATCGCTTGACTTTTGCACCAAACAAAACCTTCCAGCTACTTCTGAAAGGTAACCTCAAATCACCGCCGTGTATTAAATTTCAAAATGTTACTATTAAAAATAAAACCTCGGTTTGTTATTTGGGATTAGTTTTAGAAAGAAATTTTTCATTTATCGAACATATTAGAACAGTTAATGAAAAGTCTAAAAAAAGTTTCTTTGCTCTGACGAGAATATCAACTGCCACATGGGGTCTTTCATTTAATACATTAAAAATCATATATGGAGCTACTTATTTAGGCGCTGTTTGCTATGGTGCTCCCGTATGGGCCGATAGAGCGACTGTAGGTGCTGTCCGTCGCAAACTGCTACAAGGCCAACGACTTGCATTGATCTTCTTGTGCAAAGCATATAGGACGGTTAGTACTGAGGCGTTACCGGTGTTGGCGGGTGTTCTTCCGGTCGATCTCGAGGTGCAGAGACGTGCAGCCATGTACTATTCCACACTACAAAATATGGAATGCGATTTTTTGGGCGTACGAGACCGCGATAAAATCATAAGATTGTTTCAACAGCAGTCCAATGTCTATAACGACCTAATGGATGAATGGCAACAACGATGGGACGAATCATCTAAGGGGCGCCACCTCTACCAGTTCTTTCCATCTGTTCGCGAACGGATGTCGAGGACATGGCTCGAGGTAGATCACTGTGTCGCTCAATTTCTTACAGGCCATGGTAACTTTAAGAGCAAACTACACTCATTTAAATTAATCGATTCACCATTGTGTCAATGCTCAACGCCTGATACTAGCTGTGAACAGTCGGCTCATCATATTCTCTGGGAGTGTAGTCTTTGGTACAATGAACGTAACACAATGCTAAATAGCTTACAAATGACATCTGGGGCGGTATACTATGATGATCTTGTGTCAACTGCGGTGAATTTCCGTGCGTTTAGGCGATTCTGCCATACATACTATAGTAATCAAATATAGCTCACTTAGGACCCATAATATTTTATCCGTGGTGCTTCCCGGTTTAAAAAAAGGTGTCTGCCTATTTTGACTTCATTTTGTCTCCCGCTTTGCTAAGGAGGGAAGTGGACTTATCATATTTCCAACTCCTCCTGTTTTTCTTCTGATTAATTTCGTTGCGGGTTCCAAGACAGTTAATTTTTTTCCTGGGACTTCCCGAGTGTCATAACTCGGTGTGTTCGTGGGTCACTGCTGTTGATCCTGGTGTACAGGAGTTACAGTGGTGGGCGTGTGGGTGGGATTAGTCCCAAGCTATATGGAAGAAAGGTATGTTTTTGGACTAATATTTTGGTAATTATGCAAATCACAGAGCTGCTTCTTCATATCAATGCTGTGTGTTTTTGGAAACACAGAGTATCTAATACTCTCCAAGTTATAAAAGATGGGGTGAAATTGCAAAAAGTAATAAGATATTAATAAATCAGTGTACTTAAATTAACTGAGGTATGATGAATAACACGATTTTTGTTCTTGTCACTGTATTTTTACACATCACTTTAGTTATTTTCCAAGTACTGGCGTAGCGTATGCAGCATGCTGGCTAGGTAATTCAGGATCAAAAATCTGTAACAGATAAATACGAAAAAAACTCAATAAAAATGCATCTAATTTAGTATGTAAATGTGACTTTAGTCTAAGCATGTATTTAGCATCTTTCTAGTGGTTTTGAGTGATTCCACGGACTACCTGAATGTCCCGCTGGCAGTAGTGTCGCGCTTCAAATCGTTAATTTTGACTAAGATCTGTTAGGTAATTCGAAACCTGGGGTGGGAGGGGGGCTTGTATGACGTCTATATGAACAGGTTAATTTTTTCTACATATCTTTTCAAAGTGAGTCTTAGGGAATGCTTTCTAATTGTAAAAACCTACGTGTAATAATATCTGCATAAGATTTACTTTCAAAAATAAATATCATTTATAATGACATACTAATTACAATAGTTAAGTCAGTGATGTATATAGATATTAAATAAACTGTTAACTCCTGCCTTCAATGAAATGAGATGTCACGGAAGAGACAAAAAGACAGACTAAACACATTAATTGTATCCTTTATGCCTAACTGTAATACTTATGACAAACCCTCGCCTTATAATTCTTAGGTTCAATGTATTATATCGTCAACATGGGTTTCACATAAATTTTGCCTAATTTAACAATCATATCCTGGCAACCTGGCATAAGATTCACATGTAAAACATCGGTAAGAAGAGAGCAACGTTCTGCTTAAAAATATAAATCAACAGTAATTACAAAAAAAATTGCTCGGGGAAATAAACTATATATGAAAGAAAAATTTTAACCAAAAAAAAACGACTTCATAAACTGGACAAGATGGAAATGGGACCACACATGAAGCACCAGCTTTCGAATAAAAAATAATCATCAAAATCGGTTCACCCAGTCGAAAGTTCTGAGGTAACAAATACTAAAAAAATACAGTCGAATTGACAACCTCCTCCTTTTTTGAAGTTAGTTTAAAGCAAAAGTTTTGATAATCAACTATTATCTTTAACCGACGTCTTAATTATTAATTTCGTACTTACATCTGGAAAGGGTTCTAAAACATGGTATCCGTTTTCATCAGCAATATAACTAACAATTGTTTCTTTGCCATCTGGGTCTGTGTAAGAGTATGAACCCTCAACAGCAACAAACTCATCGGTTTTACCGACATTTACCAAGCGACCAGTTTCTTCACGAGTGATACCATTCGGGGTCATAAATCTGTAATGCATGGTTAAATTTATTATAATATAATCTGTATCGGTTTTATTTTAGTATCAACTACAGTTAATGAAAATTATAATTAACAATACTAGTATTATTACGCAAACAGTTTGAGGAAGTCTTGATTGGAAAAAATATTTCAGTATTAGGTAGCCCAGTTATTGGCTAAGCTTATAGATTATATTATTTCATCATCACGCTACACAAGGAACTGGGTGTAAATGATAAATGTTGCAAAAATGGGGCAAAATATTTCTTTTGACAGCTTCTATTACCTGCACTGCATAATATGTATAAAGTTGTTATTCTGTGAATGCGTTAAAAAACTCTGCTACAGCATGAACACGTATCTATATGTAGAAGTTGGCTCTCTTTAACTTCCTTTATAATAAAAACTATTTGATCACACTAAATTAAATCATGCGAATGGCAAAGAGGATGGAAGAGATGGAAATGGAAGGAGGCGCAGACGAGGTTGTGTGGGTCATCTAGTTAAATTATAAGAGTAAGCCAATATAATTTAATTATTTCATCTTCAGCCTATTGCCACTGCTGAACGAAGGGAAGGAACGTCTACTGCTTCCCCAAAGAGCGCCAACCATCCCGGTCTTGGGCAGTCCGCATCCATCCGCCGCCAGCTACTTTCCTCAAGTCGTCGGTCCATCGTGCCGCAGGGTGCCCTACACTGCGTTTGCCTAATCGTGGTCTCCACTCTAGCACTTTTAGATATTGCCACTCCACTTCGGCGTGCTGATCCTCCGTGCGATATTGGTTACTCCAGTTCTCAAATTCTATCGACAAGAGAAACACCCAGCATCGCACGCTCCATCGTACGCTAAGCTACTTTAAACTTGTGGACCAGTCCAAGTGAGTGTCCAAGTCTTGGCTCTATATGTGATTACGTGCAGGACGCACTGAGCCTATTATCGTCGATCCCGCAATATAGCCATTGCGGGATCGCCGACTCGAAGATTTGAAGCTTCCCATATACCGTCCAGCTTAGACGAATTCTTCTCGGACTTTTTTTTTATTGGGATTAATCCAGCCCACACGCCCACCACTGTAACTCCTGTACACCAGGATCAACAGCAGTGACCCACGAACACACCGACTAATGACACTCGGGAAGTCCCAGGAAAAAAATAACTGTCTTGGAATCCGCAACGAAATGAATCTGAAGAAAAATCAGGAGGAGTTGGAAATATGACAAGTCCACTTCCCTCCTTAGCAAAGCGGGAGACAAAATGAAGTCAAAATAGGCAGACACCTTTTTTTAAACCGGTAAGCATCATGGATAAAATGTTATGGGTCCTGAGTGAACTATATTTGATTACTATATTATTCTGGCAGAATCGCCTAAACGCACCTAAATTCACTGCAGTTGACACAAGATCTCCATAGTAAACCGTCCCAAATGTCATTTGTAAGCAATTCAGCATTGTGTTACGTTCATTGTACCAAAGACTACACTCCCAGAGGATATTATGAGCCGACTGTTCACAGCTAGTATCAGGTGTTGAGCATTGACACAATGGTGAATCGAATAATTTAAATGAGTGTAGTTTGCTCTTAAAGTAACCGTGGCGTGTAAGAAATTGAGCGACACAGTGATCTACCTCGAGCCATGTCCTCGACAACACTTCTCGAACAGATGGAAAGAACTGGTAGAGGTGGCGCCCCTTAGATGATTCATCCGATCGTTGTTGCCATTCATCCATTAGGTCGTCAGAGACATTGAACTGCTGTTGAAACAATCTTATGATTTTACCACGGTCTCGTACGCCCAAAAATCGCATTCCATGTTTGTAGTGTAGAATAGTAGATAGCTGCACGTCTATGCACCTCGAGATCGACCGGAAGAACACCCGCCAACACCGGTAAAGCCTCAGTACTAACCGTCCTATATACTTTGCACAAGAAGATCAATGCAAGTCGTTGGCCTTGTAACAGTTTGAGACAGACAGCACCTACAGTCGCTCTATCGGCCCATACAGGAGTACCATAGCAAATAGCACCCAAATAAGTAGCTCCATATATGATTTTTAATGTATTAAATGAAAGACCCCATGTGGCAGTTGATCTTCTCGTCAGAGCAAAGAAACTTTTTTTAGACTTTTCATTAACTGTTCTAACATGTTCGATAAATGAAAAAAATATTTCTAAAACCAATCCCAAATAACAAAACCGAGGTTTTATTTTTAACAGTAACATTTTAACAGTAACGTCTCAAGACGCCCTCTCGGTCCTCGTACATGATGGTACGCTCCCTCAAATAGTCTGCCACTAGGCGCCTCAGGTACTCTGGCACCCAGTGATACTGGAGTGCTTCCCCGATGCAGTTAAATGGCAGACTATTAAATGCGTTGGCGATGTCCAAAGACACCGCCAACAGCACGCCGCCACAACTCACCGCCTCTTCGGTCACGGCCCTAAGGCGCATCACGGCATCAACCGTCGAACGCCCCTCTCGGAACCCGAATTGGGCGTCCGACAGGTCGGGACCCACCTCGCTGAGGTGCCGGACGATGCGGGCAGAGAGTATCCTCTCAAACAACTTGCCCGCCTCGTCCAGCAACACGATGGGTCTATAGGCCGCGACCGAATCGGCAGGCCGTCCCGGCTTCCTAAGTAGGACCAGCTTCCCGCCTTTCCAGCACTCAGGGAAGCGACTGGATGCCAGGCTAGCGTCCAACACTTCCCTGAGGCGGTCTGGCATGCCGGTGGTACCCTACCGTAACACGGGGATTTCAAGCACCCCCTGTCATACCGTTACCGTGGCCGTTACCGCGGCCAGGAATTTTCGTAAAAATAATTGTGAAAATGATAAATACTCTGAAAGAGTTGACTATAAAGTCTCAGTGAACAGAAATAAAATGATTTTCACAATATCCGTTGAATCTTATCTGTCATTTATTAGTAGCCGTAAACTTACAAATTACACTTATTATACACTTAATTACTGTGAGATTTATAATTATTCTTATAATTACTGGAATGTTTAGCATGAAATTGGTTATTCAATGTAATATTTTAACAATTAAATATATTTTTTGATAAAAATTATCGGAACAAATTCTAATCAGCTGTTGACAGCTTAGGATTCTTATACTCTAATATCATCTGCTTATAGTCCATTTTTCGATATCTCGCATCTCAGCTTACAATATTAAGCTTAGTACTAACTAAAAATCAGAGGTAAACGCTTGTTTATAAGTAAAAAAAACAAAAGTAAACTTTAAATTAAATTAATTATGAGTAATAATTACGTGAGTAATTTCGTCGGCATGTATTTAGACGACAACGCGACGTCTAAATTTAGTGCGACATGTCAAGTTTTACGTCACACGTTACGCTTAGGTTACGTTTTAAACGAGCAATAATAAGAATAGCAAAAGAAAAATTATGACCTAAGATGAGTAATTTAATAAATTTTTGGTTGGTGAAGCCAAAGTAAATTTTTCTTTTTTAAGTAATAATAAAAAAACCGACTTCAAAAACGCCAAATATAATAGTAGGTACCACACTCGCTATGTTTAGTAAATTTCGAGAAGACCGATCGTCAACGACGTCATCGCGCGAATCTGCCCGCTTGGGTTGTTTTGTTCTACACAAAGAGCAGCTATCCCCCTCACATTCACGCGCGGCGAGTGGGTACCTACCTACTATTATATTTTAGCTTAGCACAAACTTGAAATCTATGAATAGGTAGATACACATAAAAACAATAGAGTTTTATCAATATTAAAGGTTTGCATATAAGGGGTGTTTAATTAAATCTTTATAAAGTTATTTTATACTATTTAGTTTTTGAAGTCGGATTTTTAAACGAAGTTTTTTTTTTCGCTTTTAGTCTTTCTAGGCAGAAGTATTCTTTTGATGGTTTTTTAAAGTCTGTTGAATAGCTTTGCATGACTACTAGTTAATACTAGTTATTAGATCGGTATCTTAAAGTTTCATCTATCTTCTAACCTAACCTGTCAGATCACCTAAACAACTTGAAAGAATACAACTAAGGCTTTATTCGTGTATTTGGTACAACTATAGATCTATAGAAACGTATGAAATCGAAAGAAATATTCTCCAACTCCTAGCTGTTGGGGAGTTGTACATTTCATCATCAGTTCATCTAAATAACTTGAATGAATCCAAGTAACGATAACATACATACACGTGACATTTAAAGATTTATCTTCCAACTTCTAACCGTTAAGGAGTTGTATCTTCCATCATCACCTCGTCATCATGAAATGATAAATATCAGGTGTAAATACTGCAACAGCTTTACAAAATATACAAAAAACATACTACATGCCTAACAAATTTGAGGGTTCCATAGATTTCCTTAGTATCCTACCACCAGATCCTGATATAAAGGCAATGGGACCACATGGGGAACACACCCTTTCGAATAAAAAATAATTTTTAAAATCGGTCCACAATTGACGGAGTTATTAGTGTATATACATAAAAAAAATACCAAAATTAAAACCTCCTACTTTTGAAAGTCGGTTAAAAAAACGTGTATCTCTGGTTAAAGTTTATTTGGTACTGAACTAAATACAGTGACGGCTGAGACGCGAGATATCGAAAAATGGACTGTGAGCAGATGAGATTTAAGTATAGAATATATTTGTTTTTAAATTCACATTTTCAGTTAATACTATTTTATTGATTTCTCTCATTGATGAATGTTAAGATTTGTTTACTCTATTAAAGTCAGGTTTGTTGTAGGTGATACTATTTAAGTAGGTACCTACAACATTTAAGTAGATTGGCTAGATTCAATATTAAAATTTTATTGAGAACTTTTGTGTGGCGATAATATTTCATAATAATAAATAGATAATATTTGTATACATTTTACATACCTAATGTAATTTAACAGCATTGTCATGTTTGTTTTCTTTTCTTTTTTCTTGCAACTTATGTACGCTGCTATAGTCATTATCATCCCATCAACAAATTTTAATAGTCCGCTGCTGGAATAGGTCTTTCCTTAGAAAGAAGACCAGAAGGTCGAAGCGGCAGACAAATAGAAAAAAAACTCTTTCATTTACTCTTTCATGAAATGAAGACTCAACAAGGTGATACTGATCAAGGTGGGTCAAATCAAAGCTGACCCAGTAAACTTTGTACCACCATATTTACATATCTGTCTCAGCTTCCCACTGGCTGCGTACAGTCGCGGACAAAGAAAAAACTTTTCCCGTTATCCAATTTGTACACATTTTTTTTCTTGTACACAAACCTTGTCCTAACAATAACGAACATTATAAAAATAATATTATTTGATTTGGTGTTCGGAAGTTATGCGCGTACATACGTTTCAGCGTTTTGTTTATATATAAAAATAGATTTTGATATTGTCTACTCTAGTTAAGGTGTGATGATTATTACGATTCATTGTTATTTTCCTTTTGTGTCATTTTTGTCATTTTCCAAGTAGCGTAGCTACCACTTGAACAGGTACTGAGAACTAAAACAGATAAATTTAAAAAAATAAAGTTAAATAAAGTATTAGATCCATGGTAACATAAGTAGTTAAATAGTAGTTTATAAATTCATGAAACACTTCGTACTTTGAATTAAACTATCTTTTACAAACTAAGTATTTACTTAGTTTGTAAAAGATAGTTTAATTTAGAATTATATATATAATATAGAATTTAGAAGTCAGATTTCTGACTTCTAAATTCTGACCAAATACTAAAGATAAATAAAACTTGAACTTAATGTAATTAAAAAATGCATTTGAAGGATGAACTTTTCTTTAAATTTCACATTTCAATGGTCAAACATTGAGCAACTTGAGGCAAGATTAATAGCATACGTCTGAGAGCTCTATAAAATTATTTAACAAACAAGTAAGTTCCATAATGATGCATCTTACAATGACAGAGATGGATTCAGATGAAAAGGCATTGTTAAGAAGAGATTTACTCTTCGCTCGAAAATCTGAACCTTTGGTAGTGGGGAAAATGATAAATATACTAGAACGTTTTTATGGCATAGGAGAGCAAATGAGCTCTTCTGAGATGGGTTCAGTTCCCAGATGAGGGTCTTCTGATAGTAACTGCCATGTCCTAAACATTTGTAACACGAACATAATATATATTTTAACGTCTTATATAAACATATATTATCTTAATGGACCACACATGGCAAAGATACGATTATATATCACAACTGCATCATTCTATCAGAACGCGTCTTGCGAGTCGGCGGTTTCGTTCCTTATATAGAGTGTATAGTTCTTGCGATAAAACGGACACAAAACTGGCTGTTGTTAGACTTACTTGACATCTCGTCTGATGATGAATGGGACAGTGAATTCAATTATTATGTTGCATCAAGAAGTAAAAATCGTAAAATCTGGGTAGAGGACCACATAAGAACCAAAAAACAACGAGGTGAATTTAATGTTTACCATGATCTATCTAAAACTAAATTTACCATGTACTTTAGAAACACTTTCGAAATACCGTAGAAATATATTTTTTTTTTAACAAATACGGACAAAGTCACAATGACACATATATTTTTAAAATGTACAAGTAATGCCCCAATGATACCAAACACGACATATTTATCTTAAATTTATTTTTTAACACAGTACTTTATGACCGCTAGAGGGCGCCACATTAGATTCAGTGTCACGTCGTATAGCCTATAACCAGCGGAAGATCAAGACGCTTTTAACAATAATTTATTAAATTTAAACGTCACAACTAGTAATTTTATTTGTTAATTTCATACTTACTTTGAAAGGTGGTAAAATACGGTATCCATTTTTATCAGCAATATATTTTACAGTTATTTCTTTTCCATCGGGATTTGTATAAGTATATGAACCCTCAACAGCAATGGACTCATCCCTTTCACCGAAATTTACTAACCGACCAGTTTCTTCACGAGTGATACCATTCGAGGTCATAAAGCTGTAATTCATAATTAAATATTCGTATATTACATGTTTTTATAGCAAAATTTTAATGTAATGGCAAATGTAAATTTTAAATTATTAAAGTAAAAATGACTAGACTTGAAATAACAAGCAAATATCAATATGTCATCATAACTAATTAGAACACTAACGGCAATCATCGTACATCTATTAAATTATAATAACTAGTCAAACAAAATAGGGGCCACCAGTCCACGGGGGTATGTACATGATTAGATTAAATTAATAAAACTATTTTTAATTAAATGATCAGCTCAGCAGATCAGATCAGTAGTATATTTTATAGTAAAATTTATACAGCTTATTATTTCTTTTGTAAAAACCGATTTTTTCGTAAAAATTAACAATGTGAAAAATTTTATATAAATAAAAATACTGAGGTTTTTTCAGTTTTTTTTTGGAGTTTACTCCTTAAGAATCGATTTTCATATATAAGGCGCCCGGTATGAGAAAAATATGAGAGGTAAAATCTACTGATGAATGACCTCGTTACTTTTTTGGTGCGCACGTACCAAGAGCACTAGCTCTTGGTACGTGCGCACCAAAAAAGTGCACCCAATCATGTATGCACATTTTTATCACGTAGTGGTTGTAGGAGCCATGAGGTGATGGTGGTTTTATTTTTATTTTTTTGGAGTTTACTCCTTAAGAATCGATTTTCATATATAAGGCGCCCGGTATGAGAAAAATATGAGAGGTAAAATCTACTGATGAATGACCTCGTTACTTTTTTGGTGCGCACGTACCAAGAGCACTAGCTCTTGGTACGTGCGCACCAAAAAAGTGCACCCAATCATGTATGCACATTTTTGTCACGTAGTGGTTGTAGGAGCCATGAGGTGATGGTGGTTACTTCATAGTAGCTAACTATAGCTACTATGAAGTAACAACAAGACATAATATGCACACACTCAAACACGCAGGGAGATCCATTTACAGTTACTGTACATTAAGCAGAGAATGTGTGACAGAAAAAAAATCATATCACAAACTACATTACTAAAATACTCCATTAATTAATTTTCACTTAGCGGTCATTGGGAAGATTTTTATATATGACAGGTCGTGTTCTTTAGTCACTTTGAAGTAATTTCAACATGTTTAACATGTCACGTATTAAAGATGTGAAACTAATTTAGTTCGTGAACAAAAGAAGTATTCCAAATGTATCCCTAAAACTGAATATATATTCTTGTAGAAGGTATTTTTTTTTTTTTTTTTTTGGAGTTTACTCCTTAAGAATCGATTTTCATATATAAGGCGCCCGGTATGAGAAAAATATGAGAGGTAAAATCTACTGATGAATGACCTCGTTACTTTTTTGGTGCGCACGTACCAAGAGCACTAGCTCTTGGTACGTGCGCACCAAAAAAGTGCACCCAATCATGTATGCACATTTTTGTCACGTAGTGGTTGTAGGAGCCATGAGGTGATGGTGGTTACTTCATAGTAGCTAACTATAGCTACTATGAAGTAACAACAAGACATAATATGCACACACTCAAACACGCAGGGAGATCCATTTACAGTTACTGTACATTAAGCAGAGAATGTGTGACAGAAAAAAAATCATATCACAAACTACATTACTAAAATACTCCATTAATTAATTTTCACTTAGCGGTCATTGGGAAGATTTTTATATATGACAGGTCGTGTTCTTTAGTCACTTTGAAGTAATTTCAACATGTTTAACATGTCACGTATTAAAGATGTGAAACTAATTTAGTTCGTGAACAAAAGAAGTATTCCAAATGTATCCCTAAAACTGAATATATATTCTTGTAGAAGGTATTTTTTTTTTTTGGAGTTTACTCCTTAAGAATCGATTTTCATATATAAGGCGCCCGGTATGAGAAAAATATGAGAGGTAAAATCTACTGATGAATGACCTCGTTACTTTTTTGGTGCGCACGTACCAAGAGCACTAGCTCTTGGTACGTGCGCACCAAAAAAGTGCACCCAATCATGTATGCACATTTTTGTCACGTAGTGGTTGTAGGAGCCATGAGGTGATGGTGGTTACTTCATAGTAGCTAACTATAGCTACTATGAAGTAACAACAAGACATAATATGCACACACTCAAACACGCAGGGAGACCCATTTACAGTTACTGTACATTAAGCAGAGAATGTGTGACAGAAAAAAAATCATATCACAAACTACATTACTAAAATACTCCATTAATTAATTTTCACTTAGCGGTCATTGGGAAGATTTTTATATATGACAGGTCGTGTTCTTTAGTCACTTTGAAGTAATTTCAACATGTTTAACATGTCACGTATTAAAGATGTGAAACTAATTTAGTTCGTGAACAAAAGAAGTATTCCAAATGTATCCCTAAAACTGAATATATATTCTTGTAGAAGGTATTTTTTTTTTTTTTTTTTTGGAGTTTACTCCTTAAGAATCGATTTTCATATATAAGGCGCCCGGTATGAGAAAAATATGAGAGGTAAAATCTACTGATGAATGACCTCGTTACTTTTTTGGTGCGCACGTACCAAGAGCACTAGCTCTTGGTACGTGCGCACCAAAAAAGTGCACCCAATCATGTATGCACATTTTTGTCACGTAGTGGTTGTAGGAGCCATGAGGTGATGGTGGTTTTATTTTTATTTTTTTTATTTCTTACAAGTAGCTTACAAGTATAAAACAATTAACACAGTAAGAAACTCAAACATTTTAACCGTACCGAAATACATATAAACGTATAGCAATTTGCAAATATAATTTCTTAAATTTACATTAAGTTATACACACATGAAAGGTTAAACTAAAAACCCAACAATTAGTGATTGAAATTAACTTGAGCAGTTCTATCGCCACCACCCACAGGTTCGTGGTATTAACATTAATTATAATATATTAATTATGTAGCATTAAAAGCTAAATAAATGTTTCTCAAACAAATATTTCGGAAATACTACTAGAATACTAAAGTATAAGTTTTTAGGTAAAAACTATGATGTGAGGATACATGGAAATACGGAACTAACCAATAGCCTGACATATAATCGAAACATATCTGTGAGCTATAACGACAAAACCACTAACATTACTATTTACAATTTTACAACTAAATGAGCTACAGTTAGAATTCAAAACGAATATAAATTGTTAAAAAAGAACGTCCAAGTGTCAATTGACGGTATACAAAGAAAAAAGTTTCTTTACCTTCCGTGCTAGTCGAGACTGTGTTACGGCAAGGTAAGATTCTCGTTTCACAAATAACAGCTGTATGTATTAGCTTAAAGACACATTTTTTAGTGACAAAGTTTATGAAATGGAACATTGTATTGAACAAAAGATTCCTATAACAAGTTATAGTTTAACGTAAACATGTAGTATAGGCAAGAAAAATAGACAAACAATGGGATACATTTTAGAGTAAGATACATAATGCTTTTATTTAGCATTTGATAACAGATCACTTCATTTCCATTACTAGGTAATATATGTGTATACAATCTATGACATATTATGTATCTATTCATTTTTGATAGATATCATATTAACGTAATTACATAATTAAACCACATATAACAAAATAAACAAATAATTATAATCTATAATAAAATTACTATATACTACATAACGATTATATAAATAAATTACATACATTATTTTTGAATTTGTATAAAATGTTCAGTTCGTTCATAATCCAAACTACTCAGAAACTCATCCAGTGCTCCCTTACAGCCAAATTTTGACATATCTTTTAGACACTTTATTTTGCTAATTCGATTATACAATAGTGGACCTAAGAAATGAAAAAAATTCTGAGCAAAACTAGTATTACATGCAGGTACGTCAAATATAACATAATTTGCCCTTCTATTAGATACATTAGTACGTTTTTTTCGGGTATGTTGTCTCAAAACAATATTTTTGATATAAAGTTGGCGAGCATTTAGAACTTTAAACAAAAGTTACTTCATAGTAGCTAACTATAGCTACTATGAAGTAACAACAAGACATAATATGCACACACTCAAACACGCAGGGAGATCCATTTACAGTTACTGTACATTAAGCAGAGAATGTGTGACAGAAAAAAAATCATATCACAAACTACATTACTAAAATACTCCATTAATTAATTTTCACTTAGCGGTCATTGGGAAGATTTTTATATATGACAGGTCGTGTTCTTTAGTCACTTTGAAGTAATTTCAACGTGTTTTACATGTCACGTATTAAAGATGTGAAACTAATTTAGTTCGTGAACAAAAGAAGTATTCCAAATGTATCCCTAAAACTGAATATATATTCTTGTAGAAGGTATAAGGGAAGGGTTTGTTAAAAAGGATACACGGCCAGGAGCAGCCGGCGCCGAGAACGAGTTCAGTTCGTGTACAAAAGAAGTATTCCAAATGTATCCCTAAAACTGAATATATATTCTTGTAGAAGGTATAAGGGAAGGGTTTGTTAAAAAGGACACACGGCCAGGAGCAGCCGGCGCCGAGAACGAGGCCCCTGTGAGTGGGCGAGTGCGCGGCGGCAGAGCGACGCGACGGGGCCCAACACGCACTCGGCCAGCTCCGCGGTGTACTAGAGCACCCGTAATCGGCGAGCGCGGGTCAAAGGTTAAACGGTGATGTGTTCTCTCTGCCTACCCAAGACAGGAAGGTACATCTGTATGTCTTACAGTTTTGTAGTTCACAAAGCCACCTCTAAGTTAATTTTGAAGAGTAATTACTTCCACTGTACTACTCACTCGTTGTCGCTCTCCTATAATAGTACCTAATATCAAATATATGTATTTTTATTGGAGTTTACTCCTTAAGAATCGATTTTCATATATAAGGCGCCCAGTATGAGAAAAATATGAGAGGTAAAATCTACTGATGAATGACCTCGTATAAGAAACAAAGATGAGGTCGTGGTTGGAGAATGCCGGTGCTTCCGGCGGAATGTTGGGGCCGATGTTAAAATCAGATCCAACCAAGTGTCCAGCCCAAGGCTATTATGATGAGTTGGCTGTAGTGGTAAGATCTTCATGTCGGCAGACTCCACAATCTGAAGGAGTTTACAGGAACGTGAGGTACGGCGGGTTAGGTCTGTTTTAAAATCTCCCATAATGACGTGATGAGCGTATGCAGACCCTAAAGATTCCAGTACTGCTTCCAGACTGGAGAAGTAATCAATCGAAGGAGGACAATAAACAGCCCCCAGAACCATTTTGGTTCCCCTCACAGAGACCTCAAGAAATAGAAATTCAGCGGTGGTGGAGCCGGCAGGGGAAGAAGCTAGAATTTTAAAGGGAAGGGAACAGTGTATATATATTGCAACTCCGCCACCCCTCCTACCGACACGATCATTTCGTACAAGAATGTAGTCTGTGAGGGGGTAGTAGGTAGAAAGAAGATTTGGCTTGAGCCAACTCTCTGATATCAGGATGGCATGTACGTTGGTGTCGTTGAAAGCCTCCGCCAAGTCGCCAAAGTGACTGGGCAGGCTCTGTGCATTAAGGTGACATACATTAAGCAGATGCTTCGATTGGTTGCTGAATTTACACCGTAGGCGTTCACCCAATGTCTCAGTTAAGGAATCAAAACTGTCTTCGTCAGAAGATATAGCAGACTCATAAGCAGAATTATCAGAGTGATAATTAGGGGTAATCATCTTACTAGCGGTGAATGTAAAATATATACAATGGTATATGTAAAAAATATAAATATATAAACTAAATTAAAATTATGTTAGTGATATTTTGAATTATAAAAAAATTACTATAATGGCATGCTTCTCTGCACCACCCACCAGCCAACACTACACGTAATCAATACAAACTAGAACATTAAAAACTGAGAAAAAACATTAAAACAAAAACATTGGTTGTGTGAACATAAACATAGCACAAATGTTGTATGTTTCTGAACGCAACTCGCCGCATCAAATGTCACTTTGCATTTAGAAACGTCAAATTTTGAAAAGCGATTGAGTGATTGTAAACAAAGTGTTTAACCCCTAAGGTGTCCACGGCCACTCAGAGGCCGCATAAAAACATCGTCTATAGTGTCACCGGCCACTCAGTGGCCGGTCAATGACCGCGAGTCGGGAAATTATCGAGAGAAAATGTTGGGAAAATGGAATTGTTAGTGACACTCAAGCTATGCTTATGTCAAAGTGACGTGACACCTGAGGGATTAATCTATTGTGTTGTGGGTAATTTATTTGCATATCAATTCATATGGTATTAATCTTATTTTCAGTTGGATAAACTCTTTTTGCGTATGTTTAGACAATCGTAATTAAAGAGTAAACTCCAGTCGTGCGTCGGAGCTGACACACACAATTTTTTTAAATAAAGTGTTTGTCCTCCCTTTTTTTTGAATGCATTCATCAAGCCTGGAAGACATGCTCTCCACCAGGTGTCGGACTGTCTCCTGTTCAATTAGTTCCGAACTTGTCTTGAGCACGTTGATGTTCTGTCGTTCGTTATTGACGGGTTGATTTATGTCTCGGACGCTTTTTTTAACTAATCCCACATGCGCTCATCAATGGGGTTAATGTATCTATAAGATACCTCATCTGGGCCCAAACCGGAACGAGGACCAAGTTGACCACTATGGAGGTGCCGGGGGGGCGGCCCACGACGGGGTCCATTAAATAAGAGGGCCTCCGTGTTATCCAGGGCCACTCGCAAGCCCAGCGCCTCGATACACCCGAACACCAGAGAAACTTCAATGGTGGCCAGGTGCGCCCCGCCCAGTCGTATCCCACGTTACACAGGAGTGGTCCTAGGATAGACCCCTGCGGAACGCCGCACTACATGGGTCGCCGTCTCAAGGCTGTACCTCTCGGTCCTCGTACACGACGGTACGCTCCTCTAAATAGTCTGCCACTAGCCGCCTCATGTACTCTGGCACCCTGTGATAGTAGAGTACTTCCCTGATGCTGCTAAATGGCAGACTATTGAAGGCGTTGGCGATACCCAGGGACACCGCCAAGCCACGCCGCCACAGATCTGTGAACAATACCTTGCTGCAACCATTCATGTTCCAGGTTTGGTGCTGCCTTGCGAATGATAATCGCCTTGCACGATGCATGGATGTCAATGGAATTCACACTACTCGTCGCCTAGAGAACTGTTGTTTTTCATGCAACCGATTTCTAATCGTTTGGTCACTTACGCGAGTACCCGTCGCCTGGCGCAAGCGATTTTGTACAGTGGGAGGTGACAACTCGCTCTTTGCGTGCAGTTAGTCGTATGTATCGGTCTTCCTGTATCGTGATTGCTCGAATTCTGCCTGATCCTCGTCTTCTGGTAACTCTCCTAGTCTCTTGAAATCGGATCCAAGCATTCTGGATTGCTCGCCTTGAAAAACTCAGCTGCTGAGTTACAGAACGCTGAGAATGGCCCTCCTGAATCAGTATTATGGCCCTGGTTGAGGTTTGAAGGTCTATATGTTTTCGAATTCTTGGCATTATTCTTTAAAAATGTTAATGACGCATTAACAAAGCAAATTTCTGCCGTTCACAAAGAACACGACAGTTTGAGTGACACAAAACTATCGTCTTAACATGGCGTAATTTTAAGTGGCTTCAAAAAAATATCCAATTCTACCTTCAAAAATGAAGCGAGTGCTACACTCTCTCAACGTTTGTTAACACTTAATGTAACGCCACAAAAAAAATTAACTGGCATAGCTTAAAATTAATAAATCGCTTCGAATGTCAAAATCAATTAGTGGCCCTTATTTATAGGAGTCTTCCATTGTGACTACTCTGCCTGATGGAAAGCTTGATCATACTTCAAGAATGGTAGTCACTATACTCATTGTGAATGCAGACATTAAGAGAGAGTAACATTCTTTTTTTCAGTTTTATATTACCTGAATTTGTAATTTCCAGATCCATCATTGGTGTTTTCGTAACTTATTATTTCGCTTTCATCAGCAGCAACCACAATTAAGACACACGCGACTATAGCGAAGAACATGTTGACAGTAACTAATGTCGATGCAATTTTTATCATTATATATAAGTACGTGTGTATTATTGACATTAAGAAGTCAAGGTTTAAGTTGAATTTTTAACTAAAGATGTTGTTGAAAGAGCTACTACTAGTGTAGTGTAAGTGGTAATATATATAATTATAAATGAATTGCCAAATATGTTGCTAAACACAAAACTCGAGAACTACTCGATCAAGTAGGTTATGTTCTTTTATATCTCCGTTAAGGCTAGCCAGGTTCTTGTGGAGCGAAAAAAATGTAAAAATTGTGAGGTAAATAGTAAAAACAAGAAGAGCGGGTAACGCCATGGAGCGAAGCTTAAACTAGGCCCAGCTAAGCCCTCCGGAGGTCGTAATACAGCAGTTCCCGGATGTCTCCCTTCTCAGGCGCAGAGTGGCACACCGTGTGGTTTTAGTCGGTTCGATTGCGACACACCGCCCCGTCGCAAACCCCGGCGGGGTGACGGCCCGAGGGGGTTTCCACACATTAAAAAAAAAAATGCCCAGCTAAGCCCACACATAAAGGCAACCACACAAAACTGCGAATTTGCAACGCATCGTAAACATTATGTTGAAGACATATATATCACACTTGTTGTCAACATTTTTGGTCCACTTTGAGACTTTACTAAACGGCACTAATTTATTTCTTCCTTTCTCTTTTCTTTACTTTACTTTTACTAGATAGCGTTGCGTATTAGATGTCCTAAATATGTATTATTATTTTAAACACATGTAGTGTAAAGTTACTTAACTAGGTAATTATACGCTACGCATAATTTGCAGGATCTGAGATGTTATTTTATTTTGGTTCAAATACTGAAGAATATAAACAAAATTTTTGTTAAACATTTTATTTATATTCTTTTAAAAGTAAATAATTTAATATTTTGAACGTAATAAAATTCAATTTATTATTATAATATTTTTAAACTAAAACTTTATTTACTACTTTTGTGTTTAAATAAGGATTTTTGAAAAAAACTTTTCTTATAATTAGCTCATTTTAAAATCAATAAATCACCACCATTCGACACACACACACTACACACATACTGCAGCAAAATTCTATCTTTAGGAGACACCGAACTACGAAGCAATTAACTGTACAGAGTATCTACTAATACTGTCTCACGATATAGAAGTTCTCGCACCGAATACAGATTCCCAACATCAACTGATGGACCGAGGCCCGCTAGGCATAATCACCTCGTCTAATCGGAGGATTCTCTCTTTGTGTTGTAGGGACTGTGTCTAACTTCGAACAATGATGTCGAAATCAGCAGTGAAACCACCCCGACTCGTGAATCGATCTTCAACATTCTCTCAACTCGATAATAATGCATGCAGTATGAGAAACCGTCATAACTCTATAGGAGCTATATTTCTAATTTTTACTTTGGTTTCTAAACCATAGGTAGTAGAGCCACGCTGAGGCTCGACCGGGACGGTACTACCCTACTACAGAAGATCAGCGTAAAATGACAGCGTTCATGCTGTCGTGATTCGTTGGTGAGTGTGAGACCGGAGGCCCAATGATGCAGAAGCATCACTAGGCTGCCATAGTATGGGTCACAATGCTGCATTTTTGCATGAACAATGAGTATGGTGACCACTACTTATGCTTTCCACCAGGCGGAGTAAAGGCATTTTGGAAGGCAATACATAAAAAAAAAAACTTACCAGGGAGCAGTACCAAATGCTTTCATACAGTTTGTCAAATCAAGATCCCTAGACTTTTATTACAAAGGCATAAAACGAACTTTCGATTAGATGGTTCCAATGTGTAGATAACGAGAATTTAAAATTTTGATGAAATTAATTTGTTAAATTTCGGGAATAAACTAGTTTTCTTTTCGATGTTTAATTTAATTCAGAATAAAAATATAGATAATAAAGTATCATGGTTATTAAGCATAATCTTATAACTCATTAGGCCATTAAAGTGGTCTTAAACTTCGGACTTATTTTAAACTCATTTCATATTTATAATAAGCAGCGTGGAAACTGGTTGGAATTATAAAAAACCAATTTGTATTAGAATCCAACTAAATTTCATAAAACGTTTACGATTTCTTCTGGTAAGATTTATGGTGATTCCGTAAAAAATCCTAGTAGTCTTTCTGCAATTAATATTTTTGTATGGTTGATACACTAAGGTAATATTAACTTTTATTATTATAATTTAAACAAATGATTTAATATAATAATATGGGAAAGAAAAACAACTTTTTAGTACCTATATATTTATTTTCTCAGTATGTCGAAATGGTTCACTTTCCTAACAATGTTGCTACGGCGTTTGCTGGGAGGCCGTAGGAGGCTTGCTGAAAATGAAATGAGACGATACCAATATTTAAAAAAATAATATTACTAAGTAACGAGACTATCTTGCATTGTTTTTCTTAATTAGAATAAATCTTAATTAAAAGACCGGTGTGAAATAGCGCTCGTGCTGTGTTTCACCGAGTGAGTGAGGATACCAGAGGTTCATACCCCAACCCCTCCGCCCTTTCCTCCTCCAATCCCCCAAAGGCCGGCAACATACTTGTGACATCTCTGGTGTTGCGGGTTTCTATGGGCGGCGTTAATGCTTATCATCAGGTGATACGTCTGCTCGTTTGCCTCCTTACTATAAAAAATCCTAACAATAAGATGTTAAAGTAGTCCACAACTGTAAGTCATATCCTCGCAATTCATTGAATTATTTGGAAATTTTATTAAACTTTTCCATTTTATCTTATACCATATAATATAGATGTTATCCATACAATGACATTGTAATGAGTCCTATCTATTCCAGATGATGTCATTTATACTTAAAAAAAAACGAATTAAAAAACATATCAAAACCAATTATTAACTTTAACATTGCAATACCTATAACTACACCCATTACAATGTACCATACACTCAAAGAAAAGAACAGAATAAAAACCTAGAAAAATCAATGTACTTGACACGGACTAGGTATAGCAGAACGTTGTATGATGAGTAATAAACAATTCACGTTCTTTTATTATTTGCTCTTTGAACTTTAGTGTCATAAAAATAGCAATAAATTAAAAGGCGTAAGTTGGAACGCTAAAATCTGTGACATTTGAAAATTAAATAATCTTTTATTGTTTTCAATCTCAGTAATAAATTAGGCATTATAATCGCCTTCGTAATTTCAATAAATATTATATAAATTTATAACTCCATGAGTGATCAAATCATATATTAGCAACATTAAATATCATAATGACTGTAGGTAGTGCCATCAATCTTTGATTTCCATTACTTTACAAATAGTTCAAGGAAACTTTACAAAATAGTTTCGAATTATCTCGCTCATACAATATTAACATAAGGATATATAAATATTTCAGACATCTTATACACAACGCCATCTAGTTCCATGCTAAGCAGAGCTTGTGTTATAGGTATCAAACTGATATAAATATATATTAACTTTTTTGTAAATACATACGTATTATACATAGAAACACCCAAACACGCTACCACTACACCACAAATGTAGTCAAGCAGAATGAGTTTGTTATTCGAGCTAAGATAAATGAATTATTTTATTAATGTGTATGCACTTTTCTTTAAAATTATTCAATAAACTTTTTCATGATAATTTTTAAAGGGATATGATATGTATAACTCTATATAAAACCTCTCATGAAATACGAATAAAGATAGTTTGATATTTAATTCTTTCAGAGTTTTAAATTTTTAATAATCGAAAGCCTCCTTATTTCATACTAGCCAACGCAACATCGTTTGCGTCTATTATTAGCCCGTAGTGATATTTTTTCCCTGTTTTTTTAACATTATTCATTGTTGCTCCGCTCCTGTAGCGTGATGATATTAGTCAATAGCCTTCCTCGATAAATGGGCTATTTAACACTGAAAGAGTTTTTCAAATCGGACCAGCGGTTCCTGAGATTAGCGTGTTCAAACAAACAAACAGACTCTTCAGCTTCATATATTAGTACAGATTAATTTAATTAATTGTGCATTCCGATAGTGTGATTATTAACGCTAACAATTGTTTATGTTGCAAACATCTTTTGTGACATCATTTTAGAACATAGGCAAATTGAATCAACTTAAGGTTTACATTTTGTATAATTTCTCTAGTACGTTCAAGTGACTGCAATCAAAAGAGTAATTTTAATAGAGTATACTTACTGATATCGGTGGGTTGACTTGAAAACCATTCTTATCAGCACTGTATCTGACAAATACCAGCTGACCGTTTTCATCTGTGTAGGAATAAGAACCTTGGACGACCATGTGCTGATCCTCTTTGCCGACGTTCACCAAATATCCAACTTCGTCACGAAATATTCCATTGGAGGTTTCGTAACTGCAACCAAGACGGTAAACTTTGCATAGTTTGTCATTACCAGTAATGCGTAGTATCGACAGTAAGTTTACTTTTGAGGCTGCCTATAAGGCAGCTTCTAAAATATTACAGGTGTTTTACATATTTGAGACAATACTCTTAAGTCATTATTGAATCACTTGAGTATCAGAAGTATGCGGTTACTTTATTTTTTATTTATCTTTATTTAGATTATCTATTATCTATAGATTGTGTTATATTTTATCTATAAATTGTGTTATATTTTACTGTAGTCATGTGTATTATTACATGAGAAGGAATATAATAAACCATTTTTAATAAACAATGTGACATAGATATACATAAATAACATAATTAAGATCTATTCTACGAAATCATTTTAAAATAAGAACGAAAATTACCTAAATCTATAGTTGCCAGCACCATCGTTTGTGTTCTCATATTGCACAATTTTTGCTTGTGTCTCATCAGGTATAACGGCAGCCGAGGCAAGTGAGAGCAGTCCGTATAATAAGACAACACAGTGCATTATGATGAAGTTACTTTTTAACATAACTTGCAAACAAAAAATATTCAAAACATTATTCACAATAGGTAATATTCTTACTCGCTTTAAAACACAAAAAGCCGTCGTTTTCAAAACCTTCTGCCTATATATAGCGCTTTGGAGGTAATTATAGCGTCCTATGCTATCGTGCTATTAGACTGTGCAGGTAGATTATTTTCTGTGTTTAAATCTTGCTGTTTAAATCTTGCTGGTTGTTCTGTGTATATAAGAATTACTATCAGAATACAAATTAAAAGACAACAAATTTTCAGCAGAAAGAACAGTTAATTTAATATTGAATAATAATTTATACAAAACTTTAGCTTTTTATGGCAAATTATTATAGTATCAACTAACATCACAGTTTTTAATGGGAATAAAAACTGAAAATTGCTAAAAAACCTGCTTGTTTGTATCACTTCCATGAGAATGTTGCATTTAATACTTAAAGGAATTCTGCTGTCTGTTTAATCTCAAGTTATGATAATTATGTACAAAAGGAATTATTTTAATATCTATACTACCAAAAAATTATACCCAAAAGGAAGGCTCATATTTTACATATTTGGAGAGGCCTATGTCCAGCAGTAGACTGTGATGGACTTATGATAAATAAATAAATATTTTGGACATCTAATACACAACGCCATCTTGTCCCAAGCTAAGCAGAGCTTGTGTTATGGGTACTAGACAATTGATATAAATACTAATATGTTTTTTTTTGTAAATACATACATATTATACATTGAAAACACCCAAACTCCGAAACAAATATTTGCAGTTCATATAAACATATGTCCCGACCCGGGAATCGAACCCGAGACCTCAAGCACAGCAGTCGCTTACGTTACCACTTGCGCCTCCGAGGCAGTTGATGATGATGTATGTTTGTACGTTCCACCGTAATGCTTTAGGCTAATGCGCTACTGAACCGATTTTCAATGAATGAGGGGTCAATTGATTCGTAATAATAGCCCGAGTCATAAGGTGATGTAGGTTATATTGCTTTAAACATTTTCTTGTTTTATGTTGCTATAGCTTGAAATCCAATTTAGTTAAGTATTTTTTTTAACTTGCTTCAATTCTTGAAATAATTTCCAAAAACGAGTTTTATCAAGAAATTTATTATGAGCACACAATAAAATACATTTCAACGTCCAATATTGACCTCGATACGCAGCATCTCTTTCACGTCTATGATTCATAAATTCATAACAACTATGTTTGTACCTTCAAGGCTTTATACAGCATTGAACGTCCATACTAATTGACACTTGCAACCGTAGATGTATAGAAATATTAATGATGGCGAATAGCCGAAAAAAAATAATTAGTAAGATCATAAAATTTATATTACAAAAACTTGCAAGCGATCGAATATGGCAGTCTTGGTGTAGTACCTAACGTGGGCCTTCCTAGATGGTACACCGGTTAATCTTTTATTATATAGTATATCTAGCTGTGCCCGACTACGAAAAACATTTGATAACCAAAATCAGATAAATCAGCCCAGCCGTTCTCGAGTTTTAGCGAGACAAACGAACAGCAATTGATTTATATATGTGAGAAGAAGATAAGCATAACATGATCGCACGTCCCTTTTCATATCTACAAATAAATAAAATCGACGTGTCTGTTTGTAATTACAACTCAACAGCTTTTCATTAATCTTTAGAACGGCTATTATAATAATAAACTGAAAGTACTCTAAAAGAAAAAAATAACTTAACGATACAGTTTTCATTGCTTATGACTTGTGAGTGTGCGGCAATGAACTTGTGACCTTTGAGCTGCAGATCCCCATGAGCGTCGGTAGTTACTTGCCATGTGATGACCTATTAACTCGTTTGTCTCCTTCATCAACATATCAACCGAAAAACGTACATTGCTGAACATCGGCCTTCGAAAAGCTCTCTACAATAAGCGTTCCTGTGATGTCTGCATTCAAAGGCTTACCGCGATCTTCCACATAAAAAACGATGCGCAAGCTACGTACGAATAAATGTCTGTGGCGCAAAAAATAAATGCTGTTCTTATTGTGTCTACGCAATTGTTCATTTAATAACAATCGATTTGCTTGTAAACATTATAAATTTACATTTCAACTTCCAAGAGTTATTATTATTTTTTTAAGGTGAGTAGGTAGGCTCTTTGTTTTTTTTTCAATGTCGGTTTTACAATTTTAGTGCGTATTTAATTTTTTTTCCCACTTTAATTACTTCTCGCTTTAAACGAAACTAATTAACTTGATTGATTCGTGACTGATTTCAATTTAATATTTAAAAATATAGAAACCTGACTGACGACGAGTCATCCTAAATCTTGAACACATTATTTTTTATTATTTCTCTTATATGTATGGGTAGTAAGTTCTTCTTTATCATCTTACTCTATATATCTTGTAATATGAGTTTCAAAGGCCTAAAAAGTATATTCGGTCTTCTCAATTCTGTTGCATGAAACTCCAAAATAGTGAAATATTACGATATTAAAGAATAAGACTAATGAATTTGAAATTTATTTTTGGCATTTACTAAGTAATGATAAGAATAACATTTATTGAAAAATAATCTTTAAAGATATGTATCTTAAAGACTAAATTAAAGTAGAATTGTGTGGCTTAAACTATTGAAGACCTTATTAAACAGGCAAAATCAATGGAAGATTCTGTGATTAAGATTAGGTAATTTACATACTAATTTAAATATAGACTGAATGTGACGTGGTTTGATAATAGGGCAAGAAGATATGGGCCTTGCTAGATTGTTGTTGATATACTAAACGAATACAATAACTACTGTTTGTATAAAAGTAGTTTAAACTTATTTCAGGTAAAAAACGGACCAATATTTAGGTTTAACTAGCTGACCCGGTGAACTTCGTACCGCCATTTTTACCTATCTGTCTCAGCTTCCCGTCACGGACAAAAAAATAGAGTTTTCCCGTTATCCTTTATTTTTTCTTGTACACAAACCTTGTCCTAACAATAACGAACACATAAAATAATAATTATTTAATTTAGTGCAGCCGATCGGAGGTTATGCGCGGACATACATTTCAGCGATTCATTTATATATATTTAGATGAGAAATTAATACAACTCACTTGAATCTGTAACTACCATCGCCATTGTTCGAGGTCTCATATTTGATAATATTAGCTTGAACGTCTTCAGGTAACACTGCAGCTTTAGTAAATGAGGCAAGAGCACAAAAAATAAAAAACAAAATGCATGATGTCATCGTCAAAAGTCTAAAGATCAGTGCTTTTAAATTTTACAATATAACGACGTTTAAATCGCCTTAGGTATCTCATATACTAATGCTAACATAGAAATGACCACGATTTTAAATGTTTCTGCTTATTATACTGTTTTCTATTAATATAACCCGTTAATAAGATACGTCTAAAAGCAAATCACTCAATTTTTTTTATTAAAACTTTTAAAGCACGTTAGATCGGTTGCGTTACGTTAAATGCATGCGTATGAATAATATTAAGCTAAGAACATTTTCAGTTATTAAAATTAAGTCTAAATTTAATTGTATAAAAATTTTAATAAAACAAAATCGTACCAGCAAATACTTCCTATAGTTTATACCTACATAAATTATAATCTTAGTTGATACACTAAACATGATCTACGCCCCTGGATGAGGACAAGAGTTTTCCTATGGCAAAGTTAAATAATTTATTTCTACTTAACTAACAGTTTGTACAGAACCCTTGGTACACAAGTGCCACTCGCGCGTGAACGGTTTTTTTGATGGTTCGATGAGGTGGATACCTCACTTCACAGGACCAGCTATTATCAAAAACTTTGAAGAAGGCCTATGTCAGTGGACATCTTTTCACTGATGTGATGATGATGATGAACACTTAATAAGCTACAAAAATGAGCCCGATTAACCCAACCTTTGATAGAACATTTCAAATCTCTTTTGTCATAGTTACCATCATTTGCAAAAATCAGCCAAAGCATCTATCTCCCAAGGCCTTAAAGGTTTTGAATTAAATGACTTTAAACGTAAGGAACTAGTTTTGGGATTCTAGAAGTTCAAGCAACAAACCGGTTAATTTTAATCTATGTCGGAGAGCACGACATTTGCCAAGCACGCAAGATGAGTTGCAGTCCCATTTGATATTATAATATAAGCAACATAGCATAGAAATATCAGTCTATTTTTAGCATTGGTTAGTTGCATTTGCATCGATGATAATCTTTTCTGAAAGTTGTTTACTTAATTCACTGTCATATGTTTTTTACCTATTTTGTTGCCGTAGAAGGGTATTCACATTTTTAGTAATCGGTAGTCAGTTACAAAGCAGAAGCTTTAAAACAAAATATAGTTACTTGTTATATTTATTCCATTTTTACTCTCGCAGAAAACCAACCTAAAATGATAGCATTCGTGCTGTCGTGTTTCGTTATTGAGTGCGAGACCAAAGGCCCAATAATGCAGAAACATCTCAATGGGCGGCCATAGTGTGGTTTTAGATTCTGCCCATGATTTCCATCAGACAGAGTATAAGACACTTTGGCAGGCTTATATAAATAAGTATCATAGCTTTTCGTTCTTCAAATAAATAGTTCAACATCTTAAACACAGTTTTACCATCAATTCTGTGATGCTAAATCATGGCGTTACCATCAACTTAAAGAACAGCCTCCTTGAACTTTGTTTTTAACCTGTTGGGTCAATCCACATTTCGATCTAAATATTATTACATTTTCTGTTACAAGGCATGACCGTATGACTTCCAATGAGTTTTTATTTCTTTAAATATTGTATGTATAATATTCTGTATACTTTTTTATTTTTTATCAAACGAAAGGGACTGGCTGTTCGGGATTACTGACTACTACGATATGTTTATTAGAAAAAAAATGTAAGTTAATAAAAATAAGCAATTTACATTTATTTAATATTCTAAATATTTACTTATATACACATACTTTTCAAATAACTATTTTATCTGATAAAGTTTAAGAAACTAAAATATGTTCCGCATTTGATCGTTGTTACATGGACTAAAAATTGTTAACTAAAGTTCGATTATAAAGAAGGCTTTAGGTATTGAAATGCAAGTTAGTGTCTCGCCATGATTCCACCTGTGGCGACTTCCACATACAGCGCAGCAAAAAAAACATATGACAGCGCCATCTACCGATGATACACTGAACTACGGAGTAACATACAATGCGAAGTAACTACCAATCCTGCATCGCGCAATAGAAGTGCTTGCGCCGATAATCATATATACAACATCCCAACATTAACCGTTGGGCAGTGGCCCGCCAGGCATGATCACCTCGCCTGGTCGGAGGATCCTCCCTTTGTGTTGGTGGGACATGACACAACCGTTCCACCACAGTGGTGACCCCGACGTGATTGGAAGCAGCCTTCGAAGGAGCAGATTCTCAGCAGCAGCATTACTACGCCACCATCATGTTCACTCCCACAGCAAGTCTCAGCCAGCCAGCAACCTCGGCCTCAACAGGGATTCACCATACGCAGGAAGCGACCGCTCCAGCCTGGTTACCCCTACGGCCTCATCAGCGTCTAGGCACAGCACACTGCAGCTACGGTTCTTGTAAGCAGAGCATATCTCTCCCGTCTATGCAGCAGCCAGCCACTACGCAGCAACCGCCCCGACTCACTGGGGATCTCACCGCAGCACCGCGCACCGCACGCCATCCCGACTCACTGGGATCAGCGGACTACAGTCCCGACTCACTGGGACTAGCGGCATTCAGTTCCGACTCACTGGAACTTGCGGCACTCAGTTCCGACTCACTGGAACTACACCTGGCACTGGCAAGCTCCGCAACAGAGCACAGACAGCTGACTCATCATATATCGACCTTCGGTCTTGGAGGGGAGTGATGTGGCGACTTCCACATACAGCGCAGCAAAAAAAACATATGACAGCGCCATCTACCGATGATACACTGAACTACGGAGTAACATACAATGCGAAGTAACTACCAATCCTGCATCGCGCAATAGAAGTGCTTGCGCCGATAATCATATATACAACATCCCAACATCAACCGTTGGGCAGTGGCCCGCCAGGCATGATCACCTCGCCTGGTCGGAGGATCCTCCCTTTGTGTTGGAGGGACACTGACACTCGTTCCACCACACACCAATTTAAAATCTTAGTGTTGTTATGTCATCAGAACCACGTATCCAGAAATAAAGTACAGTCACTAAAGTCAAAACAGTTGTCTACTATTAATGTAATAAAAGATTTTATGTAAGTAAAGGTTCATTCAATATCTTTAAACAATCAATTCTTGTATATATATAATCTGAATCTCGTAAACGGCTCCAACGATTTTCATGAAATTTAGTATATAGGGAGTTTCGGGGATGACAACTCGATCTAGCTAGAGTTCATTCTTAGAAAACTTACCAATAAAAGTCATCCAAGTACTTTGTGCGAAATGCATTAAACAAACAAATATTTTTCGTATTCACCAACGCTAATTGCAGTGTAATAAGCTGCAGTTTTAAGAAATTACTAATGTTGTGTATATATTTTCATTAGGAAATTGATTTTAATTAGTTTATTATTTTTTTACTGAGTTTCATAAATTAGATCTATAATTAAAATAGCAAGTCGTTTTTATTTTTAATGGCTAACGGAATCGAACTTATTTTCATTTAAAATTAGCTGAGCTCCGCGGTGTCATCCGCGGTTGCTTTTAAACTTTTTTGTTTTTTTTTCCTGAATTGGTCGTGCGGTTCTCGAGGTTTGCGCTTAGCAACACATTCGGCAATTCATTTTTATTTATATGGATAACATTTAAGTAGTAACACAAAAGTAAATGTACTTCCTTTTAGAATCTATTCTGTTCAAAATTACTTGATTTAATGGAGCTATTTATTAATAATAAAAAAATTCTACAATTATTTATTAGTAAGGAGGCAAACATTGCAGTATTGGGATGAACTGGAACCTAAACTAGGTCAAGATCTATATTTCAGGACTCCAGGATTTACACCTTTCCATTACCAATAAAGCAGCGGAGCTTTTACGTCATCAGAATAAGGCACAATCTGTACATTATTCTCTTCAAAGTCTTTACCACTTTAACAATTTATATTTTACTAGTAACTCTCCGCAGTTTTACCTGTATATTTCTCGTTCCCGTGGGAACACGGGAATAAAATATAACCTATGTTACCTAGGCATAACGTAGGAATCTAATGGTGAAAGTATTTTTGAAATCGGTCTAGTGATTTTAGATTTTATTGGTTATATACAACATACAAATCTTTCCTCTTTATAATATTAGAGTAGATTATTATGACACACACATCACAACACAGATCAAAATTCCAATCATAGTTTGTACAGATGGTAGATTGGTATCTCTTAGTTAACGATTGTGCGAACCAATTAATGACATAACTATGTAGTAAAGTTCAGGTGTCATTATTTAACATCATTAGCTAAACAATTGATTTATGATCCTGTCACATGTTAGTGTTGAAACCACGTCTTGTATTGTTGAGCATAGTAAAATGAAGATTTCATCGGTTATGTAAGTTGACGGATGAGACATTGGACCAAAGGTAACCGGCCCCTTGGTGAATGCGAAACATGATTGGATTTCGCAGCAGTATTGCACACTCGCCTTATAAAGGGTAGGTATCAGTCGTGTATGATAATTATACTGTATGCAACGTCAAAAGCGAGATATTATGCGCATTTATAATATCGCCATTGATGTTATTATGAGGATTGCATCAAATACACGATGCGATGATACAATTATAGATGGTGGTCGTGGTTTAAATGTTTTTAAAACTTTTAATCATAATTTTGGAGTTAGGTACTTTTATAAGTCAATAGTCTTTTATGATTCTGTATTACGTGTAAAAAGTTCTCATAAATACTTAGTGGTTATCCATCTCTGATGTTTGATATAATTCTAGTCTTAAAATCAGTTTGCATTTTGGATACCCTCTTTATTTTTTAAGAACCCCAAATCAGAACTTAGTTAATCCTTGAATCTGTATTTATAAAAGAGCAAGGTGACTGACATACCTAGAGATCAACGCACAGCTCAAACTGATAAACCTAGAATTCTGAAATTTGCATGTAGGTGTTTAATATAACGTAAGTGAGCACTAAGAAAGGATTTTTTTAAATTTCATCCCTAAAGGGGTAAAACAGGGGATGAAAATCTGCGTGAACGAAACCGCGTTCAAAAGTTAGTATTAATATAAAACATTGTCTTCAAAGTCTCCTACTGTACTACTAGCCGTCTACTTCATGTCTGTAACATGACCATAACCATCGTTTTCATCTCCTTCTTCTGTTGGTTTTTTGAAAATTTGAAAAGTCAAGGGGTACCCCTTGACTTTTCAAATTTTCTCATAAAGACGAATTCTGTATAAACCGTTTATATTATCGGACGTAATAAAGATTCATGCAACGGACACAAAAAGCACACAGACTCAGAACAACAATTTATGTATCACATACGATGTGGCCTATGTGGGGAATGAAATTAAAATACTCAGCGCAGTAGGAACTGGCGAAGTTACCACTTAAACCACTGTGCCATCCGTGCAAATAAATGTGTTTTTCATTCGTTTCTTAATACTTGTAGATTTTTTTTTATTAAATCTCTGACATTTGCTTTTATTAAAACGGCTATTAATTACATAATAACCAATCAATAAATCTTTCACTTTAAAGTTAATGAACATTATGGTTACAAATGTAGACCAAGTTCAAAATGCAATATTTTTTTAAACTCCATCTAGCGGTTTATATGAGTATTAGTGATGATTTCTGTCTTTAATAATAGATTTTTACAAAATATACATTCTCACATCGACAATGAGATGACTCAAGGTTCCATAGTTCGGTAAAAGTTGTTCGCAGTGTACATTGGCTTTGGATAGATGGCTCTACTGTTACGATCAATAAACCTGTTACAAGTGTTGATATCATTATATTAGTCGTAATAGCGTTTATTGTTTAATTTTCATCCTAAAACGTACTCCGGATCCCCTTAAATGATAAGGTTCATTTAATAATAAATAATCACAAATTTTAACAAAATAAGAACAGACTACAAGTAATGGACCATATTGAAATGGGACCGCACCAGCTTATTAATAAAAAAAGAATCATCAAAATCGGTTCACCCAGTCGAAAGTTATGAGGTAACAAACATTAAAAATACAGTCGAATTGATAACCTTTTTGGAAATCGGTTAAAACAGTTGGAAACAATTTCACCAGTGTCGAAGTTCTTGATATGGCAGGTATAAAAACGTACATATAGGTTATGTAGTTGAAATGCCTTACATAGGTAAAAAATAGAGAAGTTTTTGATCCTTTGGTGTTTTAGAACCTGTATTTCATCTTTATTTACTCAAGTTTACGTTCAAATCATTATTACTCAAAAAGCTATTTCCTAACAATTCTAAAAAGAGAAGGGAGTACCTACTTGTGTTTTTTTTCGTGTGTGGTGTATGTACCATGCAAATCACTTGGTTTACTGAAGATTTTTCGGTTTTTATTTTATCTAGATAAAGTAACCGTACACCTAATTATATTAGTTCTCATAGCTCTGCGTCTTGTTAGCGCATTCATATTAGGAATTTAGTTTACTTTGTTATTGACCAGTTGAAACTGATTAGCAAGTTACTGTCCTACAATTTTATGATATTATGATAGTTTGTTATTTGTTGTACTTTTATAAGAAAGTACCTGGAAAGCTATGCTCGGTTTTTTTTTCTGGTAAATTTTGTACTCTGATTCTATAGATATACAAGAATCGCTCGTTTGAGGTATTCGATTCACAGAAAGCTCAGGCCCTTAAAAATATGGCTAGTTATTAGATTAAAGAAAACGCTCATCAATTAAAATCTAATTTTATTATTTAGAATAATAATATTTGCTAAAATATGCATTAGAATCACACGTAATATTTACAGAATTAAATTATAATTAAATTATAAACACGTCCAAGTGGCGTGGTATTTTTGAGCTTCAGCTCAAATCAGCTATGTGTTTACTTTCAGTTCTCATATAATAGCACAGACTCAGATGTGGCTCTTGAGTAAAACAATAAGGTTATTTATATTATTTGGTAAAATATCGCTTTTTTTGTTTTATTCTTTAGTTTACTTTTTAATAATAATAATAATAATACATTAATGTACTTTTTTTTACTTGTATATTTAAAAATGTAATCAATATGTTATATATATATAAAATAAAGAGAATTATAATAATATTTAAGACATCTGACTCACAGCGCCATCTAGTCATATAACACAATACATACAAACATTTGGTCCGACTCGGAAATTGAACCCGAAACCTCATGTACAACAATTACATCACAGATTCAGTCAATATGTCTAATTTTTTTCTGTGCCTGTGACTGTTAAACTTATTGTTTATCTTTCAAAATTTAATTTAAGTCATTGATTTTTTAAGGAGTCATTAATTAATTATTTTCGAAGTGAAAACTTCTTTAGCGGCGTTGTGCACTTTTGAAAATTTATTTATTTATTTATTTATTCAATAAGGGAACACAAACAGTAGTATATGAAATGTACATAGGGTTGTTATTTAAAAACTAAACTTAGTAACTATACTACCCACTACGTTTTCCACAGATTACTTATGGGGGTTCGAGTATATAAGCAAAGTTGGCAAATAATCATACATATTATACATTCGTTGTCTATAAAATGATATGAAAGTAATAATTTATCACTATCGACATATTAACTGGAACTTCTCAAAGTGTGAGAAATATCAGTAACAACAGCAGGGACTACAAACATCAACAACATCGTGATACATTGCATGCATGATATAAAAGTGTTGAAAGAAAAAAAAACAAAGCACAAAATGAACAGTCTTCTTAAAAATAATCTAAAGCCATTAGGCCCACTACCGATCGCTTAAAACTTCAATTACATATTTTTTAAAACGTAACTTACTGAAATGTAATATATCTATGTCACAAAAATTCTTATTATAGGTATCAACTAAGCGGTGCAGCGGATAGCGTACACCAGCATTGGTTCTACAACGACCGGTGGCAAACAGTCGCCTGGCGCGCACCTCGCGCACTTGCACTGTTCGAGGAATCAGGTAGCACAACCTATGCACTAAGTCTGGGCAGTCAAATTTATTGCGGCATATACCGAAAAGAGTCATGGTATCGAGGAGAATCCTTCTGGATTCCAACGTTAGTAGATTATATTTTTTAAGAAGTAGTTGGTGTGATATTTTTTTATGAAAACATCTGAACTGCATTGCTCGAAGATACTTACGCTGCAACAATTCAATAGCTTCTTGCCAGCTCTTTCTTCTAAAATGTTAAACGGATGGGTAAAATATGTTAAACTCACGTCAGGACACGTGACCTGATCGTAAGACGACGGCGCATGGCGCTTGCGCGAGTTTTTGAACTATAGTCGGCTACGCGCAGGCACGGATGGTGACAGCTGATGGCTTGACTGTCTAATGCACAGAACAAAATAATTAATAGTTCTCCTCTTCTGCGGTCTAATGTGACATGACTGGTAATATGTTTATACTGTAAAGCTAATGCTAATCACTTACTGTGATGTTATAAAAAAGTAGGTTAATACCTACTTTTTTATAACATCACAGTAAGTATTTTTTTACTTCTTTTTATCGCGCATTTTATTTAAAAAGCACAGAGGCTCATTTGAGATGAGCTTAAGCAACTGTTTGTTTATACTTTAAGTTTTCACTTCTGTCGGCAGTCCTCATGACTGCTTTTTTTTTATTCTGGCTATGTAATGAACAGTATAATTAAGTTTTAATTTTTAATATGGCATAATGAAAATACTGTAGTAAATAGTAGGTACAGTTCCTCAAACATATGAAAAAAGACATACCGTTATTTTAAATCCAAAAAAGTTTATGTTGACAAAGACATAAAACTAGCTTTTGCACAAAGCTAATTATAAATAAAATAATATTCATGTCATTGCGTTTTAGAGTCTATTCATTTTAAAGAATATGTATATATTATAAACTTTTAGGTTTATATTTCCTCAAATTATCTGCACCAGGATGTACCTTAACCAATTATGCAGAGGAATTTTAATAGAAATGTTCATGGTTTAGGCGGATAAAATAAATTAAATAAACAACTGCAACATTTATCTACTTTTAAGAGATTACGCTGGTTGATATTCTTGATGAATAGCTTTGTTTTATGTCAGTCATCGTTAAAACTTGCCTTTTAATTGCATAGATTTGCAATATACAAGAAATAAATATATTCACAAGAAGTTTTTTTAGTTGTAGTTGTCAACTCATCGTTCAACTAAATAACAAAAAAAAAGTTGGCAGTCATAAGGACTGATACAAGTGAAAACTTATAACTTAGAATGTTATTTGTAAAATTAATGTGTGAAATTAGAAATTTCACAATGTTTACATTAAAACCATCAACATCAAACATTAGCATGTCGGTGACGCGGTGACGTGAACTCATCAAAAGTGCTCAACGCAGCTGAAGAAGTTTCCACTTCAAAAATCGGTTGACAAATACAGCTGGAGGAAGCTTCAGCGTAGTAGGCTGATCTCCTTTGAAACTGGTAGTCTAGGCTAAAATTGTGTAGGAGTAATTTTTTTTTTTATGTTATAGAGGGCAAACGAGCAGATGTATCACCTGATGGTAAGCGATTACCGCTGCCCATAGACACCCGCAGCACCAAAGGCATCACAAGTGCGTTGCCGACCTTTGGGAAATGGAGAAAGGGATGTGGGGAGAGGTTGGGGTATGGGTCTCCGGTATCCTCACTGACTCGGTGGAACACAACGCAAGCGCTATTTCTCACCGCTTTTCTATGAGGCCGTGGTATCACTTCGGTTGAGCTGGCCCATTCATGTCGAAGCGTGGCTCTCCTACGAGCTCTCATCATCAATATTTGAGACAAAACATTGGCAGTATATTACTTAAAGGTACGGATGGGTTTTGGAGAGTTTACGTAATAGCTGTAAAATAGATGAACAGACCGAAACCTCTAGGTACCCCCTTAGTAACAATCATTCCTATGCTAATTATACATAGGAGTTATTTTTGCTAAATATATGTAAAAAATATGTAGTTTTGTATTACTTAAGCAATATTAAATATCACTCTAACTCTTGGTGACTTATAAAAAGAGATTTAAAATATCTTGACAGTGAGTTACGATAAATCTTTAATAGGCTAAAGTTAATTTATTTGAATAGCTGATCTGCCCATTTTGACTAATAAGGCTAATATAGTTTCTGCCGTTTTTTTAAGGCACATGACTTTTTGTGCATTAATTTATTGCCATTGCTATTAAGTGATTTAATATTTGGAATCGATCGGAAATATCTTATTCCACTACATCTATATAGGTTTCGAGAATAAGTAATATATTTTATAACTTAATATCAAAAAGGACATTTATGGAATTTGTGAGCGGTTTTATTTGTCATTATGGTAGTTGAACAATACTAGAGTTTAAGGTAGTAAAGTCATGGTTCTTTGTAATATTTGAATCTAAGATATCTCCTCATATTATCTACTACAGTGCTTTGAATTCAGAATGTTTATGTCCATAATATCTATAAGCCAGGCATTTTGGAAAATTATACAGAAGTGACATAGTCATAATTATTGTAGCTAAGTTCTGTAAATAAAGTTTTTTTTTAATGTAACCATAAGGTTCACCAATGATAATAACGTCATTGAAATAAGCGATTGCAACAAAGTTGTGAATCGTATAAACACATCGACTGCATGCTTATTGCAAATATGATAAATGTAAATATTATTAAATCTTCCCATTTTATGACTCTTACAAATTGGAATGAAATACGTAAATATGCATCATTTTACAATATTTCACACTAACTGACACTGACATTTGGATGCTCTAGAATATTTTAATAAATATTACTATTTATCTGACTTCGAAAATATTGCAAGAATTATCAATTATAAATTAATTTCGCGCTATCATTATCACTTTTATCGATTCACCTGAGTACCTTAACAACAACCATACACTCAATCCCCTCCCTAAATCTCCTCCCCATCTCCCAAAGGCCTGGCAACGCACTTATGACGCCTCTGGTGTTGCGTCAGGCGTCGTATCAGGCGATATGTCTGCTTGTTTGACTCCTATTTCATATTTTTATAGAAACTACTTTTAAGTTCTAATGTTGTACTATATTCATGAAATATGATCATAGGACACATTATAATGTGAACACTGACTTTAAATAAAATATTGGAGGCAAAATTATAGAATCAACTACGCCATACTATGCCTACACTGTTAGATGAGCGTGCATGACTTTAGTCTGGATTTTAAATTTCAGCACATTCTAACCTAGATATAATTTTGTTCTTTATGTTACCCGCTCTCTAACAGACTTTCGAATTTGCTTCATCAGCTTTAGGTTAAATTCAATAAAGGTGTAGACGATGGCGTATTACCTGAGGATTTATTGATCTTAGTAAACATCTACATTACAAAAATTGCTGACTTCACTAACTACAATATCAAGGAATATCTATACCTACTTTACGGAAAATCTTAGAAAAAAATACTGTAAAATACAAATAATTTTATGATGTACATACTAACGAAGTTTATTTCGTCCTTTCTTCTCAGGGTTAGTTCAGTGAGAAAAATCGAAATCAATATTGGAAAAAACATCAACATGGAGAAGTATTCTTGTAACTAAATTGCATACTCTTACTTAATTTCAGATACATTATAATGTATGTACATAAAATATTTGATTCTAAGAGCCGCTCCACATTTATTATGCTTTAGATTTCTTTTGTGATTTGGCTTAGGTCTTTGACAGTTGCCGCGTAGTACATTTCTTAGGAATCTATATCAAAACAGAGTTAGATAATCGGCTTAAAATAAGTTAAAGGCACACTTTCGTAGTAGAGTCCAAAAAGTAGATTAGATGGAGATTTAGCACAGGGATCAATGGTTTGGCACTTGGGCTCTTATCCTCGTGTATATTGTCTTATCCTTATAAAAGATAGGAGTATTGTAATGTTGTTAAATCAACATCAGTTGATGCATGTAGAAACAGTTAAGCTTCATTTATAGCTATGTTAGGAACATTATGTTCTATGTTATGCTGTATTACACCGGTGACATCAAAAAGACTAGCCCGCAACCTGATTAGACTAAAAAGGATCGCATTCATTCAGGGCATTGTCCCCTGAACAACCACCTATTTACAATAGGCACAATAGACAGCCCTCTGTGCAGGAGATGCATGGAGGCAGAAGAACGCCGCTTCACGTTCTCCCAGCATGTAGAAGTGAGGCAAATCAACGGGCGGACATCCTCCAATCAACATCACCCCGGAAGTATGTAGTGACCTGAAAGGACTGCTGAGCTTCTAGGGTGATCTAGGATGGCTGGAGTAAGAAGATTACAAACTCACGTACAACGGCCCAATCAAGAGGCTAAGTGCGGAAAGGGCCCGGTAAAACGACAAACAACAACAACAATGCTGTAGTACAACAGTGCTGTCGATAGTAATACTATTTCTGCATGCAGAAGTGGGCTGATTATGTTTTACAAAAGAAATCCAAGAGGGATTCACTCAGAAACAAATAATAATATTATATTATTGTTGTACAAAAATAATTTTCACTTGCACAATTTACGTATTTTAAACAAAATAGAAATTATTGATATATGTGTATTGAAGGTCCATAAATAAACTAAATGAACAAAAGCTTTATGCATACGTTTTTACTTATAAAAAAAATCACAGTAACAATTGTTTTAGATTCTTAAGACTACGTGTACTAGTAACTAGTTACTAGGTTTATGGCAGGTACAAGTTTATCAGTCAAGTGGCAATGTAAATTAACCTCGGAAGGCCTGTCCAAAAGGCTTTCCTTGGACTTGTTGGAAATTGGGCTGAACCTGCTGTTGAGGCTGGGATTTAATGTACTGGAGAGCGCGGACGATTTCTTCAGGGATTGGAGGAGGAGTGGGAAGGTGAGCTCCTTGAGGTTGGAAACCTGTGAACAACAAAATATGAATATAAATTTATATATCAGTCTGACCATATATTTTCATAATGTAATTACAGAAGTTCTCTAATCATTTATATTATAATATGGAAAAATGAAATTTAATAAAGAAAAATGAACTCGTTACTAGTAATGATTGTCGCCAAACACCTTTTAACTTATACAATAAGTTTACGTATATTTTTAGTTATTTAGATTAGGTTTTATACTTAGACAAAGATTTGATTTTAACTTTGTTTTGAATACAACTTAACTGAAAAAAAGGCTACTCCTACAAAATTAATTTATTAAAGTTATTAAGAAAATTTAAATATTTAATCAAAGTTGCAGACTTTAATTAAAACATTTTCGTAATATGAATATTATGATGAAATTTTTTGATAATATTTTACCATTCTCATCAGCGATGTAGGTGAGAGAGATCGGCGTGCCGTCGAGGTCGGTATAACTGAAAGAGCCCTGGGCTGATATGGATGGCTCACTGTTGGGTCCAGAGCTCTTCAAAGTACCTTGTTCTTGTGCGGCAATACCATTACCAGTCTCATAGCTGCAATTTGAAATTAAGATACATTTAACACTTTTTTTTTACCTTTTTATAAGTGATCGCGTTAATTCCCGTAAAATTAATTGTTAATACATTTAACATCTTACAATCCTAATGGTTTACAACTGAAGTGATCTATATTCAGCATATGACTACTATGATGAATTATAAAGAAGAAAGAAAGATGGTGATGAATAACATATTATAATTCGAGACTTAAAATGAATATATAAATGAACATTTATGTACATAAATATATACCTATGAACCTTCAAAACTTTTTATTTTGTTTTATAGCAATGACTAGTATAATTGACAGTATTATTATTATTTATTATAGAGATTGTCCATACTAAAAAACATCGGTATTTCCATTAAGACCTTAAAAATTGTCTATTACATGTTTTCAATCCTTGTTAAATGTTCTTAAAAATATATGAAAATAATTTTGTTGACGTACCAATGATACAACGACAATAATTTTTATTTTGCCCACATATTATGTCATAGTAAGCACAAAGTAAAACAGTCAATAAAACTTATTTTATTTAGAAGAACCCACAGCAAATCAATATGGAAATGAAATCAATTTAAAATTGATGCATTGCATTTTAACCAACTTCAAAAAAGAAGAAGGGTATCAATTCGTCGGAATCTTCTTTCTTTATGTTTGTTAATATTTTCGTCGCGAAACTACTAACGAACATAAATAAATAAAAAAAAATATATATGAATGAATTAAATCAATATAATCACTTAAATAAATATGAAATAAATTAAATCAATTAAAGATTTTTTTTAAATCGATTCATATGAATCGACTTTAAAAATTTCTTTTCTCATTGGGTTTGAATTATCACGCATTTCGCATTATTACCATGTCAAGATCCAAGATGACGATGATGATGATGGGATTCCAAGGAAATCGAGAGCAATCCTCAAATTTTATAGGCACGTGTTGTGAGTTATATACTTATATATTTTAAAAACTATTCAAGTATTTGTGTCTGGTAGTCATCATTTTATGATGATGAACCGATATGGATGATACAACTCTTTAATGGTTAGGAGTTGGAGGATAATTACTTTGTGGCCTATGCTTGGTTTCAATTAGTACTTCAAACTACTACAGTGGCTCGCTTCAGCAGGAGAAATACTTAAAGGTGGTTGTTGCCTTATATTACTTCACGCAACTTGTCCTACTAATATTATAAACGCTAATGTTTGAAAGTATGGATGAATGGATGTTTGTTACTTTTTCACGCAAACCTTATTAAACGAATTTGGATAAAACTTTACAGCAATATAGCTTATACATCAGAATAACACATAGGCTACTATTTACCGCGATAACCGACATATATACGCGGGTGGAGCTGCGGGCAACAAATAGTATGAAGTAGTTCAACTTACTACTTACTTAAAAGTACAATTTTAAACAACAATACTAACAAAAACAAAACCGACTTCAAGGTTCGACTCGATTTCTCTTGGATGCCATCATCAGATATTAATGTTCTTAACATGGTACTACCGTTGGGACATCTCCTTTCCATTAAAAAAAATCAACGAAATCGGTTCATAAACGACGAAGTTATCCGCGAACACACACAAAAAAAATAATATATAGGTCGAATTGAGAAACCTCCTCCTTTTTTTGAAGTCGGTTAAAAATGGAAAAAACCTATTAATTTAAGGTAACTAAATTGAAGACAGTTTACATTACACTTTTTAGTGTTTTTTTAATTCGGTTTATTTTCATTTTTTAAATTACACGATTAAACTATCATAAAGGATTATCCCAATCTAGAGCTATTCAGTATGTACTTTCGGAGTGAATTTTCAACAAGAACAAGATATATCCTAACATAAGCAACAAAATTAAATAGTTACAAATGAAAACAATCCTTGACTGGTTTCAAAGGATCTCTAGCGATATTTTATGATAATAAATTGAGCAAATATGTATAAATATATATATATATATAATCATAAAATTACATTGCTTGTCCATGTTATGCTACTTATTCATGTTTAATACCCTTTAAATAATAAATGTTCAATCACGGTAGTTTATAATAAGTACCACCGCAAAGTGATTTTGATAACTTATAAATTAGGCAAATACACTATTTTAGTTATAAATTCACACTATCATTCTTAAAATGTTTGTTAATTTTATCGATGTGATAGTGAAAGCAAACTATATTTAAATATGAAAGTAATATAAAAATAAAGTCTTCAAAGATAGGATATGTTCAAAAAAGTTGATAAAACAGTAAAAAGAAACTACCCTGACGAAGATATCTTAGTGAATTATAATTGAACCTTTCGTTTGCCACATGCTTTCTATTGCATAAACTAATACCTTAGGTTTATAGCAAAATCAGTGGCTACGGTTCGTTAGTTAGATCGTTTAAATTCTAAGAGTGCTACTTTGAATGATTTGTTTGAAGATTCGAAGGTTACGGCAGTCGAAAACACAGGTAGTGAATAGAAATACCTGTATTGATAGGAGCCATCAGGGTTGATGTTTTGTTCTTGTTTGAGAATGGGAATTTCTTGGTTTGATCCTGAGTACTGAGGCTGATATTTTGGCCGGAACTGCGGTGCACCAACAGTGACAGCCACAAGAGCGAAGAAAACCATAAACTGTTAAAAAAAATTATTAAAGGCCGTGGAGATAGCTGTAAATATTCACCAACATAAATAGTATTAAGATAAAGTGATATCTTATGAAAGGCTACGAAAAAAGTTTCTTCCAATAAGTATTTAAATTATTTTATTTATCTCGTTTTATAATAATATATATGAAAACTATAAAATATGATTACGTACTCTATGTAGTCAGGTAATATAATGCCGCTGAAATTTCGCAAATAAAACTTTTAAGTAAATTTAATTTAATATTTTTGATGAATATATTTTTCATTTATTATCTATCTGTACTGTGATTATTATTGTTATTTTCTTGGAATAATCATTTTAAAATAACTACCGAGGCTACTTACCGATTTCATTTTAACTATTATAATAGAGGAGAATATGTGATGATAGGCAGTAGAAATACTAGGCGGGAATGATAATTAAGATCTGCCGCTACAGCTTTTATACAGGCCGGCGTTAGCGCAATACGTTAATTTAAAATAGCGTAACCACAAATAAATGAAACGTAACTAGTTTGCCTCCACAATATTAGTTAATTTTAAGCCTAATGAGTTCCTAAACGTATTATTTAGATACAAAAAAAAATATAAATTTTTCAGGTAGAAATTTTAAGGAGTTAATGAATCTGGGATTAGAAACAAATGTACATAGCTAAATGATAAAAACCTATTACTGTTTAATTGGTACAACAAAATTTACGTCATAATCATATATAATTGCTGGAATATTGAAAACTTTGGTTGATAGACTTTTCGTCTTTGTTACGTAGTATCGTATATATAAAAGAAACTAAAAATAAAGTGAAAAAAAGTACCCATAGACATAGTTACATATATATTGGAACTATTTACAGGTACTATTTTCAATTGTAATTCAAAAGTGTATGTTTCGTCTAGGTCTTAGCTTCCTAATTAAACAATAAATGGTACCTATATCTTCTAAAGTATTTTCGTATTACAAATGCCAATTTTAACCTTGAACTACGTAAAACACCGCCTAAGTGCCAGTAGGACTCGCGCACTGAGGGTTCCATACAAACCTATAGTTAGGTATGATGTAACTAAAAATTTATGCTTTTCTCAATTTTCCTTATATCTGTGCTATAAGTCGTTGCTTCGTACCAAATTTCAAGATTTTGAGTTCACAGTAAGTAGTAGTACCCGTTTTTGTAGCAGAACCGGCTGTATCTTTTGATTGCATCTGCTTAGATGTTTGTTTTTCACAGCTCAAATGGACAGTAGACCTGAGTATTTGATATGAATTTCAACTTGATACATCCACACTTTTCTGAGAAAAAGGGTCTTAAGAGACAGATAGACGGACAACAAAGTGATCCATTCCGTTTTTTCCTTTTGACATACGGAATCATAAAAACGAAACTTATTAGTAATTTACGTGTACCTTTTCTTTACTTTGGATTAGGAGGACTTTTATAAAGTGCTAAACGTATACCAATACGATATCACAGTCGCAGCTCTAAGTTTCGTAACGTAACTTTTTAACTTGATAATGTTTTGATAAAAAAATAATCACCCAAGAATAGACTAATTACATGTAACATTCTGAAAGTGTTTACCAACCTGTAAACGTACCGCACGTTTACAGGTTGGTTAACACTTCCAGAATTTTATCTGTAATTAGTCTATTCTTGCATTGCCAGTATGCATGAAGCAATTGATGAACGTGGGCAAACCAAAGAGGTATGTCAGGGACTGCCCTGACGTGCTTCTCGAAATCATAAGAGATTTGCTCTGCTCTAGTTAGATAAGGTCAAGGTTATTCGCTTAATTAATTTTTAATGACCTTTAGATTTTGTCAATTTTTGGATTATTTTGTGTAAAACTATTCAAATAAATATGAACAGCAAATTTTCAGTAATTAGCTTAAAATAAAAATTAGAACACGACCAAAAAACCTAAAAATTCGCTCGAATTAATCACTTAACATAAATAGAGTGGATTATTAGTGTCAACATTTTCTTAAGTTGATGAATTTTTTTTTTTGTAGTAGGCGGGCAAGCGAACAGACGTATCGCCTGATGGTAAGCGATTAACGCCGCCCAAAGACACCTGCAACACCAGAGGTGTCACAAGTGCGTTGCCGCCTTTGGGGGGATGGGGGGGATATAGGGTATGGGCCCTACGGTATCCTCACTCACTCGGTGAAACACTGCGCAAGCACTATTTCACATTGGTTCTCTGTGAGGCCGTGGTATCACTCTGGTCGAGCCAACCCATTCATTCCGAAGCATGGCTCGCCCACGTTTAATATCAATTATTGCAAAAAACCACATTGAAAATTCAAGTCAGCGTGTTTACATTATTATTATTTTAATTACAAAAGAGAGACCTGGTAAATAATATGCATGCACCTTATGAGAATCTAAATAAAATGATCAAGCGTTGCATAGAAGCCTAACGCCGCCTTTCTAAGGAGAGGCCTATGTTCCGCAGTGGACTGTTGAAGGCTGTTGGTGATGATGAACGACCATAATTACAATATAATCTTGTTTATTGCCGTTTTATTATTTAAAAAAATAACAGTCATAAGGACTCAGAAACGAAATCTTATTACTGAAAATTTTATTTAAAAAATTAATGTGAAAAATTAGAAATTTCATAAAGTTTAAATTAAAATTATCAACATCAAACATTAGCATGTTGGTGACGCGAACCCATAAGATTTCCCCCCACCAAAAAGTGCTCAACGCGGCCAAAGATGTTAGTGACGTTGCATGTCGGTGACGAGGTGACGCGGTGACGCGAATTCATCAGATTTTCTATACAAGCTTTCATTTTAATAACAGAGTTATATTGTAGATAACCTAGTTTAATTTTTTCTGAGAAAGCTCAAATTTGTCGAGATTGTTTGAGTTTATTGTCCCTATTTGAGAAAGTTTACTTGTTGCATATCCAGTGATTATAAAACTCGCATTTGGTTAACAAGCAAGTGGTAAGTGTTTAATACACTTTAGTAAATGCGAGTTATTGCGGTGAGTATTTGAAGGTCAATGGCCGTATTTGGATCTAAAATATTTGCTTAACTTCAATAATGTGTCATTTGTCTGTCCGATTTGCAATGCCATTAAAAACACCATAATTCATACGTAATTAGAAGGGTTTTACTAGGGTACTGTTTTACTTTCATAGTTATGTATTTAATCTTTATCTTATCAGTTCATCTTAACAGTTATCGTTTTTTGAATAAGGTAATATTTTTGTAACGAATTTCTTAAATACTGACTTTGCACCTGTCTAATTGCATTGCATTAATATATTCAACAATTTAGATTGTGATCTACGCGTAAAATGTGACATAAATGCGTAACTATAACATAAAAAGTACATAGCTATGTATGTAATGGTATATATGTTTATTTTTAAGTATTTACAATTAGGTGCAATGAATCTGAGTTATTAAGACAACATGAAAAAATCGCGTGAATACCAATTTTGTAGGTTCGAATGAGAAACGAAAGGATTTAAACATGACTTTTCTCCTCAACGTTGCTCAGAGTAAGATTGACTTTCCTAAATTTCTTTTAAGTTAAGAATATCTGTAAGAAGTTACTGTAAAAAAATATTATATTTAAACCACCGTGAGGTACCCAATTTTACATTGAATAGCTTTCTGCCTAGCGTATTCCATTAATTTAACAAATCCACATATTTTGAACCATATTTGAATAACTTAAAATTTGTCATGAAAATGTTTGCATAATAAATAACAACATGTATGAGTAAGTAATGCCTTCAAAAACATAATTTGTAAAAAAATAAAATCTTGCCACTCAGTTATTCGTAAAAAATCCAATAAGGAAATTGATTAAGCAATCGCACTAAACAAACTAATTTAATATATTATACATTATTTGTGAGATACATTCTGTCCTCACGCGATGGCCAAGTCAATGTCTTTATTGTAGTTGGTATTAGACGAATCTCAAAACTTTTTATGGTAGAAGAACTTAGTGGCGAGACTTGGTTTTACGTGGTTACAAGTTTCGTTTTTGAAGGCATTATTTCTTACACATGTACTTATTTATTGCTCAAACATTATTAAATTATTCAAATCCAGTCTAAATATGTATATAAAAGATCTAATTTATGTGCTAAAATAAGATTATGATATTAGTACAGTCTTTCCACATATGGATTTACATGTTTTTATTTATTACTCATATACTAAGGTTGGACAGGTGGTATCGATAAACTTTTCACTGACTTTTGGTTATTTATTGATTTATACATCATGCAAATTTGGTGCATTGGTAAACTTAAAGACTGCGACATTATCTCCCACTCAACCATAGTTAACAGTAGATGCATTTTGGTTGAAATGTGCAGAATAAGCCAACTAAACAATGAAATAATAAAATGAACATAAATGTATAAACCTGACATACATTGAAAGCTAAACACTACGTACATAGAACCAAAAATATATTTACTTACATAAGTACATACATGCGTATATATAGACACTAATAATAATTGTAGATGACAATCATGTGGAAGTTGATTCTCTCATTTGTTTTACAATATACTGTTTTAATTTCGCCTTAAACGAATCTGGGGGCACAGTCGTGCCCGCGCCAAGACGAGCTAAGCGAACCGCAGTTTTTTAGTTTCTCGAAGTGCTTCGTTGTTTTTTGAACCCTCATAATTGTGGTTAACGATATACCAGATAGTTCAAATTCTTAAGATATGATTTCAATAGTAAACTAATTAAACATACAAAGTTTCAATTGCATAGCTCTGATGCTTTAGATTTTATTGATATCTATTATACACCGGTTTTGTCACTGACATAACTTGGCAACCCCAAGCTGTCAACAGCTTATTAGAATTTCTTCCGATAATTTTATTAAAAAAATATATATAATTGCTAAATATCACATTAAATAACCAATTTCACGTTATGTGTTCACTGTGAGTTTATTGTCATGTCTTTCTATGTATTTATCATATTATTATTCTTATAAACATACTTTATTCACAGTTCAAGTAGAGTTTTACAGAAATATTTACAGGCATTATACCTTATACTGTTTAAAACTACCTCCCATTAGTTGATTGCAATTCTTCTAGTTTTAAAGTTATAAAATATTTGAAAGTCATATTAGACCTATTAAAAAATTTTAATTACTCGCAAAACATTGGCACGTCAAGAGGAGGCCAAACTTTAAATGACACTTAGAGAACTAAAAGCTACCAGGGAGAAGGGTGATAAGCTGATGAAAGAAAGAAATGACAGTGAACAAACACTCTTGGACACTTTACCTGAAAATGATAATCTTAGACTAAAACTGTGTTCATCGCATTTACAAAATGTTGAGGTTACTAATTCTCGGGACAGACTACAGCTACCCGTTGACTCTTCGACACATGCAGGGATGAGTACGAGCAAGCTCTGAAACGCATCAGGGTTTTAGAAAGCCAACTACATGAAGCATACAGCACTATAACATCATTTGAAGACTTCAAGGACAGGATAGTAGCTGCATCAAGTCAGAGTCTGTACAAGGAGTTGGTCGCTCCCAATTCACCATCAAACAAAATCACTTGATTTTTAAATATTGACTATTCATAAGTGCCTATTTGAATAAAAATCTTTTGAATTCTAATTTGACATACTGATGATCATCAAAACTGTTAGGGTATTTCCTGAAGTGCTAGAAAGCTGAAATTTGGTATGTAAACTAAGTTTAGTATACAATTACCAAAGAACATTCATAAACCTATTATTTTGCACCCAACTCCCAAACTCCCTTTTGGTATACGGACTTTTTCGAAAGAAGAAAGAAGGTATATAAGAAATACTTCCTAAAAAGAATAAAAAATTTTTTATAAAAATACTGCCTTAAGCAACTTAAAAAAGAAATGAAATCCCACCAAAAACATTTCATGTAAAATGTTGCCAAGACGACTGCATTTCGCTTACTCTGTGAAAGATATCAGATCTCATGTAGAGCCAAGCTTCTGAACGTCCTAACTCTATCGACCCTAACTTCACAGACTCTACGACTCAGTAAAATTGTATGGCTTGGCTGTTCCGCTCAACTCACCATAATATTGTTAGACTAGTCTGGATTTAAAATTTCAGCACATCCTAAAATAAATATAATAGAGATTAGCAACAGAAATAAATTACTTGATTATTTAAAAATAATCAAGTAATTTATGTAGTCCAATCTCTAGTAGAACTTGCTGCATCAAATTTAGCACTTAATTCAATAACCGTGTGGACGGTGGTGTGTTACCTGATGATTTATTGATCTTAGTCATAAACAAACAAAAAAAGTAAACATCTACATTACAGAAACTGCTGACTTCACGAATTACGAAATCATAGAAAATCTATTACAATAATAAAAATCTTTTTTAATACAAAAATACTTAGACATTGTTTAAAATTAAAATACATAACTTGAATAAATTAAAGGTAATACGGATAAGGTAAACTCTGACTCCTGATAAAGGTAATCATGTAACTTCGGAGTTAGTGTCCTGCTTTCAACGTGATACGAAATCTTTATTGTTGTGCTTTATCATTAACAATAAAACACAACAATAAAGCTACTAGCCTTGAGAAGAAAAGACGAAACAAACATTACTATAGACGACGAAACAACAGTACTGTTGATATTAATACTATTTTTCCTTGCTGAAGTGGGCTATAAACGTTTTACAAAAGAACTCCCAGAGAGAGAGATTAATAGTACTGTTGTGCACACAACAATGTTTGTGCATTTAAAATAATTTTCACTTGCACGATTTGCGTGTTTTTAACGAATATAAAATATTTGAAATAATGTACGTATTGAAGATTCATAAATAAATGAACAGAGGTTAATATGCACATCCTTTTTTTACTTATAAAAAAAAATCACAGTAACAATTGTTATAGATTCTTAAGACTAGGTGTACTAGTAACTAGTTACTAGATTTATGGCAGGTACAAGTTTATCAGTCAAGTGGCAATGTAAATTAACCTCGGAAGGCCTGTCCAAAAGGCTTTCCTTGGACTTGTTGGAAATTGGGCTGAACCTGCTGTTGAGGCTGGGATTTAATGTACTGGAGAGCGCGGACGATTTCTTCAGGGATTGGAGGAGGAGTGGGAAGGTGAGCTCCTTGAGGTTGGAAACCTGTGAACAACAAAATATGAATATAAATTTATATATCATGCTGACCATGTATTTTCTTAATGTAATGACTGAAGTACTCTAATCTGTGACATTATAATATGGCAAAATGAAATTTAATAAATAAGAATGAACTCGTTACAAGTAATGAATGTCACCAAACTCCTTTTAACTTATACGAACAATTTCATACATGTTTTAAAGTTACGTATCTTTTTCGTCATTTAGTTTAGGTTTTATACTTAGACAAAGATTTGCTTTTAAGTTTGTTTTTAATGTCACTTAACTGAAGAAATACTACTCTTACAGAATTAAGTTATTTAAATTATAAAGTCAATTAAAATTTTAAATCAAAGTTGCAGAAAAACTATTATGATGAAAATATTTTACCATTCTCATCAGCGATGTAGGTGAGAGAGATCGGCGTGCCGTCGAGGTCGGTATAACTGAAAGAGCCCTGGGCTGATATGGATGGCTCACTGTTGGGTCCAGAGCTCTTCAAAGTACCTTGTTCTTGTGCGGCAATACCATTACCAGTCTCATAGCTGCAATTCGAAATTATGATACATTAAGTATATTACCATCCAAGTAGAAGGCCTACAAGTGAAGTGGTCTATATTCTGTGGCTGATGTGGCATGTAATTGGACAGGCCTATCTCCAACGCAGGATTGCGTTTAACTTATGATAAGGATGAAAAATAATATAGATATATAAGTTACTAGCTAACGCACGCAACCTCGTTTGCATCTCATATTGCCCGTAGCGTGATAATTTTCCCCAGTTTTTTAAAACGATATATAACCTATAGCTTTCCTTGATAAATGGGCTATCTAACAATGAAATAATTTTTCAAATCGGACCAGTACTTTCTGAGATTAGCGCGTTCCAGCAAACAAACAAACTCTTCAGCTTAAACTTTTAGTAAGCTTAACTCTTAGTATAGATTAGTATATGATTCGTGATTGAGTGAATTTTAAAGGAGAAATACCAATAAACCTTTACTTTTATATATTTTGTTTCATATCAATAACTAACATAATTATTGTTATTGGTAGCAGCAATAAATAGACAAAGTTGTAATTGGCCCCTTCTATTGACATAAGGTTTCCATTGCTATAAAATAATATCATTGGTTTATAGCAAAATCAGTAGCTGCGGTTCGCTAGTTAGGTCATTTAAATTCTAAGAGTTCTACATTGACTAACCTATTCCAGGATTTGAAGAATGAAGTAGTTTAAAATATAGGTAGTGAATTGAAATACCTGTATTGATAGGAGCCATCAGGGTTGATATTTTGTTCTTGTTTGAGAATAGGGATCTCTTGGTTTGATCCTGAGTATTGAGGCTGGTATTTTGGCCGGAATTGCGGTGCGCCAAGAGTGACAGCCACAAGAGCGAAGAAAACCATAAACTGTTAAAAAAAAAAAATTATTAAATTATTTTTTTCTTACGTTTAAATTGCTATTTTTAATTTATTAACAATCTTGATACATTTATTATCTATCTGGGCCTACTGTGATTATTATTATTATTTTCTTGGATTAATCATTTTAAAATATTTACTGAGACTACTTACCGATTTCATTTTAATTATTATTAGAAAATAGAATATGTGATTATAAGCAGTTGAAATACTAGGCGGGAATGATTATTAAGATCTGCCGCTGCAGCTTTTATACAGGCCGGCGTTAGCGCAATACGTTAATTTATAATAGCGTAACCACAAATAAGTCGTCCGCCTTCTCAATATTAGCTTAATTTAAGCCTAATGATGTCCTAAATGTATTATTTGGATTAAATAGTAATGAAGTTTTCAGTTAAAAATTGTAAGGAATTAATGAATCTGTGCTTAGAAATAATCGGACATACGTATAGCTAAATGATGAAATATTATGATTGTTTACTAGCTGTTACCCGCGGCTTTGCTCGCGTGAATGTTGATTATTTGTATTAAATTAAAAACTGAATAAATAAAAATGAAATGTATTCATGTTTTTAAATGTATTTATTTATTTTTAATCAAAAGCCCATTAATAACGACTCTTAAACAAACTTTTGATCCTTATTTTAACGCCTTTAGAAGTGGAATTCCCTTAAATGCTGATATAAGCATTTATTTATTTGTTCAGGCTACTAACTTAAAGATTACCTACTTCCAGGCTAAACTATACACGAAATGTTAACCCCTATTTTACTCCTTAGGGGTAGAATATCCAAAAACGCTTAAATACGCATCTACTCATTTAAAATCTATAGCCCAAAAATAATGTTTCTTACTTAAAAAAATATGGACCAACCCTTATTTCATTTTACCCCCTTAGGGGTAAAAATTCAGAAATTCCGTCCTTAGTAAGTGTCTACTCAATAAACAATCCTATTCAGCAAATTTTATAGCCATAACTAATAGTTTACGCTCGGCGATGATGAATCAGTCAGTCAGTCAGGACATATTATATATAAAAACTTTGGTACAACAAAATATACATTATAATCATTATATTACTGCTGCATATTTTAAATTTTGATATATAGACTTTTAGTTGTTGTTTATAAAGAAAAATTAAAAATAAATTAATGCATAATTTTATAATAATAATAAAAATTTTATGGTTATTCAAAAGTATATGTTTCAACTTAGTTTTAGCTTTCCAAATTACAATCGTTGTTCTAAACCTCATAACGTAACTTTTCATCTTGGTAATGTTTTGATAATCGCCCTAAAATAAACTAATTACAGGTTAAATTCTGTAAGAAGTTACCGACTTGTAAACTTGCGGTAACTAATGTAAATATAGAGTTGTAGTAAGAAAATCACAGCTACATAGATACGTCGAGCCATGCCCGTTTCCTAGAGGGGTAGTCAGAGTCAATTGATCTCTACTTACTACTGTCCTGACATACCTCTTTTGCTTCGCCTACATTAATCAATTGCTCCTTGCATACTCGTCGGTTCCTGGCGTTTTTCACATAGCAAATCTGAGGTATTCTTTTCTTACTGATAATATAATGAAATAACCCTATCAGACTACAGACTTAAAATTTTTGAGCATTTCTCTAAATCATAAGCGATTTGCTCTGCTCTATAGATAAGGTCAAGGTTGTTCGCTTAATTCATTTTAATGACCTTTACATTTTCGATAATTTTTGGATTATGTTGTGTAACACTACTCGTATAAATATGAACAGTAAATATTCAGTAATTAACTTGAAAATAAAAATTATTACAAAAACCTAAAACTTCGCTCGATTTAATCACTAAACAATGTGAAAGTGAATTATTAGAATCAACATTTTGTAAAGTCGGTGAATGTCAATTATTGCAAAAAACCGCATTGAAAAGTCAAGTCATCGTGTTTACATATGTTTAGGTATTTAGTTACTAAAGAGCGACCTGGTAAATAATATGAATGCATCAATCAATACCTTATGAGAATAAAAATAAAATGGTCAAGCGTTGTATAGTAGTCCAACACCGCCTTTCTAAGGAGAGGCCTATGTTCCGCAGTGGACTGTTGAAGGCTGTTGGTGATGATGATGAACGACCATAATTACAGTATAATCTGTGTTTAAGCTTATTGTTCCTTTTGAGAAAGTTTACTTGTTGCCTATCCAGTGATTATAAAAAATAATCTCGCATTTAATAACAAACAATTGGTAAGGTTTAATACACATACAAAAATAACAATGATGAAGCGATGAGTATTTGAAGGTTAATGACCGTTTTTAGTTCTAAAGTATATATTTGCTTAAAACCTATAACTTGACTGTTCAATTTGTAATGTCATTGAAAATTTCGTTATTCATATTTGATTAGAAGGGCTGTTCTTACATTTATAGTGAAATATGTAAATCTTTATCTTATCAATTAATCTTAGAGGTTATCGCTTTTTTAATAAGATAATAATTATTATTTTTGTAACTAATTTCTTAAATATTGACTTTGTACCAACCGCTCTAATTGCGTATGTTCAACTATTTAAATTGTGATGTTAGTGTGATTTGTGATATAAATACATTAAATATATAGGTAATGATAAATGCATTTATTATATATATTTACACTTATATGCAATTAATCTGGTTTCAAAAGGTGACATGAAAAGCTCTCATAAATAACTGTTTTATAGATTTTCACGAGAAATAAAAAAAAAAAACAGTACTTGTCTTTTCCATATCACTCAGGGTAAGATTAACTATTCGAAACTTATTCCCAAAGTAAAGTTAAGAAGATCTGTATGAAATTTATAATTTTTTTTGACGCATAAAGCTCCCTGACCAATTTAACATTGAACAGCTTTCGACCTACAGTTTTCCATGAATTTAACAAATATATAACAAAATTAATTGTTACATTTTATAGTTAGTTGCGGAACCTTTTGACTTTTTAATACTGCTGAACATTCTACCGGATCCTGATTGTTTTTTTTTGTCGAGAATGTGTCAACGTTTGTTACTACTATTAGCGTAATCTTGTGAAACCATCTATTAAGTATTCAATGTCTCAATCAAATGTAGTTAAACTGCTCAAAGATGCTCTCATATTGCGAGCAAACTGTGAATACTTGATTTGTGTAATATTTATTGATTTTATTTGTTTTGTATATACAGAGCCGCAAACTATTCAAAATAAAATAATAGAAGATCTACAAAGTTTTCACTCATATTTATTTGTAACCTTGATGTTTTACTACTCTTTAATCTATACTAATATATAAAGCTGAAAAGTTTGTTTGTTTGTTGTTTGTTTGTTTGTTTGTTTGTTTGTTTGTTTGAACACGCTAATCTCAGGAACCGCTGGTCCGATTTGAAAAATTCTTTCGGTGTTGGATAGTCCATTTATCGAGGAAGGCTATAGGGTATATATCATCACGCTACTACAAATAGGAGCGGAGCAACAATGAAAAATGTTTCAAAAACGGGGTAAATTTTCACGCTACGGGCAATATAAGGCGCAAACGAGGTTGCGTGGGTCAGCTAGTATGGATATAAAATCGGGAATTATAGTAATAACTTGCACAAAACATAAAACTTGCCTTAAATATGTATTGAACTGTCCATATTTATATTAAAGTAAGTACGTGTTTAGATTCAGGAAGGTAATGGAACAGTTATTTATCGTTGGGTCAACAACCACGATCCACGCAAGCCCCACTTCGACGACAGGGATACATTGGGGGGTCAATAAAACAATCCATTTTTTTTTTTTTACTTTTAGAAACCCCCACGGGCCGTCACCCCACCGGGGTTTGCGATGGGCGGTGTGTCGGAATCAAACCGACTAAAACCACAGGGTGTGCCACTCTGCGCCTGAGACGGGAGGGAACTGCTGTTTTTAACACATCTGGACCAGTCCCAGCACTTGCACTAAAGCGAGCATCGTCACCTGGTTAAACTCTCAATTTAGGCGACGTACGGCACACGTGGCTGTCGCCTCCTCGCAGCTGGCCACTAAAGCGGATGGAGGGGAAAACCCGTCCCAACCATCTGCGACCACACTCAGGGCGGCATGAGGCGCTGATAGACGCGGCCCCGTTGCCCGGTTCGCCGGCAGCGGATTAAGTCCGAAAGGAGGTCGTCCTCTTAGGCCTTCTCCATCTCCTTCTGCGAAATTACGACTACGAAGAAGGTAAAACTGCTGTCGCTACCGGCCATGAAGCGTATGACGGCCGGTAGCGAGAGATCTCCTCCGATGACTGTAGTGAGGGCTCGACGCTGCGACGCCCAAGCGGGACAAATTGCCAGTGTGTGCTGGGCCGAGTCCTCACTGCAGTCATAGTGGTGACAGGCGGGATTCAATTCCAACCTGGCGACCAAGTGCAGTGTGATGTAGTAAGTAAGTATTAGTATTAAGTATATAAGACTGTATCTTTGAGGCAGAGAGAAGATTAATGACCGTAACGTGTAACCATCAACATCTCGTTGGATTTACTTAAGTCCCGTCCTTACATGTTGACCCTGCCATTTACGGTTCGGTATCAAGTTACGGGCTGAGTAGATCGCCCTTAGTGACACGGTGCTAAAAATGATTAGACTGCGTTATTGTACTGACAAATTAATACATTTGATGCGTAATTTTAAAAATGGGAAGCCCTCATGGTAAGGAAGTGGTAGTTGCGCAAAACGCAGCAGGTGGCGTAAATGCGGCTGACGTTACCCAGCTGCATCAAAATCAATTGGTTACCAATATAATACTGGGTGCGATGCGGGTCATCCTGATTATTGAAGTTTGTTAAGGAGTATATAAACTATATAAACGCTGCCATGTAGACTGGATGCGAGTAGAAATAGGCAGGAGTGCTTCTAGGTATTCTGGCCTAAGGCGTGACCCAAGGAACAAAGAGTTCAATATCGAGAACGTTTAGGCTTGAATAAAACTCGGCTAGACAAGGCAGACATCGGGTAAGAAAGTCTTCATGTGTTACGGTATAGAGAAAGTGAAAATGTGTGTGTGAAGTGTTTTTAGTTTACGGCATGGACAGAGGTATTTTAGTTAAGTTTTACAGTAGTTTTTTTTTATGTTTTCAGGCTTAAAAATGATTAGTTTATATAATTACAAAGTTAAATATCTGTGTTAATAGGAATTCATAAATTAATAAAAATATCGAAGTTAATTTATTAAAATTAAGTAAAGTTAAAAGAACAATATTGAGAAGCAAATGGTTTATATGATAAATAAATTACATATCGTAGTGAATTAGATATAAAGTTTAAGTACCGTAAACACCATGACTGAGTTTGACATGAAAACTACACCTTCTCTTCTACCTGTGATGAGAGGAGGAATGTACGAAAAAACTAATAGACGTAATCTTGTATTTTATAGCCAAAACATTAAGAAGGAACATGAATATTTATTGATATCTTTTCTTATTAAAACTCTGATATCCCGACATGCCAAATTACGTTTGACATCTAATTATGATACTTCCGCAGACCTTATAAATCAAATTAAAAATAATTGCATCACTGACGACTGTAACACAATTTATATTAGTACGGTCGTCGACGGCAACCTTTTACCTAATGTGTCCCTATTTTTATATAGTATCAGTATATATATATAAGACCTGATCCGGAAAAGATGCTGTTTGTAATATAAAAATAACCGCTTTTTACTAAATGCATAATATATGTATGCATACACGGTACATATACCATTTTTTTTTTTCAGTTTTTGTGTATCTGTCAATCGGTTCGTCTGTATGACTGATTGTTTCGGCTAATCTCTGGAACGGCTAGACCGATTTTAGACGGGACTTTAACTGATAGGTAGCTGATGGTATAAGGAATAACTTAGGCTACTTTTTTTTAGACTTGCTTTGCCCCGCGGCGTTAGCCGCTGTACGACAATAACCACGGATAACACCACGGGGCTCAGTTAGTCTATATATATATGCGCCTATTGTCAATTGAAATAAATAGTGATTTAATGTATACTGTAAGATTAAACGTCAAATTGATTGACTGTAAAATGAATGATCATTATTGTGAGATCGTTTTATGGAATTAAAGCCAACGGACAATCCGGTTTACTGCTAATAATCGACAACCGCCTGCAATGGATACCCAATATATATTTCAGAGACACAACTATGTATCCGCCTTTTGATTGTCTCCCCTTATCTCGTGCGCGTTTCACTAAATTGCAATTTGACACCTTCAACTTGATACCAAGTGTTAATTTGTAGGGAATTAGATGCAGTATAGGGTACTGTGATCTATTAAGTACTATTCTACTAGTGAACTATTAAGGCTACATTGTTATTGGCAACACTTTTTTACCTCTGCTATGATTATAATTCAGTTAAAAAATTTACCCATTTAAGTTTTTTAGAAATATTTACTATACTCGTAGTACTAACACTTGCAAAAAGTCAAAAAGTGAAGATCATATTTTATCAAAACAATTTAGTAATTTGATTAATTCTAGCTTAATAATAAAGAAAATATTGCTAATAACATTATTTAATAAAGATAAACTTGTTTTTTGCAATCCAATATCACGCTAATCCTAAGCCGCATTAATTAAATGTAGAAATCTTGTAGACCATTTTGTATATAGGTAATTAATGTAGCGTACGTTAAATTATTAATATTCAGTTGTTTTCTAATTATAGTGAATGTGAGTTTAGCGGTTTTACCTTCGTATTTTAGGATTTAATCAATTGCTGTCATTCACGTTCAAAAGGTTTTATGGGAATAATACAAAAATTTACATTTATTTACAATTTTCTTTATATCTTGTTTAATTAACTTTCTAACAATTAAAATAAATCACAGTAACAATCATTACAGATACTTACATTCTACAGCTACACTTTATTGAACGAATAGTAATCTTTCAATGTACTCAAGCGCTTGGTAGTTGTGAGATTTAACCGCGGAAAGCCTGTCCGAAAGGATTTTTCTGGAATTGTTGTTGCTGGTAATTAGACTCAGGCTGTTGAGGTTTGGATTGGTTGTACTGAATAGCGCGGAGGATAGCTTCAGGAATGGGGGGAGGGGTAGGTAAGTGAGCACCTTGTGGCTGGAAACCTGTTAAAATACATTAATAAATAAATTTGTAGTACATTAGCACAGAACAGTTACGACTTATATTAATTTCAACCATAAAGCACATTTGTCAATAAAAAAACATACTTTAGTAATTTTATTTTTATGCGTTAATAGTTTTTTAAATTTAGAAGTTATATGTAAAAGTTTTCAAAAGGTTTTTAAATTCAACAACAGCCTTTAGTAGGCACTATGCGATGTATGCCTCTCCATGAAACGGAAAAGTCTAATATATGCTGCACTGTACCCATAGTATTTTTAAATTAATTATCCCCCTGAATAAAAAATGAGAAGTTATGTATGTTTTTTTAATATTTAATCGGATCCTTGTATCTAAGTTGCTAAAGTAGAACTCTGTCTTTGATAAGTTCGCTATAATTATAAGACTACATTCTTCTTTGACAGATACCAATTAAGGCAGATGCTTTAAAAATAGCTATTAAAAATGATATGTTAAAATTTCTTACCGTTTTCATCAGCGATATAGCTGAGAGAGATGGGAACTCCCTCAAGAGAAGTATAGCTAAAGGAGCCTTGGGCGGCAATGGCTGGTTCACCGTTCGGTCCAGCATTCCTCAATGAGCCTTGTTCTTGCGCAGCGATGCCATTGCCGGTCTCATAGCTGCGTATTGATCGTATATATCATTTTATGTTATAGAAATATCTCGGAGGTACTAATAGTTTACTTATAAAGGATGGCAGAGTCAGCCACGCTGATTTCAGCACAAACGGACCGGCTCGTCTGGGGTACCGCCCCAGACGAGCCGGCGATGATGCAGAAGCATCACTAGCCTACCATGGTATGGGTCACCATGCTGCATTGTTGCATAGTCTGCATTCGCAGTATGGCGACCACCACTCTTGGATTCTGCGTATGCTTTCCATCAGGCAGAGTAGAGTCATTTAGGCAGGGCCAAACAAAAAAAAACTATCTTAATATGCTTTGTGCATCTTAGAATTTTTTTCTATATTAGCCTGCCAAAGTGTCTCTATTTTGTCTGATGGAAAACATGAGCAGAATCCAAGAGTAGTATTCTCTATACTCATTGCGAGTGCAGACAATGCATTAATGCAGCAGTGTGACCCAAACTATGGCGGCCTATTGAGATGCTTCCGCATCATTGGGCCTCCGGTCTCACACGCATCAACGAAATACGAGAACACGAACGCTCTCCATTTTGGTTGGTCTTTTGTGAAATGGTTGTAGCTCCCCGGTCGAGCCAGCCTGTTTATGCTAAAGTCAGCATGGTTCTATTATCATGCAAAGCCAGTTTTTATTGATAAAATGATGTGTACACCTCGTTAATCTCATTTGCTATATAATTTAGCTAACATTATCTAGAAAGTATGCTATTTTGTACAAAATCACACACTGAATGACATGAACTTTAAGATATTCTAGATTATTTTAATAAATTAATGTTTCCAAATATTGTGAGCTGGTTACGTCCTTGATGAGCCTAATTTGCACCTATTGAATCAATTCTCTGTGCAATAAATTTGATGGATGATGTGTTACATTATTTGTTATTAAAGATGATTTATGAGTGTCTATAGTCTCAGAATGTAATGGCTACATTAGATTAAGATTAATTTATTCCAAATGAATTGAACTATAAGAATCTTACAAATGTTATTGAGGTATATGTTGCGGTTTAAATACATACATGTGTAAAAACGAATAAAAGTAAATACCTGAATTGATAGGAGCCGTCTGGGTTGATGGTTTGATCTTGTTTGAGGATGGGGATTTCCTGGTATTGAGGCGCAGCGCAGCTAACGGCCACGAGAGCGGCGAGGACTATAAACTATTAACAAAACGATGGAATTAATGGAACAGGAATTTGATGACATTTTTTAAAATTTAGTTTACGATATTATATAAGGTGAAATTAATGCAAATGATTGTTAAATATAGTATTTTAATTAAAATGTCGTACTTTTGATACTGTTAAAATAATTAATCGAAAATATTTCATAAGCCAACTTACGAAACTCATATTTATTTATATGTTTTAGCGATAGGCCAAGTGAAGATCTGTGGAGTGTACTGCGTTAATGATTACTGAGATCGTCCACAGCGGCTTTTATACGAACAGACAGCGGTGGTGACAGCGCACCACGTTAAATGATGATACGATGCAAGCGCAACTGAAGCTCACGTTCATTTTAAAAATAAACCCGCCCGCCCCCGTACGCTGCAATGCTGGCTGATAATACTTTATTTTATGAATAAAGCCATTTATAGAGTATACAATAAGTTGATTTCAAACTTACATCCACTAGTAATATGATTATTCAGTTTCGATAAAAAATTTGATCTACTTTACTGAATCTTTTCTATGTATAATATGTATGTATTTACAACAAAAAAAAAAGTATATATGTATTTGTATCAGTTGTCTAGTACCCATAACACAAGCTCTGCTTAGCTTGGGACTAGATGGCGTTGTGTGTGAGATGTCCGAAATATTTATTTATTATTATTATTATCCTGGATGTGTGAACTGTTTATTTAATTGTAGTTTTAGATGAAGGTTCTTCCTGAAATAATTATTTATCATTGACATTTGAAATTACTTATAAAAGTATTATAAATGAGGTAGTATAGGATCCAAAAGGAAGAATCCAAATTTACACTTTTTCTGCGGTTAATTATTTATTTGAAAACTTCTTGCACTTTCGAGAGAATAAATTATCTATATTAGGACTTTATTTTTTGCGGTGCGGCGGTCCTAGTCTGAAGAACTTATATCAGCGACAGTTTGCACAAAACCATTGATTTTAGCTGCCTCTGCCGGGCCTGATGGAAAGCATGAGCAGAATCCAAAAGTGATGCTTACCATGCTCAGTGCGAATAAGGACAATGCAGCAATGGTAACCCGCACTATTTCGGCCTGGTGAGTTGTTTTGTCATGCCCCGCTTAAAAGAGCCGGGATCATAGTGGGAAGGAAATACGTACGGTGGTAATGAGTTCCAGGTTTTGACCGCTCGGCACAGGAAGGAACGTATGTCTACCACTCTGAAGCGTGACTTTCAAGGCCACGTGTTGTCGTGAAGAGATAGGGAGAGTAGGGGACTAGTTGAAAGAGCTCTTCAGAACATTTTCCATGATAAAAGCGATAGAGGACTGCCATGGAGGCGACATATTTACGCAACTGCAGTGGCTCGAGGGACTCGGTGGCTTTGGGACTGTTGATAATGTGAATTGGGATGGATATAACGTAAGAATCTCAAATAGGCTTCAATCTTATAATACTAGGCGTTCAAGTATAAATAATATAATTTTGTTCATTCAGCCAGAGCAACAGATGTTCAGTTATAACGGCTTTGTATACTTACATAGTAACACAATAGGTATTGGTTTTAGGGTATCAACTGTATTCTATGAATAAATTATAATAAAAAATACCTTTTATAATGTAAATACTTCATGAGCTACAAATAGAATTCTACAATGTTTCACAGAAATTAACATTTACATTATTATTTCGACGATTTATTTAGATTAAATATTGACAACCAGAACCATATTTACTTACATTATTTTGAAGCATTCTTCGGAACCTTTCAAGAAAAAGATTTGAATATAAGTCTAACGCTCTCATAAGCAAACTAACAAACTTTAATTCCTTTATTTTGTACCCTGTATTTTACTATATTTTGTACGCTGCTCAGTCTGCTTTACAATGACGTAATATCTACACTAAACACGTGTTATGAAACTGTAGGCACATTAAATCTTATCACAATATCAATGGGACTTGATAGATTGATCAACTATATGTCGTACGAAACGAGCGAGACATTGTTATATTAGTACATGCTCGTGTCAACGATATTCTGACTGAGTTACATAATTTGTGATGCTAGTAGAAGTTATACGTCGGACATCAAAATGGACCTAAATCTATATAACCTACCTTTGATCGGGATATAATGCTTTCGAATTTCCTTTAAAAGCATTCTGACCTAGCTTCATGCTCCCTATTTTGGGGAGGACGTGGACCATATGATTTCAGGTACTCCTTGAATCGACGTCATGCCTAACCGGATCCATCAGATCAGATCTATTTAGACCTAATCTTAAGTTTATGTTTGTTTAATCTACAACCTAAAAGACAATGTGTAAATTAATTTTATGTATTTTTTAGTTTTATTTCTAAACACCGCTACACTCATTATGTGGTCAAACGCTTTTGCATTGTATAACCTTCCCAAAGTTATACACTATTAATATTTTATTCGTTCTACCATCGTAGGTATGTCAAGCATTAACAATTGTCTACATTTCTTTATTATCTTCATAGTTTGAGCGATACAGTTTGACTTCAATTTTAGTACATAGACAGACTGTTAACGAACTTTTTATGGCGCCAACTACCCGTAAGAATTGCCCCAGATATGTCGTATGACAACCAGACAGCTTAACGTGCTCTTCCAGGTACAGGGTGCTTAAGATTGGTCATCCATCCATAAAGTGACCTGGCTAGAATTACTTAACCTTGCAATGTGTTAACGTACTCGGCTACTGTTGAGCAACGACCATTGTAATCGCAGGCTCAAACTTTCCGGTGACGATCAATTGTGTCCCGGAAAAAATATTTAACATGTAACAAAACAATTTAAATTTCTTCATAACGAATGATTTTTAAGAATTTCATTTTTGATTATGTAATAAGAAATCCCTAAAAACATTAGTCCACCTTAGTAGTAGAGCCCATCGCCAATTGCAGATACTGCGGAAAACTTTATAAATGTTTTATGACATTTATTAGTACAAAAAATGTATAACGTTGAAACTAGTAACCCTTAACATGCTAATGTACAGATGTTCTCTCAGGTGTCTATTCGTATATTATGCTAATGAATTGTATTGGGTTCATCTAATTTGCCTAGATGGCTAAAGTGTAGGTTGACGTAATCCTTTCATGTTAGTGTAATATCACATACGATATTCAGTATCAGCTTTTATTGATGTTTACCTTCGTTTAAATAAGTAAACACCTTATCAATGTTTATTTTACAGCCCCATAATCCCTGACGTTATGATTTACAAGCTCTAAGCATACAATAATCAGTTTGATCTTTATATACAGTGTCGTAAAGTTTAAGTAAGATAAATTTCTCGATCATCTTATTACGAGTATATGTTAATATACGACCTAAGACCATGTTATGTCTTCCAAATCCTATTTAACTTGGACTATACAAAACTATGTAACGTTTATAAATATGTAGTATGCAAATTGTATATATTAGTAGATAAGAATATATGACTACAATTTTCCTATGACTTCAGAAAAGCAAACATTTTAAGAAGTGAAAGTTGCGTAATCTAAACTAGCAATTGAATGTACTATAACTATATTCTAAAATTTATTTGTATACTACAATATTATACACTAGCATTACAGACTAGATCTAATAGGGTAGGACTAAGATTAATAATACACGCACAATACAACACAGCTAATACAACGCAATAAAAGTAAGAATAAAAATCAAAATTAAATCTAAACACACAAGACAACAACACAACTAACACAGTAGAAAAAATATTATAAGCTAAAACTTTCACGAATAGCGCAGTGGTTTAAGCAGTCACCACGCCGTTTCCGTTTTTGAATGTTGCAGGTTCATACCCCACTTGGGACAATACATTGTGTGATCCACAAATAGTTGTGCAGAGTCTAGGTGTTTTTGTGACATTTTCAAGTTTTTTGTAAAGTCTTCTGGATACAGAACTCATTCTTAACACAGGTAAATATTTAGTTAGTTTTGTATTTTTTTAATATTTTTTTTATTTGACCTGCCAAAATGACTTTACCCCAACTGATAAAAGATTGAAAGCAAAAGTAGAATCCAAGATTGGTGGTCACCATCCTCAATGCGAACAAGGACAGTGCAGCATGGCGACCAGCACTATGGCAGCCTAGTGAGATGCATTTTCACATCCCGCTTAAAGGACCCGGGATCATAGTAAGACGGAAACACGTGCGCGGTAGTGAGTTCCAGGTTTTAACCTTTATTTTATACTAGCTGAACCCCGCGGTGTTACCCGCGGTTATTGTTGTACCGCGAGTAACGCCGCGGGACAAAGTTAGTCTAAAAAAAGTAGCCTAAGTTACTCCCCGGGTCATCAGCTACCTGCCAGTGAAAGTCCCGTCAAAATCCGTCCAGCCGTTTAAGAGATTACCCGGAACAAACAGACAGACAGACAAACGGACAGACAGACAGACAGACAGACAGACAGACAAAAATTTTTTTTACTACATTTTCTGTATATGTGTCGTATATACATACATATGCATTAAGTAAAAAGCGGTAATTTTAATATTACAAACAGACACTCCAATTTTATTTGTTTGTATAGATTTATATTTCATTTAAAAAGAATTATGTAATAGCAGGCAAACGAGCAGACAGGTCACCTGATGGAAAGTGACTGGAAGTGATGGAGAGTCACAAGAGCGTTACGGGTCTCGATAAATTTTGATCGACATATATGTCATTATAGTTTACGCTAGCCAAATAATTATTTTTACCCAACAAATGCAGGACTCAAATATTGTGGAGTTATACAAATTGACATTTTTAAATGAAAGCACATGCAAGAGTGTGTGGAGTCTTATTTGTTACCATAAAGACTATTTATAATATAATACTTTTCGTGAGTGAACTAATTTATTATAACAGTTTTTTTTTTCTAACAGCATAGAGACGTCATTGCTCACAATGGGCCTCAAAATCAAAGAAAGAGTAATAAGGAGGACAATACTTGGAGTTTCTCTACGTGATCAAATCAGAAATGAGGAGACAACCAAGGTCACCGATATTGCCCGGAAAATTGCCCGAAGTGTCAGTTGGCGGGGCACGTTGGACGCAGAAACGATGGTCGATGGAGCCATAAAATTCTTGAGTGGCAACCGCATGCCCGAAAACTCAGCGTTTTTAGGCCCTCCGCAAGTGTCGTCCAACGACTGTGAAGCCGTTAATGTAAGTAGTACAAAAGACCGGTCGTTGTGAAGAACTTTGGTGGAAATCTACGTCCAGCAGAGGACGTCTTTTGGCTGAGATGATGATGATCCTAAATTTCAAGGCTAGTTCTACGAACACTAGTGTAGGGCCATCAATATTATTGTCTTCAAACCCATGTTAAAAATCATGAAGTAAAAGTTCAAAATGTCAATGTGGGTCATAAAGTACCGAACGTTTTACGCTTGTTACTTTACACTTTGCAAAGGTCAAGATTGAGTGCTTCTCCAATTCAATTTATAGTTAGATTTGTATTGCAATTTGTGGTATCGTGAGAAAAGAATCTGGCACTGAAACTTACGCCCACACTTTTAAGTACTTCAATAGTTTAAAGAAGTGCTCTAAACTATTGACGTACTTAAAAGAAGTATTAAAAGAGATTGTCTTAATAGTCTTCACGAATAATACAATACGATACATGTTACGTGTCTCAAAATAACACAGCATTTCTGAGTACGGCCTTTTCTTATTTGTACGAATCGCCCCCGGTTGTCATCTCAACGATTGGCAACCTGTGCTTGAAATAAGAGGGATTCGGGAATAAAGCAAGTTTAGTCTAATGAATAGAAACGTTCTCTGCTAACAGGCTGAGTAGTACTCAGCCTGTTAACATCACGATTACACGCAAAAGCATAAAGTATAAATTTTCCCTTCCCTTAATAAATACTAGAAATTGTCCGAGCCCCGCAAGTATATATATCAGTTAAAAAGTATACCATATAATTCCTTTCTTACCAAAAGTTTTAACTAAAAGTGTATCTCTAAGCCAAACATTAAAACTGGTGTAGCAATTTAGCCGTAAAATAAAAAAAGAAATTGCACTTTCACGTTCATTATGTTACTGGCCAGTTTATGTAATCCTTATCCTAGTGTTAATAGGTTAATAACTTGATTTTCAATAAAATAAACAGTAAATACTATTTAAATAAATATTTAATGAGTAATATTTGAAAATTATTGCAGTGTGGGTTATTATAACTTACGTGAAATGGATTTTTTTTTAAATTTCTGTTCACATATAAATTTATATTTCATTGCATATAATATTTATTATATCAAACCAGTGAACAGCCATCCAATGTGAACGAAATAAATGAGATGTCTCAGGACAGTCATAAGTGAAGATAAATAAAATTGTCTCTGCGTACCCCTTTTTTCCCGTGCAGAACTCCCTTCGGATACCACCTCCTGATGGCATGTCGGACTCGAACCGATTGAAACTCGAAGCCGAGAAAACCGTACGCTTTCTCGGGTAATAGAAGCCGGGGAACCAAGTGTACCCTAGCAAAGAAAACCCTGGAACCCTGACGTACCTATCGTGTGGGAACTCCGGTGTTCCCATCACTATCCTCAGAGCGCGCACAGTTTGCGCTTATGGAGGACAGAGATCGTTCTGAGATCTCCGGCACCCGAGTCTCTCTACTCTCCCTCTGTGAAATAGGCCTGATATTAAGTATATAAATATTTGAAGCTATCAAGGAAATCCTAATAAAAATACTGTAGGTATTTATTCTATCCATTTGTATTTTCTCTTTTAAACTTCCTGCCAATATTAAAATATATGTTGCATAAGGCGAGGTGGTATAGTCATTGTCTTCCAATGTTCCCAAGCCTTTGGTTATTACAGATGAATGTTACAGATGCATATTTGTAACTACTAGAAAATGATCATCTGTTTTCTGAGTACGGCTTTTTCTGATTTGTACGAACTGCTGACTGCTACTGCTGCTAAATCTGCTATAGGGCGATCTGCGCTTAAAATAAGAAGGATTCGAGAATAAAGCAAGTTTAGTCTGATGAATAGAAACGTTGTGTATTAACACACTGAGTACTACTCAGCCTGTTAACTATATACTAAGTATAATCGTAAACGCAAATAGTGTAAACATGATATTGCATAGTAAAAGCACATTCACAAGTTTACATATTCAAACACACTATACATATACATTCATAATTAATGAAGTTAATCCCAAAGTGTTATTCTGATAAGTGTCTGATATTCAATAACTGTCTCTAGCGTGCATAAATAAAGACTAAAAGTGAATTCTTCAGTTAATATCCTTTTTTTTAGTAGAACAGCTAACTAGAAATGTACAGCTGGATCGGATCAGTAAAGGAAGAATGGACCCTAGTTAAATTTATGAAGGTAAATATTAATTGAAGACGTAGATTTTTGTTATGGTTTGAGCCAGACATTGGAAGTGTTATTTTGGATAAGTAAGTTGGTTTGGTAGGCGAAGAGTACCTACTTCTTGTAAAATATAGTCACTGCCCTGCAAATGCTGTGGCGGTTTCTATAACTGTGACATAGGTGTATAATAAATTTATAAAAATAAAGGATCAAATAAAGGATCAAGTAGATGCAAACTTGTAACTTGCTTTTTTATTTCAGTCATTATTTGTTATCATCTGCATCTAATTTTCTAGATAATCAATCATAATAAACATTTACTGACTTTCCACCAGCGGAATTTGACCAAAACCTTTGCTAATAATGCTTCACAGTCACACACACCATCTACACTCAAATCTTAACACATAGCCTCAAATACACAGTAACTCTTACTTCCTCACACACTTATACTCACACTCACACACAAACATAAACATATTATCTAAATATACAAACTTACACTTAGTAAACTACTGTCCCTTAATGTCTACTATTGTAACTATCGGTTTGTTCTTTTTGCCTGTGAATAGGAACTGACTACCAACACACAGCTAGCGCTACTTTGGGAGTCAGGGCTGTACAGTGTCTTGTAATCCATTTTTGGTACAATAAAGATTATTATTATTATAAAAAAGATTAAGAGTATGTAACTAAATTTGATTAAGCAAGACTACAAAGTCATCATAAGAGCTAGCACCAGTCTAATCACATATTCATTAGCATCATTGTAGTAACATTAGGGCAGGGCTAAAGTTTTGAAATATGTATGAGAATGAGACTGCACGGTTGGCCTAGTGGTGTAAGCAGTCGCCACGCCGCTTCCTAATGAGCAAAGTGTTGTGGGTTCAAATCCCGCATCACACTTTGTGTGATCCCTAAATTGTTGCTCTGAGTCTAGGTGCTCGTTGTGTCCGTTTCATGCATGTTTGTAAATACAGGATGTATATTCTTAATGCGGGAGTGGTCTGGTGGGAAGGTGTCTTAAAAAAAACAAGAATCTAAATACTAATGTGTGTTACGACCATATTCTTCTAGAGCAATTTTCTAACTTATAAGCCTATATTTAACCCTGCAGTAACGTATGTTATAAAACTCAAGTAAGATTATAGTGGTTCTAAGAATGAAACAAAGAGATAAATTTATAAGTTTCCTTTACTTATGATTCATAAGTTTCTTATAATAAAATAAATCACAGTAACAATCGCTATAGATACTTATTACTACTTATACATCTTAAATTATATGTTCATGGTAGGTACAAGAGTTGATGAGTATCTTTTCATGTCGTTTTGTAATATGGCGTTTATATGGAATTTAACCGCGGAAGCCCTGTTGTTGGAAATTCTGTTGTGGCTGGTATGCGGGCTGAGGCTGTTGGGGTTGGGATTGGACGTACTGGAGAGAGCGAAGAATAGCTTCAGGAATTGGAGGAGGGGTGGGAAGATGGGCGCCTTCGGCGCGGAAACCTGTAAACAAATATCTCAATTAGAAATGATTTGACGTACATAATTATTTACAAAGAATTTTTTTTTAATAATCGGAGGTATTAAAATCCTTTTCTGTAGTATCTACTTACTATTTAAAGATACGTCTAATGTAACATGTTTTATTTATACTTCAAAACTTTAGTAATTCTTAACACAATCCATAATGAAATACTTCGCAAAATGCCTTAATATCATAGCTCATTATTATTATCTAAAACGTAAATCGTGAAGTTAATTACGTGTAATGCTGTAATGTACATTTCTCAATCATTTTGTACAGTATATCGTTAAAAAAGGTTAAAGCTATCAAAATCCACAACTGAAAACAATGAAAGATAATAAGGCAATAATATTAAATGTTAACTAGCCTTTGAAAAGATAAGTGGCATTTAAAATGTTTTGTAAAATCAAGTTTCAGTCAGGAATTACATCCAGATAATTATGGTTTGTATAATTATGGCTATAAAAGTTATGAGCTTTGTTTTAAGGCAATAATTGTATTCCATCTGAACTGAAAGGATATATGACTTTTATATGAAATTGCCATAATCTAAAGTACTTTACCGTTCTCGTCAGCGACATATGTTACAGTGATTGGGATGCCCTCAGGAGAAGTGTAGCTGTAAGAACCTTGAGCAACTTCAGCTCCTTCATTGTTAGGTCCGGCATTCTTTAGGTAGCCCTGTTCCTGTGCCGCGATACCGTTGCCGGTCTCGTAGCTGGGAAAAAAATAAAATATATTACATTTTATCATAGTATTATACTAAAATAAACACTATTTGCAATAATGAATAAACATTTGTATAGGCAAGTAAGGCTAAAATCTAATGATAGACTTTATTCAAACATTTCAGTTCATGCAATCATTATGTATTGTAATTTTTGTTCCTCTTGGGAACCGTTGTCTATCATTCTTAGTATTTTGTCTTACATGCAAATTTCTAATGACCATTTGGATACAAAATTTCAGACTGGGGTTCTAACATCATTTAAACATCATTCTAAACTAGCTGAACCCCGCGGTGTTACCCGCGGTTATCGTCGTACCGCAAATAACGCCGCGGGACAAAGTTAGTCAAAAAAATTAATTAAGTTACTCCCTGGATCATCAGCTACCTGCCAGGGAAAGTCCCGTCAAAATCCGTCCAGCCGTTCCAGAGATTACCCGGAACAAACAGACAGACAGACAGACAAAAAATTTTTTGGTATATATTCCGTACTAGCTGAACCACGCGGTGTTACCCGCGGTTACTTTTGTACCGCGAGTAACGCCGCGCGACAAAGTTAGTCTAAAAAAAGTAGCCTAAGTTACTCCCCGGGTCATCAGCTACCTGCCAGTGAAAGTCCCGTCAAAATCCGTCCAGCCGTTCCAGAGATTACCCGGAACAAACAGACAGACAGACAGACAGACAGACAGACAAAAAATTTTTTAACTGCATTTTTGGTATATGTATCGTGTATACATACATATGCATTGATTAAAAAGCTGTTATTTTAATATTACAAACAGACACTCCAATTTTATTTATTTGTATAGATATACATACATATGCATTTAGTAAAAAGCGGTTATTTTAATATTACAAACAGACACTCCAATTTTATTTATTTGTATAGATTTCATATACATACCCAGATCATTTTAATATATTCATATTAATTAACTATCACAAATAATCAGATGCAAAAATCTTTGAGCCTAGTACTAACCTAATAAACCAATTTAGAATGAAATAAAATTGATCGGTGACGTGTGACATATTGGGTTGATACAATGTAGCTAAATCATGTAGGTGAATCACAAATACCAACGAACTCATACACTGTTATAGCACCTGAGCCAATTTGTTGCGTAAACAGGGCTTGGTTATGAACACTTGCATAGGTGACTCCCACAAATTCATCCTTTAATATGTTTGACACTAAAGGAATGTTCGTTATTACTAAACCGTAGGCTTTTCTTCTCGCAATGTTTTTATGATACGAGTAGGATCCTACTTTATGGTATAGCAATTCACATTTAGAAAATATAGTTTTTAATAGAATAATTAAATAGAAAAATTGGTTCAAGATTAAGTGAGTCTTATAATTTAGTAGTAGTAGTTAATAATAAAAAGATAAGTTTAATTTAGTTATTCTCAATATGCCAAATTACTTAAAAAGAGGTACCTTCTGTTTTTTTCGTCAAGATGTCACCGTGACCGAGAATTGATTTATTTCAAGGATAATCTTAAATTATTAACTGCACTGACGGAATTATTCATTCTGAACTGGTTACAGCAATTTATCTTCGTAGCTGTTTTATGAACTGTAATTTTATGCATTATGCGTTGAAGGGATAAGGTACATAGCCACTTAAAATGTAAAAATACCTTTTGTTTCTTATTACACTACAAGAGTCGTCGGATTGTAGCGGCATATTTAAAAGAGATTTATAAATTCACCTGAATTGATAAGAGCCATCGGGGTTGATAGTTTGCTCTTGACTGATGATAGGAATTTGCTGGTTTGCGTATCTGTCCTGCGGCTGGTATTGGTTCTGGAATTGTGGAGCGGCGCAAGTGATGGCCACAAGGGCGGATAATACGACGAACTGTTTAACAAAATATGGATTAATATATTTGATCACTTAACAATTATCTTATTCTATCTTTATTATTCGCGATATTGGTCGTATCAATTTATGTTTCACAGCACTATTTAACGGATTTTTGTTTCTTTTGAAATATATTTGCTGACCTATAAAACCCATTCAATGCATCTTACAAAATATAACTTAAAGTTGGTTTCAACATTATGGTTACTACTACTATAACATTAACATTTTTATGTCAAAATATTTGAAACAGCTGCTTTGATTTGATCACTTTCGTAATTATTGGCTATTTTTAACATAATAAAGTTTCTAAAGCATTGACGTTTTACCTTGTGACGTATCTTAATGACTCTTTATAGACGATAGATGAGTTCAATTGGGTGCATCGAATTTTATATATATACATTTATGCTATGGCGTTTTGTAAAAATCGGTTGTACATTAGTTTATAGTAAATATGTATATAGAGAAAATGAACAAATATATCACATTATGTCACAAGTAGACGCCTTATTTGATTAAACGGCTTAATATTTACATTACTTATCCATCAATATTGTTAAACTATCTTAATTACACTTAAAATCGTGAGCAAACTTTTAATTTGTTGTTAATTGTTTGTTTTTTGGTTTGGTTTGTTGGATCAAAACTTTTCTCATATTAGTTTAACACTAATAACACGTGGGAAAGTACAGCGAGATACACTTGTATGTAAGGAATTATCATACAAACAAAGTGAATCGTATTGAGAAGCTTTGTTTGACTGCAATGTAGAACTGCAAGTTAGATGCACTGTCAAGATATTGTGCCAATCACACGGATCACTGACATAATCAGAACCACGTTTAAAAATGCAAGCAGGTCTGGTTGGTGACTATCGTTTTGTTTAAAAAATATTTTGTGGTTATTTTGATAATATGGGCAGAAGTTGATTAGTTGGTTTATACATACATTTTTTGACGTAATGAAATAAAGATTCAAATCAAATTAGTTATTCTAAAGTGACGTGCTACATTGAATGTCTTGAATGAACCGATATTTTCTTTAATTATTTTTAGTACCGAAAGGGATTGGACAAAATAATGAGAAAAAAAGGTGGCTCTACTTTGAGTATGTTTGATAAAAATCTAATGTCTAAGTTAAATTATTTCTACCATATATCACTAAGTTGGTGCAATGGGTTAAAAAAAATTCACGTTAATTATAATTTATGCAAAACAAGATTTAATTTTATTAGATAAACAGTTAATAATACGATTGTTTTAAATTGTTCAAATCATTAGAATTATGATAGTATTCCAGATTGGGCAGATTTTTCGATTTTTATACCTGAAAATATTTATCTGTACTTGGCAACTTACCGATTTCATTTTTGTGTTTTGAAATGTAATATGATAGGAGATGATCGGCACTGGATGTGTGTGACGGGAATGATTATTTAGATCGACCGCTGCCGCTTTTATACGAACGGCGAGGCGGCGTAAGCGCACTACTTGGAATCAGAGTACTGAGCACACGCAATAAACACAACGCATGTAGCCGCCCGCCCTGTCACACCGTACTCTATAAATCTATCGAAGCTACTAAACTGTTTACTTAGTTTAAAACAATTGTAAGTTTTACTTCAAATCTAACATGAGAAGTACTTTTGAACTCTCTTGATATGAGTTTTATGAGCAGGTTTTCTGGGGTATACAATAATTTGACATTAAGCTGGTAATCTCGAAATGAAACTGGGAGACAGATGACGGAGACTATGTACAGCTAAATATGTATCTTGTAGTTCATTTCCATTAATTCAAAATGCAGACCTGGAAACCATAGTCCAGTAACGTAAACTCTACTTAACTATAAACAGTAAACTGCGTGTTGAAGATCTGAAGATTGGTATCCTCCAATCTAAAGAGTTCTACTATTCGGTAGAACTCTTACTGCCTATTGACGTTATGTGCTGTTAGAGCTGTTGAAAATTATGATTTGTTTCTGTTATCTGGAACAACCGTAATTTTTCGTATACTTTCATATAATAGAAAATTACTCTACTTCATTTTCGTTATTTTGACTCCAATCGAGAGAATCACTTTAACCATATTAAAGTATTACTTAAGATTATAACAACTTAAAGAACCTTATGAAGTATTAGAAAAGAAAGATTGTTTCTTAAATATTTTTTTTATGTGTGTTTACCCATGTAGTCACGGATTAAGAAACATGAGTTCCATCACTTCTGCTCTTTCAATGGCTATCATAACAGCCGACTAAGGAGCAATAAGCATACCCAACCCATCTGGATGGCGTGGAATAGTCAGCGATAACCTCATTTCCAAGAAAAGGGTTATGTTCACCAGTGTATGTGATGTTATTTAAGAAGAAGTCGTATGATACGGGCAACACACGATAATGATGTTTTTTTCACTTAAAATAAAGTAAGATTTTTCCCTGCATAGGGAATAAATGCTGTGTTGTGGGGAACTTTGTAAACAAATATGAAATGGATATAAAGAACATAGAGACCATAAAACAATTTGTGGATCAATATAGCGCGGTATATGACTAAAGTTAATACTACTGACTAAAGTTAAGACTTTGACGCTTTTATGTAAATATTGTTATTGTTTTTTTAAATTATGTATGTATGTACATAAACATAGGTTTCTATATTATATAATAAATTACATATATTTTTATACTGCTAAGTAAATTACTGGAAATATATTTATTTCAATCACCTTTTTCAAATCAGATCAAATATATCTCGAAATATCTATAGAAAACAATTTGGTCTCAGAACTTTGCTTCGAATTATCTTTGCTTTTATATAGGAGTTGTTAAGCATAAAAATACTTACTTAATAAAAACTTATGGGTACGAATCTTGATATCAATTTTTAAATCAATGCGTGCCTTATGTGCCCAATTTCATTTGTGGTATTGGCTAACACATTCATGTACAAACTCATCACACTTGACAGACATAGCAAGGCTACATATAATATAATGATTAGTAGTTTTTTTGCTCTGTTATTCGATTATGACTAGACTTTTAAGGAATAATTGTATTTGGGATCCGCTTCATTGGTTTTGATTGTATCAAAACACTAATCATATTGTCATGACGTGACCGGAAATATTTATTTAATAGATTTAAACCTAATGTTACTAATATTTTAAAAATCATTAACAGAATATCACTGAATAACATTTTGGTTTAAATTTATTCTCGAATACTTCAGGAAACGAAGCATGAGGTTTGAATTCCTAAAATTGTATCTTTGTTTATCGGATTAGGCCTATTTTAATCAACTAGTTCTCTCAACGTAAGAATAACATAGTTTAACATATATAGTTATAACATTCATTTAAATAAAATTTACATATTTAGCGCTACATGCAACACATACGCGTAGTATAGCTTAGTTTTACGCTATAATTGGTAATTGTTATAATCGAGCTCACTCATGTCAATGAATTTTTGAACATATAATGTGTCTTTGTGGATTTGTATCATACATACATAATAGTCTGAGAATTTGCGTAGAGAATTAAATAGAGTAGTAATGTATGTATTTTAAAAGGTTCAATGCTAATCGCACATAATTTTTTGTTTTGTTGCCGATATTATATAAGTTAAATTGCAACACAAAATACTTATATTGCCAAAATATAATACTAATTGAAATCAGTTTAACGTATAAACCGGTTTCAATATTTTCAGTGAAGTAAACAAGATAAAAACTGTAATGAAAATGGTGGCCTTAACTTTCTAACTCTTAAACTAAGATATGAAGTAATAGATTCAAATCTCAACATTAAGACGCACTGATAATTCGCTCATAAAAAGGTCATACACGCACTAATGTAATCTTAAATACTTGTGCTACTTATGCATGCGATTTAATTATATCACTCTAATTTATCACTGTTGTAACTAAAATTATAGACACATTATGTGCTGAATGATATCATAACCTGTAATACTAGACTTGCATAGAAGAAGCCTGCGGATGTGTTAGAAGGAACGCCTATCAGCGATGACATGCGAAATTGTACTACTTTAAACGAGATTTAAGACAATTGATATAGTGTTAGCTGAACTCTCAGTGTTTCAAAAAATGTGGATTACAGAATACAGCTTTATAAAAAGCTATTTTTAGGTGTGTCGTTATATCAGGGGCTTCTTCTTTAGGCATTACTTAGCTTCATGGTCATAGAAATACGTCAAAATAGTTTTTAAATTCAATCGTATATATATAATACTCTTATGATTTAAAAATAAACATAGTAATTCTTAGATAATTTTGTTACAACAAATTGTGTTATTTTAGCTATTACTGATTATAGTTATTACGATTCTAAAAATATTATACTTACCAGTCAGCACAGCCAACCCGGCGCCACAAAATAAAAGTTTGGGTAACGGTGAGACTGTAATCAAAGGCGTACAAGTACCTATATAATCCTATAGTAAAGCGAAACAAAGCAGTTGAGAACAATTTTCTCGAATATTCTGTTTGTTCTAACAGTTTTAAAAATTTAAAACTATTTTTTTACTTATGTTTAGCTACCTACCTTTAGCAATTAAATGTAATCTGCAAACAATACAAACTATCGGCACGATCTACTTAGATTGGCATACTCGAAACTTGAACTTGACATGACGCAAATTTAAAACAATACTCTTATGCTCCTATGTACCTTCTAACGTCTGTTTTTCTTTCAAATTATAAGCATAAGAATAATGGTCTTTTTCCCTGCCTCTAGGCTTACTTACTTAGTCCTATCAGAGACTTGAGAACATAAGTTTAAAATATGTGAAGGTATTTTATCTGTGGGTTCAGTATTATTCTACTTTTTTTTTAAATACGTACGTGTAAAGTTTTTAAGTTGTGTTAAAATCACTCTAATTGGTATTTGGAATTCAAATATGAGTACGATTTAAAGGTCAGAAAGAAAACACAGCCTTTTTTTTATGTTTATTGTTTTTTATGTTACCTGCCAAAATGACTCTACTTTGCCTGATGAAAAGCAATAGCAGGAGCTAAGAGTGGTGGTCACCATACTCATTGCGAATGCAGACAATGCAACATGATCCACACCATGGCGGCCTTGTGTTGCATTTTACTTTGATTTTCTGTGCAAGGGTAGTACCGCCCCGGTCGAGAAGGCCCGTTCGTGCTGAAATCAACGTGACTCTACTATCTACAATGGCTCTACTACCTAAAAAATGTTTTTTAATTAATCTGTTTTCATTCTAAATTCATAAATATTACAGGTCAATAATACTTTTTTCTAGCCCAAGTGAGTTACTCCTACGTTTATACAAGATTGTATGTCTTAATATGGATATTAATTAACATTATGTTATAATTAGCATGTTAATAGCCAGTAATATATTCATGATGTTTTGCAACGTCAAAATAAGTGAAACAGATTAGGAGTTCAGATATAGGAAATATTTCTGAATGGCAATATCTTTTTAAATAACGTAAGCATGAATTAATAATGAAAGGTAGATACAGCAAGACTTTAATTTAAATAGAAATTACGCTGTGTCAATGTTACATGACCTTTTAATTATGTGTTTTATCGAGTTATTCTATTTTTTTTTATATATTTTAGTAATTGTCGGGCAAACGAGTGCGATTAACGTCACCCATGGACACCTTTGGGGGGATGGGGGAGATAGGGGGAGGGGGGAGATAGGCGATTGGGGTTGGGGTATAGGCCTCCGGTATCCTCACTCACTCAGTGAAACACAGCGCAAGCACTATTTCATACCGGTTTTCTGTGAGGCAGTGGTATCACTCCGGTCGAGCCTACCTATTCATGCCGAAGCGTGGCTCTCCCCCGTTATTGTCTAACTTATAACTAACTTATCTACATCATCACGCAACAACAATCAACTGCTGGACATAGGCTTCTTCTTAAAAGCAAGGAGGTTTTGGCTTAGAGAATCACGTTGGCCAGACGGGTTGTTATAGGGTTTGTTTTAAGTTTTCCTTTCTCGATACAGTGATGTTGTCCTCTTTGCTCGCTTCGTCACCTATTACGACACCCATGCGATGAATAGGGGTGGTGACACTCTGTATCCTTAAGCAGTTGTTTCTTATTTTATCTATTTCTAGTTATCAGTAGAATTTTATACTGTGACTAGCTGACACACGCACCCTCGTTTCCGTCTCTTATTGCCCGTAGCTTGATAATTTTCCCCCGTTTTTGAACCTTCTGCCATGGTGCTCCGCTCCTATTGGTCTTAGCGTGATGATATATAGCCTATAGCCTTCCTCGATAAATGTACTACCCACATTGAAATAATTTTTCAAATCGGACCAGCGGTTACTGAGATTAGCGCTTCAAACAAACAAACAAACTTTTTAGCATTATTTTTTTTTTATGATATAGGAGGGCAAACGAGCAAACGTATCACCTGATGGTAAGTGATTACTGCCGCCCATAGACACCTGCAACAACAGAGGCGTCACAAGTGCGTTGCCGACCTTTGGGGAGTGATGAAAGGGATGCGGGGAGGGGTTGAGGTATGGGCCTCCGGTATCCTCACTCAGTCGGTGAAACACAGCGCAGGCGCTATTTCACACCGGTTTTATGTGAGGCCGTGGTATCACTCCGGTCGAGCCGGCTCATTCATGGCGAGTGGTGGCTCTCCCACAGTAAAAAATGTTAGTGTAGATATAGATTAAGAACATTTAAAGAAGACAAGACTGATTTATGTAGACCTTGCGGTTACAAGCACCGTATGTATTTTTGTACACAATTTACTGTTTGCCGTTTGTTATTCAATAAGGTACGTTACTTTAATTACTAACAACCAAACTATTGTTAGTCATAACTATCTAAAAATTATATACTTACAGAACCCGATACGGTGCGTATCCACCTTCCGATTAGAAGAGACAACTGCTGAAGATGGTCTCTCTTACTATTAACTGTTAATGTAAAAAATAATTAAAGTATTTTTTACGTAATATATTTTATTTCTGAATGTATTTATGTCTGTATTTTAAAAGGATCCTATTAAAACCGCGTTATAACTATGAAGAAATCAAAGTGTATTCCTACAAAAAACAATTTTTGGAGAAGAAGTTACGTTCAAAGAATTTATATGATTGTATTCCCAATATTTTATAATTGAACTTAAGGGCTCTATTGTGTTCATCGAATTTGTGTGACAATTATCAGATTACAAAGATAAACATAATATATTACCTGTTTGTATAACGTACTAGACTACATTATTAAGCTGTCAGCAAGTCAGTTTCTAGGTTATATATTTTGTTTTTTTTTTTTATAACGTGGGAAGCTGCTCGAATATAAATTGCATTTTAGTCTAAGATCCTTGTGCATATTCTCTTTTGTTTGTTAACGGTATCAAATTTTGTAATACCTGCATCAATTCACCTCTTTACACCTACGTATGTATAAAGGACTGTTAACCTTGTCCTAACTATTGAAGCCGAAATTACGTTGAGTTTCATTGTGGTGTGTTTATAGGTTTCGTTTTAAAATATTTCAGATTCAACATCTTAGTAATAACAAACTTAACTTATTTTTAACTGACTTCAAAAAAAGGAGGAGGTTTCTTAATTCGACCGTATTTTTTTATTTTTTTTATTTGTGTTTGTTTGGATAACTTCGTCGCTTATGAACCGATTTTGATGATTGTTTTTTTAATGCAAAGGAGATATCACAACTGTGTTATCATGAAAAGGACACTAAGATCTGATGATGGCATCCAAAAGAAATCGAGTGAAACCTTGAAGTCGGTTTTATTTTTGTTAAAATTTTACATGTTTACATTCTGGAAATCAGATTCACAATATTTTATTTGATCGCATGTTTTCCAATATTTATTTAAAAAATACTACTACTATTTGGAAAAAATATACAGTGTAATATTTTTTACATAAAAATTAAGTGAATTAAATGGAATAAAATAACGAGCTGTATAAAAACCTTGACCACGTTGTTCAAATCTGACTCTGTATGGAGCGATGGGCTCACTTCTTCTTGCGATTCAATAAATGAAATTAGGTAACTCCAAATTACACTCCCTTCTTATTTATTCAAGCCTGTTAACATATACAACATAAAATTTATATTGTCAATGATTTTTTTCCTCGTTGCTTTGATTTTCATTTTGCTAAAAGCGGGTAGTGGATAATTATTTTTAACTCCTCTAATTTTCGTCTGATTAATAAAGTTGCGGGTTCCAAAATAGGTTATTTTTTCCTGGGAGCGCCCAAGTGTCATAACTCGGTATATTTTATGGGTGTATATTAAAAAACATAAGCTCCTCGTTATTTGTATGGGATTTCACGAAAGCCTTCAGTATTTTGTTTACAATTCTATTTTTACTGAATTAGTTATCAAATTAGCGTATAGAATAATTGTTTTATTTGTAATCCGACATGAAGGCTTTTTTCCTTTGTAATAACCTCAAAGGTCAGTCGCGTGCTCACTCACAGCGCTGCGCCTAAAATTGAATGCTATGTCCTATTCAATTTATCACGCACATGTAATACAATTCGCACAATCTCAAAGGTATAACAGGTTGTTGCCATTTTATTTTTATATTTATGCTCTTGTAATTGAATGCCATAAGTTCTTTACGGATCCGTATCGTTTAAATTAGGACTTTCCCATGGTAATATACTTCTCATTTACCATAAAGGCCATAGTAATAATTTTAATAGAGACTATGAATCTTTTATTACCCAATTGTACGAATATGGCCAATAGCTTGAATTTAAATATCGATAAAAACAAATGAAAACGCAATCTACTGTTGTACTGATAAAATAGAAAGGAAATGTCGAAGTTTAAGGCGTTTCAGTTAATGTTAATTGGTAGTAAAAGATAAATTCTTGTAGCTCTTCAAGTTTTGCAAGTTCAAAGCCTTCTACGCGCGTTTAATACTCAATTAAATTTAATATATCCATAAATGCAGCAAAGAAATTGTGTAAACTATTATTCGTTGTTCAAGATAGACCATGAAACATCGTGAGCTACACATCATGTGTGTAAATTTCAGTTTTGATTCGCTGTTCTCAGGCAATATTTGATTTCTGAAGCAGAAATGTTCATTGCGTTTCGAACCATTTGACAATAGAATCTTATTATAAATGGACTTGTTACTCGTACTAGAAATCGGGTGTTTATATAAGAGAATTTGCAAGACGTTCATACATATCTAATAGTTTTGTCAGGCGCTTTCTAAATCATTACTATTAAATATTCGGCAAAGTATGGCACACCATTTGATTTTCTTCTTAATCAATGAAAATATAGATATTGTTGTCATCTTAGTATCGCGCCACGATCCTGATAAGAAAAATAGTGACCGATTTGCTGCCTCAGTTTGCGAAGATCGTTTTTAGGTTTCCCAAAGGGTAAAACGAGAGTCCCGTTTTAACCTTCTGGTAATTATTTTTTAGAGTTCGTTGTCGGTCTGTCTGCCCGTTCGTCCATTTGTCACCAGACTGTGTTTGGTAAACCATGGTATTTATGATGCATAATGTATTTCTGTTGCCGCTATAACAACAAATACTCAAAAACAGTAAATACTTAAGGGGTCTCCTTTGTGACGCCTCTGGTGTAGCGGGTATACATGTGCGGTCGTATTCACTTATCATCAGACGATACGCCTACTCTTTGGCCACCTATTTCATAAAACTAGGTGGCCAAAGAGCAGGATAATTGTACGGAAAACTTCGTGCGGGAGTCTGACTAGCATATGATTGGTTTTAAACAAACGTTGCAGAATACAGAACGATTTCGTACTTTACGGCAACCACTTGAAAACCTCAGATGTTGCAACCGGTGCTTATAAAAAGGCGGCAAAAATCTGAAGATGATCTTACTTCTTTCTTTAGAATATTCTAACCATATGTTTTTGCGAAACTGATGTTTGGTACACACCAGAAATCAGTTTCGCAAAAACATATGGTTTAAGATGACCGATTGCGCTATAAAACATTGGCGTTATCTTCTATAATGTGATGACTCGTAGGGGTTTTTGCGTGACAGAAAAGGAATAGAAATTATAACTTTTGACAAAGGCTAGTAATACAATAGGTATATAAATATAATACCATGTACTAGAAGATTAAACAACTGATTCTGAGTCCACATTCAATCACAACAATCCATGATTTGAACTTTATATTCATAGACACTGCCGTTATTTTGCATGAAATTCTAAGAGATTGTTATAATTATGAGAAATAGTAATTAATACTCAACTAACCTTAAGTACGTTCTCTTGTTTTGAACTATCTGAATTAAATTAAATACTAATGACGATGAAGGAATCGATGAATGAGGAAGTATCTTCTATGTTTGACTTTGAGCTAACTCTAAATAACTTATATTCAACATTAAGAATTAATGTACTCGTAACTCATAAATAAATGTTGTGTTGAAGTCATGTACTCGGAAAAGTTACAAGCTATTTATTTGTTATTGAATCCATAATAATATTATAAATCCTCTAAAATTGTTCACATATTCTTTCGATATATTTGAAAAATTTCTTCATTTCTTCATTTTTGTTTAGTTGTTACTTCTAGGGCCAAAACTTTCATTTTAATAAATCTTCAACCTTAACCCTAGTTATAGTTTCGGTTTTAAGCGGAATGTATACAGCTAAATCAAATAAAATATTTTTTGCTGAATTAGATGACGAGCCCGCTAACTCATGCGATGTAATGGAGTGTCAATAAACCTAGCTATTATAATAACATTTCTCATAAAAATAATATATCTTCTATGCTCCATACCAAGCGTCAGTTGAAATAAAATATAATACGTGTCCTTTAATTAACCTAAATAAATCATCCATGATAATGATCTCAAACAGTCAAATAAGTATTTTGTTAGTCACTTTGTTCTACCCACTACTAAATGCACAACCAATATTTTGAACTTTAAAACTTGTTGATTTATTATATATTTATGTATATATATTTATTTATTTTTATTATATATTTTTTAATATATTTGAATGATTTAACTAGAAAATATTCATCTGGTTATAACTATAAGTAGCTAAAAAGCTATAACTAGAAAATATAAACATACGTTTTAAATAATTATAATGTTTAATTATAGAAGATAAAGAATATTGCTTCTACTAATTGCGTGTTAATAATTATCAATTATAGCAACGCAAACTTATATAATTAGCATTAAAATTTCTTTAGTTTACCACTATCTGTCTTCAAATATAAAAAACAACAACATTGTAATATATCCTGTTTTTACTACCGGCCGTTTTATTTTCAGATTAGTGTTTGCAAATCTTATTTACATTGCAATTTTATGTTTTAGATTTATAGTACCGTCCAACGTCTTGGAATATCATGGAGTAAGTCGTTTTGGAGTAAGAATACATAATATATCAGTGTAACATTGTTTTCTAACTTGCAACAGGGAATTGAGCCATGTGTGTACTGTTAACTGAGATGTATTATTTGAAACTGAAAATGATCTACATCGTTCTACTGCGAGAAATATTGAACAAACGTTCTATATCATAGTAATGTTTACTCGATTAGTATTATTATTTTGCTACTTAATTTTCAACCATTCCCTACAGAAGTTATAGATATATACATAAATTTATACTGATTAATTATAAAGCTGAAGAGTTTGTTTGATTATTTGTTATTAACGTGATTAAATATCAGTGTTAAAGAGCTCAGTTATTGAAAAGGCCATACGCTATATGGCATCACTCTATGACAAGAGAGGATTTTTCTCCCCGTTGCAAAGTTTTAAGAAAAAGACCGTAACAAACGCAGACGAGATTGCGAGTATTGTCCTTAATATATAAGAAACGGATGTGAATGTAGTACATTTGAGTATTTGCGCTAATATCCTCAAATTGCAGGTGGGCAGCTTACGTCCTTGACCTGGTGGCCTCATCTTCACTTTTTACTTCAGTCTCATTTCCGTTTCTCAATTGACGCTTACGATATCTTTAACCTGTATTGTCTATTTATTTTCGTCACCACATTTTATTTTTTGCATCTGCTGATATGGATCTCATTTTAAAGAAACGGTGACCTTAGGCAGGCTGCATTCAAAATGTTTTGCTATGTTCTACATGTATATATTATGAGTTTTGTATGTATGACCAGTAAAAAAAAAGATATTCTTGGCTTTCTCAATTTTATTACAAAGGATTTTCCTAGAATAGTGAAGTAGGTTTTAAGTGATTCGTCATAAAATGAAACCAAACCAAATAAAATGTACCAACCGACTTCAAAAAAAGGAGGAGGTTTCCCCGAACGATAACTTCGTCGTTTATGGACCGATTTTGATGATTCCTTTTTTATATCCCAACGGTGGTACCATGATAAGGACATTAATATCTGATGATGGCATCCAAGAGAAATCGAGTCGAACCTTGAAGTCGGTTTTATTTTTGTTAAAATTGTACTTGTTTTTTTTTGTTTCACAACAAGTTTTTTGTTGTCACTTTGTTTTGGAAATTTTAAGTTTGTATTTCTTATCATTTTTGTTCAACGGTAAATTTTAGCCTACCATACAACCCAAACACAAACGTTGAAACAGTCACCGTTATGACTCATCCTTGCTGTGCAAAAATAAAACTATATCTAAAAGTATCTTTTAACTGTACAGTAAAAAACAAACTTAGTATGTGATAGATACGGAAAAAAGTACCAACGGAAAAAGAGACAATCAGAAAACATAATAACCATTAACATCAACTCATCAAGATAGTAGAGATTTCAGCTAACACTCTGATTTCAGTACGTACGGGGCGGCTCGACTCGGGTGGGTACTTACTACCCTTCTACAGAAGATCAACATAAAATGCCAGTATTCGTGCTGTCATGTTTGGTTGATGATTGGATGCGCGTGGCCCAATGATGCAGGAGCATTTTTTTAATGGTATAGTGGGCAAACTAGCAGGCGTATCACCAGAAAGCGAGCGACCACCGCCACCCATAGCTATACCCGTAAAACCGTACACAAGTGCATTGCCGACCTTTGGGGGATGGAGAAAAGGATGTGGGGATTGGTTGGGGTATGGGTCTCCGGTATCCTCCCTCACTCGGTGAAATTCCAAATTTATCAGAGAGCCTTAGTTTGTGGTTTCATCAGTCTTCGTTTTGTTATAACTAAAATTTTTCAATTCCCAATATCCCCCATTAGTTGACATTAATATTTTTTTATTTAGTCTGACTTAGACTTTCAAAGAACGATAAAAAAAGAAACCATAAAACCATTAGACTGTATGTTACCTTGTTGAAAATAGCACAATATGTTACTGACACAACATTTTATATTGTTCTTGATCTTAATCAGCCAAAAATGCCAAGATGTTCCGCATTGTTAAAACTCGTCCTTTAAAAATATATCTTGCTTTACTCTAAAATACTTTGTAATGCCAAACTGAGTAGTGATGCTTCAACGTAATAAATCTTTGTTCTAGGAATTAAAATTTTAAAGGCGAATTTTAAAGTAATACTGACGGACAGGATAAAGTATAGTCATTCGTTAGTACTATTAGTTATTCCGTGGTATAGTCATGTTTTCTGTTGTTTAGGTACTATTTTAATTTAATTTAAAAAAACAATATTTTCTTAGGTAACTTATTCCGCTTTAGTTATGGTTATTTATAACTTATGTACTATGAATTCATATATTCTATGAATTCGATTATTATACAGATATGCTTAAATTAACTTATTTATACTACAAACTATTGTTGAGCAATTACGGAATTCAATAATGATCGAAGCGAATTCAATCAGCATAACAAATGATTTTTTATATCTGTGTCGTTTACAATGAAAAGTAAAAATAACAAATAAAACTGTTGATGAATATTAAATAATTACTGTGGTTATAATCAATTAATATGCGTAGACTTTAATGAAAATATGATGTACTATGAAGGTTTTGTTTTGCCAAAGTCTAATATGTCTCAACAAATTGGTCTAAAATTTCAAATTAACCGTAAAAGGACTGTATTTTTTTTCTTCCTTAGACTTTAAGGATAAAACTCTTACAATGTCAACTCTGTGAAGTTTTTTCCGACCAATGCTGTATCCTTAATTATTTCCCTGTTTGCTGTGTCTTGCCATTCCTCAACTCACCTGCCAATATTCGTCACCAAGTTGGTTTGGACGACCACACTTACGCTTGCGTCACTATTTATATAGTGCTAAATATTCCGTCATTTGTAGTATCACAAATGTTAACTTTTATACGCAACTTACACTTGCAATCATCCTCTTGACAAATATGGTAACGACTGCACATGCTTTTACTTTACTATAATTTTAAAGTTTCTCTTTTATCATTAAATACCAGCTTTTTTACGATTAAATAGCATTTCAATATTATGACAATCAGTCATGTTACTGCATGTATCCGTGTATGTACTTATATTTCATAATATTAATCGCATAACTTGCTGTTATGGCGTATTATGACGTATAATAGACAGGACGTGTAGCTTATGCAGCTATAACAATCCAGTGAATTGGCCCTGACATTTTATATTCCTTTATGATAAATTAGGCACTCATAAAGATTATACATTGGTATTCGCCTATTTATGTCTAAGATTCAATATCTAACAAAAGGATTGTAAGCATATTTATTTAATCACTCTGTCAATGTCACAGTAACAGACTTTATATGTTCATTTAAGTAATATATGTTAGTGATATTACTTTTCCGTAAAGAAAAATGTAAGATACTATTCACCTCCGTAATTTTCAGTTATAAGCCGTATTTTGTTTGTATATTGAAGGTACTTGCGCGACTTCAGACAGGAATGAAGTTCCTTATCATAAAATTTAATAATACATACAACTTACAGATGGCGCTATACAAAATTTTTGGTGCACGCACGTCTTAAAAATCACAAAATTATCTTAATACCTTTCTTCTTCTTCTTCCTAGCCTTTGTTATTCCTAAGATTTGGGATCGGCTACTAGTTCAACCGGTTTTACTCTGAATATCAGTTATTACACAGAGCAACTGGCATCGGACCTCTGCAACCCTGAGGGTGAACTGAATTCGAAGGTGGAACTAGTTGTCAGTATATTTGAGTGCACTCACTTCCTAATAACGATTGCACTAGATGTTTATGACAACCGGGACCGGGGCTTACCACACTCGCTATATTTAGTATATTTTGAGACGACCGTCAACGACGTCAGCCCACGCGTGTCTTTCCGCTTGAGTTGTTTTGTTCTACACGAAGAGCAGCCATTCCGCTCAAGGTCACGCGCGGCGAGGGTACCTACTATTACATTTTGGCTTGGCACCGACTTCAAACCTATGAATAGGTAGCACATACAAATAATAGTGTTTCATCAATATTAAAGGTTTGCATATAAGGTGTATTTAATTGAATCTTCATGAATTATTTGATACTTTTTAGTTTTTGAAGTCGGTTTTTTAAACAAAGTTTTTTTATTTTTCGCTTTTTAGTATTTCTAGGCAGGGAGTTTTCTTTTAATATTTGTTAAAAGTCTGTTTAATAGTTTTGTATAACTACTAGTTATTACATCGGTATCTTAAAGTTTTATCTATCTTCTAACCTTACATTTCAGATCACCTAAACAACTTGAAGGAATACAACTAAGGCTTTATTCGTGTATTTTTTACTACCATAGATCTATAGATAAGTATGAAACTGAAATAATTATCCTCCAACTCCTAACTGCTGAGGAGTTGTACTTTCCATCATCGGGTCACCTAAATAACTTGAAAGAATACGAGTAACGGTAACATACACATGACATTTAAATATTTATCCTCCAACTCCTAACCGTTAAGTAGTTGTATCTTCCATCATCAGCTCATCAACATGAAATTATGACTACTGAATTATGGTGTAAATACTGTAATAACTTTAGAAAATATTTGAAAAACATAGTAAGTGCCTAACAAATTTGAGGGTTTCCTTCGGTTTCCTTGGGATCCCATCATTAGATCAATAGGACTACATGAGGAGCATACCCTTTCGAACACAAAAATAATTATTTAAATCGGTCTACAAATGACGGAGTAATCAGTGTACATACATAAAAAAAATACAAATCAAATTGAGAATCCCCCTCCTGAAAGTCGGTTGAAAATAAAACTAAATTTGTGCTGCCACCTAGCAATCTCTACTGAAAACAGTTCTGTCTAGAGTTACTCCGTACTTGTTACATACAACTTACAGATGGCGCTATACTAAATTTTTCGTTCACGAAATTAATAAATAAATATTTTTAGGATACGAAGAAAATAATAAATAGTTAAAATGTTTATCCATCAGTTCAAAATCCTCTTATTCTGTCTTTTGATTAGTTGCAGCATTATTAATAAACTATACTAGCTGTTGCCCATGGCTCCGCCCTCGTGTATGTGGCCAACCAACTCAGAAAACTTTGTGAACCACTTTTGCAGAGTATCGTGACATGATCAAATCCATAGTTTAAGATTCTATAATATATCATTCATACAGACAAACATTTTTTTTGATGTATGTTTAGAATAGTAATAAGAAAGACGGAAGCGGTACATATTAATGTAGTATTTGAACAGTGCTCAGAACAAATTGATATTACTCTATGTGTAATTGTCAGAGTTTGGACCATGTGCAGTATTATAGGTATATATGGTGTATAGATAATATAGTTTCTGTACAATATAAGGATAGGGAAGCATAACGGTGCTGCTGCAACTTCCTCATTCCTGCAGTGCATCGAACATAGGTATTTTGTGCGAACTCTTACTGACAGTTTTTATTGAATCATTCAGAAGAAAACAGCTTTACTACTGCGAAGTTCATAACGGTATCCTCAGAATTGTTTTAAAATACTTAACCTATCCATATATATTATGCAGACACTTTGAAGACGTTCAAGTTTGTTCACTTGTTCTTCGGTAAGATCTAGACAGCTAGCATCGTCATGGTCAAGGACAGAAAAACTATTAATGGCCGATGTAACTTGTGACTTAAAATTAAAATTTATTGTATTCATAGATAACTTTCACAACATTTATGCAATTATTTTTTAAGATAATTTAGCAAAAATTTTGATAGTGTTTTTGTCACTTGTTCTCATATTTTATTTTTGAACGATTACAATAGTAGATACACTCTTGACTATTAAATAAAATACTTATTTACAATTAAGTATCATTATACTAAATTGTAAGGAAAAATACGATAAGAGAAAGTTCACCCTTTTTAATAATTATAATACTTCTAAGTCTATCTTTGTATGGTAACATACAATGTCACACAATTAATACACGATTACCGTAACAATTTCTTATAAAAATTGTTATTTCTACCATGTTGGCTACATGGCAATAATAATAATTTTGATTTGATACAACAAATTGATATAATTTTGACCATTATGCATTATCTATCGCTTCAATAATGCCCATTTATTTTTCTAGATAGTTGTTGATTAGTTTTAATGTAACATTTAATATGTCCTTTATGAAATGTTGGCTTCGGAAATGTCCTCTTTAAATAAATAAATAAAATAAATAAATATTTCGGACATCTAACACACAACGTCTAAGCTAAGCAGAGCTTGTGATATGGGTACAAGACAACTGATATAAATACAAATATACTTTTTTTTTGTAAATACATACATAGAAAAACCCTGAAATCTAAATATTCCAAGTCATGTTCGTTCGTTCTCGAAACTTATTAAAATACGTACAGAGACGTATTTTAACGGTTTAATATCCTCATGTTTATTTCATTTGCAGGAACTTGTACCAAAAGCTATGTTGGATTAAAAACTAAAAATACAATACACGAGATATAAGAAGATGTTAGAATTATAAAAAAAAACGATTGCTTTGCAAATTCTGCTTGTTCTACCTATTGGAATTACTCTTACTTACTTACAAGTACTTTTAACAAGTTGTGTACGGTTGATACTTAAATTGAAAGACCTAAGCTATAAATACCAGGAACCTTAATCTTAATATTAATTTGTATAAATACCAGTTAATTGGGATATATGAATTCATTTACTTGATCAATACTAAAGGTCAAACATACTCATTGCGTTATCACTCATTACAGATGTTGCTTCACTTTATGTGAGAAATTTTCCCTATATCTAGTAATTCTGGAAACGTTTCTATAATAGTAGTCTGTTTCATAATAGCAACTAATGTGTATCAGTTAAGAAATTGAAACAAGGTCGCTAAGATAAGCAAAAGCGTTAACAAGACATTTTAATTCCGATTCCAATATGTCGACATTATAGGTTGCACCCACATTCGTCATTCGTTACTAGGAGAAATATCAAAGTTTTCGATTAATCAATATTCCAAATTAGTTTAATTAAATGTTGCTATATTTAAATCAGTATGCCACCGAAATGTTATTTAAATTTATTACACCGCTTTATTCGTGTGATGATGTTATGATTTTTTTGTTAAAAAAATGATTTTTTAAACCACGTTGTTATATTTTTCTACCTGACTGCGAAAGAAGGATGATGTTTTTCGAGTGTTTGTATACGTATGTGTGTAAATTATGTATGTGTTCTTAGGCACGCCCTAGAGCCTAAACGGTTTATTGTATTTCTATGTGAGTGGTGTCAATAAATTTCTCTTAGTCGTGAGATTAATATTGGGTACATTAAAATGAAAAAAAAATGAAAAAAAATACCCATTCGGTTTTTTTAATAATTAATTTAAGTCCGTGTGGTGTGTGGTGTGGTGACGGATTAAGAATGTAATACGGAGTGTCACAACCTCTTCTCCTCCTCCTCCTTCTCCTCTCATCACATCACATGGGTGTCGTAAGAGGCGACTAAGGGACACACTACACAGGACAACGTCCCTGTCCCAGGGAAGGAAAAGTTAAATCAAACCACATACCAACCTGTCTGGTCAACGTGGTATAGTGGGCCAAAAACTTCTTTATTTTTTTTAATTTTCATGTACCCAGTGTCATTTTCACGACTAAGAGAAATCTATTGACACCACTGACAGGCTTTAGGGCGTGCCATACACACATGATTGGAAAATATTGATAGCAAGTATATAAAACGATTATAATGTTACGAGCTTCACGGAACTCGTTTTGTAGGTTGCATATCAAAACCATTTGATGAAAGTAGTAATGCATGGTAGCGTTGTAGGAAATTCTAATTTATGAATAAAATATTAGATTATTTTAAATGAGTAAATACACGTATCTCAATAATCTACAATTCTAAGAACAGTTACTATTGAAATACCGTTTTACCTACTTACTTCATTAGATTTATAAAGAAAAACATTGGTTATTTTAACTTGAGAACCAAACAAAACCTATAATATCTTCACAATGTAGACTCATAAAATAAAAACCAGTTTGTTGGTCTCTTTTCGTTCACAAATTACAAGTAATGTATGTTGATGCGTGTCAAGGTTAAATTATTATTGTCTAAAGGTCAGTTCAATTGCTACTCTCAAGTCGCATCGAAACATCTAAAAAAATATTATGGTACAATAAAATATCCAAGTTATATTCGACGAGAATGCGAACGACAATGCGATTGTAAGCATGGTATAGTGCGAGTAGTTAAAGCGTTTACCTCATCGTTTCTGATTGCGCTGAGTGTTGCGGGTAGAATCTACATAGGGTAGCACTTTGTGTGATCCATAATTTGTTGTTTTGTATTATGTTTCGTGTATAATCATACAAATAAACAAGATACTTACCAACTATACAAGTAAATAAAATTGGAGTGTCTCTTTGTAATATTGAAATAACCGCTTTTTACTAAATACATATGTGTGTATACACGGTACATATACAAAAAATGTATTTTAAAATTTTTTGTCTGTCAGTCTGTTTGTTCCGAATAATCTATGGAACGGCTGGACCGATATTGATTGGACTTTTTACTTTTTTTAGACTTACTTTGTCCCGCGGCGTTACTCGCGGTACGACGATAACCGCGGGTAACACTACGGGATTCAGCCAGTCTTTACAAAAAAAACACAAAATAATAAGTTGAGTATGTACAACACCTCTTTTTTTCGGGTAGGTGCTAAAAAAGTTTTAACACTTAGTTTAAAAGCTCTTAAATTATTTAATTAATTTATTGAGTATTTCTGTAAGATATTAAAAATAAAAGTACAGATAAGTTTAGAATCACTATATTTACTGTTACCATAGTGTTTACATGATATAAAACAGTTTTTTTAATCACCTGCCAGCACAATTAATACCTATTTGAAAAAAGTATAATTATATTTTAAAACTATGTCCCAACTCACTGATATTAGAGAAGCACAGAACAACTTGGAAGAGAGCTTTTCAAAGAGAATGGCACAGCTGGAGGCACAACTGCATTCTGGCGGAAGCACCAAGGAGACAGTGGCACGGGTGTCGGAGGAATTTAAAACTTTCCGTGAACTGATGTTCTCTATGCTGGGTCTTCTCCGGAAGCAAATAAGTGAGTGTGTTAGAGTGATTGATACTATGGAGACTCGGCACCGGCACAAATCACTTTTATTCCTGGGAGTGCCTGAAGCCATCAGGGAGGACTGTAGTGCAGCCCTGCTTGAGACAATAAACACGAAGATGGGTCTTCAAGACATCTCTCGGCACAGCATCAGACAATGTCATCGCATCGGGGCGCCCTCTGGGGAACATCGTCGACCAATACTGGTGAGATTTGCTACCCAAGAGGCCAGACATGCAGTATGGAAGTCGAAAACAGCGATGAAGGGCTCCGGTATCTCCATCAGAGAATTCCTCACGAGAACTCGTCAGAATGTTTTTACAGCGGCCCGGCAACATTTCGGCATGTCGTCCTGCTGGACACAAAACGGCTTTATAATTGTCAAAGGAAGCGACAATAGCAGATACAAAATCACATCCATTGATGAGCTGAAACCACTGCTAGTGAAGTTTCCTAAGACCTTGCCCACAAGCAGGAATGACCCCGGTAATGCGACTTCAGGTATCAATAACAAAAGTTCTCGGAAACGCTAGTTACTCCTTTACTCCTTTTGAGAGTACAATATCAAAATTGTATTGTTATTGTTTACATATTTCCATTATAGTTTACTCTTTGTTTTGTACCTTCAACCTTTAATAGCTTTCACGAAATTGTTTACATTAATGTAGTGACAGATGGTGTATCCGTCAAAGTGGCATTTCACTGCTGTCGCTTGTCATTGGTGGAGGGTGCGTTCCATTTCTTGTAACGTTTCGTTGTATCGGAGCTATCGGCTATCTGCTATCATCTTAACCTTTTTTATAATTTTGTTTTTTTTGTGCTCCTTGTTTGTTTGCAAATGTCAGTATGAGTAATTACAACGTATAAAGTTATTGACCGCTTAGTGTCTCTATATATATATAATCTAATTATTACTTATTTAACTTCTATGTGTAAGCTGGCGGGTGATGTAGAAGTACGCTCGGACCTCAATCAAGGTAAAAAACTGTGATATAAATATATTGTATCGATATGTATATATAATATTAGTTTAATATTTTATTATTATTATTAGTTTAATATAATACGTACACAGTTCTGCTATGATCAGCGATGATGATAATGAAGCATATTTTTCTGCCAACGACTCTTTAGGAGATGAGAGCTTCAGTTCTCTGCCAGACACTTTGGGCGACCGTTTACGGCAATCTTTCAATAACCAATCTCAACCTTTACTGAATGTGTGTCATATTAACGCTCAGAGTGTTCCCAGTCACTTTAGTGAATTGACTGAGGTCTTCACAGACAATAATGTGCATGCCATCTTGATCTCGGAAACTTGGTTTAAACCGCACCTACCTTCCACTTCTTATCCCCTCACTGGCTTCGCTCTCATTCGCAACGACCGGCCAGAGTCAAGAAGGGGCGGTGGGGTTGCCATCTACCTACATGGCTCTTTACCCTACAAAATCCTCGCCACTTCCTCTGCCGATCTCTCTACTACCGCCGAATACCTCTTCCTTGAAGTTTGTGTCAAGGGAACTAGTATTTTACTAGGGGTAGTTTATTGTCCCCCCGCAGCCAGCTACTTCTCCAGTCTGGAAACAGTTCTGGAATCTTTAGGGTCAGAATACTCACACCACATCATTATGGGCGATTTTAACACCGATCTTCTTAACCTTGAATCCCCCCGTACTCGTAACCTCTCTCACATCATCCAATCTACTAGCCTCCATATCCTTCCCCTTCAAGCAACTCATCACAATACTGAGCACCAGGATACTTGGCTTGACTTGATGCTCATCTCTGCTCCACACCTTATCCATTCCCATGGTCAATATCCTGCTCCTGGTTTTTCCCGCCATGACCTGATCTTTCTCTCATACATCCTAAAACCCCCTAAACCTCCTCCCAAAATTTTGCATGTACGTAGCTTCAGACAAATGGACATCGGTAAACTTTGCGCGGATGCTTCCGCATTGGACTGGTCGAGCTTGGCAGCAGCTACAGACATGAACGATAAAGTCAGTATCTTTAATGACGCGATTCTCAACTTATATAACATCCACGCACCCGTGAGGAAAGTTAAATTAAGGCGTCCCCCTGCACCATGGATAACAGATGAAGTTCGAACTGCTATGAGACGGAGAGATCGCTGCTACAATAGGTACAGGAAGGACCGCTGTGAAGAGAAATGGAACAATTTTAAGACAGCTAGGAATCGGTGTAATCAGGTGATACGTAACGCCAAACGCCGCCATATAATCCAAAATATAGAATCCTCTTCAACTTCTAGTATGTGGAAGTTCCTTGGAACTTTAGGCATAGGCAAACAGCGCAATCATCTTGGGATGACAATTGGTTTAGATGATATAAATCGTCATTTCTCAAGAACACATCAGATGGATCATCAAACCAAGAGTCAAACCTTGAGTTATGTAGCTACCCTACCCCATCCTGACATTGAATCTTTTGACTTTTCTCCAGTATCTTCTGAGGACATCAAAAAGATTATCCTTTCCATTCGTTCCAACGCGATGGGATGTGACGGCATCAGTCGTCGTATGATCATTGCTATCATGGATCATATACTTCCTGTAATATCTCATCTCATAAACTTTTCACTCGACTCTGGAATCTTTCCCTCTCTCTGGCGTAAGGCCTTTATCATACCTTTACCCAAAAATACTAACCCCTCTCTTCCTGAACACTTTCGTCCAATTTCTATACTTCCTTTCCTTTCTAAAGTGCTCGAGGCCTGCGTTCATAGGCAACTCTCCCAGTTTGTTTATCAGCAAAACCTTCTCAGTCCCTTACAATCGGGGTTCAGACCCGGTCACAGCACAACCACTGCCCTTCTCAAAGTGACTGGTGACATTCGGGAGGGTATGCAGAACACCAAAGTCACAGTGTTGGCTTTAATTGACTTCTCCAATGCCTTTAATAACGTCTGTCATGACGTCTTATTGGCTATCCTTTCCCATCTTATGATCTCCTCAGAAGCTCTGGAATGGTTCTCCTCCTATCTTCAGGGACGACAACAGTGTGTTCTCATTGATGACATATCGTCAGGTTGGTGTGATCTTCTCGCTGGCGTCCCTCAAGGTGGTATATTATCTCCCTTATTATTCTCAATATTCATTAATCTCGTAACCCCAAACCTTCAGTGTGCGTATCACCTGTACGCTGACGACCTGCAAGTATACACCCAATCAAGGATTGAAGACATTTCACACGCAATCGACAAAGTCAACGGGGACTTAGACTCCATAAAGAACTGGTCAATGAAGTTCGGGTTATCGGTAAATCCAACCAAATGCCAAGTGATCGTAGTGGGGAGCAAACAAACGCTAAGCAAGTTGGATACGGCAGTCATCCCACCTGTTGTTTATAACAACGTAACTATACCGTTGAGCGCAGTGGTAAAGAACCTGGGGCTACTTATAGACTCGACACCTGATTGGCGGGCACAAGTCTCATACGTCAGTCAGAGAGTTACCTCGTGTCTCCGAGCACTGTATCGTCTCAAAAACTTCATTCCCGTTAAAACCAAGGTTACGCTTATGCAGTCCTTAATTATTCCCCTAATCGACTATGGTGATGTGTGTTATTTTGACCTGAATGCAGATCTTCTCAATAAACTAGACCGCCTTCTCAATAACTGCATTCGATTCGTTTTCAATCTTCGCAAGTATGATCATGTGTCTGCTTTTCGTTCCCAATTGCAATGGCTCCCTATTCGTCAGCGCCGCAGTTTGCGAGCGCTGACTACTCTTTTTTCGTTCCTCAACTCTCCATCGTTACCCAAATACCTGGTACCACACCTCCGTCTCTTATGTTCCAATCACGACCGAAACCTTCGGTCAACAAATAATCTACTTCTTCTATGTCCACCTCACACCTCCAACTTCCTTCATTCTTCTTTCTATGTGCAGTCTGTTCTTCTCTGGAATGCACTCCCTGCTGAGATCAGGATGTCCACAAACCGCCGCACATTCAAATTAAAGGTACGCGAACTTTTTCGGAATGAGTTGGCAATACAGTCACAACCCTAATACTCGATTGTGTACTAGTATAATATTAAATTTATGTATGTGTATGATTATATGTATTTTATATTATTAATTTGTGTAATAGTATATTTATGTTAATAGGTCCTATCGGATGTAGGTTAAATAATATTTGAAGAATCCTTGTTCATTATGAAAAATCTTTGCACCTACCGCATCTTATTTCTACATCACCTGAAGGTAGACTGGGAGAGAATGCCTCATGGCATTAAGTCCGCCTTTTGTACAATAAGTGCAACAAGTTTAAATAAATAAATAAATAAATTAGTCGTCGTCGATAGATACGTCCGTCGATAGCTTGGAACCTTATGGTATTATCACTATCTAAGAGGGGTTCAGACGTCTTAATAACATTTGTTGTTTAACTATCCCTCCTATTTTAGGTGCTAATTGGCACAATGGTGTTTTAGTCAGTTTACCTGTAAATCGAAAATACATAGGGTAATGTCCCGAGAGCGGGTGTAAAATTTATTATCATTACAGTATAATCTCGTGTCCGCTTTCTTCTCTTCTATCTTCTCTTTTCTTCATACAGGTTTTAAAAATATAATCATTTATATTTAAGCATTTTTAAGACAATGCTTTACAAATAAAAGGTTACAATGGGAACAGCTAACTTCATAACAGTAAGCATAGTCTTTGGATTTCCATACATTCTTCATATGTTTTCAATGTTACTGTAACACAGACACAAGTACCTACTAGTGCTTAGTGCTTAGAAATGGAGCTTTGACTTAATTTGTGATTCATAAATGTATTATTATTTATGCTAAACAGCATCATTCTTAATTAAGCAATGCAGTATAATTCACATTATGCTGGAAGGTTTAGGAGTGAAACATTCAACGTAGATACGAGCTAGTTCATTGCCAGTTAACATTATTATCCAATGTTATGATTATGTTATCTAAAAGAGTATAATCATGTATTACGTCTAAAGATATTCCAATACACACATTGCATAAAAATACAATCTATGTATTTCTTCAGTTTAAAATTAGTTTTTTTATGTATGGCCGCGCCAAAATGACTCTACTCTGCCTGATGGAAAGCATAAGAAGAATCCAAGAGCGGTGGTCACATTGTCACCATACTAATGCAGACAACGCAGCATGGTGACCCACACTATAGAGGCCTAGTGATGCTTCTGCATCATTGGGCCTGCGTGATGTTGTTGTTGATTTTTATCTTAAATTTGTACAGGTATTTTACGTGCAATTTATCAGTTATTAAGAACGATACACAATTGTCTATATTGTTAATTTTTAAAATGTTAATAGGCAAATAAGGTAATACAAGATTGTATCTGACGTTTGGCACGCGATTATTGAAATGTTAAATCCCGTTTGCGTTTCCTGTGGAGATGCTGTCCTTAAGAAGTATGTGTGATGTGAAAATTAGTGGCAGTCAATGAAGTTATAAGAGAACGTTGTGGATTGAAAGAAGATGTAGTGAAAAGGATTGAAAAGAGCATGCTTCAATGGTTTGGCCATTTAGAGAGGATGGATGATAGAAGACTCACGAAAGGAGTTCATAGAGCGAATGTGTGTGGAAGTGTCGGAAGAGGTTGTCCGCGGCAAACATTTACTGACCAAATTGGTGATGTTCTGAAAAAGGACAATGTGAAGAGCACCAGGAACCAAAGAGTATGCATGCAGCGATTGATGAACGTAGACGTAGCAAAAAAAATGTGTTAGGACCGTAGTAAGTGGAGATCAATTGTCTCTGGGAAAAAGGCGTGACTGTATGTTGTGTTATGTTATGTTAAATCCCTTTATAGAGGATTGGTAAATATTATAATCATATGGTAATAATCACGGAAACCCGATATAGCAGATGACGACGGTGATCACAGAGACATTATGCTTCAGAGGTCTTTGTGTTTGATTGGCAAGAACGGGAACCAGGCGCTCCACTTGCTGGCAAAATGGCCAGCGTAGGCGCGGCACGTTCAATAAACTAACGTGTACTTTGTTACTTTGTTAATATGTGGTTACTATTACTCGTGATATACTAAACTGGAGGACCTACCTACTTTACAGTGAGAGAGTGAGCGTAACTTACAAGTTACGGTCACAATAATTAAAATAACTACCTATTCACCCGAGTAACAATGTGATTGAATTGTGGCAAAAGTACGTATTGTGTACTAAATATACTATATGTATAAAGTATGAACGTCGTTTTGCTTCATTCATTCAGTCATTAATTTAAGTATAGATGTCAATCAACAGATGGTATTTGAAAAATTGTTTGATTAAAAAATGCACTAGCAAAAAGTTGACATTTTAATATACTGTCATCAAGTTTATTCTTATTAATACAATACAAAATAATGCTTAAGTAATAGGTACATGTTTAATCGTCACTATGCTGCAAATATAGAAATATAAATTAATAATAAAAAGGATTAAATCGTCATCTAATTTTATAAATCTATAACTCAAAAAAGTTTTGAAAAAAATATATTTCTACCTAAACTGTCTACTGAGTATAGTAACAATATCAAATTTTTAATTGCTTTAAAATAGATTATAAGTCTATATTTACAAAAAAAGTACGATAATGTGTAACACATTAATTGTCAATTTCGTATAATACATATTACTGTATGTTGTCTCTTAGCTTAAAACCTGGGCCTGGCTTTTAAAGGTGCGGCTTGAAACTGTGGCTGGATATTAGAAGATGCTCCTTCATTATTGCTAGGTGGTAAAGTTTTCAAATACTGCAAAGCCTTTTCAATTGCTGGTGGGATTGGCGGAGGTGTAGGCAGATGATCTCCCTGTAATTACAATTAAATTTTAATGAGTGCAAAACATTTTGACCGAATGAGGGTAAAATATTAAAATGAGCGACGAGTATTACTGCAGTGGTAATAGATACTCATTTCAAATTTTTTTTTTGGTATTTCTTACAGATGAAGATTACATTTTTTTTACCTTTAGAAATATAATAGTATTAGCTATATTTTATGATCAAATAAGTTCCCATTTTAAACAAAGTTCACAATTTGGAAAGTACTTCGTTTTGAAAATTGTAAGTGAAATTAGAATTACCGTTACCTACGTAGTCATTATTTCAAGTTGACTATTGATATACCAATAATTAGGCTAATTATTCATTTAAACATAGGCATGGTGTTAAAATGACTACATAAATTTTAAATATTAAATTATGATCAAAGCACAGTTCATGGACTAACATCGATGTAACATTCAGATTAGATTACTTTCGAAATCAAAGTTAACCCAATAAAAGGTATGAATAATTAAAACAAAGTAGCGAATAAGCACGATCAATCAAATCTGACATTGCGAGCTTTCAGACACGGTAGCAGGAATAACTGCGACGTGCTTCTACAATGAGACAATAGTAGAATTATGCAACTCTATATAAAGGCAACGACCGAACCGCATAAACAAGTTTTTGGCATCTGACTTGGTCATCGCGTGTATCTTGCTCTCAGAATAATAATATATGTATATCAAAAACTTACATGGTATAGTCATATAGTGCTGTATCCCATTTACAAAAGTCAATAGAAATAATAGAAATATTTTCTAAACTGTTAAGCATGATACTCTTTAAGTTCTTATATTAAAATAATGTACTTCAAAGTTCCCTCTTAATTCAATTAGTTGTGTAATGTGAGAAAAAAAATTAAAGATGACAACTACAGTATATTACCTTTCTTACGGGACATTTAAACATTTGATTAATATACAACAAGTAGGGTAAAGTTGTAACTCGTTATCTTAATAGGTTTCAGTAAATATCTATATATAGTTATGTAATTAAAACCGTAACGTAACTTAAGACACGTTGCATACACATGACATTGGTTCATTAACAAATCATAGTGGGCGATAAATTTGGAATGATCACTTCAGATGTTAAATGTTGACACAGAAGGCTTCCCATTTCCCAAGAACAGGTCACGGGTCGCCATTTGATATTTTACAGCGACATTTGCACACACATTGGCTAACTAAGACCCACATCCACACCAATGCAGCAAACCGCAAACGTCTTCCTAAAACTTTACGCAATTATGATTCAGGCCCGACTCGAGACATTTACGAGTTAACAATACTTAAAATAGTGCCACTCCTAGTTTTATCTTAGTATTACCTTATTCGTTTACGAAGATTTTTATTTATATTTAGTTTTGATGCACAGATGACCTATCCATTTCAATGTTTTTTATTCGTACTTAAGTAAAGTCAAGGACAGAGTAATAAGAGTAAAACATGACGTCTTCTATTATTCTATAGCTCTAAGCAGATATTGAATTACCTAAAAAATTATGAGTAATATAATCGCTAATCTGACATTTGTAAATGAAATAAGCAATATTTGCGTTACAGAAACAAAGATGTATCGCTCATTGCGTTAGTTGTGTGGGCGTTTCTTACATAATGCGAAATGGACAATTACTGTCTCCTTACGAAAGACACATGTTTTAGCACTCCCAATGTGCCTAAATAAAAGGTTGCCATGATTTATTTGGTGGGTCAATGTTACATTTTAATAGTTTCTAATCAATCGACTTCATTACAAAGAAGATGGTTTTGGTTCAAATTTTTTTAAAGTGTTTCCTCAGAACTCTACTCTTCATGTAACGTTTTGGAAAATGATGCATTCATTTGAAAGACTATGACTTTCATTGAATATTATTGAGTACAAATAACTATAAAAACTAAAACTGGAAAATAAAAGATAAAAGAATGCAGTTTTAGGAGTCAATTTTATAATTATATTTTAATCATTACATTTATTAATTAGCTGACTTTACTTACATAATCTTTAAACACGCATGTCGATTTTATTTATTTTAATTGTACGCGGTTTTGTTGTACCAGACGCCGTGAAATATCCACCGGACGAAGATTACTTATTGTGATTCCCTACGGTAAGATGTCAAGGTCTACGTTTGCCACAGGTGGTCGTATAATTGCAATTTAACAGGCATTATAACGTATTTTATCACTAGCAGTATTACACAATAATAACTTTGACGAATTGTCTTCTAGCTTCTGTATTTTTTTTGATGAAGTAAACCGCTTTTATTTATATATATAAGATAACTTTACATATGTTTTCGTCGTTTTCTGTCAGCATATAAAACACAGTATGTTAAAGAGAATCATTAGCGATTCCAAGTTACAAAACCTCAGAGTTTTTTTAAAGGCGAAGTACTTAAAAGGAAAATCTTAAGGAGGCGTTCTTGGAAAGCAGATCTACTATCGAGATAAAATATACTCAGTATGTATGAGTCACCTGTGGCTGGAATCCATTCTCATCGGCTATGTACGTAAGAGATATAAGAGTGCCGTCCGGAGCTTTGTAACTAAACTTTCCTTCTGCTGTCTGTATCTCCTGGCCTTCTCCTTTGCCAAAATTCTTTACGTACCCTGATTCTTCAGCATTGATTTCGTTACCTGTCTCATAACTGGAAATAGAAATTGTTAGAACATTAAGTTTTGTAACTCTGTATAATCAAATTGTTTGAAATTTTAAAACAAAACACAATCAAACAAACAAGTTTTCAAGTGTAAGTAAATAGATTTACATTGCAGTTTTGATATTTCATTCAATATACATTGAAGTTTCTTGTACTCGGTTTTAAATATATTCTAAAAAATAAAAGTCATTTTTAACGTTGTTTATGTGAGAATGCATTCCTTGTATCAAACCTAAAGGTGCTTGTTATATTCACACATCCTTGTCACGAAGGTGCCATACTTCACTTCAAAGTTGACATGATGACATAAATATGCTTGAATGTTGGGTAAAGTTTACCGCCAAGTGTTTTGTTTTGTACTTTATGTGCAAAGCCATTAACTACTCTATGAATGTCACTGGTAGTATTTTAAAAGTAACTTAATTTTTAAAGCTATTTACATTGATATCTATTATTTGTTACTTTTTATAAGTTACCAGTGTTTACTGCCAGAAAGACTTATGAATACTTTTCTGAGTGCTACCAAGTTTTACGTGGGATTTTCCTTTCCACGTAGTAACAAACAAATGTCGGGAATGTGTGATTCGAATATTTAAAAGCCCGCTCTTTTATAAGGGTATGTATTTGAGTCTATTTAGTCAACTTTACATGTTGCTTAATTATAAATACTAGCTGTTGCCCGCGGCTCCGCCAGCGTGTATGTCGGCCATCTGTCAAAGATTGGTCGTACCAACTCAGAAAGCTTTGTGGGTTCATGCACAACACTTTTGCTGAAGATCGTGACATGATCAAATGCATAGTTTACATAGAATCGTACAAAGAAAATACAGACAAACATTCATTTATATATATATAGAAGAAGATGTATTTAAAACATAATTTAAATTTAATCAGATAAAACTTACAGCCACTTGTAGGACCCGTCTACGTTGGGTCCGTCAGATTCATATCGGATAATTGGTATCGGTTCATTTGCCTTTTGTGATTGTGCTGTTAAATACGTTACACCCAAGAGAAGTATGAAGATTGGTGTAATCTGAAATAAACAAATCAATATTTATCAAATTAATAATCTTGCCTAATCTGTAATTAAATTTAAAATAACCTTTACAATTTCGTTCCTGACATTATACTGTTTGAATTCATCGATACATAAATTATCGAAACCTTTTTCATAATCTAAATCTATACCTCAACCAGTTCAAGAATGATTTTAATGAGCTAGGACGATCTGTGAGATAAGGAACTCTATTACTCAGTCAAGTGAAATATTGAAATTGCTCTCATAGAGAAATGAGATTCGATACCTACGCACTTCAAATAGATAAAACTTACTTAATTTAGAAATGCGTCACTGTAATATACCTATATGTGTTCCTTTTATTTGGAAAAAAACATTCTTTCAATTATTAAAATGAAAAAGGTCTGTACATCGTAAATTTATGGTACCTAAGTAAGAAAAACTCTTTCAGGATCTTTTCATTAATGATGAAATAAGTATCATTATTAAAAATTAATGATTATTTTCATAATACCGATTTAGTTTTATATTTTTTCAACTTAATTTTCATCATGATAGGGTACGATTCGGATCTAAAGAAACTACAACGCCTTATATTTAAGAGAAGCAATTTTTATTTCGAGTGATGCTACAGAGTTTTTTCTAAGGAGTGGTTATTTCAGATGGCAAGCATGGGTAATTAGGTAGGATTCGAGTGTGATCACCACCTTCAATGCAAAATGAGGACTATGCGGTATGGTGACACACACTATTTTGAATTGTAGTTTTAATGAAAATAGCTATTACACCTCTTATCGAGATTTTTTTTATTGATGCTTTAGCTACTTAATTCACTTCACTTATTGAACTTTAACTTTGCTTTCTTTACTTAAAGGAAATAGCTTCATGACCATATAAGATCATCATTATCCAAAATATAAAGTAATAGTTAAAAATACACGTTATGCACTGCTTTTAAAAAGACTTTCACAAAGATTAAAATAAAAAATACATTTGTGCATCCGTGTATGAGGAAAATGAATTAAAATGTACAAAAAGTTAATGGACTAAAATTATAAAGTAAAGCTATATTTTATGTTATGTACCTACTCGATTATGGCCGGATAATTTTTAGGTAATAACTGCACTAATTTAAAATGTTTTTTTTTATCGATATTATTCAAGAGTTATACAATGACACAAACGAACTTACAACATTATGATATCATATACTTTAACCACATTCAATAACATATGAATATATCAGCTGTCGGAAGATGGCAACCGAGTGGAAAGTGCTTTCTTCGTGAACAATGAAATTAGTATAGAAATCGTGTGTTGAACCGCTAACTATTACATTACATTAAACTGAGTAAGTATATCTGAAGCAATATACAGTGATAGAATAACGCGTCTCTCTGACTTTTCTCCTATTTATGTATTGCATTCAGTGTAGAAAAAATCGACCATTGAGTTAAATATAATTTAAGTGATAGATGCGGTATCATTAGCAGGATGCAAATGATTACACTAGCCTTTCCTTGTTATGGCAATTTTAGACCTGTTGACGTCTCTGATAAATTATACAAATAAATAAAACTGAAGTGATTGTTTGTAATTTGAAATTAATAGCTTTCCATATGAAAATACTTTTATATGTGGTATTAACATTAAAATTTTATTTTTTTAGCTTTTGTCACTGTGTTTGTTTTTTTCTGGCTAAGCTCTGGAACGGCGAGATTGAATTTGACGGGTTTTCACTAGTAGATAGTTGATGACATAAGTACCTTAGGTTACTTTTAATTTAGAGTAGATTCAGACGCAGTTAGGCCGCAGCTAATTAGACATAACGTTGTTATTTTGGTAACAGATGTATATTTCAAATCTAAAGTATTAAGTTATATGATCCATAATGAAAATGCAAAAGCAAACAGTACGTTTATTATTTCTCTAAGAGTTTACAGTATTTCCTTGATGTTTCCTTCTTTAAAAGAGCAATGGCCTGAACTTACCACTTATGTATTACACTTTTTGATTTTTAAATAATATACTAACTTTTGCCCACGGCTCCGCTCATGTGTTTGTCGGTTATCGCAGTAAAAAGAAACCTGTGTCTTTCCTCAAGAATCAAAGTATCTCCAATCCAAATTTCATTGAAATCGGCACAGCAATTGGGCCGTGAAAGCGTGACAGACAGACAGGCAGAGTTACTTTCGTATCCATAATATAAGTATGGATACTAACTGACACATGCAACTTCATCAGCGTCTCTTTTCATTGAAACTTGAAATTGAACCGGCTGTTTACGTGTGATATCATAACCAACGGAAATAGGGATATTTTTTTCTAAATATATATTATTTTGACCAACATGATTTAACGCAACTTGTTCGTGTATCTTTTTAAATAATTTATCAGTAAAATTTAAATTAATGTTTTGATAATGTCCTGTAACTTTTTTCGAAGGTGCGAAAATTGGTGATAGGTTACGGCGCTCAAAAAATTATGTGGCATTTGAATATGAGTTATTCCACATATAAACATAAATAGTGTGAACCTATGTCATTGACATGTCTTGAGATAGAAATTTTAATGTAAAGGCTTCATATTTGATTGGTTGAGGGCTATCTCTGAACATATTTTGACTGCTACGTCACACTACTAGGTTGTTATAATTAAAGCTTACACAGGTGAAAGAAAAAATCTTAGGTCTGCAAATAGGAAACTTGGAATTAGATAATTAAAAGATATTCACCAACTGTATTATCGTGTGCTACCATCTATAAATATTAAGTAATAACATTTCAAGATATGAAACGTAGTCAACAAAGTATTTGCAATTGAAATTTATCTCAAATTGTATAAGGTTGTGAAACAGCTTGCCAAAAACTTGAAAGTGTAAGCATTGTATGGCTATTGAATATATTGAATGGATTATCACAACTCTAATATAATGACATATTAATTTTTACTCTTAAGATGAATGAACTAATCACCGCTGATATTTCCTTAACGGGTAGCCATTTATTTAGATTCTTATGGAATATAATTAAGGTAAGTGGGATGTTGATTCATATGCGAATCTGTCGCTAATACCTAATTGCACCTTAACTTATAGTTAATGTTAGGAAATACATTTTATGTTTATAAATGGCACAGCTAATAAACTTAGTGTTTACTAAAATTACTGTTCAAGATAATTAAGTAATAATAATAGTAATATAAAAATCTAATATATAAAATTCTCGTGTAGCGGTGTTTGTAGTTAAACTCCTCCGAAACGGCTTGACCGATTCTTTTGAAATTTTGTGTGCATATTGGGTATGTCTGAGAATCGGACAACATATATTTTTCATCCCCCTAAATGGTAAGGCTGACCCGCAGGGTGACTCTGCACGTGTTTATATAGGTTATCATGTTTAATAGTAGTCTATTGTCATTTTTCTAGAATCAAAGTATCTCCATGACAAATTTCCTTAAAGCCGTTACCGTGATTTAACTGTGAAAATATAACATACAGACAGACTTACTTTCGAATTCATAATTTTAGTATGAATTTGTTAAATCTGATGTATAGTTTATTTATTTTATTAATTATTAAGTAGTAAATAGCATTAATGATTTATCAGTAGGTACTATTCAAAATAACCCAGTGTATGTTGGTCACAGTCATACACAAATCATATTGCACATGCACACGACAACATCTTACGAACATGCGCAATAAATACATTTCGTCCGTCACTTACAAAAGGCCTTTGTCGGAAAATAACTACATTATATTTTACGATTGATATTGTGTAAACTTTGGAGAGGAAGTTTTGCTTGTCTCGAAAACGTGACGTGGACGGGTAGAAATTGTCGGTTTGAGGTAAGAAAGGATTTCGTGATGCGACAACGATCTCAGAACTGTATTTTGAACTCCTGTTCATGAAACACGTGTTGACATTTGACCTGCGATAAAGTAACAGTAATACATTTACATACTAAAATTGTTTCCGAGTAAAAGTTATAAACGTAATGAGAAAGTTTTCTGCATAATTTGACTGGAGTGGTTATAAAAACTTAATTTTACAGCTTTAGAATGGAGTATAAACCCTATGAACATTTAAATCTACGCAACCAAAAGAGCGGGACATTATAGGTTGTTGATGAACCAAAGGAGATTTGTATCACTACCTCGTCAGTAAGTCGTAAGTCGATATTTCTATTAAATAAAATATAGCGTCGTAATTGCAAATGTGTATTAATTACGTGTAGGAAAATATGTATAAGTAGGTACGTATACGCAATATTGTTATTTTTAATCTTCGAAAAATATAACTTGGTAGGTATGTCTAATAGTAATCTCATGTCATCAATGTGGCATACACTATTAGGCATTTTTTGCAAAATGTATTTTCTGAAAATTATAACGTATGAAACATTTTATAAAATACAAAGTGCTGAAGGTGTTTTAGTTACTTTTTATCCATTTATCCATTAGCAAATCATTTTCAGCAAAATCTCACTACTTAAGGTTCATATTTAAAAATTGAGAGGAGACAATCTCTAATCACAATCCCGTACCTACCATGTCACTGAGAATACACAGTTGAACTAAGCCTTCTGAATCAAGCCTACTGCTAGTTATTATTCATTTAATTAATCGTGCTCTTGACTTGTTAGGAAGTGTGATCGCGTGAGCTTCACTTAAACAGTTACCTAATAATATAAACATTGACGGGCTTGCCTTGTTCCACTGCGGTATTTTTTAACGATTAATTACACTGCCAATGACCTTTGCTTATTGTTTTATCCGAACACATGCATAATCGAGAGAATAGAACTACATGAAAAAGGTAAATACTCAAATATCATTAATTAGGTATTTATTACAAAAGTGTTTGTAATTCAATGATCTTAGTTATCTTAATTAAAAGTCTGTCTTCTTTTTTATTCACAGATCTTTTTTTTTATTTTTGCTCATTTTATTATGAAATATACCACGGTTTTTAAGAATCCTGAAATAAAAGATACAAATAAAAACTATGTGACTTTCCATCACACACTTTACATCATAGCCCAGAAAAGAATTTTTGAAGACAAATTCAGAAGCTGTGGCAAACCCAAATAGTCTTCAATAAAAAAATAGATTTAAGAGTCATTAAAATTTAATGTTTGTAAATGGTTAGAGGTGCTATATACAATCTCGACACTACCGCTGCCATTTGCGTGTTCCCAATATATTATTGAACATACCAATAGTATTGACTTACTGCTTAGCGAATATATTCAATTGACGCTAAGAATGTGGCAGTAGATAGGAATTTTTAATTTTTAGACTGATGTAATTAATTGTTTTTTTTTTTGTTTTTTTTTTCACTTTATCGAAAATAAAATCTGACATTTCGTGGTGTACAAGTCATATATACCTAATTATAATGAGATAAAAAATGATAAAATGTTTTGGCGAAAGAAATTAAATAAATTAAAGAAAAGAGCTTCACAAAGTAACTGTAGGTACATACAAATATAATATTATATGTATGTTGCTCTGTCATGGTACACAACATTGATCCAAGTTTTTGGCATTAAACGAAATATATACATACGTTTTCTTTAAATTTATGAAATGGGTTTGACTTAAATCTTAATGTGACTATATTGCACATACGACTAAAATTAAAACGGCCATAGTATTTTAATAAACGTCACATTTTCAATTTATTTTTTGTGACGTAACTTAGACATACCTAATTGGTGTTATATCCCAAAAAAAATATTCAGAATACAAAATGTGGACTTATACCTATTACAATTTGTATTCATGCTACGTTAGTTAATAAATATATTGTAGGATGTACATATGCATTTAAAAGTTCAACAATTAACATTATGAATTATACATACAGTGCACATTTGTACAAAATTAAATTAATAAAAACATATAAATTTTCTTAAGGTGAGAATTTCGATTCTAGCGGATGGGATGTATTGCTATCATGATTTTTTCAAATTCATCGTTTACACATCCGAAAACTTACAGATATAGATTAATAGCTGAGAGGTCATTTTAATAAATAGTGAGTTACATAATAAAAGTACAGATATTTATTTTATATAAATGAAAAACATCTAAAAACAATTAATTTTCAGCTTTACACACGTCAAATTTGGGCCGCTAATGCTTTTATGCCGTAAGCACCAACCAAAAAGATTTTTGAAAATTTCATTTCCAAGGAATCCAATAAAAGATGAACGGCTCTGTTGAATTTCGTTATTTTCAAGATTAGAAAATTGAGATAAGATATTACGCGAATATAACCGCTGGTAAACCTAACTCTATGGTTTAAACATTGCATTAAAATTTTGGTTAAATAAAAAAAAATATTAACAAAACCTCACTGTAACAATAAATATCTTCAAGTTTTGAGTGTGAGACATGAGACTTACTTCGTAGGAACTGTTAAAGAATTTGCTTCAACTTCAACCCTTTTCATTTTTTGTAGTTTTAACAAAAAGTAAGAAGTACTTACTAATGTAATATGATTAAATTGTAAATTAAGAAAATTGTTTAAGGCTTTAATGAAATAACAAAAATATTCAAATCTACGCCACAACAAAAAAAAAATTACCAATAAGTTAATGGAAAACTTATGCCTCACCATTGTTGCAGGATGTGTGGCAGGATGTCTGTACAAAGGACTGGATGCAATCACAGGCAACAGAACAAATGTGTGTTCGTTGACACTGCACAGGCTTTATATAGCGGCATCTTTACCTATGAACTTCTTGTGACCTAACGCTGGCGCATCCCTACGAACTCAGTACATCTTGGTATGGTTCACTTAGAAACGTGCCTGTATGCATACTAAACAATCATATTCTAATAGAATTTAAATTATCCAAACAATTTTTGGCATTATTCGTAATGCCTACACAATTATTTTATTTTATTAGATTGCACAATTTTAGTACCGAGTTCATTGAGGGCATGTCGTAAATTGTGAATATCAAAATAAATTAATAGAAATCTTGTCTCGTTTATAAAATATTTGATACTAGTTGTTGCCCGCGGCTCCGCCCGCGTATATGTCGGTTATCGCGGCAAATATATATATATTACTGCTATATTACTATATTAGTATAGTATAGTATAGCTATATTACTGTAAAGTTTCATCCAAATCCGTTGAGTAGTTTTTGCGTGAAAGAGTAACAAACATCCATCCACACATCTATCCATCCTTACAAACTTTCACATTTATAATATTAGTAGGATTTCTATATTTTCTTTTTATAGACAAAACTAGTAATGTGTTGCTACTCAGTGTGATAGTATTCTCTTTTCTATTCTGCTTACCACCATCAAGTCCACATTTTACCTATTTAGAAGGATCGTACCTATTTCCGAGTTTTTGAAAAATTTTGGTTCTTGAATACCTTGATGTTTCACTACTTTGATCTCAGCTAATTAAATGAAAACTGATCAAGTATTATTACACGAGGATATAAGTGTACCTGCCTCTGTTTTATATTTTTAGACAATTATCAAACCGAGGGACGTGATAGTAAATTCTGAATATCTTCGCAAAGTTCATGTACAGTCAGCATCATAATCTTTTGTACTCTCAGGATGCTAAAAATAATGTGAAAAACATCAATTCAATATTATATTGGCAGACATGGTTCTCAAATTATTGTACGCATTTAAAGTGGTAAAATTATCTTAACTATCAGTTGTCAATATTGTGTTGGCTGACAGATTGTTCATATTAATGTTATCAAATAGGTTGTTCAATGGTATCTAGGCCTGAGTTTTAAGTATTTACGTCTCTTTTTCCTTAAATACCTGTCTCGTTCATTTCTTGCAAGACGTAACTGATATGTCTTTTGTTTGGAATATTTTAAAAAAGAAACATTTTGTGGTATTCTTATATATTTAGGGTAACGGTAACATTAAGTTCAAAGCGTCTAGTAATTGTTTATGTTGACTTGTCACATTAGAGAATGCAATATATACGCATTTCAATTTATAGCAGTAAATGAAATAAATTAAAATATAATAATAATTTATCCATATTTGACAAAAGACTTCTAATCTAAAGAAAATTCTTTGAAAAATACTATTATTACTTACCATCCAAAAGTTCTCACGTGGATTGAATTTTACGGCAGTGTATATAAAATAAACACTGCAACAATCTTCTACTAAATAAGAAAAAAATCATAATAATATTATATTCGAAAGTAACTCTGTTTCTCCATCTGTTACACTTTCATGGCTAAACTAGTTCGTCAATTTCAATCAAACTTTGCAAAGAGATGCTTTGATTTTTAGGAAGGACATAGGGTGATAACAATGTTCAGTAAATACAGGTAACTTTTCCAGGAGATACCTTTCCTAACTGGTATTAGTACAGTATTAGAAATACTCTACACAGTAATAAGTTTATTAATCTGGGTCTAATGGTCCCAAAACTGTTATGGCCCATAGTCCAGACGGCGACTCATACCACCGACGACTACGTTAGAATCGACTAAGATCAGCCCTCTTCCGATTCAATTCTCTCTCTCGTAACCCTCGTGTCCACACTAAGCTCGTCGTCTCACGTCCATTATTCAGTGATGCTAAATTCTGTTGTTCAAAAACTCTCCAAACAAAACTAGAAATAAAAAAAAATGAGTTTTTGTCGTTTATTTTCTAAATATCAAACAGACGTTAATTTCAGGTCTTTCTTTGCTTATTGACGCAAGAACAGAAATAAGAATTGTGGAAGCACTAGGCAAGGTGGACTTGCCTGGCGGCTCACGGCGATTGATATTAGGAAGTTGTATATAATTATATGCTAATCGGCACGAGAAGTCCTATATCGCGATACAAGATTAGTAGTTACTCCGTAGTTCAATATATCTTCGGTAGATAGCGCTGTAGTGCGTTTCTATCGACGCTGTATGTGGGACCCGCTGCAACGCTGCAAGCACCATTGTCACTTTGAAATGGACAGAGGTTCTATGTTCTGTATAATTTGTTTATATAACACAAAATAAATTTATATGTTACTGTAAAAGCTTGGATATATTAATCTTAAGGTTTTAAGCCAGAAAAAATCGTCCTTTTTTAAGGTTAGAGTCAAGAATAGAAAAAAAATAACTATAAATTTTGGAGGTTTCCATACTTAAAACTGAAACTTCAAATTTTTTTTTCACCAGGCAGCCATATTATGGGTCACCATGCTGCATTGTCCCTTTTCGCATTGAGGATGGTGACCACCACTCTTTGATTCTGCTAATGCTTTCCATCAGGCAGGGCAGAGTAATGTTGCCAACCAAAACATAAAAAAAGTTATGTTAGTTAAATTAATGACCGCGATAACCAACATATATTTGGGCAGAGTCGCATGGATTTCCATGCGAATATTTAGTTTCTGAAGTAAGCTTGACTCTACATCTCATTATCTTTTTCACTGGGTAAGTCATATGCAGTCGTCTTGGCAACATTTTACATTAAAATGTTATTGGTGGGATATTCCAAGCTTCCCAAAAATCGTTGCTGCTTGCATTAGTTTTGTTTTTAATCCCCCACGCAAAAAGAGGGGTGTCATAAGTTTGATGTCGATGTCTGTCTGTGTGAGTGTGTGTCTGTGTCATCGTAACTCTTAGACAGATGGACCTATTTCGATGCAGTTTTTTGCATTTGAAAGTCAGTTTCCTTGCGGTGGTTCTTAGTTATGGTTGGTTAATATCGGCCCAGCAGTGAAAGAGTACCAGCTTTTTTCCAAAATGATGTAAGGCATTTTTGGCGTATGAATACGCGATTAAGTGCTTATACATAGGGGGTTTTAGTTTTTTTTTATTTTACTTTTATATTTTTATTGGCTGACCCACGCAACTTTGTCTGCGCTTTTTTAGTCATGCTTGACGCCTATTGGCTATAAGTTTGATGTTAACTAGCCTATTTGGGCAAACCAGCAATACACACATTTAAAACAAAACATTAAGATCGGTTAGATAGTTTCGTAATTCACCGTGAAAATTTAATAGATGAATGTAAACAATTATTGCCTCATTCGACTTGCAATAAAGAGTTATCAGTAGGTATTCTCAGAGCAACCAGCTTATAGTAGTTTGCTGCTAATCCTGGGCCTCTCCGATTGCGCACCTCTTATCATCAATCTTTGGCTTTTCACATTTGCACATACAGCTCCTGTCAGTCAGCTATCTTGCACTACACTAGCTTGTGGGCGTCCTACTATACATTTTACATGGTTTGCATTCAAGAACTCATAGTAGGTTCTACAAAATAACTGTTATAATATAATTTCGGTATTCTTTTTACTTTATAATGGGGATTTTTCGTTTTTAAAGACGTCAATTTACATAATAATTACAATAATTTTTAAAGTGAAGTTTGTTAAAAACTATCGTTTATTTTTTAGAACATTATTAATCATTTAGAGACCAATCAAAAGATACGGTTAATTAGAAATTTTATTTTTCCAACAACAGCAAGTAAAGAATCACATTCTTGTTGATCTATTTTACCATTTTTCAATGTATTCACTATTTTGTAATATAAGCAATAAATTGTGTATGTATACATTAAAAAAAAATATTATAGGTATAATTACACGTTCTGTGTAAAACTACAAGTAAGATTATTTGCTGATAAGCTTTTATCGAATACTGATATTATAATCTAAGAATGGATTCAATCATTGATATCTCAAACAAAGTAGCCGCCATAAAGTTAAGTTCCGTGTTAACCTATGCGTTTAATTAGAATGACCTCTTTAAGTGGTAAGGTCAAGTAAAATATAATTAAATGGAAATAGTAAACCTTTAATAGAAAGACCCTGTAGTTATTCAGTCCTCACCGCAGAGTTTATTTGTTTTGCCATCTACAGAATCCAATATTTCTCGTTGGCCGAAATTGGACCCTAACTTTTTTATTGGTATGAAAACTTTTTAAGGCGCGTTAAGCGCTTTTTCGGTGAAGAAAAATCGTGCAACTCACATTATCATCACCGAACGCTTTCCATGAGCTATATTTTTTTACAAAGAAGTATTAACGCGCTTTTTATTTAAAGAGCAAAGAGGTTCGTTTCAGGTTAGCTTAAACACCGTTTATTTATAGTTATTGTTTTTAGTTCTATTGGCAGTCCTTATGACTGACACTCCTCTTCATTACATACTCCTCTGTTTGCAAGTAGGTATCTATTTTTTTTTACGTGTGGAAACCCTCTCGGGCCGTCACTACTTCAAGCTAACACATCATAGTAGCAGCGCTACGATCGTTCGTCTGGCTGACTAAGCCGGGTCTCCTGCGACACTGTTTTATGTTTTCTAACACCTAACATAAAATATCTCTCAAAATATGGGCGTGGCTTAACTGTTTGGTTAGTTCTAACAAGCAAATATGTTATGCGAAGCGGACGGTAAAAACCTATCCCCGTGTTCGACTATGGGGGGGGGGGGCAATTTAATTCGCTATTATTAGGGTTGTGTATTTACCACATAACATTCTTCATTTTAATCGTTGCGGAGGTAAAGGTTTATCGGTTAATTAAGTAACTGATACTTTTTCATTCAATTCTTTACTTTCATTTTATGGTTCTCTTAGAATGAAACTGAACTGAACTAACATTAACACTAATATTATTCATATTTATACTATAAAGGAAAAATTAAAATAATATTAAAAGGTTACCTAACATCAGCATTATGAGCCATTTAAATATTTCAAAAATTAAATATGTCTATATATTATATTTTTTCAAATCGGACAAGTACTTCCTGAGATTAGCTCCTTCAAGCGAATTAAACAAACTCTTCAGCTTTATATTTTTTTTTGCATAGCTTAAAAATGTGTTTGTCAGAAATCGGTGCAAAGCCCAATACGAACATAATGAACACCGCGCCGTTCACCGCGCCGGTAGCGGTGAGTTTAATGCGTTATCAGAGTTGCAATTTCTCATATATGACTTGTAGGCTAAGATGAACAAAGTAGTCATACTCTCAGAACTGTCAGTAGTATGAATAAGATTATTAAAGAACTCATATGTTTCCACAATCATCTAATTTATTAGACAAAATAAATATGGGTTAAATTACACTTTCATTCCAACAAGTTAACATGAAACGTTTAAAGTTTTGTACGTAATTGATGATATAAGGCATATTAAGAACTAACGATGCGAAGAGAATCGTAAAAAAAGTGTGTACAACCAAGTCTATTATTTCACTGACACGTGCCATTTTTATTTTTGACAAGAAATGTTACATTATCTGTTAGAGTATATTTTCGGTCTTTGTTATACTTATACTTAGGTATATACTACTTCGATACTAAGTAGACTTTATAACTTCTATTTAGTATCGACCGAGTGTATCGTTTAACTTTGCAGTTATGTGGCCAGAATAATTGCAAGAATAATAATAGATACATGAAGTTTGAAATTTATTTTTGTTCGCTTAAATAGAATAGAATATAATAAACTTTATTGTAAACCAGATCAAACAATTTATTTTTATTCCAACAAGTTAACAGAAAACGTTTAAAGTTTTGTTGAGCAGGTGCATATTTATAGTGTATTTATATGGCCTTTGTTCGGCAGTGGACAGCAATAGACTGAAGAAGAAGAAGATAACCTAATAGATATTATAACTATTATGAAGTTTATTAAATACTTTTTTCTGTAAATTGTAAAATTTTAACGTATGTAAAAAAATACACGAAGTTAACAACACACTGTATAGTATGTGTTTGTATATAAGCCTAGAGAATAACCAATTTCAAGGATTTCAACGTAATCATTAAATTGTAGTTTACATCGTAAATAACAATATTTTTGATTACATAATAATCATTTAAAACACGTTTTGAATGTATTTACATATATCTGTCCTTCACCTTATAACAAGGACATAAACCTTTCTTCTTATAAAAACCAATCACTCTTTAAATACACTTTTAATACAATTATCATAGAAAAGAACTTGCAGAACTTGATTATTCAAAGTTAACTGGTTGAGTTTTTGTACTCTTTAGTTGTTTATTGAACAACTAGATTTGGAGTTGTTTTAAACTATGATTCATTAATATTCCATGTTTTATTTTCATTTAAGAGAGTTCATGAGTAAATAATAAAGAGTATTTAAACAAGGCGCGTAGGCTACGTCGCTGACATCGTGATTATCAATTTCTTAATTTTTTCAATGCATACTTCATTCGGGTCCAACTGCTCTTCTTAAGATTCATCGTTCGCATATTTCGTTGACAAACAAATACTACATAGTATGTACCAAGGTGTTTGGTGCGGCCGATCGGAAGTAGAGTCAAATTAGATGTATTTTTGTATTTATTTTTCTTAGCATTTTTTTTATTTATTTATCTTTTTGTGTTGTTACTTTAAAAATGATCCAATCTGAAAGTTCCTTGGTTTTGAGAAGCATGAACAACATCCATCCTACACAAGCACAGGTGTGGAAGTGACAGGTATGGTTATCTGCTAACCTACAATAACCTAACCTAATAAAAGAAATCAAAATAAAAAAAATGTCATTAAGCTATCAGCTGATGTAGTTGTGTCATTATCATCGGACGACCGCAAACCTGAGGGCGAACTGAATTCGAAGGTTAAACTGTAATATATCTATAACAGCTGTATATCTATAACAGTTCAACCTTCATATATACCTATTTAAGGGCACTGACTTTCCAATAACGATTGGCTTAGATGTTCATGACGCGACGGGTGGCTTCTTTCCGGGCGGAGTGTGGCATTCGCCCCCCGCCCGAGGAGGTACGCGAGTGGCGTGAAGCCGCCCGTCGAGCCACGATGGCTCGCTGGTCGTTCCGGCTGGAGACTCCACGCGCTGGCTTCGCCGCCGTGGAGGCTCTCCAGCCGGTCATCCACGAGTGGGCAGGGCGGCAGCACGGGACTCTTTCCTTCCGACTGACGCAGGTGCTTTCCGGGCATGGATGCTTCGGGAAGTACCTGCACTCGGTCGCCAGGAGGGAACTGAGTCCCGCCTGCCACCACTGCGACTGCAGTGAGGACTCGGCCCAGCATACGCTGGCGATTTGTCCGGCTTGGGCGTCGCAGCGCCGGGCCCTCACTGCAGTCATCGGAGGAGATCTCTCGCTACCGGCCGTCATCCGCTCCATGGCCGGTAGCGACAGCAGTTTTACCGCGGTCGCAGCCTTCTGCGAAGACGTAATTTCGCGGAAGGAGGCGGCGGAGAAGGCCCGGGAGGATGATATCCACTCGGACCCGATCCGCCGCCGGCGAACCGGGCGGCGGAGGCGCGCATACCAGCGCCTTATGCCGCCCTGAGTGTGGCCGCGGATGGTGGGGACGGGTTTTCCCCTCCATCCGCTTTAGTGGTCACCCGCGAGGGGGTGACGTTACGCGTGTGCCGTACGTCGCCTAAATGGAGAGGTGTTGGAGGAGGGTGCCCGCTTCTGTGCGGGCTGGCGCCGGGAGGGGTCCGGAGGTCTTACTGCAGCAGTTCCCGGATCTCTCCCTCTCTCAGGCGCAGAGTGGCACACCGTGTGGTTTTAGTCGGTTCGATTCCGACACACCGCCCCGCCGCAAACCCCGGCGGGGTGACGGCCCGAGGGGGTTTCCACACGTTAAAAAAAAAAAAAAAAAAAGATGTTCATGACAACTGGCTCTCCGAAGTGCAAATACAGTACCACTATCAAATTTCAATACTCCGGGCTATTGTAAAGGCTTTTAAGAAAAACCCAATAATTGGCATGACCCGAGAATCTAACTTTTGTTGTTGACAATTAAAACAGTTAAATGTTCTACTATTACGCCATACACACAGACTGATACAAGTAGGTACTTGTTTGTGATAATGGCGTGTAAAATTAAATCATTAACATTTAAAACTAAGCATCCATAACCTACGTAATTGATGATATAAGGCATATTAAGAACTAACGATGCGAAGAGAATCATATGAAAAGTGTGTTCAACCAAGTCTATTATTTCATTGACTCGTGCCTCTGTTAGAATATATTCTCGGTCTTTGTAACAGAAAAGAGAAGCACCACAGAAATAAGGTCCCAAGGTTATTTGATTCAAATTGCATAAAACCTTCATGATATTAAATACGCTAAAGTAACTATTATTGTCCTAGGTTAGTCAGTTCTTAATATAACCCAATATAGATTCGATTCTACGACAAGATACAATAACTTTTAATAACATTTATAAATTTATAAATATACAAATACTACGTAGTTATTATGACTATGTCGTATTTGTCATTATAAGTGCTTTTAATGTTCATCCTTTTTTTTCTGCGGATATCCCTTCGTGGGCTGGTGATTATGTCGGGCTCGAACCGTCTAAAAACCACACACCGTCCCGGGCACTATAAGCCGGGGAACTAGGTGCACCCTCGAAAGGAAATCCCTGGAACCCCGACGTACCTCGGAGTATACGACGTATCATGAAGAGCTAAAGTGAGTTTGTATCTTCGGGATAATCTATCAATTATTAGTTTGGATTCAAATAGTATTTTGTTAGATAACTCTTTTACCGAGAACGAAAATAAACTACAATATTACGCTATGTATTGATCATATTGATGATATTAGTAGGTATATCAACATCAAGAAAATGCGAACAAATATGGAACCTGAAAATTAGGACACAAGTTTTAACAAATATACATACACATGACCCGAGTATTGATGAAAAATGTGGCACAACGAGTAAAACTTTTACTTTCGAGACTCTTTTTTTGTTACCATATAATATTTACAAATAATTATAGTTACTTAACAACTAGTCAAGGCCAAACAAAGAAGAAACTTACTTAGTTTAAATTGGTTATCACTTTTTTTTAGATTGGTGTTTACAGGAATAAAAATTTAACATTTAAATTTACTTTTAAATAAATTGTTGCAAAAGGTATAACGAGCTATGACAAGGAAGTGAATCTAATTACCTTTATATATTTAGCTCACAACGAGCAAAAGCTGTACTACATACATAGATATAACTATGCGTAAATAATTCGAGATTTCATTTGCAATGTAAGTATTGTATTACATGATAAAAACTGGTTCAATTGTAGAAGTCGACGAGAGTGACAGGTTAATAGCCAGCATTAGCCGAAAGCCGAGTCACACGTTTATTACGTCACAGTCTGGTATACTGTATATCCTGTGGTTGTATAATATATTTTGACTTTACTTTCTATCTCTGTGGTCTTGTATTAAAATCTATACAAATAAATAAAATTTCAGTGTCTGTTTGTCATATTAAAATAACCACTTTTTACTAAATGCATAAATATGTATACATGGTACATATATCAAAAATGTAGTTTTTTTTTTTTCTGTCTGTCTGTCTGTTTGTTCCAGGTAATCTCTGGAACGGCTGGACGGATTTTGAAGAGACTTTCACTGACAGGTAGCTGATGATCCAGGGAGTAACTTAGGCTACTTTTTAGACTTACTTTGTCCTGCGGCGTTACTCGCGGTACGACGATAAGCGCGGGTAACACCGCGGGGTTCAGCTAGTAATAAATATTATTGTAAATGATTCCTTACGTGTTTTAGTAGTTGTTATAGTATAAAACATAAATTGTTATTGTACTTTGTTATTGTATGGAAACCTTTTAGTGGGTTAATTTTGGTTTGGTTATTTTCAAACATTTATGGTTTAAAGGATCAAATTATGTTGACATTTTGAATTAATACCTACTAGCAGTTCGTAGCACACAGAAAAAAAAAACTATTGTTCATAAAATGTTGACTTAAATTTACGTTCAATGATGTTGTGAAAATAATGATATCAGAGCCGTACATTTATTCGTCTATTTTTTTATGTGAATAGGTATATAAATAAAATATTACAATTCATTGTACAACATTTTTATTAAAAAATACAAAGATAACTTAATCATAATTGTAAGATATTTACAAAAGTAGAAAATTATAAACTGAACACTTGAGTTATTGGTGTCGTATCACATTGAACATATTTTAGTATTTTTACAAAGTGTAGATTATTTTATTTACTTTTAACATAGTATAATATTTATTATAGTAATTGGATTATGTTCAAACACTTGTATAATATACTAAAATATGTTTTTGTTACCTGCCTTTAATTCTGCAGCCTTTTGGTCAAAGAAAACCACAGTCTTAAGGCATATGAGATTCAACAGCTCATCTTTACAAGAAACTAGCTATCAAAGAACGTGTTGAAACCAATACGTTCAATAGATATTTGTTAAAATCAAACATTGTTTTGACAATAGCACTTATTGAGAATATTTTCTTAGGCAATTGAACTTCCATATCTTACATAACAGTTTGAGTATTAAATTTTCTTTGCTACACAAATATAAGTTCATTTCTGTTCCTAATCATAATCACGTTTCAAAAAAATATGACAACGTAGTATGAATGACTATTGGAACTCTCAGACATTTTTATGTAAATAATAAGCGAATCTAGTCTTAAAGTAAATGGCATTTTGGGTTCTGCCATCAGAACATTCACGGTATTCACTGAGTCTATAAGAAACCACTTATTATTTACGACTGGTAGTACGTACCTTTGTAGTCTAGTGCTGCTCTATCTTCTTGTTCTCTGGCAGCCTGAGGGTTGTTCTTGGCTTCTAATTCAGCACGCTCCTGCGAATACAGAAAATGTGACCGTTGAAATCCAGAAAAGCTAAAGTCATGCAATAACAAAAGAAAAAAAGAATTATCTTTATTTAATGCTTATGTTGTAAGTTTAACCATTTGACAGTACAGTGGTATTCAAATTATGTATTTATGTTCCTAAAAATTCATTATCAAAATCTAAAAAAATATTCTCTAACTTCTTTGGGTTAAAATACATCTTCGATTCGGGTAAGTATACATCGAAAACATTTTAAAGTGTATTATGTATTTTTTTTTATTGTTTGTACTTTGTAGTATTGTTTTATAACTGTAATTAGTTCTTTTAATGTAGTTCATAGCTGTAGCAAGCGTACATTAACTGTATTTATTTGTTTTATACGTAATAAAGTTCATCATGACATGTGATATGTCTAGTCACTATTACTTTGTTAAGTTATCTGTTATCTATATAGCACTGAATGCTGTTACAGATAAGTACTGTTAATAACATTATTTTATGATTTTCATTTATTTATAAATATACTACCAAATTAAAAATTATGATAATAATTAAAACCTTAACATGGAAATGGACTATACTGAAATATCTGAATAGGGTGTGGAAATAAATTGATGCAATTAAATTTGTCTGCATTTCTTGACACTACATCGGACCGGTTCAAGATATGGAATTTGTATTACACAAGAACAAAATTCATAAGATGATCTCACTCATTTCGAAAGATGAAGTTTACCTGATTAGCTTTGATTCCAGCGTAGATCAAATCAAGACCTTTCTGGATTTCAGGGGAGACGGGGGGAGGAGTAGGAATATGATCGCCCTTGACTCTGAATCCGAATTCATCAGCGGTGTATTCGACATTAATAACTTGGCCATCAGGTGCAGTGTAGCTGTAGGATCCGGTTTGTACAAGGGCGTTCAGGTCTTCGCCAAGATTTTTTAGGTAACCCTCTTCGGCAGCGTGGATGTTGTTGCCAGTTTCGTACCTGAAATTACCATTAAAGACTTGTGTTAAGCAGGAAATATGAGCAAAATAACTAAAGAACATATAAAACATGTTTTAGAAACTAATGTATTTACATTGACTAAGAGTACATAATCTGCTAGTAAAAGTAAGTGGTCAAGGTTGTATTTAACAAATTAATGGCAACTCGTACCCATCTACATGTTTCCATGGTCATTTGAGACATCTGTCGTTATTGAGATGATCCAAATGATTACTAACACGTTTCTTATGAAATGAAAATCGTTATTTCATTATGGACTATTTCTCTACTTGTTCACCAATTTTATAAGATTTATGAAAGAACATGAGTAATTGTAAAAATAGTTGTTAAAAAGAATTCCAAATGATTTAAATGATCCCATTTATTTATTATTGTCAAATTATTCATACACTTATTTAAGCCATGGTATTATTAGCTGTTACTGCTTCGTTGGTCTAGCGATTGACATACGTGACTGGCAATCAAGAGGTCTCGGGTTCGAATCCCGGATAGAGCCAAAAGTGTTATTGAGTTTTTCTGATTATAAAAAGCCTATTACGGCCGCCGTGGCCGTAATCGGCTAGGAGGACATTATTATTTTATTAATTATAATAATTGTTTTATACTAATAGATCTTTGGAATTTACTTACGAGGTCTTGTAGCTTCCATCGTTGCCTTGCTCTTTGTCAAAATGAATAATAGGGATGAAGGTTGTAGTTTCCAATTGAACCTTAGGCCTGAAATCATCAATTTGACTTTTTTGTCTGTACTCTTGCTGCTGAGGCGGTTGTCTGTAATCAGCTTGTTGGTAGTTATTATAATTTTGCTCTGCAGGTATCTGATCATCAGCCACTGGTTCAGGTTTAAGAGATATTTTTCTCTGAGGCAGAGCCACCGCAAGGGACAGCAATGCACAAATTGTGATCTGTAAAATATTATATTCACATGTCAGTAAGGGATATTGTACTTCTTTATATGGGTTTAAGGATGCAAATTAAGTCCAGAGGTGATGCCATACAGAAGAAGTTAATCATATTCAAAATGTTGTAATATAAGATGGAACGGATACAATAGGCAGCATCTTGTGAAACCGGCTCATTCGACACGCAGGTTGGGCGAAAGTGGGTCCCAACATAATATGTATTGACACTTACATGTCCACGAAGATGGCATTGTCTTATTGAGATCAACTGTCTTTTAGTTGTGCTACGTTAACAAGCAAAACCTTTTGTTCCAAATTATGTAACGCATATTTGATTGCGAAAGGTAAGTTAATAGAGTGTGGCCTAGTTAAATGTCTCGGTCAATATGTTATTGAACGTAATGCAGTTTGGTAAGTCAAACACAGATGTACTTTAGTAGGTTTGGGAGTTACATAACTTTTAGTAATAATACTGATTAGAATATAATATGTTGTATCAAGTCAATCTATATCTACAAAAGTTACGTCAGCAATAAATTTAAAATAACGGCTTTAAATTGCTAGTTACACATTGTTGTGAACTAACAATCCTACTAGTTAATATTATAAATGCGGATAGTAAAAATTAGGAGGATAAATGTATGAATATTTGTTATTCTTGCACGCAAAAATTACTGAACAGATTTACTGAGATGAAACTTTACAGTGATATAGCTTATACATCAGAATATCTCATAAGCTACTATTTATTGTTATAACCGATATAAACGAGTGGAGCCGTAGACGAAAGCTAGTTTTATAATACCTTGGAACCAGTTTTCGTTATGACCACGTTGTAAGCCAGTTACGTTGATACACCCGGCTTATTTGATAATCATTCCAACGTAATTTACAATTTTGAGCTAAGTTTTTGTTATAACCGATATTAATTAATTATTACACAAGTATTGAGTATTGATCGCTATACAATTTCTGATTTTAACTCTATTTCATTACCTGCAGGTACAATAATATGACTTAAACATTGGGTTGTATGATAAATATCAAGAAAAACATCGTTTATGTAACAAAAAAATCATTAGAACGAAGTTGCAACTATAAATTGAATGCAATTCTCGTTATTTTTTTATGCTAGTGATTTTTTTCTCGTGTGCGTATGATTTTAATTTTGTATCGATTGCGTGATGTTACATTGTTGCGTGTTTTTTACAGCTTCGAATAAGATCAATTTCAATTTCTCTGAAACTTTTGCCTTTTAATGAAACTCTGCTCTCAAAATTGCAAAGTGGATTATGAGAAATATCTGTTTTGAATATTTAACATTTATCTGTTGGCTTATAGAGCCAAAACTTTTTTTTACTTATTATTTTTACTTATTTTACTTTATTATATTTATAAATAATAAGTTTCTTCTTTACTAATATTATAATATGAAGAAATAGAGCTTGTGTCGTTATAGAGCGTAATCTCTGGATCTACTGAACCGATTTTGAAAATAATTTTACGAACAGTAAGTCACATTTTATCAGTGTCATAAGCTGTTTACATAAAATCGGATTACAGCAATATCCGACTTACACGCGGGCGAAACCGTGGGCGAAAGCTAGTTAACAATAAAAGAAAATGTTACTCTTAGCTCTGTGTAAATTTTTGTTGTCTTTTAAAAATCTTGGGGTATTATTTTTTTATCACCAAAGGCAATTTTCTAATGTTCGGAAAGTTTTTTAATTGTATTGATTAAGTAATAATAAATTAATCTTAAGAACAAATTATTCGTTCCAATTAGACGAGCCTATTAAAAAAAAAAAAACAAAAAATATTGGAATTGATGATTCTAATCAAGATTGATATATCGTAAACTAAATATAAAAAATGCCTCAGAAGAAATAAACAATAAAATGAAAATATAAGAAAATCAAATACATAAAACAGTTTGAGATCTTGAATAAAAATTTAATTTTGAGTAGATACACACGATAACATTCGATAATTCTTAAAGATATTTAAAACAAATCAATCAGATACTAATTAATTGTAATACATAGTCAAATAAATTAGTATTTGAATATGTGTTACAATATATTTCTACACAACAGCTCCAGCAGAGAAAAAAAGCTAGTGTTAGTAATTGATGTGATTAGTTGAAATAAAGTTATAGAAATTGAATGTTTGAAATAAACTAAAATAATTAATATAAAAAGCAAAATATAAAAAAATATAGAAAACAACGAAAACCTAAATTATATTGGAATGTAGGAATTTGAAGACGCAGACATTTAAATGTTAAAGTTCAGTCATCGACATATCTACCGACCCTATTTACTGCCTCTCACAACACTCGATTGCGGGGAAATCCTTCAACATGGGAATAGTTGCAAGAATGATGTATTCCAATCATGATAATATAAAGTGATACTAGATTTTCTCTTATAATTAAATAGAAAATAAATAAATATGGGTGAGGAAAGAAGAAATTAGGATTATGGGGAATGAATGTACACTCACCAGCAGTTTCATTGTGGTTTATTTGTGGGGTGACGTTGTGCAGCGAAGTGGCACGTGCCTTGTGGTGAACTATGTCAGAGTGGTAGTAGTGCGCTTGCTTTTATACTGCACCCCTGCCACTTATGCGAGCTACTCGGAGCCATCTCACTTTCATAGCCGACTTGCCGCTGCAATACGATGCAGCCACGATCGACATAGCAATTTTTTTCTTTATCAAAAATCAAGACATTGTTAGCTAGAATCCATGATCATTTGTTAGATATTTATCGTTAACTAGATTTTTATAATTCACCTTATTGTATCAATCATGAGTAGTCATGACATGTTATAAATTATAAAGTAAAATTCACAATTGATTTTTATTTATTTATACAGCTTTCCCGAAAAATACAAAAAAAAATGAAAAAAAAATAATAATTAGACTTCTCTGCCTGGTAATATTTGTTCAATCTGCATTATAAACATAAAATAGCATATCAAATCACAGGATTGTTGTTGATGATAAGTATAAAGTACATGAAGGACCGAGCTTTACTTGGTTATTTTTGTTACATTATCTAAAATAAATCCTAGCTAGATCTACTTATCGCCCCCCAAAAGGCAGCCGTTGCAGCAGTTTAGAGATTCAGATTTTATACAAGAATTGCTGGTTTAAAGGTTTTAGACATATATTTAGAGAATTTAATTTAATTTTAGACAAATAGCTACTGTAACACGCTGTAACATTAAATCTTATATATAGGAAACAACAAATTAACTCGTTCAACTAGAATCTGAATACTACTATGACATATTCAACCCTACAGATTTATGTATTCTAAATGAAAAATAACAAACAAATTGAGAACCTCCTCCTCTTGGTAGTCGGTTAGTAAATAAGTAATTTCTCAATAAATATCCTAATTGTAAATACTATCTCCTTAACACATACGATAAGATTTTGGCTTCTTGAACCAATCTTCGATTAGAGCTAAAAGAATACTTCTCTATTAATGTAATTAAGGAACACTAACTGCTAATATTGAGTTTTTATTCAATCATGTCATCATGAAAGTAATACTCACAGTCCCTTTGTAAGCACTAACAATGATTCAATTGTATGATGCATATGACATTGAATGATCATACATTCATAGACATTTTGTAAGACATCTGTAGTTTTTATTCAAGTTCTTGCCAATTATTGTTAGCTATGGGATCCCATTTTAAATAAATAGTTCGGTTTTTTATATGGTGTTCATTCAAATCGACATTCATATTTACATTATATTCAGATTTTTTTATGCGATATAGATCTGCTGCTTTCAGATGTACATTTATATTATTAACCAAAGTTTTCGGAAATTGTACAGCAATCTGCATTACCATACAGGATATGACACAGAGCCTATGTATTCATAAGTTACGCGAGTAGTATTGTTACACAATACTGTCTTCTCTCGAGTGTCCTTGGAGGGTTCTAGATAACGATTTGGTAAAAGATGTGCCAATATCTACAACATTATCGATTGCAAGAATTTTTACATCTTTTATTAATGACTTTATTATTTCATTCATGCGCAATTTGGAATAAAATTCTTATTATTATGAAAATTTTGTTAAACATATTAATATTTTTCCATATAAAACTTTTTTTTTAATGTCTGACTGTATTATGAATTTATACTTGACTAGTCGTTGCCCGCGGCTCCGCCCGAGTGTATGTCGGTTATCGCTGCAAATATTAGCCTATGTGTTATTCTGATGTATAAGCTATATTACTGTAAAGTTTCATCCAAATCCGTTCAGTAGTTTTTGCGTGAAAGAGTAACAAACATCCATTCTTACAAACTTTCGCATTTATAATATTAGTAAGATTAAAATAATCTTTCAAATTCATTAAATACCAGCACTTTGTTATCGGAAAAAGGAATTTTAAAGGAATTTCTTGTTCTTTCATCTCCGCTACCTTATCTTTAAACACATGGTGTAAGTGGCATCGCTTATGTTGGTGTTATATAAATTGTAGGCGTTGTTTTCGCTTGTCAGTGTAGCAACAAGTTACTATCAGTTATCAAGGCAACTTGCGCAATAGGCACAAGAGGGAGTGTGTAACTGCGTGGAAGTGGGCACGCCTGCGATGCGCTTCATTTCCGACCATTTTTGCGCATGATGTGCAGCATTAATCAAGATTTGCTTGATGCTTTCTATTCGTTATTGCTCCTGGGATTATGTAGTTAGTAGTTAGGCTATCTCATTGTGTAAGGAGACTTACATGACAATGTAAGGTGTAACAAGGAAGCTAGGGAAGACTATTTATTTGGATAGTAATTCTGATTACAATTTAACTTTGACATCTTTACTAATCTGATGGGAAAGTGAGTATATTAAAAATATAATTCTTTAGTGGCTGCTAATGAATTCCTAAAGTTCTGGGCACAAATGATTCATTTTTACTACTGCTTATTGCTGTGCTTGAGGTCTTGGGATCGAATCCCGGGTCGGATCAAATGTCTGCAAATATTTGTTTTTTCGTAGTGTGGATATTTTCTATCTATAATATGTATGTATTTTTTTTATTTATTTTTTATTTCGTGAACGAAAAATTTTGTATAGCGCCATCTGTAAGTTGTATGTAACAAGTACGAAGAACTGTTGTTTCAGTCGAGATTACTGCGTGGTAGCACAAGTGACCAGTTTAGTTTTATATTTTATTTTTAGAGCCTTACTTCGTTTTTTACCCGACTACGGCAAAGCCAAAGGAGGGTTATGATTTTGACAGGCTATGTATGTATGTATGTATGTATGTATGTATGTTCATTTGTTCCCTCCTAGCTCCGTAACTACTCATTAGATTTGGACAAATGAGGTGTTTCTAGAAGCGTCGTGATCGTCTTCTGGTTATAGGCTATATGACGTGTCACTGAATCTAATGTGGCGCCCTCTAGCCGACATAAAGTACTGTATTAAAAAATTAATTTGAGATAAATATGCCGTGTTTGGTATCATTGCAAAGGGCGTTACTTGTACATTTCAAAAATACATATATTATTAGCATTTGTTCGTGACTATGTCCGTATTTATTCGATAAGTGTGATATTTCTATGGTATACTTATTTGTTCCCTCATTCTTTCTAAACTAGTCAGAATAAAACAAATAAGGTATCGTTAGAAGCGTCTTGATTGCCCGCTGATAATAGGCTATATAACTTGTCACTGAATCTAATGTGGCACCCTCTAGCCGACGTAAAGTAGTGTATTAAAAAATAAATATTAGAGAAATATGCCGTGTTTGGTATCATACGAAAGGGCGTTACTTGTAGATTTCAAAAATATATATATTATTAGCATTTTCTCGAGACTTTGTCCGTATTTATTCGATAATTGTGAAATTTCTGTGGTATCTATTTAAAATATACTTTGCAAAGAAATTAGTATTATAGAGGCACCAAAACATTTTAAATAAAAAAAAGTAAAAACTAAAACCCAACTACGACAAAAAACGACGCTGAAAAAGTATGAAACAAGTTTCAAAAGCCGTAGTCACGCGTTGTTAAAGTGATATGTACCATATGGTACATTACACTACATGGACTACGGCTTTTGAAACTTATTAATGTACCATAGTCCACATCACTTTAACAACGCGTGACTACGGCTTTTGAAACTTGTTTCATACTTTTTCAGCGTCGTTTTTTGTCGTAGTTGGGTTTTAGTTTTTACTTTTTTTTTTCATAATAGGAAACTAATCTGATCGAAACAAACGAAATCCTTAAATGTCTTGAAAGTAACATAACTCCTATTTTCAGTATATTACGTGTAAATTATCACGCACAGAAGTTTTCCTATTGTTTGCATTTGTAAATTCTTAGAAAAAAAATAAATAGGTGTAGGAGAACAAAAATAAAAAAACATAAGAACTCTTTCATTAAATTAAACTAAGTTGAAGTAGAAAATAGTTTAAATATATTATATTTCAAGATACTTAAAGTATAAAATTTACCAGTAGTATCTAGTGCAGAGATCAGACACAGGAATGTAAAGACATAAACGTTTTAGTGTATCCCGTTTGTAACCAGAATACAAAACTATCTTAACAAAAATCACCGAATTCACATTCCACGATTGACATTTCGATAATTTCGTGAGACTAATCCAATTATTATTATTTTTTCAACTTTCACCAGGATGTCGTCATGAGGATCTTCGATCAATATTGACAATCACTGCGCATCGATCCAATTGGTTTGTCACATCTATTTCTCGCCTATTAGTCTTTCAATAATGAAAGATTAATAAAATAAATCAAGTATATAAATATATCAATCAGTAATACGTGACTCCTTTTTAAATTAAAAACGAATGTTATTTAAATTTTTAATTTCGTGATACCAGAGTCACCATCAACAGCCCTTAACAGCCCTCTGCTGGACATTAACGTCCCCTAGAAGATTTTGGTTTACTATACCACTTGGTCAGACGGGTTGATTTAAGGTTTGTTTCAAGTTTTCCTTTGGATTGCACTGATGTTTTGTTACCTAGTTGTTCCATTTATCACCTTTTTCAACCTCCATGGGATGAATAGGTGACACTGTACTATAACTCTGTGGTGACACACTGTATTTTTAATCCGTAAAAACTACACGGACAATGAAGATACTTTTCATAAATTCAGAAATATTTGTTCCTGATTGGCATGGCTATTATAGCATCGATTTCAATCGTTAGTCTCTACATATTATGTAGTTGCTATTTTGTCATATATTGTTTCAATTGCACATCTTGCCTATGAGATGAGTCTGTTACATAAAGCGGTACTTTTGAGGTTACTGACACTACTGCGTGCGGCATGGAGTGCCCAATTCTAATCGTTTTGCACTCATTAGTCATTATAGCATAGGTAGGTTACTGATAGTTGTATTATTTTGGTTAATTACTTTACATTTGTATATATTTACATATACTATACAGTGTAATGTTATACTAGACTTGGGAAACGATTAAAAAAAAAGAGATAAATTATTGAAGGTCTTGTATTGTCAAAATTATAATAACAAGGGAATCGAGAGGGCGAGAACTGAAATGTACATATGCATACAATTGCTCAGTATTGAGAGTTGAGAGAAAGATAAACGACGTTTTAGCCAACTCTGTGAGAACTTCAAAAAACTTTTTTTTTGTGAACACAACTATTTATTCGTGTTTTTAAAGGATTCCAACACTGTTCTTTTCAATATAAAATTTAAAATGAGGAGACTAGAATTTTAAAGGTCATAGAATAAGAAATTCGTATTTAAATCCCAATTGTAGACATTATCTTCACTCAATATCACTACGAGAAAAGATTACACTAAGATTAGGAATTATCCTCTCAAATAAATTTATAATACACGTGACTGCTTCGATTGTGTCTAGCGACTGTTGTCCTTAAGGTCGCGGGTTCAATTACGGGGCAGAACAAATGTATGATCTCCAAATATTTGATTCGGAGTTAAGGTGTTTTGTATGCATAGCAGTAATGTATTTATGAAAAAATGTATAAAAGTATTTTATTAGTTGTCTAGTACCCGTAGCAGAATCTTGATTAGTTGAGAACGAGATGACATGCGAATGTGGTAAAATGGTGACTATCACCTTTGGATTCTGCTTATGCTTTTCATTAGGCAAAGTAGAGTCATTTTAGCAGGGTCAAACATAAAAAAATATATAAGAGATGGAAATGTTTCGTAAATGTGATAATTTGTTTTTTGTACTGATGAGTTCAGAAGCACTGATAAGCTTCAAAGCTAGTTATTATTTTTAGCAGGGTCAAACATAAAAAATATATAAAAGATGGAAATATTTCGTAAATGTGATAATTTGTTTTTTGTACTGATGAGTTCAGAAGCACTGATAAGCTTCAAAGCTAGTTATTATTATGTCAAAGTCAAAAGGCATATAAATGATAGACTGTGACAATGAAATTGCAGTTGTATAAGCAAATCATTTACTGCAGAAAGTGGTCAAAGAAAATGAATGAGCTTGTTCGGAAGTGTTCTGCGATTATTTTTCCTTGTTCGTGCTAGTGGACTCATTATGAAACATATTATGTTTCACTTCGTAATCTCATTTTTTTCACAGGTGCCAACTTTGTAACTCAATATTTTTAAGGAAACTAAACTAGTTTGATGAATACCTACAACTAGTAGTAGCATAATGATATATAGGCCATAGCCTTAGATAGTAATTTCTGTGATAAACGCGTTCAATCAAACAAACTCAATATTATAAAGCTGAATAATATTAATTATTCAGCTTTATTTTATTAGTTTTTATTTATTAATCGCTAGGCAGAACAGTAGACACCAATATTACGGGATGTCTAAATGAAGAACCCACATCACAATAGTATGCAGTTGAATGGAATTTAATCGACGTAGGCGAAACAAAAGAGCTACGCAAGGACAAAGTAGATATTAAAGTGACGCTCCATTGTCGATCTACCCAAAGTATTTCTAATTTAAAATACTGCCTTCAACTCTACCTCCTCATCATGGGCAAGTTTCACCAGTTCCTGATAAAGCCTGATATAATTATCTGCCACAAAACACTATTTCAAAGGTAAAAGCTAATACATAAACGTATATCTGACAATATAATATCGCTAATACTTGTGAAACCTAAATCGATAGTTACCTAGCAGATAAGTTCACATAATTAATACATATTACTATCAAAAACTCTATTAGCACGTGGTGAAACTGACCCTAAATACTTTCAATACATCATGAAGTTGGGATGCAATATAGAATACCTTCTTGTTTGAAATTTTTATTGTGTCTTGTTTTTTGATTCTCATCAAACATGCATCCTATTCAAAATCTATGATGCTTGTTCTTACCTACAAACACTAACAATAGATGTTCATTGCATTGTTTTGCAGAAACATAGTCAATATTATGTTTTCATCGAAGTAGAATGTAACCGTTGTATTATTAACTTTGACAATGACATTCACACAATGTTAAAGAAAAATAAGAATAAAATCATAAATATTTTAAACCACATCATTCACTTAAATATTACATTGCTTTAATATAGCTATTACATTTCTCGATTCTTCGCAAATAAATTCTTAACTTCCCTATTCCCTTCTTTGTCCGTCTAGTTAGCTATTTAAAAAGGGGGAAACATCATTAAAAGAAGACGCCGCATTTCCTTAGAATAAGTATAGTAGACTGTTATAGAACATTATTTTTATTAGATTAGACTGTTATTATTTTTGTACAATCACAAATTTAACAAAAAAACGGACTTCGAGAACTGTATCAAATTGGAATGGAACCACACGGAAAGCACCAGCTTTAAAAAAAAAACATCAAAATAGTTTCATCCTGTGGAAAGTTAGGATGTAACAAACATAAAAAAATACAGTCGAATTGATAAATTTATTAATTATTATTATTAGTGTTGGCAGAGGTCTAATGGTACTTTAAGTTTAAAGTTATTCTGTAGGTACTGTTCAATGTTTTCAGATAATTTATATTCTTGATCAATCAATTGAAGACTTTTGCGATGTTACCACATATTTGACTTTTTACTTACTGATGTATGTATTTACATATGTGTATACATATTTTACGATATTTTTAAATGTCTTGTATTGTTTTAAAATTGACGAAAATATTTTCAGTTCTATGATTGCATGAAAATGAAAAGCACTTCGCCCTTTTTAAAATCGTAGAAGATAAACTATTGCGTTTATTTAAGTTCAATGATTTTAGAAAAATAGTTTCATAAATTTTGTTTTGTTATTGTTATACATTTTCTACCTTTGCATAATTTGATTTTCTTTTTTTTTTTCTTCGTTTGATTATGTTTCATAATATCTATTGCAACATGTTACTATACACTAATCCGCCGATGTACAAAAGTGTAGCAAGTTACAAATAAATCTTTTATGACCATCATAAACTTGCAAACTTTCTGTTTAATAACTCTTCTGTTAAAGTTTAAACAGAATGGAAAGAAAATATGTACATTATTTTGTTTGACATTTAATTTTTTATCAAGTATTATATTTATAGTTGCAACTCGTATAACCAGTAATACTCGAAATAGTAACAATTTATCGTATGATTTCCAGATTTTTATTAGTAGTTGTAATATTTTTAGTACATACTTATAGGTATCTGACAGATAGACACCGACAAGTGAAAGTAAAAATCGCAATGAGAGTCGACTTTTTGACGGTTATGTAACGTGTAATAGGTATTTTTAAACCATATCGAACATCTGAAATAAGTCGTTTAGGAATAGTTTAAATTCTAAACGGTCTGTATTCATATGTTAATGTGAACTTTAAAATATTTCTGATGTGCACAAAACTCTTATGAGAAGTACACCAAAATAGTTTAAATTAAAATGAAGATTCCTAGAAAAGGCATCAGCTTTTTCTTGGAATCTTAATTTGTTGCTAACTATTTATTTTTCTGACACTTTTAGAGACCAACGAAAAAGAACTTTTCCTGAATATCCTATTCAATCCAAATAATTTTACCTGAATATTTCACTAATAACGATGGCCAAAAACAAATTTATTTCTAGATCATGAGAGATCGAAATGGCAAACTTCCGACGTGGCCCATTGTCAGGATTTGAAAACGTAATCTTGGAAGAAATATTCGTATTCCACAAGGCTGATGAGGTTCTAATTATTTTTGTTACCGTGTTTATTACTTTAAGTCTGATTTAGTACTACTTATAGGATATTTGAGAACATAAAATACAGTTTAACTTCAATTCGGTAAAAAGGAATTTAATGTCTGACCTCACTAAAAATTTTGAGCTCATATGGTAGTTTTAGTGAAAATGCAACACACTTTTGACTTTACATCATCTCGATGGTGTTCTCCAGCCGTGAATACGAAAGGACTTTTTACTGTCAAGAAATAAAGCTATGTCAACTAAATACTATTATTAAATACAAGAACATGAATTTACTTATGGCCAAATCGCTCATAGCCCAGTTGCACTCGGTGATTAGAAACAATCACCGAGAGTAAGCAACGACGGCGCGTTCAGTACCCGGATGGGTGACCGCCAGTGGCATGTTACCATGAGCGTCTCCGTGACTTGGAGGTCACGTTAAGCAGTCAGTCCCGGTTGTTATTATATGATAACAGTCGTGCAGCTTAGTTGGAGGCCTTTGGTCGGCTTAAAAACATCCAACAGCATGATCAGGTAGCCGCAACGTTGTCTTGTCAGTTCCCAACCTGCACTTGGCCAGTATGGGGACGAATGGCCTTAACCCTCTCCTGCGAGGAGACCTAAGCCCAGCAGTGGGTCGTTATAGGTTGTTGATGGCCAAATCAACATTTAGTACACCATCTTTAGCCTATTGCAGACCATATACATGACATGCATATATAATTCCATTTACATATATGAAATTTATTGATCGGGGCCTAGTCTGAACTATAGTATGTACGTAAGTTAAGTTTTAGAAACTATCACCCAGCAAGATAACCTTGTCTTAGGGTATGCGTAAGACAAGTGCCGTATGTACAAAATCATGTGTGCTAACGGTCCCTGCTGAACAAATATTATAGGAGTCACTGTGAGACCTTGGATTATTTTATTGTATGTTATCACTTTGGATAAATATGTCATATATCCATAACACTTTGGATAAAGTGTTATGGACTATGGAACATTCCTAAGTTAATTAAAGTAAGCACCATAGTCCATAACACTTTAACAAAGCGTGACTACGGCTTTTGAAACTTGTTTCATACTTTTTAAGCGTCGTTTTTTGTCGTAGTTGGGTTTTAGTTTTTACTTTTTTTTATTTGTTATTAACAGGCAAAACAAATTTCGTGTTGGAATAGGAAGTACCAATACTACTAGCAGTGTGATATTCTGATTGACTTCAGTTACTTCATTTTAAGACGATGCGCCATCCTATCGTAGATTTTGAGGCGGTAACGGCCTGGACTCACACACACAAAGTTGGTGTACTCTTATATCAAGACAAAACTCGTAAAAGATTAATTATTTTTGCTTCTGCATAACATATGATGCTGTTATTATTTTTTATGGCATAGGGCAGACGCATCACTTGATGGTAAGCGATCACCGCCGCCCAAGGACACCCGCAACACCAAAGACGTCACAAGTGCGTTGCCTTGGGGATGGGGAAAGGAATGTGGGGAATGATTGGGTCTCCGGTATCCTCACTCACTCGGTGAAACACAGCGCAAGCACTATTCATACTGGTTTTCTGTAAGGCCGTGGTATCAATCCGGTCAAGCCGGCCCATTCATGCCGAAGCGTAGCTCTCTCACGGTGTAACTTATACTGGTGCTACTTATACTGATAAATTAACTAGCAAGCATATTATTCGGTTATTTGGATAGTATTGAATCATATATGTTATAATGAAACACAAATAGTACATACACATTTTTTAGATTAAAATTTTTATAGGTAGAAATATGGTACAAGAAAAAATATGTCAACGTACATGTACCTTAGATTTTATTCATCTCGCAATAAAAGTGAGAGGTGGAATAGGCGATTCACGTTGTGCGTTGAAGAATTGATCTTGACATTTAATTTGAACTGATATTTAAATTAACAACGGGTCGTATACCTCACGCAAGGTGGATTAGAGTTTATGAAGCGCTTTTTTATTTATAAGCTGATACAACGGTTTTTATCCTATCGAAATTGCAAAATATTTTCATACTATGAGAAAGAGCAAGGAGTTTTAGAAACACATTTTAAATATAACGTTGATTGAATGTTGTACTCGGCTACTTAGTCACTAACTTATGAAATCTAATTATTTTATTGATTTAAATAAACAAGATAAAATGGCTTAAGTAAATTTTTAAAAAGGAATGAACGTAAACCACTAATTAATTACTACGTACATTAGTACTCTGTTTATATAATTTTTGGACACTATTTTGAACTGCAAATGATTTCCTTGATCGCAATATCTCACAAAAGAATAATACTTAAGAAAAGTTTACACAATAATATATTTCGGACATAAAATATTATGACAGCTATTTTACCGTTTATAATTAACTATAACCAAATAGTTCTGGTAATAACTTATGCTTAAACAAGACTCGGAGCGTTTTTGTCGAAATAGAAATGAATATCGATTCAATCCTACGCTGATCGACAGTACTAAGAACATATGTTAAGAGAAATCGTAGACAATATATGCACCAGGAACGACAAGACTCAGAGCGGCATGTCAAAAATAGAATAAATATCGAATCCTACGTTGACCGGCAACAACAACTGTACTAGATATTATTCAATGTATTTTGAATGTATCTTAGAAATGTATAGTTTTATGTTAGAAATTTCATCAAGGAAAACGAATCGCATCTATTGCACAAGAAAAACAAGCTATAAGAATGAGTTATTGAGAATATTTGGAACCAAGATGAACTATGTTTAACCGACTTCAAAAAAAGGAGGAGGTTCTCAGTTCGATCGTATATATTTTTTTAATTTCTTTTTAATGTGTGTTCGTGGATAACTTCGTCGTTTATGAACCGATTTCGATGATTCTTTTTTTAATGGAAAGGAGATGTCCCAACGTTGGTACCATGATAAGGACATTCATCATATCTGATGATGGCATCTACGAGAAATTGAGTCGAACCTTGAAGTCGGTTTTATTTTTGTTAAATTGTAATTAGTTAAGATAATAAAGGAAATGACCATAGCCGCAGATGTATACAGAAGTAGATATGATTTTTTTTGCACCATAGGTGGATAATACAAGTAGTTTAAGTTTAATTTAGTTTAATGATTGGCTTAAAGTAATGATTAAGCTTATTAATTAAGATAAGTTCAGTCTTGTTAGATATTTTAATAGAGATAATTTTAGTTAGATATAGCTATCTAAGCGATCAAGCATGTTTAAAAGCAAATACAAGTTCAATTTTAACAAAAATATAACCGACTTCAAGGTTCGACTCAATTATTCTTGAATGCCATCATCAGATATTAATGTCCTTATCATGGTACCACCGTTGGGACATCTCATTTTTATTAAAAAAAAATCATCAAAATCGGTTCATAAACGACGAAGTTAGCCGAAAATATATATTATATATAGTCGAATTGAGAAACCTCCTCCTTTTTTTGAAGTCGGTTAATAAAATACAACTCAGTTTGAATACAAACATAGATAGCTGGATGCAATCAATTCCATCTTTCGCTTCATAATGGCATCTTGTTTAAACTACAAGTAATATATATTTGTATTACATTAAGTATTATTTTTAAACCTTGGTTTCTGTAACAAGCTAATCTTATTGGACGGTTTCTTTTCTTTTTCTTTATAAAGAAATAACTTCCGCATAAGGGATGAATTCTGTGTAGCAGATCTTTACAAATATACATTCGTCGGACATAAAGAACATTCAGATTCTAAACAAAAATTTTTGGAACACCCAAAGTGTTATCCGATGTGAGTTTGAAACCCAAAATACTCAGCGCAGTAGTAAGTGGCGTGGCGACTCCTTTAACCACTAGGCTAACTTTAAAACTCTAAAACTCTAACGGCATGTTCAATTTTAAATTTTGATTTATATTAAATTTTGACTTGAAATTTTGTTTTTAATTTGATTTTTTGCTTTTCTTCTTCTTTTTTTTGTGGGAATTGGAACGCGAAAGTTTAAAAGTTAGTAATATCAATCATTTTACGAGGATTGTATGACACTATATTCATTACCATTTCGGAATAGTATTTAAGGTATAAATGTTTTTCTTTTTGAAAAATGTGTCAGCTATACGAAAATCGACTTTTTATCAATGACACAGCAGTCAAAAGTCTTGACAAGAACGGATATACCAACAGAAAGTAAGGTGGAGGAAAGTCTTGTTAAAGAAGATTGGTTTGAGATTTGAGAATGAATATGATAAAATACAGGCTAGACGTGACTACCTCCTGAAATATCTGTTTTAAACCGACAAGGTTAAACGTAGTCAAGCTACCACTGCAGTTAAGATATGATAAATAGTGTCGCACGCCAAGTAAATAATGAAAATCAAATGAGAAAGAACTAGTATTCTTGCATTTCATAGAAGACGCTTCAAATACCAGAACATATAAAATGAAAGACAAGTTTCTATTGTCACCGATCGCCCTAGTAGAATTTTGCCCCACATACTACAATGATATTATCTGTAATCTTACTTATAGTTCACTGGCATCTTTGTCATAATTTTATAAAGCGTGAAAAATATTTTCCCATAAATAACGTTATAGTGAGCTAACCTCAAAAGATATACATAATATATGCTCTTGCAGACTTTTTTATAACTTTCAAAGGGGAACAATTTCATTTTTTTATGAAACTTCTATCGTTTATGTAGTTTACGCAATGTAATCTCTCAAAATAAAATCTTTTTTTCGGTTTGCAATTTTTTTTTATACTTCCCTTCTTTTGGTCGTACTGTTATGATATTTTAATAATGTGTAAAGCCATTCTCAACAACTGTGTAACACAAATACAAATTTTCAAATTGAACTAGTATTTCCTGAGGTTAGCCCGTTCAACCAAACAAAGAAACTCTTCATCTTTATAATATTAAATAGATCAGATATATATAGATAAGATAAAAATAGTATGTTTATTTAAAAAAAATATTTACATTTATTTAAAAAAATATGCTTAATCTAAGTTGACTTAAAATAGTATGCTAACAAAATAGTTTTGGTTCAAATTACGAGCTTTATAATATTTTCAAAATTCTAGAAGTCTTATATATCTATTGATATATTGGTTTTACTATTTAGTAGTTCATTTTTCGGGACACTTTCAGATTGTTCTGTAGCATCTTTGACAGCATGCACTGCATCGCTTGCAGATTGTTTTGCATCTTTAACAGCATCGCCAGCGTTGCTAATCAGTTCCTTGATGTTTTTTGTATTTGAAGAGGATTTAACTAATTCTACAACCTTTTCGGCTGCTTGAGCCGCATTCTTGGCATTATCTGCTGCTATATCGGCCATTTCAGCAGCTTGAATAGCTTCTTTAGCAGCATCTCCAGCTAGTTTTGCGTGTTTTATAGCTGCGTTAATAGCAAGCTCCCGCGAGTGATTTCCAGGTTGATTTAGTGTGTTTATGATTGCTTCTGTATCTTTTGCAGCTTTTTGGGCTGTATCAGCAGCATTTTCAGCTTTTTCAGCAGCTTTGACAGCTTTTTTGGCAGCTGTTTCGGCTACTTTTTCATGCTTTTCTGCTTCTTTAACAGGTTTTTGAACTTCACTTAGAATATTTGTTGTGTGAGTTCCATTCGACAGCTCTGTTAGTAAGAGAGGGTTCTCAGTATTGTGAGTAACACTTTTGTCATGTTTTAAAGTTTCGTTTTTCTTATAAATATTTTTTTCTTCTTTATTTGAAGGGGATTTCTTTTCGCCCATGTCTTTGGAATTAGTTCTTCTGTCGAATTTCTCTTCTTTTTTGCGAGCTGATTCTTCTTTAGGATTCATCTGACTGCCGCTAACGGATTTAGGCGTAGATTCATTATTTGTCATGTCCTCGTTTGTGCGGATATTCTCAGTTATATTATTATTATTCGTTAATTTTTTATCTAATTTTGCACTTTTTTCTTCAATATTTTGATGTACACCATCATTATTATTTTTGTTGGGTAAATGATGTGTTAAATTGACAGTAGTTTCTTTTCGGTTTTGGTTGTGATATTTGTCTTTATTTCTTTTGACCTGTTCCTTGTCACTTTTTTCAATATTATCATCAGTGTTTGTTTCTCTCATATCCGTTTTTTTTTCTTTATTATCAGGTGATTGAATTCTAGATTCATTTGTCCCGTTCTCGGGTTTCTTTGTTTCGTTTGCAATTTTTAATTCTTCTTTCGGAAGGAGCTTACTATTTTTATTCGACAGCATGTTTTTATTATTAGTGAGCTTCTCCTCACCTCCGGTAAGATATGGTTTGGTTTTGTTTTTCTGATCGATGTCTAACTTTTCTTCAGCTTCTGGGGAAGTTAATGCCTTTTCTAAACGACCACTTTCTAGTTCTGGAGATTTAACTTTTTCCTCTGTTACTTGGGTTTTTGGTTTTCCTGATGAAAGTTTAGTTTTAATTATATTTTTGTCAGGTTCAATTTCAGATTCTAAAGGTTTTTTTTCAGTTTTTGCAGAAATGTTTTTCGTTTCGTGAGGATTTTCCGTTATATTTTTAGGTATGTCATTTTTAGAAGCATGTTCCCCGCCAGTGGGTGTATTGTTATAAACCATCGCTTTGGTTTGTAAAGATGTAATGTTATTCTTTTCTGGTATATTTGTTTCATGCTCAGATTCTTTTTCATCTTTTATTTTAGAATTAGTTGAATTTGCTTCTTTTTGTTGTTCAACCTTTGTACTTTTTTTGTCTGTTTCTAAGGGCTTTGTATTTGGTTTCAAAATAGTTTCTGATATGTTTTTTTGTTTGTCATTTGTATTTTCTGTTTTAAGGGTTTCATTTTTTGGTTCAAGATCTTCTTTCAATTTGTCTGATTGCTCTTTTTTTGCCTTTGGTTCCTCGTTATCAGTCTCTGTACCTTGGTAAGATGTATCACTGTTTTCTTTAGACTTATCTTTATTTTGACTAGGATTTAAAGTATCATTTTTTGGTTTCTCATCTTCTTGATCAGGTACATGTTCATTGTTTTTGTTATCTATCGTTGAGTTTACCACTTTAATGGGTTGTTCCCCGCCAGTGGGTGTATTTTTAGAAACCATCGCTTTGGTTTGTAAAGATGTAATATTATTCTTTTCTGGTATATTTGCTTCATGCTCAGATTGTTTTTCGTCTTTTATTTTAGAATTAGTTGAATTTGCTTCTTTTTGTTGTTCAACCTTTGTACTTTTTTTGTCTGTTTCTAAGGGCTTTGTATTTGGTTTCGAAATAGTTTCTGATATGTTTTTTTGTTTGTCATTTGTATTTTCTGTTTTAAGGGTTTCATTTTTTGGTTCAAGATCTTCTTTCAATTTGTCTGATTGCTCTTTTTTTTCCTTTGGTTCTTCGTTATCAGTCTCTGTACCTTGGAAAGATGTATCACTGCTTTCTTTAGACTTATCTTTATTTTGACTAGGATTTAAAGTATCATTTCTTGGTTTCTCATCTTCTTGATCAGGTACATGTTCATTGTTTTTGTTATCTATCGCTGCGTTTACCACTTTTATGGGTGTTTCCTTTTTTGCATTAGATGTTTGATCATCTGGAGTGCTGGTTTTGCCTTTTTTACTGGCGCTATTTTCTACAGCAGTGAGAAGTTCTTTATTAATAATACTATTATTTTTATTGCTTTTATCGTTATTAGTAGGATTTTTACTCTTTTCCTTCCCTTTTTCCACTGATACTTTTTTTTCTTTATCATGCGAATCATCTTGTTTTGATGGTTCTTCTTTGATTATTTTTCCACTTTTCATCAGCTTATCACCAAATTTCAGATTTATTTGGTCTTCGAGGTTGTCCTGTTTTTGTTCAATATTTTTGGATATCTTAGGTTTATTTTGTTCGTTTGACTCGTTGTTATGTTCTCTTTTAATATCATCGGTAGTCTTTTCTTTAGACATTTTACCATAATCTGATTGACTTATATGTTGGGATAGATCTTCTGTAATTTGAGATCCACTGTGGCTAACTTCAGTTATTATAGGTTGGAATCCATTTTCGTCAGCAATATATCTGTATAATGACAAAAGATCCAAATTACGAAATGGTAAAAAAAAAACTCATATGTGTAATAAACACTTAAATTGTAAAAATAAGTTTAAGTGAATATGAAGTAAACTGCAGTATATATGGTATGAACTCTATGTTTACCTTATATAAAATAAATATAATGAATAAAATTATGTCACTTAGAGATTAGTCAAGAGTAATAAAAAGGTAAATCTTAAAAGATTGTGAGAGAAGAAAAGGATCAGAAGTACGCTACTGGCAACAAGTATAATTTACTAGCACCTGGATGAGCTTTTTTTGATTAACTTTAGAAAAATTAATTCTAGCTAGTTCGATTTATCGTGCATACTAAATTTCATGAAAATTGTTAGTGTCCTTTCAGTGATTCACATTATATAAATCAAACAAGAATCAACATAAAAAAGTAGAAGTGTAAATAAAAAAATTAAAACATCCATCAAACTACTCTTTTTGATGTTGGTGGTTAAAAGTCTATCTGCCTAAAATATACCTTATATTTTAAATGAAGTAGTTAGTGCAAAGCTAACTTTGTGAAAAGTGATTTATTTTAGGATTATAGTTTTAAAAACAAAATTAATAGATTCGGTCAACTCTACACATATCTTCAATACTGGATCCAGTACTTTTGAAGACGTGTTTTACATTAATTAATTTGCAAATGTAAAGTTGAATATGTTTAACGATAGTATTAAATATAGAGTTGGTTTTTAAAAAGAGATTGTTTTTTATGAAGCAGCTTTTTTTTTAAATATATATTATATTATATAATTTTTAATTTTTGCACTGTTATTCATTTACTTTAATTTTGTTTTCTTTTTGACTTTTGGTCCACTCAAGATAAAGTAAGTAGTCAATTTATATTGTAATAAGTGGATAACGTTGTAAGTTACACATTTAAATATATTTCTTGTTAAACTTAGATGTAAGATGAATGTGTATCTGTTTGTTTTCCCTAAATAAATAAATAAATAAATAAATTATATTATATCGGACATCTGACATACAATGCCATCTAGTCTCAACCAAACAGATCTTGTCCTATGAGTACTAGACAACTGAAATGACATATAGACAAGTGATATAAATGTATAAATATTTTTTTTCTCTAAATACCTACATATTATACCTAGTAGACACGGAAACAAATATTTGCCGATCATACAAACATTTGGTCCGACCCGGGAATCGAACCCAAGACCTCAAGCACAGCAGTTGCATATGCTACTACTGCGCCACCGAGCCAACCACGATAAATAAATTTACGGTCATCATAAAATTTTATATGTATCATGCCAGAGAGAACTCTTGAATAGTTGAAACCGAATAAATGTGAATAAATGTAAATAAAAATGTAGCCAACCTCACACTAACAAGTGTCCCGTCAGGTGCGGTATAGGAATAGGACCCTTTCTGTACATGTATCTCACCGCTGTCATCATCTTCCCCGCCTTCATTACTGCAGTCGGAATGCGATTTACCCTCAGGTGATTCCTTGTCGTAAGCAGTTTCTTCTCGTTTTATGCCATTCCCAGTTTCATAACTAAAAGTATTGTAATTATATAAAAAAACATTGATACGCAATTATACACATATATTACCAACTTAATCATAACAATGAGTTTACATGTTTAAAAATAATCATATCAACTTCTCAAAAATAAGAGAGCATACTTAAATTTGTATTTCCCATCTGCCACATATTCTGCGGACAAAGAAATAATTGGTATCACTGCAGATTGTTGTCTCTCCACTGAGTCCTCGTCCTTGATAGGTGCGGCTATTATGTACGCCGTAACACAGCACAAACACACAAATTTTAAGATCATATTATCTGCACTAACAAATCACAATTTTCAGTGATAAGTGACGCTCCAGATTTATTGAGCACATATATGTAAGGCTCATTATTTACACTATACTCCCCCCGCTTATTGACGAAGTGAACCTCACCGGACGCTAAATGTTTCAGCCTTAGCAGTTGACGGATATGATCTTGATGAAATTGCACAATCATTTAGGTATCAACGACGAAACATGATCGATGACGAATCGTACTGATTAAATCAATAACAACTGTCAACAAAATAACAACGCATTAAAATTTCAAATTATTTCTATATGACATGAAATATTAAAAGTGAAAATATTTTAAACCAATTTTGCTTCTGGAAATGAGACAACCTAGTTTAATATTTTTCTTAACAACTTTAAAACACGCTGTATTATATTATTAAAATCAAATTATTTTATAATTCAGGTTATAAGCATTGTGCGATGTGCCTTTTTAATACAGGTTTTCATAAAAATAAACTTGTCATGCTAGTGAATAAATTTATAACGTGATATAATAGACCATTGCTTCATCTTCATTTACTGAGTTAGACGCATTCGATAAGGACCGCGTAGTAGTCTTGATGAGTATTATTTTACAACATGTTGGTTTCGTTTTCAAAAATATTTGTGATTTTAGTAGTAGCCCAACATGTAAAAAGTGTAGAATTTTATAAGAGCAAGCGAGTGCCGCCGAAATATAAAGAAATAAGAAGAACATACTCTTTTAAAAGTAAAGAAGAAAATGTTGATAGTAAGCCTGCTGAAACACTCCTTGAGAAGGATCTTGATCATGGCACATTTACTGGTAATGTAGAAATAACTGATATTAAGCAACCAAATGTGACTACAAGTACAGTAAATAATAACAAGGAAATTATTGATGTTCCTTTGAAAAAACATTTAGAAGAAGTTAAAACTGAATATATTGAAGCAGACGTTCACCAGAACAGTGATCAGGATGAAGAATCTATTGATAATATGGAAATTACAAATGAAGAACCAAACTTAACTACTACTACGATAAAACCGAAAAGGCGCCCTTTCAACCTTCGAAAAATAAGTAAATCTTCCGAAATAAATATTAATGAAAGCGACGACAGAGACAAAATACTTATTGGAAGAATACAAACTATTAATAGGAAGCAATTTAGTGTAACTACTAGTAGAACAGCGGCTAAAAGATTTAATTACAATATTCGTCCTTTGAGCAACAAGGGAGTAACAGTTCAAAACAAGCCTGTAGAAGTAGCTGTAAAAGAGGACGTTGATGAAGTCAAGGAACCCGTTGATGATATGCAAATAACTGAGGAAAAGAAACCTCTTATAACTACGATTAAATCTAACAGACGTTTTTCAAATTTACATCTCTTGAAAAATAGAGTAGAAAAGGTTCAAAGTACACCTGTCAAAACAATCGTTAACGTAAACGCTGACCAAGACAAAGCATCCAATGGTAATTTACAAACTATGAAAGAAGACACACCCGTTTTAACTACTAGCAGAATAAAAGCTTTAAGGCGTACTTTTAATTCTTCTTTGAAAAGAAAAAAAGAAGGAGCTGATGATGAAAATAGTAAACTTGTATCTTCTGAAAACGTAGAAACGACTGAAAACAAGAAAATAATTGTAAGTCCTAGTGCAATAAAACCTAAAATACCGACTGCTCTAAGTCTTAGAAATACTTTAAAAAAAAAAGAAATATATAGAATAGATGGTGATACTGAATCTATTGAAACTATAGTTAAGGAGGGTGCTGATCAAGAGGCAGTATCTAATGATGATATTCAAATTATTACAGATAAGAAACCTATTGTGATAACAAGTACAATACAATCTAAATCTCCTAATTCAAGGCCCTATTCATTAAAAAGAGAAGAAGGAAATACAGACGGTTTTATATCTTCCGCTAATGTACAAACGACTGAAGACAAGGATGTGGTTGTAACTTCTAGTATAGTCAAAGCTAAAATACCATCTATTTTAAGTCTTAGAAGTACTTTGAAAATGAAAGAAGAAGAAGATGACAATGAATCTATTAAAACAATAGCTAACGAGGATAGTGAAAAAGACAAAGTATCTACTGGCAATATAGAAATTATTGGAAATAAGAAATACACTGTAATTACAAGTGCACCAAAACCTAAAACACCTAGTTCAAACCCCTATTCCTTGTCTCTGAAAGGGAAAGATAGAAATACAGACGGTGAATACGTTAAGCCAGTCCTCAAAGAGAATGCTGAACCACAGGAAGTGGCTATTGAGAATACACAAATTAGTGACAAAAAAATTAGTGTGTCTACTAGCTCAGTAAAACTTCCTTTAAAAAAGACAGAAGATAATAGTGACAGTGAATATGCTGAAAGAATAGTAAATGAAAACATTAGTCAATTCAAAGTATCTGATTCTATTGATAATGTGAAGTCAAGTGCTATTTCAGCGAAAACGAAAACATCTGCTTCAAGTTACTATTCTGTAAAAGAAGAAACTGAGGGTAAGACAATAGTAGAAGAAAATGCTGGTCAAACCAAAGTATCTTTAGGTACTGTAAAAATTACTGGAAATAATAAACTCAGTGCAATTACTAGCACAGTGAAACCGCGAACTTCTATTTTAAAAGTTAATGCTTTTAATAAAGAAACTAGCGGTGAATCTGTTGGAACAATAGCTATAGTAAATGACGGCATTGGTCAAACCAAAGTTTCTACTGGTAAAACAAAAGTTACTGAAATTAGTACTAGTACAATAAAACCAAGACGACGCACTCTAAATCTTTATTCTCTGAAATTGAAAGACGACAATTCTGATAGTAAACCTGTTGTAACACTCGGTAACGAAAAGTTTGATCGAGATCAAGTAGTTACAAACACAACTGGAGTTAAGAAACTAAGAGTAACTTCTAGTGTAATAAAACCTCAGAGACGTACATTAAATATTAATTCTTTAAAAAAAAAAGAAGAAAACACTAGCAGCCATCCCATTGGAACGCTCGTTAGTGAAAATATACAACAAGAGACAGCGTCTACTGCAGATATACTAAATACCGAAAATAAAAAGTTTAGTCTTATTTCTAGTACGATAAAACCTCAGAGACGTACTTCAAATCTTAATTCTTTAAAAAAGAAAGAAGAAAATACTAGCAGTCAGTCTATTGAAGCGCTCGTTAGTGAAAATATACAACAAGAGACAGCGTCTACTGCAGATATACTAAATACCGAAAATAAAAAGTTTAGTCTTATTTCTAGCACAGTAACACCCCAGAGACGTATTTCAAATCTTAATTCTTTAAAAAAGAAAGAAGAAAATACTAGCAGTCAGTCTATTGAAAGGCTTGTTAGTGAAAATATACAACAAGAGAAAGTGTCTGCTGGAGATGTACAAAATACTGGAAATCTGATGTTAAGTCTTATTTCTCGTACGATAAAACCTCAGAGACGTACTTCAAATCATAATTTCTTAAAAAAGAAAGAAGAAAATACCAGCAGTCAGACCATTGAGGCGCTCGTTAGTGAACACATGCAACAAGAGAAGGCCTCTACTGCAGACGTACTAAGTGCTGAAAATAAGAAGTTTAGTCTTATTTCTAGTACAGTAACACCCCAGAGACGTACTTCAAATCTTAATCCTTTAAAAAAGAAAGTAGAAAATACTAGAAGTCAGTCTATTGAAGGGCTTGTTAGTGAAAATATACAACAAGAGAAAATTTCCACTGAAGATGTACAAAATACTGGAAATCTGATGTTCAGTCATATTTCTCGTACGGTAAAACCTCAGAGACGTACTTCAAATCTTAATTCCTTAAAAAAGAAAGAAGAAAATACTAGCAGTCAGACCATTGAAGCACTCGTTAGTGAAAATATACAACAAGAGAAGGCCTCTACTGCAGACGTACTAAATGCCGAAAATAAGAAGTTTAGTCTTATTTCTAGTACAGTAACACCCCAGAGACGTACTTCAAATACTAATTCTTTAAAAAAGGAAGAAGAAAATACTAGAAGTCAGTCTATTGAAGGGCTTGTTAGTGAAAATATACAACAAGAGAAAATTTCCACTGAAGATGTACAAAATACTGGAAATCTGATGTTCAGTCATATTTCTCGTACGGTAAAACCTCAGAGACGTACTTCAAATCTTAATTCCTTAAAAAAGAAAGAAGAAAATACTAGCAGTCAGACCATTGAAGCACTCGTTAGTGAAAATATACAACAAGAAAAGGCCTCTACTGCAGACGTACTAAATGCCGAAAATAAGAAGTTTAGTTTTATTTCTAGTACAGTAACACCCCAGAGACGTACTTCAAATACTAATTCTTTAAAAAATAAAGTAGAAAAAAACATAAAAGAAGAGAAGGCGTCTATTACAGATGTACAAAATGCCGGAAATAAGAAGTTTAGTCTTATTTCTAGTATAGCAACACCTCTGAGAGGTACTTCAAATCTAAATTCTTCAAAAAAGAGAGAGGAAAATATTAGCAGTAAACATGTTGAAATGCTCTTTGAGAACATGCACCAAGATAAAGCGTCTATTGGAGATGAACAAAACACTGAAGATAAAAAGTTCAGTCTTATTTCTAGTACAATTAAAACTCAGACACGTACTCTGAATATTGACTCTTTAAAAATCAATGAAGGCAATCCTAATGGTGAATCTGCTGCCACGCTTAGTAGTAATAACTTTGATAATAAACAAATATCTACTGATAATATACATTCAAAACACGCAACTACAGAAGCTACTTTATATATAAGTACAGAAGAACCCAAGATACTTACTGCAAATAGTGCAATTTCTGGACATGGAAATAACCGCATTATAAAAACTCAACGAAAAATATTAGTTCAAAATTCACGATTAGACGCAGAGAGTAATCCTAGTACCGTTAGTACTATTTCCAATAAAGACCGCTATGTAAAATTCGTGTCAGAACAAGCTCCTCGATCCGATGAAAAGTATTACCAAACTAGTACATTACATACACAATTAGAAAAAACAACACAGAAGTCTGAAAATTTTATCCCGATTGTCGGAGTACAAAATTATGTTTATGCATATAATGGAGATTATCATTACAGGTAAAAATTATGTGCTTACTGACTTCTTTTACTTCAGTTATATCACAAGTTCTTCGCTAGAGATAGTATGAAGTTAATTTGAATAAAATTTCGGAACGTATGAAAACATTTTAAATAGTGAATAAGGAATTTATCGTTAGTATATTTGTTTTTTTCCTCTGCTATTCACAGCAGTCTATATATAATAGGTCTTTACCTATGAAATTGCCGTTTGTATGCAATAAGTGAAAGTACTTATTTTTTCAAACTTTTTTATATCTGTTATTCGAAGTAATCACCCATGCAATCGACGCATTTTTGCCAACGCATTGGCAGTTTATTGATGCCCTTCTTGTAAAAATCAGCTGGACTGGCTGGACAAACTTGAGTCCATCTCAAGCAAGCACTTAATTTAATTTCAATAAATTAAATGTTGTATTCCCTTCAAATAATATTGTTAATTAGGTTGAGGATTTATATTCAGTATAATAATTATAAAACTTTTTATAGCTATGAAGGCGGTGATGGTACTAAGGCTTTCGAGAGAGGTGAATTGAAGTCTGCAGATGGCAGTTCAAATTCGTCAGGTGTCGTTGGTGGTTACTCCTATAAGGTAAGTTATTAAGTATACTATTAAGGTACTCACTATTTATTTTAATAAGTCATCGGAATATGAAATGAAAAGTATACCATGTAGTAAAGAGTAGTGAAATAAAATAGCACAAACCGATAAAAGAAAATCGTGTAAAGAAGAACTGACAAAAATATTCCTTGACTGACACAAATTTTAAAGATTTTTGCTACAAACTACTGTTATACTACTACTACCTAATAGCCAAAAAACCAGCCTTCCGAAAAGGCAACCATGTTATATTATTTGTTCATAGACAGAACTGCCACTATAGGTATTTTGATCAACCTTAATTCTTCTGTATAAGAATATAATATGAAATTTTTTATCTAGAATTATGTTCCACGGAATTGAATCCTCGGTACTCAGTCTCGTGTATTACATAATTATAATCATACATAGATTTTGCTTCTAACTTTTTCTTTCATATAAATAAGAAATAATTAATAAAAGACTATAAATTATTGAATATATTATTTATCAGTAAAAATAAAGCAACTTTAATGTAGTAAACTTTTTTTGTTAATAGTTAACTAGTTGCTGTATATATGTGTATATTTATAATTGTATATGTGTATATTGTATGTATGTGTGTATAAGTGGATATATGGATTATATTGATAACAACTTAAATAACTCTAATAATTAATTGCACCGTCAACTGCTGCTGTCTCTCCGATACATTTTGATCCATCCTAAGGTTGCCTGGAAGAGATTGCTCTTGGTAATAAGGCCCTTTGTACATTACATTATACATTGGTCATCTTATGTACTCTCTTGTAAATATGTAAAACGGTGTACAAATAAAGAGTTTTCTATCTATTTATCTATCTAGTTGCTTAATTACATCTGTTGTCTGTTTGTTTGAAGCATCTGCAATATTTTTATTTGCCACAGAATAACATGTTTAGAATCCGCAATAAATTCATTTTTATGTATACTAAATACAATTTCTTAAGCTACTTTTTGAATACTGGAATCAACAAATCTATATTTATATGTTTTCAGGACAAAGACGGCAACGATTTTAATTTGTCTTATACAGCTGGCGAAGGTGGCTATCAGCCAGTAGGTGCTCACTTACCAACACCACCTCCAATTCCACCAGCTATTCAACGTGTTCTAAGAATATTGGCAACAAAGACTACACCAGAACCGGTAACTGAAAAAATTAAGATCGACCACCGAAACTGAATCTTAATAATTCCGCTACGAAACGTTTTATGTGGTAATGTGTAACATATGAAAGGAGTTATAATATAATTTATGAGTGTAAAATTATAGGGGGGCAATACTTAATGTTTTAATACTTTGTTAAGTTATCGCAAATGGTAAATACTCCAAGTCTGTGCAGATCTTTCAGTAATGAGTACAGATCTTACTTATTAGTACTAAAAAGTACTAATTAGTAATGAAATATTTATTTATTTAAAGTCGATTAAGACTAATTTCCTTAAAGCCAATTATTTACTGCTGTTAATACATGTATATCATGACTTAACATTGAAAATAATAAGTTACTAAGTTCAGCACATTGCTAATTATATTGCAACGACAAAGACCATATCTTGCAATTAGTAAAGGAAAGTAATTACATAACAACGTGTACCCAAAAATATTGTCATAACTAGTTATAGATCGATCGAAACGATTTTTCCAAAACGAAGTTTGTAAAATTTTAAAATTCTGCTGTTTAGATAACACATATAGTTAGCATAGTCGTAAATAGCTAAATTTTTAAATCAATAATAAATAATTTGCTTTATCAATCATGAGACATGACTGCCTCGTAGGTCTAGCGGTTAACGTTAGCGACAGATCAAGAGGTCTCAGGTTCGATTCCCGGGTCAGACTGCTGTTGGGTTATTCTACAAGAAATTCTTAATAGCAACCCGGAGTATGGAAGATGGCGATGTTTCCCACCCGTGCCTCGGAGAGCACGTTAAGCCATCGGTCCCGGTTGTCATGAACATCTATGGCAATCGTTATTGGAAAGTCAGTGCCCTCAAATATACTGACAACTTGTTCAACTTTCGAATTCAGTTCACCCTCAGGGATGCGGAGGTTCGATGCTAGTCACTCCGTGTAAAAACTGATATTCAAGTAAAACCGGTTGAACTAGTAGCCGACCCCAAATATTGGGACTAATAAAGGCTAGGAAGATGAAGGAAAGATGATCAATCATGAGACATATTATAGAGATACAAAAGATTCATAAATTTTGTTTGATACTTTATAATGGCATAAACACATATTTTTTTAAACATTTTATGTCCCAATAGCTTATAAGAAATTATAAAAGTATATAAACCTACTTAAGTGACTCTACTCTACCTAATGGAAAGCATAAGCAGAATCAAATAGTAGTGGCCTCCCTTTTTTCTTATCTTACCCGATGGGTAACCATGTGCGTTACTTTCAGTCCTAGAAAGATCTTAATTGAACGTGATATAACGTGTTTTTATAATGTAGTTTACATTAACTAATTTCAAATCTGTCTGTATAGAATGCTCCCATGTCAAAATCTACACTGTAATTGCAAAGGTGAAGACTTTGTTTAGCCGAACGCAGCGACGATCCGATTTGAAAAAAAATTAGATTTTCAAAAATCCAATCCAATCTAGCGAGCTTTCATTGCGTGCGTTGCGTCAATTGTTAAAGTATCGCAAAAATAATGTAAGAAAGAATTATTCTCCCTTAAAAGTACTAAAAAACATTGCCTCTCACATATGTCTATCTATTGAGGTTGGTTCTCTCAAATCTTTTTTATAGTAAAAAAATCGTTCACGTTGTAAAATATCACGCTACGGGAAATATGATTTGCAGACGTGGTTGAGTGAGTCAACTAGTTAGATATAAAAATAGTTTATTTGTATGTAACTTTTGACCAGTATAATTTTAGTTACATCTTAGGCTATTTAATATAAGGTAATATTCATCAATAAATATTAATATATCTATTTAGCAAATAGTGTTTAGGAATAAATATATCAAATGCCCTTGACGAAATACTAGTTCCCAAATGATATTGTTTTAGTTAGATGTAAACCTGTATTTCTGGAATTGTAAATCCTTGAGTTCCTGTTAACAAGGTCACATTTATAATTAATTGTGAAATTTACATGCAATCAGACAACAATATAAGATAAAGATAGTCTAAAAGTTGGTGGTTTCATTTAAGTGTCGATACTTAGAAAATTAAAATATATCCTAAATTACATGTCTTTTATTTCGACTTCGACTACACGGATGGCATTGTTGTTTAAGCTACTACCTTGCCGCTTCCTACAGCGTATATAAATAGTCCGAGTGAAGGGGTTGTCTATTCAGAAAAAATAAATATAAATGTTACATATTTTTTTCCAAGCTGTGTAATGTTGAAATGCTTTTACTATCTTCGAACCATAGATCAAACACATTGTTTGATGTTCTCACGTTGACCTTGACTGAACGCAACTCACTAAGTAAAACTGGTTGTAAGAGGAATGTTGTTCCAACAAGTACTAATGAGCTTTCAAGTTAAATGAGTTTTTATTCTAATTTAACATATAAAAATAAAAAAAATTGATAAGCATTTGATATAAATACTTAGGGTTGTGTAGTTTTATCACTGGAGCCTTGATTCTAAACGCTTTATTAACATTACAAGTCATTGATTTTATATTACACCTCGGAACTGAATATAACATAACAGAGTTCCTGTCTTGGTACTGAAATAAAAAAAATATATGAAAATATACACATTATACGGTTTTTTAAATATTTAACTTTAAAGTGGAAATCATTTGTTAATATTATTACGATTATCAAGTAGGTATAGCTCGGAACTGTCGTTTGTTTCCTTAGAACTTCGTTATTTCTGAGTCCATCTGTGAAATTCTTTTATTATTTGGGTAGGTATGTATTTTCCGTGCGACCCATTCTTGAACAAATGTACGTTAAACTGTTAATTAATATTGATATGAAGGCAATTTTTTTGTTTTCACAGTAAACATTTTAACACCCATTAAAAGTTGTATTTTATTTAATGCTTATTTTCAAATATATCAGTGTATCGTTAAACAAGTTTTGTTATAATTTCAGTTTAAATCTAACAGAAATTCAGTTTTTTTTTTCTAGAATTAAAACTTATTTTCTTAAAAATAACGAAGTAATAAAGTATACACTACCTGTGCTCACTTTTGTTGTATGTGCGAAATTGAAAAGCATATTTGTACAAACCTTTGTCTATATCTGAAAATGGAGTTCACATAAATATCATAGGTATTTGGCGGGTATTAGATACAAAACATTGATGTTCATCGTAAATTTTATTATTATCTACCAAGCGGTATTTAGAGATACCACACTAATTACTTAAAGTATGATCATGATTTTATCAAAGTAACTGCATGCTTATAACTAGGTAAACATGTGTGTAAATCTGTACGTAAGTGAATGGGCAAACAAACATGCTATTTATAGAAACAAACTTAAAGATTTTAACACGTTGATGACGGTGAATATTTATTTAAATCTTGTTAAACTTAGCCTATTGTCTCACAAAATTTGTGTCTAATTGAGCCTTGATATTTTTCACGTGTACGATAACATTAGTACAAGGATGTGTATTACTATAATGATATGTACATTAAATTCCAATGTACTTACGTTACTGTTTTAGATGTCAGATAATTTACTAAATAATATTGAAAAAAATTGTAACTAACTTTTGGAGCTTACTTCAAAATTTATAAGGAGGAGATCAATCTGTGACAAACGGCCTGTGCGATTACGTTCCAAACCTCAGGCAATTCAGTAGTATGTACGTACGTATATAATCTTAGGTGTTTTAATTGCCGTAATACGTGATTATGTAAGAGAAAAGATTCTTATTTTTTCTATTAGCTTAGAACTGTTGTTTGTTTCTTCAGAACGTCGTTATTTCTGAGTCGATCCATAAAACTGTTTTATTATTTTTGAATATATTTTCCGAGCGACTCTATTTTTGAAACCAACTTCAAAAAATACAAGTATAAAATAACTTAATAAAGATTTCATTAAATACACCTTATATGCAAACCTTTAATATTGCTGAAACACTATTATCTGTATGTGCTACTCATATTTTTGAAGTCGGTGCCAAGCCAAATGTAATAGTAGGTATCACACTCGCTTTATTTAGACTACCGTCGTTATAATTCGAGACTACCGTCAACAACGTCAGCCCACGCGTGTCTGCCCGCTTGTGTTGTTTTGTTCTACATGAAGAGCAGCTATACTGCTCAAGGTCACGCGCGGCGAGTATAATAATATATATAATATTTTGGCTTGGCACCGACTTCAAACCTATGAGTAGGTAGTACATACAGATAATAGTGTTTCATCAATATTAAAGATTTGCAAATAAGGTGTATTTAATTAAATCTTTATTATGTTATTTTGTACTTTTTAGTTTTTGAAGTCGGTTTTTGTAAACGAAGTTTTTTTTTTCGCTTTTTAGTCTTTCTAGGCAGGGTGTTTTCATTTAATGTCTTTTTAAAGTCTGTTTAATAGCTTTGCATGGCTACTGGTTATTAGATCCGTATCTTAAAGTTTCATCTATCTTCGAACCTAACCTGTCAGATCACCTGAACAACTTGAAAGAATACAACTAAGGCTTTATTCGTGTATTTGGTGTACCAAATACACAAATAAAGCCTTAGTTGTATTTTTTCATATTATAATTGTAACTATAGATCTATAGACACGTTTGAAATTAAAAGAATTATCCTCCACCTCCTAACTGCTGAGAAGTTGTACCTTCCATCATCAGTTTACCTAAATAACTTGAAAGAATACGAGTAACGGTAACAAACATACACATGACATTTAAAGATTTATCTTCCAACTCCTAACCATTAAGGAGTTGTATCTTCGATCATCAGTTCATCGTAATGAAATTATGACTACCAGGTGTAAATACTGCAATAACTTTAGAAAATATGTGAAATACATAGTATGTGCCTAACAGATTTGAGGGTTTCCTTAGGATTCCATCCCCAGATCCTGATATAGTGACAATGGGACTACATGAGAAGCATACCTTTTCGAATACAAAAAGAATTTTCAAATCTGTCCACAATTGACGGAGTAATCAGTATACATACATAAAAAAAATACCAGTCAAATTGAGAACCTATTCCTTTTTGAAGTCGGTTTATAAATAAAACAGTCCATTATAGTTTATTATGATATAGTTATCTGTTGTGTATTATGAAATGTAAATAACTTTGAGAGTTGTTTCTCAGTACCATAAGTGCATTCTCTTATCACAACAAACACTGTCCCCGTATCTGCTATAAGAGAGTTTCTTACATTAGACTTGTTCTTTTCATTATTAAAAACTTTCATTAAGGAAAGTAAAGACGGTGTGATAGCATCAGAAACGGTGTGATAGCGTCGTGTTGTTTATCATTGGCCCTTTAGAAAGAATGATGTGTAATGATTATGTAAAAATAGAAAACCTCATAACATTTTGCAATGCATCTTTGGCACTGGTTTTGCTTTTATTTAAATAAATATACAAACATTTTACGCAATTCCATCATTGTCTATCACAGTTCAGTCATATATGTATGTACATTCTTTTTTATATGTTTTTAATGCTTATTAAATTATTATTATACATGCTTTAAGTTCTGTTTTGTAAACAGAATTTAAATATGCTTATTAAATTCAAAATATTATATTTATTTGAATAATACATTATAAAATACTTATCTAAATGATTGGTAACGAATAAAATATTACGAGATCCAGTTTTCTATAAGTACAATAGAAAAATCATAAACAATAGAATTTTTTAAGATTACAGAAGCATATATTCAATTTTCAAAACAGAACGAGTGTTCGTGGATTAACAGGTACATAAGATGATGTGGTCGTAGTCAATCAGACGGCAGTGTTCTAGTTTCTGGTGGGCGATGGCGGTGGCAGTGTAGCAAGGAAATCAAGAGCCTTTTGTATTTCTGGAGGAATCGGTGGTGGAGTTGGCAGATGTGCTCCCTGAAAATTAGAGTTAGGACATTAGAACTTACAATTTTCTTCGCCTTCATTATACTATTTTTTTTGAACTAGTATCGTGTTAAATATAAACAGTAAAACATTCTCAATTACTCAAAAAAAACATCACCGATTTAATACTCTCTTTGTATATAAAACCTTAATTTATGGTTAACATGTTGATGTTACTCGTGTTTTATGAAATATTATAAACAATAATCTGTTATTGTGAGTTAACTATTATTTTGTTATTTATTAGTAATATGTACCTAGTAAAGTATTTAATTTGTGATCAATTTCCATTAAAGTTTTGATTTATGGACAGATTTTGGATAATTTTTGTTACAATTTAGCAATTTTTGTTTGAATCTGTTTTATTTATTAAGGAACGTATATAATGCTAGTGAAATTGTTTTTTTTTTTTTTAATTGGTTAATTGTCTTTTGAATTTACCCTGTAGGTACGTCCACGTTTACAATACCCATTATATGGGAACATGCATAATTTGTATTTTTGGATTGTTAGTTTAGAATTCTTCTTCTTTTAATGAGATGCACCGACCAGCCGAAAACTATCAGCTATTTCTGCCAATATCAATTATTTTTTTACTTATTTTTTTATGTTTGACCCTGCCACAATGACTCTACTATGCCTGATGGCAAGTATAAGTAGAATACAAGAGTGGTGGTCACCATAATGCGAATTTAGTTTTATAATATTTAGTTTTCAATTCTAAAGTCTTCATGTATGAATGTATTCATGGAAAAGGTTGTGATTGAAATTAAATAAGGACTGTCTTTTAAAAAAACAAAGTAACGTCATACACATCTCCTTGTTTAGCTTTCAGCAATGACATCAGCGGTACAGTGACAAACCTATTTAGTAAGTTGACAGCATAGTAAAAAAGGTTAATCATGAATTCGTACAATATTATTCTTACAATAACTATTGGGTTTTCCTATTTATCACAATACATATATAATATGATTTCTTGGAAAAATTGCTACTTATTGTAAATTTCATGAAACTTGATTTGAAAAGAACAACACTGAATGTTGTAAATCGAAATAGCCTTGAAAGTAAATAAGTTACCTTTAAAATACACAAAGCTCTAACAGTTTACTTCTGGACATAAAACGCACCGTAGGAAGGATGGTTTACTGTGGTCTAGTGGTTAGCGTAAGCGACTGCCGATCAAGAGGTCTGGGGTTTGATTTCCGGGTCAGACTGCTGTTGGGTTTTTCTACTAGTAGCCAACCCTACATTATCTTGAGAATAATAAAGGCCAGGAAGATGATGATGAGAAACGACGGTTTAGACTATCACAATACGCTACCAGACGGGTTGGTATAGAGTTTATTTAAAATTTTCATTCTCTTTACAGTGATATTGTCTTGCAGAGTACACTTCCTAAGAGGCAACTAAGGAGTTGACACAGAAAATAAATATCACTTAATAATCACTTAATCCATAAAAAATATAACATGCATAAAAATACATAAATATTGACTACGAATAATTTTTGATTTTTCTTTTTTTTATAAAATAAAAAAAATCACCTCAGGTTTGAATCCATTATCATCATCAGCGATGTAGTTCAAGTTGATAACAGTGCCATCAGGTGCTGTGTAGCTAAATCCGCCTTGAGCAACGATCACGTCAGCCGCATCAGGACTGCTGGCTTTTTTCAAGGTTCCTGTCTCCTCGGCTTTAATACCATTTTCTGTCTCGTAACTGAAAAGTGGAAACATCAGATTCATCAAAAGATTCACCTTAAAAAAGTAAAAAAAAAAATTGTTAATATTTGTAACTGCCCCTTCCTCACACGGTAGTCTATTTTAATACCAACAACAAAATTTATAATATTCTATGGTAGCTAGCCTGCCTTTAAATAAATAATAATAAATAAATAAATATTTCGGACATCTATCACACAACGCCATCTAGTCCCAAGCTAAGCAGAGCTTGTGTTATGGGTACTAGACAACTGATACAAATACATATATACTTTTTTTTGGTAATACATACATATTATACATAGAAAACACCCAAACTCCGAAACAAACATTTGTAGATCATACAAACATTTGGTCCGACCCGGGAATCGAACCCGAAACCTCACGATCAGCAGTCGCACACGTCAACCGCTACACCAACGAGGCAGTCAATGTGTCTATATGTTTGTAAAGACATACATATTATATACAAATTACACCCAGACATAGAACAAATAATTATTCTCATCACATTATGAACGTAGGAATAAAACCACAACCTCCGGCTTTATAGTCACAATCCCTCACTCGTTCAAAAATCCTGGCATTGTCATTATAATAAAACTGTTAGATAAGTTACTAAACCACATATACTTATTTCCTAGCGAATAGCTAGGCTAAAAAGGCTAGTAACTATTGTATAATAAAGTGTGAGTGTGCATTGCGACATAATCATTGTAACGTAAGGCTAGGTTTGACCTTACATCAGATTTATGAAGGGGTCAAATCAATGATAACAAAGGCGTTAATTTGTGTATGTTGGTCACTATTATGTAACACACAAAGTTATGCGTGCAGTATCTCAATTCTATACATCTATGCATATAAAGGCTGACATGTCTGTCTGTGATTTGGAAATACAGCTTTGTTTTCTAACTCAAGTGATTACTTTTTAAATACCTCAGTGGTGCAGCAGTAGAGTATGCGACTACTGAACTTGAGGTTTTGAATTCGATTCATGGGTCGGACTAAATAGTTGTATAATTTGCAAATATTTATTCTGGAGTTTGGATGTGTATGTATTTACATCGGTAGTCTAGTACCCTTACGACAAACTCTGTTTAGTTTGGGACGTACGTACATTATAAATATTATTATTATTATTTGTTTACGGTACCGTAACCAAAATCCACTGTCAAAATTTGTTGTCCATCGTCTATTAGTAAAGTTAGTTTGTGGGTACTCTTACCACCACATATCTTACTTCAGGACATTACAGGGCATATTTTAGCGTAATTTTGAATCTAGAAAGGGTAGGTATTTTTTCTTTTTATTAAACGTTGCAGTATCTTTAGAAGGTAAAGATAAGGTTCTCTGGTAATAAACTGTAATTATATTATACAGTTTCTTTGCTAAGGTACCCTATTCTATCTAATGACAGAGTTGGGGTACTATACGAAGGTATCTGATCTCTACAAAGTTGCCCTCATCACAAAATATTTATTCCGGGAGAGAATCAAATATCTCTCGTAGTCATGGACTAGTTATAGTTGTCGATGTAGATTGGTCACGGACTATACATGGACATTTTGCGAAATCGAGAGAATAATTTCATACCAAACATTAAAGTTTACTGAAAAAATCAGATAGCACGTCTAATATAAATTATGTACATACAACATATTTGCTATATAACTCGAAGCATAAACATTTGTATATATTATTTGTATGATGCGTTATTATTATATTAAATTACTTGTATCTGTAAGATCCGTCGGGCTGTTGGTCGAACTCCTGTGCAACGATAGCTATCACTTTTTCTCCGCCTTGTTGTGGTGCTGAAGACACAACGGCTAACACTCCAAACAGGAATAAAACCCTCTGCAAAGCAGAAAAGAATACAAAAAATATTTAAAGTTAATTTAGAAGAAGATAAAATATTGTCAATGTTCATGGAAGGGAGAGATCTTCTTTCTCCCATTGTCTTTTATTTCACTGGTATAAGTTATTCCGCGAATCTTGTGATTTTTCATAAATTTTAAACATTCGTGAAGGATCACAAGTGACTGTGAAAGGATCTTGATTGTGTTTTGCTAAAGTTTAGGATATACGAGAGCCATGTTTAAGTACAAATAAGCCATCTGGATCTCGCAACCTCACCTAAAACTGGTCTCAAATAAATTAATTTGTATTTCACTGAGTTATTGAGGTTACTAAATACTCAAAGAGCTTTCTTCTCTCAGTAGTTCAACCATGATCGACAATGAATCCTAGTAACTAGAACTCCAGATTTCCATCGAGATCTTTAGTCACTTACTATCTGGTACGTACCTGCTAACGCTGAACCCATTAACTATAAAATATATTTATTAAATAGTATGAAGCGTAATTATATAACAATTAATAACTTTAGACGACATCTGACAGTCATTTGAAAAAAAACGCACATATAACCTGGGCTATATAAATAAATAAATAATAAATAAATATTTCGGACATCTATCAAATAATAAATAAATATATGGCAAAGAGATAATTTTACTTACAGCCTAGTGTTATCACAACGCCTTATGTTTTATAAACAGCAAGCAGGTACGCCTGTCAGCCTTCTACAAACAAACTTTCAGTCCCTTTGGTAAAGTTGCAAATGTTTTGTGGGGTGATCGTTTTTGTTTTTTCGGAAGACGATCCCCATTTCATCTCATCCACATTTTTTATATTTTATATCATTAATTTCATCACGACGAAGACTAAATGACTTGAAGACTTATGATTTGAAGACTATAAACACTTGACATTGGCAGAAATAGCTGATCCATCATTTCATCAAAGAAGAAGAAGAAATGTTTTGTGTCCATTCTCTTTCTACAATCGCTAACGCCTCTATCCTCATATTCATAATATTTCTTAATATTTTATTAATGTTTACATTTGTGGAATGCGACTTGGATAGAGGGGCTGTTATTGTACTGCAAAAATTATGTCACATTTTTTTTATCTGGTTTTCTACGTACCTTACAGCTAGTAATTACAATTACAACAACCCTCAACATAAGTAAATTTGCCAGTTACAAATGAAATAATCACTTTATATAATTAGGTACATTACAAACGTAGGTAAATCGCTACTAATTTATTTAAAGGATCAGCATACGAAAATAAATAGACCTTCATCGTGTCTTTTACTACTAGCTAGAAATTTCTGAAATATATGTTGATTCACAATTTCATACAGAAAATTAACGTGCCTAGCGCCTGTAACTTTTTGGTTGGTGATTTTAGTCGAAAAGCAAAATTACATACCTATGTTATTAATACCAGCTTTATTGTATTTTCATAAATGGCACATTTAAGTTGCAAAAAAAGTGAAGTGAACTCAAAATCCATTTTTGATGTGTTTCGGGGACGTACATAAACCGACTTGACGTTTTTATGTATTTAAGTAAGTTAGTTTAGTCTTTAAGTAACGATAAAAGATAAGTTAAAATGAAAAGATACGTTTAAAAGTTATACTAACTTAAAAGAATTTTTATAATTTACGTAAAGTTAACGTTAAAGATTATGACTTTTATTTAACTAGTTTAAAAGTACTATTTAATGATCAATTTTTAAGGTGCCTAGCGCCTTTTTTATTTCTACCGCATCATTCTGACTTAAAACAAAACATTTATCTCATTTAAACAGGCATCTTCGTAATAGAAACTGAAATGAAATTGTTTGTCCTTATCTATTTTAATACATACATACAAATAATTATGTATGTTTAAAATCTTATACCACTACCAGGTACTTAATTCTGGAAAAGTAATATTTGTTTCGTAAATCAATACATTTTTCAAATGCTACCAGCTAAATGTCTATAAAAAATTAAAATTTAAGACGTATCTGCTACCATAGATATTTTAATGTCTTAAATCCACTTGCTTTAGGCTTTTTACTACCTTACCGTTTCATAGTCAAATTTGATTTAAAGAAAATATCAATAAACCTACTGTCGTTATAAAACAATAATATTCATTACTAGCTAATCCTCGCGGTGTTACACGCGGTATAACACCAACCGCAGGTAACACCCTGGGTCGAAGCTAGTCTAAAAAAGTCGCCTATGTATGTATGTATGTATCTATACAGATGTATAGATTAAAAATCCATGACTAATATGAGTTATGTAATTTCTAGTCAACTAACTTTATTTTAGGTCAGAAGTATATGTTTAAGTAAATAAATGTTATGTTGCTGCTAATTACATCAGCAGGACGACTTCTAGTAAATGACCGTTTGTGGAACACGGCCTTCACACAAAAAACTTAGTGACAAGTCTACATACACAGAGGAGATTTCAATTGCAAATATGCATATGTTATAGAACTCTTCGTGAAGTTCTAACATTTTCTTATATATAAAAACCAATTGCTGCTCGTTTGTCTCGCTAAAACTCGAGAGCGGCTGGCCCGATTTAGCTGATTTTGGTTTTGAAATTTTTATCGTAGTCCAGGGCAGGTTTTAACGATGAAAAATTAAAATCAATTTGAAATATACTACAACTCAAATTACGGCCCGGCTATCTTTTCCTTACTTGATTCTAGCAAATTCTATATCCGAGTGATATTTACAATTTTATCTTCACAGGCCCCCTGCACACACACATTATTATAAAAGACAAAAACAATGACTCCCAAAGTGCTTTTTGCATTACCGAACAAGCTTTGGGAGGACTTTAAACACTTAATTGGGCCGATTCCGATTCACGACGCCCGCCGTTACCGACCGAATTCCCCGAACTCCGAACTGATTTTCAGTATAGGAGCCAAGATTATTAAGTGAAACTGCGCCAATCTCAATCCACATATTTTCAAACAGTATTAAAGATCTTCAAGACATATTCAGCTAAAATATAACAAAATGTGTTAGTGTCATTTACCAATGCTACAAATTTTATCAAAAACTATTATATTTGTTTGAAAACAAGGTGACTAAAACCACTATCTAGTTCCGAAATAGTACATTTGTATGTTCAAAGATATTTTTATTTCGAAAAAACTATGTTTCAAAATATTGCAATTATGTCTCAGAGCTCTCAACTATATTTTTTGGTAGATAAATTTAAAAATTAACGCAACAGATTATAACATTTTAATAACAATCTGTTATAAATTTGCTTGCTTGCAATGTTTGTTCCATCGTATACTTAGGCTGTTAATAGCAAATAAGTGGATAACATTAACATAAATGTTATAACTTAAATTTTATAACATTCACGCGCGAGACGCTGTGCCGAGCGCTTGTATCTATCCGCTTTACACGTATCGCGTGCGGTTTAATTAATTGTTATTTATTAATAATAGTATAACAGTATGATCGACAATAGTATGGATGAAGAGGATTCGGAAGAAAGTGATTCTATAGTTATTAATAATTGTGAAAGGTAGTTGCAAAATATGTCAAAGACGGATAGTACTTTGTTACTGATTAATCCAAGTTTAAGTACTGAGAAAAGGCAACGGGACAAGAGTGAAGAGAGTAGCGAAGAGGGATTTAAAACGGTTACGAAGAGGAAATCAAAGAGATTCTTGAGGAGTGATTCACTTGATATGCCTGATACAAATTCTACGCGTATTAGTCAAGAAAGTGCGGAGCCTGAGGGTAGTTTTGAAATCATTTTAACCTCACTAAAAATATTACCAAAACAAATGGCCCTGGCAAAATTATTGTACAGTGAAAAAATTGAAGGAATAATAAACGTTAAATTCAAAAACCCATTTAAGGTATCTATTCGCTTAAATAACAAGCAGCAGGCAGAAAGGGTAATTAGTAGTCAGAAACTTAAAGATTTAGATATTCGAGTGAACTTCGCAGATGAAAGTATGGTATCTTATGGCATTATTAGAGGGGTGGATTTAGAAATGAGCGAAGAAGAAATCCTAGGATCTTTAAGCAGTTCAGTTGAAATATTGTCTGTTAAAAGAATGAGAAGAATGAATTTGGAAAGTAAATGGGTTGACAGCGAGACTATTCGAATATGCTTTAAAAGCGCGGTGATTCCACCTTATGTATATGCCTTTGGCTGCAGATTCGGAGTTGAAAAGTATATGTTTTCAGTTATGCAGTGTTCTGCATGTTGGAAATTTGGTCATATCAGGAAATATTGTCCATATAATAAAATACTTTGCCCTAAATGTGGAAAAGAGCATATCAATTGTGAAACTCAGACATTTAAGTGTCTTAACTGTAAGGGCCCACATATGTCACTTGATAAGACATGTCCTGTTTTCTTGAAAGAGAAGAAAATACGTTATATAATGACTGAAGAAAATTTAAATTATAAGAACGCCTTGGATTTACTACTAAAAACTAATGGACCATCCAAATATAGGAACGTAAAGAAAATATTTAATCTTAATAACAACATCGAGAAGTCGTTCCCCCCGCTTAGGCAAAACAGATTTAGTAACTTAGAATATACAGTAGAAAATTCACAAGACGACCTGATAGAAGATTTTTGCGAAAGAGAAGAAGACGAAGGGAATATGAACCTTAGATCGAAATCCACTATTAAAAAGAGTAAGAAAAATCAAAATACCGAATCGTGTCCCATACATATGATACAAGAAAGTATGAGTAATGAACCTCTACAAAGATGTGAAACTGGCAATAATGAAGAGACATTGCAAAAAGGGTTTAAAATAAGATATATATTTGTTAAAATAAAGGAGATATTTTTTTCAAAAGCTAAATTAGAAGATAAGATTGTATCAATATTTGAAATGGTAGTCCACGAGTTAAAATCATATATTTGTAATTTCCTTAACTGCGTGCAATTACTTAAAAAAATTTTCACACTATTTGATGGATAGCTCATTTAAAGATTTTGTTGTAAATATAATTCAATGGAATTCACAAAGTCTAAAGCCTAAATTAGCTGATTTTGAACTGCTTCTTAATAGGGAAATAATACACATCGCTGCAATATGTGAGACTTGGCTGGATTCAAATACGGATTTTGTTAACATAAGTGGATATAATATCTATAGAAATGATAGACATGATGGATATGGAGGAGTGGCCATTATAATTCATAAGTCCTTTAATATTCAGGTATGTCCCATTATCTTTAATAATACCGGGATAGAAGCTATTCAAATTAAATTATTGAACTGTAAAGTTTTAGAGAATATTATCTGTGTTTATTGTCCATCATCAATACGTTCGGATCCGGGTGACTGGGATAGTTTGTTCTCACGAATATCAAGAAAAGCTCTGATTCTAGGGGACTTTAACGGACATCATACAAATTGATCGTATAGAAATGACAACAGGGGCACGCAGTTATTAGATTCATCATTGGATGGTAATTTCATCTCTCTCAATAACGGTGATCCTACCAGGATTAAATTAGTCAATGGAACAATACAAAAAACCTCTCCCGATATTAGTTTTGCATCCTCAGATATAGCGTTGATGACTAAGTGGCACGTATTAAATGAAAATCTCGGCAGTGACCATCTTCTAATTAAAATATCATTAAATTATCGAGACATGCCGAGTTTTACCAAAAAACTAAATTTTAAACTGGCAAATTGGAAATCATATAAATCAGATCTAGATACGACATTCTCAACTTTTTACAGTAATTATTTTCTTACAAAAGACATTCAAACTATGTATGATTATTTGGAAAATCAAATAAACCTAGCCGCTGAACGTAATATTCCATTCAAAAAACTATGTACAAATCCCACAAGCAAATTTAGACCTAAAGAATATTGGAATCCATCACTATCTGAAGCAGTTGCTGAACGTAGATTGGCGCTGAGTTCTTTCAGGAGGAACCCTTCGCCGGATAACTTAGTGAAGTTTCAAAATAAAGTTGAAAAAGCTCGTCTATTAATAAAACAAGCCAAATCTAGGCATTTTAAATTATTTTGTAGCAATATCGAAAGCACTACTTCTGTCTTAGATATGTGGCAAAAGATGAGATGGAGCAAGGGATATTGTCAACCATCTCGCTCTATTCCATCTGAGGATAAGCAGAAGGAGTTATTATACAACCTTGCGCCTGATTCAGTCAGGAAAAAATCACCATCTTTTGCATCAAGTAATGCTATATTGGAATCGCCTTTTACATTACAAGAGGTTAAGAAATGCATAAAAAGAAAAGACACTGCTCCGGGTAGTGATGGGATCACCTATTCAATGATTTATAATCTTCCCCTAGTTGCACTAAGATATTTACTTAATGTATATAATGCAATCTTCCAATCGGGATACATACCTAAACATACATACATAGAACCATATTAATTGTTCCAATTCCGAAAGCTATGAATAATACCAGCGGTGAGGGAAAGCTCCGTCCAATATCGCTTTTAACGTGTCTGTGTAAAATTTTCCACAATATGTTGGTAGCTAGACTAGAATGGTTTATTGAAAACAAAAAAATCCTATCCCCGTATACATCTGGATTCAGAAAAGCTCACTCCTGTTTAGACTGCGTCACAAGATTTGTTACTTACGTGCAACAAGGTTTTTCGAAGCATATACCTACAGTCGCTTGTTTTCTCGATATAACAGATGCCTATAATAATATTTTAGTTGACAAGTTGACTAGCACTCTCGATGACTTGTATGTAGGAAAAAGCATATGCAGATATATTTGGTCCTTTTTGAGTGACAGACAGTTAACATTAAAAAGTATAAATTTAGATCAGAGTGAGATACAAATTCATTATACAAGATACACACACAGGGGTTTAGCTCAAGGGGATCCTTTGGCTCCTTTATTATTTAATATTGCTACATACAAGGTTTGCCATCAAATTAATGAGGTGCTGTTTACACAATATGCTGATGATTTTGCTATTTTTGTTAGTAGTAAAGACATACATGTATGCCAGGCAAAATTACAATCAGCTTTAAACTCAATGGTATCTGGTCTAGACAACATTGGATTAGAAATATCAGCTGTAAAATCTAAAATTTGCATTTTTAGTCGCGGACGCATTAAAAGGCAAATTTCCGTAGAAATTGATAAGAAACCTTTGATGTCTGTGGAATGCTTTAAATATTTAGGCTTATGGCTTGACAGATCTCTTCTATGGCAAAAGCATATCAATGAAATATCTCAGAAAACTTCAAAATTTCTAAACTTGCTTAAAGTTTTGGCGGGACCTACCTGGGGAATTCACACTAAACATTTACGAACTATTTATATTTCCCTAATACGAAGCAGATTTGACTACGGATGTTTCCTTTATGGTAGTTGTGCTAGGACCCATCTGTATAAAATTGACAAAATACAAAACCAAGCCTTAAGAATTATAGGTGGTTTTATTAAAAGTACGCCAGTATATGCTATGGAAAGTGAATTATGCATACAACCGCTTTTCGTGCGAAGAACATTTTTATCTTTTAAATACTATTCGAAAGCAATATCTTGCACTGATAACCCAACTATTGAGCTATTGAACGATCTTCAATTGATATCAAATAGTAGATACTGGCGAACTAAAAAGAAACCCTTACTTCTATCTGCTCATACTGATGTTAAAGATATTGAAATAAGCTCATCCTATCCACTTGAAATGTTTTGTCTGGATACCTGGATGTCTTATATAGATTTAGATGATATTATTAGTATTAATTTGAATTGTATTGAAACATCAAAGCGTGATTACGAATCTAATTCATTAAGATTAGACGTAGTGCATGAACTAAATGTTAAATACGAAGGATGGCTACATTTTTATACAGATGGCTCTAAAAGTTCTGATGGTATTGGAGCAGCGTATCACTATCCGAATGGCTCAGCTATGTACAAAATTTGCTCACATGTCTCAATTATGACGACGGAATTAGTTGCAATTTCAGAAGCGCTAAATCGGATAAATGATTCAAGTGGCCAAAACTTTGTAATTTTTACAGACAGTAAAAGTGCCTTACAGCATTTGGCTCGATGCGCCTCTGGGTACAGAGGTGTATCGATAGCCTATGTTATAATTAAAAAGGTACGTGATATCAGTGCGTCAAAAAATCTTAAATTGCAATGGATACCATCGCACATCAATATAAAGGGCAACGAGGAGGCGGACCGATTAGCCAAATTAGCAATTAAAGAAGGGGATAATATTAACATTAAACCGCATTACTCCGAGCTATTATATAAATTCAAAGTTAGGTGCTACAATGAATGGAAAGAATACTTTGATGAACTAAAAAAAAAGGAATTTGGTACAAGACTATTCAGTCCGAACCTCCTCATATACCGTGGTTCGGTAACTTAGAAATAAGTAGATCTTGTGTTACAATAGCTCATAGATTGCGTTCGGGACACGTACCATCTAAAAAATTTGAATATTTAATGCGTAGAGCTAACTCACCAAAGTGTGACATATGTAACATTGTGGACGATGTTCAACATTTGTTGATGGAATGTGTCAAGAATCAATCTTTAAGAGATGTAATAATGACACAGTTAAACCTGAATTGTTTGGATGTCGGTATAATTCAAAGTGTTTTGGCTTTACCGACATCAAAAAAAGCTATTAAATTGTACAGTCTCGCATATAATATGTAAATTGATATTTGTTTAAGTTAAGGCCTTATGGGACTGGCATACCCTAATGGGGTAAAAGTCCCTTAAAAAAAAATAAAGAGAAAAAAAAAAAAAAAAAAATTTATAACTTATTATAGGTTTTGAAATAGATTTAAAATTAATATCGTGATATGTCATGATATTGATTTTAAACCTATTTCAAAACCTATAATATAGTACAACATGGTGTTGCTTTCCGTGTCTATATGCTTAGATCTTTTAAACTACGCTACAGATTTAAATGCAGTTTTCATTAATTAAGAGGGTAATTTATTTATATATCTTTATTGTATACATAAAATAAAAGAAAAAGATGAGTTACAACGTTGTAGACGTATAAATTTATTGTCGGTCTTATCGCTCGCGGCAATTTCTTCCAGACAACCTTAAAATGGATATTGGGTGTTTATGATCTTTAAGGCAGGTTATACACCATCAAGTGAATATTCAAACAATAAATACAAAAAATGCAGATATTTTAAAGAGAGGTTGACGTGTATAATACGTTCATATTACAGCAAAGTAAATTCCATGATTTCAAATATTTCGTGTCAGGTTGCTAGTTGTGGATAAACGAGTAATCATATTAAAAGTTTTCAAGTTGTGATGCCTAAAAGGAGATGGAAAAATTATATCTTTGCCTCCCTTTCTTAAAAATAATTTGGTAAAAAATATTCGGTATAAAATCGTTGGGCGTAGCGTACACTGAGATGACTAGATGGAAACATGGGTTGGGCCCATGTTCCATGATTTTGTACCGAATATTTTTTAATAAATTATTTTTAGCTTTTAGTACATTAGTTTTAATAATACCGTAATATATTTTTTTTACATTTTTCTTATGTTTTCCGTTTATAATTTCATTACATACTACTTCTCATCTGTGTTCTACTAATCAAGCCCTTTCATTTGATATCCATATGGCGGTAGTCTTGGACAAAATGTGTAAACCACTATTTTGTAGCAATGGATTTTAATTTTTCATAGTAAACTGTTCTACTAGTCAAGCCCTTTCATTTGATAGCCATATTGAGGTAGTCGTGACAAAATTTGTAAAAAGCCATTTCGCAGCGGCGGCCATCTTAGATTTACAATAAAACAGAATTCATTTAATTGTGTTGTTACCAGTAGTGAGGTTGTGTAACAAACTTCAGATCAACTTTTCAACAGGAAGGGGGTCAAATTTCAATTACAGGATTTGACCCAAACAACAACCAGGTCAAGCTAAATAAAACCGTGAAAAAATAAAATCATAAGAATTTGAACCGAAAATGGTAAGAACAAAGGGAATGATCGCTCTTTACCCTTCAGGCCGTTCGAATACAAATATAATGATATGTATGATATGTTAATAAGGACAATTTAACATATTTTAAAACGTTTTAAATTAATTGTGTAATAAGGATTCGAATCATTAAAAAAATCAATTAGTTAAAAATTTATGGTTATAATTAGTACAGTGAAGCTGACAACCGATTATCAAATTTTATTTAATCACTAGTTGACCCACGCAACCTCGTTTGCGTCTTTTAATGCCCGTAGCGTGAAAAATAAAAATCATTTTAGAAACATTGTTCATTTGTGCTCTGCTCCTATTGGCCTTAGCGTGATGATATAAAGTCTACAGTCTTCCTAGATAAAAATCTAACGCTGAAAGAATTTTTCAAATCGGACCAGCGGTTTCTAAGATTAGCAGGTTCAAACAAACAAACAAACTCTTCAGCTCTATAATATTAGTATAGACTTGGTGCGGCTTTTAATGGTTTTGATACATCTAATTTATTTATCGAGGTCATAGTCAAAATCTGATAAGATTTGTTGAAACGTCTTCCTACATCACTAATACTAACGCTGATTTAGATGAGGAGTGAGACAAAAAGGTCACTAATAACCACAAAACTGTAATTTTCTATCAGAGTAATACAAGATCTAAACAAATTTAAAAAAAAGTGTCTATACATCTCTAATTACAAATTATCAGGTTTTAACTAACTGCATATGACATGGTGATGTATGAAATGAAAGGAAAAAAACTGTCTACCTGTACGTTCCGCCTAATCTATTGAACGGCTGTACCGATTTTGACAGAATTTTCATTGGCAGATTGCTTATGATATATTAAATAACTTAGGCTTCCTTTTATGAAAAAGTATTGCACGCGATTGTTGTAAAAGTTCAACAAAAGCCGCGTGAACACCACGGTGCTCAGAAGTTCTTAAATAAAAATAAGAAGATCATGATTCAAGAAGATTTAAGTTTAATGTGAACTTCCAGATTTTAAAGGTCCGTTTTCCTTGAAAGCCTTCCTTTAAAGCTTAACGATATTTGTTGGAGAATACGACGAAAAGGCAGTAATAACGATTATTTATTTTATTAAGTTTCAATTTAAGAAACAAACTAAATTATTATATTAATCACTGCTTTGACTACATTGAATACGTGTTGGTAGCGAGTATTTCATGTTATAAGTCAGTAAGTTTACTAATTAATATAAAAATAAAATAAAGTAAAACTAAAAAAATAATGAATTACCTTACATTTAAAAACGAGATTTGAAATGCATAAGCATTATAAAACTAATCATAAAAAACGATTACAATTACAAGTGACAATTAGTAAATCGTCTACTCTAACTACTACTATGGCCACTGCATAAAGATCAATTGCATTTTAATTATAAACTTTTATTGCCATTTTGTTCAATGAAATACTGATACAGTTTAACCCAGAGTATGGATTACCAGGGCCTACGGGCATCAAGTTACGAAGGTTGACACGACTCAACGATCGTTAACTTTACCTTGTTAACTTGTAACGTGATATATTTAGTGCTATATTCGTTTTGCTAATACATAGATATTTAAGAGATGGGGTAATCTATAATCTCTATACAAATAAATAAAACTGGAGTGTCTGTTTGTAATATTAAAATAACCGCTTTTTAATAAATGCGTATGTATGTATGCACTGTATATGTACCAAAATAACATTTTTTATAATTTTTTTCTGTCTGTCTGTCTGTAATCTCTGGAATGGCTGATGATCTAAGGATTAACTAAGGCTACTTTTTCGACTAACTTTGTCCCGCGGGGTTACCAGTGATACCTGCGGTACGTCAATAACCACGGGTATCACTGCAGGATTCAGCTAGTCTAACCTAAGATCATAAGTGTTACAGTAAGTTTGTTGCAACTCAAGCATCAGTCTCTCAAATAATTATTTAAAAAAATGTCCACATGTTTTGGCAGTTATCAGGCTAGATCTTTAGCAAAAAAAGGTTTGTTCCCTGCGGACGATGTAATATTGAATTATAAAAAAATGTTTAATTCTTTCGATAATTCCCGAGTCGGACCAAATGTTTGTGTGATGATTTGATAGTTGTTTTAGAGTTTAGGTGTTTTCTATGTATAATATGTATGTATTTACAAAAAAAAGTATACATGTATTTGTGTTAGTTGTCTAGTACCCATTACACAAGCTTTGCTTAGCTTGGTTTGACTAAATGGCGTTGTTTGTTAGATGTCCAAAATAGGTATTTTTTTAATTATTTAGCTTCTGATGTTACTGATTAATTGATAATAAATTTGTAGAAATATTTTTATTCAAATTCAAGAATAAAAGGCAAGCTGACACACCATCAAATAATAAATAATGACTTTTATATAGATTGCTCAAAGTATTGAGCAAAGCTCTGATGAGCTAAACCATATTACATCAATAGATAATATTTAAATACAAGTTTGCATTAACTATTAAAATATGCTATTGAATGGACGTGTCATTAAAAGTAAAGTCACTGATATTAATAACCAACTGACCTTTGCAGTAAATAATAGAGAAAATATATTCAGTAACTTTAGGTGACAATCACTTTTTGTATAAATACTATCCGTACTATTAATATTATGCTACATAATGAAAAAATATATCTGTACAACGATTATATTTATGGTTATGATTTCATTTCTTAAGTAATAAGAAAAAACTACAAGAGCTATAATTAGACTTTACAGCAAGAATATAACAAAATACTTTTTGAAAGACAGACCCCGCACTACCAATGTTCCTGCATTACAGGATTTTTACAAACATATATGACTTGCATGATGATGAAGAGCACAAAATGTTGTCCAATGTGTGGTTTGAACCCACAACAGTAAACACAGTGATAAGCGGCGAGATCATCGCCTAAACCACTACGTCATAAATGCAGTTAAAATTCCCAACAATAAGTTAGTAAATTCTTTAAATATGTATACTTACAGCCACATATTTGCTCATAGTCCACATGCAACACTACAATTGAAAAACTATTTAAGCGTAGTAACGTATAACAAAGGTTTTTATGTCAACGTTCGTCACCAACAGACTATTCTTAGCACCACCTAAATACCTGTGGATGCTGTGTGGTATGCAGATGTCGGCATACTCGTTATTTTGCAACTGTATTGAGTTGTGGGAAATTGTCATACAATTCAAGAGTCACCTTAAAATACAATGTACTAAGTGCAAAAACAAAAGGTGTGCACTTAATTAACTGCTCACACGCCTTCACAGGAATACAGGGACGGACTTAACAAACATTTCATGTATTTTTTTATAAGTGGACAGTCACTTATCTGTTTTTCAAAATTTTCATTTTACTTAAATAGTTTTTGGATTTTACGTTTTTAAAATTAGATTAAGTGTAATTTATTCTTTAGGTATAATTACTGTTTAAATGCAACATTAAATTAACACTTTAATCTCAAGATGTAAAATACATTTACAGCATCTCCAGACACCAAAAAAATAGAGAATCTTTCTTTCGTTCTTGTTAAAGCTGAGATTTATATTGTACAATTCTAAATGAACTGACTATGTAAGATCGTTTTTTTTTGTTATTCTGTCAAGAGATTATTAGTAAAAGCTATCGAAAGTGTTATTAAACAATCTATGTTTAAAATTAAGAGGTTTTTTTTTTTTTACCTTACGATATAATTCCAACTATTGTAACTCTTCTATCTCGTAGTACCTATCTCAAATAATACTTCATCTAATACAGAATCAACTAAAAGTGTAAGTTCTAAAAATTCAAAAAGTTTAGCATAAATATTACACAAAAATCATTTCACGATAACAAATGGAGGATCTATTCTGTATATGTTTAGTACTTTTAGTAACTTACATTTACATAAATCTTAAAATACGCTTAAATTTATTTCATGTGGCACTCATGCATGTAACGAAGTACAACATAAATTAGGAATATAACACCCACATTTAACATGCTAAAAAACGGGATTCATAAAGCAATTGAAATCCTGAGATATCTCACTGCTGTCATGTAATAAATTTTCACCTGTCTGAATAAAGCAGTCATTTCAAATAAAAGCCGCGAACTTGCCAACACAGATTGAATTTTCTTACTTGATCTTGCTTCAAAATTAATATTTATATTTTAATCTCAAAATAAGTTTATTTTATTGTTTTAAATTAGTATTTAAAATAGTATTAAAATTTATTGTTTTATTGCTGAATATAATAGAAAAAAGGATAATAGAAATGTTAATGTCTTTTATTTTTAACATTAATTTGATGAAAATGAAACTTAAGTAACAACCTTGAAGACTTGTTCGTCTTCAGTGCGGCTGCAGCACGATATACTGAGTGATTTATTTATTTGCCACCCCTACGGTTGGTATATTTACTTCAAATTTCAATTATACACAAAGACACTACACAATAAACAATTTTAACTTTAAAATCGTAGGTGATTTAGTTTTATATCCAAAACTTCAGTTTCTACTATATAAAATTTGCGTAAAATGATGGTATGCTTGTCACAGAGGTAAACAGCACAGATGTCAGTAAAGGTTATGTATTGTAGATGCAATAAATGCACGAAGCGTTGCATAATGAATTGCGGCAAACCTTAGCCCTATACAACAAGTATGGTCACGTGTTTAAAAACAAGACAAATGTTCAAAGGTGTTTTGAATTAATCGAGTAATTAATAAGTTTCAAGAAAAGACATTTTGGTTATCATATAGTTTTAAGTGACCGTTTAAGAGATTTCTTTTTGTGTCATTAGGTTTGACTCATTATTTTACACAGATGAGTTTGGGTCCTGAATACAAAACTCTGTGAGCATATAATATGAAAAAAACTAAATAATCATCAACCTACAGTGTAATACTAGAAAAGCTTTTAAACAAATATTTATAATACTGTTAATATTTTATCCATTGACATTGTAATTAACTGTAACATTTATTTAATCTGTGGTCGTTTAGACAAAAAGGCAATACACAGCTTATTGGGTTAAGGTTGAAAAGTGTCAAATAAGTTTTAACGGTGTGAGAAAAACATGGAGTTCTTAAGGTTGTGTCAACCTACAGTAAATATTTTATGTGTTAATTAATACAAAAGCATATTTTAAACAATGATGTGTCGATATTGATATTAGGCAATACTGTTATGTGTTTCGTAGTAATATTTACATAATAAACTTATTATGCTATTTAAGAATATATGGGTTAGAGGACGGAACAAATAAGCACAATTTATAACCATGTTTTTCACTAATATATATAGATATGGTTTTATTTATAGTTCTTTAACCAGGATGTAATAAATTTTATATTATTTCCTATTTGATTTAACTAAAAACAGATGACGATGTGTCATGTTTTGTCTTTTTTTACGTGTGGAAACCCCCTCCGGCAGTCACCCCGCCAGGGTTTGCGGCGGGGCGGTGTGTCGGAATCGAACCGACTAAACCACACGGTGTGCCACTCTGCGTCTGAGACGGGAGTTATCTGGGAACTGCTGTTATTAACACATCCGGACACTGTGATATTTTGCCTACTTTAACTAAATGCTAACGTGCAACGTACTATTTCAGAGGTCAAAGGTTCATGTCCCATCAGTGTGTATAATTTATTCAATAACTTACGTCTATTTAAGGTTTGGTACAATTATTTTTAATATAAATCTGTATGAACATAATAATCGTTTTTCTATTATTGAATAATAAATTGAATAGCAGTGTTTTTGTTTATTGATATAAATCATTAGACGAAAAGCGAGAAGCCGAGGATCGAACCAAGTGGCGCGCAATTGAAGAGGCCTATGTCCAGCAGTGGACTGCGATAGGCTGACGATGATGATGATGATTAGACGAAAAACAGAGGTAGTATAATTTAGTTAATTGAATGACGTATATATTTATAGCCCGCCGTCGTTTAATTATTTTACAATAATATTACCTTACATCTAATATTATAAATTTTTCATAATTATAAATGGAAATTAATTAAGTGTTAATATTTTCAATACATCCACACATGCTATAATCGCATATTTTTGTAGACACAGTAAACATTTGTTAGATTATCTATCTACGATTGTAGTCAGTTAATTCGGACTATTTAGCTATAAATCAATCTATAATCTTCTATGCTTCAGAGATGTACCTAATATTATTTTTGTTTTAAGGTAAAATATAATGTTGAATTGTGGAATATTTTTTTTGTTTTATTTATCTTAAACTTATCTCTTTTAAAAAGGGATAATAGTTTTTTTTAAATAAGATATGATTACAATAATTAATAAGTTATTTATAAATATAAACAATGGGGAGTAACAAATATACATATTATAGTTCAATATAGACTGAAAACTTACCATTTTCATATTCGCACTTGAAGATTCAGGTTTAGTATCAGTTGTGATAATCCTATGCCGTGAGTACCGGCGGCGTGTGCGCCCGATTGTACTTAGTCGTCTAATCATCTGTCCCTTTTATAGAGACGTGAGTTTGTCTAGCCATTGCATACAGCTGGGGGAGCCTGTACTGACTGCACAATACAGGGCTGTACTCAGACCATTTCAATTAAAATTTATTACTGATTATTTTGGTTGTTCTGGTTATCGTTGCTAAGTGGTGGAAGACCAAGTAATGATGATGATGCGAAAAAAGAAAAAAAATCTTGTAGTTATTTATAGTACGATATGAGCTTAATGCTCGAAATTCAATAAGTAAAAGTAAATCAATATATAATGAACATAATGTTGGTAAAACTACAGTAAGAATATGTGACCTCTATTTTAAACAGTTCTAGGTTTCATAAAAGCTAACTTTTATAATGTGACAAGTTTAATAGATATATACTAACTATCACAAATCTCAGGACAATAGAGTGAATTTTATCTTCGAGTTTCGATGTAAAACAGTAATATTGTTTTCTTTGTTTGTTGACGTAGTGTATGTGTTGTTATTACTGTTTACTTTAGCTTACTACCTACTACGTTAGTAAGTTATGTCTGAGTTATTTTTCTTAAATAACTCCAATGTAAGTTATTACAATTATAAAACTTACACTAAAATTACTTAATGATTTTTTACATCAAATATATGAACCCTGACAAAAAGTATTCATACCCGAACCCGATATTGATCTACTTTAGAACACAAAAGAACCAAATTCAAAGTTCATTAGAAGAAGAAAGTTTCATGAGAATATTTAAGTATATATACTTACTAAATTTAAGTACATCTTCTGATATGTTCACGTATGGAAAATCTTTATTATAGCAGTTCAAGTTATACTAGCTAAGTATATAATACGTAACAGTTAAAGCTAAATTAGTTATATTTAAAATCTTAAAATCGCATGACCTTGTCTTTATAAAAATAATGAATACAATGGACCTAACTGCATATTTTAAGTTATATTCGGTTATATTTTGCAGAGATTTAGATTTAATAATATTTTGTATGTTTTAATATTTATTTTAGCCGATTTAGGATTTAAAATATGTTTTGAAATCACAAGAGTTATAGAATTTTTTTAACTGTAATGATTTTTAACTTCAAAGACTGGCAACGGGCTGGCTCTCATGAGTGATCACAGGTGTCTTTCTGAGGCGGGCGTCAATGCCCATCAGACGAGACGCCTGCCTGTTTACCCCCTTAGTTCCCATTGCCTGCTTACCCAGCCTAGAACAATGTTTTTTATAAACATTATACTACTACTAAATTCTGTACCAATTGGTTCTCATTGTAGTCAAATATGGGTACAAGTTGTTTGTGTATCCAACTAGAATTTGTATGGAATCTTATGAACGCAAAATATACTTTCTGTGGTCAAACGAATCAGTGTTACTTTAAGTTTAACACAAAGCCAAGAAATGTTTAAGAAATATTGAAATTACAACCTCAAGAACTAAATATTTTCAGAAGGTGATAAGAATTTGTGGAGTCTGTTCTTAGAATAACAATATAGATAGCTTTATTCAAATGGCAAGCTATGTGCGTGAGTGTAGTCCGTCCCCTTGTAGTAACATTATCTCGATCAATGTACAATAGAATAACCATCAAGATTCTCGTAAAACGACGGCCAACCCAACACATAAATGGTACGCACGCTTTATGTCAAACGCATTGCAAACTGCACCGTGAAGCCACTATGCGCTTGGTATTTTAAAATTTTATTTAACTTGTGACTATTAGCTACTTTGGTATCATGACACACTTAACTAAGTACTTTTATATATTCAAATTATCAACCAGACAGGCCTCAGATAAAGGCTCGAATATTCAACTTGACTGTCTTTCTAAGGTTTCCTGTGCAATAAACTTTCGTGCACTTTGTGTAGGTGTTTCATGACTATTTTATCGCACTATATGTAATATTTTGCTTTATCTCAACATATTAGTGAAATCTCTTTGAAATTAATTCGTATTAAAGGATATGACCACCAAACAATGTACTCAATGAATAGGTTTTTGGTTTGTAATATAATCGTCTTTGAGGATATCAATTAATAAAATAAAGAAGAAGATAGAGTTTTCACAGTTTAAACAAGTTTCATTTGCATGATAATACAGAGGAGTAAATTGTATCCAATATTTAAAGCAAACATAATTATTTAGTACGAAGCGACCAATAAGTCTCTTAGCTTAAATAGACTTTAGCTAGCACAATATTAAGATCTTAATTAATAAACGTTATAATAAATTTTTGAGTTGTCTACATATTTGTCTCGTTATCATAATTTAAAATAAAGACGCCAACTGCGAGTCGCACTCGCACATAAAGGGTTCCGTAGCATTAAGTAACATAATATAACAGTTCTTGTAGTTCGTGGTAACTTTGATCGATAAATTGCGGTTTATGATTTATGACGTATTAAAAAAACTACTCAATGAAAAAAAATTAAATATATAAAAATTTTGGGGGTCCTCTCCCCATACTTAGAACTATAACTTAAGTTTTTTTTTCGTCAAACCTATTCCTGTCTGGTATCTATGCATAGGTCTTTAAAAATGATATTGAAGTTTCAAATTTTTTTTTCTATACTTAATAGTTTGCGCGTGAGGCATGTAACTTCTAAAATAAGAGAATGATAAAATTAAAAAAAAAATATGATGTGCATTACCATAAATACTTTTATAGTTAAACTACTTGGTTGTTATAGTATAAGATCCGACCCTAGATCGACCTGCACCGAGCTGATAATAGAATATTAATCTATACGTTACTACAAATAAATAAAATTGGAGTGTCTGTTTATAATATTAAAATAACCGCTTTTTAATAAATGCATATATATGTATACATGATACATGTACCAAAATAACTTTTTTTACAATTTTTGTCTGTCTGTCTGGTGGTATTACTGTCTGTATGTCTATTTGTTTCGGGTAATATCTGGAACGGCTGCACCGATTTTAAAGGGGCTTTCACTGGCAGATAGCTGATAATCTAAGGAGTAACTTAGGTATTTTTTTAGAGTAGCTTTGTCCCGCGACGTTACCCGCGGGTAAAACTAAACAAACTAATAAATAAATATAGGGAAACAACAAATTTAATGTGTATTATATAATTATATACATATACTAGCTGAATCCAGCGGTGTTACCCGCGCTTATTGTCGTACCGCGTGTAACGCCGCGGGGCAAATATTGTCTAAGAAAAAGCAGCCTAAGTTACTTCCTGGATTATCAGCTACCTACCAGTGAAAGTCCCGTCAAAAGCGGCCCAGTCGTTCCAGAGATGAGACTACCCGGAACAAATAGACTAACAGCCAGTAAGACCACCAGACAGACAAAAGTTTTTTTAACTACATTTTGGTATATGTACCGTGAATAAAAACATATGCATTTAGTAAAAAGCGGTAATTTTAATATTACAAACAGACACTACAATTTTGTTTATATGTATAGATTTATTTATTTGCTTAATTTATGTTACATTGTTTAATATTTTAGTATTAATACGTATTACTTTTAATATCAACAAAAAAATATGTTTTGTCTAAGATTTTTTAGACAACCCATTTTTAATAGATTTTATAATATACGAAATTTATTATAAAATAAGTTTTAGTCTATTATAATTATCAGTTCGGTGCAGGTCGATCTAGGGGCGGATCTTAGACCATTAGTGAAACTTTTTAAGTTCCTTGTTACTGATATTAGAAATAATCAAAACAAAGTAATTTTTGAAAATTGTGCATTTGTTTGGTGAGTATTAGACCCTTATGTGTTCATAACTGCTATTTTGATTTTACACTTCTATATTATATTTATATGGCCATGATTGTATCAGGGCCAGTTTGTAATCGATCGGCCGGAGTTATATCAATCTATCTATCTAGTTGTATCAATATTGTGTATTCCAATGGTAAGTATAATTTGCATTATATTGAATTCTTGACGTGTGTATAACTTTATTAGTCTCTCTGTATCACCGGTTACAGATAAGTTTCAGATAGTCTGATATTTGATATCTAGCAGATATAATAATAATGTTTAATTTAGATAATATAATTAGACTTTTTTTCATATAAATTGTGTCAAACCATTTGTCAGATAAGTTATATGGAACTGACCTGTAACCGGTATAGCAGGGCCTAAGTTTATTAATAACTGTATCATAGACAAAGAAGGGGGTATCAATTTCAGTTAACAATATAACCACTTCATTTTCTTATAATTACTGTATTGATAATTGTTCTTATTTTAAAAATAGTATCTACGTATTGTGTAAAATCCTACAGGTCGTCGCACCAAATTTAAAACAATAAAAGTATTATAGTATTGTTTTCGTGCACAAAAGTTAATTACGGTAAGCGTGTATGCGAATTCCAGCGGAGGTTAATCTCATTGCTTTACTAGATGGTTGATAAGAAGGATCGTTTGTGTGGGACTGTTTCACACACCATATGTTTCGGTTCTGCAGGTATGCACCACTGTCGCACGCTCCCACCACCACTACTCAGACAGTTAAAAATTGCTAAAATACCGATAGTAACAATCTCAACTGAATTGTTGACAACAAAGTTTCAAAGTCTGCAAGATGAGTATAATTTTTACAATCTTATTTTATTAACATTTATTAAAATGTTTACAATTATTTTGACAACACCTAGATAACGAAACAAAAACTTTCGTACATATTTCTTTACCCCCCACAAATTAATATTGAACACTTGTAACAGTAACTACTTTTAACTGCCTTCAAAAAAGGTGGAGGTTCTATGTTCTAATGTATGTATTTTTTTATGTATTTTCACCGATTACTCCGTCAATTGTCGACCGATTTTGAAAATTAATTTTGTATTCGAAAGGGTATGCTCATGCACCATATCAGGAATTGAGGGAAATCGAGGAAAACCCTCATTTTTTGGCACGCACTATGTTTTTTTGTATATTTTCTGAAGTTACTCCAGTATTTGGGTCTGATAGTCATCATTTCACGATAATGAGCTGATGATGGAATGTACAACTGTTAGAGATCAGAGGATGATTTTAGTATCACATGTAGGTATAGACCTTACTTTGTATTCTTTCAGTCATTCATATGAGCTGGTGACAGAAAGTAAAACGATTAGGAGTAAGAGGATGACTCTTTAAATACCATATATATGAATAGGGCCTTAGTTCTTTTTTTTCAAATTGTTTAAGTGACAGGTGAGGTTCGGAGATAGATGATACTTTACGATCCCGAGATAGTAACTAGTCGTCTGTAGGAAAGAAAAAACATGCAACGCTGATGTTTGGATTAGGAACCTACACTATATAAATACACCTCATCAACAACCCATAACGTCCCACTGCTGGGCTCGGGTCTCCTCTCAGAAGAGGGTTAAGGCCATACGTCCCCACACTGGCCAAGTGCGGGATGGGGACGGGCAAGACAAGGTAATCTTAGCGTTGGATGTTTTTAAGCCGCCCAAAGGCCTCCAACTAAGTTTCACGACTGTTATTCTACGATAACAGCCGGGACCGACAGCTTAACGTGACCTCTGAATCACGGAGACACTCATGGTATCATGCCACCAGCGGTCACCCATCCAGGTACTGACCGCGTCGTCGTTGCTTACCCTCGGCGATTGTTTCTAATCACCGAGTGCAACTGGGCTATGAGCGTAAATACACCTAGTTTTTCTTAATTGGTTCATTTCATTATAGACAGATAGAAAACTCTTTATTTGTACACCGTATTAAAGATTTAAAAGAAAGTACTGAAAATTATATAATGTACAAAGGGCTTCCTAATTGCCGAAAGGAATCTATTACTATTCGAAATATTGATCAAAATTTATCGGAGAGACAGTAATTGATGGTGCAATAAGTTTTGAAGAATTATTTTCCATTAGTCTCAACTGTTGTCATTCGCGTAATGCTTTTTCATCATGCGGGTTATTAAGCATTTTCTTGGGCTCTTAGTCACATAGGGCAACAACATCTAGGGTGGCTACGCGTCTCAGCGCAACAATTTTTCTTTCACAAATCACTGGCCCTGTGGGTGTTGTCTGAATTTTCCAGTCAGATCGGTGACCGTATTTCGCGTTGCAATTAATGAAATGTTGAGAGGGTCTAGTGTTAGTTTGTTTCAGATTCACTCGATTGTCAAGGTTAGCGCGTTTAAAGTATTTTGTTTGAGACTATGCTCAGTTTTAATACGTGTTCAGCCACTAAAGTTATTCGCATTAGTGGAAATAATATGAAATAATTCAACTTACTACTTACCTACGATTGTTTGTACTGAAAATAGAAAAATAAAAACTTTTTATAAAAAAAATACAAACTTACTTCAAAAAAAAAAACATCCAACGAAAACTTTCCTAGAAACACTAAAAAGCGTAAAATAAACTGGCTCTTCATAAATTTCTATGTGACAATTCTTATCTATATCTAATTCTTTATTCATTTGAATAGTAATATTATAATGTGTGCTAGGTACCTAAACTCTGTTTGAAGTCGGTGCGTAGCGTAAACTGAGATGACTGGATAAAAACACGGGCCAAACGATTTGATATCCAATATTTTAAAATTGTTTTTTTTTGCCTTTTGTACATTATTTTCAATATAATCGTTATAAAAAAAAATATATTTTCAACCGACTTCAAAAAAAAGAGGAGGCTCCTTAATTCGACCGTATATATTTTTTTTATGTGTGTTCGTGGATAACTTCGTCATTTATGAACCGATTTTGATGATTATTTTTTTAATAGAAGGGAGATGCCCCGACGGTGGTACCATGATAAGGACATTAATATCTGATGATGGCATCCACGAGAAATCGAGTCGAAACTTGAAGTCGGTTTTATTTTTGTTGAAATTGTACTTGTCTATTTTCCAGTTTTTAGTTTTTAATTTCATTACCTAGTAGTTCTCATCATTCTACTAGTCACGCCCTTTCATTTGATACCCATATGACAAAAATTGTAAACCGCTATTTTGTAGCGGCGGCCATCTTGGGTTTCAAACAGAATTTATATAATTGTATTGTCACCAGAACTAAAGGTGTGTACAAAATTTCAGATCAATCTGTCAACAGGGAGGGGGGTAAATTTCAATTACTAGATTTGATCCAAACAACACCCAACTCAAGCTAAAAATAAAACCGTTTAATTACAAGATACTGTTTTAATAGTAGGAACATTGTTTACATAACTAAGATAGTGTAGGTACTAATACTGGTTCCCAAAATAGGCCCAAGCCTAGTTTGTATTTGTATCTTGGGAAACAGTGGGCGGATGCGCTAAGGATGACAAAAAAAGTTGTATATAAATTTGCCTTTACTACTTGCACATTTTTTATGTAAATAACATATGTTCATGCACATGTCGTGATTGTCAGTGTTATTGTGAAAGTACGTATGATGACTAGGTGTGTATGTGATTGAAGGTTGTTTAGAGGGTGGTGTATGAAGTCGTGTGTGTGTATGTTTGTATGTGTGTGTGTGTACTTGTTTGTGTATATGTATGTGACATTAAAGTAGATGAGTATTGATGTCTATGAGATCTATGAGATCTTCTGTCTATGTGTAATCAAGTTCCTGTGGTTAGGTACACGAACTTGATTACTTGTTAGTTTAAACTGTTTTAACTGTTTGTTAGTTTAAACTGTTTTAACTGTGCTAGTTTAAACTGAATCTGGTTAGTTGCGTTGGCTTGACGTCAACTTAATCCAGCTATATTTGTTTTTAATCTAACTCGTTGTATAGTTTTATATATATCCTCTTCGTTCGGTATTTTCTTTGCTTACAGACATCACAAGATGCTCTGAATACTTTACCATATTAATGAGTACTTCAACAGAGTAAACTTGATGATTAAGTAAAGCAAATTTTAGGCAACTTATACTTTTTTAAATCTGTAGAATAATTTCAAAAATTTTAGACTAAGACTTAGTTTAATAGTTCAATAAAATATTTTTACGGACAGTTCATACCTACTACAATTGTGTTTATAGTAGGAATATATACTTAAGTATGCATGCAAGATCAATACATCACATTAATTTAATTAGTTTATTTCATCAATATTTCACCCATTTTACAGAATTAATCAAGAAACAACAATTCCTTTAACAACACATTATGTATCGTAGTATCATTCGTCATCATCGTTCTCATCTATCGTAGTCTACTGCTGGAAATATGACTCTCCAATTGCACGGGATTTGGTTCAATCCTCGTCTTCAAAGCCGAGTAATAATTATTATTTCTTTAAAATTATTTTATTTCTTTAAATAATAGCATGCAGACATTAAGTAATTATTAAAACGGTGAATGTAAGTTGTAGCCTGAGAAATCAATAAATTATAAAAAAACCTAAACAATGGCATATTTGTAATATTCCTCATTCCTTTTTTTAAGCTAGTACAAGCGCGTGATCTAGAAACATTACTTTCATCAACGTTGACATAATTAGAACAACATCTACAAAAAGATAATGTCGCTGCCATAACTTTTCTACCGTTTGAGGTTAACTTCTTTAGTAACAATTGTTGTAAATTTGTCTGTTGTAAAACATTAAAACAAGTTACATTATCAAGTAAACTCTCTGTGTGATGTTTCTTATTCAATCAAAATATCATTAAGTACAAGGGTGACATCAAAGACGCTTTCGATTAGCATACTTGTAGCAAAAAATATGAAGTGAACTTTAAGATATTCATTCGCCGCTCACTGTGTCAAGCGCATTAGACATTCATTAAATTATTACTAATAAATTTTCCTTTTCAGATGGCTAATCCCAGATGTCTTTTTTATATCTTCGCAATTCAAATCTTGAATGTAGAAGACTTGTTAAAAAAACTGTTTTATATGGATACACTATAGTAGGTACCTAAACGACCATTTAGTTATGACATTTTATTGGAAGAATTTTTGGTAAAAAACTAGACTCAATTTGATATGGCCAATTTTAGAAATCCATGTCACATCTTTGAACGTGTTTAAAACCTGCAGGACATTAGTTTAGTAAAGATTTTAATTAACAAAAAACTAAAAAAAGTTGAAGATTACTGCGAGTACTGTTTAAATATGTTTTTTTTTTGATATTGCATCTGTAGAAGGGTTTTGGATCTTCGTCTGTTTTTAGGATTTTTAATTGTGTGATTATACACTTATATGAATTAACATTATCTAAATTTACGTCATAATATCACATTAATAGCTTTTAATTGGTCACTGCTTGTCGTAAGCCTTCTTCTTAGAAAGGAGGCTTAGGCTTACTATACCTTGCTGGCCATATAGGTTGGTATAGGACTTGTTCTAAGTTTTCCTTCTCTTTGCAGAGCTGTTGTTCTGCGTAGTTTTCCCCATTAATCGCTCTTACGACACCCATGGGATGAAAATAAGTGGGACACTACGTATTCTTAATCCTTAACCGCGTGAACAATTTAACCTATTAAAAGACATTAAATTTTCATTCCATTTCAATACAGGTTTTATAATGTTTATGATTGACCTAACTTCAAAAGTAAATAACAAATACATCTATTATTAGGAGCAATTATATTTGTAATTATGATATTTACACATTTTTTTTGGTTTGTGCATAAAATGGCAAAGGTACATTCCGATAAGAAAAAATGTGTAGGCTTTCACCGTAAATGTGTCACCACTCACTTAATCATTTATATTAACTGCAACCGGTGTTAACTTTATTCGCCAATAAACTTTTGCAAAAAAAATAATCTATTTTTAGGCAAAGCTTAAATTGTCTGAGCAGATTATATGTTTAACATTAACAGACGCTGATTTCAGCACGAACGGGCCGGCTCGACCGGGGCGGTACTACCCTCGCACAGAAAATCAACGTAAAATGACAGCGATCATGCTGTCGTGTTTCGTTGGTGAGTGCGAGACCGGAGGCCCAATGATGCAGTAGCATCACTAGCCCGCCATGGTGTGGGTCACCATGCTGCATTGTTGCATTGTCTGCATTCGCAGTATGGTGACCACCACTCTTGGATTCTACTCATGCTTTCCATCAGGCAGAGTAGAGTCATTTTGGCAGGGTCAAACATAAAAAAAAAAAAAAAAAAAAAAAACAGAGACAATTAGATAGTTCTATGATTATTGTTACATTTATTTAGTTAGTAGATTTCATACAACTGTGTAATTAAGTGTGATTTTAATGAAATTGATTAGTTACATTCTGTTTGATTAAAAGTGGAGTGCAGCGGTACGACCCGTTCTACAAGAGTGGCTAAAGAGGAAACACTCTTTCACTTTCCAGGTGACACAGGGGTTTTCTGGACACGATTGCTTCGGCAAGTACCTTAGTCGAATCAGCCGAGAACCGAAGTCACGGTGTCATCAACATAATGACTGCATTGACGTCTTACTTCTGAAACTTATATTTTTGCCATGGTCCGGAGCGAAAGTGCATGGAGTGCTGTTGCATCTTCCTTCGAGGAGGTAATGTCCTCACAGAAAGCCTCGAGACGGTATCAATAACTTAAAACCTCTTCCTCTGCCCGCCTCAGGATCAGAACTCAAACGACGTCAAAGAGCATTCGTTGATCTTTAGCCAGTAAGTGGCCCCCAAGCGACGACCTCGGGGAATTTGTCGTCCGAACAGATACAGGACGGAGAGGCTGCACATAGTGTTCTGTGTGCGCTCTTACAGCTCGTTCCTACTTGTCGATCGTCCCAGTGGCAGAGCATTTTATATGAAGCTATTCACATTCATCGGAAACCCAATTTGTGTTGGTGCCGACAATAAATGTCGGGTGTTTTGCCAGCCCGCTACGCCCGGAAAAAAAATTGTGTTGGAACTTGGATCTCGCTCGTCCATGAGTAAGAACGGCGCTGTTCACATTTGTCAGATGTCTAAATATTGTATTTTGGTAGTTTATGCTCACTATATTAGAGCTAGTAGATCGGTGAATGTACTTATTAACAACTTAAAATAATAAAAAAACTTAATTTCGTAATTTCCCAATTCTGTCATTAAGTTCTGACATGTTCCCAAACTAAACCTTTCGTTGAGGATTTGGTGCACCCAATGTTTTCCTTCCTTGGCTCTCTTTCTTTGTTTTCTTCTAAAATAATAATACATTAAATCAAGAACTTCGTCGACGACCATCGTGCACAACCGCCTCGCGTAGAGTGCTAAAAATTAGCACCAGCTTCGATCGTGGCCGACAACTGATTATTAACCGAAGTGTAAATTATTACTAATAAATTTTACTTTTCAGATGGCTAATCCCTGATGTCTTTTTTATAGTTTCGCAATTCAAATCTTGAATGTAGAAGACTTGTTAAAAAACTGTTTTATATGGATACACTATAGTGTATACCTAAATGCCATTTAGTTATGACATTTTATTGGAAGATTTTTTGGTAAAAAACTAGACTCAATTTGATACGGCCAATTTTAGAAATCCGTGTCACACCTTAGAACATGTTTAAAACCTGCAGGACATTAGTTTATTAACCGAAGTGTAAACAAAGGCGCCGACATCCAATTAGTATACGAATCCGACACCCCACAAGTGGGAACGAGCTTTTAGAGAGCTGCGACCGAGAGTGAATAACGGTCGCGACGGGTGATGGGATCCATCTTGGGTGAGACGGGTCAATATTTGCCATGGGTAACGAAATAATGCAATTGCGATTCTCGCCCCCTCGGCATTGACAAGCAGAGGAAACCGGGGTGGTTATTTTCGGTAAGAGTCCGACTAACACCTTCGCTTCCCAGTAATGGGCGTAGGGCATCCATAAGGATCTACAACCCCGTTAACAAAATAATAATAATATTAACATCTGTGATGCATTTTAATATGAATTATAATTATACAAACATATTTTTTATGATTTTATAATGTAACAAGATTTTTTATTCTAATCTACTTTTCAAATAATTTAACTGCAATTAGAAAAAACTAACTATTGATCGCTTATGACCGTTATGAGCACATACAGAACAGAAAAGTAGACTTTAATGAAACATAATACCTAGCTACATCGTCGGTACATACTTAAAATATGCATTAATTATTAATGTCCAAATAATCTCTCTACATTTTCTTCAGCTTAGCACATACAGTATTTAAAAGAACTCTGACTGATTTCAATGCTACTGATAGACGATTACTCACAGTTATACAAAACATGACATTTACTTTATAACCTACATTGAGCATCAGAGGACATTTTAATCACATCTAATCGCGATCTTGTATTCATTGTACTTGATATTGACAATCACCATCACTTTGTAGGTGTTTTCATAGTATTGCAAAGCTATATACAAATCTAGTTAAGTTGCAAGTGAACTATGACACGTAAAGTTATACCTACGTACCTAGCTATTTCTTTAATGCTAGTGGTTTGCTACAAGGACGAGGATCTAACGACGTGTCGTCTGGGCAGATTCCACGATTATTATTTCTGATTTCTAGCTTGGGTTGAACCGCTGCAATCTAAAGTAACATTTGAGGTAATTATTGGCTAACAAAACTGAATATATATACTCGTAGGTTTGTAGATGGTAATCTTACGGTTTCAGGGTGTTAATCACTGGCGACCCAGAAACAAAATTGACATGTTCCTGCTAATTTCAAATGCAAACTCTACCACTGTTAGTTTAGTTATGTGATTAAGCAAATATGTCAAATAGGATTATAGATGAAATAGGTAATCTAGGGGATGTACAGTACATTAATAATAAGGCCAAATCTACTACAAAATATGATAAAATATAAATAGATGGAAACAACACAGAAAGTATTTGAGTGATCAATATATACAAACTTTGAAGACGTACATTCGTAACCTAATAAAAAAAATCAAGTATAAATTTTTGTAAGAACAAAGTACAAGCCATATTTGGTTTATGTTATATATATATTGTCCTCCACTCAGCAATTGTTGATCAGGCCGAGATACGCTATAATTGTTGATCCACCCTTTTGTCACTATTTCTAAGATAGTATCCAGTGTATCGTCTTATACACGCAATATAAGTATTATACGCCTTGCGACGCTGTGCTTAAGTCTACGGCAAATACTCTAGCTTGTCATCGATTTACACGGCAATTGTAGCTCTGATAACAGTCAACTTTATGATACTTGATGATGTTTTGTTGATCAATATACACAACGTTTCGATCAACATATGCCGCGTACACTAGCATTTTAAAACGCGGGGGCCGGAGCAGCAACCTCGGTAGAAAGGAACAGGTATATTATTGTTATAAAATAGCTCCTAAAAATAATGTGCGATAGCTCATTCGATTCGTAATGAGTGTCATGATGTCTAGAAAAATGTTTTTAAGGATTTATTAGCGCATAAAAATTGCGATTGTTATTAACAAAATAAGAAAGGGGAAAAAAGGTATTTAGTTTTTCGTTAAAAACTTCTAAATTACTAATACTTAAGGAATTGTTGAAAGTAGATCTTGAAAAACAAGGAAATTTCCAATGAACAAGTCCTAACTCTTGAAACTATATCACCAATTTTGAAAATTATTTTTGTGTTCGAACCTACTACTGTACTATGTTATTAGTGTATTTTCTATAGTTACACCGATATTTTCACTCATCATTATTCTGGTAGTCATCAATTCATGATCATGAGCTGATGATGTAAGGTACAGCTCCTTAACGGTTAGGAGTTGGAGGATAAATCTTTGAATATCATATGTATGTATGTTACCTTTAGTCGTATTCTTTCAAATTATTTAGATAAGCTGATGATGAAAGGTATAACTCCTCAACGGTTAGGAGATGGAAGATAATCCTTCGATTTCATATGCATCTATAGACCTTTAGTTGTGTACTTTCAAGTTATTTAGGTGAACTGATGGTAAAAGGTTAAACTCTTCAACAGTTAGGAATTAGAAGATTATTTTAATATTACACGTACGTATAGACCTTAACTTGTATTCTTTTGGAGTATGAGGCTGATTCTTTAAATCTATACTAATATATAAAGCTGAAGAGTTTATTTGTTTGTTTGTTTGAACACGCTAATCTCAGGAACCGCTGGTCCGATTTGAAAAAATCTTTCGGTGTAGGAAAGTCCATTTATCGAGGAAGGCTATAGGGTATATATCATCACGCTACTACTAATACGAGCGGAGCAACAATGAAGAATGTTTCAAAAACAATCCTAAGAGGGTGAAATAGGGTCTGAAAGTTTGTACGATAGTCCGTTATTTTTAAGTTAGAAACATGAATATTTATCTTAGAGCTACTGATTAAAAAATATTAGATACGTATTTAAGCGTATTCTGCCCCAAATGGGGTGAAATAGGGTTTGAAATTTGTATGTAAGTCCGTCATTTTAAGTTAGGAATATGAAAGCTACTGATTAAAAATAAGTTAAAACGTATTTAAGAGTTTCCGGAGATTCTACTCCTAAGGGGTAATAGGTAATCACATTTCGTATATAGGTTAGTCTCGAAGTAGACTTTTGATTACAAATAAATAAATACTGATATCACAGCATTTATGGGAATGAGCATTGATGGGAATTCCTCTTCTAAAGGGGTAATAAAAAGGTCGAAAGTTTGTGTGAAAGTAAATTTTTTAAGGTATACAAATGAAACTTTATTTACTAGACCAACGAAACAGTTAAAAACACTTTTTCAAGTAGGTAGTTTTAAGAGGTTTTACAACGCGAAAGTGCTTCCACGTTTAAAAAAAATCTCAACCAGAATGAATATTAAAATTCTGCTCTGACTACTTGGTGTATGCCACGCCGTTTTAAAATATTAGTTATATGTTAATCAAACGTTGTGTATATTGATCAACAAAGTATCATCAAGTATGAAAAGGTTACGGTTATTAGAGCTGCAATTGCCGAGTCAATCGAGATAGAGATTTTGCCGTAAACTTAAGCACAGCGTTGCAAACCGTATAATACTATATTACGCCTATAAGACTATACACTGGACACTTCCTTAGAAATAGTACCGAAAAGGTGGATCAACAATTATTGCAATCTCGGCCTGATCAACAATTGGCGAGTAGAGGACAATATATATATATAAATGTTCAACTCCTGTTTCACGCCCTTAGAGGTAGAATATCCAGAAACGGTTAAATATGTCACCACTAATTTTTAATCAGCAGCCGTGAAATAAAGTTACCTCTTCTTAACTTAAAGAAGGACGTACTTACAACAACATACAAACTTTCAACCCCTATTTCACGCCCTTAGGGGTAGAATATCTTGAAACACTTAAATACGTATCCAGTTATTTTAATCAATAGCCCAAAGATAAAGTTTCATGTTCTAACTTAAAAAATGACAAACTTCCATACAATCTTTAACCCCCTATCTCACCCCCTTAGGGGTAGAATATCCAGAAACGCTTAAATACGTATCTAGTCATTTTTAACCAGTAGCCCAAAGATAAAGTTTCATGTTCTAACTTAAAAAATGACAAACTTCCATATAATCTTTAAATCCCTATCTCACCCCTTAAGGGGTAGAATATCCAGACACGCTTAAATACGTATCTAGTCATTTTTAATCAGGACCCCAAAGATAAAGAATTATGTTCTAACTAAAAAAATTACAAACTTTCATACAATCTTTAAACCCCTATTTCACCCTCTTAAGGGTAGACTATCCAGAAAGGCTTAAATACGTATCAACTAATTTTTTTACTTTTGGTGAAGTTAAATAGTACCTAAATATATCTGATTACGTACCTTTTTTTGTTTGAAGGGTCCTTAGGCAATAATACGTTACGCATTAATTCGTTAATTAATTGTGAAGCAAAGTGGAAACAGTCTATCATAGAAAAGACCCAATCGTGGAGAAGGTGGTCTCTGATTGGTTCGTTTGAATCGGATCAACAATAGCTGGTGTGGATTTGTATAAAAATGATGTAAATAGTTCGTAATTCTGCCAGCAGAGGGGTTGCAATTGTTGATCCAGAGCGGAGCCACATTAGTTCGCCGGAATACACATTAGATCAACAAAACCTGTTGCTGATCAACAATCGCCAACAGATCAACAATTAACTGACGCCACGTCGCGTCAGATCAACAAGGGCCGAAAAGAGATATCTATATATATATATATATATATATATATACAACATTGGCTTTGCTGAGCGAGGGACAGTAATGTTTTAAATGTCTAATTTTGACTATAGTGGAAGATCCGGTTCGTGATTCAGGACGATACACGGTATTAATATGTAATGAATTTCATTTATAAATAGTAATAAACATTTAATTTATAATTAAACACGAATGCTTGTAACATTGACAGCTATGTTTTATTACTGAAGTGCTAAATTGATAAATTTAGAAGTATTGTAATAGAAACACGTTTTTTGCCTATAAAGTTGTCAAAGATTGTTTAGTCATATTAAGGGTAGACCATAACTTACTAATTGAAGTCGTAACAGTCTATGGTTTTACAATGAAATGAATGAATAAATTTAGTGACAGTATATTTATTTACTAAATTAGTTTCAAATGCTTATATTTAATATCGAAAATAGTAAGAGTATAGTTTATTTCCATTTCTTACTTACTTACTTATTTTTTGTCATAAAAAGGTTTCTTTGCTAAGAAATTTCAACTTTAGTAGATTCTCAACAAAAATATTTTTTTATTGAAAGCGTGTTTGGTAATAGTCAATTGCTATAAATATGCAGAACCACTTCTGACGAAATGTGACTATTAGTAGAAAAGGTTAAATGTATCCATGTTAATGGAAATTAGCTTGAATAAGGTAATATGTTTTAATTCTATCTCTACCATCTATCAGAAAGCAAACTGTTTATTTATTTTTAATTTATCTATTCGGTGTTGCTAAACGTTTTGGGTGGAGGATAAGAAACCCTTTTAGTAAAATAATAAGCTGACTTCTGAAAACACTAACAAAGTTTGGGTTTCTTTTCCGAACTTCAATCTATCTCTATACATTGTTTATCCAAACCTAATTTATCCAAATTGGTTCAGCGGTTTAACCGTGCAAGCATAACAGACAGACAGAGCTACTTTCGAATTCATAACATTAGTATGAATATGTCACCGTAAGATTTCCAAAACTGTTAGGTTATAATCTACCTAACACCTACCTAAGGTTGTAAAATATCTAAAGATTGTCAACTGTGTCGTACTGCTTACAATTTAACGTACTATTTTCCGTTAGATTATTATGTATTAAAGTAAAACTATTGGTGGGTGATCGACGTACGAGCCAATACCGCGGTTTTAAAGACCGACGGTTTTACTCGCGGTTCGTTGGCGCTGATAGACTAGCGAGCAAAACACTCATGTGTGAGCGATAACTGAGATAACATATCATGTCCGGAGTCTGAAGCTTTATGTTATCTCTATAAAACGTCCTAGAGATTGTGCTAAAAGTTGAATAGAAAAAAAGGCAACAATTATCGCATGCCCGTTTAATTCAAGAATTGTCAGCAGAATCAATAGATTACAAAAATTATCTGAGAATGTCTGATTAATCATATAACGTCTTTAGTGAGATCTTTAATACAAAAACAAAACACTACAATGCAAGAGGCTATTTCTTCTCATGAACGTTTAACTGCTAAACTGTCAACGAAAGATGCCGGCTCGGCTCACCGTCTGTGATCGACACGCGGTTGTGTATGACACGCCGTGTAAAACATAAGACATACCTACATGACAAGCTGCGAGCCAGGTTCATCGGTACGTACAAGCGAGCTCTCCCGGTTCCAGGGACCGCGGTGGCCTGTTGCCAAGCTGGACAGGGACCTACTAGAGGAGGCAGCCATTATTAATTCTTAACTATCTCCGCAGGCTCCGACCGAGGAAGTTGAGGCATGTGCTGATCGCTTACCCGATGCGACTACCGCAGATTTGTGATGCGGCCATGCCCAGTATCCAGGGTCGACGGCCTACAAGGAAGAAGGTCTACTGGTGGCCCCACGAGTTAGCGGACCTTTGTGCGGCCTGTACTCATGCCCGGAGGTCCTACACCCGCAGCCGGCGGCGTCACCGTGGAGACGGGGGCGGGGACACGTCTCATGAGAAGTACAACGAAGCGCGGAAAACTCTGAAGCTGACCATGGCGTCCGGATGCTTCCCTGAATGCTGGAAGAGCGGGAAGCTGGTCCTATTAAAGAAGCCGTCCCGGCACTTTAAATCTTCATTTGAAATCTTTTTTTAACTTGATCCTCTATATTATGTACCTTAAATATTAGTAAAAATACAGGGTAAATACATATAAACCTCCACCTACAGGTCAACCTTCATTTTTTATTGTTTTAACTTCTTTAACTTTGACTTCTTGAATGTGGTAAAATTTCATTAATATATTCCCAAAATCATAGAGTAGTACTGCACTGTTATTTAATATTACAATATGAGAGTATTTTTATTACCTACAATAAAAGCTACAACAAGAATAGTTCCTGAAATCGTGATCACTATATATATATATATATATATATTCAGATTCAAAAACTCTACAGTGCCATTCAAATTATAGAATTTTTAAGAAGTATTGCCCGACACTTTTACATCATAAATTAAGAACTTTGAGGTAGTTTTTTTTCCAAATTAGTACTACGAAATATCTAACTCTGACAAAGAATTACTATTCCACCTTAAGCAAACTGCAGTTCTTACAACATAATGTATGTAAGGACCTAAGTAAGTAAAGCCATAATACTCTATATTGAGAAATATGATTCATGAGAGTTCTTATTCAAATTACAAGTTATGTTAAACAATTCTTATTACATCAAGGCCATGAACTAACGCGGAGGTCAATGTTTCCTCAAAATAAAGCCTTATAAATTTTATTGAATACCTCTGCACAGCCAATGTTTGGGCGATGGTAGTTAAATAATGTTTTTTATTTACTATATGATTTTTGAAGGATAAATGCATATAAATATACTTTTTACGCATTCGCCACACCAATTGCACCAAGTAAAATACACCTTTGCTTGGGAATATGATGAGAAGACACAAAAATAAATTGGTGCTTGCATAAACGTGCAGAGGCCATGCTTTTCTGATACAAAAACTTTTTTTTTATTTGCTGTATCAACAAATTACTAATAATAAATTTGATTAATGTGGTATCATGGCCAGAGATCTCTAACTTGAAAAAAACGACCCCAAGTAATTCTTTATAAGGTTGTTAACCATACAGTTACAACATCTCCTTAATGCTTGTTGATCTCCTTTTATCCGTCGTGCTCTTGTTACCACCGGCGTTCCAGTTGTACGTGAACCAAATGGTCTGGTATGGGACGATGGGAAGAGACCAGATAGTATGTCGTTATTGACATGGAAGATGGGTAAGTCTTTGGTGTGGGACGCAACTTGCGTTGACACCCTCGCGCCATCTCATTTTCCAAGTACAGCTGGTGATGCCGGCGCTGCTGCTGCTTCAGCGAAAAGTCTCAAACGGCGTAAGTACCAAAACTTAATAGGAAGTACATTTTTTTTTTTTTTTTTTTTTTTTTTAATTTAAATAGGGGGCAAACGAGCAGACGTATCACCTGATGGTAAGTGATTACCGCCGCCCATGGACACCCGCAACACCAGAGGCGTCACAGGTGCGTTGCCGGCCTTTTAAGAAGGAGTACGCTCGTTTCTTGAAGGTTTGAAGGTCGTATTGGTCCGGGAATACCGCAGGCGACAGTTCATTCCACAGTTTTGCTGTGCGAGGCAGAAAGTTTCTTGAAAAGCGCACCGTTGTGGACTGCCAACCATCTACATGATGGGGATGAAAGTTTTGTCGCGTAGGACGATGGCGGAAAGAGGCGGCAGGGATCAATCCGAACAATTCCTCGGAGCACTCCCCATAGTAGATGCGGTAGAAGATGCACAGCGAGGCAACATCTCTACGCAGCGCCAAAGAGTCTAGCTGAATTGAAAGTTCTTGGCAGTCGACGATTCGAGCCGCCCTCCGTTGAATGCGATCCAGAGGGAGGAGCTGGTACTGGGGTGCACCCGCCCAAAGATGAGGACAGTATTCCACATGCGGCCGAACCTGCGCTTTATAAAGCATGAGGCGGTGAGCCGGTGTGAAATACTGTCTCGATCTGTTGAGCACGCCAAGCTTCTTTGAGGCCAATTTGGCCTTATCCTCCAAATGGTCACAGAACTGGACTCCACTCGAAATGTCGACTCCAAGTATCTCAATGTTGGCTGAGGCAGATAGGGGAGTGTCTTCAAAGCGAGGACATACGACCCACGGCAGTTTTTTAGCGGTGAACGCGCAAATTTGTGTCTTTGTGGGGTTAAAGTGGACTAAATTGAGTCTACCCCAATTTGAGATCTTTTCCAAGGAGGTCTCAACATTTTTTAACCGTTTGGGGTAGAGACGCTAGGTTCATGGGGTCCGAGTGTTCGTGCTATGTTTAAACAACTAGCTAAGCAACTATATGACGCTTCTCGCGACCGGAAGGCCGGCCTTTTTCTAGCATAGAGAATCAGCATTGCCATTCAACGTGGTAATGCTGCTTGTCTTTTGGGAATACTACCAGTAGGCGAACATGTGGAGTTTTTTGACACTTGTATGTAAATATTGTTATTGTTCTTTTTAATTGAGGATATGTACATAGGTTTCTATATTATGTAATAATAATAATAATAATAAATCTCTTTATTGTACACCAGCTTATAAAAAATATATGATAAACTTAAAACTATTATAAAGTATGTACAAGTGGCGGCCTTATCGCTCCAAGGCAATATCTTACAGGCAACCAGGTAATTATGTTTATATTCAAAACATTGTAGAAAAACCATAAAAGACCACATCCGGGGTATTTTTCTTTAAGATTTGGTTTGCAATAAGGAAATGCTCATGAGTAATACATGTTATACTTTTTGCCACTCACTTAAACATAGTCCGCACAGGAAGGTTTTATGTTTCACACGTATAATCTTTCTGTGCGGCTATCAACAGGTATATGGAGTGCCAACTATGAACTGGATAAAAATCGATGGTAAAACTGCAGTGGAAGAACACCACCCATCATATCTAAAATTAAAGTGCCAAAAAACCGCTCGATATTAGAGTCACTGGCAAAGGCCCCTGTGAATACCTATAAGCAAGCAAGGGCGAAACCTACAATTAAAATTTTATCTTAAACAAATTAATATTTTCGGACATCTGACTTGACTAATGATGACTGCCTTATCTGACAAAAAAATCACAAAATACCTCTTTAAGTAGAATAATACCCGACGGCTATTAGCTATCAGAGAATAATCATAATAAGCTAATCACCTCATTATATTTCTTAATATTTCTTCTTTTTGAAAAATAAATAGTTCTCGCACACATGTCCTATGTCAATCCTGTGAATTCAGCCAAATGTTTAGGTATGACGAGTTCATTAAAGGTTTGGGGTATAAATAAATTCATAAAATAAGGAATGCTGATGTTCTGTAGCTGGTTAACGAGGATACTGGCGCCACTTAACGTCTGACCCAATATATTGTGACGTCAACATTGTTAAACACACGTGTGTGTTGGTAAATTTATGTATTCTGAGACAGCAATAAAATTTTATAAGGTCTTTTCAAGCTAAGATGCAATTTCAATAAGAGTTTTCAAGTTACAACACAATCGTCGAAGTTTCGAAATAAGTTTGGTTTTTGACGAAATTTGGTAAAATATTCATAATTGTTTTTTATGGAATAGTAGGTAAACCTGCAGACGTATCGCCTGATGGTAAACTGTTACCGCCGCCCGTAGACACCCGCAACACTAGAATCGTCACAAGTGCGTTACCAGCCTTCGGAGGATGGGGGGAGGGGTTGGGGTTATGGGCCTCCGGTATCCTCGCTCACTCGGTGAAACACAGCATAAGCACTATTTCACACCGGTTTTCTGTGTGGCCGTGATGCCACCCCACATTCACGGCTCTCCCACGTTTATGTTGTTGTTTATTTGGTCACCGATCATATTACTTGCCAGCCATTAGTTTTGCTTTTGTATGAAAGAACAGGTAAACATGCAGTCGGGTGATGGCAGTGATGGAAAGTCACTGCCATCACACATTTTTTTAATAGGGGGCAGTCGGGCAGACATATCGCCTGATGATAAGTGCATACCGCCGCCTATGGACACTTGCAACACCAGATGCGTCACAATTGCGTAGCCGGCCTTTGTAGGATGGGGTATGGGCCTCCGGTATCCCACCTCACTCGGTGAAACACAGCGTAATCGCTATTTCACATCGGTTTTCTGTGAAGCCGTGGTATTACTCCGGCCAAACCAGCCCATTCATGCCGAAGCGTGGCTCTCCCACGGCTCTCCAATCCATGAAATAATGCAATTCAGTGATTAAAAATTCCTACTTTTTTTTTTTTTTTTTTTTTTTAATCTTCATTTATTTAGAGGCTTTTATTATAAAATAATATGTTAGCCCCATCGTGGCTTATTCTAAGATACAACTAACTTGGAAACAGAGAAAGTCATTGTTGTGCAAATATTTCAAATAGGTCCAGCGCCGCATTTGTGTTAGGGTTACTTAAGATCGTAATGAAAAGTCCTACGTCGTAAACATTAAAGTTATATTTGCACATCAACGAGTTCCTCTGGTTTCGATATTTGACACAATCAACTAGTAAGTGTTGGACATCATCAAGGACTCCGCAAGTTTCACAGTTTGGCGTACCGACTTTTTTCATGAGATATCCAAACTTTCCACATGGGTAGTGGCCTGAACGCAGTCTGTGTGCTATTACAACTACCTTTCTATATATCTTAATATTAAAAAACCAGGGTATCCTAGCAGGCTGATGTTGAATGGTTTTATACCAGATACCCTTTTCCTTACTTCTCTCATCAAAATACTCTTTGAAATTACTGTAACATAGTTTTTTGATGTTGCCTAAGTATTCAGAGTGAGACCTTTTAATCGCATACTTGATTCCATCAATACATGCCAGCTTCGCGAACGAATCAGCCTGCTCGTTACCCCGGAGACCCACATGAGAAGGCACCCATTGCAACCTCAAAGACTTACCAGATGAATTGAATTCGTGTACTTGCTTTAATACTACATATGCTATCGGTGCACCTCTGATACCAGAGGCGCATCGAGCAATATGATATAAAGCGCTTTTACTATCAGTTAGGATAACTATTTTGTCGCTATTTAGCGAATAAGCTTCGCTCAGAGCTTTCGAGATTGCAATAAGCTCCAGTGTCATAATGGATACACAACAGTCAATTTTAAACATAGCCGATGATCCATAACATGCATCGAAATAAGCAGCTCCATACCCATTTTCATTTTTTGAACCATCAGTAAAAATTAAATGCCATCCAATATATTTTTCTTGTAATTCTCTGGTTACTTCATATTTCAGAATTGTGACATTTAGGTGTCTTTTAGCTGTTTTAATTGAATCTAATTCTAACTTAATAATATCATTTAAATCTATATATGAAATCCATACATTTAAAGAAAACATTTCCAAAGGACTGGATGAGTGTATGTCATAAAACTCACACACATCCACCACGGAGACCAACAGAGGAATGTTTTTATGACGCCAATATAAATTATTACATAATGATTTGAGATCTTCTACAAGCTTTATAGTGATATTATCTGTCCAGGACATACTCTTCGTATAATATTTATAAGCAAGGTACTTTCTTCTAACAAACAAGGGTGGTATGCAAAGTTCTGCTTCCATCACATGTATGGGTGTAGTTTTAATAAATCCACCAACTATTCTTAATGCCTTGTTTTGAATTCTATCTAATTTCAATAAATGCGTCTTAGCACCATTATTGTATAATAGGCTGCCATAATCAATTCTACTTCTTATTAAAGAAAAATAAAGTGTGCGAAGATGTTTAGGGTGAACGCCCCAAGATGGGCCTGTGAGTATTTTAAGTAGATTTAAGTGTTTCATAATTTTCGATGAAATTTCGTTTATATGTTTTCCCCATAATAAAGCTTTATCTAGCCAAAACCCTAAATATTTATAACTCTCAACACATGAAATACTATTATTATTGATTGTTACATTGATGTCAAGCTTCTTACGACGTTTGGTAAAAATACAAATTTTAGACTTTGTAGGAGCCACTTCAAGTCCAGTCATGTCTAGGACACCAACTAACACATTTAATAAAGATTGTAAATTTTCTTCACAACTATTTAAATTATTATGACTTTGATAAAAAACAAAGTCATCTGCATATTGAGAGACCATAAAACCCCTGTCAACAGCAAGTTGACATATATTATGAGTAGCTATATTGAACAACAAAGGTGAAAGAGGATCACCCTGTGCTAAGCCAGTACAAGACCACCTAGCATCAATCACCTGATTATTAGCGCGATTCCTTATAGTAAGACACCTTGAAGATAGAAATGCCCAAAGATATTTACAAATATGAAGTCCTAATCCTAAATTATCCAAAATTTGTATCATTTTATCCACTAAAACATTATTATAAGCATTACCTACATCAATAAAACATGCCACTGTAGACAACTTATTAGAAAAACCAATCTGTATGTGTGTAACGATTCTGGTTAAATTATCAATTGTTGACATTCCTTTACGGAACCCCGTCGTGTAAATCGACAATATTTTTTTCTTTTCTATATACCATTCTATTCTTTTACATAATATGTTATGAAAGATTTTGCAAAGACATGATATTAACGAAATTGGTCTTAGTTTGACTTGTGCACTTTCTATATTTCTAGTTTTTGGTATAGGAATTATTAGGATAGTACGCCACTGTTTAGGAACAACACCAGTCTTGAATATTTCTGTGTATATACTAAGTAGAAACCTTTTGGCAATATTGGGGGCATGATATATCATAGAGTAAGTTATACCATCGGCACCGGGCGCAGTATCGCTCCTTTTAATGCATATATTTAATTCTTGTAAAGTAAAAGCAGACTCTAATAACTGATTTTCTGATTTAATAATAGGAGGACAGTTCAGAACTGTATCTGGTGTAAGTGAATATAAGAGGTCTTTTTGTTCATTTTCAGAAACATAAAACTGAGGTTTGCGGTGGTTTTTTAACCATCGCATCTTATACCACATATCTGAGGCTGATGTCTTTTCATTTATGGTTGCACAGAAATTGTTCCAACTTTCTAGTTTAGCTTTATAAATTAATGATCGAGTTTCCTTTATTTTATCTTGAAGGTTCTTATAATTGGTAGGTGTAGGATTCTTTCTGAATTCTTTGAGAGCAAGGCGTCGTATGGCCACTGCTCTGGATAGGGTTGGATTCCAATATTCCTTGGGTTTGAAATTTGCAAGTTGATTTGAACATATTTTAATTTTAGGTATATTTTTGTTAGTACTTAAATGTAATAGGTTTTCAAAACGGTCGTATAATTGTTGAACATTACCATTATCTAGAGCAAAATCACTAAAATAGTCCTCAAGATCAGACTTATATTTACACCAATTAGCTTTTTTAAAATTAAATTTATCTATTTTGTTTACGTAATTTTGAAAATCAGAATTGATCATCATCTTAATGATTAAATGGTCACTACCAAGGTTTTCATTTAGAGTTTGCCAGTCAAAAGTAGCAACTATATCTGATGACACGAATGTGACATCAGGTGAACTTTCCTGCAACCTTCCACTAACTAGTTTGATTCTCGTTGTGTTTCCCGTATTTAGCGACGTAAATCCAAATTCAAGCGTTGAATCCCACAACTGCATCCCCCTTTGGTCTATCTTATAAGACCAATTGGTATGGTGTCCGTTAAAGTCACCCGCAATTATCGTCTTTTTATTAACCATAGAGAAAAGTTGGTCCCAATCTATCTGTGTCGTATGGACAGAAGACGGGCAGTATATTGAAATTACATTATGTAATTCGTTACAATTAAATATTTGGACGTACAGAGCCTCAATTCCCCGATTATTTAAAACTATTGAGCATTTTTTTGACTGTAAAGATTTGTGTACAAATATAGCTACCCCGCCATAATTATCATATCTATCTTGCCTATAAATATTATAACCCGATATATGTACTTCACGCTCCTTGTTAAACCATGTTTCACTGATTATAGCTACATGTATTTTTTCTTGATTTAACAAGGAACTAAAACTTAAAATCTTGGATGGTAAACTTTGTGCGTTCCATTGAAATATCTTAATTTTATGTTTTGTTTTCCTGTTATCCATTATTAGTTAAATTTAATAACAACTTAAACATATCGTTCTTACAAAATAGATTTAAAATAAATGACTTACATTCTTCAAATAATAATTTCAACAATTCTGTACATATCTCTCCACATGCCTTATTTTTTTGCGTTATAGTATCTCTAACTTTTATTAGCAAGTTCTGTATTATCGTACTTCCTTCTTTTTTTTCTTTGTTGTTTTCAACCTCTTTACCTGAGTCGTCGCTTGAAAATACTCCGTTCTCCTGTATGTCACATTCAACCTGTAATGGTATTCTTGTTGTTTTCTTTTTAGATTTTTCCTTACCGTGCTTAACCACCTCACTATATTCACGAGTTGACGGTGCAATGTTTTTTACTTGACCTGTAACCTTATTTTTACTGGAATCGTAAGAGTTTAATATATGTGGTTTTTCTACGAACACGATCTTGTTACTTGCTTGATAACTCTTTGTCTGTCCTTTTTCCATATTCAAAAGACGTTCTAATGCTAATTTATAAGATAAATTTTCTTCACTCATAATAAAACGTATCTTTTTTTCTTTTTTGAACAATGGACACAATTTATTTAGGGCCATATGTAGTCCTTTACAGTTAGGACATTTATAATTGTCAGTTTCACAATTATCATGATGTTGTCCACATTTTGGGCAAATAATATTTTTACTGGGACAAAACTTTTTAATATGGCCAAATTTCCAACAGTTCGAGCATTGACTTACCGGAAATACAAAACGTTCTATACGTAAACGGCATCCGAAAGCATATACATATTCAGGGCAAGTAGAACTTTTAAAACATACTCTTACTGTTTCACTGTCCACCCACGCACCCTTAAAATCTCTGCGCTTTAATCTTTTGGCCGAAATAATTTCATACGTACTCTCTAAACAATCTGTAATTTCTTTTTCGGACATATCTAAGTCGATTCCTCTAATTATACCATAAGAAAACCTGAGCTCAGTAGTAAACTGCATTCTAATATCTAATTCCTTAAATTTTTGACATTCCATGAGATTTTCGGCTTGTTTCCTTTCATTGAACTGAATGAATACTTTATAGGGAGATTTATATTTAATTTTCAGTATACCGTGAATGTTTTCTTTTTGTAATAACTTCGCAAAAGCCATCTGTTTAGGTAAAATTGACAAAGATGTTAGACATACTTCAAGTTTTTTCAAAGTACCCTCAGTCTCCATCTGTGACGTAGAACATTCTGAATTATTTTCTTCAATAGAATTACTTTTTATCAACCTTTTTGGTTTTCTACGATTTCGTGTTATTGTAATATAACCGTCTTCGCAACTTTCATCACTTTTAGATCTTAATCTTTTTTTTTCACAATTCCTTGTATTATGAAGATTGTTGTCACATCTAATTGAACTCATTTCTTCCAGTTCTCGTTCACACTCTTTTAACACATCGGAATCATCCATATCCTCGTCATCTTCAGTAGTTACCATAGTGGTAAAACAATAGTATTATACTATATAACAATAAAATAAGCGTCACTACGATACAGAGCAATATTATGCGTACGCATGTACCCGCGTCTGCACGAGCAATGAAAATTCCTACGTTAATAGTCAAAACAAATAAGAGTTTGACAACGTAATCATTCGTTTTTATCTGTGTGTAATATTTTTGGGCAGCAAAGGACCATCAGGATTCCCTGTACGGGCCATCTACAAAACTTAAGTGTCCTGGGGTACGTTTGGATTTCACGGATTTCCTATCGAGGGTGCACCAGGTACCCAGGCTTCTAATATTTGTCATTGTAAGCTGTTTTTGATTGGTTCGATTCCGACATATCCGGGGGAATTTCCGTACAGAAAAAAAATGGATGGAAAGAATCAAAGGAGTTACCTCATTGTATGTGACCGTCACTTATTGCATCTATTATTATATATTCATGATGATGTCAGTATCATTAATAAATTAATAATTCCTAAATATTACGTCAAAAATGAACAGAGAGTATTGACCCCATGTGTAGATTCAGAATGACCCCAGACGCTGAGTTCTAAGACTAAGTCATTACTTATAGTCTATACCAGCTGATTTTATTTTATACGTTAGGTACGTTACAGAATATTACGAATATTATTTAAATATTAAGTTTCATGTAATGAGAATACAATTCAGTGCATCAATGTTACGAATCATATTTTATTTTGGACTATGACAAACATTTGTGTAAGTAGGTATATTCGAAAAGGTTTGAATTATTGAACAGGTTTCTGTTACTTTTCTAGTGGATATTCAAAAATATTAAAATATTCATCTATCATAATAATTTATATATTTTTATCTAAATATAATTTGTTAAGTCAAACCTCTAAATATGTTGATTCAAGTTCTTAGATTTTAAGAAAGATCAATGCAAACCAGCATTAAAAATAATGCCATGGTAATTTAATTTTATTTAATGTTAAAGGTCCAACAAAGTACATACATATAAATCATATTTACGACATTCACATTTCATTTCATTTCACATGACGGGGTCCTTATATTTTGAAATGTCATGTAATTCTATGTAATGTATTCGAATGCTCCTTTGCGTATATACGGATCCCATTTTTAACAATTCATATTAAAGCAATCCAAATTATTTACATTTACCCAAACTGTATTTTCATGCGTAATATTCAAATGTCAAATTTCAAAAACTTCAGTGTTTTTAATACAACTAACACCAGAGTTTGTAGCCTTTTATGTACGAGTATACAAATAAATAAAATTGTAGTCTCTGTTTGTAATATTAAAATAACCGCTTTTTATTAAATGCATATGTATGTACACGATGCATGTCCCAAAATTACATTTTTACAATTTTTGTCTGTCTGTCGGTTCCTGGTAATCTCTGGAACGGCTGCATCGATTTTGACGAGATTGGCACTGGCAGATAGCTAATGATCTAAGGAGTAATTTAGGCTACTTTTTTTTAAGGTAGCTTTGTCCTGTGACGTTACTCGCGGTACGACAATAACCGCGGGTAATATCGCGGGGTTCAGCAAGATTTAGTATATTTTTCTTCCAATATTTTATTAACAGGTTATAGCAAGTATCGACATCACCGACACATCACACGACATTTAAAGAATTCCATATGGGCGCATTTTTTCACATCCGCTTGCACATCATTGGTAAAAACAGGCTTTTTAAGGTCAATGCACTAAGAAAAAAACCTGAACAAGACTTATAAACCACTTTTTCGCTAATCTTTAAAAAGTTTTTACACTAATGATTGATTTTAGATAAATCGGATAGTTATAATGATGTGTGTTTTTTCTTCTTAGGATCTTCATAAATAAATACTTTATTAAGGTCAGTTAGATGTCACAAGCATAGTTCTATTAGACAAAGTTAGGTAAACTGATATTTATTGTTAAAGAATCCTGTAACTGCTAAGTCTCCTACAGTCTAAAACACTGCTACCAATAAAGCTAAATGATTCGAAATATTTATTCTATATTCTAGATATTAATTTCTCATGAATCTCGCTTTAGTCTCTGCTGGGCATCAAACTACCTGAGATCGAAGATCAATCCGTGCTCTGTAAAGCTTGCTCCGATTGTTCTTTTTTCACTGTTTAGTGGAAAAGCAACTAATCACTAATACAATTTGAGATGCTTTTATTATAAAGTAAACTTGAAATGCATTTTTAATTCGCTAAGGTGGTAACATTAGCAATTTTATATTGAGTGTCTTAATAAACATAATTTGTGATTAGTCAAAATATGCATTTAAAGCAGGGGTTATTACTTTTAGTAAGCACAAGGCTTATAAGTTAAAAACATACTCTTTAATTTCAGTATGAGGATATCATTATACTACATTTAAAATTATAATTAGTGACCTGGGGCCACGCCAGTAAAGATTCAGATACTTATATGTAGTTATCGGCCCACAGACATCTATTCGATGTGCCCGACTATTAATTACCAAGATGCATGTTATCGTAATACAGCTGAGCTTATTTTAATAGACATTGTTGTTAAAGTATATTACTTAATCGCATAAAATCTTCTTGACCTCAAAAACGGGTTTCGATAGTAAGGTTTACTACAATGACACTGCAGATGGTTGCTAGAAGTCGAGCAATAGGCCATTAGAGCCATTAACCTTTAAAAGATTCGTATTTTATGAAACCTGATCAGAAAGGGACCTTAAGAGTAAAAGCGATCATATGAAGCCATTCGTATGATGATACGATTACGACATATTACACTAAGAACATCTTGTGCCGCACCCATATGTAGTTTGCATATAGTTACAAGCTTTGGCTAGACTTCTTATGTATTTCACCATGAACTTTTCCAATATAGTATGGATAAAAATGACCAAAAAATTCAATGTGCATAAATATTACTTCTCAATACAAAAATGATATCGCGGCTGTTCTTATCTATACTAATATATAAAGCTGAAGAGTTTGTTTGTTTGTTTGAACACGCTAATCTCAGGAACCACTGGTCCGATTTGAAAATTTCTTTCAGTGTTAGAAAGCCCATTTATCGAGGAAGGCTATATATCATTACGCTAAGGTCAATAGGAGCGGAGCCCCAATGAAGAATGTTACAAAAACGGGGGAAAATTATCACGCTACGGGCAATAAGAGACGTAAACGAAGTTGCGTGGGTCAGCTATTGTTGTTATATATTGAACTAGCTGACCCACGCAACGTCGTTTGCGCCTTATATTGCCCGTAGCGTGAAAATTTCCCCCGTTTTTGAAACATTCTTCATTGTTGCTCCGCTTCTATTAGTAGTAGCGTGATGATATATACCCTATAGCCTTCCTCGATAAATGGACTATCCAACGCCGAAAGAGTTTTTCAAATCGGACCAGTGGTTCCTGAGATTAGCGTGTTCAAACAAACAAACAAACAAACAAACAAACAAACAAACAAACAAACAAACAAACTCTTCAGCTTTATATATTAGTATAGATAGGGAATAAACCAAAAAGCTAAAAAACTAGGTTTATTACTAATTTGCTTTGAATCTTTTTTATCATTTTAATAACAAGATGATGTCGAATACCCTAAATAAACATCCCGTAATAATTTGAATTTCTTTTTTTTGTAGCTTTTCGAACCAATACAATTCAGTCACTTGCAAAGTTGAGTCATTTTGTTTTAAAACTTTTTGTCGGTAAACATAGGAATTTAGGAACCTCCTGCTAAATCGCTGACACAGTTTCAGCCTTTATCAAAACGTATCTGATATTTAAATAAATTTATAAAAATTTCAAATTATCGTAATACTATTTATTTAATTACTTTGATATACTGTTGCATATATAATGTACTTATTAACCAGTGTACAGTAAAGGTTAGTATAATGTTATTTTAGTAAAGGTAGACTAGACTCGCAGTATTCTAAAGTGAAAAGTGAAAAATAATATTCTATTTTTTTTAATTAATATTATTCTTACTTCTTTTGCCTACCTTTTTTTAAATGATATTTATTAGGGAGCTTTAATTGAGTTAGTATTAAAGTTTCTATAATTAACTTTTATTTTCTTAATTCATCACACATTTACTTATTTACATTCAGTAAATTATTCAGAAAACAAATGCAAAACTATGTAACATGCTTTATCATCATCAATTGAAATACTTAAATACTTTACTGAAAATATGCTTTTGTCTATTTAAGTTTCTTGAGTATGGCATAATCAAGATATGCTCAATGCACACCTGTCAGTGCAAAATTTTTATCACGAACTTACTGTGCACTCTATCTAACACGAAATTCTAGTTATTAGATATATCTAATATATAAAATTCTCGTGTCACAGTTTTAGTTGCCAAACTCCTCCGAAACGGCTTGACCGATTCTCATGAAATTTTGTGAGCATATTGAGTAGGTCTGAGAATCGAACAACATCTATTTTTCATCCCCCTAAATGGTAAGGGTCAACCATCCTTAAAAAAAAATTATGGCAAAACGACGTTTGCCGGGGCAGCTAGTATAATATAATTCCCATTATGAGATAGTATCATCTATTGGTTAGTTATGGAACTTTATAAATATGAAACGCTTGAAAAATAATAGTAATGAAGAATTATTAACCTTCCACACTATAATTATCAGGTACATTAAATGAACATGTCCATTCATATGTAAAAACACGATTATAAGTTCATACATAAACTTACATCAAACCTAAAGGATTGAAATTTTCACATTAATGTAATGTTATAATGTAATGTAAACAAAAAAATCACATTAATAAATGTGGAAATTGAAAACAGAAGAATCTTCGCTTAAGATAAGTATTTAAACATAAATCGCGAGAAAAGTGTCGTGTAGGTATAGGTCCGAGAAAAAAACACGCGAGTCTAAAGCAAACAAACCCATATGAAACCCATTTAAAACGTATAAGTATAAATAAGTAATATATTAGTCGAAATGCTAAGGTCGATATCGAATGGACCGCATAGCCTCACGATAGTACTCATCGAGAAACGAAGATCATTCTACGAGTATAGCTATAATATATCTGACAACTCATGCCTTTGTTTAACAAATAGCTATCGATTATTTAGTTTGAATGTACCTAATCTTAATCCTCATATTTTAGTTACAAAATATCACAACGAAGTTCCCTATTAATATAAAGGTTAATATTTTATGCCGCTTTTTGCTATGATTACCATCAATCTTTAAGAGTAAACCTTTGGTTACGTAATCAGTTGGGAAGGGCATTAAAACTAATATGAAAAACCTGATTTACTAAATTCGATTTCTTTTGATTTTGAGGTTATTAAATTAATTTATATTATTATTCCAATCTCTTTTGAAAGTAAAGGACTTTAAAAATATACATTAATAGGACATAAAGAACACTTAGACACTGAACAACCATTTTAGAATCACACTAAAGCCTACAAATAATATGACTCGGAATTGATAACAAACGAATTGGCTTCGAAGCTGTTAACCATGGATAGTCTATTAGATTGCGTAATTTATTACAAGATAGGTTAACAGCGCATCAGGTAACTGCGTGAGCAGACATACTGTTTTATGTACTATACTATCGTCTACTATAAAAAAGCAAGGCCGTTCAATTCAAACAAAAGCGGCATTATAATCGGTTTCCTGGCGATTTATTACCTCATTAGCACTTAAACTTAAAATACCAAACTATAATAATCGCAGTCAAAAATAGAACTTCAATGGCAATTATTATAATCCCATTTTGTTTATTAATTCAAAACCGCAGACAGTTCGATGAACTTTTCGATTCAAATAAATTATCCGAACTGCTGCAATTTATAAATATATATATGTGACTACTTTTATATTGTGTACTAGCTGAGTCCCGCGGTGTTACCTATGGTGATAGTCGCACCGCGAGTGACGCCGCAGGGCAAAGCTAGTCCAAAAAAAGTAGCCTAAGTTAGTCCGTATATCATCAGCTATCAGTGAAAGTCCCGTCAAATTCGGTCCCCCCTTCCAGAGATTAGCCTTTTGGCTAATCTCTATAAACAGATATTGAAAAAAAAATTATTTTGGGATATTTTAATATTACAAACACTCTCCAATTTTATTTATTTGTATAGATGTATAAATAATGTCTGGAAGAAATCGCCGTGAGCGATAAGACCGCCAATTGTTACATTTTGTACTTTGTAACTCATTCTTTGTTATGTATTTATTATGTGTGTACAATGAAGAAATAAATAAATAAAATAAATAAATGTGAAATAAAAATATTATTTCTATTTTATACTGTTTTGTTTTCATAGCAGAGGTGTTGGGCTTTATCGTGGGCCGTCTTCTGAGAGACAACCATACCTTATCAACAAATACTTGGAATCATTGTTTCTAATTGATAACACTTTCACTTTTGTTTTCCGATCCTTTGAAAACAATGCGAAATGATGAACGATTTAAGTTAGAGAGAATCTAAGTAGTAAGTAAGAAGTATCTAAGTTTACATTCCACAAACAAAAAAAAAACGTTTATAACCTCCTTTTGAAAACGCTTACAAGAAAATATATGAGATATGGAAGCAAAATTGAATGAAGTATTAATAGGGTTTTTGTGGAATCCTCAAACATACACGAATTTTGTTTTCTTTATTTAAGGAGCTTAGCCCCAACTCCTGACTGTTGTCCCTTTTTCTTAAGTGAATTTTCTAGTTGTGATGTTAAGAAGAGCGTAATTTCTATAACTTCCAATGCAGTGGGCTCTGATTGTTTAAGTCGTAACATCCTTCCAATCCTGGATGAAATTCTCCCTGTCATCTGTCACATATTAAATTATTCAATCTCCTTTAGCGTTTTCCCAAAGGCCTGGAAGGATTCAAATATTATTCCCATCCCTAAAAAAAAAAACCCCGGATCCTTTGCCGATTACCGCCCCATTTCTATCCTCCCTTTCCTTTCCAAAGTCCTCGAGCGTTTAATTCACACTCAACTTTCGAATTTCCTTTCTACAAACCTGCTTTTAAATCCTCTCCAGTCCGGTTTTCGACCCGGCCATAGTACCACCACTACTCTAGTTCACATCACGGAGAACATCAGATCCGCTATGGAAAACGGTGAGCTCACAGTCCTTACACTACTAGACTTCAGTAATGCCTTTAACACCGTCGACTTTGACATACTGCTATGTATATTGCGCTCTCTTAACATATCTCCAACTGCGATTGACTGGTTTCACAACTACCTGTTTGGTCGCCGGCAACGCATTAGCATTGACAACACTGTCTCTTCATGGTGCAGCACTTACACTGGCGTACCTCAGGGCGGCGTGCTATCTCCCTTACTTTTCTCCGTTTTTATCAACACCATCACTAATAATTTAACTTCTTCCTACCACCTTTACGCGGATGATCTCCAGATCTATACCACGGCACCACCGGCTAACCTGGCTGCTGCAGTTAACAATACAAATAACGACTTGGAAAAAATCTGTAAGTGGAGCATTTCCCACGGTCTGAAGATAAATCCAACCAAGACTCAGGTCATTGTCGTGGGAAGTTCCAAAATGATATCCAAGGTTAATTGGACTTCACTGCCTCAGGTGTCTTGCGACGGTACACCTATCCCATATAGTGACAAGGTAAAGAACTTAGGAATCTATATCGACAGTACCTTTTCCTGGGGTCCTCAGCTGCAGGAACTGAGTTGCAAAATGTTTGCCGCTGCAGGGTCCTTGCGCAGACTACGCAACTTTCTACCTACCTCTACAAAAATTGCTCTTACACATTCCCTTCTTTTCCCTATCCTTGATTATGCTGATGCCAGTTATTTAGATATTAATGAAAACCAATTAAATAAGCTTGAAAGACTCCAAAACCTCTGTATAAGATTCATATTCGGTTTACGAAAATATGATCATGTCTCCTATTATCGTGAAAAGCTTAAGTGGTTACCCATCCGCCTTCGCCGGAATGCACATGTCCTTTCTCTTCTGTATAATATTCTCTTTAATCCTCTTACCCCACGCTACCTCAAATCACGGTTTACCTTCTTACACGACTCACATCCCAAATTACTGAGGTCGTCACAGAACCTGAAACTGAAAATGCCTGGTCATTCTACAAAATTTCTCGACCACTCCTTTTGTGTCCAAGCAGTTCGGTTGTGGAATGCCTTACCAGTCGCAGTTAGACGTGCACAAACACTAACTGCATTCAAGAGACTTGTGAGGGAGCATTACCTGGGAGACATCAATGCCCCTTAACCTGCTATATTCTTTTTTGTTTTGTCAATTTGGTCACACAGTCACACTATCACATTTATATATGTAATTAACTGTATATTTATCATATTTCTTGTTCGTATTTTTTTTTATTTTTACCCACACTATGTATTACTATAACGATATATAAAAATCCTTATTACTTTATTTATTTTTTCGTTTTACCTACTTCTACACCAGATACTACCCTACACTATCTCATAATCATGTTTTTCTCTCCATCCAACGGTTGCCTGTAAGAGATTGCCTCCGGGCGATAAGGCCGCCAATTGTACTTCTCTAATTTTAAGCTTACCTTGTAATGCATCTGGTGTACAATAAAGCGATATATTATTATTATTATTATTAGCCGCAGTTATGACCGTGTCGCTCCATCATAGCCACTTTTTAATTTACATAAATCTTAAATATCAGCATACAAATCATAAAAAGCCATAGCTATATCTGTCAACGGACTGGCCATGATACTGTTACATCTTCTAACACCCTCAACTTATCACTAATCAAGCGATCTCTAAGTTGTTGGTTTCGTATACTTTCCATCAAAACATGTTCTACACCCTCTACCATGCCACAGATTTCACAATTTGGCGCAGACGATAAACGCATTAGAAAGGTGAACTTTCTGGATGGGATGTGTCCGGAGTTTACCCTCATAGCCGTTATTAATTTATGCCTATTCAATAAACAGCTATCAATCCAAGGTATAGCCAATGGTTCCGGTTGAGTAGATTTGTATCAGATACCCTTCTCAGTTGATCTCTTATTAAAATATTCTCTCCAAGAAAAACATACAGATTTAGAAAACAAAAGAACTCGTTTCTATCATTACACAAGTAAAAAACAAATATTGTATTTATTCAATATTTTATGATTCCTATATTCCACAACTAAACATACTCGTAAGTCGAAAACCTCCTTTGTTTTGAAAGCTTCTTTAATATGTTGAATGAACAATAGTACTAGAGCCACGCTGATTTCAGGTCGAATAGGCCGGCAGCACAGAAGATTAGCTTAAAATGACAGCGGTCATGCTGTCGTGTTTCGTTGGTTAGTGTGAGATCAGAGGCCCAATGATGCAGAAGTATCACTAGGCCGCCATAGTGTGGGTCACCATGCTGCATTTTTGCTTTGTCTGTACGAGCAATGAGTATGGTGAACACCACTCTTGGACTCTGCTTATGCTTTCCATCAGAGTAGCGTCATTTTGGCAGGCCATACATTAAGAAAAATATAAAGATCGGCTTACCAGTTACAATCTAGTGACTTTTCAGTATGTTATTGACATACACCTTTATGAAAGGAATGAAACACCCCTGCAATATCTATTTGTTTTTGGAAATTTACGTAGTAGAGCCACGCTGATTTCAGGACTGATTTCCACTAGACCAACGAGGCAGTTGCTGTTGCAACGAGAAATCGTATAAAATAAATAAGAATATTTGTCGCAATTTAAACTGTTACTATGTAATATATTTGCCAATTAACATTTGCAAGGAAGGTAAAGGTTTTAGCCTCCGTTAATATTACAATCTATAATTAAGTACTTATTAAGATTTAAGACTGCTTATCCGTTAATATCATAAGGGATTAAAATAATATATAAAGGATTTCTCAAAGAACTACAAACTTTAGGACAAACCATCACTGCAGTCTTGAGTAACGTTTAGTTTAAATATCACTTTTTTTAACAATCGTTTGCATAGTTTGGCGTATCTGTTCGGTTTAGTCACAGAACAAACGAATTAATAGTCCTCTTCTGTGGGTTTAGTAATCTAATTTAATTTAAGTTATTCATCTTAAAGGTTAAAATGAAGTCAATTAACGATGAGAATGAGTTATAGTGTTAAGATCATGAAATCTCGAATGAATACATACAAATCGACATTACTTAAGACTTAATACCGACTCCACAAAGTGCTTCTCAATTCGGTTACATGCTTTGGGTTTAAGAAACTTTATTCTCATGGAGAATTCCAGATTCATTACATGAGAACATTTAAAAAAAGATACAAATAATTTGCCGAGCGGCATAACACGCACAGAACACTTAAATATACCATGCAAAACATCATTGAACTCATAATTTTAACACTTATGAAGAATATGTCAACAGTCTAAGGTCTGTATACAAAACTGGCACATAAATTATATAAATTAAAGGAGGGTAACCGTGAATATTTTGTTGTTTGCGTAATCGACACAGATATATATACATGGATCAAGCGTACCAGGATGTAACATGTTTGGAGTCAGTGAGTAATTGATCTAGACTATTTTTATCGTGTTCACAACATGTCATAGCTTTTCAATATTTTTCTTTAAATGTTTGCACGATTTTAGCTTCTTTTATATTTCTAGGCAACTTATTATAAATTTTTGCTCCACCGTACATGATATTTTTTTTACCATAGTTGGTACGAGGTTTTATAAGATTTACGTCATTGGCATTTCTTACTTTTATTTTTTGGGATTTATTTTTTTAATAAAGTGTATTCCTGTGTGTATAGTTTTATTTATAACTAGCTGAACCCCGCGGTGTTACCCGCGGTTATTGTTGTACCGCGAGTAACGCCGCGGGACAAAGTTAGTCTAAAAAAAGTAGCCTAAGTTACTCCCCGGGTCATCAGCTACCTGCCAGTCAAAGTCCCGTCAAAATCCATCCAGCCGTTCCAGGGATTACCCGGAACAGACAGATAGACAGACAGACAAAAATTTTTTTAACTATATTTTTGGTATATGTATCGTGTATACATACATATGCATTAAGTAAAATGCGGTTATTTTAATATTACAAACAGACATTCCAATTTTATTTATTTGTATAGACAAGCTGGCCCACGCAACCTCGTTTGCGTCCCCTTTTGCCCGTAGCGTGATAATTTTCCCCCGTTTTTGTAACATTCTTCATTGGGGCTCCGCTCCTATTGACCTTAGCGTGATGATATATAGCCTATAGCCTTCCTTGATAAATGTACTATCCAACACTAAAATATTTTTTTTCTAATCAGATCAGCGGTTCTTGAGATAAGCGCGTTCAAATTAACAAACAAACAAACTCTTCAGCTTTATAATATTATAGTATAGATTTACATATTAGAATACAGTTGTAGTAATGATCGGTTTTTTTTTCTCTCGGGAAGTCCCAGGAAAAAATATCATTCTTGGAACCCGCAACGAAATTAATCAGAAGAAAAAACAGGAGGAGTTGGAAATATGATAAGTCCACTTCCCTCCTTAGCAAAGCGGGAGACAAAATGTAGTCAAAATAGGCAGACACCTTTTTTAAACCGGGAAGCACCACGAATAAAAATTAATGATAGGTTTGTGGTATATTCATAATCCTACTAATATTATAAACGCGAAAGTGTGTAAGTATGAATGGACGTTTATTACTCTTTCCCGCAAAAACTACTGAACGGATTTGGATGAAACTTTACAGTAATATAGCATATACATGAGAATAACACATAGGCTACTATTTGCCGTGATAGCCGATGCCGATAGTGTATTTATATATTTTGTTGGTTGTAGTAAGAAAATTGTAATTGAATATTTTTTTAATAAGTTTATTTTGTGCTTTTTATATTAGGGCAAGATTTGTTAGGGCCGTTGTGCCTCATATTTCCATTAAATCAGGTGTGGTTTAGTTAGTGAATTGTATATCAAGTACCGTATTTGAAGTGGAAGACGTTTAGTAATACTTTTATACATTCCTGTCAGAGTTGTTAATTTGTTTTAATTTTATTTATATGTAGTTTTCACATCAGGTGGCTATATAAAATAAAGTCTAGGTAAGAATAATATTGTTGTTAATAGTGAGAGGTCTATTATCTTATCTTATCTTATATTTGGCCAAAAATATTATGTATTTGGTCTTAGTTATATTTATAGTTAGGAAATATATTGAAACCAGTCATTCACTCGATTTAAATCTGCCTGTGTGTCTGCTATTATTGGGTCAGTGAAGTTACCGAAATAAAATAAACATGTATCATCGGCATAAATTCAATCCGATTTGATGTAATTAATATACTATTAAGTAATTAGTATTCCAATTTGTAAGATACGATTTAAAAGTTTCATGTGCTACTTCGGTAATATCAATGTTGAACTTACCCAATTAGAGATCATGACTAATCGTATCAAAGGTTTTCTTAAGATCGATGAATACGCCTAAAGCCATTTGTTTATTATCGATATTTAGTTTTATTTTTGTTGTGAGATCTATTGTCGCCGATAGGATATTGAATTTTGGCCTAAAGCCGTATTGTTTATCATATATGAAATTTGTGTTAGTTAATTAGGCTTATCAGGTTAATTAAATTTAATTAGGAGTTTATGGATTTTTTAGAACACTGGAACTACGGATATAAGACGATATTTACTTGGATTTAAAGATTATTGGGGGTGGTACCTTCTTTCAAATATTTATTATTATAGTTAGTGAACTCCTCAACTATAAAATCCGATACGCACTTTAGTGATTTTACATTTATTCCATCAATTCCCAAGCTGGTATTAGTATTTAGGATATGTATGATTTTAGCAACTTCACTGTTTCATATAGGTGTTAGATGAGTTAATGTTGTGCGTATTCGAGGTGTACATGATCCGGTATAAAATGAATTATAACAATGATAATGTTTAAGAATTTGACTAGATAAATCCTATCCAATGTTAGAAAAGAATTCATTGAAATATTCACAGAGATGTCCTTCATCAGTTAAATATCTATCATTTATTTGGAGTTTGTTGGGTGCTGTGACTTCTTGGTGTTTTCGGTTACGTGTTTATTTTGTATTTATGTTTACTACGTGTGAATTCCGCCATATTTAAAAGGATATTTTTTGGTAAAGTTTTTGTGCCTATTCAAAATTCAAGTTAAATTGCATGTCAATTCATCTGATGTAGATGCTTTGAAGTTGTGTTTTTTTTTCAAATATTCTTAGTGTGTATTAATTTTTACCAAAGTTTTGCAAAAAATTAAAAGTCATCCAGGTACTGGTATTAATTAATACAATCTATAATTATTCATATAAATCATTTATTTACAAGTAAAATGCTTTTAAAGATTTATCACGTTCATTACATTTTATACATATACGAGAACATAATACTATTCAGTTTTATTAAATCATACAACATAGCTATAGAATAAGTTCAGTGAGTTCATTAGATTTGAGCTTTTTACTTTTGGCCGTACTTTTTGGCGATGTAGTCGAGGGCTCGAGCGATTTGAGCTGGTACCGGAGGGGGAGTGGGAATAGCGTCTCCCTGTAAATAGAAAAACTCATTATTTATGATAAATGTGCTTACTGAATAAAATTACAAATAGAGTAGTAAATAACACACTTTTTATAATTAACTGACCATTAAAAATATATACGGTCGATTTGAGAAACCTCTTACTTTTTTTGAAGTCGGTTAAAAAATACATGAAACCAATAATGATTTCAGTTGTTTATAATAATCTAGGAATCTACTAAATGATTTTGAAACAACATTCTACAATCGTTATTAACTTACAGAAGGTTGGTATCCATTCTCATCAGCAACATAAGTGATAGCGATAGGTTTGCCTTCGGGAGAAGTCCAAGAGAAAGCACCCTGGGCAACGACTGGAATGACTGGGGGGTTACCACCAAAGTTACGGGGTACGCCCTGTTCCTGGGCAGCAATACCGTTGCTGGTCTCGAAGCTGTAAATAAACAATACAGGTTTTGTTATATCTTCAGAACATTCCGTAAACTGTATCATAAATTACTAATTTTAGTACTTACAAGTAGTTGAAGCTACCATCGGGTTCGTTCACATTGCCGAACTTTAGGGTCTCAGCATTGTAATCGTTGGTTAGAACCGGAGCACGGGTACTGGCGTAGTAGGGAGCTGCGGTACTAGCGTAGAAAGGAGCAGGAGTACTGCTAGGGAATCCAGAAGGTGTAATAGTTACACTAGGAGAAGGGCGGTAACGAAAAGGAGCAGGGGTAGAGAAGGGCTTGTAGCGATTTAGGTTACGGTTGAATGGGTTGAAAGGGTTGTATTGACCACTGCTGATCTGGGCGCTAGCGGCAGCCAAAAACGCCAAAAATACCACCTGTAGTCCCAAAAAGTAAATCACTGAATATCACATAATGTTTCACTAAATATCACAGTTAATTTTGATTTTAAATTTCAATAATCAATCGACATTTCAAATTTACTTACGGCTGATTTCATTTTGATATTGCCTAGCTAGCGATGAACTAGTTTGAATGATACGGGTAAAAAATCCGCGCAAGCTTATATATCACTCAACAAACCACCCACTTAAGATGTCGAACTTGCAATAACATTTAAATAATTTTACGCGAGACTAGATATTGTTTTAAAATAACACTTGGGCTATCCATCCTGCTCGTCATAAAGATTAATTAGGTTTTCATAAGCTTTAGGGGCCATTAAAGCCATTGAGTATTGAAATGATTTATATCTAACGTACGTATGATGCTCTATAATTCAAATTTAAGTGATTTTGTTTTATACTTTTTGATCGGAAATCACTGTGATTATATGTAATTCAAAGTTTTGGAGTAGCGTTTTTGATGTTAAAATTGTTTGACTAATACTCAAATAATATTTTTGGTATTGTATTGGTATTTATAATTTAAGGTATAAATGTTATACCTTAAATTATAAATACCTTATAAATACCATATAAGGGAACGTAATTGTATATAATTCTAAGTTTTGATATAAGATTGTCTAGAACTTATCCACGTTGATTTAAGTGTTGTTTGTATATTACCGTGGACGAAATTAGTCCAATATTTGTTCCCAATGAAAATCGTAGTCCTTAAAAAATCAAAGTTTTTTTATTTAATCTTCAGATACTATTTTACAACTGTAGCATCAATAAAACTAATCTCATTTACAGAATTTCTAATTTACACCCATGAATTTATATGGGCATTTAAAAGTATATTGGCATTCATTTGAATACGAATGAAGCAAATCAACCCAGATAACTTAAAACCGTCAGTCTACATAGAACAAAGTTATATCTTCCAAAATATGCTATGTAATGTGACAGTTTTAATGACAAATGTTACGTATGGACTTTATGTAACTTTCCCAAAACTGTATCATAATTTCTTCTCATACTCTTTAAATATTATATCATAAGTAAATAATTACTGAAATATTGTAGTTTCTATTCTTATTTAGCTCTGTTTTTTTAACTCTGTTATTATTCTCGTTACACATTGTAATAAAAAAACACTTTTGAAGTGGAAACTTCTTTAGCGACGTTCTTTTTTTTTGTGCATTTTAGCAAAATATATTTTAGGATAGGTTCCGACCGTAAGACGGTGGCGCGGGTGCTTGCGCGAGTGTGCATGGTCACAGCTGATAGCTCGACTGTCTAATATGGCATGACTGGTAATGTGTTCATACTGTATAGCATTAGATTATTAATATGTCTAGATAAAGCATCGCGATACAAAGGAAGAAAATTAAATGACACAACTTTTCGATATTTGTGTGTGAGAGCTACGTCTCACTCTCCCTTCATGTCATTCTGATTTCCTAGTGTAAGTGCGTAAATGATACCAGTTGTTGACTTTTTTTTGTGAAAATGGGGAATAAAAATATAATAGTGTTGAATAAATTTTCTATCTAGAAATAATGCTAGGAACGCAAAATGTGGTACAATCTAATAATAAGTCTCCCGTTTTTTTATTATCATTAGTGTGGACTGTTAAAGGCTTACTGAGATTGGTCATGATAAAAAAATTGTCATACTAGAAACTAATTTTGGTCTGGTATTGTAAAAGCAGTAGGTACTTAACTATTTTTAAATCTTTTAAAATATGTAAGATATATTGCGGCAACCGTTCTTTTACAAGTACGATGCCTAGGGGTTTGTGTAGTCAGGGGATTAATGTACATGAAATTTAGAAAATAACACGACCAAACGGATCTACACGTTTTTACTGTGATATAAGAATTTTACAATATATAAATACAGATACTTATATTTCACTGCTAGTAGGTCTTGACTCCGTGTCTTCTGCAGCGAATCTCTTCTTCAGCATTTCAAAATCAAGTTTTCAAATTATATAAATAAAATTTAAGAATAATTGCTTCAAACAGGAGATTTCATCTGCCAGTTGTACATTTTTAACAGGAGGTTGTATGCCTCTTCACCATGTAGGTCTCGGTCGCCACAATATGTAACATCTAATAGTCTATTTAACCTACATTAAAAAATAAGGAAGGTAAGAAAAAAATAGTTTACATTACTTTTTTAATGGACCGATATAATTATTGTTTGTGTTAGATTTAGGGCAGCTTCTAGATCGCTCCATATTAATATTATGGAGATTAGATCTAGAGCTTTTAATTTTCTTTTTATAAATTTACAATTAACACCTTTTTTTTTTTAAATCGGTATGAGATCTGACGAGTAGTTTTTAATTTACCCCTAAGAGTTTTCTCAATTCTTATCTGTTGATAAGGACATTCGAAGATATACTTGTTTTGAAATAAAAAAATGGATTTAAAAAATGCAAGACTGCACGGTTGGACTATTGCACCAAGTGTTGTGGGATCAAATCATAAGTGGGACAACACTTTGTGTGATTCACAAATTATAGTTCTGAGGCTGGGTGTTCTTTGTGTCCGTTTCATGTATGTTTGTAAAGCCTCTCCAGGATGAATATTCCTATTGCGGGCGTTGTTTAGAAAAAAGGAGTAGCTCAAAAAAAAATTTAAGCGTATTAATTATCTACCATGAAGTATTTAATACCACACAACTCCGCTTGCCACATTTTTATGAGGGAGTTTTGACTTTATAAACTAGTAACACCCCCAATAAACACAAAACGGCGACTACAATAACTATTTATTTTAGATATTATTTAATGGTTTTGATTGCTCTAAGAGATACATATTAAAATAAAACGATGTGTTCGGTTGACGAAGAACGAGCAAGAGAGATTTTATTTCTAGTAAAATTCAGAAACTACATTTTATGCAGTCGGTACTAGTGTGCAATGAGTGTTGCAATAACTTTTTTGATTAATTACCGACACCCCCACTATCAAAATATTATATAGTTTCAATACCTAACATTTTCATAAATTTACAATGTTAAGCTGGACACAAAGTTTTTGTCAAAATATCCGCTGGCATGTCACCTGTTACTAAATACTGGACGTTGACTATTTTATTTAAAATTACTTTACTTTACAGTAGTGATGTTTAACATCGTATCGTTAAAGATATCTATAGTATACAATTATCCTGTAATTTCAAATTGCAAATTAGCAGTATATTCTGCCTCAATACTAGAAAGAGTTACATATCTGTGTTTCTTACTTCCCCATGATATTACAGACCCCATCAACATGAGACAATAACCAGGATATAATCTCCTATCATAAGCATCATTGGCCCAGTCAGCATTAACATAACCTTTAATATCTGGTTTACCAGTTTTACAATATTTTAAACCAACACTTTTAGTTTTCTTTAAATATTTCAATACTCGTTTGGCATATATGACCAATGTTCCTTACTGTGATAATTATTAAATTGACTAAGATATCCTACAGCATACGCTATATCTGGTCTAGTGAGTACAGCTAGATACGTCAAGCTACCTATAAAATGTTGATATGGATTTTTACTTTTGATTTCTATACATTTTTCAACATTTAATTTTAATGCTCATTCGTGTGTTAACAGTTTTACATTCTGTCAGATTAAATTTAGATAACAGCTGATCTATATAATTTTCTTGACTTAATGATACATTTTTATCTTTATCAATATTAACACATATGCCTAGGCATTGTCTTATTAGACCTAAATACTTTATTTAAACTAAGAACTTAAAATTTCTTTTAACTGTTTCATTTCACATTTATCATTTGAAAATATAAAGAAATCGTCGACATTTAGGGAAACTAAAGTCCTTTTACCATTTTTTTTTTTTATATACAAACAAGGTTCCAGTTTAGAGTTTTATAGCCATTCTCTATCATACAAATATCAACTGTCTTATGCCAAGCTCTGGAGGACTGTTTGAGACCATATTTTTTAGTAAAAGAACTTTGTTTTTCTTCTTTGGCTACAACCTTTGGCTACCAGTCTTGCACGATACCTAACCTTGTTATCACTATCACTTTTCTTTTTTACAAACCAATTACACTTCACAGTTGTTCCTTTGTCAAGTATATTTGAGAGTTCCCAAGCATGATTATGTTCAAAACATTGTAACTCTTTTTTCAAAGCCTGCAACCAATTTTCTTTTTCAGATTCCTGTAATGACTCTTCAAATAATATTTCACTTATATCTATTTCACTGTTGCTCACATACATGTTGGAATAACCATATCTGTTTGGTTTGCTTCTCTCTCTTTTACATCTAAGTACTATCGTTGGGATTACTAAGCACAGAAGTAAACAAACTGTCATCTAATAGACTATCATCCCCCACTAAATCCAAACCTGCCTCTTCAGCATATGACTTCAAATGTTTTTTCTCTTGTATTATTATTGCCTCTTTTGCCTGAAGCTCCCTTTCAATGATGATAACATCTCGACTAGTGATTATTGTTTGTGTTTTAGGGTTATAAACTCTGTATCCCCTTGTGTCTTCAGAATAACCCATTATAATACACTTTTCCGATTTCTTGTCCCACTTGAGACGCTTTTCTTTTGGCACGTAAACCATAACAACACTTCCAAATATTATGAGCTGACTTATATCAGGCTTGGTATGCGTCCATAACTCGAATGGAGTTTTATCTTCCAAAGCAGGTGCTTCTGTTCTATTATGCAAATAAACAGCAGTATTTTAGCCTTTGCCCAAAATTACTTAGTCAAACCAGCTTCAAATAAAAGACATCTAGCCTTTTCAACAAATGTTCAGTTCATCCTCTCGTACAATCCGTTCAGTTCTAGCATGTAAGGGTTAGTCTTCTGATAAATTATTCCCATTGTTTTAAGAAATGTATCAAATTCGTGATTGCAGAATTCTTTACCATTATCAATACGCAAAATATTAATATTTCTGTCGAGATGGTTCTCAACCATAGCTTTATAATTTTTTAAACATTCTATGGCTTTCCTTTTATTTTAAATAAAGTAAATATAAGTCATTCTACTGTAATCATCAATAAAAAGAATGAAATACGTGGATTTATTTTCCATTGGTCTACAGATATCTGAATGTATTATGTTTAATAATTCAGTGCTCCTGCTGCCTTCCCTAGGAAAAAGAAGTCGACTCTGCTTGCCCTCACAACATAGCTCTCATTGCTCATCAATTGGTAAACCATTAACTGCATTTTGCATTTTAGTAAGTAATTTAGTAGTATTCGTATGTCCTAATCTACGATGCCATAATTCACTGGTCACTACTGCGGCTATTAAATCAACTGATGTATTCAGTTTATAATACTCCATTTACGAGTACAGGTATCGCCACCAAGATTCCTTTTCAGTTGTGTATCTTACAACCATCGTCTTCAAAAGACACCTTGTTTCCATTGTTTATCAATTGACTTACAGACAGAAAATCTGTAGTAAGACTAGGAACACATAGCACGTGCGTCACCAGAGCACGCTACAAGTACTTTGTTTTCATTTGCTACAATAATTTATTTTGGGAAAACCGGAATACGACACGTTTTTTGGCCCTATGCTTGTTTGCTGTCTAATGAACACTTGCTCCAGAATCTATATACCAATCTGTTTTACTGTAACACCCATTCAAAAACACTGCACTGAATGCGTTGGTTTGCCTTTCTACACTCTTTGTTTTCATTCTTTCTGTTTTTATGCATTCTTTCTTTCTTTCTTTGATGGAATGGCAATCAGCCGGATCTCTCGGATCAGCATTTATGCATTTGATCAGTTTTTATGCATTGATTCTTTTAATGTACGACTTGTTTACATCTGTAACATTTTATTGGTTTTGAAATTAGAGTTTGACTTTGACATAGATCTGGATGCCGCCATCATGGTCTCCTCTGACCATAGACTTCGTTGTGAATGTCATACCGGAACGTTTAGTGAGCAAGAATTTTTCTGTCAATCCAGCAAGTAATAATGACCCAATTCACTCATCACTTATATTAAATCCAGTTCCCGCCAGTTTTTGGCTAGTTTCAACTATTTGCATAATATAAGATGACATTGTGTTTCTTTTTTTAAGTCTAATTGAAATGAGATTTCTAAGCAAACTGATTCTTCTAATTCTAATTGAAATGAGATTTCTAAGCAAACTGATTCTTGTAATTCTAATTGAAATTAAATTTCTAAGCAAATTGATTCTTCTCGTGAACCTTGAATCGTCATACAATGACTTCAGCTTATCCCATAGACTTTTAGTTGTCGTAACATTATTTATGTGTACGTAGATAGACGGATCGATCATCAGAATCATTTTTGCTTTTTTCTGGCGTCCTCTTCGGCTGCTATAGCTGGTTGGTTCGGCTTCGGTTTTATACATTTTAGCTTCCAACACTAGGACGTTTTCTACTATAAAACAACATTCACTGTAGTTTTCGCGGCCTTTAAACGTAGGCACATTTATCATATAATTATGACTTGCTTCCATTTTGTGTGTTAGTCCACGAAAGCCACGAGGCACTTTATAATTTGTTTCAAGTTTTTAATATTGTTCACCATTTAACAATATAACGACTGTAAGTCTACACTTAAAATAATATGTAACACAGTTAGAAAAAACTTATTTGCCGCGAGAGATATAACCCATAACCTGAAATAAAACGACATGTTCGGTTGAGGAAGAACAAACAAGAGAGATTTTATTACTAGTAAAATTCAGAAACTACATTTTATGCAGTTGGCACTAGTGTAGTGTGCAATGAGTGTTGCAATCACACATTTTGATTAATTACCAATACATATCAATCGTACATAATGATAATAGGTAACTTTCTTTGTTAATTTTGATCGTCCTGTGAAATTTCTACACACTTTTATCGCACAATTCGCCATTTTTATCAACACAAAATATGACAGCAACGTGCTGTCATATTTGGTGTTATTTTTCCAGCGTTTAGTATCAAATGCACTTTCACTGGATACGCCCATCCAGTGATAGTGCATTTGATACTAAACGCTGGAAAAACATTTTAGCGCTATTAGTTAGCGCATATTTTTTACTGTTTTATATTGCACATTTTACTTAAAGAGCAAAGAGGTTCATTTCAGGTGAGCCTAAACAACTGTTTGTTTATAGTTTTGAGTTTTCACTTCTGTCGGCAGTCCTCATGACTGCTTTGTGTTTTTTTTATTGTGTGTTACGCTGACGTGTCTTAAATATAATACTCGTGGTTAACATCACGCTTCAATGACCGGGCGCTGACCATGATTCGAAAGAGATGCAGACGAAGTTGCGTGGGTCAACGCGTGTATCTATGATTTAAAATAGTAGTTTTTTTTATATTTTGCCACAAATATAAAATAAATTCTAAATTCTCTGTGATCAACAGGTTTAAATACCGATAGCAATACCTGACTCGTATGAGGCACCCTAAATTTAACAAGTAACACAGAATGGGCGCGCCTGATGAAGTCAACTTTTAGACCGTCTCTCCGTGAACTCTTAGACCATCACCGAAACCGATTTGCTATGTTGGAAACCGTGCAAGACGTAGACGACGCCACCAACAGCCTAGTACGCATCATTCGCGAGGTGGGGTTTATAATCACTTTCGACCGAAGAGCTCTGGACACAAGTCAAAGCTCACTAGAAAGACTCTAGATCTTATGAGGATAGACGATAAATAATAAACGCCACACCATCTGAGCGGCAGGTACTAAATAGGCAGATAAAGGCTGGTAAGATTTTCGTCAGGCGAATACACGATTGATCGAGGATGCGATTGCTCGGAATACAGGCTCTGAAGTTTAAAGAAAATTAGGAGGCCTTAGACTTAGTAAAGGCATTGGCCTTTACTAAGTCTAAGGCCTCCTAATGTCAGCTGTTCATACCGCTCGAACAACTTAGCAACAACAAAGCTCCATGTGAAGACGGAGTTACAGCACCAGGCTTTTAGGAGGTGTGAGTCCGACGACTTGAAAAAAATGGCTGGTAGCGGATGGATGAGGACTATCCAAGACAGGAATGGTTCGGCAGTGGATAGCAATAGGCTGAAGAGACAGAAGACAAGACTTGTATTAGTGAACATATTGAGGAATACCTAATATATATATTCAGGCTATCTGGTATACCCAAAGATATGAATAGACAGGTAAATACACCTTAAATAGAGCACATATTATAAATATTATGTATTGCTTACACTTATAATAAACATGATATGTATAATGGTAGTCTCGTATTATTATTATTTTTTATTTATATTTCTAAAGACCTGCATATCTCTGACCTCAGTCTCATATGGAGGACCATTATGGTGCATAGAACACTAGAGAACAGCTATGGTATATTTAAACAATGTTTATAAGTTGCCGATGATTCAGTTTTAGAAAAAAAATATAACACGTGGATAGAATTTAATTAATCTGAATTTTAATTATCAGTTTTATAAACTAAACGAGGTACTTAATCATTTTACAATTTATCATTTAAATTACCATCGTGGCATGCTACGATTAGAAGATGAACTCGAAGATATAAAAAATATGACCTTGATTCAAATATTCAATTTTTATTTACGGTTTTATTTTAAATCGGACTCCACAGTGATTTATGCGATTTTATAAAAAGATCACTCAAAGCATTCAAATAAAATATACATGAGATTTCTAATAGGTCCATATACCGTCACTTTTGTAACTTTGATGAATTTTAAATATTCTAAACTAGACCATATTGCTATATAATTTGATTGTTCTTTTATTTAAATCTAAATTTTGATGCAATGTAATAAAATTGTTTTGACTATACAAGAATATTTTGCTTAAAAATTTAGCCTTACGTACCTGGGATTTCTGTGTTATAATTGTTTTCAAATTATTTCATCTTGCCCTGATGGTGTATAGAAGCAGGGGTTAAACACAAAGATGACTCTCATTAGTGATAGTAAAACGTTAAAAGTTTTTAACGTGATAACGTCTTATAAATCGATGAAAAAAGTATGACTTGTAGTCACGTTCCGCCTGAGCCGAGCGTGCAAGCGAGAGAGGCACGGTCGGCCTAAGCATTCGGCTTGTGAAGCATATTTTTTTCAATGTTTTCTCAGTTATTTAGTCAAATTAGCGCCTGTAAACCGAATTTAAAGACAAAAATGTTTTTATAAGTGATTTATCCACAAACTTACTTAATTATTACTTGATACATATTATTGTATCCTCACACGGATAAGTCATCGTATATAGTTATATACGTTTTCACCTTCAAATATAATATTATTGCCGTTTTCCCTAATTTATTTTTATATGTTTACCTAATAAGTTCATTTTCCTCTTTTTCTTTTATAAACTTTAGTGTGTCCTCATTACATTTAATTTAGAATGATGTAAGTTCTACTCATGTTAGTTGCAATTGCCTATAACTGAATAAGCACTAACAATTTATTCGTTCTTTAGTACTTATATCAGTATAATTTTGAAGTTTCATTCCACTAAGCTTCTCTATTCTCTAATTAGTTGGAAAGTCCAAACCGCTTTATTTTGTAACAAACTTAAATGAGACCAACCATTTTAGCATTTGAAAATTTTTCATGTCATTACACATTTTATTCACAATGTTCTATAATAATTATTAACTCATTCGCATTACTTCCTAAATTTATCTAGCCTTTGTATACTTTGTGGACGAGTGACAATAGAAAGAAAACGAATAGCCAGTGGGTTTGCCCTAATTGTTTGTCCGTCCAGTCAGCTTTACGATTCTCGGTCTATACATAACTTTTACGCCTTTTAGTTTTTATGCATATCTTATTATTTAGATTGGTAAATCCCCGTTGTTTAATCAGATTGACAGTTCTTAAGTGATTGACATGACCGCATCATTTTTTTTAACTAAGTGTCAATATATTATGTTTCATTTTATTCCGATATATTGAAATATAAAATAATAAGTACGAAAGCCTTGAGACATTATATGAATTGTGTTCCAATGTCATACTGTATACTCATAAAATTATATAGATACAAAACATTAAATTTCATGTCCCACTAATCTTTGCATATTTTGTAATAACTTTTGAATATTACACTTACAACATCTATGCGATCCAATTATATCTTCTAATACCTATTCTTAACAAGAATAAGATAAAACTAACTGACGAGAATTAACAATCACAGGCGTACTCAAGACCATCACAAACCCGTGGGCATCGTTTATTCTCATCCAATAGCACTCCAAGAAACGTTAGTGTTTTTTTGTGATACTTGGCAAGTTTTTATGTATCAGTGTAACCTTTTGCCCTGGTTATATAAATAAAAGATGGTATACTTGACAATAATATATTAAAGAATTTGCTCTGGCAGCTTATTAGTGTCAGGGTCGTGAGTAGGTCGCCTCAGGATTAAGTAAATGATGTCGCACACGGGATTGAGGACGTGCCTGTTTCGGCGTCCGGTGCTCCCAGTGGCTTGGACTCCTGAGGCTAGGGGTATGGCCCTTCGGTGATGCAGCGCTGCAACGCCACCCAACGCTCCGGCTGCAGACGTAAAGCGACGCAAGTGCTAGCACGTACTACCCTCCAACTGGCACCATGGACCCTGAAGCGGAGAAGGTAGGCGGCCTCAGTAGGTACCACTACAGGCTGAAACGCGAAACATATACCCGTTTAGGCATTCGCTGCACGTTTACAGATTTTGTACAATTACATAGCAAAAGCAAAGGATCATTCAACATGAGATAAATATTTTAAATAGTAAGCAACTACAATCATGGAATTATGAATTCACTTATTGTGATTACGGGTATTTATTATTAGATACAATATACATTCAAACTAACAGCGTCCAAGTACTCTTATAGCCCTGGAGCGGAATAAGGCGAGAGATTTAAAATACGGAAGTTAAACTTACCGAAATATATTTGGGTCACATACACACTTACACAATTAGACAATTAATTTTGATACTATAATAATAGGACGACGACGGCAGTTTTGCTAGTGGCTGGTACCGAGCTCGTAACAAGAAATGAAAAAATATCTGAAATACAGACCGTGTTGTATTACAACTAAGTAGTGGTGTACCTAGCAACTCGACTGAATGAAACAATCGATTTTTTTTATAAATTTATTGGCCAACGATTTCTACCACGTTACACAGTAACATTAAAATTAACATCATTATCAAAACTATAAAGTTTATGTTATTTAGTAGATCAATAACATTTGACAAATTGATTTGAGCCCATTTTGTATGACCTTGCCAACTACAGTTCATCTATTTTACATATTAATATATCGCTTCCGACATGAAAAGACACACGGATAGGTTAAGTGAATTAATTTTTAATCTGTATTAAAACAATTCTGCTTAATATTTTATTCTAATTAAAAGTCATTTTCGCTTTATACGATCTCGAATCCAATGTTACGGTTCCTCTTTTCTGTGCAAAGTGGTCAAAATCTGGAACTTACTACCAGCGCACATTTTTCCCACCCACTACTACACTTTGATTGAGAATGGTGACCACCACTCTTTAATTTCGCTCATGCTTACCTACTGTCAGATGGAGTGGAGTCATTTTGGCAGCTAATACTTAAAAAAACAAAATTCAAATAAATACTCGTAACCCAGTATAAATTGTATTTTTATCGATTTTCCATACATTAATATACTGGAAGCGTAGAGCGTTCTCTTGCCTTTTTCGGCAAAATATTCAAACTCCTAGCATATAGCGATTTAGAAATTAGATTATGCACTCCTTTAAATTTCAGTAATTCTTTAACTAATTTTTTTTAAAAAAGCTACTTCTTACTTGACACTTTTTTTTCTCTTGAAATCATTAAATGAATTTATTTATTAATAGATTTAGATTACGTATAATGACGTTATTTGTTTCTTATTATATTTACATGCATTATTTGCAAGTATAGTTTAACAGTTTAAAACGTCGTTAATTTACAGAAAGAATAAAATAAATATGTACATTATTATAACAGAAATCCTTAAATGAACCTATAAAGCTCGGCATTAGATCCAAATAAAAAATACATAACTTGTATTTATTTGTATTTAGACCTGAGTATTTTTACCCGATTACGGTAAAGCCAAAGAAGGGTTATGATTTTGACGTGTAAATTCATCTGGTCCCTCATAGCTCCTCAACACGTTACATAGAAACGTACCATAACACTAACAACGCGTGATTAAGGCTTTCCAAACTTAGTTTATACTTTTTTAGCGTCGTGTTTTGTTGGTGAGTGCGAGACTGGAGGCCCAGTGATACAAAAGCATCACTAGGCTGCCGTGGTGTCGGTCACCATGCTGTATTGTTGTATTGTCTGCATTCGCAGCGAGTATGGTGACCACCACCCTTGGATTCTGCTTATGCTTTCCAATAGGCAGATTAGATTGATTTAATGAAACCTATTTTAATACCTAACTCGATAAGTGTTGAAGAGAAATATTGTATCTAAAAATTTTGCCAAACCCATTCAATCTGTATAATGGCACTTAATCTAAAAGTTAAAAACCTTTAAAAAAACTCTACATGCACAAAGCCGTAAAGTCTGCTCTACGTGTCAAAGAAATATACATACATTGTATACACTTGAAAAGTTTAACCACCCATCTTTTTCTGGTCTACAAAAATAAAACATAACTCGTTGGCATTTTGCTAGTATTTGTTGCTCAACCATATAATTTTTTCCAAAAACATGAACTTCAACTTGAACTTGATTTATATGATGTTTTTGTCTAATCTTAAGATGTTTCTGAATTTATATTTACCATTAGTTTTAGAAGCCATTTTTAATTCAATTTTTTATCCATTTACAATGAATTATGATCACTATTGCGACGTACAGTTTTAAGACACCAATACCAATATTAATTAATAACGTATTGCCAAATTCGGTTATTGATCGTAAAACTCTTCAGAGCATACCAATGTAATGATGACGTGCTTGCACCGAGGTGATTGAACCTGGGTCACGGTAAGCAAAGTTCAAAAGTCAGGGAACTTCATGGCGCACGACAAAGCTAAAAAATCTGTCTACAGGCCAACTCAGATTTAGATTGAAATAGGATAGAATAAAAAACAAATCTACGTGCACGTGCTTTATATAAATACTTAGGAAAATATAACACATTTTAATAGTAACAGGGACATAAATCAAATAAAAAGAAATATAATTGCATGTTTGACGGAATTACATTTCACAGGAAAATAGTTTTTAAAGGACAGTTTACTTTATTTTGTTTAAATTAAAGACTTTTAAACTTTCGCGTTCCATGATATATTAACAATTATTTTTACGGGAATTAACGCGATCACTTATTAAAAGGTATTGCATACCTCTGATTTGCCTGACGTTTTGACCAGGTTGCACTGGCCGTGGTCACAGGCTGATTCAGCCTGTGACCATGGCCGGTGTGATACAGCGCCTGTGCCGTGTGAGTGAGGATACCGGAGGTCCATTCCCCAACCCCCCTATGATGGCGCAGTTGAAACACAGATTGTTACCCCAGGAGGGTACCAACTGCGTTAGCGTTGGAGAATTCCTCTCTGGGCATCCACACTTAGGACACAACACGTCTGAGCATGGATGCCCAGGCTGCCTCTCGTATTTGGGGGGAAGGGGGGGGGGAATTAAGCTCAATCACGCTCGGGGTAAGAGCAGCAATATCATGGCACCCGCTACAACGTTAGTGGTGGACTAATGCAACATCAGGGAGTTACATAGTAATCTTGATGCTCTCTATCACCACCTCGAGGCAGCAAAGCCAGTCTTGCTCTTTATGACCGAGACGCAGATATCGTCTCCAGCGGACACATCCTACCTCAGCTACCCTAGGTACGGACTAGAACGTTCCTTTATGTCTAAAGCTATTGAAAGATATCAGCTCTCGTCGCCTCAGCAACCTTGAAGGAAGGGATCTCTCCATTTTATGGCTTCGCGTCGACAGCGACGACCATCCTCACGTCTATGCGTGCCTCTACAGGTTCTATAGCGGTGATGCCGAAACTGACCGAACCATTGAGCACGTCCGAATGGCTACTGACCTCGAGCAGCACCAGATCCCTTCCGCAGGGTTCATCGTACTTGGCGATTTTAACGCTCACTAAGCCGGCTGGCTCAGTTCCAGTAAAACGGATCATGCGGGGAGATCAGTTCACGACTTTATTCTTGCATATGGCCTGACTCAACTGGTTACCACGCCCAGAATTCCTCTTTGTTGGACCTTCTGCTGACTTCTCATCCGGACGGATACCAGGTACTCGTAAACGCCCCACTTGGGTCCTCAAAACATTGCCTTATCCGGAGTACAGTGCCTCTCATATGCTCGCTACGATCGCGAGTTGCACGCAGCCGTCTTGTGTGGCACTATAATGCAGCAGATTGGGATGGGATGCGGTACTTGTTTGCGTGCTACCCTTGGAGGCAGTTGTGCTTCTCTCAGGATAATCCCAACACCGCTGCTGATTCTGTTGCTGATGTTATGCTGCAGGGTATGGAGCTTTTTATTCCATCCTCTGTGGTCCCCGTTGGTGGCAAGTGTCGGCCCTGATTTGGTTCATTTTTCAAAAAAGCTTCTTGCAGGAAACAGGAAGCTTACCAAGCCTATGCAATGCAATGCAGCAAGCTTAGCAGCAAAATAGCACATAGCATTTGGAGAGTAAGACCAAATTGGCCTCGAAGAATCTTGAGTTGTTAAACAGATCGAGATAGTGTTTCACTCCGGCCCAAGACTGCATTAGGAGGCGCAGGTTCGGCCTCACTTGGAAAGCTGTCCTCATCTTTGGGCGGGGGCAACCCAATACCAGCTCCTCCCTCTGGACCGCATTCAAAGGAGAGCGACTCGAATCGTCGATTGCCAAGAACTTTCAATTTGGCTAGACTCTCTGGCACTGCGTAGAGATGTGGCTTAGCTGTGCATCTTCAACCGAATTTACTATGGGGAGTGCTCCGAGGAATTGTTCGGAATACCTCCCGTCTCTCTCTGCCATCATCCTACGCGACAAAAGTTTCATCCCCGTCATCTAGATGGTAGGCAGTCCACAACTGTGGACCAATACGACCTACAAACCTTCAATAAAAGAGCGTATTCCTTCAGACCGGTAAGGCACTTGTGACGCCTCTGGTGTTGCGGGTGTCCATGGGCGGCGTTGAACGCTTGCGATCAGGCAATGCGTCTGATGGTATTTAATAAAAAAACCCTTTTGACCATTAATTCACTTTATTTTAAATAATATGTTGAAGTCCGTCCAAATTAGACTTTGTAAACTGCTTTAAAATGATTTTAAGCGAGAATGACCGAGGGTAAACCCAATTTTAATGACTTTATGCGGTCACAAGCAAAACCCTTACAAAATATTTTACCTGTTACATATAATCTAATTATCTTTAATGACTGCATACTTTTTTACAATCATAATCAACACTTTGAACATAGAACTTAGCCCTATTTCAAAGCATTAATGATCATTATCAATAATAGTCAACTGCCCAACGTATATTGTAATACGCACTATCTAGATATATCTGTCGGCGCGACAATATCTACTTATGATTTTAAGCGTCTCAGTTAAACTTAACTATCAATTATAAATTCAGAAACGAAATGTTATGAACAGTTAATATCTTAATATTTAGTAATAATAACTATGTGTCTTTTCCTGTAAAAAAGGTTACTTGATTAAGTTACTTGTTTGTAACATTTCTAAACGGAATACTGTTACTCTTAATTTCAATTGTAAGTTTGTTACTATCTAACAATTATTATAATAAAATAGGAGATTCAATAACGATTGTCTGTGAGCAAAGTAATGTTTTAATAATTGATTTCAAATAATTGTGACTAACAAGTCTAACCTGCTAACATACGCTAATACATTTAAATTTATATAACGCGAGGTATTTCACAGTACATCTAATTATTTAATTAAAGATTTATCATGTAATTAGAATGAGGCATGACACATCTTATTGTTTTGTAAAGTTAATACGAAAACAAGCGGCATCCGTTATTTGGGCGCCATTACTACCGCCAGTAACATTTGATGTCGGTTGGTTTCGTGTTGTTGAGAAAGATAAAATTAATAGATCTCTAGTCACTTTGGTTCAAGCACTGTGCGAAGAAGAACAAGCTGTAATTAAGTTAAGTATAGGTTCCTTAATTGTTGCAATTAACTACTAAACATTTGTAACTAATAAGTGTTTTAAAAAGAGTGGCCATGAGTTTCTTTGCCAGTATTCTTCTCATAAGGCCCTACGCATTTTGTAAACTGGAAGTTATGTATTGATATATCACCTTGACAATACAATACAACTGTGGTGTCTGTTTGTGTCGATCTATGATTTTAACTGTAGCTTCATTTATTGAATAAATAATCATAATTTAATATTGTCTTTTCTTGTGCAAGTAAATCCTAGCGTACCTACCAACATGTAATAATGAATTGATTGATAGCAGTTTCTATTGTTTTAAATCATGAGTGCTACCAATGAGATATGCAGTGACGTCGGCGTGGCTGACGTCACGATTTTTAAAGTCACTACTCGCCCTTTGCTAACATACATACACTAATATACAGACATAGCTTTATTTATAAAAACCATTGCCTTAAACTCGATAAATTAAATCTTTAATGATACAATTTAAATAATATTTTAGGCCCAAGGCTTTTAGGAACTTGAATCTAAATTTGATTTGCTGTCACACCTCAATCCCAAAGTCAAAGTTTACAGCTATTTATATTCAATATTTTTAAATAATTGTTTTAATGTCTCAATACTTTTGAAGTAAATATTGATATTTACTATGAAAATGGCTAATATATGGCATCTGTAAAACATTTGAATTATTCACTTAATAATACTTGACATCTAAATTTATTGTTCCATAACATTGATATTTCCACAATATGAAATTCGTTTATTTACATATTGTTTTACATCTCACATCATCTTAGCATGATTATCGTGTATATTCATTTAAATTAGTTACGAATAGTATGTGAAACATAGTTTGGATAAAAAAATGAATAGACGCGTTTGACGAAACTGTAAGGGTCAATTTAACCATCTTGGCTACGAAACCCTAACAACATTCGACCGCTTAAGGCTTACTTTTTAATGTAGCCTTAAAGATTGACTTAAACATTAATAAATAATTAATAGAAGGCACACATTTGGTATAAGAAATAGATGCCTCTATTAAGAAACGTCTGTTTCTTACACCAAATGTGGGGTATTAACCTCTTATATGCCTTTCACGAGGCTTAAAACTTTATTTGTTGGAACGGTCAATAGTAAAGGACTAGGACACTAGGACAAAAAAGTAGACTTTATAGTCATCAGACAATAGTGGAACTTCTATTATTTTTTCTTATTGTGATTTTATTTACTACTTTTACAGTTTATATGAAATCATGGAGCAGTTTCTGATATTAAAAATACCTGCATTCGCTTGCAATTTATAGTACTCTTATAGCATATACATAGTGGGTACAAAAACGCCCTTGTCTACATACGTCAAGCTATTGCAATTTTTCTTTTATTACTAACTTGCAGACACATGCAACCCCGCTTGCGTCTCCTATTGCCCGTAGCGTGATAAAATTCCCCTGTTTTTGAAACATTCTTTATTGATGCTCCGCTCCTATTGGTCTTAGCGTGATGATATATAGCCTTCCTCGATAAATGTACTATCCAACACTGAAATAATTTTTCATACCGCACCAGCGGTTTCTGAGATTAGCGCGTTCAAACTTACAAACTCTTCAGCTTTATAATATTATATTTAAGTATAGATACGTAATATTTCATTATTATTACCAGCCGACGGTGTTTGACTCTGTTGCTCAATTTTATGATTCTGTAACTGTGGTAATAAAAGAACCACTGCTTTTATCATAATAACTTTATAATAAAACAAATATTATTATTATTAACATATTTTAACATAGTTCACTAAATAAACGAGAAGTTATTGAATTCTCTCCAAAAGTGTCTGTAATAAAAATGGATGGAACGAAGTTCCCTGTCAGGATTCATTATTTTTATTATTTTTTATTATTTATTATGTACAAAAAACCTGTATATACTCAACAAAAATAATCGTCGCGACACCACACTGTTCAATGCGAAATAGAAATAATAATAATAATAATAAATAAATATTTCGGACATCTATCACACAACGCCATCTAGTCCCAAGCTAAGCAGAGCTTGTGTTATGGGTAAATGAAAATGTCTGGCTTGCTTTCTGTAAGAGAGAGAGAGAGAGAGAGACAGAGAAACATGCGCACGCCGCACGGCTTACAATCGCTTACTGTAGCAAAAAGTGTGGTGACGTCGTTTTCCGTCTAGCCCCCTTTCACAAGGCGCGATATGGAACTTCGTTCCAAAAGGAAAAAACTGAGTACGTTGGATGCTTATTCATTGTGTTCAGTATTCACGAGAGTGTACGACACTTCTGCATACTAGACGATGTATTAATGCCTCATTTATACTAAGTGCTAAGTATATATCGCTTTCCCTTTGTAGAATATGTCGGAAACGAGTATTCTTCGGTGCAGAAAACGAAGTAGGTATAGACAAATAATCTTCATTATCAAGTAGGTAACTTAAAGTGGGAACAACGAGCCGTAAAGCAGTTCCTAGACTTATTGTCGCGCGGTGGCCGATCGATATGTGAGCTCTGCTCGGCCCACACGAAAACTTATCCAGACTCTGCCGAAGCGATGACGTTTCACCGCTTGCGCCTTATTGTCAAATGAGCGCCTTTACTATTGACCGTTCCAACAAATAAAGTTTTAAGCCTCGTGAAAGGCATATAAGAGGTTAATACACCACATTTGGTGTAAGAAACAGACGTTTCTTAATAGAGGCATCTATTTCTTATACCAAATGTGTGCCTTCTATTAATTATTTATTAATGTTTAAGTCAATCTTTAAGGCTACATTAAAAAGTAAGCCTTAAGCGGTCGAATGTTGTTAGGGTTTCGTAGCCAAGATGGTTAAATTGACCCTTACAGTTTCGTCAAACGCGTCTATTCATTTTTTTATCCAAACTATGTTTCACATACTATTCGTAACTAATTTAAATGAATATACACGATAATCATGCTAAGATGATGTGAGATGTAAAACAATATGTAAATAAACGAATTTCATATTGTGGAAATATCAATGTTATGGAACAATAAATTTAGATGTCAAGTATTATTAAGTGAATAATTCAAATGTTTTACAGATGCCATATATTAGCCATTTTCATAGTAAATATCAATATTTACTTCAAAAGTATTGCGACATTAAAACAATTATTTAAAAATATTGAATATAAATAGCTGTAAACTTTGACTTTGGGATTGAGGTGTGACAGCAAATCAAATTTAGATTCAAGTTCCTAAAAGCCTTGGGCCTAAAATATTATTTAAATTGTATCATTAAAGATTTAATTTATCGAGTTTAAGGCAATGGTTTTTATAAATAAAGCTATGTCTGTATATTAGTGTATGTATGTTAGCAAAGGGCGAGTAGTGACTTTAAAAATCGTGACGTCAGCCACGCCGACGTCACTGCATATCTCATTGGTAGCACTCATGATTTAAAACAATAGAAACTGCTATCAATCAATTCATTATTACATGTTGGTAGGTACGCTAGGATTTACTTGCACAAGAAAAGACAATATTAAATTATGATTATTTATTCAATAAATGAAGCTACAGTTAAAATCATAGATCGACACAAACAGACACCACAGTTGTATTGTATTGTCAAGGTGATATATCAATACATAACTTCCAGTTTACAAAATGCGTAGGGCCTTATGAGAAGAATACTGGCAAAGAAACTCATGGCCACTCTTTTTAAAACACTTATTAGTTACAAATGTTTAGTAGTTAATTGCAACAATTAAGGAACCTATACTTAACTTAATTACAGCTTGTTCTTCTTCGCACAGTGCTTGAACCAAAGTGACTAGAGATCTATTAATTTTATCTTTCTCAACAACACGAAACCAACCGACATCAAATGTTACTGGCGGTAGTAATGGCGCCCAAATAACGGATGCCGCTTGTTTTCGTATTAACTTTACAAAACAATAAGATGTGTCATGCCTCATTCTAATTACATGATAAATCTTTAATTAAATAATTAGATGTACTGTGAAATACCTCGCGTTATATAAATTTAAATGTATTAGCGTATGTTAGCAGGTTAGACTTGTTAGTCACAATTATTTGAAATCAATTATTAAAACATTACTTTGCTCACAGACAATCGTTATTGAATCTCCTATTTTATTATAATAATTGTTAGATAGTAACAAACTTACAATTGAAATTAAGAGTAACAGTATTCCGTTTAGAAATGTTACAAACAAGTAACTTAATCAAGTAACCTTTTTTACAGGAAAAGACACATAGTTATTATTACTAAATATTAAGATATTAACTGTTCATAACATTTCGTTTCTGAATTTATAATTGATAGTTAAGTTTAACTGAGACGCTTAAAATCATAAGTAGATATTGTCGCGCCGACAGATATATCTAGATAGTGCGTATTACAATATACGTTGGGCAGTTGACTATTATTGATAATGATCATTAATGCTTTGAAATAGGGCTAAGTTCTATGTTCAAAGTGTTGATTATGATTGTAAAAAAGTATGCAGTCATTAAAGATAATTAGATTATATGTAACAGGTAAAATATTTTGTAAGGGTTTTGCTTGTGACCGCATAAAGTCATTAAAATTGGGTTTACCCTCGGTCATTCTCGCTTAAAATCATTTTAAAGCAGTTTACAAAGTCTAATTTGGACGGACTTCAACATATTATTTAAAACAAAGTGAATTAATGGTCAAAAGGGTTTTTTTATTAAATACCATCAGACGCATTGCCTGATCGCAAGCGTTCAACGCCGCCCATGGACACCCGCAACACCAGAGGCGTCACAAGTGCCTTACCGGTCTGAAGGAATACGCTCTTTTATTGAAGGTTTGTAGGTCGTATTGGTCCACAGTTGTGGACTGCCTACCATCTAGATGACGGGGATGAAACTTTTGTCGCGTAGGATGATGGCAGAGAGAGACGGGAGGTATTCCGAACAATTCCTCGGAGCACTCCCCATAGTAAATTCGGTTGAAGATGCACAGCTAAGCCACATCTCTACGCAGTGCCAGAGAGTCTAGCCAAATTGAAAGTTCTTGGCAATCGACGATTCGAGTCGCTCTCCTTTGAATGCGGTCCAGAGGGAGGAGCTGGTATTGGGTTGCCCCCGCCCAAAGATGAGGACAGCTTTCCAAGTGAGGCCGAACCTGCGCCTCCTAATGCAGTCTTGGGCCGGAGTGAAACACTATCTCGATCTGTTTAACAACTCAAGATTCTTCGAGGCCAATTTGGTCTTACTCTCCAAATGCTATGTGCTATTTTGCTGCTAAGCTTGCTGCATTGCGTGACTTTTAAGTTGAGCATGTATTTGGGAGATCTGTTAAATTTCAATAAAAAATATCCAATAAAGTTTACATCATCATCATCACTTCAGCCTACTGATGCCCACTGCTGGACATAAGCCTCCCTCATGGCGCGCCACTTCTCCCGGTCCTCTGCCTTCCGCATCCAGCTGCTACCGGCTATCCTTTTCAGGTCATTGGTCCAGCGAGCTGGAGGGCGTCCCACACTTCGCTTGCCAGTCCATGGTCTCCACTCTAGGACTCGTCTGCTCCATCGGCTATCGGTCCTTCGACAGACATGACCAGCCCACTGCCACTTCAGATTACAGATTCTGCGAGCTATGTCGGTTACTTTGGTTCTCTTCCGGATATCCTCATTTCGGATTCGATCCTTCAGAGAAACCCCAAGCATAGCTCGCTCCATCGCACGCTGAGCAACTTTAAACTTGTGGACTAGTCCTGCTGTGAGTGTCCACGTCTCGGCAGCGTAGGTCATAACGGGCAGAACGCACTGGTCGAAGACTTTCGTCTTCAGACTTTGCGGTATAGGCGACGAGAATACTCGACGAAGCCCACCAAACGCAGCCCACCCTAGCTGTATCCTCCTATCGGCTTCCTTCTCGAAGTTGTTTCGTCCGAACTGGATTGTCTGTCCAAGGTAGACATACTCCTGGACAACCTCGAGTAAAGTACCAGCGACGTATACCGGTTTTGGCACGACATGTTGGTTGAACATGACCTTTGTCTTGTCCAAATTCATGCCAAGGCCCACTCGTCGAGAGGATTCATCCAGGGAGTGCAGCATCTCGCTCAGATCTTCCAGAGACTCTGCCATAATGACGATGTCGTCCGCAAATCGAAGGTGCGCAATGTACTCGCCGTTTACGTTTATGCCCCGTCCAGTCCAGTCCAGGGTTTTGAAGACATCCTCCAGCGCGTTGGTGAACAGTTTCGGGGAAATTACGTCCCCCTGTCTTACTCCTCGACGCAGCTGGATAGGTCTTGTCTTGTGGTCTTGGAACTGAACGGACATCGTAGCAGCGCTATACAAACATCGCAACACCTCGATGTAGCGCCAATCTATTCGACATCGTTGCAGAGAATCTAGAACGGCCCATGTTTCGATTGTGTCGAAGGCTTTTTCGTAATCCACAAACGCCATACACAGCGGCCGGTTATACTCGTGAGACTTCTGTATAACCTGCCGAACAGTATGGATGTGGTCCACGGTACTAAAGCCTTTCCGAAACCCTGCCTGCTCCGGCGGTTGAAATTCGTCAAGTCTCCCAGCGAGACGATTCGTGATGACTCTAGAGAATAGCTTGTATATATGGCTTAGGAGCGATATCGGCCGGTAGTTCTTGAGGAGACATTTGTCTCCTTTTTTAAAGAACAATACCACCACGCTCCCATACCAGGCCTCCGGTATTACCCCGTTATGGATGACGGCATTAAAGAGCTTCGTTAACTCCTTAAGGACTGGAGCTCCACATGCTCTTAGGAGTTCAGTGGTAATGCCATCATCGCCCGGGGCTTTATTGATTTTAAGCTCTTCTAGAGCCATCCTAATCTCGCTTTGGTCAACGTCCGGGATATCCTCGGTGAAATGGCGCGTCAATTGGGCTCTTGGATCATCGGTTTCATGGGACGCAGGCTTCGCCGCTTTGGACTGGTACAGCTGTCCATAAAACCCTTCAGCCTCTGCCGCGATCTCTGGTTTTGAGGTGACTACTCTGCCATCTGCTGTCTTGAGTCTTGTCAGATGACTCTTTGCGAACTGACGCATGAAGACTTTCGACCCCTTATTCTGCTCAATCGCTAGCATAATGCTGCGTGTGTTGGAGCGCCTAAGGTCTTGTCTAATCATCTTACGTATCAGTCCGTTTAGAGATCTAGCGTCTGACGAAGAACGTTGGCTAGATGGCGTCTCTCGTCTCTGCCTCAAAAGTTCCAGCGTTTCAGGCGAAAGTTTGGACTTCTTGCTGCTGTACTGTGGCGGATAATATTTGCGTCCCATTTCCTTTACCGTCTTCACCAAGTTGTCGGTTATCTTGTCCACGCCATTTGTGGTTTCCAGCGAGTCGAATCTATTTTGAAGTTCCAAATGGAACTGATCGAATCCTACGGTACTTTGAGTGTACGCAGGTCTGAGAGTAGACTTTATGAGGCGATTTCGTTCGGCTTTGAAGTTGATATTCAGAGTGCCTCTAACAAGTCTGTGATCACTTCCGGTGTTAAACCTGTTGATCACGGAGACATCTCTGAATATGTGCCGCCTATCAGCCAAAATGAAATCTATCTCATTCCTGGTCACAGCGTCGGGACTTCGCCAGGTCCACTTTCTATGGGGCGCCTTCTTAAAGAAAGAATTCATTAGGAAGAGCCCCTCCATCTCGAGAAAGTTAACGAGCATTTGTCCCCTGTGATTTCTGGTACCCAAGCCATGTGGACCGATTTTAGATTCGCCGCGTTCTTGTACTCCCACTTTGGCGTTAAAATCACCCATAACAACGTTGTAGTGAGCCTTGGTTGTATTATGTATGGCCTTGAGGATGTCTTCATAAGTGGCCTCGGCTTCTTCATCAGAGTGAGACGAGGTCGGCGCATATACCTGTACTACCTTTAGAGAGTATCTCTCGGTAAGTTTTAGGACAAGGTACGCTACCCGAGTCGAAACACTGCTGATTTCCAAAGTTTACATAAATATCCTCAATTCTTGGAGGATTTTTCTTGCTGAAACAGAAGTGTTTAACATTTGATGCAATCTCAAAGCTAAAAGGAAAAATCCTTTTCATCCCCCCAGCTAGGAAAGAGTATTTCTGTCCTTCGGTATCTTGGTGCAAAAGCCGTTTTTATCCGCTAGAGAATAAAGTTTTTTTTTTAAGATACTATTTGAATTTAGAGCAGCGTGTGTACTAATTTTGTGAATTCAAAACATCATTAAACTTTACTTCTGTCTATTTACGTCTACCTCCATGGCGCCTAATTCATCATATTACCTTTTTAGACTTCCGTATCCAATGACAAAAAACGGAACCCTTATGGATTCTTCTTGTCTGTCTGTCTGTCCGTATGTCATAGCCACTTTTTTCCGAAACTATAAGAACTATAATGTTGGAAGTTGGTAGATAGATGTATTCTGTGAAACGCATTAAGATTTTCACACAAAAATAGAAAAAAAAAACATTAATTTTGGGGGTAATAAAAATAATTAAAACTAAAACTCATTTTTTTTTTTCATCAAACCCATGCGTGTGGGGTAATCTATGAATAGATCTTCATATGATGTACATTACCATGCAAACTTCCACCTAAAATTGGTTTGAACGAAAACTAGTAAGTTTTTTGGGATGAAAAGTTACGTGTTGAACTCGAGTGCAAAGATTTTTACCTCGTGCTCCTTTAATTTTCTCGCTAACTCTCAGGATTCTAATTTTTTATTAAATTTTATAATCCTTCACTTGCTGGTCATCAAAATTGAGCACGTGGTTAAAAAGCAACTTTGCGCTCTTGCATAACAAATAACTATTTTTGTTTTTGTAGTTCCATTTTAAATTATTAGCAGTAAATAACTTACAAAATCCTAGAAGTTTTGAAATCAATTTATATCCGAAATTGTCATTATTAGACAATTCTTATAACCACACGTTCAGACTAATATTGAAATATTGTAATGCTCAGAGTAATATAAGTAATTCACAAAACCTTTATGTCACAATATTCAACACTGAAATAAAAAAAAAAACAGTGTAAAAAAAATGTAAACTTTATAGTGTAAAGTGAGATGACTGGATGGAAACACTGGCCCAACGATTTTATACCGAAAAATATTTTTGCCAACTTATTTTTTAACTTATAGTACATTATTTTCAATAAAACCGTTAAATTAAAAATAAAAAAACTTTTTTTTATTTTCAAATTTTTAGTTGTTAATTTCATTACATAGTACTTCTCATCGGTGTTCTACTATTCAAGCCCTTTAATTTGATACACATATAGTGGTAGTATTTGACGAATGTGTAAACCTTCATTTTGCAGTGGCGCCCATCTTGGATTTTTCATAATGAACTGTGTCCTACTAGTCAAGCCTTTTTATTTGATAGCCATATTGAGGCAGTCGTGACAAAATTTGTAAACCGCCATTTTGTAGCGGCGGCCATCTTAGATTAACAATAAAACAGAATTCATTTAATTGTATTGTCACCAGACCTTAGGGTGTGTACCAAATTTCAGATCAATCTATAAACAGCAAAGTAGCTACTCCGCTGGCTCAGCATTGCCAACGGATGTGTCTGTGAGAATTATAATAATAATAATAATAATATAACAGGAGGCTGTCCGTTTTTAGCCAATAAACAGTATACAGAAAGACATAATAACGTAGCGAAACAGATCCACTCACAGTTAGCAATAAAATATAACTTATTGGATAAAACAGAACCATATTACAAATATAAACCTAAAAGCGTACTCAACAATGAAAGAGTAAAGATGTACTGGGACCGGGACATAATTACCGACAAAACCACCACAAACAATAGACCGGATATTACACTAACACTAAATGACAGAAAAGTTACATATTTAATAGACATTGCAATACCTAATTCTGAAAATGTAAGAAGAAAATACACAGAGAAAATACAAAAATATATACCACTAGCAGATGAAATACGACAAAAATGTGGCACCAACACACCGTCAAAATCATACCCATAATAATCTCATCAACCGGACTCATTCCAAAATCATTGCACACATCTCTCACAGAACTAGACTTAAATAAATATTCATACATTGATTTACAAAAGTCAGTAATAATTGACACCTGCTCCATAGTGCGACGATTCCTCACATCCACAACTCAAACCCCTACAACACTACACAATGAACCAACCCACTTGGCGTAAGCCCGTGCTAGGTTCACAGTTCACATTTACCAGCATCAGCTGAGATAAAATTTTCCATAACCCATAATAATAATAATAATTTATTTCTCACTACATAGACAAAAACACACAAACAAAGTCAAAAACATAATTATGGCACAAATCAAAAGTATTTACGATGAACTTTGGTACCCAGAATAAGATTTAACTTTTGTTTAGGGTACCAGTGTCCTCGCATACAATACAAACATATGTTTGAAGTGTCTGGAAAGAAATACAGTGTTAGTTAAAAAATAAATATATGGACCACATTTAGATAACGAATTGTTTTGACGATGGAATATTGTAAATTGTTTTAAGATTATTTTATTATGTTGCCTTCAAATCGGCAGCACACTAGTTAAGTTGTCTTTTATTTTATTTAAAAAACTCTTTGTCCAAACTGGAAGTTTAGTTACCTAAATTATATATAAAAATCAAATAAATACAAAAACAAAGGTATTATTTTTGCCATATGCATTTTATTACGCTGAATTAAAATTTTACATTCTAGGAGTAAAGACAGATCGAGACGCTTTAATATACACTTTTATTTTATATTTATTTCTATCTTCTATATATAATAAAAGAATATAGTTAGTTTCAAATGTTAACTCGTAATTTCAACATGTTGTTTGTACAAGAATGGTTTAGGAACAATCCACGTCATCGATTTATTTACTTCTTCTGCACTCTGGTGATGTATTCGATAGCCCTAGCAATAATCGCAGGGATTGGAGGAGGAGTGGGGATAGCATCACCCTGTAATCAAAAAGCTTATTTAATTCACATACGAAATTTGAATACAAATACAACCACCAACCAACCAACAAAGACTTACCAACAACTTATATTTATAATTAAAATCTTATCTTCTTCCCAAAAAAAAAACAAGGTTTAGCTTGTTGTTAGTATTAGAAACAGAAGTGAATTAAATATTCATTACTTTGCTTAGCAATATTCTTATTTAAAATCGTTAGTTTTATGTTTTTACTTATTAATTGTAAAAAAAAATTCCTTTGACTTTTTAAACTTACAGATGCTCTGTATCCATTTTCATCAGCTTCATAGGTGAAGGAAAGTGACTTGCCCTCAGGAGAAGTCCATTTGAAATCACCCTGAATTACAACGGGAACAATTGGGGGATTTCCACCGAAGTCCCGAGGAGTACCTTGGGCTTGAGCAGAAATACCGTTGTCGGTTTCTAGCCTATAAACACACATTGTGAAGGCTTTTGTTAACGTGAAAAGTTATTTATTTTTTTATAAAATTCAAAATTATTGTTTAAAAAAAATCAAAATAATCCTAATGAATCGATTTCCCTAAAACACAACTTACGCATAGGCGAATCCGCCATCAGGTTGAATTTCATTGTCGTAGCGGAGAATTTGGGCGTTTTTGTCATCGCTGGCAACTCGTGGGGCAGCGTTAGGTCTAACCAATTGAGCTGATGCGATGGCCAACAAGGCTGTAAACGCAATCTAAATAGAAAATTATTTATTTTTAAATTATTAAATTCTTTTTATTTTAAATATTTCACAAAATTGTAGGCACTTACGAACGATTTCATTTTCAATTTTGTTTTCAAATGGTTGTTAGATGACAAAATTCGGAGATCTAATTTGTTTATGATGCTTATTGATACGATTCTTTTAACTTTTATAGTCCCATCCTGAGCATAAATTTACGCAAGATGACATTGATATTATCCCAGTGTTTGCATATGTACATTAATTACTACAGAATGCAGGCTGCTGAGAAGACATTGAATTAAATCAATGTATTTCCGAATCAGTTTAATAATATTTTATTGGATAATTTAAATGTTAATAATGACGTGTTGAAGACGGCGACGTGTTGTCGTGATAGGTATGTTGTTATATTTTAAGAAAATTTTAATTTTGTACTTGAGATTTGTGGCAAGTTAAATTGCTGAAGTTAGTGGGTTTTAAAATGGGCATTCAACGTTTTTAAACAATATGTAGCTAATACATTTGAATTTACGTTTTGTAAGTTAAAGATTGATGATTTGAAAACAAAGATATTTGAAACTGCTTGTGTTATAAGTTTGAGTACAATTTGAATCTTTTGATGTTTACTGTGCCTATTTTCCCGCAATAGCCACTCTACACTGATGACAATTTCATGAGAACAACGACTCTAGTGAAAGTCATCGGTCGACTGTAACTGGCTGAATTCAAAAACTTTAATAGCAATTGTTGCTAAAGCAGAAGCAAACAGCTTTTAACTTTTTGTGAGATTCCTGGAATCTCTTACTTTATAATTACTACTTCTCATCATCATGACTTTTCTAGGTATACATATAGATAAATATTTATTTTCAGCAGCCATTTGTAAATAAGCCGTCAACTCACAATTAATGATAAAAGAAACTGTTTATATTCAATGGCAATATGCTTGCAAGCAGCTTCGAATGGGACTTTTTTTTAAACATGTTGGGCTCCTATTTACGCGATGTTAACTACCCTATCTAAGGCACGCCATCAAAACTCACATAAGAATATGTGAAGACCAGTTGAACAATTTCAGAGTTCTTCGTGAGCAAATAACGTGACACGAGAAGTATATTCATTAGAAATATTTTATGAATGCAAAGAATTCTCTAAACATATAAATGTTAAAAATATATCATATATAAAATGAATATATAAAAATTCTAGTGGTTTTTTTTATCACCGTACTAAACTTATGATAACGTATTTAAAAAACTACTTATGCAGGCACGCACGTAAGCATATTATTAGTTGTAGTTGTGTTTGAAATATATTTCTATGTATGATGCCTTTTTAGGTTTCGATTCCTATTTCTGACATGTCATGGCCTCTGGCATATACCCAGCAGTAGACTGTGATAGGACACCAAATATGATGATCCGCATTCCAAGTTTAAAAGCGTGAACGGTCAGAGAGTTTTGCTCTTTGAGCCCATACCAATATGTAAGGACGTTAACTTCGTGCATTAATTCGGTAGGTTTTATGAACAGTCCACTTTTTTTATACAAATAGATACATGGAAGTAGACAACAATAAAAAAACAGTCAGGTGCGTTTCATGCCACGCCTAGAATAGGGTTACAATCATCAATCATCCCCATCATCCAAAAAAAATCATCCCCATTTTATGATTCTATGAACTTTTTTCGTTATTTAATTTTGTACTTTGTCGACGTGGTAAATACACACGGTAAATGCATAATTTCATCTTTCTAGCACTAATCTTGGAAGATAAGATGAGGGTGGACGGAGAGACGTGACGAAGTATAGATTCCAAGCCGTGAACTATGGAAATCTAAAAACTATCGATATATTGATAAATCGTGGTATGCGCAGCAGATCAGAGACAAGGAATAACTAAAGCTTTCAATCGAACAAATTCTTCTAATTTAAAGTATCTTCTCGAGTTTAGTAACCCAGTATCTATTATTAATCACGCCACTTGTCATCATGATAGTATTGCACACATAACTTACAATAATAAGACTCAGAATAATAAGATATTAAGATCTTCTACCTCACAGCGACGATTCTTTTTTCCACGGTCATCGTAAACCTCGTTGAAACGTCAGATAGTTTTCATTAGTCGTGTTCATTTCCGGGTACATTGTTGTATTTTAGTAGTGTCCTTCCACTTAGTTCCGTTGTCAAATCTTTTTCCATAAGAAACATTTCTAATTGAACAAAGAAATTATTTAAGTTTAAATTATTTTAAATAAAAATCTTGAGTTGATCTTTATTACACTTGGTGGTCAGTAAATAAAGTCGTTTATTCTACTCTACTGACAAAGCCTACGAAGACTAAGAAGCCTCCTCAGTTATCGTTACTCAAGAAAACGAGGGTGTATACAGTATTTTAGTATAGATATTTCTGAACTGAATTACCATAATTACTCTTATTCCTGACGTAGAATAGAATAAACTTTATTGTACACCAGTTAAAACAGATTCAATTCAGAAGTTTATCTACTTTAAAACAATGTACAAATGGTGGCCTTATCGCTACAAAGCATTTGGCAGGCAACCTTTGGATGGACAAATTGACTGTGGAAAGTTGAAATTATGGGAAGTTTTGGAATAAAAAATAATTAATCAAAGAATTAATTTGATTGGAATAAAAAATTAATATAAGAATTACACATTAATACAAACAAATAAATACACTTATATATTAACTTTCGACATAAATGAATAGATAAAATCACGGATGAAATAAAATATAACCTTCTTCCTTAAATTTTTGACTTTCATATCTTTATAACCGTTTGAGCTAGCTTCATGAAATTTGGGCTTCTAGATGTCCTACTGGATATAATTAAACACTCGTAGTTTTATGTGTTTACGTAAAGAGTTCTTGAGTTAGAGAAGACTCAAAAGTGACACTAAGTGGTTCGTGTAATATTACACTCTGCGCTGACTAGTCAGTTCCTATGCTTGAACTTGGCTTGACACGCTACCGCATGTCTAGATTTTTAAATAAAGAAATAGGGCAGATCCTGGCAATCATCGCCCAATTTCGGTTTTGTTCGTTCTTTCTAAGATCTTTGAGAAAATCGTACATACCCAGGTTACAGATTATTTAAAGTCAAATAACTACTTTTATGATAAACAATATGGATTCCGACCAAAATTTAATACTTTATCTGAAACGGTTGATCTCGTAACGAAAATTAAGCTTCAAATTGACAAAAAGCAAATTGCTCTCGGCATATTTATTGACCTAAAAAATGCATTTGATACGGTGAGTCACGACAAGCACTTAAACAAATTGCAATGTATTGGCATTGGTGATAGCGCGTTCACTGAAATCATATTTAACCAATCGTTATCAAATTGTGAGACTTGGAGAACATCTCAACAGTCCAGCTCAAATAACATACGGCAGACCACAGGGTTCTATTCTGGGCCCCCTACTCTTTTAAATTTACATAAATGACGTACACGAGCTACAACTTAAAGGGTGAAATTATTTTATATGTTAACGATACTTGTCTTATGTACTATGGTAATCTTATTAACTCAATAATAGATGACACTCAAAATGATTTGAATAAACTCAATGTTTGGTTTCAGTATAATCTTTTAACAATTAATGTAAGCAATACTAACTATTTTATATTTACGCCAAAAAACTTGAGAATTATCCACCCTTGACAATAAACAAGCAACCCATAAACAAAACTAGTACCGAAAAATATTTTAGACTTTTACTGGACAGTCATCTAACGATTAGACCACGTCTGGAAAAGCTGAAAAGTAAATTAGCATCATTAATAGGAACCCTGCGTGGAATTACTAGATGTATGCCAGGACGGGTACGTTATCAGATTTATAATTCCCTTAAAGCCACACATTGATTACCTAATTGAAATATTGGGTTCATCGGCTAAAACTAACCTCAATATAATTCAGACAGCCCAAAATAAATTGCTCAAAGTTCTTTTTAATTACGATAACCTTACACCCACCGTTTAGCTATACAATGAGTTAAAACTAATGAAAATTAATGAAACATTTATATTTAACACATACATATTAATTCGTAAAATATTACACAAATATATTCATGCACAAGTCACGTTTTCCAAAAAGATAAATACCCAGAAAATATTATTGCGACGAACGAATAATATACAACTTCACTTACACAGAACAAACTATTACCTAGACAAGTTATTAATTTAAAAAGTATTTTTAAAAACAAACTTGTATTAAAAGCTTGCAAAATACCAAGTGATATCTGAGAAGCTAAATCATTTAAAACTATTGAAAACTCACTTAAACACAACAAAAACAGTAATTAAATATAATTGTAATAAGTAATAATAAAAAAAAAGGTATTACGTTCATACGAATGATTGAAACAAAACATAACACCTGTTCACATTAAAAATTAAATTTACTACTTATCATAGTCTCATCTAGTAATAACTATAAATAATTACACGCTACGCTTGGTGCAATACATACGGCATTGTGGTTATCATTACTACAGCGATCGGTTGATGCGGAGTTATGCGACGGGCAGTTTATCACACACATCTACCTTCCTTCATTGATCTTGTTAACATATATTTTGTATGTGTATTTTTACATTAAAGTAACATTGTAAATTACCAGTATAAGTTCTCATTTTAGCTAATAATGTATTCTTTTGAGAAATAAACTCTCTTAAACCGTATATTATGTTACTTGCTGCTACGAAACCCTTATGGGCGAGTCCGAATCAAACTTGGCAGCTTTTTTTTTTGTGTTTGGCCCTGCCAAAATGACTACTCTACCTGACGAAAAACATAAGCAGAATCTATGAGTGGTGGTCACCATACTGCGAATGCAGACAATGCAACTTTTTTTTTGTGTGTAAAAGTCGGGCAAACGATCATACGTATCCCCTGATGGTAAGCGATTACCGCCGCCCCTAGACACCTGCAAACACCAGAGGCGTCACAAGTGCCTTGCCGGCCTTTGAGGGATAGGGAGGGGAGATAGGGGGAGAGGGTTTGGGTAATGGGCCTCTTTTCATGGGCAAGCACTTTTTCACACCGGTTTTCTGTGAGGCCGTGGTATCACACCGGTCGAGCCGGCCCATTCATGCCGAAGCGTGGCTCTCCCATGATAAGAATGCAGCATGGCAACCCACACCATGGCGGGCTAGTGATGCTTCTGCATCATTGGGGCTTTCAAACTAAAGACAACAATAGGGGAAGCAAGATTTGATGCGAAAATCTATTTATACTTACTTATAATAAAAATGTAACAGATCCAATTCTCTACATTAAAGATATTTAGAAAATTTATTTGGAGGGCTCTCTATAATCGATTCTTAAGAAAAAACTGCATTTTTTTTAAATTTTGTGTCTGTCTGTCTGTATCGTGGCCGCGCATCACGCTGAAACTACTGAATGGATTCAAATGAAACTTGGCATGATTTGAGTACATACTACTACGTAGGACATAGGATACTTTTAATCCCGCAATTTACCACGGTTTCCTGGAGAGAGGGGATGACAGTCAAAATATGTACTTAGTTGTAATTCAATAACCATAGTCCAATTTCATTCATTCTTTGTTGTGCTAGAAAGCAAGTACTTTTAATATTGTTCCGTGATCTATTTATTCATATGTATAATATATCTGTAGATGTCGAGTTTGTGCTTTTTTTTATGTTTTAGCTGCGCCAAAATGACTCTGCTCTGCCTGATGGAAAGCATGAGCAGACTCCAAGAGTGGCGGTCACCATTCTCAATGCGAATAAGGACATTGCAGCATGTTGACCCACACTATGGCCGCCTAGTTTTGTCTGTTTGGTTGTGCCCGCATGAAGTAAAATATTCAATATAATCGTGGAAACATTTTATTCACAAGCATTGTGTGTAACGCGATATGTATATTAGTTAGTATTTGATAGTTAGGTATTTCTTTTAGGTTCTCTCTTTCCACAGAAAAAGTTATTTTAAATTTTCTGTTTTTTTTTTCTTTCCTTAAAACAACGACATCAGTTGGAATCATGTGACACTAAATTTACTGGAAGTATGTTATATTACTACTTTTTTTAGCACAAATGTAACATATCAATAATGTACAATAAATAAATTTAGATTTTTGGTATGAGAGTACTCTAATTTTTATTTAAGATATTTATTTTAAATTTAAAATACTTGAATGAGGAGTTATAATTTTTAATATAAACACGTAACATAATACTTCATCATAATTTACCAGAAAATAATACAAAACATCTTTATGATAAGCACACGAGAGGCGCGGCCGCGTGGTCGGCGTCGTACTTACGCCGCACCTGACGCGTCCAAATTGTTTAAAAAAATTACATCTATGAGGCAGTAACCGCGCGACTCAGACGTGTTTGTTACTCTTTAACGCATTTTTTTTCATTTTTTTTCTGAAACTACGATGTATATTATATACTACTATCCTAGAAATATAAAAATTAAAGATAAAAATAGTGTACAAATTTAATCACAGTAACATTTAATTATTTTCCAAAAAATAAAAAAAAAATACAGAATGCCGTGTTATTGAAAATGGTTTCGTCGTTCCTCGTTAAGGATTAATTTACTTCTTCTTTTGGAGTTTGGTCACGTAGGCAATAGCCCTAGCAATAAGAGCAGGGATTGGAGGAGGAGTGGGGATAGCATCACCCTGTAATCACAAAAAAAATATTAGTTCGTATGTGATATGTGCTGAAACATTTATAATTACTGTATTAACCCTTAGTATATAAATAAAAAGTTACATGTTATTACAATGCCTTTATTAACTTTACCTGTATGTTTGTTTTCAGTTTTACCTTAAACTATTAATTATTATTATACTAAAATTAGCTAAAATTATTAAGCCGAGGATCGAGCTAATTGGCATGCAATTGGAGAGGCCTATGTCCAGCAGTGGACTGCGATAGGCTGATGATGATGATGATGATATTAAAATTGATTTGATTTGAGCTACTTCGCGCAACAAATTGTTGTTTTTGAAACTATTTTGCATGTTAATTGACGCTCTTCAGCGTGGAGCTTCAAGTACACTATCACTGAACTACAAATAAATTGGAAATAATGTCACACTTGTTAACTTACAGATGGGCGGTATCCATTTTCATCAGCTTCGTATGTGATAGCAATTGACTCGCCCTCAGGGGATTTCCAAGCAAATGCGCCCTGAGCTACAACGGGGACAATAGGGGGATCGCCACCAAAGTTACGAGGAGTACCTTGAGCTTGAGCAGTAATTCCATTGTTTGTTTCTAAGCTGAAATTAAAACAAAACATATTTGAAAACCTAGGATTAACTAGGGAACAACCCTAGTTAATCCTTTGGTTCTAGATTCATATTTAATTTAATTTATAATACCACCAACACTAGAAAACCAGGTATTTTTGAATTTGAAATACCTGATTTATTTAGAATTGTTATAATAATTATGAATAAAAAATAAAAAAAACCCCTACGCAGCATCAGTCGAAGTTATCAATTAATTGTCATCTAACGATTATACTGGCACGCGTGAAGATTAAGTGCTGCTGCCAGTAATCATACGTCAAAAGTGCCTTACACCATTTTGGAAAAGAGCTGATACTCTTACACTGCTGGACTGATATTTACGAAACATAGCTAAGAACCACCGCAAGGAAACTGGCTTTCAAATGAAAATACACACACACGCACAGACAGACAGACAGACGGGGGTTAAAATAACATATATGTAAGCATACTATCTAACTCACGCAACCTTGTCTGCGTCTTTTGTAATTCATGCTCGGCTCGTATTGGTCAAAGCGTAATGTTAACTAAGATAGGATCTTAGACACGCCAGCAAAATACTATTATTCTTTACGTCAAATAAAACTTACAAGTAAGTGTAGCTGCCATCAGGTGCTATGTCATTCTCATAGCGAAGAATTTGGGCGTTTTTGTCATCGCTAACAGCTGCTCGTTTATTTAACTGTGCTGAAGCAACGGCCAATAAAACTGTAAAGGCAACCTAAAATAAAATAATGATATAATTTTCAACCTGTTTAGTTATTAAAAGTAATGATTAGATTATTTTTTCACTTACAAATGATTTCATTTTCATAAAGTTTTATTCGGATATAGTTATTTACAAAGTGATAATATCTAGAGATCCGATGTGTTTGTGATGCTTACTTATGCAATTTTTTACCTTTTATACTAATCCCGAACATTTATTTTCGCAAGATGACATTGATATTGTTAAAATGTTTACATATGTGTATTAATTACCAAATAATGCAAGCTGCTTCTGTTCCGTTCAGGAAACATTGGATTATAGCAATATATTTATAAAGCTAATGTTATATTTCTGAGAACATTATTAAAAACTTCCTCAACGTGTGTAGAGACGTAAAGGTAACAAGCCAATTGATATTTTGATTAGCAACAAAATTAATTTTTATGTAGAGATACCAACTTTACTTGAAAAATGGAATCAGTTAATGAAAATCCACCTTTAAAAACACTTCTTTTTTTTCTATATCCCTTGAAAAAACTTGATCTTTTTCATCACATTCATTTAATCAGCTTATTAAGCTGTGGTAGTTTCTACATAGGCCTAAATGAAGTGCGCTATTGCTGAAAGGATCAAAATACGTATGCTGAGCATATCAGCCAGTATTGTGATCCAGGCTGCTACGGTACATGGTTGGTACAATATATAACGACAGATGACAAACTAAAAATGAGTGCTATGTTTAAGATAAAGAAAGCTCTACCAGGCAGCCTTTGTCCATTGTATAAGCAATGTCATGTAGACGTCTATCAATACAACAGTAAAAAAGCAATTATAATTTTACTAACCGCGTTAGTTAGTTGGAATTCAGTCGGCTAAAATATAAAGGTTTGCATATATTTTTGCGTGCGTTAGTATAATTTAAGCTTATTTTTTCAAATAAAAAAATACTTTTTAAAACTTAAAAAGTAATTTGGTTTTCAAAATGATGCACAAGCGTCACTAGACCGCCATGGTGCGGGTCACCTGCATTCTCTGCATTCGCAATGAGTATAGTGACCACCACCTTTTGATTCTGCTTGCTTTCCATCAGGCAGAGCAGAGTCATTTTGGCAGTGCCAAACATGAAAAAAAAATGGTTTTTGATTAGTATACCACCACCTGTTTGTATCACCATCATTATCTGAGCCAAAAGACGTCCACTGCTGGAATTAGGTCTCCCTTATCATCGTATAGTTTTAAAGAGTCATATGCTGCCGCGTCCAGTTCATGACTCTTTAAAACTATATCTTATGCATAGCCAACAATGCTTTCTAGTTTCGAACAATCATCTGCCCAGGCTATAAAATTAAGCAGAACTCCTTCCACATGGAGACACTCGGTGGCTTTACCTCAGTTAAAATATACCTGTACCTATACAGCAGACGAGACAGGATACCAACCATTAGTAAAATAATAAATATTCAATAAACAATCATTCTAGCAGGATACTGATTGTATCGTTACAGATAAATATTACGGCTAATTTGAGACTACAAACTACAATTTGATTAAAATCAACATAGTGAAACTAGTCGGAAAAAATTGAAATGGCAAGATTTCCGCAGATCACTATTGCAATTACAACAAGAAAAAAAAAAAAAAAAAATATATATACGGTCGAATTGAGAAACCTCCTCCTTTTTTTGAAGTCGGTTAAAAACAAAAGGTTAGCTTCTCAGCGTCGAAGATTTAAAAAACTCGTTTTGCAAGTTTATATCGTATAAGCAAAAAGTTTGTGTAAAATGAATCGATATTTTTTATCGGATGTCCTTTTAGATGTTTTTAAAGTTTTAGATCTTGATTTAATTTGACAACATCGTTTGATTCTAGTTCAAGGCATGCCCAGGCTAATGCTAGGGTTGGCGGTACAACTGTTTACACATGCCACCTACAGGATAAGGATATAAAGCACAAAATTGATGTCAAGCGTACTAAAATAAAGAATTGCAATGTTATTTTATTTATTTGGAAGTTCAAAAAATCTTTCGAGGTATAACTTAAGTAATACTAATTCGTTTAAGAACTCTGAGGCAAATGAGCTCCGCTGGCTCTGTAACCGTTTTCATCAGCGATGTAATCCACTCTGTATTTATGCCCATCATCACCTATATATTCATAAAATCCTCTGACTTTAGTACCACCGCCTATTCCATTAACTGAAGAATCCACAACTCCTGATTCCTCGGCAGCAATTCCATTATCAGTTTCATATGCAAAATGGTAGTTGTTTTCATCAAATTTTCTGTCTTCTCTTACAATACTAGCAGCACCGTCTACGACTGACTTGATGTAGGTTGTTGGATGAGGTTTGGTGATAACGAATGGCTTAGGGGTTGTGTACACAAATGGGCGGTATGTCGATACGATGGGCACAGCTGGGTTACGGTAAGATAGAGTTGAAGGAAATGAAGAATGATCAACACTGAAACAAATAATCATTAAGTACTTTACAATATTAATCGACTTTATATTACTGAAATTAAAGCGGAATGATCATACATGAATTTAAATATCAAGGTTTTGACTACATTAGAAATACTTTATTATCAGTGTCATACAGTTCCACAAAAATAAACCAATATTAAAATATAGATTTGAACTTTGAGCTTCAAAGCTTAACATTTGAAAGAAACCTACATAATTATTTTAAATTCTAATATTATGTGTCATAATCCTTGAACAGCCAGGCAATATACGGTCTGTTATATTGGGCGTGAGCCGTTTGAAATGCGGACGCTTTATAGGAATAGGTAGGCTAAATGACATCATTATAATTATAATGGCTTGGTACTCTTCTAATTTTCTAGTGATGAATATAATTATTTACCTTATGCAATTATATCACAACATCAGTAACTATGATGTGTTTTTTTCAACAATACGGTGTAATAACAAGTAAAATTTTAACATAATAAAAACCGACTTCAAGAACGACAAAATCGATTGATTGTTCTTATATGCCATTCGTCAGATCTTAGCGTCCTTATCATGGTACAACTGTTGAGATATCTTCTTTCCATTAAAATATCTTTATTGATTCATAAACGACATATCCGCGAACACACATAAAAAAAAAATTATATCCGGTCGAATTGAGATCGGTACCAAATAGACCCAACGCTGACTTGATATACAATTGGCTTTGTTTCGAGTATTTGTATGAATCATTTAATATTTATAAATATCTCTCTACTTTTAATGTAACAACAATAAATAATTTTACGAATTGAAATCAAGAGTAAGTAAGTCTATGGGTGTATTTTTTTTACAGTCTGCAGTAACTTATGAATTAATAATAAAATAATATAATGCAAGGTATATTTTAAAGTAGCCTATAATTCCATTATAGAAATATCAGAACAACCCAATTTTAACTTGTTTTGGTTAACTTTTACAGTTTCTGTGGGAAGATGATGGTCACTTGATATCAATTTCGTGGGTTTTGAACATGTAAGAAATATATTAAAGTACGTAAAGTGGCTTTTGTAATTAACAGCGATCATTGGTAATTGCAGTAAAAAAACATGATCACGTTAAAACTATAATTCCTTGTAGTTTTGGTTTATTTTAAATTAACGTACGTTTAAAAGTACATAGGGTTAAAATCACTGCTTACTTTATCTGTAAAATGATATTTGAATAAAAAAAATATAAAAAACTAAATCATCAAAATGTTTAAATGTAGAAGATTCTCTACTTTGAATTAAATTAGAGTAATAAATTCATTCTATATATATATAAAAGACTCTAATGCCTATACGGACTATAAGTCAATTACAATCATACATAAAAAAAATAATGACAATAAAATCAATTAAAGAGTAGGTAGCCACTGTAAGTCAAATTCATAAACGGCTAACATTCAATGTGTATTTTTGATGTCAAGTACAAAACATAATAGGCTCTTAAATTAATACTATTTGTTTGATAATCAACACCAAACACATAAATAAAAGGAAAACTTCTGCAAAGATAACAATTAATTGTCTCAGACGTTTTAATGTGCAATTCATTTTGAAAGGAGTGAACAATAAACATCAGTCATTGAATGTATTATTGGCTTCAAATATGTCAGTGCAACCTGGTTGAAATGTCAGGCATTGAAATCTATGTACTTTATACGTATAATTAATTTATCATTCATATTTATTATTTACTTATTAAATACGCATTAATAGTCACAAGAATACAGCTTTAATATATTCATTATGCATCTTAATCGTACACGATTGTTTGGATCGAAAATGTCAATGAATTTTATGGAAAGGATTATTATTAACTTTTACACAAGGAATGAGCAAGCACATCACAGTGCCAACGCATGTTATTAATGACACTTAACGTTCAAGATACGAGAAATGATATACTGCTCTGATCTGAGTATTAGTCCCTCAAAATTTTTGGCACGAATTCTTTTAAGCCTTTAAGTCCACAAAATTTTATACTTGTTACTTGTACAAGTTTAATTCTTACTTATCATCATTTTTAAGAAACTCGAATGTTGTACTCGGATAAACTTAATTCGTGTTAAATTTTAAACGAGATTACTAAATTACAAAAAAACGTTGCTATTTACTACCTACGTAATATAAAATTTGTGTTTTATCTCCGTTAATAAAATAATGACTCCAGACCAAAAAATGTGAAATAGCCCAATTTTATTATGTGACACAAACCGAAACAGTCCCAGTAGTAATAGGAACAACAGACATAGTAGGTAAGTGTAAACATAGAAACATGAATGAGATATGGATATAAACACAAATAAGTATATAGTACAAAAACAAGTATCAACACATATATCTCCAAAACACACTAACTGAAGTAGTTTTATAGGAAACTAGCTGAACCCCGCGGTGTTACCCGCAGTTATTGTTGTGCCGCGAGTAACGCCGCGGGACAAAGTTAGTCTAAAAAAAGTAGCCTAAGTTACTCCCCGGATCATCAGCTACCTGCCAGTGAAAGTCCCGTCAAAATCCGTCCAGCCGTTCCAGAGATTACCCGGAACAAACAGACAGACAGACAGACAGACAAAAATTTTTTTAACTACATTTTTGGTATATGTATCGTGTATACATACATATGCATTGATTAAAAAGCTGTTATTTTAATATTACAAACAGACACTCCAATTTTATTTATTTGTATAGATAATCTTAATTAAATTCGAGGGAATACGAACCCTAATTCTCCGAATTTCAGAACAGGAATTAGGATAAAAACTGACAGAAAGAAATAAGTAAGACAAATTTTAACTGTTAACATAAATATATAAAAAAAGGTTTTTAGCTAAAAATATTTTATATTAGCAATGGCTGTAGTGTTACCAAATTTACATTATAGAATTAAACTCGCTCGTACTTATTCCACTATTATAATTAAATTTACACCTGATCGGTTTCGCCTTATGGCATTCTCAAAGGTTATGGTTACATAAAATATTTACATGTAAAACCTAACAACTGCGGGTACCTGCAAATATCAGTGTGTCAGTGTGAGAACTTCTCCCCGAAAATAGGTAAATTGTATTTTGCGTCTACCACTGCTATTTATTAAAATCGAAACTTATAAAATTAAATTAAATCAAAGTCATGTTATTAATTTACCGGTGCCAAAATATAGTTTTAAATTAAAAGTAAATTCTATAAATCGATAATCATTAAAAATTTGAAATGAAATAAAAATGTCATGTCCAATTTTTATTTGATGACCAAATTTGTGTTATACTTTAAGTATAATAACCTATATGACTATTAAATACCATGTCTAAAAAATAATAAAGTCATTAAATTATAAGTTAAAATCCGTCCAATAGCAAATGATGTAGATGATATTACTTGAAATATTTTAATGGTGGTGAATTATTGATGTCTTATGTGTCATGAAAATATTTACCTGTCACCAAATTTTACTTGTAATGGCAATAAAATTTCTCTGCTTGGTGCCTGATAGTATTGTGGCTGATAAACTTTGTAGATAGAACCATATTTGCTATTCCTTTCTGCTAGTCTTCTGTAATACGGATCTTTCGAATATCGATGTATCACGTCACCATAAAAACCAGGACGGTATTTTCCATCATCTTCAGCGTTGCCCCAGCTGATAGCGGTTAAGACCAGTGTTATAATCTGAAACAAAAAATATGTTGAGCTCTTGGGGAAAAAAAATATTACTATAAATAGTAGCGCCTAGACAAATTTAAAAGGCTACTTAATGCTCTTCGAATTTAGTTTGCAGAGACTAGGCGGTGTCATTTAATGATAAATTGCTTGATTAGCTAAATTCAGATAGCATTTAAATACCTTTTATATTATAAAGTAGATTTAAATTTATAAAAAAATACGTCATGCAATATTTTTAAATGGATTTGTTTTAGTTACGTTGTTTCATTCGAGTAAAAAAAAACACGCACAAAATATTATCCTTTCCTCGCAGCCAAGCAAACTCAAAAATGTAACAATTTCAGTTTCGATTTCCGGATATACAAAGAGTTCAGTAAAGAGTGAAGTAAACAATAATAATAGTATTATTTAAATTATTGTTATCTTTACATTTTAAACTAATCTCGCGATTCATTCAGCAATGCAGAACATGAACCGGTACATACTAGAAATTTTGCCAGCTGATGCTTTTATGGTATAAACACCCACTAGGATTATTTATAATTTTAACTCTAAGGGAGTGAAACGAGATATACACGATTCTGTCGAAGTTATTCATTTTCAAAATTAGATACGTTAGATAAGAAATAACCCCATGAGCAAATTTAAACTTAATAACTAGTACCATATAATACGTAATGGATTACAATGATATTTTTAGTTCATATGATAAAATTTGTTGCCTTCCACTACTCAAAGAGTTCACTTTAACTTGGCAAGACATTTAATTTATTTTGGTACCGTATGTATATTTTATCTTGTTGCAATTACTATAAAATGTAGTTAGTTAAAAAATTCAATAAGAATTAGACTTTGTAACCATTAGCTGTATTACGCAAGGTACTTGTTTTATTTTGCATTATCCTAGCTTTGTCGCGCTATTAATTTTCCTTAGTAAAACTAATCTAAAATTTATCTCTCATCGTGTTGAGTTTTCGCTTCAGGCTTGTCTGCCATAAAGGCATAACAAAAACACATTCCAAAACGAACGTCAAATAGAGAAGATTAAGACTGTATTGTTTTTACCTATTTACATAGTTTAGCAATGTATGTCTTTAGTTTGAAGCTTAAGCAATCTAAACTCTGTTTAATGTTATATGGTCAATTCTTCTGTTATCTGGTCTTATTTTAATAAATAAGTTAACTATTGTATTTAGATGAGCCCTACTTACCGTGATCAATTTCATGATGCCCTGCGGCTCTTCAACTATATAATAAAATTAAAACAACAAACTATTCTTTATATACGGATGACAAAATCGAAAATGGAGTATTTATTGCAACAATACATCCTTCTCCATTACAAAAATGTTAATTTTATTCGTGAAGGCGGCGTTTAAGGTGGATTGAACAGCATTGTAATATATTACATTGCTGACCGCACCCAAAACGGGCACACTTGAATTGCTGAGCTGAGATGCTGCCCACCGTACTTATAAATAAAAAGAATATAAATTAGCTAACCATTACCGCAATTGAAGGTGACAGACGGGTCCTTGATTATCTTCCTTAAAGAGTAGTTATTTTGAGTTGCTTGAAACCATCTTAAATTTTCTTTTATATATATAGTATATACAAACGAGCGAATAAGGTAGAAGAGTCATCTGATGTTAAGTAACTTTTGCCACCGAGGAAAGTGGAAACCTATAGTCCATAACTTATGAGTCGCAAATCAACTGCCTCGGTGGCGCAGTGGTAGCGTACGCGACTGCTGTTCTTGAGGTCTCGGGTTCAATTCCCGGGTCGGACCAAATGTTTGTATGATCTGCAAATATTTGTTCCGGAGTTTGGGTGTGTTCTATATATAATATGTATGTATTTACAAAAAAAAGTATATAAGTATTTATATCAGTTGTCTAGTACCCATAATACAAGCTCTGCTTAGTTTGAGACTAGATGACGTTGTGTGTTAGATGTCTGAAATATTTATTTATTATTTGTTGCTCTTAAGTCCTTCCGCCAAAATCAGAAGTAGCTCAAATACACGGCAAAAAGCTATGTTACAACTGCTTAATATCAGTTTTCTGTGCAAACGTGGTAACATTTCAGTCAAGCCTAGTCATTTTTTCGTCCTGAATACGAACATAATAAAATACACTTTTTTAAAACTAAAACTATTCATCCTCTCCAGTTGTAGGCATTCGTATTTGCAAATTCTGTTAGTTTCGGAAACTTACAGAATTGACAGAAGAACGCAAAAACTGAAGAAAAAGAATCATACTTTTGGTTTGTCATGTCGGGCTCGAACCCAAAATATTTATACCTAAATCTTCACTCCGACATTAAATGAAATTTGTCGATAATTAATGCTGACTCTAGGTAAAACCATGAGTTGATTATGTCGTACTCTTACGTACGTATTCTTCGTTATGAGTCTCCGGTATCCTCACTCACTCGGTGAAACACAGCACAAGCGCTATTTCACACCGGTTTTCAGTGAGGCCATGGTATCACTCCGGTCGAGCCGGCCCATTCATGCCGAAGCGTGACTCTCCCACGGTGAATAACGGTTTAATAGTAACCTATTTTCGTATTTAAAAACAATAAATAATGTAACAATTAAAGTAATGTTTTATTTCCTAAAAAAATACTCAGCTGAACTTAATAACCGTCTGTATAATGCATCTAGCGATTCATTGTTTTTGTGAACTGTGCATTGTAGTTGGTCTAATGTAAGTAGGCTAAAAATATTTCATTTCTGTTTAAGTTAATTTTGATCAGTAAAACTGCATAAGTATGTTTACCGTCATCTGTACTGTATTTGTGGCATTTTTGATTTAAATGTACCACATAAATACTGATGGTATATAAGTAATTATGTGGTACATTTAGTAGTCATAACCATCATCCTAGCCTTTATTATTCCTAAGATTTGGAATGGTCTACTAGTTCTACACAGTTCTACACAGATCGACTGACATTGGACCTGCGCAACCCTAAGAGTAATCTGAATTCGAAGGTTGAAATAGTTGGCTAACTATATTTGAAGGCACTAATTCCCAATAACGGCAATAACGATTGCCTCGCTAGCGTGTGCGACTGCTGATCATGAGGTCTCCCCTCATGATCAGCAGTCACACACGCCAACCGCTAGACCAACGAGGGTTCGATTCACGGGTCGCACCAAATGTTTGTATGTTCTAAAAATTTTTTTTTCGGAGTTTGGGTGTTTTCTATGTATAATATGTAGGTAAAAAAAAAGGTTGTCTAGTAAGCATAACACAAGTTCTGCTTAGCTTGGGACTAGATGGCGTTGTGTGTTAGATGTCCGAAAAAAATATTTATTTTAATATAACGATTACCATAGATAGATGGTCATGACAACCGGGATCGACGGCTTAACGTGCTCTCCGAGGCACAGGCGGGAAACACCGCCATCTTTCATACTCCGAGCTGCTATTAAGAATTTCTTATAAGAAAAACCCAACAGCAGTCTAACCCGAGACCTCTTGATCTGCAGTCGCTTACGCTAACCACTAGACTAACGAGGAAGTGGTACATTTCGTAGTATCCAAAATGAATTACAAATTAAGTTTCAGTAATAGAGTTAAGGTAATTTCTAATATTTTGTTCCTTAACATATAACGAGACTTATTGTCACGGAATACTTATCTTATATCAATGCATGCTCGTCAGAATACTTCATAACTAACAATATATAAGTAAGTGAACAAAAAATTCTGAAACCATACCATAATGGTCAGTACAGTTTGCCTGTGTACCAGGCTCTCCCATGATGTTAAAGTTCTCAAGTTAAGATTTATTATAAAGAAGAATCGTCATAGAATAAAAGGTTTGCAGGTAGAAGGAAAGGATGTACTAAAACAATAATGAGAGAAAGTTCTGGTACTTTATTATTATCTATTTACGTTTTATTTCAGCATTAACTGGTACTGTTGTTTTCGGTTTTTTTTTAGGGTTCCGTACCCAAATGTTAAAACGTGACCCTATTAGTTAGACTTAGTTATCCGCCTGTCTGTTCCTCCTTATGTACTTCATATGTATTAGTTAGTATGTAAATTAAATTCTCTATATTTATTTGTTTGTGTGTTATTAAATATGTAACTTGATATCAGTTACACATTTTTATTGATGAAAATTATAACCTACTAGCTGTTACCGCCGGTCCGCTGGCGTGTATATCGGCCAACCAACTCAGACACCTTTGTGGGCTCATGCACAACACTTTTGCTGAAGATCATGACATGATCAAATGCATAGTTTACGATTCTATAAGGGACATACAGACAAACATTCATTTATATATAGATGACTTCAATCTCAGTGCACGCACCTTACAAAATTTCGACATCACCTAAAAGTTCACTGGTAGCGAAAACCTAGTGTGAAAGGAGGATTTTTAAAAGTAAATACCTTAAATTATTTAAGAAACATGATTGTTTTTTTTCAAATCTGACCAATATTTAAACACATAAGTGCGTTTAAATAACAAAATATATAAGAAATATCTTTTCAGCATCATTATATTAGTGCATCTTAGCCCACAACATAACTGGTGATAATCATCAAGACTATAAAAAAAATTACCTATAAATAGCTCATAAATATTAACACAATGAATTTTTAGGATGTCTCAATTTTTTATTTTTATGTAAGCAATATTTATTAGATAAATTCATAAGGTCAAGTAGCATTTCGACTAATCATATGTATCTGTAGCATATTATTATTGTTTGGCTGGTAGTTTTGAGGGTTTTTTGTATAAAAATAAAATAAATATTTTATGTTTATTAGTTTATGAAGGTTAAAAGTTAAATCCTGTTTGCCTTTTATGAGTAACATTTTCGAAGAAAATGCATACCTTTTGTTGCAAATTATGAAGATTTTGAGATTGAAAACTAATTTACCTTTTTTGTCAAAACATAACGGAAAGAATGTTGTTTGCTGTCATATAAAAGACAAGGATTTTTCGTAGGAATATTGTGGTAAAACAAAAAAAAAGAAGCTTTAATCGCAATAAAAGTTGATGAGAGTTCCACTAGCTCCATCATTCCACTATAAAGTCAAATTACTAAATTTACTAAAATGTATCTTATGGATCCAAACTTGAGGGGCTTACACTAGTCTTTGACTATTCTTAGTCTCTCTCATATCAAGTTATTATGTTAACATTCAAATAATCCACTTATTTTTTTTTTCCAGGTCAGTGTTTTTGTTGTTAACAGCGTTAGCCTGACTAACCAGTGGTGCTCTAGAATAGACCTGGAGATCATCCGTGTAAAGATGGTAGTATGAAATTAAATTATGATATCAGTGATGGTGTTAATAAAAACAGGGAGAAGGAAAGGAGATAGCACGCCGATATAAGGAATACAAGCATTAGTACTACACCAAGAAGAGACAGTGTTATATTGAAAACACAGTCTAATGAAGCTATTTAGTCCTGATGAATGTTTTTCAAGTTTTTCACCTAAAAGCTACTACTAGTTACCGCGATTTCTTCCACGTGGGGATTGACATCCAAGCATCATATAGGATACAATGAATCGAATAAGATAAGTAAAAAATAAAGTTAAGAAAAGAAACTTACACCCTTTAATAGGATATTTTTGAAAAGTAGTAATGACGTTCTTATAACCTTTAATAGAGCGAAATAACGAAGTTTCAAATAAATCTCAAGCCCCCTTTTACTTTTTTAGTGTTTTTTTTTTTAATTCTTTTGTGAGCCTAGGTCATCTCAAAATTTGTCCAAAACTTCATGCTACTAGAACAACTACCAATGCAACGATATGTTAGTGAATAAGTCAGTCAAGTATTCTTTCATTTCTCTTCAAAGAGTTCATGGGATCACAGGATGCAAAAAGTCTACCCAATTCTTGGATAGGGAATACTCTCAGGGCTGCAACGCATTTGAATTTTGAGGTATATATATATAATAGACACTTACCATCGACTGATTTGTCTCCTCATCACACACCAACAGACTTTAACAGTTCACGGCTGGAAATATGCCTCTCTTTAGCAAGAAGAGGCCCATTTCTAGTAACAAAGTAAAGTCGTCTGTTCATAAATCGTCATAAAAAGATTGTAAGTACGTTTGAATCAATCTCACAATCAATAAAACACACCTATTTCTTTTTTTTGATAATGTTTTTTTTTACATAAAATCATTTCCATCCTAGATATACGGGGAGACTTTACAAACATTTATTAAACTTACATAAAAAACATTCAGATCAAAAATATCAGTTCGTGTTCACTTAACGCAGTAGAAAGCGGAGAGGTGTCCGCTCATATTATATTAAGAACATATTGTGAGTTAGGTAAAGTAAGAAAGAAATTATAAAATCCCTCAATTTTGTATACAAGTACAATTTAAACAAAAATAAAACCGACCTCAAGGTTTGGCTCGATTTCTCGTAGATGCCAGCATCAGATATTGATGTCCTTATCATGGTACCACCGTCGGGACATTTCCTTTCCATTAAAAAAAGAATCATCAAAATCCCTTAACAAACGACGAAGTTATCCACGAACACACACAAAAAAAAAACAAAAATATATATATACGGTCGAATTGAGAGACCTCCTCCTTTTTTTGAAGTCGGTTAAAAACTATGTGTTGTCTTCTCTGAACCCTTTCTTTCTTTCATTTATATGAAGGACATATTTTTTTATTTAATTTAATAATAAAGGAGGAAGTTTCAGTTATTACGTTCTTATAAGACTGTTATCTCGAAACTTCGTCAATGTTAAAAAAATACAAAAACATTTTGATTCCATGAAAAAAAAACTCTACATAACCAAATTTGGTTCAGGTACAGTGTAAAAGTAAAGAATTAAGTAAACAATTTATTGCTCTTTATCACGATAATGTTGCATGTTACAATGTCAATAATACCTACTTTTTTAATTTAAATATGTAGGTATGTCATCCCACATTTATATGCAGATTATATGTGTCGTAACTTCAGATCAAAACAACAAATATTTTAATATCAATAGCTATATCAACTATGATGAACAAAGTTGAACAACAGAATAACAGAATTGAAACAAACTCTTCTTTACTTCGTCTCTGCACAACTTTTCTGTCCTTTTTCTATTAAAAATAACACGCAGGATTTATAAATAAAACTATTGCAAAATAATCACAGTTACACAAGCTTATATTACATTTATTAACAATATTACAATGGCACAAGTAATAAATATCACGTTTTATTTATATGCAAATACTTTCGTTTTAGTGGTCTTCAGTGTCTGTTTATTCTGAATTTGAATCAACAACTCTGACAAATACCTCATACTCTAACTTGAGTTTATTAGTCAAAGCATTCTTTACGGTACTTAGAGTTTTCGTGCCCCTGAAACTGTAGTAAGAACCGAACTTCTCACCTTGAGGAACTTTCAACGTTGGTGGATATCTGAAAATAAAACAATGTTTAATGTATTACCTACTCCTGTATTAGCTAAACTTAAAATATCGGGGGTACATCAGTAGTTCAAAGATAACACACAAAGATATTATAATATTTTAATTAATTTTATATAAAAACTATGATATTTGAAACTAGATCGAAAAAGAGGAATGTTAGCAAAATCTATTTTGTCACCGATATGTTCATGAATTAAATGTCAATTTGTTTACTGCACAATCGCCATACTTTTGATAATATATCATAAACAGAGTAGGTAGCTGCAATTTTAAGTATCAAAATATTTGATCAAGGTAATTCCCACGACATTGAAATTTCAATGACACTCGCGGCTTAAACCCGATCTCAAGATTCATCTTGAATCATAAAATTAGAACTTGAACGCCATTCTTCCATAATAATGTAGTAGAATTCTATCTACATATCAAAAGATATAAATATTCCGGAAGAGAGGTCAAAGGTGTTAAAAGATTTATTTACGCGTTTTAAATATTTATAACGTTTAAACTCTACTACTATATTATAATTAAGTGTTTAATTAATTTGTGGAAACTGTTCTGGATTACGTGTAAATTACTTGTATGTTATTGTTATTTATTTTGTATCTGTTTGTTTCCCTAATAAACTAAAATAAATAAATAAGAAAATCAAAGTTTAAACTCAAGCGGTTTCCATTAATTTTGAACTCTGAACACAAAAAATATAACTCTTCTGTAGTTCAATAGAAACAAAAGACTACTTTATTTCTACATTATTAAGAACTCTTTTCAAAACAGCCATGTAAGCGTTAACATCAAAATCTATTAAAGAAGAAACTAAAATTACGAAAGAAGGAAACTAATATTTTTTATACAAAGTTAAAATTCAATTTCAGAAACATTCTGAGACTAACGTGGTATGTTTTTGTGGGTGTTAGTTCCAAATATTTAACGATGTCGCTGTTTATTCTCTGATGTTTTCTTCATAGGCTATTAATATCGAAATACGATTCACCGTTAGCTTCGGTGTCTAAGCGTACTTTTTATGTTTCATATGGCTTATTGCAATAATACCTATCTATTTAATTCTCTATAATACCTATACAAGGGGTGTGTCGGGGCGTACATGTACATTCAGTAACGGCGCTGAGTTATCGGCATGTACGCTCAAGTGCTTCTCACACGTCCACGTCTGACCTGTATCCGTCGACACACGGGCAGGGAGGAACCTGCTCCATTTCGGAGTGGGTCGTGCACCCTGGAAATGCTGGAGATCCGCAATATACGAGGGGAGCCGCAACACCTGTCCCCTATCTCCAGTAGCTAAGTTGAGGAGGGCCAATGCCCGGCTGGACATTACCACCAGTCAGGTATAACCCACTACCCTAATCCTGTGTTCCACACTACCCCCCCTACCACCCATCCTTCCGAAACCGACCTAGTTTTTCCCGTCTAATGTCCTAACTCCCAATCCAATCACACACTTCAATCATTCAGTCACTCATTCACTCACCCATACACTCACCCATTCATTCATTTACTCACTTCATCACACAGGTCCACCAAGGCCAGCAGGCGACCTCGGAGGACTATCATGCCTGCCTGCACTAGTCCTGTGCAGTCGAGCGCCGTAAGCCAGGATGAAGGAGTCCTGGGGGGTTGAGCTGAACGGGGTCGGGGTTAGTTACCTCCGGGAAGCAACACGCCCTCTTTGGTCCGGATTTCAGGCAAAACGGTAGCCTTGTAGCTAGCCACTACAAGGTAATGGACACGCGTCCCGTACGGATGAGATGGTACGGTCCGCAGGCGAGGTTCGGGGGGGGTGTTCTCTGGGAGAACACTGGGGCCCGGCCATGCTGACGGAGCGAGGACATGAGGCACAACTGGGGGCCGCATGTCTGTAGTTCCCGATGTCGCGCATGAGTCCCAACCCAACGACCCTATACCTCTCGGGTATTCCTGGTGTCCTTAGGGACATCCCCAAAGGTGCGGGCTCCATGGAGGGTGGGAAGCTCGAGAGGCGAAAATAACAACAACCAAATAATGGATCGAAACAAATCCCAAACCCCAAAGGTGGAAGGTACGGCAATAGCTGGACCGGACACCCAAGGAAGAGGTCCAGTAGGACCTCTCTCCTTAACACAAGTCTACAGGGAAGCTTTGGCGACCCAGGTAGACAAGAACACGCAGTCTCGTGTCGGCACCCCCACGGCACCGACACCGAAGACAAAATCTACCGCGGAGGGCAGAAAGGTCGCCGGCAAGCCGGTGACCAGGAAGCCTTACGCGAAAGCGCCCGCTGGACAGGTACAGGCGAGCTCCACGAGCTTTGGCCGTACCCGGCCAGCCCCCGAAGTCGTTCCGGGCGTGGCCCAGCCCACTAACCTGGAGCAGACAACGGGGAAGAGGTCCCATCAAGGCGACCCAGCCACGGACCCTAGCTTGTCCGGTTGGCAAGTCGCCATGTCCAGGAAGAGGAAGGGGAAAAAGGCAAAGCACACAGTGTCGGCGCCCGAGGGAACAATGCGCCTGCTGAACCCTCAGCACCACGACGCACACCTCCCAAGGGCAAGGGGACGCAAACAGGACCTCAGGGTGGTAGTACCCAGGGGGGCCGGCACTCTGCCAAAAGGGCGCGTCTTGACGAGACAATATCTCCGAGAGGCGAGCCAAAGAGGCGGAGGACCGGACCCCCTGGGTACTACCACCCTGAGGTCCTGTTTGCGTCCCCTTGCCCTTGGGAGGTGTGCGTCGCGCATGATATAGTGATATTAACAAGCGGCATGCACACAGGTACAGTATGCGATGTAACACGCTCAGCACTGGCAATAGTGGAACGCTGGTGCGTGGATAACGAACTGTCAGTCAACCCAAGGAAGACTGAAATGGTAATGTTCACCAACAAACGGAACCTGGGAAATTACCGACTCCCCAAGTTGTTCAATACAGAGCTCCAACTCTCGTCTGAGGTAAAGTATCTAGGGGTAATATTCGACCACAGACTTAACTGGAGCGCACACCTCAACAACAAAATTGAAAAAGCAACAGTCGTATTCTGGCAGTGCCGCAGAATCGTAGGTAAAACTTGGGGACTAAACCCCAAGACCACTTTGTGGCTCTACGAGACAGTCATCCGACCAATGGTAAGTTACGGCGCGATAGTCTGGTGGCCACGGACCAAACTATCCACTGCCGAAACTAAACTACAACGACTCCAGAGATTGGCCTGCCTGGCGGCTACAAGCTGTATGAGGACTACACCAACTGCAGCTCTGGAAGCCATCTTAGGTCTACCACCACTCCACCTTTTCATAAGGCAGGAGGCTTTAGCTGCAGCAGCGCGGCTAAAGAAACAAAATCTCTGGAGACTGCCTAGGGTACCACACACCGAGATCTTATACGAGGCGATAATTAAGGAACCGCTCATGGAAGCGGTAACTGACACGATACCCAGGCAATTCGTCTTTGACAAAAAGTACAAAATACAACTGCACGAGAATCCCCAAGAAGGACTTAACCCAAGGGAGTTAAGAATCTTCACGGACGGATCCAAAACAAGGTCAGGCACTGGCTCGGGAGTATTCTCTGAGGACCTAAACATACACATCTCGACACCATTAGGAGCCCACAACACAGTCTTCCAGGCAGAGTGTATGGGCATAATAACGGCAGCACATGCGATCATCTCCAGAAAGGTAACGGAATACCCCATCCGCATACTTTCCGACAGCCGATCAGTCTTACAAGCCCTACAGAGCCATGTGACTACCTCAGGGCTAATCTACGAATGCCACAGAGCCCTGACAGAGGTAAGTACTATAACTAGTATAACTCTCCAGTGGATCAAGGGTCATAGCAACTCACGCGGGAACGACTCAGCTGACGCACTGGCAAAAGGCGGATCGGAGACAAGGGCAATCGGCCCAGAACCAATACTGCCGTTGCCAACTGCTTGGCTGCGACGGACACTGCAACAGCACACCGAGGTAGAACATCAGATATATTGGTCCAACCTTTGTACCTGCAGGCAGACCAAAGAGGCCCTCCCGACGATCAACCCCGGATTGTCACGGAAGCTGAAACAACTTAAGAGGCCGCCGCTTCGACTCTTGATCGGAGCAATAACTGGTCATGCACTATTAAACAAACATCTTTTCACTCTAGGTGTAACGGACAGCCCTCTATGCAGAGCATGCATGGAGGAAGACGAAACAGCCGCCCATGTCATCCTGACATGTCCTGAGGTGGCGAAATACCGGGCAAGACACCTCGGATCGCCGAGGTCACTTCAGGAAGTCGTCGGCAACGCAAAGGGTCTGCTAGGCTTCCTGGAAGAATTGGGTTGGCACCACTAGTGCCGACCCACTACGCAAAATAGGCGCAACAAGTCGTCGAGTTGCGGAAACCAAGCCCGCGAATCATCATCATCATCATCAATACCTATACAAGAAGGTTTTGTTAAACATCATAATGTTTAACAAGTTGTATATTTAAATACTAATATTAGTCTTTCCCATAGAAAAGACTAATATAAATATTTAAATATACTACTTGTTTGCCATGTAAAATTACACTTGTGCAACAATAATCCCATCATTTGAATTAATAAACTATTCAACTGGGTTTTAGTACACACTTAACTACAATTTAACTTTACGGTACGTATTAATACCAACAGACTAGAACAGTGATTATACACAGGAATAGTAAACAAATCATTACAATCATAGTCGGTATCATCATAGTAGGTACCACACCTACTGTATTATGGGCTCCCACACATAACTGCGATGCAATGCGACGTGAAGTTCTTGCGGTGACGAAGTTCTTCACCGCAAGAACATCATCGCAGATATTTGCGATGCGTTAAGAATTCGCGGTTATGTGTGGGAGCCCTAAAACAATGTACCTATATCCCCACTTTGATTTGAATTACTTTAGAAAGAATGTTAGTAAAATATGTGTATCGTTATCGATCAGTTTTAGAAGCGATGTTATAAAAAAGTCATTTTATTTACGATGCATAAATTACTTCATACGGAATTATAATATACAGATATGTTTAGTATTGTCTAGTCCCGTCAACGTTTGATAAAAACATTGCTCGATGTGACTGCTGATTGCTAAACAATTTATTAGTTGCATTTTTATATTTCACGTAAATCATTCCCACTTCACTTAATCCCATTCGTTTATTTATAGGTCCATATTGACATGTTATTTAAATGCTGCTTATATAAACCATTTTTTATTAATTTCTAAATACGAGCCTGTCGTTAATAAGACTAGCTTTGTTGAAAAATGTTATTTATTACACAAATAATAAATACTGTTTTGGGTCTATCGTTCAGTTTATTTAATTTTTGATAGTAAAAAAGTGAAACAAAGGTGTTATTTATTTTTATTCATTTAAATACATGTAAAAATTCAATATATTTAATTGTAACAAGTCTCATTTGTTATGTTGAAAGGCATATCATAGCAGCAATATATTTATTAGGATCGGTTTGCACAGGTCAATTTACTTGCATCATAATTGTATCTATGATATTTATCAGTTCATTGGTGATGAAAATGCTTATGAAAACATCCTCGAGTGACATTTATTTATGACTAGCTGAACCCTGCGGTGTTACCCGTGGTTATTGTTGTACGCCGCGGGACAAAGTTAGTCTAAAAAACGTAGCCTTAGTTACTCCCTGGATCATCAGCTACCTGCCAGTGAAAGTCCCGTTAAAATCGGTTCAGCCTTTCCAGAGATTACCCAATACAAACAGACAGACAGACAGACAGACAGACCGACAGACAGACAGACAGATAGACAGACAAATTGTTTTTTAACTACATTTTTGGTATATGTACCGTGTATACATTTAGTAAAAAGCGGTTATTTTAATATTACAAACAGACACTCCAATTTTATTTATTTGTATAGATATCATAACTGATTCCGAAAGAAAAGTTAGAATTTTACTTACTGGGTAATGAACTCCGTTTGGTTAGCAGGATCCAAATATTTACATTTGACGGCAATTTCTTTATCCGCATAAACCTTTTTGTAGTGATTGGTGCTTCCTTGAGATTCGTCACCAAAGTTAACGGTATCTTCTGAGACATACCTGTCAACTAAAGATTTGATAACTTTATGTATATAAGGATATCTGTTAGCGTAAGTTCTGCTGCCGATATAATCAATTTTATTAACTTTCTTTGAAGGACCGTATTTGCTGGATCCTGGCGGGCCAGGAGGGCCGGGAGGGCCAGGAGGGCCAGGAGGTCCATTTGGACCTGGTGGGCCACCTGGTCCAAAGCCTCCATTTCCACCAAAGCCTCCATTTCCACCAAAGCCCCCATTTCCACCAAATCCACCATTTCCTCCAAATCCACCATTGGGTCCTACTTGATGCACATACTTGTAATCTTGATGTACATATCTATAATCCCCATCATCTTCTGGATATAATCCTTGCTGATATATGTATGTGTATCGGCCCTCATCACCAGGTATGTACTTTCCTTCATCCAGTGGTCTATAGTAACGCCCATCGTCATAAATATCATATTTTTCTGGTCTGTATTTTCCATCATCGTAGGGCGAACATTGAATTGCAGCCCAAAGCGTTACAACTAAAACCTACAAACAAATATAAACAGCGTGTCATGAAAAAAATAGCTCTGACTTCGTGCATGTCGCAAATTGCGAACACAAATAGTACTGCATATTTTGAAAGTATTCGTGTAAAATGTTTCAAGCGCAAATTCAAACTAAATTATCAAACACTAGTTCAATAAGATATGATCAAAAATTTGTAAATACCTTAAAACATATACATTTACTTACAATTTTTAAAACACTTGACATTGTTTCTGAAGCTTGTCAATAAATTTCAATTTATTTAACACCTCCTCCAATCAAGATGTTCACTCCACAAAATATGTTATAGCTCTGAAACTAGATCAAAACGTGTCATAGGTTAAGTGTGCTTTGTTGGAAATAAATTATATTGTTATAGCCGTCTAATTCTCCATTGACATTTTATTAACATTTTCATGAATAATAAATTTGATTTTAACATACCGAAATTGTAACACATTCGAGAAGGTCAAATAAAAATTAACATTTGATATATATTAATAATAGTTCCGTAACAACTGAGATTAATCATTCACTTTTACACTTTAATACCAAATTAAATTGGAGCCACGAGCTTACGTTCCTCTGCACTTTCGAGACGACCGGCTTGTAAGAGAGTCGTAATTATCCTGTGGAATGTTTGAAGCTCCACTTCACACATCGATTTGCATAAAACAAAATTATTAAAATGCAACAATACGGTATAAACAACGTTTATAAGATTTTATTAGTTCATTTCTGCAAATAGTTGACTTACATTATTAGCCTATTAGGAATAAATCTACCTCTTCATCTAGAGTAGGTATGCAGGTATGTAAATAGTTCTGACTACTTTACGAAATACAGATCCTGAAGATCACTATTAAGTAAATACCTACAGAATTAATAACTATGTTGTGAGATCACAGTAGATGACACATCATGATGTTTTATATCTAACTAATAAAGGAATTCATCTAGAATTATATACCTGTCCATATTTACTGCCTTGTCGACCTCATCTAAAATAATAAACATAACGTTGTAAAATTTTGCAATATTGCAAACATCACCTTTTTCAAAGAAGGTTTTTTGTAAGAGTGAGATTGGACGTGGTTAAACTTTCGTAATGAGTTTCTTTCTAACAGTACAGTACAGTAACATCATCAGTGTTTGGTTTGAATTTATGAAATAGATACCTAATAATATTATAATCATTTTACTTGTCATAAATATTTAATTTAAAACACATGTTAAACCGATCTTAATTAATAAGTAATACCAAACTTAAACCAGTCAGTTGATGACATTCACGAAATGTGATAATGACTTGATGTATTGTTGTCAATTACAATTCATTTGCGCTATTTAAAATAAAGTATTAAAGTTGAACGAAAAAATACACTCAGAAAACATTATTTTTTTATAGTTTTCTCTATCTAACTCTCTCTTTATAAAAGTAAATTAATCCCTTAACCAGAGCATCAGTCAACATTACGCGCGATAGGCTGAAGCAATTGTTCTATTAGGATATTCCATTTATCGAGAAAGCATCTCACTAAGCGGCCATAGTGTGGGTCACCATGTTGCAATGTCCTTATTCGCATTGAGGATGGTGACCACCGCTCTTGGAATCTGCTCATGCTTTCCATCAGGCAGAGCAGACCAATAATAGACGAGTAGTAATGAAAAGTTGCAAAAACGAACAAGACGCAGACTTAGTGTGCAGCATAATATGTCGCACTGACCTCTTAAATTTGAAATATAACTTAAGACTTCCAAAGTCAAAGTTATAAATCCAATCGGTTTTGCGCGCGGCTCCGCCCGCGTGATTGTCGGTTATTGCAGCAAAGAGTAGCCTATGTCCTTTCTCATGATCAAATTATCTCCATGCCGAATTTCATTAAAATTGGTGCAGTAGTTTGACCGTGAAAGCAGGACAGATAGACATATTTACTTTTGCATTTATAACATAAGTATGGATTTAGGTCAAATATACCAATTCGAGTTTCGAAAACAGTCATTTATTTATTTTTTTACTCATTAGTTTTTCTCTTTGACGTCGCTCATCTCGCACAATAGAAATCTTGAAATACGATACGGTCGAGTTCTACAGTGGCACTCGTGTTGCAGAAACTGCTCGAAGGATTAATGATGTGTATGATGGCTAGATTCCTCCCATACAAAACGGCAATCCCACATGTAAGCACCCAATATTATACTTTTTTTTTTTGTAGACCGATTTTCAAATTCTGGGGCTGGCATATGACAATGAGCATATAGCAGAAGCAAGGCGTGGTGGAGGTGCAAACGCTGTTTTAGCAATTAGCATTAAGGTTCCTGCTCAGGAGGGGAGCATCTATTAACCGTGGTTGGCTCGCTCCTTTCGAGGGTGCACCTGGTTTCCCGGCTCCTGGTATCTGAGGCTATATGCGATTTTAATCGGTTCGAGTCCGACATGCCACCAGTAGGTGGTATACGGAGGGATTTTCGCACAAAAAAAGGTGTTTGACTACACTGGTTAGTAAACACAAGCTACCAGGTTTCCGGTGTGCTTGTTTACATAATAATGGTTTACACGCATCTTAAATACGTTATTGACATACCACATTAATAATTATGTCAGTAGCCATGACTTTGTATCGGCTCATTAGCGTTGTAAAGAATAAACGCACAGAAATCATTAACTTCATTATTTATTTATTAACAAAAAAATATACATTTGTATTTTACATACTATATGTTTGTCGATAGGTTATTTTACATTCGAGATCGTCTTTCTAGCCTATTTTATTTCAAAATTATTTGGGGTCTGCTACTTTTACGTTCAACAGGTTAGACCTAATTTTTTTTATTTGAATGTCACTTTTTCTACAAAGCAACTGGCATAAGACTTCCGCAATCCTGAGGATGAACTAAATTTGAAGGTTGAATTAGTTTTCAGTGACCAAATGACATGGCCAGTTTCAGCCTGGTTACTCAGTGGCATGTAGATTAATATACGCCTATTTATAAATAAAAAAATAAAATACACCTTTTGTTAGAACTTTATATACATTTTTACTTTTTTTTATTTTAATAGCGAATAAACTAAAGCGTCGACTTTTTCGTCGTTTTTTTTAGAACAACTTCAGAAAAAATATTTTAACTTTACTGATGACTGTAAATTATTATACATTATTGTAATAACAATAATATTCATATTTTGTTGATTGAGTAATCAATAAAATATGAATATTATTATGATTAAATATTTCACAATAATATTTATTTTAACAAAACTTTTTTCTAGTATAAACAACAAAACAAATCGAAATGAAAGTTTCAACATTCGCCGTTTTTTTTTTCATTTGACATTTGAACTCATTGCGTTGTTTCTTGTTTGTAAACTGTGCGATAATATTTTTTCCGTATCGACTGCTATTCTATACGAACTGATTCCATTGGCCAACGATTATCTAGTGCTTATCAATACGGACTTGATTGTGCGTACGTTTTGGACCTTATGAACTGTTTACAATGAAGTGTATTAATTGCGGTATAGCAACGGGATGGTTAAGAAAACATGTTGTGCCTTCGTTATAAATGCCTTTCCATAAAAAATGTTCTCTTTGATTATCTAAACAGCGCAGTGAATGATTTGTAAAAGCAATTATTATTTCCATTTAACCTTTAACTGGTGACAAGCAGCGTCGCAGGCCGAGCGGTGTCAGTGAAAAATAATTTCACCAACTTCCCGGCGCTTACTACAAGTATTCTTAAAGCAAGTTTTTTATAAAAAAATACGTTTAGAGTTAATTGATTAGCTTTATTTTATCATTTTATAAATTATTTAACTGTTGTTGTTGTATGTAACTGTATTTAAAGACTACAATAAGCTACCGGGAGGTACATGACCAAGACATGTTTTTGTTCATCGTCAATCAACAACCCATAACGTTCCACTGCTGGGCTCGGGTCTCCTCACAGGAGAGGATTAAGGCCATACGTCCGCACGCTGGCCAAGTACGGGTTGGGGACTTGCAACACAACGTTGTGGCTACGTAATCTTGCCGTTGGATGTTTTTTAAGCCGTCCAAAGGCCTCCAACTAAGTTTCACTGTTGTGTTTGTTGTTTTTGATGTTTTTGTTAATTTATAATAAATCTGAAATTGCTGAACAGTGCTACTTTTACAGTTAATTTTAGAGCATACTTACATACATACAAAACATAGCAAAATTCGTTAATATACGTAAATTTTTTGATGCTAGGCAGAGTGCCTTAGGGAAATTGGCCATCTCTTTTCAATACTCCGCTGCTATTAAGAATTTCTTGTAAGAAAAACCCAAAAATACTTTTGGCCCAAGTGGGGATTCGAACCTGAAACCTCTTGATATGTAGTCGTTTATGCTCACCGTTAGACCAAAGATTTAGTTATTTCATGGTATATTCGAGACAATGAAGAATATACAAAATTTGTTGTTTTTCTGTAAATGCATCGTTTACTTATTTAATAAAGTTTGCATAGTTGTATTGTTGAAAGTCTAATTTAATATTGGCTTATTTTATCTTGAAACGGCGCCTAGATGCCAAGCTATTCAAATGTTAATAATAAGCAGGATGTTAAATAAGAAGAAAAAGAAATGTATTTATCGGCGTTTGTAATTGTTTTTGTTAGTCTGCGCATTTGTGACAGCTAATCCGAAAACCGGTTTAGTGATATATATCGAATATAATACAGAAACATCAAGTGTTTGTTTAATTCCACGCTGTTCAAAATAGAAGTATATATGTACATACTTCACACTTTTAATACATATGTATAAGTATGATGTACACTGTGCTACAATAGATAATTAAACTGAAACAGATTTTTGTTTTGTTCATTTGTCATTTGTTTAGTATAAAAAAGTAGACAAACGAGCATAGTCCTAATCTTAATTGTACCAAAATTACCGTTTAAGTTCAATTGAAACAGCGTGCTGTACTAAATACTACGTGATAAATCTATTCAAAAATTGTAAAGAGGGTTGAGGTTGAGTTTGTGAGGTTGTAGGGGGCAAACCCTGGATTTAACGAACCCAGTTTATTTATGCAATTAGAAAGCCACACTGTTTAAAATGTTGTACAGTGTTATAAATCTAAGAAGTCGGATTTGACGTTTCTCGTTTGACATGCCGCGATAACTTTGTATGAACGTTTAAGTTAGAAATTGAAAAATCAAATTCATATTCTTATTTAATTATTATGTTACCCCTACACTATCACAACGCGTATCATTCGTAAGCATCAAATTGAAATTTATATTGAAAAAATGCACTCAACAACACGAATTAATCGATGCTTAATATTCCGATAGGACGTTACTACAATGTCATGTCTTCGGGTTGGTTGCCGTATTGTTGTAACCGTTAAAAGCATTCTTTTGACCAAATATTAAATTACATTTAAAAAAAGATAAATGTGTGATTACTGTATTATTTAACATTTAACATATAAAAACAAAATCTGATAACATATATCTTTAGCTTTATTTTGATATCTAATATTTAAATTCTCGTGTCACAGTTTTAGTTGCCAAACTCCTCCGAAACGGCTTGACCGATTCTCATGAAATTTTGTGAGCATATTGAGTAGGTCTGAGAATCGAACAACATCTTTTTTTCATCCCCCTAAATGATAAGGGTCACCCATCCTTAAAAAAAATTATGGCAAAACGACGTTTGCCGGGGCAGCTAGTTTAATATAATATTTTGATATTATACTAAATATCAAAATATTATATTAAATATATGATTTGGTTAAAAAGGAATTCGTACTGTCGTGTTTCGTTGCAGTTCTATTTAAAAAACACCCACTAGCTTCTACGTAATCGAATCAAAAAGAGTGCATGCATGCATTAATGTGATCTACTCGGATTGTGTAGTAATTTATGCGGCTAAACTTTGGTATTATCATTGTTCGAAACCGATTGTGGTATACGTAGTATAAAATGTTATTTGTAATGACAACACTAGTTCATGTCAAAGTGACATTTTAGGTTAGGTCAAAATTATTCGCTAAGTGGATCGAAGTACGGAGAAGGACTGCCTTTGGATAAATTAACACGTGCGGACATGTTCCTTTTTGGAGAAGGAGGGCAGGGCCTAAGAATTATTGAATCCTCCCGAGCTAGGCTCGGTGATTGCTTTTTGATATGTGCCTATCAAGATAAAAGTGTAAATGTCACGGGTCATAGAACTCTCTAGAAAACAATCAAATATGGCCGGTGCCGTAAGTAGGGATTATAATATAGCTTCCAGTGTGATATCGTTGTGGCCACTGTGTCTGTTAAGCTATTAGTTATTTGTGAAACGAGTTTGTAGCCATTTTGCAACGATCCTCGAAGAAATCGGGTGTGTAATACAGACTCGGGACTCGGGAAATCTTAACTACCACAAGTGTGAGTCGACATTTCTTTATTTTTTTATTTCAGTAATAGGAAAAAGGGTGTTAAAGTGGAGCTCCTTTCACCAGCGATTGGTTTACGAATGCTTATCTTAGATCTATGGGCCGTATAAGGCTATTCACGAGGTTTTCTTCTACTCCAAAGGAATATAGCACAAGTGGACAGACTAAACATTTGGTAGCAGAGCGTGGTTTGTTCTTCTGATCTGATTGCACTGTCGGAGTGCTCCAAGGAGTATCAGCCCAGCCCAGCATGTTAGGTAGGTCACTGAACTGTTCCAATATTCAATTAGTTTACATTTCAATGAATTAGTTAATTAAGACCCGCTGAGTACCATCGTTTGACTGGTGTCTAAATAATAATTTAAAAGTAGGAGTAAAAACACACCTAATAATTGTGTAAAGTGTTAACATATGGGAACTATTGAATAGGTAAATAGTGAACAGTGTATTGAGGTGTACAAAGACAATTTAAGAACAGTAAGTGATTATAATCAAATTTAAATTATTGGGTTATTGCAAAGTTTGAGTTTAATTGTTTAAAGCCACGGGGTCAACCAAGATTTAAATGTAGGTTGCAGTTATATTGTAAATTGCCTACAGATACTAATTTGATTACATTAATACTGTGTAATTATTGTGTAAATTGATTGACTGACTGACTGAAACAATCCGTCAAGCAAAAACCTTGTTTACATTTAAAAAGCTAGTAAAGGATTATTATCTGTCCTTTAATTACTTGTTATATTATAGTACTAGCTGTACCTGCTACTTCGCACACGTGATATTTGGATTTTCAAGTTATTTTGAATTTTTCAAATATATTTTTATATAAGAAGAAGACAAGCCGATCCGTGCTCATTTCATTGGGAATAAGCCGCCTACTTCTCTTCTACTCGATTTACAAATACATGGTCAATAAAATATGGTTTTTGTCACTTCTGAATAGTGTCGCTTTCTGGTACCACCAGAAGTGACATATACCATATTTTATTACTAAAAAAAATATATATAATAATAGTCTTTGTAAATCGAGTAGAAGAAAAGTAGGCGGTTTACTCCCAATGAAGAGAGCACAAGCACAAGCAGTCACTCGAATGCTATGAAATATTTAATCATAATAATATTTATATTTTGTTGATTACTCAATCAACAAAATATGAATATTAATAATAGGAATCATAATATTATAATATTATTATGATTCCGGTAATGTATAATCATTTAACAGTCAGAATATTTTTTAATATTACTCTGACAGAACATTATTATTTTAGCATTACAGGGAATAAAACGTTTATCCAAATAACAACGTGTGACTACGGCTTTTGAAACTTGTTTCATATTTTTTCAGCGTCGTTCTTTTATGGTAGATGGGGTTTAGTTTTTACTTTTTTTTAATTTAAAATGTTTTGGTACCTTTATAATATTAATTTCTTTGCAAAGTATATTTTAAATAGGTATCATAGAAATATCACAATAATTATCGAATAAATACAGACAAAGTCACGAGAAAATACTAATAACATACATATATATTTAAGTGTACAAGTAACGCCCTTTCGAATGATAGCAAACACGGCATATTTATCTATTTTTTTTTAATACAATACTTTATGTCGGCTAGAGGGCGCCACACTAGATTTAGTGACACGTCATATAGCCTATAACCAGCGGGCGATCAAGACGCTTCTAACGATACCTCATTTGTCTAGTTCTAATAAGTAGTTAAGGAGTTATCAGGGCACAGATGAACATACATACATACATAGCCTGTCAAAATCATAACCCTCTTTTGACTTTGCCGTAGTCAGGTAGTAATGGCGCGTTATATCGATACGCCAGAAACGAGAAACATCTATTTAAGTTAAATATTTTTTTTGAATTTGTATGAAAATGTAAATACTTTTGTAACTTTTATTTCTATTTTGATTTTTTTATAATTAGGCGTCCATTAATGTATATGCCACTGACTAACTAGGCTGAAACTGGCCATGTCATTTCAGGATAAAATTAATAGAATAATGACTGATTCGCTTCTGAAGTATTCGAAAAATGAAATAACTTAAAAAAATATTAAGCTGTAGATGCAAATTAATTCGCTGCCATTTTGATAAAATTAATTGATATAATTTAGTGACTGTGATAAAAAAGAATTTTCATTTGTAAACCTTGTCTTGTCATAAATATCTTATAAGAAAAATCCTATCTTTTGTATAAAACCTTAAGTGCTGCAATGTTGGGTAAATTAATAACTGTCAATCTTATGTATAGCTTTATGAACTATAAATTATCAAGGCGTTTAGAGTATATCATACTCCCTAAAAGTGACCATAAGTGGTAGTTCAGCGGATTAAGATCGAGACCATGACTTTTAAACTTATTCTATGACGATGCCAGAAACATTAGTTTCCAAACACGTTTGATTACGTTGAACTTTTTGAGCCTGAGTCGAGGAACATACTTAATAAGTATAAAAAAAACTTCATACGCAATAGAACGGGACGTTATTAAAACAAATGAACCCCATTCTTAAGGTTCGTAATCTTAATAAACTGATTTTGCCGATTTTTGAGATCTGTACCATTGAAATATGGCTCAGTCACTCCTTGGCAGCTAATAGTCTAACAAATTATTACCAAAGTCCAAGAATGCTCGCGTTGTAATCTGCTAATTGTGAAGTTTCTATAGAGCTTTCAGCATAAACTCGGTTATTCTACTTAACAATATATTCATCAATATTGAAAACGTAAATAAAAATATTCTGTGATTCTGGTATGACCCATTTTGTCGCTTAAGATGTTGTTTTTATTTTACCATCCTATTAATTTTTAATTATGATTTTAAAATGAAAATTACGTTTCTATTATGCCATTTAATCAGTAGTCACTTAAAAATGCGAAATATTATTTTAGATGCAATATTTAATTCTCGAGACACAATCTATTGCTTACGATTATTTCAAAATCTTTCTTGAACTGCTTCGGTCACAAACATTTGATTAATCTTTATATATACAAGAGAAAGGTGACTGACTGACATACCCAGAGATCAACGTACAGCCTAAACCGCTGAACCAAGAATCCAAAAATTTTGCATGTTCGTTTTTTATATATCGTAAGTGAACACTAAGAAAGGAATTTTTGAAATTCCACCCCTAAGGGGGTAAATCAGGGAATGAAAATTTGCGTGAGCGAAGCCGCGTGCAAAAGCTAGTACTTCATACGCCTGATAGAATGAATAGAATGTGTGTTTCTTTAAATTAAGAGTTTTTTTTGTTCAGGAGTTCTCATTCGTTATTTTAAAACATTTTCGTGCCACTCACTATTAACAAATAAGCAGGCGTAATAAATAATAATATAATTAATTTAACGTCTGCTTATAGTAATTGTAAATATTGGGATGAAATTTCCGATTTGTACTGAAAAATATAAACTCGTTTTTTTCTAAAATGTAACCCCTTTCTAAAATTTATACCTTTGCGACATAAGTCTGGGGACCTAGATTCGAAACTGTATACACGTACAAAATTGTCTAACTTTTAACCACGAAAAAAATGGTTAGAGCAAAGTCTTACGAGAATGGAGGATGAAGTATGGTTTTGGTTGGTTGTAAACACAATATTGTTGGTAAGTTAACATTATGGCATGCTGGTAATTCCTGGCTAGTTTGGCTCGAAACGGTTTCCACCATCTTTTTCAATTGAGTGTTTTTCACCTGTGTGGTCTTCCACGTGGGTCGTTCTTCGAGTAGAAGTTTCTATCGTTTAAAAACTGGTTTAAACCAAAAATGCATGACTCCTCTTCAAACTCAGCATTGATATTGCAAGCCGTTTCTGTCGTGTTAGTTCTGCGTCGAAACTCGTATTCCAAGACTAAGATTTTCGAAGTTTTTGACGTGACAACATCTAATAAAACATTTTTAGGACTTTAAATAAAACTATTCAATGATAAGAGGATTTTGAGTTGCTTAAATTTAACCGTATACACATTACCACATGAGCGAAAAATACCTTATTAGTAGCCATATTTTTTTTATGAACGAACTTTAGAACTAAATAATACTTATGAACGAATTCATATTATACCACAATATTCTTGCGTTCACAATACCTCCCCTCAATAATATTGTAATAAAGAAATGATAGCATATATTGGCACAATAACAGGGCACAAGTACTTGGCCTCATAAATACTATATAATTTTACCCACCTTTTTTGGGATGTGTTGCAAGTCAACACATGGACTATCACTGTCTCGCTCAGTCTGGATACAATTATAGATTGTGTTTTTGCATCCATGGCATTCCATGAACTTTCCTTGCCTTCAGTTTTCACCAACTGGCCGCTGACTATCTTGTACACATCAGCCCCCTTGAGTATGATCGTCACTTGGAACTTCCATACGTTCCAATTTCTCTGACGTTTTAGCCTGATGATTGATGTCACTACCTGGGACTCCATTTCTACGCTTCTCTCTGCACAGAAGCCTGATGTAGTGCTATAATTTCCCTCACGACCTCCTTCAGGCACCGCGCCGCTCATTTATACACCATCACGTGTCACTCGCTATTTCCCACACGCAAGCACGCTCAAGCCGCGTGTCCCCACAGCAGTTTTCACCTAAAAACAGAATTACGAGAAAACTAGGCCCATAACCTGTTTTTAGGACTTGAAATAAAACTTTCAATGAAGAGAGGATTTTGAGTAGTTTTTATAAATTGTTATAAACAGTTATGGACGCATTCAAATTAAACCACAATATTAATGCATTCACAATAGAATTAATGAACGCTTGGTGCATGCACGAAAAAGCATGACTCATTGCGAATGCAGACAATGCAACAATGCAGCATGGTGACCCACACCATGGCGGGCTAGTGATGCTTCTACATCATTGGGGCTCCGGTCTGGCACTCCCCAACGAAACACGACAGCACGATCGCTGTCATTTTACATTTGACCTTCTATGCGAGGGTAGTACCGCACCGGTCGAGCCGGCCCGTTCGTGCTGAAATCAGTGTGGCTCTACTATCTGACATTATTTATGAAATGAAAGTAAAGTGTTTTGTAGGTATTTTTGATCAAGGTAATTCTTTCTTTCGTGTGGTCGTAATCGCCCGATTAAAGACTTGGGCTAAAAATATAAACAAGATACCCAGTAAAACAAATTTGTTGAATGTGTGTCAGAATAGAGCTAGTAGTCAATAAAAATTAAATCTTATTAATATTTGTCTCCATTTTATTTCAATAACAAAGCTCACAAAATTCTTGACATTATTGAAAAAAAAACGCAAAATAAAATATTGCTTGTATAAAACACCTAATTATTCCAAAAACTGGGCTTTACTAGCATCTTTTTATGATAATTCAATGAACTTAGCATAATAAACAAAACATTGTTCATTTGAAAAAAACATTTGTCATGTAACCCTGAAATAATTTAAATACACCAAGTTAACCTTTTATTTTTTAATACCACTTGTTAAAACATCTTTAAAAGGGTGAATTAAGTAAATAAATATATGAATAAATAAATATTTCGGACATCTAACACACAACGTCATCTAGTCCAAGCTAAGCAGAGCTTGTGTTATGGGTACTAGACAACTGATATAAATACATATATACTTTTTTTTTTGTAAATACATACATATTATACATAGAAACACCCAACTCCGAACCAAATATTTGCAGATCATACAAACATTTGGTCCAACCCGGGAATCGAACCCGAGACCTCATGCACAGCAGCCGCGTTCGTTACCACTGCGCAAACGAGGCAGTCAGTCTTTGTACATTCCAAGTCTTAACGGCATAGAGAGAAAGGACCAGTTTGGTTACCTGATTGCAAGTGACTACAGCTGCCCATGAACCTCATTATATAATGCAACAGTCATAAGTGCTTTACAGTCCCTTAGACTTCTCCCTGGGAGGGAGTAACCTCAGTCACTCTATGATTTTTTATATGAGCCTGCCAACGTGACACCACTCTGCCTGATGGAAGGCATGAATAAAATCCAAGAGTAGTGGTCGCTATACTCATTGCAAATGCAGACAATGCAGCAGGGTGACCCACACTATGTTGGTTTATTGAGATGCATCATTGGGCCTCCGATCTCGCAATCACCAACGAAATATGACAGCATGAATGCCATCATTTTAAGTGGATCGGGTAGTACCGCCCCGGTCGAGTCAGCCCGTTCCTACTGAAATCAGTGTGGATATATCACCTGGGCACGGGTCTCCTCTTAAGAGAGGATTAAGACCATACGTTTCTACGCTGGCCGAGTGCGGGTTGGAGACTGGCAAGATCACGTTGTGGCTTCGTCATCTTGCCGTTGGATGTTGTGAAGCCGCCCAAAGGCCTCCAACTAAGCTTCACAACTGTTATCCTATAGTAACATCCGGGACTGACTGCTTAACTTGACCTCCGAATCACGGAGGCGCTCATGGTATCGTGCCACTAACGGTCACCCATCCAGGTACTGACCGCTCCGTCCGCTCCTCGGCGATTGTTTCTAATCACCGAGCGCAACTGGGCTATGAGCGCCTCTCATATAATACATGTAATACATATTATATAATAATACATACATAGGCAGATATAATTGATCTCGATTTACTGTGGTTTTGATATACCTCTGTTACTTCTTCCACATTCAGCAATTGCTGCATGTATGTCTTCGGTACCTGGTACTATTGACATGGCGCTTCTTCAAAACATACCAAGTTGGTCAGTAAATGTTTGCAGAAGATAACTTCTTATGATACTTCCACATACATTCGCTTTATAATTCCTTTCGGGAGTCTTCTATTATCCATCTTATCTACGTGTCCAAACCAATAATACAAATATTTATAAGCCTTGATAATATGAATACAAAACTGAAGATTGTGTAATGTATTTATTTATGATCGAGTTTTCTTATTATATCTATTTTCGTCTTATAATTACACCCGTGCTAATATTGAAGACCTTTAAACCTTAATCGAAAGTTGAAATAGAGCTTAAACATTTTAACATAATGTAAGATACGTTGAAGTGTGTAGACCAAAGTAATCTATACAAATAAATAAAATTGGAGTGTCTGTAATATTAAAATAACCGCTTCTTACTAAATGCATATGTATATATACACGCTACATATACCAAAAATGTAGTTAAAAAATGTTTGTCTGTCTGTCTGCCTGTCTGTCTGTCTGTTTGTTCCGGGTAATCTCTGGAACGGCTGGACGGATTTTGACGGGACTTTCACTGGCAGGTAGCTGATGATCCAGGGAGTAACGTAGGCTACTTTTTTTAGACTAACTTTGTCCCGCGACGTTACTCGCGATACAACAATAACCGCGGGTAACACCGCGGGGTTCAGCTAGTGTATTAATAAAATATGTTTAGATAGATACGGGTTTATTGCAAAGTCTCAGATAGTCTAACTACTCGTAAAATATGAAATAATTTACCTTACTCTGAGAAATGAGCATAAAAAAATGGGTGATAGTTAGAATATTTGACAACATACTATTGCTATCATAGGTTTAGATCGATGACTTAAAAGGGATTTGTTCTTTCTTACTCTTCTACTTGACCTTTTCAAATATACTTTATATGAAATGAAGTAGCTATATATATATGGAATTGGTGCAAATAATGTTAGTTTAATCAATGATAGTTTTATATAACTAAAACTGTAATCTCTCTATTGTCTAAACCAACTAAAGGTTGGCTGGATCAATTTGATGTATTTTATTATATTTTACCTCTCTCTACCCTATGTTTTTGGCAGCAGTAAGCTCTCTTACTTTGTCGTCTTTATTAAATAGTCGCAGCAAGAAGTCACGTATGAATTCTTTAGTTTAAATGACATTTTACAAATAAATTACTTATAATTAATAAATAAACTATTCGGGACTGGAATTCAAAATAAAATATGTCGGTTATAAAAAGATGAAATCAAAAAATTATGCATAATACTACGTTTCGTCACTACTATGTATAAAGATTATAGACGGAAAAGCAATTATCTATCATCTTGCTTATTAAATTCAGTTTCTGTTTGTGCCTTGTTTCTTATTGGTTTAATTTTGCTTAAATACGTTACTATACAAATTGTGATATTTTTATTTTATTTTATATATTTTATTAAATTCAGCACTCGTTTTATAGCACTGTTCTATTTTCCGTTATATTTAAGCTAGCAACACTAAGACACTGAAAATACCACCAGTACTGACGGTTTTTTTCAATAAGCAAATAAGTAGTAAAAAATTAAGTAACTATTAAAAACTGTTATTGTTTTTCTGATCGAAAACTGTGGATACTTTTATAGATGTACTTATAATCTTTGTGCAAAAATGGAAAATAAAATAAGACATATTTTAAAATATTATGTTTATGTAATTTACAATAAAATTGGTGTGAAGCGTACATAAAATTGTACATGAACTAATTATAATGAAAAACTATGTATATCTACAATTACTGGGGTATGTGTACGCCAGAAGGAACAAAGCCATTCTCATCGGCTGTGTAATCAACTCTGTAAGTGACACCATCAGGTCCAACGTACTCGAAGAACCCTTTAGCTCTTAAGAGCTCTTCATCTTTGTCAACTATTTCTAATCTACCAGCTTCTTCAGCAAGAATCTTGTTTTCAGTCTCATAGAGGTAATGGTAACCTTCGGGTTGAATATCAGTTTCCTGGCGGATGATGCCGTACTTATACTCATACCCTGATTCCGATCCTGATCCTGAAAATGATGCAGTCCCTGATCCTAAAGCAGATCCAGATCCTGAACCACTATATGAAACGGGTTTACCGGAACCCTTGCCAGCTTTGTTTCCAGAAGTATTTCCAGAGCCGCTGCCAGATCCGGATGAAGGTTTACCAGAGTAGAATCCACCAGCAGAGCCACGGTCACCGCTGTAGACGTGTAATTTCATTTAGAGTAAATAGTATACAGAGCTACATACTAACTACGTGTCTCTTAAGCCTTTAAATTGTGAGTTTAAACGATTACGTTAAACGTTGTTTTGCGTCAAAGTTTTTCATAGAAAAAACTTATTTCATCTTAAAGCCTGTACCCTCTAAAAAGAATAGAAGCCTAATTTCAACGCATGCTAATACTAGACTATACGACTTTATTCTTTTAGTATTCCAATAGATATCGGTGGTGATTCTCTTGTTGTCATCACAAAATTTTCGATATCTCAGATCTCAACTGTCACTGTGTTTAGTTTTCTAGCAAATACAGATTATTGAAAAACACATGCTTGATTATTACTTAAAAATAAAATTTTATAACCAGAATTAGTTAAATTACTCAACTTGGACCATATTTTTCTTTTGCTATTCATGTGTTGAACGTTTAAAACGTGTAACGAGTGACGTAAAACTTGACATGTTGCTTAATTATTTCGTATAATTTTTACATTTACCGTTTAGTTTAGTTTTTATTATTAATAAACAATCGTGTACCTCTTATCAACTTGAAATCGGTACTGAACTAAATATAGTGAAATCTGAGATATTGAAAAATTGTCTGTAAGCAGATGAGATTAAAATACTTAATCCAACAAAAAAATTTAGTGAATTTTAGTTTACTGATGAGAACAAGAGAATTACCACCATTATAGCATAACAAGTTTCTAGGGTTTTTGGATTGTTTTTGAAAACAAAATATGTAATTAATAAACTTAAGACTGTGATAGTTTTTTTTAGTTACGCGTGAGTTATGCATTTCAAAAAATCCTCAAATCGAGCAGAATTGATTGGTGAACTATGAAAAGTTACTCACTTGAAATTGCCAGCATTGTCAGGCTTGTTTCTTCTAGCATCGTCCTTACCACCAGCACCATCGGGACCGCCAGCGGTTCCTGAACCACTGTAGAATCCACCGGCGCCTCCGCGGTCGCCGCGGTCACCACTGGAACAGGGCAACATTTCATGTAAGTTTTTTTATTAGGATGGACAAGTTCCGACGTCATGGATTTTTTGATGTTTCAGAAAAGATATTACATCGTAATTCTTTTAGGGTACAGACTTAATTAAATACTTATTTATAAGTTTAAATTCGGTTTTATAAATGTAATGGAATAAATAGTAGTTTTTGTTATTTGTGTACAAAAAATATTTGGTTTTAAAACATTACAACTTCTTTAGAGCAGTAATAAGCAAAAACCACAACCTCCAAACATTTTTATTTAATTTCTGTGATATTTCTGTAAAAGAATTAAGTACTCACTTGAAGTTGCCACTATTGTCGGGCCTATATCTGCCAGACTCGTCTTTATCTCCGGAGTAAAATCCGCCAGCTCCGCCAGCGTTGCCAGAGCCTGAATAGAATCCACCAGCAGAGCCACGGTCACCGCTGTAGACGTGTAATTTTATTTAGAGTAAATTGTACACAGAGCTACATACGAACTATGTGTGTTCTTGTCTCTAAAGCCTTTAAATTGTGAGCTTAAACGTTTACGTTAAACGTTGTGTTGCATCAAAGTTTTTAATAGAAAAAAACTTATTTCATCTTAAAGCCTGTACTTTAGTCTCTGAACGCATGCTAATACTAGACTATACGACTTTATTCTTTTAGTATTCCAATAGATATGGGTGGTGAGTCCCTTGTTGTCATCACAAATTTTTCAATATCTCAGATCTCAGCTGTCACTGTGTTTAGTTTTGTAGCAAATACAGATTATTGAAAAACACATGCTAGTTTATTACTAAAAAATAAAATTTTATAACTAAAATTAGTTAAATTACTCAACTTGGACCATATTTTTCTTTTGCTATTCATGTGTTGAACGTTTAAAACGTGTAACGAGTGACGTAAAACTTGACATGTTGCACTAAACTTAGACTTCGTCTAAATACACGCCAACTAAATTTTTTACGTAATTATTTCTTATAATTTTTACATTTAGCGTTTAGTTTAGTTTTTATTATTAATAAACAATCGTGTACCTCTTATCAACTTTATGTCGGTATTGAACTAAATATTGAGAAATCTGAGATATGAGATATTGAAAAATTGTCTGTAAGCAGATGAGATTAAAATGTTTAATCCAACAATAAATTTAGTGAATTTTGTTTACTAATGAGAACAAGAAAATCACCACCATAATAGCATAACAAGTTTCTAGGGTTTTTGGCATTTTGTTTTTGAAAACAAAATATGTAATTAATAAACTTAAGACTGTGATAGTTCTTTTAAGTTACGCGTTAGTTATGCATTTCAATAAAAAAATCCTCAAATCGAGCAGAATTGATTGGTGAACTATGAAAAGTTACTCACTTGAAATTGCCAGCATTGTCAGGCTTGTTTCTTCTAGCATCGTCCTTACCACCAGCACCATCGGGACCGCCAGCGGTTCCTGAACCACTGTAGAATCCACCGGCGCCTCCGCGGTCGCCGCGGTCACCACTGGAACAGGGCAACATTTCATGTAAATTTTTTAATTGGGATGGACAAGTTCCGACGACATGGATGTTTTAATGTTTCAGAAAAGATATTACATCGTAATTATTTTATGGTACAGACTTATTTAATAATTATTTATAAGTATAAAATCGGTTTTATACATGTAATGAAATAAATAATAGCTTTTGTTATTTGTGTACAAAACATATTTGGTTTTAAAACATTACAACTTATTTAGAGCGGTAATGAGCAAAAACCACAACCTCCAAACATATTTATTTAATTTCTATGATATTTCTGTAAAAGAATTAAGCGATTATAGTAAAAGAATTAAGTACTCACTTGAAGTTGCCACTATTGTCGGGCCTGTATCTGCCAGACTCGTCTTTATCTCCGGAGTAATATCCGCCTGATCCGCCAGCGTTGCCAGAGCCAGAGTAGAATCCTCCAGCACCACCCGCAGTGCCAGAACCGGAGTATGCCCCACCGGATCCACCGGTGCTACCAGAGCCTGAATAGGCACCACCAGGTCCGCCCGCGCTACCAGAGCCTGAATAGGCACCACCAGATCCGCCCGCACTGCCAGATCCTGAGTAGAATCCTCCAGCACCGCCGCGGTCTCCACGGTCACCACTAAAACGCAATGAACTTTACGATCCATATGTAACTATTGAAATGAACTATTTGAATTCCTGGGTCTTACAGAAGTTAGAAAATAAACAAGAAAAAAGTTTGCGAGAGAAAAGAGTTTGTTAAATTCAGTCAAATCTAAAATCCATAAAAATAATTTTACAGTTGTTTTTAATTTTATGAGTTATTAATTATATTTATCGGGGACTAATACACTAGCTTATGCTACAAAGGATTTATATCTTACTTGTAATTGCCTGAATTATCGGGTACGTAACGACCAGAATCATCAGCGTTAGGATTATAACGACCAGCGCTATCAACATAACGTCCAGGATCATTACGGTTGCTCGCTTGATTATAATATCTAAACGGTCGAGGAGTTGTGGTGAAATACCGCCTTGTGGTCGAAAATGCGAAGGGAGTGACTCTGAGGAGGAATCGAAATTTATTTGATTAATTGAAGATTTATTAAATATTCTGTGCACTAGTTTTTCATGCTTACAAAATTTACAAGATGGGAAATAGATCTTTATTCAGGAAAATTAAACGGAATTTTACGAAACTAACTGCAAAATGTTATGTTATTTTTTACTTGACTACGGCAAAGCCAAAGGAGGGTTACGATTTTTTACCCGACTACTGCAAAGCCAAAGGAGGGTTATGATTTTGACAGGCTATGTATGTATGTATGTATGTATGTTCATTTGTTCCCTCATAGCTCCTTAACTTCTCATTAAAACTGGACAAATGAGGTGTTGTTAGAAGCGTCATGGCCATCTTCTGGTTATAGGCTATATGACGTGTCACTAAATCTCATGTGGCGCCCTCTAGGCGACATAAAGTAGTGTATTAAAAAATAAATTTTAGATAAATATGTCGTCTTTGGTATCATTGGAAGGGGCGTTACTTGTGCATTTCAATATAATAGAGGCACCAAAACATTTTAAATAAAAACTAAAACCCAACTACAACAAAAAACGACGCTGAAAAAGTCGTTTTTTGCATAGTTGGTTTTTAGTTTTTATAAATAAATTGGTTAAATAAATACACATATATTTACTATCAGAGGGTACATTACCTCACAGCACCTAAGACATCTCCTAGGAATACTGCCAGAGACACTCCAAGTATCTATAATAAGAAAATTTATGGTTATTAACTAAAATTGAGTGAATTATTTAATGCAAACTAGCTGCCACCCGCGTTTTCGAACGCATTATACTCGAAAATTATCGCAGAAGAACCCGTTAACGGTAAAAAAAATAATTATACAGGCATTATACATCCAAACTGCTAATAACGAACAAAAAACAAATTTACAATTTGGTGCAGTCAATCGGAAGTTATGCGCGTACATACATTTCGGTGATTCACTTTTATATGTATGTAGGTATAGAAAAATATAAGAATACTCCGAGAATTGAACACATATTTTTGTTTTGTCCACACTTATACCGCGTTCCTAGGATAATTACACTTTTGAATAAATCACATTTCATAATGCATTTCATAATTAATTTTCAGGTAAAACAAATTACTTTAAAACATTTTTTTCACTATAAATAAAAACAATGTCACTTTTGACTTACCAAAAAGCCGCGCATTTTCGTTAGTATCGGACGAGCTCGAATACTTGAATGTCCCCATTAATAGATCAATGCGTATTTATACCTTTTTAACTAATTTTATAATGTGTAGTGTCCAGTTCGTCTCATTTATTATGCTTTGCTTGACGAAAACTTATTATTATTCATATTTCAATGTTAGAATAGCATCCTCGTTGATTAATTCCTCACCTGTGATAATGAACTGTGTTTATGAGCGTAGGTACAATACCGAACTTGAATAAAAACTATGCATCCATGGAGTAAGCAGTGCCTGCTTCTTTGTATATTTTAATAACTTACTAAAAATAGAAAGAAAAATATACCGGAGATATGATTATTTAAACCATACCATAAATATATTTTTATAACATACAAGGAACTGATATTATTTTGTAAAATATATTATGTGCATATTTTTAAAATATATTAAACATCTATTCTAAATCTGTTCAATCTAACTATGCAACCGATTTGATTAATACTATTATATGCGACCACAGCAAAGCCAAAAAGAAGCATAATTGTTTGTTCTCGAATAGAAATGTAAGTAAAAGGCATGCAGTTATTGCACAAAGGTTAAGATCTGGACACGTTCAGCTTAACAAGTTTAGCTCTCTAATTAAGAAAGTTAGTAGTCCTAATTATGAATAATGTGAAATTGTTGAAGATGTAGTAATATGATGATAATAATGAAAATGTATATGTACTCAAGGTAGTAGAGCCACGCTGATTGCAGCACGAACGGGCCGGCTCGACCGGGGCGGTATTACCCTCGCACAGAAAATCAACGTAAAATGACAGCGATCATGCTGTCGTGTTTCGTTGGCGAGTGCGAGACCGGAGGCCCAAAGATGCAAAACATCACTAGCCCGCCATGGTGTGGGTCACCACGCTGCATTCATAATGAGTGTGGTGGCCACCACTCTTGGATTCTGCTTATGCTTTCCATCAGGCAGAGTAGAGTAATTTTGGCAGGGCCAAACATAAAAAAAAGATGCCCATCACTTGTTAGAAGAATGTGTTCGTTATAGAAATGACAATCTACAAGGAATCTACAAGGTAGTACAAAAAAATTATATTTGTCTAAACAAATACATAGAAGTCCTAAACTTTTTTATGAAGGCTTCAAAAACTCAATAACTTCTGCAGTAATTGAGCTCAAATTTTGATATGATAGGCAACTTGCTTCTAAGATTGTTATATCTATTTTCCACTTTAGCATCGTTTGTTTCTCATTTATAGTCAATAACAGTTTCAAAGCGAAGCGTAGTGTGATACAGCTAGTCTTGTATAATTTTATACATTTACAATTATCGATCTGCCCGAATCACTAAAGAATTTGTTTTTAAATCCATGTTTTCTCTTCATCTTATCATCATTTGTCTCTCATAATGTATCGTTATACAATTTCTAGAATTTTTAGTCTATTTTAAAAATATTTTATTTAAATCAGTTTATGTAAATGACTACCAAAAATCCGTATAATACTTGTAGAAAAGCATATGCCACAGTCTTCCTTTTTAAGAGACTAGACATATTTTTCTCAGATTGTATTTTACTTTTTATTGCTTTACTTTATTAGAAAGGCCTGCGTTCCAAAGTGGACTATTGAAGGCTGTTGATCTAATTAAGTTGCTTAACTCTTTGGCTTAAATTTATTTCTTATTTTATTCTCGAACAAAGTAATAGCTATTACTTAACAAAGCTGTTTTACTTTGACTGTGGGAGAGCCACGCTTCGTCATGAATTGACCGGCTCGACCGGAGTGATACCACGGTCTCACAGAAAACCGGTGTGAAATAGCGTTTGCACTGTGTTTCGCCGAGTGAGTGAGAATACCGGAGGTTACACACCTTACACACCCAACCCCTCCCCACATCCCTTTTCCCATCCGCCAAAGTTTGGTAATGCACATGTGACGCCTCTAGTGTTGTGGGTGCCCTAGGTTGCTGTCTAGGCCCATGGGCGGCGCCACGCCTCTACTTTGATAATATTGTATGAAAAAAATGTACACATGCATTTCTGGATTACCATTAGAATTATTTTCTTGTTTTGTCTTTTCTAGACTCTTTCTTGATTCAGTCGAGTTAGGGATTTTTAAATTTTACTATTACGTTTCCCCACCAAGATTATACACCTGCCGTGCATTTTACATTATCCATTCTGAGAAAAAATTAAGACCACGCCACAAATAAGTACACGTAGTAACGTAAACTGAAACGACTGAAGCGCGCGACTATACGACTAAATATAAAACATATATTTTGACATAAACAGCAAGTTTTTCAACATGCAACATGTCAAGACTTTAATTTTAATACCAAACACGTGAAGATTATATGAGTTTGATTTTTTTTCAAGTTAGAATCTGAAGTTTTTGTTACGTCATATAAAATGTGGATGAAATTAATAAAACTGATTCGCTTAAGCGTGATTACAAATCTAATCTAAATCATTAAAATGTCTACCAAAACAATAATTCTTATTTTTTTAAATCTTTATTGTTTACATATTTTATGTAGAGGCTTTTAATCAAATATTTACGCCAGCCTCATTGTATCCTACATTAACAATCAACACATAAAAAGTTTCAAAAAGTTATAAATACGTAATACCATACAATAAGGACTCAATCAAAATTACATGGGCAGAGAGTTATATTTTCTTCAAATTATGAATAAATTTTTAAATTTTGATTGCGTCCTCACTGTACGGCTTGGATAGGATGTTCTGAAAACCACCAACATTCAAAATATTATTATTTAAACTAGACAGTAATGATCTAGTAACTGATTTTCTTTCAAAATCACATGATTGAAATGCACAATAAATAGACATAAGACTTCCGAATGCAAATAAAATATATAATAATGTTAACTAGGTATATTTAAAATCATAAGACTTATTTTGAAAAATAAGATAATTTTTTATGTATACAAAGAAATATTTTTGTTAAGGTATAAGTTGTAGCCAACACACATTATACCTATTCTGTTGACATTTACAAACATTTTTCACCATACGACAGCAACAGCATATTAGACAGTAAAACCTGTACGTGGAAGATTCTATGGGCACAGAGTAGAATAAAAAAGTTATCTAAAGTTATGTAATATATTGATTCACATAATATGATGATTAGTATTCTTTTTTGAATTAGGTCTACTAATAGCCTTATTATAATATAATTAATTATGGTTAATCATAGATAGGCCGCATGTCAATGATTTCACAGAAAAGGATTCGTGTTCATGTGCGAAATTTGCTAACATATATTTAAAATATATGATGTGCTATATACTATGAAGAGCTGGAGACAAGAAAAGATGTTGTTTTAACAACTTTTCCGATAGTATAATATATTTAGATATGTTTTCACGCAGCAATTTTTTTAAATACTTGCAATAATATTTAAAAACAGTAATTATAAAACGATTCTCACGTGAAAAGGCTGATTGATGGGTGAGTACATACACATATTTAAATTATATGGCACTGAAATTTGTTACATTCCACAATTTCATGTTTATCCAACACTACAATCCTACTGTGTTCTATTTATATTATTTAAGTTGTATTTAAATTGAAGTGGTTACCGTCCCAGTATATTTGTTGTCCACAAAATACATGTTGTAAAAAGTGTTACAATAGATCACCGTATGCGTTTAGCTTTTTTAGTTTGCAAACGCATTGCCTACAACACAAATATGCTTACAATTAATCAAACACACCCTATAACCACTGCAACAACACCTTCAATTCAGCGACACCTTATCTAATCATATAATTATTTATAGTATATTATTTTGTAGAAGTAAACTCTTACAAAATAATTTACTATAAAAAGTTATATACCTTAAATTAAAAAAACATTCTGTCTTAAACCACGCTCTATGATCAATGTTTCTAATTATTTACAGCTATAATTGAGTTAGAGAACAATATCGACTAACCAAATGCAGAATATATATCTGAAACAAGTGTAATTGGCCTAATTTAAATAAACTTAAATAAAACCAAAAATTTTAACGACTATGGTGGTGTAGTGTTTTACATTAAAGAAAAATTAAACGCATAAGTCTCCGAGATAGATATGACTGAAGCCAGTAAACTATTAATTAATATCTTCAATTTTATTTCCATTATCTATCAACAACCCATAACGTTCTGCTGCATGACTCAGGTTTCCTATCAGAAGAGTTTAGTACTTTTCCGTAGTAAGCATTTATAGATTGCCCTCTTTCAGTAGATCAGATAGATCAGAGACAGACAGCTTTTTCGAGATAACTCGACTTTTTCTGCCAACATTACTTTATGCCTGTTTATTAAAAGAAATTAGACAAAACATCGTCACCCATCTGTGCCACATTTTTAAACTAGGTTTGTGCACTGGTGTTTTAACGTCCATCTGAAAAACTGCCACTGTCACGCCAATCTTAAATCTGGCAATCTAGACGTTCCAAAAATTCTCAAGGTAGTAGAGCCACGCTGATTTCAGCACGAACAGGCTGGCTCGACTGGGGCGGTACTATCCTCGCACAGAAGATCAACGTAAAATGTCAGCGCTCGTGCTGTCGTGTTTCGTTGGTGAGTGCGAGACCGGAGGCCCAACGATGCGAAAGCATCACAAGGCCGCCATGGTGTGGGTCACCATGCTGCGTTGTTACTTTGTCTTCATTCGCAATGAGTATGGTGACCACCACTCTTGGATTCTGCTTTTGCTTTCCACCAAGCGGAGTAGAGCCATTTTGGCAGGCCCATACAAAATAAAAACTATCAGCCAATATCACTGTTATCAACGCTTTCTAAGATCCTTGAGAAAATTGTTAACAAGAGACCTGTTGCCAGATAACCAATTTGGTTTCAGGGGGCAAAAATGTACCAATGATGCTATTAAATTTGTCACTGATACTATCACTTCCCATCTTGACAACGGACACAGCTGTAGTAGTCTTCCTCGAACTAGCAAAAGCTTTTGACACCGTTTTCATACCGATCCTTTAAAAAACTTGAAAACATAGGGACAATGGGCAGTGAGATTAGACTGGTTTAAAAACTATCTTTCTGGATAAAAATATATTGTTGAGGTACCCACCTACCTCCACTATCTACCACATAGGTCCCACCCTTTTCTTTATATACAAGAACGGCATACACCACAAACGCATTTCATTCGCAGAACTCCTCTGTTAAGTCGACGACACCGTCGTTGGATTTCAAGGCCAAAACCGGCAGAGTGTCATTATAAGGTATGTTGCATAGGAAAACGATCCAATTAAGGGACGGGCTGGAAAGGAATCTATTAACTCTAAATTCTAGCCATATAAACTACATCTGTTTTTATAAATAGCTGTTTCTTAAACTAAGAACCCTATCCAAATCTACCCATACTCCCACACGCCATCTATTCTCCACTCGCCACTTAAATGTGTAGTCCTAAGCCCCCTGAACGTTTTAAATATCTCGAGTCTCCTAGAATGAATGCTTACATTCCAGCCTCACTACTTCTAGATTTATAAAACTAATTGACATCATGCGACCACTGAGAAACTCTGCCTCCCAGAAAATCTTAAGTACAGCTTACTTCGTTTTGTGCCAATCAATTATTAGCTACGGTATTGGAATCTGGGATTTTGCGGCTAATTCTGCCTCTACATGAAGGGTCAGCGCTGGCCCAGTGAGACGGCCATGCGATGGTTGAGACGCAACGACTCGATGGCGGCATTCAGTTGCGATCTTTGCGTTTGTCGAGATGGACGTGGAAACATTAGCCGCTGCGGCAATATATCTATACAGTTCGAGCACACACTATCGAATGGGTCACTTGTAGATGCGTACCGCCATCTCTAGCCAACTATCTTTGAAGTGCGGCTAAAAAACCCAAACCGACGCCATTCCATGACGCACGCGCCATAAGCCATCCGACACCACTATGCCCTCCACACGCTGGCCCATCATAGTAGACCATCGCAATAGACCATCGTGTAGAGGAGCCATAAGATTACAATAATCAGACTAGAAAGGGCTTAACGAGCATTACTAAAGGATGGTAAAGAAATCCCACCGCTACTCCACCAACGATTTGTTACCGAAACAAAGGTACTGCAAGTGAGGCAATTATTAATTCTCCATGTTTGTGTTATCACACGCAAAACAACCACTAATATTCCACTATTACATGATGATATTAAGTCTCGACGCACCTATCTACACAAATAAATAAAATTGGAGTATCTGCACGTAATATTAAAATAACCGCTTTTTACTAAATGCATATATATGTTTACACGGTACATATACCAAAAATGTACTTTAAAAAATTTTTGTATGTCGTCTGTCGGTCTGTCTTTCTGTCTGTCTGTTTGTTCTGGGTAATCTCTGGAACGGCTGCACGGCTTTTGACGGGACTTTCACTGGCAGGTAGCTGATGACCCAGGGAGTAACTTAGACTACTTTTCTTAGATTAACTTTGTCCCGCGGCGTTACTCGCGGTACAACAATAACCGCGGGTAACACCGCGGGGTTCAGCTAGTAATAGTATAAGATTCGACCCTTGATCGACCTGCACCGAGCTGATAATAGAATAAAACTTATTTTATAATAAATTTTGTCTATTATAAAATGTGGCAAAAATGGGTACTTAATATTTATTAGTTTATTAGTTATGAACAAAAGAAAAATTAAAAGAATTTCTTTTTCAGGATTTTTTTAGACTACCCCTTTCTAATATATTTTATAATATTATCAGCTCGGTGTAGGTCGATCCAGAGTCGGATCTTAGACCATAAAATACCTCTATCATCTATTAAAACCACATTCGCAAAAAGGTTCACATCGTACAGCCACCAACACACATTCATTAATTTATCATTAAAATGCTCTGTGAAGGACTGCACCATCTACACAGCTAAAGTTAAACTAGCACATTTTATGCTAGGCCTGAATTACATCGATACTGAGGGGTTATTATCTGAATACGAAAACATAGTGCTTAGATAATTAATATGTCAATATTTTGTTGTTTTTATTTTATAACTTGTTTTGTTATTTATATTACACCGGTACGCGTCTAATTCCACTGTTGCATAACGTTGATTTTGTGGCAGCCCAAGATACAAGCTTAGCTTAGTTTGGGTGCCACCAGCTAATATACAAACAATACATGTACTTAAATAAATGGAACTTAAAATCGCCTGGATTGGAACAGGATACCGCATACCCTATTTGAGTAAAAAATCCAAAAAATTAAAGAGACTATAAAATCGTCAGGAGCTTATTCGTTACCTTGAACGAACACATTATTTATGATGTGTGAAGTATCATTAATCATAAAGTTTATGATTTTTAACATCATATCAAAAGCTACTTTTAGCAACCAACTCAAGAATAGATTATTTAGGAATTCACAAACATTACGAGGTGTGTGGAACCTGTAGTAGGTATAAAATGGCATTCAACTTTTTGAAATGTCATACACATTGACCATGCGTTAACATTAATACATAATTTTTCACTGGAGAGCGCACCTTATATCAAAGGTCAACGCCGTGACAGACAATGAACCCACACTTCACCATAAACTAGCATCTGTAAAGAATTAATTATACACTATTATACATTTACTAAGAGATTTATAGGCTAGAAGTCTTTCATTCCTATGTAATAGACGTAGGAGATAGACGCGTGACATTAAACGGCCTCACATTTTGAATAGGTGCGTAGTAGTTTTGAATCTGGGAAATTTATAAATGAGCTTGGAGAATTCCTATGCCTGGTTTCAACATATTCAAATATTCTTACTTGCTTGGGGCTCACCGACCTTAGCTTGTTTACCGGCAGACCGATTAGTTTGTTTACATAAGATAATACAGGAAAGTTTCACCCTGTTTTTTATTTTTTTATTTAAGAGTGATTACAATAGGTTGCAATACCAACTCGAAGACCTGGTTGGGACTGTCGCCAGGGACATCGTAACGGAAACTAAGACGCACATCGGAGAAGCAGTGAAGGGACGAATGCCCGAGAACCTCCCGAACCCGATCCCCAAAACGTACGCTAGTGTCGCAGCAGCCCTGCCCGGGCGTCGACCGGCGCTTCACTCGATGGCGGTGACCTCCACGGACAATCAGGAGACTGCCGATGAGGTACTCGCCAGGGTGAAGAAGGCGGTCGACGCCAGGAGCACCGGCCTGAAAATCAGTAAGGCACGGAAGGCTAAAAATAGCACAATAATCTTGGGCTGCGACACAGAGGTGGAGATGGCTAAAGTCAGGGACAGGATTGAGTGCAGCAGTAATGGGCTTGTGGTAGCGCCCATGAAGAACAAGGATCCACTCGTCGTCCTCAAGGACGTTTACACGGACAGCGACGACGACGAGATGGTAAGGGCTCTCTACACCCAAAACGCCGATGTCTTCATGGGCCTACCACAAGAGGAAATAGAACTTACCATCAAATATAGGAAGAAAACAAGAAACCCAAAGACCTCGCATATTGTCATCCAGGCAAAGCCAAGAGTATGGCAGAGGATGACGGAGGCTGGAACCCTCTACCTGGACCTGCAAAGGGTCAGAGTGGAGGACCAGTCTCCGCTCATCCAATGCACGAAGTGCTTGGCCTTCGGACACGGCCGAAAGTTCTGCACCGAGAGTGTGGACAGGTGCAGCCATTGCGGAGGCCCGCATCTGCGCGAAAAATGCGCAGACTATACCGCGAGGAAAGAACCGCAGTGCTGCAACTGCTCGCACTCTGGGCTGCAGAACATCGGCCATAACGCTTTCAGTTCCGAATGCCCAACCAGACAAAAATGGGACTACCTGGCGAGATCCAACACCGCGTATATATGACTCACACACTCACTCATGCACACACACAACACAGAAACACACACACGTTGATTTGATAAGTATATAGTAAATATATATGGACACATCAAAACATGCACACAAACAATGAACACGTACACATAAACAAATAAAATAGGATGGAAGCAATTCACAAAGAGGGTGGCAATAATTATATATATTTGTACATATATATATATTGTTGAGAAGAATGACGGAAAAGAAAAGTGTGAATATTAGAAAGAAACACGAACATAAAAACTTGACAAGTACACAAAACACATACACAAGTCATATATACCGCGATCTCCCAGGATAGAAAACAACACCTAAAAAGACAACTTGGAGACAGTAACAATAAAACTGAGATAAATATTAAACAGATAGAGTGAATAGTAAATTAATATTACAACAACTTAGAAAAAATTGAACTATTGAGAAACAAAAATTGCAAACCAAAAGGATAACTAGATAAATAAGTTAAGTCAAAAATACATGTTAAATAAACTAGGAAATACAAAACTACAAATTAGAAAAATAACCACAGTATTAGAAAAAACAATAAGTAGATAATAAGAAGTAAAGAAATATATGAGAATTCAAAAACAGAAAATGTATATAAAATAATAAAGGCGACCAGCATTAATTAATAAAATATATAATAATATTCATTTGGTAAACAAATTAAAACAGCAAAATACCGGGAATATCACCCGACAAAACTACATAAAACAAACGATGGTACTTAGCACTCCGAATAACAAGGTCCTGTCGTACCTTTGGACGGGGAAAAGCTGCGTTATCCCCTAATGGGATAACAATAAAAAAAAAAAAAAAAAAAAAAAAATAGGTTGCAATAATATCAGACACTTATAACTTTGCTCGATACACATCCGGATATTGGATTGATATCGCAGGCCGTGGGTGATTATTTCTATTGTGGTTTCTTACAGATAGACTATCTGTATGAAGCCACAATAGAGATAATTAAATTGAAAATATTGTGTGTGTTTGTGATTTCTGCATTACAGGCCATTACTTTAACCAAAGTTGTCTATTAAGTATACATATAGTATTTTTAAGGTTATTTTCAATAACACCATGGTTAGTATGTCACGGGTGTAGGACACTAATGATATAAAAAGACTTGAGAGGTGTCAAGGACACCCGGATTGAACGAAATTTACTGTCAGGATTCTTTATTGTTCTTTTTTTTTATTTATTATGTACAAAAAACCTGTATATACTCAACAAAAATAATCGTCGTGACACCACATTGTTCAATGCGAAATAGAAATGAAAATATCTGGTTTGCTTTTTGTAAGAGAGAGAGAGAGACAGACAGAGAAACATGCGCAAGCCGCACGGCTTACAATAGCTTACTATAGCAAAAAGTATCGTTACAACTTTTCGTGAGAATTTTTTCTGTCTAGCCCCCTTTCACATCGCGTGATAAGGAACTTCGTTCCAAAAATGAAGAGCGTCCTCACGACAATGATGCTGATCTTAATGCAAATGTTGTAGCTACTTCAGAACCCATCAGTAATCAAACACGAATGTTTGATGTAATGGATGACAATATATAGTAGGAAATGCTAAAGATTATAACCTTGTTATAGCGAAGTGTTTGTGTTTCATTCGATATAAATACAATTTATTTTACAACTAATTCAGCTATTTTATGTTTAACGAACAAACTGACATATTATTTACATGCTCTGTCTGTTTCCAGGGTAGGGAGGGTGACATATAAACGCCGGAAATGTTTTTATACTCATTGTTTCCTATCCGTCTTACCAATCTTAAGCAAATAAAATTCTATACTATTTAAAGTTTCTATTTTATTTAAGCAAAAGCAATGTTTATTAAATATAATTTAAAAAATAAAGCTGTCAAAGAACACAATTACATACTTTTTTGATACTATATATTCCCTAAAATGATAATGTAATAGAAGAGCTTATATTTTTTGTAAATAATTTAGAAAGATGTTTCGTAACGACGCCAGTTTTTGTATAAGTTATCTTTATCCATCAAAATATGAACAGAGTACAATGTTATGTTTATTACGAAACACATATATTGGAAAGATCCAATAAATGTGATTCGTAAAGAATTTTTTTTTTCCATTTCTTTCGTATGTTTCTTCTTTTTAGAATAATTATAATTTTTACCTGACTACCAAGAAAGTGCTTTGTTTTTCACGATTATCTTATAAATTATATGTACATTGTAGACGTACATGTAATTTTCTATCAAACTATCTAAAAACATCTCAAAATCCTCCTTTGTTTTAAAGGATGGCGGTCGATAAAACCCCACGATGGCCATTTTACTATCTACAGTAGTGCAAACCAGACAGTTTGCACAACTGAAGTTAGGTTCATTTTCTATTAATTTTAAATCTCTACGAACTTAATCACTAACGGAACTATGCGTCTCATTCAAATTTTCAAATCACTTAAGAAGTCGGCTAGCTCTGATATTATTAATCTGGTGTACCTCGCAGTGTGTAAAAGTGATGATATGTTAACCATTTAGGTCTACAACTGCCAAATTTTAAGTCGCCTGTAAGGTACTAACCGTGAGGCAACTTTACATTCTTCAAACAAACGTCAGTTAGGCAATTTCATTCCACCTCCAGAACACAATAAACGAAGATTTAATGTCCCGTTTGCCACAAAACCTTCTTTTCATTGCAGAGCTTGTGTTATGGGTACTAAACAACTGATATATATACATATTTACTTTTTTTGTAAATACATATATATGTACGTAGAAAAATCCAAACCCCGAAACAAATATTTGCAGATCATACAAAAATTTGGTCTGACACGGGAATCGAACCCGAGACCTCAAGCACAGCAGTCGCATGCGCTGCCACTGCGCCACCGAGTCAGTCAGGACTTATTAGGACTTTAACACACAATATTATCAACATTTATTGGGTTCATTATGTTTTACTATTGTAATTATTTTGAGATCATTAATTATTTTGTATTATTTTGAAATGGTCTATCATAAAAAAAAAAAAATAAAAAAACGGTATGTATCAGTGACAGTTGAAGAATATGTATGTAGCAAATAGCAAATTTGATTAATTTTCTTGATACAAATTGTCACATGTGTATGAATGTGATCATTCCTTCGACAAAATTAGTTTGTTTAATATAATAAATGAGACAGTGTTCAGAAATTAAGATTAAAGTGATGTTCTTTTGTAATATTTTTTATAGTTACACATTTAATTGTGCAGAAAGGTGTTTATTAATTTGTCCATATGAACCCCACGTGCTTAGGATACGGTTTCATTTGCAATCTCCTCTTTCAGGTCCTTACCAACGTTTACGCACCATAATAAAATTTTGCATGTATTTTATTATAGGTTTAGAAAAAGACATAGTAAACATATATTAAGTCAGCTATTAATTATTTATATTTTTATTTTTATTATATTTACCATAATTTCTGCTCGTGCTTCTGAGGCAAGTTAAACGATCATCACTGCTGCTATGATGTTCCTGCGGGTGGTGAAGTACGCACGGAATCATGGTCACAGTTGATTCAGATGAAGCAAGCTGAAGAAGGTAAATAAAGTAAAAAGTTAGAAATATTATTTATGAAATTAACTGACCTGATAATTTTTTAAGTGATTAATATTCATTAGAATAGTAGGTATAGACTTAATTTTGTCACAATCTTCTTAAAAATATATTCCGTGTTTCTCAGAATAAAGTTCATGTTATTGCAGTCTTTAATGATTCTTCCGGACTAATATTTAAATATTAAGTAGGTGTTTATATTATTTAAACATTTAAAATTTTGGAAGGTCATACATAACCACGTATTTTTTTTTATTGAAACAAACAAATAATTTATTGTATAGGTGTCATAATTGGAATTGTAAGACAGGTATGAATACTCGACTAAGGATGTCAAAATCAGTTTTTTTAACCAACTTTCTCGAAAGGAGGCGGTTCTCAATTTGATTGGTATTTTTTTTTGTGTAAATACACCAATCACTCCGTCAATTGTGAACCAATTTTGAAAATTATTGTTGTATTCGAAAGGGTATGCTCCCCATGTGGTTGGGACCACATAGTCACTATATCAGGATCTGATGATAAATTTCAAGGGAATCGAAGGAACACTCAAATTTGTTAGGCACGTACTATGTTTTTCATATATTTTCTAGTCATCAGTTTATGATGATAAATAAATAAATAATAAATTAATATTTCGGGCATGTATCACACAACGCTATCTAGTCCCAAGCGAAGCAGAGCTTGTGTTATGGGTACGAGACAACTGATACAAAGACATATGTCCTTTTTTTTGTAAATACATACATATTATACATAGAAAACACCCAAACTTCGAAACAAATATTTGTAGATCATACAAACATTTGGTCCGACCCGGGAATCGAACCCGAGACCTCACGATCAGCAGTTTAAGTTAAAGTTTAAGTTTTGAAGTCAGTTTTTTTTAATGTTTTTTTTTTATCTATACCAAAAGTGCAAACCAAAAATAGGAACATGAAATGACCATAATTAATATATTGCAGTTTTGAATATACAAATCCAACCGTCGCAGATTTTATCAAATACCCTATAATAGTCGCAAATAGTTTGAGCTTCTAATCTTGACTAAGATTAGAAGCTCAAAAGTAACTCTGTTTGTCGGCTCAAAAGTAACTATTACGCTTTCACAGTAAACGACGTAACGAATTTGTATTAACGGATAAATTATAATAATCCTATTAGGATAAATAGATAGATTGGACGTAGGCTGCTTTTTGTTGCTATAAGCGACATATACGCGGGCAGAGCCGGAAAAGCTAGTATAGAATAAGTATAATATTCATGTATAATTGAACTATATACATATGTAGTTTGTTATAGCAACGAAGTTTTTTAAGTAATTTTAATAATTTTTCTAATAGCATATTTCAAAAAGATTAAAATCTTGAACAAGTAGAAACTAAAATTACTCCAACTTACTTTTAAGCGCCAGATATCTGACGGTCAGATTCTTAGTCGAGGCTCAGATCAAAAGTGACAAAGTACTTTCCAGATGTCTAGATGGTCTGAAAGGAATTATTACAAATTTTAATTCATTGACTTTTTAATTTTGAAAACTATTTAATTCTGAAGATAATGAACAGGTGTGAGAAGTCTAATATATTAGAGGTTAGTGATATGTGACTCTAAACATCGAATCGGACATCTTAAATATAAAAAAGCGACACCTATACGATTTTATTAGAACTGTAGTTTCTCATTAGAAAAAATTGAGAACTGTTTGCCTCAATTCATACTACTAATAAAATCCTGGATAAACATATTCAAGACACAGACTTTAATACTGACCTTTTTACGCATTAACAGTAATAGTGTAAAAAAGATCAAATCTGGTCATGGATATCGAAGCTGGATCCGGATGTCGTAGTAATAGTAGTTATTGAATCCCCCCTATTTCAGGCGCAACGTGGCACCATGTGTGGTTTTAGTCGGTTTGATTCCAACACATTGCCCCACCGGAAACACCGGTAGGGCGACAACCCAATGGGAATTTCAGGGAGATTGTGAAGTGGTTGAATGACAACCTTTTGACATTAAACCTTGATAAGACCAAATACATTACTTTCACACCGCGGTCTAATACTCAACCGCTAACTGATTTGTGCGTTAGGGCACATTGCTAACTGTCCACAGGTTAGTTTCACCCACAGCATAAAATATCTTGGTCTGATTCTGGATAGACATCTTAACTGGTCCCTACACGTTCAGTCTTTAATAGCCCGCATCAGAAAATTAATGCCTCTCTTCTATAAACTCAGAAGGTCTGCAGATACTGCTACATTGCTGTGTGTTTATCATGCACTCGCGCAATCCTTGCTCCAGTATTGTATAGTCGCATGGGGTGGTACTTGTACTAGCACATTGCTTCCTTTGGAGCGCGCACAGCGTGCAATCATAAAGGTAATCTACAGTAAACCCCGTAGGTATTCCACAACCCTCCTTTATCGCGAATGTTCCGTTCTTACTGTACGACAGATGTTTATAATGAATACTATACTTCGTAAACATAAAACTCTGACCTACATTCCGCCACTTAAACGTAACAAAACCAGAGTTTGCAGTATACCCGCACATAAGACAGTTCTGGCTGGGCGACATTTTAATATAATTGGCTTACGTCTATATAATACAGCGAACAGACTGAATAATATTTATAAACATAACTTTGAAAAATGCAAAAGTGTCATACGAGATTGGCTTTTGACCCTTGACTACAGTCAGACAGAAAAAATTGTTCATAACAAAGACTCAATGTAAAATCTAATGTTTACATTCACACGCATACACACATACTCTCACACACACTAACATTCATACATATTTGTATCCCTAGTAATATAATTCTCAAGCAGGTATAATTCATACTCCTGGCAAACACATACGTCCCATTAATTTATTTTTTATTGCTTCTACCTACATACTATTATTTTGTTATCATTTACATATGTTTAGATTTTAGTTTACTTTTAAAAATGTACTTTTTCTAAAGGTGTAAAGATCACTTAGTTGCGTTAATTTTATTGTGATATAAGGAAGACCCAATTGTGAGTTCCCAGAGTGGAAGACGCTGGCAGCTATAGCACAGTTTAATACTATTATGGTGGCCGACGTTAACTTACTAATGTAAGGATTTGTAACAATCGCTAGTGTCTTTGTAATAGCATTAAGAAAGAGTGAATAAATAAACTTATTATTATTATTATTATTAAAAAAAAAATTTCCACACGTAAAAAAATGGATATTGGAGTTAAGATACAGTTATAAATGTAGAAACCATTTTCATATAATAACACACACTAAAATTGCATAAATATCCATACCCTATCACTTCCAACTTTTTCTTTTCGTATTTTACGCTTTAAAAAAGCAAACATTGATGAATAGAACCTCCAGCTCTAGAGCATAACAAAAAAATATCATTTAGTGAATTCTTTAATCTGAGTTTTTTTCCCAAATTAAGTTGAAGTCGACATTAAGTCTACTACGATACGATTCAACTTTGACTTTTTACGCGCACTGACTGCCATAAGACCTCCACAAACCGAGTACTATGCGATATCATTTAACTTAATATATACCTAATTAATAATAAAGACGTCCATAAATTATGTATTCTATGTAAAACAGAGCGTACGCAGGCTACTATCATGTTACATCTTTAAGTTGATGAAACCCAAATAATTATAATTTTGTCATAGTAACAAGCAAAGCCATGCACCATGACCCAGAAGCGATGGCATTGTAATTTTTTTTGATCTTAAGAGAAATGTATATTATGTGCCCATATTAAGAAGTCTCATAGGATCTGGTGTATCTTTGTGATTTGTTTTACTTCGAGTCTATGAGTCAAGGGTTTAATTATTTTCAGCAGACTAAATTCCTTGAGGATATTTAATTATTTAACCTTCCTGCAATTACATTGCATAAGGCGGATATGGAAGAACGCAAGAAACTAATAAAGCTAGGGCTAGCTTTACTAAATGGAGACAGCATTTTTATAAATATCTGTTCCATATGAAAATTACTGCCTCGTTCTGGAATAAGGAATTTTAGAGGTGTTTTACGACCGTGTCTCCGAGAGCACGTTAAGTAATCGATCCCGGTTGTTATAAACATATATGGCAATCGTTATAGGGAATTCAGAACCCTCAAATACACAGATAACTAGTTGAACCTTCGTATTTAATACACCCTCAAGGTTCAATTCCAGTTGCTCCGTAAAAAACTAATATTTACGTAAAACGTATTTCTTGTATTTAAAATAAGAGGACTAGGAAACACCCATGAAAATAATGCTACCCCTACATTATAGTTGTGTTTTTCATACAAATAATTTTGAATGACTATTTGAGTCATTATTTTTATTAAGTACTTTTTATATAACTTCAATAAAAACCAAATTTTAGACTGCAACCTAAGCTATATATGTTGGGTCGCATTACTTACATAACAAATCGCAGCATGTTTATGTGAGTAAGAGAAAACTAATAAATTTTGTAAATAGTATCTTTATTATATTAGGATATATAAAATTGGTAAAAAAATTATGTACAAACATTTAATTCTCTTTTTATATGAATCAGGAACTTGAGGAACTTGAGAATATATTCTGGGGCAAATGGGCTCCATAGGCTACGAAACCATTCTCGTCGGCAGTATAATCTACTCTGTAAGTCACACCATCAGGGCCGACGTACTCATAAAATCCTTTAGCCTTTGTGCCATCATTATCGTTCTCAATAGGCTCCAATCTGCCGGCTTCTTCGGCAAGTATCTTATTCTCAGTTTCGTAAAGGTAGTGGTAGCCATCGGGCTGAACTTCTTTATTAAGACGAATAATGCCATACTTGTAATCGTAGTTAGAACCATAGCCAGATACTGCGCCAACAGCGGCTCCCGATCCAGATCCTTTTCCTGCTCCAGATGCAGATCCAGATCCATAATCAGCCCCATATTTTCCAAACCCACTGTTCGGTTTGCTACTAGAGCCACTACCAGATCCGCTACCAGAACTACTACCAGATCCACTGGACTTATCTCCAGTGTAGAATCCACCCGCAGAGCCACCAGATCCGCTACCAGACCCGCTGGACTTATCTCCAGTGTAGAATCCACCCGCAGAGCCACGGTCACCGCGGTCACCACTAGTGGAAGTTTAATTAAAGTTAGAGTATTGTAAACTAGAAGAATCTAGAATTTTCAAAATAAACTAAGTTTTTTTTATTTTCAAGAGGCTTATTGAAAATTATATAGTGTATTACGAAATTGGTGTAGTCTATAAAAAGAATCATGAAACGACTGTCTTCTTCTTCCTAGCCTATATTATACCTAAGATTTTTGAGGTTGGATAGTTCATTAGATTTCTCATACCCTGAGGGCGAACTGAATTCAAAGATCGAACTAGCTGTTGGTATATTTGAGGATAATGACTTCCCAATAACAATTGCCATAGATTTTCATGACGGTATGGGCATGAAATACCGCTTAACTTCCATACTCTGGGCTGTTAGAAAGAATTTCTTGTAAGAAAACTCCAACAACACTTTGGGCTCGACCCGGGAATCGAATCCGAGACCTATTGATCGGCAGTTGCATACACTAATCGAGACCAGCGTGGTAGCATGGAATCATGAAACAGAGTATACTGACAATATTAAATTGATAATGTTTTAATACCTTAGGTCTGTATATGTGTACTCACTTGTAATTGCCACTGTTGTCAGGAACATATCTACCAGAATCATCGTTGTAGAAGCCGCCAGGGCCACCTGCGCTACCCGAACCAGAATAAGCCCCACCAGGACCGCCTGCGCTACCAGAACCTGAATAAGCCCCACCAGGACCACCTACACTACTCGAACCACTGTAGAAACCACCTGCACCACCACGGTCACCTCGGTCGCCACTAAAGGAACATCATTCACATTTTTAATAAGATAGTTTTATATTAATGGTTCGATCTAATTTTTTTTCTGCATAATTATTATTTATTTTAAAATAGTATCAGTAAAAGATTGCTAGCTTTTTCTAACATTCAGCTAACAATATTTATTATTTAGTTAGAATATTAAGAACTGACTTGTAAGCTCCAGAGTTATCGGGCACGTAACGACCAGAGTTATCAGCATTGGAGTTGTATCTGCCAGCATCGTCATAGTAACGTCCAGAATCGTCGTTGACGCGTTGTGGAGTGTAGTAATATCTTCTTGGCGATGGAGTGGTTGTTATTGAAAGTGGTGATGAAGAGTAATAGTTGTACCGCCTTGTCGTTGGGAACGAGTAGGATCTGAAATAGTATTTTAACTATTTTATTCAATTGTTTAGAATAACTACCATACTTAATTTTTGGATATTTATAACTAAACAGTATGGCTATCCGTTACAAAGAAAAGGGCTTGTCGTATATTTAACTCTCCCAATTTACTAATATCAGTCGTAGTGTCAACAATTTTATGAAAACCTTTAACTTTTAGGTCATATTATTGACTGCCTCGTTGACGCAGTGGCAGCCAGCGTATACGATTGCTGTGCTTGAGGTCTCGGGTTTGATTCCCGGCTCGGATCAAATCTTTGTATGACCTTATAATATTTGTTTCGGAGTTTGGGTGTTTCCTATTCATAATATGTTTGTATTTACAAAAAATATGTATTTATAGCAATTGTCTAGTACCCATAACACAAGCTCTGCTTAGTTTGGGACTTGTGTGAGTTGTCCGAAATATTTATATTGAGAGGATTTAGGTCGAATGTTACGCATATTGAGACACCTTTTTTAAGTCATTCACCTACTGACGTTGTTTAAAAGGCCGCAGGCGGCTGTTTGAATACGGACACTTTGAGAGTTGCAGCGATTTGACATGCGTTTTCTATTTTATAAATCTTGGCGATAATAGAAGTGTTTAAATTAAAGTACAGTTGACTTCTATGAGTCTCCGTTCCATACGTGTCTCCAAAATGTATAAAATAAAAACTATATACATTAGATTACGTCACATTATTTTTTACATGAAATTATTTTAACACGCTTTGGCTTCACCTGTATGTTTATATGTGTACGACTTTTGAAAGCGTATCTTCTTAGTTTTTTTAAATAATCGTTTCATTTTATTTATTTTGAATAGTTATTTATAACATATTACGATTTTCTTTTTAGTATTTAGATTATATGAAAAATTTATAAGTATAGTTTATGTTGGTAACAAACCATTGTCACAACATTTCCATTTACGAACCGTTTTACAAAATTCTATCATTTTCATTTTAAAGGATGACTAGCCGACCCACGCAACCTCGTTTGCGCCTTATATTGCCCGTAGCGTGAAAATTTCCCCCGTTTTTCAAACATTCTTCATTGCTGCTCCGCTCCTATTAGTAGTAGCGTGATGATATATACCCTATAGCCTTCCTCGATAAATGGACTATCCAACACCGAAAGAATTTTTCAAATCGGACCAGCGGTTCCTGAGATTAGCGTGTTCAAACAAACAAACAAACTCTTCAGCTTTATATATTAGTATAGATTATTTTTGGTTCCATTCAAATGTAAAGAAAAAAAAAGAAAAAATTAAGGAATGAATAATACAGTTCATTACAATATATTTTCATTAGGCCGATGGAAATCAAACTATAAAAAAAAATTTTCTTGCCTGTAAAAAACGATGAGGAAACTATGTTTGTAAAATGTAGTTTTTATGATTTTAATAAAAGTAAACACTGTATTTTTTTTCAATGCCTATTCAAAAGCGTCTACATTTTCATTAATATGGAAATAATAATAAAAATTATTAGGTTTACTCAGTTAAAATTTTCAAAGTCATTAAAAATTAAATTGGTAATCCATTTGTTAAAATTATTTTTTAATATGAAAATTTGAACGTTTCTCTTGAATGATACAATAAATTATTTAATTTAAAGTAAATCCAGGTTTTTCTTGCTACTGGTTTTCCGTTTAAAATTACCAAATGATAAATGGAAAATAAATTGGTACCAATTGTAAGTCTCAATGATATTATTTTTTTGATTGCTTATACCTATAAAAATATATGATCTTTATAAATATGTTTATTAATAATACTTATTTGTGGTGTAGTCAACAATTAAAGTGTAATACAAATAATTTACCTTGCACTACTCAGGACATCTCCCAAGGCTACAGCCAGTGACAGGCTAAGTACCTGGAAGAAAAACGCAGAAATTGGTTTACTGCAAGTTATTATACAAAATATCACTAAAAGACGTGTTCTTAATTCATGATAATTGATAAATTTAAATTGTAACATTTACAAAGTCATAAATTTTGTCAACTTGTTTTTAGAAAAGTTTACTGATTTCAAAGTATCACTCGATACTTACCAAAAACACGCGCATTTCCGCTGGTATCGAGCGAACTTATAACATTTGAATGTGCTCTGCAATAGGTAAATGCGTATTTATACCTTTTTTAATCTAATTTTATATTACTTTACGGTCCAGTTGGTCTCGTTTATTATGTTTTGTTTGATGTTAATTCATTAGTACAGCGTTTCTCAATTTTAGAGTAACATCTTCAGCAACAATTAAAGATACCTGTAGTCTGCATGAATTTATAAAGCACTATTTAGTCTAATTTCCCGTGGAATAATTTTTAAAGAGCTGGAGACAGTATTATGATATTTTAGTGAGCAATAACATTATATTCGCTATTTGAACTGAATATTATATTTGTAACTTTCCCCTTTACTTGTAGATGAATAATAATAAACTCAGATCAGGGAATTGAAAATTACTGTCGCAGTTTTTGTACTACAAGTGCATTTCTCTCCTTAAACAGTTAAAAGTTTAAGTTTAAAATTAATAGTTAAAAATGTTAAAAAAATTATTTTAGCCACGTTTTTATGCCTTAGTTGCTAAACTAATTATGATAAAGTTCTATTATTGTGACAGACGACACTTTGATTGAACTAGGGCTATTATGTAGCTTCTACATGGAGAAGAATTTGTTAAAATGAAATTAGCATACATTTAGAATCATAAACATGATTATGATATGCTTTTGTTATTTGTCGTTTATTTGGTATAAACTGTTTAATTACTCTTTGTTAATACATATTTGTGGTGTAACCAACAATTAAAGTGTAGTACAAATACTTTACCTTGCATTACTCAGGACATCTCCCAAATCTACAGCCAGTGACAGGCTAAGGCTGGCTGGCTAGTGGCAGGTTCATCCCCTTTTTTCTATTTCCATTTAGTTATTTTTAAACTGATGTCCAAAAGGGATTGGAAAGGGAACTTAGATAAAATCATAAAACTCTTGCTAAAATTATTTAATAATAATAAAAAACATATATGACACTATTCACGGGTATATTTATAGCGTTATATTAAATGACCTACTTTTACTAATCTATTTTACAGAATCTTATTATACAGTTTCTGAACATTTTAGTATGTCACTTTTGATTTTTAATTTGCACAATATGAAAATATTAATGTTAAAAAAGAAAAGATAAATTTACACAAAGACAGTGAAATGGGACTAAACCATTAGGATTTATTTTTTCGTGAGTACTGCTAATTAAATCGTGAGACATCCTGCTGTTTAAAAATATATTTGGATATAAAATACAGCTTTTTCACAACTTGGTTTTTGTGATTTTATACACAAAAAAATATATAAATGTATCTTCTCAAAATCCTCAAGATCTAATGCTGCTATACATTCCATGCGATACATATTCTAAATCTTAGGTTGAAAAGGAAATTTGAGTTTTAAATTTATTATTTTATAATTACTTTATAATATAATAGTTTTAATTACGATTCCTCAAAGCAATGAAGGATCTGGTGAACATCAATATTATAGTTTTTAGTTTACGCGCTTTTAGGGTTATCTACGCGTTTTAAAGATGCTGCTATATTGACCGGTTAGAAATTCAAATTGTTCGATTGACCAGAGTTTTAAATAATGGTCGTACTTAGCCTAGAATTATATTCAATTAACTTCATAGAGTGGTAAGTGCCAATATAGTAGTAACATCAGTAATGACGTAAGATAGTAAAAAGAGAGCTTTTTTTGCCACATCATGATTCTTGGATAGTGTCAAGATTCCTGGATAGTCTTGATTCTTCAAAAAAAATCGGTTTTTGTAGATCTAAATGACTCAGAAACTTGAGTTTTTACGTGAAAGAAAAGTATTTTACAATAATTTCAATTTAATATTTTCAGACGTTTCTGAGTTTCTGTTTTATTTATTTCCATATCTTTTTCTTTCTATTCTTTTTTGAGAAATAGAATACAGATCATACATCTCATTAACAGTCTTTAGGAGTCCACAGTTGTACATAGGTTTCGGAGGTTTTAGAGGCACTAGACAAGTGTACCACACCGGCTAGTTAGCTTGGTATAGGATTTGTATTAAGTATTTCTTTTCTTTTTAACCGACTTCAAAAAAAGGAGGTTTCTCAATTCGACCGTATATTTATTTATTTTTTATTTGTATTCGCGGATAACTTCGTCGTTTGTGAACCGATTATGATAATTATTTTTTTAATGGAAAGGAGATGCCCCAACGGTGGTACCATGTTGGGGACATTAATATCTGATGATGGCATCCAAGAGAAATCGAGTCGAACCTTGAAGTCGGTTTTATTTTTGTTAAAATTGTACTTGTCAGAGCTGTTATTCTCGGTTGTTTGCTCCCTAAGTCAGCTTTTACAACAATACAGAATGAATAGGGATAGTCCATATTTTAAATTCATCACTTTACGAATGAACTCTAAAAACCAGAAAAAATACAAACATTACGCTTACAACATATTCATAAAATAAAAGAAATATGATAATAAAAAAATATGAAACATTGTTATGTTATATTTCTAATGCGCTGAACTTTGCACTTTTAACTGCATTAGGTTTGACTCGTTTTTTTCTATATCGACCTATTTAAACAGAGGTATATTGAATACACATAATTTTTACATTAATTTGTTTTCTTTTTTAAAAAATATATTTTATTAATGTTATTCTTCCAGAGGTTTTAAAGAATTTTGTTATTATTTGAGTGTATGTGTGTTTACACTCTTCATTTCAGGCACCAACGTAAAATCAACTTTAAAAAGTCAATTATTTAAGTTAATGTATTGAAAGTTAACTAAAGTCTTATATTTTAACAATCATGCGTAATCTGAAAAGTAAATCCTATTGACTTAGACTTGTGTTTAGCTAGAAGGAATAGAATAGGTACATACGATCTATACAATTCAGTTGTAGTCTATAATACAATACATGTATATAAAATTTGGATCCGGGTGTTAAAAAAGAAGCAAAGCAACATGAAAGGCAACATTTAAAAATTTACAAGTAAATTGTAAAGAAGTCCTAGAACGTACTCATTTAAGCGACCTCGGACGTTAAGGTAAAAATCTCTACATTATTTTACTTGATAAACTGGCCATATCTTTTATGCCTGTGTTTTATTAAGAACTATTTTATATTTCTGCTTGCTGGTTGGGTTACTGCGACATCTTTAGTGCGCGTATATTGCGTGGTGGGTCAGTATCATTCATGCCAACCCAGTTCTTCCAAGAAGCCTAGCAGACCTCTCACGTTGCCGAGGACTTCTGGAAGCCTTGTGGGATCCTTATTTTGTATTTACTTATTTTTTATTTTCTATTTAAGTTCCTTCATGACACACATTTGAAATGCCTGAGGTCTTTTGAAAAACCTGCGATTGAAAGTACCAAAACATCCTACCAATTTTGTACTAACTCATTTTCCGTAGAAGCTGTACGATTATGGAATGCAATACCGATCTCTATTAGACGTGCCCAATCTGTTACTACTTTCAAAACTAAGTTAACTGAGCATTATCTGTCTTTCATAGTTTGAAAGTAACGTATGTATGTATATAAGTAGGTTAACATTGATATATAGTATTATATTCATATGATTATGTATGTATGGTATTTTTATTTGCTTATTTTATTTCATATTGTCATTTTTTTTTTTTTAAGTTTTTGTAATACACGTAAAATACTTGTTTTTTTCTTTTTTTCGTACTTAAATACATCGCATCAGCTTATAATGAAACTTATCCATCCAAAGGTTGCCTGGAAGAAATTGTTATGACCAATAAGACTGTATATTGTTTGTAAACCCTGGTGTAGAAATAAAGTATTATCTAGATAGATAATACTATTAATAATGTTGCGATAGTTTGAGAAACATTAGAATATAATTTTATTTGGTGATCCTATATAGATCAGACTGACGACACGTATAATATATGGAGATAAATACTGTATACATGATGTTAATTTTTAGAACCGAAGTTTAACTTTTTACATGTAAAAATCTAAAATGTATGGAAATTATGTCTACTTAAAGAACTATTAATCATAATAGAAAATTTAAGAAATGTTGATGTATGAACCTATTATTATGGCATTTTTAATTGCAATCAAAATCATAAAAATATAAGTATGTATGAGTAACTGTATTGTATAGTGAGTATAGTGACCACAACATCAATCAACTTTTTATCTACTCATTAGAAGTCAGCGAGGTGACTCCTAAACCATTGAGCCATCTTTGTGGCAAGTTAAAAGTTGTGTTTCAATTTGTTTTCTTGACATAGAAAAATTGGTAGACCTTACCGATTAATCAAAGTTATATTCGTCACATACAGTCATACATAACTTGAGAGTTAAATATTTATTGCGCGATTTTATGAACCCAAAAAGTAATTTAATGTTTTAAATCTTATAAAATTTGTGGCTGTATGAAAGTTTCACGATTAACATACAGTTTCTGTTCATGATAGCAGTACATACATTTTCAATGAATTCAGAATACGAAATGACTCATTCTATTTATATTGCCTTTGATTGTATCTGTTTAGCCGAAAATTATAATAGAAACACAGAATACATGTTCTGCGTCTATGTCTAGGTTCAATGACATTAAATTAATTAATTAGAATCGTTTAATATAATCATATATGTGCGGTGTCGTGTGAGACAATGGAGATGTCTAATTTTTGCCCCAGAATGATCCGAGATCATGTTTTAGTTTTGGAATAAATAAAATACACGATATATTTTGAGTAACTTTAAAAAGTCCATAGCAGATTCGGAAAAAAACTCAAAAATTTTAACCGATGCATCTTGAATTAATTTTGAAGGAATTTTACTTGCAATATGATAAAAACATGATGCAAAGTGGGGTAAACTCTAGATTTTTTTTTTCATGTGCGCTTTTTATTGAAGTCCATTCGTTTTTATACATATAGAAGATGAAGTTAATCAAATCATTGTCTGCAATAATGGTCGTAGTATTACAGGCTAACACACACAACCATTAGGCATAAGTATATTTTAAGCTTGAAGTTAACAATGTTAACATTATTTTAATCATATATCTATCTATACTAATATATAAAGCTGAAGAGTTTGTTTGTTTGAACACGCTAATCTCAGGAACCGCTGATCCGATTTGAAAAATTCTTTCGATGTTGGATAGTCCATTTATCGAGGAAGGCTATAGGGTATATATCATCACGCTACTACTTATAGGAGCGGAGCAACAATGAAGAATGTTTCAAAAACGGGGAAAATTTTCACGCTACGGGCAATATAAGACGCAAAGGAGGTTGCGTGGGTCAGCTAGTTTTCATATATTTTTTACAGAGCAGTAGCATAAAGCAACTTGGTATAGATTATAGGATCTCATGATGTAAATTGAAGTGATAATCATCAAGAACTATATAATTCCCTTAGTGGCATTGAAATAATATAAGGACACCTGCAACACCAGAGGCGTCATAAGAGCGTTGCCGGCCTTTGGGGGATGGGGAGGGGAGATAGGGGGTTTGATTTATGGGCCTCCGGTATCATCACTCACTCGGTGAAACACAGCGCAAGCACTATTTCACACCAGTTTTCTGTGAGGCCGTGGTATCACTCCGGTCGAGCCGGCCCATTCATACCGATGCTTTGGTGGATTGCGATGCGATGGTGGTGCTTTGCTTCATAGACCTTTTAAATTCTTTTAATAGAAGATCTCAACTATCAAGTACCGCTTATTTGATTTCTGTCCATTCAGGGAGACAAGCCCACACATTTTTTGGACATCTCCTTTACCATTGTAGAAAGAAGATTAGAAACTTTGAGTAAACATTTTTGTTGTTGAATAAAATTTCCTAAAATAATTTTTTTTCATGGTTTGTGGTACTAAGCTCCAATGGAGTTTTAATGAACCTGTTCAGTGTCTTAAAAGTAATAGTGTTTAGTCCAATAGTAGCCAAATTGAGCAAACATTGATTTCTTTTTGACTTTATTTAATATTTTCAAATTTATATAAGTTTCATAAACCACAAAGTTACTATTAAAAAAACATGAATTTGTCTCCCGTAAAACATTTTGAAATATAAAAGTACTGAAAATTTTATTGTTAATGAGTATATAACACAATTATTTTGTATAATTGCAAAATAAAATAATGTAAACTATGAAGTCTACATTCTTCCTAAGGGTAACAATATTTATTACAGAGTGGCCACATTACTGAAAATTTAATTTTACAAAAAGTATTATACTAAAGTTAAACGGTTCGATTTAGTAAAATCGGATCAAAGTTTAAATAATAACGTCTTTATCATATTCTAGTAATAAAATATCCATAGTTCTTAAAACTGTGTATATTATTACTGGATCTGGCAAGACAACCCTGTGGCTACAAAATTTTATCGTTGGATGTTTTTTTAAGCCAATTAAAAGGCCTCCAACTAAACTTCACAACTGTTATCCTATGACAGCAACCGGGACCGACTGCTTAACGTGACCTCCGAATCACGGAAACGCTCATGGTAACTTGCCAATAGCGGTCACCCATTCAGGTACTACCTGCGCAGTCGTTGCTTACCCTCAGTGATTGTTTCTAATTACCGAGTGCAAGAGGGCTATGAGCGCCTCTATATATAATACCGGTGTTTTGGGTGGACAGTGTAAATGATTGAGTTTATAGCGTATATTTTGAATGTATTTAGACTTGTGTCAAATTTCATGTTTTTGTTCGCATGCTGAATATATAATTTTAGTTAACGAGGAAAACATGTTATTGGCCATACTTTCTGTGTATATTATTATGTTATAAATATTGTATCGCTGTTGGTTTTTTAAATAAATAAATAAAAATAAATAAATAATAAACTATAGATTACTGCAAATGAATAAAAAACATCATGTATGTACACAGATTGATATTTACACGAACTCAAACTAAACTACTCTAGTTTTCAAGGTCAAATAAGACATTAAATTATTATGAGAAAACTTAATACAGTTATATAAATTTTTAATATTATGGAATAGATAAATTATTTTAAATTGTTATTGTCCACTTAATTTAATTATTGTATTTATTATGTGTAAACAGTAGGTCCCAAAAGTCAAATGCCGTTAAATGCTCATTCGGATGCGATAACTTAACAATTTATATGCTTTCGGCCGTCAACTTTATTTTATGATTCATTGACCGTTAATTCATCATAATCGACGGATACTTAAACAATACGTCAAAAAGTCTCATTTACGTTATCAAAAGAAATTTAATTGTATTCGCCTTAACATCAATGTTACATTTCAGGACATAGAGTTATCGTATTTTTGATCAGTATGAATGTCACTCACAAGTTATTTTTAAAGAACTTGTCGAGAAAATAAAAAAAAAACATTGCAAAGTTCAGAGTTCAGCTGCACCTATAAGTCCAGATTATATGAAACTTTATATACTTTTATTTATGTTAATATTTAAAGCACAAATCAAATTTGATATTTAGTGATTTTTTAAGGCTAAGAACTTAAATGTTAGTAATTATTTATAAATGTTAATTATTACATAATGCCATTGGCAGTAGCATCATACACTGCCATTAAACCGGCCTCTGAGGAAACAGAGTCACCTTCTCTATCTCTCACTTGGGCAATTCCTGACTAGTGTACAACTCATGAAGGTACATACTACATGCATAAATTCTAATAGAATTAGGATAAATCCAATATTTAAAGAGGTTGGCCAAAAAGTAAGAAAATAAATTTAATGTAAATAAAAATTGGTGCTAATGCTGTGCCATGTACTAATTAACTAATGTTCATAAGAGGGATACTATTAGGTACATTAGTTAATTAGTTCATGGTTAATCGACAGTAAGAGTGTGGACCTGGTTCTTAAATTGTTGAAATGTGCCAAATTTATCTATCTGACTTCTGTAGTGATTATATTTCTTACTAAGGAATAGTATAGTATAATACTGTGAAATAGGAGGAGGACCTAAAACTGTACTTCGAAAAGGCGGATGTAGAAGCATAATTTCTGGGATACTTATAAGGGATACTTAATTTAAATTTTGAAAGCAGATTCGCACTATCAATACTGCTGTTAAGTATTTTAAATAAACATAACAAATCAGACGAATTTCTGTGTTTTTCTAGTTCATTTTGAAATAATTACGGCGTTTCAAGTAGCTCGTTTGTTTTTTTGCAATACCCTGGGAGTAGGTAGGCAAGATGATTCAAGAAACGCTTTTGGATTCGTTCAATTCTTAGGCTATGTATATGTCACACATAGCCTAAGAATTGTTGAAGTGAGGACATAGGGACAACGCCATATTCAAGTATGCTTCTTATGAGGCTATAATAAAGTACAACGTTAATTTGAGGAGAACGGAATGATTTAATATTTCTAATCAGAAAACCCATCATTTTTAACAATATTCATGTCGGGAATAAAAGTTGGTTTAGAGTCAAGTATAGACCTAGATCCTAGATCTCTGTCAGTGTCCACACGATCAATTGGTACGCCATTTATATTATAACTATAGCCTACTTTATTTAGTTTACGGGTAAAACTTATTTGAGCACATTTTTTAACGTTTAGCTGCATATTGTTATGTACTTATACCATGTATTTAAAACACAACAATCCAAGTCAATGTTAATTTAAATTATTGAATACCTTGAGAGCTTGAATCCTACATTCAAGCTGTTCTGTTACGAAAACTTTACTATACGTGTTCTGATACAACTCCTTTATAGGAGCTTGATAGTGTTGTCGAATTATACATATTTTTTTATTTTTACGTGTGGACATCCCCTCGGTTAACAACTCCTGGTGGCATGTCGGACTCAAACCGACTAAAACCGCACGCCGTCTCGGGTAACCAGGTGCCAGGGAACCAGGTGCACCTAGAAAGAAAAACCCTGGAACCCCGACATACCCCGGGCCACCTACGGTTTGTAGATGGCCCCCTCCTGTGTGGGAACCCCAATGTTCCCGTTACTGTCCCAAGAGCACGCAGGCTCCGCAGCGTCCGCGCCGCCAGACAGGCCTGCTTCTGCTAGGGTGACAGATGACCTCATCTGTCACCCCCAGGCTTAGCTTATGGAGGACGAAGATCGTTCTTCGATCTCCGGCACCTGAGTCGCCTGCAGTACCTGGCCCGTTCCCGGGCCTGGCGGGCCGGGAAAGTTCTAAACCTCTCCCAGTCCCACTCCATCGTCCCCTTGGCGAGCATAACTTGGTAGCAGAAAGAGATGACGGAGTTCCACGCGCTCTCGCTCCACAACATGGCCGCAATCATGTTACGGAGCGAGAGAACCGCCACTCTGCTGGCTGCCACGAGATCATGCATGCATCAGAGACTCGGCTATACTGCGATTACTGCACAATAGTGGCGGCGGTGGCAGCTCGGCTGCACTCCTAGAACGAAATTACAGGTAGTTGTAAACGCGCGTGAGCAAAACGAGCAAAAGTTTGCCTCACCGTTCGCTAACCGTACCTCGACTTCTGAGATCGATTCTAAGAAGTTGTCCGTCAATAAGCATAACTTGTAGAATGACGAGAGCAGGGAATAAGAGGTAAATTTTAGTCAATGTATTTAATATTAAAAACCATCACTGAAGTTTTGGATATTTTGACAATTTTTTTTAGCCTTTTTTCGGATCACACTGTAAATATCGAATCTGCGGTTATGTGGTAATAAGGTAAAACATAAGGATTTAGAAACCGCAAAGCATAACCTTAGAAGTCATAGTGTATCATGTGGGACATATTCGAATAGATAGATAATAGCAAGATGCCTACAATTATAATAGCTACAGTCATTACATTTTGTGTAATATACATGTTTATGGAAGTTATGGAACTAGTTTGTGTGAAGACACGATTTGTAGCGATTATTGATGCATGTTTTTTTTTAATAGTTTTATTCTGCCTAGTTCACCTATTTTATAAGTTAATGACTCTATTAAACTATAATATTAAAGGCTAACATCATTTGTTTCATAATTTATTACCTTAATTCTTGAGTATGTCACTCAGTATGTGGCTTTTGAATGCAGCATCTTATTGACCTCATATGTAAACATTAATTTTAGAATTACTGATTAGTTTTTCTTGACAGTTAACCGCTTGCTATTATATTGTTAATTATGTTGTCAGTCGTTGATAAATTATTTTTTAGAGAACATCTGAATCTTTTTGTTTTACTTATCCCTTGGGATATACTTGATTTTCCCATCAAATGTTTAAACGGGGTAACTTGTCAGAAGTTACTCTTTTTTTATCTAGCAAGTTGCATAGTGGGTGTGAACATATTTATTCTGAAATAAAACAGATTGTTGACTTCGCTTCACTCTAATTACTAATATTATAGGAACGAAAGTAATGGACATTATTTTATTTCTATTTCACACGAAAGTGTTCATAGCTCCGTGGTGAAGTCACAAACCATTATTGAAATAGTATATCATACAAGTCATATACATAATATGTATCTCGTGATTCAGATAAACTGAGATCCGGTTGATAATTAAGTGTCTCTATTATTATCTTTTGGCACTATATGATTATTTTTTGGTTGTTTTGAAGTTGCGTAACTTAAAACTAGATATTTAATATATTCTGTTCCCATAGAGGAATGTATTCCTGTGTAAGTTGTTAATTTATGTAAATTTTATGAGCTTATTAATGTAAATGTTATTTAATTGAATGATAATTTTAACATAATTAAAAATTATTTATAATTAGTTTGTGGGGAGTGATGTGATTTGTTACCTGATTTTCTTATGAAAGCTGGAGAGAATCCTTCGATCAGACGAGATGATCATAGCTTGCGGACTTTGGGTCACAACCCAAAGTTTAACATTTTTATGTATAAATATACTTAACTACTTAATATACTTATATAACATACTTATCAATGCGAGAACTTTTATTGCGTGACGCGAAATTAAAACTTACTCCGTAGTTCAGTGTATTTTCGTTAGTTTTCTTTCGTTGTATATGGAATACTGTCATGTGTAGAAGTACGAACGATTACATTAAGTATTAACTTTGTGTTAAAATTATAAATAAACGCAAAGAACGTTGTTTATAGACATAATATCTATAAGTAACTTCCAAATTCCAGATGATTACATGAAATTGTTGTATTTATTGTACATTACAGTCGACGTCCTCCAAGATGGGACATAAATAGTTTTCTACAATCACATTAGCATAATTCAATTTAAAAGCAGCTTACTTAGTATAAAACTCAATCCAGTATTTATTTGAGCACTGCGCTAAGTGTTCTGGATTCGATCCGGTGTTCTGAGTCTGGGTGTTCGTTTATGTACGTTTGTAAAATTCTCCACAGCACATGATATATTCTTAGTGCGGGGTTAGTAAATAATAAACTAATATAAAATACTAAAACAATTACAAAATTATGCTTAATTTTGACTGGCTGATTGGTCTCGCGGTTAGCGTGTGCGACTGCTGATCATGAGGTCGCATTTCGCTCGATTCCCAGCTCGGATCAAATGTTTGTATGATCTACAAATATTTGTTTCGAAATTTGGGTGTGTGCTGTGTAAAATATGTATGTATATACAAAAAAAAGTATATATGTATTTGTATCAGTTTTCTAGTACGCATAACACAAGCTCTGCTTAGCTTGGGACTGGATGGCGTTGTGTGTTAGATGCCCGAAATATTTATTTATTTATGAACATTTATCATTTAATGCAAATCTTTAAAATGTTTTGATTCTAAAATTAATACACATTAGGTCTAAAAAACCAATTATATATTAAATTATGCATATTAGTAACTGCCATATACATCACAGATAACGTGTTTTGGTCAATTAGTTGAATTCTTCGCTTTTTTAAAATAACTGAACTCAAAAACCTACACACCTAGTATAAACATTTTATGGTACATATAATATAATATATATATATATATATTTAATATAATATAACAACACGTACAATCTTCTAGTTCATGACATTTACTTAAAATAGTTCTTATTTTATGATTAAAATGCTAATATTTAAACGTGGTTTAAAGCGTATGTTACAAATAGGCAAAAATGTATTACAAACCATTTAGTTTATTGGATTTCTTATTTATTAAATAGGTATATGGTTGCGTACACGCAAAAATTGATGGTACGCTCACGCCAAAGCAACTTTGAGTCACGCATTGTGAACTTTTATCCCGTTAAATACACGATGTGTGATAAAAATTTGTAAAACGTGATCTAGCTCATCTAACATTTAAGGGTAGTATTAAAATGTTTGAAAGTAAGCAGTTTACCGAAAAAAATCGATGAAAAAGATACATAAATAAGATTGTATAAGATAAGATTTAACAGTAAGTACTAAAGTAGTATAACCGGAGTTGTAATCGTAGTATAAACACAGCTCTATTACATTGCTGTATTTCACTACAGTTGATTACAATACAACATTGTACGTAAGACCATCTTAAATACGTATATTTAATGTAAATGTACATAATCAAGGTATTATTACATACCTTCTATATTTACAGGCAGCATCCATACTATTAATTTATTTAAATGAAATTGAATGCTTCAATGTTAATGTAGATGAGGTATCATTCACTTGTAATAATTTCATATATTTAAATATTCATATCATTGCTATTTATACATGCAAAGGACATCCTTAATGGTTTTAATATTTACGATGCTACCCAGAATGCATCAAAAACCTTTATACACCAAATGCGAAGTACTCGTATCTAAGTATTTTTGCAGTTCCAACGGTTATGTCAATGAACAAATGCTTTTAACCCACTTCCAAAAAGGAGGACGTGGTATGTTCCCATTGTATCTATTTTTTTGTTCACCGATTACTCCGTCAATTGTGGACCGATTTTGAAAATATTTTTTGTATTCGAAAGGGTATGCTCCCGTGGTGGTTCCATTGCCACCATCACTGGATCTGATGATGGGATCCCACGTGACACGTGTGACACACTATGTTTTTCATATATTTTCTGAAGTTACCCTGGTATTTGCGTCTGGTAGTCATTATTCCATGATAATAAGGTGATGATGTAAGGTACAACTCCTTAACGGTTAGGAGTTGGAGGATAATTTTTTAAAAGTCATATGTGTGTATGTTATCTTTGGTCGTATTCTTTCAAGTTATTTAGCTAAGCTAAAGATGGAAGGTACAACTCCTAACGGTTAGGAGTTGGAGAATAATTCTTTCAATTTCAAACATATCCATAGACCTTAACCTGAAAATCTGACTTTGAAAAGAGTGGCCATGAGTTTCTTTGCCAGTATTCTTCTCATGAGGCTCTACGCTTTTGGAAACTGGATGTTATGGATCGACACAGGCAAGCAGTAGATTTTGGTGTTTTCGCCTAATTTACCTCGACAATACAGTACATGCTGTGGCGTCTGTTTGTGTCTATCTATGATTTTTAACTGCAGCTTCAATTTAACGTTCATAAATGTCACTTAGTGTCTTAATTGAATAAATGATTTTGAATTTGACCTTTAGTTGTATACTGTCAACTTTTTCAGGTGTTTTCAAAAGGGTATGCTTCCGAAGTGGTCTCATTGCCACCATATCAGGATCTAATGATGGGATATCAGAGAAGTGAAGGGAAACCCGCATTTTTTTTTGGCCTTTCCGTGGTAGTAACCATGAAACTGAATTCTGCTCATCTAGTCTACATCAAAGATTATGATAGAGTCACACAGCGGCAACAAAATCATATAACAGCGCCATCTACCGCAGATGCACTGAACTACGAAGTAACGCACAACACGGAATAACTACCAATCCTGAATCGCGCAATAGAAGTTCTCGCGCCGATTAACATATACAGAAAAATCCCAACGTCAACCGTTGGCCAGAGGCCCGCCAGGCATGATCACCTCGCCTGGTCGGAGGATCCACCCTTTGTGTTGGAGGGACATGTCACCTGTTCCCCACAGTGGGGGACAGGTGTCATGTCCCTCATATCTATGGCAGTTAAAACATCGCTCTCAACTCAAGTCGATACTAGAAATGACATTGAATTCATCTTATGGTATTTTTTTTATGAAACTAAACACATTCGTTATTACATAACAAAAATGTCATTACCAAACAAAGATATTTTGCAACATATCTGTAGTTTATTTTATTTTAATAACATTACTGTTTATATACTAGTTGTTACCCGCAGCTCCGCCCGCGTGTATATCGGTTATCGCGGCAAATGGTAGCCTTTATTTTATTCTGATGTATAAGCTATTTTACTGCAAAGTTTCATCCACTCCATTCAGTAGTTTTTGCGTGAAACAGTAACAAACATCTATCCATCCATACATCCATACTTAAAAACTTTCGCGTTTATAATATAAGTAGGATTTAATGTATGTCGTCATCATCATCAATAAAAAAAAATATAGTCCACTATTGTACAAAAGTCTCTCCTAGCCTCGTAGCCTACACCAGATTAGACGGAATGGTTTAGGATTTGTGTCAAGATTTGCTTTTCTCTTTTTGCAGCAGCATTATTTTTCTTTAGCAGTGGCGGATTTACCACTAGGCTGAGTGGGTCGGAATTCAGGACGGCTAATTTTAGGGGGTGCTAAATTTGGACGAAATTTTTTGCCTTATAGAAGTAAAAAATAAATAAACGGTAATTGATCGTTAAATATTTCAAAAAAATATTTAATATTAAACTTTTAATTAGTTAGTTTGATTAATACTTCTATTGATCATCAGTATCACTAAGGGCGGCGGCGGCGCTTCTGACTTCAGGTCATCGGCAGCGAATTGAGTCCTAGTGGAGATCTTCATCCCAAACGCACTCCGACGACCGCGGTAAAACATCTACCTCTACCGGCCATGGGCAATAAGAGCTTCTAATCATAATATGCATAGGCATATGCTTAGGCCAGAATATATGCATGCTTGTGCATAAACATAAAATTTTTAATATGCTTACAAACAGAAAGACGATGCCGTTAAAACACAATAACATTAAAAACTTATAACACAGATGACTTGGTGTTTGAATACAGGAAGTATTTAGAACAATATCCGCATTTTTTTATGTGTGAGCCTGCCAAAATGACTCTACTTTGCCTGATGGAAGGCATAAGTAGAATACAGGAGTTTGCCTTTGTTGTCAACGGGGTGAAAAATTCCTTCGATTTTCTGCGCCCTAAGGATTCAGGAGGTAAGACATTTTTATTTTTATGCCAGCCGTCGTGGTGATTTTAGTTGACTCCACTAAAATCACACCGACTGCTGACATAAAAATAAAATATCTTATATTAATGTCCTTGCTACATATATGTTTTTGGTTAGGTAACTATTTTACATCTGTTTAGAGAGAGACTTTATAGCAGACTATGTGCAAGACTTTAATACGATCATATTTTTCCAAGTACCTATTGAGACAAAATACTATACAGTTCTTTAAGAAGATTGAAACATACTTTTTAAAGAGAATAAACTTCAAAAATCAAATCGAGGTCAAACTCGTAACGTCCACAGCGCCATAGGTATTAAGACCGGTAAGATATCAGATACCCTGTTACATCCGGTCAAGGTGAGCATCTTTGGAACTCTCTCATCGAGTCACATCTACGTACATTCATGCATTCCATAATGAGTCCTATTCCTGTGGCGTGATCACTGCCAAATAGACTAAATATTGACGTACAACAAGTAAGAATTCCATTTTATACATAATTTAAACATTATTCTTAGATCATTATTATTAAAACATGTCGTGTCTTCTTCCTATATTTCAAATGTTGGTCAGTATGTTAATTTACCCACTTATGAGTTAATCTCTATTGTGAGTTTTTTAAGTGTTCCGGTTCGTTCTTTATATTGCCTGATTCTACAAGATTTTATAGTTCATATTTTGACATTAGCTCTTACATGATCAAAACCAAAACAAACTTAAATATTGTTACGAGCCGGGTATTAAATAAATAAATGGTAGTCGGTTGATTACCAAAAAAATAACGAAATATACTTTAGAATAATTCGCTAAAACATTCTGGACCACGGAGCAAATCTGGACCAACTAGAATGTAAGTATCGGAATCACTTGTCATAATCTCCACAGTTGCGCACTACCCAATACTAGATGGCGCCTTCCTCGGTTCTCGAAAGTTACTGTTTATACGAGAGACTAGCTGAACCCCGCGGTGTTACCCGCGGTTATTGTTGTACCGCGAGTAACGCCGCGCGACAAAGCTAGTCTAAAAAAGTAGCCTTAGTTACTCCCCGAATCATCAGCTACCTGCCAGTGAAAGTCCCGTCAAAATCCGTTCACCCGTTCCAGAGATTACCCGGAACAAACAGACAGACAGACAGACAAAAATTTTTTTTTACTACATTTTTCGTATATTTACCGTGTATACATACATATGCATTTAGTAAAAATCGGTTATTTTAATATTACAAACAGACACTCCAATTTTATTTATTTGTATAGATTTCTCCACGGCGTTACAATTTATACACTTCGACCTAAAGCTTAAATTTTCAAAATGAAAGATGTATATTTAAGGTTGCCCTTTTATCTCCTTTCTTTAATACCTATATTTATTACCTCTTATCTTTTTATTTAGTTCCCAATGTTACAATCATAATTACCTTTATTTTTAAATAGCTGAGCTCCGCGGTGCTACCCACGGTACAACAACAACCGCGGGTAACACTGCGGGGCAAAGCTAGTCTAAAAAAAGTATCCTAAGTTACTCCTTAGATCTTAACCTGTTTGCCAGTGAAAGTCTCGTCAAAATCGGTCCAGGCGTTCTAGAGATTACCCGGAACAAACAGACAGACATACAAAATAAATGTTATTTTGAAACATGTACCGTGTATATGTTAGTGTCATTGTGATTAATTAGCTTTATACAAATAAACAAAATTGGAGTGTTTGTAATATTAAAATAACCGCTTTTTACTAAACGCACATGTATGTATACACGGTACATACACCAAAAAATTTGTTAAAAAATGTTTGGTCTCTCTGTCTTTCTGTCTTAGTAACTGCAACTTCTTTTTCTGCAAAGAACAAATAAGTATTGATGATTATTTTCTTCAAATTTAATACGAAACTTTACGTGCCTTTTATTTATTTAATAGCAAATCTTAACAATGCAACAAAAAAATAAAGTTAAACAGGCGTAATGACTATAAAACTGGTGAGGAAATATAAATTTAATGTATAACATATCACCAAATCTACAAATATTATGGGAACATTCGTAATTTATAGTTTTGTTTTGTCATGATGATAAAGATAAACGATGAAAATTTATGCGTGACTTTTGATTATAATCAGAATTCCGTTCGAATAACAATCATTAATTATTCAGACAAGCCTGTAATGAAGTCGCCTTTAACAATAGGTAATTAAAGAAGCAAATTGTAAAGTAGAGTCTTAATGTTTGTAAGAAACTGTGTAGTTTCTCTACTTACAAAAATTACTCTGCTTACTAAAATCAAAGAAATTTATCAATTCCATTTTTTATTAAGCTTTTGACCTTAAACTGAAATATTAATCCCTTGCACTTTCAATTGAGATTTTTTTCTCAGCTTACCCTTTATATTCTCTTTTAATAGTAGAGACTTTTATGAAATTTGTAACCGACCAAAAATAAGGCAAAATGTGTATCAATACAAATAACACATTATGTAACAATATATAATTTTCAATAGTTAAAATTTTAATTTAACTGTTGTTCCGTGTAGTTTACACTACCGATTTCGATGAAATTTAAAAATATACTTTGAATCTTAAGGATGAACATAGGTTTTAACCAACATACACGCAGGCGAAGTCGCAGGCAAAATCTAGTACAATATAAGTTACAAATGGCACGTGTTATAATACAACGATGGAGATTTAAGCAACCTACAAGGTAAGTGACCTAAGACATATTTAGCATCTCCAACAGCAATAATGTCTACTACTAGGCCACTTTTTACTATGCCTACTCGAAGATATATTCAATTTGAATTGTGTCCCTTTTTATTGCGATATAATCAATTTAGGAGAGTTGCTACAGGACACGTAACCAGCGCAGGGTCCTTGCGCGAGTGTGCATGGTGACAGCTGATGGCTCGACTGTCTACTATGACATAACTGGTAATATGTTTATACTGTATAGCAATAACCTATAATTTTTATATATTTTTTTATGTTTGGCCCTACCAAAACTACTCTACTCTGCCTGGTGGAAAGCATAAGCAGAATGCAAGAGTGGTGATCACCATAGTGCGAATACAGACAATGCAACAATGCAGCATGGTGACCCACACCATGGCGGGCTAGTGATGCTTCTGCATCATTGGACCTCCGGTCTCGCACGCACCAACGAAACACGACAATATGATCGCTGTCGTTTTACGTTCATTTTCTGTGCGAGGGTCGAGCCGGCCCGTTCGGGCTGAAATCAACGTGGCTCTACTGTAGTAGTAGAGCACAAGCATTTTTTTTTTACTTCTTTTTATCGCGCATTTTATTTAAAGAGCAAAGAGGTTCATTTCAGCTGAGCTTAAAATGGGTACGCCATTATTGCGGCGGTAAGACCCGTTATGGAGCAATGGCTCGAGAGGAATCACGGGAGCTTCTCATACCGGTTGACGCACGTGTTCACTGGGAAAGGATGCTTCGGAGAGCACCTGTGTCTGATCCGCAAGGAGCCAACGCCTGAGTGCTACTATTGCGATGGCCAGACCGTGGACACGTGACATTACTGCTTTTTGTTTTTTATTTATGAAATAGGTGGCAAACGAGCAATGATAAGTGATTACCGCCGCCCATGGACACCCGTCACATGTGTTTTTTCATATGTGTGATACCAGATCAGGTACTTTAAGACGCTACTGTAACTAAGAATAACCAAAAACATTTTCATGTAAAATATTGCCAAGACGACTGCATAGGGCTTACCCTGTAAAAAAAGATATCAATCTCATGTAGAGCCAAGCTTCTGAATCTACACGCTCTAACTCTACCAAGCCTAACTTCGCAAACTCTACATCTCAATAAACATATGTAGCTTGGCTGTTTCGATACTTCAGAAACTAGATATTTGCAATCACAATAGGCGTTAATTTTATTTTATTTATTTTATTTAAAAACTTTATGCACTAAGTTTGTACATCGGCGGACTTAATGCCCATGGCATTCTCTTCCAGTCAACCTTTAGGTGGTGCAGAAATCTTTAAAGGTAGGTGCACAGAGGTTACACATTAAATAGTCAGTTAAAGTTAATAGTTCACTAAACATTTAAACAAATACTTACATATATATATATATATATATATATATATATATATATATATAAACATACATACATAAATAAATATAAATGCAAATTGTCATATACATAAATATTATATTTATACACTATGGGTATCAGTAACTTAAGGTTTACTATGGATTAGAAAGTTCTGCCTGTTCACTGAGAAAGAGATCATGTACTTTCCTTTTGAATGTAAATCTGTTGGTGGACATCCTGACTTCAAGTGGGAGCGCATTCCAGAGTAGCACTGCTTGAACAAAGAACGAACAGTTCACGAAGTCGGAGTTGTGAGTGGGACATGAGAGAAGCAGATTATTAACTGAGCGAAGATTTCTATCGTGGTTAGAGCACAGGTATCGGAAATACGGAGCAAGGTAGGTAGGTAAGAATGGTGAGTTGAGAAAAGAAAATAGGTAGGTAAGTGCTCGCTGATTGCGCCGTTGGCGAATCGGCAACCATTTTAACTGGGAACGGAAAGCAGACACATGGTCATACTTACGAAGATTGAAAATGTATCGAATGCAGTTATTAAGAAGACGGTCTAGTTTGTTGAGGAGATCTGCATTCAGGTCGAAGTAACACACATCACCATAGTCGATTATAGGAATTATTAAGGACTGCATAAGTGTGATTTTAGTTTTAGGAGGCAGGAAGTTTTTGAGACGATACAACATTCGCAGGTTTCCAGTTACTTTCTGGCTTACGCTAGTAACTTGAGCACGCCAATCGAGAGTCGAGTCGATAATTAAACCAAGGTCTTTTACTGCAGAACTGTATGGAATAACTAATCCATTGAATAAAATTGGTGGGATCGAGGCGCTATCCAATCTGCTCATTAAACGTTTGCTGCCCACTATGATTGCCTGGCATTTGGTTGGATTAACAGACAGTCCAAATCTCATTGACCAGGATTTTATGAACTCCAGGTCTTTGTTGACCACATCAATAGCCTGCGTTATGTCCTCCACCCTTGCCTGTGAGTACAGCTGCAGATCATCAGCATACAAGTGATACGCACTCTGAAGATGTTGAGTTATGAGGTTAATAAATATCTATCTATATCTATATCTTCTATACTTATACTTATAATAAAACTGTAGAGAGGTCAATTCTGTGCATTGAATATATATTAAAAATTATTATTGGGGGATGCATGGTTATCGATACTGATGCCAAAAATGTAATCAGTAAGTTTTTTGTCTGTCTGTCTGTCTGTCTGTCTGTCTGTCTGTCTGTCTGTATGTGCACGCATGGATCAAAAACTACTGAAGGGATTTTAACCAAAGTTTGTACGATTATAGTCCATACTCCTGGGCAGGTTATAGGCTATATAACATAACGCTAAGATGCATAGGAGCTGAGCAGTGACGATAAATTTGAAGCAAGTCGGATGAAAATTTTCGCTTTCGAGCTCTTATCCTCGCATACGTTGATCATACACCAAAAATATGTATTACAAAGATGATGGTCTTCAAAAGATCTACAAAAAAGTCCTGAATAGTATATTTCTATCTTTTATAAATTAGCCACAATAACGTGTTTAAGCGTTAGGCATTTCTTCAAGGTGTATTAAATACTTAAATATATTGTATTTCACATGGATATATCCTTATCACTATACACTTAAATATCTTTTTTAATAAAATATAGAATTATAAAATTATAATTAATAAACACACAAGATATAGATGAAATAAAACTGCCAAATCTCGCCGCACCAGTATAAGTACGACATTACGGTTGATTTTTCTTTAACACGCGAAACGGCCATCCGCTGAATCTACAAAAAGGCGGGAGCGCTCACGCCGCTCACGCGGTGACTTCACTCGAATTGTCACTGTTAATGCGAACGAACGTGGTTCTTATTGACTGGGAATAAGCGCGTTTTAGATTTAAAAAATACATAAGACGTAGTTTTTAGATATCAGTTTAAAGTAGGTATTAGATAATAATATAATTAGTTTGTTTAGTGTTTTTGTTTGTTTCTCCTTCTTTTCTGTATATTTATAGTTGTAAAATTAATAAGTATAATTTCAAATAAGTAAATTTATGCAATGACAATTAATAAATCTCATCTTCAGACTTTCCGTGTTGCTGGAGTAGATCTTAGTCTCAGATGTTTTTCACATGGGCAGTTGTACGTCGCTTTTTCCTGGGTCAGTAGTTCCACAAATCTTTATGCATAGGTACGTACCGGAAGCGTCCACTTTGAACAAGTGTAGTGACGATGCGATGTAGTAAAAATTACTCTTCGGTCTTAAATAGATTTTTAAAAGGCAGCGTCATATTTATTTTATTAAATTGTACTTTAATAGTCTATAGTTAAAAAAAGAAAAATATTGTAAAAGGAGATCCACGCGGACGGCACAGCTTTAAACAATAAGATAATTATTATGTCGCATGCCTGCCTGGTCAAAGTACAGAATATTGCTTCATTCATCGGGTGGTGAAACGACTACTTACCGAATCAAATTTTTTGCAGAATTTCTACTGTATTATGATTAAGTACGAATTTAAATTTAAGATAAAGTTCAAGCTTGACAACCAAAAACGATATTTCTGTAATGGCGCTGGTCACATGAGACGCGTGACGTCACACTCTAGCCACAACAAAACAAAACAGCGCGGTTTAAGTTAATTTTATCAGTTTTCTCCAATTTTATATTAATTAAAATGTCGAATAAATGGTTTGTAGTGCCACAGTGAACAAATCTATACATCTATAGGTACAAATAAATAAAATTGGAGTGTCTCTTTGTAATATCAAAATAACCGCTTTTTACTAAATGCATATGTATGTATACACGGTACATATACCAAAAATGTAGTTAAACATTTTTTTGTCAGTCTGTCTGTTTGTCTGTTTGTTCCGGGTATTCTCTGGAACGGCTGGACCGATTTTGACGGGACTTTCACTGGCAGGTAGCTGATGATCCAGGGAGTAACTTAGGCCACTTTATTTAGACTAACTTTGTCCCGCGGGGTTACGCCGAAATGTATGTATGCGCGGAACTTTCGATCGGCTATTTTTTTTTATGTGTTAGTTATTCTTAGGACAAGGTGTGTGTACAAGAAAAAATAAAAAATAAATAAAAAAGGTTTTTTTGTCCGTGACTACACCTTACTCATGGGTAGCTGGTAACGAAAGAAAAATATGGTGGTACGAAGTTCGTCGGGTCAGATAACATCTTTAAATACCACGCTTTGTACTATTTCAAAATGTAACCTAAAAGCATTGAGATATACCTACCTACATAAAGTAAATTAGATTTTACAAAAATAATGAATGAATTTTTTCCAGAGGTTATTACAGAAACAATTTTTATGTTGTACTTATGCAAGTGCAACATAGCTGCTTTAACATTTTTCAGTTCTGCAGCATAGTTATCAATGTTATTATTATGTACTAGCTGAACCCCGCGGTGTTACCCGCAGTTATTGTTGTACCACGAGTAACGCCGCGGGATAAAGTTAGTCTAAAAAAAGTAGCCTCAGTTACTTCCTGGATCATCAGCTACCTGCCAGTGAAAGTTCCGTCAAAATCCGTCCAGCCGTTCCAGAGATTACCCGGAAGAAGCAAACAGACAGACAAAAACATTTTTAACTACATTTTTGGTATATGTACTGTGTATATATATACATAGGCATTTAGTAAAAAGCGGTTATTTTAATATTCAAACACACTCCAATTTTATTTATTTGTATAAATAGAAAAGTGCAACCATAAAAGCGTCTATCTTATGTAGGTTGATGTTATCGGCACGCACAAAATTTGGTTCCTTTTTGTTTCGAACCACTTATTAAATAGTTTATTAAAAAAAGTCCTGCAGAAATAGCTCACAGATCGATTATTACCACTCCGAAAACATAAAACGCAAACAATATTCAATAGAGGAATCTTTCGTTTATTAGCATGTGACGTCACCAGAGTTGCAACCAATCACAAGACGTTTATGTCGAAGACAAAATTTCAAAAAAATTGTTAGTTTTATTTCGTGCAATCTGCGAGAAACTTAAATTATTTTGTTTGATTTATAGTGAAATATGTCTTTTTAGACTATTATCTTAAAGGATGACCCCAATCCATAGTTTATTTCCCTTTCCTCTTTAAACGCGTGCAGTTTTTGGTGAGTCTGTGAGTCTATGCTTTGCGATGACGATAAACAAGACATAAGGTCAGACGTTGCGCACCGCTGGCATAGACGAACTGTTTCAGCAACGGAAAGCTCTATGTGGCTCTGTCGAGGGTGAGCGACAATGCTAATATGTTCGTATATTGTTCCAATGGCATTACACATAACATAGTATACAGCGAAGCTCTTTAAATAAAGGTAACACTGTCACAATATGTGGACATATCAGTGAAATTGCACGCAAAAACTACTGAACGGATTTGAATGACACTACAGGAATTTAACTTATACATCAGAATAACACATAGACTACTATTTGCCACGATAACCGACATACACGCGGGCGGAGCCGCGGGCAGCAGCTAGTTGAAAATAAGAGAGGAGATAAAATTCCGCCTTGAGGGACGCCAGCGTAAAGATCGCACCAACTTGATGACGAGTCATCAACACGAACACACTGCTGTCGTCCCCGAAGATAAGTGGAGAACCATTCCAGCGTCTCAGAAGACACCCCAAGATATGTGAGGATAGGTAACAGGATATCGTGACTGACGGTATTAAAGGCATTAGAGAAGTCGACTAAAACTAAAACAGTTACTTTGGTGTCTTCCATGCCTTTCCTAATATCGCCAGTCACTTTAAGGAGGGTGGTAACTGTGCTGTGTCCGGGCCTGAAGCCTGATTGTAGAGGGCTTAAAAGTTGGTTTCTGTATACAAACTGTGAGAGTTGTTTATATACACAGGCCTCGAGTACTTTAGAGAGGAAGGGAAGGATAGAAATAGGTCGAAAGTGTTCAGGAAGTGAAGGGCTACTATTTTTTGGAAGAGGAATGATATAAGCCTTACGCCACAATGAGGGGAAAGTACCAGAATCGAGAGAGAAGTTGACAATGTGAGTAATTACAGGGAGAATACAATCAAGGATGGTGGTAATCATGCGACGGCTGACGCCATCACATCCCACAGCATTTGAACGGATAGATAAGATAATCTTCTTGGTATCATCAGGAGACACTGGAGAAAAATCAAAAGAGTCAGTAGTGGGACTGGCAAGACCAGATACATAATGTAACGTTTGACGCTTAGTTTGAAGATCCAGTTCAGTCGTGGATGAGAAATGACGGTTGATATCATTCAAACCAATTTTATTATTAAAAACTTGATGTTGTCGTTTACCTATTCCTAGAGTATTAAGAAACTTCCAGATATTGGATGAAGAAGAAGACTCTATGTTTTTAAGTATATGTCGGCGTTTAGCGTTGCGTATCACCTGATTGCACCGATTCCTTGCGGCCTTATATAGGTTCCATTTGTTCTCACAGCGATCCTTCTTGAAACGAAGAAAGCACTGGTCTCTTCGTCTCATGGCCGTTCGGACCTCCTCCGTCATCCAAGGAGCCGGGGCACGTTTGAGTTTTACTCTCCTAATAGGAGCATGGTTGTCGTACAATTTGACAATGGTGTCATTGAAAATATGCACTTTGTCATTCACGTCAGTAGCAGCAGCCATATCCACCCAATCTAATTTAGCAGCGTCTTCGAGTAATTTCTCCACATTTATCCGACGGAAACTGCGAATTTGTAGAAATTTAGGAGGAGGTTTAGGAGGTTTCAGGATGTAGGAAAGAAAGATTAAGTCGTGATGGGAAAAGCCAGGAGCAAGGAGTTGTCCGTGGGAAGAGACAAGGTGTGGGGCAGATATGAACATTATATCTAGCCAGGTATCCTGGTAGTCTAAATTGTGGTGAGTAGCTTGAAGAGGCAGTATGTGAAGGTTGGTTTCTTGGACGATATGAAGGAGATTGCGTGTACGAGGAGAGTTTGGGGCTAGAAGGTCAGTGTTGAAATCTCCCATGATGATGTGATGTGAGTATTCCGACCCTAAAGATTCTAGTACTGTTTCCAGACTAGAGAAGTAGTTAACAGATGGGGGGCAGTAGACTACACCAAGAACAACGTTAATTCCCTTGACACAAACCTCGAGGAATAGGTATTCTGCGCAACTGGAAAGATCAGAGGAGGAAGAGGCGAGAATTTTATAGCTTAGAAAATTACGCAGATAGATAGCAACACCGCCACCTCTTCTGTCTAAACGGTCATTACGTATAAGTACAAAGCCTGAGAGGGGATAGGAGGTGGATGGTAGGTGAGGCTTGAGCCAAGTCTCCGAAATCAGGATGGCATGAACGTTATTGTCAGAGAAAGTTACGGTTAAATCGCTGAAGTGACTTGGTACACTTTGGGCATTTATATGGCAAACATTTAAAAAAGATTGAACGGAGAATGCTTGTCGTAATTGGTCACCCAAAGTTTCAGTCAAGGAACTATAACTAGCGTCATCTAATGAGTCTTCAGCAGATAAATATATGTCATCATCATCGCTCATAAGTGTACAAATAACCTAACAAATACAATATAAATTATAAAATGGATATATACTACAAATATAATATTATGCAATAATATTCTAAAAATAAAATGTTACCTTTATGACAAGCAGAAGTTGGTATATTGTACTTCTACACCACCCGCCAGCAGACACACACACACACACACACACACACACACAAAATTATTGCATCAACAGTTAAACTAGCGAAGATCGATTTGCGACAAGTAGTTGTGGTAAAAATCCAAAATGTCTCAAATAAGGTAAACAGAGAGTGGCATCAACTGTAAATAAAAAAAGATAGGGAGAACAAAAATTAAATTAAATTAAATTAAAAAGAATAAGATCAGAACTATTCTTGTCATACTGCATAACGTTTCCGAACGTATTCTAATGACAAAAGGTAGAATGACAGATGACAAGTGTTGTCACAAATCGATGTAAACAAACGACATTGGCAGAAATAGCTGATCCGAGAGATCGGGCTGGTTGCCATTTCATCAAAGAAGAAGAAGAAGAACCCTGCGCGCTCGTGTTTCAAAATAACAAAAAAATAAAAATGTGTCTAGACAAGATATAAGATATCGGATCGGTGTAAGATGGTTATGATCTCCGTGAGTTTTTGGTGACTGCACTGGTCCGGAGTGGTGATGCTGTCTTGGGATATCTGGCCATGAGAGGTTCCAGTTTATCCGGGGATGTTATCTTGTAGCGACTATCGCCTGCAGGTTTGACGATTATAATGCCATCCTGCGTCCAGCAGGCCGCCACGCCGAAGTGCTGCTGAGCTATGCCGAAAGTCGTCTGTCGAGTTTTAGTGAGAAACTCTCTTACAGTAAAACCAGACCCCTTCAGTTTCGTCTTCGCTTTCCAGACTTCAACCCGAACCTCCGCTGTAGAAAAACGAACCAGCACCGGACGACGATGGTCTTTGGATGGAGTGCCAATACGGTGACAGGTCTTGATGCTAGACACTGTCATATTCTTAAGACCCATCCTCTGGTCAAATACATCCAACAAGGTCTTGGTGCAGTCTTCCTTAATTGCTTCAGGCACTCCTAGAACTAAGAGTGGTTTTGCCTACGTTACTGTAGCGAAACAGTGAAGCCGTACATTTTTACTGAGATGTAGAGTTTATATCGACTTATAAATTCAATGGGTCAAGTTAAAGCACTTTACAAATTTTGCAATTTAACAAAAAAACAAACACGTTTAGTAAGAAAACAATATTGTAATGTATATTTAAAGACATTTATTTAGTACTAGCTGAGCCCCGCGGTGTTGCCTTGGGTAAGGTAATAGCCACACGTAGTGTGGAAGATTTAATAAAAACAAACAAATAATTGAGTAAAACACATAGTTATTCCATACATACACAAGGTAAATAAAGATGGATACCTTGACCTAACCAATTATGGCTATGTAAACAATGGGACAATGACGTCTCTCAAGTAATATTCTCTTATCAGCCTCTTAAAGGCAGTCAATATTTCACACGTGTTATGGCGACTGGTAGAGCGTTCCATAAGCGAACTACTTCAACAGAGAAGGAGTGATTTTATGTCAAATAGGAAGATAAACTGAAATTTGAGGTAACGTGGAGCTAGTGGATTGAATGGTATGTTAAGTAATGGTAAGGCGGTAACCATCTAAGCTGTTTGCGACAATCGGAGACATAATCATACTAGCGTAATTTAAACATGAATCTTTTACAGATATTTCGGAGTATTTCAAGGTTATTTAATTGATCTTTATCAAGATCAAGATAACTGACATCAGCATAATCAAAGATGGGGAAAAGAAGGATCGTGAAAGAGCAATTTTCGTAAATGATGTCTGCGCAAATACCATACAGCGGCAAACATTTTGCGACTCACCTCTTGCTGAGGACCCCAGGATATGGTATTATCAGTGTAGGTCCTCAAGTTGTTTATCCTTTTACTGTACGGAATAGGTTTGCTATTGCAAGTGACTTGTGGCAATTTCGTCCAATAAATTTTGGATAAATTTTTGCAATCGGTTTTTTTATTAAAGTCTCCAGTTAGCCTCGATGATGGAAGATGTTTGATCCTTATTTCTACGATTAGCGCATGTTCGTTGTAGGGAGTCGTTAGTTTGGCAAAGTTCAACCTTATTGTCAATGCAAATAGCACCAAGAAGAGGTGCCCAGTCGATATTGCTGCCATGCCCCACAGAGGCAGCCACACATCCCTGTCCTTAATTACGCTGCAGGATAGTCTTCGGTTTAGGTTTAAGAGGTCGGAGGTATAGATAAAATGAGTCGTGATAGGAAAACTCATCATCAGAGCTCTGGCCGTTTTTAACTGCGAGGTCAGGAAGTGAAACAAGGGTAGGGTCTAACAGAGACGGAACAGAGTGTGGGAAATGATGCGTTGCATTGGAAGAAAGACTGGACAGGTTGCTAGACTGAATAATATATTTATCGTTTTTAAGGAGGCAGGTATTGAAATCACCCATGATTAGAGTATGACTGTACGATGTACGGGTAAGTTGTACTAAAAGCAGTTCAAATGCTAAGTTTAATTGCTTGGTGCCGCAGTGGTTGCGTATGCGACCACTATGCTTGAGGTCTCGGGTTCGAATTCCGGGTGGGACCAAAAGTTTGTATGATCTGCAAATATTTGTTTCGAAGTGTGGGTGTTTTCTATGTATAAGATGTATACATTTCCAAAAAAAAATATACATTATTATGTGTTTATGTCAGTTGTCTAGTACCCACAACACAAGCTCTGCTTGTGTAATGGGTACTAGACAACTAGCTTGGGACTAGATGGCGTTTTGTGTTTGATGTGAAATATTTACCAAAAAATAAAGTGATGAGAAGAAGTCGATATACGTATTTTTCTAAACTCCGAATATTATTGATTATGTTAATTCATGCTCTTTTAATATAAGACGAGTTTGATGATAAGTTAACCCTCCACTCAATCACAGGATATATATTTTATTTTTACACACCTCATCCCAAAAGTGTCTAAAATCTCTCTCACCGTCTAAAATAAATATTGAGTCACTATGTATGATACTCATATTTTACCAAAAAGGTTACTATTAAAACAAATAAAAATATGACACAGTAATTTGCTTTTATTTAACTATAAGAATTGACTTAGAATTGTGTCCATAAAGCTTTACTTTTATTCTGCAACTCATGCTCAACATAGTATTCTTTTATAACAGTCGGTAATTTATAGTCAGTCTGTCTGTAAATTAATATTTGTCGTTTTCGGGCTTGCCATATTGACGAACGTATTCGACAGCGCGGGCAATATCTTCGGGTACTGGTGGCGCCACAGGAAGGGAGTCGCTCTGAAAGAAACAATAGTCATTAGTTATTGTTTAACCAAACATGTATCTATGGAACTTCCTAATTAGGACATTATTTCTTGACTCCTTCATTAATGAAATAAATCAAAGAGTAGGACTAGAACTACAAATTGCAATCAACGTGACTTTTAATTAATCATTGCTTTTTAATGTTGGGAGAATCATGATTCGGCAATGACGAACCGACGTACCGGATTAATGGCCTCACAAAACATTGACGTTACGCATCCTAACATTTTACACAATTCCGCTTTCAATTATTTTGCATGATGAACGTCTACGGTACTCATTCAAGAAACCTTACATCCTCTGGTAAGAAAAGCATTACAAGATTCGTCCTTTAGTTCAAAGGTATGTTTCAGTTACCTTGACATGGTATCCATTCTCGTCAGCGACGTAGGTGAATTCGTAAGGAGTACCATCAGCATCGGTATATCTGTAGCGACCGGAAATTACCTGAGGCAAACAAAAAAATTTAAACATAGATTCTTGTATTTCAAATTTCTTATAATTAATATGTGACAATTATTTGAACATAAAAATGAAATTTACAAGATGGTGATTTTTACAGCCTAAGGTCGATTGACACATTTAAACACATTTTAGAGCTGCCGATTTAGTATTTTATCTACGAGATTACCAATTTTATGTAAACAATTAAATATTAAATTAGCTGGTTTTACTACCCGATCTTTTTAGATTTTAGTACCATGTTCCGTATAACTATTTATTTGTTTATCCTTATTGTACACACATAACACATTATGTACAAGTTATCGAAACTGTCATGCGAAGAAATATACTTACGAGAACGTTAGCGTCTCCGACCTTCTTCAGGTCACCAGAAGCCAGGATTTCAATACCATTGTTGGTTCCAAAACTGAAATTAAAAATATCTTTGAAACATCTAACCACAACAAAATTTACAAAATCCTCACTCAGCCACTCTAAGTTCATCAGATGTAGGGTATAAAATTTACCTATTGTTACTGTTACAGTTACTATTGTACTTACCTATTCTTGAAAGTGCCGTCATCGTTAATCTTAGACTCACTGCTGACAACTTCAGCTTCAGCGTCACTGTGCGCATTTTTAGCAACGGGAACGGGGGCAGCGGCGCTTTGTCTGACCTCAGCCTTCACTACGGGAGCAAATGAGGGAGCGGCATAAGAGCTGGCGCCAACCTTTGCGTTGCTATGCGCATTGTAAGATTTGTATTGACCGACGGAAGCCGCGCTAGCAGCGCATACGCACAGTGCAAGTACCTGCAACAATAATTTATACCATTAGATTCGTTTTATTTTTACACTTTTTATATTAAAATAATCAAATATATATAGGAAAGAAAATATCGAAATTAAAGTTGAACTGATTTTGTCAGGGAATCCTTTTAATAAGTTTCAAACAACAATTCAAATATCTAACCAAGAATTTCATTTTGCTCAGATCTGTGTCTGTATGAAAATCAGAAACAAACAGTTGCTGTTTAAACAAAGTCTTCTCTTTTTATATAAAAATACAAGTCAACAAAAACCATAGGCTTGACTATTACTTCTAAGGGTATTGACACCCAATGTTGACCTTGAATAATGATTGTCAATTTTAGCGATGTAGTATGGAATACCACAAAGACTGGATCTATAATTTAAATCGTAATCTTGGAGACATAAATATTTTTTTTAACTAAGCAGTTCCGTATATCTTTTAAATATTTTTGTACACAAACGACTATTCAATAAAAAAAAACATGTAATTAATACCATATTTATTAAGATGTCCTTCTTAAGGACTTCTTATTTTTTTAATAGTTAATTACAGTTATGACATCTGAAAACTAAACAATAAATACTCAACTATTCAATTTATAGATTAATTATGGATAGTGAGTTCACTAGTGTTGAACAAAACAATTTAAATCAAACGGCTATTCAATAAAAAAAAAAAACATTCAATTAATATCTGACCAGATGGTGGCCCAATGATGCAGAAGCATCACTCCTCCAGGCCTCCATAGCGTTGGTAACTATGCTGCATTGTTGCATTCGCAATGAGCATGGTGACCACTGCTCTTGGATTCTGCTTATGCTTTCCATAAGGCCGAGTAGAGTCATTTTGACAGGCCAATACAAAAAAGAACATATTTATTTAGATGTCCTTCTTAACATTTTTTTTTTTAAATATTTACTTGCAATTATGACATCGGAAAAACTTTAAACGATAAATACTCAAGTATTTGGTTTATAGATTATTTATGGATAGTGAGTTCTGATTTGAACAAAACAATTGAAATCCTATAGACAATTTCCTTATAATGTAGTAGTAGTAGTCTTAATGACAGCTTATAGGAAATTTGTATTTTGTCTCCATGTATTGTTAATCCTGTGATAAATCCAGTAAGTGGCTTGTATTAAATAAATACCTATAGGGTTGTGTTAAAAAAATGAAGACTTTATTATGGGCTTAGAGACAATCTTGGAAGAAGCTAGGAAATGCTGAAATGCTTGGAAACATTAAAATTGCAGTATTCAATAAAGATCAAGTTAATCAATAAGACATCTTTAAGAGGCGCATACTGTAAAATTCTCCTTAAATCATCTCAATGATATTGTTATATTTTGAAACTGTGTTTCTGGTCAAATTAAAGCTAAAAAATTCTAATATAGCCATTTATAAAATTGTGTAACTATCAACAAATTACAATAACACACTAGAACATACTACGTAGCAAGAAAATATCGAAAAAATTAATTGTGCCATACACCATCCTACAACTATATAAAAAAAAAAAACAATGTTTCTTTTTTTGATTTTATTTCTGCCTGATATTACTAACACTTTCTAGTCGTAACATTTTTACTGTGATTCTTTTGAATATGCAGAAATATGGTGAAATGTTTTGATATAGCACTACCAGCGTGATAACAGGGTAAACTCATCTACCGTTTAATCGTTTCGATATTGAAAACGATACTGACATTACAGCGATCTTGCACAATTATTGTCACTTTTTATCATATTAATAACAGAGAGTAATGCAACTCGTAATGCTCTTTATGCAACTTTTTGAATTGATTAACCTAAGAACTGCCTCTAATAGTATGAAAATGTCCATGTGCCATGAATTAATAATGTCGAAAATAGTTTCTGTTAACTTTTTATCATATAATTATTGTTATTTAGTTAGTTATATTAAATGATATCATAATGATTGCCAAAATCAAGCTCCGTTCAAAGAGTAAGCTTATAAATTTAAAATTATTGGGGTTGATGGGTACATTTCCTCCTTTTATGTAGAAAATCCTTCCCAGATGATTTCTGCTGGCTGCTGATGGTTATCTCATGTACCTACAATTAGACGGCAAACCAGGTGCACATCAAGCAGAAAATTCTTAAAACCATGACGTACCTCGAGCCACCTACGGTTTGCAGCTGGTTCCCTCCTGTGTGAGAATCCCGACGTTCTATTTTTGACCTATTTAATTTTGTGTGTGTATAGTTATGTGTAGCAAGGAATTTTACAAACGTACATCAATTTATGTACCCAGACTCAGAACAACAATTTGTCCCTTGTAGGATTCGACGCTTGGCGCAATAGGATCACTTAAACCAATAGGCAGTCGGAAATTCGAGTTGAAACATAGTGGGTTAATTGTATTTTATTTATTGAATAGGGGGCACACGAGCAGACATATCACCTGTTGGTCAGCGATTACGCCGCTCATGCAACACCAGAGGCGTCACAAGTGCGGTGCCGGCTTTTTAAGAAAGAGTATGCTCTTTTCTTGAAGGTTTGAAGGTCGAATTCGTCCGGGAATACCACAGGCGATAGTTCATTCCACAGTTTTGTTGTGCGGGGCAGAAAGTTTCTTGGGAAGCGCACAGTTGTGAACTGCCAATCATCTAGATGCACGCGATGAAGTTCTGTCACGTAGGACGATGGCGGAAAGAGGCGGCAGGGATCAGTCCGAACAATTCCTAGGAACATTCCCCATAGTAAATGCGGTAGAAGATGCATAGCGAAGCCACATCTCTACGCAGCGCCAAAGAGACCAGCCGAATTAAAACTTCTTGACAGTCGACGATTCGAGTCGCTCTCAGCTGAATGCGGTCCAGAGGGAGAAAGCTGGTGCTGGGGGGCTCCTGCTCTAAGATGAGGACAGGATTCCACATGAGGCTTTGGCTGATTTGATCTTATCCTCCAAATGGCCACAGAACTGTACTTGACTCGATATGACGACACTAAGTATTCCAATGTTGACTGAGGCAGACAGGGAAGTGTCTTCAAACCGAGGACATAAAAACCATGGCAGTTTTTTAGCGGCGAACGCGCAAATATCTGTCTTTGTGGGATTAAAATGGACTAAATTGAGTCTACCTCAATCTGAGACCTTTTCCAGAGAGGTCTCAACTTCAGATACAAGTTTGTTTCGACTCTCAATGACGTTTTCCCGAGCAATATTAGCGCGGCCGGTGAAGAGAGCATCACCCGAGCTGTCATCCGCATAACAATGAATGCCGCTAATTTGGAGCACGTCATTGACATGGAGAAGGAAAAAAGTATGCGATAGCACACAGCGTTGCTCCAAACTAACTGCCAAGGCTTAATCTCAATTGCCTGTGCCCAGTGATGTCTCACGTACACGAGAAGATCACCATTACGGGATCGACCCTTACGACCGTACTGCTGGTCACTAAGCAGATGGTGACCCTCTAGGTACCGCAAGAGTTGATTGTTAATGATGGACTCCATTGTTTTCGAGAAGAGAGAAGTTATGGCTATCGGTCTGTAGTTAGAGGGATTTGAGCGATCGCCTTTATAGGGATCGGGTGGACCAATACTGCCTTGCACGATGTCGGGACTACGTTAGAAGAGTAGGAGAGCCGAAAAAGACGCGTTAAGACTGCTGCCAACTATGGAGCGCACATCTTCAACACAATTGGAGGGATTCCATCAGGGTCACTTGACTTATGGATATCAAAGGATAAAAGCGCTAAGCGCACTGAGTATTGGTGGAACTGGATATCCAGCATACGGCTCTCGTACCGCGGTATGGTTGGGTCAGGTCGAGTTGGACGCAAAGTGTTTTGCCAGAAGATCGGCTTTCTCCTTTGCGTCATAGGTCAACGGATTATTTCCTATATGCAGAGGTGGAAAGGATGGCTTACAAAAAGTCCCTTTGATAGCCTTGGCAAGAGACCATAATGCCCGAGTTCTCGAAGGAAGATGCTCAAGCCTCTCGCCAATTGCAAATGTAAATATAATTAAATGTTGTTTTCATTTACTTCAGAAGGATTCCTATTTCCTCACTACTTTAATCACTAATAGACGTTCAAATTATGTAACTATAAATTAAATCCATATCCTGGTCAACCTTGATTTTAGGCAAAGAATCTGCCGACTGAAGACATGACATCATACGACCTATGAGTTTACCTACTCGAACTAAAGTCGCTCGCTCGCTTTATGAAACGAGTTTTAACTTCTAAATGTCAACCAGTAATATTAGACTATGATGGGTCGTTAGGGTCGTCTTTTTAACTGCACTCAATAAAATAACCAATTTAGATTAGCATGTCACCATAAAACCAGTATTCAGATGAATGGAAAGGAGTTGGGTCTTCTGGACAACAACAAGTTTTTGGGTATAATTCTAGACTCTAAATTGCAGTAGCGCCCACCCATTGATGGATTCTCGAATTGACACAGCTTTGCAGCCATACGTGGATTACGCGGTTTATAAAATTCGTCAATTAGCCGATGTAGAAACAGCTAGAACAGTATATTTCAGTTACTTTCATAGTATAATGTCATATGGGTTTTTGTTGTGGGGAAATGATGTTGACAGAAAAGGATTATTCGTGCAATTTATAATCTTGGATATAGGCAGTCACTGAGGGATAAATTTAAAGAGATTGGTATCATGACAGTTGCATCTCAACTCATGTATGAAAATTTAGTTTATGTTAAGAAAAACTTTCATTTATACACAAAATTAGCGACTTTTATGATAACAACACTAGGAATAAAGATAAACTCGTGTTGCCAACCACTAAATTATAAAGAGTTAGCAAGTCTTTCAAATGTTAGGGTGTGCGATTTTACAATGAAATTTCAAGCAAATATCAAGAATTAAGTATTAACAAATTTCAGTCCTCAATAAAACAAAAACTATGGAACAGCTTTGGATTATTTAAATGTCAAATTTGCTTGGTATGATGATGCTCACTCCAGTATTACCTTCGTATTTTGTGTGAAAGTGATAGACGTATTCTGTGGAAAAGTGTTGAATATAAAGAAGTAATGAAGAAGTAATGAAATTAATGAATTAAGTAATGGGTTTGAACCAAATTAGTGAGTTGATAGGAAATAGGTCTCAATATAGGACTAATAAGTTTGGCGTGCCACAGGAAAGTATATTGGGACCACTGTTCTTCTTACTCTATATCAATGATTTACCTTCTGTTACTGACCATAACTGTATCTTGTTTGCTGACGACATTTCATTGATAATAACTGGAGCTAGAAGTGATGAGCATACGGGACACAATTAACACAGCTGTAAATTCTATACTTCAATGGCTTAAAACAAACAATTTAAAGGCAAATATTGAATAAACTAAAATCATTACATTTTCAAATAGATTAAACTTGATTAAACCTTTAAATGTTACTGGAAATGGCATTCAATTAGAAGAGGTTGACCACACAAAATTCCTGGGTGTTATATTAGATAAAAACTGCAACTGGAAACTTCATATAGAAAACTTGTGTTGTAGACTTAATAGTTTTGCATTCGCTTTGCGGAACTTGAGGAGGACTGTTGGTATAGATGCTGCTTTACTAGCGTATCATGGATATGTTTCCAGTATGGAATAATTCTCTGGGGCAACTCTACAACTATAAATAGGGCTTTCTTAATTCAAAAGAGGTGTTTACCTTCAGTTTTCGGAATAGGGCCATTAGAGTCATGTAGACCACTGTTTGTGAGACATAAACTAATGGGCTTCGGATGCGGCTTTAAAAATTGGCAAACTTTCAAGAGACCCTACTAAACTAGCCTTACCTATGTGCAACACAACATACTATAAAAAAATAGTAGTGTAATGGCTGTAATTTTTTTTAATAGAATCCCCAAAGAAATCAGAGAGCTATCAATCAATCACTTTCAGAAGGAATTGAGCGTCTGGCTAATCAAAAATTGTTTTTATACCATAAATGAGTTAATGACATATAAAATCAATAAAATAATGTGATGACATGACATGGTCGCATTGAAATGACTATTGCATTATATACACGGAGCAAATACAAAGAGGAGATGCCCTAATGAGATTTTTGTACGAAGCAATGCGTGACACTTTGCGGGGGTGAGGGGGTGTTAGTTTACACTTTTCCATCTACCAGACAATAGCAAAACTTCTTGCATCGTTGAACGAGTATATTGCTATGTAGTTTAGCTAGCTGACACTAGTGTGAACGTACTCAGAATTTCAAGGAGTACTTTTTTCAAGGTCGATTTTGTAAGCATCTTGAACTAAAATCATCATTCGTAAATAATTTTGCAAAAGTGAACTTTTTTTTTCTAATAAATAACCCTAAATAAAACATTGTTGAATATGTTTGGTTTACACGTGGATTATGTAGAACAGAAATTAATATATGTTGTGCAAATCTTTTTATTTAAAAAATAAATAAATTTATATTTTATTTCACTTCGGAATTGGAATGCTTAAATAACGCCAATCTTAGAAAATCAACTAATCTAAATCTGAATTGAATGGTCATACCAATGTTGCCTCTAATATCCACATCTAATCAAATTGGGTTTAGATAATAAGTTCCTTTTTCGATTTTTTATGATTTTTCCTTGAAATGAATCACTATCATAACAACGGGAAGAACAAATATTGGTGTATTTTGTAGGAGTCCAGTTTTGCCTATTATTTTTTTGATCCATTGCTCTTCAATACTATCTTTAGATGAAAATTTAGAACATTACCTGTATACTGGTACATTGTATTATTTTAATGAATTTAAAAAAAACCGTCAAATCATCAGCATAAGTAAAATTTTTTTTTTTTCAATATTTAAAGTAACAACTTTCAATGCAAGATTAATATAGTCGTAACTTGATAAAATATTTGGATTCTAAATACGACCCTGTTTTTTTATTTTAGAATAGATGCGATAGATGTCTGTTCACAATATAATTAAGAAAAATACAAAAAAAATACCATGATGAATAAAAATTCATTAGGTAAGAATGTAGAACTCATTTCCGTATCTTCTTATGGTATGTTTTATTAATATTCAGCTCAACGTACCATTGTATTTTTATTTCCAGTAACACAAAGTTTTGCCATCTAGTGGCGAGTAAATATAATAACATTTCAATAAAACACTAAGAGATTTTTCTAGAACTTTTAAAAAAATTAGCTATAAAATTACTTATAAAAGAAATATGATGCCACTTATGGTACCAGAACGTCTATCCGAGATATTTGTACAAGATATAACACAGCACTTTATCTTTTTACTTGATTGTACCGAGAATATTCAAGTATTACGATTTTTCGATGCAGTTCTAGAACATTGACGTTAATAGTATAATTTGCAAGTAGCGTCAACTGCGATGACGTCGGGGGCTGTATTTTGTCACGGGAGTGATGCGCTTATGCCATCTCCTCTTTGTATTTGCTTCGTGATTATATACCTATATGACATGACTTAGTATGTGATTTTAAATTCAAGTAATTGATATTTTTGTTCTATTTTTATACTTTTATTGACATTGTTATTAATCTTGATAGTAAAATTATTATTGCATTTTTGCATGCCGAATTCAGTAGGCGAAATATGAAGAACTAAAAAAACTAGCCCTAAGAACTCTACATTATTTATATATCTAAAATCCAATGCTCATGCAAATATTTACAGTTGGCAATAATTTAATTGTCTCAGCTATAGTTTGTAATTATTTTTTTTGCTTTTGTCTATGCTCTCTTCCGGATTTGACTCCTTTATGAAAGTGTACCGTGTAGAAAAGTAAAACAACTTAATCAAATAAAACTCTGCGTTTCATTAAAATATAACAGATTACATAACCCTGCATTCTGAGTATAACAGAGTGAAGAAAAGTGGAACATTATCAGTTACTCATCAGCGAAAGAGAAAGTGAGGTTAACTTTTGTAGTCTCACGGCATGGCGTATATCGTCAACCAAGAAAACTTGTTTTGATATTGTGAACAAGTTCGGAAAATGGAGAGTAACAATAATGTTGTAAACAAGAACGTAAAATAAAGTAACACAATAACGTGATTGAGTTGGATGGTGCCAGAAATAGGAGTATCTGGAAGTTTCTGAGGTAGAATACAAAAAAAAAAAAATATTAATATTAATATTGTAAAAGCTACATCTATACAAGTAATAAGATTAAAACAAGATAACATCGTTGTTTAAATAATGACACTAAATAATACATGGTACAGACGCAACAAAGAACCAACGTCGCATAATTACAACCTCAAAAAATTACAAATACTCTGGAGGTAGGAGGAGGATGAGTTGTTCAAGGTGAAAGTTGTTGCCGTGTTCTGTGGTTGCCGCTGGTCATTGAAAGATGACTTTTGTGTGTTTTGTATTTATTTTTATTACAAACCGCGATCATTAACTTTAATAAAAAAAGCCTTTATTTCTTACAGATTACAAAATTAAAAAGAAAACAATAAATAAAAAAGTTATATTATGTTAAGTTACATAGACTGTTGTTGTTGACTGCCTCGATGGCGCAGTGGTAGCGTACGCGACTGCTGTTCCTGAGGTCTCGGGTTCGATTTCCGGGTCGGATCAAATGTTTGTATGATCTGCAAATATTTGTTTCGGAGTTTGGGTGTTTTCTATCTATAATATGTATGTATTTACAAAAAAAAAAAAAAAAAAAAGAAGTATATATGTATTTGTATCAGTTGTCTAGTACCCCATAACACAAGCTCTGCTTATCTTGGGACTAGATGGCTGTGTGTTTAGATGTCCGAAATATTTATTTATTTATTTATTTATTTATAGACATTACATATCAACTTTGTTATTTATCTAGTGTATATGTTTAGTTTAGTTAGATAGTTCGATTTGACTTTACATTAATACTTAAATCTATATAGCTTATATGTTTAACAGTCTGTAAGAACCCCTTCGTAGGTGAAGGCCTTCTCCAAAGATTGCCAGTCCTCTCTAGATTGGGCTACTCGAATCCAGTTGGGGCCAGCTGTTTTTTTAATCTCAAATTCCCAGCTAGCTAGTTGTCTACCTCTTTTCCTTTTTAAATTTAAAATTAAAATTTACAATTAAATTAAAATGATATTGTCTAGGCGTAAGATTAGTTAGCAAGATTTAAAATTTGTACGCCAGAAATAGTAGAATATAAGGCACGTTTTATGATGTTATAACAGGGCGATGTGGTCGCAGAGCGACAAAGCCCTTTAATAAAAAAAAAAAAAAAAAAAATGATGTTATAACGTCTATTGTATCTACTATATCTAACAAATAAATCTATATTTATTTTAAATATTATTGGAAAGTATATTTTCATTAACTAACCCTTTACCTGAGTATAAATACTGAGTCAACTTTGTAAAACCACATTTAGTTAATCAAAAAATACAACATACAACAAAGATGTATATTTCACTGGCGATAGTCAGATAGAAGATAGATGCAGATTTGCATCCGGCCTCTGTCTTCTATTGCAACTTGGTATCAGCGTACATGTTTCCCTGCTACTATGATGCTGTGTCCTTTTAGCGGGGCGTTGAAAAAGCATCTCATAAGCCGCCATAGTATGGGACACCATACTACAGGGGTCGCCAACGAGTTAATCGAGATCGACCGATCGATCGCGGCTATTAATCCAGTCGATCGGGGTAAGGCAAAATAATAGATACATAAATTGAATTTATGTATCTATTATTTTCGGTCATGTTCAAAAGTTTTGCACTATTAAAACTCCTACCTGTGCCAATTGCGCCGGCAGCCACGATACAAGAGCTTGTTCGATTAAGGACACACCAGATTTTAAACCGAAATGCGCACAATGCAGCCGGTACAAAAAACCATGTGACCATCGATGTGGATCACAGGACTGCTCCACATATAAACTTAAATTAGAGCAGCTAATCCTAAACACTAATTACTGAATAGTTTTACAGCAGTAGTTTAGTAATTGTAGTACTTAATTAATAATGGATAATATCTCAATAGGCCAGTTAAACCTTCATAATGACAAAATAGCTACGTCAGAATTAGACAATTTAGTTTTGGAACAAAAGTTAGATATTGTCCTTATACAAGAACAATATCAAAGCGCTCGCTTGCGGAACAATGTAGTACAACTAGATGGCCGGTCACGGGCTGGGATATATGTTGCAAGTTCTACTTTTACGGTAACATCTTTGCGTAACCTTATGACGTCACACTGCGCCGTTGCTGAGATTTCATCCTCCACCTGTAAGGTTTATGTAGTGAGCTGTTATTTTCAGTTTTCACATCCCATTGATCCTCATCTACATCATTTACGTTTCGTTTTGCGGTCCCTCGTGGGACACAAAATTATCATTGGCGCTGATGTCAATGCATCTTCTACTTTATGGTATGGCAAGCTGCGTTCAACTGACATGGCCCGGCGCTGTGCGGTTGAAGATTTTATAGCGGAAATGAATCTTACCATTCACAATACCCCTGATGCACCACCAACTTTTTGCAGCCCCATGGGTGAGTCTTCTATTGACGTGACGCTTACGCGCGGCGACGTCTCGATATCTGGATGGCGTGTCCTACCGGACGCATCCTGTAGTGATCACCGCTTAATCGTGTACGAATTCATACCAATTGTTGCACAACATCCACTAATAACTCCGTACAATTTTAGATATAAAACTAAAGGGGCAAATTGGGCTTTATTTGGTTCACTCTTTGCAGTACATGCCAAAGACTTCACTCGCAGTTGTCTATCAGCTGAGGAAAGCGCAGAAATATTGTCAGACACTTTCACATATTGTGCCGATGTTTGTATAGGCCGCGGATCTATCACTAGCACTCGTAGATGTGATTGGTGGAACTATAAATTGGTCGAATTACGTAGAATCCATCGGAAAGCTCGTAAAAAACTAAATGTCATTAAAAAGCGTAACGTAACAGGAGATATTTACAATAATGCTCTCATTGCTCTTAGAGTTGCTAGGTCTCACTACAGGGCAGCAGTGGAGAAATCAAAGGGAAATTTAATACGCAAACTTGTAGATAAACTCGATAGAGAGGGTCCGTGGTCACCTTTGTATCATGAATTTAAGGCAAATAGATCTATCGACCTTGCATACGTACAGAACATCAAAATTCATAACAGTTATACTACAGGAGTAGAAGAAACAGCAAAATATCTTTTAGAATCACTTGTGCCCGACGATCGGCCGGAGGATGACACTGATTATCACCGACAAATTAGGCAGTGGGCCATCGAACCACCATTGTCTCCAACGTCTGACTTACCATCTTCAGACGAATTTCTTGGTATTGTTAGGTCATTACCACTAAACAAGGCTTCGGGCGACGATAAAATATCAAATAAAATGATAAAAGAAGCTTGTAAACTCTCGGGTGATACGATTTTAACAGTTTTTAAACGTTGCATTGCGGAAGGAGTATTTCCTAGTGTTTGGCGGTGCGGTAATATTCGTATAATACCAAAACACGGCGATAAGCCGCCGGACGATCCTGGGTCCTATCGTCCTATAACACTGTTACCATCGCTAGGAAAGCTTTTAGAACGTCTTGTAGTGCCTCGACTTCTACCGGGTGGAGTTAAATTTCATGATAGACAATTCGGATTTACGTTGGGAAAATCAACAACAGATGCGGTCATATCTGTAAGGAAAACTGTCACCGAGTCAAGGTTTCAATACGTCTTAGGTATCTTCTTAGATATATCTGGCGCCTTCGACAACGCGTGGTGGCCCATGTTATTGCTAAAATTAAAATCAAGAGGATGCTTTAAAAATATTTATTCCCTAATCTCCTCATACTTCACACAAGGCACAACAAAATTAAGACTTGGGCATCATTCTGTGTCGAAGGCGCTTACGATGGGGTGTCCTCAGGGCTCGGTGCTAGGTCCATACTTGTGGAATATAGGCTTCGACGATTTTCTTACAATACCTATACCACCCGGATGTATTCTAAACGCGTATGCGGACGACGGTTTATTACTGGTGGAATCTGATACTAGAGCGGGGCTTGAGAGTCTGGCTAATAGATGTTTGAACTTAGTATCTCTATGGGGTGTACGTAATCGCTTGACTTTTGCACCAAACAAAACCTTCCAGCTACTTCTGAAAGGTAACCTCAAATCACCGCCGTGTATTAAATTTCAAAATGTTACTGTTAAAAATAAAACCTCGGTTTGCTATTTGGGATTAGTTTTAGAAAGAAATTTTTCATTTATCGAACATATTAGAACAGTTAATGAAAAGTCTAAAAAAAGTTTCTTTGCTCTGACGAGAATATCAACTGCCACATGGGGTCTTTCATTTAATACATTAAAAATCATATATGGAGCTACTTATTTGGGTGCTGTTTGCTATGGTGCTCCCGTATGGGCCGATAGAGCGACTGTAGGTGCTGTCCGTCGCAAACTGCTACAAGGCCAACGACTTGCATTAATCTTCTTATGCAAAGCATATAGGACGGTTAGTACTGAGGCATTACCGGTATTGGCGGGTGTTCTTCCGGTCGATCTCGAGGTGCAAAGACGTGCAGCCATGTACTATTCTACAAAACAAAACATGGAATGCGATTTTTTGGGCGTACGAGACCGCGATAAAATCATAAGATTGTTTCAACAGCAATCCAATGTCTATGACGACCTAATGGATGAATGGCAACAACGATGGGACAAATCATCTAAGGGGCGCCACCTCTACCAGTTCTTTCCATCTGTTCGCGAACGGATGTCGAGGACATGGCTCGAGGTAGATCACTGTGTCGCTCAATTTCTTACGGGCCACGGTAACTTTAAGAGCAAACTACACTCATTTAAATTAGTCGATTCACCATTGTGTCAATGCTCAACACCCGATACTAGCTGTGAACAATCGGCTCATCATGTTCTCTGGGAGTGTAGTCTTTGGTACAATGAACGTAACACAATGCTAAATAGCTTACAAATGACATCTGGGGCGGTATACTATGGGGATCTTGTGTCAACTGCGGTGAATTTCCGTGCGTTTAGGCGATTCTGCCATACATACTATAGTAATCAAATATAGCTCACTTAGGACCCCTAATACTTTATCCGTGGTGCTTCCCGGTTTAAAAAAAGGTGTCTGCCTATTTTGACTTCATTTTGTCTCCCGCTTTGCTAAGGAGGGAAGTGGACTTATCATATTTCCAACTCCTCCTGTTTTTCTTCTGATTAATTTCGTTGCGGGTTCCAAGACAGTTAATATTTTTTCCTGGGACTTCCCGAGTGTCATAACTCGGTGTGTTCGTGGGTCACTGCTGTTGATCCTGGTGTACAGGAGTTACAGCGGTGGGCGTGTGGGTGGGATTAGAAAAAAAATTGAATTTAGATTAAAGGGAAAAAATTAAAGTAGTTTATTTGTATAAAAATTTGGTTAATTTGATTCAGAACAGAATGTGCAACGTAATCACCAATAAAATTGCTGTATCATAATCATATTCTATCATTCAGTCGCGTTACTTATTATATATCTGTTTGCGCGTTAGTTCCTTTTAATTTTGTTCTACCATGTAGGATTTAAAATCCACAATACTTAGTGTATTAGAAAGCGGCGAAGAACACCACACCATCCGTACATACAGTACATATACATACATACAGTTGAATTATATCGATTGGACTATGAAATGTGTTGTTTTGTGTGAAATTTTAAGAAGTGTAGATTGTAAATAAGATTAAGTGTTTGTAATTTGTAGATCGCACAAGGTTTCATCAGTAAACAGTAGATCTTAAGTTTAATCAAGTTGGCCACCCCTGCCATACTTCATTGTCTGCTTTCGCAGTGAGTATAGTGGCCCCCACTGTTGGACTCTGCTTGAGCTTTCCATTAGGCTGAGCAGTCACTTTGGTAGAATGCTCTTAAAAAAAACTTATGAAATTATCGAACTACAATATAAATACATATTGCAGTATATAATTTAGTGAATGTGACATGACATACATTTAAAGTGAATGTGTTACTTTTAGTCTATCTACACTAATCACATCACATTACATTATTTTAATATTATAAAGGTAAAAGTTTGTGATTGTGTATGTTAGTTACTTCTTCACGCGCAAACGGCTGGACCAATTTTGATAAAATTTGGTATGGAGGAAGCTGACACCTTGGATTAACACAGGCCACTAATATTTACTATAAAACATATAGGCTACCATTTGCCGCGATAACTGACATACTCGCGGGCGGAGCAGCGGGCAACAGCTAGTATTATATAAATGTAAAGTTTCTAGCTTTGTTTCTATGGTTGTAGGAGATAATCTCCAAAAGTACTAATCCGACCATGAAAATTATTTTACTAACAGAAAGCGACATTATTCAGGAGTGCTATATGTTATTATGCTTAAACAAAAGATTTTGCTAAAAATATAATATGATAATCTATAATCTATAAAAATAAATAAAATTGGAGTGTCTGTTTGTAATATTAAAATAACAGCTTTTTAATCAATGCATATGTATGTATACACGATACATATACCAAAAATGTAGTTAAAAAAAATTTTGTCTGTCTGTCGGTCTGTCTGTCTGTCTGTCTGTTTGTTCCGGGTAATCTCTGGAACGGCTGGACGGATTTTGACGGGACTTTCACTGGCAGGTAGCTGATGATCCGGGGAGTAACTTAGGCTACTTTTTTTAGACTAACTTTGTCGCGCGGCGTTACTCGCGGTACAACAATAACCGCGGGTAACACCGCGGGGTTCAGCTAGTCTATACAAATAAATAAAATTGGAGTGTCTGTTTGTAATATTAAAATAACAGCTTTTTAATCAATGCATATGTATATATACACGATACATATACCAAAAATGTAGTTAAAAAAAATTTTGTCTGTCTGTCTGTCTGTCTGTCTGTCTGTTTGTTCCGGGTAATCTCTGGAATGGCTGGACGGATTTTGACGGGACTTTCACTGGCAGGTAGCTGATGATCCGGGGAGTAACTTAGGCTACTTTTTTTAGACTAACTTTGTCCCGCGGCGTTACTCGCGGTACAACAATGACCGCGGGTAACACTGCGGGGTTCAGCTAGTCTTAAATAATATTAAGCTTTAACGATAAACAATATTCAGATTTTGAACTATGTAGATTATTGTAGATAATGTAAATCATTACAATACAGTTACTTTCATTGAACGGATCTAAAAACGGGTTAATATTATGATTTAATCACAATATGCCCACTGTAGTGGTGTGTACAGACTGCCGGATATAGAAAGGAGATCTATACCACGCTGGTAGACCTCATCTATAAAAATAAATAAATAAATAAAACTGGATTGTCTGTCTGTCTGTTTGTTCTGGGTGTAACGCCGCCAGCCGTTCCAGATATTAATCTGGAACGGCTGGACTGATATTGACGGGACTTTCACTGGCAGATAGTTGATGATCTAAGGAGTAACTATATATTTGTTATTTTCTGTAATTTCTGTACTGTAACACGGTGTACAAATAAAGAGTTTTCTATCTATCTATCTATCTATCTATCTACTTTTTTTAGACTAACTTTGTCCCGCGGCGTTACTCGCGGTTCAACAATAACCGCGGGTAACACCGCGAGGTTCAGCTAGTATAATATAATATTTGTAAATCAAGTCGAATAAAGCGGGCGGTTAGCACCCAACAAAATGGGCACAGATCGGCAAGTAATTCATAAAGAGGTAAATGCAAGGTTGTAGGAGATAATCTTAAGATCTGCTGAACCATTTTTATTTATATATTATTATATTATAACTGGAAAACGTTTACCGCGATATCCGACATACCGGGCTGAACCGCGGATAAAAGTTAGTTATGTATAAAGTTGTCATCAGCTAGATATCTATATGACAAAAAGTTTTCATAGAAAATAGTCATTTTTAGCATTTGATGTCGCTGTCTCGAACTATTTTCAAATAAAAATGATCATTTTAATTTAACATGGTATTTAAATTACATAACGAAATTTTGAGTCACGCTCTCGGAGCGTGAGCCTTATCTGATGTGTAAATGATTATTTTTAGATTCAATATCGTTTAAATTTTAAATTTATAAGGTTTAATACCCGGTAGACAATCCTGTTTTGTGAACTTGAGGACGAATAATATATTTATTATCATTCCGCTTATGAGTAAATTAAAACAATTACTATTTAACTATATTATTTTTGATTTGTTCTCGTGCTCTCTTAGTATGAATACAATAATTATATACCTATAATATTCTATTTTTGTGTGCACAGAAAGTCAGTGTTTCAGAGTAACAAATCCACTTTAAATGCAAGTAAAATTTAACAAAACTAAAACCGACTTCAAGGTTAGACTCGATTTGTCTTGGATGCCATCATCAGATCTTAGTGTCCTTATCATGGTACCACCGGATGTACACATGGATATATCCTTTGCATTAAAAAAGAATCATCAAAATCGGTTCATAAACGACGAAATTATCCGCGAACATCATTGAACTAATGTTACTTCGTAACGGTACAGTCTTTTTGCTCCATACGTTGATGTCCCGGGACATCAGTGCAACTAGTCGCTTTGCGGAGCTCGTAGTAATCAAACGCAAATAGAGTGACGAAAATTTTATTTAAATATGCCATCCTACAAGTTAAGAACGTGCAAAAAGCTATATGAAAAGAAAAAAAAGATAATGGTTTACCTTATCATCGGTAAGCAAATAAGACATTAAATTGACTACTGTTCTACAAATAAATCAAAAAAAAAATTTTTTTACATTTGTACCCGCCATATTTTATGAATGAAAATCATAGACTATGAAAAGTGCCTGAACCGTGCACTTTTCATAATCTATGATTTACATTCACTTCACACGTAGGTAAAATAGTAGTGGAAGTAGTAATAGAGTGAGGGCCTGTGAACCCCAGACCGTTATTTTATAAAAGCTGAGAGTTTGTCAGCGTCCAATTCCCCGCTCAGTTATAAAAAGGGTGGTGTTTCATCATATCGTTTTTTAGCCTTAACATAGAATAGAATATAAAAATTGGCCCAAAGTATGAATGCTTTATATGGATAGCTTTCTAGTCTTTCAGAAAACCGAGGATCTATCTAAGTGGTTTTCAATTAGAAAGCCCTTATGTAGCAGTGCCCTCCAATAGACTGACGATGACGAATACCTAAACGGTACACCTCATGATAAGGATGCCGTTCATGAGCATGTCAGAAGTACATGTAGTCCTCCGAATCTATTCAGGAGAAGGGGATAGCTTCAGTTAGCTTAAACAGCAATCGCTGTGTTCAGCAACGAACTACGATTACCTGATAATGTCTCAATAAAAGCAACAAAATATTTTTTTAACAGTGGTTTACATGTTTACATAAGTGAGACCGTGGATAATAATACGCTAGACGACCCGGCCCATTCCTGCCGAAGCAATGCTCTTCCACAATTGTACAGTACACTAGAGCATTTTTTATACAATGTATACAATATAAATGATGTATACTGTCTGTATAACGAAAAAGTATAAGCAATAACTTACAAGTTAAGTGACCTAAGTATTTTAAGCATCACCAACAGCAATAATATCTTTTAGTTTTGGAGCCCAAGAACTTTTTGAAACTAATAATTTGAAGTCTTCTTTACTTAAATACTACGAGGAAACTCTTTGTCCCTCACCTATGACTTGTTTTGTATATTTATAAATGTTACTTACGCTTTTGCATATTAGACATCTACGTAGCAATTAATTATTGAATGTCAAACTACGTATTTGTGTATTCATTTAATATAGGGTAAACCGGGATAGATGCCCCTTTCATAATTTTAATTTATGAATTTTAAATCAATAATTTCTATGGATGTGGCTAGTTTAGTTATTCATGTTGATTTATTATTTGGTTTTGCTGACCTATCAGTAAAAGATTTTGCAAAATGTAGGTTTTTGTGGAACGCCTTTTTTTGGGATAGACACCTATCTGTAAGGATACTTGCCCCGTTATAAAAAAAATAGAAGGATAAATACCTGCAGTGCGGAATAAATGCGCTTCGTAGTGTGAAAAAAACAGAAATTCTTCTAAAACAGCAATTGTCTCCAAAAAACATGATTTGAATTACGAAAAATATTTATTTCTAATATGACACAAACAACCGTAATTAAATTTTAAAAACTTTTGTTTGACAATAATATTAATTCTTAGTTTTTATTATTAAATATTAATTTTAACGTTTCACCAAACATAATTATACTTTTTTTATGAAATTTTGACAGGATTCATCATTATTACATTATCTATACTAATATATAAAGCTGAAGAGTTTGTTTGTTTGTTTGTTTGAACACGCTAATCTCAGGAACCGCTGGTCCGATTTAAAAAATTCTTTCAGTGTTGGATAGTCCATTTATCGAGGAAGGCTATAGGGTATATATCATCACGCTACTACTATTAGGAGCGGAGCAAAAATTAAGAATGTTTCAAAAACGGGGGAAATTTTCACGCTACGGGCAATATGAGGCGCAAACGAGGTTGCGTGGGTCGGCTAGTTTACTATATAGATCAACCAGGTAAAACACCTGGATATGAGATATTCCACGAAGTGACTGGCATCGGACGTCTGCAACCTTGAGGGTGAACTGAATTGGTGGTTGTGCTTGTGGTTGAACTGGTAGCCAGAAAATTTGAGGAAACTGACATCTCAAAAACGATTGTCCTAGGTGTTTATGACAACCGGGGCCGACGGCTTAAAGTGCTTTCTAAGGCACGGGTGGGAAATATCACCATCTTCCATACTCCGGACTACTATTAAAAAAATCATAAAAAGAGCAGTCCAACCCCAAAATCCGCACCTGAGACCTCTTGATCGGCAGTCACTTTTTTTTTTTTTTTTAACGTGTGGAAACCCCCTCGGGCCGTCACCCCGCCGGGGTTTGCGGCGGGGCGGTGTGTCGGAATCGAACCGACTAAAACCACACGGTGTGCCACTCTGCGCCTGAGACGGGAGGGATCCGGGAACTGCTGTTATTAACACATCCGGACCCCTCCCAGCGCTTGCCCGCACAGAAGCGGGCACCGTCAGCTGTAAACTCTCTATTTAGGCGACGTACGGCACACGCGTAACGCGGGTGGCCACTAATGCGGATGGAAGGGAAAACCCATCCCGACCATCCGCGGCCACACTCAGGGCGGCATGAGGCGCTGATAGGCGCGCCTCCGCCGCCCGGTTCGCCGGCGGCGGATCGGGTCCGAGTGGAGGTCGTCCTCTCGGGCCTTCTCCGCCGCCTCCTTCTGCGAAATTACGTCTTCGCAGAAGGCTGCGACCGCGGTAAAACTGCTGTCGCTACCGGCCATGGAGCGTATGACGGCCGGTAGCGAGAGATCTCCTCCGATGACTGCAGTGAGGGCCCGACGCTGCGACGCCCATGCGGGGCAAACCGCCAGCGTGTGCTGGGCCGAGTCCTCACTGCAGTCACGGCAGTCACTTACACTAACCGTAGTGCAACAAGACAGTCCCAAAATGTGGTGTTTTCCTAAATAATAAATCTATTGGGAACTAGAAGCAATACGCTAAATAAAAACTCGTAATATACTGTATTTCATGATGACATTGTATTTTTGTCATCATGAAAGCAGCAAAACGCCTTCGCAATATTCTAGATGGAATCCCAAATCATCAGAATATTTTGTTTATCCCCAAGGTTTTTTTTATCAATTTCATCGAAAACTGATTATAATTGTACGAGTACAAGAACATACTTATATGGGTATATGTATGGAGGGATAGATGCCCCATAATTTATTACTACTTATAAAGTTATACAACGTTAAAATAGTAACTTTAAAAATTTCGACGTGTTAGTGAAATTCATCACCAAGATAATTACGCACGTGAGCGAGACAAATCCTCAAAACACGACAGCCCGTGGATAAATTAGGTGAAAGGTGACAGCGGCTAATTCTTATATCTTCAATTCTTACTTATAAATTTGGGAAGTTAGGTTTTTTTAAAGGTGAGGCTTCTATCCCGTTACGGAATCTATCCCGGTGTTACCCTATTTAAAACAACTCTTTCTGTCTTATAATGTCAAACTGACAACTGTCAAAATTATATACCTTTGGCACATCGACTGCAAGTCGTCGAGGTTATAAAATAAATATTGCACTACACATAACTACTTATAAAACAGTTATTAGTAAAACATAATAAATTACTATAAATACAAAATTTTACTAAAAAAAGGAAAATATTATTAGTATACTTTTATTATGCATGGGCTTGTATTACTTATTGTCAGGATATTCCAACATTTGTTAAATATTATTAAATAAAAAATTACACTCTTTGGTTAACCTAAATCTTGTAACAAAATCTTTATCGCCATATTTTGTAACTAAAGCTGGTTTGTCAATGTGTATTCTTGAGGTATTGAATAATCTAGGATTATTTATTATCTCAAAAGTCTCAACAGTATTGGAAAAATCCCATAATTCCTCGATTTCAATAATTTCAAGCAAAACGTTCGTCAAGTTTCTTTATCACCTTGTTAGGGGTTGGTTAGGTGGTCAACGTTCGAGCCCCTAAATTTTAAGAGACGCTTAAGCACTTTGGTTGCCCCTAAAAGTTGGAGAAAACGAAAATATCGCTAAGAGATATCTAACTCTCTCTAAGTTTTAAACAGATTTATTTTATGGAATAGGGGGCAAACGAGCAGACATATCGCCTGATGGTAGGCGATTACCGCCGCCCATTGACACCCGCAACACCAGAGGCGTCACAAATGCAATGCCGGCAGTTGGTGGGATGTGGAAGAAGGATGGAGGGAAGGTATGGGGTATAGGGTATGGCCTTCCGGTATCCTCACTCGACCGTGGGATCGCTCCGGTCGAGCCGACCCATTCAAGCCAAAGCATGGCTCTCCCACGATGAGAATTCAAGGTAGTAGTGCCATGCTGATTTCAGCACGAACGTGGCTCGACCGGGGCGGTACTAACCTGGCATAGAAAATCAACGTAAAATGACAGCGATCATGCTATTGTTTCGTTGGTGAGTGTGAGACCGGAGGCCTAATGAATGATGGTGTGGCTCACCATGCTGCATTGTTGCATTGTCTGCGTTCGCAGTATGGTGACCACCACTATTGGATTCTGCTTATGCTTTCCTTCAGGCATAGTAGAGGCATTTTGGCAGGGCCAAACAAAAAAAAACAATTAATTTTTTTTTTAAACCATAAAAGTCTTATCTTTCGAGGCAATGTTTTCGTCTTGTAAAAAGCGCCATCTTCCAAAAGTTTCCAAAACGAAATACTAAATACATATTTTACATCAAGAATATTAATGATTATGATCGAATTTTCAATATTGATGTAACCATGCTACTAAAACCTTCACATATTCAACGACAGATGGAGTAAAATTAAACGCTGGTGAACGGTCAACAAAAGCGACATCTATAACCTACTGCTTGTAGTGATTGCATGTTACTAGACTAGATTCTAGATATCAAAGTAGTGAACTTGGAATATAAGATATCAACTTTGGCATGTTTAATTTTCTTGCGTCTATAAATATATCTTGTATGTAATATAAGTTGAAGTTATGTGTAAAAATATTTAAACAAGACTAAGAATTTACCAGCGTGGTGACAGCTCACCACCCTTTCTCTTACAACACCTATTGAAGGATGTCGTAAGAGCCGACTAAAGGGCAGGATAAGAGCACTGCAAAATGAAGAAAAATTTTAAACGAAACCTATACCAGCCCGTCTGGCTAATGTATGGTAGGCCAAACAGTCCTTTAAGAAGGGGCCTTTGTTCAACAATGGACTGCTAATTGCTCTTTAAGACTACGTAACTAGCTGTCAGCTTGAGCATTTACACCGTAAATAAGGATTACATAATCCAATAACTCGTTGAAACTGATGAATACGCACGATCTATAAAAACATTAATGTTATCATATTTGTCATAGACACTTGGCAACAGTGACACCGTCATTTATGTAACATTGTATTGGTTCTTTTATTGTTCACAATTTATTCGTTAAATTTGATTTCTCTGCTTTGGGTCTAATTTGCGGTACACAAAATGAATGTTGCTGAGCACATCACTTACCAATTAAATTAAAATAGTTTTTGTATGATCCATAAGGTCCACCAGATTTTAATAATAATAAAAATAATACGTGGGTCCACGGTCCACGGGAGGTTCACAGAACGAAGTCTGCCCGTGCAGTTAGTTACAAATACATTTTAATTTACTTAAAACTAAATATTTGGAATCAATCGTCGAAAAGAAGTATTAGAATACTGACAAATACAATTACTTATTACGCTCATCATCTTCTACGAGTAGGGATCTCTTCAAGACTTAGATTAATATGCGTAATATTTTGATTAGTAGATAAACCATGTAGTGCAAGTACTAAACTTGCTAACGAATGCATAAATATTTTGATTTATAATATTTTTATGACTTGTCTGAGATATGAATGAAATGTAATACAGACACACCAATAATAAGCATAAGTCTTTATCGAAGAATAAGCAAGTACTATATAAGTTATGTAGCTGGGTACATTTTGTTGACTAAACCAGAAAAACAAATGTAAAGGACAAGTAGGTAACTTAATAATATATTATGTAGTTTAAAAATATCAATTTTCGAGATTGTAATAATATAGTTATGTAGGATAGATAAATACTATTTTGGTATTATGGTGAACATTTTATTATATCTGAAATATATCTTTTTACTAACAGTTAGCATATAATTATATGTAAATATTGTAAGTCAAAGATCGAACGAACCAAGTGGCGTGAACAATTTTTCATGGAGTAGGGGGCAAACGAGCAGTTAGTGTGCCTAACAAAAATGATAAATTGATTTAATTATCTAATTTAATATTAAATTGGCATATTTTTTTTAATATCCTAAGAAAATACTGAAATTAAATATATTTTATTCAATTTGTATACAAAACGTGATGACAATCGTTTTCTTGCTACATATTAGGCCTATTTCCTAGAGGAAAAGCAGAAACAATTGCTCCCCACTTACTGCATCACATCATCCACATTCGATTTAGAATTTCGTTGAAAATTAACATTTCGAGCTTGTTTTCTTTATGTTTCTATGTTCTCCACATAGTACCAACTATCGTCAATTAATCTTATTTATGACTGTCAATGTATTTAGCGTTACGCAAAAATTCACAAATCCTAACTAGGACACAATCAGAAAAAAATTGTCTAGAAATTTCTATTTGAAGAACCATGTACACGAAAACTTTCATTTTGCTGAGATCAGTTGGTATTTTAGAGTCTGTTAGAGATATATTGCAACATTAAGGTATATGGTAAATACACTTTTCTCGTCTCAAAATTGTATTTTTCGACTACCGAATTAATACTTCTCATTCAATATCATCTTCTAGGGGTAAAATAGGCTATATAATGTTTTCTATAAAGAGCAAGTGCGAAGCCGGGGCATGTTGCTAGTATTCATATACTTCTAAAAACAGTTAATAATGTTCTGCCACCGGTTTCGTTCATGTCTGTCGTGTTTTTTCAAATTATATATTCCTCAGCAATATTTTATAGGTAACTGGTAACCTATATCTTATATTATACCCCAGACAATTAGCATACAATTCTCTTTTAGTTTGTGTAAGTATTTGTCGCTACAAACAAATGAATAAGATTTCGGATTTGTAATAATGAAATAATATTTAGATAAGGGTAAACTGGCATTTTAGAGCCACGCGTGTATTCTTTAAATTTACATTAATAAATTATACTCAAATAATGACCTCATGCGGTTTCTACTTAATTTAACTCTAGCCTTGACCTATTCATTCACAACGATTTTAAATTCAGAGAGTAAGCGTGGTATCATATAATTTATAATAACTACTGTACGCCTTACTAAATTTATGTAGTAATTTTAAAAATGTAAAGAAGACGAGAGTGTGGACTTTGAAAAGGCATTTGTTTTTTTTTTGTAAAGTAAATTAATTTAATGATTTAAAAAAATATTAATAAAACGGCATAAAGGATTTTAGAATTTTTATGTCAAAAACCAAGGTCTTGAAAACCAGTTAAATATTTTTACCCATTGTATCGGTAATTTATGAAATGACATTGGTTTAAAATATCAATTAACTACTTAAGTTGCTAGGTTGGTAAATGATTATGTCAAGAAAACAATTATTTTATCCTCCCTAACTCACTTAATGTTTTATTACACGATTTATATAGCTTCGTGCTAACATACAGGCATTTCCAAATTTATCTTTACTATGAGTTTAGATATACAAATGTATTATGCTTTTTAGGTTAGGACACAATAAGTCTAAATGTCATATGTGGTTTTGTAACAAATACGTTCAACGTATACTACGACAAATTGTAGGTATTTCGTTCTTAATGTCGGATCAATGGGTCAAAATTAATATAAATATTAATTTTTAAATTAGCATATATTTACGATAAAAATCTTTATGTACAAAATAGTGAGATAAAAATAGGCAGTTATGTTTTCTACAATAGAAAATAATAATATTGTAGAATATATTATATTACATAATACATTGCGTGGTGCTTAACCTAATTTAAACATGATAGGGATTAGTTTCCAGCCTGAGGAGGGAGAGTAGCAAGGTATGCAAGAGCCTTCTGGATAGCATCAGGGATTGGCGGGGGGGTGGGGAGGTGAGCACCTTGGGGTTGGAATCCGTTCTCATTAGCGATGTACGACAACTGGATATTATTGCCATCGTCACTGGGGTACTGGAATTGGCCTTCAACTTGCAGAGCAGGTTCCTCACCACCGATGTTTTTTAGGGATCCTTTCTCTTCAGCATTAATACCGTTACCGGTTTGATATGAGTAAGAGTAGGAACCATCAGGGTTGATTTCACTGACTTGGCTTACAATAGGTATTGGGTCATTGCCTTGGGGAGCGGCAAGTGCGACTGCTAGGAAACCGAGGAAGATCTGGAACAAAACAAAAGATTAAGCCTAATAGCTAATACCTAATAGCTTACTTTATAAAAAGCTAATTTTCTTTCGCAAAACATTGCAATCACAAAACACTTTTAAAATACTATTTATACTAAGGCACTTTCATAAAAACTTACAATAGTTTTCATGTTTGTGATGTTTGTTTGTCGGTGAAGGTACTAGACAATGTTTATCTAACAGTGTATCGGTATATATACAAGCGGGTCAATATGACGCCTACCACCTCTGGATGCTATTGCACCATTTGGCACGACGAAATAAATTTAAAGAAATATGTACGTGCCTGGAGATAACAGTCAATGCGCTTTAGTCTTTTCTGCAGCATCATGTTTTAATCATTCATCACTCATTGGTTACAATTTTTTTTTTAATACAATTAAATGGTTGAATTATGTTTTAAGTGTTTTGAGAATAGTATATTGGTGTAGTTATACATTTCAAAAATGTCAAATGACTTAAAAAATCGTTTCCTACATTGTTAACATAGCAACGCGGGCCATGTTGTTGACAAATATCATTTGACATATATATTTTATCTACTAAAGCATAATAGTCCGGGATCCCCGGAACAAATTTTACAAGTTATTACTATCAAGCGAATTTTTTGTGAGTTGCTTCATTTTTATGACGGGCTCATCTTTCACTTTACAAAAATATTCGCCTGTGGTAGTTAACAGAGTTAGCAGGGACAAAAAACTTTTGAGCGTAGGACCGGGATAACGTACCACGCAATTTGTAGGAACATATGGCTGTTAAATTATATAAATATTAAATAAAATTATTATTTACTGTAAAAAATATTTGTTTCAAAGAGTATATGGTTTGATCCTTCCAACATGTATCTGTTTTTTGACAGTTGCTTCGTTAACATTTAAACAATTTAACAGCTACATTGTCCTACAAATGGCGTGCTACGTTATCCCGGTCCTACGCTGTAAAGTTTTTGTCCCTGCTACCCATATCGAAAAATTTTGTACGGTGAAAGGTGGATCCCTCATCAAAAAAAGCCACTCACGAAAAATTGGCTTGATAGTAATAACTTGTTAAATTTGTTCCGGGGATCCATAGCCTCTTACTTCAAGTAAGTTATTTCTTACACGTTATGAAAAAATTATCGCGTAACTTAATGTTTACAATAAAATGGAAATAGGCCCACATGGAAATGGCAATGCTCAAGTATCATATTTATTTATTTATTTATTTCAGTTTCAGTTGTTCATGTGCAGTATGCGTCCTGAATAAAATGAAAAGATTAAGACAGCCATTCTGTTGGCTCTTGTGGCCTGTGTTAGCAACATTAAATACCCTTTTATAGACATTTTAGCTGCAAACGTCAATTTATTACAATCATTTATTAATGGTATTGGAGTGTATGAATTGTTTTCGGATAATGTGCTCATAAACTTAAAATCTTAAGGCTATTTTATAATGATACTAACGAAACATTTGATGTAGTGATCTCATGTTGTCGGTTATTTTTACATAAATAGGTATACTTTATAACATGTTTGTACAACGATAATTTTATGCAATAATTCCAATAAAAAGATGTCTTAAAATATTAAATACAATACTTTACCAGTTTTACAAAACCAGTATTACAAGGTTGTCTCATAATAAGATAGCACGTTGGGTTTATTTTATACCTAATCACCTATGCAAATATACATAAATGTGTTTAATATCTTTGTATTGATTCATGGTAAAATTGAAAAAAAATCTCCCTCCATATCATAACTATCAGAATATTATATAAATATTCATGATTCTCTTAATTGCATTATTCATTACTACTATCAGAATCCATTACCTCTTTTTTTTATTTAAGACAAATTCTACATTTTAAGACATTTGGAGATCTAAATATACATTAAAACATTCTTGGAGTTTCAGCATCACATCACAGGCTCCTTAGATGTGAAACTAATAATTACAAAGTAAACCTTTTGACTATACTAACTTTTAAACTTTCGCGTTCCATGATATATTAACAATTATTTTTACGTGAATTAACGCGATCATTTATTAAAAGGTATTACATACCTCTGATTTGCCTGACGTTTCGACCAGGTTGCACTGGCCATGGTCACAAGCTGACTCTGACTTATTGTTAATATAACCTTTTAACTGTCGAAGTCTCTTCAGAGTTCGTTCAGAAGCAGCAGGTAATAGACTGAACAAGAAGAAACTTCTATTTTTCCAGTCATATAACAATACCTCGTTATATAATATTCCAAAAAACTCTTAACCGATCCTAATAATCATATTTCACGTGATCTTTGACGTATTTAATTTACAGTATTGACCTGTTACCGCGATTAGTTATAGTTAATTGAGCAATTAAGTAAATATTGTATGAAAGTCTATAACACTGTTGTGAAATGGGTATCGCGTCTATTTATATTTTTAACAATATTATTGTAATACCCTTAAGAAAATAAAATTATATTATTATTTTATTAACTTTCGCACTAAAAATACAGTTGTTTAGATTTAGATTCCGATTTTTTTTAAATAGTAAGTATCGTTAATACCTATATTTTAACCATTTCCTATTTAATTAATAACTTTAAAAATGTATTACTTTAAAATATGCAGTGCCTAAACAATTTTATTAGCATAATTTTATTCCTAATCATTAATATACAAAAGCTTTTTGGATGTCAATGTTCCTAATACAAATTTTCTTGATTAGTGAATTTTTAAACAATACATTACGAGATAAAATTAAATTTCACAATAAAATTTTCATAATGAATTCTCATACACTATAAAAATTGTCCATTAATAAAACTATTCTCTTATTTATACCTATGATAAGACTGATACCATTTGACAGCACATTAGTTACGGTTCATGAATAAAATATTGACAACATCTGGACTATTCCTTCTTATTTACATTAAGACTATTCAAACTGGTTACATAAATGTTGATCACAGTGGATAGTGAATTGAATTGCTATCAGTCACATAGATTTGAAAATCGGATCCAATAAGAGATCTGTCTAATTTGTCTATGAAATCCTATGTCAAAAACCATTTGAATGTTTGTAGTAAATACTTTGAAATCTTCTAAAACTGATTAGTCCACGCTCTTAATTTGCGTTTATTAGCTTTTTAAAACACTGTGAATCATTTTTTGGTTACCTTTTAACTTTGCGTAGATATAATATTATAACCTTTATGAAATTCACGGTATCTAATTTTACACATCAACGAAGACCGTAGTCGAATGCGATTCGTTATACAGAGTTACACTTCATAACGCTTGTCGAATTCAGACTCATGAAATTATAACTTACAAATTATAATTTAGTAGTTGTTGCCCGTGGCTCCGCCTGCGTCGGCTATCGCGACAAATATTAGCCTATGTGTTATTCTGATGTATAAGCTGCATTACTGTAAAGTTTCATCAAACCCGTTCAGTAGATTTTGCGTGAAAGAGTAACAAACATCCATCCATCCATCCATCCATTCATACTTACAAACTTTCGCGTTTATAATATTAGTATAGATTAGCTAAGCCATGTATGTAATTACTGTGTATATTTTGAATATTAAGATCGATTTTTAAACTGATATTTACTCAAAATTTTCCTGATAAAAAGACAAATGACATGATTAATTAACTTGGTACCTACATTTTTTATTTACATAGCTAGCTTTTGCCTATGGCTGCGCCCGCGTATACGTAAGTTATCCCGACAAAAGTAGCCTGTTCCTCTTTATACTGAAATACATGCAAATTGGTTTAGCGGCTTAGCCGTGAAAGCGTAACGTCTGTAACAGAGGGACAGGCAGAATTACTTTTGAACTTATAACATTAGTAACATTAGTATTGATTCTTACATTTTCCAACGTGGCAAGGAATGAGAAGATTTCACTAGATATCGTTTTCGTATTTTTGTAAATAATATTGAATATACCTATTAGTGAATTGAAACACATCATAATAATAAGCTGATTGACCAGTAAATCCAGTTCTCTCTAAAATTTATTTACCTTATTAAAATTGTCGTTTGACCTTGGCATTAGAACAAGATGAGGAAAAGAGAGTAAACATTTACTCACGAATAATAAAAATGGTTTTATAAGTAAACCAGTTCTATTATTTAATTTTAATTATTTTAAGTGTGTCGTAGAAGTTAGGACCAATGTAGTAAGAAAATAGTATTTTCATTTAAAATCATTTAGTTTATTCATGGTAGAAAATTATAAAATACATATCACTATACAGTGATTTTGAGTATTGTTGCATCAGCCAACATGAAATCTATTTACTGGGTTGTGCGGCAGCATCAGCGGATGCAGGTGCGGAGGCAATGTACTGAAGGGAACGTTGGATGGCTTCAGGTACTGGTGGGGCAGTTGGCAAATGGTCACCCTGTGGGTGGAAGCCTTGGTCATCAGCAGTGTAAGAGATGTGGATGGTTTCGCCATTCTCGCCGGGGTAGGAGTACTCGCCCTGCACTGAGATCGCCTGGACGTCACCAACTTGCTTCAGTTCTCCCTTCTGGTCTGCAACGATTCCGTTTCCAGTTTCGTAAGCATATTGGTAAGAACCATCACCATTGATCTGACTTTCATCCTTGACAATGGGAATTGGCTCAGTAGAAGCACCTTGAGGGGCAGCGTAAGCTACGGCGATGAGCGCACAAGCCAGCACCTGTAATGACAAAATTATAATTAGGTAAAAATATGCTTATGGATTGTGTTATTCTGTCACATAAAATAAATTTAGTTCAATAATTTGTATAAAACGTATAATTTAATTCATGAGTAATGTATTTTGTTGTATATTTAAATTTTGTTGAATCGATTTCGCACAACACTGATCTTCATCTTTCAACGATTTTTTTACCGAAGTACACTTATGACTTAAAAGACACTTCAAACACTTATTGAATAAACACTTACAATAGACTTCATTTTGTTAAGGTTTGGTGGTGGTTTAACAAGCAGTGATAACTGTTGTCGACTGATGTCTTCAATCCTGAAAAATTGTGTTTTTATACTTATCACAATTGACCACCTCTCCACATTCTAGTTTCACCATAATTCATTGTGTGTCGCAAAAATCAATGAAATAAGTAAACATGAATGCATTAGCTTGCCTCGTGTATGTCAACTTTGCGGGACGACGTAATGGTTGTCAACAAACCTAACGGATTTCCATTTGTTCAGTTTCGGCCTTAGTAGCGCAAGAACTGATGTTTGCACAAAACATTTATACTCCCACAAATTGGCACTTAACCACGGCCAAATTCGTCATAGACCTTAATGTGCATCTTTACACAACACACGAATACATACTACAATAAATTCAGCTTAATAAATTGTTATTAAAACAATGATACATACATTTGAATTAAGCAATATACTGATGTCATTATCATAAACATCCCGTTTATTTTCGAGGTGAAGTTCACGAAGCATATGCGTGATTATGTTAAATCTCTTCAATGACACACGTCAAACATCAATTTCATCTCAACGTAACTGTTAGGTAAACCTGTAGTTGGAATTGAAAACATACTAAAAATTAGATCGAAAAAAGAATAAACGATGAATGAAATTGAAGTGATAAGTACTAATAACCCATTCAAGTCTACGTTTATAACCTTACCGTACGAATAATAATCGAATAAATATACATTATTAAACTCATACCTCAAAAGAGCTGTTGAAAAAAAAACAAAAGTATTATGAAGAAATATTTATAATACTTACGCTTAAGACAATAATACTATATTGATAAGTTTTACATTGAATAGGCTTTAGCTATGAAATACGATTATCCAATAATTATGTTTATCGTAATGAGTATGAATGAATGACTATGTGCAAGTACAATTATAAGAAGATGTGTCAAGCAATAAGCGTGGGAAGGAGATTTTAATAATTTCGATCAGCGTCGAACACGTCATTAGACTCATAACTACTGAGTTACTATTATAAAATAAACTAATGATGACAAGAGTTATTGGTTAGTTATCAATGAAGGTCGATAAGATTAAATTTTAAACTTCGACAACATTTATCTTTTTTCACATTTTAACTATCGATAAATTACCTTAGCACTTATGATAATATTATCATCCTAACAGTTTGCAAACTTTAATAAAGTAAAAGTTTCTATAGAGGTACCTACCTATACTTTAAGCCATGTTAGGTACAGTCAAGTTTTCTAGTTTCTTTTTTCTTTCACAAAATGCTACTCAAATCTATATAAATAAAAATGAATCGCTTGACCATACAATTTTTTTTTTTTATTTCATGAAGGCACTAGGAAAATTCATATAAAGAGAAAAAAAACGTAGAAATTGCGAGGAAAATAGTAAAACCAACACCTATTTACTTTTCTATTGAACAGTGACAGGCCAATAACTTTCGACAGAATGAAGTCTGCCGGGGCAGCTAGTTAATAATATGTATTTGAATACTTCTTTTTCATTTGCCAATACAGAAGTAAAATGTCCTTCGGCTATAACATTTTTAAAGAAAATTCGCAATACTCGAGAACCGCTCGACCATTCAATTTTTTTTTTTTAAATTTCGTGAAGGCACAAGGAAAGTTCATATGAAAAGAAAAAAACGTAGAATATGCGAGGAAAATAGTAAAACCAACACCTATTTATTTTTCTATTGAACTGCGTCAGGCCAATAACTTTTGACAGAATGAAGTCTGTCGGGGCAGCTAGTTTATAATATGTATTTGAATACTTCTTTTTCATTTGCCAATACAGAAGTAAAATGTCGTTAGGCATATGCTTATAACATTCTGTTTTTGAAACTGATCTGGCTCAAAACAGATCCTTTGCATGTTTGAAAATAGGGGATAAAAACAATTATTGTTCACAATAGGCTCAAAATATAAATATTTTTGGCGGACATTGAGAAAGCTTTATCATTTTCATAACTCATTTACATCCTTTAGTAGTACCACCACTGCTAGACATAGCCAATTGGCACATTTGGCCAAAACCTCCTTTCGAAAGACAGGCCTATGCTGTAGTCAGACGGATTGGTATAGAATTTGCTTCAAGTTTTCCTTCTCCTTGTCTCTTATTTTTTGTTTTTTAATTAATTAAGTTATTAGGAGTGAGCTCCCTTTGTCAATCTGTAACGACGTTCATAAGATGAATAGGACTGATTTTATTCTTAATTCGTCACTACACGTTATTGCTAATGTACTACTTATGTATAACATAGGTAAATATACATTCTGAATATTGCTATGACATAAATTTATAATGAAAACGAATCTAATTAGATACGATTTAAACGAAGAATCTATACTTCATAAAAGTCTGTTTCTATTGAGTTTACGGATGTGATATTTGTCAATTGATAAAATACATTTTGTGGAATAGTAAGTGGCACGTGTTAATTTAGTTTATAAATTTTACTAACGGTTAAATGACGTGCCCACTCAGAACTGAGAACTTTTACTTCATTTTATTTGCTATCAACCATTCACCTATCTTATATGTCAGTTGATTTTGGGGAGTTTAACGTTTCGCAAGTACGGTATAATGATCGATTCATGTCTATTAGCCATTGAAATTGACTTCATACTAGCTCAGCGCCAGTAAGGTATGGACATATTTTGCGAACATTATGTTAACATGAAAATAATGGAGAAAACATAAAAAAGCGTAATTAATACTGTCTACTATGTATCTAATAAAAACTGAAAGACACATGCAATTACTAAAATTAAGAAAAATTGTGGATTTAAATACCTCAGAGGAACCCGCAGTATATTAATAACATCGAGGATCGAAAGTGAAAAGAAAATTAATTGTTGTGCAAGAAACTTTAAAAACGGTTAAAATTTCATCTTACAATAGCGGTATCCTTGACTTAAATCGGTAAAATTAGGTGTGCCTTACAAAACCTGTCTGAGAAACCTTGTCTACAGTACTGAGTTACGTCAATAATCTGGAATATCTAGATTTGTGTCGTCCAGTTCGTTAAATTAATTTTGTTTTTTTTTTACTAGTTAATAATACATGGAACATGAAGCAAAATATGCTTGCTTCATGTTCCACTCCTAAAGATTCCTCGATTCACAGGATGGACAAACAGATGCGTCTAGACTGAGTTACATTTTCCTACCCCAGTCTTGCTGTTCGTTACCGCTAAACTACCAACTGACAACGTAATTGTTTTATAACAATAGTTTAGAATCTGGTTACACTTCAACAGCTGAGCTTATTTACAAAGTTTTTAAATTTAGAAATAAAAGCAATATTAAGCTTGCTTTTCGCCTGTATCTTTTACTTTTTTTGGTATGAGCTTAATCTGTGTATAGAATGAGAGTCCTTTTTCTATTCGGATAAGAGCAACATAGGTTTTACAGATTCATTTTATTTATAGACTTTATTAAGACCAACACTCAATTGAACCGTCATGTTTAAAAACCACCACCAACATAATCTGACCCACGCACCTTCATCTGCGTCCCTTTTCAATCTTGTTCAGCTTCTATTGGTCTAAGCGTGATGTTAACTATCCTATCTTATGCATGCCAGCACGACATACATTTGAAAAACTACGATACTTTCGGAGTTCATTGGGAGCAACGAGAATTATACATATACTCGTATAACATATCACTAATGTAGATTGACAGCTATTATGAAATAAGTATTCTAGATCAAATGAGGTGAAAGACTAAACATTTTTAAAATATGAACGTAATGTTGTATTTCTATCAACTTTACAGATTGAATCGTGTAATGAATGTAATTGTTCCCGTATTAAAGGTCATAAGTTTTTTTGACGTGACAATGTCTAATAAATTGCTGAACGCCGGCTGCATGCACGAAAAAGGTTGACTCGTCCTCCTGTTACACTCATTGTCCCGTTACGCACATTGTACGTCGTTGTTTTGTTATGACATTGTCACGTCGTCTGTAAAGTCAGTTTACGGATGATACATCCGTAAACTGACTTAACAGACGACCAAATTTTTTATGTAATGCATATCCAACTGCAAAAAATCTGAATACTTATGAAAAATCACATCAGATCTAAAATCGCTTGCAATACATGTCATATCTGTAATTTTGTTAATAATCATAATACAGTAACTTATAACAATACTCACATAAAAGTATCTAGGTACTATGTACTAGGTAGGTAATATGTGCATGTACGTAATCAGATTTATTACCTCCAATTCTTTAGGTGTCAGTATCTGATTCAAATCATGAATCACATAGAAAAAAATCATTAGTCAAATTAAATTCTATGCTCCAAAGTATCCATTACGCAAGGTACTCCGTTAAAGGGAGTGTTCATAAGAATGGAGGACTCAGGTGACAAAGGATTTTACTCCGGTCTGTTATGTAAATCATATTCTAGGCTCTAATAATGAATCGAATATGTTCAGACTCTTGTATCTAAAATAAAAGTAATCTATATTTGTTAGGAGTGGCGCGAGTCACTTGTGTACTGGTTATGATAAAATTAATGTAGCTTTGATATTTAGAACTTCCAGAACATACTTTTTCACCAAGGAGCTATTTTCCTGGTACTTGTATGATGATATTTTTTACGGTTTTGAATAAAATATATTACAATTAAATATCTTGGCAGTTGGTGCCTAGCTCGTCAATATGTCAAACTGAGGACACGTCAATATCGGTCAAGTGATTAGCAACTAAATGTGGGTGACATGTGCATGACAACAAAAACATAGCTCATCGAAATCAATTCACATTTACGATTTTCTGCAGTAATATCATAAGTTTTAATAGGTAATATACATAGAGATAAAAAACATTAGATTTAAAACATTTGGAGGAGTGCTGGCACTGCTGGTAGTTAAATTCATGCTCAACCTTTTGAAAAATACAGTTACAACTGAAACTAATGAATAATAATACATTTTTCTAGAACAAAACAGAAAAATCATGCTACCCTTGCATAGCATAATTTTTCTGGGTTTTTCACAACGGTAAAAAAAATCCTCCAGTTGATTCCTGATAAGATATGAATCCTTATGATGTGAGATACTGAACTGAAATGGTTTTATAAAATTCAATGCAATCTATGTTGTTTTTTATATAGACCTTCAGATATTTCATTGTAGGTTGTCTAAGTATAGCTTTAACATTTGTCTATCATGTTGCACTCTGACCTCAAACATTGCTAAGTGACAACTTCTGTCTAGCAGTGGGGCAACAATTGTTAGAATCTATATTTATGGTATTCTTACAGTAATGAATATTTTGCATAAAATATTTTAACATTGCATTTTAGGAATTGATATTGTTATAATTATAATAAAACTATTTGTCAATTGTAAATACCAAAAAACCTTTATTGAGCTTTCATAAATAAAAACTACAAAAGAAACATTAACTTGAGGTATGAAAGAAAATCAAGTCTTAGAAACTTTAAAAACGTCTAAGTTGTGTAAAATTGATATAACCTTCGCAATTAGGCACGAATACTAGATTAAGTTAATTTTAAAAATTCCTTCTTATATTTCGTGTTATACCTCTGCAGACCGTAGCTCATGTTCACGCGACCTTGACACGTGTGTTATAGGGAAAGTGAACAGACCGGTTGTTGAGTAAGGGGTCACATCGCGCGAACTTCTGCAGTTAGGACTCGAACACATATTATTTTTCATTAATCTCTTACAATAAAAAGAAGCAGAGTGATAATTGAAAGAAAGAAAAATTTATTTGTTAGAACATAGTATGTATATGTTATCACATTACAATACGTTCCTTATATTCTACCAATTCTGGTGTACAAATTTTAAATCTTATGAACTAATCTTAGGTCTAGGCAATAGCATTATAATTATATTTATTTTAGGTTGAGACAGTAGTATTTAATGTTGTGATTACTCCGTTCTGAAAACGAAATCCGTATAGGATCCGCTTTGTTGTCTGTCTGTCTTATTTTTCTCAGGTAGGTACGCGTTATGGAGGAGATGAGGGGATGAAACCTACATTATGCGTGACCTGTTTACGTATTTTGCTGTTTACCGTTACGGTGTTTCGATTTTTTCCTATACTCATGCTACATGACATTGTTCCATGCTTTTGTTTAAAAAAATGTATGATCACTTTGACGAAATTACATGTATATACAGATAAATCAATAATATAACGTATAGTTTTCTCTTATTAATAATCACTCAGATGAGAAGTTCCTAAAGAGAGACCTAGTACGTGGAGTGGAGTCTGAAATAAAGTTTGTGAAACCTTGCCATGGTGAAAATCTAGAAGTTTCTTACAATAATTACTTTTTATAATTGAAATTGAAAACAGTAATTGTTTTCCACTTCATTTATAAAATATAAAAAAATATAACCTGTGTATAGTGCGTACATTAGTTCTGGACAAGTAACATACACAAATAGGTAGATACTAAATGGTAGCAACGAAGAGGTCATACAAGGGTGTAATAGAGTTTTGATTGGTAGCTCGTTTGTCCTTTATTTGGGATTATTTTGTCTCGTATAGCATAATAAAAATCATTTATACATTTGTAAATAACATGAAAAGTGAATGTCCAATATTTACTTGTACTTAACGAGAGAGATCTTACAAGATCCTAGCCTGTTAAAGATTGTCAAATGCTTATTCGATTTCACAGTATGTAGTACACAGTATGCAGCAGCTATTAAAAATCATGGACTTAACAGTAGGGGCTTCCGTCGACTGAGAATTTTAACATACTTATGATTCGGTAAAAAGAGAAAGAAGGCTCAAAGATAGAGAGAGCTGTTATCTAATCTTTCTTAATGCCAAAAGCTTGTAACAAATCAACAAGCCAACTCAATAGGAAGCATGAACTAAAATTGATATCAGCACTCGGAAGTAGAAAATAGGCAAGCGGACCATGCTAGGATATTTCTTTTACTACACTGTTTTTTACTACACACTTGAGTTAGTTACTTTTATTAAGCTGGCTAAGCTGTTCTAAGACAGAATTTCTAATCATAGTTAACTCGTATTAATGATAATAAGTAGCGAAACACAGATTGCTACCAGAACTGACAGTTAAAAAGGGAGTTATCATTACTATTATTAGTAAGTTAACTTTGTTAAAGAACAAACAAATATTTGATTCATTGGCTTACGAAACGGAATTTTAATTGAGGGTTTAACAACAATGCATTCCATGTTTTTTGTGTTTGCGCAATCTAAACACGGGTTGGTTCTTTCTGGTGGTAATAGCTGTATCATTATATTATGAAGAAAATAGAATCCTAATTGAACTTAAACATGTACTGGTGACACGATACCATGAGCGTCTCCGTGATTCTGAGGTGTCGTTAAGCAGTCGGTCTCGGCTGATATCGTAGGACCACAGAGTGAGACAACTGGTGGCAGACTATTTAGAGGAGCGTACAGTTATGTACGAGGACCGAGATGGCATCTTGAGACGACGCCCTGTATCGAGCGGTGTTCCGGTTCTGTCCTTCGACCACTCCTGTGGAACATAGAGTACGACTGGGTCTTTTGAGGTCACATATCCCCCCCTTCGGGTTGGGCGTAATTTGTTACGTCGATGACACGCTAGTCACAGCCCAAGTGGCGAACTTTAACTGGCCACCAGGGGTGTCTCTTTACCCAGAATGGCGGTCCCCGTGGGTATTGGAGGTGGAAGAGCTCACCGAAATTTATAGGCAGGCGGCTGACTTCCGGACGGAGAGTGGCTTTCGGCCTCCGCCCGAAGAGGTACGCAAGTGGCGTGAAGCTGTTCATTGAGCCACGACGGTTTGCTAGTGTTCCCAGCTGGAGATTCCAATCGCTGGCTTTGCCGTCGTGGAGGCTCTCCAGCAGGTCATCTTCGAGTGAACAGCGTGGCAGCACGGGACTCTTTCCTTCCGACTGACGCAGGTCCTTTCCGGACACGGTTGCTTCGGGAAGTACCTGCACTCGGTCGCTAGGAATGAGCTGAGTCCTGCCTGTCAACATTATGATGGCAGTGAAGACTCGGCCCAGCACACGCAGGCAATTTGCCCCGCCTGGGTGACGCAGCGTCGGCCACTTACTGCAGTCATCGCAGGAGATCTCTCGCTATCGACCATAATACGCTCCATGGCCGGTATCGACAGCTGTTCTACCGCGGTTGTAACCGCGAAGACGTTATTTTGCATAAGAAGGTGACGGAGAAGACATGGGAAAATAACCTCCACTCAGACCCAATCAGCCGCCGGTGAACCAGGCGGCGGAGGCACGCTTTCTAGCTTGTCATGCTGTCCTGAGTGTGGTCTCGGATGGTCGCTACAGATTTTCCCCTCCATCCGCTTCAGTGGTCAGCCGCGAGGAAACTCTCAATTCTCGTACGTGGCCTAAATTGAGAGTTTACTGTCAGACGGTGCCCGCGTCAGTACGGGCAGGCGCTGGGAGAGTTCTGGATGTGTTAATCACGGCAGTCCCTGAATCCCTCCCTTCTCAGGAGCAGAATGGCACACCGTGTTGTTTTAGTCGGGCCGATTCCGACACACCACCCCGCTGCAAACCCCGGTGAGGCCCGTTGGGGTTTACACACGTAAAAAAGACCGAAATATATGTAGGCCTTTTATTTTCTTAATGCTATTTTTTTAATCTTGTAATTAATTTAAATTTATATTTCATTAATAGTCAGGTAGACAAGTAACGACGATCTGATGTTTAAAAAAACCGGTATTCCAGTAAAATAAGTAACTAACATAAAATTAACCAATATATTATGCAAAACTATATAAGGATATCATTATAATAACTATTCACCCACAGACATATTACATAACAACTTTTTTTTTATTTTTCTGACACAAAAACACTAATAGCATAAGCCTGTTTGTATTGTTCCAATTTTAAACGATTTCTTTCACGTCAAACTTAATCGCTTTCTAGTTTCTTCCGTATTTGCTATTTTCTGGATTTGGCGGCGGTAATGTAGCCAGGTAATCTAGAGCACTCTGAATTTCTCGGGGTACTGGCGGAGGTGTTGGTAAATGAGCCCCCTGAGGCTGAAATCCGTTTTCATCTGCTATATACTGCAATTGGATGACCTGAACGAAAAACAAAATGAAATTAGACAAAAATATTAAGTATATAAATATAAAGTATAAAAAAAAATTGATATATAAACGAAGTTTTGTAATAGTTGTGTATTAGTATGGTGGAGCCGGACGTACGTAACTAATATATTTATTTATTTTTAGATAAGGCCACTTTATACACAGCGTACCACGCGTTAATGGATTCACTTATCTCTTATGGGCTGGCATGCTATGGTAACACATTTAAGACCTACCTAGACAAAATAAAACAGTTACAAATCAGATTCATGGTTGTTGTGTGTTGAAACTACTGAACAAAAGAACATTTTAAACTGAATAACTATGAAGACTTGCTTTTCCAATGTAGGATGCTTCCAGTTCATGAGAGAGCGGTGTTGATGTTAGCGTCAGAACATTTCGGTAGCAGTGAGTTCCGAATCAATTCAACTTCAACTAGAGAAACAGATACATAAAAAGATTTGTTGTGCCTCCTTTTAACAATTATTACGGACAAAGATGTAGAACATATTTAATTCCAGGTATATTTAACAGTTTACCGTTAGAAATAGAAAATACTTGCACTACTAAAAAAGCTTTCAAACATAAAGTTAATAAAAACCTGCTAGAAAATTATTACAAGGGCTTCTAGACAGTTTCTTTTTTAATTATTTTTTTCGCATAAGGGTTGTCCATGCTGTGGGATTCACCACAACTATTGTGCTAAACATTATAACATAAGCATTGTTTTGTTATGGTTTTTGTCAATGAATATATTTTAAATTAAGTACTATATTGTTAAGATGTATAAAAAGGGAGCTGCATCTGCCAACAAACTGAAGAAATCAGTTTGGCTGAGGTATATGAATCAGGAAAAGCATTTATATCATTTGAATAAAAACTTTATTTATTATTTTATTTTGTCAAATATCTATTGGGCTGGGCACCGACTTCAAACAGATTTTAGGTACCTAGCACACATTATACAGAAATGAATAAAGAATTAGGTATAGACAAAAATTGGCACATAGCAATTTATGAAGTACCAGTTCATTTTACGCTTTTAGTGTTTTTGGCACGGAGTTTTCGTTGGATGTTTTATGGAAGTCGGTTTTTTTTTATAAAAAGTGTTTAATTTTTAGTAAACAATCATAGCATCAATCATTAAGTAGTGAGTTGAACTATTTCATATAATTTCTGCTGATGCAAATAACTTAAGTGATTTAAAGACGTATTAAAACTGAGTATTGCCTTCAAAATTATGTTGAGATGCAACATTTCTGTTACCGAGCAAGTGGTCTACAGGGCAATGGGCATCATGTCCTAGCTTAAGTGACTTGATCTTTACCTTGATGAAATAGAAACAGGCGAGTTACTTAAAGCAAAATACATTAAGGGGTTAGTTATCATAGCACCTGTGTCAACAGCCTATTAGAAGGCTACGGGGATGTTAAACGGAGAATACAACTACTGCTACTCTTTAGTTGGGTGATTATGATACGACAAGTCCTGAGGGTCTAGTGTGACTTTATATCACGTCTAATCAATCTTCACGGTGACTGCCTTCGGTTTTCAGTCGACTTCTACTGGAATCTTCACCAATCGCAACGCTAAACGCGCTCATCATAACAATCGAGTCAATGTGAAACGAACTCACTCTAGGCCGCCCTTTGCACATTATACATTTATAATTTTCTCTACTCTTTTGTACTCTTTTAAAACTGTAATACGGTGTACAAATAAAGAGTTTTCTATCTATCCGTCTATAAATAAACTAGCCGTTGCCTGCGGCTTTGCTCGCGTGGAAGTTGATTACAGGTATTTAACTAAAAATTTTGTATGAATATAATGAATAATAATGCTTTTAAACGTATTTATTTTTAATCAATAGCTAATAAGGACTTTCACATAAACTATTGACCCATATTTTAACCCCTTTAGGAGTATAATTTCTATAAATGCTGAATATAAGTATTCATTTATTTGTAAACAAAATCCTGAGGACAAAGTGTTAGGCCACTATTTAAAAAAAATACGGGCTTTCAGGTTAAGCTATGAACGAAATGTCAACCCCTATTTTACCCTTTTAGGGGTAGAATATCTAGAAACGCTTAAAACATATATACTTATTTTTACAACTCAACTTAATAAAAAACGGACTTTCGTACTAACTTTCAACCCATATATCACCTCCTTAGGGGTAGAAAATCCAAAATTCCTTCGTTAGTGGGTGTCTACTCAATAAAACGATCCTACTTACCAAATTTCAAAGCGCTAACTTTAATGGTTCACGTCAGAACACGTTCTTTATATCATCTACCTCCTAACCTTACCTGTTAGCTAAATAAGTTGACAGAATACAATTAAGGCCTTATTTCTATATGTATGGTATCTAAAGAATCAGCCTCTAACTCCTAATCGTTTTACTGTTTTTCATCAGCTCACCTAAATAACTTGAAAGTATACAACTAAAGGTCTATAGATACGTATGATATTTAAAGATTTATCCTCCAACTCCTAACCGTTAAAGAGTTGAACCTTACACCATCACCTCATCATCATAAAATGTTGACTACCAGACGCAAATACCAGTGTAACTTCAGAAAATATACAAAAAACATAGCACGTGCCTAAAAATGAGGGAATCCCATCATAAGATCCTAATATGACAATTGACGGAGTAATCGGTGAATATATATAAAAAATACAAACAGTAGCATGTAGAACCTTCTCCTGTTTGGAAGTCGGTTAAAAAGACAGTTAACCTAAATATAATAATTTACTTAGTATGTACGTACCTATAGTGAAATAATTGTCATACTATAAATAATTTGTTTTTTTAGATGTGTTGTTTTCTATACGTATATATATATTCACCGATTACTCCGTCAATTGTGAACCGATTTAAAAAAATATTTTTGTATTCAAAAGGGTATGTTCCATTGCCATCATATTAGGATCTTATGATGGGATTCCCTCATTTTTAGGCACGTGCTATGTGTTTTGTATATTTTCTGAAGTTATACTGGTATTTGCGTCTGGTAGTCAACATTTTATGATGATGAGCTGATGGTGTCAACAAAAACTTCATAATTCCTGCTTCATTAACCTTTCATTTTTACCACTTCATGTTATTTATAAACTTCCAGACTTTGATATAACGTAAGTATGTATTCGGAAACGCATTTGCTACTGTCATGAATATTTTGCACGTACTTATCAATGTAGACCTTGTATATGTTTATCCAGATATGTATCCGGAATAATCATTGAGATATAGCAAGGAGAATGTCATTAACATGGATAAAAATGCAAAATTTTGAGTTTATTAAATATTGAAAGATTCACAAGTGCGATCCGGACTCGCGCTATTCCGAACGATTCCGAACTATTCCGTACTACCTATCTATACATTTCAAGCGTCTACTTGTTGCCGTTATTAATATTATGCATAAACTGGCAAAATAATACGTTTGCTCTATGGAAGTCCCACTTAAAAAAATATTTTCTTCTGTTTTAGTCTTCATTGTTTTAATGGCAAAAGAAGTACATCATCTCAGAAAATCGGAACGGTTTAGCTATCACAGTTCATGAGCCTACAACCTGATTAATGGAGTCTAAGTAATAGGATCACGTTTTTACACTTTAGGTATGAAACCCTAAACAATAAATAAACTAGTAGTTAAAATATTATGATAAATAACGATTTTTCAATATAACTGAGGAGATTTATGTCGATACATAGTTCATTGTCATTGCCACAAAGCATGAGGTAATATATATTGGTATATTTAGAGAATTCAAATTAAGAATTTGTTATGTGACGGAAATGTTTAAAGGTTATTTGAAAATAGCTATGTAAATCACAACACATGGACTAAAACTATTAATATTATGTAGCAGACCTGTGCCATTACAAAGCTACTAATGCCATCTAGTGCAAACTAAAGCAACTAGTATGCATCTAAACTAGCTACAGCTGCTAGTTCATGCAATGTTGTTCCACATAAGCAATGAACAAAGATTGTGGCGCTATAATAATCATCTTATCGCGCAAATTAAACCTGAAAGATTAAAGTTTATAATATAAACGCTAACTGGTAACCATTATTATAATAACAGTATTTATTTAAATAACTTAAGACAATAATAGATTATGCGTAGGCGCATGATCAAATCATATTTGATGATTCCGCCACGGTCATAGAATTGATTTATGTTAATATTTCATTGATAGCAACTAAGACGTTACGAGTTTGACATAAAAAAATATTGAAATGTTCCTATAGGCTCCAAATCTGAGCAATGTATGATACAGTCAAAGATATTTAATTTTTCGCAGTATCTATAGTGGTTATTCAAGTTCTCATTATCGACAGTCTTTCTTCATAGCAGAGAGATCCTATTATTATATTATTCGAACTCGATTGCCTTGACACATTATTTGCATAAAAGTAACTTCTTAGACTGATTTAAGGATATTTTTATCTGCGTAAATTCGAACTAGAGCCCAATTAATATATCTAATAATGCCTATGGCCATGTATTAAAGAACATCAAGTATCCCATACATTATTTTAAAATCTAATCTTATTAATAGTTCTAAAAATGTCTAACCATACTGTCTCTTAAACTTTCGAATTTCATTTTATAAAATTACGAATACTTACGAGATTTAACAAAATTATAAAAATTATAAATTCGTAAGCAAAGGTTTGATCTGATTTAATAAAACAATCTACAAGATGGTCAAAATTTGCAACTTTGTAAAACCGGCAACTCGTCTTGGAAACATTGACATTCAAAAGAACAGGCAAACGCATAGCCAAGAAAATAAAATATTATCTCATCTCCAATTGAAAGAATATTGCAGCAATATTTGTATTATTTTATAACAGCTTATGTAAGCTATTAAAATAAAAGTAACGTTAGCTGGCGACACAAGACACCATGAAGCTATGGATCCACAAAATAAATAAAACATTACCTGTCCGTCGGGTGCTGTGTATTGATACTGGCCTTGTGCAGCCTGTGCTTCCTGCTCTGGGATACCAAGATTCTTCACATACCCTTGCTCCTCAGCGGTGATACCGTTACCAGTTTCATAGCTAAAACAAATTCAAAAATTCAAGTTACTGCCGTTATCCTTGTTTCCTTTGCGTTAATCTTCGTAATTATCTTCTTGTTCATTAAGTTAGCTTAACACACTTGTATCCTATTTTTCACTTCCTGGTTTTCTTAGCTTTCTTGGGTAGGCTTTTGTTGTTAATCTATTCTCTTTTTTGTATTACAAAAATTGTATTCAACTTTTACCGTGTTTCCCTAGCAACAGCAGTTTATTTTAAAATTACTTATATACTGTACTTGTTAAATCCCTTTTACTTTGTGGTCTGATGTCAATCAATTTAAAAGTATCGTAAAACTGCGTGCAGGTACAATATAGTTTAGTTAAAATAACTCTCTTCGAGTAACAATTTCTCGAATCTATCTCAGTGAAAATACAAATTAGATTTTGAGGTATCCAACCGCTTTATTTCGTCAATTGTACTCATGGTGATTTCGTTGAATGTGTACACATGTGTCTAAACTTTCAACGAGTGAAAAAATGAGGGTTAGAAACTTTGCGAAATTCGTGAAATTGCAAACTTTGCTTTAAATCTATCCAGTTTTATTTACTTCAGTTTCAAACAACAATAAAAACAAGTATTTCTTTAAATATAAAAAAAGGAAGTTTAACAACTTATAAACTAAAATTCTTTTTATCCTTATGAAATCTTATGATACGTTAAAAACTTACCTCCATTTATAAGATCCATCAGGATTAAAAACTTGTTCTTGTCTAATAATAGGAATAGGCTCTGTGCTGTACTGCGTCTGTTGTTGCTGATGTTGATACAAGACCTGCTGTTGGTAAGGCTGAAGACCAACGTCTGCAAACGCTGCACCCATTATGAAGGTAAATAAAAACTGTAAAAAAAAATTATACTATTTAAACCATATATACAAAGTATTTTGTTTTTAATAGTTCAACAGAAAGACATAAACATGTTTCTTACAAACACTGCAATGCTTTTATACTTTATTTCTCTGAGAATAGACGTAGATAATATTATTATAACTGGCTTTAAACAGTGGGAGGTTTTAAGTGCGGCTAATTGTGTTAATTTTAGGCTATCTTTCCACTTATAAATAAGGATTTCAGTTGTTGTTTAGGAATGTTAAATTAGTTAAAGAAAAATCTTTTTAGTAATTATCCTACTAACATTATAAACGTGAAAGTTTGTAAATATGGATGGGTGGATGTTTGTTATTCTTTCACGCAAAAACTAATGAACGGAATTGGATGAAACTTTACAGTAATACACACTATTTTCCGCGATAACCGACATACACGAGGGCGGAGTATATAATAACTAGTAACAAATGTATTCAATTATAAATTATCAGATGATGCTGCAATACGTATTAAAAACTTTTCGAAAACTTACAACACAATTCATTTTGAAACGAGTACAAAGAAAGAAGGATCCTTGTAGTACCAAATGTAATGTAATGATGCATTTTTGATCCACCCTCAGTATTTATATCCAAAAGGTTGTCGCAATTACGCATCGCGGTGAATTCAGTATATATTTTATGATCATAACATCTGTACAATGAAGGACAGCCCTTATCCAACTATTATTTTACAAAAGAGGACTTAACCCTGTAGCCAATAAGGCTTACATTGAATTGTGACATTCAAGTAAAATTGGAAGTTACTATGTAAAATTATTATGCGTGTGAAATTTTTATTTCATCGCTGTAGTGAATAAGTATTAAATTAAGGAAAGAGGCCAGTAGTGGAGTGTTGACATTTTACCAAGCTTTATAATTTGAAGAAGGGTCTGCAAGAGTCTATGGAATATCTTTCATGCATGAAAAATACTAGAGCTAAGATTTGAAGACTTAAAATACTTGATGCGGCTGAAATAGCTAATTAGCTGGATGCCATCTCATCAAAAGAAGAATAAGAAAAATACTAAAAAAACATCTAGAAGTTTCATGGAGGGCTAAACTTCGCGCCAAAAAGCGCCAATTGTGAAGACAAACGAGCAGAACAACTGTCACAGAAAATTGGGGTATTTTTATAACTTTGTATAACTAATAATAATAACTATGGTAAAATCTCTTAAAAAATTTAATATAAACGACTTATTATGTAAGGCGGTGCCATAAATTCAACCTTAACTCGTAGTCTCATCAGCGCAGGCGGATCTCTCAAACCAGTCGTAAGCTCATACGTATGACATACTTTAATAAAGCTTAAAGGATAACCACAGTCAATTCAATATAAAATAGTGGTTGGAAGGCTTTTGGACCACATTTTAGGTATTTGGTATGAGTAAAACAAGTTTTTTTTAGATGTACGTAAAATATGTAAGGTATTTAATACAGATTAAATATATATTTAAAGGTGATAGACGATACAAAATGTTCAGTGACCATCTTAGTACTACAAACTATCTTAATACTACAAAGAAATTCATCCTTTTTCATAGTCAATGTTTTTATTATTTAGAAACCGTTTCCCTTCTTTTACCGATACGCGAATGAAGCTCCAGATGACATATTTAATTATTATTTTGTACAAAACGTAGATTTCATACAATAGGTTCAGTTAAAAGAAAGTTTTATAATGTTACTTAAATATCTCAACATTATGTATTGATTGTATTGATATAGGTTAGTTAGAGACAATCCTTACTAATACTGAGCAATATGTCTCCTTTGGGGTTGGTGTTATAAATACATAAGTAACTCAGTCTGTTACGCTTACGTGGCAAAAAGCTGAACCGCCTATATGAAAGTTGACATAGAGATACTTTGATTCATGTGGAAGTACAGAGATTAAATTTTACAATAATAACCAATGGCACCAATTTTATTAACCGACTTCAAAAAAAGGAGGAGGTTTCTCAATTCAACCGTATATTTTTTTTTTATGTTTGTTCGCGGATAACTTTGTCGTTTATGAATTGATTTTGATGATTCTTTTTTTAATGGAAAGGAGATGTCCCATCGGTAGTATCGTGATAAGGACATTAATATCTGATGATGGCATCCAAGAGAAATCGAGTGGAACCTTGAAGTCGATTTTATTTTTGTTAAAATTGTACTTGTATAAATAAATAGCGGTAGAGAGATAACAAAGTACACTTCACTCGTCTAACAGGAGTGCCCAACCGCAATCACCAAGTGTGCAGGATAATGTTGAAGAAACATATTACTCACATGTTTAAAAATGTGTATAGGCGTAACTTCCGTTCATTAAGTATAGTTGGTAAAACCGGTTTTATTAACTTGGGACAAGTTTTTAGATCTGAGGCAATCCTGTAATGAAAAAATTATATATCCAAGAGACATTCTACTATCAGATTTAAAACTACAGTATGAAAACTGTTAAGTTGTAAGGTTAATCTTTCTAATATATAAAATTCTCGTGTGCGGTGTTTATAGTTAAACTCCTCCGAAACGGCTTGACCGATTCTTATGAAATTTTGTGTGCATATTGGGTATGTCTGAGAATCGGACAACATTTATTTTTCATTCCCCTAAATGGTAAGGGTGACCCATCCTCAAAAATTTTTTTATCGCAAATAACGTTTGCCGGGTCAGCTAGTTTATCTATATAAATAAGATAACTATGTGACACTTTTGAATATTGTATGTACATTGGTGAACTCTAAAGTAGAAATCCACTTTGATAAAGACTACCAAAAGAGTCGAACTGATCATCTTTTGTCTTATGTAACATATAGGCGTTTCTCAATGGTCTTTTATATTGGTGTTCTCAAAAATGGTACACCATTAATGTATTGTATGATCAGTCCTGAAATTTATTTAGAACAACCTAAAATATTTTATAACAACTTAAATATAATTTCTTACGAAGATTAAAAACTTATGATTGACTAGCTTTTGCACGCGGCTTCACTCATGCAAATTTTCATCGCCTGATTTACCCCCTTACCCCCTTTCTTTCTTAGTGCTCACTTACGTTATATAAAGAACCTACATGCAAAATTTCAGGATATATATATATATATATATATATATATATATATGACTGTTAGCTTGAACTTGGCTTCACACGCTACCGCGTGTCTAGATCCTATCCTATATAGTGACGATAATATCACTGACTGATAAATACTCTGGAACTAATAATAGTTTTCTTGACTTAAAATTTCGAACAGAGTAATTAACGAGGCCTGTCACAAAATTTGTTGTCTGATTGACTTTACGAGTATCTTAGTTAGACTTTGCATCGGTCATCGAAATTAATATCGCTCTATCCATCTAGTCTAAAAACGAGCCCACTTTTTAATAGAACCAAATTCTCCAATATTATTTTTTTGGTATTTTATGGTGTGAACATTTGGGGTTATACTTACATAACTTTGAGTTTATTATATTTTTCGATGTGAACTGTGTTTTGTTAAGGTTAAATAAATAATACCTTTATTTCTCATCACCCATTTCCAATAAATGTGATACCCATAAAGGTGATTGATTCCCCCATGATTCCAATAAAGGTGGTCTTGTTTATGGCAGTAATTGTGTATTTTATGGAATATTTCTCATTTTGTCAGTATATTTAGCACTCGTAGTCAGATTGGCTGATAAAAACTATTAAAATCCTGATCCTAAAATACAAAATTGATAATCATCCCACGCCTGGCTACATTCATGCTTCTTTCAATGATCACCGGTAATACAAGTAATACAATACTTGGGGACATGTACTACGACAAAATACGTGCAGGTATTTTGGTGAAATCATGCTGTTTTTATATACGGACTAATTTAATCAGTTGCCAGTACAATCTTGAGAAGATCACTAGTACAGATACAGTGAAATTGTTATTACTAAACGATCAAATCACGTGGAATATGAGTAAAGAAAACAGAGAAGACAGTAATTTGAAAACTGTTATCTCAAACACAACAAAGAGCCAACTAGTTAGAACTATATTTTTTGACCACACGAGCCGACAATAATTACAATTAAAGGTACTAATGTCATTATATTTTTTATGTAAATACTAGCTGACCCAAGGAACTTCATCCTCATATCGTTTTTACGCGATATTAACTTATCTTAAGCGTGCATGAAAGAACACCCTTTAAAAATAATTTAATCTTTAAAATCATTTAGATAGTTTTGGAGCTTATCGTGAGATAAGCTCCAAAACATTCAAACAAACACTATCTAACAATGTGACTCGAGAATTTGGCCTGACGTTAAGGACCTGACCAGACATAGATTAACTAATAATTAACATTAACACATTCGCTGCGGTAGCAATCGATCTAAATTTTCTACTAGTGCAGTACTAGACACATACTGCCCGTACCTATATTGCCTGCTATGCGTTACGACCTCCATTTTGCCGTACCGGAATCTGACTTTCAAAGTCCATACAGACGTGAAAACTCCCCATATATATAGTTTTATTTAACGAATCGATAGGCTACATTCTCGTGTATACCTAGCTGCGGTAGCTTCGGGTTCTGTAAGATTTTTTTATAAGATACAGGGATTTTTCCAAAATCAGTCATTCACAGTCCAAAATATTTACCGTATAGCATGGTAGTGAAAAATTGCTTGGGATGGAATTAATTTCTTAAATGTCAATCCATATTTTAAAGACCTTCCTAATTAGTCAACACAATAACAACTCTTTGTATCTAACTAACCCCGAACCACAAGCCTTATTACTCCATATGTTTTTCGAAACGCTTTCAAATACAAGACTTATATTTTCCTTCTTGATGACGAACTTGTGATTACTGAACATGATTTTTTTGAATTGGATCTCACACCCGAGCTACTACACCACCGAAGAACTTTCCTTATTGCCTCTGCACCTTCATTTTTAATTCCTTTACTCAGATGAAGTTTTTACGTGAACGTCTCATTATTAGGTAGTCGTAGGTTTTTGTACAAAAATTATCGAGTACCGACGTACATTTTACTTACGTCCAGCACCAAAGCAAACTGAGATGCTGCGCTGACGTATGCAGTGAGGCGAGGGGTGTGGGGGATACGACAATACAGTTGCCGTACCACACTGAATAAAAATACTTACCTTACTGTGCGTTACAGCAGCTATTTTGTCTTTTATTATAAGTGCACAATATTATTATATTAAATGCAAAAATATTAAAAAGATCACTATCTCTTTTCTAAACGTACGGGAACATAGAGCACCCCCACAGTAACGCAGCGAATGTGTTAACATCTGACTTTATACTTGTAAACTAGTTACTTCTATAAGTAAGTTTAAGAAATTGTTACCCACTTAAATACTTTATAAATCATCAGTGGTTAATTCTCACGCATTGAGAAACGGGAACTGTATACAGCATCAGTTTATTTGTACTAGATGTATCGATTTGATAAAGCTTAAAAAAATATTACTATAGAAACAACAATTGAAAATAGCTAAACAATATAAGTAAATAAAGTATTTTCTTCAGATATAACTCAACTGTGTTTGTAAAATATTTTCTTAACGATTCATCGTAAGGCTGACTAAGTACCTATACGAACATTTTTTATTTGTTATACTGTTCGTAAAGATTCAAGTCAAGCCTACTGATTCAGTGCTTGGTTGTAAATTTATGGATAAAACTAATCGACCCGTGGCCACTGCGTTGGGCGTAAAATTTTTGTGATGTGAATTTTTTGTTCAACTATATAATAAAATATAGTGAAAGAATTTTCAGTATCGGATCGGTACTTTCGATAATTACCCCCTACAAACATACAAAGTTAGAAATTTTACCTGTTCATAATCTATACATATATACAAATAAATAAAATTGGAGTGTCTGTTTGTAATATTAAAATAACAGCTATTTAAACAATGCATATGTATATATACATGATACATATGCCAAAAACGTAGTTAAAAAACAATTGTCTGTCTGTCTGTCTGTCTGTCTGTCTGTCTATCTGTCTGTCTGTCTGTCTGTCTGTTTGTTCCGGGTAATCTCTGGAACGGCTGGACGGATTTTGACGGGACTTTCACTGGCAGGTAGCTGATGATCTGGGAAGTAACTAAGGCTACTTTTTTTAGACTAACTTTGTCCCGCGGCGTTACTCGCGGTACAACAATAACCGCGGGTAACACCGCGGGGTTCAGCTAGTATTAGTATAAATGGCTATTGTACAATCGCTAGAAAGACAAATGCTCGAAAACGTACTCGAGTACTGATTATTTGTAAAAAGAAAATTTTATCGCAATTTATTTATTTTTAAAATGAGAAACAAAAAAGCTATTAACTAGTTTTCCAAGTAGTGTGCAAATGATTAAAATGGTTTTAAAAAATAGAAAAAAGGAAAAAGCTTCTTTGGTCTTATTTTAGCTACGGTTAAAAGCTAGACAAATAAAAGGAACATTTCATATCACATTTTAATTCCAATCAAATATAAACACAATAAATCTTTGTTTTGTACGACTACAGTTTCAGCTTAAAACTAGTCATCTCTTCTAGGCGGTATCATTTTTAGCCTCTACTTTTACAGGAACGGGGGTAGAAGTTGGAGCACTCGGATAAGGGTTGTAATTATTTAAAGCGGGATTAATTCTGGTGGGGTCATAGGGAAATCTAGGGTCGTAAATTCGGCCGTTGTTGTGAGGTCCTAAAAATCTATTTTGGTTTAAGAAATGATTGTAACGATTGTATTGGTCGAAAATTTGTTTGTTGTCTTTGTCTAGTACTGGAACTGCTGCTTTTCCATTAGACGGAATGTGCACACCAGACGGACGGAATCCTGAATAACAAAAGTAAAATAAATATTTTTAATAAAATACGAGTATATAATAAAAGACTTCTATAGCATGGATCCAAGACTGTCATAACTAAATATCAATTATCAACCATAGGGGTTGATGATTCATTTATTAAAATAGTATAAAACATGTTCTTGTGACTATTATATTTTATAGCAGAAATACAACAATCTTACTCCTTTTATAATTAGTTTTTCCGACATAAGCACACACAAACAATGCAAATATATTCAGAAATTGTATGTAGTATATTTTAGGACAATTTTATAAGTGTTAACAGTATAAAAAATTACCTATCATGTTTTTACAAATAAAATCGGCCAAGTGCATGCCAGACCACTCGTAAAATAGAGTTCTGTATCACGCATAATGGCACGTGGATTTAGAGAGTAGGGTTGGTATCTATTACTATGTATAAATAAATTGAATAAACCGGTTTAACTATTAATACCGTAATGTACCGCGATGAAGATACTTGGAATAAGTGCACAAAGCCATATTTCGGATTTCCCCTTATAAAATAAAATAATTCAGCCTCTTTAGAGGATTCAAATTGAAATAAAGTCGTGTCAAATAGATAATTGTAAAGGTTTTATTTTTAATATATTACATGTTTACTTATTATTTCGTTTCGTTTGTACGAACTTTTCTAAGTTTTCATTTTACTAGTTAGACCTCAATAACTCCTGAACTAACAAAGTTATCTCAGCCGTTATTGTTTTCCTTCAAAGATCATCAGATGATCATGATTTTTTCTCAGATTTTTCGAGACATCTGCTTAACTTACAGAGGTCGCCTTTAAAAAAAAAAAGTCTAAATAAATCGCAAGTGGATACCTTATTCAAAAATTTGTCCTAGCAACCTCTCAATTTTTTCCAAAGACCTATCTAATGATACTCCACACTATGGGATAGATGCGAGAAAAAAATCATACCCACAATGCGGTAAGGGGACGTACCCAAAAATAAAAATTTCAGAACATTTTGACGTGGTAAACACAGATGTCCATGCTAAGTTTCATCTTTCTAACATTAACCGTTGGGTAGATAAGCCGAGGGCGCACGAACGGACATGACCGAGACGTGTACTACCGAACCCTAAACATTGAATCTTAACATTCAAAGTAAAAAAAAAAAAAATTGGATGACCCCAATAGCATGTGTATTATTATTTAAATTTCTAATTATAAATCGATCTTACCATTCTCGTCAGCAATGTAGCTCACTTGGATAGGTGTACCATCAGGTGCGATGTACGAATAGCTACCCTGGACAACCTGTGAGTAATTAAAAATACAATTGATAATATTTTAATGAGGCGCGACTAAATTACTTATATATTCTAAACATTCTCTAAAATTATACAGTTAAATGGAAGTACTACCGTATACACACCACTTTACACTTTAGAAGCTTGATTTGACCAATGTATTTCGTAAATACTGCTTGCATCACGACCATAAGATAGCAAACAGTCACTTATAGTGATGAATTTTTGATAATGCTTTCAACAAACAATCAAGTGTACAGTATTATACGAGTATTAGTACACATACATGTTTTGTGAGTATATTATATAGATTGGAAAGTGTAATGTCTGATAATTTGTTATTTGAGTAAATTTAAAGTTACCTGAGCTCCCTGCGGTTCACCAGCGTTGTCAATAAAAGCATCTTTTAAGTATCCACTTTCTTGAGCTTGTTTTCCATCGGCAGTCGAAAAACTGCAAAAGATCACCTTTTTAATACCTAATACAATACCTACCTAATACAAGTGGGTGCCCAGTGGTCGAAATTCGATCATAAATTATACATATTTTTTCTGTTTTTCCTTCACATAAACTTTAACTTTCTTAAATTTCATATTATCGTTTTGTTATGCTTAAAAAGGGGTACGTAGAGCGCAATTTATATATCAATACCTAGCGAGGTATTAATATATAAATACGACGACGATGCGTAATTTACCTTTATAGTAATTGTAATAGTATGTTTTTGGATAACCGTGTAGATTTGCAGCTACAGTAACACAGAAGAGCAGAACACAGTTATAAAAACGGAACGATGTCAAGTAGGCTAGTAGTAATTACTAGCCTACTTGACATCGTTCCGTTAGTTAGTAGTAATTACTAGTAACTAAGGTTGCCTGGAAGAGATTGCTTATGGCAATAAGGCCGCCCTTTGTACACTACACTTCGGATATTTTATGCATTATGTACTTATTTAGCTCTGTAATAAGGTGTGCAAATAAAGAGTTTTCTATTCTATTCTATTCTATTCTAATTAAACAGCCATAAAAATCCTTACCTAAAAGCGTAACTCCCATCCAAGCCGTGCTCATTGGAGTACGACAGGATGGGCACTGCAGGGCCTCTAGCATAATTGTAATAAGGGTTATTGAACCCTGGAGCTTGAGGTCTAGGCGTCGGGCCGTAGGAAAATGGCGTTGGTTCTGGGGGTATAGGAGAAACCGTTGGGCCAGCAGGGAAAGGAAATGGAAGGGCATTTGAAAGAGAGCTGGAGAGCATCAAAAATACAATTATGCGAAACATCCTGCAAAAATAAAACAATGATTGTATTTGTCTAAATGTACTTTTTCCAGACAGTAAAATGTGCTCAAAAAAAAATTTATATGACATATTCGTTTATGATGTCTTTGGAAATAATATATATAAGGTAACGAAGTTACTAATTTTATTCCCTTTTAAAGTTACTCAGGCATTCAGGAAGTTCAACAAGACATTTTTTCACTAAGGACAGTAAGTCCCACAGTATTTAATAACCTAAGTAAAAAATCTCCTGTTAAAAAAATTTGTTAACAAAACGTAAAAAACATAAGTATAATTCTAGTTTCATACTTATGTTACTACCAAAAGTACATAAAAACAATGGTTAAGACAAAAATTATATTAACATATTCATATTTTGGTTCAATTACCTCAACAGCAGCTAAATCCGACTACTCGGGTACTCAATGTGTTACTGTTAGCGTGGGATCTGAATATTCCATTTATAAGCAGCAGGGTTGCTGTGTACTGATATTTTTTGTTATGCCATCACTTAAACGTGAGTATTACACTGTACACGTCTTTTTAACATACAACTCCTATTAACCGAGTTACAGCTGCAAGAAACCATCCGAAGCTAAACATGAACACGATGGTTGAAATAATTTAGTAATTTAAAGTTAAAATTGTGGTAAATTTAACAGGTTAATCATTACCTTAATACATATTTTCAATTATGTTGCATAAATAACAATTGCATGGTCTTTTGGATGCTTTGTATTTGCAACTGTGAAATAGGGCTCACAATCAAAGTAAATTCCAGCCGACATTTATTGTATTACGGCTACAATTATTTTCTATTTTGCTCGAATCAATAATTGGGTAAAATATGATTTGAGGCATTACATACCCTGTGTTTATACTCTGTATGCTCAATGATTCTTATTTGCACGAGAGAAAATGATTTTTTTCAGAGTCTATTTTTCAAATCTTATTTATAAAAATCAATTGCTGTTCGTTTGTCTTGCTAAAACTGGATCGATTTAGCTGATTTTGGTTTTGAAATGTGTGTCGTACTCCAGGGAAGGTTTAAATGGTAAAATTCAAAAAACTTGAAAATTCAAATGGCACGTGTACGAAGTATCGGGCACAACTAGTTCTAAGATAATTATCAGTGAGTAAGTACGGTCTAGATTATAAAGGGTAGGCCAGACATCTAGATTCTAGTAATAATGTAAATTAAAATCTGCTTGCGTCGAATCGCTGCGATTATTCACACTGTTTGACTTAACCTATAGTACAAAATTTGAAACAAGTGTTCTGGCCATTCAGTCAGGCCAATGTGGTCTAATAGGCTAAAACCTTATTCTTAAAAAGACGCCCATATCCAGCAGTGGACTAAAGGCTGTTGATTATAATGATGTTCTTTTCAAATATACACATGATATCCACAATATATCGGGTATTAAACTACACAATATTTTGTAGTATATAATTTGGTCTTCGATTATCATAAGCGTGTGTATATTGAGCTGCAGATCAAAACTTTGTTATTACATACAGGAATAACATAGATATTTCAATCACGATATGAATTTACATATCTATTCAGCTTTAACGTACCATGCTTAAAATAGTTCATTTTGTAATCGTGATTAGAATTACAAGTGATTGCTTCGGTAAGCATTCTCAAAATCATCTTGCTGTGATCCTTTAAATAATACTTTTTTAGATTTTCATATTGAATACTGTAACATAAGGCAATTGAACTATAGGTGTCTGAAATTTATCTATTCAGTAGTATCGACACTGCATAATTAATTTAAATGGAAAATACTTAACATGTAAATCAAGTATAATGTTCATCAAAGCAGATTATCCTTGTGAGGTTTGTTAGTAATGGAAAGTTTTACATCTACTAATCACCGTGAACATTCACCATTTATGGACATACTAGTTGTTGCCCGCGGCTCCGCCCTCGTGTATGTCGGCTATCGCGGCAAATAGTAGCCTATGTGTTATTCTGATGTATAAGCTATATTACTGTAAAGTTTCATCCATATCCGTTCAGTAGTTTTTGCGTGAAAGAGTAACAAACATCCAAACATCCATCCATCCTTACAAACTTTCGCATTTATAATATTAGTAGGATAGGGCGTCAAAATTTCTCAGTTCATCTCCACGGAGATGGTTGCCCTTCACTAACTGATGAGGTAACTGGAGCTCAAACTTTCAAACTTCCTTAGATTCGGGGAAAAGGGACTGAAAGGCCGGCAATGCACTTGTGACTTTTGAGCTGCAGGTGTCCATGGACGGCGTAAGTCACTTACCATCACGTGATCCTTGTATAGACCTAAAAGGAACTGTCAAACGACATAATACGCGATCAGAATTTTTATATGTTAATTAGCTTTTTTAAATATAAAAAATCATCAAAATCCGTATAACGGTTTAGGTTCATTCAAATTTATAATTTTAGTATGTATTAGACTATTTTTCACGTTGAACTTCCCACATGTTTCTAGCAGTCGTTTGTTACACACGTTGTATCTACATTCCACATCAATAAATTTATCCCTAAAATGATGTAACATTATGGGAAAACGTTAATTAACTTTAATTTTCTCATAACCCACATTTTTATGATACATGGAGTTGCAATCATCACTGTTATATTTGGATTCATTACAAAGAAGAAGGTCGAAAATCTCGTTTCAATTATGCTTAAGAAAAGATACCGATCTCAGTGTCAATTAATTAATATTACGTCAAATTTTGTTATCTAATTACATAGTGAGTAGTTTTTTAGAGCATCATTGCGGATCGCTAAATTAAGTCCATGTAAAGTAGTTAATAATCATTTTAATCTGGTTTTACACCTACCAAAGCCTCTGATCTGATTAAAATTCTAGATGTTCTCTTAGTTGTGGTGATTTTAAGATACGTGAAGTTTTTTAAATACTTATGAAAACTAAACATGCATTGAACTTTGAACATAAAGCATTTAACATTATGCAAATCTGTTTTGTGAGGACTGTTTAAAAATTATTAATGAAAACTGAAATGGGTAATTTAAAATAAATAAATACTCGCAAAATAGATGTTGTAAAAAAGGTTGAACCTAACTTTCTAAAGGGAGACTTATGTATTAGAACAATAAAATATTTGTAAGTAGATTCATCTAATTGAAGGTGATGCAAACACGGAAGACATTAAAATGGGTGGAATCACAACATTTCTAACGTCTAATGTATGTTAGCTAGGCGTATTTGTGAAATCATGATCAGCCGCCGTTTTTCAGTCCTTAAAATAGTTTTTTAGTTTAGTTACAAATTTATAGTACTATAGTATTATACTAATTATTTACATTATTTTTGTTGTAATTATACTACCAACTGGTGGTTGATTCGGACTCGAACCGACTAAAACCGCACGCCGTTTCGTGTACCGACAGATTGGTAACCAGATGATCAACCAGAGAGAGAACCAGAAAAAAAAATATCCCATAAGACTACATAAAAGTTTTTATAACGTTGTCCAGTGTTCGACAAAAAGGTCTGGTAAATTTTGTAGTTTATTCCCTTAGTTGCACCCTGATAAATGGGAAACGAGTAGTCGATAAACAGGTGAATATGCTGCAAATATATCATTGATGCCAAAGTAATATGAAAATGGTTGAAACACATCATCGTTTTCACTCAGCCTTAAGACATCCACTGCTGTAGATATGCCTTCCCCAAGGTTCTCTACAACAGCCGGAAATACAAATAAAACAATATATGAATTGAGATACATATATATGCAAAATATTAAACGGATCGTTGGGCAAACTTATACATAAATCCATTCTTAAAACCAACTTATGTTTACGGTAATAATTTATCTGTCACACACTGACCTACACCTACTCTTTTTGGTTTATGATAACTTAGTTAAACACTTATCTCGGTTAAAATAAAAAGTGCGTCATTATAATTTAATACATGTTTTCTCTCAATTGAAGCATTAAAAGCAATTTTATCTATAATTACTGATTGTGTATTTACTAATTGAAAGGTACGAAAATTTCAAACCCTTATGTTTGTGTTTATATATTTAAAGGAAGGAGTAAGAGAACTCCGCAGTTCTATATAAAATTTCTTCCTCAATATTCTTATATTCAGAACTACTATATATTTCGATAGTTACCTTATACTTATCATACCATAGTGGTTTTAGGCTGCACGATCAGTCAGTCCACAGAAGTTAGTAATTACACCACATTCCACATTACTTGATTTTATTAGCAAAAGCTTTTAATATTTACATCATAGATACTTTTAATCAAATAATCATTCTAAAAAATTAAACTTCCATATCTTGCAGAAAAAGTGAATACTGATGACTGATGAACTGATGAACGATGTACCAATAAAATATTAGTGACGTAACTTATCAATTTCTATCAATAATGAAGTCAGCAGATGAATGGTAACCTTCACACATCTGAACTAAAACCGAATGTCTAAATATTAATAAAATATTTTCTGTAAGGACATTGGATGCTTTTGCATAAAAAACAACGTGGTCAAGGCAATTGTTACAACATGTTTATAGGTCAAATTGTAATACGAGACTAGTTCAAATATGACCAATCATATAATTATTTCCTAGTTTGCAGATTCAAAATCTTCATTGATTAATTTAACTGCCTCGGTAGCGCAGTGGTAGCATATGCGACTGATATGCTTGAGGTCTCGGGTTCGATTTCAGTTTCGGACAACATGTTTGTATGATCTACAAATATTTGTTTGGGAGTCTGGGTGTTTTCTATGTATGATATGTATATATGTATTTATAAAAAAAGTATATATGTATTTATATCAGTTATTTAGTACCCATAACACAAGCTCTGCTTAGTTTAGGACTAGATGGCGTTGTGTGTTTGATGTCTGAAATATTTATTTATTTATTATTAACTTAATACTAGGGTTAGGTTAGTTTTCTGCACTTTTCATCGATATGAACTTTTCATACTCCTCTGTTCACATAATTTTCGTAAACAGGGGTATAAAGCTTTTGCTTCACATATTTAATAATAGAGTTATCTCTCTTTATCTCTACATCTTCATAGTATAGAATTGTATTCTGTTATGGAGTAAATTTCCGAATATATTATCCAAATACAAATAAGTAGTTATAGCGAAATATTTACTATTAATAACTGTACATAACTAGCTTTTGTTTTAGCTGTATGTAGTTTATCGTGATAACGAGTGATGTGCATGCATCCTCAAGAATAAAATTATCTCCATGCTAAATATAATAGAAATCAGTGCAGCAGCTTAGATGTGAAAGTGTAATAGACAGACAGAATTTTACTATTGAATTTATAGTATTAATATGAACAGTAACGGAAGTATGGATTCACGGCACATAACATAATAATTAACACGAAAGAGTAAAGAAACGAGTGAAGAAATGTATACATACTAATATTTTATATAATATTTTATTAACAATAATATTATATATATACAATTATTATTTTTATTTACAACTAGCTGAACCCCGTGGTGTTATTCGCTGCTATTGTCGTACCGCGGGTAATGCCGCGGAGCGAGGCTAGTTTAGAAAAAGTAGTCTTAGTTACTCCTTAGATTATCAGCTATCTGCCAGTGAAAGTCCCGTCAAAATCGGTCCAGCCGTTCCAGAGATTACCCGGAACAAACAGACAGATAGACAGACACACAAAAATTGTAAAAAATGTTGTTTCGTTACATATAATGTTAAAAAGCGGTTATTTTAATATTACAAACAGACACTTCTCACACTTCAATTTAATTTATTTGTATAGATAGATATATATATATAGTATAGATTATACCCTTCACTGTCTTTATAATCTCTTTATCTGAATTTACCTTAATGAACAAGTTATTTATTACATTTCATGATTATGTCCTTGTACATGAATTAGAGGTATTCTCTCATTAGGTAAGACTAATTGTTTTTTTTTAATTATACGGAAATATTATATTATTGCAGAAAATAAATACGAATTATGATGTTGAACATGTTATTTTTGTAGTAGAAAAAGTATCGAATTTTTGTTAGTCAAATATTGGTGTCTCGGACACTATTTAGTTTTTGACTAAGACTAACTTAACGACCTTGACTTTCTATAAATTAAAGACAACTCCCATACTAGAGATTTTTCCTTTTAGTCACAGAGGTCTGAATAGGAATGATTATCAATTATTTAAGAGCTAAAAGAGTTCGTATTAATATTAATAATGTTATTTTTCTGTTAATGTATAGGCGGTGTAAGATTATGCCTTAAAAATTTCTGTCTTCTTACTTTAGAATCGTCGCTTCTGTTTCAAATGTAGCGATCGCTAAATACATTCCTCTGCATATAGTTTATGTATGAGTGACAAAATCTAGGAATATTGAAATCATGCATATTTTTAGCATTTGACATTATATTTGAATCTTAATGAAAAGTATAAAAGATGACCGATGGATAGATTTGGTATCAGTTGCTCTCCAAATAGCTAACACAACAACCAAAAATGAAATCGGCAAGTGTATCTTTTTAACTTTAATAAGAAAAATATCTAAATTGTTTAGTGTTGTCTAAGTTTATAATTTATACAATTGATTGTATATTATACTAGGGTAAATTATAACTTTGACTTGTGACTCACAAAATTTGTTTATGCAACAAAGGAACAGTTAGAAACTATTGATATCAAAAAAATTATAAACGGTATTATATTCACAGGTCATCTTTATCGCCCTCGTAGTCGTGGCTGTTGCCGTTGCCGCTCCTGCTGAGCCCCCTAAGATCGTTCGTTCTGAGTTTGACCAGTCACCAGAGGGTGGTTACAAACTATTGTAAGTACACATGTGGCACAAAAATGTTACCTATATTTTTGTAGACGGTTTCTTTGAATCAATCCAAATATCAATAAAATCTTAAGAATCTGTTGCTTAGAAGTGCTTCACTGCTTGTAAAGTAATCTAGTTTCAATATCATATGAACCGTATCCTGCAAAATATTTGCAATGCTTTAAAACAACAGTGTAACATTTAAAATATTTGCAGCCTCGAGACTGACGACGGCACCATTCGGGAAGAAGTTGGTCAACTGAAGGAAGTCCTTGATGAAGATAAGAAGACCCATAATGTAATCGTTGTCAGCGGCAGGTTTAGCTACATCAACGACCAAGGCAAACCCGAATCTATCAGCTACCAGGCTGACGAAGAGGGTTTCAAGGCTCAAGGAGACTCCATCCCCCGGGCACCTGTAGCCAGACGATAAGCCTTTAATAACGAACCTTTTAAAAATAATTGATCTATGCTTAGTCATAATAGGTATTCAATTGACTCGGAAGAAATGTATATAAGGGAAACAATGCTATTGCAAGTTAACATTTTTTGCTCCATATCATATGATGTAACATTATTGAGAAATAAAATGTTAATGGTATAAAATATATATCTATACCTAAAAATCTGTACTTACCTTTATCTTCTTGATACCTCTTTCTAATATTATTATTTTTTACTACTCGTTGGTCTAGCGATAGACTAGGAGCGGATTCGAATCCCGGGTCGGGCTAAAAGTGTTATTGAGTTTTTCTGATTATAGAAATACATACTAACAGTTCAGGTTTGGAAGGTGCGGTCTAAACACCCGTGAATCGGAGAGCACTTAAACCTGTCAGTCCTGCACCTGATCTCTCCCCGATCCCGATGAGAGAGAGAAGAGAGAGTGTACCTGTCTTTGCGCACACACTTGTGCACTATAATATCTAGATATTATAGTTCACAAGGTACTGGTAGTGATTATTTAAAGTACCTAACACTCCTAACGTAATAACTATGTTCAAAGACGAATGTTAAATGTCGACAATTCTACTTATCTTTTTTTTATGAAATCTGATATTTGGTATGAGTTCTGAACCGTAATTTTGAAAACGTACATTAGTTTATTTCCATCCCACGGTTGCCTGGAAGAGATTGCCGTTGTGCAATAAGGCCGCCAGTTGTACTACCGACCTACCTAGTTTTTAGTTATGTACTAAGTTATCTGGTGTACAATAAAGCGTATTATTATTATTATTATTGGAGCTAAATTAATTTTATCTACTGTGCTTATTGATGCTTAATGACTAATTTTTCATTAAAATCTAAAAGATAGATACATAGAAAACTCTTTATTTATGCACTGTGTAATTGATTTTTAAGAGAGTACATAAAATGATAAATATATAATGTACAAAAGGTTACCTTATTGCTAAAAACAATATCTTTTAGGCAACCTTAAGATGAATCAAAGTGTAGAGACAGTATTAGTTGATGGTGAAATGAATATTGAAGAATTCGTATTATGAAAAATGATTAGAAGCATGATCTAACAGTATGCAGTGCACGCCTACTTTATTTGAGTGACAATCGTAATTGAATCAGTGCTGCGACTTTGTGTGGCTTTCATATGATGTTTATGTCTTATAGGAATTCGAAGCGATAGTGTTCGCTAAAGAGCGAGAGCTAATACTTTCTCATCACCTTAGCAGGAATGGGACTTAGACATGTTCGACGCATGCCAGGAAAGCAAGACACGCACAGACACTTTGGTTTGACTGCTTATGTTATTATGTTTGACCAAAGTCTATCGGGGTACACAGAGACTTTTTCCCTAGAGTATACCTAATGACCAAGCGCGATCACGATACACGGGTTTTCCACTGCCAGCGAGAGAAAAGACTTAACATTTTAGAAACTATTTGAAATTTCTGAAAGGATACCTTTGGATATAACTTGTTTTGGTTTCTTTTCATTATTCTTAATATACCTGATATCCCAGACTACAATTTGCCAGGCCTAGAGGAGAGCTAAAAGCCGTCCTAAGAAATGCTGAGTAATCGAGATAATTAAATGTGTTGGAAACGACTGGACAAGGAAATCACAAAGACGTGAAAACTGTAGATGGACTTTATGTATTTTAAGAATTAGTTAATTCAGAACAGTTAAAGAAAGTAAAGAGGTTTTACTTTTTTTTTTTTCATGTGATAGGCGGATCACCAGAGGCGTCACAAGTGCGTTGCCGGCCTTTGGGGGATAGGGAGGGGAGATAGGGGGAGGGGGTTTGGGTTATGGGCCTCCGGTATCCTCACTCACTCGATGAAACACAGCGCAAGCACTATTTCACACCGGTTTTCTGTGAGGCCGTGGTATCACTCCGGTCGAGCCGCCAATAACCTACCTAGAGGAGCGTGGAGAGACGGCGTGAGTCTTGAACTGGAACTTCTTCGATTTGGAGGCAGATGTGCACCACGTAGGTTATCGGCGGATGTCTGAGTTCCGGGTAGCGGTTTCCGGCCACACCCGAAGTGACGCCAGGCGAGTGGCGTGAGGTCGCTCTTCGGGTCACGACAACGGCTCGTTGGTCGTCCCGGCTTGGTGGCTAAAAGGGAATTGAGTGCCACCTGTCACCACTACGCCCGCCGGACTTATCTCAGCATCCACTGACTTTATGCCCCGACATCCACGTGTACTGTAAATAAAGACTTCATCTGAAGGACCTAGGAGGGGTCTGGATAAGCGCTGGTTTTATTCAAACTTGTTCTCGTATTCCTCCTATGTCAGTCACAAGGTGGCGCGTGGTGTTAGTATGTCCGATTCCGACATACCTTCCTGCCGTAAACCCTGTGAGATGACGGTCCCAGGGGGGTCCACACGTAAAAGAAAGTTGTGTTAAGTGTCTCACTGCATATTGTACGTCCCGTTGATGTTTATAGTTTGTAATTACTTATTGTATTTTTCTCGAGTGAGTACAGAATCTATTCTTCCACAATAAAAAAACTCTATCTCTATTCTACGACTGTTGTGACATAGTTGCAAAACTTAGAATATTTACCCATAAAATTTAAAGAAAGGGAATGGTTTTGCTGTGAAATAACTCCCTACAAGAATATTTAAAGAATGAATGAAAATTTAAAAAGCCTTCTACGCAAGCACTTGATCGAATAATCCATACGCCAAAAACACTGCTGGACCGATATTAATCAAACATAGCTAAGACTTACCACAAAGAAACTGGAAAACAGCATCGAAATCGGTCCATTCATTTGAGAGCGACGATGCTACAGACAGACACACACACACACACACAGACAGACATATTTTAGTTAGAGGCTAACAAAATACAAGCGAAATGAGTAATATTTTTTTTAACTTTGACGACAATCATTAAGTATAAGCTTATCAGCTATGTTGTAAGTTCAAAATATAAATTTACAGAAAGAATGTCAAGCTAGCAATTTTTTCATGTAAAGTCTGTCATGATTTACATAACATTACATACAGACACTGATTTAATACAACGGCATGGTCATGTTATTCATTTATTCGATATGACAAAACTTTTTACGTGTTTAGTCCCTCTTCCAGTGCTACGTTCAATAACTGACCTTCTTTGTGGTGGGTTCTTCTTCGCGAGCTTGAAGCATGAGGGGTACTGATATCTTGCTCCGTTGCATTACATATAACGTTAACAAACTGTTCCAGTAGGTTAGATGGAGTCGAAAGGGCTACAAGAAAGAATGAGGTAGGCGTAGGGATGAAAAGGGGAGTTACGGGGGATGGCTTGTCGGGAGGTTTAGGCGGATCGGGAGGTTTGTTACGCGTCATGACTAAACTAGAATCTCTTTAACAATTCTATGAACCGAGTGGCATGACATTTCAACTAGTCAAACATGAATGTGACAAACCCTAGTGTTGCCATTACAATATTATAGTTTATACTAGATAGGCGATTTGGTATAGAACTGTCACCCGCCCGAACAGGTCCGTACCTGTTCCCTAATATACAGGCAGGCGAGATAACGTTGCGAATTCCACAATGTCATCGCGATCTGGCCTATTATACGCCCTAAATGCGTCCTACCTAACTTAACTACAGCTTCAAAAAATTCCGCCTCAGTGGGGGCAACCTGGAGGGCTGAAGGTCCATTGTATACCCTTACGGTAGAAGGCTGTTCCAATATCCACCTTGTTTTCATTAAGAAACCTAATTACATCTCGCAAGTTTCGCCCTACACCTACGAAGTATCAGAATGAATCAGTGCTGAAAGTCCCTTTCGTGCTACGTTCCTTTGGAGTGGACGGAAACCTTGTGGTTAGGCTTATACGGCCCATAGATAAAAGCTAAATACGTAGACCGATCACTGGTAAACTCGGGTTAACTAGAGGCGCTAACACCCCGTTCAAACAATTATAGTTCATTAACTGACCTTCTTTGTGGTGGGTTCTTCACTCATGCCTGCGAAGATGATGCGCCCCAGTCACGTTCAACACACAGCACACAGATCATATCACACCACATCGTTTCACAATTCAAACACTCATACGAGGTCGGGGCGGATTTCCGAATCCTACTACACCCGATCGCGGCCGTGCTCCCCGATAATTACATTCAGTTTGTACAATCAAAGCTTATGAAACGCAGTGACCGAACTCTTTAACTAAAGCTACAATTCACAAGCAATTATTAATAATACTGGCGCAACATGACCGTCCAATACCAAAGTTCAAGGTCATTTTACATTTGCTGTAATAGGCCCCGCAGGCACAACATAACTATATAAACAAACTCAGCCCGCGCCAAGATACGTCCACACGCGTAGGTTATTTCCAAACCGTGACAACTTTCCAGACAATTCTATGAACCAAGTGACAAGACATTGTAAATGGTCATACATGAACGTGACCCTAGTGTTGGCATTACAATATTATAGCTTATACTAGATAGGCGACTTGGTATCGAACACTACGTCCAGAAACTATGGGTTTAATTACCTCCTGACGGGTTTAATTATCCTGAGGGTAGAAATTGAATTCGAAGGCTGAAACTGTCAGTATATTTGAGGGCACTGACTTTTCATTAACAATTATTATGTTTCATTGCAAGCGGGACCGTTGGCTAAACGTGCTCTCCGAGGCACGGGTGTGTGTGATTTCACCGCCAAACTTCCATAGTCCGGGCTGGTGGTAGTAAGAGTTTGAAATACGAAAAACCCCATATTTTCCAAGACATTACACTACATTACATTGGCCCGACCCGGGAATCGAACCCGAGACCTCTTGATTGGCAGTCGCATACGCTAACCGCCAGACCAACGAGTTAGTCAATTTTAAATAACAAAAATCTAATTGAAAAAAAAAACAAAATGAACAGGTCAATTGTAACAATGGTATAATTCTGGTGCTTTTATGTCTGAACGTAGAGCTAAAATTGAGAATTGTCGTCAGGCAATTTTAAATTACGTAGGAAGAACATTATATTTATATTATATATTTTTTTTTTTTTTTTTTATATTTTACATTGTAAGAAATATTGACACAGCTTTTTCTAATTCATTTTAGCGTAGTCTTCCTGGAAGCAAATACTTTTTCAAAACTTTCTCCCACATCTTTAAGGCCCGTATTTTAAAAGGCGTCTCAAGTATCCGTTGAACTCCGATCAGCTGAAACGAGTTTTAAGTTCCAATCAAATCTCAAGAGTCCCTCTTATTATAGAATGCGTTTTGAGTTCTACTCAGCTGAAACTAGTCTCAGTAACCAATCTCAACTCAACAGTCTGTTCTCAATTACGCTTCTGCATTATCTAAAATATTGTTCTGTGTCACGCAGCAAATTATATTAAACAAAGTATAATTAACAAATATAATTTAAATATTATTAGTTATTGGTTTGTACATAATACATTATTGGCTACTGTATCAATGTAAACATAAGAATAAGGAGCAACTCGCCCTAAATTAAATATTATAAATATTAAAATCAAATGGCTAGATAGTACCTACAACGGAACGTCCAAATTGTTATCAATGCTTGTCATGTTGAATTGTTTTTTTGGTTGTTTATTTAAAATAATGTTATATTTTTGTCATAAACCAAAAGGTTGTAAGTGATATTAGTTGAAGCAAGTGGTTAAATGTGTATTTAAAGTGAATTAAATTTCAATTTAATGTTAATTAAAGAGAATTGAAATGTGTATGATATGTAATTATTTCGTAAATAAAGCAAGGTAAAGTGAATCTTTCGTTGTTATTCAGAAAAATCATAATAAAATACGTTAATTTCCCCTTTAGAAATTACCACTTGAGACTAGATTGAACTTGTCTCAACTGAACAGAGATCACATCTGTCAAAATCTATTCCTGAGAGGAGATTTTGACATAAGTATCGTTCTAAAATAAGCTGTTCATTGATCTTTACTCACCTGATTAACGATCAGTGAATCTTGTCTCAAGAGACGTTCTATAATAAAATCTCTTCTTAAAACTAGTTTTGAAACTAGATTCACGACTGAGACGCCTTTTAAAATACGGGCCTTAGTCCTTCAAAAATAGTCTTTTACGAAATTTATTTCTATTACCACGATAATCTGTTTTTTTTCATATGAATAATTTTACTCCTGGCCAGTTTTTCATATTGGCGAATAGAAAATATTCACAAGTTGCCAAGTCGGGCGAGAAAGGTGAGTGCGAATGTAATTGCAACCGGAACATAGTGAAACAACTTCTTCTTTTGGAGAACCGACCCCTATCTCTTTCAATTTTTTATCTAATTTGACTCACTACAATACTGCCTCGATTAGTCAGATTCTTTGCTATTGTTACCAGATAATTAGTCATATAGCTACTCATTATTGATTTATAAAAATGAAATTAATTAATTGTACGATTAACATAATGAAATCTCGGTTCACAACTTTTTGTTTTGTTCAAATGGGTGCTAGTACAATTTTCACGTCTCAGGGAATAGGATCAGGAGAAGGTAAATTTGAGCAGGTAGCTAGATGTGGAGCTTTGTAGATGAATGATTATAATATGCATTTGTGCATACGAAGTTCGTTGATTTCACAATAATAGTAATGGCTTTATTGTACACCAGATTACTTACAAAGGTAACTTAAAACTTAGAGGTACAATTGGCGGCCTATCGCCCGAAGACAATCTCTTTCAGGCAACCATGGGATGAAAAGAATGACGTGGAAAGTATAGGGTAGTGCCTTGTGTATAAAAAATTGATTGGAAAAAGAAGTATTTATTTACATATAATATAAAAATGTAATATACATATATAAATAATATTTTACCTATTTGTATAAAGTAATTGTAACATCTAGTGTGGATGATTAAATAAGTACGTAGAAATATTAGTTAATAGATATTCCACAATGTGCATATTTGTTAGCTTCCCTATCAGATTTATCGAAGAATGGAAGCGCCGTATTATCTAAAGTAAATAAAATATTTATCCCCTGTTCTCATAAATACATTAATAATACATAACACATGTATTCACTTTTATTTGACTAATTTTGGATAATATAATTATTCACGTCTCTACAAGTAAAGCCGGATTAACAACTACACACCTTTATCGGTACATTTTAGGCGTAGGTATAAAAGATTAAGTATCAGTTGGTTTGGCATCAGTCGCTGTCGCACTTGTAGCTACTAAAGGAAACCGATCAAAATGAAATTGGTAAGTTCACAAAAACTACAGAATCAATTATAATAATATTTATATTGTGATGTGAACTTAATTTGTGTTTTTTCTAGGAGATTGTTACCGTATTTGACGGTTTAGTGCACTATTTTGATTTTGTGTTTCGTTTCTACAGTTCATTGTTATCTCTTGCGCCCTCGTGGCCATCGCCGTCGCCGCTCCAGTGGAACCAGAACCAGACCAGATCGTGCGTTCCGAAACAGAACAGCAACCGGACGGCTCCTACATAGTAGTGTAATTAACATTTTCATTTATTAACACATCTCATATTCTCTTTGTTTGTTTTCCATTTAAGTTTAAACTAGACTAACTAAAGAATCAGACTGCTCCTACAAACATAAGTAAATAATATTTTCATTCAAAAGCACTTCTTACATAACATTACATAACGCTTTTAACGGCCCACTGCTGAACACAAACCTTTCAAACAAAAGGAGGTTTTATAATGTAGATGAACAATTTCACTAATATGTATACATTTCCAGTGTTGAAACTAAAAACGGTTACAAGCGAGAGGAAAAAGGTACACTCCAAGAGGTCCCCAACGAAGAAGGTAAACCCGTCAAAGTTATCGTTGTCAACGGTTTTTACCGCTACATTGACCCCGAAGGAAACGAACAGAAAATCTCCTTCTCCGCTGATCAGGACGGCTTCCACGCTGAGGGCCCCTCAATACCTAAAAATCCCGAAGGCAGTCGATGATAAGTCATAAACTGCTACTATAATGAAATATTGTGATAATGAAAAAAAAAGGATGAATAATATCTATCACCCTTTCATAAAACATTCTATAAGAAATACTCAAGTGTAATCTCGGATTATTGTAATTAGTTAAACTTATACACATTTATTAAATAAAGGACAATTCATAAAATGACATGTTGTAATTGCTTTTAAATACATTAATAATGACAAGAAAAATTAAATTTACTTACAAAACTTCGACAACAGCTTGATTTGCAGTTACTGTCGTAAATAATTTTGACTGCCGCGGTGGCACAGTGACAGTGTATGCGATTTCTGTGCTTGAGTCGGACCCGCAAACTTTCTGATCCGCAAACATTTGTAACGGAGTTTGGGTGTTTTGTATGTATAATATGTATGTATTTACAAAAAAAGTATATATGTATTTATATCAGTTGTCTAGTACCCGTAACATAGGCTCTGCTTAGCTGAGACTTGACGACGTTGCCCGTCAGAAAAAAAATTCTTTATTACATTTATATACGTAGGTACATATCAATTAGATGTTTAAATACCGATAAAAGATAAACAAAAAAAATATAAAAAGTTGTAGATCGCCGCCTTCGTGTATAGGGACCAAGAAGAAGAAACCCGTGGTTAGGGCTCCAAAAACCAGGAACCTCCTCACAATACGTTACGTGTCAAGAAGGACCGCCTTCTGCATCAGACCCTTGATCCAGCCGTCTAACCTGAGCTTCTTAAGGTGTTGATTGCGGCTCTTGGCAATCAATTCGTGAAAAGATAAGACCATCGGATCAATAATCACCGAATTTACATTCCACATGTCGGCAATCTCGTAAGATAAATCCAGAAAAGAGATGTCCAAAAAATGTATGGGCTTGTGCCCCAAAATGTTCCGAGATCAAATAAATGGTATTTGATAGCTGATATCTTCTACAAACAGAATTTATAAGGTTCATGAAGCATAGCAGATTCAGAAAAAAGTTATGAAGGTTTAAAAACACTATTATATCACTCCGACAACATCATTTTTCCAGAATATAATTTAAAGTTATACTGTCAGGTCTACTGTAAACATTATTTGTGTTCATGTCAAAATATTATTATACTATACTACTAGCTTATTCCCACGGCTCCACTTGTGTGGAAAGTCCATGAAAAGTAGCTTATGTTATTCTCCAACGTTTTATATCTTTACACAACAAATATGTCCATCATTAGCGGCTGTGCTTAGTTTCGTTTTACAAGGTTAGTTTTATAGAATGAAAATAAAAGCAAGAATATTTTTATACATATTTAAATAGTTGCATGTCATTAGAATATTCATTAGTAATGCCACTGATGGATTAATTTCTTCATGCTACCTCTCTGTAATATTTCATGCAACACAGCAACAAGCATGGCATAAAAAGTTGTCTGCTCTGATCTGTTAAAATATATGAAGCATAATTCACCTAAATTATAATAGTGTTATCATTGTTAACTCCAACCTCAAATAACCAAAATGAAATGCTGATTTTGAAAAATTGAATGGGGATTCTTATTCAATAACATAATTCTGGCTTTTCATATAAAGTAATAGTTCAAATTGTATTTATTACTAATAGAGTTAATACATTAATAATGATCTAACACATTCATTCAAGGGCTTATATATAAATACAGGTGCAATAAGTACAGGTAATATTCTCCAATATAAGAGAACTTATATCAGGAGCAAAAGATGACACTGCATGCCATGTGAAACGTTCTCTAATTGCGATACCACAATTCACACACGATTGTGGAAGGTCCATTTTTTTCACTTAACATAAAATTCACACCGCTTATAACTAGTGGAGTACTCGCGTGGGGCTACAATAATCTATACTAATATATAAAGCTGAAGAGTTTGTTTGTTTGAACACGCTAATCTCAGGAACCGCTGGTCCGATTTAAAAAAAATCTTTCAGTGTTAGATAGCCCATTTATCGAGGAAGGCTATAGGTTATATATCATCACGCTAAGACCTACAGGAGCGGAGCAACAATGAAGAATGTTACAAAAACAGGGGGGAAAATTATCACGCTACGGGCAATAGGAGACGCAAACGAGATTGCGTGGGTCGGCTAGTATAAAATAAAGGCAATACGAATAATTATACATAAACACGAAACAAACGGAACGCATAAGATGAGATGAGATGTTGCAAATTGTATTTTTTAAGTATTAGGTGATTGACAAGTTTATTGAATGTTGCCAATGTTCAAATCATAGTTCCACTATTTTGATATGCTCTTCATTATTTTTGAATAATTAATTATATTTGTGATTTCGAATAACGAATGTTTTGAAAATAAGTATTACACGAATAATAACGACCATAAGGCAAGTAAAATTCTTTCATAGTAAATTCAAGATGCAAGCATCGTTTAAAGTCTTTTTATTTTTTGAGTTATTTTCCAAATCTGCTACGGGCTTTATAAAGTCACTTAAAATTCATCATTTATTTTATTTAGTCCAAAATCTAAAACATGATCTCAGAACATTCTAGGGCAAAAATTGGACAACTCCTTGTATTTGTGTTTCTTTTTCAACTTTCACGAGGTTCTCATCATGAGGAACGGCAATATTGGCCGGCGGTTGTGCCTTTGCAAATATTTGCCGTTAGCAAGACGAGAACAACTAGAAATAATATTATGCCTGATCGTACCATCTTTCAGGATAAACTTCCGATAGTTATTCGTCTTGATAACTTCATCCATAATCGCACTGACAAAACCTTCGGTTTCTCAGAAGAGATCACCATACCATAACCAGGATGTAGATGCTTTTAAATCTATGAAGTTCATCAGAACCGGTATGTCCCAACCACTGTAGGTTCACACTCTGTTAAGGCCTGATAAAAGACTTTTTTCACGGCCGTAGAATTATTAGGCGACGTACGCGTGTGCCGTACGTCGCCTAAATTGAGAGTCTACCGGCAGATGGTGTCCGCTTCTGTGCGGACAAGCGCTGGGAGGGGTTCGGATGTATGCGGAGGTATGCGTTGCAACGGTTATTAGTGGCACACGCGTCACGCCTACTAGACATTTCTACTTTTATCTTTTTGTTCTGTGTCATACATGGATCAAGAGCTTAAAGAACGGACAAAGAGAAACAATATCAAGGAAGTACATAATATTCTGTGCTATAAACTTTTATAAAAATCTATACGCTACTGAACCACATGATAATAGTTCCTGTTTAGAAACTAATATTTTACAGACTAACGTCAGTGAAATAGTTATAACAGAACGAGAAGTCCTAGAAAATATTAAAAAGCTGAAACGAGAAAAGAGTATAGGCCCCGATTTGCCACTCTGCGCCTGAGACGGGAAGGGTCCGGGAACTGCTGTTATGCGCATAGGAAGACAGACACCAGAAAAAGGAAGAGATAGTGATATGCACGTCATTGCTAGTTAATTTAAACAAATTAGTCAACGCTAGTGGTGAGACATAGATGGTCCTGTTGTTCAATTACAACATCCTTTAAAAGGTAGTAGAGCCACGCTGATCTCAGCACGAATGGGCCGGCTCGACCGGGGCGGTACTAACCTCGCACAGAAGACCAACCTAAAATGGCAGTTTTGGTGCTGTCGTATTTCGTTGGTGAGTGCGAGACCGGAGGCCCAAAGATGCAGGGGTGATAGTTATCGCGGTAAGTGTGTGAGCAGTGGAATGCTCGTAGAGTCATGTTGAGGGTGACGTGGATCGAACCGTCGGCCAGGGAGACCCGTAGAAACGGTGGTGCCGCTGGCCGTCCGCGGCATAGAGAGGGGCCCAACCGCGGCTAACCACCCTGGGAGGCTGCCCCGTCAGGTCGCACATAATCCACGGAGTGGCTCGTCGTGCCGGTTGGTTACCGGACGGTGGGACCAGGCGACCACTTCCGGGAGGGTACGGGAGCCCTTCCGTCCGGCGGTTCGGTCACCGTCATACCTCACCCTTGTATGACGATACAGCATTCCGAGTCTCAGTATTACACTGCCGCGATGACTGTCATGCCTTTTATGCTCCCATTCCCCTCCTCCTCTTTGTTTTCATGGCAGCACAGAAAAGGTACATACGATGCACAGGGGCACTTGATTCTCCCACCAACCCGCTTTTTGAGGTGGAGTTCACAAACATCCGAGGACTCTATGTCAACCTCAACGCCGTCCACCAGCATATCGAGACGGCACGGCCGGCCATGCTTTTTCTGTCGGAGACTCAAATACGCCGCCCTGCCGACACGACATATCTTTATTACCCCGGTTACGTGCTTGAGGAGTGCTTCCTCGCAAAGGCTGGTCTTTTTGTCAGGGCGGATGTTTGTTGTCGCCGATTGCGCTGCCTTGAGGACCCATCCTTCTCCACCCTATGGCTCCACGTGGATATTGGCTGTACGAGCCGAATCTACGTATGCCTATACAGGTCCCACTCTGGAGACTCTGAGGCAACTCGACTTTTTGAGTATCTTAGCCAGGCAGCGGACAAAGCGCAGGAGCAGTTTCCGACCGCTGAACTGGTGTTTCTGGGAGACTTTAACGCCCACAACGAGTCCTGGCTGGGATCTTCCAGAACTGACCACGCAGGTCGGATTGCCTATGCATTCGCTCTCACGCATGACCTCACCCAGCTGGTACTCCAGCCCACCAGGATACCAGACATATCGAGTCAAGCGCCCTCCTTGCTGGACCTACTGCTGATGAGTGATAAGGCGCAATACAGTGTATTGGTGCTCGCTCCTCAGGGATCCCCGGATCACTGCCTAGTTTCCACTACGGTGCCTCTTGCTGCCCCACCCCGACAAGTGGCAGCAAAAAGACGTTTATGGCACTACTCGTCAGCAGACTGGGATGGAATGCGGGATTATTTTGCATCCCTCCCGTGGGCTCAACGCTGCTTCAAAGACAAAGATCTGTCTCAAAGTGCGGCCGCCGTGACTGGCGAAATCACTGTCGGAATGGAATACTATATTCCCTACAGTGAGGTCGCCAGCCAGCCTACCCGACCCTGGTTCAATCGGCCCACCGCGCATGGATCAGGGCCCGCGCTAACGGCTCGCTTGACGTGGATCGACTAAAAACAGCGTTTAATAAAGCCACTAGGGAATGCAAGAAGGCTTACAACAGAGCGGATGCCCAGCGCATCGCGCGGCTTAGTCAAAAACTTGTCGCATACCCTACGGGTAGCCGAAAGTTCTGGCGATTGGCTAAAGCCGTGCAGTCCAACTTCTGCCAGCCCTCGCTACCATCGCTGAAATATCCTGACGGATCACTTGCCCATCAGCCGTAGGAGAAAGCGAAACTGCTTGTTGATCTCTTTGCGGCTAACTCCCGAATCAAGCACCTGCCTACGATTCCGACCTGCGACTATCTCTATCTATATCTATCTACAATGCGGGATATTCGCATCCGGCTGAATGACGTCCGTGCGGAGCTTAGGTCACTCGACTTCCGGAAAGCCAGTGGACCCGACGGTATCCCAGCGGTGGTTCTTAAGCACTGTGCACCCGAGTTGTCTCCGGTATTGACGCGTCTGTATCGCCTGTCATATTCCTCGGGAGTTGTTCCGGAGGCTTGGAGAGAGGCAAATGTTCAACCTATTCCCAAAAAGGGCGACCGCTCTGACCCGACCAACTACCGTCCGATAGTCGTCACCTCCATTGTCTGCAAAGTGTTTGAGCGGATAATTAACAAACAACTGGTCCACTACATAGAGGATCACTCCCTACTAAATGATCGACAGTATGGTTTTAGGCCGAACCGATTTACGGATGATCTTCTAGCGTACGTCACACACCTTTGGGGTGAGGCTATTGACAGGCATGGGGAATCTTTGGCCATCAGCGTCGACATCGCCAAGGCCTTTGATAGGGTTTGGCACCGTTCGCTTCTCTCCAAGCTACCGGCTTTTGGTTTGCCCCCCAAACTCTGCAACTGGACTGCCGCATTTCTGCACCAGCGCCGCATCAGAGTCCTTTGCGACGGTGCGGCCTCCGATTTTCAGCCGATTAACGCTAACGATTATGTTAGCCCTTGGCAACATTCATTGCTATGCAGACGATAGTACAGTTCATGGGAGATATTTCGGACACCCTACAGCCAAACTTGCAGATATCGAGGAAAAACGACAGGAGCTTGTCGTTCAACTCGACCATGTTCTGGGCCGCATTTTTCAATGGGGCTGTGAGAATCTGGTCGAGTTCAACGCCAAGAAAACACAAGTGTCCGCGTTCTCTGGCAAAAAGTCTCCATTCCTTCCCCTTCCCACTTTTCAGAACACTCAAATGCCATTACAAGGTAGGCTTAATATACTGGGCATGGATATCCGTCGAGATCTCAACCCACGAGAATACGTTGAGAGCGTCACTAAAGCGGCCTCGCGGAAGCTAGGTGTATTAAACAAGGTGAGACGGTTCTTCTCGCCCGGGCATCTGTGTCTTCTTTACAAGACCCAGGTTCGTTCGTGCGTAGAGTACTGTTCTCATCTTTGCGATGGTGCCGCACAGTACCTGTTTGACGCTCGCGACCGGTTGCAGCGACGAGCAATCCGCATTGTAAACAATCCCGAAGCCACCGAGTCCCTTGAGCCCCTGCAGTTGCGTAGAGATGTCGCCTCTATGGCAGTACTCTATCGCCTGTATCACAGAGAGTGTTCTGAAGAGCTTTTCAAACTGGTCCCCCCCTCCCCCTTCCTTTCGGGACAACACGTGCCGGCCTTGGAAGTCACCGCTTCAGAGTGGTAGACATTCGATCTAGTACTCATCGCTTCGGTTCCTCCTTTTTGTGCCGAGTGGTCAAAACCTGGAACCCACTTCCAGCGTACGTGTTTCCCTTCCACTATGATCCTGGGTCCTTTAAGCGGGGCGTAAAAAAGCATCTCACTAGGCGGCTGGTGTGGATCACCATGCTGCAATGTCCTTATTCGCATTGAAGATGGTGACCACCACTCTTGGAATCTGCTCATGCTTTCCATCAGGCAGAGCAGTGTCATTTTGGCGCAGCTAAAATAAAAAAAAAAAAAAAAAAATTCTCCCTTGAACTTAGGCCCATCTTGCAGCTGAGGTAGTGCAGTTAAGCTTGCGGAGTGGCTTTGGTTAGTATGTCAGCAACCATGTCTTCTGTACTGATATATCGCACCTCAATCTGCTTTTTATTGATTTTGTCTCTCACTCTATAGCAGTTATATATTTATCATAAAATGGATTCCAGACTGGCACAGCATATTCAAGTGTGAGCAAGTTGAGGCTTGAATAACACACATACTGGAACGCACAACAAAACTGAAAGATATAATATTCATGTTTTTGTCAATAATACGTATTCATATATAAAAATCAACCAAATTTCGAAACAAATATTTGCAGAATAGTCTGCAAATATAGACAAACATTTAGTTCAATCCGAGAATCGATCTTGAGGCCTGAGAACAGCAGTCGCATACGCTGCACCACGGTGGCAGTGAAATCCTGTCGTAAAAAAGAACCCAAAAAAGACAAACCTATTTCTGAATACAAATCTTGATCCTAAAAGTGCGGTACATACAATAACTATCTTTGTGTAAGTAAGATTAACGTTAAATGTTCCTTATAAATTACTAGCTGACCCACGCAACCACGTTTGCGTCTCCTATTGCCCGTAGCGTGATAATTTTCCACCGTTTTCGAAACGTTTTTCATTGCTGCTCCGCTGCCATTGATCCGAGCGTGATGATATATAGCCTATAGCCTTCCTCGATAAATGGGCTATCTAACACTGAAAGAATTTTTCAAATCGGACCAGTGGTTCCTGAGATTAGCGTGTTCAAACAAACAAACAAACAAACAAACAAACAAACAAACAAACAAACAAACTCTTTAGCTTTATATATTAGTATAGATTCACTATAGTTGAGTTCAATTGATACGTTGATAGAATAGTCATGTTTAACATGCCGCTGTGCTCGTTCAATAATTATTGAATATATGATGAATTTATATTCAATCTATGATGTTAATTTTATTTAACATCATAGATTTTGAGGTAGCTCCCGACGAGAGGAATATATGAATTTTTAAGATGCAAAAGTGGTGAACACTTTTACATCTTAAACATTTATATATTCCTCTACCATTAAAGTAAAGTAAACCATTTGCAGAATAAATTATATCATTTTATAAAATCCTTTCTAAATTCTTATTAAACAATTATTATGGTATCTGTACGTATATTAAAAGATAAACTTTTATCTCTTTATTTTAATAAGAAATTTATCTCTCACTCGTTGTATTATTATATTTGTAAATAAGTTGCATTATGACAATTACGTGCATGTAAATGTGTAAATTAGATATATAGTAGGTATTCAGGTTTGAATTTTATAAGCTGCATTTATCAGTGTTTAGAACGAGAAGTTTATGCTTAAGGCAATTATTTATGATGTAAACTAATACTGTGCATTTTATGGAACTACATATCGAAGTTGTAGGAGAAAAGCAGCTTATAGACTTATAGACATCTGCAGCACAGATTCAAATTTGCCGTGTGTTGCTGCGTGAATAGAATATAAATCATGTATTCACTTTATTTGACTAATTATTTCATTATTCATGTCTCTACAAGTTAAGCCGGATTAACCAGTCATCACATTCATCAGTACATTTTAGGCGTAGGTATAAAAGATAATGTATCAGTTGTTTCGGCATCAGTCGTTGTCGCACTCGTATTTACTAAAGAAAACCAATCGAAATGAAATTGGTAAGTTCACAAAAATAGCAGAAACAGTTATAATAATATCAATCAATTATATTATTGATTTCGAGCTGTGGTGAATTATCTTAATATTTGTTTCTTCTTAAAAATTGTTGCCTTTGTGCACTATTTTGATTTTGTGTTGCGTTTCTACAGCTCATTGTTATCTCTTGCGCCCTCGTGGCCGTCGCCGTCGCCGCTCCAGTGGAACCAGAACCAGTCCAGATCCTGCGTTCCGAGTTAAAGCAGGAACCGGACGGCTCCTACACACTATAGTAATTAATATTTTCATTTATTAACACATCTCATATTCCCTTTTTATTCCATTTAAGTTTTAACTAGACTATTATAAATTAACCTGCCAAAATGACTTTACTCTACCTGATGGAAAGCATGAGCAGAATCCAAGTGTGGCGGTCACCATACTCATTGTTAATGCAGACACTGCAACAATGCAGCATGGTGACTCACACTATTGAGATGCTTGTATTATTGGTCTCACAAGCATTATCGAAACACAACAGCACGAATACTGTCATTTTAGGTTGGTCTTCTCAGAGAGGGTAGTAGCGCCCCGGTGGAGCTGACTCGTTCATGCTGAAATCAGCATTGCTCTACAATCTTAAAGTTTACTATTAATTGAACATAAGTGATACATATTACTGTAAAATAATTGTAGTTAAAATTATAAAAACAATTTGGAAATTTTGTCATCTAAAGAAATACAGGCATTTGAAACTTTCTTTTACTTCTGTCTATTTAGAGACGAATTAAGAATACTAAATGTCTCCATTCTTTACCCCGTTGTTATTATAAGTACCGACTAAGGCAACAAACAACGTATGACGAATACTACAAAGAATAGATAAACTTGAAATTAATTCAACCAACTCGTTTGGCCAGCATGGCATAGTTGGCCAAAATAAATTGAATGTTGACAAATTATATTTCTTTTGTATAACACTTTCACATTCAAAATTGTAAATAATGTAGATGAACAATTTCACTAATATGTATACATTTCCAGTGTTGAAACTAGTGACGGTTACAAGCGAGAGGAAAAAGGTGAACTCCTAGAGGTCCCCAACGAAGAAGGCAAAATTGTCAAAGTTATCATTGTCACCGGTTTTTACCGCTATAGTGACCGCGAAGGAAACGAAGAGAAAATCTCCTACTCCGCTGATCAGGACGGTTTTCACGCTGAGGGCCCTTCTATCCCTAAAAACCAAGAGGTCAGGCGGAGATGAGCAATAAACTACCAGCTTAAATTAACTTTAAGATAATTGAAAGAAGAGATAAACAATTAACACTCCTTTGAATAACAAACCACAAAAAATATTTGAACTTAATCTGAGCGTGTTTAGAAATATTTGATAATTAAAAAATGTACACATTAATTTAATTAAGGACTAGCCATAAAATTATATGTTGTCATTTGTTTGTAATCTCGTGCATCGTAAGTTTATATACTTTACTGACTATAATAGGAAAATGTCATTATTCTGCTAAATATAATAATAGTGGAATCATATTTTTTGTATTTTTTTAAATTAAAAAAACCTATTTTTTTTATATTTGGACTCGCAGAGACACGAACACGATACTTTAACTTAATTTACAATTGTTATTTTGCTATACTAAGGCTAACCATATTATAATATCATCTCAGAGCCCCAGCAGACTACAAACTTTTAATCCGCCAATAGTTTAGTTTGAATGAAGTTGTCGGCCGATCAGCTTTGTCAGATTATTTTTTAGTCAAATCGATATTTTATTATTTATTAGAATTTTTAGATATAGTTACCTCTGTTCCGGCAATGATATTTTGTTTTTGATAGACAACCAAACTAAAATTCTATCAGGTAATGAAATCGTAAGTGATATTTTAATCCACTTCACGGCAAGTGGTGTCTATCTGTCTGTTATGCTTCCCATTAATTTAGCAAGATACACAGAAATTATTCCTTTTAAAAAAATAATTTTGATCACCGACAATTTTTTAAGGAAGTAAGTAACTTTCACAACAAAAATTGCCAATGTAAACAAGATAGTTTTCGGCAAATGATTTTTTTATTATTTTTTAACCGACATAAAAAAAAGAGGAGGTTCTTAATCTGACCGTATATATATATATATAGAACACACACACAAATATAAATATATATTTGTATATATATATATATATATATGTGTGTGTGTGTGTGTGTGTGTTCGCGGATAACTTCGATTATGAACCGATTTTGATGATTCTTTTTTTACTTGTAAAGTTCATAGTAGAGGCAATAAGGAATTCGAATTCAGAAATTTGAAACGTGAACCAAAATAGAAAGCCGGTTAGTTGCAATTGCTTAGTTAAGTTGATATTATTTAAGAGACACATTGTCCTACAAATTGCATGGTACCTTACCCCAATTCTAAGATCAAAAATATTTTTTCTCCGCTAGTTCTGTTAGCTATCACAATTCTTATCAAATAAACCAAACATTTCAAAAAAATTAAAATGTTTCATTTTACATAAGGCCCTTTAGTAAGAAAATCTGCGGACATTTTTGAGGTAGATAAGTATTCAATGTTTACAATCTTACTAGCAACTTTCTGTCTACAAAAATGATACCGCACTTCTATATGTTTGAATCTTTTATGATGAATAGGATTGACTAAAAAAAATATGGGCTGGCTGATTGTCATTATATATTGGTATAGGATAACTTCATTAGTTAATTCAAATAACAAATTTTGCAAATACACTGCTTTTTTGCAACAGTTTGAAATACCTAAATACTCTGCTTCCGTACTAGACAATGCTACGGTATTTTGCTTCTTGGTTTCCTAAGATATTGCACAATTTGACAGCCTGAAAAAGTATCCAGTATTGGATCTTCTATCAATTACATGGCCCAGTCAGCATCTACAAAAGTCTCCAACTTACTATTACCACCAGCTGAAAACTCTAAATAGAAAGATTTTCCAGAGGATTTCTTTAGGTACTTTAGCACTCTCTTAGCATAGGCCCAATGTTCCTCATCATAACAGTTATTAAATTGACTTATTATCAAAAAGTTTATAGAAAATAAAATATCAGGTCGTGTGAGTACATCTATACAGATAAGTGAACCAATCAGTTGCTGATAAGGTATTTTTTTCTCACAATTTTCACTTTTCATCAAATTCAGTTTAGATTCTATTGGTGTGGAGACACAGTCTGCAGAGGCAGACTTTACAATCTGAAATATAAAGTTTTAACAATAACTCTTCAATATAATTTTCTTGGTCTAAAGTTATAGTAGCATTACAATAGCAAACAATTTTGAATACATCCTCAATCTTTAATTTTATAAATTGAGATGACGAACTCTCTTTCAACAAACTAGTTTTCTGTTCACTATTTGAAAATACAAATAAATCATCAACATATAATGCTATAATAATCTACTCTACTCTACTTACTTATCTATTTTTGTAAACAAGCATAGTTCAAGTTTAGATTTTATAACCCAAGGATTGTAAAAACTCATCAACCCTTTGATACCATGCCCTGCTTGATTGTTTTAAGCCATAAATTGCACGCTTTAGCCTCAAAACCTTGTTAATATTATTACTAGCGACCCGCACCGGCTTCACACTAGTGCATTTTAAATCTGTAACATCTTCAAATATGTTCATTTCAATTTCATACTGTATAGGGCCATATTGGTCTATATAAAATGCACAATGTATTTAAGGTACTTAATTGAATAAAGGTTAATGCTGCATTGCTTAAAATCGCTTCGTAAATAAGCCATTATTTCTTGTAAAAAGAAAGGAATAAAAATGGTTATTGTGGGTTATCCCTAAGGGATAGACATATACCAGCATGAATTTTTTTGTAGCCGTTTTCAACATGTACAATACTGCAGTACATTATTTTAATCTATCTCAAAGGTTTCAGCCAGCGTTTGCAATGTAGCGCAAAAAATGTGTTTATTTCCGACATCACATTAGAAACCTCTAAAGTTATCAATGTTTCTCTACTATATTATACATTTATTATACATATAAACCTTTCTCTTGAATTACTTTATCTACTAAAGAAAACCGCATCAAAATCCGTTACGTAGTTATAAAAATCTAAGCATTTATAAGGACAGACAGACAGCGGAAGCGACTTTATTTTATACTATATAGTGATTACTATCCTGAAAACCTAATGGTTTCATCATATAAACTTTTTTATTTAAGAAACCATTTAAAAAAGCAGTACTAACATCTAAATGAAGCTGAAGTGCAAATGCAAATGACAATCTCAAAGTTGAGTGTCTGACAACAGAAAAACATTCATCAAAATCAATGCCTGACCTTTAGGTGAAGCCCTTAGTTACCAATCTAGCCCTGTACCTAACATTATTATTAAAATCTAGTTTGCGTTTAAAAATCCATTTACATTGTACAATCGTGGCATTGGCTGGAATATCAACCAATTCCCAGACATCATTTTCCCGAATTTTTTCATCATTTTTTACTTTTGTAATTTCCACTGTCCACTTTCTGGTCCATTCAACGCTTCAGCTATTGTTACTTCACTGGTACTTATGTCATTGTTTTGACTACCATACACATAATTAGCATTTTAGCAATCAGGTTGTCTACGAGTACGCTTAACTAGCTACTCCACTGGAAACTTGGCGTGAAACCTTTGCTAACACAAGTGATCTTGTCCAGGCTCTGCTGGTTCAGGTCCTGTCATCTCTTCCTTGGAGTCCTCCTTATCAACATCAGAACTTTCACTTTTATTCTGGTCCTGATCTTCCAATGTTGTTATGTGTTTCATGTCCCCACCTTTTTGGTACTTTTCTGTTCAATTTAAATCGTTTTTCTTTAGCGATGTGTACCATGGCCTTACTTCCAAAGATACATAAATGACTGACATCTGGTTAAGCTCCGGTCCAGATTTCCATGGGTTTTTTGTTATTTAATCCTGATGAGATTGATCTGTTTCGCAGATAAACTGCAGTGTTCACTGCTTCTGCTCAGAAACGCTTAGGCAATCCTGCATCGAAGAACAAACATCTTGCTTTTTTAACCACTGTACGGTTAAACCGCTCGCACAGATTATTATGTTTGTGTGTAAGGACAAGTCTTTTGATGAACAATTCCAGTAAATTCTAAGAACTTATCGAATTCTTTGTTACAGAATTCCTTACCATTGTCTGTCCTAAACACTTTCAGTTTTCTCCCTGTCTTATTTTCCACTAGTATCTTGAATGTCTTAAACTGTGAGAATACTTCATCTTTTGTCTTCAAGAAATACCCAAAAGCCATCCGACTGAAATCATCGACAAATAACAGGGAATATTTCTTTCCTCCAATAGATTTGACTTCCATCGGGCCACAAACATGCAGATGTACGACCTCAAGAAGTTCTTTGCCTCTGTTACCAACGTGACTGAATAGCAACCTGGCCTGCTTCTCCTCGCAGCACACTATGCAGTTTGTTTTACTGACCTGAGCCTTGTCCAAAAATTACATAAATTTTACAGCACCATTTCTCATCACATTAAGATCGTTGCTGTTTAGATGACCAAATCTTCTATGCCATATGCTTCCGGGCATTCAGTGCCAGTCCAGTGAAAACTGTGTAAGTATATATGAATAATATATTCATGTTTTTAAACGTATTTACTTTTAATCGATAGCCAATAAGGACTTTTATACAAACTTTCAACCTCTATTTCACCCCTTTAGGGGTAAGATATCCACAAAAACTTAAATACGTATCGGCTCATTTTTAAACAGTAGCCAAAAGATAAAGTTTAATTTTTCTAATTTAAAAAATGACGGACTTTTGTAAAAAAAATAAAATCCTATTTCACCCCCTTAGAGGTAGAAATTCCATAATTTTTTCGTAAGTGGGTGTCTACTCAATAAAACGAGTTCACCCTCAGCGATGATGAATCAGTCAAGCAGTCAGTTAGTCAGGACACGTTATTTTATAAGTATAGCTATAGATGAACCTACTAAGACAAATTAGGTGTATAGATATAGTACAGGTTCCTAATCTGAACATCAGCTTTGCATGTCTTTTCTTTCCTATTGACGACTAGTTACGAGCTCGGGATCACCTTACCTATCACCTAAGTAATTTGAAAGAATACAACTAATGCCCTATTTCTATATATGGTATTTAAACACTCACCCTCTAACTCCCAATCGTTTTACTTTTAATCATCAGCTCATATGAATAACTGAAAGAATACAAATTAAGGTCTATACGTGCGTGTAATATTAAAATCATTTTCTAAGCCCTAACTGTTGAAGAGTTGACCCTTCTATCATTAGTTCACCTAAATAACTTGAAAGTATACAACTAAAGGTCTATAGTTACGTATTAAATTGAAACAATTATCCTTCAACTCCTAACCATTGAGGAGTCGTACCTTCCATCATCAGCGTACCTAAAATTTTTTTATCTATAAGAACATATCCGACTTTTATCTATAGAAAACTAAAACGTAAAATTAGAAGTACTTACTATCCAATCGAGATTATATACATCATACTTTTTATCATTAATTTCACCACGACGAAAACTTAAAGACTTAAAAAACTTATGATATGAAGACTGAAGACTTGACATTGGCAGAAATAGCTAATCCGAAAGATCCGGCTGGTTGTCATTTCATCAAAAGAAGAAGAAGAAGAACATTATAACATTTAAAATTTTAATACTAAACGTTATAACTTTTCACTTCTATCGGCAGTCCTTATGACTGCCAATATTTATCAGCCATATGCCATTTTTTTACAAATTGCATTTACTTCTTAAATTTTCTGCATGACCCTTTGGTTGACTGGTAGAGAATGCCTTAGGCATTAAGTCCGGCAATGCACCTAAAGTGTATGATGTATTAAATAAATAAATAAAAGGGGGACAAGAAGCACGTGGAGGTTACAACACTCGCACCCCAAGTCTATTATTACCTATACATAGTTCGTTTATATTAGATATTCAGCAATTGAACTTTCTTACAAACTATTGACCCTTATATTAACCCTTTTAGGAGTACAATTTCTATAAATGCTGATATAATTCATTAATTTGTAAGCAAAAGCCTGAAGACGGAGTTTCAGGCTACTAACCTAAAAATGACGAATATACGAAATGTCAACCCCTATTTCACCCCTTAGATATAGAATATCCAGAAACGCATAAATACCTTAATACTCATTTTTATCAGTAGCCCGAAACTAAATTTTAATGTATATAACCTAAAAAATTACAAACTTTCATACTATCTTTAAACCCCTATTTCACCCTCTTAGGGGTAAAATATCCAGTAACGCTTAAATACGTATCTACTCATTTGTAATCAGCAGCCCAAAGATAAAGTTACATGCTTAAAACTTAAAAAAGTGACAAAGTGCGAGTCGGACTAGCACATGAAGGGTTCCGTAGCTGCAAGTAACATAATATAACAGTTCTTGTAGCTCGTTGTAGCTTTAATCGATAAATTGCGGTTTACGATTTACGACGTATTAAAAAAAAACTTGTGAAACTCGAGTTCAAGCACAGAAAAAAGGATTTCGTTTTTGCTGAGTGCGCCACGGCAATATTTACATCAAAAAGGCTGAAGGTAAAGAAGCAATCCGTATTCACAACCATGAGAAGCTGGACGACATACTTGATTCGGCTTCTCCTATTACAAATTAGCCGGATAGGTTCGAAGTTAATTTTAGCCCGTAACTTATGTTCCATTCTAGCATTTATTTGAACTAATGATTATATATGTGGTATACTCACAAGACACTATGCAAACCAACAAACGCTCAAATTAACACAGTCACATTACATTCTTCTACACTTTATTCACAGAAAACACAAGCCAACCTTATTGCCAACTGTTCTCTCTCCCTGTTAATGACTATTATCGTACTATCTCTTGTTATTTACTTATCTCCTTGGAGAGTGGAGGTGATAACCTCACCACCAAAGAAATGCATGACTTTTATGAAGATATAGACAAAACCCTCACGATAAAATGCCATTCCCTGGAGAGACTGGAGCATTGTAATGAGTTACTGCCCCACGAAGTTAGTTTCAGTGTTCTAAGAATTCTTGATTACTCTAAGCCGCATGAATATTTGCCCTGATATAATTATTCTGTCTGAATGTTGACTCAATGAAAACACTTACACTTACACACACAATAATTCCCAAAATGTCAGGATACGTCTCATTTAGTACAAAGAAAATAATCAATTAGAGCGGTGGTGTTACAGCCTACGTCAGAGATATGTGGAGCACCTCAGTTCACGAACCGTTATGTCAGGAATTTAATTGCCTTCAGCTAACTATTAATGATAAATTAACTGTACTAGGAATTTACCGGTCTCCCTCATTTAAAAACATTTCCACGTTTCTTTCCTTCGTAGACGACGCTTTGTTCCACATATACGCCCGTCATGCTATTGTCCTGGCTGGTGACATTAACCTGGACATCTGTTCTAACTCACCGTCCGAGCAATGTTCTGAATACCTTTATTTATTGGCTAGTTACCAACTCCTACCCGCCATAACGTTACCTACACGAGGCGAGGCGTGTTAAAATTTAAAAAATAAATCAGTATCGGTAGGAATGGTCTGTCGTGCTGCCATTACAGATCACGACATTTGTCTAGCGACCATGATCTGCGAGTCATCAAACACTGCTTATGATTTTCGGAAAGTGTGAAAGTAAAATTAATTTTTTTTTTTTAAATTGACTTAGTATTTTATTTACAAAATGAATAACGTCATCACATCAGTCCGAATATGGCAGTGATATTCTCAAGTTAAGAATAGCTATATTTTTAAATTATTCAGTGTTTATCTCCATTAGATTAAGGGTTTTTGGGGATGGAAGGGCCCTCAGCTTGGAAGCCGTTCTGGTCAGCGACGTATGTGACGCTCTGATGGTTTCCATCGGGGTCGTTGTAACTGTAAGAACCGCGGACAACAAGTACTTTCACGGTTTTGCCTTCTTCGTTCTGGACCTCAATCAGCTTGCCTTCTTCGTGACGGATTGTGCCATCTTCAGTTTCAGAACTATAAATTAAATTGAAAACATACACTTATTGATAACTTTTAAAATATAAGATTTTATGAAAACATTTCACTAAACTTTTAACTACTTGCTAAAGTATAAGTCATTTAGTCTTTATCGTATAATATATACGTGGTACCAATACTAACAGATAAAATGAAACTTACTTTGACTCGTAGGCGCCATCGGGTTGTTGGATTATATCAGAACGTAGGATCTTGGGAGGTTCGGGCGCTGCTGGGGCGGCTACAGCAACGGCCAGGAAGGCACATGCGACAACAAGGATCTATAAAAAAAATAATGATTACATTATACACAAAACAAATTGGTTTCATATCGGAATAGTTGATTTGGTTGAATGTTTTAAACTCAGGAACTACAAGTTCAAATTTTTACTTTTGTGTAAAAATAATTCCTGGGTAGTTAATATATCTATAAAAATATATAAAAATAATTCGCCGAATTGTACGTACGCGTACGCGCATAACTTCCGATCGGATGCACCAAATTAAAATATTTTTTTATATATGTTCGTTATTGTTAGGACAATGTTTGTGAACCAAAAAAATAAAGGATAACGGGAAAAGTCAATTTGATTTGTCCGCAGCTATTATAGCAGCTTATTGACATATTACTCAGCTACCTGTGGGAAGCTGAGTAATATGTCAATAAGGCGGTACGAAGTTTGCCGGGGCAGCTAGTTAAATATAAGATTGTATTACTTCACAAACAAAATTGTATTTTGAACGTACAGGATAACAGACAATAAAGTTAGTTTTATCAGTAATTATTTAATGTAATGCCAAACGTACCAATTTCATGTTGATAGGTTTGCTTCGGTAGCTACGTGATGTGCGACTGATACGAAGATGACTGCGGCAGAATCTTTTATACATTTCTAACGTACTGCCTGAACTATGGGGCCGTAAATCCGGATTATATCATCTATAACTGGATACTGGATTTGCGTAAATCTTTCGAATTTATAACAGCTGTTATCTTTACGTTAAAATTTACATAATACATTTTTAAGCGATTACTTAATAAAAATGCCTTAAACGTATATGGCACGTGTTTCATATACGTTTAAGGTATAATATTATGACGGTATAGATTATTTATTAAATAATTATATTAAACAGTCAAATGAAACAAATGTTTCTTTTTTTAATATTTAGAAAAAAAAATCCTTGAAGTATTTAATTTTTAAGCGTTGTCAACTCAGTAAAATGCAATGAAACACAAAAAACCTTACTTGAAAATGTAAGTTACTAAATATCGTGACCACACGTGTCACAAGTTTCTTAAATTTATCCGGAGATATAACTAAGATTTATAAATCATAGAGTTTAATAATAATTTTTAAAAACCCGACACATAGACTTTTGCCGAGGGAAGTGCACAATGAAGTCAAAGCCAACTGGCGTCGCCAATCCGAATCACAAGATTACGAGTACAAACTCTAATAATACTTGACATTGGCATCTATATCAAGTAAACAGAATTATTCATTTATTTTATTAGTGAAAATTATTATTAGCTAAAAATAGTGCATAGTTTTTTTTTCGATGTTCCAATATATCTAAAAATATATAAAACAAATAGCTTTAAATTATAGTAATTACCGTAATTAGGTACTCGTAAAATTATGCCATGGTTATGTGAAAAAAAATAGCTAAACGCAGTAAAGAACTAAACTTAAGTATAAGTTTTGAACATTTAGAAATAATTAAAATATTATTAGTGAAAATTACTAAGATTTGTAATGAATACAGTCAATCTTTTGATCTGTTATCAGCAAAAATTGAAATGATTGCCTCCCATCTAGAAGTACAACGATATGCATTGCTCACTTTGTTAGCAACAAAAAATCAGAAAATCCTTTACATATGTTGATTCAATTTTCCCGCACGAAGAAAATAATACACAAAAATTAGTTAAAAATTAAAAAGATTTTAAAGACATCAACGTCCAACACAACGAGCTAAGTCTGTAGAAATAAATACTAATAATAATTCCTTAGAATTTAATACTGAAGATAATGTTTTGGCCACACTGACTATCATTATTACCATATTTTACCGGTACTAATATTTTATAACTTTTATCAAACTCAAAAATAATATAATTCAAGTAATTTGTTTACATATTTGAAAGCAGGATGACAGGTCTGATAAGTTTCCTTTACTTTCCGTATAGTGTCGCTTTTGTCAATTTAGTGCTATCATCTATAGTTCCTGCACGTTAAATATAGCAAATGTAATTTGCGCTTTTACCTCACATTATGTTTATTTGAAATATTGGTACACTCATAGACATTGTGAAAAACGAAATTGTGACAAGTTTACCTAGAATAAAAATATTTGAGAGCTATGGCTCAAGGTACTAGGTATCCATTAAATATATTATTCCATTTATTTGCAGGGATATCGTTATTTTATATACAATATAGAATAAATGAAAAATCACAGAATGGACGATGTTCGTCTGAATTTTTTATTGCAGAAATGAATTTTACCATCCACAGTAACCCAAATAACACTGATATATGTGATTAATGGAAGTACGAGTTAATCGAAATCTGTAGAAACTATCAAAAAGCTTGTGAAAACAGAATACCCGTCCCTGGTTAAGTCGCGAGTGCGCCCATGCTGTTTCACAAAAGCAATTGGCCCACCGCGCATGGACCAGGGCCCGCGCTAACGGCTCGCCTGACGTAGATCGACTAAAAGCAGCGTTTAACAAAGCCACTAGGGAATGCAAAAAGGCTTACAAAAGAGCGGATGCCCAGCGCATTGCGCGGCTTGGTCAAGAACTCGTCGCATACCCTACGGGTATCCGAAAGTTCTGGCGATTGGCTAAAGCCGTGCAGTCCAACTTTTTTTTTAAAATAATAATAAACTTTATTCAAAAACAGTAAGATTGTAGCATAAGAATTTAAAACATTGTCAATTTTACATTCATTTGCATATGGATACAATCTTGTGGGTGAAGTTCTGTCACCCTTGGTAGGTTTGGCACTAACCTGTAGTAAGGGATAACAGTACCCTTCCCTCTGAGGAGCAATGAATTGGGTTGCTAGTGTGTGTGTGTGTGTTTGTGTGTGTTTCAGTGTGCTTAGCTGTGTGTGTGAGTGCGTCGGTGTGAGTGTGTATGTTTTACGTATATATGTGTGTGTGTTTAAGTAATTTGATTAAACAAATGTGTTGTTATGTATTATGGCAAAAAAAAACAGTTTCTTCATACGTTTTAGTTTGAAAATACGATTGTACGAGCTCGTACATGATTTGATGACTCCGCACTTAAATAAATATAAAACGAATAACAACACATTTTATAGGTGGTGTGCAATATCGATCATTGAACTAAACACACGTCGCATAGTAGTATAAAGTCGCTGATTAGGCAACTTATTACAATTATAGTACAAATAAATCAGATTTACGTTAACTACAGCACACTCCTGGTTTATCTGAACTTTATCTACTACGGAGAAACCTCCACTGCTCCAGCAGCTATCTGATGTCACTAAACAACGATCCTACCATCTTTTTGCATACAAACTGCGAAGAACCATATATTGGGCATATTGAGTTAATTTTGTGATAGATATAGGGCCCCAGAAAGTAAAAAAATCGTTTGGTAAAGGAAGTTCGGGGTTTCGGAATCACGCAGATTTTGTCCTTTCGACGTTTTGTAATTTGTCTATATGAAGTGATTTTATGTTGATGGAGGATTGTATGGAAAATAAACAGCTTCTTCAACTCAACTTCTGCCAGCCCTCGCTACCACCGCTGAAATATCCTGATGGATCACTTAGCCATCAGCCGCAGGAGAAAGCGAATTACGATTACGATTCCAACCTGCGACTCTACAATGCGGGATATTCGCATCCGGCTGAATGATGTCCATGCGGAGCTTCGGTCACTCGACGTCCGGAGATCCAGGGGACTCGCCGGTATCCCAGCGGTTATTCTTAAGAACTGTGCACCAGAGTTGTCTCCGGTGCGCGTCCGTATGGTGACGCGTCTGTATCGCCTGTCATATTCCTCGGGAGTTGTTCCGGAGGCTTGTGAAGTGGTCGCCTGGTCCCACCGTCCGGTCACCAACAGGCACGACGAGCCACTCACCACACCACACGTGGATTATGGGCGATCTGACGGGGCAGCCTCCCAGGGTGGTTAGTCGCAGTTGGGCCCCTCTCTATGCCGCGGGCGGCCAGCGGCACCACCGTTTCTATGGGTCTCCCTGGCCGACGGTTTGATCCACGTCACCCTCAACATGACTCTACGAGCATTCCACTGCTCACACACTTACCGCGATAACTGTCACCCCTGCGTCGTTGGGCCTCCGGTCTCGCACTTACCAACGAAATACGACAGCACCAAAACTTCTTCGGTCTTCTGTGCGATGGTAGTACCGCCCCGGTCGAGCCGGCCCATTCGTGCTGAGATCAGCGTGGCTCTACTACCTGTCTTCTTTACAAGACCCAGGCTCGCTCGTACGTGGAGTACTGTTCTCATCTTTGCAAAGGATCCACAAAGTACCTATTTGACGCTCTCGACCGGTTGCAGCGGCGGATAATTGTCCACATTGTCAACAGTCCCGAAGCCACCGAGTCTCTTGAGCCTCTGCAGTTGCATAGAGGTATCGCCTCCATGGCAGTCCTCTATCGCTTTTATCATGGAGAGTGATCTGAAGAGCTCTTCCAACTTTTCCATCCCGTTCCCTTCCTCTACAAGATAACATGTGCCAGCCTTAGAAGACACCGCTTCAGAGTAGTAGACATACATTATCGTACTCATCGGTGCGGTTCTTCCTTCCTGTCCCGAACGGTTACAACCTGGAACTTATTACCAGCAAACGTGTTTCCTTCCCACTTTTAAACTTTCGCGTTCAATGATATATTAACAATTATTTTTACGGGAATGAACGCGATCACTTATTAAAAGGTATTACATACCTCTGATTTGCCTGACGTTTCGACCAGGTTGCACTGAGTCAGCCTGTGACACGGCCAGCGTTAAATCCCGTAAAAATAATTGTTAATATGTGTTTCCTGCCCACTATGATCCCGGGTCCTTTAAGAGGGGCGTGAAGAAGCATTTCACCAAGCCGCCATAGTGCGGGTCACCAGGCACTATGGCGGCTATGGCTATGGCGGCGAATAAGGATAATGTAACATGGTTGCTGCATTATCCTTATTCGCAGTGAGAATGATGACCACTATTCTTGGATTCTGCTCATGCTTTCCATCAGGCAGGGCAGAGTCATTTTGGCAGCTGACAATAAAAAGAAAAAAAATAGAAGATACGCAAATGGGGTCGTGAAGTGGTGATAGTGAAGTGATATATAAAATAGTTTTTTCTATTACGAAGGCTTTATATTATTCTGTTGGATGCGGGCAGCACAAGATCGGTTGTGATAACTGTGGTTGGGATAGCGGCCTGCTTGCATAAATTTACAGTGCAATCAGGATACCATACCGGGATTGAGTGGGGCAATTTTTCCCGGGACATGTCCCGCCTTGCTTATAAGGCACGGTGGCGATTTGGAGAGGAACTAAAATAACATGGTCCGGGTTCTCCTAGAGATAGGGCCAGAGGCCGCTCCTCGAGACGTTTTAATAGAAACACCACATACTCTTTGCTCCTGTGTTCAGCAGGACATCCAAAGGCAATGATGATATTATTCTATTGAAAATCTCTCAAAACTTACTATTATAGTGCTATTTCTCAAAGCGTGTAAACTCGCTAGAGACAATGTAGCTGTTTTCACTTCTTTTCCAACTAGCTATAACAATAACAGTCAAACAAATATCAACAATTCTTTTGATAAACTGGCAATTTCCCTAATAGTTTTATTTTTATTTTTTCAAATTTTGTTTTATGCAATACAGCCAAACTAATTAAAAGAAAAGGTAAAACTTTGTGAATATAACAATCTCGCACATGTGTCGGTACCTTTCATTATTATATATTTTTTTCTTAATAATTAATTAAATGATTTAATATAATCATTACACTAAAACTATGAAATATTTTACTAACGATTTCATAATGCCAAAGACCCAGTGACAAGGTCATCGTTTTAAGGTTAGTCGTAAGTAAATATCACCTAGAAACATTTACACACTGTTGATGACACAATGATTCCAATCAACAAATTGACGTGTTGAAGTTTATATTTGTATTTATCTATCCACGTTTCCGCAACTTTTTTTTTATCTACCTCAATACATAGACGACTTGTGTTTGATAAATATTTATATTGGAAATGATGAATGGGGTAGGGTTCCCTTTGATAATATTTTTGAGACTAATGTTAGTTCAGGGTATTTAATTTCTTAAAAACTTCAATTTGAGTCTGAATTTAAGTTTATTTTGTTTTTTGAAAAGACAACTCCCGCGTTAGGATAATATATCCTATGTCGAGGGGAACTTCACAAGCACTCATGAAACGGATACAAAGAATAACTCAGAACAACAATTTGTGGATTGCACAAAGTGTAATCTACTGTAACTGATACAAATACATATATACTTTGTTTTGTAAATACATCCATAGTATACATAGAAAACACCCAAACTCCGAAACAAATATTTGTAGATCATACAAACATTTGGTACAACCCGGGAATCGAACCCGAGACTTGATGATCAGCAGTCGCACCGACAACCCCGAGACTAACGAGGCAGTCATAATTGCAAGAGTGATATGATGAATTGGTGTTACGTTTCAAACGTGATGTGAATATGTCCATTGTAAAGAAGTTACAGAAAAGTGCGGATACTGCCGTGGCCGTGCCTGAATTCCGAGATGTTTACTTGTTGACACAAAGATGAATAAAATTGAAAATATTGAATTTTAATATCAATTAGAAAAACGCCTAGAGCCGACATTACTATCGCTTATATAATCCATAAGCTAGTCACTTGATACTGGAGAAAAGATTTGTAAACCATTTGAGTTTGAGACTACTTTTCAAGACCCAGACTGTTAACATCTTTTCATCAATCACCCACTGCTGGGCTCAGGGTCTCCTCTCAGAAGAGGGTAAGCCCATACGTCCCCACGCTGGCCAAGTGATCTTTTAAGTTTGTGAAAATGTCATGCAATATTTACTACTATATTTGCTCATAGCCCAGTTGCGCATTGATGGATTTGCTACTAAATTTAGAATATAAATGTTTGTAACGTATTCAAGCCCGTGGAGTACTGACGAGATAAGGCATATCACTGCAATCTTTCTTACCTATAGCGGAGTACAATCAAATACAAGCACAAGATTATCTAAAATTAAGTATTACCAAATTTCAAACTTCAATTTAGTCCTTAATAAAACAGAAACTATGCGAAAAGGCTTATTACACAGTTTCGGATTATTTGGATTACAAATTTGCTTGGGATTGATGATTCTCACTCCAGCCTTACCTACGTATTTTATTGTTTGTTGTTTTTATATTAAGTGAATTCCTTTGTGTATGTAAATGTGAGTATAGTCTAGGCTTGTAATATAAGTTCATATTTAGTATCTTTTTGATGGTTTTGAGTGTTTCCCGGCCTACTCAAATGTCCTACTGGCGGCAGTGTCGCGCTTCGGGTCGTTACACGTCACATGCCGTCTGTATGGACAGGCCGACTCAAAACTATGGTCCTTTCTTCAAAAGGCCAATCCAGATCCTATACTGTACTCGCATAGATTTTTGTTTTGTAATCAATGTTCTCGGACTTTAAAAAACCTCTGTGGTTAGTTTCAGCATTTCTTCCCAGAGTGAGTCGCAGGAAATGCCGGCCTCTTCTAGCAGTAAAGTCCAACGTGTAAAAATATCTGTAAAGATTTACTTACAATAAATATTTTTTGATTTCATTTCAATTCATTTCAGGCAGATCATTTGGCAGGATCAAACATAAAAAAAGTGTTATCAGTAACTGAATATCTATAACACCAATCAAGGTAATTTACATAAAATTATCTTACTACCTATTATTATTATATTTATTATTATTATTATTATTATTGCCATCTCTTAATCAGCCCAATGATCCATCAAAAACTTGTCAATAGCTTCCTTAAACTTTACATCGTTGAGGATCGGAAAAGTGGAATAAAACTAATCAAACGATTCTAAGCTCGATAGTGTTGCGAAGTTTCTTTATAGAGTTCCTATGGCGACCATCCAGTTCCAGCATAAGATCAGTTCCATATCATTATAATATTGTATTGTGACGATCATATGCTTGCAAAATTTCATATGCTTGCAATTTGAAGATATCTGCTTCAAAATTAAGTTGCAAGATTTCACCCAAACGTACATACATACATTGCAAGTTTAATAAAAGCTTGTATAAAAAGAAGTCATTTACTAAATAAGGTCAAATTGGGATGGAGGTTGCTCCATATCTTCGACTTGCTTCTCAAACACATGAATTAGTACTGACTTATCAGTCTAAGTATAGGCATCACGCAGCTGCATGCATTCAACTTTGTCGACGAAATTTTGTTACTTCCGCTTGTGGCAATCGTCCCATTATATAGTTTTCTTTATCCTTGAATATTTTCTACAAAATTAAAAAAAAATTGCCACGCTCGCATTTTTTTCCAACTTTGTAGTCCTCCCCTTTCTTTACGTCACTTTAAAATTGTCAGATTAGTGAAATATACACTTTTTAGCATGTAATTAACTTACCTCACCTTAATCTGATGCGCTCGAGAATGTCTGATGATAATTTTTTTTTATTAATCAGATCCTTTATTCTTGACGGGCGGCCATATATACGGGGCTCATATTTGGTGGAGGTTCTTAACCGGGTACAAGGTATCAACCTGTATATCAATATGCCGCGCTTTAGTAAATCCCGTAATTCCTTCAAGGGCTCCACTACTATATTGTTCTGTTGTTTTTTATACTTTTCAACAGCATAGAAACATCATAAGCCCCTAACGACGTTAGAAGTTGGTGCTTTTAGTACTCCTAACGTCTAAACAGGTTCTACATATATTACAGTTTTATAGCTTGACTAAAGAAAAGCCTTTAGCAAATAAAAAAGAATAAAAACGCCCTATGTTTACGTTTTAGAGTTTTGCTAACTGTCTGAAGAAACTAAAAATATAATTGTATAGTTATAACCAAATAAAATATCTAAGTGGACTTCAAACATAATTTTATTTGTTATAAAGTCACATTACAAAATCATAACAAATACGTAAAAAATGTAATAAACGGCAGTGAGCATCACATAATGATGATTTTTAATACAAATCGAGGCCTTTAACATTGCAGCAATAGTTATCAACAGCCGAATTCATTTATGGTTCGTTGGCAGCTTATCTCCTTGCGGGAACTTTGGGAATAGAATCTCCTTCAGCATGGAAACCGGTCTCATCAGCAAAGTAGTTTATGGTTTCGAGCTGTCCTTCTTTATTTGTATAGCTGAAGGACCCCCGAACAACGACTACTGGGTGAGGCTTGTTCTCTTCGTCGAGCGCTTCCTTCAATTCACCCTGCTCTTGACGGTTGATGCCGTTCTCGGTTTCAAAACTATTAAAAGAATATTTCCTTGTTAGACATATTTTCATCACTTACACTACTTATTTTGCTTGACCCGAAGGAACAAACACGAGACAATTCAAATATCTACATAAACCTATAATATATATTACTTTACATTGCGCTGTGCATACATACCTGTAATTATAACCACCTTCTGGTTGCTGTTGGAATTCTGAACGCAAGATCTTGACAGGTTCTTCAGCTGGTGCCGCGGCGGCAATAGCTACGATCGCAAGGGTAACAAAGATGATCTATACAAAAACAGAATAAAAATAAATTAATATAATGTCTGTTAAATATAAGTCAAAATGTTAGAACCACAAAGCTGGGCAGTATGTATGGACAATCACAGAAATGGTGCGGTCACACAATCAAAACTTTTAGATCCAGCCCCGATATTTGAAAGTTTCGATATGATTAAACTCGGAATTGCAGCTTCAACTGGCGGCTAAAACTTTTAATACAAATATCGACGGCGCCTTATTTGATTGAAGATATAATCCAACCATCACTACTCTTTAACCACCGCTGTTGCAACTGTTTCGATGGTTATTTAAAGTAGTGTTTAAGTTTAAATTTTTTTTCGCTATTTTAACACCATAACAGTAACCACTAAAATATTTTACAACTTATTAATTTTATGTTTTAAATATGCACTTTTATTGAATTATTATTTAACGTACCGACTTCATTTTGGTAAATTATAGTCTGAAACTGAGGAACGACTGATGATCAAAAAATAGGACCGTGATCTTTTATATATTTCATTGGCAAGCTCACATGCATACGCGATGTGAACACATAATGTAGACATAACTATATTTGAATAATAACGTGTTTGTGTGCACTTTGACGCAAGCACGTATGACTGCCGTAATGATTTGTTTGAAATCATACTCGGCGCTTACAGATTGAAACTCAGGCTTAGGTGATTTATCATGAAGAACATATACATACATACACCATTTAATAGCGGTTTATGATTTAGCAGTGACGATAATCCTCAGAACATGAATTCTGTCTTCAACTAAGTTCAGTTGAAGTGTAACAACTGAAATTATGTTAAAAATTTTAGGAGATATGAAAAATAGCTTGTCTTTTCTTATTTACTTTATTACTTACATATGGCTATAAATATTTTTATTTCTTTCCCATGTCTTGGCGCAAAGTTTTTGTCATATGTAATATTTTAATCAAAAACTTTTACATGATTGGATCAACCTAACATACTTGCGACACACAAACACTAACTGCATATTCTTAGGTGCACACAGACATAAAATTCCAGAAATGGTTTTATTAATTTTATTTATATGTTATGTTTGTGCAAAATCAATAGATGTGTAAAAATAGTCATAAAGCGAAAAAAACCTTAAACTTTGAACTTTTAAATGGACTGTATGAAACGCCACAATGCTTCCTGAGCATCTGTTTTGTAATTCATGTGGTTTTCTATTGTACGCTGACGGGTTGGTATGTGCTTATTTCACATTTTCCTTCTCTTTGGAGAATTGTTGTCCTGCGGTTTTTTACTCCCTTAGTCGGCTATTATGACACCCACAGGGAGAACGTTAGTCATTAAACCCCTTTTTTTCATTTCGTCACTACACCGTGGAAGAGCCCCGCTTCGGGATGAATGGACCCGATGAATGGGCTCGACCGGAGTGATACCGAGGCCTCACAGAAAACCGGTGTGAAATAGTGCTTGCGCTGTGTTTCACCGAGTGAGTGAGGATATCGGAGGCCCATACCCAAACCACTTCCCATATCCCTTTCGATCCCCCAAAGGCCGGCAACGCCTCTGGTGTTACGGGTGTCCATGGGCGGCCGTAATCGCTTATCATCAGGTGATACGTCTGCTCGTTTGCCCCCTAAACCATAAAAAAACACGCGTAAATATCGTGATAGATCTTTAAAATGCTGTTTGCATGACAAAATAAAATTGAAGTAAAATAAATGTTAAGCAATAAAGTTCGCAAAAACACAATTACGAAAAATCTTCAAATAGATTAAGCTTAACTTTGATGTCGATAAATCAATCAGAGATTTTGAGGTTACTCTTAATGAAAAATACTATTGGGTATGCATATCGATATATATAGCGTATTTAGCAGAGTTAGCAGTTCGAAATATTTATATTTTATTTATATTAATTGTACTAATATAAATAAAATATAAATATTTCGAACGATTTTAAATCAGTACATATGAACAGAATATGTAGGGGTCTGTTATGTAAAGGCCTTATTTCTTCTCTGCTAACTCTGCTAAATACGCTATAGTTAAATGAAATCCATCGTATAGAAAGTATAATTTAAGGAGTCATATGGTATAATAAAAATTCTTTACAGATATATTAACATTTTTTTACGAGAATTAACGCGATCACTTAATAATAGGTATTACATACCTCTGATTTGCCTGACGTTTCGACCAGGTTGCACTGGCCGTGGTCAAAAGTATGTAATACCTCTAGTAATTTTTTTTTTATACGTCGGTTTTTTATACGTCGTGTTATACGTCGGTTATCGCGACAAACAATAGACTATGTGTTATTCTGATGTATAAACTATATTGCTCTAAAGTTTCATTCAAATCCGCTGAGTAGTTTTTGCGTAAAAGAGTAACAATCATACACAATCACAAACTTTTGTCTTTATACTATAGTGTGAAAGTGAACCTATATTCTCTGTTCTGTGATGTGAACGTGAGGTGTGAAACAAATATGATGATAAACCATTCTGCAAGATTCCTGATTTTACCCACTGTTTATCGAATAAAAATACTGGTAAACGTTTATCATATAACAGACTTGCTGATAGTTACAGTAATCAGTTTGCCTTTGTTGATATTTTTTGTACCAAGGTTTCAAATTGCAAAAATAATCCTTTTCAGAGTAAGCGAAAACAACAGTCCTGTAGATAGATACTAGCTTCTAGTCTTCCATCTCATCTGCATTTATGTTCGATAACAGTAGTTTACAAATTTTTTTTTCGTTTTCTAAAGCCTCAATTTATCCCTAAGTTAATTTCTTCAATGTCCTTAACACAGTATTGTATATAACATATTTTCATCACGTCAAGTTTGCGGTAAAAATTTTGACAAATACGAAGAAAGCAATAACAGAAGCAGTAAAACAGGCGTATTTTCAAGACCTCTAAATTCCATTAACGAATATTAAAAATGGGTTCTTAAAGTAATATGTGAAATTTTTAAAAGCATATTAACTTACTAGGCTACAGGGAATAAAAAATGTGGAGTACTACAAATCACGTTACAGATTGTTATGAACGCGCTTCGTTATGCACAATTTAGTAATGTACCATAGTTAATAACACTTCAACAACGTGTGACTACGGCTTTTGAAACTTGTTTCATGCTTTTTCAGCGTCGTTTTTTGTCGTAGTTGGGTTTAAGCTTATAGTCCTCTTACGCAAATTGACCCTAAAACTACATATATATACTACACCTAGGTACACTAATTCTATGTATATAGATTATATTTTAAATAAAATTCGTCGTATTAAAATATAAGCATTTTTAAAGGTCGAAACGGATCTACCTGTATTCTGCATCGGGTTGTGCCTCAAACTTGAAAATACAATATTGTAACTCAACTTACGTAGTATTAAAGTTTCAACTTATTTTATATTTCAATTGTTTTATTCCTGAACGAAATAGTTAACTTAGTAATATTTTTTTTTAAATTGGTGTGATTGCATACAATGTCTCAGAGCACATGTAGTATTAACCATTCTAAAAACAAAACGAGTAGCTAATCTTTTAAAACAAAAACTTTCCAAGTGCTTGTCGACGCACGCCCAGTATAGTCTATAGTAGACCATAGTTACCTTTCGCTATTTATTAACATCGCACAGTAACGATTTCGGTGGCTATGATGTCGAATTACTTGGTCTACTATTAGTCATAAACTAACGAAGTCTACTTGGTTGTGATAGCTTTCCTCTTAAAGGTGTTATTTATGCTACTTTGGTAATTTCTTTTCAAATCTTCAGATACTGCTGTTGGCTAGGAAAGGAGGGGAGAAGGCGGAGAGTGTTTGAAATTGGAGGATACACTTGACTGTAAAAAAATCAGGGTTTTAAAGCTAAACAGTTGACAAGCGGATACCTAAATAAAAATATTGTCTTTACAAACCCTTATTATTTGTAAACGATCTATCTAGTAACATCCCACATTCTGGGATGGATGAACAGAAAAAACAACATATCCACTTCAGGGAATGCACATTATCTAAAAAACATTTAAAAAATCATTTTATTGTATGATTAGTATTAGTCCAAGATCCCAGGGCCACCAGACCTCGCCTATTTTTTCTGACGAACGAAATGTGGACGATTGGGTTGTGTTAGTTTGTACTAAGATCACATGCCTACCTCCTAGCTTGCTTAGACGGCCAAATTCCAGGTATCAATGAACCAAGGTACATAAAAACACTTCTTAATTCCATTGGTCGACTGTTTGGAAGTTTATTTAGACTGTGCTGTAACAGTTGTGTCTTTTTGCATTAACATGATGTTAGTTAAATGTTTTCTTCTATATCAGTAAATAATATTCTTTAATCAATGAAAATCTTTTATTGGTCGTCTTTTTCTGCATTTCAACTCTGTCAACACTTATGTCGATACGTATACATTTATTCACATATTATTTCATATGTGTGTATGCTGTTTAGATCAACATTAATCTCATACGAGAAAATTGAAACAGGAACAGTGAGTGATGCACGGTACTATGCTCAATATTACGTATACCTAACATTTTCACGTCTTAACTAATTAACTCATGATCATATTTTTTTTTTAAATGTAAACAGACGTGACCTTTTCTTGAAAAAAATGCTATTCCCAGAAAACACCCACATAAACACTTTCAAAGCCAAAACTAAATTCGATTAACCTTACGTACAAAATAAAGAAGCGGATTCGAGATTTAATTCATAGTATAAACATATTTGAACTTTACTCATTTTAAATGTAGATAAATATATGTTTTACATACAAAAAAACTTAAGTAATAAATATTTCAGGTTCGTTTAGAAGCACAAATAAAATAAAACTAGAGACGACCTAAGAGGTTTCCAACTAATTAATTTTCAAAAGGTCGAACGACAAAAAATGGTTGGATGCTATAAGCGTATTATTAGTATCGGAATAAAAACAGGTGTAAATAGGCTAAAACTTGTCCAACGTCGCGGTATGCGGGACACGTACAAAAGTGATGTGCTCTTAACCTTTCCAGAGGTCGGGGCTATGCTTTATAACGTGAAACTATAATTCAAGGTCGTTGTAGTTATATCACAAGTAGGTAGAAAGATATGTGTATTGCCTCTGTTATATTTACTGGTAATTAAACTTCAATCGTTGTTGACATCTAGAAAATTATTATTTTTAATCATTGGCTACTAATTTATAAGTATCCATCACACAGATGAAAGTAAAACTCGGACAAGCAATATTTGACTGCACAATTCGCCCAGTGGTTGAAGCGGTTGCCACGCCGCGCACTCTACTGCGCTGAGTGATTCTGAGGGTTCAAATCTCACATGGGACAACACTTTGTGTGATCCCGAATCTGATGTTATGAGTCTGGGTGTTTTTTTTGTTTGTATTGGAGAAAGTCCCACCTCTGTACATTATCATAATGTACTCTCTAAATTACTGTTTGTATTCCTAGCAGAAATAAGTCAATCGTGGAACTCGAATAGAAGAGGAGTAGACCACTGACCGAAACAGTGATGCCTCTTACCTATTATTTAACAGTCGTTGGCGTTTATTGCGAAATTTTTCCTAGCGTATTCTGAGTTTTCTGCAGTAAGATTTGGTGACTAGAAACCATGTGGTTTTAGTCTATTTACGTTCGACTTACCATTTATGTTAGCCCCAGTTTTAGTAAATTACTATTATTGTAATTTTTATACCTCAATTGATTATAATATTTCATTTCACTGCGGAACATGTACCTGACGTACATTGCCCGCCAATAATAATTTTAAAGATGTAACTGGTTTTTATCAGATCTTGTGCTGGTTTAACTACTTTGTAGATGACGAGTATTGCTATTAGCAATGTATTTTAGTTGACTAGTAAAAATTCCATTAAGTAGGGGTATAAGATATTTTAATCGCATCCAATGAGAATATGCTCCGTTGCCAGAAACTACTTTTAAACTAAAGAAAAAACTACTTTTAAAGAAACTACTTTTACTATAAGTTTGTACCAAGTGCAAGTGCATCAAATTGTAAAGAGTACAGACTACATTGTTCGAAAGGATATGCTCCAAATCTTAGAAAAGTAAGGTCATTTTTTGTTATGAACTGCAGCAACTAAAAAACTTTCTTATGAAATTCGCTAATGAACTTTAAGCTAATTTCAAACACGCCACAACTCGTATAAAATAGATTGTTTTTAATATGAAATTGGTGGAAAAATTATTAAATCACTGACTTTATCATTTACATTTTTCTAAGATCTACTTCAACAGGTATTTAGCTCTGGATGAACTTCTTAAAAACTTGTTTTGAGATACATTACATATTTTAAATAAGTAAAAAGAATTCAGCGTCTTTTAATTTCTATGGCGGCTTACGGGTTCTACTTAGTGATATAATAAAAGCTGTCGTCTTAATATATGGTTTCTGTTGAAAATAAATTAGGTATATATTAAGTATGTTAGTTACCTATATGTAGATTCTTTATTAAGAAACAGATTACTTGTTTTAACATTTCTTTACGTGTATGTATATACCACACTGACTACTCTAACTGATGGAAAATATGACAAAGAGTCCTAGAGTAGTAGTCACCATACACATTGCAGCAAATACAATGCATCATTGTGGTCTATGGCCGACTATTGAGATAATTTTGCATAAAAGGGCCTTCGATCTCGCACTCACCAACAAAACACGACAGCATAAATACTCAAGAGTAACAAGCGCGCTGCCACCGTTTAAGCTCCTCCCAGAACTTTCAACTGCTTCGGTGGCGTAGCGGTAGCATGTGCGACTGCTGTGCTTCAGGTCACGGGTTCGATTCCCGTGTCGGACCAAATCTTTGTATGATCTGTAAACGTCGGTTTCGGAGTTTCATATGTATGTATTTACAAAAAAAAAGGGATATATTTACTTATATCGGTATTACTTTATGCACAAAGACATGCATCGGCGGATTTAATGTCGCTCCTTCTTATTTAAAGTCAAGTTGGTCAAAGTAAGTAGGAGCGGTCCCCCAACGCGATGTGTTTTTTGTAGAATTATAAATACTCGTATATACTTAGGTACTTTAAGATTGAGTTTCTGTCATTATTTTTTACTTTTTAAAGGGAACTTAGGTTATTGCGTCGGGGTTCTTTTTTAATTTTTATTTTATACTTTTTATAGGTACACACTTATTATAATGTAGATTTTGTTAAGTTGTTAATACATAGATTCTTCTCGAAATTTTTCAAATTTATGTTTAAGGTAAAGATTACAAGGTCAAGTTTGTTCGTTTTTATTTTACTTACTTACTGATTACTATTTTTTTTCTATATGTTTTATTGTTACTTAATGGCTAGATTATCATCACCCAACTTTGGGATTTCCATCCTCATTTTGTCCTCACCACATATTTTTGCAGATATTCGGTATTTGCCCCACTTTTACCCTCAGTGTTTTTTCAGGGCTCTACTAATTTTCATTGAACATATTATTTTGTAATGTGCACGTGATGCGCTTTCATTTGAGACCCCACACGATTATATTTGCAGACATTCGGTTATTCTGCCCCACTTTCACCCCCACAACGTTTAAATGACTCAACCGATTTTCATCAAACATGTCTAAAAACACTTGCCCGTAACTCACCTTTCATACAAAAGAAAACTAAATTGAAATCGCTTCATCCGTTCGCGAGCTACGGAGCCACAGACACGTCAAACTTATAACACCCCTCTTTTTGCGTTGGGGGTGAATGAAATCATATTAAAGTCTCATTTAATATAGGTATTTTCATATTAAAAATAATAATTAGAATATTGGCTTTTACATTCGATAGAAATACTGAAACAACCGAAGCTCTTTACGAAGTAGAAACCAAATAATATTTTCAAAAAACCCATAACATTTTTTGATAGACTTGGATTATAAATGACATGGAGCAGATTTACCCTTTGATTTCATGCACTTTCTTGCGGTAGCACCACAGTCTATCGCATAAAACATTTGGTTAGGATAAAATTCGGAGTTTATTTAATAGAAAGTGGAAAAAGATCTACTTGTGCTTAAAATTATTTACTCTACAAACGTTACGAATGTTTTAAATCCCGATAACCAGCCAACCAAGCACGAACTGTGTTTTTGTTAAGTAACGTAGAAGAAACCTAAAACATTATTTAATGTGAACTATTTCCAGAAATGATATTTTCAAATCCCGATAACCAGCCAACCAACCACGAACTGTGTTTTTGTTAAGTCGTTACTTAACAAAAACACAGTTCGTGGTTGGTTGGCTGGTTATACGTAGAAGAAACCTAAGACATTATTTAATGTGAACTATTTCCAGAAATGATATTTTCAATATTCTTACAGATCACTGTATTGCTTGTGCTTTCCTCGCAGTGACTCTAGCCGCTCCGCCCGATCGGGATTCGGGATCGGTTAACCCATGCTAAACAGTAATTTTTATAAACGGTTAACCGAATCATTCTGTTTCAAAGGGTTATCGATTGCTTCGGTTAACAGATTATATATGTTATTGTTTTAACCCAAACACTAAGGGTTAACGCAAATAAAAGAGTTTATTTTTTGAAATTGGTAACCAAAATAAATATAAGTTAACCCACGATTTCGGTTATTTTAGGACGCGAAGTTGCCAACTGAACGTCGTGTCGGATCAAGTCGGATGGTAGCGTTATTTCTTTCGTAGACGTGCAATGTCGGATGTCGGGTGCGCCAGGATTTTCTTGTAGTTTCTGGCACTTTTATTAACACTTACCTACTAACTATTCAGAAACCTATATTGATACGGTGAAGGTTAACCGTAATTATTCTGTATAAGACTATTTCTGTTAACGTTTTCAATTCGGTAACTATGTTAAACCAAAATATAGGTTAACCTATTTCCAAAAGGGTTAATAACAGATTATTTCTGTTAGGTTAACCCTAACCGGAATATCCCTGGAAGATCGTACGTTCGGATGTTAACCAAGAAGCCGATGGCTCCGACAATGTTGTGTAAGTATGAATTTACTGATTTTTTTCGAAAACAAAATAATTTTGGAGATAATTTTTATTTCCAAAGACAAAAATTAAGTTTTCAATGAAAATAATTTTCCCTTTTGTATATTGTTTTGTTTAATTATCGATATTTATGTTAATTTTCGCTATCCACTGCTGAATGAAGGTCTCCCCCAAGGAGTGGCAACTATCCCGGTCTTGGCAGTCTGGATCCATCTCTCGCCAGTCACTTTCATACTATAACCATATTTGTCACGATTTACAGTGTTGAAACTGATGATGGTTACAAGTATCAGCAAAGCGGTCAAGTCGAGGAGGTCCCCAACGAAGAGGGCGAACTCGTGAAAGTCATAGTTGTCGCGGCTCTTACCTCTACAACGATCCCGATAGCCAACCCCAGAGCATCAAATACCTTACTGACCAGGATGGTTTCCGTGCTGATGGCCCTTCCATCCCCAAAAACCCCGAGGTCTAAACAATTTAATGAATTAGTTTTGGTTGACAAAAAAGTGCACTGCTATGTTCTAATTATATTGTTCTAATATGATGTTCTGTGATGATTAACGTTATCGGTTCCGTCAATAAATAGTTACTTTAACATAAAAACTTTTTTAAAATACGCTTAGAACATGCTATATTATACACAGGCTTATTAATAATATTTACTTTAGAATTTTTTTACTTAGATTATCTTAAACAGTCACTTCCTTGTCCATTTATTTATTTGTTAAAAGCAAATACTGAGATCTACGTTCAAGGCAACATAGGTCTTACTAATACATAATGATATATTTTAATACCTAAAGTCATAAAACTGGATAAGAGATGCTTTTTCAATGATATTACCTAAGTAAAATATGTGAAATATTTTTTTGTATTAGTATTGTAGTACAAACTGGATTAAGACGGCACATTCGTTCTCGTTAGTGCGATTTGACAGTTATTGTACTTTACGTATGATGCCAACTTATAAGTTTGACGTGTCTGTCTGTCTGTGGCTCCGTAGCTCGCAAACGGATGAAACGATTTCAATTTAGTTTTCTTTTGTATGAAAGGTGAGTTACGGGCGAGTGTTTTTAGACATGTTTGATGAAAATCGGTTGAGTCATTTAAAAGTTGTTGGGGGTGAAAGTGGGGAAGAATAACCGAATGTCTGCAAATATAATCGTGTGGGGTCTCAAATGAAAGCGCATCACGTGCACATTACAAAATAATATGTTCAATGAAAATCAGTAGAGCCCTGAAAAAACTCCGAGGGTAAAAGTGGGGAAAATACCGAATATCTGCAAATTTATGTGGTGGGGAGAAAATGAGGATGGAAATCCCCAAGTTGGGTATATTGGGTATAACCTAGCCATTAAGTAACAATATTACTTGTAGAAACTAAAAATAGTAATCAGTAAGTAAGTAAAATAAAAGCGAACAAACTTGACTTTAAATGTAATCTTTACCTTAAATATAATTATGAAAAATTTCGACAAGAATCTATGTATTCAGACAACACACAAGACAACTTAACAAAATCTACATTATAATAAGTGTGTACCTATAAAAAGTATAAAATAAAGAACCCCGACACAATAACCTGAGTTCCCTTTAAAAATGATAATCACAGCTAGTTGTTTATTTTTCTTTTTGTTTGAATTGACCCTATCATGTATCATATATATACATATATATATCATCATCATAAGATTTTAAACAGATTGTGTTTCTCCGGTTGAAGTACGTTAACGTCTTTAAACGATTCTACTTTCGTCCGATTTTTTTTCCAAAATTGTATGATTTCATAATTCAATAGTCTTTTTGGTGTTACTTTTGATTTTCACAAAACATGTTAAGATACAATCGCGTTTTAAGACACTAATTACCGTTTTCACCAACGTCCTCTAAATTTAAGAGATCACTTAGAGCGAGCTGGGTAACCCTTAACGATATTTTCGTTTTCACCAACCTTTAGGGCCTACCTTAGTGCTTAGGCGTCTCCTTAAATTTAGGGACTCGAATGTTGACCACCTAACTAACTCCTAACAAGGTGGTAAAGAAACTTGACGAACGTTTAGGTTAAAATTATCGAAATGGAGGAGTTATGGGATGAATTCTATATTATGGAGACTTTAGAGATAATAAATAATCGTAATTTATTCAATAAATCGAGAATACACCGTGATAGACCAGCTATATTTACAAAATATGGCGGTATAGATTATGTTACAATATTGAGGTTAACCAAGAACTGTTATTTTTATGTAGTAAAATTTTACAAAAATTGGAATATCCTGAAAATAGGTAATACATTACCTTAAAATTGGTAGACGCCCCCTCATTCTTACAAAACATATAAAAATATTTTTACCTTATGCAGAATTTTATATAAGTTTATAATAATTTAATACGTTTTACTAAGTAGTTACTTGTAGTTTAATATTTATTTTATAACCTCAACGACTAGCAGTGGATGCGAATGTGACACAAGGTATATATTTTTGGCAGTTGTCAGTTTGACGTTTCGAGATATAGGAATATAAAACAGAAATCACAAAAATTGGTGATAATTTCTTTAAATTAAACAAGAACATATTTCATTTCGTATTTTATATATAATCTATTAAATTAATTATTATTACAAAGTAATAAACATAAGTTTATTAATTAGTAATAATAATTTATTTAATAATTTAATATTGTGAAAAAACTATTGAAATCCCTACAAAATTGGAGATTCTTAGTTAGGTGTCACTTAGCATGGTGAAAAAAATTTTGATAAGATTTATATTAGGGAGCTACCTACATTAGGGGGTACCTAGTTAAGAGATGGTTTAAGTATAGTTGGTGAAAACGGGCATTAGACGATCATATTGTGAAGCCTTAAACTTGCCAATAACGAAACGGTCGCATGGAAAACCACCCGCCACCTGGTGGACGACGGCAAGACCTGAAGGAATCTCATATAGATCGAGACACAGCACGAAATCGTTCTTTAATGGAAAATGCGGACAAGAAGGGCCAACCTCAAGTAAATAGGATAAGGTCTAGAAGGAAGAAGTGTTAAGATAGCGAAGAATTCTGGAGCCCCGCCCAAAATCAAAAGGCGCTGACGCACTATGACTCTTTAGTTGCATGCATCTATGGGTGGCCTATAGATGGTAGATTTGTTTAACCTTGCTAAAAAAAAAATTTTAATTTATTATTTTCACTGACTGCGGAAAGATACGCGGTGTAGTTATGTGAGCCGTTTGCGGCTTTATATTATGGTCAGTTTAAGCCTAGCGCATGGTTATTATTTTTTTTGCAATAATTAACAGTAAAAGTTTTACCTAAATGTAATCCAGATGCAATAGATACTTTTCTGTATGTTGTCGTGTTTTTAGTGATGTAAGTTCTATCACATTCCAATTATAGGTGTTTATACATATATGAGGTGTAATCATGAGTGAATTGAACTACCCAGTTTATTAAAAAAAAAGTAAATAAGGTTAAGAGTGCTTGTGACACAAGAGCCAGATATTATTAGGTAGTTAATCTAAACGCAGACTGGTTACAACAATTATCAACAATAACACAGTTAAAAACTTAATATTTAATAATCGAGAGTGGTATTTGCTAATCTAGCTGCACACCTTTAAACCTAAATAAAAAGATCTAAAATTATCATCTGACAAAATTTATTTACAGCTGTACTTAAAAATTAAAACTCAACAAATAAAACGAAATAAAATGGCAGTGAGCATCACATTGTTCAGAGTTAGAGTAAACCCGTGCAGTGATGCTCTCCTACACGGTCATCTATTATGATCATTTCTAGTTTCTTAAAGCATATAGACGTTACATGAGTCATTTTCAGTAATTTGACTGACAAACAATCGATTAAGGAAATTTAATGTCAATCGATTATTTATCAATGAAACGTTGTTAGAAGCTTATCTCCTGACGGGAGGATTCTTGGGGATAGAATCGCCCTCAGCTTTGAAACCATTCTCATCAGCTGAATAGTTGACTGTCTCAACTAAACCATCTGGATTTTTGTAGCTGTAGGAGCCGCGAACGACGACTACGTTGTGAGGTTTGTTTTCTTCATCAAAGGCCTCTTTGACAACTCCTGTCTCTTGTCGTACAACACCATCATCAGTTTCAAATCTGGCAATGTTAAAAACACTATTAGAAAAAGTGTCTTATATATAAAATTCGCGTGTTGCGGTGTTTTTTACCAAACTCCTCCAAAACGGCTAGAACTTTTTATGGCAAAACAACGTTTGACGGGTCAACTAGTTTTTATATATTATGCAATAGAGTGTCTGTTCTCTTTTAAATCGGAATACTTCATCATCATCATCAATAACCTTTACAACTAGTAGAACACTGCTGGAGATAGGCCTCTCATTAGAAAGAACGTTATGGCCTACAATATCCTTAATCACACGAATAGGAACCGCGTAAAAGTAATACTGTAATAAACTAATACTACTAATAATAAAAACGAAAAATGACTCAAAAAAATTTAATTACCCATAGGAGTATCCACCTTCTGGATTTAGGTCGAACTCGGAGCGGATGATATTCGGTTGTTCTGGAGGGGCTGCAACAGCAATGGCCACAATGGCACAGGCTACAAGGATGACCTGTTGACAATTTCAGAACAAACAATTAGATTAAAATATATATATATTTATATATTTGTAAAATATTTTAAGTTGTGTTGTGAAAAATCACAGGAAAAAATTACTAAAAATGCCCCTCAGATCTCAGAAAAGTCGATAAAAATTGTAAATGAAAAAGCAATCTATGCAAAAGCATAGATTGCTCTTTCATTTCCGAAAAACTTATTTAAAAAAATAAGTTTTTCGGAAAAAAAATAAAGTGCGTAATTATTAAATTACTATTTTTGAAAAATGAAAAATTGTAAAGCGTACCAATTTCATTTTGAAAATTCAATGTCCGTTGCTACCTGGAGAGCGACTGATATCGAAAGCATCGCGATGAAGTCTTTTATACATTCATTAGACACCTAGTATAATGTCAAAGCACAAGGTTGTTAATCCGGATTCAGACAATAATAGACAGGACGAGGATAATTTTAATATTTCCAAACACAAACTTATGTATACGAGTATACCTACCAAACAACACATTAACTTACTGTATCTGAAATCTATATACGTTCTAAGAAATTTAATTTTTGGTTCTGCTTTAATAATTTTACCCTGAGAAGAGAACTAACTTAAAATATTTATAATTCTAAACATGATTTACTTCAGAGTACTGGTTACTTCTTTAAAGGGAGGCACTAAGATTTGCCATATATTATTAAGTAATTTATACATGCATACGTAAACGTTAGTGTCAGACAATTCAAACATATGTAATACCTATAACACAAATGCGTTAAGTGCTAAACATGTACATAATTATACAAAAGAATAGGTCATACAAATATTTGGACAAATTAAAATGTTCAATGGAATGGACAAAAATAATACACTATCATTGCTTAACGTTTTCGCATCTTGATATAAATTATCACGAAATCTTTTGTGTAGAGTATTTGTTAACTATACAAGTTTTTATGGCAGATTGTATAAAAAATGTTTACTTAAAGATTTTAAAAATCATAAAGTTAAGTAATTCGATAAATATTAAATAATAATATACAGTTCTTCCCCTACAGCCAAGCTTCACTCATAAGATTTTAAGCTAGCTAGATCTAAGCTTTGATTTTGTCATTAATTTTTACTGCAAGACGTGTAGCCAAACATAGTAAGCAGCACAAAGCCTATTTGATTTTTATCGTGGGATATCAAGATTTTCTTATAGTGTTGCACTTTGAACATGCAGGGTGCCATTACGAAAGTATTTTCGTAGTAAATTTAGAATATAATATCAGTATGAGATAGTCGTACAGGTAATAAGTAACTAAATATCAAAAAATCTTCCATATTTTATGATTTTAGGGTTAGGGTTTTTGAATAGAAATGTTGGTCAAAATTATTTTTGGAATTATTTACTCGATATAATATTAAGAGGTTAGGTAAATCGAAAATTCTTTAGCATTGCACTTCTCCTATTAGAAGCTTCCGTAAATAAATGCGAGGACTGAATTAATCTAGAAAGTTTTCAATTTTCATAAGGCTTTTGTAGTCGTGAAAATCAGCTGTAGATTTATTGTAACGACTTTGATAACCCTATAATTCATTTATTGTTGTTTTGGCATAAACTACTTATTTCCCGAAATCGGAATCTCCTTTAACTTTTTCTCCTTTAAAAAACACACGGTGACTATAATTTAATCATTACTAATATAGAAAACTGAAGAGTGTGTTTGCTTGAACGCGCTAACCTCGGGAACTTCTAGTCCGATTTGAAAAATTCTTTCAGTTATCTAACACTGAAATAATTTCTTAATAAGACCTTAAATGTATCGAGGTAGGCTATAGACTATATATCATTACGCTAATACCAATAGGAGCGGAGCACCAATGAAGAATGTTTCAAAACGGGGGAAAATTATCACCTACGGGCAATAGAAGACGCAAACGAGTCAGGTCAGCTATACATAGAAACCAACATTCTTCGGTTATTTTTTTTCGTCTTAGGCCTATTTCAGTTTACTTTGCGCTTTACGAACAATGACATATCAAACCTACTAGGTTTTGTGGGACAAAAATTGTTAAACTTTTTTTCTGTATAATAAATAAAGAATTTGGACTGCAGGTTAACCGTGGTTTCAGAGGTCACCACACCGCTTCCCGCTGCGTAAAATATTGCGTAGTACAAGGGACAACACTTTGTGTGATCCACGAATTGGTGTTCTAAGTCTGGGTGTACTTTGTGTCCGTTTCGTTTGTAAAGTCCACCGTGTCTCAGGATGTATTTCTATGTATATGTTCATTTCTAATGCAGAAGTTGACTTTTCTGAGAGAAGAAAAAGAAAAATAAATAAATAGGACGTTGATATAATGGTGATACAATGTTTCTTTTTTTCTGTATCAAGCCTACCCTTACAAGCTTCGCTATTTTTTTACAGAACGTCAATGTCGTCTACTTGGATTGTGGCGGTGCAATGGATAAATTTGAGCCATAGAGTAGTAAGCTTAGAGACTAGTTGATAGAACTAGTCTGGAGCTACGAAAAGGATTATTATTATACTAGTTTAATTTTCATTCGTTTTATATGTGCTGCGCGACAATACCAAACTAATGTAACACAGCCTTTTTTATATTCCACTGACGTCTACAGTAATGTTAAATTTACATATTATGTATATGTGTGCGTCTAGATTAGAAATCTACATATAAAGAATGGAATCTAAAGAATTACATTTATATCGTTAGCAATTAAGTAGCTCTTTAACCAGCTTCCGAAAGGAGAAGGTACTAAATTATACTGTACGTATTTCTTTATGTGTGTTCACCAATTACAACGTTAATTGTTGTCAACTCATTTTGTAAAAGGTTATGTGTCCGAGGCAGTCCTATTACCACCATTCCAGGATCTGATGATGGAATCCTAATCCTAAACCGTCAAATTTTATACATACACGCTTACTACGTTTTTCAAATATTTTCTAAAGCTATTCCGGTCTTTGCATCTGATAGTCATCACTTCATGATGATGAACTGATAATGGAAGATACAAGTCCTTAACGGTTAGGAGTTTAAGGATAAATCTTTAAATGTCATTTTATACTGCACGGTTGGCCTAATGGTTTCAGCGTTCGTCACGCCGCTTGTTACTGCGCCGAGTGTCGTGGGTTCAAATCCCACGCGGTATAACACTTTGTGTGATCCACAAATTATTGTCCCAAGTCTGGGTGTTCTTTGTGTACATTTCATGTATGTTTGTAGTCCCCTGCGACAAAGGATGTTTATACCTACTGCGAAAGTTGTCTTTTTAAAAAAAGAGAAGAAAAGATTGGAATGTGTGTTGTAAAGCAACTGGTAGGTGGGTACCACGAACTTTGTATTTGCTTCGTGGTGGGTACCTGCATAATGGATCCTACGAAAATGGGAATAATATTTATATTATTTTGTTGAGATCATGGCATTAAGAATGCTAATATTAATTTAATGTACTAATGTAACAGTGTACTAATGTAACAAATAATGCGTTTTTAAAAACACGTTATTTAAGCAATTTATTTTAAACGTTTTTTTAGATTACTGTTGCTTAATGAACTTTAAACTTAACTTTGTAACCTAAAATACTTGTGCCTTTATAATTGAGATTGATAAAAAATGAGGTAAGGACCTTATTTTAAGTTATGAAATCATTAAAAAGGGGAGTTATATTAGCTGCATAACGGATGAATCCGCTTTGATTTGCTTTTATGATATTAGCTTTTTTGTCGAATAGTTTACTTAGACCATTCACAGGTATGTGCAACAAAATTCTGTCTGTTCATTGACTTGAGTACAAGGATAATAGATAAATAGATCCAACATATAAATAACTAGTTGTTGTCCGCGGCTCTGCCCGCGTGTATGTCGGTTATCGCGGCAAATAGTGGCGTATGTGTTATTCTGATGTATAAGCTATATTACTGTAAAGTTTCATCCAAATCCGTTCAGTAGTTTTTGCGTGAAAGAGTAACAAACATCCATCCATACTTACAAACTTTCGCGTTTATAATATTAGTAGGATATAGTTGCATGTCTTTTAAGCAACTTCCTAAAACTTCTGAGAGGATTTACAGAATTTTGTGAATAAAACGATTTGGATTTGATTGTTTTTAAGATGGCATAACTTTTGATTCATTTGAACAATTCTATTCGGGTACTTTAATTCCTTACACTACATCCACACGCTCGGCAAACAATGGCGAACACGGACATGTGGATACGTGTTTGCCTGTTCTTGTTTGTGTTCGCCATTGTTCGGAGTCGGTGTCGGTTTTTCTTCACACCGACACCGACAACCGACACCGACTCAAACACCCATCCACATGTCCGTGGTTGCTGTTAGTTGTTTGCTGTTCGCCATTGTTTGCCAATGTGGATATACTCTAAAGCCCTATCTACATGCGTGGTGCTTGCCACAAATACCAAACAAGACAAAAAAGTCCCAAACGTCGACCACACTCACCAAACACAAACAGTCGTCCTCAGGCTCGGCGAACGTGCCAGTAATTTCTGAATCGGCAAACATGACGGACGCCGACCTTGTGGCAGCTATCACTTTCGGATTGACCTATTTTAAATTTAAATAAAATGAATTCTAAAGAAGACGTAGTGAAGTTCTAAAGAAGTGTATAATAAAAATTCACAAAAAGCGTACAAATTTAGTATGGTAGCTATACAAATAGGGTACATTTATAGTGTATTGTAATTCACGATATTTTTTGTTCTAGAAAATTTCTAGAAGATAAATTTAATGAGCTTGTTTTTGAACCACCAGGACAGGTTTCATAACTTCTTCCGTATGAATTTTGTAGAATTTCAATATTTGGTAAACAATATTTCGGACATAAATATTTCAGACATCGAACACACCACGCCATCTAATCCCAAACCAAGCAGAGCTTGTATTATGGGTACTAGACAACGGACATAAATACATACTATATTTTATTTTATAATTACATACATATTATACGTAGAAAACACCCAAACTCCGCAACATATTTTGTAGATCATACAAACATTTGATCCGACCTGGGAATCGAACCCGAGACCACAAGCACAGCGGGCGCATACGCTGCCACTGCGACAGAGGCAGTCGAACGATGTATCGACACGTCCACCGTCCGTAAGCGCGCGCGTAGTACTGATTGGTACTGATGTATACCAAGCGTGTGAAAGCATCCCAAACTGTTTGCCGAACACCCTTTGACCTGTGAAGAAAAACCGACACTGACTCCGAACAGTGGCGAACACAAACAAGAACAGGCGTTTGCCTGTGTTTACTTATTCACATGTTTGTGTTTGTTGTTCACTGTTTGCTGATTGCCATTGTTTGTCTTTAACTAAGTATTTGTTGCTTTGTTATTCGAGTGCATGCGAATTATTACAATAGCTCGATTGTTTGAACATAATCATTATATATACAAATGAATCGTCGAAATGTACGCCGGCTGTACTAAATTCAATAATATTTTTTTATGTATTTGTTATTGTTAGGACAAGGTTTGTGAACAAGAAAAATTGAAAGGTAACAGGAAAAGTATTTTTTTGTCCACGACTGGACACTGCCTGTGGGAAGCTGAGACAGATATGCAAGTCAGCTAGTTCTTTATAAAATATATAGTATTATACAATTAGGAATGTTGGTGACATTTAAAGCTCGCAGTATCATTGTTAAACATGTTCGTTATTCAAATTAGAAGTGACTAAATGTTACTAAATATAGGTACATAGATGGCTAGGTAACTGGGTACGAAAAAAATAACGTTTATACACGTCTGGTTATGGTTACCTACTCTACTCATATAAAATTCATCGAGTCGAGTTGCCACCCGTCCCGGTTCCCGACGGCCTATTAATTTTTTCCCGATTTTTAGTACCGTGACCGGAGTGATACCACGGCCTCAAACCGAAAACCGGTGTGAAATAGTGCTTGCGCTGTGTTTCATCGAGTGAGTGAGGATACCTAAGGTCCATACCCTTCCCCCTATCTCCCCTCCCCACATTCCCCAAAGGCCGGCAACGCACTTGTGACGCTTCTGGTGTTGCAGGTGTCCATGGGCGGCGGTAATCGCTCACCATCAGGCGATACGTCTGCTCGTTTGCCCGCCTATTCCATAAAAAAAACGTGTGACAATCGCTCAATTTTAATTGACGTGTTTAGCTAGTTTAGTTATCTATCTATCTATATACCTATGTACTTTCAGTACTTTCATAGTTATGCATTTAGTGAAAATCTGTTATTTTGAAATTACAAACAGATACTTTAACTTTATTTATTTGTAGGTATAGATATACATACTACTTCAAAAGTTTTTAAAATTTAAATATTTTCTTCTTTAGTCTGGTCAAAGTATTTAGCAAAACTCAAAATCGACCAGTAATCGAAATAGCTACAAACTAAATGTGAATTCAACTGTCTATTTTTATTGGTATATGAGGATATATTTTAATGAAGTAGTGATTGTATTATTCTTCCTAGACTTTATAATAATAATAAGCCGTTTATTCCGAAAACAAGGTTTACGTTATGTTTTTTACCACTAGATTTACAAGATATCCCTGATCTCGGCGTGCCTATTTGCAAAGGCCTCTTCTAACGTTTTCCATTGCTTTCTGTCGCGCGTGACCCTTCTCCAGTTTGGACCAGCTGTAAGTTTTATTTCGTTCTCCCATCTGATTAATTGTCTTCCGCGATTGCGCTTTCCGTCTCTAGGATACCACTCCGTCACTGCTTGGCTCCATTTTCCCCTTGTGTCACGCATCATGTGCCCGTCCATCTCCATTTCTGTTGATCTATTATTTCCAAAATGTCAGTCAGTTTTGTTTTGGTACGGAGATCGATGTTCCTGATTCGATCTTTCCTTTTTGAGCCTGACATGCTCCTCTCCATTGCCCTTTGATATTTGGCAACTCTTTCTCTTAGAGATTTGGTCAGTGCCCATGTTTCACACCCATAGGTCAGGCACGGGAGTATACATGACTCAAAAGTTTTCGTTTTCAGTGCCATTCCTAGGTCTTTTGACTTCATGATTTCCTTTAAGGAGCAGTATTTTTTCTGTCCTGTTGCTGTCCTAGGTACATGTAACTATCCACGTATGTCAAAGTTTCGTCTTTTATTCTTATTTCAACCCTCTTTGAATTGGTCATTAATTTAGTTTTAACAGTGTCATTCTTAGACCGATTTTCTGACTTTCTTTACATAGGCTTTGGATCATGGCTTGAAGGTTAGCTGGATTTTCTTCGAAGAGCACTAAGTCGTCGGCAAATCGGAGGTGGTTCAGTCTCGACCCGTTTATGTTCAAGCCGAATTTTTCCCAGTTTAATTTACGAAATATGTTTTCGAGAACTGCTGAAAATAATTTTGGGAATAGTGGATCTCCCTGTCTCACGCCCCTTTTTATTTCATATTCTTTGCCCAGTGATTCCAATTGGATTCTAGCTTTACTATTTGCGTAGATGGTCTTAACGATATTTACGTATGTTACTGGTATTCCTAGACTTTAGCTATTAAGAAATCTAACATTTTATTCGTGAAAATTATACACAGGCACTTACTAAACCAAAATCACTATAAGAGACTTGACCTTTGCTTTTGATGATAATAATTCTAATGAGGAGAATTACGATCAAGGACAGTAGGTACTTATGAACATACTTACTCATATTCATATTTACCTACGTACAAGATTATGATTAAATCAAAATACGATCTACGTACACGAGACAAAAATACGAATCAAAGGCTGCTGACAGAAACTTGTGTTGTAGGTATTTTAGGTGACAAGGGTGACAGAATTTCACTCACAAGACTGTATCTATGTGCAAATAAATGTAAAATTGACAATGTTTTAAATTCTTATCCTACAATCTTACTGTTTTAGAATAAAGTTTATTTATTATTATTTATTATATTATTAAAAAATTGTGACAATATGAATTCGACTACCAGACTACCTACAGACAAGTATCACTTATGAAATACTCGATTACTTCATACCGCAACTTTGTTTGCACTGGCACTGAGCTTTGGTTTTTTAGCAATGAATTATAAGATACTTTATCATTGCGTAAATGCCTATAAGAACCTACTTGTAGGTATTTAGTCTTGTTGAAGAGTCATAAATCAATAAACTTAAAGTGTAGGTATATTTAAAACTAACCAACGCGACCTCGCCTGCGTCTCATTTTGCACGTAGCGTCACAGAATAATTAATTGTACTAACGTAGCAGCGTGATAAATGTATTCATAGTAAAAAAGGTTAATAACAGAGGCGTAGCTACCACCGCTGAAGTGCTTCCTGGGATAAAACAAACAAAAAAACTGTCATACGTAGTGTCTATAGAGTTTTCACTTCAAAATGACAAAAATAAAAAAAACAATTCTTTTTTTTCCGAGTTGAGCGTGCGCCCAAAAGTTGTTCTAGATCGGTTATTGAGGGATTTTCCTGTTTAATCACTCAAATAAATATCCAATTTAACCACAAGGACCGTTTCCAACAGATTCTAATATAAATCGATGTTTTTCGGTCTATAATTATAATTAATATATTTGAATAGGCTGGCATAAAAAAATCTATATTATTCTAACGTTTAAAAAAAACCGTATTACTTCAAATTACTTCAAATTTAATATTACAAATAGTAGAAGTCGCGCACCGAGGTTCTGTAAAAACCTGTAGGTATATTATATGACTAGCTGACCCCGCGAACTTCGTACCGCCATATTTACATATCTTTCTAAGCTTCCCACAGGCAGTGCACAGTCGCGGACAAAAAAAAAGGACTTTTCCCGTTATCTATACTAATATATAAAGCTGAAGAGTTTTTTTATTTGTTTGTTTGTTTGAACACGCTAATCTCAGGAACCGCTGGTCCGATTTAAAATTCTTTCAGTGTTAGATAGCCCATTTATCGAGGAAGGCTATAGGCTATATATCATCACGCTACGACCAATAGGAGCGGAGCACCAATAAAAAATGTTTCAAAAACGGGGGAAAATTATCACGCTACGGGCAATAGAAGACGCAAACGAGGTTGCGTGGTTCGGCTATAGCCTATAGCCTTCCTCGATAAATGGGCTATCTAATACAAAAAGAGTTTTTCAAATCGGTCCAGTAGTTGCTGAGATTAGCGCATTCAAACAAACAAATTCTTCAGCTTTATCTATCTATCTATGCTAATATATAAAGCTGAGCACCTAATAGTTTACGCTCGGCGATGATGAATCAGTCAGTCAGGACATGTTATTTTTAACCGACTTCCAAACGGAGGAGGTTCTCAATTTGATTGGTATTTTATTTTTTTACTTATTACGCTGATTACTCGGTCAATTGTGGATTGATTTTAGAAATTATTTTTGTATTCGAAAGGGTATGCTCCTCATGTATTGAAACTCAGAAAACTGATATTCAAGTGTCTCATGAGACTACTACTCTAGCCAAATTTTTCATCTGTCTTTAGAACAATACATTAATTTCAGTCAATAAAAGGTTCGAACAGTTAAATGACTACTCTGAATCTTGGTCTTTTTTGTACAATATTAAACAAATTCATTAAAAATCCGACCTTGTAAAACTGTATGGTGATCTCCAATTAAAATTGACTGTAGACTCTAAATCAGACATGGTTGTATGTTATGAGGGAAACTCGTAAGTCTGAAATCCTTTTTACCTGATCAAAATGTTTCCTATTTTTGTTTTAAGTTTTATCAAAGATCGCAACTTACAAGAAAGGTATCCAAATGTATGGATAGCATTGCGGATATTAATGACTATGCCTTAATTGTTGCTAGTGGGGAGAGGAGTTTTCATAGCTGATGCTGATAAAAACCTATCTTCGATCAATAATATCTCAATCTAGATTGACAAACTTAGCAACTTAGTCAATTGAAAAGAAATTGCTGAAAACATCGACTTTGATAACCTTATAAAAGAAGTCACTGATAGAAAGAACAGAAAAGCAAAATTTTATTGTTTTTTTTTCTAATAAACGGATTTTTATAAGAAATAATTGTTTATTTTAATAAATGCATATTTCATTATATAATTTCCCTTTTTTCGTATGGGTTTTAATTGCAGTTGGGGGGCGCCGTAGAAATCTCGCCCTGGTAGTATTAAAACCGGCACTGTACATGTACCTAGCATTTCTGGCTGTCTATTACACTTTCACGGCAAAACCTCTATACCGAATTGGATGAATTTAGGATAGGCATAGATCTGTCCTTGGAGAAGGACATAGGCTACTTTTTGTGGCAATAACCGACAAACATGCGAGTGGAGCCGCAGATGATATAAAGATTTGTATTATAATAATACACGCTAAATAGTGTAAATCGATTTATTAAATAAGGGCATAAGTCGAAGGGTACAATATCACCAAGTCAATCGCATTACATGATCGGTCTTTCTCTTCGACGATTTAATGAAGCCCAGAAATTGTAGTTCAGCCACTGCCCGCGTGAATCTCAGTCTGTGAATACATTAACATCTTTTTATAAATATTCATTACACTATGAAGTTTTTGTTCAAGACAGGTATATTAAAATATGCAATTCCAAAAAGGTCAATTGTAGATTTTATTTTTGCATCCAATATTTAAAATAACATGGTAATAATAGTCAGTAATAGTTCCTTTTGCTGTATTAAAATGTATAGTTGAAATCATTATCTAAAAATTAAACCACAATAAAAATTACAAATATTTTGTCAAAAAGTATTGGATTATACGAAATTGTATACTTATTTACGAAGCATAAATGACTTTAAAAACACTGAACTCAAAGAAGTTATACTTTTTTTATGTATGGCCCTGCCCAAATGACAACTCTGACTGAAAGCATAAGCAGAATCCAAGAATGTTAGGCACCATACTGCGATTGCGAATGCAGACAATGCAACGTTCTAGAAATCGAATCATCACAGTCAGTCGTATGTAGATAAAATGAGGGTGAACTCGTCGTATTGCTCTCCCAAATAATAATTATTCTGCAATTTCACACAGATTCATGTGGCATGTCGCCGTGAAAGACTCATGTTTTGCTTCATATCAGCGTCCCAGGCAAAGAGCAACAACGCACTTGTATCTCTTACAAGATCGATGCTGCCCTTTTGTGGATAACGTAACTCCTTGGGAAAAAAGCTACAGTAGAATTGGTTACCATCTGTTTTTTGTATCAGATCGATTTATCCGCTTGTATGTAAGCGACTAAAGTAATGTTCAAGATTACAACTAGGAGGCAGGGCGTTGAGATCAGCTTCCATCCTCATTCTACAGATCTAGGATGCTACAGCAGTCGAAGGACTGCGGTAAGTATCCAAGTTACGTGAGCCGGATAAACCGCCAAGCTTTCTATGTCGAGTCCTCGTTACAGTTGAAGAGAGATTCCTCCCTGGTGACCTCGTTCAGATATTTACCTCCACAGAGAATTCCCAAGTAATCATTTCCGGAAAGCATCTGTGTTAGTCCGAACGAAAGGGTACCGCGCACCGCGCTGTTGCTACTAGAGAATGAATTACCTCTTCAGTAGTAGAGCGAACATGTTACTATAATAACTAGAAAATTATGGAATAAAGTTATGTTTATCGACTTATGTTGCGAGTACATAGACCGTCCTATGTTTCTAGTTGAGTTATTCTGATAGTTCACCTTAAGAGTTCCGTAACACCTCTAAAAATAGAGGTCATATTTTGATTAAGCAGGCGCGTCTATAGATTTTGATCTTTGCATATTTGTAATGAAAATAAACGATCATTCAAGGTTAGCCTAACTTTCTAATTTGCGATTGTTTGGTCATAAATTATTGTTTATTGTCATGACGTCAAAATTACTACTCACAATTTTTTTCATATTCATGCATTTTTTTTTTTTTTTTTTTTTATGTTTGACCCTGCCATAATGACTCTACTCTGCCTGATGGAAAGCATAAGCAGAATCCCAGAGTGATGGTCACCATACTGCGAACGCAGACAATGCAACAATGCAGCATGGTGACCCACACCATGGCGGGCTAGTGATGCTTTCGCATCATTGGGCCTCCGGTCTCGCACTCACCAACGAAACACGACAGCATGATCGCTGTTATTTTACGTTGATTTTCTGTGCGAGGGTAGTACCGCCCCGGTCGAGCCGGCCCGTTCGTGCTGAAATCAGCGTGGCTCTACTACCTTGAGCATCATCTCATATTTATATAAGCATGGTATTGCATTAATAATAGTAATTTTTACCCTACTGCGAAAGAAGGATGGTTATGTTTTTTGGGTGTATGTATGTATATAGACTTCTTTGGCACGCCCTAGAGCCTAAACGGCTTGTCGTATTTTATGTGAGTGTTGTCAATAGATTCGTGTTAGTCGTGAGAGTGACACTGGGTACATCAAAATAAAAATATAATTGAAAATTAAGGATTTTTGGCGCCAAAAAGTAACCTCAAAGAACATCGAGTGTGGTTTCAAAATAAAGAATTTTTAACGGTGATTACGAATATATATAAAACTAATGTTTTTTTAAAAAAAACTGATTTTTTTATAGATGAAAAATATTGACGCAGAAGGGATTTTTATTTTCAATAATTTAACTTATTAGTGAAACACCCATTTCCGAACCAACAAAATTCTTAATTAAAGGGGTGTTGAGGTAAACTGATTTTGTAAATACTTACTGTATATTAGGATCTTGATGTCGATGTTCATCTTCTTCATCAGGACAAATAACGGCAGCGAAGGCTTGTAACCAGTCGTAAAGATTAATATGCTTGCCACATTCACGGTGCAATTTGTAGGCTAAGCAGACGTCGGGTAATGTGTCTATTACGCTGTCCGATGATGGTAACTGGCAGCAGGAACACTGAAATCCAATAATCGTGTTAAAGCCATATTGTCTAAGAAAAAACATTAGTCAAATATGTTCTTTTATGAAAGAGGTACTGAAAAAGTCGGCTAAGAGCGTATCGGGCTCTTCTGAAGTCTATACTAGTAATAACCCATTTTAAACAAGTATCACTGCATCTAAGTAGTTATTTCTCATTTTTTTTAAAAAGTACGAAGCTCAAGCCAATACATTCTATGAATGCTATTCTATTACAGTATCTATAATCGGTTTAATGGTTAGTTCGTTATAAACAATTCAATTTTGGTCAGAAAGGTGTGCCATTTCCTAGTTTTCTTATGTTTGTTTAAAAGTATAAATTAAAACGGTGACAAACCGATAGAAAAGACACTCACCTGTAAGTAGTGTACGGGATTACTGAGCGCGGTGTGTAGCGCCCCGCGCGGTGACCCCACGATGTGCTTCCTGACGCCGGCCACGTCCCTGAAGCACACGATCTCGTGGAACGTCTGCGTGTGCGCAGGCCGCAGCCCCTTGCTCAACGTCTCCTCCAAGTAACTCACGAACCGACTTCGAACCATTTCGAATTCCGATTGAACTCTGTCCACTCTGGTGGCTTTCAGTAATTTCTGAAATAATAAAATACGGTTTGTTTAGTCTGGGTGGAACAGATTTTAAATAAAATTGTAAAAGTCGATTGGACTTTTACAATTTTATCAATTATCAATCTTCCTAGCCTTTATTATTCTCAAGATTTGGGATCGGCTACTAGTTCCACCGGTTTTACCTGAGTATCAGTTTTTACACGGAGCGACCTCCGCAACCTTGAAGGTGACTGAATTCGAAGGTCGAACTAGTTATTTGAGGGCAATAATAATAATAAATAAATATTTCGAACATCTAGTCCCAAGATAAGCAGAGCTTGTGTTATGGGATACTAGACAACTGATACAAATACATATATACTTTTTTTTTGTAAATACATACATATTATAGATAGAACACACCCAAACTTCGAAACAAATATTTGTAGATCACACAAACATTTGGTCCGACCCGGGAATCGAACCCGAGACCTCATGATCAGCAGTCGCTCACGCCAACCGCGAGACCAACGAGGCAGTCAGTCAGTCAAGGCAATGACTTCCAAATAAGTACTTCCATAGATATTCATGACAACTGGGACCGATGGCTTAACGTGTTCTTCTAGGCACGGGCGGAATACACCCAACAGCAGTCCGACACGGGAATCGAACCCGAAACCTCTTGATCTGCAGTCGCTTACGCTAACCACTAGACCAATGAAGCAGGCAGCAAATTGTAAAAGTTATATAATACAATACATTAAATTTATATTAACTCACTTCCTTTAACTTGTACCTGTTCCCAGGTGTATTCTCATTATCTTCGTTCTCCGGCAAACTATTTGTGGTGACAGTAGACTCCGGATTGGCATTCTCGATTTGCCTCAGAAAAGTAAGTAAATGAACTCTCAAAGCCTTAGCGAAATTTTCTCCAAGATCGTCACTGAGTACTATATTGTTCAAGTTGTTTTTTGTAGGTGATGATCTCAGTGGTTTAACCGGTGATGCAGCTTGTAAATAACAATTAACTATCTTTAAGCAATTTTTGATAGTTTCGACCAATTTCATTTGTGATTGGAACTTTAACAGCTGCATGCATTCTTTGAACACTGTTGTTTCTGTAATATTTTCTACAACACATTTAGTGTAGATTTCTCGAACCTAAGTAAAAAAAAATCGTTAACCTTGTGACCACAATAGTTCATCATTTTCTTTTAAAATATTGGATAAAAAAGAATGTTCTGTAACAAAGGGTACTCATACAAGCGTACTTGTCCTTTTTTGCACATTACAAATGAAGGTTTAAGAAAAAAGTCGTGTGGTGTCGAGGGGCACCAGATAGGAATAAAGTTCCTTATCATAAAATATAATAATACATCCAACCTACAGGGCCCTATTTCATAAAACCTGACAAGTCGACAATTTGTCAAAAATGACGTAATTTGTCGGATTGCCACGACAATTCCCGTTTGATAAAACCTGACAAATAAATAATTTTAGACTTGAATAGAGGTATTTGTCACTTTTTTTTAGGCGTTTCATAAAACCATTTTCCTTACAATTCATAATAAACACCTATCACACCAAAAAACATTGTCAGTGATAGGTGACATTCCTATTTTACTTAAAATATATTCTACCACCGATTTACTTATCCGAAATTTTTCATTAAAAGTGAAGTCAGATAATTAAATAATACATATTTCGGACATCTAACACACAACGCCATCCAGTCCCAAGCTAAGCAGAGCTTGTGTTATGGGTACTAGACTACGGACATAAATACTTTTTATATTTTTTTTATTTACTTTTTTTTGTAAATACAAACATATTATAACATAGAAAACATACAAACTCCGAAAAAACAAATATTTGCAGATCATAAAAACATTTGATCCGACTCGGGATTCGAAGCCAAGATTGCGACATCGAGGCAGTAGTCTTACGTTACGGACGCCTTTTACCGGCTAGGGCACATCTAAGCAACGCCCCATAAGGAACTTCGTCCAAAAAACACTGGATACTTACAGTTCTTCCAAGCATGTTTTTGGGCAAATCTTTAAGCATTGTGTTTAACAACCTCACACACATGTAGAAACTATGCAGGTAATCATGAAGTTTGTTTAACTTTTTATATAATGCATCTCGAAAGAAATTGTCATCTTTGAACAAACTAATTTTAGTTCTACAATCCTGTTGTTCTAAAAATGGTCTGAACGACATCAACTGTCTTATGTTTTCAAGATCTTCTGAGCTTAGATCCATCACAACTTCTTCCAGTTTGTCCCTGGAGCAACATAACGATTTTGTATTGTCTCCATAGAAATGTTCCATCATACAGTACTGAAAGCAATTTTGCAAAATTACATAAGTATTTAAATGCTCATTGAATGAAAAATAAATATTTATCTATCTTCGAATTGCGTATAGTCCCAGTAGTCCTTTTTAAAGTTAACATTTAATTTTTAATCTATACAAATAAATAAATTGGAAGTGTCTGTTTGCAATTTCAAGAGGTCCATTATGGCTTTTTATCACATTTATATAAAGACATTCATATTCATGAATTATTCCTTAAATGCTTAAATCACTTTGAACATGAAAACTTAATAAATACATATTACTAATCTATACAAATAAGTAAAATTGGAGTGTCTGTTTGTAATGTTAAAATAACCGCTTTTTACTAAATGCATAGGTATGTATACACGGTACATATACCAAAACTATTAGTTAAAAAAAATTGTCTGTCTGTTCCGGGTAATCTCTGGAACGGCTGGACGGATTTTGACGGGGCTTTCACTGGCAGATAGCTGACGATCCAGGGAGTAACTTAGGCTATTTCTTTAGACTAACTTTATCCCGCGGCGTTACTCGCTGTACAACAATGACCGCGGGTAACACCGCGGGGTTCAGCTAGTTAATAAATATAATTACCTTTATACTCTGAATGAGACCTGTGACGGAAAAGTCATAGAAAAGAAAAACATCAGTCAACAATTCAAATGCTTTTCCTGAAAGATGAAATGGTGCACTGGGCGTCAAGAAAATGTCTTCTAACACCTGTAATTTAACAAATTATATAAAATGATAATATTGTTAGTGTTATGTTTTAAATTGATGATACAATCCATATGAATATAATCAGATGGTCTATAACATAAATTAAATATATATTATATGACTTACTTGATTCATGTATACTGGCGAAGAATGTGAATGAAACACTTTTATTAATAGTTTAGATGAGACATTATAGGGAAATGATTTATGGAGCGCCGAAACTGATGTCGCCACGCCAAACACTAATATTATGGGTATTGTTGACACATATGAGCTGCAAAAAAAAAATTGTATGAGTGATATATTCCTATTTAAGAAAAAATGTGCATGGAAACCTTTAAATTCTGGTCACCAACATTCGTCCTTAGGATAGAGTCTAACAGAGATTAGAATCTGCCCCCTTAACCAAGTTGAGAATTCTCTTTCTATGATCGCTAACGCCTCTATTCTCTTGTATTAAGATATTTTATTTTTACTTAGCCTTAATAGATATCAGTCCCATACATTTGTTACTTTTTCTTAACGTTCGTAGAATGCAACTTGGCTAGTGGACTGGTCACCAAAAGTGTTGATTATCCTTTGTGCATGCTTTTACCTTTTTAAGATGTATGGGTTTAACTAGTAGACATGTTATCCCTATGTGAGGAGGAGAGTGGGCATAAGTATGTTTTCTTGTAAGTTTAAAGATCTTATCGGTCTGGAAATACCGCAGTGACGATCTGTTTCGTAGATTGGTTGTAGGAGATGAAATGTTTCTTGAAAGGGGTGTAGTGGCTTGTTAACGTAAGGTATCGCAGCTACATTCAAAAGGAGATAAGTATCGAGAATAAGAGTGAGTAGGAACATCAAATCACAGTTTCTAATTTTATAGTATCTAGTACATATTACAAAGAGACTGTTCCATTGATGAAGTCATAAATACTGATTTAAAAGATATAAGCGGATTTTAAGACCTGAAGACTAAGTAGAAATAAGTATTTTCATACTTACATAATAATAAAGCGCCTATAATGAAAGTAAAAAAAAAATAACTATGTGGAAAATTAAGAAATGGATGCCATGCCAAATACAAGATTATATGCTAAGACCGGCAAATCTATTGTCAGAATATAGGTTTTATATAAATAAACTAGCTGACCCACGCAACTTCGTTTACGTCTCCAATTGCCCGTGGCGTAATAATTTTCCCTCGTTTTCACAACATTCTTCATTGGTGCTCCGCTCCTACTGCTCTAAACGTGATGATATATAGCCTATAGCCTTCCTCAATAAATAGGCTATTTAACACTGAAAGAATGATTTAAATCGGACCAGTAGTTTCTGAGATTAGCACGTTCAAACAAACAGACTCTTCAGCTTTATATATTAAGAAATATAGATTTACTTACCTAACTATCATAACGAAGTCTTGTAATACATTGCAGTTAAAGCTTTCAAAGTCAGGTATTATTATGACTAAAGACCTATTGGTTTGTAATACTTTTTTCTTTGTTGGTGACAGAGACAGGTAGTTAGTAAGATACCAACTTTTAAGCATCTTCATAGTGCATTGATTTTTTTTTAATTTCTTAATTGGACTTTTGGTTTCCTCCATGTCTTCATCAAATGAATTATCCTAAAATATTTGGAATTAAGCAATTGAAATCCAATGCTGAGCAAAAAATATATAAATATTGTTTGGTACAAAAAAAAATATTGGTGCAAAAATTTAATATGAATATAACTTTATATCTCAGATCATAAAATAAAAAAGGTAGATAACGCACCGCCTTGTTCTTGTTGAAGCAAAAAAAAGGAGCGTAGTTTAATGGACCTGAACTTTATACAATAAAATTTGTGCGCCTACTACTTCTACTACCACCCTAATTATTATCACTTACTTTAATATTTTTATAAAGCTTGTCTATAAGAGATTGCCGTGAGCGATAAAAACATCAATGGCTTTTTAACAATATTGAAAATAAACTATGGATGGTGGTCATCCTATCCGTTAATAGCCTAAAAAGACATATATCTTTATAAATCAAACAAAATAATGTAAGTTTCTCGCAGATTGCAGGAAATAAAATAATCATTTTTTTTTAATTTTGTATGCGACATAAACGCCTTGTGATTGGTTGCAACTCTTGCGACGTCACATGCTAGTAAGAAGATTCCTCAATTGAGTGTTGTTTCCGTTTTATGTTTTCGGAGTGGTAATAATCGATCTGTGAGCTATTTCTGAAATACTTTTTTGATAAACTATTTAATGAGTGGTTTGAATTCGTTTCGAAACCAAATGGAACCAAATTTTGTGCGTGCCGATAACAGCAACCTACATAAGATAGACGCTTTTATGGTTGCACTTTTCTATACATAATAATAATGCTGATTAGGTACTATGTTGCGGAACTGAAAAATGTTAAAGCAGCTATGTTGTACTAACATAAGTACAACATAAAAATTGTTTCTGTAAAAACACCTGGAAAAATTCATTCATTATTTTTGAAAATTCTAATTTAACTTTTAGGTAGGTAGGTATATCTCAATGCTTTTAGGTTACATTTTTGACATGATACAAAGCGCGGTATTTAATTTCGTACCACCATTTTTTTTCCGTAAATATTTTCAAAATTTCTGAAAACTTGGTATTAGTAGTAATGCCCGCCTCAGCTTTCCATGGGTAGGGTGCAGTCATGGATAAAAAAAAAATCCCGTTATTATTAAATTTTTCTTGTACACAAACCTTGTCCTAAAAATACTGAACACAAAAAAAAATATAATTTGGTGCAGCCGATCGGAAGTTATGCGCGTACATACATTTCGGCGATTCATTTTTATAAATAGGATTTGTTCACTGTGGCACTAAACACCATTTATTCGCCATTTTATTTAACAAAATTGGAGAAAACTGTTAAAATTCACTTAAACTGCGCTCTTTTGTTTTGTTGTGGCTAGCGAGTGAATTTATTTACTAGCGTGTGACGTCACGCGTCTCTTGTGACCAGCGTCATTACAGAAATATCGTTTTTTGACGCAGTTGTCAAACTTGAACTTTATCGTAGATTTTAATTCATAATACATTAGAAATTCTGCAAAATATAAATGCAGTGTGCTAATCATGTAATAAAGAATAATTTAAAACGATTTCCAAAAATCAGTCAAATAGCCTATTGTCATGTTTATATAATACTAGCTCCGCCCGCGTGTATTTCGGTTATCGCGGCAATAATAGCCTATGTGTTATTCTGATGTATGTATTTATAATATTAGCATGATGATCCTTTTTTCTATCTGTATGTATACAATAAATATAAATAAATGAAATAAAATGTTTAAAAAACTTTTGAGGGCAATTCTTCAATAGAATTCAAGGGCTGAAATTCAATTGATTTTTTAAACATTTGAACAAAGTCTACTATATTTCTGAACAAAAACCAAAAATGGTGGTAATGGGAATAGCTGAATACTTAATCTGTGTTAGTATTAACATCAGATAATGCTTCAGAAGGCCAAGCCATCAAAATTAACTGAATGTGTATTTTATTGATATAAAATTCAGTTTTAAATTATAAAAGAATCCATAAATAATGTATCACTCTCAATAAATTGTATGAAAATATACACACTGTTGCTTCATTTCCTTGTATCAGTTGCCAAACAGCATTTTCAACTAAATGTTTTATAGTAACAGCATCCTGTGAATTCACTAGTGCAATATGTGGTGTCACTTGTTCCCTGGAAAGTTTTAATAATATAGATAAATTAATATTCATAATAATATAGTGAACTGAACAGTCTTTTGCTTTTTAAACATGCAACTCATTGGAAAGACAGATTCAAATTGTTATTTTAGAATTTATATTAAGAAGGCTCCAAAACAACCATTAAAAGTAGAGCAGTGATCATTATAACAGAAAATGACTAGTCTCATATGATAGATATGAGCAGAATAATTCTAAATAATTTTGTTAATGTGTTTCAATAGGGGTCGCAAGTTTACTCCGATAAAAATACATGCTTTGTGAATTAAACAAAGGATACCCTCTTTGAAATGATTTTGGGTTTTAAGGTCTAATCTTTAACACATTATTCTTTATATTCCTTTACAAAATTAATGTGTTTTGAACAGCTTTACCGGTCCCTTTAGTGTTATACGCCTAAGTGTTATTAGGCAAAGTTCATTGAGCAACACATAACTTTATCAAGAAACTAATTTCTTTCAGTTAAAAAAAGTACGTAACTTATTTATTATTATTAAACACCTATCGCAGACATGTACGCGCGTGTGCAACGTGCCTGAGGGGTGACGACTCAGGTCCGTCTCGCTTTTTGCCTACATAGGGGTTTCGTCCCAGTCGTGGACATGTGTCACTATACAGCCAAAGTAGAAAACAAATTTCTTGACACAAACATAAAAGTGCTAAAAAAAATTTGTTTTTTAAAAAGACAAATCAATTAAGAATATTCATTCTGTGTTGAGGCGGATATTATAACCATACATGACACAGACACAAAGAACACCCAGACTTAGAACAACAAGTTGTGGATCAAACAAAGTGTAGTCCCATGTGGACTTTGAACCCACAACACTTAACATAGTAGAAAGCAATAAGCCAGCCATGCAGCCATTTTTGTTTTTTTTTTTATTTTGTATTCCTTTGGATCTGTCTATATTACTGAGCAAATTTTTTTTATCCTGTGATATTTCACTATATCTTTTTTTTTTTTTTAATTTACTATACTATTACCTGATAATATTGACAAGCGACTTGAACTGGGAGACGTGATCTGGCTGACTAACGCCAGTTAGAAGTGTTATACTGGGTATGACACCTTCTAATGTGGACATCTCATGTCCACACTGCTTTATGTGATTTACTACATCATTTAGTAGTAGGCTGTAGGTCTTATTATGTAGCTCCTGGAAAACAAAAGCCAAATTGCAAAATGCACATTTTATTTAGTAAATAACCTTTACTATGAAACTAGCATAATATGTTTATTCGTAAAGTCCATCTGCAAGTTTATTTGTAAAAAGTAGCCTATGTCCCTCCTCAAAAATCAAAGTATTAACTACATGCCATCAGTGCCGTTGTTAAGATGTGAAAGCTTAACAAACAGAGTTATTAAATTTGATCAATAAACTGTCATTTCATAATTATAAGCATAATAACAAGATCATTATGTACATTGATTTTATTATTAAGTATTGCAATGTTACTCGCAGTTATTATTATCGTACCACTAGTCTATAAAAAGTAGCCTGATTTACTCCTCCCAAGGAGGCCCATTACCCAAACCTCCTCCCCCTATCTCCCCTCCCTATCCCCAAAGGCCAGCAACGCACTTGTGATGCCTCTGGTGTTTGCAGATGTCCATGGGCGGCGGTAATCGCTTACCATCAGGCGATACATCTGCTCGTTTGCCCGCCTATTACATAAAAAAAAAGAAAAATCATAAATAAATGTTTTGGTGTATGTAGCGGGTATACATACTTATGCATTTAGTAAAAAGCAATTATTTTAATATTACAAACAGACACTCCAATTTTATTTATTTGTATAGATAATGATATCAATGGAAAATAGTATCCTATTTAAACTGAAACAGTGTTCATAAAAATATCTTGTACATACCAAATACATAATAATATTTAAACATACCAAAAGTTCATTTTCGATTACTTTCCAGTTACTTTTATAAGTTTCATACCATAAATCTTTCTTAAATATTTTTTCAAATAAAGGCTGTCCTTTTTTCTTTTTATTAATGATCTTTCCCTTTTTGAATCCATTTGGAAAGAGAAACACACCCTGTAATATGTCAAAACAATACATTAATGCTTAGCCTCTAAATACACAAAACTCAACTCACACTAATAAAATGATCATGAACCTATTGCAGTCCACTGCTGGACATGGTTTTTACTATTGCACACTACATTTCAATTGGAACTTAATAACAGTATTAAATTACTAAATATGTTTAGATTAGGAATTAGTTGATGGAATGATAAATGAAATCAAACTACAGTTTTTGGAAGGTACTATTCTTAGCTACTGGAGAGGTTTGTAAGATTAGAGATGGTTCACAATTGATTAACCAAAAGACTACTAAATAGAACTTGTTTCAGGAATCTAAACCAAAACTTTTCTGATAACCAAAACCATAAACTCTTATCACAGGTTTATATATTTATACTTGAATTTAATGGAAAGTGTACACAAATAGAACCTCTGAGCAATATACATTCTAATATAAAGATACATAAAGAACTATTGGTTCAACAGTCAAAGTTGCGCGGGTCAGTTATAGTAATATTTATAAGGAACACTAGTTTTTGCCCTCGGCTCCACCCGCGTGTAAGTCGGTTATCGCGGCAAATAGTAGCATATGTGTTATTATGATGTATAAGCTATATTACTGTAAGGTTTCATCCAAATCCGTTCAGTAGTTTTTGCGTAAAAGAGTAACAAACATCCATCCATCCATACTTACAAACTTGAGATTTTATAATATTAGTATAGATAGATTACCTTTGAAACTGACACAGTAGACTCCATTTCCATACTTTGTAATTACTTCTGTAAGATCTATTTCAACTATAACTTTTGATTAATGGCTTTTTTGTAGTACTACGCGCGCCAAGCGCAATCAAATCTGAAATCAAGTGTATTGTGTTGACAATGTTGACATTTGACATTGAGGGATTTGACGTTAACTGCCGCTAAATGGCGTTTCTGAACGAATGAACTGAATTTGTGATGTATTAGATTTTACGATTTTACTATTAAGTCTTAGAGCCTATCTATACAAATAAATAAAATTGGAGTATCTGTTTGTAATATTCAAATAGCCGCTTTTCACTAAATGCATATGTATGTATACACGGTACATATGCCAAAAATGTAGTTAAAAATTTTTTTGTCTGTCTGTCTGTCTGTCTGTCGGTCGGTCTGTCTGTCTGTCTGTCTGTTTGTTCCGGGTAATCTCTGGAACGGCTGGACGGATTTTGACGGGACTTTCACTGGCAGGTAGCTGATGACCCAGGGAGTAACTTAGGCTACTTTTTTAGACTAACTTTGTCCTGCGGCGTTACTCGCGGTACAACAATAACCGCGGGTAACACCACGGGGTTCAGGTAGTATATAAATATATATATATGTAGAGGCAGCTAAACGGGCGAAAAGCGTTTGAGAAATTGGTTACTGAGACTAGTTTCGGCTGAGTAGAACTTAAAACGCGTTCTATAATATGAGCTACGCTTCAGATCTCTTCAGAACCCCGCGGTGTTACCCGCGGTTATTGTTGTACCGCTAATAACGCCGCGGGACAAAGTTAGTCTAAAAAAAGTAGCCTAAGTTACTCCCTGGTTCATCACCTACCTGCCAGTGAAAGTCCCGTCAAAAACCGTCCAGCTGTTCCAGAGATTACTCGGAACAAACAGACAGACAGACAGACAGACCGACAGACAGACAGACAGACAAAAAAATTTTTAACTACATTTTTGGCATATGTACCGTGTATACATACATATGCATTTAGTAAAATGCGGTTATTTTAATATTACAAACAGACACTCCAATTTTATTTAGTTGTATAGATGTATAGATATAGATTACAACATCACCTTCACTATCATTACAGGTTGCCCTAATGCGACAGAGAAATAAAAAAATGTATATGTATGTAAATATAAATAAGTATGTGTGTTTATAGTTATATTCGTTAGAAAATTATAATTCTTCAAAACTACCGCATCGTCAAATACTGTCTCTCCGCTACATTTTTATCCATCCTAAGGTTGCCTGGAAGAGATTGCTTTAGGCAATAAGGCCGCCCTTTGTACATAACACTTTTATTATGTACCTATTCTGTAACCCGTTTAAAAGTATGCATTTCGATAAAACCAACATCCTACCTGACTACATCTCCAATCAAGTAGCGTTGAAAATTGATAAAACCCGATCATACCAAATTGAGCTTTAAGTGAATGGGATAAGGAAGAGTTAAGCTTAAATCTCTAGTCCATTATAGTTAAATAAAATTTTATGATTTTATTGATAAACTATTTAAAATTGTACCTACCGATGGTAAGAAACAGCTCCATTGTTAATGTTTTTAATTCTGCTAACATTTTTACACTGTAAAGCAAAGCAGTACAGCATTGGGGCGTAAAAAAATCTTTCAATGGACGACCTATTCTATGCATCGTTGTAATAAGACTATGATACAAAATACCTACAACTCATAAAGGTATGCGTTGCAACGCTTACTAGTGGCACGCGCATCACGCTTACTAGCCATTTCTACTTATATCTTTTTGTTCTGTGATTGAGTATTGTTTGCGTTTTAGGTTTTCGGAGTGGTAATAATCGATCTGTGAGCTATTTCTGCAGTATTTTTTTAATAAACTATTTAATAAGTGGCTCGAAACAAAAAGGAACCAAATTTTGTGCGTGCCGATAACAGCAACCTAGTTACATATGGACGCTTTTATGATTGCTCTTTTCTATCCAAAGAAATAAATAAAATTTGAGTGTTAGTTTGTGATATTAAATTAACCGCTTTTTACTAAATGCATATGTACATATACACGGTACATATACCGATAAAGATTCGACTGCTGATCAAGAGGTCTCGGGTTTGAATCCCGGGTCGGGCTAAAAGTGTTATTGAGTTTTTCTGATTCTATAAATACTTAATAACAGCTCGGAGTTTGGAAGTTGGGGTCTGAACCCCCGTGCCTCGGAGAGCACGTTAAGCTGTCGGTCCTGCGCCTGATCTCTCCCCGATCGTGTCGGTTAACCGTCCCATCGGATTATGAGAGTGAGGGAACAGAGAGTGCACCTGTGTTTGCGCACACACTTGTGCACTATAATATCTCCTGCGTAGTTGGTTGGTCTCTGTTGAGACTGGCCGCCGTGGCCGTAATCGGCTAGGAGAACATCATTATCACATATACCAAAAATGTAGTTATCAAAAGTTTTTGTCTGTCTGTTTCTTCCGGGTAATCTCTGGAACTGCTAAAATTTGTAATAAAAGTGAAAAGCTGTAATAATTATATGTGCCGAATTTTTTTGCAATATTCGTTTTAATGAAGGAGACAACAGTATTTATTTACGATACAGTCAACTACCCTATGGAGCGATAAAAACGTTTCCCTAAAAGAACTTTCAGTGCTAAGTACTCACACCGGTAGTTATATTTTCTTTATTTCTTTTTAAAGTTTCTTTGTAATAAACTATTCCCTCTGTAGTAGTGTGTATTATTTGTGCCCGCCTGTGCCCGCTGTCAGGCGGAGGTAACAACCATTATCCACAGAATAATATTACATTACATAGTGCCAACGTAGGAAATATTGGCACCATGTAATGTAAAAAAATATGTATGTGGGTATATAAATTTAAATTAGTCAAAATAAATACCTATGGTGCTGCAGGCGGGGACAAACAGTAGTTGTTACCTGCGGGCAAAGAAAAATCTACCAAAACTAGGTTTTTCACCATATGCGGCACCATCAAGTATTCCAATATACCTATATACACATGTATAAAAAACGACGAACCGGGTATTATTTTCAGACTGGTTTCCTAATTAGAAGTGACTTCGGCCACCCATGGAAATCTGCAACTCTGTCAACTCAAGAATCATTAGTGCGTTGTCGCCCTTTGGGTCTTCCTCCTCTTGAAAATAAGGGATAGGGGTTTGGGCTCCGTTACAGTGGCGTAGCGAGGGGGGGGGGCGGAGGGGCGGACCGCCCCGGGCGCCATCATAGGAAGGGCGGCAAAATTGGAAAAAATATATTTTGTGCGGTCAGTCAGCCAATTAATTTTTCAAGAATTTAACTTTTGTTAAAAAACTGTAAGACGAAGCTATGTGCCAACAAGCTACAGCCACTTGTTTAATCAATATTTTACGCACTAGAGTTCTGAAAAATATTTAGCTATACCTACTCACAGCAATACGACCACGGTAACGGCGGGATAGAGGGTGCTAAGAATCTCCGGGAAGCCACTATAACCGATTGATCTTGACAACTTTTAATGGCCGCACGTTACGGCTAGACTCGCAACTGGCACAACTTGAGGTGGAACTTGAGAAGATTAGATAGCTTATTTTAGGGTAATGTGAAGTCCGAAGAGAAGGGGATGACACTATAACCCTTGACTTAAGCCATCCAATGTATTTCCGTGTGGGAGACCAACAATCTCAAGGTGGCATTGAGTTTCTGGTTAATAAGTCTCTTTCTAGCAAGGTTGTGGAAATATCTAGTATATAGAACAGGGTAGCATATCTCATTTTCAAGCTCACCGAGCGATATAGCATCAATGTAGTGCAAGTGTACGCCCTCGGCCCACTCGGATGACGAGGTAGAGGATATGTTCGAGAACATACTGAGGGCTCTCCACGTCACCACTAAGACCCTTTTTTTTAACGTGTGGAAACCCCTTCGGGCCGTCACCCCGGGTTTTTCGGAGGGGTGGTGCGTCGGAATCGAACCGACTAAAACCACACGGTGTGCCACTCTGCGCCTGAGACGGAAGGGATCCGGGAACTGCTGCTTTATATATATTAACACGTCCGGACCCCTCCAAGCGCTTGCCCGCACAGAAGCGGGCACCGTCTGCTGGTAAACTCTCAATTTAGGCGACGTACAGCACACGCATACGTCACCCCCTCGCGGGTGGCCACTAGAGCGGATGGTGGGGAAAACCCGTCCCGACCATCCGCGGCCACACACAGGGCGGCATGAAGCGCTGGTAGGCGCGCCTCCGCCGCCCTGTTCGCGATTGGGTCCGAGTGGATATCGTCCTCTCAGGCCTTCTCCGCCGCCTCCTTCTGCGAGATGACATCTTCGCAAAAGGCTGCGACCGAGGTAAAACTGCTGTCGCTACCGGCCATGGAGCGGCGTAGGCCGAGTCCTCACTGCAGTCGCAGTGGTAGCAGGCGGGACTCAATTCCCTCCTGGCGACTGAGTGCAGGTACTTCCCGAAGCAACCGTACCCGGAAAGCACCTGCGTCAGTCGGAAGGAAAGGGTTCCGTGCTGCCGCCCTGCCCACTCGAGGATGTCCGGCTGGAGAGCCTCCAGGGCGGCAAGGCCAGCGCGCGAAGACTCCAGCCGGAACGACCATTTAGCCATTGTGGCTCGACGGGCGGCTTCACGCTACTCCCGAACCTCTTCGGGCTCACCACTAAGACCCACAACAACGTTGTTACGGGTGACTTTAACGCCAAAGTGGGAGTACTAAATCGTAGCGAACCGGTAATAGGATCCTATGGATTTAAAAGCAGAAATCATAGGGGCAAATACTCGTCGACTTCCTCGAAGGAGAGGGGCTGAAATTTTTCTTTAAAAAACAGTCCCAAAGGAAGTGGACTTGACAAAGCCCCAACGCTATGACCAAAAACGAGATCGATTTCATCTTGACGGACTAAAAGCACATATTCAGAGACATCTCAGTTTTATCAATAGGTTTAACACCGGCAGTGATAACCGAATTGTCTGAGGCTCTCTGAATATCGCCTTTAAGGCTAAACGTGCCCGTTTGATGAAATCCAGGCTCCGGCCAACTCTGCTCTAAGCCGCGATGGGAACTGAAAAGTTTTAGTCAAATCTGGAAAACTGATTTGCTACCATGGAAACCACAACACACGTAAACCAGAACCTGGAAAATGTGGTTTGAATTTTCAGGGAAGAAGGTATGAGATTTTGTTAAATGCAGCGAAAGGACATGAAAACGAAGCTTTCGGAAGGCTAATGAAGGAATGACGTGAAAACTCACGTTTATTTTGTCGGCAAAGAGGACTTAACCAAGAGATCAGCATACTTGTACGACACGACCTCCGATGCTCCAATACTCTTTCAATCGAACAAGCGATCGAACAGAACCGGGGTTCAAAAGTGTTTGTACAGTCTCTAGGAGGAAGCCCTAGGACAGATGCATGAGCTTTACACGATGCAGTCATTTTTTCCTTTCTTTGTTTCTTGGGCCTTTGGCAACCGGTTTTACATGAAGTGAATGATAACTCCATAAAATATTTACAAATAAAGGGACTTGACATAAGATTCTGCGCTCAGAAAGTAAATGCTTTGCAGATGATATTGACAGAGAAACGAGAGAAATAGGCAGATGGCATTGTGTTGTAAGTTATGAAAAAAATATGTGTGAAGAACTCAGAATTCCCATCGAACCTTAGAGACGCATAACAAGAAGGCATATTTTTTATGACGGAACTAGTGATGCTAACTTGAGTCATTTTCCTTTCTTTGTTTCTTGGGCCTTTGGCAACCCGTGCTACATGAAGTGAATGATACCTACACAAAAATATTTACAAATAAATGGACTTGACATACGATTCTGCGCTCAGAAAGAAAATGCTTTGCCGGGCTGGAAATAGGCAGATGGCGTTGTAAGTTATGAAAAAAATATGTGTGAAGAACTCTAGAATTCCCATAGAACCTTAAAGGCACATAAAAAGAAGGTATATTTTTGATGACAGAACTAGAAATGCTAACTTGTATGATTTGAAATAGTAGTTAATTGCGCTATCTTGTCTACTGAGCAAGTGAAAAAAAATATGTGTGATGCTATAAACATTGATGGTGTAATAAAATACTTTAATATTAAACAAAGTAGACCTATAAATATTTAATTAAAGGCGGAAGTTATATTATTTTTTAAGAAAAATATAGTTCTAGTTTATCTGAGAAACTAGCTGACCCAGGTAACCTCGTTTGCGTCTCCTATTGTCCATAGCGTGATAATTTCCCCCTATTCTTCGTTCTCCATTGGTTCTCCGCTTCTATTGGACTTAGCGTGATGATTTATAACCTATGGCCTTTCTGGATAAATGTACTATCCAACACTGAATGAGTTTCTCAAATCGGATTAGCGGTTCCTGAGATTAGTGCGGTCAAACAAACAAACAAACTGTTCAGCTTTATAATATTAGTAAATATTGATTTGGGTTTTTGAATTCGCTAATCATTTCATTTTGTATATCGTCAAATTGTAAAAATGTTTCAAAGGGGTTGAAATAATTAAAAGTGTACTAATAAACAATAAGTGATTATAAAACTAAGATTAACTTATTTATTTTAAATCTAACCTGTGTTATGTCAAAATAATGTGGACTGTTCTCGCCAAAAAGTTCTCTAGAATTAATCTACATAAGTAATGTTTAGTAGGTATACATTACCTTTAAATATCTAACTAAGAGGGCGGCAAAATTGTCTGCCGCCCCGGGCGGCCGACACTCACGCTACGCCACTGCTCCGTTAACTTCACTCACTCGTTACGTAAATATATTCTTAATTTTATTAGAATTTGTGCATGTTGTGTTTACCTACATGAGTTGTACACTTAGATTAAGACTTTCACTGTGTTTTGTACTTACGAATGTTTTAGTGTATTAACTTCTGGTAAACCATTAAATAAATAAATAAAAGGTAAGTTTAAAGTACAACTTTCTCATTTATCGTTACAAGCTTTATGAGGTACAGTAAACTTACTTCAGAATGAAATCAACTCATCACATTAAATAGATTGGATGACTTCGGTAGATCCTCGCACTCCTCGCATGGCCTAGAGATTTTATTAAATATTTCAAAGTTTCAGAGAAAAAAAACAAAAGTATTTGTAACAGAAACGTGGTTTTATTATCCATGCCTGCATAGGCTATACAAAGTACATACTTCATTTAAGTACAGCAAAAACATGTAGATATTTAACTATTTACATCTAAGACTAATACAGTATTTAATATTTTTGTACGAATAATGTTAAATTACTATTTACGAAATATTTAATTATTTATTTCATAAAAACATTGACACATATAGGGACCTAGTGTGAGTTTTATTCACATCATCGCGCGGGGACCGAGTTGTGATTGTTGAAGATTTCTAGTTGATGTGAAATAAACTCGCACTAAACCCCTGTGCACAATCCAGGAGATAAATTATGATCTTCATAATTAATATAACACAAAAAAAGGTTACGCAACTTGGAAACCAATAAACAATACTTATCCTCAGATGTCACAATTGAGAAACATTAGATCAGAGAAATTATTATTACTTGGGTGTTCTTAAACCTTGTGTTAATTTTAACACTATGTTGCATAATAAAATTTCGAATATATTGGTTAAGTTCATAAAATTTGTTTTGCTGGATGTAAACTTATACTAAGTACGAAAACATGCACTGCCACATAACAAAAAGGTATAGGTACCTATTATATTTTGAAGATAATCTCTCGAGCATCATAAACTCCCTCTTTAAATATATACCAAAAACACACTGTATTTAGAAAAGTTTGCGTTAGATGCAAGCAGCAACAAAATACTTAGCAGGTCTGGTAAATCTATCTAACAATACCTGGTTACCTAATAAACATGTAAAAAAATATAGACGACCACCTTGCAATCCCTTCGATTGGTACCGTAGGTAAAGCAAAATTAAATTACCATAGCTTTATTGCTGTATCTATTAAAATAGCGTGTTACGTGGCCGTCTTTGCTTTTGAATCTGGCGATGAACTAAAGTATGGTTCTCCCAGAATAAACAATAGAAGCAAAACATTATTTACCATCGCAGTGACTATTAACCTCAACCCGCTCAGCTTTGAATGCTCGTGTTATAAATTTAGTTCTCTATTCCATACTCCAAAAGTAGTAACATTAAGGCCGCGTACACGAACTCCGCGGGAACGAAGCGGGCGCGGAATCGAAGCGGGCAACGGCACGTTCAAATGTATAGACTTATACGGGAGTTGTTATATGGGAGTGTTTACGAACACAGCGGAGCGGGGAGCGGGCAACGAGCCTCGTACGAGCGGGTGCATCAATCTTAGACTAAACATTACATAGACTCGACAAGCTAATAGCGTTACCACGAGCGTGTGAGATAATTATACCATTTTCCAGTGTGTTAGAGAAAGATAGAGATTCGTATTTTATATCCTTACCGCCGTATCGCTTTCTTGTATGGTACATAAACATAAGTGCCAAACAGTGTTCAAATGCGGGATTTCTGTCAGGAGTGAAAATCACGTTATTTGACGAAATTACTGTGTGAATTCAAGTTTATTTAACTGTTTTTAACCCAGATACTTTACAAACTTTAGTACGGTGTTCTGTTGTCAGCTGCGATAGCCACAGTGAACTTAAATATGAAAATATAACCTTAGGGAAATATAAAAAATGTGTTTTATCGGCATAATATTGTTTTTAATATTAACAACGAATTGTTGTGTGTTAATATGCAAAAATAATTTAAAATAAGTGATAAAAAATAAATAAATTGCGACCAGATTTGTTGAACGTTTGGAACAGTAAGCGGAATTAATGAGGGAGAATTGGCTGTAACCTGGCAAGGTTAATATGTACTTGGCTTCTATCCGTTACGGGTGTACGCATATGTCAAGTCTATGTACTACTTTGTATAAGACAATGTAGTGGTGTACTCCTCTGATTAATGATTTTTTATTTTGTCAATGTTGTGATTTTTTCAAGTTTATTCAATTATTCATATTTTATTTACTTGATGCTATTAAAACATTTTAATCATCTTTATTACTTGTAATTTTGTTCGCTTTGTTGATGCTATTTTTTGTTCCTTGTGCTTTCTATGATTTACTATAATGATTGAGTATAGTAACCTAATAGGAGGTATTAGGTTACTATACTCAATCACTATAGTAGATCAACTTGTCAATTATAGTAAATTATTGTACTAACAATTTCGGCTAATCAAGATTTTTTTATGGTTATAAGGCTTGGGTTTGTACGATTTTAGAAAAATAATTTTAAATTTAATTTTTCTTAAGTAGATATCCTAATTAAACAAAATATTATCAAACATTAATAGTTTTCACTAATTATTAGAAATCACTTATCACTTTTTGTGAAATCTGTAATCCGTATCAAGCTATATTTTATGAGGTATTGTTTCTTATAATACATCACTAAACCGCTCTAGCGCCCGCTGCCTAGCCCGCTGGTTTCGAAAACGGATAAGCGTTCCCGCTCCCCTCCCCGCTGACTTCGAAAACGCGAACTAATAGATGTACGAGATGCATAATGTAATGCAATTGTGAAATAAAATATTTCTACATTTAAAAAGAGAAAGGAGATGTTGAAGTGAAGATTTTGAAAAAAAAAAAGCTATTACGTCACTGGGGCGATCGTGGTGATAAAGTAGACTCCTCGCACGGGGATTGACGTTCTTCCTCTGTACTAAATTTATATTCCCTGTCACCTTGAGAGTGTTCTTGCCTAGGTGGTGTAGATCTACTTTCACCGGTTGTAGCTGCTTCCAAAGTAGGCCCCGTTGGTCCAAAGCTCATGCCTTCTGCACCGTACGTCACTTCTCCCGTTCCTACGTACTCAGATGGTTGATAGCCGTAACTATTTAAACTGAAAAATACAGTTACATAATCAATACAATATTTGATTTCCTGTCAAAGAAATCGTAACAGGTATTATATAAAGAAAATAAATTTTACCTGTTGGGCCAATAGGAAATATCTTCAATGGCGTGATGAGCATATGGCGCATAAGCATGTTGATAATATGGCGAATGATGTTGTGCCGATGTTTCGTACTGTAAAGGGTATAGTGGAGCAGGTGCCGAAGATGGTGCAGAAGTGCTAGTTGGAGGAGCTGGTGAATATTCAAGAGGAGCTGGATATGCATGCGGAGGAGTGCGATATGGCGCAGGCGAGGTATTTGGTTGGGGGGAGCTACTGCCTTGAGTAGAACTCCAATAACCACTACTGCTCGCCCATGTGTAGCTGCTGCTGCCGTTTGGCGCTGTTGTCGTCCGTTCTGAGTTGCTATAAGTAGCTGAAAAAATGGTCAATATTTTGTTATTCAGTATTTTAAGTAAACACGGAGGCAATAATTAATACAGGAGAAGGAAAGACACAAATATGAAAAGTTGATGCAAATGTATTGTATACAAAAAATCATGGGTTACGTGAAAGATTTGAATGAAAGAGACTTAAACACTTACAAGGTGGTGATAGAGTCCTTGGTCGAGACGGTGGCCGTGGAGGATAAGGTGCTGGTCTTCTAGAAGCTGAATTACTGCTTCCATACAGTGATTGGGAAGTCACGAACCAACCACCAACTATGGAATAAGTAAATATAAGATATTTTATAACGTTGGCTAAATTATATCATCATTTCATAACTTAGTGTAAGTTTTCCCCGTTGCAGTAATGTAATAACAAAAGAAAATTTATATTCGTTTATTTTTTTACATTTATACAAAAGAAAAATGTCATTGCACATGTAATTCAGAGCTAATTAAATTTTTCGTCTACTGAAAGGAAATTAAATCTTTTTTTATGATATTATACAAATTTTTCAGAGGGTAAAAACTAGATTCACCATAATGCACGAAGGAACAAAGTTTTATAATTCTTTATTACCAGAGGTCAAATCTAAAACATCGTTTTAAGTTTGAAATTTACACCAAATTTGAGGAGCAGTAAGCTTGAATAATTTCCTATTAGTAATTATTAGGACATATTTAATATATTAAATCTAAAAATATTGGTTCTATCAGTTTTCCTGTAACTATCTACCACTATTCAACAGGAAAAACAATAACTTCCTATTTATTTAAACAATCCACAAGCTGCACTTACATTGCGGATATTGATGAGGTGACGAGCTCTGTTGCGGATAATGAGTACCCACAAAATCCCTTTGATAATATCCTTCAGGTCTTTCTTTTGCATCCAGGAATGCTTTCGCAAATGGATTATATTTAATCTTGAGTGAAGTTACTTCTTCATTCTGGTAGGCAGTGACTGCTATGAATTGCGTTTCGGGAAAAGGATACGTCATGATGCGTCGTAGATCTGTACCGACTTTTACTAGGTGCACTCGAGGTTCATATTTATGTAAACTGTTTAACATAATCTGAAATCACAATTAATGTCTATCAATGTCAATTAAGGTAATGTATCAAAACTGCAAGAAAAATACTCTGCAGTAAACAAAACAGCGCGATGAATCAATAAATCCCGGGCGCACTACACGGTTGGAATATGAAACTAAACAACAATAAAAAAAAATGTGTAAAAGTTCTAAACCCAGAAAAAGTTCTGGGACAACATTAATCTATTAAGTCCATAGTGATATTATAAATTCCAAAGTAACTTTATTCGTCTGTCTGCTACGCTGTCATGGCTAAATCGCTGCACCGATTTCAATGTATTTTGACATGGAGATACTTTGATTTTTAAGTAGTCCATGTGGGTCACTCTAAACCGCAATACCCGACGTACACGCAGGCAAAGCTACAGGCAAAAGCTAGTAATAATATATTTATTACACATGTGAATTTGTTTTAAGTTATTTTAAACGTGTAAGTATATATATTCCATTCTTCCAAAGTTGACATGACATTAACATCAAGTCTCCGACACTAACAATATTATAATCATTTTTTTGGACAATAGGGCATGGATTTACGTATTTTACTAATAATAACTTTTTTTTTAACTCGGGTACTAAAATATTTTAAAAAAATTCGGCATTCTAATGTCGTCTAAATATAATTTAAAAATCATATTTTAAGGCAAAACTAATAATAAAAGTTTAAAAATTAAAGTGAAAGCACAGATAGGGTTTAATTGAATAACAATAATATTAATATTAACACTATGACGCGACGGGGGCATTTAACTTATATCTAAAATATGTGCGATGTAAATATAACGTCGAGACAATAATTATTACAAATGATAGTGCGTACAGGCACCCGCTAAACAGTTGGTAAAGCTACAGATTTCACACCGAGCCGTCAACATATGGATCTAGATGTATCAGATGTTTGCTTTCATATTCATTCGCACCACATACAACCGTGAGAACTGGCTTCTATGAACTAGCGGTAGCCACCACGGAACTGTAGCATTGTAACACCTCGCTATCGAAATCTGTCATAAAATGAGTGGTCTGACAATACTGTGAACTAATTATTATGCTTGGTCAGGTACCTAATCAGCCGTGGAGACCGCTATAAATATTGAATTCGTAATTTGTGTTTATTCTTCTTCGGTTCATTTATGTGCATGACATACAATGTAAATGTAATATTTGTGGCTAGCTTTACAGAGATGCTTGTCTAACTAAAGAATACGCGTACTTGTCTCGGCATCGTTGAGGTACGTATGCTAAATGTGTGCATATGCATGTCATGTCAACGTCTTAATTCATAAAATCGCTAGACTAAGCATTGTAAGTATGTTTTCTCGAAATCTTTTTCGTTAGGGAAATGCACATCTTACAATCTAACTCTGTTTCTTTTTTCGTGGAGATGTTTGTAGAAATAAATAGTAGGTACTCTAACATATTTTCGAGTATCAACATAAACTTTTTGCAATTATTTTTATCCAAAACTGATATAATAGGTAATTACTCGAGACTTTTCACGAAAAAAAACAAATGAAATCTCTGTTACCATATATATATATATCATACGAAAATATCTCGATTCTGTCAACATATAGAGGACACAACACGTGTGTTTTAACTACTGATTAAAAGGTTATCGTAATTATGGATCACTTCAACATAATTAAGTAATTTTATATAAATTAATTTGTCCTACCCTATGCCATACTCTATTGGAGTAGAAGAACTCTGCATGAACCTACAACTTTTACGTAATACATGCCTTTTACATAATATCACTAAGGAATGATTAAACTAAATACGTGATTGAGATTTTTCAAGACTCTTCAACATAATATATCTAAGCAAAATTTAGCAGAAAAGTGTAAGTAATACCTGGCCGTTTCCATTTGTTTTATTCGTTAATTTCACTTTAGCGAAGGATATTGGTTCTTTCATCCAATGTGCTCCAAAATTGGGACTCTCAGGATGAATGTAGATAGCATTCGATGGCGGCACCTCGGCTTTGCCACCAGGAACCTGAAAAGAATAATTAAACATTTGTGAGGTTTATTTAAATATTTAAAATAAATATACCTTGACCATAAAATTCTATTATTTAAAAATGATTATAAATTTAAAAAAAATAGACTGATACATTTTTTAAATACAAAATAAAAAACATACCCATTCTCCATTAACATATTTCCATCGATGAGAATCTACTTGTACAAATTCTAAGAGGACAGTATACATAGCCGTTGGATCCAGACCGCTAGCAGTTACTTTAACTACGGGGAACATTCGTCTGAAAGAAAATTAACGTAAACTATAGTATGTAAATATATATTCCAAAAGGGCAATGATATGTAAGGCACTATTATAATAACAAGATAATGTAAATACAAGTTATTGAAAATTTTGAAAAAGATACACCAAAGTTTAATTTGAATATTTTTTTTTGTTCATTTTTACAAATATTTTTTTGTTGATATCTGACTAACTTAATAAAGAAGAAGAAAGAACTGTTGTTTTTCATGTGGTTGCGCTAACCACTAGACCAGCAGTTTTTTCAAACTTATAAGTATGGAACAAAATATCTGGTTTAGTGGTACCACTGACGAAATATAGTATATTGTGTCATTGGTAGGTACAGACGTACTTAGTTAGGGTGTAAGTTTAAAGATTCCAGAAAGATTCCAGACTTCATTACTTAAAGTCAAACTCGTTTTAGAGTTTAATTGTGATTACGGCATTTTCTTCTGTCTGCCAGAATGTTAGTACTACTAAAATCTTATTTTGCCTGAATATATATTTTAGTTACGCCGACAAAGTGGTAAATTCAAATTCAAAATCATTTATTCAATTAAGACACTAAGTGACATTTATGAACGTTAAATTGAAGCTGCAGTTAAAAATCATAGATCGACACAAACAGACGCCACAGCATGTGCTGTTTTATCGAGGTAAATTAGACGAAAACACCAAAATCTAATGCCTGCCTATGTCGATCCATAACTTCCAGTTTCCAAAACGCGTAGAGCCTCATAAGAAGAATACTGGCAAAGAAACTCCTGGCCACTCATTTCAAAGTCAGATTTTCAGGTACATAGTGTTAGTATTGCATGGAAGGTAAAGTAATAGTATGTCTAAAGCAACGCTGGCTAGGCCGACCAATCACCCCAAGCAACACCCGTTCACGAGTTTGACGCATGGACCAGCCATCATCTCCTTCGCCATATCGCCACGCATTACCTTCAACTAACAATTGTTTGTTAATATTTAGCTTAGTTATATGACAACAAGTTTGTGTCTATCTAATAAAACCTTAAGCCCATGACTGTTTGTCGTTTTGATAGTCATTGATCGTATAGTAGGCTTTCCTAATAAGGTGATTTTTTACAGTTAGCTTGAATTTATTTACAGGAAGGTCGATTACATGTATAGGAATTCTATTATAAAAACGTATACCAAGACCTTCGAACGAGTTGTGTACCTTATGTAAACAATGATAGGTACCAACGAGTTTAAATTTGTTTCTTTTATTAATATTGTGTACATCACTGTTTTTCTTATAGTCATTAATGTTGTGCCTAACAAACATAATATTTGCAAATATATACTGTGATGCAACAGTTAAAATACCTATATCATTAAACAACTCTCGAAGAGAGACTCTAGCACACTAGTTACTAGCTACATTGAGCGGATGGCTCGTTTTTGTAGAATTTGTTTTGTAGAATAAAAGGACATGACGCTGTGAAAGTAGCTAAAATAAACTAACCTAGCTGTGTCCGTTTCAGTGAGCTGACGTACCTTCCAAACCGCATAAGCTGCCGAACTAAGTCTACCCGCAAGGCTGTCTATCTGGGCTCCCCATTGAAGTTTACTGTCTAATGTAATTCCTAAGAACACTGTTGAGTCTACAATACTTATGATTTCATTATTTATTGTTAGATGAGTACCTAGTTGTTTTACATTTGGCATAGTTAATCTCACACACTTTGTTTTATTTTGTTTTATTTGGTAATATAGAGTATTGAAAAAAAAACATAGTCTATTCCTACACGTAAAATGAGAACCTTTATTCTTTTAATCCTATAACCTTATGAAAAGTAATCTTGAATATATTTTTTTCTGCTGTAAACAAACAAACCTGTCGGTAAGTAATAATAATAACTCCCGTATCAAAAGACACTTCATTCTGAAGCCTGCCTGATTAAGGCCCTTCCGATATCTTAAAATATTATCTAGGACTGTATCAAGAAGTTTTGTTTTTAAAGCAAAAAACGTAGACCACCATCGTGAAATGGGCCGTGATAATTCTACGTTTCTACGTATAATCTTTATATATATAATTCTTCTGTGAGTGTGTATGTCACTGAACTACTCTCGAACGACTGGACCGATTTTGATGAAATTTTTTGTGTGTGTTCAAGGGGATCTGGGAATGGTTTAGATTCACAATTTTGTCCGCTGGACAATGTTTTTTTAATTAATTTTTAATTTATTAGTAGTTATGGCAAAACGACGTTTGCCGGGACAGCTAGTATATTTGTAAAACATTATTCCTTTATTTGAAGTAGTACCTAACAGTTAGGTACTTTATTACGAATAAGTATTTGTCACCATAAACATCCTCTTTTTTCTAGCTTAAACATTACTGATACCCTGATCCCGCACGGTTGTAAATTAGAAGACCTATAAATCTAATACGCTTTATTTTTAACTATCTCTAATATATCTCGTAATCCATGGGAGACAAATATCTCATAATCCATTGAGATTTCCTTGACTGCGAGTTCTTTGCAAAATACTGTTTTTTTTTTCTTCTTTCATTAAAATGTATTGAATACTAGCTGTACCCGCTACTTCGTACACGTGACATGTGAATTTTTTCCACCTTTTTAACCTTCCCTGGATTATGACAAACATTTCAAAACCAAAATCAGCTAAAGCTGCTCTCGAGTTTTAGCGATAGAATCGAACAGCAATTGATTTTTATACATAAGATATGACTTCCTTGAACTTTTAAACTTCATTTTAAAAGAAAATAAAGTGGTTTTGTGAGCAACCTGAAGCTTTGAAGGGTATTTTATAATACTAGTTAATTATATTATAATAGTGTGCACGAACAGTTTAATCTATACTAATATATAAAGCTGAAGAGTTTGTTTGTTTGTTTGTTTGTTTGTTTGAACACGCTAATCTCGGGAACCACTGGTCCGATTTGAAAAATTCTTTCGGTGTTGGATAGTCCATTTATCGGGGAAGGCTATAGGGTATATATCATCACGCTACTACTAATAGGAGCGGAGCAACAATCAAGAATGTTTCAAAAACGGGGGAAATTTTCACGCTACGGGCAATATAAGGCGCAAACGAAGTTGCGTGGGTCAGCTAGTATCGATATATTTAGTGATGGTGTGTCAGGAGTGAGAAGTTGTTTAAGACTTAAAATCTTTAGGGGTAATGATGAGACGTCCGAGTAACTAATGAATAAGAGAGTGTACTACGTGTGTAATCAATTTGTTTGCTATGTTGGTGTATTTGTGTCTGTGCCTGTTTAGTATTAAATAATATGTGTTGATACTACCTTGTGCACTTTAACTTTATTCTGTTGTATATAAGCGAGGATTTGTCATTGACTGTCTGTTTTTGTATTTGATTATACTATGATTTAGAAGCTGTTAATCCTCCATAATATGTAAATCTATACAAATAAATAAAATTGGAATGTCTGTTTGTAATATTAAAATAAACGCTTTTTACTAAATGCATATGTATACACGGTACATATACCAAAACAACATTTTTACAATTTTTGTCTGTCTGTTTTCGGTCTGTCTGTCTGTCTGTTTTTTTCCGGCTAATCTCTGAAACGGCTGGACCGATTTTTACGGGACTTTCACTGATGATATAAGTAGTAACTTAGGCTACTCTTTTAGAGTAGCTTCGCCCCGCGACGTTACCCGCGGTTGACACCGAGGGGTTCAGCTGGTTAGTTAATAAAAAAGAACTTGTTTGAAAACTGTAATTTTCAGTTTATGTTTTTCGTTGAATTATAAGTTTAAGTACGTAGTGATAGGAATATTTTCATGTATACTTGAACGTTACAGAAACTCTTTTATTAATTGAATCGTGTACTCTGAAATAGGTATAACTCATTTAAAATTTGATTAACTGAATCTATGAATACGTAACTGGGTAAATGGATCGGTGTTATCTAATTGGCTAATGTAACACCTATATGTCGGAATCACAGCGGGGCGATCGATCGGTCGAAGCGGTTATTGAGAAACGGTGACGTCAGTTTCGCCGACGTCACTTGCATATTTTGTCAAGTGGCACTCGAGATTTTAAAGCAATAGAAATCGCTCTTAATCAAGTCTAGTCTAGTCTAGTAATCAATCTTCATTATTACACACGTTGGTAGGTAGGGTTTATTTGCACAGTCAAAGACAATATAAAATTCCAATAGTTTATTGAATCAATGAAGCTACAGTTAAAATCATAGATCGGCACAACCTTGTCAAAGTGAATTAGGTGAGAACACCAAAATCCACTGAACGTCCGTGACGACCTATAACCTCCAGTTTCCAAATGCGTAGGGCCTTATGAGAAGAAACCGGAAAAGAAACTCATGGCCACTCTTTTGAAAGTTACATCTTAACTTATTAGTTACAAACTATCAATAGTCAATTACAACAATTAAGAAGACTATGTACTTAGCTTATTTACAGCTTGTCTTTCCTCGTACAATGCCCGTACTAAACTGATCTGTTGATTCTATTTTACTTCAATACGAAACGGTGGGTAGTTAGTTTAAGAGCCAATAGGTTAGTAGTCCCGCAACTCGTGCGGCCGCTCTCTTTTATACCGGCTGCTCGCTTTAACTAGTGGTGACACCTACCACTATATTCGGTGTTACCCGCACACATTTTAGTAACATTTAATTTAATATTGCTTACAGAATCGACTAAAACTAAAACGACATTATTAAATCAAGCTGTAAGTAAACTAAGACGTAATCACATCGTTAATAACAAATAATCAGTGCGCCTTCTTTTGCATACACCGTCCACAGATTCCACCCAAACTGCCATGTTTCTCGATGCACAGTTTGACGTTTCGAATAATCGATTGAAATAAACACGAATTCAAATTAAAACTTAAGAAAACTACTCGTTCTCCGACACGGCCATCCTGATGCATCACACGTCCTCGTGTGGGTCATCTGTAAACAAAGAAAAAAGCAACCACAGTAGCTCAATTTATTCGGCCGGTATTGCCTGGCCCACAGGCATTCTGATGGACTTACACGTCTACGTGTTTATTAACTGAGGAATCATCTGAACATTGAATCCATCCTCTCGGCTATTCCTGACCAAAATTAAAGTTTCATAGAAACCAATTTCAATGATAACAAATTACTTTGCCTTCATGATTTTAATTTTAAATTTGATTTATCTATTCACGTCAGATATCACGATAAGGTTCTGACCATGCTCATTTATGTCTCTACTAGCATAATCACGCAAGTCTTAGTACAAACAATCACTATTGTTAACCTAGGTTCAGCACCTTTGTTTAAACAGCCAGTAACAGCGTTAAGACGTTTTGACTTAGTCGCTTAACCAGCAACTGCGTATAATCACTTATCCAGCGGCTTGTTGCTCAACTCTTAGCCAGAGATCGAGATCTTTTTATTGTCACTTAACCAGCGACTAACATTCGCATAGCCAGATGCGCACCGCGCACTCTCTACAGATAAGTACTGCACGAGCTACGGCTACAAATGACCAGCGAGACCTAAGCAGGTTGTGAAACCAGGTTACCAACACTACATCCCTTGTAATTAAATAACTTTGTTTATTAATTAAAATAAACTTAAAGAGTGTCATCCTATCTCTATCAACAATGGTCTGGTTAAACGTCACAAAATACATTCCAAATAATTGTTCACGAACAAAATAAAGACTTCGATTAATTTAATAAACCATTCAAGGATCATTGTTTTCTACATCATGTTCATTGGACAAATCAATAGGGACTTCACTAGTGGGTATCTGACGGTCTGTATTCACTTTGATAACTGCGAGTGTAGATGATCAATGGTTGGTAGAAAATATGTGTGGGTAGAAAATATGTGTGCTAATATTTCGGCGACCACGTAAGGACCTTAATACTGGAGTCTAATTTCATTTGATTGCGATCCTCATTTTATAAGAGAATGTAGGCACCAATAGAAACGACCTTATTATTTTAAGAACTTTTCGAAAATTACAACTGAAAAGCGTAAAGCAAGCAGATTTTCATTCTTTTCTTTAAATAATTATGTCGTTTGAAATACAGTAATCGTGTACCTACTACAAGAAATGCTATTCAGTGCATTTCTTCAACCCGGATATCTTGGCAGAATTTCTTTTTTTTTTTCGTTTTATTAAAAAGACAACTCTCCCATTAGGAATAATCATCCTGTGTCACGTGGGACCTCACAAACGGACATAAAAATCACCCAGACTCAGGGCAAGAATTTGTGAACCACACAATACTATGTTACAATAAGGGCGGGCGTTATCTACCCTCAATAACATTACTGCACTATATTGTCGTTGGCCCAGAAATCTATCTGACAGAATTTGTCTTATTAAAGAGCATTTGAAACAAAATGAAAACTTCTCACCAAATCTTTCTTGGAGCTGAACTAGAGCTAGCTGGATGGAGCTGACATTCACTGACTTTCATTACTCGGTTTGTAAATTATTTGCCTTGGCATTCATATTGGAACTGCATCCATGACACCACACTTTTCAAGGTTCAAGTAATCGTCTTCTGCGCTTTGGTTTCCTTTGACTGTCAGGCGAGGTAGTATCTGAAATCTCAGATTAAATGTTAGCAATATTGTCACGAGTAAAATTGTCCTAATCTATACTGGATTACGTAAACATGATTTTGCCACAGCTTTGACAGCGCTTGTATTTTTCACACATCACTTCACTTTTACAGTCGGAGTAGTTCTCTCACTAGTTGGCGGTTCTCGTTTAACACAAATTAATTCAGTATCGAAAAGATTTTTTTTTTTAACGTAGGGTAAACGAAAATAAAATAATAACAATCTGCCCTGTATTCTGTTCCTGATCCGTTATGGGTAACCCATAGGGGTAATCCATAGGGGTAGTTCATGGGAGTAATCCACAGATAATCCATAGGGTAATTCACAGTTAATCCATAGGGGTATCCATAGGTAATCTCTAGGGGTAGTCCACAGGGGTAATTCACAGGTAATCCATAGGGTAATTCACAGGTAATCCATAGGGTAATTCACAGGTAATCTCTAGGGGTATCACAGGTAATCTCTAGGGGTATCACAGGTAATTCACAGGTAATCCCACTTCTGATGTCGGAATCACAGCGGGGCGATCGATCGGTCGAAGCGGTTATTGAGAAACGGTGACGTCAGTTTCGCCGACGTCACTTGCATATTTTGTCAAGTGGCACTCGAGATTTTAAAGCAATAGAAATCGCTCTTAATCAAGTCTAGTCTAGTCTAGTAATCAATCTTCATTATTACACACGTTGGTAGGTAGGGTTTATTTGCACAGTCAAAGACAATATAAAATTCCAATAGTTTATTGAATCAATGAAGCTACAGTTAAAATCATAGATCGGCACAACCTTGTCAAAGTGAATTAGGTGAGAACACCAAAATCCACTGAACGTCCGTGACGACCTATAACCTCCAGTTTCCAAATGCGTAGGGCCTTATGAGAAGAAACCGGAAAAGAAACTCATGGCCACTCTTTTGAAAGTTACATCTTAACTTATTAGTTACAAACTATCAATAGTCAATTACAACAATTAAGAAGACTATGTACTTAGCTTATTTACAGCTTGTCTTTCCTCGTACAATGCCCGTACTAAACTGATCTGTTGATTCTATTTTACTTCAATACGAAACGGTGGGTAGTTAGTTTAAGAGCCAATAGGTTAGTAGTCCCGCAACTCGTGCGGCCGCTCTCTTTTATACCGGCTGCTCGCTTTAACTAGTGGTGACACCTACCACTATATTCGGTGTTACCCGCACACATTTTAGTAACATTTAATTTAATATTGCTTACAGAATCGACTAAAACTAAAACGACATTATTAAATCAAGCTGTAAGTAAACTAAGACGTAATCACATCGTTAATAACAAATAATCAGTGCGCCTTCTTTTGCATACACCGTCCACAGATTCCACCCAAACTGCCATGTTTCTCGATGCACAGTTTGACGTTTCGAATAATCGATTGAAATAAACACGAATTCAAATTAAAACTTAAGAAAACTACTCGTTCTCCGACATATATATATGTACCTATTATATATTTTAACACAAATTAAAAATTTACGTTCATTTAAGGTCGGCAAAGGCACTCCTTACTACTAACCATGTATGCTGTAACTACAGATTTTCTAAAGGACTTACATCTGATTATTATATAATTTAGATATTTTTATAATATAATGATTGATGATCAACAACTAAAGTTTGTGAACCCGTCAAAGTGATGTATTCATATGTTACTAGCTGTTGCCCGCGGCTCCGCCCGCGTGTATGTCGGTTATCGGCTATCGCTGCAAATAGTAGCCTATGTGTTATTCTGATGTATAAGCTATATTACTGTAAAGTTTAATCCAAATCCGTTCAGTACTTTTTGCGTGTAGAAGTTACAAACGTACACACTCACAAACTTTCGCCTACATATATTAGTGTGATTGTTGATAAAAGAGCGAACTACGGTATTGTACTACACGTACGTGTGAACTGTTCTATGACTATCGTTTATTTTGTATTTTTACTACCATTCACTTGGTAAATCTTAGGATTTGCCTAAAAGACAAGGTAAAGGTTCCCTCTTTGCTGTTGAAACATTCTGACTAGACGAGTTTGAGTGGATTGTGTTATATCCAAAAACAACATTTACCAGCCATCACTGATAAAACCGAGCATATACTAAATTCTAATGGTAAAAGTTCGTAAAAAACGTTAATTCTTACATTTATGAAGTTGTGTTGGTAGATCCCAAGATTTACTGGTGAAATTGTTGTTGCCTATCTTTTCTTTGTTATTATTTCTTTTCCGTTTTAAAGAAAGATTCAGACGATAACCGCCGGTAGGAGATAATTTCTCATAGATAAAAAAATACACTTTTTTTACCCATTGCGACAAGTAAAGGCTTACTAATCATACTTGGCTTGTATACAGGTTTTCTACTAATTAAGACAGAATACATAGTATAATAGTAGCATTAAAATTTGCAACTATCATCGAGTTTCACAAGAACATACGTCTCATCTTCAAGGGTAAGGGTTCCGTCATTGCTACGGAGCGGGCGGTATCATTTAGCCGTCCAGCGTTAATGAGTAAGACTTACCGCGTTAATAGCTGAAAACTAGCCGCCGGTCGGTGAGCGGTTAGCACCAGCAAAATGTGACCGTGTATCTACCAACACTGCTTTTTTGGCTTTGCTACTGCTCTGTGTGGCCCAAAGTTTTGTATGAAGCACTGGCTTCATGCAAGTGCATGAATTATAACAGACAGACAAAATCTTTTCTAGGTACATTGACGCTTGGTTCTTTTAGTTGACGCTGATGATTACTACCATTTATAGTTTTACCATATTTGGCAAAAGTCTAAGTTTACAGTTAATAATAGCTGTAGTTGTGAAAATAATTTAATACCTTCAAAATAAGATAATTAAATCTTATGAATGTAATAGAGACGACATACGATGATAGAAACTAACTCTATCATATATCTCGTTCTATGTACACCCAAACTGAACAGCATTTACAAAACTTTTTAAGACAATGACTGACTTACAATGTTTTTTTATAAATATATAGCACACATTAAATACTATTATTTAATGCTGCTTACCTCATATTACTTGATCAAAAGAAACCGTCAAATTATTAATTCAGAACTTTACAAGTCACATTTATCACCATAATTTTAACGGTCAAATGACTCTGTCAAATACACAATGTCTCTCTACTCTCTACTCTACTCTGTCAAAGAGGAGGCTTGGAGGTTGTTTAGATATTGAGCAATAATAATTATAAATTATTAATAGATATTATGAGTTGCAAAAAATATCTATTTGAGGTCTTGTATTTATATATCTTCTTCTCTCATGTATAAAAATCAATTGCTGTTCGTTTGTCTCGCTAAATATCGAGAACGACTGGGCTGATTTAGCTGATTTTGGTTTTATAATGTTGGTCGTAGTCCAGGGAAGGTTTAAACGGTGAAAAATTAAAAATAACTTGAAAATCCAAATATCACGTTTACGAAATAGCGTGCACAGCTAGTATATAATAAATATTTTACCTCAGACGTAAAATTATACAAAAACATCTTATTGCCAGTTCTACATTATTTTTGTGTATTCTACACCAATTTCATGGTTTTATTAGCAATAAAATATTTATGATGTTCTTTTATCTCGGTCCGCTAGTTTTACATACATGAATTTATCAGATTACGTCATGTGTGTTTCTCAATAAAAATTGACTAAAATTTGACGTGTTGGTTCTCATTAGTATCCGATACACATTATAATGAAATTAAAGTATCAATTTTTACCTTCCATTCTTAGTGACTATCATTTCGTTGGTGAGGGTCTGAAACCGGACCCATAGTTCTCTATCATCCAGCGCGACATTAACTTCTCTCTCGCGCCCATTCCGAGATCCGCTTGCGCCGCCTCCAACTGTCGGTTCAACAGCACTTAGGATGTGCGATGCTGCCATCCTAACAAAATAAAATAAAACACATTATTGAGTACCATGCAATCTTAAACATCTGAAAGTGTCCGTCAATCAACCTTTACTACATAGCAAATATCCTTGGAATGTGATGTGTTTGTATGCATTAACTGCATACGATTCCATAACGATATTTGCCTCAAACTAGAAATAGAGATTTTCTTACTGTTGGATTGGCACTTCAAAAAATAGATATATCTAATCAGAACATGAGTAGAACCCAAAATTATTTTAAAGTGCAATACGTGAAGAATAAATATAACTGGGAATAAAGTTTTCTGAGGTATTATAAGTCTTCGGCCAGTTGAAAATGCACCTTAATACCCGCTTTTCTGGTTTCTATACAGAAGACGTCTTTTCTGAAGTGAAATGCTTATATGATGATTTGTACGTTTATCATGCATCTCGACATAGTCACATTAACACGTCACTATACCGAAGCTATACAAGAAGTCGGCACTGACGAAATTGCGATTGCGGCTATTGGTCAGTTGAAGCTTTTAAAGGCTTCTAAACCTTTTTAACGCTATCCTGTTCGAAGGGAGAACTCCAGAAACGTGGAGTGTAAATGTGGTCATCTTATTCTTTAAAAAAGGGTGACAAGACCATGCTGAAGAACTATCGACCCATTTTTCTTCATCATAAACTATCTGTCACTAAGTTTTTAATCAGTGCGTCTCACCCGTCATGACATACGGAGACGAAACGTGGACACTTACGGTACGGCTGATCTACAAGTTTAAAGTCTCTCAGTGTGCTATGGAGAAGCCTATGTTAATCGATATAGCTCACAAGTTTAGCAAACTGAAGTGGTAGTGGACTGGCCATACTAGCCACAGAATCTATAACCTTTGGGGTAAAAGAGCTCTTGAGTGCTCGGGAAACGTAGTGTAGGACGTCCACAGGCCAGGGGGAGTGATGATTTGCGCAAGACCGCTGACAGGAGCTGATGCGAGAATACGAGAAGCCGAGGATCAAACCATTTGGCGTGCAATTAGAGAGGCCTCTGTTCAACTGTAAACTGCAATAAAGTACTGATGATGAAGATATGGAAATATTCAATCGAGAGAAATTAATCTAATTTTAAACAAGAATATTGAGCTTTGTCGTGACAGCACTTTTTTTATTTAAATTTTAGGCTTTCGCACTGGTTGTAATGCTGCACATAGCATTTATTCTAATTATCGTTTATACCTTCATATTTGAAATAAAGTTGATTTTAAACAACAGCAAACGATAAAATAATCAAGTGATTTTTAAAAATTAAAAACCTCTTTTTGCTTTTTAGTCGATTACAATAAGCCTTACCTACAATTATCATTTTAAGTAATAGGTCCAAATTTCATTAGGTTTATATATAATACTATACCAATAAATTTTTAGTGATCAGTAAGCATAATATAAAAAACGTTTTTTAGTCAAATAAAAAAAATTACATTACAAAACAACATATTTTTGAAATGAAATGAAGTGAAAAATATTTATTTTGACACACACTATAAAAATAATTGTTTACAAATAAAAAAAAGGAAAGCACATAACACAAAACTGTACCAAAAATGGACCCAATTCAGCATTGTGTAGGCAAAAACCTGACGCTGATTTTCAATTGGGCCCAAGTGACAGTATACCCAATACTACTTAACTGACAATTAGTGACTTTATAAAAAATAATTTCACTATTATTATTATCACCATTATACCAGTATAACATATTATATTTGTGCCGTGACGTGACGTCCTTTGATTTTTTTATAAGACTTAAAAATCTTTAGGGCTTTATTTGTAAAAATTAATAATATGCTACATACATAGTAATAAAGCTAATAATAGATATAGTAGGAAAACTTTTCAATTTTATTTATTGTCAATGGTCACATTATGTCTGTTCTGCCATTATAGAAGTTTAGTACCTGAATTACCGAGATTTGTTCAATAAATTTTCTAAAAATGAATCCTAGCTAGATCGATTTATGGTCTCCGAAGTCCCCTGTATACTTAATTTCATGAAAATCATTGACGCCGTTTCAGAGATTTAGATAATATATATTTACCTAAAGGTATTAGAATTTATATTTATAGGTAATATTAGAATTATTAAACTAACATCTTCATCAACTCCATCACCGAATCTACACACTACTCAAGTGAATTAACTCAAATGAAATTTAAACTGTTTTTTTAATACATCACCATATGCAACTATCACTGCATTTATAAAAAAAAATACGTGCAAGTATAATAATATGTAAATGACACCATATAAGATGAATGAAGACGAACAAAAAAAATACACTTTTGTTGTTTTGTTATTTTATGTAAATTATCGTGTCTAGCGCAATAAAATTGAGTTAAGGCTGTCAATGATACAATAAAATCATTGTAAGGCTGTATATAATATTTAACATAAGAAAATTAAATACTTTACTTATGTTTTGTGAGTATACCGTTAACTTTTGTGAGTATACTTCAACGTTTTGCAACATTTAGATAATTAACTTTGCCATTAAGTTTGTTTCTATGTTCATCGCTTCCCGGTAAAAAAATGCTGCTGCTCCTTAAAATTACTAAAAATTTCAGTTGTAATGACTATGCCAATTGCTTTCCGTATATAATATTTTTTTGAAGTTTGACCATTTCAAAAAGTATCAACCTACCTGCCCCGCCTGCCCGTAATCTATATCGTAATTAGCATAAAATAATGATACGCCTCCATTTCGATTTGCTTAAATTGTTACTTAATCTTAATATATATAAATCTCGTGTCACAATGTTTGTCCTCAATGGACTGCTAAACCACTTAACCGATTATAATAAAATTCGCACACCATGTGCAGTTCGATCCAACTTGAGAGATAGGATAGTTTAAATCTCAAATTAAAGGGTCACCCATCCTTAAAAAAAATTATGGCAAGACGACGTTTGCCGGGGCAGCTAGTCTAATATATAAAATTCTCGCGTCACAGTTTTATTTGCAAAACTCCTCCGAAACGGCTTGACCGATTCTCATGAAATTTTGTGAGCATATTGAGTAGGTCTGAGAATCAAACAACATCTATTTTTCATCCCCCAAAATGGTAAGGGTCACACATCCTTAAAAAAAAATTATGGCAAAACGACGTTTGCCGGGGCAGCTAGTCTAATATATAAAATTCTCGTGTCACAGTTTTAGTTGCCAAACTCCTCCGAAACGGCTTGACCGATTCTCATGAAATTTTGTGAGCATATTCAGTAAGTCTGAGAATAGAACAACATCTATTTTTCATCCCCCTAAATGGTAAGGGTCACCCATCCTAAAAAATTTTTTATGGTAAAACGACGTTTGCCGGGACAGCTAGTAACTTATATAATACTAGCTGTTGCCCGCGGCTCCGCCCGCGTGTATTTCGATTATAGCGGTAAAAAGTAGCCTATATGTTAGTCTTACGTATAAATTATATTATTGTAAAGTTTCATCCAAATCCGTTCAGTATTTTTTGCGTGAAGAGGTAACAAACACTCACAAACTTTCGCCTTTATTTATCAGTGTAATAATGTTGTGAAATGCAGAAAATGCAGTCTGAAAGATATAAATTTTACCTAAAATGTTTTAATCCTAAATTAAAACTTAATATTTAACTTACGAATATAAATTTGTATTACTTAGAAATATAAAATGGGACCTCATTGTGAAAATAATTACGAGAGGCGAACGTTTTGAACGAATTGCGCGCATCGTGATTGTCAGTAGATACAACGCTATGTAATATCGCTTAATTATTATTGCAATTCAGTCCCGTTTTGCCTTTTTCGGTCGTATTTTAATAATACTGAACTGAACGACATATAGTCAATGGTCATATTGTTATACAAAGTCATAGTTAGTCTACAATTTGCACAATAATAATTACGATCCTATTAAAATTGGAACGTAATTAATATATCTCACTATTCATTTACATTATCTCGGATACTAAAATGATGTTATCTATTTTCTCAGTTTGATCATTACTCTAAAATAAAATCGTTATCCGATGGAAAAGGCTTCACCAGATTTGAAAAGAAATGAAAGTTGAAAGAAAAGTGAAGACTAAGAGTTCTTGTTTTAAATTCGATCAAAACATTCTATTTCCGCAACAACCATAGCACTTTCCCTTATTTATCTAAAAAAGGTAGCAATCAATGGCTCCGCTATTGTAAGCTATCAGTACATATATTAAACTTACGTAAAAAATAAAGAGCGTCCTAAAATTACAATATTAATTTATGGGCAAATTCAGTTTTGCAAATCAAATATTGCGAAGATTTCCATTACGCCACGTTGGATTGTATCTATGAGCAAATCAATTGACAACATCTTTGTCTTATGTAATCAACGCAATGTCTGTGCACGATTTATATTCGTTCTTTTTTACATCGGTCGAATTCTTGTGATATTTACATAGGTACCACGTACTGTTAAAATATCATCGGGATTTAGATCCAAATTTACAATAGCATTGATTTATCTAACTTTCGTGATATACTTTAGTTGTTTCGAAGGTAAGAATTTTTAAGAAGACCTACTAGTAAGAAATTCCTATAAAAATTATTACAAGTAGGAAATGGATAAAATTGGTTTTACTTTTTGTCATACGCCCAAAGCATACCTGTATTTGAAATTTAAAAAAATAAATAAATACTCTTCACGTTACGACATCTACGTAATTAGTTTTCAAACGAAAAACATCACGATGCCCATTGGCAATAGCAAATAAGACGGATATTTTATTATGAGTTTGGCTCCGACACGATCTCCACGGCTAATGTTTATTGTACTTATTATCACCGGCTACGTCGGTTCAACGTCCCAAACCCTAAGACTCAACGTTTTTTTTTAATTCAACTTTTCATCGAATTTTAGAAAGTCAACTTTATACCTACATTTTCCTATTTTTGTTTATATGTTTTACATTGTATAACAAAAAATGAGATTGAATTCATCATGTCGACGACATTGAGCAAATATCAATGATGCAGGACTACTTAGAGGCACGCAAATTCACGAAAAGATCCTAGAAGGAAGTAAGAGTACTTATTTCAATATCACTATTTAAGTTAATGATTATTTTTGTTATTTTTAATGTTTATACCCTAAAATCTTGTCCAAAAATATGAATTACGTTGCACTGATAATTTAAAATTTTAATTATCGGTATTATTTAAAATGATATTACGATTTGAAGGCGTCAATATGAATTTAGTTTGAATGCTAGATTGTTTTTGTAATATGTGTGAAATTTGAAATAAAACAGGTGAAGGTATATACAAGCTGCAGGTCGTTAATTTAAAAAATATATAAGTATCAGTATACCAATGTTAATATTAAGGCAATACCCTTGAAGATACCTATATCCCGTCCATTGATCCCTTTTGTAACAACATCATATAAAAAATCGGTCCGTTGGCCCTTTCCCTTTATGTTTTAACTTTGTTGTAGCTCTAAATATTCAGCGGTATTAAAACAAACATCAAAGTTTACGTACGTAGTAAAGTATAAGCAGAATACATGGCTTAACTATCACAAGGGTATTGACTACTAACAAACGTCTGTGGGTTTGGAAAAAAGTTAAAAGTGTACATGTGAGCACAGGTACATTTTTTTTGAAGATAGTTTTAGTTCGTAGTTAACAAAATTTAATTTGTAGTACTAAAACAAGCAATTGATTGAATTGATATTTGTTATAATTATAAGCTCCCCAGTGACTGATAGAGTAATATACTATTTGGTCTTGTGTAGAGATCGCCATCTTACATATCGCCACTGTATATAATTGCACTTTTCTTTTTAATTTATATAGTATCAATGATGTTTAACATAAATCAGAACAAAGCATTCACTGTGTACTACTTCAAAAATATTTATAACAATTATAACATAAAAAAAATCGTACGTTCATCTATAGTTTTATTCATGCCGTAGTTAATATGAAGAAATTTAGTCTTACTTCTTAACATATTCATGGCATATTTTAAGGTAAGTATCTACAATTAAAACCATATGCCTCTTCGAAGCCGTGTAGTGTAATTTCCTTCCACTGTTAAATACTTGCAAGTTGTAATTGCGTAAAATTGTTTTCATAACAAAAAACATCAACGCGTGCTGTGCTTGTGTGTGTCAGTTGGAACTTCACTAAATGTAGCTATAGGCCAAGTTACTTGGTAGTATTTACAGTTCAACTGGTGCACAAGTTCAAATTCAAAAGGGCTCGGCAAAATATCAGGAACGAGGTGATCCGGCAAAGAACTAAGTTCATCAACATAGTCACAAGATTAGGAAGCCGAAGTGGCAGTGATAGTAATATCCGTATCCTGTTATGCGTAATAGTTGGGGTAAATATATTCTTAAATAGAAACCGCTCAGTAAACGTTGTTTAGGACCTCCACAGGTTAGGTGGAGTGATGATTTACTCAAGATTGTTGGCAGAAGCTGGATGCGAGTAGCCGAGGATCGAACCAAGTGATGTGCAGGAGAAACCTATGTCCAGGACTGGACTACAATAGGCTGATGATGGTGATAAATATCGAAATTCCTTGAAAATAGCAACCCATGTTAGAACAGTTTGTAATCGCCTGATCGCTTATTAGTACGTACCGAGATAAGTATATAATTTTATATTATTTTGACTAGCCAGGATCATTTTTAATATTAGGTTGAATAGAACTCTGGACACGTTAACATCTACCAAATATTTTGGCATTTGTTTATGGAATAAACTAGCCTTCGAGCCTCATAAAATACATAAATATAGGTATAAATAAAAAACGAACGAATTCGTAATAACTAAGGCATATTTCTAATACTCTAATTGCATTTTATAGGCAAACTTTTACAGTGTGAGCAGTTAAAATGGTAAAATATTTTAAAAGTTTACATCCCATGGAATTTACAAAAAAATTTACTCATACCCGGCAAAAGGGAATACCCGTTAGTGGTACAAGTTTTTCTCATACGCACAAATGAAAATAATCTTAAATATATTTTCGTTACTTTTTAAGTCACTTTTGTTCTGAATAAAACATTTTTTCTAAAACTAAGGACTCCATATCAGCTATCTGCCAGTGAAAGTCCAGTCAAAGTCGGTTTAACTATTCCAAAGATTAGTCGAAACAAACAGATACAGTCAAAATTTTAACTGCCTTTTGCACTTCCACATGTACTTTGAGTAAAGCTGTTCATTTTAAATTAGAAACAAACACTTCAGTTTGATTTATTTGTATAGATAAAAAGGGTTTGGTGACGAATTTACTTGAAATCTTTGTAGTTATTAAAGTTTATGTAGTTAATTGTACTGGTACATAAATAGTCACCTACTCTGAACTAGACCAAAATTTTCATCAGTCTAGCTAATCTTATATTTAAAAGTCAATTACTGTTCGTTTACTTTGTTAAAACTCGAGACTCGGCTGCGCCGATTTAGTTGATTTTGGTTTTGAAATGTTTGTCGCAGTATTCGTCCAGGGAAGGTTAAAACAGAAAAAAATTAAAAATATTTTGAAAATCCAAATGCCACGTGTACTGTGTAGCGGGCACAGCTAGTATAATATAAATTCTCGAGTAGTCCATTGAAATCTTACATTTTTTTGGGGGTTAGCGTGCATTTCTCAAAGGACGCAATTTTATTTATTAGATATGAAGAATCTGAATAACCATAAAAGCCTTTTGCACCCCTTTTTCAGAAATGGCGGCCGGGGGACAAGGGTTGTAACCCCACAAACTTGAATTTAACTTTACACTGATATATCCTTCAGAATTCTCCTTCCTTCCTCTTTGAGAAACCCTTCCCAAAATGTCACTTTTCAATGAGCTAGAGCGCGTAAATGGTTTTTCTGGAAAAAAGCAAAGGAAAAATAGGGTATTTTTTTAGTATAAAACTATCTTTCGACACAATCATTCTTAATTAATACTAATCTTACTAATACTAATACAACACACTTGGTTTTTTGTATTTAAAAACAGAAAACACTAAAAACTTTGCAACTCTAACTTAAGCTTCCTTGTTTCATTCCGTGACAAGTATATTATAGTACCTAAGTATGTAAATTTACGAGAATATAATTATTTCCTGTGTGCTTAAGTTGACTCAACATTAAAAATTGAGCAATTAAAAATACAAGCACTCAACATAGTAGATTAATTTTCTTTTATTCCTCTTCTAAACCATTGATATATTAAAGAATAATCAACCAAGCTTGGCTTAGTGTAAGTAATTTCTAAAATCTGTAAATTGGAACCACTTACCGAACGCTAATTACGTACAAAATACTTATGCAAATGCTAAAAGGATCTTTTGTAGCTTGACTCTAAGTCAAACTTATTGAAAATTATATATTTATCATAAAGCCGCAGCCGAGGAGAAAGAACTCGTAATTTGTTTTACGTCCACATCAGAGAATAGATCCGAAGGTTTGTATCGTATTCCTTCAACATTTAAGCATTAAACAACAAGAAAGCAACCAACGGGCATGTATAAAGCGAAGTAATTACAGCGTTAGCCCACTCGACTGCAGCGTCATTATTCATCGTTTTACGACTCCATGAGTTATAAATATTAAACTTAGTCGTATAGATGCACTGCGAACATTTTCTTTTTAATGGCGAGGTTAAATAATATGATGCGCGATGCGAATATTGGCCCCGGTTTTGGTGCCAGCCATCATAGACGCTCGCAACAAAATGTACCTTCCCAGCGCACCGAACAATATGAATAGTTATCGCCTTTTAATTATCTGTAATAACGTTTTTATCTGTTGGCGCGTTGCTTCATCCCTTGAGCGGTCGGACTGAGTGCTAGGCGCGTGGAATGTCGCTTAATCGCGTCGCAGCGCCGACGTTTTACAGATCCCTATAAAATATCAAAGATAACAACGAGTGACTCTGAAGGCTGTTTCGAAAAGAGCTTGAGCCCAGTGATTGGACGTTTATGGCATTCGCTTCGATAAATGTATGTATTATGTGTGCAGGCGGTGTCGAGCAGCAATTGTCCAGCTCGCGGTGTGAGTAGTAGCACAACGTGCCCGCAGTGAGCCCAGAGGTGCTAATTTATCAAATGCAAGACCGACCAAACCGATATTGAAACCATTGAAACAACACATCTTGTGTTGTCTTTTCCAATTTCGTAGTTTGCAGAATAGCTCTGTAATGAAGGCCGAGAAGGCTATGCAAATGAAACGATGCCGAAAACTCAAGTAAGTATTTTAATGGTCTTGCGTCATCCGAGTTTCAAACTTGAATTTTCATTATCACTTTACGTACCTATATACCTACCTCCACCAGCCTTGATATGTTATTCAAACAATAGACTAAAATCAAGTAACCACAAGACTTGATCAACAAGATTTGACCTTACAAATAAAATATATTTTCTACTGTTGACTAAATGTTGACACAATATTCGATTACTTTGTGTACATATCCACCCAACAGTCGTGTGTAAATATATGTAACTATATATATAACTATATGTACGAAGGAATATCTATAATATTTAACTTTGTTTTGAACGTTAAATAAGTAAGATCTGTAAGTCTGTAAGTCTGAAAAAAATTGATTATGTAGATGATACTTCCGACACCGTCAATTTGTCAAATACCTACTTACCCAAATGTTACAAAAACAAATAGAAGTTTATAGCAGACATTTTTTTGTTTACTTTATTAGTATTCAAAAATAAAATCATTGGGGGCTGGAAATGAAAACCCTAAGTGTATTTTTTAGAAGGAAAACATGTACCAAAGCACATTAACATAATTATTTTTTTGACGTCCACCTCGCAGCCTAGACAACTTTTGCTTTTGGTTTTTGTTGTGTTCAGTGTAAATATTCAAATTCGGAAGCTGATAACCGCAATCAAACTTTTTTTGAGCTACATTTCAATTAAATTTTATTCCTCAATTCTGTGGTTGTCATAAAACTTTAAAGTTTGACGAGTAAAGCCCATTGAGGAACTCCGAATTGATATTAATTCAAATAACTCAGGTTAAAAAGTCAGGGTTTTATGCGTGTTGTAAAAGTTTATTGTAGGGCTTTGTGGCGAGCCGGACGCGCCGATAGGCCTCGCAGCCGATGACGGAACCTCCGCCGACCATGCCGCGGCGACTGCTCACTGCCGTCGCCTGCGACTTGCCGCCTTTGTAGTGTTCAGCGCTCACTCTTTGGAAACAATACCGCACGTGTGTACACTCTATAAATCCCAACGTCAGGTGGCTACTTTAAGTATAGTGCTCTTTTTATAACTCTATCTAAAATACAATCTAAAGAGAGACCTATCGATAAAATTAAAATGGATGTTACGAGCCTAATAGTAAAATAAGTGAGATCTTTATAATATCCAGCATTTTTGGATTAATGCCACTTTAATTTACAGGTATACTGTAAATTTGTGAAATATATTCACAAATTTAATGTAATTCTTTAAAAACATTAATTTAATTTGGAAAGGCTAAATATTTTGTTGATTGATTGATTGATAGATTGTTGAGTACTCCTAATTCTGATACGCTACGATTTTGTATTTGAAATCCTAAACTTATCTAATTACCAATAATACTTTATATTTACTTTATATTCGTAATATAAAGTCCTGTACTCACAATAACAAAAAAAAATTATTTCCTGGTCATCTCTGTTTCATCTGTAGATTAATCCTAGTATTTTTCCTTAGTTGCTTAAGTAGGATTCGTAACCCAAAGCAAATAAAAATATTTATCATAATAAGAGTTGCATTAGTTAAAAAAAAGTGTTTTACAAAATATGTATAAAACCTCAGTATCATTTTTGAAGACCTAGAACCAGTCTAAACTATGGGGGATTGGGGGTTCCCAATACTTAGAACTAAAACTCGTTTTTTTTTTCTTTTTTTGTGTATAAATCGTAATGCGGTTCACAGAATACATCTTCTTATCAATTCTTATAGTTTCGGAAAAAAGTGGCTGTGACATACGGACGGACAGGCAGACATGACGAATCCATAATGCTTTAATAGTTATTTGTTACACAAGAGTGCAAAGTTGCTTTTTAACCGCGTGCTCAATTTTGATGACCACTTGCTTGGTGTGCGAAGGATTCTAAAATTTTGAACCCTGTCAGCGAGGGAGTAGAAAGAGTACGAGAGTGAAAAATCTTGCACTCGAGTGCAACACGTACCTTTTCATGCCATCTCAGCGAGGAAATTACTAAATGCAAAAAAAAGCATTTACAATCACAAGAGTTTAACCTAAGGTTTCAACACTACGACGTGAAAAGAAAATGGCGCGGGCAAAGCAAATTAAAAAAAGTACACCAAGACGGTTCTGAGTCTGTTTTATATATTCATAGGTTTTATAACAAATAAAAAAAATGGATGATAAATTCGGCACCATGAAGGTAGAAGTAAATAGGTTTTATGATGTTTTGAATTCACAAACTTAGTGCACGCGATATTCTAAATTCAATTTACTTTGTTCTCTAGCGAATAAAAACGACTTTTGCAGTCAGATATCGAAGGGTAAAAATACTCGTTCCGAGATGGAGGGATGAAATGTTTATTTTTTATTTAACTCTTTTCCGTTTCCCGATCGTGTATACACACCATGATATATCTAGGTACATCATCGCATTCGATGTAAGCTTCTGGAGTTTGAATTTTGTCTTATAAAATTTACTAAGCCTTAACCATTATTAAAAAACCTATTGACCTATTTAATTACAATCTGATTAGTAGTTTAAACGCTGAAGTGGAATATACATACATAAGTACATATACTGCGAAATCACAATTGCGTTTTTGCTTTTGGCTTTGCCGTTAACGGGTAGAAAATAAACAGACAGCTTTGAAATTGTTACAAATTTTAAAACAATATGATGATTTAGTGGTGTTACAATTTTGACCTTGTCTTAGTAATTTATTTCGTGAATACATCAGTATCAGCATAAAGTACAGAGTTTGCAATAATTGCACACTTACATTGTAATGGATAATTATCTTACAGTGTTGATTATATAGATGTATCTTAAAAGGATCATAAAATTTGACACATACGGAGGGGAGCGGGGAAAAATAAAGACTGGGTATGTTTTTACCCGACTGTATGACTTTACACGAAAATGAGATTAATGTTTTAATATGTAGCTGATAGTACTGTTCTTTGCACGCAACTTTAATTTAATAAACTTATATAGATAATGAAAAAGGTTTAAGCCATCGCTGCTTATGAGATTATTGCGAAAATTTTAAGGAATAAGATTGCTTATTAGAAAAATAAGTAAAGACTTGAAAGCGTGAGTAGTGTGGCTTCGAAAAGTTGGAAGACGACATAGTGACAATAGTTCAAAAGAGAGACTGATACAATAATCGGGATAAGATGTAGGCAAAGTATAAATAATTAAAGGCATTTATAAACTTTTAAAAGGTTTAACTGAACTAAACATGGATTAGGTGTAACAAGGTAGGATTAAAGCTACGTAGAGATCCCCCGTCGGCCGGTAGCCGTTTAAACATAATTGAAGCTCATATCTATCATTTAAAAACTTTGTTCTTCAACACGTACCTACTTTGTAAAATATACATGAATATACAAATATAAAAATTGTACGGCTATGAAAGGAAAATATCTGAAGATAATGACAATTGACTTGAATTCTAATTCTGCTGCTTAGCAATCCTAGCATATCCTACAATAGGGTAGGTGATCTTTCTTAATATATTGAAGCCTCCGTGCCTCGGAGAGCACATTAAACCGGCGGTGTCGTCGTCTTTGGCAACCCTTACGGGTAGTTGTAGCAATAAAAAGTCCGACAACAGTTTTCTATAGCACTGATATCGCTCTGAGTAAAAATCGATGTTAAGCTGTATCTTTGATGATTTAACTTGAAGGAAAATAAAAATATACGGTCGAATTGAAAAAATCCTCCTTTTTTAAGTCGGTTAAAAAACTGAGTCTATTGAACATCGTGGAGGAGATAGATATCTTGTAATTCTTCTAAAATTTATGTATCAAAATATGTCTCGTTATGTTGGTATATGTGAAACAAAAGTCGTCGTGATTTCACGTCACAATTTCAAAGAAGTTGGTCTTCGTTGGCGTTTGCACTTGTCTTTTATCACCGCTGAGGCTTAGTAACCGAAAAGTAGTGATCGATTCGGCCTTACATAGCAAATATAGGTACCCCATTAATTAATAACGTCAGTTTTTCTGTATCTAGACTGACGTTTCATAACACGGTATTATTGAACTTGTAATAATAAATCGGTATCAGCATATTGCAGGCGTGAATAACCGTTGTGCTTATTTCATTTCTACAAATAGGTATTTTAAAATCCATTCTTAAGATAACTGAATACAATTAAGTATACAGCATTTTCATACAATGTTAAATAAACTCGTAACTTTAAATATTTTAACGAGCCGACGGGTCGAGATCTCATCTCCGTGAAAATCCCTCCCAGACTATCCCCAATACCCACCAGACCATCCCAAACACCCGACCTTGAGCTAACTGACGGGCGCTCCTCAGGGTCTATACCCCTAGGAGCTCGACCTCGCTAAGCACAAGTTACAACACTGGACCAGACCTGAGCGTCACTGGCAGGTCAGTCACCTCGTGGAACCTACCCACAAACACACGATCCAGTTAGTTACGCCCCCCACTAGACTGAACTACCAACAGGCCTATATGGACCCAACCCAGTGATCCGCCAAATATTGCAGGTGGTGTGGATTACCACTTGAATAGGCATTAGACCTGGAAAAGTTACCTCGATACTCTTGCTGGGGTCTACGACTTCTACGAGAAGAATAACTTGAGGTTATTTGTAATATATCAAATACACATACATATATAAACTTACCATACACTACATATAATACATACGTGCATACCTACGCATACTTAAATATATATAAATACAATACATACACATATAAATACCATAACTAGTATGAGATGATAATAATGTTTTGGTTGATTCTGCCAGCTTACTTTTGCTTTATATGTATAAAAACGTTGGTGGCCATTCTGATTTCGAGCGGAAGCTCATACCAAAAAAGAACGGACTGCACAAAAAAAGGAAGAGCATACGAACTCAGACGAATGAGAGGGACAACGAAGAATAAGATTATTAGAGGACCGAAGGTTCCTGTCATGCTTGCTACATAAGAGTTAAAAGAACGATTTTAAATAAATTAGCGAAGATGAATTATCCAGGATAGAGTACAGGACAGTAAGCACGCTTAAATTACGGCGTAGGCGTAGGCAAATTGGTAGCCAATTGAGCTACGAACGTAAAAAGGATACATGATCGTATTTATGGAAATAAATACGATCATGTATAAATCGAATGCAGTTATTAAGACGGTCTAATTTATCGAGAAGATCTGCATTCAGGTCGTAACAGCACACATCACCATATTCGATTAGCATACATCACCATAGACGGATTAGCGCCATAGTCGATTAAAATTAATAGCTTATCAACACTGACAACCCTAGTTCCTGTCATGTTACAGTCTATGTACTCGACTGAAAGACGTGTATGGTCATGAATATAATTATAAAAAAACATGTTGCAGTGTTTTATGGTTAGCTAATAAGATTAAGTTCTGTAGGTACTTATTTAAAATATATTAGGTAGGTACCTATGGTTTTCTGAAAAATATTGCTTTTAGTAATAAGGCCGCCCATTGTACTTACATAATCTTCTTGTAATATTGAATGTGTATAATAAGGTATATTATATTTTACAATGTGAATTTTAAAATAATAATAAGGTAAATTTACGAGATGCAAAAGTCACTACGCAGCATACATACCTAACTCACTTGCAATCCTCTTCGTATCTATTAAAATATAACAAGAGTTTTGACCAAATATAAGTAGTCTTTTAGAAATTAATTTCTTTTGTTAACGATAACCTAACCCAGCTTAAATTATCCCGATACGTGTTAAGGTTATATAAAATGGAATCATTTCGTTTCCCATTGTAGAAAAATTGCTAATGGGCTCATGCCAACACGTTCCAAGGCCATATTTGGTAATATAGTATTTATTTGAAATTAAAAGCTCTAAACTGAAGTTAGAGCATGCAATTTACATTTTTTTTTTACAAGATTTAAGCATAATTAAATGCAGATATATTTCCTGACAGATAGTAAACGTTATGAGGATTTTTTCTTACCTTTCTTCACCTGTCACTTTGTCCTCAATTTCGGCGGTTAAGACAAACACATTTAAAACAGAAAAATCCTAAAATCACCTCCGTTTACACTCCACGATTAATAATTAAACACAAAATCATACAAGCATAGTAGACACATCTAAGTACTTTTAGAGAGAATTACCTTAGGTACTTTTTTTAATTAAGAAACTAAATCAAAATGTGTTTCTGTATGTCACAAATCACAAATCATTGGTGGCGTGCCAACTGCATGAGCAACCACCGCAAACTCGACCGCACAACTCTTTATTAGAGTGTATACGGAATAACATACCCTCTACGATAACAGTACACCATGCGATTATCGTTCCTAAGGCGTTGATGTAAAACATCGTTTACAGTACAATGTTTAGAATTTCAATTGTTATCTGGCAAGCAATAACAATCCTTACCGTCATAACTAGTAGTCTGAAATCACATTGTATTTGACGAGACGATGGTAGAGGGCAAATTGCGCGAAGCCCCGCCTCTGGCGTATTGACAAACAAACCGATTGGCGGCAGGTATAACGCTTGCGAGGCAATCCTGCGCAACAATGAGGCGGTGACTTAGATAACACTTGTATTTTCATTTAAAAATATCAAAGTTTAATTTTATTTATAATAGGAACTAATGGAATTTTTATATCGAGCTATACCACAAATAATTTCTACTGATTTTCGAAGTCTTTCAAATTATTCCAACTAAAATTATTTTGTAGGTATTGTTCTTTCTTCAGACGATTCTATGAGATCAGTGAGATCTATCTAAGTGCGCAACATAGTTGAGCCAACAAAAAATATTTTAAACTGATTGTAGAGCGAAATTTAAAAATGCCGATAGGTAGATATTAATGATACAAATAAGATGTGTGTTTCTATCGTCTTGAATCCAACGTCGAGGTAGAAATAGTTTTTGTAGGATTTCAAAGAAAAAATATATTTTACTTGCCTAAAAAAACTTGTGCATAGGTATAGGTACCTACTTCTAACGAATCCAGAAATACTGGTGTTTAACATTTATTTTGTATTAAAACTTAATGAAAACTAATTAACAGGAACTAGTCAAGAGGTATGATTTATTTCATAGACAATTTTAAGTCAAATAATAAAACTTTTGATGATAGGAATATTTTTTTTATAAAATTAAGCAGCATTATTTATGTCAGTACCTACCTATGGAACCAAGACATCAGTGTAGTAATTGATTACAATAACTTGAAACTTTCGAAAAACGACAAGCTAGTTGTACGTCATGTGTACGTAAGAATATACCTCCCGTGAGGAGCTGCTGTAGACACCTAGTCAGCATTCCAATGCATTGGACCCGCCTCACCCAGTTACGGTCTGCCGGCCGACCAAGTGCTAATTGGAAAAGGAAACCTCAAACAACGACCCAGCTCAATGCTCTCTACAGAAATGTTTCATTTTTAAACATCTCAGTGACCGTTATAAGTGTTAGAACCGATAGGTAGATACACTCATTGCACTTCTACGGGTACTTATATGAGATCTGGGTTAGTTAGGTTCATGAACATATTTTTATTGTCTGTTCACGAAGAAGGTGCAGTAAAATTACTTAACAGTGGCATTGTAAAAAATATTTTTCATTTTATTGTTATTTGACAGAGTAACTACGGTAGGCAAAATAACAATTAAAAAGGATTCAGAATATTTTCACATATTTTTCTGGGACCTAGAAATGTCACTTAATTTTTACTTCCACAACAGTACCTACCTACACGCAAAGAAAAAACAAAAAACCAAATAAATACCTACCTATTACGTTGTTTTTGATTTCCCCTAAATCACAATTTCATTTTTATAAATACTACATCTGGTTACATATTGTGGTTTTGATAGTAGTATCACTTGTATCCCTACAAATCCTCAAAATTGTAAAATCCTTGTCTCCAATGTACATAGCCATTTAATTTACTTGTATGTACAGCAGGCAGGTACGTATATAGCAATCTTTCAAGAAAAACTTGTCTCAGAAACCAGCCGCAGTTAGCTTTAGCCAGTCCTTTCTTAGAAACTACTGAACCGAAATTCTCCTGTTAGTGTTGTTTGCATAGGGACATAAAGTGGACAATTTTGGAATGAAGCTTTACAAGTTTGCTTATGGGATTTTATAAACTACGTTTATCATATTTTCTAATAGTATTGTATTAAATAGTATTAAAGTATTGCTTTTTTTTACTTAAAATCCACGTTAACCTAATCCGTAGTTACATGTAACACTAGCAACTCAATGCGTACCTAATATCATTCTAAATTTACATAGGTACTATGTTTAAGCGGCATAGCTAATAGCTATGTATAGCAAGAACAACGTACAAAGATTGACAAGCACATGATAAGAAAATACACTAATAATTTATAAAGGTTAGTTGTTAGAGTTTAGTAAGTAACCAGTAGATAACGTTCTAGTCACACTGACCAGCTCCGCCTCACCTTTTCATTAGTAATTTACATTACTAATTGATTTAGGTGTTACGTTTTCCACCTAAGTAGATTTTACAATCTACTTAGGTGGAAAACGTAACATTATAAGGAAGTGTATAATTTATATATTACAAATAAATAAAGTACCTATTAAAGATGGTAATGGGTCCTATCACTATTGAGATTTACCTACGGATATCTGTGTTTTTTTATTAAGAGTAATAAGTACTTACATATTTTTAGGTAGCTATACCTACCCGTTCACACTATAACGATTTTTGGATTGTTTATGACTTGGTCTATGATATTAAAACTATTTTCTGAGTTTAATAGGAGCTAGGTGTGTTTAATTCTTCAGGTTTTCCTGACGAGACTTTTTTTTTTAAAAGACTTAATAGGAATATATTCTGTATCGCGGGGGAATTTAAGAACATACAAGAAACGGACACAAAGAACACCCAGACTCAGAACAACAATTTCTGGATCACGTAAAGTGTTGTTCCATGTGGGATTTGAACCCTCAACACAGCGTAGTGGAGAGCGGCGTGGTGACATGGACGGCTTAAATCACTACGTCATCCGTTTAGTCAAAGTCAAGACTACTTCATAAGAAGACAAAATCCAAAGTTTTATCTTCGTTTAAAAACTCCTAGTACCTATATAAAAAGAATCGATAAACAGATAAAGTTTGATTACCTACCTACTAGCTGACCCAGCGAACTTCGTACCGCAATTGTTTTTAGCAATCATTTTTAAATGTCCGAAAAGTTTGTTTTATTAATAATGCCCGTCTCAGTTTTCCACGGTAGTACCTACAGTCGGTGACTAAATAAATTTAACACTTCCGGTTTTCTTATAATTTTCTTGAATACTAACTTTGTCCTGAAACACATAAGAAAAAGAATTATCCAATTTGGTGCAGTGGATCGTAAGATTCGTAAGTAATGGGTGTACGTACATCTCAGTGATTCATTTTTATTTAAATAGATATGCGAAAGTAAAAATAAATTGTATACGAAATTACCTAATGCCTGAACAACTCATATTTTAAAACTTAACATAGTATTAAAATGATAATAGGTAGATGATGTCAATTCGACAAATAAGGCTTACAAAGGATTATAAAGTGAAACGTGTGTCGGAGGCCGTAAGCACGTGTACAGCTCGGCTGCACGTAAACTCCAGCGGAATGTTTATTCGGAGCCCCGTGCTAACTTCACCGTTTAAACACTACGTGCTAGCAGGGCATGAATTAACTTTTCATATAAATAAAATTCACGCTACTCTAACCTCCTGAAATTAACACCTCGGCGTAAATACTATTTAGTATCGTCATCTGTCTACCATATCTGTCTTCTGTGGATTTTTGAACTACCGTGTCATGTTTATGGTTCAAGAGATTACGTTCCCGAGTCTTTTTAATTGCCAGTTAATAAGTATAAGCCACTCAAACACCAACGACTACACGGCTGTTCGTCTCGTCACACGTCACAAACATGCTAGTCGCAATAAACTCTTTCTTGCCGTAAATAATGATTAGTTGACTCGTAAAATAGATTGTTAATTAAAATCGATATACTTTGAAAACACTTTTTTAATATAAGGGCAATTCATGTTAATGCTTTTTTTATGAGATGGCAACCAGCCGGATCAGTTATTTCTGCCAATCTCAAAAATTTTAAGTCTATAATTTTAAAAGTCTTTAAATCTTTGTCGCGATGAAAGTAATGTTAAAAAAAATGTTCGTGAGTTGAAATGGGACCCACTTTCCCACGTAAATGCTAATTAGGTAGACACCACATAAATACCTTGGGTAACCTAGAAACAATCATCTTGAAGTTAAGCCACAATAAATTTAAGGATCGTTGTGTACCTATATAATAAACCCAATCCTGCATTTTATGTACCTAATGCTCCTATTACTCCAATAGTTATTTCCTCATTTGCTTTTTCGTACTAATCTTTTAAAACTATTCATAATGGAAGAAACTTTAAAAGGAATCTTGTTCTCGATTTTGGTAGATTTATACGGTTTTTGTTCACAAAACTTAAAATGTTTTTTATCATACCTACATCATATTCGAAAGATCTGCTATAGCAAATATTTAAAAATTTGGACATTATAAAGAAAATATACATACCAACTTGTACGTATATTTTCAATGTAACGATTTTTTTATTTACCCGTTTAACACAAGGCACGCTGAGCCTAATAAGTATTTTAATGGCATTTAAAGCGTTAACAAAACGCTAAAGATAGCAGTTTCGGACTGTCATGATAGAAAATCAATATTAACATAGCTTCATTTTGAACTCTCGACTTCCCAGATGTGCACGTATATAGCTACAGTTAACGTTTTGGGATCCGTAAAATTGAGACCCCACAAGTTATATATTTAGAATTCTTTTGTATTTATTTCACGAGTTTGATTTGTACCTACAACTTGAACTTAATTTGAACACTGTGTAATATTACCTATAGGCTTGATATGTTACAATATATGTAACACAATATAAATATTTGTATACTGAATTAGAAAAAGCAGCTATGGTTCTAAATGTAATAAAAGAGAAAACTACTTACTCCTAACAGAAGCGTAGGATGTCATTCATGGCTTATTGCGTAAAGCACGTTTTTTTTTTAAGATCAATTTCTATTAAGTATGTACCACGCATTCACTTCCATTTTTGAATCCTTCGTGCAGTTGACTCCAAAAAGGAAGGTTCAATAGTTAAGCGTCATAGGCACATCAGATGTGTGGTGGCGTTTAGTTACATATTCATCACCACATTAACATTTTTTTAAAGTCTACTGCTGGACATAGGCCTTTCCTTAGAAAGGAGGTTTTGGGCTATACCACGCCAGCCGGATGGGTTGGTTTCAAGTTTACCTTCTCTTTGCAGTGCCTTGTCCTGCATAGTCTCTCCCTTAGTCGACTGAATGAGGATGGTGACACTCTATGGAGTGTCTGTCACTTTATGGAAAGTCTGCGTGGTGACGGACTAAGAATATGTTCTGAATTCGTCCCCACGCCGACTTTTAATGGAAAGCTGCGATTCATAATTTTTTTAATCTACAGACCCACGAGAGAAATTCAATTCCTAAGTTTGTTGAACTAAGCGCTCGCTCTCACTGTCTCTGATTTTCTGTTAGCTCTACCTACTGCCTGCCTCTACTTTACGATTCCGGGCGTAAACTTACAAACAAGAAACACACCGTGTATCCGCCGGACTCGTCCACTTTTGTATTTGTTCATGGTGACATGAAACGTGGTCGATAATTATTGGAAGGATCAATAACGCTACAAGTATTCGTCTCTCTGTAGGTAAATATGTTTTATGAGTCTCGTCTGACGGCTTTGTAACTACGTACATACGTTTCTATTTGAATGTTAATTTTAAAATCCGTTTATTTTAACTAACATTATAATACTAACGTGAGTGAACGTAAAAAGTTATCAGGTGATAAAAACTGATTTTACTTTAGTAATTTAACCGTAGATCATAATCTATACAAATAAATAAATTTGGAGTGTGTTTGTTATATTAAAGTAACCGCTTTTTACTAAATGCATATGTATGTATGTATACACGGTAGGTACATATGTCCAAATATTCTTTTTTTCAATTTTAGTCTGTCTGTCTCTTTGTTCCGGCTAATCTCTGGAACGGCTGCACCGATTTTGACGGGACTTTCACTGATAGGTAGCTGATGATATAAGCAATAACTTAGCTTCGCTCCGCGGCGTTTCCCGCGGTATGATAATAACTACGGGTAACACCGCGGGGTTCAGCTAGTCTAAAATAAAGATTGTTGAGACTGTTCAACGTGTGTAATTTATACAAATAAATAAAATTGGAGTGTCTGTTTGTAATATTAAAATAACCGCTTTTAAATAAATACATATGTATGAATACTCGATACATGTACCACAATAATATTTTATCCAGGGAGTAAGTAACTTAGGCTACTTCTTGTAGACTAGTTTTGTCCCGCGGCGTTACCCGCGGCACAACAATAACCACGGGTAACATCAGGGGGTTCAGCTAGTTTAAAATGTAATTGTTTTCGGTAGATCTATCATTAAATTGAATTTAAACGTTTACATGTCGCTTCCCCCAACTTACTTAGTAGGTATATAAGAAACATGGATGTATTTAAAGGTATCTTCTTAGTCAAAATCGATCTGCGTAGGTAGGTTGGTACCTCAATTATGGTAAGAAAAACTGAAAAAGAACATAAAAACGGCACAGAAGGAAAAGGCGTTTGACTTCACCTGGGTGAATGATGAATGAGATTGATTTTGGAAAGGATTGACTTGATTTGTTCCAAAGATTTGCCTGGGTAGGTACCTACTAAGTCATTTTTACCCGACTACGGCAAAGCCAAAGGAGGGTTATGATTTTAACAGGCTATGTATGTATGTATGTATGATTGTGATATTTCTATGTTACCTATTTAAAATATACTTTGTAAAGAAATTAATATTATAGAGGCACCAAAACATTTTAAATAAAAAAAAGTAAAAACTAAAACTCAACTACGACAAAAAACGACACTGAAAAAGCAAGAAACAAGTTCCAAAAGCCGTAGTCACGCGTTGTTAAAGTGTTAAAGACTATGATACATTACCCTACATGGACTACGGCTTTTGAAACTTAATAATGTACCATAGTCCATGACGATTTACATAACGACATATTAGAAAGAAATTTAAAAATGATTTTGAAATTTGTTATACGAGTATTAAAATGAAGTTTTCGAGACTCAAAAAAAACTTTATAAAATGCATCGAGACAGGTACGGATTAACATTTACGTTTTTGAATCAGGCTTGAAGAGGCCGCCGCTGTGCTCCTACATGAACAATGCTAAGCGCTTCAAATTACTTTTTCATGCCCCCATCTCGGAAAGAGTATTTTTGCCCTTCGATATCTGAGTGCAAAAGCCGTTTTTATCAGCTAGAGGATAAAGTAAATTGAATTTAGAACAGCGTGTGCACTAAGTTCGTTAATTTAAAACATCTTACTTTTACCTCCATGGTGCTGAATTTATCATGCAACCTTTTTTCATGTGCTTAAAACTCAGACTCGGAACCTTCCGGGGATTTTTTTATAAATTGCTTTGCGCGCGCCATTTTCTTTTCACTTTATTTAGTCATTTCCTCGATCTTTTGATTGCCTAGATAACGCTCAGGATTCTATTTTTTTAATCATTCGCTAGCTCGGTCATCAAAATTGAGCACGGGGTTATAAACCAACTTTGCACGCTTGTATAATAAATAACTATTGTACTTATATACATATCATATATAACACACATCACCTTGGCTCACATACAAACCCTAATCCTTAGGCTATAAAATTTTGCTAAGTAGGTATTATTACAAGGTACATTATTGCTTTTCCTTTTTCATCTTTTTGGTATTTTTTCCTACAATTGCTATTCTTGTGAAACATAGTGCTGCCTCAGTGGAGTAGTGGTAGCATATGCGACTGCTGTGCTTGAGGTCTCGAGTTCGATTCCCGGGTCGGACCAAATGTTTGTATGATCTGCAAATATTTTCGGATGTTTTCCTTGTATAATATGTATAAATTTACAAATATATATATCTTTATATATATAATTCTTCTGTGAGTGTGTATGTCACTGAACTTCTCTCAAACGACTGGACCGATTTTGATGAAATTTTTTGTGTGTGTTCAAGGGGATCTGGGAATGGTTTAAATTCACAAATTTGTCCGCTGGACAATGTTTTTTTAATTAATTTTTAATTTATTAGTAGTTATGGCAAAACGACGTTTGCCAAGACAGCTAGTATATATATATTAAATTTTACTTGGCTACTTTTCAAATACTAAAACTGTGAGTTCTTATTTTATTCTTCTAAAAATCTGGCTTGCAGATAGAAACTAGCCATCGAACAAAAGGCTCTTCCATGACTATGTTAGTAGATACTTAATAATAATTCGTACATAAAAACTAGGCAAGTTAGACTTTAGACTTTAATATATTATTCTAAGTTTTAAGAAGAAATAATATATATGTAGCTTTAAAATATTTTGTAGTCATAAATAAATTTCAGAACCGACCATTGAACTTGGCACCCATTTGGATCTCACTACTTTTGTCGTTGAAGTGAATAACCAAGGCATACATCATATTATCGAACTCGGCTCTCATTTCACATTTATGTTTTTGATGGGTTTATAACCAACAGTCGCGGTGACTTATTAATGCAATTATGCTATGCAACGTCGCGTCGTTCAGTGGTCTATGCTACGGATTCACGGGTATCTTAGCATAATTTTGTTTGAAAACCGTGTGTCGTAATTTCTACGCTAACGTTTGTTAATAATAGCATTTTAATAATACTTTCGCCTTTATTGGGCTGGTAATTTTTTTACATCTGAACAATCTAAAATTATGTTAAATAGTATCTAACTAAGTAAAGGTTTTTAGAAACACCACATTTGCATTTATTGTCCACAAAGTTAAAATCAATTTTAGGAAGTAAAAAAATCGCCGTGGGCGGTATTATGTAAATCACTTTACCTGTAACCCTTAACAGCATCCAAGTCAAATAGAAATCAGTATTACCTACGCCTTATCCTGGTTTGCTTAGGTTTATGGTGCGACTGTAAAATGTGATTATTTCTTTGAGCATTCGAAGCCGCATGATGAAACCGTGTAGGTACCAATCAATCGTGCCGACTTGCCGATTTGAATTTGACTTTCGGTAAAAATAATCAATTTTTAATCTATATATATAAAAAAGAGGAAGGTGACTGACAGAGATAGATCAACGCACAGCCCAAACCGCTGAACCTAGAATCCTGAAATTTTGCATGTAGGTTCTTTATATAACGTAAGTGAGCACTAACAAAGGAATTTTGAATTACCACCCCTAAGGGGATAAATCAGGGGATGAAAGTCTGTATGAACGAAGCCGCGTGCAAAAGCTAGTTTTAATATAAACTAGAGGACTAGCATTTAGCGGGTACGTAAGTATATAGCTGAATAGTTATATAATAGAGTTTTCCATTATTCCAAACTGCGTTTCATACCTACACTACACTAAAGCGTCCGATTTGAAACGACCTTCACCCATCTGTTTAACGGATAAAAGTATGTATAAATTAAAAAAAAATATAAATTGTTAAGTAGGTACCTATTTAATATGTTAACTACATAAACAAATTTTTGTTTGAAGTGGAAATAAGTCGTTTTAATAGGTGTACATGGTGATATTTCGTGTGGTGGATATTGCTTCCATCGTACTGAATAGCGATTAAACATTTGAACAGTGGTAAGAAACAAAATAATTCAACAGAAAAAATTAATTTGAACATTAAAACACCGGCATTAACAGTGTTCGCTAAGTGATTTGTTAAAACGCATAAGCGACGGCTTACACGCGGCGCCTACGCCGTTCTTCTCGCGACCCCTTTTTTTTCTTTTTAACTTGTTGAAACCCCCTCGGGCCGTCACCCCGCTGGGGTATGCGGCGGGGCGGTTATTCGGAATCGAACCAACTACAACCACACGGTGTGCCACACCGCGCCTGAGACGGGAGGGATCCGGGAACTGCTGTTATTAACACATCCGGACCTTCTCGCGACCCCGAACCAACCGCCCGGACGTTTACTTGCTGTGATTGAAGACTGACGGTGTGTAAACATAAACAATTAAACATATTGAGAAACATTTCTCCATTTTTTTTATCTACAACCTGGAACTTTTTGCCCCAAATATCTTATAACTAGCTGACCCACGCAACCTCGTTTGCGCCCTATATTGCCCGTAGCGTGAAAATTTCCCCCGTTTTTGAAACATTCTTCAATGTTGCTCCGCTCCTATTAGTAGTAGCGTGATGATATATACCCTATAGCCTTCCTCGATAAAGGGACTATCCAACACCGAAAGAATTTTTCAAATCGGACCAGCGGTTCCTGAGATTAGCGTGTTCAAACAAACAAACAAACTCTTCAGCTTTATATATTAGTATAGATTAATATTGTAAACAGATATTATCGTTGAGCGCAGTTTTTACTGTGATGGCTTTTTCGTGGGGTTGTTGTACCAATTTGAATGTCGATGAACAGTTTATAAACTGCCTCGGTGGCCCAGTGGTAGCGTAAGCGACTGCTGTGCTTGAGGTCTCGGGTTCGATTCCAGGGTCAGATCAAATGTTTGTATGACCTGCAAATATTTGTTTCGGAGTTTGGGTGTTTTCTATGTTTAATATGTATGTATTTACAAAAAAAAGTATATATGTATTTATATCAGTTGTCTTGTACCCATATCACATGCTCTGCTTAGCATGGGACCAGATTGCGTTGTGTGTTAGATATCCGAAATATTTATTTATTTATTTATTTATTAGATGTCACAAGTCATTTCATTTTGCTTGTTTATCTATACCAGAAATTGCTGTTGACTCAGATGCGTATGGTAAATGAAATGCCCTAGTTGTACGATCAAATTAATGAAATGCAAGATGGAAGGTGGCTAAGGTTGTATCCATCTATAAGGCAGACAATGCCAATCTGATTTCTAACTACAGACCCATATCAATATTATCAACCGTTGCTAAGCTTAGAGACTTTAATATGTCCACAAGTTCAAAACCATGTCAAACTGTATCTGAGTCCTGATCAACATGGTTTTGTGGAATTGAGATCTACGAGCACTAACCTGACACTTTTTACGGAATTTGTAAAGGAGACTATTTACGCTGGACATCAAGTTGATGTCATTTATACGGATTTTAGTAAAGCGTTCGACAAAGTCCCACATAACATCCAAGCATGAAAGTTGCAAGCGTATGGCATTACTGGATCCTTGCACTCTTAGTTTACTTCTAACCTCGTTGATAAATCGTTTTATGGCTTCCAATCTGCCTTGCAGAATGTGACTTCTGGCGTCCCACAAGTATCTCATTTAGGGCCGATCATATGCCGATGACTTAAAAGCTGTCAAGATTGTCCCGGCTCCAAGTGATGCTCTCAACTTGCAAGAGGACTTGGATAGGCTAGCCCAATAGTGTAAAAATAACAAAATGAATTTAAACGCAAGCAAATTCTATCACACAAAATTTACCAGAAAGCTTAACGTACTACCGTTTGAATACCGCGCTAACAATGGTAAAATTAAGGAAGTCGATACAGTAGAGGATCTCGGGGTGTTATTTGATAACAAATTAACGGTTATACCTCACATAGATAACATAGTAAAAAGAGCATCAAAAATGCTAGGATTCATTATGAGGATGTCTAAGGAATTTTGGTGTCACAAAACAAAAATCATGTTGTATAATGTCCTTGTCCGTAGCGTCTTAGAATATTGTAGCGTAGTCTGGCGTCCCCACTTTGCTACGCATACACTTCGTCTTGAAAGTGTACAGAAACGTTTCTTATGGCACCTAGCTTTTCATAGTGGAAATGGTAACAGAATACATACTTACATCAGTAGATTAAACTACTTTAAAATGACTTAATAAGCGTCGACAGATAAATGACGCTTTGTTTGTTTGTAAGGTAATGACTCATAAAATTGACTGTCCACAATTGCTAGAGGGCTTTGATTTCCGGGTTCCTTCAAGGATCCCTCGCAAAGTCATAACATCATTACGCGCACCTCTGAGAAGAACGGTTCTTGGTGCTAATTCGCCATATGCTCGTTTATGCAGGGTCATTAATGGTTGTAGTGATTTGATTGACCTAAACGTTGACTCCTTATGTAAAGTAAAGCCTTGTTTACTTAAAAACCTTCCATATCGATAGCAACGGAGGTATGACTGTGAAATGTGAAAACATATTCACTCTATACTAACTTTTAAACTTTCGCGTTCCATGATATATTAACAATTATTTTTACGGGAATTGAGGTGGCCGTGTGTGTGCGTGTGGTCACAGGCTGACTCAGGCTGTGACCACGGCCAGTGCAACCTGGTCGAAACGTCAGGCAAATCAGAGGTATGTAATACCTTTTAATAAGCGATCGCGTTAATTCACGTAAAAATTATTGTGAACATACTCACTCTATTTTAGTCATTCCCATAGTAACATACGGTACAACTCTTTTTATGCATGCGGAGTTTACCTATATGTAATTGTTACACTATTGCTATTTTCCCCTTTATGTGCTTTTCTTTTTTACTTTGTTTTTGTGTTGTATGTTTTTGGATTGTTGGAAAACCGATAAAATAAAATTAATTTTGAGTGGATATATATATATAGGTACATTATAACACTTACAAAAATACCAATCGAAAATATGAAACCTATAGAATATAGAGTAGAGAGAGAGAGAGAGACAGATAGGTACCGCGACTGTCTAACCAACGGACAGCTGGCGACCTGGCTCACCTGCTCTATGTAATAACTCATGCTCTATATACATGGTTCACCTTTATCTGAGGTTCACACTGCAATTTGATTGATTGACATTGAATTTCAAATGTTATATTTTTTAAACGTAAAAACTCATTAGTTGATAAAGATAAATTTTGGCGGGAAGTCGCGTGTCAATTATTTTTTACCTCAAGTTGAAGTTCGTTATCCGTAGCAAATTCAAAAATGAATTAACACTAAAAGATTTTAGGACGATGATTTTTTACGATTTAAAAATTTCACTCTGCACTACTCGTCTTCTAAATGTATTTGGGAGAAGCACCACATTTAAGCTCTGTCAGGCGTTGGTATGCGGAATTTCATTGTGACCGTGTTTCTCCATGATAAAGTTCGTTAAGGTCGACCCTCAACGAATTCCTGATTAAAACTGTGATTACTTGATTGTAAAACTTGATTAAAATGGAATAAGTACAAATGATTTTACTCAAGAAAAGTGTGTGTGTGTAGTGAAGTTTTAATCAAGAATGTATTACAACAAGTTCCATCAAGTGCCGACAATCGAGAGTATAAATTGTAAGAATCTTTAACTAAATCTATACAAATAAATAAAATCAGAGTGTCTGTTTGTTGCTGCCTCTACATGATGAGCAAGCGTTGGCCCAGCGAGATGGTCATGCGATGGTTGAGACGCATCTACACGATTCTGATCTTTGCGTTTTTCGAGATGGACGTGGAAGCATTAGCCGCTGCGACAATTTATCCATATAGTTCGAGCACGCAATGTGGAATGGGCCACGAGTAGATGCGGACCGCCATCGATAGCCCACTACCGGATGATTGAATTTTTGATGTGCGGCCGGAAAACCGAAACCGACGCCATCCCACGACGATCAGCCATCCGACACCACTATGCCCTCCACACTCTGGCCAATCATAGTGGACATCGCGATGGTCCACTGAGTGAGTGAGGCTAACATAGGCACAATATTTTATACCTTTTGAAAGGTGGTGAAGAGCTACCCTACTCTCTCTCTCTGTGTGTGTGTTCACGCCACTGCCTTTATATTATGTAAAGTAACATAATTAATTTTCCTAGTAAGCTGTAAATGCCAAACAGGCCGCCATGGTGCTGCATTGTCTGCATCCGAAATAAGTATGGTGACAAACACTCTGGATTCTGCTCATGATTCCCATCAGGCAGAGTAAAGCGAGTAAAGTCACTTTGGCAGGCTAGTACTTAAAAAAAATGTTTTTATTTTGTAATTGTCGTGTGTGTGTTGTTGTTTAGGGAATGTTCACTAGAATGAACAATTTGCAAGTAAATAAAAATCATAATAATAGTAATGCGTATATTTTGTTTTATGATAACATGAAAAAAAGTGACAACTTGCATAATTGAATTGAGTCCGAGGACGGTCACTCACTACTCCTACTAGCGAATATCGAACACAACAAATAGCCCTGCGGGCACAACACATTCGTAACATAATATACATTCCTTCAGAAAAACATGCATAGGAGTAGTATCGCTAGACCCCGTGTAATATATCAAATAGCTTACAATCTTTACCTCTTTTCATTAACTTTACTCACAAGTGAATTTTATACACAGCCTTACGATAAAATAAAACCCACTGCCGCAAAATTTGAAGCACGGATATAAATATATATATCGAAAATGATTTATAATCAGAACTAGCTATAACTATCCTAATCGATCGTACATAGCTCGTTTTCTTCTGCAAGATCCTATATAAATATTTTTAATACAATCACACTCCAAGTTCAGGTTCATCACCAATTTTATCGGTCAACGAACCGCGCGACCTAGCGAATATACATGTAACGTCTAAGAGCGTGCCGAGTCGAGAGGGCGGTGAGCGGAGTGCACAGGATGGGTAGACCGTGGACGCGCCGAACGAGCTATACCTGCCGGGACTCGCGCCACACTCGGATGGACCTCTACAGTATACTTCGGTGTGGCTCTCTTTGACCGCATCGACGTACCTGGGTCCACTTTTTTGCGGAAAACTCGGCACCGAGACCTCAGCGGACTGCTAAGTCATAATACCGGTCGATCGGTCTTCGATTTTATGTAAACACAATAAAAACGAGGAAGGGAGTCGTCGGTGCGGGCGATCGAATCAGCAGCGGGATGAGGGGGGGTCGGCGCGAGCTCGGTGATCGGCCTAGTCCTTGGAGGAGGTGTCCATGGGGCTGGCGGGCTGCAGCATGGTGGGGTGCGGCGGCACGGGCGCGGGCACGGACAGCGGTGCGGGGTGCGCGGGGGGCGCTAGAGGCGGCGCGGGCGGCTCCAGCGGCGCCACGCGCGAGGCCAGAGCGCCGCCCGGCAGCGCCGGCTTCACGAACCTGTCGCTCGTGCGCCGCGCCTGCCGAACGATGTACCTTATTTAACTATTCCTTGTACGAATTCACTAATTTATCATCACTTTTAATAATCTACTGCTGAACATAAGCCTCTCATTTGAAAGGAGGTTTTGGTCTACCATAACACTCTGACCAGACGGGTCAGTAAAGGTTTCCTCTCTCTTCAGTATATAAATGTGATGACTCTGACAGAACGACAGACTTACCTGCGCATTGAGATGCAGCGAAGGTCGAGACAGTGGCAATCCGGCCGCGTTGGGCAACAGCGGCGAGGCGTAGGGTGAGAGTGGCCGTGACCCGCCCGGTGACGACACGCTTCGTGATCGTGCCTAAAAGTATACACCCGTCGTTTCGTAATTAACAATACGATAAAAAGTCTAGTAATACAATACGCAAGGAAACAAACAAATGAATTAATTTATAAAAATAGGTTTTCCGTAAATATTTTATTCAGATGCAAATTTTCTAATATTTATGCTTTTGACTATAATCAAACTGTAATCAAAATGGATTGCATTTCCTAAGAAACGAAAGGGTATTGATTAATTCCATTAAAATAAGTTTCAATCTTAACTATCGTAAAACATAGTATAACCATTTATTACACTTTCTATGTCACAGAGTATTTCGGACATAAAAACTCAAATAAGTCACGCAAATTTATGATGTTTACAGAAAATACCGAATCGTTTTAGTATAACAGGTATAATAACCGTTCAAGTGCACCATATACTTTAGTCACGCACGCAATTTTGAGATTATCTATTAAACTAACTTTTATAAAATGAACTTACACTCAAAGCTTCATTAAACTGCCTCTCCTCCTCCATTTCGAGCGAGGATTCGCTTTCGGACAGATGTCGACAAAGTGCTTCACGTCGTTCGACTTCTTGTTGCAACTTCCTTTGCAAACGTATGTTTTCTTCTCTAATATGTTTCTCCTCAAGAGCGAAACGGTGCATCTTCTCCTTATTTTCATTTTGAGATACCGCCAGTTGATTTCTATAAAGACAATAATAGTTTTAAAATTGTGTATGTAGTTTACTTGGACGAATTTACTAACAAACCTTAGTAAATTCGTCCAAGAACAAAGCAAATTGATCGATTATTGTCTTAAGGAGATGTTACTTCTGTTATTATAAATTCTCATTTTTATTAGGGACTATTATTCAATCACTCTGACCTGCGTGACAAGAGTGGCAGGCTGTGTCATGGTTCCAATGATCGGAGACACAATGTATTCTCAGTATTTAGTCACTACACAGTCAAAAGAATGCCAATTCGAGGGCATTACTATAGTTTACACCGCAGCTTCTGACAATACACACATGTCTCATGTGATTCTTTGCCGGATCGACCTCGACATATCTATATAAGTATTTCGTTGTTCGCTTATGGCATAAGGAAAAAATAGGTCTCTTAGATAGTGTTTTCTTCACTGATTTGGTAAGCATAAATGGTCATCATCTTCCTAGCCTTTATTATTCCCGAGATTTGGGGTCGGCTACTAGTTCAAGCGGTTTTACCTGAATATCAGTTTTTACACGGAGCGACTGGCATCGGACCTCCGCAACCCTGAGTTTGAACTGAATTCGAAGCTTGAACTAGTTATCAGTATATTTGAAGGCACTGACTTCCCAATAACTATTGCCATAGATGTTCATGACAACCGGGACCGACGGCTTAACGTGCTCTCCGATGCACGGGCGGGAAACACCGCCATCATCCATACTCTCCGGGCTGCGATTGAGAATTTCTTGTAAGAAAAACCCAACAGTAGTCCTACCCGGGAATCTAACCCGAGACTTCTTGATCTGCAGTCGCTTACGCTAACCAGTAGACCAACGAGACAGTACGGTAAGCATAAATGGTGGATATCATAAATATACCACTGTAACTGTTTGCAAATTCAGTTGGCACAGTTTTTTTAGTAAGTTTGTCTACACCCATGCTATAAATCCTCTATAAAAGTTTCTGAAACGGTTAGCTTATTACCAACATTAAAACATCCTGTGTCATAATAACCATAATGATCGGAGTATGTAGATTGATTTTATGTACTCGCACCATAAATAGTCATAGAAATCATAATAAGGGTAAGGCATTTAAACTTAATTAAATCAAAATAAAATTCTTCTTGCGGCTTCTTAAACGTTCCTTTATGTACTTCCTTTTGCCTTAATGTGTCTTTTGTTGTTGCCTTTGTTTATAGTTTCCACGTGGTTTTCACACCTTGTACAGTATATTGTACTACAAAAATGATCATAAAGTGATAAACTGATATTCACTTTTCGACTGTTTATACTCCTTTTTATTTTTAATTAAGTTTGTTGCGATTTAAAAACAATCTATAACTTACTTATGTAAAAGTCTACTACCAATTATATTGATATATGTGAGATTCGAAATTCGAAAAATGGTACAATTTTATTACAATTTGATAATTTAATAAGTAGTATACAGTTACAGTATACAATTTAATATCTATAAGAATGAACTGGGTGAAGAAAAAAATATATAAAAGAATCACTGAATCAAGCAATAAATACTTTTTATTGCCAAGAAAAGTGCATTTAAAGCGTACGTTACAAAAACAAGATTAAATTGATATTAGTAAATCGTCAATATTTACATGGGTCATTAAAAAAATATTTATAAATATTAACTTAAAGTATAAAATAGCTACAAAAAGGTCCACTTTACATTTTCTACATTTTTACTCAAGTGGCATAGATAACATGCCATAGTTTTTTTACAGTAGAAGGTCAATCACCTATGTACTATTAAAAAGACAGCAAAAGGGTTAAACGTTTCTTATTCTTATTGATATAATCTTCATCCTACACATTTCAACATTTGGAATTCGTAAAAAAATCTTAAATAAGTGCCAGCTCATTGATCCTAAATCAATCTACCTATTGATATCCGATATAGCCATAAGTTATAATGCTGTACTAAATTTCATAATACAACTCCTTTTTCAAAAAAGAACATTGTCAGGCACGCGCCTTTCAGTACCACAGCTCCGTATTTGAAAAAATAACTGTTATTCGAATTCACGTCGTATCCGTCATATTTGTTCGATATTAGTATTGCAAAAATGTATTTATTAATTTCGAACTTTTTATAGAGAATTTATATCATGGGTGTAGACGTGTAGATGAAGTCTTGTATGCAACTGTACATTATAAGTTAGTAAAACACAAAAATGATACTATTAGCTAATACCCCTTATTATACAAGAGTTGCATAAATAACTATTAGGTTACTAGTAATTGGTTGCACGTAAATTAACTCCACTAAATTAAGATGCAAATAGCAATCTATACAAATAAATAACATGGGAGTGTCTCTTTGTAATATTAAAATTACAGCTTTTTAATCAATGAATATGTATGTATACACGATACATTTACCAAAAAAGTAGTTAAAAAAAAAATTGTCTGTCTGTCTGTTTGTTCCGGGTAGTCTCTGGAACGGCTGGACGGATTTAGACGGGAGTTTTACTGGCAGGTAGCTTAGCTGATGATCCAGGGAGTAACTTAGGCTACTTTTTTAGACTAGCTTTGTCCCGCGGCGTTACTCGCGGTAGAACAATAAACGCGGGTAACACCACGGGGTTCAGCTAGTGTTGAAATAAAAAAGATGGGCTTAGAAATTTACAGAAAACCCTTCATTTATTTTTTTATGGGTTCATCAGTAAATCCTTGTTGTTTTTCGAGTTTTATTTTCGAACAATATTATTTTTTATATCTATCTAGCCGACCCCAAATAATCTTGAGGTTATTAATGGCTTTTTTGTTAAGGGGTTGTTGTTATAGAATGATCATATAACATGCGTATTCGTTTCGTACCGTAAAGTTTTATTCTGAACATGTGAGAAACATTAAAGGTGGTTCAAATATTACGTGTTTATATATTGAACTTACGTAATTATAAACCTTTATGTTTTATATAATTAGGTTTAAGACCCTAGCAATTAACTGGATGAAAAGAAAACTAATGGTCATACTTTTAGATAAGCATGTACAATGGAAAACAGCAGGAATATTTCAAACTTCTCCAGACAAAGCCATGACGTCATTACTAAACAACTAATTACGGAAAATTTTGCAAATTAGCTTCAGATTTAAAAAAAACAAGTAAGATTGTATTTTAGGTTTATCAACGTGGGAATAGTAAGAAATTAAAGCACTACTTTCATTTATTACGCACCTTTAGTAACATATTATTATGCTGTAACTCAACTCATAATTCATTTCGTTAAAAATAATAGATAATGCTCCACATTTAAGTAAAAAATCACTCACCTTAACTTTACGACCTCAGAACGCAGGGTCTGAATATGATTGCTTAAATTGGATGCTGTATCACCATTACTAATGTCCCTAGCAAGAAAAATCTCCATTAATAATAAAACAATGTCTATAATATATATTATAATGTGTTCTAAATATAGCATGCCATTAGACTTTGCAATACATGCAGAATATTAAGTAAAAACCTTTAACTTATAGTGAAGATAAAAGAAATTGTTATACCTCTGCAAATCAGACTTTTACAGAGGAAAAATATAAATGTTAGAATAGTTATAAAATAGAACAAAAAATAAACAAACTTGAAAAAACACGAATATATTTGTGTGAGATGTATAAGATTTTCACCTAGGACTAGCTGGATCAGAAACCGGTTGGTCGAGTCTTATTTGCAGAGATCGTTTTTCTGCCTCTAGCTTGTCCATTCGTTTCCACAGCCTGTTCACTAAAGCTTCTTGCTCTTGTTCCAAGGTATTTTCCAGTTCCACCTGTAAGTTTGTAAATTACATTAAAACTCAATAAAGTTAAAAAAAAAATAAAAAATACATAGTGCTTGGAGGTTCTGAGTTTTCAATATTACAGACATAGATTAGTCGATATGTCTGTAATGTAGAGAAGTTCTACCATCCTTATTCACTACTATGAGAAGAAATACTTGAAACAAATCCTATATCAACCTGTTTAGCAAGTGTAGTTATAGTAGGCATAAACCTTCTTTCTAAGGAGACCAACAGTAGAATACTCATATGACTATGTACTATAATTAAAGTTCCTTAATAAGTGTACCTTTTCCCTACGCAGTCTCTCCAAATTCATTTGCTTTGCAAGCGTTTCAGCTTCTAGTTTTTCTATTTTCCTCATCAATTTATTGACCAGACATTCTTGTTCCTGTTCTAAAGTTTGCTCCAAACGACATTTCTCTTGACGTAACTGAAATACATCAATGCTTTTACTTTCTAGATATGTTTTCACTGTCACTGTCAATCAAAGAAGCTTGGCAAGCTTCGGTGCGCTAGCAACCGAATAACATATTTAAAAACCGACTTGATAAACATTTAAAAACAAGTGTAAAGATATGCACGCATCAGCTTTTAAATATAATAATAATATAAGGTGGATATAATAATACGACCTTAAATGAAACCGTGGGCTATTTAAATGTGTTGGTTCACTTAGGGATTGTTGAATTTATCCGAAAAAGGATTTGAAAAAAAATAAAATTTTCAAACAAACTAAATGTCTTAAAAATTTAAACCAATAAGGACACCATTTATATTTTAAACCTTTTTTTATTTTTAACGTGTGGAAACCCCCTCGGGCCGTCACCCCGCCGGGGTTTGCGGCGGGGTGGTGTGTCGGAATCGAACCGACTAAAACCACACGGTGTGCCACTCTGCGCCTGAGACGGGAGGGATCCGGGAACTGCTGTTATTAATACATCCGGGGGTCCCAGCGCCTGCCAGCACCGAAGCGGGCACCGTCTGCTGGTGAAACTCTTAGTATAGGCGACGTACGGCACACGCATGCGTCGCCCCTTCGCGGTTGGCCACTAGAGCGGATGGAGGGGAAAACCCGTCCCGACTATCCGCGGCTTCACTCAGGGCGGCATGAGGCGCTGATATGTGCGCCGGTTTATATTTTAAACTAGCTGAACCCCGCGTTGTTACCCGCGGTTATTGCTGTACCGCGAGATATGTGGTACTTCCGACAAATAGGTCTATCCACTAAGCCCCGCGGTGGCCTGAATCGAAAGTCAAGAGGCGCTCCAAAAACGCATCAGCGGCTTTGACTGCAGCGACGATTGAGGTACATCCCGCGGTAACTAAATTCATCCCCGGGGCAGGTCGCTGCCGCGCCTCTCACAACTCTATGCATTAATTTTGAACTTTTTTTGGAAAGCTTTTTGATGAAAGTCAAATAGTAATAATAGAAATAATTCTTTTAAAACTTAAAACATATTTGAAGATTAATATTTTCGGGTCGTCCTGTGTTACAGTCCATCTAATCGAGGAGCTAGCGTATGACACTTCTGAAAGATTGAAGAATATGAGACGTCTTAAAAAAATGTCAGTCTGTTGTATATATTTTTGTTTTTTGAATTAAAATTTAGATAAGAAGAATGTACATCTTGTTACAAATTAAAAATAACTTCATAATTACTGTTAATTACAGGGTTACATTTTTTTTTATGGAATATGCGAATCAAACGAGCAGACGTATCGCCTGATTATTGAGATTATGTGTGTTACGTCTATAAATAGTTGTGTCGTGGTAATAAGTATGAAACGTCAAACTCCTAAATTAGATGTACAAAATGTACTTATGTGTTGACAAAACAAATTTAAACCGCGCGTCGGTCTACCGATAGTCTCACTCGTACTTTCAATTATTAATCGTTTATGAGTGCGTCCCGGCGACAAAAGATTTCTTACGAAATTACGTCGAAGGCATTTCTATTTGTTCTGTGGTCCTAACAATACTCAACCGACCGTCGGCAGTTTGTACGTTCAGTGCTCTCCTGATCAACCAATCTGGCGGAACTGGTACAGTCACAAATATACTAATAGCACTGAACGCGTTAATATGTTTCCATAGCGCGTCGGTCGACCGATGGCACTCATGCGGACGCGTTCGACCAATGGTCCGCGTACGCACCGACTCTCGGTCGATAACTATAACCACTAACCAGGATTAGAATTGACGGTCCGATTGCGTTGGAGGGATCGAGACACTGTCCTGTACCCTTGGGAAGAGCGTGTCTAGCACTCTTCCTAGAAACTCTGGTCCAGACTAGTAGTGTCATCAGAGTCTTTATGGCAGAGTAGGGCCTGAATCGCGACAGCCTTGGAGAGCAGTTTTGTTATTCACATTATATTAAAGTTTTAATTTATAGGTGTTAAACAATTCTGATCCTTTGATGTTTTATCTCAATTGAACAATTATGGAAACTGAGTAGAAAAAAAAAAGGTTCTAGTAGTAATTTTGGGGGGCGTTCATGTCCCCTTGGAGCCGCGCCTGACTGCAATAGGCTGATGATGATGAATATTTCAGACGTCTGATACACAACGCCATCTAGTCCCAAACTAAGCATAGCTTGTACTATGGGTACTAGAGAACTGATATTAATGCATATATAGGTACTTTTTTGTAAATACATTCATATTATACTGAAACAAATATTGAAAAGATATTTGTAGATCGCACAAACATTAGGCCGGACTACTAACTCCACGATATCCCGAACATGTTGTCTACCACAGCGCGATCATACATACTGTAATACTGTGATCATGTCTCGGAGACGGAATAACGACTCCATGGAGCGACTGGTAGAGCAGGGAAAGTTGGAGGGGACCAGACTCCACGTCACTTCACCCATGCGCTAGATCGACCACCATCGACGACCATCGTGGAATCCACAATCGGACGTCGCAGTTTCCGATTGTGGATTCGACTATTCCGAACTGCAGCCCACTGTCTACAGACAGGGAGAGATAGCTTAGAATTGTACAAAGCTTTTTCCGCCTCTACCAACATTGTAAACATTTTTTTGTGACCACAACCACTCTGCCAACAGCAACACGAGTGAGAAGAAGTAAAAGAGCTGCAAGTGCTATAACAGCTCAAGTAACTGTTTAACTGTCATAGTACAGAATTTCTGAGCAAAGACAAAGACTTAAAATATTCAAAACCTAATGAGTCAACTGGTATTATTTTAGAGCAGAAATCAAATTTGGAGGAAGCTGTGAACCATTGATATAAAGCTTTAAAAAGTAACATCCAAAGTTGAACATTTGGTAAATACCTGATTTAATTTTCTGGAAAGATCATTTGTTAGGCATTCCTCTTCCCTTTCATAATGGTGAGCCAAAGTTTCTTTTTCTTTCTTTAGGGCTTGAATTTTTTTTAATAATGTGTTAGAAATGTATTCTTCCTCCTGCTCAGCTTTTGCTTGCTAAAAAGATAAATCAAAACATACTTATATTAAAATTGTTCGAATATATTTTTTTTAATGAATATACAAAAATTATTTGTCAGTTAAAAGATGAACGAAATGATATGATCAATTATAACGGAAAAAAAAAACATATGACTATTCTGATATAGTTATTATGAGCAACAGTATGAAATGAGCGACAGTATTGACCAGTAATACTATTATTACCAGTGATTGGAGTTAGTAGATTGATTTGGGGTCAATAAACTGGCATGTATATAGTAATATGAATATGCCTCTGGGATTTTGAAATTATTAATATTTTTTTAAATATTTCAAATGTTGAAATGTATAGGATGAAGATTATATAGATATGAATAAGAAATAATTAACCCTTTTGCTGTCTTTTTAATGGTATATAGGTGATCAGTCTTCTACTACAAAAAAAACTATGGCATGTTATCCATGCCACTTGAGTAAAAATGTAAAGTGGGATTCTATTAATATTAATTACTGTGGTGTGTGCGACGAATGATGGGACATGCCTCTCCACTATCCTACTGATGCATGGTTGTTGAAAACAACAGAAGCGGAGAGCATCACGGGTCCAGCAAGCCTTATGTTTTGTGGCATGCATTATATATGTACTTACTTAAAACAGGAAAGGATAGATGAGGTGGACACAACAACTCCAATAAAAGGATAGGTATACTATAAAAATAATAGTATACCTATCCTTTTCCCAATGTGTAAAAATTAAAAGATAAATACTCTAACTTACCACTGCTCTGCAACCATTCGTTACCAGTTGGGGTACTTGGTTAAAGGCAGCAATTTACTAATGCTCAACATTTTAATAAAATTAAAGACATGTTGTCCTATTTAAACAGCTCTGTTGCTATTGCTCTTCAGAACCCAAAAAATATTTTAGAAAAAAAAACCTACAGAATGATTTGAATTGTATTAAAGACAATTACTCTATTATACTATAACTATAAATAAAAGAATTACAAAAACTAGCTAGCCGATTCACTTTTAGCATTTGACCAAGTCAGAGCTGTAGTTTCTGAATGTAGTAGAGTGCAGTTAATATAAAAAATAAAATTAAACAAGTCATGGAGACAAATCCCGATTTAGACTGAATTAGGGAATGTAATGACAAAAGTGAAAAAAGGGGCAAATCACTTTTCTAAAAATATGCTCCATTAACATCTTCAGATGTAGAAGGATCATTTTCCAAAATAAAATCCCAGAACAAAAAGGCTGAATAAGCCTTTTAAGCATATTTTGATTTCTATGACTATTCATGGTGCGAGTACATGAAATTAATCTACCTACTCCAATCACCGACTATTACTGACTGATAAAGTGAGATTTATGTAACCAAAACCAAAGTAACAAAATATGAGGTATGTAGTACTGTTAAGCCTCTGCTGACAATGTACTACCAATAAATTCGGAAGGACTTTAGAATACATACAATCGATTTCGGAGGTGGGGTGAAGGAGGGAGGGGAGGGGAGGGGGTCAGATACCCCCCCTTGAAGGGGGGGTTGCGATTCCTCATAGTTTTTTTTATATGAATTTTTGAAAATTTTTAAGGTTAGGATGCATTTCACAATATATCCAATAGATTTTGGGGAGGGGCTCTAACTTGTGGTTTCCCCTTTTAGAGGGGAATCCCGAATGGGGGCGTTGCGGCTCCTTCTTTTTTGTTGTGCGATCACAAGTCTACCTTTTTTTTTAACCCGATCTACAGAGTAGACTAACAAAAACATTGGAGGGTTGCGGTTCCTCATTTTTCTTTTGTGTGATCACAAGTCTAACCTAACCTAACCGACAGAGTAGACTTACAAAAACATTGGAGGATTGCGGTTCCTCATTTTTCTTTTGTGTGATCACAAGTCTAACCTAACCTAACCGACAGAGTAAACTTACAAAAACATTGGAGGATTGTGGTTCCTCATTTTTTCTTTTGTGTGATCACAAGTCTAACCTAACCTAACCGACAGAGTAGACTAACAAAAACATTGGTGGGTTGCGGTTCCTGCTTTTTCTTTTGTGTGATCACAACTCTAACTTAGCCTACAGATTTACTGAATTGGAATCCAACTTTAACCTGTCACTTACAAAATGACGTCGCGTCATTAGTGTTGCGTTTTGTTTCTCCTTTTATAAGAAAATATGTCCTTTATTAAAAGTGAATCTTAATACGTAATTGTGATAAACAATACTCGAAAAGTATTTTTTTATATATTACGGTATGTATTACAATAAAAACTAAATTAAAATGGAAAAAAATTAGACAAAAACAATTTTGAGAGTTTGAAAAAGTTTAAAACGAATAACGTAACGAATAACAAAACGCCGAGACGTTGTCAAAATTATTTTCACGTATTTTGTTAAAAATTTCAAAAATTAATATCTCAAAAACTATGTATTTCCGCAAGTTGAAATTTTAGGAGTAGACTAACAAAAACAAGAACTATCAAACATAAAATTTTCAACTCTCAAATCGATTGTATAGATTCTAAAGTTGAGCCATAAATTCAACAGTGCTTATAGAAGCAAAGACATTAAAGCAGTATAACTTCCAAAAGCTTTACTATGACTATACATATTTTTTTAAATTTATTTAAAATAAAAGACTTACAATTGAAACTGATGCTTGTCTCAGTGCACGATTCTCTTCTTGCAAAGCTTTTACACGGAGTTTATAAGTGTCTAGCTCCACTTTAAGGACTCTGAAATATTTTGTAAAAGAGGTTTTAACAGCTGTTCTACAGCAATACTGTTAACTTAATTTTTTATATTAGACCACTACTCCTGCTGGTTTAATCTATTTAACGAGCGATAAGTATACAGTAAATACAAGATAAAGTACAAGTAGGTGTGTAGATTTATATATATATGATTAATGAACACATTTAAAATATTATAAAGAAACACTTTCTTGAAAAATTTTACATAAAAGATCAGCACTCAATTATGCATTCGATTAAAACTTACCTATTTTGCTGCTGTAGAGATTCGATTCTTTTCTGAAGCTGATCACGAGAAACTGTACTGGGGGGCAACATAGCTCCGCCATCAAGCGAGCTGGAGTCACTCTCAGATGCCGAATCCCCCATTTTATTTCCTGTATTCGGTAAAGCTAATTATTTTATTCTACAAAAAAGGAAACAATCAATTTATTTTATCTGCAGCATACCTGGCGAAATCACTGTATCATCCATTTGCACGAGTGATGAGGACAGCAACAAAATGTCATATATGTTGGATTTCACTCCTGTTTTTACAAATTTGTACCGTTTGTACCTCAAGTTAGTCAGTTTTGTTTTTCCTATTATAAATAAATAAAATAATAATCAAATGGAACCGAATCAAAGTGAAATTTAATAAATTATACGCGTAAAACCGTATCGTTGTTGAAGTCTCAATTAAAGATGTGTTTAACAGAGTACAGATAAAGAAGTTTTTAAGTTTTCCAACGTCGCTATATTTTTGTATACTCTTTGGTCGCTATCATAGTCTAAATGAAAAGTAAAAAAAATAACTTGTCAAACAGTTATAAAGTATAAACAGTACTAATAGTTTTTTTCGTGATTTCTTGTAGTTCTCTTTAAATTTTTTGTTAAATAATTGATTCAAATTTAACTAATAATAGCAACTGATTGATGCTTCTCGTGACTAGAAGGCCGGCGTTTTGCTAGACAAGTCCAATTTTAACAAAAATAAAACCGACTTCAAGGTTAGACTCGATTTCTCTTGGATGCCATGATCAAATATTAATGTCCTTATCATGGTACCACCGTTGGGACATCTCTTTTCCATTAAAAAAAGAAGCATCAAAATCGGTTTATAAACGTCCAAGTTATCCGCGAACACACCTAAAGAAATATATATATATATATAAATATCTATATATATATATATATATATATATATAAACGGTCGAATTGAGAAACCTCCTCCTTTTTTTAAAGTCGATTAAAAAAGGCCGGCCTTCTGTGCTCAGAGAATCAGCATCACAAAACACATTTATTCAGAGAATCAGCATTGCCATTCAACGTGGTAATTATTAACAATGTACTCTGTGGTGGTAACACTGGGTTATACTTCCAGTCTTCTTTTGGGAACGCAACCAGTAGGTAAAGATGTGAAGTTTTTTGACGCTTGTATGTAAATATTGTTAGTGTTTTTTAAATTATTGATTAAAATTAGATATTAATTTTAAAACTATTTATAAATTTACACACATTTCATGTATACACTTTACGCACATTCAATTGTGGAATGTAGGTAGTGAGAATGCCAGCAAAGATGATAAAACTTTTTGTTTTTCAATAATAGTAACACTGGCTGAAAAAAAAAACATTCATAAAAAAGTGACACACACGCCATAATGTAAATTGCTTCTCGATTTGGCGTTTGAGTTAAGAATTAACATTTTGATGTTATAAATTCGTTTTAATGTATAAATAAGACATTTAAAATGTCCTATGTAAATATTGGTAAGACGAAAATCAGTAACTTCTCTATTATCTACGTATAACATTCTCCATTCAAAGTATTTAGGTTGGATCAAAGGAATCGAAGCCATTTCGTTCTGTTCGTGTAAACGGTATTGAAGATATATTTCTTATTATTCCCAACTTTTTAATCACTCGTAGTGATGTTTACGATATAGTCTAAAAGTTCTACCTAAATGTGATGGCAGTGTCGTCGCCATAGTTGTAGTGTTGGTACAAATGTACGATTTCAGCAGTCATTGCTGCTGTTATTGCTTCGTATGTAGTGATCTGGGTGGATGGCATAATATCTGTCAAACAAGTGTCTCTTGCTGTTTTATTAACGTAACTATTATAATAGTTATAAAGCATACAAAAATGAATGTGTTTCAAAGTGATTAACTGCTAAATAAAAGTGTACAAGGAACTTTTATGCCTGTAACTAGTTGTAAACAAATGCCTATTAAATGTGTTGTAAGGATTTCAGAAATTGGTAAAGTTTAGTTTAACTAGTAATTAAATTATTTGTAAGTGTATTTCTAAGTTACAAAATCGATATTATTTCGAAACAATATTTATTTTAAATTTTTTGTTTTGGGCTCCTATAATGATTAGATCAGAAGTGATGATTGAACATGAACTAATAGATAACTACTTTCTAACTCCTGAAAACAGGTGTAAAATAACTAGAAGACAGTGATAAATAAAATAGAGTATTTTATCTAACTTTGATAAATTTCTTATATAAAAAACAGACAAATAATTATTACAATATTTGAATAAATAATAAGCAGCACCCTATCAAGGTTTTTTGTGGCACATTGGTGTTGCATTGATATGTAATATGAGGAACAAAATTGACATTACAAAACAGATAAAAACAATGTTTGATGCAGGTTGTGTTGTAAAAAAATTTACCTCAATCAGTACTAAACTATTTGGTTTTTAATAAACATACACAAACCTAGCATTTATAATCTCTGTCCATATAATATTCAGTTCTAGTAAGATGATTACTAATATTTTAAGGTGTACTTTTTTAAATTTTAACTTGGTGCAGCAGATTGGAAGTTTGGTGACTGATTTTCATATACTATATATATACTACTTGAAACAACCTTCCACTCTCACAAAGTCAATACAAATATAATAAAAACTTCACACATGATACACATGGCCATCTGATTCCTAACAAGTTGTAGGCATACTACATCATGACAACCAAACTGCTACATACCTACTCATATATTTCTAAATAAATATATACTCATAAGGTTAGTTATCACTGTCCACTACTAAAACACATATAATAGCTAAAATAAAATATTTTAAATCATTATAATCTAGATTTTGAATTATAATAAAAAATACAGTGCAAGTGTTATTTAATATGTACATTATATTAGTATTTATGACTATTGAAAAAAAAACTGACACAAGCACCAACCATCCAATAAAACCATTTCATTGGGCAGTAAACATTTTTTTTTCTCTGACTTACTTTGCAAATCCGGGTACCACGATAAAGCCTTTCCACTTTTCAGATTATTATATAGCCTAAGTCACTCACAAATAACATAGCCTTCTAATGGTAAAATAATTTTCAAAATCAGTTCAGTAGATGCAGTTTACAGTAAGTAGTTTCACAAACTCACAAAGTTTACCTCTTTATATAATAGTATAGATTAGTTCCTCGATTGTTTTTTTTTTTCAGTGGCAGTCACTAGATATAATTGATCAAAAAAAAAACACTTCATTGATTTATATGCTATTTATGTAATTTTTTACATGTCTGTTTCAGGGTAAGCATTAGCTATGGCTCAATATTACCAGATAGTTGGGCAAGGTCATCAACTAACTCTTGAGGATATACAGAGATTTTGTCCAAATATATGCTTAGATGGTATTATAGTAAACCAAGATGACCAACAGCAATATGCTCAACAGCAGGTGACTAAAAAACTCTTTTAAAATAAATTCATAGGATGCATTGAAAACATAATTATCAATGGATTTCAACTAATTGTACTTTTAAGGTGGTTGTGCAGCAAGCAGATTCAACACCAAGCGATATTATAGTTAGTGAAGGTGTGCAGCCCCAGCTGGTTGTCAGTGATGGCTTGCAATACCAACAACAGTACATAATTCGACATGACCCCTCTCAACCACAACGTGACTTTCAGCAGCAACAGCAACAACAGCAGCAACAACAAGCATTACATAGACATCAAGTGGGTATTAATGCTAAATGCAAATCTTTAAATGTTACATAGAATAGTCTGCTAAAATGTTAGTATTTTTTTTAAATAAAAAAAGTAATATTTTCAAATGCGCATTGACATTGCTGGTGTTGAAAATATTTATACCAGGTGGGTTGAATGCTTATTTGCCACCTTTTTGATATAAAGATTTGATCACTAACTAATGTAGACTGTTAAGCATGTAGATGGGCCTTTCTCTGCTATTTGGAAAATCTTCCATACAAGTCTGTCTTAAGCATTTTTTTTTAAATGTTTAGTTTTGTTACTACAAGTACAATTTTAACAAAAATAAAACCGACTTCAAGGTTCGACTCGATTTTTCTTAGATGCCATCATCAGATATTGATGTCCTTGTCATGGTACCACTGTTGGGACAACTCCTTTCCATTAAAAAAATAATTATTAAAATCGGTTCATAAATGAAGAAGTTATCCGTGAACACACATAAAAATATATATATATATACAGTCGACAGTATTTAAACAAATTTTACTTATTCTAGAAACTAACACTAACTTTAGTAGTACTCCATATGTAGTACACATAACTCTAGTACTCCATATTTTTATCGATTACCATTGCTATTTTGGCATTTTAAAATCTGCATAGTTCTCTTCACATTATTTATTCAGTATCACCCGAAAACTGTACACCAGGGCACTGTGTATTGAGGTGTTTGGGGGTTCATTTATTCAATTATTAAATTACTAAATAACCTGTGGCATGCCTGGAATGTATAATACTTTGTTGTTATAGATACTATAAACTGATAAATGTTAAGATTTTTATCATAAAATTGGCTTGGGAGTGATTTTCTATTTAGTAGAGAAATAGCCAGATTAAATTTCTCACGTAAGTGAACACTTAAATACACACACGCGTTGTGCTATGTAAAGGAAAAATAATTCCTGAAATTCCAAACTATTCTCTAAACATTTATGTCTGTCTACACCATAAGCCCAACTGCACATTTATAAGCAAAGCTATAAACCATATTCACAGTGATTGTTATTATAGTGTGTAACAAATTTTTGTGGCAACTGTTATATAAGCTATGCATATAATTTTTTGTAGGTTTACTACACATCTGATTTGCCTGTGGATGCTCAGGTTGTGTTGCAACAAGCCCAACAGATAATTGATGCATCTTTGATGCAACAGTCATCTACACAACGCCCACAACATGTATGTCCCCGAATAAATCCTTGTGTAATAATATTCACTTTAGGAAGTATGCATTATGGTTGTAGAACTTCTTATAATATGCTTGGCATGTTATCACTTTTCATTTGGTTAAGAAACTCATATAAGATGCCGACCATTCTTTTGGAATTATTTTAGCTACTAATAAAATAATTGCACATTAATAATAGTAAAACCCCAATGTGGGTAATTAACAAGAAATACAATAATGACCTTAGCTCAAAAGTATTGCTCAACTCACCTTTATAAAAATATTACCTTTATACATAAAAGACTACCTCTAGTATCTAAATAAAGATAGACTTCTAAGTAAGGACCTCAAACTTCTAGTCTTATTAGCTTGTGGTAACTAATTCAATAAATCATTCTCATTGCACCAACTTTAATCTACCGAAATAAATTTTTAAACTTTCGCGTTCCATGACATGTTAACAATTATTTTTACGGGAATTAACGCGATAACTTATTAAAAGGTATTATATACCTCTGATTTGCCTGACGTTTCAACCAGGTTGCACTGGCTGTGGTCACCGGCTGACTGGCTCAGCTGTGCACGCCCTCCGTCGTCGAATCCGTAAAGTAGAAGGTTCTTCGTTCACCCGCACATTTTCAATATTATTGATAAATTTGTTTCGCCATGTACCGTCACACACCACACTAACAGTATCCCTATTCTGTAAGCAAACCGATGTGTTCCTATTCTGGTGTTTATCCTACTGCGCAAAAAAGCGAGGTGGTATGTTTTCTAATCTCAATGGCTTCAAGTAAAACTCTTAAGTAAAAGTGACGTTCGGTGTAGAGGACTTGCGTGCGATGAAATTCAATCCAGTGGTTGATGCCTGCATCGTGTTTTGCAATCGCTGATTTGCTCGTCTGTCGGTTCGCAGCGATAAGTTCTTTGACCCTTTCAGCAATAGTCCGCTTCGTTTGGCCTATATATGAACTTCCGCAGCTGCAGTCTTATTTTATAAACACCCGGACAACTGAAAGGCAACGAGCTCCCGTTCAATTGTATGGATCTACTCGAACACTGTTTAGATGGTAACTATTTCCTTTTTCAAGGTCAACGTTACCTCCAGATATATGGTAGCCCCAGTACTTGCCAACATCTGGATGGAACATTTTAAAGAAAAGGCTCTAAGCCTCGGTCCGAATACCGTTAGGCTGTGAAAGCGATACGTGGATGACATCTTCAGTATCATTAAAGGAAACAAATAAGAAGTAGATCAATATGTACAACATCTTAACTCTATTCACCTAAAATAAGGTTTACTTATGAAATGGAGACATAGGTCGTTGTCCATCTTAGATATTGAAGTAACCGTGAGATCAGATGGGTCCTTGTCACACTGTGTATACCGTAAGCCTACTCATGTTGTGTGTTTCCCTCCCACTTGATCCCGGGTCCTTTAAGCGGGGCGTAAAAAAGCATCTCACTAGGCGGCCATAGTGTGGGTCACCATGCTGCAATGTTCTTATTCACATTGAGGAGGGTGACCACCACTCTAGGAATCTGCTCATGCTTTCCATCAGGCAGAGCAGAGTCATTTTGGCTCAGCCAAAATATAAAAAAAAAAAAAAAATACGGATAGATACCTACACGCCACGTTGCCTTCTAATAAGTGATTGCGTAAATTCGCGTAAAAAAAATGGTTAATATACCGAAATAAATATTTATTACAGATATTTCATGATCTGTATAACTATTCATCTTGCATTAATGGTCTCCTACTACAATATTTCAACCCAATAGGAAACTACTCAGACTGATCTAGTTATTGCATGATACTTTCTAACCATGGTTTGGTTCAATTCATTAGTACAATCAGTCATTTCGAATAAGTCTTTAAACTTATCTCATGCTAGCTGCTATGCTCCCTAATGGTTAATTGAATTTGTGCACTTGTTATATATGGCTCACGAACATTTAGCCGCCACACCTGTTACCGTTAATTCATCGTTTTTCATCTTATCTACAAAGTGCAACACATTGTGAAATTAACACTGCCTATTCGAACTAATTGGTTAATTTAAAATAAAAATATTCACTTTCGTCACATTCAACTCCACAAATAGCAAATAAGCACACTACCCGCTGAGTAGTAAGTGGTTACCGATGCCTGTAATGTATGCCTGTAAATACTGAAAATACCAGCGGTGTAATTAGCGCCTTGCTAAATCTATACGCACTAGCAAAAACTAAATATATTTTTTTTCTTTTGAAACTGACTACTATAACGCTGAATACATTTAAACAGCTAGACTTCTATCTAATTTCAATAGTATTTTTCCATTGTTCTGCATACAGCAGATGTGTGTGAATTAATGTAGCAAATGTTATATACGTTTTGTGAACAAATATATGAATAATAAAAAAAAAACGACAACAACCGATAACACATGCTAAAGCTATTTATTTATCTGTTAAAATTATCCTTTGACCTTTATACTAAAAACACTTAATATATTTAAAATACATATTTAAATTAGTGGTTGCCAAGCACTCGCTCTCTTGCTGCACCTCCCATCGTAATTGTTAATAAGAGAGTTGCTTTCTCTATGTCCACTTGCTTTCGTCTAATTACACAATCTTTCTACAGATACAGGACTAATGATGCAGAGGCATCTCAATAGGCCACCTGGATGACCTTGCTGCATTGTTGCATTGCCTGCATTCGCAAAGAGTATAATGACCACCACTTTTGGATTCTGCTTATGTTTTCCATTAGGCAGAGTAGAGTCACTTTGGCAGGCCCATACATAAAAAGATGTAATTCTTATTAGTTATTGTTCCTTTTTCACAAAGTTTCAAATTATCATTTATTTAGGACTGAATAGAAAATACTTATTTTAAAGGTGTCAATACTTTTGAGCTTTAATCAAATCTCTGTAAAGTTAACATTATGGGTCTGACTTTGCTAATGTACGTATTATTGGTAGGTGCCAAGCATTCACAAAACTTGGACTTTCTCTTTGTTGTAAATACAATTATGTTTAATCCAATCACAAAAGTTTTCTTTTTCTAGCTTCATGCTCCTAATGCATAAAACTCATTGGCTTAAAGCAAATGCTGAAAGTTTAGTATAAAGGGAACTTTAAATACATATATCTTGAAAGGCAACTTCTACTTTCTTTCGCACATGGGCTTATCTTGAATTTACTGTAATAAGTTGTGTTCTTCTCTGGGATTTTAAAGTTCAACAAATTTGAGAAATTCAATTCAACATATTTTATTATTCGTTTTTTAAGGCTTTGGTAAAATAACGATGGATATAAATAATTCATACTTTTCTTATAGTGCAATGCTTTGCTTTTTGTATAATGGTGCATAATAATACTATTATTTTTAATAAAAAATATTTAGTGCATATGTTGATAATGATAACTAACGTTGGGTATTTTCTATATTTCTGTAACTTTAGATAATATAATTATAAAAATTTGTATGAACGCAACGAATACTTAGCATAGGTAATGTGTGGTGTTGAACATTAGTCGCGTCTAGCTTTAATAGCATTTTAGATATCGAATATCATTTTAGATATATAAGAAGAATAGCATTTTAGATATAAGAAAGTTTAGTTACTTTATTGTAAAATGATATCACATTGAAAAAATCTTATGTAGGATTCGGATTAATTCTAATATATAAAATATATCTCTAATGTAGTATTTAGATTTCAACAATAGTCATCGATAGTGTGAACTAGACACTAGTTTAAACGCAAATCGAAAACCCATAAATTGGCGCATTTTTATCGGTCGATTGTACTCAACAACCCAATCATAAGACTGTATCATTCCATGAAAATTTTTGGCTGGTGCAATACGATTACGATACGATTTGTGAAACAAGAATCCATAAGACTTTCAAATATTAAAATGGGAATTCTCACATCGGAATTCTTGACACCACATTTTTGAACCTTGTGAAACAGGTCTATGGGGCGATAGTTATTTACCATTGGGTGATCCAACTCCTTATTTTTGCTATGTATCAGTAATAAAAGTATTTTTGCAAGTGTTACACGTCTTACAGTATTTGCGTTACGTTACACATACAATAATTTTGTTTTAGAAATAATTAAACCTGTGTTTCCTCATAATATTAATTCGGGCATGGGTACCTAGTATTCATTTAAATTTATTGAATGCTCTTTTGATTCAGATCAAGCAAACATCGTAATATTTTCCCCATAAGTAGTTTAAACTTGACAAGTCAACATATTAAAAAACCTAGTGTAGTTATTTATTCATCTAAATGTTTTCTTTTATGACGTATGCAGCTAGTGAATCCCGCACACGTGCTAACGCAACCAACTGTGATACATCCCGCTCAACAACCACCACCGCAGCCCCCACCTCAGCAACCACAGCCGCAACATGCAACGCAGCAAACGGTTAGTCAATCACTATCTATACAACTAAATAAAATTGGAGTGTCTGTTTGTAATATTATAATAACCACTTTTTACTAAATGCATATGTATGTATACACGGTACATATACCAAAACTGTAGTTAAAAAATTTTTTGTCTGTCTGTCTGTTTGTTCCGGGTAATGTCTGGAACGGCTGGACGGATTTTGACAGGACTTTCACTGGCAGGTAGCTGATGATCCAGGGAGTAACTTAGGCTACTTTTTTTAGACTAACTTTGCCCCGTGGCGTTACTCGCCGTACAACAATAACCGCGGGTAACACCGTGGGGTTCAGCTAGTCTATACATCTATACAAATAAATAAAATTGGAGTGTCTGTTTGTAATATTAAAATAACCGCTTTTTACTAAATGCATATGTATGTATACACGGTACATATACCAAAAATGAAGCTAAAAAAATTTTTGTCTGTCTGTCTGTCTGTCTGTTTGTTCCGGGTAATGTCTGGAACGGCTGGACGGATTTTGACGGGACTTTCACTGGCAGGTAGCTGATGATCCGGGGAGTAACTTAGGCTACTTTTTTTAGACTAACTTTGTCCCGCGGCGTTACTCGCGGAACAACAATAACCGCGGGTAACACCGCGGGGTTCAGCTAGTATATTATAAAACAAAATCCTACGCCGCGTCTGTCTGTCTACTGGCGATAAGCTCAAAACTACTGCATGGATTTTTAAGCGATTTTTACTAATAAATTGATTCTTGAGGAAGGTTTAGAATATAATTTGTTTTGACGAAAGTACAGTATATACATTCAAATGAATTTAGTGAAACGCTGTTAATTTGAAATTACAAACAGACACTTTAATATTTGTATAGATGAATTATGAAACTATTTTTTGTTAGTTTTACTATTTTGTGTATAGTTTGTTTTAAAAATAGTATTGAGGTAAGCTTTTTTTAAATTGTCAGCATTGAAGAAGTGTTACCCTTCATGGTTTGATTCAACCCTTTTGTTTAAAAGTAGTAAAGGACACAAAACAACAACAACACACAAGCTATTAAACTTACCTTGGAAAAATTAAGTGCAAAACTTCCACCCTGTAAAATTTTCTTAGTAAAACATAAACAGTGAACAAAGCAGAAGCCAATCTCAAATATCATTGGCGTAGATGGTAGACTAACTATAACTGCTAATAACTACTACTAATAGATCCTAACGTAGTATGTTCCTGATTGTGAGTACGAAAATTACTTTAATGAACTGGAGGTAGTCTCAAGATAATCTTCTCGCCATAATCTTCTGATTTAATATTATCTTAGTAGTTCTGTGTCGTCGACTTCATATTGACTTTCCCTTTTTGCGTTTCTGAGACATTCTTAAAAAACATTAGTTTCGACATCATTATTTAACACTAGCCTATTATTACTCACTATAGTGTTTCCAATCATTTATTTAACTTTTGACAGCTCTAATACTTAATCAAATAGTGATACCCTGACCCGTTACCGATTCGATTTCTTTTATCGATCGATTTTGTACATGAAGAAGTTTTAATCGATTTAACACACTCATTATTTTACCGATAATTTCGTAATTTTATCGATTATGAAACCGCAACACCGGACGCGTAGCGGACATTTTGTAGTTGTCATAATTCACATTTTCATACGTCGAGTTGAGTATTTTTATTCCTCCGTATTGATTTATTTGTGAATTCTCACGTTTGGTTGAGTTGAGCGTATCGTCCCTCCCTTCGTTACTGTCAAAATGCCAAAAATTAAGGTGCTCAAAGGGCAAACAAGAGAGTTTGTCTTGCGACTTCGTGAATACTTTGAAAAGGAGAGCTGTAATATTGGGCCTCTTATATCAGTGACTCAAGTTTAGAGACCGTGTGATTTGATTTAAAATATAATCACAATAATGTTATTGAATGTTTTATTAATATAATCGAGAATCGATTTATTTCAAACCCGTTTTTATAGTCTGTGGTCATTCATTATGAATGACACATCTCTAAGTGGGCGGAGCCCGTCCATGAAGTACAGTATTCCCTCTAGTACATTGATCAAAAATTATTACAAAACTTTATGTACGTGATCTGTCAAAAGTTAAATAAACGATTGGACGCACTATAGGGTATATTACTTTTTGCTTGTAAGAAAATACAAACGGCAGGTTACACGCAAATCAAAATCAGTTCGTGTATACGTGATACACTATCTAGACGATTAAGTTACTATGTGATTTAAATTAGCACATGCTATTAAATGATTGAACTTTTAATACACATAGAAAACACCATGAGCAATGTAAGGGTATGCGTGTGCATGACTGTGTCCTTTATTTTTTTTTACTATTCTCTCTTAAGAGTTGGCTAGAAGAAAATTAATTTTGAAACTTCAAATTACAGCAACCGCAACCACAACAGCAATTGCCTCGCGCATCTCCACAAATCATCCAGCACTTTCAGCAACAACAACAAATTCATTTGCAACAACTACAACAACAGCAGCTGCAGCACCAACTTCAACAACAACAGCAACACCAACAACACATGCAACCTCAACAACTACAGCATCAGCAAGTTGTTATGCATGCCGCTTACATAAATCAACAGGTGAGTCCAATTCATATTAAAATGATTTTTAAGATCAAATATGGTCTAAGTTTAAAATAAACGAGATTAAAATCAACTTAAGTTTAAGGCTGTCGAAGACTTTTGAATAATCTATAAATGCTAAATAGATAGTTTTTTTGTACTCGTATTTTTGTAGAAGCTGTTTGATGGTGGTGTGTATGGTCGATTGTGCTAAATTTTTTTCTGAACCCTGCCTGTTCCACGGGTTGGTTTTCGTCAAGAGTGTTCGATGTTCTGTTCAGTATCACTTTCGCAAAAATCTTATACAAATTTGAGATGAAGGATATGGGTCTGTAATTTCCAATATCACACTTTGAACGTTTCTTATATAGAAGTATAATGTGTGATTCTGCCCATTGGCTTGGGATGTTGCCAGTAAATAGCATTTCATTGAACACCTTTGTTAGTATTGGACTCAATTCGTCTACTGTTCCTCGCATCAGTTCATTTGGAATTTTATCAGGGCCAGGAAATTCTTCCATCTTTAGATTATCTATAGCTATTACTACTTCTGATTTTGGTATTTTTGGTACTTCTTCGGTATTTTCCATTGTGTTTTCCAATCTAGTTTTTCCAAATTTAGCCGAATAGAATATAACCGGCGATAGTATTCTGTTGCAATGTTTAGAATCGTTCTGCGTGTAGTGGTTACTCGATCTTTGTCTCTTAATTTTAGTATCCATTCTTTTCCCTTTTCTCGGAGTTCTTTGCGAGCTTTGCATGTGTCTCCCGTTTTCATAATGTGGTTTTCTAGGGTTTTGATTTTTCTATTTTTCCAGTCTTTCCTCATATTTACACGCATGCATTTGCTTAAGTGTGAAATATCTTTAATGTTTGCATTCTTTTTCGTTTTTGCTATTAAGTTCCTTCCATCTTCAATTATTTTTAGAGTTTCTTGGCTTAGATGGGATTCTTTGTTCTTATCTGTTTTTGTTTTTATCTGTTCTTGGAGCTTGTTTTCTACTCTAGCATATTTTTCATTGAGTTTCTTGTTGGAAGTAACAATTTCCATTAGGTCCTCCGTAGAGTGCTTTGAAAACCTTCTCATTGCTGAATGTTTGTAGGTGGTTAGTTTGAAATGCTTTCGGCCTAGGTTTTCTTGGAGTCTGTACGATACGATGGTTGTTAGTATTGAAGTTCAGGTATTGTATTACACTCGTGTCACTGAACACTCTTGCTTTGTTAGAAGAGATGTAGTCTATCTTATTGCTAACCTTACTATCTTTCAGATATCCAAGTCGATCTAGAATTGTGTTTTTTGCGGAATATGGAGTTTAGCAGTATTAAGTTAAGTTTCAGCAGGAACTCTACTTGTTTTTCACCATTTTTGCTTCGTTTGCCAATTCAAAATGTTCCTATTATATGTTATTCTCCAAGTGTTTGAGCACCTAGTTGAGCATAAAAATCTCCTATGATTAATATATTATTGTCAGAGTACTTTTCAGTAACTTCACTAAGACTATTGTAAAACATTTCTATATCTATATTTTATTATTTGCTATATTTCGTCTGCCTCGTTGGTCTAGCGTTTGGCGTGTGCGACTGCTGATCATGAGGTCTCGGGTTCGATTCCCGGGTCGAACCAAATGTTTGTATAATCTACAAATATTTGTTTCGGAGTTTGGGTGTTTTCTTTGTATAAAATGTACGTATTTACAAAAAAAATAAAAATATGCCAGTTGTCCAGTACCACTACGCTTGCCATCTAGTTACAAGCTCCACTTAGCTTGTAACTAGATGGCGTTGTGTGTTAGATGTCCGAAATATTTATTATTATTATATCTGTTGCAGTAGCTTGTTCCGTCGGTGAACAAAATTTGAATAATGGTCCACTGTTTTATGTATTTCGGTATGTTCAAGTGAACTATTGCTATTCAATCCGATATCCGATTCAAACCCAAGAATTTGTATTTTGAGTTTTGACTTTATCATGGAGCTCCTGTAAACTTTCCGGTGTTTTCAGCGTTCGTGTGTTCAGCGTACATAAATATAGGCATTTCGTTTCTGTTTTGTTTCATTTCTTGAAGAGTAATGGTCTTCTTCCCCCACGGTGACCAGCTGGCTTGGGGTGTGTTTTCCGTTGTTGGTTTGTATAAAGTTGTGGTTTGTGTTTTGGTTTGATTTCGGGTGCCGGTGGTCATCACAGGTTTTTTGAAGTGTCAGGCAAAGATGATGTTCTGCCTCGTGCAACATAGTTTAGGATATTGGGTTTTATAATTTTCTTTGAAGTTCCCTTGGTAGTTTGGGGTGCCTGAGTGTCTTTACTGTTAATTTTTTTCTGAGTTGAGTTGGGAGAGCCTGACACCTCCCTTTTTCTTTTGTCCCTTGTTCTGGCTTCTTCACTATAATTTTATCATATTTTAGATAGGCTACATTTACTTTCTTTGTTTGTTCTATAACTTGGGTTTGAAGGTGCTTATATATCATTTTTTTAAGAACTTCTTTAAGGAAATCTTCTTTTACGAATATTCTTGGTGGAAATCCTCTCTTGTTCGTTAGTATGATTTGCTTTTTCCACATGGATGTAATAGACACTATAACAGGCCGATTTTCGTTGGTATCTTTCTTGCCAATTCTATATATATTACAGATTTCTTGTCTATCGAGGTGTGTTCCTGTTCCTATTACTGTTTCATTAATGTAGTCTATCAGCTCTTCTTTTGCTTCTGATTTTCCTATCTCTTCTATTTGTATTTCCGTTTCTCCTTGTCCATTACACTGATTTTTTGTTCGAGTGAGGATATTTGTATTATTATTATTACCATAGTATAGGCTCTGCCTAATTTGGAATCAACCATGTGAGATGTGTGAGATTATTATTATTAAATGACATTTTATTAGGGTACACCGACGCGAGCGGCTGCCCCGCGCCTCCTGAACCAGGCGTTGAGTAATACCCCGGTGACGTTGGTGCGGACGCCCGTTCGGCCCGTGCGGCCGCGGCGCCCGGCCGCGCGCGCTCACCACCAGCCTCCTGCACCCGCCGCTCCAGCTCCACGGATAATCAATTCCTTGCAACCGGTGACTATGTCGTTCTCTCCACTTTAGCGATACCATTATATGACACTATGTGGTAACGGAATAAGAATACGGAGTGTCACCACTCGTATTCATCTGATGGTCTTTGTAAGTGACTAAGGGAGCAAACTAGGCAGGAATACATAACTGCAAAGAGAAGGAAAACTTGACATAAACCTTATACTACCACCGGCCCGTCTGGCTGCTGTGGTACAGAACGCCACCAAAACTTTTTTTTCTTAGGAGTTTTTAATGTCTAGCGTTGAAGTTTTGAAGGATCCTGATGATTATATTATGCCAATGGCGATCGAAAATTTTCAGTCACATGTTAAAAACATAAAATAATATGTTTGTACTTTATTCACTACTATAGAGTCAGGCTTCGTCTCCGGGTCCGGGCGGGCCGGCTCGCGTGAGTTCCCCGCGCGTGCTCAACCCGCAGTCACAGCACGCCCAGCACCGCCCACCAAGACCGCGAACACCCTTGCTCCATACGCTCCAGGTTCATAATCTTATATATACATATAAACTAACATTTGCCCGCGGGTCCGTCCGCGTGTGTTTCGATTATCGCGGTAAAGATTAGCCTCTTTCGGGAATGGCTGGACCCTCTTAGCCTGATTTTGGTCTTGAAATATTTGTGTAAGTTGAAACTTGAAAAATAGTCTATATCTATTAAAGAAGTAACTGACAAACTCATTTACAGACAGATCGACCAACGACGTACAGGCTAAAACCGCTGGGTCTAGAAACATGTTATTTTATAAAAGTGTTCCTTAGGTAACGTGGGTGCGCCACCCTGTGGGTACAAAAGGGGATAGGATATTTATATAAAACTTCATTATTTTTAGTGATAGCGTATTCAAACTTCTCGACCATCCAGGCAAAAACCAGTGTACAAATAAATCTATTGACTTTTTTAAGTCATCCTACTAATACTATAAACGTGAAAGTTTGTAAGTATGGATGGATAGATGTTTGTTTGTTACTCTTTCACGCAAAACTAGTGAAAGGATTTGAATAAAACTGTACAGTAATATAGTCTATACATCAGAATAACACATAGGCTACTATTTGCCGCGATAACCGACATACACGCGGGTGGAGCCGCGGGCAACAACTAGTAATGTATAAATAAAAATTATAACATTAAGTCCATTTTTAAAAACGCTTAGGTTTTATAAATGTCACACAATCGTTGGTAATTATAATGTCCTCAAAGAAACTAGAAATAGTTTAGTGCAATTATTACTTCATTATATTTACAGCAGCAGCAACAGCATCAACAAATGCAACAACAACATCAGCAACATCAACTCACTCAACATGTCATCAGTCCACAACTTCATCAGCAGCAACTAAATCAAATCAAGCTCTCCAATCATCCAGTAAGTGAACCATCTTATACAGAAAAACATGATCAACAAAGCACTTACTCATTTTTTATGCTTGTGGCCATTCAGGTCATCACCACACCTAAGTTTACAGTGGAGTGCATAAATAAGTTCTTTTAAAACTCTCATATAGGCAAAAGACTTATAATTTTAAGACATATTAATATTGGTTATGCAGTGGAGTGCATAAATAAGTTCTTTTAAAATTCTGATTTAGGCAAAAGACTTATAATTTTAAGTCATATTAATATTGATTTGAAGTAACAAATTTTGTGAATGTATTTTTTCGTAAAACTTGCTCATAATTTATATTTCTTATTTCAGCTTCTCAACCAACAGAATCAGGCTACACGCATCATCACACCTCAGGGAACAATAGTGACGCAAAACTTAGCGTCACAATTACCCCAGCACACTGTAGTTCAGGCAAGCCAGAACAACGGACCGCTACCTCAAAACACTCTCACTACCATTCCACAAAGATCTTCTCCGCATCCTCAACACATACAACAATCCACGAAAGTCGTAGTTCAACCGAACAACGCGAGCGATATGGATGATCTCGAAGAGAGCATAACAGCTGCAATTCTCACTAAGCATTCGGTAACTGATAGTATAAATGCATCTCCGCAGCAGTTCCACACGCCCTCTCCCGCGATGCGACCGAACCAAACAGTGCCCCAGTCTCATCAACAAATTAGTTTCACCTCACAGCAGCATGCAGCATATCAACAGCAACAAATAAGCTATGAACAGCCCCACATTCAGCAACATCCCCAAACACTCACTCAGTTATTAATGGAAGGGGATTCTTTGGAGGAAGACCAGCAAGTATTAACATTAATTAATGGCCAGAGAATAACTCTGGGGGAATATAAACGTACGATGCAGCAACCTCAGCGAGGACCTGTACAGCAACAACAGCAAAGGTATTGATATCTATTGCAAATTATCTATTAAAAATGTTTGTGTATTGAACTAAAACTTGAAAAACTTGCTTCCTAATGCTTGCTTTAAAAATGTTTTTCAATTGCATAACTAAAAGTTATACCTAGTTATAGTTTTTTTTATAGTTTAGGATATGTCGTTGCAATTAATTTAAAGAAACTTGAAAATAATGACCTATTTACCACGCTAGATGTCACATTTATAAGTTTTTGATGTGACATACAATAGTATATTATTGCAAAGGCCGGGAAATAGGCAATTGCAGCTCGAGTATGAGGGTGAGGACTTCATTAATACGAGGCATATATAGTGCTTTTCTCAAAAGAATGCAGGGAAATAAAAGTAGTTAAATTTCCATAATTTCCATTTAACATGAACTGTACATATCAGCATGGAATAAATTGCCCATAATGTAAATAATTAGTTTTAGCAATCTCATTAAAAGACGCTTACTGTTTCGGAGAAAATGTTCACTTTTTATCGTTTTTCTAAATCATAAAATTTTCATATACCTTCATGTATTTTTCTTTTGACTTCGCTAGAAGCAGGTTTTCCATTGCCAATTTGGCTTCTGATTTTAAATCTAATGGAGTACAATCAATTTCCATTTCACTCTCTGAACTGAACTAATTTTAATTATTCAATATATATTTATTAAATATTTAAATAACGAATCTTTGCCGCCGATTTTCTATTTATCATCTGTGCCGAAAGGCAAAGGCATTTAACGCATACAGTGAACACCACGTGAACGCAATTTGTACTAAGCAAAGAGATTTTGGTATGCCGCGTATGATAAAAGAGATCCAATCAAAGAGTATATAATAACCACAGCACGCAGTTTCATACAACATTGCTGGAGCGTTGTAATGTTCCAAATTCAAAAAACGCTCCTTCAATGAATTTATATTTCGCTGTCCATTAGATACTACGCGTGTTCTTTTTTTTCAAAAATAATGACAATATTTCCTGGCATGTTTGAGAAAAATATTATATTAGCTGGATGCGTGAATAGTTCACCGATCCGCGTTTGGTTGCATTAGAGAAAAAATGCACTCATGAACGGCAACATTGCAAAAGTCGTTCATATCTCTATAGTAGTTAATACGAAACGGCAACGTTGCTGGAGCCGCGTACTCAGTTCAAAATTATTAATATGTTTATTTTTAGCTGAATACAAAAAAAGAGGAGGTTATCAATTCGACAGAATTTTTAATTTATTTCGTCTTTGTTTACTCATAGCTTTCGCCTGGGCGAACCGATTTTGATGTTTCTTTTTTTATTTGATAGCTTTGATACCATTTCAATTTGGTCCAGTTCCTGAAATCGTTTTTTGTTTTGTTAAAATTTGTGATTATTAAGTAAGTAATAAACGATAAAATTGTTTATTATCAATGTCTTAATGTATAATTTTTTTATGAAATAGGGACAAACGAGCAGACGTATCACCTGATAATAAGCGATTACCGCCGCGCATGGACACCCGCAACTCCAGAGGCTTTTTTGAGTTTTGTTCTAAGTTTTAATTATCTGAGTTTAGGCATAATAAGTTTTTAACTCTGTCACCTTGCTAGCGAAATTGAATCTTGTTCTGTGACCGTTCATATTACGTTAAACACCGCTCGATTTACAGCACGAGCTCAGGGTTTCCACTTTCTGTACATTTAGGTAAAAATATTAAAATAAATAATAAAGATAACACCTTTAGTAACAAAGTAAGTAAAAACGTTTTAACAAACATGATAATCTTGTCTAAGTAACGTACTTACTCGTACTATGTACCTGGGTTTTTTTTTACTTTATTACACTGTGTTTGTCCACCAAAATCTGATTGATGGTTTGACTCGAGGTTTTTTGATCGATCTCCGTACAATTATGTATTTAAATAGTGTTACTAAAGAAAACTAACAATTTGGAAAACAAAACTTTCTGCTAATTAACAAATTATTTTTAACTATACTGTACTTGTTGCCTAATTGCTGAATAAATGATTAAACTCATAAAGGCATAAGGCATAAAGTTACAAAACTTATTGCTTTTTAGAGTTTTGTCATCATAATAATTTTGCGTTCTTCGAACAATATATCTGCCGTCTCTAAGCGAGGGATTTTTAAATTGGCAATGCATGTCTCTCTTAACATGTTTATAAACAACTAATTAACAGTATATTATGGTACAAGTGTGTAATGTTGGTGATTGCCGCTGAGGCGCAATTGAGACCCGAGCCGTCAGGTGAGGGTCTTCAGATACCGGGGACGGTAATAATCAATACACCCGTGTATCGTAAGACGTTTTTCAAAACACTTGTGAGGCTAAAAAATATTTTTTCTTGGAGTTTTCATAACGTTAAGGGCTTCACATCTTTTATCGGGCGGTGTACAACATAAATCATTTCCTTCGTAATTAGTGCTTGTAGACATTTTAATTAATAAATAACTGTAATTTCAACAGTGAAAATGTTGTGAATTTTTTTCTCAATGGCGGGAAACTTAAACAATTTTCCTATGCGTGCGCATCTTACAATGGCGATCGGCCATAGACTAAAAGAAAGAGGTTTCTTTTTTGGCTTTTTAGCCAGGTACATAATGGGGAATTTCAATTTTCTTTATTAATAAAAAAGTTAAAGTTATATTTCAGTGAAAGTTTTATTTATTTAACACGTTTAAGTTGAAATAATCTATTTAAATACAAAGATGCATGAAATCAGCAAGCAATATGTACATTAATTTAAAACAAAAATCATTAAAAAGCTAATTTCTAAGATCAAAAATTACTTCCAATTTCTTTGTCACCTACATGTGATAACTATTTTAATCAATATGTGTAAGCAATTCTCGACCTTATCAGCTGCAATTATCTCATTTTTATTTGCTTAAATTCATGATCAACGTCATTTATAAATGCCAAAAACTGGTTTTTACATATGTGTCATTAATTGCAACTGCAACATGCAACTGTATTTTATTATTTAATTAATTTTTATTTGTTTTCTTTGAATCCATTAAAGAAATAAAATGTCAATCCTTACTTATATAAATTGAGAAACCTACATACAAAGTTTAAATTGAATCCATTGAAAATATAAAAAAAATCTTACAGGTCTCGCCTAGTAGAGTGTAAGTCTAAGTGTATACTTCGTCAGTGATTTTACCAAGGTGCTTAATGCTGATATATGACATATTTATCTAACACCTGCAAGTATTTTTTTCTGTCTGCTGTACCACTTACCACATTTATGTATCAAGTTTAGTTAATTATTTATGTTTTGTTTTCCTTAATCAGACATAGTAAAAATTATATAATGTTAAAAATATGTATGACTACTATACAACAAACACTTTTAAATTCTCATATTTATATTCTTTTTTTTTGTTATAGAGAAACAGGCAGACAAACCTTAGTAAGGAGTAAAGAACAACCGAGGCCTGTACAAAGGGTACCACCGATGCAAACACAGCAACAAACTCCTCAACTAGGTTGGTTTATAAATTGTTTACATTATCACCATTCTTAATCATCTATTAAACATCTATTAGATTATATTTTAGTTTTCCATAATATTTTTTACAGAGTTCCACTGGCATATTCATCATTTCTTACCATTTTGATTGAATGTTTTGTTTTAGAAAACAGTGAAATGTCAGGGCCTTCTGAACAGGCGTCAGAACCACAGTCTGCGAAAATGTTAATATTTCTACAAAATGGTGAACAGAGACTAATTACTTTTACATTGCCAAAAGAAAGTTGTACCCTTCAGGAAGTTCTTGAACAGGTAACTTTCATAACAAATCTTTTTATTTTTAAATTGATATGTATGACTTCCTGGCTTATGTATGTGTCATATTTTGAACAGGTCAACGTTCCATTTTCGGAGGATACCCATATACAATGTATGCAGAATACAAGTAGTGAGATAGACTATTTTGTATCAGTTGGTTCTACAACTAGAATTGAAGAGATGTTAGAAAATCATCCGGTTTGTATGCCTTCTTTTGCAATTAGCATTTTATTTAGATAAACTGCAACAAAATCATATTGAAATTATGTAATTTCAGATGCTAATAGGTGATATTAGTAATAGGAATTCCCCATCTGTTATGTCCCGACCTCAGAGTAGTGAAATGTCTACACCTGAGAAGTCCCAGTGTCCTGATAATGGTATGTATTGTGATCTTACTAATTTCAATAAATACCTTTAAATTTTTTGCAATTTTTAGTTCCCTAATAACTTGCAAGTGAATGCAAGGGAGGGCTTACGTAAATTTACACTCCTGTTTCATTCCTGTAGAAATGATTATTTTTGGGTATACTTAAAAAAGCACCAAGTGCACCACCTGCACTCACTAACTTCGCGTCTGATGACGGTAGAACCCATATAGTAAAATAATAATAATAGTTTATTGATTCATAAATAATTACAATGTTGCAACTTAAATGTAACAATCAACTGAACATTGGGATCATGCTAGGATGTCAATGAAGCAAACCAGGTGTCGCAACCAAAGCCCTTGCTAAGTAATAAGATAACTTATATTAAGGGCCCGGTCCACGCCCTTGACATAACTTAGGTAACATTAAAATTAACGTTAAAGTTCAGATTAATAAATAGTTTGTTTAAGCACGAACGGGTGTTTTATCTTACAGAGCACATTTATCTTGTTATGTGTGTGTGATGTGTGCATGCGTGGATGTGTGGGAGTATGTGTACCTGTGGTGAATTAAGATGGATTAGTATGAAGGTCGTAAAATGAAATTGACGAGCTTCTTTTGCAATTAAAATTAAATATAAGCATGTTGTATTGAATTCCATTTCTTTAGAATGTAGTTTATGTTTATACACCAAATTATGATAGGTCATAACACATGAGTTAATGTTTTAGGAAACATCAGCCCTGAATCTCCTGGACCACGGTCTCCCCCTCCACGACACGTTGATGGCATGTTAGCTGTATGTAAATTTTGTGGATACACAGGATATGACTTTAGTCGCTGTGAAAGGTATAGTTGATGATTGTAGATTTTAACTGTTCAAGCTCTGCTTATTTTGGGACTAGATGGCGTTGTGTGTTAGACGTCCGAAATATTTATTTATTTACAGTATTTTAAGCTGTGTGTGAACACATATTACAAGCACTTAATGTTTAAAAAAATTAACTTTTTAATATAGTATACTTGCAGAAAATTATATAACACTTTTTAGTTCAACTATGTTAAATAGTTTAAAACTAAGAAACACAAATGCGTGTTTCTTTACTTTTTTAAATATTATTTACCACATCTACCTCCACAACTATTGACTACCCAGTGCAGCTGCCATAGGCTTTCTAATATCAATTTTTAAATTTTCTGTACTCTTAGATCTTAAAAATGTATGTATTACGGTTTGTTAAAAGAATTTTTAATGTCTAAAACAATAGTAAGACAAGGACGCAAGAAACCGATTATTTGCAGTTGCGACCACCTGCTCTCGTAGGTTTGAAAGCAAGCACTACAATCAGTAACCCATTTACTATTTTACTCATTCCCAGCACATTTCATTTAGAGAAACTATAAGTAAGTTGTAATTTCGATTGACTGAGCTAATGAGTTCTATTATAAGTATCAAAATTGACTAAACTAATATAGCAGATGTTTTAGTTTAGAGGTATTTTCTATAGAGGCTCAGTAATAATAATAATATTCCGGACATCTAACACACAACGCCATCTAGTCCCAAACTTATTAGACTATATTACTTATTCGACTGCCTCGTTGGTCTCGCGGTTGACGTGTGCGACTGCTGATCATGAGGTCTCTGGTTTGATTTCCGGGTCGGACCAAATGTTTGTATGATCTACAAATATTTGTTTCGGAGTTAGGGTGTTTTCTATGTATAATATGTATGTATTTACAAAAAAAAAGTATAATATGTATTTGTATCAGTTGTCTAGTACACATAACACAAGCTCTGCTTAGCTTGGGACTAGATGGCGTTGTGTGTTTTATTTAATTATTTATAGGTACTAGACAATTGATATTAATGCATATACAACTACTTTTTTTGGTAAATACATATATTATTATTCATAAAAAACACCCAAACAAATATTTGCAGATCGTGCAAACATTTGATCCGACCCGGGAATAAAACCCGAGACCTCAGGCGGCACAGCAATGACATACGCTACCACTGTGACATCGAAGCAGTCAAGTGAAAGTTGCATTAAATTGCGTTACTGGAATAAAACTTATCACTTTATCTAACTTCATAGTGACATTAAGCCAATTACGATTCTATCTGCCCAAGGAAATGAATAACTGAAACATAAAAATAAAACTTCTCTTCTTCAAGGTGTAAACGAGTATTCACAGATGAACCTAAAAGTGTACCAAGTAAAAAAGTAGAACAAAAGAAAAAGGATCCAGAGAAAACAACGCTAGAAAAACAGAAGTAAGCAATATATTATTAATTCTTTTAAATAAAGGTGTTGGTTCAAATTATAATAGCAAAACCTAAACCTATTCTATTTTGTATCTATAACTACAGTTGATTCAAATTTTGTTCAGTTTAACTGTTAAACTTTAAATTGTTTAACTAGAAATGATTTTTGTTCTAGCCCTTGTAGTGAAGGAATAAAAATAAATTTATTAAAGACCACAATGAAGACGATTAACAACAAGACGGTAAGTACTTCTTTCACTTCTGTATAATTAAAAAAATATCTATTACTACTAAAATAATAAAGAAATAACTTATCTAATGAAATGTGTTTTATAACAGCCTTTGCAAGATAAAAAACCCGCGAGAGTGAGAAAGCCTAAAGGAAAACAACCAGATCCAGAGCCTGTCATATTGACTTTAAGCTCTGATGAAGAAGATTCAAATAGTTCCTTGATGAGTAATCAGGTAAACATACAGTTTGACAGTCTTGTTTTAAACATATGAATGTATATAATAAAGGATTCAAAACTAACTATTTTATTCTAGCATGAACAATCAATAAGTATGAAGGAACCATCTTTAAGTGAAATTGAAGGTGGTACTCCTGACAGTGGTATTGGCGTGGATGCAATGGATGGTAAGTTTCACACGTATTTTGTTTCGCTAATATTTAACCTTAAATATTGAAATAATGGTATGAATTTGAAATTATTTAATAAATGGCATTTTATTTAATAATAAATATAATAGTACTATAGCTGACCCACGCCACAAAATAGATAGGCACAGAAGTCAATCACATGCTTTTCATACCTATGCTCGGCGGTCGCTCTAGGGTTGTCAACTATGGCTTATGCACAAAAACCTATGTATCGTATCTAGTTGTTTGATTTATTGTTGAGAATAAAGTGGGAAGAATGGAAATATAAATTAATAATAACCAAAATATTTTAATTTTCATTATATAATTTTGTTTAGATTACAAATTTGTCACAGAAAATATCTTGCGACGATTTCGACATTGGCAAAGTGCACGATTATTATATTTTAAAGTGTAACAAATTCGGATTCTCATGTACAATTGTTTACATTAAGCCTGAAACAAGATAGGTATAACTTTATCTTTGAAAAAATACAGTAACCTTAAAAATATAGACGAAATAATATTATAGTGGAGTACCTATAGCCCGTAATAGCAAAAACCTTACCCTACAAAACAAAACAATAAACCTACCTACTATTATAATAAATAAATATAATAAAAATATAAAATATATAATTATAGTGTAAGACTTAGAAAGAAGGGAAAATTAGAGCAGTTAAAAGTAAATAATTATTATGGGGAAAGGACTAGGAAGTATGTAGTACCAAAGTTATGTAATAAACTAGCTGAACCCCGCGGTGTTACCCGTGGCTATTGTTGTACCGCGAGTGACGCCGCGGGACAAAGTTAGTCTGAAAAAAGTAGCCTAAGTTACTCCCCGGATCATCAGCTACCTGCCAGTGAAAGTCCCGTCAATCCGTTCCATCCGTCCAGCCGTTCCAGAGATTACCCGGAACAAACAGACAGACAGACAAAAAATTTTTTAACTACATTTTTGTTATATGTATCGTGTATACATAGATATGCATTGATTAAAAAGCTGTTATTTTAATGTTACAAACAGACACTCCAATTTTATTTATTTGTATATAGATATCAACTACTGAGAGAGGATAAAAGAATAAAATGTAAATTTAAATTGAAACTAAGACTAAAAGAAATGTTTGGATATGGTAATAGATTAAAACGTGTACTTAATTAAGGAAGTAGGTTCCCAAAAAATAATGAGGTTATACTGATTATGTATTGTTTATTTCTTAGATATAAGTATTTTGTTTTTTGTTTTTAGTTAATATACCGGTGAAGTAATAGTTTAAAAAGTAGCATTTAAGTATTAAGTTTATTATATATTGAGCGGAACGCCTACAAACTGTTAGAACAGTTTGGCGAATAGAGACACTAAAAAAATGTAACTTAAATGTGAATAAAGATTTAAAAAAAGAAAAAAAAAAAGCAAAAAATTTACAGAACAGAAAAACACAAAATTTTATGTTTTTAAATTTTCACTATCGAAAATCCCTAATAACTTCTAAACGGATTACCCTATTGACATAATTTTCATTGCCCTATCCGTTTTAGACCTAAATCTATCAAATGACACTGAAAAGAACAGTATCTAAACAAACAAAAACATGTTTTCAACTTACGTAAGGTGGCGTGAATTTCCTTACAAAAATTTAGTTACTTCGTCTACATTGATTCAGAACCATAGTATGTGCCTAAAAAATGAGGATTTCCCTCGATTTCTCTGGGATCCCATAATCAGATCCTAGTATGGTGGGACCACCTCGGGAGCATACCTTTTCGAATACAAAAATAATTTTCAAAATCGGTCCACAATTGAATGTAGGAAACTGTTATATAAATCGATCTTAGATAAATTCTTCGGGAACCGGGGCGGAGCACTTACCTACCCAACTGTTCTGTGTAACTTTAAAAAGAACCATCGAAATACAAACAGATACCTAATTACCTCTCTGAAACCACTGGTAGCTTAAAAAACGACAATTCCACACATTCGAACAGCTATATATAACTTTTTTTTTGCTCCATTATCGCACAAAAAGTTACACACACCGCGTCTCAAGCGTATGGCACTCGTACTGGTCCGAACCGGTCCCAGATATCGTGTCCGTAAGAGTGTCTGAAGATTAACTTCTGTACCTATCTATTTTGTGCCCACGCCACCTCGTCTACGTCTCCTATTGACCGCAGCGTGATGTTATAATAGCAATAACAAATTTGTTTGCCATAAAAAAGTTATAGCTGACTTTGAAATATAGACATATACTGTCGCAGACTTTATTTAAAACTTTTAAAGGGAAACACATTTTTCATTGGAGCTTGGAGACTGTCTGTTGCGCAATATGGGGTCGCGCGTTGTCGCTTGTGCGCTGCAAGAGCTGGGATTGGAAGCTCTCCCTCATCCGTCATACTCACCAGACCTTGCACCTACCGACTATTACTTTTCCAAAATTTAGACAACTTTTTAGTGGGTAAAAATTCTATTTCCGAGAGGCAGTACAAAATGCCTTTGAAGAGTTTGTTGCCTCCCGTCCAGCTGATTTTTACAAGAAGGGCATCAATAAACTGCCAATGCGTTGGCAAAGATGCGTCGATTGCATGGATGATTACTTCGAATAACAAAAATAAAAGAGGTTTGAAAAAATAAGTACTTTCACCTATTGCATACAAAACGGCAATTTCAAAGGTAAAGACCTATTACTAAAGGGCTAATAAATTTTGCAACGTTCCGTTTGTTTTGTATAAAAAGTAGCCTATGTGTTATTCCACACTATAATCTATCTCTGTGCCAGATTATCCAAATCCGTTGCGCTCTTTTTGGGTGAAAAGGTAACCAACATCCATACGAACTTTCTTCTTTATAATGTTAGTAAAATGCCACTGTTAAGTCTACTTACAATGTAAAATATATATAAGAAGAGTATCAAACTATTTCTGAAAACTGTACAAAATTGTAACCTATTCCCTCCTGTTATTGTGATTGCTAAAAGCAATCTATCCTATAAGCTTCGGCATGAATGGGCCCGCTCAACCGCAGTGATACCACAGCCTTACAGAAAAGCGGTGTGAAACAGCGTTTGCGCTCCGAGTTTCACCGAGTGAGTGAGGATACCGGAGGCCCATAACCCAAACCCTTCCCCAATCCCCCATAGGCCGGCAACGTGCTTGTGTCTACTGTTGTGGGTGTCCATGGGCGATCGGAACCAACAGTCGACTATCGTGTCCTTGATCGGGTTGGAACGCCTTCTGCACAGTCGGAACCAACCGTCGACCGTCGTGTCCTTGGCATAGAGTTAATAAGAATAGAGAAGGTGAGCTCAAAAAGAGAAGAGATGAAAAGCGGCACCTTTCTTTCTGTACTGACGCATGCGCAGTAGTGTGCCTTCAAGAGTAGGAGAAGAGCGTCTATTATACTCACTCATAAGAGATATATACTCTATGTTTATACTTAGTAACGTGTGACTACGGCTTTTCAAACTTATTTCATACTTTTACAGCGTCGTTTTTAATCGTAGGTGGGTTTTAGATTTTATTTTTCTGTTTAAAATGTTTTAGTTTCGTTATAATATTAATTTCTTTGCAAAGTATATTTTAAATACCATAGAAATATAACAATTTTGAATAAATAGGGACAAAGTCACGAGCAAATGCTAAATATATATACAGGGTGTAACCAGACGTCTACCGAAAACGAAAGAGGTAGCTTCAGCACCGCAAAACCTATTAAAAAAAAACAAACAGTTGCCCTTAAAAAAAATTGTAGCCGGAAAAAACAATGTGTCAATATTTTTATTCATTTCAGAAGCCAGCAATGTATTGCGCGCACCGTGTAGCTAAGGGAATGACTATTTATTACAATTTAAGTACCTACGCGTCGGTACAGTTGCTTATGCTTACCAACGAAAGTAGGTAGTGACTTTATACTCTACGTACCTAATTCTGCGGTAGCCTCGGTCGAACCAGAAATGGCATCAACTGTTAGTTTTTATATACCAGAGAAAACTAGGGGCGGATACAGAACGTGTGTACTTACATAAAACACAATAATAGAAATGTCAACCAAGCAAAACAATAAAGTTATTAACGTTTTTAAAATCACAAAATATGTTCATATTGTAATAATTACGCACGTATCGCGTCACGTGTGTCTCGCTCATCGCTGTCACAGCGGCCGCGCCGCGCGGGCTACGATTTATTAAATATTATTATTGCAACAACTTCAAACACATTTAGGTTTATGGTTAGTTAAAATGCCTCATTATACTTGATTGTAATTATAGTAAAATCATAGTATTTAGGCAAAGTTTTGGGTAAACTGAGTAGCAGAGTGATACCTACCTACTTAACAAAGTTTTTCAATCACACATTCAATTTTATTTTACGAATCCTTTTTTTAAGGCCTTCTCGTTGTGATCAAACTGCGATTTTTAATTTTCGAGTTCGATACACCCGAGAAGTCAGCCTTCAAATTGACCAAACACAAAATACGTACCTACTAATGTTTTCTGATACTGATACTTACTGTTTTATTATAAGTTACTTTTAAGTTTAAGTAATCAACTGGTAACTACTACAGAACTTAATTTACGTATTTCATACGTACATAAGGTTTAATGTTGCAAACACGAACACACTATTTATTAAATTCACTTTTAAACTTTTTAACCTTCATGCACTTAACGAAGTCATAATTGAAACTGACTGACTGACTGGTCAAATGACCCCTCCCGCCCCGCGGCTGGAGCTTTGATGCGCCGCGCCGATGCGCTCGCGGTCGCGAAATCAACACTTGTAGTCGTGTATAAAATAAGTTTTTGTACCTACCTAATACAATATTATACGCATCTACATAGACAATTGTTTACGCAGATGCACGCTTCATAAAGTTAGGGCCTTAAATTGTATTCATTGTTAATGGCCACCTACCTAGGTACTTTAATATTTTGTATTTTTTTAGAACTTAGGTTTCTAAGAAGTTCTGTTTGTAAAATTAAGGCGGGCTGTGCTGTCTAGGTATTAGGTTACCACCTGGTGCCTAGACAGCATTATTAACTAGGCAGTATTAGTCTTATTTGTATTATCAGTAGGTACAGCGCAAATGAAGCGGGTCGAGGGGAGACTCGCGCGCGCGCGTCCCCCCGCGGTCAATGCACCGCGCTAGCGCACGGTACGTTGACCTCCCAGCCAGCTGAGTGATATTAAAATACATTACTGTTTTATTAGTTTAACAAAAAAGAACTTAGACAAGTTAACATATTTTTTGCGTTTTTTTTTCGCTAAACCTATTCAGTATCATGGTCTGAATGCAACCCCCAAGTTTTCGGGAGCAGTCTTTTTACACCCTGTATATATATATATATATATATCTTTTTGAAATATTGAAGTAATGCCCTTTCAAATGATACCGAACACGGCATGTTTATCTCATATTTATTTTGATGACATGATATTTGGTCGGTTGGTTCCGACCGTGTAGAAGGCTTTTTATAGTAGCACAAGTTTTACTACAAAAAAAAAATCTGTAAATAATATAATTCTCCCGTAATGAAAAAAGTACCGAAAACCATATGAAATACTTAATTTAACCTAGATCTGAATAAAAGCATCCCACATGTTGCATTTATTTAATCCATAAAATGTCTGTCTGTTAATTGTTAGATTTTTATATCCAAGAAAGTTCTTTCTTTAGATAACTTAGAACTCTACGTAATTAACAGCAAAGAATAATTTATCAGTTACGATTTTATGAACCGGTATACAAAATTATATGTTTTTAGTGTGGCAACATTAATCTTCGGCTTCGGTGAAGAGAATATATTCCCTACACCAGCATTTATAATCTATGCTTTTGTCTGACGTTTTTATTTAGAATCTGTGAATCGTAAAGATTGTTCGCAATGCGTCTCTGAGTTTTTAGTGTTTTCTTGTAATTTAATCAGTAAAATAAGCAAAAATGTTCGTGGATAATAAAACACACATCGGAGGTAAATTATTTAAAAACATAAATTCGTTGTAGCACGTAAATACACGGCATGGCCCTGACAATGTTCTACGTCTATATTTATTTAAGTTGAAAATTTATCTGAATACTTTTAATTCGTTGTTAAAAACCATGCTTTCCGCCAAAAAACACCTGTACTATGTATATTACCATCTCTAGAAAGCCGTCAAATGTCTGGATAAATACCTATATATCTACAATACTTACTATTTATTATTATTAAAAGTATCTTTAAAGTTGTAAACAAAGTAATTTACGGTATCCAATCAGTGCCTCACTTACAAGCTAAACTGCCTGTTCTTCTTTGTGTCTAGATTTTTTTTTTTACATTTCGATCTTACGATCGATAACACTACACACAAAGTAAAAGCAATCAACATGTCCCCATAATTAATAATGTTTCTTGCTTCACATTGCGTTTTTCACAAGTCATTACACTCAAATTTAAAGACAATGTACATTCAAATTGTGAAATACTGATACTCCACTATTTCACAATTTTACTTCATTGGTATTAAACAAAATGCAGTAAGTACTGCAGCTAAAAACTACCTGTCTTAACTAATAACAAACTGTGCTACTATTTAAAATATTACTATTTTGTTTTACAGATTGTAGCCGAGAAGAGATAATCAGCCATAACTCACTTCAAGTTACTTCCCTTAATTGTCGAACAATTCGTATTGGGTCATACAGATATACACCAAAAGAAAAGGTGGGTTTTATTAATTTACAAATTAATCAATATAGAATAGCCACATAGACACAAGCTAGTTATTATTCTTGTTAACCACTGTCTAAGCTTAATGATTCATTTAGGATTTTGTATACTGCAGTTCAAATTTTCTGTCAATGTAAATCTAAGGTCCTAGATATTACTAAATTTTGATCATTATTTACGCTTTAGAAATTGTTGCATTGTGTTGATAAACTAGCTGCGATTATAATAGTACCTTTACGACAAACACAGCAGCCCGATGCTAATCTAAAATGAAAGTAGTCTAAGGAACTCTTCATATTATCAGCTACCTGCCAGTGTAAGTCCTGTCTTAATCAGTCCAGCTATTCCAAAAATTGCCAAAACAAATTGTTTTTTTTTATGGAAGTACCAAATATACTTTCATATGTGTTTAGTAAGAAACTATTAATTTGAAATTACAAACAGAAGCTTTAATTTGATTTATTTGTAAAATTAAATCAAAAATGCTAGTTGGTCTGTCTAGTGCTATGATGGTCTGAATGTGATAATAAACATATTTTCTGGATTCCTTTATAACAAACACTGCAGGCAGAAGCTAATCTAAAATAAGTATAGCCCAATTTACTCCTTATATCATTAGCTAAGTCCTGTCAAAATCAGTCCAGCCATTCCAAAGATAGCCAGAACAAGTAAAATTTTAACAAAAACAAACAACTCCAAGAACCAAGTTAGTCCAAATTGAAATTAAGACCACATGGAAACCACCAGCTGGTAACGCCACCTGTTCAAGGGGTGTTTCAAATAAAAAAAAAATGAACAAATGCACTAGTCGCCCTTACGAATGAAACAACCTAACTAAATATTCAAAGAATAACAATATGACCTATTTTTATATAATTAGAAAGTAGTTTAATATTGCCTCTAACAATAATTTCAAATTTGTTCTTTGAAGAAACTATTTATTTCCTCAGGTATACATATCAGCTAAAGGTATGAAAATAGTTGCACCATCACTTAAAAATGAATTAAGGGAAGTGGCACTGATGATACAGTTGAAAGAAGTTGTTAGAATACTTGTACATTTTGGAAAAGGATTACCTGTTATTTTTTTGTATACCATGAGCAAGTGTGGTGTGTATATTAGAAAAGCATTGGATATGACTGATGAGTCAGGTAATTTTTATATCACTCATTATTGTACATACTTTGACTACACTTAACTTTATCTAATTTATTATAGTCATGCCTTCTAGTAAAATAATTGCGATATTTAATTATTACAGGTCCTTATTATGATCCAATGTCTAAAGTTGATCCTTTCAAAAGGATAACATTACTACCAGAAACCATATCTGAAGAGGCAAAAATTACACTTAAAGCTTTATTTGGGAAAGTTATGGATGAATTGAATGCTCGGGAAGCTAACGACATTTTAGTGAGAACCTGTCCTAAAGAAAGCAATAATGTTACAAAAATGGTAACAAGATTATCAAGTGCTTCCATTCCATCTGGGACTAAGAGGTGTGTATCATAGTTATAACTCTATTAAGGCCCTTATTAAGATAACTTTCTACATGTGTTAGTGTTACTGATATTTAAATACTAATCATTAAATACATTTGCAGTTCCAACCCTGCTGAAATTCGGCAAATACTAATATACCCACCAGGGAAGGGTGGTATACCCATTAATACCGAAGACTACATGTGCCTCGCCCAAGACCAATTTTTGAATGATGTCATCATAGATTTTTATTTAAAACACTTAGTTCATGATGTTCTTACACACACTCAGAGAGAAAAGACTCATATTTTTAGCACATTTTTCTACAAGAGACTTACAACCAAACCAAGTAAAGTAAATAAAAGTTCAAATCCTCATGAATGGGATAGTAGTTTAACACCAGCTCAGAAGAGGCATGCAAGAGTTAAGACTTGGACAAAAAATGTGAACATTTTTGAAAAAGATTATATTGTAGTTCCTATTAATGAAAATTGTCACTGGTTTGTGGCCATAATTTGCTTTCCCAGTTTAGATGGCTGCCGAAGCATTAAAGATAATAGTCCTGTGGCGGCACCACAGGCTATGAAAAAGAGAGGTATGAATAGTAAAAACAAATTGATTGCTTTATCTAATCAATAATTTTTATAATATGTATGTTTTATAGAACGCAGGTCATCAATGCAAATAGGAAGCACTACGATCACTCCGCTCACCAAACAGGAACAGCTTACATTAAACTGTGATTCTGATAATCTTAGTGAACGTGATGAAGCTGAAGCAGAGGTAGTGATGCTTTTATTTCATTTCAAATACATTTAATTGTTGTATTGTCTTTCTTTGTTTCTTAAATTGATTAATTAAATTAATTTTGCAGGAAAGTGACTTAGATATGCAATGTGATTCAGATGAAGAAGAACCTGAGAAACCACCAGTTGAAAAGAAAATTGAAATTCCAGTTCCAAATAGAAAAAATGAACCAGTTAAACAGTATGTTTATTTTATACTAGCTGACCCAGGCAACCTCGTTTGCGTCTCCTATTGCCCGTAGTGTGATAATTTTACCCCGTTTTTTTTTACATTTTCCATTGGTGCTTGGTCTTGGCATGCTGATATATAGCCTCTACCTTCCTCGATAAATGTACTATCCAACACTGAGAGATGTTTCAAACCAGACCAGCGGCTCCTGAGATAAGCGCGTTCATACAAACAAACTCTTCAGCTTTATATATTAGTATAGATACCATATAGATTTGTAACAAATACTTGAAGATTCTGTGGTGTAGTCGTTTTTTAATTTTTCAAATTGACTATAAAGAAACTAGTATTTATTTACCACTTAAATTGCTGGTCCTGAGTGTTTTTAATGAAATCTAAAGAGTTGTAAAAAATAAGTGTAGAAAAAAATCTCTGTACCAATATCGACTTTTATACTAGATATGGTATGTTTCTTTTGAAATAATACCACCAGCGACCATATTGGTGTGGGTCTGATAAAGAGACTATTTGCTGTAGAGCAGCCTTAATTCCTTGATCACAAACAATTGAACGGGATAATTTTTCTGATCTTTTTATTAGGCTATCAATTTTCTAAATTTAAGTATTATCATTTATCAATTATGTGGATTGTAAGTTACAATCTACTGTTGGCAGAGTTTATTAAAGAAAAACTATCAAAAAGTGTTTTGTTTTGTTTCAGACCCTGTATACTAATATTCGATTCATTAGCTGGGGCCTCTAGATCTCGAGTTGTTGCCACATTAAGAGACTATCTAACTTGTGAATACCAGGCTAAAGTAAGCTTTAATACTAAGACATCAAGCCTTCTTACAGATATCAAACACTAAATGTTAATTTATTTTATTTTGTTTTAGGTTTCTCCAAACAAAGTTTTCACTAAAGACAATATCAAAGGTAGTTGCCCTAAAATACCACAACAAAACAATTTCACAGATTGTGGATTGTATTTGTTACAATATGTTGAACAGTTTTTTAAGGTAAGTTGTTTACAAGTTCTTAAGAAAATCTAGGCCTCTGCGGTTTTATACTCGTTATATAGTATATACTGGCTATATCATCATCGCAATGTCCACTGCTGGATATAGGCCTCTCTGTAAGTGTAATAGTGTTGTAATACTCATTTATAGTTCCACCTAAATAATATGTGCTTTGTTACAGGATCCCATTAAAGATTACTTTCTGCCTATAAAACAATTGTCAAATTGGTTTGATGAAATAGTTGTAACTAGAAAACGTGAAGAAATCTCAAATTTATTAAAAACATTAATGCACAAATATAATCCAGACTCGCATTTGACGTTGCCTGATATTACATTCCCCACTTTAAATGGTTTGTATTGCAAGAAATATGGTGTGATTATTTTACCTGTATAAATTTTTAACTTGTTTTTCTTTCTTAGGTAAATTAATTGAAACCGAAGAACAGGAGGATGGCTCAGATGGCGATAAGGGTACCTCTAGCAAATTAAAATCTGAGGTCAAAGAGTCTGAAACGCCGACACTGACATTGGTTAAAACAATGCCAACTGGTGATATTGTGGTTAAACGCAGCTATGCTGACTCTTCAGACACCATACACTTACATCGTAAAACTATAAGACTTTCAAGTGATGCTGAAAATAGGTATATTAAAAAAGGTGATAACGAAAATCAAATCTTAATTCCTATAAAATTAACTTCAAGTGACTTGGTTAAAGACATTCAAAATACTTTAATAGTTAATAAGAATAATAAAACTTTTGGTGATAAAAAACATGGTGTACATAATCAGAATGTAACCAATTTGAACTGTATTCGACAGAGCATGGGAGAAAGTGACAGTTCATTTATGAAGTCTAGAAAAGTTAGTAAACTCGATGATGTAATAAATGAAACAGGTAAAAAATTCAAAAAGAATGAGTGTTAAAACTTCTCTGTCCACATACCATGTCTATTAAATTATTATTAATTTAATAAAGTGTATAGTTGTTCTATGGACTTGTAAATATTAGGTTTAATACTATTAATAAAACATGTATTTAATACTGTACCTATTTTATAAAGATAATTGTAAAAATTTAAAATTTACTTGTGTATCATATTAGCTTCCAAAAATACAAAACTGAAAGTAAATTAAATTGTGACTTTTATCTTTCGTTTTGTCATTTTTATTTACAGTTATTTGATAAGTTAGACGAAAAAATAAATAAAATGAGTATTAATTTGTTTGTTTAAGATGGCCCTTATTTATAGCTTAGATCAGAATAAAAAGAATAGTTAATACATGGTGGCTATGCTAGTATCATTGACACTGTTACTGACTGCCATAGACACCATTAACCGTTCTTAACTTTAATAAAACAAAAATATTATCGCCAAACAACGGAATTTGTCGGTCACTAGTCTAACGGGCCGGTTTCGCATGGAAGTCTTTGAAATTCTTTGACATGCGTGTATGAAGCGGACTTTTCATTTTATATTATGGATGTAAAGATAACCGTTTAAAGATGACCGATACCTAGAAGTGTTCATAAGCTTTTTGTTAGCTTTTTCGGCTTTTTGACTAAACAGTCCGAGGGGTCTGCTCGGTTTTTGTCACAGAAAAAAAATATCCTACTAATATTATAAATGCGAAAGTTTGTAAGGATGGATGGATGTTTGTTACTCTTTCACGCTAAAACTACTGAACGGATTTCAATGAAACTTTACAGTAGTATAGCTTATACATAAGAATAGCACATAGGCTAATATTTGCCGCGATAACCGACATACACGCGGGCAACAACTAGTATATAATAATCGCTTGATTCTTCACATCACTAAATTTAAAAAAAAACATGAATGTGACTCACATTCATGATTTTTCTTTTTAAATTTAATGATGTTACATTTTAATCGTTGCGGAGGTTAAGCTTAATCCGATAAATCGTTTTGATTAACAAATCGGATGTTATCGACTTGTCAAAAAGTAATGATTTTCGTTAAAATTAAGTAGCTGATACATATTCATTATTTTTTTATCATTCATTTAAACTTTTCGTTTAATGAAACTGAACTGAACAAAATCCGATAAATCGTTTTGATTTACAAATCGGATGTTATCGACTTGTCAAAAAGTAATGATTTTCGTTATAATTAAGTAGCTGATACATATTCATTATTTTTTTATCATTCATTTAAACTTTTCGTTTAATGAAACTGAACTGCACAAACATTAATACTAATATTACATATTAATTTTTCTGTTACAAATTATAAATCATGTGATACATATAAAACTCTAGTGCATTTTTCTACCAATTTCCAAATCAATTTCTATTCCTGAATCCAATATGTAGCCATAATAGTGTCTAATTTTGACTCAATTTGAGAAATACATCCGCGATTCTTAATTATATTTGTGGAATACAACATGTAACTATATGTAACATAATTATTAAAAAAAAGAAAAGATAGTATTCCTATGTTAAGACAATTAACGATGCTTCATATATATAATTGTATTAATGATCGATCATGTGTATTCGTAATCGAATATTTTCAAGCACTAAACGTCAACTGCCATATTCACTCTCAGACAGAGATCCAGTGTTGCCAGAAGCTTACAAAAAACCTTTTAGATGATTTTTCAACTCTGTTGGTTACTTTTAGTTTAGGTTTAGGTTATGCTAATGAAAAGGTTACCTATAGGTGACGTTTCGACATTTCTAGTATTAACTCAATTTCTTCTTCACATTTATGTGAAAAAATATCCAAAATTAACGACGTGGGCCAGAACCTTACTATAAGGTTCTGGTCTAGCACTTTACTTTCAGGTTTGTTATTAACTAGTATCATTAATGCGCGATGTTTTTGTTTATATTCTTGTTCCTACTTTTGCCAAGAGACTAGGTACTTACGTAGTGCCGATCTGATTTAGCTAGGTACATATTCTAGGGGTTTTTAGACAATTCAGCAGGGATGGCGATCTAAAATAGATTTTTTGAAGAATTAATTTTTTACCGACTTCAAAAAAGGTGGAGGTTCTCATTTCAACTGTATTCTTTTTATGTTTGCTACTTCGAAACCTTAATAATAAAAATAATACCGGATACTGGATTCACTCCACTCGCTCTGGGAGGTATGGAAGGGCAAAGAACTCCATGGACGGTTTTATCGGGTAATCGTGCATCAACAGCTTGCCCTTAAATACAAACTTGTGAATTCAGAGGTGCCATACTATAGGTATGTGCCCGACCCAGTTCTCGAGAATACTACTACTTTTACTACTACTCTCTCTCTACTATTTTTTTAAATGTATTTGTTTTTTATATGTATATATAAAAATGTAATTAATATGTATTTATAATTGTAATATAGAGAATAATAATAATGATTAATTTCTCACAACATAGACAAAAACACACAAACAAAGTCAAAACATAATTATGGCACAAATCAAAAGTATTTACGATGAGCTCTGGTACCCAGTATAAGATTTAACTTGTGTTTAGGGTACCAGTGTCCTCGCATACAATACAAACATATGTTTGGAGTGTCTGGAAACCAATACAGTGTTAGTTAAAAAATAAATAAATGGACCACATTAGGAAATTCAAAATCAGAAAGAAAATGAATTAAAACTAAACTATTCAGTTGAATTTTCAATGTAGCCTCTTACTTATTATATTAAGTGGAATGCTGGTGTGCTTGTGTGGTTATGAGTGTGTAAGTGTGTGTGTGTAGGGATATATTTGTGTTCCGTTCCGTGTTTAAACGAATTTATGTATGCATCAGTTATGTTTACATGTATAGCTCATTAGAGTGTCTTAGCATCTACATCGCACTAAGCCCTCTGTCTGCTCATAGTTAAGTGTCAATAACCATCGTGAGACAGTGGCTTTATGCTTTTAACTTTCGACTGCGTGAACCGATTTGGATGATTATTTTTCATTTGAAAGCTGGTGCTTCCCGTGTAATCCCATTTCAATTTCTTCCAGTTCTTGAAGTCGGTTTTGTTTCGTAAAAAATTTTTTTGGTCAACATTTTTTAATCGATTCAGAGAATCGATGTTGCACGCTAGAACATCAAAATTCGGTTTTTAAGTAGATAAAAGAGGGAAGGTTACTTTTTACACAAATAGGTTACTTTTTTAAATAATTCAGGTAACTTCTGACAAGACCCGGCTGGCAACACTGCATAGATCAGTCAGACTGACTGTAGTACCAAGTTCTGCCCAGTAAATGTGTTCTGTGGTTCTACACATGCCTACATACCACGTTCGCTTTATTAATTTCAAGTGGTTTGTTTACAATGACTGCTCAAAAGGTGGATATAGGTTTCCTAGAAGAAAAAGACAATTGGCTTTTACATCCAAAATTTTTTCCAAGTAAAGTGGGAGGAAAGCCAGCATGGTTGGATCTTAATAACTTACCTCATCCAAATGAATTGACTTGTAAAAAGTGCTGCGACCCTTTAATTTTTCTTTGTCAAGTTAGTCTATTTACTTCAATTCATCATAACAATCATTATTGTTTACTTAAGCTTAAATAGAAATTAAATTTTAGATATATGCTCCATACGAAGACCGTACCGACGCCTTTCATAGGACAATATTTCTGTTTGTATGTAGAAATGGTTCATGCTGCCATACAAATGCTTCAGAAAATTTTTTAGTTCTGCGTTGTCAACTACCACGTCAAAATTACTATTTTTCACATGAGCCTTGTGAAGAAATAGAGAATCAAGTAAGTAATTTTAAATGCATTTCTTACATCTATACTTATAAAATAGTAAGTCCTGAGTGACTGACTGATTCATCATCGCCGAGCGTAAACTATGATAGTTAGGGCTATGAAATTTGGTGAGTAGGATCCTTTTATTGAGTAGACACACACTAAGAAAGGAATTTTGGAATTTCTACCATTAAGGGGGTGAAATAGGGGTTGAAAGTTTGTATGGAAGTCCGTCATTTTTTAAGTTAGAAACCTGAAACTTTACTTTTGGGCTGCTGATTAAAAATGAGTAAACACGTATTTCAGCGTTTTTGAATATTCAACCCCTAAGGGGTGAAATATGGGTTGACATTTCGTACATAGGTTAGTCTGGAAGTCTGTCATTTTTGAAGTCTGAAACATGAAACTTTATTTTTGTGTTACTAATTTAAAAAGAGTAGAGACGTATTTGAGCGTTTCTGAATATTCTACCCTTAAGGGGGTGAAATAGGGATTGAAAGTTTGTATGGAAGCTCATCATTTTTTAAGTTAGAAACATTAAACTATATTTTTGGGCTACTGATTAAAAATGAGTAGATATCTGTTAAAGGTTTCTGGATATTCTACCCTTAAGGGGTGAAATAGGGGTTGCAAGATTGCATGGAAGTCTGTCATTTTTTGAGTTAGAAACATAAAATATTATTTTTGGATTACTAATTAAAAACGAGAATGTGCATATTTAAGCGTTTCTGGATATTCTACCCCTAAGGGGAGAAATAGTCATTGGCATTTCATGTATTGGTTAGTTTGGAAATCCGTCATTTTTTTTAATTTAGCAGCCTAACAACTTTCGTTTTTATGTTTCTGATTACAAATAGATGAATACTTATATCAGTATTTATGCGAATTCTGCTCCTAAAGGGGTTGAAATATGGGTCGAATGTTTGTATGAAAGTTCTTTTAAATGGGATAGTGATCAAAAATAAATAAATAAATATGTTTAAAACATGAATAAATTACTGCTACATTCTTTTACACAGTTTTAATTAAAAGCATATGATCAACTTCCACGCGAGCAAAGCCGCGGGCAACAGCTAGTCAGACATATAAAACCTTTAGTGTTTTTGTTTTTTCTTTATGTTGAAGAGTAAATTAAACTACTAGGATATAAAAATAATGAAAATGTTTAAAAGTACATAATAACTGTACTATGAAATATGTATGTTATATATCAGCATAATAATACTTATGTAATTAAATATTTTTTTAAATTAGATCTATAATCTAGTCAAATCAAAAAACAAAGGATGAGAAATGATTCAACTAACTAAACTGATGATAAAACTCGTAAAAAATATTTTAAAAAATAATATAATTTTATGTCCTGCAGGATTTTTCAATGGATAAGTGGCCCAAATTATGTGATGTATGTGGAACTAGAGCTCCATCACACTGCGCAAAATGTAAAAAAACTTATTACTGCAGTCGTAAACATCAGGTTCTTGATTGGCAAAAAGGACATAAAGAAATGTGTTCCAAGTTACAGGTATTACTTATTCAATAGTAATTTAATTACACCAATATGTAATAGTCAAGTTTAAGCAAGTCAAGTTTCCCGGCTGTTTATGAGGCAGTGTGGCACACCATGAGGTTTCAATTGTTTCAGTTTTATGAAATCTCAGTGTATATTTTACATCTGTACACCTAATTATTATCCTAAATATTTCAGACATCAGACACATATAAACCCAATTATTTTAAAGTTACACAAGCAGGAAAAGCTTTGTTGTTCAAGGAATGGGAGCTTATTGTTGATGAGGAGGATGAGGTTGGTATTGAATTGGTAAATTTTTAATGTGACTGCTGGTGTTGATATTAGAGTAAAAAAAAAAATTATTTATGATAAACTTACACATTAGGTATCAACCTATGATGTGAAAGTGTACCATTGATGGTATTACTAAGATAAACAATGTTGTACCTGCTTAAATTATTTTATAATAACAATTGTTTTAGGATGATCCTAAAAATATTGATGAACATCAGGAAATGGAAAAGTTAAGAAAATTGATGCAAGAAAAGAGAGCAGGTACATTAAGTAATATCAGTGAGGATGAATTAGAACAATATACTAAATCCCAAGCTGAGGACAAGGTTTTTAATAAATTCAGTAAAAGAGTAAATAGACATCCAGATCAAGTTCTAAGATATGACAGAGGGGGTCAACCTCTTTGGATTACTGCTAATGCTGGCAACTGTGTTGATATTCCCAACTGTCAGTACTGTGGTGGTGAAAGGCAATTTGAATTTCAAGTAAGTATTATATTGTTGCAGTTACAAAATATCAAAGCTTTAACTTAATATAATGAAATTGTAAACAAGGATTGTTTGTAAAAATTAAAAGTGTTTTTTTATAAATATATGAATATGTAGTTATATTATTCATACCTCAAAAACAATAATTTTGGTTTGCATCAAATAAACCAGAGGTATGGCCAAGTATAGAAATTGACAGACAAGAAAAAGTAAAAAAAAGCTGTGACCTGATTATGTAAATTCTTTTGATAAAATTTATATAGCCCACCTTATTGATTTAAAATCTGTACAGTGTTTTACATGCTTTAGTGGAACAGAGTATAGACTGCCAAAACTATTGTTTCCTTGATCTTGAACTCTTGATCTTGAACTCGCGGGCTTGGTTTCCGCAACTCGACGACTTAGTTGCGCCTATTTTGCGTGGTGGGTCGGCACTAGTGATGCCAACCCAATTCATCCAGGAAGCCTAGCAGACCCGTTGCGTTGCCGACGACTTCCTGAAGTGACCTCGGCGATCCGAGGTGTCTCGCCCGGTATTTCGCCACCTCTGGACATGTCAAGATGACATGGGCGGCCGTTTCATCTTCCTCCATGCACGCTCTGCATAGAGGGCTGTCTGTTACACCTAGAGTGAAAAGATGTTTGTTTAATAGTGCATGACCAGTTATTGCTCCGATCAGAAGTCGAAGCGGCGGCCTCTTGAGTCTTTTCAGCTTCCGTGACAATCCGGGGTTGATCGTCGGGAGGGCCTCTTTGGTCTGCCTGCAGGTACAAAGGTTGGACCAATACATTTGGTGTTCTACCTCGGTGTTCTGTTGCAGTGTCCGTCGCAGCCAAGCATTTGGCAATGGCAGTATTGGTTCAGGGCCGATTGCCCTTGTCTCCGATCCGCCTCTTGCCAGTGCATCCGCTGAGTCGTTCCCGTGTGAGTTGCTATGGCCTTTGATCCACTGGAGAGTTATACTATTTGTAGTACTTACCTCTGTCAGGGCTCTGTGGCATTCGTAGATTAGCCCTGAGGTAGTCACATGACTCTGTAGAGCTTGTAAAACTGATCGACTATCGGAAAGTATGCGGATGGGGTATTCCGTTACCTTTCTGGAGATGATCGCATGTGCTGCCGTTATTATGCCCATACACTCTGCCTGGAAGACTGTGTTATGGGCTCCCAATGGCGTCGAGATGTGTATGTTTAGGTCCTCAGAGAATACTCCCGAGCCAGTGCCTGACCTTGTTTTGGATCCATCCGTGAAGACTCTCAACTCCCTTGGGTTAAGTCCTTCTTGGGGGTCCTCGTGCAGTTGTATTTTGTATTTTTTGTCGAAGACGAATTGCCTGGGTATTGTGTCAGTTACCGCTTCCATGAGCGGTTCCTTGATTATTGCCTCATATAGTAACTCGGTGTGTGGTACCCTAGGCAGTCTCCAGAGATTTTGTTTCTTTAGCCTCGCTGCTGCAGCTAACGCCTCCTGCCTTATGAAAAGGTGGAGTGGTGGTAGACCTAAGATCGCTTCCAGAGCTGCAGTCGGTGTAGTTCTCATGCAGCCTGTAGCCGCCAGACAGGCCAATCTCTGGAGTCGTTGTAGTTTAGTTTCGGCGGTGGATAATTTGGTCCGTGGCCACCAGACTATCGCGCCGTAACTTACCATTGGTCGGATGACTGTCTCGTAGAGCCACAAAGTGGTTTTTGGGTTTAGTCCCCAAGTTTTACCTACCATTCTGCGGCACTGCCAGAATACGACTGTTGCTTTTTCAATTTTATTGTTGAGATGGGCGCTCCAGTTAAGTCTGTGGTCGAATATTACCCCTAGATACTTTACCTCAGACGAGAGTTGGAGCTCTGTGTTGAACAGCTTGGGAAGTCGGTAGTTTCCCAGGTTCCGTTTGTTGGTGAACATTACCATTTCAGTCTTCCTTGGGTTGACTGACAGTTCGTTATCCACGCACCAGCGTTCCACTATTGCCAGTGCCGAGCGTGTTACATCGCATACTGTACCTGTGTGCATGCCGCTTGTTAATATCACTATATCATCAGCGTATCCGATGGTATAATGGTGATTGTTGTTCAAAGTGGTGATAAGGTCGTTTACCACTAAGTTCCATAGGATTGGTGAGAGGACGCCACCTTGGGGGCAGCCCTTTGCTACCAGTGCTTGTTTGGTAGCGTCTGCCTCGAGTCTGATAACTCTTTGGCTCAGCATCTTGTTTATCCACTCTATCATGACAGCGTGCACTCCATGTTTTACCAGTGCCGCTGTTATGCTGGTGAATTTCGTTTTGTCGAAGGCTCCCTCTATATCTATGAAGGTGCCTAAGCACATCATCTTGTTTTTGATAGCTTCTTCAATTTTGGTTGTGACCGCATGAAGTGCTGATTCTGTCGATTTGCCTGGACTGTAGGCATGTTGGTTCGGGTGTAGTGGTGCTTGTGTTAGCGCCGTTTCTCTCAGGTGCCTGTCGCATAACCTCTCTAGTGTCTTTAGGAGGAAAGAGGTTAGGCTTATTGGTCTGAAGGATTTTGGATCCGAGTAGTCGGTTTTACCTGGCTTTGGTATAAAAATTGCTCTGACGTCTCTCCACTGTCTTGGCACATATCTGTGTGCCAAACAGGCTCCCAGGACGTAGGTTAACCGTTGAGTAAGTGTCTTCCCTCCCCATTTAAGCAGGGCTGGGAAGATCCCGTCTGGGCCTGGAGATTTGAATGAGTCAAAACTGTCAATTGCCCATTGCGTTTTATATGGGTCGATTATCTTGTGGGCCAGCTGCCATTCCTCCTCCGTTGGGATGGTATCTTCTTCTGGCCATCCGACTGGACTGATTATTTCACAGTCCGGGAAGTGTGTTGTTACCAGAATACATTCTGCCTCTTCCACCGAGGTGGTAAAGGAGTTGTCTGGCTTTCGTAAAGACCCCAGTGATATGGCTGAGTTATTGGAGAGAACTTTCCTTACCCTGTTGGCCTGTGTAGTAGTCTCAATGTTTGTGCAGAAGTTCCGCCATGAGTTGGTACTCCTGTATCTGAGTCGTTTTTTGTACCTGGACTTGGTGAACTTGTATTTGTCCCAGTCCTGGTCTGTGCCGGTGTTCATCGCCCTATTGAGTTGCTTCCTCATCTCGCTCCTGAGTCTCTCCAGCTCAGGCCCCCACCAGCTCTTTGTTTTTGTTTGGCCTGTTGGTGGGATGAATAGGGGACATGTTTGATGGTAACAGTCCATCATAGTGTTTGTGAGGAACTTTACCTGTTTTTCAATTTCCACGGTACCTAAGATTCTAGTCGGGTTACTTCCCTGTGCCAGGGACTGGCCGATCCGCAGTGAGTATTGCGCGCGATCGGTTTTTCTTGGGTTCCGCCTAGGTGGTGCCGTGAGTGTGCTTACCTGAAGGTCGAAACGAATCCATCTGTGGTCCGAACATGATAACTCGTTGGACACGTGCCAGTTTGAGATGTGTTTCGCTGCTTCTTCAGTTGCTAAGGTCAAGTCAATGATTGTCTTACTTCGTCTGTTGACGAATGTTGGTGCAGAACCTGTGTTTACTATGTTAAGGTTTGTCGTAAATAGGTATTCAACGAGCTTCCTACCTCTGTCGTTACCTGTAGACATGCCCCATAAGGCATGGTGCGCGTTGGAGTCGGTTCCTACGATGAGCTCGAGTCCCATCTCCTCGCAGTAGTGGACCAGCCGCGACAGGTCGTGCGGTGGTGGGTCGTCGGCTTCCGGCATGTAGACCGACGCCATTACCACCTGGTCGAGGTCGGTGTCTTGGGCTACCTGCACCTTTATGGCACATAGGTCTCTGGAACAGAAACTGGTTAGAGCCTGCATGTTTATATCAGCCGTAGTGTATATGCATGTGCGGGGATTCTCTGGTCCCGCGTGAACTGTTAGCTTACCTCCCATGTTGCGGAGTCCGCAGACAGTGCCGTCTCTGACCCACGGCTCTTGGATCAGCATGACGGCTGTTTTATTGACCTCCAGCCACTTGCGGATTTGAGCCGTCGCTGTCAAGCTGTGGTGGAGGTTGGCCTGGATGATGCTACAAGCCGAGGAATGAGACAGCGCCATTGGAATCAGATTCCTCTGTCGCCATGTCCTCGTCCTCGGCTCCGCTCTCCTTCTGGATGGTCAGCCTGCATAGCTCCTCCGCGCACTCACCCCCACTGTCCGTGCGGTCATGAAGAAGATCTTCTTCCACATCCCCCCCGTGTCCCTCGGAAGGGTGCAGACACTGTTTTCTGCATCCCTGGAGTCGGTTTCGGCTGGTGGATACTCCACAAACTTGCCGCGGGGCCCCTGGAACTTGACGTACACCGTTCCCAGCATAAAGCTGAGCCGGCGTCCATGCTCGACCAGGGGTTTCACCACCGTCTCCGGGATGCTGACAACAGCAAACGTATCCGTCGCTTGCCTGTCCATCTTAAGCAGGAGCCATCTTTCGATGTCTGCCCACCGGTTCTGGAAGCGCAGCATATGTGCTACCTTCCTGTGGTCCTCGTGCACCCCAGGGAGCAAGATGCCGCAGCGAACTCGCTTCGTCATCTCGCTCGGGCGTTTTACTACCAACTTCTCCCCCGTGTGAAGGGAGATGCTGGCCACGCTGCGCTTCAGCCATTCTAACGTAGGCTGGTTCTCGCACCAGAGTCTCAGGTAGCCGTCGGTCATTATCGGCCTTCCCCGAAACGCTGGGCCATCTGAGTAACTGCTGCTCGGCTTCATCGACTCCTCGAACAGCAGTTCCTCGATGCGCTTTTGGACCTCGTCAGACTGACTTTGACTAAGGTTTTCCATGGCGGCAGTAGTTACCGCCGCCATTAGGTCCGCCTTGACCGCGCTAGCGTAGTCAGTCTGAGCGGCCTCCCCTGGTGGTCCAGTCCTCCGCCTCTTCGGCTCGCCTCTTGGAGACATTGTCTCGTCGAGGCGCGCCCTTTTGGCGGAGTACCGGCCCCCCTGGGTACTACCACCCTGAGGTCCTGTTTGCGCCCCTTTGCCCTTAGGAGGGGGTGGGCGCTGTGACGCTGAGGGTTCAGCGGACGCATCACTCCCTTCCTGGGGACGGGTGCCTTGCCTTGTGGTAGGCACCGGGGGCGTGTTTACATTTGCAGCAAGTCGCCTTTCCCTCTCCCTGCGACGCTGCCTTTTGTTTTTTTTCTTTATTTGCGGCTTGTCTTGTGCCGCACCGGCGGAAGAAGGTGTTAGTAGGGGCGTCGACACTATGTGTTTCGCCCTCTTCCCCTTCCTCCTCCTGGACATGGCGACCTGCCAACCGGACAAACTAGGGTCCGTGGCTGGTTCACCTTGTTGAGACCTCCTCCCCGCGGTCTGCTCCAGGTTAGTGGACCGAGCCACATCCGGAACAGCTGCAGGGGCTGGTCGGGTCCGGCCTAAGCTCGTGGAGCCCGTTCTAGCCTGTACCCGTCCAGCGGGCGTTTTCGCGTCAGGCGTCCTGGTCACGGGGTTGCCAGTGACCTTTCTGCCCTTCGCGGTCGGTTCTGTCTTCGGTGTCGGTGCTGTAACGGCGCCGACCCGAGACTGTTTGTGCTCGCCTTCTTGGGTCGCCGAAGTTTCCCTGAAGGCTCGTGTTAAGGAAGGAGGTCCAGTTGGACCTCTTCCTTGGGTGTCCGGTCCAGCTGCTGCCGTACCGTCCACCTTTGGGGTTTTGTTAATTTTTTTTGTCCATTGTTTGTTATGTATATGTTTCACCTCTCGAGCTTCCCACCCTCCGTGGAGCCCGCACCTTTGGGGATGTACCTAAGTACACCAGGAATACCCGAGAGGTATAGGTTCGTTGGGTTGAGTCTCATGCGCGACATCGGGAGCTACAGACATGTGATCCCCAATCGTACCACTTGCCCTCGCTCCGTCAGCATGGCCGAGCCCCAGTGTTCTCCCAGAGAACACCCCCCCCGAACCTCGCCTGCGGACCGTACCACCTCATCCGTACGGGACGCGTGTCCATTTCCTTGTAGTGGCTAGCTACAAGGCTACCGTTTTGCCTGAAATCCGGACCAAAGAGGGCGTGTTGCTTCGCGGAGGTAACTAACCCCGACCCCGTTCAGCTCAACCCCCCAGGACTCCTTCATCCTGGCTTACGGCGCTCGACTGCACAGGACTAGTGCAGGCAGGCATGATAGTCCTCCGAGGTTGCCTGCTGGCCTTGGTGGACCCGTGTAATGAGGTGAGTAAATGAATGAATGGGTGAGTTTATGGGTGAGTGAATGAGTGGTTGAATGAATGAGGTGTGTGATTGGAGTGGGAGTTAGGACATTAGACGGGAATACTAGGTAGGTTTCGGAAGGATAGGTGGTAAGGGGGTAGTATGGAACACAGGATTAGGGTTGTGGGTTATACCTGACTGGTGGTAATTTCCAGCCGGGCAATGGCCCTCCTCAACTTGGCTACTGGAGATATGGGCTAGGTGTTGCGGCTCCCCTCGCATATTGCGGATCTCCAGCATTTCCAGGGTGCACGACCCGCTCCGAAAGGAGCAGGTTCCTCCCTGCCCGTATGTCGACGGATACAGGTCGGACGTGGACGTGTGAGAAGCACTTGAGCGTACATGCCGATAACTCAGAGCCGTTACTGAATGTACATGTACGCCCCGACGACGCACCCCTTTTTTTTTTCTTTATTTCTTTCCGTTTTTCTTTTTTACTTTCCTTTCTTTTTTTCTTATATTTTTATACTGGAATTTTTCTGGGATATTAGTATTATCCTCATTAGAACATTACATTTTTTTATAACCTATTTTTACAAAGGTTTGTTGTGTAAAGTTGCTCCCCACTTACATTAAATTAAACATGAACCTACCTATGGCATTAGTATAATAGCCATAGAAGCAAGAGGCTGCCTTAACATCAACGGGTGAAGAAGCCAAAGAGAAGGACAGCCAGACATCTCCTGTCTGGCTCATGTAACGTAGAATTTTAACTTAAGAGGATTGCAGTGACAACAGAAACAGTAACCAGTGTAGCGCTACTCTTAGCATAGTATATCCACCTGTAAGACCTTACCCTTCAGATACTACGGGTTAATAAATCTGCTTTTAAACTAATGGTTCATCAGTCAGTACTCCCCGCCCTAGATTAAGGGTTCAATGTTGGCCGAGTTATCCACGGCATTGGTTTGTTATTTTTTAGGTGATCTGTAAGTTACCATTGGGGGTAATAATATTCTTAGATCTGCACCTGGCGCCCGAGATGATATTGGATTCATTTGGTTCTTATTGGTTTTATTAGTTTTAATTCTGGTGACAGATCAGGTTTTTTTTGTTCGTTTGTGCACTCCCAGTGGTAGCAAGCAAGACACATTTAGTTCGCATTTTAGTTTTCATTCATTTATTATTCATTTATTAGTTCACAACACAATTCACAATTATTTTATTTTTTTTATATTACAATTTGGCTTCACTGTAGTTGGGTAAAAATGGTCAATGTCTGCTTTTAAATGTTTGGTAAGATTTAATTACCGATATAAAACTTTGGTCCACCTACAATCTATACAAATAAAATTTGTGTTTGTAAAAGTGTCTGTAATTTAAATTAACAGCTTTTCACTAACCGCAAATAAAGGCATATTTGTTACTTTAAATCATAAAATATTTTTTTTACATTTCTGGTGTCTGTCTGGTCCGGCTAATCTTTGAAACAGCCAGACCAATTTTGACGGGAATTTCACTGGCAGATAGCTGATGATCAGAGATCAGAGAGAATTGGGTGTGTGAAAATACCTAAAGTTTGCAGCGGGACATAATATGGAGCTGTTACAACCACTTAAGTTAAACCGGTTTTGAATTTTACCGGTTTAGTTTCGTTTTCTTTACATGTTCCTCACCTTTGAAACACCGAACTATAAACATTTACAAGCTGCTAATGCAGTTCCAAATTAATTTTTGTTTTGTAGTCCCAATTGTTCTTTGTCGGTCAAACACAGAATTTTATATATCTGCAAAATGCTAATGCGGTCATAATTTCTTTTTTTTATCTGTATCTTAAGTTAAAAAGTTTTGCTACAGGTTGATGCAAGGAAAACGAACATTTTCGCGTCTTTACATAGTTTTGAAGTCGGCTTTTTTTTATTATTAAACCTGCACTGCAACAAATAATAAATTAAAAACATTTATTTCAATTGCAAGAAAGTTGTGCATAAACTACTTTCCACATTCAGAGTTCAGTACAGTTCAGTTCAGTACATTGCAGAATATTAGTTTTTTCCTAGAAATGATAAATATTTTTAACATTTGAAGAGTATTTATCATTTCTAGGAAAAAAACTAAATATTTTTAACATTTGAAGAATATTTATCATTGTTATGTTGTATCATACCATGTTCCGAACTCTGAATGTGGAAAGTAGTTTTCGCACAACTTTCTTGCAATTGAAATAAATCTTGAAATAAATGTTAAAACCGCATTAGCATTTTGCAGATATAGAAAATTCTGTGTTTGACCGACAAAGAACAATTGGGACTAAAAGACCGAATTTTAACCGGAAAAGTACAAAACAAAAATTAATTTAGAACTTATTAGCAGCTTGTAAATGTTTATAGTTCGGTGTTTCAAAGGTAAGGAACATGTAAAAAAAACCGATACTAAACCGGTAAAATCCAAAACCAGTTTAACTTAAGTGGTTGTAACAGCTCCATATTATGTCCCGCTGCAAACTTTAGGTATTTTCACACACCCAATTCCGATCTCTGCTGATGATACAAGAAGTCATATTTTATTTATATTACTTTAGCTTCACCTGCAATTGTTATTGTAAAGGTCTGTACCTTCACAATAAAACCTTGGGTAACGCTGTAGGCCGCAACTAGATTTATAAATTAAGTCAACAGTTAATTGACTGACATTATTGTTCTAATCAATATGTCATGTTTCAGATAATGCCTCAGCTTCTAAACTTTATAGATGTTGGTATAGAACTTAACAGCATAGACTGGGGTGTATTAGTAGTGTACACATGTAAATCAAGTTGCAATGAGGGACCAGCTTATAAACAGGAGTTTTTAACAAAACAAGATTTGTCAAACTAATAAACAATTGTTTTTAATATAATCATGTTATAAATATACTGAAGTTTTATTTATCCTTTACCGAGTTCTTTCCATATTCCTCTGATAGATATGTCATCAAATCATTTAAACCACTGAACTCTGTCCTAGATTGTGGTGGGTTATTCCTGGGTAAAATAGGTAAAATATTGCCCATTTTTTGCCTAAAATCTTTCAGCTGTAATAACAATAAATAAATGGTTAACAATGCGGACTCCTAAAATATAAATACTTAATTTATTATAATATTTACATCTTTAGCTCCAGAAAGTTTCCATACACCATAACATAAACATGTTGTGCCAGTTATGGCATATACAGTACCCCATCCAAGTGCTCTTAGTGCAAGTATTACACCAGCATCTGCTAGCTCAGGGCTGCCATGTAGTCCTGTAAATTTTATTCATAAAAAAATACTTAAATATTAAGGAATATTAACTTAAATATTTATAGCAGGTAAACTAGTGCAAGTTTTTTATATTGTATTTTATTTATAAAATAGTAAATATTCGTAATTGAATAACCTTTGCTAAAATACTTTGGGTCGGCTTTCTTAGCTGTAGATAGTGTTGCACCAAAACCTATAAACGCAGATATTCCTGCAACTGTAGCGAAGAATGCGCCAGCTGAAATATAAAGTGTAAGTTTAGGATTATTTGTTTTAAGTTCTATCCAGTACACTTTCATAGTAGCTTGTGGCTGTTCTATTTATTAAGTTACTATTAGGAATTATAATTTCTGATGTAAGTTTGGTGACTGACTAGCCTACCCTTAATACGTTGAAGACGTTCTTCTCTTTCCAAAGAAACTGTATCTACATTGCCAGTCATATTCTTCGTTGTCTAAGTCATCTTCACGTCGACATTCAAGTTATAAGCAATGCCACAGGTATAAGTACCAGGTTATAAATAAAATACTAAAAGCACCATCTGATCACTGGTTAATCCCAATCAGATTATTGAAGGAGCCAGGAGGCCGCTGCACCGCAGCAGAGTTTAGTTATGTCACTATGACATTGATGTTTGATGTCATTTTTGTCTTGCCATGCGAAATTGCCACTTAAAATTAAAGTCCACAATGCTTTGAGCATAATTATAGTTAGAGAGGCAGCTGAACGGGCGGAAAGCGTGATCGGAATAGATACCAATTTGCGCGACTGATTTGGCAGAAAATACACCAACCAATCAGAAGCTTGCGTGAAAGAGACAGACGCTAACCAATCTCAGTCTCTCTCTCTGTTCCGATCACGTTTTCCGCCCGTCTACTGCCCTTCCAGACATATATGCTCTAGGGCAAAATGTGAATAGAACCATCACGGTACACAATATACTTCGCCTTAGTGTTTATTAGAAACCATTGCTACCAAAACCAAAAATACAAACTGATTTGGCAAACTCCCACTGAAGTCCATAAGCGCACAGCCTCTACGAAAAATGATTAAGTAAAAAACTAGTAGGTATTCTTACTGTTTCAATTTTTTTTCAATAGGTATGTGTTTGGAAAAAAAACTTAGGCATTTCAAATGTGCGTGCGCATGGGTTTATCAGTTTGATTGTTTGATTTATTGACATATTTGTTTTCTTCTTCTTCTTTTGATGAGATGGTAACTAGCCGCCCACATCAGCTATGTCTGCCAATATCAAGTATTTAGAGTCTTCAAATCTTAAGTCTTCGTCGTGATGAAATTAATGACAAAAAATATTTAAAAAATCTTAGAATGTAATTTATAAATAATTTAACAAGTAATTTTACTTGGAACTTTTACATCTGGCAAGATTGACAAGAACGGACAGGATAGGTTTTAGGTTATATTTTCTTACTACCTAAAATTATAGGTAGGCAAACACTAAACGTAAAAAAATACTACGAATAGTTGGAAGGAAGTTAACTAGAAGCACAATGAAAAACAAAACAAATATTACAGAATTGTTTGATCAAGCCAAAGCAAATGAGAATTATTTAAAAGTATGTGCACCGATGGTTCGTTATAGCAAAGTGCAGTTCAGAACACTTATTAAAAAGTAAGTTTTTTGTTACCATCCGTCGAATATTTATCCTTATCATGAATTGTAGGATATTGAGTTTTATCAAAATTGCATTTATAAATACAATTCTTTTGGTTTTATCTACCTTAACACATTAAAATATTCTATTGACTGGGCTGTTGGTCCCGTAGTTAGTATTCCTGAGCCAAAGGTGGTGGGTTCGATTCCAACCCGGTATTAATATTTGCAAGATGAGCAGGATTATTTGTTGAGTATTCAGGTGCAATATGTAAATCTAGGAGTACCTATGTATTTCAGCAGTGTGAAAACTATACCTAATAAATTATCTATCTAATTTGGGATCAGATGATGTGCCTAGTTAAGAAAATTTATTGTAAGATTGAAACAGATTTCAAAATCACAGTTTATTTATATTTCCAAATATATAAATAATTTAATTTGTTTCAGCTATGGAGTGGATCTATGTTTTACTCCAATGATATTAGCAGATTCGTTTTGTCAAAATTCCAAAGCTCGCAGTAGTGAGTTTTCTACCACACTGAATGATACACCATTAATAGTGCAATTTGCAGCTAATAGTAGTGATGCCTTTGTTGATGCTTCAAAATTAGTGTATACTTATGCAGATGGTGTTGATTTAAATTGTGGTTGCCCACAGAAATGGGCAATGAAAGATGGTTATGGTTGTGCACTTTTGTCCAAACCCGAAACTATATGCGAGTTAGTAAAAGCTATAAAAAGTAATTTGCCACATAACTTCAGTGTATCAGTTAAAATAAGGCTGTTAAAAGAATTGAAGAAAACAATTAGCATGTGCCAACAATTAGAGAAATGTGGAGTTGATTTTTTGACTGTACATGGGAGAACACCAACACAAAAAAGTGGTGATAAAATAAATACAATAGGTTTACGAGAGGTTATTGAATCAGTCAAAATTCCAATAATCGCAAATGGTGGTATCAAGACATTAGAAGATGCAGATAATTTGTTTCAAGAAGTAAAGTGTAATGGAGTCATGGCTGCCAGTGGAATTCTAACTAATCCAGGATTATTCAGTGGAGCTAATAAAACTCCTCAAAGTTGTGTCAAATTGTGGATGGATATGAAAGATAAGGAAACCGACAGAATAACATTTCAGTGTTATCATCACCACTTAGTGTTTATGCTTGAAAAAGTTTTATCAAAGCAACAAAAACTAGTATTTAATCATCTAAGTACATTTGAAACGGTTGATCAATATCTATATGAACATTTGATTGATGGTACGGATAGCTTAGATGTTAAGTATATTTTAGATGATTTTGTTGATTGTGAATATTCTGAAGAAATCACTTCAAAGCATTCTAGTAAATGTAGATCTTGTGGTAATAGTATATGTTATTGCATATGTAATAAATATGATTCTAGCATTAGTGATGGCAAGTATTTTCAATCTTGTGTAAAAGAAGATGATTCCCTAGATTACATGGATTGTAGTATTTTTGATGTACCTAGTTAGCTATATATGTTTTTTAATATAAACATAGTTGACAATATATTTATTATAAATATTACACATTATTATAAATATTACACACTACAAATTTTGTCAAGTGAAATTCAAAATTATTTAATCCGCTTCCCTCTTCCTTATCTTGTTGAAGTAATCATACTTACATGTTCATGCTGTCGTGTTACGTTGATGAGTGTTAGACTAGTGCTAGAGGCCCATTGATGAATACAACAGTCTGCATTTGCATTGAGTATGATGACTACTATTGGATTCTGCCAATGATTTTCATCAGGCAGAGTAGTTACTTTGCGAGGCTTATATCTACATTTTTTTTTTCAATTTTTTAACAAAATCAACATGAAGTTAGAATAATAACTATTTAATAATATCATTAGATTAACGAAGCAGAGTTAAGAATATTTCGATAGCATAGTGGTGGGGCTTGTAACTGCTGTGCTGAGGTCGCAAGTTCAATCCTCGGGTCAAACCAAACAAGTATTTGTATGACCTGCAAATATATTTTAGAGTTTGAGTATTTTCTATCTATACAAATAAATAAAATTGTAGTGTCTGTTTGTAATATTAAAATAACAGCTATATGGGCCTCCGGCATCCTCACTCACTCAATGAAACACAGCGCAAGTACTATTTCACACCGATTTTCTGTGAGGCCGTGGTATTACTCCGGTCGAGCCGACCCATTCATGCCGAAGCGTGGCTCTCCCACGGTAAATCTGTTATTTACGAAAGATCTTGCTACGCAAAAATTCTTACCTTGCATTATTAATTTCTTGCATTATTTTTACCTCGCCTAGATCTACTACTAAATCAACTATTCGATATCGATCAGCTATTCGAAATATCAACTATCACACCCAGCCATACAAAACTGCGAATTCGCAAGACGCATCTTAAATATTTGGTCTTTGCCTATGAATATTTGGCCTTTCTTCAGTACTAGTCATTTCAAATAAAAAAAGTTTGTAATGGCTCTGTATTCTAAATTCAAATTAAATTTGTTTTAAAACCATGACATTCTATTTACAAACTCAGTCCTTTGTTTTTTGATTAGCGTTGTATTTTCATTACATTTGAACATTTTTCGTCATAATGGATACTTTAAAAATTCGTTTAATTATGGCAAATGAGTTCCGTCGTGGCACCAATGCGACACAAACGGCACGTAACATCAAAAACATTTACGGAGAGAACTGTACAAACGAACGCACAACCAGTTATTGGTTTTCCCGGTTCCGATCTGGAAATTTTGACTTGAAAAATGAAGCTCGTGGTCGTCCGGAGACTTTGGTTAACAATAATGAATTAAAGGCGATTGTGGAAGCTGACGAAACTCAATCTACAGCTTAGCTAGCAGCAGCTTTTAATGTAAGCATCAAAACAATATTGATCCATTTGCGACAAATTGGCAAGATAAAAAAGCTTGATAGATGGTTACCTTAACGATCGCCAGCGCAACGTACGCGTCGAGACCTGCCTTGCGCTGCTCAACAGGCAAAGAAATGAAGGAATTTTGAAACGAATTGTTACGTGCGACGAAAAAAGGATTCTGTTCGACAATCGAAAGCGCTCAGCAAGTTAGTTAGACCCTGGTTCAGCACCAAAGCAATGCCCTAAACCAAAAATGACCTCTTAAAAGGTGATGGTCACTGTTTGGTGGTCTAGTGCGGGTGTGATTCACCACAGCTTTTTACAAAACGGCATGAGCATGAATGCAGATGTATACTGTGAAAAACTGGAGAGAATGATGTAGAAGCTTGCACATCTGCAACCAGCTTTGGTCAATCGGTCGTCCCCACTGCTCCTTCACGACAACGCGCGACCCCATACAGCGCAACAGACAGTCTCCAAGCTGCAAGAGCTGGGGTTGGAAGCTCTCCCTCATCCGCAATACTCACCAGACCTTGCCTACCGACTATTACTTTTTTCAAAATTTAGACAACTTTTTAATGGGTAAAAAAATCAATTCCCGAGAGGCAGTACAAAATGCCTTTGAAGAGTTTGTTGCCTCCCGTCCAGCTGATTTTTACAAGAAGGGCATCAATAAACTGCCAATGCGTTGGCAAAGATGCGTCGATTGCATGGGTGATTAGTGTGATTACTTCGAATAACAGAAATAAAAAAGTTTGGAAAAATAAGTACTTTCACTTATTGCATACAAAACGGCAATTTCATAATTTCATCTGCGAGCTCCGATCTAATTCGCATCGTGCTTTCGTGTGATGTTAACCTCAAACTTATTGACAACAGACAACATTTTTGGTCCACTCTGAGATTACTAGATGGCATTACTTTATTTCGTTCTTTTTTTACTTTTACTAGATAACGCTGTGTGTTGAATGTCCTAAATCTGTATTATTATTTTATACATATTTAGTGTGAAGTTATCTAACTAGGTAACTACGATTATACGCTACGCATAATTTTCAGGATCTGAGATGTTATTTTATTTTGGTTCAAATACTGAAGAACCCCTAAGGTGTCCACGGCCTTTCATTGGCCGTATTATAACTTGGTCTATAGTGTCCACAGCAGGCGCGGTTCCAGAGGGGGGGTCACAGGGGTCATGACCCCCCCCAAAATCAAACATATGTAACTTTTTTTAAATGCTACCTGAATCTTTTTTTCTTCGCGGTTTTCATAATTGTTTAATCGAGATACCAAAATCAAATCAAATCATTGTTTAACACCTAAAAATTAACACTGTAATATAATGTGAATGGCTGTTGTGATTCAGGCCTGCTCTATCCGCCATAGAGACTCAGATGACACTACTAGTCTGGACTGGAGTTTCTAGGAAGAGTGCTAGACAGACACGATCTTCCCAAGAGTTCAGGACAGTCCGTCGATCACTCCGACGCTATCGGACCAACAATTCTGGTCCGACGAATGTTAGGTATCGGAGGAAGAGCTGAGAACACCGCGCCTGGACCTGGTGGTGTTCCAGGTCAGGCGCTGGTGATTACTCTGTAGGTGCTGAGAGACAAACTGAGGCAGATTTTCACTGAGTTGTTCGGCGGTTTTATCTTCCCCCTCGGCTGGAAATAGGAGAGACTGGTGTTCCTCAAAACGTAAGGAAAGGCTGCAGATTCTCCCTCTGCGTTCCAACCGATATGCCTACTGAATGAGTCGAGGAAACTCTTTGAAAGTTTGTCGCGAGCGGGCCTTGATCTATTGGACTGCCAATTTATATTCCGACGGGGACGCTCGACAGTGGACGCTATTAGGTGTTTTCGCTCCATGTCAGGGTCAGCGGTCCGATCAGCGGATTGGATTGACAGTTAGCCTTGATATCTTTCCTCGATTTTTGTACCGTTCCCTGGCGCGTGATTAGGGCAACCCTTGAATATCACAGGGTGCCACCTTACCTGCGTGCCGTTATAGAAGCCTATCTGCGCGACAGGGCAGTGAAGGTTGTCGATCGGAACGGAGTTCGCTAATACTATCTAGAGGGTCCCTCTTTAGGGAGGTGCTTCTAATCGCCGAGCAAGGAGTGACTTGTGTCGTGGATAAGATTCGTGAGCTGGGCTTGAGGGTGGCACTTCGTCGGTAGAGCTTCGAAGAGCATTTCGGGAGACTAGTCCCCTGAGTACGACGGGCAGGGGCTTTACATCGTCTGCTGCTCAATCTCGGGGGACCGCGGGAAGAACTTCGCTGCCTCTATATGGGCATCGTGCGATCCTTGGTCTATGGGACAGCGACGGATTGCTCAGTAAGGCTGAACTCGGGAGTCTGCAACGGTTGATGGCCTTACGGATCGTACGGAGCTACCGTACGATCTCGTACGATGCGGCGACGGTTCTGGCGCGATCTCCACCCATCGACATGGACATAATAGTCTATGACGAAATTCATTCTGTCGGTCGGAATGGCGAAGAGACCGCGCCGGATCATGAGCACGGAACAAGCCCTTCAGGGTTCGCGGGCACGGCTCGACACCCAGGTTTGTGCCTTTGTATGATGACGAGTAGTGTGGGATAGTAGACCGCGGTCTCCTCCTGTGGAGATTTTATGCTCCTGAACGAGTCCGCAGAGCGGGATAGGGAAAGACCGATCCCGCTCGAAAGTTGCGACGATGGGGGCACGGCAGAGGCCGCTGGCTCCCCAATCGTCGGTTAAGTGTCGTTGTGGCCACTTCCAGGGGAGATGTGGTCAAATGACTCGAGACCGGTGACACCTCGGTGCGGTCGGAGAGTGTCGTCTAAGGCGGGTTGGTGTTCCGACTCCTACTAAGTAGAGCTTTGAGTAGCTCCACAGCGACCGGAGCTCCGGAGGTGAATCTGGTTACCCCGGGATGTACCTCAGTCCTGAGGTACGGCAGGGGCGACTATAGAAGCCGTTGTTGCGTTTCTGGAGCTCCTCTTCGACTACCCCCTCCCCCTATGGAGCTAGCTCCTCTAAATATTCATCCAGACATTGTCCCAGACGTCTCAAATATTATCATCCCAATAGATTTACCAATAAAGACAAAAGATATCCGTTTGTTTTTAATGTGTGCAATTAAATTGTGTATTGTGCAATAAAGTCTAATTTACTCGACTTAAATTGATATTAGTGACCCCCTCCAAAATTTCAGGCTGAAACCGCGCCTGGTCCACAGCCAGTCACTGGCCGCGAGTGACCGATCAACTTTACCGCTGTTTTTAATCGACTTATATTACGTTATTGTATCGTTTCTCTTCACTTGCGTGTACTAAATGAAACGGTGATGCAATAGCAATATTTTATTATTTATTTATATCCATAAATCAATTATATTACTTTTATTTATTATTTTTATTCTATTTTTCATCATCCATTTCATAAAAAAAATATCATTATTATCTCTTTGTGGTCGAGAGTATGGTCACGTGAAACAACGCTTTGCCGCACGAATTCGTATCGTAGCAGTTGGCATCGCAAGTTCCTACGATGCGGCGTCGCATCGCATCGTAGTTATGTGTAAAAGCCCTAACAACTGTCAAGGAAAAACCTCAGCTACATAGTTAGAAAGAGAACGCAAATTAAAATAATATAAATATTCCTTTTTTTTCGTGGAACGTGTAATTGGTTATGGATAGGGGAAGCTGGGTACACTTGTTCCCTAGGGGACACTTGGTAACTTTGATTCACGAAGCTGGCTAGTGTGTTACACTTTTTTAGATTAACACGTCGTAACCTACCAAAAAACGTGACTATTTAATCCATGCCTTTATTGCGTTATTTCTTGCACTTGATAGCAGGTCATGACGGTTAGTCTGTCGCAGGAACCTCTTTCATTAAGATGTTATCAAAATCCGTCTACCTACTATAATAATGTAAATGTGTTTGTCTTATCCAACTACACCATTATGAGTTAGTAAAAATCTAAAGTTGAAATATAACTTTTAGTTTGAAATTATTCAACTCCCTCTAAATGTTTTGAAGGTTTTAGAGAAGGATTTATATATTGGGATCAAAACTTAAAAGAAATGTTTAAACAAGTATACCTAATAGACCTTGGCGATTTATCTATATGTACCTAGATATAAAAAATAATTAATCTTCCCTTATACTCATAGTGATGGACCTTACAATCTACTGTCATACCTAAGCATTAAACGACAAAGGTTACAATTGTGTCCTTGTGTGGTGTGTGAATTGGTTTGCTTTTAGACTTTTTAAACAATTCAAGGTAGTAGAGCGACGCTGATTTCAGCACGCACGGGCCGGCTTGAACGGGGCGGTACTACCCTCGCAGTCGCACAGAAGATAAACGAAAAAATGCAGCGGCGTTCGTGCTGTCGTGTTTCGTTGGTGAGTGCACAACCGGAGGACCAACAATGCAAAGGCATCACAAAGCCGCCATGGTGTGGGTCACCATGCTGCATTGTTGCTTTGTCTGCATTCGCAATGAGTATGGTGACCACCACTCTTGGATTCAGCTTTTGCTTTCCATCAGGCAGAGTAGAGTCATTTTGGCAGACCCATACATAAAATAAAATTAAAACAGAGACATATTTGATTATTACTAACACATTAGCTCACGCAGATTGTCTTTTGTGGTAAAAAGTAGTTGGTGGAACTATCTAGTTACAATAAAAATATCTTTACTTCTTAAGCTTAAGTTTCTTTAATCGTAAAGAAGTGAAGTCGCGGGGTACAGTAGGAAAGATAATCAGAAACTTTTTCTAAGAATCTTATTTACGTTTTAATTGCCCAGTTACAATTACGAGTTTAAGCGTAACACAGTTCGAGTTTAAAAGACCTATTATGAGACCCATTACTTGTACAATAACGGCGGTAAAGTGGTAACATACTTAAAAAAAGCATACGTGGAAATTATACATGCGTGACGGCGGCATTAATCACTGCTTCTATTTTTAATTGATTACATTTCCAGAAAATGTGATTCTCATTTCGAACAAAGGGTACATAGCCCGCCTCTGGGAAAAGCACGGATCGGCAGTTGTTTAATTTACTGAAACTTATTTGTAGGTAGGTATATTTAGTTGCAGATGATCCGATTTTCTTTGATCCATGATATCATACAACCGCAAAAAGGCAAGAATTACCTACCCAAAATATTTAGGTAGGTACCAATACTCAATAATGCTTTATACTGTGTATCCCGTTATGGCATTTCCAACATCTCCAACTCTAGTTTTTGAGAATAAGCACAATTGCATGCTCAATTGTTCAGGATCTTCCATATTTGATACCTAAACATCCATTTTTGAAATGGACGTGGTTGCAGTTTTCTTGTTTTTCAGAACTGATTGATCCCTTACCTAAAATGAGAAAAAAATTGAGATATCACAAATAATGTTATATTGGTCACATGACGCCCACCCAATGCAGTCCTAGTGGTCCCGTAGATTATGCTTTAATGTCGTTTCGTGTTGCCAAGGAGCGTGCTGTTTACCAACATCTCTTGTTGTACCTATTTGGTACGAGAGTGCTGAAAACCACTGTTGTATATAGCGTAACGGCAATGCGTGAAATATACGTTTGAATGTACCTACCTACAAATCTTTTTATTTTCTCCAGATTTGATTCTAAGAAAAATATTGAAGAAAAAACGTTGAAAGTCGATTTAAATCCGCTCTCAGCCTTTCTTCCGTTATTTTTGATAAAATCAAAATATCTAGTAACTAGCAATCTCTGTTGATCTAATATTACTCGTGTATTTTAATTATAGAATAAGCTGAACCGTTCAGCTTATTATTAGGTATACCTTATTATGACTACGACCGATAAGCTGTATAGTTTAAAAAAAATAACAAAAGCTAAATACGGAAACCCTTTCTTAGAGATACTCAGCAAAACAAGTAGAAATCATGTAGGTATACATAATTTAGTTAGTAAAACAAACATCTTTTGTTGAAAGTTAAACATACGGGTTTTGCTAGCACACGTGAAGATTAAATATATGGAATAACACATGACATTAAAGTGGTAGTAAATGGTCAACCTTACACACTTCGAAGCATGCGTGTTGAGCATACTCGTCAGTACGGACGACTCACGCGCAGATATTGGTTCGGTCCGAGTCAAAATATTTCCCGCGCTTTTGAACAAAATAAGTATTCGTACATGTGTGAATTAAAAAAAAGACAGAAGATTTAATCAACCGTAAGTTTTTTTATCATTAATAGTAAGGTGTATGTACGGTAGTCAATCCGGCATAATATAGTTATGAACACAAATACTGTTTCATTATAATTTTTTTAAAAGCTTGTGCGCTAATCTATACAAATAAATAAAATTGGAGTGACTGATTGTAATATTTAAATAACCGCTTTTTACGAAATGCTAATGTATGTATACACGGTACGTATACCAAAAATGTTTTTTTTTTGTCTGTCCTGACCTTTTAGTCCTTAGTAGACCTTTAGACCTTTTAGAAAAACAGTACATTTTTTCATTTCTTATATTTTTAAACTTTTTTTAGAAGAGTGTATGCACAAAAAGTATTATTTACATATATACTTACGCCATCCTTTACGAAGTAGCTAAATATTACAGTTTACAAAAACGTTGAACAATATTAAGCATAGAGATAAATTTTAAATATCATAAAAAACTGAATGGCCTTATCTGTTTATTAAAACAAACCAGAGTATAAGCTAATTATATAGGTCAATTAAATTAATTAATAAAGTTACTCTTTTCTGCCTGCAACATGTTAAGTTAATGTGTGTTTATGGAGTCCTTTCTACACCTATAAATTGCTCACAAGAAAACAACAGGAGTTTCTCTTGCTTGTGGCGGCATGTCGGCAGTACCTACTCAGCCCTAAAAGGATATATTTCCTTTCCTTCTTTAATTTCTTAATATTGCTCCTTCTTTTTAATACCTTGCTCAAGTAGAGGTCTTGTCTTAAGTGTTTTTCTTAATTCTAAAAGTGCGTGTTTGACTTCAAAAAGCTTGAAATGAAAATAATAGGTAGTAAAGTCTTTCTCTTCCTTAGAGCATTTTTCACAATATATTTTGGCTTCGGCTTTAATAGAATAGAAAACTCTTTTTGTGCACACCATATTACAGAATTAAATAAGTACATAATACATAAAATGTCCGAAGTATAGTGTACAAAGGGCGCCCGGGCGGCCTCATTGCCAAAAGCAGGCTCTTCCAGGCAACCTTAGGGTGGATCAAATGTTTTAGAAAGATGTAGTAGTTGACGTGCATTGAGTTTGAAGAAATTATTTATATCCGTAAATATTTATATGTATATATATTATAAACATACACACATAGTTATAAAACACATACTTTTACATACTACTACTTTAGATAAACATACATAGGTACAGTCAGCATCATAAACATTTGTGCTCTGAGGTTGCTCAAAATTATGTAAAAAACATGAATTTAATTTTATATTGGCAGACATGGTACTCAAATTGTTATACGCATTTAAAGTGGTCAAAATTATCTTGACTATCAGTTGCCAATATTGTGTTGGCTGACAGAGTGTTTATATTTATGTTATTAAATAGATTGTTAACATAAATATAAACCCTAATATACTTAATCCGTCACCATACGGAAATTTTGTATACCAATCTAGTAATAAATCACTTAAAAACTTCTTACTTCTATAACTTTGGAACTTATCTATATATATAAAAGAGGAAGGTAACTGACTGACATACCCAGAGATCAACGCACAGCCCAAATCGCTGAACATAGAATTCTGAAATTTTGCATGTAGGATCCTTATATAACGTAAGTGAGCAGTAAGAAAGGAATTTTTGAAATTCCACCTTTAAAGGGGTAAATCAGGGGATGAAAGTCTGCGTGAGCAAAGCCGCGTGCAAAAGCTAGTCTTTATAAATATCACTAGCTGACCCACGCAACCACGAAAATTTCCCCCGTTTTTGAAACATTCTTCATTGTTGCTCCGCTCCCATTAGTAGCAGCGTGATGATATATACCCTATAGCCTTCCTCGATAAATGGACTATCCAATACCGAAAGAAATCGGACCAGAAGTTCGTGAGATTAGCGTGTTCAAACAAACAAACAAACTCATCAGCTTTATATATTAGTATAGATTTAACTGCCCCTGTGGCGCATTGGTAGCGTATGTGACTGCTGTGCTTGAGGTTTCGGGTTCGATTCCCTGGTCGGACTAAATGTCTGTATGCAAATTTTTGTTGGAGTATGGGTGTTTTCTATGTCTAATATGTATGTATTTACAAAAAAACCCTATATATATATATATATATATATATATATATATATATATATATATATATATTTACATTTATATATATCAGTTGTGTAGTACCCATATTACTAGTTCTGCTTAGTTTGGGACTAGATGGCGCTGTGTGTTTGATGTCCGAAAAAATTTCCGGCTTTGATTTTATTTAAAGCATAAAGACTATAAAATCCATATTAGGCATTATAAGGGTTTCTTGTTAATTGTTTTGTCTACGACGTGAGAATAAGGCATACCGTTATTATTACAATAACAATAGATTTATACTTAAAAACGATATCGTATTTAATGAAAGTAGCCTAAGTTACTCCCCGGATCATCAGCTACCTGCCAGTGAAAGTCCCGTCAAAATCCGTCCAGCAGATCCAGAGATTACCCGGAACAAACAGACAGACAGACAGACAAAATTTTTTTTACTACATTTTTCGTATATGTACCGTGTATACATACATATGCATTTAGTAAAAATCGGTTATTTTAATATTACAAACAGACACTCCAATTTTATTTATTTGTATAGATTTCCCCATGGCGTAACAATTTATACACTTCTACAACCTAAAGCTTAAATTTTCAAAATGAAAGATGTATATTTAAGGTTGCCCTTTTATCTCCTTTCTTTAATACCTATATTTATTACTTCTTATCTTTTTATTTAGTTCCCAATGTTACAATCATAATTACCTTTATTTTTAACTAGCTGAACCCCGCAGTGTTACCCGCGGTTATTGTTGCACCGCGAGTAACGCCGCGGCACATAGTTAGTCTAAAAAAGTAGACTAAGTTACTCCCTTGATTATCAGCTACCTGCCAGTGAAAGTCCCGTCCAAATCCGTCCAGCCGTTCCAGAGATTACCCGGAACAAACAGACAGACAGACAGACAGACAGACAGACAGACCGACAGACAGACAGACAGACAAAATTTTTTTTAACCATTCTTTTGGTATATGCTTCGTGTATACATACATATGCATTGATTAAAAAGCTGTTATTTTAATATTACAAACAGACACTCCAATTTTATTTATTTGTATGTATAGATAATCGAAAATCGTTAAACGTTTAACAAAAACAAACGTATGTAAAAAGGGGTTAAACTAAATATGTTTACAAAAAGGTGCACGGTTTCTATATAAACGAGCGATCCCGCGGGTAACAACTAGTAAATATTATTATAGATATATTAATCTATTAAAATACAGTTATTTTAAACCAATCCCTTTCTGATCCCCAAAGATTTAAAACAGCTTTTTTGGTTACCGAAAGGTGTAATTTGTGATTGGTGTATAACTGAGATCAGTGCAACAATGTAACAAACAACACCCGTTAAATAAACAATACATGTTATGATAAGTAGGACAAGAAAGAGGCTTACAATATTTCACGGATCACGGCTCTTAATCTTCAAATACCTATTCAAGTTAATTGATATCGGCAAATCGATAACTATCGTTACAATACAACAGCTTCAATAGCATGTATATTCTGATTACTGAAATATGCTGTAAATAATTGATAATGTACTAGAAACTAATCTGACCCTAGCTTTCTATTTTTAGGCATTAGCCATATCAGCAGGCTCTGTAGCGCTGTTTTATCTTTTACAATTACTTGATTTTATAAAACAACTTTTTTACATTGTTTGATTATAATTGCTTTGTAATTTTACGCACTTTTTGCTAGTTTAAATACTCTTAGTCTTGATTACAGTTAATTATATTTTAAATATTTATTGAGAGGTTCCCACGTTTATATTTGTTTTAGAGACAATTGCTTTATGAAACTAACTTGTAAAAATTACGTTAAAATGTTATATTAGGTACCTGGATGACCGAGCTTTACACGGTATTTTTTTTTTTGTAAATTAAAAAAAAATGAATATCTTCTAGATCGATTTATCACCCCCGAAACCCCCTGCATACAAAATTTTATGAAAATGGCTGGAGTCGTTTCCGAGATTCAATCTATACAAATAAATAAAATTGGAGCGTCTGCTTTTAAAACTAAAATAACTGATTTTTAATAAACGCAGGGTAACGCCGCAGGTCAAAGCTAGTTTTAAACAAAGTAGCCTATGTTACTCCTTAAAACATCAGCTATCGGCAAGTGAAAATCCCGTTAAAATCGGTATTTCGGTAATTCCCGGGCCCGTTTCAATAAACCTAGGTATCACTCCGGTCGCCCATATATGTGCGTGGCATGCATTACATCTCCTCACGGACAATTTTTGCATAATTGACTAATGATCTAAAACTTACATAAGACAAATGATTTCTGGGGGCACCCGCCAAGACGAGCCAAGCGAATCACAAGGGCACTACCTACGTTTTCTCGAAGTGTTTCGTTGTTTTTTTGAACCCTCATAACTTTGGTTTCCGATATACCAGATCTTTCAAATTCTCAAGATATGATGTCAATAATCATACAAGATTTCAATAGCATAGCTCTGATACTTTAGATTTTATTGATATTTAAAAAACACCGATTTCATCACTGACACACTGATGATCATCAAAACTGTTAGGGTACTTCCTGAAGTGCTAGAAAGCTGAAATTAGGTATGTAAACCAAGTTTTGTAAACAAATAACAAAAAATCAAATCTGTTACTTTTGCCCCCAACACCTAAAATTGGGGGTGGAAGTTTGTAAGAGACTCACAAATTTTTATGTTATAGTTTTTATTTTTGGTATACAGATTTACTAAAAACTACTTTTCTAATATGTAAACTAGTTTTACTTAATTTAATTAGTTCTAGATAAAATACTACCAATATGAGTTTATATGTCCATCTGTCCATTTATATCACAGTAGATATTGTGGTCATACGCACTTTCATCTGGTAGTTTTCAAAATATTTGTGATTTATTATTCATGTGTCAGTTGTCACGTTGTTGCTCATGATAAAGTCCGAAACAATTTTCACGTTTTTAGGGTTGCGTAGCCAAATAGCTAAAAACGGAACCCTTTTGGGTTTGTCATGTCTGTCTGACCTTCAAAAATGATATTGAGGTTTCTAATAAATAAAAAAAAATATATAAACTGTCCCCCACTTTAACTTCTATAATAAGAGAATGATAAAACTATAAAAAATATAATATGTACATTACCATGCAAACTTCCACCAAAAATTAGTTTGAACGAGATCTAGTAAGTAGTTTTTTTTAATACTTCATAAATCGTAAACCGCAATTTACCTTTCATTCAATCAATTCAAATATAAAAAATATATATTATGTCACTTGCTGCTACGGAATCCTTCATGGGCGAGTCCGACTCGCACTTGGCTGCTTTTTAATTTGATCTGAGAATACAATAAACTGTACCTAATTATTTCAAGCACAAAATATGTTATGACATAATTATAAATCGATTTAGTTGTTAAAGCATAAAGCAATACCAAAAATACTCACATTCGTATTAAATTTATAACATTAGTAAGAATATTACCTCGTCAGAGTTCATTATGGGCCATTGTTCTGATAGGTAGGTACTACGCTGCATCATTTGTGTCGTAGTAGTACTTCATTATTTACTTAACAGTTAACTTTTGCCTAACTCTTCGGTTACACAAAATTATAGAATTTGTCCAATATTCTCTTGAGTTGAGGACCCACAAGTATTCCTTCCTTTAATTTAACCGCAGAAAGATTCGTAAATACAGAGCAGAGGTATTGAAATGCAGGTTTGGACTTCTGCAAAGCTTTTAGTTGTATAGATACATCTATGTGAGTTTGGACACTTCTGCCGGATGGTGTGGCAATTGGTAAATCCTCTAAATGAAGGACCGGCTTAGTGACTAATGGAACGTCTGCATATTTTATACTATCTTTATTTTTTGAGTTAAAACCAAAAGTTTTTTTTAAACAAAGGTAACAATCCGTTTCGTGCTTAGTTGGCTCTCTCCATATCATTAGGTACCAAATGTCAGTAATCTATTTTTCCCTGAATGCCAAGAGCTGCAGGCCAATCTGCAATTAGCGCAAATCACATGAGGTACCCAATTTTTATCTTGATTTAACACTACAACTGTTTACAAAATAGAACGATAATATCTATATCTCAGAATTGTAAGGTGATACGAAAAAAAAAAAATACACTGTCCATTGCCTACGTAAATTATGTATGTTCCATTTCATAGACATTTTTTTTTTTGTAAACTAGTGTTATTGTTACGAGAATTAGCGCTATCACTTATTTAAAGGTATTACATACCTCTGGTTGCACTGACCGTGGTCACAGGCTGAGGTATGTAATACCTTTAAATAAGTGATCGCGTTAATTCCCGTAAAAATAATTATTATTGAATTCGTAGTTAGTTTTTTGTGTCTAGGTTCTTTGAACACAGTCAATGCTTCCTGAAGTTGTTCTTCTTGCAATGAAAATACACTTACGGGCAAGAGTGCAATCTTGTGAAACTCGCGAGATCTCGTCCATTTTTCGGCCGAGATCAATCTCGATAAAAAGGTCAAGATCTCGCGAGGACGAGATTGCATTCCCTAATCATAACTAAAATGACATATATATGACAATCTATTGTACCTATGTAGATAGTATTGATTATTTAAAGAGGATTACCTAAGTATAATTTTAAAATAAATCTTATCGTTGATGTCACGTTTGTCTGTCTATTCATGCCGATTTTTTTTTTAATTTCCAATATCGTCTTAAATTATAATTACGTTAGACTAGTTTCTTTGATCGATGGTACTGATCCCCAAAATGGACTGTCACTCGTTTTACATATCATCGAAATCAAAGAAGATGATGTGAAGTTTCTAACAAGCTTATGTATATGTATGATAATGATGGTCGACCATGAAGAGCAATTCATCACCGCATCGTGTTGTTATTCAAACTACTATTATAAACTGAAAATCTGTCCCTCTATTACGCTTTCACGGCTAAACCGCTTTTCCAATTTCAATGAAATTTGGCATGAAGATATTTTTATTCCCGAAGAAGGATATAGACGAGTAGACACACACATTAGCAGAGTGGCAGACAAAAGTTACTTTAAATATTTAATTAAAAGTAATATAAGTATTTAGTCAAGTCATCTGATAGCAATGGCATTGTATACCAAGATCAATATGGTGTTTAATTGGTTGAAATTTCGAGATGAAGATCTGTTAAATATTAATCATCAATGTTTGCATATGTACATGTTATAGAACGAGTTCGACTTTCAGTTACTCTCTCCATAAAGGTGTTTTAGGTTAAGTATTAGTAACGAGACGTCGAATAGGAAGTGGATAAGTTCGGTGAGATGACGATTCTAATTTTCCTCTTGTTTGATTAGACCTATTTGCTCTACACTTTCACAAGTAGTGCTACTTTAAAAACGTTGACCTGGTCGTATGTGTTTATTTAATTTTGCCTTTACTGGCGTGTGAGACATTGCTCTTGCACGACACTGCTACAGCACAGATACCGCGCAGAGGCATCTATTTGCACGATCGACGAGGAATTAAAAGTGTGCCACTGACATAGCGTGTTTACAGACGTCCAAGTTTTGTTCCGTGCTTACCGAATCTTTGTTGAATCCCATCCAAATTACTCAGAATTGCGTGAAGAAATTCAAAAATTATTTCTCTAATTCATTTAGTAACGGTGTGTTTTCACAGACTATTATCGAGAGTATCGTAGAATATGCGATGATTCCATTGTTGGTATTTGAAGTACTGACAGATTTGACTTCTGTTATAGATTTTAAATGTTACATGGTATCGATTCGAAGGTACTTGATATGTGTATGGAATACATAAAATATATTTTTGTGTATTCCGTTAAAAACCATTTACCGATTACGTGCACTAAGATTTTCTTCATAGGTACATATGTATATAGTCGTGAGAATTCAGTGTGCTCAATAGTTTTATAACAATATAATTAATAGTTTTCTCTTTCATTGATATTTCAGATGTGTGAATGGTTGTCGTACGGAGAATGGTGCGATGTGAAACTACTGTGTGGCGGGCGCGCATTCAGCGCGCATCGTGCTGTACTTGCAAGTGTTAGCACTTTTCTCAGGGTATGTAAATGTTTGTTTGCGTTCATTTCTTATATTTAATTACATTTCTTTCTTCTTCTTTAAGTATATTATTATTTCAAAGACTAATAGACTATTTGTTATTTACAGCACATTCTACTTTCCTGCCCTAACGACGAAACGCCAGCGTTTATAATTATGCCAGAGTTTGATCTCGATGCTATGGCGTCAGTTCTTTACTACATTTATAACGGTGAAGTCATAGTGAAAAAACAGAAATTGGATATGTTCTTAGATATAATAAAAGCGATGCAAATATTTGTTGACAATCAATACTTACCGCAACATTTTGAAAGCAATTACCAAAATTCAGATCTGATTGGTCAAAGTGAAGAGGATTTGTGTAAAAAGAATATATTTAATTTAGCAGTAAATGATTCCACAGATCAACGATATATTAATTTGAAGAGAGGCGTTGAGATTAAGGATCTGCTATTGCAACATTCAGAAAGCAACTCTGATTGTACAGATAAGCTTATACGTAGACAGAATCCAAGTGAAGAGCATAGGGCTCCTTTAGGAAATCTGAAATCGCCATATGGAGACCGACAAAGGAACTCTTTCCTACGTGATTTATTTATCGAGACATATCCTCGAAACGGTAATGTTAACGGTCTCACGTCAGGCGTGCTGGCAATATCAAATGAATGCTATCGTGCTCCGGCATCTGTGCTCTTAACGAATGCAAATGGCAAACATCTCGACAACACACTCTTAGAACCATATAAAAAAACGAGTGAGCACATTGGTAATTCACCTTCAGTATTCCACATTCACAAGCAGCAGCGATGCACTCGGGGTGAACAAGATTACGGCGAAACTTCCAAAAATTTCTGTAATTCTTTCGCAAATGTTTGCTCGGTTAGGAAAATTAATACCAAGTACGTGTTTGACTCAGAACGAAGAAATTATAGAACAAACGATTGGATGAATCACGTGTCTATACCTGACAACAATATTTTTCAAATAGGTGTTCAGAATCAGCTTTTGTCTGGGTTATACGTACCTTCTCTAGATTACAGCGTTACACCAATGATGTTCGACTCAATAAAATCGATTAGAAATAAGACATCCACGTCAAGCTCAATTCAGTTAAGTGATCGTAATGAAGAGCGCTTGAAGGAAACGGACATGACTTCTATACCAAAGGTTACTATTCTAAATCACGTACTTGATAGCCCGTGGAGCCCACGTATTCCTAGTATAAACTACAAACCGTTTCGTAGGAAACTTGAAGGCAGCGTGCAATCTAAACTGACTAACCAAGAAGTAAGTTACATCTTATAAATTAAATTTGTATTTAGTCTAGTAATAAACTCTGTAAACAATTCTTTAGTAGTTTTATAATTTTCAGGATGTTGAAAAAACTATTCATAATGATAGTAATAATAATGTTGAGCGGTCACTATCATCACTGAATATCGAACAAGAAGGAGAGGTGATGGCTTTCACTGTTAAGGACAAAATTAAGGCTCCAACGGAGGTAGCTGCCAATCTCAATGATGACTTTAAGTGCCCAATTTGTAGTCAGGTAAGTTAATTAAGTTAATTTTTTACCCATATACCATCTATAGGTTGTCTGCAGCTGGATGTGGTCTTTCACAAGCCCCTATATACCTAAATACGTCATTGTGATACATCTGAGTAAAGGACTGTAATTACAATGTGAGTATTATACATACATAATATATATACAGTCCTTCCCTTTCCGAGATGTACTACAATGACATATATAGATATGTATGTAGGTGAGTAGGTATATGGTCATAGGTTGTTTAAATTGGAGAAATACTGCCCCTTCGCTTTAAGAAAGACAACTCCCCCATTCGAAATATAACTACTTTGCACAATAGGACACAAAAAACACGCAGAATTAAAACAATATTTGCATTGCACATAGTATTGTTCCATGTGGGAATCGAACCCACAACATACAGTTTAGTGCGAAGCGGTAAGTTGACCACTTAAAGCACTGCGCCATTCGTGAAGTCGAGGGATTATTATGGTTTATACTGTGAGTTTGAAATAATTTATCTATGTTTATAAGAAAATTATGTTATTATAGAAAATAGGCTTGCCTTTAATCATGAAATTGGGACTGAAATTACAGCAAAAAAAAAACGGAGAAGGTTCTCATGTCGACGTGTATATTTTTTATGTATGACCACGCATACCTTTTTACAGAGTAGCCCGATTTTAATAATTCTGTATTCGAAACTTTTGTATTCGAATACAGAATTATATATCAGGATCTGATGATGGGATCCCAAGAGAATCAAGGAAAACCCTCAGATTTTATAGGCACGCACTATGTTTGTCATATATTTTCTAACGGTATTTACATCTGGTAGTCATCATTTCATAATTATAAGCTTTAATTTTATATTGTTGCGGTTTGCGGGTGTCCATGGGCTGCGGTAATCGTTTACCATCAGGTGATACGTATGCTAGTTTGCTCCATCACATTAAAAAAAACTGATAATGGAAGATACATTTCCTTAACTGTTAGGAGTTTGCAGATAAATCTTTAAATGTCATGTATATGCATGTTTCTTTTAGTCGTATTCGTGCAAGTTATTTAGGTGAGCTGATGATGGAAGGTACAACTCCTCAACAGTTAGGAGTCCTCGAACTCCTAACTAATTCTTTCAATTTTATACGTATTTATAGTTGTATGAATTCAAGTTATTCAGATGAGCTGATGATAGAAGGTAAAACTCCTTAGCAGTACGGGATTAGAGAATGATTTCAATATCATACGTACGCATTACACTTTGACATTAATTTGTTCAGACGTAAAGTGCAACACCATCTAAGGTGGTTACGGGAATCAGCGCAACATTTTTTTTTCGTAAATTACTGACTTAAAAACGCGGAATACGTTCTCAAGTTGACTTGTATATTTTTAACACGCTTTTATTAGCTTGACCTGTGTGTATTGTATGTATCTATGCAATGGAATCGTTTAATTTTCATTTTTTATGTATGACCACGCATAACTTTTACAGAGTAGCCCGAATTCATAATTCTTTTTATTGGTTATACTTCGAAAATGGTCCCATGTAAATGTGGAAAAAAACTACCCTAAGGGTGTGATAAAAGGGGTGTTTTATTGTAAACTCACATATTTTAATGCTGAGTTGTGTATTAATAATAAATATAAAATATATAAAATATTACATTATAATATGTAGTTACATTACATTACGAAAAAAATAAAAATAAAACTTTTTAACATAAATATAATGCCGAAATAACCGAAAAGCAAACAATAATAAAACATTTATTTATTTTATTTCTAATTTAACCTTAATAACTAAGTTTTTAAACTAATGTAAGTATATCTACGTAGTTTTGAGTTGGCGCCAAACAATCACCAAAGATCACTAAATTACCTTGAATTTAAAGAAATAACCAAAATCTTCAGCCATAACTAAATTTACGTTCTAAAAACTGCGCTTTTCGATTTGCTGTGTCACTAACATTAACTTCGTGAACGCTCTGCGTTTCCCGTATTTAATAATTAATTTGCTTGTTTGGCGCCGATTCAAAATTACGTAGGTATACTTACACTCGTTAAAAAACTTAGTTATTAAGGTTAAATTAAAAATATGTATAATTTTTTGCTTTTCAGGATTTTCGGCGGTTTAATTTTTTTGTTAAAAACTAAGGAAAATTTTTTCTCTTATAATGTCCCTCATAACTGCTAAGGTTCCGCTAATAGATTAAAAGTTGTAGTAATTTGAGGTTTTTTTTAAAATTTTCTTCACATATTTTAAACATAATATGTTAATTACGTTAAATATTTGTTAGTGTTAAGTGAGGATAACCGCTTTGAATTAGTTTGGCGCTCGCACTTTTTTTTTATTTAGTCTAAAGATTGCCTATTTTAGCTATTTCATTTAATTTTATGAATTCTAAGCAAATTAATATTAGTGGCACAGAATCCATACTAATTTATAAATCGAAAGTAACTTTGTTGTATAATAATACATTACCGTGTAAACAGACTCCAATTTTATTTATTTGTATTGATATACAATACAAATAAATAAAATTGGAGTGTTTGTTTGTAATATTAAAATAACCAATTTTTACTAAATGCATATGTATGTATACATGGTACATACATACATATACCGAAAACGTATTTTAAATTTTTTGTCTGTCTATCTGTCTGTTCGGGGCAATCTCTGGAAAGGCTGAACCGATTTTGACGGGACTTTCACTGGCAGGTAGCTGATGATCCAGGGAGTAACTTAGGCTACTTTTTAGACTAACTTTGTCCCGCGGTGCTACTTGCGGTACGACAATAACCGCGGGTAACACCGCGCGGTTCAGCTAGTGTATTTATATAAGTTGTCTTCCCATAATACAAGCTCTGCTTAGCTTGGGACTAGATGGCGTTGTGTGTTTCTGGCATTATTTAAAAAATAATAATTTTGAATGTAATGCAATGATGTAGAACCGGATGCGCTTTACTGAAATACAAATTGATTCAATAGTGTTGTTTACTTTCTCCGTGGTCCAAGGAAATGTTTTGCGCTAAAATGCATTTTGTATTCATATAGTCGTTTGCACTCGCGGTTGTAATGTTACGGGTACTAAGCTGTTATTTCTCGGTCTATAGCGAAGAGCTCGAAGTAAGGATGCCTGTAGAAACATACGGTAGATTTGCATATTATGTATTGCTTTATAGGTATTTTATGTTATTTGTTAAATGTAAAGTCACGTAAATAACTTGTAAGAGTTCTTTGTGAGAATATAAAGTTTTCACAGTAAGTTGTTATTTATGTATTTTTATATAAGTCAAAAATGTAGAAAGTCGTCGTATAAAAAGTTTTCTTTAAACGTACTATTCTTTAAAATAGACCTAATTTAAAAACAAAAGGATAGTTTTTTATTTATTTGAACAACATTAAATGTGAATTCAAATAGTTATTTTTAATTCGGTATCGTTTTCAGTGCTAGGCCCCTCAGCAATATTTTTCTATTTAAAACAATTAATGAAATAGATACACATCATCACCAGTAAATCAGCTTATTTTATTTAACTTTTAATAATATATTAACATACATGGAGCCATTATAGTTGTTACTTTGAAGAGAATCTATAGAAAAAGCCTTCTTTACTTTTGTTGAGTTTATTTAAAACAAAACACATGAGAAACCCATGAGTAATTCAATAGATACTTGTCAAATCCGTGTTTCTGGGAAAATATTGTCATTAAAATTCTACTGATTGAGAGAGAGAAATGAAGCTAGTTATTTATAGGCACTTATAAATTCTGTCCAAAAGGATTTGCTGGTAAAAGCAATTTGAAACTTTGCTTCACGTCTAAGCATATATTATATATTCATAATATTATTTATTCACTATTTAGTCCACTATAGGACATAACCCTCTCTTTATAGAGAAGGTTTATAATGGACTTCAAAAAGGAGGAGATTGTCAATTCAACTATATATTTTTATGTTTGTTACCGCAGATTTTTCGACTGGGTGAACCGATTTTGATGATTCTTTTTTTATTTGAAAGCTAGTGCTTCCCATGTGATCCCGTTGTTAACATTTTATCTTTGACCTACTTCAAAAGTGAAGAGATTCTTAGTTTAATTGAATTTTGAATGTTTTGTCATTTGTTAATCGATTTCACGAAATATATTTTTATTTGAACTGTCGTTGTCCCACGTTTGCTCAAGTATATTCGAATGAAATGTTATAGCTTAAAGGTTAAAAAATTAAGAGATAAAAAAGAGATTAGAGATAGATTTCTAGAATAGTTCATTATATGTATTTTTTTTTCAATAGCTACTACTTACATAAAATTAAATCATTTTAATTACCGCGTGTTATTCTCTCTAATGAACACATTCATACCACAGCGTACACGTAAGGAGATCAAAGTTTTTAGACATTTAGTTCTTGTATTTAGTATACAAAAACGCATAAAGTTACCTTTCGGTTGTCTCTTTGTTAAAGTGTCCCAGCTCTATTGAATATTTGTAATAATATTAATACAATATCAACATACTAAACATGTAGATAGTTTTATTCTCAATGTTGTACATTCTGGACCGAATTTAAATTTTCCAGGTATTCACCAGTAGTGAATTGTTATCAGTTCACATGCGACGTCATTCTACTAACGCGCGGTATACATGCGGAGAGTGCAACAAGACGTTCTCACAGTTGAGGAACTTCAAGTACCACATGTCAATACATCGCGGTACCAAAGAGTTTGCTGCTACCTGCACTGTGTGCGGCAAATATTTCAATGATAGAGGCTATCTTAGCAGTCACATGAAAATTCACAGGTATGCCATTTGCAAACTAAACAGCCTTGATCGTGTTTACCATATCCATCTAGATCTGTTGAGCCCCATCCGCCAATATTGTTCATTGTGCCAGAATAAACATTAACGAAACTAAGGCTGTAACTTGCTTAAGCTTTTGTTTAAACGATGGAATACGTGGGACTCTTAGAAAGTATAGCAAAAGTAAAAAAAAGTGTTCTATAGTTAATATATTTTTTTATTAAATCTTTACAAAATACTCTCCATTAGCCTTTAAATAAGTTTCATGCGTCTGAACTAGTTTTCGAAACACTTTTTCCAGTCCGCCGCAAAGACCTAGTTTCACCATACTGCGAATGCAGACAATGCAGCATGGTGACCCACACCATGGCGGGCTAGTGATGCTTCTGCATCATTGGGCCTCCGGTCTCGCACTCACCAATGAAACACAATAGCATGATCGCTGTCATTTTACGTTAATTTTCTGTACGAGGGTAGTACCGCCCCGGTCGAACCGGCCCGATCGTGCTGAAATCAGCGCGGCTCTACTACCTTGAGAACGGTTTCAGACGACTCTTGAAATCGTAAAAAATTACACAATGACACGATAATTTAATTAGCTCGCAAAATGTGTAGGGAAGTTTTGAAATTGGAACGTACCTAGTTTTACTAATAAAATCATTATTTTATTAAAGTTTGTAACTAGCCAGTAACTCATACAAAAAAACAAATTTCGCAATACTTTCTGAGTGGTCTAGAAATCAGATTGCACGTATTGCCTAGCCCTTGTGGTTTAAGCGGTCGCCAGGCCGCTTCCTACTTTGCCTGGTGTTGTGGGTTCAAATCCCACATAGGACAACACTTTGTGTGATCCACAAATTATTTTTTTGAGTCTGAGTATTCTTTGAGACCGTTTCGTGTATGTTTGTAAAGCAACAAAGAAAAAAAGTGTGATTTAGGAAGAGGTTGGTAGGTTGGGTTTGAGTAATTTACTTAAAATTAGGCAAAGTAACTCAATAACGTGGGAAGTTTTACAACTTTGCATTACGTGTAGATAATTTTTTCCAAATTTTAAAACTCCCGGATCAGATTGGTAGAAAAAGCAGGTAGTGACGCTGGAAAAACCTACTAACTTATAAATATCTATTTTTTAAACTTATTTCTAACCTTCAAATTACCGAAGAATATTGATTCCAAGAAATCTATAATACTTACACATATTTATATTGTGTCTAAGTATTAATGCAGAAGGTAACAATTTGCAAGCTATAAAAACATTTATGTTAATTTGTTTTCAGAAATCGGAAGGAGTACAAGTGCACACTCTGTCCAAAATCATTCAACCAGCGTGTGGCATATAATATGCACGTGAGAATTCATACAGGTAATCTTATATATAAAAATCAATTGTTGTTCGTTTGTCTCTCTAAAACTCGAGATCGACTGGGCCGATTTAGCTGATTTTGGTATTGAAATGTTTGTTGTAGTCCAGGGAAGATTTCAATGGTTCAAAATGAAAAATACTTGAAAATCCAAATGTCACGTGTACGAAGTAGCGGGCACAGCTAGTTGTTCAATATTTTCGTAGATAAATACTAGTAGAGTCGTAATCGACTTGTCTAACTGTTTCCTGCACAGTTGGCGTTGTGGTTTAAAGCTGTCATCTCGCTGCTTGTTACTGTCGTTACTGAGTGTTCTGGGTTCGACTCACCTACATTAGACATCACTTTGTATAATCCATAAATTGTTGTCCTATATCTGAGTTTTCTTTTTGCCCTTTTCATTAATGTTTGTAGAGTCTCCTGCGAGACAGGATGTCATTCCTAGTGTAGGAGTTTCCTGAAACAAACCTAGATCAAAATTAATATTTTTGTTAATAAATAAAATACATGTATTAAACCACAAACAATAATCTAGTCATTCGCTGAATGTAAAACACGAATAACATACTGTTACCAAAGATTTATGAAGACTTTGAGTACGTTGTTGGTAAGGATCAACTTAATTATATAACTAGCGGACCCACGCAAGCTCGTTTACGTTTCCCATTACCCGTAGCGTAATAATTTTCCCCCGTTTTTGTAACATTCTTCATTGGTGCTCCACTCCGGTTAGTCTTAGCGTGATGATATAAAAGCCTATAGCCTTCCTCGATAAACGGGCTATCTAATTCTGAAAGAATTTTTCAAATTGGACCTGAAGTTTCTGAGATTAACACGTTCAACCAAACAAACAAAGAAAATCTACAGTTTTATATATCTTAGTATAGAAGTATAGATAATAGTTTGTTACGTAATATCATGGAGTAAACATAAAAGGAAGATTCATTTAATAATTTTTAGGGCTAAAGCCTCATGTGTGCGAGACATGTGGAAAAGCTTTCTCTCGTAAGATGTTGTTGAAGCAGCACCAGCGGACGCACTCGGGCGAGCGGCCCTACGCCTGCCCGCACTGCGACAAGCGCTTCGCCGATCGGTCCAATATGACCCTACATCTAAGATTACATACTGGTAACTATTTTTATATCTTAGTTTTTGAATTTAATAGATAAACATATAAAACTCTTCTTAGTTTAAGTGTATTTGTATTTATTACTAGCTGAGCCCCGCGTTGTTACCCGCGGTATAACATCGACCGCAGGTAACGCTGCGGGTGGAAGCTAGTCTAAAAAATTAGTCTAAGTTACTCCTTATAGGGTCGGACCAAATGTTTGTATGATCTGGAAACATTTGTTTCGGAGTTTAGGTGTTTTCTATGAATAATATGCATGTATTTATAAAAAAAGAGTATTTATGTATTTATATCCGTTGTCTAGTACCCATAATACAAGTTCTGCTTAGCTTGGGACTAGATAGCGTTGTGTGTTAGGTGTCCGAAATATTTATATATGTATTTATATCATGAGCTATCTGCCAGTGAAAGTCCCGTCAAAATCGGTCTAGCGGTGCCAGAGATTAGCCGGAACAGACAGACAGACGTACAGATAGTCAAAAAATGTTATTTTTGTATATGTACCGTGTATACATGCATTTTGTAAAAAAGCGGTTAGTTAATATCACAAACAGACACTCCACTTTTATTTATTTGTATGTATAGATATGTATACAAGTATAGATACATACATTTTAAGTAGGCCATATTGTAGTTGCGGTACTATTTTATTTAACATAACTGGTTATAAGAAAATTATACGCTGAGACTTGTATATATCGTACAATTTTAACTTACGATTAAATTAATAATTATTAAAAAATAATAAAGGGTTAACTACTTCAGTGATCGGCACCTAAATCGAAATAAATTATGATAAGGTGTTTCTGTTCTATTGGAGAGGCCTATGTTTAGCAGTGGACTGCTGTTGATATGATTTGAAACTGTGTATAGATCAGCTTTGAATACATCAATTAAATTAGACATAATCCTAGGTACGAGTATTAACCTCTGTATTTTCGATGGTTTGACGCGACATATTTAACTTAAAATAAGAAGAATCTCAATTATATCAATAATGATTCTTTGTATAAAAATTATGACTGATTCTTATTGGAATTCTCCTTATTCTAAAGTAGGTTAAAATTATAAGGTATCCAAAAAAATATTGTGTCTTTTACAAATAAAATTTAACAGTAAAATAAACTATTAATTTCAGGAATAAAGCCGTTTTCGTGCTCTTTATGCCCTAAGTCTTTCACGAAGAAACATCATCTGAAGTCACACCTGAACTTCCACACTGGCTCCAAACCCTACTCATGTCCACGCTGTAATCTTGCTTTTACACAATCTTCGAACATGAGGACTCATCTCAAAAAGTGTCGAGCCCCTGAACCCACACCGGATACCTAACTCACAAACCAGACAGTAAATTATTGCAATTAAATAATTATGTAACGATAGAATAGCAGTTTGTAAATACTAATTAAACGTACTTATTTATTAAATATAATTTAAATGTGTTATTTTATTTCAACAAGAATTTTCTACCAAGAATTTCGTTCTAACAGCCAAGCGTAGTAGATGAATCATACTGAATTAGATTTACGATTGTTTTATTCGAATCTCTGTGTTACCTAACCTCTCGTTAGTAGCTCAGTTGTAACCGAATAGGTTAACACATTGCAAAATTAAGCAACCCTTGCCAGGTCGGTCTACGATTGGTGATCATTCTTGAAATATTCACACTCCACGTTAAGCCATTGTTCTCGGTTACCTTTTGGTAAACACCTTTGGCAATCGTTATAGGGTAGTTGCAGCGCAAAAAAGACCGACAACAGTCTTTCTACAGAATTTCTATATCGCTTAGAACCTTATGATAGTAGCTCCACGTAAAAATACTGAGTTCAGCCGTATTATAGTAGAATTTAAAACCGACCTCAAACTACTATGGGAAAAAGGGCTCGAAAGAAAAAATGATTATCTGCAAACAGTTTTACCTTAGAGATAATACTATCAGTACCTTAGGTGACTACCAGTATTGTCCAAAAAGTTACTAGCCCTGAGTTTTGTTCGTAACCCAATGGACACGAACGTTTGCGTTTATGTAACTGTCCTGATTATGAAATATCTAAGAGAGAAATAGTTTGATACTTACTCAGAAAATGATAACTTAGAACATCTCACTAAAGTTAAATATTTGTGGCTAAGACATAAACTTGAAAAACGAATGGAATCAATAACCAACTATTTAGCTCGTTATTGATACAATTTTGGTGGATCCACAAAAATATGTAATAAACAGTTTTTTTTTATTTGAACCTAACAAAGTGACTCTACTCTGGCTGATGGAAAGCATGAGCAGAATCCAACGTAATAATATATTATTCAGTTATGTGTTATGTTGCGAGATTTTTTTAAAGTTAAATAAATTAATAAATATTTGGACACCTATTGGTCCGACCCGGGAATCGAACCCGAGACCTCTTGCGCCACCGAGGCAGTTAACTTTTAACTGTGGAAATAAACGATTCACGAACATCTCAGATATGATTTTTTTCATTTTAGAAGGCCAAATTTGAAGAAGTATTACCTTCGCTAATAAAAAAAAATGGTGTGGAAAATAGAAAACTATTTCTTACAGAACATAATAAAAAGATGTATGCGCATTAAATTCGCTGATACTGTTTAGCCGACTACGGCCAAGCCAGAAGGAAGAGTAATAGTTTTGGTAGCTTAAGTATATTTGTATATTCCACCGTAGCACCTGCACTACTGAACCGATTTTAATGGATGAGGTGTCAATAGATTCGTAATAATAGATGGGGTGACAAAAGCTATATAAACTTTATTGTAAGTTTTTACGTAACCGGGTTATAGTTTTTTGCAATTTTGCTTGTCAAAAATATAGTAGTCCCACCAAAACTATTTTCATGAAAAATGTTGACAAGACGACTGGATATGGCTTACCATGTGAAAAAGATATCAGATCTTATATAGAGCCAAGCTTCTGAATCTACACTCCCTAACCCCACCAAATCTAACTTCACAAACTCTACATCTCAGTAAAAATTTATATGCAGTCGTCTTGGCAACATAAAAAATAGTGAAAGTGTCATACAAACTTCCACCCCCAAATTTTAGGAGTTGAGGAGCAAAATTTATAGGTTAATATTTTTTTTGTTGTTTGCATACTAAATTACTAAACTTAGTTTACATACCAAATTTCAACTTTCTAGCACTTGAGGCACAAGCACTTTATAGGGCTTGCGCCACAACCCTAGCCTGCTTCTGCTAGGGTGACTGGTGGCGTCACCTGTCACCCCCAGGCTTGCAAGTATAGAAGACGAAGATCGTTTAGCGATCTCCGACGCCCGAGTCGTCTGCAGTACCTGGCCTAATCCTGGGACTGGCGGACAGGGAGAGTTCTAAACCTTTCCCGGTCCCGCTCCGCCATTTTCTTCGCATTCATAACTTGCTCACAGAAAGAGACGGCAGAGTTCCACGCGCTCTCGCTCCGCAACATGTCAGAAAGTACCCTAACAGTTTTGATGATCATCAATGTGTCAGTGACGAAATCAGTGTATTTTAGACTTCAATAAAATCTAAAATATCAAAACTGCATAGCTTTGATATTATATATAAGGACAATTCAATTTAATAAAACCACGATTTCATAATTTACTCCCGTTTTAATGAATTTGGTGTTGTAAAATAATTATTGAACAAGGTGTATAAAATTACAGGCCTTTACAAGTAGTAGGTAAGTTTCTGGCGCTTTAAGTAGTTATAATATTACCTAAACTCTTAACGAGCTTATGCGAGTCCATTATACTTATACATAGTTGTAGCGATAGGTTTCGAATACATACAATGATTAGATTGTTTACCTTTCTGTACCAAGTAAAATACCGTATTTATATTGTTTAGTTAATATTATACATATTCATCGATTTCCTTTATTACATTTTTTTACATTTATACATAATAATGCTGATATATTATTAAATGTACATAAATAATTTCGAAATTTACCACATATTTGTTCTCCATCGGAGCTATTTACAGTGAGTGAACTGCTAAGAGTTTTTTCCTTAGGCCAATAATTTGCCCAAACTAACAAAAAGAGATGACATAAGATGAGTATCTGCGTGTTTTACGGAAAAAAAATACATTAATACGTTTTATTAGTGCAAGAACTATGCGATTCTTCTATGATTATAAAATACAAAATATTTTAAATATTGTTCCATGTCTCTTTTGCTTAACATGAGGAGAATTTGGATCTTCCTCGTTCAGAATATTTTAATAATTTTAATATGTTTTAATTAAAACATTTTCGTATAGTTCTAAAGTACACATTGGGTTATCTGTCATTTGGAAATTAAAAATTGTTAAGCTCATTGACATTTCCGTTCCAAGATACAGAATAACAAAAACATGTATTGTATTTTAAAATGTAACAACATATTTTAACGACTATCTATATAAATAAGAAACAAACAAATTGTTAAGAAATTAATAAGCACATACATTTTTCGGATAAATGTTGTTTGAAATCTTAACAATGTTTAATTTCATAGGTATACATTAAAAATTGAGATGTTTAAGTAAATATATTTTGTCGATTTCGACAATTCGAATAAATCGTAAATCTTGAATGATAAAACAGCAAAATAAAAACTATCCATAGATACTTTTCTGGTTTTAAGTTCGATGTGAACGAACAATTCAAAAACTCTTTTCCTTATGAAATGTTACTAAACCAGTAACTTGTCACGATTTACACATATAAAAAACCCTGTATTTTTATCTAAAAATTATGTCGAATTAATATTATGTAGTCGAAAGTAATAGAGCGATGTTATGAACAACAACCCTATACATTTAAATGGTACTTGCGTAAAAGTAATATTTTATTTAAATTTTACATCAGAATGTTAATTATTTTCTACTCTTTCTGAAGATGCACACTCCAGATAAGATCTTTAAAGACCAATCGAAGTGTTAAAATAAGATGATTTATATAATTCTAAATATCCCAATGTATAAATGTATAAATTTGACAATGGTTATACTTAAAATGATGCAATATGTGTAAAGAATGTCCTAAGTGCACAGATTTTTAAGAATTTAGATAAAGAAAAAAATTCTGTGGAATGTTCTAAATCAATGATGTTGGCTTTCACGTAAATTTCCATGCTATACCATAACGTATAATGACATATTTAACATTTATAAATATTTTTAAAGCAAATTTAAAAAAAAATGGAATATTATATAGTACGTCCAAATCAGCACAAAAAACTAAAATGAATATAGAAAATGATGTAAGCCTAACGTGATTTCAGTACAAATTCTTTGCCCTGTAAACAGTACAAAATATACAGTATAATAAATCTACTAAGGATTGCCTGTAAAATTCTTACTCGAATGAACAATAGAAATATACAAAACGCTATCGTTCGGTTGAATATCACGTGTAAGCTGTGCAGACATTTTAAATTAGAATATTACTTAACGCAAATATGTGTCTACACAATTTACGCACAATAACAACCAACACTTACTTACGTTTATTATTTGCCAAACATTAATTACATTACATTTCTATATTTCAGCCTTTTCGAATAGGAGAATCGTAATTACTTGGGAATATAAAATAGTAACTACATAGTATGTAGACTCGGTGAATAATATTACATTATGTCCACCGGCACGCGCACGGTTGGCTCTCGACGCAAGGCGCGTGCGGTGCGAGCGATCTCTACTCTACGATGTGAAGCACCATTTGTTCTAGCGTAGGGATAATGTACACAATTTTTCAATTTTACTCTAAATAACATTAGGTTTAATTTTTTTGCACAACGCGCTTAATTTCCGATTATTCATTAGGAACAACGATTTAAAAATACTATACGATCATCTTTTTATTTGTAACTTAAAAATAAACGTGCTTTTGGCACTTAACACTAATCAGTTGTTTGATAACATGCTCGGCCCGATATGAAATAATTTCACAAAAAAGCTTTTGCTCGGCACTCTTTATTGCTGATCTATCTTTCTTTGGTGAAATTTAATAATAGTAACGATTTCATGTCCACTTTGATATTTAACACTACTTACAAATTCAGCAATTAATCATATTCTTCAAAGAAGAAGACGTTATATGGAAGTAGGTACCTACAGCTGTTATCGAATAAAAATTAACAATCGATGTCTCAAAATCCTATTTACAATAGAATTATATTTATATATATAAAATATTGAGCATTAGTATAAACAAAGGCTGCAGAAATCTTAGCTGATTTACTTAAATTCTTAACTATATGATACAAATTCCCAAAGGGGACTTACACTATGCAAGTACTTAGTACTTAATAATATCAATAATTATTATTACAAATGTACAACTTAAAGTTATTATCGTAATCTCATAGCCACTGCATAGGACAAACTAAGAAATAGTCCCAAAGTTCTTACGAAATACTTTCGTTTGATCACAAGACTGGAATCACATGATGCGGCGGGGAAACACGCGTCCGAATAGTGCGCGACGCACAATATACTCTCAGGTGCACTCTATGATGAGCGGCTGGTTAGACTCGATGACGCTGGGGCGCGCCTCGCTACCCGCTGGCGCATAATGCTGTTGGGACTCGTGATCCGGCGGCGGCGGTAACGAGCGATATTGCGCGTGCGCTGATTGAGGAGACAGCGCCCCATGCGACGTCGTCACCAAGTGCGGTGTTGTGGTGTGCGCCTGCCCTCCCAACATTACTTCGGTGTGCGACATGGCGACACGCGCCCCACCGGCTCCCACCAGCCCTCCTTGCGATGGAGAGTGTACCTCGTATGCTTCATGCCCCTCTCTTTCATGGCAGTCTTTGTCGACAGACCCTGCAAAGTGCACGCGAAAATGAAATCGACCGCGTTCAGCGAGAGCGCAAGTGAAAGTTGCGGTTCACCTACGAAGAGAAAGTGCAGCTCGCTGCAGTTGCTCTCGCGACTGTGCCCGCGTTAATTCTATTTTGTTTGTGTTTGAATGGTTAAAAATGATAAATTTTGTTTATAGTTATAAATAATACAGTGATAAAAAATACTGAGTGAATATAAATGTCTATTTCGTTTAAATATTAGTGATAAAACAAAACTTACCGATACATTCAGTATTTGCGGCGTTGGTTATTGCTAATACTTCTTCGATGTTGTTAGGCTTACAGCTCGTAGTCTTCCAATGAGTTCTCAGTCCGGAAGCACTAATGTATTTCTTGTCGCAGCCTTGACAAACATACGGCCGATCATTTGTATGTAACCTTTTGTGAAGTTTCAAATGTACAAATTGTGTGAATTTCTGCATACACAAGTCACAGGCATAAGGTTTTTGTCCTGAGTGTAAACGTAAGTGAGTTTTTAAATTCGATGTTGAAGAGAATCGCTTCTTGCAAATATCACATTGGTGCGGTTTTTCACCCGTATGAACTAGATGATGCTTCTGTAAATGTGCGAGTTGTGTAAACGATTTGCTGCACACGTTACACTTGAACGGTCTTTCTCCTGAGTGTGTTCTTAAATGAACTTTCAAATTTGATAACTGACCAAAAGTTTTACAACAGACGTTGCACTCGTAGTGCATTTTCCCATCTTTTTTCTTTAAAGGATAAGGTAAACTTCTGTATCCACGTGAAGATTGTGATCCTGGGCTCATAGGTGCGACCATAAGTCCACATGAACCGTCTGGACTGACACTACCGTGTGGAGGTACCAATTGACTGTTTACACTTGTATTTTGGATTAAACTCAATTGTGAACAATTTTTCAATGTAATCACGCTCGTCGTAGATGGATAGTGGTGGTTATTTTGAAGGTTTTGTGATCGTTCATATTGGTGCGATGATGTTACCGTGGGAGAATAATTGCTTGGTGGAGATCCTAGTTGAGTAATTATTGTTGAGTTTGGAGGTGAATACAAGTTATATGAGTAATTGGGATAGTGTTCATATCGTGTCTCCCTAATTTCTCTGATTTCTCTAATCTCCCGAATTTCAGTGGTATGAGGGACTGTATGAGGCGGAGATGAAGAGTAAACTGAAGCAGCGCTGGGTGCTGGTAATTGCTGTGGTAGTGGCAATAGAGACGGTAAAGGTGTTAGATTAGAACTAGAGTCTGGACTGCAGGCATTGCCATATCTTTGGCTTTTCTTATATGAGTATGCCATTTCTGTAGGGGATGAGGGTGGCGGGGTTGCGTTTGGTTGGCGACGATTAGGGTCATTATTATTAGTATCAATTCTATTTCCAGTCAATATAGTTTCTAATATTCTTGTGTCTGGTGGAGAATATCTCATAAATGCGGGCTGAGGTGTAGGCGAAATAGTTCCATCCTCGTAGTATGGCTTGTTGATAGGCACCACCGTATTTTGAGATGATTCTAATACTATTACAGTTGAAGTAGCGGGATCGCGTCTAGGCGGTGATACATTTTGGGGAATATTAGATATTTCTTCAGCAATTACTAATTCTTTTTCACTGTCACAGTCCATTTCTTTATGGTTCTGATATTGATACGCTCTCGGCATTTTGATTTTAACTTTTCTATATTCGTTGCGATGCATATCTTGATCCATTTTTTGAACTATTACGGTCTCTTTCGGTTCACTACTTTTTGTTGAGTAGTCCAGAACATAATTCTCATTATCAGAATCACTTGAGTCCTCAGGTGGTGTAAATTCATCATGGTATCCATTACTGTAATACCCTTCGTCAGATCGTACAGATCCATCGTTAGGTGTAAGTTGGTGTTCACAGTGTGGTCCAATACAATGTGATAGAATTGGAGATTTGTTATCCATTTTTTCTTGATTATTCTGCGCCATTGGAGATGGTCCACGCATGTCCCTTAAATGTTGGTTTTGGATTTGGGCAGGTGATCTATTGCTCTGCAGTCTAGGATTTTCTAGCTGATGTATTACTACCTGAGATGTACTTTCTTTGTGTTGGTGTATGATTAGCGTAGGATTTTCCCTATGAAGTTTAACCGGTGAAGGTGACGGCATTAAACTGTTTGGTGATAATGCAGATGGTTCAGTAACGAAAGAATTCTCGCTTTTGTTATGAATTATGTTTGTAGAAATATCGGTTCTCATAATAGTTCTATCGTTTTTACTAAGACACCTCGGATCTTCTCGTAAAACAGTTAATGGACTTTCATGGTAGGGCTTGTCAATTGCTTCGCGTTTTCGACGACGGGTTGGCATCTCAGCCTCTAGTAGTTCTTTAGTATTTGTTAAACCTAGCACATACTTCATGTGATTAAAGGCAATTTCCGGATGTACTGGTGCAGGTGGCAAGCCATAAGCTTTTTTGATCGTTTCTTCTTTACCTGATAATTAAGAGACAAGTTTATGTAAGTAAAAAGAACATGTAATTTTCTTGTTGAGATTACATTACATAGGAATAAAAAACTTAAACTTACAGATAGAATAAGTGGCTCTCTCAGGATCTATGTCATAACCCAACCTCGTAGCGAAATCTTTACAGTACCACACCATTAACTCTTCGTTAGGCATAATGTCCCTGTAAATAAAGATGTAGCAGTTAAAATCCGTTGTCAGCCTATTAAAATTGAATACAATTGAATGGATGTTTGTGCTGTATGTGTTTACCTAATTGTGTAGAAGTATATGTGCTCTTGATGCTGACAAGCGACGAGATTCATCACAGAAAGTGAATACGCAGACGCGACGTAACGCATCCAGTTTGCGACGCTTGTATCAGAACCGTCCAGGTAATAATAGTCACTGTCTTTGAATATCTGTAATTAAATAACACCTATTATAATGCATGCTCGTATTACACTTAATGTTTATAACTTAACCAGCGTTCTCTTCCTAGTTATTTTATTGATAACGTAATGAAATAAGTAAGCAAAAAATAATACATATTTTACAAATCGATACCTATTCAATTACGTTTAGTTATATAAAAGTGGCGATTGACTGATTGATTTAAAAAAAAAGGAAACATTCATTGTGTATATTTCTGTAATTGCACATTCAATCATATTATAAAGGCTACGGCTAACGGTACCAATGATAGAAAAAGTTTCCTTTTAAGTAATTTTTTTCTGAAATTAATTGTAATTGACTTAGGTTACGTATTGTTCAAATCAAATTAATATCATTGACTTACACACAAGTTTGTTAGAGTGCACGTGCCACGTGTTGGATATTTACTGTGCGCGTGCAACTGATAGCGACGCGTTTGCATTATAGTGGGAGTCAAGGACGAGATGCAATGTCACTCGAGAGGTAATATGGAACGCGCAAGATAACGCTTATTTGAACTATCTACTATAGTTAAACAATACAACCGGCTCCTCTAACTACAAAACGTGTCAGTGCTGCGGTTGTAATGAGTTTATTGAAATGCATTTTGAACAAAAATGAATGTCAAAAACAGTTTATGGTCTGTGCATTAATGCTATTTTAAATGTATTGGGAAATTTGCATCTTAGAATGTTTGTAGTTAAATACTGATATTGGTTAGAAAGTTAATTATAACATTTTTGTGCCTCTTTTTATGTCATACGTGACTTTGTGTTATAGCTATATGTGTTCGAACACAATTTTACTATTTGTAGTAAGGAGGCTCGTATTAACATATTATTACTAAAACCACCACCGTTAAAATGAATTTGAAAACCCAGTCTCACCTTAATATTTCCATAAGTATGATGTCTCACAGTTTCCTGTACCTGGCCCAAAGAGAGAGTTCGGTTAATTGAAGGAGAAATAATAGTGCATATTCTATGATGATAAATGTATTATAAAAATATATGGTAGAAGTTATTAGTTTAATTGATAGAGGATAGAGTAATTTGTAATAGGTTGTGCTGTAATATTTACAATCTGAGCCTCAACCAAATAATAGTAAAGCAAAGCGGGTAGTGATGAATGTACTGCTTATACTATTTGATAATAATAAAACTTACCCTCCAGTAATATCGCCAAGATACTTTGTCATTGGGTTTGTTCGGTGTTCTTGTGCCTTCGAAAGGTCCGAAGCGAGTACCACGAGGTATCACTCCAATACTCCATACACCCTCGGTCTGAAACATTTATAATCTCTATAATTTATTGTCTGTTACTAATTGTAAGCTGAAAGTAAACATTTATGTTTTATAACCTAAAAGTAATAAGTAGTTATAATGTTTGCCTTTTCCATCGATCTCTCAAATATTTATTGATCACATATCCTAACATGCGCCATCTCGTTTTCACCTTCTGCATCATATCTATCCTAGCTATCTTCCTGACTTGTTGTCTATTGGTACACATGAGTAACATTCTAATTGAAAACTGATTTCTTGGATACGTACCGGTGTATTTGGAGTGGATAATACTGCGGATGGTCTGAGAGTCAAGCTGCGCGGGAGTGTTCTTTCAGCTCTGCTAGGGGTACCGCGTTCACACGGAACGTCAGGAACTATGTACACTGTGAGCCTCTCGAACTCCTCCTCGCGCATGCGAGTAACATCGTAGGCACCGACACTGGGAACTGCACTCACTGCATCTGCACTGGCGGGACTTCCAGTCCGGCCCACGACGGTTGTAGTTGGAACTTCTTCACTAGTTGACTGTAAACAAAACAGTTCTGATTATTCCTTAGGCTTTTATCTAACACAGAATAATAAATTGACTTTATAAATCGAGAATAAACACCACTTGCTTTGCAAAGCATTCAGTTTCAGACCCCGAAATATGCAAATATCATCGTAACCAAATGCATTTCCCTCCTTACAGTGGCTTGCATTTCCATCTTTGTCGCTTGACTTTGAGACCTATTGTCATAGACAAAGAGTTTAGTTTTCCTAAGGATAAAGTGAGCAGTGACGTTCGATAAAAGGGCGGCGTCACTACTGACCCAGTTTTGTTATAAGTGCGCACTTTCAACTGCGCACCGTCACTTCCCCTTTGCCTATTTATATTTTTAAATTTTAAAATTAACTGCTTAAAAATAATAATAGCTTTCAACCTTATAAATATATTTAGTTATAATATTTAAGTATTGACTTACCAGTCTCATTTTGATAAAGTTCTGTTGGTCCTTAAATTTATATCTTCATTATTACTCTCTGTGTATAGAAATAACATGTACCTGAAACAAGGCAAAGAAAATTATAGTTTATTATTTCATTACAGACATTTTGCAGGTTAAAATTTGTAGTGTTTAAATTTTTAATACATCAAAATTCTAATATTTCTTTTATGTTATTATGAGTAAATAGAATTTAAAACAATACATGAAAAAATGTTATGGTTTATTGAGGATCGGTGTAATATCTTCCTATTACACTGTTCTTATTTTTGGAATATATTGATCGTTAAGGAATATAGGCATTTTTTTAAACTACTCGCTTTATTTACTATTTTATAACAATGGTAGCAAAAACTTAATTAAAAGAGTTTAATAAAATTACTAAATTTAGCTACTGTCAAAATTTTAGAATTTCCGGTAGATGCTGTAAGAGCATAAAGAAGGAAGGCATCTGCATTGAATATCTGCCAAATTGGCAGTAATCATATGGAAGTAGGTAATGAGCCATTATATTTTTTTTTTTTATTTATCCTATTTTAAGATCTCTCAGCATCAGGACTCAAAATCACTCAGAAATTAGGTTGATGAAGATTACACACAGTTTAATTATTTAGTTTTGTTAATTCAAACTAAGTAAAGAATCTAGGTAATCAAGGTAGTCACTTGTATTTGAGTAAGAATACCTGCACACTAAGCAAAGGCAGTGGCAACCGTGGAACTTTTAAGTAGCAAACATTAAGTAATTCTTATTTCGTATGTATATTTTCTTTCTGTAGTTAGTGTAGAGTTGTCTATATCGATCAAATAGACAGTCTTCCCTTATTCAGTGTTTTTATGGTGCGGTAAGGCAAGATTGAAGTTCAACATTTCATTGCATAATTGCGGAAGCGAGGCGGCTCGCGGCCAACGACTCTTCTCGATGAGAACTAAAATTTTGTTTTTGAAACCGGCCCTATTTGACATTCAAATTGTTGCGCAAGCGTCGCTTCGAGCACCGTATTGTAAACATTATGCGCTGCATTTGTAATGGTTTTATGTATGAGTTTTGTAACCGATGTGTTGCATCGCTAAGTATCTATTGTACTTATGTACTTCAAATGCAACTAGTATTTTTATATGATAAGAAGTGCATAGGACAATACAAACTCAAGAGGCCAAGGCTAGAGAAAATGGTAGCAAGGTTCTTGAATAATGTAGAATATAGTACAATGTCGTGATTTTTTTAAACATTAAATAATGAAACAGTTTATACGGCTTTTGTTTGAGAATTGAGATTGGTCGTTAATCATAATCTTAGTTATCATTGTCAACTCGGCAAATAGTTTTCCGACTTATGTTAATGTTCATGTAATAATCTCCATACGGGACAATTATAGCTATGGTCTACCTAATGTAGACCAGGTATACCATAGTCGTCATTTTGTCATTTGAATTTTTAATTTGTGATTAAGGTAAAGGAGTTAGTACCTTTACATTAATGATACCTACTTAATAACCGGGTAGTGATTTGCAGAGAATTATGTAAGATGAATGTAGTGATGTAGTGAAAAGTTGCGTAAGGGCAAGCAATGTTTACATAGTGGCTGTGAGAGTGAGGACATGCAGTAGAGTGTATGGTAGAGGAAGGGGGGGGGGGGGAAAGGGAACACTCATTGCACGTGACCGTGAATGCTGGTTGCGACATGCGTTCGCACAACATCATTATGTACACTCCGTCTACCCCTGTGAATTTATTTTCAAAATCGTAACAATTAATCCAATTTTTATTTGATACTAGCTGAACTCCGTGGTGTTACACGCGGTCATTGTTGTACCGCGGATAACACCGCGAGACAAGGCTAGTGTAAAAAAAGTAGCCTAAGTTACTCCTTAAATTATCAGCCATCTGTCAGTGAAAGTCCCTTCAAAATCAGTCCAGTTGTTCCAGAGATTACCCGGAACAGACAGACAGGCAGTCAAAAATTTTAAATAATACATTTTTAGTATATGTACCGTGTATACATACATATGCATTAAATAAAAATCGGTTATTTTGATGTTACAAACAGACCCTCCAATTTATTTATTTGTATAGATTAATTTGTTCACGATGTAATAATATCAGGTTACGGGCAATAGGAGACGCAGACGACGTTGCGTGGATCTGCTAGTAAATCATATAGTTGAAATTATTTGAATTTTTATCCTGCACATTAGAGTGTAATTTTAAATAATTGGTCCAGAACAATAGTAAAATATAAACTTCTAAGCATTGAAACTTCAAACTAAATGCTATATTCAAATTCTCCTCTTTACGAGACGATTCTCACAGAGGAAATTTAGAGCAGAACCAGAGTAGAGTGCGAAGAAGATCCTTCTTCTACCTTTCATCCGCTCTCGTTAGTTTAGACTGGAGGGATTAGCTCGGCGTTGAATTAAAAGCATGCCAGCGTAGCAACAGTGACACGCGTTTCGATTATTAATGATCACTGGTACCTGTCTACTAATTTTATATTGATACTGTAGGTATTTAGCCATCTTAATTGTATCAAATCCACTCGTCCCATTCACATATATATTATCCGGTGAAATATTGTGCTGTAAACAAGCTGATAACTCGCCCACTTTCACTGCTGACCAGAAACCAAATATTGGCCATATATTAGTTACTAGACTATTCACTACTTATCAATTGTCGATCATTTACTAATATTTTGGAAATATATATTTGGCTTCACTATCATAACACTAACATAATCATAATCCTCATCGAACTGTCTTTGGTTGGCCAAATGAAGCAGTTTGTCAAAATAATATGAAGTCAGCCCTGACTAACATAGATATATTTCAAAGACAGCATAAATATACTGCGTTAAATTGATTCGGCTGCCTCAGTGGTAACGTACGCGACTGCTGTGTAATGAGGTCTCGTGTTCGATTCCCGGGTCGGACCAAATGTTTGTATGATCAGCAAATACTTGTTTCGGAGTTTGAGTGTTTTCTATGTATAATATGAATATATTTACAAAAAAAGTATATAATGTATATATGTATTTATAACAGTTGTCTAGTATCCATAATACAAGCTTTGCTTAGTTTAGGAGTAGATGGCGTTGTGTCTTAATGTCCGATTTTTTTTTTTTTTTTTAATTTAATGTCTGATAAGTTTGGCTATTATTACAGTAGATTACATGTACTCGGAATGTAGATTATATACCGTGACAAGACGGTCTAGTAATCTAGGTTTAATTAATTTAAAAAGTGACTTTGTATTTCTTTTGTTTTAAAGTATATATTTTTTATGCATTTCTAAAAAGGAAAGCCATAATATTCCGCGCGTCGCTGAACGCGGCTCTCGTACAGTAGCGCACGGCACGGCGCGCATCGTCGCGCGCGCACCAGGAAGCAACCTTGGCGCATGATGCGCTTACTCTTGAACTTGCCCTTTACACTAGCACGTTTGCATTAGGGTTGTCGCACATTTTTCAGTATATCTCAATTAACATAAACATATTTCTTACCAATTATTATCTAGTACAAAGTAATATAAAAAATAATCATCATTTAAATTATCATTAGTCGCTCAAAACAAATTTTTAATTAGTATTTTTTATCGTTCGTTTTATATTAGTAGATTGACCAAAAAAAATCGATAGCAAAACTATTATCACCACTAATTTTATTGATGCTTATCTTACGAAAAATTTAGTTGTAAGAAACATGTAACTAGAGTATTTTAGTCTTTTTTTTACAGTTTTGTTACTTAAAATTCAAGACAAGAGTAGTTTTAACCACATATATATTATTAAAGCGCCAGTAACAACCCTATTCATAAATGATGTTGTAGATGCGGCACGTTATTATTTACTTATTAATGATACATGTGATCTATCGATTGTTTTGATCTGTGCACTACAAGGTCCCTTTATCTCTTGCTTTATTTCCTGCTTGGAGTTGGTCTCTATGATGACGCCGAGTGATATATACGGCTAAATAGTCGATAGGTTATTTATAAAATACCCTTTTTTGTTAAACGACATAATACGGGTACTTTCTGTCCGAATTTTTTTAAAATAAATTTGTTCAGGATATCCCACCGAGCTGTTCCCATTAATTACTGTTAATATACTTTAAAGGGAAAAACAGTAAGAAACTTGAATATAGAAATTAACATAGTTTGTCATTGATTAAGGTATTAATTACAAGTAGTACTTACTATTGTGAGGATATTTTTAATGTTGTTTGTTCGATTTCGACGAAATTATTCGCCATGCTGATAGTGTGAGAGTAACTTCTAAATCAAATCCTCTACTAATAAACGTGAGTTTGTAAAATAGAGACGATTATTGTACTCACTGATTACATAGCCATGCGAGAGTGCAACGGGAACACTAACCTTGCAGGTTAATAATACACTTAATACGTAGATATTTCTACTGCAAATAGACATGAGTACCTATCGACTAGATAAAGATTATGCTGCTATATTCAAAAGCGAAATTGAATGCACTTGAAATTTACTATACAATTTTTTTCTCACGTATAGAATAGCTGCAGAATATTTTTGAAAACTCACAAATAGAGCCTCGAAATTATACAACTATTCAGTAAAAAAAACTAGAAGCTTCTGCAAAATATTGAAGTTCACTGTTTATATTTAGGTATCTACTTCGTTACATTTAAATATCATTAATTAATATCGTGTAGCAATAAATATAACTTACACCTTATATTTCTTTAATAAATTCTTTTGTCATATTTAATTTCATTCGTCTTAACCGAGAGTTATGGGTAAATGGATAAAAATAGATTAGTAATACTTACATTCATAAATATTCATTGTTCAAGCCATTCTTGAAATACTATTAATAAATTTACGCATTTTTTAAATATATTACCACGGATGAATAAGGGTTGCTATCGTTTTTTGTGCATAAATATAGAATATCCGTGCCTTTGAGGCGAGCGTTAACGTCGAGTGACTTGAGGTACTCGAGGAGAATCCGAAGCGCCAGCAGTGGGACAAGGGGCCGCAGCCGGCGCGCCGCTCTCATGTCGGCGCAACGGCCGTGCTTCGTCCGCTGGTGGCCGGGCGGCCAGCTGGTAACGTTGAGCGGGGCCGGTGACGGCTGGGGCGCGCGGTTGCGCCTGTATCCTCTCACCCTCCTCGCCGGTGGAGCACACCGCACATTATGCAACGCGGAGGCCACCGTGCTGCCGACCTGCCTCACGTCTAGCCGACGAGCGTGTCGCACTAACCCGGCGACGACGCAGCGCCGCTATGCCCACCGACCTAGATGCACTTTTACGACGCCGAGAATGCAATCGACACAAATATTCGCGTCTCGTTCCGACAAACGCATCGACGACGAAAGCGGCCTGTGACGGAGAATGCGGACGAATTTGACAGCAAATGCAGTGAGTACGTCACGTTCGCGCCTCCTATTCTCTTATTAGACGAGAGCGGGACGGCACAGCACATTGCGACCGCGAGTTGCATTCAAGTTCATTACTTCCGTAGTGCAGCCGGCGACCACGGCGGGCGCCCTGACCGTGCTCTCGATCTGACCACTTTAGCGGCGATTATTGCTAGCGTAACCGCAGAAATTCATAATGATATGCTTTTGTTAATATTACCTTGTTGACTGTTGTCGCATAAATCTCTCATTATTAAAATATAGCTTAATCTATAAATTAATTACTAATTGAATTTTCATCACCACTTCTTAAAACTGTCTGTTTCTTGTCTTTTAAATTCATAATGTTAATACAGAGATTCGTTTACTTAGGTTCAATAGTATCCGTAATCATATAAATTATATAGTACACCTACTACTCCACGCCACTTAGAGAAATGTAATGTACTAATTACTTGCACGTTATATTCATGTGAGTAATTAGGTATTACTTTAAAGTTCCAATTAATAAAAATAGAAAACAAGTTGCGAGCGGGTGTCGTGAGAACGGCAGCGAAAGCCATGCCAGGGCGGGCGGCGATCGCCTATGTGCCTCCCCGGAACACGCTTTCACTCTCACAGGTCATCGGCACAGGCGGCACATGCACCCTACCTCTCATTCTCGATCGTATCCCTTATTTCATAACAAACTATTCAGTTCATTGACGAACCTGAATAATAATGAAACGAGGAAATAATTGTATTGTCTGGTTTATAGAATTTTTGTCTTGAAAGAATGTAAGGTTAAACATTCGTGGTAGGGGTGAATTGATCCGGTTCTCTGTCGGCACCGCCACAGCGCACCCTGCTACCTACTAATATCCAATATTGATTTCACTATTTACAACCTGTAATCTGCTAAGAGCTGCAAAGCAATCTGGCACAAATTGTTTGGTCTAAGCTCTAAGTGTGTACTTGTCGACTCGTAAACATTAGGGTATTTAGGTAATTAATCTTTCGCGGGTATGACTTTAAACGATAATTTGTAAGTATATTATTTAGTCTCCACTCTTTACATGCGTTCATGTAAATTTGTTTTTATTGATGTGAAACGTCTATAAGCGCGGGTAAACATGATTTTTAGCGTGGCGAGAATTGCAGTGGCGACGCTTCACCTTACCTTACCTTACTATTTCAAATAAATTAAAAAAATTTGAATGTTAGTATTTTGTATTTAATAAAAAATGAATATTAATGTAATAACCAGTCATTTTATTTTATCGAACAAATAACTTATACAAAACATTTAGATGTTTCACATCTGCCGGTCGTCCCGTGATGATACACTTTTTTGTCTAAACTCTATACCTCTGATACATTTATTACTTATTGAATGATATCTTATATCCTTTGCTATACTCTGGGAATTGTATGTTCTAAATTTATACGTAGCCGAAGTATTAAATGTCACATAAATACAATATGAAGCAAAACATAATTGTGTCAATGGGTTTACAGGGTTTACAGGCAGGCATTTGAAAATAACCTCCAGTTGTTATCTTGCACCCTTCCAAACCACGACCTACCATAATGTCTACTATTTCCCAATCGTGCGCGATCTACCCCAAAGCCTATAGTGTTGCCTTTTCAGACTCCACTTATTTCGAGACGCATTCGTCATAATCTCTATCGATTTACACATAAAGGGATGATGGGATGTGGGTATTTGTGTCTGCCTGCTTAATGTAAATTTTGTATATGCTATAAGTTCAGTTTCACATCATTTGGACTCTATTAGGTGGGTAGTGTATTTATATACATATATGTATTAGAAATGTATATAATAGTAAGACTTTAAAATGTACGATTACGAATTTGGTCAAATTCAACTTTAATCAGTACAAAAGTTTCTATACAGGGTTGCTATTTTAACAAGTTATTAATCATCGTGGTGTATAGTTATGTCGTATGTGTGCAATACAAATATAGTTATTGTATATTGTAATTTTGACTGTAATTAATCTGGATGCGAGAAGTCCAAAATCGATCAGAGTGGCGTGTAATGGGTGGTCTGTGATAAGCTGATGATGATAAATAATAACCAATATTTCTTGTGAGTATTTCTTGTGGGTTGTCAATATTTCTTTTACCAAAATTAAGTACCAAAGAGAGAAATATAAAGTGTACAAGCTTGCAAGCCAAATCGTACGTTTAAAAACGAAATTATCCGATTGTCGGTCAATTAGAGCGTGAAAAGCGAAGCGCATCAAAGAAAATGCAGTTTTCCATCGTCGACGGAGGCTTGAGCGGTATCAAAACACTGAATCTTCCGGGGTGAACGGCCGCAGCCGCCTCGTCCCACTACGCTAGCCCCCGCCGCCCGGCGCTGTGCGGCGTCTCACTCGCGCCGAGCCGTCCGCCGCGCGAATAAATCGCACGCTGCGCTCGTGTGCGCCTCGGAAATGCGTTTACTGTACGAGTATTGGGCACAGGGTCGTTGACATCACATCACAAATTTTCCTTGGAATTGTAATAGGAACTTTAAGAGGCAATTTATTACACAATACTATGGGAAACTTTTAAAGATAACGATCCGATAGTTAATATCCTATTTTAATTTATTGTTTTGTACATGCATCTCTGTATTGCGCTTGTCATAATTAAATATTATATTGGAAATATATAGTATTAAAAACAATATTTCAAAGTAAATTATTGATACGATGAAATACAATACATTACGTTACATGTACAACATGTATATGTCGCAGCCAAATAGCTTAATTAGCCGTTAAATCAACAGCCTGAATATATATGTATTATTGCCCTTTTTAGCGGCATGGAAAACATTTTTAAGACAAAATTTCATAACTATGGTGAAATACATTTATTGTTTCTTAGGAAAAGCATATTTTAGTTTCAAATTTAATAATGTACTACTTAAGGAAGATTTTTAAAACTTAAAGTATATATTACTTATTTATCGTTATCTTTAAATTGCGTTTTTAAACGGAAATATTATTCTGGATAGTTAGAGATATATTTGTATGTAATAACTAAAAATCTCTCACATCTCACATAGTTTAATCCTAAACTAAGTGGAGCCTGTGCTATGGTTACCATCTATACTAATATATAAAGCTGAAGAGTTTGTTTGTTTGTTTGTTTGAACACGCTAATCTCAGAAACTACTGGTCCGATTTGAAAAATTCTTTCAATGTTAGATAGCCCATTTATCGAGGAAGGCTATAGGATATATATCATCACGCTACTACTAATAGGAGAGGAGCACCAATGAAAAATGTTTCAAAACGGGGGAAATTTTCACGCTACGGGCAATATAAGGCGCAAACGAGTCAGGTCAGTACTACACATAATCGTACTTAAAAAATTCCCAAGTACATACTTATAAATACTTATTTTTATCTATGAAATATCATAGATATAAATATCTATTATACTTTTATTGTAATGCGAGAATATGATAAACGTTTATGTTTCTATAGGGGTCTACGGTGAGACTGTATTACAGTTTTGATGATATAGGCGATATTGATCCTATTTCGTTTAATGTCTATGGCTCCTGTATATCTGTGCAAGTGTTGGCACCCGCAGTGCAAACTCGATTTCCCCCTTCTTGGGGTAGGCTTCAATACTCATTCATGCGTTTTTCCCTTTCTGACTAGGACTTAGTGCATAGCGCGTTCCCGCTCGCCACGCTTCCGCGTTGGTACCGCTATATACGCGCATGCACTACGACTAGCCCAATGCAGCGAATTTTGCGTAGGGTCGTTGTCCTCTCCTACATCTCTTTCAACATAAATAGCTAGCACTTTACAAAATATTCCAAACAGTCTTGTTTAATCTCTAATTTGCAGTCCTTTTTCTTCGGACAAGTTTCCGTCGTGTAAGATTTTTTACTTTCAGCATAAAACATGAAATTTCCTTTGTCGGACTAATTTTGTAAATGTTCAATATAACAATAAAAGATAAGTAAACACTGAGATCGCAAAGGTATATTTGTGAAAAAAATGAGTCTCCAGGTTTAATGGCCAATTGCGTCAATATTGTAAAAAGGACGTACAAAAAAATGTCATTTGCGCAAATTGCATCCTTTTGCTTTTAGCAAATTCAATAGCTTATGTTTTTTAAAAGGACACAATACGGTTAGAACAATATATTTCTAACGTTAAAAAAATGCAAGTCTTGGAAACATCGTGAGCGGTATGAAGACAATAGTGAAGTCATAAAATCTCGTTTTTTGTAGATTTTGCAATTATGTATGTTTGACCAACGTCCGTTACTAAGGTCTATATTTTTTGCCTGTAGAAGTTCATTGATGTAATAAATGCTCAAATACATTGTCTTACTAATATCAACGTTTTATGATACGACTTGAATATAGTGGTAATTAATTTTTTTTTTCTTTGTAAAATTCCACTATCGCCTCTATTTTTAATGCTCCACTTAGGTAGGTGTAATTTAATTTGTAATGCATATAAATAGGTTCACAGAAGTGTTGAAGTGCTAGACTAGAATGTAGTTAGGGTCAAAAGCCGCGCAGTATGTCAGCGTTTAGTATTCTGTGAGCCCGAGCTCGGGCCAGCTAACGGGACTGCTCGGCCGTCTACTCAGGCCTTTACTTTCATCGATCGAACAAACCACATCGACGGTTTACTTTCCTTTGTTAATTTTGGGTTCCTTATACTCCTTAATCTGGTTCTAGTGGTTAGTAGAAAATTATTTACGTTCAATGTATGTACGTATTTCAATAATAAGCCTCTGTAGAGAACGTACGGTATAGACAATGTGACCAAAAATGTTTTACACGCACAAAACCACATCATAAATAGACTGTCTCCGTTTAGCACCCTAAAAAGGTACACATCAAGTGTTTGGTTAAATCACAGGTAGGAACCGGCAATGAAAAAAAATATCGAAACCGTAGAATCTTTGTGTAGGAATTTACCGTTAGATCTGTTTGAGAAGAGTATCAAGAGAATATGAAATATGATCGCTGCTTTGTTTCTTCGCGTATTTACGTACACCTGCAAAATTATTAGCTAACCTCTAAGAGCTGTCCTGTTATGTCGCTCAGGTTAACGCAGTTTACAGCTACGATGATTCATATTGTGAATCAACTCGCATAGGAATATACCGCTAGGCAACAACAATATACTCAACAACTTAGGACTGCACATGTATGCAGTTATATGATGCTTAATTCTAAGAATGTGGAGGTAAAATGTATACAGAAATTTCTAGACATAGCTACCTAAAATTTAATACGTGGTATATGGAAAGAAAAATTGAGTATGGTGCTTATTAAGTACGTGCAAATAATTGAATGTATTTATGATTAATATTTTATCAGATACATCAAAAGATAACATTATCTTACACATAGAGTGTTACATTTTAACTTTACCTAAAAATATCGTTACAATAAAATATACTTTTCTTAATATTAAGGATAAAAGATAAGTTGTGATATTTAGTTTTTTAATTTATTTGATGAATTACTGAAGTGAAAATCAAATAGGTGTTTACTTAATATACATATGTATATTAATTCAGCTTTGTGAACTATTGATTATAATTACCAATGTATATTAACTATTTAACCATTTTTTATTTATTAAATTTTATTAATTATTAAATTTGATAATAATTTTAACAGTAGATTTATTACTTATTCAGATAAACTGTTAAGTTATTGTTTGTAAATGAATATAGGGCAATTGGAGGAAATTAAGAACTAATCAAAAGGTTTATCTTTTATTATTTAATGAAAAGTTCATTGCTTAGTTTCATACCGTTATCATTGTTGAAATAAGTATCTAACTTTCGACCCCACTAACAGGTCTTATCAAAAAGCCTAAACAATTGTAGCCACTATTATTTGCACACATTTTTAAACTCTGCATGTTCCGTCACAATCAGTTTCCCACAGGTTGAACACATGCTTTTATTTGAACGGTGTCTATTGACTCTCTATACCGTTAGGTTGTGTCGGTAAAAAACAAAATAGACGGTGAAATCAGAAGCCCGCGGGACGTATCGACCCTTATACCTATAGGCCTAATCCCAACGAGCTTAGAAATAATTTATATCTGAAAAAAAACATTACATTTTATGTCGTTTTATGAGGTTATATTTACCTATCGAACGAAGTATTGTCTTTAAATTGATAAGTGAAATTTGTTAGAAGTTCATATTGATTCGTTTGTTTTGTTTAAAGATTATTTGAGATGGAAAGTTGAATAACTTAAAATATACTGCAACATAAATGTTCGTCTTATTTACTATGAGCAATCAACACCGATGTGTATCCTATTATTTCTTGACTTGACAAAGAAATTAACCTAGTGTTCATGTAAAACTATACTAGTGATAATAAATACTACATTTAAAGTCCATACTTATCGTAAATATTCACCATAATATCGTATTACAAAAAAGTCTAAGAAATACTGTTAAATTTTTTGTGGGCTGTATACGATTTTATTAACCTGTGTATTTAGGATATGTGCGAATTTTGAGATTTCAACTAATTTCCGATACCAATTCTATATCAAAGAGGAAAGTAACCTCCCATGTGAAATACCCTATTAAATCAATAGATTAATATTATATGACGTTTCAAGCTACCATAATTAATACTCTTTCATTTCTTTCTGCATTAGAAGATGTTAATTAAGCAATATGCATATGTATCGGTTGTTCTGCCCGGATCTATATTACTTACGGATGCCTTTAGGCAGTTCATTTTACTCATCATCTATTTTAACACTATTGTTGTTAACTACAAATTATGGTGCGGTAACCGTTGGATGACTACCGGAAGGCTCTTGGCATACATATTGTAGTTGCTCATATGCATATGGGACATACACTGTCATCGTTGTTTTAACAAACACGGGCTTGTTGCACTTCCTGTGAATTTACTTTCATAACTTATGTGGAATAATAAATAGTTTACTAAATGGTACTTCTCCCAGGGCGCATACTATTCATTGTCAAAGCTGCATTGCTGTACAAGCTTTACGACTAATAACAATAACAGGGTCACTTCTACATTCTTGTATCAATATTTACCATAACAGTGAGCTTATCTTTTTTCTGTGATATTAGCAGGGGCGGTTTTTATGATATCACTGATATCGTTTCTAACTAAGTCTAATCAATTGAGACGCAAAAAGTTACATTATCTAACTAGCTGAACCTCGCGGTGTTTCCCGCGGTTATTGTTGTACCGCAAGTAACGCCGCGGGACAAAGTTAGTCTAAAAAAAGTAGGTAAGTTACTCCCTGGATCATCAGCTACCTACCAGTGACAGTCCCGTCAAAATCGGTCCAACCGTTCCAGAGAAATCCCGGAACAAACAGATAGACAGACAAAAAATTTTTTACTACATTTTTGGTGTATGTACCGTGTATACATACATATGCATTTAGTAAAAATCTCTTATTTTAATATTACAAACAGACACTCAAATTTTATTTGTATAGATATTCGCACTTATGATCTGTTGCTTTTATAAGTACCAACAGATTCTAAAAAGTAATATTGTAATTAAAAGATTATGTCACATGTGAATCATGTGATGCAGGGACGATGCAGTCGAGCGAGAAAAAGGTTATTACTTATTACATAATGGGTGTGCGCCCGGGGCTTGATATCGATGTACCGTTGTTCGAACAGGTTCCACGCATAGCCGCGTCCCTCTCGCCCCCACGACCTCCCGCAGCCACGCGCGTGCCTCACACTCAACATTTACTTTCTACCCATCAAGGACCTTCCTGGTAAACTCGCGTCAATGCCTTCTTAAGCCATAATGATTACAACTGACCAATCGATTTCAGTAACCGATAACTTCATTAGAAATGGATGAAAGAGCCCTAATGTTCATATATAATGGATATTAAGGCTTTTGAGGTAGGAACATAGCACTAGAAATAAACAACAAATCTTTTCAATCACATTACGATTTCCTAACTTGTCTATACTTTAACTTTAATTAAATGTTCAGGAAAATTATCCCGAAAATCCCCTGAAAACCCTGTACCTATGGTTCTATAAGAGTTGCGGGCATTGTGTTGTTTTGGAAAACAAAATATACTAAATTCCCAATTCTAGGCCTTGAGTAGGGGACATTTTTAAAAATAGTTAAACCTTAACTGAAAAAAAAGGAAATCTCATCCCAAGATCATCATCTTAGGATGAGTTGAATTATCCATTATTCAGTCAGGTTATATGAAGGCACAGATACAAGTCATAATTTAGTAGTGTCGTTGCCCATCAAGGGATAGAGTGATATCGTTCCTATTTATTCTTTATGTTACTAGATTCCATGTTCTTTAAAACATATGAGGGTATATATTACCATATACTTGCGTCACGAATTTTCAGTCTAAATTTTAACTGTATATTTTTTAAAAGTATACTAGTTAAAATTAAGCTTTATATTCAACATGGTAAATGTAAAAATCGCACGAACTAACGCGGCGAGAAGTGGGGCTGAGCCGCGAGCGCGCGGTTCAATGACCGAGTTTTCACGGGTTTGACAGCCTTCTGTTATATCATCGGTCGTTGTCATTGTCATTGCCGAAACAGAGGCGAGTGGCGGGCATGCTAATTTGCGACTTTTGCGTCTCAAATTAGGATCACTTTTGCTTGTCATCAAGCTTGCTTAAATTATTATTTTTCGCCTCCATCTACATTTGTGCTTGTTCTTCATGTAATACGCAAATACTTATTTATACGTAGGTGTATTATGGCCTTCAATTTAATTATTTTAACAAATTAAGATAGATGCATTTTTAGCGTCAAGGTCAGTAAACACGTATAATAGTTGCATGAGTTTTAGATTAAATTATTTTTCTATTGAAATTTTAAAGGTCAATGAACTACTTTTTAATGGTAACAATAGTAGCGTTAACATTTTTTGGTATGTTTTAGCTAATCATATTTTGTGACTCAATTAACTAGAAGGAGACGAATATAGGTAAGATTTAAATAAATAAATTTATTTTATTAATTTTCTGTACCATTTATATAAGTATATATTAAGACCGCGATATTGCTATTGCGTAATAACGAATCAAATGGCAAGATATCACATAACTCATCGCAAGGGTTGGATTACGTAACGCTGGCGTAGGAAGATCACGTGTGTTCATTTCGCCTTGAATTTGAACTTGATAAGTTCAAGGCTTTGTTTTTGCACAGCCCGTGACGACGTAACAACAATAGGTGTGCATGTGTGCGTGGATAGCCTCGATATTAATGTAATTGGCATCCCAAAAAAGTGGACTCGTCTGTGAGTCGGATATTTACATTATTGGTATTATTTATTGTTGTTGAAATATATTCAGTATCCTATAAGCTTGGAAAGGGTACAATATGAAATGTATTTACCTTCAAATATATTGAAATTATTATAAAATTTTGTTTGTTAATTTTTTAATCTGTCAAAGCTTAAGTATCTGCTAGTAAAATAAGCATTCTATTATATTTGTTAAATAATATTTGTAGGAATAAAATTAAAATAAAATTCAAAACCATCTGAAGTAATCTACATGTAAGTTAGAGAAGAAACTGTACAGCAATGTATTACAGATAAATGTTTTACAAGATTAGTATATTAGTAAATTTGATTATTTGAATACTTTTTTATTAGAGAATGTAATACAAGTGTTTCAGTGCAGCGTCTTCTTATGAAATATTAATTAATAAACTAATGCAAAACGAAGACGCGCGTTGATGTCTTTTGATTGCAAGTAAAAATGTAAGTAAGCTCACTATAGTGATTTAGTGTATGTTATTTGTTAATACAAGAAAGATATATTATAATACTAACCATTAGATGTACAATCCTCCAGCGATGAATGGTTTGATGAAAAATCCAAAGTGTAAAATCCTAATGGGACAGTTTGTTTATGTTTTCACTAACACTTAAAATAAATCCACATGTCACTCTCAACCGTCACTTAAAAATATTGAAATTATAAAAATAAGTCTTATCTTGAGATCTAAGTTGCTTTCAGTCTAGTTAAATGCAAAACGTCACTTGAGTATCGTAATATTAGAGCGTCATGATGGAGCGTACTGCGACACGTTGTAGCGCGCCGACACCTCCAGATAACTGATAAAATATAGCTCGGTTCATGGTCGGAGACGTCCTTCCTGCGCGACTACCCGTGTACAGCGTCCGCCGCCTCGGTACCTGCGCCCGCGCACCAAGCTCTTCCGTACTCGCTGTGAGCGCGGGTGAATGAACTGGTGTGCAAGAGCGAGACGGAAAACCATGGCTTTGGCCTCCGCCCCCCCGACCTCACACCCATCTCTCGTAGCAAAGCCATGGTCGAAGCTGACAGTGAATCTCACTCTCCTATCAAACAGATTACCCATTACAAGTGTTAAAATCATGTCATTCACACTTTGATTTGGCTGAAACTGAAATTAGTTTACAACGCGCGGACAGTATAGCCGCAGTAAGGTACGAATTGAATTTCGTCGTCGTTTTCGAATGCGAAAACGAGTGTAGTAAACCTATACTGGTTTGGTCATAACGTTTGACTCTAGATGCTGTCTTTGTAAGGAAGTAAAGAACAGTAAGATTAATCAACTAAAACATTTATATACAATCAATAACTTCTATTCGTGATATTATCGATCGATCAAATGTATTTTGAAAAATAAAAGTATTTTCTAATAAAGCACTAAATGAAAAAAATAAAGTCAGACAAATGGGATACTGTTTTTACGAGGAAGTAAAGCAAAAGAATTATACATTACTAGCTGACCCACGCACCCACCACCTCGTTTGCGCCTTATATTGCCCGTAGCGTGAAAATTTCCCCCGTTTTTGAAACATTTTTCAATTGTGCTTCTCTCCTGTTAGTAGTAGCATGATGATATATACCCTATAGCCTTTCTCGATAAATGGGCTATCTAACATTGAAAGAATTTTTCAAATCGGACCAGTAGTTCCTGAGATTAGCGTGTTCAAACAAACAAACAAACAAATTCTTCAGCTTTATATATTAGTATAGATTAATGAGCTAAAATTTTTGCATACAATCAATAAAGATGATTGTCGATCGATTCAATGTATCTTAAAAAATAAAAGTGTTTCCAAAGAAGCACCAAATATATAACTCGAAAATACAATTTAATCGGACAAGGAACCTATTTCTCTAGATAATCGAATGCTATCAGCCAAATACGTTATCTATCTTGTGCAAATAATTTTTGCGCCAGATGCCGAATATTTGACGCTTGATTTATAAAGTAAACATCATCGTTAATTTTTTCAAAAACTGAAAGACAAATGTGCTATAGTGGTCATAACCCCGATATTACACCTACACATTATCATTACCTACATATAAATCATTGATCTGTTTATACTAACAAAGTAATACTGAAACACACAGGACGCCTGTTCTTATTCTATTAATATTAATACCAGTTTTTGACCTTGACCATGGACTGTGGTTACCGATTCCTAATAAACTCAAAATTATGAAATGGATATTTCATATAATAAAAAAAAAAAATGTTTTCTTCTTTGTTTAAAGCTAAACACTATATGGATTTTGTTGTTAAATGTTTTATTGATTTGAATCTACATAGTATTAATAATTGTTAATAATTTATCATTATTTAGTTATTAGGAATTAGGACTGGTGCTATAATTAACAAACATGTTTTCTCCATGAAGGGAACTCTACTTAATAGCTCTATCCATTTTTACCTGATAAGTATTAATTGGAGTGACCTATGTCCAGCAGTGGACTGCGGTAGGATGATGATGATGAAGTAGTACTAGAGCTAAGTAGGAATACTGCAATGTATGCGAATGATATCAGATTAAAGTTTCATCATCAACTGCAGATTGCCATATAGGTTCTGCCTAGTTTGGTCCAAAGTAGTATTGGCGATTTAGCCTTTACTATATTTTATATTTTTGCTTCTTTTAAGTATCTAATACATGTAACTGCTAATTGGTTGCTACTTGGCAAATATTGCAATTTCTTCCTCTAAAACGATATATTCGATTAACACGCAGTGGAAGGTGTCACCTCTTTTCCATTCAGGCAGTTGAATAATTTTTTTAGAGAATACAAAAAATTTCAACTACAACAAATGAAGAAATGAGCATAGTGTAGTGACACTATGCTTATTTCTTCACGTAACTATGTGACTACTACATCATCAATACTACTAACCATGGACGAACCAAGGACGATTTCTAAACTATTTTAGATATGCTCGTTCTGTATAATGTCTAGTCTGGTCTCTGGTCTACCTCAATATATTTTCCGACATGTTAAGCCTTTGTACACACATTTTTTTTGTCACATTCCGCTCAGCACACCTTGACTTGACTTACTGCTGTCTTGATCTTACCGTGTTAAACATCATCGTCATTGTCACTTTAGATTGACTCTATTATTAATGTGATTTGTTTTTGAACATTGATCTAGTGGTAGAGTTGGATATTTTTTGTAGTAAACACTATTAGGTTCACCCCCACACACTTATCAAATTTATTCAAGAAATAAATGTGCATAGTTATTTAAAAAAAAAAATTACAACTACAACAAAAGACAAAATAACAGTCAACAAAAAATGCATACTTCCAAAAAATGTTTTGTATAAAGAAATACAAAGCTACGCACAACATTTTAAAGTTTGCAAACAAATATGACTATTATATGTCGTATTGATAGACTTTGCCTCTTAATTCAAAATTAAATATATAGACTACTATATTTCTTACACGATTTGCGCACAAACTACTACATAATGTAAGCAAGGCAAGGACGATTGAAGAATGAATCTCTGTTTTAATTCTTCTACTAAGAGACAAGATTATTGTTGTGGTTTTTAAAGTTAATACAAGTTCGAATAAAAGAGTTACACAAACTTTAAGTAAATTAAAAGTATGTGTATCTCTTTTAGGGATTATAAAAAGTGTGATTACAATTCTTTAATGATGATCCCACAACGTGAGAAAGCCACGCTTCGGCATGAATGCGTCGGCTCGACCGGAGTGATACCACGGCCTCACAGAAAACCGGTGTGAAATAGTGCTTGCACTATATTTTGCCGAGTGAGTGAGGATACAGGAGGCCCATACCCTACCCCTCTCCCCTATCCCCCAATGGCCGGCAACGGAGTTGTGACGCTTCTGGTGTTGCAAGTGTCCATGAAATAAAAATATCTTTTTCCTAAATTTTTTTATGGAAATGGAGGCAAGCGAGCAGATGTATCGCCTGATAGTAAGCGATTACCGACACCCATGGACACCCGCATTTGCAACACCAGAGGCGTCACAAAGGCGTTGCCGCCCGCAAGCATGGCTCTCCTACGGTAAAATGTCACGACGAGTGAGCTAGGAGATACTGAAATATAATACTAATTTTGACAACAAAAAATTAAAAAGTATAATACGATTACGTAAAACTTTTGATAAAATTTATATAAACTAACGGTTCCGACAGAGTACGTTTTGACAAAAGTTATTGGTCTGTCACAATTCAATAGGAAAAATAACTAAGTATTGTTTTTACTTAATACGAACAAACGAAAATATAAAAAAAAATAACTGAATAGGTCGGAGCGGTTTCTCGAATTTTGCTCTTAGCTACAAATTTGGCAATTCGTTTTTATTTATAATATAGCATAGGCAGAGCTTGTGTTATGGGTACGAGACAACTGATATAAATACATATATACTTTTTTTGTAAATACATACATATTATACATAGAAAACACCCAAACTCCAAAACAAAAATTTGCAGATCATACAAACATTTGATCCGACCCGGCAATCGAACCTGAGACATCAAGCACAGCAGACGCATACGCTACCACTACGCCACCAAGGCAGTTATTTATATACCTAGATACATCTAACATAGTCTATGTTACCCAGGTCATTATTCCGAATCTATTGACACTCGTTGATTAAAAACGGGTCCAGTATTTTAGGCACTACGGTAGTAGAGCCGCGCTGATTTCAGCACGAACGGGCCGGTTCGACCGTGGCGGTACTACCCTCGCACAGAAAATCAACGTAAAATGACAGCGATCATGCTGTCGTGTTTCGTTGGTGAATGCGGGACCGGAGGCCCAATGATGCAGAAGCATCACTAGCCCGCCATGGTGTGGGTCACCATGTTGCATTGTTGCATTGTCTGCATTCGCAGTATGGTGACCACCACTCTTGGATTTTGCTTATGCTTTCCATCAGGCAGAGTAGAGCCATTTGGCGGGGCCAAACATAAAAAAACATAAGCCGACAAAATATCAAAACCCTTTTGGAACATACATAGACAGTCAAAACCCTTCCTTTTCGTAGTCGGATAAAAATATAATCAAATCAAATATAAATATCTCAACAGCTTGCCTGACTATAGCAAGCCGAATGATACTTAAATGGCTTAGGCATTAAATGCAAGGCCCCTTTTTTAAGGTCTTTGTAAGTTTAATAAAACCTTTAAATGTTTCGTATGTTTCATGAATAGTCAGTGTATTTAAGAGTAATGTCTTTCGAAGTCTCATAGAGTGCCCGTATTGTTATGAAAGCCATTGTAAATGTTATTGACAGTTGGACACAATTGTTATAGCTGGTTATGGTAATAACTGCATCTTGCAAATCGTTAAGACCCACTCTGAGATACATAAAATTTTCAATACAACAAAGTATAGTAATAGCAAGACTTATTGTAATTTTTGTAACTCTTGTACTGTCTAGTACTGTCGACAATAAAATGTAGCACATGTTTTCTACCGCAGTTATCAGGCGCAATCAAGTCAACAACAAAGGATGATTTTTAAATTCACGTAAAGGGTATTTACAGTTACCTCCGGTCTATTACAGGAGTATGGAACATCTGAACAATAAAAAAACTACATTATATAAGCTGAATCGTCGAGTTAATCGTATGCTGCGATCAAAAGATTTGTTCTACCTGCTGAACCCTTATCGTTTTTTTAAAGGGTAGCCGTTATAATGGCAGTGTAAAAAATCTAACGGTCCCTTTCTACCCAAACACACATTGCACCCAAAAAAACACTATGACATAGAAACTTTTATGTTTCCTGCGTCAAAAATAATTGCAATTTGAGGAATGAAAAAAACTTTCATATTCTTAGAGTATTTTGAATAAAAAATGCAGAATAGTATATTTATGATCTGTACAGTACTTTGTAAGTAATTTGTTGTAAAACGTAAACTTAAAAATATAGCTTTAAAACTGTTATACATTAACAGAACTGGACTGATTGATAGAAATAGTTTAATAATGTCGATGCGTTTATTAACAGATTAAAGCAATGTGATTTAAACTAAAAGATAAAACTTTAAAGGACAATATACAAACCCGCATCAATAATTCTTTCTTATGAATAGCACCCGAAAGAGTTTTATTACGCAGTAGCAAATTGTCAAAAGAAAGGGGTACGCTCTCGTTTCGTGTCTTTGTTTGGTTGCTGACCACCCTCGGGGCGAAAAATGTAGCTATAAATGGTCCGATAACTTTCTAAATGATTTATTATAACAGTAGCTGTTTCACACAAAAGTCTTTCTGCTTCTAATGCTAGCAATTGTAACTGTTTTTGTGTTCCCGTGTTAAAATCTTTTGAAGACAAATCATCTCCACAAAGAATTTTTGTATAAATTTTAAATAAAATTTACATTTCCTCTCTTTGTTTTTAGCTAGACGATGATAAAATCGAGCAGCGTAATTAAAATTCCAAATCGCATTTGATTCTAACGAACTCCAACTTGAACTATACAAATCCTTGTGTGCTACGTAAAAAGCTGAGCGAGGTACCTAATAGTGTGCTGTATAATAGACGTGTATTAGGAAAAAAAGAAGTGAACGCCCAAACTGGCCAGTTGGACGCTCCCCTCCACCGGCCCGCAGGACGCGATCAGCGATTTGGGAGCAATGTCCTCGACCTTGAAAATAGATGAACTTACGTAACCGACACTGCCCGAGGGCACAGAGCCTTCTCCACCGAATATTCCTTGAGTTTTTGCACGTCCCGACAGATTACAACAAAAAACTCTAGACTTTTAATAGCAAGGTGCTATAAATATGGATGGTTTATAATACGTAAGCTTCGAATCAGTTAAATTATAGTTCGTCTAGGTTGTTGTTATGATCTTAAACGTCTGTAGCATCCTATGCAAATATGTTGTTGTCATGAGACATGGCAACAATTTCAATTTTGTTTCATTTGAAAGTAAGAACTCTACCACGTGGTCTAATGCAATCCTTAATTTTGTATGACAGTCCTGAACTACTGTAATGAAATGAGTTAAGGAAAAGCAGTGTACTTCGTAAAATTGTAAATTAACCTAATATCATTCGAACACGCGAAGCAATGTGCAGGTGATAAATGAATTAATAAGGTACTTTTAAACATTTTCTTAATTAACATTTTTATATTGATTATATTATTATGAATAGCACACTAGTACTCGACACATATGCTTAGTGTGGCCATAAATACTGTTACAAATAAAAATAAACAAAATTTTACTTTTGAATTTGGAATTTGTCATTTTATACGATTGTTCATTGTGTTTTCTTATTTTCGCGCCAATTTATTGTAAAATATTTTGTGATATTAAAATACAGTGGAGTGATAAAAAGAATGAAATCGCTGTGATTGAATTACATAAAACATGGAGCCAAATACAATTTCTGAAACACTCCATACGGTTGGTATTAGTCCAATGTTTGTGTACCGGGTTATTGATAGGTACAAAGAAACCTCCTCTGTTTGTGACAGAAAATTGCCGGTCATTCACGTAGTGTTCGTACGAAATAGGTAATCCAATCAGTAAGAGAAAGAATTCGAAGAAATCCTTCTCGAATGCAAAAGATTTTATCTCGGGATATAAAAATAGCACCTAGCTCCATGTCGCGTATTTTAAAAGATGACTTAGATGCTTGCAGCTTATAAGAGACGCACTGGTAATTCCTTAAAAGAATAGGATGTGAATAAAATCAAAACAACTATTTAAGCAAACAAAATAAAGCAAAAAAAATGACCGTATTTACGCTGAAAGCTCTAAAGAAGCTGTCCAATGAGTCAACAGAGTACAACGTGGGCATTATCCGACTTCAGTGATGGTTTAGTGGGGTGTTAGCTATGAAGGAGTGACTGAGACGCATTTTTGTGAAAAAGGTTTCAAAACATAGGCACAAGTGTATCAAGATACCATTCTTGAGAAGGTAGTTAAGCCCCTTAACAACACCATGTTCAATAACCAAGAATAGTCCTTTCAGCAAGACTCAGCGCCGGGTCATAAAGCTCGATCCATTTAACCTTGAATAGAAACGAACGTTCCGGACTTCATCAGAGCTGAAGACTGGCCGTCATCTAGTCCTGATCTTAATCCACTGGATTATGATTTATGGTCAGTTTTAGAGTGTAAGGCTTGCTCTAAACGCCATGATAATTTGGAGTCCCTAAAACAAGCCATACGATTGGCAGTGAAGAATTTTCCAATAGAAAGAGTGCGTGCTGCTATTGATAATAATTGGTATCAACGTTTAAGCGACTTTATTGCAGCCAATGGAGACCATTTCGAATGAGCGTTATATATTTTTAATGATTTTATATTAATGTAATAAAATAACCCACTGTAATAGTAATAATGGTAAACGTACAATAAAAAAAGTTGTTTTTCTTTGTAACAGTATTTATAGCAAGACTAAGACATACATCCTGGATTGGTATATGTATCATATCTAGGTAACTTTTACTGTGTGTTTTTGTAATTTCTCTGTTCTGTAAAAAGCAAAAGTTTAAACAAATAGGTGTTTAAAAACATGTAAAACTAAAAAATACATATGTCCTCCAGATAATTAATTTGAGATATTTACTTGAAAAATTACTAAAATATTAGTTAAGATGGTAGTGGAATACATCACAAAAATCATTAGTACAAATACAAAGTAACTATATTAAACTTGCGAATTGAAATCGTCCTAGGAAGCTAGAAAATATACACTCTCAAAGCATAATTAATATTCTTAGTTATCATTTCTCATGTAGAAAAACCTTTATCGAATAGAAATATGTATATAATTTTAGAAATACCTTACTGATAGTAGCTCTAAAAGTTTTTTCAATCACAACAAGAAAATGTGAAATATAGAAACTAGGGTATGGCAGCCACAACTGCGTCATCATCCTCAAACTTAGTACCACAAATATTTTGGAAGTAATTGAAAACCACTAAGGGGTAAGTCCAGTGAATGTCAGGGCAAGTTGTCAGGGCATATGCGGGGCATATATGTAATACTGCGCCGATGAGTAGGAACGTTATCTTGAAGCAATAACACACCCAATGAAACTTTTCTACGATGCTTACTTAAATATCTTCACGCACTTTTGAAATAAATTCTGCATAATATGATTCAGTCCTAGACTATCCTTATGTCGTGTACTAAAGTTGATTCTTTCATTATCCCAGAAAATTGAACTAATAACTTTACTGAGGGAGCACCTTGAAATTTCTTTGTGGGCGGAAAGAATGGTCGTTTACAAGACATGTTTTGTTTCTTAATTTTGAGATCGAAAACCCACTTCTCATCCATTGTGATACCAGGATGGTAAAATAATTCAGATCATGCTGGAATACTAAAAATATTTATTATTCTCTATACTTTCGAGCTTTTAACAACCCTCCTAAGAAATTTTTTGATTTATTCTCGTATAACCTTCACTTTTTTTTTATGAACTAGTGACTGAGACAATTTAATGATTTTTCATCTGTATAAAATTTTTGTAGCGATATAAATCAAAATTGTTTCTGTAAGTATTTCTAAAGTTATTACATTTGAGGTAAATGACTAAAATACTTGAAGCTGTACAACTGAAACGTAATTGATTTAAACTATTGCTATATATCGCAAAAATTCATTGAAAGTATAATAGAATGTTTAATACTTTTGCGAATATACTAACATAATCATAGTTGATATTTACAAGTAGCATCGTCAAGTTGCTAGCCGAGGTGATGTCATAACCAAAAGCAAGAATGCACAAAAAAGCCATTGTGTAAAGAGTCGTGAGACGGGCTAGCTCAAGCCAACGAGCATTGAACTCTTTTGAGTGCCGAATAGAGTCAATGCCTGCTATTAGCCAATTTATACATACATGAAGACTTAACGACGTTAAAATAGCTTAAATAAAATCTACCGTCATACTTTTTAACCGACTTCAAAAAAAGGAAGAGGTTCTCTTTTCGACCGTATATATTTATTACTAGCTAAACCCCGCGGTGTTACCCGCGGTTATTGTTGTACCGCGAGTAACGCCGCGGGACAAAGTTAGTCTAAAAAAAGTAGCCTAAGTTACTCCCCGGATCATCAGCTACCTGCCAGTGAAAGTCCCGTCAAAATCCGTCCAGGCGTTCCAGAGATTATCCGGAACAAACAGACAGACAGACAGACAGACAAAAAATTTTTAAACTACATTTTTGGTATGTGTACCGTGTATACATACATATGCATTTAGTATAAAGCGGTTATTTTAATATTACAAACAGACACTCAAATTTTATTTATTTGTATAGATGTGTGTTCGCGGATAACTTCGTCGCCGCGTCGTTTATGAACCGATTTTGATGTTTCTTTTTAATGGAAAGGAGATATCCTAACGGTAGTACCATGATAAGGACACTAAGATCTGATAATAGCATCTAAGAGAAATCGAGTCGAACCTTGATGTCGGTTTTATTTTTGTTAAAATTTTACATGTTACCTATATAGATATACTGACGAGATATACTTTTATATTTCGTGAAAAGCCACACAATGAGTAAGTTCTTTTCCACGTTTATATCCGACCTGTTATGTATTGTGCGGGCATAATATGCATGTAACCCGCATATACAGAGGTTTTTGACATTCGCGGCAAAGACCGTGAATAACAGCGGCGTGTTGAAATACAAATATAATTAGTTTTCGCAAGAATGATGTAAATTAGTATTGATTTTGGAGTTTACGCTTCATTTTGTATGTTGAAAAGCTAGCTATTCCAATCACGTTGCATTAATGTCCCTTGTCATTGATCTATCAATTATTTACATGCTCTTATAAACGCTGAAAAATAACTTTTCTTTTTCAGAAGCAAAAAAATTCTACGTGTAAAATAGTGAATAATTTACTAGGGTACAGTATTAAAATAAAAAAAATATAGGTAATTATCACAATAGTAACCGATATATTGGTTTGAGCATTTTTGAGTTGGTTGGCAAATTTTTTAATAAAATACGATTTAAGAAAAAAATAAATGTTATGATACAATATCGTTAAACCGTTAAATATGAGTTTTATTTGAAAGACAAAACAATTATAGTCTCAGTGAAGGCATCTTTCATATTCCAATAAAATTTTCAATAGTTAGAAACAACCTTGAAGTATTGAATGAATTGGATTGACTACTTTTATAGACGTTAGTTTTTTATCGTCAAGGTTCCGCAAAGGTAAACGTTATAAAGTAGCTATTCTTCTTAAATAATTGTTCATTGGCAACTGTCCAAAGCTTATAATACCAGAAGTATTAAAACTTAACTAAAAAAACTTAATTGGATCATTTTCTTACTTTTTTAAGGCAAGTTAGGCACAATGGTTTACCATTTTGTATGGTCTTATAAAAAATTGGACTAAAAATGTGAAGAAGTGATTACAACTAATTTTATTTAACTAATTTAATTCAAGTAAAGTTATTTTACTGGTGTAGTAAAGTAGCTACCATAAAGTTGTTAATGTCCGGCAGGTTTCATTATGCTAAATATTCTAAAAACACGTTAGTGAGATCAATAACCGCTGTTAAATAACATTATCATGGCCAAGTGTTAAGTACTACATTGGTGACGTAACGAACTTCAAATATAGGATCCACTTTTGATTGTTGGGAAACCACGTTTTGCTAGAAATTTATTAGAATGTACTAGATTTTACTTTCACCTTTAAGGAATTTTAAGGAAAGAATTGTATTGTTTGTTGAGCTAAAACTAAATACATATGAATATGCTTTTTTATGGCATAGAGGGGCAAACGAGCAAATGGGTCACCTAATGGTAATTGACTACCGGAACACCTGCAACTGAAAAGTCATTAGAGTGTTGTCGCTCCTCACCTGACCAATAGGGGGAGGGAGCTAGGTCTTGGTAACCTTACTCATGAACATGTAAAGATACGAAAAGGTTGTAAGATGTAAAATCTTTTGGTATGATATAGGTTGGTTGGAGTCAGAATATGTAAAAACCAACGAACAATGGGCAATGGCCCAATAGAGAGGCTAAGTGCGCAGATAGCCCGGGAAAATCAAACCAAAGCAACCTCATTCATTTAGTGAGGAAGGTGAACGAACGAAATGCTTAACCCCGGATGTCTGCGAGATCCAAATTTGTGCCAAAGCATGCCTCTGCCACAATATATATATCATTGCAATACGTTTTTTAGTAAATTAAACAAGTATACCAAGATAAAATAAAAAGGTATGTCTATATTTTTTAACCGACTTCAGAAAAAGGAGGAGGTTTCTCAATTCGACCGTATATTTTTTTTTATGTATGTTCACGGATAACTTCGTCGTTTATGAACCGATTTTGATGATTCTTTTTTTAATGGAAAACAAATATCCCAACGGTGGTACCATGTTAAGGATATTAATATTTGATGATGGCGTCCAAGAGAAATCGAATCGAGCCTTGAAGTCGGTTTTATTTTTGTTAAAATTGAACTTGTTTTATGTATGGGCCTGTCAAAGTGACTGTACTCTGCGTGATGGAAAGCATTACACAGAATCCAAAGTGGTGGTCACTTTACTGCGAATCAGATAATGCAACAGTACAGTATGGTGACCTACACCATGACGGCCTAGTGAGGTGCTTCTGCATCATTGGGCCTCCATTTTTAACCATAAAATAACACTATATTCACTTTTAATATGAAGTCATTGATTTAACCATTGTGTACTGAACATTTTATTGAAAGTCACTGATTCTCAAGTTCCAGTTTTTTCTACAATAATAGGTTTATATTCATTGCAGTCAGTGCAAGATTACTGCAATAAATAGTTTAAGTTAAGCAATTAAAATATAATGCGCATACACCTGGTTACTAACCCGAAAGTGGGGGTTTCCTTTCATTTAACATCTTGGATTTATTACGGTTTTTAATTATACAACCAAGAAAGGCATTAAACTAAATATTATACCTTTTTTATAGCAAGTTAAATAAAAAAAAGTAAAAACTAAAACCCAACTACGACAAAAAACAACGCTGAAAAAGCATAAAACAAGTTTGAAAAGCCGTAGTCACGCGTTGTTAAAGTGTTATTATATAAGTATTAATTTCTTTGCAAAGTATATTTTAAATAGAAATATCACAATTATCGAATAAATAAGGACAAAGTCATGGAAAAATGTATTTTTGAAATGTACAAGTAACGCTCTTTCGTATGATGCCAAACACGACATATTTCTCTCAAATTTAAATTTTAATACGGTTCTTTATGTCCGATTGATTCATTGACACGTCATGTAGCCTATAACTAGTAGACGATTATGATGCTTCTAATAACATCTCATTTGTCCAGTTCTAATGAGTAGTTAATGAGCTATGAGGGAACAAATGAACATACATACATACATACATACATAGCCTGTCAAAATCATAACCCTCCTTTGGCTTTACCGTAGTTGGGTAATAATAAAGATTCGCAAATAAGCGCATTTTTTACACTAACCATTAATTTCAAATACTAAATCTTTCAAATAGCTATTTACTGTAAAGACAATCTATTCGTATTCTGTTGGTTGAGTAGTCAGTACCCCCTATTCAAGGTCATTTGTTCCATCCTCTCTTAGGACAAATAATTGTGAATTGAGATGAGAAACATCACTTGTTCTGTATCTGAGTGTTATTTATCCATTGTTGAAAATGAAATATTTAAGTAAATTTTCAACCACGCTGTTGAAAATTTACTTAAAATAATAATCAGATATCTCCGTATATGAGATATGTAAAGCTATTAACATATTAGGTCAATTTTACTCGATATTTCATCTGCACTTAAAAACTAGCTACATTACGATAATGTCCTGATAATGGCGTAGTATAATCAATATTTTTTGGTATGATATTGTTCTTAGAGATTTTTATTATTCCTCCAGCTAGTTCTTCAGAATAGTACTTTTTACTTATTATATCTTAGAAATTACGTCATTTATACGGTAACGCATGTTTTTTAAATACTGTAACCCATTTTTTAAAAAACGTATGTCCATAATAGCATGGGCACAATAACAACGTTGTATAGCAACGTGGATTTTTATTCATGTCATGTCTTGACTGTCGTACCTATATACAGATATGAATTACGCTCTCTATATTTTGAGTACATAAGGTAATCAACCTAATACATAACTCTCTACTCAAATACTATAATCTGTATAGAATCTCACGACTAAACAATCTACGTAGTAGATGGCAGAGGTTCGAATATGGAATTGAAGCTAAATTTGTGATATCGTGCTGCGTCTAGCAGGATAATCTATAAACAAACATTTAGCGCGAATCTTAGCTTTAGTCGCAGTGGCAATAGATGTCTTTCAATTACCTTAAAGATTTAGCGAACCAAGGTTAAAGTTAAGGTTAAACACGGTTTTGCTGGTAGCTCATGGTTTTATAGGCAGTTACCTTATAACTAAGCCAGAAGCTGTTATGTTATATCTTTTTTATTTTGTGGATCATATTAACGCAGTTTGTGACGAATTCAGAGATGTATACTGAAAACCAACAATTTCTGTTTTTTTTAAGAGATTACTCCTATACTAGGAAATTATTCTTTGTCGTAAGGACTTTACAAATCCACGTGAAACGGACATAAAGAATACCCAGACTCAAAGTTGGATTTTATCTTAGTGTTTACGTTTAAGTGTTCCTTTTTGTCTAAAATCTGTTCAGATTCAAGACATATTTTAATATGCTATATTTTTAGACAGCCCAGCTAAATAGTAGATAAATTACGTAATACATATGAAATAAGAACAGTATGACACTATGTGGAAGCCGATACAATCAGATACATACATATAATGTTGACATTGTTCATTAGCTTTGGCTATATGCTTATTCAGTTTTTACTTTCTTGTATCTGAACGTTATTTTGCCAATACTACATTGAGAAGTACAAAACTCGTATTTAAAAAATGAAGAAAGTATTATGCGAATATGTATTGCGATCACACATCTTCGTAGAAGTCTCGAGGTCAACGCTTTTTGATTCGAGATTAATGTTTCGATAAGAACTAAGTGGATCAGCAGCGCTACGTAATTGTCTTATTATGATGTTGCATTTGCAAAATAATATTACTGGAGATGTTTGCGTTAGATGTTCAAACCCCTTTATTTTGTTACAGATTAAATCTCAAGGGAAACTGAGCGATAACTCGTGCAGTTTAAGTTTCTGCAGTCACAATTACGAGTTAGTTTTGCTTTTGTTTCTTTTTAACCTCGAGGACTAAGTTTTTCAGACTTAAATAGAATTGTCATTTTAAGTACAAATATTTTCACGTCTTGCCTTCTGGTTGAACCTCAATTATGTGTTGTTTTGGGATTGTTACTTGAGTATTTTGATAAATTAAATGATAATTCACCTTTGTGTTGGTATTTATATCTTACATACAAGGTACAGCTCGTTTTATCCGACTTTTAGTTTAGTTTTGAATAATATAAGAATATTTTATCAAAGTGAATAAGTATTGTCAGCAAAATATTGGCTAAATTGTTCCGTTAGTAACATATTTGTAGTGATCATTTTGTTTTACACACAACCTTGAAGCTACTTAAAATTAATTCCCAAAAATTTTATCAATAAATGAATATTTCAGAAATTTCACACACAACGCAATCTAGCTTCAAACTAAGCAGAGCTTCTATTATGAAAGCTAGATTGACTAATCTAATAATTATATACTTTTTTGTTGTAAATACATACACATTCTACATAAAATACACCCAAACTCCGAAACAAATATTAAAATACTAGATATCATTCTAGAACAGCACTGGTACATGATATTACGGATCAATCTTATGAAGAATCAGTAATTTAGGTGTTAACTTTTTCAGACTTCATCAACAACCCATAACGTCGCATTGCTATGCTCAGGTCTCCTCTCAGGAGAAGCTTAAGGCCATACCTCGCTGGCCGTGTGCGGGTTGGGGACTGGCAAGACTACGTTGTGGCTACTTAATCTTGCCGTTGGATGTTTTTAAGCCGCCCAAAGACCTCCAACTAAGCTTTACGACTTTTATCCTAGGATAACAACCGGGACCGACTGCCTAACGTGACCGTCGAACCATGAGACGCTCATGGTATAATGCCACCAGCAGTCACCAATCCAGGTCTTATTCTCAGTGATTGTTCCTAATCACGGAGTGAAACTGGGCTATGAGCGCTTCTTTTTTCTTCTTTTTCAGACCACTCATGTTAATTAACTATAACGTCAATGTGTAAACAGCATTGGTTTGCCACAACAAGCATTGTTTTTTTCTGACAAACCAATACGAAATTATGTAAGAAAATGCTTTTTATACTAGTTTAGTTCCTATAAATCTGCTATTGCAGAAATTCTTTTGATATTGACATAACTTTCTGATCTAGACAACGTTCACATCTCAAAGTGGGATTTCTTGTTCGTTATCTTGTTATTTATATTGTACGTGACTGTTTTATGATGTTATATGATTCTTTGAAACATCTCTGATGTCATAGGTTAATTCAATGACGCATTTCTTTGTTGGAAATACTCATTTGGAAGCATAAATTTCACAATTCAATTCGCATATACCACTGAGCATCGACCTCCTTCCTATTGGTCACTAAAAACAGTAGAGTGTGTCGCATTTAGGTGAACATTAGAGGACATACTTTTGAAAAATAATACACAAATGAAATGTCCAATGACCCGGTGAAGGTCGCAAGATTAGTTGTTGTAAAGAGACTTGGGGGAGGCTTTGGCTGAGATATAGTTTTAAATGTAACTAAATAATATTATAATAAGAAGTACAAGAAATAAAATTTTGAGATGATAAAATAACATACTGATGCCTTTATGAAATTGAGGAGAATACTTTAAATAATCCAAACTGTAGGAATTCCAATCTAAATCTGTAGATTTATAGTAGTGGAACTATAATTTGTTTTGAATTAGAATTGAATTTTGAAAATTGATTGAATTAGGAATTGAAGAATTGTAGTCATTCAAGTGCAACCTCCATAATGTTAAAGACATACGATCGAGGCTATGATAGGTGCAATGAAATAATTGCAAGAAAATGTCGGGCGAGGTATTACCTAGTTTTCTATGCGTTGATATTGAACGCACGGTGGTGCCGGCATCGGCGGCGGTGGAGCGGTGGCAGTGTGCGTCGAGTCAAGGTAAGTGTGCCGACGGCCGGGTATGACCTAGTGCGGCTCCCCCACCCTGCACAGCTCTGCACTCGCGAAAGTTCAACGAACCTCCAGCAGAATTCTTACAGGCATACGCGACGGTTACATTACCGGAAAGAAGTTGCAATCACCTACATGCCCGCAGCTTCGGCTAACTCCACATACAATAGGGCTCCACACAATCATCGCCGATTACATCAAATCAAGGTTTTTCTTTGCAAAATACAGTTGGATTAATATTCAACATATTTATATAACATGCATGCAATTAAGTTATATAATATCGTAATGGTTTACAAATACTGCAATTATAAGAAATTTACAATTTGTATTCTTAAGATTTCACTGCCTCGGTGGCGCAGTGGTAGCGTATGCGACTGCTGTGCTTGAGGTCTCAGTTTCGATTCCCGGGTCGGACCAAATGTTTGTATGATCTACAAATATTTGTATCGGAGTTTTGATGTTTTCTATATATAATATGTATGTAAATAGGATTAAAATAAAAAGTATATATGTATTTGTAACAGTTCTCTGATACCCATAACACAAGCTCTGCTTGGCTTGGGATTAGATGACGTTGTGTGTGAGATGTCTGAAATATTTATATTTACTTTATATAACTTTTTTCACAGAAAACAATAAATTGGTAAATTTAAATATTCGTTCTGACATTGTGTTTTGGTTAATTAGTCGTAATATCAAAAAATGCTGACAGAGACGGAAAAAAGTTGTAAGTTGTGCATTCAGACATTTATTTGGGATTCATATATGTGTCTGTGATATTATCGTATATCAGAAAGTGAATAAGGACTTTCATGTGACAAGCATATTATACTTAAAACCAATTGAATCAAACCAAGTTCTTGGTTCAGTAGTAGAATGACATGAATGTAATGGGACGTTACTATTTTATAATAATTTTTAACTTATAATTTGTTACCATTGCAGTGTATACCCATTGCCAATATTACTTCACAAGACACTGGCCCTAGCAGCCGCTAACTAATAAATCAGTCTACATTGGTGGGATAAAACTACGCGTTTCTAATCGACCTTTACTTAAGCTTGCACTCAGCAAATGGGACAAGGTGAAAACCAGACTTCCTTCGAATGTTAGAAAAACCAGTAAGTCGTACTTCGGCCAGTATGAGTAAGAGTGAAGGAAAGGTGCGAGGTTCCAACAGTTTCGTGGTAGAATTATGTTAATTTAGTTTATTATGTCACACAGTCGCCGCGAGTTTCGTGAATCATGCCCTCACGCAGCGCTCGTATTATATCTACATACACCGTTATTACTTTCTACGAAGCCAATGAATTCAACTAATATTAAGTTTAATGCTCAACTTTTGTGGCATTGATGTAAGACCTACTTAAAACTATAGTTTATGCCTCATACTTTTTTTCTAAGTAGAAAATAAATTTGGTGTTACATAACATTAATATTATGACTATGAAAAAAATGCGGTATGCATTTTTCATCCATTTTGATTAGGTATTTTTAGATATTAAAAAATATTTATCAAGTCAGATATACAAGAAAGTTTTATACATAGTCTGTTGTTATAGATAATTTATTGGAGTTATTTTTTCAATATTTGTTTATTAACAATGTGTACTTCATCATCAATAGCCTTTAAGTATCTCCTTAATGGAAGGTTTTGGCCTATTGGCAAGGTTTACTTACAAATATGAATATGAATTTAGGAACTTTAATCGCGCTAATTTCACATGGAACTGTCTCGATTGTCACAGGACTTTCACTATCTAATAGCTATTGGTATGAGTAAAAAAAATATTTAGCATACGTATAAAACCCCAAACTTAGAAAAATCATTTCATCCTTTAAAATACTCCTATTCTCTTAGACATTGCATAACTATTATGGTCCTACCTACTCAGGGTAGTTGTGGTGTTTGTTTTTCTTTGCGACAATTGATCCTGATTTTAGAGAACAATTATGATGAAAGGTAAAATATTTGAAATGATATGTGTTTGACACTTATACTCGAGGAGAGTGTGATGGAGGAGCGTGCAAACGGCCGTAGTCCGGCGGGCGGGCGGCAGCCGCTCTGTAACGGCGCGATCGGGGCCGATGAACGCTGCTGGCCTTATTCCGCCAAACTATCGCATCGCGAGAAATGCGACGCGTACTTTCATTGTCACCTTACTCTACGCAAACAGCTACTTACTATATAAAGTCTCCTAAGCTACAAGCAAGTCGAAGAGACCTAGCCAAATGATGGTCTAATTACCAATGCTTTGAATTTTAATTTAACACTTCGCTATGACTTGCAGAACTATATTTATTACGGTATGCTAAAATTGATTTCCTTTGGTATAATTAAAATACTAGATACAATTTCCTATAACACTTTCTTAGTAATTCTGTATTAAGAACCTGTTACACTGTTGATTTTTATCGCTTGCGAAATACTTTTAATGTATGAATACTTGTTATCATTGCAAAAGATCTATGCGGTGAGGTCAGCTACGGTATACTATTGTGGTGTGAAGGCTCCGTGTGCAGGTAACAATGGCGCAACACTCAGCGGCTGCTCAGTGCTGTAGCGCTCTTCAACAAATGATAATTAAACTCTGTCTACTAGAAGAGGATCAAAGCTAGTCATATGCTATTACCGTTTAAGAACATTATGATGTAATAGAAGTTAAGGTTTTTAATACATTCAGTTTCAATGAAAGTAATGTTTTCTTTAAATCAACTTTGAACTGTTATTATTTTTAGGGGAATCAACGTGATCACTTAAAAGTATTACATACCTCTGATTTGCCTGACGTTAAAATAATAATTGTTATGTCATGGAACGCGAAAGTTTAAAAGTTAGTATAACAATGAACTGTTATTTTTGTCGATTGCAAATTTAAAATACGTTTAGGGAGAATATGTATTTTCCTTCAGGTTTCAGACACACGATGATATTCAGCTTAAATATCTTGCAATCTAGGTGGGTTTTTAATTAGAGTTTATGTGTTTTTACTTATTTTTATAAACTTATCCCAATGACTAATATATTTGGTAATTTCCAAGACGTTAAATAAGGTCTTGTGGGGTTGATAATTACATTTTGTTCATCATTTTAACAAAACAAACCGCTTTCACGTCTTTTAAATTTTATTTACATAGATATCTAGTCTCAGTTTTTGTGGTCTAATTTCTGTAATGTATAAAAAAGCACAGAATATTGGATTAAAAAAATGTTTTTATTTATTTTAAACTTTTCTTAAATTTTTTTTACCATTATTAGCTATTATTTATTTGCATATTATATTCGACAGCTGTAGGTTCCCTAAAGATAATAAATAAATAGATGATCAACTATACTCACATAGAGTGTAATCTCTGCCCTGCCAATTGATGATGCATACAGATGAAAAAGTTTTGAGATCTTTGACATCCTAAGTGTTGTAATCTAGGTACAATAACTTCAGAGACATGCTTTGCCAAGGTGCAGTTAACTTAAAGCATGTAAAATACTGATAAGATCATGACTCAACACAAAGTCCCGATTACTGTAGTTGCTTGAATAAGGAAAAAACACCTTTCACTACCTTACTCACTCTTTTAATGCAGAACATATCTTCAGCATCTAGATAATTCCATATCCTAGATTTGTTTTCCTTATCGACATGAGTCTTCTTGTGCTAAGTACACAAAACAAACTGAATAAGCCAATAAAACCTTTTCGATGACTGTATGCCATTATTTATAAAGATAGATACTCTTTATGGCACAGCAAAAAAGTATTGTGCGATCGAAAAATATGTTAAGAAACAGTACAATAGATAGTATTATCGAAGTTCTGCGATCTCTTATGCGGATGGACTATACCGTACAGTACAACTACACGTTTATTATTTAGATACAAACAATATGTTTTTTTTAAATGTACTATGTTGTTTTGCAGATAAATATTGTTTTTTTTTTAAATGGTAAGCTGTTTCTCATATAGTTGCGTTGATCTATGAAATACCTTTTAATGACAATTATTTTCGCTGCAATTGCTCTCTACTGAAACAATCTATCGACTTCTATAATTATTTCTGTGATTACAAAGAACAACAGGCAATAAGTGTCGGGTATAAGAAGGTAATGCTACCATATAAATATATTGTTGTAAACCTTCGGTATCTTCGATTTTAAGAGGATTGCAGTTAACCCAGTTGTATTTTTTAATTTGAATTCATATTTAAAATTATATAGATTCCATAAAATACACAACTAGGCACGATTATAAAACTAGTATTAATTTATGTTAACCAAAAAAATCTCATCCTTTAAAAAAAATCATTAAGGTTCGGTTCTTCCATTGTTCTCTATCACTCATTGTACTCTTTAATGCAGTTCTCTATTGCAAAATTGTTTCGGCTTTTTTCCTTTGATGTTGACCACCTGTTTGACGGCAACTATCCGTGGGGTATTGTAATCCTTATCATTCACAATATTAATCGAAGTACTGGTAATTAAGTGTTGAGGTCGTTTCAAGTGATATTTAGATTTCCTAACATTCATAGCTTTGAGCTTTTTGGATTTCTTTGATTGTTTTGAGAATAACGTATGTTAAATACATCATTATATATTTACAGAAGTATCATAGAACCACTAAATATGGAATTACTTGGATTTATCAAGTATATACCACCACATGCCCCATGCATGTGGTGGTATGTTCTAAGAGACGACTATGGGAGCAAACTACGCACGACAACACCAATGCAATCTTTTTCGACTGTGTGTTTAAACCTCCTTTATAAGGAGAGGCGTATATTTAAGGGTCTTTATGATAATAATTGACACTGTGTTGAGTTAAATAGTACTAATAGATTCAAATATTAGATAGCACAGAAGATCAGCGTCAAATGACAGCCATTGTGCTGTCATATTTCGTTGGTGAGTGCGAGACCGGAGGCCCAATGATGCAGAAGCATCGCTTGGCCGCCATAGTGTTGGTCACCATGCTGCATTGTTGCATTGCCTGCAATGAGTATAGTGACCATCACTCTTGGATTCTGCTTATGCTTTCCATCAGGCAGAGTAGAGTCATTTTGGCAGTTCATACTTAAAAAAATATATATTAACGACGGAAAACTTGACAACGTTTTGCGAGACCCAGGCAAAGAATCTAAGACTTACCACCGGTCGTAAATATGTACCAAAGTTGTACTCATAGCACTAAGAAACTTATGAAATCATAGATGAGATGATCGCAAAGATGATCTAGTAAGATTCTAAGGGGTTTTCCATGAACAAAATTATCTAAAGTTATTGTTAAGAATTAATAGGTACGAAAGTGAAATTTTCTGATCAACATGAAATAAAGTAGTCGTTGCAATAATTTGAACAACTACACGAGCTAGTCGATTTGCAATGCATAGCCTTGATAATGAGACGGCCTTGTTTCTATAAACCCATATATAAGTACTTGTAACACGTTTTTCCATTTCTCTCAAGTTCGTGTTGCTGAGTGAAAACTGTATGGCCGTGCGGACGTCATTCCACTTTTCCGTTTTGTCGTCAGTGTTTTCAAGGTAGCTAATCTTTTCCGAACTTCATTATTCTACTGAGTTGCCCCTGCGATACCTAATAACAACAGTGTGTAGGGGAAGGAAGAAGATCTATTAACACTGGCTAGACAAGACGAATCCGCAGAAGCGGGTGACGACGGCGACACGCAGCGCGATGCATTTCGCTGCTGCAGTGTGCAGTAGGTAAGTGTGTCAATGCACTCTAATCCCCTCTTGCTTCTCTCTGCAATCACTCACGACAAGTTCAACTTGTCTAGCCATTACGAGTTATATATGGAATAGTCTTGTAAACAAAAACTATAAAACTGTATGAAATGCCCTAACCAATGTCTTTGTTTGTTAACTTCTATATCAAACTTGCAAGACCTAAATATGTTAACAAGAAATCAATGAAAGATCTCAAAATTATTCTTATTTGCAGTGCGGTACAGTCAAGTAAACGACGGTTAACCTGGACGATGCCATATCATGAATAGTGTAATATTATTCAATATAGTATAAAAATTGAAGTAGAAAAATGAGACATTGCAATAATTAATCTGAAGTAATCAATAACTTCCAGTTGCATATACATAATATTTTCAGTTTGTCCCTGAAACAATTTTTATGAGTGATTCAAAGTATAACCACTATTAGTTATACTTTAATGTGATTCTATCATCTCGCTGATGTTACTTGTTAATGATTTTTAACTTCAAGGACTAAACTTTCTCAGATATATAGACTTTTTAGTTGAAAAAGTTGGGAAATCATCAACCTATGTAAAAGTAAGATACTTATTGACATCTGACTGCCCTTGAAATGAAATATAGCTTTCTAGTGTGTATCATATTTTTTTGGCACGCTTTGTAGTCTACGAATTTTGGATTGAAAATTGTCGTTAGATACTCCCGTTACAAACAATTATGACAGCGACACCGAATATGTAAAAATTATAACAATTAAAAACCCCGGTTTGTAGTTTTTTGTAAAAGTTAGGTTTTTTTCAAGCAATTAAAATTCAATAATTAACTCGTTACAAATATTTGTATACATTCTCGTATACAGTACATAAAGTATATTGATGTTCGAAAGTACAAATATTCTCTTGCCCTCGCCAAAGACGAGTCCAGTCATCATCATTTGAGGGTGATAAAAGATTAAAGTGTTAACACACAGATGCTATAAAGGTATACGGGTTCGTTACCCTACCTCGTTTTCATTAACGTCGGCTGCGGATACTGGTTACGGCTGAAGAACTTTCATGTTACATCGCACACATCTTTATCAAGTATTTGCCGAATGCGGCATACTTGTGGTCAGATCAATGTTCGGTAAATACTTTAGATTTCAATTGTTCCTCCTGTTGTTTTCTTTCAATCTACTTTTTTATTTTTTTTAGTATTTAAAAATGTAGTTGTTCTGTTTAGTCATGCCTTATAAAATCTTTGGTTTACTGATAACTCCTATTTGGGCCATGAGTCATAAAGAGGAAAAAATAATACCTAGAACATTTATTCAAAACATCCTCATAATTAGCACTCAGCCATTGGCAAGTGCACACGAATTTACAATGTAAACAGATAATATAATTAGTTGGTTATTTTATCCGTGGAAAGTTGAAATAAATATTATTCTACTAACTTTACGCTTTACAACTTGAATGATAGCAAAACCAAGATTCTCAATGTTTTTGATCCTTAAGAGTAAACTGTTTAACTGTAAGTTTAGAAAATATTTACGCATTACTAAAGTAGGAGACAAGAACCTTGTAAACAGATGTCATTTATTTCCTTTAGTCCTCTGATAATGCGTCTATGATATAATAATCATCTACGATGATAGCTTTATTGTACTCTTTAGTAACTAATCCATACTTGTATTTTAAACGTTAAGTAACGGTATCTATCTGTCTGTCTATCACGCTTTCACGGTTAAATCGCTGCACCGGTTTCAATGAAATTTGGCATAGGGATACTATGACTCGTGAGGGAGGACAAAGGCTATTCTTTATTGCTATAACCGAAAAATAAACGGACGGAGCCGCGGTTAAAAGCTAGTACAAAGTATAACTAAATAATATTCCTACAAAAAAAGGTAACATGACATTAGAGATAGGAAAGTTCGATTACTTAAGTTATAGGCACATAGATGTTGGCACATCTTTATACAATATAAATTCTTTTGCAGGCTGTAGTCATGAAAAACTTATTTTTGGAACGAACTTTGACTTATTGACTTGAGTTATTAAATAAACCACGTTTATTTTTTAATTACTTTATTGTAACATAAATATTTTTTGTAAAAGAGAAAGGACGAAGATATTACAGTGAATGCATAATATTCTTCCATTCATCTATGCTTGGAAATACTATGATTTGCTAAATACAGGATATACATTCCCAAGTAGCTCAGGTATATTAAAAATTACAAATAATTTTTTGCAAGTACATTTTTCTTTTTTGTGCGAAACACTGTATTGTAAATCATGGTGTTGGGGTTACACGGACAGGTGGGTGCGCAAGACATTGCGCCGAGTTTCCTATCCGTATCTAGGCGAGTGACAGTAGCGGCTTGCGAAAGTGCACATAATTGGATCGGCGCTTTAGAAAGGGGGTTATGAGTTTGTAAGTGCAACGAACTCGCATGCATTGCATCGGGAAGATGCAGTTCACTCTTCGGTGGAAAGCGCGCGCTTCCAGGAATCAGCAACAAGTCGATATATCGTTGCACACTCGTCACGGCTCTCTCGCCCTGTTAATACCTAAAGCGAAAGGCGAAAATAATTTTAGTTATCGCCAACTCCTGGCTATGTGGGTCTAGCATACCGTGAGGTTATAATTCCTCATATCCACGTATGAGTCTTAACCTTTTTATGTTAGTTGATTTAACCTTGTAATTATCTAACATTGTATCAATCGAAATAGAGTATACCGGTGTTGTTAGATAAAAAACTATATCACCTGGCGCATATTGTGCTTCTTAGAGAGATAGTAATAAAAAACCTAAGCTATTATATTCATTATGCAACTGTTAAACAAACGCGTCATAACGGGGCCAAAGGGTTACGCGACCATATGCCTTGCGGCCCAAGCGCCGGATATGGGTTAAGTAATCACAGATTTTTTTTATATCCTCTATAATAAAACCCCTTTCTTTTGTTAGCGGCGGTAACTGTAAACTTAGCCTTAAAAAGTCACCGTATGGGTGGAATGTAAATTGAATCAGTTACAATCGATGCCATTTCAATTCTTAGATCGATTCGCTAATGTTATTTTTTGCTCTTCACTAGAAAATATAGATCAACAGCTGCTTTATTCGTTGATTACATTACTCTTTTTATAAGTAAAATATTTGTATCTGCTAGGAGTTATAATTATGAATTAACACATGCAACCTGTAAGTTCATCGAATTTATAAGAAAACTGAAGTTTAAATTTTGTGCACATATTTTAATCTTCAGTAAACTAAAACAACATCATGTAAGAAAACTGTAAAATATTTATTATGTAATATAGAAACCTATGTACATAACCTTTATTAAGAAAATAACATACAATACATAAAATGCGAAACAGCTTTGAAATCTTATTTTTATTTTCTTCATTTTACAAATAAAATAATAATAATAATTACTTTTACGCGCGATAAATTTGTTTTATTACAATTTTACAAATATCTACATTTGTATGGAAATAGGTTTTCGAAACGATTTATATTTGATTTGTAACATCTGATCTCAAGAGCATAGCAATCTGAAAGATGCTGGCAAATCACGTATCTATGAATTTTTGCAACGGTATAATCCATGCCATTAGGCATGCTGAATGTATTACTTCAGTTCGCCATTGTTATGGAACTATAGGCTTTTGTCAACCATCTACTTTTTGCATTTAAGCATTGACTTGCTTGGTGCTTTTCGAATTGTGTTTAACAATTCAAAGGAAAGTCTTAAACAGACATCGTATCGTATTTATGATTTTTGGATGTGACATGTTGACAAAAAAACAAATATTCAATTCCTTATCCTTCAATTCCGCTTATCTAGAACAAAACAAATAGAATAATTAAAAAAAAAACCATGATCACCATGTAACGACGAACCTATAAGAGATTGCCTTTGAGCAATAAGGCCGCCACTTGTACCTACATACCTAGTTTTAAGTTCTTTTTATAATCTTCTGGTGTACTATAAAGGTATTATTATTATTAATTAAGAATCTTTTATTAATATAAATTGCATGAAATCTCCTCTTATACATCGACGTCCCGAGATATTCATGCAATTTAACAAATTCTAGTGTATCTCGAAATTGGTTCCATAAAGCAAAATGTTCAGTGTTATAGATATTATTAGAACTATATTACTGTTTCAGCTAAGCATGTTAGTTAAGTACATTCTAAAATCGAAATATTAGCTCTCACAGAATTTTCATTTTAGTTATCTGACACTTAACATTATTTAATAAATTTAGCTTATACGTACTTGGTTATAATATATAGTTATATTATATTTCTCTTTATTCGAGACTAGTGCAAATGAAATCTTAGTAATCTGGCAAATAAGTTGAAAATGTTTAGCAGAGACTTTATCAGCCCGTGTTAAAAGTGGCCCTTAGTCTTAGACAACACGTTATAGCAAAATTTGGGTTATTTATTTGATTTGTACTCACAACTAGTTTAGGCTTTGTATATCAGTAAGTTTAATGTGAAGGTCACGGGAAGTTGGATTAGGATGATGAGATGAGCAAAGGGCCGGTTATTGTAGAGAAGCCTAAGTTAAGCAGTGGACGTTTTTCGGCTGAAATTATGATGATGAAGTTTAAAATAAGTAACACATTTTGGTTAGAAAATCGTGTCTTTAGACTTTTTAAAGAGTATTGTATTATTTACAAAATTAGTGATCAATAATGAAATAAGCAAATTTATGTAATCAATATGACTTATTTACTGATCTTAAATCTAACTAAATAAGTTAAAAAATTTAACGTACACAAGATAATGAGATGTAAACAAACAATCTTTCAACTCATGCTATGTAAGTAAATATTAACATGCACAAAAAAAAGTAAATTGTAAATGTAGGTATACGTTTCTTTCTTTTACATATGTTAAAAAAAGTGTCTTTTTATTTTAGTACAATTAACTTTCAGTTAACTGTAATTATTATTATTTTTCTTCTTCTCTCACTCTGAATTATAAAATTTTAAAACAGCAGAGAGTGTGTCTGGTGCACTTTGTGCAATTTCTATCCATCAATATTTGAATTACAGTTACACAGTACCTGTAGTGTTAACATAAAAAAAGTGCAAATTTCCGTTAAAGTTATAAACAACCTTTTATTTTACATTAACCATAGTCACTACCTGTGTGTCAAAAACAAACAAAAAACAGATAACGGAGACCATCCCGAAATAATATTGTATTTAAACCTCAAATTGGACACAGTCGGGAGAAAAATGAGCAGCAATATATCTTTCTAATCTTTTGTACTTAAGGGTCCGTTCGTTCTGAGAAACAGCAGTACTATAGGTCCCGTTTTACAAGAGGAACTGTTACTTTGCAACGGTCTCAGTATGACGGCAAAAGTGCATTTTTGTTGAAAATACAGTGCGGGTTTGTGACGTCATAAATGCACGTCACACGCTGTAGACTCCCGTTAGTCGCACAAAGGGCTCGTAAACAAAGGACCTCTAGTTTGACCACAAAGTAGCTGCATATTATTTTGAACGTTAAAGTTGTAAATCAATTGCCAACGGTAAGTAATTGTTCATTGCTTATAAGTAAATTTGAAACAGTAGGTTTTATAATATTGAAGGAAACATGCTTTTGTTTTTTAGGAACTAAAAGATTTATTTTTAAGGTTTTTTTAATATTCTCGACGAGCAGGACAGCGCCAAACTGAGCTAATTTTTTAAAGAAAGTTATTTTATATTTATGTAAATGTGTTCAAGGTCCAAGGTGTAGGTTCAAAGTTATGAAAATTACACAAAATCTAAAAAAATATGTCACGCACAAATCGATTTTCTTGTGATTTAATTAATAATATAAACTCATATACATACGTCTCTCCACTTAGCAGCAAGACAGACCGCAATGCTAGGTGCTTCCTTCTACCTAAGTAACCTTCTATAACGACATATCTAAATTGAAAATAAAACAAAAAACTAATTAAAGCGTCATCAAAAGTGAACGCATGCCTCGAATAGGTCGAGGTTGAAAAAAAGTAAAACGAAAGGAGAGATCCCGTTATAATCCCAGCGGGTGCCTTGCTCAATGCATTGAATGCACCGATAGATGGGTCGTACTCGGACCTCGACAACGGAACGGTTAGAGTATACGTCGCGTTGGTTAGTTGATGGTTAACTTTCTACAGTAACAAAATGCACATTCGTACCACATCATCGAATCGATCAATATTTTGTTATTGAGCTTGCACCGTTACATAACGCATCTATTGGATCAGTACTGTAGACTGTCATGGAATACATTGCGATTTAACTTGAATGATTAACAGAATATTGTAGGCTTTTTTATGTGTCCATAATATATTCAGCAAACCAAATTCAAGTTGAACCATAAAACAGTTTTTAAAACCACTATGCCAATCATTTTTTATGATTAAATGTAATTTATTGTGATTGAAAAGATACGGAAGTTATTTATGAATGTTTCATACAAATATTAAATTGTAATAGGATAACGTTCAATACTAATTGTATTAATTGAAAAATATCTGAGATTTGAAGGTAAAGAAGTTAAATAAGTGGTGATATTTAACATCGATTGTAAGGTGAAATATTGATGTTGTTAATATCAAAAAGAAATGTCTCACAACCCAATTACCACACCATAATACCCATAATATTTTATCCGTGGTGCTTCCCGGTTTTTAAAGGTGTCTATTGTATATTGTTTTAAACTTTCATGGTCAGTAACATTAAAATGGGAATCTGCGGGATTGCTACCATGTACCTTTTTGTTTATGAGTATCCGATATTTCGGCGCTGTTGCAAGTGCCATGATCACGGAGTAACTGAGTTACTAAGGTACATGGTAGCAATCCCGCAGATTCCCATTTTAGTGTCTATTGTATGTATCTATATCTACTTATTTTGATTTTATTTTGTCTCCCGCTTTGCTAAGGAGGTAAGTGGACATACGAGTATTATATTGCCAACTCCTTCAGTTTTTCTTCTGATTAATTACGTTGCGGGTTCCAAGACAGTTTAACTTTTCCTGGGACTTCCCGAGTGTCATAACTCGGTGTGTTCGTGGGTCACTGCTGTTGATCCTGGTGTACAGGAGTTACAGTGGTGGGCGTGTGGGCGGGATTAGTCCCAACCCTATTACTACATGAATCTTGTTATTGAATACAAAAAAATCATTATCATTAAACAATGCTGAAAATATAGGTTATTAAATAAAACTATTGTAAAATATAAACCGTTAAGCTTGCAACTTAATAAAACTGATTTAACAATTTTACTACTAACTATAAATATAGAAAGGGTAGCCAACTAATTAACACTTTATTGTACTATGAAATTTTTCTAGTAAGTTCGCTCGCATTTTTTTTCATCGGAAGCCAGTTCTTTCTGAATGAACGATTTTCTTTTCGTCTAAGTATGCCATTGATAATGCGCGTGTAACTTTTTATGATGCTTGTTTAAGCATTAAAGATGCAAAAGAGTAACATATATAAATAAATAAACCTAAATTTTAGGAAAAACACCAAAATTACACCATTCATATATTGTATTAACAAATATCTTATATCTTGTGCCTCGAAAATACACTTAAGTGAAATTTGAAACATAAAACATACATTAATATCCGATTTGATCAGGGTACTAAGTGGTCAGGTGGCAATGGCCTGTTTATGTTGGAGAGATTGAATACCACGTTTCCTGGTCGTAAAGCTAGTAATGACAATCTGATCAAATTAGAATGGTCATGTACAACTACACATATTTCTAATTATGGTTGTTAGTCCCATCTTACAGAGTAATGTACTTGTTTATTGTCTGAAAATTCGTTTATTACTCTTGTCCATTTCAATCCCAACTTTTGCAAAACTGCGTATTTCAATGCATAGTTTAAAGCGCTTTTAATTATAAGTTAAATTTTCATCGATTTTCAATGTGAGAATTAATAATATAATGACAGCGTGATAGTAGTCGTGGCTTCAACTCACGTCTTTGAAGATTTGATTCCCACACGAAACAAACTTTTGTATAATACAAAATACTTTCTTTTGATATTATCGAGTTTGTTTTTTGTAAGTTTGTAAAGTGCCCCATAACGCAGGATAGAATTCCAGTATGGTGAATTTACTTTGAAAAAATAAAGGAAAATTGAGTAATCACCATTTATTATGGTTACAAGACGGTTTTATGAAATATTAAAAAAGTAATTTATAATAGTAATATGAATAGGTATAAATAATATCAATAAACAATACTGTCATGTTGTTTATTTTCCACCGTTACTTCTCCGTTCTTACAAGCTGTGATATTACGTAACTCATCTCATTAAACATTAATCTGATACAGCTTTTCGAAAACTTTAAGGCTGAGAAAGTTAGTGGCTGTCATTCGTACAAACGTTAACCTTCATAACTATTAGTAAAGATAATTTATTAGTAACTATGACTATGATTACAGAGAAAATAGTAGAACATTTTGTAATTATGACCGTGGCTGTTAGGTATATTATGTAATTACATGACATCACCTGACTAACAGCTGTTAATAGAAGCAGTGTTTTCCTCTAACAAATAAAGAGATTTCTGGTAACGTATATTTGTATCCGTGTCCGACTGCAGCCGGCAGTCTGCTGACAGGGTGAAATGGCGGAAAATTGTGAGTGGGGCTTTGCCCGCCTCTACAACCAGTGTGCACTGTACGGGATCACGACCGCTCTGCCAAGAGTGAAGCGAGTTAGAAGAAGAATAATTGTATATTATCCGTGTGGTGATAGATTAGGAATTTGAAGTATTACCCCTATCGAGAGTGTCGTAAAAGCCGATTAATGGATCAGGGCAACATCACTGCAAAGGGAAGGAAAACTTGAAGCAAATCGTACATTAACCCGTCTGACCAGTGTGGTAGTAGGCCCAAACCTCTTTTCTAAAGAGAGGTCTATGCCCGGCAGTGGGGTATTAAAGGGTGTTGATGATGAATACATTGACAAAAATCATCCCATATAGATTTGGAAGCCTCCAATTGCTTTAAATAAAGGAGACACTTTTAATTTAGTAACTTCCGTAGGTTACAGATTTAAAGTCTAGTTAGGTACTCACGATTGTCGAATTCCAATATCATTTTCAGAAAAAAAAAACAAAAATATTAATGAAATGAAATGAAATGAAATCATTTATTCTGCAATTAGGTTGTATTAACTATTAATTAATATATTAATGTTACCTTCCTAAGGGTGGTGAACGAATTGTTTTACCGTGATCCCTGTCACCATTTCTTGTCCTCGAATAGCGATAAAAAATATCGTTTTACAAACAATCCGCAAATTTTTTTTTTTTTTTTTTTTTTTTTTATGATCAAGCTACCGAAATGACTCTACTCTGCCTGATGGAAAGCATAAGTAGAATCCAAAAGTGGTGGTCACTATCCTCAATGCGAACGTGGACAGAGCAGCATAGTGACCCACACTATGGCGGCCTAGTAAGATGCTTTTTCACGCCCCGCTTAAAGGACCCGGGATCATAATGGGATGGGAACACGTGCGGTGGCAGTGAGTTCCATGTTTTAATCGCTCGGCACAAGAAAGAAGAACCGAAACGTTGCGTTCGAGAGCGTATGTATTCTACTCTAAAAGGGTGACTGCGAAGGCCAGCACGTGTTGTCCTGTAGAGGAATGGAGAAGGGGGGACCAGTTGAAAGAGCTCTTCAGAACACTCCCCATGATACAGGCGATAGAGGACTGCCATAGAGGCGACATCTCTTCGCAGCTGCAGAGGTTCAAGGAACTCGGTGGCTTCGGGATTACTGATGATGCGGACTGCTCGCCGCTGCAACCGATCGAGAGCGTCAAACAGATACTGTGCGGCACCATCGCATAGATGAGAACAGTACTCCACGCACGAGCGAACCTGGGTCTTGTAAAGAAGACACAGATGCTCGGGCGAGAAGAACCGTCTCACCCTGTTAAGTACACCTAACTTCCGCGAGGCCGTTTTAATGACGCTCTCGATGTACTCACGCATGTTGAGGTCATGGCAGACATCCATACCCAGGATACCGAGCTTATCTTGTAGGGGCAGTTGAGTGTTCTGAAAAGTGGGGAGGGGAAGGAAAGGAGACTTTTTGGTAGATAACGCGCACACCTGTGTTTTTTTGGCATTGAACTCGACCAGATTCTCACTGCCCCATTGAGAGATGCGGCTTAGAACCAGGTCGAGCTCAGCGACAAGATCCCGTCGCCTCTCCTCAACATCCGCAGACTTGGCTGCAGGGTGACCAAGATATCGTCCATGAACTGTACTGTCGTCTGCATAGCAATGAATATTGCCAAGGGTCAACATGTCATTGATATGCAGAAGAAACAGCGTGGGCGACAGGACAGAGCCTTGAGGTACACCAGCGTTTACCTGCCGATAATCAGAGGCCGCACCGTCACAAAGGACCTTAATGCGGCGCTGGTGCAGGAATGCGGCGACCCAGGTGCACAGTTTGGGAGGCAGGCCGAATGCGGGAAGTTTGGAGAGAAGCGAGCGGTGCCAAACTCTATCAAAAGCTTTGGCCATGTCGAGGCTGATGGCCAAGGACTCCCCATGACTATCAATAGCTTCACCCCAAAGGTGAGTGACATACGCTAGAAGATCACCCGTGGATCGGTTCGGCCTAAAGCCATATTGCCGATCATTTAGCAAGGAGTGATCTTCCAGGTAGAGGACCAATTGCTTATTGATGATCCGTTCGAGCACCTTGCAGATAATGGAAGTTACGGCTATAGGTCGGTAATTAGCCGGGTCTGAACGGTCACCTTTTTTGGGGATAGGCTGAACGTTCGCCTCTCTCCAAGCCCCCGGAACAATTCCTGAGAAATAGGACAGGTGGTACAAGCGCGTCAATACGGGAGACAACTCAGGTGCGCAATTCTTGAGAACCACCGCTGGGACACCGTCGGGTCCACTGGCTTTCCCGACGTCTAGTGACCTAAGTTCAGCTAGGACATCACTCTGACGGATACGGATATCCCCCATCGTGGAGTCACTGGTCTGAATGGTGGGCGGCTGCACATCATGATCGTCCACTTGAGAATTAGCCGCAAAGACGTCCACAAGCAGTTTCGCTTTCTCTTGCGGCTCGTGGGCAAGCGATCCGTCGGGATGTTTCAGCGGTGGTAGCGAAGGCTGGCAATGGTTGGCCTGCACAGCTTTAGCCAGTCGCCAGAATTTTCGGCTGCCCGTAGGGTGTGAGACAAGTTCATGGCCAAGCCGCGCAATGCGCTGGGCATCCGCTCTAGTGTAAGCCCTCTTGCATTCCCTGGTGGCTTTGTTAAAAGTTGCTTTTAGGCGATCAACAGCAGGGTCACCACAGGCGCGTGCCCTGGTCCATGCTCGGTAGGCCGCTTGTTTTTGAGCGACGGCATGGGTGCACTCACAATTGTACCAGGGACGGGTCTTAGAGCCGACGATCACACTGTAGGGAACATAGTATTCCATACCAACAATGATCTCGTCAGCCACGGCGGACGCACTCTGCGACAGATCCCTGTTTCCAAAGCAACGTTGTGCCCACGGAATGGATGCAAAGTAATCCCGCATTCCATCCCAGTCTGCTGACGAATAGTGCCATAATCGCCTTTTTGTTACGATGGATCGCGGCGGGGTAACAAGAGGCACCGTGGTGGATACCAGGCAGTGGTCGGAGGATCCCAGAGGGGCGTGGACCGACACATTGTACTGCGCTGGGTGGCTCGTCAGCAGTAGGTCTAGCAATGAGGGCGCTTGACTTGTAATGTCTGGTATCCTGGTGGGCTGGAGTACCAGCTGGGTGAGGTCATGCGTGAGAGCGAATGCGTGGGCAGTTCGGCCGGCGTGGTCAGTTTTGGAAGATCCCAACCAGGACTCATGGTGGGCGTTAAAATCTCCCAAAAACACCAGTTCGGCGGTCGGGAACTGCTCCTGCGCTTTATCCATTGCTTCTCCGAGGTGTTCAAATAGCCGAGTTGTCTCCGAGTCTCCAGAATGGGACCGATAGAGGCACACGTAGATTCGGCTCGTAGAGCCAAGGTCCACGTGGAGCCAAAGGATGGAAAAGGAAGGGTCCTCAAGGCAGCGTAGGCGGCGACTACAAACATCCGCCCTGACGAAAAGGCACACCCCCGCCCTGGCGAGGAAGCACTCCTCAAGCACGTAGCCGGGATAAAGAAGGTATGTCGTGTCGGCAGGGCGACGTATTTGTGTCTCCGTTAGGAAAAGCATGGCCGGACGTGTCGTCTCAAGATGTTGGTGGACGGCACTCAGGTTTGCGTGGAGTCCACGGATATTTGCGAAGTCCACTTCAAAAAGCGGGTTGGTGGCGGTGGGAGAAGGGAATGCCGCTGTGGAACGTTTATTTCTTTTCCTTTGTGCTGCCATGATTGAAAATGAGGGAAGGGAAATGGGGACGTAAAAGGCGTGACAGTCATCGTGACAGTGTAACACTGAGACCCAGAATGCTGCGTTGTCATACGACGGTAAAGCATGACGGTTACCGAACCGCCGGACGGAAGGGCCCCCGTACCCTCCCGGAAGTGGTCGCCTGGTCCCACCGTCCGGTCACCAACCGGCACGACGAGCCACTCCGTGGATTATGCGCGACCTGACGGGGCAGCCTCCCAGGGTGGTTAGCCGTGGTTGGGCCCCTCTCTATGCCGCGGGCGGCCAGCGGCACCACCGTTTCTACGGGTCTCCCTGGCCGACAGTTCGATCCACGCCAACCTTACTATGACTTCGCCAGCACTCTTTCGCTCACACACTTATCACGATAACTGTCACCCCTGCATCTATGGGCCTCCGGTCTCGCACTCACCAACGAAACACGACAGCACGAATGCTGTCATTTTACGTTGATCTTCTGTGCGAGGGTAGTACCGCCCCGGTCGAGCCGGCCCGTTCGTGCTGAAATCAGCGTGGCTCTACTACCTATAAGATGAGTGCATGAAGTTCTTAAATCAGTCAATTTTATTAATAAACTAGCTGTGACTAGCGGTGTTATGGTGCGGTGTATATGAACCGTGTAAGCGGTTATTACAAACAGATACTCCAATTCTATTTATTTGTATTGATTAACAATAATGGATTCAAAATTAATGCTGAAATCATATCCTTCCAGGCTTTGTTGTTAATTTCGAAATAATGAAAACGTTTATAATTTTTGATGAGAGTCGAGTAAAATCTGAATTTTTTTATTTAATACAACAGTTGTATTTTTTCACCTGTTTCACTAAAATTTTACTAGAGAATTGACTATGTCATAACCGTTAACCATAGCAATAAGTTTATGGTTAAAACTTAAGATTTATGTTACTAGGAAATAGGGAATAGCAGAGAATAGGATTATTGAAATGGATCATTGTTCTAATCTTCTTTCGATTTTGTATGGGATCGGCGCAAATAATAACATTTCAAAGGGGTTTTCTGTTTTATTATTGTGGCTGGCCGTCTACCTGATGCCAATTTTTTTATTTGTCTGGATAGTAATGAAACCTAAGACCTTCGCTTTGTAGTCAAGGTCACTAACTACTTGACTAATAGACCGTACTAAATTAGGATATGAAAACGGATACGACGAGAAAACTGGTGTAGGGAATTATGCCAATATGCAATTTAAAACAAAACTTAGACTATCGTAGGTCAAAGAAATCGTACTCGTTTTATAGTAAAATATTTGCAGATCATTTTATGTTACTAACATGTTGTGAAACAATAATATTTGGAATAGTAATGTGTTTCTTCAGAGTAGCTCAGAGAACATCAAATCAAATTTTTTTAGTCAAGTATATGTTTAGTTCATAGGAACTAGCAATGCATAGGCATTGCGTTTGCTTCTTACAAGTCTTTAATTGATATCGTATATTATGCTTATTAATTACCTACCTATTTTGAACATATTTTCCGCCTGTTCGTGATGAAATCAGCGTAGGTCTATTACCTTGAATTGATATGTCATCTAATTAGGCTGTCATATACAGATCTGCATCACCCAAAGATTGACTGTAATAAATTACTTGGCATTAGGTCCGCCTTATGCAATATCATATATGCTGCAAGTGTCAAGAAATTAAATTAATTCAGTAGTTTCTATGCCATAAATAAATCCTATGTCTAGCAGATGACGAAGTTACTATCTAGGTGTATAAAGTTGTAAGTTTAAGATTAAATATTCTTAATATACTTAGACTGTTACACTTGGAGTTCTTGTGTTTAATAATTCCCTTTTCTGACCGATATATTAACATATTAATTACATATACAATATTATGGCATAATTTCTATAATACTAATATTATAAATGCGAAAATTTGGAGGTTTGGATGTTTATTACTCTTTCACGCAAAAACTACTGAACGAATAGAACTGAGATGTGAAAATAATCAGGTCTATTCGTAACACTTCTACGTCTAAACGGGGCTCTGCTGAAATTTGCCCTAGAGATACTTTGATTTTTATAAATATTCCTAAGACAGCTACGAATTACTACGATAACCGCAAACCGACATACACCCGGCAAAAGCTAGTATGAATATATGTAGGAATATACATTACACACATACTTACAAAATTAAGATATATCGAAAACATGTTTAGCTTGCACTGTGACCGTTTTTACTTATTCAGAGTTGAGTAAACCAACGTAAGGAAAAGTCATAGTCATACCTATGCTTAAGTTAATTATTTTACTAGAAAAGTGGCGCGCAATAGTTCTTGTGGGCGCCGTCCGCGACGCGCGGCGCTAGCATCTATCGCCGAGCGCATTGCTAGTAGGAAAGTTGTTTATGACGTCGAAAAGTGTCACGTTGAACGATGGTGAACCGTGTTGTGTCTTCCGCAGAACCTGGCCTACTCACCAAATTGTCATTCTATCAATCCGTCACCATGACTTTATCTTCGCCATCTGAAGGGTACCTACATTGGCAATGCTTAAAAACGTGTCGTGTTCTTACCGTTGAACGATATTACCAGTCACATTCACCGTAAGGCTTCTTTGTCCTAATGAGATTTGCCAAATGTACTGGCATTCTTTTATGTCACAGTTTTGAGTCCATGAAACTTAATCTTATGTTACTTATTACGGCATCTCTAGATAAGATTTACAAGCTTAATGTTAACGATCTACTAAGGTATAATATATTATGGCTATTTATAATTGTTTTATAAAATACAACATTATAAATTAAAAAGCAAAAACTAGTAACTACATTATGCATAAATAAAGGTCAATTTAAAGCTCTAAGATACTCAAAGATTTTAATAATATTGTTATTGATAGATAACCACTACGTATATTATGTAATAATCAATATTTTACATATTTCATCTTTGAGTTATAGTTAAATAAGTTGGTGTTTAGTATTAAAAAAACACTTAAATAGAGCTATATTTTAAAATGCTAGGTTGGGGGCGGGCTTTGCTGCTGTAGCCGGCGTGACGCGAATCATCGACCTCTAGCGCCATTTGTAGTGTTCGGTGGCGAAATAGAGGTCATTGACAAGGCCTAGCTTACAACACTATTATTCCATTTGAATCAACAACACGTTTATTTAACGCTCTCTTCCCACTAGTTGGATTTTCTTTCTAATGAAACAGGTATTGGGAACATTAGACATATAATACGTGTTAATGAAATCTTTTCATGTTTTTTGCTTCACATCCGGCTCTTGCAAAAGTGTGATAAATATGCCGTCTATTGTTATCTATTTCGCATTATTTATTCCCATAAAAGAATCAGCGATATGTTCAAATTTCATAAATATTTGGATTTTATTTATGATTAAATGATTGGCGTTTTACTACAAATAATAGGTTATTCCGTTTTGTTTAGTTGACGTTGATTTCTGTAGAAGAGTTTACACAATGGATCTATTATAGCTAGTCGTGATCTTTAGAGCTAGTTGGCGGAATGGGTGTTCGCAAGGGGTGGGAGGGAGGTAGCACGCACACTACGCCAACGAAACGAAAATTTGTGAGGTGAACGAACGCAAGTGGCCGCGCAACCAAACATCAGGTTGATTCACTTTTCATCTACGCTCACTCTGTTATGGATATTTATAAACTTTTTTGTTTTTGATAACTTGAAAACTCACTTTTTACCTCTGTGTTGATTCCATTTCTTTTTCGTTATCTGCTTTGAAGCGATTCGAGTCAGTACTCAGAAACTAGCTTCGTTGCGTTGGTAATTTATTTTGCTAGAACATGGCTATTACTGATTTTAAATAGCAAAATTAGGTGTATGATAACATCCCTTCTACTGAATCTCTCGATGTTTTTAGTAACAATTTTTTCAATTATGTTTGAAATTAACAATGTTTTATCCAGAAACGATGACTGTTTTTAAAAACTGATACAATATTTTTATCAAGTAATGTTTTTTTTATAATAGAGTAACAGGTCAGTGAGTTCAGTTGTGAGTTATTAAAATAAAACATTAATTGAGATAAAACAGTTGCTAAACCGATAAATGCAATTACTATTGACAATTAACTTATATTTAATTTGCATAATTATCTAAACTTTAAGCACTTAAAAAAACAATAATATAATAGAACGTGGTGTTGCGGGTTTCCATGGGCGGCGGTAATTGCTTACCACCAGGCGATACGCCTGCTCGTTTACCCCTTATTGCATAAAAAATACCCATATAAAACATTTGTATCTTCAACAACATTCATGCTATCATCATAAAAACTTGCTAGGAAAATATTAGAACACAATGTTCTTATCAGTTTGTCCGGAAAAAAGGAAAGGTGGAAAATTAGTCTCAGATATTGCAATTTATATTAAATAATAATTTATTTCAATATATGTATCTGTACGAGTTGAATGTTTAAAAACTGTGATAGATTTAGTGTCAAAGCTCGTACCGGCAGCAAATAATTGAAATCTGTATTTATTCTGTTCGATAAAAGTAAATGGTTTAATAAATGATTATGAGAACAAATTACTGGATTTCTATTTACTGGTTGAGCTTAGCTTTAGCCAAGCTTTATATGATTTTCTGGTAAAGTATGAAGATGAGGTGTATAGATTAAATGAATGCATTGATATGAATGCAGATGCATTAGTTAGTAAGATATTTATATCATTCACACTTGTATGTATGTAATTGTTGTTATTATACTTATCTTGTATACACAACCGTTGAACCATTAATCACGCCTTCAATGTATAAGAATAATAAAGGAGTTATGTTCTACTGAAATTAAAAAATACATAGTAACATTGATATTTAATAAATCTGTACAAATAATACGTAATTAGTTTTTAGTTAATTAAATATTTATATGAGTTATTGAACCCCGATGTGACCACCTGTGAATACATTTGACGAACATTTTGTAATAAATTGGTAACGCGTCGCGTATGAATTTTTACTTTTATCGAGCATGTGAGCGAAGCGCGCAGGTCAATGACCCAACTGTCCGCGTTTGGCGGCAATTCACAGTTTGCGAGTGCGCACTTTTCTTTACTTCCACGTGTTGAACGTCAATGACGTGTTCATCAGTAAGATATGCTGCCTGGGTTTTTACCTCTTGATGCTATTTCTTGTTAAATATGATTCATCGCTGAAAAATAAATTTCAAGAATGTTTCACACAAATCTTTACAAAGTCATCATTTTTTACTGAAAAATTTTACAGTACACAGTTACAGAAGATTTTGTGAACTAAATATACTTGTATTAATTTTAAAGTCAATCATCATCAGCCTATCATAGTCCACTGCTGGACATAGGTCTCCCCCATTGCACACAACTGTACTTAATTTTAAAAGGCTCGCATCCAGCTTCTACCAGCTGTCCTCCGCAAATCAACACTCCATCTGGCCTGTGTACGTCCTACATGACGTTTGCCGAGACGTGGTCCCCACTCCAGAACTCTTTAAGCCCAGCTGTTGTCAGTTCTTCAGCTACGCCTATGAACTTAGTTCTCTGCCGGATCATCTCATTCCTGATGCGATCCCTCAGAGAAAAGCTGAACACAGTTCCTTTTCATAGCATTCTGGACGACTTTGAGCTTGAGAATAACCCGTACCGTAAGTGTCCACCTTGCATCTCCGTGATATGTTTCTTCAATTAAGGACTAAGAGATACAAAGTTTGTTTGTTTATACATGATTTAGTTAAATACAAGTATTTAAACATCATTTAACTACTGTCCCCTTTCAAGCCTGTTACATAGAAAAGTATATTAATGAAATGTTTCAGGTGTTGTAGAATCTATCTCTGTTTAGAATAATTTGAAAAACACTTATAATTTTATCGAGGGCGTGGTTTCATATATCTGATGGGTCATTTGTTTTTTTTGCTAGACATTTAATCATATCCTTTCAACACATATTTTTTATTATTATGAGTCTGCCAGAGTGACTCTACTCTGCTTGATGGAAAACATGAGCAGAATCCAAGAGTAGTAGTCACTATATTAATTGCAAATGCAGAAGATGCAACAATGCAGCATGATGACCCACACTTTGGCGGCCTATTAAGTTAGCCTATTAGTTCCTGCTAAAATTAGCGTGGCTCTTCCTTGAAAATATCTTGAGGAACTTGCACATTTGAAGTATCCGAATTCGCAGGATTTAATTCGATATATGGCACGCAAAAATACTCAAATAAGGTTTTGTTCATACATAAGTTAACCTATTTAGGTTGTTTTTAAATGTAACGATACTTAATATAATATTAATCAGTTACCCCAATGTTTTTTTAGAGTCTAGATAAAAATATGCTTGCAGAAACATTCTCAAATAAACTATATCAAATGAATGTAATAAAATATCAACAGTAATAATATTCCTACTGCCAACAAGCTAAGAGAACTTACGGGTATACCTTGATTGGTGCAAGCATGCTCAAGCATGGAGTTACATCACTGGTACAGTTTTACTAGAAATAATATTAATAATGCTAACTTGACTAAAAGAAAATTCCCTGAGTAATAGATCCGTCAAAGTACAAAAGTTCATAAGTTTTAAATAAATAATAACTATAGTCACACAACGCCATCTAGTAGCAAACTAACCAGAGTTGATATGATATTGTACTAATTTTTGCCATAGTGGAAAGTCTCAACCTTCAACCTCAACCCGCAAGAGATTTTCACTCCGTTTTTCTATCTATCTTACACTTATTTTCACATCTCACATGGAACGGCAATCCGTCACGACCGGGGAGAGATCAGGCGAAGGATCGACGGATTTACTTATAAATATAATTATATTCATAAATATATTATACTCATGCAAATATACTTGACTGCCCTGGGGGTAGTTTTACATTTTTATTGGTTGTCAATAGATGTTTTAATACATAGTAATCTTATTACATACATAGTAATTTGTCTTTGAGATCCTCATCATCAATCAAAGAAAAGTAAAACTTGACACAAACCCTACGTCAGCGCACCTGGCCAGCGTGTTATAGTGGACTCAAACCTCTTTTCTTACGATAAGCACTACAGTATTTATTAAACCTCTTGTTGTTGACAAGAAAGAACATACATAGTTAATTATAACAAAATGTTTTTTTTTAAATGTCATTTTTAAAGGGTCCTACCAGAACAGAAGGGAAATGCTTGACATTTGTTTCTTACAAAATAATAGAAAATTTCACTTTCATAGAACATAGAAAGAAGAGATAATTTATGATATACTGAAATATTTTTAATTTTGCTTAATTTATTTCTCCATAAGTGAAGATGAGACGGATGTATAGTGCGTTTCGTAAGCCCGTTTAGTTAAGCACATACCATAATGTATAATGTATATATGTCATGCACTTCAAGAGATGTATTCTTTTTAAAAAACAAACTTCATGTCCTTCCAATTCAAAGAAGGTATTTCAACCAGACGAGGTGATCATGCCTCTGAAGGTTAAGGTACAGGTAAGTAGGATTTAGTTCCTTTAGCGCACGAGCTTTAATTGCACGATGCAGGATTAGTAGTGAATTACAAAATTTTAAAGTTTCAGGGAATATCTAAACTACTATTAAACTATCTGAGTTCTTGAAAAATATTCATATCATTAAGTTTCCTCAAAAGTCGAGACATCAAGGCTAGCATCAGGTTCATTGAACTCTTAATAGTGAACGTCAGTATTTTATTTAAACAAATGAATATACCTACCGTCAGTTAAAGTTCTATAGAATTCAAGTCCAAGTCAATGACTGTGAGACGAAAGAGGAAGTGACGTATACTTATAATCTTATTAATTATGAGTTATAGAGAACATTTAACTGTTTAAGCTATCCAGCGGAGGGTTGTGTTGTACCGCGCTCGTTGATGTCGTTTGTATAGCGCTTGCTCTAGCGCCTATTTATTTATTTAAAACTTCTTGCAAACGACGCAGCAGACTTAATGCCATGAGGCACGTCTGCACGTCAACCTTCAGGTGATGTAGACATATGATGCGCTAGGTGCAAAAGACAAAGTGCTGAGTTTGACAAGGATCACAATAATTACTTAAATAACAGATCAACTTACATCGGATAAAACCAATATATACAAATATACTACCATACAAATCTATACATATATAAAGTATTTAAGCATACACATACTTAATATTATTTAAAATACACAGACTGACTGTACTGCCAATTCATCCTGAAGGAGTTTGCGCACTCTTAAATGTAAGGTGGTTTGTGGAAATCCTGATTTCGGCTCGGAGTGTATTCCAAAGTAGAACTGACTGCACATAGAAGGAAGAATTGGTAAAATTGGAGGTGTGAGAGGGGCACAGAAGAAGCAGGTTCTTTGTAGACTTAAGACTTCGGTCGCCTAGTGGAGCATAGGAAGCGGAAGTGTGGTACAAGGTATTCGGATAGTAATGGGGAATTGTGTGTCTTCCGTCTTTGTTTCATTGAACTTTTCAAATTATTAATAATACCTATTATATCACATTATATTACATTACAGTCAAAATCTGAATTGGAAGATATAAATTACAGTTCTCAAGTTTTTATTTTGAAGTTCTACTAACACGCATTTAATTAACAAGTATAAATAACTAAATGGTTAATATTAACACCAAGAATCTTATCATATTATTGGTATTAGTGTTCATTTTTTAACCGACTTCAAAAAAGGAGACTTCAGAAAGTCATGTCATGTCTTAAAATACTAGGGACAGCCTAGGCGCCCAAGTTCTGAGTGTTAACTACCCTGTTAGTCTAGCACTCTAGCAGTTAGCCTTAGCAGCTACAGATCGGATTGAATTCCCGGATAGAGGTAAAGAGTGTTATTGAGTTTTCTAATTATAGAAATGCTTCATAACAGCGCAGAGTTTGGAATTTAAGATCTTAACCCTCCTTGCCTTAAAAACCACGTTAAGCTTTTCAGGTGTAGGACCTACGTCCTACACCTCATCTTTCTCCGGTCGTGTCGAACAGCTGTCATGTCGTATTATGAGAGTTAGAGAATAGAGAGTACCCCAATGCTTTTAAACACCCTTGCAAACTATTATAAAATATATAATACTAGTTGTTGCCCGCGGCTCCGCCCGCGTATATGTCGGTTATTGCGGCAAATAGTAGCCTATGTGTTATTCTAATGTATAAGCTATATTACTGTAAAGTTTCATCCAAATCCGTTCAGTAGTTTTTGCGTGAAAGAGTAACAAACATCCATCCAAACATCCATCTATCCTTACAAACTTTCGCATTTATAATATTAGTAGGATTTCCTACATAGTTGACCGGTTTGTATTGAGACTGCCCGTCATGGTCGAAATCGGATAGGAGTAAATTATTCTGTGTGTGGACTCCCAGAAAAGAATTCTTTAATACTGATGTGGTATTATTCGAACACGCTGCTCTGTCCTCAGGTAAAATATTATTTAAAGGTGCTATCATTTCCTTCCAGAAACCTCACTCTTGTAGTGAAAGAAGAAGAAATATAATTGCTTAATGCTAGTTTTCTATGAAGCTGGTTTTCGATCTGTCAAACTGGCTTATATATGTCATTGACTCTGCCAGTAGTACAAAAAGTAATGAAGCAAGTTCACGTTATACATACCATATCCATTAATGTATTAATAATGTCAAGCTTATTTAAAATAAAAACTTTCCTAAGTATTATAAGAGACATGAAGACAACGCTATCTCGCGACTTCATCTTTGTTGAATACTAAATAAGTTACTTACTAGAAATATATTTAATAGGTATTGGCTATAGAGTCGATGCGTTCCTGGAGCTCTTCCTCACTGCCGAGCTAGGCCGCCGCGGGGTTCAGTGGGTAGACCGGTATTCCGGGAGTCCCACACACGCCCTTCGTCTCCCCACCTAGGGAATGGTGCAAAAAGCATCCCCCGCGTAAAAAAAGTATTGGCTATAGATATTTGCTGACAGTTTTAAACGAAAACTATTTTACAATTACGATAATTTGATCAGATTTCAAATAAAACAACGTCTATTCTAAGGCGTAGTCTAGCATGCTATATTTTGAACGGAGTGACGGTTTTATACTTATATTACAGAAATTATGCAAGGAACACATCGTAAGAATAACGAAAATCATACAACATTTATCACTTTACTTTTTGCTACCTATAGGATAACCACAAAACTATAACAGTCACGTACAAAATAGATGTACAGCAATTTCCTCCCACGGAAGCTCAAATAGCAGAAAGATCTCTTTGCTGCGATTGTAAGAAAACACTACAGTACATTATTCTTCAAAAAGAGTTTTGAAAAGTTGTGTGAATATGTTCATATGTCTATATACCAATATTTAATGAATTGAAAAACTTTGTAGGCACAAAGTTTTGTTAGGTAACAAAAAAAGCGACGAAGTGTGAGTCGGACTTGCCATGAAGCGTTCCCGTAGCAGCAAATAACATAATATAAAAGTTCTTATAGTCCCTTGATTTTCATTTTTTAAACACAATGTTTTATTAGCTTTACCTGTATGTATGTAACAAAATCTTTTAACTTAATTTTCAACTACTTCTAGGAGTCTAATTAACTTCAAAATTTCCACAGGGATTAACGGCCGATGAAAATAAATAGAAAAAAACAAAAGGGTGCTTTTTCTGAAAAAAAAAAAATGTTTTAAAAATCTCAACAAACACACTTTTATAAATACTTATACTAAACTAAAAACATGAAAATAAAATATAGTTTCAAAAAACTAAAAAACCACGTTTTAATAGCAATCGATTTAAGCAGTAGAAAATAATTTAAATGTAAAAAGCTTGGGATGCTTTCTTAAAAATATTTCAATAATATCGCCCCACGCTTTTTACATTATAATTATTTTCTACTTTTTCGCGCGATTGCTATTAAAGCATGTGTTTTTTACTATAATTTATATTTTTGAGTTGATTAAATGAAAGCCAGACTTATAACTTATTAAGAAAAAGTACTTACTAGACCTCGTTCAAACAAATTCAATTTTCGGTTGAAGTTTGCATGGTAATGTACATCCTATTTTTTTTAGTTTTATCTTTCTCTTATTTTAGAAGTTACAGGTGGGACACACACACACACATTTTACCACTTTGAAAGTGTCTCTCGCGCAAACTATTCAGTTTAGAAAAAAAAAATATAAAAAACCTCAATATCATTTTGAAGACCTATCCACAGATATCCATATGGATTAGATAAAAAGTTTTTTTTGAGTTTCAGTTGTAAGTATGGGTAACCCCAAAAATTTATTGTTTTTTTTTCTATTTTTGTGTGAAAATCTTAATGCGGTTCACAGAATACATCTACATACTTACCAAGTTTCAACAGTATAGTTATTATAGTTTCAGAAAAAAGTGGCTGTGACATCGGAACGGACAGACAGACAGACATGACGAATCCATAAGGGTTCCGTTTTTTGCCATTTGTCTACGGAACCCTAAGAACCATCGTTGGGCACTGCTAACATAACTTTTTGTTATACGTGTAATGATCCACTTGAAAACATTTTATTCATTCAATAATAACTTGTGTTCAGTGAGAGTAAATCACATTACATCGAAAGCCTTTAACAGTCTATTGCTGGACACAGGTCTATTCTTTGAAAAGAAGTTAGATCTGGTGTACCACATTGAAGGACGAACTGGTGTCAGGATCAGATCTATTGATGTAGCTAAAAAATGGGTTGAACATTAGACGTTAGGGCACTGAACCGTTTTGTCACTACCCACGTCTATGAGTGTATGAAGAGTTCATTACTTTGATTATTAAACATGCCATAACTCTTTGTAAGTTTACAAAGAGTTATGACATGTTTGCATGTTTATTATTTATTGTATTTGCAATTTCAAAGATGTAAGTTTGTGGCACCTCTTTATTCGTAATGAAGTGATTAACAAAACACAATGATTCTAGATAATGTTTCTTGTTATTAATAAGTGTTGTTCACGTGGCTAGGTGCGCGGGCGCAAAAAGCGTAGTTTCCGCATTGCGCGCAGAGAGCGCCGCCCGCCGCGCTGCGCGATGCAGCCTGCAGGTTACATTTCCGTGCATGTTGCAACACGAGCGACAGAGATACTCAACATTTTTGTATATTGTTTACATTGTGGCTATCGCCACAACATCTTTAAAATTAATTGTAATAGAGCTTTTAATGTTAAGAAATACAATCAGATAAAAACAGTATTGGCTTTATTTACATCACTGACGATATATTGTGTCATTAATTTACATATAAAAAGGTTTGAAAAAAAGGAGGGCTATTCTAACAGCTTATGTATTTTACTTACTACATACAACTTTATAAAATCTGTTATTATTTTTATCTAATAGTGACGCACCAATAACAATTTTATCAGTGACTGATGAAGATTCGACGGCTCTACCGGGGCGGTACTACTCTCGCACAGACGATCAACGTAAAATGACAGCGTTCGTGCTGTCGTGTTTCGTTGGTGAGTGCGAGAACGGAAGCCCAATGATGCAGAAGCATCACTACCATGCTGCATGTTGCATTGTCTGCATTTGCAATGAGTATGGTGACCATAACTCTGGGATTCTGCTTGTGCTTTTCATCAGGCAGAGTAGAGTCATTTTGACAGGGCCAAACATAAAAAAGTACAGCTAGTACTGATAGAGGTGAGATTCTAGAAACTTGAGATAGATAGATAGATCATGGAAACTATATATTTTAATATAAGATTACGTATTTTAAAGGTTTTTAATAGTATCAGTTTTATATGTTTAATACAGTTATTTACATTACATGCAAACAACATTTGCACAAGAATGGAGCCGAACCGTACCTAATGTGAATGACAATTTCCATGTGAAAAACAAAATGTAACGGAAAACTATAATTTAGAATGTAAGTACACAGTATGGTTAATTATTGAACCGCCATTGAATTTTCAATATTGAAAACACATGTCCACACAACAAATATACATTGAATATTCATGAACAGAGCTATGACCTGAGAACACTATCCATATGTCATAGAATAATCTATTATTAGTAAGACCACAAAGCGTGTTTAGTTCTAAGTAGAGCCATAAATGGGCTCCGACGATTTTACGACAGATGATTGTAGTTATCGTAGTGACTGAATAACAATAAAATGCACGCCGCCGCAGGTTGGCAACAGCTGTTGCCAGCGGCGGCTAGCGGTTTGCAAGGTTCAGGTTTACTCGGGTTCATTGCCATAGTTTTGTAACCCTTCTTGTGTAACTCGCTCTCAGCGGCCCTTCTCGCGTGCCTCTCACTTGAACTCGTTATTGCACATACATATATATTTTTTCGAAGTGTCAGTAACGCACTCGCGATGTCGTGACGTGACGCCCTATTATTGACAATACGGTCCATTTGTTGTAGTGCTAGCTCAATCATGAATAATTAGAACCTCGAGCGAGATGTGTGACAGAACAATTCAATCCGTCCGTAGGCAAACGAACTCTGTGGGTGTTTGATTAATAGTGTAGGAACGATCCTCATTCAATTAATTATATAGTTGCTCTTTACTGTGAATTACATTTCATATTTGATATGATACATTCATAACAGTTAAAGATAACACTGTAGTACAGAATAATCAGATTAATAGTACCTATTATTTGTACGTAAATACATAATCATTATCATATCAGCCGTAAGAACTCCACTGCTGAACATAGGCCGCCACCGCCCGGTCGAAATAGAATCAATAGGGGAGGCCTAGGCCTAGGAGGGCAGTGAAATACATAATATATTAAATTATATAAAAAAATCACAACATTAAGAGAAATTGATTGAAATTCAAAGAAATAAGAATCAATTTAATAGAATCACAAACATTTGACTCGGCAATCAATCCAATACGAGTTCATGGTATAAAACGTAAAGTGAATAATGATAATATATTTACATTACTTTGTTATTGTTTGTACTATAAACATCTGAATGTGACGATCTGATGATATTACTCAGTATGTATGTGTATATGTACATGCGGAATGTTTAATTGAGTAGCCGTGTAGGCTGCGGTTCCGCGTCTAGCGGCCGTCGACCCCGCAGCCTTTCGAGAGTATCGAACCGCATGGATTACGTCACCGCGCAAGCCTCCCCCCGATTGCCGCCTGATCACCGCGCCGCGACGCCTGGTGCCAACTGACGACCGTCAAACTATGGAATATTCCTATACCTACTCGTCTATTGCTTAAGAACGTGCATGAAAAACATTCAGCTCAAGGTTGTACATAAAAATAAAAAAAGTAAGTTTCAGTTTAATAAAATGTTTGAAATGCTCGAAATTTCTTATTACTTTGCTATTAATTGTTAATTAAAAAAATAAGAAGAATATTTACGTATACATTTATATTGTTTTGAATAATGGATAGTTACAACGTAGCATTTAAAACAATATGCTACGCCGTAGTCATTGCAAACTCGCGTACAATAATAAAAGTAGCGCTCTCAAAATTTTTGGGCACAAGTTTTGCGCTGGAACTTTCGTTGGTTACGCTCACTCAGTCGATAAGCCAAACATTATCCACAGTCAGCGGCAGTCATCGACCCGCGTCGCTTGCAAGGCCACTCGCTTACACAACTCGACACTAAAATTTTATCGACTTATTTCTTTTGGTTGCTTTTAATTTGTTTACCTAAATCATTATACCTGTCCCTTATGCACATTGCGTAACATTCTCACAGTAGGTACGAGTGATACATTATGCAAACTGTACGAATAACTGAACTAAACATTCTCCTTGCAGTTCCATTTAATGTTGAAAAGCTCTTTGTTTTGAGTGAGCTCGTAATGTTAACTAAACAACAACGTTGTTCTCAATACGGTGAACTCAAGCGATCGGTCGTATAAGCGAGTGGTGGTGCAACGCGAGCAAGCAACAAAAGTACTTTCGGTCGAGTAACGGGACCGCGCGGAGAAATGCTCTACGAAATCGAAACACGCGATCCCGTTAGGCGGCCCTCGCCCTAAGAGCCTGCCGGGATAATCTTGGTAAATCACAGCCGACGATCCACCGTTATAAGTGTTAGCGCTTGTAATTTCCGCTGTATTGCTTTGTTGTATATTATTTTCATCCTCCCTTGTAATGTTACCGTTTTATATCTTTTGAAAACGCACCTGCTGTGAGAGGGTGGTTGAGAGTAATAAAGTCTCTTTCATATTGAAAACATTAAGAGTCAATTTCGAAGTCAAGGGTTTTGCATAAAAGATCTCAAACATTTTGAAAATATGAGGAGAGGGGGGGGGGGGGGTAATCAAAGTGCACAACCAACTTTTCACTCTTTAGTTAGAGATATCAAACGGTCATGATGGTCAGTTACCACGTACCAGGGTGACCCGTCTGTATGTTTGCTATGATATGGAAAAAAAAATGTTTTACATAAATGAATGATTTTGTTATTTCATGACTAAGAACAAAAGTATTTATAGTTTTTAAATAACTACATTTTATGGTATTACAAACTGGGTTGCATGTTAACTTATCGTTACAGAAAAATTGCTGAGTGCGTATATCGCCATCTAGTGATACTTATAGCAACTTTAAGCCTCCTTGTTTTAAAGTCGTGTTTTCATTGGTAAAGACAGACTCAGTGCAGTGGTCCAGTTGTCTTCGTGGTTCAAGTTGTATATACTAGATGGCGTAAACAAGAAAAGGTAATAATGAATTTTGGTGATTTTTGATACAATTGGTGGGAATATCCGTTAATATCGGTGTGATTCCTATGCATTAAATTAAAAACTATTTAAAATAGACACAACTCTGCATTTGCACTCTTAAAATATGTATTAATTTATCTTCCGTAATAGGTTTTAATAATTTCCACGATAGTTTTGGTTTAGGATTTTCATGGTAATTAAAAAATTATAACGTTTATTTTTAGTTTTGCTGTAAACTCTTTTTTTGCGTCTTTGTGTAGAAACTTTTTTAACTTTTTTAGGATTGTCTTCCCGAATTTCTTTTAGCTATCCAGTTCCTAGAGCGAAAATAATTCCAAATGTGGACTATTGTATTAAGATCAAATATATAAGGTGCCAACTGTATTAGGCGAGTCTTTGCCTCGAGCTAAACAACATTTAAGAACTATAATTTTTAAGCAGTTTCTTGTTGTACTTTATCAAACATATACCTACCTTAATTCTAATTAATTAGAAATATTATACTATAAGTGTATCCAATCGTTTATTTAACTTTTGACAGCTCTAATAATTAATCAAATAGTGATACCCTGACCCGTTACCGATTCGATTTCTTTTATCGATCGATTTTGTACATGAAGAAGTTTTAATCGATTTAACACACTCATTGTTTTACCGATAATTTCGTAATTTTATCGATTATTAAACCGCAACACCGGACGCGTAGCGGACATTTTGTAGTTAGTCATAATTCACATTTTCATACGTCGAGTTGAGTATTTTTATTCCTCCGTATTGATTTATTTGTGAATTCTCACGTTTGGTTGAGTTGAGCGTATCGTCCCTCCCTTCGTTACTGTCAAAATGCCAAAAATTAAGGTGCTCAAAGGACAAACAAGAGTTTGTCTTGCGACTTCGTGAATACTTTGAAAAGGAGAGCTGTAATAATGGGCCTCTTATATCAGTGACTCAAGTTTAGAGACCGTGTGATTTGATATAAAATATAATCACAATAATGTTATTGTATGTTTTATTAATATAATCGATAATCGATTTATTTCAAACCCGTTTTTATAGTCTGTGGTCATTCATTATGAATGACACATCTCTAAGTGGGCGGAGCCCGTCCATGAAGTACAGTATTCCCTCTAGTACATTGATCAAAAATTACTACAAAACTTTATGTGCGTGATCTGTCAAAAGTTAAATAAACGATTGGACGCACTATAATGTCATAAATAGTGAAAAAGTGATTTTTTTTTCCCCTTAATTTGTCGGATAACATAATATAGTGATCGTATTAATATAAAATATTTATATTTTTAATTAAATACATTAAATTACTTGGTAGCAAGAACATAAGTTATCTTTGTATATCATGGAGTTATTATTAAGTTCAATGCCATCTATTAGGCAACAGCTATACTACTTCCATTCTCTACGCTTATATTAAGTTGTTCACATGATGTTTATAATTCATCTTTGAAATTGTAATACCATGTTATCGTCTACGTCAGATCATAGCGTCTCAGTCGTCGGTAAGACTGTGAAATCGCGTAAGAGAAGTTAGCAATCATACTAATATTATAAATGCGAAAGTTTTTAAAGATGGATGGATGTTTGGATGGATGTTTGTTACTCTTTCACGCAAAAACTACTGAACGGATTTGGATGAAACTTTACAGTAATATAGCTTATACATCAGAATGACACATAGGCTACTATTTGCCGCGATAACCGACATATACGCGGGCGGAGCCGCGGACAACAACTAGAAATTACTAGCCGCGGGCAACAACTAGAAATTACTAGTTGTTGCCCGCGGCTTCGGCCGTTCAGTGGTTTTTGCGTGAAAGAGTAACAAACATCCATCCTTACAAACTTTCACTTTTATAATATTAGTAGGATATAATATTAGTAGGATATGTACAAACAGTGTCTTAAGAGATGGAATTGCTTGCTAGGCATAATGTTTGAAAAACCTAAAATATTGTGGTGAGAAAATAAATACTTTTATTTATTTATTTATATTTATAGGTCACATCATCATCATCGTCATCATCATCATCATCAGTCCGTTGCAGTCCAAAGCTGGACATAGGCCTCTCCCAAGGAACACCACACAGTCCGGTCTGTTGCTTTCTGCATCCAGTCGCTGCCAGTCCACATGTTACGTCACATAATCTATATAAATAAAATTAAATCACCTAAATATGCGTATGACTGCACCAATTGTATTGGATAATTCTTCTTTTATGTGTTAGCTATTGTCAGGACTAGGTTTGCATTGAAGAAAATTATAAGATATTCAGCAGTGTATTATTTTTTTGTCTACGACTGAACTACCCGTGGAAAGTTGAGGTGGAATTAATATATGGAAATAAATAATAAAAACAATCTATTCGGAAATTTTGGAAATAATTACGAAATAATACAACATTTTAACAAATAAAACTTCCAGACCTGAACCAAATTGAATTGGGACCACTCAGCAAGCACCAGCTTTCAAATAACAAAAGGATCATCAAATCGGTTCACTCAGTCGAATGTTCTGAGGTAACAGACAAAAAAAATACTGTCGAATTGAGAACCTCCTCCTTTTTTGAAGTTGTTAAAAAATTACTTTACGAAGTAAGTGGGGTCAGCTAGTCTATACAAATAAATAAAATTAGAGTGTCTGTTTGTAATATTAAAATAACCGCTTTTTGATAAATGCATATGTATGCATACATGGTACATGTACCAAAATAACATTTTTTAATTTTTTTGTCTGTCTGTCTGTCGGTCTGTTTGTCCGGGTAATCACTGGAACAGCTGGACCGATTTTGACGGGACTTACACTTGCAGGTAGCTGATGATCTAAGGAGTAACTTAGGCACCTTTTTTTGGACTAACTTTTTTTTTATGTTTGGCACCGCCGCAATGACTCTACTCTGCCTGCTGGAAAGCATAAGCAGAATCCAAGAGTGGTGGTCACCATACTACGAATGCAGATAATGCAACAATGCAGCATGGTGACCCATAACCATGGCGGGCTAGTGATGCTTCTGCATCATTGGGCCTCCGGTGTCGCACTCACCAACGAAACATGACAGCATGATCGCTGTCATTTTACGTAGATTTTCTGTGCGAGGTTAGTACCACCCCGGTCGAGCCGACACGTTCGTGCTGAAATCAGCGTGGCTCTACTACCTTGAAAGTACTACCTTTAAAAACTAATACCTACCTACCTTCCGCGGTGTTACCAGCGTTACAGCGAGGTTCAGTTAGTCATAAATAAAAATCATAAAGGTATTATTATCTATATATATAAAAGAGAAAGGTGACTGACTGACATACCCAGAGATCAAGGCACAGCCCAAACCGCTTAACCTAGAATCCTGAAATTTTGCATGTAGGTTCTTTATATAACGTAAGTGAGCATTAAGAAAGGAATTTTTGAAATTCCATTCCTAAGGGGGTAAATCGGAGGATGAAAGTCTGCGTGAGCGAAGCCGCGTGCAAAAGCTAGTATATAATTAAATTCTTCTTCTTTCAGCCGGAAGACGTCCACTGCTGGACATAGGCCTCCCCCAAGGCTCCCCACAGCAATCGGTCCTGTACTATCTGATTCCAGCGACTTCCCACGACTCTCACTACGTCGTCGGACCATCTTGTAGGGGGCCAACCCACGCTACGTTTACCAGTACGCGGCCGCCACTCCAGAACTCTTTGCTCTCTATAATTAAGTACCAAAATAAAATTAATCCTATTGTACCAGATAGTAAACGATTAATTCCTCCTGTAAAATTTCTTACATTTTTCTTTGTTTTTTTTAAAAAGACATCTCCGCATTAGAACATTTTGTGTCGCGGGGGACTTTGTAAACATACATGAAACGGTTGCAAAGAACACCCAGACTCGGAATAACAATCTGTGGATCACAGAAAGTGTTGTCCCAAGTGGGATTTAAAACCACAACACTTGGCACAGTAAACAACTTTATTTTACGTGTGGAAACCCCCTCGGGCCCCCACCGGGGTTTGCGGCGGGGCGGTGTTTGGAATCGAACCGACTAAACCACATGGTGTGCCATCTCTGTGCCTGAGAAGGGAGAGATCCGGGAACTGCTGTTGATAAGACCTCCGGACCCCTCCCAGACTACTTAAACAACTAGGCCAACCATACAGTTGTAAGGAAACGCTACTGTAACACCTTTATTCTTAAGGGCTTTTGCTTGAGGATTTTCATAAAATTTCACATTGTGGTTTTTATGTGATTGACACAATGTGTCGTGAGCATTTTATTATGACAAGCTTTTATTGAACTTGTGACGTATGTATGTAACTATGTTTGTTCGGGTGGAATGTTGTAACTCAATTTAGAAAATCTTTTAAATCGATTGAGCTAAATTTTGTACGCATTTGTATATCGCGTGATAATGTAATAACATTTCGTTAGTGGTAATAACAAGATAGTATGAATTTAATTTCCACAAATGATCACAAGAACTCTGTGAAAATATGATATAACCCCATCGACATTGGTGTAGTATCATTCGTCTTGACGTGTATTTTATTAACACTCGATCAAGTCTGCTTTAGACAAAACAAACAATCAAAATCATACGTTTGGGAGCTTTGATGCCGCAATAAGCTGCAGATAGATATCAACATACAAACACAGACCGATACGTCAAACTTATAAGACTCCTAAAACTTGTGTCGGGCGTTAATAAAAAAATATGTATATTACAAAGATAACTTTATTTTTTTAATATTTTTGCAAAAAGTAAGCGAATACTCTACAAAATATTACTAATACCTCTACAAAAAATAATAATACCTCTACAAAAAATAAGCGATTAAATTTATTGGGTCAGAGTTCCCCGGAAACGATATTTATTGTTTTTTATTATGTGTCAATAAAATAAATTTATTTTCAGGAGATCCGACCATCGTCCCTTCTAATTCGAAGGTATGGTCTTGGGACTTCCTAATGGTTAGCATGACAGATATTTTTAACGTAAATTGAAGCCGTTTAAATGGTCTTGGAAGTTGGAATCATCGATATCGTCGGTACATGAGTTAGATGTCCAGCTACTGGGACGGTTATAATGGTCGTTACAATTGAATTGTCTTTCAATTCCTTACTAATCAGCCTCATCTCATGGCACATGCTCAGGCTGTTAAATTCTCAAAATCATGATTGGCATTCCGCTTTTAACGTTATTTCGTATAGTGGCAGTCAATAAGCATTAAGTGAAGTTAAAAATTTTAAAGAGAAAAAACCATTGGTATAATTTTACGTGTATGTTCTCTGTTGTAGATAAAACCACTAGAGTCACTTAGTGCGCTGTTTCTTAAACTTCAATTTTGTTAAACATTACACTCGTGAGAACATTTAAATGGTATATTCGATTTAAATAATTGAAAACATAATTTGTAGGTACTGATATAGCCTTGAGTACGAAGTGATTTATTTGGATAAGTTTTAATAAAAATTACCAATAATTTAGCCTATATTTTTGTACCGACGTTACTACTGTGTGAGATAACTAGTAGTAGTTAGACTAACCTGTTGTTCAAGATATTGATGTCCTTAAAAAAAAACGGTAATGCTTACTTACATTACTTTGCTCTATTCTCAATAGTATACGCAGCGGATGCGATATAGGGTCTTTTTGGTACTTCCCGTAAACTAAGAATCTTGAAATTTGGTACGAAACAAAGTCTTATAACACAGATAAAGGTGAAATAGCGAAAAGCATAAATTTTTAGTTATATCATAAATTTAAGCCATTGTTGCTGTAAATTTTTGACAATTGCAAGGGAATCAAAACCTATAGGGTACTTCCCGTGAACTCAGAATCTTGAAATTTGGTACGAAGCAACATCTTATAGCACAAATAAAAAAAAATTGAGAAAAGCATAAATTTTAAAACACACACATACACACACATAGGAGTCAGACGTACATTCAACACACAGGATCAACATATTCTATAATGACTACACAAAATTATTAATGTCTTACGTTAATACGTAACTTGTTTTATACAATCAGCTTAAGTATTGTTGTTAGTCAGATGAATGTAATTAAGCTTAAATTACAAGTATCTAGGTAAACACATTGCGTAATGTTCTTTTGCCATATTTCTATCAGGAGAGATGGTCGATGCTTTTAGTACAGGCTTTGAGTTCAGTTTAAGTAGCGAAGTTTCAACCTGCCTGAAGTTCTCATTATAAGTTATCATCTCATAATACTCATTGTCATTTCAGTTACTTTATTTTTAAGTGACAAGTTAAAATGTAAGCTCAAATAGACTAGAAACACTGTACACATACCTTTACAATATTGTAACATGCGCTATAAATAAATTATTTATTATTATTCTACTCATAAAGGTAAACCCTTCTTACCGCAACGGTATATCCTATTTAGGGTTCCGGTGTATTTACCACGTCGACAAAGTTCTAAAATAAGATCAAGAAAAGTATTTTTTTGGGGTACCTCAAGTGAGGATGATATTTATTCTTGCATCTACCCTATATTGAGGGATATCATTAGATAGGTATTTTAGAAACAATAAGAGGTTACTAAGACGATTATTTGATATAGATACCCATTTTCTACCTAGTCAACTCCAAAACGCATTTTATTTTTTAAATAGGGCTCTATTCTTACTCTTTATTCTCTAAAAGTTAAACGCCTAGCTCGAAAAATCTGAAAAAAATCATGATGGCAGTTCATATGATGAACTTCGAAAGAAAACTATAAGGGCTTCGATAAATTTCTTAGTTCAGCAGTTAGCTTAAGTTGTAAAATGCGGACACATGATAAACTTCGTACAAGAATAATGAAACGGTAAGTAAACATTATTCATAGTATTAAATACTAACCCGACTTCCACGTGTCGTTATGGGTGACTACAGAACTCTATTCTACGCGTGGCCTGACACTCACTTTTTATACTCTTTTTGATTTCAATTACATGCATTTTATTCCGTATTTGAAAAAAATGGAGAGTACTTGGAACCAGAGTCAAACTAAAATGTTTAGAATGATATAAAATGATCTGGAGGCATTTCTGAGTTGTTGTGACAAATATATAAGATCTGATGTTCTGTTTTTGAAGAAATCGGGAGACCTCTTCCAATATTGTAAATTAATTTATTTCGATTTGGCATTTTGTATACTCTCATTTACTTTTAGTGGGTTATGTTGAATTATTAATATTAGGCTACTGTTACTTAAATATATTCTGAATAAAAAGGTGAGAAATTAATAGATATACAAATCAGCTTATATTTAGCATATTATGTTATGATTTGGGCATATTAAGAACATGTCAATAAATGTACTATTTCACTACACTTACACATAGGTGTATCCCTACATTTATACCATTGAAATGTACGTATGAGTATAAAAAAGTGTGTACACAGTAGCGTCATCAATCACATATGTTACATAAGGGTACAACGAGTGGTTCGTAAAACGCGAAAGCTTTTTTATCATTTTTATGCTTTATTTAAAAAATAAGCGAATTGATTGGCTGCGCGTATCGTACCACAGGCTCGTGGAGCGCGCAGCGTCCCTCCTCGCGTCGACCAATAGCTGCAAAGGACCTTGCGAGGGTTCTCGCCCTTTATCACTATACAAAAAAATTATATTGTTCTACTGTGCCAAAATTTGGCAACGTCGCAAATTGAAAGATAAATTTTTCGTTACAATCTAACATATGAGAACATGTTTCGGTAATAGAATTTTAGTGAAAAACTTGTCAGGTGGTAATATTTTGTATTCGTGACGAAATGAACTATAACATCACTTTTGTACTATATCTTTATATTAATACGCGAAACAAAAACTTTGTACCTCTTTTTACGAAAATTATTTAAATGAATTACTTCGAATTTGGTACAGTTAAAGTTTATATGGAGGAGGATTGCGCTAAGCTAAAAAACTGAATTATGGTCCACTGGGCCTTCACTAGTAGTTATGAATATAAATAAAATTGTAGTAAAGCAATACGGTATATGGGTTAAGAGTTTCTATAATTAATAAATAATTATTCTCGTAACATAATATTTCTTTTATGCTGTGTTATAACACTCTTAAATTATTTTTATTTCTTTGATAAATCGTTTAGTATAAATTGCAACTAAAATAAAAAAATATTCATGAAATTACATAACTAAACCAATTTAGTGAAATTCGCGAGTTTTTGACAACGTCGTACCCTCATACATCAATAGCTTTTAAAAGACCACTGGACATGACCTTTCTTTGACAACGTATTATTACTAACTTACCTACTTAATAGTTACGAATACTAAAGTACTACCCAAATCAATCAATCTCTAAATTATGTATATCGGTAATGTCCAAAATGATATCATTACTAACAACAACAGTAAAAAACACAGTGAATCCTACTAATATTATAAATGCGAAAGTTTGTAAGGATGAATGGATGTTTGGATGTTTGTTACTCTTGCACGCAAAAACTACTGAACAGATTTGGATCAAACTTTACAGTTATACAGCTTATACATCAGAATAACACATAGGCTACTATTTACCGCGATAGCCGACATATACGCGGGCGGAGCCGCGGGCAACAACTAGTTCTTAATAACTTTCATCAAAAGTGCAGAAATTCATACATGAATATTTGACATAGATTGTAACACGTATTTAGAGAAAGAAGTGAATATATACCATGATTACTTATTTCGTGAATGTAGGTACTAAAGTTTTAATAAAAGTGATACATCTCAAATATATTACGTTAAAGTCGTATTATAAATGCAACGAATACATAGACTTCAAAAATTCTAATCTTTTTATTATTTTATGAAACATTTGTTATCAATTCCGTTAACATCCGTCATCAATATTGAATAACTCAAAATCTGAGTTTGTATTAGTCTCTAAATATAAATGTAAACATGTTTTGCTTATCATTCTTTACTATTTATCAACCACTTGAATGACGGTATTGTGTACGCCCTAAGTATCATTCAAATATTCGAGCTAAACCTACTAATAAACAAACTCACCGTGACTTAAACATGTCACATTTCAATTCATTTATTGTTCGAAAGTTTATTTCGCGAATATGTAAACTGTAGACGTGACTCGATGATTGAACGAATGGTCGGTATTGTGTGCAGGCAAAAAGTTGTTGGTGAGGGTGCAACCGCCCCCACGCACTCTAGTCGCTGAAGTATGCACAAACGAGTCATTCGGGTGATATGATGACTTGTCACATTTTGATCAGATACTTTTACTTGTACATATATTTAGGTACATTTTCAATAGATATGCAGGTACTTTTCTTCTGACTGAAGTGACGAAGAAACACAAAATCCTTCCCATTACTGATGACTATATGACTTTTTTTTATGGTATAGGGGGCAAACCAGCAGACGTATCACTTGATGGTAAGCGATTACCGCCGCCTATGGACACCCGCAATACCAGAGGCGTCACTTCTGACGCCGCGTGCGTTGCTGACCTTTGGGGGATCGGGAAAGGGATGTGGGTAGGGGTTGGGTTATGAGCCTCCGGTATCCTTACTCACTCGGTGAAACACAGCGCAAGCGCTATTTCACACCGGTTTACTTTGAGGACGTGGTACCACTCCGGTCGAGCCGGCCCATTCTATGTATAATATATATGTATTTACAAAAAAAAAAGAATATATGTATTTGTTTCAGTTGTCTAGTACCCATAACACAACGCTTAGCTTGGGACTAGATGGCGATGTGTGATAGATGTCCGAAATATTTATTATTAATTTAATTATTATTATTCATGCCAAAGCGTGGCTCTCCCATGGATCTCTACTAGGTATAGTTTGATGTTACTACTGTCAGAAAATGTATCTTATAAAGATTATTTTGATGAATTGCGATTTCACTTAAAGTACTTCACTTTACGTAAAAGTTTAGTCCTAAAACTAATATAGACAAATATAAGGTCAAATTCAGTAACTCTCTAAATTTAAATATATCACTTTTTATTACTGGGCTGAGGGGTGACACGCGACTCAATCCTACGGAATAGCGTTCCTTTAATATGAGGGTTTATTCACAATCCTCAAATTGGGTTTTTTTGGACTATTGTGATTTTTTTCCTTTTTTTATCATGGTCAACGAGGGGTCAGTTTTTTTGAATTTGCCCCTATTTCCATCAGATTGATTGACAGACAACGGTCACTTGTAAATTACCATCTGCATTGATGTGAAAATAATAAAAATAATCATCACCAGTAATTTCGAATCTCTTGTCTTTCTCTATAGCAAGTCCACAAATCTAAAAAATGGTAAAAAATTTAGTAGCGTTACAGTCCTTGGTCACTATACTTTACTATACTTACCAAGTATTATAGAATATTAATTTTACGGACTCGAACTCTATAACTATGACGTTATTAATATTGTAATATGCTCCATCAGAATATTCAAAACGTAGTTACAGAATTCGAGGTCTCGAAATTAAGATCCTTTAGATTCTCAGTTGCCGTAAAGGCCAAAAACAAATTCAAAGTTATTTTACAAAGTTATAAAGTTATATTACAGTCCTCTAATATGGATGGGCCGCATGAATTAAGATGCAGTCAGAACGTCTAGCCGGTAGCAACAGCTGAGGTATTCAAATGTGACTCAGTTTAGACTAGCTCACAGCGTCAAAACTGCGTGTATTAGAGGTGATTATACTCGTATTATGTGTGCACAGCCTACAATGTAAGTTGCGTTGCGATCCTTCTCAAACTAATATTATCAATTCAATATCAGTTTTACTACGATAGCATAGTCAATTTTCTTCGTAACTAATCTAGGTAGAGATTGTCGACATTATATCATTTATTGTGAAAAAATAAACTTTCTTGATGAAGTGCTGGTAGTTTGTTCTTTATCTCTTACCCACTTCTTATAGTAGTAGTATACATTATACATATTATATACTTTAATTAAATACCTGAATGTACGTATTTACAGTACTTTGGGATTGTGTTTGTGTGCCTGGTCGGAATGTAAGGTAATTTACTTGCAATGTTTTCTGTGAAAGTAATTATTTAAACATTCAGCTACTTCTTACTCTTTCGATTGTATATGGTACTGGTGTCTGATGAACGTGAACATGAATTGAGAAGTTTTTAACTTTTAAACGGGTAATAATTTAAACTTTACTTTTATGTCATGAAACAGGAACATGCCAATTGGTATAATTGTGGCCACAATAATTTAGAATGCATTACATCCTAAAAATTAATTACATATTGTCTACTCTTAAACCATGATACATAGTATACATAGTGTACACCAATAGTATATATTCGTAAAATACACCTAACACTTATATCTTAGATATTATACGTATTTTACTTGCAATCTAAGATAAAATCTACTCTTTGTTATGTTCAAGGATTATTTTTCCTTTCTCGTCTTAGCCACATATCTTTATTCTATATAAATTTTATTTGTCATTCTCATTAACAAGGATGGGTCCACCATTGTCGTATGTGGGGTCTGCGGCACGCGTCTGATCTCTATTCTTAACGTCAGGCCATGCACTTTTTACGGCTAATATTTATGCATTAATAGATAAAAAAGTCCCCTATTTACAAATAACAGGGACCTTTAATCCCAGCGCTTATTAAAAGTAAATATTTCATAGAATATAATCAGTGGCGGTTTTAGGATATTTTGAGGGATAAAAAAATATTAATGAATTAATTTATCGTTTTTTAAACGCTGTGAACCCACCGTTATTATTATTTTTAATTTTAGAAGGAAAAGTTGGAAGAAAATACACCTTCATGGTAGACATAAACTTTTACGGATATTTATTTAGAACATTTTTTTGGCAAGGTTTTGTTTGCGTCTTATTTTGTAACTACAGATATTAAACTACAACAACAACATTAATCGGCAAACAGTTGTCTCTAAGTAGGTAGCTAACAATGTTAGAAAATTAACACTACTAAAATACTTTTTGTACGCGAACAATAGGATATCATATTCATTGTTTCCCTACTAGACTAGATATAAGGTTAACCTTTATGTATTAATCATAAGTTTCTCTATGTCTACCAAAAGACAGATTTAAAACATACCTTCATTATATTTCATTGGTTTATACGCATGAGTTCCTATATTGTACACGTAATTATATTAAAATACAAAACAGACCTGACAAAGGAGTTAGCATTCAAAAATAATCAATATAAATGAATATTAATTGAGTATTTCATACTCCCTGCTTTTCGAGTAGAAATGTGCAAATAGTCGAAAATGTGCATGTCAAATGTGTTACATTTAGTTTTAGAAATGCTGTTTAGAAAAAAAAATGGAGCATTGACGTACGCGCCGCGCGCCCAGCGAGCTGCGTAGGGTAGATCAGGTAATGCTAAAGTGGCCACGTTTCAAAATTTTAACTGGATATGTTTAGCTAAGTAATCAAAATTGGTAACGTAATAAGTTTAAAAATAAAAATATAATAGTAATAATAATAATAAGTAATTTAGGAAAGTATTCAAATGAGCTTCTGTCATGCGCACGGACCAGGTGAAATACCTGGGATCTGTATTACGCGTGGCCGGTTGCATCGATTGCGACGTCAAGACACGCATTACTGCCACGTGGGCCAAGTAACGTAAGTTGACAGACGTCATTTGTGACCTCAAAATGACGGTAAGGTTAAGGGACAGGTCTATAAAACTATCATAAGGCCTGTTCTCTTACATGGTTGTGAGGCGTGGCCGGTGCTGGAGCGACCCAAGCAAGAGCTGCTCGTCACGGAGAATAATATGCTGCGGTGAATGTGCGCAGTCACCCGAAAGGATCGTGTGAGAAACTCCCGCATTAGCAGCGACCTACGTGTCCGTGGCCATGCCGCCTCCACCGGGTCGCGGTAAAAGGTGTAGACCTTAGAAGTGCTGGCTTGACGTCGTAAAGGGTGACATGCGTACTTATGGTCTCACTACCAAGGATGCCGAAGACCTGACAAAATGTGTGTGTGTATTATACACGAGAAGAAAAAGTAAGAAAGCGGACCCCTGAATCCAAAGTTTTTCCAAAGCTTTGGAAGCAACCGGGAACAACGCTAATATGATGATGATGATTCAAATGATCTTTTTTCTATTTTATATTTCGGTTTGCGTACAATATCTACATCTCTAGTTGGGATTAAAAATTAACCATAAATGTAATTTATTACTTTAATTAATTTCTAACTTTGTGATCAATTCATTCCACAGATAGCACTGGCAACTCTAGAAAGAGACCAAGAAAAGTAATTTGGACATTACAATAGCCATTATCTTTTATTTTGAATTTACATATGTATATACTTGCCTGTATTACGCAAAATCGATAATTAAAGGCAAAATATTTATTTTATTGCATGCTTATGATATTTATAAATTTTGAAACCTTTACTATTACAAAGTTTAACATAGTCCTACTTTTCTAAATAATGTGGTTAATGTACCAAGCATTGTGTCCACGAGCTGACCAGCAGATGTGCGGCCGGCTGTTTGTATTCAAACGTCGTAGTGCGCATGCGTGCCCTAGCCGAACTTTCGCAAATATGGCCGCCGACCATTCCAAAAATCTCTTAAAATACAGACTTTGATTTTAAAATTCTACTGATTCTTTATTCATCTAGAAATGGTTTTATTCTCAATCCTAAATTTTTTTATAAAAATCAGTATATAAAGTATTTAAAAATGAAGTATTGTTCGTACAAGTAACATAGATGAAATCTTATTTTAATTATTTTAAGACGCCTAATACTACTATCTCTCTCCATTAATATGAAAATATCGACCATTGATAATATATAAGAGTATAAAATATATTTGATTTTATGAGTTTATTGACCCATTCAACACATATGATTAATCAAGTTTATCACGGTTAGTAGAACTAGGAAAAAACATAATAGTAGAAATAATAGATTACTAGAGAGTGAAGACGCTACAATTATGTATTACTTGAAAACACAAATGTCAATACATAAACAATCTTTATTTTTGGTTTAGTCTGAATAGCAAGTAACTTTAATAGGAATTCTAATACAATAAACTAATAGTGATTTAATACCATTTTATCAAAAAACTACTATTAAGCTAACAATGGGTTAGTTGTCAACTTAATAGAGTATTTCAATTACTGAATTGTTCTGATACTGTATTTTACTTTATTCATCATCTTCAAGATAAAAACTGCTGTCAATCAATTTAAACGTTTAAGATATATTCTGATCAAATATTACTTTAATAAAATCAGTTTTGTATGAAAATTAACGACGGAAAATGATATTCGAGTCTACAAAAGTAATTTCGTTTTACAAATTTTAAAGTCTAAAATAATGCCAAAATATGATTGGGGAAGGAATAGTGATTCCGTAAAAATATGTCTTGTGTATCTTTGGTGTAAGTTTTAGATGCCATATCGTGAATACCAAACATACTCAGAGAAAGGTTCATGGCGAATTTATTCGCTTTGGTTTAATTTAAGCATTCTCAAGAAACTGATATTAAGTTTGAGAGTATGTTAAGTAATTCTTTATATTCTGTACTTTTCACATAAACGACCATTGTATTTACTTGTAGAAAATGTAGCCAGCATCCCCCATCCATGCGCGTCACCCCAAAATCAAAACGCACCACGCAGTCTTTCGGTAATCGCCACGCGTGTCACAACTCTAGCATGTGTACTATTTGCGAAACATACTTACGATACAATAAAACACATAATAAAAATACGTACAATCTCTACAATACGTAAAAAAGGTCCAAATAATAGCCGACCAAAATTGAACTTTTTTTTGCTTTTCTTCTCCGCCCCGGTTCACATTCGAGTAACAAGTGTGGTGTGATTGTGTTCTATTATCAAATTATGTTTGTTATTATAAAAAACCTATGTATCAAGAATTTTAAGTAGCGCGTATGTGATACTTTTGGTTAGGGTTTCTCTTCATAGGGGCGGCTCGCAGCGTATATGAAGGGTGAGACACTTTTATATACCTACCCAAGTTTGAAATCAGCAAGTCAATCGATTACAGAATAAAAGAATGCCTTGAAGGTTTTAAGTAGAGTGTATACCAGTTTATACACACTGTTAATCTGTTTACTGAAATTGTTTTTTCAGTTATTTCCTCCAATCGATTTTAGGTATCGTTATAATGCAAACAATTATAATACGATTAACAAATATTTTATTATTTTTATGGTTATTTAAAGGAGATAAATAATATAAATACAGTTAAATATTAAGTTTCTAAAATGAAATCTACAACATTTATGAATCCTAAACCTTTTTTCATTTTTATAAATTTCTTCAAATTGAGAGTTCAGAACGCAATTTGATCATTAGGAGATTTTTCATAAATATGCATGAAATGTGAAATATAAAAAAAAAAAAACATTTTATAAGATATATTGAAATATTTTTTCATATACCTACTTTAAAGTTTCATTATTAATTATGCAACAATTATATATTTCTCGTGTCACGTTGCTGGTTACGATGGACGCCGAAACTATCTGACCGATTATCAGATCTTTTTAAAATGTGTGTTTTGCTGGTGCGCCTCAGATTACATAGTTCACATTACGAATAGCATCAGGATTACATCCAATAGGAGCATGATTGAAAAGAGACCCAGACGAAGTTGCGTGGGTCAGCTAGTATGTTCATAATAATATATTAACTGACCAGCTCAAGTTCATCGGCGTTTTTCAAATGGAATAAATTTAACTGTTAATGCAACACTTTTTTTTTTTTTTTTTCTGTTTGACCCTGCCATAATGACTCTACTCTGCCTGATGGAAAGCATAATCCAAGAGTGATGGTCACCATACTGCGAACGCAGACAATGCAATAATGCAGCATGATGACACACACCATGGCGGGCTAGTGATGCTTTCGCATCATTTGGTCTATTGGCGATACATACGATGCACCTTTCCCATCCTCGATAAATAGACCATCGATTATTTTAAGACTTTTTTTTTAATTCAAAGAAGTTAGTGAATGTTACCTTGCAGCTACTTTTCCAAACAGCATTCTTTATATGTCTTTCTCTTCGTCATCAATCTCATTCTAATCTTTGCCGTCCTTTAACTTAACCTGTAAATCCCTGAAACCAAATTTAATTTATACAAAACTAGCTGACCTGGCGAACTTTGTACCGCCATATTTACATATCTGTCTCAGCTTCCCACAGCCAGTGTACAGTCGCGGACAAAAAATATTGACTTTTCCCGTTATTTTTTAATTTTTCTTGTACAAAAACTTTGTCATAACAATAAAAAACATATAAAAAAATGGTGCAGCCGATCGGAAATTATGCGCGTACATACATTTTGGCCATTCATTTTTATTTAAATAGATTTAGTTATTTAAATTTTAATAAGTTCTCCCAATGATGACGGATGAAGAATACGGAACGCCACCATCCTTGTTCATTCAATGGGTATCGTGAGAGGTGACTAAGGAGGGACATTACTGCAAAGAGAAACCCTTTGCCAACCTGTTTGACCAGCGTGGTATACTAAGTATAACCTCCTTCCTAGTTAAAGGTTCTATTGATGATGATGATGAAATTTTAATATTGTAATTGTTAATCTGGTTGGACTTTTTCGTTGCCTGCTTGACTTTTTCTGATTTTGCCATCATTTCTCCTCTTAGATTTTTTGCAGAAAAAAGGGTTGGAACATATAAAGTTCTAATAAAAAACTGTTTTTGCCTCTTCTATCTAAAAATCAATTAAAATAAAAAAAAGTGATCGCAAAAAGTAAAATGTTTTGATGATGCTCGAAAATTAGGTCACTCTGTCCATAGGAATTAGAAATTAAGGTCAAATTTGTTACACAGTATTTGGTAACCCTCGTATAAAAACGAAAACCATAGCAAGTACTTAATGTGTATCAAAACATAAACTGATATTAAGTGTAATATTTTTTTTAAAATATTTTCTTGATGAAAATTAAAGACCAGAATAAAATTAGTACTGAACACTATTTTTTTATGTATATAATGTTGTAAAACTAGTGTCTGTTTATTTGATTGAAGGATTGTGCTAATTTAAGGCACTATTTGATTGAATTGAAAAAATATTGTATTGGATAAATTGTTGTTTGACAAAGTGGTTTATTGAGGAAAGAAATCTTTCAATGAAAAAGTTAGAAAAAACAGAGAACATTTATTACTGTTGGTAGCCATGGACGCAGTTGTTCAGATAAGCTGTTTGGGTATAAAAAGTGTATACTCAAAGTGTAATTGTAGTTACTGGTTTAATAGGTTTTTTTTTTTTTTTTTTTTTTTTTTTTTTTTTTTTTTTTTTTTTTTTTAGTTTTTTTAGTTTTTTAGTTTTTTTCCACGGAGCGACTGGCATCAGACCTCCACAACCTTGAGGGTGAACTGAATTCGAAGGTTGAACTAGTTGTCAGTATATTTGAGGGCGCTGACTTCTTAATAACGATTGCCATAGATGTTCAAGTTTTTGCTTTGCAAGAATCAGTCTATTTAAGAAAAACTATTCGTGTAGAAATCTAGGTACTAGTTTTACCTGTAATGATGTACGAGATGTAAATATTTTCACTTGGGCTGGTCCACGACTTAAAATAGAGCGTGTGATGCTAGACATTTATTTAGTCATTAAAATTCGAAACAAAAGAATGCTGCAGAGAAGGATGTTACATGTAGATCCGTTCTGGGGAAGGTTAGTTCAATAATTTATAGCAAAAGGCTGATAAAAAAAAAACTTTATTATAAACAGTGATTAAATTATTACCTATTACCTGTTATTAAGACCTTTAACAATAATATAGAAACTTAATATCTATATGGGAATATTAAAATATTAGAGATACGTACTTCTAGTGATGGATTATGAATATTGAATGTCACTACCACTTTTCATCGTAAGAAGCGAGTAAGAGAACAAATTGAGCAGAACAACGTCACTCCATGGAAAAAAAACTGGAAACAAAGCTAGCCAAAGCTATACCAACAAATCCAGCGGACCTCTGGTTCCCGCAATTGTCTGTTAAAGGCTATTGATGACAATGTCGAAAAACACTCAAAAGCAGAGGAAAGAGTACATCTTTATAAAAGAAAGACAAAATGTATGTCGATTTACTTAAACAGGAGTATTTTAATATATTTGTAAGGGGCCTATAGTAGGTAGGAACGGGCTTTTCCTTGGTATGCTCTACCAGGTTACTCATTGTTTACGAGCTACCTCGCCTGTTATCCCCTGTATACCAACCTGAAAGTGTTAATCAATTCTTATTTTACATTGTCACCATTTCGGCAAATTTATTTTAGCTTTAAAATAGGAATCTGCGGGATTGCTACCATGTACCTTTTTGTTTGTGAGGATCCGATATTTCGGCGCTGTTGTAAGCGCCGAAATATCGGATCCTCACAAACAATATTCAGGTAAAACCGGTTGAACTAGTAGCCCATACTAAATAAAAGATAGAAAGGCGATGATGATGAGACTGATTCTTGCAAAGCCTCAATAGAAATTCCATTTATGGCTACTTCGGATAGTTACGGATGATGTGTTATTATTATTACTATAAACCTGATAGTAGGGTACCTCCTACACTAAAGTTATTTTAAGAGTCTTTACCACCTATTAAACCAGTAACTACAATTACACTTTGAGTATACACTTTTTATACCCAAACAGCTTATCTGAACAACTGCGTCCATGGCTACCAACAGTAATAAATGTTCTCTGTTTTTTCTAACTTTTTCATTGAAAGATTTCTTTCCTCAATAAACCACTTTGTCAAACAACAATTTATCCAATACAATATTTTTTCAATTCAATCAAATAGTGCCTTAAATTAGCACAATCCTTCAATCAAATAAACAGACACTAGTTTTACAACATTATATACATAAAAAAATAGTGTTCAGTACTAATTTTATTCTGGACTTTAATTTTCATCAAGAAAATATTTTAAAAAAAATATTACACTTAATATCAGTTTATGTTTTGATACACATTAAGTACTTGCTATGGTTTTCGTTTTTATACGAGGGTTACCAAATACTGTGTAACAAATTTGACCTTAATTTCTAATTCCTATGGACAGAGTCGATTTACTTAAAAACAACGTCGAAAAACACTCAAAAGCAGAGGAAAGAGTACATCTTTATAAAAGAAAGACAAAATGTATGTCGATTTACTTAAACAGGAGTATTTTAATATATTTGTAAGGGGCCTATAGTAGGTAGGAACGGGCTTTTCCTTGGTATGCTCTACCAGGTTACTCATTGTTTACGAGCTACCTCGCCTGTTATCCCCTGTATACCAACCTGAAAGTGTTAATCAATTCTTATTTTACATTGTCACCATTTCGGCAAATTTATTTTAGCTTTAAAATAGGAATCTGCGGGATTGCTACCATGTACCTTTTTGTTTGTGAGGATCCGATATTTCGGCGCTGTTGTAAGCGCCATGATCACGGAGTAACAAAAAGGTACATGGTAGCAATCCCGCAGATTCCTATTTTAATGTTACTGACCATGAAAGTTTAAAACAATATATTGATTTTAGCTGTCACAAATTTGTTCATATAAGAAAATATTTACTTTACAGAGTGCAGCGTTTGCGCAGCAGCGGCTGCCGCTGCTGCTGCCGCTGCAGCCGCGGCTGCATCGTGGGCTGCCAACCATGCGGCTGAAGTCAGTAAATCGCCTACCATCACAATTAAAAGCGCTGTCAATGGAATCATACAGTATAATGGCAATTGTAAGAATATATTTTTAATGTAAATATCATAACAGGTCTCATCAAGCAACAAAAATAAAGTTAGATTTCACTTTAACAATAAAACCCTTAAAACCACAATACATACATGATTTGTGAAGGACTAGTTGTAGCCCGTGTACCGCGTGTATGTCGGTTATCACGGCAAATAGTAGCATATGTGTTATTCTGATGTATAAGCTATATTACAGTAAAGTTTCATCCAAATCCGTTCAGTAGTTTTTGCGTGAAAGAGTAACAAACATCGATCCATCCATACTTACAAACTTTCGCGTCTATAATATTGTACAGGAGGATTGTACCTATAACATTCATTACTATTTTCATTACAAAAACCTAAAATTAAAACTCTGTCAAAATTCATGTCCTGCTTATTGATATATGTAAATTGGAGGTAGGAGCATAGCTCATTACACCAATTTTAGTTTTTGTTTCTCAGTACACATTCTTATTTATTTGTCTATTTGAAGGCAAATGGCAATAGTGGTATTCTAGCCAATAGTATGCACCAGCTGTGTGTTTGTGTGTGTTCTTGTAATGTTTTTGTTAATAGTTTATATATTTTTTTAAATTTCGAATCATTAACTGAGTGAGCACTTGACTAGACATACTGGGATGGACTCGGATCAATCTTAACCTGATATACGCTGAAGGTTTGAATTAAGGAAAACTGTTAATAATAGTTTGTACTTGGGAGTAAATCTCCCAAGTACAAACTATTATTAACATTTTTCCATTTCAAACGTCTATATGAGATACGCAATGAGAGAGGTCTATGTCCCGCAGCTGAACCCCGCGGTGTTACCCGCGTTTATTGTTGTACCACGGGTAACGCCGCGGGACAAAGCTAGTCTAAAAAATAGCCTAAGTTACTCCCTGGATCATCAGCTACCTGCCAGTGAAAACCCCGTCAAAATCGGGCCAGCCGTTCCAGAGTTTACTCGGAACAAACAGGCAGATAGCCAGACAGACAGACAGACAGACAAAAAAAATTTTAACTACATTTTTGGTATATGTACCGTGTATACATACATATGCATTTAGTGAAAAGTGGTAATTTTAATATTACAAACAGATACTCCAATTTTATTTATTTGTTTAGATATAGGTGCCATATGAGTAGTAGAGCTCATCTAAGTGTAAGCCACTACCGCCACTCATAGATATAAAAAGAAAAATTTAAATTTTCAAAAAACCCATGAAAGTTCAAACGTAATTGAAAAAGAATAAAAAATCCAGCCAAGTGCGAGTCGGACTCGCGCTCCAAGGGTTTCGTAAAACCTGTAGGTATATTGTATCATGTTACTAAAAATATACGCTTTTCGCTATTTTTCTTTATCTTTTCTATAAGACGTTGCTTCGTACCAAATTTCAAGATTCTGAGTTCACAGGAGGTAGGTTACCCTGTAGGTTTTGATTCCCTTGTGAGTGTCGATAATTTGCAGCATAAAGGGCTGTATCTTTTGATCCTATCAAAAACACTTCAATATTATGATATATACCTTGGTTGCTCACTTCAACGACAAAAGAATTGAGATCTAAATGAGCTCCAAGTTCAATGATCAGTCCTGAAAATTTATTTATAACAACATATTTTTTTTAAAACAACTTAAGATGTCATTTGTTCTTCAAACTTAGGAGAAGATACGTCTGCTCGTTTGCCCGCATATTACATAAAAAAAAGAATATTTTAAAGCCTAAATTTTTGGACAACAAAGTGATCCTATAAGGATTCCCTTCTTTTCTTTTTTGTGCTATGGAACCCTAAAAAGGGTAAAACCCCAGACATCTATTCATTTTTCAAGGTACATCATACAAGTTTTCATAGCCTACGTACGTATTTGGTTCTCGATGATCATTGTTATTCATAATAGCTTAGGTTTCAACTTAGAAATATATTTTCTTTAAACATAGTTTGTACTACGTTATTTACTCGTAATAACAGTCTCACGAAGAGTTGGTAGTGTAGTATTCACTGAGTAATTAATTGTGAGGATACTCGTATTTTGAAAAGTGGCGCTAATTATAACTCCGGTTTCTCTTGCTGTTGTCGTTGATCATTCTTGAACACGATCTTCTTCGACCTCTACTTTTAAAAGTATACAATTATTTGATTAAATTGTATGAAATAGAATTTGAAAACTTTTAAATTAAGAAAAGTCTTATCTAGAAACAGCTGTGCCCTAGTAAAACTTTGCTCCGTAAGTCAACCCATCTAAATGTGTGTTAATATTCATAAGTAAATATTCTATATTATTATTCCTGAAAATGAATCGTTGTTCGTTATTCTTATTAAAGCTTCGGAAGGTCTGAACCGATTTAATTAATTTTGGTCTTGAAATATTTGTGAAAGTCCAGCAAAAGTTCAAACTGTGAGAAATACGGAAAACTCAGACTTTATCCATTCTTCTTCTTCTTTGATAAAATGGCAACCAGCCGGATCTCTCGGATCAGCTATTTCTGCTAATGTCAAGCGTTTTATAGTCTTCAAATTATAAGACCGTCTTTTGAAAAACAAAAAACGATCTTCGAAATTTTTACAATGATGAGATAGCAACCAGCCTTATAATAACAGTTATATCTGTCAATATCAAATGACAAAAGTCCTCTAGTATTCAAGTCATCGCCGTGATGAAATTAATGAAAAAAATTATGGATGACTAGTTGTTGCCCGCGGCTCCGCCCGCGTATATGTCGGTTATCGCGGCAAATAGTAGCCTATGTGTTATTCTGATGTATAAGCTATATTACTGTAAAGTTTCATCCAAATCCGTTCAGTAGTTTTTGCGTGAAAGAGTAACAAACATCCAAACATCCATCCATCCTTACAAACTTTCGCATTTATAATATTAGTAGGATTAGTAAGATTATAATATTAGTAGGATATGAAATAGGGCCGCCTTACGAATAAACAAAAAACGACTTCCAAAAATAGTGTCATTTTGACAAACGACCGATATATTTTAATTTTCTGTCAAATATTTGTGCGTGCAGATTTTGATCGTATAACTAAACTTAAAATAGATATAAAACAGATAGCCAAGTCACATAAAATCAAAAATAAACTCTCATAATTAATTATCGAGACATAGTCAAACGACAAAAAGTTCTAAATAGCAGCTTATGAATAAAAAAATTCAAGGGCGGCATAATTTTTTTTTTAATTTGGTCCTATTAATTTATCTCTATAAGAAAATACTTAATAAATAGCTAAAATAGCTTCATAGATGAAGGTGATACGCAGTTCACCAGGTTATCAAAATCTAATAAAACAGATCTATAACTACGTCAGTACATATTCTTATCTATCTTACAACGTTCAAAACACCTGTAATAATATTAAGTTTTCACTTTTACTTTATCTGTAAGCAATAGGTAAAAATACGATTTTTTTAAGATGCCAATACCAGTTATATTTAGGGTATTATAAGCACCACCCCTCGTAGGGAACTAGGGAACGCCTCTATTTGAAAGCTCAGACAAATGGAATTGGGGTCGTAAACTTGTTCACGGCTCACAAGCTACGCTAGAGCTGTTCTGTTTAGAGTTTACTGAAATCAAAATAGATGGCAGTAATAACTTTGCTTCTATGGTGCCATCTACAGCTTATACAATAAACTAAGAAATTTGGGATTGTAATAAAGTAGATGCTGGTATCTGAGTTTTGACGTAAGAGGTCTCTCAAAGTAGTTTGTTGGGTTATTTGTTGGTTGACGGTATTTCAATTTGAAACTGTAAATTGTTTGCTTTCTCATAAATCTATCCTGAAAAAAATAGAAATTATAAATTCTAGTTTTGAAAAAATATAACATAAACCTATAGTAAAGCATTGTACTAAATAAAAACTTGATTTCAGCTCTATTCAAGAACCATTTGAATTATTAATATTTTATCCAATACGTTTTATTTGATTGACCTCTACTATAAGCGGAAAGATCTGGCAGTAGGTACATTAAACTGTGTGGTTATCATTTCAAGGCCGTCAAACCACATCTAGCCCTTAGTATCTACTTGTATGAATTATTATTCACCAGATTATTGACCAAATTTTAAACATTACGCTTGCTTATAAACGTGAGTCATATTTCTAAGAAGGGAAGAATAACAATCGACTAATCAGCTAGCTTAAATTTACATTGCTATGTAGAAATTAAAATTGTTAACGTACAGTTAACATTTAGGTTAGGGTGAAAATATCAGAGAAAGTGAATACAGCAATCGGTCGAGTTACATTATTGCCAGAACTTGTTCTTATTGTGACGCAGCTATTGTCAAATACTGTTGATGCATAAACACAAATGTGGAATAGATCAGTAACAATGAAACTGTCCGGCCAGTTTGTCAGAACATCATAATGTCACTGAAGGGGACTCCTTCTAACGTCTGAATTTCCCCAAATCTGGATCATACCGGAAATATTAAAATGTAACGTATTTAGACTCATGGCTCTAAAATTTAATATATTCAAGCAAAGAGTGCATATTCAATTTGAATTTTGATATTCCTTGATCTTGATTGAGAGTTTTTTAAATTAATTTTGATTTCACTGCATAATTTGTATTATTTTCAGTTACGTCTCATTCGATAACTAAAATGTATGTGGGTTCTGACGATGACCACTCATATTCTCTTTAGGTTTTCTATGAAAACATATAATATTACCGATCAAGGTAAGACTTGTTTTATTTTGATTTTATAAAGTACTAGTACGTATAATTTTATGGAAAAAATAGTTATAAATAAGTAGAAGTACTGAAAAATTTGTTAGTAAAATACAATTAACGAACAAATTTTTGCAGTACTTCTTTTTTACCCTGAAACATTAACCTAGCAAAAAAGAAGTTGATAATGCTTTCGAAATAATTTTAGAAAGCATTATTAAAATCTATTCCTGAGCCATATGCTTACCAACATATAGTATGTACCTAGTTACTGATAATTATTTTAATTTTAAAGAATAATTTATTTCCAAACGCAATTAATTGTCTAAGTACATAATTTCTATGTGACATATAGCTTTGTATTATAAGCACTTGAATTTGTACTGTAATTAGTTGAATTCTACAAGAGACTGGTATGTTGTTGTTTTTAATCTCATGCTCAACACGTGGATGTTGTAGCTATTGCGTAATTGAATAAATCGAAGGCAGTTTCACTGATGGTTGTTTGTGCGCATTCTTTATCTTTACGACTTTCAGATGGAGTATTTTTGATGTTTGACACACTTTGCCCTCATTCAATAAAGCTAGAATCTTGATATTTTCATTTCCTATGCTATAAATCGTAACACTAATTATCCAATCTCTTAATTAATGTTATAGAATACCACAATAAACTCATTTGCGTGTTATTATTTAAAATAATTAAGATACATTTTACAAATTTTTGAAGGAAAGTTCTTGTATTCTTTGGTCTATTCAGTATATCAAGAATTTTAATTCTATGACCGGTAAATCAAAATCTCTTATTTGGATTTGGTTGCAGTTCTTTTTTGAACGTGTTTATACATCACTTATGATTCATATCATGTGGAAAAAAACAAAGTGCGTCTAATTTATACACGAAACGTAAAAAGGTTGCTTTATATTTTTTCAACTTTTCAATGTCTTTTGTATTGGCCTTTATTTGGAACTTAATACGTACGTATTTTCTTTATTTAAGTATTTCGAGTTTAGTAACCATTGTTTTTATGAGTTGATACCTAGTTATTTTTTTCCTACGTGTTAGTTGAACTTAGTTCCGTTGTAGATAGATCTTTGTCTTCTTTATCTATTACATTCTTTCAAATCAGTGTTAAATTTCCTGTTCTCAAACTATTACTAAACATGAATACTTTTCCTAATCATCAAATACTTAGAGACTCTGTAAGTGTTTAAATATTGATAATTTAAAGCGCTTTGTTGTTTCACTAAATATAGATTTTTAAAATCAGTTTACATAATATGGGTATGTTAACAACTTTTGTTTGTTTAGTATGATAAAAAAATTGATAAAATATCTATAATTTTAATATGGATTGTTAAAATAATAATTATACGTGTAACTTATTATTATATTATAAAATTAAATGTAAAACATCAAAGACCATAATTCAACACAAAATTCATATCAAAAACGGTAACACAGAAATAGACCTTTTTAAATTTTGAGAACTCCAATTGATCCTTCGCAGTGTGTTGTGTTACCATTTCTGTTGACATTTTTTGTTAAGTTTAAAGACGTTATTGAGTGTTTCTAAGTAAAGTGATGGTAGGCAGGTAGTCGGTTCCGTTCACCCTGTGTCGGTAGCGATAGGGAAAGACCGATCTTCACGCTGCGCGCTGCGCCGCGCTAACAAGTGACACATTTTGGGTTGGGGTAAAGCGGCCGGCGCTTTCGGGCGGTATACACGTTTCGTTAAGCTTCTCTATTTTAAAAACTACTTGCTTGGCGATATCCGGGAAGGGACCGACCGCATCAACGCGGCGTCGACTCCGTACCACTGTCACTCATTTTCGATGCAGTCGACCTGCGTACGCGTCGTTGGTCGCTTCGCGCGCACGCGCGTCCGCTCTCATGCACTTAACATTTTTGATAGTTAATAAGTTTTTAAACGTGCAAAGGTAAATGAACTCATCGTGAAAAAAACGTGACTTTTCAAGCAGAGGATGTATGTTAAGAAGAGTTGATATTTGTGGTGCCTGTTGATAACATAGTTACCATGAGCGGGAGGGAAGGCGGAAATGCAGTTCCCTCTTCGAGTAAGTAGCTACTCAAGATTAATTCGTGCCTCGTATTTACATTATATATTTTTGTGTTATTTTTTACCTGATTAAAATTTGGTGTATAAACAAAGCGAGTACTAAAACATAACAATCAATAGACGTTAAAAGCTGTTTCGTGTGATCGAACTAACTACGGCCCTTATCGAACGGATGTGAAGTACGCAGTGCCCAGTGCCCAGGGAGGCAATCACAAACAGTTCATCATTGAAATTATTCAAATTGAGGTTAATAGAGTCTCGTTTTACTGATGTCACACATATGTGTGCCATGTTTACTGGGTACAACGTTGATCAACAACAAGATACACTAATTAAAAATTCCTAATTAGAGAATGTCTTGGATCATATATGACGTCATGTTATACGCAATATTTTATATTTTTGTTGTTGTTGTAATTTGTATTTATAGAGTATTTTGTACATAATTATATCCATGAATTAAATTCGTAGTAGGTATGTGAGTAGTATATATTTATGAATGGAAGCACAAATAAGACTTAAATACAAGTAAAGTATTGAAAATAATGAATTGGAAACATGTGACGTGAATATTTTATCAAGCAAGGTCTACACATCGAGCAGTTAATTGTTTACTATTCCTACGATACCGTTTTAGTTGCTCGCATGCGTGATGGATCTACTTGGCGCTATCGATGCGCTGTTTTCGACCCTATGAATAATGTTATAAGTTTTATAGTAGTAAAATACTTTCTATTTATGTTTATATGTGTGAGTGAAAACAGCTTAAATGTGTTTAGGTAAGCCGACTGCATTTTAGAAGGACCTTAAACTCGCTCCCCACTTCTCCTGCACTGAATGTTTAGCATACCACAGCTCTAGTGACGAACGCAATATCGATATTTTGATTATAATTAGAGTTTGTTTATATGTTAATCATAATATTTATATCTACCAAAATCTACCTATCACGTTTACAACACGCGGTTTGGTTTGTGTTTACCTGCTATTATTGAAAACTTTAAAACATATTTTTTTATAAAAACCTGTAGTAAATATGTCTTAAACTACTTAGTAGGAGCCCATGGTTAATTTATACACATGTATAATGATAAACCTAAGCACCGTGTGAGCGGTATTCTAAAGAGGAATTAACATAGAGAGTTATTGAAAAACCATCCGGAATTTTTAGAAAGTCAACGTAAAATGACGCGATGTCCCTACGGCAGGGTCCAAGTTTGTAACCAGTCAATTAAATCCGAATGTTGATACATTCTACTGTCTCTTTCCCTCGTAGTTGAAGATACCATAGAACAAGCGCCACTTGGCGATGATTCACGTTCAAATTCCATACCTACGATTGATAACAGCAAAAAGTGGTGAATGGTACAATGTTTTAGGTCATTTAATTTGCTTGCTGGACATGCGTACCACAATAATATTAGTATGCGTTTTGTTTACTATTGTTGAATGTACGGCACGTACATTAAAGTTATGAATGAGTTACAACGGTAATCATTTAAATAATCTAAAATGTAAACTTGTTTTAAGTGTACAAAATACCTACATGTACCTTGTAAATTTATTTAAGATTAGCTAACCCGCTCAACTTCGTTTGCGTCTCTCCATGATAAATATTTTTTTCCCATTTCCTAACATTTTCAGTCGATACCCGGCTCCTAATGGTCGTAGAGTGATGTTACATATTCTAAAATCTTCCTCGCTAAATTGGCTATCCAACAAAAAAGAATTATCAAAATCGGTTAAGCCATTCACGCGTTGTGGCGTGACCAAGGCAAATAAGGATTCATTTTTATATAGTATGTAATGAGATTTGTTTCTGTGTATTCAGCTAAATATAAAATATGTTTTTAAATATTATTGAATCCGTTAGATATAATTAATTATGACATATTAGGTTACACACGAATATATATGTTTATAATTTTTTTTTAAAAGTACTAATTAAAAATATTGTTTTGGTTAACCTTTATTGATTAGCCCTAGGATGAAGAAAATATTTAAGTAATATATTTGTATAGGCACATTTTGTATTACACTATTAAGAAATTGACTCCCACGCTCAGCGCTCGTCACCTCGTTGCATGTGATGTGTCGCATTCTCAACGTGTGTGATACGAATCATCGACCCGCATCAGGGCGTATGTTACATCCAATAGTACTACTGGGCTAACATGTGCTATCTAAGAAGTTATCTTGAATGTGTACCACAAAAGCCACGTGGTCGGTCAACTTATTTCAACAGAGACCTCAAAAATGTAGTTCTATTGATCTCTTGAACCCTTTAATATTTAAGAATTCAGAAAAATATGCAATCACCTGCTAACTTTGTATACATTTTGGAGTTCTTGGTATTTATTTTCATGTACTAAAAAATAGTTAGATTTTAACATACTTGAAAAGTTCTTCAGTAAAAGACAACACATGCTCTGTGTGTGGCTCTACACGTGTTCGTTTATTTACTAAACTTCATATTCATTCATGCCATATTATCCTTAACTTATGATATAGTTGAATGAAAAGGTTATTAGCACACTGATGTTGATTGATTTCAAAATATGTTTAACATTATTGTTTACGTTAAGAGCAGTTGTAAAAATTAGTAAAACAGTGTAGTTGTCTACGGAAACACCGGTTGTTCATCATCTACTTTGGTATTTTGATCGAGTTTTGAATACAATATTATATTAAAATAACAATAATATATTATTAAATAAAAAAGCTGCACAAATGTAAATTAATCAATTGTATAATAATAAACAAGCCATTGGGGCGAGTGCAAGCGGTAACGATTCGACTTTAAATATGCATAGAATTTCTCCTTCCCGTTTTCAAAATACCCTAAGCTTACATTTAAATTCCAGTTTATAAATAGTGCACCTAATCACTTCAGGAACCGACAATAAACCAGAAACCTCACGTCTCCTGCCCCATGTTTTGTTGCTATATTGAGAAACTAACATTATTTTGTTGATTTAGAAGGTTCCTCTGAGTTAAAGTATAGGATATAATTAGGAAGTATAGAAGTATATGCTTATTAAAGAGCGTCATATTTACTACAATCTAATCATTAAGTTATACATAACATTACGTATTAATTGTCAGGGAAAACTGAATGCATTCGGTGCAATGACTACCCACATTACTACCAAAGGTTAACAATTAATTTTCTTATAAAAAGGTGTGCGGTTATTTCATACAGAACATATTTTATTAGATTTTGCTGATACTTACAAGGTTATTTTAAAGTAAAGTTCCACTCCTTTCACAACGATTGCGGGGCTAATTTGATACTAAGTATAAGAGGCAAGTAATAGTTAAATATTTGAAGAGACGACTAGTGTTGCTATAGACGAATTCTTAGTAATGCATCTGTTGCATTGAAATTCCGACGCATGTTGAGGTGTATCGTGGAATGTGCGTAGTTGAGGGCGGTGCGGGGGGTACGGAGAAGGGAGCCGTTCACGCGCACCATACTGAGTAAACAAAACTACAAAACAGGCACATAGTACATGAATCGGTTGCGCTGTAACACCGCAAGTGCTGCGCTACCATGGTCGATGCATATACACTGTATAATACCACCCGCCCCCATTTCGCACAGGTTGCAGACTATTATTGAATTTTTTTCTTGTCACCATGTCAAATTATCCTCTTCCGTTTAACATGTCATGTTAGATCATTTTTATATAATTGACATGACAACTTAATCACTGATTTGTATTTAGGATCTTTGCTAATCTAAATAAATAACAGAAAACCATGGTCTAATTGAATTAAGTAAAATTCAAGAGCAATGACGAGATTTGAAAATGACAATAAATTTACTAGGTATTTGTTAGGCGATAGCAATAATTTTAAAGCACTATGGTTTAATTAGGCATTTTAAAGAGTAGTATAGTAGTAGGCAGTTCCTTAGTGTATTGATATGACTTTAACATGTTTATTCTGCGTGTGTAAAGCGTCTGGTCAGGTATTTCAAAGTACTCTTTTCTAATATATCGTAAAGAAATACCAAATATTCAGCTTGTATCGTTTTTTCCATGAGAACGTTTTGATAACGAGTTACTTGTTAATAAGAATCGTACATTCCTGAATGAGTTTTACGTTATCGCTTACAGTCTTAAGAATACATATGTTCATTCCCAATTCAAAGTCAGTGTTCACTATTTTAAATACAAATTCAAACACAAACACAGAAAACAAGTCTTCAAAAACAAACATATTATGTTGAAGAACGTTAAGTTCTGAGATACCTGCTAGTTATGTTGTAGGTATACACATTGACTAAAGACTTACCGACCTTATAATATAAGTGTGTGGTATGTAGAAGATAAAGTATATTCTATATAATATAGAAACAGGTCTCAGAGCTTTCTCATTAATGTGGAAAAGGGAATAATAAATATTGAGTACAGGGCGCAAGGTGAGGTTGCGCGGTACTCGGCGCGCAGCGACGTGGCCGGTTAGGTGCAGTGTTACGGCAATGAATGAAAAAGGTACCAGAAACTCAACCTAAATACCGAACATTCTTCGAGTCCCCGCCGTTGCCACGTGTGCCTGCTAGCACGCTTTTACCGCCGCCGCCGCCCGAAATAATATGCTTAGCTTACATACCAACACAGAAATGTATATCGAATTAGCAAACCACCAATAAATTCTCATATACTAACATTTGAGTAAGCCTTTGAGAAACTAATGCCCGATTGATGAGAGAGCGCCGTGAGAACTTGGAGCTTGTTTTATGTAAATGTTGTGTATCATGGTCTAGATTCCATTCAAAATGTATCTACAGAGTCATTTTTAGGTTTATTTACCAATTATAACTCAGATTGATGACTATTCAATTAAAATAAACTGCGCAGTAACATAATATTGTATTTAGTTATAAATTTTTGTAATAAAATAAAAAATGTATGAATTGGAGAAATATTTAAACCATCAACGGTGTCTACGATTTTCTAGCTATGCAAAAAAAAGGTGATAAACAGTATTGAGAAGTCATGTTTGTCATCCGAAGTATTTCCGGCTTTTTCTCTAAAATACGTTAGTCACATTATTTTTCAAGGAAACGGTATTATATTAGTCATCACTACAATTTTATTGATATTACATATATGATAGTTGATCTACTACGAGCCGATACAATACACTACAACCATTCAAAATCATACTTTATGTTAATGTGGTTGTAATTTAATATGGCAAAACTTGTGGAATTAGTAGTTGTTTTGTCAAAAGGAGGTGTCTTTTATTTCATTCGGTTCCCACGATTTTTTTTTGTGTTGGTGCCCGATAAGGGGAACAGTGTACCCTTTCTTAGTCAAAGTATACGAATGTGGGCCCTTATTTATTCTTAATAGATTCCATTACGGCATTAAAATGCCTACGAAACTTTTACTGTAATTTAACTATTACTAAAGTTTACTGAGGTTTCATTAAGCTTTTATTAGATTACAAAAGAAGTACATTTTAAAAAAATATAAATGGAATTCGTATTTATTCATAATCTTCTGCATTTATCTGATTATTCAACTAAATTTAAACATGAAAAATCTCGCAACTCTGTATCACCTGTTAATTTATTGTTCAGACCGATTTTGTCGTTTTTTATACATAATTTTAAAGTTAATGTGTAAAAACCCTTAAAGTACTTTTATGTTTGTTGGTAATAGGATCATTAAACAAGAACACGTAAAAGGCTGCTCATATCTGCGTAACAGTAATACTATGTACCGGAAACAGACTATGCGATGGAACGAGGTAGTGAAAGTTTGATAAAATTCAATTAGCCCATAGATTTAATAGCAGATAAAAAAAAGGTGCGTTGTGTGGTCGCATTAAGGTAGTAGGAGAAGTGTTAGGTGAGGTAGACGCAGTCGAGGGTGGTGCTCTAGCACAGCGATAACAACTGACTGAACATATTTTATTATTTGCAGGTGCAGCGGGCGCAAGCGGCAGTGCCGTCACAGGGGTGACGCGCCGCGGACGATGCAAGTGGTTCAACGTCGCGAAGGGCTGGGGGTTCATTACCCCTGACGACGGTGGGCAAGATGTTTTCGTGCACCAGGTGATTGTTATCATTTTATTTCATGCTAATGCACATTGCCGCTTCATTTTCAATACATTTTGTAACAGAAATACAGTTGATCAAATTGCTCTACAACACTTAAAATTTATTCAGATAAAATATTGTATCGTATCTAGCGGCTGACCCGATAGTGCGCTTATTTGTTTGTGCTGCTTATCAAGGCCGGATGTTTTTTCTATACGTTTGCGCCACCAAACTTGTACTTCGTCCGACTGCAGTGATGTTAGCAGTAAAACTTATATTAGGTCAAGACTATTATTGAATAGCGATAACGTTAATTTTTTTCTGACCTATACTCGAATAACATTATTGAATACGAAGTTCCTACTGTTATTTCAATTGTATAGCTAACCAGCGTATAGCCTACCTCTCAATATTAATTGTAATAAATCATTATTTATATCACTAGGTATATTTTAATCACTAAGAGCACTTAACAATCTATAAGACAATACTTACTTGTAAAAGTATTGTGGCATGATAGTGGCCATTGATTTTTTTTTACCAATATACTATTTTTATTGCATTTCAGAGTGTGATTCAAATGCCAGGGTTTCGATCACTTGGTGACGAAGAGGAGATAGAATTTGAATGCAAGGAGTCCGATAAAGGCCTGGAAGCAACACGTGTCTCCGGGCCATCTTCTGTTGACTGCCAGGGATCGCATCGACGGCCACTCTCCAAAAAACGGTTCAGAAAGATACGGTAAACATTGCTATTTAGGATAAGAAAGTAACAGTGATAGGTAATTAAAACATTTTTAGATATCTAACACATATTAAAAACCTATAATTATAACATTCCTTTCCACACCACCTGAAGGTAGACTGTTAGAGAATGCCTATAGTATTAAGTCCGCCATTGAACAGCTTGTGCATATAGTTGTCAAATAAATAAATATATAAAAACATAAGTTGAAAGCCTAAGTTGAAATTACTGTGTGGAAATAATATCTAAGTTTTGCATACTTTGATTTACTGTGTACAAAAGGCGCAGGCTCTATTAAGTCACAAGTATGATGTCGCCTTCTTCCACGAGATGACGTGCTCGTAGAAGTATGTGACCACGGTAGAACATCTATCGCTACTAGCCATGGAGCATCCATTGGTTGCTAATGGGAGTCCCTCGACATGATTTAAGTGAAGGAGCTGACGTTGTATCGTACAAGTGGCGCAACTGCGAATATATGCTGACCAATAACAGTGGTGACAGGCTAGACTCAGTTCCCTCGTGGCGATCGAATGTAGGTATTTACTACTCGAAGCAGCAATGTCCAGAAAGATCTTGCGTCAGTGGGAAGGAAAGAACTCCATGGTGAGTTCCGATTAACGTATACGACAGGGATGCACCCCATTCTTGACGATTAGTTTTGACCCACACCGGTGCACAGTGTAGTGCGATTGATTTGACGAATTCCGTGTAGAGACGTTATGCAGTGACGCTGTGTCCACCCAAATTATACAAAAGGCTATCAAGAGTATTAAATGAGGGTTTGTACTGGTACGAGGAATGAATTCATCACAATTGAGACGTCGCGTCGTGAGTTTTTATGTGGTAGTCTGGTGGTGGATACGGAGTAATACGGAGTTTTACATCCCTTTTTCGTCCTGTAAGTGTCGTAAGAGCTAAGAGAGCAAACTATACGGGACAACTAAACAGTATTATGGAGAGAAGAGAAACTTAACATCCTATACCACGGGGTATAGGATGTTAAGTTTCGGCCAGCGCGTATACGATTAATGGCAGATTGACTAACACTCTCTCTCAAGGTCTTATAAACGGTGACAATGTAGGTAATACATAGACCTAATGTTACATGAAGATGGCAATAGAATAGAAGGCATTTTATTTTAAACAAAAGATATAATTGTCATTTAGTACTATTCTATTGTATCTTTTCAAAACTCGAAAACAATTATTATTTTATGACTTCGTTACTATCAGTGTCAATAAAAATGATGTTCTACTGTAGATATTTGAGTTCTACTGTTTATATTACATAGATATCTTACAGACCACATTTAAATACTGTATCTCTGCTTTGTTGAGTGAAAGTAAATATTAGCATATATAAAATTAATAAACTTGTTAAAATTTATTAATAATTCAATTTCTGTAGATAAACTAAAAATGTAAGCGCCTGTGATACAGCGAAGGTAAAATACTTTGTGATAATGCAATCTGAGGTTCATCATCACGTAAAGTCACGAGCAATGACTCCTTAAATTTCGTTTGTGTGTATTCAAACTGACGTATGAAACATCATGAAGATAATTAAATCGCATCAAATATCTGCTATCAAGACCACACATGGACAAAACAATTCCGAAATACCAATCTCATCGTGTGGGAGAGACCTGCCTAATAACATTTAATTTAGGTATGGGAATATACAACTTACAAAAAATAAAGCGTTCCAAACTGAATATTTTTAAATTTAAAATATTATAAAGCAATTTAATAAAAATAACAATCAAAGCATAACTAATTGAATTTAACAGATTTGCTATCAAATTTGCCTTTAATTGCCGTGTGCAAACACTGCCTAAAAATTTGTGCGTTTAGAAGTAATTTGAAAAGTTAAGTAATACAAGATTGGAGAATAACTAAGACTAAAAAGGTGTTGGATAAAGACAGAGCAAACAAGAACAAGAAATCAACAACAAACTGGGCTAGAATTAAATAGTGAAACAGTAGGTAGCCTAATTAATTTCCACATTGATTGGACAGTTTTTTTATTTATGTGTAATTGGCTACATGTGTGCCGGATTTTTAACTGAATTTGTTGATTTACAACATGGATTGCATTTAAATTACGTTATCCATGTTTTCTTCTAGAATCACACACACACACCTCTAAGAGTGGATATAATGGATTAACATGCATTGAAATAAATTTTCCATAACTTTTTAAAAGTAAGTTAGTGCTTTATTCTAATTTTTGTGGATAGCACAGTTGGTTATAGATATATTACTTACACCCATATATTTTTTGTTTACTACTATCCAAGACAGGTTGATATTTGTAGTAGTAGAAACTGGTACGTGTGGCAGTAAATCAATATTTTTTTAATGCTTATAGATATCTTTACTTATTAGGTATAAATTAACAGATTGACTAAGATAACATAACAGTTGCCTAGTGGTATAAGCGGTCGCCACACCGCTTTCTACACTGTTTTGGGTTCAACACTTTGTGTGATCCACAAATTGTTGTTCTGAGTCTGGATGTTCTTTGTGTCCGTTTCATATATATTTGTAAAGTCTCCCGCGACACAGGATGTATATTCTTGGTGCGGGAGTAGTCTTTTTAAACATATAAAAAAAGAAAAAGAATTTCATTATCTAAATGAATAGAACACTTAACCATCTTTATTTATTTGTTAACTTTATGCACAAAATATACAATTGCGGACTTAATGTCAAAGGTATTCTCTACCAGTCAACCGTTGGGTGGTGCGGAAATGAGTGAGAAGGTGCACTAAAGTTTTGTTATAACACTAAGATAGATTAATCCACAATAAACTGACAATAAACAGAAGAGAGCCGGGAATTATAATATATCTACACAATACTACAAGAATACATACATATATATAAAATTTGATATACATATATACTACAATAGATACAGTATCAAATTTGTGAGGAATCTGCTGCATTTTGGATGAGGAGAGCTCGGACCTTGGCCCTGAATGAGTTACGAGTGGTTGCCATTCTAATTTCCTGAGGAAGAGCATTCTAGAGAAGGACAGATTGGATGAGTAAAAAAGTATGAAAAGACGGCTCTACAACCTTTGTCGAGGTAGTAGAGCCACGCTGATTTCAGCACAAACGGGCCGGCTCCACCACACCGGTAGCATATCAACCAACAAGCCTCGCACAGAAAATCAACGTAAAATGACAGCGATCATGCTGCCGTGTTTTGTTGGTGAGTGCGAGACCGGAGGCCCAATGACGCAAAAGCATCACTAGCCCGCCATGCTGCATTGTTGCAGCACTCGCAGTATGGTGACCACCACTCTTGGATTCTGAAGAGTCATTTTGGCAGAGCCAATAATATAAAAAAAAGTAGAAGTATTTAAGGGGCATAAACAGAGAGCAGTAAGAGATAATATTTAGAACGGAGGTTTCTATTGTGATTGCCACACAGAAGCTGGAAGGAAGAAGACAGGTAAGTAATTATATTATGAGGGTTAAGAATAGAGTAGGGAGTCATCAGAGCGGGGAAGTGACGACGCTGACGAAAAAAAGCCAATTCAATTTGATACGAAGAGAGGAAACATGATCATATTTACAAAGATTAAAAACGAATCGAATGCAGTTGTTTAGAAGCCGGTCGTATTTGTTGAGAAGATCTGCATTCAGGTCATAGCAGTACACATCACCATAATCGTTGATGGGCAGGATTAAAGTGTGCTCTAACATCGTTTTTGTCTCGGGTGATAAAAAGTTCTTTAGTTGGAATAACGTCCGCAGGGTTTCTGTTGCTTTCTGACTGTCACTAGTAACCTGGGTTTTCCAGCTAAGGTTGCTGTGAATGAACAGGCCCAAATTCTTCAAGCTAGAACTAAAGGGAATAATTACACCATTATTAATATATGTAGGTGGCAAATCATCTACATCTAGCTTTCTGGTTTTACGTTGACTGCTTAAGATTAAAGACTGACATTTTGTAGGGTTCACAGTCAAACCAAAGCAATTGGACCAGTTGCTTAAGGTATTCCGATCACCGTTAACCTCAGTAATAGCCTCTGTTATGTCATCTACATCAGCATGGTAATAGAGTTGTGAGTCACCGGCATAAAGATGGTATGCACACTGAAGATTCTCTTGAATGAAGAATGGGGACAGAGTCAAGATCACATTATATGGAGGTGTATCTGTCAACAAGGATGGACTGTTGGCGCCCTCGAAGATATGAAGAGAACCATTCCAGTACACCAGGTGATATTATATGATAGGAAAGTATAGACAGGAAAGTATGGAGAGGAGGATATCATGACTGACAGTGAAATAAAATCAATCAAAGCCAACACGGTAACTTTGGTGTTCTTAATTCTCTTCCGAATGTCACTAGTCACTTTCAGGCAAGCGCAATTTGTGCTGTACCCAGTCCTGAAACCCGATTGAAAAGGGCTTTGTAAGTTATTCCGGTACATAAATTGTGATAACTGTTGCTGATTTCTCGAGCACTTTGGATAAATAGGGAAGTATGGCAATTGGGCGCAAGTGATTAGAAGGGGTAGGATTAAAGACTTTAGGGAGGGGAATAACGAACGCGTTACACTAAAGTACTTTTGTTATTATCATGCAGACTTTTTCTTAACTTGTAGCTCCCATCGCTCCCATCATCACAAACACGTTAATCATTTCGCATTACATCACCGTAAAAAATGGCATCGTGGCAAATGTACATAATTCTCTACGCTGAAAATAGATTTTCGAAATAAAATTATGGCATAGTTACTATTAGGTAACTAGCTAAAGTATTTGGGATGAATTTATTTTTCAAACCTTTTATTTTTTTACCTTAGACACTTCATAATTGTTGTTCTGCATACCAATCACTGCTACTTTCTAAAAAAAATATTGATTTTAAAAATGCTTGAACCGATTTGATTTGTCACAAAAGGCTGTTATAAAATTAAATATTATGTTCTTTCCAGATGCTATAATTGCGGTGAGTTCGCCAATCACATAGCGGCTAAGTGCAGTATCGGCCCACAACCAAAGAGATGTCACAACTGCAAAAGTGAAGATCACCTCATCGCTGACTGCCCGATAAAGGTACAATTTTATTATTTCTAGTCACAAATGCTACCAATTTTACATGTAAGTACATTGAGAATGTCTAAATCTATTTTTGGTGTTAATTTTTGCCAAAGTAAATATACAAACAGCACTCTAATCTGGCTGTTGTCTTTTCTTTCTTGTTTATGCAATTTCTACATCTTTCACTCCAAAGTACCCGATTACCCCCCATTCTCTGAGTAAAATATGGATCTTTAACATATCCATCCATACTTACCTCTTCGGGGTAGTCGGGTGTGATTTCATACACATAAACATGTATATATCTAGACAGAAGGAACTGGAAATGTCGTGTACCTGGATAGGCCAAAACATTAACCTAAATAGTTGTGATTAATCACAAAAAAATATGACGATATCAAAAACAGACTATTGAATTTTTGGTTAGGGATTATGGTTTTATTAAATTGATTTTAATATTTTGTGTGAAATTGCATATTCAAGATATTTTTATTTCCATTTTGCAAAAAAAAAATCGGTATATTTACACCGAATTTAATTATTTCAATTAAATTATTCAACTAAAATTCTTATCTGTAGGTGGAAAAAAAGAATGAGCCGTCTAAGAGTTCGAGCAGTTCACAAGGAGGACAGCAGGACAGTCCACCGCATTCGTAATTACATCGAAACTCATCCAAAACATCCGACAAACCCTTTATATTTTCCTAAAGAGCATTGTAACATTTTTAACATGTTAGAACATAGCTTATTTCCGTCTAGATACTCCATTCCAAACAAAACATTAATTTAATAATCTTACATTTAAAAATCGTGAGCAGCTTAAAGACGAACCATGGAATCGGTTTTAGTACATAGTTATCATCTACCTCAATATAGTTACAATAAACAAAACAAACAAGTACAAGACTGATCGGTACAAATCCATAATTTTAGTACAAACTACAACGTGTAATCTAGTACAAAATGTACTTTTTACATATTAATTTTAATGATAGTAGTAGGGCTACCTAAGTTTTGCAAATGTAACGTAAGTACAAATTTATGTGTTCGAGTGTCAATATCTTAATTATTTTACGAATACTGGTATTTATCCAAAGTTAAGTGTGTGTTTATAATATTCTTATTAATTTTGTTGCTATATTCTATTATGACAAACTCTATGTTATCTTCTAGCTCATATATTAATAGTACATTAAGTGGAAGTATTGCGGTTGGCTATGAGGTAAACTACATTATGTAACTACTATTCAGTGTTTTAGATGTGCTTCACAGAAAGTTCAAATATTATTCTCTTTATCATATTGAAATACAACCCTTTAAATTGATTGATTTAATTAACAATGGTACCGAATGTTGTATGAATGAATAGTTAGTTCAAAAAACTCGTACTAAACCTAGTTGAATTAGGAGTGATATCAAAGTATATTTTCAGATACTAGATGCAATATAAGATTTATCGATTATACGATTAGTTAATGTGCCAAAGTCAGATGAACATGTTAGCATGATAATGTACAATTATTTTATATAAATGTAGATTCAATTTAATACCATCACTCACTCATTACTTTTTATGTTTAAGACCAAAGTTGTGTACACATCACAGTACAAATTAATGTTAAAATTACTTTCTCACTTATTAGCGATTTACGTTTGCTCAAAAGCCTTATCAAAAATTAGTAGATCCAGTTTAATGAATAATGCAGGTACTTAATCTATTATGCAATCACATATTTCCGATATTCCATAGAATCGAATTTAACTTGCTTAATTGTGGTAAAAGTACATAACCGTACTCACGCAATTCAGCACATATTTCATCTAGGCCTAAACATATATTTATCACACATTGATATTACATAAAAAAGAAATTAACTATTCACATTCAGTTACATATTCAAATAAATTTCGTTAACGAGAACATTAACATTTTTTTAAAAATTTACATTACAATAGTTTATTTTTTATATTGATAACATTTATTTGTTTTTTTTACAGTATATTTCTCAATTGGGGTCTGAGAAAGTTAACCTTTTGAACTGTTACTTAAGAGGGCGTACTTTTTTATTAATACACATAATTCAGAACAATAATATTATGAAAAATATCATCCAGGCTATTGATGCTACAGTTTTAACTATTCAGATGTACCTAAATTCATACGATTCATACCGTAAAATTTTAAATAAAAGTGGCACTTCTGATATTTAGGATCTGTTAAAGTCACAAGATTTAGCAATATTTTTATTTTCTATTTCTCGCGGTCTATCTTAGCGTTATTTTAAAATAGAGAAGTCATAAATAGTATTAATAATAAAAAATATGGTTTACAAGTTTATTAAACATAAAGTTACTTTGAAGCCAATTATTGAGTATGCCAATATAAAAATAATTAATTGGAACAAGAGCCATTTTTGGTGATTTCTGTCATTATTTAAACAGAAAGCCATCCTGGCATGCGTATATTCTATACTGGTTGTCCCACTGGACTATAGTCTTTAAAGCTTCCGCACATGGGGTATCAATTACTCTACATATAATGTATGTATACCTCCCAAGCCCGTAGATGTGTTCAACATTATGCCGAATAATCAATATAATATAATATAATTTCTGTAAGTACAAAGAATTACTCTAATATTTTAATATGAAAGTTAAAAAGATCATACACTAAATATGATCTACAACACACAATATTTTATGGTTTTAGTTTAAAAGTGTAAACACTTAAAAAATAACCATCTACCTCAATAATAAATAATATTATTTAGTTATTTCAGTTTAGATATTTCTTCTAATTTTATATTTAATAGAACCGCCAATAATAGAACTTGTGTCTGCATCATTGTGCACAGAAGTATATATTTTTCCTGACAGATGTATTACACATAAATATCATATTTTATTTTCGATTTGATAACAATGAAATAATTTTACTGTACTATACGTATCCTTTTATTGTTTTATACATTTATAATTGTATTTTACCGATTACCAAAAACAGTATATATCAATAATGTGATTGTTCATGGTTGCCGTTTCTGATGAATATTGTGCAATTTCTGTTTATTTCCTAAAGGTGCCTTTCGCGAAAATGGTAATTATGAAATTCAGTGGTATTCATCTCGTAAAACATGTCATGTACATCGTATATTATATACATTCAATATAAAAAAAAATAAAAATCATGAATATGTAAAACAATCCGTAATGTTTGTAATGCATTAAGAGTTTCATCACACCACTTAAATGTATTTAAAGTCCGCCTGCATAATTAGCCAATGAATCTTTAATTTTAGTTTATTAGATAGTTACCGTAAATTCTTTGTCTTAATGATTACTGTACTTTGTGTTCATTATAAATATGTGACCAAAATTATAGACACTCCAATTGGCAAAGGTAGTTAAAAAATATATGAATATGTATGTTTAAACAATTTATAAGTATGTTAACGTACGTACGTATACTTTAAAACAGTTCAACAAGTAATAGTCACCATGTTTACTTACAAGTTTTCCATAAAAACAGAATAATATAAAAGTGAGCACACAATCTAATTGTATCGTAGTACCTGCTCGATGAAACGGATCAAATAAATAATTAATTTACATAGATTAGCTGTAGTGAGTAGTCAGATTGACATGATCGTAGATACACAATGATTAAGAGGTATTAAACAATACGGGTCTTTATGCATTTCACTTTATATAAGTAGATATAGTTTTATTCTATGTAGTTATTTATAAGATTTTAAAGAAAGACTATTTGAAATCATCTACCTCATAATTTAATTACGTTAAATAGAGTTTATTGATAAGTTAATTTACATTTACGAATTCTAGCAATTATTCTTTCCATAATTGTATCATTTCTGGATGCCGAATTTCTTTCTTAAAGTTTAAATTTTGTTTTTTATTATTATTATTCAAAGAAAATAAATAAAAAAATTAACCGGTGTTTTATTTATGCCTGTGTATTCCTAATTACAAACAATATATAAAAAATATAACAATGCAAATTCAACTCCATAAGCTTCACTAACTGATGTCCAAAAAGTTTACTTACATTCAAATTTTAATTCAAAACCAAAAATAAAAATTAGTTTGAAAGAGTATAAGATACTTACATACTGTCACTTTCAAAATAAATAGTTTACATAGCAAATCAAATATGACCCTAATCAAAAATCTAAATTAATGAAGGAGTTTACGTGAAAACCGTATCAGTAATTATATCAACATAACGAGTTCCTACAGAAAATGACCACGAGTGAGTGATGTTAAGGTCCTTGGAGAGAGATGAAAAGGCAAGAGGCACGCGCGGGGATAGGTCGGCGCGGAGCAGAGATATCACGTTTTTCAGCGAAACCGGGCGAAGATGGGCGCTCGGAGGATGCAGTAGTGCGGGGCGCCCTTCACCCCCCACTACCCGCGGCCCGCGCCCCTCGCTGACGTAACGCTGCCGTGTCCGCCGCCCGCCCTAGTGTGTGCCGCGCCGCGTTCCGACCGGGCCAAAACGCACGCCGCGCCCTGCACGACATCAGTGCTAATCATTTGACGTTTCCCATATTTGCGCTCTGGTTCTGAGCTTTAAAAGTGAATGAGGTGAATGACGAGGTTGTGCATTAGTTTATATACGTCCTTATTATTACTTCTTAATTCGTTGCTAGCATAATATTTGACACCGCCCTTAAAGGCCGGATGCATCGGTGTCATTTTCAAATGAGTTATCGCGCTGCAAAATCTCGGTTCTATAATTTTTAGGCGTAGGTAGGGGTTTCTATAAATTGGGCGTTCTTTTAGTAGATACCCAGAGACTGGATGCGTAGTAGGAAAATGAAGTGCATAGTGGTATCGACATTATTACCCAAAACGAGAAATTAATATTAATTTGAAAATCCTTAATTAAGTTTTAGGTTTGTACAATATTAACCACAGCATTCTGGGACAATTACATGAAATTTAAACAAAATTAATTCGATTTAGAAGGGTAGCGAATGAGGGAGGACTACAAGCGTATACCTTTTTTAGATTATTTTTCTTAGTAGGTACTAGAAATTACGGCCAAAAAAATCAATAAAATTGTTAAATTGTGTTTCTCAGCAGAAATGTGTATCAAATAGAGAAGAGTCAGCTCTATAACTACTCGTATTGATAGTTGGATAAGTTCCCATTGCTATGATCATACGGTAAGTTCGATGTGATCAATCGCGACAAGCGTATGTAGTGTAAACGTTATAGCTTTTTAGTGATTAGAAGCATCATTTACTGCATTTTATATAATCGAGCTTCCCAAACCGAGTCATCTGGTGACTGCCTCGTGCATACCTTCATCCATTTTCATCGTAGTTTTATTTATTCCAACAGCATCGATAGCCTTGAATTTAGATGAATGTATTCGTTACTTTAAGAAATGTAATGCAGCGATTATTCTGCCACTTGAACTTACTTTGAGTGGAGTAATGTACTGAAACTAGATTTTAAACGATTTAAAAGGCAGCGATTTATTTAGTTATAAATGATGATAGTTCAAATGCTAGTGGGTATAAAAATTAATAAACTAAACAACAGGGTTAGTTTACGGTTTACACGATTATGGATCCGATTTTGTAGAGATACGCGACTTGTTGCACTAATCACTTTTATCTAAATAAGGATAGCTACACATACATATTGAATTCATTATCTTAAACGCAAGTGTACATAATATCTTGACATTAAAACCTTACAGCAAGGTCAAGCTTGTTATATTTATAAATTTGCGGCACCTTAACTGATCAATTCATATGTTATTATATTGAATATTAGTAAGGAATATATTACTTTTTTATTTTACACACTAACATTAAGTAACTGTATCAGTTGAAGAAAATAAATATTGTATTTTCATGGATAGAGTAGATTTAGCTTGCCTTAAAATGTCTGAAATTATTTTTGGGATTTTATTTTTGTAGTTTCAGAAGAAGAAATAATTTTTAGAAACAAATATTAACATAAGGCTATAGATATACAGTCAAGTCATACAGAAGAGCATACAATCGCATTTCAATTAACAGTTCTCAATCATAATATATGAAAGAAATTCAAAACGACCAAATTTCGACCGCTGCTCCAGGCCATCACTAGTTACTTAAAAATTTAGTAATATTAAACTGAAGGTTTCCAGAAGCGCCATCTAGCAAATGGAGAGGTAACCAAGAACATACATGTTTTTCTTATTTATGTTTGAAACAACAGAGGTCGCTAGGAGTTATGAACGCACAGTTAACTACAAATATGTATTTAAAATTTTTAATTCATGAATTTTAAAAGTATTAATCTTAACTTATAATTTCAATAAGGATATAAACTTTTTTAAGGATGTTATTATTGTAAGTTTATAACAACGTGTTTTATAACACCGCAATTAACAAGTTAACTAAATATAAATACTGGCATCGAATAGAAGATCAATGTAAAATGACAGCGTTCGTGTGTTTCGTTGGTGAGTGCGAGACCGGAGGCCCAATGATGCAGAACCATCACTAAGCCGCCATGGTGTGGGTCACCATCCTGCATTGTCTGCATTCGCAATGAGTATGGTGACCACCACTCTTGGATTCTGCCTATGCTTTTCATTAGGCAGAAGAGTCATTTTGGCCTGGCCATAAAAAAAAAAACTAGTAATAAAAAGTCACGGGCAAAATGACTAGAGATCAGACATCTAGGCAAACTACTATTTTTTGGGAATACCTACTAGGTTCGAACAAGCGTTTACAACAATTCCTTTTTGCTTTAATTTTGATCATTATTTACACTTTTTAGAGTCTGTTTTCAAATGTCAATAAATGAAGTCATATAGACTACTCTAAATGTACACTTTTAGTACATTTTATATCAGCAAATATTTGTCGCACGTTCAAAATACTTAATATTTACTATTTTTATAAAAATATTTTTAGTGTTTTATCCGATATTAGTTTAAATCTTTCACCTTCCTTTACTTATTCTTTTCACACTCACTAAATTTATCTGTTGCGTTACACTGCGATTCCTGAATTAATCTTAACCTAATAGCACAATACAATTAATCTACATCTAATCAACAATACTTATATACCGCAACTTTGTTTTAATTTATTTAATTAAAAAAAACAGAGATCACAAACAACATCTTAACTCCTGGAAGCATGTAGTACTGAGCTTCATGGATGATCTAGGATGGTCGGAGTAGAGTAGTAGAGTCAATCAAGAGCCTAAGTGGAAATGGTCCGGTAAAACAAACAAATAATGTTGTAACTTTTCAAATTTACTTTCATACCAATAATCATAACCATAACCAATAAAAAAATAATCATAACCAATAAAAATACTATAGGCACATTACTTTATTACCTACAATTGACAAAATAGTAGAAAAATACATTTGTAATGAAATTCATAATTTTTATGGACAACGTCATATAATTTCAGAGAATCAATTGTTTCCAGCCTTAAACAAGTACAACACCACTACTCTCAAGTTTTACAGATTATGTAAATAGCAGACTTGATGAAAAAAGGCATGTTCGCATGGTCTTTATAGATTATAGTAAAGCATTTGACACATTGAGACATGATACGTTTTAAAAAAAAAATAATGCAGTGGAGTGGTTCCCCTCTAGCTTGATGTGGAGACTGTCTCATCTATCTTTACGATTTTGTCATTTTGAAAAATTAAATTAATTTTTCACTGATTTCATGTTGAAAATACCGCTCAGCTTTAGAATAAGTTATATAAAATTGTTGTAACAGTAGTGTGATTAACCAAAGGTTTGCGGCAGGGTGGTGTGTCGCAATCATACCAACTAAAACCACACGGTGTGCCACTCTGCGCCTGAGATGGGAGGGATCCGGGAACTGCTGTTATTAAACACATCCGGATCCCTACCAGAAAGAAGTTCTAACCTAACCTAACTCTATGGCCATTGGACTCCTATTTTATTTGGCTCCACCTCCACCTTTGAATATTTTTTAATCGACTTCAAAAAAAGGAGGAGGTTTCTCAATTCGACCGTATATGTATATTTTTGTTTTTTTTTTATGTATGTTCGGGCATAACTTCGTCGTTTATGAACCGATTTTGATTATTCTTTTTTCAATGGAAAGGAGATGTCCCAACGGTGGTACCATGATAAGGACATTAATATCTGATGATGGCATCCTAGAGAAATTGAGTCGAACCTTGAAGTCGGTTTCATTTTTGTTAAAATTGTACTTGTTCATTAAATGAACAAATTGATATATTAAATTAGCAACGAAAAATATTAATTTAACTACTGAACAAAATAACATGGAAGTCTGTACTGTTGACAAAATAACAAATAAAAACAAGTCGCAACCTGAGGACGATAATCGATTTATTTGGTGACAGATCTACCATTCTGAGTACGAAGCTATTATTTATGGAATGAACCTATTATTTTGAGAACAAAGTTTTTATTCATGGAATGAACTACGATTTTATTGATAATCCATCTCTTATTTTAGAGACATATTGACAATAATTTGGTAATTCGTACCTGGCGATACTTTTTATTTGTTTGAGAATAAAACTATTTCTATTAATTAGATGATAAACGTTGATGACAAATATAAACTTTGGTGATAGAAAATATAATTCACAAATAATATTGCTTCATCGAACGTAAACAACTGTACCGGTCAACTGCACCCATTAATTTTTGTAATGGTACTAATTTTTTTTTTATAATTCTTATATGTATCTGATTACTCGTTTATACCATGAGTGTAGATATTATTAAACAAATATTTGAATTGTATTAAATCAATGAAATGAGAAATCTACACTAACACCCAAGATGAACCTAATCGGGTTTTACGGGTGTTTTATGTTTATTAATGTGTACTGATTTTTTAAATTAACTAAATAACAAAAAAAACACTAAAATGTACGAATAATTGAACTTATTAATAACTCATCGGTTTCAATCCAAAACTTTTACTATTTTATAATATGTACATACATTTCAACTGACTTACAACTCTATATGTATTAACCCTAGAGGTTTTTATGAGAGTGAACTCTCTTTGTTTATTTTTAACAATTATTTTTACGGTAATTAACGCGATCACTTGTTAAAAGGTATTACATACCTCTGATTTGCCTGACGTTTCGAAAGTTAGTAAAAACCTATAAAACTAAAAACGATTTGTAAATTTAAGAATATAATATCGAGAAGCGGAAATAATAGAGATCAATTTTTTAGACGCCCTCCCCATTCTTCAAAATATAATAAATTTATAGTAGACCACTGAATATGAGCGCGATATTATTATTACACTTTTCCAAATGCTGTTTTTGTTTAACGTAACATAGACATGTGTATAATTAAATTCCAGTTTTTCAAGAACAAGAATACATATGTCAATATAAGTTCTACATCTAAAATTCCACTGGATCCGAATCAGGCGCTTTAGGTAGCTACTAAAACACAAAAAAATCTGAATCATCCTGAAGTACCGTAAGGTAAACTATAATTACACATTGTGATAATCCATACTCCATGCTAATATTATACATTCGATAGTAAATCTATCTGTCTCTCTGTAATATACGCTTCCACGAATATATCGCTGCACGGTTTCAATGAAATTTGTCATGGAGGTACCTACTTACTACCTATTGATTCTTGAGGACGAACATTGGCTACTCTTTACCGCGATAATTGACATAGATGCAGATCGACATAGAATGGTTGATACAATAAGATTAACAATTTTAACTAAATGTATTACAAGTAACTAAAATACTAAATTAACATTCGACACGCGGCCGTTAGTTGGATTGTTGTGATCATATTATTTAATTACTATTATAATCTACGGAAGAGTAAAAATTTCAGTGAATTAGGTGAAGCGGTTTAGCCATGAAAGCGTGACAGATACATTGGATTGGCCCGACTGGACAAAACATTTTACTGCAACCAGTACATATTAAAAATCACCTGTACAACACATAACGTTACTCTTTTCAGGAGGTTAACGTAGTTATTGTTACTGTACTTATTGAGTCAGTCCACCAAACTTCTAATCGCAAGTCCATCACTTCAGAGCAACAGATATATCAAAAGATTTGTTGACAAAGAAATAAAACATACAGTTCCAGTTATATTTAACAGTTTACCGTTAGAAATAGATCATACTTGCACTACTAAAAAGTGTTTAAATAAATAATACGACGATGAGTTAATTAAGTTTATTTTTAACGTCATTATAAAACTATGTACAGCTTTCAGGTTTTCTCCCTAGCTATAAATAACAATTTAAAATAACTTTTTAAGGCTAAGTTTAGAGAAGAAATAAAAAATATGATCAGTTTGTATTTTATTTTATTTGTATAAGAAGTTTAAAAACAGATTCTAGCCATTTATTCGTTTAACTGAATTTGTACAGATATTATTTGGGCCCTTATTAAGAATCCATTGACACCTCATGAATTAAAATTGGTTTAGTAGTTTAAGCGCTACGGTAGAACATACATATGACATAAACTGCCAAAACGATTACCCTTTTCTTTGCTTCGCCATAATCAAGTAAAATCCAAACGATGTACCGTCGCACAAGTTACACTAGAAAAAAAATTGGCAGCATCATAGAGGTTGTTGGGGTTTTTCCAGTTCAAAGGACGGTAAAATGTTTTACGAGGGCGGGCCCAACTTAGCTACCTGCTTCCTTGTAGCTATTTAAAGCCCTCTGCTGATTATTGGTATAATATATTTTATTAATAGGTATTTTCATGAACTATGCTTTCGTTACCGTTATGTTTACCTACTCATAATATGTATTTGAATGGAAATTGGATATACACCTAAAAGTACATTTAATGAAATCAATTTGTTCGTGGTCACGACACCTTTGAAGGAGAAATTATTTATTGTAAGCATATAAGCTTATTAACAGCTAAGAAGCAAAAAAAGAAAGAATCAAAGTTTCTTGTCTTGTAATGCATTGCTTTATGCTCAATAGATTATAATAGTCCACTGATGGACTCTGTTCTAAAATCGCGATGAAAAATCATCAATTTGAATTTCTCTGATATAGCCCTTAATGTACGTTTCAAATTAAATAAATATACCTTATTAATTTATTTTTTGACATTAAATATATTGAAACCTTAATTTCCTGAAGAGAATTAGATAGAGACGAATATTAAATATATTTATGTCAAGATTATGTAAACAGAATTTATTCACAATACACGGCGCCGTCTTGATCCAAAAGAACAGAATTCGGAAACATTGTACAGTTCAACTCAAATCATCCTATCGCCATTCACTGCTGAACGAAGGTCTCACCAGTCGTATCGTAGGGCTCTCTACACTATGTTGGCCTTATCGTGGTTTCCACTCTAGAATATTTCGGCCCCAGCGACCATCGGTTCGTTTGGAGACATGATCGGCCCACTTACACTTCAGCGTACTAATTCTCGATGCGATATCGACTACTCTAGTTCTCTGTAGGATAAGTTCGTTACAAATTTTATAGACTAGAGAAACACTATTGCGATAGAGCCTGAGCCATCAAGGTAGTAGAGCGAAGTTGATTTTAGCACGAACGGGCCGGCTCGACCGGGCTACTCTACGGGTACTACCCTCGTACAGAAAATCGGTGTTAAAATGACAGTGTTCGCGCTGTCGTGTTTCGTTGGTGATTGGTGTGATTCCGGAAGCCCAATGATGCAGAAGCATCCCTAGACCGCCATGGTGGGTCACCAGGCTGCATTGTCTGTATTCGTAATGAATATGATGACCACCACTCTTGAATTCTGCTTATGCTTTCCATCAGGCAGAGTAGAGTCATTTTGGCAAGGTCATACATAAAAATAAGAAAAACGCAGCATCGCATGCCTCATTGTACGCTGAGTTACGTGGGGTACCAGTCCGATGTTGAGTGTCTACATCTTGGCTTCGTATGTCATTACGGGTAGGACACATTGGTTGAATACTTTGGTTTTTAGTGATTGAGGTATTGGCGACTCAAATACCTAAAGTAGTTTTCTTCACGCCGGCCAGCTCAAACGAACCATTCTGTTGGCCTCCCGATCGAAGTTGTGCGAGCTCAGGGCTGAGTTAAATAATTTGGTCAAGGAATATGTATTCTTACACAAACTCTATAGCATCGTCATTTATAGTAATGGGACTTGAGGATACATTTTGCATATTATGCATGATTTTTGTCTTTATAATGTTCTTCCCCAGGCCCATTTGTTGCGATGAATCGCCCAGACTGATGAGTATTTATTTCAGATTTTGTAGAGTTGCCTCAAGAGTGAGAGGTATTGGCTATTGATATTAATTTAACGTCATGCGTCTTAAAGAAGTCTTCATGCATGCATGCATTGGTAATCCATTTTTTGGAGCTATAAAGTCTCCCTGTTAAGGGGTAAGCCCCTCGATGATATTGTTTTTTTTTTTTTTTGTTATAATGATTATATTTATATAATAAAAATGATTGGTCTTGTGCTCTTCTTCGTTCTTGTCCGATCATCATTTGGACATACCTGACATTTCATTCATTTTATTTATAAATTATTATTTTATTACTAGCCTAGCTTTTTACTATTTAAGTAAATTCACTGTGAAAGGTCAAATAATTATAAATTGTTTTCCTCTGATGGAAATGGCAGACGTTTAGTCTGTAAATTTCCCAAAAGTATTAGCGTTAGTTATTTAATGTAACTTTGGCTTATTATTATTTGCTATGTTTATTGTAATTTTTTAAATATTAATATTAAGAAATTGCCTCTTATAAACAATCTGTTTTAATAAACTGCAACACTAAAGTAGCAAAAAGGTTAGGTTCTCCTGCTTCCTTTACCATTAATACAGATTTGTATATAATATATTTATAAATAAACTACCAATATACAGATTTGTAACAGTACAGGAAAATAGTAAAAAATAGTTTGGAAAATTAGAAAGAGTTACAATTCTATGATTTGATTACAGTGTTCATTTGTTAGCTACAAGTTTAGTAATTGTAATAAAGGCATATATAATAATATGTGTGTAATACACATCGAGTCTTAGGAGCCCAAGAAGGGGAAGTTTTTTTTAAATATATTGGCCTGCCAAAATGGCTCTACTCTGCCTGGCGGAAAGCATAAGCAGAATTCATGAGTGGTGGTCACCATACTCAGTGCGAATGCAGAGAATGCAACAATCAACATGGCGACCCATAGCATGACGCCCTAGTGATGCATCTGATCACACCAACGAAACACGATAGCACGAACGCTGTCATTTCATGTTGCTAATCTATGAGTATAATAATCTTAGAGCCTCTTTATTTATACAATGAAAATATCGGTTTATAGATTTATATACTACTGGGCTTAAATCACCCTTAAAGAATTTAGATAGTTTTCAAACCAGTATTGTTCTTTTAAAAATGTTCCTGATAAAGTCATTTTCAAAAATGACAACTCTGTTGTTCTATAATCTATGATATTTGTATATGATAATATAAAATAATGATGGTATATAAAAACCGACCTCAATGGCCTTAATAAATATATCCTGACCACTAGCATAAAAGCGTTTACAGCAGTACTTACTGTTTATTGTTTTAGAAAACATAATATGAACACGTTTTTCTTATTTAATAAGTAAGTTCAACAACACCCAAACTAATTAAAATAGATATTAATGGATATATAAATATTGGCGCTAACAACAATTGCAGACGAAATCTTAACTAAATAACCCAACATGCGATGCACACAATTATTAATTACTAGCTGACTCAGCGAACTTCGTACCGCCATATATATATACCTGTCTCAGCTTCCCACAGGTTTTATACTGGTACAGTCGAGGTCAAAAAAAATTATTTGTCCCTTTATCTTTAATTTTTTCTTGTACACAAACCTTTTCCTGACAATAACTAACGCTAAAAAAAAAAATTTGGTGCATTCGATCGGAAATTATGTGCGTACATACATTTCAGCAATTCATTTATATATAATTATATAGATTTATATGGTAAACAAAATTTACAGCTATTAAATTAAAGTATCTGTATGACCGAGTTTTGGTTGGAATTTTTTATATTTGTTTACAAGAATTTAAGGTATTAGATGAAAACATTTTAGGATGATGACAATCCTAAAACATGATTAGACCTATTATATCAATATAGTTTTCAATCCAGACTTGGCATGCAAAATAGAAGTTGTAAAATATATTACATCTGTTAACTTTTTAGCAGACTGATACTAAAAAGATAAGTTCTCTTGTACACATGAAAATGTCAAACACTGTTTACCTACACAATATTATAAGAGAGAGGTGAGGTTGTCTTGCGAATGCTTCAATTTCATTGTCATGGAAAAGTTGTTATGCATGTTTAAAATATCCATACTTCATAATTGTTTAAACCACCTTAGTCCTTGTACTTAGGATTGATCGTTATTCTATTTTGCAATTAGAAGCGATGAAAGTATGTGGTTAATAAATTTCAGTATTTATACTGTGTGTCAAAAGTATAATTATAGTGAAGTAATTTATTGGAACGAGGTTTCCAATGGCGCGTTGCAGAGAGGTACCCTAGCCGGCAAAAAAAGGTCCGTAACGTTAAATCAAAAAGCGTTAATTTAAAAAAAAAATGAAAGGCGCTATCTGTATACCCTAGCTGGCATCTGTTAGTTGCATGTATTATTATATTTTACTAGCTAACCCACTCAACTTCGTTTGCGTCTCTCCATAAGAAATATTTTTTCCCATTTTCCATACATTTTCAATCGATACCCGGTTCCGGGTTGTAGTGTTTTATTACATAATTTAAAACTTTCCTCGCTAAATGAGCTATCCGACAAAGAAAGAATTAGCAAAATCGGTTCAGCCGTTCACGCGTGATATCGTGACCAAGGCAAATAGGATTTCATTTTTGTATATATAGATGATAAGGAATCTTGTTCCTATATGGTGTCCTACGACACCACACGATTTTTTATTATATTTAAAAAATAGGGTTTATTAATCTGCATTGGTCACTCGTACCTTGATTCAAACATCATACTCACCAAAGGTCTGTTCAAACACTTCAAACTTGTTGATCAGCGAGAGTATAACTAGTTTTATCAGCAAATCCTAGCAGATTCTTTATTTTTGACTTCATACCCAGTTTAGTTGCAATTTCTATCTAGAGTAATAACTTGGATAGTTTTGAGGTGCATTTATAGATGTCTGTTTTAAATATGTATATAAAAAAGCATAGTTATTTAATTCTTTTCATAACCAGATTGTAAATTTAGCACTTATAATTGGAACGAAATATTTTGCTATATAAAATTTGCCAAGGGTTTTAATTTTTGTCGAATGTACTCAAATAACATATGCTAGCAAGAACAATTACATTTAGAATAATCAGCAAGTTACTTGCCCCACAGAATATTAACTTTACTTGCTGCTTTCAGTTATCATACTGTTATTGTTTGACCTAATTGCGCTTTCACATAAAAGACATGCTCGAGTAGTGACAGATGTTACGATTTAACATAACATTGTCGTTAAAAAAGGGCAATTGATTTTAAGATGCTTAAATCAATATGAACTATGGAGACATGCATACTGCATATCTTAACGTTAATGGTTGCTTACAAAAGGTAAACAATTAATTTACAGTATCTTTATGTTAATCACTTTTTACAAAATATTGTTTTTTTAGTACAGGCACGTCAAAATAATAAGCAGAAACTGCTTGGCACTCTTTACATTTATCAAATCAGAAGCCTTGACATAATAATAATAATAAATCTCTTTATTGTACTTTTATGTATGACAAGGTTAACTTAAAACTAGGAAAGTACAAGTGGCGGTCTTATCGCTCCAAAGCACAGCTGTAAGAACAGGAACCAACCGTGGGATGGAAAGCAGAGTAGGGATGAAAAAGTATATGGTAGTGTCTCGTGTATTATTGGTGGAAAGGAAATCAAAGTAAAATTTACACATAACATAAAATAATAGCAACATGTAGTGTAAAGGATTAAGTTAATACATACAAAATAAATGAGTGAAACATACAGACATTCCATGCAGACCCAAAAGTGAATACCTTGACCTAACGCCAGGGTCACCGGCCTGAAAGTTAGTAAGGCATGGAAGGCTAAGAATAGCACGATAATCTTGGGCTGAGAGAGCAAATTGAGAGCAGTGGCAATGGGTTAATTGTGGCGCCATGGAAAACAAGAACTCACTTGTCGTCCTCAAGGACGTTTTTATGGACGACGATGATGATGGAATAATAAGGGCCTTTTACACCTAAAATGCCGACGTCTTCGTGGGCCTGCCACAGGAGGAAAAAGACATTACAATTAAATATAAAAAAATAACCAGAAACCCGAAAACCTCTCACATAGTCGTGCAGGTAAAGCCAAGGGTGGTGCAGAGGATGAAGGAAGTTGAAACCCTCTACCTGGACCTGCAAAGGATCAGAGTGGAGGACCAGTCTCCGCTCATCCAATGCACGAAGTGCCTGGCTTTCGGCCACCGCCGTAAATTCTGCACTGGGATTGTGGACAGGTGCAGCCACTGCGGAGACCCGCACCTGCGCGAGAAATGCCCCGAGTATGCCAGGAGAGTCGAACCGTGGTGCTGCAACTAATCGCACTCTGGACTGCGGAAGATCGGTCATAACGCCTTTGACGCTGAGAGCCCAACCCGCACAAAATGTGATTACCTGGCGAGACAAAACACGTCATACTTATGGCTCACTCACTCACGTATATACACACACACACACATATACACTTTGATGTAGGAAGTATATAATAAATATATATGGATTCATCAAAACATGTGAACAAACAAAAACAGCAAGAGCTAATTCCTAACAGAGGTTGCAATAATTATATATATTTGAACATATATATACATTGTTGACAAGAAGGACAGAAACATAATTGTATGAATTAGATTAAAGAAAGACACATACAAACACCTGACACGTACACAAAACAAAATACACAAGTCATAAGTATTACGATCTTACAGGTTGAAGAATGATGGCCGTGTGAGACGTCTTGGAGACATTATATCAGAAAAGATTTCAAAATTGAGGTAAATATATTTGAACGCAATAGTAAATAGAAATTGTAACCATTGCAAAACTCAGAAACAATAGAAATAAATGTAAAAATATATCGAGTCAAAACGCCATAGACAAAATTGTAAGCAAAAAGATAAATTAAAAATAGAAAAAGCCAAAAAGTTAAGTTAAAAATACATGCTAATTAAAATAGAAAACAAAAATTACAAGTCAGAAAAATAACCGTAGTATTAGACAATAAGAGTTTATAAAAAGAACTTTGTAAAAATAATAATAGACAAACCTTAGATAATAATATACGTAGAAATATTCTCATAGTAGAAAAGTTAAATAGTCAAAGTAGCAGGTAGAATTTCCGCTAAGACACTACATAAATAAATGATAGTATATTACACATAGAATGTCAAGATCCTGTCGCTATTATGGACGGGGAAAAGCTGCGAGATCAGATAGACCTCGAAGCCTTATTGCGACTGTGCAATAACTGCCTCGGTGGCGCAGTGGTAGCGTACGCGACTGCTGTTCTTGAGGTCTCGGGTTCGATTCCCGGGTCGGACCAAATGTTTGTATGATCTGCAAATATTTGTTTCGAAATTTGGGTGTTTTCTATATATAATACATAATATGGTATGTTGTCGGTGCTAGGTCCATACTTGTGGAATATAGGCTTCGACGATTTTCTCTCAATACCTATACCACCCGGATGTACCCTAAACGCGTATGCGGACGACGGTTTATTACTGGTAGAATCTGACACTAGAACGGGGCTTGAGAGTCTGGCTAATAGATGTTTGAACTTAGTATCTCTTTGGGGCGTACGTAATCGCTTGACTTTTGCACCAAACAAAACCTTCCAGCTACTTCTGAAAGGTAACCTCAAATCACCGCCGTGTATTAAATTTCAAAATGTTAGCATAAAAAATAAAACCTCGGTTTGTTATTTGGGATTAGTTTTAGAAAGAAATTTTTCATTTATCGAACATATTAGAACAGTTAACGAAAAGTCTAAAAAAAGTTTCTTTGCTCTGACGAGGATATCAACTGCCACATGGGGTCTTTCATTTCATACATTAAAGATTATATATGGAGCTACTTATTTGGGTTCTATTTGCTATGGTGCTCCCGTGTGGGCCGATAGAGCGACTGTAGGTGCTGTCCGTCGGAAACTGTTACAAGGACAACGACTTGCATTGATCTTCTTGTGCAAAGCATATAGGACGGTTAGTACTGAGGCTTTACCGGTGTTGGCGGGTGTCCTTCCGGTCGATCTCGAGGTGCAAAGACGTGCAGCCATGTACTATTCCACATTACAAAACATGGAATGCGATTTTTTGGGCGTACGAGACCGCGATAAAATCATAAGATTGTTTCAACAGCAGTCCAGTGTCTATAACGGTCTAATGGATGAATGGCAACAACGATGGGACGAATCATCTAAGGGGCGCCACCTCTACCAGTTCTTTCCATCTGTTCGCGAACGGTTGTCAAGAACATGGCTCGAGGTGGATCACTGTGTCGCTCAATTTCTTACAGGCCACGGTAACTTTAAGAGCAAACTACACTCATTTAAATTAGTCGATTCACCATTGTGTCAATGCTCAACATCTGATATTAGCTGTGAACAGTCGGCTCATCATGTACTCTGGGAGTGTAGTCTTTGGTACAATGAACGTAACACAATGCTAAATAGCTTACAAATGACATCTGGGGCGGTATACTATGAGGATCTTGTGTCAACTGCGGTGAATTTCCGTGCGTTTAGGCGATTCTGCCATACATACTATAGTAATCAAATATAGCTCACTTAGGACCCCTAATACTTTAATACTTTATCCGTGGTGCTTCCCGGTTTGAAAAAGGTGTCTGCCTATTTTGACTTCATTTTGTCTCCCGCTTTGCTAAGGAGGGAAGTGGATTTATCATTTCCAACTCCTCCTGTTTTTCTTCTGATTAACTTCGTTGCGGGTTCCAAGACAGTTAATTTTCTTCCTGGGACTTCCCGAGTGTCATAACTCGGTGTGTTCGTGGGTCACTGCTGTTGATCCTGGTGTACAGGAGTTACAGTGGTGGGAATGTGGGCGGGATTAGTCCCACATAAAAAAATATGGTATGTATTTACAAAAAAAAAAAAGTATCTAAGTATTCATATCAGTTGTCTAGTACCCATAATACAAGCTCTGCTTAGTTTGGGACTAGATGGCGTTGTGTGTTAGATGTCCGTAATATTTATTATTTATTTTATTTATTTATTTTACTATATATTAAGTAGTTTCATACTACTAATAGGGAAGAAATAAAATAACATATATTACAAACTTGATTGGCAAGATGATAATGTTTCCGTATTGCATAGTCGTGACATCCCTGGGAGCACATTCAGTCATTCAAATCTACTATTTACTAAAATCAGTCCTTAGATACGGCAATATCACTAAACGTCAACAGAATATATGTTATTGTTATATTTCACTACATATTATTAAACAAAGTCCTCCGCCGTGTCTGTCTGTATGTTCGTATTAAACTCAAAAGTTACAGCACGGATTTTTATGCGGTTTTCACCAATAGATAGTGATTCTTGCGGAAGGTTTTAGTATATAATTTACTAAATTTTGGATTATATTGGCTAAAATAAACAATTATTAAAGACGTCGGAAAAAGAATATGCCGCATATGTTCTCAGAGTAACATAGGCTATATTTCTGTAAAAACCCTCTGCGAAGCCGGGGAGGGGGGGGGGAGGAGGGATGCTTGTTAAATTTAGAATGTAACATCGTTACGCCCTGTGTACTTCCCGGCCTGTCTATGATACTAAATTTAAGAAAACATTGAAAACTTTCTCATTTGGAATGCAGATAATTCAACATTGCAGCATGTTGGCGATATTGCCGGCCTATTGAGATACTTCTCCATCATCGGGCCTCTGGTCAATTTAAATCAACAAACAGTGCACATAAAAATAATTTCTTGGGGTTTTCCTTGTTTTACATCAGATATCATAGTCGATCCCAAACTGGGGCGCATTCAGTCATACGAATATACTACTTTCTTAAATCAGTTCATAGATACAAAAATATCATTAGCGTCAACATAATGTATAAAAACTATTTATATTATTTTAAAAATTTTATATAACTTTTGGACACAACGTGCACTTGTCTTAAGGACTATTTTAGAATTAACAGATATAAAACAGTACATTGTGTTCTGATCAAGACTCCATCTTATCATAAAATAAATTAAGGTAGGTACATAAGATTCCTTCTCGAAAATTTTAACGGTCCGTCTGATAAAAGCTTTTCTCAATATGAATTGTCGTTCGTAGGGAACCAGTAAGCTAGAATAAGTTGTGCCATTGATGACAGTAACTTGTAGGAATGATTTTAACGAAAATGTGTTATTATTACGGTGTAATGGTAGTTTTGCGAAACTGCTAAAATCTTTTTTAATTACAATTATCAATATGAATTATCATACATCTTACATCTTACCATTGCGGTTTTCGGCTCGAATGCTGCAAGTATAATTTTCTATTGATACCTAAAATGAAAAAAAATAAACGGTACACAGATAATCACACTGTGCGAATTTAACTGTTTTTCAAATTTGAGGATTTTAACGCGTTACCATTATACCTGATGTGTGTAACTCTTCGTTAGCTTTCAGTATTAGCTTATAGTGAACACATTATTTAGTAATATTATATTTGATATTGATGCTAGCCCATTGTTTTTTAAAAAATAATGAAATCCGGATATCTTCTGTTAATTTGAAACAGCAGATAAAATAGAAATGTTGCGATTTTCAGCATTTGACATTGGTGTGAGACTAATTCCGCCCTGTCACTCTTGTACATAAGTCCCAGGAAAAATTAAACTGCCTTGGAACCCGCAACGAAATTAATCAGAAGAAAAACTGGAAGAGTTGGAAATACGAGAAACCCACTCCCCTCCTTAGCAAAGCGGGAGACAAAATGAAGTCAAAATGGGCAGACACCCTTTTTAAACCGGGGAGCACCACAAATAAAATGTGATAGTTCCTAAGTGAGTTATATTTATCCCTGTTTTCGACAGCAGGAAATCCCTGAACACGCAAAATACTTCTAATTTTTATGCCTCTCACAAACAAACTAATTGTGCTATAGAGATAAAACTGTGAACATATGTTCGAGACGAGTGTACCAACATAACAAAATTAAAAAATCTATAATCAAACGTACGTAGCTCGCGAAGTTGGAAAATTCACATTATTTTTTTACCATAAAGTGTAGTATGTATGGCAGAATCGTCTAAAGGCACGGCAATTCACCGCAGTTGACACAAGATCTCCATAGTATACCGCCCCAGATGTAACTTGTAAGCTATTTAGTATTGAATAACATTAATTTAATACCTAAGACTACATTCCCAGTTTTTTTTTTTTTTTTTTTTTTTATGTTTGACCCTGCCATAATGACTCTACTCTGCCTGATGGAAAGCATAAGCAGAATCCAAGAGTGATGGTCACCATACTGCGAATGCAGACAATGCAACAATGCAGCATGGTGACCCACACCATGGCGGGCTAGTGATGCTTTCGCATCATTGGGCCACCGGTCTCGCACTCACCAACGAAACACGACAGCATGATCGCTGTCATCATTTTACGTTGATTTTCTGTGCGAGGGTAGTACCGCCCCGTTCGAGCCGGCCCGTTCGTGCTGAAATCAGCGTGGCTCTACTACCTTGAACAGATTACATAATGAGCTGATTGTTCACAGCTAGAGTCAGGTGTTAAGCATGATACTATGATGAATCGACTAATTTAAATAAGTGTAGTTTCCTCTTAAAGTTACAGTGACCTGTAAGAAATTGAGTGACACAGTGTTCCACCTCGAGCCATATCCTCGACAACCGTTCGCGAACTGATGGAAAGAACTGGTAAAGGTGGCGCCCTTTAGATGATTCGTCTCATCGTTGTTGCCATTCATACATGAGATCTTTGTAGACATTGGACTGCTGTTGAAATAATCTTATGATTCAATCGCGGTCTCGTACGCCCAAAAAATTGCATTTCATATTTTCTAGTGTCGAATAGTACTAAGAATTATTATTGACACTGGTATACTATGAATTCTTAAAATCGTCCATTGAAAATATATAGTCCAACTAGATTCTACCCGCGGCGCCACGGGAACTGAATTTATGATGTATTAACCAAATATTAAGGAAATAAAGAGGCTATAATAATAATAATTACACCCAAGAACATTTTTAAAGTAATCGTGGTCTTCTAAACCAACGATGTGGCTGGTGTCAATTGCATGTTATTTAATTTTTGGAAACTAAGGGTGTGTGATCTAAACATGATACATATAGCCAAAGGTATATTAAGGTTAGAATTATTTATTTCTCAAAGATTACCAATCCCTTAACATAAGAAATAAACATAATTAAAAAAGAAGGTACATGGTTCAGAGCTTGTTTACAATAATAAAATGTATTGTAGGTAGGCGACAAAAATTGAGGCACAGAACGCGCCACTCCAATTAGGGACTATTCACACTCGTTATATTGTTATGTTATTATCACCTATTAAAGCCTCACAGAAGAATGGCGTTAGTTTACACTTGATCCTATTAAAACCTATATTTCTAATTAAGAAAAAGTACAATAGTGTAACATATGAAGCAATATATTTTGAGTGAAGATTACCTATCATCATTTCTATATTACATGATTTGTGAAATTTTCTTAAGAAGGGTAAATTTGAACCAAGTCATTAAATCTTTTTTCGTGATGTATTTTTTTCAAATTTCATAGTATGAGAAGTCTATCTAATCTAAAACATGTTCTTTGTGTATAAAGTAGATTAGTAAAAATATATTAATTAACCAGTGCATTATTACAAAGTTAACAACAATATTGGTACGTGAGAACCTATATGATTGACATCTGAAGACTCGCCGTCAGATTAGACGACAATAATTTTGTATTACATGTCACTATTACAGTGTTCGCTTTGTAGTCAAATTTTCCGGTCATCGTAATGGAGGTAAAAAGAATGTTATGATAGTTAGAACTCTTTTTGGTTAACTTCACTTTAATGTTTATCTGTTTTTGCTGCGTGTTGCATGTTTCCAAAGGAAAACTTCTAACTGTTTGTACACTTTGCGACTGTTTGTACACCTCAAGGCTACAGTTGCATGCAAGTTCAGTCTTGTACGGTTAAGTTTTAAAGACTTCAAATACTGTTTTTGATAATAATTATGGCAAAAAATAAAAGAATGAGTGAAAATGTCTTTATGTCTCGAAAAGATTTTATGAATCACACGGTAATTCTAGACGCAGAGATTCTCTATCAGTTTATTACTGAATGCTTTTATATTTATTTCTTTTGAATTAATAAAACTTCAAAGACCAATTCCCTCTCTATCTCTATTGAATAGGAAGATAAAACTTGAATAATAATCTCCTTACTTATAAAATCAAGAACCTGGATAACCAAGCTTTGCTAGGTATTTTTTTTGGGTAAAATTTCTAAACATGAATCCTAACTAAATCGATTTATCGACCCCGAATCCTGCATAATAAATTTCATGATATCGTTGGGGCCGTTACCGAGTTTCAGATTATATATGATTACGAAAATATAAAATAACTCATTAGTGGTTCGTATTTTTAACTATTTGTTATAGCTTAACCAAATAAATTTTTAAAACTCTATATCACTTCCACAAAACATAGACATATTTTTTTCGAATGTTTTTTTGTGTATGTTTTTATAACACGTGACAGTAATTACAGTAAATAACATAAAGTACATTCAGGTAGACTTTCAAAATTTTGTTTTACAGAGTATTTTATAGTCTGCATTAAATAAAGAAATAGTGTAACTAAATGAAAAACAATTCATACTTTATCTAACAAGTATTAAGATTCTGTCAAAGGTCATGTCTTGGTATTATTTTATTAAAGAAAGTGTAGATTTAAAAAAAAATGTCTTTTTTTATGTAACGGGGGCAAATTAGCAGATGTATCGCCTGATGGTAAGCGATTACCGCTGCCCATGGACACGAGCAACGCCAGAGATGTCACAAATGCGTTGCCGGCCTTTGGGAAATGGGGAGAGGAATGGGGGGAGGGTTGGGGTATAGGCCTCTGGTATCCTCACTCACTCGGTAAAACACAGCGCAAGCGTTGTTTCACACCGGTTTTCTGTGAGGCCGTGGTATCACTCCGGTCGAGCCGGCCCATGCATGTCGAAGCGTGGCTCTCCCACGGTAACATACATTGTCCTATATGTACTGGTGTGGTTTGGTGAGGATATAAAAGTGATAGTAATAAAGGATAGTAAAATAATGTTGAGTAAAATATTTAGTTTATTTTCCACGTGAATATATTATTAGCTCGAATGAACCTACAAACACTTGTTTTGGAATAACTACTATGTGAAACTTAATGTAGTTACCTATTTATTGATACACACACTGCAGTCTTAACGTAACCTAATTACCCGTAACCGATAAACTCTGGCCAGGGGATATGCCAGAATTTTTGAGGTTTTTATTCGTACAAGTAATATATCTGTTTACTTATAGGGCAAGGTTCAATACAAATAGCTAAGTGCACCCTAAATATGAGCACAATAGTGTCGTATTCTCAAACTGATACATAAATAACAGATAAGATTACATAAACAAGTTAAAAATCGAATCATTTAGATAATAATCAAGCATTTTTTACAACTCGACTATAATTCAAATATATTTAAACTCGGTCAATACTATTTATATGGATGAAAATCAACATGCTTGATGCATTCAGCTTTCGTTGGCGAGTATCTAGTAATATAAAATCCAATTTATTGCACTGTTCCCACTAAAATGGTCAATATCTATCTTCCATACGAAACTAAATAAATTGGTTGCCAAATTCAGCCGAAAACTGATCTTAACTGTTTTGCTTTACATGTTTATATAAAGCCGTATTTATATTCTTTGCACTTGTTAATTTTTAATGAAAAACGTAAGTAAATATGCAACTGCCTCGTTGGTCTAGCGGTTGACGTGTGCGACTGCTGATCGTGAGGTCTCGGGTTCGATTCCCGGGTCGGACCAAATGTTTGTATGATCTACAAATATTTGTTTCGGAGGTTGGGTGTTTTCTATGTATAATATGTATGTATTTAAAAAAAAAAATATGTATTTGTATCAGTTGTCTAGTGCCCATAACACAAGCTCTGCTTAGCTTGGGACTAGATGGCGTTGTGTGATAGATGTCCGAAATATTTATTTATTATTATTTATTAACTACGTTTTCTGTTGTCAGGGATCGATGGCAAGTAAGCAAGATTTTATAGGTTGAAAATCTTAAGATATGTATGATATTTAGTAGGACGCTTTTCCAATGATTAATTATTTGGTTATTAAAGCTGGCAAAATATAATTATGCAAGAGTATCATATCGACATTTGTTCTATCGTTTATAAAAAAATCTTTTGCTAACAATTTTCTTAAGGTATACTCATATACTTAAGTCCCTTGCAATAGAAAAGATTCAGATGTGATTGATTTTGGTTTGTTTATTGTTTGGTTCAAAACAATATGAGTATTGGAGAGATTTAATAAAGTAAAAACACTAGTTTGGGTTTAACATTATTAAAAAAAGTTAAATAACTTTATAATTAATCTAACTTAGTATAAAATATATATGAAATTGATCATCTTCACGAACCACTCAACTGTGTGGTAACCTGACCCAATTTTGCTAAATTTTTGCTGCTCACGCGAAACTAAATAGGATATCTGAATTCTGTACTTACCAGTTGATTGTGAAAATGGTCACTGAAGTTTTCAGTTATAGCTATAATTATAAAATAGTGTTGTGTAAAAAATACTGTAACGCACCATTTTAGAATAAAATCTTACATCATGTACACGGAAATTAGAAAATTTCATATGTAAATATCGTTAATTGCGTTTATGATATAAAAGGAGATAAATTCTTCAGATATGCATTGTACGTGTCAATTAGTTTGCGTCGAAAATACGTGCTTTTTTAGATATATTATAAACCTTGCTGTACTAAGACTGGCTTTTAAGATGATGAATTGATAACCAAATGCTAAAAAAAGTGATATGTGCCTCATGTTGCGTTAGTCGAAAATGCTTACAAATATCATTATTAGTTATTTAATGATTTCTTAGTCCCTAAAAACACCTATGTGAATTTTAGGTGTATCATATAACAATGAAAAAATAACATAGTCGCATGGTCGGTCGAAGTCTAGAATGAACTATTAAAGGCTTCGTTGGGCCACTGTAAGCATCCAACAGTCATGGACCAAAATCGAATGTTGTCTCGGGGAGAATGCGCGCGCAACCCCCCGCCCGACGCCGCACCGCTCCGAACGTCCATTGATGATCTTCTTAATCTCGATACATGTTATTAATATAATTTGTATGCAAACTCGAAAAAGACGTATATCTTTTCAGTACGAATATAAAGATTGATTTAATTGTGGATTTAAAGATAGGTAGGTAACATAGGTGGGTGATACAAGGTCGACTAATCTCGGTGAGACGGAGGGCGCTGGCCACCGTATCGTTTGCTAGGTTTGGGCGTCGCTGCGTCTCGGCTTTCGGTGGGCGGCTGGTGCGCGGCGGCTGCCGGCGCGACTGTGCGCACACAGCGCCGCCACGCACGCTTGTTTCGCGACCCAGTCTGCTCTGACGTTTAGCCGAGCCGCCGGTGTCGCCCTACCGCACCGCAAGCGACATCGTATCACACTATAATATATTCTGCGCACTTTGAGATATCCCGAGATAATCGAAGGTGTCGGTGTGTCCGGGAGGTAGCTAGGCAGCTCTAGGGTCTGTGTCGGTCGGACGGTGCGGGCACCGCGTGGTAGTTGGGTGCGGGCGTGCGGCGGCAGCGCGAGCAGCCCGCAGCTGCGGCGAGTGCGCGCCGCAGCCAGCAGCTGGCGGTGTTTACACGCTGCGCCTGCATCCGCGCCGCCCCCGTGCGCTGCTCGCTGCAACATACAACACCCCTCATTTACTATTCAACGCTGTGAATTTTTTACTTTGCGAACGACCGAAGATAGAGGTATTTAAATGCTTATTAACCTTGACTCTCAGAGAGACCGGTAGTGCACATTAGTGTCACGAGCTCAGAGCATACGCATCGATACCGACTTGTCATAGTTCATTCGAGTGATTTCATAACTTCGTAAATATGGGTGCTAAAGAGAGCGTGGAGGCAGCTAAGTTCTCTCAACAGTCTTGGAACAATTTCGAGGTTCGTAATTACCTTTAAATTTGCACATGGAGTGTTTGTATACCCCTACCTCCCTCGTGAATGTCTGTACTATGGGGCGTTTTGCCATTAAAATAATAAAGAATTAACGTTATATGAAATCATAATTAAAAATTTATGCACAGTAAATTTGTACCAAGTAATCAGTATTATGCATGTTCACGCGTACTATTTAAAAATAAAATATTAAAATTTTGATAACATGTTAAGTATATGTTAATGACACATTAATTATATATTATATGTAAAGGTTTATGTATTATTGCTGTATTATATGTAATTTTTGCCCAGCTATAAGTCTTTTATATCACTACATCAGAATAGCGCACTTATATGCTAAGCTCGAGAAAATAATTCTTTTTATCTTTTATCATATTAAAAATAAAAAGAGATACCTTTAAAATAAGTAGATGCCATAATATAAAAACACAATTAGCATTAACAGTCGCAAAGAAATGATTGTCCTAATTCGAAAATATCAATATGTTCTCAGGTGTAGTTAATGGATACCTATGTTATAACGAAACTTCAATACATTTAAATATTGATAAGTATATTTATATTAGTAGAAAATGGTATTTAATACATACTATAAAGTGACGTTAACTAGAAGAAATCTTATACCGATGTTCGACCTATTTATTGTGCCAATAGATAGTGCCGCTTAATGCTAATGATAAAAATAAAAATGTATAAATTATAATAAATAGTTATTGATTTGTGTGACATCGAGGTTTAAATATAAATCTAAATTAAGCTGACCCAGATTCAGTCGGTCTAATCTAGTATGACTGACTGGTATTGCCTTCGAGAACGAAATGCGGTGCTAGAATTTTAATGACTCTTTCATAGAAGATTGGTTAGACTCTGATGGGCATATTGATATTTCAGATGTAGAATTAACTCTAAAAGTAGCTTAACTTTTTTTCATAGGTGGACTATTGATTACAAAGAATTAAAATTATTAAGGGTTTTTTTCATTTAAACAAAAATTTTCGACCTTATAGATAACTTAGATAGATAAAGTACATGCTAATTACATTTTCCTATTTATTTTTAGTACGGTTAGAAATTAGCAAGTTAGTCAGTGCCCTCAAGTATACTGACAATTAGTTCAAACTTCGAATTCAGTTCACTCTCAGGGTTGCGGAGGTGCGATGATAGTCGCTCCGTATAAAACTGATATTCAGGTAAAACCGGTAGAGCCAGTAGCCGACCCCAAAATTGTGGGAATAATAAAGGCTAGGAAGGAAGAAGACGGTTAGAAATTGGCATTGGCGACAAGTTTAACTCTAAATAGATTCCTTTCCAAAAACAACAACAAAAAAAATCAATTCATTATAATAACGCACTCTATTCAAATCAAAATAATAATGATTATAAAAATATTTAAATGTTCCCATTGCCATAAATCCCTAGATATATAAATAACTATGCAAAGTAATTCTAACATGGCAAGTCAAGACAAGTTAGTCAATGACTTAATAACAATATCCATTTATGACACACATGTCTAAGCAAAACTAGATAGAGCTCAGCACTCTCGAGCTTTTGCTGCAATGACATTGACATCAATTACTACGATGCATAGTAAGCGTGCTGATTTTGTTTGTATTACTAAGTGACAACAAGATTTATACTGTAGGTCCTGGTGTATAGAAGCATAAATCATTTGACGTGTTCCAAAACTTCAGTATGCAAAGCATATTTTTTTGCTGTGCTTACACAGATGTGATTAAATACTACAATACGGTCTACAACTTAAATAATCATTAATACAAAACGCTGATTGTCACATTTATTTCCATTTTATATAGTAGAATGTCGAGTAGTTTGTAGTTAGAAAATATTGTTTTTGTCTCTATGATGCATGTATATTTGCTTTACTTCCTATCCCTTTCAATTTACTTAAATCATCTAAATCCATTTATTAATATAAAGTGTATAAATTCCTTCTAAGTAAATTTTTAAACTCTTAAACTCTGCGTTGAATAAAAATAATCCACTAAATATGACTAAGTTGCATAAATTGAATTTTCGATTTTGCAAGTTAATAATGTAAAGTCACGAAGGCGTTAGAAGTCCTGAGCTGATGTAAGAAAAGTGTTTGTACTTGAGTGTTGCGTATGTAGTCATAGACGAAACACGTGTTTGAATGCAAAAAATGGTCGGTTCTGTTGCAGCACGCTGTTGTGCAACACCCGTACAGGCACGGCACCCAGCGCTCGCAGAGTTTGAACCGCGGACACTCGCTCTCGCGCACCGATGGCACCTGGTGACATCACGGGACCGCGGGTGAGTCTACATTCCCTGTTTAGTAACACGTATTATATCATATACATATATATATATTATTAATTTGCCTTTACCTTTAAAGAATAAGAAGTTCACCTTGAGGAGATCATTAAGCTCTCTTTTTAGAGATACCGGGTTATAAAAACCTAATAAATACAAAATAAAAACTTTTAAATTTATGACGAATATCATATGAATATTTTTGTGAAAATTAATAATAATCCCGGTCTAGTTTCTTAACTTTTAAACATGTATTGTCGAATCATTCATCCTTATTATACACTAATCTTAAAATTTTAAGGGTTGGAAAATATTAAAGCTCTATTGAGTAACGGGGTATTAAATAAAAATTATACTAAATACCCTCACACCTATATCCCCATAGAGTAGGTAAACACGTCCATTTCTTATTCTTCTTCACTATGTAATACGAGTAAGCCTAATGCCACCAATAACCACTTTTGAAATGAGGGAAAACATGTAGTGTATTAAAAGTAAGCAAGAAGAACAGGCAATGGCAGAAAAGGGTTATTGCCTCGAAGAGGTTAAGAAAAAGCTTGTGACAGTTAGGGTCCCATTTCTATCATTCGAACTGGCAGGTGGCCAATTTCTAACCTTTGAAAGTAACTACACAACTACTTTTTGAAAATAGTCCGATTCTGATTGCACCTGATTGTTAGTTCTAAATCATAAGTATGTTTTTAAGTGCGAAAATACATTCGAAGTAAAATATATTCGTCTTTATTGTATGTATTAATTTTTTACACAGGTATTTAAATCATTATCTGGAGTACACAAAACCGTGATTAGTTACTAGATAGTTTTAATAGCGTGTGTAATGACATCATGTTAATGAAAAAATATCATAAAATCCGTCAAATTAGTTGAACCGAATTTATTGGTTGTTTCGAAACTTTGAGCGGTTGATTACTGGAGATGGATCACTACTTCTTATTTTGCCGAATATTTCACAGATCAAGACTACATTTCTGGATATGATAAGGATTGGAATTTCTACTGTACATATATACAAAATATATTTCAATCATATTAAAAATGTACGAGTCTTACTTACGTAAATTAAAAGGAGCCCGTGTCGCCTTCTGATTTCTGTAGGTACTTCAGTTATTTTTAGTCCTTTATCTACCGCTTCGAAACGGGGTATGTCAAATTATAATATTCCTGACACCTCGGAACTGCTTTGGATTAAATTAGTTGTTTGACAGTTTAAATTCTCCTCGGTTAAAGCGTACCGGGGAGCTCAGAGTTTTTTTTTCTCAGTCATCTTGTTAATTCTGATAAATATTCGTGTCGTATATAGGTATATTCAGAAACTTTAACATTTCATTAACAAATAAAAAAAGAGAGGCTAGTGACCCTATGATTTTAATTCACATCAACATGCATTTGAAATTGGTCTAATCCTTCATTTCAGCATATAAGTTGATACAAATATTACAAATTATTGATGAAAATGAAACCTCAACTGATTAAAATCGCCAACTGTCTAAATCGAGAAAAGTTTGACAGATTCAGTAATGAAATAATTCGATTTCACGTATCTTTAATATGTAGGTTTTTAGGTAACATTGATATCTATACTAATATTAAAAACGCGAAAGTTTGTAAGTATGAATGGATGGATGTTTGTTACTCTTTCACGCAAAAACTACTGGACGGGTTTGGATGAAATTTTACAGTAATATAGCTTACACATCAGAATAATATATAGGCTACTATTTGCCGCAATAATCGACATATACGTGGGCGGAGCCGCAGACAAAAACTAGTACTTAATAAAGAGATGCAGTTTATACACCAAGAAATAATTTTATTGTAGAACCAATATATCACTATATTGGTTTCTATATTTGAATGTGTATTTTCATTTTAAAGTGTTGTTCTTGCATCATATTCATCAACAACAGATGTTTTACGTGTATAGATATCGATATTCATAAGTGTAAACATTACAGGCAGCATAGTGCAGTGTGCCGAGTGCGGAACACGCACGATGGGCAATAAGCTCTCGTCGTGCTCCTGCGCGCCCATCTTGCGCAAGGCGTACCGCGCTGAAGACAGCCCGTGGCAGAATTCACGACGTAGGGATGGACATTTACTAAGGTAGATTAATATTTATAAATTTTTTAAACTATTTGTATATAATGTGCAAAGTGACAGAATAGTAATGTCGAAAGTTTAATGCGACCCAAAAATCCCATTTCCTTTGAGGCACTGCATCATCAAATTCTACGTTTGGTCCACACTGTTGCAAGGATGTGAGCCGTGGGTCCTAATGAAAGCCATCAAGATAGATTTAAAGATATTTTTACTTAAAGTGAAGGCGGCGGTAGAAGAAGGCAAAATAACTGTACTAGCTCTTATCGACTTTTCAAACTCCTTCAACATGATATCCTGCTATTTATACTTACCTACTTCATGATTACATTGGAATGGAATTCTTTTTTTACTATTTATCGATCTCGTGACCCATGAGCTTCATTGTGCGTATCACTTGTATGCAGACTACCTGCAATTCTCCTCATACGCAATAATAGAAAATTTGAACGATGCTAAAGGTAGAGAGGTCAACAGAGACTTGGAGACCATTAAAAACTGGTCCAGGAGGTTTGGTTTAACGGTGAGCCCATCAAAATCTCAAGCAATCATCATAGGGAGTCCTCGAATGACGAACAGAATTGATGCTAATGATACCACTGAAATCATTTTTAATGATGACTACTTTACCCATTAGTACATCGGTTTGCACATCGATACATCTCTGAACTGGCAAACACAAGTTACTAGCGTCTGTCAGAAGGTTACAAATGTTTTAAGTATGATCTATCGTCTGAAAAATTTCCTCCCCGTAGAAAAAAAAAGATGCTTGTGCAGACTTGAATGTTTCCACTTATCGACTATGGTGGTGTATGTTACCTCGATCTGAATGCAGATCAGCTCAATAGATTAGACTAACTTCTCAATAATTGCATTCGATTCTTATACAACCTGCGAAAGTATGATCATTTATCCGCTTTTCACACACACCTGTCCTGGTTACCTATACAGCGCCGCAGTTCGAGGGCTCTTACTTTGTTGTACTCCCTTCTTCACTCACCGAACTCACTTACCAACTTAAATCCCAATTAGAATATATCTTCTCTAACCATAACAGAAATCTTCGCTCATCTAACAATCCTCTTCTTCGTTGTCCTTCCCACACTTGTACACATAGTTGTACATGTGTAAAAAGTAAGGATTCTACAGATATATATCTGTAGAATCCTTACTTTTGTAATGTATTCTAATTTAATCTATTGTAATACTTATTTTTAAAATACGTCTGCCACACTCAGATTTGCAACACCCATAGGTTTGACTGGAAGAAAATGCCTGTGGCATTAAGCCCGCTTTGTGCAATATGTTTGCAAGAAGTTTATATAAATAAATATTTTGATATGCCATAAACATTTACCTAAATGTATATTTCTACTAAAATATCTAACAACACAAAGATTACATGCGATGTATGTTTCCTAATCAATGAATGGAGATAACCGTAACTTGAATTGGTTATATTTACAAAACGTATATATCTGTCCGTTGATTACCTCATCATATAAAACGACTGAAGGAATTTCAATGACATGTATTGGAATTAGTCATGTAAATATTTACAAAGAGCATAACATTTGTATTCTATAAAACTTTCTAAAATATAGAGGTTATTTCAAAATAGTGCTACTCGAATTGCTTATTTCGATTTTCTCTTTTAATATTTCATTTCTTTAAAACTACCACTACAAATTAGGTAGACACTCAAAGTTTCATAGTGTGAGAGCTAGTTGAGGTATATTTTGCTCGACTCCGTGCAAATGATACCACCTAGCATACGCACCTACCATATGGCCTCACAGAAGACGCATGTCAAGAAATTCTTCATTGAAAAATAACAGCTGTTCAAAAAGGTCACAGAAGGATCCAATAAACATTATCGTAACAATAAAGTTGATGTAAATATGAAACTTTACAAGTAAAAAAATCTGTAGTAAGAAATCCTCTAGCAAAGTTTTATTCAAATGAAATAATTGTAAATAATTACTAGCTTTAAGCGAACGTACAATTCAAAGTTAATTGAATGATTGTTGTTTACATGTAGGGATAAAGGCTTGCGGTAAACATAATACTTATTTGATTGGCATATCGTTGTTTACTTCTTCGGCTAAATACGGATATTCTCTGTATAGATCGAATGTATCACTAATATATTATTTTTAGATACATCAATGTCTAGTTCTTTAAATTCATCTTCTCAGCCAAAGCACGTCCAATGCTAGACCTGGCTTGACTTGGCTGACCAAGGCTCTCCACGATAACTGGTTCTGTGCTACTCGCACCCAATGTATTAATTTCATTCTTTAAATTAATTATTCATCATTTAAGATTTTACACATATAATATAGAAACCTATGTACATAATAACCTTAATTAAAAAGAACAGTAACAATATTTACATACAAGCGTCAAAAAAACTCCACATCTTCGCCTACTGGTAGCGTTCCCAAAAGACTGGCAGCATTACCACGTTCAATGGCAATGCTGATTCTCTATGCTAGAAAAAAGGCCGGCCTTCTGGTCGCGAGAAGCGTCATACAGTTGCTTGGCTAGTTGTTTGAACATAGCGTGAGCACTCGGACCCCATGAACCTAGCGTCTCTACCCCGAAGGGTTCAAAAATATTATTACCTATTAAATTTTGGTACTAACGCCGTAAGTACCAAAATTTTCTTTAAATTAGATAACATAATATCAATAAACATTGCTCAACATTTTGTATTAGGTACCCTTATAGTTTATCACTTAACAACTATTAAAATTTACCAGCATCAGTTCATACGCATTAAAAGAAATTAAAACAAAAATTTGTTTTCCAATCCTGTATACACCCTTGGCCATCGTTTACGAATATATTGAAAAACAGGAGCATATGTAGTTCCGGCGTAGTATATACGTATACATAACATAGTATTCTCGCTAGTAGGAGCGTGTTTTAACAGTTTACGATCAACTGTACGCTTATAGAAAACAGTTGTGATATAAAAAGATGGATGAACTCGTAAAACAAACGCTCATATCAGCTTCTACGATAAATGCTCTTCAAGTGACTGTTATTTACAGACTATGGGCGGAAGTGTTCCACGTATCTGCCAGCGGCGCTGGCACTGTGAAATGGCAGCAGGTGTCAGAAGATCTAGTGCCAGTCAACATCACCTGCATTCAGGACTCGCCCGAATGTGTGTTCCACATCACTGCTTATAATTCACAAGTTGATAAGATACTTGACGTCAGACTATTGCAGCCCGGTGAGTTGTATTATTCTTACAGTAATATTTATTAGGATAAAACAGTGATCAGGAATCAGAGTCAAATTTTTCAATACTTATGAAACGTGCACAATATTTAAGGGTATTTTAACAATGACTTTTGCAAAAATTTTATTTACTGCAGTCAACTTAGTCTGCACTAGGCTTAGACTAATTATAACAGGGTATTAGGCCAATGTATCTTTTTTTCGCATTGAAAGGATATAACCTCGCCGTGGTTCAAAGGAATCAAAGTGACTAAAATCACATGATGTTTCCGTTACATGTGAGTCTATTGCAAGATACTTGAACATATAATAAGAAAGTATTCTACAAGAAATGAGAGGCCATAAATGTGTAATATATGCCACAAAAATAATCGTAATTGGACATCATTACAAACCTTTGGACTAGCATTACAATTTGAAATATAAATATTTAAAAAACCCGTTGTAATTAATGCAAAGTCTACTACAACACACGTAAATCCTTCTTAAATGCATAATTAGAAAGTGGCCGAAAGCACACATTTGCTAGATTTATGAAATGAAAAGCCCACGCGCATAACGTTAACAACAAATAACTAACGTTTATTTTAATAAAAAAAGTCGACGTCTTTATAAAAAACCTATACTTAAAATTATGTCTAATTTTAAATTTACCGACACATATAATTTGAAAAATCATCTACCTAGTTCAACCGGTCAGTTTCTTCCACGAAGCGATGAGCATCGCACCTCTGCAACCCAGAAGCCATATGGAATTTGAAGGTTGAATGATATAGTTTAAGAAATAAAAGTAATTAATAATTACCGTGGGAGAACCATATTCCAGCACAACTACATCATCACATAAAATGGGTATTAAGCAATTATCACGTTGCTTGTCTTATAAGTGACAGAATCCAAAGATGGCAACGCAGCAGGTGTCCATAAACTGCGGCAGTCAATTATCATGTAAAATTTTCCCAATTGTCCTAAAATGTATTCCGAATGCTGATACAAAATACCATTTCTATCTTCAGCTTGAAAATGTCAGCTTACTACCATTCTCAAACGGAGTGGTGTAATGCGGTACAGATAACATAAATTGCATCATACCTAAATAAGCGGTTAAATTACTCTACGTAATCAATCTTTAGAAACACATGCTCAGAATTCTGTTGCATGTTATATATAAGCCAGCCAGACAGTAAGCATACACATTTACATGTATTAGTCATCGGAATATACAAGTAGTATTCCCCAAATTAACAAAACACCGTTTATATAACTACGTAACCCAGAATGGATAACTTCTTTTAACGTTTTCATTATAGAAGCAGCCATCACGGTAACGCAGTATCTAGGTTGACTAATCTTCTCACCACAACGGTTCAAACGCCTACCATAACGTGCAAATGTTTTCAAAACTATTTAATCAGAAAACTTTAGTCATATTAGTAATGTAAAGTGTTTTGTGAGAGTATTTTTTTTTTTAGTTGTTGTAATATCCAAGATGAAAACTATTACAAAAACTGTTAGTTATAAACGTCTGTGTTTATTTACAAAATCATAAAAGATAAATCCGGAACAATCGATAAAGTCGTACTGAAAAAATAAGTAGACATAAAAAATAACGTTTCGGGAGACAGAAACGTCGTCTGTAACCTAGTTTTAAATTTATACTGTATTGTAAAACGTGTAGCAAACTGAATTTATCAGCGTGAAATAGTCCGATAAGTTGCTTCATTTGACCTCCATTTGGAAAATTGAAGAATACATTAATAATTTACGATCAATAGATACACAGCTTTTAAAACTATTTCAATTTGTATCTATAAATATTTAAAATGGTCTCATGTTTAATGTACATATACATAGTCACTTGAAAAATGTAGTGCTTTAAAATATCAAATTGGTATACAAAGCTAAACACGTTTTGCCATGCATTTGCTTGGCTAGAAAACTAGGGAGATGGTTCTCAGTAGAGTTATAATACAAAGTCTGGTGGTGCTTAGGCTTCGATTTGATCAAATCGGAAAACTACCTTGCTTGATGAATTAGTGCTCTCGGTATATATAAACGTAAATTTTGTAACATGATTATTAAAATTGGTCCATCAAAGATTTTGATCGGTGAAAATATAAGACAATGAGTTTTTAGGTACAAATCGATCGAGTATTTTCGATAAATTCAATATAGTAAAATATTTAAAAAAATGTTTACAGGCACTCGGATAGGTCAAGCTTCAGAATGCTTCGTGTATTGGAAAGATCCTATGCGAAATGACACGTGGGGTCTTAACTTTACCTCACCTATAGATGCCAAACAATTTAGAGAATGTTGTGTAAGTATTCTTAAGGTTAAAATATATGTATAACAATTCAAATACTTCATTCAGTAAAACTTATTTTTCTCCGTTACCTGAATGGTTAATGCTAGTTCTTGTTGAAGTTAGTATCGTTTACTGTGGCTCCTTGTCCAAATTTTTAAGTATGAATTGGTTTTAAAAGTCATTATACACCTTTAATTAGGTCTTAGTCATCAACAACCGATAAAGTCCTAATGCTGGGCTCGGGCCTCCTCTCAGGAGAGGGTTAAGGCCATAGGTTTCCACGCTGGCTAAATGCGGGTTGGGGACTGGCAAGACAACGTTGTGGCTACGTAATCTTGCCGTTGGATGTAAGACTGTTAGATGACTAAGCTTCACGGCTGTTATCCTATGATAACAACCGGGACCGACTACTTAACGTGACCTCCGAATCACGGAGACGCTCATGGTAACATGCCACCAGCGTTCACCCGTCCAGGTACTGACCACGGTGACGTTATTTACCCTCGGTAATCATTTCTAATCACCGAGTGTAACTGGGCTATGAGCGCCTCAGTTTTAGTAACATCTTCTATATTGCAAGTCTTTTACTTGAAAAAATATGTTAACTTAAGTGGTGCATACTTTGTTAAATCCTCCGTGTATTAAAACTATCTATAAATTCTATTTTCAATTAAATTATCTATTGCTTAACTAGCCGACTGATTGACTACTATCAGAGATTTCTATAAAGGCAGTTTAGTAATTTTAACGCAAAGATGTATACATAAAATATCGAGCAGCAATCTTTGTTCAAATTTTAAGAGAACTCATTTAATCTGATTATGCTATTCATACTTCAACTATATAAAGCATAAGAGGTAGTCGGCTAAGAACAGCATCAAGGAATTTTAAAAATGAAATAAGGAAAATTGTTTATGTAATGTAACATAATAGAACATGTCATGTATGATAGAATAAATTTTAATATGTATTCTAACGAGGGTGGAAGTAAATATACAAAAAAGTTGTAAAATACGAAGGAAATATTAAAAATTCTGCAAGAAAAATATTTTTCTGAATATTTTACTTGCATATTATGTACTAAAAACTAGTGAATTTCGTATCGCCATGTCTATGTTTCCGAAAAACTTGTTTTTGTATTTATGTACGCCACAGGTTTCCACAGGCAGTATGCAGTCGCGAACTAAGAATATAACCCTTCCGGTTTTCATATAATTTTCTTGCAAACAAACCTTGCCCTGACAATAAGAAACACATGAAAAATAATTATCCAATTTAGTGCAGTCGCTCTAAAGTTATGTGCGTTCATACAGTTTTGTGATTTATTTATATAGATTAATTAAACACAATTTTATTATTATGATTTTAGTCTCCATCATTTAAGTTCTCGCGCAAGGCTTCTTCAAGCTATAGCCTAAAGCTGGAACCTCCAGGTAGCAAGCAAAAGTTCAAGGCCAAAAGGAAGCCGGTGTCAACACCTGCAAGCCCAAATAGATCCAGGTAAAAAATTACGAAGTGACAACATTAAAATATCAAGAGATAGAATACCTATACTCTCAAAGTAGCTGGCTAAATTTTATTGAGAATTATTCAACAACTAACGGCTTATGAAGTTTAAAAGGCCGTTTATAGGTAGGTGCATAAACATCATACGTAAACGAGAGATGACTATGTGTTTCTCAAATAAGTTTATTTTTATAGATGACTAACCAAGATGTTTATCATATCTATTATTTTCAACAGGCCTCAGAGGCGTCATTCGGTATTATATAGACAATCCTAATAAGTATTCTAGTCATTTGGTGACACCTTAAGAAAAGGACAGCAATAGTTTCAGAATTGTAGCCGTGCTATAGTTATTTTAAGGGTTACTAAATAAGGTCAAAATAATATGGTCGTGTATGTGAGTTTTACTATCATTTGATTGAAATTATATTATTATCATAACATCGTAACATGAATAAACTGATTTTTAAAGTTAGTTTTAAATGACAAGACTAGACATTTGGAGCCTTACAACTTTAAAATATTGCGTCTGCATAGAAGATGCATACAGGATAGCACGATTGGCTCCATACAATTCATTAAATAATATAATAATAATATAGTAGTGGTTTGCGTTCTTTAGTATCCATGGAAATAATAATAATCAATCACTAATTCGTATGTAGCTACATTTTAAGCCAATATATTATTATGATGGGTTGTGGAAAATGTAATTTCATCTAATGTTGGTAAATCTGAACCTAGCACTGGCCCACGACATTATTATTATAGACACATATTTAAATCATTTAAATGGATGGTGTAATGTATAACTGTATTCCTTGTTATTTGTTATACATCTAATATGATCAATCATATTAAACGGATAATTACTGTCATATTCATGTTATATGTTTAAACTATGACTGTATAACATATTTATTCAAACGTGTATTTATAGTTTGACATATCGTGAGCTACATTGCACATGCATGACACAAGAACAATATGCACGATTGAGAGCACAAGATCCACGTTATCGTAAGTATTAATTCAATATTATCAATTGTATGTGTTAATAGCCCTTGTTAGTGTGGCGACATGCAAAAAAGTATATCGTCTTGTGAATTGCGGATTAACCTCTATTGATAGCCGCTTGTTTTACTGAGCAAATAAGGCAGGCACTGCTTTGTATCTACGAAAAAGGATGACACTGCACAACTCACAAAAGCACAATAAGTACGGCAATTCTTCAAAATATTTTTTGTAAATCGATCGGACGTCTTGTCTGCGTCGTAGATGTTGACGTCGGTAACTGAGATGATGATGATGAATAAAGCAAAATATACTGCATTCTTTTTTGGCTCGTCTGATGGAACTGTATAATGATAATACATTTAGTAAGCTTGAAAACGAACTCATGCATTTATTATTCATTCAAGAAGATCATTTAATTGTTATTAATCACTGGGAATTATGGGGAACGATCAGATGAAGATTATGATAATGTCAAAGTAAACATGCGTATAACTTTGAACTAAGATTCAAAGTTATTATTAAGCGTAGATACAATAATAAGAGAATAAAACTCATTACAGCAGTTGTTAAATAAATAATGGTAGATGCAAAATACAATTTCCCTATTTTCTGGGAAATAGGACACACTGTTATTTCCATGTACCCACAGTTTTAGGTGTTGGTGTAGACATATTAATTACATAAGATATAAATAAATTTATTTGACAAATTAAATGCGGTTAATGCACGTCATTGACATTCAATCCACCCTCATTAATGCAACTGACGATTATTTTTGTAAGAAATGGGGTTAAAACTATTACCATAAAAATCATCGGAGCACATTTTTTCCCAATGACTTTTTCATGCTGCCTCTTTTAACTCCACCACTAGTGCGACAACCAACGCTCACTTTACTGATTTCTGAACATTAAACAACTGTTTGAAATAAAATTAATTAAGTGTGAAATTCCTAGAAAAGTTAGAACGCTACCTCCCGTACTAACAAAATTGACTTAATTAATAGCCCAACTTTAAACCATTTTTTTCCTGACTGTCTTGTATTTATGTAGGTTCGTCAACTCTGCCTCGTTCTACTACTCGTGCAATCGAAACAGATACAGTTGCGGCGAACACCGCCGGCCGCTCGGAAAAGGTTGCTACAGCCACTTCATCCACTTCACTTTATGACAACGTTACCAACTCTCAGCCACCTCCAAAACGTTAGTATCATATAAATCTAGTATTATATGTAAACTTTAACATACCTCCATTCTTTAAATTATTTTAGTAAAAACACTTCATAGCGTACTAAATAGTTTATTTAAATAAATAAATGAAAACAACGTTTTTAATAAATAACATTTAAATAATAGAATCTGGTATTAGCAAAGTACATTCTTGTTGTCAAATTATTTTGGAGCTTTAATCTAAGAATATAGCTCTATGGTCATCATCTTCCTAGCCTTTATTATTCCCAAGAGTCAGCTATTGGGGTCAGCTACTAGTTCAACCGGTTTTACCCAAACATCAGTTTTTATACGGAACGACAGCCATGGATCCTCTGCAACCCTAAGTGTGAACTGAATTCGAAGGTTGAAATAGTTGTCAGTATATTTGAGAACATTGATTTCCCAATAACTATTGCTATAGATGTTCATGACAACCGGGACCAACGGCCGATAAAATACCGCCACATTCCATACTCCGGGCTGTTATTAAGAATTTCTTGTAAGAATACCCCCAACAGCAGTCCGACCCGTGAATCGAACCCGAGACCTCTTGATCAGCAGTAGCTTACGCTAACCACTAGACCAACGAGGCAGTCATATAGCTCTATAGTACTGATTTTAATTTTATTGTTTTATCAATTACAGCGGCATCCAGACAAACTGAAAATCAGCCACCAACGCGACCTCCAAAGTCTCAGGAGACGTCGACCATGACTACTAACACTTCTACTGCACCTAAAACAGTTACTGCCTCAGTAGGAACACATGGCACTAATGTAAGTATAGAATTATTTTATTTTCAAAAATAATTGATTTTTCCAAGCCTGGTGGAGTCTAGTAGAGGAACAGATCAAAACGGGTCAGATGTCATTACGTACGAAAATTTCAGTTTCAATCACAGAGTCTGATCTGTTCATGTTTTAACGTTGAGTGAATTAATTCAGTCGTTTTAATTTATACTAAAACTCTTACTGTGCTTATACTTGATAGAAACAAAACATTATAATTCGAAATAAATATTTTTTAAAGAACAAAAATGAAATATAATATATCTTGGTTTCACAGACATCAGAAGAACCTCAAGCTAGTGGGGGAGGAGCTGGATCCCAACACAACCAGGATCTCAAATCTGAAGGTGTCCAGGCTGGTGGTACTCTCACATCCTCCAAATCCTCCGGTACTTCCACACGAGCTGGTAAAGAGCATTTGCCACATATGGGAAAGAGCGTTGACTACGGCGATGGAAATGAATCAGTACGTTTCTTTTTACCTACGTTTGTCATATTATTTCCCAACGATTTTACCATCTATAGGACCAAAAACTAATACGGTTTTTGGTTGGTGCATATTGAATTTAATATTGAAATGTAAAATGTTCTAAGTTATTAATAATGAAGTACTTATTCAACAGGACTGTATACATTTTCAGTCCAGAGAGTCGGATAGACACACAGTACATCATCACAACGTCATAAATAACAATACATCAGGATCCCGTCGCGCCAAGTCCAAGAGTACAGAAGATATGAATATGGGTAAGCGATTGCTTTAAGTTAGATGTAAGTCAATTACGACTGCAGCATATGATAGTTAAAACTCTAGAGATAGGATTCGACAATCAATATCAACCTGATCATTGCCTGGTCGACTTCCGATATATCCAAGTGATGAGATGACACTAACAATCTGCAACGATAATCGTCCAAGTATAAGGCTAATCCAATTGCATCGAGAGGTGAAACAGGGAAACGTTATATCTCTGAAACTCTATACTAATGCATTGGAAGACCCCTTCAAGATGTTCAATTGGAACGGACGATTAATCAATGGGAAATATCACACTTACAAATCTTGCGATCTGCAAGCGACATAGTAACCTTGGCGGTACCTTAGCTTAGCGGTCTAGACGATTCTTCAAAACGTGTAGAAATGGGGATGAACATCGAAAAGACGCCAAGACCTACTCTCTTCCATTTTAGCGTACCAGCGTACTGTTTCTCCATGCAATTTCAGTTACTTTAGTTTTCAGCCTAATAACTTTGTTCGAAACCGAACGCACTAAACGTAATTTGTAGTGGCTACGCTAGGGTTTGACATAAGTGACATTGTAGATTACGTTAAACTCTAGTGTGGCCACTGTGGCACGATGGACTGATGATTTGAAGGAACTTCGGGCAGCGGATAGATGTGGACTTTTTGAGACCGGGATATTTGGCGCTCCTTGGGGAAGACCTTTGTTCAGCAGTGAACGGCGATAGTTTGATTTGATAATTATTTTCTATCTATAGTCTATCGCAGTCATTGCTGAACGTAAGACAAACCATAATAATTAAATATATTTAAATAAATCATAAAAAAGTGACTAGTAAATCGTTGTAACTATCACATAAAAAAAACAAAGATTGGAAATATAATGACTAAGTTTCTAGCAGTAACTAAGCAGAAAAAAAAACAGACAAAGTTTACGTGTTATTATATTAAGACCATAACAGACTGAGAAATATTTTACTATATGCACTCCATAACATCTTATCTGAAAATGTGAAATCGTATAAATTCTTTTTTATATTTTTCTTTTACTTTAATTTTTTAAATATTTTTATCTACGACAAAATAAGTCATTTAAATAAATTTGGAATATTTTATCAGATGCAAATACATTGAAACGCATGCTAAAACCAATGCCGTCAACGGAGAGCCCTGTGACCTCACCCGAGATGGGAAGACGTCGATATGGCGGAGCAGCGCCGTGTCCCCCTTCATGTGGATCTCATGGACATCGTCACCAACAGCACATGCACCACGGACACTACGCGCATGTAGTCAACAATAATAGCAGAGAAAGCTCTCAGCGGTAAACATTTTCTTTAAAAATGATTGATTCGAAGTAACATTTTCGAAGTAAACCCAGGATGAATATTTACACTAGGTTCATTCTTTTCTACATAAACTGTTTGTAGAATTAAAAGCTCTTTGAAATTCTAGCTGTGAAAAACAATTACCATAATGTTGAACGTATACTTCCTGCAATCGTTTTTTTTCTTTGTAATTATATCTAGTACCTGTAAAACTCATAATAGTATTCTCTACCACAGCCGCGGCGTTGGTGTAGGAGCAGCTCCAAGTGGTTACCCTGGTCGCGGCTTATATTTGGAACTAGGAGGCGGAGAACGTGATATGTCACCCCCTTCAGACAACGTCATGTTTGATAATCAATGCTATGCAACTACACCGTCGTCATCCAACGGGAATTCTGACCAGGACTCGTGCCAACGACGCGATTCAAGGCAACATCATCACGCCGTGAGTAAACTTAAATGTTTTAATTTACTATTTTTATGCAGAGGAACAGACATGATGTACCATCAACATAGAGGAACCCCTTTCAAATAAGGAAATATAATATATAACAAGGAGTTAGCCTTATCTGATGCCCCAATATATTTTTGAGTTTCATCTATCTGAGTGTTCAGGGTATTTGATAATGATTTAGATACTTACATTGAACATATATCACATTCTTACGTGCCTAACGTCATTATTGGGAGAAGGAACTGTGACTGTGTGCGAGATGTTACATAGTTTGTACGAAACATTTCAGTGCACGGGTCTTGATCTTACCCAAAACCAAAGTTATGTTCGAAGAGCACGTCAAACCCGATTTGAAATTATAACTACTAACTAAAAAAAGGTTATATACCTACTATCACAATATAAATGAGATATCACAAAGCGAGTTACAAGATTTCTATCACAAGCTGCACTGGATTCCCTTCCTTAAATAGCTAAATATATCAATTTAAGTTAATTACACTCGCCTTAATTATTATTACATTTCTATTAGGTTCACCCGTATGTTTATTTGTAACCGACTAATAAGCGTGTTTTTAGTTTTTTTAATTTTATTTAGTTTTCTTTAGCATTTGCTCGCGGTTACGCACGAGGGTTCGAATATGTCCGGTTTTACTATTAATGGTAGCCTATGTCCTTCGTCAACAATAAAAGGATCTCCGTTGTAAATTTCATCCAAATCGGTTTCGCGGTTTAGCCTTAAATTTCGTAATAGACTGACAGACAGAGTTATGTTCAAATTTTTATATTATTAGTATGGATTTAGATGAAACAATTCGATTTTGATTTACGTTTTAAGATTCACTCAACAATTTGACTGATTATTTTTAATCTGTTTACCTACGTTTTTAAAGTGTTAATTGTTGAATAATTTGCCTACATATCAATTCCACATAAGAGGCATATTATTATTTCATTTCTGTTAAGAAAACTTTTGCATAAATTAAAAATGAAAAGATTTAATCAACTAATGTTATTTTTTTTAAACGATTCTAATTTTGTTATCCTGCAGAAACCGTGTCTGTCTCGCCAAGCTTCCCAGTCAAGCGCTACACCAGCTCCAGGGTCGCCTACGTCTCGTCTGCTGCTTGAATACGAGATGCACCTACGGAACACACTTGCTAAAGGCATGGACGCTGAAAGTTATAGCCTACACACATTCGAAGCACTACTCAGCCAGAGTATGGAGGATTTAGGTAACACACTTTATTTCCGATAGAATTCTAGAATAGATGATCTAGTTTGTTTGCAGATTGATTAAGATAGAAGTTCAAAATTTTGATCACAGTTTTGTCAAATCTTTCAACTGGGCTGAATGAAACTATCTGAAATGAATTGTGTGACTAGTTCCTGCTATAGTACTGTTACACCATGAACCATTAACCAATAGTCTGCATTCGCAATAAGCATGGTAACCACTAATCTAGGATTATGCTCATGCTTTCCATCCGGCAGAGTAGAATCACTTTGGCAGGCATACAAAAAACACCATTAAACAATTATGTGGTGGTTAAATTGACTGAAAGTTAAGGTTTCAAATAAACTGAAAGATCTCCCTTTTTTATTTTATCATAAAGAGTATCTTTCTATTTCAATAAAACTATACTTTATAAAACCTTACACTTTCAAAATGTATCCCGTCATGGGCCAACGTTTACTAGATAATAGACACGAGTCTATAGTAATATAGAATGTACTTTCACGAAAAGTTTAAGAATTATACAATTAAAAGATATATTTGAGTGAGAAGTGTTGCTTTAACTGTCAAATATCATTTTATGTTTTCTAGTTATTAGAAACATTTTTTCGAATTACTCGATTAGTCTACGCTAATGTCAAATTTATGTTACTTAGAATACAATGACAACATGCCGCCTTCAAATCAACGAAGCCCTTACCCACCTCGACGTCGTAAGTAACGTTTGATTCTGAAGCTACACAGCTTAGTTTTACCATTTGTAGTTTTTGTCATATTTGATAAATACTAACACAAAAAAGCATGCTTCTCAATTCAATAAGAAAAACGATACTGATACAAAATACACTACACTGTCAAAACTGGTTCAATATAATTTCAACCCTGCTTTTGTTTTTTCTTGAGGACCGACCCAAGAATCAATTCTACAATCTTTGAGACACCTCAAGGAAGCTGCGATAAGGGAAAGAGGTGAACACAATTTATTTTATTATTGTATGATTCATAATTAATAAATACATCTGTTTTTATATACATAAATATTATATGTATTACGAAAGTTTATATTTCCATCCCAAACTCGTTTTTCGTTAAATCATTTACGGTTCATTTTTGTTTATGTAATTTTCACCCGTAAACATTATTAGTAATAGTTTTAAAACAAAACATATTTGAATCCAGGCTATCTCAAAGCACAAACTATACAAAATTAATAAGTTGGATGAATATCCAAAAACTTTAAGAAAAAACTCTCAATTTATTTACTCTCAATATCAAATTCATGAAATTAAAAAAAGCATTTGTCATGAAGAGCGTATACATGCTATTTACAATTATTAAAACTTTTACTAATATTTTAAGGAGAGGCTTATCTCCAGCAGTCGACTGTAAAGGCTGTTTATGTGATGTGTAAAAAATAGTAAAATTTGTTACTAATTTCAAATCTGTATTTAAATAAACACATCCTAAGTAGAGATTTTTACTGTACTCACTTGAACAATTTAGTAAAATTAAACAAACACATGTTTTTTCATGAGTTATTTTCCTAGCCTTTATTACTTATAAGGTTCTTTGGGGTCTGTTACTAGATCAACTGGTTTGCTTTGATTGACTGGTATCCCCCACAACCTTGTGGGCGAACATTATTTACAACGATGCCTATAAAATCTTATTAACTAGAACTACTAATGTTTGAAGTATTAAAAGATTTTTAATAATATTTTCAATTATTAACTACCCTTTAACTTAAAAGGCTTTGTTGACAAGAAGTTTTTTGTTACAAATTCTTACTTATAATATAGTCCTTGCATGTGTTATTAGTTTTATTAAATACGTCTACTTAAATTTTACAAACTCTAAATGCTTCATTTTTTAAGTTTTTGCTTTCACTTATATTTAAAACTAGCTAAGTTCCGCGGTGTTACCCGCGGTTATTGTTGTACCGCGGGTAATGCCGCGGGGCGAAGCTAGTCTAAAAAAGTAGCCTATATTACTCCTTATATCATCAGCTACCGATCAATGAAAGTCCCGTCAAAATCGGTCCAGCCAGTTCAATTTTATTTGTTTCTATAGGAAAAATGTTATTTTGGTATATGTACCGTGTATACGTACATATGCATTTAGTAAATAGCGGTTATTTTAATATTAAAAACAGATACTCCAATTTTATTTATTTGTATTAATATATAGATATCAATATTATTTAAAATATTACTTGATAAAATAGTTAAGTATTAATATAATATAACTGCACTTTCTAGATCAAAAACTATGACAACAAAAGTTAGCTCATTAGCTGACCCACGCAATCTTCTACGTCTCCTTTTGCCCGTGGCACGATGTTACATAGTGTGAAATAAATTAGTAAACAATAAAAAGTTTAGTAAAAATAAGGGCATCATTTCTTTCATACATTATTTTTACAAAACTTTAACAGATTACGCAGCACATGAGAAGTTTACTTAGCTCTCAAAAGAAATAATTTTCTACCGTTTTTGTATCATTTTTCATCCATTCTACGTTATTTTTAACCGACTTCAAAAAAGGAGGTTTCTCAATTCGACCGTATATATACATATTTTTTTATGTGTGTTCGCGGATAACTTCATCGTTTATGAACCGATTTCAGGGCGATGTAGTCGACAAAGCCCTTTAATAAATAATAAAAAAAAAGAACCGATTTTAATGATTGTCTTGTTAATGGAAAGGAGATATCCCAACGGTGATACCATGATAATGACATTAAGATCTGATGATTACATCCAAGAGAAATCGAGTCAAATCTTGAAGTCGGTTTTATTTTTGTTAAAATTTTATTTATCGTAGCGTGATGATATATTACCTATAGCCTTACTCGATTAACTATTAAACCTTCACTTATTAGACAATTTCGACCCATGAAAATGTCAGCAAGATGAGTGAACCCGATTTGTCTCTCTTCTCACTAAATCGTCTCTCCTACGAAAGCATGACATATAAATAAAAAAAAATGTTTTTGTTTTTAGCATTAGCTATGTATACCAGATCCCATTTTCTGCGTTGATTTTATTTCAAAACACTTTTATATATATATTAAAATTGATATTATATTATGTACATACATTTTATGAATTTAAGATATATTACTATAATTGGACTTTACAAAATGTATTACACCAAGTTTTTATATTTGAAAAAAGAAGCAGCTCAATGCTCCGGTGGTGGCAGCCGATCTTCTACTTTACCATTACCTCATCGCCTTGGCGTAGAGAGGCAGCACAGTGCACGATCGGACCGCGATGGATACTATAGGTATGTAGTTTTTATGTCCCATCTGACCGCGAGATAGCCTCAGAGTATATTTTAAATAAATAAATAAAATATACTTTAGTCATCAATATAAAATGTTAACAGTTTGACAAGTTTTATGAGATCATTTTAAGCGTGTTTACAATGTATACCTATGCTATTCTACATTTTTATTATAGTCAGTGATATAATTGTTTACATAAAAAAGATTGAAAAAGGTACTTACCAAATAAAAATACTACATTTAATTTAATTACACCAAAAATATTATTATATTTATATCTTCTCCTTAGATATATTATAAAAATCAATTGCTGTTCGTTTGTCTCGCTAAAACTTGAGAAGGGCTGGGTTAGCTGATTTTGGTCTTGAAATGTTTGTCGCAGTCCACGTAAGGTTCAAACGGTGAAAATTTTAAAATAACTAGAAAATCCAAATGTCACGTGTACGAAGTAGCGGGCACAGCTAGTTTGAAATAAAAATAACTACAATAGCATCTGCATAAAATAAAAAGCAATTACAAGAACTCATGCTTGTGAAAAGTCTTTAATATTGAAGATTATATATTTTTTTGTGGAGGCAAACTAGCAGACAGATCACCTGACTCCGTTAATGGTATTCAGTGAAAATCAACAGAAAAACTGCAGAATCTTAATTTTCTGTGAGATCTCGAGCCAGGCTCATAGTAAGCCATATTTAGAACCTGACTTTCTAATGATAAATGTGCTTGAAATAAACAAATAATGCTGAACGCCTGAATTGAGGTAGTAATTCTTTTCAGTGACCGCAACGAACTTATGCGGGAACGTGAACGTGATCGAGAACGTGGTTACTTGAGTGATCACAATTCCAGGTAAGAGATTAGTGTCACATTTCTGTTTATTTTAGTATCGTTTAGGCTGTGTGTTAACACATTAGAATTCACCCACTATTGGAGTGGCTTGGCCTGGGTTGTTAGTGATCCTGATTGCTAAATCAGAGGTCGTGGATTCGCCTTCCAACCATATCAAATAATTCTGTGATATTCACGTTCATGTGTACTGTGCTTTATTTATACATAAGAAATATATGCCTAAGTATGTTGTTATTAACAGTCATGTTACCACAGTAAGAGCTATCTGCTTAGACGGCTGTGTTTGTGTGATGTTATTATTATTAGCTGGACAAACCATTTACATAAATCAAACCCGAAAATAGTTGAGCAGTTAACCGCTTAGCAAATATCTTAATAATTAGAAATCTATCATATAGGTAATTAGAAATCAGGTGAGGTGAGGTACTTAGAATATAGGTATCGTTTATTTCAACTTACCCACCCAATAAATCAAAATTGGTTAGAAACAAGGTTCTACATCAAAAGAAATGAAACTTTCAAAAGTCGTTAAAATAATGGTATCACGTAAAAGTAGTAGTAAATCTTTGAGAATAGATTCGCATAATTTATGTGGCTAAGCGTGAAAGGGTAAGAACCAAATATATAAACCCATATACGCATTTAAAATATTAGGTTAGAATTATATGATTACCATCGTATATGATAGGGATCTTACTATTAATATAATGCAAAAGGTGACTCATAAAACGACAAAAAAAGAAAATGATTTAATTTTACCCAAAATTATAAACACAAGCTAGTTATGTAAAACAAACGGTATACTAACAAATTAAAATTTGCCACAGGGAACGATCGGGTAGAGATCGTGATCACGATCGTGAAGGATATCTTAGTGACCATCAATCAAGGTAAGCTATTTTTACTCATGCTAAAACAAATTTGTATTGCCTTTTTATGGCTTATGTGGCACACGAGCAGACAACGCATCGGATATGACGTCACTACTGCCGCTATGAACACCTAGAAATCAAGAGCCACAAATGCATTATCGTTCTTTGAGTTTTGTACTCCAAAATTTTAAAGAATTTGAAAGATCGAGTAAACTCATTTATGACGCAATATTTTCAACTCCTGCTATACTTCAGGTGTATTAAATAATAATAGAGAGTAAAGACATTAAGTATTTAGTCAAAAAATTAAAACTAATCCAATTAAACGGTAATGAATTGTCCAGTGAAAATTGCCATGATAGTTACAAATAAACATTTTTTATAAGTCTATAAAATATTTCACTGAATAATACCAAGCAAACTATTAATGCTTACAACTCAAGAATCGATCCATACTTAGGGTTCCGTAGCCAAGTGGCAAAAAATGAAACACGTATAAATTCGTCATGTCTGTCTGTCCATCTGTCCGTCCGTATGCCACAGCCACTTTTTCCGAAACTATAAGAACTGTACTGTTGAAACTTGGAAAGTAGATGTATTCTGTGAACCGCATTAAGATTTTCACACAAAAATAGAGAAAAAAACATTAAACTGAACTGAAACTCATTAATTCTTTTTAATACATTTTTTGATTTTTTGAATATCTATCCATATCCATATATCATATCCATCTACACATTGATGATGATAGGTCTTCAAAAATGATATTGAAGTTTCTAATATTATTTTTTTCTAAACTGAACAGTTTGCGCGAGAGACACTTCCAAAGTGGTAAAATGTGTGTGTGCGAGCCCCCCCCCCCCCCTCTCCTAAAATAAGAGAATGATAAAAATAAAAAAAAAATATGATGCAAACTTCCTCCGAAAATTGGTTAAATCTAGTAAGTAGTTTTTTTAATACGTCATAAATCGTAAACTGCAATTTACCTTTCAGTCAATCAACACAAATATAAAAATTATATTATGTTACTAGCTGCGGCCTTCATGGGCCAGTCCGACTCGCACTTGGCCGTTTTTTTATAAGTTACGCTGTCAGCGTGTAAGTCTATTAAAAAAAATATGCAGGTTATCAGAAAATGGGACACTAGCTTTAAACACTTATACGATTATTACTTCTCTTTAGCATTCAATTTAAACTAAACAAAAAATTATCCGTTTAAAGATATGAATTATTATTTTTCTCACAAAAGCTGGTAACTTTAATTAAACTTCTGTAATTTTATTAAGTATTCCGTTTTTTGAATAGGCTCTATATTAATATAAACTAAGTATCAGCTTTCTATTAATTTTACTTTTTCCGTAAAGTACTTGACTCAAAGAAGGCTATTTAAAATTTTTCTTTACAAATTTAAAACTAAATAGCATTTTACCAAGAAACTTCACTTATCGGTTAGTACAATAATATGTTTTTATAAAAATTGACAAATGGATTCCGCAATATTGGTAACAGCCCATACAAAATTATTATTCACTTTACAATTTAACCTTAGCATAGTTAAACTTATGAGTTTATAAAGTGATGCAAAATATTACCACTACTCCAATTCTTTACTATGTCTTCATACGTGAGTACAAACCACAATAACTGGTCTTTCCCTGATACGAGACATCTTTTAACTTCTTTTACTATTTTTCCATGTTGGTCTCAGACTACTTATATCTTACATGATCTGATTAAAAATGCAACTACGTCAGTCGTAATTTCAAATGTTTTGTAATCTTTGTACAGCATCATCTACATCCTCGTAAACTATCACTAAACTTAGATACCTAATAATTTTTATTAATTATTTAGCAATTCATCATTTTTGCAGCACAGAAGAAATATTGATGTCTCTTTGTGATAAAGTTAAATTCTTACAACGAATTTAAAATTCTACAGCTAAATGTAATTTCTAGTTTTAGACAAGTAGTAACAGCAAAGGTACAAACGTTGTTAACGTTGTTTTATCTTGATTTGTTGTTATTAATTCGTTGAAGTGTATAACTGAGAAAATAATACCCACTAATTTAATCAACTAGATTGTAGTTCATTGATGTAAAATGAGCAACTAAGCTGGTGTAAATAAACTGTTTCTTCTAGCTCCATGAGTAGAAATAAACGTTTCTACGCTCCGAATGGATGAACTAGCAAGTTACTTATAAGTGTTATCTTTCAACTCTATAGGTTCATTTTTTTAGTTAAATAATATTATTCTCTTTTTGTTTTTATTAATACCAAGATTATTTAGGGATGGCTACTAGTTTAGCCGGTTTCACCTTTTTTTTTGTGTGGAAAGCCCATCGGATACATAAGCGCTATGACGCTATGTACTTTATTGTTCCAAATATGCCCCGGAGTGTCAATTTTAAAAACTATAAAAAATATAAATAAGACTATGGCTAATGCATCGTATCGTTGCTTTGTATTGTGGGTGAATTAAAAACATAAACATCTACCAATAAGAACATTTCGCTTACGTACACCGCTTATGTAACTAGCTCATTGGATCACTAGTTTCTTACGAAGAAGCGTGTGTGGAAATCGCTCGAGGGTAGCTATAGTAATGACGTCACAAATTAATTGAATGAGGTATTCCTAAAATATTCCTTAATCGATGTTTTTATCAAATGGGCTATTTGAAAATATTAGAAATTAACTATGGATTGTGGTCATCATATCAGATAATAGCCTAAAAAGACATATTTTACTATAAATCTAACAAAATAATATAAGTTTGATTAATGAAAGATTGCACGAAATCAAATTATAATTTTTTTGAAATTTTCTCTGCGACCTGAACACCTTGTGATTGGTTGCAACTCTGGGGACGTCACATGCTAGTTAACGAAAGATTCCTCAATTGAATGTTGTTTGCATTTTATGTTTTCGGAGTGTTAATAATCTATGAGTTATTTTTGAAGTATTTTTTTGATAAACTATGTAATAAGTGGTTTGAATTCGTTTCGAAACAAAATGGAATCAAATTTTGTGCGTACCGATAACAGCAACCTACATAAGATAGACGCTTTAATGGTTGTACTTTTCTATATATAATAATAACGCTTAAAAATGTTAAAGCAGCTATATAAACTTACATAAGTACAACATAAAAATTATTCTTGTAAAAACCTCTGGAAAAATTCATCCATTATTTTTGTAAAATCTGATATATATAGGTAGGTAGGTATATCTCAATGCTTTTAGGTTACATTTTGAAATGGTACAAAGTACCGTATTTAAAGATGTTATCTGACTCGACGAACTTCGTACCGCCGTATTCATCTTTCGTATATATTTTCTAAATTTCTGAAAAACTTGGTTTTAGCAGTTATGCCCGCCTCAGTTTCAGTGGACAAGCAAGTTCAAGTTGATACTGTTTACACGGATTTTAAGAAGACATTTGATAAAGTGGATTATTAGATAAAATTGCTTTCAATGGTATGCGTGGGAATTTGCCTCGCTGGTTTATGTCATATATTTTTAATAGAACACAGATTTGTTATGAATGGAGACTATTCGGACTCTATTGTGGCCAGTTCTGTAGTTCCGCAAAGGTCAATATTGGGCCCACTGCTTTGAATATGTTTTGTCATTGACATAAAACTATGTTTTAAGCACTCTAAGTTCTTAATGCACGCTGACTATATTAAATTTTATAAGTCATGCAAAAATATACAAGATTGTCACCTTCTTAAACAAGAACTGTGTAGATTACATAATTACTATGGTCAAAATAAGCTATTTTTAGTCTCCTTAAATGCTACACTATTTCATTTACCAAAAAAAACATAAACTTGACGTCTTATATTTAATTAATAGTTGCCCATTAATATATGGCGATACGTTTGCTCGTTTGCTCCTTTTTCCATAAAAAAAGTGATGTTGTCATATTTGCTTATCCAATAGCCTCTTCAAGAGTCATACCACAAAATTATTGTCTGCTTTGCCAACAAAATAAGTTATTCTTCATAACTTTATATCGTTTACCTGCACGCATTTATGTTTAAATATCACTGTAACAATGTGACCTGTTTTGTCTCAATTTTAATTGTGATTAATCTGTGAACAATAGTGTGGGTTACATATTCATTACCTCGAATATTTAATTGTATTTACTTAAGATTTTAGCATGTAACTGTTTTTTGTTCCAAATAAAAAAAAATCCTTAAAGGAGTATTGGTTTAAAATTTGACATATCATCTCGTATAAAATTATTGCTTTTAGGTTTGGATAGGAGAAAGTTATTTAACAAATTACAACAGCTAACTAAATGTTCCATTAATTAATTTTAAAAGGTGCTCGTTATTACACGATAAATTAATTAATGGAGAAACAGGGTAAACAGGTATTAAAAGCTTGCTGGCAAACCTAAAAAAAATGTTTTTCTTAATTATACCAGTTTTTTCAAATTATAAAAAAATATCTAATTGTGGGCGTTTAAAACGCTTCAGCTTAAGTTTTTCTATGTATGCATGTATATAATAACTAAAGAAAAAAATATTAATTTATTTTATTCTTTAGTTATTATACCTATACTCAACTTTTCGTGAGTTCTATTTTCCCACAATCATTACATTTACCAGCAAACTGTAAGATACCCTCACATCACTCATTTAGTAACGAACGTGCCTCGCACTGGGATTTCCCCAGTTAATATAATAAGTACCGGCGAGAATTTTCACATTTACTAAAGAAACCGTTACCTTTCTCGTAGTATTTGATTGCCTTCATTTATCATGGAAGTAAAGAGGAAAATATGGTGTAATCTCCTAAAACAAAAGCAATTATTATTTTTTAGATTATATCAAAACATTTCTTAAAAAACAACATCTTATTTTGTTATAAGGAAAATGGATTTCTTATATCGCTTATCGGCTTACCTACTCTTCATTCTTAAAATTCCTGAGTCAGAGTACAGCCATTACTGGGATTACGTTTAAACCAGACTTAAACATTTTCAAGTTGCCTAAGTTTCTTAATCTTTTAAAACTGATTTATAAAGGAGTTTTCAAAGTTCACAAATTTGATACAACGACTATTGTAGTGAAATGCCAAAGTCAATAATGACGACACAGTTATAAATTTCCTTTGTAACACATTCTTGCTCACAGCAAAATTAGGGAAGCATTATAAAGTTACAGTAAAGTACGGTTATTTGCCAATATTCATTTATTTTATTTATCAAGTGCCTTTTACTTACTTTAGGTTAAGATAAATTTTAATTCCTTGGAATAGTATGAAACTCTATTTCAAGAATTTATCTATTAAAATCAGTCTAGAATTTAAACAGAATCGAAATTTCATGTATGTTGTATACAGTATACAACAGAAAGCAATCTATCCAAGCCCGATTGTAAATGACTACTTTGATGATCTAGACATTAACTGTATGGAGAGATTAGTACGCATAAATATTTAGAGATAAAAGAGTAGTAAAAGTCATAAAAGGTCTTAAAATGTTGAGTTATTTTTATTTTTCTTAGAAGGTGAGTTTTTTTTATTTATGTGAATCTTTGTAAAACATATACTGCGAATGCAAAACAAAGTGAACTAAGACTCATTGTTTTACTTTTACTTAAGAGTTAACTAATTCTTATTACAATTCGCTTCATTAAACCAGCGTTCTTTATTTGCCCGTTTTATTGGTATATTGTTATATCACTCGGACTTATTTATTTGACCCATTGTTCTTCATTGTTTGAGAATGTCGCTGAAAATGTGCAAAATTTGAATGTTGAAAAATCGTAATGACGGCAAAATACTTTTTAATACAAGGGTATAATGTATGAAGTATCATTAACATACAAGCTGCAGGTTTGACAAGCACGCATCGAGATCGTCCTTAATTATTATTTAATAGTTTGAAACATGAACCATTTGTTTTTTTTTTTTTTTTTTTTTTATATTTTGCCCTGCCAAAATGACTCTACTTTGCCTGATGGAAAGCATAAGCAGAATCCAAGAGTGGTGGTCACCATACTGCGAATGCAGACAATGCAACAATGCAGCATGGTGACCATGGCGGGCTAGTGATGCTTCTGCATCATTGGGCCTCCGGTCTCGCACTCACCAACGAAACACGACAGCGTGATCGCTGTCATTTTACGTTGATTTTCTGTGCGAGGGTAGTACCGCCCCAGTCGAGCCGGCCCGTTCGTGCTGAAATCAGCGTGGCTCTACTACCTTTTATACTGTTGTATTGTATATTTTGTAAAGTCTTCCTGGTTAAATTGAAAGTTTTTATATTAAAATAAAATATCATGTGTAGAATGCTGCACATATTTTCCTTTGCATGCAGCATATTAAAATACATATTCAAAGTTTCAATATCCCTTTTTGTATATATTTAATTTGAAAAGTAAGCGTACAATGCATAAAATATATATAAATTAAATTTACGGAGTATGTTCTAGATATATCTATCCCACACCTGACCTTAATACTTTGACGAAACCTGGAAAATTTGCAATAGTTTTCGGAGTATTATATCCGAGTATAATCAATATTTGGTTAGGAAATATCTCTTACATATCAAAAGAAATAATTTTATAGTAACAAATAATAAAGAAGAGTCCGTTTCACTGGCTGGAAAGGATTTTACAAAAAGATGAAGTAAATTTAATATAACAGATTACTTACGTTTACAAATTACAAAACGTATTCAGATACGTTTTGTAATTTGGCTGTCTTTGTAGAAAACACGCATATATTTTTTATTTCGCGAAGGAATTTCATTATTGAATCTGAGAATATTTTTATATCAAGAATGTGACCTTTTTATCCATCCAATCCATCGACATTTAGTAAATTGTAATAATGGATAGATGTTATTTTGTTCAATGGCCTCAAATGAAAAATGACGCCTGTATTTTTCTATAATGTTAAGCATACATGACATAAAGGTCCGTGTTCACTTTAATTAGTACGAGTGCAGGTGAGAAATGCACGTGGTCACTGATTGGTAGAAATTACGTGTGTACAGCGAATTCGCGATACACACTTATTATAAAATCTCTAAAATTATCAGTGTTTTACGACTATATAATGTTTGTATTATACTTATAAACCTTCCTCTTGAATCACCCTATAAAGAAAGAAAGAAAAAAAAAATAGTCTTAAAGAATTAAGCGTATATAGAGACAGTCAGACTGCGAAGACGACTTTGTTTTTACCCGACTACGGCAAACCCAAAGGAGGTTTATGATTTTGACAGGCTATGTGATTATGTTGTATGTATGCATGTATGTATGTATGTTCATTTGTTCCCTCATAGCTCCTTAACTACTCATTAGAACTGGACAAATGAGGTGTCGTTAGTAGCGTCAAGATCGTCTGCTTGTGGCTATATGACGTGTCACTGAATCTAATGTGGCGCCCTCTAGCCGACATACAGTACTGTATTAAAAATAAATTTTAGATAAATATGTCGTGTTTGGTATCATTAGAAAGGGCATTACTTGTACATTTCAAAAATATATATATAATTACCTTTTTTCGTGACTTTGTCCGTATTCATTCGATAATTGTGATATTTCTATGGTAACTATTTAAAATATACTTTGTAAATAAATTAATATTATGGAGGAACCAAAAAAATTTTAATAAAAAAAAGTAAAAACTAAAACCCAACTACAACAAAAATTGACGCTGAAAAAGCATGAAACAAGTTTCAAAAGCACATACACTACATGGACTACGGTTTTTGAAACTTAGTAATGTACCATATTCCATAACATTTTAACAACGCGTGACTACGGCTTTTGAAACTTGTTTCATGCTTTTTCAGTATTTTTTTTGTAGTAGTTGGGCTTTACTTTTTACCATTTTTTTTATACTATGTAGTGATGAAGCAAAACAGTTTTGGTATGTTTCGTTCAAGGAAAACTGTTTGAAGGGTCAAACTTTCCCTTTATTATAGAAAGCTGCCGTGTAATCTGAACCAGTAAACGCATGAATATCAGGTAGGCTTTGGCATAAATTTGATCCCAATTTCAATGCAATATCCTTGCAATTTAGGTAGTTTTTCTTTAATTTTTTGTCATGGAACTTGCAAGTAATATTATCAAAACATCTGTGTCGGTTGATTTGATTGAAGATTGAAACTGCTACTGCTTTGTAGGCGTGAAAAACTATTATAGTATCCGCCTCTTCGTGATAACGTTCATCATTAATTTCTTTGATGAGTCAGTGAGTTTGATAAGAATAATAATTTTCTTCAACGGTCAATTTTTTTTTTTGTTTTTCATTATTGCTACTAGGCAGTCGTTTTCCCAATACTTAGCCAAAAAATGGCTCAAAGCCTCTTTGATTGAAACAATGATTTTTCAAGCTTTGCAAAAAATCGGTAGGCCTTGTTTGTTTAGGACCTGAAATTTTGAACGGAATATAAAATTCCTGTCAATTCTGACGTTCTGAATCTTTTATAGAGGGTGAAAAATATCGATCAAAAATTAAATGTATATTTCGTTGGCATGTGATGAAAAAAAAATAATGAGAAAAGATTCTGCAATTTTCTCAAACGTTTGAGGGTTGAAACCTTGACAACTATTACCTCTGAACGGATTTTATCGAACAACCTTATACTACTGTATTTACAATAAAAGTACTTTTATTTTGATGTATGTATCAAGTGAATAAAACATGGGTGCCATTGTCAATATTTACATACCTGTTTATATGCGGTTGTCAGGTAATAGGGACTAGGAAAAGGTAGGCAATCTAGGTGTTGCATGTTACACATATTATGTACTTTCGATTGGCGTTAAGTTCTTTTTGATAACATGTAGGTGTAATTCAGTTTTTTTAGATTTTTTAACTAAAATTAATGATATCCATGAACATTTTTTTAGGCAACACACATGCGTTATAATCAGAACCTTATTTTATTTTAATTTTCAATCATTTTTATGCGGATAACACGGATGGGTGAAGGTCGATGTTACCTTGGATCTTAGACCAAAAATAGTATGCAAATAACACTGCCTTAGCGGTTGTCACATAAGAGAAAATGTTTTTTCGCTTGGGGGCTACACGAGCTGACGGACCACCTCATGGAGTATAGCCACCCACTAATTTTCAAATATTTTTTATATTATATGGATTCTGTAATGAGTAATAATTTATTAAAAACTTTTAAACATAAAGTATACACTATTTCCGAGTTAATCAATAAACATCAGAGTAGCCTGATATAAAAATAATGATTGGACTATTTGAAAAACAGACAGTTATTTTCAATATAGAGTAAATAAATGTCATACTTTCGGCAGATACGTAATATAATACATAAAAATCATATTAAAATAATTTTCAATGGAAAGCTTCCACAGTCTTAAGTTTTCGTTTAGGAAAGGTATAATTTTCTTCATTTTCTTAAACCTATCTACTAATCGCAAATTGGAAATATAAATATACCTTATTTAGTAGTGAAGCTATCATCTACGTAATAATCTCACACATAAATGTACGATGAGAATATAGATAATATACAACTTGTAGTATTGTCCGGCTAGGAAGACCCATTATACGCGTAACTAGGGTTACATATCGATCGAGCAATTTCGTTATTTCTGTAGTTATCGTATATCCCAAGTCACGTATGTTACGAAGTATGCTCTTGGGACAGTATTAGCCATTCGTGAACCAAACAATTTTATTAATACTGAAGGGCCGACAATAATTTATGATGCTTTGGATAAAATATTACACAATTTCACGATCTGTAATCTTATTCCTCGAGGTCTGTAAGAATATTAAGTTTGGGTAGACGGGTCTTATTAGATAATTTGATGATGAAAAATGCTGAAGACGACTTTGTAAATTATATACAGATATTTTCCCTTGTTGTGAAACGGAAATCTTTGATACGGGTGAAGTATCTACTTGGCATTCAAGTTATATTTTTCTCAAGATCAATAGATCAATTTGAATTTTACTTTGCATAACATAAATACTTGATTAAGATCATCATTAAAGTTAAATTTTGACCAAATAATGAATTTGAACTAAGGTTTTTGCACCTTCTTTTTTCTTAAGTTTTAGAGATTTACCAAAAGAATAATTTGCCGTTTGATAAAAGTTAGTACCATATTTAATCATATATAACGGTTTCATGTTATGAGGTATTAGCTGCATTTGTGCGGTTACATTTATAAAGTTGATATTGACAAAAAGGCACTTTCCTTTTTGTCAATATCAACTTTATAAATGTAACCGTACAAATGAACCTTAGTCCGGGATCCCCGGAACAAATTGTCACGTAGTGGGCTTTAGGCTTTAGTTGTTCTGAGAGGTTCGATCAGCGTAGGGAGACAAGTTGGTACTTTTGTAGTAACGTAGGGACGCCGGACTGGAGGCCCAGCGTCAGCCAGGTGACCCTGGGCCGCAGCTGAAGAGGTGCCTTGCAGAGGCACGGGTCCACGGCTTTAGAGGCCGGGCCCCGTAGCAGCGGCTCAGCCGCCGGGCGCGGTAGACGCCAGCAGAAAGAGTGGTGCTGGGCTCCGGCGTTAGAGGCCGAGCGGCCCAGTCGCTGTGCGTGGTAGACGCCAGCAGAAAGAGTACCACGAAATTTGTGGAACAATGTGGCTGTCAAATTGTATAAATACTAACTAAGCAACTGTCAAAAAATTTGCTAGTTAGTATCATTTTTGATGACCTGTTTATTGATACATGTTGGAAGGATCAAACCATACATTTTTAAGAACAATTATATTTTCCAGTAAAGATAATGTTAGTTAATATTTATATAATTTAACAGCCACATTGTCCTACAAATTGCGTGGTACGTTATCCCGGTCCAACGCTCAAAAGTTTTTTGTCCCTGTTAACTCATGAGAGTTATCAGGAAGAAAAAAATTTTGAACGCTGGAGCGTTCACTTTACGAAAAGTTTTGTAAAGTGAAAAGTGAGCCCCTCATAAAAATGAAGCCACTCACGAAAAATTAGCTTGATAGTAATAACTTGTTAAATTTGTTCTGGGGATCCCGGACTAGCTCTGTTAACTGCCGTATTAAATTCATTATATAATAGCAATATGAAAGGCTTGCTACTAAGAAACTAACAAGTACTACTAAGTAACTAAGTATCTTCACTTTGTGATTTTTATTATATCTCTCTAGAGTGATCCTTTCAGACGTCTTGTTCGCTCTGCACATAAAATTATGATAACACAAAATATGTTGTGTACCAATTAAATTAACTATAATATATGTATGTACATAATATAGTATAGTACATGGAATTGGAATCAATAAAAAGAACTGCAAACATATACATAGGATAGTTTTTGTTATAACAATTTTTGGAATGAATACAAATACTTTCTTAACTGTAAATGATTTGCAGCAAAGTCGAAAACTAAAGCGGGTAATCTGACACGGAAGAATGACTAGCAATGTGACTGGGCCCGCTGAGAACGTCCAATACAAATTAGTTTAACTTTAGACGGCTTGCTTATTTTTCATCTAAGGCTCATAATGTGAAGCTTACACTTTGTACTAATATCGTTCAGTTTCAGAAATTTTTGTAGTAAGATCGTTTTTTAAAATCATCGAATCGAATTTAGAATCGAAGTATTTCTTAATAGTTCAGTATACAACAAAGTGTACTTTAATCTTTCAGTAAAAGATTTTTCTTTTTCATCCTCGGAAAAAGATATAATTAATTTAGTTATTGAATCGAGTAAAATGTTAGCATTAATGTCAGTTTTAACTATAAAAGGCGATACGATAATAATCCACGTTTTACACAGCTTCGTGAGCACATCCCGTTGCGCTTCATGCATCGGTGAATCAGCCCGAGCAGCGTGGTACCGTCACTCAGACGGGTGGCGCGGTGCTCCACCGCCCGGGCCTCGCCGCTCACCCTGGGACTCCCTGCCCAGTCTCCGACACAACGATAGCCTTAATGACTCCGGTTACAGGAGTACCAGGGCTGACAGCTTCGAGCAGCGGTACGTTTGTTATTTAATCTGATTAAAAAGCTATGCGCAAAATTATTGTTCTGTTTACTTGAAAAGAGTTAATTTGAAGTAATTGTATTGTTTCGTTTCAATACTTTGGATCTTCGTTAACAACATTTAGGGGAAGTAAAAATTTATTTTCCTAGCGCCTTTTTAATGGATGCAAAGTAATCCATGCTAGTCGACCAGTCCATAAACTTTTTAATGTAAAATATGGCGAACAAGAAACTTTAAAAAAGAATTGTAGCCATACAGCTATGTTACAATTCTGCCAATTTTGACCTTTGTTATCAATCACAAATAATACGTAACATAATTTATAACAGTCATTTCATCAGCTACTATGGTAAAGTTAAGAATATGAGTGAGTGTCAACCTGTAAATAGCTCGATTTACGCTGTAAATGAAATACAGTATCAATACTTTCTTCTATCAGTCTTTTTTCCGTATTTTCATCTTTTTCGTTTTTTTTCTCTTTTTCCTTTACATCTATAGCTTTATATCATGCATAGTTACTAAAATTCTGATTCATGTAACTGACACGTTTATAGTATTCGATTAAGTACATGACTATGGTTATTTCTTAAACCCGCACTTAATAGATGAAAATAACCTTTCGATATCAGATAAGCTACGGTAAATGTTAGTTTATCATTTACTACTAAACAAACCTCTTTCGATTAATTTACTTTATAACGTTACGCTTGCGTTATATAATGCGATATTCATGTTTAACTTAATCGTGTTATGATCGACTACATTTAATATCCACAGCCTCTGAAAATTTATGTTCATTTAAAATTTATATAAATGATTGACAGCAGTGGAATCCGAGTTTAAATAAAGTTCTCATTACCAACTGTCTATCAGACATGATCCAAAATGGAGTAAATGGATTTTCATTCCCCTTGACAGGTCAATTTTTAATAATTCATTAGGTGAAATGGAAAAACGAAAACTTTAAGTACGAAAGACTTTGAATTGTTCGGAAAGTTATTTTTATAAGATCAGGCTCAATTCAGTTAACTTTATGAAGTAACACGAAAATAAATAGGCAAAATGTAATTATAAATTACAAACCTTGAACTTGTATTTTTTATTAGTCTTATTACTTGATTGAACGAAACAAAATAATTTGTTTTTTTTATTGATCATATATCTTTATCAATGTTTTTCGTTTTGAACAATAGAACATTAAGTAAAGTATATTAACTGAAACTGAATATTGATGTGACATTTTGTATTCCGAGTACTTGTTCACAACAGTCAATAATTGTTTTTCTCTTTGTAAGGCTTATAAAATATAAGCGAAACAGACCAGAAAATAAACCATTCGTTATACTTTTTTGTAATCGTGTATATATTTTCGTTTCAAAGTTAAACACACAAAAGTAATGGAAAAGAGGAAGTTAAACATTAACCTTTGTTTCAGGGGTGTTTTTGATCGACAAGATAGCGTCCGTTCAGAGTACACAAGCGATCGTGAGTCAACACGCTATGGAATAGTTCAACAAGCATCCATTGATAGCACCGACTCCCGGATATGCTACCTGACATCCAGTGAGGTAAGCAGTATACTTTTACTAATAATCATCTTTGTAAAATATTCTCATAAAGTGAAATTTATAGTTAATTTCTTTGAAGGAAAAAAGTTTTTACACCATAATATTATCTCAAATAGAACTTGCTCTCGAAACAAATGACTGCGCGAGTGGCATAGTGTTTATACCGCTTCAAGGCGGTTTCCTACTACGCTGATAGTTGTGAGTTTGATTCATAAATGGAACAACATTATAGGCAAATAGGAATTTGCACCGTCACAGTTCTTTACTTACATTCTTCTGAAATGATCAAGGATTTTATAGTAAAATTTTAATTATTCTATCTAGACTAAGTTTACTAAGTTACGACTGTTTTTACACCAGAACTAAACATAGCCTGTCAAAATCATAACCCTCCTTTGGCTTTGCCGTAGTCGGGTAAAATAAATTCATATCAAAAGTGTATATTTATAGTAAATTGCATTGTTATCCATTTCTATGTCAGTTGAATCATATTTTCATTCGTTCCTTCCCAATCATAATCGAAAGGAATTTTCTAAAAATACTCATTTTCTTCACAAAGTTCTTCTCTTCTAGTAACTAATATTTCTAATCTTTGTTTCATCCTTTTTATTTCAAACTAGCTGACCCGGCAAATTTCGTACCGCCAAATATACATATTTGTCCCAGCTTCCCGTCGCGGACGAAACAATTACCTTTCCTGTTTTCTTTTAATTTTTCTTGTTCACAAACCTTATCCTTACAACAACGAACACATTAAAAAAAGAATTATTTAGTTTGGTGTAGCCGATCGGAAGTAACGCGCGTACATACATTTCGGCGATTCATTTTTTTGATGTAGATGAAAAGATTGTGTAATTCTCGAAACATAATATATTTTACATGATTTAACTTTCCTTGCCATATAATTATTTCTTACTGAAGTTTTTTAAAGAAATATATATGTTCAACTTATTCAAATATAAATACTGTATATTCACGAAACATTTCGAAATATATTATAATCAAAAGCCAATTCGCATATTTATAAATTCGTGACCCGCAATTCAATTCACCGTCATATATGATTGAGAAAACCGGTTTCTCAGAATCTGAACAATCAATACACGTAATTCAGAAGAACGACATTTATCAGAAATAGCATGTGTTATGTATATATGTATATAATTTCTTTATTTTAATAGATTTTTTACTCTGTAAATCGTGGTATTCATTTACTAATATTTTAGAAGAATTACAAAGTTTACTTACATTTTAGGCGGGTAACATGAACTAACAATGCTTCTTCCTTCATAGATTAAGTAAGTATCTTGCCGTGCATTAGTAACTTCACCTTTGCGGTAAATGACTCATATTCAGCACATATAATCCGGATTGACTGCAATGATATTCTCAATCTTTCGAAAATACATAATTGTAAAAGTTAAATAAAAATTAAAATTATAAAGGAGAAAATGTAAGCACAAATGCAAATACAGTAGGTACATTGCTTATACAGAAATATTGGTTCGCATGCCTCTAATTTGAACTGGCAACAGTCGCATTTTGTACCCATAATCGCACAAGTTAGAATAAAGAGGTAAAATATGAGACGATACTGTAAAGCAAAGTTACCATACATATTCTCTTTTGCGATTCATATCATCATTCAGTAATAGGATAAAGAGTATAGTATTTCAAAATAGAATTTATTATGATGTAATTTGTATTGAGTGGGTACATCCTAAAGTTTCTTTACATATAATATATTGGAAAGATACTCAGTTATTCTACATATAACGAGCTCTTCTTAATCATCTGCGCTTAAAAGCTTCCTTTGTCTCCTTCCTACTTTAACGAGTGATAAAAATATTTAGCAGATAGTACCTATATCTAACGTAATGGGTCGTGTTCATAACTCCGACAAACGAAGTAGAGAGTGCCTGAAGGGCGAGATCTGGGTGTTTCGGTCGCGCTCGGAGGCATTCGGCGGAGCCTGCGCGGCTGCAACCCAGCGCGCGTCGCTGCGCACTGGTTTCCACCAATCGGATCATGAGCGTAGTATTAAAAATATTATTTTGAGGTTAATTTCTCTCACTAGTAATATAATGAATAGAAAGAAATCGTGGGTCCCTAACATTTGAATTTGTATCAAAATAGACGTGTCGAATGTCGCGAAAGAGAACTTTAAACCGGAAATTGAGACGTTTTGTTTGTGTAAATACAAAGCTTTTACTATCAAGTGCACGGACAAAGAACAGTTGCGTCGTCCTTACTACGTTTTGATGCGATACTGAATATTAAAATCTATGGTTGTTACACTTTTAAACTAAACGGAACTATTGTGAAAATACGTATATTATTATTTATAAACATATCCTGCGTGTTTGAGTGAAGTCAATTCTGAGGCCTACCGTTCGAGTGCATTGTTGACGTTTATTAATGTTCCATGTTCCATTAATAATAAGAAGTTATTTTATTTAATTAAATATATTAATCGTTATGACTTAGGTAGAGTTCCTGCTTGTATATCGCTTCATCCACCTGTGATATTTCATCTTGATAATTAATGTTAAATTCTGTGTGTAGTATTTCTATAACTGCCAATATAAATAAGTAATTTTAATAAACTCTTGTTCAACGTTATTAATTACTAGCCTATACGATTACACTGTAACTAGATATAGTAATAAATCTTTGGACGGACAAATATTTACTATTGTTATTAATAATTTTCTAAAAACAAATAAAACGTTTGACAAATATTTATATAGAATCCTACGCAAAGCGTTCCAAGTATCAAGATGTTTCTATTATAACTTGTATGGGGGCCTTCAAATCTAAGAAAGCCGTATTTTTAAAGGTATGATAAATAAAAATTATTAAAACTAGATATTTTATATCAAATAAGGTATCATCAAAGCTTTTCTTCAGCTGACGTAGTACTTTACTCCTTAAATATCATTTCTATTACTTCCTTAATTAGATATCTAACAACTAATATCAATTAAAGCCACAATAGTTCAAGAATTGAAATGTAGCGTGATGTATAAAACAGATTATTGTTTTATGTTTTTTTTATGGAATAGGCGGGCAAACGAGCAGACTTATCGCCTGATGGTAAGCGATTACCGCCGCCCTTGGACACCTGCAACACCAGAAGCGTCACAAGTGCGTTGCCGGCCTTTAGGGGATGGGGTTGGGGGGGAGATAGGGATAGGGGATGGCGGAGATTGGAGGAGGGGAAGGGTATGGGCCTCCGGTATCCTCACTCTCTCGGTAAAACGCAGCGCAAGCACTATTTCACACCGGTTTTCTGTGAGGCCATGGTATCACTCCGGTCGAGTCGACTCATTCATGCCTTAGCGTGGCTCTTCCACGGGTGACCTATTAAACCTCCTTGATCATCAGTGTCGTCTAAATAAACAATGTTGCATGTTAATTAGATACGTAACTATTTTCGTGCCCATATACATAAAATAGACATTTTCATTCATTTCCACACTGCATGTAAATTTGTTCTGTCTAGTTTTGTTTGATGCTACCCTCCCTGTCTCTGTAATGTGATACTGAAGGCCTAATGTTTATTCTTGAATGCGGCCACTAAGGTACGGCCACTGTAAATCGTGTCAGGGTCGAGTTTCTATTGATCCCGCTTCTTTCGTAGCGAGACGACCCGTCCCATGTGTTTTCCGGCTTATACATTCTGATGAGAATAATTATTTCAAAAAGCCCTACGGACAAATTGAATTAAAAGGGTTCGGAATGAAATGCTTATTTATGCTCGCGATTTTTTAATAACTATTTTTTTTAGTATGTCTGCGACTTCGCCCACGCACAAATTGGGATATAATTATACGATTTAATGGTCATACTATAATACTCGTAAAAAAATATTTACATGCATAAATAAAAAATATAAAAGCTATAAATTTTAAAGTTCTTTGTACATTTTATAGCATATTTCGGGAATAGGAAATAGAAAATTTTAAGTATTTAAAATTTATGTTTAGACAAAATATGATTCTATATAATATTATAACATTTATAAAGACTGCGGATAGATACAACTGTTTTTTTTATGATATGTAAAAATTCTTTCAGTAGAGTGCATAGTTTATTATTGTTTTTTTTTGCGATTGTATTTAATCATTATTAATCATTATTAATTTGAACTTTATGTTAAATATGGAATTGTATATTTTAGATTTACTTTCACTGACGTTATGGTCACCACCATGGTTTGTCGAACTACAGTCGTTCAGAATTTTCTCATTGCTTATTTAATTACAAATTATCAACAGTTATACGATATCCACACGCTAAAAAGTAAAGAATACACACACACATATATAGGTGAAGCTAACAAAACTCTCTATCACACTTTAACATTACTTTAAATTAAACGGTATTTACCTTTCTTTTACCCTGTATCTGTAATCTTTACATAAATATGTTTGATATTTTTGCTCGGGGCCGTTTCGAACTTTGGACCCATTTCGACGATACTTATAATACAGTATCAAATTCTGTAGAACAGTAATATTTGGCAAGTGCTAAGGCTTTAATAATGTTCTTTAGCAGTGGACTATTAAGGGCAGTTGAATTATAAAGGTATAAAGGTATAAAGAATATTCAAGGTTTCAAGAAAAGGATAAGCCATAACGATTCTTTATAAATTAATGACTCGTTACTGTACTGTTTTTACTTAGAATAATCAATCAATAAATAGATAAAATCTTGTAATAAGAAGTCCACCGGAATGCAAAACTCCCTAGCAATAGTAAAAAAAATCTTTCCTCAATTTGCAACTCTTAAATTGAATATTTATCTTCAAATTAGATCAAAACGAGTGTCCTAGTCAATCAAAAAAGTTTCTACAATTTGTACCTTAAGATGTCCGTATAAATATACACATATAGGTACATGAAAAATTATGTCAAATTGAGAATTTTTTTTCTGGAGTAATTTTAAAAAGTTTCATTGTTTTAGTGAAATCAATTTTCTTTTTATTCATTCATTTTGTAACTTTAATCTTTGTAACTTGAAAAAAGAATATAATCATTTTCAGCTCTTAGCGAGTAGTATCTCGCATACGATAATTTTAAAAAGTGAACCATCATGGCTACCAAGCCATCGCACAACATTGTCTGGAAACCTAACACAGTTTCTTTAGATAGTCTCTTTGAAACTATAAGTTACTTGTCTGTTTATTAGTAAAGTTTAAAATTCTTCCTTTATATACGTAATAATTTGAAGTGCTTAAACTATTTCCAGACACTGGTAATTACTTTTAGTTCTAAACGTACATAATACACAGACTACTGACTCTTTCCTCATGATAAATGACTTTTACGTAAATAATCAATACTACTTGAATTTTTTTGTTTAATCTTATTCATAAGGGCCTCCGAGACGAAAATAAAACATTTTTCACCAGTTACCGAATAAATGGTTGGGAAAATAGCGCAACATGATTTATTTCCACAGGACGTATGTAATACATTAAAGACAGGTTATATATCGTAGGTAATGCAAAACCCCATTTGTTGCGAAAGCTTTTAGACGCGACCATAAAATAACAGTCGGCATTTTTTCTCTTCTGAGAATGAGGTCATTATATATCTCAGTAAATTAATCCTTATAACAAGCAATATAATTGACAGTGTGTTTGTAAATATTTGCTCAAATACATAGAGTTCAATATTAATAGTAAGTATTTTTGTTACAGGTAAGTTTTCAGCTACTAACTCAGTGAAGTGAAGGGTAGCATACAGGTAAGTGCTATTGAATAGTTCTGTCATTCAGCTATACTAATATTATAAACGCGAAAGTTTGTAAGGATGGATGAATGGATGGATGTTTGTTACTTTTTCACGCAAAAACTACTGAACTGATTTGGATGAAACTTAACAGTAATATAGCTTATACATCAGAATAACACATAGGCTACTATTTGCCACGATAACCGACATATAGGCGGGCGGAGCCGAGGGCTACAACTAGTGTACAATATTTCCACAATATAAGATAATCTACATCATCAAAATCAAAATGTGAAGTAGTGAAGTAAATTACAGATAAGTTTGTTTACAATAATTAACATTTTATAGTTAATATTCGTATCGTAAAAACATGTACTACTAATAATGTCTTGTCTTTTTTTACTCCCTCATATCTTTCTTGGTGTATCATACACAGGTTTTTTGTGTCCTTTCATCTTTACTTTTCCTGATATTCTGTAATTCTTATCTACTAAAAATATCTCGTGTATCTTGGCAATGGCCATAAATTATTTTGATGATATATTGTCTTGATGTATAATTAATTGTATTTAATGTTTTGCTTTTAATATTGGTTTTATATAAAAGTCTTCATTTCTGAAAAAAGGATCACAAAAAGAGTGAATTACGTTCTATAAAACTCTAATGGTAGAATTATTGCCTTTTCAATGTTGTTACAAGAACTTCCTTTTATAAGAGTTCCCATCTATTATGATCTAATTGAACGAACAAAACGTACAAATTAGATTTCAGTGTGTTTAAATTTAGTAATAGATATGTTATAAATGTTTGAGTTCCGATGGACATAAATAACGGATTATGCGAATCTAAGTTACTAATTTACTAGCTACCGTCCCCGTATTTACTATTGATTTATTATCTCTACATAATCACTGTTACCCTATTTAAATGAGCATAAGAACAAAATAACAAATAATAATTATAATTAAATTTTCGTAGAGAAACAAAGCTTTAAGGAAAGTAGTACATATTCAATAATCCTAAGAACATTACCAAAGGAAAATCCAAAATAATTTCAAATTAAACACTAAAATCTCCTAACTTATTTTATTAATTTCCTGTCCTACTGTTTTTCATATTATTCAATCTGCTGTTAATTAAAGTACGCACTCTTTGAACAAGAGGAGCGAAACGGAAAAACTATTTAAGAATTTAGGGGTGGGGAATTTTTTGTGAAATGTAGAGTTTGTGAAGTTATTGTTGGTAGAGTTAGGGCGTGTAGATTTAAAAGCAGGGCTTTACATCTTTTTCAAGGGGTGAGCCATAATATGCAGTCGTCTTAGCAACATTTTACCTGAAACTGTTTTTGGTAGGGTTTTATTATTTCATTATATCTTTTTCAATATTTATAAGATATGTATAATACTATATATCTTATAAAGATCTAATAAAAATATATGTAATAATAATATATTATATTTAAATAAAATACATACATAATAATTTATTATATTATTATATATAAATAATAATATAATAAATATCAATTAATAAAACGTAAAATGACAGCGTTCGTGCTGTCGTGTTTCGTTGGTGAGTGCGAGACCGGAGGCCCAACGATGCAAAAGCATCACAAGGGTCACCATGCTGCATTGACTGCATTCGCAATGAGTGTGTTGACCACCACTCTTGGATTCTGCTTTTGCTTTCCATCAGGCAGAGCAGTCATTTTGGCAGGCCCATACATAAAAAAGAGTCATTTTGGAAGGTCCACACCTAAAAGAAATTTAATATAAAATAATTCTAATACCATATTTACGCTAAATAGTGTTGAAACTTTATCGAACGTGAAGCTTGCTGGAAAGGCAAACGGCATATCAGCTTTCCTTAAAACTTTTTGCTAAATAAATAACTGAACTCGAAGATGGTGTCATTAAAAAATTCTTCTTAAATTAATTACATCCATAATATATCGGCGTAATCATATACGGTAGTGGTTAAAGGCCTACTCTTTTGTTAGGTATCTCCATCAGCTACATTATGTTGTTAACTAATATTTAGATTAAATAACATTATTGAAAATTTTATCTATCGCAGTCCATTGCTGGACGTAGGCCTCTTCAATTTTAATAACTTCTTATTAAAATTAATTAAAAACTCGAAGTATATTACTTTCGTTCTTGAAAACGAGACAAAGATGAATTCATCGTTAATACTGACAAAAAAAAGAAGTATTCTGAGCATGGAAAGAAATGAAATACAGGAGGAAGATCTTAATATTGTTAAAAAACAATGAAACCAGGGTCAAAAGTTATTGTATTTTAAAAAAAATGAGACCGAGGAATTCAAGGAGAATTGCTTTTATGTACCTTCTACAGTTCAAAAACGATAGGTCACAACAAATCTAGATCGGTTTCAAAATTTTGCGTAGTGAGCCATGAACAAGAACAAATAATATATAAATTAAATATTTCGGACATCTAACACACAACGGTATCAAGTCTCGAGATAAGCAGAGCTAGTGTTATGGGTACTGGACAACTGATATAACTACACATATACTTTTTTTTTGTGAATACATATTAAAGCAAATCATAAAAAAGTATCCCAAGAAGATTCCGAGCCTGAGTTCTTAACAAATAAAAAAAGATCACATGCTTAATTCGGCACAATGGAGTTAAAAGTAAATAGGTTTAATGATGTTTTGAACTCACAACCTTAGTGCACGCGATGTTCTAAATTCAATTTTACTTTATCCTCTAGCGGATAAATACGACTTTTACACTCAGATATCGAAGAGCAAAACTACTCTTTCCGAGATGGTGGGATGAAAACGTAATTTTCTCTCTCTCTCTCTCGTCTCACATTTACGTCAACTGAATGAAAATAACAAAAGATAGTAAAATTTTCAGTACGCAAAACAGGTAAAATTTGTCGAACCAACATAATTCAGAAAGTCCGCATACTGGTAAACAACCTATTAATCTATAGATAGAATTGTTGTTTCGTTGCACTGTTTTAATTTATAATGACAACATTGTTTAGAATCTAAAAATAGATGCGGTTATCAGAGAAGTAACCCACATATATTGCGAGCGAGGATTGATAGATGTTAAAGTTGACGTCACTACTTTTAACTACAGACGAGAAAGCGATCACTCAAAGAAGTCAACGGTCAAAGGCACATCTTTCTTCCATTCCTATGTTACATTTGATTTCGTGTTACTGGAAATGTTAATGTCTTATATACGGCGTGGCCCGCCCACGATCTAATGCGTCACTTTAATCAGTATTTATCAATGTCAATAGAAACAGTTGTCTGATTGATCAATACTGATCTTTGAGAGTAGGTAGATATTTCCTTTTCAGAAGTAAAAATATATCCTACTAGCTGAACCCCGCGGTGTTACCCGCGGTTATTGTTGTACCGTGAGTAACGCCGCGCGACAAAGTTAGTCTAAAAAAGTAGCGTAAGTTACTCCCCGGATCATCAGCTACCTGCCAGTGAAAGCCCCGTCAAAATCCGTCCAGCCGTTCCAGAGATTGCCCGGAACAAACAGACAGACAGACAGACAGACAGACAAAATTATTTTTAACTACATTTTTCGTATATGTACCGTGTATACATACATATGCATTTAGTGAAAAGCGGTTATTTTAATATTACAAACAGACACTCCAATTTTATTTATTTGTATAGATTTCATATTCTGTCATATTGTCAAAACAGAAGTTTTTAACTTGACAATATTATAACAGTAGAGAGCCTGGGGTGTTTAAAACGTAAAAGCTGAGATTAAGGGATAGATAATGAAATTATAAATACACATGTTTAGCTGATGAGATACATAAAATTGTAAAAAAAAACAAATAATGAATTATTAAATAAACCCGACTGCGTCAATATCTTTATTTAATTCATTGAAGAACTGAAAAGATAGAAAGTTTTTTTTTGGATGTACCCAATGTCATTCTCACGGCTAAGACGAATCTATTGATACCACTCACATAAAATACGACAATCTGTTTAGGCTCTAGGGTGTGCCAAAGAAATATACATACATACACTCGAAAAGCAAAACCCTCCTACTTCCTCAATCGGATAATAATGCAATAACGCTTGTTGAACATAATTATAATATTTACATTATTAGAATATATAAAATTATTGTTAAAATAAATGGAATTAACGTTAATTTCATTCATCATCAAGAGGTTCAAGATATCTCGGGTTCAATTCCCGAGTTGAACAAAAAACAAATTGTTTAGTTTATCTTACAAGAAATTCGAAATAACAGTCCTGAGTATGAAAGTTGGTGGAGGTTCACGCCCGTACCTTGAAGGGCACGTTATACGGCTGGTACCGGTTTTCATTATTGTCTATGGTACTCGTTATTGGGAAGTCAGTGCTCTCAAACATACATCTAGTTTAACCTTCGAATTTAGTTCGCTCTTAGGATTGCGGAGGTTCGATGCCAGTCACCACTCGCTAGTCGGAAAATGGAAATTCAGGTAAAACCGGTTACGCTGGTATTCGACTCCAAATAATCCTCTGAATAATAAGGCTGAAAAGATCATAAATGAAATTAACCTACCTTTTATCTAAAGCTTTATATTTTAATTGAAATGTGGACACAAATACTTTACAGATCATGAACATCATAAATGAGTCTATCTCAGTTCACTGCTCGCCTCTCTCATTGTACGGAATTTGGTTCGATCCTCGATTTCGTCCAGATTATTTTTAAAAACATTTTTCAAATGGATTATGCGTCGTTAATTACTGAAAAAGTCAGAAAAAATCTTTAAATTGTTTTCGTCGTCGCCTGCCTGTCTGACACAAAAACTCGTTGGGAATGTAATCGTTCTCTGTACAAAGGCGTTAAGCGAAAGACTAGCGAGATTTACATGGTTAATATATTTCAAAGTTCTAAACACCACAACCAACGTAGGTGAAACTATTTAGAAACTTTGAATGGACTTTAGATTTCCCAAATATCTTTCCCTGGACCTAGTATCATTAAAATCAAACACCTTCACATCTTATTTTCTGCAGAAAAGTCATTAAACATTAATATTGGTTTCCCCTTACGAAAATTTGGAAAATTAACTTCCTCCTAATATAAAAATATATTTAATTAAAATATCCAATTTTATTTTAGGAATTTCAAGCAGTATTTTAACCCTAATAGAATGAAGCTTCGTTAACTAATCATTATTTGATCAAAGTTCTAGCTCATTCTATTCATTTCTGCTTAAATAAAACATAAAAGCTTCCTTAAACCGTCTCTAAGTCCCCAACAATGTAGGCTGTTATACGATGGGTACATACAAAAACATGGGGAGTAGATTAATATTCGTAAAACTAATAGTTCCGTGCATTTCCGGGTGGTTGATCATTAACTGTGCTTTGATACTCGTAATGGATGTAAACTCGACCTCCATAAACTCAATGAAGAGTTTTTTATTCTATCGTTTTGCACGAATTTGTACTGAAGTAATCATGTGAAGTGACTATCAATTTATGAAAATTATTCAATATGATATTGATGACCGTTAACTTAGCACTATAGATAATGAAACTGAAGCTTTATAGAGAACATATATATGACTTCGATCACATAATGCTTACATAATATATTAGAACTAAGTATACTGCAAATTAGTTTAAAACTCACATATACCAGAAACTTGTGATTTGTTAAATTTTGCAAACTATATTTTTTTTTTAAAATTTTTTTTTTATGTTTTAGCTGCAACATGAATGAGCATACCGTCAACCGAGTTTTAAATATGGAACATAATACTCTACAAGGTACAATAAATGTATAGATGAATTCAGATGTCCCGTGGCATGTTCTATCTCTACATACCTCACGAACTTTTTTGCTGTCAATGAACTTTTCCAACAAGCCTAGTTTTTCCCCGACTACGGTGAAGCCAAAAGGAAAGGTAAAAGTTTTGGCAGTCTATGTATGTATGTTAAAATGTAGCGTCCAAAGTACTGGTCTGATTATTGTATCAAAATTCCAGCTAATTGTATCCATTTCTATTTAAATAAAACAAACCATCTCTAAGCCATACATAACAGTCATATGTTACATTTTAAACCTTCAAATATATTACCAAATCACTGTGATGCACAAATGACCTGTCAATCTATTTTGTGACACGGTTCACATTGCAATTTTTCTCAGATTTGCGGAGTAAAAAAATACGTGGGTGTATATTTCGTGATTTTTTATGTCAAAATATATTAGTGATTCAAAAAAAGTATTTTATGTATTATTGTTTACACACCCAAATACATATTTCTGTAACTACTTTCCAAGTGTAATTAGAGTGATATAAGGAAAAATACCTTTTCCCTTTTTCCAAGTACCCTCCGTATAAAAATACGTTTGAGAGCTATTTCGTGAAAGTGGTTTGCCTGATATTGTTGCTATTTATTTTATACTAGCCCTACGGCAACGTCTATAAAAATTCTCTCTACCCTTTCACCTTTTTTCGGGTACCACGGGGCAAAATACTTGTGATTTATAAAACAGAAAACAATTTCCCAAATAAATAAATTTAAAATACCTTCATATTTAGAATACGTTATTGATTTTGATCTAAAACCTTTTATCTTGTTTTGGTACGACTAAATATAGGTATGTATATTTCTTAATTTATTTTATTAATAGCAACTTTATAAATGTAAGCAAAAAATAGTAATGGTTTAGTGTAAAATAAATCTAGATCTACTAAATCTGCGTTTTATCAAACTGAACGTTAATTAAACATCAATTTGCATTGATTTTAATTGTGAACATTTCGAATTATATTCAATATATAGTGTTTGACATAAAACAGTAGGGTTGCGAGTTTTCGCATCAATGTCGCATCTAGCTTTACCCGGCTTTATGCGTGCATTGGCATCAGCTACGTCACTCGGGATGGTGCTAGTCGGAACGTGGCAACTGACAAGCGCGGGGGGAGGACCTGTAACCACCTTACGCCTGCGCTCTCCCTTCTACGCCATTTATCCTCTTGTAAAGTACTTTTGGTTCGTTTGCTAGGTCAATTATCTACAACGTATCGAGGCAATGATTAAACCTGTTGTAATAAATTTCAGTTAAATCATAAACCCTTAAAATTGTAGACAATACAACTTTTCTCATATATATAAGCTATTTAAATCATATCAATCTGAAGGTCTATTGCACACATTCGTTTAATCACCTCGTTTGATAAACGCTTAGTCACAGTTTTAAGCTAAATTTTGTTCGAAAACGATTGAAATGGTAGAAGGTTAATTAAATTAATAGTTGTGCTCAACCAGAAAAGCGATAATAATTTATGATTCATTAACTTTGCTTGTTCGGTACGCAATTTACCCATTTCTGTATTATATGCCTACGTATCTATAACAAGCCGAAAATATTTGGAAATATTTTAGCTAATCCATTTTATTACCATGAGTTTTCGATAAATTACTGGGATGAATTAGAATGTAATTTACTTAAGTTATTGTTGTTGTTAACGCACTCTTATATTTTTTTTATAGTTTAAGTAATAATAATATACACATAGAAAAGTAAAGCATATAAATAAAAAGTGTTTCCCAGGGACAGAAAATATTGTTTTAGGGAAACGAAGCGGTGAGTAAAAACTAGTTAAGTATAAAAATACTTAACTAGTTTTTACCTTTCTTTCTAGAAAACTTTCTTATCAAAAATGTTTAGTCTACTACAGTATCGACGTAATAAATCAGAGAAAATCTGTAAGGTTGTAATACCTTTTTCAATTCAAAGCAAACAATTATCGACGTAATACATGACTTGGTGTATTTATACATATTTTATTCTCTCTCTTAATGGATAAAATGAAAAGCTTCACATAAATTTCATACTCTACATGAATCTCATTGAACTTTATAATAAATTAATAATGGCGAAGATCTGCCTGTTTCCTTGGAGGAAAGTAAAATCCGTTCATCTACATGGCACTGAATGGTTGCTGATTACTTTTATAACTACACATTTCAAAATATATATGAAATAGTGTTTTGAGAGATATTCACAAATAATAACTTACTAGAATGTACCCGCTGGATGAATTTCGATAACTATTTATTAACTTCAAATATTTTCTTTGTATCGATGACCCCTATTAGTTGACCTTTTCTTTATTGTGTGGAAATCTCCTCGGATGCCACCAGCTGGTGGCTATGTAGGTCTCAAACCGACTAAAACTGCAAACCGTCTCGGGTACTGAAAGCCGGGGCACCAGGTGCACCCTCGAAAGGAAATCCCTGGAACCCAACGTTCCTTGGGCCACCTACGGTTTGTATATGACTCCCTCTTGTGTAGGAACCCTAAAACTTCATTTATATTTAGAAAAGGGGCACAAGCAATTTATAGGGCTTGCGCCGCCACCCCAGCCTGCTTCTGCTAGGGTGACTGGTGGCTTCACCTGTCGCCCCCAGGCTTACGCTTATGGAGGACGGAGATCGTTTAGAGATCTCTGACGCCCGAGTCGTCTGCAGTACCTGGTCCGTTCCTGGGCCTGGCGGACAGGGAGGGTTCTAAACCTCTCCCGGTCCCGCTCCACCAAGCATTAGCTGTAGCTCCGCAACATGGCCGCAATCGTGTTACCGATCGCGAGAAACCCCACTCCGATGGCCGCCACGAGATCATGCCTCGGCTCGTCCCACGCCGGATATTCCACCAGCGAGTGGAATACCGTATCCACGGTCTGGCCATCGCAATGGTGACACTCAGGCGTTGGCTCCTTGCGGATTAGGCACAGGTGCTCTCCGAAGCATGCTTTCCCAGTGAGCACCTGCGTCAGCTGGTTGAGAGGCTCCCTTAATGCTTCTCGATTAAATCCTCTATAACGGGTCTTACGTGTGCGTACCCACCTATAAGTTGACCTACCATAAACCTTCTATTAACAGGTTGATATGTATTCTTAAATCTGTGACTATAGGCGTGTTTTCTTTAATTAATAATAAGGGATACAATATAAACGCGTAAATACACGGCCTCATCCCTCTGAGGAATATTATCAACTTCTAATGTAATAATAAACAAATGTCAGTAGAAAACAAATATCGATATAATTGATGTAAAATCTATTATCGATGTACGATTTGCCTTTCTATAGCGTTACTTCTGATATAATTAAGTTCGAAGTCATTTCTTGTAACATGCACTTAGTATAAATATGAAGTTATTATTTAAACAAGAGATATTTCATCAAAATAAAACAAGTCCTAGAAATTTGGCTACAGAATATGTTATACTTACAGACATTTTAGTAAAAAAAAATATTGTAGAAGAGAATGGGTAGTCAGTATTAAAGCGTAAATCTTTTTTTCGACTTTCCTTAACCTGTGCAATGACAGATTAAGTTCACGACGGGAGTGACACCATGGATGTTTCAATCATTACTGACACAGGTTATCCGCTTATCACTATAAGAAATGTGTTGAAAGTAATTTGAGAGGGTTTCGAGTTCAGGATTGGTAAAATTTTGATGAATATACGATTTAAATCAGTATCCACGTAAAATAAAACATTTATCGATGCAAATTCCATTTTCAATTTAAGATAAAAATGCCTGTTACTAAATTGATTTGAAATTGAAATGAAATTTGTTTTCCATTTCACGTACACATACCTACATATATTTAGATTACCAAGCTGGGCACTTTAGGATTAAACATGAGCAAATTAAGAGTGGATTGAGCGGAATGAAATTTAGGAAAGGGGTCGCTTATAAAGATGGATAGAGGAGGGTAAGTTGTAACTCTAGCATAGTCATAATTAAAACTGGCGGTTTCCTTCCTGAAGTAGTAATTTTAACCGACTTCAAAAAAGGAGGAGGTTCTCAATTCGACTGTTTTTGTTAAATATTTGTTTTGTTACCTCTGAACTTTCGACTGGGTGAACTGATTTTGATGATTCTTTTTTAATTGATTTCCCGTGTGGTCCCATTTCAATTTAGTCCAGTACCTTAATTATTTTTTTGTTAAAATTTGCATTAAAATAATTTTTTTTAAGTGATATATAACTTAATTAAATAGTAGGTAATTCAGTTTTGTTAATCTTGATAATATCAAAGATTTAGAAGAATAGGGTCAGAAAATATAATATTGCTATAGCGATGTAGGGTTAGAATAGTTATTTACCAAAAACTTTAAGGCTCATTACTTGGAACTAAAATCTTATTACTCTCTAATATTACTAAAATATTCACAACAGTAAAATACTAAAGCATAAAATATCATACACTTTGAATATGGCTATTTTAATATTTGTAATATGAGCAGCGTTATATTCAACATAAGTTTCAGTATATCACGCTCTAAAAAGAGCTGACGTAGAACTAATTTAAAAGTTAATCACAGTGCACCACTTTTTGCAAGTAATTTTAAAAGCATTTTAATATAGATACTTTACTCATTACATTCATAGCTACACGCTGCATTATATTCAATTCATAAACCAACTTTTAAAACACTACATATTGCCATCGCCTTTTTAAAAAAGAACCTTTTCTGATTCCCTAACATAGAACTGTCTTAAAGAAAATGTATGAAATTTGCAATGCAAGCGTTTGTAATACTCCATCTCAAAGCAAAAGAACAATGGGCGGTTCCATAAACGTTATACTGAAGTTACTTGTGAGTCGTATAAGATGTAAACAGTTTCACAAGAACATGAATAAATACTTAAAGTTGTGAATTAGGAAGGAGGCGCCAAGTCTCCCCGCGGTTCTCGTCCCTAGACACATTATTATTTGCTTCAATACACAATCCGCTATCAAAACGTAAAAATTGCCCGGAGGTAACTTATTTTTGCAGTTTTTTCGGCACGATACCGAATATCAAAAATGATGGACGACTAACACTAACGGTCCGTAACTGCGTAGTTGGAAATTGGTATTTACGAAATAGGCAAGTGACAACAGAGGCAAAAAATTGATATCAATCAATATAATCCGATGGCATGTCAACCAAAGCAAATAGCCGCTTTAAGTGCATGTGTCTATACAAGTACTTATATATATGTATACAGATCGGAAATATTGTATCAAGACAATTATTTTGTTAGATTTATTTTGGTTGATCCTAAATCGCTTTCAATTGTAATTGTAAATATTCTTGTTTGTACAAAACGATATTGTGAAACTTCTAAGCTTTAAAGATGTGGGATAAAGCAAATTCTTAGTAAATAATGATTACTATTTATATGTATTTCATAACTTTTTCTAAAGGTTTTATACCATTTTACACATTAGGGGATTTATACCATTTTACACTGAGTACTACTTTAAACTTTTAAATATCTTAAGTTATTAAAAAAATGTGTCTGGTCTCACCTAACGTTTCCTCTCTGTATAAAACGTACTTTTCATGTCTTTACTTCGTTATCGTTACACGAAGACTGCAAGAATATTTTCCGCGTAAGAAAACTTGGTAGCGAAGCGTGACAGACGTGCGATAGCATTCTGCTATGTTGTACTCTAATTAGTTTAAGCCGGCACTGAGTAAAACGCCGTCTACCTTTTAATTTTTATTTAGTTAATATATATTGGAGTCCGCGTCTACTTCTAAAATATCAACACTTCTTACAGTGCATAAGTTGTTAAACGTGAAATAGTTTTGAGATAACTAGTTTCTCATTTATTAAATTAAATTAATTATTTATTAAATTATATTTCATAAACTTACAGTAGGGCTAAGTAACACACCAGTTCTGATTAAAGACACTGACAAAAATTGTAGCTTAGTAATATACGCTTTCGCTTACCGCGTCTTATTACGTGGTATAAAGGGTAATGTTATATTATAGTTCTTCATTAGTCAGTGGTTCTAGTTTGAGATAAAAATAACATTTAAAGGAATTTATGTAACGTTAAAAGTCAGAATAAAACGACATCATTTATTGCAGCACTGTGATCTTCTAATGAAGTAAAAGTCTCACAAACTGCACGAGAGATTATGGAAACGAGTTGCTAAGTTTTTATTGAATAGACGCATTAAGCTAGTTTAAGGCGACGACTGCTTCTATGAACCGCTAATAATCTGTCTGAGACTGTCTGACAAAAAATATTTGAATATGTTCTATTTTTCTAAAATACGAATATTGAATAAGTATACATAATATGTATGAACAAGTAGGTATCCATAAGAAAATAACTACATTAGAGCAAAGGTTATTTCATACTCATGTATATTATAAACTAGCTCACACGGCGAACTTCATACTGCCATATTTACATATCTGTCTCAGCTTCCCGTCGTGGACAAAAAAAAACTTTTGCTTTTTTTTTATTTTTCTTTTTCTCTTCTACACACACCTAAGAACAACAAATACATAAAAAAAAAATTATTTAATTTGGTGCAGCACATCGGAAGTTATGCGCGTACATACATTTCGGCGATTCATTTTCATATTTATATAGATGCGAAAGTAACTCTGTCCCTGACCGATTCCAATGAAATTTATCATCGAGGTACTTTGATTCCTAAGGAAGGACATAAGCTATCTTTTATCTTGATTACCAATTTACAGGCGAGCAGAGCCGCGGGCAAAAGCTAGTAGTTTAGATATCTAAATTTGGCCCCGTCAAGACGACAATATTTTGTACATATAACATTGCGTCTTTAAAGATTGTCGGCAAATTTATTTTCGGTTAAATCTCAAAACTATGTCATTTTATGTGTACTTTACAAAGTGTATACTGTTTTTCATTCTCTGAAATTGATTGTTGATTGAAAAATTATACGAAGCAGATACTGCAAAGTTCATGTAGAAGTCTTATCTTGGCTCATGTCTTCGATAGAGTATTTAACAAGGGAACAATTGCTCATAGTTTATTCTATTTACTAGGTCGTCGTTCGTATATACCGAGTCAATATATTTATCACCTTAATGATATCATCTATTTCAATAGTATAAAGCAGGTAAAATGAATTGTTGATCTGCTACAGATGTTCTAATGTATTAAGAGAGTTTTTCTTAAATAAATATCAAAATACTCTCTGAAGAAAACATTCGAAAATATTTTTGAATAACTAAAACAAAGCGGCTTACTTAATTAAGATAAATCTGTATCATCAGTTTTAATAAAAAAAAGCTAAAGATATATTAAGATCTATGCCGCTTCTTCTGGATTGTGAACCACTGTAAAGTCAGCACCTTTTTGTTAGCTATCATAGTTATACTTTATTTTGTGACAAAAGATATTTTTTGTCATTAATTTAGATTCAACGATTCATGTACAACAAAAGACGTTTGGTTTTAAATGTCAAAAACAACTAACTTTCACAATTAAGAGAGCGAAAAGTTTTAGCTTTGTTACAACTTATGATAGATGTAATTAGATTCAAATTGAGTTTTATGAGTCTTCCTTTTACAACAAAGTTCTTTTACTTATTTCCGAAAAAAATGAACGATTTTAATGAATATCTTAAATTAAACCTACAAATAACTTAATGCGGCTAGCTTTAATTCAGACCTAATGTTCAAGTTGTTTTACTTTAACAAAATCCATACGATTTTGATTACGTTCTTATGTAGAAATATCTGTTAATTCTAGCAGAAATAAATTTAAACAGTAGATTGTTATAGCGTGTGGTAGGCGGGCAAAGCGGGGCACACGGGCGCCGCCCGCCCGCAGGCGCGCTTGCTCCGAAAGCGCCCGAGGACTTACGATCGTTTCATTCCGAATCGTAACGAAGTTCGACGATCGCGACCATCCTCCGTTGACGCGTGCTGGAGCCAGTCGCAGCGAGGGCCGCCAGGGCGTTGGAGCGGTTCAGTGTGTGCTTAGTGTTCGGTTATGTAACTAAAAAAAACTTATTTATTTATTAACTCAAACAAATTGCTTTGAAAGTAAACCATAAGTGTAATAATGACCTAATGAATGGACAGATTTCTCGGGGTCACAATATATAAATTATGTGAGAAAGTGGTGTATGTGTACGCCTATTCTCGCAACGATTGAAAGCTTGTACCGGTTCATCGTTTGGTAAAAAAAAACAATTGCAATTCTTGCACATACCTACACATTACGTTGACCAGTAAACAGAGAATACATATATTATAGCATATTACCTTAGGTTTTTACTAGCTCACTGTGTTGATGTGATAATAAGGCAGATACTTCAAATCGTGCTAGAGGTTAGCATTGTTGTTTAAACAATTTCACAACTGAAACATGAAAAACGTTGTCGATTCAGAAAATCGTTTTCATCTATTTACTGAGAATCATCTAAACAAAGTGGCACTATCTATTAGTTAGGGGTCGCGCTTGTCGTTGTTGTTCCAATTAAAAGAACAAATAGAATCAAACCAATCTGAATTTGGCGCAATGCAGGGCGCTTGGTTGAAAACGTCTACGTAGTTGCGGTAATTCATTTGAAATCTATTGGTAATTATTTGATGAATTCAATATTGAATGCAACTTCAATAATACACGAATATAACCCAAGGTACTGCTTAAGGGATTATTTTATTAATTCGATGTGAAATAATGTAAAATTGTCACAATGAAGAAACAGTTCAGTAAACTTTCCGTCGGGTACAATGTATCAGTTAACAAATGTTATTTCCAATCATCAACCTTGAACGCGGTGTTGCAAATCTAAACTACAATTAGGGTATGCATTATTAAAGATAATAATAAAACATCACTTTCCACTTTCAGCACTAGTTTTCCTATAATATATTTGTAATATTGTCTAAAGCGCATCAACGGGTGACATTATTTTGAACTGAAATTATAAGTTATTTTTATTCTTTAGTCATGGAGTACCTCCGTATGAAAGGATCGATTTACAAGCTAAGTTGTGTTACTGTTTATTTGGAGCATTTGAAATTAATTATACGTTGGCTGTTAGCGCAGGGAATGTTCCCCCCAGTGTAAAGAAAAGGAAATATTGAAATTGCTTGAAAAATGTATCGTCGGTAGTGGTTTAACGAGAGTAATTTATCAGATCCAGTTGAAAATTAAAAGCCGTTAACGGGTCGGTTTCATCTTATAACATTTTGTATAGTGATTTGGTTTTTAGATGAGTTTTGATCACAGATTCGATAAATAATTGTAACGTATTAACTCTGAGACATTACACTCTCATTGCTAATAAGAATATTTGCTTTTTCTCTAGTAATATCGAATATAATTAACACAAGTGGTATTCTAGTAGTTTTTATTATATATATTTGTTTTTAAAGTAAGACTGCATGACTATTTTACAGATCAGAATGAACTTTAATGTATTTCATGTTCATTCTATTTTGTCATTTATGTATTCTGTAATTTTATTAATATTTTCCCAAGAGAACAAATATTTCTTTGATCTTTATCGCACGTTATAAGTTTAGTACATTACATATTAAAGCACACTACACCAACAATATTATTTGGTATTCTAAATTAACATCTTCGGTCCAAGTTTCAACGACGTTATTGAAAAACTCTGTCTAACAACTTCGTACACATTCTCCATACGGATTTGCTTGCCGCAAAATCTTCAAAGCCTTTTTAGTTGATATTCTCATCATCAATGCTTTTTGTTTCTGAGTAGGAAACGTTATATATGACTACTAGCTGTCCCGGCAAACGTCGTTTTGCCATAACTACTAATAAATTAAAAATTAATTAAAAAAACATTGTCCAGCGGACAAAATTGTGAATCTAAACCATTCCCAGATCCCCTTGAACACACACAAAAAATTTCATCGAAATCGGTCCAGTCGTTTGAGAGTAGTTCAGTGACATACACACTCACAGAAGAATTATATATATAAAGATTAATTAAATTGATTTTATTTTAGTCGATCACTGATTATGACTATAATAACGATTGGCTGCCGTTGAAAATATAAAATCGAGTTGTTATATTTTAAATTCCCATAGTGTCATAACTATCAATCGCTGTCTTTTTACTTAACAGAAATTGATATTTAAATAAGTAATTTTTTAAATATAAAATTGGATACAACACAATGAAATCTCTTAATTTAAAAGATTTAGATAATTAGAGATTTAGAAAGAGAGAGATTTAGAGAATTCTTTGAAGACGAAGTATATATATACTAGCTGTCCCGGCAAACGTCGTTTTGCCATAACTACTAATAAATTAAAAATTAATTAAAAAAACATTGTCCAGAGGACAAAATTGTGAATCTAAACCATTCCCAGATCCCCTTGAACACACACAAAAAAATTCATCAAAATCGGTCCAGTCGTTTGAGAGTAGTTCAGTGACATACACACTCACAGAAGAATTATATATATAAAGATATATAGACGTAATATTTCTTCTATAACAATTAAAACCGTCAAGGCTAGTTCGACTCTAGTCGACAACCATTACAATTTAATTCTACAACGTCAGCATTAGTGACAAGTATGTATTTTGTAATGACTTTGGTAAATTTAGTCCTGGTTGTTCGTAAACCTTTTCAATAGTAAGATATAAGGCCCACTAAATGGGATTGAGCGATTAGCTCTTTATATTTCTAAGATACTACTTTTTATCGCATGAGAATACCGAAACTTCATTGCACAGTTACAATAAAAGCCGTGAAAGCTTATTGAAAAAACCTATCTATATTCTATATTACCAGTATATACTTGGGAATAGAATAATGTCATGCCGTTGCCACAATAATTTTTAAGCCAAAAATAAAAAAGTAGATATTCATTTAGGCAAATAAAGGATTACATATTCAAAGAAACGCCGATTTACTACCTATATTCATGTATTAACAACATCTCTCGCGTAGATTTTTTCTTCCCCGTATTCCCGTAAATTTCTGCCTGGTTTAACTAAGTCGTATCTACACTGTTTTATACGAAATTCAACGGTCAGTCGTTCACTGGTAATCAGTCGTACAGAAAGCTAAATATTATATACCAATAGATCCGTCCTTATAGTACATACATACCTAAATCATAATCCTTTAGTTAGCGAACCCGTCTTGGGACCTTACATATTGAAGGTTTCGTTGCCATAATAACTTGTACAGTTAGTACAGCTAATCGTTATTATGTAACTCATCACTGTGATATGTGAAATTAGGAATGAATAATATTTATTTATTACGTGGTTTGTGGAATATGAATACTGTACTACTCTACTAATAAATTAATATTGATATAATTTGATTAATAAAACTATATATGCTATAGTCGGACACGCTGTCGCTTTCTGTGGTGTGTCACGCCCTACTTTACTTGAAAAAGATTGCGCTAGCTATTAGCGTAATTAAAACGCTGCCAAACTAGAAAAAGATTCATCACTGTTATACCGTAAATAACGGGCCTTATATTCAGTTCAGATTTACATTTACGTTAAAAAGAGTGTTATATGTTTTAATATTTCAACATAAACTGAACTATAATTTACTCTTAAAATGTGAAACTGGTATCAGTCTTTAAATTTCACAAATAAGTTCCATAAAGAAAATACTTGTTCTGACACGATGATAACGTCGCTGTCAATGCCGTGAACAAACCACTTCAAACGCAGTGTTTTATCGGAATTCTATTACAAATATCGACCCATTTACTTATTATTGAATGCCTGTGACCTACCCTACCATAGTAATTCAACTTTTTTAGACATTTATTTAACAAATTACATACATTCTATTCTACAACATTGTAATACAATTTTCGAAACATGACTTTTTTATCTGCCTTATATCACATTTTACACAAATTACAAATACTACTGTTAAACTAAACGATGAACGTAGATGTACATCATATAAATGTTACAAAGTGCATTAAACAATCAACGAAAGTAATGTTATAGAAAATCTAAATTTACGTGAAAATATTGTAAAACCAACGAACAATGGATACAAGAGTGACTAATGTGATAAAATGATGTTCGAGATGTAACTATAATCATCCATTATTGAAAGTGGGTTGTAGAGGAAAGCGAAGGGTAACGGACGGTGCCGGGTACGTGATGAGGTGACGCTCGCGCACCGGCCGCTGACGCCGCTCCTCGCCAATGATGGTGGAGACGCACCGTGCGCCGCCACCTCGATGTGCGCGTGCGCTCGAGCCTCGCACCAAGCCCGCTTCAGTCTCAGTACCTCCCTCACTAGCTGGTAGCGGAACTGTAATGCATCTTCGCCGCCGGCGACATAAGACTGTTCACTTTGGCGAGAATCTACTCATGCAAGTTTGCGCCGATCGAGCACATTTAGCAGCACTGGGAGCTAGAGTACCTGATATTTCCTTTTGTCATAAAGCACATACAGGCCTTCGCAAGGGAGATGCCCGGTTTTGCTGTGTTGCTCACCATTGTTGTTTGGCAGCTGGCGCTTTAGTGGCTTTAACGTCAAATGGTCGACCAAAACCACGCAGGGAACGCAGTGGTGACTCTCATTCGAGTGGCGGTGAAAATGTTGATAAAGGGGAGGGTGGCGGCGGATTCAATTCAAAAGAGCCTAAACGTAAATCTAAGCATCATCATCACCACCATCATCATAAAGTTCACAGTTGTCCTTATCATGATGTCGCACCTCCGCCCGAAGACGAACCTGATGAAAAAGTCATCGTTCCCAAAAAAACCGTGTCGCCTTATCTCTTTATACCTAGTAAATTAGAGCCAAATGTACAACAATTATTCAGCTTTATAGAAAGTGTCCTCAGTGCTTGGGCTGCTGAAGAAGGCCTGACAAGTACAGGCGAATATTCTGAGCCCGATGAGCGTATTGTGCGAAGACGAAAACTGAATAAATACAAGAAACGCACGGATGTACTTAATATTCGTCGTATCGTGTATGAAGTATCAATTCTTCGTGGCACAAAACTACTTGGCAATGTTAGGTTTCGTCATTACCATTGGAAAGGCACAGCCCAAACCTGCAACGAAGCTTTTCTTAGGAAGGTAAGAAGTAAGGCTTTAATCATTATAAAACCAAGCGTAAGCCTATGTAGCCTGAACAGGAAAATAAAAGAAGCCAAGAGCAGCCTTAATTACATATTTTATTAAAAAATTAAGAATAGTCTATAAGTTATAAGTCTATGTATGTATGTAGTATAGAGGAACCAGGACACGCATTATTATCATACACAGATACATTAATTAAGTCTAAAATTATAACATTACATTATCCTTTTTTATTGCCGATTGAATATTACAATGAATACATAATAGTCTAACGAATTAATTCTATGGTAAAATATTGGAAACTCAAACAAAATCATTTTTGATTTTGATGATTATTCATCGAAGATTTTTTAAAACCTTAAGATTTACTTGAATTGAATTAAAGTTTTCTATCAATTCAAGAAATAAAACTATCAAAGCCATTGTAACTTTAATTAGAATCAAGCATTTCAAATATCTCTACTAACATCGATTAAATTTTTAAGATTTTCATTTAGACCTGAGGGATTTCTATAATTAAAGATACCAGTTCCGTTCGTTTTGGCAACGTGATAAGGTTTTATATTTTCCTGGTCTGACTATATATTTATTGTTATAATTGTTACATTTTAAGTTTTGTTTAAATTAATTATATCAACAAAATGTCAGAATCTATATTTTGGATTTGCATCTAGGATGTTTATATTGTTACAAAAAACGGTATTTATTTAACACGGTCGGGTTATTTAATCCGAGAGACCTTAGTATTTAAACAAATAATTTGTATCAAGTTAACATAATTTTCTTGAATCTAAATTATTATTTTATCTTAAAAACCTAGTTCAGACGTTTTCAGATGATGGGTTAAGTATTATTTTATTTTTATGTAGATATCAATTAACCACTTAAAATATTTTGCGTTTTTAATATTTAAACTCCCAAATCTAAAAATAATTGTACTTATAAATAGTTACGGATCAGAAGAAAAACTGTAGAGATAACCTAACATTTAGACCCCTTATTTAGTTTCCCCAGTGGAAACTGCAATTTCCTTTTTACTAATGAGGGCTTTTATTTTCTTTACTCCATTTGAAGTGCTACTATATAAAGGTTTTGTTGCTATCCTATTCTTCAACTCTAAACTGTTGTTATTTTGTATTCAGACTTAAGCAAAATAGACTTTTGCAATTTGTTTAAGATTTGATATGACAACATGAAAAATCCTCAACCCCAGTTTACTATAGGTTTTAGATGTTGAGGATATTAACAGTATGTGTAATAATATTAATAACTTGCTAAAAGTATATAAATAAAATATAAAAAAAATCGCAGTCCACTGCTGGACATAGGATAGTGGACTGCGATAGGCTGATGATGCTGATGATGATGAAAAAATCTCATGTCGACTTGCAAGTTCTTAAATAAATTTCTGTTAAAAAATAATTGGTTCAACTAGTTAGCATAAAAAGTACTCTAAACGATTGATTTAAATAATTCAGGTTAACCTCATTATCGTCTATAGCTTTATAGAAGAATTTATTAATAAGCTGTGCAGGTAATACGCTAACTATAGCCGAGTGGAAGTTTGTTTGAAACTTGCAATTCCTAGTTAACTGAGCAGGGTGCAATTTAGAATTAAACCTAGATAGAAACAGAATTTTCCCGTAGTGAGTTTTGAGGTGCCAAAAAGGAATTAATACTAAATGCAATTTAATTTAATGTGGTTCTATTAATAGCCTCACAACTAAATATTTATATGCAAGTTGAGGAATACCGAATTCGTATATTTTAGTGGTTTAAATGGAAAATGAATTTATGTTTGAAACGAAATATTGAGTTATGTCGGTGGCTCGTGATTGAAAAGCACAAATAAACTATTGTATTCGAGGTTTAAAAGGGGTGGATAGGTACATAGGTATATGCTTGTCTCATTTATTGTAAATTTTATGAAGGTGAAGAAGCTTTTTTTTACACGTGAAAGGCGGTGGCGGAGGCGCAGCACGTCGTCAAGAGTCATCGAGACAAGAGCGCGCTACCTCGGCCCGCATGCGCCTCGAAGCAACCCTTTTCTTATTATATTGTGTTATGGTGATCAAAAGTACATGCATAACTACTATAATATTGTTAAAACATACTCTTTATCAAAGAATTCTTAAAAAATCCTTGAACATCTTGTAACTTGACCGACTATGAGTTTTGGTTGACATTGGCAGAGAAACAAAACGAAAAGAATCATAAAAGTTAAGGATAAAATGCTCTCTCAAGTACCATAGAGAGACCTATAACCATTCAAGTGATTAAAACTAATATCCTTGAATAGTCCTATAAAAGCTTAATTTTCTTTGTAGAAGGTTTTCTTCCTTTATAGTTTTTTGTTTATAAGTGAGGTAACGTAGAATTATTTTAGATGTAGTTTTAAATCAAAACATTTGATGACACGAAAGATACGTCAACTATATAAATATTAAGTAATTAAATGATCCCAATATTGCTATTTTATAAATTATAATTTCATTATTCCAAAGAAAAGTACATACAATGCCAGAATGTAAAAAGTCTCATAGAGCACTTAATCCTATGCTTTGCGCCACTACTCTCCATCTAGCTATATACACCTGAGAGGAAAGTAACAATTTTCAAAAGTGGAAACGAGGTTGGGGCGGGAGTGAAAACTATGTTATGTCGTAAATCCAAGCTTGAACTTATTTTGTTTTCGAGATTTAAATGACGTCTGGAAATACTGTTATATTTTTACGAATTTTTGCTGTTACTCAAGCTTTAAATTTCTAGTTGTGAAGGAACTAAAAGCGAAATTATATCGGAACCTAATAATCGTTTTAAAATACGAGTTAAAAGTACGATTTTCAAGATCACGGCTATTATTTTATTTTTTGGAAGTCTCATACACGCAGTGTTGATGTTCAGGATTTTAAACAACCATTTGTAGACATTGGACATATTGAGAATTATTTTCATTCAGAATCGATCCCACCCAGTTTTTTACAGATAATGTGAATATTAACTATATTGTTAATTTTGTGTAGATTTCGGATGATGATCGAATGTCTCTAACGACGGCGGTGTCAGACGAAGAGGATCCCGGCGAAAGCGCGATGAACTCTCCTTACAAGGGAAAACAGACAGGCGCCGCTGCTGCCTCCTTCAACTGCACAGGGGCCGTCAGAAAAGCCGGGTGAGTGAAGAATAATATATTACGTCACACGTGTACATCACACACACACAGACCGTCCCCATAGGCCCCATATAAATAAAATGTATAGTTTGTGTGTAAAATATAACTACACAGTAATTTTATCAGATTTTACCATTATTTTAAATATGAGATAATTAGTGTCATTGATCATTGCAGTTTTCTGTTGTTATACATATATTAATAAACACATAAAACTTCATTAATAACCACATTTTTCTTGATATAATATTTAAAAAAAAAACTACACTGTGATCTGAAATTTTTACAATGTGATTTTATAGGTACTTAGATAACGTAACTGAAATGATATTAAATGTAAATTATACGAGAACCAAATGGTATTACGTTAAAATATATTTTAATGAGATTCTTAATTATCTGAATTGTAACTTCTGCGACCCTACTAAAGTATTGAAATTAATTAATGTTGAGTTATAATATCACTTTTATTCAAAGAACCAAAATCGGAACATTGAGGAACTTCGCTTTCTAATCGGAAACCATTAGCCCTACTTTTCATTTCTAATTTATATGTAACCGAATATCTTTTTAGGGAATTGAGATTAGAAATCGTTCCGGAAAATTAATTTAAGATGCGATTTTTAGGGTTCCGTAGCAAAATTGCAAAAAATGGAACCCTCATGGATTCGTCTTGTCTGTCTGTCTGTCCGTCGGTATGTCACAGTCACTTTTTTCTGAAACTATAATATCTATACTGTTAAAACTTGGTAAGTCAAATATAAAACATCGATCAAAGTTATAACGAACTATAAGAACTTTTATATAATGTTACTTGCTGCTACGGAACCCCTAATGGGCGAGTCCAATTCGCTCTATATTTAGACAAATTCACATAAGAAAATTATTATTACTCAAAATGAACATATGATAGTTGTGATATCGGCAAGGTCAAATATAAAACGGATTCGTAAAATATCGTACACGATAAGTATAATGATATAATGCGTTCTTCCTCTACGCTCAATATAATGTGTACCTAAACATGACTCATGTAAATCGACGTAATATATCATAGGACTAAGTTATTTTGCCGGAGATAATATTTCAGGACGGTCACTGAGTTATTTGGTTAACTCTAAGAATATTTATAACAAGATATTTAGAAGGAATGAACACTGTTCTATATGTTATTTTACTCTGTTTAGGTTATTTACTGTGTACTTTCGTACTTATATATATATAAATATTAATAGGTAGTGCAGTATGTGACATAATGTTAAAATTAGATTGATTTCGTTGCTTTACACGAGTATAAAATACTCGTACATATTTTGCATATTTATGTCAAAATAACAAAAACTAAAAACGTCTATATTTATAATTATTCCAACTTTATCTCCGTAGCAGTAATTAAAAACATATCAACAAATTTACAAGTTACTTTAAACTATCCTCAATTAGATTAAAACAGGTTGTTTTAAAATCACTAAGTTAAAATATAAACAATATTCAATTTGTACATTTAGAATGAAAATTTAAAAGTTATGATGAATATTGACAAATGACACTTTTCTCTAAAATATATCCTAAATGTGTCTAAAATTGTTTACATTAATGCACTTGAGAGCCTGCAGTTAAACAAAAGTTTCTAGGGTCTTTTCAAAAAGTTTTAATAAAAGTAAGTAAAGCAAAAACGGAAAGAAGGAAAGATTAGATCGTGTGTTCGTGTACTGACGGGTCTTCTAGTCTCTATTAAGAAAAGCCTACGGCGTCCTTTATGTTCCTTCAGGCTACGATTACTCTTCCATGAATTCCAAATGACCGGAGGGAAATCTTAGCCGTGACCTATTCAACCCCATAAAGCGTATAGAGTCTACGCAAGTACACTTTATCGAAACAGGATGATTTATTTCTACACACTTTTCAAACCATAGAATTATTTTTACATTACGCATTCCTGCAGTTAGTTGTTAAAGTTAATTCTAAGTTAATCAAGAAGGAATAAGGCTTTCAATTTAAACCATTAACACAGATATAATTGTACAATTAACCAAGCACACAATACCCAATAATAATTTGAATATAGACCTATAAACTATAATTAGGTACCTACCAATAATAATTTGAATAGAGATCTATAAACTATAATTAGGTACCTCAAGGGTTTACATGAGATTTTGAATGCGAATGCCAGAAAAATTCAAATTTTGGATATTTAAAAAAAATGCATATAAGATGATATAATTGATAAAACCAATACATATGTACATGGTTTGTGTAACGAGCATACATATGTACATTTATATTCTATACGATCTGTGTAAATAAATCGATATACGTAATATATCATCGTGATGAAATATTTTTGTACACCCATATCATAATATATATTTTGTCACAGTACGGAAAATTCATGTAATTATAATTCAAGTTACACGGTAGGGACAAAACATTTAAAAAAAGTTCGTTTACAAAAACCGACTTCAAAAACTAAAAAGTAAAAAAATAGCTTAATAAGGATTTAATTAAATACATCTTATAAGCAAGCCTTTAATATAGATGAAACACTATTATTTGTGTGTGCTACTTTTTCATAGGTTTGAAGTCGGTGCCAAGTCAAATGTAATAGTAGGTAGCATTACTAGCTATACTTAGTATATTTCGGGACGACCATCAACAACGTCAGCCCGCGCGTGTCTGCTCGATTGGATTGTTTTGTTCTACACGAAGAGTTCTACACAATTATATTTTGGCTTGGCTTCGACTTCAAACCTATAAATAGCAAGCACATACAAATAATAGTGTTTCATCAATATTAAAGCTTTACATATAAGGTGTATTTAATTAAATCTTTATTAAGTTATTTTTTACTTTTAAGTTTTTAAAGTCGGTTTTTCTAACCGAAGTTTTTTTTTATTTTTCGCTTTTTAGTCTTTCTAGCCAGGAACTTTTTCTTTTCATGTTTTTTAAAGTCTGTTTATTAGCTTTACATGACAACAAGTTATTAAATCGGTATCCTAAAGTTTCATCCATCTTCTAACCTTACATGTCAGATCACCTAAACAACTTGAAAGAATACAACTAAGGCCCGATTCGTGTGTTTAGTACAACTATAGATCTATAGATATGAATGAAATTGAAAGAATTATTCTCCAACTCCTAATTGTTGAGAAGTTGTACCTTCCATCATCAGTTCACCTAAATAACTTGAAAGAATACGAGTAACGGTAATATACATACACATATTACACATGATATTTAAAGGTTTATCGTCCTTACCAACCTTAGCGGTTAGGAACCGTTAAGGAGTTTGATCTTCCATCATCAGCTCGTTATCATGAAATGCTGACTACCAAGTGTAAATACTGCAAGAACTTTGGAAAATATATGAAAATCATAGTACGTGTCTAACACATTTGAGGGTTTCCTCCGATTTCCTTGGAATCCCATCACCAGATCCTATTATAGTAAGGTAATGAGACCACATAGGTAGAAAATCTTTTCGAATACAAAAGGAATTTTTAAAATCGGTTCACAATTGACAGAGTAATCAGTGTATTACCAGTGTACAAAAAAATACCAATCAAATTGAGATCATCCTCCTTTTGGAAGTTGGTTAAAAATCAAATTTATTTCGTTCCGAATATTTTTCTCCAAACGTTTTGTGGTATAAATACTATACCATTACATATATACATATACAACATAATCAGCTAGATATATCCGTACAGTCTCCGTATAGTCTCTGGTTGTTCTGACGTAATCATCTTCGAAAAGCAGACGTAACTATATTTACTCAAAACTCGCAAAATCTTGGCATTATAACACAAGAAAGGAGTTCAAATCAATTCTCTCACATCATTGTTGTCAGATGAATCCTAGGTTGACATCTCTAAGCGACTTGACAACGTCATGGTATAATAATAAATAATTGCTGTTAAAAGTTAAATTCATGGTGTTTATACATTTATATAGAAAATTACTATCTATAGTTACTAAGCAAAGAAATAACTCGATAAACATGAGGCTTAAGGATGATGAGAAGATCAAAGATAGAAGTGTATCAGAACTTAGTGTGTCAACCACAGAATCATCTACTTCAACTGTATATCGTATGAGAAGTGACTACAGAATATCTAAACACCGCTTGGAAAAACGTTCTCCTACTCCAGTGAACGTTATTATTTGGGCTGTAGAAATACTCGGACAGCGTACGCAAGGAGTACCAGTAGAGAAAATAAGATCATTAATTAGACAGCACTTTATACTACCCTGTAAAAGTCAAGATATTGATAAAAGAATCGATATGGCCATATGGTTTGCGGTAAATTTTGGTATTCTTGAACAATCAGAAAATCTTTTTTACTTGAAACCCACAAAAACTCAACAAACACAAAGTGAGCTCCGACTACAGTAATATTATAAAGAGTTCTTCATTGCGTTGTTTTGTTATAATGTAATATAAATTTGTTGATTCCTCTGACATCGTTTTATTTCAATAATGTATCTACTTCCTACAACATGCTATTACCTATTATTCGAAACGTCTTTAAGCTTTGGTTTGTATCTTTGACTTGATTTGTAGAATCTCACACTAATATTAAGCGAAATTTGTACCGGATACTGGTAAAATCTATAGCAAGTTACTATTTACATATAATCGCTGAGACATCACATTAGAGTTTTAAAATCTTCATTTGCCACCTACTTCTCCACAACTACTCTATCATTTCTAATTAAGTGCACAGCCAACACAACAGTTATAAAACTATCCAGTCATTCATCAATATTCTTCAAGATGTATATATTATCGGTAATCATATTTATAACAGGTTTTTAAGCGTAAAGAAATGGTTACTCCGCAAGAAGCATCAAATCGAATTAGCACGTAAACGAGGATGGAAAGGATACTGGGTGTGCTTGAAGGGAACTACTCTACTCTTCTATCCATGTGATTCACGTGAAGGCCGCTCCGTAGAAGCCGCTCCGAAGCATCTAATTATAGTAGACGGAGCCATCATGCAGCCTATTCCTGAACATCCAAAACGCGATTACATATTTTGCCTAAGTACCGCCTTTGGTGATGCTTACTTATTCCAAGCACCTTGTCAGGTAAGACTTCAAATATATCATAATGTTTTTAAAATAACAGAATATTTCGCTAAAATTTTTTGCGTAAAACCCCACGAATCCTTGAATTTTTAATATTTGAAATTAAAGTCCTCTCAGTCTCCATATTTGTTTCTTTTTCGAAGTTACTACAAAACAATAATCAGATTTTTTATTGTATTGACATCTTATTTAAATATTTAAATCACTCGCCCTTTACCACAGCGCCTTCACAGACACTAGGCTACAGCATGTTGTAAAACATATTTTAACTTGAAAAAAAAAACAGTTGCTAATTATATAAAAGAAAATATAGTGAAGGTGTACTTGTTCAAAGCTTGTCACATTATCCTTATATCAAGATATTAACCTCAAGGTTCCCAAAAAATCCATTGGCACAAAACCTATTTCATATAAATCTCATCAAAATGAAACCGCAACCCGATATATTCTATAACCGGAATCGCCGATGTGGGTAATAAGTCTGTCAGGCTAAAGTTGGATTAGGTTGAAATATTTTTAAATTATCAGAATGACAATGTTTCCTCTGTTAGCTCTTGAAAAAAGCTTATTATAGATTTTTTTCAAAGTGTCTGTAATGACTACATTCAAGATTTAAAACTATCTGAATCATCATCACCAACGCGTCAAAAACGTCTACTCACTTGTCGCTGGCTAAGGCTCAGGTGTACCATAAATGAAGCAATAAAACTTTTGTATGTTCTTCCATTTTCAAAGTTTTGAAATGTGATACGGCACTTTTAGAGGTTGCCTCACGCTTATACATACATTATCTTCTTTGATAGCGTTTTCGTGGAGTATAGGGTGAGTTTCAAATCGTTCAAGTTGCGAAGTTGTACAATGATATTGTCGTCTTAATACAAATTTATATCAGCGTAATATTAAACTTTTTCTTGTAAAAGGTGTAATGTAAAAATTACATTTAGGAGTTTTTGATGTTAGTAACATTTCAGATACAGTTTTAATTTCACAATTCATGATTTACACAGTTTATTTAGATGGACATACAGCGTATCATTTATTTTATAGGTTGAGCTTGAAAACTGGGTGAATAGCATACATAGTGCATGTGCAGCAGCATTCGCTCGTCATCGTGGCAAGACTGGAACGCTTCATTTGCTCCAGGAAGAAATATATCGTCTTGAGAAAGCTATTGAATCGGTAAGATGTTAAAATAAGTAATTGAAGAATATTTTATCGTCCTCATTGGAAAGAGATATCATTTGAAATTGTCTTAAAATATACAGCAAGATTTTGTTTATTACTTGGAATAATGTTTTTATTTTAGTTATATATATATGGCGGCATCTAGCATCTGGCATCTGGTCCTATGATAGGGAATAGGTAGCCTCTTAGCTTTATATTGGGATATAAAATTACATTATAGAGAAAAAGGTAGTAGATTAGCAATTTTGATGATGAAGTTGCATAAATCCTGTAAAGTAATTCTTTATTATACGTTTTATATGTATATTAAAGAATAAGGCTAAGTTGTTATAACTACTAATGAAAACATAGAACCGGGTGTAATAATAACATGATGGCACTATGTCTCCTGCAAGTTATACTATAGTTACGCCTGTACTCACCACTCGTCATTACATGTCATTGTACATATGTATATGTATGTGCGCGACGATCAGTGCCAGCGGCATGCGGTTTGCAGCGTTCTTCGTGTAAATCGCTCCGATTTCTGACCCGCACCCGGTGACCGCAGCACGCATCAAAGCCTTTGTGGCCACCTCACACTACTACATATTAACCATATGTGAATGTATGCTTCGCTTGGTATGTTTGCTATTAACTGTATGGTAAATAAAGGAAATGAAGCTACATTTTACCACACATATACTACAGTGACGGAAACGTACACTTTCATGAGAATTGACATTGGTCACAAAGGATTAAAAGAAAAAGTTATTCTATTTAGGTTGTCTAATAATAGTTTCTAATAATAGTCTGTTTGAGCTTGTTTTATATAAACAAACTCAAACATATTATACACATAAATTTTGATACATAAAAGATACGATCTTATGTTTGTTCCTAATTTTCCACATTAATTAATATATCGCCCAAACTTTTATGACTTTAAAATTTATAATCTGGTAGCCAAATATTCTAAATAGATACCGTAATTAGGACCGGGCACACATGCTTGTAGTCGGTAACAATCTATTTTATCAGCGTGGTAGTTATCAGGCAGGTGGGAGCACGCGCTTATTAATATTCATAGCACATGTCATCCACGAGCTCGGTTCAAGTACCTCTCTCTTGTACTATTCAAAACACATCACGCGTCTACACACTTACCCGAATTTTCAATACTTGCAGTAAGCAGGTCAGTTATTCGGTTTAACTGTTCCTATGAGCATTACATTTAACATGTTTCCTAGGATCACAAGCTGAAGCAAATGGCAGATCTTCAACAGTCGGTAGTCTCTGATCCTGACACTCGTGCACAGTTAGCTGGACAAATGCTTCAGTGGGAAGAAAATCTCGAGCGTCTACATTGTGAGCAGTTCCGATTGCGTTGTTACATGGCAAGTCTTCAAAGCGGCGAACTCCCTAACCCCAAGGTAAATGTACAATCAAATTGAGTTTTCCGTCTTTCGTAAAAAATTGTGACCTTACCTAATGAAGTAGTAACATTTTCATAACTTGTTTGTCCGTTTGCCGTCTACAGTTTTATTTTCAGAAAGATTTTTAACCTTACTTTTGGTGTTGAGTTGTTGACTAATTTTATTGTTGTCTGGTTAATTTGAATAAAACACGTTTTTTTTAAATATTTTTTGACAGAATCGTGGAATCAAAACTTATTCAGTTTCACATTCGCGCACACCTCTTTGATTTATTATTGATGGGTTATATAAAAGAAAACAATACAGGGGCTATAGGTAATTTATCACCCGATTATAAGACAGGATAATGGTGTTGAAATTATCAAATGATTTGAGTCATGGAGGTGACAGAGAAAGGAAATTTGTTGGTTTAGCCATCAAATTGACAGTTCCGTTGACCGGGGGAGTTGGGCTGAAATCTGTTATACCTCGACCCGTGTCACTGGACGTCATAATGGGCTCGACATGCGAATAATAAATATTGCTCACAATTTTTACTGATTATATGTCTGACTATGGTATATTAATATTGTATAGCTAGAAACAGCTTCACAGTAGAGGATGAAATACGCAAACATTATCTGTAGATACACACACACACTATTTAGAAACGTAAATATTACGACGAATTTACTCCAACCTTGCTCCAGGGCCTCATAGTAAGACACCTTCACTAATGGGTCATTCTCCTCTTATTACTAAACCGAGCAAATTAAGGCACCCTCTAGGTTATATTTATGACTATTTTAAAGTGACGGAGATAAACTTCCTAATAATTAATTTGTACAAAAAGTGAATTTAGTATAAGAAATTATTAAATTAAATAATACGTCTAAATTTCTACTTAGCTAAAATGATTTATGATAACATCGATAGATATAAATAGTTTGAAAAGTAATACAATTAAAACGAATGTCTTTTCACGCAGTCATTGCTGACCCACGTGTCTCGCGGTACGAAGACAACTTTGAACAAGCTAGGCGTGTTCACTGTGTCATCATTCCACGCTTTCATCTGTGCGCGATCACCATCGCTTCTGAACAACTTGCTGGCAGGTCGCGGTGCTACCAAGCGCAGAGCACCAAATTTATCGAGGTCTAATTCCGGATCTAGCAGGCGATCTATGCAGGTATGATATGAACTTATGTACAACAATTTAACCAAAAAAGCATTGAATAAATGACATTTTAAGTTTAAAGAGGATTTTCATATTTTTTTCTATCCGTTTACAACCATCTAATCACAAAATTATTTAAGTTGTACAACATTATTTAATATCGGGTGTTGAATGTGGTACGATGTACTCTGTGCTATCTGGATATTACCAATTGGTTTTATGAATAATCTGATCGTATAGCTAAACAGTACCCCGGTATATGTTAAAAACATAAGCTGCAACGAATACTTTAAGATTTAAAATGTAAATAAAATCAAAATAGCGATAGTAAGATCCAGAACGGGACCAGAAAAAAGAAACGTGCTTAAATAAATCAAAGCTATCAAGTATTTTGGCCACATCGTAACATCTAACCTTAATATTGATTCCAATGTAGAATACAACGAAGGTCTGTTGTGTATCTTCAAACCCGTTCCGCATCATTAAAAAGTTGTAAAAAACAATTATTCCTATGAACATAATCGCAAGCAATAAACGTACCTAAGCACTTTTGCAAATGGCAGCTTTGGATTGAAATGGTACAGTCGTGGTTTATGTGCGCAGTGTCACATGAATACCAAATTGCGCTTTTGTAATGATTTACTATTTCTTGAATTTCTTTACAATACAGTTTACAAAATTGTGACGTCATGACTTTGCGATTAACAAATGATTTTTGGGATGAAATGGTTACTTTTACGGAGTCACCAAAATAACAGTGCTACGAGTGCAAAGTGTGCTGCAAGTCACAGTCATAATACTGGTTTAAAAGGTTTAAATGGAGCTTCCCCACTGACAAACATCAGCATCTGCCTAGCCTTTATAATTCCCAAGATTATGTTGGGTCGGCTACTAGTTCAACCGGTTTTACCTGAATATCAGTTTTTACACAGCGCGACTGGCATCTGACCTCCGCAAACCTGAGGGTGAACTGAACTCGAAGGTTTAACATATTGTCAGTATATTTGAAGGCACTGACTTCCCAATAACGATTGCTATAGATGTTCATGACAACAGACCTTTACCACTGACAAACAATGGAAAAAAATAATTTTGAAGATCACTATGTCTTTAAATCTGAGATTTTCTTATTATTCTCAATAGAGATTTAGAATTTGAATACAATAAAAAAATTGATGCTTTAAGCATTCAAGAACTTTCGTACATTTCTCTATTATGTATTATTTCTGTTATTACTGAATTCAATAAGTGCTATTTTTACTCCTTTATGCCTATTGTAAAGTTTATGAGAATTCGTAAAACCCTGTACTTTTATTCGGTACGAAACTTCTCCGACTTTTACAACGATTTGCTTAAATAAAAATTCTCTCCACATTTCAGTTTTTTTTTTTACTCAGTAAGTAGTTTAAACGTTCTCGTTATTTTTATTTTCTACCAAGGAAACACGCTTGACTCGAATTAAAGGGCAGTTGTGCAACAAAAACAAAAACGACTCGATTTATGACATGTTCATAATACCTACATAAATTTGTTTAAAATTTCAAAAAAGAAGTAGTAATTATGCTTCATAAACAAGTTTTTCAAAGTAACTTGTAATATTCATGTTTCAATTAAAGCATTTCTACTAGTGTCTACTTAGTCCGATTGTGGAGACTGCTATTCCACCACACATTTCGTAACGCAGAAATAATTATTTCGCATTGTCTTATTGTAATATATTGTATAATCTGCTCTAATAAATTACTTTTTTATAAAAACAAGAATATTATTTACAGATATTACACAAATTACAACAACATCCACATGATTGTGACTTTAAAATCCAAGGATTATGTAAAAGAATAAACCTTAAAATGTAAATATTTCAATTTATTTTTTCGTATAACCTTCTGTGCGTAATCTGCAGAAAATGATTTCCCGCGGGATAGGCATTGTGACGATTTTAGGTCTTAATGAAAATCGGAAAGATTGTGACGGTTTCCTTACTGTAGCTGTTTATTTATCTGCGACAATAATTTACACAAGGTATACAACTTGTCAGAGGAAGATTAATATTTTGGAGACTAATACATGTAGGTATATTCTATAAATTATAGTGGATATATTCAGTAAATATTTTTAGAAACCGTTTAATAGTTACTTTTATTATGTAAGTGACACTAGTTTCATTACTGACGTGCTATGCATTTTTATGTGAAACTCGTTTATGTATATACCAAATTCGGAGATAAATTTTATCAAGGTCGCTAGATATTAATAAGTTTTCTGCATTAATTGTAATACTTATCTTTCAATTTTGTGGCTATAACTTAACGACATATAAAAGAAATGTTGAGTAATAACTTTCTGTAAGCTTGAATATAGTCTGCAAAACATTGATTTTAGAGAATCTACATCTTATACGCAATTACAGAACAGAATTATTTAATTATCTTCCCTGCTCAAGAGACAGTAGTGTTTGGATTTAAAGTTCTTAGTATTTGTGAGATACTGGTGAGGGAAGGAATTCTAACCCTTTAGTGCTATGTGAGGTAAAGGTATAAACGAGCCAACTGCTTTGGGTGAATTGTAATATGTTTGGCACTCGGGGCGGCTGCACAAGTTTTAGTTTTCAAATAAAATGTGTGTGAACTATATGCGAATAACTGAATACAAACTTGTTTGCAATTATTAATGACATCACTATTAGCACGGCAACACGGCGCCACACCGCACATGATGATTTTTTACTTTCGATAAGTCAAGAATACAATCCTGTTTTGTACAAAGATAAATGTCACACAAATAACAAAAGAAAGCTTTCTTATTGGAAATGTCGATGTGGCGTGCCCTCTAATCCTCGAAGGATACGTAATTCGAAACGACACGGAAAGGTACTATTACGTAGTTGTCATTTGCTAGTCGTCACTATACTAACCGTCTCGCTAAATCACATTTAATTAATTGGTGCTTATTTGTATTCAACCACTAGAAAAATAAAATCTTCAAATAATTCAATGTTAGTAATAAAACTATAATCTTATAAAACGAAACTTTCAAGATGTTTTCGAAAATTAGGTGAGTAACTCACGTTACCGCCAGTCATGTGAAGTCTTTGTTAATTAATCAGCTTTAGCTTCACAACATTCATCATCATCTGTATTCTACGCCAAATAGACAAGCGTGCTTAATTACTCGGGAGACGTTTATTGTTATTTAAACGATACTGTTACACACTCGATAGAAAGGATGATGTTCATAATCAGAATGCCAAATGTGTACATATATGAATATTACCACAAAGATTACTACTACATTTTATTCTAGTTGAAAACACTTTATCAACTGTTAACCCTTATATCGAATTCATCTTAATAAATTCAAATACACCTATAGTGGCGCATATCTAAAAATAATATAACAGTAAGGTATTTTTTTTACAAAAATGGCACGAATTAAAATAATATGTCTATGCACTTTATTTTATTATTATTTAAAAGGGTCCTTTTCCAAATCTAATCTAATCAATTTATTAATAAAACAACAAAAAAACACATAAAAGTGCCTTCGCATAATATGATTTTTACAGAATACTTGTTTGAAAAAGAACTAAATTTCTTCAATGTACTACAATGATACATTTTAAATTATAAACATATACTATTATGTGTGTGCTTAAACGCGTACTTCTTCGACACCTTCTTTTGGGGGTCGGTTGGAAATTCGAGCGTGTACTTCTAAGTACATTGCGCGCTTTAGAATTATAAAAAGGGTTTAGTATAAGCAGAAAATAATGTTTAAAATGTAATAATGTTTAAAAGAAAGTTGTATTGAAAATCATACGATGTAGTTGAATAAAACGAATGGAATGCAGATGGTGCTATCTCAGAATTGACTTCAACCTATGATATACTCATAATATTATAAGAAAAGAGACGTGTACGTTTTCGTATGGTTTAATGCGTTCATAATTATAATGTATAGGAATTAAACACGAATAAAAGTACATCCAAATAGCATGAAGGAATATAAAATAAATGCCTAGCTTAAATATTTAAGTTAAATATATTGTGATTACAACCCCGTTGTTTTATGGAAATATATTTTATGAACATCAACAGTAAACGTGTGGGTTATGAATAGTTGAAAACTAACACATTTAATTTGTGTATTGTAAAGGTTAAAACAATTTAATTCATTTACTTTAATTATGCAGTGTGTACCTACTAAAACACAACTCGTATTGGTCCAACTTATCCCGTTTGGAGCTATTTGAATAGAAGTGTCGGCACAAATGATCAGAACACGAGGATCTCTCCTCAACCTACATCACTGTAATTTAATTTATGATAGGGATTTGGTTCAAGTGTTCAATCAGTCGAATTATGTTGTTTGTTCCGACTTGAAGTTAAGTCTTTGAATATTCCCTCCTATTACATTTTTTCTTAGCAATTGTACAGAATAAAATGAATTTAGAACTTGAATAGTAGAATTATTTATTTCAAAAGTATGATAGTAGGAGAATTAAGAAATAAACCTAATAAAACAAAATAAAACTTATTTTAAAATATTATTTATATTAGGGTGTAAATTAATTCTAAGTTTAACAAAATCTATCAAACAATAGATGTCCCGTGAGGATGGCGAAGCAGCCGTACGCGTGTCTCTGCCCGAGGGCACAACGGCCACTGTAGGGGTCCGCGAAGGCATGTCCGTCGAGGAGTTTCTAGCAGCAGCGTGTGTGCGCCGTTCCCTGAATGCTCTCGAACACTTCGTACGTGTAAAGAAAAGGCGTGACATGGAAGACCACAACTATTTCGTTCCACATCGCAGCGACCTCATTGAGACATACGTAAGTTGTTACTGAACCTACTCTTTTATTAAATGTTCACCGTATATAAATGTACATCTTTAGGCATTTAAAGCGTTAAAATACCTACACACAATCAAGAAAATATAGATACTAAGCCGTATACGTTCTAGGAAATGTGTCAATAAATGTTTAAAACAAAACTCAATTAATACTGGTCTAAACAATTTACGTCATTCACAATAACCCACCTGCATCGTTCCAAGTGCTAAAGTAGACATAATACTAGCAGCGTAGCCTTGCTGGATCACAACATCATTTGCAACAGGAACGAGCCAGAGCGGGAGTCACCACATTTATGAGTTATAATTAGGAGGTCAATTTCCGTAATCAAACTTTTGACCTCTGGATCCCAACTGCCTCGAGTCTTTACCGCAGTGGGCACAACCTTATGTAGGATAAATTTATACCGTAGAATAAACTTCAGAAAAACAAACAAAATTATTCAGATAAAATTAAATTCTACTAACCCAAAGATTATACAAGTTTCAAAGTAGTAGAGCCATGCTGATTTCAGCACAAATGGGCCGGCTCGACCGGGGCGGTACTACCGTCGCAGAGAAGATCAACGTAAAATGACAGCGTTCGTGCTGTCGTGTTTCGTTGGTGCGAGACCAGAGGCCCAACGAAGTGAAAGCATTACAAGGCCGCCATGGTGTGGGTCACCATGCTGCATTGTGTGCATTCACAATGAGTATGACTACCGCCACTCTTGGATTCTGCTTTTGCTTTCCACCAGGCGGAGTCGAGTCATTTTGGCAAGGCCATGTTTAAAAAATAAATAAAAAAATACCCTGATGGTAAGAGATACAACGTAATTAGTGAAATCGCGATTGTGTTATACTTTAACGCAAACCCATATTTTAAATTAAATATTCGCAACACAGTTATGGACGTGAAAATAAAAACATAAATGTTTTGTAACCGAGGTTGACGTGAGTAGGGTCTGACAGGGCCCATTCCGTCACAGGCTTTGCGCGACACAGCGTGGAGAGGTTATCAAAAAGTTATATTACTGTTACTTTAGGATCAACGAATATGGAATTCATATGAGGAAGTTAAATCCTATTTTGGCTGTTGTTCGAACGAATGTATTACATTTGCCAAGAGACCTTAATCCTTTGAGTGAAAACTGGAACAGAGCGCCGAATACGACGTATTATAGCGCATATTAGATGTATTTTGTAAATGTAACATATCCTTACTGCTAGGCCTTAAGCTGTTCGTCACACACTTGACTAAAAATATTTATTTAAATTTTTGAATGTAATGGATATATTACATTCAAAATATTTTCTTCATTTACTATACCGTCCACAATACTTTTTCCTACTTCTTTTAATATTGAAAAAGCTATTATTTTAGTAAAACTCTCACAGCCATTGTGTACCTACAGATATTAAAAAGATAACGAGCTAATTATCAACACTCGGTGAAAGTAGTATCATAAGGTATAATACATTTACAAAGACGAATTATAAAAAAGTACGAGCACATACCATACCAACAATACATATGTTGCGTATTTGTCAAAAGGTATTAAAGGTATTAAGGCAAGGAAACACAAATCTCCAAGGGTAAATATGGTATTGTTTCCTTTTCTATTTAAAATAATATTGTATTTTTGGACATTGTATAATATTTTTAACTAACTACTTAAAGTCCGTGATCAATTTTGGAACCGCAGTCAACGTGGACAAAACGATGTTCTGTTTCAAAAATAAATAGAACGACATATAACTCCGTGTCATTCTGTTTGCTACCTTCATTGGATAAACCTCTCAGTTTCAAAGAAATGCTATAAACATATCGCTTATAGGCGCTTTGATAATTTTTTATTAATGTTTGCTGCGTAACGTATCTTTCCACGTTCAAATATTAATACAATATTACAGTTAAGATTACATAAATATTTATGTGTTTACTTATTTATGATTTCATAATTGTATAGCTGCATACACACGAAGTGGTTGAAGTGTGTGCCAAGATCCTGTATCAAGTAGAATTGCAACGCACAACATTAGAGCAAATGTGGGGCTTCAGCGTAGAGGCCGAACTTATTGAAAACTCGGAACGACAGGATGAGTTGTGCTGTTACGTGAGCCGAGTGGAAGACAAGAGCGTCGCCATGCAAAATGGTATTTGTAATTGATTTTGTATTCATATTTATTTACGTAATAACATATACATCATTTTATACATTTAATATTAAGTATTATTAATTCTTAATTTAACAAAATATATCCCATTCATTATTCGTATTGTTCTGTATCGGATTTATATCCATATTAAATCGTGAAGACACGTACATTACATTTAACTCTCGTATTTTTTTACTTTCCATAACGAGGTGCCTTGTTTTGTTTCATTTCAAAAACAAAAATTGAAGCGCTCTTTATTCTTCTAAATGACATCCTATTGAAGTAATGCATAAAATCAAAACCTTGAGAATCCCTTGAAAATCGTGATCTGAAAAGTAAAAACAATTGTTGCAAGTATAGTTCTTTTCTGTGTCAGGTATAATCAAAGGCGACGAGATAATGGTGATCAACGGAGCGATCGTATCTGACCTAGATATGATGTACTTAGAGAGTGTGTTGCAAGAGGAGCTCTCCCTCGTCATGATGATGAGGTATTTATACATGCCACACTATTTATTTTTACTTACATGCGCCCAGTTATTACTCTGTAGTTCTCAACGAGATGACAAATTTAGTTTTTTCAGTCCGTCTAGTTCTGTGTTCTCGTTGCTGTAACATAAATTGGTTATCATCAATTATTTACACCGTATAACGAAAATATTTCGCGATGTAAAGATTCGAAGTACCTCCGGTAAACAGGAAAGTGGGCGCCTAGCACCTAATAAAACGGAAGTTAAAACGCTCAGTGCCGGAGCAGGGTGGAAGGCCTGTTCATCGACATTTCCCGCCCTCATACACCTGACCTTTAGGCGCGACAAGTTTACTGAAGCGCTCGGCGCGACCTACATAGTCGCTGGGCTAGCAGCGAGAGGCGCTCACGGCCTCCGAGCCGCGGCCATTGTGAACGACCGCAATTGAGCTCTCTACGTTACCGCGCGCGTCGAATTATGTTCCCAGCAAATGTCTTCTTGAAACAAGCACTTGCGGCACGGTATTATTATTGTTGTTATACCTCATAGTTCATATAAAGCCTATCCGGCTTTACGGCGCTTATTTATTATCTTGCCACAGTTAGTGAACTTTACAAGAATATTTAAAGCATTCATCACAGACTTTTCTACATGTTAGTTATTATATTTTGGAACAATGTATTAATTGTTTGGTATTGATATCTAGTTATGGACACAACTTGGTAAAACAACAAGCAAACAGGATGTCATAATGTGTTAATGAGTTAAAATGTTTCATTAAAATAAACAACAATTTGATACCTGTATTGTTGATGTTTTTTCTTCAGCAGTCAGGAAAAGCGAAACTTTTTCCTTCCGTTTCCATTATCGCATCTGCGCTTGAAATAACAGATTTGCAAAGCGATATTATCTCTAGTGTCAACGTTTTATCTCAGGCATTCCTTTATACTCTTGCACGTTCTGGACTAAACGGATCTTACGTTGGTACTATAAATAGGATGATAAACGGTTTTGTGACATAGTCCGGATATGTATTTTAGATTGTTTTTTTAAATAGAATATTGCATACAGGTCGTCTCGCACGGAGCCACCCGAACTGACAGGAGTGATGCGCGCGGCCACAGACGATATAATCGATTCCCTTGTGTGTCCGCCGCCGCCCAGCGAGCCGCCAGTCATCTCCGATGACATGATATCCGGCCTCATCGTACCAGCACCCGCTTGGAGTAAGTACACACAATACACACGCTCAATCTCGTAACTTCCTACATATGTATAATTCTTTGTAACAAACTTTTCATACGTGTGTAAACTCTTTGGACTATCAACTCAACGAACTTTGAATGGGTGATGCATTGGAATCAAACTGACTAAAAGCGTATACTAAATTTTTTTATATATAGCCTGCCAAAATTACTCTACTCTGCCTGATGGAAAGCATACGCAGAGACCAAGAGTGGTGGTCACCATACTCATTGATCGTACAGACAATGCAACAATGCAGCATGGTGGCCGACACTATGGCGGCCTAGTGATGCTTCTGCATCATTGGGCCTCCGGTCTCACACTCACCAACGAAACACGACAGCAAGAACGCTGATCTTCTGTGCGAGGGTAGTACCGCCCCGGTCGAGCCTGCCCGTTCGTGCTGAAATCAGCGTGGTTCTACGTCCTGGATATACTTACACTACGCCTAAAATAGGAATATAACAGACACCTCAAGGATATAGTTTTACGTTCCGAAATGTCTTCAATGCTATAGGGAGTTAGAACCTTCTCGAATAACAAATTCAAGGCCAGTGAGTGGTTCTATAATAAGAACAGCTTTTGCCCCAAGTCAACTGTTTATAAATAGTCTACATACTATAGCTATGACTGAACACACAATCCCTATTATAGGTACTATAAAATCGATAAGCTCTTCACATAGAATAAAACCAGATAGTTGTTATGCACAAAATATAACTGGCTGACAGCCACTATTTGAAAATGAAGATTCTGGGTGGTTAGATAACGATGCCAAGTATTACGTAAAAGCAAATATTGAAGAGTTGCTTGTTAAGCGCAATCCCTTCTTCGAATGGAAACTGTATTCATTGATTTAATATACATAACTAATGACAAGTGTATTACGTTTTCTTTTATCGCTATTAAGCAATTAGTTACGAACGAGTGTGTAGTATTCATTTTGCAGATTCAAACTCTTTCTATGTTGTAACGCGGTTTTGTACAGACTAGATCAAAAAAAGGAAGGTATGTAAACAGCATTGAATTTCTGAAAATCTTTGAACCAAAAGGCGCTTTGTGTAGGTCCGTTAAACTTTATTTATAGTATGAAGGATATAAACTAGTATTTTACTTCTCTGAAAATTTTTAGAATCTCAATTACAAAACAAAATCTGGAAATGTCAATACAGAGTGACATGCCATACGTTAAATATAAATCAATCCAGAGTTAAAGATATTATTCCAAATTAAGTGTTTTCTTCCATATACTTTTCCGGCAGCATGAATTTTTCTGCCAAGATTTTGAAAAACTAATAATTTTTGGAAAAAAGTGTTTAGTCATACCCTTATTAAGTTTGATCGTAACAATATTAAATTGATACACTACACCAAACAGAACCCATTAATTATACACCTGTACTAAAAGGTTTCGATACTACAAAGTTGTCATCATGACATAGCTGTGTGCAATAGGAAGGAATAAAACTCTACCACAGAATACAAGCTCAAAATGTTGCCAAAATAATCTGCCTAGTCATTGGAAGTAGTAATGAGATTATGTGGGAGTTATGAAAATATGATGAATGTTCGTGTTACGTGTACATTATAAATATATAAACATATAGTATATATACTATGTAAAGTATATATACTATATATAGTATACATAGTACTTTTTTTTAGTTCACGTATAGTAATATGTGGACGTACATCCATATCTGAATCCTGATTTTACTGTAATTATTTAATGAACCTTAACAAAATACATTCCAGAATAACCCAACTCCATAATCGAATCATTGAGTCTACAATACGTCATTTAAGTGATTACATCTGTCTGGAATTCTATAACTAAAGACTACGTAAAGATACGATTAGCAGTAACAAGTAACAGAAACTATTTTAGAAGAAAACATAGGTATCATAAATTGCGTATTGGAAGCCAGAGACAGTAAGAAATTTCATCCTCAAGGTGCTATTTAATTGTAAACTTATCTAAATCTCTAGCGACCATTTTAAAGAACCCTAGAATGGCAATGAAATTTGATGCCTATAGTTTTACTACAATCATCTTTGATTACTCGATTTCACGCATAAGACTTCCAATCAAAGACTCTAATCTGAATTTAGCCACAACGATCAAACTCACATTAGAAATGACAGCCAGAGGGTATACATAGAGATGCTCTTCAAAATAAAAACAACGTTTGTTCAGCATTTGGTTATCTGAGTTACCTATCGGAAATGGTTTGTATGCTATCTCGAATTGAATGCAGATTTACTGAACAAACTAGACCAACTTCTCAACAATTGCATTCGATTCATATTCACCTTACTAAAGTATGATAATGTATTTGTACAAGGTAACATCGTAGTTTGTGGACGTTACTTCTCTAATTTACTCTGACCGTTCCAAAAATAGAAGAGGCTTTCTTTTTTTTTGTAAATTTCTTCCAAAATGGCTTCATTCAGCCTGAGGAAAAGCATGAGTAAAATCCATGAGTGGTGGTCCCCTTCTTTACTGTGAATGTGGACAATGCAGCATAATGACCCACACTATGGCGGCCAAGTGAGATGCCCGGGATCATAGAGAGAGTGAAACACGTGAGCTGACAGTTAGTTTTGCAGCAGGTTTTGACTGCTCGACTCAGAAAGAAGAGCCAAACCATTTAGTTCGAGAACGTATGTCAACCACTGCAAAGCAGTGGCTTCATAATTACAAATAATGTAGGTATGGGTAAATTCATAATTTACAAATACAGTTACAATAGCATACTTTTACAAAAATGTAACAATATTCGTTACCGCCTAAAAACTATTACTATCCTGGTTATTTTTCCAACAAAACAAGTACACACGAAGAATTTAACTAGAAGTGACGATTTTTTTTCCATTTTACTAGCTTTATTGCACATGAAGGAGACTTAAAACCATGATTTAAAGAAAAATGAAAAAATACATATTAAGAAAATCTATTGGATTTTACTATTTTCATAAACTTTTGATACAAATTGTTTTACACGAATATTTTATTTTGATACACAGAAACACAGAAATAAAAACTATAAAAGTAGGGAAGACCTAAATATGTAGCAGCAGTGTAGAGTTGATATCGTTAACATTATGATATCATACTACATATCTCACCGCGCTCGCGCTGACTGTACGCCTAAATAATTGTAACATTCACAAGTTACCATCAGAATAGACAGGGATGTGTAGTTAGAGCAAATAAACCCCTACAGCCCTCAGTGAATGGAAGATATTCATGCTCGCTTATTGTATGGTACATCCGCTCTTCGTGATTTTGCCCTTTACTGTAAATAACTTTTTATTGTAATAAAAAGGATAAATTTGTGATATTCACTAAGATCTTTTATGCTTAATAAACACGTAAGAAAAATTACAAAGAAAATAAACTTGCCTATATTACAGGTCAACCTGTTTAAGTCTCCTAAAAGCATTTAAATTTTAATTTAGTCTTATTATAATTTTTGTTCAAAGGAAGTACATCTTTACTTGCCTTTTTCTTCGGAGAACGTAAATTGATAATTATTATTTTCGAGCATTTTTCCTTTTCCTTTTTATCGTGTTTCTAACTAGAAAAGCTTTATTGTGGTGGTCATTATTTAAAGCTACCGATCCGAAATTTTCTGCCCTCTGTAAAGGTTTGCAGTTATTTTTTCACCGCCCGTGTTCCAGCCATACGAGAGGCAATTATGACGACATATTGACTCGACGTGTAGTTGTTGTTTGTTTTATGACAGCTATACGAGTATCGAGTGCGGCTTGATGCGGCCCGACTTCGTAGCGGGAGGTGGGAACAATAGCACGCACCTCCCCCAACCACAAACACATTATTTATTACGACATTCGCGCCTAATGAAACTGCTCGTGTACTCAACTAAATTGATACACACTCGTATATGTTTTAATTAAAAAACTAGTTTACTGAAAAAGTTTTGAGTCTTGTAATCAATGAATAAGAAAAAAATTAATTAAAGTTTTTGCGCACATAGGATACAGTTTAATAGAAAATAATTTATCATTCAAATTTTAACATCATTTTAGTTATGGAAATGTAAGTGATCAATATTAAAACCACTTCACAACGCATAAACAATGATTGTGCTAACGTTGCAACAAAAATAAGGTCAGTTTAGATAAAGACCCCGACCTCGCTCTAGGCTATTTGCTTGTGCCCGATGTTGACTTACCGCGACCAAAAACTCATTGTGTGACTTCTTGTCATAAAACGGCCTTTACATGAACTTTCATCACGAACATTGTAATTTCCTCTCGTATTATTGAAAATAAAATTGAAATATCTCTTTTGAAAACTGCTGTACCTATTGAACATTTTGATTTCACATTTCTTAATCTCAACGTATTAAGAAAGGATTTTTGGATATGTTGAATGAAGGCGCTTAAATGATCGTTAGTATTTTATTGACATGTAAGACGCGTGAATGTGTAAGTATTTTTACATTCGACAATATCAAACAGCTTTGAGTTTCAAATACAAAAAGGGATAGGGAAACATAATATGGCAAGCGGATATAAGAAAAGGTAAGGTTAAGTATACCTTCATATATATCAAAGGCAGTCATTCACTTTAACTTACGGCAATTCTGAGGTACATTGAAATGACCTGGTCGTATAAAATTACGGTACAGTATAAAATTAAATTTTCATATGTACGAGTGTATTACCCTTTTTTTACTTTCATATAAATACATGACATATATCATATCACCGATGGTAACAATACTTAAACAAACGAAAAAAAATACATTACAAATTATTAGAATTGAACAATCATGAAAGTTCTAGTCCGTGGTCCGAGGTCTTTATTATACTGTTTGTCTTTGTCTTATGAAGTTATTCTCCAGTTTACTTCTGATTGAGTTCTTGGTAAGTTCTGTAACAGTTGAGTCTGTGTTGAGACTCGGTACGTTATTAAATTACTGTTGTTAATTCTAAATTACAAATTGTCAATTTATTTACTCTGCGAGTATATCTCTATACTAATATTATAAAGGTATTTTTTTTTAAGTTGTAGGGGATTATCTCTGAATCAACTGAACCCATTGTTAATTTTTTTTTACTAATAGCCACATTATTTGTGTGTGTCATAAGTTATATATTAACTCGAAAAATTGTTACCTAACCGCAATACCGACATACACGCTAGCGGAATTTGCGGGCAAAAGCTAGTTACTAAATAAATTCATTAGTTTTTAATCTCAAATCTAATAATCTTTATTGATCGTTTTGTAAGTTTTATTCAATGGCATATTCATATGTATTTATTCATAGCAATAGACACGTTATTTAATCATAGATATTTATTCAATATTGGTTTTGTGTACTGTTATACTATACGTTACACGCAAATACCATTTAAAAAAAAATACCAATGAATTTACTGTTACTAGCACCTAGAAAAAATAAAATAAAAAGTGTCTAACGTAGACTGGGACAAAAGCTAGGTAACGTATCAATTTGCGTTCGTGATTATCAAACATACTCCCTTACAATCACATTGAACTACTTTTTTTATAAAATATCATAATAAATGATAATTTATCATGTCAATAAGTATAATGTCTAACATTACTTACTGTTAAATTCACTTACTTATTTCTTCAATGTTAATACTATTCCAACATAAAACCACAATCAGTATCTGAATTTCAAAGCTGGAATTCACTGTTAACTCAACTTGTCTTTAAAATTAAGACCGTCTGAGAAGTAAAGTTTGTTAATCACATCTCCCCCATAATTACTTCCTTTAACTCTTAACTGTTCACATGACATACGCAATTAACCGAAATCTGAAAATAAACGAAGTTTCGTCAGTGGTTTTGAGCAACGCGCTCGATTAAAAGTAAGTGAGTATTAAGCATAATTATGTCACGTGTGATGACATCACAGGTAAGGAGCTGTACAGCCCAGACACGGACGGCCACGGCGGTGATGCTATCAACTCTGGTCCACCTAAAGTCAGCTCAAGAACCAACTCCTTCGAGATTGAAAATTTACTGAAGGTATTTTAAGAATAATAAAAATAAAATATTTTACCGCGCTCGTCACCTGCACGCCTCTGCGACGTAATCCCCGATTCAATTATCTATCTCTTCGAGAATATTCCCATTTTATTTCGTTAGCGTACCCGCATGGTAATGTCTCACTCGAAAATAATAATTGTCTCTGGAGATTCAGTCGGCATCCCCTATTATATCCCTTCCTCTACCTTTAGGAATTATCTATATCCATCGATTATCTTGCTGAGGCTGTCTCCGACTATAATAAACGTAATCCTTCAAGAACTGTTACCTCGTTATTGGATTCTTGTTATGTGACTTTGAGCCACTAAAATAACGTTCAAATCTATATGACAATTGTACAGAGGTAAAAAGTCAGTTTGTATTAAGTGGATTTAGGACTTAGGAATAGTTTGTGTATTTAAGTTAGGGATTTTTATTTTGTTTTATCTTTATGTTTTATTATGTCTAGTCGACGTTGACTTGACGTTAATAATATCGTTTTTTTAAACGTTTTAGAAGCGACGAATTTTAAAGACGATAGAAAAGTATCTAATATTAAAAAGAAAAAAAAATTCACACAACTCGTTCCTTATTTTCCACACATTCCTTATTTTGTTGAAGAAAGGCTGGCGGACTTTTGTTTTTTAAAAGTCTGCCGGATAAAAATAAAATAGGTAATTTTGCTAAAGACAAATATATTCGGTCCGGGATGTTCGGTACAAATTTTACAAGTTATTACTATCAAGCCAATTTTTCGTGAGTGACTTCATTTTGATGAGGAACACACCTTTCGCTTAAAAAAAACTTTCGATTGTGGTAGTTAACAGAGGTAGCAGGGACAAAAACTTTTAGGCGTAGGACCGGGATAACGTACCACGCAATTTTTAGGATAATGTGGCTGTTAAATTATATAAATATTAACTAAGCAAGTGTTAAAAAATAAGCTGGTTAGTATTATTTTTGATGACCTCGTTATCAATATATGTTGAAAGAATCAAACCATACATTTTGTACGACAAATATTTTTTCCAATTAGTTATATTTATATAATTTAACAGCCACATTGTCCTACAAATTGCGTGGTACGTTTTCCCGGTTCTACGCTCAAAAGTTTTTTGTCCCTGCTATCCCTGTTAGCTACCACTATCGAAAGTTTTTGTTAAGCGAAAGGTGGGCCCCTCATCAAAATGAAGCCAGTCACGAAAAATTAGTTTGATAGCAATTACTTGTAAAATTTGTGTAGCGGGGATCCCGGACTAATTTTATGCTTTAAAATGCATTATTTGCTCATAATTCATACGAATTGTAGAGGCATAGATAAAACAAGTAATGCACCTATCGGTTTTGTTGCCATCTAATAGTCTCATATTGTTTTACCAAAAGGTGTTTTGTTATATGCCCCAAAGATGTTCATCAAGCATCATTGGGGTCAATGACCATAGAGACCAATGAGCATCAATGACATATATATTCTTAAACTAAATACTATATGATGTGTCAGAGTGCGGAGCAGGTGACAGGGTGGTGTCGGTCACCGGCGGAGACCCGACGCGGCAGCCCCACCGGCAGCGTTGCCAGCGCCGCTGCTGGCACTCCATCGCGACACCTCTCCGACGCAGACAAGCTCAAGAAGGTGCTGCTTGAATTGGTTGACACTGAACGCGCCTATGTTAAAGTAAGTTTGAAATATTGTAATATTTACTTTTGTAGCAATACATCAACCTTTAATTATTTTATCCTGACAGTACGCAGAACAAAAAACTACCCAATTCCAACTTCTAAGTTTAAAATTTTTAGATACTTTTTTTTTACTATTGGACCTATGAAGTAAGGAAACACTAAAATATACGAAGGTTTCTAAATATACGAAGCTTAGAAGCTTAAAATCATTTATAGTAACTGTATCAATTTTAGCTATCTTTATTTTTTTATAAATAGAAGGAACTAGCTCTTGGCGGCGGTGCGGCTTGGTATAAAGCAGTTCAATACAATTTGATACAAGCAATTTAACGCCACAAGCTGAAAGTTAGCGATTAACTATTCATCAAAGCGCCAACTAGTACAAAACTAAACTAGGTACCTGTAGTTCCTTAGTACACCTATAGATAGAAGTAGTGAGCAACTACGTGTAGTTAAGCACGTTCCTCAATTTGTTCACAGCAAGTTACTCAATTTAAACGATAATAACTTAAGCTGCTTGTGGCTTTGTTTTTAAACTGATTAAACGACTTTTAAGTTTTAAGAATTTAATTGACTTTCCTTTTTTATACAGTAAAAGATAAATAAATGGTAGAAAGCCATCTTTTTTCTTATCAATAAACACTGAGGTAAGAAAAGTTTTGATGGATTTATAAAACAGTTTGTACCCGTTCCGCAATGTAGTCACTGACTAATGATTAAAAAAGAAAATTCATAAATCTTAAAAAGGGGTTACATGAAACTTTTGAAAACTTTTTACTGCAGTTAGATACTCATAAAAAATAATTAATTATGCTCGTAAAATTTGAAATTTTGTAGTTGTGTATATTATATACTAGCTGTGCCGCTGCCCGCTACTTCGTACACGTCACATTTGGATTTAAGTTATTTTTAATTCTTCACCGTTTGAAGTTTCCCTGGACTACGACAAACATTTTAAAACTAAAATCAGCTAAATCGGCCCAGCTATTCTCGAGTTTTAGCGAGACAAACGCCCAGCAATTGATTTATATATTATATATAAGGTTGTTGGAGAAATTAAATTTATTGGAACGACGTTAATTACGTGGCGTCGCGGAGGGGTACCTTAGCCGGCAAAAACGTACGTAACGTTAAAAAAAGCGTACGTTTTTATGTTATTATTTTTATTTTATACCTCGAAAGGAACTTGAAAATAATATTGTTATAATAAGGAACTTCGTTCCTATCTGGTATCCCACGACACTACACGGTTTTTTATTACTATATTATTATTATTTATGATAATCTTTGTAATTTTTTTAAATTGAAGTAGATGTTAATTAAAGTCAACCGTCATTAATTTTTTGTATAAATTTCGGACATCACTTGTTTGTGACTACGTGCGACAACTGATATCGAATTGAAATTGGGCAGCTTTATGACTTCGGTCTGGTATGCTCTGGTTCCTTAATATATTAATTTATTTACCACCTTATTTTATACAATACTTAATGATTTACTCTTAATGATTGGTCCCTGATTGCAAATTAAACGCATCCCGCTAAAAAGAAACTGACACTGTAAGTCGAAGTAATGTAATATTGATTTTGTTCTTTTGTTTTCTAAAGGTAAGAAAGAATGTTTAAAAATTTTGATAAAATTCATACAGCCTATATTACCCTATACATTGTTATGAAACTTTTGATGGCTTATTCATTAAATTCAAAATAGTACCTAGTTTAGACGCTACGGTGAATCGTACAAACATACATAAACTGTCAAAAATTACCCTTCCTTTCGGCTTTGTCGTAGTCGGGCATAAATACCTTTTATACATTTAAGAGCGCTTTCCAAACACAGTCATTATAATAGCATTAAATGCAGATATAATCTATGGAGAAGTAAAGTTTGTGAGGTAGCAGGAGGTAATCTCTGGATCTACATAACCGATTTTGAAAATTCTTTTATGAATAGAAAACCACACTTTTTTAAGTATGAAAGGCTTTATATTAACCCGAAAAATGGTTACCGCGATATGCAAAAGCTAGTATATAATAAAATTGTTAAGATAAAAGATCTGTTCTCGTAACTCTGGTTATTATTACTTACAGAATCTCAACAACTTACTAGAAAACTACCTGGAGCCATTAAAGAAAGAAACTTTTTTATCAAACGCCGAGATCAATGCTTTGTTCGGAAACATTCAAGAGATAGTAACTTTCCAAAGACAATTCTTACAAAACTTAGAGGAAGCGCTCGAGGCTGAACCTAACTTCCATCACTTTGAATTTTCTAATCAGTTCAAGGTACACAATTAGTATTTCATATCTGTGTAATGTCACAATGTAAGAGTAAGCTACAATAATCATACATTTTGCAGAATGTGCTCTTCGCAGTTGGAAACGCGTTCCTGTATTACGTTAACCATTTCAAGTTATATAGCTCATTCTGTGCCAGTCACAGTAAAGCTCAGAAAGTATTACATCCAAGTAAGAGAATTTCCATCTTTTAAATTTTTTCTTATTTTTTGAATTTCAAAAACAAATTCATTATGCTAAATTTTTACAGATGAAGGCAATCAAGCGTTACAAGAATTCCTTGCAGCCAGGAATCCCAAACAGCAACACTCGTCTACTCTAGAATCGTACTTAATAAAACCTATTCAAAGGATATTGAAATACCCATTATTATTGCAACAATTAAGGAATTTGACTGATGTTAATTCTGAGGAGCATCTTCATTTAGTGGGTAAGAGACGTTTTGGTTCCAATTATATCCTTTAATTAGCATTATTTGTAATCTATATATATAAAAGAGGAGGTGACTGACTGACTAACATACCCAGAGATCAATGCACAGCCCAAACCGCTGAACCTAGAATCCTGTAATTTTGCATGTAGGTACTTTATATAACGTGAGTGAGCACTAAGACTAGGGTAAATCAGGGGATGATAATTAGCGTGAGCGAAGCCACGTGCAAAACCGACTATTTCAAATATTTTCCTTTTATTACAGAGGCTCTAAAAGGTATGGAAAAAGTTGCGGAGCACATCAATGAAATGCAACGAATACATGAAGAATATGGTGCTATATTTGACCACTTGTTTAGGCAACATCAAAAGTCTTGCAAACAACCTATAGATCTAAGTCCTGGTAGGTATTTTAAGTGATTAGTTACCTTACGTATAGCTTCAATTCTGTGCTCTTTTTCACTAAATTTTATTGTGTTTTCAGGTGATTTGTTGTATTACGGAGGTGTAGAATGGTTAAATATTTCTGACTTTTTAGGAAAAATTAAAAAAGGATTGGAATTACATGCTATGTGCTTTGTATTTAAATCTGCTGTTGTCTTCCTTTGCAAAGAAAGACTGAGACAAAAGAAGAAATTGATGGTATGTAATTGCGTCTATTTTTTAGCAGATATATGCCAAAATGACTCTACTCTGCCTGATGGAAAGCATAAGCTGAATCCAAGAGTGGTGGTCACCATACTGCGAATGCAGACAATGCAACAATGCAGCATGGTGCCCACACCATGGCGGGCTAGTGATGCTTCTGCATCATTGGGCCTCCGGTCTCGCACTCACCAACGAAACACGACAGCATGATCGCTGTCATTTTACGTTGATTTTCTGTGCGATATTTTATGAACGCATCTTAAAGACACTGAGGTTGCAACAAATTAATTAAGACATCAAGACACACAATGTCGTTTAGTCCCAAACCAAGCAGAGTTTGTAGTATGGGTGCTAGACAACTGATATGAATACATATATACTTTTTTTAAATACGTACATATTTTAGATAAAACACACTCAAACTTCTAAACAAATATTTTTAGATCATACAAACATTTGCTCCAACCCGAGAGTTGAACTGGAGACCTCAAACACAGCAGTCGCATACGCTACCACTGCGCCACCGAGGCAATCTCACTCTCTATCTCTATTTAACTTATCAAATATTATCACTATGGTTTTAAAATTTCTATTTTGTCACAATAATTGAATTTGATTGTAGGGTGTTTCGTCAAAGAATAATTCCAACGAAGTAGAAATCATTCGGTATCAAGTGTTGATACCGGTGACTGAGGTTCAAGTTCGTGCATCATCCGCAAAGGACATGGATAGTCACTTCCTTTGGGAACTCATACATCTGCGAAGTCAATTACAACGACGATCTGAAAAAGTTTATGTACTGTCCAACAGGTAAGAGCTGTAAGAAGTTTTCGACTTTCCCTCCCACATCTTACCGCTTTCTATCTACAGTAATTAATAGAAACTTAAAAATCAAATTATTGTGTATTAATTATTCAGATAAATACATAATTGTTATTAAAAAGTAGTAAAGTACAGAGAGCAGCTAATTGAGTAGTACAAATATCCTTTTTTTTATTTGTGGAAAGATAATTCTATAGGCATAGTTTTAAACATTCTACTGAATTGCAAAACGAGGGAATACTCTGCTCGTGTTTATATTTGATAATATAGATACTTCAATAAGTTTATTGTAAATACATTTTAAGAAAGATATGTTGACATTATGACACAAAAACCTAAATGTAAATATTAACCCAAGAACTGTGACTTGCCCTCACAGCACGGCCGATTTCCGAAACGCGTTCCTCAAGACGATCCGACAAATCATCCGCGAGTCGGTTCGCAACATGTCGCTGCCTACCTCGCGGCCCGCTCCCACACCGCCCCGAGCGCCCCATGCCCCCCATGCGCCGCACACGCTAGACCGCGACACCGCGCGGCCCAAGCACCAGGTACCTCCTTACATATAATTATTCTAATATTATTTTTGTGAATATAAGTTTGTTCCGTCTAGTGGTAGACGTCTGGAATTCCATTTAAAACTTGAGGAACAACAGTTGTTAACTTCATATTTTTTTCCCAATGAGGGTTTTAAATGTAGTTATCCAAATCTTCTTACAATATGTTTTAAAATGACAACAGGAAAATGATCAAATCTTAAACATTAAAATTAAAACGTTTCCGTGCAGGTGCAAGTAATGCAAGGATCACAAACACTTGGTAAAACAAAGAAACCTAAAACTACGGGTCAGCGACTATCAGCTGGAAATATTGAGGTAGCGCTTTTCCTCCTTAATGTATAAATTAGACTCACACAATATTTACCATTTAAAGTTAATAATAATTATAATTATTTATAATTCTATTATCATCTTCAATTAAAATATAATTTTTCATTTTACCCTAGACATTTGGTGTCAATAAAGTTACAATGCGGTTAAATAATTAATGAAACACAATCCACCTATGTTTTAGGTTGGAGAACTGTCTCGCGAGAATTCACAAGATGCAGAGGAGCCACACCAGCCGCCGCCGACTGATGAACCCGCCTTCAGACACCGCAGCAAAACATTGGGAGACACTACTGGTTAGTATAAGCAGTTTTGTTTCTTGCATTCTTGCAGTTTCAGTGTACAATATGTATTTACGATTGAACTAATTCTGCGATGTTAATTTTACACCATTGATGGTAATTTATCCCGCTTAGCTCTTAGAAAATAACTGTTGATTTCAGAAATTAGGTATCAAAGAGAAGATATGATAAAAAACATATGTATAATAATGTACTATTAAGACTGCTCTTTGTATTTATTCAATCTGTTATCTGTATCTGTACCTATTAAATAAAATAAAATAAAATAAAATATGACTTAAAGGCGGGTCAGACTAATCAACAAAGACAAGAAAGTCACTATTTTGGCAGCTGCTAATTTAAATTTTCACATAAAACATTTATCTCGTAATTACCTACATCTCTCTTATAAATATTTATTTTCATAGATTTAGTTAAGGAATTCGTAAGAGTTTAAATAAAAATCACAACAATTTTTTTTTATGCTACCTCCTACCTTGTACCTCAATCAAATCAATAAAACCCAGAAGACCTATCATTAACAATAGGCAAAAAAATGTTAAACGCTTAAAAAAATAAATAGAAAAACCTGTATTAAATAGACAAATTCAATTAGTTTTCTCTTTAAGATTTTCTTTCTTCCACACAATATTTGGTAGTACTAAATATATCCCCATGTATGCATGGAGTGTTTGTTTCTTAAAAATGCATAATTAATATTTAACTACTAATATTATAACACAAAAGTGAGCTAAAAATGACTAATATGTGTTGTGTGCACAACTTTTGAGATAAAACTTGTACATAATAGAAAACTACGATAGAAAGTTACAAGTTTGAAACAGAAATAATTGAGACCCCATTTCACTTGTGTGTGTAAGCGAAAGAACACTTGAATGTTTTTGATTTTACATTCTAACAGTTATTGTAAATATCGTATTAACGTCTGGTGTGTGTGTATACGTAGTAATGCATGGCTGCGACTAACATTATGCATGTGACACACTAACAGAGGGCAGCGCCAAGCGTGCACCGCCGCCTCCACCGCCGGAGGAAAAAGTGGAGCTCTGCTCCAAGTCTGAGGGCGAGGATGAGCAGCCACCGCCTCCTGCCAAGCGAGGGTTAGGCAGAACTCCAAACCACCTCACACTCAGGTAAACATATGTATGGGTTATTAGACAACCACACACCGTACCTACACCCGCATTGGTTAAAAAACACACACTACTACATAGTTTTATTCCATTCTTCAAATTGAAGTAGGTTTGCTTGTTTCTACTCATACATATGTCACCATTTAGTTACTAGTTTTGCCAGATTTATTGGTCTTGTTATTAACAAGTGTTTGAAGCTATCGGTACTTTGAAGTCTAGTTTTACCCAATAGCTGCCGAAGTTGTTCCAGAATCTATTAAGTCCAACTAGACTTCGTTAACAATGAGTAAGGAAATGGAATTATTCACGTAACTAAATGTTTTTAATCTCTTATGACTCCCAAACATATAAAGATCTGGCGTCACTAGTGACACGCCTGCCTTTAGCTATGGAGTACGCTTATGTAGTTCGTATATATTTCGCAGTACGACTTCGACTCTGAGCGCTGGCAGCACTGGGAGTCAGGCCCGACTGATTCAGTCGTCGCATCAACCTACGCAGTATCAACCGACAATGATCAAGGAGCTAGGTAAGCAGGAATCGCAGTCTCTTAAGTCATCTCCAGAACGAAAGACATCATCAGTATCTGAGAAGAGAATCAAAGTAATACGATCCTGCAGTGGCAGCAGCATTAATAGAGATAGGTCCCCAAACCGATCCATAGACCATACGTCACCAGATCGGGATCGCGTCACAAAAGTTATCGTTTGTAAGTCTCCAAGTAAATCAAGCTTAAAGCAAACTAAAACTTTACATCGTTCGCCTAGAGGAAGCCTTGAACAATCAAGATCTCCTCGTGGATCAATAGATAAATTACGATCTCCACAACAAAGCTTCGATGGATCTCGTTCGCCACGCGGTAGCATTATGAAGTCGCGAGAAAATAGTATCGATCGATCTCGTTCGCCAAAGCCCGCACCGAAAAAAGGAATCATGCGAACACCTCAGGCCAGTTTTGATAAATCGCCTTGTAAATCACCTAATTTAAGTCGGCGATCTTCTAAATCAGGCGGAGAAAAGTTAGCCAAACTTGGGACTAATTCTTTAGATAGAATGACTCACTACTCTCAACTCGCAAAGGCTGAAGACAAAGCTATGAAAATGGGTATCGTTGTGTCTAAATCAACTGAATCGATCGCTAAGACTATTGAGCAGCCAACATGTGTGCAATGTTACCTTTCTGGAAAAAAACAAAGTAAAACCTCCTAGCATAAGGGGAAGGGCAAGTCCCCCAAATCTCGCCGTAAAGCTATGACATCTCAAATGATTTTTACTTCGTCAGATCGAAGTAGTATTGAAACTTTAGACGAAACACCAATACACGATCGTGCTCAATGCCCTGCAGCGCGACATTATAACCGAAATGACATGTATCAAATACATGTTTAAAACAGAATCAATTACTCCCTAAATTGCCTTAATATGACAACATCTGCTTGGGACATTACTTCGTCCAAAAAACTATCATATTCAATTATATGTAAAACCTTAAGTGGAATATAACAACTACAAAAGTTTTGACCAAAATGCTTAAACTGATTAAAGAAAACACCAACTATGATAAACCTCTTGTTAGGAACAACAAAACTTATGAATTCGTTTAACTCGATTTAAGAATGTCATTGACAAACTTCAAAATTGATTATCATTCCGTATGTTCAAATAAATGGTATACGTGAAAAAATAAAATTGATGTTACATTTTATGTCACAGTTAGAGTTCAATACTAGAACATAGAAAGACACCTAATGTAGAAATGTACCTCTGTAACGTATAAGTAGACAAAATAACAGTTACCATCATAAATATTATATTGTGAAATTAATCAAATCCTAATTCTAGATAATCCAAGTGCTAAGTGTTACATAATAATGGCTGTGGTATCGTACTGATGTTAATCCTTTAATCACGTTCTTCTTGTTAATTTTATTTGTACTGTTATTATACATCCAGATAGGTTTAATATATTATGTAGATGGCCATGGATTTGTATCATTACTTAAGTCTTCCATTTCTAAGTACCTATAAGTAATGATGTATTAGTTTATTTATCTCGCAACTCTTCAGTACCTGCTCAAGTTAGTAATAAACTTATTAATTTTTTAAACGTATTTCACAAATTTTATGTAAGTCCAAGATATATTTAACTACACCCAAATAAGATTTACTCATATAAACTTGTTGTTTTTATCAATGTACGTATTTCTTAAATGTGTCAGTTCAGTTCTTAAATGTATAGGTACATATATTGATAGGTTAATATTTCAAAATATGTATGCACTAAAACGTTGAAACACTAAAGCCAATATTCAAGCTTCATCTATGAACATGTATGACGTAGCAGCATAGGCTGATGTCTCATTGTCTTATTGTAGCATTAAAAGAATCTTACTGTTACCATTTCCTCAACAAAAAGCATGAAATACGTTGCGTATCATACTCATTAATTAGTTGTTTAATGTGCATGAATTTACCTAGTGTTTCATGTTTTTTTGTTGTAGTAAATGATTAAAACTCTTTAACCATATTATATTCACGTATACAATAAATATAGTGCTAAATATTTTACTAATAAATAAGCTAGCTATATATCCATATTGTATTCCTAAATTATCAGTGTAGAAAAGTACACTCTTTGTTCACGTAGAGCTTTACCTAACCTCCGTAGCTATGCACTGATTAGATCTGACAAAATAGCATCTGTCAAATTAGATGATACACTCATGAGCGGAATACAATAACATATTTAATAAATATCTATTCAATAGAGGATAAAGTAAATGTATTAAATGTAACCATTCGGTGCACCGTAGGACATAAAGTTAACTGTGTGTCTAGGCTACCGCTTTTAAAGTAAATAGATGTATTGAAAGCACTTCGGCTGATTCCATAGCACCAGGACTACCAATTTTGTTTTATAGTAACGAGTCATGGTTACTAAAAAAATTCAGCCCCAACCAATCAGAGCAGATTACTATATTTCCTTTTTTTGCTTTCTATGAATATTTTTATTTCATATTGATATATGTCATGACAGCTTTATCTTATATTAGACTGCAAGACTAGACTTATTCATACCCCCAGTCCGATTTTAGTTCAATCGATTTTTTAGTGTTACCATGTTCGAACTACGAGCGCAGAATATACATAAAGTTGAAGGAGGACAACCCATGATGGAATGGCTTTCAAGTTCTGCACAAGGCAGAGTGGCGTCGAGCCCGCTTGAATGTTCGATGATTAGTTCTCGCTCGCGGTGGCGCTCGGCCCCCGCTCCTCCCCCGCCAACACTCGTCAAACATTCAACTCTTTGGTCGCGCGCGCACTCCCGGCGATCGGTCCGCCCTACCCGTCCAAATTCCGTCATTCTGCCGAGAGAAGATATAAAAGAGTTCGGTGTTTGGTGTGTTGTAGGATCGCCGGTGTGGAAACCGCGCGACATGTCGAGCGAGGCGGGCGGGGGTGCGGGGGGAGCGGGCGCCACTACGCTGCCGCGCTCCGGCCGACCCGCGCCGCGCCACCACCACCTGTCGGCCAGCCGCAAGTCGCTCGCGCCCGACCACCGACACTAACACTACTACTATACACTACCCTGATACCAATCAATCCTATCATTTGTTTTCTTTGACGTAGCCGATTGTTGATAATCTTTTGCGTAATGGAGGTGGAATCTCTGATTCTAACATATAAATTTAGTGCGTTGGGGTTTATCCACATATGGGAAAATTCTGAAAAACAAAAAGCTTTGGATAAAAACCTTTCTTTTGTGTTTAACTTATCACTTACCTAATTCGTAAGATACCTTTTCAATAATTACTTTTTAAATTAGATACAATTTGCAGTAAAGTGTACCATAATAGAAATTTTAAATAAGAACGTTACAGATACTCCTCTACGGTTGGTACCCTAATGCTATTTCCAGGTTAAAGGTATTAAACCTAAATATATTTCAGAACAGCCTTTTTAAATATTAAGTTTATCACTATTTCTATTACCCACCAAGTACTTTAATCACATTAACGCACTTCTGAAAGGTTAATTGCATAAAAAGTAAATCAACAGAAGGAAAAACTTTAAATTTAAAGTTTTACATAAAAAGACTCACGGAATTTTCCCATTTACTTTTTTCTTACACCTTTGATGTTGATCTTTGTTACAAGATTAGTTAACAGTGTATAAATATTTAGATAAGGTAATTTAAATATTTAAAACATTAGCCATAGATAATTAATGGATTCCACCAACCACAACTAAAGTTATCAACTTTATTCGTCGACAAACGTCCCCGTACAATTTGGCCCCATCTACGATCGAACTACCCATCCTCGTACTTGGACCTTTATCACATCAAGATCTGCAAGGACCATTGAGTTTCTTATCCGTGTACGCTCAAACTATCCGAAACTTGTATCATTTAAGCTCAAAGTATACATGTGAATCTCTTGTATGTTTTTTTTTTGAGTAAGCTCATGTTTTGTGTTAGGTGCATAATCCTGTGCCGATAACGAATAAGACTGCGTGCGGCTCTTGTGTGAGGTATAGTGTACCTAATGATATTAAAATATTTTGACAATACCCTCGTTAGTGCACCCAGTTTTTTGAAATCTTGTAAAAATACTGCATTCTGATTGATATTTCAGAAACGAATCTACAAGAGTATAGATGATCCCTCGAGATTCCTATTGTTAAACGGCATGTTGTATCGTGATGCAATGTGCGATGCGATAATTATGTGATCGACAAGTTAAAAATTGACTCAAATGACTTCATTACCGTGTTCTATCTTATTATGAACTTGTCTTTTAGTCACTATTATTATTTTAAGCATAATGTCGGAAGAACAGAAAAATATACCTTATATTAATAGAAAGTATGTTTTATTTATATTCGACCTGCGCGATCCGGTATTATCAAAGTCGATTTTGTAACTACTAATGAATGACAATATCAATAGAAAGTCGAGAATATAATCGAGTCACTTTTCATACTTGTTTCTGGAATATTCGTATTGGACCTAATTATAAGTTTTATATTTTGTCAAGATAATTAAATAAATTGGAATGTAATAGTACATAACGTGTAGGTCCAGCAATTATCACGACTTCACAAAGATATTTCTCTTCGTGATGACTTTCTTCTTCAACTTTATTTGATAAATCTCTTCATTTTATTTGTATAAATTAAATTTAAATGGACAGCTCTGTGCCAAATTAGGTACTCTCTACAGTTCCCTAAGCTTAAATAGTTATCGTGAAAATATTACTGAGTAAATAAATATATCGTGAGAGTAGTTAGCTGTAATGTATTTGCGTTTCATTTTCGTCACATTGGCATTGCAATGCTCACTACCCTATAGTTCAAAATGCACTCACTCAAAGGAAACGTACACTAGGTAGTTTTGATAATAATTTCTCTTCGTGATCAAATTCGAAAGTTCTATCATAGGTTAGGTGAATGATATGACATGTATTCACAATTTAAGTTTTATAATTGATGTATTATAATTACCTATATGTATATGATTGTTTATTTGCTGTAATATATTGTAAATGTGTTGAATGCAGTCGCGGAAAACTGTAAACTGAAGCGAACTTTGAATTAGCGACGACAATGTTCCTCTTTATGATATTTATGTTGTTATCATACTGTGTTGCCTCAAATCGATGTTAATGCTGAACGTTCTAGTACTTACCAGTGAAAGCAAGATGCTATTCGTATGACTAATATTATATTATATCGAGGATTGTTGGAGGCTATAGAGTATATTTACGGAATGGCTAACTTTGGCAGTTTCTCACGTGTGTCGTGTGTGGACATATCATCGGCGATGGAACTCACTCGTTCAGCTTATAGGTTTTCTCGTGATCTTGTAACTGTTTGTTAAGTATTTAACAGTTACCTGATATATCTATACACTGTATGTATTTACGACGTTTACATTGCAACTGTGTAATATATATATTATTGTCACCACACACAATATTTTCAACTTTATGTATTGTTTGAGTGTTTGTTTTGTGACTTATCGAAATAAAACCTGTTTATTAATATACATATGTTAAAATATTCGAATTTAATAATTACGAACTTATACAATCAATTTATAGATATTATTATACTAAGAAAATTATAATTAATAAAATGAATAAACAAATATGAGTGAAAAATGAAATGAAGGATGAGCTCATTAATTGCGATTGTATTTCATACTTCAATGACATTTGAAAAGTAATGTAGGGAAATGAATGAATATTTAGAAAGACTTATTGAAGTAAAATACGAAAGTAACTAATGTTTTATTAGGTATTGAACTTTATGATTTGTCGTCATTATAAATTGCTAACTCAGTTCAGTTATCATGTTATGAAAGAATATCGACAGGAATGTAACCGTTGTCAAACTACTTAACAGATTTTGAAATTATAACTTATATTACTTATAAAACACGTGCACTCGTATTGTTATATTTAACTTGTTTAAATGTCAGTATCTGACAATTTAAATTTTCTCCTCCGAGGTTAGTTTAGTATGTATATTTTTTCTACTGAACATTTATGTAGTCACTTTTCGTTAACATTAGATCGTTTTGTTGTTATATATTTAAAAGTGCCTTCACATATTTTGGTCAAAGATTGCACGTGTAGTGTAGGTTCCATAAGTTTTTGCACAGAAATCTTTGGAGTGATTTGACGATGCTGGCTAAGTGAGAAATGATATTGAGTCTAGTTACCTTTAGTGGCTTCCAAAACGACTAGTCTAATTTAAAAGTTTATGTATTTATTGTTTTTTCTTAAATACTTGGTATGTTAAATTTTGTGACACGTATGGAAATTACTTTTGATTGCTTATGAATAAAGATAAAATTTAACCCGTATTTCATTTAACTAAAAAAATCCTCTTAAACCTACGCTTAACTTGTATCAATAATAAATAAATAAATAATAATAAATAAATAAATAAATATTTCAGACATCTAACACACAACGCCATCTAGTCCCAAGCTAAGCAGAGCTTGTGTTATGGGTACTAGACAACTGATATAAATACATATATACTTTTTTTTTTTGTAAATACATACATATTATACATAGAAAACACCCAAACTCCGAAACAAATATTTGTAGATCATACAAACATTTGGTCCGACCCGGGAATCGAACCCGAGACCTCATGATCAGCAGTCGCACACGCCAACCGCTAGACCAACGAGGCAGTCAGTCCAATAAAACAACCACCTGCCTCGATTGCGCAGTGGTAGCGTATGCGACTGCTGTGCTTGAGGTCTGGAGTTCGATTCCCGGGTCGGACCAAATGTTTGTATGATCTGCAAATATTTGTTTCGGAGTTTGGGTGTTTTCTATGTATAATATGTACGTATTTACAAAAAAAAATATAAATGTATTTATATCAGTTGTCTAGTACCCATAACACAAGCTCTGCTTAGCTTGGGACTAGATGGCGTTGTGTGTTAGATGTCCAAAATATTTAAATTAAAAAAATATATATTTAAATATTTAGTACGATTGTTGAGGAAAAAAATATCCCGCTATTAAATAAAGTTTTGAATTAGTAAAATGCCTATTGCTGTAATTTGTTATATTGTTTTATACAACAGTAATTACATCTTTACAATAATTAAAACAAATTTGCACTTCAAGATCATATAAATTTACTGTAATGAAGATGGATTACATTTACATCAACGAAAACTGGATCCGTGCAGAATGAAGTAAATAAAAATAATAAATATTTGTTAAGTGATCAGCAAATACAAAATAAGAAATGCATAATAATCTAGAATTAGGTATTATTACATACTAGCAGACCCGTGCTCACTTCATTGAGCGTAATTTTTTTGTGATGTATATTTTTTGTTTAATTATAACACTCCTGAATAGTGTCACTTTTTGTTAGTAAAATAATTTTTAGGATCAGATCAGCACTTCTGAAGATTATCTACTACAAACAAAGTTAGAAACTTGACCTCTTTGTAATATTAGTATAGATTTGTTTAAGGACTATATCTAGATTTTATACCACGACGCAGATAAAAAGAACGTTATTCAGACACAATACCATCGGTGGTCACCTCACCGCTTCCTGCTGCACTGAGTTTTGTGGGATCGATCTCCAGATAGGACAACACTTTGTATTTTCTACAGTTTCTTGTTCTGACTTTAGGTGTTCTTTGTGTCCGTTTTCTGAATAATTTTCGTGATTCACGATTTAATCCTAGTGCGGCAGTTATTTCACTAATAAATTTCTTTGTGATTTAATTTATTTTTTTATTTGTATAACAGTATCCAATATTTATGTATTTTATACACAGGTAAGACGTGAAGCCTATTTCATAATGATTCATCAGCGTGTAATGAAGTTATACTGGGTATGGAGTATATAAATAAATAAATATTTTGGACATCTATTCACACAACGCCATCTAGTCCCAAGCTAAGCAGAGCTTGTGTTATGGGTACTAGACAACTGATACAAATACATATTATACTTATTTTTTTTCAAAACATACATATTATACATAGAAAACACCCAAACTCCGAAACAAATATTTTCAGATCATACAAACATTTGGTCCGACCCGGGAATCGAACCCGAGACCTCACGATCAGCAGTCTCATAAGCCAACCGCAAGACCAACGAGGCAGTTATATACTCCTAACACCTATATATCTGTGAGGAAGACTTAAACGTATGTTTTAATATAAAAGAAATCCAGGGAAGTATAAGAAGATGAGTATAGATTATCTAGTCAAGTTTTTTTTTATTTAGTCTTAGTAAATTTACATTACTTTTACATCAAAGACACGTCTTACGATTTTTTTAGATCAACTGGCGGCAAACAATTTCGACAATACATCAAAACTGCATTGTAGCTTCCATCGCTTTCGTTGCAATCACAATACCTACCACAAAGGTGTTTAAAAATAATAATCAACCATGTTATTGGTACAATGTGTTTATTAAATCGTACATCGACGTCAATAAATCAAACGTTTCAGTGTTTCCGGATTCAAAACCTTACAATTTGCTAATAAAACAGATTTTCTAAATTGATATGAGTGAAACATTCAAAATATAATTAAGTATGTATTTACAAGGTTAATAATAATTACATATAACTAGGTAGGTACACAATATTTTGTCATTTTAGATTTTTTTATTCAGTAACTTCAACTGCGTCAACAAATTTACACAAAACTTACAAGTCTAAACTTTGTTGGCCTAATATTTTCTCAATAAATAATAAACAAACATAAAGAACAATTCACTCATACCCGACTCAACAATTGGTAAAGCTATGGAGGTCTAGAATCTACTATATTTCAAAACATTTAAGTTTATTACAGTCATTCCATTATTTATTGAAATATTTTCACTAAGGGTTTGTTTGGTAAATAATAATATACTTATATGTATTTGTAATATAAATTACTATAAAGGGTAAATTTACTTTCAACATAAGATACTAAACGGAATACCATTCATTTTACCATAAAGTGAGGCATATCTAAATTGAATTAAAAAATCCTTGAAAGAAACGAAAACTCAACAAAAGACCACTGTGAAACTAAAATAAAAACCAAATAGACAAAGTATACTAAAGCGTTAACACATTACAACACACAACAACTTTGATGGTAGACAATTTTGTGAGATAGTCAATCGGGAAGCTCTATTTGTGAACACCTATATTATATAATTATAATTTTAAAGTATGGCTTTAAATCTCTCTACAGTACAAATTATATCCCATCCTAGTACTTAAACAAATAACAATAGGACTATCTAGAGGATGTATTTATCGTATAGTACATAATGTATGTGGCACTGGCTATCGTTACGATGATCACCACGACGCATGGGAGCATCGATGTAGTTTCCACACTCGTCTTTTTATTGTGAGCCTTGCATCGTTGTTAAATTATATACCTTAATTCTTAAAATTCTTAAATCTTCATATTCAAATAACACTAAAAATCGGAAGAAATGGTGTACATTCACGTAGATCATTTTCATACCTAAATTAAATAATCTATAACTAAAAAAATACAATCGGAATAATTTAATCTTAAAATTAAACACTAGACACTAAATCAAACTTCGTTTCCGCCTACTAGCAAGTAGTAACAAAATATTTCAAAAACAATGTTTTCCAACAACTTAATTCAGTGCACACCACAATCATTCATGTATATATACTTATTGTATTACATGTAAAGATATTATTAAATAACTCTTAATAAGTTCATTACAATATCTAACAATTAATGAAATATTTGGTTTAAAAGAAGTTTCATTACGCTATTATATTATGGTGTTTCATCAAATTATGCTAGAATAAAATTCATCCATCCTAATTTCATATTATATTAAATACGTAAGGCACTCCTTTAATTTTGCTGTTTTTTTATCGAAAGAGATTGAAAATACTGACTCACAGGTTTCCTCTAAAAAAATGAAGACCATTGGAAGTTTACGTTATCCATGCACCGCATATTATAAGTTTTTTACAATCATTAAGCTCGAAACTAATTAGTAAACATTGAGAATTACAAATACAGGAAGAGTTTCGACATCCAACGTAATGCAATTTAGTGTTTCTGCTAGATAGACTATAACTGTTATAGTAGTGTGGGATTCGTTGTGGATCAAATGTAAAATAATTGGGAATATTTAGGTACATCTACATTTATATTAGGGTTAAATGTAATGTATGTTTATGTGAGGTCTAATAAAGCTCTCAGTAAAATGAATGTACCACAGAAGAACAATTCAAATTCAACTACATATTGTTAATAAAAGTTTATCAAACATTTAATAAGTACACCGCTTAATAAAGTGTACTAAAATAACCACATATACACACAAACAATCTATCACAGACACTAATGACAAAACTCAATAATTCAATACCTATATCGTTCTCTATAAAGAAATTAATCTGTTTTTTTTTAATAAAAAAGGAAATATTTTGTTGTAAATCTACAAACGAATACACGTTACACGATGACTTGTCAGCGTTTAGAACTGACCAGCATATGTCGTAACTTGTACTTGTCGCAGTTGTAATTCAAAACTGGCAATTAAAAACACGACAAATACTCTACTTCAACGTTGTTGGACCCCTAAATATTTAATTAAAAAGCAATTTTATTCATAAGTAATCTCTTTAAAAATTTTATCAAATTTAACTAACTATTTATACCTACAAACATGACTTGTTTCATTACTTCCTGAATAATTTTGAATGATTATAATAAATCCGCGCGGCGTCTTACAGCCCCTTCAATTCAATTCGATTGTTCATTATTATCTTTTCTGTTTTTTAACATTTTATAAATAATATAATTCTTACAGTTAAATTTAGTAACAAGCAATGAAGTAGGACAGTGTTAAGGGAAAAGATGTGTATACAGGATTAAGTTTTGCACTTTAATTTTTCCAACAGGTGTGATTAATTATATGCTACTTATTCATTTATTATTTATTTAAATTTTGTTGCTATAATTTTCTTTAATATCCCACAAAATTTGTAAAGGGTTTCGTTGAGCTTATTGCGCATCGATCGTGCACGCGGCAGGGTCGTGTATATTTGTCTAAACGTTGGTCCCTATGATTGCTATTGTAGTTTCGTGTCGTACATAGCAACGCGGAACGGGGCGAACGACACCGCGCGATTAGCGGCCGGGCTCTCCGAATAAAGGCACATTGAGTCATGATTTGTTATCCTATATGCAGTACCTAACATTCCCATTTCCCCACATTAACAATATTTTTCATTTTTTAATGTTGGCCTAAAACTAGTCAAAGGGAATAACTAATTAATAAATCTACTTTATAGGTATATGAATTAAGTCACACCACTATTTTATCCGGTCGCTTAAACTTTCGTACATTTTAGTAATTTCGACATCACATTATTATAGTTCTATGACATTCAATTCTTTTCTACTCATTTTGGCAACATGGTGGTGGAACTACAATTTGTCTAATATTACTAAAAGGCAAATTTGCCTAAAATTATAGCTAAGGCAAAGACAACACTTAAAAGTTGTCTTCGCATTTGATTTCCCTAGAGGCGGGTTGCGATGACCATTGAGGCTCAATCGGTCCGTCCCAGTCAGGATACGATTCATACAAAAAATTATCAGCAGCGTCATCGTCTACTGCTATTTCTGTTCGACTGAACGCCTCGGAAAATTTTCCAATCTCAGTGGAGCCAAACGCTTGTTGGAAAGCAGGTAGCGGAACTACGGGTGGCGGGCGTTTCTCCTCAGGAGGAGTACGATGTGGCTCTAGAGAACAGCGCTCGAACCGATCGCGCACTCCACGTGAGGTTTCAGTCTGAGCCACGCTACATGTGTACTCAGGTGTATTTCTGTGTCTCAGGCCGTGTTCTCGTTCATTGTAAGGCATATCGTCGTAAACCGCATATGGCGTAGACCTTCCATCTGGCTGACTCGCTTGGTTTTGAACATGCATACCCTGTAATTTTGCGGAAAAACGTAGTGAATATTGATACTCGTAAAAAAATAAGGTAATATAGATAAATGGTATAAATATGTATTGCAATATCGAAGACAATGTTAATTAATAACCTTCATCGGTCGACATTCGGCAGAATACCGAATGCGGTCACGCGAGCACGCACTTCGCGGTGCCCACCCGCCGTTGACAGCGTTAGCGCCATTCCAACCACTGCCACCGCCGCCGCCGCCGCCCATAACACCCATCTATGAAAAACATATATATATATAAATTTATTAAACGAGTTTTTACAAGACAATTTTTGTAGGAGCATTAAATCGGGGTAGAAAACAGTCTAGGTTAACCTTGTAGTTAAATAGAGATTTCAAAGACAGTTATAAAAGAGATGTGTAAAAAACCGCTGTCGAACCATAACATTTGGTTCTAATGTCTTTCCATAGTCTTGTAAACAGTGTCGGTCACGCGAAACTCGTAAAAAGATATGTAAATAACTTGAACTAAGTATGGACAATGCGCATGCAAGTTATAGTTTATATCAATTTGCACCAAAGTAGAATTGTTTTTGTACATTTAGGATCCAAATTTTATAGTCATATAAAAAAAATTAAATAGTCATTTTTAAAAACGTAAACGTTTTTAAATATTTCTAAAATCCGTACCACCAACTTATAAATTTTATATTAACTTCAAAATTAAAAAGCCCTTATTTCAAGTAGTCCTTTTAGGCACTTCGAAATGTTACATAAATGACTCTAGTTACACGATTCCAAAATGTCAATCCTATGACAAAGGACAGGTAAGAAACTCCTTCTCTTTTGAAAATAAAAACTTATAATATTTTATTTACATTTACAATATTTTATTATAAGTCATCGCTGCTCATTTTTAAACTTCATGTGGAAAACAAATATACTTAGATATATAAAAAAGATATACGTGCCAGATACTTAAATGTATATTTTTATGTATATATATTTAAATGTATATTTTTTAACTGTAAAAAAAAACTATAATTTAAATACAAGTTTACGTCAATCGGTTAATGTCAAAGAGTCTTATCTAAAATGATCATGCGACTGAGATAAGTACAATTAGATTTCCACATAAATAAATAAATAATATCTATATATGTAAAGCAAATACTTTCCAAGAATTAAAATAAATTCGGTAAGAGAGCAACGAGAAATTTAAAACTTTAGTTGTAGAAACCTTATTTGTAGAAAAAAATCATATAAAGTGAAGACTGAACATTAAATACATCAAAATGGCTACATCAAGCTACGCGAGTCTCTTACATATGTTGACCTGGTGTGATATATATAAGTGCAAATTATAGACAAAATAAATTACTTTTAAATTACTTAAAAACTTAAAAAAATCGCTTACAAAAGTTGATTACAAACAAACATATAGGTAAAGCTTCTAAAATTTCAAAAAACAATACAAGTATATATTTTGCATTTAAACTGTTAACTTTAAATGCTTATTCTTATTATTCACAATGTAATGTACTTGAATAAAAGGGTGTAACACTGTACCTGATAATGCGGCCACATCTGCGGTTCGCAGTACACAGGACCCCGACCGTTCAATCCACATTCTAGTGGTGGCTGAAAAGTAAACATCGAGTTTATTAAATCTATTAACTTTCTTCTATTCTGTATTTTCTGTGGAAAGGACGTGTCAGTTATGTACACATAGGCTAATTATTCGCTCCAGGTATTCATAACATTTAAACTTCGCTACTAATGTTACAAATAATTATTTTTACGATTTCAAGGCTAAACCGCTCCACTAATTTCCACAAAATTTGGAATAGAGATGCTTTGTTTTTACCCGCTATACTCGCGGACGAAGTCGTGGGTTAAAACTAATCTATACAACTAAATAAAATTGGAGTGTCTGTTTGTAATATTAAAATAACCGCTTTTTACTAAATGCATATGTATGTATACACGGTACATATACCAAAACTGTAGTTAAAAAAATTTTTGTCTGTCTGTCTGTTTGTTCCGGGTAATCTTTGGAACGGCTGGACGGATTTTGACGGGACTTTCACTGGTAGGTAGCTGATGATCCAGGGAGTAACATAGGCTACTTTTTTTTAGACTAACTTTGCCCCGCGGCGTTACTCGCGGTACAACAATAACCGCGGGTAACACCGCAGAGTTCAGCTAGTTTAATATAAAATGCTAAAAGGTTTTGTTACAAATATCTACACAATCAAAGATCTTGTCCCTCACATGTTTTACATACTACTCTAAAACATTTTAATCCCTTCCTCATCCCTTACACTGATTATTTTTCTATTTTCATTATATTTTCGTTTTATTCATTTAGTAGCTAATACCGATTATCTACTATTTTTTATCATTGCAGACAGTTCATTGATCGCGAAACTATGATCTCTGAATATCGCAACCACTCTTCAGTCAAGCTTTTATAAAAAAATACATGGAAAATAAAATCTATACCAATATTCAAAGATTGTTTGTCTGTTTGCTTGAACGCACTAAGCTCAGGAACTACTGGTCTGATTTAAAAAAATATTTTAGTGTTAGATAGCCCATTTATCGAGGAGTGCTATAGGCTATATATCATCACGCCAAGACTGATAGGAGCGGAGCACCAATGAAGAATGTTACAAAAACAGCGGAAATTTATTACGCTACCGGCAATAGGACACGTAAATGTGGTTGCGTAGGTCAGCTAGCAATTTTATATATTGTTTTTATTAATAGGCATTACATAGCTACAACAATGCAAAAACATTCGAAACTTTATTTTTAACCAGCTTCAAAAAAAGGAGGAGGTTTCTCAATTCGACAGTACATACATATATATATAATTATATATATATATATATATATATATATATATAGCATATTTTATGTGTGAACACACATAAAATAATGGAAAGGAGCTATCCCAACGGTGGTACCATGATAAGGACACTAAGATCTGATGATGGCATCCAAGAGAAATCGAGTCAAATTTTGAAGTCGGTTTTATTTTTGTTAAAATTTTCTACAGTGTTATTGTTGACTGCACGTATGGCGTAGTGGTTTAAGCGGTTACCCCGACGCGTCCTATTGCGCTGAGTGTTATGAGTTCGATCCCCACGCGGGTGTCGTTCGATATATTCCTAGTGCGGGAGTAATCTTTTAAAAGTGTTTTGATAATATCCTGGTAATTATTACAATTCATCATCAAGTCACTGCAGTTGTTAAGAATCTTACACACCCTAGGTATTCGTGAGATTGATCGAAACGTAGTACTTCGTTATGGCGGGCTAACTAATAATATAAATGTACATAATAATATAAACCAGTTTACATTAGATACACACGTACATTGAAGTTGCAATAGTTATTACAAGTCCTATTAATTATTACTCCCTTACACAACACATAGTTGAAAATAGAGGTACGGTCTGCAAAAAGTATTTAGAAAGCATAAAGTATATCACTGCTAAAAAGTATCGAAAATTTAAGAAATTTATTAATTTTTCTACTATTATTTCTATCATCTGACTAATTATTAAAATTTTCATCTTAACATTTAAGTAATTTTGTTATTAATGATTAAATAACAGCACAACTTCCCATCGATGTTAGCAACGTTTTAAAAACTAAAAAGTACGTTACGAGAAATAAAAATCCCTACTGGTCCAGCCGTCCCACAAAAACTTAAGATTAAATTTTCATCGATTACTACTCCTTCTCATCACAACTTGAAATACTGCTTTCACAATAAAAAAAGACTTAATAACTTATTTAATAATAGATAAACATGTTGCAAAATCCATAAAAAAAAGTTTACATAATGATGATAGGAAACCATGTATTAACTTTATGCTAGATTGAAATATGTGCACAACATGTACACGAGATAATGTTTAGTGTGGTGGACGCGGAGTAAGCGAAGAGGGGGAGGGGCGGTGGAGGGTTGTCGCGCCACCGATCGATGTCCGTTACTCCCTGTGCACCGTTGCGTTGCACCAACTGCATTCATCATCACACATCATCGATAGGACTTTTATCCAAAATTTCTAATTTAAACTCATCCTTATTATTACAAACTTGAATTTAAGTTAATTTGTTACGCTTTCACGCGAAAACTACTTAACCGATCGTCATGAAACTTTGTACACATATTATTCTTAGAGGTATTAGAAGTAACATAGGATACTTTTAATTAAATGCGAGTGAAGCCAAGGGAACGTGGCTTCGCTCGCATTTAATAAAAGTCTACGAACTACAGTAGTTAGCTGATAAAAGCTAGTTTTTAATATATTTCCTGATCTCTGGCTTCAAGTCAAGTTACATGTAACACACAATCAATCGCGCTACGCAGCTACGCTGTTGCTACAGAGCGCTACGTGATATTTGCACTATTCATTTCACTTTAGTTTTAACTAGCGCTATAAGTAGTTTTTAATGTAATCTAGGAGTATTAACGGTCAATAGGTTATTAATATATTTTAGATATTTTTTTAAATAAAATGTTTATGTATTCAAAATTCAAAATTTATTGGTGTGAATTTTGGTACATTTTACATGAGATCTTAATAACAAATGTTGTAAAGTATAATTGAAGCTGAAAGTTTAGGTACAAGCATTCAAAATTACAAACTTAAGACCTTCAGAAAAAGTTTAAACGAGTTGAAACCTGTTCATGTGTGGGGGAAGTAGAATAGTGTCGGGAGATTTGCAGAGGCTAACTAACTATCGAGCGGCAAGCGGCGAGCGTGCGGCGCGAACCACGTGACTTATCGATCAGCGCGGCGCCCACGACACTCGGAAAAATCAACCGCTGACAGCTTTCATAGGCCACCTCCACCTCTCGGCTCACGCCCGCGCTCCACCCTGCCTCGCGCCTCGGCCCCGTCCCCGCCCTCATTAGCGCCTTTGTGACGCTCACTTGTCTCGTAATATGACGCCGTAATGATACTACTTACCACTCGATTATTCGAACATTTCTACTAGTTGACTATCCAAATCAAATAGTACATGACATAAACGAGAGTTGTTTGTTTGCACTTTGTTATTGTGCAAGACGCCGAAACTTTGTAATATAAAGTTATGCCTTGTGTGTTACCTCATTTTTTTTTTAATATCTAAAAATATATTGAACATAGATTTTAATATGTTATACTGTTTTTAATGTACTGTATAATTATTTCATGTAATCCATACTAATATTGTAAACGCGAACTCTGTCTGTCTGTCTCGCTTTCACGGCAAAACAACTACATATATTTCAATGAAATTTGGTATGACGATACTTTGATTCCTAAGTAAGGACTTAGGGCTACTTTTTATCGTGATAACCGATATATACGCAGGCGGAGTCGCGAATAAAAGCTGAAAAGTACAAAAGTCGATTTCAATTGGACATATATTTTTACTCAGCGTCACCTGACTTTGCCTCGTAGAACAAAAAATGCATAAAAACAAGGATTTTCAGAAAACTCTCAACTTCAACTTTATGATTTTATTAAGTAATTTATTTATTTTTTTAATTATTAACTGTCCTAAATCCAGATTCTGACTCTCAGAAGTCATTCAATTTCAAAGAACACAAATCAGTATATACTTTCCCAAAACAAACTGTGAAATTCTCTGAAAAACCTCTTTCCTTTGAAGCCGGTCAAAACTAGTACTATGTACTATAAACGACAGTGTGTTAATATTCTATTACCGTTTAGAAATAACAACAAACTTTCGTTTTCATAGAGCGAGTCATTTCAGTATTTACACCACAAACTTTACCAGAATGAATGATTTAGCGAATTGTTTGAATTTAAACTCTATGTGTTAATACTTATGGCTGATAATATATGAATGTGGTACAAAGGAGTGAACGCTTGTAGCGAATGAGGATGTGAACTGTCCTCTGACACTGACCTACATAATTTTAACTAGCCTTTTTGTGACCTATTCTAGGGGTAATTTAATAAACGTTATATGGCTACCTAAACACATGTTAGCATACAATGTGTGACGAGTTGTTTCTACTAACTTAAGAAAACAAGGTTCTGAATCTGGTTACGTTCTTTGCAAGTTTTAAGCGTCAACTGATTCGATTGAACATTTGAAAATTCCTTTTGTTGAAATGTTTAACTCTTTTTAAAGAAGTTTTATCTTTCAAACTATTGAAGAAAACTTTTTTAACCGCGTTATACACACTTTTTGGTAAGAGGAGATCTCTCACCGACGCGAACTTGTAATATATATAGCGCTTCTATTAATGTTGATATTCATTAAAGCAACTGTTGTCCCTTTTTTAGGGTTCCGTGTCAAAGGCAAAAAACGGAACCCTTATAGACTCGTCATGTCTGTCTGTCCGTCTGTCTGTTCTTCCATACGTAACAGCCACTTTTTTCCGAAACTATAAGAACTATACTGCTGAAACTTGGTAAGTAGATGTATTCTGTGTACTGCATTAAGGTTTTCAGTCAAAAATAAAAAAATAACAATAAATATTGTGGGTGCCCATACTTAGAACTGAAACTACTACTACAAATTTTTTATCTATCAAATCTTTTTTTTTTGTTTTTATTTATTTATTCATATATAAAAAGAATTACAAAAGTGCTTATAGTTGACGCAATCACAATCTCATTAGAGATTTTCCGTGCATCAAGGTCATCGATTACAATAAATAAATTATACAATCACTTTACACAAACGCATTTCGTGGGTAGATTGCTAAACAAAATCCACATCAAATACATAGGCGCGTGCAACGCTCACTGTCCGCACTGGCCACTTTATTAACTGAATTACCTACTTAGAGAGGGTACGATTAGAAAAAAGTAAGATAGAACCAAACAAAACAAAAAAAATACTGCGATACAGGTTTCCTGTTTTAAACACGTTAGTATTTAACATTTTAATTCACCTTTTTAGGATGTACAGCTTTAAGTGGTCTTGTTTTTGTTATGGCAAGAAGTGTTGACTTAATTTGTTCTTTATATTATTTTTAGTTATTGTGTCTCTTAGAGATATTGGTAGCTGATTGATAAGGTGTGGGATTATGTATTGTAGTGTCCTCCGTGCCGTGTAGATTGTTATATTTCGGGAGTAATAATTTAGAGTTTGTAACGCTACGTGTCCTAATTTCATTGTCTTTAATTGTTTTGGTTATTTTGAGACTTTCGTTAAAGAATTCTTCCGTCAACAATACAAGCTTAATTTTGTCATGTATGGGTATGATTTTACAAAAATTGAACAACTTGTGGTAGTTATGTTCGTACTTGGTTTTGATGTTGATCGGAACAATGGTTTTCAAGATACGCAGTTGAAGTGTGTAAATTTGATCAAGGTGAGTTTTAAACGTCCTACCGTAGCTAGATAGTCCATAGGATACGGTTGATTCAACCAGAGATTTATACGTGTGGTATCTATGGAAGTGTCTTCAAAAGTGATATTGAGGTTTCTTATATCATTTTTCTCTAAACTTAATAGTTTGCGCGTGAAACACTTCTAAAATGATAAAATGTGTGTGTGTGTGTGTCCGTAACTTTTAAAGTCAGAGAATGATATAACTAAAAAAATATATGATGTACATTACCATGCAAACTTCTACCGAAAATTGGTTTGAACGAGATTTAGTAAGTAGTTTGTTTTTATATGTCATAAATCGTAAACCTCAATTTATCGATCGAAGTGACAACGAACTATAAGAACTGTTATATTATGTTACTCGCTGCTACGGAACCCTTCATGTGCAAGTCTGACTCGCAATTGTCACCATTTTCAATATGAATAAACGAATCAGCTGATAGCAATTACTACTACTATCAATACTAATATCATTAATTTTGTACACTACGCTTTCACGGCTAAACCACTTTACCGTTTTCAAAGAAATTTAGTATAGGAATAGATTGATTGTTGAGAAAGGATGTAAGATACTCTTTACCGCGATAACTGACATAAATGCAGGCGGAGCCGCGGGCAAAGTAATTATATAAGCATTCCCAATATTGATTACAAAACTCTAGACCTCTAAACCAATAGACAGACTTTGAAATAAATCTAATTTAAGATGACATTGCTCTCTTGGCCTTTTCAACTATCGCGATCGGAGCAGAAAAGAAGACACCATAGAATATTATGATAATTTCAAGATCTGTTATCGTTAAACATGTACATTCTGTACATGTAGTCATAGAAGTATTGTAGTAGATATGTATCAGTGTTTATTTACATGAGCATTGTGAAAATTGACCTATGCCTCTTGTTATGGTTACATACATACAATCTATCATCATTTTTTGTTGGTATTAAAGACTCTGTTTTATGGTTATTGGGTTTTAATATTTAATGTTCCTTTTTACTGTAAACCAATATAGAGACTAAAACGTAGAGAAGGTCTTTGTCCAAAAGTGGACTTCTTCTGTTTAAGATGATAATGATGATTACAAGCAGTTTTCTCATCTCGTAAATTTTGTTACAAAGAAATATATTTGTATATATATATATATATATATATATATATATATATATATATATATATATAAATGAATTACCGAAATGTATGTACGCGTATAACTTTTTTTATGTGTTGTTATTGTTGTACGTTGTACGATCAAATTTTAAAGTTAAACAAATAAACCAGTTTTTATGAACTGGTAAAATATTTATTTTACTTGAAATACTTACCGTGGGAGGCAAAGGTAGGTGCTGAGCTGGAGTTTGAGCGCGCTGGTCTCTCCGTGCAAGTGATCGCCGCACGCGGGTCTCCTTCGACGCGTATGCGCCGTAATCTGTAGTACAAATACATAAGTCAAACATAATATTCGTGTCATAAAGAATAGAATATATAAACAACTGGTATGTTATGATTGTCGACCACAACTGCATAATATTTTCAAAGAAAATATCTCAATAATTTATCAATATGAACATTCTTTATTTATTTAAGTCTTTATGCACAAATGTTGCGACAATTTTTGAGAAGGTTCTTTAGGCAATCTGAAATTGCTGAAATTTCAATTTCGTGAATTGGCGAATCCAGTCCTGGGAGTCTTTTAGCGAGTAAGCGATTATTTTTCTACTGCGCAGCATATAATATTTGCAAAGAAAAACTTCAAAACAAACTTTTCAAACAAAATTCTATATTATTAAAGTTCATAAAAGTTGTAAGCAAAATCTGCTGCGCGCTCTTACGGCTGCGCGTAAGACTTTTTATCGCACTTATTTACAAACTTTATTAACGTCTGGGAACTGTTTATAACCGGCAAAATCGTCTGGCGTTTTGCAGGTATAATTGAAATTACTTAATAAATACGTGATATAAATTTCAGATTGTCGAGAGAATATTTTTTGGGGATTTAAAAAAGTATTTTTGAAGGCGTCTGACTATACTTAATAACCGACAAAAACGTCTTGGTTTTTTTATCCTAGAAATAATAAATTAAAAGAAAAAAAAACAAGTTGCCTAAAACATATTTTTTTGTTTTTTTGTTTGTTTGTTGTATGTTATATGATGGGCAGTAGCGCTATCTCGCAAAAAGACTCCCAGGACTGGATTCGCCAATTCACGAAATTGAAATTACTCGCAATTTGCAATTTTTCAGCTTGCCTAAACAACCTTCTAAAAATTCGCTATCAGCTCTTGGACCAGTAGAGGTGTTCAACTTCAATCATCTTTTCAAGAGAAAACTAATACGTTCTCGGAGGGTCAGCTCTAGTTTGAGTATTCCACTACGAATCTATTTGTTGTTTACATTTCAGTCCATCAGATACCCTAATTTTTACCCGACTGCCAAGGAAGGGTTATATTTTTCGTGCGTATCTTGTATGTGTGTAATATTCTTTATTTCCTTATGTCTTTGAACCGCATACTTTAAAGTTATACATTTTTTTATTGAGATGGCTATAAAATTGTATAGCTCATTATGATAATTTTAAAATGGCATCTTATGACCATATTTAATTCCCAAAAATATGTTATTTGAACCCCTTTTTTGTACAATCCGAATTAACATTTTGGACTTTTTATGTTTTAATAATCATGTTCTTATTTTTGCAGCAGTGATACTTTTAATAAATTAACTATATTTATGGCTAATAATATATTAGTATCGAAAAATTAAACAGTATCGCCACTTCTTTACAAATGTATGTATTCTGTTAACATTTTACAATAAAACTCAATTAAATATCAGATTCTAACTGTAATGACTACGTTAACCTCTTATGAAGTCGAATCACAGAAAATTATGATCAATCTTTCTATTACTGACAAACACTTCGATGAATAATACACACGTAGGTACGTAAGTTAAGAAAGCAAAATAAATTAGTAGTATAAATTAGTAGTAGTTAAATATTACTGAAAATACAAATATTTTTTTTAATTATCTGTTGATATAATGCAATTATTTTAATGTTGTAGTTATTAAATTACTGTTGTGTAAATTGTGTAAATCTACACTTCTGAACTGAACTTGTTTTTTTTTATCTTAATTTTTTATTTTAAAGTTATTAGTTAGTTATTTTTAGGCAGGCAGGTTTTTTTTGTAATTACTACGATCTCTGTAAAATATCTAGATGAGGTCAAGTTATATTCACTTAAAAATAAATACGTTCACGGCTCAACTTACATAAGAAAAATTAACTCGTTGAACATGCATTTCGACTTTAAAACTTAGCAAGTTGATATTATATACAAATGCAAAGTCTACAGTAAAACGATAATACCTTTAGGGCTATTACTACTTGACCGTGGATTTTATTTTAGGTTAAAACGACCCGAATTAAACTGTTTTAAACTTAAAGGCTATTTTTAATCGACTTCAAAAAAAGGAGGAGGCTTCTCAATTCGACGGTATAATATATATACCTATATATTTTTTTATGTGTGTCGCGGATAACTTCGTCGTTTATGAACCGATTTTGATGATTCTTTTTTTAATGGAAAGGAGATATTCCAACGGTGGTAGCATGATAAAGACATTAAGATCTGATCATGGCATCCAAGAGAAATCGAGTCAAACCTTGAAGTCGGTTTTATTTTTGTCAAAATTTTACTTGTTCTGTTTGCAATACATAATTAAAAGCTAAAAGTAATATATTTTACTGGCCATCTTTTCTATTTTCTCTAGTTAATTTGTTTAACTACTTTCTTGTAACATCGACTACTTAGAACCGACAACAAATAACAATTTGTCATTCTTTTTGCCGATTTTAAATCTAACAAAGCAAAATAACGTGCCTCCATGTGCTGACTTTACTAAAATGTCACCTTTACGCCGAAAATTCGTGGTTCATTAATTTTAATCCGATTGGCGTAATTCTTTAAATTTTATGTTTATTTCCAAAATATTTTCAAAAAGTAGTTCAAGATCAGATCAAGAGGTCTCGGGTTCGAATCCTGACTGCTGTTGGGTTTTTCTAACAAGAATTTTTTAATAGCAGCCTGGGGTATGGAAGTTGATGTTATTTCCCGCCCTTGCCTCGGAGAGCACGTTAAGCCGTCGGTCCCGGTTGTCATGAACATCTATGGCAATCGTTATTGGGCAGTCAGTGCCCTCAACTATACTGACCTCTTTTTTTTTATTTACGTGTGGAAACTTCCTCGGCCCGTCACCCCGCCGGGGTGTGCGACGGGGCGGTGTGTCGGAATCGAACCGACTAAAACCAAACGGTGTGCCACTCTGCGCCTGAGACGGGAGGGATCCGGGAACTGCTGTTATTAACACATTATTAACACCTCCAGACGCCTCCCAGCGCCTGCCCGCACTGAAGCGGCACCGTTTGCTGGTATACTCTCAAGTTGGGCGACGTACGGCACGTACATCGCCCTCTCGAGGGATTGGTGAGAACCCATCAGAGCCGGAGGCCCTAAAGCCATGATCACGAACTACTAAATCAATAGACCGGGAACTCATAGTATTATTTAATTTTATAGAACCTTACTATTTATGACTTAAGTAGCACTTTACCAACGCAAAGAAATAATACACAAGTTGAATAGTTAGTCCGCATGTAAGTTGATTTTAGTTTCACTCAGGAAAAAAATGCTTTAAAACTGAAACCTATATGAATTAATGTACAACTAGTTCTAACGCTGCCATTTTCTGAGTAATGCCTGAAGGGACAAGCAGGGGTGTCGTATGTCCTTAACAAATCGATTCTTTTACTTTCTGTTCGAGGACAGCGACTAGCAAAGACTACTGTGTAATAACACTGTTTATCTAATTATTTTCATAACAAAGAGTTTTACAAACAAACCAAATACTTTGACCTGTCTTATTTATTACAATAATATTTTGATATACTATTGGCGTTTTTATTAAGTATCGCCGTTACCTCAGTTTATTTAAAGTTATAACTTCAAAAAACATGATGGTACGAATTTTTTATAGTAGTACTTTGTTCTATTCGTTAAACAGCCCCTAAATAGTGTCACGTTGTGTTCCGCACCCACTTCTCCCTAGGAGGGGGACAAGACCTTCCAAGCACGGACGAGGCCACTTGTTCAGTGATTGGAGGCCAAGGCTTGTCGATGTTGAAGGAAACTACTCAGATTAGTACCACTCAGTTTGAGGCCATAGGACACCCAGCCAATTCCCTCAATTCTCGGTCTGATTTTTTACAAGTAATAGCTTGAAAAATTGTTATTTAGTTTCCAAATTTTCTAAATGCTTTTCATGCGACATTAACATCTCCAAATCATAATCTTAATATGTTTACAGGAAAGAAGTTTTGAATATTTAAAATATTTCCTCAAAATTAAAATACAAATTATTCACTGTCGAGTTTAATTGTTCAAAGAACTTCATCTACATATTCATTAATCGCTGACCTGACGATGACATCTCTTTTAGTGACGGATGTATAATCTTGAATTATGTAGTAAACAAGACAATTCTCGCCCATTTTGCATTACAAATTTAAGCAACGGACCAGATTAAACGTGATTTTATATTAGGCGTGCGCTTCTTATCATTCGTGCGAAACTCGTTACATGTTTTACGTAGCTTTTATAAGGAGTTGACGGTGGATAACGGCACGAGTGCCAGTACCCCGGTCAATATGTAGAGTGGTTGTGCTGTGCAGGCGATCAATCGCGTTGCGGCGTGGGGAGGCCGGGGTAGAGGGGCGGGCGACCACCTGTAGCGCACCCCTCCCGCCCCGGCTCGCGTCCTCTGACATCGACACGTGACGTAGACACCGAGAAATCCGCCCAAACGTAAACATTAATTCTTACTTCATTCTTCATTGTTCAGAATGTCGCTTCGCGCCACGCGCGCGGATTCCGATCTCTCTCGTATTGGTAAACAAATTGAGCTCGACGCACTGTCCGTCGCTAGGCATGTTATTGTGCTCGCGAACACGATTGTAATAACAAATGAATGTGAAATAGTTCTAGGTGTAATTCAATTAGGTTGAGGAATTAGTTCTTCATGACACAATTATAAGTCTGTAGGTTTGTTCTTGTAATTTACTTTCAGGCAATGTAAAAGGAACGATTCTTTCAAAATAATTTGTATTTTCACTAATACTTTTTAAATTGAAATACAGTAGTTACAAAGTTTTCTATGATTGGGGGCTATTTTTTATCCAAAAACTTAAACATTGCCTCTTCCTCCGGTTGTAATGAAGTAGGCAGGTATCGTTTAGAGAACGATCATTTGAGTTCTTATCACATTGATTTTGGGAGAAACTAAACTGATTTTACGTGATATATTTTTTATGATTATTTATTGCCTTAATAAATTAAGTTAATACATATAATCCATATTTTAACTTAAAAAGGCATTTAAAGTTGTCGTATATTTTGTGGGATTACTTTTAGATTCTTTGTAAGTAGGTATTGGCACTTTTATTTTAATTTTGTCTTTGAAAATCTCTAAATCTATACTAATATATAAAGCTGAAGAGTTTTATCGTTTGTTTGAACGCGCTAATCTCAGGAACCGCTCTCCCGAATTGAAAAATTCTTTCAGTGTTGGATAGTACATTTATCGAGGAAGGCTATAGGGTATATATCATTACGCTAAGACCAATAGGAGCGGAGCACCAATGACGAAAGTTTCAAAAACGGGGTAAATTATCACGCTACAGGCAATAGGAGACGCAAACGCGGTTGCGTGGGTCAGCTAGTGTAGGATATAAGGATATATACTATTGTATTAGTTTTAGTAGTCATATTTGATTCCTAAGTACTTTTGCTACAAATTGTATATAACTATCAATGGGTAATTATACAAGATCACTTACTAAAATAATATCGGTATCTGCTCTTTTACAAAAGTTTATTCATTGTGTGCTCATTTAAAGGATAATATCAATATTCATAAACCTTGAGATTAATGGATTTTAGTTAAGTTAAAAATTTTAAATTTACTGCAATTTTTATTCCTTTCAAACTTGTGTACCCTTCCAGAATATCGTATGTATATATATGTATCCACTGAAAAATAATATAAATTGAAGCATCGAATACGTGTGTAGTCTAAACTATAAAGTCAGGAATAGAAAATATCCCATATCCCATCCCATTCATTTTAAAAAGTAAGCTACATCAGTATAAAAATTTTATATGAGGATACCAACCCACGGGCATGGCATGTTCAGCGTGGTGCAATTGGTGAGTGGGGTAGTCATAGCGGTAGTAACGCGCGTAGGGATCGTGCGCGTGCGCAGCGTGGTAGTGATGCGCATAGGGTGCATAGGACGCATAGGGCAGAGGCGTGTACGAGCCGTAGCCCTCCCAGCCGGCGCCCGCGCCGTACTGCCCGTGCGCACGGTACTCTCCGTACTTGCAGCAGTCCATGACTCAGCGTGCCCTACGCGCCCTCCGGCGCACTTGCATCTCGCGCCTTCCGACATCCTCGACGCGCACCGTACCGCCACATCACCGCACTCTTACTTATTCTACCCTTTGCCACTAATCTCACACGAAGCTTTCCAAGTTCATCACTTTAAATCCCACTGTATAAACCCAATGTCAAAAACATTAAATTTACCCAAGTTTATTCCATTACTATTCAGTAAAATATCTTTGAAGTAAATTTTCTAAAGTCTGAAAATACTTGAGAGCGCGGTGAATATCGCGTGGAGATCGAGCGCAGTTTCGCGGCGGGAATCGGACGCGGGTGCGACGTTAGTTAGCGAAAAGAGGTCGTTCGAGTTTGCCGGCGACGACGAGAGATTCGACGGACGTGGGCGGTGGCGGGGCGCGGGCCGCGAGGAGGGGCGACGCCCGCTCGCCGGCGGCTCGGCGCAGCGCGGCGCTCGACGGACGCCGACTGAAGGCGTCGCGGAATCGATACGTCGCCGCCGCCCGCGGCCGCCCGCGCCCGCCCGCACTACCTGCCTGCGCCCGTATTGCGCGCGAACTTTGTCTTCCCCGACGGAATTTTATATTTAGAACCATGGTGAAACGATTGATCGATACTTTGCACTATTAATTAGTACCTACACACTTTCACTAGAAATTCCGATAGATATAACGCGACAACTTAAGTTGCTAAGTCCTTATATTTTAATAAGTCATCGTCGGTGGACTCTGGCTGTGACTGGTTGTCGATGGCACTAACACTAGACTTTTGCAAGAAAAATTCGTGATTTCAACAAAATAACTTTTGCATATTTTATTTGCAGCCAATAACGTATCTCTTATGTGTTGTTGGTAGTCATGTGGTTGATACTTGCAAAGTTTTATCGAATTGCGCGTAGGCGGCAGTGACCCACATCGGTGACAATCATGTGGCGCATCACCCGCGCCCTTCGTCCTTCGGCTGGCTAGACCGTGCTAAACTTTCAATAAAACGAAACGTCATAAATACTTACGAAAATGGACGCTGACTCCATACTTAGTAGTTAACTTTTGGATGAAACTTTTACAAAAGAACACATTTATAAGTTGTTGTTGCTGCAATATAGTACTATAGCACCTCGATTCTTATACCCATTTTAAACTTAGTGTTGTCTTAAGTTACCACTTACTCCAATTATATCACTTACACCAATATGGAAATAAGTTGTAAAAAATTCTTAAACTAATATTGTATTTTCGGCGGTCATCGGTCGTAGCATTCGTAGTACTTCGTAGCAATCGTTGCTCGTTTCTCTGCTTATCGTACTATAGCCGTATCTTGATGTTTTACTTATTTTACGCTTTTCGTTTTACCTTATGATTTTGGTTTTGTAGTTAACAGTAGCTATCTGAAGAGACCATTGTAAACATCTGCTTGACTATTTAAATATTGTAGAAATTAAATTTTGTGAGAACGAGAATTTTAACTATCTCTAATATATAGGTTTTTATTACCCAAGATATTTCATTATTATGTATTTAGTTTTCATATATATGAAAACTTAATACAAAATGAACTTAATACATATGAATTATCTCTATCTTTTGAAGTCGGTAAAAAATAAGTTACGAAAACGTCTCTGCTTTTTCATTTGTTAGTCATTTTAGTTTTGCGTTTACCAATATTTTATTCGATCCTGTCTCCAGGTGGACTGATAGTCACTGCGGCATACATGTATTAGAATGGAGATTACGATTAAGCAAACGTATTGTAGAGCGCCCTGCAGCACGATGCACTGGATAAGACTTGAGAAAAGTGGCTGGTAGTGGATACATGCGGATTGCCGCTCTTTAGTGGATCCCTTCGTTCAGAAGCGGACGGTAATAGGCTGAATTAAAAATCAATATTTTATCTTTTAGAACACAAACGTACGTGTCACTTCCAATGTGTCAGCTACGGACACCTACAATTCAAGAGAAATAAATACGTTGATTCGCACTCTAACGCACTTAGCACCAGTACTCCTTGAGGCTAAGGAATCGCTCCGGTCAAGCTGCCCCATTTATGGCGAAATGTTACTACCCTACGATATAATCAGACAATACAAATCTATCACTATTTGATTTGCGTGTGTTCATATGTGATGATGATGATGATTAATGTATCTGCAGTCATACGATGTTTAATTTTGATACAAAATGGAAACTTTAAAAAGTTTCTTTGTATGTTATGTATATATATGTATGTTTGATACGGTCAATTATTTTTTTCCTGAAATTATTTTCTATTCCCATTTCATATGGCCTAAGTATAGTAATAATAACAGTGTATTCACCGTTACTAACCTAATATATAAACATCAACAACATCTTAATATATTAAAAACGACAAGTTAGTCACACCATTTGCGAAGCAATTATTAATAAATAAGAAAATTCATGAGAAAAAATTATAAGTACATTTGCCGGTACATAATGAACATAACTGTGACTAAATGAAAGGCCAGTAACTAATACATATAGTGTTCGTAATAGGGCTGATGGCTGGCAAAACTTAAAATCTAACCGTTTAAGTTACTCGCCGCTTTCCACATAATTTGGGTGCCCCTTCCAGACAACTTTTTTATCACTAGGAATGAATGAAATCAACTTTTGTTCCTCGCTTCAATCGTTTGAATACATACAGAAGGTTTTATAACTCGACATATATGGGAGATGAATTTACGGTGGCGTGATTATTGAATATAAATTGCACCGATGTTTAAGTTTTGTTCTAAGATTCAGTGTTCTTCTTTATAAATAATAAATTGAATTGTATGAAAATAATATGTTCAAATTCAAAATCAAATATTCGAAGGATAAGTTTATTAAAAGATTCACAATCGTGAAAACGTAACTACATTATAAGTGCTTATGTAAATTTATATGCTTTACGTGCATTATTAGAGATATTTTGTTGTCATCCAAGAAAAGATACAACTATTGTTCCCAAAAGGTTTATTGATTAAATCCAACTTGATTAACGCGAGTTGTACCTCCAACTAAGATCAGTAGCAAACAAGTAGAGATGTACTCAGTCTCTGGCAGAATTAAAAAAAAAACAGTTAAGAATGCAGTATAATTTAATTTCGTTGTCTACCTTTTATCAAGACTAACTTAAGTATTAAAACACTGTGAAAATGTGAAAAACTAAAGTGGTTTTTTTGTGTATACTATTCACTAGTATTACATTTAATATACCTATTTACCTGTCAACAAAAAATCAATATACGCAGGTACTTACTTCTCAAAATTGAACATATATATTAATCTTCGTTGTGCTTATAACATATCACCACAATCACCAATCTGCTTGGCAATCTGGTTGATTAATATAATATGAGCTGAGGATCGCTTGTTGTGGCGCTCCGCAAGGGTGGAAGCAGACGTTTATGGGCTGACGTGAACTAACGAACCGGCGCCGCCAAAATTTGAAATTAATTTTAATAGAACCCGAACGTAATTCAAACCTTCGAACTTCGAATATACATTCTGTTTAATATTACTGAATATTTATTTTATACCTTATAATTACTTCAATTCATTTGAATACCTAGCATCAATAAGCAAGCCATACTTCTTAATATAATGTAATAACATTTTTACTAAAGTTATTGTTGATATTTATAAACAGGATTAGCAATTTAAAACCACAAAGAACAACAAATATTTTATTACTTTTGGGCACACTAATTGTGTGCCAAGTAAAGAATACAAAAGTTTTGATGAACGCTCAAATGGTTCGCTAATATCGTACATATCATTTACAAATACGTGTACACTTCTGTCTCGGTAAGTGTGTTCTAATTTATGTTGTGTAGTAGAGAAGCCAGGCGCGGGTTATCATGCAGATTGCGGCGAATCAATAGGGGCGCCTCGGCCACTGACGGCGGATGACGATCAATAGCGTCCCAGCGGAGCTGTCTCCGCATTAAGGGGCTTCCTCGAACGCCCTTACACCTACCCACAGTCTACCTACACTTCGTACATAGCTTAGTGTTACAATACGACCAATATTGCTTCTGTTTGTATGGAAATTGTGAGAATTGATTTCACGGCTGATGTATTATTTGATTTAACATTTTCTAGTAAAGAATTCTAGGATTATTTTGAATGTAATATTACTTAACTACCTAGTTCTAGTAAAGCACAATTTTTATGGTTAGTAAAAATAAATATAAGTTGTGTCTAGTGAAAGTTTTTGAAAAGGGTAATCAGCATAGCATTTCAAACGCAACGAAGTTTTCATTGGCGTTACGATACAAACAGGTGGCTCATTGTTTTAGCTAAATTTACGTTTAATATCGGTAATGTCACGATTACATTGCTCATTTGAAAGTAAAGTCAGTAGAGACTTAATGTGAGGTAGTTTGACAGATCAATAAATTCAATTCACTTCGGAAACAAAAGATAGATATCTTCTACTGAATTCCTTTTATTTTTCAATTTACTAATGTGCTATTATTATTATGTTAGTTATTTAAAAGACTAAACAGCATTTATTAAATCTTTAAAACTTCGTAATTGGCATTTGCAGAGTATACTAATCATGTAGAAATCTCATCGTATCATATATCAATTTGATCATAATAAAGCACGTTTTAAGACATTTATAAATTACCTACTTTGTATAGTGCTGCTTAGATATTATGGGTTATATGCATGCTACGTCGCGGTTCTAGGGCTTTCCTTTCGAGGGTGTACCTGGTTCCCCTGCTTCTAGTACCCGAGACGTTGTGCGGTTTTTAGTCGGTTCGAGTCCGACATAACTAACAGTAGGTGGTAGATACGAAATTTTTTGTGAATAATACCCTTGAAGTGCACCGTTTTTGTTAGATATCGCCATTGTAGACACTCCTGCGTCGCGTAGGACAATTTTCATCTGGAAAATTAAAAGAAAATTAGAATTTTTAACTTTGAATTTTTAAAATTTTTAAATTTTAGAAATTTTTGACGTTTTTGTCGAATAATTCGATAGCCCTCCTTCCTATAGTTTATATTGTTACAGATTTAGATAGCTCTCATCTAGACCTATCTAATAACATCCCTTTTACATAGTTTCGGCATATAGTGACTTAGAAAATTTTACATTTAGTTTGAAATTTTTGGATTTTTGACAGTTTTTGAGGTTATCTTCAATTTTCTTCGATAACCCTTAGTTTTTAAATTACAGTTTATATATATCTAGATAGGTCTCTTCAAGACCCGTCTAAAGACACCCTGTTTGTTCAGTTTGGACAAATAGAAGTTTGAAAAAATTTTACATACAAAATTTTTATTCTTAAATTTGGAGGTTTTTCTCGAATAATTCGTTATTTCTTTATTTGGTATTGACAAGCTATACATATTTGGATAGGTCTCGTCGAGACCCGTCGAAAGACACCAACATTTTTAAGATCACACGTATAGAAAACCAAAAAATCGTCCGCCCACCCTCCCATCTTTTACGGGATATATAGGATTAGCTGCCAGGGATCGTCAACCCTAGGTGGTGACTAAAAAATTTTTTATATTTTATTGTTTTAAAAAATTTCGTATTAGTTCTAAGTAGTTTTAATTGTAGACTGAGGCCTTCTACACCTCTACAAATAAGCGGAACGGTTCTGTAGAACAAAATTTTTAACATTAACTTGACACATACACAATTGACAATTTTCCCCGTACATTCACAATACACATACTCATCACACTCCCTTACATACAAAAATGTTCAACACACCACCAACATCAAGCAAGGCCATGAAGCCGGCTATCCCCGGCGCCACCACCTCCCCTTCAGTAGTTCAGGACGCCGCCAGAATCTTCATAAAGAGACCGGAAACCAAGCGGAGGTCACTCGACAATATGGATCATTACAAGAGGCAGCAGAACAGCTACGCTGACCAGTCGAGTGACCAGTTACTCCAGGAGGTCATGAAGACCTTCGAAGATATCCCTACGAAGGTCCAACAATACCCGCAAATGCGGAAGGACATAAAGACCTTCCTGGAGTCACAGTCCGATAGGTGCATCCGCGTGCTCTTTGAGCTTAGTAAGAGAATGAAGAAAATGGAGACGGCGGCGCCTAGGGCTGCTACGGAAGTGGCAGCAGTGCCCCCCGCAAGGGATGAGGCACTACTGGAGAGGCTGAATGTGCTGGAGAGCACAATCGTCATGAGGTTCGAAGAGATGGAGGTCAGCCGTAAACAGGACTTTGAGCGCCTCGATAGAGACAACGATGAGCGGGGCGCGGACATAATAGACTATATTCACAAAAAAGTCGAGGAGGTGAACCTGGCTACGAAGAAAGCGGCTGAGGGAACCGCGCAGGCCGTAGAGAAAGTGGTGGAGGGGGTCGTGGAGAGGGTCTTCGGGAAGATAGAGGAGACCCAGGTCGATATCGACCAGGCGACCGAGATCATGGTGGTGCGCGCGCAGTCCCAGATTGAGGACCTTATAGGGACTGTCGCTAGGGATGTGGTCATCGAGACCCAGACACACATCGGCGCAGCCATGAAGGGTCTAACACCCGAGACCGTCCCGAGCCCGATCCCGACCCCTATGACTTACGCCAGAGCAGCAGCAACCAGACCCGGGTGCCGACCGGCGCTTCACTCCCTGGCGGTGACCTCCACGGACAGTCAGGAGACTGCCGATGAGGTACTCGCCAGGGTGAAGAGGGCGGTCGACGCCAGGAGTACTGGGCTGAAAATTTGTAAGACCAGAAAGGCGAAAGGCAGCACCGTCATCCTGGGCTGCGACACGGAAGTGGAACAGGGTGAGGGTGCAGCTGGAGAGCCGTGGTGGTGGGTTTGTGGTAGCGCCCATGAGGAATAAGGACCCCCTCGTCGTCCTCAAAGACGTTTTCGTCGAAGACGACGACGAGGACATGTTCAGGGCCCTTTACACCCAGAACACCGACATCTTCATGGGCCTACCACAAGAGGAACAAGAAATGGCCATTAAATACAAGAAGAGAACTAAAAATCCCAAGGCGTCCCATATAGTCATTCAAGTAAAGCCAAAAGTATGGCAAAGAATGACGGAGGCTGGAACCCTCTACCTGGACCTGCAAAGGGTCAGAGTGGAGGACCAGTCTCCGTTAATTCAATGCACGAAGTGTCTCGCATTCGGCCATGGCCGCAAGTTCTGCACCGAAAGTGTGGACAGGTGCAGCCACTGTGGGGGCTCGCATCTACGCGAGAAGTGCCCCGACTATACCGCGAGAATCGAACCGCGGTGCTGCAACTGTTCACACTCTGGGCTGCAGAATGTCGGCCACAATGCCTTCAGTGCTGAGTGCCCAACTCGAAAAAAATGGGACTACCTAGCGAGGTCTAACACCGCGTATTTGTGACTCACACACTCACAGTACACACACCACACAGAATTACATACACCACACAGAAACACTCACACACACATACACTTGATATAGGAATTATATAATAATTATATAAGAATATATCACAAAATGCGCACAACATAGGACACGAACAAGTAAACATACAGAAACACTGTACAAATTACACAATGAGGTGTCAGCAATTATAAATATTTGAATATATATATACATTGCTGACAAAGACAGGAATAAAAAACATACACAACACTGGACAAGTACACGAACATAACACACAGAGTCACAAATATCAAGGTCACACGTTGGAAGAAATGGCTATGTGGGACGTCTTGGACGATTCACTAATAAATAAAACTGATATAACACAAAAAATAAAACACCAAATTTGAAAACAGTAATAAATTATATGAGGGAGAAACAATATAGATATACAACTAAACAACAACAAATAAAACTGTAAAAAAAATCACAAAAAATAAAATTTAATATATTTCAAAACAGATCATAAATAATTGTAATTCAAATGAATAAAAGTAGTTTCAGATAAAAGGCAATAAATAGACATAAGAAATAAATAAAAGACAAGAATAAATAATGTACAAATTAACAATAGATAGAACCAAGATAACAAAACATGTAAAAAAAAATATTGTATCACAAGGCACAGAGATAGTAGATAAATAACGGGAACTTTACCCGAAGATAATTATATAAAAATGAAACGACAAAAAACGACATATGGAATGATAAGGTCCTGTCGTTATTATGGACGGGGAAAAGCGACGGGGTCGAGAGACCTCATAAAAAAAAAAAAAAAAAAAAAAAAAAAAAACAGTAGGTGGTATCCGAGGGGATATCCTCACACACAAAAAAGGTTACATGCATGTAACCTTTTTTACATATAATTAAATATATATAATATAAATACATATAATATAATATAATTACATATTAAAATACTACAATAGGATGGGAATATTGGTAATACCTGCTTGTTTTTAAGAGTTAATATTTTCGAGAAATTTTGTCATATTAGCCGATAGAAAAATATGATACCTACTACTACAGACAAAGTTGCTAGCATATCACTAGTCTTAAATCTCGTAATGATTAAAGATAAATGTTAGGATTGTGCAGTTTTAGTAGAGTATCAGTAAAATTTCAACTTTAATGTTCAGTGGACACTTGAACTTTACATACACACCTCAATTATCAGCAACGACACGACTCAGTATTCATCATTGAGCTTATGCCCCTTCCACACGCCCGTCTCCTTTCGGTTCATTCACCGTCGCCCTGCGCACTGCACGCCGACGCCTAGCTGGCTACTTTCCTAACAGTTAGTTTTTAACTCTTCCTACTCGTTACACAAGAGCTACTTGTACTGAAATCTTTAAAAGTATGCAGATCTTTATAACCTTTGTAAGTATACTAGGAACCCGTCCCGGTTTCGCACGGGTTCATTATGGACAATATTATATAGCCTATGTTTCTCTGAGATGTACAGCTTAATTTTTTCCGACGTCTTCAGCAAATATCGTTATATTTCAGCCAATATACTCAACAATTTAACAAATCGTATATAAAAACCTTACTCAAGAATCACTATCTATTCAAAACCGCGTAAAAATTAAAAATCCGTGCAATAGCTTCTGAGTTAACAGACAGACAGACGCGGCGGAGGACTTTGTTTTATAACGTGTAATGATTTGTTTTACTTAACAAGTTTCAGTAACATTGATCATACTTATATAAAAAATGTTAATCTTGTGTCTACGATAACTTAGCTACATACCTATATAAAAGTATCTATAATACAAAATCGTTTATTTCTTATCAATATAACAATGTCTTTATTAATGTTTTTTCTTTTATTTCCTTGATATTGCTGTGAAAGTTTAGCGTTCTGTTATACGATCGCTAGACGGGATGAACCTTAAACTCAAAAGGTTAAAACATAGGTGAGTTAATTGAATCGCATTGTTGATAACTGTGGCTTTTTAGGGATATTGAAGACATTTATTCGTCAGGTTAATCAAAAATTCTATCTCGTAAACTCACATTAACACATTACAAAATATTTTGTAAGCTTGAACAATAAAAAAAACTATTTTCGTTATGTAACTGGAATCTTTAAAGAACTGAGACCAAAATGCGACTAGTAAGATGAGATAAGAGAGGAGTACCTAACCTTCAGAACAGAATTGTATCATCAACAGTTTTTACAATTCACTTCTGGACATAGGCCTCTTCGTAGAGAGGAACAGAATACCAGAATCTTATCTTTTTATGACATAGTGGGTATGGAAGACGATGGGTCACCTGATATAAAGTGACTGCCGGCCTATGATACGGTACGGCATATGAGGAAGGAGGACCTTGGTTTCTATTCCATCATAATAGCATACCAAAAATGTCAACAAAGCACACGTTAGTGTAAGAAAACTTTTAAAAACGGATAAATGCCAAACGATTAAAAACATAGTGTGTATAGACCTAGTGCAAAAAATGTAGGTACTTAGGCTTCCGTGGATATATAATTCATGTTTTTAAAATTGACCTTGATGTATCGGAACATCAGAAAGGTAAATTGAATGAACGTTGCACCTTACTCAACTGAGTTTTTTTTATGTATGGCCCTGCCAAAATGACTACTCTGCCCGATGGAAAGCATAAGCAGAACCCAAGAGTGGTGGTCACTAGTCACCATACTCATTGCGAATGCAGACAAGGCAACAATACAGCATGGTGACCCACACCATGGTGGCCTGTGATGCTTCTGCATCATTGGGCTTCCGGTCTCGCACTCACCAACGAAGCACGACAGCACGATCGCTGTCTTTTTACGTTGGTTTTCTGTGCGAGGGTAGTACCGTCCCGGACGAGCCGACCCGTTCGTTCTGAAATCAGCGTTGTCTACTGTAGTGTATTATCTATGATCAGCGTGGCTCTACTAAATTGAAAAAAATATTTTACTCTATAGTTCAACGTTACAGACAAATTTTATTTTATTGTTTCACCTTACAAAAAAAAATACTTCTTATGATTACATTAGAATGTAAAATTCTTAATACGAATAGAGTAGTTGACGCCTTAGTCAAATTAGTTATTTTTATCATAGATCTGTCAAAACGATAACTTTGTATGAAACATGTATCAAATGCAAACTTGTGCCATCATGGTTTAAGACTACTCAATTAAGCAATATATTTCAATGTTTACTTGATAACAATTTGTAATAGAAATCAAAAGCTGTAATAATTATATTTTCCGAGATGTTTTGTAATATTCGTTTTATTTTAATGAAAGAGACATCAGTATGTATTAATGATACAATCAACTACCCTATTAGTGCGTTGCCGTTCTTCTATGATCTACTTTGAATTTTGTTGACTGTGTCTGTATAGCATTTTTCACATTTTTATCATTTCAGAGCGGTTATGTGATTTTATCGGTAATTTGTTTACTTATCTATACAAATAAATAAAATTGAAGTGTCTGTTTGTAATATTAAAATAACGCGTTTTACTAAATGCATATGTATGTAAACACGGTACATATACCACAAATGTTGTTAAAAAAATTGTCTGTCTGTCTGTTCGGGTAATCTCTGAAACGGCTGGACCGATTTTGACGAGACTTTCACTGGCAGGTAGCTGATGATCCAGGGAGTAACTTAGGCTTCTTTTTTTAGACTAACTTTGTCGCGGGTAACACCGCGGGGTTCAGCTAGTCTTATATATAAAAATCAATTGCTGTTCGTTTCTCTCGCTAAAACTCAATAACGGCTGAACCAATTTAGTTGGTTTTAGCTTTAAAATGTTAGTCGTAGTCCAGGGAAGGTATAAACGGTAAAGAAACAAAAAGTAAAAACTAAAACCCAACTACGACAAAAACGACGCTGAAAAAGCATGCGTCGTTTTAGTCGTAGTTGGGTTTTAGTTTTTACTTTTTTTTATTTAAAATGTTTTGGTGCCTCTATAATATTAATTTCTTTACAAACAATATTTTAAATAGGTACTATAGAAATATTACAATTATTGAATAAATACGGACAAAATCACGAGTAAATTCTAGTAATATATATATTTTTGAAATGTACAAGTAACGCCCTTTCCAAGGATACCAAACACGACATATTTATCTAAAATTATTTTTTAATATAGTGCTTTCTGTCGGCTAGAGGGCGCCACATAAGATTCAGTGACCCGTCATATAGCCTATAACCAGAAGACGATCATGACGCTTCTAACGACACCTCATTTGTCCAGTTTTAATGAGTAGTTAAGGAGTAAGTGAGGGAACAAATGAACATACATACATACATAGCCTGTCAAAATCATAACCCTCCTTTGACTTTGCCGTAGTCGGGTAATAAGAAATAACTTAAAAATCCAAATGTCACTTGTATTAAATAGCGGGCACAGCTCGTCGTAAATAGATAACTACCACGTTTTGACCACAGCCATGTCCGCGTATATGTCAGTTAAAGACATATCTACAGAGTTTGTTTTGAATTTATAAGTAATATTAGTATGGATTTGCAACGTTGTTAATAACGTTAATAAATAAGAAACATTACTCTATAGGGATCAGAAACATCTCGTGTATTGACGGATTAAGAATAGTTACGGATTATCACTACCCCTACTCATTCTAAGGGAGCAAAGTATGTAGAACAACATTACTGCTAACGATAACTTGTAACAAACCCTTTTTTTACCTGTGGAAACCCTCACGGGCCGTCACCCCACCGGGGTGTGCGGCGGGGCGATATGTCGAAATCAGACCGACTAAAAACACATACAGAAATGCACACCTGAGATGGGAGGAAGACATCCGGACCCATCCCGTCTGGGCGGTGCACTGACGCGGGTACCGTCTGCTGGTAAACTCTTAATTTAGGCGACATACGGCACACGCGTACGTCACTTCCTCGCAACTGACAACTGGAGCGGATGGAGGGGAAAACCTGTCCCATCATGTGGCTACACTCAGGGCAGCATGAGGCGCGGTCCGTAGGGTATTGCGGGGTGCGGCGGCGAATTGGGTCTGAGTGGAGGTGGTCCTCTCAGGCCTTCTCTGCGGCATGCTTCTGCGTCTTAGAGATAATAAAAAAATAACGTCTTCGCAGAAGGTTACGACCGCGGTAAAACAGCTGTCGCTACTGGCCATGAAGCGTATGACGGCCAGTAGCGATAGATCTGCTCCAATGACTAAACTGAAGGCCCGACGCTGCCTCGCCCAGGCAGGGCCAATCACCAGCGAGTGCTGGGCCGAGTGTTCACTGCAATCGCAGTGGTGACAAGCGGGACTTAGATCGAGTGCAGGTACTTCCCGAAACAACCGTGCCCGCAAAATACCTGCGTCAGTCGTCAGTCCCGTGCTGCCACCCTGCCAACTCGAGGATGACCGGCTGCAGAGCCTACATGGCGGCAAAGCCAGCGCTTGGAATCTAAAGCCGGGCGACCAGCTAGCCATCGTGGATCAAAGAGCGGCTTCACGCGTCTCGAGTACCTCTTCGGGCGGAGGCCGAAAGTCGTTCTCCGCTCGGAAGTGAGCTGTCCGCCGATAAACTTCAGCGAAAACGCCTCCAAATCCCACGGCGCGCCACCGGGACGGTGCGGTAACCGCGTATGGCTCTGTCCGCCAATATCCTGTGGGGACCCAAGAGACGAAGCCGCCATATATAAAGCAAACCCTTTTTTTACCTGTGAAAACCCCCTCGGGCCGTCACCTCACCGGGTTTTGCGGCGGGGAAGTCAGCATGAAAAAATCTATTTTTACAATTGTTGTGTCTGTCTGTTTGTTACAGCTACTATAGGGAACGGATGGTCCGATTTTGGCTTTCACTGGCAGATAGCTGATGATTTAAAGGTAAAATAGGCAATTTTTTCAAAACTAGCTTCGCCCCACGGTGTTATCCTTGGTTATTTCTGGAAAGCTACAACAACAACAGTGCGTAATAACGCAGGGCTCAGCTAGTCACTAATAAGGAAACAAATTAATTACAACAGAAAATGTATGAAGCATACTTTTATTTATAACATAATTTAAAATCATGTAAATCTTGTAAAATCTGATTAAAATATCCAACAATACTATGTTAACATACATAATATATAATAAATCTTACGCTTATGATGTCTATATCTATCTAGATTCGGTATATCTAATATCTAAGATAATATTCTATAAATAATAATTAACAATTTTCACTAATGGCATTCGACACTGGAGTAATGATGAAATCAACAATTTTATCATTAACCCATTTGCGCCCATTGTACTCAACTGGGATAGTTTATTTGTAGCTTTTCCTCTAAACTTGCTCATTCCTTTCATATTCTAAATGGTTTATTATGTACAAAAAGTAAAATTTTGTCAGTGTGTTTATAAAATAATTATTTTGCGACCATACCCTCAATTTATAGGGGCCAGTAGGCAAATCAGATGCAAAATAATTATTATAGCCAAAAAGTATAGCATTCCTACTTACCTGTAGATTACTACTACTCACAGATAGATTAATTATTTATAAACCAAGACAAATTTTATAGGACAAACGAATGAATAACATTTTTATAATTTTCATGGTAATTTTTGAACACAAATGGGTTAAAAATAAATAACAGTAGGTAAAAAATAAGCATTTGCTTTAACTATATCTAAACTTATTTTGCTAACAAAGGAGAGATAGATATAAATGGTAACTTAACTAAATTTATTTAAAAATTCTATTAATTTAATAACTTAAACAAAAACATTTTGGCACAAAATACCAAAATTATAAAATATGAAATATCATTTTTATGATATAAATATATCAATATAAAAGCTCTCGAGTAACCCTATAGATCATAGGATATGTGACTCAACTAGTATTACAAAACAAAATTCAACTATCTCAGAATTTACACATTAAATTCTGCATGCATGCATAATAAGTACCTCAAATATAGGTACAAGAAGTAATCCCCGACTTCTTAATATTTTGTATATATATCGTGGATAAGCCAACAGATCTCAGTAATATATTCACATCGACACTGCATTATGACCTTGTAACTAGTGAGTCATTCGGTCTATTCTATTAGACTGGACAGTGACATTTGTCTTGTTTTTGAACCGGCTACAATGCAGATTACATGCAATTATACAGACCCTTTCATAAGAATCGCAACAATAAAGAAAGCATGTCTCAAAACTTCAGCTCCAAAACATTGACCAAGTGAGGTCAACAGAGATCTTTTCTATATCTTGGACACTGACGTGAATCTTATGTTATTTGTACTTTTCTAATACAAAATCAACTTGCACATAGTAAATTATAAACAGTATTTAATACTATTTACCGTAATAGAAAAAACTGAAACGAAAAAAAACTAAATTACTTAAAACATCTTAACACGAGATATAAATTTCAACTTTCAGTACTCAATAAAACTGTTATTCATAGTACAAAACTTAGGAAAATAGCATCATTATAACATCACTCATTCTAGAGCCAATGATTCTGATTATTATCACTAACAAAGCAATATCTTATAGGTGCCGACATTTAACTTGGCCAGATTCGTTAGATGCGCAGTATTCGTTTTTTAGGTCCCTTTGGTTGACAAATAGACGCGGGGACTCATGTAGCACCGTTCCGAGCAAGCGATTGGTGCGTAAGTCGACTACATTTAAATTTTGCTTGTTTTGATTTGTTGCACTAGTGTACTATACGCGAACTTACCCCCACTATGACGAAGTTTGGCCAAGTTAGATGCCGGCACCTATACCAGTGAAACTAAATTTCCAGTGGTTATCTACTATAAGAATATTACATCTTTAACATAAATCCAAGTTATTAACTAGGAACTATTTGAATAAACACTTCGTAACCTTTAGATAGGGTTTATCTATTAAAATATGCCTCATGCTGAAAGGAAAACAACTTGAATGTGTATATACTAAAACTAAAATGTAACTGATATATCTATAATATCACTCATCTTGTTGAATCTACTTCACAATGTCGTTAGTTTCACAGCACCAAGAAAGATGCCACACATACAATGCACCATTTCCATAAGACGTATAGACGGCACACGGTACACAAACGAGTACACACATAATATATATTATGATATAGCACGGAAGATAGAGAACTAACTTTCAGGTATGGACCACTAACAAGTATATTATAGTGAAATACATTGATGTCTGTCTATATAATATATGTGTACACTTTTATAGAAAATGTAATCCAGCATATTATCTTCCTACCAATACACATGTCACATGATCAAATCGTTTCTTTAATTATATTATATTCACACAAAAAACAAACACTATCACTTTCAACCACAGTATTGTTACACTGTCGCAAATTTAATTCACAATTACAAATTAGTGAATAGTCCTCGAAATACTGTTTCAATGAAGATTCTAAATTTCATACTCAACCAATTGCATATAATATAATATATAGGCACAATACTGGCTCTATGTATATGGTTATAAAAATTCAAATTTATATTTTTCTATTTTTGAACAAGCAAAAGCTATCATATCAGTCTCATTCACTGCTAAAATTTTAACTAATATTTATTTCAGCAATAGTATTTTTTTCTGCTCTAAAAGGCACAAACACTTCCCATGTCATTATCTAATATCTCAATTGACAATGAACCTAAGGCACAGATTTGTAGAATAATAAATGAAAATTAATTCCTTTGACCATGACTGGTCCACATATGTTCTTTGAATGTCTCTCGCATAGTGAATGACCTCGGACAAAGGTAGCAACAAAGTCGATTGGTCAAGTCAGAGTGCATTAATCTAACATGATATTTTAAAGCTGACTGGTTGGAATACTTCATGCCACAATGAGGGCAATCTCCACAAATAGCTGCATGGTTTGATTGCTGATGTGCCAAACCTTGCGAAGTTGAAGCTCCACCGGATATTACGGGAACAGTGGACATTCCGGCAAGTAGTAGAAGAGCTTGAGACTGCTCTTGCGAGTATGTGCTGTCTGAATCTGTACCATCCTGATGTTCAGACAATAACACTTCAGGTTCATATTCCATTTCAGATTTCGGCGACTGTTTCTCAGGTTTTACAGCATTATCTTCTGTTGTTTTGACAGGACTTTGTGATGAAGCATTGGTGAATGTGACTGCATCTGGAAGATCTTTGGACAACCTGGTTGTGTGGACATCCACCATGACATTTGACACTTTCTTTACAGTCGTATTGTTGGCACTAATTTCACTTTTAGATGGATTGATCCCTGAAAGATTTAATTAAATTTATTTTAACACTAACTGTTGCCTATGCCTATGTGTAATGGCCTAAGTCGGTTATCGCGGCAAATAGTAGCCTATGTGTTATTCTGATGTATAAACTATATTACTGTAAAGTTCCATCCAAATCCGTCCACTAGTTTTTACGTGAAGAAGTAACAAACAATACACACTCACAAACTTTCGCCTTTATTTATTAGTGTGATGTGATAAACTTTAACATTAATACCTTAAAAAGTGGTTTATCCGTAAAAAGTTACTAACCTGACAGTAGGGACCTGGCAAGCATACTGTTCTCATAATCAGGAAGACTATCATCATTATCTGAGGCTATGTTTAATGATAAAGCAGGTGAATTGTTGTCATCATTTCTTTCAGTTTTTATTGTAATCGGAATGTTGTCTCCTTGAGCATTGGCCTGAAAAGATATGAACTGTTAGAATTTCATAAGAACTTATACAATAAAAGTTCTACTTTAACAACAGTAAACCAACTAGTGGTTAAAAAAAATTATACAATTCAAGTATTTAATCAGTGTTTTCAGCAAGATGCTAAAAACACTGATTAAATACTTGAACTGTATTGCTAAAACACTGATTTAATTTTTATAAAAAATACATAGATCAGTCTTCTCATTTTTCTGTACCGAGATTGTTTTTTGTGTACATTTATTATTGTTTCTCACAATTATTATATTTGGCATATTTTTCCTATTGACTAGATACATATCAAGATAAGTTGCAGAGAAATCTTTTTGTTTTCATTACTAGCCACTTTGTCATTATCTCAAACTAATATCTTCTCTTTCTGGTGCATTTCTACTAGCAACTACGACTTTTTCAGAAACTATTTTCTATATAAAAAAATACACAGTACCTGCTGAACAGGAGCTGAACTTTTGCCATTGGTGGTTATAACTGCAGGTTCACTCTTTCCATCATTTTTTTTGTCTACATTATTTTCTGATAAGAACATAGAGTTATCAAATTTAGTAGTTTGCTGTGTAAAATTATTTCTATTATAAATATCACAAGTTTCTATAACTTTACTCTTTTTGTGATTATCCCCAATAATTACATCACTTGGTTTGTCTGAAGTACTACTACGTCGCTTCTTTAGAGCTGGCAGTTTTGAATCCTTTTGATTGCCACCAATATGAGGTTTTGATGATATAGTCAACTGTGTGTATAACTTGTTTGATGTATTGGGTGATGAAAAGATTTCCTTCTGAAAATTTTAAAATAAACAATTTGAGACTAGAGTAGCGACTCTTTGGAGATGGTGGCATGTAGTGGCAATTAAATATGACCCTTTAGCCACATTAGAAACCAGTTTCCATCCTACAGAAATAATATCGTAATTTTCATTCAGAAAATAACTATTTTGTTACAATAAGTACAATTTACCTTTTTCATTGAAATTTATACTCCTAGTAAACAATGTTTATTTTATAACTGTTCACATGTGCACTTACCTACAGTATTTTACTTTAATGTTTAACATCATAATTTTATCATCATCATCATCAGCCTACCGCAATCCATAGCTGGACATAGGCTTCTCCAATTTTTTCATACAGCAAATCATTTCTCAAGGACTTCTATTAAGCAAACATTTGTATGTTGGATGAGATTCCAAAAAAGTTCCAGTATTCTTTGTTGGAAACCGGTTTCCAATCATTGTTTCGCCGTTGGCCAAAAGGAAATATTATTAAATGATTTCATGGTTTCTAAATGGTACAGATTAGGATATATGTACTTATAATTTTAAACTTATTAGTTATATATTTAAGTTATAATTGTTAAAGTAGCATGTAACATCTACAACCCATAACATTCCACGACTAGGCTCAGGTCTCCTTTCATAAGAGGGTTAAAGCCACAGGTCCCCACGCTGGCCTAGTGTGGGGACTGGCAAGACAACGTTGTGGCTATGTAATCTTGCCGTTGGAAGTTTTCAAGCTGCCCAAAGGCCTCCAACTAAGCTTCACAACTGTTATCGTATGATAACAACCAGGACCAACTGCATTACATGGCCTCCGAATCACACTAATGGTAGCATGCCATCAACGGTTAGGTACTGTCCATCCAGGTACTGACCGTGCCGTCATTGCCTCTGTCTTATAGTCAATGAGTGCAACTGGGCTACGAGCGCCTCAATGTATGTTTATTTAATATTAATTACTAGCTGACCCGGCAAACTTCGCACTGCCACCCAACTAAGACACAAAAAATTACTTTTCCCATTATCTTTCAATTTTTCTTGTACACAAACCTTGTTCTAACAATAACGAACACATAAAACAGCCGATTAGAAGTTATGGGCGTACATAAATTTCAGCGATTAATTTTTGTATTATATTATATATATTTATCAATTAGAACATGTACCTGCATTATATTATCACAATTATTGTTTTCAGTCACAAAACATAGTCATAATTGTAGCTAAGCTCCGTAAATAAAGATTTTAAAATAAAATACAAAACATGAAAAGCCTGATTGTATTTTTTAAACATGTTATCCATATTGATGTACTTCAGTCTTCTCGTTGCCTGATGGCAAAGCTTAGAGTTGCATACTTCTAACTTGAACTCTGATTTGCTTAAGCTACTCATTTACCAGCCCATTCTTATAGACAATATCCCTTTTCTACCAATATCTTCTCTTCAATATTACAAATTTTACATATCTCATTTAAATTCTGAAGTGCCTACGTGATGGCAATAGGCCAACCCCTATTTAATCAAAGGTGGTTAAAAAGGGTATTAATTATAAATATGTATGATGTTACTAACAAACTAAAATGTTATTAATCTTACTAAAAGTATATATATTTTTTTACCTGTTGAGTTACACCAGTTAATCCTTTCACTTGCAGTAATGCTGCAGTGTGTAGAAATGAGGACAGCTTGCTCTCTTCAATAAAAACTTCACCCTGATACATATAAGACAACAGACTGACAATATCATCTGCTGACACATCCTTCAATATTATGACTGGATGTTGACAAGGGTTTTCCTGTAATGAACATAAGAAATATTAGAACTGAGTTCTACTAAACATTTGTAATTATTTTATTATGTTAGTGCATGAGGATTGAGATTGAATATGACAATAATATTTACATAACCTTAACTTCTGTTGACATGTGTATTACTGAGAAAAAAATATTTGCGACATGATTTAATTAAATAAATAATAATAAATTTATATGATAAATAACATAGCAAGGTTAAATCTAGGATCTTTCTTCTTGTAAAAGGGTCAGTGAAAAAGGAAAAGTGCAAGATAATATCAGTACTATGTGTAACATATTCTTGGTATAAATATGAAGGTTATTAATGTCCTAAGTCATTCACCTTGAACACATTCCTGAAGTACGGGCTGCACGCTGACAATATGACTTTATGGGCCTTGATATTTTTGCCTTCGCAGGTGAGCGTTACATCGACCAAATCTTCTGAACACTTCAATGAATCTAAAGCACTCACTATGTTTGACTGGAAGTTATTCCAACGTAAACAAAATTGATCAGCCATCCCTACAGTTTATGTTGATTATTCTGCAAAACAAAATTATTTATGCTGACTTATAGCTTTGACAAATGACAATATTAACGAAAACTGAACGTATTTATTTAAATTGTCAATTCTCGAAACATGTAACATCGAATAAAAATTACACTAACCTGTAGAAAATAGCTCATTACAATAACAGTAAACATGAGCTTAACTTAATTTTTAACACTCAATAGAAACAAAATCTTTCTAAAAATGCAATAATCGACCTCGACCTTTTTCTTTCACTTTCTTGCAATGCAAAACGGTATTTAAAAAGTATAACCCCATAGAACTGTAGTCTATGGAACTAGAGAATTACTTAAAGGATAAATATGCTCCAAAGAGAATTACAATTAGATGGGAACCAAGGAATCGACTAAAAATAGTGTAACTTTGGAGCGGAAGGAGCGCTGAACAAGCGGAAAGCGTGATCGTAGTAGAGAGAGACTGAGATTCGATAGATTCTGTCTCTCTTACGCAAGCTTCTGATTGGTGGACGTACATACAAATTTGCGTGACTTATTTGGCGGGAAATACACCTACCAATCAATCAGAAGCTTGCGTGAGAGAGACAGACTTTAACTAACCTCAGTCTCTCTCTCTACTCCGATCACGCTTTCCCGTGCGCCTCCAGTGGTAAAATTTAAAAGTTACCTAAAAACGACACTTTGGTTTTAAGTTGGGGACAATAATATGTTTAGACATTATCATTATTAATTCTCAGACATCAGATGGATCACGATTACATACAAAAACTGTTGTCCATAAGGACTATAAAGTCTAATCTTATATGTATGTTAACTTAAGGTTTATGATTTTGCTGTCTGGTAGACAACCTGAGAGAAAAACTTCTCTTCTATTATTCACCCAATAAAACTCAACTACTACTATATATTTTGCAATGTATTTGATTTATTCGATTTCAAAAAACTATTTCTAATAAAAACTGAAAAACGTAACATTATTGCGTTCCAAAAGAAGTATTTAAAGAGATTCAGGAATAAGTTTTTGTTTGTTCTCAAAGGACAAAATTATGAAGAAAAAATTAAGAAGGGCAAGTCGATTTCACCAACAATTAGAGTTGGTTCTCATCAGTTTCAAGCTTAATTTTTTGTCCATACAATATGAATATTTTTGAAATACATGAAACGGACACAAAGAACACTTGGACTCAGAACAACATTTGTGGATCACGCAAGTGTTGTTCCATGTGGGATTTGGAGCCATAACACTTAACGTATGTATGTATGTATTTTATTTTGTATTGTATTATGTGTATTTTACAAGTTATTTATTTAGTTTAAGCTAAGATGAGTTGCTCGTCAGAAAACGAGATTATACTTTTTGTTTCAGATTCTAAAAGACATGTTTTTTTTCTAATATTGCACTGTCTCAATTATTCTTAAAATAAACTCTGATTTAGAAATACCATTGTGCATTGCCCAAAACATAAAACCAATTGCTCAAGAAAATAGGCCGCATTTAGTAAATATTTTTTTTGGTGACGTTGTATCGAAAAATGTTCAAAAAGTATTTTTCTTAGACAGCTTCAAAATTTGACACTTAAGGTGCTAGTTAGAACCTTTTGCATCGCCAATAGGCCGCCATAGTTTGGGTCATGCTGTACTGTTGCATTGTCTACATTCGCAATGAGTATGGTTACCATTTGGTAAAAAAAGAGAAATCAGATCAATGTGAATCGACTACTGCTGGATGAAATCACAGGAAAATCGATTTCTAAAGTGTTTCTTTTCCTAGGCTGTATTTTCAACGCAAATATCAATACAATTGAGAAAACAATAAAGATACATAATGAGCGATCTCGTATTAGTAAACTCAGGTATTTTTTGAAATGGTTAGTCGATTCAGTAATTTGCATGACTGATTTGGCGGGAAATACACTAACCAATCAGAAGCTTGCGTAAGAGAGACAGGCACTACCCAAACTCAGTCTCTCTACTCCGATCACGCATTCCATCTTTTCGGCTGCCCCTGGAGGTATGATTTACCATGTAATATATGCTCTAAGTTATTAAGTGATCAATTTAGTGAGTATCCATCGACATCCCTACTACTGTCATTCAAGTCAAGTAATTATTTCAAGTCCTATAATTGTTTGATAGAAGTTGTGGTGTGTGAAAACAAAAGTCAGCAATATCTTTGTTCTAACTAATATTTTATCTCTAATATAAGAGCTTACAGTTTCTAAAACGGTATTTTTAAAGTATAATAATGGCAAATGATCCAGAGAGATTCGATACAATGCTATTGGCAATGGCACAACAGCATGAAGGCGGTGTTAAAGACGTAAGAAAATGTTTTAATTTAAATAAAATAAAAGGAGTTCTTGTCATGAAATGATAGTTTTGTTATTGCCGTTTTTACACTAAGTTCATATTGACGAACATACAGCGTTGAAAATAATTTTCTCGATTGTTCTATCAGGTTCCGCCGCGCAGTATTGATCACATGCGGCTAAATAGTGATGTTTGCTAGGTTACCATAGCATCCTACAAGCAATAACTTTTCATTAACAATAATTAAAACTGCATACATTAGCCATAATGTATTTTGGATAGAATATAATAAATGCTAATTTTTTTATTCTTTTTCTATTCAATTCTAATAAGAATCAACTGAAGTTGAAAGAAGGCTGACTATAAAATACTAAGATATTTGCTTTGAATTTTTTCAGTTGCTGAATACAATAGTGAGTTTTCTTGCAAGAAAAACAGATTTCTTCACTGGTGGAGGAGATGGAGTATGGGAGAAAGTGAGTATAAAAACAAAGGCACTGTCAAGTCATGCTGACTATGCATAATTGAGAGTAACTAGTAGTAGTAAAAAGTAGTTTCTCTGCTTTAGCAAAACAAAGGCTTCTGTGCATATCAATTTTCAGTTACATGTGCACTGTTATCCATGTAAACGAAATTACACTTTACCTTTACCTTCACTACTTTATCAAAAAATACTGATCTAAAATATTAAATATATAATTAAACATTGATGACAAATTAAATTGGAAGAAGCATAATGCTATGGTTAGTGGTAGACTAAGGAAACATATATATATTTAGAGGCTTGAGAATGATACATGATCCTTTACTTTTAATCCAAAACCTATTACTTATATATACCTATAACCTATGAACCTATGCATTGTAACAATTGTTTTTCTTGTCTTTGGAAAGTAACTGACTCCCAACACACAGCTAACGCTATTTTGGGAGTCAGGGCTATACAGATTTTTGTATTTTTTATGTTACAATAAAGATTATTATTATTATAATTTAGAATGTGTTTTAATGATGGGCATCAAAGCCTTTGATCAATATGAGATATTGTTATGTTTACACCTCAGGTAAATCACAACAAACCATAATATCCCACTGCTGGGCTCAAGTCTCCTCTCAGGAAGGAATGTTCAGGCCATACGTCCCCACACTGGCCAAGTGTGGGTTGAGGACTGGCAAGACTATGTTGTGGCTACATAATCTTGCCGTTGGATGTTTTTTACCCACCCAAAAACCTCCAACTAAGCTTTATATAATTTTAGTAGGATATAAATCTGGAAATACATTATATATTACAAATTATGAATGAGTATTTATTTTTTGTTCAATTGTAGAATAAAGCAATTGAATGTAGAATGACTGAATTTTCTCAGCTATTTATTAGAAACTTACAATAAAACTGGACCACAACAGTAAACCTGATTCTTTTTCTTTAATTTTTTTTGGGTACGTTGCATTTGATCTTGTTTAACAGCCTATAAATTAAAAAACACAAATGTTATGACTACAAAGTTTTATATCGTTACAGCCAAAAAGTGTATAGTCCTATTGATTTTAATACTGTAAAATAAAATATATGCTTGTATGCCAAGCTTGTATCCTCATATTTGACTTTAAGTTAAATTTAAGACTACTATATATAACTTTTTTTAATAACTGTTTTATTTTTTATTTCCAGGTAGTTAAGGAAACCTTTTACACCCACGCAAAAAAAGCTCAAGAAGAAGCAGATAGAATAAAAAAGGAAAAAAGTGAAGCTGAAAAGAGATTGAAGGACATACAACAAAAGAAAGAGCAAGAAAGAATGGCGCAGGATTTCACCCCTGCCTCTGTTACTGAAGTTTCAGAAGAGGAAGCTGTTGAAATTCAAGAAGATATTGAGAAGGAGAAGATTACTAGTAAGTAAAACTATTAGCTGTCCCAAGGTAATTCGTTTGCGTCTCATGCTCGGCTCAATTCCCATTGGTATAACAAATAAGAGTGATGTTAAAAATCCTAACTTACACATGCCAGCAAATCACACATTTAAAAGAAAAACCTAAAAGTGACAAGAGAATTATAGAAATACTCATATAATAAATGCAAAAGTAACTCTGTCTATCTGTCTGTCACACTTCAAACTGCGGCATGGATTTCAACGAAATTTGAAACCTTTCCAATGGACCTCTTTACCGGAGCCGCGGGCAAAAGCTAGTAGATAATATTTCAAAGTGGCATGCAGGCAGTTAAAAAATATTTATAATGTCACCTGATATCACCCCTATTGATGTTATAAAGTGTGAACAAATTTGTTTACCACTAAAGAGTTTATAGTAAGCCAACCTTAAAAGACATATTGTGTAAACTTTTTTTTTAAACTTTTAAGGGAGAAATATTTTTTTCAACATTATTTTTGTGAAACTTTAATCACTAAGGTACGCAGCGCATGCAGTGCAAGCTCGTAAAAGGAATCATTTTGCTCCATTATTGCAACATTTTTCATTGATACTTTTCTCCTTTTAGTCGCTGAGTTATGATACATAGCCTATAGCCTTCCTTAATAACTGGACTATTTAATACTGCAATAAGTTTTTTAACTGGCCTGATACCAGTTATTCCTGAGATCAGCTTATTCAACCAAACACGCAAAGAAAAAAACTCATCAGATTAAAATAATTAGTATTGATTATTGAATTGCCTGAACTAAAAAATCCCTGATTTTACTCATAAGAGAAATAGATTGTTCATTTTTGTAATGATCTGTTGTCGTTGTCTGTCGCTGTCTGATGAATCGATTCTTAAAGAATCGGAGGATAAAGGAGGCCCATACTCCAAAATCCCCCAAAAACCGGCAGCGCACTTGTGACACATCTTGAGTTGCAGGTGTCCATCGGAGGCGGCAATCGTTTACCATCACGCTTTACGTCTGCTAGCTTGCTCACTATTCCCTAAAAAAAATGATAACTTTTTATAACTGACAACCTAAGAATTATAAAATAAACATTTGCCTAGAAACTGAAGTTGGGAGTGGTGATGGCAGTTCTACTGAACCGCAAGCAGCTGAACCCGATGAAGATGAAGATCCTAAGGAGAAAAACAAAATGAAGCCTAACTCTGGAAATGGATGCGACCTTGAAAACTATAGATGGACACAGACTTTGGAAGAAGTTGAGGTGAGTAGTGTTAATGATAGATTTTTGAAATTTTGTACCCTAATACTTAGATTATTTTATTAGTATAGATAGATTTAAAACTATATTTGCAAAGAAATGTGATACATTGAAGTCGAATGCAATTTTATGGAGTTTATGGAGATAAAACCTTTATTGCTTGTAATCTAAATAGACTACTAGAACAAGAAAAACTAATTTCAATTTTGATAGAAAGCCTGTTTTTTTAATGAGTAATTTTTACCCTACGTGGAGTATGAAGGAAATAGGAAAAACAATACATGTAAACGAAGATAAGCTTAGAATAAAAAAAGCTTACATTACTTGTGTTCCCTCCTCTGGCTCTTATGACTGCTTCCATTCGATTTTTCATCGATGGTATGAGAGTTACGACCACGTGATTTGGAATGTTCTCTCATCCTTCTTATATTACTCTCTGCAGCTTGCCAAGAGCCTCTGGGGCAGGCCCTCTTCATCGAACGCGTCTTTTTGGTTCATCCCATAAATGTTCTATCGGATTCATATCCTTGCTGGTCATTCCATAACCGAGATACCGACTTGAAAGAGATTATCTCGTATGACGGCCACAGTGTAAGCTCGAGCATTATCATATATGAATATGAACTCCTCACCAGCAAAATCTGCATAGGGCATCTCATGATCGCGTAGACATTGTTCGATGTAAAGCTCACTGTTTACTGACGGTACACGCGGTTAAGACACAAAGGCAAGCTCTGTGTTACCTATCGTGGGCGCTAGTACCACCCTATCTTTCCCAAACTTTAAGATTTCAAATGAATGAATGAATTAATTAATGAAATGAAAAAAAAACTCCGAAAGCTTAGTGTTAGGTTAGATATACACTTTTTAAAATAATGTGTATTAACTAGTTGTTACCCGCGGTTCCTCCCGCGTATATGTCGCTCATCGCGACAAATAGTAGCCTATGTGTTCTTCTGATGTATAAGCTATATTACTGTAAAGTTTCATCCAAATTTGTTTAGTAGTTTTTGCTTGAAAGAGTAACAAACATCCATTCATTCATCCATACTTACAAACTTTCGCGTTTATAATAATAGTATAGATTATTTCAATTATTTACCTTTTGACTCACGTGAGTAACTTGAGCTCGCCAATCGAGAGTTGAGTCAATATATAGATACAGGTCCTTGACTACAGGGTTAAAAGGTATTGCGAATCCGTTAAATACAATCGGTGAGATTGAAGCAATGTTGAATCTGCTTATCATGCGTTTGCTGCCTACAATGATCGCCTGACATTTGGTAGGTAGGGTTTACAGACAATCCGAATTTCATCGACCAAGTACATATGGTTTGTAGGTTCTTATTAACTTCGTCAACAGCCCGCTCCAAATCCTCTACTCTTGCCTGTGAATACAACTGCAGATTTAGCATACAGGTGATACGTACACGAAGATGTTTTGTGAGGAGGCTAATAAGTATTGCGAAGAGAAGAAGAGATAATATACCACCTTTAGGAACGCCATCGTTGAGGTCGCGCAAACTCGAAGACAGGTTACTTCTACACGAACACACTGCCCCTAAAGATAGGAGGAGAACCATTCCAGTGCCTCTGAAGAAATCATTAGATGTGTGAGGATAGCTAGCAGGATTTCGTGATTGATGGTGCCAAAGGCATTAGAGAAGTCCACTAAGACAAGAACTGCCCATGCCCCTTCTAATGTCACTAGTCACTTTTAGGAGAGCGGTCACTGTGCTGTGGCCGCGCCTGAAGCCAGATTGATTGTATATATTTACAAAAAAAGTATTTATGTATTTATATCAGTTGTCTAGTACCAATAATACAAGCTCTGCTAATTTGGGACTAGATGGCGTTATATGTTAGATATCCGAAAGATTTATTTATTTAGTAGACTGCTAGAACAAGAAAAAGTTTTAAAAAAGACTTGATAAAAATTTATATAGCCTATGACATCCGGGTTATTATTAAGAATCTATTGACACCATTCATTTAAATCGGTTCAGTAGTTTATACGCTACGGTGTAACATACAAACATATATAGACTGCCAAAAATATTACCCTTCCTTTTAGCTTTGCTTGTAGTCGGGAAAAAAAGTAAATAATGGAAACTACAAAATAAATTGAATAGTGTTCGTAGCTACTCGGTCGATTGGTTCACTTGTTTTTTAGATGCGAATGAACCAACCTGAGATACGTGTGAAAGTTAGATTCGATTCTTGAGACTATTATAATACCAGTGCAAAAACAGTTCGTCACACGACACAACACTCTTGCTGAAAGATGTACAAATAAAGATTCCAAAAAAAAACACAAAATATCGAAGTTAATTTAAAGTCTAAGGGAGACCTTGAATTAACTCTGACGTGAAGGAATCAATAGCAACGGCATGTCCACATTGCATGATGGAGCTAAAAGAGACTGAAGGTCAAGGTCATTGAGTATCGTCTTGAATGTCAGACAACGTAACTGCTGGACATAGGTCTGTCCTTAGAAAGGAAAATTTAACCTTCCTCTTATGGAGGTTTGTATAGGATTTGTTTCAAGTTCACCTTGTCTTTGCAGTGCTGTAAACTCGCGTAGATTGCTCGCTTAGACACCTTGTCGGCTTCATCACAAAATTTTGTTAAAGACTTGCTACATGTTTTAGGCTTACAAACTCGTAGGAGACAATGAAATAAAAAATAAGTCTGGAATGTAAATTCATCTCGTTTATTATCACAGTTCTTAGACAATAATTGAATTAATAAAATTCATTTATTCTTGAGCCAACTCGAAGTTACAAAATGTTTTATAACAACGGCAAGGCGGGTAACACTTTGTCTAGGTAACGCTACCAAAGATGCAGATTTTCATATACAAATTACGAAAATTTGCAAGTTTTCCATATTCAAACCTAAACACGGTAAATAATAATACTTACTTAAAAATTAACCACGTTTTAATTTAAACTGTTATACGTATTATTAAACTAATTTAACTTATGTGTCTAATAAGAATACATATTAGAGGAAACAGATTTAGCCTTTATGTCATTTAATGAACATAACAGCTATAAAACTTTTAAATAATTGAAAATAAATAAGACTTTACTTAAATTGTTCTAAGTTAGTATTAGGCACTGGGTATGTAAGATATTGCACAATTATATTATTTTCACAGTCCACCTAATCTAATAAGTACCGTATGACGTTTCAGACTTGTCAACACGAAACAACTTTGCATAGACGTAACTCTACAATCTCAATAACTTTTCCTGCAAAACCATGGTATTATGAAGCAAATTTTATACAAGATGAGCAATTTTTTAATCACTAAACGTAAATCTTTAAAAGAAAGCAAAAAGACAAATATAAACACAACATATGTTTTTTTGAAGACGTAATTTTAAATTCACGTTGTTAGGTTTTCAAATTTACTTTCACATCAATAATTGTTAAATTGTAAAAATAATCGAACTTATTGTATTTCATTATACATAAATTTGAACTCCTATCCAATTTCAATAAAAACGAATAATGAAAACTTAATTTTTTCCCTTATGAACAGTACATTAACCGTAGAAGTTGTTATCGTGAGGGACTTCCATATGGTTATTTTAACAAAAATAGTACTCCTACACTACTCATGTAAGTCCTAGCCCTACAACTAGTCAAACATGTCTGGTTCAAAAGTAAATTTGTGAAATTGAAATCGATTTGTTTTAAGAAAATAACATCGAGAATCGCAAATTGTAGAGATCGATTTCTTTGACACCCTCCCTATTCTTCAATCTGTTAGAACTGTCATACGGTGCCTTTTAGATTAGATGATCAATTACGATTTAGAACATAGTATATTCTTTTCCTACAAGTTTAACAATAACAACAATTGCTCTTTTCCTACACAGAAAACATAATATGGTACTAGTAATAATGAAGTTAGAAATAATGGTACAGATTTTTTATATGCAAGACGTCTTCGGGTTCATATTTTTCCTAAGAGTACTTGTAGATGCCGGTTTCTTTACGCATTCGCACTGTAAAAATAGTAACGTGTTAGTAACAAAAAACTTCATCAGTTTTTCTTACATTATCGACGTGATGAGATCATCGATCCAAAACATTATTATAGGTAATTTAAGTCAGATCGTAGATTACAATAAAATTCGATCGTTTATGTATCATATTACTTAAAAGGCACAAAAAATATTTTGGGTGATTTTCCATAAATCAGAAATGTTGGAGTTGATAATGCTCACAATATTGTGAAATGATGATAAATTGTAGAAATACTAGTTGTTAGCCGCGGCTCCGCCCTCGTATATGTCGGTTATCGCAGCAAATAGTAGCCTATGTGTTATTTTTATGTATAAGCTATATTACCGTAAAGTTTCATCCGAATCCGTTCTGTAGTTTTTGCCTGAAAGAGTAACAAACATCCATCCATCCATCCATTCATTCATACTTACAAACTTTCACGTTTATAATATTAGTAGGATTAGTATAATAATTTTTGTACACAAGTAAATCTTTTACTGATATTTTACACGTTGGACTTTACTAAGACTTTGGGAAGAAATGTCAAAGCTAGACTTTTTATTAAATACTAGCTGCTGCGCGGTTTGTCAGTTCATGTTAATCCTACTGGAACGCTTTATTTTTCGGGAGAAGGAGTAGCCTATGTGTTAATCCATGATTCAGGATGTCAGCTATTTTAAATTTATATGACTGACTGAACATGTTTGTTAGTTATAATTTTATAAGGAGTAATACTACGGTTACTGCAAAGTTTAACTTTATGAATACATAAAATTGAGGTGTATGTTGGTAATTTAAAATAAACAGCTTTTCACTAAATGTATATAACAATTAACAAGTAATAACAATAACATACAAAAAAAAAAAAAAAATTGTCTGTCTGTCGGTTTGTTCGACTTGTCCTTGGAACGACTGGACAGATTTTGATGGGACTATCACTGGTCGATAGCGAAGCTAGTATAATTAAGTAATAAAAATTGAAGAAATGTGAATACCTACTTTCAACAAAGCAAATTGCTGCAAGTATGCATGCAGAGAACAAGATTGTCATTGAAATAACAAGAACTGTTATCTGATGCGAATGGTCGCAGCAACACGATTTAGGCTCCTTGCCCGTGCGATGCTTCGTGTAACCGTTCACAACAGTAAAATGCGTCGAGCTGGCAATAGACTGTGTATCTTGCCCAGGTCCCGAGTTCCGTTTAACGCCGCTCCAAACAGTATCTAAACCATCGTAAGTCTCTTCAGGAATTGCAACTACGGCATGACCCGACTTGCTACCGTAGCTTCCAAACTTACTATGGTAGTTTCCAACATCGTCTTGTTCTGTATTTCTACCATGCATGCGAGCCAAGTGGGCTGCGCTCAATAGAAGTGAGCCTGATGATACACTCTGAAAATAATACATGCTTGTATGAAAAATCTGTACAACTAAACGATGCTTTACGCGTATAATTTAATGAATAAAAATAACTTGCGTAAAATAATAACAATCTGTTAACTAAGATGAATTTCATTATTTAGCTGATGCCTCGTTTATTAGCTTCACCTGTATGTTTGTTTGTAACCGATTCCTTTGGACTTGATTTTGACCCACTTTCAATGGTAAGATTTCATTTAAACTTAGTAGACTTATCGACAATACACCAATTTGAACAAAAATATTAAAAAGCTTTTTAAGTAGTTACTTTTTTATTCACACCGCACAGTTCATTAGGTTTCACTTTTAATGAACGTCGAGTCATTAAATTGTATTGTGTACTAGAAACCTCATTTATAGTTAACATGTTAGTCATTTTGGCGCAGCAAAAAAATTAAAAAAACATGTTACATTTGTTGTCATTGTTATATTTATTGTTAATTCATTTATTTTATCAGTCCAATCTTCAGGTGAGCAAAAATTGCAACATTTATTTGTTCGACAAGGTTCCTTTTGAAGTCACACGCGCATTTACCCAATCGTCACTATGTATTCTCTATGCAATAACTAACATTCACACGATTTTTACAATTAAAATTGTATGACAATTAGTCAAACAGCATGAAAAGTAAATAAAGCAATCTACTAATCTAGGTTTTGATACCAACATAACTTATTTCGTCATCAGTTAAATCTAGGATGGATTTATAAAGAAGCTAAGTCAATGTTCGTGACTAATATCAAACTCAGCCTTCATGTAATTATAATAATCGATAAAATTCATGTAATGTACCGGAAATAGAATCATGACTAACTGATTTTTTTGTAACTGAAACTGTTAATCTTAACTTTTTTTGAAGAGAGAAGTTGAATTAAAACGTTTCTTGTTGCGAATCGAGACTTCGTGACTAACGTTGGAAATTTGGTTAAATTTACCGAAATGAGTTCATTCCTCATTTAAAAATCGATAATTTCAGCTCTAAAAAGTATTTACAACGTTGAGACAAATATTGAAATAATAAATTAGGGACATGATTCTAAAGTAGTCAATGTGTAACAGCCATTGGAGCCGTTTAAAGGTTAATAGATGAAAGGGGACTCCTAAATGTTGTACTAAATCAATTAGTAAATATATTACCGTACGTCAGTCTTGTAAGAATTTCTGTTCAAATTAAGCAATCTTTTGGAATGCTGCATACCAACGCTCAAGTAGATCCTGTACCGAGTATAGCAATATCAACTAGTTTTTTGACCCCGTCAGGCTATTAAATTATCTTACTCAATTGTAACATAAAAACACTTGATAAATGACTATCCATTCCGATAAAATAATTACGAAATATATCATCACTGTGATCATTAGGTGGAATTTAAATTTATTTCTTTATAAAATGTCATTAAATGATGAAAACAATATAGGTGGCAAAAATGTCGAGCGGCTCATCGATACACAACGTGATTGTTGACTTATAATTGAAGCGGAAACTTGTATGGTAATGATTGTGACGCACGGTTTAGAAGGTCGTCTTACGTGGGTACTGTGGTTGCTTGATGAGCCTTGGCTGGAGGCGGAGCCACCACGAGAGCGCGCGTCGCCCGTGCTCCCGTTACCGCTGCTGCCGGACAATGACGGCCGCGGAATGTGCCATTCGTGTGATGAGATCTGGAATATTTTTTCGAACATGATTAAATTTACATTATTTTCATATTACCTAAAAGTAATTACGTCATAAATAGCTATATAGGTACTAGCTTTTACCCACCGCTGCATGTCGGTTATCGCCGACGGCGATTCGGCGTAAAGATTAGTCTATATCCTTCCTCAAGAAAAGTGGTATCTCCATGCCAAGTTTCATTGTAATCGGTGCAGCGGTTTATTCATGTAGAGATAGATAGACAGAATTACTTTCGAATTTATAATATTAAGTATAGATTCTTCAAATTGGAGTTCTTAAAACATTGACCTCAAGTTTTCAAATAATCGAATAAGCTAAATACACACCGCACGTAAGATTGTCTTCATCTAGTTTTCAAGTCTTTGTTCCTAATTTATCACCGATGCAATATAAACGTGCCTCAGCGATGCGTGGTAAGCTAAAGTTAGTTGGAAATATAAATAAATAGGCAAATTTAATGCGAAAATTGTAGTTTACAAATACTGGGCCAATAATCCTAGTTTTGATGCGTCATAACGTTAAAAGGATAATCTTAATATTCATGGTAATATTTTTTTTCACTAATACCTACGAGTGTAATGTGGGTCATGTAGCTGTTAGTGTGTCATCTTGTCTTTAAAATATTCAAATCGATAACACGGCTTCAATAGATAGTTTCTAAAGTTTGATACTATTGCTTTAGTTGACAGGCAATAACGCCTTGTAGCGGCATTGCTATTATAATATGTAGAACTAGATTTCTATTATTAACTAACTGTGACATTTGGATCTTTAAGTTATTTTTAATATTTCACCGTTTAAAACTGCCCTGGACTATGACAAACGTTTCAAAATTAAGGTCAGCTAAATCAGCTCAGCTGTTCTCGAGTTTAAGCGAGATAAACGAATAGCAATTGATTTTATATTTTTATATATAAGATTGGATGTTTATTCATATTGCAGTAAAAGGACGATAGCTAGAGGTTCTCTTTCCGCTTGTGTACACATTTGCTAACTATAAGAAATAATACATATTTAATAAAAAGCCATATTAAATAATGTCAAACTATAGTAATTTTTTAATCCGAAGTAATATTATATTGGTAGCACAACGACTAAATATGTATGTTACACAAATTCCGTGTATACGTTTTTTCTTAAAGAGAAAGACATCAACGCGTACAGTATATTTATTATGTATATTTTTGGATTTGTTAGTTCATACCGAAAATAGGATATTTCTATTGGCATAGGTAGATGAATGTTACATGAAAGGTGATTGTAACCATAAAAGTTTTAAATCCGTTATTTTCTAACATACAAACAGTTCTTAAACCCAGTATACCAGGTCTTGCAAAATTTCTTTATGCCTTCTACGTTGAAAGAGTTGTATTGATCATCAAACAAAAGCATTGACATAAAAGTAACAGGTGTATATATACACATTTTGTAGTGTCGTTGTGTTGTGCAACCATGTCTGGGTGTTACTGAATGCGTACGGAAATCATTGCAGAACGCTTCCTTGTCGCGTCTTAAGAGATTAGTTTCATCTTACCTTTCAAACTTTACTTCTTTATGTAATACGCATTTTTACGACTTCAATTGATTGAAAGTGAAGTTTTGTTAGTAATCAGTGAGAGCTATCTAATTTTCATTTTTAAAAACAATTGAAAGTGATTGTTTTGAAAGGGGCCAGGCAACAGTCCATTCAGTTTCATCAATTACGTTTTAGGTCAAGTTTTGTTCGGAGCCCGATCGATTTTGTCAGATACGCTATTCAAGGTCCATGTTCTCTTTATTTGCGATCTCGTTTCGTCGGCCTCTGATGCAATAAATCTTGGCTTTGCTTTCGGCTTCACGGTCCTCTTTGTTGCTCTGATAACATGATGGATAAGCATTTTAGGTAGTCAAATCTCAAGTCAGTTTACTTTTTATTGTGCATAGGCAAGGTTGCTTCATTATTGTTTTTTTTAACAATGGTTTGTTTGTGTTAGTAATATATTTCATGATTAATCTGTATAAAATTTGCCATTGGAATAAAGGTACAAACATGATGTACAGCCGCGTGTTTCTTATAAGCTATACACTAGTGAGAGACTGTAGGCGATGTTGCAAAATATTTCGCTGAATGTAAAGAACCGGTTCCGGGGGCTGCCTCATTGCTGTCGGTGTACTTACTGCAATATCTTGACAACATTCAACTCGCCCATACTTTCGCTCTTTCTGTGAGAATTAATTTTATTCACTATGATAAGAATTACTAGTGAGAACTCGGTCGATTCGTTGAATTCTATTGTCTTAAAGCGAGTGGAAATTAAATCTTATTCCAATGATGCTGTTATTGACGAGTATAATATTATTCACAAATCATGGCTTTGTGGGTGGGATAGTATTAAATCAAAGTCGTCAACGCTGTAACTATAATACAGATGATTGCATTAAGGTGTTACGGATATGTCCACGTGAATCAGCATTTAATGACCACCAGCACGTGATATTTAGTGTGTTCAACACGTTATAAACCCTGTGACGACAAGTCTTTACCACATGATTATGCGTATGTCAGATCGTACACGTGTGTCTAAACACGTGGTCATAAAACAAGTAATGCACTGTAGCCCACAGAAATAATAATTGCTGTTTTATATCTATGCTAATAACTTTGTAAAAACAATCGTTTTGTTCTCATTATGCGTTAAGTACTTCTGCCGACGGCATGTAATTAATTAGTCTGCCTTTGCTGTATGTAAGATCATCGCTATTCCAGATTATGTTTTAAGTTGCATCCATTGAAGTTTTGTTAAATTAGATTTATATTCAAAGAATTATATTCTCTATTACTATTATGCTTTCTAACACGCACTTCAATACATAATAACATTAAAATATTTCATTGATAGTTTTTTCTACCAAAGGTCAGAACCAAAACTAAATTAGAACGCAATTAATTTATTATTTTTAAAGGTTAATATTAATGTTACCCTTTAGATTATCCTTTAGCAATTCATTATAATATTATAAACTAGATGATCCACGCAACCTCGCCTGCGTCTTCTATTGCCCGCGACGTGTTATACTAGCGTGAAACAAATTTATATTTTTACTAGCTGACCCACGCAACTTTTCAAGGTTTTCGTCTCTTATTGCCCGTAGCGTGATAATTTTCCCCCGTTTTTGAAACATTTCTCATTGGTGCTCCGCTCCTATTGGTCTTAGCGTGATGATATATAGCCTATAGCCTTCCTCGATAAATGGGCTAATCTAACTGAAATAATTTTTCAAATCAGACCAGCGGTTCCTGAGATTAGCGTGTTCAAACAAACAAATAAACAAAGAAACTCTTCAGCCTTATATATTAGTATAGATTTGTTTGCCGTAAAAAAGGTTATAGTGCGCCAACCTTAAAAGATCGAATTTTTTGGAGGTGTTCGACGAGGATTTTTATATGGCGTTACGGAGGGAAACCCTAGCCGGCAAAAAACGTCCGTAACGTTAAAAAAAGCGTAAGATTTATATATATAGTCTATGTATGATAGCTATACAGTGTCTAATGTATAGTCTACGTGATGACTGTAATTATTATGCCAGTTGGCTATTATTATTATATCATTCGATAATAACACCGTCTGGTGGTCAAAAATGGACTCATCTGATCATTATTACTACGAAATTATAAAATAATCCTACTAATATTATAAACGCGAGAGTTTGTAAGTATGGATGGATGGATGTTTGTTGACTCTTTCACGCAAAAAGTACTGAACGGATTTGGCCAAAAATTTACAGTAATATAGCTTATACATCAGAATAACACATAGGCTACTATTTGCCGCGATAACCGGCGAAGCCGCGGGCAACAACTAGTAATTAATATTTTTATAATAAGGACTTCGTTCCGTTCGTTTATTTTTTTTAACCTTTTCAAGGCGAAAAATTATTTCATGTATAGTTTTTGTGAAACTTTAACCGTTTACTCAGCACACGCAATGGAAGCTATCAAAAAGAATAATTTTCACCCATATCGCAACATTTTACACTTTACTCGACTTCTTTTGGTCGAATATACTCTCTCGATAACTGAACCATCTAACCGAAAGAATTTTTCAAATCGGACCCGTACTTCTTGATATTAGCGCGTTCAACCAGGCAAATAAACAAACTCTTCAACTTTATAATACTAGTATAAATTCATATCAGCTAAAATATGACAAAAACATTTTTTTTTACAAAAAGGACAAAGTAATTTTCAAAAAACTGCAAAGTTTTTTACTATCAATACATAATTAATTGTATATATTTCTCCGCCATCTTCTACTTCTTCATCATACTTCTGAGGTTAAAGATGTCAACTGTGAAATTTAAGATTAACTAAGGTGCAAAAATGTCTCTTGAAAAAGCATTGTACCTTCTTAATTTTTTCGTAATGCTTTAAATCCCAAGGCGTTTATGTTATTGAAGGTAAATGTAATATAAGTATAAGATTTACGTTCATCTTGTTATTTTTATCGCGCTAATCTTACTGTTTCATCCAATTACGCTATTGCCCTGCACATGTAAAGGCTCGTTGAGTCAAGAAACTTGAAATTAGGACGCAAAAGTGCTTTTATGATAATTCTGCAAATTGATGTTGTCTGTCTTGTAAATTACGTTAGTGCTCATCATGTCGTTACAAGTAAACATCACTGTAATTGAGGAATGATTAACGGTAACTAACCAGTTTACGCCATAACAACAGGTGCATAGTTGTGAAACATGTTCAGTACAAGACAGTTTAGTTATGCAATAAGTAATCTTTACGAATCAACAGTCAATGCGTGCACACGCTCCGTGCTTATAACGGCTCAATGTAATCGCGGAAATCATTAGACATAACCTAACTTGGGCTGTATACTGTTACACTGCATCTCATGACAATCTCGGATGACAACAAAGTAAAGTCGCTATTCGTGACTCTAAAATATCTGTTACTTCACATAATATTACTACTATGTGATCCAGTTACTACTATGTAACACAGTTTTCTTATGGTTTTAAATTACACCTAGTCGTAAAAACTAAACTCATTCTCTTCATATGCTTAAAAGATACCATGCTTAAATACTGTTCTGCAATACTTTGTTTTGTTTGTAGTAGAAGTAACGCCTTCGTTCAACTTTCATAATCGAAACAATAGTTGCTACATTTACTATGATAATCAGTTAAAGACTAACTAGACTGTTCCTCTTTAGAAGAGAAAGCGTACATTCCAGATGCATGGTTTCTTAGAATACTTTCGGTACAAATGCCACAATGGATAACGGGTTACGGTCTTCAATTTCGATACTTTTAATTTCAGTATTTCTCTGCGGTTGAACTGGCTTGCTTAATACAATTATGGGTAATGCAATGTTGATATTTTGTTCAATTTGTCAATATTAATCTTATTCATTCTAAGCCCTTAAGTTGCGTTTATCGTGTAAGGAGTCCAAAATACAAAGTTTGATGATGATAAAGATTCTGTTATTGAGCAGCAATTATCATATTTTATAAGCGGCTGCATGAGGACGACATAACTTATTGTTCACGTTGGTCACAAACATTGACGTGATGCCTATTGTTGTCCTTGAACTCAATAGCCTGTGTTTATGATGCTAACGGTTATCGTGTCAATGCAAATCGTCATAGAAGCTGCAATACTGACACCTCTTGTAATAAGCATGCTACATGTTTTGCATGAAATATGCAATATGTATGTACCTATATAAGTTTTGATTATATTTTATAAATTCTGAAAATACAAACTTGTTTATTCTCGACCCTATCCCCTTCCCAATGGTGTGATAATATATATAGTGCAATAGTTTTGTTAAATTACAATTGTTTGATATGAAGCATTTGACTGTTTACCGAAATATCTACATCTAGCATTACGCAAGATTATATTTTTAGGTGATTGAACTTTAGATCAAAATAGCGATTACATAATTAATAATTAATATGTTCTTCCATCTATATATTGAGTAATTACGGAGCTATTTAAAATAGCCTGTAATTAGTTATCATGACTTATTAGTTATTACTCAAATGGTTCGATTGACTGTAAAAAATTGGCCCTGAGTATGGATGGGTTACTTGACTTAGCCGGAATCTTCTTGTACGTTCCGATGACATCATAGTTGGCTGACGTGTATATTTTCTGTTATATCACATCACAAAGGAATATATCTGTAACTATATGTTTGTATTATTACAATCTAACAAATGACCGTTATTAAGATGTTGGTTTTCAAATGTAGCTTAAACATCACATCAAACATGCAATCAAATGGGCTGTATATATAGCGTTAGCTAAAGAGCCAAATTGATCCAGGTGTCAATCAGTGATAAGTTATAGTGGTGTGTAAATTTCTAACAAGCAAGAATTCCAAGATCCATCATCCATCCGGTTTGATGGATTTAAATAGTGTTTTTTTTTTATTTAATTTGATTTGTCAATAGATTACCGTCCGAGTTATGTTTCTGAAAAATAAAGTTAGTGTAGAATTTTAAACTAATTCAAAACTAAGTACATTGTATTTAATTACAAGTTAAGGTTCAAATAGATTGAAAGATAAAAACAATAACAGTAATAAATGTCCTATTGACTAAAGCTGACTATGGTTATAAATAGTAGACCAAAGGTGGCCTAGGTTTAGCCATAGTTATAGGCTGTTAATGATGAGTAAGGCTATCTCAATCTAGTATATAGTATATCTAAATAAAATCTATATAATAGGCATAGGTAGTAGAACCATGCTGATTTCAGCACTAAAGGGCCGGCTCAACCAGGGCGGTACTACCCTAGCATAGAAAATCAATGTAAAATGACAGCGTTCGTGCTGTCGTGTTTCGTTGGTGAGTGCGAGACCGAAGGCCCAATGATGCAGAAGCACCACTAGCCCGCCATGGTGTGGGTCACCATGCTGCATTGTTGCAATGTCTGCATCCGCAATGAGTATGGTGACCACCACTCTTGGATTCTGCATATGCTTTCCATCAGGCAGAGTAAAGTCATTTTGGCGGGGCATACATATGTAAACAATCCAATTCGGTGTAAACGGTTTGTCACATCATCTTAGTAGGTTCATATTAAGTATTCAGAAATAGTACACTGCCGCTTCCTGACTATCATGTTAATTGTTTGACAAATATAAAATGGTTCGTAATCTGTTACTTGTGGTATCAGTTTTGTTTAAACCATTCTCATCGTACTGACATAACTTCATTATTGTTTAAACATCAAATCGCTATTTAAAACCATTTTATCAACATCTAACTTAACGTAACGTAATACGAAAGCATATGTTTCATTAAGGTAAATTAAGCTTATTCCTATTTCAACTTTCTGAAACAAACATACAAATAAACAAAACATTGGAATAGTGCTTTGTAAACTTCAATTGACGTACTACAATATAACGTTGTATTTTAATACCGCCGACGACATATTTCAAAACTATTTCATTATACACAATATTATATACATGAATAAATAATTAAGTACGTCGTCTGTGTATTGACGGACTGGTAATTCGGAGTTTCATCACCCCTTTTCATCTCGTGGGTGTCGTAAGAGCCGACTGAGGGAGCAAACTCTGAACAACGTCACTGCTAATAAAAGAAACTTGAAGGAAACCCTATAGGGGCAAATAACCCTACACTGGGCAGATGGGATACCATCTGCCCAGTGTGGTATAGTAGGCCAACGCTTTTCCAAGAAGAGGTCGATGATGATGATGATCTCCTGAATGTTGTAATGTAAAAATAAAAATATATGTAAATGGAATGGCCCTCATTATCTGCCGTGTGAAGAACGTATAGCGACGCGAAAACTTTGTTCACCATTTGTTACGAAATCAAAAACTTGTTCGGAATCGATGTCGTCACTACACGGTAAATATCACGGTACACAGATAAAAAATATAAACATTACACGTACCTGTTGCACAGCATAAAAAATAACTACCTCAAAAAAAGTGATTAATTGTAACTTATTACTTTGTCATGTGCTTCTTACATGTGATATATTGAGTTTTTAGTTTGATGAATACTTGGTTACATACATAGTTACAATCATCGCATTGTTGTTAGATCCGTGAGTATCTGGGAAATCCTAAGTGTAACCACGTTGCACGCCTAGGATCTTATTTGAATAAAATGTCGTTGACTTTTCGCGTACGACATGTGCTTTAGGAATAATAAGCAAAAAAATAAAGCTTTAAACTTTTAGTATCAGAGTTAGATAATTTCCTAATATAAATAACCGACGGCGACTATTTAACCTGACCTACTCTTACAATAAATTGCTTATGACTTATGGCCCAATGACTTTTTAAATAATCTCTATGTCGTAATTGGGGTTTTCTTTAGATGCCCCTAAAGAAGTGTTTATTGTTTTGATATATTTCAAACTTATAAGCCTCAACTCATCTTTCCAAGATGACCAGCTCCATAACAGTCGGAGTTACATTATTTAAAAGATGAATTCAAAACTTATTGATAATTAATTAATAAAAAATGAAATAGTATTCGTGGAACACGAAATTAAGAAATGTTGTATTGTTCCAAGCAATAATTTTTTATTCATTAGTTGCGCAAGCAGCTGACCATGAACTACTAGGCACACTTTTGCTAAGATTTCATTAATTCTGTGACACTGCTGTATTAAAATATTTACATAACGGAAATTTCCGCATATAAATATTTATTTACCTCATCACGGCAAAAAGAATTTGAACTTGATATGATTCGTAATTTTTAAAATTCATTATACATGGAAACATAGATAGGTACTGGTATTGATATCAACACTATTGTTAACAACACAAGGTTTCATGTAATCCTTCTTACATCCTCCTATTAATCAAACAATTCTGCTAAAATGAATGCGCCGCAGCCGTTCAGACCGGCTGGATGTACGCTAAGTCCGGGTGTTGTGAAATGTGAAGGCCGCACGTCGAGGGCAATTTTAGTTGTCAGTCCCTGTGCCATTTACATCCATGCCATGACACCCAGTCCGGGCACATTTAGTCATCGGTACTCTCTACTTACTCATTTCATTATTATAAAAAGTGTTGGTGGTTGGTTGGTTCTATATTTGAATTTGAATACACTATTTACTTCTGTTTAAAAATCAATCGTTCTTTTGTGTACGTTTAAGATGTTTGCATCCCACGTTTTCAGTTCTGTAGGTACTCTAAGCACGCGGAAGGGATGTCAGAAGACGACTCTTCCGGGATTTTAACCTTCAGATTATTTAGTCATAATAGAACTTAAAATGTTAGATATTCTGTTGTCAATATAAGTCGATTCCTACGTAATACTGTTTATCAATAAAATACATGAGAATATGAATTAGTGAATCGCTTCAATCTTTATCACTAAGTTTGTTATAAGGTAGGCAGTACTATAACGCTACACTATTTGTAAGGGTAACTTAACATTTTATAAAATTTTAGTAAGGATGAACTTTTAGTTGTTTAAAGTAATGAGTTAACAAATAAATAGTCATAATCACATCTCTGTGAAACCGTTTCAACGTGGGAGATCCACGCTTCGGCATGCATGGGCCGGCTCGACCGGAGTGATGTCATGGCTTCACCGAAAACCGGTGGAAACAGCGCTTGCTCTGTGTGTTCACCGTGTTTTACCGAGTGAGTGAGGATACCGAAGGCCCATACCCCTCCCCCTTCCCCTCATCTCCTTCCCCATCCCCCAAAGGCCCGCAACACACGCCTCTGGTGTTGAGGCAGTCCATGGGCGGCGGTAATCGCTTACCATCAGGCGATACGTCTGCTTGTTTGCCTCTATTCATTATTATCAATTCACACACACAGGTTACTATTAACAATTCTATTAAATGTATATTTTGTATTATGACTGTATGTAGAGATTAACAGTAGTCGTTTATAATGTGTTATTGTAGGATATTAAACATTAAGCAGTAAATTAGGAGCTATTCAGATATCCTGTAGATAATATTATAGTAGTGCTTAAACAACATACAGGGACATATGAAAGCCTACAATTCAAAAGGCGGTATTCCGTTAGTTCAATTTAATACATATTCACAAGTTGATTTTCGAGGTTGGCCGAATAGTAATAACAGCAAATATTATTAATGCAATATTACATAATTTGCTGTTCATGTAAATGCTTGCATATTCATAGTGCAGGAAATATTTGGGCGATAATAATTTGACCTGCCATAAGAAATTAAAAGAAAATCTAATCACAAAGATATCATTTACTTTAAAATATTATATAACACAAAATACTTGTAAATATATATATATATATAAATGAATCGCCGAAATGTATGTACGCTCATAACTTCCGATCGGCTGCACCAAATTAGATAATTCCTTTTTAAGTTTTTTAAGTTTTTATTGTTAGGACAAGGTTTGTGTACAAGAAAAATTTAAAGATAACGGGAAAATTCTTTTTTTTTGTTCGACTGTACACTGCCTGTGGGAAGTTGAGCCAGATATGTAAATACGTTGGTATGAAGTTCGCCGGGTCAGCTAGTTTATGATAAATGATCACATAACTTAATCTTACAATCAATCCTACATTTTCTATAAAACAAATAAAACTGAAGTGTCTGTTTGGACTTTCAAATTAACCGCATTTCACTTAACGGAAATGTAAGTATATACGATACTTCAAAAAAATAGTAAAAAAATTGGTCTGTCTGTTTGTTAAGGTTAATCTCTGGAGCGGCTGATGATATAAGAAGTAACCTAGGCTACTTTTTTTAGACTAGCTTCGCCCCGCGGCGTTACCCGGTTATTGTCGTGTCGCGGGTAACACCGCGGGGTTTAGCTAGTATTTCTATAAAGGTAATTCTTAACAAAAAATATCAACCACAATTATTAACCTATAGCGTTTTTTATTGAGATTATCAAATCACGTACTAATCGATTCATTGTTCGTATATATTCAGTAAATAACTGACTATTTGGATATCGATAGCGAAATCTATAAAGTACAAAGGTTTTTATATACCTATCTTCTTTTCTGGGTATGTACAACAAATCACACGATGAGATTAAATACTTACTCGGACTGGTTTTAGAATTTAAATCGATAGTAGTCACATTTATAAAAAACGTGATTGTTATTTCTACAAGTCTATTGTTGAATAAGAAATCAGCGACGGAAGGAAGAAAATGTTTAAATGTTTAAGTGAGATAATGCTCCGTGCGTGCCTTGCTCGTTTTGTTTAGTAACGATTTATAAACAATTATTTGACGATACTAAACTGAGATAGCAGCAGATTGCATCATTTACAGGTTTAAGGACAATACAAGGCCAAATGAACTAATTACATATCATAACATTAACATCGTACATTACCAATTTTGAAAACCTCTAGTTAAAATCCTCTCCTTGTAATTTTGTCTCTTTACAAGTAAATAAAATAAATCCATTATAATCGACCATTAAGTCAATCTGGATTACCTCTAATACATTTATTATTAATAGTAAGTTAAGGAAAATGATATCTAGTAAATGATTATTGTAATATGCAGTAGAATCTAACCCATTGATTAAACAGCATCAGTTTAAGTCGTACAAAATGAGGATATTTCCTCAAAATAAGTATATACATATTATTATATCACAAACGCCTTTGCACATGAATGATTAAAATGTTTTGAACGAAACATGTTAATTCTTAAATATTTGATTTAATATTTACGACATTCCATTTTTTTTACAATGGTGATGTTCTGCAAAAATGTTCCTGTTGTCCTTGTATACATACAACTTAAATGCTTTGTTAATTTACTCAAACCAAAATTGCATACTTTTGTCTCTCTTCTTCTCTTCGATTCGTAATTATTGGTTAAGTTTAAGAAGTACAGTGTAGCGTTGTTGTACTTATATCGCCATGATTAATATTCAATCTATAACATCTTACGGTAAAGATATGTACACATCTATGTATGTGCACTTCCTGAATCCGCTGTCGGTAAACTAGTTTAAACTGTATAACTGCAATAATCGTTGAAACAATTCTACAATACTCGCTGCTGCTTTGTTTAAAGACTTAAATGGATTAAAAATGAGTAATTCTCCTCTTTTTGCGCAGGACGGTATTGCCTAATATTTAGTTCTTACTTTATAGAGCTCCTAATTAATAATAAATATTTCGAAAATCTCATACACAACGCCGATCTAGTCCCGAGCTAAGCAGAGCTTATGTACTAGACAACTGATATAAATACATTTATACTTTTTTTAAATACATGTATATTATAGATAGAAAACATCCAAACTCCGAAACAAATATTTGCAGGTCACACAGAGATTTGGTCCAACCCGGGAATCGAAACCGAGACCCCCTGCGCCAAAGGGGCAGTAATATAATATATTTAAAATATAATAATTCACCATACATCACCCCATGCCTGACTAGTCGAGCTTTTGGCATTAAGTTTTGCATGATACATTTTGAACATAAAGTGTCAATGAATAATTATAATAAGGATTTCGTCCAGTGATCGTTGTGTCGTATCTACTCGTCCCATTAGTAACTTTACTGTCGGATAAGCAGATTCTTTAATTTTAGTATACACATACAAATTCTACATTGGCTGAATAGAAACATGAAATGTGCATGAATGTAGCAATGAAGCTTCATAGTTTTAGCTCTATGAACAGTTAATAAATATGTTAAACAGAAAAAATTGGATTAGGACCCAATTCTGTTAAAATTTAAATATCATGGATAGAAAATTGTGAAAACATATGAAATATTTTATATATAGCTTATTAATAATATAATGCGCAATAGAAACTTTCAGAAAGTAGTTAAAGGACTAATCACTAAATTCTAAATGTACCAGTTAAAATATTTATGCTTTAAAAAGGTAAACGCCTACTTCGCAATATTTCCCAGAGATGGTAAAACATATAAAAAAAAGGCTTGTGATGTGGGACACCAGATAGGAACGAAGTTCCTTATCATAAGATATAATATATAATAATACACAAAACTTACAGATGGCGCTATACTAAATTTTTCGTTCACGCTCTTTAAAAACCACAAAATAGTTGTAACACCTTTATTTTATTTAGAATCATCATCATCTTCCTAGCCTTTATTATTCCCAAGATTTGGGGTCGGCTACTAGATCTACCGGTTTCACCTGAATATCAGTTTTTACACGGAGCGACTTAGTTGTCAGTATATTTCAGGACACTGACTTTCCAATAACGATTGCCATAGATGTTCATGATAACCGGGGCCCACGGATTAACGTGCTCTCCGAGGCACGGGCGGGAAACACTGCCATCTTGCATAGTCCAGGCTGCTATTAAGAATTTATTGTATGAAAAACCCAACAGCAGTCCAACCCGGGAATCGAACCCGATATCTCTTGATCTGCAGTCGCTTACGCAAGCTACTAGACCAACTAGGTACTTTAGCGTTACGGACGTTTTTTGCCTGCTAGGGTACCCCTCCGCAACGCCCCATAAGGACGAAGTTCCTTACGGGACGTTCTAAAAGCTCTAAAGTAAACAAAAATAAATTCAAAATAAACATGCTTATGTTTTCATATAACTTACTATTGTAAAAAGCTTGTTGTTCAATTCGGTTATGAACCGATTTTATGATTGCATTTAAATTTGGAATTGCGTAAATATTTTGCAAGTGAAAAGGTTGCTACAGTCCTACAACACTCATGTTTTTTATTATTATTTGAAAAAAAGTTTTTAATTCACAAATAGTGGATTGCAATAGACTGATGATGATAATGTCAAAGTTGACACAGCCGCGGGCATAGCCTATAGTAGTAGTAGTAGTTGATTACGTGGTGCTGTTAACCTCTTTTACTTACTTACTTATACTTATAAATTAAAACAAGTGATAACTCTCTCTGCTGAGAAATGCTGTATCATTGCAATTGAATTCTTTATTTACACACCGCTCATATTTTATTGTAGAGAGGGCTGTAAAAGATATATTTCACAGAACCTTTAGGTGAATTGTCCTGTTTTTCAAATTGACTTTTAAAGTTCTGTTTTCTATTGAGGAAAATTATAATAAAGAGTTCAGCAGACTTTTACTGGAATTTGAGCCGCTCAACATACACTTTAAGTTACTTCAACTTACTTTCAATTTGTATGAAAAACTAGGTGATCCCCGCGGTGTTACCCGCGGTTACTATTATACTGCGGGTCAAGTCGCGGGCCCAAGCTAGTCTTAAAAAAGTAACCCAAGTTACTCCTCAGTTCATCAGCTATCTGCCAGTGAAAGTCCCGTCAAAATCGGTCCAGCCGTTCCAAAGATTACCCGAAACGAACAGACAGCCAAAAATCGTAAAAAAAATATTTGGGTACATGTATGTGCATTTATTAAAAAACGCTTATTTTAATATTACGAACAGACATTTCAATTTTATTAATTTGTATATTTTAACATATCTAATAATTGAATTATAAAATTATGTACCTTATTGGTTGAAATCTGTACATACAATTCAGAGGTTGAGATTACTATCACTATTTAGAATTTCCCTTAAAAGTAACTTTATAACCTTATTCGTTATTATATATAATTTTAAAGTGTAGGTTTCTTTTACAATTTGCTGAATTGTAGTAATAAAAAATGTTTTTTTTTGCTGATTACACTCTTCATTGTTTGAAATAATCACATGCCGCACACTTACCGAGCTTTTGGTATCCATTGTTTACGTATTGCCACCTCCACTGTATTGTTGTCGTACTCTAATGAGCTGCTCACTAATGTTACGTCACTTTTCACTGCATTCACTTGGTCCACATGTCTGTCAAAAAATGCTTTAAGTTCTTTAGTTGTTTCGAGCTAAACCTCTCTCGCCCTCTCCGTGTGGCCGGCGTCGTGGGACGCGCCTGCTCCAAGCGGCAAAGCGACTAGAGTCGTACTGAGAGTGTTGCAACCATCGCCAAGGTTTATATATGAGGTTGCACGCTGTCGTTTAGTGTGTAGATAAATTCTGATATTATATATTTAAGGAAATACCTTTTAAATTAATTTCTTCTTTACAAAAACCCAGAAGTTTAATATAAGAAATCTTTCAAATTTTTATTGATATTTACTTTTAAACATCTGACCACAATTTATTATTGACCATTATTACATCAACAGCCTTTACCGGTCCTCTGCTATAGAAATGCCTTTCCATAGAAAGGATTATTATTGGTTATACAGACTGATATATCTATTCATAGTTATAAGATAGATAATTTAAACTATTACATATAAATGGAAAAAAAATCTCACCTGATTTACTGACCTGCTTGTTTTAATTCAACGTTTGTCACCTTTGGGAGGATAGGCAACGAATGTTTAAATAAAAACAGCAAGACAATTTTCGAGTGACCGTGTGATGTGACAGTTAACATCCTTTAGGCCACAGGAAAATGATAAAAAAGTAATACGGTGGCTATGTCACGTTGTGTGTTATGTCCCATGACGTATCTTCATTTATTGATGCCACCGGTTTCGCAAGAGTTCGCGATTGGCAAGGACGTATTCGCCGCTTGTGGAATAAATTTACAGGACTCTGATGAATCGCCTTATGTTAAGAACAAGTTAAGTTTTTTATAAAATCAACCGGAAACCTTAATAACAAATTGGAAAATATGAATCAATGGTATTATTCTTTTATACACAGTCACTAATTTCACTTAAAAAATTATGTAATTATTTTGAGTAACTCCCACACAGTTTAAGATCAGTTAACTACACATTTAGTCCATAGCACTTCATCCAAGTTTGTTAGGTGTTTATAAGTACTCTTTTGAGTTATTTGTTCCGTATACATAATATACTTGCTACTGGTAAGAACGCGTATGTAAATATGTACCACTTTAAGTATGAAGTCCACAACCAAGTTAAAATTTCAAATCTGGATAACATAGAATATTCAAAAACAGTAATGTGTATCTAAACGAGACCTTGATAAAATAATCTAATCTAATATCTATACTAATATATAAAGCTGAAGAGTTTGTTTGTTTGTTTGTTTGAACACGCTAATCTCAGGAACTACTGGTCCGATTTGAAAAATTCTTTCAGTGTTAGATAGCCCATTTATCGAGGAAGGCTATAGGGTATATATCATCACGCTACTTCTAATAGGAGCGGAGCAACAATGAAGAATGTTTCAAAAACGGGGGAAATTTTCACGCTACGGGCAATATAAGGCGCAAACGAGGTTGCGTGGATCGGCTAGTACTAATATATAAAGCTGAAGAGTTTGTTTGTTTGTTTGTTTGAACACGCTAATCTCATGAACTACTGGTCCGATTTGAAAAATTCTTTCAGTGTTAGATAGCCCATTTATCGAGGAAGGCTATAGGCTATATATCATCACGCTAAGAGCAATAGGAGAGGAGCACCAATGAAAAATGTTTCGAAAACGGGGGAAAATTATCACGCGACGGGCAATAGAAGACGCAAACGAGGTTGCGTGGGTCTGCTAGTTAATGTATAAAGCTGAAGAGTTTGTTTGTTTGAACGTACTTATCTCAGGAACTAGGGTCCGATTTGAAAAAAAAATTCAGTGATATATAGCCCAATTATCGAGGAAGGCTATAGGCTATATATCATCACGCTAAGACCTACAGGAGCGGAGCACTAGTGAAGAAAGTTACAAAAACGGGGGAAAATTATCACTCCACGGGAAAAGAAGACGCAAACGAGGGTCGGCTAGTTTTATTTTTAAACACGTTCATTCGTAAATAGATCTATTTGAATGCTTGTAATAATCGGCTTTCTTATTTGCAAATTTGAATTATTTTATGAAATTAAATATATTCAAATAAACCAGAAGTAACTCGCTTAATTTCATCTTATTTACTTTGTAAAACAACAACAAGCCATAGTTTTTGAAACCTAGTACAAACAAATAACAACTTTTGGTCAGAAATATGGCGGCCCGGTTAATCTTATTTATTCGGTTCCGATATCCAGCCAAATCATCTGTTTGTTTCATTTCTATATTCGGTAAAATATTATTTCATTTAGCTCAACACAAACTGTCGATTGTTATCGATTTGTAGGCACCTACTTGTCTGTACTATTAACCTCTTTCTTTATTTAAACACGATGCTTGAAACATTTGTTATGGAAATGGCTCTCTTTATTTCCCCGCTAGCGACCGGGCAAGGTTCGCACAGAAGTCTTAGAAATTCTCGAATTTTCTCCACTATAATATGCATGTATTACATTTATAAAACTTCCTCTTGAATCACTCTGATCTGTTGCTTCATTAAAATCCGTTGATTAGTTTAATAGATCTAGGCCGGCAGACGAAGTGACTTCATCTTATAATAATGTAAACAAGATTGTTCTGCCTAGTTGTATACTCGTATAGATAGTATAGATATACATCTCACATTTAGAGGCAAGACTTTGGCTACAAACAGGCACAGTTCTATTCAAACATATATTGAGTTTTAAAATGGTGTAAATGTTACTATTCTAAATACAAATTATACTGTATGTACATTAATCTCCGAACAAAAAGCTAAGTGTAGAGGTGAATCGTAATTACTTTAACGTGTGATGTTAACGATTCTACGTAATGACCTCCCATGACCATGATATATTTGCAATTTTTCTTGTGGTATCGAGAGTTCAATGATAATGTACTTGAATAATTCGGAACTTAGACCGTTTCATTGTAATATTGTGTAAGCAATGATCTTTACCGTCCGTGCCCGTCTGGGCATGGTGGTAGTCTTACCAAAAAAAAGTTAGTATTCAAAACAACAATGATTTTATGATATTGGTGGTTATTCTCTTGTTGTCATCACTAAACTACAATTCACTAAAATTTGTTATTGGATTATATACTCTAATCTATTCCGCTTACAGTCCATTTTTCGATATCTCACATATCAGCTGTCACTGTGTTTAGTTTTGCACCAAATACAATTAATCATAAACACACGCTTGTTTATTACTTGAAAAAATTAAATTTACTTTAGCACAACCAAAATACCATTTTTTTTTTATTATTCTATGACATAAAAGTTGTCATGTCGCACTAAACTTAGATCGTCTAAATACATGCCGACTAAATTAATTATTCTTATAATTTTTACATTTAGAATTTAGTTGTTATTACTAATAAACAAGCGTGTATCTCTGATCAAGTTTTAGTCGATACTGAACTAAATATAGTGTAAGCTGAGGTATGATATATTGAAAAATGGACTGCAAGCAGATGAAAGTAAAGTATATAATCAAACAACAAATTTTAATGAATTTTAGTTTAGTGATGACAACGAGAGAATCACCACCATTGCATTATCATTAACTAGAATAGTTTTCTTCTTGAAAATCTTTTTTAGGATTAGGTTAGGTCATTTATATTTTCTATTTATGCGATTTAGGTAGTAATCTTTGTGTAATTTTGTATATACGTCTAACATTTGACGATCGTATTCTTTAGTTAACTAAAACTACTGATATGAGAAAGTTATTGAGTGTGTTGCTTCAATTGATTTACACATTTTGCAAAATGATTTTAGACGAGACATTATCATACGTGTTTAATATAATTTAATAGGAACATGAGTAGCCCTAGGTTTGAATGATCTAGAATTCATTGTAATTTTGCGATTCGCCCTTGATATAATAAATTGTATTTAAAAAAATCAAAGAAAATAAATCATTACTAGGCCGCTATGGTGTGGGTCACCATGCGGCATTGTTGCATTGTCTGCATACGCAATGAGTATGGTGACCACCACTTCTGGATTCAGCTCATGCTTTCGATCAGGCAGAGTAGAGTAGGTGGAGTAGTACCTATATGTTTCAACTGTTAAAACTGTGCACGCGTCTATGAGGTATTATGCTGGGCTTAAGCCGAAAACAGAGCTGTGGTAACTTTCAGGACCGTAGCATAAACTGACCTGCGGCTCTTTAGTCACAGACTGCAGGTACCGCAGACGACTCAGGCGCCGGAGATCGCAAAACGATCGGCTCGACCGGAGTGACCGGTGTCACTCCGGTCGAGCCGATCGTTTTAGAAGTGAAGACTAAGACTGTGGTCAGTCTCACAGAAAACCGGTGTGAAATAGCGCTTGCGCTGTATTTCACCGAGTGAGTGAGGATAACGGAGGCCCATACGCCAACCCCTCCCCACATCCCTTTCTCCATTCCCCAGAGGTCGGCAACGCAGTTGTGACGCCTCTGGTGTTGCAGGTGTCCATGGGGCAGTAATCGCTTACCATCGGGTAATACGTGTGCTCGTTTGCCATCTATACCTTAAAAAAACATTATAGTTGAAAAAATAAATTGAGTCCTAATTTCTGTGTCATAATTTCTCGTGACAAACTTTCGAAGCTAATTAAAAGACCAGTTAAAGACAGTCCTCAACTCTTTTCATTTTACTCCGACCAGACCTCAATTGCTGATGAGAATTATATTATACAAGGTGCCAACATATTCTCTAAGAATAATTGGCAACGTATGTCAGTGCGTATTGTCTCCACTTATAGTGAAGAACATATCGCTATTCATGACTCAAGAATTTATACATATACTAGCTGAACCCCGCGGTGTTACCCGCGGTTATTGTTGTACCGCGAGTAACGCCGCGGGACAAAGTTAGTCTAAAAAGAAGCCTAAGTTACTCCCCGGATCATCAGCTACCTGCCAGTGAAAGTTCCGTCAAAATCGGACCAGCCGTTCCAGAGATTACCCGGAACAAACAGACAGACAGACAGACAGACAGACAGACAGACAGACAGACAGACAGACCGACAGACAGACCGACAGACAGACAGACAGACAGACAGACAGACCGACAGACAGACAGACAGACAAAAAAATTTTTAACTACATTTTTGGTATATGTATCGTGTATACATACATAAGCATTTGGTAAAAAGCGGTTATTTTAATATTACAAACAGACACTCCAATTTAATTTATTTGTATAGATATTATAAATACGAATATTAGTTTCTTTGTTTGTTACCCTTTCACGCTTCACCTAATCTTTATGAAATTTACAATAGTTTACGAAAGGTACGAAAATGACTTAGGTTACCTATCAGCCGCCAAAGTTACAAAGGGATAAAAATAACTTACTTGAGGAAAGATGCGGACATAAACATAAAAATGTAGGTATTATTTGATGAGTGAAAAAAAAATTGAAAATATTTATTATTTATTACTACTCTCTACATTACGTTCACAATATGCATTAAAGTCAGACAACTTAATACCTACAAAGATTGTAAATTATATACTTGTCTTTTTCACAACGAATAGATCAGCTATTTATACGAACAGACAATGTAGGTATCCACTTTTAAAAGAGAATGCCAGATCCTGTACCACTATCAATAGGTAATGGATGGTTATGACATTTGTACTGTTTATAAAGTGAATCATGCCATTTTCATGTAGTTATTATATTACTAAAATAATTTTAATTTTTCTCAAAAAGTTGTTACAACTGAAGTAACAAAACACATTCATACATTTTTAGGGTTCCGTGCCAAAGGCAAAAAAGGAACCCTTAGAGATTTGTCATGTTTGTCTGTCTGTCCGTTCGTTCGTTCGTTCGTATATCACAGCCACTTTTTTCCCAAACTATCAGAACTATAATGTTGAAACTTGGTAAGTAGATGTATTCTGTGAACCGCATTAAGATATTCACACAAATACAGAAAAAAAAAACAATAAATTTTGAGAGCCCCCACACTTATAACCGAAACTCAAAATTTCTTTTTTTCTTAACTGAATAGTTAGCGCGAGAGACACTTCCAAAGTGGTAAAATGTGTGTGCCCCCCCCCCCCACCTGTAAATTCTGAAATAAGAATATAATAAAACTAAAAAAAATATACGATGTATATTACCATGCAAACTTTCACCGAAAATTGGTTGGAACAAAATCTAGCAAATAGTTTTTTTAATACGTCATGAATCATAAACTGCCATTTACCTTTCATTCAATCAACACAAATATAAAAATTATATTATGTTACTTGCTACTACGGAACCCTTCATGGGCAAGTCCCACTTTGCCGCTTTTTAAACTTACCATGCTTAAAATCAGCTTAGCTTGAAAATTAGATGGCATTGTGTATAAGACGTTCCTAAATCTGTACAAATAATTAAATTAAGGTGTCTCTTTGTTATTACATATTTTCACTAAATGCATATGAAAGTATATGTATACGAGTATATATATATATATACTTGACGATAAAATATTTAAATTGATTTAGCTCACTCACGCACACTATTTAGCGCATTACTTTATAAAAATAAATGAGCTAAATGGTATATTAAGAAGCAGAGCAACATTTTATTGATCGGATACGGAAAATCACTAACGATTGTTTGTATTTCAAAAATATCTTGAAATAAAATGAAATTATTTTTTTGCAATGTATGTTACATTTTGAGCAGATGAGTTTGGGCCATTCCAAACTAGACTGGCTCTGAGAAGAAAGGACGAAACAAACTTAGGGATATAGTTTCTTTTAAAGTCCAGACAATCTTCTTAAAATGCAAATCTGTTATATCTTCTATTAATTAATATTAAAATAAATCGCCAAAATGTATTTACGCGACGCGCTAAGCTTCCGATTGGCTGTACCAAATTCAAAGAACCCAACCATAAGAAGGTTCATAAGAAGTCCGTTCCATGTGAACTTAGTTTTTTTTGGAATAGGAAGCAAACGAGCAGACGTATCGCCTGGTCAACGATTCGTCCCTACTTTCTTAACGTCAATAGACTATAATTTTAACTTATGATAGATACAACTAATGACAAAGTTACTGGATCTATGTATATAAGTACGCATCAATAAAATCATTGTGTCATAAAATTCAATAATACCTAATTTGTAATTGGATATTCTTGAATTTGAATTAAAAGTTTCCGATCAATTAGCAAATTGTTTTGTTATTTTCGTCTGACGTATGTGAATACAGCACATGCACAGACTACATGTAGTAAATAATAATGTCTACATTATGCCAACAATATGTTTACATTATTAACATTAATTTGCGATTTGTTTTCATATGAAATCAATCAAATATGCCATAATTATGCCCAGGTGGATACTTCGAGTTATAAATTTAGCTCGCTGGCGCTTAAAACACGATTACTAATGTATATGTATACTAATAGTATGGCCCCGCATTCAATGTAAGCTGGTAATCTATATTACCTAGATTTATTGATTTATGTATAATGTATATAGTATGTACTGTACACACATAAGAGAATTTACGAAACTAAACTTGACTCGATAATGGTCAAAGATATTTGAGACTGCTGAAAGGACTACGAGTGAGGTTTAGGCTGACTTAAACTTTGCCAAAAACGCAGTGCCAGATTTCTTCTAGAATAGACGAACTACGGAACCAGCATGACGGATCTCCAGTACTTGCACCAATTCTCCATAGTCTAATGTCTAATACTACTATTTTCTTGATTGTAGATTCCATAATAATTTGTTTTTCTTTTTATGATATAGTTATGAACGTGTACTCATGAACAGTAAAGTGTATTTTTACAATCTTTTTATTAACTTGCAATGATCCCAGAGCTGGTGACGAGTTTTGAGAAGATTCTTTAGGCAAGCTGAAATTGCGAAAAATTACTATTTCGTGATTTGGTAATCCAGTCCTGGGAGTCTTTTAGCGAGTTGGCGTTTAATTTCGCTACTGCACAGCTTATGACATTTGCAATAAAAAACTAAAAAAATATATGTTATAGGCAACTTGAATTTTTTTAATGTTTTAATTTATTGTCTATAATTAAAAAAAATCCAAGAAGTTTTTGTCCGTTATTAAGTAAATCCAGACGATTTTAAAATTACTTTTTTAAATTCCCAAAAAAGTTCTGTAGGCTATCTGAAATTTATATCACGTATTTAGTAAGTAATTTTAATAATACCTGCAAATCGCCAGACGATTTTGCCGGTTATAAACAGTTATCAGACGTTAATAAATTTTGTAAATAAGTGCGATAAATACAATATGAAGGTGGCCATAGGAACTCTGTAAAAAAACGTAGCAACATTATAGAGTTTGGACTCGTTTGATTCGTCTCGTGGCGTTCCAGTAAAAGCTTATTTTTAAAAAACTTTTAATTTAATTTATTAGAAACTGGACTTTAAAACTGGATGACTATATTTTAATCTGGAGTATCTGGAGGATAAATGTGTCGGCACGATTTGAGTACTTATAGTTTGACTGTTGTGTTATTGTGGACTGAAGTTCATGTTGCTCATTGAATTGTTTTAGATATATGACATCAATTGTATCTGTATTTTTTTATATTGACACTTTAAATTTTTTGTTTGGATTGTTTATTTTGTGTGATTTGATTGAAATTAAGCTTCTGTTTTTCTTGTGTGTAATTTTAAATATAATTTCATATTTAGTGTTTGCATGCCTAGAGGTGGAATGTGGCTGTTCGATCATTATAGTGTAACATTTCATTGTACGAGAACAACCCACATTCGCAAACAAATAAAGATTGATTGATTGATAATTTCATATCAAACAATAACCGTTCACTGCTGACCCAGAAGGTCTCTCCCAAGGAGCGCCAACTATCCCGGTTTAGAATTTTAGTTTAACACATAGATTTCGCAAATTACGAAATTCTTAAAATATTTCAAATTGTTATTTATATAATATCAATTTACACTCAGCAATTAGTGAAGCAATGACCAAAATAACAGATTCCGAATTAAATTGAAGAGATAAATATTGAAATGCATTTAACTCCTGTGAACTCGATAATTTTAAACAGCGACATAGAGGCGCCGCCGCTATGCCATGGTTCTGCTTAAATATTATTAACATATACTGTGCACAGTCCAAACTTCAGTTCCATTTGAACGGGGCCGTAATCGGCGCGTAATCGTGTGAAGGTATTATAACACCACGCTATTGACGCAGCTACCACAAGGTTTTTTTTATCAGAAGTTATTCGTTAAAGCAACAAAGGATTGAAGGTTTGCTTAATTTCTCAGTCGCACGCACGACTCCAGCTTAATTGGAATGCAATTATATCTTTACCTTAGCTATATCATTGCCCAATTATCAGTTACTACTACAAAATGGATATAAAATTAAATGATGCTTTGAACATTATCATTATATCTTCTTCCCCACTAGTCAATTTATTGTTTCATTTCTTCTGAAAGTGTGAAATCGTAGAAGGATTTCGGATCCTTGTTCAAATTTGAGCAAACGTTGGTATAAGATACTTTATTCTTTATGTCTTAGGAGTATATCAAACGAAATAACGTTCTTACTTGCGACCTTAGTTGGCACATACCTGCCCACTGTGTTAATCTGACCCAACGAAGTTGCCGAGCATTGTAACTCCAAACTTGCAATGCTGAGTGAGTGTGACTGGTACGTTCCATTGGTGGAAATTCTACTACTGGTGGTCCAATCCCAAATGGGAAAACATCAGCGACAAACTTGTGCTAAAGCTTGTGAATCGGTATAAAAAACAGCTATTAAGACCTATGAATTCTTGGGTGATGAGTTCTCAGGAAACTCTGGTCTACGAAGTTACTCACATACTCACAGACCTGAGTTTAAAACTAAAATATCCGAAGTGTTGTTTGCTTAAAAAAATATCTTTTATATGCTTCGACTTATGTTCGCGGTGCATATTTAAAAATTCTCTCGCCGCTGGGGACGCAGTCATGCTTCTTCGTAACATTTATATCTAAGGTTAACAATAGCTACTCGTAGAGTTAATTCGATAATATATTAACCATCGTATATGCATAACTGAATAATAAATCATGGTCACTTCAAATTTACGTTGTTTATTTTTAAGATTTTAATAGACTGTTCTTCTAATTACATAATGTCAACGCAGATTTAATTATCATACTTTCCAAGGTGAAGGTCTATCAAACTGTTATTTGGTCCAAATACCTATTAAGGAAAAAATATCAAACTTATATGATATCTGGCAATAGATGTTGCGAGATATCATATAAGTTTTATATTTTTTTAGGGTGTTTTGATACGCTGTTAGTGTGTATTAAATAAATTGCCGAAATAAAGAAAACTTTTTCGTGACTACTACTCACCTGATGTTACATCTGAAGCTAGAAGGTAGGTATTGAAGTCGGAATCTTATATTGGCTTCGTTATTAAAACAAGTTTTAAAGCAGCCAATAATCATTTGGCATCTTAAGTATCAATTGATGTTCGTTATTATGGGGTCACGTTAATGATTCACAAAACATCATATTTAAGTATTTTGTCCGGTCCGGTCCGGTTGCGCAGACGCCGGTATATTCATATACATCGTCCTTGCCAGGAATGCGAGGTCATCACGCCTTCATTCGAAGAACGCGCTCGGTCTTAGCGGTCCTCTTGTGAAACATTATTATTGTCGTTTTAGACTTATTCATTCCGTATTCTATGCATGTCATTATGATGTCACTTGGCGGCCGCCAGCACCTTGTCAAGACGTTAGACTTATCCTGTTTCGGTCCAGGAGCCTACTCCAACGACCGTGCCTAGGTGTAATAAAATTATATTATCTTTAAATAAGGCTATACTTTGATAAAACAACAGTACATTTCGAATATGGTTGCGAAAACAGGCCTGGGGTACTAGAATTAGGCAACCCAACATGAATTGACCGCTTTTAGAATTTACTAGCTGTGCCAGCCGCGGCTTCGCTTGCGTACATTATACGATTTTTGCGCCATAATTTTATTCGAAATAACTGAGTAATAATAATATAGAACTATCCAAATTACTCCTTATATTTTTTTCTATTTGTAAGTGCAATAACGGTGGAAATGCTCCACCCATTCCGGAGATTAATATGTAAGATAAACTGCTGAGAATTATGTAAACCGCCTTTTTGGCATAAGTTAAAAAAATCAGATGTATTAAAAATGAATAAATACTAAGTAAATATATTATTATAATAAATTATTAAGTAACACTTAATTTTATTCATTTGTGTTGTTGGCTTGTTTATTACTTTACTACGTAAAACCGTTGAAATCAAAGATTTGAAGAGCTGTATGTTAAATTTCGGTAGGTCGGTTGATGTTTCCAACAATTTTAATCTGCTGAAGAAATAAATAAAAGTGTTTATTTTTTCACCACAATATTTAAGTTTTACAAACATTATGCCTAGCAAGCAATGCCATTTTCAAGACAATATTGTGGAGGACTGGTGCCTAAGCTAGGTATAAATCTGTGTTGTAGGCCACCAGGTCTCCACTCCGTGTTACAATAATTGGCTGATAGGTACGTACTAAAGCAAAATGATTACAATATTCATTAGTTGTGACTAGATGGTGTAAGATGTCCGAAATATTTATTTATTTATTATTTATAGTTAATTTGTGGCGGGTGAAGGAAGTAGTGCGTGAATGCGTGCGGGTGAAGTAGAGAATAATGTGCGTGATGTGATGTGGTATGTGTGTGTGTGTGTTTTGTGTATGCGTGTGTTTTAATGAACATTTGTATTATATTTATTTATTCAATGAGTCTATGAATTAATGACAAGAGTCTTTTTGGTTCGTACCAAAAAGACTCGTATAACTGTTCCAACCAACTCGTATGTTTAATTTTCAGATTATATCTGGTCAAAACATATATATTATTATATAATCGTGCGCTCTGTACTATAAGTGACGTCTTGCAAAGGAAGTACGGCTTTGCACAGATTTACATACGGTCTGACCTTAACGTCTGTTAGAGATGTTTTTATCTAGTGGTATTAAACAGTATAAACGTAATACTGTCTTCAAAATGAACAATTGACGCACTGTTAGCCCTTGCAACTCAGATTACTGGTTTGGTTGTGGGGTAATCTCTGCGCTTGAAGTGCGCATAACCTTTAAAGTGGCTCTCTGAGTTCGCTCAGCTTGAATAATAATACTCTTTCAAGTTCCTCCTCATGCAGGGATGCAAATGAAATGACAGAGACACAGATTCTCTGATAAACAATGCATACCTAAGGTTTCATAATCAGCTGAATGCCTGAGTTCCTTGAAAAAATATAAATTATTTTTTTAACTCTTGCACTCAATGTTTCCATGTCGAAAGAACCTAAAACTAAGTAACAAGATATATACTGTACTTTTATAGCAGATTTAAAACTAATGCATTTCACACACCTTTTGCGCATCTGATTACGTTTAATGAGTGCAATTTCTTTTTTCTTTACACTTTTTTATTAATGTTGAAAACTATATTTATGTTCGTATTAATACTAAGAGTTCAATGTAGTATTTTTTTTATAAATATAAGGAAAAGAGTTGTGCGTACTACTAGGCCGAATGTCACGCGCTCTCATTACATATCTGACAAAGGACGCGGTTCCTTAGATATTTGAAAACTCTTTTCTATTAAAAGTAATACCTACAAGAAGACACTATTCAAATATGTTATTACTAGCTGTTGCCCGCGGCTTTGCTCGCGTAGAAATTGATTATATGTATTTAATTAAAACTGTAAGTATGTATGAATAATTTATTTTATATATGTTTTTAAACTTTTTTCAATCCAATAAAAAGAATTTTCATATAAACTTTCGACCCTTATTAGGGGTTAACCCCTTAGGAATAGAATTCCCATAAATGCTGATATAGGTATTCATTTATTTGTAATCAAAAGCCTTAGGACAAAGTTCAGGCTACAAAATAAAAAAAAATACGGACTTCCAGACTAACCTATATACGAAATGTCAACGCCTATTTCACCCCTTAGGATTAGAATATTCAAAAACGTTTATATACGTATTTACTCATTTTTAATCAGTAGCCCAAAAATAAAGTTTGAGGTTTCTAACTTGAAAAATGACGGACTTTCAACCCCTATTTCATCCCCTTAAGGGTAGAATATTCGAAATTCCTTTCTTAGTGGGTGTCTTCTCAATGAAACGACCCTACTTACCAAATTTATAGCGATGATGAATCAGTCAGTCAAGAAATGTTATTTTAAAAGTATAGATAATTATAATATATCTCTACTATTTATTGCTTCAAAATAGATGTGACTACTAAACTATCACTGTAAAAAAGTATGTTTGTCTTTGACAATACAATACATACTTACTCGTATGTTATAAACTAAGTAAACTTACTGAAATGCTAAACTGCTGTACTTTGGAGGTCAAAAATGTGCCTATATATATACATGTTATATTACTTTTCCTTTATGTATCACGCGTCTTTAATATACCGTTGTGTTGCTCAAGTCTGGGCCGCGCCACAAGTATAAAGTTACGTCCTATCGAACAAGGTGAAACAAATTCTTATACAAGTGAAAGTATTTGCAATCATTACCGTGTTTATGTAAAATTAATTAAAAAACGAGATATATTCATGAACCAAACGTCATATAGACGTAATCAAAGAAAACTACTTCTTGCACCTTATTGTGGCCGTGAAGGTGAAATTTTGACCTCTCACTTGTTCTATACCTATATAAGTGAGTTTGGTATCATCTTAAGGTTCCGTATGTTTATTAGTAAGTGTTTACTTGCTGGGTTGAAAAAAACCTTGATGAACAGCAGTGAAGTTTAGTCCAAAAGATTACCATTGATATAAAAGAAAATTGTTATTAAACGATTGCTGTCAAATCATCAAATTTTGGAGTCATAGGTACAGTTAGTAGCACATCGAGATTAATAGGATGTTTGAACTATTAATATTAAAACGTATTGTGGTCGTACGACCACTATGGGTTTTGTTTATTTATGACACTTGATTAACACTTTTGCACTACAGCTTACTAATATGTTTTTCAAAATAAAATTCCAGTATTAAGTGACGTTGTATAAAAAGCATACAGCCGATCATTGTATCGTTTTTGTCACTTGAGAATTTTTTCATTATTGACTACGGAACCCCAAATATAATTGTTAAATGTTTATAATTTATATCCTTTGACGCAAATACAATCAATGGTACGGAATCGTAAAGCAGTACTTTGTTAAAAAGAATTTGTTATTTTATTTATTACAAAAGCCCTATTAAAACAATATTTATAACTCTAATAGCATATTTTTTTATCTACAACCAATAATGATATTTAATCAACAATGGAATCTTTTATTATGTACTCAAATAAACTAGCTATGTTAAATATAAAAGTGAAGAAACGTAGATAAAAAATATTAAATATCTATTATATTAGATAAAAGCTGAAGAAGAAAACATACCTACTTACCTACTTATTTGAAATTTACTTTACGGAGTTACGCTTACGTCAATCAAATAATGAAGTAAGTATATATCTTACAGTAAAAGTTCGAACTACTGTAAAATATAAGATTTTCTTGTAAAACCTAAAAGTCCGCACCGTTCTATGATAATATTATTTATCCTGAACTTATTACTGTTACCTAAATGATTCAATAATATTATCCTTGTGACAGATTTATTCCAACATTTGCCATGAGGAAAATCCTAAGATTTATGAAATAAACGATTATCATAGAACAATGAGTTCCTAAATCTTAGGTTCGTCATCATCCTGATCTGATTACTAGCGCTAATATTATTTTTTCCCCTCAGTGTATTAATGTATTTAAGCAACCATCTGCATTACTAGTATTTAAGCTCACTTATTAGAGCCAAATCGTACTATGTTATATGTTTGTCTACAGCTGCGCGTACCGCTACGACAAGTTCTTCGGCCCCGTGATTTATCTGTGAACATCGCCAAGCGCCACCTCAAAGTGGGCATCAAAGGGCAGCCTCTTATCATTGACGGGGAGCTAGACGCTGAAATCAAGATAGAAGATTCTACATGGGTTCTACAAGATGGACGCAATTTACTCATCAATTTAGAAAAGGTTCGTAGGATTCATTTCGCACATATCGTTTTAGCAAATAGTTGCCCACACTGAATCCAATCGCTCATCATCTGAACGAATTTAAAGATAAATGTTTTAGTATTTACATTGCTTTATTATAACGCTATACTACGCTATAATTTTACAAATGAGGTAAGGTTATAGCGAAAAATTTATATTCGTAAGATTTTTTATTTAAAAAATCATAAACAAACCTTGTAACACTTCTAAAATTGCTCCGCACAATTATTTCAACACTTGCTGTACCAGCCCCGACTTCGCTCGCATGTACATATATACACATATTATTTTATTTTCGTGAAACCATAATTTTTAGTTCCTTCGTAAAAGTAGCGTAATTTAAATCATACAGTATTAGCTATAGGCACACGAAAACCTCTTGTAAATTATTCGACCCGTCCCGAAGACTACCTGGAATATAAGACAGAAAATTGTAATAAATGGTTATGTCTGTATAAATATACATTTATACGCTTATACTAAAAATATAAATAAAGTTCACTAGTAGTTAGCTGATGTTATAAGAAATAACTTAGGCTACTCTTATTTAAAAAAAAATTAAGTCACTGACATAGTGAAAAATATCCAACAGAAAAACAACAAAATCTGCGAGTGATACCGCGGAGCGCAACTAGTTTAAAGAATAGTGTAATATAAATTACCAGCTGACCCCCGTAACCTCGGTCTGCGTAAAAAAAATGTTGGGCATAAAGAAGTTTATAGTGAACTTTTAAAGAGCAACAATTCTGTCATAAATGATTTTTTACTCAGCGCACGCAGCGTAAGCTCTCAAAAGGAAAAAAAAACCCAAGATTTTGAAACATTTTTCAATGGGAATCCGCTCCTATTGATCTTATTGTGATCTGAATCTGAAAGAATTTTTGAAATCAGACCTGTAGTTCCTGAGATTAGCGCGTTCAAAAGCAATGAAACAAACAAACTCTTCAGCTTTATATATTAAGTATAGATAAGTACTATGTAAACATAAAGATGAATTTAGCAAAAACTGTTATTATGACATTACAAACAGACACTTAAAATTTATTTATTTGTATAGATTTTAATGAACTTGTCATTATACTATAAGGTGAACGTTTTTTGTAGACACCAATTTGAGGTAATGATGAGCCCCAGAGTGTATGGTCAGCAAAATTTATATTATCTCTGTGTTGCAGGTCAATAAAATGAATTGGTGGAGCCGGCTAGTTGCTACTGACCCGGAAATATCTACGAGGAAGATAAACCCAGGTAAAGCGTTTTAGTTACTTCACAGCAAGTGTTTATGATAATTACGAGCTCACGAACTACATACAAAATTCGATATTTTAGACTGATAGTTTTTAACAGTAGTATTTTTATTTACTTGTTTATTATGACGCAATAGTCTGAACATCGCATATCAATAATATAAATATGTACTATTGTACGCAAAAAAAATATATTCTAAGGACATTAGAGTTCCCGGTTAGGATGTGTAGGCGAGACGGTACCAAGGCGTAATGTTGCAAAATTGCGCTTTACGGAACATATTTATGTACATATATATCGACGACTGTATATTTACGTACCTTTACCCCCATTTCTTTTACCATGAAATACATTAATAAACATGAGCTAACCTTGACTTTTAGGTTAAGAAACCATCCATCACGTAATAACTTATACCAAACGCTATCACGTTCATGTAAATTTGTGTGAGTTAGTTAGAATGTATGTTGATCGAACGGCCACTGAGATACCTTTTTATTAGATCCTGATCATTAAAAAGGTCAAAGTTTGTGAGTGTGTGAATTTGAATATTTGTCGCTTAAACAGCTTTTGCTAACACTACTACACGACTTTGCTACACAGATGAGCAGGAATTTAAAATAAATTTTCTAGTCTTTGTATCTGATAAACCGCGCGGAGGCGGAGCTAGAATACATATAAAACACTATAATCTCAAAATAACCTATTTACACACCTACACAGTATTAAAAACGACGAAAGAAAAGGACGAGATAACAAGCTAGGAATAACGGTAAACTAAAAAGCAACGTTGATTTTATAAGATAACCTACAAAAACCTTAAACAGATTTTTTAGGTAAAGTCGGTGTTTTTGATCGTTTTCTTTTTAACGCTCTTAGAATTTTAAAACACTCTAAGAACGTTAAAAAGAATAAATATTGCGTTATAGCGTTAAAAAGAAGAAATATTGACAAAACAAGTCACGCGATATTTTTTTTTTAATAAAGTTGTGGTTAGGTTAAAAAAGAGATGCATGGATATCAGACTCACTCTTCACAATATTTTAGTATCTATTTCCTATGAATGTTTTATTTCACTGCTATCAGTGAAATGAAACTTATTAAATGTATGTAAAAACTTTATAATTTTCTTTCAGAACCATCAAAGCTGTCGGATTTGGACGGTGAAACACGCGGCTTAGTTGAAAAGATGATGTATGATCAGAGGCAAAAGGAAATGGGCTTACCCACTAGTGATGAACAAAAGAAACAAGACGTACTTAAAAAGTAAGCATATTTCTTACCATTTTAATAAAATAGAACCACAACAAAATTATATTAAAATACTTCAAAATTGTGGTTTTGGATACATAATACGTGATACTAACTTTTAAACTTTCACGTTCCATGATATACTAACAATTATTTTTACGGGAATTAACGCGATCACTTATTAAAAGGCATTACATACCTCTGATTTGCCTGACGTTTCGACCAGGTTGCACTGGCCGTGGTCACAGGCTGACTAAGTCAGTCGTCAGAGTCAGAAGGTTATAGGCTATATATCATCACGCTAAGACCAATAGGAGCGTAGCACCAATGGAGAATGTTTAAAAAACGGGGTAAAATTATCACGCTACGGGCAATAGGAGACGCAAATGAGGTTGCTTGGGTCAGCTAGTTTTTTTATAAATTGATAATGTCCATTCGATGGAAAAACCTAGTGATAACAAAACGTCTGTGAAGTATACCACTGGTACCGCACTGTAGAAACAAACTACAAAAGCGATGTAACCAATTCAAATCATTATTTTAGTTAATACCAACCCAAATATACTTCTTAAAATTGTTATTTTCATATTTTTCAGGTTTATGGAACAGCATCCTGAAATGGACTTCTCAAAATGCAAATTTAACTAAGGTTGTAAAATATAATTCGATTAATATGTTTTAATATTAAACTCACTGGTTTCGACTCTTAAAGTCGAAAGAATTTTCTTTAATAAAAAAAAATGTCCGCAAAAATAGGTATTTTAAAAGTTAACTTTTATTTTGAGTTTGCAACGTCATTGATTAATTTGGTTTCCATATATACGGAATATCGTATTGCATGTATTGTAAGTTTCAATAGTATAATTCATAATTAATTATTGTTTCCTTGTGCGCAATAAATGAATATACATACACAAAGTACGATTTTTTTTCTTGTTGTTTTAGTAGCCTACTATTTGTTCAAAACTGCCACTTTCCTACACCAGGTAACCTATATATGAGTATCTATAAAATCTAGAGATCAAAGAATTGGAGTTAATTAAAGGCATTCATACATTGATAAACCGTCCAAACAGGTGCAAAAATCAACACTATTATCCGATTAATAGAACAAAAAAAAATATAGAGCCAGTAATTCATATCCTTATGTTTCCTTCAATTGAAGGGAAGGAATGTCTGCAATTCTTTTAGGATCAATTAAAATTCTGTAGTCTGCGGGGGCTCTTAATGTTACATCTGACTGTATGGTTTCTTAATAATAGCGTCTCTTGCCATATAGATAGTCTGTACTATAGTGACCAGACAGGTTAACAAAATTATATGTTGCCAAAGACAAACATATCATAGATAAATTGCATCCACCCATTAAGATAATAATTGTGCTCATCGTCATTGAACCCATGACCTCTGGTTCTGCAGTAAGGATGACTACCACTATACCAGAAATTCAGTCATACAATTACACGTTGTGAAAGGATTGTAAATATCAAATCTAAACTTGTTGATATAGTAGTTGATTTATAGGAATCCACTATTATTTCCAGAATATTTTTGGGATGTTTTTAATGCATCTGCCTGTCTCTAGATACATTCCAAAGATTATCTATACATCTATCCAATTAAAAAAATGTAGTGTCTGTTTGTAATATTTAAATAACAGCTTTTTACTAAATGCATATATATGTATGTGTACACGATACATATACCAATAAACATTTTTTTACGATTTTTGTCTGTCTGTCTATTTGTTCCGGCTATCTCTGGAACGGTTGGACCGATTTTGACGGAACTTTCACTGATAGGTAGCTGATGATTTAAGGAGTAACTTGGACCACTTGTTTTAGGCTAGCTTCGCCCCGCGGCGTTACCCGTGGTACAATAATAACCGCGGGACTCGTTCGTTTAGTTTAGTTTATATTTAAAATTATATTATTATTTATTCGCAACAAACATTACATATATTTAAGTATAGTTGTTATCGGCATCTATATATATCGACATAGGGAACTACAGACCGATAAGTCTGATGTCTAATATGTATAAAATCTTTTCCAAAATAATTTTGAACCGAGTAAGCAACACACTTGATGAAAACCAACCCAAGGAACAAGCTGGCTTTAGAAAAAACTTCTCCACAATAGATCACATCCACACAGTCAAGCAAATTATGGAAAAATAAAATGAGCACAACAAACCACTATATATGGCTTTTATTGATTACTCTAAGGCATTTGACAGCATTAGCCACACAGCCATATGGGAAAGCTTACAGAACCAAGGAATCCCGACAGTGTACATAAACACCATTAAAAACATTTACTCTAACAGTAAGGCAAGAGTACAAATCGAAACCTTGGGTGAAACATTCCAAGTAAAAAGAGGCGTCAGACAGGGCGATCCGATGTCTCCAAAGCTGTTCTCGGCGGTGCTTGAAAACATATTTCGAAAGTTAATATGGGACAAACATGGATTAAATATAGACGGTAAAAAACTAAACCATCTTAGATTCGCTGACGATATTGTTTTATTTGAAGAACAACCAGGGAGCCTACAAAGAATGATACAAGAACTAAATACAGAGAGCAAAAAAGTGGGCTTATCTATGAATTTAAACAAAACGAAGCTATTAACGAATTCAAACAAATATGAAATAAAAATTAACAACCAACCCATTGAATATGTAGATGAATGTATCTACTTAGGACAAATCATCTCACATACAGACACAACTACAAAAGAAATAAAAAGACGAATAGCTAACGGATGGAAGAGATATTGGTCACTGAAAGAGATCATGAAATCCACAGATCTGAGTAATGGTATCAAAAGGAAGGTCTTCAATACATGCATTCTCCCATGTATTACATATGGGTGTGAAACTTGGGCTCTCACAAAACATCACAGAAACATGCTGGAACACTGCCAAAGAGCTATGGAACGAAGTATGATAGGTGTTAAGAAACAAGATAAGATACGAAACACTGTCATAAGAAGTAAGACAAAAGTCACAGACATACTCACTAGAATAGATAGTTTGAAGTGGAGATGGACGGGGCACATGATTCGTGATAAACAAGAAAAGTGGAGCAACATCATAACTGACTGGTACCCTAGAGATGGGAAAAGGAACAGAGGAAGACAAAGCAAGAGATGGGAAGATGAACTGAAACTAACAGCAGGCTCAAAATGGAGAAGGGTTGCAAGAGACAGACTACAATGGAAATTGTTAGAGGAGGCCTTTGCCAGGAGGCACACTGAACTCAGAGATATTTTATAACTTAAAGATAATAGTCAACCACAAAGTCAAAGAAACAGTTCAGGATAAGAGGCTTATTATTATTATATGTTATCGGCATCTATCTAAAGCTGACCGCCTGCAAAAATGACGATTTTTGTGACTTCTTTTGGTGAATCTTTGCAGTTGAGGCAGATAATTACGAACGGCAGGTTTACGAACGGGCCGGCTCGACCGGGGCGGTACTACCCTCGCACAGAAAATCAACGTAAAATGACAGCGATCATGCTGTCGTGTTTCGTTGGTGAGTGCGAGACCGGAGGCCCAATGATGCAGAAGCATCACTAGCCCGCCATGGTGTGGGTCACCATGCTGCATTGTTGCATTGTCTGTTCGCAGTATGGTGACCACCACTCTTGGTAGGTATCTACACTTCCGAATGATTAAGTGGGAGGTGTTTTGTTTTTCAATAATTTATTAATTTCTACGTTCTCTATTCATCAATTTAATTTTATGGTGATTTAAAATTGAAATATATTACGCTATCACTCACTTAAAAAAGTGGGTGATAGCGTATTTTCTAATAAAATACATTCATCATCGTAAATGAGGTGACGATGAAGAAGAAATGGCCACCGTAAGTACTATGGCCAGCTTCATTTACGAAAGTAATTTAACTGTTGGAATTGCTTGTGTATACTGGGTGTCCTTTGCGTCCATTTCATGTATGTTTGTAAAGTAAGTTTGAATATTCCTAATAAGCCTTGAGTGGCAATAGTAGACCAGAGTAGATATTTTAAAGTGATATCTAAATGACAGTTCATGCAAATGTAAATGCTAACATCTATTAAACGGTTTTATTTAGCTTTTTTTATTTAGGTATATTTTAACTGCGCCAAAATGAGTCTGCTCTGCCTGAGTGAGCATGAGCAGATTCCAAGAGTGGCGGTCACCATCCTCAAAACGAATAGGGACATTGCTGTATGGTGACCCACACTAAGGCCGCCTAGTGAGATGCTGTTTACGTCCCGCTTAAAGAACCCGGGATCATAGTGTTAGGGAAACACGTGCGCTGGAAGTGAGTCCCAGGTTTTGACTGCTCGGCACAGAAAAGAGGAACCGAAGCGATGAGTACGAGATCGTATGTCTAATTGTCTACCACTCTGAAGCGGTGACTTCCAAGGCTTGTGTTGTCCTGTAGAGGAAGGGGGAAGGGGGATCAGTTGGAAGAGTTCTTCAGAACACTCCGTGATACAAGCGATAGAGTACTGCTCAAGGGACTCGGTGGCTTCGGGACTGTTGACAATGCGGATTGCTCGCCGCTGCAACCGGTCGAAAGTGTCAAACAGGCACTGTGCGGCACCATCGCATAGATGAGAACAATACTCTACACACGAGCGCACCTGGTACTTGTAAAGAAGGCACAGATGCTGGTTGAGATCTTGTTAGATATCCATGCTCAAGATATCGAGCCTACCTTGTAATGGCATTTGAGTGTTCTGAAAAGTGGGAAGCGGAAGGAATGGAAACTTTTTGGCAGAGAACGCGTACCCCTGTGTTTTCTTGGAGTTGAACTCGACCAGATTCTCACAGTCCCATTGAGAAATGCGGCCCAGAACATGGTCGAGCTGAACGACAAGCTCCTGTCGTTCTTCCTCGATATCTGCAAGCTTGACTGTAGGGTGTCCGAAATATCGCCCATAAATTGTGCTGTCGTCTGCATAGCCATGAATGTTGCCAAGGGCTAACATGTCATTGATATGACTGCCTCGTTGGTTTCGCGGTTGGCGTGTGCGACTGCTGATCATGAGGTCTGGGGTTCGATTCCTGGGTCGGACCAAATGTTTGTGTGATCTATAAATATTTGTTTCGGAGTTTGGGTGTTTTCTATGCTTCTTACTTGACTGACTTCTTAATATTGGATAATAACTCAATAGGCCAGTTAAACCTTCATAATGACAAAATAGCTACGTCAATTTAGTTTTGGAACAAAAGTTAGACATTGTCCTTATACAAGAGCAATATCAGGGCGCTCGCTTGTGGAACAATGTAGGACAATTAGATGGCCGATCACGGGCTGGGATATATGTTGCAAGTTCTAACTTTACAGTAACATCTTTGCGTAACCTTGTGACGTCAAACTGCGTCGTTGCTGAGATTTCATCCTCCGACTGTAAGGTTTATGTAGTGAGCTGTTATTTTCAGTTTTCACATCCCATTGATCCTTATCTACATTATTTAGGTTTCGATTTGCGGTCCCTCGTGGGCTACAAAATTATCATTGGCGCTGATGTCAATGCATCTTCTACTTTATGGTATGGCAAGTTGCGTACAACTGACATGGCCCGCCGCTGTGCGGTTGAAGATTTTATTGCGGAAATGAATCTTACTATTCACAATACCCCTGATGCACCAACAACTTTTTGCAGGCCCATAGGTGAGTTTTCTATTGACGTGACGCTTACGCGCGGCGACGTCTCGATATCTGGATGGCGTGTCCTATCGGATGCATCCTGTAGTGATCACCGCTTAATCTTGTATTTTGGGCTTTATTTGGGTCACTCTTTGCAGTAGGTACATGCCAAAGACTTCACTCGCAGTTGTCTATCAGCTCAGGAGAGCACAGACATATTATCAGACACTTTCACATATTGTGCTGATGTTTGTATCGGCCGTGGATCTATCACTAATACTCGTAGCATCTATACTAACGATCGGCCGGAGGATGACACGGATTATTACCGACAAATTAGGCAGTGGGCTATCGAACCACCATTGTCTCCAATGTCTGACTTACCATCTTCAAACGAATTTCTTAGTGTTGTTAGGTCATTACCACTGAACGAGGCTTCGGGCGACGATAAAATGTCAAATAAAATGATAAAAGAAGCTTGTAAACTCTCGGGTGATACGATTTTAACAGTTTTTAAACGTTCCATTGCGGAAGGAGTATTTCCTAGTGTTTGGCGGTGCGGTAATATTCGTATAATACCAAAAAACGGCGATAAGCCGCCGGACGATCGACCATTACATTGTTACCATCGCTAGGAAAGCTTTTAGAACGTCTAACGTCTAAAGCACGACAATAGATGCGGTTATATCTGTAAGGAAAACTGTCACCGAGTCAAGATATTAATACGTCTTAGGTATCTTCTTAGATGTATCTGGCGCCTTCGATAATGCGTGGTGGCCCATGCTATTGCTAAAATTAAAATCAAGAGGATGCTTTAAAAATATTTATTCCCTTATCACCTCGTACTTCACACAAGGCATAAATTGAGACTTGGGCATCCTCTGTGTCGAAGGCGCTTACGATGGGGTGTCATCAGGGGTCGGTGCTGTGCTAGGTCCATACTTGTGGAATATAGGCTTCGACGATTTTCTCTCAATACCTATACCACCCGGATGTACCCTAAACGCGTATGCGGACGACGGTTTATTACTGGTGGAATCTGATACTAGTGCGGGACTTGAGAGTCTGACTAATAGATGTTTGAACTTAGTATCTCTTTGGGGTGTTCGTAATCGCTTGACTTTTGCACCAAACAAAACCTTACAGCTACTTCTGAAAGGTAACCTCAAATCACCACCGTGTATTAAATTTCAAAATGTTACTATAAACATTAAACCTCGGTTTGTTATTTGGGATTGTTTTTAGAAAGAAATTTTTCGTTTATCGAACACATTAGAACAGTTCATGAAAAGTCTAAAAAAAGTTTCTTTGTTCTGAAGAGGAAACGAGGATATCAACTGCCACATGGGGTCTTTCATTTAATACATTAAAAATCATATAAAGAGCTACTTATTTGGGTGTTGTTTGCTATGGTGCTCCCGCATGGGCCGATAGAGCGACTGTAGGTGCTGTCCGTCGCAAATTGTTACAAGGCCAACGACTTGCATTGATCTTCTTGTGCAAAGCTTATAGGACGGTTAGTACTGAGGCTTTACCGGTATAGGCGGGTGGTATAGGCGGGTGGTCTTCTGGTCGATCTCGAGGTGCGAAGACGTGCAGCCATGTAGGTACTATTCCACACTACAAAACATGGAATGCGATTTTTTTTTGTAAATACATACATATTATACATAGAAAACACCCACACTCCGAAACAAATATTTGTAGATCATACAAACATTTGGTCCGACCCGGGAATCGAATCCGGGACCTCATGATCAGCAGTCGCACACGCTAACCGCGAGACCAACGAGGCAGTCAATGAACGAAACACAATGCTAAATAGCTTACAAATGACATCTGGTGCGGTATACTATGGGGATCTTGTGTCAACTGCGGTGAATTTCCGTGCGTTTAAGCGATTCTGCCATACATATTATAGTCATCAAAAATAGCTCACTTGTGCCCCATAATATTTTATCCGTGGTGTTTCCCAAATTAAAAAAGGTGTCTGCCTAGTTTGACTTCATTTTGTCTCCCGCTTTGCTAAGAAGGGAAGTGGACTTATCATATTTCCAACTCCTCCTGTTTTTCTTCTTATTAATTTCGTTGCGGGTTCCAAGACAAAAAATTTTTTTCCTGGGACTTTCTGAGTGTCATTACTCGGTGTGTTCATGGGTCACTGCTGTTGATCCTGGTGTACAGGAGTTACAGTGGTAGGAGTGTGGGCGGAATTAGTCCCACGAAAAAAAAGAAGGACGGAGCTCTGCGGTACTCCAGCCGCCAGGAATGCGGCAGCCCAGTTGCTGAGCTTGAGGGGCAAACCGAAAGCCGGTAGCTTGGAGAGAAGCTGAGGCTGATGGCCAAGGATTCTCCATGCCTGTCAATAGCCTCACCCCAAAGGTGGGTAATGTACCTACGCTAGAAAATCGCCCGTGGAATGGTTTGGTCTAAAACCATACTGACGATCATTTAGTAGGAAGTGATCCTCCAGGTAGAGGATTAGTTATTTGTTTATTATCCGCTCAAACACTTTGTAGATAATGGAGGTGACGGCTATCGGACGGTAGTGGGATGGTTCGGAGCGGTCGTCTTTTTTGGGGATGCTACAAGCTTGCCCCGTTTATTTATTTATATGTTTGTTTGGGTTCATTCTAGTAATTGAAATTTGACCCCATTCCTGTTTACAAATTGGTCTGAAATTCCTTTAGTTCTGGTGACAATACCGTTATTTAATTGTATTGAATAGAATTAAATAAATTCTGTTGCATTGTAGGTCCAAGACGGCCGCCGTTGATTAGACAAAAAATAAAGTCGTTGGGCTCGTGTTTCTATCCTGTTTTGTCTGATCAATGCTTGATGATTGGTGAGGTAGAGGGGTGTGCTGATTGGAACCTACCGAATTATTATGTAGGTTTTAGTATTTTTTTTCAATAAAACCGTTTAAATTAAAAAAAAAAACATATTATTTTAATTCATTCGTAGCGAAATCATTCCATCCGTATGACACACACACTTACCGTGGGAGAGCCACGCTTAGGCATGAATGGGCTGGCTCGACCGGAGTGATACCACGACTTCACAGAAAACCGGTGTGAAAAAGTGCTTACGTTGTGTTTCACCGAGTGAGTGAGGATAGATACCGGAGGCCCATAACCCAAAGCCCCGCCCCCTATCTCCCCTCCCTATCCCCCAAAGGCCGGCAACGCACTTGTGACGCCTCTGGTGTTTGCAGGTGTCCATGGGCGGCGGTAATCGCTTGCCATCAGGCGATACGTTTGCTAGTTTGCTAAAAAAACCAAAAACGATCTTCGTCAAACTTATAACACCCGCTATTTGAGTCGGGGGCATTTCTGTATTATCAATGTACTCTGTGGTTGGGGATAAAAACTAAGATAAATCTGAGGATAAAAATCTCAGAAGAATAAAAATAAAGTCAAAGACGTTTAATCTGTCAGTCAGTTAAAAATGAGGTCGAGGATTTTTTATTATCCAATTTATATTTTTCATGCATTTCATCTTTACAAAAAACTTGATATACAATAAATTTCAAAAATACTGAGCACACTTTTGTAAAACATATCTCTTTGTACAATAAAAAACAATATGTACAAAGTATCGATTATATCGCTTTCTTACGGTTTCAGACATATACAGTATCGACAGATAGCGACTAACAATTATGACACTGACAGATGGGTAGGTACTATACGTACTATACTGTGAATGTGACACGACGACTGGACACGACAAAACAAATCTTGCACATATTAAAATAAAATTAAATTGAAGAAAGCATTAAAACTAAGAATCAAGAAGTGCTGAAACTGCTTATGACGTAAATTAAACTTATATAATTAATATGGTTAGAAGTGTTTATTCCCCGGAATATTGTCTACAATATTTAGAACAGTATGCTTCAAAAGAAGTTTTCGTTATAGGACTTATTCTTGGCCAGGTAAGTTATTTACGTTTAATAAGAGTGTTGGGTAGTTTTATAACACGTTATAATATTATCCTTTTTTAATTTCAGACAACTAATGCACGAGACAATGTTATCCATCTGGCTAGAACACCGGAGGAAAAACAAATTGACAATATATCAGAAAATACCTATAGTGTCAACATGCCAAATCAAATTGAGTCAGCAAGAACGTTACTAACTGTATCAGAAGCATGGGTAGCTGACCATGCTAAACATGTTACTAGAATGCTTCCTGGTGGCATGTTTGTGCAAGGTAACACTTATTTTCTTAACATGTTGTAATAGCTAGTGAAATAATCTAAATGAATATCCCAGAAATATATATGTTCAATCAGACTTAAGTACAACAGACCTATGCATGCAGTTATGCCTCTACACTTAAATGTAAAAACAAAAATAATGATCCCATAATTTCCAGGTATATTTGTGACAAGTGAAGAAGATGTGTTTGAGGATCCAAATTGCTTCAGCAAAGTAAAATCAATATTGAACCATGTATACAAGGCGCAGAATACAAATCAGTATATGTATGGCAACTGTCCATACAATAATGAAAGACTCGTTTTGCATATGTCTACAAGTACAAAGGTTCTTAATTGTAAGTCTGTTGAAGTGGGTACAGGGAGTAAAAGTACAGTGATAAAGCCAGTTGAATGGAAGTTTTTGCCTAAACCTCAGCAATGGCAAAGACTTGACTGCTATTATGAATTTGATGATGTCTACCCTGTTATTGTTAAAAATAGTGGCATTTCTGTGAAACAACAATTTCAGGTATATTGTTTTATTATTTTTTGATTGTTTTTCAATAGTTACAGAGTCATCTTTAAAAGCAGTGCCAGAGCTCATAATTATTTAGAACTTGTTTCACATTACTGTCTTATTTGGCAAACTAAGCAACTAATTGTCATTGTAACTATTTGAACACCCTTAGTACTGTCACCTGTATGTTTGTTACCATAATAATAAAGCCTTCCTTTGATGGAGAAACCAGCCTTTGGTACAAATGGGCTGACCCAACTAGAGTGCTGTTACTGCTATTCTTAAAATATTAATAGTGTAAGTTTTTTCTCAATCTGTGAGGTTTTTGGAGCCTCACTACAGCCGTGTGCACATTGAGAGTTTTCTATCTATCATATCATTAGGATCGAAATTTTATTTTTAATATTATTATGTAATTTATTAACATAATTTACTGTTTTTCTATCTATCCATATTATTACTAATATTTTTAAACACACTTACTTTACAGCAAATTTTGGAATCTGCTCACAAAACCATTGAATCAAGTATTATATTCATAGATGGAGAGCTGAAAGATGGATCAGAACTGTTAGAACAGCTTAACAAAAAGAAAAAACCTAAAAACAATTTAAAGACAGCACAGCAAGAGCCTCCAAAGTCAATGAATATCTCTATATTTTTACCCTTTGTAAGTAGTTTACTATACAAATGTTAATGTTGTGCCTTACTCTCCAAAATGCAAAGCTGCAAATATGGATACTAATCTATAGATACAAGTAATTAAAATTAAATGCATATGAAAGTATGTATATGTCACTATAAGATTGTAAAAACTGTTAGATTGAAATTTACCTAGTGAGATTGCAAACTATTGATAAATTGCAACTGTGATATGAAGCTTACTCGCGACAAATTGTCAACTGTCCCCGATTGATCTGTTTTACAGTAGGCTGGTCAATGGCCAAAGCGTTAGGTTTGGTTAGAAATTCTTTGATCAATTGACTGCCTCAGTGGCAAATCTTAAAAATGAACTTCCTTAATTAATTGACTGCAGCATATACAATTGGTGTGCTTGACTCGGGTCTTGAGTCTCGGGTTCGATTACCGGGTTTTTTGGGCGGGCAAACGAGCAGATGTATCGCAAGATGGTAAGCGATTACCGCCGCCCATGGACACCCGCAACACCATAGGCGTCACAAGTGCGTTGCCGGCATTTGGGGGAAGGGGTCGGGGTATGGGCCTCCGGTATCCTCACTCACTCAGTGTAGCGAAGCGTTTTTTTACACTGGTTTTCTGTCCTGTCTGTATCATTCCAGATGAGCCGGCCCATCCATGCTGAAGCGTGGCTCAGCCACGGTAGAAATATTTGGGTCCAACCAAATATTTATATGATCTGCATATATGTTTTTCGGAGTTTGGGTGTTTTCTATGTATAATATGTATGTATTTACAAAACAAAGAAGTATTATGTATTAATATCAGTTGTGTAGTACCAATAACACAAGCTCTGCTTAGTTTGGGACTAGACGACGTTGTGTGTTAGATGTCTTAAATATTTATTAGTATTTATTTATTATATATAATCACAAATTAATTTTACTGTCACAATAATTTTATACAACTATTTCTAAAGCTGTGAGGTATTTTCAACATTAAATCAATTTACAATCACAAAAATACTTTACATTCGGCAACAAAGACGACTTAACAAACAAATATGGCGGTGCGGGACATTCGTTGTTCAACCAATCAGTGCGCGCCTTGTGATTCGTTGATACCATTTCACAATCTTACGACTGTTTGCAATCTTACGACTGTTTCCAATCTCGCCAGATAGAATACAATTTAATGGTTTTGACAATCTGACGGTAACATATATACAGTACTTAAATAAAAAAACAAGGTTTGAATATCAATATTTATATATTCCAAGCTTGATTTTTGTCTGTCTTCTTTTGTGTGTCTAGTTCTGTCTGTCTAATGGCTTTTTGTTCTGGCTAATCTCTGTTACCGCTAGACGGATTTTGATGGTATTTTCACTATCATATAGCTGATGTTGCAAGGAGTAACTTAAGCTTCTTTTTTTTTTAAAAGTAGCGGCACCTCCTTGCATTACCTGCAGTTATTGCTGTACCGTGATAACAGGAATTATGGGTACCATAGCGGGGCAGGCTAGAATCTACTTAACATGGAATGGGGTCAAATGTCGTCGATAATTCATTACATTTCGACTATCAAATCCCTCAATTCCAGTATTAGTCATACTGTCATGGTATTGGTTTATTTCAATTTATAAAACTGTTTGATTTTCTTAAGCATTTACACAATTATTTGAAAATCTTTTCTTGTAAATTTTGAGTACAAATTATTAGTGTCACTTTCTTCTGTGTACTGAATGTTCTAAATGGATTCCTTGACAATTTACGTTACTACATACTATGCAGGTTAAAATGATATTTTTTTAGGAAAATGCAATGCCCGAGACTGTGGAGTATTTGGAATGTGATGGAAGCATACATTTCAGTGGGATCGTGTCATCCAGCGTGTTCATTTATCCAAAAGCAACTGTCAGTGAAGCTATAGCAGCTGTAAAACAAGATATTGTAAGGTCATTGGCCTCGCGGTTTACAATGCACTGTGATGCGCTCATTGATGACAATTTATTACCAGAAGGTAAGACTAAATAACACAACATTAAAAATAAAACATGCTTAAACATTGCTGTTTGTGCTAAAAAAAAACTTTAATGACCGGGCTTGCTTAAAAAAAATTGTTGTTCTAGCACTGTGTGATATATGAAGATTTGATGGACAGTCATCACTTTGAACGATTGGTAAAAAATAGTTGTGGAATATAGAAATGGTGGTTACTTTTAGGATCACCCTTTGGGCTCGTTCTAGAGGGAGCAAAATAGTTTTTATTGCTCCACCCCATGAAGTTATGCAGTATTGGATGATTGATTGACATAAAAACAAATAACCTTGAGTAATAAATTTAGAATCTGCTATAATAACTGATATCATAATTATATTATCCTACTTGTATAAGTATTACTACTACCATTTTGTTATATACTATAAAAAGAAATAAATATTTGAGACTAGCTGTATAACACTAGCACTGAACGAGACAGACTTAGGCGTGTAACGAAGGTAACGACATACGGAAAAACACTGACATAGATGTTTCAGTGTTAGTGTAGTGTGAAATAATAACTCTCCAGCCACTATTATTCCCTTTGTAATTTCGATAGAACAATAAAGTTTTACGTTATCATATATTTAAATTCAAATATTTTGTTTGATTATGTACCTACACTAGACAACAATTTAAATGCATTTTACTTTTTTTAAATAGAATTGTGACTGAAAATGTTTCCATCATTTCATGTTATCTATACCAATATATAAAGCTGAAGAGTTTGTTTGAACACGCTAATCTCAGGAACCGCTGGTCCGATTTGAAAAAGTCTTTCGGTGTTGGATAGTCCATTTATCGAGGAAGGGTATATATCATCACGCTACTACTAATAGGAGCGGAGCAACAATGAAGAATGTTTCAAAAACGGGGGAAATTTTCACGCTACGGGCAATATAAGGCGCAAACGAGGTTGCGTGGGTCAGCTAGTGTTGCTATAAAGTGGTAATTGGATAGTGACGTCACCCTGGGTAGCTTTCGGAAAGTCATACCTGTATTGTCATATCATGATTCACACCAGAATATATAAAGATTCATAAAAGTGAAAGACATGCAAAAATGCTTTCTGAACAAAATGGAACTATACAACATTAACATGAATGATATTAATATTATGGTCATTTTAAATGTTTGTTTGTTCTTAGAAAAAGTGTGTTTCAACGAGCCACCGCGTCGAGTACTCGTTCCAGTGGGCTCTCTGTACCTGTGTGATTATTTGTTCCCGGGTGAGGCCCCAGCAGAAGCTCTGCTCTCAGTACGAGAACTACTCGATTTGCAGATCACCGAGACTGATGTAGTTTGCGATCTTGAGACGCCTGCTGGTAAATATATTTTAAACATAAATGCTATAACAACAATAGGGTAGTTGACACCATAATCAAATCAGTTACTTTTTATCATCTGTCAAAACGATAACTTTGTATGAAAAATGTACCAAGAACTGGCTTGTGACGTCACTGTAGACTACTCAATTGAGCAATATATTTCAATGTTTATTTGATTAAAATTTGTAATAGAAATGAAAAGCTGTAATAATTATATTTTCCGAGATGTCTTGTTATATTCGTTTTAATAAAGGACAAATCGGTATTTATTTACGATACAGTCAACTACCCTATCGCATGTCCTTTTGGTTATAATGGCAATGTTTAATACATACAATACTTTACGTTCGTGTTTTTAAGTTTCTTTACAAATTTAAATGAAACAACAGAACACGAATAACAATAAATATTTGGTTTTGGTGAATTAAAAATTAATTTAGCAATTAATATGTCATTAGTGTCCAATATCCAACTTATAGCTTAATACAGCTACAATAAAGACGTAAATACACTAAACAAATGAGGGTACAAGGGGCATGAGAATGAGACTAATTTTATGGTTCCTAAGTAGAAATAACATTATTTTTTAACTCACCAGTTAGAGTTACCAGTCTTTTGAGTCGTAATAAAAAATGTTCAAAATTCAATTTCAATCTGCTCTTGATCTCACGAAATTTATATTTTTTTTAATACTACCTTTTTGTAATTGAAGTATGGAACAGACAGCAAATTCACAGGGCATTGATTTTAAACATTTAGACAGAGACTTATAATGAAGAATCCATACTCCATACTAATATTACACATTCGAAAGTAACTATGTCTGTCTGTTAAGCTTTCACGGCTACCGCTACACCGATTTCAATGCAATTTGGCATGCGGATACATTGATTCCTGAGGAAGGACATAGGCTCATTCTTACCGCGATAACCGATATATACGCGGAGTCGCAGGCAAAAGCTAGTAAAATATATGTATGTTGAACCTTAAAATGATGTAGTTTTAGAGGTTTATAAAACAGTTATAGAATGTACGGGATACTCAGAAAGTTTTGCGAAAATAAAAAAAAAAGTGTTCAGGGTTGTAAGGAGGTGGAGGCGACCCAGAAGTTTGACCGGCGTGCTGTCCAAGTAGTCCCTCATTTTGAGCGCGGTGTGCGCGAGCGCGTTGTCGTGGTATAGCAGTAGCCCGCGGAGCCCGGTGTTTGGTCGCTTGTCGCTCACAACAGAGAAAACTTCTGCCAAGCATTTGGTAGTATACGTATACCATTCGCGTTGATGCTTCTTTGGTTTCGTAAAGGGATTGACACCAAGTAGCCAGTTAAATTGAAAAAGCTCGCGATCACAATCTTCCCCCAGCTTCTAGATCGCTTCACTTTGGTAGGCGTTGATTCGTTTTGAAACACCTAAAACGTCGACTGGCACTTCGTTTCTGGATTGTATTGATAGATTCATCACCTAATCACCTGTAATGATGTCGTAAAAACGCCGGGACGACCCTACTTCAAATTTGTTTATCATGTCACGCCACCATTCCACCCGGGCCTGCTTCTGAGCATCTCGTAAAGGCTTCCCGATCCAATCTGCAGTATTTGTTGTGATACGTAATTCGCCTACTATACTACCTATTATACCAACGATACACGGTTGCCTCGGAAGATCATTCATCCACGAATGCAATTTGAAGTCTATGATACGACTCGTCTGGTTTCAGATGACACTTGAAATCGTAAAAAATCATAGCGCAAAAATGGTCCTGGCGCCAATCCAATTTTCAATGAGACATGTTTTTTTTTTTTCGCAATACTTTCTAAGTGGCCTGGTCTGTGTACGTGAGTTACTCAGATATTTGCTATAATAAACTGCACATGTGGATGTTTTGTATAACATTTGCTATGAATATTAATTTTGACCTTCGCATGCAGTTAAAAAGAAACTTCATTGTGCATTAATTTTTTGTTATAGATACGTCAGAATTCGACGCATTAGACCGAGACACAAGCAGTGAAGAGTTACTGGCCACACCTCAAGCGACGAGCCAGTTTATGTACATTACAGGGATTTGCTTTGCAATGCTTGTTCTCGTTGTCTCCATTATAATACATTATTACGACTCAATTGCCAAGGTTTTTGCAAAAGTTCTTTCAAAGGCGTAAACTAAATATTATAATTTTAGCCATAATACTGTTGAAGCATTATAAGACTATTTTAAGTTGCTTGAAACGGTAGAATTATAATAATTTCACAATAAAATGGATTATAATTTAATGGTTTAGAATGGAGATCAATATTACACTCTTATATATATTATTTACTGAAAATGTTGTAATTTAAACTGTCACATATTAATAAATAACTTTTTACTGATGTAATAGTTTCATTATGAACTAATTGCCTCGCAATATCGTCTCCAATTGCGTCGAATTGCGCCCATAGCGTGATGTTTTGACAGCGTGAACTTTGTTTACCATAAAAAAAAATACAGTGAGCCAAACTTAAAAGAAAGAATATGCTGCTGCGGACTTCTTTTACAACTTTTAAAGGAGAACATTTCTTTCATACATTAATTTTGCGATACTTCAGCCGTTTACGCAGAACCGTGCACGCAATAAAACCTTTAAAATATATTTTTTTTCCCGTTTTAACAACATTTTTATTCCTTTTCCGCTCATTTTGATCGTAGCCGTATGTGACGATTAAGTAGCCTGTAGCCTTCCTCGATAACTGGGTCATCATCACGAATTTTTCAAATCGGACCCATATACTTCCTGAGATAAGCGCGTTCAACCAGACAAACGAAGTCTTCAGTTTTATAATATTAAAGTACAGATAGAGACAAAGAGTATCGGAAGACGAGATTGCTTAATGCGAGTAGCACAGGACCTGTTGTTTTGGCGACCTTTGTGCGAGGTCTATGTCGAAAGATACCTTTCGGTTGATGCTGATGAATAAAAAAAGTATTGTGTCAGCTTGTATATATATTTTGTATATGTATACACCCTTTAACATATTTGTACATTGGATTCAGCAAATGATGATAGACTTGCTGAACCTTGCGGTGTTACCCGCGGTTATTGTTGTACCGCGAGTAACGCCACGGGACAAAGTTAGTCTAAAAAAAGTAGCCTAAGTTACTCCCTGGATCATCAGCTACCTGCCAGTAAAAATCCGGTGAAAATCGGTCCAGCTGTTCCAGAGATTACCCGAACAAACAGACAGACAGACAAAAATTTTTTTAACTACATTTTTGGTATATGTACCGTGTATACATACATATGCATTTAGTAAAAAACGGTTCTTTTAATATTACAAACAGACACTCCAATTTTATTTATTTATATTGATTGAATGATTTCGTGATAAAGTATAGAAAACTGACTCTCCATTAAATATTCTTTATCTACCAGAAATGAATACTTATACAAAACTGTAGGTATACTTAACTTTGAGAAATAAGACTGTAGGCACACACATATACTAGGTCGTATTACTGTATAGCGTGGCTGCGCCCACGCTTATTAGTATTAAGTATCAGTAAGGTGTGAATGTAAAGTTAGTCGCAAATAAACCATCATCGAGTTCAGTTGTCTCATATTATTTATATCACTGCTCCCCTATAAGAAATACGCAAAGTTGTCAAGGGCATTACATAGACAACTCTACATTGGTGACCCCGCGTTTGAATTTTTTTGGGAGTACAGTGACCGAAGTGACAGAGTAAAATGACTGAGTCTGGTGTTCCAACCGCGAAGCCTATGAAGAACGTGGCCTGCGAGACCAGCGACAAAGCGTTGGCCAGCATCACGGTCTCTTCGCGGATACCTGAGTTTTGGACAGATCAACCGCGACTCTGGTTCGTCCAATTCGAAGCTGTAGTGGAGAGTCAGAAGCTGACTGATGCCGCCAAGCTGAATCTAGTCGTAACGAAGCTGAGCAAAGGCGCTATACAACAAGTGAGTGACCTACTTCTTGCTCCACCGGAATCTCGAAAGTATCACACCCTGAAAGAACGGTTGCTGGAAGTGTTCGAGGAGTCGGAGACCAGGAAGCTACAAAAACTTATTGGAGAAATGGAACTGGGAGAGCAACGCCCTTCTCATTTGTTACGACGCATGCGAGAATTAGCACGGGAGAAGATACCAGACGACACGCTCAAACTTTTGTGGCAATCACATCTACCGACAGCAGCTCGAGCCATATTGACAGTGACGGATTCAAAGGATTTGGACGTACTAGCGGCTATCGCGGATAAGGTCCTGGAGAGCACTGGTACGAGTACAGCTCAGATCTCGGAAGTCAAGACTACGGTTTATCCAGGGCAGTCGACATCATGTGGCACAGCGGAAATCTACTCGATTATGCAGGAATTGGCTAAGATAAACCTGCGTCTGAAGGGTTTAGAGCGTGGTCGAAGTATGGCACGCCGATATAGCGAATCAAGAAGTAGATCGGTGTCGAAGGGTAATAACTCAGTTACAGCACGGAAAAATGCTAATTGGTTGTGTTTTTACCATTTTCGGTACAGGGAGAAAGCGGTAAAGTGCGTGAAACCCTGTAATTGGAGCGAGGGTCAGAAGAATTCGGCGGGAAACTAGAGATGGTGCAGCCGGCGGCGGGACCCTGCACAACACACAACCGCCTCATAGTGTGTGACAAAAAATCAGGTATGCGATTTTTAATTGATACGGGAGCGAATGTGTCCGTGATACCGGTTTATAATAACAAAGTGCGTTATCGTAACAGTGACAAAAATAAATATAACTTGTATGCTGCTAACGGGACACTAATTGAAACTTTTGGTATCAAAATGTTAACATTAAATTTGGGTTTGAGACGTCCTTACACATGGAATTTTATCATAGCGAACGTAAAACAGCCTATAATTGGTGCTGATTTTTTATTACATCATAAATTAATGGTAGATCTCAGTGGACGACGGCTCTTAGACCAAATTACTAGCTTAAGTGTGTTAGGATCAATTGTAATGTGGAATGGGTCGTCATTAAGCACGATAAATAAAAATAATGTTTATGCCGATATACTTTTACAATATCCGGAAATCACTAAGCCTATATCTTTTAAAGAGGATCCCCCTATTTCGGTGTTTCATCACATAGAGACATCCGGTCCCCCCGTTTACGCACGGGCTAGGCCTTTAGCACCGGAGCGGTACGTAAGGGTTAAGGAAGAGTTTTGTCGTATGCAGGAATTAGGTATATGCCGACCGTCAAAAAGCGCTTGGGCGAGTCCTTTGCATGTAGTACCCAAAAAGGACGGACAAATACGTCCCTGTGGAGATTATAGAGCCTTAAATGCAATAACAAAGCCGGATAGGTACCCTATTCCTCGTATAAATGATTTTACATATATTTTAGGTAATAAGGTAATATTTTCGCGACTAGATGTAAATCGTGCTTATCATAATATTTTAATTGCGCCTGAAGATATAGAAAAAACCGCAATTACGACGCCGTTTGGATTATACGAGTTTACGCGTATGACGTTCGGATTGCGTAATGCGGCTCAAACTTTTCAGAGATATATGAATAATACTGTTTTTCAAGGTTTAGAGACACAATTTAGGGTAGAGGGTAAAGAATCTTGTGACCCCTTTTATTTTTGTTATATTGATGATATTATTATTGCATCAGAATCGGAAAATTTGCATAAATTACATTTAAAAGCTATTTTTGAGCGATTAAATAAATTCGGCATTACGATTAACTTAGCAAAATGTTGTTTTGGTAGAAAAAAACTCGATTTCTTAGGATATGAGATTACCCCAACAGGTTTTAGTCCCTTACCAGATAAAGTACAAGCAATTACCGACTTTCCGAAACCCAAAACTGTAGATCAGTTAAGACGTTTCTTGGGAATGGTTAATTTTTACAGATCTAATTTACCTAGGGCTGCGGAATATCAATGCGTGTTAAATACATATTTAGTTAAAGCAAAGAAAAAAGATAAATCTATTATTAGTTGGACCCCCGAAGCGGATGCTGCGTTTGTGAAATGCAAAACAAGCCTACAAAGTGCAGTAGCGTTAAGTTACCCTATCATAAATGCTGAATTAGCAATCATGTCGGATGCGTCGAATGACTGCGTTGGTAGCGTTTTGCAAGTAAAGGTTGGTGCACACTGGAGACCCTTAGGTTATTATTCTAAGAAATTAAGTGACACCCAGATTAAATATAGTACGTACGATAGAGAACTTTTAGCTATTTATTTATCGGTGCAACATTTTAGATACATGGTGGAAGGTAGACCATTTACAATCTACACAGACCACAAACCACTAGTTTACGTATTTTCTAAAAAACCTAGCGAGAAAGAAACTCCTAGACGGATTAGGCAACTTATGTTCATCAGTGAATTCACTACCAATATACAACATATTAGTGGTAGCGATAATACCGTGGCTGATGCGCTCTCACGTATCGAGACCCTTAGTTGTCCAACAACGCTCGATTTCGCAGAAGTAGCGATGGCGCAGCGCACGGACAAGGAGCTGAGTAAGCTGTTATCGGAGACGAGTGAGCGATTGCAGTTCAAAAGAATTGTTTTGCCCGATTGTCAGAATGAGGTTACGTGTGAGGTTTCTACAAATAGCGTGAGACCCTATTTACCTGTAGAGTTTAGGAAAAAAGCGTTTCACATGGTACATAATTTATCACATCCTGGAATTAGAACGACTAGAAAATTAGTTACGTGTAGGTATTTTTGGCCCGGTATGAATACAGATGTAGGAAACTGGTCTAAAACCTGTATTCCATGCCAGAAGTCAAAGGTTATTAGACATACAGTTTCAGGTTTAGGTCAATTTGAACCATGCGATAGATTTCAACATATTCAGGCAGATTTAATAGGTCCTTTAACAACATCAGCAGACGGCTATAGGTACTGTCTGACGGTCATAGACAGAGCGACAGGTTGGCCGGAGGCGTTTGCTATAAAAGATATTACTGCTAATACGGTGGCCAAGGTCTTGTATGAGGAATGGATTACGCGTTATGGTTGTCCTGTTAAAATTACGACAGACCAAGGCAGACAATTCGAAAGTTTTCTTTTTAAGGAATTAACTAAGTGCTTAGGTATAAATAAAATTAGGACCACGGCATTTCATGCTCAAGCTAACGGAACTATAGAACGTTTTCATCGCGTTCTGAAAGGAGCGATTATGGCTAGAAGTAGTAGTGGAACATGGGTTGAAGAGTTACATACTGTTTTATTGGGATTGCGAGCAACACCGCGGAGCGACACTGGTGTCAGTGCGGCTGAGTTGACATTTGGTAAAACGTTAAGATTACCCGGAGACTTTTATAGTGGTACTAACGTAAGCGTTAGCGATTCATACGAAGTCGTTGATAAAATTAGGGAGACAATTAAAAACCTTAGACCAAGGCCGATTAAACAGAGAGATTCACGTACTATTTTTGTTCATCCTGATTTACGTACTTGTTCTCATGTTTTTGTTCGCGTCGATTTGGTAAAAAAATCATTACAACCACCCTATGATGGCCCTTATCAGGTCATAGACAGGAATGAAAAGACGTTTTTATTGAAAGTAGCCAGTAAACAGGTGCGTTATTCAATAGATAGATTAAAACCGGCATACATTATTAACGACGAACCCATTTCGCAAGAAACGGTACTGAATGATTGTTCTAAATTTAATTTAGGTAATAAAAATATAATAACTAAAGATAAGCCTGTAACTTGTACCACTCGAAGTGGCCGGACAGTCAGGAGACCGATAAGGTTACAATAATAACTTACAATATGCGTTATGCTTCAATAGGTAAAAGGTAACATGATTGAAGTTTCCAGGTTCGATTCCTGTTGTGCATTATATTGAATAATTATAATTAATTAATTTAAACGCGAAACATGATTTTATTTGTTTTCATTAACGTCAAATGTATGTTTAATTAATTAGGTTGAAATGTAATAGTAATAAATAAGAAATATATATCAGCGTTTTTGCGTAGTTACGAAATATTATAATATAAATAAGTACGCAAGTAGGTTGCATAGTAAGCATTTTGTTTAAAATGATACATAGGTATTTCGTGCTGATAGATTAATAATCAGTTTGAGGTTTTATAATTTGTAACATCGTCACTATAACCAGACTTGTTTTAATTTAAAATTTAATAATTTCATTTTACATTTTACAAAATGGGTTCCAGTAATAGTCATCCAGAACAGAACAATGTTGCTATTGCACAAACAGTGTCAAATGAAGTTATTGGACAGAGGATAAACTGTGTGGAAATTGTTTTATTGGGGTTGGCGATTGTACTCGGAATAGCATTTATTGTATTCATGAGAAGTTTATGTAAAAGGCGCGTGCAGAATTGGTTTCGTAAGGAAGCCGCAGCGGTCGGGTTATCTCCACCAAGGGTCAAAGTGCACTCTGTTCCGCCGGCAGCTACAGTGCGAGCCGCCGACGATTATTAGTGTTCGTGTTACGTGATGATGACATAGGATATCTATGTGGATTGTATTTAATATAAATGTTTATAATATGTGTTAAGTATATGGTATTTGTGATTTTTTATTTGTTAGATGTAGTTCTTTGTATATTTATACAGTTAGTCATTTTCGGTGTATTAAAAATTTTTTTAGGAAGGGGCTACTGTAGGCACACACATATACTAGGTCGTATTACTGTATAGCGTGGCTGCGCCCACGCTTATTAGTATTAAGTATCAGTAAGGTGTGAATGTAAAGTTAGTCGCAAATAAACCATCATCGAGTTCAGTTGTCTCATATTATTTATATCACTGCTCCCCTATAAGAAATACGCAAAGTTGTCAAGGGCATTACATAGACAACTCTACAAGACAGATGTTAGATACTTACCACTTCATTGTTGTGCTAATTTTCTCTTATTCAATATAATGAAGAAAAAACTGTTTATCGATTTTGTCACGCCATCTATTATTTAAAAGACTGCATTAAAAGCGCAACTTCCAACAGATGGCATACAATGCCAGTATATAATTTTTTGTGGCGCTAGTGTTATATGAAGAAACATATGTGTACAAAAGAGAGATCCGATTGTTTTCAAAACACATCTATCATTTATCCAATTTGATAGAATGACACTATCCGACTAGGTATGCGTTCAAGTTTAAACGTCAGTCGGCCGGTTAGTCAGTATGTGAGTAGTCAGTGCATGTGTGTAAAGATTGGGGTTAGTGTGTTGACTGTTGTAATTTTATCACGAGTCAGAATGAGAAACTTTCGGTCAGATGTGTTATGATAACATTCAATATATATAGGTTTAAGTTATATGTGGTAAACTATAAGAATCATCATAAAACAATGAGGTTTTTTATAAATAATCTTATTGCGTGATTAATTAATCATTAAAACCGGTTCCAAGTTCGAGTGCATTTTGTGGTAGTTGGAGAAGACTTTGTTTACAATGGCATTTTCACTTAATAAATTGAAGAATCTATTAAATACCAGTAAGGATGGTCAGTTGGCCGGCAGTGGCAGCTTAGAACCGGAGATAGGATTCAAGTTGGCCTTGCATCCAATCAACAAAACTTTATATGTGACCGTTATCGGCGCCCGGCACCTTCCGTCCTTGTTTGGTTTGAGCCGTGCCCATGGATACCTTGTTAAGGTAATTTTCAATATAATTGTTTGCATTATCATAGCTTCTTCGCAATTTTGAGAATGCGTGTTCTCTTAACTCGTTGCTTTCGATATCTAATTGGAGATTGACACTTGTTTTAAAATTTTACTTCTCATTATTCAAGAATTCCGATTGTAATATAATGAGGAGTGTTATTAGCATGAAAATCTCATGACCCGAGATAAATAGATTTGTATGTGTGATCGGCTTAATGTCTACTCTTACGTACAATGTATAAACAACAGCACAAACGTATTTTTAAAAGTGTGTATTCAACACTAATTAAATTCCGATTATATGAATGACGCATTATGGCACAATTCTTGTGTACACTTTTATGCTACTCTATTATTAAGGTGATCGTTAATGTCGCAGATGCTACCATCAAAATTGCCAAGTAAATTTTAATTAGACCTAGACGCAATTACAGTTTCAGTAGGTGACCATAGTTACACTTCCGAAGGTTTGGTCTTTGAGAGATAGTAATTATCGTAGGAGGTACCTAGAGTCACTAAATGTAAAATCAAGGTAGAATAGGCTAACTAATTAACCAGTAGAAGTTAATTAACAACCCATAGTTAAATGCAGTTAGCGGCGTATCTTGCCAATGCGTCATTTGGAGGACCCACCATTATTACGTTATTAGGTACCAACATCTACCATTTAACATCCGTTTAATTGTTTTCCTAATTGAGGCCAACCCAACGTTAACGCACCGAACTCGTTCGTTTATCTTCATCGCCTTAAAATTGATTAAACTTTTTGACATTAAACTTAATAAACAGTAGGTACGTATCTATAATAAACAATAATAACTATTTTAGTTCTTGTTGTAGTACTTACCTAGTAATCTATACACCTATGCAAATAAATAAAATTGAGGTGTCTGTTTAAAATATTAAAATAACCGCTTTTTACTAAATGTATAATATATGTATGTATACACGGTAGATATACCAAAATAACATTTTTTACAAGTTTTGCCTGTCTGTCGAGCTTCGCCTCGCAGCGTCACCCGGGGTACGACAATAACCGCGAGTAACACCGCGGGACTCAGCTAGTGTAAAATATAAACTATTGCTTCCAATCATATTAATTACTGCCTAATAATACCGGTTTCGTAATGGTGTGTAGGTATTTTAAGATCACACTATTCTATTAAACAAATATTTATATTCAACAAAATTGTGCGTAGGTATATTAAAAATTAGACCCGCATCACACGAGCACGCTACTGATCATTTTATTCGAATAATTGAATACCTGTTATTTTTCTGTAAATTACCTAAATCATACCAGTCCAACACCATACAGCACCATATTAGAGGTACATCACACATTACAGATGGTGGAACTGCCCATACTTTCCGCGATAATTTGAAATAGATTTTCTTCCTAAGACAATTCTGCGCTGGGCTCAATTGCTGAGCACAGATGGCTCTGATGAAGGTCGACGTTAAATTGTTGAGTAGACTTGGCACAAACTTTGAAGTCAAGATTCCTGTCAAAAGGTAGAACTTTCCTGACCAATAATTAGGTTACAACGCAAAAACTGGTGTTCAATGTTTTAACGCTAAACATCATATTACAGTGACCACCTAGACTCAGAACAACAGTTTGAGGATCACAGAAAGTGTTGTCCCAAATGTGGTTTAAACCCACAGTGCTCAGGGCAGTAGACGGTGGCCAGGTGACCGCTAAAACAACTTCGCTATCCATGCTATTAAATCCACACTTTTTACTAATATTATAAACGCGAAAGTTTGTAAGTATGGATGGATGTTTGGTACACTTTCACGCAAAAACTACTCAACGGCTTTGAATGAAACTTTACAGTAATATAGCTTCAGAATAACACATAGGCTACTATTTGCAGCGATAACCGACATATACGCGGGCAGAGACGCGGGCAACAACTAGTATATTATAAATGCGAAAGTAACTCTGTCTGTCACGCTTTCACGGTCAATCAGCTGCACCGATTTCAATAAAATTTGGCATGGAGATACTTTGATTCTTGAGGAAGGACATAGGCTACTCTTTACTACGGTAACCCACAAACAAGCGGGCGGAGCCGCCGGTAAAAGCTAGTAAAATATAAAACCCCAAGTAACAAAAGCACTGTTTTTAATTTACTATTACGCATAAATAAACTCCACCAAAATACAAACAACTATTACAAAAATGACAAGACCAGTTAGTTTGTCATTTTAACACAGAACAAAATCTCTTAAAAATCAAAACAATAAAAGCAGGTTACCTGTTTATTTTAAACGATTTCCAGCGTAATTGCCACATAATTTACCTAACAGCTCTACCGGCATGATTAATTGTTTTTCTCAAGCATGTCGCCGCTTAGTGATTGATAGTCTACAGTCGAGTGCCTACCTATCTACTTGTGTAGTCTAAACATGTACCTAGGACAAAATCGAATTGTTTGCTAATATTTTCCAAACATTAGTCTTGGACTACATTCTTTAAATTTAAATAAGTTTTACGAATTTTTTAGTTGAGCCATAGATTAATAAATAATTACTACGTAACAGATGCATCACTCCCGTACAAAAGTGAAAATACCTACGCTGTAATAGCCTACAAGACCTTAATATTTATACCCGATGCTCAGAACGAGAATAAATGTACCATAAGTACACACAAAGAGTCGAGAGGTCGAGACTAAGTTACACTTTATATCACCAGCTTTCGCGAGTGAAAGTTCCGTCAAAATCGGTCCAGCCGTTCCAGAGATTAGCCTGAACAAACAGATAGACAGAACAACATTTTAAAAATTGGTTTTTTATGCAAGGACCGTAAATACACTTTCATATGCAATTACAAAATTGTTAATTTAAAATTACTAACAGACACTTCAATTTTATTTATTTGTCTAGATGAAAAGCTGTTAATTTGAAATTACAAACAGACACTGACACCCATTTTATTTTTTATTTGTATAAATTAATATTATGTTTTTAAAATTATCGATGGTGTTGGTATAGTAAGTTGGTAGTAGATAACATAAAAAAAACTGGCAGTCGTAAGGACTGCCGATAGAAGTGAAACTTACACCTAGCTTTAGAATGTTATTTGTAAAATTTGAAATTTCATAATGTTTAAATTAAAATTATCAACATCAAACATTAGCATGTTGGTGATGCGAACCCATGAGATTATGCCTTACCAAAAAGGGCTCAACATGGCCAAAGAAGTTTTCACTTTCATGACAGCATGACAGTGACGCGAACTCATAAGATGTTCTCCGTCATAATACCGCCATTTCTTCTACAACAAACGCAATTTACATATACATGACAAACAACAGTGTCTGCTGAGCATACACGCAGAGATATTATGTTGATAAGCCCTAGAGCAGCGGTCGGCAATCTGCGGCAGGTGACCCTTCTTCTTACGGCCTGCGACCATTTTGTGATTTATGGCCAGTTCTTAAAAATAAAATAAATCAGCTGATGCATTCATCATGTGTTATATATCCTACAGCGTCTCTGTCATAATGAAAATGGATTCTTCAAATAGCAAGTGAGAGATGTATTCGCTATTGATGTTAATGTCACGTCAGAAAATGAGTCGATAGTTCTTTAACATGGCATACTTTTTGAAGAACAGGTTAACCAAACTCCTCCACGTCTTCGGAGTTCTCTCTTCAAACAGGACAGCGTTTAAAAAGCCTTCGGAGATACCCCAATACGGCTTTATCTCCAATCCATAGTAGCTCTATCGCAACGTCATCACCTCCAGGATTTCATCGATGCTGAGAGCGGCAGGTCTTCGTCGTAGTGGCGCGTTAATGTGTCTCTTGTGTCCTCTTTTTCGAGTCAGGTCGAGATACATGCGAAGCTTAAAACCAGCCGCAGAAAATTTCCACTTTCGAAAAGACTGCCGGTTTCGAGGTCTAAACTTCTCCTCTTGCTGTGATCAACTTCGTCAGGTGGTTTCTTTCAAGAGATCTTACAAACATTTTTGACCCCCGATTCTACTTGACTGCTCTTTCACTCGAAATAGCATTGGAGCAACGGAGGTCGCGCCGTACGAGTTTATTATTCAGCATCTTCTTTGCCGACTTGTGGGTTTTGACAACGTTCTTTTTTACCTTAGGAGTCTTTACGCTGGAGTTGACATAATCTCGTATCTTTTCGTCACATTTTCGAGGTTCTGGTTCACGTTTGTTTTAGTTATAATAGCAGCGAATCGGTTTTCCAGGTTTAACTTTAACGTTTAAAATCCTATCATAGTCTGAAATAGAGTTGGTCGGGGCTTGAACTTTATCAAATGGATACATGCAACTTTAATATACATATATTGATATTCAGAGAGCCTCGGGCAAGTCGGTGACCGCTACCGGTATTAAACCTATTGATCACTGAGGTATCTTTAAATGTATGCTTCTCTTCCGTGCGTCGTGATGAACTCGATCTTATTTATGTGGGCTGGGGACGTGGGGCTGGTTTTTGAAAAATGAATTCATCAAGAAGAGCCCTTCGCGTTCGAGGAAGTTTACAAATATTTGCCTCCTATGATTCCTGCTTCTAAATCCACTACTGATTAGCTGCAAGCCTTTACTCCCATGTTAGCGTTGAAGTCACCCATAACAATACTAGTAGTCATCAACGTTCAACACCCATAACATTTGTAATCCACGTTTGACTTTTTCTTGATTTTTGTTAGTCAATCGTAAAGACTCGTACAATTCAAGATATCCTACTGAGATCTCAAAAATGAATCCTTTCTACATAAATAGATGATCACTAAGTACATATATGGTACCTTATAATTATACATTAAGGCCCGCCTATATGTCATTCCAAAATTAATCCTAACTGTAAACTGACTGACAGAAAAAGTAAGATCATTAATGTTATTCTTCTCTTATCTTTTAAAGACTGTTTATTCGTTTGTGATTAAATAACTTTGAAAGTAGCCTTATAAAGTTTATCGTAACAAATATCGTAGTACTAAAACGTTTCTATGAAATTATGAAACTAGTTTAAACATCTAAGGCAGGTGAGGACGACTCAAGGTTTAATGAATGTGGATGAACTTTAATACTCCGATAAATTAGTACTTTTGCACAAAACAAGACAAGCAAACCGAAAACAGTCTAAAGCACAGACTCAATTTTAAGTGCATATGCATAATATGTATGTATATATATCAGTTTTTAACCTCAGAAACGACAGTTTTTGAAAAGTTAATCAAAGTATAAATTGAAGGCCAAGTTGCACTTTCTAATCAAATAAATCTGTCATAGAAACTTTTTTACATCTCCTGACAAATGTATGTATTCAGTAAGCATTAGTGTTAACACAAATAACTACAACGCTACACGATTACAGTATCAATAGAAATTTCAAGAACAGATAGGCAGTCATGGTCATACATTTATCATAGTTGATAAGAGGGTTAGCGACATTGTTATTATTAGTGAGTTTTTCAATGAAAGTCCCGGTTTATTCGATTTCTGTAGCTACCACTATCTTATCGCTGAAAATATCCGAATGAATTACTCCAATTGCTATACTCTGCATTTAAAATCAATAACAGCGATTTTCTAGTAAACCTTGTCAATATTAACATGAGTAATTTATATGGATAGAAAACTCTTTATTTGTACACCGTATTAAAGCGTAATAACTGCCTCGTTGGTCTAGCGGTTAGCGTATGCGACTATCGATCAAGAGTTATCGGGTCCTATTCCCGGGTCGAACCAAAAGTGTTGTTGGTTTTTTTTTACAAGAAATTCTTAATAGCAGCCTGGAGTACGGAAGTTTGGTGGTTGTTCACGCGTGTGTCTGAGAGAGCACGTTAAACCGTCGCTCCCGGTTGTCACGAACACCAATGGCAATCGTTATTGGGAAGTCAGGGTTCTCAAATATACTGGGCCTATACTGCCCTTTAGGGTTGTGGTCCGATGCCAGTGCTCCGTGGAAAACTGATATTCAGGTAAAGCCGGTTGAACTAGTAGCCGACCCCAAATTATCTTGGGAATAATAAAGGCTTGAAAGATATCTACAGAGTTACAAAAGTGTACATGAAATGTCATATTGAAACTTAATGCACAAAGGGTATGCCAAAATCTCTCTACCAGGCAACCTTTGGATGGATAATTAAAATGTTTCGCAGAAACAGTACTTAGTAGTAAACGTGATAATGAGTTTTGAACAATTATTTGTTAATGAATTATTATTTATGTATGATTTCCATATCAAGACATGATGGTTTTCTTATCATAGTACTGCATAATACTGTCACAGAATACATTACCTATATTATTATGTAGGTACTATAAGTATTGTCCTATTAGGAACTTCGCATTGTTGAAATGAACTTCAATACTTCAGTTATGAGAAAATATACCTTTTCAGAATTCTATTGTTGTTTTGTAAAATAACATGTATTGTTTGAGGAAATATGTGTTATTAGCTAAGTTTTAATGGAATGTGGAAAACGTATGTCCTTAATCTGAGCAAGTCACTATAGTATTACTAATATGAGTACACTACACAGATTATCGAAACTACAGTACTACTACTTACTTCCTCAATAGTAATTCTTCACCAATAAATGATTTTTCCCGCCGATTGTAATTCATCAAATCGAATCATACCTAAAGTGCGGCGTGGAAAAGGCTTGCCTCCGTTTAATTCCTACAATCTTTTTAAGTAATTAAGTAGGTACGAGGTAATTAAGTAGGTACATACGTTGATGTGAGCCTATAAGAGATATGATTATTATGTTTAAGAAATTCAAAAAATTCTTAGTACGTTGACATATTATAAAAGCGTTTTTAAAAGTATAAACTGTATGACACTGCTTTGTTCCTACTTTTTACTATTATATCAATCTACAACACAAACAGTTAGGTATGAGAAAGTTATCATTACAGAAAATAAAAAGTCATATTAAAAAAACCATGTAATTATTTTAACTTGTTTAATTAAGAACGTGGAATCGACAACTTATATTTATAAAAACTAGCTGAACCCCGCGGTGTTACCCGCGGTTATTGTTGTACCGCGGGACAAAGTTAGTCTAAAAAAAGTAGCCTAAGTTACTCCCTGGATCATCAGCTACCTGCCAGTGAAAGTCCCGTCAACATCAGTCCAGCTGTTTCAGAGATTACCCGGAACAAACAGACAGACAGACAGAGAAAAAAATTTTTAACTTTTTTTTTGTATGTGTACCGTGTAAACATACATATGCATTTAGTAAAAAGCGGTTATTTTAATATTACAAACAGACACTCCAATTTTATTTATTTGTATAGAAAAATGTGTGCTTATTTCATTCTATTTATTTGAAAAAACAAATAATCAAGAAAATGAGTTAATCTTTGAAGAAAATGAGCTCATAAAATCCGTAGTTGAGAAAGTGATGAAAACCTTTTGCAAATTGCTTCAATTTCAGGAAGTTATTCAATTACGTCCCTTGTTTAGGGTAACAGAAATACTGTTTATTTGGCAGACCATGTCTTTTCTTTGCTTTACGTTAAGAAAAGTTTGGTAAAACTACCAAACTAGCTGTTATTGCCCTTATGGCGTCATAAAAAATTGTTAAGCTTAAAGATGTTTGTCGAGGTATATCTGGATCTAATAAAACTGTAACCATTTCTTCCCTTACATTAAGTTGGTATGCTCGCTTAATGGACAGTTTCCTCAGTATCGCGTTACCAAAACAGAAATGGTTTAAATTTTATAGAGGTGTGACGAAGTTTTAGTGTGGGATATTCATGTCTCCAAAATATCAGTTTTAAATATCAGTACCGTATCAACGTAGGAAGAGTTACTAGTTAATGTCAAGAGAAATATAGTGAGTTTGCCCTTAAGGATGCATTATGCAGTGTTTATATTACTTTGATCTGATCAGGGAGGCATACCCGTCTGTAAATTGAACATAATGTTGTCGAGAAGTCCTTTAAAGTAACATAGTCTTGGTATTTTTTTTAAATATATATTTTTTGGTTTACGGGCCAATTATTTAAGTCTGAACCTGTGCGTAAAGTAACTAAATAAATTTATTATTAATGGTTAATATGCTTTCACTATGTTGAGATTAAAAAAATACGTACATTGAACTACACCTAGATTAAATAAGAGTGCTAAGAGATTAATTAAAATTTGTACAAGTTATCATGGATCCCAGTTCAAGTTAAGTATCCTAACAAATATATAGGTAGGTACAATTAGAAAACATTACTATGGTTTCCGCTTTATTTAGTGTTATTATTTTATTATAATGATATTTTATAGGTAGTAGAGCCACACTGATTTCAGCGCGAACGGGCCAGCTCGACCGGGGCGGTACTACCCTCGCACAGAAAATCAACTGACAAGCGAAATGACAGCGTTCGTGCTGTCGTGTTTCGTTGGTGAGTGCGAGACCGGAGGCCCAATGATGCAGAAGCATCACTAGGTTGCCATGGTGTTGGTCACCATGCTGCATTGTTGCATTGTCTGCGTCCGCAATGAGTATGGCGACCACTACTCTTGAATACTGCTTATGCTTTTCATCAGGCAGTGTAGAGTCATATTGGCAGGCCAAACATAAAAAAAAATGGTATATATCCAAATATTATGCTTACTTTGGTTTAATTGAATAATAAGAAGATTTCCTAAAGCTACAAAATACATTGTGATTTATTGTTCTAAACCTGTTAATTTTAGAGTCCCGTGTTGTCATGATGATTAATTAAAATTAAAGAGGGTATTTCCAGAGAAGCTTTAGACTAATTATCACCAGGTGGCAAACGAAATAAGATAGCTAGCAATATTACTGCTAATATTGCTAGCTATCTTATTTCGTTTGCCTTCATCTGCATCTGCATGCAGGCTGAGCCCCGCGGTGTTACCCGCGGTACAATAACAACCGTAGGTAACACCGAGTAGGTAAAGGGCGAAACTAGTCTAAAATAAAACCTAACTACGACAAAAAGTGAACCTGAAAAAGTATGAAACAAGATTTTTAGGACACTGGATTAAACAACATTACTGAAGAAACATACGATGCGATGCTCATAGTACACATTTATCAGTGTACAGAGATATACATATTTAGGTTTGAAAAGGCGTAGTTCAATTTTTGAAATGTACACGGCATATTTATTTCAAATTTATTTTTTAATACAGTACTTCATGTCGGCTAGAGGGCGCCACATTAGATTCAGTGACACGTCATATAGCCTATAACAACGATACCTCATTTGTCTTATTCTGACTAGTAGTTAAGAAATAATGAGGGAACAAACAAACATACCATAGAATAGATAGAATAGAAGAAACCTCATTGGTCCAGTTCTAATATCAGTTAAGCATCAAAACAGAAGCTTCTATAAAGCAAACACTGAGATGATGATGATAAAGATAGTATGAAAATAAGCGACTAGCATTATTGTGGGTGACTTCAACGCTAAAGTGCAAGTGCGTATTTGCAACGAATCAGTAGTAAGAACCCATAGATTTGGAAGCAGGAATCATAGGGCGCAAATGTTAGTTAACTTCTTCTTATTCTTTTAAGGTGAACGAGGTAAAGCCAAAACTGGGATCCACTTCATCATGACAGGCATCATATTCAGAGACGTCTCAGTGATCAAAAGGTTAAATACCAGTAACAATCACCGACTTGTCCGCTGAATATCAATTTTAAGCTCTGACCAACTCTGCTTCAAACCATGATAGGATATGAAACGTTCCAGTTAATCCTGAAAAACCGTATCGCTGCAATAAAAAATAAAACAGAGGTAAACAAGAACCTCAAAAGTGTGGTTCAAAACCTCAGAGAAAAAGGTTCGACATTTTGTAAGCTTCAACTCCAGCATGAAGGCAGAAAGTCGAAGCTTTTAGCTTCGCTGATCGCGCTATTAGAAAAGATAGCGCGAGCGGACCAGACCACAATAAGCGTAGAAGTTATTGTCTCGAAAAATGCCTGTCATGTTTGAAGAGAGAACTTCGAATGCGTGGAGTAGGCGTTTGGTCGTGAAGTTCTTCAAAAATAGTGTCAAGACCATATTGAAAAACTATCGACCCATTTCTCTCCTGAGCCACATCTACAAGCTGTTTTTAAGAATTATCACGAGACGTTAAACTCGAAACTCCACGAATTCTAACCACCGGATCAAACTGAATTTTGGAGGAGAAATGTCACCATAGGCCACATCCACATTATACGTTAAATTACACAGAACAGACAATAAAAACGATGAGTTAAATTAGCCCTTATGCATACCATTCGTGAACTATGAGAACGCCTTTGTGCTCGATCGAGATCTGGTCCGTTTCCTGCAGCATTGCCAGATAGATTGGTGATACATCTAAGTGATGAGATTTCTCTACTACATCGCCACCATGCCCGCAACGGTATGGGCCTTGTTTGCTGTTTCTGTACTTGGAAAAGTACAGAAACAGCAAACAAGGCCCATACCGTTGCGTAGAGGAATGAGACGGGTTACGTTATTGTTTACAAATGCCACGGAGGATATCATATAATTTAACAGCCACATTGTCCTACAAATTGCGTGGCATATTATCCCGGTCCTAAGCGCAAAAGTTCTTGTCCCTGCTAGCCCTGTTAGCTACCATAATGGAATTTTTTTGTAAGGTGAAAGGTGGGACTCTCATCAAAATGAAGCCACTCAAAAAAAATTTGCTTTATAATATTTACTTCTAAAATTTGTACCGGGGATCCCGGATCAAGCTGTTTTGTCCGACGCAACCAATAACACAAATGACTTTTAGCGAATTAAAGACTATCGTCGTCTCCTACAATATTGTATGGTAGCCGGAGAAGTACCTTTTTTATCTTTTTGAGCTAGTTAATTTTACGTTCAGTACAAAAAATGTGTAATCTCACATGCCAGTGATCATTTTTATAACAAACAAAACTCGGAGGGTGACCTTAATATTCTCTGATGGTATTTTACTCGTGGAATATTAGTGACAACGTGGTGATGGCCCTAGAGAACCCATAGCTTCCAATTTTATTGGGAAATTGATGGCATACTATGATAATACTGCCATCTTTCAGGACTGCAGTATAGGTACACAATGACATGACAATTCCCTCTTTGTAACAAGTGTTACACCTATTTATCAGCGAAATATGTATATGTATAGCGTATATATTTGGTATCTAGATACCAGTTAGATATTATCTATATTTCGTATAAACTACACGGTCCATGCCTACATTCTTCACTTCCTTTCTTCCGTGAAGACACTACATTACATTTTTAGCTTTTGACTACCTCGTAGGCGCAGTGGTAGCGTACGCAACTGCTGTACATGAGGTCTGGGGGTTCATTTCCCGGTATGAACCAAATGTTTGTATGATCTGCAAATATTTGTTTCTGAATTTGAGTGTTTTTTATGTATTGTATGTATGGTTTTACAATTAAAATTATGTAAGGATTTTATCAGTGAATCTAGCTTTCTTAGTACAGGTTTGCTTAGTTTGAAGCTAGATAGCGTTGTGTGTCTAAATATTTATTTATTTGTTTTCTTAAATTATCTTAAAATTCATTAAACTGTCAATATCTAAACGAATATATTATTTTCTATACCTATGACTGTGTGCACGATTATGATTTCTGTTTCTTTATCTGGTTATAATGTGGACAGAACGCAATGTAACTCTTCATTTATACCTATTTGTAACTTCAGAAGTTCCTAGAACTAATCAATAAATGCTTTACAAAAGACGGATGCTTTAACGTTATAAATCCTTTACAAATATGGCCGTCCCGAATACCGTTTCTATTATTCCCTCAACAGTGGAGAGATCTCGAAGCTAATTTCAATTCAATTCATTGGTAAATTGGTTGGGTCAAATCAACTGAACTCCGAATTGTGAATAGTGTTTGAAGTAATCAATAGGCTGCCATTGTATTTCATCATATTAGCCCACGTCAGACGACAAATCAAAATTTATCTGCTTATTACGCAGTTCCATACCTGTTGGTAGCAGTAGTTACCTTGATAGAAATGCCTAGTCTTTAGTCAGCCGTAAGAAACCCTTAACAGTTTTGAAAATATACATAAAGACTCGGAGTTAAGTAGGAACTGAAAATTGAAAAATGCTGACAATTTAAATTAGTTAGATTAGTCAGGTATAAACATTTTATAAAACCACTAGCTTTTACTCGCGACTTCGCCTCCTTGTATTTGGTTATTGTGGTAAAGAATCGAAGTATCTTCATGCTAAATTTCCTTAAAATCAGTGCAGCGGTTAAGTCGTGGCTGTTGTGGAAGCGGAACAGACAGACAGTTGCTTTTGATATTATGATATTAAAGTATGGATGTAACTGCCTCGGTGGCGCAGTGGTAGCGTATGCAATGCTGTGCTTAAGATCTCGGGTTCGATTCCGGGTCGGACCAAATGTTTGTATGATCTACACATATTTGTTTAGGAGTTTGGGTGTTTTCTATGTATAACATGTATGTATTTACAGAAAAAGAATAAATGTATTTATATCAGTGGTCTACTAGTAACCATAACACAAGCTCTGCTTAGCTTGGGACTAGATGGCGTTGTGTGTTAGATGTCCGATATATTTATTTATTATTATTATATGTGTACATTACCTACATATTTCAAAGGTAGTAATTGCGTTTTAATAATTTCAGGTGAAAATCTTCCCTGGAGACAGTAGATTCGAAACAACACTTCAAGAGAGCTCTTGGCCTGTGTGGAATGAAGATTTTAAATTTCAACTAAAACAAATAGATGTTAAGAAGCCGACAGAAAAAGCTGACCTTCAAAGCTTACTTGCCGGCCATTTTTTGTCGCTGACAATTTATGCTTTATTAGAGCCTCAGAAGCCAGAAATAGATAAACGCAAAAACACTAGGATCGACTATACAAAAAATAAAACGAGCGATCAAGATGAGCCAAAATCAAAAAATAGATTTTTAGAGAAAACTTTTAGTAGTTTTAAATCAACGAAAGCAGAGGCAATGGTAAACAAGACAATTTTGGAGAAACGAAGAACAGTAGGGGCAGCGACTTGGAACTTTGACTCTAAACTATTTCAGAATGATCTCAAAAATGGTTTGACTGGAACTCCAGACATTTGGCGGCCAATTAACGCTATCACAAGTGGAATAGCCGTGTCTTCACAAGTAAGTTTATTTCAAATTATCATCTACACACATGCTTTTAGTATTCTCTTGCTAATATGCATAATTTCCTTACTTTTTAAAATAGAAGCTTCCTTATTAACCGACTTCAAAAAAAGGAGGAGGTTTCTCAATTTGACCATTTTTTATGTGTCTTCGCGGAAAATTTCGTCGTTTATGAACCGATTTTGACACTAGAATCTGATGATGGCATCTAAGAGAAATCGAGTCAAACCTTGAAGTCGGTTTTATTTTTGTTAAAATTTGACTTGTTTTACGATTGTAATTTAGGTGTTTAATTTAATGAATCATTTAAACCTTCAGTTTTTTATCGGTTCTACAAATGTACGAAACGCAATATGCAATGACATAATTAAGCCTTGTCATGGCGGCTAGGTTGTATTGTTCTATCTTCATCGCCTGTCATAAGGATATAACTAATTTAAACAACATTATGCGATTAAGCTTTTGATCTTAACATGAAGTTAAAATTCACGAAAAACATGGCTTTTAGTGATTTAAATTTAAAATGTCAATATTATTTGTCAACGAAGGCACGGGCGATCTATTTCCCTGTGTTGTGAAAAACTAAATTCACTAGTATTATATATTGTGGACGTTTAGTTAAACCACTACTTTGATTACTTGATAGTCAAAAGGTGGATTGCATTTATGTCTACATAAAGTGAAAAATACAAATTTTGGTTGTAGTAAATGAAACACGAAACCATGCAAGGTTGTTTACCCAATGTTAAAGCGTTTCGCTAAACGTTTACTAAACTAAATCAACAATTACGTCTATCAGTACAGTAATAATAATGTAGTACTAATTAAATATATTAAGTAGTCAAATAACCAACCAATATTTATAGCTAAGTTTTTTTTTATTTTTATGTCTGTGTGTGTTTGTAGTAAAAATGAGGATAACAAGTACAATTTTAACAAAAATAAAACCGTCTTCAAGGTTCGACTCGATTTCTCTTGGATGCCATCATCAGATATTAATGTCCTTATCATGGTACCACCGTTGGGACATCTCCTTTCCATTTAAAAAAAAATCATCAAAATCGGTTCATAAACGAGGAAGTTATCCACGAACACACATTAAAAAATATATAAATACGGTCGAATTGAGAAACCTCCTCCTTTTTTTGAAGTTGGTTAAAAATTAAGAAGAAACCTTGATGTTTTAAGAAACGACCAAGCTTTTGCAAATAATACCTATAAATAGTGGTTCATACAATCCAGGGTTTTTGTCCGCGGCTTTGTTCACTTCTTTTCCTGAATGGATGAGAGGCACTTGAATCCTTCGATAAAAGTACCTTTTGTTTCTGTACCCCTAAAGACTCCAAAAGTAAAATCAAAGTGATGATGAATTTAGTATTAAGCGACAAATTCAAATTCAAAGTTTAAAAAATTTTTGGTTACCTCAGTAAAATGTAGCCTAACCTACTCGGTAATGAAGCTTTCTATTAATAAAAGACTTTAAAATCGGTGTAGTCCTTTGGATAGAAAGCGTAACAAACAAACAGACTCGCATATTCGCATTTATAATATAGGATTCGAATTCTACACATACAAACTTAATTTGTGTGAAAAAACAATTCTGACATCGGAACACTATCGAGTCATACAGGTTGGAGAATCAATGGTGTTATATGGCGTATATTTGTTAATAGTGCCGTATTTTTGTATAAATAAATATAACTTTGTAATCTAAATAACCGTGAGATGAATACAGATTGAAAATTTTCCTGGTTTTAAGATAGGTGTGTTTTATCAACGGGAACTGGTTTTAAACACGGGCATAGTTTATTATTGCTTTATCTAAAGAACTCATTTTTAAAACTATAAGGTTTTAAGTAACATTATGTACCGTTACCGTTACCGTACGTAAGGAGTTACAAAAAACAAAGTTTTAAAAGCGGCTCCTCCCGCGTGTATGTTGATTATCGCGTTAAAGAGTAGACTAGTGTCTTTCCCCAAGAATCAAAGTATCTGCATGCCAAATTTAATTGTAATCGGTGCAGCGATTCAGCCTGAAAGCGTAACAGACAGACAGTTACTTTCGGAATTATAATATGAGTATGGTTTATAAATTCGTTCTCTGGACAGATTCTTACTATTTGAACAATAAGCGATCAGTCATACCAGTCGCAAAGGAAAGCGCTCGCAACAGTCCCAACTCACACAGGAAGAGAAAAGTATGATTACATTCACTCATGCCGCTATTTGAATTTGAGACACGGCCGCGTAAAATGACCATTTCGGCTCTTTCTTGTACAGTTGTACAAAACAAATCAAGGGTAATGTAATCTCGAGGGACAGGATACGTGCTGTGCGAATAAATCTAGTAGATGTCTTTCTTCTCTTTAAGTTTGCTAGTAATTTTCATTAAATGACTCATAGTTAACTTTAAATATGTGTAGAACGCAACAATCGTGTGAATAAAATCTTAATACCTCGCCGAGAGCCACAATAGAATAGTTATGACCTCGACCGATCCCATTTGAGGAACGAGTGTGTGTACGTCTACCCACATTTTTATTGCGATGATGTAAGGTTATAACGCCGCTTCTGCTATCGTCTTTTCGTGTTTCAAATTTATGCGTTTTATCGATGCTAATGTTTTAAACTACTGATGAATCGATTTCGCTCATTATTCTCAATGTTAAATGCAAGTAATACGATTATACCTAAAGAGTACGCCAAAATGGAGATTGTATTGAAGAACGTATTAATTATACAGGTATATGCTACCTACCTTTTGCTATCAGTGTGGTGTCTGTTCGAGGACGTTGACTCGTAGAACCAATTAGTAACAGTTTATTAAAATTTCTAAAGTTAAACTTTAATTCACCTGATTACGTGCAAAGTTGAACAAAATGGCGTTGATATTTGTTAACGGTTTTGGCAAAACCAAAAACTATTGCAGACAATATTCAGTAGTATACCACTGATTCACAAATTTACACAGTTCATAGACCATGTATCTATGATATGTGTATTAAATTAGCTGTAGCCTTGTTATTTGTCTGTCTGTTATTAATCTGTAATTACAATTTTAAAATTAATAGTTTCTTCTTTAGGTCTCGGATTCGTCAATTGTCACTGCGTCGCGTTTATTTGTAAACTAACATACATATTTTGAAGTAGTAGCGACTTTACTTCTTAGGAACAATCTAGAACTTACCTATTCAGTTAGGACATACGTTGGCACGTACTTACTGTTAATTATATTGTTCGTAACTAACGTACAAGAACGATTGTTAAAACTTTGCTAATTAAGGAGTATATATGTCGATCACAAAATCTTGATAGGACGTTAATTAACAGTAGTAGATATTATTATGTTATTCAGACTTTTGCTTTCTTCTTCTACCTAGCCATTAGTATTTCCAAGATTAATTGGGGTGGGCTACTAGTTCAATCAGTTTTACCTGAATATCAGTTTTTCCACGGAACGACAGGTATCGGACCTCCGCAACCCTAAGGGTGAACTAGTTGTCAGTATATTTGAGTGCACCGAGTTCCCAATAACGATAGTCATAGGTGTTCATAACAACCGGTACCGACGGCTAAATGTGGTGGAGCTGGATTCACCGAAAGTTTCCATACTCTCCGGGATGCAATTAAGAATTGCTTGTAAGATAAACCCAACAGCAGTCTGACCCAGGAATCGAAATCCGAAAACTCTTGATCGACAGTCATATACGCTAACCGCTAGATCAGTGTGGTAGTATTTGAGATATTCAAATATTTTCTATTCCACTCTGGTAAAAAAAAAAAATAACTTGTAAGAATAAAGTTGGTAATGTCCTGGTTATAAATAACTAAATAAGTTATGATGTCTAGACACCTCATGATACGTTTGCCCCAAATTATCGTTTGATTTGAAGTTGTAATTGTGCCCCACAAAATATATGTAGGTACTAGCCGACCCACGCAACGTCTTTTGCGCCTTATATTGCCCGTAGCGTGAAAATTTCCCCCGTTTTTGAAACATTCTTCATTGTTGCTCCGCTTCTATTAGTAGTAGCGTGATGATATATACCCTATAGCCTTCCTCGATAAATGGACTATCCAACACCGAAAAAATTTTTCAAATTGGACCAGCGGTTCCTGAGATTAGCGTGTTCAAACAAACAAACAAACAAACAAACTCTTCAGCTTTATATATTTATGTAGGTATTTGTTTTTCATTTAAGCTCATAACATTCTTATACTATATATTGTCCGTAACGTAAACTAGTAATCACTGTGTTGACAAAGTTATTACCACCTGTCAAATCTTTTTAACAAAATTTAATACAAAGAACTCAAAATGCTACAAAGCCAGAAACAATAATCGATATAATAATAACATAACATACATTTAATAAATAAATATGAGTTGTGATCATCTATACAAATAAATAAAATTGGAGTGTCTGTTTGTAATATTAAAATAACCGCTGTTTACTTAATGCATGTGTATGTATACACGATACACATGCCAAAAAGGTAGTTAAAAATTTTTTTGTCTGTCTGTCTGTCTGTCTGTCTGTCTGTTTGTTCCGGGTAATCTCTGGAACGGCTGGACGGATTTTGACGGGACTTTCACTGGCTAGTAGCTGATGATGATGGTAGCTGATGATGCGGGGAGTAACTTACGCTACTTTTTTAGACTAAGTTTGTCCCGCGGCGTTACTCGCGGTACAAAAATAGCCGCGGTAACACCGCGGGGTTCAGCTAGTTATGAATAAATGTATAATATACATATAAAATTATAATATATATATAAAATTAATGTCACTTATCATAATTTCCGTACTAAGGTTGTCTGTAAGAGATCGCCATGAGCGATAAGACCGCCAATTGTCACATTTCTAAATTGCAACACTTTTGTTTTTTTTTTTTTCTTTTTCTATATATGTAATGATGTGTGTACAATAAAGATCAATAAATAAATAAATAAAATAAAAATATTTTGTTGACTACTGACTGTTGTATAAAGGAATTATACTAATCAACAGTTATAATTATCCAACTAAGTATAAGAGGGGCAAAGACTTAAATTTCTTTTTAAATTAGCATGAACGATTGCGATTTAGTTACTTTACGGTCATTAAACAGGTGCCACCATTCGTAGTAAGATTTCTATTAGGTATTTACTTAGACAAATTTAAAGACTACAAAACCGAGACTTAAATGTTATCAAAAAGAAATTCAAATTAAAAGTCGATCTACAAGAAAATTTTATTGGATTCAATAAAATGGTTAAAGTTATGGATTGAAGAAGTGATATATATTAGGCATAAATAACAATAAACATTCTAGAAGTAAAAAAAAATGTGACTATAAATCGATATTACAGATGATAATATATAAATTCATTAGTAGATTTATTTTCATAAACTTATGGTAATCTATACGAATAAATAAAATTGAAGTGTCTGTTTGTAAAATTAAAATAAACCTTTTTACTAAATGCATATGTATGTATACACGTTATCTACTTATACCAATTTTTTTATCTGTCTGTCTGTTTGTTTGTTCCGACTAATCATTAGAACCGCTGGACCGATTTTGACGGGGCTTTCACTGATAGGTAGCTGATGATACAGGGAGTAACTTTAGTTTAAAAATAGCTTCGCCCTGCGGCGTTACGGTGCGGTATGACAATAACCGCGGGAAACACCGTGGGGTTCAGCTAGTTATTAATATAACTTATAACAACTTACTTATTCAAATTAAATGCTACATTCTCTCAATATTTATGTTGTTTAAGTTCCCTTAGTTGATGCGACACTTCCTTCCTTATAGAAACCACGTTATTTTAGGTATATACATATACCATTCACTGTTCACATACGATTACATAAGTACAATTCCTATTGTTGGTGTTATAAATATTTTTTGCGTAGGTACTTCTGTATTAGAAGATATTTGGACTAAAACGGCTTTAGTTACATTTATAGCCTTTGTACAACTCAACAGTCAATGGTTTTATTTCACAAATTTTTTAAAGTAATTAGTAACTAATTCTTTTATACATATTAGATCAACAGTAATTTTCTTTTTAAAATAAAACTATTAAAACTAAATGCATATAATTAAAATCGACCTTAAGCTACATTTTTATTTTACACTCAAACCATTTATTATTTTAAATTTAAAACTTGTTATTTGTGATTAAATTGTAAAATCATACACGTTGACCTAGCAACGACGTGTAATTTTGTTTACTTTATTTATTTATATTTATATGTTTAACCTGCCAAAATGACTCTACTCTACTTGATGGAAATAATAAGCTGAATCCAAGCGTGATGGTCACCATACTCATTGCGAATGCAGACAACGCAATAATGCAGCATGGTGACCCACACCATGTCGGCCTAGTGATGCTTCTGCATCATTGGGCCTCCGGTCTCGCACTCACCGACGAAACACGACAAAACGAACGCTGTCACTTTACGTTGATTTTCTGTGCGAGGGTAGTTGCGCCGACCAAACCGTGCTGAAATCAGCGTGGCTCTACTACCGTTGAAAGCAGTTATGTAGGTAGTGGATATACTATTTTGAGAATAAAAAATCACCTTTTAAGAAGTGACCTTTACTTCTCTGAACATTAATTAGCTTACATAAATATACTGATATGCTGTCGTCATTACATACATTACATAATTAAGGTATTTGATAAATGTTCGATTTTTTATAATACTTTATATAAAGATATAAATAACTACAGGCTTTTAAGGAGAACTTTTATGGGAACTCTACCTCTCAGTAAGACTTACCCAGAAAACTTACAAAAAACTTAAATATGTGTGTAAATATTGCTATACTCACTGAAACAGTAGTTTTTCTAAAGTATTTCTTCTTCTATTGAGTTCCCGGGTTCTCCCGGGTTTCACCGGATGATATGCAAATATTTGTTTCGAAGTTCGGGTGTTCTCTATGTATAATATGTATGTATTTATTTACATAAAAAGTATATACGTATTTATATCAGTTGTTTAGTACCCATTGGTTTGGTTTTCCCGAGCTGTCTCCGCACTTTGCCTCTTGGGTGGGCCATTTAGTCTAATACCCATAAAACAAGCTCTGCTTAGTTTGGGACTAAATGGCGTTCTGGTAAGATGTCCGAAATATTTATTATTCTCTTAACACATACCTATGTTTTATGTCAACAGAGGGAGAACAAGAAAGGCCAGTTAGAAGTAACTCTCCTGTACACAGCAAGCGAGGATGGACTCGACGATATTGTGCAACTCACGGTCAACAGGCTACGATGTAGTGTACAGACTATGCAGCAGCAAGAACAGTATAATGGTAACTTGAAGCATTTTTTTTGTTAATTAAAGTAAGGTATGACGATGACCTCTATACTCAGTAGTAGGTATTCGATTGCAAAACCATTTGTTGGCGCTAATGTCTGTTTGCAGTGGTGCGGCCCTTTTTATTTCACTCCTCTTCCATATAAACTTGAATACTCCAAATTTCATATTTTTTGTAAAAAGGTGTTAAAAATTCATGCTTATTATATATGTTACATAATAATAAAATGAATATTAATAATATTATAAATATGTATTCTGAAATATTACTTACGATACAACTAGGCAATGCAATGTAGCATGCAAGAAGTAGCGTGTCCATTCTTTTTTTTCGGGGAGTACCGAATAACGATTGTAAAAGTTGTTATTTAACTTGCAAAGGTAACATCGAATGGTGAGGTTTTGAGATTTCTTATTGAAGGAAAGACTATAAGGTCTTAGATATTATGCAAGGTCGTAACGTTCTTATACAGCCTATAAGAATATGTTGCGGTTAATAAATGCATTACCGCTCTGTAATGCTAGTGTAAACGCTAGGGGTGTGGTCCTTTTAAACATATTATAAAGATTTACATATTGATATCGGAGTATCGAATTCATTCCGAGGGTGTCAAAAGAACACAATCTCGGGAGCAAAATGCAGGATAACAGCACTAAACTACACAAAAAGGGGAAAAACCTTTAAAAAACCGATCTGGTAAAACTTAATGTCTCAATGTCCAGTGGTGGAATAATTTAGAACATTTCCAGCAGAACATTTAGCGATCTTGTAAATTGTTATGAAACATACGCAGGGCACTTTGAGTTACAGTTTCCTCACCCATATATCTACTGTTAGAAGAAAATAAATACACTAAACATAAGACTTATTTAGACATCTATGCAAATAAATAAAATTGGAATGTCTGTTTGTAATATTAAAATAACTGCTTTTTAATCTATACAAATAAATAAAATTAGAGTGTCTGTTTGTAATATTAAAATAACCGCTTTTTACTAAATGCATATGTATGTATACACGGTACATATGCCAAAAATGTAGTTGAAAAAATTTTTGTCTGTCTGTCTGTCTGTCTGTTTGTTCCGGGTAATCTTTGGAACGGCTGGACCGATTTTGACGGGACTTTCACTGGCAGGTAGCTGATAATCCGGGGAGTAACTTAGGCTACTTTTTAAGACTAATTTTGTCCCGCGGCGTTACTCGCGGTACAACAGTAGCCGCCGGTAACACCACGGGGTTCAGCTAGTAAATACATATGTTTGTTTACAAGGTACATGTACCAAAATAACATTTTTGTCTGTCTATTTGTTCCGGGTAATCTCTGGAACGGCTGGACCGACTTTGACGGGACTTTCACTGGTAGAAAGCTGATGATCTAAGGAGTAACTTAGGCTACTTTTTTTAGGCTAGCTTTGCCCGCGGTACGATAATAATCGCGGATAGCACCGCGGGACTTAGCTAGTACTTTAAATGCATAGGTAGGTGCTTAGTTCCGATTAGAGGTTACTATTTCTTTATTGCTATTGGTAACGAGGAAAATGTAAATAACTTACTCCTTAAAAATGTACTTATCTGTAAAAAAGAATAGAGACTTGATAACTACTGCTAAACAAATTAGCCGAACTAAAGCTCTTTTGTTATTCAGTGACTTAGTTCAAGAGTCCTTTAAAAAAATAATAAGTCTGAGAGAGAGAATTAAAATATGGAATACAGTAGACAAATAGGTGTTTCCAGAAACAAAGTATTTTGTAGGTTATTTCTTTAAAAATGTTATACGGTGGAGTAACTGTTAGCATACCCTCACATTTTGTTGAGTTTTAAAACACCTAGTTCTTAATTAAAAGATTATTTATGAATGTTACGTTTCTTTTTTCTGGCCTCTTCAGATTTATTACATTTATATTTTAAACTAGCTGAACCTGAGCTGAAACTGAAGCTGGTAACGCCGCAGGACGAAGCTAGTCTAAAAAATTAGCCTTAGTTACACCTCAGATCATCAGCCACATACATGCCAGTGAAAGTCCCGTCAAAATCGGTCCAGCCGTCCCAGAGATTACCCGAACAAACAGACAGACAAAAATTTTGAAATGGTATTTTGGTACCTGCACTGGGTATACATACATATGCATTTATTAAACACCGGTTATTTTAATATTACAAACAGACACTCCAATTTTATTTGTATAAATGAAGCCAAAATTGTTGCTATTTACTTAACTAAAAAATACTGACGGACTCACTTTGAAACTTTGTTGTTCCTCATTTTAAACTTTGATCAAATCACAGAGCTCGGAGCTTCGAATTAATTCGAAGAACTAAGGCAACCACAAAACTTAGAGAACAATAAGAATTTAGGGTTAGGATTAAAAACTTTTTGTTTATCTTAAACAATTTTCTACTTTAAGAAATAGTACCTAAATTAATAACGACAGTAATGGTTATTCATTTTTAAGCTCTTTTTATTCGTTACAATTCTTGTTATGAATTGTGGTTTGATCAATCTTTATTGAATAAACTATTTCTTGAAACTAAGGATTTTAAAATGACTTTCGTAAATATAATAACATCTGGATCCCTTTATCGATTCATAACAGGCGCCAGTATAGCGGTGGCAAAACTTCATTCATGTTATTATCTATAGAGACGTTCGAGCCGGGTGACGGCACGCAATGCTGTTTGCTTATTAAAGAGGAGAGAGTTACGCCGAATGCCTCTTGAATCACAACACACATTGAAGACATTACTTACATATCTGTATAAGGTTCAATATTCACGGATTCCGTAACATATTTTATGACCTATGCTAGCTCAATGGTGCACATTATTGTACACCAGGAAACCGTCTCTTTGGCTCTTTTTAAAGTCTAATAAACGTCGTAAATAAGCAACCTTGTACAATCCTTTGTGCCATATCTATTGCTTACTGTACACTTAGGTGTACAGGTTATGATCGTTTCCTTATGGTGTAGACACATTATTTTAAGAACATAAGTCTTACAGACCCATTGGAGGTAGACCTACAGTCCTTTACAAGGTCTACCTTGTAAAGGACTGCAAACGTGCTTCCTATTCCAAACGGAACAACAACCGTTATGACGATTGACACCAAAACATTTAAGTTACGTACGTAATGTTAATTACACATACTTTGTTAGATAATATTACATGTTCATTTCGAATTATTAGTCTAAAATGCTGTAAAATGTTTTTTTTTTATGAGGAAATTATTTATGTGTGTACAGTCAGGCGTGAATACGCTTATCATTTTAGCGATGACTCAAAAGTAGTGCTTGTCGCACGTGTAGTAATAAATTCCATATTAAGCAGCCATGACACAGTAAACACTAATTATTCATTGTCAACTAACTTCTTCATTGTAATTTCAATGTACGAGTATATTCGATATGCCTATGGAAATTTAAAACAAAGATATCGTAGTTATTATTTTTTAAATTCAAGTTCTTCCTTCCTGCTAAAATGTTAAATTTCAGTAACTGGTCTCAACTAATTACTGTACTAATAACTAAGTAATTTTTATGAAGGCTTGTATGTAAGAAACAATTTTTTTGAAGTAAATTTAGAATTATACAGAAATTAGATAAAAATGCAGATAATAATATTATACAGAAATTAGATAAAAATGCAGATAATAAAATTTTAAAAAGTCGAACAAAATTTATAGTTAGGATTAAAATATTCCATATTAGAGTTAGGAATCCTTTTTTTACATTCTGATTCTCAAGAGGGATCCTCTGCTTTTCTTCCATGAATTCCATGATGTTAATATTGAAACACTAAATTGTACTTGTAACAGCATTTTATATTTAAAGTTTTTCTGCATATTGATTATTCTATGAAATGAGAATAAGAAAAAATTAGAGGAAAGAAATACTATAAATGTGTGTTTCATAAAACAGCGTACAATCACTATGTTCTTATATATTTTGGTTATTGATTTTTATATATAGACAGCAACTACCCACAGAGGTAGGTAATTTTGTTCCTACCGATCCCCTTGTAAAGAATGATCCTCTGAATGATTTAAATGAACAGGATTTAAATTAACACGACTTAAATTTACAGAATAGAGATTCTGTAAATTTTAATCGTGTTAATTTCATTTCATAAAATCATTCAGGCGATCACACTTTACAAGGGGATCGGTATGAATACAATGATCCAAATAAATCCCCTGGAGGTTTAAGCAGGGGATCATAGTGGACGGAGCGACTTTTACCACCAAGTGACCTGATTCGGCATTTGCTCCCTCATCTTCCTAGCCTTTATTATTTCTAGATTTGGGGTCGGCTACTAGTTCAACCGGTTTTACCTGAATATCAGTTTTTACACGGAGTGACTGGCATCGGACCCCTGCAACCCTAAGTGTGAACTGAATTCGAAGCTTGAACTAGTTGTCAGTATATTTGAGGGCACTGACTTCCCAATAACAATTGCCATAGATGTTCATGACAACCGGGACCGACGGTATAACGTGTTATTCGAGGCACGGGCGGGAAACACCATCGTCTTCCATACTCCGGGCCGCTATTAAGATTTTTTTTAAGAAAAACCCAACAGCAGTCCAACCCGAGAATCGAACCTCTTGATCAGCAGTCGCTTACGCTTACTACTAGACCAACGAGCCAGTCAAGAGGCAGCATTTGCTCCCTATGCCATTAAAATATTTGTTAAATATGTTATTTGTTTGATATAGGCAAAAAGAAATATTAATCAAGTGATTACCAACGAGATACAGTACGCCATTAATTGATGACCAGACATGTCAATTATTGTCAGGCAAAAAACTACATTACCTACTTGTTTGAATCAGTAAATTACATTCAAACTGACACCAATATTTTAGTGGGAAATTGTAAGACATCTTTATTATCAACTGAGCTTAGTTAGGTATAGTAAAGAAATAAAAGAGTAAAGATAAACAATTATAGATAAGCCAAGTCGTTAAATTAGTTTGCCACAGATAAGAAATTGTGGGTAAGTGTGAACATCATCACACATACATTTTTTTATTTCACTCCATTTACACATTAGGGATGCTCAAGTATGCGTGAATATCGATTTGCAATAATATTGAATCCGTTGATAGTATCGTTTCATGGCACTCTAGACTATGTCGCATAAATTTATGGTTTTTAATGTGCTTATGATATTTTTTTCTATTGCCAAACATCACAAGTAAAAACAAATTTAGAAGCACCAGCAGAAGCGTGAATAAAATAATTTATAAAGCTGGGGGACAAATTTAAAGTATTTAAACCTCATTTCTCCTTTCCTTTTTCAGCAGTGTAGGTACTGTTAGAGACTGTTGATGTAATATGATGTGAATTCACTAAAAGCTAGTTTCTATTACTACATCAATACTCTCTTATTGTAATTAATAAAATTCAATAGCATTATTTATTATCGCTTTGTTATCATATGTATAAATTATAATGAATTTTACAAGTACAATTTTAACAAAAATAAAACCGACTTCAAGGTTCGACTCGATTTCTCTTGGATGCCATCATCAGATATTAATTTCCTTATTATGGTACCACCGTTGGGACATCTCCTTTCCATTTAAAAAAGAATCATCGAAATCGGTTCATACACAACGAAGTTATCCGCGAACACACATTAAATATATATATATATATATACGGTCCTCCTCCTTTTTTTGAAGTCGGTTAAAAATAAAGAATAAGTAATCATTGGTATATTGACTGCACGGATGGCCTAGTGGTTTAAGTGGTCGCCACGCTGCTTCCTTCTGCGCCAAGTGTTGTGGTTTCAAATCCTATATAAGACAATGCTTTGTGTGATCCACAAATTGTTGTTCTAAGTCTGGGTGTACTTTGTATCCGTTTCATGTGGGTTTGTAAAGCCCCCCGCGACACAGAATATATACTCGTAATGCGGGAGTTGTCTTTATAAAATGAAAACAATGAATGAAATGATATTGAGTACGATACATAAGTGCTGTAGTAGCAATGTAGTGGATTCACTCTATGTTTCAAAGGTCTTTTTCTCACCATTTATTTCTTTAAAATAGGTTTTATAGCCCCTTATTTCGATTTCTTACGGCCGACTACCAAATAGGAAGTAAGTATCCGGACCACGGACACCGGATATTAAATTTAGGTACACTTACTACATTTAAGCTGCGAAACATTTATAAATCGCCCTATTTTCGTTTACATCAATATTAAATACTAGCTGACCCACTCAACCTCGTTGGCGTCTCCTATTGTAATAATTTTCCCCCGTTTTTGTAACATTCTTAACTGTTGCTCCGCTCCTGTAGGTCTTAGCGTGATTATATATATCCTATAGCCTTCCTTGATAAATGGACTATCTAACACTGAGAGAATTTTTCAAATCTGACCAGCGGTTCCTGAGATTAGTGTATTCAAACAAACAAACTCTTCAGCTTTATATATTAGTATAGATTAAGCCCTACTTATCGCGCCATATCTTCATTACCGCCGTATAATAGCCCTAAAGGTGGACCCAATTTTAATAGTATCACCTAGGCCTCTCCATAGAAAATCAGCAAATCGTTTTTCTGCATTTAGATGAAACGAACGGTTACGCGGACTTTCATTAGAGAATGCCCGCTTTCGAAAGAATTTATTTACTGCGTGTAGCTTAAATATAAATTCTGTCAGACTTAAATAAGTCTATCTTATAGCATTAGCCAATTGAATTGATTGAAAGATAAAGAAATGTAAACGGAGAGGCTTAGAATAGGACATTAGTGACGAAAATTGAAAAGGCTGTGATGGTGAAGCTTGAAGGTCAGCCAGGGTTGATGTGTACACTAAACTATCCTGATACGCTGAATAAAAGGCTCGTGTAAACGAAAGCAGTGAACCGATTTTATGAATGGTTGAATGCTAAAAAGAAAGCTCGAGAGGTTTTGAAGGACATTGGCACGTGTCGGAAAAAAGACTTATGAGTCTAATTGTTACCTCACTGTATCATACGCACAAACGTACCCATAAATCTTACGAAGTACATTTGAGTCCGTCTCTTCATATCTACTTTAGGTTTAGGAAAGTAACTAAAGAAGTAGATATCCCAAGTCATAGTTTCTTTTTAAGTCATCCATCCATACTTACAAACAATATTAGTAGGATTAATAAAGCCCTGGTACTGCTGTTGCTGTACTACACTAAGCAACTGCTAAAAATTCATCACATTTTTTTAATGTTTGCATGCCAGCCTTGGCCTTGATTTAAAAGTTTAAATAAAACTAAAACTCTCTGCGCGTTATCACTGCGAAATAAGCAGGTCATTGTAACTGCACAAGAATGCTTGTTGAATGTATGATTAAATCTAAGAAATTGAAACGTTTATACAATGAAATAATGAGTTAAATACAGTAGATAGAGTTAGGCTTACGTTTCTCAAAATATTTCTTTTTCTGTATTTTCAGCACCCCTGTATCTGAAAGCCACCATATTGGAAGCGAATAAAGCCGAGTGCTATTGGAAAAGCGATAGATTTACTCCAACAATATCTGCTAGATGGGAGCCAAAGTCTTCTACAGTGAAATTGTCAGTCTACAAAGTCAATTTGAATAAAGTCAGTATTTATATAACCCTCGGATGTAAGACGAAAATGGCGAAAAAGGAAAATTTGGGAAAGGCGATTATAGATGAGAAATCCACAGCAGCTGACAGTTGGAAACAGTGTCTTTCAGAGCCCGGTGTACCCAAAACATTCTGGGTGGATTTTGAATAACCAATTCAACATTGTAAAGAGCAACTATGACGAGCTTAGTTTTGTAAGAAATGCATAAGGACGGTGAATGAGCACGTTGTGAATATTTTTATATTAATTAAATGTTTATTATTATATTGTGTAAATTAAACAAATGTTACAAAGATATTATTTAGTTAAGCACAATTTTATATCACAATTTTTTTATTAAAACGCTAACTGACTTATTGAAAATTAATATTTTCTTTATTTTGAATGTTTCTTTCCCAAAGAGTAAAATGTAATCATCATGGTTCTACAAAGATTACATAAATAGTAACCTTCTTAGAACCATAATGGTGTTGAAGTTTCGAATATCACTTTCGAATTTAAAAAATATACGTTCTGATATCGCATTGTTGAGCAACTAAAACAGACGGTAGCGATTGGTTTAAGCGGTGTGTTGTGGGTTCAACCCCCTCACAGTCCCTTGGGACAATATGTATATATGGTTCACACATTGTTTTTCTGAGTCTTCTATGTGTCCGTGTTTCATGTTTGTCGTCTCCAGCGACACAGGAATATTCCTAGTGCAGGATTTGTAATTTTATAGAATAAAAAGACGCGCCGACCCTTGTTATGTCAGTATGTATTTTTTATTTTATGGCCCTGCCAAAGTGACTCAACTCTGCCTGATAGAAAGCATAATCAAAATCCAAGAGTGGTGGTTACCATACTCATTACTAAATCAGACAATGCAGCATGGTGACACACCAAGGCGAAATAGTTATGCTTCTGCGTCATAACGTCTGATTTTTTGGCACCCACCAACGAAACACAACAGTACGTATGCTGACATTTTAGACTGATCTTCTGTGCAAAGGTATGGTATGGATTTCAGCACGAATGGGCACGATCGCCCGGGGCGAGCCCATTCGTGCTGAAATTAGCGTGGCTTTTCTAACTTTTTTGTGTGTGAGTAAATCGAGCGCTTGGAGGTACCTACTGCGACAAAAAGTGGCCCTAAGTTCTGTGTTTCAACGTCAACTATATTCACTCTCAGCGGCCACCTTAGTTGAGGAGGTGGATGAAGTGTTATGTTAAATTTTCGTCTATATTATGCACAGTATATTCTATAAATACGTATTCAATAGGTTATGATAAACAATATTTAGCTTTCTTCTATTGGATAGCATGGAATCTGCAGAAATCCTTAACTTCGTTCATAGAATTATTATTAGTAAATGACAAGTAAACGTCGTATCTTCTTCAACTGAGCTTAAAAGGAATAAATAAAATAAATAAATAAATAAATATTTCGGACATCTAACACACAACGCCATCTAGTCCCAAGCTAAGCAGAGCTTGTGTTATGGGTACTAGACAACTGATATAATATTAATTATGTCTATGATACAGAAAATTTAGAATACATTATAACAAATGTCTTATGATATCATATAAATCTAGATCAAATAGAATAGTAAAGTTCCTAAAGGCAGGCTCCTAAAGAGAATCATAACCAAATACTGTGTTGTCCTTGTGGTATTACTGGAGAAACTAGTCTAACATTGCTATACATAATTTAAACTTAGATATGCAATAAGTTTTCAAAGGCGGGAAGTTCTGACCCAAGATGATTATGCTAGATCTTAAACAAGCTGCTCTTGGATTCAGTTCAATGTGCAATATTGCTGAATAAACAGATTCAGAAACAGAAAGTCAGGACTGGATATTTATTAATAACAAGTTATAATTTAATAACATTTTCAAAACATCTATATGTATAGATGATGAATAGGCTTGCTGTTTGGAAAGATATCATTAAATGAATTTCTAACCACGTTATATTCAGTTATTATATTCAGACCCCGGCGCGATAATATGAGTTACACTTTGGAAAACACTGGCCTAAACTCAAGGCACATGATGCCTTTAATGGTAAAGAAAAGGTAGATTTCAATTCAAGCCTTTCAATGCGGTGTTCGGTTTTGTATAGTGTGAATACAGTGAACTTAATTGTTTTCAGTACTTGTACCTTATTGTTTGGTATTATGCGAGCAGATACTACTTGAATAGAACTAAGGCCTATTGTAAGTGTACCTTTTATATTGTAACTTTCATAATTGTTACATAATATGACGCAAAACCAGAAAACAAGCCCGAACATTTTGATGTGAGAACAATAAGGCATCATCATAGCAAATTAATATTTGACAAGCACTTCGATGTTATAGTTAGGAAGGCTTCCAGGGCACTGGGTTTTATAATGCGACTTTCGAAATGCTTTTCTGATGCTAAGACTCTAAAAATCTTTTACTGTATGTTAGAAGCCACCTCGAGTATGCTCTGAAAATTTGGAACCCACGTTACCAAACATACATTGACCGTTTGGAGAACATACAAAAGCGTTTTATAAATAAAATAATTGTGTTACCATCAAAAGATTCCCTACTGTTCTGAAAGAATATTACCTACAACTATGTAGAAAATTTAATATCTTGCCGCTTAGTAACCGACGCGAAATAGCTGACTCCATATTTATTTTAAAGGTACTTCGACATTACATGGATTGCCCCGAGCTTCTGTCCGAAATTAAATTCAACATACCATTGAAATTATCTCATTTTAATTCACCCTATCTATACCTAAAGCTTGAACAAACTATAGACAAAATAGTTATATTGAGCGCGCATGTAGAAACTTTAATAAACTTTGTAAACAGCACGACATCGATCCCTTTGTAATGGGCACGATGACTAATTTAGCAAAACTGTTTTATAGTGTTCGGAAGTATCTCCTATTGTGAAAAATAGTTATATTTCTATAAAAAATAAAGTTTTAGTAGGAAAAAAATTCGATTTAAATTTAAAGTTTTTAAATCCACTATAAAACGCTAGGTGGTGTCATGGCGTCTGTTTGTGCAGACGCGACGTCACCATTTGTCAACCAGTGTCAATTATAGCTTTTATACTCGTAGACAGTAAAGTAGGAGATCGTTTTTGTTTTTTCGAAAGACGTTTCCCCATTTCATCTCATCCATATTTTATATATTTTTTAACATTAATTTCACCACGAGGAACACTTAAAGACTTGAAGACTTATGATTTAAACACTATAAACACTTGGCATTGGCAGAAATAGCTGATCCGAGAGATCCCACTGGTGGCCATTTCATCAAAGAAGAAGAAGAAGACAGTAAAGCGATCGTCGATTATATCTAAACTAAGTTACCTTTATACATAAGTGACGTAACTCAGAGTGAGTTACGTCACTTATTGGTGTTCAAATTAACATGGCAGACTGCTATATTTTGTAGTTTTATTTTTGTTAATTAACTATTAATCTCGCTCTAAATATGAAAATAAATACGAGTTTTATACTCATTGTTACATACTCATTCATCAGATCAATACATTATTTTAGTGGTTCTTGGTTACAGTCATCATGCCTATGCCTATGCTTAAGCCAAAACTTTTTTAGGCAACATTAAAGGTGAGGCATGGGTTTCATACTTTTTATTTGTTTTTTCTTGTCTGTTTTTTTTGCTGTTTTATTTTGTGACCTGACTTAGGATTAGCTATTAGTGATTGAATGTGTTCGATCACTCTCACATAATTCTTATATATTTTCATAAGTGAAGACTTCTAATTGGCCTTCTAGTTACTAAAAAGATGATATATAATGTTGTGAATTGCTGCTAGTGTACCATGTACTTATTAAATAAATAAATAAGGTGAACATTGAACCTAAACTTGTAAAGTTCAAAGTTCATGGCTTAGTTTTGTAATAATAATTATTATACAGTTAAGAGAATGATCACATAATACAGCAGTCAAATAATCGTCAATATTTATAGTTTTTAACGTGTAGATCTTAAAAAAATAATTATTTAACTAGTAATTCTATGCTAAATTACTGAGGCTCTACATAGCCTCGTCTAAATATACGTTTGTAAAATACCTTTAGGTACTGACTTTGTAAATAGTGAAAAATGGTACAATTTTTTTTGATTAAACAACGTCCTAAATGTCAAAGATTAAAATTAGATGTGATACACTAAAAATAGACGATTTGTAAACATAATATGCAACAAAAAAATATAGCATTTTGGTAATCGTTTCACTAAACTAATAGATTTTTAGAAAAACTAAATATATATTTAGAATTACCACTAAAATCCGATTCAAAAGCAACAAAACCCGTGGGACATACCACGGGGTGCAGCTACTAGCTGCTAGAGTATACAAATAATATGTACCGAAGTTTGTTCCTTGAATTTAATAATAATTTGAATTTAATAATAAAAACAGGATTCTATTTCTTATTTACACTAGCAAAGTGACCATTGTTGTGTCCGCCATAGAAATGGTATTTTAATGGAACAGTAATCTGACTATGGTTGATGTATTGTGACAGGATAGCAGAGGTAATACAGAAGTGGGTCATTAATCAGAAGGATATTACTTATACAGACGTTTGGGCTTAGTAAAATGGGCTAATGGTGCACCTGAGATCTACTGGACCTTCACAAGTCGGGCCCTATACAATTTCCCATCTATATCGTGTAGCTATGTATTTAGTTACACTGAAAGTCCACGATCTCGGGTCTATTTTTATTACTTACTAGCTGAACCCCGCGGTGTTGCCCGCGGTTATTGTTGTACCACGAGTAACGCCGCGGGACAAAGTTAGTCCAAAAAAAGTAGCCTAAGTTACTCCCTGAATCATCAGCTACCTGCCAGTGAAAGTCCCGTCAAAATCCATCCAGCCGTTCCAGAGATTACCCGGAACAAACAGACAGACAGACAGACAAAATTTTTTTTAACAACAATCAACAAATCATATGCATTGATTAAAAAGCTGTTATTTTAATATTACAAACAGACACTCCAATTTTATTTATTTGTATAGACTAGCTGAACCCCGCGGTGTTACCCGGTCAGACCAAACGTTTGTATGATCTACAAATATTTGTTTCGAAGCTTGGGTGTTTTCTATGTACCATATTATGTATTTACAAAAAAGTAAGTAAGTAAAGTATATACATGTATTTGTATCAGTTGTCTAGAACCCACAACACAAGCTCTGCTTAACTTGGGACTAGATAGCGTTGTGTGCCGACTTGTCGGTTGTTATAAAGTTAATACAAAAACAACTTGTAGGACAACACTGAAAAAGTCAACTATATAATACTGATGGATAATCATGATGACCTCGTTATTGACACATATTGGAAGTAGGGGACTCCTTTGATTAAACCATACATTATATACGACAAATATTTTAGTTGATAGTTTAGTATAGTATACATGAAGTAAATTAAATACCTAACATGTGATCTTTTATTGAAATCTATACTAATATATAAAGCTGAAGAGTTTGTTTGTTTGTTTGTTTGAACACGCTAATCTCAGGATCTACTGGTTCGATTTGAAAAATTCTTTCAGTGTTAGATAGCCCATTTATCGAGGAAGGCTATAGATGAAAAATGAAAAATGTTTCAAAAACGGGGGAAAATTATCACGCGACGGGCAATAGAAGACGCAAACGAGGTTGCGTGGGTCTGCTAGTAGGAACTAAAATTGTAATCAAATTTGTGACTTGTTTCTATGAGTTTCATACAAAGAAAAGAGCAAAAAACTAAATCTGAGATATAATTTGCCCAAACTACCCCATAATGCGTCAATATCTAAAGAAGTCGAGTATGTAAATTATTATGTTCGACTGAATAAAAACTTTTTGGTTTAAATTTACAATGTCTCAATCGAAAAAATAAACTCTTGGTCTAAAATACTGTCATTCACTGACCACACCAGTTAGTCTGTATTGTAAGTTTCTAAGTGATAGACCGTTTAGGGTTTTATTGTTGTAATATAATATGTAATTAACTAAGACAAAGAAAATTTATTCAGTATTGTTTTTGGTTTAATATTTTTTATTCCAGTCTAAGATCCTGCATTAAGCTCTTCCATCGTGAGACATGAAAATAAGCGAACAGATGTCTATTTTATCTCTTAATTAAGTCACGAAATCTTATGTGCAGTTAATCAAGACTGGTAATTAAATTAAAGAAATGAGCACTAAAGGGGCGGTCAGAAAACTTGATAAGCATTTCGCGGGATAAAGTCATGGGCTCTAAAAATATACGAAGTAATTGTATTTAGAGATCACTGAGATTTACGAGGGGTATTTCACATTGCTGCAAAACTTTCTTTATAAATTATTCCTTTAACTTTAATCATTCGCCGAACTCCGTTAAGACATTTTAGTACCTTCCTACACCTTAATGAAAGGCCGAAGTTACTGAAATGGTTATAGCATTCTAGTTTTGGTGTAAAAACTAGTGTCTCAAACTAAACTTCTAATGTGTTAGAAGGTTAAGCCTCGGCGTTCCAAAAATAAGATTTTCATTATTATATGCTTCAGATCTCAACCAAATGAAAAGAGTTGTCAGATGATCCTGAGACCCTACCACTACACTACAGACATCCTGCCTATATTGTGGCATAAATAAATAAAATACCTACACTAAAATCCTTTGGAGTAACTAATCTCTCTCAGTCTTACACAACACTGTTACTTTTCCTACCTTTTACCACATATTAATAAATAGTTTTACTCGCACTTGAGATAATGGGTTTGTTTGTGGTTGAAATGTTAATTCTCGAAGTCTCAGATTTAATATTAATTACAACCCTGTGCAAAGCACGTGTGTAACAGCATTTGTAGGGAATTATTTATACTTAACGAGTTCTCATCTAACTTTCTTTATCAGGAAAAGGCATGTTTCTTACGAAATCGAAAATTTTCCGCTATTCTAAATAAATGTTAGCAGCCTTGTAAGTTGCTATTAATCTATATATATACTTATAATACTTATAATAAAACTGTAGAGAGGTCAATTCTGTACATAGAATATATATTAAAAATTATTATTGGGGGATGAATGGTTATCGATACTGATGCCAAAAATGTAATCAGTAAGTTTTTTGTCTGTCTGTCTGTCTGTCTGTCTGTATGTGCACGCATGGATCAAAAACTACTGAAGGGATTTTAACCAAACTTTGTACGATTATAGTCCATACTCCTGGGCAGGTTATAGGCTATATAACATAACGCTAAGATGCATAGGAGCTGAGCAGTGACGATAAATTTGAAGCAAGTCGGATGAAAATTTTCGCTTTCGAGCTCTTATCCTCGCATACGTTGATCATACACCAAAAATATGTATTACAAAGATGATGGTCTTCAAAAGATCTACAAAAAAGTCCTCAATAGTATATTTCTATCTTTTATAATTTAGCCACAATAACGTGTTTAAGCGTTAGGCATTTCTTCAAGGTGTATTAAATACTTAAATATATTGTATTTCACATGGATATATCCTTATCACTACACACTTTAATATCTTTTTTAATTAAATATAGAATTATAAAATTATAATTAATAAACACACAAGATATAGATGAAATAAAACTGCCAAATCTCGCCGCACCAGTATAAGTACGACATTACGGTTGATTTTTCTTTAACACGCGAAATGGCCATCCGCTGAATCTACAAAAAGGCGGGAGCGCTCACGCCGCTCACGCGGTGACTTCACTCGAATTGTCACTGTTAATGCGAACGAACGTGGTTCTCATTGCCTGGGAATAAGCGCGGTTTTAGATTTAAAAAATACATAAGACGTAGTTTTTAGATATCAGTTTAAAGTAGGTATTAGATAATAATATAATTAGTTTGTTTAGTGTTTTTGTTTGTTTCTCCTTCTTTTCTGTATATTTATAGTTGTAAAATTAATAAGTATAATTTCAAATAAGTAAATTTATGCAATGACAATTAATAAATCTCATCTTCAGACTTTCCGTGTTGCTGGAGTAGATCTTAGTCTCAGATGTTTTTCACATGGGCAGTTGTACGTCGCTTTTTCCTGGGTCAGTAGTTCCACAAATCTTTATGCATAGGTACGTACCGGAAGCGTCCACTTTGAACAAGTGTAGTGACGATGCAAAACAAAAATTACTCTTCGGTCTTAAATAGATTTTTAAAAGGCAGCGTCATATTTATTTATTAAATTGTACTTTAACAGTCTATAGTTAAAAAAAAAAAATATTGTAAAAGGAGATCCACGCGGACGGCACAGCTTTAAACAATAAGATAATTATTATGTCGCATGCCTGCCTGGTCAAAGTACAGAATATTGCTTCATTCATCGGGTGGTGAAACGACTACTTACCGAATCAAATTTTTTGCAGAATTTCTACTGTATTATGATTAATTATGAATTTAAATTTAAGATAAAGTTCAAGCTTGACAACCAAAAACGATATTTCTGTAATGGCGCTGGTCACATGAGACGCGTGACGTCACACTCTAGCCACAACAAAACAAAACAGCGCGGTTTAAGTTAATTTTATCAGTTTTCTCCAATTTTATATTAATTAAAATGTCGAATAAATGGTTTGTAGTGCCACAGTGAACAAATCTATACATCTATAGGTACAAATAAATAAAATTGGAGTGTCTCTTTGTAATATCAAAATAACCGCTTTTTACTGAATGCATATGTATGTATACACGGTACATATACCAAAAATGTAGTTAAAAATTTTTTTGTCAGTCTGTCTGTTTGTCTGTTTGTTCCGGGTATTCTCTGGAATGGCTGGACCGATTTTGACGGGACTTTCACTGGCAGGTAGCTGATGATCCAGGGAGTAACTTAGGCCACTTTATTTAGACTAACTTTGTCCCGCGGCGTTACGCCGAAATGTATGTATGCGCGTAACTTTCGATCGGCTACACCAAATTTTTTTTTTTATGTGTTAGTTATTCTTAGGACAAGGTGTGTGTACAAGAAAAAATAAAGAAAAAAGGTTTTTTTGTCCGTGACTACACCTTACTCATGGGTAGCTGGTAACGAAAGAAAAATATGGTGGTACGAAGTTCGTCGGGTCAGATAACATCTTTAAATACCACGCTTTGTACTATTTCAAAATGTAACCTAAAAGCATTGAGATATACCTACCTTCATAAAGTAAATTAGATTATACAAAAATGATGAATGAATTTTTTCCAGAGGTTATTACAGAAACAATTTTTATGTTGTACTTATGCAAGTGCAACATAGCTGCTTTAACATTTTTCAGTTCTGCAGCATAGTTATCAATGTTATTATTATGTACTAGCTGAACCCCGCGGTGTTACCCGCAGTTATTGTTGTACCACGAGTAACGCCGCGGGATAAAGTTAGTCTAAAAAAAGTAGCCTCAGTTACTTCCTGGATCATCAGCTACCTGCCAGTGAAAGTTCCGTCAAAATCCGTCCAGCCGTTCCAGAGATTACCCGGAAGAAGCAAACAGACAGACAAAAACATTTTTAACTACATTTTTGGTATATGTACTGTGTATATATATACATAGGCATTTAGTAAAAAGCGGTTATTTTAATATTCAAACACACTCCAATTTTATTTATTTGTATAGATAGAAAAGTGCAACCATAAAAGCGTCTATCTTATGTAGGTTGATGTTATCGGCACGCACGAAATTTGGTTCCTTTTTGTTTCGAACCACTTATTAAATAGTTTATTAAAAAAAGTCCTGCAGTATTTCTGCAGGACTTTTTTCACAGATCGATTATTACCACTCCGAAAACATAAAACGCAAACTATATTCAATAGAGGAATCTTTCGTTTATTAGCATGTGACGTCACCAGAGTTGCAACCAATCACAAGACGTTTATGTCGAAGACAAAATTTCAAAAAAATTGTTAGTTTTATTTCGTGCAATCTGCGAGAAACTTAAATTATTTTGTTTGATTTATAGTGAAATATGTCTTTTTAGACTATTATCTTAAAGGATGACCCCAATCCATAGTTTATTTCCCTTTCCTCTTTAAACGCGTGCAGTTTTTGGTGAGTCTGTGAGTCTATGCTTTGCGATGACGATAAACAAGACATAAGGTCAGACGTTGCGTACCGCAGGCATAGACGAACTGTTTCAGCAACGGAAAGCTCTATGTGGCTCTGTCGAGGGTGAGCGACAATGCTAATATGTTCGTATATTGTTCCAATGGCATTACACATAACATAGTATACAGCGAAGCTCTTTAAATAAAGGTAACACTGTCACAATATGTGGACATATCAGTGAAATTGCACGCAAAAACTACTGAACGGATTTGAATGACACTACAGGAATTTAACTTATCAGCAGAATAACACATAGACTACTATTTGCCACGATAACCGACATACACGCGGGCGGAGCCGCGGGCAGCAGCTAGTGGATAATATAATGAGAGTCTAAATGGTCCTTGCTTCTTTATCTTAATCGTATATGAAAAGTTTAACTCTTAGAATTTGTGTAAAATAAGAACAAAAAAAAAACGTCTATAGACGCTTAAGAAATTCTTAAGCAATATTTGTATCAAATGAATAAAGTTGAAACAGATCGCTAAAAGCCTTTGTGACTGGTAACTTACTGAGAAACCAATTTGATTCTAAATGCAAAGTTAGAGTTTCGGATGTGACTCAAAAGGCTAGAGAAAGATTTCTTTTTCTTTTACTACTTTAAAAGTAAGTAGGTACATACATTAGGAAATTCAATATATAAGAGCTTGTTGAGTATGCAAGTAGAATTGTAATGTGTATTGGTTTGGAAACTTGAAATGCGTAATAGCCGTTATTAAACACTTTGAGCTGAGTTGAGCGTGGAAAAAAATACGGGAATGACATCCTTGATATCTGTCGGAAGATGTTCCTGTGCGACTTAGAGGAACTACTAAAACTAATAACCGCTAATTTTATGAGTTTACCGAGCCATATTTGTGTTAAAATGTAGAAAATCGACTCACGAAAGTGTCATTGTCAGTGTCAGAAAACAAGATTGTAATGGTAATAATGATTAGGTAGGTTTAAAACTTTTTTTGCTTATTTTTCAGATATAGGTATAACTTTAAGGTCAGCGTTACTATTCACTAAATGTTTGTAATAAAATACACATAAGTCGTTTCGTAACATTTTTGTTTATAGCTTCTTAGAAGTAATTAGAAGACTAATTAAAAATGTTCTTTGACGACCTGTACATTAAATTAGGGTACGTTTAAAAGACTAGGTTTCAGCCTGTCGTCGAATTTAATAACATCATTATGTTTTCCTTAAATAAGAGGCATTAGCTGCTTATTGCAAAGCCGGATATTTTATATATTACATTGTCATTTCCACAGTTATGACAAATATAGTGACACCTTAAACTTTGAAATATATTAAGTCATTTAACCTACAGAGCACGCCAAAGAACATACAAATCCTGTTTGGCAAATGGCAATTCTGTTGAATTCGTTTTATATTCTCTCAACACATACAGTATTGTCTACAATGTTTAACTACTTAATTCTTTCAAAGCTATACGAACTAAATTAGAACTCCCCCCTGTTATCCAAATCAACACACACCGGACTTAGATACTTATGCAGCGCAAATGAAATTTAAATTCGAATTGTAAATTTCTAATATACCTTAGTCTGAATATCTGATACCACGGCCTCACAGAAAACTTCCCCGGTGTGAAATAGCGCTTACTCTGTGTCTCACCGAGTGAGTGAGTATACCGGAAGCTCATACCCCAACCCCTCCCCACATCCCTTTCCCCATCCCCATAGGTAGGCAAGGCACTTGTGACGCCTTTTGTATTGCAGTCCATGGGCCGCGGTAATCGCTTACCATCAGGTGATACGTCTGCTCGTTGCCTTTACTTAAAATTATATAATTTGAACTAACACATGTGTAGCTCTCGACAAACTGACCGAGTTTATAAGTATATAGTTATGTTAGCCTTTCATCTATATACTTTAAGCTTATCGTCAAACATGTTGAGTTTCTATTAATATTGACAACCTCAGTGAAACAAATCTGATCTATTTGTTTATTTAGTTTAAATATGCTGTTCATTTTCAGAATACGTAGAAAAGAAAATGAAATATAAAAGGAAACCTAACTCAGCCACAGAAATTTTCTGTACAAAGTAACTTATAAAACTAACTAATAAATATTACTTTAAGTGTACGTTTTTACTTACTTTTAAGTTCTTAAGCATAAAGTTTGTTTAGATGTTGTGTGTACCTGCTGTTGTGAAAAATTCTAAGAACTAATTCCTAAAGAGAAACAATTTTCATATTCAGACTTCAAAGGAAGTATTAAATGTAATTAACAAACTTATTTACAAAAGATTTTATCGAAAAATGGAAAAATTATTTACATAGCTACGAGCTCATTAGTAAAAAAATAATTAGCATATATACATTTTATTAAAACCGTAGCAAATTGATTAAGTATAATAACGTTTATATGTGGTTAATGAAAGCAATGAGTATAATTAGCAAGAACAAATAGCAAACAACAATAATAATGACTTTTTCGGGTTCCGTAAGCAAAGGGCAAAACGGTACCCTATTACTAAGACTTCGCTGTCCGGCTGTCCATCTGTCCCAGGCTGTATTTCAAGAACCGTGTTAGTTAGATAATTCAAATATTCAGAGATCATGTGTTTCTGCTGTAACTATAACACCAAATACTAAAAAACAGAATAACATAAATATTTAAGGGGGCTCTGATGCAACAAACGTGATTTCTTTTTGCTAGATATTGATAACGGAAACGTGTAAACGCTTGATATGTGTAGACAATGGCGCGGAACCCTTCCTGCGCGAATTTGACCCGCACTTGGCCAATTTTTTAGAGTCAATATCATTTATGTGCCTTCGTTAATTCTCTTAAGTTGGAACTGCTGTCCTATCCCTTGCGCACAGTATTTTTTCACGATCTATTCTATGTCCTCTGTCAGTTAAGTAGCTGAAGCGTGAAAATGTTACACATGAATAACGAAAAGTATACCATTTGTAAACTAAGTAAAGTAAAAAGCACAATATAAATTTCTGCGAAAAATCTATTTATTTAAAGCTCTACATCAGCATAGCGACTGTTAAACCTGGCCATTAATGGTCACAGTAATAAAGTATAGGGCGTATTTCTGAACTAAGCCGTTATATTTTATGGTTGAATTTTATATTCCAGACTACTTTCCCAGTGTGCTTTTTGTAGGTTTAGTAATTTTTGTGGTAGATATTATAATTTTACAAAGTTGTTGGTTATGTAATCTTTTGCAGCTATGGCGGCTCAAAGCACTATTATGCTCACAAAGGTTTTATTCTGAAGCTTGTAAGCAGAATGGGACTGATTTTGATATTTGTCATAGAATTTTACACAAAATCTATACTTATTTATAAGTATAGATTTAGTTTAACAAGTCCTGACTGCCTGACTGACTGATTCATCATGGCCGAGCGTAAGCTATGATAGTGAGTAGGATCGTTTCATTGTGTAGACACCCACTAAGAAAGGAATTTCGGAATTTCTACCCCTAAGAGGGTGAAATAGGGGTTGAAAGTTTGTATGGAGTCCGTCATTTTTTAAGTTAGAAAATGGAACTTTAGTTTGGGCTCCTGATTAAAAATGAGTACATACCTATTTAGGCATTGGAGGATATTCTAACCGCAAGGGGGTGAAATAGAGGTTCAAAGTTTGTACGCAAATTCGTCTTTTTAAGTTGAAAACATGTATTTTTTTTTGGTCTACTGATTAAAGAAAACCGGCCAAGTGCGAGTGGAACTCGCGCACCGAGGGTTCCATAAAAACCTGTAGGTGTATTATATGATGTTACTAAAAATTTATGCTTATAGCAATTTTGCCTTTGTCTGTCAACTTTGCTATAAGACGTTGCTTCATACTACCAAATTTCAAGATTCTGAGTTGACGGGAGTACCCTGTAGGTTTTGATTCCTTTGCGAGTGTCGAAAATGTGCAGCATAAACGGTTGTATCTTTTAATTGCGTTGGTTTAGAAGTTTCATTTTTTCACACTCCAAGGGCAGTAGACCTGAGTATTTTATATAAAATAAATAAATGTCTTACCCGACAAACGGACAACAAAGTGATTCTATGAAGGTTCCGTTTTTTCCTTTTGAGGCATGGAATTCTATAAATAGGTAGACACGTATTTTTTTTTATGGCACAAGCAGCGTCACTAATGCGTTGCTGACCATTGGGGGATGGGGATAGGGATGTGAGGACGGGTTGGTGTATGGGCCTCCGGTTTTCTGTGAGGCCATGGAATCACTCCGGTCGAGCCCGGTCGGCCCATTCATGCCGAAGCGTGGCTCTCCCACGGCAGAATTTTAAATTGTGTAATGACATAATTAGTTGATGGAAAAATTTTCAAGGAATACTTTATTTTATTCTTTTTAGGGCATTCCACTAAAAGCTTGTTTTTAAAAAGTTTTATGATTTTATTTTTTTATTACATTTTAGCTATCGCTGGATAGGTTTTTCAGCCTGTTCATCTCATTCAACGCATTAAAGTTGCAAAAAATCTACAACTACAAATGATCACCTTACGGCTCAATTGTCAGACCCTAAATACTATCAAAACATAAAGTACACGTCAAGACGAATCAAACGATTCCAAACTCGATGGTGTTGCGTTGTTTCTTTACAGAGTTCCTATGACCACTTCTCGATACAAGCATCAAACCCTGGACACTATCAAAACATAAAGTACTTATTAAGATGAATCCTCATTCATCTTAATACGTACTTTATGTTTTGATAGTGTCCAGGGTTTGATGCTTGTTCCAAGCTCGCTGGTGTTGTGTCGTTTCATTACAAAGTTCCTATGACCACTTTCCGGCTCCATCATCAGACCCTGGATATTATCAAAGCATAAAGTACTCGTCAAGGTAAATCAAACGGTTCTACATTCAGTGGGTTTCGTTGTTTCATTTCAGAGTTCTTATGACCACATTGTGGCTCCAATGATGGTCGGTGGTGATCATGGGTACTATGAAAACGAACGAGTCCAAACTCGATGGCATTGCGACGTTTCTTCACAGAGTTTCTATGGCCACCTTCCAGCTCCAGCATAAGATCAGCTCCATGTCATTATAATATTGTATTGTCACGCTGTATGCATACGCTTGCAAAATTTCAGCAAAATCGGTTGAACATATGTGCTTCACAATTCAGTTGCAAGATTCCACCCAAACATACATACATTGCAAGTTAATAAAAAGCTTGTGATAAGTTAATTTTAGGTCAATTGCTTGATTTTCATGATGTAATCTAAAGAATGGAATGGAAAAACTTAATTTTCTTTTCTAATTGATTTTGCGTTAAAAAAATGAAAATCTCTTAAATTCAATATTCTTATTTTTCTTACGAGCTTTTTTTCAAAAAACCAGGTGACCCAAATCACAGAGTAACTAATAGTACCTACTAACGTCCCAAACTTAGTTTTAAGTCTCGGCGAAACGTAAAATTTTAAATTATTACCAATATTAAACATACGAACTAGTTCTTATGAAAATATCCTTTCTATCTATCCTTCTTAAACGTGTTTGCGGCGGGGCTAGAATCCATCCGATTGGGTCCTTTAAGTACGAAATAACTAATATACGAGTATATAGCGATTAAAAGTTTAAAACCACGGTAGGCTTTGTTCTAAAGGATAGAGGACTTTTAAAGCACTGACAGTTCTCAGAATAGTAATTACACATAAATAGTTACTCAGCGAGGAGTTTCTATTTGAATGTGTGTTGGTAGGTTTTGTTTTGTTTGTAAATGGTTTTGTGAATTAGCCTTTGTATAACTTAAATTATACAGATAAAAAGGATTCCTATTTCATGTATAGTAAAGTTTATACCAACTAATTTTATTGCTTTTGGAAAGGCATACTCGTACCGTACCTATTTACATATACCAAGCCATAGCAATTTTGTTTTTAACTGAAACATAACATGAAGTCAATTGTAAATTAAAGATTAGTAATGAATACTTAACGTTACAAAAATAAACAGGAATTAACTTTGAAAGATTTGTCACATTTTGGTCTATGACGCTCTCATTGTTATTTAAACTATTAATAAAAATGCAAATCTAGTAGTCTTTCTTCTGGCTCGAAATCTTAATATTTAAGACTCAGTTTGTCACCAGCAGCAGATGAATGTGGACTGTCTATAAGTAGGATGGTTTGCGCTTCTTGGGGGAGGCCGTCGATCAGCATTGCTGTCACTCCATATGGTTTGAGTCAATCCCTTTTTAAATTGCTACGGTGGGACTACCATGATACTGTAGCGCTTCTGGTACGTTTTTACAAGCGCGAGTTAACTCTTTTGAAGCCATCCAGGTAAACCGCATAGTTCAATTCATGTCATGTGTCATGTGTTATTCTGATGTATAAGCAATATTACTGTAAAGTTTCATCCAAATCCGTAAAGTAGTTTTGCGTGAAAGAGTAACAAACATCCATCCATCATTACTCGTGACTTTTTGGGTGTTTATTCGATAATTGTGATATTGAAACTATAACGGCACCAAAACAGTTTGAATAAAAAAAGTAATAACTGAAACCCAACTACGCGGAAAAACGACGCTGAAAAAGTATGAAACAAGTTAGAAAAGCCGTAGTCACACGTTACATAGAATCCATAACACTTAACGCGTGATACGGCTTTTCCAACTAGTTTCATACTTTTTCAGCGTCGTTTTTTGTCGTAGTTGGGTTTTAGTTATAACTTTTTGTTTCTTTTCATCTATATTTATCTTTCATTTGTGTACATTATATTATTGCACATAGTATTATTTGGTCTGTTTACTTTTCTCTTTGTTTGTTTTATTTGCATTTGTATTTTTTTCTTTATCTCTTAATGTAATGTAGCTATGAATCTTGTGTTCGAAATTAAGTTTTATTATTACCATTAAACAAAAGTATTTTTAAAATTTCGTTCTTTGGACCTAAAGAACGAAATTTAGTATTTAAAACTAAGTTTAATAAAGTTTATAGTAATTACAATTCTTGTTTACGCAAAATTTGAGGACTGTCGACAGAAGTGAAAACTTAGAACTATAAACAAATAGTTGTTATTTACGAATATTCATAAAAAATTGATCGACTTATGTGTATAGGTTGTCACCACACCAACCAGTTTAAATATCTATCATTTGTTAACACGGCACATGACCATGTCGATGACGACTTACATGAATTTAGTCCGCCTCTAAACCTGCCTATTTACATCGCGATCTCTTTGAATCTATAATTCATCATGACTGGAATGTTGACTGGACATGTTAGGCAACAAGCAATTATGCAATTGAATCCCGTTCCACAGTATTTATGTGCTCAATTTTGAGTAATAATATTCCAGTCAGATTCAAGAAATCAACCGGATTTTTATTCACGTATTATCTATTATTGCTAGCGTCGTGGTAAATTTTCACAAATTCTAGGAATTTTAGGGTTCTGACGTCTATTTGATAGGTATCGAGACGTTATTACATAGAATATTCTGTGACGCGTAAGGGGTCGGGTGTCATAATACTTGGTTGACTTTTAGATTCCATCTGGGACCACTAAGTATTCTCTTTCCAAATGGCGATATTGAAAGTGTCGCCCACATTTTATACCCTTGAATTTGCTTAAAACATGCTTTTTATTAATAATATAATTAATGTTTAAAAGACTTCAAGTTTTTTCTTATGAATTAAATAAAGTTTGTCTTTTGCGTTTTGAGGCATGTCATACTTGTTTATGTTTTATATAATTACTTTTTGTCAGTACCTATCAGTCGGAACAAGATGTTCAATTTAGAAATGGACAATCATATACGTCAGAAATATCTACTAGGAGTAATTCGGTTACCAATATCGAATGTGATATGCTATGCATTCTATACAAATAAATAAAATTGAAGTGTCTGTTTGTAATATTAAAATAACCACTTTTTACTAAATGCGTATGTATATGTACATGATACGTATACCAAAATAAAAAAAAAACTCAATTTTTGTCTGTCTGCCTGTCTGTTTGTGCCGGATAATCTCTGGAACGGCTGGACCGATTTTGACGGGTCTTTAACTGATAGGTAGCTGATAATATAGGTAACAGTTTAGGCTACTTTTTTAGACTAGTGTTGCCCCGCGGCGTTACTCAAGGTACGACAATAACCGTTGGTAACACCGCGGGGTTTAGCTAGTATTATTGTAATTATAATAGTTTAAATACGGATGTGATTAATACATTTTTTAATTAGATTATGTATAAAAATCAATGTGTCTTTACTTCACTAAAAAAGGCTATATACTTGTTGGTCAAAGACAAAACAATTCGGTCGGTGGATCTAATTTATTTTTTATAATTTATTTTGATTAAAATTCCTTGTACATTCCAACTTTTCCAACAGTGTTTAACTCTTACACTCAGTGAGTAACTGTTTAATGTTGTATAACCCTTTTTATTAACATTTTTAATTTAACATATTTTAGATGTAGGGGAGAGTTGGATATCATCTTGCATCTGATAAGTCCGCGCATCGACATAATACAGAAACTTATCGCATGTAACGCTCTTTAACGCTTAAAAATCATGGTACAAAGCGCCTGGACTTTCCTACGCGCACCGCTAGTTGGCTCCAAGCAGCAATGGGGTAACGCCACGTCTTGCAAGTTTTACCTGCGTTCCTTATAATTTAACGGATATTTTTGACAAGAGGTAGACTATTCTGTATTTATATTGCAACACGTTTATTCCTTGCATTCTAATGCTAATATATTGTAGAATGAATATCCAAAAGGATTTATCAATCAAATCAAAAGGATCAAATGGGACACGAAGTTCTTTCGGACGCGTTGTTGCCAGCCGCAACAACGGAACTCGAAACGGGGTAGTTGTAATTCCATTCAAAGATTTACTTATTTTAACACCTGTCATTAATTATTTGATAAGAGATCTCCTCCGATGCCTGCAGTAAGGTCCCGACGCTGCGACGCCCATGCGGGGCAAACCGCCAGCGTGTGTTGGGCCGAGTCCTCACTGCAGTCGCAGTGGTGGCAGGCGGGACTCAGTTCCCTCCTGGCGACCGAGTGCAGGTACTTCCCGAAGCAACCGTGCCCGGAAAGCACCTGCGTCAGTCGGAAGGAAAGAGTCACATGCTGCTGCCCTGCCTCCACGGCGGCAAAGCCAGCGAGTGAATTCTCCAGTCGGAACGACCAGCGAGCCATCGTGGCTTGACGGGCGGCTTCACGCCACTCGCGTACCTCTTCGAGCGGAGGGCGAACGCAGTATACAACAGTCCCCTAACGTATACAAAAGTTGTCTGAACATTTAAAAACATAAGGTTAGTTTATTAAAATCAAGCTGTTGATTATTAGTTACAAGAGTAAAAAAATATCAGTCACCAAATCATTCCAATGCATTCTTCATTTGAAGTTTTCCCAAGGCACTATTCAGTGCTACGCGGACCGTCCGCGACGCGGATGAATTCGTCGTTCAGAGCTGAGCGGACCGTGCAATGGCGTCCAGCTCCGCATCTATACAGAACTACATCTACACAAGTCTATACAGCACTGAAGGCGCTGTATAGACTTCATACTACATAGTACCATCCGTCACGGACACTCGCGTTGGTCATCCGCGTCGCACTGAATAGCACCCAAATGAATATATATTTTACTAGATGTTGCCCGCGGCTCCGCCCGCGTGTATATCGATTATCGCGGCAAATAGTAGCCTATGTGTTATTCTGATGTATAAGCTATATTACTGTAAAGTTTCATCCAAATCCGTTCAGTAGTTTTTGCGTGAAAGAGTAACAAACATCCATCCATACATCCATTCATCCTTACAAACTTTCGCATTTATAATATTAGTAAGATACTAGTGGTTTCACTAGTGGTAGATAAAGAAGTCAATCCATGGAGGGTCCTTAATATTTATTCGTAATAGTATTAAATCTAAAGAACGGAAAGATATTGTAAATTTGTCTATTGAGCGCACTGTAGAGATTTCTTGTGTAGAATTAGAACACCATATTATAGTTAGTGTGTATAGACCACCTCAGAGTGACTTTAGCATTTTTGAGATAGTTATGGAAGAAGTACTGAAGCGTTTATGTGTCAGTAGTAAGGTTTTGGTAGTTTGTGGAGATTTCAATGTTAATTTAATGGAAAAGTGTCCTATCAGTATACGTTTAGTGAGCCTATTTAAATCATTTGACTTGAATCGTTTATTTTCTGAGCCCACAAGAATTACTTCTCACTCGGCAACTTGCTTAGATAACATCTTTTGCAATGGGGAATATTTAAATAAGTCAATTTTAAGTGATTTAACATCTGATCACTGTGGGCAATTTGTTACATTGCCTTGTATAAAAGAAAATACAATAAACAAAACCATATTCAGACCCATTACTAGTAACCGATTATTAAATTTTAGTAAGAAAATTAGTGAAAAGGTTTCCTATTTAGATTGGACTGAAAGGGATCCGGATAAGCTTTACGGCTATTTATTCAACATGATAGAATTCGAATTTAATAGTATATTTAAGTCAAAAACAATAATGCAACGACCCAAAATGACGTTCTGTGATTGGGCGACGACGGGAATATACAGGAGTAGGGAAAGGCTGTACGATTTATATGCTGAGAAAAAAAGTAATTTCGACCCAAAGTTTCATGAGTATGTTAGAAGTTACTCAAGGATCTTTGGGAGAGTGTGTGGTGTGGCGAAGTCTTTGTATATCAGTGATAGGATTAAGTCTTCCAATAATAAAATAACAACTACATGGAACATAATTAATAATGAAACTGGACGTAGTAAACCTCGAGATAATGATTTAAGGTTAAATTTCAATAATAGGTTTATAACAAACAACTTAGACATAGCTGAATCTTTCAATACCTTTTTCACAAACATACCAGTTAGTACAACAAGTACCTTGAATTCTTGTGCGTCCAGGTCTGAACTGTTGTTAAGGGCCAATGTAAATGAATGTAAGAATATATTTCAGTTTGAATACATAAACCCCACAGATATTATAAAAACGTTTAAGTCTCTTAATTCTAAGAAAACTGGGGACTTATGGGGGATTTCAGTTAAATTAATTGAAACTATTATAATTGATATAGCACCTTTTCTAGCTTTAACATTCAATCGATGTGTTGATTCTGGTGTTTTTCCTAATCTGATGAAGTATAGCAAAGTAATACCTTTATTCAAGAAGGGTTGTACAACTGAACCAAGTAACTTTAGGCCAATCTCAATCTTACCGGCTATTAGTAAAATTTTTGAAAAAGTTATTTTGCAGCAACTAGAAAGCCATTTTAATCTAAATAATTTATTTCATAAAGAACAATATGGCTTTACAAAGGGTCGTTCAACAATTGATGCGGGTGCAACTCTTTTGAGACATATATTTAATGCATGGGAGAATTCGCAAGATGCGATAGGTGTATTTTGCGATCTCTCAAAAGCTTTTGACTGCGTAGAACACAACACGCTTTTTCTCAAACTTAGGCATTATGGTGTAAATGGTATTGCTTTGGAACTAATCGTTTCCTACTTGAAGGATAGAATTCAACATGTAGATGTCAATGGTGCGAGGTCTTCTGGATTACCCGCTACTATGGGCGTCCCGCAGGGGTCTATACTGGGTCCTTTACTTTTTCTCATTTATATTAACGACTTACCGTATTATTTAAAAGATCTCTGTAATATAGTTCTATTTGCTGATGATACGTCACTTATTTTTAAAGTCGATCGTAAGAAAACAGTTTTTGACGATGTGAATAGGGCACTAGATGATGTATTGAATTGGTTTACAACGAATAATCTCCTACTAAATTCAAATAAAACAAAGTGTGTGAGATTTACTATGCCAAATGTAAAACAACTAGGCACTCATCTAACAATAAACAATGAAATCATAAGTATTGTAGACTCGACAGTATTCTTAGGAATTACATTAGACAGTAAACTTCAATGGGGTGCCCAGATAGATAGCCTTGCGGGTAGACTTAGTTCGGCAGCTTATGCGGTTTGGAAGGTACGTCAGCTCACTGATACGGACACAGCTAGGTTAGTTTATTTTAGCTACTTTCACAGCGTCATGTCCTATGGCATATTACTCTGGGGCAAGGCGGCTGAAATTGAAACGATTTTTATTCTACAAAAACGAGCCGTCCGCTCAATATACAATTTAGGTGCTAGAGTCTCTCTTCGAGAGTTGTTTAAAGAAATAGGTATTTTAACTGTTGCATCACAGTATATATTTGCAAATATTATGTTTGTTAGGCACAACATTAATGACTATAAAAAAAACAGTGATGTACACAATATTAATACAAGAAACAAATCTAAACTCGTTGGTACCTATCATCGTTTACATAAGGTACACAACTCATTCGAAGGTCTTGGTATACGTTTTTATAATAGAATTCCTATACATGTAATCGACCTTCCTATAAATAAATTCAAGCTAACTATAAAAAATCACCTTATTAGGAAAGCCTACTATACGATCAACGACTATCTAAACGACAATCAGTCATGGGCTTAAGGTGTCATTAGATAGATACACACAAACTTCTTTGTTATATAACTAAGCTAAATATTAACAAACAATTGTTAGTTGAGGGTAATGCGTGGCGATTATCATGGTAATTTAATTAGTAGTGATTTTTATCAGTATCTCGACTATGGTCTGTCATGCTCACTAAAATATCATTGCTTGCGGTGTCGTCGTGGGGCGGGTCGTTTCTTTCCCTCTGATATGGCGAAGGAGATGATGGCTGGTCCATGCGTCATACTCGTGAACGGGTGCTGCTTGGGGTGATTGGTCGGCCTAGTCAGCGATGCTTTTGACATTCTATTATTTTGGTTCGTTCAACTGCAACTGTAGCCTTTTAATCTAGTCACGAATTATTTTCAACAGCAGATTTTGCAACTGATTGTAAGTAGATGTGCACCTTGAATGATTTCTATGTTTAATAGACTAAAACCTTTAACGTTATCAATGAGTGATTTTTCTTTTCTTTTTTTTGTTTGAGCGTTAGATTTTGGAGCATTTTAATAAAAGGAAATTCAGGTGGCAACAGCTTGCATACTGTTTACCTTACATGTAATACTAACACTATTGTACCTGAAAATCTGACTTTGAAAAGAGTGGCCATGAGTTTCTTTGCCAGTATTCTTCTCATGAGGCTCTACGCATTTTGGAAACTGGAAGTTATAGATCGACACAGGCAGGCAGTAGATTTTGGTGTTTTCACCTAATTTACCTCGACAATACAGCACATGCTGTGGCGTCTGTTTGTGTCGATCTATGATTCTTAACTACAGCTTCAATTTAACGTTCATAAATGTCACTTAGTGTCTTAATTGAATAAATGATTTTGAATTTGAATTTGAATTTGAATTTGAATTTGTTTAAATCCGTTCAGTAGTTTTTGCGTGAAAGAGTAACAAACATTTATCCATCCATCCATACTTACAAACTTTCGCGTTTATATTATTTCTAGCTGTTGCCCGCGGCTCCGCCCGCGTTTTTGTTGATTATCCCGGCAAATAGTAGCCTATGTGTTATTCTGATGTATAATCCATATTACTGCAAAGTTTCATCCAAATCCATCCAGTAGTTTTTGCGTATAGAAGTAACAAGCATACACACTCACAAACTTTCGCCTTTATATATTAGTGTGAATTGTGTTAAGCATAGATTTAGACTGCAAATTATTTATGGAAGTAATCAGAAGCGAAATGCGAAATTGAAGATACTTTGAACTCTATGTGTTTATGGAACTGCAGACGGACGAAATACAGCTCCAACGAGTTTATAATAGCCTGGCTCCATTACCTTACCTATTTAGAAGATTGTATCATAACTACATAACGCCTACAGCTTTTTGAATGGTAATGTTCTACAATGGTATAAGCTAATGCATATTGTTGGGCGCAATAAGTGGTACTATTGTGGACACTGGTGTTAATATTGTGTTGTTCGAAAACTGTCTAAACTAACTAAAAATCATTAAAAATAAATTTCCTAAATATTGTTGATTGACTATTAGATATGTTTTACTTAAAAATAAACCTTATCTATATACCGTATCTAATACATACATACAAAATTACGTTTTGGAAATAGCGATACCTACTAAAATAAGAGAATAGAAGATAATTTTAGAGAAATTTTAGTTGAATGACTTAACAATAAAATTAATACCATCGTTTATTAGTTTGAAATGATTAAGTTTACGTTTAAATGTAAAAGATCACCTTCAGTTTTAATATCGTTATAATTTGCCTCAGTGGTTAAATTGGATGAAGAAAATTGGTATTAGATTTTATGAGATATTTTTATGGTAGAAAGAAATCCGAAATTGTGGCCGGTTGAAAGCAATAAGGTCGCAAACTAATAAATGTGGCCACAAAATAGCTGCCGAAATGTACGTGCTATAAATCTCAGCGTATGACTTTGGGAATTTACGCCTGGAACTTAGAACGGGTTATAACTACTTTTTTTTATGTATGGCCCTGCCGAAATGACTGCCTGATGGAAAGCATAAGCAGAATCCAAGAGTGATGGTCATCATACTGCAAATGCAGACATTGCAGCAATGCAGCATGGTGACCCACACCATGGCGGGCTAGTGATGCTTCTCTACGTCCTAGTTTAATTGTATTATTTGTTTGCCAATTGTACGTCTTAGTTGCTACTACACACACACAACACAACACACTACAACTAGGACAATTTACAATTTTAAATTGTCCTAGTTGCATTTAGTACAATTTTACAATTTTAGTTTGGTGTACAATCAAGTGATTATTATTATAACATATTCCAGCCTTTTAAGTGCTAGCTGTGCCCACTACTTAGTATACGTGATATTTTTAAATTATACCGTTTAAACCTTCCCTGTACTACGACACACATTTCAAAACCAAAATCAGCTAAATCGGCCCAGTTGTTCTCGAGTTTTAGCGGGACAAACGAACAGCGATTGATTTTGGTATACATACATAAGATAATTGGATAAATTTGTGGTTTATACGGTGATTTCACCACTTCCCACTCCAGTGATTGTTGTAAGTTCAAATCCCACATGGGACATCACTTTGTGTGATCCATAAACTGTTGTTCTTAGTCTGGATGTTCTCTGGTCTGTTTGTCTGGTAGTCTGGATATTCTGAATATACATGAAACGGATACCTTTGTATCCATTTTATGTATATTCAGAATATTTTCACAGTGCGAGAGCTGTCTTTACAAAAAAGAAAGAACAAAACAAATGATTTTCTTAACCAAACAAGTTCTCCGTGTTAATACATAATAGGATAGTTGACTGTTTCGTAAATAAATACCTATGTCTCCTTCATTAAAACGAATATTACAAAACGTCTTGAAAAATATAATTATTACAGCTTTCATTACTATTACAAATTGTAATCAAATAAACATCGTAATATATTGCTCCATTGAGTAGTCTAAAACAGTGACGTCACAAGCCAGTTCTTGGTACATTTTTCATACAAAGTTATCGTTTTGACAGATGATAAAAAGTAACTCATTTGACTAAGGTGTTGAATACCCTATTATGTTTGTGTGTTACCATTTTTTAACAATATATTAAATAACTATCTCGTCTTTCTTGAGCTGCCTCATAAACTTTCAGGTTAATAGGATTTATAAATATATCCAAATGCCCTCATTTTATTCAAAACCACGGTTGTCCTTGAACAAGACAACCTTTATGTTAGTATAAGCTTATGGTTAATAACGTTCAAATGAGATAAAAGGTAATTAAATTTATTCTAACTCTCTTTAGCTCTTTATAATCTCAGCATTATAGTGTCTTCTAACTTTTTAATGAAAACCTACAACTAATCCTAATAAATGAGAAAGTATCTAATTAACTCTGTCTCAAGTCTGTCTATTAGGCGTTCATGGCTAAACGGATCAACTAATAAGTCAACAAATTTTAATGAAATTGGACATTTAGATACTTTGATTCTCCAAACTTTTATTTTACAGACAGTTCTAAAAAAGCACAAGGAATTAAAACACGGCCCCTCGTTTCACTACCCACAAATCCAACTACGCACAAAACGCAAAAACATTGTTGAAAGAGGCTCGCGCTGCACTACTTCTTTCGCACACAAATTTTATTATTTCCTGGGCAGATACCTGTACAACAAATTGGATAACTGTTTACACTTTCACGACCAAAGTAAAGCTGCATGTAAAAGAGTCATTCAAGACTTCCTTCAGAAGCTTACATACGATGAAACCGAATCATTTATACGTACCCCACTATAATGGTTGCTTTGCACACAACGCTTTGCAGATTACACACACACATACACAAACAAACACACACACACACACACACATACACAAACACATATACGTAATGGTAAGACACATTGTGATGGTGTGAGATGTACGTAGGTTAGAATTAGTTTTCATATATATTTTCTTTAGGTGTAACTTCTGTTGATTAAAAATAATACTCAGAGCTAACTGAATCTCACTTAGATGTAAATATCACGTGTCACTGGAAGGTTGCTGATGCTTTAGCACAGGTTATCCTTTTAAAGCATCAGTAGATAAATATTTTGTTAATATATTATTTATGTGAAATATTGTAGCTCATATCCCTTTATTGTAAACAATTTTTTTTTGAGATAATAAACTTTATTATTATTATTCTTGATGAAGGACTTAGCCTTCTTTTGACCCCTATAACCGGCTTTCACGCTAGCGGAGCTATGGATAAATCTACTAAGGATAATATTACGTAACAAATATAACTTTAATTTCATAGCTATCTTTATCTGTTTATTTGTTATCTGTGAAATGGAACTGTACACCGATGTCCGTAACGATATCTAGATATTTGTAGTTCAATTGGTCCAAATTTATTATAGACCGATCCGATTGAATTCCTCTTATTAAGGAAACCACCGGTAATACATTAACCATTTAACGACTCTGATTTTAGTTACACGAATGTAAAGTTTTAGAACAAAAACCACGGTTAAAGGTAGGTGCGGTCAATGACACCAGTCTACAATGTTTTCTACTGAACGTTAATCAATTTGCCTACAGCTGGCTTTAGTAATGACAGAATAGTAAGAATCAAGCGTAAAAATAAATTTTCTTATTTCTTTTGTTTAAAAGCTGTGATAGCAACTGTGTATTTAACAATTCAGATTTAATTTTTGTGTAGTAAGTAGGTATTTACGACAAACCTCAGTTAGATTACTTACTTGAAATTTAAGATACTGCACGCAGTTCAGGTGTAGAGGTCATCACTGTGAAATATGTTAGAGAGAGGTTGATGAATGTTCCAGTAACAGAAAGCAATAATGAAGAAAGAAACCAACTGTGTTAAAACAGTTGTTTTATAGTTTATATTTTTGTTTTTTTTATTATTATTATTGTTTGATTGCTTCGTTGGTCTCGCGGTTGGCTTGTGCTGATCGTGAGGTCTCGGGTTCGATTCCCGGATCGGACCAAATGTTTGTAAGATCGACAAATATTTGTTTCAGAGTTTGGGTGTTTACTATGTATAATATGTATGTATTAAAAAAAAAGTATATATGTATTAGTATCAGTTGTCTAGTACCCATAACACAAGCTCTGCTTAGCTTGGGATTAGATGGCGTTGCGTGATATTAGTATTATTTATTATATATTTGAAACAGCTTTTAAGATCCCTTATTCACCCTACTTGATGGGTTAGGGCAAATAAAATGCACAGTCCTTGGAGTCCAAAATCATCTAACACATAACGCTTCATTTTTGGCTTCGTCGCACGCGGATAACAATTCGGACAATACATATTTTTTTGTCATTTTTAGGGTTCTAAAACGTAACCCTTCCCGGGAACTTAAAATCTTGAAATTTGGTACAAAGCAACATCTTATAGCATAGATAAAGAAAACATTGCGAAATACATAAAGTTTTAGTTACTTCATATAATAAGTCGTTAAATGATGCAAATTTTCGACACTCGCAAGAAAATCAAAACCTACAGGGTACTTCCCGTGAACTCACAATCTTTAAATTTGGTACGAAGCAAAGTCTTATACGCGCACATAAAGGAAAAATTGGGAAAAGCATAAATTTTTTGTTACTTCACACAAAAAATATATATTTTTAAAATTTTTAAATTTGCTAACCTTTTCCTTATGAATGTGTAGAGGTATTACATTAAAATTCATATCAAATACTTAGGTCTATAACACCTTTAAGCTGTAACAAAATCAAACTATTATGTTAACGCAATCGAAAGAAACAGCAATTAAAGTCCTATATTTTGAAAAACGTAACTACTCGCAAGCGAATCAATATCTAAAATCTAAAGGATACTTCCAGTCGACCTAGAATCTTGAAATTTGGGATGAAATAACATTTTATAGCAAACACACATATAAAGGAAAAATTTCGAAAATATTAAATTTTTTGTCACATCACATACTTTCTTCAATATTTATAAAATAAACACCCTTTTGTTTATGAACGCGTAGAAGTATCAAGTTGAGATTCATATCAAATACTTAGGTCTAATTTCCTTTAAGCTGTGAAAAACAAAACAAATTTCTAAGTCAACGCAAAAACGCAAAATACAAAGGTACATTTATACATTTTGCCACATATTTTGAAACTCGCAACTACTAGAAAGGGAATTAAAACCTAAAGGCTGCTTCCCATTGACATGGAAAATTTAAATTTGGTAAGAAGCAATAGCTTACAGCACAGGTAACAGAATCATTCAGAAAGCTTTTACGTATGCTGCAATATACCTAGAGGTTTGTACGCAACCCTCGGTGCGAGAGTCCGACTCGAACTTGGCGGTTTTTTTTAATTGTAACAGAGTCTCTGTTTGTGGAGTTCTGCGAATTTGGCCATATCCAATTTAGTTGAACAGATTTTGTCAAATTTTATGTTTCTAATAACATGTCGTGTATTAAAGCGTTAAAAAAGGTAGCGGTAACTTACGAGAGCTCAACAATATCGATAACACAAGAGTACCAGTAGCACAAATATTTTCAAAGCATAACATTCTGTAAGTCATATTTTTGTTCCATGCGGTCGCCCCTCTGCCCATACCACAAAGGAGGAAATGGTAAAAATTGAGGAAATTGTCCTCGGAAATCGTCCTATTTATACATCAAGAAGATAGACAGTAAACAAGCTTACTAAGTAATTGAGAAAAAAATATTCGTAACAAAAACCGGACGTTGTAAATAAATCTTCGTTCCGTACCTCGAAAAGAAAAAAAACGTGTTCTTTATAGGATCACTTTGTTGTCCGTCTATCCGTCTGTCAAGACCCTTTTTCTCAGGAACGCGTGGAGGTATCCAACTGAAATTCTATAATGTATTGCAAGAAGTTCCATCAAGTAACGACAACCGAGAGTATAATATATAAAGGTATACTAGTATATAAAGGTTACTTACTTAAGTAACCTTTGATGACGCCATAATTCTAGTATATCAAGCTGAAATTCATATCAGGTACTCAAGGCTACTGTCCCTTGGAGCTGTGAAAAATCAAAGTCCAAAATAGGTCATCGCAATATGGGCCTCCGGTATCCTCTCTGCTCTCTCTGAAGTATCACTCGGTGAAACACAGCGCAAGCACTATTTCACACCGGTTTTCTGTGAGGCCGTGGTATCACTCCGGTCGAGCGGGCCATTCATGCTTTAACACTCGCAAGGGAATCTAAACCTACAGCGTACTTCCCATGAACTCAGAATCTTAAAATTTGGTGCGAAGCAACGTCTTATAGCACAGAGAAAGGAAAAATTGCGAAAAGCATAATTTTTTTGTTACATCATATAATATACCTATAAGTTTGTACGGAACCCTCAGTGCACGAGTCCGACTCGCACTTGACTGATTTTTTATTAGAAATAATGATTTATAATGTATTATTAATATAGTTAAAAAAAGCAAAAATCACGCTTACAACAGTAAGTTACAGAGAAACACACAGCCAAACATAGAGATGAAGCTTCTAAAAGCGTGTATCAAAGGTCAGATTGGATCACTGCAAGTTTTGGACCAAAGTGATGATCAAAACCGAAAGTAAAATAAATAGGAAATCGAATAATAACTGAACTGTTTTCGGTGTAAATAAAATTAAATAATTCTCGGTACTTTTTGATCCGAATATTAAATTTTTATCGCATTTTTTTACCGTTTTACGTTAGAACTACGTTATTCAAAGAAGTAATTTTATTTCCATATTCCTGTAAGTTGGAGTTTGATACAATTTATAAAGAGCATATAAGAAGCGAATGTTATCTTTAGGGGAGAACATCTATACTAATATATAAAGCTGAAGAGTTTGTTTGTTTGTTGAACACGCTAATCTCAGGAACCGCTTGTGCGATTTCAAAAATTCTTTCAGTGTTAGATAGCCCATTTATCGAGGAAGGCTATAGGCTATATATCATCACGCTAAGACCAATAGGAGCGGAGCACCAATTAAAAATGTTTAAAAAACGGGAGAAAATTATCACGCTACGGGCAATAAGAGACGTAAACGAAGTTGCGTGGGTCAGCTAGTTTACCTATAAAGACAGGATATTATCATTTGCACTCTGAGATTGTAATACTCGCAAAATAGAGTCAATGCAGAGCCTTTTTAGTAATAAGAGTAGATTATATTACCATGCATCTTAAAAGCCATGTAATTAAATACGCCAGCAAGTTATATATGAATAAAGAATATGCAGTAAATGAACGCGAGAAGAAAGTACAATTGTCTCTTATATTTTTTATTCAATTCCAATTATTGCTTATTCGTATTTATTTTATCATAATTTACTTAACGCATGTTCTTATTCAATTCTAATTATTGTTTTTGATTCATTGACGAGTGATCTATTTGACGTAATCGATACACTAAATTAATACGGTTAAATAGCTGCTAAATACCTTACCTACCAGATTAACTGATATGTGGTAATAGTGTTTGATTCTCAATTACGAATTTGAAATAAAAGTAGGTGTTTATCATCACCATTGCTCTATTTAGGAGGGCTTGAATCAACTATTTTTTATCATTTCTAGTATACCTATTAGTATAATTAGACAGGTATGTTTGAAAGTGATCCAAAACGTGAACAAACTGTAATTTTAGACGTTCAAAGCATCAAGGCAATCGTTTGAAGTATGGCATTATAATTAGATTGTGTTTGTAATACCCACATGTAATTATAGTGTCAAAGAAGAAATGATAAAAAAATAATCTATTAACTAATGATACTTGTGTTGTTGGGTAAGCAGTGACATCACCAAATCTCCTGAGGTTAGAATCGATATTTGTTCCTATTAGGAAACTCGAAATTAGCAATAAAATATTCACCGTACCGCTTGTACCTAGTATAACAATCCAAAATTTAAAAAAAGATGACTTTAAGAACTGAACTAATTTGAAATAGGACCACAATGAAAGCATCAGATTTCAAATAGAATAGAATCATCAAAATCGGTTCACACAGTCGATAGTTCTGAGGTAACAAAGATAAAAAAGAATTCAGTCGAATTAATAAACTCCTCCTTTTTTTGAGTAGGTTAAAAACGCTATCGAACATGGTTTCTTGTATAAGTATATTGTCATCATCATTAAGTATCATTGTCGTAGTCCACTGCTGGATATAGGTCTCTCTTACTTTCGCGGTGTCCACTGTTTCAGGATTTCCGTCTCTTTGCTATGCTGTTGTCCTGCTTAGTTTGCTACCAACGCATCACAAATATCTGCGAGCTCGCACGAATGCACCGCAAGAACTTCACGTCGCATAGCATCGCATCGCATCGCAGTTATGTGTGGGAGCCCTTTGTCGGCATATACGGCAAAAAGAGATAAATAGAGGTACTATGTGAGAGATTCACCGCTTTGTTAATCCGTCACCATATGGACGAGAAATATATTGTATATTTGCCAATTGCAGCTTTTACAACTGGAAGAACTCTTATAATAAGTAAACCCTAACCCATAATATCACACCTATTTCTACGAAAGGCTGGCAGAGACAATCGATCTGCACTTACTACGGTCTTGAAACACCTCTTTTGCTGCGTCCACATTCATCACTCGCTGTATGCATGCTTGTCGATTTTGATCTTAAAAATTTATTTGTAACTAGCTGAAACCCGCGGTGTTACCCGCGGTCATTGTAGCACCGCGAAGGGACTAAGTTAGTCTAAAAAAAGTAGCCTAAGTTACTCCCTGGATCATCAGCTACCTGCCAGTAAGAGTCCCGTCAAAATCCGTCCAGCCGTTCCAGAGATTACCCGGAACAAACAGAGAGACAGACAGACAAAAATTTTTTTAGCCACATTTTTGGTATATGTATCGTGTATACATACATATGCATTGATTAAAAAGCTGTTATTTTAATATTACAAACAGACACTCCAATTTTATTTATTTGTATAGATTATCTTTATAAATCTTTACCCAAGAAATTAATGTTTCTAAACGATTACATAACAGCAAGTGAATCTTTTAAGTACCAAACAAAACTTGTACTTGTTCCTACGCTTGTTCTTTAATCTGCGGATTATAATTAACAATCTACTAAGATATTCATTCACGTTTATGCTGATGGGTGCATTACATAACTTTGGTTATATCAACAAGTTTATATCGAGATTATAATAACGAGTTAGGGTTGATGCTGATTTATCTATGGTGAAGGCACATGATAGTTAATAATATGGTATAAAGGTTTGGGAAAGGCCCAACCTTAATGATAACGTATGTTAGTGACTTTAGCCTAATACCCATGATTGATACATTAAGTGATATGCGGTTTTTAGTAATTAGTGACCACATGATAACGGACCAAGCCGCTATGTTCAAATTTCGTTAATACGAGTTGTGTCAAAGGTAATTCAGTCGTATCCTGTCCATTTAAAGAAAAAATATTGTAATTTTTTGTTATATTTGATAAGAGGTATGCGGTTTTGACTTTGAAGATAATTTTTTTTAAGGAATAGGGGACAAACAAACAGTCGTATAACCTGATGGTAAGTGATTACCGCCGCCCGCGGACACCCGCAACACAAGAGGCGTCCCAAGTGGGTTACCGGCCTTTGGTGGATGAGGAGGGTCATTGGGGGAGGGGTTGGGGTATGGGCCTCCGGTATCCTCACTCACTCGGTGAAACATAGCGCAAGCGCTATTTGATACCGGTTTTTTGTGAGGCCTCTCATCACTCTGGTCGAGCCGGCCCATTCATGCCGAAGCGTGGCTTTCCCATGGAAGCGTACTCTCCCGTAGTAAGTAAGACCATGGTGTATAATTTCATCAAATCATGATGTTGCCTGTACACTGAATACAAGCATACCCATAACAGTCTTGTATCTATCTATTAGAGATTAGATCTCTTAGACCTTTATTACTTTAACTAGTAATAAACTTATTATGATTATAAATTTACCGATTTCTACTCATATGATATTTTACCGGGTACGTTACCTACTTCGTTTAATTTTCGAACTAATTTTATATATTACTAAATGAACCCCGCGGTGTTACCCGCGGTTATTGTTGTACTGCCGCGGGACAACGTTAGTCTAAAAAAAAGTTCCTCCCTGGATCATCAGCTAGCCTGAGCCAGTGAAAGTCCCTTCAAAATCGGTCCAGCCATTCCAGAGAAAACCCGACAGACAGACATACATTTTTTTTAACTATATTTTTGGTATATGTACCGTGTATACACATACATATGAATTTAGTAAAATGGGGTTATTTTAATATTACAAACAGACACTATAATTTTATTTATTTGTATGGATATAGACTAGCCGTTGCCTGCGGCCGCCCGCGTGTGTTTTTGCGTGAAAGAGTAACAAACACACGCACATCCCTACAAACTTTCGCATTTATAATATTTGTAGTAAGGATTGGATTAACGTAAAACTGCTTAAATTGTCTCCTTCAGAATTTAAACTTAATAAAAAAAAATACTCATAGAATTTCAACTCTATAATTAAAAATGATGTAAAAGCTCCCTTCTCTCTCGGACTACATTAAAAATGGGGTCTGAATGTGTTGGTCGTTGGGAAAACTATTCCCAAATAAGTCGTAGAAAACTATTCCTCAATAAAAGCGTTCCACGAAGTATTTCCAAGGATCTATGTATGATGTTTGACCCTTAGTAATGTGATTAGGGATGGTCACAACCTACCTAATGCTGGTACAGGCATTATTGAAGGGTCCTTAATATTTCAGTTTGACCTTCACTATGAAATAAATAGGTAGTACATTTCTTTTCTAGCTATTGCCCGCACTTTTGTTTGCGTTGTAAAAGGTAGCCTATGTGTTTCCTTAAGAATCGAAGTAATTCCATGCAAAATTTTATTAAAATCGGTGCAGCGGTTTGGGTGTGAAAGCATAACAGACAGACAGAGTAATGCTTGAATTCATAATATTAATATGGAAGTATGGATAGTATTCCTTGATAAATGACTTATGCAAAAGACTAAAAACTCTAGTAGTAGACTAGTAGAGTCATATTAACAGCTAACTTATATGTAAAAAAAGGTTTTCTTTAACGATCAATAGAATCTCAGGGGCTCAACGCGTTTAACCAACAATCAAAAATTTATTCAGCTTTATAATATCAGTATGTAAAATATTTATAGAAGACTTTATTTGCAGTAAGCAGAATGTAATCAGGTCATTAACTCTACACATTAAAGCAAACTGCTGCAAGGCATTATAGTAAGCTATAACCCCAAATTCGTTAGTTATTTTTAAGAGCCACGTTTATGAGCTGTTTATTTGATATATGATTTTGTGCTCTAATAATCCGAACCGAATGACGAAGTTTCGATGTGTGTCGGGAAGCCGAGTGTATAGATTATTTCAATCGTTACACAATTCCTATTGTATCAGTTAAAATCCAGTTAAACAAAGACGTGGACTGCCTCGATGGTGCAGTAGTAGCATGTGCGACTGCTTTGCTTGAGGTTTCGGTTTCGATTCTAGGGTCGAAGTATGGGTGTTTTGTTTTCTATGTATCACATGAACATATTTACAAAAGAAGAGTATACATATGTGGTGACTTCCATATACAGTGCAACGATAACATAACATACTACAGCGTCATCTACCGAAGATACACTGAACTACGGAGTAACTTAGTACACAATACCACTAACATCCTGTATCGCGCAATAGAAGTTCTTGCGCCGGTTAGCATATATACAACATCCCAACATCAACCGTTGGGCAGTGGCTGCCCAGACATAATCACCTCGCCTGGTCGGAGGATCCTCCCTTTGCGTTGGAGAGACATGACACCCGTTCTCCACATCATAATTATATGTATTTATATCAGCTTATGACTAAATGGCATTGGGTGAATGTTGTGTGAAACTTTCTTAAGTTGTTATCTGTAGCTTTTTAGTAAAAAAATAATAAAATATGATATTCATATTTTTTTTTTAATTTTAAAATAAAATTTAAAATCCTTAAATTAAATAAGATGTCTTTAAGGTTGTCTCACACAGCAGTTATAACGTTATAGAACATTGTGTAAAAAATATGATTATACCATTTGCTACAACTTATTATATGTTGCAAGCTCTCCCACACAGATTAAACTTATTTTATAACATCGTATAACATTCTGTAACAATCAGTTTGACTTTGGGTCTACTTTTGTAGGAATCTGGTAGTGGTACATTGGAGGAAGTGCTAATTGGTTTGGCTTTTATTTTCAGCAAACAACTGCAGCATTGAAAGTTCATCTTGAGTCAGTGGTGCATTGAACGAGAGTGAGCTTGTTTCTGTCGCTAACATGTCTATATTTCTATGGTACCGACTTCTTTTAAAGGGTTTATAAGAGACAACTAACGTTAAACTTCCAGGACGTGTAAAGACCATCCTTCTAAAAAAATCCCAAAAAGTTAATAGTTAGTTTTATTTGCTTCATAAAACAATTAAAAAAGTTAATTGCAATTATTTTAGTTAGATTTTCATTTGATGTGCATTGTGCATTAATCTAAATAATTTGATTGTTATACGCGATTAAATGTTGAATTACGATTAATTCAATTGTAATTTATTTAAACACAATGAGTTTTAGGGTTCCGTAGCCAAATTGCAAAAAAACGGAACCCTTATGGATTCGCCATGTCTGTCCGTCCGAAAAAAAAACAAAGAAAGGGTTTCCCATACTTAGAACTGAAACTCAAAAATTTTTTTTCATTAAACCCATTGTGGTATCTATGGATAGTCTTCATAAATGATATTAAGGTTTCTATTATCATTTTTTTCTAAACTGAATAGTTCGCACGAAAGACTGAAAGTGTCCCCCCTGTAACTTTTAAAATAAGAGAATGATAAAACTAAAAAAAATTCCATTAACACCATTACCATGCAAATATGCATCCACTGAAAATTGGTTTGAACGAGATCTAGTAAGCAATTTTTTTATACGTTATACATCGTAAACCGCAATTTACCTTTCATTCAATCAACACACATATAAATAATATAAAATATAACATACAATTATATTATGTTAAATGCTGCTACGGAACCCTTCATGGGCGAGTCCGACTCGCACTTGGCCGCTTTGTTAATCAATTAATTAGTTAAATTAATAATTAATTGATTAATGCCCAACACTGCGCGCGAGCAACGTAGTATTTTTTTATTATAAGATAGATTATCTACGATAGGAGTTACGATATTTTTTAGTGTATAAGAGTTGTTTTTACTTCTTATCTTACAAATAAAAGTAGAAAGGTTAAATAATCTTGTATGACACGAAACTTGTTCAACAAATTTAGATTGGCATGCACCGAGCTACGCTAAGGCGCCTAGGACTGGATTTTAATCGACAACATTTTCCATAATTGACATCAAGCTGGTTTATGCGCTTAGTATTTTATAAATTTCTAAACATGGAAGTAAACCTTCAAACGCAGTGAAGTATATTATTTTCGAATTCACAACTTCTCAAATTATTCGTTTCTTAAAACAATTCCGGTAGATGGTTAAAGAAATAATAAAAAAAACATTATTTCATATGCAACATAATATAGGTTAATAACTTAAAAAGTAAGGTTATTGATCGATAAAATTAAAAATAACATTCTCAGACCATGTCCGGGCTCTAAGTTTAATATCATATACCTACTAAACTAGCAAAAGTAAGCATTTGAAGACAAATGTGATTTAAACCGCTCCAAAAGTTGCATTATTTATCGTTATCTACTGACTCCATAGTTAGAATACATCTAAGGTACCACGTTATTATACAGGAAAGCGAACTACAATATTTAATTATTAGGTTACAATTCACGTCTTAGGTTTGTTTACATAAATAATTAGTAATTATTTCAAGCTCATAAAAAACTGACGTTTTCGTCGGTGAAAAGTGACTTCATACGCAAAAGTTTAAGTTTCCCCATTACAGTTACAGAATTAGTTATACATCTTTTGATATATAATTCTCATGTCACGTAGTTGCTCACGATGAACTCCAAAACCTCAGATATTAATTCTATCAGAACGAAATGATGGGCAAGCTCTATTCAAATTCATGTCGATTGTTCTTAGACCATAAGTATATACTAACTTGGTCAGGATACGATACTGTACGTAAGGGTGCTCCCACACAGTAGTTATAAAATGTTATAAAACATTGTGTAACACACAGAAGAGTATATATTCGTTTGTTCTGTGGTGTAACACGATAACATTTTATAACTTTTTTACAACATGTTACATGATGTTGTATAACATCAGTATAACATCAACAAAATGTTGCAAATAAGCAACTTCTCAATAGATATCAAACTCAATAGAGATAAAAAGCGTTTTCGTTAATGGTTGATTGAACGACCATTTTCTTTTGCAACAATGACAAATCTGCAAAAGAGTCACAAATTGTCTGACAGTGTATTTGAAAAGATGGTTGTATTAAATTCAATCAGTTATCCGGAGTGATACCACGGCCTCACAGAATACCTTTTTTTTTTTTTTTAATGGGACTAATCCCACCCACACGCCCACCACTGTAACTCCTGTACACCAGGATCAATCAACAGCAGTGACCCACGAACACACCGAGTTATGACACTCGGGAAGTCCCAGGAAAAAAATTAACTGTCTTGGAACCCGCAACGAAATTAATCAGAAGAAAAACAGGAGGAGTTGGAAATATGATAAGTCCACTTCGCTCCTTAGCAAAGCGGGAGACAAAATGAAGTCAAAATAGGCAGACACCTTTTTTTAAACCGGGAAGCACCACGGATAAAATATTATGGGTCCTAAGTGAGCTATATTTGATTACTATAGTATGTATGGCAGAATCGCCTAAACGCACGGAAATTCACCGCAGTTGACACAACATCCTCATAGTATACCGCCCCAGATGTCATTTGTAAGCTATTTAGCATTGTGTTACGTTCATTGTACCAAAGACTACACTCCCAGAGAATATGATGAGCCGACTGTTCACAGCTAGTACTCACAGAATACCTGTGTGAAACAGCGCTTGCGCTGTGTTTCGCCGAGTAAGTGAGGATACCGGAAGCCCATCCTCCCATCCCCCTCCCGATTTCCAAAGGCCGGCAACGCACTTGTTATGCACCTCTGGCGTTCCGGGTGTACATGGGCGGCGGTAATCGCTTACCATCAGACGATACCTCTGCTCGTTTGCTCGCTATTCCATAAAAAAAATAAAAGCAACCTACTATATTATGACAGTAGTTTACCCCAAGTTGGAAATAATATATTGAAGAAGTATATCGCCCAAAGGCAGCTCGGGCCACTAGCAGTGTAGAGTTTCGTAGTTTATCTGAACTTTGTTTGTCAGTTAAATTAGCTTAGAATATATGTACCTAAATAAGGCAAAAATATAGGCCTTACGCCGAAGATGCGTGGTTAACCAATTAGTAAGTCACTCACCTACATCACATACAGTCTAGAGATTACAAAGTTTAATTGAGCTTTCAAAGTTTACACCACATCACAGGGAAAGAAATGCTGATACGCATTTGAAGTACTTAATCTCAGTAGGTAAATATTATTGTTACAAATTTTCTAGAATATTGTTTCAAAAAGTATTGTTATGTAATCGGTACACTAATAGAAGCTAGATATTTCTCTTAGTATGTCTAGAAATTTTGATGAACTTTATTAGTGTCTCTCAAAACTGAAGTAGAATAGCCGTAGTCACACGTTACATAGAAATTTACCATAACACTAACAACGCATGACTACGGCTTTTCCAACTTGTTTTATACTTTTTCAGCGTCATTTTTGTCGTAGTTGGGTTTTAGTTTTTACTTTTTTAATTAAAATTTTATTTTGGTGACGTTATAATACTAATTTCTTTGCAAGTTGTATTTTAAATATCATAGATTTATTACAATTATCGAATAAATACGAACAAAGTCACTAGCAAATGCTAATAATATTATGTCTCACCGAGTGTATGAGGATACTGGAGGCGCATAAAATCATGAAAAAAATGTTGCAAAATAATACAGTTGATGATTTCAGATTGTATAAGGTTTCATTTCTGACTATGTAATCATCTACAAAACCACTGTGATGTCTGTAAACGCTCCGGTCATTACAGGAGCTCGCAACATATCTAAAGTTGATTAATATGTAATCACATATTAATCACAGATTAATATGTATTCACATATTAATCAACTTTAGATATGTTATTTTTTTTTATGCTATAGGGAGTAATCCAGTACATGGGTCATTAGTGACTGTCGCTCACTATGGACACTTGCAACACTTGCACTTGCTGACGTGCCTAGGATAGTTCATATCACGTTTAGACCAATATGGGCCAAGCATGATTGAACAGATGTGTAAACGAAGTTGCGTAAATAATAACTTTATGTGGTGTATTGGATCTAGAATACGGAGTGTTACCACCCTTTTTTCTCACCATGGGGGTCCTAAGAAGTGGCTAAAGAACTATCGAGTATGACGACATCATTGCAAAGAGAAGAAAAACTTAAAAGAAACCCTATACTAACATATCTAGTCAGCGTGGTACAGTAGGCCAAAATATTTTTTAAGGAGAGGCCTATGTCCATAAGTAGTTAGTTAATTGAATAAATCAACATTCATGAATATTGATGTGAACACCTTGCAATCATACAAAATTTTTTTTTTTGTGTAATCAACAACAAATAATAGTAGTGTGTGAATGCGCCAACCGTTCGGCACAATTACATGAGATTACTTTTACATTTGAATTGGTTCTTTTACATTATTAAAAATCTTAAGGTTTTACTGAAGATTTCTATAAGTATTACCAGTATAATAGATACTTTTCATGATACAAAATACTTCTTACAGAAAAATATATATCTTTACTTATATTTTTTGTTAAATCTACTTCTTAAAAGAGAAGATTGATATCTTATTGAGTTTTATTACATGTATATTTAGAATATTTATGATATTTACTACGCGCGATAAGAGACCAACAAAGTATGTTGATCGGGAAATGATTATCTCAGCAGTAGTAACTTATTCAGAAATAGGTAAAAAATATGTCATGTTCTTTTGATGAAGTACCCAGCTATATTTTATTATTCATGTCTAGACTCTATTGAGATTCTTGTTGTTATGAGAAAATATTCTTATTAGAATATTTTCTTGTAACAACAATAATCTCAAAAGAGTATATTTATGCCATTATTTTGTAGATATCAATATCCGATTTCGGTGTATTTTAAGTTTATTGCTAGATTTTCTCTAGTTTAATGTTTTAATGATTCCATCACACCATTAAAAGATATCAAAATCTTTTAATTTTTTAATAATAATCGCAGCAAAACTTAAATATTGTCACTCAATTCTTTGTGTAGTTAAAAGATAATTAATGGTTATGCAACTACAAGATTCCCTTTACAATAGATGTATAAAAAATGTATCTTTCTTAATCGAAATCAAAATTTTTGTATTCTTTCAAATTAGATGTATTTATGAACATCTTTTTGTAATGCCACGCTTAAGTGATAAATCTTGTTTTAAAAGAAATATCCTTTTAGACCTTTATAAAAACATTTTAGTAATTGATGTTACTTGAATAAGAGTTGTCTAAAACTGATTGCTTTAAGCAGTTTATGTGCTAACATTCTAGCAACATAGTTCTAATGTAAAAAAGTATAATACACTTACATTTAAAAAAAAATTGCGAAAATATTAGTTGTGTAATTGAATTAGCTTATTTTGGTTTAGCATATTAGTATTAATTATCGATGCAACGTTGAGGGTAGGTCATTCTTACAGCATACATACAGGCAGGCAAGTTTGTCTATTTTTAGGTTCTTCACGGTAGAAAAACTTAATTTCTTTCGATCTTTTCTAGGAAATTGACGTCTTATAGTTTCAACTGATTAGCCAGTGCGATGAATAGGGTCTCTTTTTATTGTCTTCCATATTCAGAATACCGTCATCTATGTGAGGATTCCACAACTTCAGCAAAGTTTCGAAACTCCTGTTCTTTTTGTTCAATGAATTGAAATATTATGGAATATATTTTCTTATACGTTTACCAGCGGATTATATAATAATGCTTTTGACTGCCTCGGAGGCGTAGTGGTAATGTATGAGACTTGTGCGCTGAGGTCTCGAGTTCGATTACTAGGTCGAACCAAATGTTTTGTTTGTTCGATGTTTGGGTGTTTTCTATGTATTATAATGTAGATATTGACACAAATAAGTATATGAAAATTCTATCAATCGACCCAGCTTTCATAGTACAAGCTCAAGTTTGGTTGAAACTAGATGGTATTGTGTCAGAAAATAAACTTTGTATTTTTAGACTAGTCATGTTCTGAGCTTTTAAATTGTTATTTTGTGCGTAAAACTGGGGGCGGTTTTTGATGAGGTAACGTGACACGGTATCTAGACGAGAATATAATCAAATCGGTAGCGATATCTCTCGTTTATGCATGGTTTACATTGTTATACGATTTTTGTCTTGGAAAAAAGGATTTATTTATTATGTATTTTTTATCAATACCTGATTTCCTTTTGAAAACTCTAATAAGCGAGTGTGTAGTATGATATCGGCATCATGGAATACTTCCCTTTGATATACAGAGATTTTACATTTTAAAATGCGAAGTGCTGAAAGGAAATTTTGTTGCGAAGTAATCGATTTAATTTACCTGTAATAAGTAAAAAATGCTATAAACGCATTTTAAGTCAATATTTTATCGCTGATTAAGTTGTCCTACGTCGCAAGCGATGTAAGGATAAAACATATTATGGGACATTTTAAAAGGTAAATTACGGTCATCGTCTGTTCGCACAACATTTAAAAGACGAAAATAATTCCGCATGAATGGTAAATGTAACCCGTCTTTATTACATTCAATATTTTAAACTTATTTTTTTGATAATTTGTTGTAAATTGACTTTAATAGGCTTATATTCGCTCTACATATTCTTATACATACCGTATCATCAATGGGTAATATCCTAGCTACGTAGATATATTTTTATATCATGGTGTGATTAAATTTGCAATCAGTTCAACCCTACGAATAAATAATAAAGTTCAACCATTTATTTGTGTTGTTGTAGGATTTTTACAACAGATTAACATGGTGGTTAAAGCCACCAGACATCAAAAACATGGAAAATTGAAAAAGTTTTTGCGTAACTATATTATACACACCAACGAATATTGTGCCTTAAGTATTTAAGATAAGTTTAACGGTCTTGAAACTTATGTATACCTACTTTAAGTGTTCTGCTATGTATAGAAATTTAGATCTGAGATTCATCAGCGGTATGAAATAACCCCATGTCATGATTTTCCTGGGGATTGCAGTAGGAACAATTGACATTATACTTGTACATAGTGAGAGCTTACGGATGGTCCGTGCTTGGATACTTAATAACCTGTAGTTATTCTATTGTATACAGATATATGTAACCAAAGAAACTGTAGTTATCATGCCGCCTACATCTCAAGTAAGCTGTTTAAATATTTGAGTCTGCGGTCAATGCCCCGTTGTTATCACTTTCCACACTCAAATAATATCTGCGGTATTAATATCCTAAACAGAACTGCTCTTGCTTTTTCTCGGAAACTATTGTCTACTTGTTATTGTGAGCCTGTTCCTAATGGTCGGATCAACATTGATTTGTATGTAATTATTCAATCGTAGACGTATTGATCAACAACTTTTTCTAAGATTTCATAAACCATAAATAACATGAGTGCTAAATAAAATGTGGAACCTATATTTTCATCGTCGACGAATGGAACGCTTTGAAGATAAGTCACGATGATATCTCACCTGTCTATATCTAAATTATTACCACCTATCGCCAGGTTTGTTAGTTTAGTCATCAGTCAGAAGTAAAACTGAAAATATATACCCGAATCAGTAGGACATCTCGGCACTAAATCTTTTAATAAGATACTCAATTAAGCAGATACGAGTTCCTTGATATCGAATTCTTTGAATATAGATAATACCATACCGAATGCGAACATATTTGGAATATAGCCCTTAGTTGTATTAATATATTTTAATGGGTAAGCAACTTTTGTGACTGAATTTGTCTTTTGAATATATTACCTACATAGCTACAGCGTAATTTCGTAATTTGATTACGTACAACATTTTTAATACCCAAGTTTGTTATAAAAAAATATAGCTACTCGAACTACGTCTTACGTGAATTATTTTAAATGACAAAGGTATGATGTACTCAGACACTCTTGAATGTCGAAACAGTGAAAACGTTTTGGACAATGTTTGGCTCGATACTGTGTAATTTTGAAGGTTGTTTATCATTTAAATTTTTTACAGATTTACCGTTTTGCTTAAGATCTCATTCTTTGTGAGTCTCCGACGCGATGAATATTAAATGCGTTGGCTGTCTGTTTTGGCTTTTACGCCAGTGTTTGTTGTTGTAATATAGAGTAAACATTCAATTATTGTTTTCAATACGTAGAAAATCTTACTATCTATACAATCCGTGATACAAACATTTAATAGGCAGATTCCTATATTAGGCAAAAGTAGATTTCATCGTTTCAATAATACTAAAATCAATTAAATACTGTCACACATTTTCGCACGGAAGATATTTAATAAGTAAAGGTTTTTATTAGCCCTAAAATCAGATATGAAATAAAGTGTCTCAGATGTGTGACGGTATTTCATATCTGATTTTAGGGCTAATAATAGCCTTTACCTGAAAAATACTGAATTTAATGAGTAATTAATTGTATAATATTCTGCACGACTCAATGCAGTTATTTTATAAATGAAGTTTCTGGTAAGCTCATAACTGTTTCTATGTACTGAAAAATTTTCGTGATAAAGATTATCCTACGATTTTACGTGATCTGTAACAGGTCGTCAGACCTTCTTGTTACTCATTTCATGTTCTGTCTTCCAGTACGTGGTCGCCACTCCAGAACTTTTTAGCTTTGGGGGAGACTTAAGTCCAGCAACGGACGTCTTATGATGATGACAAAAACATTATCGAAGGTGAACTGTTAACTTTTTTTTGTTAAATTATTTTGTTTGTGATACGAGAAATAATTCGATATTCATTATTTCCATGCGTGTAAATTTATAAATCTACAAGGTGAAAGAAATAGTGTTGGCTAGTGGAATATTGGATTGAATGGAATTTGACCATACTATCATCATATAGATTTCCTCATCATATGTTTGTATTTATTAATTCTTGGACACAACATTTTTATTTGAACGTGGCGTGTAACTTTAGAAGGAAGGAAGGATTGAAAGTAATTGTGAGCGAGCATAAAAAACAGTTTTTTGGAAACTTCGCCATTTTGTAAACTTATTAATATGCATTAAAATGTATTTAAAAAATACAGTTTGTACATCCTACTTCCTGACACATGTTTGGTACTTTTGTACAGAAAACTGTGGTGAACATGTTTAGATAGAACTTTACACTAATATAGCTTATACATCAGAATAACATATATAGGCTACTTTTTATCGCGATGATAAACGATGTTAAACGCAGCGGGCAAAAGCCAGTAACTATTGAAATGCAAAAGTTTGTGAGAATCTATGGATGTTTGTTACTCTTTCGCGCAAAATTTCCTGAACGGATTTAGATGAAACTTTAAAATAATGTAGCTTATATATCAGAATAACACATAGACTACTATTTGTACGCAGGACGAGTCGTGGGCAAGAACTTGTATTGATATAATGTTGAGCAGTATAACAAAAACGGAAGAGTAAAATCTATAATCTAATCTAAAATCTATAATAGTAATATGAACCCATTTCTAACATCGAACCAATTACACAATTTAAATATTTACTAGAATCTACAAAAGTATTGTATGTATTACCATAACAGCTAGCACCTCTATTTAAATATACTTTTTTATCTAACGCATGAGTGTAGATGATAAACAAACTGTGCCCTTCTTTAATGACATAGATAGTCTTAGAGCGTCACCTATATACATAAGCACTTCACTACAACGTATATTTAGTTGAATTACGCTTATCTTTGTGTACCACATAATAGTATATTAGTGCCCAAAAGCGTAACATTGAACTCTCTAAACACCGATGTGGTAAAATGTGGTATATAGTTCAGTTGTGTAGAGACAGACGGCGGGCTGCGCGTGCGTTTAGACAGTGTATCTTTAGTCGCGTTCGCGGTTGTCCGATCTCCGATATCTGTTAGTGTAATTTGTTACCCAAGTATCGATATTGTGCACAACTCTAAAACCGCGCATAGTATGAGGTAAGAGTAGTTACTATACTAATATTACTGATAACGTTAAGTTTATTTGTAAATATGATGAGAGATAATTCGTAACTTCTCGATAGTTGTAGAATGTATATCGATATTTTATCTAAATATAATGAATATTTTTGTACAGAAAAGTGAAAAGTTTTCTTAAGTACCATCAAAGTATTTTCGTTTGATTGAAATTATTTTAAGAGGTCATAAAGTATTCATTGTAAGAAAAAGAAATTCCTTGACTTTTGAATAAAAGGAACAATGTTTTAATAATATCTGACTTGTTATCTTTTCATTTTAATGAAAGAAACGAGGTTTTTTAAATTTCTCACGAAAATAATATTTTTCCATTACGTAAAAATTTGTATAAACATTAATTATATATAGGACGTTTTAGGTGCTACCTACACCTTTACACACATATATATTCATTTCTATCTAAGTATATACATAACTTGTATGTGGAACTAGTGCTGCTCGCTGCACAGTTTCCAAGAATAATGTTCACATTTATAATTTAAAGTAGAATGAATTTAAAACACACAGTGTATTGAATATTTATATATAACAGTATATTGTAAAGAATCTTTGTTCTTTCAATATTTACATTGAATATTATTAGTTCCCTAAATTTTTATCTATGCATCTATACAATCTATACTATTCAAATAAATAAAATTGGTGTGTCTGTTTGTAATATTAAAATAGCCGCTTTTTACATACATGTACCAAAATAACATTTTTTTAAATGTTTGTCTGTCTGTCGGTCTGTCTGTTTGTTCCGAGTAATCTCTGGAACGACTGGACCGATTTTGACGGGACTTTCACTGGCAGAAAGCTAGGCTGCTTTTTTTAGTCTAGCTTTGTCTCGCGGGTTACCCGCGGAACGACAATAATCGCGGGTAACACTGCGGGACTCAGCTAGTTTCTAATATATATTTTTGTGTGTACGGCGAAGCCAAACGGAAGAGTAATTGTTTTGACAATCTATGTAGGTATGTTTTTATATTTCACGGTAGCGCCTAAAGTATAGGACCGATTTTAATGATTGAGGTGACTATAGATTTGTCATACTGGTCCAGGTGACACAGATTTTACGTAGTCGATAGTAGAATAGGATTTGTTTTTGCCAAAAAGATACATGTTAAAGATTTTTTCAATTTTATTAAAATGTAAATTATTATTTACAAGGTAAAGCTGTACTTTCAAACCAATAATTTAATGTAAAACACGGTTACAAGATAAAATAAATTAGAAAATGGTTATATTAACATAAATTTTATTATAGACAAAAGAAATTATCCAAAGTGTCCTCGTCGAATACGCTTTTAATAAAACAAACTTATTAATAAATTATCATTCAATTACTCGGTCAGTGCGATCATATCTTGTTACTGGTTCAGTTTGTTCACTTAAGCTCTATTAAAGCACGGAGATAAGAATACAGGTTATCCATTTGCCACGAGAATTTTTCACAAACTAAATATACCTAAACGGTACATCTCGTTGATTAAGATCCCATGTGTTAGTTTTTTATGAATATATTTTTCATTAATTAAAATGAAAGTCATAATTAACGACTTTCATATTATGGAGGATTTAATTAAGATTAAGATTGAAAAGCTATTTCATCTTTGATATTATGTAATATTAAAAGATTTTGCAAACGAGATTGCGGTTAACGTTAAACAAAACCAACGTTTTCGCTTTCGACCTTCAGCTGTTGTATAACGATTTATAGAAATTTTGAGTCCGATATTAAGTATATTAGGTTTGCACGTTGCTCGTGTGATGTAAAATTGACGCTTTTTAAAGCGTACTGTCAGACATTCTACACGTGTAGCCTTTGGGCAAATTGTACGCAGAAGACCATTAGTGCTTTTCGGGTCCAATATAACAATGCATTCAGGATGCTGTTGGGGCTGCCACGGTGCTGCAGTGCTTCTGGCATGTTCGCCGATGCACACATAGATGATTTTGCAGCGATCAGGCGAAAGCGAGCGGCTTCACTGCTGCAGAGGATACGTGGTAGCCCTAACCGTCTCCTGAGTGTCATTGCAGACAGAAGTGACAGTCCACTATTTAAATATCATTGTAAATTACATGTACTCACATAGTTCTTAAGATATATTGTATACTAACACATTATGGATGTATTTCCGAAATAAAGATATTATTATTATTATTTATTATTAAAATTTGGTAACAGTATCGGAAAAAATATAAACATTCAAGCTTTAAGTAAATAAATATTTAGTATGTCGACATTTTTACACACTGTTAATGTTATATTTACCTCAGATAAAAAAATGTACTCATAATTTACCCTTTTTTTTGCGGGAACGTCCCCTCGGATACTCCCGGCCATTAGGATATTACGATGGACTCGAACTGACTAAAATCGCACGCGTTTCGACATGGAACCAGGTGTAACCTACAAAGGATCCTATATCCTTAAATAGGATTTACTTATCAATTACCGCAAATATAATGACTAACATATTCAGTCATACTCAAATACAATTAAATCTAACCCCAATACAAATAGTTTTATATCAATAAATGCACATATTAATCTATTGATTAGTAAATTAATAATTATTATGATGATATATGATATACTATTGAAAAGCTATTATTTATGACACAGTGAAGCTTTCTTTAACCTAATTGTACAATAGTTCCGTACCGGTTTGACCTTTTAGTTAACTGACATCAGCTTAGTAAGTTACTCCAAGAAATTCGGAACTAAAATCATAAGCAAGTATTAAATTCCCGTCATTAGTATTGTTAGACTTCCATTACGGTATTAAATGTCCGTTCTTATCAGTAACAAAATGAATAAAAATGAATAATGTGAATTTTGAACAGCTTAACCTTTTACTGGTGAGTCAGTATCCCTATAATTCCTCAAAATGTCAGCAGCTGTATCCACTTCGCTTTGCTTTTCATATCAACAAAGCACATTTTTATATCGAGTATATCCATTAGTATCTGGGAATTTATGTTAAACATTCATGTATTATATAGGTAATAGGTAACTATTGTGTGTATTCTTCTAATATTACAAAGATTATATTGTATAGTGGGGCAAATAAGCAGAAGGGTTTCCTAATAACAAGTGAATACAACCGCCAATGGATACCTGCATCTCAAGTGCATTGTTTGGTTTTGACTTAGATTCAGTGGTTTAGGCTTCGGCAAACTCACACGGTGTAAGCAAGGAAAGAATAACTAAACACGAGTTATCAATGAAACTGTATTATCACACCGGTTGATTTGTCCCGTGGCATTGTTATATTTTTATTATAACTGCCAACACGACTCTACTACTACTCACTTGCCAATGTGGACAATGTATCATAGTGACCCAAACTATGATGACCTAGTGAGATGCTTTTTTTTTTTAATTTTTTGTATGGCCCCGTCAAAATGACTCTATTCTGCCTGACGGAAAGCATAAGCAGAATCCAAAAGTGGTGGTCACCATACTCATTGCGAATGCAAACTATGCAGCATGGCGACCCACACCATGGCGGCCTAGTATGCTTCTACATGTTTGGGCCTCCGGTCTCGCACACACCAACGAAACACTGTCATTTCACGTTGATTTGCTATGCGAGGGTAATACCACCCCGGTCGTTCTGACCCATTCGTGCTGAAATCAACGTGGCTCTACTATCTTTTTTACGCCCCGCTTAAAGGTCGCGGGATCATAGTCCTCCCATGTTTTCCACCTAGTTCTGTACACAAACGATATATTCATGAATACAAATATTTGAATTACGTAGTGAAGTAATCAAACTCCTGCTTCTGATGTGGCAATCGAATGCGAGCCTTGTTTCAATCTTGGATTGAAAGTAGCGTTGTCATGCAAATTAAGTAACTTATGCTCATAGGTTTTATGACATAGTAATAAAAATTAATTGGATGGTTTATAATTTTTTTGCAAGCTAAAGTATAAGTATTTTTACGGCTGCAGGTATTGTTATGATAAATTGTATCTTTATATCATAACACTATCGTCTATTAGTTTTGTAGTCACGTTTTACACGTTCACGTGTGAGCTTAAAACTAAAAAGGTTCTTTCATAAAAAGACTATTACGGATGCACTTACACAGTTTATGTAGGTTTTGAGTTGCACAATTTATGTTGATTTTTGATATGAGAAGCAACAAAAATATGTGTGTTGAGAATCGAAATCGAAAGATTTAGTGAAATGATATATGCCATCGTTTGGCATAATGCTACTTTTTAAAAATGTAATGCGTATAATGTCTAATATATGTTTCTTATAAATATACAAAATATAAAAGGGTAATCCTCACCAAGTTCCATAATCATTCGATTTTTTTCAATTGATTTGTTTTTAAAAAATAAAATAATCGTCAATATAAAGCATCCTTATGAAAATGTTGCTATAAACAGACGTCAGTTACTATAATTAGATTTTCATCAAAAGTTTAGACATCTGTTTACATTAGATAACAACTTTGTATTATTCTATCAACAAAAGGTGCTTCATCGAGTGATCGAATTCGGTGAGATGATTTAATGTAACAATAATATTTCAATACCGACAGTTACTGACGAGAAACAAAAACAATAATAAAGTGTGATAATTTTAACGCATTTAATGTAGTTTAAATATTCACTAGCCGGTTTCATAAAATACGAATACGTTTGTATAGAACTCACCTGATTACCAGCTTCAACACGCGTGTTCGAATTTTTGATTTTGAGATCAAGTAACATGTTCGACTTTTATAGTTTCAAACTATAAAATATTCAAACTTGGTTTCACACGCTACTGATAGAGAAACATATCTACTGCCTCATTGATAATATTACAATAGAAAATCTATTGTCACACATCACATTAGTTGTATTTCAATTTATGCCAAATATTTTTTTTTTTTTCACTTGTTAATCACTGCCTCGTTGGTGTAGTGGTTAGCGTAAACGACTGCTGATCATGAAGTCTCGGGTTTGAATCTCGGGTCGGACTGCTGTTGAGTTTTTCTAACAAGAAATTTTTAATAGCAGCCCTGAGCATGAAATATGGCGGTGTTTTCCGTCCGTACCTCGGAGACCACCCTAAGCCGTCGGTCCTGGTTTGGAGAATGAGAATATTGTGGCGATAAAGATCACGCAAAAAATTCTGTAGAGGTTTCATTGAACCTTTTCCTACTGTTGGTTTGGAAAATACTTGCAAGACTAGTGTGTAATATTATTTAGAGAGGCACTTTATCGAAACCATTTTAAAATTACTTATTTTCTGATATACAGGTACAAGTCGTGGAATGTTGTAGTCGACTATAGTCTGTAAATTTAAAGCAGCTGTGCAATTACCCGGATTAATTCTTTTCATATTACTTGTATAATTTTATAGGTACGTGCGCAATGTTTAATTCCAAATTGAAACAACCAGATAGATTAGGAAATGAAAGCATTTTGTTAAGTTTACAGAACGTTAAGAAAATTTAGTTTAGATACATATTTCATAACTGCAAAATTTTCGTGGCTTTAGGGAAATTTATCAAGAGACGAAAAGGGAGAAAAGTATAAGTGCTTTATTTAAGAAGAAATTTATTCACTACATAATAAATAAAACTCAATTGAAAGAAAAGTCTATTTAAAATACAATAAAATAAAAAATCACTAAAACGAAAATAGACCGTTCACTGTTGACCTTTCTTGACATTTATAGAATGAGAGATTTGTTAACAGAAGTATTTATGAAAAATCGGTCAAGTGTGAGTGTAATGAATAAGGACAAGACAAATGTTGGGTCCAAAATTATTTTTCCATAGTGTTTCTGAAATAACTTACATAGTTGAAATTTATTTAGCACAAACATCTGTGTTTGGATAACAGGAATTAATGTACGCCTGTTTTAACTTAACCGTTCTAGTAGATTCAAAACAAATTGTCCATGACCGATGGATAGGTAGATGTACACGAATAATTGTGATGTAATAAGAGTGTTTTTATTTCGACGTTAGAAACCCTATTAAGTCTGCAAAGTTCCAGTAATAAGTGAAATGAAGTAAATAATTTGAGGTAAATATATTAAATTTATAGAAAAAGTACGTTCACATAAAAAATGTATTACGGTTCCTGAGCGATTTTCATTGAAAGTTTAGATGTGTGGGTCTAAATCTGTATAAAATAATTCGTTTGTTATGTTAATTTTAGGAAACGATTACATACACGTTACATCAACTGGTAAAATCACAAAAAAAAAGTTTTGTCCCATAAAACGACCTTCTAAATGCCGAAGATTGATTTAAATTAGATATATCACACATAAAATAGATGTTATGTAAATAAATAGATACAAAAACAGTATTATGAAAATCGTTTTACTATATTGAGTAATTTAGTACCAGAAATAATATCATAATTCCAAGTTCTTATTATTATTACATAAATTAATTGGTTAATTGAAGTGGTATTTGTTCAGATCCTTCTTGAAAGACTATCAAAGATTTATGAACTAGTTCATAAATACCTGTTGGTTTCTATGAAAATAGAATTTACTTTCTTTCGAGAAGCGGTTTAGTTGTAGACTATATTTTAGTAATAACAATATTTGAAGCATTATATTAATATTCATTGAATGACTGAGGCCTTACTAATTCAGTTATGAAATTAAACTTCAAAGCAGTTATGATTATAACGTCTTAGCTAGACAAAATATTTTCGCGAATAGTTAAAACTTTAATGTGATGTACAAATATTATGTTGTTTCTGACTAAATTACAAAACAAAACAAACTTTAAAATTTCTGTAACAAGTTTGGCGGACTCTGGTATCTACGAAGAGGCTACTACTACTACATATTGCGTCAAACTTCTAACAACGGAATACATAAACAGTTGAGAGAGTAATGCAGTCAGACAGAATCGAAGTTACTGAGATGTAAATATATACAATTCGCTAGGCCAGGGGTTCCCAATCTTTTTCAGCCTACGGCGCACTTTCTAGATTACAATATTGTCACGGCACCCCAGAAACTTAAGAAACACAAAAATAAAAAACAATAATTTCTCAATAATAGTAGACGTGAGCCTGGTATTCTGCGCCCAGTTTTTCGAAGCGTGGAATAAGGTTTGAGACTGCCACTCTCATTTCTTACCCCACCTTAATTCTTGAGCAATATTTGTTCTTGATTACGGCTACTGCTGAAAATCCAGCTTCACACAAATATGACGTTGCAAAGGAAATGAAAATGTTGAAGCTTTTGAAGTTAACTTTAGCGCTGCGTCGCATCGTATCGCTTTGGATTCGCGTGTCACCGCCTAAGAGTACATTCTTATTATACTGAAAATCACCGCGTCGGATCGCATTAAGAACCTATGATGCCAGCGGTCAAAATATTGTTGCGGTATGGATACCAGCAAATAATTAACCCTTTCGGATAATGATAAAAGACCGACTCGCGGCGCACCTCGCTACTTCCTGCAGCGCCCCAGGGCGCCGCGGCGCACACTTTGGGAACCCCGGCGCTAGGCAATTTAATTAAGTACGTATTTCGTATGTAACATAAACATGAACATAATATACCTCTATCATTATACGAGTATAAGCTTTTCCATTTATTTATCATTACTCCTTTTTCATCAAGCTAACTTGTGTCCACTGTGTCGCTCCGGTGATTATTTCTTATTTCGTGTTTCTAACTTAACAGCCATACAACCGTCTAAGGGGAAAATTTCCAAAAATAACATTACCTTCTTGCAATATAAGAAGCATCATCATCATCATCATCAGCCTATGGCAGTCCACTGCTGGACATAGGCCTCTCCAATTGCACGCCACTTAGTTCGATTTTGGGCTTCTCGCATCCAGCAGGCTGAAATATTCAGATTTTAGACCCAAGCGGGTACCATTGCTTGTCATCATATATTGTACAAAAACACATGAATTAAAGTATTAATCTTAGACAAATTGTTCTAAAAACAGCTGCAGAAACTACAAACATACCTACGTTGTTTCCACTACTATATTAAACCGTTCACTATAGTTCAAGGCCGTTACAAATTTAATCTTTGCACTGTTTCTCAATCTTTCACAGCGTATTTTCATTTCAAATACTAACTATAATATCTTAATTATAATTGCAATACGACCATAATATGAGGGGTATTTAATCGAATCTCAAAATCGTATCTTAATCGTAGTATTTTGCCCTCGGTTCTGCCCTTGTGTGTGTCGGTTACCGCCATAAAGAGTACCCTATGTCCTTCGTCAAAAAATCAAAGTATCTCCATGCCAAATTTTATTGAAATCGGTGCAGCAGTTTAGCCGTGAATGCATAACAGACAGACAAGGTTACTTTTAAATATAACATTAGCATTGATAGCAATCGAAACTTGATACTGTTACTTGAACGAATCTCCGAAATTCAGAAAACCAACTTCGCTATTGTTAAATTAAAACCAATTCCTTTTATTTTTAAAAAATATTCATGTTTCTAATTAGTTAACTTTTTGAATAAATATGAAATTCCGAGCATCTAATTAATATCAATGAGAATGAGAGACCATTTACGTGGTAATAAAATATTATGCCCGCTTTCCACCAATTACTGTAGCCTGATTGAAATGTCTAAACGAGATACGCATCCTGAATTAAATCCAACAGATTTTCCTTAAATTTTAATGAAAAGAACCCAACTTATTTGCTAAGCAAATATAAACTTTATTCTTGCTAGACTAACGTCTTTACTTACACATTGATAATTTCATAAAACTGTTTATTTAAAAACGTAAAAAAATGTATCTGTGTATAATGTTTTACTTGCTTTTGTTATTACGTTAGGCACGTACTAAACGACGTAGTTATGGTATTATGTGCTTTTAACTTTTATAGTGTCTTGTATAATTTGTTATAATTCTATCTCAGTATTAGATATTAACTACCAGATAATAATTTGGATATTAATGTTGATATGAGAATGTGTTATTGATTGCAATTACATTTCCATTAGTGCATAATACAAATAACGTGATTGAGCTGATAATGTCAACATTTAAGTGTTTAGCGAGAAACATAATTTTAAAACTAACCTTAAGAACAGTTGTTCAAACAGAAATTTGACTATTACCATACTTATTACTGAGTCAAGGGACACCCGGATGGAACGAAGTTTATATATATATATTTTTGATATGCTACTACTAATAAAAATGCGCATAAAATATTCAAATTATTTTAGAAATAGTCAGATTGTACAAAATATAGTATAAAACAATATGTTTTCTGTAAATAAAATGGCAAAAAGCCAACATCACGTGGTATTCCCAGGCGGTCACCCATCCAAGTACTAACCACGCCCGATGTTGCTTAACTTCGGTGATCGGACGAGAACCGGTGTATTCAACATGGTATGGACGTTGGCAACCAGTTTGTTATATTTAACGTCAAGTATCCAGCACTATGACGTCAAATCATTATTAATATAGCAAAAAGTGCATAGAGCTATTATAGATAGAGCCACGGTTAGAAAGAGAGAGACGATCGTGGTATCTATAACAACCTATGTAACCTATAACAACTTTATAAGGTATTTAATTTGATTTGAATTTATTATTCGAGGTTTTCAAAATAACAAGCAGTCCTTTACTGCGCATGCGTCAGTAAAGAAAGACAGATGGGATACTGCGATCTTCTCTCTCTTTCTAACCGTTGGGCGTTTCCGCTTACAGGCAGCCATATGTCTGCCCCACTCTATCTTTAATAGCTCTATAAAAAAGTGTCGTTACACTTCTTCCGTCTAGCCCCCTTTCGCAACGCGCCATAAGGAACTTCGTTCCAAAAACCCCAAGGCGCAACAAAATTTATGATAACTTCATGTCGCATATGCTGAAGACGGCTGATTGTGCAATCAGTCACGTGCGTCTCCTATTTTATAATTATATTTTAATAAGAATCTTTCTTGTGTCTGCCTAAATTAATTGTAAAATTACGATTCACACTGGCAGGCTGTAATTTTATGGAACATAAATTAATTTTTGCTTGTTATTGCTTGTATCATTTTAGACCAATTAATTTATGGGTAATGCGTGCGGAAGAACGGTATGTGATTGTCTTAGTTCAAGGTTTCTGTATCAGTAGGCCTAATTTCACAGATGACGTGAAATTAACGAGGCAATATATTCGAGTAGTGAATACTATTCTCGACATACCAATATACAAAGTATATGATGAATGATGATATATATAAACATTTATGATTCAATAAAACTATTACGTGTTTCACGTCTTATAGATATGAATATTTTATATTTTATATATATATCGTTCGAGTCATTGAACTCGAGTTTAAAATACAGACAGCTTAATAATCAGTGTAAGTGTATATATATGTAAAATATATTCATTCCTTGAGGTAGAATTATGATTTAAGTATGCATAGCATTATTTAGTACATCATAAAAGACGTTGTCTTTCAAAAAGCTTACCTCGGACGTAAATAGAATTTAAAGAACAATAAATGTTTGACGGGTAATTTTTGCATTGTTCTTAACCATTCTTACATAATGTCATCTAAAGTGAATAGCTTTACATACAATAAAATGAGCCAAATGTAGAATAAAAGACATTGAATAGGTACCTACGGGTGAATCTAATACACGGAGAAATAAAGGTCGCGTCATGAGAGTGAATGAAGGGTCTAGCTAGGGTCGAAGTGACCAAATGCAGTGATCGCTCAAACTGCTGATATCAAAGGATCCTGATTGATGCTTTGGCGAATGGGTTTTGAGGCTTATTGATACAATCATTCGCGCAATATGCGTCGAGGTTTCGATTGAGTAATTTTTTATTCGACTCTAATGTTCTTCAGTTTCTCTTAAATTGTTTTACAAATAAAGGTAACGAGAACGATAGAGAACGACTACTTGCGAGCCAATATGGTAATTTTTATTTTCAACAGAAAAAAAAACATCTATCCCTTGTGGAGCAATCAATTTTCTTCAGGGTTTTAACTATTTACCTATAGTTTCGTATGATTTTAAAAAAAAATTCTGAAACAAATTGTTTATAATTTGAAACAAAAATCAGAATCCAGGGCAAAATCCATCTAGCCCTTTTTATCATCATCATCAGCCAATCGCAGGCCACTGCTGGACATAGGCCTCTCCAGTTGTACGTCACTTAATTCGATCCTAGGCTTCTCGCATCCAGCTCCTGCCAGCCGTCTTGCGCAGATCATCACTTCACCTGGCCTGTGGACGTCCTACAGTACGTTTGCCGAGACGCGAGCTCCACTCAAAAATCCGTTTACTCCAACGGTAATCAGTTCTGCGGCTAATATGCGCCCCACTGCCACTTCAGTTGTGAATTTTTCAATGAACAGTTTTTTAATTTTATTTATCCTAGAGATCAGTTGGCGGTGAAATTTCGAACACTATAACTGGAGCTGCCATTGTACAGACGTTCGTATTATTACAACAGGTCAAAATATATGTATGCTGGACCCCGGTAAAAGACACGACAGGTCCGTGATGAATTTGACTGTCTTAGATGTTTGACTCACATATTGTGAACTTGGACTCAAATGGTATGTTAAACATCTATCATGTTCCGGGTCACCGGGGCCACTGGGGCGTGTGCGTCTATTGATCCACGACGAAATGTTAGTAGGTCTGTATCCCACCGATACTAACATAATAAATATTAATTATCCACCAAGTGCTAGATATTTTTATAACAAAAGCGAATATTATACTCACCTATTTTTTTATGATGAGGTGGAAAATTTCATCATATTTCCTACTTCTTCGGGACTTAAAAGTCAGGAGTACATGGTATAAGGTACTCCTCGAATCAACGCTACTGATCTTTTGACCAAGACAGGCCTCGCCTTGCTGGGTAAGTTCCAGGAATACCTAGAACCCATGCTCCCTAGTAGTGTGCCAGTACTAGAGTGACATCCATGTAGGAGACAAAATTCACATCAGATGTTCTACTCGACTATATCGTTCAGATGCAAAGTTTTCTTTTTATTATGGCTACTTATATCATCAACAAACCATTGTTAGTTGAAAGTAATGCGTGACGATTATTATGGTAATTTAATTAGTAGTGATTTTTATCATATCTCGACTATGGTTTGTCATGCTCACTAAAATATCATTGCTTGCGGTGTCGTCATGGGGCGGGTCGTTTCTTTCCCTCTGATATGGCATAGGAGATGACGGCTGGTCCATACGTCATACTCGTGAATTGGTGTTGCTTGGGGTGACTGGTCCACTAGTCAGCGATGCTTTCGATACTACTATTATTTTGGTTCGTTCAACTACAACTCTAGCCTCTTAATCCAGTCACGAATTAATTTTAACAGTAGATTTTGCAACTGATTGTAAGTAGATGTGCATCTTGAATGAGTTCTATGTTTAATAGACTAGAACCTCCAACGTTATCACTGAGTGATTTTTCTTTTCTGTTTGTGCGTTAGATTTTAAAGCATTTCAATAAACCGGGCAGGTGGCAACAGCTTGCATACTGTTTACCTTACATGTAATACTAATACTATTGTACCTGTAAATCTGACTTTGAAAAGGAGTGGCCATGAGTTTCTTTGTCCTTCTCATGAGGGTTTACGTATTTTGGAAACTGGAAGTTGTGGATCGACACAGGCAGGCAGTAGATTTTGGTGTTTTCGCATAATTTATCTCGACAATACAGCTCATGCTGTGGCGTCTGTTTGTCTATCTATCTATGATTTTTAACTGAAACTTCAATTTAACGTTCATAAATGTCACTTAGTGTCTTAATTGAATAAATGATTTTGAATTTGAATTTGAATTCAACCCTTCACTTTGTAGAAAACTGACATGTTTAAATTCTAACAGTTTTAGTCAACCAATCTATTTTGAAGTCAAGCGGTTGTCAATAAAAAGCTTTTATATTCTACATATTTATTTATAGACGTAAATAGTAAACAGAAGTATCCGCATGGTAGTATATAGATCGATAATTACATGTAAGTAATAAATAAAATATATTTATGATTGTTTTACATAAATCGACTACATTAATCGATAGGCTTATAATTAAATTGACATACTGGTGATAGCAGGCGCCGAGCCGTCTCACAAATATACTTAGATACCTACATACTTCTTTATAGAATAACAATTATATTAGTTTATACTTGAAAGTGATAAAACGCTTGCAAAGTGAAGATCTGCTGATTAATTTGGTAAAGGTATTTCAATAAGCAAAAAAGAAAGTATACTTGGAAGGGAGAATCCACCATAATGTGTATATAATCATAGTGTTTATTGGTATAATAACATATTAATAGTGGCACGAGTAACATCTGTTATACACAATCTAATAAAGAAGGTTACTGAACTTAAAACGAGCATTAAGGGGAAGCGTCGCTTCGATGGAAATATTATATTTCGCGCAGTTCTTTTAAGCAAGTGATCAATTAAAATCATTCGCTTCAATTAATATTCCACAATCCATCGTTTGTCGTTTTTAACAACAGTTTTCAATAAGTTATTTAATTTATTGTCAATTTCCCTTTGATATAATAATATTAATTAATATTTAAGATGTACTTGCATAATACTATAATGAACTACTATAGCTATGTTGTATATTTGAGTACGTAAACTATGTGTACCTACTTTACTGGATATCTACACTTACCATCGGTTGACTAATAGTGAATGCCCTGGGCATTAAGTCTGCGGAATAGTGCCGATGCATAAAATTATATAAATAAATAGTTACTGATGTGATTAAAACTATTTAAAAACAACAAACTACTTAATATTTGCAAACATGAACACAAAAATAATGCAAATCGCAGCTTAACGGTGATTCAAAAAGTATCGAATTGGTATCCTTTTATTTATTTTTTTGAGACACAAAAATTTCTACAATATCATTATTATAATATTTCTCTCTGGGTTTAACGTTGTGATGAATCTTGAATATGATATGATAAACACTAGTAATATCAATGTAACCATTTCTTACCATCTCTTTTTCTGTTTTTCTTATGATATAGTTGAGTGACTATCACCACCTAAGAATACCCACCTACCTTTAAACTTAAGAGAGTCAAGTACGCTGCCAAACTTTACGAACCTCTCCTAGCTAAAGTAAGGCGTTTGAGAGTCCAATGTATTTTGTGAGGGCGTAGTATCACCCCTTTCAAACTAGCCCATAGCTGGTGAAACCTGGCGTCCCTGTAGTAATGTTAATATAGACAAGAAAGGAGAGAAAATGCAAAAGTGTTACAAACTACCGTAGTCACATAAGTGTGCCAATTTGGTGTAAGAATTTACATTTACTAAGAATTTACACAAGTTTATGAATTAAAGATAAGCCCTGCTAGAGCTACCACCCATCTATATATATAAAATGAATAGCCGAAACGTAAGTACGCGCATAACTTCCGATCGGCTGCACCAAATAAAATAATTCTGTTTTTAGGTGTTCTTTATTGTTAGGATAACGTTTTTGTACAAGAAGAATTAAAAGATAACGGGACAAGTATTTTTGTTTGTCCGCGATGGGAAGCAGACAGTACGGGACAGACGGGACAGATAAGTAAATATGGCGGTACGAAGTTCGCCGGGTCAGCTAGTATAATGATAAATAATTAAATATTAATTAGTTTGTCTACTACTATTAAACCATGTCAGATGGACAAGTCCTATCTATTTGGTTGCAAACTAAATAGGCAGCAGATGGATACGGACTGACCAAGATCAGCAGTAATAATAATAATAATACAATTTATTTCATATTCAATGTACAAGATTTTGGGTGTTTTTCTTAAGAGTAGACTTAACTTAAAATAAGCAAAACATTAATTCTTAAATACTTATGCGATTAGAACTAAGTATTTATTAAATCTTTTTATCAAACTAGCTAAACCCCGCGTTGCTACCCGCGGTTATTGTCGTACCGCGAGTAACGCCGCGGGACAAAGTTAGTCTAAAAAAAGTAGCCTAAGTCACTCCCTGGATCATCAGCTACCTGCCAGTGAAAGTCCCGTCAAAATCAGTCCCACTGTTACAGAGATTACCCGGAACAAAAAGACAGACAGACAGACCGACAGACAGACAGACAGACAGACAGACAGACAGACGGACAGATAGACAGACAAAAAAAATTTAACCACATTTTTGTTTATAATATGCATTTTGTAAAAAGCGGTTATTTTAATATTACAAACAGACACTCCAATTTTATTTATTTGTATAGATATACCGTGTATACATACATATGCATTTTGTAAAAAGCGGTTATTTTAATATTAAAAACAGATGCTCCAATTTTATTTATTTGTATAGATTACAATTCTTAAACTCATTAATTAATAAGTAAGATCAAAATTTCAAATTAGTGATCTGCCTGATCTAGATAAGACAGTGGTCGGCAATAGATTGAAAAGAAGAACATAGTGTAATAGAAAGTCTAGGTCTTCCTATCCGAGTCTCTAGTATCTTTCTAGCCTAGTTTCTAGTCTAGGTATGTCAAACCTAGACTTTATTTTTCTTTGTTGGTTAAAAAACTATATCCTCCTTAACACTTCATCTTGCCATAGAGAAGAGTAATGTCTGTTACTTTAGAAATGCGTTGTTTTTATTCTGAGTCATATTTATCTCGTAGACAAACGGTTCATGTCTTTTTATGAGACCTATATATAGCGCCTATATCTCGCATAATTTTATACTAGCTATTGCCCGCGGCTCCACCCGCTTGTTTGTTGGTTATCACAGTAAATAGTAGTGTATGTCCTTCCTCAAGAATCAAAGTATCTCCATGCCAAATTTCATTGAAATCGATGCAGTGGTTTGACCGTAAAAGCGTAACAGATGGACGGTAAGAGTTACTTTCGCATTTTTAATATAAGTATAGATTATTATGCATAGTTTTAAAGGTAGTGTATCGTTTCAATCACGTCTTTTAATTCAATTTTGATTAACATTATTCATTCAATCGTATAAAAACGGTCAAAAATACCTAAATTAATGAATAAATTTCATTTTCAAAACGTCTTAATTTAAACTAATATTTTGATTGATGATAATAACTTTTCACCCTCCTCAATATTATTCGTTGCAAGAGCACTGTCCTGTCTAAAAATTCCATTAACCTAATGCCCGAATTCTGAGATAAGAACAAAACAGTATATACAAAGCTAGGTCTAAAATTTTATTGTGATTACTACTGAAAATATTATTTTTCAAGTGATTTAATGTTAGCTATTTGGAGACAGAGAAATATGTTTCATAATAACTTACGAAAGAAGACAGTTTATTACATCTTTTGCATTTGATACTGCTGATGAAACGAGTATTTACACGATATTTATTTTGCGATATTTTATTTTTAAATATGAGTCGATATTGATTGAAAACGTTTCAATACATCGCTGCATCGATACTTGGAACTTGTGAAACCGGTTTTTTTATTTATCAAAAAAAATAGTTATAAGATTACCGAATTAAATTAATTACTCCTCCATAAATCAAATCTGAAGTGCATTTTATATTTGTAAGTTTAAATTCAAGATTATTGACACAAAGGAATCGATTTAAGCTAATTTAAGGTTTCTGGATAAGTATATCGGTTATGACATTGAACATAGACGAAAAAAGCGATTATAAAAACATTATTTGCACCACTTGGAATAATATATGTTCATGGGTAGTTGCTTCCAATAATTACGAAAGTTGAAACATGAATATATTGAATTTGTAAATCGAAATCATGGCCATTTATATCGAATTACTTATCATCCATTACATTATACTATCTTTAATTACCTGTCATGAGTTATATTGTTATGATCTTATTCGACATTATTCATAATCGATTTCGACACAATTAGCTATGACACGATTTCGATTAATTAAATTACTATTACTGTATTGTATGTTCCATTGTATGTAGGAGATATTAATAACAGTTAGATGTGGGTTATTTATTATAGAAACGTTATATGTCATCAAAATTTACTCGCCTTACAACAGCGGCAATATACCCTGTCTCGGAAAGTTTGTTATCTAATTGGTACCATGCAGTCATTTTGTGAGTACTAAAGTATATTTTCAATTTCACGCCTCTAAACAATTAAGCTTACTGATTATCTAATAGTAAGCTATGTACTTTGAAGAGATTTATTGACTCTGTAAAACCAGATAAAGGTAACGTTACACCTTAAGTAGTAAGGTTTTTCATTTTGTATTTACTGCAAACATATATGTCTAATTAACTTTATTGAAATAATATTTTAATAAAACTATTTTTTTATTATTTTTCCTCTTTCAATTTTAAAATTACTTACACTTACACGCAGCCTCGTTTGCGTCTTCTAATGTCCATAGCGTGAAAATTTTCGAACGTTTTTGAAACATTTTTCATTGGTGCTCCACTCCTATTGCCTTAGCGTGACGATCCTTCCTCAATAAATTGGCTATCTAAAACTTAAATAATTATTCAAATCGGACCAGCGGTTCCTGAGATTGCGAACAAACAAACAAACTCTTCAGCTTTATAATATTAGTATAGATATGGAAATTTGTAAATGTAATTTAAATATACAAAGTTACATCAATTTTCAGGAGCAATTTTGTTTTTAGTGATGATTAGTACATTATTTGGAGTTAATTGCATATTAGGCAATTATAATATAAAAAAAATGGTAACTTCTCCTTAAATAAATTTAATTAAGAATATTATAGTAATGTGTAGTTATAATAAAGAGATAGGCCCAAAGGCGCGAGTGTCCGGCCACAGTTATTTAGGTTTTCTCTTATAATTCAGGACAATCGAGCGGGGGAGTCACTCAGTCGTAAGTGATGTAATCGTGAAAAAGACAAGGGTCTTGGTGAAGTAACAATTATTTGAATGAAAAATATAGAAGTCTTGTTATATCCAGAAGGCGAGGAGCCGCGGTCGGTGTAAGTTCAAATAATTGATGCACGAGGAGTGAAGAATTATTTCGAGTTTCAGTATCAAATTCCTTTGGCCTTTTTGCGCATTTTTCCTATTACCGTGCCTTCTTAAACACCTTTTCGTTTAGACGTATTCTCAATATTACTCAAAAAAGGTCTACATTAAAGTCAGAAAACCAGTGTGAGGATACTTCTAGTAGTAGTATGTGATTCTTATAGTAGTAGTATAGTGAGGATACCGGAGGCCCATACCCCAACCCGTCTCCTTTCCATCCCCCAAAGGTCGGCAACGCACTTGTCACGCCTCTGGTGTTGCTGGGCGGCGGTAATCGCTTAACATCCGGTGATAGGTCTGTCCTTTGCCCCATATTCCTAAAAAAATGAAATGGGGACATCTTATATACCTTGCAAAACCTCTCTGGAGATATAGGCTTGAGGGTAGTGATAGATCTGTAAATCACCGAAATATCTATTTTTTTATTTAAACCATTTTCAACGAAAGTATTGTATTAATGCATATTTTTCAAAGCTAAAATGACCAAATGATTATCATATACGAAAGTAATCGTGCAACGCGTTTCATATTGTATTTTACACATTTTAAACATACATAGATATATTTTATAATATGATAATAGGAATAAGGTAATTATAGCGTTCTATACACCATTAAAATAATCTAAGCAAAATACCACACGGTACAAAAAAATTGTTTAAGATTACGTATATTTGGGTGGGATTATATTGTTTGTCTGATTAGGTGTCATTGTTTCAAGAAACCCGGATAACATTTCTGTGTATCACTAGAGAACATTAAAACTAGCGTGTGTAAATAAATAAAGTTTAAAAATATCATTGCTCAAACCATATCACATTCATAAAAATCATAAGTTGAATAATAAACAAGACGTGTAGCTATGCCTTAAAAGTAATTGACGGTCATTCGTGGAAAATTAGTATAATGTACTCATTGAGTGTAGGATGACAGATAACTGACCGCAGCATACAGTTTTTATAACTCATTTTATCAATGACCCACCCATAATCTTAGATTTTTTGATACAATGTCTCCAGCACATACACCTAATATCCTAAGTGGGCGGTTATTAAGTCATCAATCATGCGGTTGAACGACTTTAGACTAATCTAGATGCCGTCTCCTAAACTAAAGTAAATCTTTTTATTTAACTTTTTTATGGCATACATCTCAATAGAACTATCATTACTTCAAAGAGCTAGAGATTTTTACGACGGTAATAAAGTGGGCTGTAGGTTGGTACGGTAGGGTAAAACACTTTAATTTTATCTATAACATCAATCGGAAAGACGTTTTCAATCTTTACTTCATTTTGTTTATCGACAGTACCTAATATTTGCAAGCTAGATATTTCGAAGGAGAAATCTATGATTAGGATGGACTGTTAAAGGCTCTTGATGATGTAATAAATAAATAATAAATAAATATTTCGGACATCTAATACACAACGCCATCTAGTCCCAAACTAAGCATAGCTTGTATTTCAGGTACTAGACAACTGATATAAATACTTATGTACTTTTTTTTGTAAATACATACACAGAAAACACCCAAATTTCGAAACAAATATTTGCAGATCATACAAATATTTGGTCCGACCCGGGAGAATCAAGAACAGCAGTCGGGTACACTACCACTGCTCCACCTAGGCATCAACAGCTTTTAACAATTCACTGCTGGGTATAGGACTCTCATAGGAAAGGAGGTTTAGCCCATTATACCAAGTTGGCCAGACGGGTTGGTATAGGTGTTGTTTCAAGCTTTAATTCTCGTCGCAGTGATCTTTTGTACCATTAGTTGTAAGCTCGATTTGCACGAATGTGTTGATTTTTTATCTGGCCATACTATAAATAAATAAATATTTCGGACATCTATCACACAACGCCATCTAGTCCCAAGCTAAGCAGAGCTAGTGTTATGGGCACTAGACAACTGATACAAATACATATATACTTCTTTTTTTTTTGTAAATACATACATATTATACATAGAAAACACCCAAACTCCGAAACAAATATTTGTAGATCATACAAACATTTGGTCCGACCCGGGAATCGAACCCGAGACCTCACGATCAGCAGTCGCACACGTCAACCGCTAGACCAACGAGGCAACTATTATCTTTTGTAGGTAGGATATCAGTGTAATAAAAGTTATTTAACGGGTAAGTATGATTGTTAAATGAATGTTGAATTCAAAGAGACAGAAAGTAAGTGAAAATGTAGTCTCGAGCGCTATATGTAGTCAAACTTTTTAATGTTCAAGTTTGTAGTTATAAAGAAGGTTTGTTGTGTCCTATTTCGAAACAAACACACTTTGCACAAAAGGAATTGAAATGTAGCTAAGGAAGATGTAGTGTCTGTAGAATAAATAAAATATTAGTAACAATAAACACAGAAGAGATGTCTTAAGGGCATGATTTCTATTTCCATGTATTTTGGTTTGTTACATAGGAGTGTTTGTTGTAATACCAGTGTCATATATTTTCAAAATTATTATTAAGCACTTAGTGCATTAATAAATAACACAATATAACCAAATGGTTATTAGTTTTGCAGTGAAAAGGTTTTTTTCTTTGAATTTTATTTATATTATGTTGTGTTTGTATTAGTAATTGAAGTTTAATAACGTGTTTGCAAATATTATGTACCTTTAAGTTAGCATTAGTCACTTATATCTAACACATTTAAAAATATTTCTGTACATATGTCAAACATTTAATAACTCCTGTAATGTATATTTTATCTTAGCGTTAGTAGGGTAACACTAGTAAATGAAGGACTTCAATTAAATAATATAGTTTATGGCTACGGATTGACTTGTATGAAAGGTTTTTTTGACCCTTTTTTGTATCATGATCCAAATTTTTAGATGACCGGTTAATATATAATAAAATAAAATAAACATACTTAAGAATATATACATTAGAAATTATAGTATCAGTGCATAAAGTGCTAATTAGTAAATGTGATTGACATATTGTTTATGACTACTAAAATTATATATAGTTAGTAGCGAGTAGCATAAAAGGAAAAAGGAAATAAAAGGAAAGGGACAGGAGATCATTATAATTCGAACTCCTCTTGAAAAAAATAAGGATTACATAATTACAGGATAAGTATACGAATCTTCTAACAATAAATCACTTGCTTACCTAAAGCTATCGATCCTCCTTCTCGACTTTATATTTGGGCAAACCTTGGCAGGCGGATAATTATACAATCTAAACGACCGAGAGATATTATTTTTCAGGTACGTGGTGTTATTGGATTAAAGTATAATAGTAAATCTTTTCTGTATGTCAGACGTGCAAAATATTGTGAAACTTAATTTTTGTACAATAAAACAATACCTACGACCCGGCGAACTTCATACTGCCATATATTTTAGTGAATATTTTCTAAATTACCGAAAACCTTCTTTTAGTATTTAAGTCCACCTTAGCTTCCAGCAGGTCCGCTGTGTATAGGCCTAAGTGGAGTAAGAACATATAACACTTTCGGTTTTCTTTTAATGTTCCTTTATACAAACCATGTCCTGACGATAAAAAATATCCAATTTGGTGCAGTCGATGGAAAGATAAACGGGTATATACATTTTTGTGATTCATTTAAACATAGATAGAGAGATGAATTGTGTGTGATAAGGAACTACTACTAAGAACTATTTCTCATAATTATGTAAAGAAAAATTAAGGCATTAGGTTGTCAAGTGATTCCCTATGACTTCATTTCGGTTTTTCTTCTTGACTTTACTAATTTTTAGGACCAATGATGCAGAAGCATCCCAGTTAGGTTGACATGAAGTGCGTTTAAATTCTGCATCGTTGCTTTGTCTGCATTCACAATGAGTATGGAGACCACTAGTCTTGGATTCTGCTCATGTTTTTATTGAGACAGAGTACAGTCACTTTGGCAGTATCACATAATAAATATATATTTATAAAAAAAAATAATTATAGATATTTGTGTAAAGTTTTCTCTGATTAAAGATATCGAGAGTAATCATACTTCGGTTCCATTTTCAATCAATCTTTCAATCGTATTGAAAACATTCAGTCCGGTTAATGGTAGTTATAGACTTTTGCGTTAAATCTTGTTATCATTCTCGTTTTTGTCGCATCGTATTTTTATAAATGTAGATATATATCAAGATCGTAAAACTGTCGGAATTTTACGACATGCTGACGTTGCTAGAAAAACTATAACTACCATAACAGACGCTAGAATGTTCTGTAGTTTTAATCAAACACAGCATAACTAACGTGTTCCGAATTCATATATAACGTTTTTATTCATCTAAAAAACGTATGTTTTGATGAAAACATGATATTTATATCTATATACAATTGCGTAACATTATTTGTATGTGTTCTTACGTATATGTGTATTTAAAACGGTACCTACCTCGGAAAGGGTTACAACGATTTTCATGAAATTTAGTACGCAGTGGGTTTCGGGGTAATAAAGCGATCGAAAAAGTCGTGTGGTGTCGTGGGACACCAGATAGGAAAAAAGTTCCTGATCAAAACAAAATAATAACTTCAAGTTCTATTCAAGGTACAAAGAAAATAACTTCAGGTATACATTTTATTATTATTCATTTATTATAATTTTTTATCGATAAAAATAAAAATAACTAAACTCGTCACTTGCGCTGCCACCTAGTAATATCTACTGAAACAAGTTGTGTCTAGAGTTACTCCATACTTGTTACATACAACTTACAGATAGCGCTAGCGATACAAAATTTTTCGTTCACGAAATAAATAAATAAATATTTCGGACATCGAGCACACAACGCCATCCAGTCCCAAGCTAAGCAGAGCTTGTGTTATGGGTACTAGACAATTGCAACAAATACATATGTACTTTTTTTGTAAATATCAATCAATATCATATATAACATCCAAACTCCGAAAAAACAAATAATTTGCAGATTATACAAACATTTGATCCGACCCGGGATTCGAACCCGAGACCTTAAGAACAGCATTCGCATACGCTACCATTGCGACACCGAGGCAGTTAATCTTACGTTACGGACGTTTTTTGGCGGCTAGGGTACCCCTCCGCAACACCCCATAAGGAACTTCGTTCCAAAAACATACCATTATACCATACATTCTAGGTACTTATTAAACTTGTATTTCGGTTATCTGAACTATCAGTGTTACGGTTTCTTCAAGGGGTTCAGGGAGAATACGTATTCATCCATAATTTACTGTGTATTTATCATTGCGTACAAAAAGGCATATTTATTATTTTTAGTGCACAAGTTTCCGGAAACAATTGTGAACTGTAAAGAATTTTAACTTCCACTTTTCTTTGAACGATAAGGCGTTCTATAGATTGATCGAAAAGCCGAGAAACGTCTAACTTACGTCTGTTATGGAACACAAAATGATGATATAACTGAGAAGCACTCGCCCTGAACATGTTATAAATGATTCACGATACCGTCTTATTTTCTATAACGTTACCTTTTCAATGATATCGATTGTAGTTATGGACCGAATATGTAGGAAAAGATAAGTGAGATAGACGGTCACAATGTAAGGTTTAGACAAAGAATCCACGACAGTTCTAAATAATTTCTTACATTCTTTCATTCAACATTTTTTTCCCATAGGTTGCTATTACGTCCTTTCGGTTCCAGGCACAAAAAAAAGTTGTTATTATGTCAATGTCGAAAATTCTAATTTGCAATAAACGATCAAATTTGTTTTAAGTGTTGACAATAATATCAACAATATCCTTCTATTTACGTAAGCATATTGTGATAGGTAAGTGGATTAGAACTGAGTGTGTTAATTAAACACAGATTAACTCAAGTTATTGTTCAATTATAATATGTTAATACATCATTATCCTAAACCTGTAGTAACAGATGAAAATCATTTTACGAATTGATTACGTAACTAAAACAAACTGTCCTTGTGAATAAAATACAATTGAGTATGCCGTCCGTAAATCTCTGGACCATCTCGCAGCGATTGGTACTTGAATTTTAGATAACTTAAAACTATGATCGGATTTTGGTAAGCTGCTTTAAACAAAATGAGAATAAATTGATTGAGTAAAGTAAAAGTAATTTTTAAGCCAAAGTATATTAGACTGATCACGACTATTGGTTTTATTGTATTGCTATCGGTCCTCGATAAATCTACTGAGTATAAATGTAATCTGAGCGTTTGAAGTGGGTCAAAATCAAGTTCAAGGGAGTCGGTTACAAACAAATATACAGGTGAAGCTAATAAAAAGTGTGTAAAAATAAAAAGGTACCACTTTTTGCCTGCAGCTACGCCCACGTGTATATCGGTTATCGCGGTAACTAATAGCCTGAGTCCATCCTCAAGAATAAAGGTATCTCCATGGCAAATTTCATCGAAATTGGTGCAGTGGTTTAACCGTGAAAGCGTAACAGACAGATAGATAGAATAAAAAATAAATATACATTTACTTTTTTAATTTCATTCAAAGAAGTAGTCGCTTGACAAGGTTCATTGTCATAAAAAAATGTTATTTGTTTCCAACAACTTAAGTTTTACTAGGCATTTCTTTAAATGTAAAGTAGGAAGAAAAATTACTTCGTATTTGATAATTTTCTATAGTTATGTTGGTGTCATCGTAGGTCTAGTGATTAGCGTAAGCGACTGCTGATCAAGAGGTCTCGGGTTCGATTCCCGGGTCGGACTGCTGTTAGGTTTTTTTAAAAGAAATTCTTAATAGCAGACCGGAGTACGGAAGATGTCGGTGTTTCCCGCCCATTCCACGGAGAACACGTTAAACCGTCGGTCCCGGTTGTCATGAACATCTTTGGCAATCGTTATTGGGAAGTCAGTGCCCTCAAATATACTGACAACTAGTTCAACTTTCGAATTTAGTTCACCCTCAGGGTTGCGGAAGTCCGATGCCAGTCGCTCTGTGTAAAAACTGATTTTCAGGTAAAACCGGTTGAACTAGTATCCGACTCCAACTCTTGGGAATAATAAGGGCTAGGAAGAAGAGTTATGTTGGTGTCCGTAAAAGTTGAAATGCACTTTGGTTTGGAGAAATTGAAACATTTTATAAATTTTGTAGCTTAACTGTCCATTTCATATTGTTTCTATACCCAAATTTACTGGTAGTTTATTCTATAATATTGACATAAGTTTTTTTTCCTACAAAAATAATGATCTGTTGTATTATGTTTGTGTATCTTTAAAAATAGACATAAGTAGACATTTAAAACTCCTTTTTTGCATAGACACTACATACTTCAGTGTTTGCATAATTGCCGTAGCGCGATTCACTAGTAACGCCTCTAAAAGCGTAAAAGCAAAATGTAAAGTTGTGTGAAACATGTGTTCTGTGGAACGTGAAATGTAAATTTTTAAACTAAAATTGAAGCTAAGAGTCGATATACATTCAATAATAATATTCTCTCGTAAAGATTATTTGGTTCAAATCTTGATGTTATTAGAAAGTCAACTGTATTCTTGACCTAAAACCATTTTAGAAGTAATGGACCTAAGATACAATTGGAAAACAATGGCAGCATTTAAATTCAGGTTGTCTGAAAATAGATGAAGCTGCTAGATTTACATTGAGTCATTTATTTACACCTAAATTTTAACTGCATTGTTCTTGACACGACGACCTAATATGTAGCTTTCATTATGCATTTTATTCTTTCATATTCTAGTACAATACCTAAATTGTGCTAATTGTAAAGATCATGTTTGTCTGTTAGTTGGGTAAGTTCAGCGCTTTCGAGAATATCCATTTGAAGCAATTATTACTTAAATACCCAAAAAGTATATTAGTCTTAAAAAAAATTATAAGTTTTAAAAGAAATCAATTTTGATTGGAGAAAAAGAGTATGAGGTACAAACAAATACAAAATATTTAATACCAGTTGTTGCCCGCAGCTCCACCTGCGTTTATGCCATCGCGGCAAATAGTAGCCTATGTGTTATTCTAATGTGTAAGCTTTATTACTGTAAAGTTTCATCAAAATTTTAGTTCAGTAGTTTGTGCGTGAAAGAGTAACAAACATCCATCCATCCATCCGTACTTACAACCTCACCTTTAAAATATTATAAACTTATATTATGTTGTTAAGATTTTTCTTACTCGAGATTTCTCTCTCGGTTTTTATCCTCATTCCCGTTCTGAAACCTTCAAAGAAGAGGAGGTTCAGATTCCCTTGAATTTATGAATACAGTGTCCCCTAAAACTTTTGTGAGGATTGTGCATGTATGTATTGCTACCACATTACCACAAATATATTATTAGTTTAATATATATTTAAATTTGAAATACATTTTTTATTTGATTTATTGCTGATACAAGGTCTAAGAAATCACGTTGGTTCAAATTTTTTCCTTGCCTTTGATTCAATTTCCTTTTTGCTTACTCAGATCATAAATTTGAACAAAAAAAGCCTATTTCAATCTGGACCAAATTGAAATGGGACCATACAGGAAGCACTAGCTTTCAAATAAAAAAGAATTATCAGAATCGATTCGATCCAAAAAAACGCACTCAAATTGATAACCACCTCCTTTTCTGAAGTCGGTTAAAAAGCGGTAAACGTGACCGCTTTTTAACACAACAATGAATATATTGAAGATATACTATTATATATAATTTTATACAGTGAGAATAGTCACAATGCCTTAATTTAATCACGGCTTAATAAAATTAACCAATAGTCTCCATTTGCGCGCCTGTCTCCGTGACAACGTGAATCTTTTCATGGCCATGGGTACGTGTTGTTAGGCAAATTTTATTTTCCCCAATAAATTACACCTACATATATTTATATGAGTCTTTAGGACATTTTCTTGTCATAACATTTTTAAACGTTTTTAGTTTTGAAACATTCCATTAATGGTTCTTATAATATCGTTCTAAAAATGAGTGTTTTCCGATTGTGTAACTTATATTTGATTTATATTTTGGCAAAACTCATGTAACTTAAAACATTTGAAGCACTCGTACTTCTAAAAGAGCTCTCCGAAAACTTGTTACTATCAACTGTACAACACCATGTAAAGAATATCATCTAGATTTAGTGTGTGACATTTCTTACAAATATACATACAAAAATGAATTGTTTTTCGTTAGACCCTAGAAAACTCGGTAATGGCTATCCCGATTAGGCTAATGGACTTCAAATATTTGTAGAAGTTCAGAGAATATTTGAATAATGAACATGAAAAAAAATTGCGAAGTGACGACGAATGACGGGTTTTGGATGATAAAAATATATTAATTTTGTTTTTAATATTGGGAAGAAATATCAAACAATTTAGTGCGCGAGAGCTTTTTTCCATTTATTTTCTGCTTCACTTGATGTTTTTGTTATTACATATTTCCATTAAAAGAAAAAGAGTTGTAGGCAATACAAATCGTAAACTTTATATGGGTTATCATGTTATTCATAAATTAATTTGAGAAGGTGTTTCTAATTTCCTATGAGTTATAAATCTGTTGTATAATACTAAATAGAAATTTATGTCTTTTAAAAATCTGCTTTTACAAAATCCGTTTGGAGGAGAACCTAAAATTTTATCTCCGGTTATGCATATACAATGATCAAAGGAGCGGACGGCTTTGTAATGTATATAATAAATCCTCAATTTTTAAAATGTTCATGCTTGCCCACGTGAATAATTAAAATGTTGTAAAATATTGAAAAGTATTTTTTATGCTGTGCAATATAAATTCTTGAGTTGTGTTAATTGTCTATTAGAGTATCAATAAAATAAAAACTTAGTTGTACATTTGTATAGGTATGAATACTTTCATAATATTTATGGATTTGCTGGTGAATTTATGAAAACCAATTAAATAAAAATTATGTGATCAAAAATCGGATTCACATTCTAGAAACATTACATCTGTATTTAAATACAACAGCTTAATATAAAAATTAATCCACCATTGAACTGCCAATACGAGTTTGCACCAATAAATAATAATTATATCTGTTGACAATTTATACTGTACTACATGATTTATAACATAAATAAAAATAAATATTGTTCTTTATTTTTAATATCTACGTGAATGTGATTTAATAATATCTTGTGCAAGATAAAAATAAAAAATCATGAAATGTTGCTTAAAACTATATTCTGACAGGAGGTTATTTGTTGTTGATAATTTTTAAGAATTTTCACAACTAAGCGTATTATAAACTATATTAGCACTTATTCCCCCTCCCCCCTCACCCCTTTGTTTTTGTATAATGCACGTCCGTTACCTTATCTACTCCAGCTATCACCTCGTGGACAACAAACTGGATTCGCCAGTTCCCGAAATTGTAATTTTTCGCAATTTCAGCTTACCTAAAGAACTTTCTTAAAATTCGACATCAGCTCTTGGACCAAAATATACTTAATAAATTTTATTATAACTAAAGTGGCCTGTGGACTTGACAACCTACGTTTTATTAACGTTTAATTTCTTAGAAGAATGAAATAAATGAACGGCAATGTCACAAAAAATACTTAGAAATTTATTCCGTAGGCCACTTATGGCCTACGGAATAAATTTCTAAGTATTTTTTAATATAGAATAAATTTGTTCAACCCAAAAAAAACGATAATTCAGAGCTTAGCAAACGTTGTCTAAAGCTCTAAAGGCGACACTTCCATTATTTATTACTAATGCATTGCTATTGTATTCTATACACAAGATACTATGTTAGTTATTGAGTACGATTTTAAAGTGGCATACATTATTAAATTTCAATACATATGCTGAAATGCACTGTTATATCAAAATGGAAAAATAGCTTTTTTACCAACCTGTGTGATATGTTATAGATTTCTAGTAAGGCCTAGTAAGTTCGACAATTTAAGATTGTTGATATAATTTTAAACCAGTGTCCACTAATTTTTAAGGCTGAACACTGTCTCTTAAGATACAGGTACTTACCTAGTTTGAGAGGCAGAGTTCCATATTTCAAGTTCAAATTAGTATCTAACAGTAACTGTATATATGAACATTGTAAATCTTTCTGTGTCAATAAATTATTATTATTAAAAATTATTAAATTATTATTATTTGTATGTTTATCTGACTATTTCCATACGGATATTATTTTTTTGCGTACAGGACACATAAAAACGCTTCACGAACCTAGGGATTGCATATTCATGCATGTTTTTTTATTTCTTAATCTGTACATTTACGTCTCTATATCATAGAAAAAAATATATAAATAGGCTTGAAAATAGTCAAGCTAATTTTCACAGAGAAATTTAAAACACTGACATTTTTTTTGTTATTCGAACGCCGCCATTTTGACCGCGCTTTTGGACACGGCCAATGACGTCATTTTCATTTCGAGTTTGTTTACGGATAGTACTTATGTTATCAACATTTCTCTAAAAGTTTTAACTAATAAAATCATGCACAACCAACTGTGATAATAATTGGTAAGGAGATGGCTGACATCCTTAACACGTAGGCAAGTTGGTGTTTCGAAAAAATTATGTGTTCCTTTTGATAAACTGTACCCATTTATTAAGCCACGAGTAATACCGCAGCTACAGATAATATTATATCCATCTATACTAATATATAAAGCTGAAGACTTTGTTTGTTTGTTTGAACACGCTAATCTCAGGAACTACATGTCCGATTTGAAAAATTCTTTCAGTGTTAGAAAGCCCATTTATCGAAGAAGGTTATAGGTTATATCATCACGCTCGTTCCAATAGGAGCGGAGCACCAATGAAAAATGTTTCGAAAACGGGGGAAAATTATCACGCTACGGGCATTAGGAGACGCAAACGAGGTTGCGTGGGTCGGCTAGTCTACATGTAAAGCTCTGGCTCGAACTGATATACCATGCAATGTGTGGCTTCATTATTGTTAGTACTGTTCTATTCAAACTTTCGAAGTAGTTGAACGGAACTCTAGGCCGTAGTTCCGACAGTGCTGGCGCTTCGTAACAACATTGTAATAGTTGGTAGTCAAACGCGACTTAGATGGTGTTTCGTACCGCTTATATTATTTCTTATGATCATAATTATCCTTCGATATCTTCATCAACAATTAAGCCAAACATTTTAAACTGTTGCTTGCTTGCTGGCATAATTTATTTTTTCATTTACTTTAAAAAGTTGTTCTAACTAGTTCTAAGATAATGGGTCTACGTTGCCTTCTACATTGTTAATACAAAAGTTTCACGAATTAATGTCTTTTTCTTATGTCGTAATTTGCTTGATATTTTATTTATTATTATTTTATTTTTATATTATATATTATATTATGTCGGAAGGAAGCAATATCAGTAAGAAATTTAATTGGCCGGGAAAGTACATCTTTATAAATGTAATATGAAATTTGTATAAGCACATTTTAAAATCTAGTTATCATATTTTACTACCAATAATTTGCTCTTGACAATCTAAAGTATAGTTTATAATATGTAAGTATTTACAAAAAAATAGGTATATAAGTCTTCATATCAGTTGTCTAGTACCCATAATACAAGCTCTGCTTAGTTTGGGACTAGATGGCGCTGTGTGTTAGATGTCCGAAATATTTATTTATTTATTATTTATTTAATATCGGAAAGCCTTGCAAACTTTGGCGAAAATTACTTTAAGTTGAAACATTCTTTCTTAATTTATTACTTTTCATTAAACATCGACATATCTGTTATAAAAACCATTTCTTGTGTGTCTAATGTGATAAGGCTAGAATTTGCAATAAGTATTTGACTTGAGACTAGTCATATTATATGTAACTATTAGGCAAAGAAACTAACATTGTTAAGTAATAGATTTTGTAATGATAAATACTTTTTGCATCTATTTTCAAAATCCATTGTTAGCAAGAATGAAAAATACCACTAATTTGTAGTTGAACCTGTCAACAAATGTATGTATATGTATTGATGACCTTAACATTTGCAGAATGTGTATCAGAATCGTTTATTTTGTCATGTTATATTATATGCAAAGTAATAGTTAGAAAGGGCTGGGCTTTTTTCGGGCTGAAAATGTACTTTCAAAGATTAGCGCACTAAACCAAGAATCAGTACTTTCGTTTTTGAACTAATTCTTTCAAACAATAAATAAGTAATTTATATGACACTAACCCATCACCATATTATTTCAAAAGCCAAAAGAGAAAGATTTAAAATATTTGAACAAGCTTGTCAAAAAGTGGGACTAGAATTTTGCAGTCGTTGTGCCGAGTCATTTCGTCCCAAGGGTTTATCGCTAAGAGCCTCAACCAACACTTTTAGCGGGTCGTCTTTATCGACTACATTAAGGACTTGATGTACTCGTAGAAGCCAGTCCTCTTCAATACTGCATCTTAAGGATATTTCAATCTCCGAAACCTTAAAATCGGCATTTAATTTTGGTACCTACATGTTCTACTATAAACTCTAGGTTCATTAATACTGTTTGTGTTTTTGTATGCGTAACCTTATATTACTACATCATTTTTTCCGTAATCTTATATATAAAAATCAATTGCTGTTCGTTTGTCTCGCTAAAACACGAGAATGGGTGGGCTGATTTAGATTTAGCTTTGGTTTTGTTTCTAAAATGTTTGTTGTTAAAAAAAAATATAAATGTCAGGTGTACGAAGTAGCGGGCACAGCTAGTATAATATATAATCTATTAATAATAAGTATAATAATAAGTATTTCTTACTTGAAATCAAACTTATCAATATGAGCTGTTTTTAAAATAATGTTCAAAACAATCAAGAGTATTTAATAGTCCATAAATTTACACTAAGCAGGACAACAGTATGGGAAGAACTAAACTTTGACACAAACAATATCAGCCCATCTGCCTAGCGACAGTTAGGCCAAAACTTTTCTACGGAAAATCCTATGTTTAGCAAAATAAGAAATATCTATGTATATAAAAATGAATTCCTATTTGCCTTGGTCACGACATCACGCGTGAACCGATTTTACTAATCCTTTTTTTGTTGGATAGCCCATTTAGCGAGGAAGGTTTTAAGGCTATGTAACATTACTCTACGACCAATAGGAGCCAGGTATCGACCGAAAATGTTGGGAAAATGGAAAAAAATATTTCTTATGGGAGAGACGCAAACGAAGTTGAGAGGGTCAGCTAGTTATTTATATAAAGATTACCGCTGTCAAGTGTTTGGACTCCAATCGCTCTTGGTATCATTTTTTTCAGTTTATACACACGTTCTCTATTCATCGATAGCAAAGAAGTCTAAAGTTTATCACATTGTGGGGACTTCTACCTACAGCAAAAAAAAACTTTTACATTATGTAGTGACAATAAACTGAACTATTTTGTAGAATTTAGAATCATGTTTATTTAGGACTGACTGGTTCAAATCAAACATAAATGTCTGTCCAGTTCTGTTGTATTGTATCAATATTGTTATGATTGAATCTTTTCTATGAAACTACATATTTTAGAAGGAGTAATCCTACTCGTGGTATGATTTATTTATTAATTGATCAAAAAATATTAATAAAAAGATTGGAAATAGCAATCTCAGCTTACACAAGTACAATTTTAACAAAAATAAAACCGACTACAAGGTTCGACTCGATTTCTCTTGGATGCCATCATCAGATATTAATGCCCTTATCATAGTACCACCGTTGGGGCCACCTTTCCATTAAAAAAAGAATCATCAAAATCGGTTCATAAACGACGAAGTTATCCGCGAACACACATAAAAAAAAGTAAAAAAAATATATATATACAGTCGAATTGAGAAACCTCCTCCTTTTTTTGAAGTCGGTTAAAACAAGAAACTGTACGAAGGGATAACTCTTTGTCTCCGAAATCGAAGGTCCAAATTAAAGTGGTTCTTTTATACTAATTGAACACACATTTGCAAATCATGAATTCTTCATTAAATGAGTTTATTGATCAAGTATACTTAGAAATGAATGAAGCAAGAATAAAATTAATGACTATATGAATGAGTACAGAAATAACAATTTCGGTCGACAACAATTTGCTTAGTTTTTTAGAAAAATTCTTAGAAATTGCACTAAATTTGACAAGACAAGTACTGACTTAGAACGATGAATGCATATCGCATGAAACAAATACCTGAAGCTTGAAATAAATCTTTAAAAGTCACATGCCATTACAAATTAAGACTAAAATTATGACGAAGTGTCTTACCATGACTGATTTAAACTTGTCAAACTACTGAAATGCTCTGAAATACTTTTGTAACATCTTCACATTACAAAAAGATTTCTGAAAATGTTCGCTTGCCAACGGGAAATTGAATGCAGTATGCTTAGCATAAGAAATATTAAAACATTAGACACATCTCATAAATGACTGACACTACATGGTGGTAACAAGAATGGAAATGAGCTTGACGCATAGTTTCATACTAAGGCGGTATGAGGCGGCTAATGGTACGGAAGACTGTTTGCAGATGGTGCGAACAAATAATCAAGAAGGCTGGGTACCCTTGATATAAGTAGCAAAGGTTAAGAAGACAACGGTCTTTGGAAAACCCTTTTACTGGAAGGGTTTTTGTAAACTAAAACTTGATGATGAAAAATATTTGTTAATTATTTTTTATTAATATGACTCTAATAAACTTTAAAAAAAAATAGGTTTATAATAGACTAAAATAGATGTTAATAGTTGTAAACACTTATATTTAATTAAATTTGCCACGAATAACTTCGAAAATTGAAATTTTCTAGTATCAACTCAAATTAATGAACAAACAAGTGTAAGATGATAGGTTCACACGAAATTTTTGCCTCGAACTATTTAATAAACCCTCCAGTATCTTAATACAGATTGTAAAATAATATATTTATGAAGTTCTGTAATTATGATAATTTAGTTACCGGAATGTGAACAGCAGATATACAGAGTGTTATATTATGTTACAATACAGCTCGTTTCAATCCTACCAGCAATATATTAGTGTCCGACCGAAACGGGTTTATCAGCCGAAACCGAACCTTGAGCCTAGCTTCCAGTTTCAGCCGAAACTAAAACTCTCTTAACCCCGAAACAAACGCGAGCATGTTCCTATTTTTCAAAAGTTTTCTTGCGTTTTATGTAATTAGGGTTACTAATTTTGTATTTTTATCAAAATTTAATAAAATAAGGTTACATAGGTTTTGAGATCATCAATAATTTAGAATTTTCTATGCAGATTCACAAAATTTAAAAATAGTGACCATTGTACGTTCCATTTTATTTTTCATTCCGTGGCTAGAGAGCTTCTTTTAGATTAGTGTCTTGTAAATTTTAATGTTGGTTAAATATTATCGATATGCATTCAAACTCACGTCTTATGTATCGATATACCTATAATCATTTTGAACTACTAGTTGTATTACTAATAGTGTAAACCGAAAGTGCAGCACTTCGATCATAAATATTGATCGAAGGTGCAGCATTAAACCAGAAAGGTATTAAGAAATTGTTTAGCTAAAACAGAAAAACGACCACTTTCTATTTTGTCAGAATATTTACGACTATTTTAAACGAAAAACATCATAGTTCAGGTATATGCATTGAAAAAAGATTTCTCATAATTTTCGTTCAACAAATTTGAAACAATATCACAATGATGCCTAAAAATTTTGTGGGTCAAAATTGCGAATGTACCACAGTGACTCAAAATTTATCAATTACCAAAAACTGTACCTTAAATGTATTATGATGATAAATGTATTACGAAATTATAGATAGTAGATCCAGTAGGATAGTTTCCGGGAAATAAAACAACCGTGTCAGTCCGTGTCTCGTTTACTTACGTTTATTATTATCATGAACTAGCTGAACCCAGACGTTGTAAGGTTAATCTATAACATAACTAACAGATTTTTTGGAAACCGATTAAGAGATATTACCAAAAACTGAAATGTCTCACTCACAGAAATCTAAACTCCTTTGAAAAAATTGTCTCCTGAATCCTCTCCAGTCCGGTTTAAAATGTTTGTTATATACTGAAATCTAATGCATTTTAAACATTTATTTGCATATGCAATGATTAAAGTACACAATAAAAAAATATGACATGAATATGTATTAACCACATAAATATATTAAATGTTAATCATTTACATGCAAAACATAAACTCAGCTCAATTCGATTTACAATTATCAGACGAGCGGTTAACTCAGCAACGTGGGCGTATGAACCCGTGTGAGTCACTAAGTTCACTTAGTGACCTACGAAAATTCACAAAAAGAGGCAAAAAGATGGCCGAAGGTTCGGCCATCTTTTTGCCGAAACCTAAACTACGACCCATGGACCCATCTAGTGTCGACTAGATGAGTCCATGGGTATTGTCAGTTGCTTAAAAATTATGTAATTTTAAAACAATAAATATTCTATTACGTATGTTATTACTTCTCACGATATGATTGATATAAATCCATTTAACTCATAAAACATTTACTAAAATTAAATATTCTAATTTTTCACAAATTTTAAGTTTTTAAGTAAAATCGATAGTGACTTTAAATTGAATCGGTATCGTATTAAAGTAAATATAAGGAAAAATAAAAGGTAAAAATAAAAAGTAAAAAAACATTACATAAGTTATTTAAATACCGCTTTGGTTTTGTGTGGGAATTGTACCACATTTTACCATACTCAAAATATTATGAAAAAAGGGTCTTGAAATAATATGTTTTCATTGAAATAAAATTTAACAGTATGTTAAATAATGACAAAATAAAAGCCTTTGCCATGGCTCCAGCCGCTCGTGTATGTTGGTTTACTCAGTAAATAGTAGTCTATGTGCTATTCTGATATTTTACATAAGCTACATTACTGTAAACTTTCATTCGTTCAGAAGTTTCTTAGTGAAAGAGTAACAAACATCCATACGTCCATCCTCACAAACTTTTGCCTTTATAATATTAGCAAGAGGTACTAAGATAGGTTAGAATTATTGGTACAAATTTCAGGTAACCTTATAAATGAATTCTGTCACCAACATGCCTATTCACCTGTGTTTTAAACCTTAAATTTCAAGTGATTTTTTCTATTGTAGATGCCGTATTCTGATGAGGTTATAGCGGCCAGGACTGAAGAATATGAAGTGGCTGTGTCCTGTAATCATTCTTAACTTAATAGCGTTTAAAATTATTGTCGGGAATGAAGTAAGTATAGTTTATAAAATAAAATAAAAATTGCTTGAAAAAAAGCAACAATATTTTTATTTTCATCATTAAATTCTAATCAAAAATATTTGTTATAAGAGCTTTGATTTACAAAATAGAGCAAAATCGTAGTAGTCAATTTTTTCAATGTTGTAATTATATTTAAACTTTCTCCTTTCTCTATTTTTGTTACACTTGGAGTCTGAAAACAAAAAGAAAATAAATGTGATAAGCATACAAAGACTTAGCATTATTGAAAACCACAGTCAAAGCATTTTTTTAAATATACATATAATATTTTGAGCTGTCTGCGAGATACCAAGTAAAGTATGTAATTTGTTTAGATATATGAAATAGTTGTACATTAAACCCTGATAATTTAACTACTGTAAAATAATTTTTGTTGATTTTGTTAACCTTTGTAAATGTTTTCAGCTTCAAAGCTTCTATACATAATTAATTTCCTGATTCAACAAAAGGCATACATTTTAATGCAATCAGAACTGCATTGAGTATATATGCACACTGGATTAAAAGAGTCTAGTCGCATCATCGTTGTTGAAATGGTTCCGTTCACAAAAAAAGTATCTATCGATTAGCCAAATTGAAACATGTCTTGTTCGATTTCAATGACGGTGAGGGAACTGTAGCTTTTCAAAAGAATTGACCTAGTTATCCATGTGGGATAGAGATTGTTATCATCTGCTATGTATTGTTGGTGTGTCGATATATTGTATGAGAACTTATAAACGTTGCAGATTGAAAGCGATGTCGCAACACAACATGACAATGCGCGTATGAATAACAGGAACTATAGTCAAAACTCGGAACAAGTTATTGAAAAGACAGGTTAGTTTGAATAAGTTACTTTACTGTGATTTTGGTGGAACTTAGCAGATATTAAGATGTAAAAAAATAATGATTTAGAAAAAAAAAAAGAATTTATACATCATTTGAACTTGGGTTAAATAGTATGCAACTAAATACAGTTTTATTCACATATCTACTAATATTATAATTGCGAAAGTAGCTCAGTCTGTTATTACATTTTCACGAGTATGCAGTAGAATTGATTTTAATAAAAACTTTTTCTGTCATAACACTTAGAAGGTATAATATAACCTCAGTAAGACGTATATCTATCCGTACACCTCATATTTTATTTTATACCAAATACTCATACTTCATTTATGCCAAAATGACTCTACTCTGCCTGATGGAAAGCATGAGTAGAATCCAAGAGTGGTGGTCACCATACTGCGAATGCAGACAATGCAAGAATGCAGCATGGTGACCCACACCATGGCGGGCTAGTGATGCTTCTGCATCATTGGGCTTCCGGTCTCGCACTCACCAACGAAACACGACAGCATGATCGCTGTCATTTTACGTTGATTTTCTGTGCGAGGGTAGTACCGCCCCGGTCGAGCCGGCCCGTTCGTGCTGAAATCAGCGTGGCTCTACTACCATACATCTAATATCATACTGTATAATATTAGTTAGTAATTACTCATTTTAAAGAACGATTGAATAAGTCCATACAACATTTATTGTGGGAATCCTCTTTTAATATTGAATAAACTAACATATTACTTTTTTACTCATATAAAATGTTTTTTGGTCACAATGTCCCTATGTTTCTTTGTACACTTTTTAGAAATGTAAATATAAATTCTGTCAGAACGGCCTACGTAATGCTGTTTGATCTTAGATTCACATTTGAAGCGGAATTTATACTCGACCTGGGGTCGGTGGAGCGAGTGTCTGGGCGGCAGCAAAACCAGGCGACGACACTGTTTACAACGACAAGTATGCGGCGACTCTCTACGCATAGAAATCAAGAGGTACCTTCTATATTGAATGACAACAATTTCATATGTAAATCGTCTACATGTTCAGGAAAAATATCAAACTTCACTTTTATAAGCAAACATACAATATGTTCCAAAAGAGTTACGACTTTTTGATATTTATTCGTTCCTTATTACATCGATGTACAGATTTTGTGCGGACTCATTTTTTGACTGATAGGCGAAGTATTTGAAATATTTACAATAATCTTTACTGATATCTTTAAGTATAATGATGATATGTCTAATATGATACATTGATGTGTTAAATCATGACACTAGAGCCCCGTTTTACAGGTTACATATAAGTTCCGGATAGCTTGACACAAAATCGGTGAAACAGCGACTAAATATTAATGAAGTAGCTCAACAGTGGTCAAACTTTTGTTAAACAGTGGGGCCCCATGATAAATTTACGCTGTTTTATTCGTGTATGTTATTCATCAAGTTATATTTGGATCTTAGTACAAGAATAGTAACTATTGTACAGTTAGTGATTGCATATACAGTGCAAAAAGATTTTATTTTACAGATTGGTCCAGACTTTGCTTGTACGATTTATGTTTAACTTAAAGAAATATCCACTATCAGACTGACTGTTAGTTGATTGAGAATATTTCCTGCGAAATTCGGTTTGCCAGAGATTGTTTGAAACTTTACCAAGGTCTTAAGAATCTTTGCTTTGTTTTTCTTTAGCAACATATAATGAATTATGTTTAGTGAAGAATAAATAGGGAAGAAGACTTTCTTAGATTAATAATTTTACCACAACGATAATACTTTAGTCGTAGCACCTATTTTTCAATAATGACTTCAGTTAACGGTGCGAAGTTCACAAGGTACTAGAATTAATATAACTAGACGTTTTGCAGACGATCATAATACTTATTATTTAACACTTATTATCTATACAAATAAATAAAATTGGAGTGTCTGTTTGTAATATTAAAATAACCGCTTTTTACTAAATGCATGTATATACACGGTACATATACCAAAAATGTAGTTGAAAATGTTTTTGTCTGTCTGTCTGTCTGTCTGTCTGTTTATTCCGGGTAATCTCTGGAACGGCTGGACCGATTTTGACGGGGCTTTCACTGGCAGGTAGCTCATGATCCAGGGAGTAACATAGGCTCTTTTGTTTAGACTAACTTTGTCCCGCGGCGTTACTCGCGGTACAACAATAACCGCGGGTAACACCGCGAGGTTCAACTAGCTTTATATATTTTTTTAGAAAGAGTGATTTTTTTAGCGATAAATATAAAATTAATATTTTAAAGCGTAGTAAGTCTGTATTTGAATTTCCTCTAGTTTTTTCGTACTACTTTCGTTATAGGCAGTTGTTTATTTTTATTTACTACTCCTTTCAATAATCTTAATCATTTCTTTTAAAATAGATAGGTTACAAAGGTATCTGTTTGTATTTCAAATTAACAGCTATATAACTGCTGTACTTACATCAAACTTTTTATCTCTCTGTTTTTTCCAAATAATCTCATGAAAGGCTGGACTAGTTATGACGGGACTTTCACTGACAGATAGCTGATTTTACAATAAGTAACTTAAGCTACTTTTATTTTAGAAACAACAGGGTTAAGCTGAAATAAAATTCAGCTAAATACCGCGGGCGCAGCTAATAAAATCAATTAAAACAATAAAATCTAATATTGATGACCTGAACAATACAAAACTCTGTCTTAAAAAAAATATTTGATGAAATAAAATTGTTATAAGAAAACCTGAGTTTCTTACTGATTGTTATTAATAGTAAATAACTTGATATTGACAATTTGGTGGGCGTCCTAATACTTAATCACACTTCACACTAATATATAAAGGCGAAAGTTTGTAAGTATGTATTTTTGGTACTTCTTCACGCAAAAACTACTGGACGGATTTGGATTAAACTTTACAGTAACATAGCTTATACATCAGAATAAAACATAGGCTACAATTTTGCCACGATAACCGACATACACGCCGGCGGAGCCGCGGTGAACAGCTAGTTATTATTATAAACGTGAATGTCAGTTTGTTTGTTACGCTTTCACGCAAAAATTGCTTAACCGATCATCATTAAACTTTGTACACCTATTCTTGGCGGTATTCGAAGTAACATAGGATACCTTTATTAAATGCGAGCGACGCCGCGGGCAAAAACTAGTATAATCATATTGACGTAACTAAAAAATCCTAACAGTAATTTTCATAGATTAATTATAACTTTAATTCGATTCATCATCATTAACACCTTTAACAGAACACGGCTGGATAATTAGGCGTTCACGACAGTTGATTTCTAGTTATCAGAATAATATAATATTTTATAGATAAGCAAACGATAGTCTCATCCGCAGATAAAGATAGACTTTTAGGAAGAATAGTTAATTTATACCTAACCTTTCAGATTAATGATACTTTATAATTGTAACCGTAACGCATAGTGCACACTTAGATTAAACTACATAATATTTAAATTTGATTTACGATTATCTGAATACCCGTGAGTTCGAATAACCGAGGTCTCAATAATCGAGTGTACTGTAATAGTGTTGAAAATGTCTAATTTTGAACACTATTACAGTGTATATTTTTTAATAATAATAAATTTTATTTTTGAGAACACTATTCAAGAATAAGAAGGATACTAGTTCAAAATTACTTACCTATATATATATATATATATATATATATATATATATATATACTTACTACCTTTTATCCTACTAATATTATAAATGCGAAAGTTTGTAAGGATGGATGGATGTTTGGATGTTTGTTATTCTTTCACGCAAAAACTACTGAACGGATTTGGATGAAACTTTACAGTAATATAGCTTATACATCAGAATAACACATAGGCTACTATTTGACGCGACAGCCGACATATACGCGGGCGGAGCCGCGGGCAACAACTAGTATCTTTATATAATGTAAAGATGAAGAATTTATCGAATATAAATTTACTTTGACTACAAAATTCTAGAATCCTTAACGGTGGCGATGACTGGTTGTTAATTCGAATTAGAAATAAGAAACTTGGTTAAATACCAATAGAGAACTCATATAAAACATTGAATCATGAAGTTCTCTAGACTGGAATTGATTTGTTTGCAAATGTTCGTTTGAAAATCTGTTCAATTTGTAAACCCCGATCTGAAAACGTTTATTTATATCTTTTAATCGTTGGTAAAGATTCTTACAGACGAATTCTTATTAAATTTAGAAATCCTAATAGGATTTTATCTAATTAGATTAAGGTACAGATTCAAAACTTGTCCTCAGATATAAACTAATTTGATTCAATTGCTAAATAAATTTACTATAGAAAAGCGTTGAACAAAAACATATGTTATAATAAATAATACGATGTTTGTTCTTAACAGTTATGAGGAAGATTAAAAAAAAAAACTTGGATTGATATTATGAATTTCTCAAGCCACCTACAAATTAATTAATCGTATTTTTCTTACAGGTGCATAGATTATCCAGATCAACTCAAAAAACCAAGTGTTCCAAGAAAAGAAACAAAATTTGTTATTGTGAGTATTATAAAAATGCGCAAAATGAAGCTATTTTATAACAACTTTTACCATTAACTTTACATCATCATTTCGTGCATGTAATCAAATTAATACGCCTGTTTTCAACACTTTGAGGTTTTCGAACAAGATTCCACAAATTCCTGACGATAATTAAATAATGTTAGCAATACTTGTACTATGTTTTCGCTTGACTAACGGGCTCGTACGTCATATGTTATCATACGACTTAGTGTAAAACAAACATTATACTTGTAGAAAGATATGTGGTGGCCGTAAATAATGTATCGAATCTTTCAATTGTCATATCTATGAACTTAAAAACACTTTACATCTATAATTGTAAGTGTAGCATCTCTACTTTGGAGATGTACGTTACGTAGACTTGCACACACGTCTACCTTCTTTTCGCGCGGCGGTTGCGTACGAGACTGTACAGTGTACGTCTAGGTATATAAGTGAAAGAGTGAGTGAGTGCATGAGTGAATAACCTAGTGATGTGACTAGATAGCAGTGTCGGGCATTAATCAATTATTCTTTTAGTTAACTATTAATTGATTAAAAAGTAACTGTGATTAAATCAATTGCAATTTAATTAATCTTAATTAAATCGCATTTACAATTTAATTATTTAAATTAATGCACATCACTTGTAAATCACAATTAAAATAATTGCACTTAACTTTCTAATTGTTTTATGAAACAATTAACAATTAACTTTTTGGGGAGTTTTGTTTAGATGAGAACGATGGTTCAAACGTGCTTCGTGCACACAACTTATATGAGCTTTGGAAACGATTTACATTTATTTCGAATAATTTCGATATGCATTGCGCGCTCAATTTACAGAAATAAGTACAAGTATTGTATTTTATGCAAGACTTAGAAGAAAGAAAATATATTTACTATCGTACTTAAAGTATATATTAATTATTGTATTATGTTAATATATTATTTATATTACTTAATGTATAATAAAAATATATTTGACTTGGCGAATCCGCACATGCCCAATATTAAAACTGATAAGTTGAAAATTAATTGTTAATTGGTCAATTGTTACTTTTTTTCGTAAAATAACTAACAATTTATCAATTGTTAACTGTTTTTTTTTTTTTTTTTTTTTTTATGTTTGACCCTGCCATAATGACTCTACTCTGCCTGATGGAAAGCATAAGCAGAATCCAAGAGTGATGGTCACCATACTGCGAACGCAGACAATGCAACAATGCAGCATGGTGACCCACACCATGGCGGGCTAGTGATGCTTTCGCATCATTGGGCCTCCGGTCTCGCACTCACCAACGAAACACGACAGCATGATCGCTGTCATTTTACGTTGATTTTCTGTGCGAGGGTAGTACCGCCCCGGTCGAGCCGGCCCGTTCGTGCTGAAATCAGCGTGGCTCTACTACCTTGAACTGTGTAAAAATATGATTAACAATTAATTAATTGTTAGTTTAATTGTTAATCATTTATAGTTAATACAATTAAAATTTGCCCATCACTGCTAGATAGACGCATACACTACAGTAAGAGTATGTCGAAATGACAATTTTATAAATAATTGACAGCCACAATTACGTCAGTTGGATTCCGAGGACGTACAGAAGAGATTTCGGGGATTCTCACAGTGGAGTTCGTGGACAATTTGCTCCAAAAGATGTATCACGGTAAGACGAAGGTCAGTACATACTATTGGACGTATTGCGCTGTATTGATTTAGAGTGATTTCAATTGAATTATTTTTATTTTTTGTTTATCCATACTAATACCTGTTATAAATTAGAAAGTAACTCTCTCCGTCTATCTGTTACACTTTCACAGCTAAACCGCTGCACCGATTTCAATGAAATTAGGCATGGAGATGGTTTGGATTCTTGATTTGACGGAATTCTGATCAAGGACACAAACTACGTTACTTTTACAAAGATAAGCGGGACACACGGGCGGAGTCGCGGGCAAAAGCTACTTGTTCTATAAGTTTTATTCTGTTTTTTATTTCTTTTACTTTCATTCGCACCCGTAAAATAAACTGATTGATCACAAAGATCTTGCTCAATTATGTCATAGTTATTTCTGTTTTAAGTATATGTTTAGGCTAATAGGTCTGCGACAGATCTTTGGTAAAAGCTAATGGATAAATTTATCGCCTTGTATTGCATGTGGGAAGTTTATGTTATTCGTGACGAATACTGTTGGATGATGTAATACACGTGTAACTAATGGGAATTGGTGCTGTTTTGTCAACAGCAAATAATATGTCTACTGATAGAAGATTTTTATAGGCTTGGCAATCGTTTTATCAAAGTTAATGGTAGTTCTCAGTATATTAAGGTTCATTACATCAAGATTTCTTCTATTGTGAAATAAAACACATAAACCTCATACAGATTAATTGTAATCGAATTACAGGAAAAAACTTGAATAAAGAAAGAAAGAAGTAGATGACTTTAGGTAAAAATGTCTCTTATTTCGAAACACTCAAAAGACTTTTGACTGCATGATAGGAATAACTTAACGTTATTGTTTTACTCTGTAATCTTAAGCCAATGTGGCAGATCATAAAATTCAGCATAGTATGTGGTGTGACGTATTGGAACTGTTAAAAACGAAGAAAGCTCATAAATAACAAAAACAATAATATACAAATATGAATACTATAGTTCAAATATTATTATAGTATTTATGGCATTGAAGCTGTTAAAAACTGCTAAAAGTTTATTCAGTTTCAATACGTAACACCATATACTCTGCTGAACCTTATTATCTGCCTCAGCGGTCGGAAAGTACAAGGTAAAAGGCAAATAATATGGCATAGCGACAGTGTTGAAATATTGAACGTCTATAAAAGATAGATTTTGTTTACAGATATTTTGTTTTAGGCGATAAATGTTTGGTCAACTATAAATTAACGGTGGTTGTAACTGGCATTCGTGGTTTTCTTGTTATTAATTGTTAAAATATGTGAAAATGGATTCATGGCTTATTGTTCTACTTATTTATTATGTAAACATGATTCGTAGTAAGGTTTTGACATTAGTAAACAATTATAAAACATGGCGCGTTACCTCTACCTCGAAAATCTTTGATTAATCATTTGTATCACCAGAAGGAGAGAGAGAGTGAGTTATGTGCAAGAAATAATTTATTAATCAAAAAGTAGGTATGCTAGAAAAAGCGCGACGGAGACGGACGGGCTTGGACTCCGGTAACCCTGGACTTTGAAAAAATGAACAAAATTACGTTCAACACCTGTTTTTTTGTGAGCGTGAGGTACTCAAACGATTGGTCTTCTTGTGTACGGGTGTCGCTTCCTACATCGCTGAATGCTGTGGCTCCGATCCCCAAATAGGTCAACACTTTATGTGATGCACAAATTGTTGTTCTGCGTTCTGTGTCCTTATAATTATATTAATTTTTTTCAAAGTGAGGAAGTTGACATTTAAAATTTTTTTTTTTCCGAAAATCTAATCTCGAGAAAAATAAATGTACAAACACAAAAATTAAAACCTCACACATTTCACACAAGCGGTCGCTTACGTATAATTCCCGTAATGTGTAGTAGGTTCACTTGGTCTAATTTGTCTTTTACGCACGAACGAAAAATACAAGAGCAAAGTTTCAGTTATTAGCAGCGCCTGAGAATCTTTCATATATAATTCCCTGAATGTCTAATTCCCCGAACGTCTAATTCCCCGAACGTATATTCCCCGAATGTCTAATTCCCCGAAAGTCTAATTCTCCGAACGTCTAATTCCCCAAACGTCTAATTCTCCGAACGTCTAATACCCGACGGTCCATTTACCCTAAGGTCCATTCCGTGAAGGTCCATTTCCACCGAACGTACATTTCACGACAGCGGTTAATTTCATTAGTTCTAATTCACGGAGCGTCTAGGGAGTCTTAGTGGCTAGGAATTTGATTAAAAACAATCTCATCAACAATCTTAATATAATATATAGACTAAAATCATTTCTAATACCACAACTAAACCTAACTTAGTTATTGTCCATAAAATAAAAAATAAAATCCTTGATATACGTTTATCGGTATAGGTTTCATTCAAATTGCCTTATTTTAATGTAAGAAACATTCACTACTTTGACTCCATCAAATACTTTTCTCACTGTATTAATGGGGTTCATGATCACACTTATATCTTTCAGTCTGAATTTAAAATGCCTCTTTTATGAGCTCAAAATGTGCCATGGTAACCATGCAGTCTGGTAAGAAATTGATTAAAAATTGCCAAAAACGATTTAAGTATATTTATCAGCAGCTGATAAACATACTTGAAACTATAAGCTAAAGTTCATATTAATCGTTAGTTATAACAGCTTTGCAAGAGAGAATAAAACTCAAATACGCTAATCAATATAAGTTTTGCTCCGGATTGTGCAAGTTAAAGAAAAGAACTAGCGAGAACAAAAATACAAGAGCAAAGTTTCAGTTATTAGCAGCGCCTGAGAATCTTTTCATTTTTAATTTTTCTCATAAATTTTGTGTATATTTAAGTCTAACTTACTGACTGTACTTACCATGAGTGTGATTTTATATTTTAAAGAATTTAATGCCATATTAAATCGAAGTTTTTTTTGGTATTATTCGAACCATTATTAAGAAATTACATAAAATCAATTTTAAAAGTAAACACATTTTCAACTGCATTCATGAGAACTGGATGGATGGAAGTGAAATTTTTTTTTCCAATTACAGTGTATTAAAATTGAATACTCAGATAACTCCTATGGTCATTGACATCCTTATCTAACAGCTTTAAACGAATAATTCTTGTATTTTTATGTAATCTATATTTATATAATCTCGGATAGTAATCCAATGATTTTCATGAAATTTTGTGTTCGGGGGCGATATATCGACTAAATCAAATCTATCTATTTATCAAAAATACCCTCAAAATTTAGGTATGAAGATAATAAACTGTCGTAAATGTTACTGTAACTGTGTGTTGGACTGCTACTTAAGTCTGATGCTCTTTAGAGCAGTAGTTTATTTAAAAAAAAAACTGTAAATGTACATTATAACGTATTTAATTGTAGGGCTGTATGCATAACCCATTTTTCATTTTGACAAGGTAATAATATCCATATCTTTATAGCCATACACTACAATGTTTACACATCTGAGCGGCGTTGGGAAACTGTAATAATTTAATCTCATGGCTACAGCTAGTAAACCTGTGAGTTCCTTTGGGGGCTATTTTATAGTATAGGTAGGTAGGTAAGTGAACATTACCGTCTACTGATGCTATGTTGTAAATCCTCGTTCCAATATAGGCACGAAGAAAGAAATATTACGGTACGAGAATTCAACCTACATCTAAATTTGAAATCTATTGAGATTGATTAGAATCCAGAACTGTTAGCATTGTTTCTAATTTTTTTAGGATATTGATGCAATCTTTCACCAAAAATAGGAACATAAAGGTTATATTTTTTACCCAACTAGGGCAACGCGGGTTATGATTTTCATAGGCAATGTATGTATGCATGTATATATGTATGTTCATCTGTTCCGTCATAGCTCCTCAACTACTTCTTGGAACTGGACAAATGAGATATCATTAGGAGCGTCTTGATCGTCTGCTGTGTGTCACCGAATCTAATGTGGCGCCCTCCATCGATCATAAAGTTCGGTGTTAAAAAAATAATTTGAGATAAATATGCCGTATTTGGTATCATTAGAAAGGGCGTCACTTGTACATTTCAAATATATATGTGTCGGAGAACGAGTAGTTTTTGGAACGAAGTTCCTTATCGCGCGTTGTGAAAGAATTCATTCTTCTCAGAAAGACGGAAAAAAATCTTACGAAAAGTTGTCACGACACAAAAATTCTTATGAAAAGTTGTCACGACACTTTTTGCTACAGTAAGCGATTGTAAGCCGTGCGGCGTGCGCATGTTTCTCTGTCTCTCTCTTACAGAAAGCAAGCCAGACAGACATTTTCATTTCTATTTCGCATTGAACAGTGTGGTGTCACGACGATTATTTTTGTTGAGTATACAGTGTGTATGTCCCAAAATTCAACGATAAGCGGGCGCCTAAAGGTAGACCTGCTAATGAGTACATAAGGAAAAATAATAAAAAAAATATACCTAGTTTTTTTTTTGTTACAAGAAAAATTTAGAATTTCTTTGAAAATTTATACCTTTCATGATATTTTGATTTTTTACAAGATCATGAGTCAAAGTACACTAAGAGTAAAAATATTTCATAATTTTGGGGGAAAAAAATGTTTTTGTGGTAGGTGTCACCACTAGTTAAAGCGAGCACCCGGTATAAAGGATAGCGGCCGCACGAGTTGCGGGTACTAGCCTATTGGCTCTTAAACTAACTACCCACCGTTTCGTATTGAAGAAAAATAGAATCAACAGATCAGTTTAGTACGGACATTGTACGAGGAAGGACAAGCTGTAAATAAGCTAAGTACATAGTTTTCTTAATTATTGTAATTAACTATTAAACGTTTGTAACTAATAACTTAAGATGTAACTTTTAAAAGAGTGGCCATGAGTTTCTTTGCCAGTATTCTTCTCATAAGGCTCTACGCATTTTGGAAACTGGAGGTTATAGGTCCACATCGACGTTCAGTGGATGTTGGTGTTCTCACCTAATTCACTTTAACAATGTTGTGCTGATCTATGATTTTAACTGTAGCTTCATTAATTCAATAAACTATTGGAATTCTATATTGTCTTTGGTTGTGGAAATAAACCCTACCTATCAACGTGTGTAATAATTAATTGATTAAGAGCGATTTCTATTGCTTTAAATCATGCCACTTGACAAAATATGCAAGTGACGTCGGCGAAGCTGACGACCCAACTAGGAAAAAAAAACAACGTTGAAAAAGTATGAAGGAAGTTTGAAAAGTCGTAGTCACACGTCTATTCATTAATCTGTGACGTTATATAGAAACGTACCGTAACACTCACAACTCGGGACTACGGCTTTTCAAACTTGTTTCAAAATTTTTCAGCGCTGTTTTATGTCAACTGCGACATGGTTTAAGCTTTCGCTTCAGAATCGTTTCATATTTTTTCATGTGAAGCTGTGAAGCTAGTAAAACACTGACCTCTATTATTACAAGACTTGTAATAATAGAGGTCATTGTAATAGTATCTCATAAAAACAATAGAAATCGAACTTCCCTTTACTTTCCATTATCACTTTTTTAAAACTCCACGTAATCTGATCAATTGGAAAAAACACTGAAGAACAAGAAAATGTTGATAGACGTAACGTAAAAATATTTAATAACATTTATATAGCCTATGGCACCGGGGCCATTACTACAAATCTATTTACAACTCATTCATTAAAATCGGTTCAATAGTTTGGACGTGACGGCGGACAATACAAACATAAATAGACTGCCAAAAATTCGGATTTACGTTGGGAAAATCAACAACAGATGCGGTCATATCTGAAAGGAAAACTGTCACCGAGTCAAGGTTTCAATACGTCTTAGGTATCTTCTTAGATATATCTGGCGCCTTCGACAACGCGTGGTGGCCCATGTTATTGCTAAAATTAAAATCAAGAGGATGCTTTAAAAATATTTATTCCCTAATCTCCTCATACTTCACACAAGGCACAACAAAATTAAGACTTGGGCATCATTCTGTGTCGAAGGCGCTTACGATGGGGTGTCCTCAGGGCTCGGTGCTAGGTCCATACTTGTGGAATATAGGCTTCGACGATTTTCTTACAATACCTATACCACCCGGATGTACTCTAAACGCGTATGCGGACGACGGTTTATTACTGGTGGAATCTGATACTAGAGCGTGGCTTGAGAGTCTGGCTAATAGATGTTTGAACTTAGTATCTCTATGGGGTGTACGTAATCGCTTGACTTTTGCACCAAACAAAACCTTCCAGCTACTTCTGAAAGGTAACCTCAAATCACCGCCGTGTATTAAATTTCAAAATGTTACTGTTAAAAATAAAACCTCGGTTTGCTATTTGGGATTAGTTTTAGAAAGAAATTTTTCATTTATCGAACATATTAGAACAGTTAATGAAAAGTCTAAAAAAAGTTTCTTTGCTCTGACGAGAATATCAACTGCCACATGGGGTATTTCATTTAATACATTAAAAATCATATATGGAGCTACTTATTTGGGTGCTGTTTGCTATGGTGCTCCCGTATGGGCCGATAGAGCGACTGTAGGTGCTGTCCGTCGCAAACTGCTACAAGGCCAACGACTTGCATTAATCTTCTTATGCAAAGCATATAGGACGGTTAGTACTGAGGCATTACCGGTATTGGCGGGTGTTCTTCCGGTCGATCTCGAGGTGCAAAGACGTGCAGCCATGTACTATTCTACAAAACAAAACATGGAATGCGATTTTTTGGGCGTACGAGACCGCGATAAAATCATAAGATTGTTTCAACAGCAATCCAATGTCTATGACGACCTAATGGATGAATGGCAACAACGATGGGACGAATCATCTAAGGGGCGCCACCTCTACCAGTTCTTTCCATCTGTTCGCGAACGGATGTCGAGGACATGGCTCGAGGTAGATCACTGTGTCGCTCAATTTCTTACGGGCCACGGTAACTTTAAAAGCAAACTACACTCATTTAAATTAGTCGATTCACCATTATGTCAATGCTCAACACCCGATACTAGCTGTGAACAATCCGCTCATCATGTTCTCTGGGAGTGTAGTCTTTGGTACAATGAACGTAACACAATGCTAAATAGCTTACAAATGACATCTGGGGCGGTATACTATGGGGATCTTGTGTCAACTGCGGTGAATTTCCGTGCGTTTAGGCGATTCTGCCATACATACTATAGTAATCAAATATAGCTCACTTAGGACCCCTAATACTTTATCCGTGGTGCTTCCCGGTTTAAAAAAAGGTGTCTGCCTATTTTGACTTCATTTTGTCTCCCGCTTTGCTAAGGAGGGAAGTGGACTTATCATATTTCCAACTCCTCCTGTTTTTCTTCTGATTAATTTCGTTGCGGGTTCCAAGACAGTTAATATTTTTTCCTGGGACTTCCCGAGTGTCATAACTCGGTGTGTTCGTGGGTCACTGCTGTTGATCCTGGTGTACAGGAGTTACAGCGGTGGGCGTGTGGGTGGGATTAGTCCCATTACAGACTGCCAAAAATAGTACCCTTTCTTTTGACTTCGCTGTAGTCGGGTTACAAATGCAATGCATTCCAAATACAATATCATGATTTTACAAAACAATTTAAAGTTATTTGCTTTTGTTTGATGTAATAAAATAAAAACGAGACCCAATAAATACACATCGGCGCTGTCCATCTGTCTGTCCGTCCGCCCGTCTCTCTATCACCAGGCTGTATCTTATGAACCGTCATAGTAAGACAGTAAATTTTCACATATGATGTATATCTGTTACCGATGTAACAACAAATACTGGAAACAGAATAAAATAAACATTTAGAGTTTAGTTTTAGTATGAATAGTCCACTACTACAGAGTTTCAGTAAGGAGTAATCTTATTAAATATGCTACGTTAAGTAACAAAACATGGTTAGTTCATATACAATTAGATTCTTACTTTATCGTACATGTCTTTTTCTAGATTCACCCAGTCGAAAAATATGAGGTAACAAATATAAAAAAAAAATACAGTCGAATTGATAAACACCTCCTTTTTTGAAGTTGGTTAATGATATCTTTTTGGAACGAAGTTCCTTATGGAGCTTTGCGGAGAGGTACCCTAACCAGCAAAAAACGTCCGTAACGTTAAATAAAAAAAGCGTAAGATTGTAAAAATTATAGCGCCATCTGTAAGTAGCATGTATTATTATATTTTATGATAAGGAATTACTTTATCTGAATGGTGTTTCATGCGTGGATATTCTATATTTTGCCATTTTAATAAATAATATATTTTGCTCTATAGCTAAACTTCCCGTAATATAAAGTGTAAATGTAATTGAGAGCATCAAGTATGTTTTGTGGGCGTCCTATAATGAGGCAGCTGCCAGAGAAGAAATAACTTTCGCCGATGTTGAATGTCAAACTCCGTTCAAAGTTTATGTAGTTCAGGCTAGTCAAAGAAGCGATCAAAAAACTTTGTCTAAACCTACTTATACGTGCTCAGAATAAATATTTTGACTCACATCGAATTGAATCTGCTTTACAAAGGTAACTTTTCTTACTTGGAAATTATATGGTTGTGATGCGATCCATACCATCGATGTTCGGCTTAAAAAGAACTGTATATATCATCAATAATTCAAACAGAACATTTTAACGTTTCTAGTAGAAATTTTGGAACCATAGAGAATATTGCGGTTTTAAAAAAGAACAAGTAGGTACCTAGAATCAGCGTTCGGTAAATGAAGTACATAGTATTATCGTTTTCAGAAATAGAAATGCTGAGAAACGTTTACCATTAAATGAAGACAATATGATGAATGATAGCTTACAATCAAGGCAATGAAGTGGAATACTAACAAGGGTTTCTAAAGATTTGATAACACGCTTAACAATTATAATTCCGATCACAATATTTTACTTTACTTTACTTTAAAGCTCTATAAATGAAGATAATAAAGTTTATGAATTATTTTGCATTTTACTTACACAAAAAATGAAAATAATATCATAAAATTGTACCTATACAAATTTGATCTTCGCTTTTTTCACCCGACTGCGAAAGAAGGAGGGCTATGTTTTTCGAGTTAATGTAAGTATGCATGTATATTTCTTTGGCACGCCCTGGAGCTTAAACGGCTTGACGTATTTTTATGTAAGTGGTGTCAATAGAATCATCTTAATCGTGAGAGTGAAAATCACATCAAAAACAACAATACAAATATACAAATAATTTTACTTGCTTAACGGTTTTATTTAACTTGCCCTGTTTGTTTATTTATTTGTTTGGGTCAAATCTAGTTATTGAAATTTGATCCCCTTCCTGTAGACAGATTGATCTGAAATTTGGTACACGCCTTTAGTTCTAGTGACAATACAATTATTTATTTAAGCGGTTTTATTGAAATTAATGTACTAAAGGCTAAAAAATAATTCGGTAGGTCCTAGGTTCCAGTCATCCCACTCCTCTCCCTCATTAACCTAAGCCATTGATCAGACAAATAAATTAAATCGCCTGATCACTGCCTAAGATTGTTGATGATATTGTTTTTAATAAAATTCCTAGCCACTGAGACTCCCTAGACTTTCGGGAATGGGAACTAATGAAATTAACCGCTTTCGTGGAATGTATTTTTGGGGGAAATGGACATTCATGGAATGGACTTGGACTTTAAGGTAAATGGAACGTCGGGTATAAGACATTCGGGGAATAAGACGTTTGGGAAATTAGACGTTCGGGGAATTAGACGTCGTGGAAATAGACGTTCGGGGGATTAGACGTGTGGGGAATAGACGTGCGGGGAATAGACGTTCGGGGAGTTAAAGATTCATTGAATTAGACTTTCGGGGAATTAGACCAACTGAACCTACTAGACATTACGGGAATTATACGTAAGCGATCGCTCGAGGTTTCGATGACATACATAATGTCCGAATTCATTTCTACTACGCTAGGTTGATTTAAAATTCAGCTGGATACTCCATCCATTCAATGTTCATCCATGAAGGAAGTCAAGAAGTGGATTCGTTACATGTTAGAACAAAGTATCATGATTAAAAAAAACATAATTTAAAATTTGTTAAAGAGATTGTTACAATCACCGTTATATTTCTTTCCTTTTTAGACATGTGATTCTATTCTACTAACTTTGTTCAAAATAGAGGTTTAGGTACTAGATGTCTGCATATCTAATCGTTTTTGTTATGTATTACAATTTAAATTACTTTTATTTTAATGTTCTAATACAACATTTTAAAAGGTGCTTAATATATCGTAAATAAAATTCTCAATTGTAACCGTATCACTATCAATTAATTATTTTCACAGACACTGTTTGAAACGGGCTCTATGTGGTCGTCAAATAATAAGGCAGTCAGCCTACTGCTACATGGAGGGCAGCTTCTGCCACCAATGGATTCGCGGCAAAATGCAGCGGCGCAAGGACCCAGGTGAACTTGCACATAGGTACTACTCTAACAGTATTTATTATACTAACAACAAATACTACAACATTTGTATTATACATAGAAATTTAATTTTTCTAATTTCTTTTACGACACCAACACGTATCAATGTTATAAAAAAATAACGACTAAAGATTAAAACGATTGACTTATTGGCATTTAATTAGAGTTAACAAATTTATTCAGTAGTTACAGATGCGTTTGAAGTTTTTACATTTACACCAAAATCAATTGTTACTTAAACTTATTTACTATTAACAAGGTTAACTATTGAGGTCTTTTTTCTATAAATTGAACTTTTTAGTTATATTTACTTTATAAATAATGAACACTAACAAATGCTTGCCAATATTTACACTCCATGCTTAACAGTTATTTTGTTTAAAAATATGAGTCCATAAAAAATATCAAGTATGATATAGGGGCGTTTTTATTGTGTGTAAAAAACTTGTGATAAACGATTACCCGAGGGATACATAAATCTTGCAGCTGTGTATTATTTGCACTTTACACAACAGTCTGTGCGTAGCGAAGTACCCTAAAGTTTAAGAGCAGTTATACACTACGCGCGTCCTAATCCTATCCGAATCCGTGAAATACAGAAATCGTAATAATAAGACTCTACTTTTAGTGTACTATTATATTACTAGCTTTTGCCCGTGGCTCCGCCTGTATACCTATTCATCCAAATCGATTCACTGATTTAGCCGTGAAAGCGTAAAAGACAGATTTTATAATATTATTATGGATTATTAACTTGTTACCGCAGTGACGCGTATACATCACTTCTAATATTGGTCTAAGATCCAAATAGAAACGACCTTCACCCATCCGTTTATTGGATGAAAAGTATTTTGTATTACATTAAATTTAATATTTTGCAGGTGGGTTAGCTATAAAATTCCTGGTCAACCAATTTTTTACATTTTTTTATTTATTTATACTTCCTGTATTATAATTCCACGAGGCGTACTTAATGCCACATGGCATTATCTACCAGTCAACCTTGAATTGGTTCAGTAAGGGACAAGGCAGGTGCCTATCCTATTATACATATGATAGGGAAAATTGAGAAAGGAAGAAAAACTTTAATTCATTGGTTTATGGGTGAAAATAATAATATTGATGTTGTATAAAATACCTACATGAATGATAATAAATAAATAATAATAATAATATAAATATTTGATATATATATAAATACATAAGACAAAATACATTATTTAATATATTAAATTTGATATAAAATAGTTTTCATCTAATAAACAGATGGGTTTTTTTATGGAATAGGCGTGGCAAACGAGCAGACGTATCGCCTGATGGTAAGCGATTAGAACCGCCCATGGACACCCGTGTAGTCACAAGTGCGTTGCCGTCCTTTAGGGGATGGGGGAGGTGGGAGATAGGGTGAGGAGTTTGGGTATGGGCCTCCGGTATCCTCACTCACTCGGTAAAACACAGCACAAGCCCTATTTAACATCGGTTTCCTGTGAGGCCGTGATATCACTCCGGTCGAGAGATCTTACGGCCGGTGAAGGTATTTCCTAATCGTATCCTCTACTATATCCTTTTATAACGATTTCTGTATTACCCGGATTCGGATCGGGTTCGGATGGGGCCTAGTGCGTAATTGCTCTAAGTGAGTATCTTGCTACTGCATGATTTATGTTTGTTTTACAGTTGTGTTAACAACTTAATAATTGCTGTTATGAAATATTACATCGCTAGCTCTGTCTTGCGATTTTCATGACGTATGAAGTATTTGAATACTAAACCCGTGTACGTTGTTGAGCGATATGAACATTACCTTGTCTGTCTGACTGAGCTAGAAATAATTGCCTATAGTTACTAAATACTTGAATAATTTACAGACTGTATTCCCAGTGTTTTATATTTGATAAATATAATGATTAATACAAGGGTTTTAGGCTGCACCTTTTAGCTCTAAAGTCCGACATGTAAGATATCTGTAAAAGATTTACTAAAAATAAATGTCATTTATCATCTGAAGATACATAAAATGTTATGGCTGAAGACAAATAAATGCAATAAGAGGCTTACGTCCAGTAATGGACAATTAAAAGCTGTTTGTGTATGTGAAACTTTTGCAGGTTGAAGTTAAAATCAGTTTCATACTAATAAACATCGATCTTGGGGCATGATCGTGCCCCCTCCAAGATGAGCCAAGCGAAGCGCTAGGGCACTACTCACAACTTTGGTTGCCAATAGGTTTCCGAAATATGTAGTTTCTGAAATAATGTGTTATGTGAATATTTAGTTTCTGAAGTAACGACACAGCCACGGCATACATTTTTACTGAGATGTAGTGTTTGGGAAGTTAGGGCTGGTAGAGATAAGATGTGAAGATTCAAAAGCTTGGCTCTACATGAAATCTGATATCTTTTTCACAGGGTAATTCGGTGGGTGGGATTATATATTTTAAAAACCTTTTGATGTTGTCAATTTATACTATAATTGCATTATCAAAGCCTATTACCACTTTGATGATGAATTCGAAGAGAGCTCTTTGAAATACTTCAACTAATTGGGCAGCAACATTTTTTATTCATTTTTATTACAGACTAGCTGAACCCCGCGGTGTTACCCGCGGTTATTGTTGTACCGCGAGTAACGCCGCGGGACAAAGTTAGTCTAAAAAAAGTAGCCTAAGTTACTCCCTGGATCATCAGCTACCTGCCAGTGAAAGTCCCGTCAAGATCGGTCCACCCGTTCCAGAGATTACCCGGAACAAACAGACAGACAGACAGGCAGACAGACAGACAGACGGACAGACAGACAGACAGACGGACAGACAGACAGACAAAAATTTTTTTAACTACGTTTTTGGTATATGTACCGTGTATACATACATATGCTTTTAGTAAAAAACGGTTATTTTAATATTACAAACAGACACTTCAATTTTATTTATTTGTATAGATTCATCTAACTTTTTTTTCTTTTAATAACCCCGTAAATTATAGTGTTGTTGATTAACTTTATTCAGTAGACAAAAAGTAAACATTTTTTTGCGTTCATAGTTCGTCAGCTGTCTAGATCTTGAACATGTAACACGGCAAGTCAATGTGTGTAAACATGAATATTTTTTAGTTGCGTTTAAGATGATCTACTAGCTATTTTCTACTGTATGGCATAACTTTTCACGGGCAAGTGTTAAGAAATCTTTCGCAGTCTATTCATAAATTATTTAGCGTTTGAGAAATTTTATGAAATATTTAAAGTTATGCAGACTATAAACATAGACATGTCTATTTGGGTATGCTAATTTATTTAAAAATAGCTACGATTAGTTTATGTAGCCATGGATGAATCATTCCATCTAGAATAGACTATACAAAGTTAACCTTCACATGTATTGAATCCAGACTACAAAATATCATAGTTAGTATTATACTGAAGAGAAACATTTAAATAACAGATAGATAAAACACATTACAGAGATAGTGAAAACTAGCAAGTCCTCATCGCTAGAAAATATATTTATGTTCTACCTTTGCCCAGATTGTGATTTAAAACTTAACTGGTGACGATCAGTTAAGTTTCAAACTAGCCATAATTTGTGGCTTGATATTTAATCTATACAATTCCAAATTTAAAAATTCATTGATGATATAAAGGACTTTAGATTAGTTCGCCAAGGCTGCATGAGTCCTCTTCAGATAATGCGAGTAATATTCTTTCATGAGTTACTTAACTGTATGATAACGTCCTGTATAATTTTCCACAGAATACACATTAGTAGAGTCAAATCCAATGTCACCACCTGCGCCAGCAATACACCCAGAGGATTCAAGATCCTCACCGCCATCTCCTGTTTGCGGTAGACTGGGTCGTTATAGAGGTTCGCCGTCTGCAAGGATGAGACAGCGCATGCGCGATATGGTTCGCATAATAGGCGGACGGCCCGCTCCGCCTGGAAAGTGGCCCTGGCAGGTCGCAGTTCTTAATCGTTATAAGGTAAATGTGTTTTTTTTTTTATTTAATTTAGGTACCATGGCCACAGGTAATGTACAATGGGCGACCTTACTTTTATCCAATTATTAATTTCATTAAAACTGGGTAAGTTTATATATCACTACGCTATTGTTTTCTTCTTCTTAGGCTTTTTTAATTGCAAGATTATTTTATATTTTAGATCAATCACCTAAATGCCATTTTCCCGCGGAAGGACAGGCTACGTACCTTAATAACCCTGAGGGTGATATTAATACGAAAGTTGAACTAGTTGTCAGTGTGTTTCACAGCAAAGACTTTCAAATAACGAGGTTCATGACAAACGTGCCCAGCGGTATGACGTGCTCTTCGATTCACGGACGTGACACACAGTCAACGAGTTTTCTAGACGCAGACTGTTATACAATGCCGTCTACCAGTAAGCCCGCTTCGTGCAACGTCCTTGTAAGAGGTTTAAAAGAGCACAATAATGTAAGACGTTTTTTAACAGATTTACGTATAGAGTTACTACAACTGCCCATAGACGTTTATATCTTTAAGTAACAGAATAATGATTTGATGATAGCATTTAATTTTTTTCATCTTGTAGATAGTAAGTACGACTTTAGAATGCATAATCAACGATTCAGTATTAAAACTTTAGAAGAGTATGTTATTTACAAAATCTTACATACTTGTCTAAATATTATTATTTAACTTTGAGTTAAAATAGTTTTTAAATAAGTATTGTCAATAAATTACATTATCAATATCTGTATAGTCGCTATTCATTCCAAACATACAATTGTTAAAATACCTTTAATTCATTTGTCTAAAATCAAAGTAATTGTAATTTGTATGATGTTTTTGGAGTTCTAAAAGTCGATATTCTGGTAAATTCAATCGATTGTCAAAAAAAAAACAGAAGTAATTGTGGCTGTTTATAATTATTTGTAATTTTGCTGACTTTTGAAATAACTCTTGTTCATTCATCCTAAATCATAAGTAGGTAATTGTAATTCCTATCATGATTTGGAGTTCCTTAAGTCGATATTCTAGTAAATCGAATCGACTGATTGTGTTTGTCAAGGCAATTTTATTTATGTAAAATAACTGTAACACGAAGTAATTGTAACTGATTATTATTATTCGTAATTTTATACAGTAATTTTGTGACAATTTACTGTAAAGATTCAGACTTAGTAATTACTTCCTATGAATATGTAGATGATGATAATCTATGGAAAAAAAAACATGATGGCGTTTGTCGTGTGACTCGTGCTTGAGTTGGCACAGCGAGATTTGGCCTTTGTGTGATAATTGTATTCCGAAAAATAAATCTTCAAGTTCATCTAAAGTATTAGTTTTATTAGTTCAGAAGTTGGGATATTGGACAAATCACGCCAGGTTAAGTATATAGTTGCAGAAGATTGGTAAGTGAAAAGATTTTTATGCATTATACATTATACATACTTCCGAGAAAATAATAACTACGGGCTAGTTACCGAAACTCTTTTAGTTCATTACGCACAGAAACCACGTTCATTTCTTCAAATATTTTCATTTTCTTGCACACAGTGATGGTTGGAAACCTTATTTGATTTCTGTGTTATGTTTGTAATTGTTCATATTCCTACCAATGAATACCTATACATTCTATACAGTCTCTGATACATTCTAAGAGCTATCTGTATTGTTCTAGTCAAACTAGATAGTATTATATTGATGTATAGTAATGTAAAGTAAATAAGTCAAAGAGTTTGCTGTTAGGTAAATGACCATAATAATGTTACCTACAACTTACCGACAAGACTTGACACTCAGGAACTCGTTGCTATATTGCATTTGATCTTGTAAATACAGACATGGTGTAAGTTGAGTACACCTAAGGTAGACAAACCTACATGATAGTTTAATCTACATACCTTTGTCGGCCAGTGCATTGCTCAAATTAGGTCTACCAGGTTATGATTACTGATGTTTGTGTTTTATAACCCGGATTTGATGTATTCACAATTGGATTGACGTTGCATTCTTATAAAATGATAGTGCCATAATTAGAACAGAGAAGTAAATAAGTATGTTCTAATATATATTTATATTCTATTCATAATATGTATACATTGATTTAATTATTTTTTTCTTTGATGTTTTATTTTTTATTTGTTGTTTGATGTTTTATTAAAAGGAAAGTAATAAAGGGTGTGTGTGAATTCTGATGATTTGATTATCTAGATCTCTTTGCAGCAGGTCTATCTCTTGTTCGCTCGCTCAAGTTCAGTGGAATTAATGCCAACAATTTTTTTTTCAGAGTATATGCTTGGCTCAAAATAAATGTTGTGATTGTTTCCTCCTTTTCCTCCCCTTCCAGTGTGTTTACTTACTTTGTTAATACAAAATACCTGGTTGAATATGATATTGATTTATTTGTGTAACATATCATAGTAAATTCTTAATAAAAGATACTGATTTGTTTGTGTAACACATCATAGTAAATTCTCAATATAAGAAATTGATTTATTTGTAAAAGATATTGTAGTAAATTTTTAATATAAGATATTGATTTGTTTATATAACATATCTTAGTAAATTCTTAATATAAGATACTGATTTGTTTGTGTAACAGATTACAGTAAATTCTTAATATTAGGTTAATTTTAGCTGTAAGTTACTGGTTGCCATTGTTTCAAGCATACATACTATTAAAATGTCAGATCGTGGTTTCACCCCTAGTACAACACCTCCTGTTACAAAGAAACGCAAGTATAACTCTGAAAATAGAGAGTACTCAATAGATAGAACAAGTCAATCACGCACTCGAACGAAACGTAGACGTCGTTATCATTCTTCTTCGAGCGACTTCTCTCAAGCGTCCAATGATAGACGCAGCTCCTCATACTCACGTGATAGGAAGGCACGCCGCAATCGCGAGAAGTTTTACTCTGCTATACACACTGCTTATAAAAAGCACTCTCTTCGCGATCGGCGTCGACGACATCATAGACACCGATCAAGTTCGTCCTCCTGTAGTGATTCGCAGAGTGTACGTTCACGCAAACGACGACATGTTTGTCACCGTTCGCGTAGCAAGTCTAGGTCTAGGAGTCCATCCTCGAAACGCGCAAATATATCGGATTCAAAGTCGAACGAGACTTTAATTGAGAGTTTAGTAATTGCGTTAAAGAGGAGCAACAATAACAAAGGTAATCCGACAACTCACATGCAGGGTGCTCAAAATGTTATTACTGAGTTTGATCCAAACTCTAGAACTCAGACAATGAAAGACTGGATAAGAAAAATTAACGAGTCGGCCGAAATCTATGGTTGGTCGGAGCAGCAGACGATCTTTTATGCGTTACCCAAATTATCAGGATTGGCGAAAAAGTGGTACGACGGTCTTACCACTGTAAAATATAGCTGGCTCGAATAACAAGAAAAACTTCTTAAAAATTTCCCATGCGATCAAAACTATGGCGACCAACTGACTGAAATGTTGAACCGGAAAAGTAGAAGGAACGAAACTCTAGTTGAGTATTATTATGACAAAATTATGTTAATCAATAGATGTCAGTTAAAGGGAAGGCAAGCGGTAGATTGCATAACACATGGGATATACGATTACAATATAAGAATGAATATACAAGGTGCTAATTATGATGACCCGGAACAAGTCTTAAATCATTTTCGAAATGTTTCAAATAAACCTTTTGATTCGTTCTCTCAACGGCGACTACAGGCAAATGACAGTCGTGACAGATTACATTCTGACAACCAAAATAGAAAGCCACAGGATCCTTCCCAGGACACCAAAACAAGGTACTCCAATGATACCACCGGAAACAAAAAAATATTAGTTAACGTCACCTGCTATAACTGTGGTGAACCCGGGCACACTGTAGTTAGATGTACAAAAGAAATTATTAAATGCACAAAATGCAAGCGTCATGGACATAAAGAGGTTAACTGTACTTTTAATGCAGGCAAAACTATTGGTATAAATAACGCCGATGCGAAAACTAAAAATGTTTTAAATATAGAGGGGAATCAGGACAATAACAAAAAGTATTTTAAACAAGTAAACGTAAATGAAGTAAAAATGAATGGGTACATAGATTTTGGAAGTGAGTGCACGCTAATTAGCGACAAGCAATGTCAAAATTTAAAATTAAACGTAGATTCCAAAGACTTACCCACACTGCGCGGTTTTGGGAATAGCAGTATAGTTCCTTCTGGAAAAACGAACATTCGTGTGTCGGTTGATTTAGTACAAGTACAGGTGACAGCTTACATCGTCCCAACTGGGTTATTACCAGCAGACGTTCTAATAGGGCAATCTGTTACGGAACATTCCTCAGTAAGGGTATTTAAAACTGATAAGGAACTACTTTTATATCAAATAACAGCGAGCAAAACTAACTCTCTAGTATTCAAGGTAGTAGAAGATGGTAAAATCGATAAAGATACATTAGTCTCTGTAATTTGCTCATCTGATTATACAGGTTTTGTAAGCATCACATCAGACATAAGGCGTGAGGGTAATAATGAGTATTTCATACTGCCGGGAATTTATTCAATAACAAACGGTAAAGGATGTATTATAGCTGTTAGTTTAAATGAGAGACCGGTTATGATAAAAAAGGATAAAGTGATCGCTAGGGGTATTAGTGTGCCAAAATCAGTGCTTGACCCAGAGGAAAGATCTAGTTATGTTGTTAATGTTAGACGCTTATGTAGTGAGACCTCTCCAATAATTAGAGAAAATTTGAACATTGATGAACATTTAGAAATGGCTAACAAAACTAAATTACTGAATTTACTCAATATTTATAGGGACTGCTTTGCTTTTACCACCGGAGAATTAGGTCAGACTTCAGTCACTGAAATGCATATCAAGCTAAATGACAGTACTCCAGTTACCTATCGTCCTTACAGGCTTTCCTTGTCTGAACGGGAAAAGGTCAATCAGATTATTAACGAGTTGATAAGTAACAAAATTATACGCGACTCAAATTCGGAATATGCAAGCCCCATTATATTAGTGGCAAAGAAGAACGGAGAGTACCGCCTTTGCGTTGATTACAGGGCATTAAACCGTAAGACCGTAAAAGACAAATATCCGATGCCTCTGATTGAGGACCAGATTGATAAGTTACAAGGGCACACGGTTTTCACAACGTTAGACTTATCTCAAGGATACCATCAAATACCGGTGTCTGAGGAATCAAAACACCTCACCGCGTTCGTCACACCCGACGGACACTTTGAATATAATCGAATGCCGTTCGGGTTGACGAACGCACCTGCAGTGTTTCAAAGGATGGTCCATTCTCTCCTTAATAAACATAAAATCCCCGGTGTTCTAGCTTATATGGATGATATTGTTATAGGGTCGAAATCAATTGATGAGGGTATGGATAAACTCAGGAGGGTTTTGGATATGTTGCGTGAGGCAAATTTGACGTTGAATCTCAAGAAATGTAATTTCTTTAAAACAAAGATTGAATATCTTGGATTTGAGATCTCTGCCGATGGAGTTCGCCCCGGATCAAGGAAAATAGAAGCTGTAGCAGCTTTTCCAACGCCCCGCAACCCTCATGAGATCAGACAATTTATAGGCTTGGCCAGTTTCTTTCGACGATTCGTTCGGAATTTTGCAACTCTTGCCAAGCCCCTCACCTCGTTGACTAAGGCCGATGCAAAGTGGAGCTGGGGTAAAGACCAACTAGACGCTTTTATAAAAATTAAAGAAATTTTAACGACTAGACCTGTTCTTGCTATATATAACCCTAACTATAGCACTGAACTGCATACAGACGCTAGTCAACTGGGTATTGGAGGTGTATTGCTACAACGTGAGCATGATAAATCACCCTTAAAAGCTGTCGCCTACTTCAGTAGGCAGACGACTCCAGAAGAACAACACCTACACTCATTCGAGTTAGAGACATTAGCAGTGGTGATGTCTTTGGAACGTTTCCGAGTGTATCTTCTGGGCATCCAGTTCAAAGTGATTACAGATTGTAACGCATTAAGAACTGCACTGACAAAGCGTGATCTGGTACCACGGATAGCCCGATGGTGGCTTTTGGTACAAGACTACGACTTTACGGTGGAATATCGTCCTGGCACTCAAATGCAACATGCTGATTCGCTAAGTCGCAACCCACTTCCATGTGACGATAGTCTTTTAGAACTGGATGTTTTAAAAATTACGCAAAGTGAAAACTCATTATTGGCTGCTCAGATAAGTGATCCTAAGCTTAAACTCATAAAGTGCATTCTAGACAAAAATTGTACTGAAGCTAAGGAAATAAACAACAACTACGCACTAAAAGACGGGAAGATATTTCGAAAAGTAGGAGATGAGTTAAAATGGGCTGTGCCGCGCGACGCTCGGTGGAAAATTTGTTTAATATGCCATGATGAAAGCGGACACTTCTCCTATGAAAAGACCTTGGAGAAAATGCGAAGGGAATATTGGTTCCCGGAAATGGCTCGGTTTGTTCGAAAGTACGTGCGTGCTTGTATACCATGTGCCTACGCGAAAGAACCGTCCGGTAAAAAACCGGGCCTATTACACCCTATACCAAAACCAAATGTACCGTTTGAATGTGTACATATTGATCACGTTGGGCCCTTTACGAAAAGTAAAACCGGCAATTCTTATATTCTTGGTATTGTAGATTCGTTTACAAAATTCATTGTGTTACGGGCTGTCAGGAATACAAAAAGTAGGACGTCCATACAAGTCTTACGTGATTTTATCGGATTGTTCGGTTCTCCAAAAGTGATAGTGTCGGACCGCGGGACTAGCTTCACGTCTGACGAGTTTAAGCGGTTTGTGGATTCTCATCAGATCAAGCACGTAAAGAATGCAGTAGCAACTCCACGTGCAAATGGGCAGATCGAGCGATACGATCGCTCGATCCTTAGTTCTCTGACTGCTTTAAATATTGATAAGGACGATCGTAATTGGGACTCAGACTTGAGTAAAGTTCAATGGAGTCTGAACAATACTGTTAATAAAGGTATAGGCAAAACTCCTGCTCAAGTCGTTTTCGGAAAGGAAACTGTCAGCATGGCAGAAAGCCACTTGCACGATATATCTGCGAACCTGACTGTTAATGAAAACATTAACGCGATGCGTAAAGAAGTATCCACACACATCAGTAAAGAACAGGAGAAAATGAAAACTCGATTTGACGGAAAAAGGTGTGCTGCACGTAAATATGAAGTAGGGGAGTTGGTTATGGTTTTAAAGAATGTTCGAAACGTTGGTAACAGTAACAAACTTGTTCCACCATACAGTGGCCCTTATAAGGTATCTGCAGTGTTAGGTAATGACCGTTACGAAGTTTGTAGCGTAGATGGATTTCCAAGTAGAAAATACAAAAATGTCTATTCTGCTGATAAAATGAAGCCTTGGATACGTTTCGCTCCCCAGAATAGTTCAGAGTCAGAAAATGATTGTTCAGAAACTGAGTAGATCCTAGTATTGTTCACAATGAGACCTTATGTTTGATCAGTATCCATTTTAGAATTTTATCAACATGTTTAAATATTCTGAATACCTTTGATTATCCACCATGTTCCTATTATTCATCCACCCAAATACGATTATCAATCCTATGACAAATCCCTTTCACCTTCCAAAAATCATGCAACATTGAGCCTGAATACAAAACATGAAGAACCTGCTTCACAAATACACGGGCTGGAGGCCGATACAAGCTGTGCGTGTACGTGGTACCCCGTTTCATACTTTCCGGGCAGAGGCCGATGCACCCTGTGAGTGTACGCGGTATCCCGAATGCATCTAATAATACACGGGCTGGAGGCCGATGCACCCTGTGCGTGTACGCGGTACCCCGTTTCATTCTTTCCGGGCAAAGGCCGATGCACCCTGTGCGTGTACGCGGTATCCTGAATGTATCTGACAATGCACCGAGGCTGATACACCCTGCGTGTGTACGTGGTATGCTGATTCATTCTAGCCAGACCAGAGGCCGTGCACCCTGTGTGTGTATACGGTATTGCAAATGCAGCTGACAAGACTACCATACCTCAATGATTACTGGAAACAGAGACCAATAAACCAATGTTGAATGCTCCTACAGTGACGTCAATATCGAATCAAGACTGACTTTTACACGATTCTTATTGTGATTGTGGAACTCATTACTAGATTTTGCGAAGATTGGAACTGCATAATGTTATCAGTAATCAGTGCAGCAAGTCTTAAATTTTTCTTAAAACTGAATGTGGACATTCAATTAACAAGGATGGCCGAAAAGTACAAGGAAGCTGTTGTAGTTATAATTTAGAATAATCGATCACGATGGCAAAGTGTAACCATTATTGTTATTATTATTATTTTGTAGAATTTTGTTTGTTTTAATTTTTTTTTAATTGTTTCTGAACTTGCGACAAGGTCTCATGCCTGAGGTCAGGCACTAGTCAGAATGGCCGACTGTTAAAATACCTTTAATTCATTTGTCTAAAATCAAAGTAATTGTAATTTGTATGATGTTTTTGGAGTTCTAAAAGTCGATATTCTGGTAAATTCAATCGATTGTCAAAAAAAAAACAGAAGTAATTGTGGCTGTTTATAATTATTTGTAATTTTGCTGACTTTTGAAATAACTCTTGTTCATTCATCCTAAATCATAAGTAGGTAATTGTAATTCCTATCATGATTTGGAGTTCCTTAAGTCGATATTCTAGTAAATCGAATCGACTGATTGTGTTTGTCAAGGCAATTTTATTTATGTAAAATAACTGTAACACGAAGTAATTGTAACTGATTATTATTATTCGTAATTTTATACAGTAATTTTGTGACAATTTACTGTAAAGATTCAGACTTAGTAATTACTTCCTATGAATATGTAGATGATGATAATCTATGGAAAAAAAAACATGATGGCGTTTGTCGTGTGACTCGTGCTTGAGTTGGCACAGCGAGATTTGGCCTTTGTGTGATAATTGTATTCCGAAAAATAAATCTTCAAGTTCATCTAAAGTATTAGTTTTATTACAATAGTTTATATATCCAAATGATAAATTTTGGAAATAATGGATACTTATCTTTCTATAGAATTGTATTTGTGATCTGTTTTCAGTGCTTTCACATGTTTTTATGACGCTGATATTATAAACTCAACTAGAACTTCAGAAATGTCAAATATCGAACAATAATAGTAGAACAATTTATATCAATGAGAACAATATACAATATTTGAGTTTGTCTCTGTGTTGTTTTGATTGTAATATAACGTTTAGGCGGGAAGTATTTCAATATTACCTTTTGAAATACCCAATGAGGAACTCATATGCGAATATATATTCAAACAATGTTTGACAATATAATGGTGACACATACTTGAACAACCTGTATACAGCTTTCATATTGTAACACTTACTGATCCACGCATTTTCCTTTGAGTCTCTTTTAATCATGCTCGGTACTTATTGGTCTAAGTGAACTATCCTACCTTAAGTACGCCAGCAAAATATGCATCTTTTTTATGTTATAGGGGCAAACGTGCAGACGTATCGCCTGATGGTAAGCGATTACCTCCGCACAAGTGCATTGCCGGCTTTTATGGGATGGGGAAGGGGACAAGGGGAGGGGTTGGTGTATAGGCCGAGGCCAAGGTAAATTTTAGGTTCAGGCAGATTTTTCCATCCAAAAAAACAATTATTTATAGTGATGGAAGTATCACAATAAAAAGATTTTTATTTCTTTGAAGCAGAAACTATACGAGAACCAGTCTTTCTCTATCTTTTCCTATGCTCCTATAGGGAATGGGGAACCTATCCCGGTTTAGAACGGGCTCTTAACGGAAAGTTTAATATAGCCTATGTTACCCCGAGAAGATATGCGGTTTAATTTTTTGCCGGCGTTTTTAACAAATATCGTTATATTTTAGCCAATATACGCAAAAAATTAACAAAACCTTCCTCAATTATCACTCTGTCTTTAAAAATCGCAACAAAATTCGTGGAGTAGCTTTTGAGTTTATCGCGAACAGACAGACAGACGCGGCGGAGGACTTTATAATATGTAGTATGATAGAGTATGATAGTAATACCTTTTCTTAAACTAGGTTCGTGTTGATTTTAGTATACTACTACGCAACTAAACTTTGATATTTTTACGTAGAGCAACTGCCATTGGACTTTCACAACCTGAATACTAGGCGATATTTAAATTTGTGGATTGTTATCAAGCTTTTTAGGTCTTCAAATACATATAACAATAGGCACTGGTGGCAATTATTATACAATCGGATAAATCAGTACGTGATTGGCCGTCACATTTAAGGAGGTACAACGAATTGGTAACGAGAGAACGTAATGAGCTTGTTGTGAACGATATTATTTAGCTGCTTCCCAGCCATTGAACTAATTTCTTGAGTAGTAAGAGATAGTCTCCGAGGATGTAATAGGTTTTAAAATCTCAACTTCACCAAGTGATGTTAATCTAAGGAACTGATAGACTAAATTGGTAGCGACAGTAATACACACAAATTGTATTACATCAAGAAAGCTAACTGCATTAGTTATCATTGTAATAAATATCATATTTAACCCTATGAAGACAAGAGGTTCGGATCTCAAAATTTATAAGAGGTACCGTATCGTTCTGACACATTGAGGTACATGAACCGTAGGTTCGATTCTCAACGGTTAAGATACGGTTAATAAAGGAAAAAACTTATTTTCAGTTCGCGTTTTCATTCACAGTTGCATATCAGCTGAAATTTATGTACTAAAAAATATTAAAAAACGTTGGAATTGAAAATGGCTCGTTGTTAATAAGTACAATTAATCGTAAGATTATGAACTTTCAGAAAAGGAATCTCTATCTCTAGATTTATGCTCTAATCTTTATAATTGCACTAAAATATCGTTACAAAATACTTAAAGTTATGTGATGCATGTCGTCATTAACCGAATGTACATGTTCTATTGTCAAAGCCACCGTAAATCTAAAATCAATATGCATTGAGTGCAAAGCCAAAACAATGACAATGGCAATAATGTGACGACTCATTCAATAGCAATTTGAAATGCTTCCACGGACAAAAATAGCATAAGTTAGTTGACATTATTACTGCATTGCATATATTCGCAGATTTACGGATTTTAATACGAGTACATTGTGATTCTTATAATAAATTAATATTGGGATACAGCGATGATACATACAATGTTAATGTTATGTAGCAATTTGCTATACCTATACATTTATACTCCTTTGTAAATTAATTTCGAACACAGTAAGTTAGTATGAAAGTTCTTTATTTTTATACACGTGTTCTCAAAAATTATTGGAAAACGTCTACAAAAAGCTATGAGGTTCCAGTATACGTGTTGCCTTGTTGTAGTACAAATCTATACAATAAGAGCTTAAATAGGTCACACAAAAAACAATTTAAAAATTAATTCATGATTAATCGATATTCGGCCCCAGGATGATTTCTAAAAATGATTGTCATACATTTATTCATAAAAAGCCAATGAATTTAACTATTTTTTTATATTATATATAATGATCTTACAATTTTTAATGGTAGTTATTGTACTTATTGCAGGTTACTAGAAAGTATTTTAGCTTTAAATATGTAGGTAGGTTTTATCTATCAACTAGCTGAACCCCACGGTGTTACCCGCGGTTATTGTAGTACCGCGAGTAACGCCGCGGGACAAAACTAGTCTAAAAAAGTAGCCTAAAATACTCCCAGGATCATCAGCTACTTGCCAGTGAAACTCCCGTCAAAATAGGTCCAGCCGTTCCAGAAATAACCCGAAACAAACAAACAGACAAAAATTTTCAAAAGTACATTTTCGGTTTATGTACCGTGTATACATACATATGAATTTAGTAAAAAACGGTTATTTTAATATTACAAACAGACTCTACAATTTTATTTATTTATATAGATGTTGGGCATTAATTAATTAACTTTCATTTAACTAATTAATACTTATGATATGATATACTTGTAATAATGATACTTAGTAGAAAGGAAAATATATTGGTTTCGTAAAATTATTCTTGTGCATATAAAAAAAATACGTCATCATCATCATCAGCAACCCATAACGTTCCACGGCTAGGCTTGGGTCTCCTCTCAGGAGAGGGTTAAGACCATACGTGCGGTATAGATACATTGCCGCAGCGGCTAATGCTTCCACGTCCATCTCGAAAGACGTTAAGATCACAACTGAATATCGCCATCGTGTAGTTGCGTCTCAACCATAGCATGGCCAGCGCTGGCCCATCATGTCGAGGAGCTTTTAACCTCGTGGCCCACAAGTGTGTATATTCGTATAGTGTTCATTCGTAGTTCGTATAGTGAAAAAAACCACGACAGCTGATTACTTACTAGGTAACTCAAGCTTGAGTTTACATTATACTTTAATATTCTGTGCAAGTTAAGAGCCTATAAATGTATAAAAACGATGGTTACAAATATTATTATGTATTACCCACAAAACTTCCATAAAATGATGTGATTTTATCGTTCATGAGGAACTTTTTTTACAATTAATTTTTTTAATTTTAGAAGAAGGCAAATATTAATTTTCAGTTGGTCAGGAGAAATATGAAATTTTAATAATACTTAAATTATAATATTCTACTCTCTAGTAAGAGTTCATATGTTCAGATACTGCTTTTAAATTATTTCTATTAATGTTTAGTCCTTGAGTTGTCAAATTACTTATATTATTTAGATTTTGACACTTAAATTAATTACAACAGGAGACCCTATAATGCAGAAGCATCACTAGGCCGCCATAGTGTGGGTCACCCCGCTGCATTGTTGCATTGTTTGCATTCGTGGTGACTAACACTTTTAGGATTTTATTTATGCTTTCTATCAGGTAGAGTAGAGTCACTTTGGCAGGTACATACATAAAAAAACAAAGCTCTTTAAACATTCGCTAGCTCTTTCCCTAAAGAGTCGCTGTGACAACATCTTGGGGTGATGTGACCGCTGCAAACCTCAAACGCTGAAACACGGATACTGTGCGGCCCGGAGGGTGTCGTCTATGGCAGGGCGCTTAGTATCCTGCCCCCGGGCTAACCATGGTCATCCCGGGATGTACCTCAACTTGTAAAGTGAGGCAGCGAGGCCTCCAGAAGCCGCTCGAAGTTCCTGGAGGTTCTCCTGACTGCCGAGGAAGGACTGCCTCGAGAATTCGTATACTTGTAAAATACTTGAGAATATGCCTTCATACATTAAGAGTTTAATACTAGAAGGATTTATTTACATTTAAAAAAACATTATTAACGGCCCATTCTTCTTGCTATATTTGAATTTGTTTTGTTACAGGAAGCTTTCTGTGGCGGCACCTTAATATCGCTACGATGGGTAGTGACGGCTGCGCATTGCGTTCGAAAGCGTCTATATGTTCGCTTGGGTGAACACGACCTGCTCCTTCGGAACCATGGCGAGCTTGAGATGAAGGTCACAGAGGCCGTCATACATCCGCGCTATGACCCCGACACGGTCGTCAACGACGTCGCTATGCTACGGTATGACTGCGATGTTTTATTACAAACGTATTACGTAACCGGTATTGTGTCGGAGCCTCGTTAATTTTGCTCTAAATGGCTGTAAACTGAGGATCAAGCGCTTACTAAGAACGCGTTGTAATAATAAAATTTATTACTTATTGTTTAACAACTTTTTGTAAGAAAATATTTGTCGCTTTTGTTTACTGAGCCTTCTAAGGTTTCTGTCGAATAAGTGGAAATGACAAAATATGTTCGCTAAATAATTATTTATTCCTACAGTTGCCATGGGTGCTTTTTAAAATCCACATTTGTTTATTAATATTCGATTACTCAATGACCTGGCAGTGTGAGAGTGCTTATGAATAATAAACCAGTATATATATAAATGAATCGGCTGCACCAAATTAAATAATTCTTTTTTATGTGTTTGTTATTTGCTAGGAGAAGTTTGGTGTATAATAAAAATTAAAACATAACGGGAAATATATTTATTATATATTTTTTGTGCGCAACGGGAACTGATACAGATATGTAAATAAGCTAGTAAATAATAAAAAATAAATAAATATTTCAGACCATAATACACAACGCCATCTAGTCCCAAGCTAAGCAGAGCTTGTGTTATGGATACTAGACAACTGATATAAATACATATTTTCTTTTTTTTGTGAATACCTACATATTTTATATATAGAAAACACCCAAACTCCAAAATAAATATTTGCAGATCATACAAACATTTGGTCTGAACCGGGAATCGAACCCTAGACCATCAAGCACAGCAGTCGCATACGCTACCACTATGCCACCCAGGCATCTAGTAGGTAGAAGTCAATGAAGGTAGTCATATATCTGATAATTTTTAAGTAAGCACCTATAAATTGTTTCCGATAAATTAGACTATTTTAATACTCTTAATACACAACTTATTATCACTACAATGGGTTTTTATGTAAAATTATAGGTTATCTTGCAACCGGCTATTTGGAAGCATGTAGCGAGTAAGTGCATAGTCACTTTGAAGTATCCACTAAGCCACACTTATGTTACCTGGAATCAACACGTTTACATAATATAGATACGTTATTGGTTTAAGGATTATAAACAGATAGATTATAAATTTCTTGTTTTCAGTATTTACTTATTTTTAGTAGTCGCCCAGTGGTTAAAATTCAGTTATAATAAATTGTGTTTGTAGCTTCCTGCAGTCCTTCATACAAATTTTAACTATACCAAAATATCTGCTTCTCTTTTCTCATAATTTTCGTAAAAAGGGGTACAAAGATTTTGCTTTTACTATTAACATATAGGTAATCTAAAACGCTAAGTTTCTGTTTAAGAAATCTTGTTATAATAAAACATTAGAAAAAGTTGAAGTAAGATATCAATCTGATGACATCTCCACTGTTACAATATGTGTAATTGTTTTTAATTCTATCGTATTTTTGAAAAGATTTTTTCCTTATACAATAATCGTAACTAAAATAGATGCAAAATTAAAACTTCTCAACGTGTTGTCTGTCTGTCGGGCTGTCAGGCTCTCTAGACTCTGTATATCGTCTCATGTTTGCCACACGTCATTCAGTTTTTATGAAGTGCGTAGGTGGTTATTAGTACGTGGGCAGTTATTAAAAATGTATATTTTACCTTAGTAATATAGTTTATCTTTATCATCGCAAATCAATATTATCACATTAGCAACAATAATTCACTGTTGGATTAAGGCCTCTCCTTAGAAAGGAGCTTTTCGCTTAATAGACATAGGCATAGGATAGTTTCAAGTTTACCTCTTTTTTTATTTAATAGGTGGCAAACGAGCAGACGTATCACTTCATGGTAAGTAATTATCGCCGCCTATGGACACCTACAACACCTAAGGCGTCATAAGTGCGTTGCCGGCCTTTGGGGGATCTTTGATGGTATCCTCATTCACCAGGTGAAACACAGAGCAAGCGCTATTTCACACCGGTTTTCTGTGAGGCCGTGGCATCACTCCGGTCGAGCCGGCCCATTCATGCCGAAGCGTGATTCTCCAACGGTAACGTTTGCAGCGTTTCTGTTTGCAGTGAAGTTGTCCTGCGTAGTTAGCTCCCTACGTCAGCTTACTATTAGGATGAATAAGGGTTGTGATACTCCGTATTCCTCATCTGTCACCACGCGGAAGATGATCTTTTACAGCTTCATCAATTGTAGCAGGAAATATGCTCCATTTTTCATGATGTTTAAAATTGGGTCACCAAAAAGGTCTTTACACACTTGATTCGATGTATTGTACCTTGAGGCTTAACGTTTTTATAGTGGTGTTTACAAGAGATTTAGTACTGAACACTTTAATAGGTTAAACATTGCTATTCGAGTAGTACATCGCTATATCGTTATAATATATTCCAGAATTTATATTTTTTATATGAAGCTGTTTAGATACGTGTAACTATAAATATTGGCCTTCGAGATTATTCAGATAACGGTTTTAAGTATTGTTAGTTTTATTATTGTCATAATGTTACAATATTTGGACATAGATAAGTTATTCTTTAATACTCAACGTTTATGATCAAAATAATAATTTTTTTTCGGGAATTCGGGAATATGTAACTATTTAAATTAGTTTGTGAGTTAACGCATCTTACCACATGAAATGGAAAGCATGTGTTAATGTTAAATCAGTGAGAGAAAGTGCTGTTAGAGACTTGTTTTGGTACTACGCATAATATGAGATTTAGGAGACACAGTTGTTTCTTATAATTATTGAATACGATATAAATGAAGAAATGAACGTATAATTATAAACTAATTAACTTTTCAGCGTGGGTCCGCGCGCATCCATGCCGATTATAGCTGTAAAGGGCTACCTATATCCTTCCTCAAAAATCAAAGAATATACATGTTAAATTTCATTGAAATCGGGTGAGCAGTTTAGCCGTCGTATTTTAAAGTCTCGCAGTAACAACATATCTAGTATCGTGGGGGACTTTTACACATTTATGAAACGAACCCAAGGAACGACCAGACTCAGATTGTGGATAGTAAAAAGTGTTGTCTCATTTAAAGGTCTGACCCAGTGCAGTTAGAAGCAGCAATGTGATCACTCAAACCACTAGTCCTAATTTATCCATAGGTATTATTTGTAGAAAAGTTTTTAATTAAATTAATATTTATATCCTATGCAAAAAACATTTAAATATTGTCAATAAATGCTATTATGATAAAATTAGAATGTAATAGACCTTAAATAATATTCATGGTTATACAGTCATGTCATTATATAACATACGTACAAAGTACACATATTCAACCCTCTAGACGAGAGTTGGCCGTCATTTCGTTAAGTCACGATAATCATGTCTGATTTTGTATTCATTGTATGCGGTCCCTTGCGTATTTTCATTAGTTGTTGTTGTGTGTTTTTCGTCGGCATAGTCGAAAAACAAAGATTGCGGGTTATTGTCTCTTCCCCCTATTTTTCCAAAAACTAAATTCATGTAAACTTTTGAAAGAATAGAATTTGAAAGAGAAAACACGTTTTCATTAGAAATAATCAACACAAATATCTAATATTATAAATTCGAAAGTAACTTTGTCTGTTTAATACGCTTTTACGGCTAAACCACTGGACCGTTTTCAGTATGGAGATATTCTAACTGTTTAGAAAAGATATAGGCTACTCTTTATGGAATGGCAAAATAGTGAAGGAAAAAATCAGTACCCATACCATCTTTACTCGCACTTGAGTTCTTTACTTAGTGTTAAGTTATTTGCTTTAGTTTTAATGAAATTTAAAGAGATATAATTTAAGGCAGAGAGTACTTATGTGGGTAGTTACTTAAAAAAAAATGGGTTAAGTACATTGAATAATATTCAGTGAATTTTAGTATTATTCTTAAATATACGATTTTCGTGATTTATATTTTAATGGTACATTTTTAAAACGTTGGTCAATTGCTTTGGTTAGTTTATTACATCAACAGTATTGCCATGTGGTTTTATCTTCTATATAAATGTACATACTGATACTCCGAAGAGCTTAGCAAATACGTAATAAACGCATTAGAAGGGGTCCGGATGTCTTAATAGAAACTATTCCCAGTTTCCTCCTTTTTAGGCGCAGAGTATGGTTTTAGTCAGAGTGGGGTGTTCGCTCCAGGGAACCCATCTTTATACGTAAAAAATAAATAGAGCTATTAAATGGGAAAATTGAGAGCTCAATCAAAAAAGAAAGGTGGTAAAATGGCTAGGAAATGATAAAGGAGGATGGCGGAAAGATGAATTGTGGTTGGCCTGGTTCGAATATCTGTCACTCTAGTTGACTGTTGTCTTGAAGTCTGAAGTCTAAGAATATTTTTAGATAAACTATGAATTCGTTTCTTTGTTTAAAGGCGTTGATGAGCGCTCTTTTAATGTTCATGTGCCTTGAAACAGATTTTGTGAAAAGAGTGTTACGCGTTCACTAAGTATTTTTCGTTGGCTTGCTAAATTATTATTTCCTGTCAAAGTGCAATAAAATTAACGTCTCGGTGAGAAAAAAAAGTACCTACTATTAACGTGCAGAGTCTAATTTCTATTAAACAATCGCAGGTGCAGCTGTTTGAATAGCAACTATGTAACAGTGAAATCCACAAAAGTTTTATTTTCACTTTATCTAACACTGGCTGCGTTTGCTGCTGTTCTGCGTTTTTTAAAAGCAATAAATTCTCCCTAAGCATTGAAATCGGGTCTTTTCTACCAACTAACTGCAAAGAAACTACATATTATTCTCTACTTACTTTTGAGTCAGTACTTTATTTGACACAACAAGACTGTGATCTGCTATAGTTTAATTAAGTATTCAAATTCAAGTAAAAAGTTGAAAAAGCTAGCTTTTTTTCATATATTGCTTATTTACATTACAAAGCTACCGTTGCTTTGTGCCTTTGGCTTTTAATTTAATTCAATTCTATGATATACAACAAACTTAATGTTTAACAAAAGAATGTGTTTATTAATATAATAATTTTAAATTTAAATCTCAGCATGCTCTTACTGGCTTTGCTCTATGGTTTCGTTTTTAATATTATATTGAACTAGCTGAACCCCGCGGTGTTACCCGCGTTATTGTTGTACCGCGATTAACACCGCGGGACAAAGTAAGTCTAAAAAAAGTAGCCTAAGTTACTCCCTGGATCATCAGCTACCTGCTAGTGAAAGTCCCGTCAAAATTCGTCCAGCCGTACCAGAGATTACCCGGAACAAACAGACAGACAGACAGATTTTTTTTAACTACATTTTTGGTATATGTATCGTGTATACACATTGATTTAAAAGCTGTTATTTTAATATTACAAACAGACACCCCAATTCTATTTATTTGTATAGATTATCAAAATATCTCGAATCCCTAAAATTTAAATTTATACATTGATCTGTGACGAAATATAACGTAATCCGTATTTTGTTATTATTTATTTTTTGTTTTCTATGTATATTATGTATGTATTTACAAAAAAAAAGTATATAAGTATTCATATCAGTTGTCTAGTACCCATAATACAAGCTCTGCTTAGTTTGGGACTAGACGGCGTTGTGTGTTAGATGTCCGAAATATTTATTTATTTATTTAATTTTTGAATGTAAAGGTTGTTTTGCCAGTTTATGGCATTTCCATTCTCATTAGTTTGCAATTCGTTTTATGTATCATCCAGTGTATGTTCAAATCTCTATTTTCGAATGTTTATGACTAGACGTCTTTATAACAAAATAAACCATTTAAAACACAGAAGTACAGAGTGTCACTCTGAATACATTTTATCTTTAATCTGTTCTAATTTTTCACCGAATTTCTCGACCCACTTGAAAGAGCCATTTAATTATGCAAGGTTTGAAATCCACGTTGTCAAACACAAATTGATTAGAAGCTCCTTTCTTCACGTGAAAAACGGGTTTCGTATTGTCCATTGCTGACATTTCTAACTTTTGTGCTACGTGGCAAAAGAAGAATCCAAAATTGCGAGGAGATTGATAAAGCGTCTTAAAGTGTACTTCTGTTAGGTATATGAGTGTGAGGATACATTCGATACGTAAGAGAGATGATAAAACTAGGTCAGGGCTTTATGTTAGACAATCCTAGGAAAAGTATTTCTGAGTGGATCATATTTTCTCTTTAAGTCTACCTTCTTTGCTTTGGGGCTTTGGAGGTAGACCTCCGAAGAAAAAGGTCAGGGATTTATTCGATTCTTTACACGGTTTTTCAAATTGTATCCATACCAATATACAGACTTGTTTTAGTTTGAGATACAGAGTTTCACAACCTTAGTTATCATTGTTATAAGAATTAGCAAGTAAAGCTAGAGCTAATAGCTGAAAAGGTTTTTAAGAGTGGTGGAGGATATGTGGGACGCAAGATTTTAAACCTTATTTGTAAGGAAAGGCCTATATCCAGCAATAGACTGTTATCGACTCTTGATGTGATGTGATTTTAATAATACAGTTGCTAAAATATTGTTTTTAAATTATCATTATTAATTAGAGAAGACAATAGGTTTAGTCATGAGTCAGTGAGGTACCGATTACTTTGTGGAAATTCTTGGTCAAAAGAGTAAGATAATATTAGGTAAGTAACCATCCATCAAAGCTGGTTTTTTAATCTATATCGCCGAAATGCATGTACGCGTATAACTTCCGATCGGCTGCACCAAATTTTTTTTTTTGTGTTCGTTTTTTCAAGGCCAAGGTTTGTGTACAAGAAAAATTAAAAGATAACGGGAAAAGTTTTTTTTTTGTCCGCGACTGTACACTGCCTGTGGAAGTTGAGAGAGATATGTAAATAAGGCGGTACAAAGTTCACCGGATTAGCTAGTTTACTCTAATTTTATACCTTTATACAATTTTTTATTGTAAGAAATAATGAATTTTATAAATTGTGTTAAAGAAATAATGAAATTCTAGAATTTGGATGGATTTTACTAGTCTATATAATATCAAGATGTACCTATTTTATTTCTTTTTTTTTGAATCAAACTAACGTATTTAATTATAGGTCAACAGGTGATTACATTATTTCTTAAAACTAATAAAATTTCAGCCGTTGGGGCGCAACGCAACACACCAGAGCTGGGTACATGTAACTCCCTCCTTAAAACTCTGTTACTTTTTTATTTTTGGCCTCGGGTTAGTTAAAAGGAGACTCCATTGTAGTTAGTAGTTACTCGTTTTATAAAAAAAATACTTCGAATCCCCTGTTGCACAAAATAAACTTATTTCATAAAAGCTTAATTACCATGTTAATATCTGCAATTAGAGTTTTCCACGTAACCCATTAATTTCATGGCGTGTTTTTCTTGCAATCTTGAATGGAAATTTATAAAGTCAATTACCGAAAGAATTAAATCTAATTGAAAAAAAAAGCTAAAAATAAGGACAAAGGCATTATTGACGGCACGCATAGCCTAGAGGTTTAAGCGGTCGCCACGCCGCTACCTACTTCGCCAAGTGTTATGTGTTCAAATCCTACATAGGAAAACACTTTGCGTGAGCCGCAAATTGTAGTTCTGAGTCTGGATGTTTTTAGTATCCATTACATATATGTTTGTTAAGTCCCAGGAGTTGTCTTTACAAAAAAAAAGATTATAGAACAACCAACACACAATATAATTGCGAACGAAAAAACGAACTGCCTCGTTGGTCTCGCGGTTGGCGTGTGCGACTGCTGATCATGAGGTCTCGGGTTCGATTCCCGGGTCGGACCAAATATTTGTATGACCTACAAATATTTGTTTCGGAGTTTGGGTGTTTTCTATGTATAATATGTATGTAATTACAAAAAAAAGAGTATATATGTAGTTGTGTCAGTTGTCTAGTACCCATAACACAAGCTCTGCTTAGCTTGGGACTAGATGGCGTTGTGTGTTCGATGTCCAAAATATTTGTTTATTTATTTATAATAACGACTGACGCATTTGCATTAATTGCATTATGTAAAAAACAGTAAAACTGTTTTTGGTGTCGCTTAGTGCCTAAGAAGTACTTCAGTATGTACAGTTTTACCTAACAACGGCGAAGCCAAGAGGTTTATATGTTCCACGGTAGTGCCTGAAGTACTAAATCGATTTTAAAGAATGAGGTCTCAATAGATTTATATTTTTGGTCTGGTTGGTACATTATGTTAAAAGTTTTTATGTAGTCCGGTTACAGATTTTTAAGCCTTTTCTAGTTACACACTATCATTTTACAGTCATTTCTATTATAGTGTCTGTCTTCTTCATATTGTTGTATTAACATTTAAGTACAACATCTTAATCAGAACATTGTAAAATACCTTACGTAACAGGTTTTTTTAATGATACCTCAAATCCTTGTCTATTGTGAAACGGCGTTATTTTTGTAACACCAAATTCTCTAGTTGAGTTATATCTATTATATCTAGTTATAAGTTGTTTTGTAGAACTTTGCCATTCCTAATATGTATGGAGAAACTTAGAAATATTTTGCAACTGAAAACGGTAAGTTAATAATTTTCCGATAACATTAATATTTCCTTAGAGAGTTTGGTCTGACATGAATAACAATAAATAAGAGGCCACGAAGGGACCGGAATAAGCGCATCGCTTCAGTCACGTTTGTCTAAGTCAAACCAATAAAACAAATACACTACGATAAAGGTTTACTTATATAAATATTTACTAGCAAAAAATATTTGTTTAAAAAAAAACTATTAGTTTTGTTGGATAGAACTTATTCGCGATAAAATTATTTAAAGGGTATAGAATGTATCGTAACCATTTAAATAATTTTATTGCGAATAAGCTAAAACACTTAAAACATTTATTTTTCAAATTACCTTTACCTGAAATTTTGTTAACATTGTATGTGCTTTACATAGTATGAAATGAAGTCGCTTCTGCTGTCTATTAGCTTAGGTCTTTTAATCTATTCCACGGATTTTAATGTTATTTTCAGGAATAGATAGAGTGACTCAAGAAGATAGAAGACTCAATAGGAGAGTTTATATGTGTAATACATGTTTATTAAAGTAGAGGAATCAAAGACTTCCGTGCAAAGCCAGGCCGGATCACTAGCTTCTAATAAAATATTTATATTTTATTAGTTAATATAACTATAGTTAATATAAATATTTTATTATTTCTAATAAACTAGTTTCTACTAAAGAAACTATTGACCTAGCCTGGCTTCGCACGGAAGTCTTTGAAATGAATCTTGCCCAGACAAAATCATAATCATCAGCCCGTTGCTGTCAACAATTTATTAACATAAAAATAAAATGTAACCAAGTGATTTGAATGCATATACCGTTTAAAATATTACGAATAGGTATGCGAGCAAAAAGAAACTTTTCAACAATATGAAATGAAGCAACGTAATTTCCAAGTACTTTTAATGTTTTAGTCCTTTATTTTATCAGGAAATTAATTGGGCGACATAATGAATCAAGTCACAAAAACATCGCACTAAGATTAGTGAACTGTACTAATTGGCAGGTTGTAAGCAAAGCATGCCAATCTATTAGTGTGAAAACAAATTAGCCCGAAAAAGTTATCTAAGTGTTCCTCATTCTTTGCAGGTTGCCGATACCAGGGCGACCAGATTTGGGTCACGGAGTGGCGTGCTTGCCTGCACCGCTTCATCCGTTACCCCCTCATACATCGTGTGTTATATTAGGCTGGGGTAAGAAGAGGCCTACTGATATACACGGCACCAGAGTTCTTCATGAAGCACAGGCAAGTTTGTTTTCACTTTTAGTAGCTTACTTAATCGTTGTAGTTTATTCTAAACTTTATCCTTGAAATCTATAATCTAAGATACTTCTAATTGAAATATATGTCTTTAAAAGAGAGTTGATATGGCATCAAGCACAGTCCAATCAAACGCTTGCGTATTTTATGATGTTATACTTCAGATTTTTTAAGCCTACTAACAGTAGCATACTTATTAGTACATGTTTATAAATGTCTGCGGTAGATATTTTATGCATAAAAAGATACAAAATTGCCTCGGAAATCAAGTTTTTGTAAATTTTGACTACACGCTTAACACAACTTATGCAATTTATATCAGTTAGTCTTATGCTATTGCTGTTTTTTTTTTCACCCAATAAGTGAGATTTCATCGTTGTACACATACGTGTATCAAGAAATCGATTTGGCTACAGTCAAACAAGAAAACTATGTGACCCGGGTCATTATTACGAATCTTTTGACAACTTATTCATTAAAATCGGTTCAGTAGTTTAGGCGCTACAGCAGAACCTAAAAAAAAACATAGGTAGATAAACTGCCAAAACTGTTACCCCCCCCTTTGGCTTCGCCGTAGTTGGATAAAACTGGACGTACTACCTATAAGGTAGTAACACCAATAATAGTGTTTTATTTCAAATAATGCACTTTTATTATATAAATATATAAACAGTAAATGTGAATAAAAATGAGTTTATGGCAGCAAGTATAGCATTTTGGATAAAGAGCTTACGAAGTATACGTACGCATAAAACATGAATACTGAATTCATTGTATGAAGTTAACGGCTGTGGAAAGTTCCTGCCTCTTTAAAAGTTACAACATACTCGGAGTCGAGCCAGTGTGATAAGCATTTGATACAGTTTATGAGTCTCGTACGCCGTTTATCTACACTTTTTGTTAAAAAACCTATCAAAATAAATGGAAGCTTATAGCTGAGACTCTTAAAACTAAATCAAAACTCTGTGATATAATAAAGAAATATAGTAAAGGCTTACAATCTATGCTTACGGGAAACTATAAATATTATATTCGGAATGTATAAATAGGTATACATAGAAAAACTTTGACTAAGAGATAACTAACTTAGAGATAGATTGATAGATAACTCTTTATTGTACAATAACAAAGAAACAAAAGATATGAAAAAATACGGTTTCTAAAACTAATTATAAGAAAAAAGAGATGCGGCAATCAAAAATATATTCTATGCTCAACCGCTGTTTTTCATAGGTTGACCAAATAAATATAACTAGCACGTAAATGTTGTATTGACAAAACATTCATTACTGCTAAATACGTCTAAATATTATGTATCACGTAGAATATTAATTCAGTTAAAGTCATTGACCGTTTGGTTTGATTGTAATCTTTATTAAATCTTATCGAATTTGTATTAAAATATTTATAATAAATTTGAGAATATTCAACGAGATTCTGAAGATATTTAAATTAAAACGATTTATAAGTAATGGTTAAATATTTTAGGGGTAAACAATTGTGCGCCGAATAGTCGATTGTCAGTTTAAGTAGCATATGATAGAAGGACTGGAAAAATCAAGTAATTTAGCAGCGTAACTGTGAATTGGGAGTATTCAATGGGAAACTGAACTTAACTAAAAGGTATTATCGTGACGTTTTAAGTCAGCGTATTTGATGCCAAAGTTGGCATCACGCCTACACTACGCCAGAGTATACGCCTCAAGGAATACGTCCTTAGTGTGTGGCTATGTGTAAATAAAACATTAACGCCCCATAACTATACATTGTTTTAATTACTTTACACGCAAGTAAATGTAAATGTTAAATGTGAAACTCATCATAGTACAATTTTCAATGAATAAGTAAACATTTCAACAAGTACATGCACCTAGAAACTCAGAACCATTCCCATGGGTGCAGTAGTTTCTGTTAGAGGTGTAATGGTCTACTCATAATCCTACGTAATTAACATTTTAATGATCAATTTGCTTTGCTGTAACTTTGTTAAATATAATTACGGAATGTGATTTAAAGTATAGAGTTGGTTGGGAAATTCAATTATGCATATCTCAAACTAATGAGTCAATCCCATTCAGAGAATCGTATTCAAAGAGGAATAAATATTAAATCAAAATAAGCTTTCAATGAACTTAAAAAGTCATTTTTATTACTTATTTGTTTTCAGGTATCGACAATACAACAGGGCGTATGTCGTCGTTCTTACTGGCAGTACGCTATAACGGATAACATGGTGTGCGCGGGCCGGGGGCGCAGAGATTCTTGTGCAGGGGATTCTGGTGGACCGTTGCTTTGTAAGGACCGTAACATGAGATATTACTTACAGGTATGATAAATTTCAATTGAAAATAATTTTGTGTTTATATGTAGTGTCATCACCTCTATTGATGTCGTAAATGCCGAATCATGGAGCAAACTATTCAGGTTTAAGGCATTGTAAAAAAAAAACACAAACCCTACATAAACCCGTCTAGCTTGCTAACTAGACGGGTTTAAATATAGTTTATGGTGGTGATTTTGTTGTAGTTTTGATGAACTGTACCAAATGTGGTACAGTAGATCAAAACCAAAACCTCCTTTCTAAGAGAGGTTATGTCTAGCAATTAACCGTTGATGATGATGAAAATCAATCTGTTATATCAGTTATTGAGTTAATGAACTTAAACTTATTGAACGTAAAGTTAGTAAAGTTATTGAACTTAAACTTGATATATGTAAGCAAGAGCCGATTCCAACTTTAATCCTGACCTTTTGAACCTGGTTTCTACGCTTCTCAAGTCGTTCATTTAAGCCAGATTTTGTTATCATTGCATTTCTAACTTTTTTTTATATTCGATTGTTTATGTAAATTTTTGCTTCGAACACACTGATAAAGGTCATCCCTGTCTGTAACACTGGACTAAAATACTGGTGTCATTTATTCCATAATGGAATTACACCACAGATTTAGTGGGACGAACGGAATTATAACTTGGTCCCACCTAAGTCATACGGTATATATCCCATCGGAAAAACAGTTGCGATGATATAATCACATTCTTATGCAGAATGCTATTAATACAGAATTTACCGCCAAGAATATCAACTAAGTCCTAACTCTTTCCTCTGTAGTTTCACAGGGCAAACTTCATTCCTAAAAGTAATACTTAGTTGTGATGTTCACTAGTTAATAAATTGCATTATGATATGACTTTTAAAACGGTATTGTTCCAAAGATTAATAAATTTAACTGAGGTAAACAAAATCTTCATTATAATATTAACATAGAGTATTAAAGGTTTCAAACAATATGCTCACGTAATTTAGCTGCACGTAGAGTGATGTGCATTAGGCGTATTATTTAATTTTGACAATAATCTTTTAAATGAAATATAAAAGGGTGAGGTTATAAACATCAGACATTTATCTCTCATCATACTAAGAAATATAATTTCTTGAAAATAATCCTAAATAATTATTGATCTACGTACAAATCGAAAATAATACAACATAAGGTTCATTTACATAATGCATTATGTTATGCACCTGATACATCGCACTTGATTCTTTCAGAAACTGTGTGACATAAATATCGACTCAAGATTAAATTATCAATGTAATATTTGTAATAAAATCTAAATAATAAAAAAAAAAATAACTAGACAATACCTTACTTAATAAATTATTCACGGCTATAGCTATTGCGTAGGTTAGTAGATACGTACGCATGTCAGGTGCTAGGAGTTGCTTAAATCTATCGAACCGCACTTATTATAAGCTCAACAAATTAAAGAACATAACTTTAACATCATTACTACATTAAAATAGTCATATGATGGGTGTAGTACCTGTATAAAACACATTATAGCCAAATACATGAATATTTATATGGCTATAATATGAATACCTATTTGAAATTATTATTATATTCATAATATATTGGCTTATCATACTATTCAGACACTTAAGATATTTCTAAATTCCGTCATATTCATCTTACTTAATTCATTCCAGTACGAAACTGTTCTGAAAAGAATTACATCTATTGTCGAGGATAATAATTCTCACTAGGAAATAAGATTAAATGTATGGACTGACTCATTCCTTGTTAAAAGTATATGCTGAAAGTCATTAAAAGTTATGAAACTAGTCTCTTTGAATAAGGTAATAATACTACAGATTTTGAAAGTTACAAATTTTGTATAGTAAAAAAAAGTATGTATCGGTATGAAACCAATTTAACTTGTGAAAATTTTCGTTTAATGATTTTGATAATTTTCGTGAAGTTAACAGAGGCTTTTAATGACATTTTGAGATGAAACTTTGTGTTGCAGCTCTGTGTATTTTTGGTTCTGTGAATTCGATATAGTTACAAATATAGTTCTGGAGATCCTTAGCGAAGTACGTGAAGGTCGGCTGGCAATTGCGGTTTCAAAACCAGACGGTACTTGTCAGCAAATTCCTATTCCGTTTAAGTGAGCATAGTACAACACACCTATGTATCTACATCTGAGGGATCAAAGCTTTGCATTTCGGAATACCATACGGTACTATTCGGACTTAACAGGTACTACTTCGGATTAAACTGACCAATAAAATGGTAAAAGTTTAATGGAGGTCAATTACATTATAACACACATACATAAATATAATACATAAAATGTAATTTTTTTGTTTAAATAATTTTCCAAAGACACTCAATACCAACTGTGTCATAATTTTTATCACACTTGTCCAACATGTTAGATAAGAAAACCTATTTCGTTTCTGTAGCATCGACCTTATATGTTATTCCTCTCCATTGAGTGTCGTGTCTTGTGTTAGATGATAAGTAACTAAGTACGACGAGATTTTATTCTAAGAAATCAGTGTTCAAATACTGTTCTTTTCTTTCGGTTGGATTTCACTTACATGGTACAATACATTCATAAAATTTACTAGGATTCGTGTAACAAAGATCTTTTGAAGTAGTAATTGTTTCAAAATATCTTCAAGTTTTTCCTTTTGTTAAGTTACTCTTATGTGGAATATTTCTATTATATCTATATATATATCTATTCTATTATTATCGACTGTATTTTTTTCATGTTTGTTACCTCATAATTTTCGACTGGGAAGACCGATTTTGATGATTCTTTTTTTAATTTGGTGTTTCTCGTGTGATCCCCTTTCAATTTAGTCCAGTTATTGAAGTCGGTTTTTTTGTTACAATTTGTCATGATTAATATGATTATTGAAACTGAAGGTTCATTATGGCGATATGGAGAATGAAGAGCAAATATGAAACTAAACCTACATTGCAAATATGATTGTTTTCGGGTCGATTAAAGTACGTCAACGATTTCCCAGTATCATTACTTGAGCCCTGCGGTTAGTTATACACGCAGTGAAAAGGAGAATGTATCTTATTTTATTGCATATTAGAACATTCTAAAATATCTAAGACAAAGGAATAATATACCTATTATCGTTCTATCAAATCTATAGATATCTGGTTCTTACTGTTACTATGGCCAACTTTCCAATCTATTTAATCGCAAAATTTTATGCAGTAACGTTTTTCTGGATGAAAGATTTTTTATACAGAAAAAAATATAATATACCTTGCGTATTCTTGTTAGTAGGTATACAAAATTCGTGGTAAACATACATGATAAAGAAATATCTAGGATGCCTTCATCGAAAGAAACAAGGATCTTCGTTAGCATTGAAAGCATTTAAAAATATGCGCTAAGTAAGGCATTGACCATTCACCAGAACAGTATCTAATTTCCAAGCACATTGCTTGTAAGTTATTTGAGTACAGAATTTATTAACGGTTTAATCAGGTCTTCATAATTGTTTTCAGCAATTTCTTTTTTACAACGTAAATATAGATCTACGATAAACAAATTGGCGTCAAGATTTTGCGTAAATGAGCTTATAAGTATACTATTTACTCTTGGCTATATATAGAAGTGCATGCGTTAAGACATTCAAATGATTATGATTGCCTATAAACCAGTTTTAAAGTTCAATCTCAAGTAATAACTATTACTTAACCTAGTAGTAATGTTTCTAAGGTGTTGATTAACCGTCCTCAACCGGACACAACTATCGGAACAATGACCACCATTTCGTGATCATCCAAGAACTCTTGCTGCAAATTCACTTTACAAAGGTTTACTGCTTATGCTATTTGTTCATAAAGCGTATTTAAAATATGGTGTTTTATACTTTATATTAACAAAAGTCATAATTTGTAATGGCAGTGGGATAGAAGTCTCTTCAAAAAACGTATTTTTTACGTACTTAATGAAAATAGAAATAATCTATTTAGCTAATTTAAAAAAATATATCTTAAGTTTTCGCAGTATTTTTTTAGTTTGGGTTGTATGTATGAGTAGTATATATTTCGTCAGTGGTATGAGGGTTACAATGTTTACAAATTTTTAGTGCTGTCACACTTTCTAAAATTATACTTTAGCATTAAAGTTTTTCGACTAAAACTTGCTTTATAGTTATTTGGGACTGTTTTATGTGTGTGTCAGAGTTAACACGTAATTATATTATTTAAAAGATATTTTGTGGAACATTCAGTCATTTATTGTACATTTTGTAGTAAAACATCCAATAATTAATTGTCTAAGATTTGTCTTTACGTGGTAACAAAAAAATCTTGATAACACTGATTATAAAATTTGTTTGAATTGTGTAGTTACAATGCTCTCAAATATGGTTTAGCTTTTATGCTATGCTCTTTTATAGAACCTATTATTTTTTTGACAACTAAGAAACTACTTAGGAAGCTATTTAAAATATTTAACTTGTTGAATCTGGTTTCTACATTTATCTGGTCAGACTTTACAAAAAAAAATGTAAATTTTTCTCATTTTTTTAATGAAAATTAATTAGTAACTTGATCACATTTCAGTAAGCTTGAACATAATTTTGAAACAAGATACGTTCAATATATTTATATTGCACCTGTAGCTACTTAACGTCATTTAATGCGTTGTTTGTGGCTTTATGGCCCGTTTAAAATGACTTGGAAAACAAAGGTTTTATTGGTTTCATATTCCAAAACTTTAAGTATATCTTTATAATCTGTTTGTAATAATTATTTTGTACCTGTTAAATATCACTGCTTTAATTCGAAAATGACCCAACTCATTAATACTTATCACCTAGTAGTTAGCTCAGTTGCGCTCGGTGATTAGAAACAAGCACCGAGGGTAAGCTATGAAGGCGCGGTTATTACCTGGATGGGTGACCGCTGGTGGCATGATACCATGAGCGTCTCCGTGATTTGGAGATCACGGTCAGCAGTCGGTTCCGGTTGTTATCATAGGATAAGGTATGGCCTTGACCCTCTCTTGAGAGGAGAAACCAAGCCCAGCAGTGGGACATTATGGGTTGATGACATAGTAATGAACGATATGACTTGTTTTACAATTTGTTGCTGATATTGGATTGCAAGTTATTCATAAATAATACATTTTTTTGATTTAAAATGTTCTGTTTACAGGGAATCACGAGTTTTGGGGATGGCTGCGGGAAACGCGGCAAGTATGGCATTTACACACGTACTGCGGGCTACGTAACCTGGATGCGTGACGTCATGAACAACAAGTATTTTGATTAAAACTGCAGAAGGTTGCGTAGGTTGTTAGCATGCAAAAGCGGGCAGGTGTATGTGGATTAACCCAATTATATAGCATACACACCTGTGTGTAAATATAAATTTTTGAAATATTGATTTTTCAAATCAAACTTTAAAGACTCTCTTGTTATATTAACGATTCTACTTTATAGAACTTTAATTAAGTCATGAAGAAATTAACTATGTTAAGTTTAATTGTGAGTGACTCAATAAAATATACTATGACAATTTGTAACCCAAATAGTTTCATTTATTACCATTTAATCTGTCTATATCAATAAAAAAAAACTAACAGTTTCATGGAATTCATTATACTGAATATATAATCAAACAATGCACGCGAAGACTTTTATTACAATTTTTATGTACATTTACTTCCTTACTTTTTGGATAACTCTATAAACATAAAGTAATTTTTCTTAATTCTATTCGAATTTATGCCTTAGTGTTGACCTACATGAGTTGTACACTTAGATTAACTTTTACTATGTTTTGTTTTGTACTTACGAATGTTTTAGTGTATTAACTACTGGTAAACAACTGAAAAAAAAAATGATGACATATTACTTGAGTCAGTTTTTAAAAAAGAGAACCTCTCTCAGTTCGGCAACCTTGTATCCGAGCAAAAAGCCAGAATGCTAGCCACTAGGCTGTAGGCGCTAAGCAAGCCGCCTCTGTGCGGACGTAGCCTTAGGTTTCGCCCAAATATTCCTTAGGTGATACGTCGCCTAAGGAATATTTGCCATATTTGCCAAGCAAGAAATACAAAAATTTCAGCCTCTTTCATTGTCTTTTCCTTCTTTTCTTCATGTTGAACTTTTACTTATAATAGTAAGTTTACGATCAACTTTGCAGAATGCGGTGCACAGATTCAGAATGGCAAAGGCTAGGGGATCTTGCGCCAATAGTTGGCAGCAGTACTTTATAATGAATAAAACTGCAATCTGTCCATGATAATTAAAATACACCGAGGTCTTTTTTATTCTTACTTCTTCTGTTCAGTATTTGCGTATTAATTACTTACTTTTTTTATAATGGCGCCATCACCTACGGTAAAGACCGACTACAGATCGGTACACCCTACTTCAATCATGTTAATCATAGTATGAAGAACTAAGTATGTTAATTTATTATTGTCTAGACTTACTCGCCGTGGAATTCAAGAATACAAATATAGTTAAGCTAGTTTACCGTGACAAAGAATTAAGTTCTAGAAATATCTCGAACTTACTTCTTTGTTAAGCTGTTTTGCTTTGAAACATGATTTTAAGCGAAGCTGTAATTTGGCATACGTCTTTCAATTCTTAGATCCGGGCAAGAATAAGCAGCTTATAATGTGCGTCTGAAACCTAACATCTTTGCCTGGCGGTAAGACGGTTAGTTATATTTTTGAATAAAATACTAAGACACGACGTCCCAAACCGTTGTTGATATTATGCCTTTTTAATCATAATTTTGTAATATAAAAAATTATCACGTCAAAAACATGAAACTATAAAACGTGTTTTATTGCTTGACACCGTTATTTTATTGTGGCATAAATTTGTAATGCGGATGTAATATAGATCGTTTTACAATTTTGATGTCCGGGATTGGTAACTGTGTACAAAATACTTTCCAACACTGATAAACATACGAGTATATTAATCGTTAATTGTAACTTTTATTTCATTGTACTCATAGTAAATTGTATTGTTTTCCACATTCACATTCGCAGCTGCAAGTTATTTAAATCGGAGCATGTGTTTGTTCTGCAATTGCAGATTCGAACGTCTATAACTCGTCTATTAGTAAAATCTGTCTCTTGTCCCATTTGCTCAATGAGCGATGAATTACATATTATAAGAGAGAGATTTATGAGCCCGCAAGATAAATGATTAAGTTCTGAATTCTGTGTCACTAAAGTTATATAGCTACTGTTATTACTCTGTATACCACATATATATATATATATATGTATATGTGGTATATATATATATGTGTGTATATATATATATGTTGTAAATATTTCATCGCTAATCATAATAAACATTAGTTTTAGTTATCTGTTTAATTTTATTTTATTGTAAAATAAAACAAAGAGACAAAAGACAAAATCAAAACAAAAATATAAAACATACAAATAGCTATAATAAGATCATTTCCTGAAGCTAAATCTCTCAGCATCATCAGGCTCTCGAGCCATGTCAGCTATCCATGGACCTAATCCCCAAATCCCTGTATACTGCGCGGACTGGTTTCCTGAACGTCGGCGCTCTTCCTAGAAAGGTACAAAATGAATTAACTCAGAGCGAATATCATAATACATACAGGTAAAGGCAAAAACTCTAGTAGTTTATTTCTTATATTTTTTTTCGTGCGATGCCTGTGAAAGTTAAGTTTTTTACAAATTTTATTTGACACGTTATTTCATTTTTGGAGTCTTTTTAAGTCTACCTCTATAAACAAGATTCTTATGCATGGTATTGACATCACTAAACTACATTTTGCAATGCTTCAATCGAAAGGTAACTTGAAAGTTTTTTTTTCCATTTTAATGAACTTCAAATATATTGTGCTTACTCGTCTTTAATTTTTTAAAATGCTAAGTATGCTTTGCTTTACCTGACTGTATTTTTTTTTTATAGCTTAATTTACGTTTTCAACATGTTTAAAAAATTGTTGGAAGTTTTGGGGTCAAAATAGGGCTTGGATAAAATAATACCAATTTAACATTAACACTGAAGGTTTTTTAAACTTCAACCGATTTTATGAGCAAAACACCCAATAAAAAAGTCGTGTATGGAGTCGTGGAACACCAAATAGGAAAGAAGTTCCATAACATAAAATATAATAATACATGCAACTTACAGATGCCGGCTAAGGTATACAGATAGCGCTATACTTTTTTTTTTAATCTTACGCTTCTTTTATTTAACTCTTCAAATGCACTGAAGTCAAAATAAATTCTAATAAGATCACCATAAAATCGTCCACCGATGAAGAAGGTTTATTAGTACTTTTTAAATGACAATAAATGATTCCTCTGCGGTGAAAATATTTATTTCATTACATGTTTCTTAAGAAACTCATACTCCGGGCTGCTATTAAGATTTTTTTTTTAAGAAAACCCCACAGCTGCCCGACCCCACTACCGACCCGGGTATCGAACCCGAAACCTCTTGATCAGCAGTCGCTTACGCTAAACATTCGACCAACGAGGCAGTTAAAAGGTTAAGTTAATGATGATAACATGATTATATGTAAATAATGATTCATATACTTTTTAATAGATGAGAGCAGTCGACTTTTTATATCATGCTTCTAAGATGAGATCTATCAGAGAAATAACATGAAGAAACATGGTTTAAAATATATGATTTCATGATGTAAGAGGAAATGAACATGATCAAGTCATCAGATATATATTCTTCGATCAGCGGCATTTTCAAGGAGTGTTCTGATAATTTTCAATTATTAAATATGCTTTTAAATAATATTCTTTGTTTTTTTTTTAAATTCCGTAATACCCTATAATAATAAGTAAACAAAACTAAGCAAAGCAACTAATGATATAAATATTTCTTGTGTGGAGATAGATAAGCCATTGGGGGATGATATAAGCTACTTTTCAAGGAAATAAGCTTGTTGTAGATAGTTTTGACATGGGCAAACATTCACAACAACTCTTTACAGTAGACCTGACATAATAATTTTTAATTACATTGTGTAAAAATTATGTTTTTGGAGTGATATAAATATTTTTTTTAACTTTCATAACTTTTTCACAATCTAATATGCTTCATGAACCTTTTTCATTCTTTAATTGGAAGGTGTAAGCTATTAAATATCACTTATTTGATCTCTAGCCATTCTAGGGCATAAGTCCATACATTTTTTGGACATCTCCTTTAATTATAGGAATCCATCTACGGATGAAGAAAAGAAGAGTATATTGCAACTAAGTATTTTTTCTAATGTGTATGCAATCCCATACATGCTGTACTGAACAGTAATGTATAGGTTTACAGTAAACCGTACAAAATATGTAAAAAAAAATTTGGTAAAAATCTTTGGTATAAAATCATTGGGCAGCGTAAACTGATATGATTAGATTGAAACACAGGCCCAAATATTTTATAACGAATTATTTTTCAGCTTTTTTTATTTTCAAGTTTTTAATTTCATTACATAGTATTTCTCATCTGTGTTTAACTATTCAAGCCCTTTCATTTGATACCCATATAGTGGTAGTCTTTGACAAAATGTGTAAACCGCCACTTTGTAGAGGCGACCATCTTGGATTTACAATGAAACAGAAGTCATTTAATTGTATTGTTACCAGAACTGAGGATGTGTACCAAATTCCAGATCAATCTGTAAACAATTTCAATTACAAGATTTGACCCAAACAACAACCAAGTCAAGCTAAATAAAACCGTTTAAAAAAAAATATTTTAAGCACATCGTTCTTGGTTGGAAACTTCTTTGTCTTGAAAATGGAAGGAGTACTTCAATTTATTTCCCAGTAATAAAATAATATGAAAACGAAGCAATAAAAATGCTAATTCAATAAACTTCTGGCAATGTAAACACTGATTCGATTAACAAGTTAATAACAGCTTTTCGAGAGTAGCTGATCACACTAATATATAAAGGCGAAAGTTTGTGAGTTTATATGTTTGTTACTTCTTCACGCAAAAACTATTGGACGGATTTGGATGAAACTTTACAGTAGTATAGCTTATACATCACAATAACACATAGGCTACTATTTACCGCGATAACCGACATACACGCGCACGGAGCCGCAATCAGCAACTAGTTAATAATAATAATAACTTGAGAGACTCTCTGAATTGAACTCACAAGGCTCTCTAATCCCAAAGTAGGCGGAATCTGAACTATGTTAGCTGTATAAAGAGCAATCTGTGATATACATACTCATATTACGAATACAATTTGTCCTATCTACCTCAATTTAGAGCAATAACCGCCTCGGTGGCGCAGTGGTAGCGTATGCGACTGCTTACACTGCTACAAATACATATATACTTTTTTTTTTGTAAATACATACATATTATAAGACAGTATTAAGTAATCTAGAAACGTGTAAGCACGTGCTACTGTTAAAAGCATTTGGTTTGGTTAAACCACAATATCCATAATGTATAATTATTATACGAGTAGTGATTATGAAGACTAATACTCGCTGAATTATAGCAGTCTTTCAGACAAATGTAATACGCAAAAACATAGGAACGCGTCCTAAATTTTCATGTTGAACGACATTTAATTTCTCACTGTGTCTTATAATAATACATCGAATATCGAATAATGGTATGTACTGTGGATTCACAAAGATTTGACATTTTAATTTGTTTTTGTAATATCGAAGGAAGGCAAATCGTTCTATGTAATCGTTCTAAATTAAACTTATACAAATTAACGGGGAATAATAAATGGTATACGCTTAATCTGTCTTATAAAAAAACCTATACATTTGAACCAAGTGTAGTTAGGTAATTGGCCTAGATTCATCGAATTCACGATTTATTTAAAAAAAATACCAGTAAGTATATAGCGCACAGCTTTCCTTCAATAAGAAGCATACTGCCATGTATCGGGTCGGTTTCTTCGCCAGAATATGGCGGCAAAAGCAGACAGTACAGATTTTTTTTACTATCTTCAGTATGATATTCCGATTCACTGCAAATATTCAAGTATGATTAATACTAATTACATTACAAATATTTTACACCAAAAGCGTAGATTTTTAGACGACAAAAGAGTTTAGTCGAGAAACATAATTTTGTTTTTAGGCTCAGGCTTACTGTCATTAAAGGCCGCAAAAAGTCAAGTAACTAAATTTTCTGACAACTAATCTGTCTTAAATAATTAGAAAGAACAGGTTTAAATGTAACCTATGTATCTATTATAGGAAGATCTAAACAAAATTAGAAACCTGCAATAACTCGTACAACTTCTGCTTGATTGCTCGCTTGGTCTTGTTAATAAAACAACGTCTTCAGGATTAAGATGTTTGCTTTGCATAGCAAAAAAAAAAGGTTAATAAAAAAAAATATTAGTGAAAATACTTGCGTGTGATTAAACATTCCTGGGCATGATTTTGAAAACACTCTACTTTCATATGCCATCAGTGGAAATTTAGGTAAATCACTTGCACTGTCTCGAATATCATATCTGTTGAAGTATACAAGCTTTTATCTATACAAATAAATAAAATTGGACTGTCTGTTTGTAATATTAAAATAACTGCTTTTTACTTAATGCATATGTATGTATACACGATACATATACCAAAAATGTAGTAAAAAATTGTTTTGTCTGTCTGTCTGTCTGTCTGTCTGTTTGTTCCGGGTAATCTCTGGAACGGCTGGACGGATTTTGACGGGACTTTCACTGGCAGGTAGCTGATGACCCGGGGAGTAACTTAGGCTACTTTTTATAGACTAACTTTGTCCCGCGGCGTTACTCGCGGTACAACAATAACCGCGGGTAACACCGCGGGGTTCAGCTAGTATACAATACAAGTATACAACAAGCAAAACAATTTTCAAAAATTTCTAAACAAATTTCTAAAATTTAAATTGTTTTTTTTTTTAAGCTTTATAACGTAATTAAGGTATGAAAATTGAACATTATAAATGGAATTGTACAATGGGCGTCTTTATGGAAAAAAGGTCTCTTACGGAAAATTTTTGGATGGACAAATCAACAGGAAATACAAGAAACCAGGGTTAGCCTATGAATATTGAATCTACAGTAGTGTTCAAATTTTTTTTAAAGATGTGCATTCATACGCACACATACATATATATATATAATAGAAATATGTATCACACATAATTATGAATTTAAAATTTAACTCACTATAATCATTACAAGACATTTTAAACTTAAGATCTTTTTATGGTATAGCGCGCAAACGAGCAGACGCATCGCTTGATGGTAAAAGATTACCGCCGCCCATGGACACCCCGCAACACCAGAGGCATCACCAGAGGCGTCTGTCTTAAAGGGCCGTCTTCGCTATAAGAGAGAATACGCTCTTTTCTTGAAGGTTTGGAGGTCATATTGCTTCGGATTTTTTTTTTTAAAGTACCGTCCAATTTAGAAATAGTTTTTAAAGTCCGTTAATTTCTTTATATTTATATAAAGAAAGAAGAAACCTCCAATTTCCTCATAGACGAGATGAGAGCCTTTGGACAAAATTGTTTCTCACCCCTTTTGCTTATAACATGTCAGAAATGACTAAAACAATTAAAGAGTTTTTGTACATTTGAACGGTGTTAATTTACTTTACCTGTCCAGACCCCATCCAACTGCAAAAGCTTTCGATCCCTCTGAATAAGCTACGAACTGGTGCGACATCAAAGGAACCGGAACCCAACCAAAACAAGTAGCCATTGAAATCTCCACTTGAATTAGTCCTTTGAAACAAAACATATATTGTCAAGAAATAATGCTAGAACTATATTGGCTCATTAATTGTAAGACCTCTTCTATTCTGTAGCATATACTTGCACGACTGCTATACTTTGATATATGAACTTATGCAGACTCAAAAGTTATGTGAATACTCAAGTAGAGGGTGTTGAGGAAACCACTTCATTAAATTACAGCGATGTTAATTCATAATTGATGTAGTTTAGATATATTTTAGAGTTTTGTTTAGTTATGCCTTTAACATCTTATTTGTGTGTATCATGTACGTCTAGCATAGGTCGATACTGATGATAATCCTATTTTTGAACTACCTTACGCTTCGACCAGATTGAATTTGCTGTATATTTTAGTTCCATAGGAAGTGAAAGTTGGGAAGCAAAAATGCTATTCAAGTTATTATTTTAATGAAAACATTTCTAAGTAGATCAAAATTTGAAGCATAGAATAGAAATATATAATACTAAAGTAAAATAGGAAAGATGGAGAAAAAAGAAAAAGTTCCCTCAAAGAAAATACCATAAGTCTTGTCTTAAAGAAAGAAAAATACGTAATATTACAAAAAAACAGTTTTTTCCTTATGAATGGGAAGAAAAGGATTAAGCATACTGGCTCAAAATACGAGTACATTTATAGGAATCCGTTTGAAGGAAAGTATATTATCACGAAAGGCCAACTATACGGCGACCAAGTTTGTTTTGTTTAGCCGTCAGTAGATGAAAATAATTTATTTTCGATGTTCAATTCACGGGTTTTTCACGTATCTTTTTAAATGATCTTTATAAGATTAATGTAAATAATAATATACATATAAATTTTACAATGTCACTAAATAAGGATTTTTAGCAACAAGTTTCGCTAATTTTTGTAAGTAAAATTGCATGCATTCAAAACTGTAGCAGTGTGTTTGAAAATTGCAAATGCCTATACTAGTTAAGTGCTTTCTAGTATCGTAAGACTTATAGACTAGACGCCTATCTTAAACCAAAAAATCTTGAAAGAAAGAACAGATAAACAGAAGTCCGTTCCATCCAATGGTTATAATGATATTCATTACAGTCTCGGTGAGAGAGACAGATTAGGTATTTAAGCATAATATTGGCGTTAAGAAAAAATAATAATGATCCCTAACTATCTGACCTGGCGTACTGCGTACCGCCACATTTTTCTTTCATTGATATTATCTAAATTTCTGATAAACTTCTTTTAGTTTAAGATTCCCGCAGGTTATCTTTTTTTTGCCATACAAACATCCTAACAATAACGACATAATAAAAGAATTATCCGATTTGGTGCAGTCGATAGGAAATTATGCGCGTACATACATTTCGGCGATTAATTTTTATGTATATACTTAGACTAGCCGACCCACGCAACCTCGTTTGCGTCTTCTATTGCCCGTAGCGTGATAATTTTCCCCCGTTTTCGAAACATTTTTCATTGGTGCTCCGCTCCTATTGGTCCTAGCGTGATGGTATATAGCCTATAGCCTTCCTCGATAAATGGGCTATCTAACACTGAAAGAATGTTTCAAATCAGACCAGCGGTTCCTGAGATTAGCGTGTTCAAACAAACAAACAAACAAACAAACTCTTCAGCTTTATATATTAGTATAGATTGACAGCAGGAGGCGTGCCTACGATTATTAAGTGAGACTAATTGTAGTCAGTAAAATGTGTTGTCTAATACCCCTTGTCTACAATTTCAAGGATAATAAAAAGATGTGAGTTGCCGTTGCCAATTTTGGTGAATAAATCTTTTAGATTTTTATAGTCGACTAGCCGACCCACGCAACCTCGTTTGCGTCTACTATTGCCCGTAGCGTGATAATTTTCCCCTGTTTTTGTAACATTCTTCATTGTTGCTCCGCTCCTGTAGGTCTTAGCGTGATGATATATAGCCTATAGCCTTCCTCGATAAATGGGCTATCTAACACTGAAAGAATGTTTCAAATCGGACCAGCGGTTCCTGAGATTAGCGTGTTCAAACAAACAAACAAACTCTTGAGCTTTATATATTAGTATAGATTGAGAATCATATTGTTTTTTGTTTTTATGAATGACACTTTATGAACAGTTTTCTATCAATCTTAAAAAAAAACATGGTCAATTTTGTTGAACATTCGATTAATTTTGTTAAGTTTCAAATGACTCGCAACGAAAGACGGATTCCGTATGGAGCGTCCTGTTTCATCTCTCTGTTCTGTGGTTATTTAATATCAATTTACTTAATACTAGTTGAACCCCACGACCCCAGGCATTCTCTCTTACATCATGTCTCTCAATCATTTTACACTATGTAAAGATTAATCAATCATTTTAAGAATTATATCTTACTGTAAAAATACTTTTACTGGCAATTTGTATAAGAATTTTATTCTATGTTATTTAGTACTAGTTTTTGCTCGCGGCTCCGCCCTCGTGTGTGTCGGTTATTGCGGCAAATAGTAGCGTATGTGCTATTCTGATGTATAAGCTATATTAAGTTTCAATCGAATACGTTTAGTGGTTTCTGCGTGAAAAAGTAACAAACATCCGCGCGTCCATCCATACTTCCAAACTTTCGTGTTTATAATATTAGTAGGATTTGTGGTAAGAGGGTAGGTGTACTTAATCCGAAAAAATTAAGTCTTGATAAGTTTGTGTATCTCAATAAGTGCAATGTGTGCAAGTAATTTATAAACTATTTAATTTAAATATCTAAATAGTAATAGTATTTTAAGCTGAAGAATTTGTTTGTTTGGTTAAATACGCTAATCTCAAGAAGTACTGGCTCGGTTTAACAAATAATTTAGTGTAACATAGCCCATTTATCAAGCGGGGCTATAACTATATAAAAGGAGCGGAGTATTAATTATTTTTTTTTAAAAACAGAGGAAGATCTTTTTTTTGCGAGTGAATTATTCCTCTTTAAAATTTCTAAAAATGTTGAAAACAGTATATGTCTGTCTTTTAAGACTAACCAAAACCTTTTCTATGATAAACAAATTGGTTCATGCTGTAAAACATCACGCTACGACCATTACGAGATGCAGACGAGGTTAGGAGGACCTACTAGTTCATTGATAAATAATTTCTAAACTTATGTATTACTTCTGTTTCTGTTGCGCCACATGTACCAATTGAACTTAACGCGGTGTGCTATAAGTTAATATGACTCGGAAACTATGTGTTTTCAAATACAACGGTGTAATACATCCACACAGCGTAGTATACTACTACATTAATTACATCATAACAAAACTTGTATCATACATACCAATATTGTACATATTTATTCGTAGTTTATCACGTTGACGATAGCGTGGATGTACTACGCTATACTTCACGTAAACAACCCGCTCTGGACTCCACCAAGAACTACCACAATACGCAACAAAGGCGGAACGACCTTCGCCTCGAGGGTTATTGTGCCGTCTGGACAAACATGCCGCAGATGTTACCAGCCAATGGGGACTGATACCAGCTGCATCACAATAAACCTATATTGGCAAAACCTTTTATTATTCCATATTAAAGAATGTAGTTAAATTAGATTATCAGAGGGTCAAAATTCCTTGTGTTTCACAAGGTATCGGCGGATGACGGTACACAACATCAGGTAACTTTATAGTCGCTTGTCTCTGATACAAAAAAATATTAACCAATAACGTTCCAAACATACCAATATTGCAATATAGGATATAAATTTGACTTGGATTTTTTTTTGTGTTTTTCTAACTCTAATAACTTACCTGAGAAGGTTCATAGATATAAGCAGCCATAAAAGAATAATCTGACCACTTGGCCGCGACACTTATTTTATTTACAACAAATTGTGTTAAAGCTGTAATAGCCTCTGTGACTGACCGAGGAGTCAATATTTTGTTTGTAGTTGTAACATTGAAACTACTGATGGGATTTATATTTTCATCGGAATTTAAATTATTTCTTCTATTAGACTCAATTATATGTTTCTTTGCATGTTTGGTTTTATGTAAATTATTGTTTGTGTTATTTTGACTGACGGTTTCTAACATTATCCTTAAGTCTTTTCGTAGTTTGTTACCATGAATAGACCTTTCTACATCATTTAAATCAATCGGCCTTTCTGCTCCATTGTGAGGAGGTAAAGGGGTTCCTTTATCATACATTTCAAAGAATTTTATTCTATCATATACGGTTGTAGGTTCAAGTGTCACAGAGGTTAAACTAGCCTTCATGGTTTTGAAATCTTTATTTTTCTGCTCCTGATCAAAGGGCACTAAAGTCTCTGTTGCTGGACAAGTTTCATAAGTAAAAACTTTGTTTTTTCTTTTAGTTCCAAGTGTTGTTTTATATGGGATTCCATAACTCGGTATTTGTAAAATCACATAGTTAGGTAAACCGTGTATTACTGAACTTGGAGATTGAATTTTTTTCTTCAGTATGTCACTTACAGGATTTTTTTTATTGGGTAGGTTTGGGCCATTAATACGAAATGAAAATCTCGGATAATCAGCTGTTGCCCTTTTCATTTTATCAAGTTTGTCAAATGATTGTGGCTTTTCATCTTTATACAATGAATGTTTTTGATTAACGTCTTCGTCTAAATAATAAAACTCGATAAAACTTGAAGTTGTAGGTGAAGATTTCATACGGGTCGGTTTTCTAAATAAAGACTCGCTTGGATAAAAATGACTAGTATTTATATCTACATATCTTGGTTCCCCAGTTTTCCTCCACAGCATATTTATGATTTCATATTGTTTGCGACTTACTCTACCCACTTGCCACTTTTTAAAACTGAGAGGTTTCGTCGCGGAAGTACTAAGAGTACGGTTTTTTAGGCTTGATGATGTTTTACGAATAAATCTGTGTCCTAGGCCAAAAAAATCAGACCGTTGATGACGAGTGGAATCCAACTTCATTTTGTAGATATCTTTACTTTCATAGGATACAGTACCTTCGATAGAATTCATAATTGTTTGTTCCACTATAATTATCAGAATAAATAAACTTTTATGACAAAGTTTATGTATGCACATGATTTTGATTCACTACAAATTTTAAAATAAATATAAAAATAGCTTAATCTGATGTAGAGTTAGATTTTATCATGGTATAAAGTACAATTTTCTTCTTCTTCTTTGATGAAATGGCAACCAGCCGGATCTCTCGGATCAGCTATTTCTGCCAATGTCAAATTTAGTATAAAACTGCTATGTCATAACTGTTGACATTGGACTGCGGTACATTCTTTCAAAATCGTATCCTCAACATAATTCTCAATACATAGAGGTAAGTACTATGTAAGTTTAATATTCTCTGAACAAAACCTCCATAATTCTGCGATTGTTATTTACATGGAATGATTTAGGAGCTTCTACTATACATCATCAGCAAAATATTTCAGTCCCCGTTTCTATTTGGTCTGACTGCCTCGTTGGTCTAGCGGTTGGCGTGTGCGACTGCTGATCATGAGGTCTCGGGTTCGATACCCGGGTCGGACCAAATGTTTGTACGATCTACAAATATTTGTTTCGGAGTTTGGGTGTTTTCTATGTATAATATGTATGTATTTACAAAAAAGAACAAAAAGTATATATGTATTTATATCAGTTGTCTAGTACCCATAACACAAGCTCTGCTTAGCTTGGGACTAGATGGCGTTGTGTGTTAGATGTCCGAAATATTTATTATTTATTATATTATTTGGGCCAATTTGAAAGTTAATAGCAATCAGCGCCTTCAACTTTATTGATTTTGACATCTTTAGGTACCTATGAGATTTAAAAAGAGACAACTGCTGCATTAGGAATTAACATCCAGTGACGTGGGGGACATTACGAACATACGTCAAACGAATATAAAGAACACCCAGGCTCAGAGCAACAATTTGTGGATCACACAAAGTTTTGTCCCATATGGGATTTGAACCCACAACACTTGGCGCAGTAGAAAGCGGTGTGGGGACCGCATAAACCATTAGGCCAACTGTGCAGTTTTAGGTATCCTATTCTATTTGATCAATGTTTTTTATGTAGGTATGGCACTTCCAATAATACTCTACTCTGCCTCATGGAAAGCATAAGCAGAATCCAAGAGTGGTATTCACCATACTCATTGTGAATGCTGACAACAGACATAGATACAGTATGCAAGATACTGCAAGAATACAGCATGGTGACCCACACCATGGCGGCCTACTGATGCTTCTGCATCATTCGGCCTATGGTCACGCACACACCAAAGAAACACGACAGCACGAACGTCGTCATTTTACGTTGATTTTCTGTGCGAGGGTAGTTACAAAATGTGACACGAGAATAATTTATATATATGATACAGTAAGAAATTCGGCAAAAAATCTATTAGTAAGTATATATATAGTCTTTACCAAAAAGTAAAAACTGTTTACTAAAATAAAAGCAACTAAATAGTTTTTAAATAAGGAATAGAAAAAACAAACTGGAAATGTCATATTTTCAGTAGATGTTACGGCATGCAAAATGCAAATTATGTTCACGTGATTATTTTTTTTACTAAATGTATCAAAACGTTCGAAATTAATTCAATGTGAATTATTCAAGGCTCAAAATTCCATAAATAATCGTTAGAAAAGGAAGCAAAATAACCGGCAGTGTTTTTGTGGATCACTTTTGAGAATCAACAAAGCAAAGCTTCTTCGCAGCTCAAGAGTTTTTTCATCGCACGTTATTTGAACAGTAAGTTTATTTCATAATCTAATCTACTAATTGAATTTAACTAAATTTTGGATGTTGTGATAACGTTATAAGTAATATTATTTAAAATTTACCGTATGACAGTTAGGGACTGACATATCGAAAATATAGGGAGGGTGTCAAAGAATTAATAATTCAATTTTACAGATTTATGTAAAAGAGATATTAGTATATAACATACTGGAGTAGAAAAATATTACACGTTGTTAAATAAACAAAACAAATTCTCGTAGAGATGAAAACCTCTATTACTTTTTAGCTAAAATTCAGTTATTGTGAAATACAAAAAACTTTTAGCTTGAAATAAATAGCTATTAATAAGTTGGAAATATTTTCTTTATATTGCTCTTCTGCTTCATTGGTGCTCTGCACCTGTTGGTCTTAGGGTGACGATATATAGCCTATAACCTTCCTCGATAAATAGGTTATAAAACACTGAAGGGATTTTTAAATCGGACCAGTAATTGCTGAGATAAGCGCGTTCAAGCAAACAAACAAACTCTTCAGTTTTATATATTACTACAGATTTCGATTATTGAACGAAAAACCATTCCTGCGATTTACATACATTCGATGAATCGTTCTGTCCAAGAAGCGTTAATCGATAAAGAGTTATTTTGCAATAAACTCTATTCGAATTAACGTTCAGTCGAACATATGACTTTTGAAGTAAAATTACGGATCCGCAATGAGGACGGTGTTCAGATTACCAATCTTGATTTTTCACATGCATTCTATCGGATTGTCATTTTGATAGTCTGGCTAACCTAAGTTTACTGAACATTTTAACTTATTAGGTCAACTTTAATAAAAATGTGTCCTACTTACTGTATTATATTTTTGTTTTAATTTTATCATTTCGTTAACTATTAAAACAATTCATTATGTTGAACTAATTGAACTGATGCTCTCCATTTGGTTAGGATTCGGTTAGGCTAGCTACGGCATCTAGTCCCAAGGTAAGCAGAGCTTGTGTTATGGGTACTAGACAACTGATATAAATTCATATATACTTTTTTTGTAAATACATACATATTATGCATAGAAAACACCCAAACTCCGAAACAAATATTTGTAGATCATACAAACATTTGGTTCGACCCGGGTATCGAGATCTCAAGATTAGAAGTCGCAAACGCCAACGGCTAGACCAACGAGGCAGTCACATAAAATAAACAAAAAAAATATATATATATATATATATATATATATATATATATATAATATTTACATTAAGCCTTAAAATATTTTATGTTATACATAGATTTATATCAATCTTTTTATAATTTCTTTGTAGCCACAGCCATGAATGCAGTACCATCAGTCTTGAATAAGGCAGCAATGCGCAAGTATGAAGACCTAGAGATTCCGTGTGAATACATACTGGCAAGCTATGTATGGATAGATGGCACTGGCATAAATGTGCGGTCTAAAGACAGAACTTTCGATTTTGTTCCGAAAACGCATAAAGGTACTTTAAAGTTTTAATAAAATGTAATAATAATAAATAAAATTTACACACAATTTTGCCGATCATAATATTAGTCAAACAAGCACTTCAGGAATTAGGTGGGAAAATTGGATGTATGAATATTATGAGGCGACGTAGATAAGTAACGAACGAAACTGATATTATTTACCCGGTTGGATTAAGAAGTATAGGAAATGTCTCGAGCCATTCAGGGTCGTATTCCTGTTACTCGAATTGTATAATGCCGGGTAATTCGAGCCCTCTATAAAAAACTTTTTTTATTGGGCTTGTCGTATCGCTTTAAATAATAAACCGCACTATTAAAATGTTGTATGATACCTTACAGTTATAGATAATGTATTATGACTGAGCACGAGCGTAAGTTTACACTTATTCATTTTGACTTTTAAGCATTTTAAATTGACAGCTTGTTATTTCGGGCAGTTCTACTCCTAATCAATGTGAATGTTGTTCATATTTTCCTATACTGAATTATCTTACCCTATTTATTACCTTTTACATAGACTCAGATTTCATATTACACACCAAATGTGAAAGTAGAACATATGGTACTGAGTAATAATGAAATTACATTAGAATGCACTAAGGCTTTTTCGTCATAGCATATTCACCAGATACTAATTACGACACATTTAATTTGCAAATATGTGAATATGAAATGGGCATACACGGGCGAATTTGCAACAGGCCAGGTAAATTAACATAATTTTGATAGGGTGGAATAGAATCCAGAACGCGTGTTACGGCATTGATGAATTTATTGTTCATACAATAGCAATCAAATTTTACCCTGAATTTCTAGTCATGACCATATATAAATATGCCTACTTACTTTTACAACGCCTCATATTATCATCAAGAGCTTTTATTAGTCCATTGCTGAACTAGGCCTCTCTTTAAAAGTAGGTTTTGATCTACTATACCAAGCTGGTTAGACGGGTAGGTACAGGACTTGTTTCAAATTTTGCAGCGAAGTTTTGCCATAGTTAACCTTACATTGGAAACCTTACCCTTGGAATGAATATGGGGAGTGACACTCCGTATCCATAATGCGTCACAACACAGACCATAATAATTTGTATTTAAGGATCGAAATCTAAGAGTTATATTACCTTTAATATATTTACACTCCTATTCTATAAATATGTACAATTAGCAGCAGTTCTAATATAATAAAATGTTGACTAATAGGAAAAATATGTTGTTGGGTCTTTTAGTTATTAAGAACCCCAACAATATGTAAAACATATACCTAGGTCCTTCTGTATAGTTTAGGAGTGCAAATAAGTATCTAGTAATTGATTTTGATATTTCACCTACGCTATTTTCATTTATGTTAGCCGAATATCTCTGATCATCATAACGGAGGCGGCTTGTAAGGGCCGCTTAATTTGACGAGATTGACAGGGGTCCCCTTTTAATTGTACACCTGAGGCTCCGGCAGGACACCCGGTCAAGACACTGTTTGAGCTATAGTCACTTCGAGCTCAATAAATAACTCTACTAACCCTGTTGGGTTAGCACTCCTGAAGTTTGATGCAGTTTATGAGTCCGTCAGTGTACTATTTCTTCATAAACATAATATTTTTCACTTTATAGATACATTCGATTTTCAAGCGCCACGAATTAAGAAGTCGAATATTCATCGAATATTCATTCTTCATTTAACACTATCTCAATTTGAATTATTTATATTTTTTAACTTGGGCGAAAGACTTTTAAAATTAAAGTATGTCGAGCCTTATCCACTTATTCCAAGAAACGAAAAAACTTGTACTACCCATATGTTCGATGTTCAAACATTTGGCGCAGGGCATGGATATATCGGCGGGTGTTTTTTCAGTATCTTTCGAAAAACTATTTGATATTAAACTACGGTCGGACCGTCTCACGTCCCAGTGCAGCACAAATCAATACTTATGAAAGTAAGTTAATAAAATTTGTTGGGTTTGAACCCGAAAAGTTATAAAATTCGAACCGGGTGCAGATAATGATCAAAGGTCTTTACATTGATTTAAAAGTAAAACGCAGACAATATATAATTCAGTCATGCTTTTAATATTCTATAGCTGCACACAAATTTTTCTTGCTAAAGGAGTTTTGACCTACTAAACGAGGTTTTTTTTTTTAATTCTATATTTAGATTAATATGTTGGCCAGACGGGTGGTATAGGTTTCAAGTTTTCTTTCATTTTTTAATCTAATTTGCGAGTTGAAATTTTATTAATAACCAGCTGACCCGGCGAACATCGTACCGCCACATTTTATTTTTGTAAATAATATATATATACCAGTAAAGTCACACTAAAGTCGTATAACAAACAAGTAAATAGATCTCGGAACAATATTTAAAGCACTTGCTTTCTAGCAAAAAAAGAATGAACGAAATCGGACTATGTGTTATTGAATTACAACTAAGTATATATTTTAACTTTCCCTCTCTCCAGGACATCGTGCTTAATTTCGGGATAAAAGTGTCCTTTGTTCTACATCGCAGTGTGAACTCAAAGCATGCCAAGTTTCATTCGAATCCATTCAGTAGAGTAGGTGTGACGCGTGGCCAAGATACAGAGCGCCAGACATTTTTTTTTTCTAAATATCTTTAATTTAGGCGTCTGTAGGATAGATCAATGAACAATAATCCGTGGTCCAAAAACTTTTATCGCGAATTTTCAATAACTTATCCATTAATTAATTAACAGTTTTTGCAAGCGCAACTTTTTTTTCAAAAACTATCTAGATGCCATTCCGAATCGAATGACACTTCAATCATAATTTTCGGAGACAGCTGAAAATAGTTGACCAAAAAAAACACTTGTTGACTAGACTAAAATCTTTAACAGGTCTCTTCTTCTTAGCGGTCACATGCATACGTATGTTATATCCTACATTGAAACATATATCTAGTTGAAGTCGAGGAGACCCGAACTAAAGCTTTCTTTTTGTGGTATATGTTAGAATAGAAACGTAATGGATATTGTGTATTGTGAATTATTGTGTGTGGTAACATCGGTTGTTCAGTACGTAAAATAGATTTTTGTATCTTAGGGCTTTTCATGCTACTATTTGTAACAATACGATTTGCGACATTTATTTGACTTGAACACATAATTAAAATATTTTGGTAACGAATTGTAAGTTTCGAAATAAAATTGATAACAATAATCTAAATGCAAATGTTTATTTTTACTAGAGGTTGTCTGGTAGTCAAAGTTTGTCGTCATTGCGTTGTGAATGTTTTGTTTTGAATAACAAGCTTATCAGTATTCAATTAAATAACTGATAAGCTGTTCATTTCTAGTGTAAGTTGGATGTCTTTGTACATACTTAGCTAACCTATCTACTTAATGAATATTGGACACGTGTTAATAGTGTAGTGTAACACACGTGTTAGTAGTGTTAACACTTCTTAGTGTTGAAGAATTTTAACATTTTATGCTGTTTCTAGTTTGTTGTCTAGATTATGATAAAGACGCATGAGCCATAGAGAGGTAGTTAGAGGATTTCTCTGAAATATGATAGCAAAGAGAAAACAATGTTGATGTATCAGTTTAACTTCTGTTCATAAAATCATGTGTATCACGTAAATTTATAATTTACAGGATCGTCTTAGTATGAACATTTACCAACCTACGGTTATTCAAATGAAACAGTTTTGCTCTTTTACGTTCGAAGTGGGGTTCGTTGTCGAATGTCATTGTACTCTATAATCTTCAAATTTCACTGTAAAATATTGTGCAATTGCTGTCCATACTGCAAAATAAGTGTGTTGGCCTTTATACGTTCGAAATTATCCGACTGTAATGCCTCTCGGGATTCCACTTCGCACGGAATGAATATAAAAGATCGTTCCTTTTTTTGACTGCAGTTATTAATTTTTATTTGCAAGTATGTAAATAATAAAAAAATCTCGAATAAAATTTGTTTACCAAATAATTGAGTCTAATCTTAATTTTAGTTACAATTTTACATAGGTATCCCGTTTTTGACCAATAGATAAAAAAAAACAATATGTAAAATTATGAATAAATATACAGCATGTATGTTTACTTTTAAAAAATCAAAATTTATATATTTACAGTTTGTTTGCCGCCTAAAATCATGATTTGCTTATTACAGATCTGCCAATATGGTACTATGATGGGTACGGTACAAACCAAGCGACAACAGTCAATTCGGACACATTCATCTTTCCAGTAGCAATTTACCATTGTCCATTCAGACGTGGTAGCAATATACTTGTACTGGCAGACACGTACGGCCACAACTACCAGCCTACACGTGAGTTCATATATTTCAGTAATAACATTTAATTCATTTTCACTACTAGGTACTCAGTATTTCGATAAAAAAGAAGTCTCATTTGTTACCCGTTGTATTGTATTGTGCTTTATGCTGTTATTTTATTTATATTGGGAATTATATTTATATTATATTGAGAAAACTAGAAATAATAAATATAGATAAAATAAGTCAGGGCACAAACGTGAACAGTTTTGTGTCTTGTGGCAGATACAAGCTAATGATGAATATTTGATTTCTATAGAATCATTATGAAATCATTTACTCCCTGCGCATACGTAAACATTTTTTGTGTCCAGTTGCTTTCACTTAAGACATACCTACTCATAACGGTCAAAAAGTGTTCGGTGTCGGTAACTGGAAACTAAAAGTCGTCAGTTGAAGACACAAGTAACATTGACAAATTCCTTACAATTGACGGAAACCAAGCGACGAATTGTGGCCAGAAGTAACGACCGGTGACTGTGTCCAATTGCCGCCACCGAACACAGCAACTACGGTTACCAGTGGTCAATAATAGCCACGGGCGACGTTTGCGCACCACCTATAATGGCTACGGCAAAATAATAACCATTTCGACAAATTAAAATTAATATATTATACTTTTACTTTTTTTTATTTGACATTGCCTCCTTGATAGGTTTCACATATTAGTGGTTTTCAATCCTGTTATAGATCCAACGGTTATAAAACCTGAGTTCTCATTTCTGTAGATATCATTGATTATATTAAAAAAAAATGAGAGTAGTAGCTCTCATTTAATTTTAAGTAAACTCATTTTTTAACTAAAACATGCTAATTCTAATTATTATACTCAATACGTATAGTTTTTATATTCTATTAAAAGTTATAAGCGTGCCTAAATATACATTTTTGAGTTAACGCCCGAAAATAAAAATAAAGTGGTTTTTAACTTAAGTGAATCGTATAAATTATACTAATAGATCTCTGTATCGTACATCAGATTCATTCCAAGTTTAACATAAAATTAGAGAAGTACAATTGGCGGCCCTATCGCCTTAATCCCTTACAGGCAACCATTGGATGTAGGGAAAAAACATGCTTATGAGAACGTATGGAGTAGTGTCTGGTGTAAAACTAGATAAAACGAAAAAAAAAATGTTAAGATTATCACACACCATTAGGTATAGTAATACATAGTGTGGTTTAGAAAATGAATACAAACAAGGAATAAATTTAATATACACGTATTTATTTTTATTTTTTTATTTTAGTAGGGGTAAACGAGCAGACGTATCACCTGATGGTAAGCGATTACCGCCACCCATGCAACACCAGAGGCGTCACAGGTGCGTTGCCGGCCTTTTAAGAAGGAGTACGCTCGTTTCTTGAAGGTTTGAAGGTCGTATTGGTCCGGGAATACCGCAGGCGACAGTTCATTCCACAGTTTTGTTGTGCAAGGCAGAAAGGTAATTACATAATTACAGTTTATCTTGTTAGTAGAAAGCGTCAGAGTGGTTAAAATATATTAGACCAGCTTTTTTTTGCGGGTCCGCCTGAGTGTAGGTCGGTTATCGCGGTAAATAATAGTTTAAGTCCTTTGTCAAGAACCATAGTATTTCTCAATACCAAATTTCATTGAAAGCGGTGCAGCGCTTTAATCGTGAAAGCGTAGAGTTATTTTCGACATGGTTTTGAATTTATGATATGGATAAATATGAGTGTAGCCATTTTTTGTTTGATATATTTATACCAGCGCTTATTTATACTTATTAATATCTTCTTTCTCCTGCTTTGAAAGTCACAGTCCATCTTAAACATATAATAACAAATCCAACGGTCCCAAAAAGTTACAATCTTTGTGAATATATTTGAAATCATAGGTACCTAAACTTACAACTGTATTTATAAAGAGATTTAGAGTTAATTTTAATTTAAAGAAAGAAATAATCAAAATGAGGCAATCCTAACTATGGTAAGGTGTGTTCAGTGCCGCAGGAACTGGCAACTCTTTCGCTCATCAAAGTCGAAATGAATATTCTAGAAATGGCTTAAATAGTTACATGAATTTAAGGATGTCCTAAAGTAAAAAGCCTAAACTCTTTATTTTATTCGAATCATTAATACAAATCTGTTATGTGGTCAAGAGGTTGGATATCCATACGATAAATAATGATCGGCAATACAGACAGTCTAGCAACAACAATTATTATCATTCAATTAATTATGCTTTACTTTCATTTTAACAAACCTGTCTCCTATAATTTCAGTACGTTTCAAAAAGGTTATAGAATGAATCATTCTAAATCCAGGAATCTACGAAGGCCTCGAATTATTTCAACATTCAATAAAAGAAACCCTCGTAGCCTATTACGCAGTAAAAATAAAACCTCATTCGTGTTTATTGTGTGTACAATGTACATGTAACAGAGACCCTTAAATAATTTTACAATCAGATTATAGTCAATTTGAACTGTAAGAATGTTAAGTTTAATACGGTAGAAAACAATAAGTTAAAAATAAGATATACTTGCGTATGACAAAATTAAATTTAGTTATTATATACACATTGTTACACGCGTTTCATAAATCAAATATAAACACATGACATTGCAAGTCTATTTTGAATGTCTTTGTTTGTCAACTAGTGCTTCAGTATGTCTAACGAGCTTGTTACCGTAACTAGAAACATTATCGATTAACCTGATTCGGAACTCTTACTCTTCACTGTCAAAGGCTAAATTTGATTTCTATAAAATCATTACTAGCTATTAATATGAAGTATAAATAAAGATGATATTTTTATAATAAAGTCAAAATGGATCTGCGTCGTTAAATAAAAAAAAATACCACAGTCATGTCATATTCTATACACACAGTTTAAGTTAGTTTTGTTTAGTTATAGTAATTAAGAAATAAAAAGGCTTGGATCAACATACTACTCAGAATCAGAAGGTGGATATTTTACCTCTGTGTGTGTGTTGTGTGTCTCTGTGTGAAGAATAAACAAAAGCGTTACTATACCTACTATAAAATAGATGTAAACGACTAATTGGCTTCGATCATAAATAGTACTAGATTCCCGATAAGCGCTTCAAAAACGGCCCGAAAAATAAGACCACAAATAATTTTGTACAATAAATTTAAACTTATTTCAAATTAGTATTGTCCAATTACAGCCAACGTTAAGACGTCAAAATGCCGCAGTGCGTGTTCAAAAACTGTGTAAATAACCACGGTAACACCAAGGTTTTGAAAGGAATATCTTTTTTTCGGTAAGTTTATATTATTATTAAGTGTTTTTCATAAAATAATAAACATAATTATATATTATAGTAAATATAATTCAATAAACTAATATTGAAATTATTTGGCCAATGTTTACTACAACGCACCAACTATTGTATCAAACATCACCTATTGTTGAACAGGGAATGCATGAAGTAGTGTTATTATTTTAAAATGTTATTTTTGTTTGTAGATTTCCTAGTGACCCATTTCGCTGTGTAGAATGGGTATCTATTAAAAGAAAGAGGAGAAGAAATATACAACCCTTACAAAAATTCTAGAATATGTTCGATTCATTTTGACAGATTCGACATAACTGGAAATACGCAAAGGCGTAATAATAGATTAAATAAATTAATAGATGGCGAAATTAATAGATGTAAGAGACATGGGTGGTTTATGTTATGCTTCAAACGATGTGTTTGACCTATGCATGAAAACCGAACGTGTTATACGCAACTGTCTTCGCATGAGTGGTGGCAAATCAATGCAAAAAAAGTATGACAAAAACTTTATATGTGTAAATGTTTTAAACGCATATATTATAAAGGATTTGTTTTCTAAGGGAAACGAACACAACCATAAAATTAACCCTAATTAAACTAATTATAGAAAAAATCATTAATGTAAGATTACATTATATTTGTAAAAAGAAACCGCTCATATCAAAATTACTTCTAAAAGACAGCTTTATAACAAGCTGAATCTGTTTATGTTTGTTTTGTTTATTCTGTAATTAAACCTATATTACTATTTTAATTACTTCTGTATAAAGAATACGTCGAAAACATGTCTCTTGATTCCTTTCATATTCTTTACTTTATAATTTTTTTTATTACCTATTTCTTGTAATAGCGGCAATGTAAAATAGTATCTATTACTTTTTTGAATCGGTCAAAAATATTTACCACCATACAAAACAAACCTAAAACAAATATATTCTGCAACTCTATGTCATTCAATACTTACTGTGTTCTGAGCATTGAAATGTAATACCAAGAACTACATCTAGTTCCACAATACAATAAGCACGAAATTAGAAACAAAATGTTTTTAATCTTAGACTTAGACTTTAAGTATCATTTTAGAATAAATATTTTTGTACTAATGACTTTTTATTTTTAAGCGACATTTTAAATTTATTCCATAGTATCGCTTCTCTGACGAAAGGACCTAAATAGATATATTTTGTAATGGTAACTAAACTTTATGTTTAAGAGTTAAGGTTTATAATAAACTGAAGTCATTAACATTATTAAACTTTTTTCTAAGAATGAAGATGTTTTCGTGTCTGTAAACATGGCCACTTGAGAGTCTTATTTTTGTTCCTGATCCTTAATCTAGTACTATTATTGATCGAAGCTAATTGGAGTAAATGTTCGTAGAGATAATTACGAGTGTGAGTGTAAATGGAATCATTACGAATAGGTACAAATAAATTATTTTTTTAATAACTAATTATAATGATCACAGATACGTTTACGAATTCATTGCGATGTTTATTTTTTCGATATAAAATGAAATCATTATAATTCTCATAGCTACTCATTTGTAACTGTTATATTCAAGAATTTAACAAAAATGAATATGAATGTTATCAAGTTTAAGAAACAAAATACTATCAATACAACCGACGCGATGCAATTATTTTAGCTATAAGTATAACCTTTTTTAAAACGTGATGCTTAGTACCTTATCGAAAATATATATCTTCGAACAGTTTTTTTTTATATCCTACAGTTTCTATTCCATCAACAAAGCTCTAATACTGTAGTACTGATACTAAACATTTTGCAACACGCACAACGATTGCCAGAAGATATTAACACAAATCAACAAATATTGATGTGCCCAGGAAATTCAGGTGTCCTTTAAGGAATAGTTCTCTTACTGGAGATAAAAGGCACCTTGTATCTTACTCATAATAATTTATTGATTAGGTAAGGCAAGACATCCAAATAAACGAACACAATTTACACAAAATTGTATAAATGATACTTTGTACTGAAATTATTTGTTGTATTACTGTCAGCATATGCTATATAGAGTTTAGAGGTTTAAAAGACGTGCTATGGTAACTTAAAAATACCATAATAAGGAAATGCTAAAAACTATTATTTTCCTACTGATCAGGTGTAAGTATTAGTTAAATATAAAAGAGTGCGAAACGTCAAATCAACAGTAAGTCTAATTAATAAAATGCCTATTAAGCAGAACGTCTATGATAATATCAGAATATCAGATGGTCTATGAACATGTATTTAGCACAAAGTCTGTTTCTCAAAATTACTGGATACTCAGCCACAAATTTCAACACACATCACACCGGAAACTGACATGGTATTATAATATGTACCATCGACTAATTTGCATTATGACTCACCATAAATTTACTTTCTTACATACAGACATTCAAATACAACTAGGCCACATTCGCGTAAATATGCATTTCCATGGTAGTGACCTTGTTATCAGTCATTCAATTACACAGAATTATGTTGCAGTATCCAAAAAACATTTGTTCCGAGTTATAGATGATTCCAATGAGTATGGATTGAAAATATGAATACTACTATTTTAACTAATATATTATCATTTACTGCAGTGATGATGAATCGTGATAAATATAGAAAATATTAAAGAGACCTAATTTAGAAAATTACTTTCAGTTTTATAATGACCTAAAGTAATATTTTTGTTTACAGCTACTAATTTCCGCAAAACCTGCGTGACTTTATGTGAAAAAGGTGAAGTTGAAGAGCCCTGGTTTGGTTTTAATCAGGAGTTCTTTTTGACAACAACTGACTCTCGACCCCTTGGGTGGCCGCCTGGAGGTTTCCCTGCCCCACCTGGTCCCTATTATTGCGCCACGGGAGCAAATAAAATAGTTGCCAGAGATCTAATGGAGGCTTTTTATCGGTACGTCTGTTTAGTGTTATTTAAGACGAATGGTTTAAAGAAAAATCTGTTATTTCTTTATCTTACTGAATCATCAGATCCCTCAATTACCTATTAATTGTAAAATATGTATATTATGTCAATCAATACACAATAAAATATATCTATGTAATAGTGTTTAGATTTATTGCATTATGCGTTGATCGACTCATGTATGCACGGTATGTGCAATGTACGTTTAATTAATTTAGGTTATTATCAATTAAAATATGGTGTTATTCTAAATGTTGTCACTGTTCCTTTTAATAATTTCTAAGGCTAATTTTTATTCTTTGCTTTTTCAATTCTAATATCTGATTCAATTCTTTTTCATATAATCGTGTAAGTGCCCAAGGTCAGGAAATAAGGAGAAATTTTAAGTCTTAAAACTTGGTCTTCCGGTATTCAATAACATTTATCAAAAGAGATAATCTCGTACAATAATTCCGTAATTTATGATTTAATAAAGTTATAGTTTTAAGTGATTTAACTAAAACCAATAGCGCTCATAAATTTATTCAGTTTAACTTTCTGCACTTTTCCTTCGTGGCAATTTGAACTTTAAAAGTTATACTCCGTTCACATGATTTTTGTAAAAAGAGGTACAACATTTTTGCTTCACGTATTAAAAGTATGTATAATATAATATAATATAATAGTTATGTATGACAATTTTTTCTACTCTAGGTGTTGTCTATATGCTGGTGTAAAATTAAACGGCATATGTCCTGGGACTACGCCATCGCAGTGGAATTTTCAGGTAAAACTGATAATTTACCACTTTTTTTTGCTACTGTTAATAAATTCCTTTAGAGAACTTTATTGGCACTGACCTGTACTTTGACTATGATTGTCTTGTAATTAATCTTGTAAATTGAATAGATATCCCGACTATTTCAACTTCTCCAAATTGTGAATACTATATGGTTAACTCACTATACTATTTGACATAATTGCGTTTGTAGTACACAAGCTTTTTATTATATATTAGGGGTTACGGGGTAGGGTTGACAATTAGTTAATACTACTAATATTTTGATGTACCTATATTTTTCGTAATCCAGTTTTCCTAATGAAAAAATTAAAATAATGCAGAAAGCGTGTAGATATAAGGTGATTAAAAATTTAAAAGGCTAATCAATATTCTGAAATTTTGCTGAATTCTTATTTTACATAGATAAAGATCCAAAATTTCCTAACTAACATATTGATGGGACTCTTGGTTTAGTGATCCTTACTGCTAAGCCAGAGTAATGGGTTCGATTCCCAACCCAGTATAAATCTTTGTGTGATGAACACGATCATTCAGTCTGTGTCTGGATGTTTTTATATATACTAGTTGTTGCCCGCGACTCCGCTCGCCTATATGTCAGTTATCGCGGCAAATAGTAGCCTATGTGTTATTCTGATGTATAAGCTATATTACTGTAATGTTTCATCAAATCGGTTCAGTAGTTTTTGCGTGACGAAGTACAAACATACATACTCACAAACTTTCACCTTTATATATTAGTGTGATGTGAAGTGTGATGTGATAGTATAGATATGCAATATAATTATTTTAATGTAATGTAATATAATTATATAGTAATATTTATACTATATTTAGATTTAATGTTAAGTAACAGAAAAAAAGCTTGTGTTTAATGTTAAAAGTGATGTTTTTACGAAATTATGAATGTATATTTTTGTTATTTGAGTGTAAATTTCTCGGTCTTAGACATAACTGATCACGAGCAAGTACTAAATTGTGTTATAATTACTTTCATGAATGAATGAATTACTGCTTTTAAGGCTTCACTGTTACTAATTTGCCTATTATTTTTCCATTCTAGTAGAAGTGGCGAATATTTACGTCATTTTCATTCCGATTTTAATCTGCGTCTGATATTATTTCTAAAAAATAACGTGTTTTTGATAAGTTATTGTAACCTAACCCTTTTCATCCCTATAATATCACTCTAATATTACTCTACATCTGATATTCTATTTAAAAAATAACGCTTTCTTTGACGAGTTTATAACCTAACCTAAGTTTCATACAACAAGTTACAAGAATTAATAATAGTGCGATCTTGAGCTATCATTTGTATTAGCCATTTCCCTCGATAAAAGCATTATTGCATTATTATATCATAGTAATCTTGTATAATAGGTTATCTAAATATTGACCTATATTTAACGTTCTACAAGATTATTATAATAATATATATATATACATTGTTTCAAGGTGGGGCCAAGTCCGGGTATTAGGGCGGCAGATGATTTATGGATGGCTAGATATATACTAGCTCGGCTGGCTGAAGAGTATGGCACTGTGGCTACATTTGAGCCACAACCTATCCCAGATTGGCCTGGTAACGGCACTTTCTGCTATTTCTCATCCAAGGATATGAGAGAACCAGATGGAATACTGTTAGTATCTATCGTTATGATTTTTTAATTAACATACCCATTCGACAACGATCTGTGCCTCGAAGAGCACGTTAAGCAGTCGGTCCCGGTTATCATGGCAATTGTTATTGGGAAGTCAGTGTCCTCAAATATACTGACAAATAGTTTAAGCTTCGAATTCAGTTCACCGTGGGTTGCGGAGGTCCGATGCCAGTCGCTCTGTAGAAAAACTGATATTCAGGTAAAACCAGTTGAACTAGTAGCCGACCCCAATTAATCTTGATTAATAAATTAAAGGCTAGGAAGAAGGAGATGATGTATAGATACATATCAAAGTTAATAAACGTAGATACATCCTTGTTCAACTCACACATGTTACTACAGGGTGATCGAGCGGGCCATAGACAAATTAAGCAGGCGACATGGTGCACACATGAACGAGTACGATGCTAACAATGGTGCTGACAACGTACGCCGACTCACTGGCAAGCATGGAATGCCGAATGTCAGAGATTTCACTGCAGGTAAACTACAGTACTATAAAAGCTTCTATATTGTTAATTAACTCAAATAGCTACTTATCAAGTACCAGTTACATGAAAGTGTAACACTAAAATTATCGATTCATTCAATCTATACAAATAAATAAAATTGGAGTGTCTGTTTGTAATATTAAAATAACCGCTTTTCACTAAATGCATATGTATGTATACACGGTACATATACCAAAAACGTAGTTAAAAATTTTTTTGTCTGTCTGTCTGTTTGTTCCGGGTAATCTCTGGAACGGCTAATCCGATTTTGACGGGACTTTCACTGGCAGGTAGCTAATGATCCAGGCAGTAACTTAGGCTACTTTTTTAGACTAACTTTGTCCCGCGGCGTTACTCGCGGTACAACAATGACCGCGGGTAACACCGCGGGGTTCAGCTAGTTACAAATAAACCTGTATGGTTTTGAGCTCATAAAACATGATTAGGCATATGATATTATTTTTACCCAAAACCTATAAAGCGCGTTTATGAGGGTATTCTTCTTTCATTGATATGATCATTTTTTGTTAAAAACTTGAAGTCGAATCTATGCAAATTGCAAAATGAAAATATCATTTTTAAGAACTTCGAGAAAGCAAACTTGAATAAATACATAGGAGATCTGAAAATGTATGAAGGTCGGATGAAATTTAATCGAATTTCATCATCAATCAATCAGACATCAATTCTCATCCACCAAAATACAAATTAATTAGAAATTTTAAATGTTTGCTTTGATATTAATATTCTTACATTTATGTTTGGTAGTACCTTTGATGGATTCTTGGAAATCTTAAAGCTCTAATCGCACCTTTAGAAGCTTACATAAATGGATTTGGTGAGATTTACAAGTTTCAGACTTTCAGGCTTAGACTATGATTTATATTATTTTACGAAACTGTTTTGGATTTCCAGATCAATTTATGATTTATAACTTAGCTTTAGCATTAAACGTTGAAATATGTAACATATTAATATTAAATCCTTACACGTCTTTGAAGTTTAAAGCGTTAAATAACAATAACGTTTAGCGGTCTTTTTGGCTTTTAGTTAAACGAGTAATCTAGCTAACCTCATTTATGAAATATATATTATTTTACTATTTAACTGCTCTCCTCGTGCACAAAGATTGGTTGGTTTAAAGTTTAGAATAAAAATTCTAATACATTTTATGAATGAATGGAAAATATTCCTATGATGCGATCGCTCTGAAGTACTTTAGTCTTAAACTATTCAGCACCTGTATTTGTTTTTCATCAGATAGCTATTAAACTAAGGACTTAATAAATTAGTATTAATCAATTATCAAGATTATTTTGTCTACAGTTTGTAGTGTCAGGGTTTTATTATTGAATATTTTAACGTACTGAAATCATCAAAGTTACACTAATGGCGAAAAATGTTACTATTCATTATACAACATCTATTCTATACAAATAAATAAAATTGGAGTTTCTGTTAGTAATATTAATTTTGGTATACGTATACACAATACATATACCAATGTTATTTTGGTATATGTATTGCGTTTTTTTTTTTGCCTGTCTGTTTGTCGGTTTGTTCCGGGTACTACCTGGAAACGCTGGACCGATTTCGACGGGATTTCACTGGTAGATAGCTGATGATATAGGTTACTCACTTATGCATTTTTTTTTGTCTAGCTTCTCCCCATGGCGTTGCTCGCGGTTACAGTAACAAACGCGGGTAAAACCGCGGGGCTCAGCTAGTTGTTAATAGAAGTTTTCCTATTTATTCATCATCCAAGAAACAATTAGATTAAAACATCGTATTTTTATTTCTCTTATCAGTCACTGCTAAATTGAAATATATAAATCTATGATTACTTGAGAAAGACACTGAGCTCAATGGATTTATAATTTTTTGCGTGCAAACTCGATGATAAAAATAAAAATACAGACTATTTTCTATTTGTAACTATTACATCAATGGAATGAATGAACCGGTCGTAAAGTTTACAACGATTACTAAAGTTTTGAGTAAAACTCGTGTTTTATGTTAGTATTCTTTTATAGTAAACTTCATTAGAATCTGTTGTGTTTTAGTTTCATTCTTATTAGATTTTTTTTGTGTAACGCATAAATTCCAAATACAGCGTGTTAGTTTAGTAGGTACCTAGATCTTTTCAGTATCAACTATGATAGAAGTTCTTATAATACAATGTATTTCTTTAATGATCATAGAGCTAGAATTTTCAAAAGTATATGGAAGGTTGGTTCGCAAGTACTGCTTATTTGCGTAGCATCCTTTTACGACAAAACTTAATTAGCCTAACGCTTTAATTACTAATTTCCTCTTATTTTTAGCCCTCTGTCACTCTTAACTTACACTTTGCTCCTTGTGATTATTGTATGTATTTTATTAATCTTAGTGCTAAGTGTTATCGCAACATGGTTGTAGTGAGATCGTAACTGTTCATATCAGCCATCACATGACCACTCTCGGCTCACTCCTCTTAAAGATAGTCATGTTTAGGTTATGATAGGTAGTTTTTTTTTCTTGGAAGTTGCTTCGTTAGCAATTCGATGGGATTATCAAAGGTGGTATATTTCAGTCCAGTACCATTTCAAGTACTTTATTAATTAAGATTCAAATTTAGCTCATCAAAATATGTAGATTCTGCTTCGAACATCATTACTGCTGACTTTAATAACCGAGAAATCTGACAACATCGTCAATGAATAATTACAGTTTAGCCAGCATAGTCATTTCCCGGAGGCTTAATAAAAGATGGTTTACATCGTGTATAAAGGTCTCGGCCATGAACTGAAATGATGAATAATTATGGAACCTAGATTAACCCGTTCAAGTTCGTAGAAGTTAGGTGATGTCAATTAGGAGTTCGGTAAATTCGTTACAAGTATGAAATTCTATTTTTTGTTTCAGCAGAAAGTAAATATGTAAAATTTTTGTGACAGTCTTACTTTTAACCTTATTTTTATTTTGAAGCCGATCATTTAAAGACCGTTTGCTAGAGGTTTTCAGGAAGCAGTTATTTTGCATAGCACTATGTTTAGCTATTTTTGCTTCTATTCTATTTGTAATACCATTTTGGATACATTTTTTCCTGTGTAATTGTTACATTACGCTATACGCCTTTACGCCAATCCATAATATTGAATTTGTAATATTTCCAATGTGAAAATGTGGAAAATTATTGGTGGGCCTTAATAAATAAATAAAATAATTAGCACATGATCATGCCCAAAATTGGTAAACTAAAATATTTTAAAACAGCTTTAATTAACACAACTACTTCAGGAATGCATGTGTGAGAAACTGTTGGAGAGGTATTAAAACAAGTTTAGATTTTACGACAGAATAATCTGTTTCCGTAATTTTTATGTTTGATATACAACGGTTGTTGTTTCAGTACCCCAATAACGATTTCTTTACTCACACGAGAATTTCCATTTCAAATAAGAAACTCTTTTTCTTTTCTATGACTATGCAAACCCCTTTGTTTGACAGTTTTCGCAAGTCACAAGACACGCTAAGTTGATTTTTCTCATCAATCTTGCCAATAGGCAGTATACAAACATTATCTCTGCATATATGTACAGTTTCTTCATTATAATTTTATTTTGGTTTATCCGCAACCGAACGCAATTTTAAATTCCAAGCGCAAATAAATATTCACTTACACATAAATTGGAAGTTTATTAGATTTACATATTGGATAATTTCGTTTAAATAGAAAACAAATGATGCATATTTGTCGCAAATAGACTTAGTTCGTGATTTGCATAACTTATTTATTCTCTTCACGTTACATCCTAATACAATAACTTGTTTTGGCAAACAGGTGTCGCAAATCGAAGCTGTTCTGTGAGAATACCTCGTCAAGTGTCTGAAGACAAGAAAGGGTACTTGGAAGACCGCCGTCCAGCTGCTAATGCTGATCCATACCGAATCATAACGATCATGCTTAGAACATGCATATTTGATGAATAAACTGTAGATAGGTTATATTCCGGTAACCGGTAATAAATTGTTTGTAATTTTCGTTCTTGTAATTTTTGTACCTAAAATTTTTATCGGTTATTGATTTATGTTTGTCACAATTGAGCATTAAAACATTGTTGTTCGTTTTCTATTAAATAAAGTATGTTCACTTGCTTGTATGTTGTGTTTATCTCTTTTTCTCTCTATTTCTCTTAGAGGCAATGTTTCTTTCTTTTACTAATCAACCATTGACTCAATTTACTTGCTCTTCAATACCGCTCAGGAAATGAAGGGCTGCTAAAATATCTCTAATCGAAATATCTTTGGCAAAGACATTGATATTATAATTAAAAAGAAATTAAAAGTATCAAGTTATTTAGGCGGTATGGGCCTAAATAACTTGATACTTTTAGAATTTACGAAAGTAATTATAAGTACTTTTTAGGGTTCCGTAGCCAAATGGCAAAAAACGGAACCCTTATGGATTCTTCTTTTGATGAAATGGCAACCAGCCGGATCTCTCGGATCAGCTATTTCTGCCAATGTCAAGTGTTTACAGTCTTCAAATCTTAAGTCTACAAGTCTTTAAGTCTTCGTCGTGATGAAATTATTGATAAAAATATAAAAAATGTGGATGAGGACAAGATGAAATGGGGATATACGTCCCTTCCGAATAAACAAAAAACAATTTCCCCTTTATGGATTAGTCATGTATGTCTATCTGCCCGTCCATATGTCACAGCCACTTTTTTCCGGAATTTTATTAAGATAAAAAATCTATCCCATGCAGTTTGAAAATTATGGGAATTTAAAAGAACCTAGAAATTTGGTCCACTATAATAAGTCCACTATCCATCTCTTCTTTTCTACTTAGAATAAAAAATCTACTTATATTTATAATTATATTATATATTATACATATATATATATTAATTATATAAATATATATATTATGAATATAAGTAGATTTTTTATAAAATCCGTCCAGCCGTTCCAGAGATTACCCGGAATAAACAGACATATATATATATATATATATATATATAAATGATATGAACGATAAAAATTTTTGTCTGTGTGTTTGTGTGCGCTAATCTCAGAAGTTGCTTAACCGATTTCGATTTTTTTTGTTAAGTATTGTAGTAAACTTTCATTTGACACTTAGTATTTTTTTATTTCAATAGGTTGACAAACAAAAAAGTTACTTCAGGTTAAAGAATCACCACGATTACCGACATAAAATATACGCGAGAAGAGTCACAATAAAAGTTAGTATTATTATGTAATAATGTTGAAGAAGACAATAGACACCGCTGCATGTGACAAGGAGGCTTTTAACTCTGCTTAGTACCAACTTAAGAAAGAAGCGCTACTATTTTGCTAATACCGAGTGATTTTCACGGAAAACGAACTAACTTTACATTTACTGAGAGAAAATGATTATATAACATTGCAAAATAAATTGGAGAGAATATTTTATAGGAGAATTGTTATATTTATTCGTCATTTATTACAATAACATAGTAAACATACAATTTCGAAACTATAAACTTATTTTTAAGAGGCGAATACTAATATAATATTTTTTCTAAATGAAAACTTTGTTTCGTCAGCGAAGTCCATGTGATCCTTTGTTTTTGAGTTACATGCCCCGGAAAAATGTAACCTCGAATACCATATCCCCATATGTTTACTAATAGTACCGTCCACCAAACACATAACAACGCATGCATTCCATCATAACAGTAGTAGAGCCACACTGATTTCACAGCGCCGGCTCGACCGGGTCGGTAATACCCTCGCACAGATCGAAAGTGAAATGACGGTGTTCGTGCTGTCGTGTTTCGTTGGTGAGTGCTGGATTGGAGGCCCAGTGATGCAGATGCATCACTAGGCTGCCATAGTGTGGGTCACCATGCTGCATTGTCTGCGTTCGGAATGGATATGGAGACCACCACTCTTGAATTCTGCTTATGCTTAACGCCTGCGATCTTGCTTATAAAAATCACTAATTTCACATCACATGACAACGCATTCACGCTGCAACGAAAAACTTGACGTCGAAGATCGTGTACTTTTCACAAAGATCTGTCCTGGGTTCATTACATAAAATCGAATCGGACCTCTGACTCAGCAGTCAGTAACGTTAGACCAACAGACCCGTCATTAGTTACTTACTATTAAGTCACAGAGCTTAATACCTACTCAGCTCATTTGCCCCCTGTGTCGTAAAAAATGTTAAAACATTGCGAACATGTTTTCTTTATAAATGAATCAGTGGCAGACGATATTAACTAGTAAACCAATGGATTTGTCCTTAAATAATATTTTACTTTATTAAAATACAGTCACAGTTAATATAATTCTATCACATCTTTGATTTAATAAATACTAAATGTAATGGAAATCTCAACATATTTACACTTTGTCATCGTATGATATGTCTGTGAATTCAACAATATTACTGTTCGGAAATATATACAGTTCACTGACTCTCTCATCGTCTATAGGCATGTCATCTCTATTGGAAAGTTTTTTAGCTAATCTTCTTTTACCAATATCCGTACTGCTCATTCTTAAATTCGAGTATCTTCTACTATTGCCATGACCCTCCATATCCTCAGTTTTCATAAAATTGAATCCATTTTCCCTGTTTTGTGCTCCCATGCAATGACACGAATGTCGGGATGAAACCTTCAACGTATCGCCGGGTGGAATATTGAGAGATTTTCTAGTAGAGTAACCACTTCTATCGTTTGTGGACCGAAATGATAAGATCCGAGTTCGATAAGACTGGCCGTCCTGCAATTAATTACTTTGTGTTTAAACTGTGCCAAATTGTAATGGAAAAGTGAGTTTAATTTGTAAACCTATTAAAACTTTACCTCGTAACTATCGTTTACGTATCTGCTTGGTTTTTTGCCGAAAGTGAAACGTTGCTTAAATTCTTTCTTGAATTTCTCCTGGAAACATAAAGGATTTATTTACAATTACCTATTTACGTTAAAATAATTAAAAAAAAATTGGTGCAACAAAGGTCAAATCAAAATGTTATCTACAAAATGCATATTATTTCGAACTAAGATTGCTTTATACCCAGATTGCTATAAAGTTTCGGGGTATTGAGATTAAATACATTTTCATGCTCTGCGGAACAAAGCCCTTAATAAAGAAATCTTTTGGAGCGAAACAAAAGGGTCTGCATCATAACCATATTACATCTATAGCTACATGTGTGTTATAATAACAACATAAGTAATTTTTAATCATTTTTAACAGTGGATTTTTGCGCTAAAATAGATGTTCTGTCTGTTATGTAATATATAGACAAAGTCTTGTAGAATACCTATGAAATACGATCAATAAGCTCATTTTTTATTCTTTGCTTAATCATCTTATAGTCTACCTACAATAGCTACAATATACTGTAAGATGTTTAGCTCCACGAACAGATTTCTAATCTACAATTCTGTCTAATATTATTTTGGTGGTCTCTTTCCAACGATTATATTATCATTAAACACACAGTAAATATACTGATAATTTAATTACCCGATTTCCTAAAAGATAAAAAAGGAATGTAAACAACATTGTATATTTAAACCAGTGAAGTTGGCCGACGCTAGTTTTATAATAACACAAACATAACTATGCCGATCCATAACTTCTTTAAATAAACTTTAGGCACTGGTTGTTTAAATAAACGCGATCAACTGCTTGGGACAAGGAACGCTTAATGACTTATAGAGTAATTTTGAAAATGTATTTAGAAACTATGTCGATACGTACTAGCTTCTAAACTACCGCACTTTACAATATATAACTATGTTTACGGATATTAACGTGGTAACAATAGTTACTAAGCAAATATATTTGAAATGAATCAATTCAAGCAGATTGTACTAGCTTTCACCATAGGCTGACTTACAAAATGAATATTTTGAACTGAGCTGAGTTCATTCCTGTATACCTTTTTTTTTTTTTTTTTTTTTTTACGGCGGGAAATCCTCACGGATGTCCTTCGCCCTGGGGAAAGGGCGAAGGGGTCTGTCAGACTCCTACTGACTAAAACCCCCCGGTGTTCCTGCTCTCACCTACGCCGGGGATCGCGGGAACTTGAGAGACAACCGCAATCCCCGGCTGGTGCCGGCCCGCCTCTGCGGGCCACTTCTCTTCAGCGAGGGAAGAATTCCCCTCGCAAGTTCTTAGAGGGGCGCACGGGAACACTACGCGCCGCCACCTCGGGTCCAGTTGATTAGGGGGGCAACGAACATCCCCAAGTCCGCCGCCCCTAGACCCAGTTACGGAGGCCGGTGGAGGGCAGCGTATGCCCTCCTCCGACGCCCGGTGCGCCTGCTGCGGGCCGAGAGAGAGGTCAGGATCCTTCTGCGAGATGACTGTTTCGCAGAAGGACACCACCGCGTCCCAGGACTCCTCGCCGTCGACCATAGAACGAACTACGGCCGGCAGCGAGAGGTCACTGCCTACTACAGAGACGAGGGCACGGCGCGGCCCCTCCCAAGCGGCACACTCTGCCAGCGTATGCCGCGCCGTGTCCTCCCGACAGTCGACGCAGTGGTGACACCGAGCGTCCGGCTCCCTGCCTATGCGACACAGGAACCTCCCGAAACAGCCATGCCACACGAAACGTAAGGGAGCCGTGCCTTCTCCCGAGCCAGAGGTCGAGCACTGGCCGGATGGCCTCGATAGTGACGAGGCCAGCGGAAGGACTTGAAAGTCTGTCCCGCCATTCCGCCACCAGGACCTCCCGCAGCTGTGACCGACGCAGCTCGACAATTCGATGCGTCAGTCCCTCGCCGCGAGCCCGCGCGTCCTCACGCCACCAATGTATTGACGCGAGGACTTTTGCCTCCAGGTACCAGGGCGGAGATCCAGCCAGTACGCAAGCCGCCTCGAAGGAGATCGTGTGCGATAACCCCTAACGACTCTGACGGCCATCACCCTCTGCGGCTTCCGCAGAACGGCGATTGAGCCGGCCGTCAGGTCAGCCGCCCAAATCGGGGCCCCATATAGGGCCATTGATCGCACGACCCCCTCGTACAACCGCCTGCAGGCGGCGCTCGGGTCCGTCCCGTTGGGAAGCAACGACGCTAGCGCTCCCGCCGCGCCCATCAACTTGGTCGCCAGCCGCCGGAAGTGATGGCCAAAATCCCACCGGCTGTCGAGCACCAGTCCCAGATATTTTAAGGTGGGCTCGACAGTGATACGAGCCCCTCCAACCACCATGTACAATCCCGGCGGCGGCGCCCGTCGGGGGCCATGAAAAGCTATGGCCTCCGACTTGTTGAGGGCATTCCTGTAAACCTAACCTAAGATGTAAGTACAAAGTCAAATTTTGAGTTATACCTTCTCTGTCAATTTGATGAAAATGATTTATAGCTTTAAAAGTTTGAATTTTGTTATTATAACAAAGATATCAGAATAAGTATATAAACTCACGTTGTAAATAGCGTAGATAAATGGATTGTAGCAAGAGTTACTCATTGCTAACCAGTCGAAGCAGAAGAAAAGGACGTTTATGTACTTGTACCTGTAAAAAAATACATATTTGTTAGTCATGCAATAGCTCACTTTTTATTCATTTTATGACTATATATTTAGTACGACTTGGTTAATTTGCCTAACTGTAACTGTTATGGGTTACCCTAAATATTCACAGTATATAGAATAACTAGCCGACCCACGCAACCTCGTTTGCGTCTACTATTGCCCTTGGCGTGATAATTTTCCCCCGTTTTTGTAACATTTTTCATTGTCGCTCCGCTCCTGTAGATCTTAGCGTGATGATATATAGCCTATAGCCTTCCTCGGTAAATGGGCTATCTAGCACTGAAATAATTTTTCAAATCGGACCAGTGGTTCCTGAGATTAGCGTGTTCAAACAAACAAACAAACAAACTCTTCAGCTTTATATATTAGTACTAGCTGTCCCGGTAAACGTCGTTATGCCATAACTACTAATAAATTAAAAAATAATTAAAAAAACATTGTCCAGCGGACAAAATTGTGAATCTAAACCATTCCCAGATCCCCTTGAACACACACAAAAAATATCATCAAAATCGGTCCAGTCGTTTGAGAGTAGTTCAGTGACATACACACTCACAGAAGAATTATATATATAAAGATAGATAGATACATACTTTTAGCACAGTTAACTTTTCGTCAATTAGAGAACAGTCAAATTCTACAATTATCTTCTCTGCAAACTCTTCTCTTGGGACTATTGTGTAATAATTATGTTACTTCGTAAACACAATAGTCATCATCATCATCAGCAACTTTTATTAGTGCACTGGTGGACATAAGACTCTCCAGTTTTGGACTATTTTAACACTGGTTAGGCGGGTTTTTCCTTCATTGTGTAGTGTTGTCCTACGTAGTTTGTGGATGGATTGGGGTGGTGACATTTTGTATTCTAACCACGCGGATCAATACAAGAATACCAGAGTACATATAACTATGTACCTATATATATATCTGAATCTAAATGAATATCCTAAGTCATAATACACTGTACAAAATATTTTTAGAAAAAAAACCGACTTCAAGAACGAAAAAATTAAAATATGACCACACGAAAGCACCAGCTTCAAATAAAAAAAGAATCATCACAATGCGTTCACCCAGTCGAAAGTTCTGAGGAAACAAACATAAAAAAAAATACAGTCGAATTGAGACCCTCCTCCATTTTTGAAGTCAGTTAAAAATGTGTACTGTATTGATCATTATTAAAATGAACAAACTCTAAACTTTAGATTACATTACGTAATATTATCTTGCGAAAATAGTAGGTACTATTTTATAACTTTCTTCAGACTTTTATGAAACGGCTCACGAGGGCCCTTTTTGTGCGTTTATCTGCAGGCGTGAAACTAAATTGCTAAAAATATGGAGCCCTTATATGCCGTGAAAATACTATATATACTTTTTGTATACTGAAGTGAATTGGTTAGAGAAGATTTATATCTTTCGTCCCCATTTTAAACCAGACAATATATTATTATTTCTCAATTTATCATGTTAAAAGAAGCAATAGTTAATTGTATGGTTTCAGTTTAAATTGAAGTTAGGTAAAAATTCTGAACAACACTTAGTGGATACACAAAGTTTTGTTCCGTGTGGGATTTAAGCCCTCAACACAGCGCAGTGGAAAGCGGTGTGATGACCGCAAATATATACAGTAATTTCTAAGAACTGGTTTTAAAAACTATATCCAACAAGTACAATTTTAACAAAAATGAAACCGACTTCAAGGTTCGACTCGATTTCTCTTGGATGCCATCATCAGATATTAATATAATTATCATGGTACCACCGTTGGTACATCTCCTTTCCATTAAAAAAAAGAATTATCAAAATCGGTTCATAAACGACGAAGTTATCCCCGAACACACGTAAAAAAAATATACGGTCGAATTGAGAAACCTCCTCCTTTTTTGAAGTCGGTTAAAAACATGTAAGCGGCAAATAAAAACGATTTGAAAAGAATTGAAATTTAATAAGTTTGTACCATGCTTGCATGTTTTTTATGTTGCACTTACAAAAATCATTAATTTAAAAGATTACAGTATTTACGTCTGGTCATCAAATCGTAATAAAATCAATTAAAAACAAATAGTAATGTATTTTCTCAACAGTTGTGTTCTCAACTGGCAAAAAGAAAATAGACGAATGAAAACAGTAAGACTGTATAAATTACGTTTGTTATAGTTACATCGCTATGTACTATGTATATATTATATATATATATATTTGTGTGCTGCCAAACATATCCTATGCGTACATTTAATCATATTCAAATTTCTATCAAAAGTCATATTTTGTACTAGCTGAACCCCGGGGTGTTACACACGGTTATTGTTGTACCGCGAGTAACGCCGCGGGACAAAAGTAGTTAGTAGTTACTTTTGTCCCGCGTCCTTGGATCATCAGCTACCTGCCAGTGAAAGGCCCGTCAAAATCGGTCTAGCCGTTCCAGTGACCCGTTACAAACAGACAGACAGACAGACAAAAACTTTTAACTTCATTTTTGGTATTTCTACCGTGTATATATTACATACATATGTATTTAGTAAAAAGCGGTTATTTTAATATTACAAACAGACACTCCAATTTTATTTATTTGCGTAGACTAATATAATGCCCCGACAGTCCTTCTTAGTTTAGTTGTATTTTTATGTAAGGCCCTGGGAAGATGACTTTACTCTGCCTGATGTAAAGCTTAAGAAACAAAGAAATAAACTGAAAAAGATTCAAATAAACTGCTGTTATTATAGCCTTACTTCTCAGTAAAAACCATAAATGTATTATTTTACCTATTTCAAATCGACAGTTATTACGTCTAATAGCATTGTTGTTATAGCCTCAGGCTATCATTGATTTTATATAGACAATACAACCACCAAGCAAAGGGGTACCAAAAGTAAAAGGCGTAGAAAATATCAAATGAATGCTTCATAATATCTATATATGTACATTAGAAAAGGTTGATGTATTTGTACATTTACTGCCTCCGTGGCGTAGTGGTAGCTTGAGGTTTCGGATTCGATTTCCGGGTCAGAGCAAATGTTTGTACGATCTGTAAATATTTGTATCGCAGTTTGGATGCTTTCTATGTGTTGATGTACGTATTTACAAAAAAAAAAGTATATATGTATTAATATCAGTTGTCTAACGGTAGCCAAGCAACTCAAGCTCTGCTTAGCTTTAGACTGGAAAGCGTTGTGTTAGGTATTAAATTTAAAATATTGTATAAAAATTAATGAAGGGTGTATTATTAAAGTTACAGAAACAACAGTTTTTAGGTTTTTTTTCTGTATGCGCTTTTGCGCGCTAATCTCAGAAGTGACTTAACCGATTTGAATAATTCTCTCTTGCGTATTGTGGTAAACTGCACTTAACATTTGGTGTTAGGTTTGTTTCAATCGATTGACAAATGAAAACGCCTATTTCACTGTAAACAATTACCGTTATTACTGATATATGCGCGGGCGGAACAGCACTGGTAAAGTAATACAATATATAAATCATGAAGATCCGCTGGAACATAAGCATACAGCTTCATCCAATTAAGTCATCTAAATACTATTCATAAGATTGTTGAAATCCATAAAAATACCTATAAAAACCTATACAACAGTATAAATAAATTGCTACTTACTCATTTATAGACGGGATGAACGACTGTAGTAATAAATAACTCTGCAGAGGAAGCCAGCATAATGCAAACAGTGCCACGACAAGAACGAGCATTTTTATCACCTGGAAAGAAATAAAACTTTAGAATGCTTCATGCTTAATGGCACATATAAAAAGAAACAGATTGATTTTCAATTCTCTCTCATCCACACAGAGGGAAAACAAATGAACATAGCTATGATATCAGCTTCACGTATCTAAAATGTAATATAGTTTATTTTTATGTATGGCCTGCCAAAATGACTCTACACTGTTTGATGGAAAGCATAAGCAGAATCCAAGAGTGGTGATCACCATACTCATTGCGAATGCAGACAATGCAGCATAGTGACCGACACCATGGCGGCGTTGTGATGCTTCTACATCATTGGGCCTCCGGTCTCGCACTCACCAACGAAACACGACAGCACGAACTCTGTCATTTCTGTCATTTTACGTTGTTTTCTATGTGAGAGTAGTACGGTCGAGCCGGCCCATTCGTACTGAAATCAGAGTGGCTCATCATATTGCAAATTTATCTCTACACAAATATCAGCTGACCCACGCAAAATCGTGTGCGGCTCCTGTCAATCATACTCGGCTTCTATCGGTAGTAATTTCGTATATTAGACACGCCAGCAAAACACACATTTTAAAAGAAAAATTGAGAAATCGGTTAGATAGTCTCGGAAATCGCGGTGAGCAACAACGTAAGATGAAAATTACACGTAAAAGGTTTAAAAAATATGAGCTATCACACGTGCTAAAATATAATTCATTATTATATTTTACTAGCTGATCCTCGCAATTTGTTATACTTCTCTCAAATGGAGAAGGTTATCCCATTTTTATAACATTTTTATTGATACCCTGTTCCTGTTTGCCTTAGCATTATATTATAAAGCTTATGCCTATGCTTTCCTCAATAAATGGTCTATTCAACACAAAAAATATTTTTAATTCAATTCAAACGCAAACAAATAATTTGACTTTATAATACTTATTAGTACAGATTAATATAAACTGTAGACAATATTGTGTAGAGCCTTGGGGTAGGTCTATTTCCAGCTCTGGGAGGGGTCCGGAGGTCGTAACAACAGCAGTTCCCGGATCTCTCCCTTCTCAGGCGCAGAGTGGCACACCGTGTGGTTTTAGTCGGTTCGATTCCGACACACCACCCCGCCGCAAACTCCGGCGGGGTGATGGCCCAATGGGGTTTCCACACGTTAAAAATAAAGGTCTACTTCCAGCAGCTAGTGCTCATGGGCTTCGGCGGAAATTATGACGATTCATAATTATATTAACATGAGGTTTCAATATATATAATAAATAATATTTTATAATTACATACACTTTGTAAATTACAATTGTTTATTCAAGCATTTATTATGTCACTCACATAGACGGCAACGCATACAGTAATATCAGATTGCGATAAAGCCCTGCCAAGAGAAGTGAGTGACAATATCTTTTTTGTTGTGGTTTGCAGTTTAAACAGTTTAACATGAAATGCATATGAGTTAACTGTAGATAAAAATTATATACAGCTAAATCAGCCCAAACGTTCTCGAATTTTAGCGAAACAAACGAACAGCAATTAATTTTTATATATAAGAAGGTGTGAAATCCACAATTTATTGAGTGATACCGATAGACTTGTGTTTAGATTTACAAATTAATTTGAATCTAAATATTGAAAGAAATTCGAAAGGTTGGATCTTTGAGAAAAGAAATTGTACATCGTGGCGGAGAAGTCACATTCAAAATAAAATTGTACGTTTATTATGTTTTGACACACACTGCTCGTAGTAACTGCATTTTTCTTTTTATATTTTTACCCCTCTTCGGCTGCTGAAATCTCTCTGTATGTACTTTACTGTAAATATTAAACAGATGAACTAATATTATAAATAAAGTTATTCATCGTTTTTTTTCATGACGGCATAATTTAATACATAATAGAAATATGCATCTAAATTATAGAGAAATAAAATAAATAAATAGTTTTTTTTAAATACTGGCATATAAAATAATTCTTATCTCTATAATTTCGATATGTCCATCGGTCTGTCCACCCGGCCTCTCATAACTAGTTTAGAGACTGTCATTCTCAGTAGTACTATCGTGCTCTATATATGTAATACTATTCATAATAGTAAATATACAGATATTAAACGAGTAGGAATACTAAATTCTAAAATGTTATAAGTTTGCATTCATCTTTTTCAGTATCAAGTAGGTACTACTAGCACTCTTACTCACTTGTATAAATTTGTAAAGAGAACATTTACTTATGTTTTTTTTTCTATTATCTATACATATAAAAGAAAGTCGTGTAAGTTACACCATTTATAACTCTAGAACGGCTGAACCGATTTGGCTGAAAATTGGTTGGGATATAGGTTAGAACCAGAAAACGGATATATAATTTTTACACAGGTTCTTTTTTTAACAATGCCCCGCAGCGTTACTCGCGGTTGTTGTCGTACCACTGGTAACATCGCGGGGCTCAGCTAGTATAATTATAAAAACTATATACTTAGAGAAATTCAGTTAGAAATGTAATTGTAAGTAATCATAGATAAGGAATATTCAATGACTGACATCATACACGTATAACGCATTCTAGCGAAATATTTTAAGAAACTGAACTGACTTCAAAAGTACCTACTTGGAAACTAGTAACTCAAAAACTGGTCATCCTTAGATATTCTGAAATTCTTTGACCAGAACTAGCAATTTTTGAAAAAAAAAGCACCGGAATGGTGTAGAAAGATAGAAGACGAGTAAGCCTTTGAAGATGTTTTATATAATAATTTAAAAAAGAAAGTAGCATTTGAAAAAGTTGGCAGTGGATAGAGAGTAAGCGATTGCTCCTCGAGCCCGTCCAATCGTGGATCAAATGTTTCAGAGTTATTTCACGAGATTGTATCTAAATACATCCAAAAGATCCAATAAGTTCTCTAACCTAGAATTTACTGGCATACAAAAACAAAGGAGTTAACGAGTGAATTTTACGGATCGCAAGTTACGAGATATGAGAACTTTGTTGTATTTTATGAATAATATTGTTTGTACAGTGTGACTTTTCGAGGGATTGCGAATGTTCTATCAGAGATTAGAGATTTCAATACTTATTTTATACATCAGATTCAGATGCATGATGTTATTTATAGGTATGCATTGAACAAGGTGTTAAAATGTTTCGTTATGAACTCTTTCTAATAACTTCTTCTCTTCTTTTCTAATGTCTTGTCGATCAAATTATATTATTAAAAAAAGTACCGAATCGTTACACATTAATCTCAAATAACCACGAAAACCATATAGATTTTTATAAATTACAATTTTTTGCACTAGGAATATAAGTTGTTGTTGCCAGAAATTTCACATTCATTCACAGACGTGGGTTGGTGCGGGCCGGCCTATTAATTGATGAAAGGAATTGTAAATTATGGTTAACTAGCCCCGTGTTGGAATTTGATATATATATATATATATATAAGAATAGTTAACCTCCATTCACCAGTGATCGGTCTACAAGTGTTTAGCTTATATCTATGGGTGGTATAAACCTATTCACAAATGAGATAAATTTAACTGTTTTAAACCCTGTTTAAATACAGCATCGCCAATACACACACACAGAGAAAATTGTTTTTAGAATAAACATGACAGAATAAAAATCAGGACGCCATACAATAGTACAGTAGGACCTCGTACGTCGCATAAATTAAGAGTATCCTGGAAGAGGGTGTCCGCTTCTGTCTGGATGTGTTAATAACAGCAGTTCCTGGATCCCTCTTTTCTCAGTCACAGAGACCCCGTTGACACACCGTGTGGTTTTAGCCGGTTCGATTCTGACACACCGCCCCGGTGCATGACGGCCCGTGGGGGTTTACACACGTAAAAAAAAGAGGACAGTAGGACCTACCCATAACAAATAATTATATGCTAAGCACGATCTCTTCTTCTATGTTTGGTTTGGATGTAATTTTACAAGCTTTTATTTAGTTTCACCTGTCCCGATGTTTGTCTGTAATCAAACCTTGGAAGTTAAATTTGATCCACTTCCAGCTTTCTGATTAAGCCGTAATTTGAAATGTACGTTTAGTTTAGATGACAATGTAATAATATTTAATCGGTATTATTATTAATTCAAAATCGTCGCCGTAACGCAATAGCGGCATACAAATTTCTGAAAAACCCATCCAATATTGGTATCAAATGGTAGGACTTAGTTATTTTTTTATTAACAACTTAGCCACGTACTAACACCTATAATAGCTCACATATGTAATCTAGCCATAAGTAGCGGCACCTTTCCTGAAGCCTTTAAAAAAGCTATTATACACCCTATTTTTAAAAAAGAAGCTATGGACTGTCTAAATAATTATCGTCCTGTTTCGGTGCTTACGGCTTTGTCTAAGATTTTAGAGAAAATTTTAAATCGAGCACTGAAAAGATTTCTGGAAAAATTTAGTATAATAGCACCAAATCAATATGGTTTTCGCCCAGGTTTATCCACGGAGAATGCAGTAGCAGATTTGACCAATATCGCTGTAGAGAAATTAGATGCCTATGCATCTTCCTAGACCTCTCAAAAGCTTTCGATACGGTATCCGTGCCTATTCTACTGGAAAAACTACAAAAGCTGGGAATACGAGGCTTGTCCCATGACATTTTTAAAGACTACTTAACAAATAGGACACAACGTGTTAAAATTGAGAATTATATTAGTGATGAAGTAACAGTGAGCTACGGTGTACCGCAGGGCAGTGTTTTGGCCCCTACCCTATTCCAGTTAGATATTAACGACCTATGCACAATTCAATTACCCAATACCAGCATTTTTACCTACGCAGATGATAAAGCCGTTTTTATTTGGGGTCCTAACTGGCAAACTGTAAAGGAGAGAGCAGAATACTCCTTACGCAAAATTATGATTTGGCTAACAAAAAATCTCTTGACACTAAATTTAACAAAGACCAATTATATAACTTTTTCCCTTAGCAAAACCACGGATCCTGCAAAGAGTTTGTCCATTAGAGCTCATACATGTATAGATCTAAACGACTGCAACTGCCTAGAAGTTACGCGACTCGAAGAAGTGAAATACCTGGGCGTACAGATAGACCACAGACTAAAATGGAAAAGCCAAATAGATTTAGTCACATCCAGAGTAAGGCGGTTAATATATGTCTTTAAATCCCTAAAAGACACACTACCCCATAGAAAACTTATATTAGTCTATCTATCTCTTTGTCAGTCTGTAGCAGAATATTGCATTCCGGTCTGGGGTGGTGCATCAAAAACGCACCTTATTGGGTTAGAGAGAGCACAGAGAGCGGTCCTCAAAGTAATGTCGGGCAAACATTACAGATACCCAACGGCGAAATTATATGCAAAATTTAAGGTTCTCTCAGTTCGACAGCTGTACATATTGAAAATTGTCCTTAGAAAACATCGTGATGTGCCCCGTCCAAACCATAATAAACGCAGCTTATCATCTGTGTGCCCTCGTTTTACTTGCAGGACCACCTTTGCAAGAAGACAAAGCCGCAGTATGAGTGCTAAGCTATACAACGATATAAATAAAAAAACTTAGTTTAGTTACATTAAGTCGCCGTGAAGTAAAGATGAAGGTTACTAAGTTTCTACAACAACTAGATTACGAAAAAACTGAAAATCTACTTACATTTAAGACATAAGTCAAATAAACTTTGACTCCAATCCCGCCCACACTCACACAACACCGCACAAGCACACAGCCACACACACACGCACACACTCACACACATACACACACTTATACACATGTACGTAGCAAGATAATGAACAGACAGTACTGTCTACCTTTTGTGCGACTGAACGCTGGCTCCCAAGATACAGGTCTTTGGCCTAGTTTGGGTTTCAGTATCAGTACATACTTAATATGTCATATTTGTGTCAATAAACAATATTTTATTTATTTTATTTATTTATTTAGTTACAAAAGCTTGTTTTAAAAAATATTTTAAATTAATCACTTGTTACTTCTATACTTATTCTTATAATACTTATGTAGATATCTATACTTATAATAAAACTGTAGAGAGGTCAATTCTGTACATTGAATATATATTAAAAATTAATATTGGGGGATGAATGGTTATCGATACTGATGCCAAAAATGTAATCAGTAAGTTTTTTGTCTGTCTGTCTGTCTGTCTGTCTGTCTGTCTGTCTGTCTGTCTGTCTGTCTGTCTGTCTGTATGTGCACGCATGGGTCAAAAACTACTGAAGGGATTTTAACCAAACTTTGTACGATTGTAGTCCATACTCTTGGGCAGGTTATAGGCTATATAACATAACGCTAAGATGCATAGGAGCTGAGCAGTGACGATAAATTTGAAGCAAGTCGGATGTACATTTTCGCTTTCGAGCTCTTATCCTCGCATACGTTGATCATACACCAAAAATATGTACTACAAAAATGTTGGTCTTCAAAAGATCTACAAAAAAGTCCTAAATAGTATATTTCTATCTTTTATAAATTAGCCACAATAACGTGTTTAAGTGTTAGGCATTTCTTCAAGGTGTATTAAATACTTAAATATGTTGTATTTCACATGGATATATCCTTATCACTATACACTTTAATATCTTTTTAAAATAAAATACAGAATTATAAAAGTATAATTAATAAACACACAAGATATAGATGAAATAAAACTTCCAAATCTCGCCGCACCAGTATTAGTACGAAATTATGGTTGATTTTTGTTTAACACGCGAAGCGGCGGGAAAAAGGCGGGAGCGCTCACGCCGCTCACGCGCTGACTTCACTCGAATTGTCACTGTTAATGCGAACGAACGTGGTTCTTATTGACTCTTCTCGGAATAAGCGCGCTTTAGATTTAAAAAATACATAGATTCGTAGTTTTTAGATATCAGTTTATAGTAGGTATTAGATAATAATATAATTAGTTTGTTTAGTGTTTTTGTTTGTTTCTCCTTCTTTTCCTTATATTTATAGTTGTAAAATTAATAAGTATAATTTCAAATAAGTAAATCCCCCAATTTTATTAATTAAAATGTCGAATAAATGGTGTGTAGTGCCACAGTGAACAAATCTATACATCTATACAAATAAATAAAATTGGAGTGTCTGTTTGTAATATCAAAATAACCGCTTTTTACTAAATGCATATGTGTGTATACAAAATATATAAAATTTTTGAACTACATTTTTGGTATATGTACCGTACATATACCAAAAATGTAGTTCAAAAAATTTTTGTCTGTCTGTCTTTATGTTTGTTCCGGGTATTCTCTGGAACAGCTGGACCGATTTTGACGGGACTTCCACTGGCAGGTAGCTGATGATCCAGGGAGTAACTTAGGCCACTTTATTTAGACTAACTTTGTCTCGCGGCGTTACGCCGAAATGTATGTATGCGCGTAACTTTCGATCGGCTACACAAAATTATATATTTTTTTTATGTGTTAGTTATTCTTAGGACAAGGTTTGTGTACAAGAAAAATTAAAAAATAAAAAAAAGTTTTTTTGTCCGTGACTACACCCTACCCATGGGTAGCTGTTAACGAAAGAAAAATATGGTGGTACGAAGTCCGTCGGGTCAGATAACATCTTTAAATACCACGCTTTGTACTATTTCAAAATGTAACCTAAAAGCATTGAGATATACCTACCTACATAAAGTAAATTAGATTTTACAAAAATAATGAATGGATTTTTCCAGAGGTTATTACAGAAACAATTTTATGTTGTACTTATGCAAGTGCAACATAGCTGCTTTAACATTTTTCAGTTCTGCAGCATAGTTATCAGTGTTATTATTATGTACTAGCTGAAAGCCGCGGTGTTACCCGCAGTTATTGTTGTACCACAGGTAACGCCGCAGGACAAAGTTAGTCTAAAGAAGTAGCCCAAGTTACTTCCTGGATCATCAGCTACCTGCCAGTGAAAGTTCCGTCAAAATCCGTCCAGCCGTTCCAGAGATTACCCGGAAGAAACAAACAGACAGACAAAAACATTTTTAACTACATTTTTGGTATATGTACCGTGTATATATATACATAGGCATTTAGTAAAAATCGGTTATTTTAATATTGCAAACACACTCCAATTTTATTTATTTGTATAGATAGAAAAGTGCAAACATAAAAGCGTCTATCTTATGTAGGTTGCTGTTATCGGCACGCACAAAATTTGGTTCCTTTTTTTTCGAACCACTTATTAATAGTTTATTAAAAAAAAGTAATGCAGAATTAGCTCACAGATCGATTATTACCACTCCGAAAACATAAAACGCAAACAATATTCAATAGAGGACTCTTTCGTTTATTAGCATGTGACGTCACCAGAGTTGCAACCAATCACAAGGCGTTTATGTCGCAGACAAAATTTCGAAAAAATTGATAGTTTTATTTCGTGCAATCTGCGAGAAACTTAAATTATTTTGTTTGATTTATGTTATATGTCTTTTTAGACTATTATCTTAAAGGATGACCCCAATCCATAGTTTATTTCCCTTTCTGCTTTAAACGCGTGCAGTGTCTGGTGAGTATGTGAGTCTATGCTTTGCGATGACGATAAACAAGACATAAGGTCAGACGTTGCGCACCGCAGGCATAGACCTCACCACAAACTGTTTCAGCAATGGAAAGCTCTATGTGGCTCTGTCGAGGGTGAGCGACGCTGCTAATATGTTCGTATATTGTTCCAATGGCATTACACATAACATAGTATACAGTGAAGCTCTTTAAATAAAGGTAACACTGTCACAATATGTGGACATATCAGTGAAATTGCAGGCTTATACAGGGTTAGGGAATACATGCATATAAAAAGGAATACTCATAACTATTACCGTGTGTTCGAGCCCTGAAATCGGGAGAAAAAAAAACCGTTACTACATAATAAGAGTTTATTGACGGGATGCGTAAGTATAAAAAAAATGATTTTTCAACCCCCTTTCGGTTAGCATGAACTTTCCTTTTATACATTTTTTGACATTTTGTTGCAATCTTGCTCAGTATTAATTATAGTTTTTATTCATGGGCATCTACGAAAAAATGTTAAAGTATTGGAATACTTTGAGATTTATCCGCTAAGTATCAACTAGAGACTACACAAATACCTATATGTATATTACGAGAGAGCCTCGGGAAAGAGACAACGTTTAACACATGAAATAATAAAGACTTGCACGAAGCACTTTGTTTCAATATTTTATACGCACAATGAAGAAACTCCATACCTGATTTACTGTCTTCTGAGAAATACAAAGAAAGTCTTGCAAAGTGCAACGGATCATAGCGTTGCTTAATCCTACTAATATTATAAATGTGAAAGTTTGTAAGGATGTATGGTTGGATAGATGGATGGATGTTTGTTACTCTTTCACGCAAAAATTACTGAACGGATTTGAATGACACTACAGTAATTTAACATAAACTTCAGAATAACACATAGGCTACAAATAATAAAGATAGTGTGTGAATTCTCTAAAATATGACTATAAGTGTCAAGTAGGTAGTAGAAAAAATCTACCATCTGTGAGCTATACTGGCGTGCGCCGCCAAAATCGCTAAAGTTTTACATATGTAATGTTTGATGGAAATATTTATCTTAAAAGCCGTTATAGTTAAAATGTGTAAGCCATTAAAGCCAACATAGTGAACCATAACTACAATAAAAATTAATGATTTATTTCAAATGCACATTTGGTATGTTAGTAATAAGTTGATTCCTAAATGAAAATGGACACATTTATCGCTTCTGGTATTTAAAGTAGATAAAATATATCTTTTGCGCTACATCATTTGGACAAATAAATATTTATACAAATAAATACATACAAATAAAGACAAATAAATAAATATTAAAATTAATAGTTGCGATAATGACAAACCGAGTGCGTGATATTACGATGGCGCATGGCGGTTGGCGCGGGGAATAGGTTGCTCATCGCTGAGTGCGCGACCCGAACGCGGTTAGGTAGGTTGACGCGTGAGGGCAGACGACGATGTTGGTTGTGTCCGTTTTGCGAATTTTCAAGGCATTTAAGATTAGCTGAAAACGCATTTTACTAAAAGTAATATAGGACTAAGGTTAGGGACAGTTTTTTTTAGATGTTACACGTACGAAATTCCACGTACAAACTTCGTTTTTATTTTAATTACATTACATAGGTTGTAGGTAGGTAAGTTGTCAGTGTCAGGCTGTTATATTTTGTCTGTCAAATGCGTCTAGCACCAAATATATTATATGTTAAATTATACATGGTATTATGTTTTTGTTTGTTTAACCTATCATCAATTACACTAACATTATAAAGGTGAAAGTTTGTAAGTGTGTATGTTAGTTACTCTTTCATGCAAAAACTACTAAACGGATTTGGATGAAACTTTACAGTGAAATAGCTTATACATCAGAATAACACATAGACTACTATTTGCCACGATAACCGACATACACGCGGGCGGAGCCGCGGGCAGCAGCTAGTTTAGAAATATATAACTATGTTTATCGGCAGATCGCTTATCATAGTAAGCTCTGTGTAGATCAGGCAGCTGTGTGTAACATGTGTAAAGATATTTTTATTAGATATTTGACGTGGTAAAATAGGTAATTTTGCTACAGAAATGGTACTGTTCTTTTTATTGAATATTTTAGAAATAAAAAAATGTTCATTGTATATGCGTGATAACAGGTGAGTTCTTCGAATCTATTATTATTAAAAATATATATAAATTCAGCTTTTTCGGTAAATTTTATAAGGTCATTGGATCTTTAAATTAATGTACCGAAAGGTTCAACATTTTAACGACAATAAAATGCAGTTTATGGTTAATTTGAATTTTTTCAGAGAACTGACGTCACTCGGAACGTTCAACGCGTTTTATTGTTTTCATAAAATTTTATTGCACTCTAATTTAATATTAAGATTAATCGTTATTCTAATAACTATTAATTATCATATTTTTTATGGAACAACAGGCTAACGAGCGGACGTATCGCCTGATGGTAAGCGATTACCGCCGACCATGGACACCCGCAAAACCAGAGGAGTCACAAGTACGTTGCCGGCCTTTTAAGAAGGAGTACGAGTTATTGAAGGAAATTCCTATTGATCCGGGACTACCGCAGGCGACACCTCACATAATACCTTTCAAATATTTTGTGATAAAATGATGTTGTCGAAGTGATACAATTTATATTTTCAAAGCTTCGTAACTTGCTATGTTTCATGAACCTTTTTATTTCTTTATTTAGAAGATTTAAGTTGTCGAATATTACGTATTTCAACTCTGTACATTACAAAAATGTATGGAGTTGTGCCCCAACAACTCCATACATTTTTGGATATCTCCTCAAAAGTAGTATAAATACTATGCACTAAAGTGCATAAATCAAGTAAAAACTGAAATATTTTGCAATTTCGGTCCAGTTAAAGTTTCACTATTATTCTTAATCTTATTTTTTTCATATGTTAAGATTTAATGGCAGACACTTATGCCGGTTCCTGCTATAGTTTATAGAATTTTAAACTCTCCAAAATTTTATGAGCTTTATGTGATTTCCGCAAAGCTGAAAATGATATATTTCATGCATATTACTATAACATACACATATTTTAAAAAGCAGACAGTTTGGTTCTGACATCCAGGCAGACAACTTAACACTTTCTCAGTCATGATATCATGATATTTACATTTTATTATTCTTAAGAACAAGAATTGAATTCTATTGAAACTTTATTCGAGTTAATAACTCGTTAGTGTCTGACTTCTCTAAATGAAATATGAAGTAATAAAAAAGAAAACGTAAATCTTTGTAGCAATGGGATTAAGGATTAGGTGCTGGTTTACAGTCTATCTAAGACCAAAGAAAATTCCGTCACAAGGTCGACTGATATACTTTTATAATTAAAAGCCTCTAACTTCTGTTTTATAATATTTTTATATTTTTAATTTAACTAGTGGTCGCCCAGAGGTTGAACTCGACCATAATTCCTTTAATTTTTTTGTTAGCATTTTTGGGTTTCTTTTGTCTAAGGCTATTACAGATCATCAATAAATGTACAAAAAGAGACAAGAAAAAAGTTAATAAAATTAAATTAATTTTGTATTCTAGTTTCGTATAGAAGTTGTTTTTTTGTCGTTCAAGGTTATTCAGACAATTTAATAGTTAGACTCATCACTTAAACTAAAACTGTTTTAAAGAACAGCATTTGACTATTTAGGAATAATTAAAGGATAAATAATATGGTAAAATTCAACAAGAGTTTTATTTTAGAACATGATCACAAGTTGAATATTTCGACCTCATGTGCATAGAAAATAAGCCCAGTTATAAATCTTTAATTTGTGATGAGCTTCCAGATGACAGGAACAAAGGGCTTCTTATAACTGTGCCCAAGAAAGGTGACCTAAGCCAGTGCAGCAATTGAATAGGCATCACTTTGCTCACAGTACTTTTTAAGGTTTTCTATAAGATCATATTTGATAGATTATCGGGAGCTATTGACAAGATCAACACTCTGCGCGTCATTCTCGAACAGACATCAAAATGGCAAAGGAAAGTATTTTTTACCTTTGTAGATTTTGAAATAGCTCTCGATACGCTGAGATGAAATAGCATATGATCAATAATTGCCGAAATTGTTGCCCCGCAGAAGATCATCAACCTCATAAAGGCCATCTACAGGAAGTATTCTTGTGAAGTAACGCACAATGGCATAATCTCCCAAGATAATGAGGTACATGCGCGTGTTTGACAAGGATGCATACTGTCGTCTCTCCTATTATTGATCATCTTCGCCGGGAATGTGCATCACACACACCACAATAAGCGACACGCTATAGAATGGTGACTGACCAGTGTCTTAGAAGGCATAAACTACGTCGATGAACTATACATGCCGAGCCACACGCACCGCGTCGTGCAATCCAAGTTGGACGACCTATGTTGAGAGGCGCGCCTAACGAGACTTAAAATTAACAGAGAACAACACACCATTACGGAGTAGTACAGAGAATGTGGAGCGTGTCCACAAGTTTACCTAACTCAGGAATATTGTGTCAAAAACTGGAGGAACTAAAGAGAACATCACTTCGCACATTGCCAAGGCTCAAACAACCTTCGCACAAATGCGGCCCGTGTGGCAGTCATGAAAATTGACGCGAAGAGTGAAGTTAAAGATATTACGGTCCAACGTCAAATCTGTACTGCTATATGGATGTAAAACGTGGAAGGTCACCATGGACAGCGCCAGGTCTTCGTAAACCGCTGTCTTAGTTGAATTCTCGGTATTTCCTGGCCCGAGAGTATCTTCAACGAATACCTACTTCATGGAACGCTGTCGTGAAACGCCGATCGACCAACAGATCAAGCATTACAAGTGGAACTGGATTTGTCACATACTATGTAGTATAATATCGCCAAACAAGCGCGTGATTGGAATCCTCACGAAAAACGAAAACATGGCCGTCACAAACAGACCTGGCTTGCACACGAGGTGAAGAAGGTCGGAAATACGTGGAGCGAGATAAAATTCGAAGCTCTTGACCGAATGGCGGTTTGCTGTGGACGCTTCTGTCCCATCTAGGGACCATAAGACAGTAAGTCATAAATCTATAAGTGGGTGATACTCATCCAATTACGATTAAGTCAGAATATTCAGTGCTGCATTTAACAATAAACTATTAAAACTTTTAAACTAAATAAATTACATAATTGATTAAATTTTGTACAAAACAATTGAAAAGAGTCTTCGCAACTTGATTCAATGTGAAGATTTGTTAGATAACAGCCCGCTTCCGTAGCTGTAAGTATAAACATGGACGAACTAATATTTTAATGTGAAGTACCATTAGATATTATTCTCTCACTTATTAAGTTCGCGATCGCGTAAGGTTAAAAAATTTGATCTTGTTTTCTATTTGTTTTTTAAGTCTAGCTGAACCACAGTTCTCTACAATTCTAATAACTACTTGCACTATGTTTATTTTGGATTAAAAGTTTAACATGTAGTAATGTTAAGCATATTGTCAGTTAATTTCACTCAAACATTTTGAGTCTCGAAAGTACCAGACATGAATACGTAATCTCGACATACCACACGTTGTACCTGAAATACCAATGCTTTTTAAATGTTTATTTACGCTGTAAATCACATTGGATTCAATTTGCTTAGCTTAGCTTTATATGAACGAAACATCTGTGATACTAAAATAGAGTGAATGGTATTTTTGTGCAAGATTTCTTACAATAAATAGCTTGCTGCACGAGTCATTAACGAGCCGATGATTGATGGGTTTGTTCGTACATCATTATCACTTTTTGATGTACCTACTTCAAATTCTGAAACATAAATACATACTATCACTTATCCTATAGGATTACGTCTCATGTAATAGCGATATAATAGCGATAGCATACCATAAGTAGGAGATTGAATACAAAGCGCCGATAAAGTGTGTGCGTGTGTTAATAGAATGCTGAGTTTACTTCTTTTTGTAAATAATTCTGCATATTTTGAATTTTCTCTCTCGTTAAAGATTGAAGAATAGAAATCAGAAAACTTGAAATAGATTTCCCATTAAAGAACGGAAAAGTTTGCCGGCAGTCATAAGCAACTCAAATATATCGTTAAAACTCGCCATATCTAGTGGGAAGAAGATAATTTTAACTTAGAAAGTTTATGATAAGTTGTTGCAAATATGTTTCCTGTTTCTTATTTGTAAAAGATTTTGGTTAAATTCAGTAGTCCTGGACCTTAACAAACTGAAGTAACAATTTTAGAAGTAGAATATTCGTAATAATTTAGAATTTTTAAGCTATAAATTCGTAAGCTATACAAAACCCCATGGATCGAAGGATTAAATACGTAGCATGTCAAAACCATAACCCACCTTTGGCTTTGCCATAGTCGGGTAAAAATGAATGTGAAACAAATGATAGAATCAGTATAAAATGCAAGTTTTTAGATGGGTGGAAGTCAAAAATGCTAAGCTTACTCTTACTTCACTTATTTTATGGTAATCTATACATGTTCTATACGAGTACACCTATACAAATAAATAAAATTGGAGTGTCTGTTTGTAATATTAAAATAACCGCTTTTTACTAAATGCGTATGTATGTAAATACGGTACATATACCAAAAATGTATTTAAAAAGATTTTTGTCTGTCTGTCTGTTTGTACCGGGTAATCTCTGGACCGGCTGGACTTATTTTGACGGGACTTTCACTGGCAGATAGCTGATGATTCAGGGAGTAACTTAGGCTACTTTTGTTTAGATTAGCTTCGCCCCACGGCGTTACCCGCGGTACGACAATAACCGCGGGAAACACCGCGGGGTTCAACTAGTACACCATAAAATAAGTGAAGTCAGAGTAAGCTATTATGAACGGTTCATAAGCATTAGATAATACTTGGGACATGTAAATGGATAGAAAAACGCTCCAGGCATGCAATAATTCTTTAATTCATATAGAAACGCTTGTCTTAGCTGACAGTTTGTTTCAAATCTGGCAATGAATGCTCTTTGCAACCAAATTTTTTTTATCTGTTATTTAATTATTGACCTATATGTGTTAACTATTGTGTCTTATTAGCCTCCGCTAGACTTGGAAATATGCGCTTCAGCATACGGCTCCTCTTCGTATCAGCCATGTACATTAACTACAGCTTATAATATAGTTTATCATATTAATTTTCAATTCGCATTAATTTTGAAAAAGTATCAAAACAAGACAATTACTTAAAACTAAGATAATGTCTTAATTTCGTCAAAATTACACAGCTAACAGATCAGACATTAGTTAAACCGTGAGTAGTGCTTTGTCAAAAATGAGCTTTTTCGGTGCCTTCTATTGAGTCGGTTAAGTCACAGGATGTCCAACAAGCTAATTTTAGGAAAAAGAGCAAACAAAGCAATCATACAAGTTATTTACCTTATAGTTGCCTTTGAGCAGTAGTAATTACCAACTATCAGGAGTCATCGATTACTTGCTTACTCCCCATAGTTTAAAAAAGCTAGATCATTGAATTATAGTTAATCTTTGAGTAGTCAAATTGCAAAAAAAATACAGATCAACAACGACATGTGATCGCCTCATATCTAAAAATTACGCCTCTATCTTAGTTACAAACGAAACGCGATGATTTACTCAAATTAACCAAAACCCGAGAATCCCTTAACGGGTAAGGTAACTGCTTAGGTAAGCTTAAAAATCCTAGATAATTTTCTCATTTCTTAATACAATATACATAATGTACGCAAAAATGTCAGCGTACAAATTTTTGATAGCTTTTAGCTAATGCATTCAAATATCAATTTATAGTTTACTAGCTAAAAGTTGCTTGAATAAAATAGTCGCATATTTCGCTACACAGAAAATTGTTCCCGTGGGCGCTCCAATGAGGCTCGACCTTGTTGATTTGATTTCATCAAAGGACTATTAGGTTTTGCAAAGGTTAAAGAGCATAACGAAATATGGAAGGTTAAAAGCGTGTAAGAGATTCTTGATATTCCACAAGCGTTAAAGGTACGGAATCGTTTACCACAAACTAGCCTCTTTGCTTATAACATTGAGTATAATAGGTAAGAAATGTGTATAACCAATCAGTCATAGTATAATATGTAAAGCTTGAACTATTGGTCATTTAAATAAATTTCGAATATTCAAAATGTTCTAAAGTTTTGAAATAAAAAATTACTGACTCAATAGTCAGTCGTGTTAGTAAGGAAATAATGTAAATTTTGCCGAAATTTTACAGACCTTCTGAAATTTTCTATCTGAAAAGTGCGGTTTGTAGCTAGTTCTTGTCGTGATCCGGTATTGGAATATTTAAGTTTTGAAATATAGGGAGTAAGCGTGATATTTGCTTGCATCGTTCTGATTATGGAATTCATTGAAATAAATTGCGTATATTTCATTTATTACATAAACCGGTATATTGATTCAATCACGACCTCCGGCTTGTCATAATACTCAATGTTTTGAAAGGACAATAAATAATCAGTACCAAAGTGTTGATTGTTATCCTTTGCAAATAACTAAAAACCCTTTATAATTGAAAAAAAACACTATAATGTAATGGTCTAAAATGAATTAGAATAAACACTTGAGTTCAGTCGGTGTCTATAATGTTTTTTTATTAACTCAGTCTTTGGCTCTTTGCATGTAAATGGAAATGTTTAAAAAAAATACATTTTCTCATTTATACTTCTATACAGAGGACAACATCCAATGACAATAAAGTTTTCTGAAAATGAATTCAAATTAGTTTTAAATGTCTACACAAATCTAAACAGTCGCAACTTATAAATTATTATTATGGTATACATAACATTCCGTTCTAAAAAATGTGATAGTCATAATATTTCATATTTCACTCAAGGTTGATACATGTAATAAATTGGGAAATATTTCACCTTCAGTCATAGTTAAATAAATATAGTCATGATCTTTTGCCTTCGATCTGGGTTATGTACCTAGACCATCTGTCTAGGAAGATACAAACATATAAACGAAATGTTTTCAGAAAACTATTTAGTATTACTAAGTCTTTTATTGTGTCTATTAATGTGTCTTGCTATTGGATTTTCTAAATCAGTTCAGTAGATCCAGTAATAAATCCCTACAACTTCATAAACTTTACGTCCTTATAATATTATAGAGTAGATGAGTGAATACTATATAAGAAATAACTGGCTTAAAGTTTCTGACAGTACTACTACAGGTTACATAAAGTACTATAAGATAAACTGATACTCTTACAAACACGTGCTGAAAATGAATTACGAGAAATATAATAAAGTAAATGATACTCGAAGTAAAGTCAAAAACAGCTTACCTTTTTCTTGTTCCTCATGTGATTTGCGTCGCGTGTTTCTTGAGCGTTACCAGGCGCCCGGGCCCCCCACAGCTTCATCGCCATGTGAGCGTAAGCAAACGTAATCACACATAGTGGGATTACGTACTAAAAGGGAGATAAACATGTGAGATTTTTCAGGAAATTTATCATTTTATAGCTGACGGAATGGCGTCTCTGCACTTTATTGCGTTAGCAATAATAAACCTAATACACAATACTTTTATGCAGCAAATCATCGTAGTTTTCACATTGATTTAATTGTTAGATATTCAATCTTGCGCTTATTTTCATTCTATATGAAATATTTAAATAGAAAAATGTAAAAAATATATTAAATACAGTATTTTCAGTGTTTCTTGCCTGTTCTTGTCCCTAGAACTTTATTATGTTTATAGCCGACAGCTTTTTAACTAACTGATTATGACTGCCTGACTTAACATGAAGCTTATGTTTGTTTACCTTCGTTAACGTTGGTGAAAGCATATATTGCTATACAATTAATAGTGTGCAGACACACCTTCATGACGTCTAAGCTAGGCTATACCTAAAATATTACGGGAACATGTGCGGTAATATTCGAGCAGTAGCAAACAACTATGGCATTGATAGACTGTTGTAATTCAATTTTCTATAGTAAACATTACACTTTAAGTGGTTATTTGATGTAACAAAGTATATTTATTCCTAATTTAATGAGATATCCCAGAAAAAAAAAACGATTTGCACATGTTTTTTTTCTTTTCGTTGGGTATTGACTCCATTTTTGCGCCGTGTAAGACGTATAAAATATCAAGAAAACTACAAGAAGTAATCAACGAAGAAAACTTACCTGAAATACATATAACAATAGTCGGTAAATCGACAGTGAGTGTGTGCCGAATTCACTTGGCGCACAAAACGGCTTTTTATAAAAGATTTTTGTAGCTGTGGACAAATAAAACTAGATGTAGTTCTTATTTACTATAATCCCTTCCGGCTTATTACATTTATTTTCAAATAAACAAAAATAAAGTGGTTTCTTAAACCTTTGCATATTTAATTAAGACTATGTCGTACAAGTTCACAAACGAAAGGAAGAAGAAGAAGTTACAGGGAAGGGAACCACTCAATTGTCCTGCCACAACTACCCCTTTCCGATATTTTTTTTTTTGTTTTTCCCAATTTTAAATTTATGCGCATTTACAGCACATATTTTTGAAATTAGCATAGCAAAGCAGTATATTATTTTTTTGGATGCTATACTATCTACTAACACCTAAGTGGAATGAATCGTAAAAGAAATACAGCCTTTTGATTTCTATTTGCGTGCAGTCTTTGAAGAGTAATTATGTAGGGAATACTCATATTTAAACCTCACTTAACATAGTGCTGATAAAAATCACTCCTGATATTTACGTGAGTTGATAGTTTCAGCAAAATTGTTAAAATGCTATTCTATTTCACATGAAGGTTACTAACGTGATCCAAAAACATTGTATTCTCCATTTGGTTACGCCTCACATATTGGGACATTCAAATCTTTAAATGTCGTAAAATGAAATAAGTTTTGTAGGTTTAATTAAAAATTGCTAAATTTATAGAAAAAAATGATCATAGCTAGATGTACAAACCTGGATCTATTTCATCTTCCATGATAACCTCCCAAGACATGGCCATAGGAGCGGCCAGTGAAAGCGCTAGCAACCATATAACCACTATTATCACTTTAGCAATACGCTTGGACGTATGAGCACTGCAACAAACATTAGAATATACACGATATAAACATCACATATTGGTTATTTAATAAAAAGACTCAATACCGACAGTCCTAAAAACTCATCATCATCTTTGATGATCTTTATCACATAAAAGAGAATACACTAGCTTTCCATAACTAACTAGTTTAACCTTCAGCCAGTCGCTCCATGGAAAAACTGATGTTTAGGTAAAACGGTTGAACTAGTGGTCAACTCCGAATAATCTTGGGAATAATAAATGCTAGGAAAATGCTTTCCACTATGGGGATTTTAAACAGGCTATTCAGACATTCTCATGAATAATATTCAAAGAAATCAAGTGACAGTACCTAGTAAAAGAATAAAATAGGAACTATTTTATTCTTTTACGAAGGGCAAAGTTCAATAAAGTTTTGGATCTATTTAACATTTGCCATCTTATTATTTTTTTGGATCACAAAACTAAGCAATCTAAACTTATTAAGTCTAGACCGATCAAGTTTTGGAACCGAACTAGACTCCCAATCTACATAATCATTTATTTCTATTATATAATGCCTACTGGTCTAATTTGACTATCATTTATAAGGTTTAGAATTTATGATTTATTGTATTGGCCAGTAAAGTCTGTATCGTCTTATTCTTTATATTACATTATTTTACAGCAATTCAAAACTCTATACATCTACTTTTTTTAACACAAAGTTAATATAGTTTTGTTACTAAAACCCTAATAATTTTGTAAATTTTTTTTTTCATCTCGGAAAGAGTATTTTTGCCATTCGATATCTAAGTGCAAAAGCCGTTTTTATCCGCTCGAGGATAAAGAAAATTGAATTTAGAACATCGTGTGCACTAAATTTGTAAATTCAAAATATCATTACTACTATCTCCGTAGTGCCGAATTTATCATACGAACTTTTTTAATTTGTTAAAAACTCAAGTTCGGAACCTTCTTTGTGTATTCTTTTTTAATTTGCTATTGCCTATTCATTATTTCACATTTAGTCATTTCCTCGCTGAGGTGGAATGAAAAGTTACGTAATGCATTCGAGTGCAAATATTTTTCACAGCGTCAGCGAGGGAATCAAGGATTCTAATTTTTGAATCATTCGTCTGCTAGGTCAACAAAATGGAGCACTCGGTTAAAAAGCAACTTTGCACTCTTGTATAACAAATAACTATTAATATATTTAAAACATATTCAGTATACTCACGCGTGCACAACAAAGGCATAAGCATATTAAGCCCAACAAAACTTTGTCCCTCTTACGCAATAGGGGACAAGCTTATTGTCTTTAATTAGGCTCTTTGGGAATTAATAATGGAAACATAGGGTATTTTAAAAGGGAAATTTAGACGAGAACGGTAGCCTATCTTCGCCAACATCATTGCTTACGAGAGGAAAAGTACATACACATTTCTAATAGCGATGGTTTGGGGAGTGTAAGTAATACCTTAATCTTTCGACATATTTTAAACACCTCATAGGAAAATATAACGAAGCAAATGCGAGTTTTACTTGCAAAATTTACGAAAACATATAGAGAGAGAACTACCCGAAGTCTACAAGTACGCAGGTTATTTCACCTAAAACGTTTATTTAAATTTAATTAGGAAATGTATTCTTCAATATTATGACGATTTACGAACCAATTACTCGATGTTTCCGTGTTTTTTTTAATCATGATTTATTATTATATAAAAATGTTATTTCAAATGAATTTGAATGCTATTTTAATTTAATCTCTGTATAACGCTATTATTACAACTCAGTATTAATAGAGAAATAAGTAAACAATGGGAAAGAATATCAGAATTGGGTAGCATACGTGTCTATTTACAAAAGAAAGTTAAGGAAAGGAAAAAAATCCATATCTGAAAACCTAAGCAATGTACGGTTATTCAAACTTAGTTCCATTCACCGGAACCCACGGCCACCGGCATTATTCGCTTTTGGCACACTTTGATCAACAATTTATGAAGAAGAAAGCTCTAATAAATTTATTGTGATTCATTGTGTGTGTCGAAAATCGAACAGTAAATATATCACCTCTTTATGAGTTTTTGATACCCAAAGCTAGCTAAGTTAAACTAGTCACTTGAGTAAAACTAATATCTTCAGTTTTATTTTCTATCTTTAGCAACATGTATGCTAATATTTATGAAGCGGGTAAACGGTTTCGTATAGGTAACATTACAACAGTGCAAAACAAACAAACAATTATTATTATTATCGATTTGTATAAAAATGTAAAACGATGAATAAGCAATGATGTCATTAACTGTTTCAAAAGAATAATAATTTGATTAAGACGGGGTCGTGAATGTGGCGAAGTATAACATACAACAATAGTCAAAGTGGTTTTAATTTGATGAAATAGGTAGGGATATTTTACAGGACTGCACGGTTGGCCTACAGATTTGACGGTCGACGCGCCGCTCTACTGCGCCTAGTGTTGTGGGATTAAATCCCACATCGGACAACACTTTGTGTGTTCCACTATTTGTTGTTTGTAGGTTTCTACTTACTATATACATTCCTAAAGCGGGAGTTGTCTTAAATAAAAGAAAGATCCGACATGTCACATCCGACAAGTCTTTAGTATCGCAGATGTTAGGAAATTCCATAATATATCAAAAGTAATTGATATACATAGAGAAGATTTTACTAACAATATTATATAAGGTTGCTTTAAGTAACAGAGCTACTAACGGAGATTCGTGCCTTCGATAATATAGATGCAAAAAATTTTACGGTCGATGTACTCACACCTTTATTACTAAAACTGAAAATTAGTTGTACTTGAAATAATGAAATTGTCATATTAGTCCGTACTGCGAAGACAGTATTTTTTATCGTTATTAGCAAAGTCAAGGCTTGTGTAAGAATAATTTTACCATTAAGACTAAGCTACGAAACTCAGTTATGATGGTTGGCCAACAATAGCAACATTAAAATACTGGAAAGATGCCAGAGTAACTATAATAATAAAACTTTATGCAGTATAATACAACGAAATACCATCTTCTAAATATATGTTTTAATCTTAAGACACGACATAGACATTTTTTCCTCTCTGTCTAATAGTATAAACAGTATATGTAAAATTGAGTCGATGAATATTGCAATAAACTTACACAGTCTATAAAAGAAATTGGAATTTATTTTAAAGAATAAAAACTGTTCATTAAACCAATGTTGTATGTAGACCTAATTCTAGCTTTTAAACTACAAACAACAACAATGGCAAAATGATTGAAACCTAATAGGAATTACCGTACTCTCCCCATCCCCCAAAGGCCGGCAACGCACTTATGACGCCTCTTGTGTGGGTGTCCATGGGCAGCGGTAATCGCATACCATCAGGTGATATGTCTGCTCGGTTGCCCCATACTTTATATAAAAAAGGGAAAAGAAAAGTGGTAATTTATTATTTGCTCACGATGAACCCCGTCACCGTCTAATCAATTTTCAAGTTTACATTATAATAGGACAGTTAACATCACGATTAGACTAACGGGAGCCGAGCATTATTGAAAAGAGACGCTTACAAATTTGTTATACAACCAACACTTGTATATTGTGTATGTTGTGTGGTATGTATGTTGAATAAATGTAAGTGGATACTTAACAACCTAGGTGGAAATAATTAAGAACAAATGACCCGATATTGTCCTGTTCTAGTTTGAAAAGAAGCATGTATAACATTATTGATGGCTATAACTAAACTATTTTTTGTTAAATCTTTTGAACTGTAGCAAAGCTTTTACAAGAATAAATTAATTTAAGAAATAAGACTTCTAATAAAAGAAATAGCTTAGATAAGTCTTGACAATCTTTTATCCTTTGTTTAGAAAATAGTGTGTTTTTTTGTATTTGAATTCAAAGATGTGTTTCTACGCCCAGAAATAAAATACATAGGTATATTGATTCAATAGCTCAACTCACATGTCGTCCCAGATATATGAAAATAGGAATCTCTACCCACATTCAAGTGTAACAGAATGTGAGAAAAACAATTCGAATTGAGATAGTGAGAGTTAACAATTCCATGCGTATTTGCACACAGATATTTGAAAAAAGAACAAGGTGAGACTGCAAAGATTTTTGCATAAATATATAGTAAAACCTCAATTGCAAGATGATGAGTAGTCACGGGTGAATTATATAGTCGGTGTCATTGTCATCAAATCAAAGTCTGGTGATAGGATCATAGAGAAATTGAGCGGAGTTTTAAATGACTACTTTAAAAAATGACTACTCTCTTTTCTAAGGTAGGTAGTCATTTAAAAAAAAGTGATAGTTGTATTTGTTGACAAAACACAATAAATAAATTCGGTATGGTCTTGGTTACGTTTTTATATAATTTTTTCAACATCAAAAATATTTTTCATATCGGTGAATCTATAGTTTATTATTTCTTCATGAATAATCGACTATTGTTAAGTATATCATTAAACATAATAAGAAATATAAATTCTCTTAACAAGAACCACATCTTAGAAAGATGTAAAAAATATAAATTTGTATTACGTGATTGTCGATATAGCTATAGATCCGATTATTGTTATAATTATTTAGATCGCAAATCATGGCTAGTAACTAAATTAAGCAATATAGAAAATGAACTGTGCCCAGATTAGTTGCTAATGGCAATGACACAATCTAATGGTAATAGTAATTTTTGACATATCGCGGATAGTAAGGACGTTTTCGACGTTAGATACTAGTTTGTAAATTCTTAGACAAATAGACTATGATATAGGCACATGAATAAAAACGTAATAACTATATACTTAACTAGCTGACCCACGCAACCTCGTTTGCGCCTTATATTGCCCGTAGCGTGAAAATTTCCCCCGTTTTTGAAACATTATTCATTGTTGCTCCGCTCCTATTAGTAGTAGCGTGATGATATATACCCTAAAGCCTTTCTCGATAAATGGACTATCCAACACCGAAAGAATTTTTCAAATCGGACCAGCGATTCCTGAGGTTAGCGTGTTCAAACAAACAAACAAACAAACTCTTCAGCTTAAATATTAGTATAGATGACATCAAATCTAGGGAACGATAAATATAGCTTTATAACTTACAGTGGGCTTATTTTCCATTTCATTTTGTTGAAACCAAGTAGAGTTTATTATTTTAAAGAGTGTATTCAAGAGAATATTTTATGCTAACTGAATGTTCTGGATTTTATGATTACATTAGCTATAATTTTAGCCGTATTTCTTTTAAGTATCATTAGTGTCATTTAACTTTTACTACGAACCACTTTCCGCCTCAAATCCCAACTTACACATATCCAACCTAATGTGGTCCATTAAATTGGAAGTAAGTAAAATGATTTCCACGTGTATACCCCAGAGTTAACCTTCGCCCAACTTGATTTATGTAGCCGGCTGGAGGACATATTGCTCGTTCCAACCTTTATGCCAGGTCTTTAAAACGATCTTTTTAGTGCCCATATGAAGAAAAGAAAAAAGGTTTCACTCACGGAGAATTCACTCACAGTATACTATGAATATGAATATTTCAGAAAAGAGTTGAAATAGAAAAAATAAATTTTGAATTTAATTACAAGTTCATTTTCATGCTAATTTAAGTCTCATATTCGCTGATATCATTTAAAGTTATTGTTTTCATCGTAACAAAACTATTGAAATATTGATAGCTTGTTGTAGTGAAGCAGTGATGCTTTGCATAGGTAACCAAAACATTTAAATAAATGATTGAATGATATAAAATCAAAATAGTGTATACATTAGAATTTCACATTTTATGATAGTTAAAAGATGAATTTTACTTATATCATACAATCTGTTTCTCAAGACGGTCGTACATGACTATGGCAGCTTTGCATTTCACCTTTTCCTTTAGTCTACGATTTTGCAATAGTGTACTAATACAATACTGAACTTATTTGGCAAACTAGTTGCTAATTTAAAGTCCGTTCAGTGCACAAATTACATTGAATAACTTTTCTAGATCATTTGACTAAACTGTTAGAAATGATACCTATGATGTAGTTTTCTGTGTAGGCACCTATACATATAAAATATTGTTGATATAGCTTTACCTCATCTTAAGAAATGAATAATGATCGTGAAATGACAGAAATTTCATTAGTTATACATTTTAAATTAAATAAATATGATTAAAGGTTAAAGCAAGATTAATTACCTGAGTGGGGTGATAATAGCTCGATGCCTGTCAATTGCAATGGCAGTGAGTGTAAACACACTGACGTTGACACTTAACGCTTGAACAAACGGGCAGAAAGGACACATAAAATGAGGGAGGAGCCACCTCTGCAACAAAGCAGCTTGGAACTGTGAACAAAATAAGAGCTTGTTACAAAAAAAAAACACAAAAATATCGCCAGGTTTTCCTGGGACAGTTTAGACTCATAATCATTAACATTTTAAGAAATTAATTATGTGTATGACGCAATGATGTTAAGGACATCCATAACATCCCTGCGTCATACACATTATTTTAATTATATCATTAAAATGATTGAACCAGTGAACCAACTGAAAAAAAAGACAATATAAAACTGCGGAAGATGTTTTCTTTGAGCCTTAAACTCCTAGAGGCCGATACTTATGGTAAGTTAATAGTATTTTTGAAGATAATACTGGAAAAGTACAGCCGTGAATCTGACTTTTTTTAAACAACTTCCAAAAAAAAGGTTCTAAATTTGATTGGTATTTTTGGAACAAAGATCCTTATGGGGGGTTGAGGAGAGGTAACCTATCCGACAAAAAGCTTCGCTAACGTTACATCAAAAAAGCGTAAGATTAAAAATAATTGTATCGGGCCATCTGCATACCCCAGCCGGCAAAAACGTCCATAACGTTAAATAAAAATCGTAATTTTTTTTAAATTTAATATGGTATGTCAATTTTGAACCGACTTTGAAAATTATTTTTATATCTGAAATAAATATGCGATATTGTATATATTTGATCATTTTTCCAATAAGCCAAAAAATAAAGGATCATGGTTATGTCGTAAAGCTACAGTAATCTCCATCTATTTTTGAGCACCATGTTTTTGACAATCATATGGAGTTTTCTACAGTTCTCCAGATCCGGTTAGTAACGAATCTCTTAACTCATCAGTCTTATAAATTATAATATTTTTTTCTTGATTCGAGCACTTATGCCTAGTATACGTCCACGGACGTCCAAAATATGAAAGAATAAGTTTATTCCTTATGGTGGAAAAATTCATCTTTAAACTAAGTTAACAAATTTAGGCCAAGATCAAGATTAGATCAATGTCACTGATATCAGTCACCTTGACCGAGAACCTTAGTGGCCTAGTGTATTATTGACATTCACTTCTAATACTACACTTTCTATAGCCATTCACATATATCCTAACATCTCTTATTCTTTAAATTGTTTTCCTAATCCCTTGCCTCTTTATTGATTTTAAACCTGGCACATACCTCGTGGTTTGTTGCGTCAACGACTACCTTTGTAACGATGAGACACAACATTGAAAGATTTTTTGTATCACAATGACAGCAGAACACTGACTCCCAAGTCACAGGATTACCTAGTTTGGGAGTCAGGGTTTACCTTATCCGCATTACCTTTAGTTTTATCATTTTATGTATCCTAGATTTAATCAAATTCAAAGGTTTTTGTATCAATAAAGATTTTTATTTTATTTTATTATTTATTTATAACGATTCCTTGTTCTAATAAGGTGGAATAGCCAATGCTGAGGGTCATAACGCAAAATTAAAAAAAAAACATTCCTTCATTCTTACTTATAACTATTTACTATAAATAAAATAGACCTACTACACAAAACTGTTTTTAAATTACGAGTTTTTACTCAAGCCTTAATCTATATCTATACTAATATATAAAGCTGAAGAGTTTGTTTGTTTGAACACGCTAATCTCAGGAACTACTGGTCCCATTTGAAACATTCTTTAAGTGTTAGATAGCCCATTCATCGAGGAAGGCTATAGGCTATATATCATTACGCTAAGACCAAAAGGAACGGAGCACCAAGGAAAAATATTTCCAAAACGGGGGAAAATTATCACGCTACGGGCAATAGGTGACGCAAATGTGATTCTGCTAGTAATAACATATCATGAAAATTTCTAGAAGTAGTTCTTTGAACACCTTATAGCATTCTACACAATAATACAGTACATATTTCTAACTGAATAAAAAAACGTGGAATGAAAACATCAACGTACCTACAAACATGAACCAAGTATTAGCACATTAAACCTCATAAACTAAAGGAAAACTTTCATACAAGACAAGTAAATTATTAGGTAGGTTTAAGTCTGCAGTTACGTAATCATATTCCGACCTTGAAACTTTCGTGTAATATCATTCTGTAATCAATTTAATGCTTTGTATTACAAATTAAACACAGCTTATTATCTATAAGCAATAATAGGCAAACCGAACTTTTTTGTGATGTTACGGATCACGCAATACTTGGTATATACCTACCAGACCCATTGTGATTGCGTCAAAGGTTCGACCTCCACATAGAACAACTGAATACTATTTGTATTTCTCAAATAACTGTTCTGTGTACGGGTGTACTTTATTTACCCAGTATTGGACGGGTATATGTGTTTATCAGACCTATATGGGGGAAAGCCAAACGCTAGAAGATTTTAGAATTCATTTCATTTCATAGATTTATTAGTCTTTACTAATCTCACTGCGTGTTTTCTGAGAACTTTTACTAGTAAATCATGCCTTCTTCTTAACATACGATTGACTACATCAAATTTGATCTTTTTTTATGTATTTTTTATTGCCAGGACAAAGTTTATGTAGAAGAAAAATAAAAGAAAACTGCAAGTATTATATTTTCTAACTCCGCGCCTGCAAACTACCTTTATTTTTTTACGCGGGAAAACTTTTTGTATCATACCCTCTGTTGGGGAGATGAAGGGCGTGTTTAGGACTCCCAAAAAACCGGCCAATCCACTAAACTCCACGGCGGCCTACCTCGGCAGTCGGGAGAAACTCCAGGAACGCATCAACGGCTTCTGGAGTCCTCCTTGCCTCACCTCAGAAACTGAGGTGCCTCTCGGGATGATCACGGTTACTGGTCACCCCGGGGACAGGACACTAAGCGCTCTGCCCTAGAGAGGACACCCCCGGGTCCGGGTCGTTTTTCGTAACAGTCACGTCGCCCCAAGATGTGTACGCAACGACCGTTAAGCGTCGATTAGGGAGCTAGCGACCTCTGCCGCGTCCTCTTCGCCGCCTTCTTCGAGGGGGATCGGGTAAGATCCGATCCCGCTCTGCGGATTCCTTCTAAGCATACCTTTTCTCAGGAGACCGCAGCTTTCCACCCTTCATTACTCGCCAGCATAGCTACGATCAAAGCTGGTGGTGACGCCTCACTACTTTTGGAACGGTGAAGAGGGCATAAATACTAAAACAAGTTTTTAAGAACCTAAAAAATTGAGGAAAAGAAAGTGGTGGTTTGAAGTTCGCACGGTTAGCTAGTTTAATAATAAAATTCTACCATATTCACATAGCGCCATCTAGTCCCAAATTTTATTTATATTTATATTTAATAGAAAACATCCAAACTTCCAAAAAAAGTTTGCGGATTACAAACATTTGGTACGACCCGGGAATCGAACATGAATGTGCTATCACTACGCCATCGAGACAGTGTTGTAGTTGTTACAATTTAACCTATTCCACACATGTCAGTCCGATCCTAAACCAGACAGAGTTTTGATTTATATATACTACTAGCTGTCCCGGCAAACGTCGTTTTGCCATAACTACTAATAAATTAAAAATTAATTAAAAAAACATTGTCCAGCGGACAAAATTGTGAATCTAAACCATTCCCAGATCCCCTTGAACACACACAAAAAATTTCATCAAAATCGGTCCAGTCGTTTGAGAGTAGTTCAGTGACATACACACTCACAGAAGAATTATATATATAAAGATATAGAATATTTTTAAATACACTACATAAATTACTTAGCTTACACGTTACATAAATTACGCCCAGACCCAGAATAAAATGATCGTACTCATCACACTATAATTTGTCCTAGATGGAAAAACATATGACCTCCGCCGTAGCGGTCAAGGTCACTAGCTACTAGACCACCGGGCCTATTTACTTTAACTCCGATATTAAAAGTAAACAAATATGAAATGTCCATCACAAGAAACATTTGTTACCCTGTCACATAATAGACAATTATTAGCTGGCAGTAATGAATTGTCTTCAAATGAAATAACAAAAATATGTTAGTACCTATTAACAAGAACATTATAGTTTATTATAGAGATTGAAGAGTTGAACTTGAAATAAAATCTTTAACTTTACAAAAAAAGATTCATTAAATACTTTTTTCCGTTTCATTGCTTGAATTTATACCTAACGGCCTGCTAAAGAAATTTCAAATTTAATAACTGAAAAGTGACTATGAAGTGACAATAAACATAAATATTTGTCTTACAACATAAAAATGAAAAAGAACTATGCCTTGTTCAACCTTATCTGATAATAAAAAAGTCGCGAAATTGGATTCCTGTTTACCGATGTCTCAAACACAGATACAGAAAATAAGAAGTATTTTTCAGAGGTATTAAATAATTTAATAAACTCGATTGCTAGACGTTGAATCAATTTCTATAGAATATTATTAATATCGTAGCAATGGCTACGAATTCTACGATTCCGCTTTATAGGCCTAAATACAAAAATTGAATATTCTGAAAATTGAAATTGATGCCAAAATAAGATATTATATACTTCTAGAAGTTTCAATATTATGCCCGAAAATATAGTAAGACAGACATTCGTTGACGATCTTATTTGTATATTTACAAATTATATTTTGAATAATTAAGTTCAGGCACTTGTAAGAACCAAAATACAATTAAGACGACATTAATATTTATTGACGGCTGTAATTAATACCGAGTATTTCTTGATCCGATTAATTGAATACTTGTGTGTGAATTTGTCGAACGTCAAGGAATAAAACATAAGTTTTGCTCTAGAGTAAGAATAGAAAAACTGTATGAGGTAATTAATAGGGCTTCCTGTGACTGTGAAATAGTGCTGTATTATTTCGTGTTACGTGAAATTATGTTGGTGAAACTTATTAGAAACTATGGTGCTCATGTTTTTTTATTTCATACGTATAAACCCTCACGAATGATGACCCGAGATGGCTTTACATCATTCCATTGACGGTAGGGCTTTGTGTCGGGATCGAACCAACTAAAACTATATTGTATGCTATGCGTATGTTGCAAATACAAAGAATCCCTTAACACTATCTATAAAAACATTCAGATCTATTTTATGGTTCTCTAATTCTGATCAATAATCTATACTAATATAATAAAGCTGAAGAGTTTGTTTGTTTGTTCGTTTGTTTGAACGCGCTAATCTCTAGAACCGCTGGTCCGATTTGAAAAATTCTTTCGGTGTTGGATAGTCCATTTATCGAGGAAGGCTATAGGGTATATATCATCACGCTACTGCTAATAGGAGCGGAGCAACAATGAAGAATGTTTCAAAAACAGGGGAAATTTTCACGCTACGGGCAATATAAGGCGCAAACGAGGTTGCGTGGGTCAGCTAGTAAAGTAATAATATGAAAATATGCCTTTTTGTGTGGTTGGCAAAAAACAACTTCTCATTCAAAATAATTTAATGAAGACAAATTAATACTGTACAATGATATATCGATGGTTCGAAAAAACAATAAACTAGCTACTAACTAGCTAGACTCGAGACACACACACAAACAAAAATATTTTTCAACCCTATCACAGTGAGTAACGTAAAGTGAAATTGTTAACAACTTCATTATTTAATAATAATTAATTTTTTATATAAAGATTTGATTATTTCATTAAATACTTTTTAGTTTAAAACTATACTTAGTCGGTTTTAAAGGTAGTAGAGTCACGCTGATTTCAGCACGAACGGTCTGGCGCGACCGGGGTGGTACTACCCTCGCATAGAAAATCAACGTAAAATGACAGCGTTTGTGCTGTCGTGTTTCGTTGGTGAGTGCGAGACCGGAGGCCAAATGATGCATAAGCAGCAAGCAAGCAGGCTGCCATGGTGTGTTGTTGCAATTTCTGCATTCGCAATGAGTATGGTGACCACCGCTCTTGGACTCTGCTTATGCTTTCCATCATTGTAGTTAATAAAACATATGAGCTAGAAATAAGTTAAGGGAAACCTCGTCAGTCAATGCATTTGAAAAGGCAATAGATGCTCCTGCCCAACACCTGCGCCCTAACTTTCATAGTATCGGCTGATGATATTTCCACTGAGATACAGCCAGCTAACATATATATTTATCACTGCTATCATCACGATAACTTACAGCTAAGAGAAAATCGCTGAGTTTTTTTTTTCATGTTGCAAGGATCCGCTGACGTATGCCTAATACACCATGTCATTAATGTCATTTTTTTCCCTTCGAAATATTAAGTGAACTACCAAGGTTTACCAAGTTATTGATTTAAAGGAAATGATTACATTTTTTTTCTTCATACGTAGGAGGTCTTACCGCCATTAACTACTCAACCATAGCTGACGTTTATGAGGCGTATATGATACTATACCCCGATGCATACCACAACTACTAAATATAGCTAAAGAAGAACTTGTTCATAGAAATCTTATACTGGCTCCTGAATAGTGGTTCTCTACAGTAGAGATGGAGTGACACGACAAAACTTATGTGACTCTAGTGTTGTTAATGTCCCATGGATGGCGGTAATCACGTATCATTGGTCGTTTGCCCTTTTGCCCGCTTTATCATAAAAACACTACAATTACTGTAACTTTGGTTTGCCATTATCATCAGCACCCATTATTTTTAACTTATTACCTTTAACCTCGACAGTCGGAATGTTATATTGCCATTGAACACGCAAAGAATCAAATCAACAAAAAACAAAAGTTTTAATTACCACCAACGATGTATTAAAAGAAAGAATACATCACGATCTGAAATGTTGTGTACTCTGATCATTTCCCCATTTTCAACCTTGTGTATCCCCCTTAATTTATTTCAAGGTGCTCCTTTGTTTATCATCCAAAAACACCTCCCGTGTGCTCTCTTTCTCATAAGCATTGTTTATACACCGCGCCCGTGCTTACATCGCAATTATGCAATTTGAACGTTACGACTACGGTATAAGATTTAAATTGTTTGTAGCACAACGTCTTTACGTATCCTCAGCAAACTTCATTTCATTCCAACAGCGTGCGTCACTTCTAACTAATTGATCACACAACACGCATTATATTGCAACTGTTAAGCCTAGTAATTATGCTCACAGCGATTTTAATCATCCGTATTTACTTGGTTCAAATAATATAACCTCTAATTTATTTAACCATTCATTTAAAGCAGTAGTATTTATTTAAAAGGTATACTTTTACGAGTAGTTACTTGTGCATACTCAATTTTTCATTTTTGAATCGCCATCATGAATTTTCAGCAATACAATTTACTCGATTAGGGTTGCTATAAGCATTTAAATCAACAATACTGTCGTGTATGTAATGTTGACTGATGTTATCAGCAACTCATTGCTAAAACCGCAGAACCATTTCGTGAAATAATAACCACCTATATTATTTCTAAAGTAAATATACTAAATATTGTAAATGGACAGGTAAGGATTACAATTGTTGGCACGTTCCGGAATACCAAATTGGTAAAACATTAGCCAATTGAACCATTGTTTTATTTTAAGCTTTCATTGAAACTATAGTATTGATATATACATGTGAATTACGATTAAACAGTTTTTAGTATATGTTCGCTACGTATTACAATTATATTTCCTACTTACAAGGAAGTATTATGTTTAGTCTGCAAATATCGTTTTATTTATCCTTGGTCTCTTTACTCGTTGGTCTAGCAGTTAATGTATGCTACAGATGATCAAATGGTCTCAGTTTTGATTCCCGAGTCGGGTCAAAAATATTATTGTTTTTTTCTGATTATAATAATGCTTAACAACAGCCAGGGTCTTTGTTTGGGAGTTCGGTTCCGTCCCGTGCCTCAAAGAATACGTAAAAATGACGCTTTTTATTAATAATTCCCCCAGATGTATTTCACATTGGTATCCTCTTACTCTAGGTTTTTACCCATTCTTAAAGTAAGTTGTTTAAAAATTAATTCTGCTCAAGGGATAGTAAGTTAACAAAGGGAATATGCTTACGTCAGCGCTCGGCACGCTAATATGCTGCTGTAAGTATTCTCTTCAATTTTTGGAAAGCTTTACTGAAATTATTTTAACATAGGCGTGAGGAATCTGGTGCAAGCATATGACTTAGCCGAATGATAATCTAGGCAAGTACTAGACACATTGGAATTTACAAATGCACGCACATTTGCGTTTCTATTTGTTTACGCCCTTCTTCCTATACATTTCATGTTTTATTTAATGAATATAAAAAAAATGTTTTATTTGTTACTTTTGCTAATATTTATCTTTATTAATATGTTAGTTAAATAAGTTTGTAAAGACAAACTGAAGCCAAGTATCCTTTATATATTTGTAATGCAAATGCACTAGGTACGTATATATGAGGCTCGACATGTTAAGAAACAAAAAATAGTATTGTAAGTGTGTCCTGAAATCCTGTAGAAATGTTGTTTATTCTGCGCCCTCAGACACTAGACGTGTTTTTAATAATTCAGATGACATTGTATACTTATATACAATTTTCTCACTTTAAACAATATTTTGGATAAATTTCCGAAGATCTAATCCAGTTTAACATAATTAATTAAACTTGTTGTTACGACACCAACTATTAAAAATCTTAGGCTTTTATACTGAATTATTTTTAATAGTTGTTATTGAAAAAACTTGTTAACATTACATTTTTTATAATCATTACATTTTTTATAATCAAAAAGCTTGTGTCTGTAAGCTCCTCTATACTTTTTTGGAGGAATACCATTAAAGGCTATTAAAAAAAAAGTAAGGCATAAAATTTTTATTATTCTTTGGTAAAAAGGACACTAATTCAGCGATTATAATATGGCGAACATCTTTGTGTCACGACCATGCTAGAAAATTTCACTGAAACTACTTCAGTAAATATTTTATTATTAGATATGAAGGAACTTCATTTAAAACGCGTCAGAGCTAAGCTCTCAAGTACACCTACTTTGAGACCTAAATTTAACAATCGTCCATTAGGGAAAGCTCTCAAGACGTATCAAAATCAAAAACTTTCAAGTTGTTGAGATTTCATCAAATTTTTTTAAAACGGCAAAAATATTTAAGCACAATCAACATTATGTAATATTATGTCACCTATACTTATAAAATAACATGTCCTGACTGTCTGATTCATCATCGCAGAACGTAAATTATTAAAGTTAGGGCGATGAAATTTGGTGAGTATGATCGTTTCAATGAGTAGACACCCGCACTCGATCAGCGTGGGGACGTATGGCCTTAACCCTCTCCTGAGAGGAGACCCGAGCCCAGCAGTGGGACGTTATGGGTTGTTGATGAGACCAACTAATATGAAACAATTTACTTAATGCTTACTGTAAATAATTAATTAGAACGCCAAAAGTAGGTACTGACGTAATTAAATTTACTTCCTTACCAAAATATATGCCGTCATAAGAAAATACTACGTAGGTCATTGATTAAACTTTTATATAAAAGATAAAACCAGAAACATAATTTATTACGACAGGAACTGTCCTTGAATATCAGTCCACCTATGTCAAAAATTATCATCACATTAATAAGCCTGGGTCGCTGAGATAAGAATTTAATATCCATAAAAAATCACTGGACCTTATACCTAGTACATCCCAAGCGTTCATGATATAATATCATGCCAGAGCTCGATGTGACGTCATCTCAATATTTCCTGTGTCTTCTATTTTGGCATACAAGTGCAAAATCCGCATGAAAATGTCGTAGTTGGAACCGCGACCGTGGTCAGACATTTCACCTTTTAATGAAATAATTTCTAATAACTAATATAAATGGACGAATAAAATCTTGTTATGCCTCAAAAATAAGATAACAGTCACAGTAACAGTCAGTAACAGTAAATAACTTAAAGTTAATTTAAAAAACTTTAAAGTATTTTTTTTCGTTTATAATTTAATTTATTAGTAGTAGGACGCGTTTGCAAAATTGATAGGTACAGAATCGAATTACTACGTTGACACAAGTTACACAAACAAGTGCAAATCGGATAGCGGCAGGTATAAATGTCAACTTGCCTAAATTGATATTTTGAAAGTTTTTTATATTTTCTCATTTCTATGTAATAGGTACTTACCTCCGGACTTGCTGGAGTGACCTGAAGGTGTACTTCGGTGACTGCTTATGGAACTCCTAGACGAGTTGACAGTCTCACCGAGTTTGGGCTCGTTTTGTTAGTTATGACTAGACCTTACCTCCGGACTACATGGAGTGACCTGAAGGTGTACTTCGGTGACTGCTAGTGGAACTCCTAGACGAGTTGACATAGTCTTACCGATTTTGAGCTTATTTTGTTAGTTATGATGAGACCTTACCTCCAGCTTAGATGGAGTGACCTGAAGGTGTACTTCGGTGACTGCTAGTGGAACTCCTAGACGAGTTGACATAGTCTTACCGATTTTGAGCTTATTTTGTTAGTTATGATGAGACCTTACCTCCGGCTTAGGTGGAGTGACCTGAAGGTGTACTTCGGTGACTGCTTTTGGATCTCATAGACGAGTTGACATAGTCTTACCGAGTTTAGGCTCGTTTTGTTAGTTATGATGAGATCTTACCTCCGGACTATATGGAGTGACCTAAAGGTGTACTTCGGTGACTGCTAGTGGAACTCCTAGACGAGTTGACATAGTCTTACCGATTTTGAGCTTATTTTGTTAGTTATGATGAGACCTTACCTCCGGCTTAGATGGAGTGACCTGAAGGTGTACTTCGGTGACTGCTAGTGGAACTCCTAGACGAGTTGACATAGTCTTACCGATTTTGAGCTTATTTTGTTAGTTATGATGAGACCTTACCTCCGGCTTAGATGGAGTGACCTGAAGGTGTACTTCGGTGACTGCTTTTGGATCTCATAGACGAGTTGACATAGTCTTACCGAGTTTGGGATCGTTTTGTTAGTTCTGATGAGACATTACCTCCAGACTAGATGGAGTGACCTGAAGGTGTACTTCGGTAACTGCTAATGGAACTGAAGTACACCTTCAGGTCACTCCATCTAGTCTGGAGGTAAGGTCTCATCATAACTAACAAAACAAGCCCAAACTCGGCACACCTAGTTCTACTCGTCGAGGAGTTCCATTAGCAGTTACCGAAGTACACCTTCAGGTCACTCCATCTAGTCTGGAGGTAATGTCTTATCAGAACTAACAAAACGAGTCTAAACTCGGTAAGACTATGTCAACTCGTCTATGAGATCCAAAAGCAGTCACCGAAGTACACCTTCAGGTCACTCTACCTAAGCCGGAGGTAATGTCTCATCATAACTAACAAAATAAGCTCAAAATCGGTAAGACTATGTCAACTCGTCTAGGAGTTCCACTAGCAGTCACCGAAGTACACCTTCAGGTCACTCCATCTAAGCCGGAGGTAAGGTCTCATCATAACTAACAAAATAAGCTCAAAATCGGTAAGACTATGTCAACTCGTCTAGGAGTTCCACTAGCAGTCACCGAAGTACACCTTCAGGTCACTCCATCTAAGCCGGAGGTAGGGTCTCATCATAACTAACAAAATAAGCTCAAAATCGGTAAGACTATGTCAACTCGTCTAGGAGTTAGTTCCACTAGCAGTCACCGAAGTACACCTTTAGGTCACTCCATATAGTCCGGAGGTAAGATCTCATCATAACTAACAAAACGAGCCTAAACTCGGTAAGACTATGTCAACTCGTCTATGAGATCCAAAAGCAGTCACCGAAGTACACCTTCAGGTCACTCTACCTAAGCCGGAGGTAAGGTCTCATCATAACTAACAAAATAAGCTCAAAATCGGTAAGACTATGTCAACTCGTCTAGGAGTTCCACTAGCAGTCACCGAAGTACACCTTCAAGTCACTCCATGTAGTCCGGAGGTAAGGTCTCATCATAACTAACAAAATGAGCCCAAACTCGATTAGACTATGTTAACTCGTCTAGAAGTTAGAAAAGCAGTCACCGTAGTACACCTTCAGGTCACTCCACCTAAGTAGGAGGTAATGTCTCATCAATCGAGCCCGAACTCGCACAATACTACTTAGTTTTAGCAAACTAAAATATTGTTATAAAAATCTGTAAATAGAAGAAACCTCCTCCTTTTTTTGAAGTCGGTTAAAAATAATCTAACGTTGTCAAGTATCAACCTATTCTGGTTTATCGAATATATTGAATTCGAAGAGCGATCTTTTCAACAAGAGCTAATGCAAACAGGCGACACAGTGTCCACTCATGACGGCGGCTGAGCGCAGACTGAGATTACGAAATTTTTACGCGATAAATCAAAAGAGGTTCAAAAAAATAAAATAACCCTTATTGCAATCGACTACGATTCATCCGTAATAGCAAAATATGAGAAAATATAAGCTCCGGTTGTTATTTTTTCTGCGACTTTCTGTGACACTTTTATACTATTTTTTTCCTCGGATTTATAATTGACTATATATGCCTTCTTACATTATTTTTAGAAATTCTAAAATAGGTTGATTGTAGAACAAAAATGTACCAAAACTCAACCCGATATCGTAAATACTGTGGAAAATGGTTACGGAAGATCGTTTTTACAATATAAAAAAATACAATTTCCAAAAAAGTTGTCCCTCGGATTTGAAGATGAAGAACTAATCTATAAGTGTTAGTACTTTGTTATATTCAATTTGTTTAGTTTAGTTACAAATTGCACCGAAAAAAAGCATAATTTTGTACGAATCGTAAACGCGCCCTTAAGAACATGGTCTATCTTTAGGGTTCCGTGCCAAAGGCAAAAAGCAGAACCCTTATAGATTCTTCATGTCTCTCTGTCTGTCCGTTCGTATGTCACAGCCACTTTTTTCCTAAACTATAAGAACTGAGAATGTTTAAACTTAAATAGATGTATTCTGTGAACTGCATTAAGATTTTTACAAAAAATCGAAAAAAACAATAAATTATGGGAGTTTATTAAAACTCAAATATTTTTTTTCGTCAAACCCATACGTGTATCTATGGATAGGTTTAAATGATATTGATGTTTCTAGCATAATTTTTTTGTACTCTGAATAGTTTGCGCGAGAGACACTTCCAAAATGGTAAAATGTATCCCCCTCTGTAACTTCTAAAATAAGGGGATGATAAAACTACAAAAAATATACGCTATACATTACCTTGCAAAATTCCACCGAAAACTAGATTCAACGAGATCTAGTTAGTAGTTTTCTTTAATACGTCATAAATCGTAAACCACAATTTACCTTTGATTCAATCAACTCAAATATAAAAAAAATAATATATTATGTTACTTGCTGCTACGGAACCCTGCATGGGCGAGTTTGACGCACAATTGCCCGCTTTTTTAAATAATAATTTCACCATATTTACCGATCAGTAACTTATCTTAATAAAAAATAGAAATTCTTTTATCTTAAGTGAACTTAACATTTCAAAAATGTGTTGACAGATTAAGTACCTGTAGTGTCATCACTCCTATTGATCTCACGGGTATCGTAAGAGACGACTTGGGGAGCGCACTTACCATCACAGAAAAGAGAAGGATAACTTAAAACAACCGTGGTATAATAAATATGTCAGACATCCAACACAACGCCATCTAGCCCCAAACTAAGCATGTATTATGAGTATTAGACAACTGATATAAATACCTCTATACATTTTTTGTAAATATGTACAAACATAGAGAACACCTAAACTCTGAAACAAATATTTGCAGATCATACAAACATTTGGTACCGGCCGGGAATCGAATCCGAGACCCTCAAGCACAGCAGACACATACCACTGCGCCACAGAGGCAGTCAAAATATGTATAGTACCTCTGTTCTAGTATATCGTAGTAGGCTATTAAAGGCCATCATCATCATCATTTTTTTTATTTTTTTTTTTTTATTATCAAGCTACCAAAATGACTCTACTCTGCCTGATGAAAAGCATAAGTAGAATCCAAAAGTGGTGGTCACTATCCTCAATGCGAACGTGGACAGAGCAGCATAGTGACCCACACTATGGCGGCCTAGTAAGATGCTTTTTCACGCACGCTTTCACGAAGAACCGAAACGTTGCGTTCGAGAGCGTATGTCTTCTACTCTAAAAGGGTGACTGCGAAGGCCAGCATGTGTTGTCCTGTGTAGGAGATTAAGCAACCTTTTATTATGACACTAGCAAATGACCAGACAGGTCACCTGATGGTAAGTGACTACCTGCGCCCACATCAATATCCTTTAACAGTCCAGTGCTGGATACAAGCCTCTCCTTAGAAAAGAGGACTTGGCCTACTATTGGTATAGAGTTTGTTTCAAGTTTTCTTTCTCTTTGCAGTGATGTTGTTCTGCGTAGTTTTCTCCCTAAAGTCGTCTTTTACGACCTCCATGGGATGATTAGGGTTGATGACATTCCGTATTCTTAATCCGTTACCACCGTCGACCACAAACACTTGAAACTGAACAGCCACGAGTTCTTTAACTACAAGTGCGTAATCGTTTACTCTTAATTAAAATGCGTATCCGTTGAAACAACATAAAACTTTGGTATAAAATCAACTATCCATTGGTTTTATACTGCATCAAACAGAAATCAACGCGTATACAACACGTTTCGTTTGTTTATCGACCAATAATTTATTTGAATTGACTTTTAGTGCCCAGACGCGATTTATTAGGGTTCATACGTTCAAACGAGACCTTGAGAATAATAGAACTATGTTGATTAGAGTCTGAAGAAGATTTAAAAAACAGTAGACATATCCCTTAGATATATCGTTTTGAAAACAGTTTTTTTTTTTGTATTTCGTCATATATTTTCATGATTCCGACCTTAAAGCTGATATTAACCCAAAAAGTGAGTAAACCGTAAAACCGAAAATGTGCTCTCTTCGTTTTAAAATACAGCGATTTACGCTGGCCCTCAATTACTATAACGTTATTACGACGAATTTCTTTAGAGACGAGATATTTCTCTAATCGAGAGATTAAGTTTGAGCGGCGATTAAATATCCTAAACCCTTAAACAAATACCTAATTATACAACATTCTGTAAATATCCTTTCTAAATTTGCAACGAAGGTATTTCCTTCTTCCTTATAAAACTTAAATTTGTTTTGAAATAATCTAAGCTTTTTTAAGAAGTATTCTTTAAAATTGTTAGTCTTTTGAACAAATTTAAAATATATGTATATCTTCTTACTTTTTTCTAATGTTGGTGTAGTTTAGTAGAATTTTTGTCTTTGGAAGTCCTTCACTCCATTAAGTAACTTTCACGATTAACACTTTCTTAATTTTGCTCTATTCTCTACATTATCTAATGACGTCGTACTTCACTTCAATATAATGAAGAATAATCTCTTTAAGACAACAGTTTCAATCCACTGTAGGTGTTAATGGATATAGCGATAGTAAACTTCGTTGTTTCCGTGCTGTACCGACTAAACGTTGGTTCAGTAAAGTTTGTAAGGTATCAAAATTGCAAAGGCGTCATTGAAACTATAAATAGAAAAGTGTAAACAGAAAAGTGTAATTTATGCTATATCGGATGTTTACAAATTAGTAAGTAAACGCATTTTTGTGAAAGTTTCTTTTGTGAAATTGGAATAATTTACTATTTAAAAACTGAAAGAGCGATTGGCCGCTCCGCATGTTTAACTTTTTGAAAAATTTTGAAATGCTTTTAAACAGATTGTACGATCAACGAAATTAAGTTACTTACGCATTTAAATCAGTATTTTTTTTTTTATTTATTTAAACTTGATGCACATTTTGCACAAAGGCGGACTTAATGCCATGGGGCATTCTCTGCCAGTCAACCTTAAGGTGATGTGGAATTATGAAGTGGTAGGTGCGCAACAGAATATAGTATAATATGACATATATATTTGATACGTTGGTATGAGATAAAACTAATATACACAAATCACTACTGGACATAAATACATAGAAGTAATACCTACACAATACATAACTATAGATATACATAAATATAATACATAATTACTCAGTCAGAGAACTATCGTTGTATAGTTCTTCAGTATATAGCACTGCTTTAATAAAAATATATTAATCTAAGCGTCCAGTAGCGGACTGTGATAAAATAATGAGCGTGACTACTTCTATTTATTCAATGGTCAACTGTTTACCCAAAAGTAGCCTTATGCCTTTCCTCAAGAAACATGTTGAATTTTATAACATCATTCAATAGACAGACAGACAAAGTTACTTCCGAATTAATAATATTAAGTACAGATAGAATGGATTACTCGTATTTATCAATCATGAACACTTGAAAATAATAAATTTGTAGTGTTACAACAAATTTATTCTACAAGAGACGTATCGAACAAAGTGAATTCCAGACATGGAATCTCACAATCGCGTGAATGCTAATCACAAATTTAAGATGAATTGTGTCGTATCATTCGGTAAACAAGTTTAGTTTTATTGAATAATTTACATCTTGTCTGTCATTTACGCGATAAAAGCAATTGTTACCTATTCCAAAATGTCAAATTTGGAGATATGAATTGGTCATAATTTCTCATGCTTTTTGCTTCGGTTAAGACATTTTTTATTTGTAATTGGGATTATTTTGCATAAATAGTATAAGTTTTTGAAATCTAAGAAATTATCTTTTACATTATTGAAACCTATGAAATTGCTCTACTTTTTACTTGTTGTACCCATAGTGACCACATTTGCTTAATGTACATAGCTCTCTAATTTTGTGACAAAAATTGTAAACCTTGTTATGTTTGTATTGTCTTTATTACATTGTTCAGAAAGAGAGTATCATATCAACAACATATAAGCACAACTGCCACGTGCAAGAGCCACGCTTCGGCATAAATGGGCCAGCTCGACCGGAGTGATACTACGGCCTCACAGAAAACCGGTGTGAAATAGCCCTTGCGCTGTGTTTCACCGAGTGAGTGAGGATACCGAATTGGCCTATACCCCATCTCCTCCCCCCACCCCTTAACCCATCCCCCAAAGGTCGGCAACGCACTTGTGACGCCTCTGGTGCTGCAGGTGTCCATGGGCGGTGGTAATCGCTCACCATCAGGTGATACGTCTGCCCCCTATGCCATAAAAAAACCTAATTATATATATGAAACAGAAAAGTCATCACATATAACGATAACAACTGCAGACCATTCCCATGATTGCGTAAGGTAATATTTATTATTTGGTCGATGTTATCATTATGATTAATGACACTAGATGAAGAGCTCGTGATTTCAGTGTACTGCAGTGTTGGTCGTTTTACATATACAACTTTATAGTATGCCACTTAAGAAAGATATAAGAAATGAAATGAAAGAAAGATAAAAGAAGAATTAAAGATTTTGTATCAATTTGAGATTCAACATTTTTTTTTTTTTTTTTATATTTTGGCTGAGCCAAAATGACTCTGCTCTGCCTGATGGAAAGCATGAGCAGATTCCTAGAGTGGTGGTCACCATCCTCAATGTGAATAAGAACATTGCAGCATGGTGACCCACACTATGGCCGCCTAGTGAGATGCTTTTTTACGCCCCGCTTAAAGGACCCGGGATCATAGTGGGAGGGAAACACGTGCGCTGGAAGTGAGTTCCAGGCTTTGACCGCTCGGCACAGAAAGGAGGAACCGAAGCGATGAGTACGAGATCGAATGTCTACCACTCTGAAGCGGTGACTTCCAAGGCCGGCACGTGTTGTTCTGTAGAGGAAGGGGGAGGGGGGGACCAGTTGGAAGAGCTCTTCAGAACACTCTCCGTGATACAGGCGATAGAGTACTGCCATAGAGGCGATATCTCTACGCAACTGCAGGGGCTCAAGAGACTCGGTGGCTTCGGGACTGTTTATAATGCGGATTGCTCGTCGCTGCAACCGGTCAAGTCCATTACCTTATTATTTCTATAGTTATTTTGTACTAAAAGGTTGCCTAGATAAATATTAAATTTGGTTTAGTACGCTTCAAGTATTTCAAAATTTCTGCACAGGTTGAATTGAAATTATGATATGTAATACAACACAATTTTATCAATTTTTGCTAACACAAAACGCTATGGTAAAGCGTTAATACAGAAATACATAGAAAACAACTAGACATACAAGTACATTTCGGGTGGCACCGAAATCTATAGTAAAATCGGTGAAGGCAAGTGCTGATTGAAAACCTTAATTTCCATAAAGGGATGAATTTAGGTAGTTATTTACACGATATAAACATAAACACATTAATACAATAAATCATAAGTTAAATAATATAAAACTATTATACTTTATTATTATTTTTATTATTATATATAGTATATATATATATATATATATATTATATTACTAGCTGAACCCCGCGGTGTTACCCGCGGTTATTGTTGTACCGCGAGTAACGCCGCGGGACAAAGTTAGTCTAAAAAAAGTAGCCTAAGTTACTTCCCAGATCATCAGCTACCTTCCAGTGAAAGTCCCGTCAAAATCGGTCCAGCCGTTCCAGAGATTACCCGGAACAAACAGACGGACAGACAGACAGACAGACAGACAGACAGACAGACAAAATTTTTTTTAACTACATTTTTGGTATATGTATCGTGTATACATACATATGCATTAAGTAAAAAGCGGTTATTTTAATATTACAAACAGACACTCCAATTTTATTTATTTGTATAGAGTATCGTGTATACATACATATGCATTAAGTAAAAAGCGGTTATTTTAATATTACAAACAGACACTCCAATTTTATTTATTTGTATAGATTAGACTTAAGAGTGACTCATGTCAAAATTAAGAGATGTGGACGTCACGAAATCTGAAGAGCAATTGCTCCCTGTTCCGATCCGATCGCGCTGCTTTACATACATTTCGTCCACACCTCGCCTGACTTATGGAACCGTTCAATTTCGGCACATGTTTGTTATAATTTTATTATTCGGATACCCTCATTCCGACATATATGATATGCATTTTACACAACCACCACAACAACCCAACGGTTGATATTGGGATGTTGTGTATATGCTAATCGTCGCGAGAACTTCTATTGCGCGAGTCAGGATTGGTAGTTACTCCGTGTTGTGCGTTACTTCGTAGTTCAGTGTATCTGCGGTAGATAGCGCTGTCATATGTTTTTATCACGAAGCAAATACAAAGAGGAGATGGCATAAGCGCATCACCCCCGTGACAAAATACAGCCCCCGACGTCATCGCAGTTGACGCAACTTGCAAATTATACTATTAACGTCAATGTTCTAGAACTGTATCGAAAAATCGTAATACTTGAATGTTCTCAGTACAATCAAGTAAAAAGATGAAGTGTTGTGTTTTATCTTGTACAAATAACTCAGATAGACGTTCTGGTACCATGAGTGGCATCACATTTCTTTTATAAGTAATTTTATAGCTATTTTTTTTAAAAGTTCTAGAAAAATCTCTTGGTGTTTTATTGAAATGTTATTATATTTACTCGCCACTAGATGGCAAAACTTTGTGTTACTGGAAATAAGGATACAATGGTACGTTGAGCTGAATATTAATAAAACATACCATAAGAAGATACCGAAATGAGTTCTACATTCTTACCTAATGAATTTTTATTCATCTTGGTATTTTTTTTTGTAGTTTTCTTAGTTATATTGTAAACAGACTGACATCTATCGACATCTATTCTAAAATAAAAAGACAGGGTCGTATTTAGAATCCAAATATTTTATCAAGTTACGACTATATTAATTTTGCATTGCAAGTTGTTACTTCAAATATTGAAAAAAAAAAAAAATTTGCTTATGCTGATGACTTGACGGGTTTTTTTTTTAATTCATTAAAATAATACAATGTACCAGTATACAGGTAATGTTCTAAATTTTCATCTAAAGATAGTATTGAAGAGCAATGGATCAAAAAAATAATAGGCAAAACTGGACTCCTACAAAATACACCAATATTTGTTCTTCCCGTTGTTATGATAGTGATTCATTTCAAGGAAAAATCAAAAAAAATCGAAAAAGGAACTTATTATCTAAACCCAAGATGCTTACAAAATTGACCTTGAAAAAACTACTCCTTGAAATTCTGAGTACGTCCACACTAGTGTTAGCTAGCTAAACTACATAGCAATATACTCGTACAACGATGCAAGTAGTTTTGCTATTGTCTGGTAGATGGAAAAGTGTAAACTAACACCCCCGCAAATTGTCACGCATTGCTTCATACAAAAATCTCATTAGGGTATCTCCTCTTTGTATTAGCTCCGTGGTTTTTATGTTGTGTGGCCGTTGTATGTGGACGTCGCCACAATATGAATCGTTTTAGTTACTCGTGCTAGCTGTGTTACCCAAAACGACGTAACAGTCTTCCGGCCAAAACCTCCCACGCTATTCCTATCACTTGACCACAGATAATTGATCTTATCTAATTCTATACAGTAGGTACGTGGTTAAGTACATTTAACCTGTGTATTTGCAGCAGCCTAAAAATATTTACACTTGTGTGTTACGCAGCTTCTAACGTGAAAATGTAGCTTCACTCTGCATTCTCTAGTGATTTAAATCCGTCTCCTAGCTGCCTTTATATCATAAAAATAAAACAAAATAGAGAATCCCCACCATTTATTAAGAAAAATGGTAATATTTTATTTGAATCGACAACATGTTATCATAAGTTGACTAATAGCTGAAATGTCAAAAAATTTATGAACATGACACTAATAACCTTGTATTTGTTTGAGTTAATTGATTTAATAATGACAAACAGTAATTTAAAAACATTAGTCACTTAATTTAATGCCTGTAGATAAAACTACAGTAATGGAAAAGTTTTAGGTTCATTGGCTCACCAAACATAAACATTAATTACATATGAAAGTGGATGCGACCTTAAAATATTATTTTATATCAACTTTAATGGGCCTTTGCCCTATTTACTTCGCCGGTAGTTAACAATTCATGATATAAGATGGTACATGGAGTGTAAAGTTTTTAAAGGTTATTTTTAATGAATTTTTTAAGTGAATTTTTTTTAGCGGCGTTTTGCACTTTTTTTTTGGATGGTTAAAAATGTTAACACACACACACACACACAGCACACGTGACCTGATGGAATATTCGTAAGAAGGCAACGCAGAGCGCTTGCGCAGATGTGTGTTCGTACTACAGCCTGCTACGCGCATGCACGGATGGTGATAGCCTGACAACTGATGGCTTGACTGTCTGTATACTGGTAAAATTCGTGTATATCAAGTGTTTAAAATATGGAAATTTAACAAAGTGCATCTATTAATGAAAAAAGTGACGAAGAAATAGTGAAAGAAAATGAGTGAGTACTTTATAAAAAAAGAACTTCGATTAAAAAACTCGACTTCAAAAACTAAAAAGTATAAAATAACTTAATAAAAATGTAATTAAATACACCTCATATGCAAACCTTTAATATTGAAGAAACACTATTATTTGTATGTGCTATCTATTCATAGGTTTAAAATCGGTGCCAAGCCCAATTTCTTAGTAGGTACCGCACTCGCTATATTTCGAGACGACCGTCAACAACGTCAGCCCGTAAGTATCTGCCCGCTTCGGTTGTTTTGTCCTACATGAAGAGCAGCTATCCCGCTCAAGGTCACCGCGGCGAGTACGGTACCTAGGTACTATTAAATTACAGCTTGGCACCGACTTCAAATCTATGAATCGATAGCACATACAAATAATAGCGTTTCATCAATATTAAAGGTTTGCATATGAGGTGTATTTAATTAAATCTTTATTAAGTTATTTTATAATTTTTAGGTTTTGAAGTCGGTTTTTTAAACAAACTTTTTTTTCGCTTTTTAGTCTTTCTAGGCAGGTTTTCTTTTGATGTTTTTTAAAAGTTGGTTTAATAGCTTTGTTTCTTTCTTACTTTTACCTCCCATCATCAGTTCTATATAAGAATATATACAAGAAGAATAACTTGAAACTATACAACTATAGATTTATAGATACGTATGAAATTTAAAGATTAAAAAAAAGAAAACCTTCCAACTAAATTTCACCTAAATAACTTAAAAGAATACGTTTAAAGGTAACACACATACACATGCCATTTAAAGATTTATCTTCCAACTCCTAACCGTTAAGGAGTTTTATCTTCCATCATCAGCTTATCGTCACGAACTGATGACTACTAAATGTAAATACTATAATAGCTTTAGAAAATACATGAAAACATAGTACGTGCCTAACAAATTTGAGAGTTTCCTTCGATGCTCTTGGGATTCCATCATCAGATTCTGATATGGTGGCAATGGGACCACATAGGGAGCATACCCTTTCGCCCTTTCGAATACAAAAAGAATTTTGAAAATCGGTCTACAATAGAATTGAAATTGAATTTAATATGAAAAGCTATCCATTTTATCCAGTAACTGTACCTGTACCAGTACGGTAATGGTTATTTGTTTCTAGTGTGTATATACTTCGGTTTAGGTAAAATCCTAGGTTTTAAAATTATTTCAATACTTAACAACGTTGAGGCGTTTTTTGACACATTTTACGTATTTTTTTTTTTTTATTTAGGTTTTATAATTGTTATACCAATTTAACTTTGCTTAACCACATCATACCATTAAAACGATAGTTATTGTAAAAGTTAATATGCTACTCACATCTATATTCCGAAAGAGGTCGATAAAACATGTGATAAACACCCATATGTTGTCAACAATAATTTGGCACCACCCACACAAAGAGAACAAGATTTTATAGAGATTTGAATATTTATCTTTGATTGTTGTCATAGCAACCAGGCCAACCAAAAAATTAGTTATTGGCAATGACAAAAAAGAGGATTATTTGTTTGTTTTTGTCTGTGCGTACCAACGCACTCAGACTTAAGAAAAGAGCATTGAATACTGTAGTTGCACATGACAAGAAAAAAAAATGATATGTTATTTAATTTACTGGGTTGCTATACCTTGATAGAAAGGTACGATATTCAAAAGTATGCACTAAATACGTATAACACATGACAAGAAAACAAATTGATGTGTTGTCTAATTTACTGGGTTTGCTATACCTCGATGGAAAGCTACGATATTCAAAAGTATGCACTAAATACGTATATATCGCGATCGCTGAATGTGATTTCCGTAAATTGTATCCTATTCTTATTTGATACAAGTCCAATTAACATAGAAATATGTTCATTCAAAAATACACATTAACCACATCGTAATAGAGTATAACTTAAGAAATAATAAAAATGTAAATTTAATTCTATTCTCACGTTTATTATTTTTAAAAATTTTACTTCATTCAATGCTTATTATAGTGCCTATCTGGTATATTATAATCGGCGGTATATCATTTAAATTTATACATAAAAAACACCCAAACTCCGAAACAAATATTTTGAGATCATACAAACATATGGTCCGACTCGGGAATTGATCCCGAGACCTCGTGCACGTTAGTCGCATACGCTATCACTCCGCCAACGAGGCTGTCAAATATTAAAAACCATTGATGATGATGAAAGTAAAATTGCTGATGTCCTTACGCGTTTAAGAATGAAATGATGCGCGACAGGTTTGCATTTATCACTGCGACAGATCCTCTTTCACAATCTTATAATAATATTTAAACTTACAAGTTAAAATTTATCTTGCAAGTTGGAGAAAGTAAGCCTACGCAAGTGCTTAAGTTAGTTAACACCTAAATAACTTTCAGCACCCGACTAAATGATCTCATTTACTGTAACTAAGTTTCAATTAAGTAGAAGTAGAGTATCATGTTAATAAATAAGATTTGCTACGGCTATAAATATTGCTGAAGGTAAAGGCTGACTTGTATATATTAACGAAATCGATGTACCTATATTAATTTTGTTATGCTATATTTAAGATTATCGTAGAATAAATATTATTATTTTCCAGTTGACAGTGACAACAGTCCACAACTCTTATCATTGTCTAGCTTTTGCACGCGGCTTCGCTCCCGCAGACTTTCATCATCTGATTTACCCCCTTAGGGGTGGAATTTCCAAAATACCTTTTTTAATGTTCACTGACGTTATATAAATAAACTACATGCAAAATTTCAGAATTCTAGGGTCAGCGGTTTGGGCTGTGCGTTGATCTCTGGGTATGTCAGTCAGTCAGTCATCTTCCTCTTTTATATATATTTGATACGCAAATTTTCATATTTAGTACTCTAAATTAGATCTGTAACACAAAATAATCATTTGGATTTCGGTACTTACTTGAAATGGTACAGCAAATAATCCTATTACTATATCAGCTAAAGCTAAATTGGCGATATAGCAATTAGTGACACTCTGCATTCGCCTCGACGTGGCCACAACCCACATCACAAGGAAGTTTCCGACAACGGCTAGCACTGATATTGAGCCATACAAAAAAGACAGCAACACTATCATGCCAGTCGGGACGTCATATAACGTTTCTGAAACAAAAACGAAAGCCATTAAAGCAACAAATCATTTTCACTTAATTTTTTTCTGACGAATAACGAGATCGCTTGGTGAAAGTTAATGATTAATCTCGAAGCCCGTAAACACTCTGTTTTAGACAGAAAAAATAACGAGTATTTATTGTTTTAGTAATGAACTGGTGATTTTTTTGATGTAGTGATGAAATTGATTAAGATGAGGAGCGGGTGCTGTGGGTGAATTGAATAGTATTATTATTGTGTTAAAGATTAATTTATAATATATAATATTATTATATAATATTTGTTAAACAAATAAATTAAGTCGTTATTTAATAGGTTTTTTTATGGAATAGGGGGAAAACGAGCAGACGAGCTTTTGCAGCCAACAATTGGCCAATATTATTTCGTCTTACAATAATACGTCTAAATTCCATGTACTGTTATTACAAATCTTCTGACCTGAAATTCTGAAACATGGTTGAGTAAGAGGATTTCTGCACTTACAATCGATAGAAGGCCACGATTTTTTTTAGGAGCTTTGAAAATTCCATTAATATATATACTGTATTGTTTACTCCACAGGTCAGTTGTTATATCTTAATAATTTAAACTAGTAATAAATGTTCTATAACTGAGCATAAAATTAATTAGCTTTGGTTCATACCAAAGCTAAAATTTAAACCTAACAAATAACCTTTAAAATATTTTGTATTCTTTCCATCATTGGAAAGAATACAAAATATTTTAAAGGTTATTTTCCATAATTATTTAAGTTTCAGTAATTAGAATTCTGAATATTTGAGAATCCTATATAACAAAATTATATCATAGACCTCTGTACATTAACACTACTCTAAAAATTTACAATAAATTACCAATTCACATTAAAAGTGAAAAAGTGAAGCATTTTTAACCGAAAAATGCTTTTACTCAGTAGAAGAGTACATGGAAACAAAACACAAATAATACATAATAGAAAATATACCACAAGCAAAACACACACACACAAATGAACACACACTTACAAATCCTACACTTAATAATAAATCACAATAAAAGCACAAAATAGGTACAAAAAAAATATAATTCATTTTAGGCTTATGTAATTTAAGCAGCTGTTCGGTGTGAAATGTCACCATATCATTTTTTCAAGGATTTTAACTTTTTTTTTTACTTTATTACTAAAATTTTAGATGTAATTATTAATTTGGTTTCCTTTATATAAAATTTTAACATTTTTATATATAATAGCTATGTAACAATTAGGTAATGTGGTCAACTTCTCAATGCCTGTAAAAGGTTACTAAGTTGAGACAAACTTTAATATAAGATCACAAAATGTACCTACACTTAGTTTTGTAGTAGTTTTGATTTTAAATCTCATCTATTGTCGTGTTTTTAAGCCGTAAGAAATTAGTTTTAAACGGAAAGATTTTATTTTAATGTTATAATCTGTTGGTTGGAAATATAGATATATTAGTAACACAAATATTACTAGAAAATTAAATGTATTATTTATTTATTTATCTATGATATTTTTCCTTTTTTTTTTAACGGTCAAAAATCATTAACTATACAAAAAATAACTTATCACACTTCATTAATTCCTAATATTTTTTAACATTTCTGTAAGCTTGGACGACCCACTTCTAAATGCTGAACATAGCTGTGAATTAATACAAAAATCCCAAAATTGCTTGCAAACGATATTTAAGTCCCTAAGTCAAAATGTGTAAGTGGTAATAAGTATAGATTCCCGTCGAAAAACCGGCTCGATAAATAGATTTGAGTGTCAGTAAACGGATCGTACGCTTGGCACGCAATCTATCTACGGCGTAGCGGCGCTTACGTAATTGTTTTGTGTCCGACGTTGTAGGTCTATAAATAAAAGGTTCCAAGTTTAGATTTCCACTAATTACGGATCAAGTATCTACTTTTCTTTTCACGTAATCGTGATAACGAATAAAGGTATCGGTTTTCTCTTAAAAGCCCAAATTTCTTACAAACGGATTTTCTACTAACGTATTACTTACATGTGTTTAAACTTTGTGAATTTAGAATTAAATCAAACAGAAAACAGACTAATAAAAGGTGAAACCTTCGATGTTAACTGAGCCCTATAAAATTCATCATAGATATTTGTGTATGTGTACATTTTAATGAATTCAATATATGAGGGTTTGTAACGACGCGATGGTCTGATAATAAAACCCAAAATGAATGATGGAATCTTTATTACTTTTCAATTCGATTTAGTATGTATTCTAAATTATTATATGTGTATTTAGTCATCAATTCTTTACAGATGCACCGTGATAGCTTATAGTATTCACTTTCTTTTATACGACGTAATATTAAATGTGTGTAGGTATGGATTAAGAACACAGAGTATTAGCACTACAAAAGGAAGGGAAAGTGATCGGATCAGTGTGGTATAGGCCAAAACCTCCTTCCTAATGAGAAACCAATGATGCAGAAGCATCACTAGACCGCCATGATATTTATCATCATGCTGCATTATTGCATTGTCTGCTTTCGCAGTGAGTATTGTGACCATCACTCTTGGATTCTGCTTATGCTTTCCATTAGGCAGAGTAGAGTCATTTTGGCAGAGCCAAACATAAAAAAAGTGTGGTTTCGTGGGATTGGTGTCCCACACCACACTTTTTTTTAGCAACGAAGTTCTTTATAATAAAATATATAATACAATGCAACTTACAGACATTTTTTTGTTCACGCTCTTTAAAAACCACAAAATTATCTTAACACCTTTAGTTTCTTTAAAATGGTTTCCAAAGATACATAATAAAAATAAATAAAGAAATAAATATTTAAGACATCTAACACACAACGCCATCTAGTACTAGACAACTGATACTGATATAAATACATTTATACTTTTTTTGTAAATACATCCATATGAAACATAGAAAACGTCCAAACTCCGAAAAAAAACTAATATTTGCAGATCATACAAACCCTTGATCCGACCCGGGATTCGAATCCGACCCCTCAAGCACAGCATTCACATACGCTAACGTTGCGACACCAACGCAGTAATCTTACGTTACGGACGCTTTTTGCCGGCTAGGATGCCCTTACGCAACGCCCCATAAGGAACTTCGTTACAAAAAAAAGTATGCCCAGCAGTTAACTTTTAAAGGCTGTTGATGATGACAATGTTCATAAATCAAGCCAAAGTACTTACCAAACGTGTCATTCGTCCCATTTTGTATGTACTCAATTCGGTCAATCGACGTATTTCTTGACCAATCCGTGTCATCATCTTGAGTGGTATTTGTAGTACTGTGAAAACAAAACATAATAATATACATTAATGTGTACAGTCATAAATCCGACGATAACTCTAAAACGACAGGAAACATTTTTACTATTAATTACATTAGAATACTGAAAACATCAAAGAGTGTAAAGAAACATTATTATTATTTTCTAACTTTGTTTTTAACACATTACATGACTTCAATGATTAAATTTATATTTGTTTTAATGTGGTTGTATAAAAATAATGAATGAGCTGTTACTACGAAGTACGAGTAGTAATATTATAATGATAATTTGTGTATCCCACCAAAATCATGCCAAAAAGATATCAGATCTTATGTGGAGCCAAGCTTCTGAATCTAAATGCCCTAACTTTACCAACCCTAACTTCACAAACTCTATATTTCAGTAAAAATTTATGGCTTCTTATTTATTAAAACATAATAAAATTATTTGAAAATTCTACCCGGATTTTATAAATAACAGTGACGACAGAGCAAATATTGTGAACTCAGGCGTTCTTGCTGCATGCGTAGTACTGATAACACTGTTTGATAAAACAATGTGCTTATTACAATATAAGTGGTCATGAATTGTCAGTATGTTAAGCACATCTTAAGAAAATGTATGGGTTAAATAGGGCAAACCACTATAATATACAAATACTAGCTGTTGCCCGCGGCTCCGCCAGCGTATATGTCAGTTATCTCGGCAAATAGTAGCCTATGTAAAGCTTCATCCAAATCCTTAGATTTTGCGTGAAAGAGTAACAAACATCCATCCATCCATACTTACAAACTTTCGCGTTTATAAAATTAGTATAGATATAGCGCACAAATCAAATCATGATGGTCTAAAATATTTTTAATCAAGGAGCTTTGTGATTGTGAAAATTTATTTATGACATAAAAATCTTTATCTTGTTTAACTGTAAGCTTTCTATAATACAATACTTTAAGTGATAAGCCCAATTTCTACCTATATATATATATATACTAGCTAAATCCCGCGGTGTTACCCGCGGTTATTGTTGTACCGCGAGTAACGCCGCGTGACAAAGTTAGTCTTAAAAAAGTAGCCTAAGTTACTCCCCGGATCATCAGCTACCTGCCAGTGAAAGTCCCGTCAAAATCCGTCCAGCTGTTCCAGAGATTACCCGGAACAAACAGACAGACACACAGACAGACGAATTTTTTTTAACTACATTTTTGGTATATGTACCGTGTATACATACATATGCATTTAGTAAAAAGCGGTTATATTAATATTACAAACAGACACTCCAATTTTATTTATTTGTATAGATTATTCTTACCTCACATTTTCATTTACGTATTAATCTTAGAATTGGTAAAATATTAAAAATATGCAAAAATAATTAATGACAAACAAATTCTTCGTAGGAATATATATACATAATAAAATCGTAATTGTTAACAGAGTAGCGTAAAACATTTACAAAGATTTCCTGCACTATTTTCTCTAGATAACATTTATTAGATACAAATAGTTTTGTTTTAATTAACTTTCAATAAAAAGAACTAATTATCAAATCAGTTTTATTGGGCATCAAAATTGTATGATCCAAACTGAAAATACTGACTTATTCCATAGCTACATACCTACAGTTTTACAGTATACCTACAGTTACTTCATTGCACCGCCAACTATTATTGTCTCTCCGAAACAGGTTGATCCATCCTAAGCTGGCCTGGAAGAGATTGCTCTATCTTAAAATGGGAATCTGCGGGATTGCTACCATGTACCTTTTTGTTTGTGAGTATCCGATATTTCGGCGCTGTTGCAAGCGCCATGATCACGGAGTAACTGAAGATCTTGCGGGTGGGCTGTTATTGGCAGACATATCGGTCTACCCTCTTTCGTAGTCTTTTATTACGATTGTCCCCGGTAACACTGTTCACTAACTCACTATTTGCTCGTAACTGTTCTCGACACACAACACTAACAGTATCAGATCGCGAAACTATGTTTTGTTGATTACGCCGGTTTTTGCACATTCGAATTACTGGATTCCAGACATTTGACAATTTAAACCCATCCTCACGATTGAAATCAAATCAAATTGAGACATCAAAAACAATCAAACACCTAGAACGCGCGCGGAGAAAATGTGAGTGTTTAAAGGAATCCCTGTCATTCCTAGTCAGGTGTCGTGATGCGGATATTATCCCAGTGTGTGTTCGCATAAAACCTCGGCCAGACATTTACGGTTCCGCGAGTGTTCTACGAAGTGCGAGTGTTAAATTATTGCGAAAGTCGATACGTAATTGTAGGTACCAACTGGACCAAAGTCAGAGTGAGTTATACAAATTACACCATAGGTGCAGTGAGATGCTTTCCAAAAATGACTTTGATACCTGCGATCGGGTTACCTACCTGCAAGCACAACGTACAAGGGAACTTAGTGCTATGAAACATGATCGTAAGTTTGAGTCGCTGTTACAAAAACCAAGCCCGTATCAAACCACAAGAACTCGATTGCAACTCGAACTGTAGTCAACATGTCAAGTGTCGAGTTGTCGGATGCTGCACAGTCGGTTCTTGAAAAAGGTATGAACTTTGCCATAACACCAAAACTTATTCCCTATGAGGAGGTGATTGGGTCCGTTGAAGAGTGTATTAGACGTAATAAAATACCTTCAGTCGATGCAGATACTTTAAGACAAGACGTTGCCGTGATATTGCGCCATGCATCACCACTGAGACCGAACGTTACTTCTTCCGAATTAGTTGCACTAAAGGAGCTCCGAAATGAGGAAAACATAATAGTGCTAAAAGCTGATAAAGGTAATGCGACTGTTATTATGGACATCAGTGAGTATGATAGCAAGATCCAATGTCTGCTTGGTGATGTGAACACATATAAGAAGGTAACTTACAACCCGACGGCGAGAACGGACAGAAGCACTCGCTCACTTATAAAACAATGCGCAGACGCCCTCGGTGAAGATGCGTCCAAATGTTTATTGCGCCCCAGAAGCGCCCAGCCGCCGAAGTTATATGGTTTGCCCAAAATACACAAGCAGAATGTGCCCTTAAGACCAATTGTGAGTCAGATAGGCTCACCTACATACGAATTAGCGAAGCACGTAGCAAGGGTATTGCAGCCATTAGTAGGCCGGACGTCGTCCTTTGTCAAGGACTCTCGTCACTTCGTTGATATCTTGCACCAACATAAGGTTGCTGTAAATGAGTTGATGGTCAGTTTTGACGTAGAATCACTCTTTACAAATGTACCAGTTGCAGATTGTCTGGAAGTGGTTAAGGTGAAGCTACAAGCTAATAACATCCCGATGGAATATGTCACACTGCTGCATCATTGTTTGTCAACTAACTTTTTCATATACCGGGGCCAATACTATCTTCAAATAGATGGAGTAGCTATGGGTAGTCCAGTGGCTCCAGTGGTTGCAAACATTTGGATGGAGTATTTTGAAGAGAGGGCACTCGCCACGGCACCCACTGAGATTAAATTGTGGAAAAGGTACGCTGATGACGTATTCTGTGTGTTGCGAGGTAACAGACATGATGTGGAATCCCATCTGACTAATTTAAATAGCATCCATCCGAAGATTAACTTCACTTACGAGATAGAGGAAGACAGAAGCCTGGCGTTTTTGGACGTAAAAATCGGTGTGCGGAGCGACGGTTCACTGAGCCACTCTGTCTTCAGAAAGTCAACTCATACTGACCGCTATCTCAAGGCAAGCTCTCATCATCACCCGAGACACATTGATTCCGTGGTTACCTCATTGATAAATCGTGCATATGATTTATGTGACGAGCAACACCTAAACCAAGAGCTCGAGCATGTTCGGTGCGTCCTGCGGAGCAATGCATATAGGGTGAAGTTCCCATCTAGACACAAAGTCAGTCACCAGAGAAAGGACAAGGTGGACAGACAACCAGCATTTCTGCCCTATATAAAAGGGGTGACAGACAAGATCTCAAACGTACTTAAAAAGTTTTCACTCAATACTGTCCTCACTCCATTCAGAAAAGTGGCACAATGTCTCCGATCCCCAAAAGACAGTTTCCCCTTGGAGAGGCCTGGTGTCTACAAGATTGACTGCAGCTGTGGGAGTTCATATATCGGCCAAACTAAACGTACCATCGCGTGCCGCATGAACGAACACATAAAAGCGGTCAAAAACAATGACAAACAGAAATCGGCAATCGCGAAGCATTTGATTGACTCGGGCCCCAATCACTGGATTGAGTTTCATAACCCACAGATAATTACGACAGAACGCCACTACATACCTAGATTGGTCAGGGAAGCGATTGAAATTACGAAATACAAAAACTTCAATCGTGAGGATGGGTTTAAATTGTCAAATGTCTGGAATCCAGTAATTCGAATGTGCAAAAACCGGCGTAATCAACAAAACATAGTTTCGCGATCTGATACTGTTAGTGTTGTGTGTCGAGAACAGTTACGAGCAAATAGTGAGTTAGTGAACAGTGTTACCGGGGACAATCGTAATAAAAGACTACGAAAGAGGGTAGACCGATATGTCTGCCAATAACAGCCCACCCGCAAGATCTTCAGTTACTCCGTGATCATGGCGCTTGCAACAGCGCCGAAATATCGGATACTCACAAACAAAAAGGTACATGGTAGCAATCCCGCAGATTCCCATTTTAATGTTACTGACCATGAAAGTTTAAAACAATATATTGCTCTATCTATTCAGAACTCTGTTAACAATCATTTGACTTGTACATCAGATAAAAATCAAGACGCTAAATTACCTGTAGTATTGTAATCGTAACTTGGAAGAATTAGAAGTACTAAGTGGTTCAAAATTGACCTAGTCTCTCAATTAGAGATACCAAATATCAGTAATGATAAGTCATGTTTTAGATGTTTGAAACGCCATATTCTGTCACATAAAAACAGATTGCATGTTATTCACAAGCTTTCTTTATAACTTTAACAATATCTTACAATGGTCTGAATCTTAACATAGTAATGGTCATGCGTCGAACCCAAAAATGAATTCTCTACGGCTTCAATTGACATCCATATTAGGTTCAGTCTTATGCTGCAAGTTTTTATCTTTTATAAAATGGTGACAACCAATGCTTACACAAGATAAATATGCTTTCGTTGTCTACATGGAGTGACTGATGGCTGTACTTTTTTTGCTATTCGACTCGCTTTAAGTAATAAAACTCACGTAAACGATATTGTGTACGATAATGTGCTTTAGTAGATATTTTATCAACTACGATATTCAACACAAATCAATCGCTCCGACAATATTATGACTATGATGAAGTTTTTTATCATTCATTGTCTCGATGCCTTGCAAAACAAAAACAATTTTTCAATTACCGTTATGTTAATGTGTGAACGTTCCTTTTTTAGATAAATGGCTATTTTAATAGTTACCAGTCCTCTGGGAGTCCCTTCGTCTCCCCATAGAGGGTATGGTGCGAAAAGCATTCCTCACATAAATAATGTACAATAGATTGATCTGAGTTAAAAAAAAAATTCTCACTGAGAAGGTGATCACCAAATGAACATATTCACTCATTTTCAAGTTTGTATAGAAATAAAGATGTAAAGTAGAAACTGCAATACACTCTAATTCAGTCATATCTTGTATGAGGTATGGTGGGACTAATAATAATTTATTCGTATAAAGTCCCTAATAATGAACAAATAAAGAAAAACCAAACTTTTACGTCTAGTCTAGTGTAACCGAGCAGTATATAAACTATGTCACTAATCACAGCAGACAGTACAAAATTGGAATTGTCTGCTCCCGTGTACATATATTCCTGTAACAACAGTTATTCGCTTAACAATCGAAGTTGTTGCTCTAATTTTAACTAAACTATAGCCAATGCGAATGAACTCTGCACTTGACACCAACAAGGGTTACTAAACTATACTTTTCGATGATTATTTGTATATGAGAAGGTTGTATTTTCGTCATGTTTAGTTTAAACTCCTGACATTTAATTCGACTGTAACCTACGCACAAAATTATGTGAGCAATTGTTTGAATTGACAGATAATTCTTTCTATTTAATCTCATCATAGTTATTGTACGTTACAGTATAAATCTATGCAAATAAATAAATTGGAGTGTATGTTTGTAATATAAAAAAAAATCTGCCACAGACGCTATACAAGCAATCAGAATCTTGATGGAAAAACATAGGATTAACAATAAAGACCTTCACCTGGCATTCATTGATCTTGAAAAAGCTTTTGACCGGGTACCTCGGAAGCTGTTATGGGAAGCTCTTCGCACGCAAAATGTGCCGGAGTATTATATCGATCTAATCAAGGATATGTACAATAACGTCGGCACAAGAGTTAAAACCATGGCGGGTATGAGTGAGACTTTTGAGGTCAAAGTAGGTGTCCATCAGGGATCTGCACTCAGTCCTCTATTGTTCAACTTGGTAATGGACTATCTGATCAGAGGTATACCGTCTCCTTTACCGTGGACCATGCTTTACGCAGATGATATTGTTCTTGCTGCGGAGACTGCAAAACATCTGCAGGACAAATTAAGTGTGTGGACGTACTCCTTGGAACGATATGGCCTCAGAGTTAGCAGAAGTAAGACTGAATATCTCAGGTGTCCCTTTGGTGGAAATGGTGAACCGGAAGTCATGTGCGTTGGGTCGGAGCCTATCCCCGCAGTGAAATCCTTTAAGTACTTGGGCTCCATGCTCACCTCAGATGCAAACATCGATGCTGATGTGACCCACAGAGTGAACGTCGCTTGGCAGAAGTGGCGGACGCTCTCAGGTGTATTATGTGATCCACGCATTCCTATAAGAACGAAAGGTAAAGTCTATAAAACAGCGGTCCGCCCGGCACTTTTGTATGGGACCGAATGCTGGACAGCAAAAAAGACGCATGAACAAAAAGTACATACCAACGAAATGAAAATGCTTAGATGGGCAGCTGGTGTTACAAGACTTGACAGAGTTCGAAATGAATATATACGCGGGAGCTTTAAAGTCGCACCAATCACCCAAAAAATAGAAGAAGGCCGCCTTCGCTGGTATGGACATGTGAAAAGACGCACTGAAAACCACGTGGTGCAGATCGCTCTTGGTCTCCCGGAAGATAAAAGAGGCAGAGGCCGCCCGCCAATGACCTGGTGGTCAAATATAGAAAGAGACCTCAAGAAAGCCCAGTTGCTAGAACCGACAACCCAAGACAGAAGGACTTGGCGCAGACAAGTGAGGAGACCCGACCCCACATAATGGGACCAGGGAAGGGAGAAGAAGTATGTTTGTAATATAAAAATAACCACGTTTTGGATAAACTCAATAACACTTTTGATATAATAATCAGAAAAACTCAATAACAATTTTTGGCCCGACCCCGAATTCAAACCCGAGATATCTTTATCGGCAGTCGCATACGTCAACCGCCTGATCTCTCCCAGGTCGTGTCGGTTAACCGTCAAATCGGATTATGAGAGAGAGAGAATAGAGAGTGCACACTTGTGCACTATTATATCTCCTGCATAGTTGGCTGGTCTCCGTTGAGACTGGTCGCCGTGGCCGTAATCGACTAGGAGAACATCATCATCAAATGAAACATATACCAAAATATAGATTTTTTATAATTTTTGTCTGTCTGTTGGTTCTGGGTAGTCCTTGGAACGGCTGGACTGATTTCGACAGGACTTTCACTGGCAAATAGCTGATGATTTGAAGAGTATCTTAAGCTATTTTTAGAATAGTTTACCTCGCGGCGTATCCCGCGTAGTACGTGGGGCTCAGATATTTTTAATATAAATCAACACTCATATGAGCGTCTATATTGTTGCCAAAATATGAGGGTAAAACTGTATCTTTTTATATCAGTAGTTTTATTCGTAGAAAACCACTTCATCGACAGTTCCATTATTTATGTAAAACTGATTTATGAGTGCCAATTGACTTAAACCTTATAATTATTTGTTGTACTGTTTGATTATAGAACTGTAAAAACAGTATTATCAACCTATACTCACTTTGCCATGGAATCGCTTGATAACTATTTGCATTGCGTGAACAGTCTAACAACATGTAAATGTTTCTAGGCGATGATAATTCTGTTTATGCAGTAGCTATGAATAAATAAGGATGTTTAATAATTGCAGTAATGGTCAATGTTTTTTACCTACATTTACATGTCTTACTAAAAATATTTGTGAGTAAATAATAAATGTAGGACGTCCACAGGCCAGGTGGAGTGATGATCTGCGCAAGATGGCTGGCAGGAGCTGGATGCGAGAAGCCGAGGATCGAACCAAGTGGCACGCAATTGGAGAGGCCTATGTCCAGCAGTGGACTGCGATAGGCTGATGATGATGATGATGATGATGAAATAATAAATGGGCTCTGATTTCTCGGCAAAAACAAGTTCAAGCTAGAGGAATGCAACTCTACATATTTCAACAATTGCTTACACTCTCATCCATATACGAGTAAATAAGGGTAAGTAATATTACTTATTATATATATATATATATATATATATATATATATTGTCCTCCACTCGGCAATTGTTGATCAGGCCGAGATACGCTATAATTGTTGATCCACCCTTTTGTCACTATTTCTAAGATAGTAACCAGTGTATCATCTTATACACGCAATATAAGTATTATACGCCTTCCGACGCTGTGCTTAAGTCTACGGCAAATACTCTAGCTCGTCATCGATTTACACGGCAATTGTAGCTCTGATAACGGTCAACTTTATGATACTTGATGATGTTTTGTTGATCAATATACACAACGTTTTGATCAACATATGCCGCGTACACTAGCATTTTAAAACGCGGGGGCCGGAGCAGCAACCTCGGTAGAAAGAAACAGGTATATTATTGTTATAATAAAGCTCCTAAAAATAATGTGCGATAGCTCATTCGATTCGTAATGAGTGTCATGACGTCTAGAAAAATGGTTTTAAGGATTTATTAACGCATAAAAAAAGCGTTTGTTATTAACAATATAAGAAAAGGAAAAAAAGGTATTTAGTTTTTCGTTAAAAACTTCTAAATTACTAATATTTAAGGAATTGTTGAAACTACATCCTGAAAAACAAGGAAATTTCCAATGAACAAGTCCTAACTCTTGAAACTATATCACCAATTTTGAAAATTATTTTTGTGTTCGAAAGGTTATGGTCATTTTTTGTAGGCACGTACTATGTTTGTAGTATATTTTCTATAGTTACACCGATATTTGCGTCTGGTGGTCTCATGATGATGAGCTGATGATGTAAGGTACAACTCTTTAACGGTTAGGAGTTGGAGGATAAATCTTTAAATATTATATGTATGTATGTTACCTTTAGTCGTATTCTTTCAAATTATTTAGATAAACTGATGATGGAAGGTATAACCCTCAACAGTTAGGAGATGGAGGATAATTCTTCGATTTCATATCCATCTATAGACCTTTAGTTGTGTAGTTACAAGTTATTTAGGTGAAGTGATGGTAGAAGGTTAAACTCTTCAACAGATAGGGATTAGAGGATGATTGTAATATTACACATACGTGTAGACCTTCATTTGTATTCTTTTGGAGTTAGAGTCTGATTCTTTTAAATACCATATATAGAAAAATGAATTTTGGAACTTCTACTCTTAAGAGGGTGAAATAGGGTCTGAAAGTTTAGACGATAGTCCGTCATTTTTTAAGTAAGAAACATGAATCTTCATCCTTGAGCTACTGATTAAATATGATAACAAATGTATTTAAGCGTATTCTGCCCCTAATGGTTGAAAGTTTGTATGGAAGTTCGTCATTTTAAGTTAGGAACATGAAACTTTATCTTTCGGCTACTGATTATAAATAAGTAAATATGTATTTAAGAGTTTCCGGAGATTCTACCCCTAAGGGGTCTAATTGTGGTTCTCATTTCGTATATAGGTTAGTATCGAAGTAGACTTTAGATTACAAATAAATGAATACTTATATCACAGCATTTATGGGAATGAGCATTGATGGGCATTCTACTCCTAAAGGGGTAATATAAAGATCGAAAGTTTGTGTGAAAGTCAATTTTTTAAGGTATACAACTGAAACTTTATTTCCTAGACCAACAAAACAGTTAAAAAAAACTTTTTCAAGTAGGTAGTTTTAAGAGGGTTTACAATGCGAAAGTGCTTCCACGTTTAAAAAAAATCTCAACTAGAATGAATATTGAAATTCTGCTTTGACTACTTCGTGTATACCACGCCGCGCCGTTTTAAAATATTAGTTCCCGTGGCATATGTTAATCAAACGTTGTGTATATTGATCAACTAAGTATCATCAAGTATGAAAAAAGTGATCAACAAAGTATCATATATGAAAAAGATGACGGTTATTAGAGCTGCAATTGCCGAGTCAATCGAGATAGAGATTTTGCCGTAGACTTAAGCACAGCATTGCAAATCGTATACTACTATATTGCGCCTATATGACGATACACTGGACACTTCCTTAGAAATAGTAGCAAAAAGGTGGATCAACAATTATTGCGTATCTCGGCCTGATCAACAATTGGCGAGTAGAGGACAATATTTATATATCTGTTTCACCCCCTTAGAGGTAGAATATCCAGAAACGCTTAAATATGTAACCACTAATTTTTAATCAGTAGCCGTGAAATAAAGTTTCCTCTTCCTAACTTAAAAAAGGACGTACTTTGATACAAACTTTCAACCCCTATTTCATGCCCTTAGGGGTAGAATATCCAGAAACACTTGAATACGTATCTAGTCATTTTAATCAGTAGCCCAAAGATAAAGTTTCATGTTCTAACTTAAAAAATTACACACTTCCATACAATCTTTAAACCCCTATCTCACCCCCTGATGGGTTGAATATCTAGAAACGCTTAAATACATATCTAGTCATTTTTAATCAGTAGCCCAAAGATAAAGTTTCATGTTCTAACTTAAAAAAATGACAAACTTCCATACAATCTTTAAACCCCTATCTCACCCCCTTAGGGGTAGCATATCCAGAAACGCATAAATACGTATCTAGTCATTTTTAATCAGTAGCCCAAAGATAAAGTTTTATGTTCTTACTTAAAAAATTACAAACTTTCATACAATCTTTAAACCCCTATTTCACACCCTTAGGGGTAGACTATCCAGAAAGGCTTAAAGACGTATCAACTATTTTTTTTACTTTTGGTAAAGTTAAATAGTACCTAACTGTATCTGATTACTTCACGCACGAATTCGTTAATTAATTGTGAAGCAAAGTGGAAACAGTCTGCCATAGAAAAGACCCAATCGTGGAGAAGGTTGCCTCTGATTGGTCCATTTGAATCGGATCAACAATAGCTGGTGTGGATTTGTATAAAAAAGATGTAAATAGTTCTTAATTCTGCCAGCAGAGGGGTTGCAATTGTTGATCCAGAGCGGAGCCACATTAGTACGCCGGAATACACATTAGATCAACAAAATCTGTTGCTGATCAACAATCGCCAACAGATCAACAATTAACTGACGCCACGTCGCGTCAGATCAACAAGGGCCGAAAAGAGATATCTATATATATATATATATATATATTATTTATTTCTAATAGTTATAAAGAGCCACTTACAAGTTTTAAACTTAACAACGCAACGGTACAAGCACTAAGCTCGTGGCTTTTAGGGTTCCGTGCCAAAGGCAAAAATGGAACCCGTCATGTCTGTCTGTCCGTCCGCATGTCACAGTCATTTTTTCCGAAACTATAAAAACTATAATGTTGAAACTTGGTAATGAGATGTATTCTGTGAAGCGCATTAAGATTACCAAACAAAAATTAAAAAAAAAATTTGGAGGTCGCCATACTTAGAACTGAAACTCAAAAAATTTTTTCATCAAACCTTACGTGTCTGGTATATATGGATAGGTCATAAAAAATGATATTGAGGTTTTTAAAATCTTTTTTTTTAAACTGAACGTCTTCATGGGCGAGTCCGACTCGCACTTAGCGATTAATTGTGAATATTGTGAATGAATTACGGATAGATTGGATTCTTCTTATAGCCTTTTCTTTTTGTCAAATTCCACTTAACTAAGCTGGCCCTAAATTACGCGTACGGGACCCAAATATATGAATGAATCTCTTTTTACTTCTTCACAGATAAGTTTGACGTTTGTAAAGAAAAATAATACCTTAAATATCTACAGTACAAAGGCGACTGAAATATTTTTGAAGTACATTGAAATTATCTTGACACATTACTTTTTAACGTTTACTTTTTATCTGGGTTAGAACATTTATTTTATTAACACCTCATTCAAATAAGATAACGCAGAAAGAAGTAACTAAGATTTATGAATTGCTACTACCAGACTAGCTGCCTCAAACTTATAATAGCATGTTATAAAATTGATCGCGAAGATATTTAATGTTTGAAGGCGACAGTAATTTAAAGAAATGTCATATTTTATGCTTATTTGATAGACACACATACGGTTCATCGGTTAATAACATTTGTTGGTGTTTTTACCATTATAAAACCGAAACTCTAAATAAGAATGTTGTATTAGCATGTTTATATCTTAACATGTCACCAGTCACCATGTAGGTAAAATGTCCTTGTAGGATAAATAAGTATTTAGGTAACTATTTACGCGAATGCCCAAAAAAAGCCATGTATTTTCAATGATATGAGTATCTTTATTCCCCAATCAATTCTAATCAACTCGAGTCTGAGTGCACCTTAGTTTATTTAAATAGTCCATATGGTCATATAAGAAAATATAACTAGTATTCTAAAACCATTATATGTTTCTTTTTTACTATTTCTACATCATAAAGTTGAATTTTATTAAAATATGCTTAAAAAGAAATGATTGGAATAGTATACTAACTTAAAATATCTAAATAGGGCAAAGAAGAGCCAAAAAGTTAATAATTCTCAATTTGGTAAGTTATTATATGAAAAAAAAGAAAGAAATTGAATAAGTGTTCACATCTGTCGAGAAGACCACAAATGTTTGTCACGGAAAGCAGAAATTACTTATCTTAGAACTTTGGACAGCCGTGATTATAGTTTGTACTTGCCCTTTCACCTAAATAGGTCTATGATTATTTTTTCTCTAACTCCGTAATACTTATTTGGTTAAAGAAAAATAAAATAGCAGTCACAAACTTTTTTAGCTACAATATATCACAGTCAAGTTTGATAATAAAAAAGCCAGGAAGGATTTGAAACCAAATTTATTTTCTTCGAGATGAATAAATCTTATTCGCGGAAAAAGTGAAATTTGTTATTATACTTCCTTTTGTTCAACGAGTGTATATGAATGCATAATATTTCTTTTTGAAAATTTACGATAAAATACTCTAATAGTGAATACGCGTTTTATTACAAAATTTCAATTTTCGCAATTTTTCAGTTACATTTTTATTTTATTAAGCGTGCTAGCCTACCATCATAATGATCAACTTTTTTATACCATTATATTTTATTGTAAAAAAAGTAAAAACTGAATCCCAACCACGACAAAAACGACGATGAAAAAGCAGGAAACAATTTTCAAAAATCGTAGTCACGCGTTGTTAACCTGTTATGGACTATGGTACATTACACTACATGGACAAGCCGTAGTCCATGTAGTGTAGCTTAGTAATAAGATGCGGTAGGTGCAAAGATAAAGTTTTTCATGTTAAATAAGGATTTTTCAAATTATATTTTACCTACATCAAATAGAACCAATTAACATAAATTTACTGTTACACAAATTAATAATATATAATACATATAATCATACATAAATTTAATATTATACTAGTACACAGTCAGGTATTGCTGAAGACAATTTGGTGGTGGACAAATGGGGCTCTATTAAAACGTTCGAAACCACATCAAATGATACAATATAGGCGGAACAGGAAAATGCAACATCCATTAAAAGTAAAATAATATCTTGAAAAACATTTACGATACCGATACTCGAAACTCGAGGAATGAGGTCAGGAAATATAGTTCTACAAAGAGTGAGTCCCTCTATCCCCCAAGATTATCATATATTTGAGAATGGGAAATGGAAAAAATGAGTACGTAAAAATCGGGACCAGAAATCAGTTACCTCCGACGAAGGCAATAGAAAAAATGAAGTTTTAGTTTTAAAAAAAATTGTCTTAGCAAGCTCTCAATTTTTAAAAGACCTAGCTATAAATTGCTGGTACGTAAAATGTACTAATATATTGCTGGTACATAAAATGATGATCTTATAAAAATAATAACATAATCTTATTGCTATTATTAAAACTGAAATAATCAATTTTTAATTTTGACCTAATTTTTGGACTGTAATTTTAATCCTAGGTCACGAATAAACCATTTTAATTCATTAATTCATGTATTCATTCAGTTTTCATTTAGTAATCAAATATAGCTCACTTAGGACCAATAATATTCAATGTCCGTGGTGCTTCCTTGTTTTAAAAAGTGTCGAGTGCCTAATTTTATTATATTTTGTCTCCTGCTTTGCTAAGGAGGAAGAGAAGCGGACTTGTTATATAATAAACTTCTCCAGTTTTCTTTAGCGGTTTCCAAGACAGTTTAATATTTTTTTGAACTTTCCAAGTGCCTTAGCTCGGTGTGTTCGTGGGCTACTTGTTGTTGATTCTGATGTATTGGAGTTACAGTGGTGGGTGTGTGGCCGGGATTAGTTAAAATAAAAATCCCGATTAGATGGATAGATTGTAGAGTGTAAACAATAGGTCATAGTGGTATAATCATAAGTTTACCTTACCGAATTTTGCGCCTCATAACGTTTAAGTCACATTAAAGTTAAACAAAGATGTAAAAAACTTTGATAAACAGTAGTCTACCAAAACCTTTTGATTAATTGTTATCAGGGCAGGTGAAGGAAACACAGTAACACCTTGTTGGGGCAGAGTTTATTTGGGAAGAATGATTAACTTATACTTTACACAGAGCGCGCAGAACACTTGTACACAGAGAGATACTCATAAGGCAAGATGGCTGAACAAAGAGTGTTGCAACTAGCGGTCCACAGATAAAATAGAACAATTTTTTTACATTGACATTTATAACATTAATTGAGTTAAATAAGAAACGCGAGTAATAAGAATGAAATATCTTTAACATACTGTTATATATATTGAAACTATTGTACTACTTTTAGTAGTACAATAGTTTCATAGAAGCACAAAATTTCAATCTAACTTAAGTCGTATTTAATCGAAATCTCAGTCAATTTGTATTAAATTGGGACGCCCCTCCAAACAAGATTACGTACAGAAATAGTACGGATAAGAAATTTCGAAACCATTTCGAAATGGTATAACATTATTTATACATACAGTAGCAAAGCAAAATAGCTAATTATCTAGCACCCGTAGTACAAGTCCTGCTTAGTTTGTGACTAGATGGCATTGCATATATGTGGTAATATGTTATTATTATAACTAATATTATATGCATAAGATTATATCATTTTTTGTTTCTGGAAAACTATAATTTTGCATATTAAGGAAACTGACAACCATAACCATACAAATTGCTGAGAAAAATGTTAATTGGAAGAAAATAATACATTTTCAAAATGAATAGTAACGATTATGGATAATTAGATACCCTGTACATGTGCAACAAGTTTCATATATATTATCTATGTAAAAACATAAAAACAAACATAATTGTAATAAACAAAATTGTAGTACTACCATCTTAGCAATGCACGAAAGAATAAAGTCGGTCGTAAGATTTCCTATTTACACTCCACCCCATCCTAAATTATACGAAACTTATTTACAAGACTGTAACGACATCTTTACACCGCCTGTGGATATTCCTACAAGTAGCGTAACCTGGTCAAAACAAACCCTTATATCATAATTACATGTTAAAGAAAATTAAGCAAATATATACTAAATATATTTGCTTAATATATACTAAATAAATAAACGCGATCACGAGATCGCGTTTAATTCCGTATATATATTTAACAATACTCATACTTGCATACATTTATTGATATACGAGATGCAAAAACTACAAAAATTATAATAAACTCCGACAATACGTTTTTGGGACTTCAGTACCACCTCAATAACATGAACTCAAACAGAATAACTTTAAATGTACGAGTATATATAAACACTAGCAGACCCACGCAACCTCATTTGCGTCTCCTATTGCCCGTAGCGTGATAATTTTCCTCGTTTTTGAAACATTTTTCATTGGCGCTCCGCTCCTATTGGTCTTAGCGTGATGATATATACCCTATAGCCTTCCTCGATAAATGGGTATATATATATATAGTATAGGTGTATATTATGGGTATACTAAGCATGCATGTCTTTTTATTTTTTACAGTGTGGAAATCCTCTCGGGCCGTCACCCCGCCGGGGATTGCGGCGGGGCGGTGTGTCGGAATCGAACCGACTACAACCACACGGTGTGCCACTCTGCACCTGAGACGGGAGGGATCCGGGAACTGCTGCTATTAACACATCTGGACCAAGCATGCATGTCTATACCAGCCTTTTCCGTAACTCCAGAAAGCCTTTTTAACTCAAAAGAACGGATCTCAGAAATTTCTACCTCTAGGCTTGCGGTTCCTATTCAAAAAATAAAATGAGTGAACACTAGACAAGTCAAAGTTTAAAATACTTTATTTATTAGTTCTCGTTGTATAACACTTAAATTATATCCATTATTTTTAATTATGACAGCACCATGTTCTAACAAATACAAATGGGCAGACTCGACCGAGCCTTTTTTAAAAGCGCAATCAGCACAAAATTTCCTGCAGACAGATTCATCATAGGGGGTATATGCTCCTTCTCACCGTCTGCCATTACTGTATGTTATCACACGAAATCTCACACTCACTCTCTTTCACTATTTTGATGGGAAGATGCCGCGACATATCAAGCAAGGTAATGCTTCGCGGTCTATGTAGTGAACAGATCAGACAATATTTCACTTCGGCAATCGCCTAAAACTGAAGGCACATGTTCACCCGCATATGGAACATTATTCTCATCTCTATACAAGGGCACTCCAGTACCGGCTGCTCTCCTGGACCGCTTCCAACGGAGAATTCTCCGTTGAACTTTAAAGTTGATGATTTTTATTTTCAATGGGTTGCCTATGATTTACAGGTGATTCATACACCTGTATGTTTATTTTAAGTATTTTTGTGAAGTCAAACTACTAGTTAATAACTATCCCTTTAGTGCTATTATTGTCACATTTTAAAGATTTATTATTTTGCGTGGACGATTGAACGGTGTCGAAGAAAATATTATTGGAGTTTACTTTCAGAAGAAAGGTTTAATACAAAAGTAAATAAGATTTTATTTGATCGAAAAGATGAAATAAAATTGGCGATCTTTTAAAACAACTATTTTAACGACATGAAAGGTGACAATTCGGTCTTTTATACTTTATTTCCGGTTTCATAAGCAATAACCTGTCTAAGTGCACCCTATTTTTCTGAACGGTAAAGGCACACCCCGTTATTTACGTTCATGCAATGGAAGAAAAAGTAAGTCTGCTCAACGAGCATCGTTCAATATTTGTTATCGGTTTTATTAAATGCAACATTTCGAGCAAGATTTATTTTAAAAGCGAAACATGAATATTGAATACATTATTTCAGACATTGCTAGAAGCATGACATTTGGCATTTTAATAGCAAACTGAGAGAGTCTGTACTAGATATATTAAGATGCTGATAATATCCTTGTAATTATGTTAGTGAATGAATTATACTTAAATAGCTTGATAGGCTGCATCCAGACACAGACCTAATAAGCGTCTTCTTCACAGTTTCTTGTTATTTTTTAGTTAATTTGTGATGAATTAAATAAGTTCTAACCTAACTTAACTCAATGGCAACTGAACGGCCTGCTGTAAGGCCTACAAATCAGGGACAGATGTAAGCAGTACATCACATTTGACAATCTATCGACACAACAAAATATCGCTAGTTAGATTGTAATCTAACGGTTTTTGCAATCTTACGGTGATATATATATAGACGACAATGTGTGTATCTAAAAGGAATATTTTAACACTGTTCAACGTAGCTTAACTATGATGATATATAAAATCCCACGCAATGGACACAGAGATCGTAATTTATTTATATTATGCATAGTCATTACAAACACAAGCTTACATTAATTTCATCATCACCAAGAGCTTTAACAGTCCACTGCTGCACATAGGATTCTCCTTAGAAGGGACGTTTTAGCCTACTGCACCACGCTGCGAAACGGTATTTATTAAATGAATACTGCAAGGAAATATTAATAGCGTTGCTAATAATAATTAATATATTAAACCATAACTAGATTAACAGCTATAGTATTTTCCAAGGAGAATATTAAATAAAATAAAAAAAAAACGGACATTTAACCTCTACCACGTCTTCTTCGTCGCCTCCTGTGTGCGGGATTGGACTCTTAAGCGTACCTAGGCAGCGGATGCGATAAATAAATTCCATATCACACACAGTCATACGAAAACGACAAACATTAATTAAACTATAGTTATGTGTATGCATATCCTTACTTCAGTCAATCATTTTAACTTAATACCAATTTAATGAACTGTTAAATTGAATTCCTTCATTTACTTTCAATAGCTACAAATATTAAATTTCAGCGTCCTGAAACAGCCTAGAAACAAAGACTAATCAAGTTACGTTACCCTTTTTTGATTTTAAAGAAATCATTGCTCCAGCAAAAAAAACGGATGGCCAATTGCTAAGAACGCAATTTGATTCTACTATCCTTGCGAATACGTGCTGAATAATTAAGTCTCAGTATAAAAAATGTTAGACGTATAAAATACATCCAACGGTTGAGATAAAATTCCAGCAACTCAATTTAAAGGAGCTCAGGATCCCAATTACTAGTAAGCAGTATCAACCTCAAGATAGTTTTTATACAATGTCCCTGCTCTTCTATGCATACATACAAATAAATAAAGTTGTAGTGTCTGTTTGTAATACTAAAATAACCGCTTCTTACTAAATGGTATATATTCGAAAATAACATTTTTTACAATTTTTGTCTGTCTGTTGGTCTGTCTGTTTGGCAGCTGAACCGATTTTGACGGGACTTTCACTAATAGGTAGTCGCCCCACGACGTTGCCTGCGGTTATTGTTGGGGAACACCGCGGGGTTATCACAATATCACAATATAATCCAAAAATGAATATTCTGGCAAAAATATAATATATCTATACAAATAAATAAAATTGGAGTGTCTGTTTGTAATATTAAAATAACCGCTTTTAACTAAATGCATATGTATGTATACACGGTACATATACGAAAAATGTAGTTAAAAAATTTTTTGTCTGTCTGTCTGTATGTCTGTCTGTCTGTCTGTCTGTTTGTTCCGTTGTGTGTGTTGTGGATTTTGACGGGACTTTCACTGGCAGATAGCTGATGATCCGGGGAGTAACTTAGGCTACTTTTTTTAGACTAACTTTGTCGCGCGGCGTTTCTCGCGGTACAACAATAACCGCGGGTAACACCGCGGGGTTCAGCTAGTATATAATATAAATAAAATATGTTCTCATGTTAGTTTATATCAAGAAGTTGAGTATGTTTTCGGTCGTTTTTTACATTGAATTGATTATTAAAGATTCATACATAAACGATTACTACGTAACTATATTTTTCTTGTTTAAGTAGATTAAATACTAGTCTAATTGTCATTACAATACAGTCTGGTGGATTAATTCTGTAATGAAAATATTTAATCCATTATTATTTTATAAGTTGTATTTGACCGTCTCGTCTCACCTGAAGGAGATACTGTTCTGATCACGTGACCACATAGTACAAATGTTCTGTCACGTGTACTGACATGGGAACCACAATGTTCGTCTGTGGTGTGGCGGTAGGATTACCGGCTTAGTCATGTTAATTAACTGTACCATCTTCACAAAACGTGCAGTAGAATGAAATCAGTAACAAAATGTAATAAGCTAGGCTTTGATATACATTCAAAAAACCTATCATTTAATATTTTAATAAAAGTAAATTAAATATTATTCCTAAAACCTCGTGTAGGAAGCTCGTCTAGTTAAGCTACCATATCGTGCCATGTACTAAAATCTAGTAAGATTATATTATTATGGGTGCCCAAAAACTTTTTTTGATTAAATCTTTGCATGATTCGATAATTGAATATGTATTTTTTCTGTTATAAATAGTCACTAATAAAGAGGGGCTAAAGTAGAAATGTTGATTTAAAATCACTTTATCAGCCATTTAACACCTTACTGATGAAAATAAAATGGTCAATAGTCCAGCCACCATTGAAACAATAACAGGTGTAGAGTTTGTGATTAAAAAAATCTTTACATTATGTACATTCTTTTACCTGTCTTGATTCCTGGATCCCTGATTCTTTTAAACACGAAATAACTTTGTACAGGTGTAACTCGCGAAATCTCAATACCGTTTCAATAAAACCATGCAATTATGATATTATTATATTTTTATCAAAAAATGTACTATTCTTTATAACTAAATTACTTTATTACTATTCTTTATAAAAAAAAATTGTGTACTTACACAAAAAAATTTTTTTTTAGGTCACAGAACTGTCTCAAGGTACTTCTCAGCTTAGATAGACTTTAGTGTATGAACATGCTTAAACTTCAAGTGACATTTAAGTGAGAACTTAATCTTAAAGTCTCATGTACTGCAAAACTAATTGATAATTGCTACTCAACAATATTTTATTGCTATTTAGTATTATAGTTATTTATAACTTGCTATGCTTGAAAAGAGAAAAACTGATCAAACTCCTAATCGAAAAGCAAGTACAACGCCCCAGACTCTAAGGTAGTGTTTTAAAAATTAAATTAGTAATACTAGTGTACGGTAAACTATTAGAGACAGAACATCAAATAAGAAAGCCTTAAAATCCGACAGAAAAGAAGACGCAAGAAATGGGAACTATGTAGTCCATAAATTGCGTATCCAGGTTAGCCGCAGTCAGTCTCTAAATTCTACAGAATCACGATGTTACGGCGTCTTCACACCATATACATAAAAGTTTCTTCACTAATGAAATGAACTTCGCCTAACTTACTTTTTAAGACATCGAATCGGATACGAATTTTCACAGCTGTCACACAAAGAGTAGAGTCATTATGGCAGGGTCAAACATAAAAAAAAAAAAAAAAAAACTATGTATTTTTTTTATGTTAACTTTTTCTGCGAACTCTTGAAAGCTTTACTCTATGAAATTACACTTACATAGATATATACGACGTAAGATAGATTATGGCGATATTAAAACTAAATAAAATAAATTGTTCAAAAATGCAATGTGTTAACGGTTGTTGTACTCTTAATGTACTAAATTACTTCACATTTTCTTTCATCTGGCTTACAAAATCTCATAAATCAATAAAAGAAGATTTTTATGATAAACGAAAAACTGATAAGTAGATTTGTATTTACTTTACCAACAAAAATAATGATTACAAGATAAGCTTGAATAAACAGAATTTTCGGATAAGCTATTACCTAGAGTTTTGTTTTTTCTATTTATAAAGATCCTCGAAAACTTGTAAAGCAATTTCAAGAAGGCCTAGTTGAAGTTAAATACTTCATTACAACAATTAAGTTGTAAATAAAAAGGGTAGAGCTCAAAAAGTAAACACATTAAACTTAGTTATTAACTTTGGAAAATGTGAACTTTATCCAATTTTATGATTTCAAGTATTTTTAAGCTAAAATATTAGCGATTTCGTTAAAAAAATATATAATGTGATATAATTAGGACCTGCTTTTGTGCTTAAGATTGGATTAGCGTACTTAGTTATCGATATACAGTTACAAGATGAAGTACGAATCATCATACTCGTAGTTAAGCTCTGTTGAACGGTGTTACACATATATTTATACCGTGGGAGAGTTTCTTCGGCATTAATGGACCGGCTCGACCAGAGTGATCCCAGAGCCTGACAGAAAACTGGTGTGAAATAGCGCTTTCGCTATGTTTCACTGAGTGAATGAGGATACCGGAGGTCCATACCCCGACCCCTCCCCCCAACCCCCGAAGGCCGGTAGCGCACTTATGATGCCTCTGGTGTTACGGATGTCCATGGGGTTATCACTTACGATCAGGTGATACGCCTGTTCGTTTGCCCCTTTCCATAAAAAATACCTTTCAGTAAGATAACTCATTGCAGTGTATATATTAATATATGTGAAATTAGATCAGTAGTAGTAGTACAGCAATAAACGTACATTAGGTTTTTAATTTATATATGGCATGCTTAGTGATTTCAAACGACAATACACATTACATACTTTCATTATCAACAGTCTCTAACAGTCCAACAACAACAACAGTCCAACAACATATACAAAGGCCAGTCCTTAGAAAGGAGGCTTTGACCTATGTATTCTACGAATCAATTTAGAACAAAAAAAATTATCAAAATGTTTCTTCCCATTTTCTAATAGTAATAAATACAGGTTGAATAACCTCTGTATGCCATCGTGAGTGCCATTTTGGATGAAGATTAAAACTGTTATTAAATACTATCAGTATTATAGAAGAGAAAATACTAATAATATATAAGGGACGCTGTATTGTTCTACAGATTCTACTACGTAAAAATATTCCACTGTATTTCTTATATTTACTGTCTATATAAGCGTAAGTACGCACAACCGCAAAACGCTCTGTATTCAAGAAATGCCTGTTACGTTCCAGTGTTATTGTTGTGCATGAAAATAGCAGCAAAAGGTTTTCTCTGTATGAGAAACTTGTATTTTACTGGTTAAAATCCAACCTCAACCTTCCATTCTTAATTAAAGCCGAACTAATGTACTTAATCTTTTAATAAGTATGGTTTGAGCTTTAAATAAGTATGTTACGTCTGGATAGCTGGCACAACACAACTAAGATTGTCCAAACAGATTTTAAAGTGATAATTTTTGTGGCTCTACCATTGTGTGAACGAATCTTATATTAAAAATGTTTATTGTCAAAGTGATTGATGATTTTCTCGTTAATCATCGGTGGTACTCAACTGCTGACGCTCTTTTATTTGGCAAAAAAATCGATATTTTACACGCTTCGCTAAGGCGTTAAAAATCCAGTAATCCTATAAAAAAGAGTAAGAATAATATAGCTAACTATTCAAATGCAAATATCAAATAATTAATACTTTATGAGATGTAGATCTATATAAACTGACGATAGCCGAATTAAGACTGATAATAATTATTTTATTTCAAGGTACTAAAACTGCTCTAATACTAAAAATATAAAGGGTAATACAATCGATAACAATTGCTTAACGACCGTCAATTCCAAGGCTGTATTTTACGTTAAATGTTTGTAATTGGAACAAGGAAAACATATAAAATACAAACAACACTGATAAAGAGAATTCCTGCGTTCAGAGTGGAAGTTAATGTAACAACCCTAATAAGAATTACTCACGAAATTCTAATTATAAATTAACTTTCGACTTGATTGAGTCTTATGAGAGTATACTGTTTACTTAATTTTAGATATCCCTAGATTTACTTTTAATAATTGAATAAAGTGGATCCTTTTGATGCTACAAGAAATTAGAAGAGCTACAAGAGGATAATAAGAACCGTATCTGTAATTTCCATTAGAAGCCAGTACAGAATACTGTAACTTGTAATTGAGGAAATAGGACATACGGGGGAAGACATATTGACGGTTTCTTTTTTCCTGAACCTTTATTTAAAGTTTAGAACTATATACCCACATAATGTAAACTTCGTCTATGTATCTAATATAACCAGCTATGTTTTATATGGTTTGCAGCGTTATTTCTGATCGTTTAAAACAAAAATCTGCTGGATATTCTACCTAGCTTGTTTGTAAAGTAATAGATTTATAGGAACACAGGTAGATAAGCTATCAGTGTGTGATTCATTTTATAAATAGATTTATCAAAAAGTAAAATAAGAGGAAAAGATCATCACTTTAGGTGAGGCCAAATTTTTTCATTGTTATAGTTGTCTAATTGTTTTGAAAACAAAGAGTGAAGTCGTAAAAGTGCCACAGTATTAGTACTCTATACACAAAATAAAGATGTCGAAATTTAAAGTGTTATAATTTTTTGATGTTTTTTTTTTATCTACCTCTCAATTTTTCAGTTCTAATATCATCAAATATAATAAGTGCTCCCTCCAAGTTTTAAGACTGGTACAAAAAAAGGAACCAAAGAAAAAATTACAATCAAGAATCAAAGTTTTACGGCGAATGCTAAGTCAGCTTGCCTCAAAACTTAGAATGCTGAGCTAACCGGATTGTGGATTAGATAGGTATTAAAAGACTAACCACGAAGTACTTCGACAAATAAAAGCGTAGTATTTTCATTCTCTTTATTCATTTATCATTGAATGATGACTTTCCAAGCAAGGATTATATTGAAAACTAACTGAGTCGGGCGAAGCTTGTCTAAAAAAGTAGCCTAAGTTGCTCCTGTCAAAATTGGCGTAGCCGTTCTAGAGATTAGCCGGAACAAACAGACAGACAGACAAAAAACTTAGAAAAAAATCATTTGGTAATGTATCGTGTATACATACATATGCATTTAGTAAAAAGCGGTTATTTTAATATTACAAACAGACACTTCCATTTTATTTATTTGTATAGATAATTTAACAGGCGCTGTTAATAAACTATTTTTTCGTAAAATCAATATCTTCACAGCGACAGTTTATATTCTTTGTATGTTACTGAATGGGTGGTGCTTTTACGGGTGGTAAGGATTCTCAACTTTTTGTATTCATTTGTTGCAACTACAGTCTCTTTCTTAAATTTACCTACCTACATAGGACGATAGATTTTTTAAATCTTAAAAATACATTTTTATTCTAAAATTACAACATCTATTTCAATCGGAACATCTCTCCACCTTTAGACCACTTAAAGATTCCACGCACTCATGCTAAGCATATTTTGTCGCGACGTTCAGTTATAAGTAGATTAAGGGAACAGAAAAGACAAACTTGATTTGTTTACCTTTTTGAAGATATTATCGTCATTGACATTTTGTATCAAACCTAAGAATCAAAGAAAGTGACAATTTTCCATGTGTTATTTACATATTCTTTTATCCACCTCCTGCTGAACGCAAACGAATTTAATCATACTCTTAACTAAATGGGTAAAATCTAAGTTTATCATTTTACTGCATTGTCTGCATTCGCAATGAGTATCGTGTCCACCACTCTTGGATCTACTTATACTTTCCATCAGGCAGAGTAAAGTCATTTTGGCAGGCCCATACATTAATACATCTAACTACGGAGTTCATGAGGCATCTAACTTTTTTATTTTCAAGAAAGTTAAAGGGATTTTGATAAAATTAATTTATCAAGTGTACCCTTATCAATTATCGACACCACGCTAAAGTTATTCATAACGCACCACCTACTACCTAATTGAAAAAGTTATTAAATTAAAACAAGAATATGTTGGAAATTGTGATTACTCCAATTTTCTCCATATTCGATAAAATTATGTTGTTAATGTAGGCAATATACACACACTGTGGTTGGCAAGGTACTTCCTATTTAATTATGTACTGAAGCAATTCATACACTTTGTTTTTGATTTAATTTTTTATCAATATATGCACAAGATATTTTTATTGAACCTTAAATTTAACACCTGTTCCGTAACTTATAGGAGTTGGGAAACTAGACTTTAATCTACAGTTTTTCTGTATTTTATTTTAAAAAGCTTACCTGGTGTCCATTGTGAAAAGCGGCAAGACTGCTAAGTTGAGGATGATGATGGCTATTGATATGGCTGTTTCCTTTGTTCTTGGTATAATAAAACCTTCTTAGTTCACTGTGCTAATATACACAATACACAAGTAGTGCACAGATCGACTTCGCTTTACAGCTTGTTTGCAGAACGATTAGCACACTTATCCCCACTGCCGAAGTTGACATTGCGCACTTCTGATTTTTTAACCTTCACGTAAAAATTACTTTTGACAACTAAACTTAATAATTTCCTATCGCAACACATTAACTATATTTGTTTTCACATACACAATAGTATCATCTCTATTTTCAGGTTCACAACAGCTCAAATTAAATTCTGCGGTAAAGGGTTTTATTAACACTATAGTAGCAACTATAAGATGCCTTATAATTTATAACGAATTACTAAATATTAAAAGGTAAACTGCGATATTCATACAATAAAACATTAAGATACTTTCGTTCTATATTTATGTTTAAACTTATCTGACGTCAATAAAGCTATTGTATTGTTTCAATAACTTTTACGTTAACGGTTACAGTAGATATGCGCGCGAATGAAAGTTTCAGGAGCTCGCCGCGGAAGCGGCAGGCCGCGTCGCGTTGTCAGAACCGAATGGGGCACAGTGCTGAAGGCGTCCGGTCCGACGCATTTTACAGCGTACCAATGTACTAACCCCTGAGCGGCAAGGCTCGTGAAAATGTTATTTGTTAACTTGACCGTGTTGACTTATAAATTAGCTCGTGTACACGTAGATAGCATCAACAGTGATTATAAGCATCAGGTTGTTGGTCTAGTTAATGCAAATTGCAACATGTGAGACATGTTTAGTTAATAAAAAAAGATAGCCGAGCTACCGGATAAAGTTATATTTGTAATATGAGCGATTAATAAATAATCATTATTTTGCAACGAGAAACTGGTTTATTGTTTTGATTTTCAATTATTCTTTTATCTAACTAACTCAATGGCATAGCCATTAAGTGTATCCTAACACGCTGAGGTTTTCCACTTCTATAATAAATGTAGAGAAAATTTAATCGTGTCTAACACCAGATTTCTGATAATATAATTACAACAAAGGAAGACATTAATATTACATTTTAATTAAATTTAAATTATATTAAAAACGGACTCAACTTCAATTATTCTAAAATTCTTATCTGTTTTTTTTAAAGGGTTTTTTTTTAATATTTTGTTTCTATCTGTGGAGTCTTGTAAACGGCGTATTGTTGCTATTTTTTAACCTATTTTAAGTGTATTGCTGTAAGTTTCCCTAATGTTAGTAAATAAAATAAAAAATAGATAAATAAAAATTACATGTCAAATATTTAATAACAAAAAATAAATAAAAGCATAAAAAGCTACTATGGACGATGCATTTTTACTTAACAACAAATACTTTTAAGCTGTTACTTAACAGAAAATCTTAACATTTTTAACCAAAGTTTTTAAAAACATGACACGAGCTAATGGTTCTAATTTCTTGGTTTTTAATTGACTTAAATATCTAAATCAACAAAATGAATTGTTTGAATTTCCAATGTAACGTTAGATAAAATTATATATAAGAAAATAGTTTTTTTTTTTAAGATAACTTCCTAATATCTATAATGTCGCATGAGACTTTTAGCCATTGAACCCACGAAATTTGGCACAGGAGGAAACGGCGAGCGAAAATCATCGCGAAATTGGTGCATTCGTAGTCCACGTGATTATTTATTTACTAGCTGAACCCCGCGGTGTTACCCGCGGTTATTGTTGTACCGCGAGTAACGCAGCGGGGCAAAGTTAGTCTAAAAAAAGTAGCCTAAGTTACTCCCTGGATCATCAGCTACCTGCCAGTGAAAGTCCCGTCAAAATCCGTCCAGAGATTACCCGGAACAAACAGACAGACAGACAGACAGACAAAAAAAATTTTAACTACAGTTTTGGTATATGTACCGTGTATACATACATATGCATTTAGTAAAAAGCGGTTATTTTAATATTACAAACAGACACTCCAATTTTATTTAGATGTATAGATTTATAAATCGAAGGAAAACTTACAACAATGCACTTAACATAGATTATAAAAGTAACAACAATATTAGCATTAACAAATCTCCACAAAGAGAAGCTAAATATTTAGAATAGAAAACCCTTAACTATAAGTGATAAAGTGATTTTAAATAATACAAGAAAAAAATTAATTAAGTCCGTTTTTTTTAAATATCACATTATTTTAATATATGACAAGAACTTAATTTCGTGAATATAAACTGCCGTAGTTAGTAACTACTACTGTTCCTGTAATTAAAATATTTTATGATAATGATAAATATAGTTAATAAAAAAACATGCTTACGAAAGCCGGTTACACACAACAAACAAACATACAGGTGAAGCTAATAAAAGCTTCTTAAAAGGGTTGTTTCTGAAAGTTTCAAAAACTTTTCTTTTTGTGTTAATTTTGATCCTAATTCTCAGCAATACATATTGAACGTGCCTCAATGAAACGTGGCAGGGTACAGCTAGTTTACGAGTTTTTTTTCTACGATTATTAAAAATATATTAGGAAAGTGATCTTATCATCAGTAGAAGAGATTTTATATTGTATGGTCTATATTTGCATTCTTTTCATGCCAGTTTAACACAAATGAAGTGCAAGACATCATAAATAAATTTCACATAATTTTAATAAAATTCACATCAACATTTTGTGTCATTTGCCTCTGCACTGCCTCGTTGATCTCGCGGTTGGCGTGTGCGACTGCTGATCATGAGGTCTTAGGATTCCCGGGTCGGACCAAATGTTTGTATGATCTACAAATGTTTGTTTCGGAGTTTGGGTGTTTTCTATGTATAATATGTATGTATTTACAAAATAAAGTATATATGTATTTGTACCAGTTGTCTAGTACCCATAACACAAACTCTGCTTAGCTTGGAACTAGATGGCGTTGTGTGTTGGATGTCCGAAATATTTGTTTATTTAATTTTTATTAGTTCGAACATAAAACTAGTGACAACAGCCACATAAATCAAGCTATAATTTATAGCACACATATAAAGAGGGCCGCAACCCCATTAAGGCTAGCAGATTAAGATGTCATACATTTTACAATCCCCTAAACTGTAAACTAAAACTATACAAAAGGTACAAATATGAAACAGTTTAATCTTATCGCTAACTTTTATTTTATAGTTCTTATTTTATCTCCTACACACCATTTTTCTTTACAAATACTCCAATAACAAAATACCTTTTTGGCAATCTATTTCTAAAACTGTGTTGTTCACGACTTCGACAAGTGATGAACGTTAAAAATTTTATGTTTTTACTGGCGTACTAGTTTTGTATTTTACGTAAAGATTCACTCTCATTAATGACGATTTTACATTTCAGTTTCCATGAATAAAAGTGGCCTGTGTGCTATTTTAGACAATAATCTATTTCTATGCAAAATTTTATCCAGATTAGTTTTTTTTATAGGTTAGCAGCTTCGACGGATACTCTTAAGTTTTTTTTTTAAGTTTATAGATAGTTTAATATGCTATTTCCACATTTACATCTTCAAGAATCAAATCAAATAGGTAGGGAAATGCTGTAAAAACTGATTCTCTATGATTTATATGATAAACTACACGAGAGGTAACTCTATTTGCAATAAGTTTTTACCGTTTATTATCTTTCCTTATATAAATTATTTAAGCCAGCGTCGTGTGCCATGGGTCTCAAAATATAAATTTAGTTTTTTATTCACTAAACCTATGCTATGTTATGGCTGAAACCTGATGAAAGCAATATGCAATTTACAGCTACGCAGTACACATATTTATAAACAAAAATGTTGATTTTTACATAACCTATTGCAATAATAGTCATAATATGACGATATAAAAAAATATCATACCTTCGTTATGTTTTCCATATTCTCTCGAGGGTAAAATCGACGAAGAGGAAGTTTATTGCGATACAATACGAGTATACAAAATTCTGCTATTTGATACAAAAAGTAAACATTAATGCAACGATGTTCTGAAAGATCAACGTTTTAGTTAATTGATAATTAAGTTTACACATCCTTAAATCTCACATGTTGAAAATAAATGTTTTATTGATTCTCCTTGTTAAACTTATTGGTGAGTTTGTGTATACTTCGCTTGTTCTGATGGCCTTCCAGGGCCGATCTAGATTCGGATAAGATGACTGCTGCGGGTATCCGATGGTCGCCCAGCTATCTACAGACTTAATCGATACCTACTACCTACTAGTTCGGTATTTTTTTTTTGTGGGACAAATCCCGCCTTCACGCCGACCTCTGTAACTCCTGTACACCAGGATCAACACCAGTGACGCACGAACACATCGAGTTATGACACTCGGGAAGGCCCAGGAAAAAATAAATTAACTCTCTTGGAACCCTCAACGAAATTAATCAGAAGAAAAAACAGGAGAAGTTGGAAACATGATAAGTGATAAGCTTGTTATGTGTAATTTGTAGATTTTTTGTGGTGATTGTGTGTGCTGTCTATAAACGAAAACAGCACCCACGTACCCATCGTGTTTATTGCCGTCCGTGCATATTATGTGGTATTAGTGTAAGTAGTGAATGAGAAGGTCATCGCATCCTTGCTGAATGTATGATGCGTTGTGTGGGATCTGTAGTAATTCAGATGGGTGTGTTAGTGTATCCAGTATAGGGTCGTAAAGCAAGTAATTCGATCGCTCCACATTCAAAATTTTCTGGATTTCAGAGGTCTCTTTTACTTTTATAGCGGGATTAACGTTGATATAGCTATGGTGTTGGTTGTAAAGACACGCTGCAGTGATGTTTATGGCTGGTCGAGTTTGAGTTAAACAATCGCGACGTTAGACGTAAAGATGTCAGTTTAATAAAGTCTGATAAAAAGTAAGTGCCTGAAATGAAATGGACTTGAATTAAACTTACACCTTATTGGGTTTAAATTATCTGAATTTAGTGATTTCTGTGACTTCAAAGATATTGTTTCCTTTTTAAGGTAATGAAGTACTTATTTCAATATTTCGGGCATCTAATACACAACGATATCTAGTCCCAAGCTAAGCAGAGCTTGTGTTATGGGTACTAGACAACTGATATAAATACATATTATACTTTTTTTCGTAAATACATACATATTATACATAGAAAACACCCAAAACTCCGAAACAAATATTTGTAGAACATACAAACATTTGGTCCGACCCGGGAATCGAACCCGAGACCTCATGATCTGCAGTCGCACACGTCAACCGCGAGACCAAAGAGGCAGTCAATTGTTAATATGAAATTATTATCATAAACAACGTTTGATCCAGTTGGTTCACCATTCGTCATAGGTACTTTTTAGAAGGAAACAAATAAATAGGAATAAGTAATAAAAATACATACTATGTTAATATTTTTTTGGTATTTTCTGAACTACATTATACTTTAATAAGGGTCCGTTCTCACAACCGCTAATTGGAGTTCTGAGAATGAAATTAAAAAACTAAAAAATTGAAAATAAAAAACATGTTGACAAAAATTATTAATTTAAACGGTTTTTTTTAAATTAAAATACTAAAAGCCAAACAATAATTTGGTAGGAATAGTCGGTATAAAATCGTTGGGCCCGTGATTCCATCCAGTCATCTCAGTTTACGCTACGCCCAACGATTTTATACCAAATATTTTTGCCAAATTATTTTTTAGTTTTTAGTAAATTATTTTCAAAACAACCTTTTTTTTTGCATTAATTTTTTATTTAATGCTACGGACATTTTATACCAGCTAGGATACCCCTCCGAAACGCCCCATAAGGCACTTCGTTGCAAAAAAAACATGGTAACATATTCTAGGTGGTAAAGTTGTAAAACTATGTTTTTATATCTTTTATTACCGTCTAAGTAGGTATAACAAAGTGTAAAATTTTCTATGAACCTATTTCTAATTAATAAACAAAAACATAATCTACTTAAAATTTCCACTTTCGCAACGACCTCCGTGAATTTATAAAATCATTTTCAACACATTGCGTAAGCCTTAAGTGACCTAATTATATTATTATTTTGAAACAAACATAATTAAAATCTAACAATTGATTGTTAGTGAAAATGGTAGTTAAAAATAAGTTTTTTTTTTCAGGAAATTTTAAAAAATGGTTACTAACGATCTAACGTTCATTTATTCATTTAATTGTTCATTTATCTATGAAGAACATTATTTACTATCTTTTCGTATCCTCACACTATTTTTGATTACGTACGTTAAGTCAGAAACAATAACATAATATGTATTTATACTTAAAGAGGAATTCTGTGTAATTGCTAAGTGCAATTCAACTGATTATATTATTGCAGCACAGCGCCACCGCTGGGAAACGGACTTTCGCGATGGATGCCTGTGATAGCTCAAATTAAAGAAGTTAGATGTAGAAAAATTCATTTCCTTCTCTTAGAGAATTAAGCTTGGAGAATATATATAACTTCAGGACTGGCATTTGAATAAGTCAATTTCAAGTCCCTTCAAGAACCTATTTTGTTCTTTCCTAAGAACAAAATAGGTTCTTGAAGGGACTTGAAATTGACTTTATTGCGTGACTTTATATTTGATACAACGACAATTTATTTAATGTTTTTTAGGCAAGTAAGTATATTATGACATACTGCAAAATAAATACATTTCTTCCTAGCATTTATTATTTCCAAGTCTATTTCGGGTCGGTAACCAGTTCAACCGGTTTTTTTTTTCAATGAAAATCAGTTTTCCCACAAAGCAACTACCTCGAACCTCATCATCTTGATTTCCCCACAACGTTAGTCATAAATATTCATGGCACCCGGGACCGACGGCTCAGCCCAGCAAATCTTTCGGCCCCACCCGGGAATCTAACCTGAGATATCTTGATCTGCATTCACACACTTTAATTACTACATCAATGATTCAAACAAATTAAATAATTGCCACTTACTAAAATATAAACATTGGTTTAATACCTTCCTAATTAGTTAACTTCTATATTACATATACGATTCCATCTGTTCTATATAAAATTATAAGATGTGGCTCTCCACACAATGCTATTTGAGATACATCTCCTGTTACCCTATTTATAACGTTGTGCAGTAGACCAACAATAAATTGTAGAAGCATATTGCGAAACATTGAAAGATGTTTATTTTTTAATATAATGATAGAATTACGACGTAAGATGTAGTTACTGCAGAAATATAATACTTAAAAGTATAAAAGTGTTAAATAAGTCTATTTATACGCTTTACAAAGAAATAGTTTTTTATAATATACTAGCTGTCCCGGCAAACGTCGTTTTGTCATAAGTACTAATAAATTAAAAATTAATTAAAAAACATTGTCCAGCGGACAAAATTGTGAATCTAAACCATTCCCAGATCCCCTTGAACACACACAAAAAAATTCATCAAAATCGGTCCAGTCGTTTGAGAGTAGTTCAGTGACATACACTCTCACAGAAGAATTATATATATAAAGATGAAGCTCAAATTTTGACATCATGTACTAACAATAGGCTTTAAGGATGGTTTTTATCTATATTTTGCAACACCATATAGTGAAGCGTAGCAAAGTACAGTGTATTTTCATTTTATTATGACCTACACATACCTACCTATATCCTAGACACTAATCTATATATGTATATAGAAGAGGAAGGTGACTGACATACCCAAAGATCAACGCACAGCCTAAACCGCCAAGAAATCTTCTGAAAAAAAATATTTGATTAAAGCGTGTTCAAAGTATGCTTACTATATTTATGTTTACACTTCATTTAAACTGTCAAATACAATCTCATAAAGAATAATAATAATTTTATTCTACCACAACCTACCTTCCTATGGAATGATGGGAGTGGTTGGAGTGGGTATGGGCCTCCGGTATCCTCATTCACTCGATGAAACACAGCGCAAGCGCTGTTTCCGACGGTTTTCTGTAAGGCAGTGGTATCACTCCGGTCGAACCGGCCCATACATACCGAAGCGTAGCTCTCCCACGGTAATATATATACATAGAGATCATAGATTAAATGTTCATGCACACAAATGTTCACAATGACTTCAGCGGGAATCAACCGCACGACTTTTTCTCGTAGCAGTTCATTATACAAACCACTATGCCCAACAGTCTTTTTTTTTTGAAGACATCTCCCGTATTAGGAATAAACATTCTGTGTCGCGGGGGACTCTACAAACGTACCGACACGAAACGGACACAAAGAACACCCAGACTTAGAACAACAATTTGTGGATCACACAAAGTTTTGTCCCATGTGGGGTTTCAAACCACAACACTTGGCGTAGTGGAATGTAGCGGGGCAGCTACTAACCCACTTTTTTTTACGAGTGGAACCGGGTGTGTCGGAATCAAACCTACTAAAACCACACGGTGTGCCACTCTGCGCCTGAGACGGAAGGGATCCAGGAACTGCTGTTATTAACACATCCAAACCCCTCCCAGAACTGCTAAACCATTAGGCCAACCGTACAGTCAAAATTTTTCCCACAGAGAAAATAAATACCCAAGACTATGTTTTCGAAAAAAAAGAACATCTCACTAGACAGCCATAAAAGGGGTTATATATGCTGCATTGTCTGCATTCGTAGTTAATGTGTTGACGCACACTCTTGGATTCTGCTCATGCTCTTCATCAGGCTTGTATATTTATATAAATAAAAAATGAGTAGAAATGCAACCCTAAAATGTAACTGCGAACACGATGGAAAACACACAGTGCCTTTAAACATAAAATAATAATCGGTTATTGAAATATTATGTAAGTAGGTCAAAGACCGCGTATCAAGAGAACAATTATATTATGATAATGTTAAAGGTGTCTTCATACTTTTATTCATTGATTTTTTTTCTTTCCAATTTCATGCTTTTTTTTATAATGAACTGCCAAAATGACTCTGCCCTGCCTGATGGAAAGCATGGGTAGAATCCAAGAGTGGTGGTCACCATCCTCATTGCGAATAAGCACAAAGGAGCATGGTGACCCGCACTATGGCGGCTTGCTGAGATGCTTTTTCACGCCCCGCTTAAAGGACCCGGGATCATAGTGGGATGGAAACACGTATGCCGGTAATGAGTTCCAGGTTGTGACCGCTCGGCACAGGAAGGAAGAACCGAAGCGATGAGTACGAGAACGTATGTGTACTTCTCTACAGTGGTGACTTCCAAGGCCGGCACGTGTTGTCCTGTGGAGGAAGGGAGACGGAGGGACTAGTTGGAGGAACTCTTCAGAACACTCTCTATGATAAAAGCGATAGAGGACTGCCATTGTGCCATGCTTCATTAAATGTCTTCGAAACATTTTCTGTTACAGCATTTTTTTTAAATGTTTAATATGAAAGTCAAGTTTATATTGATATCTACTAGCTTAAATAAAACATTAAAGAATCATTATTAAGATTACTATTTTGTTATTGCATAAAATATGCTACTGTACACTATATAATATCATAAAGCGGTAAAGCTTTTGAGGTTGCAGGAGGTAATCTCTGGATCCGCGGATGGTCGGGATGGGTTTTCCCTTCCATCCGCTCTAGTGGTCACCCGCGAGGGGGCGACGTTACGCGTGTGCCGTACGTCGCCTATTTAGAGAGTTCATCAGCAGACGGTGCCCGCTTCAGTGCGGGCAGGCGCTGGGAGGGGTCCGGATGTGTTAATAACAGCAGTTCCCGGATCCCTCCCGTCTCAGGCGCAGAGTGGCACACCGTGTGGTTTTAGTCGGTTCGATTCCGACACACCGCCCCGCCGCAAACCCCGGCGGGGTGACGGCCCGAGGGGGTTTCCACACGTTAAAAAAAAAAAAAAAAAAAAAAAAAAAAAAAAAAAAAAAAAAAAAAAAAATTATTTAATTTTAAATATTATAAATTTAAAAGTAACTGTCTGTCTATCTGTCTTTCTTTATATTTGCTATTTCAATGAAATTTCGCATTGATATACATACTTTGATTCTTGAGGAAGGACATAGTTTACTCTTTACTGCGACAACCGACCAAAAATTCTTCCACACAAAAGCTATGTTATAATTACTTAATGCAGTAGCTAAAATATCTTTCAATATAGTTTTTCATCAATCTATACTCCATACTACAGTGGGCGGACGCAATCAATTCAGCTAAATGGTTAATTGACTGTCTACCAGTAATAAAATATTGGACGGTTTTATACAAAACGTAATCAATAAAGCACTATGAAAATAGTTTAATTAGATATGCTACATATCAGACGATTTAGAAATCTAGCAGTAATAATTTCTGTGTGGTTTCTGAGAGCGCAGTGTGCGTTTATTTTTTTGTGTTTGTGATTTGAAATCGTGTGTTTTAGCCGTGAAAGCGTAACTGACAGACAGAATCACTGGAGTCACTAGTGTAACGTTTCGAAAGTGCCTGAAAAGCCTACTTGAAATAAATATTTTTGATTGTAAGATACTACTATTATAATTATATAACATCATTTATTTAACCGTGACTTTTAATAACTTGAAACACCTTCTTTAGCATTCATGGTCACAGCGGGACTCAAAGCTTACCAAAGTGCGATAACCATAAACATAAAGCTCATGGAAATGTCATTATACAGAAAAATAATATTTTTTATTAAAATGATCCTGATCTCATACACTGTATAATATTACCATAAAAAAATGATAAAAATGTGAAATCCATTTAAAATTCCAAAGAGGTTTTTTAGAAGAGGAAAGACTTTGATATTGTTTGGTTATGGTTATGGAAAAGGCAATTTATTATTTTTCCCAAACAACTATATTAAAAAACTACATTAACATACATGTTAAAGCCAATAAAACAGTAAAATCAAATGATGAGTAATTGGAATTATGTTGATCATACATTTCTGACCACAAATTATGGATCAATAAAAATATCTTGAGTAAAATATTTTCTGAGTGAATGCAGACAATGCAACAGTGCAGCATGGTGACCCACACTATGGCGGTCTAGTGGGATGCTTCTGCATCATTGGGTCTCGCACCCACACACACACAAAACACGACAACACGCATGCTTTTATTTTACGTTGATCTTCTGTGTGAGATCAGTACCGCCCCGGTCGAGCCAGCCTTTCAAATTGAGTAGATGTAGTTTTTTTCTGTTTAAAGCAAGTATTAATAAACTATAAGGCCTACACTCCTCGTCGCCCATGGGCCGTGAATAGTCTAGGGTGAAGTAATGTTGGCATGAAGGCATTATCATTCACGAAAAATTACAACTTAAATAAAATGTTATGAGAGATGAACCAAAAAGTGCAACAATTTTGCTGTCTAAAATTTAAGCTCATATTACTTTATTTTTCACTAAAAGATGTTTTACTGAATATTAATAGCAGTCTCCAAGTTAAGAGGCTATAGACTAACATAGATAACAATATTTAATTCCAGGAGAAATATGACTTACCTTATGTACAGAAGGCAACGATTGTGGATAATACGTAAATAATTAAAGTAATTATTTACGGGCATTCCGCACCAGGCATTTCAAATTGTTGGGTATGACCAGTGTAGTGAAATTATATTATTGATGTAAAATCATGAGTGCTTTTGAATATCTTATTGAGGTTAAAAAATTCCATTATTCTAATGCCAATTTAATTGTTATCTCATTTTATACCTGTTTCTAGCCCCATTGAAGCGTCAGAAACAGCCTTTTACTGATACGTATACTGATTTACCTGAAAAGACACGTTCAGTTATTGTCTTGATTACCTTATGTGGCAAAAGTAGGTCATATTCCCGACACGTACCTGTTAAAACATTCTTTGTCATCAATTCATAGAAGAAATTTTGAAACCGTTTTTAAAGGTGACCTACAAATGTACACATATAATGAAATAGGGATTAAAGTATCAAGTGGCCTTTTTATAGAAATAGATACATTTAAATTGACATAAAATATTCATAGTGTGAGCATACCGAGTAAAACTTTTTTCACATGACCGAACGAGTTTCTTATTCAAAAAAATGTGCAAAATTTAAAGGAAAGATGGTACTGGCGAACTTTTAAAATCCGGGATCTTTGAATACGAATTCCAACGTGGAATGAAGCATGCAGAAATAGCTCGCAATATACATGTTGCGTTTGGAGAGAAGACTGTTAATGAACGAACTGTTCGCTTTTTATTTAATCCATTTCGACTTGAAAAACAAACCATGTGGAAGACCACCTACACAGGCGAATAACGCTGAATTCAAGGTGGAATCCGATCCGATTCAAACTAGCCTGGAATTAGTGACATGTTTATGCATTATATTTATGTTTATGCATCAAATCCATAAGAAAAATGCGTGTCGCATGATTTGACTGATCTGCAGATAAAAACTTCCATTGCCTTGTTGAATAGGTACAGAAATAAAGGAATGTGACGGAAAGCCGATTCTATTCGATAGCTGAAAGCGAAAAATCAGTCAGGTCAAACATTGCAACAGCCGCGACTCGTGAATCGTACTTCACCATTATTGCTTCACGATAACGTAAGACCTCACACGAAGAAGAAACCGTTGTAACTCTGTTGAGTTACAGGAGCTGCTGTTAGAAATCATACGTCATTCTCTGTACTCGCCAGACCTTGCTCCAACGGACTACTAATTTAGACGATTTTCTACGTGGTAAAAAAATTTCTTCCCACGAGGTAGTATAAAATGCTTATACACAGTTTGTTGAATCTTGATCCCCAGATTTCTATTGCAAAGGCATAAATGAACTTCCGATTAGGTGGCAACAATATATAGATAATGAGGATAAATATTTTGATTAAATAAGTATATTAATTTCAGAAAAAAACATGTTTTACTTTTCAGTATAAATCGGCGTAAGTAAAATGTTTACAGGAAAAAATTATGACAGGAAAATAATCTTCTGAACAGCGAATCCCATGAGTTACTTATTACTTTGTTGGACCTCGCCAATTTGTTTGCCAAATTAATGAACCGTCTGTTGGTATCTTCATTTATTACTATTTTAACCTTATCTATATAGATTTTATATTTAGTTCACTTATTTTTTTTTTAAATCAAAACTCTTTCCTGATTTAAATCATGTTTACCAATGAGTGACTTCCAAGAATATTTTTGTCACACATTGCCAATTTGTAAAATAAATCGCTTGTAACATATTGTGCATCGATTAAACCTACAATGAGAAATCATACTTTCATCTTAAAGGCAAGCGATATCAAAGATTATCATACTTATATTTATACTCTTACATCACATATATCCTAGACGATGGACGCTACCGCAATTGTGAAATAGTGTCACATCTACATACAATACAATAAACTAACTACATAAGATATCAATGTTAATAGCTGTTGAAAAAAGTGAAAAAAAAAAATAACCCGAATCGAATTTTTTTTGATAATATTTATATATTCCCAGGGATATATAAACATTATCAAAAACAATTATATATTTTATCTATTTATATATTAAAATATATATTTATATAATCAATAGATTCGTAATAATTGCCAGCTATTTACAAAATTGACATTAAAATTAGATCAGTAGTTAAGGCGCTACGGTAGAACATACAAACATACATAGACTGCCAAAACTATAACCCTTCCTGTTGGCTGATTGGCCGTAGTTGGATAAAACTATTTAAAATCTCTATGAGCCCATAATAATAAGTAAATATGTTAACTCTAACTCTAAAAAAATATTAATTTTTCCTTTAGAGCTTATGTCAATATTTTATGGTTTTCGTCAAACATTATGCGGAGAAGAAAAAATACAAAGATTGAAATAAAATGGTGCAGTACTGCATAAACACACAATTATACTAAGGTTAATACGTGAAACAAAAGCAACGCAGTCATTCATTGAAGCAGGTAGTTCAACTTTAGTACGGAGTGAAAAAACAAAATAATGACAAGAAAATTACTGCATATTGTTGTTTTCATGATATGGAACGTTAAAGGTAAAACGACATATTTATTATCATGTTTTCTTTCATTAATATTGGTGGTTAGAAATGTTTATTTTTAGAAAATTATAAAGAGGTTGTGCTTAGAGACTGAAAAATTATCATATTTTATTGTTCATTTTCATTTTTTGTTGCATGTTGTATGTACCTACAAATCCATTTTAGCAGACTCATATAAATAATTTCAATACTTTACCAATTTAGCATTGCAACCCATCGCTCAATTTAATAGTAAGACAGTATACTAAAAATTAATTCATTAAAATAAATTCAATACCAATTAAGTAATTTTTAGGGTTACGTGCCCAAAGAGTAAAACGGGATCTTATGACTAAGACTTCACTGTCCTTCTGTCTGTCCGTCCGTCTATCACCAGGCTGTATCTCATGCACCGTGATAGTTAGCAGTTGAAAATTTCGAAGATGACGTATTTCATAACAACAGATACTAAAAACAGAATAAAATAAATATTTAGGGGGCTCCCATATAATCAACGTGATTTTTTAGCTCATTTCGCTGAATATTGATAACGGCAACGGGTAGACGCTTGAAATGAATAGATAATGGTACGGAACCCTTCCTGCGCGAGTAGACTCGCACTTGGCCGATTTTTTTTTAGTTATAAAATCTAAACGCGTCACTCACTCCATAACACCTTCTTTTTTTGGTATATGGGTTTTTGGTACAGATTAGTACTTGTAGCAGGTTTCTATGTATGTTTAAGACTATGTTATTTTTCAAAGTTTATCCATAAGTAGTGAAAGAATATTTCAAATGATAAATGTGAGTATCATGATAATATACATTATCACTTTACGTAAATAGAAATACAAAAAAAGTGGAATAATTCACTTCCTCCGATAACGTTACGATAAGTAATGATATTCTTTATTTTTACCGTTGCAACTGGCTAAGAAAACATTTTGTTTTACTAATATTTTAAACCAGTACTATGTATTATGAACTACACCATAATATTTGATGGTACGAGAACTACGAATTGCTACTATATTACAGAAATAGACTAATCATAACAACTCTATTTGACTAGAATTATGGAAATAGTTAAGCAATAGTTAATCTTGAATCTCTTCTAAAGTAAAAAATCACCGTGGGAGAGCCACGCTTCGGCATGAATAGGCCAGCTCGATCAGAGTGATACTACGGCCTCAGGTGTGAAGTAGTGCCCATGGGCGGCGGTAATCGCTTTCCATCAGGCGATAAGTGCCCGTATATTGCATAAGAAAATCTGTATAACTTTGAATTCCTTGAGAAATGTCAATAACTAAAAGTCATACATTTTATATAGACATTGTTTATTGAAATTCTTTTATGTGGAAATAAATATTTAAGCTGGCATATCGTGTTTTCTTCAAGACACTACACTAATAGATTAAAATAGTAAAAAAAAACTAAAAATTAAAAACTAAGATTGCTCAAAAAATTTGCATAGGCGCGTAGTCTATACAAATAAATAAAATTGGAGTGTCTGTTTGTAACATTAAAATAACCGCTTTTTACATAATGGATATGTATGTATACACGATACATATACCAAAGATGTAGTTAAAAAAAATTTTGTCTGTCTGTCTGTCTGTTTGTTCCGGGTAATCTCTGGAACGGCTGGACGGATTTTGACGGGACTTTCACTGGCAGGTAGCTGATGATCCGGGGAGTAACTTAGGCTACTTTCTTTTGACTAACATTGTCCCGCGGCGTTACTCGCGGTACAACAATAACCGCGGGTAATACCGCGGGAGTCAGCTAGTACTAAATGAATTTGGTAGCATCACAGAAAATGATTACTTATCAAATATTTGGCTATTTTCGACCGTTTATCTTAATAATTTATAATCAGTCAATAACTAAACGTCATACATTGTGTATAGACATTGTTTATTGAAATCCTTTTACTGATATTTAAGCGAATAAATTCACAAAAAAAACATTCTAAATTTTAACACATTTAATATTATTATTATCTTTATTTTATTATACATAGCATATTGATTACATTTTTAAATATACATATAAAAAATACATTTAAAATTATAAAAAATAGTAGACCACCGACTTCGGGTACAGGGACCAAGACACCAGTGGTTAGGGCTCCAAAGACAGGAACCTCCGCACTATACGTGCCGTGTCTAGGAGGACTGCCTTCTGCATCAGACCCTTGATCCAACCGTACAACGTGAGCCTCTTAAGGTGTTGGTCGAGGCTCTCGGCTATCAATCCGTGAGCTATAACTATGGGAACAATAATCACCGAATCTACTACTACTACTATCTATCTACTACTATCGACAATCTCGCCAGATAAGTCCAAATATTTCATTTGTTTTTCTTTTTCAACTTTCACGAGATTCTCGTCATGAGGAACGATGAACGGTGTTTATTATTATTATTATTTATGTTTGGCCCTGCCAAAATGACTACAAATTAAAATTTTAAACTATTAGCAATAATACATTGGAGATAAATATAATTGAATTGCATTTTAAAACAAGTTGAACTATGCACAAAAAAACACAGATTCTTTAATATTACCTGTATCTACGAGATGTTGTTCAGACCATTATGTGTGACCATATTTATTTAACAGTGTTAATGATTATTTATCGATATATTCTGTTGGAAGAGAATTGTATTAATGTCTAACGTATACGCATAAATACTACCTACGTATAGTACATATATATACGTATAGTACGTAATTATACGTATTTTATTAAAATAATCTCTACCTTACCAGTGTAATAGACCTGAAAATATGTTTTTAAAGATACAATTTAGTAAAGTTTTTGAACATCTTACCTTCATTCTTCAACAAATTTCATTAAAATCAAGAAGCTTCCTGTCAAATCGCTCAGTCACAAAGTCGTGAATTTTGTACCCTATTCATCAAATTTAACTTAAACAGCAAGTTACTCGTTGACCCAATTAGCAGTCACCCTCGGCAAGGAAACCGTTAAAACAAATAAACCTTTGTCTATATATTTTTTTTTTGCAATTTTTAACCATGTTGAATGGCTTTATATAGCCTAATTTTGTTTAAGACTAGATGTAAAAGACAGCTAGACTTAGAAAATGTTAATCTTAGAATTAAAAAGAAATTGACCGTTTTTTGTCTTTTGATGCAGAATTAGCTGAATATATAGTTAACTGAAAAAAATTATGTAAAAAAGTTTTTAATTTAAACGGTTTTATTGAAAATAATATACTATAAGCAAAAAAAAATATTCAGTAGGTCCCAGGTTCCAGTCATCACACATGAGGGAGAGGCCTCATCAATGTAAGGCATTGATCAGACAAAATATAAAATCGTTGGGCAGTCAACTCAGTTGATAAAATCGTTTAAATTAAAAACTTTTTCATATAATTTTTATTTTCAAGTTTTTAGTTTTTAATCTTGAACTGAGGGTGTGTACTAAATTTCTGATCAATCTGTCAAAAGAAAAGGGGGTCAAATTTGCCTCACAAGATTTGACCCAAACAAACAAATAAACAAACAGGTGAAGCTAAATAAAACCGTTTGAAAATCTAGGTTTATCGTTAACCGTTGTGATTTTTGCTGACAACAAATTGTGAAGAAAAACTAACCTAGACTATATATGTGTATAGCTTAGGTTTAGGAATTGACTAATATGAATGGCGCGTTTATACTTGAAACGTGATATTTTCTAACAACAACAGCTCTAAAAATATTGAATGTCGCATCTATTTTATTTCGAATACATTCACCAAACACAATTATAAATTGAAAAGGTAATTATAGTTTGTCCGTTTTAAGAAAGTGATTTTGACAGGTGAAACTGACGTTCCATAACGACAGAATGCAACCATGCACTTATGGAACTCACTATAAAACTATTCTAATTTAAGTCAAATAAATTTAATAAATAAAATAATTTATACTACTGAGTTGGATGAATGTAATAGGGCATATTTTAGTTTAAATTTCTACAAATAATATTAAATAGTCGCTTGATTCTTCATTTCAATTTCATTCTGCAAGACTTGATTTGAAGAGAGTTTTTTTTTTATTAAATGATGTTACATTTTAATCGTTGTGGAGGTTAGGATTAATCGTTTTGATTTACGAATCGGATGCTATTGACTTGTAAAAAAGTGATAACTTTCGTTATAATTCGTTATAATTAAGTAAGATACTTATTCATTATTTTTTTAACTTTCATTTAAGTTTTTCGTTTCGTGAAACTGAACTGAACAAACATTAATACTAATATTACCAATTCATTTTTATATTTTAAGCTAGTGTTCGAGTGCGTAGCAATAAAATGTCAACTGTGTAAAGTATACTAATATTACCTATGAATCATTTTATATTATAAATAATAAAGGACAATTTAAATATTATTTAACACATTACCTAACATTCACAAGTATCATTGCTTCGTATCTGTTACAGCACTATGAGCCATTGAAATATTTCCGAAATTAAATAACTATTTTTTCGTAATTTTGGATATGTAAAAAAGTGGCGTTCTATGTTTGTATGTTTCTTATTCTGTGTTAATAATAATATCATTTAAAGAGTAACATTTATTGCGAATGCTTTTAGTTTACAATTTCCAGGTCGACTAAAATTAAATTTTCTTTAGGTCATTGTATCTATGTATAATTTGTACGGATTTCCAAAATATTGTACCTAGCTTGCATAGTGCAAGTTTTGCTTATTTTGAGGTCAAAGTTGTGCGAAAAAACGAAGGTCACATGTTAAACAAGTGGTAAGAATTATTATCAACACTAAACATAATCTAGAACATATAATGATCGAAAAATAAGTCCATTTCTTTATTATCTTTTGCAGCGTGATGTTCTATCTAGAGTCCAGGCATATACATAATCTAAGGTTTCACATATAAAACTCTCGTGCATTTTTATGCCAATTTCCAAATCAATTTCTATTCCTGAATCCAATACGTAGCCATAATAGTGTCTAATTATGACTCAATCTGAGAAATACACCCGCGATTCTTAACTATATTAGGAATACAACATGTACCTATATGTAACATAATTATTAAAAAAAGGATAGATATTATTCCCATATAGGTGTAGACAATTAACTAAGCTTTATACAATTATATTGATGATCGATTATGTGTATTCGTAATCGATTTTTTTCACTATGGCTTAAAGACACCCAAGCACTAAACGTCAACTGTCATATTCACTATCCTAGATCGGCCATAGTATATGTAAAGGTATTGTAAACTTAGCAAAAAAATTTGTTAAACCATTATTTTATCTAAAATAAAATAACAAAATGGCGTAAAGAATTCAATTATCACGTTTATTTGGCCAATGCAAATTCGATGTTAAGGGAATGTCAACCGCTTTAGTAATACTTTATAAGCACAATTAGAAGTCAAGAGGGTCTTGCGGGAAATGTTGAAAAGTTTGGCGGAGACTCTTTTTAAGGTTTAAATGCAATAACAGATTGCCGTGTTTATTCCTTGGCTCAAAAGGACGCTAATCTTCAATAGTGATGTTAAATTGAGCTCCGGTTTGGGTGAATCGTTATTGACTTCTTTTTGTTATGAAAATCTTATTATCACGACGGTTTTTCCATACCAAATGAAAATCATATTTTTGTGTGATACACAAGACTCGCTATTATGGAAGGATTTCCCAGTTTTTTTTATAATCTGTACTAGTCTGTACTAATATTATAAAACTAAAGAGTTTGTATGTTTGTTTGGTTGAACGTGTTTTTGAAAAATTTGGTTGATTGATTGAATCGCTGATTTGAAAAACTATTTCAGTGTTAAATAGCCTAGTTATCAAAAAGGCTATAGGCTATAATCATCATGCTACAATCAATAGGAGCGCAGTATCAATAAAAATTGTTGCTAAAACGTGAGAAAATTATTCCTTTTAAAAGATTTCGTTGCGTGCGCTAAATAAACTATTTCAAACTTCACAAAAACAATGTATGAAAGAATTGTTCCCCTTTAATTGTTCAAAAAAACCGCAATAGTATAGGTCTAAAGATAGACCTATACTGTTGCGGATTTTTTAAGTTTAGGTCACTGTAATCTTTTATATGGGAAACAAATTGGTTCACGCTACAAAATAATTATGAAGAGGGTTCATTCTCAAAAGATCAATAGCCAGATCCATGATGGAAAAAATATTATCATCAAATCCATCATGGATCTAGGCAATGAATCCTCTGAGAATAAGCCGTGAAGATATTGCGTAGGTCAGCTAGTAAAACAAATAAAATCGCTTATATCATTATTATGTATGTAACATATGCATATTCATAAAACTGAAACGACAGAAACAAATAATATATTTATATATAATATATAATAATATAGTTATAACATAAATAAAAACGCGACCACTGATCATTTGTAACAGAAAAATAAAGTCATCTACAAAAACTCTTAAACCAAAAAATTCCATATTTTAATATAAAAGTTAAATCGGATAAAAATGTTGTAATATAAAGCGATCAAGGTTGTTGAGGAAAGTTTCTTTAATGAGTTTTATGTGGGACTAATAAATAAGTATGATTTTAAAATTGTTTTATTTTCAATAGGAATCTACATGCATATGCATATCGTGGGAGAGCCACGCTTCGGCATTAATGGGCCGACTCAACCGCAGTGATACCACGGCCTCTCAGAAAACCGGTGGGAAATAGCGCTTCCATAACACACGTTTGCCCCGTAATCCATAAAAAAATTTATTGATGAAGTCTTGGTAGTATTCTCCATATATCCATTCAATAAGGAAACGTGAAAGTATCATCAATACCTATGCCTTAAGTAGACCACTGCTGGACATAGATCTCTAAAGTATAGTAAACATATTGTTAACTAGCTGAGCTTCGCGCTTTTACCCGCGGTTATTGTTGTACCCTTACAACAACAGGGTTACGCCGCGTGTTGAAGGTAGTCTAAAAATTTAAAAAATCCGGAACAAACAAAAATCTTAAAAATTGATTTCTTGATGTAAACTTTCATATGCATTTAGTGAAAGTTATTAATATGAAATTTCAAGCAGTCACTTCAATTTTATTTATTTGTATAGATAAACAGGAAAATGAAATGTATGAACGGTAGATAAATAAGCCCTAATTAGCCTACAAAAAATGTTTATAAATAATGTAAATACAAAATTTAATGACACGTTTAAATTAGACTGACCTGGTAGTAAAAACTTGTGATATGGAAGCTAAGTAGATTCCCTCTCGTAATTACGAATACTGACTGTGCTTCACAAAAAAGTATCAACTTTTCTGCCCTTAAAAGAAAAACAATAAAACCATACAAACATACTAATAATTAATAATAATAGTTAGCAAAAAATCTAGTCTAAGGTTTGAGGTTTATAAGTGAGATAAAGGTGTGAGTGTGAGTTCGTTTATGTCTGTGATAGTCTTATTTATTATTGTACGTATTGGAATTGAACAAAAGACGATTCTATAAACTGTCTCAGTGGCGCAGCGATAGCGTATGCCCTACCTCTATGCGTATGCCCGTCGCACACGCTATCTCTTGCTCACTTGCGCAAACGTTAGCGCTTAAATGTTTGTACGATTTGCAAATATTTGTGTCGTAGTTTTCTTTATTTAAAATGTATGTATTTACAAAAAAAAAGTATTTATGTATTAATGTCAATTGTCTAATACCCATAACACAAGCTCCGCTTTGCTTGGGACTAGATGGCGTTTTGTGTTAGATGTCCGAAATATTTATTCAAAAATATTTAAATATGAAGAACAGATCTTTACTGTCTAAATAACCTAATAAAAAAGTATGTGCTCGATAAAAATATGATATCTTATGTTAATGATCTTTAGCAAAGATAACCAAAATAAAACCCGCATCCTAATGAACGTAAAGCAACGGATTTAATAAAAACTACATTTATTTTCGTTTGAACGCGAATGAACGTTTGCTAAGCTGCACGTGGTCTATGGTCTTAAATTACTTATTTCTTTTCACATTCTATCTACCAAGCTAGGTTCAGTTGCTTGAGTTAATCGTGTTTACTGTGTTCGAGTATCTTATACGTTTATCTTGTACAAAATATATTTTACTACCCACTTTTGTTTTATATAAAACGCTAAATTGATTTATTTGTTAACATTTTTGTATGTTTTCTCAGTAAGCGAAATTTGAAAATTATTTTGAGAAATAACTATTCTTTAACCGTGGCTACCTTTTATTCCTTCTTATCTATTTTTGAAGTAGTAGCAGTAGTCGTGCAGAATGTTTACAAACTGCTCGTGGATGGTAGCCACGTTAAATCTGGGTTTCCATATCATATTGAAAGAAATAACCTACCGAACAAGCCATTGTAGGCTTTAATATAAAAATCAAAAAAGGTTTTGGGCCTAAAATAAAAGCTCCCTACAAATATTCTCATATTTGTGCTGGTATTTAAATCCAATATTTCACTGTAGTTTAAATAGTAATCGTAACTTGTAACGAGAATAAAATACTCAAACATTTTATTCAGTATCTGTTTAATTTTACACAAGTTCGCATAAAAGCTGCATAACTTTTACAGGTTAATAGCCTTCATTTATTTTATACCCAGCGTTCCAGGCAGTTGAGCCGACATGTAACTTGAACGCATGTGACGTGTTCGAAATGTTTACGCGTGGAAGCCGTGCACTATTGCCAGCGACTTCGAGTGGCTGCAATACGGATCTTCATTGGAGACAATTGGATAGGCGGCTACGTGCCATTGAGCAACCAGGTGAACTATATTTAATTTCTCATTTTATGTGTACTCAAGACTGCCAAGTGCAAATTTTAATTTGGATGATAATTGTATGTTCGTTTTTTTATATGTTATAGGCTTCAAAAGTAATTACATACTCTTATTATTATGTCTTGTCTAGAATTCTATGTTAAAGAGAGCCTGGAGAATTAAATAGAATAAACTTCATTGTACATAAATTAATACAGTTTTCATATATAATTATATCAATTTGCTAAACATGTACTTTGACTTAAATGGCGGCCTTATCAATAAAGAGCAATTTCATTCAGGCAACCTTTGGCTGAAGAAATTGATTGTAGAAAGAGGAATTCATGGGCAGTTTTGTGTTAAAAAGAAAATATCTACAGGTTATATAATTATCATCCACAACTTATGGTTTGTTTTCATCGGTAATAGCATCAAAGTTGACAAATAAAAGCTACTTTTTGGAAATCGGTATGCAAAACGCTTACTGTATATATGCCTGAATTTTTTTAATAGACTCCTTTCTTTTTAAGCATTAGGAATATACATCCTTGGTTGCGGAGGACTTCACAAACGTACATGAAACGAACACAAAGAACACCCAGACACAGAACAATAATTTGTGAATCAACAAAGTGTTGTCCTATGTGAGATTGGAACTCACAAAATTTGGCGCAGTAGAAAGCGACGTGGCTACCGCTTAAACCACTGGGCCAACCGTGCAGTCAAAAGTTTATAGAATATATTATCTGTCGTTTTCTTTTCCACAGCTTGGACAATAAGCTTTAGTCAATCTCGTTGGAGGCAGTGTGCGAAAAGTACATGTCGATGTGATTCTGTGCGGCGGTCGCTTAATTGCTGGCGTGCGGGTTTTACTGCACTCACTCCTGACCTGGTCGTTCCTGCTGATTTGATTAATATGTTAGTACATATGAAGATTGACCAAATTTTGCTCACATCTTAGGTCGTCATAGTGCTGGTCACCATGCTGCACTGTCCATATTCGCATTGAGGATGGTGACCACCACTCTTGGATTCTGCTTGTGCTTTCCATCAGGCAGAGCAGAGTCATTTTGGCAGCTCAAATATAAAAAAAAACATTTACAATATTTATGGTCCTCCTAAAGTGACTCTACTCTGCCTGATGGAAAGCATAAGCAGAATTCAAGTGTATTGGTCGCCAGACTCAATATGAATGCAGACAATGCAGCATGTTGACCCTTGCTATGGTGACCTATTGAGACGCTTCTGCATCATTTTGTAGTATTAGGCGTTTGATGTAGTCATGATTCATGATACTGTTAATCGTGAACAATGAAAACCAGCTTTACAATGTCGTATTAATCATTTCCAGAGACTTGGGCACTAACAAACTGCGGACATTGCACAAGACGACATTCAAAGGCATGCGCTCACTCACCGAACTGGACATGTTCGACAATAACGTTGAATACTTGCCAGCTGGTATATTTGACTCACTAGTCAATTTGAGAATACTGTTAGTATAAATTGTATAAATCTTTCTAGAGCGTACTGAAATTTAAGGAAATAGCCATGTAAATTATCTGGTAGTTTTATTAAACCTTTAATAATGCGATTGTGTACAAAATATTTTATAGTTTTTGATCAAACTTACATTAGATTTGATTTAAGGCGATTTAAAACTTCTGTGTTTTTTATAAGAAAACTATAAAATTCTAATCATCATAACTTTTAATTAATTAATTATAAAAAAAATGTTTCTTAAAAATATTTATATTATTTTCACATGAAACTTTTTATCATTGGTCAAAAACAAAAACCTATTTTCATTTACTATTGAATTAAATCAACACAATATTTTTATTAAATAAATTAAATAAATAGGTGCGCAAAAAAAAGATTTATTATAAGAAAATTTTAATACACTCATCTAAGTAAATTCAATCCGCACAATCCTTTTAGTTATGTTTACTGTGCTTCCGTTGAATATTTCATATCGGATTACGTGTAATAAATTTTCCTTTTACCAGGAATCTATAAGGTATTTTCAACTTTAGTCAACTGTTATTACAAATCTGTTTGCAGGCGTCTTCAGCGAAATTACTTGGAAGAAATTGACGGTGATGCTTTTAGATCCACAAAGAAACTTTTTCATGTTGATTTATCAAATAATTTCCTAAGCTCACTTCCTGAAAAACTATTCGTAAACAATTCACTTTTAGAAACGATCGATATTTCAAATAACCATATCACGTACATTCCTTCAGACAGTTTTGTGGGGCTGGAATCATTGCAAATATTGGATTTGTCTAATAATAAAATTCACCGAATAGAAAATGGTACTTTCACACTAATAACCCTTCAAATATTGAAACTCTCGGATAATAAGATATCTAATGTAAGTGAAAATGCATTTGAGAGTTTGCGAGCTTTAGAAACATTATTACTGGAGCGAAATAAACTAAGGAGTATACCAATTCGTCTGTTTCACAAATTGGATTGTTTGACTTTTCTGGATTTGTCTAGTAATAATTTGATGAGTGTAAGTTTATACCAATCAATAAATACAATATGTCGAAAATAAAATTGAACTATTTTAATAACTCTACAAATGTTTTAGCTCACAGGAGTCGAATTCGAAAAACTTCATCAATTACGTATCTTGGATTTAAAGGATAATGCCCTAACAGAGTTACCAAATGATACATTTTCAAATTGCACCAACTTGGAAAAACTTGATTTATCGAAAAACAGATTACGGTTCCTAAATGCTACCTCATTTGCTGGTTTAGAAAATATAACTTCGCTTTTGTTATCTGAAAACAGATTGTTTGAAGTTCATTTCAAAACATTTATAACGTTAAAGAATTTGACAACTTTGTAAGTATATTTTTGTTAATTTTTAGTATGAGAAGCTTCGAATAGAAAAGAATTCGAGAAGAATAAGTTGTAAATAACTGAAACGCTTTGCATATTTTGAATTTTGTTTCATAATAAGTGTTTATCCCTTGAAGTTTCCTTTACCTCATAGTCGCAGAAAGTAGAGGCCCATATTAAAAATAAAAACTTAAGTCATTAATTGTTCCATTACATCAATACTATCTTTATATATATAATTCTTCTGTGAGTGTGTATGTCACTGAACTTCTCTCAAACGACTGGACCGATTTTGATGAAATTTTTTGTGTGTGTTCAAGGGGATCTGGGAATGGTTTAGATTCACAATTTTGTCCGCTGGACAATGTTTTTTTAATTATTTTTTAATTTATTAGTAGTTATGGCAAAACGACGTTTGCCGGGACAGCTAGTACTATATAATATTATAAAGAGGTAAAGTTTCTTACTTTGTTTGTATAGATGTAGGAGGTAATCTTCTGAAATACTGACCCGATCCTTAAAATTCTTTCACTAACAGAAAGCGACACTATTAGGGAGTGATATAGGCCATATTTTTTTGTGATTGAACAGAAAATTCAGTTAAAATAATAGTATTTGTAAATCAAGTCTTTAGTTTACGCCCAACGAAGTGTGCATGGATCGGCCAGTATCTAATATAAATGTCCGACACTTCCATCGTCACGCCAGACGTACTATGATATCTATTCATCGTGTGGGTTTTTGTCATTCCAATGTTCAACTTCACCGTCAGCCGGAATGGGTCGGAAGGCAGATAAGCAAAAAATAGTGTTTTCTTTGTCAGGATATTTTTTCTATTTCAATTTATCATTTCTGTTCTGAGGACTTGTTTATTTATTTTGTTATTCAACATTGCGATAACAAAAAATCATAATTGCCACAAAAGTAATACAAAGGGCGCCACTATCGTGAAATCTTTTTCGTAGTGGTGTCGTAGCGACCCTTATTTGTTTACCATCTTAACTTTTTCATGCCTTTTGTATGGAATGGAAGTTTCTACAAAGATAAAGCAGCCTAATTTTGACTATATTTAACCGACTTTCTCGTCAAACATGTAATGTATATTTTTATCAGCATATAAAATAACCCTTATCTTATTATGGCTACATGAACGAACTAAAAATAATTGTTTAGTTTGTAGTAAATTCCCGATTCCTTCGGGAACTTCACTCGTTTAAACCCGTCATTATTTTATTCAATTATTTATTTTATTTTCACTTCATAAAACTATTATGAAATGTGTGCTTCTCCATGACCCTTAAATTATAGACGCAACCTTCACATTGTGTTAAAATACCATATTTAAAACGCCTTTTTTCACAAGTTAACTGGTTTTAAAGGGTCTTTTGTTAGCAGTATTTACATAAATCAATAATTTTGTAATCAATCTTTATTTCAAGCTAGCTTTATTATTCTATCCGTCGGGAACGGTACTTTTTTGTAGCTTTGACAACGTGTAAACAATATTTTACAATGATAGACAGAATAGTTAAGTGGAATCTTTGCAAGAAATTTACCTTACTCTTAAGTTAATTCTACTAGTTAATACCAGATAGGATATAACTTTCTCGACTAGTATCTATAAATGTTTTTAATGAATGAGATACGCCTTAAATCACTACATATTAAAATATAAAGTCCTTCGCCGCGGTTTTCACTTATTTATAGAGTGATTCTTGAATAAGGGAAACAATTTGTAAAAAAATTAAGTATTTTGGCTGAAATATACCGATTTGTGCTGTAGACGTTGGAAAAAAGCCGCACATTTCAAAGAAACATAGGCTATATTTTACGTAATGAACCCGTGCGAAGCCGGGCGGATCACTAGTAGAATATAATTTATTTCTTAGCTAATAATAATAATAATAATCTTTATTGTTTTAAATAACCTTTTACAATTGCCTTAGAGCTAAAAATTCAATCAATCAATCAATACATTTTACTTCAATGTATAAAACAGATAATTCATTTTGTATTTCATTGATATTACGGGGGTACTTTAAGTACTTGGTATAGAATACCGTAGTTGTTCCATAATTCTTAAAAAAAAATATAATAACTTCTCGTTGTACTTCCATTAACTACTTAACTACTATTAACTGAATCAAATGGTTTTCAGACACTTGGACAACAACATGTTTCCTTCTCTGCCATCACGAACACTGGATTATACACCAAAACTTGCGATTGTTAAATTATCCGGCAACCCGTGGCATTGTGATTGCCATGCGTTGTACATTTCGGCGTAAGTATACATGGTTTAATCAAGTGACAAATCATGGGATGAATTTAATATGCTGATTGTGTAACACATTAATTTGGTGGGATAGCCAATAGTGCAAATGGGCTTCTTAACACTAAATGTCCAATTAGTTTCCCAACTCTTGTTAGACATTTCTCATAAAATTTTTATAACTTTTTAAATGTAAGTGCCATAGAGAAATTCAATTTACATTTACTAAAATATCCGTTAATCTGATATGTGTATATAAAATGACTAACATAACATCTTTTGAAGTTTTACAAAAAAACTCTTCTCTTCTTACTTTAAGAAAAAATACGCTTTAATACCGAACACAATTACAAAATACAACGTAGACTCAACGCAACATTATTAAAAAGGAATAATCTAAACCCAAACTTTCAACTTTATTAGTCGCTGCAAAGTTTAATTTAGTTCATTATCAGACTTGTTCCAAAAGGCACAATTATAGCGATTGTTGTTTCAAGTACATTAGAATCCCCGCAGACTACAAACTTTTTAATAGACTGATAGTTTGATCGGGTTGACTTTTGTCTTATTGGTCGGCCGATACCGAATCGTTGTAATGTGCGCATTCCCATACATCTTCATACTGATTAAGAAACCAAACAAACTATCGGCCGATCGAAAGTCTGCAGTTTGCGGGGGCTCTTACTCGTACTCGTCGATATGACAATCAGAAGTCAGTATCGTTTTACCTCCAGGATTAGTTAACATTGTAAGTTGTTACAATTGAAGCAAAAAAATTTATGTTCAAATCTACGACCAATCAAAAATATATTAACAATTATTGTGTAGGGGAATTAACGCGATCACTTATTAAAAGGTATTACATACCTCTGATTTGCTTGACGTTTCGACCAGGTTGCACTGGTCGTGGTCACAGGCTGACTCTTCGTCTGAAACGTCAGGCAAATCAGAGGTATGCAATACCTTTTAATAAGTGATCGCGTTAATTCCCGTAAACAATAATTGTTAATATATCATGGAACGCGAGAGTTTAAAAACAATCAAAAATATTCCTTTAACAAATACAGTTATGAAAAAAGAACAAAAAAACATATGTAATTTTGAATCGCAGTACAAAATGTGTAGGAATCTAATTCAAGCTGATAAGATTTATTATTCATAAAGGAATTGCACGTAATCAGCGTTTTTTTTAAAGTAATTTATCAATCTGATATCGATCTATACATTTCAAAAATTTGAATATATTATTCAAAGTTGATAATATATGCTATCAAATGATTGTATACAAATTTCACTACAGAATTCGCCGATTTTTTTTTTCTGGTTGCGATTATACTGAGACATTTTTGATCACCGTCACTTCTTCTGCTTCTCATCAAAATCTAAAGAAAAAGTTTTTTTATGTAAGTACCGTATATAAAGTATAGACGGTAGTAACATCAAAGTACATATGCATGTTAATTATAAGTTACAAACAGACACTGCAATTCTATTCGAAATGATTCAATAGAAAGTTGAGTCACTCACTCACACGTAAATTAATGGGGTAACCAAAGGCTTATTAAAGGTCCGCTATACTAACGACTACAGTATTAATCCCGCTGATGCAATTGGAGGTTAGAAAGCATGTTACCAATTAGTATTTCTCAATTGGTAATTGAGAAATGAAAATCTTCATCATCACCTAAACTTTGTACTCTATTCGAATCATCACCTCATCATAGTTTTTGCAATTCCGTAATTTTCTGTTGATATACAACACATATTTAACTAGATCAACATCAACAGCCTTTAACAGTTCATTGCTGTCCAGCAGTATAGGCCTCGCCTAACAAAGGAGATTTTGGTCTCAATTTTGATGATTCTTTTTTAAATGGAAAGGAGATATCCCAACGGCGGTACCATGAAGAGGAGTGGTGACATTTCGTATTCTTAACTCGTCACCACGCGCACGAGATTTAATGAGATAGGAATTGCTTACATACATTAGGTACTATTTGTATACTATTTGTTTCGGAGTTTGGGTGTTTATAAGTATAATATGTATGAATTAAAATATATATGTGTATATATTACACTTTAATACAAACATTATACAAACAATTACTTATACTACTTATACAATTAATATACTTACTTACAATACTTATATAATTAATTTTCAATTACAATAAAAAAAAAGAATTATGTTTTTATATTAGTTGTCTAGTACATATAACACAAGCTCTGCTTAGCATGCGACTAGATGGCGTTGTGTGTTAGATGTCCGAAATATTTACTTATTTTTATTTTATTTATTTATACAATAACTTTACCTACCTGTTTTCTTTAAAATACTTCAAATCTTTCAACCTTTTGTAATAACTATGCATTATTGCCAAAAACAGTGTTAAACAAAATCCATTTATTTTATCATTGATATAGATTAGATATCAACAATCAAAATCCAACACCATCACGACCAATAATTTCAATTGTGAGATAATCAGTACAAGAAAGTACCTACTTTCTTGTAAAAATAAACTCTTATATACGCGAATTGTTTCATCTGATGTCTAATGGCTTCTGTTTACAGTCATTTTATCGATTATAATTTGTTTTCAACAATACTTATAAAGTCATCCAATTGTGATAAGTAGTAAAACGAGCACAGTTTTTCAAGATATTTAGTACAACGTGTCGTTGAAAAATGGTACACAAGATTTTTGAACAAACCATATACAATTAAAATACTTATAAAGTAAAATAAACTGTGGGAAAGCCACGCTTCGGCATGCATGGGCCGGCTCGACAGGAGTGATACCACAACCACACTGAAAAACGATGCGAAACAGCGTTTTTGTGTCATCGAGGGAGGATGAGGATACCGGAAGCCCATCCCTCTCTCCATCCCACAAAGGCCGGCAATGCCCTTGTGACGCCTCTGGTATCCATGGGCGGAGGTAATCGCTTACTATCAGCCGATACGTCGTCTCGTTTGCCCCCTATTACATAAAAAAAACGATTCCGGTTACTTTTTGCAAATGAGCTCATCTTTTCTTTTTCTTTTTTAACATAAGATCCATCAATCTATACCCATCACGGCTGTCTAGTCCCAAACTATGCAATGTCTGTACAATGGTAACCAGATTTTTGATAAACATACTTATCTATTTCTAAATAGATGCATATCTATATATATAAAAGAAAGTCATATTAGCTACACTATTTATAACTAAACAACAGCTGAACCGATGTGGTGGGGAGGTAGCTTAGAACCAGGAGACCGACATAGGTTACTTTTTAAATGGTTTTTTTACTTTGCGTCGCAGCGTTAACCGCGGTTGTTGTTGTACCGCGGGCAACACTGCGGAGCTCAGCTAGTTACAGATAAATGAAACCTAGACACAGAACAAATGGTCGTGTTCAGTAGTGTTCATCACACAAAGATTTATCCTGGGTGGGAAGAGAACGTACGACCGCCTTTAGTTTAACAGTCAAGATCACTAACGACTAGGCCAACAAACCCGTAATAAAATAATTTTGATTGTTTTAGCACTGACAGTGAAAATATTATTAGTATTCATTATAGTTTATTCGCTTAGACACGGTCACCTTGATCACGGCTCTAACGCACGTGTGGCAAGCTGCCTTAAAATCAAAAGGCCCGCCTGCGGCGTACACCCTCAAGCAAGTATCTTTTGTCAGTTTACGCCGTTGTATGAATTAATATATTACTATTTCACAACAATAAACACAATTACTTGCGGGTACACCGACACTATTTAAACAAATAGATTATACATGATATTAACAGAGATTTCCATTACAGGTGGGTGCGGTTAAACGAAATGAAAATATGGGACTATTCGCCTACTTGCGTGTCACCTTGGTATTTAGAAGGTCATTTTCTCAAGAAACTAAAGTTTCCCGAACTTTGCTCAGGTCAATGGGCAAGTATGGTAAACCTTTCACCTCGTCTACCTATTCAACACCTTTTAGCGCTTAATGTTTCAGTCAATAGGAAACCTCAGGACAGCATGGAGCAAAACCATGACGTCACTACTATTGATGCTTGGCATTAGTTAGTTTTATATAGTACTTTGAATACCTAATACTTATTTAAGTAAATATAATGAGAAAGTTCAGCAAACAACAATGGTCTTTTCTTACGATGTTAATATCTCGATTCTTATTACAAACATATGTGTATATCTACATCAGAATATTAAGTAGTTATTATTGCGTGTGTTTACGACTAAAAACAGTTTTTTTTATTATTTAAATATATATGACAATATTCAAAGAACCGCTGTGGATTCTATTTCGGTTATTACTTATTTTTTATAAAAATGTATACACACAAAAAATATATCATAATAATGTTGTGTTTATAAAAATAGAGCATTTTTATTTAAATTTGACTTCATAATTTATCGAAAAAGGAAGTACTTTTGATTAACATAATTATTATCTATAATATAATTATTATCTACTGTATGAATCTCTGACATTCATTTTGTTAATTCAATATTACTGTATCATACAATTAAAACAAGTGTAATTTCTTATACTTATTACATATATTTGTAGGTTATATAAAAGAAATACGACTCAGTCTACTATGACACAGCTGAAGTGAAGTTGGTTTTTATAATTTCAGCGATTGCTATCAGAACACACAAGGTTTTAATCAGTTAAATAACCGATTACCGTTTAGTGGCAAGGTAAACCTTATATCTTGCTAGTGGACGGTGGCGATATACAAAGTTCTTCACAGATTTTCTGCAATTAATGAAATGAAATTATATTGAAACCCCAATGCCAAGTAGGACAGTAATTTACTCATTTTATTACGCTTTATATACAATTTAATCACATGTCGATTGCACATTATATTAGGAGTATAAAATCTTAATCTGATACAGCTTGAACGATTAATCTGTTTAAATATTACAATTTATGTCAATTTAATAAAATGTACGTAGAAGTTTCTTTGTATTAGGTACATCTTTATTTTTCTTCTTAAAGTTCAATATTTGACCACTGAAAACCGCTGCAAATACTACCTCGTGATCGTCAGTTGGTAGTATCTACATGGGGTATTTAAGTTACATTTAATTCTGGAGTTGCATTTCTCAGAAGACGCAATTTTATTTTTTAGATATGAAGGAGGTGTTAGTGTAAAGTTAAATTCAAGTTTGTGGGGTTGCAACCTTTGTCCCCCGGCCGCCGGAAAAACGGGTGAAAATGGTTTTTATGGTTTACCTGCCAAGCTATGGGTCTGATTTTTTTATCTGGTCCATTGTTTGGCTGATAAATCATAAAAACGTACAAATGTTTTTTTGGTTTATATTTCAAACTATAGGTCTGACAAACTTACTACCTCCAACTTACTAAATTTTGTAGAATAAAATTTATATCGAGGCCATTCAAAAGTGAAACAAAGTTACAGTAATAGCTCATACATTGAGCAAACCAAAGCTTCACGGCGTACTGACCACTACACGCTTGGTAACTAAGGAAAAATATCAATCCAAACTTTTGCATTTATAAGAGTACCTAGTAAGATAATACAGAATTCCATGTGGTGACGGAAAATTAAGCGTCGTCATATCAATTCATCCCGTGAGCAAGCTACACTGGACATAATCACAACAGAGATAATAAAAATTTGATACAAACCCTGTGCCAACCCGCTTGACACTGGTCAAGCGAGTTGGCACAGGGTTTATATTCATAACCAACTGGACCCGAGGTGGCGGCGCGTAGTGTTCCCGTGCGCCCCTTTTAAGAAGTCGCGAGGGGATTTTTCCCCTCGCTGACGAGAAGTGGCCCGCAGAGGCGGGCTGGCACCAGCCGGGGATTGCGGTTGTCTCTCAAGTTCCCGCGATCCCCGGCGTAGGTGAGAGAAGGAACACCGGGGGGTTTTAGTCAGTAGGAGTCTGACAGACCCCTTCGTCCTTTCCCCAGGGCGAAGGACATCCATGAGGATTTTCCCCCGTCAAAAAAAAAAAAAGGGTTTGTATTCATAATATTAGTAGCTCAAAACCTCATTTCCGAGGAGAGTCCTATATTCAACAATAGAGTGCTAAAGTGTGTCAATGATGATGAAGATTGTCATTTTCATTCAGAGGTTAAAAGATCATATACATATCCATTACTTTAGAGACAATTATCTACCTATTGGTAGACCATTTTTAATCTTTATTAAGTTCAAAACATCTCGTGAGTACACTAAAGGATGTCTTGCGATGTAAACATCTTCTTCTATAAACTATTCAGTAGACAACCGCAATCAAGTGAAGTCACAGACTACTTGATCTCCCCAAACGAAATGGAAGATTTTTTAGCAAATACATGTGGACATATGATGGAATGAAATAATCGCATTAAGTTCGCCTTTGTACTTCATGTGCACAAAGTTCAGAAATAAATAAATATAGATTTAAAGTAATAACGAACAATGTTGGTATTGGTAACTCCTGCAAAGTATTATATATTAAGTATAATAGTATAATATAGTATAATATAATATAGTATAATGTAGTATAATATGTTTGACAGGTGGTAATAAAAATTCCACACAAAATTCTACCTTCGCAAATTGTTTGTTTATTGGAGAGATACTAAAGGTATTCCGTTTAAATAGCGATGAAAAACGTGCAAGTGCATGGAATTCGTGTAATTTGATTGCTTGTTAGAAGGTAACTAGTGAACTCTGAAAAAAATCTCAAAGTCTTACGATAAACATGAAGGGCTTTATAGGTAAAGAAGACAACTGAACAAAGAAAAACATAAATGTACTTTTTGTTATGTTTCAATCTTTATTGATTACATATTCAAACATAATTATTCAAGCCCGCAAATTTATTAACATTTAGAATAAGCTCTAACTTTGAAGTTTCAGAATCAAGAAACATCAAAGAAGTTACGAAGAATATTTTTGAAGGAATGTTTGTATTTCACTAACAAAGTAGCTATGAATTTCAAAATGGGTAGGTGAAGATAAAAACTCTACTGACATAAATTTCCCAAAATGTGTGGTTTCTACAATCTAAGCGTACTATACGCTTAGACCGTATTGTACCGTATTTATCTTTCCATAATCGGCAAGACATCATGACTTGCTCAGCAGTCTCAAAACTGAATAAATATAAATGCGCATATATTTAATTATAACTTCTAAATTTCCAAAAAATAAATGTCTGAGCTGTCGCATGTAGTAAGTCTTTGAAGTATTATGAATATTAGTGTCCTAGGTAAGGTACACACATGCCAGTGATTGTATAGGGTGTCGGATTTACTGACAATGTGTCACAAACGTGGGTGCTACTGACAATCAAACCACATTTCACTTTATAAATCACATCAAAAGTTATTCTAAAAAAGTAGTCCAAGTTACTCCCTGGATCATCAGCTACCTGCCTGAGAAAGTCTCGTCAAAATCCGTCCAGCCGTTCCAGAGATTACCCGGCACAAACTAACAAACAGAAAAAAAAATTCATTTTTGGTGTATGTACCTTGTATACATACATATGAATATAGTAAACAGCGGTTATTTTAATATTACAAACGGTCCAATTTTATTCATTTATATATATAAAAGAGGAAGGTGACTGACTGACATACCCAGAGATCAACGCACAGCCCAAACCGTTGAACCTAGAATCCTAAAATTATGCATGTACGTTCTTTATATAACGTAAGTGAGCACTAAGAAAGGATTTTTTGAAATTCCACCCCTAAGGTCGTAAATCAGAGGATGAAAGTCTGCGTGAGTGGAGCCCCGTGCAATAGCTAGTTTGTATATATATTGTGTAGATTAGATAAGGTTAGAACGGTGAACTGTGTGCGAATGCAAGCGAGTGAAGTGAGCGATCCGGATCTCCTTTTCCCATTCTCGTCATTTACTCATATTACCAGCTGCACATTGAGTATTGTATGGAATACTGGATTATACAGATTATTAGTAACGTATATTTATTTAGTTAAGTATATAATATAAACGACTACAAAAACGCTAACATATGAGCCTTGGGCGTGAGATCTATTGTCTGACGAGTTAGCTCAAGAGTGTATTAAAACTATAAACCCTTTACTGTGTAAGTGGTATCTACAGCTACTTATTACATTTACCACTACTATGAGAATCTTTAAATCGTACTTAGCCTTAATATCCGAAATGTTTTTAATATAGTTGAAAATATCAAAGCCTCCAACCCTAGCATTGAAATATAATTATGAAGGAACTAATCGCACCGTCATCAGTATATATCCAAAATGGAGTCATTAATAAATGTCTAGACAATATTTTGCGTATTATTTAATGAGAATTCATGGGATTTCCACTACATGCTATTGTTAAACATGTTTATCAGTGCATGAAGAAGCGTCATTACATAAGATAATTTCTGAACAACCTGAGATGGCGCTAACTAATTATTTAACTAATAAACAATGTAATAAATTGTCGCAAATGGATTTTTGTTGAGATTTAATTTAATTTAATTTAATTTATTTAATGGTTTACCAGTAGTTATAACACTAAAACATTTATAAGTATAAAACAGAGAGATAGATGTATAATATGTAAGCTATTACAAAAAAATATGTAAATAAGTATTCTAACAACCAATTTAGCCACCTTAATAGCAATAATAACAAGCTCCGATAGTTTTAAGTTAGATAGCGTTGTGTGTAAAATGTCCAAAATATTTATTTTATTATTATTTATTTCATTTTTTTTAATTTAGTAAAATTGCTCCCTATTAACAAGTTCAAAACAAATTGTGATGATGCAGAGTTTGATCAATACTATCATTAAATAGAAAGTCTAATCACCCACCAGTATATTATATTAGAAATATTACAATTCCAATTATTATATAATTTACAGAAGATCACTTCATTTATGGAGGTTTGGTGACTTTCATGTGCAAAGAAAACAAACTGTAATACTGTATAACAACTATAATCTGAACAGGTTGAGCATCACTACTATTGTGTATCACCGCTACAGCAATGAGCATTTTTCTTTAGCAGTCCATAGCAACGCACGCAATCCCTGCCCACTGAGATCAGCAAAATACAGCTCCGACTCACAGCAACTACTCATTATAGACCACCACAGGCGTTGCGATTGGCTATTTGATCAGTAAACGACGAGAGCGCATTAATGTGAAAGAAACTCACAGCAGGGCTGGTCTGAATGTCACCCCCTTTTATTATCAAGGAATAAAACGTTCCTTCTTCTACGCAGGTACAGTACTAGTAAACCTTAAAGTTTTTAAACATGTGCAATTAGAATAGTCATTACTTAGATAGAGTTATAAAGCAATATGCATATGCAATGATGAAAATTGTTATCAAGAGCCGTACTAGTTCTTCGTATTTAATTTTATATTAAAGATGATAGAGATATAAATAGAGGGAGATAGAAATTGATTGATGATTCATAATACTAATTAAAATTTATTACATTTAATAATTTTAATTAATGTTTATACTAAAAATGTCCCATAATACATGTTTTTAGTTCTTTCTGTCTGTAATGCATTTTCGAGTAATGGATAATACTTACGATGTGGATATTAGAGACATAAAACTCATCATATTTTTTATGAAGCTAAAAAATTTAAATGGATCTGGGCCGGACACGTATGTCGGATGATGAATCCAGACCAGTGGGCCAAGGTCGTCGTCGAAGGCTGGGTGCTTCAGAGTGGACGCCGACGACGAGGCAGACCCCGTAAAAGATGGCGCGACGATCTAGACGCCTATCGCAGAGACTGGCCGGAACTGGCCTTGGATAGAGAGAAGTAGCTTATTGCAGAGGAGACCTTTGCCCAATAGTGGGACACAAGACTCATAAAAAATCATAGTCTTCTTCAGAATATTATTCAATGTCGAACCATTAATGATAAGATTAATTTTCTCTATACAAAAGAAATGTGTAATCTTATATTTTATCATGAGCGACGCAATTAGGTTTATTGGGGACGCCCATACATAGATAACAATACGTCATATAATACGGTGAAGTATTCGTTTTTAATATGAACTTAGGTATTTTTCTACGAACAACAACGATTTCTCCTTAATGTATCACGTTGAGCGGTATCCAGTCCGGAGTACTGATGAATTTCGATCGAGTATTCCCGGAAGTCATACATTGATTTGTGAACATATGAATACTGTAATTTTGATCTTTTATTAGTGCACGGTGGATGTAAATAAAAGGGCGGTATATATTATAATAAATTCGCAAAAACTGGGCCAAAACGATATCTCAAATTTTGTAGCTTTTAACGAGGAATAAAAAAAACCTTATTAACATGACACATAATTAGAAACATGTGAGTATCAGAGCAAAACAATGTAAAGAATATTATCTAATCTGCGTCCGAGTATAGCGTATTACGGGTCCGGCAGATAGAAAGAAGTACCTAATGTTATAAAGATATTGTGATTAACAAACAAAGAAACATTAACGAGTGTGTATACTTTTGTTTAAAATTCATTTATTGTTCTTCAATACAGCATTAATTGTCACAGTTCCAGGCACAGCTGGTTAACAATCACGATCTACTTCTTTGCTATATTCTCCTTGAAGCCTCATGTTAAACTTTTATAGCTAAGACAGTTTGTTCTCAACTATCTTAGTCATTGATCACGATACTATTTCCATCATGACTGTACTGTTCAATTTTTGTCCAATTTCTCAAAAACTTAATTCTCAAGTTATAGCATAATGTTACTTATAACCATTGTGAAAACCGTTTCGAGGAACATATCTAAATACTATTTAATACGCAAAAAACAAATAATAATTTTGAAATCTCTCTAATAAAGTGATAGGAAGCATAAAATACTTTTAAATCACGAGAACTATGTTAGAAACTAGTGGTGTACTCGTAGTCTAGTTAGTCTAATCGCTAAAAAGCCAGCCGCCAACAGGACCGCAAGCTGCCAGAGAGTGGGGACCTCTGGTAGCTGATTAATTGGAGCGATCAGCGATAGGGGAGCGGCCTATTCGCAAAATTGCAGTCAGGCCGCAACATGTAACGGTTAGGCCGACAGGCAGGGGGACACCTAGGTTTCCCCCAGGATAGAGTCTCCATAGACGCAGCGTCATTCCTGGGGGGAACGTCGCTGGGGTAGTGTTTAGAGGAATTACCACATACACGGCTCCGCAGTCCTCGAGGAGCCGGAGATCCGAAGAGATTTTCCACCTCGTCAATAAAAAAAAGGTAGGTAATCTAATTCTATAGCTAACAATTACGGTTCGAAATATTTTCCGAAACGTGGCTCGAAAAATACCTACAAAGAGTTTAATGATATTGTTATCACGATATTTCCGTAGATATGAATCCACAGATATTGTAATCATCATCAAATTATTGATATTTATCAACACTTTATTTAGTTGTGTTTTCATATATTTTCAAGCGTGACGTGTGCCGCTCTTTTGATCTACTAATTGTGTCAATAAGTCTTATATCTGTTGTTTCATTATATGACGTGGGTATGTGTATAAAGTGAAAAGTACTAAAAGTGACGTTTATTACACTCGCCGGTAAGTAAAAGCTTATTATTATTTACACGTGTATTACAATCTTACTTTTTAACCCAACTTATCATTATTGGTTGTTACTTTACAGGCATGCCAGCTTTTAATTGTGCAATAATTTTTCGCAACTGGACATTATGAAAATGGGAATTTTATACCTAATTATTTTATTAATTAGAGTCGGTTTCAGTACGAGTAATCGTAAGTTATTTTGACTTTCAATATAGTTAAGACAATCACATTCGATTTGTATCATTGTATTGACCCTTTTGACCATTCTGTACAACCTAAATAGTACAGACAAACATTTATAATTTGTCTAATTACGTTTAGTTGACAGTAATTAATTTTTGAGTGCTTGTTAATTTTCAAGTACTTTTAATGGTTCCTTCAACTTGTTTGCAATTTGTAAAGATATCGATAGCAGTCAATATTAAGATTAGTCATTCTTGAATTGAAAATGTATAATTAAAACATATAAAAGTTTGTTTTACCTTTAAGCAGGTTTAGCAAATTTTAATCTTCGTTAGGTCCCCTTCTATCTGTTTCATTTCCCTTTTATTATTACAGAATGCTCAATTGGAGGTCCTAATAGTGATTTCATCACTATAAAAGACATACAAAGAGGTGTCATCTTTGAGAGGACCACGACTAACGTTCAAAGTAAGTATTTGAATAAATGTATATCTAATAAGGACTTAATACAATAGTCTCAGACGTTTATCAAAGTTTCTAGTATATTGGTACTCTTAATGTTCTTTCAAAGCGTCTTTTGAATAGAAAACCGTAAGGTCGACGGAGTATATGTTAGAGAATCTTATTTAGCCTCATGTTAAAATAGATGGCTGAATATTGTCACCACGCAAAATAATTCAATCAATAAATGACAGTGTAAGAAAAATCTTAAAGAGTGGCAATTCTTTTTGAGTTTAATTTATTTACTATAAGAGTATCATACCGAGAGCCTCGATAAGTTTTGCATCATCATGTGTAATACCAAAGAAAAACACTGAGTAGATTTAAGTCCATCAACGAATCTTCAATTCAAACAAAAGTCACCTATATTAACAATTATTTATACGGGAATTAACGCGATCACTTATTTAAAGGTATTACATACCTCTGATTTGCCTGACGTTTCGACCAGGTTGCACTGGCCGTGGTCACAGTGGCGCCGATGAGCCAGTCATAATAAGTGATCGCGTTAATTCCCGTAAAAATAATTGTTAATATATCATGGAACGCGAAAGTTTAAAAGTTAGAAAAGTCACCTAACCTTTTATAATATTATCCATCACTTGAATCAAACTATAACCTTTCATCTTGCAAGGTGATGTATTACAACATTTTTAGCAAAACTCGGGAAAGCCCCTACAATTCGTATAGTCTTAACAGTGAATTACTGTATCGTTACTTACAAAGTACGTTATAAAATTCAATAAAAAGTTTTACTCGGCTTATACGATGATAAGAACACAGGACAGTTAATATTTTTAGGAGACGAAGCTTAGAAGCGTAAAAAAAAACGTAAAAGTAGCTAGAGACTGCATACAAACTTCAAACGAGGCATAAAAATTCCAGCGTAGCTGATTTGAAAAATGAATAAAGAGCGTACTCCTTCTTAAAAGGCCGGCAACGCACTTGTAACACTTCTGATGTTGCGGGTGTCCATGGGCGGCGGTAATCGCTTACCATCAGGCGATACGTCTGCTCGTTTGCCCAATATTCCATAAAAAGACAGATGATTAGCAATAATTGTAATCCCTAAATGTCTATAGAATGATTAGAATATTAAAAACATAGATAAAAACCAAATATGTAGATAGGCATAGCTGCAAAATTCTAGCTTTATAATGGAAGTTTCCTGATATAATACGGATACATATAAAACAAATGGCGGTGGCGCAGTGGTAGCGTACGCGACTGCTGTTCTTGAGGTCTCGGGTTCGAGTCCCGGGTCGGACCAAATGTTTGTGTGAACTGCAAATATTTGTTTCGGAGTTTGGGAGTTTTCTATGTATAATATGTATGTATTTACAAAAAAAAAGTATATAAGTATCTCTCTGCTTAGTTTGGGACTAGATGGCGTTGTGTGTTAGATGTCCGAAATATTTATTTATTTATTTTATTTGTTGCATTTACATTTATCTCTATATATAAAAACACGATATCACGCGTGAACGGCTGAACCGATTTCGCTAATTCTTTTTGTTGGATAGCCCATTTAGCGAGGAAGGATTTAGGCTATGTAACATCACGCTACGACTAACAGGAGCCGAGTGTCGACCGAAAATTTTGGGGAAATAGGAAAAAAATATTTCTTATGGAGAGACGCAGACGAAGTTGAGCGGGTCAGCTAGTTTACAATAAGAAAATAACAAAAGTACGGATATGGATGGAATGGAGACATCATAATAAAAACCCGGATGAAGAAAAAATATCATCATCTGTAATAATTTAGACAAAACCGCAAAAGACGAGATTAATAAACTAACAAAATAAAATAAAAATCAAGCAGACTAGAAATAATAAAACCAAGAAACTAAAGCTAACGATAAAATGTTATTGTTGATCGGTAGTTAAGGTGCTAGAAAGACGAGAAATCAACTTCAAATAGATTCCTCGATAAATCTTAGATAAACAATAAGTAATAAACTTCTGAACACAAGAGTCTAGAAGTCCCTAGTGTCATCATACAAGCGCCTGAAACAAAACTACATCGTTGCCGTTACCTACCAAATTAACAGTTATTATAACAATGGAACATGTTACATTGCAATCTTCTTTAAACATGATTGAACAACGTAGCCAGAAGTATAAAACTCGCATCACGTCGTTTATATTTAAAGACAAGAATATCCATGGAGACATATGTATGGCTTCTATCAGCTATGTATTCTATCATGTGACACACCGTCATATGCTCTACCTAAGAGCATATTATAATTTAGAAGAACTCTAATAGAATAAAACAAGTAACTTCCTGTTGTTATGGTATAATATTCCCGTTTGCCTTTTACGATACGAACGATACCGAGACGTGAGCACGTGCAACAACTAGCTCATGAACGGTAAAAATGTAATTAGACAAAGTAACAAAAATTCATTTGTATGAACGAGAAAAGCTATGGTCTACATATATTTTTCTTATAAAATCCAATCAATTAAAAATATATGTAAGCCAGCTACGCCCAGCGGTGTGATTGTATCTTGTCCATCCCATGGAATATTACATTATCGCCTGTATACAATGTACTATTTCAGACTACACTGTATCTCTCTGCTAAATTTCGTCAAGACATACAAATACCTACATTCAGTCGTTTTTGCATGAAAAAGTAACAAACATTCATTCTCACAAACGACTGCATTTATATTACTAGGTTTTGGCCGCGGTTCCATCCGCTTATATATCGATTATTGTGGTAAGAGTTGCTTTATTCCTCGACAATCAAAGTCGCTCTGTGCCATATTTTATTGAAATCGGTGTAGCGATTTAGCCGTGAAAGAATAACAAACAGACAGATAGACCGACAGAGTTACTTAAGAATTTATAATATTACTGTGAATGACATGGAAGTATGAATCAGTCGGAAATAGGAGAGGATTAAGTTTCATTTATGTTACTACTTTTTTAATTCAAGCAACGAAAATACGCAGTAACATGATGTATACTCCTGTTACAGGTATTCAAAGTTATGACTTCGGTCAGCAATTGAATGGTGGACCTTATTTTACTCTCGATCTCGTCGATTCTCGTTTTGTAATTGAAACGAGCAAAAATTTTGAATATTATGAAGAGAATGAAACTTTGCTCACGGTAGCAATCACAGTTACATTTAGTTGTTTGAGTGGTCCTAATGAAATGTTGGTAAGTATTTTATATAATTATGATACGTTATTTTTATAAAAAATATAATTATAAATACATCGGTATTATTTATTTACATATGGGCCTGCCAAAGTGAATCTACTCTGCCTGATGGAAAGCATAAGCAGAATCTAAAAATGGTGGTCACCATACTCATTGCAAATGCAAACAATGCACCTATGCAGCTTGGTGATTCACACTATGGCGGCCTAGTGGTGCTTCTGCATCATTGGATCTCCGGTCTCGCATTTACCAACGAAACACGACAGCACGGACACTGTCATTTTACGTTGATCTTCTGTACGAGGGTAGTACCGCCCCTGTCAAGCAGACTCGTCATGTTGAAATCAGCGAGGCTCTACCTGTAGAAAATAGAATTAAAGAAATGTAAATTCACTAGCTGCCCCGGCAAACGTATTTTGCCGTAAAAAAAACATTTAGGGGTATAAAAAATAGATGTTGGCCGATTCTCAGACCTACTGAATATGCATATAATCATAAAAACCGGTCAAGCCGGTTTCGGAGGAGTATGGTAACCAACATTGTGACACGAGAATTTTAAATATAAGATTCAGTTGTTAGTATGCTTAACAACAGTTTTTTAGCATAATATAGTTCTCCTTAGTAAGAGATCAGACGCCTAGGGAAATATCTAATTTCGTTACTTTCAGTTATGATAATTCGAATTGGTACAATTTTTATTTGTAAACACATACAATAATTTCTTAAATATCGTTTTCAGAATTCCTAACTCCTTTGATCAGCTCTTTTTTTTTTAAATCGATTATGGTATTAGTGAGAAACTAATTTATTTCTACCACGTTTTCAGTTGTTAATAATAAGCATTATTGATACTAATAACAATGCACCGGTGTTTTTACCATCTGATGAGTTTACCTACACTGTAAAAACACCATTCGCAGCTGGATTACCAATCACAGGGTGTTTTGATGCCATAACTGTGAGAGACATTGATCTCACAACTCAGAGAATAGACTTCGCAATAGAAGAAAATCCATATTTTGAAATTGCGTATGATGAAAAATTGTCAACTACACCTAGAGAATTCCTAGGAGTTTTGCGAAGTACATCCTTTATACGAGATCTGCTAGAACCTATTACATTGAAAATCACTGCAACGGTAAGTAATTTATATTTGAACAAATTTAAAAAAAAAAAGCTATAAAAACGTATTATGATATTAATTAGGGTAAACACATTTGTTTATTTTTTATAAAATCGTACATTATTTTTTTTTATATATTTGGCCCTGCCAAAATGACTCTACTCTGCCTGATGGAAAGCATAAGCAGAGGTCACCATACTGCGAATGCAGACAATGCAACAATGCAGCATGGTGACCAACACCATGGCGGGCTAGTGATGCTTCTGCATCATTGGGCCTCCGGTCTCGCACTCACCAACGAAACACGACAGCATGATCGCTGTCATTTTACGTTGATTTTCTGTGCGAGGGTAGTACCGCCCCGGTCGAGCCGGCCCGTTCGTGCTGAAATCAGCGTGGCTCTACTACCTTACTCATTATCAATTCGTAATCAGATCGAACAACAACGTTATAAATATTGTATTCATAGTTACTGAGAACTTAAAACAGAAGTACAGAATGTAAACTTTAATAAAACATTATAGTTGACGTGTAAATTGTGAATTTTGATTTAACCAAATTATTTTGTGGATGGACGAAGATACTGATAATATATATAATATATAATTATATAGATTTTTACTTTTCAAATTTTGTAGTATATATTATTTATATAAACATATAATCTATACTAATATTATAAATTCGAAAGTAACTCTGTCTGTTGGTCAGTCAGCATGGAAATACTTTGATTACTAAAGACATAGGCTACTTTTAAAGACATACACACACTCAAAAGCTAGTATTAGATATTTTCACAACTTGTTTGAATGGCGTGCTGAGAAACTGCCTCGGTGGCGTAGTGGTTGCGTATGCGACTGCTGTGCTTGAGGTCTCGGGTTCGATTCCCGGGTCGGACCAAATGTTTGTATGATCTGCAAATATTTGTTTTGGAGTTTGGGTGTTTTCTATGTATAATATGTATGTATTTACAACAAAAAAAGTATATAAGTATTTATATCAGTTGCCTAGTACCCATAACACAAGCTCTGCTTAGCTTGGGACTAGATGGCGTTGTGTGTTTGATGTACGAAATATTTATTTATTTATTGAATGTTTCCAGGATGTCGACCTGACGGGCGACCCCCCACTGACAACAGTTGCTACAGTTACTTTTATAGGAAAAACAACGTTCACCTTCCCTGAAAATCCTATATTCTCTCAACCGTTTTATTTCGCTAAATACACAATGGACCATCAAGTTGTTCTTTCGGAACCAATTTCTCTCCAAAGTGGCTCCCACCACCTTGTGACTTTTACTTTATATGGAGGTAAGAAGATTCAAATTAATAATAAAGTTACACTTTTGAACTAAAGTTCAAAATTTAATCGAATGTTGATGCTGATGAAAGCAAGTCCGAAAACAATTTAGGCTTTGAGAAATAAATAACACGCATACACAAACTGCTTTAAAATTATATTGTTCTTTAGAATTACTTTATATTGATGTGTATTTTATAAGCTTTTTACCCGACTACGGCAAAGCCAAAGGAGGGTTATGATTTTGACAGGCTATGTATGTATGTATGTATGTATGTATGTATGTTCATTTGTTCCCTCCTAGCTCCTTAACTAATCATTAGATTTGGACAAATGAGGTGTCTCTAGAAGCGTCATGATCGTCTTCTGGTTATAGGCTATATGAAGTGTCACTGAATCTAATGTGGCGCCCTCTAGCCGACATAAAGTACTGTACTAAAAAAAAAATTCGAGATAAATATGCCGTGTTTGGTATCATTGGAAAGGGCATTACTTGTACATTTCAAAAATACATATATTATTAGCATTTGTTCGTGACTTTGTCCGTATTTATTCGATAAGTGTGATATTTCTATGGTATGCTTTTTTGTTCCCTCATTCTTTCTAAACTAGTCAAAATAAGACAAATGAGGTATCGTTAGAAGTGTCTTGATTGTCCGCTGCTAAGAGGTTATATGACGTGTCACTGAATCGAATGTGGCGCCCTCTAGCCGACATAAAGTACTGTTTTAAAAACTAAATTCGAAGTAAATATGCCGTGTTTGGTATCATTGGAAAGGGCGTTACTTGTACATTTCAAAAATATATATATTATTAGTATTTGTTCGTGACTTTGTCCGTATTTATTCGATAAGTGTGATATTTCTATGGTACCTATTTGAAATAAACTTTGCACAACAATGAGTTTTATAAAGGCACCAAAACATTTTAAATAAAAAAAAGTAAAAACTAAAACCCAACTACGACAAAAAACGACGCTAAAAAAGTATGAAACAAGTTTCAAAAGCCGTAGTCACGCGTTGTTAAAGTGATATGTACCATATGGTACATTACACTACATGGACTACGGTTTTTGAAACTTAGTAATGTACTATAGTCTGATTGATGATTATGCTGATGCCAGCTATTTAGATCTCACTGAAGACCAACTAAATAAGCTTGAAAGACTCCAAAATCTCTGCATAAGATTCATATTCGGATTGCGTAAATATGATCACATCTCCGATTATCGTAAAAAGCTTAAGTGGTTACATATCCGCCTTCGCCGGAATGCACACATTCTTTCTCTTCTATACAACATTCTATTTAGTCCTTTTACCCCACTTTATCTTACATGATACACATCCCAAGTTGCTGAGATCGTCTGAGAACTTGAAACTAAAAATACCGCTACATTGTACCAAATTTTCTGACCACTCTTTTTCTGTCCAAGCAGCCCGACTGTGGAACGCCCTACCAGTTGCAATAAGACGTGCACCAACAATAACTGCCTTCAAGAGACTAGTAAAAGAGCATTACCTGGGAGACATCTATGTCCCATAACCTATGTACTTCTCTCGCGTAGTCATTAAGTCAGTTTATGTCATAGAAGTATGTCTCATAATATTTTATAGGCATTTCACTCACTCTCTTCTAATCTTTCATTTCTTAACCCACTTCTTTCTAATTTCCACCTTATGTATCAAGTATACTGCTTTAATTTCCCCTTCTTATATGTATAATAATAAAACACCAGACACAACCCTCTAGTTTCCCTACTTTGTTTTGTCTCCATCCTAAGGTTGCCTGTAAGAGATTGCCTCCGGGCGATAAGGCCGCCAATTGTACTTTAATACTGTATACTATGTACTTTAATAATTTACCTGGTGTACAATAAAGACATTATTATTTCCTTTATTACAGTTATAAATACATATTAATTACATTTTTAAATATAAATATAAAAAACAAATACATTTAAAAATATAAAAAATAGTAGACCACCGACTTCGGGTACAGGGACCAAGAAACCGGTGGTTAGGGCTCCAAAGACAGGAACCTCCTCACTATACGTGCCGTGTCAAGGAGGACTGCCTTCTGCATCAGACCCTTGATCCAGCCCTCTAACGTGAGCCTCTTAAGGTGTTGGTCGAGGCTCTTGGCTATCAATCCGTGAGCAGAAACGACTATCGGAACAATGATCGCCGAATCCACATTCCACATATCGACAATCTCGTGAGATAGATCCAAATATTTTATTTGTTTTTCTTTTTCGACTTTCACGAGATTCTCGTCATGAGGAACGGCGATATCGACAATCATTGCGCGGCGCTCCAATCGATCTATCACCACAATATCAGGCTTATTGGCAACAATAGTCCTGTCTGTGATAATAGATCGATCCCAATATAACGTAGCACGACCATTCTCGAGAACTGGGTCGGGCACATATCTGTAGTATGGCACCTCTGAACTCACAAGATGGTATTTAAGGGCAAGTTGTTGATGTACAATCCTGGCTACTTGGTTGTGCCTGTGCAAATATTCGCCGTTAGCAAGACGAGAACAACCAGAAATAATATGCCTGATAGATTCTCCAGGACGGTGACATGCCCGACAGATGTCAACCGTACCATCCTTCAGGATATATTTCCGATAGTTATTCGTCATGATAACTTCGTCCATAATCGCACAAACAAAACCTTCGGATTCTCCGAAGAGATCACCATACCGTAGCCAGGATGTAGATGCTTTAAAATCTATATCAGGCCCATTAAGGGCCCGATAAAATCGACCATGAAGTTCTTTGCCCTTCCATACCTCCCTGCGATCATTAGTACTATTATTATTATTATGGGTTATGGAAAATTTTATCTCAGCTGATGCTGGTAAATGTAAACTGTAAACCTAGCACGGGCTTACGCCAAGTGGGTTGGTTCATTGTGTAGTGTTGTAGGCGTTTGAGTGGTGGATGTGAGGAATCGTCGTACTATGGAGCAGGTGTCAATTATTACTGACTTTTGTAAATCAATGTATGAATATTTATTTAAGTCTAGTTCTGTGAGTGATGTGTGCAATGATTTTGGAATGAGTCCGGTTGATGAGATTATTATGGGTATGATTTTGACGGTGTGTTGGTGCCACATTTGTCGTATTTCATCTGCAAGTGGTATATATTTTTGTATTTTCTCTGTGTATTTTCTTCTTACATTTTCAGAATTAGGTATTGCAATGTCTATTAAATATGTAACTTTTCTGTCCTTTAGTGTTAGTGTAATATCCGGTCTATTGTTTGTGGTGGTTTTGTCGGTAATTATGTCCCGGTCCCAGTACATTTTTACTATTTCATTGTTGAGAACGCTTTTAGGTTTGTATTTGTAATATGGTTCTGTTTTATCTAATAAATTATATTTTATTGCTAACTGTGAGTGGATCTGTTTCGCTACGTTATTATGTCTTTCTGTATACTGTTTATTGGCTAAAAACGGACAGCCTCCTGTTATATGTTCTCTGAAACTATTGACGAATCTTTAATGATATATTTCTGATAGTTTCTGGTTTTGATAATTTGATCTTGGATAGCCAACATAAATCCTTCAGTTTCTTTATAAATATTACCCTTGGATAGTCATGCGTTTGATGCCTCTAAGTCTATATGTTCTTGTTGCAGGTGGTTAGGGTGTTTTCCATGTAAGGTTTTCTGTTTCCAGCTATTTATTTTTTGTTCATTTGTTATCGGAGGATCTATGATATAACTATTGTCATTTAATTTTAAAGGTGTGCCAGACGTGGATATGAGTGTTAGGGCTTTATGTATAGAACTATCATTAGATTTGTTGTACATGTAAGTGCGAATGTTGTGAACCTGTCTATTGTGCAAGTGTTTTACGTCTACTAGTCCCCTGCCTCCTAACTTCCTCTCAAGATTAAATCTTTCTGTCGCTGAATGTATGTGGTGAATATTGTATTTATTGCATGTAGTTCGTGTTAACCTATTAAGTTTGTCCAGATCTGTAGATGTCCACTTAATAATGCCAAACGAGTAAGTCAGAACAGGGACTGCATATGCATTTATTGCTTTAACTGTATTTCTGGCCGATAGTTCTGTCTTTAGTGTAATTATTATTATTATTATAGTCCATATCACTTTAACAACGCGTGACTACGGCTTTTGAAACTTGTTTCATACTTTTTTAGCGTCGTTTTTTGTCGTAGTTGGGTTTTAGTTTTTTAATACATAATTCCGAATATTTTATCTGTTAAAATTAAAATACACTAATGGATTAAACTTGTCTTTCTATTTACTAAGGAAGATTTTCTTCATTTTTAGACTTGTCTGAAAACTTCAAGTTGTTTGAAACTGGAAACCAAGTTACAATTCAAAATCAAATTCCACTTGACATTTATAATTTGAGAGAAACTCGAATTATCCTTGTAGTGAGGGCTAACAGGGAAGGAACTACAGGCGACAGAGCTACTATTATCGTGCAATTACCCGAAGGTAACATATTTATCTAATACATTACTTAAAAACAAAGTGAAGAACGTTCTCCAGTAATATCATGATGGAGAAACGGAGAGTATGAGCTGTACGGAATTGTATGACTACTGTTCGACTTTACGGTGGAGAACACGATAAGCGTTAAAGCTTTTTATTTTCCCTTTTATTTGAAATAGGTTTAAAGGTACATGAAGCTTATATAAATATAATGTAACAATCGTTTTCAGCTGTCATTTTATTCCATTAGTTTATAACCTGCAGTATTAATGTAAGTTATAATTACATAGTTGGTTAATTAGCATATTGATTTCAGTGTGTTAGTAAATAGTAACGTAAACCACAGTCTCTAAGTTTTATTTGTTGTTACAATGTATTAATTTATTGTAATTATTAGTTATGGTGGGTATCCCCTGAAGTAAAAGAAATAGGGTAAAATGTGTTGATTGTACTGAGCCTTTAATAAATGTTCTCCTGTTTAAAGTTATAGAAGTTAGAAAATCTCTGTGAGTTGTTGCAAATATATATTTTATTGAGTAATTATTATTTGATTAAGAAAAAGACTCGCAAGACAACATTTTAAAACACAAGTGAGAAAGACAGAGAGAGACTTTTATTAACGGCATTTGAACACTTTTCAGTTTTATAAAAACTATTCTAGCAGGTGCCTTCCCAAAATGTTGCACTAAGTCATCACATACCTCATTAATTATTAGTAGTTAGTTTAAATTATACTTACAAAGTTAATTCATTAAATACACAAGATTAATTTTCAGGAATCTCATTGCAATTTGAACAGTCTAGTTTTCGTGGAACAATTACGAACAACGTTCTTCAAAACACCTTGCTTCCCCTATCGCAAGGCTATGAAGGAGAAGTTATTAATTCTGAAGTTCTTGGCGGTATGTGATCATTTAATACGTTAATTAGAAACTAATCAATATTCATATTTTATTGAGATCAAGCAAATCGTAAAAAAAACTTATTAAATACTTTACAGTTTACTACTAATGTTTTATGCAATAACCTACTTTATTTACCTCAAAACTTCATTATACAATATACCTAAGTATTCCAGATCAAAAATGTCAATACTGACTATAAATGTACAGATTTCTAACCAAAAATGCAAAAAAAAAATTTGGTTATAGCTGTAATTTTATGCAACACTAGCTGTTGCCCGCGGCTTTGCTCGCGTGGAAGTTGATTATATGTATTTAATTAAAACTGTGTTAAAGTATGTATCAGTAATTTATTCATGTTTTTAAACTTATTTATTTATTTTTGATCAATATTCCATTTAAAAGAACTTTCATACAAACATTCGACCCATGTTTCATCCCCTTTAGGAACAGAATTCACATAAATGCTGATATAAGTATTCATCTATTTGTAATCAGAAACATATAGACGACAGTTTAAAGGCTGTTAAATTAAAAAGTGACGGACTTCAAAGCTAACCAATATATGACATGCCAATGCCTATTTCTCCCCTTAGGGGTAGAAATCCAAAAATGCTAAAATATGTATTTTCTCGTTTTTAATTAGTAACCAAAAGATAATATTTTATGTTTCTAACTCAAAAAATGACAGACTTCCATGCAATCTTGCAACCCCTATTTCACCTCCTTAGCCGTAAAATATCCAGAAACGCTTAAATACATATCTACTCATTTTTATTCAGTAGCCCAAAAAACAAAGTTTAATGTTTCGAACTTCACAAATAACGGATTTCCAGACTAACCTATATGCGAAATGTCAACCCTTATTTCACCTCTTAAGGGTAGAATATCTAGAAACGCTATATCAGGTGTCTACTCATTTTAATCAGTAGCCCAAAAATATGTTTTAATGTTTCTAACTAAAAAAATGACGAACTTCCATACAAACTTTCAATCCCTATTTCACCCCCTTAGGGGTAGAATATCCAATAACGCTTCAATAGGTCTCTACTTTTTTAAAATCAGTAACACATAAATAACGTTTCATCTTTTGAACTTTAAAAATGACGGACTTCCAGACTAACTTATGTACGAAATGTCAACCCCTATTTCACCTTTTGGGGGTAAAATATGCAGAAACGCTTAAATAGATATCTACACATTTTAATCAGTATCCCAAATGTAAAGTTTCAGGTTTCTAAGTTAAATAGGACGGAAGTTCATAAATAAAAATTCATCCCCTATTTCACCCCCTTATTGGTAAATTATGCAGAAACGCTTAAATATGTATCTACTCATTTTTAATCAGTAGCCCAAAATAAAATTTTCATGGTACTAATTTAAAAAATAACGGACTTCCATACAAACTTTCAACTCCTATTTCACCCCTTTAGGGGTAGAATATGAAGAAACGCTTAAATACGTCTTTATTCTTTTTTAATCAGTAGTACATGAATAAAGTTTCATGCTTATAACTTAAAAAGTGACAATCTTCCATACAAACTTTCAACCCCTATTTCACTCCTTAGGGGTAGAATATCCAGAAACGCTTAAATACGTATCTACTCATTTTTAATCAGTAGCCCGAAAACAAAGTTTCATGTTTCAAACTTCAAAAATGACGGACTTACCGAATAACCTATTTGCGAAATTTCAACCCCTATTTCACCCCCTTAGGGGTAGAATACCAAGAAACGCTTAAATACGTATGAACTCATTTTTAGTCCCTAGCACGTGAATAAAGTAACATGTTTCTAACTTAAAAAATGGCGAACTTCCATACAAACTTTCAACCCCTATTTCACCCCTTAGGGGTAGAATATTCAGAAACGCTCAAATACGTCTCTACTCTTTTTAAATTAGTAACACATAAATAAAGTTTCATGTTTCAGACTTCAAAAATGACGGAGTTCCAGACTAACCTGTGTACGAAATGTCAACCCCTATTTCACCCCTTAGGGGTTGAATATTCAAAAACGCTGAAATACGTGTTTATTCATTTTTAATCAGCAGCCCAAAAGTAAAGTTTCAAGTTTCTAACTTAAAAAATGACGGACTTCCATACAAACTTTCAACCCCTATTTCACCCCCTTAGGGGTAGAAATTCCAAAATTCCTTTCTTAGTGGGTGCCTACTTAATACAACGATCCTACTCACCAAATTTCATAGCCCTAACTATCATAGTTTACGCTCGGCGATGATGAATCAGTCAGTCAGGACTTACTATTTTATAAGTATAGATGTATGCTTATACATTAAGCATGTTTATATTGCTAAATAAATAAACAAATGATAAATAAATCTAGTTATAAGGTCTTTGGATGATGACTATTGGCTTGTCACCTGTTATGCAAGTGCGTCATCACACATCTTTGAATAGAAGGAAGTTTTTGGTGTACTAAAGCAATCTGTAACGAATGGGTGAATGCACAGTATGCAACCACAGGCATTTATATAACAGGTGACAAACATTTGCCATCAATGAGTGTTGCATGAAGAATCCACTTTCACTGATTCTACGACTGAATTATTTATTTTAATTACTTTTTTAGACAACTCGCAATTCTTTACCACAAATGTCCAAGGTAACGCAATTCAATTGACAATGAGTGAATTACCTGCTAACGTGATAGCTGCAAACAATATTATCTCTCTGGAAGTAGTGGCGTCTAGTATTTTTAATAGTGCTAGTACTATAGTCATCCTAGAGATAATAAGAGACGACAACCCCATGTTCAGCTCGGCTCTTTACACGGGATCGTATGAACCTCAAACTGGAGTGACCCATGAACCAATTACACTTACCCAAGGTTATGATGAAACTATTGTATCGCTATCTGGAGGTAAATCAATTTACGTTTTACTTATTATTAGTCGTACCGCATTCTTTCATTAGCGTTTAGATATTTCTGTTTGCCCGTTCTACATTCTACAGCTACAACTCCTATAGAATGTCAACCACGATTATCATGTTTCTATTTTATATCATATACATATTCAAGGGTATTCTGAATGTTATTATGTATCAAAAGATGCGACGCGTAATGTGTGACTAAAATGACGTAACTTTGATTAAAAAATTATTTAGCTGCTATTTATGTTTCTAAATTAATTTTCCAAAAATTTATTGAAGATAATTGCGGCTAATTTTTATAAACAACCTGTCGCTAATCCATTGAATACTTCATCAACTTTCATTTAATATTCATTTCATAAAAAAACAGACACCTGTAGAATCGAGCAGTGGGATCTTATACTATTATGACTACAAAATTTTCATTGTATAAAAATACATTGTTTCATAGATTTACACACATAAACACACACTCACACACACAAGCAAACTCACCAGTTAATGTAAACTAGTATTTAAATTATAATAACAATTAGCAATTTGATATGTATACCTCTATGTAACTTTTTTTATTTTATGGAACACAGCAACAGATTGTTCTTAATACAGGCTATTTAAGTAGCCTAGGTAGAACATCTGTGAACCATAACACATGTTATCTCCATTTTTTTTTTGGAGTTTGTCTGAATATTTAAAATGCGGGTGGTTAATATTTTCATTTTTAACTCTGTTGATGATGACTTCCTACTTTGTACATAAACTAATAAGCTCTCTTTGTCTAGATCATTCAAACCACTTTGAAGCGAGACGTGAAGGAGCCATTGTGACTATAAGGAACACACTTAACATTTCGCCCTCAATATTCAATGAACAACGCATCTTGCTGACTTTGCACGCTACTAGACCTCTAGCAGTTGGAGCGAGCACCGCTGTAGTCATCAACCTCCCTGCAGGTAAATTAAAATATCTAACAATGTATCATAACAACAATAATTTTAAATTTAATATAAATCCGATGGCTTTTTTTATTTTTTACTTCAGAATTAAGCCATTGTCAAGTACATGTAACAATAGACGTGTTTGTATGCAAGATAAAATATGTTCTTTCAGGAGTTCAACTAGAATTCGAACAGTCTAATTATCGTGGAACAATTCAAAACAACGTCCTACAAAATCTCATGCTACCTCTAAGACCAGGCTACGTAGGGGAAGTTGTTAATACTGAAGTTCTTGGCGGTATGTATATTATAAATCTATCACAAGATCATACAAAAAATCGTCATTATATCTACTACATGTATATATTACCTAGTACTGCCACCCTTATTTTTTTTCTGTGCTGAAATTCCTCCGATACCACCTGCTATGTCTGGTGGCTATGTCGAACTCGAAACAACGGACTAGAAAGAAAACCCTGTTACGGCTGGAACCCGATGTACCTTGAGCCATCTTCTATGTGATCACCCCGTTGGTACTGCCATAAATCATTTACGGGAGTGTTCTTTGATTGCTTGTATTGACATAGTTTTCCATTGTCAATCCATTTTGAACGACTCAACTTAAAATGATTGTTTTGTTTTAGATAAATCACAATTCTTCACTGCAAGTATCCTAGGAAATTCAGTTCAATTAACAATGAGCGAATTACCTGCTAACGTGATAGCTGAAAACAACATTATCTCTCTTGAAGTTGTTGCTTCTAGTGCCTTCAGTAGGGCGACAACTCTAGTCGTCCTGGAGATAATAAGAAACGACAACCCCATATTCAGCTCAGCACTTTATACGGGATCGTATGCAACCGAAACTGGGCTTACCCATGAGTCAATAACATTTACTCAAGGCTATGATGAAACCGTCGTATCACTGTCTGGAGGTAATTTGATTTACGTTTTATTTATTATTAGTATTTTACATTATTTCAATATTATTTCATTTCGCATTTCAGTTACATATAATTATTTTGTTAAAACTTTATATCTTTGTAGATGACTTTACAGGATATTGAATACTTTTTATTATAGTAGAACAGTTACGTGCTTAAATTACATGTTAGTGAAGTGCCGTGTGCCGTTACCACCCGCTCACTTATTAGAGTGGGAGAAACGTCGATTGAGGTCGGCCGACACATCAAGTACCTCGCTTTCAACCTGGAGAGTCACTGAAACTTCGTGGATCATTTCGAGCGGATTCCGAGTAGTGGCGGGCTCCCTACAGAGGCTATTGCCTAATTTTGAGGATCTGCGGTAAGAAGTTCACTCCTCCCGCTGAACAATCAAGCGCAGCGGGTAGCCACCATTCGAATCATACGAGGATACCGCACTGTATTGTACAATACATACATACATTACAAGTTTTTGCACTGTTCTTTACACGGTACTTAGGATATCTGTTATAAATACATAACAAATGTCCATTGGGCCTGGAGAGACTTCAAGCAAAATCTGTTGATGATGATCTACTTTAATACAAACTAATAAAGTCAGTAAATATTTTGTTTTGTCTAGACCATTCAAATCAGTTTGAAGCGACACGTGAAGGAGCCGTTGTAACTATAAGGAACACAACTAGTATTCCACCCTCATTATTCAATCAACAACACATTTTGCTGACTTTGCACGCTACAAGACCTCTTACAGTGGGAGCAAGTACAGCTATAGTCATCACCCTTCCTGCAGGTAAATTACAATAATTAAAAACGTATTATAATAATAATTTTTAATTATTTTAACGGAACACAGTATTAGCAGTATTGTAGTTAGTAAACATTAACGAAAACCACAGTTTGCACCTAATCAAAACGTTGCTACATATGGTTTTATTTACGGTAGGTTTCTTCTGAACTTTTAGCAAAAATTAGTCATCACGTAAGTAGTCAGTCAACACAAGGAAAATAAAAGTAATACGTCTTATCCACGGAGCGTCTTATCTCACTGTTTTCGTTACTATAGAAACCTAGTTTGACTGAAAGGTAAGAAGAACATAACATAAATAGTCCCGTTGCTGTTTAATAAACCAATATCGTCAAATTTACGTATTAACGACTTTGGTTTATTATTATCATTAAATGGTTTTTTTAGCTTGCCTGTTTGTTTATTTATTTGTTTGTTGGGGTCAAATCTAGTAATTGAAATTTGACCCTCTTCCTGTTGACCGTATGATCTGAAATTTGGTACCCACCAAACAGGAAAATAATGTACTAAAAGCTAAAAAAATATTGGGTAGGTCCCAGGTAAATAAAAAAAATAAAATCGTTGGGCGTAGCGTAAACTGAGTTGACTAGATGAAAACATGGGCCCAATGGTTTTACTTTTTTGTCTGATCAATGCCCTAGATGGATGAGGGAGAGGGGTGTGATGACTGGAACCTGGGATCTACCGAATTATTTTTTAGGTTTTAGTACATTATTTTCAATAAACCATTTAATAAAAAAAAATATCAAATATAAGCCGTTCTCAAGTTCATACAAGGTTGGACATGTAAACATTATAGGTAACATTACTTATATCCTTTCAGGAGTTCAACTGGAATTTGAACAGTCAACTTACCATGGAACAATTGAAAACAATATCCTACAAGAGCTCAAGCTGCCGCTGGTACAAGGCTACGAAGGAGAAGTTGTTAATAGTGAAGTTCTTGGCGGTAATAACATTACAAATTAGTAACTACATTATAAATATTTCGCGTCGTAATACCTAATGTACACTACCTACCTGTAGTAAATCATTTGCATCAGTATTCTTTCATGGAATACTTTGAAATCATTTTCCATTGTCAACCCATTTTGATCGACTTCAAATAACTGATACGCATTATTTCTAAAATGCTTTGAAGTGGTTAAATTTTTTTTTCAGATCACTCGCAATTCTTTTCTACAAGTATTCGAGAAAATTCAATACAATTGTCAATGATCGAATTACCTGCTAACGTGATAGCTGAGAACAACATTATCTCTCTTGAAGTTGTAGCTTCTAGTGCCTTTAGTAGAGCGACAACTGTAGTCGTCCTGGAGATAATAAGGGACGAAAACGTAACACCCGTATTCAGCTCGGCACTTTACAAAGGATCATATGAAACCGAAACTGGACTGACCCATGAACCAATTACATTTACTCAAGGATATGATGATACTGTCGTATCATTGTCTGGAGGTAATCAGTATTTTTGAGTGTTGCCAATATCATAATTAATCATTGAATACCACCTACAGTTGCAACTTATATCAAAATAATTTTCAAAACTGATGCAGTAGATGCTGAGATTGACCCCTACGACTTTGCGAACTTTACCTCATTATAGTAATAATAAAGAAAAATATATCCAATTACTGCAGTACAGTGCTATTAAGATTAGAGAAATAAATTACATGCAGAAAGTTTGTAATAAACTACTAAACCCATGAAAACCAACACTTATCTCAATACTTACTGGACAGGGGTTTTTTCATGATATTTGATTTTTTTAACTTATAAAAACCTAATAATTATTTATATATCTTGGCTTCCACTGAAAGGAGGTAACTAAGGCATTCATTAAACTAAAAGAACATAAAAAACTATATGTTCTTAAAAAGAGCTCTTAATATAAGGACATGCTAGCACAAACAAAGAAAATAGAATAACTAGACACCTTAATACCACGCCGCACTAAACTTGAAGCTTCAAAGCTATCTTATGTATTGGACTTGTCTTTCTTTTGCGTTTAATTGCTCAACAAAAAACACTAAAAGGTTTATATAATTGTATGCCTGTGACCACTTTTTGCTTGGTACATAAATAAACAAAATTTTCTTTTGTCTAGATCATTCAAATCATTTCGAAGCGACACGTCAAGGAGCCATTGTGACAATAAGAAACACAATTAGTATTCCACCCTTAATATTCAACCAACAACACATTTTGCTGACTTTGCACGCCACTAGACCTTTAACAGTCGGAGCGAGCACCGCTATAGTCATCACCCTCCCACCAGGTAAACTACAATAGCTGAAAACGTATCACAATACTAACTAGATATGCATTTTTTAACATGAAACAGTATCAATAGTTTATTTGTGAGTGAACATTAAATAAAAACACAGTCTTTCCCTGATCAAATCCTTGATAATGTTTTTATTTCAGTTATGGTAAGTATGCTTCGTACGTTGTACCTTTAGTAAACGTTAATCAGCACCTAAGTATAAGGAAACGTAAAACTATCCTATTTGCGTTGGTCAAAACCTAGTTCGGCTGAAAGGAAGAAAGACATCTATACAAATAAAGAAAATTGGAGTGTCTGTATATAAATATATATAATATTAAAATAACCGCTTTTTACTAAATGTATATGCATGTATACACACGGCACATATACCAAAAATGGATTTAAAAAAAAATTTACTGTCTGTCTGTCTGTTTGTTCCGGATAATGTCTAGAGCGGCTGGACGGATTTTGACGGGACTTTCACTGGCTGGTAGCTAATGATTGAGGGAGTACCTTAGGCTGCTTTTTTTAGACTAACATTGTCCCGCGGCGTTACTCGCGGTACGGTGATAACTTATTATTATTATTAAATATTTACAAATCTATCAAAGTGTACAGTCGTGGACAAAAAAAGGCTTTTCCCGTTATTTTTTCCTTTTCTTGTACACAAACCTTGTCTTAACAATAACAAACACATAAAAAAGAATAATTTTATTTGGTGCAGCCGACCGGAAGTTATACGCATACATTCATTGCAGCGAATCATTTTTATATATATGTATATAGATAGATGTAAATCAAACGACCTTGGTTTATTTTAATCAAATTACCTATTGTTGAATATAGTACATACAAGTGTATAAGTACGTAGTGGAAAAAATAACCCATATTTTTTCAGGAATCTCATTGGAATTCGAACAGTCTAGCTACCGCGGAACGATTAAAAACAACATCCTACAAGAACTTGTGCTGCCACTGGTACAAGGCTATCAAGGAGGAATTGTCGATTCTGAAGTTCTTGGCGGTATGTATATACTAAAATAATTACAACATTATAATGATTTTTTTGTCATTTTCATACAATATAATCTGCACTGCCGTACATCATTTAAAGGACTTTTTGATTACCTACATTGAAATCGTTTTCCCTTCTCAACCCATTTTTCTCGACTCCACACAACTCACATGCATTATTTAAACTTTAAATTTTTTTTTTTTTCAGAACACTCGCAATTCTTTTCTACAAGTATCCAAGGAAATTCAATACAACTGACAATGAACGCATTACCTGCAAACGTGATAGCTCAGAATAACATTATCTCCCTTGAAGTTGTAGCTTCAAGTGTCTTTAGTAGAACGACAACTATAGTCGTCCTGGAGATTATAAATGATGAAAATGTAACTCCCGTATTCAGCTTGCCACTTTATAGAGGATCGTATGAAACCGAAACTGGACTAACCCATGAACCAATTGCGTTAACCCAAGGATATGGTGATACCATAGTATCACTGTCTGGAGGTGAATTGATGATTGATATGTTTTGCTTATTAACAGCATTTTTCAATGTGAAGTATCTAAATATTATCATACGCGTGCTGCCATTTTACCATCTTCAGTTGAAACTCGTCCAGGATACCGACCTCTAGTGATAATTTATTTATTTACTTTTTACAATTTTTTAGTATTGCAGTAGAACAGTGTCGCTCGATTTTTTTAAGATTTAAATAGATACACGAAATTGGTAATAAATTAGGAACAACTTAGCATTTCCTTGACATTTTTTTTTTTAAGTAACTAAATGGGAATTATCGTATTTATTTTCTGAATCCCTACAAAAATATTAAAATCAGGGTAAACATTATAACAAAAAAAATTGAGACCAAGTTTAGACTTAATATTTTACAAATGACTATTTATTTAAGACTTACTGTTACAAAAAATACAATAGAAAAAAAAAACAAAAAAGGTCGTGCTCTTAACTTCTTTTTCTGAATGTAATTTGTCTATCTTTATCTTTATATATATAACTCTTCTGTGAGTGTGTATGTCACTGAACTACTCTCAAACGACTGGACCGATTTTGATGAAATTTTTTGTGTGTGTTCAAGGGGATCTGGGAATGGTTTAGATTCACAATATTGTCTGCTGGACAATGTTTTTTTAATTAATTTTTAATTTATTAGTAGTTATGGCAAAACGACGTTTGCCGGGACAGCTAGTATTATAATAAGAAGTATATACGTTTATTAATAATTTAGTTTATACTACACCCATTCTGTACATTTTGGGATCCGACTGTTGCGCCTAGCATATATGAAGTAATAATTGTTGTGTACCTTATTCTTGATGACTTTCTGCTTTCTATCTATACTAATAGACATTTCCTTTGTCTAGACCACTCACATCTCTTCGAAGCTACACGTGTAGGAGCCGTTGTGACAATAAGGAACACAAATAGTCTTCCCCCCTCAATATTCAACCAACAACACATCTTGCTGACTTTGCACGCCACTAGACCTCTAACAATGGGAGCGAGCACCGCTATAGTCATCACCCTCCCGGAAGGTAACTTACATTCGTTTAGAACGTGTCACAATACTAAAAAATTTTCGTCGTTATTTTAACAGGTCACAGTACAATAACTATAGTAGTTAGAAAATATTAACGAAAATCACAGTCTGTTCTTAATCAAAATATTAACATGGTTACAGTTTCAGTTGTAGTAAGTATACTCCGTATTACATTGAATTAAAACTTTAGCAAACGGTAGTCAACATCTAAGTATCATGGGTGTAGATAGAAATGCGTAAAATCATACTGTTCCATGACAGAACAGTAAGAATTTATTAATAAATCTGATAGATATGGTTGTTTTTACGAAATAATGAAGACGTTCTCAAGCTCGTGTAATGGGGAACATGTGTGTAGACAAAATAACCTATATCTTTTCAGGAGTCTCATTGGAATTTGGACAGTCTAGTTACCGTGGAACGATTAAAAACAACATCCTACAAGAGCTCGTGCTGCCGCTGGTACAAGGCTATCAAGGAGGAATTGTTGATTCTGAAGTTCTTGGCGGTATGTACATACTAAATTAGTTACAAAATTATAAAATTAAATGCCTTTTGCATTTTTATCTAATATGTATATTAGGTAATCTGCAGTGCTGTAAACCGATAATGAGAGTTCTCTCTGATTGCCTACATTAAGATCGTTTGCCCTTTATAACCCATTTTGATCGACTTCACATAACTTACATGCATTATTTTTTAGATAACTTAAGATCTTTTCTTTTCAGAACACTCGCAATTCTTTTCTACAAGTATCCAAGGAAATTCAATACGACTGACAATGAATGAGCTACCTACTAACGTAAACAACATTATCTCTCTTGAAGTTGTAGCTTCTAGTGCCTTTAGTAGGGCGACAACTATAGTCGTCCTGGAGATTATAAGTGATGAAAATGTAACTCCCGTATTCAGCTTGCCACTTTATAGTGGATCATATGAAACCGAAACTGGAGTGACCCATGAACCAATTACGCTTACCCAAGGATATGATGATACCGTAGTATCACTGTCTGGAGGTGATTTGATTTATGTTTTGCTTATTAACTGTATTCTCCAATGTTGAGTATCTAAATATTTTCAAACGCGCGCCGCTATTTCACCATCTCCAGTTGGATCTCGTCCAAAACAACCCCACAAGTTATTAATTTTTTAATATTGCCGTTGAACAGTGTAGGTTTGGACGTTTTAGATCAAAATAAATAAATTAAATTGATAATAAACTACTATCAAGTTTTTGGCAGCATTTCATTGATGATTGTCTTTTTTAAGCAGCTAAATGGGAATTATCATATTAACTGTCTAGATACCTACAAAAAAAATAGGAAGTAAAGGCAATCATTGCAACAAAAAAATGAGACCAAGTTTAGAATTAATATTTTCAAATGACTATTTATTTAAGACTTACTGTTACAAAATATAATAAAAAAACCATAACGTTTCATTAATAATACAAAAAGATCGTGCGCGTACCTTCTTTTTCTGGGTGTAATTTGTCTATATTATAATTAGAAGTATATAAGTTCATATGTTTATTAATAATCTGGTTTCTACTGCACCAATTCTGTATATTTTTGGATCCGACTATTGCGCCTAGCGTATGTGAATTGTTGTGTATCTTATTCTTGACGATTTCTGCTTTCTACATTAACTAATAAAAGTATCCTTTTTCTAGACCACTCACATCTCTTCGAAGCTACACGTGTAGGAGCCGTTGTGACAATAAGGAACACAAATAGTCTTCCCCCCTCAATATTCAACCAACAACACATCTTGCTGACTTTGCACGCCACTAGACCTCTAACAATGGGAGGGAGCACCGCTATAGTCATCACCCTCCCGGAAGGTAACTTACATTCGTTTAGAACGTGTCACAATACTAAAAAAATTCGTCGTTATTTTAACAGGTCACAGTACAAAAACTATAGTAGTTAGAAAATATTAACGAAAATCACAGTCTGTTCTTAATCAAGATATTAACATGGTTAAAGTTTCAGTTGTAGTAAGTATACTCCGTATTACATTGAATTAAAACTTTAGCAAACGGTAGTCAACACCTAAGTATCATGGGTGTAGACAGAAATGCGAAAAATCATACTGTTCCATGACAGAACAGTAAGAATTCATTAATAAATCTGATAGATATGGTTGTTTTTACGAAATAATGAAGACGTTCTCAAGCTCGTGTAATGGGGAACATGTGTGTAGACAAAATAACCTATATCTTTTCAGGAGTCTCATTGGAATTTGGACAGTCTAGTTACCGTGGAACGATTAAAAACAACATCCTACAAGAGCTCGTGCTGCCTCTGGTACAAGGCTATCAAGGAGGAATTGTTGATTCTGAAGTTCTTGGCGGTATGTACATACTAAATTAGTTACAAAATTATAAAATTAAATGCCTTTTGCATTTTTATCTAATATGTATATTAGGTAATCTGCAGTGCTGTAAACCGGTAATGAGAGTTCTCTCTGATTGCCTACATTAAGATCGTTTGCCCTTTATAACCCATTTTGATCGACTCCACATAACTTACATGCATTATTTTTTAAATAACTTAAGATGTTTTCTTTTCAGAACACTCGCAATTCTTTTCTACAAGTATCCAAGGAAATTCAATACGACTGACAATGAATGAGCTACCTACTAACGTAAACAACATTATCTCTCTTGAAGTTGTAGCTTCCAGTGCCTTTAGTAGGGCGACAACTATAGTCGTCCTGGAGATTATAAGTGATGAAAATGTAACTCCCGTATTCAGCTTGCCACTTTATAGTGGATCATATGAAACCGAAACTGGAGTGACCCATGAACCAATTACGCTTACCCAAGGATATGATGATACCGTAGTATCACTGTCTGGAGGTGATTTGATTTATGTTTTGCTTATTAACTGTATTTTCCAATGTTGAGTATCTAAATATTTTCAAACGCGCGCCGCTATTTCACCATCTCCAGTTGAAACTCGTCCAAAACAACCCCACAAGTTATATTTTTTAATTTAGCTTTTATAATTTTTCAATATTGCCGTTGAACAGTGTAGGTTTGGACGTTTTAGATCAAAATAAATAAATTAAATTGATAATAAACTACTTTCAAGTTTTTGGCAGCATTTCATTGATGATTGTCTTTTTTAAGCAGCTAAATGGGAATTATCATATTAACTGTCTAGATACCTACAAAAAAAATAGGAAGTAAAGGCAATCATTGCAACAAAAAAATGAGACCAAGTTTAGAATTAATATTTTCAAATGACTATTTATTTAAGACTTACTGTTACAAAATATGTATAATAAAAAAACCATAAAGTTTCATTAATAATACAAAAAGATCGTGCGCGTACCTTCTTTTTCTGGGTGTAATTTGTCTATATTATAATTAGAAGTATATAAGTTCATATGTTTATTAATAATCTGGTTTCTACTGCACCAATTCTGTATATTTTTGGATCCGACTATTGCGCCTAGCGTATGTGAATTGTTGTGTATCTTATTCTTGACGATTTCTGCTTTCTACATTAACTAATAAAAGTATCCTTTTTCTAGACCACTCACATCTCTTCGAAGCTACACGTGTAGGAGCCGTTGTGACAATAAGGAACACAAATAGTCTTCCCCCCTCAATATTCAACCAACAACACATCTTGCTGACTTTGCACGCCACTAGACCTCTAACAATGGGAGGGAGCACCGCTATAGTCATCACCCTTCCGGAAGGTAACTTACATTCGTTTAGAACGTGTCACAATACTAAAAAATTTCGTCGTTATTTTAACAGGTCACAGTACAAAAACTATAGTAGTTAGAAAATATTAACGAAAATCACAGTCTGTTCTTAATCAAAATATTAACATGGTGACAGTTTCAGTTGTAGTAAGTATACTCCGTATTACATTGAATTAAAACTTTAGCAAACGGTAGTCAACATCTAAGTATGATGGGTGTAGATAGAAATGCGTAAAATCATACTGTTCCATGACAGAACAGTAAGAATTTATTAATAAATCTGATAGATATGGTTGTTTTTTCGAAATAATGAAGACGTTCTCAAGCTCGTGTAATGGGGAACATGTGTGTAGACAAAATAACCTATATCTTTTCAGGAGTCTCATTGGAATTTGGACAGTCTAGTTACCGTGGAACGATTAAAAACAACATCCTACAAGAGCTCGTGCTGCCGCTGGTACAAGGCTATCAAGGAGGAATTGTTGATGCTGAAGTTCTTGGCGGTATGTACATACTAAATTAGTTACAAAATTATAAAATTAAATGCCTTTTGCATTTTTATCTAATATGTATATTAGGTAATCTGCAGTGCTGTAAACCGATAATGAGAGTTCTCTCTGATTGCCTACATTAAGATCGTTTGCCCTTTATAACCCATTTTGATCGACTCCACATAACTTACATGCATTATTTTTTAAATAACTTAAGATCTTTTCTTTTCAGAACACTCGCAATTCTTTTCTACAAGTATCCAAGGAAATTCAATACGACTGACAATGAATGAGCTACCTACTAACGTAAACAACATTATCTCTCTTGAAGTTGTAGCTTCTAGTGCCTTTAGTAGGGCGACAACTATAATCGTCCTGGAGATTATAAGTGATGAAAATGTAACTCCCGTATTCAGCTTGCCACTTTATAGTGGATCATATGAAACCGAAACTGGAGTGACCCATGAACCAATTACGCTTACCCAAGGATATGATGATACCGTAGTATCACTGTCTGGAGGTGATTTGATTTATGTTTTGCTTATTAACTGTATTTTCCAATGTTGAGTATCTAAATATTTTCAAATGCGCCGCTATTTCACCATCTCCAGTTGGAACTCGTCCAAAACAACCCCACAAGTTATTAATTTTTTAATATTGCCGTTGAACAGTGTAGGTCATTTCTTCTATCTCGGCTCCCAACTATCCACCTTTCGTCTTTGATCAATTGTTTGCTTGTGATGTTAGGAAGACCATTCTAGCAATTTCATCAAATGCAGTGGGAAGCGATTGTATCAGCCGAAACATGATTTTGCCTATCCTTGACGAAATCCTACCCTTTCTAACCAATATCCTGAATCACTCCGTGACAAGTGGTATTTTTCCATCTGCATGGAAGGATGCTCAAATAATCCCTCTACCTAAAAAAGCTAAACCCTCTTCATTCTCTGACTATCGGCCAGTATCCATTTTACCTTTCCTATCCAAAGTACTTGAACGCCTTATCCACACTCAACTGAGTAACTTCCTTTCCAAAAATTCTTTACTTAATCCTTTCCAATCCGGCTTCCGTCCTGGTCATAGCACGACTTCTGCCCTGGTATACATTACGGATAGTATAAGACTAGGCATGGATCGTGGAATGATAACAGTACTCACCTTACTTGATTTTAGCAACGCCTTTAATACTGTAGATTTTCACATTCTGCTTGGCATACTACGGTCTCTTAACATATCTCCAAAAACAATTGATTGGTTTCATAGTTACCTGTCTGGTCGCCGGCAACGTATTTGCATTGAAGACGCAATGTCCTCCTGGTGCAGTATTTCGGCTGGTGTACCAAAGGGTGGCGTTCTATCTCCTTTATTCTTCGCTGTTTTTATAAACTCCATCTCTAATCAATTAACTTCCTCCTACCATCTTTATGCAGATGATTTGCAAATATATACTCAAGCTCCGCTTAACCTGCTCTCGGAAGCATTCAATACAATCAATGCTGATCTCTTGCGTATTGGAAAATGGAGTCATAGTTATGGACTCAAAGTTAATCCTGTGAAAACGCAAGTATGTGTTATCGGCAGTTCCGGGATGGTCTCGAGAATTGACTGGACACAGTTGCCACAAATTGTATTTAATGGCACCACCCTCGTGATTAGTAATACCGTTAAAAATCTAGGGGTCTACATGGATGGAACTTTATCTTGGGGTCCGCATGTACAGGAAGTCAGCCGAAGGATATTTGCTTCTGCCGGATCTCTGCGTAGACTACGTAACTTTCTTCCTACTGCTACTAGGGCTGCACTTGCACAAGCACTTCTCCTCCCAATTCTCGACTATGCCGATGTCAGCTATCTGAATCTCACCGAAGCACAACTTGATAAGCTTGAGCGACTACAGAATTTCTGTATACGATTCATATTTGGCCTTCGAAAATATGATCATGTCTCTGAATTCCGTCAAATGCTCAAGTGGCTTCCAATTCGCTCTCGCCGGAATACTCATATCCTTATCTTCCTTTATAACATCTTGTTTAATCCTAAAGCCCCCTTCTACCTCAAAGAACGATTCAAGTTCCTCAATGACACACATGACAAATGTCTAAGGTCATCTGAAGATTTGGGACTGGAGATGCCTCTGCATTCTACAAAATTCTATGACCAATCCTTTACGGTTGAAGCTGTACGCTTATGGAATGCATTGCCGATATACATTAGAAAAGCGCCAACAGTACATAGTTTTAAGAAAATGGTTCAGGAATATTATACGACATAACTGATATGTATATTTAATGTAATTGTAGTATAATTGATTAGTTAAAGTTATTGCCATGTATGTGTATGTATGTATGTTAATGTGTATGTGTGTGTATATAGATATGTGTGTTTCTAGTTATATTCATTACAAAATTATAATTCTTCAAAACTACCGCACCGTCAACTACTGTCTCTCCGATACATTTTTATCCATCCTAAGGTTGCCTGGAAGAGATTGCTTTTGGCAATAAGGCCGCCCTTTGTACATTACATTTGTGCATTTGTCATTTTCTGTATTCTATTTTAAATATGTTGTATGGTGTACAAATAAAGAGTTTTCTATCTATCTATCTAGGTTTGGACGTTTTAGATCAAAATAAATAAATTAAATTGATAATAAACTACTATCAAGTTTTTGGCAGCATTTCATTGATGATTGTCTTTTTTTAAGCAGCTAAATGGGAATTATCATATTAACTGTCTAGATACCTACAAAAAAATTAGGAAGTAAAGGCAATCATTGCAACAAAAAAATGAGACCAAGTTTAGAGTTAATATTTTCAAATGACTATTTATTTAATACTTACTGTTACAAAAAATATAATAAAAAAACCATATGGTTTCAATAATAAGACAAAAAGATCGTGCGCGTACCTTCTTTTTCTGGGTGTAATTTGTCTATATTATAATTAGAAGTATATAAGTTCATATGTTTATTAATAATCTGGTTTCTACTGCACCAATTCTGTATATTTTTGGATCCGACTATTGCGCCTAGCGTATGTGAATTGTTGTGTATCTTATTCTTGACGATTTCTGCTTTCTACATTAACTAATAAAAGTATCCTTTTTCTAGACCACTCACATCTCTTCGAAGCTACACGTGTAGGAGCCGTTGTGACAATAAGGAACACAAATAGTCTTCCCCCCTCAATATTCAACCAACAACACATCTTGCTGACTTTGCACGCCACTAGACCTCTAACAATGGGAGCGAGCACCGCTATAGTCATCACCCTTCCGGAAGGTAACTTACATTCGTTTAGAACGTGTCACAATACTAAAAAAATTCGTCGTTATTTTAACAGGTCACAGTACAAAAACTATAGTAGTTAGAAAATATTAACGAAAATCACAGTCTGTTCTTAATCAAGATATTAACATGGTTAAAGTTTCAGTTGTAGTAAGTATACTCCGTATTACATTGAATTAAAACTTTAGCAAACGGTAGTCAACACCTAAGTATCATGGGTGTAGACAGAAATACGAAAAATCATACTGTTCCATGACAGAACAGTAAGAATTCATTAATAAATCTGATAGATATGGTTGTTTTTACGAAATAATGAAGACGTTCTCAAGCTCGTGTAATGGGGAACATGTGTGTAGACAAAATAACCTATATCTTTTCAGGAGTCTCATTGGAATTTGGACAGTCTAGTTACCGTGGAACGATTAAAAACAACATCCTACAAGAGCTCGTGCTGCCGCTGGTACAAGGCTATCAAGGAGGAATTGTTGATTCTGAAGTTCTTGGCGGTATGTACATACTAAATTAGTTACAAAATTATAAAATTAAATGCCTTTTGCATTTTTATCTAATATGTATATTAGGTAATCTGCAGTGCTGTAAACCGATAATGAGAGTTCTCTCTGATTGCCTACATTAAGATCGTTTGCCCTTTATAACCCATTTTGATCGACTCCACATAACTTACATGCATTATTTTTTAAATAACTTAAGATGTTTGATTTTCAGAACACTCGCAATTCTTTTCTACAAGTATCCAAGGAAATTCAATACGACTGACAATGAATGAGCTACCTACTAACGTAAACAACATTATCTCTCTTGAAGTTGTAGCTTCTAGTGCCTTTAGTAGGGCGACAACTATAGTCGTCCTGGAGATTATAAGTGATGAAAATGTAACTCCCGTATTCAGCTTGCCACTTTATAGTGGATCATATGAAACCGAAACTGGAGTGACCCATGAACCAATTACGCTTACCCAAGGATATGATGATACCGTAGTATCACTGTCTGGAGGTGATTTGATTTATGTTTTGCTTATTAACTGTATTTTCCAATGTTGAGTATCTAAATATTTTCAAACGCGCGCCGCTATTTCACCATCTCCAGTTGGAACTCGTCCAAAACAACCCCACAAGTTATTATTTTTTTAATATTGCCGTTGAACAGTGTAGGTTTGGACGTTTTAGATCAAAATAAATAAATTAAATTGATAATAAACTACTATCAAGTTTTTGGCAGCATTTCATTGATGATTGTCTTTTTTAAGCAGCTAAATGGGAATTATCATATTAACTGTCTAGATACCTACAAAAAAATTAGGTAGTAAGGGCAATCATTGCAACAAAAAAATGAAACCAAGTTTAGAGTTAATATTTTCAAATGACTATTTATTTAAGACTTACTGTTACAAAATATAATAAAAAAACCATAACGTTTCATTAATAATACAAAAAGATCGTGCGCGTACCTTCTTTTTCTGGGTGTAATTTGTCTATATTATAATTAGAAGTATATAAGTTCATATGTTTATTAATAATCTGGTTTCTACTGCACCAATTCTGTATATTTTTGGATCCGACTATTGCGCCTAGCGTATGTGAATTGTTGTGTATCTTATTCTTGACGATTTCTGCTTTCTACATTAACTAATAAAAGTATCCTTTTTCTAGACCACTCACATCTCTTCGAAGCTACACGTGTAGGAGCCGTTGTGACAATAAGGAACACAAATAGTCTTCCCCCCTCAATATTCAACCAACAACACATCTTGCTGACTTTGCACGCCACTAGACCTCTAACAATGGGAGCGAGCACCGCTATAGTCATCACCCTTCCGGAAGGTAACTTACATTCGTTTAGAACGTGTCACAATACTAAAAAAATTCGTCGTTATTTTAACAGGTCACAGTACAAAAACTATAGTAGTTAGAAAATATTAACGAAAATCACAGTCTGTTCTTAATCAAGATATTAACATGGTTAAAGTTTCAGTTGTAGTAAGTATACTCCGTATTACATTGAATTAAAACTTTAGCAAACGGTAGTCAACACCTAAGTATCATGGGTGTAGACAGAAATACGAAAAATCATACTGTTCCATGACAGAACAGTAAGAATTCATTAATAAATCTGATAGATATGGTTGTTTTTACGAAATAATGAAGACGTTCTCAAGCTCGTGTAATGGGGAACATGTGTGTAGACAAAATAACCTATATCTTTTCAGGAGTCTCATTGGAATTTGGACAGTCTAGTTACCGTGGAACGATTAAAAACAACATCCTACAAGAGCTCGTGCTGCCGCTGGTACAAGGCTATCAAGGAGGAATTGTTGATTCTGAAGTTCTTGGCGGTATGTACATACTAAATTAGTTACAAAATTATAAAATTAAATGCCTTTTGCATTTTTATCTAATATGTATATTAGGTAATCTGCAGTGCTGTAAACCGATAATGAGAGTTCTCTCTGATTGCCTACATTAAGATCGTTTGCCCTTTATAACCCATTTTGATCGACTCCACATAACTTACATGCATTATTTTTTAAATAACTTAAGATGTTTGATTTTCAGAACACTCGCAATTCTTTTCTACAAGTATCCAAGGAAATTCAATACGACTGACAATGAATGAGCTACCTACTAACGTAAACAACATTATCTCTCTTGAAGTTGTAGCTTCTAGTGCCTTTAGTAGGGCGACAACTATAGTCGTCCTGGAGATTATAAGTGATGAAAATGTAACTCCCGTATTCAGCTTGCCACTTTATAGTGGATCATATGAAACCGAAACTGGAGTGACCCATGAACCAATTACGCTTACCCAAGGATATGATGATACCGTAGTATCACTGTCTGGAGGTGATTTGATTTATGTTTTGCTTATTAACTGTATTTTCCAATGTTGAGTATCTAAATATTTTCAAACGCGCGCCGCTATTTCACCATCTCCAGTTGGAACTCGTCCAAAACAACCCCACAAGTTATTATTTTTTTAATATTGCCGTTGAACAGTGTAGGTTTGGACGTTTTAGATCAAAATAAATAAATTAAATTGATAATAAACTACTATCAAGTTTTTGGCAGCATTTCATTGATGATTGTCTTTTTTAAGCAGCTAAATGGGAATTATCATATTAACTGTCTAGATACCTACAAAAAAATTAGGTAGTAAGGGCAATCATTGCAACAAAAAAATGAAACCAAGTTTAGAGTTAATATTTTCAAATGACTATTTATTTAAGACTTACTGTTACAAAATATAATAAAAAAACCATAACGTTTCATTAATAATACAAAAAGATCGTGCGCGTACCTTCTTTTTCTGGGTGTAATTTGTCTATATTATAATTAGAAGTATATAAGTTCATATGTTTATTAATAATCTGGTTTCTACTGCACCAATTCTGTATATTTTTGGATCCGACTATTGCGCCTAGCGTATGTGAATTGTTGTGTATCTTATTCTTGACGATTTCTGCTTTCTACATTAACTAATAAAAGTATCCTTTTTCTAGACCACTCACATCTCTTGGAAGCTACACGTGTAGGAGCCGTTGTGACAATAAGGAACACAAATAGTCTTCCCCCCTCAATATTCAACCAACAACACATCTTGCTGACTTTGCACGCCACTAGACCTCTAACAATGGGAGCGAGCACCGCTATAGTCATCACCCTTCCGGAAGGTAACTTACATTCGTTTAGAACGTGTCACAATACTAAAAAAATTCGTCGTTATTTTAACAGGTCACAGTACAAAAACTATAGTAGTTAGAAAATATTAACGAAAATCACAGTCTGTTCTTAATCAAGATATTAACATGGTTAAAGTTTCAGTTGTAGTAAGTATACTCCGTATTACATTGAATTAAAACTTTAGCAAACGGTAGTCAACACCTAAGTATCATGGGTGTAGACAGAAATACGAAAAATCATACTGTTCCATGACAGAACAGTAAGAATTCATTAATAAGTCTGATAGATATGGTTGTTTTTACGAAATAATGAAGACGTTCTCAAGCTCGTGTAATGGGGAACATGTGTGTAGACAAAATAACCTATATCTTTTCAGGAGTCTCATTGGAATTTGGACAGTCTAGTTACCGTGGAACGATTAAAAACAACATCCTACAAGAGCTCGTGCTGCCGCTGGTACAAGGCTATCAAGGAGGAATTGTTGATTCTGAAGTTCTTGGCGGTATGTACATACTAAATTAGTTACAAAATTATAAAATTAAATGCCTTTTGCATTTTTATCTAATATGTATATTAGGTAATCTGCAGTGCTGTAAACCGATAATGAGAGTTCTCTCTGATTGCCTACATTAAGATCGTTTGCCCTTTATAACCCATTTTGATCGACTCCACATAACTTACATGCATTATTTTTTAAATAACTTAAGATCTTTTCTTTTCAGAACACTCGCAATTCTTTTCTACAAGTATCCAAGGAAATTCAATACGACTGACAATGAATGAGCTACCTACTAACGTAAACAACATTATCTCTCTTGAAGTTGTAGCTTCTAGTGCCTTTAGTAGGGCGACAACTATAGTCGTCCTGGAGATTATAAGTGATGAAAATGTAACTCCCGTATTCAGCTTGCCACTTTATAGTGGATCATATGAAACCGAAACTGGAGTGACCCATGAACCAATTACGCTTACCCAAGGATATGATGATACCGTAGTATCACTGTCTGGAGGTGATTTGATTTATGATTTGCTTATTAACTGTATTTTCCAATGTTGAGTATCTAAATATTTTCAAACGCGCGCCGCTATTTCACCATCTCCAGTTGGAACTCGTCCAAAACAACCCCACAAGTTATTATTTTTTTAATATTGCCGTTGAACAGTGTAGGTTTGGACGTTTTAGATCAAAATAAATAAATTAAATTGATAATAAACTACTATCAAGTTTTTGGCAGCATTTCATTGATGATTGTCTTTTTTAAGCAGCTAAATGGGAATTATCATATTAACTGTCTAGATACCTACAAAAAAATTAGGTAGTAAGGGCAATCATTGCAACAAAAAAATGAAACCAAGTTTAGAGTTAATATTTTCAAATGACTATTTATTTAAGACTTACTGTTACAAAATATAATAAAAAAACCATAACGTTTCATTAATAATACAAAAAGATCGTGCGCGTACCTTCTTTTTCTGGGTGTAATTTGTCTATATTGTAATTAGAAGTATATAAGTTCATATGTTTATTAATAATCTGGTTTCTACTGCACCAATTCTGTATATTTTTGGATCCGACTATTGCGCCTAGCGTATGTGAATTGTTATGTATCTTATTCTTGACGATTTCTGCGTTCTACATTAACTAATAAAAGTATCCTTTTTCTAGACCACTCACATCTCTTCGAAGCTACACGTGTAGGAGCCGTTGTGACAATAAGGAACACAAATAGTCTTCCCCCCTCAATATTCAACCAACAACACATCTTGCTGACTTTGCACGCCACTAGACCTCTAACAATGGGAGCGAGCACCGCTATAGTCATCACCCTTCCGGAAGGTAACTTACATTCGTTTAGAACGTGTCACAATACTAAAAAATTTCGTCGTTATTTTAACAGGTCACAGTACAAAAACTATAGTAGTTAGAAAATATTAACGAAAATCACAGTCTGTTCTTAATCAAAATATTAACATGGTTACAGTTTCAGTTGTAGTAAGTATACTCCGTATTACATTGAATTAAAACTTTAGCAAACGGTAGTCAACATCTTAGTATCATGGGTGTAGATAGAAATGCGTAAAATCATACTGTTCCATGACAGAACAGTAAGAATTCATTAATAAATCTGATAGATATGGTTGTTTTTACGAAATAATGAAGACGTTCTCAAGCTCGTGTAATGGGGAACATGTGTGTAGACAAAATAACCTATATCTTTTCAGGAGTCTCATTGGAATTTGGACAGTCTAGTTACCGTGGAACGATTAAAAACAACATCCTACAAGAGCTCGTGCTGCCTCTGGTACAAGGCTATCAAGGAGGAATTGTTGATTCTGAAGTTCTTGGCGGTATGTACATACTAAATTAGTTACAAAATTATAAAATTAAACGCCTTTTGCATTTTTATCTAATATGTATATTAGGTAATCTGCAGTGCTGTAAACCGATAATGAGAGTTCTCTCTGATTGCCTACATTAAGATCGTTTGCCCTTTATAACCCATTTTGATCGACTCCACATAACTTACATGCATTATTTTTTAAATAACTTAAGATGTTTTCTTTTCAGAACACTCGCAATTCTTTTCTACAAGTATCCAAGGAAATTCAATACGACTGACAATGAATGAGCTACCTACTAACGTAAACAACATTATCTCTCTTGAAGTTGTAGCTTCTAGTGCCTTTAGTAGGGCGACAACTATAGTCGTCCTGGAGATTATAAGTGATGAAAATGTAACTCCCGTATTCAGCTTGCCACTTTATAGAGGATCGTATGAAACTGAAACTGGAGTGAACCATGAACCAATTACGTTAACCCAAGGATATGATGGAACCTTTGTATCACTATCTGGAGGTAATTGACATTACACTTTACTTGTTCTTTTTATTTCTAAATTTTTTTAATATATAAAGTTAAAAGTTAAGTATATTAATTAATAAACGATGACTCACCGACCAACTTACCTACAAAACAGCGGAAATTGATAATTTAGACCATATTTTTCTTATTTGTTAAATATTTGCATGGATTTAACTATTTATAAAGAAGATCCACTTGTTCTACTTCTTATTTTGAAAAATATAAATATGTATTATTTTTCAATCGTATAAACATTGATCTGCTGAATGCTGCACGTATGGCATATTGGTTGGTTGGTTTAAGCGGTCACCACTACGTTTTCTGTTCCAAAGTTGTGAGTTCAAACCCCATTGTGTCATTCAAATTGATATTGAATTTAGGTGTTTTTATATCCATTTCATGACACAAGATATATATGCGTTGCTGGTACGGGTATTATCTCTAATTGCTTAAATCAATATTTTTTTATCTTTTTACTTCATTCACTTTTTTTTCTACAGATTACTCTAGCTATTTCGAAGCGACACGTGAAGGAGCCGTAGTGACAATGAGGAACATAATTAATATCTCGCCCTCAATATTTGGTCAACAACCCATCCTGCTAACTTTGCACGCCAGTAGACCTTTAACTGTAGGAGCAAGTACAGCTATAGTCATCACCCTCCCTGCAGGTAAATAACCTATTAAGTTATTATGCTCTAATAACGTAACATAAAAACAAAGAAGCTCGGAAAAGTCCCCCTTATCTTAACAATTAATGAGTATCATAAACACCAAATGACGCAAACACCCGAATGTAAAACAATACACTGTACGAGTATAATTTTATTGGGTGCTTTTAGGTACAATTGACAAAAATGTTGCACATAAAAATAGTTTCTAATGTTTATATACATAGTTTTGTAGATTTTAATGTTTGAATTTTCTTTTTTTTTGCCTTGTATTGTCAACGAATTTATCATTTAATCTTTAGTATTAAAAATAAGCCAAAACGATTAACAGACTGTAGTTAGAAAAATTACTTTATCATATATTTTTCACTATATTTAACATACAACTAATAGAATATTGTTTACGGAGAAAGCCTTCGTCTTTGCATTGATTATAAGTATTGTCATCGACTGTCTCGGCGGCACAGTAGTTACATTTCCGGGTGAGACCAAGAGTTTTTATTTTATCGTATAGGCAGGCAAACGAGCAGACGTATCGCCTGATGGTAAGCGATTACCGCCGCCCATGGACATCTGCAAACACCAGAGGCGTCACAAGTGCGTTGCCGGCCTTTGGGGATGGGGAGGGGAGATAGGGGGTGGGGGTTTGGGTTATGGGCCTCTGGTATCCTCACTCACTCGGTGAAACACAGCGCAAGCACTATTTCACACCGGTTTTCTGTGAGGCCGTGGTATCACTCCGGTCGAGCCGGCCCATTCATGCCGAAGCGTGGCTCTCCCACGGAAACGGTTTGTCTGTATTGCGTTTTCTATGTATAATATATGTATGTATTTAGAAAACAAAAAGTATATACGTATTTATATCAGTTGTCTAGTATCCATAAAGTAAGTTCTGCTTAGTTTGCGACTTTTTACTTATTAAATATATTTTGTGGGTGTTAAAAATGTTTCGTGTCCTCTCAATGACGTACATTAAATTAGCGTGTCTGTGTCCAACAGTGGACTATAAAAGGGTAATGACGAAAAGATTACATACAAGGAGACGTGCTATTTACTAAATAAAACATAAGGTAGGTATTATAAAGGTTACTGAAAACGTATTAATGTCTTATTGATAAGAAGAAGACAAAGGGATTTATTTACATTATCTTTAAGCTGCACTTGCATTAATCAGTATAATTATTTTAATCAACATTTGAGTAAATACAATGCTGTAATTACTAGCGTTGGTTACCATCACAAATCAAATTCTAGTCCAGCATTATCTATTTTAGTATATTCTATTTTTGAAAATGTTCGTAAAGCCGTCGGATTCGCTTAATATTTCCACCGTCATGACTCGTGACGAACAGCCTTACCATTAGATCATGTGAGGATATAGAGAATGCACCTGTATTTGCACTTGCGCAAGCTTATGTACGTTTATAACGCCTGCATAGTCAGCTGGTTTCCGTCAAAATAGGCTAGGAAAACGTCATCTTCAGAAAGGCATGATTTTTAAAATTCGAAATCCAAAAGAAAAGTCATGGCTACACTTTTCAAGTTATAGGTGTTATTATAAATGAAAATGTGAATATTAATTAACTGAAATGATAAAAAGAAAACGATAAATGTATTGGTCAAACGCACCTATGACTTATGCTAAACCGATGGGTCTAAAGTAACTATAAAGTAAATTATCATTTGTCGAATTATTAATAACTAAAAGTAAAACATTTCCTGTGCATAATTTCACATTTAAACGTAATATAATATTATTTTATTCCCGATGAATGTCAATTCCTGGTCACGTATAGAATATGTGACTTTATTAGTTGTTTTATACTCATTTAATCAATTAAATATCATAAAGTTAGAACAAAATATTGCCCACTTGTATGCAGGAAACAACGTGTCATGACATTAGCTTAGATAAGATAATTTGAAAGTTTAAGGTATTCAACTATTTTCATTCCTTGTTCGTAAATTATCCATGAAAGACTACATGTAGCTTTATTATTTTTAATAATTTTATTTTATTTCAGCATTTATTATTTACTTTACGTTAATTCATTATAAAGACTGTGGTTTTCGTTATAGTTTACTCTATAAGTTTAGTTTTAAGGACTAATAGATTAATATAAACTCAAATTTAATATGTGTTTTTTTTAATGTGTTTAAAAACAGGTTCGCAAGATGGAAATGATGTATCGTTCGAGAGGCTTGTCTACGAAGGAACTATTCAACTCAATACCGTTCAACATGAGTCAATCACAATTAGAAATTACGATGGGGTCAATGTGCTACCTTACGGTCGTAAGTAAAATTTATTAGACACAAAAGCTACTTTGACCGTCAATATATTTGCTACAAAGTTAACTATGCAAATAAATGGTTAGATCGCTAGAACATAAATATAAGTGCATCTACCAATATTTTTCTACACCTTTCACGGATTATAATTAGCATATAGCTCATTTTGTTTATATTTTTTAAAGTTAAACACACGTAAAACAATTGGAGTTTTCACGGCTTTGAAAATAAGTTCCCATTTTGATCCCGGGTCTTTTGAACGGAGCGTGTAAAAGCATCCTACTAAGCCATCATTGTGTAGGTCACCATGCTGCATTGTTTGCATTAGCAATGAGAATTTCGATCTCAACTCTTGGATTCTACTTATGCTTCCTATCAGGCAGGAGTACAGGTAGGATGACAGGCAGTAGAGTCAGCTTAGCCGCCAAATATGTAAAAATTACATGTTGTTTTATGTTGTTATATATTTCATTAGAGGCATGAAGATTTTTTACATTTTAATTTATCATCTTGATAATATTTTTTTTTAGATGTTAAAATTCTAATTTTCATTTTTCGTCCTGTTCCGCCGCCGTCCCTCCGTCTAAGGACTGCAATACTTAAAGTCTGCCATGAATCATTTCTGTTTAAAACCTTGTAACATTTCAATTATCTATATAAATCTTCCAGTCTGTTTTCTGTAACCTCGAAATGAGCGTTAATCGCTTCACAGAACATTAAGTTTTAACAATTAAGGAAACTATTTTGTTCATTATGTCTTTTTACCTTAAATGTGCTACTTTTAGGTAAAAAAATCCTTAAAAGGCTGTGACATTATTATCAATTATGGTTAATGTAAAAGAGTCACTCACCAGAATTGTGTTTTTCTTTTTTCTTCCTGCATTTTCCTCAGTTCTCTAGTTATCGCGCACCGCAAATGTCTCCACATACTTACAGGAGTTGAAATCCCTAATGGTACACGGATAGTCAATCTGCATCATTTGAGAGTAGTTTCTTTTTCAAACATCTTCCGAACTTTTCCTCCAAACCAGGTGGAGACAGGCTGTAAATCTATTACGACATGACTTACATGGGTTTATGGAACATGGATTGCTTACCTTCACAATCTATTATCCTACTTGATTACGACTCAGCCAATTTACTTTTTTTACCGCTAATCAGTCCGCTCCAGAAGTATACTCGCAAATATTTCATATGAAACTACTTGCTGTCTTTTTTAGTCTAAATCAGTATTTTTAAGAGACGTTCTCTTATCGTTTTAGAGATATGTGCTTCTCAATCTAAATATTAATTCGAGAATCAACGCGATCAATGTACATTATGTCACCAAAGTCAACGCAACTCGTTGGAAAAATCAGCTATTCAAAATTATGGGATAACTAATGGCTGTGTTAATACCCTAATTTTTAGTTGTATGACAAAAGTCTGTACAAGATACAGTTTGTCTTGGTGAATCAACGGATTTACTTTTATCGATGATTAGCCGGAAGGCTTATCGAATTCCAATAAAACAGTGGAAATTATTCGTTATTATCTTCTTCGTTCAGAAAGAACTCTGTTCAAATTTTAAGGCCCAAATAAGTTAAAAGAAAACTGCAACTGAAATAAATATGTGTGCTAGGAGATGGCACAGATATTTGTTTCAGTTGTTTTTCTGAAACATGCTGAGGAGCTGCTCCCTAATATGTTTAAAATTTTGTTTCAGAATATGCGAGCTTGTTTATCGCAAGCGTTTTGAATGGTGAAGTGACAATTCGAGCAGCAAATGAGATACTTACCCTACCCAGTGGAGTCACGAGTGTGGTTTTGGAATTGCATGCAGGTGATGCCAGAGCAGTTCTCATATTGACTGTTATAGAATCAGGTAATGTATTTTAAACTTATAGATAATTATATTTACGAATATTTTTTTTACATCATCTTTTAGTTTTCACGTTATTGGGATATCAAATTAATTAATAAAAAGCCCATTGCATTAAATACAAGTATATCTTATTTCTAATTATTTAACTTAATAATTATTTTTCAATTGAAACTGATTGTACTATGATAAATTATTATATAAAAATATTTAAAATATAAAACATATAAAATAAGTTACAAATAATTAAGCGGGCTCCCGCACTAAGCAGGGAAAACGCTAGGCCGAAGAAGATGAAGAATACAAAAAGATACAAATAATATTTAAAGAAAATCTGGTTACATTTTTCTTTTCATTTCCAATAACCATTTATCAAAATATTTGCTAAATATTTTGTAAGAAAATAGTTTTTAATGTGAAGAGGCAATTCAGCTGACGTACCGTATTTTTAATAAAAGTATTTTAATGAAAAAATTACTATCATTTGATGAGTACCTGTGTCATTTCAGTTTACAGACTATTTTTTTAATTTATCAGTAAGATTGATATATTTACTATTTTTTGAATAAATAATTTCATGATGACATTGCTTCATAACACACCGCATGGTAATCTCTAAAAGCTTTTTGAAATTATTTCTAATTTGATACTATACAACTGCTGCGGAGCATGCTAGGCCGTCACTGCCGGTCTCAATTATCATGAACATCTAAGGCAATCGTTATTAGGAATCAGCGCCCTCGAACAGCCTCGGTGGCGCAGTGGTAGCGTACGCGACTGCTGTTCTTGAGGTCTCGGGTTCGTTTCCCGGGTCGGACCAAATGTTTGTATGATCTGCAAATATTTGTTTCAGAGTTTGGGTGTTTTCTATGTATAATATGTATGTATTTACAAAAAAAAAAGTATTTAAGTATTTATATCAGTAGTCTAGTACCCATAATACAAGCTCTGCTTAGTTTGGGACTAGATGGCGTTGTCACATGGACATCTAGGCCGAAAAAAAAAAAACATATTCATATTCAAACATACTGACAACTAATTCATCCTTCACCCTCAGGATTGCGAAGATACCATGTCAGCCGCTCCTTTTAAAGATATTCAGGTAAAATTAGTTGCCACCCCAATAATGTTGTGAATAACAAAAGCTATAAAAATGATTATTTAATACTAATTTTATTATTTCATGTTTTTCTCTCTCTTTGTATTGTTGTTTGTATATATCGTGCTTAATTTTAGCACTACTTGTGATATAGAAACCATAATAAATTGTTTTTGAAGTCGTATAACAAATATTAATTACAAAGGTTATCATTTGTATGTTACGGTACTAAAATATATTGGAATATTCTTGAGTAATGATGAGTGGACAAGGTAACTACAATCTATGTAGTTTATCAAATCAGTCAGATAGTCTTGTATTATGTTTACATAAGTACATCCTTCGTCTACTTGTCATAAACAGTAATAACGATTGTTTCATAAGATACCGAAATAAACAAAGGAATATTGATCGCACATATAATCTTATGATTCGAAGGCAAAAATGAAGGAAAAAGTAGTTGTGTTTTAGTAATATACACATCAGTAATGACTTTACTAAATTAAAAACCTGAATAAATCAATACAATATAATTGTTTCCTAACTTTACATACGCTTCAATAACTCAAAAAGATCCATTCCAAATGCAAAAAAAAAGTCGTGGGACACCAGATAGGAACGAAGTTCCATAACATAATATATAATAATATATGCAACTTACAGAAGGCGATTTACATTTTTTTAGATGTTACGCTTTTTTTATTTAACGTTACGGACGTTTTTGCCGGTTAGGTTACTCTCCGCAACGCCCCATAAGGAACTTTCGTTCCAAAAATATTTAAACGTTTCGTGAGTGATAAAATAATTCAATAAATATTAAAAATGTGACTAAACTTAGAACATATCTATTTTGACTTTCGTTTAGTTTCCAATCTATTATTATAAAATCAATTATCGGTATATAGATTATAAAGTCTTTTATATATTATTTATAGATAGAAGCAGGAAATGAAAAAAAAGGATTAATAAACAACACGCCACAAACCAACTTGGAGTTTGGATCAGTAGATAAACATTTATAGATTTTACTAATTTACTAAAAACGAGATGCTTTATTTGTGATTTTCATCGATCAGAGTCAACCCTCTATAACTCAAATATTTTTTTAAACACAACCATGTGACGAAAAAAACAAGAGTATCTGACAACATTTTATTTGCACAAAATATGTTAAGGAACATACGAGTAGTACATAAAGCTAATTAAAAATTGAATTTAGATAAAGAATGGTTTAAATTTCTATTTCCAATGTCATAAAGAAATTATCTGATTACTAAAAAAGAAATACTTAAAACATGCTACCATTAATCGTGTTTCCAATTATAAATCTATAATATGCTGATAACAGTTTTGAGAATATTAATTATTGCGATTAACATCCAAGAAATTTATGCACATTGGCTTATGTATAGTGTTGGCATAGTAGGTAATGGAATGGGCATCCACGGTCAATATCGAATTATCTTTTGTAAGCGTCCGTTGTTATAATCATGGTTTAAAACAAACTTTTCAATAGTGATCTTTAGAGCACTTTATGCGCTAATATCACGGAGACAAGAAAAGAAAATGTGTAGTTTTATTTTCTAAATATCATTCATATGGGATAAACATATATCTGTTTTCTATGATATGATATGTTTTTACAGAATATAAGAACTGAAAAGTCAAGAACATCATTATTTTTTATTTCGTTTCATTTTGTTAACCGACTTTAGAAAAGGAGGAGGTTTCTCAATTCGACCGTATATATATATTTTTTTTATGTGTGTTCGCACACGCATAAACGACGAAGTTATCCAACTTCGTCGTTTATGAACCGTTTTTGATTCTTTTTTTAATGGAAAGGATATATCCCAACTGTGGTACCATGATAAGGACACTAAGATCTGATGATGGCATCCAAGAGAAATCGAGTCAAACCTTGGTGTCGTTTTTATTTTTGTTAAAACTTTACTTGTATTATCATTGGATGATACATATATACATGGATACAACGTATAGAGGTGACTACATATATTGCAGACCACCATGGTGTGGGCCGCCATTCTGCATTGTTGCATCCGCAATAAGTTAGACCATCACTTTTGGATTCTGCTTATGCTTTCCATCAGGCAGAGTAGAGTCATTTTGGTAGGTTCTAATAACATAATCCTATAATAAGTCCTATACACAGAAACAAATCTCCCAAGCTTCGATTCGGATAAACGAAACAAATATTTCAAAAATAACTCTTTGCTTTTTGTATTATTTATAAAATCAATTTCTAGAAAAGTTAAACTCAACAATACCATCTAAACAAGCCAGTATTTGAAGGAGGCGAGGAAACACAATATTTTTAATACAATTTTGTAGAAGAGAAACAAAACTTACGAAAAACAAAGTTTATGATTGTATTGCTTGCCCTTAAATTAGTATTTTGTAATTAGTTTATTATTCCCAGTGTTATTATATTGTAACTATTGAATCCCACGAAATCATTTAAGTCGAAATTGATTCATTCTATTAATAATTTATTATTATTATTTAATATTCTGACTGCACGGATTGTGTATTGGTTGACACGTTCGCCATGCCATTTTATATTTTAAATATTAATTTGTATTAACTCGTAGCCGTTGCAACTTTGTCAAATAATTTTGGTCATGTGACCGATCTAAGAACATTTTCTTCTTCTTCTTTGATTAAATGGCAACCAGCCGGATCTCTCGGATCAGCTATTTCTGCCAATGTCAATTGTTTATAGTCTTCAAATCATAAGTCATTTAGTCTTCGTCGTGATGAAATTAATGATATAAAATATAGAAAATGTGGATGAGATGAAATGGGAACCGTCTTCAAAAAAACAAAAAACGATCTCCTAAGAACATTTTAAGTTTGAATTTACTGATTGTCTATATTTGTGTGGAATAGTCATATAAACGATACATATATTTTTGAAATGATTTTACGATCTTTTATTCGATACCAATATTGCTAAGATATGCAAAAACGGAACCCTTATAGATTCGTCATGTCTGTCTGTCTATCTGTCCGACTGTCTATCCGTCCGTATGTCACGGCCACTTTTTTTCCGAAACTATATGAACTATAGTGTTGAAACTTGGTAATAAGATGTATTCTTTGAATCGCATTAAGATTTTCACACAAAAATAGGAAAAAAAATAAACTTTGGGGGTGCCATACTTAGTACTGAAACTCAATTTTTTTTTCATCAATCCCATACCTTTAGGGTATCTATGGATAGGTCTTCAAAAATGATATTAAGGTTTCTAATATTTTTCTAACTTAATATAGAATAGTTTGCGCGAGATACACTTCCAAAGTGGTAAGTAGTGGGTCCCCCCCCCCCTGTAACTTCTAAAATATGAGAATGATAATACTAAAAAAAAAATATGATGTACGTTACCATGCAAACTTCCACCGAAAATTGGTTTGAGGTTGTAAGTAGTTTTTCTTAATACTTCATAAATCGTAAACTGCATTTTACCTTTCATTCAATCAACACAAATATAAAAATAAAATAAAAATTAAATTATATTACTTGTTGCTGCGGAACCCCTCATGAATGAGTTGGCCGTTTTTTTCCATTTGCGGGTGCACTTTCGAAAATTTATATAGCCTATGTCACTACCACGATTCTGATGAATTCAACGATACTTCAACTGACAAAAATGGTCCAGGGGTTTGGGCTGTAGGCTATGCGAAAGAAATGGACACAGCAACATACATACATGACATGAGCTCGAAAACGATTACCCTCCTTTTCGGTTAAAAAATAAAATAGCCATTTAATCAGTCAGTTTATGTTTGATTAAGAATGTAACGAAATTTAAAGTAAGTTCTATTTTATCATTTCAGATGCGCCTGCCCCGCCAACAGTGACATTCAGCCGTGATGTCTACGTATTTAGTGTTGGGGCCAAGCAGACTGGTCTCATAGGCATGGTTCTGGCTACTGTAAACAATGAAGAAGAAATTATATATTCTTTGAATATCGACGATGGTAATTATTATGCCTTGCTATATTAAAAAAGTAATAAAGTATATATATATATATATATATATATTATAAAAAAAGTTTCAGATAATGAATTGCACATTGTTATATTTTACTTAAGTGTATCATCTCAAAAAAAGGTTACGGTTTTGTACACTGAATGACTAAAAAACAACTAGAACGCGATCTTACTTGTTTTTGTAAGAGGTACGAGTTTGTTTCAAACCAATGTAGAATAGAAATCTGGTGTCTTATTAGATCTGCGAATAAAGCTGAAAGAAGAAACGAAAATTACAAAATACTTCAGACAATGTTTTAAACATGTTTTTCATTCGATGACAGTAACTCAAGTAGAGCTATTCATTCATATTTTATGAACTGTAAGATCAAAGTTTAAATGTGTTTTACATTTGAATGTAAAACACATGAACTTTTTATTTGAAGGTTTTTAAAACAAAGTTCTTTGAAATATGTATTACTTATTCTTCAAATTTAACCTCTAGATATTTTTTTTTTATGTAGTAGATAAACTATTATATAGATATGTACCTATTCTATCAATGTCTCCATTTAAAATCCATTTAATAATCCATTTGTCAGATATATGACGTCAGTAAAACTAAATCTGCTATTATTTCGGTGATAAATATCCCAAAAAAAGTATCCCATAAAAGGCTATTTTTACAGTAATAACAGTTACCTTGAACCTGTTACCTGATAAATCCTTAATAACACGCAAGTTGGATTTTGCACTTATATCAAGTACACCAAATTAAACTCGCATTAACTAAAGTAAATATTTATTTTCACAGATAGCGATACCGACATAAAAACATTACAGATAAAAACTTGTTCGCTTATACTGCCCAAAAGATTTATTATTGGCGCGCCTGAACTTTTTGTAAAGCAATTTTCTTTCTAGAGTAATTACATTATCATTTATTTTACAAAATTGTGATGCCGTATATTACAGAGGTAGGTTATTCAAATGGTATATTGTTACAGAACATCTTCTAGCGCGTATCTCTATCAATCAGGAAGGTCAACTACATTTGTTTGCTCCAGCTAACAGTGGAGTATTTGAATTCCTAGTTATTGCTACAACAGGTGAAAGCCGAACAACTGCCACGGCAAAGGTAAGAAAATTTCTTTATTGTTCGATTGACTGCACGGCAGGCCCAGTGGTTTAAACAGTGGCCACGCTTCTTTCTACTGGTCTGTTGTGACCCACATTGAACAACAATTTGTGGGATACGCACCGTCTGGGTGTTTTTTGTATCTATTTAATTTATGTTTGTAAAGTCCCATGTGACCCAGGATGTATATTCGAATAATAAAAATTACAACCTTACCTACGTGGTATAGCTCAATGAATTAAATGATGATGTTTGGATGAATTATCACAAGAAACATAGTATTTGAACTATAAATATTTTACCGTGGGAGAGCTACGCTTCGGCACGAATGGGCCGGCTAGACCAAAGTGATACCACGGCCTCACAGAAAACCGGTGTGAATTTGCGCTTGCGCTGTGTTTCACCAAGTGAGTGTGGATACCGGAGGCCCATATCCCAACCCCTCCCCACATCCCTTTCCCCATCCCCCAAGGGTCGGCAACGCACTTGTGACGCCACAGGTGTTGCAGGTGTCCATGGGCGGCGGTAATCGCTTACCCTCAGGAGATACGTCTGCTCGTTGGCCACCACAAAAAAAAATATAGGAACCTAACTGTAAAAAGTAGCAACATTTGCTTTATACTTTAAAGTAGTTTTCTAGGATACCATGGTATCACTCCGGTCGGGCCTGGTTCATGTGTTGAAGCATGGCTCTCTGCTTGTATTATAAGAAAACTAGCTCTTGCACATGACCCCGCACGTGTGTTTGTTGATTATCGCAGCAAAGAGTAACTTATGCCCTTTCTCAAGAATCAAAGTATCTCCATGTCAAATTTCATTGAAATCGGTGCAGTGGTTTGGTCGAGAAAACAGGACAGACAGACAGAGTTAGTTTCCCATTTAAATATAAGTATGGATTTAATAGACACCTTTGTGGCCAACACAATTTTGCATACATTAATGTGATGCTTTGGTTGTGGATGACCTCTGATTCCCTTAATTGGGTATCTAAAGTGTTCTCGTGACTTAGTAACACTTATCTAATATAGACGATAGACTTACATCATCTTCAGAATTAGCAGCTTTAAAGAAATAACTCTATTAATCTCTCTCTTTTTTTACGTACAGTAACTATCTATCTATGTAGGTATTTGTTTATTTGTAAAATATTTTAACAATTAATTACATTATTGTATTTGTTTCTATTTGTGTTTAGAATTGAAATTAATCTAAAAAAAGTGTCAAAAACGAAATTGAAAACAAAACCAATCTGGAATTCCTTTCTATATAGTAGTATTCCTATCGTTAATTTATTGAATATGCATGTTTTTTTGAGTTTATTGTGCAGTTGTAATCTGTGTATTTCCTATTGTCCCAATTATTCCCAAGAATTAGTTGACTTTAAAAACAATATTATTTTATCGAAGTCATCATATTGATTATACTTTCATTAGAATCCTAGGCTTATCCATATTACAGGTCGTGAAAATATAATTATACCTACAATAATACATACACTAAGACTCGAATACTGTTCAATTCTCTGGTTATACATAGTCACAAGATAGTGTATTTATAAAGATTCAGAAAACACTATAATGATTTCTTAATAATCACGAAATTTAACAAAAAAAACAACTTCAAGAAGGGGACCAAATTGTAATGAAACCTCATGAAAAGCATCAGATTTCAAATAAAAAAAGAATCATCAAAATCGGTTTACTCAGTCGACAGTTATGGGGTAACAAATATAAAAAAAAACAGTCGAATTGACAGTCGGTTAAAAATAGGTAAAATAAAGGTTAGCACCTCAAAGGCTATCGTGGTCACAAAATAGCACAAAAGCCACTTGCTTCCTAAGCATTTGATTGGCTGTTTTAAAGTTCTCAACAACCTCTCCATTGAGAGGGTTGTTGAGAGGTTACTAACTAACATACAGAGGTCAGTATTTTTGTATTTATGTTTAAAATGTCAAGTTAAGTAGCTTGCTTTGTCCGTACCTAAAAATAAAATAATGTTAAAGTTCTTTAGCAGCTACAAACTGATTTCATTATTATGTTTTATTCACAGGTACATTTGACAGTCCAAGCCACAGGTAATGAAGGTGATGAAATCAATCTAGAACCGCTAATAGTATTAAATAGAAAAGAGGAGGAGCCGCATTATAACTTAGTTCCACTACCGTTAGGAGCTGAAAATTGTAAATATATTCTTAACAACCGTTGGCCACTTGATCAAGAATGGCTTTATATCGACGAAAACGGACTACATGCAAAGTCAATAGATAGGGAACATGAGTCTATTGCTTTTATGGCGCTGTCACAAATCCAGGTTGAACTCATACTAACTTGCTACAGTGACACTTTGAGTATAAAAAAAAGATCTCGAAGAAGTAATTCGCTGGGCCGATATAACAGTAATGAAAAAACATGGATCCTAACAGAATCAATTCCCTTTAATCCAAGAAAGAGTTTAGTAAATCTAATAGTTGAAGATATTAATGACAACTATCCCATATTTGTTGGTAAAGAAAATGAACCGATCGTTGTGGGATATCCTGTTTCTGAACTCGAAGAAAGAATATTACCCCGGTCCTTAGTCGAGTTACAGGTGAGTTCAGGCTTTATGAGACGTTGATTTATTTAATCTCCAAAATGAACGATGTAAGTCGTAAACTTTGTTTTTTTTCCTTTTATTTCAAGTTTCCACGTTGAAACATGATTCACTTCAAGAGTTTTATCATCTAACATAAAACTGAATGTCTTATCCGACTGACTCATTACTACCAAAACAAGGGTTTTAAATAACAAACTCTCAAAAGTTTGAGACGATGTAATTTAGGCAGTTATTTAGAGATTCTATGTAATGCAATTTTTATTATTTCAAAGCGACTTAATTTGTACCTGCTATTATTTTATGTTCCTAAATGGTTTTAGAATCCAAACCATAAATGTCTGTTACCTATGTAACTACTTGAAATCGAATGGTTGTACAATATGCTACAGAATAAACTAAGATAACATTCATTAGCACGTGTCAATTGATTTTTCAGAATTTATAAGTCATTAAACTATGTGTACAAACATTTGCAATCATTTTATCCATGGTAATCAAATTATGCTACAGCTACAAAATATAGGGGTGATATGTGCGCTAACCTTAAAGTCTAAAATTAGAATATTAAGACTACAAGGATCAGTAAATACTAATTCTATTTATGCAATAAGCTTACATTTTTTAATATGTTTCTAAAAGCAGGATGGATATGTAATCCTAAAGATATTTATGAGCACATTACTTGACGTCATATTAAGCCAGAAGACACTTAACAGTTGAAATTCCAAGAATTCCGTAAATCGCTAGCAGCATTTTCTTTATTGCAGGCAACAGATGCGGATATAGGCGAAAACGCAGCTCTAATCTATTCGAGTCCTGAAGAGGCATTGGCCGTCTCACCAACTACAGGTTTTGTACATGTGAGAACTGGTGCACAACTGCAAAACGACCAAATTTTAATAGTTCACGCTACTGACCAATACGGAGAAGGACTCAGAGGGAATATTCAAATTTTGGTAAAACTTTTGGCATTTTATTCTGAACCTTCTTTTCTATTTTAATTATGGACTATTGTTAACTGCTTATAGATAAGTTTCGGACACCTTATCTGACAGATGATTTTATGTGTATTCCATATAAATTGTGTGAAACCATATATCAAATAAGCTATTTGAAACTCATTTGTAGCCTGTAAGATAAGGCCGTGCGCCTTATCTTATTCATATCTTTACTAACCGGATCTAGCTAGCTTTAGGGGATTGAGCTTTCCTAATGCATAATGGCCATTTGAATAATTAAAATGATTTGCACAAAATGAAAATCCTAAACAGCGTTTTTTTATTTAAGTCTAAAAAATATAAATCAATATATTTATAGATGTACTCGTAATAAAAGGCATATGACCGAGAACATTAAACTTTGAAATGTCTCCTTCAATACTTCTCTTTAACTTCATTACCTACTATAACAATTGCCTCGTTGATCTAGCTGTTGACGAATGCGACTGCTGATCAAGAGGTCTCGGGTTCGAATCCCGAGTCGGGCCAAAAGAGTTATTGAGTTTTTCTGATTCTATAAATACTTAATAACAGCTCGGAGTTTGGAAGTTGGAGTCTGAACCCCCGTGCCTCGGATAGCACGTAAAGCTGTCGGTCTTGCGCCATATCTCTACCCGATCGTGTCAGTTAACCGTCCCATCAGATTATGAGAGTGAGGGAACAGAAAGTGCACCTGTGTTTACACACACATTTGTGCACTATAGTATCACCTGCATAGTTGGTTGATCTCTTTTGAAACTGGCCGCCGTGGCCGTAACCGGCAAGGAGAACATCATCATCATTATAACAACTGTTGCTAGTTTGTTGAATTCCTCTAAAATTAATTCCAATAATAAATTGACATATCTCTCAACATATTCAGCGTATTGCAGTCTAATGCGGGACATAGGAGTCTTCCATTGCACTACATTGCATCGAGTATTTATTTTATAATTTGCCTCATCTCTCATACATCCCTAAAATCCCAATTGAGGTAGGGTGATCAGACTACTGACATACATATTGTTATAGGTAAATTACATGCGGTTACAGAGAAAGAATGATGTTCATGGTACATTTTTTTGTCCTAGGTAGGAGTCGAACCCACGATACCGTGGCAGTTAAGGACACTGACCACTTTATCAATAGGACAGTTTATGTAACTGTAATCTACTCGAAATAAAGTATGACTAATTTTAGTAAAATTAAAAATTCTAGGAACAATATTGACTTTAAAGAATTCACTGATTAATGATATTTTTAGGCAATATTTATTAAATTAACGCAAATCTCAACAAAGAAAAGGTCAAATTTTACCGCTGTTTAATCTGTGGAAAAAATAGTTTCCATAAATAGTTTTTTTTGGTTTCATTTAAGTGTAGCGATGGAGTTTTTTTTTAGTTTGGATGTTTTACTTCATTTCATCAATATAAATCACGGCCCTAAAACTCAAGAGTACCATTAATTAAATATATTTTATTAGCAATATTATTATTTGTAAAGTACTATCAGTAATTTACTTTGGTAGATTACATAAATATATTTAAAATTGCCGAACAATATAATCGTTTCGCCATTGACATTGACCGCACATAGTCACACAATCAAAAATAGATTCAAAAATAATCGAAATAGTAATATTATAAACCACGATAGAAAAAAACTTGAAACATGTCTTTCTCATAATTCACTATCGATTTGGGGGTTTCACATCAAAACGCGGAACAAATATTTTCAATAAAAGCACCAAGATCAATCGTTACATCCTTCACATGTATGATCTCATAACTTAATAAGATGCCTCTGTACGGATTCGTATTGTTATACTTTGTTTTTTTTATTTTATTATGAATAGCATAACACATCGTAATTTGAAGTTTAAATTTGAATTCTTTAAGAATTTAAACTCACTACATTTTATTTTTGAAATTATTACATCTGATAAAGCAAGGTAACAAATCAACATTGTACGAAGTGACTAAAAAGCCTTAGGCAACAGAATATACCGGACGGGACAACATCCTGTTCATTGACATAAAAGCAAGTAGTCCCACTACATTCAAAAGCATTTTATATTAATTAGTAAGATTGTAGAACATAAAGACATGATAAATCAAAATCACATACGTAATTGGCAGTATAAACATGCTAAAGTGTATTCATTTCCGTCTTTGGTGACCTTAAGCTGTTATGATGTTTCTAAAAATGTATACAGTCTGTCTATTATCATACTTTACGTTTTACCTCAGGGTCATTAAACTGTATTTTATGTTTTATTTTCTAACTATAACTTTTATTTGCAGGTAAAGTTACTAAACGCGAATAATATAGCTGTGGTCACGGTTGAAAACGCTTTTCTAGATGACGAAAAATCTATTTTGACTCAGCTAAGTACGGCTATTGGTTATGAACTGAGGGTATTGAGGTCTGTTGTAATATCTGATATCCAAAACCAAGAGAGAATGTCCAGAAACACGCCTAAAACAAATGCATCTGGAGCTTCTTTGCTACTTTATGTATATGGATTAGTAGATAGGGAACCGGTTGGCGTCGGTCGTCTCACTGTGTAAGTAATATTTTGTATAACTTGAACATACTTAACATAAATTTATTTAACAGACTATAATGTTGTAGTATGACGAGAAGGGCGTGAGCAGTGCTATCTGTTGAGAAATATTCGCACTAGTTAGTCTAAATTAGTCTATGTCGCTCATGTTATCGCGCATATGTCATGATACAATATTTACTATTTTCTGCTAATAAAAGTTAAAAACACTGAAATGTGTTTTGCAGCCCTTTATCCCTTCATATTCATTGAAATTAACTATCTTAATATTTTTTACAGAGACATAAACAATAATGCGGCAGTCGCTAGTGTAATAAATACTGTATCACTAGAAGATCATTTAGTGCCCGTCGAGATAAATGTTACAGAACGAGATATTGGATTCTTTGTGGCCACAATAGTCCTCGGCGTACTCCTACTTTTAATAATTGCATTAGCAACCATTTGGCTCCTTCTAAAAAGGTTTGTAGTCAATCACACTCGAAATAAATATTTTCTGTGTCCACATTTCATAATTTCAAGATTCATTATTTTTATTTAGGCGAAAAAACAACAACTACGAAGAGTTCTCTGACAAAAACAGCTTGACATCGGGTATGGGTTCGGTGGATCAAGTTTTAAAACCAGAAACTCCTAAATCAAGACTTAATATGGAAGAATTGAAAAAGAGTGAACAACGCTTGCAAGACAGGTTGAATACACCCATCGAAGCTGTTACCGTTGAATCGATACCTCCAAAAAAAGAATCGCCTATAGATGATATAGCTGACTTCCTATCACCAGAATCTAATATTCCAATAGTAATACAATCAGTGGACAAATTAAAAGATGCAGAGGAGACTGACGATGATGAGTTTGGAGAAAAAGTCGGAGCAAGAAGAAAATCTGTGGTGACTTTCAATGAAAACGTTGAAAAGATCATCCACCTCCAGAATGACACCGATAGTGTTAGTTCGACATCTGTCGGCTACGAAGTATTCAAATTATAAGAATACCTATTTATATAATTAAGAATTTTGCAACATTACATTGCAACAAGTTTTAATTTATTTTATACAAATTAATAATATTTTATAGACAAATTATCACATTATATTTTTATACAAAAATGAAACTTGCTATGCTTTCTTTTAATATATAAATACTTTAATGACTACGTACCTTATTTATGTACTCTAATTTTTATCTAATTTCCATCATCGATATTGCTTGCTTGCGTTTTGCCGCCAATAATGAACATACTACGTGCTATGTTATTAACATAAAATACGATACGAACTACAGATAACCAGTTCCATATACCTATTATATTAGTATTCTCTATGCTCCAAAATAAAACAAAGTGTATGATACCATACATATACCATAGTTAAACTATGTCTACTGGATATACTTGGAATTATAATAGAAAACTACACGGTGTTTGAGCCGTGCTACGTCACAAGTACATCCTCAAAAGAACCACATAAGCCTTAAGCACTCTTTCGCTGCTTTTCAACGAGTGAGTCATGTTGTCAGAACTCTAAACTCCCTCTCCCTAATTGCGGAGACGAGGGACTCAAAGAACGACAATGAAGTTGTAACTCTTCAGTTGCAGCTATCCATGATGGCGGTATTCACTTACCTGTGGTAACTGTCCTGTTTGTTTGCCTCAATACCATAAAAAAAATAACAAATGCCCATTTGAAAAAAGTCAGTTGGCAAAAAGCACAGGGTTTGAGCTAATCGGTCACTCCAGCTTAAATGCTCATCACATTTTTGGTGCATATGTCTTCCATTGTACGTTTACAAGAGTATATATAACATAGAAGTATAAAATATTTGTTATGGACCAAGTAATAAATCATCATGATCATCATCAGCTTTTAATACTCCATTATTGGACATAGGCCAAAATCTCCATTCGATAGGGAGTCATAAAATAGAGATTTTGACCTACTATACTACGATGGACGACTTTGTATGAAGTTTTCCTTCTCTTTGTCGTACTGCGTAGTTTACGCATTTAACCGAGTTAGTTAGTTTAGTCTGCTGTAGTCAAGCTGTGAACTACAAGATAGGCTGAACCATCTATCAAATGCTCTAAGTGACTTGTAAATAGTATGAAAATAATACATATACCTTATCTTTATTCTAGCCTATACTCTCACCCGTCCACTGGAATCATAAGGGGTTTTAATTATTTTTTTGAGAAGCTTTATTCTTTTAAGAATCCAAACAAATAATTTTTCATATTACAATTTTTTTTATTCTATAATTTTCTAAAAGTTTGGAAAAAACATCATGGTTACTCAAAAACATATAACTAAAAAAAATTTAGTAACCCAGAAAATTTTCCATCTAAAATAATTGATGTGTCGAAGTCTCATTTTTATGTTCGTTCGGTACCCATAGAGTTCACAATAACATCAACGGCTTTTGATTAGTTTTCAACATATTTTTTTTTGTAACGGAACGGAAAAGTTTACGTATTATTTTTCTCTTTACATTTGAGATAGTACATACTTCTACCAAGAGTCATGCCTTCCATTTAGCAGCTAGAAACCGGGTTTCACCATCAGATAAAGGAACTAAGTACCAGGTTCACCTACAAACGAAATCATTATTGTTGTATAATAAAAACTAACAATACTAGTGACTCATTAGCTTAATAGAATACTTCTTACATTAAAGATGTTTCTACAAAAATAAGCTTTCTCTACTATGGAGGTCATATACCATACCAACAGCCTTTATCGTCTCATAGAGTTCCTCTTAGAGTGACAATTATAACCAAGTTTGGATGACTCCTAAAAGGTCATTGTTCTGTTTATGGCTTATCCTAAAATCATACCAGAGATTAAATTAATGTTTAAAAGGTTATATTAAAATAAGAGAATACTTGATGTGTGAAAAGGTAAGATTTTAGTGTTATGTCTAAAATTAATATCTTTTTAAACCCTTCTTGCAAATAAAGTTAAGGTTATCTAAATAGTCAGTGTCAGTTTCAAAAATAATCTAGTTGTGAAGATCATAATAAATAAAAGTGTTGGGCGTTTCATATAATAGTTTATTCGTGTTCTCTTAGATTGCCGGCGGGAAGTTTATTATTATTTTGACCTTACGTATCCCATCCAGAATAAACTTTTTTATTATGTTAGTGTCTATCGGAAATAAATATTTGAAGTGTCATAACCCGAACCACAGTAGAGTAGGGTCGTCAAAAGTCCTGTAATACTTTTAACCACAGACCATTGTGGCTTGAGAAAGTAGTTGCTTGAGAAAGTAGTTACTTGAAACCTGCAAAAACCCAGAAAACTAAATGCTATTTTGGTATTATGATCCTTAGAAAGAATACGAATATCTACATACACTGTATCTGCCCGAAACTTGTCTAACTACTTTGGACAGTCGACATAGCTAACTGTATCAAATTTTTATCACATATGACTAAACTTGAATTTACAGTTATCCTTCGTTTGGAGGCTTATAATGTTACCTACCTGACTGATTTTTATATTCAAGTCGCAATTCGTGATAAAATCTGTGACAGTCACAAACATGAATGATAAAGGAACGCAGGTATAGATCATTTCAACGCCCACAGGCGCATGTAATATCACACAGTAGGTACAGTAGGGATCACTTATATCAAAACCAATCGATCAAATCAAAATCACGACGAATAAACGAGTATTCGAATAAACAAGCTGTACTGTACCCTGCTTCACTGTGAAAATGTACTGAAAAATTAAAAACAAAAGTTAAAGAAATATAAATTCACATGAACAGTCTTTAGGTGTATATATATTACAAGTTTGTATTTTTTATTTGCGATTGTAAAGTAGTAATGATTAATTGTAACAATATGGATATTCTACATATTCACTACTTTATACATATTCTACATATTCTACTAATTCCAACATATTATATTTTAACACACACATAAATCAGATCCAACTACAGAATAAATGATCGTGCTCCTTACATAAACATTTGTCCTGAATTGGAATCACAGAGTCTGGCACAACATTTATTTTTAGCACTGGACGTATTGATGGCAAAAAGACGGGGGGGGGGAAGGGAGGTACATTTTACCACTTTGGAAGTGTCTCCCGCAGACTATTCTTATAGAAAAATTATATTAAAAACCTCAATATTATTTTATCCATAGATTTGGGTACACGTATGGGTTTGATGAAAAAATTTTTCTTAAGTTTCAGTTCTAAGTATGGGGATTCCCAAAATTTATTGTTTTTTTTTTTTTTTTTTGGAAAATTTAATGCGGTTCACAGAATACATCTACTTACCAAGTTTCAGCATTATAGTTCTTATAGTTTCGAAAAAAACTGGCTGTGGCATACGGATGGACAGACAGACAGACAAACATGACGAATCTATAAGGGTTCCCGTTTTTTGCCTTTGGCACGGAACCCTAAAAATGAATATTGAAGTTATGATTTTTTTTAACCTGATGTTGCCCATGAATATATTGAAAATTATATAATTATTACTCTTAAAATGCAATTATCAATATGTGTATATGCTTTGAAAATTCTTAGAAACTTCGATACGTAGATATTCAAAGCTCAGGCATATCAGAGTATTCAATTCATTTAAATTTTGCGCTAATATAATATCAAATCCATTTTCTGACAAATTTTTTTAGTTGCGGCTACAATAAAACTGCACGCCGTATATACTAGTAAAACTGATGATTTATAATAATTTAACTTATAGATTTTTTCTTTGTTTTTATCAATTTTACAACAAAGAAAAAACTATACTAATATATAAAGCTGAAGAATTAATTTGTTTGAACACGCTAATCTCAGGAACCGCTGGTCCGATTTGAAAAATTCTTTCGGTCTTGGATAGTCCATTTATCGAGGAAGGCTATAGGGTATATATCATCACGCTACTACTAATAAGAGCGGAGCCACAATGAAGAATGTTTCAAAAACGGGGGAAATTTTCACGCTACGGGCAATATAAGGCGCAAACGAGGTTGCGTGGGTCAGCTAGTATTAAATAAAATGTCCCTTCAAACAAAATACTTTACTTAAAAACTTACGTAAACTTAAAATAATAACTCTTTGTACAAAACAAAGAGCTTTGATAAAATTTAATTTCAATTATAGCAAGAGTCACTACAGGTACCACCGTTGAAAACTTTCAATTTACGTTATTTAAAGTTATGGATATTCTTTAATGCTTTAAAGTTATAACATAAGGCTCACGCAGTTCCTGGTGGTCTTCTGCTTTTATTCAATATCCTGGATCCTCTATGAACCTGGGAAGAGAGAACTAAAAGAGCGGCCAATCACTCGAATTGCAGTTGTCTTCAACAAGCAATTAGTCCACTTCTTGTAAGAAGGCACTCCTTACTACATTGACGGCAATATGGCTTTAGGCTTAATCGATGATCTTCTGGCATACGTCACACACCTTTGGGGTGAGGCTATTTACAGGGATGGGAAGTCCTTGACTATTAAACCTGACATGGCTAAAGCCTTCTATAGGATTTGGCACCGTTTGCTTTTTTCCAAACTGCCCGCATTCGGCCTGCCATCCAAACTTTGCAATTGGGTCACCTTCTTCCTGTTCACCAGTCCATCCATTTTTTAACGCAACTGTTCTGGTGTGAACTCCGCCCTTCGACATTCTGGCCCACATGGATGGTCTACAACCAAATTCGTTCTATCGGTAGGAACGGTGAAGAGGCCGTCCCAGACCATGAGCACACTCTAGAGACGTGTAAAGCACGGCGCGAAATTTATGGCTGTGCTTGAGCTTCTGCAGTTGTGAAGAGATATCTATCACCTCTATGGCAGTTCTCTATAGCTTTTATCATCTTTTGAAAAGTTCTTCCAAGAGGTTCCCCCCCCTTCCCCCCCCCCCTCTACCGGACAACACGTGCTGGCCTTCGAAGTTACCCTTCTAGAGTGGTAGACATACGCTCTCGAACGCAACGTTTCGGTTCTTACTTCTTGTGCCGACCTGTCAAAGCCTGAAACTCATTACCACCGCATGTGTTTCCCACTCATTATGACCCTGGGTCCTTTAAGCGGTGCATGAAAAAGCATCTCAGTAGGCCGCCATAGTGTGGGTCACCACGCTGCACTGTCCGCGTTCACATTGAGGGTGGTGACCACCACTCTTAGTGAATTCTCTTGGATTCTACTCATGCTTTCAGGCAGAGTAGAGTCATTTTGGCAGCCAACGCATAAGGATTATTAAAAGACATGTCTTAAATGAAAAAAACAATTACAACTAATAATAGTGTCATAGGCATTCCCAAAAAAATTATATATGTAACACACATACACAGGAAACAAAAACCTTTTATTGTAATCTAAATACTAAAAGCAAAGGTATAATAAAAGCCCAACGGACCCAAGTTATCTCATTGGGAAGAATCTTAATTCAAAAGACTTCTTATACTTTCTATAGACAGACCAACAGACGGATAGGGGTGTCCTATTTTTACCACAATTCTACTTTGTATGCTCCCGTTTGAAGAAAATTCATTCGTGATTTTAATTATTTTTCAACCATTTTCTGTTCAAACTGACAAGGCCAATTAATATTCCGTAATTTGGAATACGATAGCTAAAACTCTTTTTTATATCTCTTAGCTAACAAAGGCAAAGTTAACATAATTAACATCAGCATCAGATGCAATGTTATATTTTTATATTTAGTCTAACCTAAATCTGGCGAGAGGGGCAATGCATTTGTCTATTTAGTTGCGTCCTTTCTAGGCGATAGTCACGTACTGTACTTATTTGTCTCCTTTATAAAAAAAAACTAGCCACGTAAGATAGGACGTAGTTCTGTATCAAAATCGATCCGGTTAGAAGTATGTTCCATTACCGAAATATATAGTTTCTTAAGTACGCACAACTTCACCGTGTGTGTGGTATGACGTTAATCAAATCGTCATAATTGGATCTATTGTAGGCCCTAAGAAGAAAAAGTTAAGGTCTATATTCAAATAATAATCTCATAATAACAATTTGTATTGTTATTTATTCAGGATAAGTAATATATTTACACATTATATATTTACGGAAATTACCTTAATAGAAATCAATAAAGCTACCTCTAAGCAAACAATTATTAAAGTAATATAGTAGCAGACTTTTTCTTTATTCACGGCCAATATACTATTAGTACTTTTCGAATAGATGTAAGTAATCATTTACCTATTTGTCACTTAAAAAATAAAAAAGAAGAAACGCAAGAAATAGAACATGAGAGTAATTATCTTCTATAAATAGCTACTACATTTTAATAAAGTTATTTGTAAAGAATATCTTGAGATAAAATTTCACGTTATTTTCTATAAATAAACTTGGTAAATAAAGACTGATTTGAATTGACAATCGACTAACTGTTCTATTGTATGTGTATTTCGAATATTGTTAGGTATCCCAGAAAATTCTTTTAAGCACTATGCGGTGGCGTAATCACTTAGTATGCTTGTGTTGTTAGAGTTTGGAAGTTACCAAATGCTTTATAAGGGTAAATTCACAATATAAGTTGATTTGTGTAAAAATACAACATACTCATTAATCACTTACGTATAAAGCATTCACATTCTAAAATATATCATACTATGCTCAAAACACGGTTTATTGGGGAATGAACAGAAATTATAATAAGTTTATGGTTCATTATCGCAATTTTTTTTATCACAACACCAAATAATATTCACTTAGTCTATAAAGTAAAAGTATAATCGGTGAATGCATCTCTAAGAATACTTTACAATTTTTATTTGCTCTATCAATGTATGAAGTAGGTTGTTAAATTTTGTATGTAAGATGTTTTTAAAGTATTTGTTAACATTGGACACTCACAGATATTAGCAGTAGTTAGTCATTGTCATGTAGTTAGAATGGAGATAGACAGACAGATGAACTTCTGATGTCAAAATTGAACGGTAAGTACACCACCATATCATCGCAATCGATCGGTTGAAATTTTATCAGATGAATTATTTGATTAATAACAGATTGCTAGATAACGAGGGTTCTACTTTTTTCAGATCATGTTCACGGAAGTAATTGAAAAAATTGACACTAAAATGTCGTTAAAATATCATATTTAAACTGCGATAGTAACAATAAAGAGGGGATTGGGAACTACTATCGCAGTTTAAGTTTTAGGTTAGTTAATCTCCCTAGTCTATTATTAAAATCTACATAAAGTCTCAAAGCACGATAATGTTATGATGATTAAATAAATTTTGCCAGGAAATAGGAATTTATTTATCTGTCCACAGGCTATCAACCCCGGATATCACCGGCTGCATTTACATGGTCAGGTTTTTGTGTGTCTGAGGCGAATACATTGGAAGTAATAAAAAGGATGTTATTTAAAATCGTTCTTACGAAGATATATCAACATACAAACAGGTATCGATTAGTCTATATTAGATAGTGGTTTGTCTATCCCATGGATGAAACAGGGGAATTCTCCTAAAGCTTTTGAACATAGCCCGAAATATACATTACTAGCTGACCCACGCAACCTCGTTTGCGTTTCATGTTGCCTGTAGCGTGATAATTTTCGCCCGTTTTTAAAACATTCGTTATTGGTGCTCCGTTCGCTCGTATTGGTCTTAGCGTGATGATATATATCCTATAGCCTTCCTCGATAAATGTACTATCCAACACTGAAATAATTTTTCAAAACGGACCAACGGTTTCTGGGATTAGCGCGTTCAAACAAACTCTTCAGCTTTATAATATTAGTATAGATTTTAGATTATTATATTTTGTTTTATTGTACGGTACTTACTGACTATTTTTTATTTGATTTTATGTTGTTTATCTATTTTACACATATTTAAATCTTTGGTGCCAATGTTTTGCGTATAAAATTCACATTACATATGACATTTTATAATATATACTGCCACTTCGATATCTACTCTCTAACCTTACGGCGGGTTTATTCCAACATAATAAATTTATAATTTATTGTATTGACCGTCTGTATGTTTTGCATCACAGTGAGTCAATAACATCTTATGTTTCCTGTCTGTGTAAACTAGTACCTACCTATAGTATTTTGAAGATAATTATATTCTCTATTAGATTAAAGATGATTCAAAATAGTAAGCATTATTTTGAAAATATACACAACCGACTATTTATCGGTAGTAACTCATACTATAAACTAATGAATACAAGCAAAAGCTGCCCCAAACCTGGGCTATTCACCTATTGGGAGTAGAAAGGTAACATTGGTGGTTCCTACACACTAGGGGTTTATTTACAAGCCGTATATTGCCCGCGGTCCATCGGATCGATCAGAGACTTCCTTCCAAGATTATCTACAAGGCTACACCTTGATGAGTACCAGCATCCGGAGAACCATCCGTAACTACTGGTAATCAGTACGGCAAGCGGATTTTAGACGGATCGAGTCAGACTTACCCACACAATAGTTGCCCTGTGGGTGGTATCTGACGGGGGTTCCCGCGCAGAAAAGAAATTATATGTACCTATATGCCATATTTCAATTAAACAGAGAAATTAAATTAAATCGAATGTAAAATAATTTTAGTTTTGAATATAAAAGTTTATGATTTTTTAAGGCAAATGAAATGCAGTCAATGCGTCAGTAACTAATTTTATTTAGGTATTTATATTTAAGTAACAAAAAGTTTGCTCTGAGAATTTTGCAAACAATACATTTAAAAAGGTTTTATGTTAAAGTTTTATTACAATTTTGTAATCTAAACTTAAATCTAAACTGAAAGCATAACTTAAAATGTCAATGTTTATTTTTTATTACTGAATTTTAAATTTTGACGTGCCCAAAAGGTTTAAAAATGTGAATAAACTTTTAACCAACCCAGGGATTTGGATTTTGAATGAAACAGTTTCTAGCTGGCATGACTAGCTATTATAATTAACGTTATAATATAATAAGTAAAATTTTATGGTCTAAAATTTTGTTATTATAAATTGATTACAAATATTTATATGGTTTAGACTTGAGAGTAAATTTAATGAAAGTTACTATCGTTGGTCACGGACACAAGCAAATTTCATAGAGTGTCACAGAATGAGATGCCTGCCCTTTGATTCCCTTTAACCAGTATCAAGAAGTGGAGGGTTTGAACTCACTGATTCAGAGAATGGCCACTAAAAATAGCTTGACATCGACTTTCCCCGAGGCCGCGATATCACTATAGTCTGGTTATTAATTATAAATACAAACTTATTGGTTAGGCTATAAATAAACTTTAATCGCTGATTATGCTATGGATTTATGCATAAATTTATGCTAAATGCTACGATGCAATGACATGCAATCTTTTTTAAAAATCAACCGGTTTGAAATCAATGACAATGATTAAGAATTCAAGATGACAAGTGCTAAGCTGCTTATCAAACGCACGGAGACATTTCTTTAAAGTTCTTACACTGAACCTAATACAAAATTCTTTATTAATGAAAGATTGTCGTATAAATATATGCAAACTAGACTTAGTAATTAACTGGAATAGCAAACAACATAGTGTCATAACAACACATATTGTGGTACCAGTCTTCACCAATGACCAATTTACAGGCAACTACTACATCTATAATTATAGTTAGTAATAATTATCGACTAAATATATTCTAAGAACTAACTTACAGTATTAATAATGCATACCTATTAAGAGTATAATCGTATACAAATGCAAATGAATTTATTTAAGGCATACAAATGCCTTAAAAAAATTCTTACGCAAACTTCTATTTAATTTCTTGGATCACAATCGTCATCACAATCTAAAAATTGTAATTATTATTTATTTATACAGAAATCTAATACAGAAATCTATACAGAAATTCAGTATCCAATTTAAAATGTCTATGTTCATTTTTATTTGTGGGAATATGAAACATTACCGTTACCTGAGAAGTTTAAGAAGACCTTTCACAAATCCCTCTATGAAAACATTTACGGTTGAAAAGCCATTGAGCTCTTGGTTTTTAAGGGCCCCACCCTAACCTAAAACCGCATATAAGGAAAATAACAGAATAAACAAAATAACAATCCACCCAAAGCTTTTAACACCATATATAAACATGTATATGGTGTTAATAGCATTGGGTAGATTGAGGGCATTACGACGCTTTATTTTTTTGGAGAAATTCAAAGAAGAACATCTAAGTGTCATTCCGTTAAAGGATTCAACTTCTTTTTATGGGATCTTACTGTTATAACTATCTGATGATTTAAAAAAGTGAAAAGAAATTTCTTTTGTCCCATTTTTTTTAACAAGAGATTGCTCATACTGCTCAAAAAACGCTCAGTATCTTGTTATATTGGGTAAGTTAGACCATTAAGAAGCATTAAAAGCCAAGAAAAAATAAAGGCTAGTTAGATCTCTTTGAGTTTTGTTCATTACACCTTGCACAAAAACTAAAACAAACCGGTTTTTACAATATGGATAACCAACCAGCCACTGTTAAGTTCAACATGAAACTTTTTAAGACTTCTGAACTGTAATTAACTTTATCGAGAAGGATCACTAGTTTAGAAGGTATGTAATGGTTGTTTAATGTTACTGTATAATCTGATGTCATAATATTTACATACAAGCGAAATGGCAATCTACAGATATGGAAATTAGTCTAAACAAACTCTTCTTCAACTTCTAACAAAATTTGCACAGGTTTGTCACCTTGAACACATTCTAATTACCTATTTAAGGTGCAAAACATACAACACACGAGTTATATTTTGACGACAAAGCTTCCGTTAAACATATCTTACACGTTTGTATGCGACGGGCAAACCGACTAATTTAAATTCGATTTGCATAACAGTTATTCTATCGTTATCTTACCATTTTCACAGATGATATTCTTCTGGTACAAATTTTGGCCTTTCTCGAACTAAGTCAAATGAAAATTAGTTCTAACCGTTCTAATTATATATTTACACTTACAGGTAGATCTTATCTCTCTTAACTAATAATATTACTGAATAGAATTCTAAAAAAAGTATGTCATTTTAAATAATAATACCCTCTTTACGTTAAAGAGGAACACATTCACTTTGTTTTACATCACTTCTTTTCTTATAGAATAATAATAATAATCTTTATTGTTTTAAATAACCTTTTACAATTGCCTTAGAGCTAAAAATTACAAGGTTTAAGGTAAAGGTTACACATTTAGACTAACTCTAACTCCCAAACTAGGTATTCCTGTGACTTGAGAGTTAGTGTTCTGCTGTTACAGAGACAGATTATAATGTTTAAAGGTTTAAATAAAGTGCGTGTGTGTGCATGAGTGCGCGCGCGCATTCCTGTGTGTGTGTTTACTTGTGTGTGTGTGTGCGTGTCTGTGTGTAAGGCGTATGTGCGTTTGTGTATATATGTGTGTGTTTATGTACGTGCAAAATGGATGTATATGTATGTGTAGGTATGGGTATATGTTTAGTTAGGGATATGAAATAGTCCTTCTGTTTGTTCATAGTCTAGGGTTTGCAAAAAAGCTATTGTTCTAGATTTCACTTCGTTCATAGTTAGCCCGCTTAATGGAACCGCTTTACAGATTTTTTTGTAAATGACAGCGCTAGTAACATAAAACTGACGACCAGCAAATGCAATTCTGTGACTTTCTACATTATATAAAAATCTAATTGAACGCTTTGCATAATTTGGTAGGGGAACTTCAAGATGTTTTTTAAGGGTTGCTTGAAGTACAAATAGTTTTCTGACGGAAAGTATTTTAGTGTTGGCATAAAGTAAGTGAGTTGGATATCGGAATGGTTTACCAAGCATTACCTTAAGTACCGCTCTTTGTGCTCTTTCTACTTCAATGAACTTGGTTTTGGCGGCTCCACCCCACACCGGTATGCAGTAAGTGATAACGGATTGACAAAGCGCTAGGTAAATCATCTGCAAAGTATCCATATCTGCGCAATATCTAAGCGATTTGAAGATATAGATAAGTCTCCTAATTTTTGCCGCAATGCTTTCAATATGTTTGTACCATTTCAATCCACTATCAATCACTACACCCAGATACTTTATATGATTTACACAGGTAAGTGCCTCACACGAGCATCGGACAGGATCAGAGCAAGTGTGTACCCTTATCAAAAATTCTGGTCCAGCTTTGTTCCTACTACTAATATGGAAAGGGATAAAGTTTGTTTTGCTCACGTTAAGGGACAGCAAATTCAGGCGGAGCCAGTGTGCAACAGTTTGTAAAGACTCCTCTGCATTGGTCCTTACTTCTGCCCATGTACCGCCATGAACAGCAATCGCGGTATCGTCAGCATAAGTGATGATCTTAGATTTTCGCAAAGGCAGAAGACACAGGTCATTAATGTAAATCTGAAATAGCGTCGGCCCAATCACGCTACCTTGCGGTACCCCGTATGTAACAGTTTCTTCATCACTCAAAGATGAACCTATCTGAACGACTAGTTTTCTGTTCTGAAGGTAATCTCTAAATAGCTCCAGGGGTTTTCCACGGATACCTATGGTTTCAAGTTTCGAAAGAAGGGTGGGAACAGAAACTGTATCGAATGCTTTTTTTATATCAATAAAAATACACAGACATTTCTCTTTTGCATCTGATTTTCTTACTACATGCTCCGTTAGATCTAAGACTGCATTTTCAGTAGAAATCCCTTTTCTGAAACCGTATTGATTGGGTGCTATAATATTAAACTTACTAAGGTAGTTAGCTAGTCTTCCGTTTATAAGCTTCTCCATTACCTTAGAGAGGGCCGAGAGTACCGAAATTGGTCTATAATTGTTAATACAGTTTCTGTCCCCGCTCTTGTAAATGGGGTGAACAAGCGCTTTCTTAAAAGGCTCCGGGAATACTCCGTTTGATATCGAAAGGTTGATAATGTGTGTAATTAGGGGAACCAGAGTATTCTTACACAGCTTCAAGAGTGAGGACGGTATGCCATCATAGCCAGTAGCACTATCGTGTCTAAGGTTCATAATAGTGGCTTCTACTTCTGACTCATCCACTTCAAGAAATACGAAGGAATTACTAGAGTTGTTTTGATTTTGGGGTAAATGTAATACTGGGGGTGTGATTTTCGATGCTAAATCCGAGCCAATCGTAGCAAAGTAATTGCAAACACTATTTATAGCCATTTTCGTATCTAACTTATTGTCAAGCAGTTCCGTCGGAGGTGTACATGTCTTTTTTGTGTTGGTTATGTCCTTGATTTTATTCCAGAGTGCCTTAGTATTATATTTTGCTTTTTCCAGTTCGTATTTATCGTGTAAGTTTTTTTAGTTTTCTTAGTAGATCATTGCAATAGTTACGATACCTTTTATATGTTGTTTGTATTATAGGATTATTAGGTGACATTCTAGCTTCTTTATGTAGTTTATCTCGATGGCGTATGCACCTTAACAAACCAGGGGTAATCCAGGGTTTTAAATTTCTATTTATCTCTTTAATTTGTTTGACTCTTGTGTTTACACTTATTATGTTTTGAACTTCTTTTATTAGAGCGATGGTGGCTTTGGTAGGGTCTTCTGAAGTTTGGATGTGGCTAAAGTCATGATGTTCAATGTCATACTTAACCCTGTTATAATCTATGCTAGGAATTTTAAAGCTGGGTGATTTTATTTTTAATTGTTTGTCAGTCTCGATTTGTACAAGTAATGGGAGGTGGTCCGTAATATGTGAGTTCACAACAAGCACAGTTGAGTTCTTTTTAGTTTTGAGAATTACGTGATCTATACAAGAATGTAGCCTTGTTGGAAAGTAATGTGCGGGAAGGAGGCCATGGGTAGCATTAAGGGTTAAATAGCTGGCAGAACGTTCATTCGTATTAGAGGGTGTTATTTCTAGGTTGGTATCACCAATAAGACATATATTGTCGTGTTTACTAACCGAGCATAGCACATTGTCTAGACTGCTTAAAAAATGGTCGAACCCTTGATTAGAAGAGTTGGAGGGAGACCTATAAATGGCAATTATGGCCAGTTCGTTTCCAATTTTGCAAGTAAGGCAACTGCCATTCATAAAGTCAGGTTCCTCAATTGTACACTGTATTTGTTTTTTTATGTAAATTACGACCCCATCATTTTGATTTTTAACTTCCTTTGTGTGGTGACAATTATAACCATCGAGTATCGGCAAGTCAGTTATTTTACTTAGCCAGCATTCGGTTAGAATAACAACGTCACAATCAACTTTGATTAAGGTCAGTAGTGTTAATAATTCGTCAAAATTTCTCTTAATACTACGTATGTTAATATGTAAAATATTTGTAGAAAGGTTTGAACCACTAACATATTTGTTACATTCATAAGGGTTACACGTATAAGCTTTTGCAATGTCTATATTGTCTAATTCAGACAAAATATTGTAAACTGTGTTAGCCATTTGTAAAGTAATAGATCCACAATGTTATAAGGCACAGCAGAGGGTAGACTGAAAATTCATTTAAGAGCCAATTGGGTATTAAAGCCACTATCATTAATAGCAACGGCTTATGTGTGTGAATGTTTATGATATACTCCGGAAACTGTGTGTATGCGTATGTGATATAGGTTTGTATGTGTAAATTTATAATAGAAGTGAGCTTTTTGTGATCATATACCTTTTTGAAAGTAATATCAGTTTTTTTATGATGTTTAGAGATGTATGTGTGTGTTGTTTGTGTATTTGTTGGTTTTAAAAATATGTGTATATTTATGAGCAGATCGGTGCCCATTCCCCGATTTAAACCAATATAAAAACATTTATCATGCAATATACAAAGAAAGATGCAGTTGTAGTAGTGGAACATGACTTGGCAGTGCAGTGGTTGTCATTTGCTGCCTTGAAGCTCCTGAAGGGTGGTTTCGGATTTTATCAGTATTTGTTTCTCACCCGGTCTTTTCCGTAAGAAGATTCTGCCATTAGATGACCAACAAAAACTGTAATCATACTGTTTTGCAAATGTCCTGGACAAATAAAAAAGTTTCTTCCCAGTTGAACACAGGTTTTCGTCCACGTAGACAGGCTGCTTTTCTCCCGGGAGTCCTAAGTGTTGTGTGTTAAACTTCGAGTCTCTGTTCACGCATTTACTATTAAATTTACGTACTCGAGAAATGAGTTCTGTCTTTAGTTGCACACTCGTGAGTTCGGTTATAATGGCTTTGTTGAGTGAATTTCCTGGGGAACGATATACATCTCGGATAGTTGCAGGAGATATAGGTAGATCAACGGTGCTCCCAATTTTCATGATAATATTCGAAAGATCAGCAGCCGACTCATTTGTTTTCAATGGTACATTACGTACCTCAATGGTCGAAGAACGTGTCTGGTATTGGAGATCTCGTATAGTTTTTTCCAAGACTTCTGTGTGCTTTTTAGAATTATATAAGTATAGTTAACGTCTAAACACAGCATTTTTTTTTTCTTTTTTTAAGAGATATGTAAATCTCTTTATATAAGGGACAAATTCATCAGTCCATTCCGTTTGATATTCGAAAATACTTTACAGTTAATCCTGTAGTTTTTCCATACCATACCTTCAAGTGCGCGACTTACAAATATGCCTACAAAACTGTGCTATTCCCGGACCAATACGACTTTCAAACCTTCAATAAAGACTTCAGTACTCCTTCTTAAAATACCGGTAACGCACTTGTGACGCATGTGGTGTTGCGGGTGTCTGTGGGCGGCGATAATCGCTTACCATCAGGTGATACGTCTGCTCGTTTGCCCCTATTAAAGAACAAAAAATGCATCATAAATTACCTGGTAATAAAATCCATTCAAATGTTGCCTAAATTATATTAAAGTCACCCATTGTAGTTTGTACTAATATTATTCAATTAATCCGATTTTGCCGTCCACACGTAAACAGTTATAACAGTGGTATGTTAATAAACGAAGAAATGTTTTCTATGAATATATCCGTGCCTCAGAGCACGTTAAGTCGTCGGTCTCGGTTGTCATAAACATACCTATATGACAATCGTTATTGGGACGTCAATGACCTCAAATATGCTGCCAACTAGTTCAATCTTCGAATTCAATTCGCCCTCTGGATTGCGAAGGTCTGATGCCAGTCGTTTCATGGAAAAATTGTCATTCAGGTAAAATCGGTTAGTACTAGTAGCGGATCCCAAATAATCTTGGGAATAGTAAAGGCTAGGAAGATGATAGCATTTTCTATGCATAATAATCTAATACTGAAATCTTTTATGTTGTTACTTTTATGTTGATCATTTAAAAGCTGATATGATGTGTTTAAAAGACAGCATCTATCATATGAAGCAAATCACAATAAGATGCCGAGTTGTTGACAAACGTGCCTTGCTTACCGATCTGTTATAGCGAGGTAGACAGGATATACTCTACGACACCTCTCATACTTTAAAGTAGTTTCTGTGTTCTACATTTAAAGTAGATAAGAACTTCATTCCCTTCTTTAATCTAAGTGCTAAGCGAGTATAATATTTATATTCTTAGTTACAATTTCTTTAAAAAAATCATAAATACAGAATTTCGACAGCAGAAAGTTGGAACAAAATTTACTAGTATGTCATCAACCAGCGTAAAACTTCTAATGGACATGTCTTATCTCATCAGAGAACAATGCTTTATCATCAACTTTATTCGACTTTTTCTATTTTTACAAAAACTTTAATAAATTTTAAAATTTACGATTTTGGTTCCTTTGTATTGATTTTTTTATTCGAAAAAATATCTAACTACACAATTTTACAGTGTTATTAATATATAGTAAGTGCCTATTTTTATTAACAGATATTTGAAAGCAAATATGCCATAGAGAGGAAATTACTTCAACAAAGCACGCACACAATATGCACAACGAGTTTAATATAAATCTAAAAATTCAAATTTATTAAAGTGTAACAGTAAACATGACATTGTGTGAATATAAAGCCTTGTAGTGAATACAAACCTACATAATTTAGCAGTAGAGGAAAACATCACGAGAAATTACGACGTTTTACATAATATGTACTATCTTATAACATAATTCACATTTTTATTTTGCTCTCATTTGCCTATCCTACGGTCAATGTGAAAAAAAACCTTTTTTTTTTAAATGACAACACAACTCGTTAATAAGCAAAGCAGTTTCCGAATTTTCTTACTGCTAGTCAACCTAAGGACAAAGTCATATAGGTTTACCTCCACATTAAATCTCTTAAGAACAAAGCTCTAAAATGTGATACTCTGTACAGAAATACCACTTATACTTACTTACAATTAGAAATACTACTTGTGATTTACAGTTTCACTGGTTCTAACAATTCCATATATATAGAACAATTTTTAGTATTTTGTAAAAAAAAAAACTCAATGCCAAAGAATCTTACATAATCTACACTAAAGAAATCATTATCTTTGTAACTATTAATAGACATATGTTAAGTAAAACTAAATTGAATTAATTAATAAAATAATAAAAATATCTGCAAGAAAACGATGTCAACCATTATACACGGTTAACGAAGCTGAAATGAATCCATTGCGAAATAGGAGAATAATAAAAACAAGAAGAAAATGAAATCCTGGAAGTGCTTCATTATCTTTGTGAAATAATGAAGTCGTATAAAATATCAATTTTATATTTAATGTGTCGTATATTTTACTTGCAAAGGATAAATCGTTTACTAATATAAAAACAGAAATATTAGAACTGGACAGTTTCCCTTTTTATTCAGTCAAATCAATTTTCAATCAAAACAAAAAGCAGTCTTGAAGGCTTTTACGCAATCACTTTTACGATTCTGAAAAATTGAGTTTAATAAATGCTGGCTTATTAAGTAGTAAAACCACGCTGATTTCAGCACGAACGGACCGGCTCAGCTGGGGCGGTACAACCCTCGCAGAAGATCAACCTAAAATGACAGCATTCGTGCTATCGTGTTTCGTTGGTTCGATGCAAAATAAAAACTGTTCAAAAGTTCATATGCACTTTATTTGAATATTACATTCCACTACAATTTTATTTATTTGTATAGATAAATATAGCGAGTGTGGTACCTACTATTACATTTGGCTTGACACCGACTTCAAACCTATGAATAGATAGCACATACAAATATTAGTGTTTCATCAATATTAAAGGTTTGCATATAAGGTGTTTATAATTAAATCTTTATTAAGTTATTTTATAATTTTTATTTTTTGAAGTCGGTTTCCTTAAACGAAGTTTTTTTTTGCGTTTTAGTCTTTCTAGGCAGGAAGTTTTTTTTGGTGTTTTCTTTAAAGTCTGTTTAATAGCTTTGCATGTTAATTCTAGTTATGGGATCGGTATCTTAACGTTTCGTCTATCTTCTAACCTTACCTGTCTGATCACCTAAACAACTTGAAAGAATATAACTAAGGCTCTATTCGTGTATCTGGTTTGTGATGTATATGGTGTTGAGGAGTTGTACCTTCCTTCATCAGTTCACCTAAACAACTTGAAAGAATACGAGTAACGGTTACATACATACAACACTACACTACCAAAATACACATTACCTACTGGTGTAAATACTGCAATACCTTTAGAAAATATATGAAAAACATACTCGTAGTACGTGCCTAACAAATTTGAGGGTTTACTTCGATTTCCTTGGGATCCCATCACTAGATCCTGATATAGTGGCAATGGGACTACATGGAGAGTATACCCTTTCGAACACAAAAACACTTTTTTAAATCGGTTCGCAATAGACGGAGTAATCAGGGTACATACATATAAAAAAATACCAATCAAAACCTCTTTCTTTTAGAAGTCGGTTAAAAAAGTGAATCAACTAAATACAAAATTTAAATTTGTATTTACAAACATGCTTGGGCTCAACGTCATGTTTTAAACCATACTCGCACGTAACCTTGCCTGACCACAATACATTATAGTTATTTATTTGGGAGTATCAGATTGCAGTTTCTGTACAAAAAAATAAATGTAGTCTGAATAAAATACTTGGAAATTTACCAGCAGAAATTTTAAAAGAATTTTTAGAATAGGTACCTACCATAGAAATCTTTAACTACGAAAGGATACGTTCCAATTCCAATTAAATTGGAATAAGACTAATAGTAACAGTATTTTATTGAAAGTTTAAAAAAAAAATTAAACACAATAATGGCAAGGATATTTTTGTTTCGTCTAACATATGATGTGTGCAAAAAAAAACTGTGAATCTGGTGTACTGCATTTAAGGATTTCAAATATTATCCCTAGTGTTGTAACTATATTAAATGGCAGTAGAAACTAACTAAAAGAGTTCCCCACACAACATATGATTTGTAAGTTTGCCGAACTAAGAACTCTGCTCATTAGATATAATAATTCACACTATAACTATATATATTGCGTATTTACAGAATTGTCTGAGTGTGGGTGTTAAAATATATTTAAATAGCGGCATATACGGGCAGAGATATAATATGTATCATAGTAGATGATTCATGACAACAACTTTGAAGTTTTAAATATGAATCTTTATTCTCATAACAAAACCGATGATTATTCACGACAATGTCTGTTTTGCAAAAATAATGGTTAAATAAAACAATATCATATAGTTGTCACTGTACCCAGTAGAGAGAAGCGAAGATTTATCCTGTTGAAGTTTCCCACTGAAAACTAACATAAGTCGTCATCATTAACTAATATCACTTAATTAAGTGACCGATTAACTCTACATTATTGAATAATAGTTGCCGGAAAAGATGTTCAAATGGAAAAATAAGAACAAGGGAGTAAAATTGCACAAAATGGTTTTGTAAAATATACACCAAATGTACTAGAAAATAGTATACAAGAACATATTATGCACAAAAATGAAATATATAGAAAAAATCTTAAAATGTCCTCAGCGTAGGTATAAACATAGTCAATTAGGTTTATTTTTATATTATATAATATCTATCTTTTATAAATGATCATAAAATATCAGGTATTCCCACAATAGGTTCATGACACCAAACTAATAAAAACGGTACTTATTAAAATATCACGCTTAAGAATTTATTATTCGTAAATTATAAGTTCTTCGCACTCTGGGTGCGATATATTACTTACTAATAGCTACTAGACCGTTACATTCGATTAAGAATATTTATATATATTGTACAATTCATGTGGGCCACGCACTCGGCATGAATGGGCCGGCTCGACCGGAGTGATACCACGGCCTAACAGAAACCCGGTGTGAAATAGGACTTGCGCTGTGTTTCACCGAGTTAGTCAGGATACCGGAGGCCTATATCCCAAACCCTCCCCCTCCCTACCTTCATATCGTCAAAGGCTGGCAACGCACTTGTGACGCCTCTGGTGTTGTAGTGTCCATGGGCGGCGGTAATCGCTAACCAGCAGGTGATACGCCTGCTCGTTTGCCCCCTATTCTATGAAAAAAATATAAATAATACAAGTATCACACTTTATATTGACATTGTTTCGCAGATTAGTAATTTTCAATGCGCCAGTATCTCTTTAATTTCTTTTAAAAAGTATAGTATAAATATATTTTAATTAAAAGGAATTAATTTTAATGTATCTTGTAATAATTTGTTTTATTGCTTGTATTATTGGTACCTTCAAAAACTTTTAAAACTCCTTTAATAAAACCGGAACCTAAAAAAGTCTCATAAAATAATAATTCCTGTACTTTGTTTTGGTCTCTTTCAATATGATCGAATTATGAAAATATAATGTACTTTTTAAATTACCCTCGCCCGACTCAAATTATATATTTCTTTGAGTGTTGTATGTTACCGATAATCTGTGTAATCCGGTATTCTATACAATATCTAGGCAATATATACAATACCTAAAACGTGTAAGTAATGTATTAAATATTATTTATTATGACTTTTCCCAGGGTACTCTACACAATCCTTCACCTACATATGCGCAACCGGTAATGTGCTATATATGGAAACAGGTCAAAAATAAACCACTCAAACACATCCAATTCTAAAGATTCAATAGCAAAAGAGTAAGTAAGTAGAATATTATAAATAAAATAGAAATCCATAGGGATTATATTAATTACACAGGTAGAGTGTAAAATGAACAATAATATTCATAATAATAATAGGAAGGATACATTGCCTGGACCACAAAAAACTATATTCTCTGTTCTGTGACCTGGACGTTTCAGGTGTTGAATACATTGCCTAGGTATTGTATAGAATACCTAAGTTATGCAGAGTGCCGGTAACATACATATTATTATATTCATTCTATAGTATCATACAATCTATTTTTTCTCAATGTTGATATTATGTACCTCCACATAAATGTATAGTCCGAATCTGAATACACAGTTTTGTTGTGGGTGGCAGAAAGTTACCTTACTTTATTGATACAAAGATTGAAATTAAATTTCTGATGATTTGACTATAGTGGGGTCGTTACAAACATGCGAACTAGGAATGTGACAATGCCGCGCCACTCGTTATCGATAAACGGATGACCCTCGGACGCAGGCAGCTAGGACGACGCGATCGTTGATGACTAATGTTCATAAATTAATATTAAATAGCGCTTGTAATAATTGTACTTGTAATACTCTGTCCATTCGTTCGTTAAGAAGAACTTTCAATCAATTTAATGAAATATTTTTAGTTTGAATATTAATTATTCGTTTATTAGTTTTTTTTATTATATATGTAATATATAAGTTATAAATCTAAATAATAATAAAGAAATTTTTATTATTAAATAAATACATACAAAAGAAAATAAGTTTTACAACATTTAATATATTCTATGTTTTAGAAGCTAACGAATGAAAGCCTTCATTAGTCTAGTATCTGCAATTTTTTTTTTTTTAATTTTAAAATTGAGCAAGTGGTATTCCTAATTCGGTACTAGGGTTAAGTCTAGGGTTAAAGGGGTAGGGAAAATCGAGAGTAATATTGGCAAGTAAAATGCAAAACGCCTCCCCCACTGACTTCCATTGCGACCGGTCGGTAGCGGCCTGCTTCCAACGAGTCCCTGCGATCTTAACTAGGTCATCCGTCCACCTTGCGGGAGGCCTTCCTACGCTGCATTAACCGTCACGTGGTCTCCACTCAAGAACCTTTCTGCCCCATCGGCTATCGGTTCTCCAAGCTATGTGCCCAGTGTTCGAGGGAAAGAAAAAGTAATCCCGTAGTAAGCTCATTAATTAATATTTTTTATAATTTTCTGTTCTGTTAGCATGCCTTCACTCGAAGAGAATCTTTAGTACCAATTTTCTGATGCACCGCGGAATTTTAATGTAGTCCTTATTAATGCCCAGAGTATTCCTGCTCATTTCCCTGATATGCTGGCTACCTTAATTCTAACAACATACAGCACAGAGACATGGTTTAAAACATGCTTACCTACTAAATCATATGCTCGTTCAGATTTCACTATTGTAAGGAATGATCGCGCGATTGGTGGTAGGTGGTGTTGGTATATGTCTACGAGAACATATTCCCTTAACATTTGTAAGTATATCCTTACAGCTCCCACCACCGGCCGCGGGTGAACATCTCTTTTAGAATTAGACCTTAATCACACAAAAGTTTTAGTGGGAGTTTACTATTCGCCCTCATTACGCATCAACTACTTTCCTCCTTCGAAAATTTATTTAAAAATTAAATCGCTGGTATAGCCACACTATAATAATGGGCGATTTCAATACTTGCCTATTGGAAAATGACTATCGCTCTTCTTTGCTGCGCACATTAGTAAATTCTAATAACCTATCACTTTTAACACTTGATGCTACCCATCACTTCCCTAACTGTGCTCCCCCTCTTCTTGGTCTTATTCTTGTCTCCTCTATTAATCACGTCATCAGCCATAGTCAGTATCCAGCTGATGCATTCTCTTATTATGACTTGATATTTGTCTCGTATGCTATCCGTCCCCCAAGGCAAAGCCGAGAATTCTTGTGCAACGTAATTTCGGTGAAATGAACCTTGCTAATCTTAAAGAAGATGCTTGTAACATCGACTGGTCTGATTTGTTAGATTCGCAGTATGTGAATGAATAAGTCAAAATATTTACCGAAAATTTAATACAACTGTATAACGCTCAGGCACTCTTGCGATCCATTAAAAATAACATTTACCGGCTCCATGGCTTACTGAGGAGAAACGTCATATTATGTTCAAGAAATGCTTGAAGAAAAATAAATACAAAAGTTGACTCACGGATACTAACTTGGAAAAATATGTGTACCTAAGAAATCTTTGCAATAAAATGTGTAGAAATGCACAACGCAAACATATCCACTCTTCCGTAGAAAACGGAGATCCAGTAAAATTCTGAAAATTTCTACGAACGTTGGGAGTCGGGAGAACTCGTCAAGACTCTATTCCTGATCATTTAAGTATTGATTCACTTAATAAACATTTTTCTATCCCGTCTGACATTGAAGTTAATACTAATACTAATCCTCTCAAATATATTTCGTCTATCTCAGCTCCCAACTACTCCCCTCGTCTTTGATCAATTGCTTGCTAGTAATGTTAGGAAGACCATTCTGGCGATTTCATCGAATGCTGTTGGAAGTGATTGTATCAGCCGCAATATGATTCCGCCTATCTTTGACGAAGAATTTCCCATCCTGTGCATTATCCTTAATTATTCCGTGTCCAGTGGTGTTTTTCCATCTGCTTGAAAAGATGCTGTAATAATCGCTCTACCTAAGAAAGTTAAGCCCGCTTCATTTTCTAACTATCGACCCGTATTCATTTTCCCTATCCTATCTAAAGTGAATGAGGTGTTTCCTTTCCAAAAATTCTTTGCTGAACCCCTTCCAATCCGGTTTCCGGTCACTGTCTCTTAACATATCTCCTAGGGCAATTGATTGGTTTCGTATTTACCTGTCTGGTTGCGGCAACCTATTTGCATTGAAGAAGAAGATGTCCTCCTGGTGCAGTATTACTGCTGGTGTACCACAGGGTAGCGTTCTATCTCCTTTACTGTTCGCCATTTTTATAAACACAATCTCAAACCAATTAAATTCATCCTTCCGTCTTTATACAAATGATTTACAAATATATACGCAAGCTCCAATTAACTTGCTAAAGAAGCATTCAAAACGATCAATGCGGACCTAATGTGTATTGCGGAATAGAGTCATAACTATGGACTTAAAGTTAATTCTGTGAACACGCAAGTATGTGTTATTGGCAGTCCCGGGATGATCTAAAGAGTTAACTGGACACAACTACCCCAAATTCAATTCAAGGGGATCGCCCCAAATTCAATGCAATGAGATCAAGGGATCTACATAGACGATACTTTATCTTGGGGTACACATTTACAGAAAATCAATCGAATGATATTTGCTTCTGCCGGGTCTTTGCGCAGACTGCGTAACTTCTTCCGATTGCAACTAAGGCTGTACTTGCACAAGCACTTTTTCTCCCAATTCTCCACTATGCCAATGTCAGCTATCTGAATTTCACCGAAGCACAACTTGATAGGCCTGAGCGACTACAAAATCTTTGTATACGATTTGGACTACGAAAATATGATCACGTCTCTGAATTCCGTAAAATGCTAAAGTGGCTTCCGATTCGCTCTCGCTGGAATACTCATATCCTTGTTTTCCTTTATAATATCGTGTATAATCCTAAAGCCCCCCTCTACCTCATAGAATGATTCAAGTTCCTTAATGAAACACATGAAAATGTCTAAGGTCGTCTGACAATTTGAGACTGGAGATGCCTCTGCATTCCACAAAGTTCTATGGCTAGTCTTTTACGGTTGAAGCTGTGTGCTTGTGGAATGTATTGTTAATAAATATCAGGAAAGTGAAAACAGTTAAAAGTTTTAAGACAATGGTTTAAGAATGTTATAGGTCATAGCTGAGTCAGTCACATCATAACTAATTCAGTCACGAATGAAGGTATGATGTTATGAGGGTTTTTAGTTTTCATGTGCGACGAGATATATATATGTATATAGATATATATATATATTGTATGTGTATGTATGTATGAGTTGATATATGTATGTGTGCCCGATTATATTCATAACAATGTAATTAATTCTCGAAAGTTAATTGCACCGTCAACTGCTACTATCTCTCCGATACATTTTGATCCATCCTAAGGTTGCTTGGAAGAGATTGCTTTTGGCAATAAGACCACCCTTTGTACATTACTTTATATATTAGTCATCTTATGTACTCTTTTGTAAATATGTAAAATGGTGTACAAATAAATAGTTTTCTATCTATCTATAAATATCATAGTTATTGTGGCTAATTGTTATTCCTATTTACAATTTGGAGTATGTCGACATCAGCTTTAACAAGAAACAAAGTTAATAGAATAATTTAAGCAATATTTGAATAGACAACAAAATAAAGAAATAAAGTTATTTCCCAAAATATTATTATCGAAATAAAAGTTATTCTTTAGAGTCGGTACCTACTAAATATATTTTTCTATGTTTTATATCGATTATGCATTTTTTTGTTTAATGAGATTACGACGTAACATCAATTCAATCATCAATCAATTTAGAAATAAGATTAGAAAAGCAAGATAAGTAGGTAAGGACTCTTTGGTTCAATAAGCGATATAACTTAGGGCTCATAGGATTCATATCAGAAACTATTTGTTAGGAACGTGTTATCCAAAATCAAATATGGCGTCCTAATATGGGCATTTGCATATAATCGTATGACAGGCCGTCGTTCTGACCCACAGGCTGTTAAGATTATCTATTACAAAGGTTCTTATATAGCTATCTATCTGTGGCTTTAGAAAACCACCGTTCTTATGTGTTCTAGTTTAGGTAACAGATTAAGCCGACGTGTATCGACATCTCCAGAAGCCCTCTATTCCTGACTTCGTTTCTCTATTGATAATGCTTATAACATAATAGGCCATTTTAATCACTCGGGAAACCACTGAAGACCCTAAAAGTAGTTTTGAAAACCAAATGTTAACGTTCTAACTTTATAGTCCTGCTTTTTCTGTTTTTTGTACTTGTTTTTTTTTGTTAAAATCTAAAGCTATTTTAAGCAAATACCATGACAAATAATGCTTCTGAAAGTTAGACACGAGATTGGCATTTCAATTAACTGTTAGTAGGATATTCATTGATTTCTAGGGTATTCCAATTTCAATCACTAAATCTTATATAACATTATAGAATCAGGTCCGGTACAAATCTATGTATGGTAAACAAATTTTAAAATGTTACGAAGAATTTCTCAATACATGATAATTGCATATTTCCACAACATTTATAGCCAAGGCTACAGTAAAATGTACATAACATGAATCTTACATAATAGAAGTTCCGTTTTGATATTGAAAATTTACCAGTGAATTGACTTCGTTAATTTCCTTTGTTGGCAATTCTTATGTGCTTTAATATTAGTATGTCCCTAAGACGATGTTCTTTATACTCGTAGTAAAAAAACAATTTGTAGAGCTGCTTAAAATTAGCTCTATAAATTGTTTTAAATTAACGTAACAATGCGAAGTTAAATTTGTGGTCAAATTAGTAAATTTTATTTTTTGACTGTGCACAACCTTTTTAAGTTTAATAGTTCGTAATAAGGCAATAAAATCAACAATGTTCACATTGTAATTATTTCTATGCATTGCGAAACAAAAGAGTGCAACGTCCTCTGTGACGTCATTTAAGACATAATATTTAGGAGTCATCGTATTATGACCAACTGTATAATATAATTTTACTTAAATTTTACCCATCAACGAGTAACACCAAAAGAAAACAAACTAAATATTATCATTAATTATCAATATATATATTTCTTCAATCAAATTCATTGCCGAAATTTCTTTTATACTGTGTAAGAGGTAAATGATCTGAAAGGTATTTCGGCGGTAGCTTTCAGAAATGTTTAAACAAAGGATTTTAATATTTACCACTAAACCAAGTTTTAAGAGAAATTTAAAAAGTAACTTTGTAATTGAAATAAACAGTAAAATATTTTTAAGCTTGTTTCATACAGAAAAATCCATAAAAATTATAAGTTCTCCAATATTATGCAAAATATTAGACTATTCATAACTTACTCTATAAATTTTATGTGGTTTATAAAAGGATATAAAAATTGGGTTCACCATGAATGTATGGTTTTAGTCTACGACTATAACAAATAACATGGTATGCCATAAATATGTTTGTTTTGACAGTTTTATTACCAATTTATATATTTTAAAATATTCCGCATATATTGAGGAGCGAAATAATACGCAACTATTTAACTTTACAGGATATGACTATACTATAAATTAAAATATTTAATTTCTAAGCATGATGAAAACAGTAAAGGAGATCAAATTCATTAACACAAACAGACGACTTCTCCAAAAATCCTTCGTTAGAAAATCCAAAACGTAAATATACATTAATGTACATTACAAAGTATGTTTATGTATAAAACATTATAAACAATTTTTTACAGTACTCTACTAGACATGGTCCTCTCCAGCATTTACGGCAATCATGTACATTTTTTATTTCCTAATTGACTGATTTTAGGATGCGTCTTAACATTTAGTTTGAAAAATTTATATAGTAGTAGCAGTTAATTAATGCATTACATTGAATTTTGCAGTGAAAGACAAATCATCATTATCATCAACAGCCTTTAACAGTCCACTGCTGGACATAGGCCTTTCATTAGAAAGGAGGTTATGGCCAACTATATCAGGCCTTTCGGACTGGTTGGTACAGGGTTTGTTTCAGGTTTTGCCGTGTGGGGCCGGCATAGAATAGCCCCACCCCATCTCATCCCGTGGGTGTCGTAAAAGGCGACTAAGGGAAAGACAGCCGATTTACAGGCTGCCGAGGCGGAGGCGTGGACTTCAGACGCCATGCCGCATAGGGACGGGCTCGGCGTGTACTCACCCTACCGTCGAGCAGGCAGTGGACTTGTGTTCCTGCCACCGTTGGCATATCGTAATCCCGATTAGATCGGGGACGAGGGTCTTGGCTTAACCGCCCGGACCGCGAGGAAGAAAACCTCTATAAAAAATTACCCCGAATCCCGTGTTCTGGTGTGTGACCAGGGGATGCATGGCTGATGGGTAGTTCAGTCGCAAGCACACCCCCAGCCAGGGACCTGCGGACCCCTCGGTTGGGCACAAATTTACGCTTGCCCGGGTATTGGGGATCTCTGCCCGGGTGGACTTTTAGTTCTCCCCTACTCGTGGGTTATGTTATGGCAGATTACTCTAAAAATATAATGAAACAAACGGACCGATTTATTCAAACGAAAACAGGCAAGACTACAGGAAACGATTTTGAAACTAAGAGGAAGGGAAGGAGGAACGCCAAGGGGCAGTTCCGGAGGGCGGACGACTCCTCTACCGAGGAGGAGTCCGCGTCTGGGACGCCTATGGCGGCGGGGCTCCCAGTAGTCAGTCGGACTGCTGGGAGCCGAAGAACCTCGGAGCGTACGCGTTCCAGGTCCACCCACTCGTCGGATGGCGCGGGTGGGAGCTCCAATGCATCCTCAGTATTGGAGTCCATGGACTTGAACGCGAGCGACAGCCGCAAACGCGTGCGCTCCAAAGACGGGGAGAGCGACAGCCATGAGATGCCGCCGCCCAAAATAGCAAGCAGCCACAGGGGGAGGTCCCTAGTCCCCGGCGCGTCGGGTTCCGCCTTTTGCAAGGCGGAATCATATCGGCGTGTCAGGGCGGACGGCGAGATTCGGGCGGAGGAGGAGATCTCTGGTCTTCTGCTGCAGATCGGGGAACCGGTGGATGGGGACTCAGTGCCCCAAACACCGGCCTCTCTGCAGGAGAGGGCGCAGGCGGCAGTGGCCATCATTAACAAGGTGGCCACTAAGTCCGTAAACCTTAAGGGCTCTTTTGTAAGGGCCCTTAAGGGCTCCTCCTCCGCACTGGGTGGAGTCGTCCAGGCATTGATAGGGGACGTGGCTCGCCTCCAGGCGGCTAACGATGCACTTACGGGGCAGGTGGCTGAGCTTAGCGCTCAGTTCGCTGAATTTCGGGCGGAGCGCCCGGAGCGAGAGGCCCCGGCCCCGTCTGCATCGCGGCCGGCACCGTCTGCATCGCGGCCGGCACAGTCTGTGTCGCGGCCGGCACCGTCTGTGTCGCGGCCGGCCCCGTCGGCGTCACGGCCGGCCCCGTCTGAGTCGAGACCGGCCCCATCTACATCACGGTCGAACCCGTCTGCGTTGCAGCCGGCCCCCACTGTCCCCGGGGTATCTGATGCTCTCGTGCAACAGATCCTCATGGCGGTGGGGAACTTAGTGGACGGTCGACTGGCCGGCCTGGAGGCGAGGCTGCCTCCAGCCCCTATCTTGCGGCCGCCGCTCGCGACCCCGAGGCCTTATACCGCCTCGGCGCCAACCCCGCTCCCCGTGGCGGGTGGTCGGGTGAACTACGCTTCGGCGACGTCGGGCCCGGCCCCTGCGGCGGCCCACAAGCCGCGCCAGGGGGCTAAGCCCAAGACGGTTGCTCCGAAGCCTGGGCCCAAGACGGTTGCCCCGAAACCTGGGCCCAAAACAGCGGTAAGGGCTGGAGCGGAGTTTCCTCCGCTCACCACTCCAACGACTGCACTTGGACCCTCCACTTCCGCCCCCTCCAATGAGGGTTGGCAGGTGGTTGGCGGGTCCAAGAAGTCCCGAAAGCGGGCCAAGAAGGCTGCCCAAAAGGCGGCCTCTGGCCCGCCGTCGTCGCCGGTGACAGAGGCCAAAAAGAAGCCGCGGAAGTTGCAGCCGCCTAAAACCGCGGCTGTTGTAGTCACCGTGTCGCCGGAGGCGGCAAGCGGCGGGTTATCCTATGCGGCCGTCTTTAAGAAGGCCCGGGATAGTCTCGCCGCCGATTTCGGGACGGCAGGAGTCAAGTTGCGCCTCGCCCAGACGGGAGCTCGAGTACTCGAGTTCCCTGGGGCTGAAGGCGCAGCGACCGCGGACGTGTTTGCTGAGAAGCTGCGAGGCATTTTTGCAGCCACGGATGGGGTCAGGATCGCCAGGCCTGTAAAGTGCGCGGAACTGCGCATATCAGGCCTGGACGATTCCGTGACGGCCGAGGATGTCCGCGTTGCAGTTCGGGAGAAGACGAACTGCAACGCGGAAAGCATCAGAGTCGGCACCATCCGCCCCGGTCCAGGGGGCCTTGGTGCGGTGTGGCTCAGCTGCCCGGTGACGGCAGCCAAAGTCCTGGGTGATGCCGGCAGGCTGCTCATCGGCTTCGTAAGCGCCAGGATAACAGTTCTGGCGGCGAGGCCGATGAGGTGTTTTAAATGCCTGTCGGCGGGCCACACACGTACTAAGTGTCAAAGTTGCTTTGACTGCAGCGGATTATGTTTCCGCTGCGGTCAACCGGGGCACAAGGCGGCGGAATGCTCTGCTGCCCCTCACTGCCCCGTGTGTGCGGCGGGCAACAAGCCCGCCAATCACCAGATGGGGCAGGGGGGCTGCAAGCCTCCCCGCGCTTCTCGGCAGACGTCGGGGGATAGCCAGTCGACCCAGGCTGCCTCCGGCGTAGCAATCGCGTCCGCGTCGACGCCCATGGAGGAGGTTGTAGAGACGGTCCAGTAATGGTCCACGTCTCCAACCTCCTTGTCCAGACGAACCTCAACCACTGCGCCGCGGCGCAGGATCTCTTCCTGCAAAGTATGGCGCAGTGGTCGATCGGTGTTGCCGTAGTCGCGGAGCCCTATTACGTTCCTCCCCGTCCAAACTGGATGGGTGACTGGGACGGCTCCGTGGCAGTCGTCGGTTCCGGGGCGGCTCATTCCCCGCCCTTGTCGCTTAGAGACAAGGGCTCTGGATATGTTGCCGCCGAGTGGGGGGGGGTCACCGTTTACGGTGTATACTTCTCCCCCAACCGGAGTTTGAGCGACTTCGAGGTCTTCCTTAACAGCTTGGAGACCTCGATGCGGCGATTAGCGTCTGGGCACGTTCTCGTGCTGGGGGACTTCAACGCAAAATCCATTGCGTGGGGGTCCCCCGGGACGGACGCCAAGGGCGAAGCCGTCGAGGAGTGGGCGGCTTCGGTGGGCCTCTGTTTGCTGAACAGAGGCGCCACCAACACGTGCGTGCGACGGCAGGGGGGGTCGATAGTGGACCTTTCGTTCGCTACCCCTGCTGTCGCCGCACGAGTAAGGAACTGGTGTGTCCTGGAAGAGGTCGAGACGCTCTCGGATCATCTCTATATCCGATTTGAGCTCTCCCGGTCCCAGGGCCCCAGTAGGGGTCACACGGCGCGGCACACATCCCGCTTTCCGCGGTGGGCTGTCGCCAAGCTCGACAGGGACCTACTAGAGGAGGCGGCCATTGTCCAATCTTGGCTGTCTCCGCAGGCCCCGACCGAGGAGGTCGGCGTGGACGTGGGGGCTGGCCGTTTTCGCGATGCGATTACGCAGATTTGTGATACGGCCATGCCCCGCGTCCAGGGTCGTCGGCCTCCTCGGAAGGAGGTCTACTGGTGGTCCCAGGAGTTGGCGGACCTCCGTGCGGCTTGTACTCGTGCCCGGAGGTCTTACACCCGCAGCCGGCGACGTCACCGCGGAGACGGTGGCGGGGACCAGCTTCATGAGGAGTACCGCGAAGCGCGGAAAACTCTGAAGCTGGCCATTTGCCGCGCCAAAGAGGTGAAGAGAAAGGAGATGCTGGAGAGTCTCGACCGTGACCCCTGGGGTCGCCCATATCGTGCGGTGCGACAGAAGCTCCGCACGGCGGGCCCCCCCCTTACCGAGACTCTCCAGCCCAGCTTCCTGCAGGAAGTGGTCGAGGGCCTATTCCCGCAGCGGGCGGAGCACACGCCCCCGTCGATGGCCTACCCGGCCAGGGACGACGGGGGCGAGGTTCCGCCCGTGAGGGAATCGGAGGTAGGGGCGGCGGTTCTTCGAATTCGTTCGAAGAACACCGCCCCAGGGCCGGACGGGGTTCCTGCCCGAGTTCTGGCCCGAGCCCTCGACCATATGTCGGACCGCCTCAGGGAAGTGTTGGACGCTAGCCTGGCGTCCGGACGCTTCCCTGAGTGCTGGAAATGCGGGAAGCTGGTCCTGCTTCAGAAGCCGGGACGGCCTGCCGATTCGGTCGCGGCCTATAGGCCCATCGTGTTGCTGGACGAGGCGGGTAAACTCTTTGAGAGAATACTCTCTGCCCGCATCGTCCAGCACCTCTGCGAGGTGGGGCCCGACCTGTCGGACGCCCAATTCGGATTCCGAGAGGGGCGTTCGACGGTCGATGCCGTGATGCGCCTTAGGGCCGTGACCGAGGAGGCAGTGAGCTGTGGCGGCGTGGTGTTGGCGGTGTCCCTGGACATCGCCAACGCCTTTAATAGTCTGCCATTCAGCTGCATCGGGGAAGCACTCCAATACCACGGAGTGCCAGAGTACCTGAGGCGGCTGGTGGCAGACTATTTGCAGGAGCGTACCGTCGTGTACGAGGATCGAGATGGCGCCTTGAGACGGCGACCCATGTCGTGCGGCGTTCCGCAGGGGTCTGTCCTAGGACCACTCCTGTGGAACGTGGGATACGACTGGGTCCTAAGAGGTCGTCTCCCCCCCGGGCTGGGCGTAATTTGTTACGCCGATGACACTCTTGTCACAGCCCGGGGGGCGAACTTCCAGGAGGCGGCGCGCCTGGCCACCATTGGTGTTTCTCTGGTGGTCGGGCGCATCGAGGCGCTGGGCTTACGGGTGGCCCTGGACAAGACGGAGGCCCTGCTATTCCATGGGCCCCGTCGTGGGCCGCCCCCCGGCGCCTCCATAGTGGTCAACTCGGTCCTCGTACCGGTTCGGGCCCAGATGAGGTATCTGGGCCTGATCCTCGACGGTAGGTGGCTCTTCGACGAGCACTTCCGACAGCTTGGTCCCAGGCTGGTCGACGCTGCCTCTGCCCTTGGGCGACTTTTGCCCAACTTGGGTGGAGCCAGCGTCGCAACGCGACTCCTCTACACGGGGGTGGTCCGGTCGATGGCGCTGTATGGGGCACCGGTGTGGGTGGCGGCTCTGACTGCCCTCAATAAGGCCCGCCTCTGGCGGCCTCAGAGGGTATTGGCGGTCAGAGCCATACGCGGATACCGCACGGTGTCCACCGAGGCGGCGTGCGCCTTGGCCGGAACACCTCCGTGGGATTTGGAGGCGGAAGTGCTCGCCGAAGTTTATCGACGGGTGGCTGAATTCCGGGCGGAGAGAGGCGTTCGCCCTCCGCCCGAAGAGGTACGCGAGTGGCGTGAAGCCGCCCGTCGAGCCACGATGGCTCGCTGGTCGTTCCGGCTGGAGACTCCACGCGCTGGCTTTGCCGCCGTGGAGGCTCTCCAGCCGGTCATCCACGAGTGGGCAGGGCGGCAGCACGGGACTCTTTCCTTCCGACTGACGCAGGTGCTTTCCGGGCATGGATGCTTCGGGAAGTACCTGCACTCGGTCGCCAGGAGGGAACTGAGTCCCGCCTGCCACCACTGCGACTGCAGTGAGGACTCGGCCCAGCATACGCTGGCGATCTGCCCCGCTTGGGCGTCGCAGCGCCGGGCCCTCACTGCAGTCATCGGAGGAGATCTGTCGCTACCGGCCGTCATTCGCTCCATGGCCGGTAGCGACAGCAGTTTTACCGCGGTCGCAACCTTCTGTGAAGATGTAATCTCGCAGAAGGAGGCGGCGGAGAAGGCCCGGGAGGATGATATCCACTCGGACCCGATCCGCCGCCGGCGAACCGGGCGGCGGAGGCGCGCCTATCTGCGCCTCATGCCGCCCTGAGTGTGGCCGCGGATGGTCGGGACGGGTTTTCCCTTCCATCCGCATTAGTGGCCGCCCGCGAGGAGGCGACGTTACGTGTGTGCCGTACGTCGCCTAAATAGAGAATTTGAGGAGGAGGGTGCCCGCATCTGTGCGGGCTGGCGCCGGGAGGGGTCCGGAGGTCTTATTACAGCAGTTCCCGGATCTCTCCCTCTCTCAGGCGCAGAGTGGCACACCGTGTGGTTTTAGTCGGTTCGATTCCGACACACCGCCCCGCCGCAAACCCCGGCGGGGTGACGGCCCGAGGGGGTTTTTCCACACGTAAAAAAAAAAAAAAAAAAAAAAAAAAAAAAAAAAAAAAAAAAAAAAAAAAAAAAAAAAAGGGTTTGTTTCAGGTTGGTCCGGATGTGTTAATAACAGCAGTTCCCGGATCCCTCCCGTCTCAGGCGCAGAGTGGCACACCGTGTGGTTTTATTCGGTTCGATTCCGACACAGCCCCGCCGCAAACCCCGGCGGGGTGACGGCCCGAGGGGGTTTCCACACGTTAAAAAAAAAAAAAAAGAAAAAAAAAAAGGGTTTGTTTCAGGTTTCTCTTCTCTTTGCACTGATGCTGTCCTGTGTAGTTGGTTCAGGTGTCCTATAGTCGTATTTTACGACACCCATAATTTAGATAGGGATGATTACACACTGTATTCTTAATCCGTGACCGCTAGGACGACAAGAGTATTTTAAAAAAATGTTCAACTAAATTCAGTCCATCAAAAAGTTTTTTTTTCTGCGTTGTATGGACGCAGATATTTTTTTGTAAGGTCCACATTCGTAAAACACTTTATTTTTACCTTTTAGTCAATTTATAATGGATGGTTATATATTTAAAGTTAAACTCACTTTTTGTAATGTCCTATTTTGTTTTTACCGATCTAATGCAAGCTGACCAATTTGGTGGCAATTAGAACGGCGCAAAGTACCAAAGTAAGTATTAAATCTGTTTCACCTTGAAAAGTTTTCTTTTTTTTTGACAACTATTTTCTCTTTATCTTCATAGACTAAAAGAACTCATGCCTAAAATACATATTATGAAAATTTTATTCTCCTACTATATAATTATGCTTTAAAAACTGACTTGATACAGCAGGTACTATAGCGCTGGTTAATTTAAGTTCGAATTATATTCGGTGTTGAGGACTGACATGGCTGACCGTTAGAAAAGTCCATGTTTTTAAAAGGACAAACATCTCTATATGCAAATTATATACCTCTTCGTATTCATAAAACAGTGGCATAAACCAAAGCGTGATAACAAAAAAATATTCCGAATGGCTCGTCCCGTTAGGTAATATTAATATTTTATATTAATTTAAGAAAGATGTTACGAGCAAAACATTTGTAATTTATGTATTTCTATAAAATATCGCAGAAATGTTTACATTCTTGTTAAACTTTAATCTAATTCAGTAATATTAATGTTTAGTGGTTTTTAGTAATACACAAAATCAGAATACAGGAAAATTATAAGGAGTAAAAGACATTTAATTATTTAATCAGATTAAGAGTCTCCAACAAAGGCTATGCATAACTATAACTTAAGATAAAAATTCACATTGATCTCTCGGTGACATATCGAATACTAATTCAGTTATAAGAAGCCTAAGATATTATTAATGATGATGTTTGATTTTATTACTTTAGAGAGTCACTACTCATGGACTCCTGGAACTTAAGATTCACAAGAGTGTTGCCGTCGTAGAAAGTCTTCTTAGTTGAAGGATTGTTTAGGCTCCGGGACCTCACTCACTCGTTGAAAAACAAGGTAAAAATTACTTAACCTCGGTTGTCGAGTCGGCCCATTCGTGCCGAAGCATAGCTCTCTGATATTACGTTACTGGAAGACAAAATATAATAATTCTGGACACAAAAGGTCACCAAACGTGTAAGTTACCAAATAAGTAACTTATTTCTTGACTGCTGGAAAGGCTTCAACACATTTATTCTCTTTTTAACGGACTTAAAATAAGGAGTGTTATTCGACTGTATTTTTTAAATGTTTGTTATCTCATAACTTTTAACTGGGTAAACCGATTTTGATGATTATTTTTTATTTGAAAGCTAGTACTTCCTGTGTGGCCCCATTTTAATTTGATCCAGTTCTTGAACTCGCTTTTTTTGTTAAAATTTGTGATTATTGTTGAGTTGCTAGTGATCACGGGTGGTGAGTCACTTGCCTGATACCATGTATAAAACTTGTCAAGTAATATTGATATGCACTAGAGCCGCTCTGTAACGATCCTTTCTAACAATTGACTTTACAGTTTTACGGCAATATTTTGTCATGCTTGCTAACTCAAAGTCAAAATTTTTCATTACATCATCAATAGTCAGACTTTCCATAAGAAAGAAGGAAACTCTGTAACTAATATCACTGTACAAGACGTAACCCATACGTAACACCCAAAAATAATATGCCAAACAACCATAATTTTAAGATCGACATAGCGTAAATTATTCATGCCTACCTTACGTACTAAGAAAAATATAATTAAATTACCTCATCACAATCTCACTTAATTTATTATCAATAAACGTTATTTAAAGCCAGGTTCTATACAAACATTAGCGAGATTTATGACTACCTACTTACAAATATCAATTTTCACTAAAATTTTAATCTTTTGCTTTACTCAGCAGGCTTATAATTGATGCTATCAATCTTGTTTCTGCGCTAAGGAGTGGTACACGGTGACACTAACTGACATCAAATGACAAAATTAGCTGCACTAACATGTGTTTTCTGTACATGTTTTCCTTTAACACATTTATCCACACCAACTATGTTAGATGAAAAACATTATAACATTACCACCGATAGACATACAAATTAGTCTACTGTTAAGTCTCGGTCGAATATTTCACCCATAGTTCTTTTTTTATAAAGACGATTCCCGTAGAGGTCGCTCAACTAATAAATAAATAAAATGTCTTTTAAATTTGATTTTTAACTAGACCTAAACAGTTGCAATATTTTATTTAATATTTTACTAGCAGAACCACACAACCTCGTTTCTGAAACATTCTTTATTGCTGCTCCGCTCCTATTGGTCTTAGCGTGATGATATATATAGCCTATAGCCTTCCTCAATAAATAAGACCTACAGGAGCGGAGCAACAATGAAGAATGTTACAAAAACGGGGGAAAATTATCACTACGGGCAAATAATAGACGCAAACGAGGTTGCATGGGTCGACTAGTACTAAACTATATTAACTGTAAGAATCGATTGTCACCTAATCGATTCCATATACATTTATTTACTGATAAAATAATCTTCGTCCAAAAACCTTATCACGAGTATTTGTCATTCATAAATCTATCCTTTTTATCATAACTGCCAATGTACCGTTAACAAGGTCAAAAGTGTAGACTTACAAAAAGTTTATATGAACTTTTTAAATTTATTAACTCCTAAAATGTCCATTATGTATTCACATTATAAATAAATAACCTCTATATATTACATACGTACCATTGGACCATAACAGGTCTGTACCGTGCCTAAATAACTCACTATTAGCAAGAAAAATAGATAAAGAAAGCAAGTATTAGCTGAATTAATAGCTTAAGACTTAAATATTCCATTATTGGAAAATAATTATACCGCCCACACTACATTATGAACTTAAAAGATATTTAACTTTCTGTAGTCTAAGTTTAGGTGTCGATTTGTTGAAAGTTGATGTCTACTACCAATATTCAAATATCTCTTTGCTGATATGTTATAGTACACCGATTGAAATTTAACAAAATACTTTATCTGGATAGTTTTAATATATTATTTAATGTATTATTTATTTATTTATTATTATGTACAGGAAACTATGATATCTCGAGACCATGGTACTTTGCTCGTTCCAATCTGAGCAATAAGTGACTGACTGTTCGGTCCCGAAGAAAAGCAATCACGCGTTCAAGAGCACAGAATTATTTTCCATACCATGAACGCTGCCCGATTGTTGAGTACAAAAACCTCTTTTAAATGGAAGCCCTGCATATAAGAACATATCAGTCTAAGGCTGCAGAAGTTTGTCGCGGTTCTCATGGGCTTTCTTTTCTCTCTCTCTCTCTCTCTCTCTCTCTCTCCCTGTCTCTCTCTCTCCCTGTCTCTCTCTCTCCCTGTCTCTCTCTCTCCCTCTCTCTCCGTCTCGGGTACACCCTAATTCCTGTGACCCTAACAATACACTCTGTAACGGAAACCCATGTAGCTTTAGTCATTTGATTCCAACAAACTACTTCACTGCTTCGTGTTTCCTTAAATATGTATAAATATGATGTATAACTCACTACTATGATAAAATCTTTTCTATTTAAGATCGGACAATCGTGCTTACTAATTAAGCACGACATTTTGAGTTTTTTTTAATAATGATAGTCAGTTGGACAGGTAAGGCTTGAAAGCGTAACAAATAGCAAGAAAATATAAGTTAAGAAAGTTAATATATATATATATATACGTATATAGTAAACCACTATCATCATAATTCCCAACAACAGCTCTAATGCTAAGTACTCACATACGGTTTTAGTCGATCGAGCTAACATATCGAGTAAAAACCACGGAATGGGCTTTCGTGCACACATACAGGATTCATCTATCGAGTGACACGCGCCGTTCAGTATTCACCGAACTATTCGAGCCAAAAGATGTCTGTTCAACAAATGAGACGGCGACTATATTTAGCAAGTCTCGCAACTCTTAATTGTAAAAGAATTAAAAGAAAGAAAATATCTCGTAAATCCATTTTTTTATTAAACACATGTTTTAACTACGATCAACAATGGCGAACTGACGCTCATCTATAAATAAATAATAATAAATAAATATTTCGGACATCGAACACACAACGCCATCTAGTCCCAAACTAAGCAGAGCTTGTATTATGGGTACTAGATAACTGATATGAATACTTATATACTTTTTTTGTAAATACGTACATATTATACATAGAAAACACCCAAACTCCGAAACAAATATTTGCAGATCATACAAACATTTGTCTGACCCGGGAATCGAACCCGAGACCTCAAGAACAGCAGTCGCGTACGCTACCACTGCGCCACCGAGGCAGTTAAATCTATACGTCACGTACACACGCTTGAGTCAAGCTCGACGGCTCGCTTCGAGTAAAAGAAATTACTTTTTAATTCTATAGAGCCGGCTCGATGCAAGCCCAAGTTGTGAGTTTTGCGGTCCACACGTTAATTTTTGGATTTACTCGTTTTGGAGTAAAACTTTCTAATAATACCGTATAATATTTAAAGCTGAAGAGTTTGTTTGTTTGTTTGTTTGAACACGCTAATCTCAGGAACCACTGGTCCAATTTGAAAAATTCTTTCAGTGTTAGACAGCCCATTTATCGAGGAAGGCTATAGGGTATATATCATCACGCTACTACTGATAGGAGCGGAGCAACAATGAAGAATGTTTCAAAAACGGGGGAAATTTTCACGCCACGGGCAATATAAGGCGCAAACGAGGTTGCGTGGGTCAGCTGGTACCGTATATGAGAACAGACCATTTTAGTCAATTGCTGGATAGAGGCCTCTTCCTAGAAATGAGGTTTTGGCCTAATATACCACGCTACATACTATGCTGGCCAGGCGAGTTAGCATAGTATTTGTGTCAAGTTTTCTTTCTCTATGCAGTGCTCTAGATAGTTCTGGTACACCTACACCATGAATACGGTTGGTGACTGTCCATATTCTTAATTCACCACACAGACTATAGTACCGAAAATAGAGTTTTGACAATTCCTCATTTTTAAACTTTCGCTTTCCATGATAATATATTTTGTTTAACCTTGCTTTTTTAGTCTTGTTCAGCCTGTGACCACGTCCAGTGCAACCTGGTCGAAACGTCAGGCAAAACAGAGGTATGTAATACCTTTAAATAAGTGATCACGTTAATTCCCGTAAAATTATTATTATTACAATTCCTACTTTTTTTACAATCTGGATAAAATTCGAAAAACCATTAATATTTCAAATATTACCTTAAATTATTACTAATAATCAATTTGTTTACATACTTGACCTTTATGTTGACTAATTTATTACTGGACATATTTGCAATAGCTAAATTTATTACAGAGAAACTAAAATCCAACTTTATTCAAATGTAAAGTTATCTAACTTATTACTAAATTCATTCGAAGTATTAGACGATCAAATATTTTACCTACGATTTGTTTTAGATTTATACGCCGGATGCTTTTTTCAATTATTCGGCTATCACATGCATCTGAACGACATATTTGCAATCAATTTTCAATTCAACCGTACTCGACACTCGTGATTAATTGAATTTTCATTGAACAATTTATAAATGAGTAGCTATTCCCTATGTTTTTATTTACTCTTTAGTCTTTTAAGTCAATGCTTAGGGATAAAATGCAATATAAAGTTGCCAGGTAGGTACATTGACATGTATCGTTGCCTTATGGTTTTAAATGACAATCGCTTTCTTTTTAAAATTCAAGCTCTTGGACTAAGAATAAATGTGTGTAGCTGGACACCTTATAAATATACCTGAAATGGACTCAAAGAACACCCAGACATAAAATAATAATTTGTGGAGCACACAAAGTAGTATATATTGTCCCGTGTAGAGATCGTATCCACGACAGTGCAGTACGATACGGCGAGGCGACAGTTTAAGGCACTCACTACTAGTCACTATGGTATCCTGGAAGTCTACGTTTGCAGGGTAGTAGAGCCACGCTGATTTCAGCACGAACGGACCGGCTCGACCGGGGCGGTACTACTCTGGCACAGAAAATCAACGTAAAATTACAGCGATCGTGCTGTCGTGTTTCGTTGGTGAGTGCGAGACCGGAGGCCCAACGATGCAAAAGAATCACTAGCCCGCCATGGTGTGGGTCACCATGCTGCATTGTTTGTTGTTGCTGTTGGTGCATTCGCAGTATGGTGACCACCACTCTTGGATTCTGCTTATGCTTTCCATCAGGCAGAGTAGTCATTTTGGCAGGGCCAAAAAAAATGTCGTTGAATTACTAGCACTTAATTTTTTCCATATCATACTCACATTACAACGGCATGTCACTACACATAGGAACCTAGGTTTAGTCGTCATCGTCTCTTCCAGTCAATATCAAAAACCACTTCTCAATTAACATAAAATTAAACTTCCATGCTCAGATCAAATAAAATAAAGTGAAATAAATAAGTTTTGTTCTTGTTGCACACACGGAAACTACGTTATTAACTAGCGACTACTACGTTATAATTTCCGTCAGTATCGTACAAGTTGTCGAAAAGTAGCGTAGTTTATAGCATAGTTAGAGCGTTAACGCGTGTGTTTACTTGGAACTACGCTACTTTTTTTGCTTCAACTAGAACAAGGCCGTTCATTATCTACCTTTTTCATTTGATCTGAGCTTCCATGACACATAAGAAAATAGATGTTATCTCAAAACCGATATTTGTAACCAACTTTTATCTATGAGTAAATTCTGAACATCAAAACAAACTCATAGTTACGTTTTACTCCACTTTGAGGAACAGCTGGAGTAACTCTGTTCTGTTCTCACACGGCTCAAGTAAGGCAGGGGAAGACATTTATAAATAAAGGATTCGGTGCATTCCACCCCCATTACTGAAGGAGCTCATCCGTTTTTGTTAAATGCTACCCTTATCAGCTGTCAAGGAACCGCTAAGATGGAATTTATGTTGAGATTTAATATAAGCGGAAATTGTTTCTCTTACGCCTAAATTTATAAGATTGCCTATTTCATTTGGTAAACAGGTATCTGTACTGTACCATTTAATTTTCTGAGCATGTTTAATTTTTCTACGCCACGTATTCGTTCAAGTGGCTAATTTAAAATGTTATACTGCATCTGACAGTGCTATGTTTGAAATTATTTACATATTACATTAATTTATTGAGTTACTTTTTATTTTTTGCGGTATTCTCAGCGTAAGAAGTTAATTAATTTTCGGAATCAAATGTATCTCTAAAAGTTTTGTAACAGCCAATGACTAAACTTAGATAAATATTATGTCCAACCTCTAAGGATAAACTTATATCCAGTATCCACTACTGTACAAAAGTTTTTTTAGGGACTCTTCAAGGATTTTGATGTGATGTGTGACGAATCTTTAGATTAGGAAAAAAAGAGGGAATTGAAAAAGCAAATCTGAAAAGCACGACATTTTGTCAGTCTAAATGTAACTTCTCCTTAAGTCATATCTGAAACTAGACGAAATGTATATTTTTAGCTATTCCGGTTATGTATGCATGTTCTTTAAAGTTAAGACCTAGTTTTGGCGGCACACCTTAACAATAAAGGACAAGAACGTGCCAGGTACATCTAAGTCAAATAATTCAACTGAGCTGACACGGACATAAACCATACTAAAAAACTTTTATCTCCTATCTACATTATAAGTATACAATATGAGAAGACGACCTAAACCACAATGTTTACCTGTTAGATAAAATCTCGTCGCAGGCAACCTGTTAACGGTCTACATCCTGCACATTTTGGTTAAAACGAGGAGTTAATGGCCTAAACATATCATATTATACACTTTAAAGCACATAACTAAGGGATTCATACATAAACTTTCCAAGATGATTATAAAATGCAAAATAGTAAGCATAGGTAAATATCCTCTTTGTCACATGTGATAGGTCAATCACCCCTGTCGCGTAATCAACCGTTGAAAACGAAGAACATTAAACTCTATTAAAATAAATCGAATGCGAAACAGATGAAAACCAGCTTCTGAACTTGAATTCAGATGGCTTTAATTATATTATATCAACTTTGGACATTGACATTGCAATTCGCAATATATTAACTTTGTAATAATAACCTGAGACGAATCAAAAATAGCTAATTAAATATTTTGTAGTTAAAAATGGTAGATAAGCTGAACGACATGTTTTGATTTTTATAATAAACTAACTGAACCCCGCGGTGGTGACACCACAGAACAAAGTAAGTCTAAAAAAGGTACCCTAAGTAACTCTCTGGATCGTCAGCTACCTGCAAAAATGAAAGTCCCGTCAAAATCGGTCTAGCCGTTCCAGAGATTACCCGGAACAAGCAGACAGATAGAGAAAAATGTTTGTATTACATTTTTGGTATAAGTACCGTGTATACACGGTACTTATACCAAAAATGTAAATAACCGCTTTTTACTAAATGCATACATATGCATGATATTTTAATATTACAAACAGCCACTCCAATTTTATTTATTTGTATAGACTGGCTGTTGCCCGCGACTCCGCCTGCGTATGTCGATTATAGCGGCTAATAGTAGCCTAAATGTTATTCTGATGTATAAGCTATATTGCTGTAAAGTTTCATTCAAATCCGTTCAGTAGTTTTTGCGTGAAAGAGCAACAAACACACATCATTACAAACTCGCATTTATAATATTAGTAGGATGAATGAATCTTGAATTTATTTATTTATGAAAATAAATAATTAAAATTCATAATCTAAGATAAATCTGCTCTATATCTTATTTAACTTACATAAAATTCGGAAAGGTCAGTGATATTTAAATTTTTTTATATTGTATACTAGCCGACCCACGCAACCTTGTTTGCGTCTCCTATTGCCCGTAGCGTGATAATTTTCCCCCGTTTTCGAAACGTTTTTCATTGCTGCTCCGCTCCTATTGGTCTAAGTGTGATTATATACATAGCCTTCCTCGATAGATGTACTATCCAACACTGAAAGAATTTTTCAAATCGGACCAGCGGTTCCTGAGATTAGCGTGTTCAAACAAACAAACTCTTCAGCTTTATATATTAGTATAGATATTGTACTATGGATTCTGAGTTGCGTATTCGAATCCCATACAGATTTCTGTTGTATTTTTTTCCTCGTTAATCAATCATGTTCCATTATTGGCCAATAAAATCAAGTTTGGAAAGCAGAGCAACAAGACAATAATGAAGACACACAAATATATGTATTCATCCGTTACCCAAATTGCAGAGGAATACGGTTCTCTGTGAAAAAAAAAATGTTTCTGTCAATTAGGGCACAAATTAACTTTCAATATACGCATGCAGTGATGAACTTAATTACATTCGATTTATAAACAACACACTAAAGAAATAAATTATTCGAAAAAGGACAACTGTGAATTGATTTTCAAACACGCACACTGATCGAACGCTTCGTTAAATTCACTTGACCCTTTTCACATTACGACATCTACTGATAAAACGATGTTGAAATATATTTATTTATTCTTACATATAAGTAGCAATGCTTTAAATATAGAGATTTAAACATTTTAATAATAAGTGAAAACGACATATATATATTTAAACGGCAAACCACTTTTTGTACTTGTGTGTGTATAATAAATTAATATTTATTATAAAATATATTTATCGGACCTTTTTAAAAAAGTGTCAAAATTTCCTCTTGTTACATTGAAAAAGATTTTCAAGTTTATCTCCACTGTTGTGTTATCTTCTTATATGATTTAACTAAACTTATCCTTTGAATTAAATGCTTATGCGAAATTACGTTACTAAATATATTTCTTAAATCCATTCGAATTTGGAAGAAATGTTATTGTCACTTTGGAAAAAGTAAAAAACCAAGATATTGGAAACCATGATGATCTCACATGTATTCATATACGAAATTGAAATTGTACTCCATAAATTAGAGAGAAGGAACAGGTAAATACCTTTTTAGGATTCCGTATGCAAATGGCAAAAAACGGAACCCTTATGGATTGGTCATATCTGTCTGTCCCTCTGTATGTCACAACCACTTTTTCCGTAACTTTAAGAAATATAATATTGAATCTTGGTAAGTAGATGTATTATGTGAACCACATTAGGATTTTCACACTAAAATAGAAGAAAAAAAAATTTGGTCGCTGCTACGGAACCCTTCATGGGCGAGTCCGACTCGCACTTGGCCGCTCTTTTTAAATTATATTTCGCACCAGTTGAACTCTGCGGTGTTACCCGCTTTTATTGTTGTAGCGCCGCGGGACAAAGCTAGTCTAAAAAACGGAAGCCTAAGTTACTCCTTGTATCATCAGCTACCTGCTAGTGAAACTCCCGTCAAAATCGGTCCAGCCGTTCCAGAGATTACCCGGAACAGACAGACAAACGGGCAGACAGACAGACAGACAAATTTAAAAAAAAATGTTATTTTGGTACATGTATCGTGTATACATACATATGCAATTATTTATAAGCGGTTATTTTAATATTACAAACAGACACTTCAATTTTATTTATATTTATAGATTATAGATAAAACACACGATACTTTAGATTAGATTTAAATTGGGTATTTGGTTTTCTAAACCTAATAACTATAAATCAAAAACGAGTCAAACACAACAAAAGATTTATTTAAAACGTTAAAGACTTAAGAATTTAAATGGAGGAATTTATAAAACTCACACTTACTAAAGAGAGATGAACCTCTAAATTACTTGATACGGGTTAAAGTTAAATTAAACAAAGTTCTTGCACCGCTTCACTTTGTCTTTGCCGACGCATTTGCAATCATTGTAATACATTTTAACTCAACCGGTAAAACTACATGTTGAGTACGACCTATTTGAAACGAAACTTCGAAAATGTATTAAATCTTTTAGTATCTTTAAATTACCTTCTTTGTGTAGTGTGGTATTCGTGGTGGTATTTCAAACTCACGTCTGCCAAAAATTCAGTTTCTTTACAAAGTTCAAGATTTTGCTTATCCTTATCTAAACTAAACCAAACTTATCCTGGTAGACTTGTCTGCCTGTTCAATGACAGGAGTCTTTACTACTGAATATGGCCTTGATAATTCTGAATTATAAAATTACTCGGAACAGATCGCACTGCATCTCGGACCTGATTCTGCTGGGAGTCATCATATCTATTTATATAAAAATGAATCGCCGAAATGCATTCAACAATCGCATAACTTCCGATCGGCTGCACCGCATTAAATTATTCTTTTTTATGTGTTCGTTATTGTTTGGACAAGGTTTATGTACAAGATAAATTAAAAGATAAGGGGAACACTAATTTTTGTTTTGTCCCTGACTGTATACTGCCTGTGGGAAGCTGAGACAGATACGTAAATATGGCTGTACAAAATTCAACGGGTCAGCTAGTTACTTGTAGAAAGCTGTTTGTACATTCCTGCAAAAATTTTTATGAGGTGATTCAAGTTACACTGTGCGGTAGCATTGTACTAAGCTAAACAAAACATTATAAAGGTCAGTTATCGAATAGGAAATAATCGCGGCAGTCTTACTCTTAAACAGCATTAAAGATGTCTAATTGAGGTACACAATAATATCTTTATTTCGTAACCACACAGCAACTTAAATTATGAAATAGGAACATAACAATAATAAAATAAGGGCAAGTTAATTTGTGGCATTGAGAAAACTCAAGAACACGAAATTCAAAATATGAAGAAAACAATTATGTTTTCAATTTGTTATTAACTTGCCTGTTTAAAATACCATAAAAAGTTGAATATCGTTCTCGTATTCAAGGAAAATGTTAAAACTAAAATACATGATATTACTTTCTGTATGTTCATCCGAAATCTCGTGTTTACATATTTGAGTACAAAGAGAATTAGAAGCTTATGTTCATAACGGCAGTTCCTTAATTTACCTTATATGTAAGAGTTACTATGTATATACAAGTACAGAATAAATGTGTTTACAAACTCACTCGGTGCTTTTCAACAAACCGTTTGTCCTTAAAACGCTGTTTGTTTTTTAATGTTTTAAAATCCAAACACAGATTCTAGCCTATCAATGTGGGCTACTGTAGACTTAGAATTTCAAACAAACAATCGGCGCCCTCGTAAATAATATTTATGTAATTTAAATTCAGTTTTGGGTTACATTCGAAAGCATTCGCTTTGACTGTATACTTCTTAACATTCAAGCTAAATAAATACTCTTCGAAAATAAAAGCGTGTTATTCATAAATAACCCTGTCCTTGTTGTTTATTTTTAGTCATTGAATCAGTTATTTATATAAGGTTCGTGTTAAGAAAACTAAAGTTACACTTAACTAATTCTTTGAAAGGTCATAAAGATCCAATCTTGATCAACAACTGTAATAGAATACGGTGACTTAGATGCCATTTCGTACCCAAAAAACAAAAAAAGGTAGATTCTGTGTGTATGAGTATCTACTTACCTATAATTGTCTTATTAACCGGTGCATTACTGTAAAGTTCAGATACAAGTACCTCTGGATACGCGGTCATTGAACTTAACGATCAGAGGAAAAAACTTCCTTTTATCGAATCTTGCCATCTTGTACTTTGATTACCTTCAAAGAATGAACGTGGGCCCAAATTCATCGTGTGTTTTTCACAAATATACCGCTATCTTGTTGTTGGGCACGAAAATAAATATTACGTTATACAGTATATACCTTATAACAAAATTGCATACATTTTAGGACGTTCTGACTTAATCGAGCAAGAATGCCAATATTTTGAACTGTTGTATTGCTTTTATTCAAATCTTTACTTATTCGCACGATAAGCAGCTTACAATAAGGAGAAAAACTAAATTATTTTTTACATCATAATGTAAGTCACAGAAGCAGTTGGGGTAAGATTTAAACTTATTATTTGACAATACCTAGATTCCGGCAACTACTCACTTCAAATTTCCAAGAATTTTTTTTATTGATGTGGTTGCGGACGTTTTCAAGTTTGTGAGGTTTATATTATATTCCCTACCAAAAGATTAATAAACTATTAAATATAGTAGCTCCTTTTAAAAATATTCAGGAAAAAGTTGTTTAACAGAAAATCCAAGGGATACTTCTACTAATCCACTTTTGAAAGTTGTAATAATTTAATTAATTTAACTTCGAGAATGAGGTTAAATATACATTTTATATTCCGTCAGACGGTAATTAGTTACGGCAGATTTTCTGCTCCATATTTTTTTAAAATAAGTGGAATAAAAGTGGTTGAATAAGAACTGCCCGGATGACGTAGTGATTTAAGCAGTCATCTCGCCGCTTTCTACTGCACTGGGTGCTTTTGATTCGAACCCAACACAGAATAACACTTTATGTGACCCACAAATGGTTGTTCTGAGTCTGGGTGTTCTTTGTGTCAGTGTCATGTATGTTTGTAATGGCAACTGTGACACAGGAATATTTCGAATGCGGGAATAGTCTTAAAAAAGAAAAAGATTAAGGTGTGCGGGTGCTTTAAGCACCTCTCAGACAGAAAAATTAGCCAACATGGTGCATAATACAAATGCACTATTATTACTGAGGGATATGTGGTTAGTTCTGAGTAATGTTCTGCCATGTTGATGATGGTTTAAGTTCTGGGCTATGCTTTTTCTTAGGTAATTCTTTGATTGATAGAAGACGCAAATATAAAAATATTACGATCTGCGGCGATTCCTGTTATTTTATACCTATTCTTAAACAGACATAGCTGTAAAGATGTGTTTACCATTAAACCCCATTCTCTAATACAGAAGCATATAAGTGTTATGCTAACTAGAAGTTGTCTTAAACAATATTTATGACTAAAATAGGTTCCATTCCGGGTCAATCTGACTCCGTGTATGTAGGTAAAGATTAATAGTCCGCCAGCGAAAGGCTGTCACAGGGGACCTAGTGCTAGAGATCCCTGGGCCAGACAGCGCTCTTAAAGCGGACGCCCTGGCCAAACGCTTGCGCGTAGCCATGAGCGACACGGACGCAAGATTTATGCGTCCATGCAAGACGGCCGAACTGCGGGTGATGGATTTAGAAGAATCCATCACCCCCAACGAGGTTGCGGAGGCAGTAGCCGCAGCGGGTGGCTGCTCCCCGTCCGACATTAAGGTCGGGGAGATACGGAAAACTGCAGCACGGTTGGCAACAGCTTGGATCCGGGGTCCTCTAACAGCACTACGCCAAGTTGCGGCCACTCGACGCGTTCAGGTGGGCTGGGCATCAGTTCGCGTAGAAACGTTGGCGCCACGGCCCTTGCAGTGCTACCAGTGCCTTGAAATGGGGCACGTCAGGGCGAAATGCACGGGTCACGCTGACAGGAGTGGGCTCTGCTTCCGTTGCGGGGAGTCGGGTCATAAGTCACGAAACTGCATAGCGGACGCACCGAAGTGTTCGGTATGCACTGACTACGGCCGGCCCGCTAACCATCGGTTGGGCAGCAAGAGCTGCTGTCCACCAAAGAAGAAAAAGGGCGGAGAGGTCCGGGCTCGCTCCGCCTCTACTCAATCGGGACAGGCCGTATCGAGTGGTAACTCAACGGGAGTGGCAATGGAAGCCTAGAATTCCCACCACACGCAAGAATTCTCCAGGGCAACCTCAACCACTGCCGCGCAGCTCAGGATCTGTTGATCCAAACGCTCGCGGAACAGTCGGTTGCCCTGGCAGTCATTGCAGAGCCCTATTCCATCCCGGACCATCCGCGTTGGTTCGGGGCGGCTGACGGCTCAGCGGCCATATACTGGCCTGGTGGAGAGGGACTGCATTGCTCTCTTCTGAGAAAGGGTACGGGCTTTGTGGCTGTGGAGTGGGGGGTAACTGTCGTGGTGGGCTGTTACTTCTCTCCCAATCGCGGCCTAGCCGAGTATGAGGCATTCCTGCACGGGTTGGGGAATTGCATCCGCAGTTACGCTTCCCGTCCGGTATTCGTCCTGGGTGACTTCAACGCACACTCGAGGGAGTGGGGAGACACCCGGGACGACGCGAGGGGAGACACTATCCTGGAATGGGCGGCTGGACTGGACCTCCGACTCTTAAATAGAGGTTCAGTCAGTACCTGTGTACGATGGCAGGGGGAGTCGATTGTCGACCTGTCGTGGGCGACTCCCACCGCAGTGCACACTGTATCGGGATGGCGGGTGGCGGATGAAGTGGTCAGTCTTTCTGACCACCGGCACATCTTATTCGATGTGTCTCTCTGCCGCCCTAACCGCCCAACCCAGGAGAGAGAACCTCCGCGACGATGGTCCCTTAAGCGGCTCAACAGAGAGATGGTTGTAGCCGCATCCCACGTCGCGGATTGGCCGGAGGAAAGGGTTTCGTCCGATCCGGAAGAACTGGCGGCCTGGTTTGGGAACATTATGGCGTCCATATGTGAGGCCTCAATGCCCCGAGTCATGCCAGCCAGAAAGGGCTCAGCGTACTGGTGGAGCGCGGAGATCTCGCGGCTGAGAACAACAGTCGCGAGATTGCCTTCATCAGTACCTTCGAGCCCGCAGAAGACGGCGAGCTACAGTCGAGGAGATCGACAGAGCACGGCGGGAATATGGAGCTGCTGTAAAGGCTCTCAGTGATGCAATCGCTGAGGCCAAGGCTCGGTCCTGGAAAGAGCTCATCGCGGGACTGGATAGGGACCCATGGGGGCGACCATACAAAATGGTACTGGGTAAGCTCAAACCATGGGTCCCTCCGCTGACGGAAACCCTGGACCCGCAGTTCCTGGGTGGAGTGCTAGACACGCTCTTCCCAAGGGTCCAGGACAGTCCCCCGATACCTCTGTCACAATCAGACCGGCTACCCTGGTCTGACGAATATGAGGTGACGGAGGGAGAGCTGGATCGAGCCGTGCGGCGGCTGGCTTCCCGTAACACCGCGCCTGGACCTGATGGAGTTCCAGGTCGGGCGTTGGTGATAGCTCTGTCGGTACTGGGGGAGAAATTGAGGCAGATTTTCACGGAGTGTCTAAGCCTCGGTATCTTCCCCGTTGGCTGGAAAGAAGCAAGATTGGTGCTGCTAAAAAAGGAAGGAAGGGCTGCAGATTCTCCATCTGCGTTCCGACCGATATGCCTGCTGAACGAGTCGGGGAAACTCTTTGAGAGAGTAATCTCTGACCGTATCAGCGGGCACTTGTCGCGGATAGGCCCTGATCTGTCGGACTGCCAGTTTGGATTCCGACGGGGACGTTCTACAGTGGACGCTATTAGATGTGTTCGTTCCCTGTCGGAGTCGGCAGTCCGGTCAGGGGGGGTGGCGTTGGCAGTTAGTCTGGATATTGTCAACGCTTTCGGCACCCTCCCCTGGCATGCAATTAGGGTGGCCCTAGAATACCATGAGGTGCCGCCCTACCTGCGGAACATCATAGAGGCCTATCTGCGCGATAGAACCGTGAAGTTTATCGATCGGAACGGGATGGAAAATCAAAGGGAAGTATGCTGCGGGGTTCCTCAGGGCTCTGTATTGGGCCCGTTGTTATGGAACCTCGCATATGATGCAGTCCTTCGCACCAGTCTGCCCTCTGGCCTGAGTGTCGTTTGCTATGCGGACGACACCTTAATACTGGCTAGAGGGTCCCGATTTGAAGAGGTGCTTCTGCTCGCCGAGCAAGGGGTGGCTTGTGTTGTGGAAAAAATTCGTGAGCTGGGCCTGAGAGTGGCTCCTCAGAAAACTGAGGCTTTATGGTTCCATGGCCTACGTAAGCGCCAGGAACCACCCAGCTCATGCCTCCGGGTTGGTGACACTATAGTCCAGGTGGGCCAGTACATGAAGTACCTAGGCCTTACCCTGGACAGTCGGTGGAGCTTCGAAGAGCATTTCGGGCGGTTAGTCCCCCGAGTACGAGGGGTAGCGGGTGCGTTAATCCGTCTGCTACCCAATCTCGGGGGACCACGGGAAGAAGTTCGTTGCCTCTATATGGGCGTCGTACGATCCATGGTCCTCTTTGGGGCGCCCGTCTGGTCTAAAGACCTGGCGGGTTCCTTCCGCTGTAGGGCCCAACTAAGGAGTTTGCAGCGGCTGATGGCCATACGGGTCGTACGGGGCTACCGCACGATTTCATACGAGGCAGCGACGGTCCTGGCGCGATATCCACCCTTCGACATTCTGGCCGATATGGACACTATGGTCTACGACCAAATTCGTTCTATCGGTCGGGATGACGAAAGGGCAGCGCCGGACCATGAGCCCGGAATGCTACGGCGGAACGCACATGCGCAAGCTCTACGGGCTTGGCGGGCACGGCTCGAAACACAGGGCTGTGCTAGCCAACGCGCTGTTGGTGCCGTTCTGCCGAACTTCGAAGCTTGGATAGGGAGGACCGACTGTGTCACCTACCGATTGACTCAGATACTTACCGGGCACGGTTGTTTCGGTGAGTATCTGAATCGAATACGACGGGAGGCGACAGCACAATGCCACCACTGCGGGTCCGAACAGGACTCCGCCCAGCACACGCTGGAGGACTGCCCTGCGTGGGAGTCCGAGCGTCGAGCCCTGGTCGGACAGATCGGACGAAACCTGTCACCGCCAGCATTGATCGCGGCAATGCGGCAAAGCCGCGGTCTCCTTCTGTGAGGACGTTATGCTCCAGAAGGAGTCCGCTGAGCGAGATCGGGAAAGGGCCGATCCCGCTCGCAGACGGCGACGAAGGGGACGCGGCAGAGGTCGCTAGTTCCCTAATCGTCGCCTAAGGGTCGCTGCGGCCACATCTTGGGGGGATGTGACCGCTGCAAACGACCCGAGACAGTTGACACCCTGGTGCGGCCGGGGCGTGTCGTCTATGGCGGGTTGGTGTCTCGCCTCGTACTGTTTAGAACGGTGTGAGGCGTGATAGCTTCCTGCCCCGGGGGTGACTCCAGCCACCCCGGGATGTACCTCAGTCATGGGGTATGGCAGGGGGGACCCCAGAAGCCGCCGATGCGTTCCTGGAGCTCCTCCCAACTGCCGAGGTAGGCCGCCGCGGGGTTTAGTGGGTAGACCGGTTTTCCGGGAGTCCCACACACGCCCTTCGTCTCCCCAACAAGGGTATGGTGCGAAAAGCATTCCCCGCGTAAAAAAAAAAAAAAAAAAAAAAAAAAAAAGGTAAAGATTAATAACTACATCCAACAAATTTTACCAAACTCTTATAGGCCAGGATTCTGGGTCTATTTTTGCCATTTATTACTATCAAGTTAGTTTTTCGTGAGTAATTTCATTTTGAAGAGACGCCCAACTTCTCCCCTTAATAAAATTCTCGCTTATGATAGCTAACGGACCTCTGATGGCTACCATAAGGATTGACGATTGTCCTACAATTTGCGTGGTACGTTATTCCGGTGTTAATAATAAATTTTACTGTGCTGTGCCGCTACTTCGTACACGAGACATTTGGATTTTCATGTTATTTTAAATTTTTCATCTTTTGAACTTTCCCTGAACTACGACAAACATTTCAAAACCAAAATCAGCTAAATCGACCCAGCCGTTCTCGAGTTTTAGCAACACAAACGAACAGTAATTGATTTCATGTATAAGAAGATTTTGTGAGCAAAAGTTAAGTTTTTACGCTTACTGCATAGTGAAGCTTATATCAAGCTATGTGAAATTTTGTAACGTGGTCGAAATCATTAGATAATAACTTATAAATAGTCGATTACTTCATTTAGGCGTACTTGAGGCTTGATCGAGTGGTTAGTTGCAACACTTTTTTATGCATTTTAAAAACGGCGGGTATTTTTGATTTTTTTCATTCTTGATACGAGTTTATTGCCAGCCACTAGCGAACTGCGGTCGTATTGTTTACAAATTTTTTAATTGCTTGAGTGTATACATGACCCGAATATATTCGGTAAGTTAACTTTCATATTTTAAATCTCTCGTCTTCTTCCGTTCCAGGGCTATAAGCGTACTTAGTCGCTATTAGTTTGAAAGTATATTTTGTCAAAAAGGATGCGGTTACTTTAGATAAAATTAATAATTTATTAAATACTCGTCATGTGTATGATTATTCCTTTACTGTGTTAATTGTGCATAATGTGTAAACGTGCAGCGTATGCCTGAACGGGTATTCGTAGCGCATTTCGTCCTCTGAGGCCGCCTACCTTCTCCGCTTCAGGGTCTATGTTACGAGTACGAGTTTTCTCCTGGTACGAGTTTCTCCTGGTACGAGCCGTAAGCAGACTACCTTTTGCGTCTGTAGCCAGTGCGTCGGGTGACGTCACTGCACCGCGTCACCGACGAAGGGCCAGTCCTTAGCCCTCAAGGATCCGAGCCGCTGGTAGCGCCGGCCGCCAGAACAAGAACGTTTATACCGTACGCGACACCAATGTTTGTAATCCTGAGACGAATCACCCACGACCCTAACATAGTTAACTGCCGGAGCACACTTCTTCTTTTAAATAAAATACTGTAAAGTATTTCCTTTTTTATTTTATATATAACCAGAAAAATCGTTACAACATCTGATACTAGCTACAACTCAAAAATCTTCGTAATAATGACAACAGCTGATACGTGTTTACCATTTTAAGAAAGACTAACAATCAAGCATTGTTCTTAAAACAATGTCCTTAGGTAGCCTTTTACATCAAAGACCCCAGTTGGCGTTGATGCCTGTCTCAAGTTTGTCAAGCTCCGACAGACCATTGACATCGGATACTACATAAAACCAGTATGTAATTACTATGGACGCATCTGCGAAACTTTAATACTGTAAACCTTATTGTGATACAAGTGATTATATAATACAAGATTTCATCCCACTTTTTAAGCTCACAATAATGCAAATATATACGATATTATAATAAATAACTGATAAAGATACAAAGTAATTAATCAATTGATAACTCGAGGCTGTGTGAGTGTAATTGTATAGCGCCGGACTGCTTTTCGAATAGTTTTTTGGACGAGGGGTAAATCATTAAAAATGTTTTCAGAACTACAACTTAATTTTTAAACAAATTGTTTATTGCTTTTATTGTATCTAACAAATAATAATAGTTTTTTTTCTAATTTTCCTTGGAGGAGGCCTTGGTTCCGTGGTCACGGTTTCCCTCCATCCACTAGTAAGTAAGTGACTTCTGCGTGTGCCGTACGTTTCCCAAATAGAGAACTTATCCATAGATGGTGCCTAGTCGATTAGGGGTTGGCACTAGAACGAATACAAAAAAAAATCGCTTTGATGAAAAGCTAAGGCTAGTACAACACTAGGCGGTCATGTTTATTATCGTAGATATGCACCCTTTTTTCGTGGTTAGGGCATTTCCATAGGGTTGCTTATTCATAGAATTAGGCACATAAGGAAACCTAGAATCAAACTGTGACTTTTTCGTTGCTATATGCACAAGTGAGTTATAGTTTTTTTTTTATTTTATTGGTTGAGTTGCTTTGTTCTTAAAAAAGTTTCGATACAAAAAAGATAGTGTACAAAAAATTAATGTATTTAAATAGATAATTTCAAGTTGTATGTAACTAATAAATAAAACTTTCACTGAAATATTAATTTTATTTTTGATTCATAAAGAAAACCTGGAATTCCCGATTTAATACGTGGCTAATACACTATCCGCGAAAAGCCAAAACAAAAGAAACCTCATTCTTTTAGTCTATGGCCGATCGTCATTGCAAAATCCGCGCGCGCGCATAGGAAAACTGATTAACTTTCCCGGCATTGCGAAAAAAATTCACAACTCGTTTTTACTGTTAAAAATACAGTTATTTATTAATTAAAATGTCTACAAGTACTAATTATGAAGAAAATGATTTATGTTGTACACCGTCCGATATAAGATGTGAAGCGAAATACGTTATGGAAAGTTTACTACCTAAAAACTCCAAGGAAAAATTATTATTTAGTATTATTTTCTTCACAAGTGTGTTGAAAAACGTCGTATGAAAAACGTGTGTATTGATGATTACCATCCCCGGCTATCTTAAGCTAGCAGATAAATTTGAGATATGCAAAATTGTGACAATAAAGAAAGTTAAATCAATTGTAACACATAAAAAGATTTTAACATTTTAGAATTGGCTAGCTAGCTTAACTAGTAGTCAGAAGCGTAAGTTTATAAGCCAGGTATGCCGCAAACTTCTGTATTACTTGGTTTTTACATAAAATATTAAGAACATGCGTATTAACATTTTAAACATCTAAAGAAATTGAGGAAGCACTTTAGCACAGCCGTTTACCGAATTTAAAACAATTCCAAGAAGTTTCTGTAACACTAATGCTAACCGCAAGTCAACCTAAGTTATGTTTATCTTTAAAAACCACATGTGAAATTTTTAAACGAATGAATTCATTTTACCAAAATTTCATCAAAATTCTGAGGATACGGAGATAAAATAATATCGTATCAATACAAAATTATCTATACAAATAAATACAATTGGAGTGTATATATAATATATATTGTAATATTAAAATAACCACTTTTTAATAAATGTATATGTATGTATACACGATACATTACCAAAATAACATTTTTTTACAATTTTTGTCTGTTTGTCTGTCCTGTTTATTCCGGGTAATCTCTGAAACGGTTCGACCGATCGTGACGGGACTTTAACTTGTAGATAGCTGATGATCTAAGGAGTAACTTAGGCTACTTTTTTAGACTAACTTCGTCACGTGCCGTTACCTGCGGTACGACAATAACCGCGGGTAACACCGCGGGGTTCAGCTAGTGTTGTATAAAATTTTCGATTCCGTTACATTGACACCAAGGTGATAAATTATTTTCATTTTGTAGATATTTGACCGTATGTATTTCTTTTAATAATCGTGTAACTTGAGAATGATGGTGTGTTTGATTTGTGTATGGATAATAAAATAAATTAATTAATTTTTGTTACGGACATCTTTCCTTTAGGACTATATGACGTACACAACGACATCTAGTCCTAAACTAAGCATAACTTGTATTATACTACTACTAAGCAACTGATATAAATACATTTTTTTAATACGTACATATATTATATATAGAAAACAACCAAACTCCGAAATAAATATTTGCAGATCATACAAACATTTGGTCCGACCCGCTAATCGAACCCGAGACCTCAGCACAGCAGTCGCATATGCTACTACTGAGTCACCGAGGCAGTCAAATAAAGAATGACCATTGATATTCCTGTTCTTGTTAAGCTTAGTAGGTTGATTTTTACTGAGCAGCTAAAAATCAAACTACGTTAGTGTGTAATTAAGAATCAGCATATTGATGCTGATACTTAATTGACCTCTGTGTTGTTCATGAATAAAGGATGTTCTAAACCAATCGGGTGAACCAGGCCAAATAATTTTCAGAGGAGGAAAAGTTCTGAATTTCTGAATGTAACGCCTTTTTGTTTTACCTATTTGGTTATTACTAGAAAGGTAAGCCAGCATGATATAGAAAGTAGACCTTGACCTCATTTCCAAAGAGAAACCTATGTCTAGCAGTGGACTGTGGATGATAATAATAGTTGTATTACCAATTTTAATTTTTAACTGTCACTGTACAGAGTAACGTACCATGTCATGACAAGTCATCATACATGCAGCATGTTTACTGCTCGCCTGTAGCTTTATACTCGCATAGGCTTTTCTAAGTAACTTTTTCAATTTATAACACACTGACCCACGCAACCTATATTGCCCGTAGCGTGAAAATTTCCCCCGTTTTTGAAACATTCTTCATTGTTGCTCCGCTCCTATCAGTAGTAGCGTGATGATATATAGCCTATAGCCTTCCTCGATAAATGGGCTATCTAACACTGAAAGAATTTTTCAAATCGGACCAGTGGTTCCTGAGATTAGCGTGTTCAAACAAACAAACAAACAAACAAACAAACAAACAAACAAACAAACTCTTCAGCTTTATATATTAAGTAAAGATAGATTATTAAAAACAAAACAGTAACAGATTGAATTGTTTTAACGCTCTTCACTATTTATTCGATAAATTAAATTTAAGGATTTATTATTTTACTTCAATTATTTTCTCTGACTTAAATTCCCGTAACTGATGTTATATTATATTTGCCTTAATTCAGTTTCAAAAAATATTTTTCAATGTCAGTTTTGATAGTCATTTGTATATGTAAAGTATTAAGGTTTATTTTGTACAGTCACCATTAAATTTGAACTAATTCATTATTGTTTATCTCCGTTATTTAAGAGATAAATTGCAAGGTGCATTTCAACTCATCACACAGATAAGTTACGTTTCACAAATTTGCATACTTTTTTAACAAAATTATGTAATTTCAATTATAATATTTTTTCACTAGATTTAATAAGATTTACCTATTGGCAAAATATTAAAGCAACTAATAACAGATCTTTCGTGCTATACATTTCTTCTGGTAGTGAAAAGATATATTTAACAATAACAAATAATAATAACAAAATTTTCCCTATACGAATTAGTATTTGGTAAACAATGTAACATTCCGAGTGAACTTATAACCATAATATACCTTATTTACAATGTTGACAACTACGCATTAGAACTTAAATATCGAATTAAAAGATCACAATTAGAAGCAAAAAGTAACCTTACTTCTTCAAAACCAATAAAAAAAGAAATATATGATAAGCAAACCGACTCGATCATTTACGACACTGGAGATATGATTTTAATCTAAACGAAAATTGTAATAAACTTGATCCTTTGTATGTTGACCCTTTCTGTTTTGCCAAGGACGTCACACCAATTTTAATTATATCAGTAAAAAATTAAGATAAAATAGTAAATAGGAACAGTACTAGATGTTACAATGAATTAATTTTTTTATAACAAAGTTAATGCATTTTCTTTGTGACTGTACCTTTTCAATTATGTTTTGTTATTGTTTTGTAAAATGTTATTTTAGACATCTAATACTCACTAATACTAATTTGTATGTACATATTGTATTGTATACTGTCTATATACTACTTATACAGATCCGGCAAACACATAGGAATAAACCCCAAATTCCACGAATTCAGCCGTTTGTCTGTTTTTAAGTAATGGTGACTCTTTATTATCTCTATTATTGTTACCAATTTTTATTAAATTTATCAAGAATTATATAAATTGAAAAGAAGTCACAAAAAAACTGATTGTAATTAGTTCCTTCCAAACATGACATTTCAATTTATTAAAAAAAAAGTTAGAAATTCAATTTCACGAAACATTTTATAAATATAATAACCATATTTCTATGCCTCAACACGATAAACAAGTAGCCAATTTTTTTATCACAACGACAAAAATGATTCACGAACGCCGCAAGAATATTAAATGCCGTATTTTAAATACTGACTAAGCTGTAAACTATGAGGATTTGTTAGTATTTGTTGACATGAAAAAACTGGAAGAACCACTGTGCGAGTTGATTTTATAGAACCACTTTTTATTGCACTAAACATGGACCATAGTCTCGTACAAAGTAGCCTATGTTATCTAAGTTCCAGAAAATCAAATGTGTTTTTTTTTGTTAACCGACTTCAAAAGAAGGAGGTTCTGAATTCGACCGTATATATACATTATTTTTTTATGTGTGTTCGCGGATAATTTCGTCGTTTTTTTATATGCAATATTTGTATATCCTGTGTCCTGACATTTAACACCACTATGAATAAAATGACATGAATTATCAAAGAGTATAATCAAAGATATTTTTTTAAAGACAGCTCTAGCATTAGAAATATACATCCTGTGACGCGGGGACTTTACAAACATACATGAAACGGACACAAAGAACACCCAGACTCGAGAAAATAATTTGTGGATTACACAAAGTGTTGTCCCATGTGGGACTTGAACCCACAACACTTGTCGCAGTAGAAAGCGGCGTAACGACCGTTTAAACCACTAGGCCTATCGTGCAGTATATTTTTTCTATTTTACCATTATATTTTAATATTTTTTTGCATTAAACAGTTAAATAAAGTGCATTTTTTTTTTATTGTTAATCACATCCTAAGTTATAAATATAATACGTAAAGTTTACTCAATATCATGTCTGGTGATCAATATAATACATTTCTATTTTTAGATCACACCAGTGCCTATATTGGCATTAGACATGAATCTAATGTTTTTGCCGATATAAAACATACACATTTTAATAAAATGTAAATCAAAGCTTTTCTATACTTAGAACTGTACAATATTGGTACTTTAATCGATAAGCTAAATATTAGCATTAGTGGACAATCAAACATGAAGTTCTTAAGGAAGTCAAAAAAGAAATAAAGATTCGGACACAGTGTAAGGCAATTTATACTCAAGGATTTAAAGATTTCGCAAAAATTAAAAAAATAAACTTTTATCTAAATCATCAATCACAGTAATGGAAAATCGAAACAAAGAGATAATTTACTAAACTAATTAGGCTGATAAAAGATTTACGTGTCTACTTAGTTTAAAATGTTGTAAGGGCACTCGCTCCTGTCGCACACGAACGCACATATCGTTATCACGGCTGTCGCTAAAATCACACACACCGGCTTAAAGTCGGAGGCTTCACCGCCGAAATACACCCACACTTATGCATAGTGCTACATCTATATGCCAAATATGTTGCGGTATCCAATGTTAACGTAAGAGTTAATATAAGAGGCGCATCTTCGACTTTGCACATTTTAGTTTTATAAGCCGGTCGTTGGAGAGCGGGTCATGTTAGCGAATTTTAGCGGAATACATGCTTGATCGGCGTTAGCATAGCTTTGTGTTCTCGGGACTGAGATCATCAAACGTAATCTGCTTGTTAACCTCATTCACCTTTAGGGCCTAAAGGGCCATCTCCCAGGCCATGGGGCCGGGACATCTTTTTTATTTTTTGGTAAGTTTTACTTATGTAAGATAAAAATATACATATTTTTATTATTGATTCACAATATTATTACAAACTCATTAATGCATGTTTATTGCCCTCAAGGTTTTTTTTTTAATAATTTGTCTGTCAAAGAGCATTAGATTGAATTGATTTTGTTAGCTTATCTTTAAATTTTACGTTATTTTTTATTTCATAATATGCTAACGTACCTAACTTCTTGCCAAACAACTTGTTTCACTTTATGCATATTTTGTAAAATATCTTTTTTTAATATTTCTTTAATTGCCTAATGCCTTAATTGTTATCATTTCTTTTGATATGTAAGAAGAAAAATTCACTCAGGCCAGAAATGAAAACTCAGAAATACTCAATGTTTATTTGTAGAAGAACTGCGCAGAGCATAATTTGTTACAGTTCCAAAACTATATATTTAAACTACTAAGTATCCATTTGTTATTGTCATCACCATAATATAAAATAATCAAAATTAACGTTTAAAATACACATTATGTAAAAGATAGTATACAGGTTAATGAAATAGAACAAAACTTTCAAACTTTGAACACCATATGATCGCTAACAATAAAAAAGTCGTTCATTTTATATTCTAGAAGTTTGATAGACCGCAATAAATATGTAAACTTAATTTTTTTATACATCTATGTGTTTATTATGTTCGTGTTTTCCGTACATCTAATATATGACTTTATACACATAATTAATATCAAAAGTACGGGCGAATTTTAAAGTGCGATTTACCGAGAATCCGCAAGGTTGATAGTTAAGCTTCATGTCCGACACGACTGCACTACCACAATGAAGTCTATAAAACATAATAGTCAAACAATCAAACTACTATTCAAGAACAAATGTTAACACTTAAAAACAATTTTATTCGTATATAACGGGATCTGTAAAAACATCGAGAACGTAGATATTACGTTTGCAAAATATAAACTCAAGCTTCTATCAACAAGTTACCTATTACTTTTTAACAAATCCAACGTCGATAAATAATTATAAAATGGTATATCCAATTACTAATTTAAATTAGCATTCTTATAATCTATTAATAATAGATTTAAACTCTACTCAAGCAACGATTTGTATTAAAAATATGTTATTAAGTTCCTGTCAGACTATGTTAACGGTTGTCTGACTTGTATGTATTAAACATTAAATAAATTAATGGCTTTCTAGAAAATCATACACAATGTGAATCTAACTATAAGAATAAAGATATCGTTAAAAACATAGCATTTATGTGAGAATATAGTAGAATACAGCACGAGTTTTTCATCTAAATTTTAATAACGAACAAGCTATCTTCTTAGTTTTTAGAAGGACCTAATTAAACATTTATTGCTTAATTATATACTAGTAGCGTTTAGGAATAAATATCAGGACCTGTATGACTGAGCTTTACTCGGTATTTTTATTTTGGTAAACTTTATGAAAATGAATTCTTGCTAATCTATTTATCGTCCTCGAAACCACCCGGATACAAAATTTCATGAAAATCGTTGCAGCCGTTTCTGAGATTCAGATTATAAATATAGAAGAATTACTCGTTTAAAGGTATTAGATAATAAATGAAACACTCACATTCCGGATTATTGCTACGTCTAAAGTACATTTCAGGTTCCTAAAACATGTTTAAAAATCTAACGGTTTTGAATTCAATGGGATCTGATTATACCAATCTTAAAGATAAAGTAATTTGTATATAGTGTGTAATCCCTGTAGATAGTAGGTACCGGTCCTTGATGCAGGTACCTCATTTATAATATCAAGGTACGTAAATATCTGACACAATACTAATATTTCATACTAAGCAACGATGAAAATAATTTTTGAATATAACTAAATGACCATGACTTCAAATATATCATGTTAACACTACGTTCATAATCAGCATGACAATTTAGAGGTTTATAGGCTTCAACACGTGATAACACTACTAATACCAAATCAATTCAGTAATATGATCAAAACAATGTGTATGCTGATAGGGAATTATAAATCAACTTGTATTATATCCGACAAAACCAGCTTATATGCATATAAATGTCGATTCTTAAATACATGTACTCTTTAAGGAACATGCGTTTTAAGTTTTCAAAAAAACATCAAACAAATTCTGTCATTTCTGAACAAGAATTTAAATATTTTGTGCATATACGACGCGGTATGTTACTCACTTTTAATCCAAATTCAAAGGAAGATCACTTCCATGTACAATTTAATATTAATTTCTTACATTTTGTAGATTTTTAGTATACGTTTTTTTAAATTTATTTGTGTTACTATTAAATTACTTTTTGTCCGTGGCTCTGCCTGCACGTTTGTCGGTTATCGCGGTATAAAATGTAATCTATGAGTTATTCTGATGTGAAAGCTATTATTATGAGTGTTCATATAAATCCGTTCAGTATTTTTTTTTACAAAATAAACATTTATAGTTTCATTCTCACAAAGTGTTTGATGTATTTTTTATACTAGTGGTCACCCAGTGGTCTGCATTCGTTCTTCATATAAACTTTAACTGTGTCAAATTTCATACTCCTCCGTTCGCATCATTTTTGTAAAAAGATGTACCAAGATTTTGCTTCACGCATTAATGTTTAGATGCCAAAGGGATGTCTTGTTAAAACTGATAACTAAAACTATTCGCCTAACAATTAACTATTAATTCGGGACAATCCGGAGAAAACATGGAAACTACTATAACGTCTTAGCAGGAAATAGTTGTTTAAAGACTATTTTTTAAACATGTTTACGAGCCCTATAGGCGTAAATATCTGTCGTCAATCGTACAGACTTCATTTCCTTTTTTGTTAATTAATTATAAACAATAGATCAATCAGTATTCATTAAACTTAGATACTTTAAATAGATTTGAATAAATTTGTTTTCATCTATTCACATATAATAACTTGCCCCTTTTGATTCATTAACGCAGAGCCTAAATCGCTGGGCCTAAAAAGTTTAATTTTTAGTTTTTAAGCACCCATTAAGAAAGGATTTTTATAATACTCGTATTTATTGGAATTGCCGATTGACAGTTTTATGACAGTTCGTTTTTTGGAACTTATAAATACCAAATTAGGAATAAAAACGCAATCGATGCCACTGGCAATATTAGCTATTATGTCGTAATAGTGCAAATAACGTTTTCAACGACTTAAAAATAAAGAAAATTTGAATTCCAAATTTAGAAAACATAGCCGCAAAGGGCTTTATTTTTTTGCATTTTTAACAAGCTTCAGACCGTATCGCCAATTTCTTATTTTGGTTTCGTTATTTATGTGCCAATTAAGATTGGCTAAGCTTTACAAAACATGGTACGGCTGCTAAAGAAAACGAAAAGAAATTAAATTTTAACAAGCCATTGAGCTTGTTAAAATTTACTTCTTTAAGATAAGTTGGTAGAAAATCAACGTCTTTACCTTTGCTATTTGTCTCATGAACATAACAGTATTTCGATAGCAATAAGATTAGACATGAATAAGATAATTACCTGACCGATGTACAAACCAAAGTAAATTTACTCAGAAATACTGAATGAGTTAGCTTTCGATTGCAAAATTTATTACGTTCCCATTAGTCACAGATGGTGCTATCTTGGCCAAAGTAAGTGTAATTCAACTGGATAGTAAAATTTACTTCCTTTAATACAAACGAACACTCAAATTCAAATATACTCAGATTAATGGAGATTTTAGTTGTTATTTTCATGCATAGTAGTGAAATTCTAAACCTTATTCGCAACAAACTCGAACGGTAGACTGTACCTGTAATATTTTACCATATACTGCGGATTCGATTTCTCAATTGATGATAAAGTATTAAAGCTACTGTTAAAAATTCTTAGACTTATAATAGACAAACAAACATGTTCGTTTTTTAACCGACTTAAAAAAAGGAGGAGGTTCTCGATTCGAATGTGTTTTTTTATGTTTATTACCTCAAAACTTTCGACTGGATAAACCGATTTTGATGACTCTTTTTTTTTTTGAAAGCTGGAGCTTCCCGTGTGGTCTCATTTTAATTTTGTCTTGTTTTTAAAGCCGGTTTTTTGTTTTGTTAAAATTTGTATTATTTAGTACTTAATACTTATCTATAATTCTTCATCTAAGCTTTAACAAAAGAGATTAAGGAATTTATTTCCTGGGCCATCATATGTACATAATTATTCAAATATGACTGACTAATATGGCCATGGCTTTTATTTCTCACGATACAACAACTAATTAAATCAATTGGATTTATATCACGATCGACTTCCTCTAAAATGAAAATTAATATTTCAACTGGTCAGTGCTCTTATGTTTAAACGCATATAATATATTAGGTATTTTTCGCACTAACTACAGCTGGGATATAACTAAGATCCATACTTGATTAAATACTACGTTATGTTAACTTATCCACCTATTAGCTGCGGTAATCAAATTGGTTAAGACGGTTAAATTTTATATAAAGAACACGTTGACGCAACTTAAACGTTGCATATCTCAATTATTCTGTAAAATCTGAATTATAAAAAACTTCTTTCCACAAATATTTGTTAATTATAAAAAGTCATATCTCAACAATACAACTTCCGAAATAAATATTTTAAAATAACTCCACTAAATTGACTGTAAAACATAAATGAAGTGTTACCTAGTACCATAGTGTGGGTCACCATGCTGCAATGTTCTTATTCACATTGAGGATGGTGACCACCACTCTTGGAATCTGCTCATGCTTTCCATCAGGCAGAGCAGAGTCATTTTGGCGCAGCCAAAACATAAAAAAAAAAAACCTTATACATAGAGGACATAGAGGACAGGAGAGACATACATACAATAAACAAATAGAATTTATAAGACTAGTTAACAATCAATTGATTAGAAATGGGAAAATTGGAAGTAGGTATTATGTAAACAACAATCAGTAAAAAGGGAATTAAAATGGAAAAATCTACTGTACCGAGACTCCATGGCAGTTAAGAGACAATTTTAATCTAAACATAGATATTTTATAACAAGCTTATTGTAATGTATTAAGGAATGTAATTAATAGCTCGGAGGAGGACCAGATTGCTAACCCGCAACTTAAAGTGGCTATCATGAACCCCTCTGACGCACATAAGAAATAAACAATAAATTAATTATAATAAAATCTATTCTACATATATATAAAAATGAATCGCCGAAATGTATGTACGTACGCGCTTACATTCCGATGGGTGGCACCAATTTTTTTATGTGTTCGTTTTTGTTAGGACAAGGTTTGTGTACCAGAAAAATTTAAAGATAACGGGAAAAGTAAATTTTTGTGTCCGCAACTAATAATATAAAAAATAAAAAAAACTGCCTGTGGGAAGCCACGACAGGTATGTCAATACGGCGGTACGAAGTTTGCCGGGTCAGTTAGTAATTTATAATTTTATTATAATGTATGGTTAAATTTGTCTTTTTCATTGGTTGTTCGATCATTTAAATAGATTCATCTGAATGTGCCATCAGCGACAAATGTCATGTATTTCTTTTAAGACAGAGAATGGTATATCATCTATCAGAATGACATTATGATTATATCAATATGAATAAAGTTGAATGGCCCAAGCTGTCAGAAGTAAGGCTTGGGGAGACCGATGACATCATCTTTATGCTCAAATTGGGGTGTTTCGGCCCACGCCTTATATCTCCTAACATACAATAGCAATAATTCTTTAGTTTTTACAGCGAAACTGCTGTTATCTGACAATCGGGTCTTAAAAGCCAACGGTTATTGCAGTAGTAACTGTTATACTCCCACACTAAAGAGTTGAATTTAAACAACTTGATAAATTAGTTAATTTATTTGATATTAAAAAAGGACTATTCTATGATAATAAAGCACTAACAATTTCTACTCAGTTGATTACTTGAGAATTTTCTTTTTTATTATTTTGCATCATAGGTTTGCCTCTTTCTCTGAGAAGAATTAATTAAGCGCTTGAAATATAATTTTTATCTTCATTTGTTTTATAGGTAAGCTGATTTTACTTACTTTAATCAAGTGCTAAAAGAGAAAATAATGGAAATTGAGAATTGTTATGAATAAATGAATTTTAAGTTCTAAAATCTATTTTCAGTTCCATGACAACACAATTTAACTTTTTACTTTCAGACAAAATAAACAAAGAGATCAATATTTTTTTATTATTATTAAAAATATTTGAACCGAAACAGTAAGCACTATTAATTTAAGTATTATCTTCAAAGCCTAGCCAGTCTATTCAGTGGCATTCAAATAAGATTTGTGAATAGGCTAGAATACAAAAGTGGAAAGAAGTGGGTTGGTCTCATTGACATGGTGTATACAGACATCATTTAGTTAGATGTTACAAAGCATTGTTTAGTTTACATAACAAATGAGTCGATAGTGGAGCGTGGTTTCGGAAGAACTCGACAATAGTGGTCCGTTAAGACATCAATGTTAATACAAACTCGGTGACGTTTTCAAACTGGATCATTCCCCGTCTGTGACTATCTCTCGTCGCTAATCTGCATTTCAGTTACTCTCGCTTCTTATGTAACAGCTACATCATACGATTCTTCTTCATAGTCAACTAGCTACTTGACCTCAAAATACAATTAACAATGCTTCGAACTAATGTAACTTCCGAAGAATAGCAAAAATTCTCATTTAATTATTAAATTACTGTTTGGTATTGTTAATAATGTAACATTTACATTTGAACCGTATAATTCCTATATTAATTTGAGTATTTTTTACTAGGTATAACTGTCTATTTTATGTAAAACTAACAGTTAAACAGTTATTTTGATTAAGACAATTAATTGATACAATATACATATATGTTACTATAGGTATAACTTACAACGTAATCCACATGAAATATTTCAATTTATTCTAATGTTATACAACTAAGAATGCACGGAACAGTATAGATAATAAAGAACTAAAGTATAAAGAAAGACAATTGTTGAACTGACGAATCGTTGAAAGCTTTTTCCTAGGTCATTCGAAGAAGACCCATCGAAGTCACGATTGGCCTACAATTCTGCTTTAGAGACCGCTATGGCAGGTAAATCTTACTAGTATATGCTGCCAGGGCAGAAGAACTAACCACCTCGTATAAATATATGAGATGAAGGGTTAATGACATTCACAAGATGACAACAAATAGGACATTGACTTTGATATATGGATGCACAGAAACTCCGTCAGGGCGTGGTGATACCGCCCGATGTCGATCGATCTCTTCCATTGTCTTGTCAATCATATCCTCAAAACATTGGCAGGTTTTTAAATATTGTATCCGAAACTACAACGGTCTTTCGTTTTAATTATAATCCGAAATAATCTGACAAATGTATCCAATTACTTATTGTTACCTATAACGTCGTACATCATTATTAACGTTGGGTAAAAAATGAAATGTGTTATTAAATATTTATTACAGAGAGCATCAATATAAACAACTACACATAACGTTCATTGTTACTTTATCAAGACGATTTTTTTGTAGTCACGTTTGTAGCGAATATTGTAATCGTTTAGCTGACCGTCGCAACTTCGTTTACGTCTCCTATTGCCCGTACCGTAATAATTTCCCTTCGTTTTCGCAACATTCTTCATTGGTGCTCCGCTCCTATTAGTCTAAGCGTGATGATATAGCCTTCCTCGATAAATAGGCTATCTAACACTAAAATAATTTTTCAAATCGGACCAGTAGTTCCTGAGATTAGTGCGTTCAAACAAACAAAGTCTTCAGCTTTGTATATTAGTATAGATTGTAATTCAGAGTAATATTGTTATTTTGATAGTGCTTTTTATAAAGTCTCTTTAACAAGTCAGAAGTTTTATTTTTCAAATAAATCGAACCATTACACGTAACAATTGGTGTATAAATTAATATTGACCTGAGCATATCCTATTTTTAATTATCAAAACTAATATTAAGTTCTCTACCGGCTAGTAGTGTGGTTTAAATTAGTCAACGTCGTCAGCGGATATTAATTAAAAATCATAAATTTAATTTAATTTAGACATTTAATTACCTATTTACATATTCTCAAAGGTTACCATGACTACTTGAAAGGCATGGGAGGCCATAGCTCGCATAAAGGTTAAACAAAATTTAAAGATATTGAACTAAAATGATTTAGTACTAATTTTATAAACAGTATATCAGAATATACATAATTTTTCCTATTCCATACAAAATGTGTCTTTGCAAGCATTTTTTTTAATTTAGACTTAAGTTTATGGAATTTTTTTTTTTTTTTGGGCAGACAATGTTTAAGTTCAGATCTTAGCTTTCATCGTAATAATGATATCTTCACAAAATGATGAATAAATTTCAATACAAAACAAGTAATGCATTCGAACACGGGTGTCAACTTAAAAACTGTTATTTATCGAACAACTCAACATTGACAATATTCTAATTATACCACACTATTTCTATACGAACTGATCGTCGCGATGATGTCACATCACATTGCATATTTTATTTTTTCTTTGAAATATAACCCTAAAGACGCAAAAAAAATGTTTATAGGAATGACCATACTTAGGATTTATAATATGAGTCACGTCTTATTTTAAACATTCGTGATTTGAAAACACCTTTTGTGAGATTTCATATTTATTCATGTACAGGATGATTTGAAATAGGTAAATTAAAGGTTGAGAATAGTCATTTGCCTCTCAACAGTTTCAGGGGTCACGAGATGACGTAAGATTTTGTTGATGCGACTAATACGGCCTTTCGTAAATATCATTTATTGAAGGTTCAATCTGTCTAACTCACAGAGCTTTATGTACACCTGTTAAATTGCTTAGTACCGCAGTATAGAGCTAATAAATATGATGCCTAGGATCTCTACAATTGTGTTGAGTTATAAAATTCTACTTGAGAAGGATACTGTATCTAGGAGGATACATAAATAATCTATCAATTTGAGGATACATAAATTAACCTAATTCGCTCTATGATTTCCTACTTTTCTAAATGAACATAGCCTTAAAGAGGACTTCCAACAAACTTACAACTTAATTTTAGAAGAAATCGACTTACAAACGTTTGCAGGTTCAAATTCCACTTAAAACTCTGTATCGAAAATTCTTTCCTACTAACCTCAGCACACATCTGATTTTCGAAAATTCATAGTTACAATGTGACTTAAAAATTAAAAAAAAATTGCACATGGACTTCTAACATTTACTATATATCTTTCTCTCTCCTGTTAGTCTTAAATGACTATTTCATTGTTTTACGTTTACGTAACTTTTTTATTTACTTTGAAATATATTCAAATATCGACCCACTAATGTAACACAAGCCACGCGATGCAAACACTTTTCGATAACTTGGTAATACGTTTAAATTCTAAAATAATTAATAGAAGCTCATGTAAAAGTATTTAAATTACTTCTAAACTGCTCGTTCGCTAGTTCTAAACTTAACCTATAACATTGTTTTATACATATAGGATTGACCTTTTATCGCTTACTTAATGGCATATATAACGACGAATGTTTAGATCACAATATGTTCACAAATTTCTATAATTTTACTCTAACCATTCTGTGGTAACATCGTGCAACCGATCACATTTACATTAAATACCAATTCAATTAGGACATCCATAGAAAAAAAATATGAAATATAACATCTATCTTGATGTGACACGACTATTGCAGTATATCATCTGACATGCTCAGAAAGATAAGTCACATCAACAATGCGTTAAAGAAGTGATCTTACCCACCGAGCTTAAACTAAATAAAAGTACAAGATGTTTTATTCGAAATAATTGGTACAGTTGGTCAACTCTTTCTAGTTCTCACGCACTGTAGTGTTCGACTCACGTTAGGTCATTTTCTATACCCCATTCATTCACCATCACTGATCAATTCAGATCGTATTAGTCTAGACAACAATGTTAGAAAATTAGACCAATCGATGTCTACTCGCCATCGACCCGTCACATCGTAATCCTTCTCGTGATCCTACAGATGAAGCAATCACGTCTAATTCTCACGACACCACTCCAGCACAACGCTGTTTGACCGTTATGAAATCCTAATTGTCCTCGTAACGAACCAGCTAGTTGTGATGGGCATCCGAGGCCATATTTGTTTTACCTGTCTGCACATTTATTATTTGTTAACCGGTGATGGATTCAATTAATTGTTTAAATAGGGAATCACGGATTTTCTATAAATTTAAAAGGATCAGTCCCAACAGACCATAATAAATCCTGAATGTTGTAAATAACTTCATTCATAATATAATAAGCATCTTTATAATATATATATTTTTATTATAGTAGTAGCAAAGTTTACAATATTAATTTCAACGAAAATGAAACAACCTATATCTAACAAATCAAGTACAATATCAATGATACAAAACGAACTTGATAAATCATTAAATGTCACTGTAAAATACTAGAGTTGATGACTTCATAATTAAAGTTCAAGGACAAAAAAAAACGCATAATAACCTCTCAGGACAACGATAGCATCAGCCTCGATTTGACTGACTTTTGATGCAATTTAACTGCAGGTAAAATATGTATGTTTGTAAAAAAGAATATCGATATAAAAATCGATTGTAAAGGTTATAAGAGATCAAGCACTTTCACTACTAGGTAAAGTCACGAAGACGCATTTAGTAGGTGCGGATGCACGCGACCTTCAACAGTTTGCCGTCTAACTTAGCGCTTAGATTAGATTCAAATATTGCCGGAGAGTGTATGACATAATCGAGTGGCGTCACTCAACCGCACCTTGACATAATATACAAACAGGTCTATTGATACGTGACCAAAACGCATTTTTACTGCAGCCCATTTAACATGCCTTCGCACTGGTAACATAGAAAACGTGTCAAATGCATAAAAGTGCTTAAATCTTTGAACCAACTATGAATGACTCTTTATAGTAAAATTGAAACATACTAGAGTGATGCAGTAACAGGCTGTTTAGGTAAAACCTATTAACTAAATATTCAATTAAAATAAATCAAAATCTTTGAGGATGTCATCATCCCACTATATTCCTTAGGGAAGTAGTTAGAAAGCACTTCCATATTAATTCTAATGGTGAGTAAGGGAACTAGTGTTGACGATAAGGTTAGAAATTCATAAAACCATTATTATTGCAAGAAGTTATACAAGCTTATCCAATAAACGCTTAAGGTCAGACAGATCGTGTGCTTATTTGTCAACGAATTAAAATTGACAAACAAAAAAAACACCAAGAATTTTCTAAGTCGTTGTATTAACATTTGACCAACTTCAACACACTGATATAAAATAACCCTTACGTAAACAAATACGTTGATTAATGGCGTTAGTTTATTCAAGGCTACATTAATTAGGAAATAAGGTTCATATATGAATAGTAATTTACCTAAAACGTTTATGTTTTCTTATTTATTATGCTTAACACTCGAATGTAAGAATACTCGTTTTTGATCCCTGTTAACTATGTTCCTAAAAATCGAACTTCAAATAATACATACATATATGCTTTTACTCTAGATCAATCAACTATCTAGAAAATTATTCTGAACAAGGCTTTACTTTTAAACAACAATATGTATTACAAATAACAAATTTAATAATAAAATAATTATATAATACACATGCTAGCTTTAATTGAACACGATCTTACATGTAAATAATTTTCTTTACATACATGAAGAAGACATAAAGAATTCCCAGACTCAGAAAAAATATTTTCGGAACACACAAAGTGTTGTCCCATTCATATGGGAACGGTTTGAAACCCTTAGCACTATAATATGGCATGGTGACTGCTTAAACAATGCAGTTCACAAGTCATTATACTTGAAGGATGGACAATTTAGCAATATACATAGTATTATACAATATGCAAACAGCCTTTCAGGCATAGTTGAGCGATAGAATACCTAAAAGCATGTAAAAAGCATTTATATACTTCAAGTTGCAATGTAATAAATATTTACACAGTGAACAAGGGCATGTGTGCGATGGAAGATCCGTTTAGAAATAAACCTGGTATGAGTCATTATTACGTCACAAAGATATACCAACAGATAAAAAGAAGAGTTTATGGCCAAACGTTTCATACATTCATTCGTACATTAACTACAAGGATAGCATTAATCATATCTATAAAATTTATAATTCATTGCCTTATATAGCCAGTTAACATAAATTCCTTAGGCAATAACAAAGTAGGTACGTAATCATAGTAATCACTAAAATTTTCGAAATAAATTGTCAACATATGCTAATTTATTCAGTCAATTAAATAACCAATACTGAAGGAACAGTCTGTGCGTGTTGCATTTAATATTAGTTAGTATCTTACATAAGCTTATCAAAAGACGTACTTCTTACTCAAAACACATGTCATGCCATGACAGCCGTGCTATGTATAATTTAATTATTTAGTTAGTTCACTAAAATTTAGACGATTCAAGAACTTTAAATCAATAAATTTTTATTTAATTTATTTATATTAAAAGTATTCAGTTCCTATATAGGAAATCGTAGACGATTGCTATAATTGTTATGCCTACAAGAATTCTAAGAATGATGAATTAGGTGACATTTGAGTTGCATGATTCATTTTGATGTATACTACCGCCATTCAGAAAATAAGGTGAAGAGGTTTCTGTGCCAACTATTGTTCGAAGTTTTTTTTTGCTTAAAATTCGACGTGACTTGCAAATCTTTATACAAATACTTACACGTTTATGTCCCAGATCAAAATACAATCTGATTCTGATGCTTGTCTTGTCTGTACGTGAGATTGGAACTTAAGGCGGCAGTTTGGGGGTTACGGTCACGGACGTTGACGGACACTGCAAAAGTTTAACCGCAACGTGTTTTGAATTAAAAAAGGATAAGAATATATTTAAACTCCATACGTTAACTGAATATCCCTTTTATTTTGACCAACTTTATTGCTGCAGACAGATTTATTTACCAAAATCAGTTCGGCAGAAAAGAAAATGAAAAGTCAATTTTCTCAAAGGTTTCATAGATCCATCTATAATCCTTAAAGTCCTCGAACAGTATAAACATGGAAATCATACGTAGAGGTCCTTTTATAAATTTATCGATAGCTTACTCATAAAATTAACATGGTAACGTTAACACACACGTGATTACTATACGACCTATACGAAAACGCTTCAATTTAAACAACATATTCAAGGAAGTGTTCCTTTACGCCTAAGTAAAGACTCCGTCATCGATAATACCTGAAGTAGTAACTTATAATTGAATATTTGGTGTTAACAAATTCTGGATCTCAGTATAACACTCCTTGACAGTATTGCAACATCTTGACTCTTTACCTATCGCGTTGTGTTAAATTATGAAGTAAACAAGTACTAACAATTTTAACAACTTCGTCATAAAAAACCATTCACGAAGGATCAAATATTTCAATGCTTATATTATTAGGACAGACATCTGTAATTAGTGAAATATTTGGATGGGCCCTTCTATTCTTCTCAACATGTGAGAGCGGTATAGTCGTAGTTAAATTGGTGCGGACTATTAATCCTCTTAGGGTCCTTGGAATGTAATCTGATAAAAGGTGACCCGTTTAAGCATATATCATATAAAATTCAGTATTGTTCAACCTCAATATTAATGCCATAATGATATATTTTCACAAATCATGACTTGAGCATTTAATTTTCAAATTTTTGCACTGTTGGGCCGGTTCAACCAGGGCGGCACTGCCCTCGCACAAAAGATCAATGTCAAATGACAGTAGCAGTGCTGTCGTGTTTCATTAGTGAGAGCGAGACGGAAGGAGGCCCAATGATGCAAAGGCATCACCAGGCCGCCATAGTGTGGGTCACCATGCTGCATTGTTTGCATTCGCAATGAGTATGGTAAATACCACTCTTGGATTGAATTGTAATTTTGGCGGTCCCAGGCTTAAAAAAACTAAATGTGTAATGATATAACCTAAATTAGTGAGATTAATAATAATTAATTACATTAAGGGCAAATTCGACGCGACAAAACATTTTCGTTTGATAATTACGACAACTTTCCCGACCTCTGGCTAACTGTTCCATAGAAATGTGGTTTAAACAATTACGACCCCTTTTCAAACCTAAGTCTATTTTAAGTATGTGGTGCGATGTTTCTGAAATGAAACAAATAAATAGCAATGTATTTTAGGGTGCCTCCTAAATTAATTCTCGTATAAGACCACGGAATCAACGCTTTCACGTTTTACTGTCGAAATTGAGTAGAATACACAAATTAAGAATAAAGTGACATGCACTCAAGGTGTGGCTAGACAAAAACATTTATCTTCTATTACGCAAAGTGTCAAAGCTACTATATTTATTGTGCAAGTAGACGACACTTTATGTATTCGGTCAATACTACTGTCGCAATCTTGTATATAGCACTCACAAAATTTATGACAACAGGCACAATACATTTCTTGTGAAAAATGTGAAGTTTTCAAAATCGTGGAAGTATGTAAATTGCCTTATTCCACCATAATATGTATGGTGTCACTTTAGGCACTGGAAAGGTATGATTTAAAAAATGACAAAAATCATTAAAACATTAAAGTACTTATTATACTATTTATTTCATTCTTTGCACTTTCATTTGAGAACTTACTGACTATATTAATCACAATTAAACACTATTATCAACAAGTACTCGTCTTTAACAAACTTTGTAGATTATTTACAATTTGTGTACCATCTAAAAATAAACGTCCTTTGTTCGCAGGCTGCGCTAGCATTTATCAAGGCTAGTGAGGTTTCACCAAAGAAAGACACTGAAGAGGTTACAGCAGTAAAGTCCGCACTGAAAACTGATCCTGAAATTGTCGCTGATGCTCGTCAAGCTCGCCAGTACGGACCGTACCAGGGACAAAACAACAATGAAGTGGTTGTAGATATCGAAGACGAAGACAAGACTCAGTATTATGAAACCAACTACGATACAAGTAAGTCTAAAACTCACAAAGGCTCTGGTTAGTCAAGGAAAATCTTGTTTAGTTGACATAATGTAATATGTATAGAGTCACATTTCTTAAACCATTTTTAGTTGAACCTCGGATTTACTGTAAAACAGTATTTAGGGTTATTTAATGCATAGAAAATACCTTATAGTTAGACAGACATTACCGATTACGAGTATATATTTGATGCTACTGTATTGCTATGTAGGTCATTTTGTTTCTTGGCCAATAGTACTAGAGATTGTGTGCCAGAGAAATGAGAATGCAAAACAGGAATAAGACCATTGATTGTTTTCTTCTGAGTCTTTTATTGTAAGCATAGCTATTAGCCATACGACAGGGATAAACAAAACATTTAACTTTCGAATCGCAAAGCACTTGCTTTAAACATTAAACGCGCTTAAAAACTGAAGTACATGTGTTTCAAACATTATTCTCTAAAGATTAACTTAATTTTATACTTACTAAATGTAAACCGAGTGATACGCGATAATTCATTTTTAAAAGTTGCCCGCATTGTTTTTTAGAACAAAAAGAGTAAATGAAAACAAAGAAGTGCTTTGTTATTATGGTGAAATTATAGAATTTACATGTGTATTTATGTGTTCATTAATCTAACTGAGCAACGTGGTTGTTCCTGAATGTATTTGATTATTCCTGTGTTGTGCTCTAATATTCTGGTTGTAATTAATTCACCTAGCGTCAGATTGACTAATGAATCACGAAATTTCGTGATTAATCGGGTGTCTATTGTACCTAATACTTTGCAGTGAAATACTTCAATGAAAAGTATCTGTAGAGAAAATGTTAAACAAATCAATGTTACATTAGTACTACATTTATGTTTCAAGAATTCTCCAAACATATTTTCATTTTAAATTTTGAAACAGGTTAGAAAAAAAATTAGGTACAAATTAACAGTCTATTAACAAAACAATGTGCCAAGCGAACAGAGCGGTATAACATCTGATGTTCCTACGAGTACCACAAAATAAAGTTGCAAGACTTCCCGATAATAAAAAATATTTAAATCATAATAATTTCATAACCATCAATAATAATTACTCCTTAATTAATCTGCTTTTTTTTTCTTGTAGCCACCATATTTTATATTAATAACTAAAATTAAATGTACCGTACAAATTTAAAAAGTAATAATAGGGATATAATGACTCCCAATTGTGTATGCATTACATACTACTTATATTGAATTGATCCCAAATACAAGTTTCCAAACAAAAGTAAAATGAATATAATGGTATGCTACACACTTATAAACGCTTTAAATTTAATGGACAGCCCCAGGTGGGCAGGTCTAAATTGTGGCTGCTTTGCGTCTTGTGAATTTTAATGAGACATTTGAAATGGACTGGATATAGATTGTATGTAGGTAGAAAATAACCCTACTTTGGCTTTGCCGTAGTCGGGTAAAGTAAGTAAAAAGGAGTAACGTACAAATCACTTCGTTTAAACTGGTCATCATTAAGATGTTTTGCGATTTTAAGTAACCTGTTTCGTACTCAGCGCAATTTTGGAACACGAGATGAGCAATTATATTATGGCTGACCCCATAAATGTACCGTTTGATGTAATAACCTAAAGTATCGTTATTTCTGAAACATGCAAGTGTAAATCTTATTTTGGAAATAATATTTAATACTAGTTGATGCCCGTGGCTCCGCCCACTTATTATATGTCGGTTATCGGGACAAGTAGTAACCTATGTATTATTCTGATATATAAGGTATATTACTGTAAAGTTTTATCCACATCCGTTCAGTAGTTTTTGCGTGATAGAGTAACAAACATCCATCCATCCATACTTACAAACTTTCGCGTTTATAATATTAATATAGATTAAATACACTTTTGGTTGATTTCTAAAGTCTATGTTACATTTCAATAAATCGGAATCTACCTGCTTTAGATCAGGAAAACTCCACGAAACAGAAAATTCACATTTACATTTTTAAATTTTCATTCGTAGGCATTTGAAATCAGTACTATATTTTACGAGGATAGCGGTTTAAGAACAGAATGCTTATGCAAAATATATCTTAGTTGGCTTAGCTTAGTAAAATAGAGCATTACATTAAACTAAGGCATATAAGACACAAACATATTACTGTCATCTGTCGTATTTCCAACCTTCAGCATTCCTTGTGCTACTTTGGTTGCTTATTGTAAAGGAACAGCTTGTATTAAACGTCTCTACATTTTCATATAAATTAGATACCATTTTATATTACCAGTTTCAATTTAATGTTTCCAAAAATACTAACGACATTTAGGCACTAATTATGAAAGAATTTCATAATTTTTCATATTACATAGTAAAAACATAGTGTAGTAATACAATTAACCGAAGAAATTACTTTTTTTTTGCCACACGTTTATTGTTTCTAATTGTGTCAGTGACAAGTAAAACTGACTACTGTCTACTGTCATAAGCTCAACGAAATCACATCACATTAGTTTAGATAACGAATAAAGCCATACGAAGACTTAAGATTAAATTAAAAGTATATTTTAAAACCAGCTGAACCCCGCGGTGTTACCCGCGGTTATTGTTGTACCGCGAGTAACGCCGCGGGACAAAGTTAGTCTAAAAAAAAGTAGCCTAAGTTACTCCCCGGATCATCAGCTACCTGCCAGTGAAAGTCTCGTCAAAATCCGTCCAGCCGTTCCAGAGATTACCCGGAATAAACAGACAGACAGACAGACAAAAATTTTTTTAACTATATTTTTGGTATATGTATCATGTATATGTATATACATATGCACTGATTAAAAAGCTGTTATTTTAATATTACAAACAGACACTCCAATTTTATTTATTTGTATAGATACAATATATAACAATAATTTTGACTGCACAGTTGGCCTAGTGGTTTAAGCGGTCGCCACGCCACCTTCTACTGCACCAAGTGTTGTGGGTTCAAATCCCACATGAGTCAACATTTTGTGCGATTCATAAATTGTTGCTTTGATTCTGATTGTTCTTTGTGTCCGTTTCATGTATGTTTGAAAAGTCCCCCGCGAATACCTAATGCGGGATTTGTCTTTAAAAAAAAAGAAATAAAAAATGATCTTTAAATGCAGTAGTATCACATTTTACCTCTTAATTAAAACCTTTTCAACCAGTAGCATCATGATTACATAATTTCGGTGCAAAATAAACATTATGATTATTACACAACCTTTAAAACGTGAAATTAAATCTAAGAGTAATTCTAGATGCGAAACGGATTTTTATTAAGTCGGAAAAGAGTGCTTCTTTCTGGCCCGGCCCTTTTAATGCCTGACTTAGGATACCTAATCGCAATACCAGTAGTGATATTTCAACATTTACGGATATCTAACTCTATGGAGAATTAGAGACACACCCCCATGGATGATCTTCTCTTTCCAAAAGAAAAATGATATTATTCATTCAGTATCGGTGACCTATTACCCTATATCATTCTAATTTAGATATTTGTATAAACGAGCGATTCTTTTGAGCAATAAACTTAATTATATATTGTACTAGCCGACCCACGCAACCCCGTTTGCGTCTATTATTGCCCGTAGCATGATAATTTTCCCCCGTTTTCGAAACGTTTTTCATTGCTGCTCAGCTCCTATTGGTCCGAGCGTGATGATATATAGCCTATAGCCTTCCTCGATAAATGTACTATCCAACACTGAAAGAATTTTTCAAATCGAACCAGCGGTTCCTAAGATTAGCGTGTTCAAACAAACAAACAAACAAACAAACAAACAAACAAACAAACAAACAAACAAACAAACTCTTCAGCTTTATATATTAGTATAGATACATCACTAACGACTATCCATACAATTTAGTCATTACAATATTTATTATTATAATCCGACTATTATGTAAGCGTTAAAACCTTTACGTCTTTAACTACATGTATAGGTATACATTCATATTGTGTGGGTTAAAACTTTACGCGAGTGACTAACCCCTCTTGTAATCTATACAAATCAATAAAATTGAAGTGTCTCTTTGTAATGTCAAATTAACAGCTTTTCACTAAATGCATATGAAAGTATATACGGTACAGTCTGTTCTGCCTAATCTCTGAAACAGCTGGACAGGGAATTTCACTGTTAGGTAGCTAATGATATAAGGAGTAATTTAGGCTATTTTTAACCGACTTCAAAAAGAATGAGCTTCTCAATTCGTCCAGACATTTTTTTTATGTTTGTTACCTCAGAACTTTCGACTGGGTAAGCCGATTTTGATGATTCTTTTTTAGTAGATAGCTGGTTCTTTTTTTTATTTGTCTAGTTCTTGAAGTCGGTTTTTTTTTTGTTAAACATTTTTAGACAAGACGGTTATTGTTCTACAAATATTGTGGATAACGCCGTAGGGCTCAGCTAGTTATAGATAAAACTAGTGATCTGACCCTGCAAACAATCAAATCGCTATCAAAAATTGGTTAGAGGTAGTAGATTGAAAAAGAAAACATGATATAGCTTTATATCATACTAGTTGTAGTCCGCGGCTCCGCCCGCGTATATGTCGGTTATCGCGGCAAATAGTACCCTATATGTTATTTTGATGTATAAGCTATATTACTGTAAAGTTTCATCCAAAGCCGTTCAGTAGTTTTTGCGGGAAAGAGTATAAAACATCCATCCATCCAACCATCCATACTTACAAACTTCGCGTTTATAATATTAGTATAGATAAATTAGTAAAGATTTAATAGTGCATGAATACACAATTAATTGTGATATTGAGATTGATATTGATAGTGATTCAAATGATAGTCATAACGAATAACTTTGACCTATTTGAACAAGGATAATACTAGGACAATAATAGTAGGTACCATTTCGATAGGTTGCCAAGAGGTAAAAGAGTGCAGTCATGTTGTTCAGTCGTAACAGCAATAGAAAAATGATAGACATTAGTTTTCTGTAGCAATAAACTGCTTCGTTTATCATAGAGACGCCTTCTGGTGAGATAAATGAACCAAAATCGCTCACTTCCACTTGAGTTTATCCCCATTAAACTAATTGTACTAATTTTTTTTAATGGGAAGGTGGCAAACGGGTAGACGTATCGCCATGTGCCCAAGTGCGTTGCCGGCCTTTTAAGAAGGAATACGCTCTTTTCTTGAAGGTTTGATGGAGTTAAAGTTTTCAAAATAGTGAAACTAAATCTATATGTAAAAGAGGAGGGTGATTGACTGACTGACATACCCAGAGATCAACGCACAACCCAAACCGCTGAACCTAGAATCCTGAAATTTTGCATGTAGGTTCTTTATACAACGTAAGTAAGCACTAAGAAAGGAATTTTTGAAATTCCACCCCTAAGCGGGTTAATCAGGGATGAAAGCAAAAGCTAGTTAAATATAAGAATGTTGCTTCTATTTATTGAATTTTAACGATTTTCAACAGTCATCTTGATCTCTCCTTGAAAAGGAGGTATTGGTCTACGATACTGCGTTGGCCAGACGGGTTCGTGTATATTTGTTTTAAGTGTTTCTTCTCTATGCAATGTTCTTTTCTCGCCGAGTTTAGTCTCCTAGTCTTAGAGCTCTTAGTCTCTAGGCTCTTGTGACGTCCACAGGATAAATAAGGGTGGTAACACACACAATTGAATAATTTTATAGTAAGAATTTTAAACGTGCTTTCCTTGATTCAGGTGCGTATGGTTTCGGTTACGACGTCGGTCCGAATGGTCAGTTCCATCATGAGAACCGCGGACCTGATGGAGTCACATACGGTTGTTATGGATATCTTGACCCTGACGGCTTCCTACGTGCTACTCATTACGTTGCTGATAGCCACGGTTACAGAGTGGTCGAACCTGAGAATCCTGTCGAAGTGTTCCCTGATCAAAAATACGAATATGACGAAGCGTAAGTGGAATAAATATTTCTAATAGTTATTTATTGTGTTTCACAAACGAATAGGAAAGAAATATTATTACATTAAGATTAGTCTATTATTTCACACTACACATACATTGTAGCCCGCACTGCAAATGTTACGTAACCCAAATGGCGCTACGGCCTTTTGGCGGAGCCTTCCCTTTTGTTTACTGCTTACAAATAGTAAACAAAAGGATATCATAACATAAGCATGAAATTGCATAATTTTTCGTATCGTAAATCGTAATCATATATTTGAAACTATTGCTACTAACTAATGATTTGAGTTTACTATTATGGAACTTCAGTCAAATTCAACTACAGAAACAATTGTTCATATTTTTTAAAATTTTAACACAAAAAGGCATTTAAATTTAAAGGTCTTAAAACTTAAAGCACTGCGTTCTTTCCGCAGTTTTTGAACCTTTGAATAAACGGGAATACGAGTTATTATTTCTTTGGACATGTTTATACTGAAAATCAAAATCAAATTACAGGACTGACGGTCAAGCTGTAAACACGCAGCCTGGTCAATTGATTCCATGGAAAAAGCTGTACTTCCCGAAAGGATGTGGTCGTACTCCCGGTGGTGTACCAGCGAAACCTCTTCCTAAGCCTACTCCGAAACCGCCTGTGGACAGCAGTGGCAGCGGTAGCAACATAAACCCTGTAAAACCAGGCCAAGGTAATTGTAATGACAAATATGCGTACACTTACTAAGGAAGTTAACCTACTTCTACCTTGTCAGCTTGTCTACTTGTCAGCAAAATTTTGAAGAACCCAAAAAGAAACTCACTTTTAAAAATGCTGATGTCAATTTGTCAAAAGATCTTAGGCTTTTTTGGTGCACTTATTTCGATCGAAGTAGCAAAGAGCATAACGTCGGTTAGGTCAGTAACTTACATTGTGAACACGTCTTGACAAAAAAAATTGTTAAATGTGTCATTAAAATAATAGCAAAATACAAAAGACTGCCAATATACTGTGTAACTGATTTTATTGTACTAATTTAATTTGTGTATGCAATAAAGATAGATAAATAAATAAATAAAAATCATGCATTCAGTAATAAACACAAAATTTTTTTTAACTACAGTTTTGGTATATGTATCGTGTATACATACATATGCATTGATTAAAAAGCTGTTATTTTAATATTACAAACAGACACTCCAATTTTATTTATTTGTATAGATGTATAGATTGTTGCGATCTTCATCATCAAATATTTTTATTTTATAAATTTATTTTTCCAGGACCTAACGGACCACACGGTGGACAATGTAAGTATATTTATAGTTTTTAGTAATATCAATAAGTTAAAAAAAAAGTTCCCTAATAACTACACAGATAACATAATGAGGAAGTTTTATAATACTTATATCATTATATTTAACGTAATATAATTAAAATACATATAAAAAGGCTTTGATTTTTTAATCCATCAATGAATTACTAAGTTGTGCATTATTTAAAACTCATATTTTTAGGAGAATGTGTGTGGTCTTAGACTCGGCTCTAACGCCACACTGCGCACCACAATTCCAGTACAATTTTTTTGTCAGACTGGTGCTTTCGTGTGGTTATTTATATGTATACGTTGACTTTCTTTGCAGTTTAGTTTTACATTTCTATAATGGAAGAAGGTTTCGTACAACGACAAAGTTATGAACAATACAATATTTATAGATTTTTTAGTGTCCTCCATCGCGTAACGAAACGCGACGCGTAATTAACGAAATGCAAGCTATGCTAAACAATGTTCTTATAACTACTAGTGCGCTGACCACACTTTTAACTTACTATCATAGGACGTGACCGCACGCCTGAAGTACCTATCGTGTGAAGCGAAATTATTCTTGCGAGCGCAACATCAAAGTCCCATCCCATTGATATACAATATATCAAGGTCCCATACCTTTTTCGTTTTATATTTAAGACTAGCTGAACCCCGCAGTATTACCCGCGTTTATTGTTGTACCGCGAGTAACGCCGCGGGACAAAGTTAGTCTAAAAAAGTAGCCAGTAGTAGTAGTAGTAGTAGTTAGTAACTCCCTGGATCATCAGCTACCTGCTAGTGACAGTCCCGTCAAAATCCGTCCAGCCGTTACAGAGATTACCCGGAACAAACAGACAGAGAGACAAAAACATTTTCAACTACATTTTTGGTATATGTACCGTATATACATACATATACATTTAGTAAAAAGCGGTTATTTTAATATTGCAAACAGACACTCCAATTTTATTTATTTGCGTAGATTTTGTATTACAGTTTTATTTTTTTTTGGTTATTATTTTTTATTTAAAAGATAGGAAAAATAGGTAAACTTCCTCATTATCTGTTTATAAGTGTAAAAGCTAAGTTGGTAGATACTATAAATAGATCTTCTTTTTTTTAAACTGAATATTGATATTTTTTTTTAATTTCGAACATAAAATTCACTATATATTAAAATATATTTGAGAAGTAAGTTATATGAAAAGTTCAAAGAAAAAACATTAAACTTTAGCATCAATCATTCATTTCACTGATATCATACGTTTCCACATCTTTTATTAAAATCCTTCAAGCTAATCTTTCATTAAATTCTTTATGATCAGGGCCCGGTGGCAGTGGTACTCCAGGCACTCCCGGTACTCCAGGAACACCCGGCACACCCGGTGGACCAGGTACCGTACTAATTTATTTATAATAAGTTCTGCTCCGATTGAGCCATGCATTTGACACAATACCGTGAGGTTTGTGTCAACAGTTTCCTTAACCTTGCTGATTACTCACCAATGAAACCACAATTTACTGCAGCGACGTGTGGCAGGGTAGAGCCAGTATATTATAATCCCTATCTTTAATAATCTGAAACCTGAGCTATAACTAGAAGAGTTTATATTACGTGTACCCGATCATAGGTGGCCCAGGTGGTCCAGGTGGACCAGGAGGACCAGGCTCTGGTGGCTATCCAGGCAGCGGTGGCACTTCCGGAACTCCAGGTACTCCCGGTTCCCCAGGTACCCCCGGTAGTCCAGGTACCCCCGGCACACCAGGTTATCCAGGAACAGGCAATCCAAACTACCCTGGATCAGGTACGTTTGTTATTAACAACATTAAATTTTGAGACCAATGCACTGATATAGATACTTAAAGCTTAAACTAATTAGTCCAAAAGTGATTGAATCGTGCTTTGTGAGTGCTTTTAGTTTTGCTTTATCTGTGGTAATTCTTGTACATATTGAGATACATTTTCTATAAGTCATGCACTTTCCTAACGCTTTCGTGTATCTAATAATTTACAGGCACAGACGGGTACTACCCAGGACAACCTACTGGCCCAGGTAATAACATATCTTAAAAAATCATTTAAGATATGCTTCTCGCTACTTTTTTCCTTGCTCAACGAAATGGTGATTTGATTTAATAAAAATATAAATGAGGTAACCTCATCACAAGCCAAACATTTATGAGCTTTTACATTTTAGTATACTATATTGCAGAAATTTTTAACATCGAAAAAAAGAATTCGAATTTATATTTTTCTTTATAATTCGAATGCGAAAAGATGCTTTTTAAATAATGAGTCGATAACGAGCTTAATGTGTTAAATATTTCAAATAAAAAGTCTCTACATGATAATGTACGTATAATTGCAGCTTCTGGTTTTCACAACTCCATAAGATACAATATGATTTCCTTAGAACCTTGCAAAATAAGAATATATCTCCATACGTTCGATGCGTCACTATTTCTTATTCACTGTTAAAACGCCTAACACTTTTTTTATAACCAAATGCCGAAACGCATATTCATCCGACCCAATTGTGCTAACTTTTCCAGACGGCGCGTACTATCCAGGAGCAACAGGGCCAGGTAAGACAAAAACCATTTTAATTAAATGTTAGTAATAACCATTAATCATTAAAACAGTTCAAGTATCCAAACTTAATTATCTTCCAAATTCCTCGCTTAAAATTTCTATTTTGAATAAGTTTTCTTAATACTGTATCATAAATCATTGCATCACGTAAATCAACCTGCTTTAATATATAGGGTGCTGAGATGAGAAGGCAGTATTTAAGAATAAGACCATGTGTTTGAATCTATGATAGAGTACTTACATTCAAAGCGCCTATACACAAAAAAATCTATACTGCGTTCTCGTGCAAATCTTGTAAATAACAAAACGCCGCTTTGTTAACCGATTGAGGTGTGAAACAAAATATTTGTGTCGGTTTAGGATACTATCCCGGTACACCAGGTACACCAGGGACTCCAGGCACACCAGGCTCTCCAGGTGGTCCAGGCGGTCCAGGTGGACCAGGTAAGTTCTTATTAAGTAAATAGACCTAAATGAAACAAACTTTGATTGGATGTGTTCCCCTTGTAACGGTTTAGTACAATTTTATAATTCTGAGGTAGATTTTTAATAAATTGTGTTTATTACCAGCTTTTAGTTACCAAACTTTTTATGAGTAGGCTTCCTTTTATATTAGCCTCAACTAAGTATTATACATTTTAGTAGTTTTTATTTGTCACGCTGTATGCTATATAATATTACTACTACACATGATAATAACATAATGGAGTGTAAGTAGCAAAGAAAATTATTATATTTATTGAATTTTTTTTATTCGAAACGCGTCGTTACATACCGTGTAGAAGTGGAAAATGAAACAGAATGAGGAAGTAATCAATAATCCCTAAAATGAAGCAAAAGGACGAATATTAAATTCAATAGTCAAGGACTTATCGCAATACTGATGAGCGATGGTGATACTTGAAACGGTTGTCGGGGTATTTCGAAGCTCGCTTATCTGTGTCGTTTACAGACAAACCCCGTACTTGTAGATACTATGCTGTCATTAGATTAGCGACATCATCCTAAGTGGTAACTCTATTACCATAGTAAAATCAAATTCATATCTTGAACTGATAAGAAACGAACTTCGTGATCAATGGGTATTTTCTTGTCTTGTGATTATGTTACACGGGACATTTGCTATTAATCTCCCATCAATATATCCATACCCATCAAAATATGTGAAATCAACTTTAAAGGCATTTAAATTGAAAATTAAATATAGATATAACGTGGGAAATACCACACCATTGTACACCTTTGTTCAGCAAATAAATGAATTATTATTATTATTATATATTATATAAATAACAGCTCAGACACGGCCGTCTTATCCCAAACTAGACCAAACTCTAATATGATAAACAGATTGTTTAAAAAATATCAAGTTATTACTATACACACACACCCTATATATAAAAGACAAAAAAAATCGTAGTCATGATACAATTTTTAGTTTTGCTTAAGACTCTAAGCCCCCGCTGTAAAATACTGGACTAAGATGTAAAATAGATAAATAATTTGCATTTATTATGATTATAAAATATACAAGAAAAAACCCTTTTTGTAGGTGGTCCAGGTGGTCCAGGCGGTCCAGGAGGTCCTGGTGGTCCAAATGGACCTTCGGGTCTAGGCGGTTATCCAGGAAAACCCGGTCAACCAGGCTCCGGCGGCTCTAGTGGACCAGGTAAACCTGTTATAAAAAAAAAATATCTTCAAAAAAAAAGCGTAAACACACGCTTATGACTTCTGAGTTGCAGACGTCCATGGGTGGCGCTATTCACTTACCTTACGTGACCTGACTGCACCTTTGTCACTACGTCATAAAAATACCTTACGTTGTGTAAATATCTAAGAAGTAATACTGTCTGTAGTAAGAAAGCAACACATTATTAACCTTTAATCGTACTTTGAAGTGAAGTGACAATGAGGAAACGACCAGGTTGTAGAACAACGATTTGTTACCGTGCCAAGGTGCAATTTATCTTAAATTATTTTTTTAGAAATATTTATGTTTATCATCGTCCTGATGTACTGGCTCTGGTAAGTTTGAGACTGCCGCATATGAGATATCTATTTCTAGATAATGTTAATTGTTATGACCTGCCTCGTTGGTCTAGTGGTTAGCGTAAGCTACTGCTGATCAAGAGGTCTCGGGTTCGATACCCGGTTTGGAGTGCTGTTGGGTTTTTCTTAAAATACATTCTTAATAGCAGCCCGGAGTATGGAAGATCGCGGCTCGTGTCTCCGCGAACACGTTAAAGCCGAAGCCGTCGGTCCCGGTTGTCATGAACATCTATGGCAATCGTTATTGGGAAGTCAGTGCCCTCAAATATTCTGACAACTAGTTCAACTTTCGAATTCAGTTTACCCTCAGGGTTGCGGAGGTCCAATGTCAGTCGCTCCGTTTAAAAACTGATATTCAGGTAAAACCGATTGAACTAATAGCCGATCCCAAATCTTGGGAATAATAAAGGCTAGGAAGATGATGACGGTTATTTATTATGCTCATTTATTACATTCCATTAATTGTTTATTCTTCTTTCGAAAAGGTGGCCCAGGCGGCGATTCTGGTCCATCAGGCCCTAATGGCAGCGGCTATTACCCAGGACAACCTGGCAGTCCAGGCTCACCAGGTACACCAGGTGGCCCCGGAGGACCAGGAGGCCCAGGTGGACCAGGCTCACCAGGTACACCAGGTAGTCCAGGAGGACCTGGAGGCCCAAGTGGACCAAGTGGACCCGGTGGTTATTATCCCGGCTATCCAGGCAAACCAGGAATACCTGGAACACCAGGTACACCAGGTACACCAGGCGGACCAGGTGGTCCAGGAGGTCCAGGTGGACCAGGTGGACCGGGAGGACCAGGCGGACCAAATGGACCAGGTGTGTTTATTCTCCAATTTCTTAACGTTATATTTATTTTGGTCAAGTAAAAACCACTTCTTATTCGTAGCCTCTTAAATAAACGAAAAATTATAATAACAGTAAAGGAACGGATGAGTCTTCTACCTCCAACACAAAAGGAGGATTGGTGAACATGCCTGGCGGGCCACTGACCAACGGTTTTTTTTTTCACTCCGTAGTTCAGTGTATCATCGGTAGATGGCATTGTAGAATGTTGCTGTTGCGCTGTATGTGGAAGTCGCCACATAACTAATATGAATAACATCCTGTTGAGTTTTATAGTATACCACTTTACTATCATACATAAACTCTTTTTTAAATAGGTGCCCAACCCGATCTGCCAGGATATCCAGGTCAACCTGGTAAACCAGGTCAACCAGGACAAGGAGGTGGACCGGGTCAACCAGGACAAGGAGGTGGACCAGGTCAACCAGGACAAGGAGGTGGACCAGGTCAACCAGGACAAGGAGGTGGACCAGGTCAACCAGGATATCCAGGTCAAGGAGGAGAACCGGGACAACCAGGATACCCAGGACAACCCGGTCAACCCGGTATATCAGGACAACCTGGTCAACCCGGTATACCAGGACAACCAGGTAATAAAATATGAAATTTGTTATGTTTATTTTTTTAAATTCAATTGTTTGACTGTACGTTTGTGCACGCCAATCTTAAGAGCGGCTTAACCGATTTGAATGTGGTTTTAACTAATGCGTTACAGTTTGCTCCACTTAACATTTAGTATTCGTTTGAAATCAATCAGTTTGATTTTAAGCGAATACTAAATGTTAACTTAGTCAGTTAGGTAGTTACGTCAGCTTGAAATATCACCACGATAACCGACATTTACGCGGGCGGAGCTGCAGGCATAAGCTTGTCTATAAAAATATAATGCAACTATTAACCAATACTTTACAAGTACGTATATGACTTTCATTGAATGACCATATTCTTTTCTTTTAGGTAAACCTGGACAGCCTGGACAACCTGGGTACCCAGGACAGCCTGGTCAACCCGGTGAACCAGGTGAATTAGGACAACCAGGACAGCCAGGGTACCCAGGACAACCTGGAACACCAGGACAATCAGGACAGCCTGGATACCCAGGACAGCCCGGAACACCAGGACAACCCGGATACCCAGGACAGCCTGGAACACCGGGACAACCAGGACAACCCGGATACCCAGGACAGCCTGGTACACCAGGACAACCAGGACAGCCTGGTACACCAGGACAACCCGGATACCCAGGACAGCCTGGTACACCAGGACAACCCGGATACCCAGGACAGCCCGGAACACAAGGACAACCAGGACAGCCCGGAACACCAGGACAACCAGGACAGCCTGGATACCCAGGACAGCCTGGTACACCAGGACAACCAGGAGAGCCCGGATACCCAGGACAGCCTGGTACACCAGGACAGCCCGGAACACCAGGACAACCCGGATACCCAGGACAACCTGGTACACCAGGACAACCAGGACAGCCCGGTACACCAGGACAACCTGGAGAGCCCGGATACCCAGGACAGCCTGGAACACCGGGTCAGCCCGGATACCCAGGACAGCCCGGAACACCAGGACAACCCGGATACCCAGGACAGCCTGGTACACCAGGACAACCAGGACAGCCTGGTACACCAGGACAACCCGGATACCCAGGACAGCCCGGAACACCAGGACAACCAGGACAGCCCGGTACACCAGGACAACCTGGAGAGCCCGGATACCCAGGACAGCCTGGAACACCGGGACAGCCCGGATACCCAGGACAGCCCGGAACACCAGGACAACCCGGATACCCAGGACAGCCTGGTACACCAGGACAACCAGGACAGCCTGGTACACCAGGACAACCCGGATACCCAGGACAGCCTGGTACACCAGGACAACCAGGACAACCAGGACAGCCCGGTATACCAGGACAGCCTGGTACACCAGGACAACAAGGACAGCCTGGTGCTCCAGGACAACCAGGGCAACCCGGATACCCAGGACAACCAGGACAACCCGGATACCCAGGACAACCTGGTACACCAGGACAGCCAGGACAGCCTGGTACACCAGGACAACCCGGATACCCAGGACAGCCTGGTACACCAGGACAGCCAGGACAGCCTGGTACACCAGGACAACAAGGACAGCCTGGTGCTCCAGGACAACCAGGGCAACCCGGATACCCAGGACAACCAGGACAACCCGGATACCCAGGACAACCTGGTACACCAGGACAGCCAGGACAGTCTGGTACACCAGGACAACCAGGACAGCCCGGATACCCAGGACAACAAGGACAGCCTGGTACACCAGGACAACCAGGACAACCCGGATACCCAGGACAACCTGGTACACCAGGACAGCCTGGTACACCAGGACAGCCCGGATACCCAGGACAACAAGGACAGCCTGGTACACCAGGACAACCAGGACAACCCGGATACCCAGGACAACCTGGTACACCAGGACAACCAGGACAGCCTGGTATACCAGGACAACCAGGACAGCCCGGATACCCAGGACAGCCTGGAACACCAGGGCAACCTGGTAAACCAGGTCAACCAGGACAAGGAGGTGGACCAGGTCAACAAGGATATCCAGGTGAAGGAGGAGAACCGGGACAACCAGGATACCCAGGACAACCCGGTCAACCCAGTATACCAGGACAACCAGGACAACCAGGTAACCATCAAACCCAATAAAATTTCAATAGTAGTATAACGGTAAATAAATTTGCTATTCCATAAAAGTATGTTAGAAAAGGAATCTCTCAATACCGCTCTGTATTAATAAAACAAGGTGCAATGAGAAAGGTAGAGAGACTGACGACTCGAGGCGCGGGCTCTATCGTAATACCAATGCTACAGTCATTTAAGCTAACAACAAGACGCTGAGATAGTTTTCTGGCAATGTGCTTTTCAATGATTGCTTGTGGTGCGTTTCCTTAATTCTGTATATGACCATGTGCTGTCCTGTGTAAATGATTTTTCTTTCTTTCTTTCTTTCATAAAAACAAATTTAGTAATCATATAACACTGCCTAAATGCGTATATATGATTCATAGAAACGTGCACTACAAATTAGGTAGTTATTATTGTACAAGCAAGAGATACCAGATTATGCGATGGCATCTTTGAACTATTATTTTACTACCCGACCGCGACGAAGCCGAAAGAAGAGTAATATTTTTGGCAGGCTATGTGCTGTCTGTATGTTCCACGTAGCGTGTTTACACTATGCCAAAAGAGGTGTCAATAGATTTGTAATTTTTGCCTATGTGAAATAGGGTTTTTTTTTTATTTATTATGTTTGGCCCTGCCGAAATGACTACTACTCGGCCTGATGGAAAGCATAAGCAGAAACCAAGAGTGGTGGTCACCATACTGCGAATGCAGACAATGCAACAAAGCAGCATGGTGACCCACACCATGGCGGGCTAGTGATGCTTCTGCATCATTGGGCCTCCGGTCGCACTTACCAACGAAACACGACAGCCTTGTTGCTGTCATTTTACGTTGATTTTCTGTGCGAGGGTAGTGCCCTGGTCGAGCCGGCCCATTCGTGACGGCCCATTCGTGCTGAAATCAGCGTGGCTCTACTACCTTGAGTACGATTTACGATAGATTTTAGTCTTTATTGGAAATCGTGAATAGAAATATTAGTATCCCTTAATAGGCTTTACGATATAACGCAAAAAAAAACCCTATATTTAATACAAATATAACAAATAAGTATTATTATAATATCATCTATACAAATAAATAAAATTGGAGTGTCTGTTTTTAATATTAAAATAACCACTTTTTAATAAATGCATATGTATGCATACACGATACATGTACCAAAATAGCATTTTTTTCATTTTTGTCTATCTGTCTGTCGGTCTGTCTGTCTGTTTGTTTCGGTTAAAGTCTAGAACGGTAACTTAGGCTTCTTTTTTTAGCGTTACTCGCGGTACGACGATAGCCGCGGGTAACACCACGGCTTCAGCTAGTCAACATACCTATAATGTTTTACTCAAATGTATCCAACTACTTTTGTTAAATAATTTTTCACTTTTGGTTACTCAGGACAACCAGGACAGCCGGGATATCCAGGTGAGCCAGGTCAACCTGGAAAACCAGGACAACCAGGACAGCCCGGATACCCAGGACAACCAGGGCAACCCGGACAACAAGGCCAGCCAGGACAGCCAGGACAGCCCGGATACCCAGGACAACCAGGACAATCTGGTCAGCCAGGACAACCAGGACAGCCTGGATTCCCAGGACAACCTGGAAAGCCGGGACAGCCAGGATTCCCAGGACAACCAGGACAATCTGGTCAGCCAGGACAACCAGGACAGCCTGGATTCCCAGGACAACCTGGAAAGCCGGGACAGCCAGGATTCCCAGGACAACCAGGGCAACAAGGTCAGCCAGGGCAAGCAGGACAGCCTGGAATCCCAGGACAACCAGGTGAACCAGGACAACCTGGTAAACCTGGACAACAAGGTCAGCCTGGAGGACCAGGACAGCCGAATCAACCTGGACAACCCGGTGAACCAGAGCAATCAGGTATTTTTGCACAATCATATTTATACATTTATTTATTTTCATATATCACATCTCAATATTTTTTACGATCGCAGAGAGTAAAATAGTTATATGTTATACAAAAGTGCAAGGTTGCTTTGAACCGCGTGCTCAATTTTGATGATCGAGCAAGCGAAGGATTTCAAAAATTAGAATCTGAGTGTCAGCGACTGAATCAAAAGAGCACGAGGTGACAAATCTTTGCACTCGAGTGCAACACGTAACTTTTCATCCCACCTCAGCGAGGAAATGACTAAATGCAAAAATGAAAGTGGCTCGCAAATCAAAAAAAGTACACCAAGAAAGTCCCGAGTCTAGAATTTAACAAATTAGAAAAGGTTGTATGATAGTTTCGGCACCATGGAGGTAGAAGTATTAATGGAGTTTTGAATTTACAAACTTTGTGCGCAAGATGTTCTGAATTCACTAACTTTATCCTCTAGCGGATAAATACGGCTTTTGCACTCAGATATCGAAGAGCAAAAATACTCTTTCCGAGATGGGGGGATGAAAATTTCATTTATTTATTAATACACAACTGTACTGTTGGTTTTGTCGCAATAAAAACACGTGTCTCTCTCGATAACTTTTAGATCAATAAACCGTAATTAAATTAGTTTCATAGATTTTTACGGTGTTTGTTATAGACATAAAAGTTATTTGGTTGTTTCTTATATTTGTGTTTCTCGCCAACAAGCAACGCTAATAGAAGAAAATTATTTTTGTTTATATGTTTCTCTTTTCAATACTCAGGACAACCAGGCTATCCAGGACAGCCAGGACAACCTGGACAACCAGGACAACCAGGTCAGCCAGGACAGCCTGGGAAACCAGGACAGCCAGGATACCCAGGTCTGCCTGGACAACAAGGTCAGCCAGGACAACCAGGCTATCCAGGACAACCTGGAAAACCAGGACAGCCAGGATACCCAGGACAAACAGGACAACCAGGTCAGCCAGGTCAGCCAGGACAGCCTGGAAAACCAGGACAGCCAGGATATCCAGGACAGCCTGGACAACAAGGCCAACCAGGATACCCAGGACAGCCTGGACAACAGGGCCAGCCAGGACAGCCAGGCTACCCAGGACAGCCTGGAAAACCAGGACAGCCTGGACAACAAGGCCAACCAGGATACCCAGGACAGCCTGGACAACAGGGCCAGCCAGGACAGCCAGGCTACCCAGGACAGCCTGGAAAACCAGGACAGCCAGGACAACAGGGCCAGCCAGGACAACCAGGCTATCCTGGACAGCCTGGAAAACCAGGACAGCCAGGATACCCAGGACAACCAGGTCAGCCAGGACAGCCTGGAAAACCAGGACAGCCAGGATACCCAGGACAGCCTGGACAACAAGGCCAACCAGGACAGCCAGGATACCCAGGACAGCCTGGACAACAGGGCCAGCCAGAGCAACCAGGCTATCCAGGACAGCCTGGAAAACCAGGACAGCCAGGATATCCAGGACAACCAGGACAGCCAGGATACCCAGGACAACCGGGTCAGCCAGGACAGCCTGGTGAACCAGGACAATCCGGTTTCCCAGGAAAACCAGGTAAAAATATTGATCTTATAAGTAAACTGTCAAATAAAATGCTGTCTGTATATAAAATAACAATAAAATAAACAAACAAAAAGTATAAAAATTTAACCAATCTAAGTAAAAAAAAAATAATTTAAAATAAAAGAAAGTAAAAACTAAAACCCAACTACGACAAAAAACGACTCTGAAAAAGCATGAAACAAGTTTCAAAAGCCGTAGTCACGCGTTGTTAAAGTGTTATGGAGTATGGTACATTACACTACATGGACTACGGCTTTTGAAATTAGTAATGTACCATAGTCCATAACACTTTAACAACGCGTCGTTTTTGTCGTAGTTGGGTTTTAGTTTTTTCTTTCTTTTATTTAAAATGTTTTGGTGCCTTTATAATATTAATTTCTTTGCAAAGTATACTTTAAACCGGTACCAAAGAAATTTCACAATTATCCAATAAATACGGGCAAAGTCACGAGAAAATACTAATAATATATATATATTTGAAATGTACAAGTAACGCCCTTTTTATGATATTAAACACGGCATATTTCTCTTAAATTTATTTTTTAATACAGTACTTGATATCGGCTAGAGGGCGCCACTTTAGATTCAGTGACACGTCATATAGCCTATGGTCAGCAGACGATCATGACGCTTCTAACGACACCTCAGTTGTTCAGTTCTAATGAGTAGTTAAGGAACTATGAGGGAACAAATGAACATACATTTATACAAACATACATACATACACAGCCTGTCAAAATCATAACCCTCCTTTGGCTTTGCCGTAGTCGGGTAAAAATAGATCCTATGTCACCCATAATTACATATGTTTTGACATCTGATTCATCAAAATCGGTTCAGAAGCTCGTTTTTGTCATGATAACGTCCTATTAAACAAGCGCCGCGCCGGCTGCACGCATGAAAAATCATGAATCATTTCGCCTGAGCCTAGCGTGCAAGCGAGAGCGCGTAACAAGGGATAGAGAGGCACGAACGGTCTAAACGTTCGGCTTGTGACGCATATTTTTCATCAATGTCTTCACATCGTCCGTAAATCGACTTTATAGATAACCAATTTTTATGTTTCACTTTTGTAACTCAGTTTCTTTCCTAGTCTGTCTCAATAATACTATTCTCCATTATGTTTGAAAATGCATTCAGATTCATATTGATGGTAACATGAAAACAGTGTACTTCCGCAAGGAAACTGGCTTTCAAACGAAAAATACCGCAACGAAATCAATTCGTAGTAAATTCGTTTGAGAGATCCGATGTCACACACACACACACAGACAGGCAGACATCGATGTCAAACTTATAACACCCCTCTTTTTGCGTCGGGAGTTAATTAAACTAACATCACATATCCAAGCCGTAAAGTAGTAGTGTAGGTAAGGATTGAAGTTAACAATTAGGTAACAATTGTTAATAACTTTCTCTTTTTATTAACCCAGGGCAACCAGGCTATCCTGGACAACCTGGACAGCCAGGGCAACCAGGACGACCAGGTCAGCCAGGTCAACCCGGACAACAAGGCCAGCCTGGAGGACCAATTCAACCAGGACAACCCGGATATCCAGGACAACCAGGACAGCCTGGAAAACCAGGTCAGCCAGGATACCCAAGTCAACCAGGACAACAAGGTCAGCCAGGACAACCCGGATACCCAGGACAACCGGGTCAGCCAGGATATCCAGGACAACCAGGGCAGCCAGGATACCCAGGACAACCGGGTCAGCCCGGACAGCCTGGTGAACAAGGACAACCAGGTAAAAATATTTTTCCTCTAACTAAACCTTAAAATAAATTGTCCAGCTTATAAAATACCAAACTTGAACCCGAGAACGTTAAAACTTTTGATATCTAAAGATCTTATGTCACCCGGGCCATTGGAGAGCCCTATGTCCAGCAGTGGACTGTGATATGTGTGAACTGTATGATGATGTCACTAGGGCCATTACGTGGGGGAAACTGAAAAACAATATATTTAAATCTACACTAATATTATAAAGCTGAAGAGTTTGTTTGTATGTTTAAACGCGCTAATCTCAGGAACTACTGCTTCGGTTTAAAAAAACTCCTTCAGTGTTAGATGCCCATTTATCGAGGAAGTCTATAGGTTGTATATCATCATGCTAAGACCTACAGGAGCGGAACACTAATGAAGAATGTTACAAAAAAGGGGAAATTTATCACGCTACGGGCAATAGGAGACGCAAACAAGGTTGCGTGGGTCGGCTAGTGTATAATAATATGTTTTTTGCTTTTTAATGTATTATCCGATACATTTTAAATACTTTTTGTTCGTTCAAACCATTTTTAGGGTTCCGTAGCCAAATGGAAAAAACGGGACCCTAGATATGGATTCGTCATGTTTGTCTGTCTGTCCGTCCGAAACTATAAGCACTATACTGTTGAAACTTGGTAAGTAGATGTATTCTGTGAACGGCATTAAGATTTTCACACAAAATAGAAAGAAAAGAAAATATATATACGGTCGAATTGAGAAACGTCCTCCTTTTTTTAAAGTCGGTTAAAAATTAAATCATATTATGTTACTTATTAAAAACACGAGGGTCATCAGTCTGAGGGTATATTTTGTTACGTGTTGGTTGAAAGCAATCATTGCTTCTTCTGGCTCCGTAAATATCAAACCTATCATTAAATCTATTAACTATATCTGGACTGTGTGCGGGATGGATAAAGAGCTCTGTTTTTAGAATCCGAAATTGTCTTTTTTTACGCGGTGAGCGCCGAAGCATTATCCTGGTGCAACATGATGCGACTTCTAGGGCGTTATCTCTCGGTATTTTCAAAGACATTACGAAACAAATAGTGGTACGCCACTATTTGTTTCTCAATGTCTTTGAATTGTTTCAGTAGCTTAGTCTTTTTAGTCAGTAGTTAGCCTTTTTACCCGACTACGGCAAAGCCAAAGGAGGGTTATGACATTTTGACAGGCTATGTATGTATGTATGTATGTTCATTTCTTCCCTCATAGCTCCTTAACTACTCATTAGAACTGGACAAATGAGGTGTCGTTAGAAGCGTCATAATCGTCTTCTGGTTATAGGCTATATGAAATGTCACTGAATCTAATGTGGCGCCCTCTAGCCAACATAAAGTACTGCATTAAAAAAAAAAAATTTGATAAATATGTCGTGTTTGGTATCATTGGAAAGGGCGTTACTTGTACATTTCAAAAATATATATATTATTAGCATTTGCTCGTGACTTTGTCCGTATTTATTCTATAAGTGTGGAATTTCTATGGTATGCTCGTTTGTTCCCTCCTTTCGAAGCTACTAGTCAGAATAAGACAAATGAGGTATCGTTAGAAGCGTCTTGATTGTCCGCTGGTTATAGGCTATACGACGTGTCATTTAATCTAATGTGGCGCCCTCTAGCCGACGTAAAGTACTGTTTCAAAAAAAAAATTTGAGAGACATATGACGTGCTTAGTATCATACGAAGGGGCATTACTTGTACATTTCAAAAAAAAAAAAATTATAAGCATTTTCTCGTGACTTTGTCTGTATTTATTCGATAATTGTGATTTTGTTATAGTACCTATTTAAAATATACTATGCAAAGAAATTAATATTATAGAGGCACCAAAACATTTTAAATAAAAAAAAGTAAAAACTAAAACCCAACTACGACAAAAAACGACGTTGAAAAAGCATGAAACAAGTTTCAAAAGCCGTAGTCACGCGTTGTTAAAGTGTTATGAACTATGGTACATTATACTATATGGACTACGGTTTTTGCATACATTATGCATTACACACACACACACATTACACATGCATGTACATATACTTAATAATGAACCATAGTCCATGACACTTTAACAACGCGTGACTACGGCTTTGGAAACTTGTTTCATGCTTTTTCAACGTCGTTTTTTGTCGTAGTTGGGTTTTAGTTTTTACTTTTTTTTATTTGAATTTCTTTTGCCTCCGCCGTAGTCGGGTAAAAATGCTTTACTTTTTTGTGTTTGCTTTGTATCTCAGTTTTTCTCCTAGTCTGCCTTAATAATACGATTCTACATTATGTTTTAAAATGAATTCATAAAAAATTACACAACTCCATAATCAATGCATTCTATTTAGTTTCTCGGTGCCGCTTTCTCTAAATTTGACACACATTAATAAAACCATTAAATTCACAGTGTATTCCGTTACTAAACATCACCAATTATGTAGATCCTTGTTAAACTAACATCAAACAACCAAACCGTGAAATATGTAGGTAAGGATTTAAGATAAATTAAAACACTTGTCAATAACTTTCTCTTTTTCGGTTAACCAGGGCAACCAGGCTATCCTGGACAACCAGGACAGCCAGGACGACCAGGACAGCCAGGACGACCAGGGCAGCCAGGTCAACCAGGACAACAAGGTCAGCCAGGTCAACCAGGACAACAAGGCCAGCCCGGATATCCAGGACAACCAGGACAGCCAGGATACCCAGGACAACCTGAAAAACCAGGTCAACCAGGATACCCAGGCCAACCAGGCTACCCAGGACAACCAGGACAACAAGGCCAGCCTGGAGGACCAAGTCAACCAGGACAGCCCGGATATCCAGGACAACCAGGATACCCTGGACAACCTGGACAGCCTGGAAAACCAGGTCAGCCAGGATACCCAGGACAACCAGGACAGCCCGGATACCCAGGACAACCGGGTCAGCCAGGACAGCCAGGATACCCAGGACAACAGGGACAGCCAGGACAGCCTGGTGAATCAGGTCAACCCGGATACCCAGGACAACCAGGTAAAAATATTTTTCCTTTTAATGAACCTTAAACAAATTCTCAAGCATAAAAATACCAAACTTGGATCCGACAACGTAAAAACCTTGTTATAGATCCTGTGTCGGCCGGGTCATTATTACCAAGGTATTGACATCTCATTCATCATAGTAGATTAGACGCTACTGGGGAACATATAAACATATAGAGATTGCCAATAATATTACCCTTGCTTTTGGCTTCACTGTAGTCGGGTGAAAATGCTTTGTTGTTTGTTCCTTTTTGGTATTGTGTTACTCTCCTAGTATGCCTAAATAATACGATTCTCGTTTTAAAATGCCTTCGAAAAAAAGCCAACTACATAACCAAAGCATTCTATTTTGGTCTTCGCAGTGCCGGTGTCTTAAATTTTACGTACATTATTATTGGCAACATTAATTTCACAGTGTCTTTTCTTACTAAACATCATATAATCAGGTAGTTACTTATGAAATAATTTTAATTTAGTTGAAACTAATTTTAATTACTTTTTCTTTTTCGGTTACTCAGGCCAACCAGGCTATCCTGGACAACCGGGACAGCCTGGCAAACCATTACAGCCAGGCCAGCCAGGTCAACCAGGACAACAAGGTCAGCCTGGAGGGCCAAGTCAACCAGGACAGCCCGGATATCCAGGACAACCAGGTCAGCCAGGAACCCCAGGACAATCAGGACAGCCTGGAAAACCAGGTCGGCCAGGATACCCAGGCCAACCGGGTCAGCCAGGACAACCTGGTGAATCAGGACAACCCGGATACCCAGGAAAACCAGGTAAAAATATTTTATAAAATATAAACTTGAACCAGACAACGTTAAATCTTTTGCTATATGTAGATCCTATGTCAGCCGGGTCATTATTACGAATATATTGTCATGTCGTTCATCACAATTAGTTCAGTAGTTTAGGCGCTAAGCCTTGCTTTTGGCTTTGCTGTAGTCGGGTAAAAATGCTTTGTGTTTTGTTTATCTTTAGTATTTTGTTAATCTCCTAGTACTACGATTCTTTGTCTGGGGGCACGGTCGTGCCTCCGCCAAGACGAGTCAAGCGAAGCGCAAGGGCACTACCTACCTTTTCTTAAAGTGCTTCGTCGTATTTTTGAACCCTCATGACTTTGGTTTCCGATATACCAGATAGTTCAAATTCTCAGGATATGATGTCAATAATAGATTTATTGCACAGCTCTGATACTTTAGATTTTTTGGTATCCAAAATACACCAATTTCGTCACTGACACCCTGATGATCATCAAAACTGTTAGGGTACTTGCTAAAGTGCTAGAAAGCTGAAATTTGGTTGTCTACTAAGTTTAGTGTACAAACAAAAAAAAAATCAAAAACTACTTTTGCCTGCCAACCCCCAAAATTGGGAGGTGGAAGTTTGTATGAGACTTTTACTGCCTCGGTGGCGTAGTGGTAGCGTATGCGACTGCTGTGCTTGAGGTCTCGGGTTCAATTCCTGGGTCGGACCAAATGTTTGTATGATCTGTAAATATTTGTATCGGAGTTTGGATGTTTTCTATGTATAATATGTATGTATTTACAAAAAAAAGTATATATGTAATTACATCAGTTGTTTAATACCCATCACACAAGCTCTGCTTAGTATGGGACTTTTTCGAAAGAAGAAAGAATATGTTCAAGAAATGCACTCATAAAAACGAAAAAAAAATAATCAACAAAAATACTGCCATAAGCAACTTACAAAGAGAAATGAAATCCCACCAAAAACATTTTCATGTGTAGTGTTGCCAAGACGACTACATATGGCTTACCCTGTGAAAAAGATATCACATCTCATCTAGAGTCAATCTTCTGATTCTACATGCTCTAACTCTACCAACCCTAACTTCATAAATTCTACATCTCAGTCATTATGTATGGCTTGGCGGTTTCGTTACTTCAGAAACTAAATATTCGCTTAACGCATTACTTCAGAAACTAGATATTGTCAAACACAAAAAGCCTTCGTTTCGCCTTCGTAACGGTAACAACTCAACTATACTATACTAGCTGTTGCCCACGGCTTTGCTCGCGTGGACGTTGATTTTATGTATTTAATTAAAACTGTGTAAAAGTATGTATCAGTAATTTATTCATATTTCTGAACGTATTTATTTATTTTTGATCAATAGCCCATTTAAAAGAACTATCATACAAACATTCGACCCATATTTCATCCCTTTTAGGAACAGAATTCGCATTAACGCTGATAATGCATAAAGTTTCATGGTACTAATTTAAAAAATAACGGACTTCCATACAAACTTTCAACCCCTATTTCACCCCTTTAGGGGTAAAATATACAGAACCGCTTAAATACGTCTTTACATTTTTAATCAGTAGTACATGAATAAAGTTTAATGGTTTCTAACTTAAAAAATGACAAACTTCCATACAAACTTTCAACCCCTATTTCACCCCTTAGGGGTAGAATATCTAGAAACGCTTTAATACTTATTTACTCACTTTTAATCAGTAGCCCAAAAATAAAGTTTCATGTTTGCTACTTCAAAAATAACAAACTTCCGTACAAACTTTCAACCCCTATTTCACCCCTTAGGAGTAGACTATCCAGAAACGCTTAAATACGTATCCGCTCACTTTTAATCAGTAGCCCAAAAATAAAGTTTCATGTTTGTAACTTCAAAAATGGCGAACTTACTCACAAACTTTCAACCCCTTTTTCATCCCCTTAGGGGTAGAATATCCAGAAACGCTTAAATAGGTGTCTACTCATTTTTAATCAGTAGCCCAAAAATAAAGTTTCATGTATCTAACTTAAAAAATTACGAACTTCCATACAAACTTTCAACCCCTATTTCACCCCCTTAGGGGTAGAATACCCAGAAACGCTCAAATACGTCTCTACTCTTTTTAAATCAGTAACACATAAATAAACTTTCATGTTTCGAACTTCAAACATTACGGACTTCCAGACTAACCCATATACGAAATGTCAACACCTATTTCACCCCTGAGGAGTAGAATATCCAGAAACGCTTAAATACGTCTTTATTCTTTTTTAATCAGTAGTACACCAATAAAGTTTCATGATTCTAACTTAAAAAATTACGAACTTCCATACAAACTTCCAACCCTTATTTCACCCTCTTAGGGGTAGAATACCAAGTAACGCTTAAATACATATCTACTCTTTTTTAATCATTAGCACATGAATAAAATTACATGTTTCTAACTTAAAAAATGACGAATTCCATACAAACTTTCAACCCCTATTTCACCCCTAAGGGGTAGAATATCAAGAAACGCTTAAATACGTATTTACTCACTTTTAATCAGTAGCCCAAAAACAAAGTTTGTTACTTCAAAAAAGGCGGACTTCCAGACTAATCTAAATGCGAAATGTCAACCCCTATTTCACCCCCTTAGGGGTAGATTATCCAGAAACTCTTGAATACGTATTTACTCTTTTTTTAAACATTAGCACATGAGTAAAGTTACATGTTACTAACTTAAAAAATAACGAACTTCCATACAAACTTTCAACCCCTATTTCACCCCTTAGGGGTAGAATATTCAGAAACGCTGAAATACGTATTTACTCATTTTTAATTAGTAGCCCAAAAACAAAGTTTGTAACTTCAAAAAAGGCGGACTTCCAGACTAATCTAAATGCGAAATGTCAACCCCTATTTCATCCCCTTAGGGGTAGAATATCAAGAAACGCTTAAATACGTATTAACTCTATTTTAGTCAGTAGCCCAAAAACAAAGTTTCATGTTTGTAACTTCAAAAATGGCGGACTTCCAGACTAATTTATATGCGAAATGTCAACCCCTATTTCACCCCCTTAGGGGTAGAATATCCAGAAACGCTTTAAAACGTATTTACTCTTTTTTTAAACATTAGCACATGAGTAAAGTTAGATGTTACTAACTTAAAAAATAACGAACTGCCATACAAACTTTCAACCCCTATTTCACCCCTTAGGGGTAGAATATTCAGAAACGCTGAAATACGTATTTACTCATTTTTAAATAGTAGCCCAAAAATAAAGTTTCATGCTTCTAACTTAAAAAATGTCGTACTTCCAGACTAACCTATACGCGAAATGTCAACCCCTATTTCACCCCTTAGGGGTAGAATATTCAAAAACGCTGAAATACGTGTTTAATCATTTTTAATCAGTAGCCCAAAAATAAAGTTTCAGTTCTCTTACTTAAAAAATGACGGACTTCCATACAAATTTTCAACCCTTATTTCACCCCCTTAGGGGTAGAAATTCCAAAATTCCTTTCTTAGTGGGTGTCTACTCAATAAAAGGATCCTACTCACCAAATTTCATAGTCGTAACTATCATAGTTTACGCTCGGCAATGATGAATCAGTCAGTCAGCCAGTCAGTCAGTCAGTCAGGACTTACTATTTCATAAGTATAGAAGATAAGCAAAGCATTTTATTTTGGTCTTCTCAGTACCGCTCTCTAAATTTTTTATTGAGAACATTAATTTCACAGTCCCACACCTTACTACTCGTAATTATGGTACAATCAGGTAGAAACTTATTAAAGAATTTAAATTTAATTAAAACAATTGTGAATAACTTATTCTTTTTTGGTTAATTAGGACAACCAGGCTATCCCGGACAACCAGGACAGCCTGGCAAACCAGGACAGCCAGGACAACCAGGTCAACCAGGACAACCAGGTCAACCAGGACAACAAGGTCAACCTGGAGGACCAAATCAACCAGGACAGCCCGGATATCCAGGACAACCAGGTCAGCCAGGATTCCCAGGACAACCAGGTCAGCCTGGACAACCAGGACAGCCAGGACAACCAGGTCAACCAGGACAGCAAGGTCAGCCTGGAGGGCCAAGTCCACCAGGACAGCCCGGATATCCAGGACAACAAGGACAGCCAGGATATCCAGGACAACCAGGACAGCCTGGAAAACCAGGTCAACCAGGACAACCCGGATACCCAGGACAACCAGGTCAGCCAGGACAGCCTGGAAAACCTGGACAGCCAGGATACCCAGAACAAGCTGGTCAGCCAGGACAACCAGGTAAAAATATTTTTCCTATTAGTGAATCGTGCTTCGGAGGCCACATTAAACAGTTGGTCCCGGTTGCTCTTATAGGATAACAGTCATGCAGCTTATTTTGAGGCCTTTGGGCGACTTAAAAACATCTAACAACAAGATTACTCAGCCGCAAGGTTGTCTTGCCAGTTTCCAACCAATACTTTATTTTTACGTGTTGAACCCGCATTGGGCCAGCGTGGGGACGTGTGGTCTTAAGGAGGTCTCCTGAGCGGAGACTCGAGCCCAGCAATACCCACACTATGGATTGTTGTTGTGGAAACCTTTAAACAGACTCTGTGTCATATTAAATATTTATAAAACAAAACTTCAACCCAACTAAGTAAAAACTTTTGATAATATTTATAGATCCTATGTCACCCGGGCCATTATAACGAATGTATTGATTTACATCTTATTCATCAGGACCGCTGGTCCGATTTGAAAAATTATTTCGGTGTTGGATAGTCCATTTATCGAGGAAGGCTATAGGGTATATATCATCACGCTACTACTAATAGGAGCGGAGCAACAACGAAAAATGTTTCAAAAACGGGGGAAATTTTCACGCTACGGGCAATATAAGGCGCAAACGAGGTTGCGTGGGTCAGCTAGTCTATACTAATATATAAAGCTGAAGAGTTTATTTGTTTGTTCGTTTGTTTGTTTGTTTGTTTGAAACGCTAATCTCAGGAACCGCTGGTCCGATTTGAAACATTCTTTCGGTGTTGGATAGTCAATTTATCGAGGAAGGCTATAGGATATATATCATCACGCTACTACTAATAGGAGCGGAGCAACAATGAAAAATGTTTCAAAAACGGGGGAAATTTTCTCGCTACGGGCAATATAAGGCGCAAACGAGGTTGCGTGGGTCAGCTAGTATAATATAAAACTGAAACAATTGTTAATAAGCTTATCTTTTTTTATTACTCAGGGCAACCAGGCTATCCTGGACAACCAGGACAGCCAGGACAACCTGGACGACCAAGTCAGCCTGGTCAACCTGGACAACAAGGCCAGCCCGGAGGACCAATTCAACCAGGTCAACCCGGATACCCAGGACAACCGGGACAGCCAGGCTATCCTGGACAACCAGGGCAGCCCGGATATCCAGGAGAACAAGGTCAGCCAGGACAGCCTGGAAAACCAGGACAACCGGGATACCCAGGACAACCAGGACAGCCGGGACAGCCAGGACAACCTGGTAAACCAGGACAGCCGGGATACCCAGGACAACCAGGTCTACCAGGACAACAAGGTCAGCCTGGACAACCAGGACAGCCGGGATACCCAGGACAACCAGGTCAACCAGGACAACAAGGTCAGCCTGGACAACCAGGACAGCCGGGATACCCAGGACAACCAGGTCAACCAGGACAACAAGGTCAGCCTGGACAACCAGGACAGCCGGGATACCCAGGACAACCAGGTCAACCAGGACAACAAGGTCAACCTGGACAACCAGGTTATCCTGGACAGCCAGGAAAACCCGGTCAGCCGGGATACCCAGGACAACCAGGACAGCCAGGATACCCTGGTCAGCCAGGCTACCCAGAACAACCAGGACAATACCCAGGTAAGAATTAATATTTTTGATTTTTGTAAGTTCTTTATTCCTAGAATGTATTTTTAAGTTTCATTTACTTTTTTGTGTTGTGGCTTATAAACGTTTTTTTTCCATATAGATATTTTGTACTATAATAAATTGCTTTAGATATACTTGAGTAGAAATTCAAAATATTTGTTTTGCACAAAACCAACTGACGTGTGAGAAAAATATTAAAGTTTTAAATAATTCATTTTTCAGATTCTGAAGGTGCACCAACTGGTAGTGGAGTTCAACCACCTGCCACTTACCCAGCAGGTCAAATGCCACCTTTCCCAATATATGTTATACCGTACCCCCTACCAATTGTACCTAGCCCGTCATCATGCCCCTGCTATTTACTAAATCCAGGCCAGAACAATACTGCAAGTAACGGTCAGCCAACTAATGCTCCGCAAAGACCACCTAACAATCAAAACCAGGTATATGCACCATATGGTATTATAGGATATATCCCTGTAGTATTTATACCATATTGTCCAGGGCATACTTCTAACATGAATAGCGCTCAAGAAAACTTCCCTGATGCAGTTCCAGTACAATATAATTGTCCGCAATGTCAAGCCAGCAGAGACATTTACCGCTATTTCGGCAGATTTAATGGTGGACGTAGTACTGGTTTCAAGGATCTCAAAGAGTTAAATTCTCTTGCGGAACTGGATGATCTCTTAAAAAATAAAATCAAACCTATGAAGACAAGTATACGTAACATCGCAGCACATCCGAGAATTCTCGAAGACACAAACGAAAAAAGTGTGGAGAAAAATAATGAAAATATCAAAATCCTGAAAAAAAATGTTGAGAAGAAAAATGACGAGAACATTAAATTAGTTAGTGTTAATTAGTAAAGCCCGAGATAAGTGTGGTTACTTAAGCCTCCTTGGGTACATCAAAATAATTTTGAGACTGTCTGATTACATGAATTCTTGGACGATCTCATAATTATAAAGTGACGTAAATATAATATTTATTACCGGCATAAAATTACGTCATAGTATATAGAATATTGTAAAATTATTATTTAATTAATGACATAAGTACGTATTTTTCCTATTAACGAAATACTTTTCTGTATGTAATATTTACAACGAAACTTTTAGTACACAATTAAAATTGAGGATATTCATTTTACTGTTAGAGTCAACAAAGTACTTCCAATCTTAATAAAAGTTGTAACGAAATAATAAAATTTATTTTAATAAACATTTAGTTTTAATGCTCCTTTAAAGTTCCCACCCATACACATTAATGCACTCCATTTAATTGCCAATGAAAATAATTAAATTAGTTTTGCAGTTTCTAAGTTATATTACTTAGAAAGTCTATAAGCATTAGTTATTTTAGTAAAAATACTAAAATATGTGATTATCGCTCACAAAGAAGATTATAGATACAAGAAGATGAACGATGTTCCATGATATTAGTAAGATCCCCGATATAACGCTCTCGATATAATATTAGAAATAAAACTTAAATATGACCTACATAAAAAGTACAAGTCTAGCAAATTACATAGTGATCACATAGCTTTCGCTCGTAGTCAGGCGAGAGTAAAGTCTGGAACGGCTAAAGCACATACCCTATATTGTGATCAGGTACAAAGTCTCTTAGCAGCTGATCCACGAGCTTTCTGGGGCTTACATGCGGTCTAGGAAAGGTAACTCAAGGAAACAAAAGATAACAAAACATGAACGCATTCTATCAGAACAAGAAAGCGCTGCAGAGTTTTCTGAGTTTTTTCATTCCGTTTATAATAGTTCACCAGCGGAGTTGAGTGTAGAGTCGGCGATCGCGGCGGCAAAGCCAACAGGCGCTTGGACCAATTTTGCACGCCTGCAGTCTAATGATGTACGGCGCTCACTCGCCCGCCTCACGCCCAAGCGTTTTGTAGGTCCAGATGGCATATCGCCATTCGTGTTTAGAAATTGTCATGAAATACTGGTAGAGCCTTTAATGCATTTATTTAATTCATATATTGACATAGCTATGTTTCCTGAACGCTGGAAACTAACTCGTGTGGTTCCGGTGTCAAAGGTTATAGGAGGATCAACACCTAGCGACTACAGGCCGGTGGCAATCTTGTGTACTCCGGTTAAGGTATTCGAAGCCGCCACTCACGCCTCTCTTTATGCACACGTAAGTGCTCAGCTGTGTGATGCTCAACATGGCTTTCGCCCGAGTCGGGGAACGACGGGGAATTTGATGCATCTGATGTCAGAATTAGTGCCATGTATAGATGCTGGCTTATAAGTAGATGTCGTCTACTTATATTTCAAGAAGGTATTCGATACGATCGTCTATGATGTTCTCCTATCGAAATTAGCCAGTTTCGGATGTACATCGCACACCCCAAAATTATATGTATGTCGACTGCGGCGGTTATCTTTCTGAAACGTATTTTACCAGATCGGAGGTGAGCCAGGGGAGTAATCTGGGACCTCTTCTCTTTGTCTTGATAATAAATGACTTACCGGAAGTTGTAAATAAAACAACATGTTTACTGTTTGCCGACGATTTGAAGTTGGTGCAGGAGGTGAAGCAGGATGCTGACTGCGTGGAACTTCAAAACAACATGGATAGAGTCGCGAAATGGATCACTTAGACGAGATCCCAATACGGTGTGACAATTAGATGTAAAATCTAGGAATACACTTCACAGTAGATTTAAGATTTCAGAAAAAAGCATATCGTAACTTATGATTCGTTTTACGACCGGCTAATAACTACGAATATTAAGGCAATGAAAGCGTTTTTCGAGGCTCCCGTAAAAGGCACTTGGAGTGTAACGCTGTCTCTGGTCTCCACATGAAATGAAATACAAACTTATGCTGGAGTGAATACAGAATTTTTGTATTTGAAATCGTATGGAGTTTACCCGGGGTATCCACTACTGTATCCTACCCTGCTTACACTCGAAATGGTAGGTTGTAGTAAATTAGAGTTACGTAGAGAAGGGGCCTTGGTTACTTACTTATTTAAAGTATTACGTGGTAAAATAAATAACCCAGTCATCCTGCAACTTTTAACATTCTACTGCTAGACATAAGCTACTCCTACGAAAGGAGGTTTTGGCCTGTAAAAGTAATAAGATACTTAAAATATAATCTTGACTATAACTACTTAATACCTTTGTGAATTTGGTAAGTAAAAAATTAATTAAGGAATAAAAACTGTGTTACTACTCTTTAAGACCAATTTCAAAAAATGCACTATACAAGACAGATGGATGGCAGGGTAATATAAATACATTTAGCTACACAAACACAATTTCTTTATCTCAAGTTTCGTAAACATACACACTTAATATGTGTATATTTGTGTCGATGTTAAGTTACGTATCATGTATTGTGTACCACCACGGCCCTGACTCAAATGCGTCGTCACGGGTCACTGCGAGGCTCTGAACATTATCCTACTCCTCGTAAGGCTTTCATACAAATGTAAACATGGGAAAACCGACAATATGAAACAATGACAATATTTTTTATACAAATCAGTGTTCCGTTCTTAATTTAATGCTCCTAGTTATAAACGGTTGAAACATCCTGTTTGACCTGTGTAAAAAAGATGCAGTATTATACTAATAACGCACGAAGTAATATAGCTCAGGGGAAACGTAAGGTGACTATGACGCGAATTTCACGCTTTTTATTCACTCAAAAAGTTAATATCCTTATAAATAATGTCAGTAGTCATTTAAGAGGAGATAAAATAGGCAAAATGAAAAATTGACAAACGAACATTTGTAGAACAGTTTAAGAAGCCTTCTTTGCATTCGGTGTTGAGATGTCGATCAATGTAACCAATCTATAGAATCGTAGTAACTACTCTATAGAATCCTATAATTAACATTAACTATGAGGTTATTTTTATTTCATCACAAGATGTACATTCTTTATATTTAAATGCAAAAACAAAAATATATACAACAGACAGACGTTTTTTTAAACGTGTCATATTCTATTCCATTTCATCAAAAAGCAAAAAGTTCTACATTAAAATAATTTTGCAGTCGGTTAAAAATCTATACTTCTATCTATACTAATAAATATATATAATATATAAAGTACTATACTAACTAATATATAAAGCTGAACAGTTTGTTTGTTTGTTTGAACACGCTAATCTCAGGAACTACTGGTTCGATTTGAAACATTCTTTCAGTGTTAAATAGCCCATTTATCGAGGAAGGCTATAGGTTATATATCATCACGCTAAGACCAATAGGAGTGGAGCACCAATGAAAAATGTTTCAAAAACGGGGGAACATTTTCATGCGACGGGCAATAGGAGACGCAAACGAGGTTGTGTGGGTCTGCTAGTCATAATATAAAACAAATCAACTCTTTCTACTTAAGAAAAACACAAACCAATATTATCGACATCTACAACTTTGCGGTGTCATATGCATATAAATATTTGGGCACACCCCTATGCCTTACACTAAATCTGTTCGGTCGCAATAAATCGAAATATTCACTCAAGAAATACAGTTCATTGCGTACTCTTGTGGAAACAATGTAGTTAGTAATCAAATTTAATACGCATTTCCTACTATTGTATGGTATCTATTACTAATACCTCTGAAGTGCCTCATCTTTCATACTCGCGTTCTTTTTGATTCCAAGCAAAATTTAAGTCATATTTCTTGATTATAGAATAAAACATTTTTAGACAGTAAAATTACTTAAAAAATGTAGGTATATACAAGCTCCTTAGTCAAGATTTTAGCACATCTAACATAAAGTACGTGGTATATTTATATTTGGCTATTATGCAATCATTTACAGACATGAATACAAAATCTCATTCTTTCTCATGGCATTGCTTGGAATATTGTCTGAGTCAGCATATGGCCTTGTCTCAGACCACCATACTAGATGTCAGTCACACACTTTTGAAGTTTTTACATTATTGCCTCCATAATTGTCATACAAATTGGACAAAAACAACAATTTTAGGGAATTTACAGCAATATAATAGCTGTGTAGTTGAATACTTACCTCAAAATACATAAGTAATACAGTGGAAAAAAAACGTCGACAAAAACTAAGAACCTTTGCGTTTAGTAAGTAGGCCCGACTTGAATCGTCAACATTATGCAGAGCGTCACATTATAGGTAAATAGTGATATGATGGTGTGATGATATGATTTACCGTGTGTTTAGTAGGTGCAACTCTGGTACACTACCTTAACCGAAACCCTCTCGGGGTGATGGCCTGGAAGGATTTTAAAACATCAAAAGGACTATGTATAAATTTGTTTTTTTTTATTTAAAAAGACAACTCCCGCATTAAGAATGTACATCCTGTGTCGCGTCTAAGCATATATGAATCGGACACAAAGAACACCACTCTGTGGTGAACACCACCACCATCACACAAAGGACACAGACAACACTTTGTGTGATTCACAAATTGTTATTCTGAGTCTGGAATAACACACAGAAAACTGCGAAGACATAGAAACTCACACATAGAAACTCCTTCAACCACGCCATTAGTGTAGTCGATAACACTAGGCCTGCATATCATGAAAGTCTATACCGCCAAGCGCAAACAAGACTGATGAATGTAACTATTCTAAAATAAAAATATTTATTACATACGAGTATACGAGTATTACACATAATAAAATAGAATCATTATTGGAGAAATCGTTATCATATTTTTTTTTTCATATTGACGTTCGAAAGTTAAATTCTAAGGCTAAATACTTTTTGGTACAGTCAACAAATCCAATCACTGTTATGTCATAAGGTTTCATCGGTTAATAGCTATTGAAAAGTTTTTGATTACTATAATATAAGACCGTACAATCGTTCCCAGAATATAAATCAAAGATTTGTTGAGATTTCTCTTCATAGACGTAAAATTACTGTTCGTTCTATAGACATTTGGTAGAATATTAATTACCAGTGTATTATATTAGAATGTTTGAAGTATTTAAACTAAATTTTCAAATAGCCCATACGTAAATTGTTCGACTCCTTTTAAGTCTTCGTTCAGTTAGATATACTGGATAAAGGCTTCTTTTGTGTAGTATATAGTTACCTTTGCATCGACATGTAGTGTCGTAAATGTATTTAAAACTTTTAGGTGAAGTTGTAAAGACAGTGGCCTGCGGCTAAAATAAATTATAAAAGCGCACGAAGTTTTATGACTTATTAGAATCTATGAGAATTTAGATTTATTTTCTTTAAATATATTTTTTTATTACTAATTACTAGAGATGCGCCGAATATTCGTTTGGTATTCGGTATTCGGCGTATTCGGCGTCTTTTTACCTATTTGTATTCGGCCGAATTATTCGGTTTGAGTGCCGAAAATATTCGGTTCGAGAAGGTATTTCTATTTCCTTGGCTACACGATACCGTATAGAAATGAAAGACAAAACGTCTTATGTAAGACTTATGTTAGATTATAAGTCAAAGAAATTCTATGAAGAATGTGTTGAACAATGCCAATAAAATAAAGCAAAATCTCTTTCTAATAAAATAAAATAAAACTCAAAATCAACATTTATTGAATGGAAAAATGGGCCGGCTATATACCACGGCCTGACAGAAAACCGGTGTGAAATAGCGTTTGCGCTATATTTCACCAAGTGAGTGAGGATACCTCTTCTAATACAGAATGTATGTAATCACCTGAGTGAGACGCAGTAAAATGTTTTATTTGTAGAACTCTCTGTTGTAGATCAAAGTCCTCACTAAACCAGTGTACAGTGAAGTGCACACATCAGATGTAATCGAGCCGTGACTTTTGAGATTTCGTCTTTGATAAATTTTTACGTCATCATCATTATATCAGCCATAAGAAGTCCACTGCTGAACGTAGGCCTCCAGGAGGCTGGAAGTCATCAAACCTGCGTGCGAGACGATTCGTGGCCACCCTCGAAAACAACTTATAAACATGGCTCTCAATTTTTTACTCTCATAAATTGTTCATCTCTGTTCCCGCGAGAAATAACCCAATTGCACAAAGTGCACTTAACTTTTGTATCATCTCCCATTTCGTCAAAAAGTCCCAATGTAGCGGACGGTGAGGTACGGCTTGCTCGTCATCTAGCCAGTTGCGACACGAAGCCTACATGTTAAAACCTGTTTACGCGGCAAAACAATGATATGGTTAACCGAATAATTCGGCCGAATATCCGGTTCGGTAAAGGTTAAACCGAATACTATTCGGTATTCGGTTATTCGGTGAAACGACTTTTCGGCGCATCTCTACTAATTACCCAGCCCGGCTTCGCACGGCAGTATTAGAACATCTCTCGATCTCCTCTCCTCGACATATTATGCATGTATTATACATATATTATTATTCGACTGCCTCGTTGGCGCAGTGGTAGCGTACGCGACAGCTGTGCAAGAGGTCTCGGGTTCGATTTCCGGGTCGGACCAAATGTTTATATGATCTGCAAATATTTGTTTCGGAGTTTGGGTGTTTTCTATGAATAATATGTATGTATTTACAAAAAAAAGTGTATATGAATTTATATCAGTTGTCTAGTACCCATAACACAAGCTCTGATAAGCTTGGGACTATATGGCGTTGTGTGATAGATGTCCTAAATATTTATTAATTTATTTATTAATACCTTTGTCTTAAACCTATTACTGAAAACTGCACAAAAATCAGTTTAAAAGATCCAAGCGAACAGACAGTTTAAACTAAACTAATAATATTTAAGCATACTCTTAAAAAAATGTCTTGAGCATGTCAAAGTACGTTTTTAACAAGTCTCACTATCAGGTTATTGTCGTTGAAAATTACCACAATATACAGTGTAATAAATGTAATGTATAGGTACATTTATTTGATATAGCTGACCCACGCAACTTCGTTTACGTCTCTTATTGCCCGTAGCGTGATAATTTTTCCCCGTTTTTTAAACATTTTTCATTGGTGCTCCGCGCCTATTGGTCTTAGCGTGATGATATATAGCCTACAGCCTTCCTCGATAAATGGGCTATCTAACACTGAAAGAATTTTTCAAATCGGACCAGCGGTTCCAGAAATTAGCGTGTTCAAACAAACAAACAAACAAACTCTTCAGCTTTATATATTAGTATAGATAACTATTCAGGGTTTATAATTTTGGCTTAGGTAATTATAATTCCCCGCAGAAACTGCTAATGACTTAATTTCTTACATAAGCATTAACATTATGTTATGTTAACTTAGAGTTTAGAACAACAAAGGGAAAGTTTTAAAGTTTATTAGAAGTGCTAAGTGGGTATAACATTAAGCAATCCTAACAGGTAAGACGAAAACGACTTACTCTAACAAACATGTTTCCTTGAGTCATGAAGTAAGGTAAGCTCATAAGGTAGGTTGGGTAGATATATTTCTCGTAACTTTTTAGTTACCTATTTAATATTTTTTGTTCCTGCTTCAATTGTAAGCAAATAAGTAGATCATTTTCAATTAGTAGTTACAAAAAATTCTTTACATTGATTTTGAAAAAGATTAAATAAAATTTATATTCATGATTAGATACAAATTGACGGGTACTTCCTTAGGTCTATTTACATAAACTTCTAATACATTATACCTTAGTTTATATACAGTTTATTTATATTGTTGTATTCCTACTTCAAATTTCACAGTAATCTTTAAAATATTTTTCAAACGTACTAATCATGATAAAAAGAAAAACTAATAAAATCAATGGAAAAAAAACATTATATAAGGAAATTTAATTGCATAAAAAACGAATACCTTTCCTCCCATGTCAGGCGCTACAATTTTCAAATCTTATTTCCTTGAACATCAGTTGATACTGCTTGTTTCATTCGAAAAAGATTTAAAAAGCCGTTTTTTGTATTGTTACCAAATATTCTCCAGTAACTAGCTACTCGTAAGCCAAGTCAATAGGATATTTAAAATACATTAGACACGCACACCATAACTAAATAAGACACTAAAAAACTTATAGCACAGTAACGTAAATGTTCGCTAGCGGAAATTCATTCAGCAGTTTAAAGAGTTTCATTAAAAGTAAGTAAAGTAAAACTTTTCTAGCCTCATGCTGTTGTAGGAAAAATTGGAAGTTAAGTATTTATTTATTTATATGTATTAAACTTACAACTAATTATAATAACCTGTGGGATTGTATCTGATATGCATGACAATTACCGTGTACATAGCATTTACTGTATATGACAACAGTGACCTACTCAAAAATAAAAATAACTAACTAAATTTACTACTACTATTCTTTATATGACTGAAGACGACATGGACATGGAATATTTTTGTTATTTCAGCTTTAAATACTTCATACGACTGGCCAAAGATGGATTGTGTCTGGATTATGAGTTTGGATATTATTATATTGATTAAAGATTCTATTTATGGGTGTTTGTTGACCTAAATTAGTACTTATATTTTATATATTTTTTTCTATTAGACTATTACACTGTATATGGTTATTGATTACTTTATGAAGAAAACATAGTTCCAAAATATGTATGCGATTATAAAGAGTGGTCATGTCAAATTTGGATAGCCGTTGATCATAAGGACTCCTATGGGAGAGACCACTGCAAGAGTTGGCAAGATTTCTGGTAAAGGCTCGTTGAATGCTTTCTATTCTTTGAGAATGAACAGCCTACCATGTTGATCATACAATACCCGCAAAGTCGAGAACGCTGCGGACAAGAGTTTTTAAAATCTGAACTAAAACTTCTTCTCAAAAAAACCCAGCATTTGTGCTGACTTGGTTACAATTTTGTCGACATGTGATGTAAATGTTAGCTTCGTATCGATGACAACACCCAAATCACAAATTTCATTGTCTTCTACCAAATAAACTCCAGCAGCCTAATACCTTGTAACAAGCGGTTTTATTTTGCGGGTGTACTTTATATGAAAGCATTTACTAACATTTAACTTCATGTAGTTTATGTTACACCAATTTAGATTTGCATTAAGATCATCTTGTATAAGTTGAGAATCACTGGGCAATAACCAAAAACCGGGCTATAAATTTTAAGGTCAACGGCAAATAATGTCATTCTGCAATAATCAATATAAAAACTTATATCGTTCACAAAAACAAAGAAGAGAACTGGTTCAAAGTGGGAATACTATCGTGACTCGAAACCATTCACAACTACAGTTTGGGGTCTATGCTCGAAATACGATTCAAATCAGTTCAACAACGATCCTCCCACACCATAGGCATGCAGCTTGTGCATAGCAATTTTATGCTTGACCTTATCAAAAGTACTGCTAAAGTATGTGTATATTGCATCTACTTGTGACCCATCATCTACTTCCTGGGATATGTCGGAAATAAAGTTTACTAAATTTGACAGAATGGAGCGACTGCTTCTAAATCTATGCTGATGGTCAGAAATACTAACGTTTATTAAGTTTACAATTGAGAGATACAGAACCGACTCATATAATATGGAAAAACAAGCGTGTATAGATTTGCGTTATCCCCTTTTTAAAAAACTGAAACTATACGAGCTTTCTTCCACTCGTCAGATAATTTTCCATAAGACATGGAATGATCAAATATTAAGGAAAGTGGAAATGCGAGCAATCGACCACACAGTTTAACAAAAATAGCGGGAATTTGATCAAGTTCTGCACCCTTGAATGCATCAAGTTTTTTTATTGCATCTTTAACATTCTGTTCCGTAAACATTACCGTAGTCAAATAATTATTATTTTGATCAGTCAAGGTACAAGGGGCTGTAGGAATGCTATCTGAGTACACAGAACAAAACTGATCTGCAAATAAATTTGCGATGTCATAACCATTTTGTGCATTTTTGCTGGTAATGTTGAGCACACAGCGTTGTACTTTATGTAACTCCAAAAAAGTCTCGAGTTGTAAGGTATATTCGATTCTATTATGATTTAATAATCACTATAACATGTATCATAGAGCTTATGACAGCGATTTCTGAGTATGCGGTATTCAATTTCATCCCGCGGATTAACATATTTTTTTAACCTTTTACGAACTTTTTACTTTTCACATGATCTCAGTATCATTAGTCTCCCAATTATGAACCCTAACAGAGAATAATTCATGCGACGCCGCAATCAAAACCCCACCACCATCCTTTTTAGTGTTTTGTGAACATATTCGATCCTTCCGGTAGACAACATATCGACTATCGAGCAGCTCGACATTCGAAATGCTTGCATTGAACCATATCTCAGTGAAAACAATAATCTTATAATTAAAACTACTAACATTTTTATATAAATCTGTAGTCTTTGTCCTTGTATATTTTGGTAATATACATCAAGAATTTTAAGCACATTTATTCTAAAATAAGTGATTAAAAGATTAAGTACATTATTTCATAAGTCCCATGAATAATCGAATATCCCGAAAATGAAAAATCAGCTCAAAGGGAGACAATTTTCGTCGCTGGAAGTTGCGTTGCGTCAGCGTTCGAGCAGGCTGTAAGCGAGGTGTCAGCGGCAGACTGGGAAAAGTGTTTTGAAAAGTTGTTCAGAAGCATGAAATAAATAAATAAAATAAATAAATAATAATAAGCTCAGTCACTAAACGAATCAAATTTAGTGTGTGTGTACATTAAGTGTGCAGCGATGTTTGCAGTTTAGTTATCTATACATCTATACAAATAAATAAAATTGGAGTGTCTGTTTGTAATATTAAAATAACAGCTTTTTAATCAATGCATATGTATGTATACACGATACATATAGCAAAAATGTGGTTAAAAAAATTTTTGTCTGTCTGTCTGTCTGTCTGTCGGTCTGTCTGTCTGTCTGTCTGTCTGTTTGTTCCGGGTAATCTCTAGAACGGCTGGACGGATTTGGACGGGACTTTCACTGGCAGGTATCTGATAATCCAGGGAGTAACTTAGGCTACTTTTTTAGACTAACTTTGTGCCGCGGCGTTACTCGCGGTACAACAATAACCGCGGGTAACACCGCGGGGTTCAGCTAGTCTAACATATTTTTATAAGCGGAGACTTGTAATTAGCTGTAAGTCTTCCATAGTGCTTAAATAAAAAAATTAAATTAAATAAATAAATGAAACTTTGTATAGAGACTAGTAGAGAGAATTTTGAAAATCTATACCAGTAAATAAAATTGTAGTGTCTGTTTGTAATATTAAAGGAACGGCTTTTTACTAAATGCATATGTATGTATACACGGTACATATGCCAAAAATGTGGTTAAAAAAATTTTTGTCTGTCTGTCTGTCTTTCTGTCGGTCTGTCTGTCTGTCTTTCTGTCGGTCTGTCTGTCTGTCTGTCTTTTTGGCTGGACCGACTTTGACTTGCAGGTAGCTGATCATCCAGGGAGTAACTTAGGCTACTTTTATTAGACTAGCTTTGTCCCGCGTCGTTACTCGCGGTACAACAATAACCGCGGGTAACACCGCGGGGTTCAGTTAGTATTTAATAAAAAAATATTTACCTATAGGAACCTTTTTTATTTTCTTAATGGTTACTGAGTGTCCCACGTATATATATACAAATAAATAAAATTGGAGTGTCTGTTTATTAAAGTAACCGCTTTTTACTAAATGCATATGTATGTATACACGGTACATATAACAAAAATGTAACTAAAAAATGTTTGACAGTCTGGCTGTTTGTTCCGGGTAATCTCTGGAATGGCTGGACCGATTTGGACGGGACTTTTACTGGCAGGTAGCTGATGATCCAGGGAGTAACTTAGGCTACTTCTTTAAGACTAACTTTGTCTAACTAACACTAACTAAATATATCTGTATCAGGATTAAGCAAACAAGCATTGAAACATTTCAAGGCAGGCATTATGTACGTTTACAATCCTTGCACTTAGTTTTTTATAATAAGCAGATGAATAAGCAGAATGCAGATTGATGGTACGACCTCGTGCACACAACCTTCAAGAATGCCAATCAACCATATTATCTCTTATCTTACTTAAATTTCACCAACTTATTTGTCTGAGTAATAGCTGTGACTAGATAAAATTGATTCTACTTTTTAATTACATCCTGTTACATGTTAAAATTGTAGTTTTTACATGCATCCGTAAGATCAATTACTCATCGACGCGACTATTTTATGTATATTTCATGACTATTTTGACTGATTCTGTGTGTGCTTGAGGTCTCGGAATCGATTCCGAGTCGGTAAATATTTGTTACGGAGTTTGGGTGTTTTCTATGCGTAATATGTACCTAAGTATTTACAGAAAAAGTATATATGTAAGTATTTGTATCAGTTGTCTCATACCCATATTACAAGCTCTACTTATCCAGGACTTAATTCTGTTTTAGATATCCAAAATATTATTATTATTAATCTATATTGTATGCGTCACAATACGATGTGAAAAATTTACTAAACTAACTTATGTTAACGGTTTCGCTCATTGTGAAATCATAAAAATATAGATTTAAGTACTTAGATAAATTGTTATTATTTATAGACAATCTCAGTTTATAAAAGAGTAAAAAGCAAATTTCACATGATATAAGTTATTCTTGTCGCTAAAAAGAAATACTCCATCTGACTTCCATCGCCGAAACCTGGAGACAAAGAATACCCCAAAGGTCAATAATTCCCATTACAATAGTTAAATAATAATTTATTTATTTATTATTTAAGGTTTAGAAACAGTTGTTACAGATAATTATTGCAAACATAGGAATATGCAAGAAATATTTCAACTCTCAATCACAAAAAAAAAGGACAATCATATTACAGTCAACTTTATATTATATTTTCAAGGTAGTAGAGCCACGCTGATTTCAGCACGAACGGGCCGGCTCGACCGGGGCGGTACTACCCTCGCACAGAAAATCAACGTAAAATGACAGCGATCATGCTGTCGTGTTTCGTTTATGAGTGCGAGACCGGAGGCCCAATGATGCGAAAGCATCACTAGCCCGCCATGGTGTGGGTCACCATGCTGCATTGTTGCATTGTCTGCGTTCGCAGTATGGTGACCATCACTCTTGGATTCTGCTTATGCTTTCCATCAGGCAGAGTAGAGTCATTATGGCAGGTTCAAACATAAAAAAAATATATATATATATATTTAATACTTCAAGCACGCGACTCCACTCATGTGTAGACTGTAGGTATGTCGGAAATTTTGCTAATCATTTTTCAGATTAATGTATAGCCTATGACACTTACAGATAATGTGGCTTTGTATTGATATAAGAATTTAATAACATATATATTTCAAAATTGGTTCAGTACATCCAGTGATTACCCCTACAAACTATGAGCTTGACCTCTTTATACATATAAATATAATACTAGCTGACCCGGCGAACTTCGCTCCGTCATACGTTTTTTCGTGAATACTTACTAAATTTAGAGAAAAAAATGTTTTAGTATTTATACCCGCCTCAGTTTTCCACGAACAGTGTACAGTGGTGGACTTCGAAAATATGAAACTTCCAGTTTTCTTTTATACAAACCTTGTTCAGACAATAACAAACACATAAAAGAAAGAATTATATAATTTGGAGCAGTCCATCGGAAGTTATGCGCGTATTTACATTTCGGTGATTCATTTTTATATAATAATAATAATAACAACTAGCTGAATACCGCGGTGTTTCCCGCGGCTATTGTCGTACCGCGAATAACACCGCGGGGCGAAGCTAGTCAAAAAAGTAGCCTAAGTTACTCCTTACATCATCATCTACCTATCAGTGAAAGTCCCGTCAAAATCGGCGCTGCGGTTCCAAAGATTAGCCGGAACAAACAGACAGACAGACAGATAGACAATAATTGAATTTTATTTTATTTCAGTACTAGCTGAACCCCGCGATGTTACCCGCGGTTATTGTTGTACCGCGAGTAACGCCGCGGGACAAAGTTAGTTTAAAAAAAAGTAGCCTAAGTTACTCCCCGGATCATCAACTACCTGCTAGTGAAAGCCCCGTCAAAATCGGTCCAGCCGTTCCAGAGATTACCCGGAACAAACAGACAGACAGACAGACAGACAGACAGACCGACAGACAGACAGACAAAAATTTTTTAACTACATTTTTGCTATATGTACCGTGTATACATACATATGCGTTTAGTGAAGCGCGGTTATTTTAATATTACAAAGAGACACTCTAATTATATTTTTTTGTTAGATGTATAGATAATATAATACATAAATTAGTATACCTAGATAATATTCGGGAAATCGAGAGTAAATCGGCAATGAATTTTGAACGAATTTTTACAACGGAAATTGACCTTCCAGAGAGCTCGTATCCCAAAAAAAGATTTTTATATTAAGGTGACAAAACCTTTATAAAAAAATGGATATTTATTCCATTAGTGTTAAACCGGCATCAAAATCAAACCTTGATTGTGATCCGCAAAATTATCGAGGTGAACAATATACTACTTTGGTTCAGCTGGATAACTTTAACTAGGTACCTAGTTAATAAGTTGAACAAATCAGTGAAGTAAATGCATAACCGGGAAACCGTTGGATGCGGGAAACATAGGAGTTCCCAGGACCGATTGTTATGGAGAGCCTTGGGGAGGCATTTGTCCAGCAGTGGACGTCTTTCGGCTGAGATGATGATAATGAATGCATAAAAATGGTTCGACTTTATACTTTACATAGAAATTGTCCGATCCCCAACATCATTCACGGTTAAAATAATACAATATAACGACTTAAAAAATTACTATTGACTAACAAATAAGCACTTATTTTTTTCATGAAAATATAACGATGAAAAAAAAATTTGCTATAAGATTTTAACCCAACTACTCACTTAGTTTTAATTTCAAATTGTTAAATCCATTTTTGTGATAATTCATAAAAAGTATATTAAAAATTACGCAGTTATTGAAACAAATTTTTAAGGATTTTCTGGATGAATGGATTTGCTTTTATGAGAAGCGAAGCTGACAATATCGGAAAATTTAAACGGTCATTACTTTTAAACAATGAATATTTCTTTATATTTTGTTTTGACGCAAGGTAGAGTTATGTCGTTTCGGATATTTTAATCAGTGTTCCGTGTATTTGTACACCCGATACATTGAATTTGGGTATTATAAGTTTTTTAACGAGTTCTTTTTTTGTAGCTGATTGTAGGTTTCTATTATTAAGTATCCTTCCCATCCTTGAAAGGTACATATCTAAACTGTACCTTCCCTTTATGTAATCCATTCTAATTTTTAGTAGATCGGATATCTTAATAAAATTTTGGTGTTATGACATCAAATAAATGAAAGAACCGACCGCCGAATAATCAGAATGCAAGCAAGTAAATTGAATATCAATCAATACAATTGTATAACAAACTAGCTGAACCCCGCGGTGTTACCCGCGCGTTTATTGTGGTACCACGAGTAACGCCGCGGGAAAAAGTTAGTCTAAAAAAAAGTAGCCTAAGTTACTCCCGGGATCATAAGCTACCTTCCAGTGAAAGTCGTCCCGTTAAATTCCGTCCAGCCGTTCCAAAGATTACCTGGAACAAACAGACAGACAGACAGACAGACAAAAATTTGTTTAGCTACATTTTTGGTATATGTATCGTGTATACATGCATATGCATTTAGTAAAAAGCGGTTATTTTAATATTACAAACAGACACTCCAATTTTATTTATTTGCATAGATGCCACCATAATAGATTAGAATAATGCTTTACTAAGCAACAAGATTTGTCAAACAACTTAAAAAATTAAATGACAGTGAAAAGGTAGATACACAATATACAAATAGGTAGTTAGATAATTTAATTAATAACTGAATTAATGAAATAGGAAATAACTTTATGAATATAGTAATGTAAAATAGTCATAAAATTCAAACAATGTTTACCAACAGTACAAAAATATGAATATTAATATCCTTTATTGTCCGATCGAACCAGTGCAAATTACCAGCGTCAGGGTTTCTCTCGTCTAACTTCCGTATATTGTGGTGTATGCACTTTGGGACCCTAACACGCCTGCTGTGGAACAGAGGTGCTATTATATGTATAGTGATAATGATTGTGTTACGTTTACGTACGTATGCGTCACCGTCTTCTTGTCAGAAGGACGACTTGCCTACAAACGAACTCATTACCTCCCCAGTGACCATTGTCAATTACAAGACAAAAACTCCCACGGTTTATAAAGGTTGGAACGTACGCACGCGTACACAGAGCGCATCTCCACTTATAGCGTATCGCTAGTGTCGGTGATTTACTAAACGGTGGTGAATCTTAATATCACTAAATTCAGTTTGTTTCTCATTCTTTATCACCGTAAGTACTGACCCTTATTTATCTTTAATTTTTTATCGGAGTAGGTTTTACATAAAATATAGTTATGTGTATTTAACTTTTATAAGTTTACAAATTTTTATTTATTTATATTATAATAATTCGTAAGATCTGTAACATAATCTACTCTTAGACCTTAATTAAAATATCTAAAAGAAATAAAAAAACTTAAATAAAAAAGTATATTATTGTTAAAGTAGGTGGCTTTCTCATGAACTCTGAAATGAGATACATAAATGACATGAAATTAACAACAACTAACAACTATTATTTAAAAAAAGCGATTGCGTCCATACCTTTATTAAATTTAGGTTTTTTTTTAAAATAACGTTTTTACGCAGTGTCATTCTCACGACTAAGACGAATCTATTGACACTATTCGCATAAAAATACGAGAAGCCGTTTACACTCTCGAAAAACTTAACCCTTCTTCTTTCGCAGTCGGGTTAAAATAACTACAAAGTCAACAAAAAAACTTAATTAAAGCGTGTTAAAATATGTTGTAGAGAGAAACAATCAGATTCATACTGTACTCGTAGCGTATGGTGAATTGTTAATAAACAGGATTGAAAATCTAATATTTAAAAAAAAAACAGCAGGTGAGGTGTCATAGACACACGTAAAAATATTTTTCTGATATTCAAGATTTACCTAAATCGAGTTAAATATACTTTAGCGTTTATATTCTCGTATTAATTAACACCTAGTGGCTCCACAGCCACTAGGTGTTACCACAGCACATTCTGCTCCACATTTTATTTTACTACTACTACTAGTAGTAAAATAAAATGTGGAGCAGAATGTGCCTAAGTTACTCCTTATAATCATCAGCTATCTGACAGTGCAAGTTTCGTCAAAATCAGTCCACTAGTTCCAGAGATTAGCCAGTATAAAACAGACCGACAAAATGTTTTGAAATATTTTTTTGATGTAAGTACCGTAGTATACATATACTTTCATGTGCATTTAGTAAAAGGCTGTTAATTTTAAATTACAAACAGACACTTCAGTTTTATTTATTTGTATAGATTTAGGTCATGAGGTGACAGCAAATACTCGTTAATAACGTATATTTATTGTTTTTGTAGTATTGTGGGTATGTACCCACCTTCTTGCTAGAACATATGCTTATGTTCAGAGGTATACCCGATACCCTGTATTCAAAAAATTAAATAACTTCTACAAATGGGTATCAAACATATATTTACTATCGATTTTGTCATTGTATATTGTGTATATGTATATTCATAATATACTAGCTGACACACGCAACTTCGTCCGCGTATCTTTTCAATTACACTTGGCTCTTATTGGTTTAAACGTGATGTTAACTATCCTATTTTAAGCAAAATAATAAAATCACAATTTTAAAAAAGTGAATATTGGTTTGATAGTTTTGGAATTCATCGTCAGCAACAAAGTGACTCTTAAAAAATATGTATACTAGCTGACCCGGCAAACTTCGTATTGCCATATTTTTCTGTCGTAAATATTTTCTTAATTTCTGAAAAACTTATTTTAGTAATTATGCAGGTTCGCACAGGTAGTAAAAAAAACTTTTAAGGTATTTCTTAATTTTCTTCTATTTAAACCTTGTCTATGCCCGTACATATATTATATTCGGTATTATAATCGGTGATTCATTTTTATTTATCAAAAAATAAACAAATTATATAGAAATGAAATATAAAACTATCTTTCTGTTCTGTGTATGAAATAATCAGTGTTATCGAATACAAAGCGGCGCGGCTCTCGTCGCGCTTTATATACCCGCGTAAGAATGAACAATCTACAAAGGTCCAGCCACGTGATTCTTTAAATTGGCATATTTTTTTCATTTTTCAACCGATTGACATGCAACAAACACTAAATGTTAAGTGAAGCTTACCACAATACATTAGTGAAAACCACATCTAAATCGGATAAGCCGTTTCGGAGATTAGCGTATGCAAACGCACAGTCAAACGAATAAACAGATAAAAAATCATTGTTTTGGGTTCTATTGCGTTTTACAAACCTATAACAGTTTTTTTACAAATCTTCCATGTACAGACAGCGACCAGTAACGATTTTGTTATGTGTATTGATTTAATAGATATCTAGATTTCAGACAAAATTACTAGTAGATACAAATGTTAGCAAAATAAAACAAATAGGTACCTATGTAAACACATAGGATCATAAAAACCAACAAATAAAGTTTTATGGCTCATTGTGGGCTTCTAGTTGAGTCATGAATATCAATGTTTTATCAACAGCTTATATCCACCCTTTAGGCTAAGAACCTGAGCGTTTTGTTTACTTGAAAACCAAATTATAGGCATTCCCTACCAATCTCTTTAACGTTTGAAAATCCTTTTGGGGCCGTGACCTCAATAGGGTTTGCGATGAGGTAGTGTGTCGAAAATTCGGAATCGAAACGACTAAAGATCTTTGCCATCATCAGATCTTAGCGTCTTTATCATGATACCACCGTTAGGATATCTCCTTTCCATTAAAAAAAGAATCATCAAAATCGGTTCATAAACTACGAAGTTATCCGCGAACATACCTAAAATATATATATATATATATATACGGTCGAATTGAGAAACCTCCTTTTTTGAAAAAAAAAAGGTACTACATTTTAATGAGGACTTTTAAATCAAACAAAATATATAGTTTAAAACGTTTACGACATTCGGTTACAAATAATCATACTGATAAAACTAATAAAAGCATGACAACAATGAAATTTCAGGCAATACCGTCTTAACCAACTGAAAAAAAAACAATGAAGATATCTACGTATATACACACACACACACACACACAAGTGTTAAATAAAATTACAATACACATAGCTAAGTATTTTTGTGATCATCCAATGCTATACTTTGCGTGAGAGATTCAAACTTCGCCTTGAACGAATGACGATCTATCATAATACAATAAAACTACATTTCTTCGCAAGTTTTTTAAGCCATAAATATCAGTTTATATAGGTAATTACTTTTTTTAATATTGCCAACTGCAATTCTGACTCATACAATAAGAACCTTATAATACCCATACATTCAATACAATTCGGTTCTGTACTTCATTGCATACAATTAAATTATAATTAAAATATACAAAGATCATTGAAACCCTTGCTGTTGCACATCACGCGACGATTTTCAAATTCATTGTCCTTTTAGTTCAACCGTTTCCATATTTAGTCGCACATTCTGACAGTTTTCAAAATCGAGGTCGGACTTTTTGTATGTATACTTTAATGCCGATTAAAGTATTCAAACAATAATTGATGACAAATTAGTATTAATGTTCGGTTTACTGAGCTATACCTAAATATGAACAAGGAATATAAAATTAATGGACACTCTCCTGCAGTGTAACTGATGTTTTTATCACCTAGGTAGACAATTAAAAAGATTCTATAAAATCAGACTGCCACTGACCCTGGCATGATAATAATTTTAATATAACAAGAACAGTTAAAATAACAAAACTCGAAGGCAAATGAAACTGTAGCATCACGTAGCCGTACCGTCCTTTTCTTTACCTACCTTTCTACATTGTTTTACGAATTTCAGGGAATTTTGACGCAAGTCATTAGTTTTTGTTGTAAATGCGCGGTCTATTTAACTAGAAACAATTATTTGGAATGGGAAACTGAATTTAATCTTAAATTTCCATACGATTATAAGATGTGGAAAGGGATATTGTTAATGTGGTACTTCAATCAGTATAAAAGGTATCTTTCTATATAACTAACACTGTTTTTCAATAACTATGCATTTATCAAATCTCATATCCAATAAAATTATTTACTTTGAGCAATCCAAGAACTTAAATTACTGTTGGATCCAGTCACTACCGTCTCTTAAACTTGTTATATAAATATGTACTCAGAATTAATAAATTCCAAATGTCCACTTAGCCAACGTCATATCCATCCTATAATATTATAAATTCGAAAGTAACTGTCTGTGTGTGTTTACTTTTTTACGGCTGAACCGCTCCTTCGATATTATTGAAATTTGGCATGGAGATACTTTGAATTTTGATGAAGAACATAGGCTACACATTACCGCGATAACCGACAAATACGCGGGCAGACCCACGGGCAAAAGGTAGTTAATTATATAATTTCGAATAGATAAACTAAATTATAGGAACGAAATGGTATTTCAATACTTTCAAAATGGAACGCCTTCAGTGAAAGTAAATCGCGTAAGACATTCGTAAATCTGTTTTTTGTTACATATACTTTTACTTTGCACTTGCGTAATTATAGTCTAGAAAATCATGTGTATGTCTATAGTTAGGTAGCTACAACAAATTAACATATTACACAATATTATTTAATAACTTTTAGCCAAAGATTTGCTTTCATTGATATCGTAAATCTTTACATGGTGAACTGTGTTTCGTTATCTGTTCGCTTAGATCTTATAAGCCATTCAACGGATTTGAATACAGATTTTTAAGCAATAAATAGAGTGATTAAAGACGAAAGAAATTCAAGAATTTCAAAGACTTCCAAGCGAAGCCGGGCTGAGTCGCTCGCTAGTTATGTATAAAAAATGGATATAATGGTTAGAATCGATCTCTCTCTCTCTCTCTCTTTTTAGTCGTTTCCTCACAGCTGAGGATTGTGTCTCCATTTGATTCCGTCAACCAGTTGTCTCCATCGGTTCCGCTCTGTAGCTAGGTGGAGTGAGTCGTTGGCAGGTATTTTAAGTTCCTCCGATATTTGGTCCGACCTTCGCTTCGGACTTCTAGGTATTTTCCTTTCGATTTTACCAGTCACAAGTAGATGTTTCAAATTGCTTGTGTCCCTGGGTGCAATATGGCCAAAGTACTGCAGTATTCGTTGTAGGCGGGTTGTGGATAGACGTTGGATGTTTTTTATCTTAAGTTGCTTGAGAATAGATATGTTGTTGCGGTGGGCCGTCCATGGTGCTCGCAGCATATGACGCCAGCACCACATCTCAAAAGCGTTGATTCTCTGCCTATCTGCGGCTTTGAAAGTCTACGTCTCTACACTGTACAGAGCAATAGAGAAGACGTGGCTGCGGACTAGGTGTATTTTAGTCCAGAGGGTTATCTTACGGGCCCTCCAAATTTTACTCAACTGGGTTATTGCAGATTTTGCCATGCCAATACGTCTCCGTATTTCAGGTTCGCTACTTCCTCTATCGGTGACCATCGAGCCAAGGTATTGGAATCGGGTCACGGTTTCGTAGTCATGTAGGAGACTGGTGCGTTGAATAACTGCGAACCGATCAATGATCATGAGGGTTAGAATCGATAATGTTGCTTAATTTAACAGGCCAAAAATACAACTTGCAATAAACAACATTTTTTTAAGAACAGCAGTAAAGGTAATAGGTAGTGTTTTTTTTGTTTGACATATTTATTTATGAGGAAGTAATTAAATAAAATTGTCCCTCTTAATAGCAACGATTACCACTCCGTCACAGACGTGATTTAATCATTTTTTATGTAAGGCCTGTTTGCATTTAATTTTGACATATTCAGTACGTCAAAATTAAATAAGTAAATACGAATGTACTTACAATTATTTACTAAAGCCTTCTTACTATGATGTAGTTACAAGAAAAGCTTAGGTATAAACCTGCATTTCCCATTCAAGACAAAAGGGAACCCTTGAATGATTTCGAGCAATTCTGTGTTAGTTTATTGGCTGTTAGCTAAGATTATTGTAAGCATATAACGTAGAGTATGGAAAGTTATTATGAATGCTTAATCACTAACATTATCTGTATCAAAATCATCATATCAATCTTAGGTCATCTTCGACTCTTAAACGTAGGTAGGCATTATCTTAATATTGCTGATGCACCGTCGATGAGTCACACAATCAAGTCGTTTACATTTTTTAGGAGGAGTTAATACATTTCTATTAGGTATTTCGAGATGTCTGTATTTGGAGAGTAAATAACAAAAATGTATAAACGACAACGATTAACATCTACTTACGGACACTGCATTCAGACTTGAACCACAACAATGAATCATTGAATATCTAACTATCTGTATGGTTACATCCACACATGTGCCCATAATGGTTCCGTGAGAATAACACGGTTCTAAAGAAGTGATTATTGTGCTTTTGAGGGTCAAAATGCTTGTTATACATGAATAACCTTCGAATTATTTAATACAGGACTACTAAATACATTAAGACCCGGTAGATAAATATAATATGACAGTATCCTGTAAATAAGCTTTTATTAAAGAAAATTGAATTTTAGACAAATTCCTTAAGCAGTTTATCCGAATTATTTAATGCAGACTATTGCAGACTACCTGATTCATTCTACGTACCTATCTAATATTACTTTAGCGTTAAAAATCATGTAATTAAAAACCATTTAAAAATTAAGGTTGTGGACTGTCTTGTTGTGGTTTGCTTTTTTAAATTATATTCGAGTCTCCTCGATGTGGTTTTGGATGCTGTAGTTGTCTTGTTTGTGGAGACCGAGGTGCTATTCGTCTGGCATTCGGTTAACGCACGCATCATTCCTTGAAGACACACACATATCCACATGACTATATTGGAATTGGTGTTTTCTATATAAAATATGTGTATATTTTATATAGCTATTGTAAATTAACCATAATATAATCAATTTGTTTCGAACCATCAGAATGAGTTGCTATATCAATTGACACTGATATAACTACTAAATCCAACCTGTTAGATTAAGGGCCCGTGTCGAAAATTTGTGGGTTATATAAACCGGCAGGAGACCTTTTAAGAAAGATACAGTGATCTCTTCTAATCCATTATTCCGCAACGCCGTACAAAAATCATGTGACAAGTGAGAAAAATCGAGGGTTACTACCCCCTGCCCTTCACCAGTACACGCAAGTGACGGCATAGTGCTGAATGTTACGAATATTGTATAATGCCCCTATATCTTTCTAAAAAGGTCTCCTGGTGGTTCACATGACCCATCAATTTTCGACACGTGCCTGTAGTCCACAGAGTACAGTGTATATTTATAGCAGTAGTCTATGTGTACCTACAAATTGTGATTTAATTTTTGTGCATCATTAGCTGACTCGCCCAATTTCGTCTCGTCTCTCGAAAGAGTAAATATATCCCGTTTTTGCAACTATTTATTGGTAATGGCGTGATGTTATCTATACAAATAAATAAAATTGGAGTGTCTGTTTGTAATATTAAAATAACCGCTTTTTAATGCATTTAAGGCTCTTGACTAGAGCCTCGACCAACACCTTGATTATTATTATATTTTGGATAGTAGCACCGTTTGTCTATATATCGCTTCCTTAAAATCCTAAAGCTAAGTACCCACATACGGTTGTACTCGATCGAGCCAACATGTCGAGTAATAACCACGGCATGGGCATTCGTCCACACATTCAGCATTCATCTATTGACCGAACCGTTCAAGCCAAAAGATGTATTTTTGTTGAACAGACAAAAATGTAGCTATTTAACAAATCTCGCAATTCCCTGCAGTATAGATAAAGAAGCCCCTGGATACAATATACCTAGTGCAGGTATAATAACTATACTAGTAGGTTCAACAGTATCTCTGTATTTACTCTATCACTTTTCTTTCAACAGATGACGTTTCGAGTAATACTTATGCTGGGAGTTGTTGTTTTGTTAGAGCTTACATATGCTGCTCCTGCAAACGTAGTTGGGGCGGCCGACAAAACTGTTACTGGCTCTCAACCCTTGCGTGATGAAAAAGATGACCTCAAAACCGCTGCTAGTAATTGTATGTATACTTTTGATTATATAATCTGTACTAGGTAGGCTTCACAAGCAAAAATACAAGGCTAGTAGTTTTATGACCAGGGAACGCTTGCGTCTCCTATTGCCCGTATCGTGATAAATTTCCCTTGTCATTGGTGCTCCGCTCCTATTGGTCTTAGCGTGATAATAAATTATAATAGTTGATTAATTTATAGATTTGACATTATTATATCTCATTATTTTTTAATTTTGTAAATTGTATGTAAAGTAACTTTTAAATTTTAATAGAAATTGACATTTATTGTATTTTTATTTAGTTGTTAAAATGTTAAAAATAAATGTTACATTATATTGTTCTTGATAGACATTCTAAAATATTAGTGTTTATTGCATGCTTCGAATATAATTTTAAATTATTGTAAGCATAATGGTAGAATATTGCGGATCATTGAAACTTGTTTAAACATCCTTATGTATACCTATGATTGACAATAAAGAATATTGATTGATTGATATATAGCCTTCCTCGATAAATGTACTATCCAACACTGAAAGAATGTTTCAAATCGGACTAGCGGTTCCTGAGATTAGCACGTTCAAACAAACAAACTCTTCAGCGTTATATAATAGTATAGATTATAGGCAAGATTTCGAGCAGATTTAATTGTACGTGTGGTGATATATTAAGAATACAGAGTGGGACCAACAATATTTATCCCATGGCCGCGTGGGTGTCGTAAGATTCGACTAAGGGGCGAACTACACAGGACAACATCTTGACGAGACGGAAAACTTGAAATTAACTCTTGAAATAAATGCATCTGGTCAGAGCGGTATACTAGGCCAAAACCTCCTTCTTGAGGAGAGGCCTATGTCCAGCAGTGGACTGGCTGTTGATGATTAAAGATAAAATTGAGAGGGGTCCTTTAATCTCTAATATATTAAGCTGAGGAGTTTGTTTGTTGTAAGGCTGGTCCGATTTGAAAAAAAAAATCAGTGTTAGATAGCCCATTTATCGAGGAAGGCTATAGGCTATATATCATCACGCTTAGACCAATACGAGCGGAGCATCAATGAAGAATGTTGCGAAAATAGGAGGAAATTATTACGCTACGGGCAATAAGAGACGTAAACGAAGTTGCGTGGGTCAGCTAGTAGTCATATAAAAAGGAGACGGCACTGGCTCCTGTAATACAGGTGTAATACCTACCTAGCACGGGAGACAGGGACTTCAAATTATTGTAGTTTATATTTTATGTCAAATAAGATATATTTTCAAACTAGATGTACCCGCTTTGTTAACCGCCGTTTTTGTATCTTAATAACAATAACAACCGAAGGAAAAACGTGGGATTAATTTAGTCTAAAATAAAAGTAGAGCGAAATAGTCATAATTGTTGCTAAAGATAAAAAAAATTGCATCTTCAGCTATCCGTCAGTAAAAGCAATGACACAATATACTAATAGACCGACCCTCCCTTGGCCAATACTGTACACCAGAAACAGCTAGAAAAGATCCGTTAAATCTAGATGGCGTTACAAAATAAGATATAAAAAACCGTTTAACAAAGTTTAACACTATTTTATTTATATGCTTCAATTCTAGGAACTATATAATTATTTTACGAATATAAATCTTGCTTTCTAATGCTTGCTTTAAAAAAAAATTTTTCAATAGCGTAAGTACAAGTTATCACCTATTTTTAGGAGATGTCGTTACAATCGATTTAAATAAACTTGAAAATAATGACCTATTTATTACGCTAGATGTCACATTTATAAGTTATTGTTATGACATACAAAATACTAAATTCGTTGGATGCGCGATGATAGCGCCACCTAGTGGCTACAATTACGTCAGATTTTGAAATGCCAAATGGTTAGTTGTCTTACGAAGAATAAGTAAACAAGTAACAAATGATTTCAAAGAAACATCTTAAAGAAGCGTCCATTAATTACGTGAGGCATTTTTGAGAATTTTTTGATTCCCCGTCCCGCCTTGGTGAGATATCGTAAGATTTTCGTCAACTCCCTCCCCCGTCCACTCACGTGAGATTCTTCAAATTTATGTTTAGGCTGTAAACGTGTTGGATTATTGAAGTTGTTCTATTACTTTTATTGAAGACTAGCAAAGCAAAATCGAGTGCTACTTCGCTACTCTGCAGAGTTCGAACTAATACGACCAGCACTATTGTGTCAAATTGGTCCATATTTTATTCTAGATTTTTTTTTTCAAATTCACACAATTACGTCATATTTGCCAAATAAGCTCCCCCCCTTTCCCACCTAAGGGAGATTTGTAAAGAGTTAATATATTTATATAGAATACCTTACGTAATTAATGGAAGCCCCCTAATTTAAATATATTCTATTCTATCACGTATATGGTGTAGATAATAACGTTGAGCGATTTTATTGCCTGCCTGATAAGGCATAATTCATGAATTTTAGGTCATTAAATTTAATTTTAATAAAATGATCAAACTGAAAAGTATAAATCACATTAAATCAGTCACATTGTCAATAACAGATTATTTTTGATGTTTTTTTATTTTAGTTTGCAAATTTGTATGATCAAAAGTTACAACACTTACAACTTTTTTATTATTTCATAGATTTTTATTTCCTTTTTGAATCCATTGAAGAAAGTTTAGTTTACCCCCTAAATAGAAATTCTAAATTTATTTTCTCAGTCCTTACTTAAATCAATTGAAAACCCTACATAGAAAGATTTACGTGAAAATTTAAAAAGTTTCATACAAAAATTAATTTAAAAAAATTATTCATGTACCGTATTTACTAAGAAGCAGTTATTACGAAGCTGTTTATTTGAAATTATAAATAGGCATTTCTATTTTATTTGTTTGTGTGTATAGATGGCTCTTTGACGATTTAATAAAATATCACATAAATTACTAATATAATTATTTGGAAAACGACATCTAGTGGCACAGTTTGCATGACAATAAACTTGTCAGTTGACTTTTGGGTTCGTACTTTGGTGTAGGTCGGAAAATATCCTTCAAATTCACGATTTGATGCACTTAGTGACATCTAGAGAACATTAAGCTTACTATCAATCCGCGTACAGGTCTCTCGTAGTAAAGGAAAAGTCTATAGTATATATTTCGTCAGTGGTAAAAGTCCCGTCAAATTCGGTCAAACCGTTTCAGAAATTAATAATTAAAAATTGTTTTTTTGTTGTAAGTAGCTACTGTCCACGTTCATACGCATTTAGTGAAAAGCTGTTAATTTGAAATTACAGACACTTCAATTTCACTTTAGATGTTTTATTTCATGTTTGGGTTGTGCAAAAGAATAATTTTCTGTAAGTAAACCGTGCACTCAATTTTTTTTCAGATCCAGATCGCTATTCCGACTGGGGTCGTGGTTATTCCAGTGGTTACGGAGCTACTGGTTACGGTTCTTTAGACGATAGGTATGCAGGATACGGTGGATACGACAATTCCTACGGTAATGGTGGTTTCGATGGAGATAACCTGAGATATGGCAGCGGTGGTTATTCATCTGGCACTCCAGGGTATGGCGGTTACCGAGGCGGATATGGAGGAACATATGGCTATAGCAGCGGCAACAGTGGTTATGGTGGTTACGGCGGTTATTCTGGCAACGGTGGACTTAATTCTTATTATGGTTATAACAACCCTTACTACCAAAATGGTAATAACCACTTAGGATACGGTTATTATAGAAGACCCGGCTATGGCAATATTTATAACAGCGGTATTACTCCCAGCCTAGTGACTGGATATAGAGGTTATTCTAGAAAATGAGTCGTCCAGAATATACTAAAATTATTTATTCAGTAAGTTACCAAAGTACATCCAAAGTTTTATATAATAAGTAAATAATCTTTTACCATAAGTCATGGTTATACCGTTATGGATTGTAATGTATTTATTATTGCAATAATAAAATATTCTCCACATATTTTGTTTGTAAATTCACTAACCTTCAAAAATAAAAACGATTCACATTTAAAATCTTTATTACTAACAATGTGACATACACGTATTCTTAGTCATACATGTTAATTCATCTTATTTTTAATCGTAACATACTGTAAAATAAAGACAATTATTTGTAGCCCTTGAACGACGGTGGACGAAAAATTATGTGCTAGTCAGAACCTGAAACACTAGTTTGTTTTTTCATCGACTTCAACGCTCTCTCACGAAGTTTCTTTTCTAAATCTTCGTTATTTACCTTTCCTTCCTCTTCTTCTTCCTCAGCTTCCTCACTGTCAGAAGAGTCTTCCTTCTTCTTAGACGATTTCTTATGTTTTTTGTGTTTCTTATGCTTTTTAGAATGTTTTTTATGTTTCTTAACTTTCTTAGACTTTTTAGGTTCATCACTGTCAGAGTCCGAATCGGATTCAGAAACTTTCTTTCTTGGCTTCTTCTTCGACACCTGATCACTGTCAGAAGAAGAATCTTCCTTTTCGCGTTTCTTTGCTTTCTTTTCACTATCATCTCGTGATGATTTAGATTTCACATCTTCGGAGTGCTTTGTTTTAACTGTTTTATCATCAGTTTTTCTGCTCTTAGTTACTTCTGGAGAAGCCGGGCGTTCTTTAGTAGATTCTACTTTTTTACTGCGTTTAACGTCTTTCTCGGAGCTTGATGAGTCACGTTTTGACACCTTTTTCTTGGTTGTCTTTCCATCAGTATCAGAACTATCATCATGAGAATCTTCAGAATTCTCAATTTTCTTTGATTTACTTTGCTTACTGTCACCTTTTTCAGAGCGCGCATGTTCAACACTGACATCTTTATTACGCTTCTTGGACTTTTTGTCTGCGTCAGATTCACCTGGAACATTCTTTTGCTTAGATTTGGAACTCTTATGCTTAACCTCTTCTTCGGATGTAGATTCCGAACTTGAAGATCGCGCACGCTTCTTGCGAGACTTCTTAGCTACCTTCTTTTTAGCATTCTTTTTACTCTTCTTTTTTCTGTCGTCTTCCGAGTCACTGGAAGAACTTTCTTCAGAATCGCTTTCACTAGAAGAACTTTCCTTTTTAGGTTTCTTTGCTCGTTTAGAAGTAGATTTCTCCTTACGTTTCACTTTTGATTTGGACTTTGCTTTCGCAACTTCTTCACTACTTTCACTTTCTGAATCAGATTGCTGCGCTTTGCGTTTTCCTTTCTTTGCTTCTCTGGTCTTAGCTTCTTCTTCGTTTTGTTCCTTACCGGATGTATCATCAGCAGACTTCTCAATCTTTTTGGTTTCAATTTCATGCTTTCGTAAGAATGGTGAAGGAGTACGTGATAAGCTCCTAGAATACTCGCGTAAATGTGGAATGACCACGATGTCTTCTTTTTCTTCGTCTTCTGAGGAATGACCAGGTTTAGAGTCATCATGATCCCTGTCATTATTTTGTGGAGCTGATTTCTCATTCGCTACTGACGACTCCCTACTTGAGCTAGACACAACTCGTTCTTTAGACTTCTCACGTGGCAAGGAGACACGTTCCGACGACTTCTTACGGGTCTTTTCTAAGTTTTCTGCAATAGTTAAATAAACTCAATTAATAAATAAGTTACTTAAGCTAGATAGAACAATAGTTCGTGTGAATGAGTTATAAATGTTTTTGAAACATTAGTTAACAATTTTATTCTCTCACAGTAACACATTCAAGCTTCATAAAATTAATATCACAATAGCTTTAAAATAGGACGACTGTGAGGCATACCTTTGATCTTCCAAAAGAGATTGTGTTTCTGCAAGATAGTTAGTAGAAATGATGTAAAAAGTATACTAACCCTTACGTGGAATGGAAACGGATTTTTCTAATCGCTCTTTGATTAGATCACTGGATCGCCTATCTCGTGACTTTCTGTCCCTTGATCTGGTATCCTTGATGCGATCTTTAGATCTTCTATCCCTGAGGTTAACAAAAAATACAGGGAAATATAAATGATATTATGGAACTCAGTTTAAATATTAACATGAAAGAACGTTCTTTATACCATACCTAGATCTATCCTGCGAACGCCTGTCTCTAGATGCAGGTCTGCGATCTCTGGAGCGGCGGTCACGTGAGCGACGTCCGGAGCGACGACGCGATATAGAACGCCTGCGAGACCGAGAGCGACGACGATCGCGAGACCTATTCAATATTAAACGACTATCAATCAGCCTAATAAGACCGTAAACATTATGAAAAATAAACAACTATTAGCCTCGGTTAATTTAGAAGCTTACCTATCCCTTGAACGTCTGCGCGTACGTGAATCAGATCGCCTGCGTCTTTCCAATGAACGACGACGTTCTCGGGACCTAAAACGTGAATTTTGTGATATTTAAATTATTCAAGAGCTTAAAGTGACTTTATATCCTACTAATATTATAAACGCGAAAGTTTGTAAGTATGGATGGATGGATGGATGTTTGTTACTCTTTCATGCAAAAACTACTGAATGGATTTGGATGAAACTTTACAGTAATATAGCTTATAGATCAGAATTCAGATCAGAAGAAAGAGAAAAATCAAATAGATTAGATTAAAAGATAATGATAGAAATAGTTTTCAGCTTGTTGTATATTAGTTTCTAGTTTTTAATAATTAAATTTCTTTAACTAGATTTTATTTAAGTTCAATGAGATTGAACACTAACCTTTCCCGACGTTCTCTCTCACGTCGTCTACGTTCCCTCTCTCGTTCTCTTTCGCGTTCACGTTCTCGTTCTCTTTCACGTCGATCCACCGAACGACGGCGACTGCTGCGGCGACGAGATTTGCTCCTGCACAAATCCAAAACACTTAATTTATTACTTTTTTTATGGAATACGGGGCAAACGAGCAGACGTATCACCTGATGGTAAGCGATTAACGTCGCCCATGGACACCCGCAACACCAGAGGCGTCACAAGTGCGTTACCGGCCTTTGAAGGACCACAGCTCAACGGATTACATTTTCATTATCTACCAAGTATATTTTAAAGCAATATATGAGAGTAGCTATATATATACCAATTTGCCAATCAGTGTCATTCAGTTGATACACATTCAGACTTCTCCAGACTTATTGTTTACAGGCAACCTAGTTTGAAGTGATTTCTCATCAATAAGCTCACTCTCAACGGCGATCGCGTATGTTAGGCTAGATGATGAGACCTTAGTCAAATTAGTTACTTTTTTTAACTGACAAAACGATAAATTTGTATGAAAAATGTACCAAATACAAACTTGTGACGTCCCTGTTTTAGACTACCTAATTAATCAATATTTAAATTTTCATTTGAAAGTTTATTATAGGAATGAAAGCTGTAAATTGTAATATTTATATTTACCGAGATGAAGGAGACGTCAGTATAAGTAGTAATTTCGATAGTCATCTACCATATTGGTGAGAGTGAGAGAGAGGGGGCCAATCGCCACAACAAACGCGGTCACCGTGGCGGTCAAATGGTGTAAAAATACAGGTCCTCTGAGGGCCTTACAATATTTATCTACAAACTTACCTTTCACGTCGAGAACTGCGTCGCGGACTCACACTTGTGGAAGAATCTCGGTTTGACCGATATTGACGCTTCTTATGTGATGATCTTTTTTTTGCACTGCCACCTAATAACAAACACGTAAAAAATTAATATTTATCCTTGGATCTGAATTATTTGATTTTAAATTAATTCCCTCAAAATACATACGTGATGAAGCAGATGTGGATCGTCTGTCACTAGAGGATCGTCTTTTCTCAACAGCCTTTACTTCCGCGCCTTTATCAGCAGCCGACCTTAAAGATTATGTAAAATATTATACATATTGGTATATACTATTAAACAACAATGATAACAATATTTCACGAAAAACTACTTACTTCTCAGGTGAAGCAGATCTAGACTTTTGACCCTCATCTTCAGTTTTGTCATCTTTAGTATCTATTTCCTTGCTCTCATCTTTGCTTGTATCATTCGCGATGCTATTGTTCACTTCCACTTTAATTTCACCATCGTCTTTCTTCTCAGGAGACTTACCATTTTCTGGAAGAAATGAAGCAAATTTTAAACAACCATAAATTATATTTTGATATCAGGTATAATAATAGCTTTTTATTTAACTAATTACTAATCTAATAATAGATTCTATCTCTCACCTTTAGGATCAGTTGCCTTGACTTCTTCAACATGCGAAGACTTCGACTGGCTGCTTCTTTCACGACTGCGCCTCCTGGAACGACGTGGGCTGCCTCCGTTGCGGTGCCTAAATCATTCAAAATACATTTAGTCGTAGAGCGATGTTAAACAGCGCGAACACTTTTAATAATCATGAAAAAGATTATAGTGAGCCAACTCTAAAGAACAATTATGTTTCACATGATTTTTGCAAAACTTTAAAACTTCTATGCAGCTCACGCAATGGAAGCTCTCAAGGAATAATTCCCGCCATTTATGCAACATTTTTCATTGATACTCCAATATTATTGATTTATAATATATTCCTAGATAAATGGGCTATCAAACACTGAAAGAATGTCTCATTGGATGAGTAACCGGATCAAATAAACTCTTAGGCTTTATAATCTATATATATAAATGAATCGCCGAAATTTACGTACGCTCTGCCGATCGCCTGCATTAAATTATATATATATTTTTTTATGTCGTCGTTATTATTAGAACAAGGTTTGTTTACAAGAAAAATTAAAAGATAACGGAAATGTATTTTTTTTTTGTCCGAGTCAGGAAGCTGAGACAGATGAGTAAATATGACGGTTCGAAGTTCGCCGGGTCAGCTAGTATTAGTATACAACTATAAACAGTAAAAGCATGTACTTACTTCCTGTCACCTGAACGGTCGCGTGACCTGGATGATCGACGACGTTCCCGCGAACGACGTCGCGATCGCGACCTCGAGCGCGATCTACGACGATCTTTGTCTTTATCCTTATCCTTCTGCTGTTCCTCCTGTTAGAAAACAATAAACATTATAATAGCACTAAATGTGGCAGACAAAAACAAATTATATTATTAATATAAATAAGAAATTAATGTAGTCCGAAGTTTAATATACCTATATAAATAAATATACGAGGGTTATGTTTTTCGAGTGTAGGTATATACGTATTTTTCGTTGGCACACATTCCAAATGGACTTTGGTTTGGTAGGTGTCGTTAGATTGTGACTATATGAAGATTATAAACCACCTGTTGTAACCTTAATAATAATTATATTAATTTACCATGCGTTTTTTTATCTCTTCCTTCTTTTGCTGCGTAAAGGTCTCCGGGATGCCATTCTCGCTAGCTTGCGCGCTCAACAGCAGCTCCCAGAGTTCACCCATGAATAGTCTTGCATTCTTCCCATTTAAAAATCCGGTCAAGTTGATCTGCATTTTCTTTGGACAAGGAAACTAGGATTCGAGGATACGGGATCGGGAAAGAAAATATTTCATATTAATAATCAGTTTCACATTCGTTATTTTACACCCTAACTTTTCCCTTGGATTTTATTGCTTATTTATTATGTATGATTCCATTTAATTTATGACAGTTTAAAATAAATTGGCTATAAGAAAAATAAAGAATGAAAAAGCCGTTAAGAGAGCTGTACAATAAATATGAGATATTCGGCAATTTGCGTAGTAATGACTCGGGTAAGGAAGCTGGTGGTATGTACATGTACAATTAAGTTTGGTTAGTGGAGGCGCGGGAGCACGACGTCGAGGCCGGCTGCGACTCGCCAACGCCGCGACGCTCGGTGCTGCGACGACGCAGGGTTGCCCCGCTCGCTCACGCAGCGATGCCTTCTTTATTCTTTCTTCTACCTCTTGCATCTGTAAGGGTTTTGCGAACACAACCACATTATGCTGAACGCAAATCCTAAAGACGGGACTTCCATACCTCGAGTCAAAACATTCTCTTAACGACTTTAACGAATCTGGTTTTGATACATTTTATATATTATTTTATTCATGTCACAAGCTAGGGAGCTCCACTGCGTTTGTTGGTTTAGAGTTAGCATGGTTTAAGTATTTAATTTCCCCGTAAATACCGATTGAGAATGCTAAGGGCGTCCAAAAGAGCGGAGCCGGCGGGCGGCGGCGGCTAGCTGGCGGCAGCGGGTCTCCGGCGGCTTCGACGGCTCTCTAACCGGTGTGGACCATAAAAATATCCATACGCAATCAATATACATTTGACATTATTTTTCAATTGCAGTTTCTTTTGGCACAGTAACATATTATACAAAGTTTGTTTAAATTACAAACTATCTGCCAAACCTATTGAATAATACTAACTGTAAAGAAACTGCAATGATTACATTTTGTTATTAATATATATAGGAAATAAAATAGAGATAACTTACCTTTTCTTCAAGCTGGTTGTTGACATAGTCTATTACTACATCATCTTCCATCTTGAGAATTTCAGTGATCTTCTGTGTTATCCAGGGCTTCAGCACATCCAACTTCACTTTGGACATATCCACCTATAGATATTGTTACTTATTAGCGCTATGATTAGTCAATAACAAATTATATTTGTTAATGATATTTGAATAGACTAGCATGTCAAATACATATCAATATCTGTAATAGAGACTATATATGTATAATAATGTACCTGTACTTTTTTAGAATGGAACAAGACTGGCAAAATCTAAAACCGGGGTCTTCAAAGATAATTGTAGAAGTTTTCTTCACCAAACAATACATAATTACAATACTCTTAATGTTTATTTGTCATAGTCCTTTTGAAAAGAAAATCCCCTCACAAGAACAAACCAATACAGAGAAAATTATGAAACTGTCTTAAAAACCTATCACTTTGCTAGGGAACAACTATCTCATACTTGGAAGCTGAATGTTCAAGCACAAGTGATGACCATATTGTATCATTACTTTGTTTATGTATTTACTAGTGTCCCAGCCTAGTTTCGAATGAAAGTCGTTAAAATTCTCAAATTTCCTCTACCATAATATGCATGTATTATATATTATAAACCAGCCTCTTAAGTCAATATTTTTATTGCTGAAAATTGCTTTAAAATCTGTTGAGTAGTATTAAAGATCTAAAAAATAGCATATTGCAACCCAAGCTATTCAAAAAATAATATGAATATATAATTTTGTTTGTTTGTTACATTTACATACCTTAACAACCTAACAGATCATCATGAATTTTGTGTACAAATAGCCAGGGGTATAACATCAAGTCAGGGAGCTTGAGAAAACTTCTAGTAACAATGCAACCGAGCTAAGTTTGCACCTCACATCCATTATATCACATTTATGCTTATGTACTGTATGCAAACAAATAATATGCTATTAAAATCAGACTTTACAAATTAAATTAATGTTTGTTACAAAATGTTGGCTAAGTCAATATTCTGTAATAATTTTAATGATGTACTCTGCAATAATAGTTTTTTAAATACTGCAAACTTAGCTGGGCTGCGTTGTGCAAAGAATTTATATAAAAAGATTAAAGGAAAGAACATAAAAAAAATAACCCTGTAACAAGCAAATTCACCAAACTAAACTAAGAACAGGGTCAAAACATTCAGATATGACAGCAGCTTGCTAGGAATCGATTTTTCTGCTCTTCTTTCCATGTAGTACATCTTGACAGGCATTCAAATAGATAAAGGTATTTCAGAATAAAAAAAAAAACATACAAGATACACGCGAAAAACATAACCCTTCCTTGCCAATTGGGTAGCTAAATACTATTATCAAACATCTAAGCAAATATTTTTATAAAGAATGTAATGTTACCTGCTGAGTTAAACAATCTCCAAACTTCATTTGCTTCATCAGCTTCTTCTCCTTATCACTAAAGCGAGTGTCCTGCTCCGTGCTTGTCCCCTTTAGCACAATAAACAAAAACGTAGAAGTTATAACATTTTAACAAATGATGCTCTCATTAAAATAATATAAATTCAATCAAGTATTCTAACCTATATCAAAAACAGAACAGTACAAAATTTGATACACATATAATACCACGACGCTACTTAAAAGGATGTAACAGTTTTATGGAATTATATGGAGACTGAAAACTTTAAATTGTAAACTAAAGTGTTTTACGATAGATCTATTCAATGGATAATCAAAAATATTCCACAAGCATGTAATAAACGATCGTACTTTAACATACACTGAAACTAAGTAATTACTTGAATAAAAATATGGGGGAAATTAATAAGATTCCTTACCGTGTACATCATCATATTGGTGTGGAATTATAAATCAATAATTCCCACGATGAAGCCTATACAGGCGTTGGGTGAATATCCCCGAAGCGGGAGACGCAAAAATTTTTCTTCAATTGTATACTGCTAATCGACTTTTCTTGTTCAAACAATAATTATACTATTTTCTGGAAAGAAACAAAAACACGTCACACTACATTCTTCAACAAATCGAAACACAATAAATCAAAATTAAGTATCATTGGCAAAATGTGACTAACCGCCATATTGAAGCAGTCTCGAGTCGACTTTTCTTTCTATAGCCAGCCCAGCCCAGTGTTGCCGTGCAAAAATTACCGTTGAATTCAGTGCTGCCAACGCGGATTTTTAAACAGCGTAGACGAGGTTAGAAAAATATGTCTATTTGCATGTGAAAAGTGCGTTGATCTACGTACTTTCTAAAATAAAATGTTTATCCATTTGTGTACAATAAAGAATAAAAGAATACTTTCTTTAAAATAAAAATAGGCTTGGCAATATTAAAAAAAAAACACTGTTTTTAAATTAAAGTACCTATCCAGTATCATCGAGGATTTTTAAGCTATTGCATAACTTATATCGCGGGCCTTGAGCGTGGAGACCAAATCCAGAAATTCCATAACGAAAATAAACCTAATACCCTCCACTCCGACTGGCACAGCGGTGATATTTTTTAGTTTTGCAATCAATCGATGAATAGCAGAACTTTTAATGACTTTTTTGAAATATCACGCTTGTATCTTTAGTTCAGCAAATCGCCTCTAGGTGACATTGGTTGTTTGTTTTGGGTAATTTTGAATGAATACCTTTTATTTATTTTTTACCACAATATCCAGCAAACATTCACAAAAAGACGACGACGCCCAGATGAGATTTGAACTCTAGGCACTTTCGTCATTGTACATTCACCTACACCTTCCAGCCAATAACTCACTTCTAATACACATTAAAATTGTTGTTCTTATGCTGCTTGATAAATTTTAACGGTTTGGTAATTCAAGTATTCCTGTTAAATACAATCTTACTTTAAACAATCAACCAAAATCTTAAAGTATCTCTACAAACACTAAATGGTCTATTGAAGACCAAATTTGTAGAGATACTTTAATTGGATGGATGATCCATCAAATGCCAACACAGCTCACGAGTATTTCAACCAGGGCGAGGCTCTAGCTCAATCCTTCGCACTGCAGTTGGATAGATTTTCAGGGGTATTGAACACCAGATAACTCCAAACCCGGAGGTAATACATACATTATTACTTATTATTTTAAGTTAAGGTATTCCATCAAAACTAGTGATAGCTTCGCTATCTTAACAAGAGAATTTCTGATACCATTTATCAGGTAACGATAAAGTAGGAAAAAAGAATAGAATTTAGTAAGTAAGTACAGCCTGATTCTTGTCCAAATTTGATGACGACGGCCGTACGTGTCTTCGCATCTTGGCAACACCCGGGGTAACCGTAGTTAGTTTCTTTGGTAGCTAATGTTTGCTTAACAAGTACAATTTTAACAAAAATAAAACCGATTTCAAGATTCAACTCGATTTCTCGTAGATGCCATCATCAGATATTAATGTCCTTAACATGGTACCACCGTCGGGACATCTTCTTTCCATTAAAAAAAGATTCATCGAAATCGGTTCATAAACGATGAAGTTATCCACGAACACACTTAGAAAAAAAGTATATGATTTGGTTACTTGACTGATGTGATGTAACAAAAAAATTTAGAAATAAATTGACTATCGTAGCTTATTAGCAAACAATGATCTTAAAATTATTACTTTAACAAATTGTGCAATGCTAGTACTTAATCTTTATTAAATAAATTTATAGTTTTGTGTCTGTTGACGAGAAAGACAGAAACGCCATCTGCCTTATTGTCTGTAGTGCGTGACGTCATTCATTACAAAAATGGTTACGAAAAGCTAATCTTAGAGGGCGTCACCGAACTATAACGTAAACAGATTAGCGCGGTAAACTTTTAAGGTTTCACAAATTGTATATTTTATTATTACTAAAAATGGATAATAATTATGGACGTCTCGAGTCGAGTCGACGAGTCTAACTATTCAGGACTTAAAAAAGCTGCTCCGGGACTGCGGAGCATCCCTCAAAGAAAAAAAAGGGAAGAAATAGGGTATTTGTTTTCTTGGTTAAGTTATATTATGAACGAATTACACACAATTTTAGGAATAAATAGTAATAAAATAATCATTGAATTTTACACTACGCGGGAGATAACCATGCGATAAACAAATAACCTATTGCTTCACATTTTTTTTCCTTTGAGGGATGCGCCGCGTTCCCAGAGAAGTTTTTATAATTCAGGAATAGTTAGAAGTCCATTATTGGTTATCCATTTTTAGTAATAATAAAATAAACAATTGATGAAACCTTAAAGTTTACCGCGCTAATCTGTTTACGTTATAGGTTGGTGGCGCCCTCTATGATTAGCTTAGCGTAAGCAATCTGTTTGATAAGAGTTAATTTAACTATTAAGAACACTAGTTATCGCTTTCGAAATTGGACCATTATGAACAAAAATATTTGATCGTAAGAAGTAACATTCATAAAATGTTTTAGAGTGAATATCCTCGACAGTATTAACTAACAAAACGGTAAGTACATAAGTGTGATTATCACAATTATGGGTGGAAAAAAATCTTAGCTTTTTATTTAATATCTGTAATGTTCTGCTGAAAGCTTCTAAAACATATATGTGATTTGATGACTTTTATAAACATTGTAAGAGACATAATTAATTATTAAAAACACGTGTCGATGAGTGTCGTGTCTGAAAGTGACATGAAGATTAAAGTAGCTATCAGTAGTTTGCTTGTAAATACGTCAAATTGGTGAATCTATTTAAGTACTTACTTGTACTATAATAATATTATAAACGCGAAAGTTTTTAAGTATGTATATAAGATGTTTGTTACTCTTTCACGCAAAAACTGAATGGATTTGGATGAAACTTTACTGTAATATAGCTTAGATATGAGAATAACAAATAGGGTACTATTTGCCCCGATAACCGGCATATTCGCGGGCGGAGCCGCGGGCAACAACTAGTCAATAATAAAAAAACTTTCAGGACTAAACATTGTGATATTATTTTAATTTTTTATAGTTAACTCATAAAGTATATTTCGATACAACAAAATGATTATAATAAATATGTCAAATCAAAGTAATACTATATTTTAATTATTTTTAACCCATATTATAGACTACTAGCTGAGCCCCGCGGTATTTTTTGTACTCCTTATATCATCAGCTATCTTTAAGTCAAAGTCCCGTGAAAATCGGTCCAGCTCTTCCAGAGATTAGCTGGAACAGACAGACAGACAAAAATTGTGAAAAATTTTATTTTGGTATATGTACCATGTATACAAACCTACATGTGCATTTGGTAAAAAGCGGTTATTTTAATATTACAAACAAACACTCCACTTTTATTTATTTCTATAGATTATGGATTATTCACATATTACACAAATCACCAGATGTACATAGATATATAAACTTAGTAGGTACCTAATCTTATAAGACCTTTGTTGCGGGTACATAATAGGTATAAAAATTTATCAATTTTCTGTATCGGAGGATTAATAAATTGTATTATGTACTTTTTACAGTTTAATAGAAGTATTGCATAGTGTTGTCCAACATTTACTGATTTGCCCACAAGCTGTATTAATGACATCAGAGCCGTCTTCATCAAATTATCAAATCTTTGGACATTATTCATAGTGAAAAAAAAAGGTTTAGTTATTACCAATATTCATACAAAAGGAGCTTAAGAATTATCTTTTCTTATTGATGTTATTGTTTTACAACAGTTCTGTTTTATCACTTGTACTCTTAAGATCTTTTTTACAAAACTGCATGTGTACAAAATAACTTATATATATCATTATTGACCCCCAAAACTTTTTTGTACTTTTAATTACTATAATTGTTCTCAATGATAAATTGCATAAGCTCAAGTTGTTGGCCTCTATTACAGATAACTGTGAACAATTGATAAAACCTGAACTCTGACATTGATGTAAGATATTACCAAGCAACACCAAGACAACTCATTCTACACTCAGTATAAATTGTGTCATTGGTGTGTTAACACTTTGTAGCATTTGAAATGGCCATATTAAGATTCTTTTCCTCTGAAGCATTCAGTGGCCATAGAACTAAAGAAATACTTGAGAAGTTAAAGATAGTAGATTCAGATATAGTGCAGCTGTCTACTGAACTTTGTTACCATGTGGAGCTCAGTGCGGGTTGTGACCTTAACATTAATCAAATCAAGATATTAAAGTGGCTTTTAAGCTCACCTCTTCAGCCTCAAGCTCTTAACTATGAATCTATTTACAAGAACGTACAAGGGAATCAGGTTGTTATTGAGATTGGACCAAGGTGTGTTTTTGAAGAACTAAGAACTAGTTTTATCACCAAGGTCAGATTCCGATAGATTCAAACCATTTTCATTACTGTTACAGATTTAATTTTTCTACAGCAGATTCCAGTAACTCAGTTCAGATTTGTGAAAGTGTTGGCTTACGAGATGTTATCCGCTTGGAAGTTTCAACTAGATATCTCATCACATTCAGTAAGACCAAAAATGTTACTGAAAAAATGCTGGAATCATTGGCAGCACCATTACATGACAGGATGACTCAATGTATTTATACAAAGGAGAATTTACCTAGGAGTAGTTTTAACGAAGGATTGCCAAAGGATTTGGAGCCATGGTTTGTGGTACCTCTTCAGAAAGAAGGCAGACCTGCAATGGAAAGTGTAAACCAAAAGCTAGGTCTGTTGCAAAATGTTACTTTGAAGTAAATATAAGTCTGAATGATTGTATATTAATGTGTATGCATTATTATTTCTAGGTTTAGCTTTTGACTCTTGGGATATGGACTTCTATATGGATCTTTTTGTTAACAAATTGAAGCGTGACCCAACCAGTGTAGAATTATTTGACCTTGCCCAGAGTAACAGTGAGCATTCACGTCATTGGTTCTTCAAGGTGAAGTATATGTTTATTTCATTTACTATATCTTAGAAACTATACCTTAAAACATAATAAATTTTTATATTATGTTTAATTTTATAGGGAAAAATACTTTTAGATGGAAAGGAAATAGATGAATCTCTAATCGATATGGTGGCATCAACTCAGAAGTCTTCAAATAATAACAATGTTATTAAATTTGGTGATAATAGCAGGTTTGTACATTTACGAAAGAATATTTTAAAAGGCATTTGGGCTTTCTTTTGAGATAGAAGCTTTTTGAGATAAAATAATGAGGTTGTAGGTTGTAACCACTGGATCAAACTAACCGGTTTTGAAAATCTTTTACCAATAGAAAGTTCTCTTCCTATATATAAATCTTAATAAAATACAAAACATAGGCTTCACCTTTTTAAGAAGAAGCCTAGGTTTGTGTCCAGAAGTAGACTAGTAAAGGCTGTTGATTGACATAAAAAACTAAAAACTGCCTACTCTACTGAATTTTTTCTTCACAACATAGTGCTATCAAAGGTTTCAAACACATGAAACTAAGACCAAAAAACGTGAGAAACCCATCTCAAGTGATCAAAGAAGAGACTGAATCAGATATTATATTTACTGCTGAGACCCATAACATGCCCACTGCAGTAGCACCGTTCAGTGGTGCCACTACTGGAACTGGTGGACGTATAAGGGATGTACAAGGAGTGGGCCGTGGTGGGCATACCGTTGCTGGCACAGCAGGATACAGCGTGGGTAATCTCCACATACCTGGTAAGTAAAAAAATATTCGATTTCTTTTTAAGTTATTTCCTATGTATTTTCGTCCTACTTCACATTTATCCTGAGAAAAACACAGAATCCTTGGAATAAAGTATTTTATATTAGTTGAGTAAAATAACTATAATGACAGAAAGATATTCGGAAGTATTTATTTCATAGGTTGCATTTTGACTGACGGCCTGTAGATCTTGTGGTTAGTGACTCTGACTGCTAAGCCAGAGGTTGTGGGTTTGTTCCCATTCAGGACAAACAATAGGCATGATGACAGTTTTCAAGATCCACTAAAATTATATATTTATCTGATGAAATTGGTTCATAGAATACTGATGATAATATTTCGGACATTATAAATAAAGTACAATTACCTAAATGAGGTGCTTACTTGTCCTCACTGTACACGTTCCTTCAGTGCCAAGATAGGGTACGTAAGCCACACCAGAGCGCACGCCCGAAGCTTAGATGCTCAGACTTAATCAGTCACCATAGCCGAAATCGGCAAGGGATAATTCAAATTCAAAATCATTTATTCAATTAAGACTAAGTGACATTTATGAACGTTAAATTGAAGCTGCAGTTAAAAATCATAGATCGACACAAACAGACGCCACAGCATGTGCTGTATTGTCGAGGTAAATTAGGCGAAAACACCAAAATCTACTGCCTGCCTGTGTCGATCCATAACTTCCAGTTTCCAAAATGCGTAGAGCCTCATGAGAAGAATACTGGCAAAGAAACTCATGGCCACTCTTTTCAAAGTCAGATTTTCAGGTACTAGTGTTAGTAAGTATTACATGTAAGGTAAACAGTATGCATGAAAAACAGTAATGTAAATTTCGGACATTTTACACAACGCTATCTAGTCCCAAGCTAAGCAAAGCTTGTGTTATAGATAGGAACTAGACAACTGATATAAATACATATATACTTTTTTTTTGTAACTACATACATATTATAATAGAAAACACCCAAACTCCGAAACAAAGATTTGCAGATCATACAAACATTTGGTCCGACCCGGAAATCGAACCCAAGACCTCAAGCACAGTAGTCGCATACGCTACCACAGAGGCAGTCAAGTCATAGAATATTAAAATAGTATTTATTTTTATTGTGTAGATTAATAGTTATTAACAAAAATAAAACTACAAAATATAGCAATCCGCCATTTTTAGTTGAACACCAATCAGAGCGAGTTACGTCACGTATCTGTAAACGTCATTTTGTTTGGATATAATCGACGATCACTTTACGGTTTTTAACTGCTTTAATTGACAATAGTTGACAAATGGTGCAGCAGACGCCATGACACCACCGAGTGTTATGGCGTGAATTTTAAACTTAAATCGCATTTTTTTTACTTCTAAAAGTTTATGTTTTGTAGAAATATGATTGTTTTTGACAATAGGAGATACTTCCGAACATCATAAAAAGTTTTTCAAAATTAGTCATCATGCCTATTGTGCCATGAGAATGATGATTTGTACTATCTGGTGAGATTTGTTCATAATATGTATCACGGGCGTAGCCAGGGGGGGCGTTCGGCTTACAACCCCCCCCCCCCCCCCCTCCGAAATGTTTCTACACCAGGTATTGAAATAAATAATATATAAAATATAAATAAAATATTGAAAGGCGAGTACCTAACATAATTAATTATTTAGACTAATACATATTTTGTGTCTCGCTCTAGCGTGAGCGACCATGTCTCTCTAGGTATCATCATCACATGCGACATACACTGCTCAAAAACTTTCGTTTTAAGACAGGTTTTTGGAACCAGGAGAATGATGTAGCGCAATACCCAAATGTAGCATTCAGAATTGGACCTTCCTAGCTGGATACCTAGATGACGATTACATATTCCTTAAATATATAAACCTCAATAACTTAGAACATTCAAATTTCACCGGATTGGGGGTATCATAAGGGTAAAATTTCGACATATTTTTATTAATATTGATATAATTTTTCGGTCTTCCATGGTTTCAGCCATGACGACTAAATCATTAGCAAATCGAAGGTGGGGTGATACACTCGCCATTAATATTGTTAACGCGTCTAAGTATTCCAGTCTAGAAGTCTAGAAACGTCTTCTAGTGCCGCGGTGAGTAGTTTCAAAGATATTACGTCTTCCTGCCTCACTACTTGCTAGTTCGATACCAGTAGTCGATACCAGCGCTGAAAAGTCTCAATCACAGCCCAAGTTTTAGGTTATATACATAATGGTTATATTTTTCGGACTTCTGTTTAATCTGCCGGTATGTGATGTTTGGTATTGAAACCTTTTCGGAAACCAGTTTATTCGGGAAGCTGGAAGTCGTCAAATCTGCGTACCAGATGATTCGTAATGAATCTTGAGAATAGCTTATAGATTATATGACTGAAAAAATGAGATGAGTCTATAATTATTTAGCAGGAATATTACCTTCAACAACAACAACAATCCATAACGTCCCACTGCTGGGCTCAGGTCTTCTCTCAGATGAGGGTTAAGGCCACACGTGCCCACGCTGGCCAAAAAAAGTATCACCTTATTTTTTGAAAAAAAAAGGCTTACCAAAATTCAAAACCAAATGGGCTAACTACTGAGCATGAGGGAATTAAATACATATCTTCTGAAGGACATCTTCGAAGAATTCAGAAGTAAAAAAAACTAAACTTTTAAATGTACGCGATTAAAAGATCGCTTTTTGCGGTTTATTTTGACAATCGCAAGGGAATCAAACCCTGTTTTCCAATTACAAAGCATAGTGCGACTCATTGGCGCACAATGCTGAATTATGCTGAAGCTTAATTGGAACGTGAATTAGTTTTCAAATGCACCAGCAGAGTGCGCTAAGTTCAGTGTTGAAAAAAAAAAATATTCAGAGTTAGCAATAACCTCATTAATTTGTAAGCAAAGTGGTATACATAAAAATTGGTTGAAAACTATTTACGGTTATTTTAAGTAATTTGGATTTTGATAATTACATTAACATTTGTTTGTTTTGAGTAATTTTTTTAAATGAGTTCTACCTTCATCCATACTTATATTTATTTTTTTAACACAGTTTGAATTAACTTTGATTATTTCGAAAAAACTGCAACGAAACGAAAGCTTTAAAAATTTTTTCATAATATTACTAACGATATATAAATAAAACATTTTGATCAATGCCACCTTAAAGAAAAAACACTTGTTAATTTTTGTCACGTTGGTATCGATTGCACGCATCACGCAAAAACACTACTTTTGAGAGTGCTCGATTGTGCGAAGCGTTGCTGTAGTTGAATCATTCAAAGTTAAGCATTATGCCGCATAATGCGCTCTAGTGCTGTAATTGGAAAACAGGGAAAACCTATAAGGTACTTTCCGATGACCTAGAATCATAAAATTCGACATGGCATGGAAAAAGTACAAAAATCGTAAATGTATAGTTGCATCACATGTCGACGCCCGGGGACAATATTTTTTCAATGTCCAAATTAAGTTCGTCCCTACTTTACGAAAACTTAGTACGGAACTCTCGGTGCGCGAGTCCGACTCGCACTCGACCGGTTTTTTTTATCTTAAAACCCCTCCGAAATTAAATCCTGGCTACGCCCGTGAAATGTATGTATTTCAAAAATATGTTTATGAGCAGTCTGGTTACTGGCACAGGCTCTGTCCAGTTTGAAATCAAAGGGCCCGTGTGTGAGATGTCTAAAGGTATTATTATTATATAGGTTTTAATGTGCCTTGTTTATTTACAGGATACGAATTACCATGGGAGGAATACTGGGAATATCCTAGCAATTTTGCTAGTCCCCTACAGATTATAATTGAAGCTAGTAACGGTGCTTCTGACTATGGTAACAAGTTTGGAGAGCCAGTTATCTCAGGATTTGTTCAGTCTTATGGGTTGAAGAATGGAGATAATGTAAGAGAAGAGTTTGTTAAACCGATAATGTTCAGCGGTGGTGTTGGATATATGCCTCATAACATGATTAAAAAGAACAAACCTGAAAAAGGTTTGAACCATTTTCGAAAAAGGATTGTTTTGTGTTTAATTGGTTTGAGTGTTGGAATGTTTACAAATAAGTTATTGTTTTTAGGTATGTTCCTGGTGAAAGTTGGAGGGCCCGTTTACCGTATTGGTGTAGGCGGCGGTGCTGCGTCTTCTGTCGCCGTCCAAGGTGGTGATTCTCGTGATCATTTGGACTTTGGTGCAGTACAAAGAGGTATAAATTTATTTAGTTCTATAGAAAAACAATATGATTTTATTTATGTCGGTTTATTGTATACTGCTACAGGTTTTATTTGTACTGGTATTATTATTATTATTATACATGCTTTTTTTAAAGATGAATACAATATGGTGTGGACCAAAATTACTTTTCATCAATTCAGAAATTTTGAATTTTCCATTTTATTTCATTTTATTTAAGCTGTTTTTGCCTTAACTTTTGATTATATTGACAGTTTATAACTTCTAAATTTAATATTATGGTTTTATTCCTGCAAGTACTTTTTGTTGCTTTTTCCAACATGACTGTGCAATATCTGACTAATCAAAGTTACTGTTGCCTTAGCCGAAAAGAAAATCAAAACACAAAAAACCTTTTCTCTTATTTTTTTTACAGGTGATGCTGAAATGGGCAATCGGCTAAACAGGGTTGTTAGAGGATGCTTAGAGGCAGACATTAATCCTGTTGAATGTAAGTATAAATATTTATATCAACTTCTTTTACTTATTGTAGATTGTAATTTTAATTATTTTTAATAACTAAACAAAATCTTACATGATGAGAACAGCAATCCACGACCAAGGCGCTGGTGGAAACGGAAATGTTCTTAAAGAGCTCGTAGAACCTGAGGGTGCTGTGGTGTTTACTAAGGAATTTCAATTAGGAGATCCAACTATTACGACATTGGAGCTCTGGGGTGCCGAGTATCAAGAAAACGACGCCCTTCTTTGTTCTAAGGAAAATCGTGGTACTCTTGAAGGTATGTATCCTTTTCACTGATATCATCTATACTAATATATAAAGCTGAAGAGTTTGTTTGTTTGTTTGTTGTGTGTCCGATTTGAAAAATTCTTTCGGTGTTGGATAGTCCATTTATCGAGGAAGGCTATAGGGTATATATCATCACGCTACTACTAATAGGAGCGGAGCAACAATGAAGAATGTTTCAAAAACGGGGGAAAATTTCACGCTACGGGCAATATAAGGCGCAAACGAGGTTGCGTGGGTCAGCTAGTGTTCTATATAATTAATGTTGCTAAGAAAATCTTGGTGTAAATTATTGAAACAATGGTACTGCACTAGTCGGTTTTCAGTTTATTGATAGTAATGTTTTGAAGACTAGACTTAAAAATAGACTTTCTGAATCTAGTGTCCAATTTGTAACCAAGGCCTGCCGGTGTATTTTATAAACACTGATCAGTATTGTCGTGTCAACTTCGTCTTGATTTGCGAAATGTGCTTTTTAGCGATTTTTTACAATGTGAATAAAAATAAATGTAGTTCCATTAGAATAGAGCTTAAAATAGCTGTAACTGTTGCGTGAACGATTTTCACCGATGTAAATGTCTGAAAAAAAGTTGTGAACGACATATATACACCTATATGTGTAAATTTATTGTCGTAATTTTAGAGCAATCAAGAAGTACACTTGAATTCGAAAAGAGTCTTAATCAAAATTATGTTATATGTATTATATTTTCACATTTTAGACATCTGTCGACGTGAAAGATGTCCAGTCTCTTTCGTTGGGGAAGTCACTGGAGATGGCTACATGACTCTAGTTGAGGACTCATACTCTAACAAATATCTGGACAGAAACGAGAGACTGAACCCAGGCACTAAGTCAAAGTTGCCGTTTGATTTACATTTGGAAGCTGTATTAGGTATGTCATCATTGTTTTTATTGTATCATGTTAATGGAAAAATATTGTCCCACGAGTTGGTAAGGTCAGCTGTTTGTCGAATTTGACGTCATAAAGACAATCATCTCATTATCTTGTTTATACATACGGATATTTGCGTTCTTTATAAACAAGAAGGCACAATCATGGATTATTTCTGTAAATGATAAGCACAAAAATAGAAAAAAGCTGTATTGAAGTATTTGTAAAATATTTATGTTTTTTTTTTTAAATAAAGTAATTAGCTAGATATATATTATCTTCCGCACAGGGACACATTTTTATCCTACCTACTTATTTTCTTGACGATTGATGGAAATGTCTATGTTAAAGTGAAAAAATTATGCTGCGTAAATAATATACACCCCTAATTCTACACGCGCCTTTTTAAAACAGCCTATAGCGCCCCAGAGCGACGGATTATAGTAGTATTAGTTTGATTCCGATGTTCTTCTGCACTGTAGGCTCCAGTGAGGTAAAAGTAGATCCTTAGGGGTTTCTACTAGGTAACACAAGATAAGTGTATTTTAAATATTATTTTAGAACATTAATAAAAACATCAACTTTTGTATTCAGGAAATATGCCAAGAAAAACCTTTGATTTGATGACAGAGAAGAGGACTAAATTGCCATTGACATTGCCACAGAATGTCACTGTACACGATGCCCTTGACAGGGTACTCAGACTTGTCAATGTGGCTAGCAAGAGATACTTGACAAACAAGGTAAGTTTCTAGAGTTTTGTTGTACGATATGCTCAAAGACAACAATAGAAAATTTGACTAGCTTGTTGATGTAATGATATGATATAATGATAGTGTCCATGACGGCGGTCGTGGTTTCAATCCCGCCGAGAACAAATAACTGTGCATTGAACATGATCATTTGTTTTGTGTCTGAGTTTAATTTATGTATAGCTAGCTGTCCCATAGACTTCGTTCCGTCAAAAGTTACTGGCCCGGTGGCAGTCCAATAGAAAAAATAAACAAGTGTTATTTTTCTTCATAACAAACTTCCCTATGCATTAACGATAAATATTAAAAAAATACGTGTATGTCTCGGGGCACCTGACCGAAGGCATCTATAGCTATTTATTTATTTAATCTTAATGCACGTCTTGTACATAGGCGGACTTAATGCCATATGGCATTCTGTGCCAGTCAACCTTTGAGTGATATAAAAATATGAGGCGGTCGGTGCAAAATGGGGTATATGTAGAATTTAACTCAATTCATAAAAATATATATAAATATATATAGGTGTGATATAAACATGTAGGTATAGCTTATATATATATTACATACATAAACATACTTACAAATAAATCAATATAATAAATCAATTTAATATAATATGAAAGTACTCAGTCGGATACTATTTATACTGCTTCATCAACAATATGTAGCAGTACACTGCTGGAAATAGGCCTCTCCTTAGAAAGGAGGTTATGGCCTATTACACCACTCTGGCCAGAACTGTTGGTACAAGATTTATTTCAAGTTTTCCTTCTGTTTGCAGTGCTGTTGTCATTTGTAACTATTAACTAAGAAAGTTAAATATTATTTACGCAGGTTGACAGGTGTGTAACAGGTCTAGTAGCTCAGCAACAGTGTGTCGGTCCTCTACACACGCCGTTGGCGGACTGTGCGATCATTGCATTGTCGTACTACGACCTAGTCGGTTCTGCCACTTCCATTGGCACACAGAACATCAAGGGATTATTAGACCCTGCTGCTGGAGCTCGAATGTCTCTTGGGGAGGCCATCACTAATTTGGTAAGTATTTTCACGTGTTCATAGTATGCATTGTTTAAACTTTGCCACCGGCTTAATATTGCTGGTAATAAAAATAAAAGTGGTAATAAGTTGTACCTTCTATTCTTTCTGACTGTTTAATTTGATAAAAAGAAAAAGTTGTATACAAAAAATATCTATTTATTTTTTAACTGGACTCTAATACGTGCCGTAGCCCTATCGGATATAGCTAATTATAAGTAAGAAACTATAGGTATAATACTTCATCAATCGCGTCCTGAACAATATTGAACGTTAAACAGGTATTCGCCGGTATCTCAGAGCTGGAGGATGTGAAATGTTCAGGCAACTGGATGTGGGCGGGCAAGACGGGAGTGGAGGGCGGAGCGCTGGTGGCGGCGTGTCGCGCCGTGTGTGACGCCATGAGCTCACTGGGCGTGGCCGTGGACGGCGGGAAGGACTCGCTCTCTATGTGTGCACATGTCGCGGGACAGAAGGGTACTCCATACAAACTATCTTATTCACTGACCAGTCGATTGCCCAGTTGGCCCAGTGGTTTAGGTGGTCGCCACGCTGCTTTCTACTGCTCCAAGTGTTGTGGGTTCAAAACCCACATTGGAAAATACTTTGTGTTATCCACAAATTGTTGTTTTGAGTCTGGGTGTTCTTTGTGTCCTTTTTATATAGTTTGTTTTAATGCGGGAGATGTCTTTAAAAATTAATAAAACAAAAAGTCACTTTTGGGGGTTGAACCCACTTGATCTGGCAGGCTATAGTCTAGACAGACTATATTTGGATAAATGAGTATTAAATGTGATCTATAATTATAAGTTATAGGTATGTCATTAAACACGAACATTTAAATTACGATAAAGTCTTATAATAAAATAATTTGGGAAAGTGAGTGGTAGGATCTCATGCATTCAGTTTACTCTGTAAAATATTAAGTTAGGTAAATCTATTGTCTCAGAAACTGTTGCTTAAGGATGTAAATGATAGTAAAATTGCATGCATGCATACATCCAAACAATGTGGAAAGCTAAAGCATATTGCTATAGTGCAAAGTTGATTTTGCCTTAGAGCATAGTTAACCCGATAATTGTACAATTTCATCAGCTGACAGCCTTAAAATATGGAGTATGACTTTTACACTTGTTGATACTCTATTGTTTGGTTCTAGTGAAATCACCTGGAACGTTAGTTGTATCAACCTATGCACCGTGTCCAGACATCAGGGTTAAAATTGAACCAGCTCTCATACAAGAAGGTTCAGCCCTTGTTTATGTACCAGTCAGCCCTGGACAGTACAGGTTAGTAATATCTTCACTTTACAACACTGTTGTTAAATAAGTAATTTTCGACCTTAATACAATATAGACATGTCTCTTCAGGCTCGGCGGTTCTGCTTTGGCGCAATGTTATAAACAGCTCGGTAATACTCCAGCAGATCTCGATAATCCAGCGGTCCTTAAATCTTTGTTCAAAGTTACTCAGAAATTGTTGAAAGGTAAGCCGCGCACGCTATTCTTGGTAAAATAAAGTTCTTCAAACTTATAAATTATTACATTCTAGAATCAAACTCACTTGTACTTATTCCACTATTTTTATTAAGTTAACACCTGAGAAGTTTCGCCTTATGGCATAATCAAAGGTTATTGACCTTTGATATTAACCATTTGTCAAATTGAGTTTGATTCTAGAATGTATTGCAACAAGTTCCATCAAGTGCCGACAATCGAGAGTATCATAAATTATTTGTAATATTATCTTCACATGTGTAAATTACTCTTTTTACCTGACTTCAGAAAAGGGGGTGGTTCTCAAATCAGTGGTTTTTTTTAGTTAGGTACTTCAATACTCCGTTGTTTAAATTTTGCCCGCGATATTGCCTATGTCTTATTCTAATGTAAAAGTTGTATTACATAAAAATTTACGGTTCAATAGTTTTTACATGAAAGAGTAATAAACATCTATACATTCTCACAAACTTTCGCATTTATAATATTTGTAGGATTCTAACGCAAAGGTTATTTCTTTGTTTGAGCTACTTCTGCTTGGTGAAAAACAATGAAGCATACAAATTACAATTGATCATAGTGTACTTTATTCATAGTATAGGCGTATTGACCTTGGCTGATTATTTAGTTATGTAAGTCTGTTATCAACTAATGCTTTAAATAGGACCTTGTGACTATAGACGAACCTGTAAAAATACAGTATTACCATTATTTTATTGTAGAAGGTGCTTTACTATCCGGCCACGATATCAGCGAGGGAGGCTTCATAACAACAGTCATTGAAATGGCTATTGCCGGCATACGCGGAATTAATTTAGACTTCCAAGTAGAACAAAACGTGTCCTCGATCCAAGCTTTGTTCAATGAGGAGTTAGGAATAATACTTGAAGTTGAATCAAGTAAACTATCACGTGTCCTTAATGAATATAACCAAGGAGGTGTGCAAGCTAGACAAATTGGAACTGTTGGCAAATACGGCATGAACTCTGAGGTATGTATTTTTCATCACATTAAATGCGTTTAGCCACTGTTGCACATAGGCCTCTCCTTAGCAAAGGTGGTTTTGTCCAACTGTAGTATCCTAGCCAAAAGATATTGGTATAGGATTTATTTCAAGTTTTGCTCCCTTAATGCTCTTACGACACCCTTAGAATGAATACGGGTGGTGACAATATTCTTAATTCGTCACCACACATATAATTAATTCATTATTAAAACTGTTTATAGTTGCATGCATATTTGAGCCTTATTTTCCTTGATTTAAGATATTATTTAGTAAAATTAAAATTTTCTAATGTCTAAAAAATACAAATGTCATCGTTTAGTTAAAGCCAAAACATTTTAATAATAGTAATCTATAGATCACTTCTTAAGTGTTGTCAGTTCTTTAACATTTAATAGATGTTTCTGCATGAATGATGTTAGCTAATAGTGAAAATTCTTCAAAGAAAGACTATCATTGGCATGTCAATGGCAGTATTTAATAGTCGCAGGTGAGTGCATAGGCACTCACCTGCGACGATGGGTCATAGGACCCAGACGAAAGTAGAACAAGCTTCTAAATTAAGTATTCATTTCTGATAATCCTGTCGTCTTTATAGGTAATAGTTAAAATAAACGGCGAAAAAGTGTTGAACACAACATTAATTGAAGTGTTCCGAATGTGGGAAGAGACAAGTTACCAGTTAGAACGTCTACAGGCCAACACTGAATGTGTTTCTCAAGAGTGGAAGGGTAAGACATTTATTTGGTTCTTGAATACATGTTAAATTGTGTTAGTCCCAAATAGATTTTATAACATACGCTATTATTTTCCCAGGTCTTGAAAAACGTAAGGGTGTGAATTACAAAGTTACTTTTGACCCTACCTTAGCTGTTGTGAAAACAAAATCTATCAAGGTGGCTGTTCTTCGTGAGGAAGGTAGAGTGGCTTACGATCATTTTTAAATATAGCCTAACAAAAACGCATATTAATTATTATGTCCATGTAGTGACGGATTAAAAATAGGGGGTGTCACCACGCCTATTCATCCCATGGAAGTTGTAAAAAGTACACGACTAGTAGAACAACATCACTGCAAAAAGAAGTAGAAATTGAAACGGGTTTCAATTTCTAATTCTTTTCCTCTATCTGGTCAGTTTAGTAGGCCAAAACCTCCTTTAGAATAAAGGGAGGCCTTTGTCCAGCAATGGACTATCAAATAATTTAAAGATGATTGATAATAGTAATAAAATCTATTCTTATTTCGGTGATAAACCTAATATTGTATATGTCACCGCAAGATTTTAAAAACCGTTAGATTATAATCTACCTATCGAGATTACAAACTATCGATTGTCAACTGTGATATACTGCTTACGCACGTTGATTGGTCGGTTTTACAGTAGGCGGTTCAATGGCCATAGAGTAAGGTTAGGTTAGAACTTCTTTATTTAATCACAAGAAATAATTTTACTGTCACAAATTTTTTATATAACTAATTCTAAAGGTGTGAAGTATTTCAACATGAAATCAATTTACAATCACATAAATACTTTACATTTGGCAACAAAGACGAATTAACAAACAAATATGGCTGCGAGGGCTGTTCAACCAATCAACGCGCGCCATTCACAATCTTTCGATTGTTTGCAATTTCGCGAGATAGATTACAATCTAACGGTCTTGACAATCTTTCGGTTACATATATAGGTATACATTGTCACTTGTAAGCTTAAGTTTAATAAACTGCAATTTTGATCAATTCTTGTTTAGAAAGAAAGTACGAATTCTGCATAAACGTCGCCAGCAGTAGCAAATAATACCTACCTGCTACATATGACAAAATTCCTGGAATTTCAATGTTTTTGTTATCACAGGTACAAATGGTGATAGGGAAATGATTGCATCCTTAATGATGGCTAACTTCGACGTGTTTGATGTGACCATGAGTGACTTGCAAAACAAGAGGATTACATTAGATGCATTCCAAGGCTTGGTCTTCCCGGGTGGATTCAGTTACGCAGGTATTTTTATTTCAGCAACTTGCTATTGATGACCTAATTTAGATATATATTTGTAGAAATTTTTCTTTCTTCTGCATACTGATATAATTGTAATAATAATTAATAGACGTGTTAATTAGACGTGGCTAAATGTAAAACATGTCTTCGTTTTACGTTCTCTCGTCTCTTCTCTCGTCTGAAGTACTAACACAAAACACAGTGATTTTGAATCCAAACAAACATAAAGTGGTCTGATTAAATGATTTATTATTAATAATACTAGTGCATTCTTTTAGATACATTGGGCTCGGCAAAGGGTTGGGCCGCAGGCATTATGTTCTCAGAATCTCTTAATGCCCAATTCTCCAACTTCAAGAATAGATCTGATACATTCTCTTTGGGAGTTTGTAATGGTTGCCAACTGATGGCACTCCTTGGGTGGATTGATCCTGTTGATGCCAAGGGTGATAATAAAACTCAGATATTCCTGGACCACAATCTTTCCGAGAGGTGATCAGATTATTTTTATTTAAAACTAATATAAAAATATTCTAGTAATAACTGTTTTATAACAATAATAATTAATATAAAAATATTCTGACATATATTACTTAATGCTATCTACGCCTTAGTTCATTCAAGCAATTTGTCTTCTTGATTCTAGAAATTCGATAAACATACTAACTTTACTTACATGTTTTTTTTTGAAAATACATAAAAAATAAGTAGATAATAAAGGAAAGCTGATGATGAAATTAGAAACACCATGATAAGGCCATAAATGAACACTGTTCATGTCATTCATAGGTTTGAATGTCGCTGGAGTGCAATCAAGATAAATGAAGACAAGACTGATGTCTGGTTCAGCGGTATGAAGGACAGCATACTTGGCGTTTGGGTGGCTCACGGAGAAGGGCGGTTCGCCGTCTCAGAATCTCATTTGTTGGAGAAACTACATAAGAATGGACAGATTGCCATGCAATATGTAGATGACGATGGATCACCTACTGAAGCTTATCCTATGAACCCTAATGGCAGTCCATGTAAGTAACAACTTTAATACTAAGTAAATAAAAAATCGCGCCTGTTTATACAACTATAGTGTATCCAATCATTTATTTAACTTTTGACAGCTCTAATACTTAATCAAATAGTGATACCCTGACCCATTACCGATTCGATTTCTTTTATCGATCGATTTTGTACATGAAGAAGTTTTAATCGATTTAACACACTCATTGTTTTTCCGATAATTTCGTAATTTTATCGATTATTAAACCGCAACACCGGACGCGTAGCGGACATTTTGTAGTTAGTCATAATTCACATTTTCATACGTCGAGTTGAGTATTTTTATTCCTCCGTATTGATTTATTTGTGAATTCTCACGTTTGGTTGAGTTGAGCGTATCGTCCCTCCCTTCGTTACTGTCAAAATGCCAAAAATAAAGGTGCTCAAAGGACAAACAAGAGAGTTTGTCTTGCGACTTCGTGAATACTTTGAAAAGGAGAGCTGTAATAATGGGCCTCTTATATCAGTGACTCAAGTTCAGAGACCGTGTGATTTGATATAAAATATAATCACAATAATGTTTTTGTATGTTTTATTAATATAATCGAAAATCGATTTATTTCAAACCCGTTTTTATAGTCTGTGGTCATTCATTATGAATGACACATCTCTAAGTGGGCGGAGCCCGTCCATGAAGTACAGTATTCCCTCTAGTACATTGATCAAAAATTATTACAAAACTTTATGTGCGTGATCTGTCAAAAGTTAAATAAACGATTGGACGCACTATAGTCATCAACATAATTATCTGAACTAAAATTCTTCATGCATTATCCATTTTCATTTTCAAAACAGCGTAAAAATAGTAGACTATTATAATAGACTCGCTTTCTCTCTCTTTCTCACTCAAATCAAAGTATCTTCACGACAAATTTCAATAAAAGTGCAGCTGTTTAGCCGTGAAAGCGTAAAGGATACAGTTATTTTTGAATTTGTAATATTAGTCTGGACTAGCCGAGTCCCGCGGTTATTATTGTGTCGCGGGGCGAACCTAGTCTAAAAGAAGTTACTCCTTATATCATCAGCTACCTATTAGTGAAAGTCCCGTCAAAATCGGTCCAGCCGTTCCAGAGATTAGCCGGAACAAACAGACAGACAAAACTTGTAACTGCCAAACCACAAAAAAGCCGAAGAATAGAACAATATACATACTCATACTAATTTTGTATCAATTAAGTAGCACTCAAATCTTATTCCATATTTTTTCTGCAGTGGGTATAGCAGGCGTGCGGTCTCAGGATGGCCGTCATATCGCCATGATGCCTCACCCCGAAAGGTGTGTGTTACGTTGGCAATGCGCTGTGCCTCCAGCTGTCCCGTCCACCATTTCTAATTCAAATAGCCAAGCTTCACCATGGCTCAGACTTTTCCAGAATGCTTATTCATGGGCTTCCAAACATTAGAAGTAAGATGTCACAGTTATACTATTACGATTCATGTTCCTCTGAAAGTGTTATTATGCATAAAAAATAAGAGAAAATTTATAATGTGAAATGACAAATTTTTTAAGGCTCTGATTAAAAGAAAACTATTTACTTACTATTTTTTCTACAAAATATTAATATTAAATATAGATATTTGTCTTCCATTTACAATTTTTACATTCCATGAAAATTCGATGTGCTTTCACTTATTAAATAATTTTAGTAATTTTCGATTTTAGAAAAATATTATATACTTGTTTTCTAATTGTTACATGTTTCGAGTGTAAAAAATTACACATTTGTAACTTAGTGGTTAAGGAAAAATATACTATTTTCAAGTTATTTATTTGTATTATTCTTACTTAAGGTATTTTCCGCCATATGAAGACGTAGGCACATCATATTTATGTAAACTAATAATTATGATATTTTAATCGAACCGACTATTTTCAAATAACAATAAAGTATGTCCAGAAAATATATAGGTATCTAAAATATGTATATTCAAATAAATGTATTTATTCAGGAAGTATCACTAACTACCTGCATGCAGTTTGTGGGTACATATTTACCTTTCAAAGTAATAATGCTCACTAGATCATGTTTTATTTTTCAGCTTATATATTAGATGGAAGACATATCAAAAATTGTGGAGCAAAAATTAAATGGAGTATACTTTCAGTTTGAGTATACAAAACATTTACTTTAGCTTGTACTAAATAATTAATTTGGTTATGAATAGAGTTATAGCCTTGCAATATGCTGTATTTTAGTAAAGTATTTTGTACAGTAAGTTTTCCACACTGCACTAAAGACGACACTAAAATGGAACAGTTAAGATCTCATCTTAATGGCAATTCTTAGATCTAAAAGCATGGATTATCAGGACAAATGTAATGAGATATATCTGAACTATAGTCGAGCCATTACTAATGTGCGAACTGAGTTACTTCATAGGAATGTGACAATGCCGCGCCACTCGATAAAGGGATGATGCTCGGACGCAGGTAGCTAAGACGACGCGGTCGTTGATGACTAATGTAGATAAATTAATAGTAAATAGTGTTTATAAAAATTGTGTTATTCTCTTTCCATTTTTTTATTTTCTTTTCGACAGTTCAAGAAAGTTCGAAATCAGTGAGGCCCTTACACGTTACCGATTAGATTTGAATTGATAAGCGACATTATTAATGAGTAACTTTCAATCGATTTAATGAAATATTTTTTTATTTAAATATTAATTATTTGGTTATTAGTTTTTGAAATTATATATGAAATAAATTAATATATAAACAATATAATAAATTAGAAATGTTTTTACATATAAATAATATAACTAATAGGTCTTTACCTATGAAATTGCCATTTTGTATGCAATAAGTGAAAGTACTTATTTTTTCAAACTTTTTTATTTCTGTTATTCGAAGTAATCACCCATGCAATCGCCGCATCTTTGCCAACGCATTGGCAATGTTTATTGATGCCCTTGTAAAATTCAGCTGGACGGGAGGCAACAAACTCTTCAAAGGCATTTTGTACTACCTCTCGGGAATTGAATTTTTTACCCACTAAAAAGTTGTCTAAATTTTGGAAAAAGATATAGTTGGAAGGTGCAAGGTCTGGTGAGTATGGCGGATGAGGGAGAGCTTCCAACCCCAGCTTTTGCAGCTTGGAGACTGTATATTTTCATTTACAACTACCAATTCTAAAAAAAATTGGTAATTAAAAAATAAGAGAATGTCATAAGGAGAATTATAGTAGATTGTTTAATTATTGTAAAGTTCTTTCCATATTCGATAATCATATTCTTATGACAGTATGCGAAGGTCACGACCGGCTAAACATACTACAAAAAAACTCAAGACCCGAACATTTACGACTAAGCTATCTATCCTATTTTATAATAGACTAGCTGACCCACGCAACCTCGTTTGCGCCTTATATTGCCCGTAGCGTAAAAATTTCCTCCGTTTTTGAAACATTATTCATTGTTGCTCCGCTCCTATTAGTAGTAGCGTGATGATATATACCCTATAGCCTTCCTCGATAAATAAATAAATATTTCGGACATCTAACACACAACGCCATCTAGTCCCAAGCTAAGCAGAGCTTGTGTTATGGGTACTAGACAACTGATACAAATACATATATACTTTTTTTTTTGTAAATACATACATATTATACATAGAAAACACCCAAACTCCGAAACAAATATTTGTAGATCATACAAACATTTGGTCCGACCCGGGAATCGAACCCGAGACCTCATGATCAGCAGTCGCACACGCCGACCGCGAGACCAACGAGGCAGATAAATGGACTATCTAACACCGAAAGAATTTTTCAAATCGGACCAGTGGTTCCTGAGATTAGCGTGTTCAAACAAACAAACAAAGTCTTCAGCTTTATATATTAGTATAGATATAGTTAACGCATTGTGCGATATTTGGTGCTAAATGTGTTAAATTCAGCACCAAATAGGGAAGGTTTGAACAGTAAAGAATTTAAAATAACTTGAAATACAAATGTCACGTGTACTATGTAGCGGACACAGCTTGGTGTTGATATATTGTATAGGGAGGTACGATGTAAATTTTTACTTGTGTACTCTCAGCAAGTGAATCACCTATTGCAAGGTAGGTATCTCTTAATTTATCTACTCAACTAGCGGCGAATTACTAACCACTAATAAACTTTAGATAGGTTTTTCTATTTAGGTTCAGTAATGTATTACAGTAATTATATGTTTTTTTTTGAAAAAAAATGTAGGTACTTTGTGCTTAACCGTGATTTATTTTTAAGCTGTATCCTCCATTTAAGTCAGTCTTTATTTAGGTTTATTCAGCACCGCGTATCGCGCTCGGTATGTCAACTTATGACCTAAGCCATCGGGTCCAGTATGCTGCCACAAAAACAATAAACACGGTGGTCAGGTCTGGAAGGGTTGAACGTAATGTTTTAGAAGCAGATATAAAAAAATCATACTAAACAATATTTCGCATTATTTGCTAAAACTTTCCCTCATCACCTGCTATTGACTATCGACAAATCCCTTTTTATTGTTACAAACCACACTAGAAGTTCAAGTTTCAAGGTAGTAGAAAATCAACGTAAAATGACAGCGTTCATGCTGTCGTGTTTCGTTGGTGAGTGCGAGACCGGAGGCCCAATGATGCAGAAGCATCACTAGCCCGCCATGGTGTGGGTCACCATGCTGCATTGTCGCATTCGCAGTATGGTGAGCACCACTCTTGGATTCTGCTTATGCTCATATATCAGGCAGAGTAGAGTCATTTTGGCAGGGCCAAACATAAAAAAAAGAAAGTGCGAGCGAGAGTTCCGATATGCCTATAAGTGGAGCGAGAGGATTAATAAAAATGATTTATGACTCAGTTCGCACGTTTGTAATGGCCTGACTATAGCAAAGCATTGCCTCCTAATTTGGGAAATCCTTCTTTTTACAGTACACTAATATATGGTACAAGAGAAGGTGAAGATCAACTTACACCTACCTGATAATCAGATGAGACTTTTTTTTGAAAGATTACTAATTAATGAACGCTCCTATGTTGGCTTGCTTATAGCAAAATAGTCATAAATATATTTTTGATTGACAATTAAATTTAGTCCCAAATGTTAATTTACTACAAGAGAATATGCCTAGGTAGCTTTGCTCGTATAGCATTTTATTACAAAGACAACTCCCGCGTTAGGAATATACATCCTGATCGAGGGGGACTTTACAAACATAAGTACATGAAACATTGTTGTACCGTGGGTGCCCACGGGGCTCAGCTAGTAAGAAATATTATGATATGTGTGCCTGCAAAAAAAGTATATAAAGTTAATTTTAAGAAAATAGTCATGTAACATTTACAATATGCTTTGTGTTCATTTATTAATAAAGATTTAAAAAAATGTGTCATCGCCAGATGTAAGATTATTATAGTCTAAGAGCCATCTTAGACTAATAATCTTACATGTGAATTTATCTTACTTCAATAATAAGTTATGGTTTAAGGATGCTTTTTTAATAACAAGATGCTTCTGCCCAAACTCTAAGCATGTTCATTAACATTAAATAAACTTAATAGCTAGATACTCTATTTGTCATCTGTGTTTAGTTACAAAACTGTATGCATAATATAAAGAATATATATTTGTTATACATATGCAAGACAAACATCAAATGTTCATTGCCATTACTTCTTGAATAGATGTAGCAAGATCTTTTCTTCTAGACTTTTCAAGAGCATCACAAAGAACGAAGAACCACTTGTCTGGATCTGCCTTTACATATTCAAATTCTTTCATAACTTTAGTAGCCTTCTCAATGAGAGTTCGACTTTGACAATCAATTTCATCTATGCGGCATTCACGAACTTTTAAATTTCTTCCGAGGTCACGCCAAAAGCTACCAATTTCTTCAATAATGGTTTGGAAAATCCTTTGCTTTTTTCTTTTACTTACAGTTTTTGTACATGGAGCGTTACTGTTCATTATGTAACTTTCATCTGGTTCCTTTTCAATATTTTGTGCAGCAACTGTAAATATTAAGTACTGTCTGTACAATGTTAATTTACAGATCACCAATAAACTCATACACTAGTAGTTAAGCTAGATTCAGTTCAAGAGTTAGTTCAGCCGGATTAAAGAGATATTTAGAAGCTAAATCTTTCCTAACTACATTCTATAAATATTAAATTATATAGATTTCTAACCAACGGATTGATAAAAAGTGGAGAACTATTTTCTATAATAAGTTGCAGGTTTAACCAAGTCCATTATGTACTTGGGACTGAGCACCTGTAATACTAATAAAAAGGAAAATCTATATAACCAGGAAGACATTGTTCCACTGTGGATTGTGGTAGGCTAATGAAGATTCTTTCACTAATAGAAAATACACCATTATTCTCTGGACCATAAAACCATATTGTCTATACTTAATTACCATAAAAGCTTACCATAATAATTTCCATATTCCCTTGGTACATGAGTATTTTCATAAACAGATATTTTATTCAATAACTCTTCAGAATTTGGCAACTTTAGGACAATTTTTTTTAAGCTTTTTACGTTATCTTCCGACAGTATATCTCGGAATTCCAAAACACTCAATAATTGCCTTATTGTTTTGATTTGTTCAAATCGTCTAATTGAATTGATTCCTGTACAAAATAATTCTTTTATGGAGCTTAATACTTCGTTGTGTCTTTCAGCTTGTACCACTGCTAAAACTATACATTGTTTTAGTTGTGTGTAATCCGATAAAGTCATTTTGAGTTCACAGCAGGGGGTTTGTTTAGTCACTAAAAATTGGTCGAAGTACTTATTTAGAGAGAGACACGACGAAATAACACAAAAAATTACGAAATTTGTCGTACACTAGTTTTAAAATGCTAAATATTTTTATCAAAAAGGCTTATTTTGTCATTTGTCATACAATGATGTCATTTCATTCCACACTTTAATAATTTACATGCACTAGAAATTTTATTTTTTGGTATATCTTAAATAGAGTAATAAAGATAATTATATTTGACATTTAATAATTATAATATTTTAAAAGTATTTCATAAATGCTTTATACTAAACAACAATATCTTGTACAAAATTCACGATCTGAAAAATTGAGTAATGGAATTGCACATTAGTACGCTGCGTGAAATGAACTGTTTTCAAGAAAAGGTGAGTTTCTTTACGGCAGGGGAGTTCCCAATTTCTGGAAAATGTCTAACTAGAGTTGTAATGCATTACGATTTTTCTAATACAGTATTGCACCAAAACAAATCTGAGAGGAATGTCTTGATTTTGAATCGAGTTATTCCTCGCAATAATTAAATTACTCAATACTGATAATTTATTTTTACGTTTGCCTTGGGAATTATATTTTCTGTATTTATGACTGCAGCAGCAGAGTCATCTTATTTTCCGTTTTGCGCCTATTTGACACGATAGCTGAGATACGCTGAGGCATGATATATGGTCAGGACTCCGAATCACAGTGCACAACTGCTTAGGCCCTCTATTCTTTGTAATTGCTCCTTGGGCCCATTACACAAGAAGAAAATATTTAATCTTTTCATTAGTTGCATTAGCATTGTATAAAGTAAAATAAAACTAAAAAATACTAAAAATTATCACTAGGTAAACTATGATTGTGGGCCTACTATGATGTATGGCCTTCATTTGCTTACACTTGGAAATATCAGACATTAAGGCTCAATACACCTATCTACATAGGATGGTGTAGGAATTCTTTTGAGTCGTTGTGCTAAACGCGCCTTATTGTTTAATTGATTGGAAAATACAAGCCAAAAAAATAATGGCTTCACAGCCTTCACCATGTGCTTATCCTGCGCAGCTGCGTGCATAGTTTGTGACGAAAAGGTCTTCTATCGGCTTACTTTTAAAACACGCCGTACACAGAATAAATCATAACTTCAAATTTTTCCGAGATACTTTGTAGAACATTTATAGTGTAACAGAACATAAAAATAAGGCAGCAATGTCATCTTATATAGGAGAAGAGACTTTATATTTGGCATTGCAGCGGTTATTGCGTTTTTATCACAAAGTAAGTAAAACATATCATTTTTACTGTGAAACATTGTTATGTAGGGACTCTTGTTTGTATTTATTTTACCTGTCATTAATTAAAATAACTACTGTCACTAGTAGGTACCTATTCTTAGTCTTAGTTAAAGAATGAGTGCTCAATTTCTACATATTGATAATACCTAATTATTATGTGTATATATTATGCGTTATTATTTTTACAAGTGGTTGTTTAAGTTTAACCTACATGACCTGTATATTCACCTGTGTATTTGACCGTTAGAAAATGGTTTTTAAAAAAATCATAAAAATAAATTTAATAAATGCAGATTTAGAAAAAAAAATGGGACGCTGGTCCATATATTTGATTACTTTTTAAAATCACTACTCAATAGGTACTATGTACTACTAATTTGTTATCTCTAGTTTATCTACTACCCTCATTTACAGTTTTTTCTTTTTTCATTCTATTTCGATAAGTAACAATCAGTTTTACGACGACGGTAATGAATGTAATATTTTTGAATTTATATCTGATGGCTACTAAGTTAAGATATAGTTACAAATTCTGCTACAGTTCCTAAGTAGTAATTTGAAAAAATAGCCAATTAGTTTGTTACTTCTGTATTTAATTTCTAAACAAGAAAAACGTGTGCAAAATGTGCATTGAACATTATGAAAATCGGAGAAAAGAACATATAAAACTTCGAAGTGAAGAAAATCTATGTTTTCCTTCAACACATTTCCGTGAATTGCCTCTTTAGCTGAAGAAGACGAGTAGGGGAGGACGGTGATTCACCCGATACGGAGATGGATATAGGCACAGCTGTCCTATAGACCAGTAATCAGAACATCGCCTTAGCCAGACAGGGTTCACGTATCACATTCAAATATTTGACAAAATCAAGAAAAGCAACTGCTTTTGGGTTGTCGTATCTTAGAGCTGAGAGTGAGAAAAGTGTACAGGCCATTAATTAGAGAGCCTATATTGGATGGTATTAAGCTATAAAATATATTATTACCTTGATCAATTAGGTAAAGCAAAAATAATACGTCTAAATTATTCATTCATCCTATATAAAAGAAAATATTAATGACCTATTTATCTATATTTTGTTTACAAATGACTGACCTAAACGTTTTGTGTGATCATTATATTATTTATTGAACTCTTATCGTTATCTACAGTACTCACAAGTTGCTTTGACCTTTATATCAGTACATTACTGTCGCTTTCGTAAGATACACAGTAACATGGTCAATATATTTTAATTGTCACACTTTATACTATTTAAAATAAAATGCATCGATTTATAAAACGTGGTTTGGTAGTTAGGAGCTCCTTTAATAGTTTCCAAAAAAACTTTCCTGGTGGAAAGCTATGGAAAAATAGTGTACGTTGTGTTACACAAAGTTCGAAGTCAGAGAGTTTGTTTCCTGATCGCACAGATTTTCCAAGTAAACATATAGGTCCTCGAGGTGAAGATGTAGTGACTATGTTGGATTTTCTTGGTTACAAGGTAAATAATTAACATCTTCCTACTACTTTTTATAGCGAATTCTGTTATTTCTTATGTTTTATTTTCTTTTCAGAACTTAGATCAACTAACTAATGATGCAGTACCGAAGCAAATTCAGTATCCTGGACTTATGGATATCAGCGCACCTATTAGTAAGGATTATAGCCTATGGACTAATAATGTACATATTTGATATAAAAATATTTACTTTAACATGTCCTTGTTATTATAGGTGAATACGAGCTGATTGAGCGAGTTCGTAAGATTTCTGAAAAAAATCAGATATGGCGATCGTATATTGGAATGGGTTATCATAATTGTTGCGTGCCGCATACCATCATGCGTAACATCTTTGAAAATCCTGGATGGTAATTGACAACTTTTAATATTTCTTTTCTTTTAATATGGGAGAGGGGTTGGGGTATGGGCTTCCTGTATCCCACGCTGCCTCTGCCCTTGGGCGACTTTTGCCCAACTTGGGTGGAGCCAGCGTCGCAACGCGACACCTCTACACGGGGGTGGTCCGGTCGATGGCGCTGTATGGGGCACCGGTGTGGGTGGCGGCTCTGACCGCCCTCAATAAGGCCCGCCTCTGGCGGCCTCAGAGGGTATTGGCGGTCAGAGCCATACGCGGATACCGCGCGGTGTCCACCGAGGCGGCGTGCGCCTTGGCCGGAACACCTCCGTGGGATTTGGAGGCGGAAGTGCTCGCCGAAGTTTATCGACGGGTGGCTGAATTCCGGGCGGAGAGAGGCATTCGCCCTCCGCCCGAAGAGGTACGCGAGTGGCGTGAAGCCGCCCGTCGAGCCACGATGGCTCGCTGGTCGTTCCGGCTGGAGACTCCACGCGCTGGCTTTGCTGCCGTGGAGGCTCTCCAGCCGGTCATCCGCGAGTGGGCAGGGCGGCAGCACGGGACCCTTTCCTTCCGACTGACGCAGGTTCTTTCCGGGTACGGATGCTTCGGAAAGGGCCTGCACTCGGTCGCCAGGAGGGAACTGAGTCCCGCCTGCCACCACTGCGACTGCAGTGAGGACTCGGCCCAGCATACGCTGGCGATTTGCCCCGCATGGGCGTCGCAGCGTCGGGCCCTCACTGCAGTCATCGGAGGAGATCTGTCGCTACCGGCGGTCATATGCTCCATGGCCGGTAGCGACAGCAGTTTTACCGCGGTCGCAGCCTTCTGCGAAGACGTAATTTCGCAGAAGGAGGCGGCGGAGAAGGCCCGGGAGGATGATATCCACTCGGACCCGATCCGTCGCCGGCGAACCGGGCGGCGGAGGCGCGCCTATCAGCGCCTCATGCCGCCCTGAGTGTGGCCGCGGATGGTCGGGATGGGTTTTCCCCACCATCCGCTTTAGTGGCCGCCCGCGAGGGGGCGACGTTACGCGTGTGCCGTACGTCGCCTAATTAGAGAGGTTACCAGCAGACGGTGCCCGCTTCAGTGCGGGCAGGCGCTGGGAGGGGTCCGGATGTGTTAATAACAGCAGTTCCCGGATCCCTCCCGTCTCAGGCGCAGAGTGGCACACCGTGTGGTTTTAGTCGGTTCGATTCCGACACACCGCCCCGCCGCAAACCCCGGCGGGGTGACGGCCCGAGGGGGTTTCCACACGTTAAAAAAAAAAAAAAAAAATGCGCTTCCTGTATCCTCACTGACTCGGTGAAACGCAGTGCAAGCATGGGTGTTGTGACAGCCGACTAAGGGAGTAAAGTATGCAGGAAAATAGCACTTTAGAAAAACTTAAAACAAACCATAAACCAACCCTCTATCCAGCATTGTGGTGTAGTAGGCAAAAACTTCCTCTCTAACGAGGGTTCTATGTCCAGCAGTGGACTATCAAAGACTGCTGATGATGATGAAGAAACGTATAGTATGAAAGTGAAAGAGTGAATGTAATTCATGTTGCTACTTATTTTGACGACTTTTGTATTAATAATTAACAGGACAACCCAATACACACCATACCAACCGGAAGTAGCGCAAGGAAGATTGGAAAGTCTTCTTAATTATCAGACAATGGTCAGTGATCTCACAGGATTAGATGTTGCGAATGCATCACTATTAGATGAAGGCACTGCTGCAGCTGAAGGATTATCACTATGCCATAGGTATTAATTTATTTTCATTACGGTCTTACATCAGACTCGGTTTTATTGGTTATCATGATCCAGTGAAATACCAGATTTTAAAGATTTTTTAATTATTGTTACATTTCGTATAGTAAAAAATGTTTATTGCAGACATAACAAGAGAAAAAAATTCGTTGTATCGGAAAGAATACATCCTCAAACTTTGGCTGTAGTTCAAACACGACTTGATGCTTTGGGTTTGGAAGTAGATGTTGTATCCGATGTTCGTCAAGTAGATTTTGCTCAAAGAGATATATCCGCTGTTTTACTGCAATGTCCAGATACCAGAGGCTTAATTTATGATTACTCAGGTTTAGCCGCGGAAGCTCAAGAACACGGTGTAAGTAACCCTATAATTAATTTACAGAAAGTAGAGAGTCTTTTTAATTTTAGTTCAAATCCTCATTTTTGTTTTCACCAACAGACACTAGTAGTTGTTGCAACGGATTTACTGGCTCTTGCTTTGTTGCGACCACCAGCAGAATGTGGAGCTGCATTGGCAGTAGGAACATCACAACGGTTGGGCGTACCTCTAGGTTACGGAGGCCCACACGCTGGCTTTTTTGCAGCCAAACAATCTCTCGTGCGTTTGATGCCGGGCCGTATGGTGGGAGTTACCAGGGATGCAGCTGGAAGAGATGCTTATAGGTACATTTTAATATTTCGTCAACTTTTAAGGAGAAGTCTATGTCCAGCATAGGACTGTTAAAAGCTGTTGATGGTGATGACTTTTAGATACATATTAATAATATCGTTTCAATCAATTCCTGGATTAAAATACCAAAACTTTTATAAGTGTACACATAAAGGCACGTTTTTTCTCGACGCTTTACAATGTTTTCAGAGTTTTCTCTGGACACAATTCAAGGTTGAGATATTGATGTGGTTGATTAGAGATATTGATTGGTAGTTGCATTGTTGCAGTTTTAGCATCAGATTCTATAGTTCACATAATTATGGTTTGGGCAGAGATGTATATAGTGTGTTTTTATACTTACTTAGATTAGCTCTTCAGACTCGTGAGCAGCATATACGAAGAGATAAAGCTACATCTAATATTTGCACAGCTCAAGCACTATTGGCTAACATGTCTGCTATGTATGCTGTATACCATGGTCCTCAAGGTCTTCGGGATATCGCAACTCGTGTGCATAATGCTACGCTTGTTTTAGATCGTGGTAAGTAGAATTTAGACGAACCTTTTATTTTAAAACATAAATGAGCTTATTTATTCATACATTTATATGTTTTAGGAATAAAACAACGTGGTCATAAGCAATCTAATGACGTATACTTTGACACCCTTCACATCGTGCCTCTATCAGAACATGATACAAGTGCGATTAAAGATCGGGCACAGCAAAAGAAGATAAATTTACGATACTTCGATGACGGTGCTGTTGGTGTAGCTTTAGATGAAACCACTACTAGTGAGGACGTTGATGATCTCTTATGGATATTTGATTGTAAACCAGTTAAAGAGGTAACTCAAACTGACACTCGTCTAAGTTTGTATGAAATAGAAACTTTTTAAATTTGAATGCCTCGGTGGCGCTGTGGTAGCGTATGCGACTACGGTGCTTGAGGTCTCGGGTTCCATTTTCCGGTCAGACCCTATGTTTGTATCATCTGCAAATATTTGTTTCGGAGTTTGGGTTTTTTCTATGTATAATATGTATGTATTTACAAAAAAAGAGTATATATATGTATTTCTATCAGTTGTCTAGTACCCATAACACAAGCTCGGACCATCGGCACAACGACCAACGACACATATGTTAAATGTCCGAAATATTTATTTATTTTTAAAGAACACTTCTTATGCAATTAAAACTTACTTTTATTGATCGACATCTAATATTTCCATAGGTAATAAAAGAAGATGACATCAAAGCTAACAGCCTGCAGAAAGGATCGTTTAGAAGAACGTCACCTTATTTAACTCATCCTGTGTTCAACATGCATCACTCGGAAACTAGTATAGTCCGTTACATGAAAAGATTGGAAAACAAAGACGTCTCGCTCGTCCATTCTATGATTCCATTAGTAAGTAATTTTAAAATCAGCCTACTTACCATGGTTCCTATCGAAGTACGTTAATTGAATTCCCCATTTCCTTACATTTATTCTGTTTGTGATTTTGTAAATTTTATTTTTTACCTACTTAAATGTTTGTTATCATATATTTTATTTCTTTTATCTACAAACAACGATATTGTACTTGTTACTAAGTGACTGTAAGTTTAAAATTACTATTTACTAACTTTTATTGCGTGTATTATCTAGCTTTAAACTCTTAAAGCTAGATAAAACACGCAAACAAAGTAGAACACACATTCATAATTGAAGATATTGAATGTATAATACCCTACATAAACTATTTGTTAATGTGCACAGGGTTCCTGTACAATGAAACTAAACTCCACAACGGAAATGATGCCGTGTTCGTTCAAACACTTCACAGACATCCATCCCTTTGCACCTCTCGACCAATGCAAAGGGTATCACATACTATTCGAGGAATTGGCCCGAGATTTGTGTGCCGTCACGGGATACGATCGTGTCTCGTTCCAGCCCAACAGGCGAGTCGTGACTATGATAACATTTTCCTGCGCTCATTTCGGATTCTTATGTATTTATCTGCCATCTAAAGAGAATTTAAAATATTATTTTTATTGTTAGTTCTCATATGAAACCTTTGTTTTATCTTTGTGAGTTTTTAAATAAAGAATCTGATTCCCTTGATTCTTGGAGTATTGATTATAATTTTGTGCATTTTTTTTTGTAGTGGAGCCCAAGGTGAATACGCCGGATTGCGTACTATAAAACGCTATCATGAATTCCGTGGTGATACGGGACGTAATATTTGTTTGATCCCAGTCAGCGCACACGGCACGAATCCTGCATCTGCGCATATGGCTGGTATGCTTGTTTGCGCTATCCGCGTTACACCTTCTGGGGATATCGACATGGCGCATTTGAAGGAAAAGGTAAGAAGAACCCTAAGTACTATAAAGTATTATTTTACACAATCATGTTTCATGTCTAACCCAGCTCACCTCTGTAATGATAGACTCTCTTAGCACAAGCAAAATATTTCTAGCGCATGACTTAAGCGATTTAATAGATTACGTGAGTTAATAATATGCAATAAGATTATAACATAACTTATATTGCGTTATATTTATACCGTTTTTCTTCAAGTTTTTGATGTAGATTAGCGGTTTGAAACTAGACACTAAATTAGGAGTCCTAAGAACATTTAAAAAAAAATTAACATAACTTTATGATTTAAGATTTCATGTATAGTTTTTTCTAGGTTGAAGAGCATAGCGCGAACATTTCCTGCCTGATGTTAACTTACCCTAGCACGTTCGGTGTATTTGAAGAACGTGCCGCTGATGTATGTGCTTTAGTACATGCACATGGTGGACAAGTGTACCTTGATGGTGCTAATATGAATGCTCAGGTGCGTTGCTTTTCTCATTATTATTTACAGCAAATAATTTATTTTTTCCTTCTCTATCCTGTAATCTGTAAAAGCAATTCGTGAAAAGAGACAGAAGCTATTAAATATCCTACTAATATCCTACTAATCACGCTATATATCACACTATTATTATAAATGCGAACTAATGTTAAGCGCTAATGTTACTCTTTCACGCAAAAACTACTGAACGGATTTGAATGAAACTTGACAGTAATATAGCAAATACATCAGAATAACACATAGGTTACTACTGCCGCGATAACCGACATACACGCGGGCAACAGCTAGTGTTTTATAATGACAGATATAGAAATTTGTGTTCCTGATTACGATGGTATCACAATAACAGATCCACTTTAGCCGGAGATTTTGCCAGCCCTTTTTTTTTTTTTAACGTGTGGAAACCCCCTCGGGCCGTCACCCTGCCGGGGTTTGCGGCGGGGCGGTGTGTCGGAATCGAACCGACTAAAACCACACGGTGTGCCACTCTGCGCCTGAGACGGGAGGGATCCGGGAACTGCTGTTATTCTCCTTTCCCTTATCTCCTCATACTTCACACAAGGCACAACAAAATTAAGACTTGGGCATCATTCTGTGTCGAAGGCGCTTACGATGGGGTGTCCTCAGGGCTCGGTGCTAGGTCCATGCTTGTGGAATATAGGCTTCGACGATTTTCTTACAATACCTATACCACCCGGATGTACTCTAAACGCGTATGCGGACGACGGTTTATTACTGGTGGAATCTGATACTAGAGCGGGGCTTGAGAGTCTGGCTAATAGATGTTTGAACTTAGTATCTCTTTGGGGTGTACGTAATCGCTTGACTTTTGCACCAAACAAAACCTTCCAGCTACTTCTGAAAGGTAACCTCAAATCACCGCCGTGTATTAAATTTCAAAATGTTACTGTTAAAAATAAAACCTCGGTTTGCTATTTGGGATTAGTTTTAGAAAGAAATTTTTCATTTATCGAACATATTAGAACAGTTAATGAAAAGTCTAAAAAAAGTTTCTTTGCTCTGACGAGAATATCAACTGCAACATGGGGTCTTTCATTTAATACATTAAAAATCATATATGGAGCTACTTATTTGGGTGCTGTTTGCTATGGTGCTCCCGTATGGGCCGATAGAGCGACTGTAGGTGCTGTCCGTCGCAAACTGCTACAAGGCCAACGACTTGCATTGATCTTCTTATGCAAAGCATATAGGACGGTTAGTACTGAGGCTTTACCGGTGTTGGCGGGTGTTCTTCCGGTCGATCTCGAGGTGCAAAGACGTGCAGCCATATACTATTCTACAAAACAAAACATGGAATGCGATTTTTTGGGCGTACGAGACCGCGATAAAATCATAAGATTGTTTCAACAGCAATCCAATGTCTATGACGACCTAATGGATGAATGGCAACAACGATGGGACGAATCATCTAAGGGGCGCCACCTCTACCAGTTCTTTCCATCTGTTCGCGAACGGATGTCGAGGACATGGCTCGAGGTAGATCACTGTGTCGCTCAATTTCTTACGGGCCACGGTAACTTTAAGAGCAAACTACACTCATTTAAATTAGTCGATTCACCATTGTGTCAATGCTCAACACCCGATACTAGCTGTGAACAGTCGGCTCATCATGTTCTCTGGGAGTGTAGTCTTTGGTACAATGAACGTAACACAATGCTAAATAGCTTACAAATGACATCTGGGGCGGTATACTATGGGGATCTTGTGTCAACTGCGGTGAATTTCCGTGCGTTTAGGCGATTCTGCCATACATACTATAGTAATCAAATATAGCTCACTTAGGACCCCTAATACTTTATCCGTGGTGCTTCCCGGTTTAAAAAAAGGTGTCTGCCTATTTTGACTTCATTTTGTCTCCCGCTTTGCTAAGGAGGGAAGTGGACTTATCATATTTCCAACTCCTCCTGTTTTTCTTCTGATTAATTTCGTTGCGGGTTCCAAGACAGTTAATATTTTTTCCTGGGACTTCCCGAGTGTCATAACTCGGTGTGTTCGTGGGTCACTGCTGTTGATCCTGGTGTACAGGAGTTACAGCGGTGGGCGTGTGGGTGGGATTAGTCCCAACAAAAAAAAAAAAAAACTGCTGTTATTAACACATCCGCAGAGATTTTGCCAGCCCTAACTTAAGCTTGACATGTTATCATAGTTTTGGTTAATGTTAGTCAAGTAGTAGCGCTTAAAGTACTTGTTAACAGACTTTAAAAAAGGAGGAGGATCTCAATTCAACCGTTATTTTTAATGTAGATATTATTTTAGTTGTATTCGGTCTTATTATTATGATTGTTACTACAACTTGGTCTTTTGATTGCTTTATTTATTAAATTTTAGGTTGGCCTTTGTAGGCCTGGCGACTACGGGAGTGATGTGTCACATTTAAACTTGCACAAAACGTTTTGTATTCCTCACGGTGGTGGAGGACCTGGTATGGGACCTATTGGAGTGTAAGTACTAATATAAATTTATTTATTACTAGTTGAGTTCCACGGTGTTATCCGCGATTAATGTCGTACCGCGGGTCACGCCGCGGGACTATGCTAGTAAAAAAAAGTAGCCTAAGTTACTTCTTATATCATCAGATTCATCAGCTACCTACCAGTGACAGTCCCGTCGAAATCGCCCCAGCCGTTCTAGAGATTAGCCGGAGCAAACAGACAGACAAAAATTGTAAAAAATGTGATTTTGGTATTTGTACCGTGTATGCATACATACGCATTTAGTAAAAAGCGGTTATTTTAATATTACAGTTATTATCCAATTTTATTTATTTGTATAGATTTTCATTTTTCTCACAAAATTAGTTTACCTACTCTTTTATTTAGATAAAACTGTGGAAAATCTCAATTTTACATTTTATTAAAATACTAGATACATTTATCTTATGCGATGTAGGTAGGTAATTTATTGTAAGGGTGTTTAAAATATCCTGTTACAGGTATGCTTTAACAGCTTGAAAGTATTTTCATGTATAGGCTAGTGTACGCGTTACTGCGAAATTTAATCATTTGTATACAATCCACGTACCTAGTTTTAAGGTTCTAAATTGGCAACAAATTTTATTTTAAACAGGTACACGTCAGTCAAAATTTTTATTGGCGAAATATAAATGTCTGAACTTTGTTGTTTTTTTATGGAATAAGGGGCAAACCAGCTGATGTACCGCCTGGTGGTAAGTGATTACCGTCGCCCATAAACAGCTTCAACACCAGAGGCGTCACAAGTGAGTTGCTGGCCTTTGGGGGAGAGGTCGGTCGGTCACTCACTCAGTGAAACACAATGCAAGTGCTGTTTCACATTGGTTTTCTGCAAGACCGTGGTATCACTTTTTGCTTTACTTAAAATGTGAATTTAGGTGGAAATAGTAAAAAGTTGCTAGACTACTCAACAGCAACAGAGTGAGGATATCGGAGGCCCATACCCTAATCCCTCCCCCTATCTCGCCCCTCCCCATCCCTCAAAGGCCGGCAACACACTAGTGACTCCTCTGGTGTTGCGGATGTCCATGGGCGGCAGTAATCGCTTACCATTAGGCGATACGTCTGGTCCCTTGCCATATTCCACAAAAAAACTATCTACATGTGTTACTATGAATTGAAACTCGCAGTGCTTAATTACTGTGTTTATTTCAGGAAAGCACACTTGGCTCCCTTCTTGCCGTCCCATCCCGTAGTAAATCCTCTCGCAGACCTTGGCGAAGAAGCTCACAGTTTTGGTTCAGTTAGCGCAGCGCCTTATGGATCTTCTGCAATTCTCCCTATATCATGGGCTTATATTAAAGTAAGTGAAACCTACCTTGAGACTTTTGAGGATAGTGTTTTATTTAATCTGAAACGTTAGGCATTTGTTTACGTCAATTTCAAGATTGTAAGTATAGATATGTTACCGGTGTCCAACTTCATACAAAATTTGGAATAAAAAGAAAAAAACAGTATCGTGCTTGTGTGCCATTTAATAATTATCAAAACAAATTAATATTTTTTTGGGTTTCAATAACAATATATCTTAATCGGTATCATACAGGTTGCTTATTTCACCGGTATATAGAAGTAGTATATATAAAATAGCTACTCCGCTCATAAGGGAGTTGTCGTAGTATATGCTTTAAATTTGGATATAAACTCTAAGGTTGGAGTATTAAATATATATCTATCTATACTAATATATAAAGCTGAAGAGTTTGTTTGTTTGTTTGTTTGAACACGCTAATCTCAGGAACCGCTGGTCCGATTTGAAAAATTCTTTCGGTATTGGATAGTCCATTTATCGAGGAAGGCTATAGGGTATATATCATCACGCTACTACTAATAGGAGCGGAGTAACAATGAAGAATGTTTAAAAAACGGGGGAAATTTTCACGCTACGGGCAATATAAGGCGCAAACGAGGTTGCGTGGGTCAGCTAGTATATGTATATACTAGTTGCCCTGGCAAACGTTGTTTTACCGTAAAAAAAACATTTAGGGGTATGAAAAATAGATGTTGGCAGATTTTCAGACCTACTGAATATGCATATAAAATTTCATAAAATCGGTCAAGCCTTCTCAGAGGAGTATGTAACTATCAATGAGACACGAGAATTTTATATAAGACATATATATAGCGAGAAAATAAAAATATATCCAAAAAATTTAATAAACTTTTTTATATTACAGATGATGGGTCCTAAAGGTCTAAGACGTGCTACTCAGGTCGCGATCCTCAACGCTAATTACATGTCTAAACGTTTGGAGGGACATTATAAAACGTTGTACAAAGGAGAGAGAGGACTGGTAGCTCACGAGTTCATTATAGACGTCAGAGATTTGAAAAAAACTGCGAACATTGAACCTGGTGACATTGCTAAGAGACTTATGGATTTCGGTAAGATACATAATTTATAAAATCTTGGACGAAAATGAAATGGTTCTTAAACGTTGTGTAAATTGTTTACTATTTGTTTACGTATATTATATATACGTAATTTATTATACCTTTTTAGAGATTGTACATATCTTTATATTCGAGTTGAGCCTACATCTAATGATTTTACGTCACAAAGTAATATAGGTACATGCTCCGTGGGTACAACTGACCAAATTACCATAACATCAAATGACTGCCTCGTTGGTCTAGCGGTTGACGTGTGCGACTACTGATCGTGAGGTCTCGGGTTCGATTCCCGGGTCGGATCAAATGTTTGTATGATCTACAAATATTTGTTTCGGAATTTGGGTGTTTTCTATCTATAATATGTAATAAAAAATAATAATATGTATTTACAAAAAAAAAGTATATATGTATTTGTAGCAGTTGTCTAGTACCCATAACACAAGCTCTGCTTAGCTTGGGACTAGATGGCGTTGTGTGATAGATGTCCGAAATATTTATTTATTTAAATACGCGTCTAACCGTTTTTAACCTATCGATGTGTCGATTATTATTACATCTATACATTACATCTATACAAATAAATAAAATTGGAGTGTCTGTTTGTAATATTAAAATAACCGCTTTTTACTAAATGCATATGTATGTATACACGGTATATATACCAAAAATGTAGTTAAAAAAATTTTTGTCTGTCTGTCTGTCTGTCTGTTTGTTCCGGGTAATCTCTGGAACGGCTGGACGGATTTCGACGGGACTTTCACTGGCAGGTAGCTGATGATCCGGGGAGTAACTTAGGCTACTTTTTTAGACTAACTTTGTCCCGCGGCGTTACTCGCGGTACAGCAATAGTCGCGGGTAACACCGCGGGGTTCAGCTAGTTTATTATATTTTCAAAATTCTTTTTACAAAGAACAACTTTCGTAATATACACAAAAATGTATTTTAAAGGTTTTCATGCACCCACCATGTCTTGGCCTGTCGGCGGTACTCTAATGATAGAGCCCACGGAGTCTGAAGACTTACAAGAGATGGACCGATATTGTGAAGCACTAATCACTATCAGAAAGGAAATTAAAGATATTGAAGATGGACACATTGACAAGCGGCTTAATCCTTTAAAGGTATTGGTTGTTTCTCTTTTTATTGCTTTAAAATTTCTTTAAAAAGATGTAGATAAAGAAATCACAATTCAAATTTTTATTTATTCAGAAGAGTAATGATATTATTATAGGTAGAATAACTATTGACTATGATTTATAATAATTACCTACTTTAAGATGGCGCCGCACACTCAGGCGGAGGTAATATCTGAAGAGTGGAACAGACCGTACAGCCGGGAGCAGGCAGCATTTCCAGCTGTAAGTAAACTTCTGGATCACTTATTAACGTTATCACTATCCATTAAGTAAGCTTTCCTTTTATAATACATTCAAACAAATTTCGTCACAGTAAAATATACCTAATATCATATGTCAGTTAGCCACTGAAGTTTGTGTTTGAAATGAAACTTTGTTAAGATATAACGATGTCAGATCACTAACCCCTGGTGTTAGTCATGATCTATGTGTGTGCGTCTGCGTGTGAGCTAGTGTGTGTGTGTGTTTGCACTTACCGCACTGTTTCAAATATCAATTAAGGATAATAGGATGTTATTTCTCTCTAAAGTTAGTTAACGTAAAGCGTTGCATTCTGTTTCAGCCGTTTGTTAAAGGAGAGACGAAGATCTGGCCGACAGTTAGCCGCATCGATGATATGTATGGTGACAAACATCTTGTATGCACTTGTCCACCAGTGCTTGATGATTTTTAGATGGAACTTTTGACTTTTATTAACCATGTACTATTTTAGCTGTAATAATACGTTCTGTCAATGATTAAGTGTCCAAAATATCAAGGATACTTATTTTATTGCAAAAACATCTGAAAACATGACATTATTAATTCAATATTAATAAAATGAGAATTTGATTAAAAATGATTTTAACAAATAATGTTTTCATTATGATTTAATCTGTATTATTTTATGTAAGGAATAAATAAAAAATTACACATCTGTCATATTATGTATATTTTCTTAATATTGTTGTAGAATAAAATATATTTACTACAACATAGTCCTTCATTTTGCTTTTTGATCATTAGTACATTACTCTATAGCTGTATAAACAAGTAATTGCCGTAAATTATATTGACTTCAAACAGTAATCTATCTACCTCATTATTGTACAAATACTTTAATATTGCGAAGGATTAATAATTACGCATAACATTTAAATTGGATTCAAGGCAACATGTTTATTTTGTTTCTAGCTCAATTTACAATATGAAGTACCAAAGGCTTTATCATTCATAGTAACAATATTAACTTTAGTAATTTTGTAAACTCCATGTTTACCTTTTCTAAAATATTTTGTATTTCAAATGTAAGGACGTTTATAACAATTCTAAACTGCATTACATAAGCGAAAGCGTGTAACTGAAAAACTAATAATAATTAAGTTACCTTTAGTAAAGTATCAAATCAAAACAAAATCAAATATTATTGTATAATATTATTAAATTACACAAAAAAATAAACTGCTAAAAACCGGCACAGGGCACTTTATTTAGGTTGTTTTAATACAAAAAAATTATCAGAAAAAATATTTTATAATTCATTAAATAAAAATAAATTTCTTAATGTAAAATTACAATAACCTTTGAAATTGCCTTGTGTTAGGTAAACGTATAATATAAATTATTTGGGTGGGGGACTGACATTGTCTTTTGGATACATACCCAATCTCACTCCTAGTTCTTTAGGCATTCGGAGGGCAGGGCGAGTGGGAAACGGATGGTAAGAGCCCGTCGATGGACTCCGGGGATAAGATAACGAGGAAAGAGTGTCGGTCTCGATGAGCGAAGTGATAGCACTAATTGTATCATCAGACTCTACTTTAGTTCTATCACTATTCTCTGAATAGTCTTTGGGTATAGTAGGTGTTTCCCTATTTGGAAATATTTTCGGTGATATTGGAGTTGACACCTGATCTAATGAAGTTATTTGACACAAAGTATCACTAGAATTACTCTTTGCTCCAATCGGAGAGTCATCTTCAACAGATTGTTCATATGTAAAACTTATAGAGGAAGTCACAAGATGAGCAAAGTCACTAACTTGGCTGTTATCAGTCTTTGATAAATTTTCACAAATTTTCGGCCCTTGGTTAACTGTTTTGCTGCATATATCACTAGCTTTAGATAACACAAAGTCGTTATATTTACTTGACAACGGGTAATTATATTCATCAGAAGTAAATCTTTGTTCAAATGTAGATGTGTTCTTCAGTTCGGAAGATGGTAATGTAACGGATGGTTTGGATTCACCAGAATATGAATGACGCGTTTGGGTCCAATCAGATGGCGTCAGGGGTTTCATATCCTTATTAGTCAAATCACATTCATTTGTTAAATCACTGGTTCTTCTTTGGTAATCAAACTCGGAAAACTTTGAGTTTTCTGATTTTTCTAATAAACTTTTAGCTAGGAACCCTTTGTTCTCCCAACCATAAAGATCAGTTTTATTAGCTATACATTCACTGCTAGGACTTTTAGAAGTTTTTAATAAAAATTCACCGTTTTTAATCACAGTGTTACGAACTTCTAAGGAAAAAGGGTCATCGATAGAAATAGGTCTTATTCGTATGAAATCATTATTTTCAGATGCGCTATTATTGTTGTGGCGTTTTCTGTACCCAATTAATGAGTCTGAAGTAGATTCTTTTAATAATGGTGAATCTATTAGATTACTTTCAACAGTTTTTGCTGGTAGAATTTTAATATAACTACTTCGTTGAGTTTCTAAAACGTTTTCATCACTTTTAGTCAATTGGTAAGTATTTGCAGGACTATTTGTGTCTATCATATTTTGCTTCGTTAATATTCTACTTAAAATTTTTGAATTCTCTTGAATAATTTGTAAAGCTCTTTCACTGTTCTTACGCCCAGCTTGCAAAATATAGTCCTTAGGAGAGAATGTTTCTTTTATTTCCTTTATTACTTCAGGTGTTTTCGGTTTCATAGCGCTAACTATATCTTGTGTATCTTCATGGTCTTCAGTATATTTTTTTCCAAAGCTATGATTTTGAGGCAATGACGACGCTCTTTCAGCTTCTTCTTTCAAAATTTTCTCATTGTTACTACTCTGTAACGTTAGTGAATCTGGTTTCTTTGGTAGCCGCGAAAGCCTTTTTGTAGCTCTTCGATTAGGAATATCTATACTGTTTGGGTCTGTCACTCTAGCACCAAAGAATTCCGGACTGTGCTCAAAGTACTTGTCAATTTTCAAAGGTATCGGTGGTTCATCTTCGCTTACTATGATACTTTCGTCACCAGGACTTCTCGAAGGGCTTTCAATGTCAGATGCATTTTTATCAGATAAGTCTATGTCAGGTACAAAGTTTGGATACATAGTGAAGCTATCAATAATATCTGGTGGTCTGAATGTTGGTTCATATGTAGAAGGTCGATTGAAGTTAGTTTCAAAATTATAATCATATGGTGATTTATGGGCAATAGTGCAGTTACATGGAGATAAGTCAATGGGGCTAAGATCTGTAAAGTTTTTTGGAGATTTTGTAAAACTTGTAGGTCTCATTACTTCTCTACTTCTAGACATTTCTTCATATTTAGTACTATTTAATCTCTGAAGTACTTCATTTCTTTCGGAAGTTAAGTCTGGAGAACTAGGTGGAAAACTATTTAATTTAAATGTATTTTCACTACTAACAGCTTGACTGTCGTGTAGCTTTATTTCAAATGCATCAATATATGTTCTTAAAGGTTCCCCAGCAGCAGAATCCAAATAGTCATCAATATCTTTAACAATAGGGTTTTCTGCTAGATTGCATTTTTCGTCTCTTGAAGGTGTTTGGGCTATTAGCGATTGTTTAAGAACTGGTAAACTATCAATTTTACTCTCCTTTATTGTGGTTGATAATAAGAATTTATTATTCGTATTGTTTTTTTCTTTATCCTCTGGTAACTCTGGATCAGAGTCACTTCCTCGTTCATTTTCATCACAGAGACTAGTGTCCGTACTCGATCCACTATGTGAAGAATAGGAGGATGTTTCGCTCGAGCTGCGTGACCTTACTGAAGCAACCATTTCTCTAGCTTCAAGTTCAGAAACAATTATACCATCACCGGCTTCATCCAAGTCAATTGAAGGTTTTCTTTCTTTATGCTTCGATTTATCCTTTTTGATATCTTTCCATTTAACAGAATTTCGTCTACTTAACGATTTTCGGTTTTTCTCTTCAGTCCAACTAATAGTTTCATTAGACTTACTTTGGGAGAGAGGTTCTATTTTATCATGTGTTGGAGTTTGTCGTGAAGGTGGTACGGCCCCAGGAGGTGGTCCAAGGCGACGTCCTCTGGAACTTACAATAGCACTTTTCCCTAATAGAAGATTGTTCACTGTAAGTGATGTTGGTGAGGTAGATACGCCAACTAAAACAAAATGAAAATATTGTGTTTTTATTACTGTAAGCCAAAATCTAAAATGTAAAGCACTAAAAGCAATACCCATTTAAAAATTACAGCATTAGGTGTCACATACTCGTCGACAAAACCCTCCTGAAACACTCCCAGCGAGAGGTTATTACCATTGACTGCCACCATGGCGCAGTGCTAACGTATACGACTGCTGTGCTTGAGGACTTAAGTTCGATTCTTTGGTCGGACTAAATGTTTGTATGATCTACAAATATTTGTTTCGGAGTTTAGGTGTTTCCTATGTATAATATGTATGTATTTTAAAAAAAAGTATACGTCAAAGTAGGAAAAGATGAGGTCTCCTAGTGGAGAACTGTTAGAGCAGTAGGCCGTTTACGTATCAAAAGGCTAGCTGAGAACTATTTTTTTTTTTTTTTTTTTTTTTTTTTTTTTTTTTTTTTATGTTATCCCCTTAGAGGATAACGGCAGCTTTTCCCCGTCCAAAGGTACGACAGGACCTTATTATTCGTGTTATGTTTTGTCGTCTATTAATGTGGATTATCGCACAATGTGCCTCGTGTCAAATCATTCTTTTTAAATACTATTATTTATTTCTTTTGTACATCTTATTTATCTACTGCTTGTCTATCTGTTATCTTATTTTCTGTTTATTTTTTCTTTACTTTTGTGTAATTCTTATTTCTTATTATCTGCTTGTTCTTTAGTTTACAATTTTTATTTTTTCTTTCTGTTTAATTTATATAATTAGTTTTAATAAATAAAATAATAAATAGTGATTAGTTGTAGTTATTTTGAAAATTTTGATTTAGTTTTGTGTTTACATTATTGTAGCCGTCATTCTTCAACCTCCCACAATACCTATGACTCTATGTGTTTGTTCGTGTGCTTGTTCGGTGTTATGCATGTTTTTTATTCCTATCTTGTGTCAACAATATACATATATATTCAAATATATGCAATTGTTGACCCTTCATTGTGTAGTTTGTTAAGTGTTTCTGTGTGTTTACTTGTTCATGTTTTGTATTTGTATGCATGTTATGATATATTCATATATGTGTATTATATATTGCCTATATCTATGTGTGTGTATGTGTGTGTTTCTGTGTAGTGTGTGTGTGTTCTGGTGAGTGGGTGAGTCATAAGTATGACGTGGTCTGCCGTGCCAGGTAATCCCATTTAGAGCGGGTTGGGCATTCGGCGCTAAAGGCGTTATGGCCTGTGTTCTTCATCCCAGAGTGCGAGCAGTTGCAGCACCGCGGTTCGGCTCCCTTGGCTCTTTCAGGGCATTGCTCGCGTAGATGCGGGCCTCCGCAGTGGCTGCACCTGTCCACACTCTCGGTGCAGAACTTTCGGCCGTGTCCGAATGCCAGGCACTTCGTGCATTGGATAGCTGAGAACTATTAGATGGACTCTAATATGTAAAAACTGTAATAGGTATGATTAATATTCTCTTTACCTGCAGCATGTCGGGCACAAGCCGCGGCTAAAATTACATGAGCCTGTCTTTGCCGCTCTCGAAGACGAGCATATTGACGTTTGAGTGCGCCAATGTCTAAAGAAAGACGGTCACCGGCAGCTAACCTCTCTTCCCGCCGTGGAATAACCTGTGAATAGGGTGATTCCTATTACAGTTCTTGGAATAGCATCGAATGTGCAATAGAAAATGTGCACACAATTAAAAGAGATAAAAAATATTTAGTTATCTTACAGTTGCCAGGGCCATTTTGTTTCCATCGTCACTAGAGTCTCCTTCGTCTTCTGAATAAAATAGTCTTAATCCGCGTTTTGTCATTGACTGCATCTAAAAGATAAAAACAGACTAAATATAAACATTAACACAGCACCTAACAATTACTACTGCTATGATCATAATCTATTAATTTATTGCAACTTGTGAGTTTCTAATTTTAAAGTAAATTTTATTAAGATACTTTTCACACAAAGTACAACAGTTAAAGAGTTTCATAAATACAAACTGCAGAATGTAATGGAGGATGATATATCGGAGCTGAGGTCGGCGGCGCAGGCGGTGCTACCCGGTATCTGTGCAGGCTGCGTAATCTAGGTAGTTCAGGGGCAGAGCCAAACGAGACCACCCTTGCTACTAGGGAGTCTCCTGCTTCCCAGACTGCTCCTGCACCACCGCCCATACAGCTGTAGAACTCGTCGGCTGAACGTGCAGATAGAATACGACTGTAAACAAAAACTGTGATTATTTATTAGCCTTTCATACTTTAATTATCGGTGTCATCCAACTTTTGTCATGAATGGTCTTTCACTAGTCTTCCTTTATTTGAATTTAGAACTTGGGTTCTAGAACTAGAACAGCAGAGCTTAGAACTCATTAGCATTTAATATATTTCTAGTAGGGTAATCTTATGACATTAAGTCATGTTATTGTTTATACAGTAGATATATTATAATACATATCAATATTACGGGTATGTCACAAGGCACTGACTATCTAGAAAGACTCAATTCAAGTTATATTATATCCGAGTTTCACGCACGTTGTCTTACGTATGGAGTAAGGTTAAGAGAGTGCAGTTAATTTTCCAAATCTCTTCTATTAAACTCCTTCTCTCGAATACATTCACGAGTATATTTCATAAATTACTCGTAATAGATCTATATGCTTAATAAAGTTATCATTTGAATTATAGCTACGTAATCTTATCTCTTTGACTAATATCGATATTGTTATCGTGATGAACGGGTATTTGCTCACCCCCTCCGATTATGCACCTCAGTGTAAAATTTTATGTTTGATTTTCGAAACAGAGATATTACATAATTCCCTCATTACGTAACATGCAAGTTCATGTTTTTCTGTTTGAAGTTCAGAGGCAGTATAGGTGTTTAATTATACCTTTTAGGTTCAGACGGCAATATACTGAAGAAAAAGAAGAACACAAAACTTACTCCTGAAGCATATCCCATATTGCCAGTGCAGTAAGAAGTAAAACTTCATTCCCATCGAGCAAAACTAGATCCCATATCCTTAAGAGTGATTCCCGAGGAAGCCAAGTTGCATAAAGAGTCAGGAACCACTGCATTGTGAACACGTCAGGTAGAGGGGGTTCAATGCCACCACCTAAAATATAGAAATAAAACTCGGAGCTTTTAATCTAATCTTAATAAACGTTATGTTTTTTTAACATTATTAAATCGAATTTGAAGTTTTTATAAAGTAATATCATTTCGATCACAAACATTTGTCGAAATTATAGTTTCGTTTAATAAAAACATACAACTGTCATTTATGTCGGAAATAATGACAAAGCGATTTACAAATTAACGTAAAAGATTAAAAACAAAAAATAAGATTGGTTAAACCACAGGGTTAAACTTTACTCATACCGTCAGATACTCTTTGTAAATGGTCCATGTGCTGAGCTAAGCGAGGTAAACGCAATCGGAGTAGATCTCTAAATGCGGCCATATCAGCGGATAAGCCCCGGAGATCATCTGCGAAGTAACCTTCGGGTAGCACAGCTTCCACTAAGTATATCATGACCTATAAACAATAAAGGTCCGATGATAAAAAACACACACTTTACTATCATCTAATTAGAAGGTATACTGAATTGATATTTTACGTCAAACTTTTAGTGACAAACACTTTTATGTACTTCTCATTTTTTTTTTAGTTTTTACCTTCAAAGAATCTGACTCCGACTTATCCATAACTTCTAGTATTATTGCAGCTAACATATTAAAGCCTTGGCAGTAACCAACATCTTTGTTCCAACTGAAACGACAAAAAGTATATATTATAATATTTGTAAATGTAGGTTTTGCAGGCGGCTCTGCCTGTGTCTAGATCGGTTATCGTGGTGAATAGTAGTCTTTGGATTATTGTGATGTATAGCTATAAGCTACAGTACTGTAATGTTTTATTTAAATATTTTGAGTAGTTTTTCTGTAAAAGAGTAACATACATTAAAACACCTATATATCCTCATAAACATTCGCCTTTATAATATTAGTAGCAAGTAGGATTTACTTGTTAAATGCTTATAGAGAATTAATTCCCTTTCATGAAAATGTCGTCTACTGCATAGATCATTTCCATCACACCCATAAGTGTCAAAAGTCATAACAACCACAGTTTTGATTCATCTATACTAATATATAAAGCTGAAGAGTTTGTTTGTTTGTTTGAACACGCTAATCTCAGGAACCGCTGGTCCGATTTGAAAAATTATTTCAGTGTTAGATAGCCCATTTATCGAGGAAGGCTATAGGCTATTTATCACCACGCTAGGACCAATAGGAGCGGAGCACCAATGAAAAATGTTTCAAAAACGGGGGAAAATTATCACGCTACGGGCAATAGAAGACGCAAACGAGGTTGCGTGGGTCGGCTAGTGTACATATAAGGGACAGTTTATACTTTTGATTTCTTTTTAAAATGTTGGTACGGATTAAGAATACAAAGTGTTATTACATATAGTCATGCCATGGATGTCGTAAGTGGCGACAGGGGATAAACTACGCGTGATGCATACATCACTGTAAAGAGAAAGAAAACTTGAAAAAAACCTTTTTTTTACGTGTGGAAACCACCACGAACCGTCACCCCACCAGGGTTTGTGGCGGGGTGGTTTGTTGCAATGGGATCTAAAACCCCACGGTGTGCCACTCTGTGCCTGGAATAGGAGGGATCCGGGAGCTGCTGTTATTACGACATCCAGACTTCTCGCACTACGCGGACACCAACTGCTGGTAAACTCTCTGATTAGGTGATGTACGGCATACGCGTACGTCGCCTCGTCGCGGGCGTCGCGGCCACTGAAACGGATAAAGGGGAAAACTCATTCCGTCCATCCGCGGCCACACTCAGGGCGGCATGAGGCGCTGGTAAGCGCGCCTCCGTTGCCTGGTGGTGAATTGAGTCCGACAAACAAACCAACCAACCTGTCGGGCCACAACCGCCTTTCTAAGGAGAGGCTTGTGTCCAGCTAGGGTTTGTTAAAGGATGTTTATGATGCAAATGAATATAGATAATTAAAATCTTACCGTGCATAAGCTAGTAGTACCCTGCGAAGCATCGCCTGATTTTCCCGACCTTCAGTCCCGCAGAATAAGGAACAGCCAGTACGGTGTAAATCCTAAAAAAAAACACAATTTTTTTAAGACAGTATTGCAAGGAAATCGAAGCTTGTAACTTTTGACGCTATATTCCTGTTAAATTGTTATATTTATTGTGCATATATTTAATCTAAGTAAATGGTTAAGTATAATTACTTTAAGTATTTGAGCGCCCAGTTCCGTATCATCAGGTTGTGCGGTGCCTCTAAAGCATGCCCGTTCTGCTAATGTCCAGTCGATGCCTCTTGCGGTAAGGTGACGGTTTGATAATGTGAGCCATAGCTGTTAATTTCAAAAGGTTTTAGTACATTTTCGGAAACAGTATACACATATGTATACAGCATGTAAATATATTTGTCATGAATTTAAGATATATAATTTATGTTATCGTATACTATTCTCACTTTAAATGTTACCTGAACTAGATGATTGTATGTAAAAGAGCTATTTAATCTATACAAATAAATAAAATTGGAGTGTCTGTTTGTAATATTAAAATAACTGCTTTTAAATTATGTTTATTTAGTAAAAAGCGGTTATTTTAATATTACAAACAGACACTCCAACTTTATTTATTTGTATAGATAATCAATCCACGTCTGTCATAAATATGTACTGAAATGTAACCGTAATAAAGTTTCTAACTTATCGCGTAGGCATTGAATACTACTAAATAATTACCGTGTTACACCAAAAACGTGGGTCCGTGATCTTGAACTTGTATGTATAAATAGAACAGAACTTAAAGGAGATTAATACTGAAAATGTTGTTATTGAACGTAATTTCTTTCAACTTTAGGTAACGACTCTTCATAGTAAATTCATTACGATTTTTCTATTCTTGTATTAGGCCAACAATAGGTAGTTGAATTATATATATTAAATATATTTAAAGCCATTATACAGTATTAATTTCATTACACACATTACGCTATATTACTACTTTATCAACTTGAATGAATTTTAATATACATAGATAGCTGAAAAAGGCAAACGCTTCGTTGAAGGAAGATTATCTTGGAAAGGAAAACGAGACAGTTCTCAAGTTTAATGAAATAACATTTATGTTGTTTGACGAGCAATTATTCCATGCACATTATTGACAGAGTTTAGCATGATATTTTCCGTGACTTATTAGCGTATCAAGATTCTCAAGTTATATCCAAAATCTGAAGCTCTTCTTTAAAAGGGGGGATGATAGACAAAGAGATGACAGAAACGAAATGGAAAACAAAAATCTCTTAAACATCGCAGGAGCAAACAATCCTCCACTATACATTGGCATCTTCTGTTACTAGGCGATTCAGTCTGACCGGGTTCATAGAGTTTTATAAGGTTCATTTGAGATAAAACACCGAATGAATTAAGGTTTTTTTATGAATATGAGTGGGTCAAACTGAATCTACTCAATGTGATGGAAAGCATTTTCAGAATCCAAGATTAGTGCATTGCAAATGCAGACAATGCAGGAACGCAATATGGTAACCAGTACCAGTTCAGATTTTATTAATATATATGTGTTTAATTTACTAACCGAAGTAATATTTTTTTCCTTTCATTCTTTCGGAGCTGTATTTGAAGGCAGTGAAAATAGCGATTCAATATTTTTTGGATCAAAAATGTAATTATCTCCACGCTTCAATTTTCACCTCTACCACCTATATTAGTTATAAGGCGCCTTATTTACGAAATAAAGTGTCTAATTGTTTACAGTCTTCGAAAGTGAAACACGTAAACAAGTCAATTTTCTTTTACTTGGAACGTTCAAATATAATAATGTCCTAACATTCATAAGTAAAATGCTTTTTGAGAGCGATTTCAATTGCTTTACATTTTATTTACATAATCTTATTAATCCCTGTTAAAATTTACTTAAATACGCAGCAACGTAGTCTATTATATCGGAGTCTATCGTAAATACGCGCCTTATAAAAGCCATTGTAAGCAATATTTTAACCAAGTTGATTTTAATTTCTATAAAATATCGACGATACATAGTGTCTTTATAAAAAATATCAAAATGACATGATTTTTTTAGCTAAGAATAGAATACCTTTTTGCGGAAATGTTGTGGTACGCCGGCAGGGAGGCGAGCCACCAACCGCATCGCATGCAGCCACTCAGCGTACCCACCCTCGCCGGGCCCTTCACCGACTCCTGGCGTCACGCCGAAACGAGCACTACTTTCACCAGCTACAAAACCATGAATCGATAAGATACATTACACTAAATTGACAATATTTTGATTAAAAGCAACATTTATTTTTGGTGAAAAACTAGTTCTTTTTCCCAAACCGAATCGAAGTCTTAAAGATCAAATACCAAAGACCTAAAAAAAGAGCAGAATCGTAGTAGTTTGACTGTACATTTTTTTATTTTAATTTCAGTTGTAGTACTTTTATATAATATACCAACAAAACTGGCTTTTAACACTAAAAGTCAATGGTCTTAAAAATAAATAAAAAAAGCCCCTCTTGATATAAAATATAGTAATAAATAATGGCTCGATAATTATTAAATGTATTGCTTCAAATGTCAACAACACTTTATATAGGTGCATTTGCTCAAATCTCTGTGCTTATAAATAGGATGGATTAGTTAGATGAAAGCCTTAACAATCCATTAAAAAGTTGTTCTTATCGAATTATTTCAAGAACAATTTGTGGATTTTATTACTATCTTTGTATCTACTTAAGTATTGGGCGGTGTGTTTAATTGCGGTTAGGTAGATATTCCAAAAAATATCTACAATATTAACATGCAATTTATAAAGCTTTAGGTTGATATTTTACGTGTTCAAATTCCTGTGATAAAATGTGTATATTTTATTAAGAACACATTTATAACCCGCTATAAATTTAAAAATATAAATTAATCGGTGCGTTTTGACGCAGAACATTAAAAATTGTACACAGGGAAATTCAGTTGTGTTGTGCGGCATAGTATAGACAATTTCATAAGAGCCGCCAATGAAGGGCATCTAACTCTACATTTACATAATAAAGTGATTCAGTCTAGACAATACGAATACTATCAAAGACTGTACGTATATAATTGGGCTTCAATTACCTATATATACATGTAAAATAAAGTATTATACATTACATCGTATTTTTGCTTGCATAGCCACGTACATCACAGATTAAAATCGTGAAACTTGAATGGTTTCTTAATTTGCATTTTGTATAACATAAGGCGAAAGACTGTACGTACCCGAGCCCGCCTTCGAAGCACCAGCCAAGCTTCTCAAAGAGTTAAGAAGTGCACTCATCTGTGTTGTAAGCGATACGTATTTGACAATAAACGCATATCTTTAGCACTGCACTAAGCACCAAATTAACGACCTGGCGGTTTAATTCGACGCAGTGATACTGCAGGTGGATATCGACGAGACATTTTTAGCTAAGAACGAATATTAAAAGCTATTTCTGAATAAAAAGATACAAGGATATTGAAATAAAATCGTGAAAAACTATGAGCCATATCTCGGCAGCATTAAAGACTGCGACGTCAACCAGCTGATGTGATGTTTACTGGGAAAGTCTTGAAACGAAGCGGTGGGGCTTCTGACCCTGTACCACTGTATTCCTATAGATAAATTTGGTTCACAGTTAAATACATAAATAGGGTTGCAAGACAGAAAATAGTCCCTTGTCATATTCATTTTTGAAAGCATATCGTGGTACAGGGCTCTAGGCATGCGCAAAGAGTACACGACACGGTGTCTGTGTGCGTTATGTATCGATTTAGCGCCGCTGTGTACGTCAGTTTCCGAAACAGATAGACGGGAAAGCACCCCATTCCCGCAAGTTTACTCTGATATGCGTAAATCTATTTTAAGCTTCTATGAATGAAACTATCGTGATACGCAGAAAAGCTTTTGATTTGATTGAAGCAAGCCTGTAATTTTCACTGGAAATTTAATTATTTATACCAGAAAGTTTAAATACATGTACACTATTTAATGGTTTAATAATCACAAACTTTAACAAAAAAAAAACCGACTGACCTGACCGACAACAACTGGACTAAATTAAAATGGGACCACATGGGAAGCACCAAAACAGTCGAATTGATAACTTCCCCCTTTTTGAAGTCGTTTAAAAATAGGTGGTATATTTAAAATTGGTAACTGTTTTACTATTATATTACTAATAGCACTAATGGTAAACTTCTAGAGGTATAGTTTATTTGTTGTTAAGTACATTATTCATGTCTGAATTTTAATTTAGGAGTTTGGGAGGTAGAAAGGAATGTATGGTTATAATCAGTAATTAATATCGCGTTAACATTTACGTCATATCTGGTAGACTTGTTAATCGATGCTATTGAGATGTTAACGAGAATATTCATTGTGATTATCATCTCAGCCATATGACGTCATTTCTGAACATAATCTTGGAAGGATTTCTTCAAGAAATTCAAAAAATTATTAAATATCCAAACCTAATAGTTTAAAAAGTGTATTTACCATGCAGTCTACGCTATGGCATATATTCAGTACTTTAAGGATGGAAACAGATGATCGATACTGTATAAAAGTACGATTTTCATACAATTTGCTGTGTTTTGTGTAATTTAGTTATCTAATCTCATTAAGTAAGCGATCTTAGTTTAACCATGGATAAATATATATATACGTTTGTGGTCAAACCTCAAACTTTGTGTTTATATTGATATGGTTTTTATCAGAGAATATTTAAATGCGTGTATGTTATAAAAAAAATGCTGTGGTCTCAAATTTCGGATTCAAGTAATGAAGGATGTTTAAATGCTTCCCAAATATACATCATGGAGCTGGAAAATTAGAAATGTGTTTTTGTTTGAAGTAAAAATTTTACCTTTTCATAATATTCAATCCAGAACTTTTAGACTTAACGAGTGTAGAGGCCGATGAGTAGGCCCTTGAGAGTTAAAACAAACTTACTAATGTGGCGTAAGAGGACTGTAAAGGCTGCGCAAAGCCTCTTCTGCTGACGCCGTAGTCTGTCTCGAGAACGGACGTACTTTGCGAGCCGTTCGCCAGTTACTTGCAACCTTTCTTCCCATTCGGCTTTTTGTTCCCATAGTTCTTTTCTATCTAAAAATATAAAGATAATAAGGCGTATATTATCAAAATTAAGTAATAATACAAACAACTGGTCTGATCAACCGGCCAGTTGTTTGTACGTATGTTAGTAGTACTAGTGCTTAGTGACTCCGACTGCTAAACCGGAGGTCGTGGGTTCGACTCCTACCCATGACAAATAATGTATGATGAGCGCACGACCATTTGTTCTGTATCATGGTGTAATTTATCTATAACTATAATTTAGACTGCACGTATGGCTTAGTGGTTTAAGCGGTCGCCATGCCGCTTCTTACTTCGCAGTGTTGTGGGTTCAAATCCTACATGGTACAACACTTTGTGTGATCTACAAATTGTTATTCTGAGTCTGGGTGTTTTTTGTGTTCGTTATATGAATGTTTGTAAAGTCCCTCGCGACACAGGATTAATTTCTTTCAGAAATTAATCTTAGTAAATAAATAAGTCTTAAAAAAAATAAAAAATGTAGATGATGTAGAAATATGCAAGTATGTTTTTCAAGGATCAGACTGAAGAATTTATTTAATTGTACAGGATCAGACGGAAGAATGTGAAATGTGTCTTATTATTAAAAAATTCATACCCAAAACTTCTAAGTAACTTCGTTCAATCGCTTCAGGTTTTTCCCCACAATTCGACTGGCACGATGTTAACGATTGGATTGATGTGGACCTGAAAGAGAAAACGTTACATTCTGCTATTATTATTAGTCAGTGATTAAAAATCATAATATTTTTATTCCACAAACATAATAATCGTGAGGAGATAAATAAATTTAAATAGATTGGTGAATTTTGCAAAAATATATTATTATTTAACGAAATATACCTAAAGAGAATTAAAAAAAAACAAAATTAGCTAGAATTGACGGATAATACATAGTATCTGGATGACCGAGCCGGTATTTTTTTTGGTAAATTTTCTAAAAATAGATCCTAGCTAGATCGATTTATCGCCTCCAAAACTCCTGTATACAAAATTTCGATGAAATCGTTGGAGCCCTTTACGAAATTCGTAATACCGGGGGTGTAACGAGACGAACCACAATCTTTCGCTTCTAGCCAACCTTACTTGCACGCGGTGCACCCTGCTGAACAACGTACAAGGCTCTGGCGACTGACCGATGCCGATGGCGGTATATCTATCCCAAAAGGCGTAACTAAATACAACAGGTCGGTGACGGGCAGCAGCGTCACTGGCCCAATAAGCTACGCCCTGCGATCACCAACCCGCCTGCCCAGCTTGGTAATTATGGGCAAAATCCTCCATGCGTAAGCACCAAAAGCCACATCCCCCAGTTCCCGGTAGTCCCGCTATTCCTGATCATGGTGGCGACCACAGTATCGGCGAGACAGGGGGTGCTAAGAATCACCGGGTTACGGGTCACCCCAAACAACTGACCCTGGCGATTGTTTGGCAACTTTTAATGGCAGCACGTACGGCTAGACTCGCATCTGGCACAACTTGAGGTGATCTTGGGAAGATTAGGTGACATATCTTAGGGTTATGTGAATTCCGAAGAGAGGGGGACGATACCATAACCCTCGACTCAAACCATCTAATGTACTTCCGCGAAGGAGACCAACAATCCTAAGGTGGCATAGGGTTTCTGGTTAATAAGTCCCTTTGTGACAACGTTGTGGAAATGTCCAGTGTGTCGAACAGGGTAACGTACCTCAATGTCAAGCTTACCGAGAGGTATAGTCTTAAGGTAGTACAAATATACGCACCGACCTCGGCTCGCTTGAACGATGAAGTGGAGGAAATGTTCGATGACATATCAAGGGCCCTCCACTTCACTACTAAAGCCCACTACAACTGTTGCTATGGGTGACTTCAACGCCAAAGTGGTAGTACAAACTTGCAGCGAATCAGTAATAGGATCTCATGGATTTGGAAAGAGGAATCATATAGGTCAAATGCTCATCAACTTTCTCGAACGAGAGGGGCTGTTCTTGATAAACTCTTTCTTCAAAAAGCCGCCCGAAAGAAAGTGGACTTGGCAAAGCCCCGACGCTATAACCAAAAATGAGATCGATTTCATCATGATGGACAGAAAGCATTTATTCAGAGACGATGATTTTTTAATGAATAAGCTTTTTTAGTTGTTGTAGTTTTTAGTTGATTAGATTCATGACAAAAAAGCAGCATAACACGATTAAAAACGATGGTGCCTAGGTATTTTAAAATATATGGTCTTCGGCAAAACAGCCGAACGCCGCAACATCCTCCGTAAAGAAGAACCTTTTGTAGAAACTTCCAATTACTGGATCGTACAGCAAAAATATCTCTTAGTCTGAGGGATATAAATTCTACTCGCTCTCAGGCTCTCAGTGGATAGTTTTTACTTTCTTAAAGTAACCGCTGTATCTTCTTTCTGGCATATGTTAATTCGTAACAACAGGCTGCTGAGACAGCCTTCCATATTAATTTGATTCTATTGTAAAATAATTTTTATTACATAATTTGCTGTGATTCTCGCTCTGTGGCGATATCTTACATTTGTGATCGACTGAAATGAATAATTATTTGTAATGTCTTTACAATAAACATAAAGCTATATTTTAAAATTAATTCAAGTTGTAATTTTTATTACAACGGTAATGTTTAGAATTCTAATCATCTTCATAGGGCTTTAAATTAACATTCCACTGTGTGTTTGCCTGCACATATTTCCTTGTAGTCAGTAAGTAAATATCTCAAAGTGATTGAAGGGTATTAAAACACCGCAAGACAGAGTATGTGATTTCCTATATAATCAACATTAATTGTAGTATAAAATGAATTCAGATTCTATGCTATTTCATTAATTAATAGCAATAACAAATAACATACATACATACATACAATACCTACATGATTATTAAATAAATTCAGTTGTTTGTTCAGCGTTCTCGCAAAAATCAATTATTATTATTTCATCGTTTTAAAAACTATTCTCCTGATTCTGTTATACATAAACTTCATAAACTAAATTATTCTAGAAGTGCTAAATAAAAGAAGATGAGACAAGAAATAACATTAGGATGTAGAAATACTTATTTTGTCATATTACATACATACAAATAGTAAATTAGTAAACTTAATTTAACAGATATTTTTGAAGATAATTTAGAGTATTAATTTATTCTTTATCTTTATAACAACAGGCTGTCCCAACAGACTTCGTTCTGTGAAAAGTTATTGGCATAAAAGTAAAGCGGTGTAAAAGTTAAAAAGAAGTGTTGTTTTTACTATTTTGCTCTCAATTTTAACGTTTTGTCTCTCCATAAGAACCTTTATTTTGCGTGAACGAAAATATAAAAAAAAAAAAACAAATTGGTCTATCCGTCCTCAAAATTTGCGCTTAGCAACATATTTGGTGATTCCTTTTTATTAATATAGATTAATACGTGATAAATAAACTTTATATGGAAAAGGAGTGCAGAAATCTTACATTTCGACCATTGGACGACCACTAGTAGGTCTATAGATATTAGACATTAGAATGTTATCTATTTTCAGATAATTCAACTGTTTGTAAAACATTGCGCATTCTATAAATTATATAACATGGTACGCAAAAGCTCAAAAGTCTTTTAATATTTTAGATTGTGACACTGTCTCCCCCAATTACAAAAATTCGCTATTTTTGTTATCTCAGTAGAACACTTCCCATTCTATGCTCGCAAGAAAAAAAAGTTAAGTAATTGATTGATGATTGACAGTAGCTTTATACTTCGTAGAGTGGTATGATAATTGGGAAATTTGCCATTGTGAAAATTACCGAACATTTAAGTTACATTTTTAGCACAGTTTAGTAATAGGTTAGTTGACATTCCGCTGCGATCTATAGGACTAGAGTAGTGGCCATTATACCTGTTTAAATTGAGGGTAACGGGAAAATTATTTTACAATAAAAATATCATACGTATCTTATATAGAGATTGAACTTGTTTTGTAGCCAAACTTACCCCCGACTACCGCCGATTGCACTCTGATTGCCCCAATCACGTTGCTCTGCATACAGCTCGTCAAGCAATTCTTCGACGAGATCTTTAACATCTCGTTTCTGTTAATGAAAACATAAATTTGATATTTTAATTTTAAAATGCCTTAAGGGCAAGTAAAGTATTAGTGGAAGAATTGATTAAACTTTTAAGCCAATGAAGAGTAAATTAGTTGAGCTTTCAATCAGAGCTTGTCAGTTACGGCAGACTTTCTATTCGAATTAGATTTTATTAAGAAATTTATCTATTCGAAAGATTTCTGGAAAGAATATAGGTAAGAACAATAGATGCGAATACGAAGGAACTTATATATATTCAAGATGCGGTGCGGAGATCCGTGGAGAAACTTAAGTAAGTTAAGTTAAATGCCTTAAGTCTAGTTCATGACTAGACTTTAAAGAAAATGTACGAAAATAGTAAGTATCAAATTAGATGATTATAATTTTGTGTCATTACATACTTAGCTAATTTTGTTACGTAGATCGAATACATACCGATAATGTCGACAAAGTGGTTGTTCAATGCAAAGCGGACAGAAGAAAACTTGTCTTGACTGACTTGTCGGTGGTGTAACACCAGAAAGAAAATATTTAAGGATATTCCTGTTACTGCTATTGTTAATTAAATTGAGGTGACACCTAGTGATATCAAGACGGACACGACTTTAATAACAAAGAAAACGACAAAAGAGAAAAGACTCTCAGCAGTTAATCATACAGTAACATTATTTAGGATGGACATTTCTCTACATTTTATCTGGTAAAATTTGTCAGAATGTGCAATCACTATAGGTTTCATAAACACAATTCACTTCGATGTTCTCCTCTCCCTAAAACCCTTGATGATAACCTTACTAATTAGGAACAGGGGTTTTATTTCTCACTTATATTTAGATGTTAGTGGAATAGATAGGTAAGATCTGCTTGTAGGCAGAGGTTACAGAAATAAAATACTTTTAATTAATGAGTACAAATGTTCGTTTTTAACCGACTTAAAAAAAGGAGGAGGTTATCAATTGTTTTTTTTCACGTTTGTTACCTCATAACTTTGGACTGGGTGAACCGATTTTGATGATTCTTTTTTTATTTGAAAGCTGGTGCTTCCCGTGTGGTCACATTTAAATTTGATCCAGAAGTCGGTTCTTTTTTTGTTATAATTTGTAATTATTAAAACAAGTAAAGGCGCGAACATAGCGAATTCTTCTATTTTCACTGTTAAAAAATAAATCTAAATAAACAAAGTCATCTAACTTCTACCACAAGTAACATGTTTCTTACGTTTACTTTTCTATTTATTTTATCAGAAGGCTGCCGGATTTAGATCCCACATTGTTCAGTATAAAAATATTTATCTATTAGTTCTATATAAAAGTTGTATAATATTTTCATTGTCTATGAATAGCGATTGCATACCTGTAAAGTTTTATTTATCGGTGGTGGAGGCGGTATCGCAGATTGCCTTTTATTGTTGATTCTTGGTATCCTAATTTTCTTCGACCTTTTCTCCAAAATAGGTTTTTCATTTACCAGCGAAGTAAAATCCAGTTCGAATCTCACAACCTTTAAATTAATGGGTTGCTGTACACTGATTGTGTGCATCATAAAGGTTTAACTTTTCTTCTACAAAAATTTAATCACTTCGTCTATATTATAACGTTGAATACAATTATAGGTAGTACACTTTATAGATTGTTTATTTATTTTGATTTACGTCTTACTTGTTTACATTTACGTCTGACCAAAAAGAAGAAAACCATTTGACATTTGAATTTGTAAACCAAACTCTACTACTCTACTACAAATCCAAAAATAACGAAGTTCAGAAACGAAATCGCGAATACATATCACATGTTTTTAAAGTACATCTTGTTAAAACTTTAAACTATTTAATGACTAGCAGTCGGTAGCAAACGGAGTGTGACGATGTGTGGTGGCAGGAGGTATGATAGTCACCCACTCGTTTAGTGTCGGTTTGTCCTGATAATGGTGATAACGACTAATATATTATGCATTCGATTGTGCGCTGAATGAGACTAAGGCCAACGGACATAGGTACCAAAATATAATAAAACAAAACAAAAATACATAAAAAGCAATTTTAGCGCGGGCACTGGTGTTAGCATAGTTTTGTAGTTACCTAATGTTGTGTCTATATTTCTATTTTGAAATTTAAATCATAGAAATGATTGTTACAGACTCATTTTAAGAAGCACACAAAATGTAACACATTTCACGAAAGACGTCAGTCAGGTTGAATTTTATCATATCCATAAAACTATTGAGAGAACAATAAATATTTAGTGCTAAACCATTCCGAAAAATTTACAGCTGTGCAATCTATTCATTTTCAAACAAATAATATGAATATATTTCTCAATATTTTCAAAGTGCTCAAATATTTTGTGTAAAGCGTTTATGTTTGTAATACATTAAAAATTGATACGTAATGCCTGATCTTTAAAAATACCAGTATTCCGTTCTTTGGTTGAATTTTGCTAAGCATTTTAGATATTAAATATATACTTGTCTTATATTGGATGATGTTCAAACTTAACGCAATGACTAATCGATTTTAAGGACGTTTGTAAACTACACACCTTTGTTAAATAAACGTTGATCCTTACATTTTTAGTATCGAGCTCAGATAAAGTTTCGTGTTTTTTTGAAGAGCGACTTAATTATTGCGGGACGTTATCTTAGCTGTAAGTCTACCCTTGTTTTGACCAATATGAGGGCATCGTAGGAAATAAAAGTTTTTATGACATGGCTGTGAGCAGAACACATATACCACTGACGAAATCATATATCTACCCGTAAACATGACACGTGAAGCCCAGCGGTCTTGGAATGCAGATTCGCTTTAGTGTAAAAAAAAAGTATTTGAAGAGATTCTAAATAATGGTAGAAGAACTTGAAATAAAAAATTTAGGTCAATCTAGCATGGTACTATGAAAAATAGCGTAATCTAAAATGGCTACACCAAAATTGTTGAGAACGGCTGACGAGCTCCATACCGCAAATGTTATTAAATAATAATAATTTTTTTATACCTAAATACATAACTTTTTGTCTTTGTTCATATTTATTTTTCTGTAAAGTGAAATATAAAAATTTCGTTTACAAGATAAACGAACCTGTCAAGTTGTCAAGACAACGCTTTTGTTTGTAGATCAATCGCCGTAGCGAACTCAAATATAATTTCAATTTTCATTTCGAAACATCTAGATATTTTCTGCTTATTTCTTCTTCTTCGCAATGAGCGTAGATAAAGGAAATGAGATCATTGATCCTTCTAAAGTGCAGCCAGGATTTTGTTCTGCAACATGTGTTGATCGGGAAAGCCTTCAAAAGGAAATAAGTAAACCAGAAATAAAGACATCGGATAAGTTCATTACTTGCAATCTTCCTAAAAGATTCGAACACCCACGTAAGTGTAGTCTTGAGTAGTTAAATAATTAAATATATATGTGAGCAAGCTCCTGTTCATTTTAATTTTTTGGGGAAAATGACACATTATATCAGTCCTACGCTTAGAAAATGTTAATACCACAAGACATATTTTTTACGTAGAACAAAAATAATTAATAATAAAACCCACTTTTATTTTCCACACAATTTGATAAAAACACCCCATATAAAGAATTTGTGAAAAAAAAAATCTGCATTAAAATAAACATCCAATGCTGAATTCTTAGATATTAATAGATTATTATCGATGCTACCGATGAAACACCTAACTGATGAAGTGGGTCCCTTTTTTACGTGCTTTGTTTTCCTTTAATATACTTTGATTCGATCATAGTAAAATTAATCCATTAAAAGTCTGAAAACAAAGTTGATCAAATCATTTTGTATTCGTCGCTCGAGTTGAGTTTATTAATAGAACTTACTTTCATTTTGAATGGCAAAAATCAGCTTTATTCTATGTAATTTGAAAAATATGACTATGAAAGAACTCTACGGAGTGCATTATATTATATGTTAACAAGGAAGAAAGTAGAAGAAAATTATAAAACTGCTTTTAAGTAGTTTAGCATAAAGAAATAAATTCCGATGCAGAACTCTGAGATATTAGTAGATTATTTATCTGTATTGATAAATCATACCAGAAAAGAATGTAATGTAATTTTGTAGCAAGTCTATAAATAGATAGTTGAATTGTGATACCACAAACAAGCCAGTGTCGTTGATCCTGTGCTCGTTAAAAAGACTATGCGGGTTTTTACATCAAATCAATATGAATAAAGGGAAGGAGCCTTAGTGACACTTTTTATCAATAGGATTACGAGCGTTGAATAATTTATTACACAGTTTCTTGTTTCTCTAGTATTATAATAATACGAAAATAAATTAAGACTCTTGGGGAAGTCTAATTTTAACTTATGAATACAAAGTTTAAATTATAGGTAATTAAATGATTAGCTATATAGGTAAATTTTCGTCCAAAACAAACCTGGTGGCGGCAAGGAAATTGGCAATCAAGCAAAGTCAAGCGAGACGCACAAGACAGATCGGAGTGGCGATGCACCGTGGACGCTCTCTGCCCTATCTAGGGGACATAGGACCTTAAGTCAATTTTAATAGGACATTTTATATGTGTTTTTTCAATTTCTTAAGTTAAAGACGTAACAATTTTTTGTCAGAAAAATGTAGTTAGAATCAGTAGGGTTCATGTTTGAACTACAATTTATTTATAGCTAGTTCTTTTTTCTAAAAAAGTTCATTAATTTCAGCTTTTGTTAGTCAACATTTTTGTTATTGTCATTTACTAAAGAATGCTATATATATTTAACCAATTATTTATTTCTTATAACAATTTTAAAAGTTAAGTATTTATTAGGTAGGTAGATTATTTATATTGAGTTACTTTCAAGATCATCATGTGAACTAAATATAATTTCTCTTGTTTTTAGATTGGTTCAACGGATATGGATGTCAAGTTAGTAAACAGCATCCGTTTTACAGAACATCCTCTAGTGAATATGGGTGGTACCCTCCAGGTAAACATTAATAATTTACATAAATCTGTACGCTTTGCAATAATTTTATACACGAATAAATAAACAATTTGCTTTTTTGAAACATTCGAGAAGTTAAGGCTTAAAATACTCATTGGATCTTCGTGATTCGATAATAATACAGATTTTTGTATGAATGATGTAGGAAGACATAACCAATTACTCTGTTTAAATAGCGATCCTTATCGTTATAAGCCGCTCTGTGTAGAACTATTAAGTTTAATATTGACATAAAAGCTAAATAACCAGCTGATAAATATCACGAGTTAAACTAAAGTAGAATATTTATTTTACAGCCTACAGTGTCGATGTTATGATTTATCATTTATTATTACGCATGACAAAAATAGAGATTTATTCTTTTAAACTTATTGTTACGTGACTGATGCACGCTTTCAATTCAAACGGTAAATAATCCTTTCGGGACTTTCAATTAATAGATAATCAAGTTGTTGAGAATTAACTTGTATTTTAAATTACAAATCTCTCCTCACACCTGCTTATGTTGTCAATTTGAATTTTCAATCGAGGTGATCTTATTAATATTTAACTATTAAATAATTATTATTCTTGTCAAATTCATACATTAAAAAGAACTCATAAGAAATATTACTTAATAGGTAAGTGGTATAGCAAAATTTTTAACTTACAACAAAATAGCCAAATTAAGTATAATTAATTTTATACTTAAAAATCGTTATAATTTATTGCACTATATTTTACTTGTTTCATATTTTAGGTTTTCATTCAGTACCATCTGTTTTTTTTCCGAAGAATCAAGACTTTTCAAATCGATTGGCGGAAGCTGGCATGTATCGGAATTATTCCCTCAACACTGCTCTTGATCATCCCTTATCCTACAAATAATGTGCAACGGAATGTGTTGAAATAAGCATTTCATTTAGACTTTACTATTTTGCACATGCATGTGTAACACGTACACGCTTTTAATATAAGCTCTTATAAATAAGTTTAATTTCTTAGGTTTTGTTTAATATTAGGATAAACACGATCGCATAGTATTAGAAAAATAATATAATAATATATCTTTAAGCAGCCTGACGTTCCGAGCTGGTTTTTAGAATACATGCATGTATGCCAGCGTGCTATATAGCTTTCTAGAAGCTATCGTTTCAAATCTCGGTTCAGATGAATATGAACTTTTAACAATAATTTTTACGGGAATTAACGCGATCACTTATTACATACCTCTGATTTGCCTGACGTTATGACCAGGTTGCACTGGCCGTGGTCACAGGCTGATTGGCTCAGCGACGCACGCCCTCCGTCGTCGAATCCGTGAAGTAGAAGTTTGTTCGTCCACCCGCACTTTTTCGATATTTTTAATAAATTTGTTTCGCCATGTACCGTCACATACCACACTAACAGTGTCCCTGTCTGTAAGCAAACCGATGTGCTCCTATTCTGGTGTTTATCCGACTGCGCAGAAAAGCGAGGTGGTATGTTTTTTAATACTGGATTCCACGCTGTAGATAATTTAAAACCATCTTCTCGATTGAAAGTTTTATGTTTTTTAATTTCAATCGCTTCACGTACAACTCTTGAGTAAAAGTGACATTCGGTGGAGAGGACTTGCGTGTGGTGAAATTCAATCCAGTGGTTGATGCCTGCATTCAGCATTATTAAAGGAAATAAACAAGAAGTAGATCAATATGTACAACATCTGAACTCTATTCACCCTAAAATAAGGTTTACTTATGAAATGGAGACAGATAGGTCGTTGTCCTTCCTAGACGTTGAAGTAATCGTGAGATCAGATGGGACCACGGCCAGTGCAACCTGGTCGAAACGTCAGGCAAATCAGAGGTATGTAATACCTTTTAATAAGTGATCGCGTTAATTCCCGTAAAAATAATTGTTAATATATCATGGAACGCGAAAGTTTAAAAGTTAGAATATGAACTTGTTTCAATATTAGTTCAACCTTAGACGATTTCATGTTTTGCTATTCAATTGGTTCTGCATTTCCAGTATATTGTTTCTAATAATGTTGCTAGTAGGGTAAGCAAAATTGTACCTTTTTATGCCTATAGCGTAACCTCCACTTATACTTCTGATATTTCTTCAACTTGGTTTAAAGGTTTAGTATTGAATTTAAAGAATATATTATCATTTTATTTTATTGTTATCTCATAAACGTTTTACGATGAGAATTGTTACGTGTAATAGTTTAAGTTTATTTAAATATATGTTCAGAAATTAAATATTTTGTTTCATTTTAAATAGGTTGCCTTATTTGAAAATTCATATGGGCCGTTTTTAACTTTCACAATTTGAATTGAAAGGACGTATTCTCTCAACGTTGGAGAAATGGTTATTATGCATGTAAGGAGTGTATCAATTTCTTTTAGGGAGAGTTAGTAGCCTGCACAAGGCTTAGTCATCGCCCAAAAAATAATAATCTAGATCAGAAAACATCTAGTTATAATGTAACAGAGAGTAATATTCTTAATGTTGCCATTTGTCATTATTTAATAAAAATAATAATCACAATACAATTTGTATTGTGATTATCCTTTAGTTGCATATATTTTAAAAATATTCTGAATATTGAAAGCTTTTCCAAGGACTGAATTCATCATTACTGCGTAAATAAAGTGATTACAAATCGCTCTAATGAGATATAACAAACTCTTAATTTAGTAGTTTGACCGAAAATGGCAGCCAGTTCTAGATTTATGATTATTTTTACAATCAAAATTATTATAGCAAGCGCGCACCCACACACACACACAACATAGTCTATTCATTTGGTGCAAAAAGAGGGGTTACTTGAAAAGTTATCGCACAGAAAATCAACGTAAAATGACAGCGATCATGCTGTCGTGTTTCGTTAATGAGTGCGAGACCGGAGGCCCAATGATGCGAAAGCATCACTAGCCCGCCATGGTGTGGGTCACCATGCACCATTGTTGCATTGTCTGCGTTCGCAGTATGGTGACCATCACTCTTGGATTCTGCTTATGCTTTCCATCAGGCAGAGTAGAGTCATTATGGCAGGGTCAAACATAAAAAAAAAAAAAAAAAAAATTCCGGGAGTTTTGAAAATTGGTATATATTGGCTTATAGATTTTAATGTGCACTTTATGAATTTCAACCTTGCCACTTCATATCTTTCCTTATCACGCCGTCATATTGGAAAAGTGGCGGCCTACAGCAGTTTTTTGGCGATACCTCTTTTCTAACCAATTCTAAAAACATCAAATACAAAATCAAACAAGAGACAATTTCCTACACTTGACATTCTTTCCTTTTTATTCTCAACTTCTTCGTAAAATTAATAGTTTCGGCGTACGACCGACGCAAAGTGTAATTCAACATGAATTATCGCTGAATGACTCTTTCTAAACCACCTTGCGGTAGAGTAAGCAAAGCTCACTATTACTTTTATTATTGTCTACACTAATATATACATATTTAGAAACGATTTTATTTAACTTACCCTGTTTGTTTATTTGTTTGGGTCCAATCTAGTTATTAAAATTTGACCCTGAACCCCCATGCCTCGGAGAGCACGTAAAGCTGTCGGTCCTGATCTCTCTCCGGTCGTGTCGGATAAACGTCCTTTCGGATTACGAGAGTGAGGGAACAGGGAGTTAACTTTTTAATGTAATGTATTTTAAATTGTCAAAGAACCGAATAGTTGTATAATATGAGATTCAAATGACAAAATAGGGTTTTCTGCCAAATTGCAAAAGGCCGCTAATTTCTAAAATTGATATCTAAGAAACCTATGTCCAGCAGTGAACTATTAAAGGTTGTTGATGACGAATCGTTTTAAATTATTTTGTAAAAGTAATGAGTCTATAATTGTTTTGATACCATCGTGAGACTTACACGCTTATACTTACGCGACTTACGTGCTATACGCAAGTGTATACTTGCGTATAGCGCGTCGTCGTACCGCTACTACTTGATACACATGCACTCTCGCATGAGATGTTTCTCATTTACCTAAATATAAAAAAAGTCTTATATCGATGGTTGGGTCTTATATCGAAGCGAACACCCCCTTTTTGTGCGGAACACCCCTGGCACCGACTGTTGGCAGTAAATTTTATGCTACGGATACATATCCCGCAACGTCCGTTGCTATCCACAGCTTCTCTACAGTGCATCTGGAGTCGCTGATAGTGGACAATAGATGGATAGGTGAAGTGTTTTTAATGATTGCAGGTATATATTCGGTCCCATCTGTATTCTTCCCAGCCGGGCAGACGTTCACCAACCGACTCTCTGACGCTGGCATGTACCGGAATTATAGTTTGAACACTGGCATGGATCCCCAGGGTTATACTTAATTTATGTTGCGTAATTATTTAAGTATTATAGAATTATTATAACGTTGGGATATATTGTACTAAAGAAATTTTAAATTAGAAGTCGTAACTGGTTAGGTTGCTTGTCATGTCTAAATCCAGATTGTGACCTACCTCGTATTGACAGACAGACATTTTTTAATATTTTTCTTTAGATAAAATGTTTACATTTTGTGTTTTTGATTATTTAGCGCCACAAAATATATCTACTGCAACTTATGGTCTATATATCCTTAATGAAACAGCTTAGAACTTTTTTTTTTAAATTAAAGAAAATAACTAAATTCTTTATAAAGTACTATTCTGGTGTACTAACTGTTTAATAGCTACTCGTTCATGCAATACCAATATTATAATGTAATTTTTATGTCGATTTCTTGAAAGACTATTGTTTTAGTAGTTGCAACTTAAAATGCAATTAAATTTTTAATAAAGTTTTTCAAAGTATTTTTTACTTTTATTATACGCTATAATTTAAAGTGATAATCAATTGAAGAGTTCCTTTACTTAACAATATATCTAGTTCAGATAGATAGATAGATAGATAGATAGACAGAAAACTCTTTATTTGTACACCATTATAGTACATAGTTACAAAAGTACATGAAATGTGAGATGTAGTGTACAAAGGGCGGCCAAAAGCAATCTCTTCCGATCATACTTTCAGAATTTTTATTTAGCTGTGTTTACCTAATATTCTTTTAGCATTATATCATATACTTATCAAGTACATGATATAAAAGTTTAGAAGTTCTTACGAATTCTATTTATTTTTGAGTATTAACTCTTGCAAGGTTTTGCCAATCATAATTATTACTCATTTAACGGTTTGTATTTGTAAAAATATAGTGTGTTCAAAAAACAGACAACTTTTTTTGCCTACCATCGAAGTTCCTTACAATGCCTTAACATATTTGGTACCTACTACAAGTAGTCCAAGTCGTAGGCAGACTTATTTCTGAGTCAGTGTCACAACGTGAAAGAGAAGTTAAAAAAAACAGCATTGGTATTGACTTACCAAAAGAGGTATTTATTATTATTTATATAATATAGATTAACATGCATTCAAATTCCATTAACATATTCCATCCGAACAAGGACATGGGTGTCACATTCAATTATTCGTATTTTATTGCAATTTTAAGACAAAAGTTCTTGTTGTCTTAAGGTTTTTTAAGTTGAATCGATGTTCTTATAAAATCGGTTATCATCGATTCCATTTGATACTGTGACGCACCATGTCCGTTTATATTACCTATAGAAGATTAATCGATCGATGAAATCGATGAGGGAATTTTATTTCGTGACGTAAGTCACATCCCTCATCGTGACTATCTTATAAGATTATCCATCATTTCCGTATTGAGTACACATTGTATAACTTGTTAGCAACAACAACAACAGCATTTATATTAATTTGAGTTTTATATTCTTAACAATTAACAAATATCAAAATTTCAAACTATAGATACTATTAAATAGAATAAATTTCAGATGCGGTTTAGTCACTGATGATACAATTAGTAACGTAACCTAACCGATACTTTTTTAGTTACGTTAACGTCTAGTTGCGTCGTAAAACGTTTCAAAACTTTTAATTGCTATCAGAGAAATTGGATTATAATTTTGGTATGAATAATTTGTCTACATTTGTAGTATGATGTATCTCCGTGTTAGTAGGTGTATTTTTAAGCAACTACTGATTAGTAATTTACTTTAAATTTACCTGGGGGTCGTTTCTCACAATCAACTTATTATTTTGATTTTATTGATTTATTAATAAACAAAAAATATCAAATTACGTATTGATTGAACTAAATGTATCGTTAGTGACAACACACCTCTAAAAATCAGGTAAAAAAATAATAATAAAAATTGACAATCACCGTAATAATTACATAAAAAAAACTTAAATTATAATACCCAGGTACTGTGATAACAATATTTTCTAATTGCGCAGTTATAGACACGTAATTAGTACACGTTACCTATATCGTGGCTATCGATATACTAAAAGAATTCGTGTAATAATCTAACTACCGGTGCATTCATATACGAGTAATAAATAATATTATCTAAATGTACCCAAGGTAGGTACTGGAGTATATGCGTACCGAGGCATCAACAATGAATAATATGTAATAAAAACAATAACCTCCTTTCATAATGTCCAAGTGAGTGCTCACAATATGTCGGAGCTACACATTTTACGAAGCGATAAAACAGCGATTGGATTTTGCTTACATGTTTCTCTGCGTTTGAATTACACTTTTCATGTTAATGGGATTTGATAAAATTATCGCAGTCGCAAGTTTATACGTCTGTCAGGTCCATATACAACTTTATACACTGTTCGCACTATCTAGTATACTATGCACTAGAAACCTATGCATTATGCTCACCACTCACTTCACTTATAAATTGATGATACGTCGACAAGCCTACGTTAAAAGTGTGAAGACTACCACATTCATTTGTTGACCTTATAGTATGTACTTTCATTTTGTGACGATCTTGATCATTGAACGTCTATTATAAAGTTTTTCGGCGTTATGTTACGTTATGTTATTGTCTTCAATATTGACAAATCGTCTGGTTAATATCGGCAAGTTTGTAAGGTTTATTTTTATAACACGTTCTTCATTCCATTATCAGATATATTTATATACTTTTAAACTAATGTGTACGTGTTTTGTTTTTATCAGTAAGATCTTTGAATTATTCTTTCTATCGCTTATGAATGATCGTCATTTGGACTTTTTGAAAGAGGCTCTAGATCGTAATCGTAAGAACAAACGGAGGCTCGTTTTGGTTTGTTACAACTTAACACTTGCTCCTGATTTCGCTGCCTAAACGTAATTGAGTTTTTAACTTACATTTGTATACGTATATTACTATTTTCGTTGTAAAATCTACAATAACAAGTCGGCATCGGTTATAATATTATTTGTATGTTAATAAAAACGCTTAAACATTACTATTTAGTTATGAATGATCTACTAAATTGCTTTTTAAATAAATTTTAACTACACACTAAAATGTCTACGTTTCGCAATAGCTAAAGATAAGATATTAACTTTGATTAGTTATATGAAAGCACAATGCAGTTGTGAAAATGCACATCGAGCCCTTCTGATATGACGTTTCATCACACTTCGTTGGTTGTAAACCACTGTCACTACATCATTCAACCAATAACAATAATGTGTAAAATGTATATAAATGTTATTAGCACGTAAATAGTATATGATAAACATAGTTGCACATTAACAGTGTTGACGAAACAAACGAAGCATGATTTCACACATTACGAAGACTGCAAACATAACGACAATCTTAAAACTATGAAGTACAACTAGTAATAAGGTATAATATAATATATAAAATGTGGATCAATTCTTGCGTTTAACAATATTGTCTTCAATAGCATTGCTCATATACCAATTGCCTTTAATTTTAGATTTAAAGGCATAACATTAAAAGGTCTTATTGACTTTTGAAATGCCTTCTTTCCAGAATTACAGTTATTATCGAATTCTTAGTTTTTATTTTTATAAATATATTTGATTTTCAGCGTTAAAACTGTTAATCAATACATATAGTAAAACAAGAAATATTAATCGCTTCCCATATCCCCATCTTAGTTATTGCCATAAAATATCTGTCAATCATAACAATTATCAATTAACAGTGTTTCATAGGAAACGTCCAACTTATTGCAATGTACTGATCTCCTACGAAGGTGCAGCAAGTGAAGAAGGAAGTCAGAGACAGAAATACTACTTCGCAAGACGCGACACGCGTCGCGTCTACCGAACGGGTTCCATCACAATGCAGCTCAGTTGATTCGTATTTATAATATAAACTTATTGTAAAAATCTATCGTTATCATATATTAAACTATGCTTAATATTCTGTTTTATACTCGAATATGCCGTACCTGCACTCGATTATTGCGAAGATTATATTAAACAAGTGCAGCTGGCTAATTCGTCGGGGCATTTAACTTGATACAAACATTCAATGAGACACATCATCATAAGCAAATTCTAACCTTAGAGTAAATTTTGAAGTAGTCGGTTTCGTTAAACTTATACCAGTATGTATGTATGTGTAATACAAACATTTCTATCGGTTAACGCTGCTGGCAACAGACATGTAGTGAGTATATGTATGTATTATTGCCTGGTAGCTGCTGTCAGGCTCGCATTTGGGTATCGTTCGTAGGCTTCATCATGTTGGGGTTTTTGGGCAGATAAAATTAGTGTATTATGATGTCAGTACATCGTCTATTGTCCGTATAACTGATTTATTGTTACGTTTTACATGTCGCCGAATATTCCGGCAAAGGTTTTGCGAAGGTTTTTCATTGTGTCTTCGGCGTCTTCGGTGAGGGCGGCGCTGAGGGATCCTTGCCGAGCAAACCCGCCGCGACCCGCCGCTGAACCGCTGCTTGCAGTCGCAGCTGCTCCCGGGACTGCTGCAGAGCTAGTGGTGCTAGGGGCAGCTGACGCGGAAGATACCGTCGATGACTGTGAAGCTGTGAGCAGTTGAAACGTCAAGTGTAAACGCTATTTTAAGATTCTTGTTTGTTTGGACCTGTTTGAACACACGTAAATACTTAAGTAGTATTTGAATTGTTTATTACAAGACTGTTATCTTACCCTGAGAATCGCGTCTAGTGAGTGGCGGTGGAGGAGGCTGCGATGGTTCGGCCGGTATCGGTGGTAGTGGGCGGTCGATACTGGCGGCGGAGGATAACGGCGCCGGAGGAGGGACACTCGGTGGACCAGACCCTACTATGGGAGGATGTGCTCTTTCTTCTGTTGGTGACCCAGCAGCTGAGCTTCCCGATACGGAACTTCGTGATTGCGTCTTCGTTATTCCGGGACGGCATACAGCCTGAAAAGGTTAATGGAAGAGAAGAATGAATCTAGTCGGCAGTCATCAAAAGTCTAGCTTTATTAAGCTCACAATATTATTTATCATACATCAGGACTCGAATAGCTAATTAATCAATTTACAAAATATATGATAGGTGTATTTATGACGATAGAATTTCATCTGTTGTCGTATACCTATTAATGAACCAGAGGAGCTTGAGAACACTATCGATAACGAAGTACATACGACCTATTGACAATGAGATTCCATTGTCAAGTTAATATAGACTAGAATGACGGATTAGATTAGATTAACATGAAATTACTTTTAAAAATTCAATTGTTTCGAAGAAACTTTAGGAACAACTGTATCCTATTAAGGAAATATTACAATAATGATTATAATGATTATTGTTTCCTAATAATTTAGGATAGTTACTATTACTGTTAGTATAGTAGATACTTATATCTTACCTGCATACGCTGTAACACAAGTTCCGCAAGATGGCGACGGTCTTCTTCTTGAGAGTCTCCCATGAAAGAGGTAGCAGAGTCATTAAGCTCAATGATGTGTTCTCGGCCATCCTTGCCGACCACCAGTTCTAGCGCGCAAACTTCTAGACCGCCGAATATCTCGCTCACCTACATAATACATTAAAATTATGTGATAATTTTATATGATCTTTACTTCTTTATATATACAGGAATTATGGTAAATAAATAACAATTAATCAGACACTAGGAAAACATTCCATTAATAGACAACGTTTTGTCTGCACCTACCGCCGCGCGCCGTGACTAATGTTTATCTATAAACCAGTAAGTATACAATTTGTACGCGTATGCATGTGAATTTATGAAAACTTTTGAATAGGACTTTCAAGTAGTATCAAGATTTCAAAAATGTTGATAAAATTGCAACTGAATAGGTATAAATTTTTGGTAGTAACCAGATGAGAAATAATTATGAAACATTTACTTGTTGGATATTTAATATATTTGAAATACTAGCTGTGCCCGCTACTTCGTACACGTTACATTTGAATATTCAAGTTATTTTTAATTTTTTAACGTTTAAACCTTGCCTGGACTACGACCACGAAGGAAATACATGCAAATATATATGTATTTGCTTCGTAACTACGACAAACATTTCAAAAGCAAAATCGGCTAAATTGGCCCAGCCTTTCTCAAAGTTTTAGCGAGACAAACGAACAGCAATTGATTTTTATTTTTTATTAATGTTTTTTCAATTAGGATCAACATGCTGATTGTATTGCTAGCTAGATTTAGATAGTAGTACAAAAAATTAATTCATTTGTTTGTTGCTATTATAGGTATATGGGCAAATTTAGAAAAAAAGGTATAGGTACATAATTTTTGATAATGATTTGCAATATGAGTTAGTGATAAATGACAAGAAATATCTATTATATATATAAGAAATATCACTCTCATATTTGAACTTTGTTATTCCAATTACATTGTGTAGCTTACAATCTTTTTGTGAACGTTTATTGAATCAAAATGAGAGTATTTACCTCGTCTATCCACATCTTGTACCTATCGTTCATTCCGATAGCCTCGAGCATTGCAGATCCCTGATTGGTTTTCCAATTGCCTGATATAGACTTGCGCCTGAAAATTAAATTGTTCTTGGTTATTTAGTTATATGCAGAAAGAGTATATCATATAATTTTTGTTCTCCGTTTGCCAACATCGAAAACGCCTGAAGTATTCTGTTTATTATTAGATGTGCAGACTACTTTGACATTTGTGGTAGGCGCGCGTCTGATAGATATAATAAACAACTTTAATGATACTTACATAAAAGCTTTGTAGTTAGTGCCAATCTTTTGTATATGGATGTCATATTTTGCATCAATGTACGGCTCCACGGTACAGTATGTTCCGAGCATTGCTACAACACCAGCTATATCCTAAAGAAGGATAAAAACTTTTAATGTTCGTCTTTTAAGTGTTTTTTTACTTTAGTACTTTTACGTGTACAAAGCATCAGCCTGTTTTTTTTCATTTAAATCATGAGAAACACGGTTACCTGGAAGTCAGCCAATGAGTCCACTTTCACCTTTGCAACGCCGCTGTGAGCATGCCCTATCTTGATCACAACCGGGAACTTGGGCGCCGTGACCTGCGACAATGATACCGGCCGTTACGTCATTATCGTGACCGTTGTGCTAGAACTATAGTTACTGTTTACCATTACCTGGTTATATAAAATATATACATCTACCTTCATACGTTCATTTCTCAAACAAGGCTAATAAAAATGGTAATGGAACACTTGACCTAAAATAAACCAAATTTGTTGGTCATAACCTCTTTTCTAAGACTTGGATATGTCGTCTAGCTGCGGATGATGAATAATAATGTAATGATAATATTATAAAGTTTTCAAAGAGTACTCATAAATCTAGTCAGTTCCGTTATTATTATTCATCTGAACAATAAATGGTTTAGCCGACCCTGGTCCAACTTACCCAAGTTACAACAAATCCGTCCCTGAAAACGATAACGGTCATCGAAACAATATTATTACGAACTGTATTTTGTCTTTCGTGGTCCGCATACATAGAATCTGTAAAGATCCATCCATGGGATTTCTTTAAGTCACGAGTCTAGAACTAACTAGATTTTTTAAGGTCAATGCGAACACAACTGATGTGCCTAAAATGTAGTGAGTGCTCCGACATGTTTAATGGGCCCCAAACTATACAAGGTTTATGTAGAGCATGGATATACAATATATTTATAAAGAACCGACTTCAAAAACGGGACCAAATTCAAATAGGACCACACGGAAAGTATCAGCATTCAAATAAAAAAAGAATTACCAAAATCGGTCCAGTCGAAAGTTATGAGGTAACAAACATAAAAAAATACCGTTGAATTGATAACCACCTCCTTTTTTGAAGTCGATTAATAAATAATTAAATGTAAGTTTTAGACGCAGGAAGGACAACCATTGGGGTAGAAGAGTCTCGGTAAACGTAATGTCGGACGCCCACAGGTTAGGTGGTGTGACGTCTTGCGCAAGATGGATGTAAGAGTTTAAATGCCAGAAACCTGGCATTTAAACTCTGGACATGCCTATATCCATCAGTGGACTGCAATGTACTGACGATGATTTGGAAGCTCTTGTATTTGCTGTTTTGTGGAGAGCTTTGGGAAGGCCTATCTCCAGCAGATATCATACTTCGGCTACGATTATGATGATAGTGAAGTATTTGAGATGGAAATGTTGTTTGTACACATATTTATGTTCTTCTTCCAGAATGTGACATTGAAACTTTGCATTTGGAAATTATAACTTCTCGTCTAACGCAATTGGTTCATGCATTCATTTATAGCCAGTGCTTAAATCTGTCGTTTTCACAAACTACGTAAACTGATTTTAGGAAAATTCCGAAGTGATTACTCATGAAAACGAAGTCCATTTATAATGGCGTATTGTGAACGAAGAAGCCATAAAACTTAATTATAGACGCGTTATGAGTAAATTATATGCAACGTGTGCTATTTGAATTGCATAGTCAGTTAAGTTAATGGAATCGATAAAGATCTTTCTAGATTAAAATCATGTGTGTATTGTCAACGTTTAGATCATATCGTGCAGGTCAATCCAATGATTCTGTTACGGTGAAAGTTAACTCATCGATGCTAAATGTAGTGTAAGTAAAAAATAATGTTAGTTATTTCTTCTAAATGCCTATCAATATAATGAATTTGGTAAAAAAAAATTGGTTGTTTTCTAAAAGTAAAATCTATAACCAATATATACATAAATATGAAGCCTACGTCCTATTCTCTATATTAGGAAATATACAGACCATTAACTCATCATTAAACTACAGCAAACTTTCTTAACACCTTTGCTAACTATCGATTGGTTGTCGAACTGATTACGTATGTAAAAAAAAATGATGCTCAATAGAAATTAATGGATGCTAAAGTGCCCGCACATTAAACAGTACTTTTAAAGCCGAATAGACAGGTTGAACGTTGTTGGCAGTTGTTCAATATAAAATTGTGTTCTGAGAAAGGTGTCGTCATTAATTTTATTTAATGCATGTGCACACGATATTCTGTATAAATTGTGCTATGAAACAAATACTTTAAATAGAGTTAAAGCACATGGGATTCATCGTTCCTTGTAAGGAGATAGTTCCTTTAAATCTACAACTCCTAGGGTACTCTCCTGGAGTATACGGTGTTTCCACTAAAAACCACCTCGCTTCAAGGGTACTAACTTTGGGAGGACCCGGATTATAGAAGGTATATTCATACACAATTATGATATTTAAAAAGCAAAAAATTGTTGAAAGGATAAAACAAATCGAAATAGGTAATAAAAGCAAAAACCAAAAAAATGTATGCCCACAGGATTAGCAAGGTGAAGTGACAGTGGGGTGGCCATATTTGCCGTGGAACCGAAAACCGTTGAGGTAAACGGGTTCTTGTGTGGAGACTCGTCTTGGCAAACGTGGTGTAGGTCGTACACAGGCCAGGAGGAGTGATGATTAGCAGAAGACGGCTGGCAGGAGCTGGTTGCGAGCCGAGGATGAAACTAAATGGCGTGCAATTGGAGAGGCCTATGTGCAGCAGTGAACTGCGATAGGCTGATGATGATTATACTAGAGATAATCCTCCGCAGGTAAAAGTTAATCGCGTAGATAAATAAATAATTAAATAAATGTAAGTAAATTCATTACTATTTATTTATCGCATATCATAGACTCATAATAAACATTTCTTCAGTGATAATAATGATGATTTGAATTAAGTTCAAATACGATGTTCATTATAAATATTAAGAAAATCTATTTATAATCTTTAAATCCACCGAAAACTCCAGCATAGGTTTGTATCAGTCATAATACAGCTTTATGTCCCCAAACAATCTCGGATTACATTCAAAGCCGGCTTCACCCAATTTGAGAAATATATTTCTTTTGCATTACTGTTTGAAGCTGGGAATATTTACAAAGGGTGTGTTGCGAGGTCGGATATTATGTCATCGGATCAGTAAATATTATATCATGTTTCGCAATAGCGGCGACAACTACAGACTAAAATGTGGTTTGTTGCCTAACGAGAAATAGTATTTGTTTCTTGATTATGTTGTTACCTGTAACTAAATATGTTGTACTGGTATTTCTACATGAATAAGTAATAAGGAAGACATGTGCAGCAGAACCATTGAGTTTAAGTTCAATGTCCACACCTAGCTTCGATCCATCTAACTACTCAACTAATTTGAGTGGAGAAGAGTTCAAATGCAAGAGCTCGTTCAAGAGAATGTTCTTAGAAAACGCATCACTTATCGAGTTAATTTTAATTCCTTCAGTATTGAGAAAAAAATAAGAAGGAAAATTTATGACAACATAAAAAATATGTAATAGGAAATATTTGAAGAAAAAAATGCCGGGAATACTATTATTTATTTTTGCAAGTCGTTATCGTCGATTATAAGAAGTTCATGCATTTTTGGTTGCGAGGAACCCGTATAATCTGGATAATCAAAAAAGGAAATTCGTGCAATACAAATAGAAGTATCGATTGTGAGTATGTTTTCTTTTTACTTCTTTTTTTTAATGAAATAGGGGGCAAACGACCAGACGTATCGCCTGATGGTAAACGATTACCGTCGACGATGGACATGGACATCCGCAACACAAGAGGCATCACAAGTGCGTTGCCGGCCTTTTAAGAAAGAGTAAAAATAAAATAATAATTTACTTATCTTTTACTTAATTTTCTTTAAATAATTTACTTATTCGTCTTATGCTTACTATGGGCAAAAAGCTATGTATATTTCTTGTACTTGAGTTAGGAAATCTAAAGTCCAATCTTTTGTGGCAATATTGATAAACGGCTTCCGAGAGATATAAAGTGCTTTGTAAATATTTGATACTGAAGAGAGATGCTTAATTATTCGCGTGTTCAAGGAATCGGTTTTCAAATTGGAAACCGTAAGCTTGTTTATAATAATAAGTTTAATTGAATTGTCTTCGAAATATAAAAATTACATCCATTCCAGGAGATGTATTATAATTGTTTTATATTAAACAATTATCTGGTCATGTCGGTATTGCATCCTGATTTACTATTAATATGATGTCGATCACTGTGTAGAGTAATCCAGGGTCGGTCGGCCGACGCACGTTAATCCGAGGCATCGCCGTGGGCGGCTACCGTCAAGTGTTTGACTGTTCGCTTCAACAACACACATTTCCTTCTCTGTATCGATGACGCACGCTATCTTCTACATAAAGAATTCATACAATACTATTTATGGAGCGTCTCAGACTCGTGACGAAGTCGCATAGTTTAGGGATTTAACATAACGTTTTGATTACGTTTCCGTTGCATTTATTTGCGTATGCCCTTTACTCAGAGCTTAGTGGTTTATAAGCAAATATGGATAAGAAAACACTATGCGTTGATGAGTAACTTTTAAAGCAAACATTTGCATAATGATAGACGTAAATGTTCATAGTCTCCAACGCGCTTTGAAGGATATGAGAAATATAATATTACAAAAGGCCGCGTAATACGCCTTGATAAAACGTCTTGGCTCCATTATTGAATGACAATCATTTAACTGGCACCATTTTATCCAGGAGATATCTACTGATGGATCAGTTAGATAATTATGGAAGCTGTGGAAGCAATTCAATTCAAATATCAGCTCAGAGCCGCTGACAAAAGCTTAATGATCATAAACTGGTGAGAAATAATATTGCACGAACTTCGATGGAGTATTTATTGCCCTCAAAGGACAAGACAATTGTCATTTATCATTGTAATTGCCGCCTTTGATGTTGATGTTATCTTGCCGCCTAGTATGTATGTGATCATAAATCAAACTATATGATCGATACTACATCAATGAAATTGAATTACCGTGTATGTCAACTAGACACCTGCTTGAAACTCGTTAATGGTTTGTTTAGGAACAATGAGGTCATGTTTTCATAATCCTATTAGTCGTGACCGAAACGAATTCAATTTAATTGAAAATATTTTGTTTATTGTTAAATTCAGTCTTTAATTCTTATCAGTATTGCTATTGTTAAAATACACTGCTTGCAATATATTATGATGGTTTTCATTACGTCGCTTTAATGCGAACGCGTAAATGCGTAAAATTTTGTCGAGTTCACCATTTTTAATGTGGCGTATAAATAAGCACGCAATATTTATTTGATTTTGATCTCAGTGTTACTGTTGTTGACCTCATTCAAGGTGAGAAATGTGCTCATCGCTTGTATTACGTCTGAGATCATTATCACTTCATTGCAGCTTACAAGTTTTCTTATGTATACATATTTGAACTGCAATAGGTGATAATTGGACAAAAATACGTAGCGCATCAGTGAACTTAGGACTTGTGTTGATTGGTGAAATTGTTTGAAATGTTTATGTTTAACATAAAGCGATATTAGTTCTAGAGGATCATAATATTATCATTCTGGTTAATAGTACCAGTGTAATGATAATATCTATTTGAAGCCTACACATGTGCTATAAATATTTTACAGTTTTCAACATTGTAATGTGTATGAATGGCCATTGTTATTTAAATACGTGGTTAACTTTAACTTTTAATGAATGTACGTACTTTTTGTTTAATAAATCAATACATTCTGGAACCATCTTCTTCACAGAAAAGAGTATATTCCTTTGTTCTGTGATTTTCTTTATAAATTCCGTATCTACTAAATGTAGCGACAATCAAAGTCATGTGATTAAGGACATATCATCCTTGAAAATTAGGGAAGCCAATGAATTTTGCTAAGATAATATAATCTACGTTTTTTTTGAAGATGGCAAATTCCAATGATATTGTATAAGATATCATTGGGAATTTCCCATCATTTGTTTAAATAACTTTAAACATTTAATTTGGTTTTCAACATAGTCTGAATTAATACATATTTTGAATGAAATTTATATCAATATTGAATCAGGTTACTTCCATTCACTGATATTTTAATTGCGTTAAATTTATTTAAAGTTGTTTATACTTTTATGACCGATAATGGACTTCTTACTATTCAAATGATAAAAATTTAAGTGTCAGTTTGTAATTGAAATTAACAGTTTTCGCTAAATTCATATGAAAGTATGCCAGCATCAACTCCCTACCCTTTTCCCAAATTCAATTGGGGTCTGTGCAATGAGTTTTCCTTCTCCATTCTCCTCTATCACTCGTTAGTTCACTACTTACTCCCTTCCTGGCCATATCCTCTTTTATGCAGTCCATTCATTACTTCTTTGGTCGTCCTCTACTCTTATATTCGTCGACTTCCATACTTAACACTTTCTTAACTACATTTTGCTCATCTCTACGCATCACATGTTCATACCAGGCTAACCTGTTGCTTCTCAACTATTCATTCACTGGCGCTACTTTCGGGCTCCCTCTAATGTATTTATTCTTCACCTTATCCATTCTAGTCACACCACACATGCATCTCAACATTGGCATATCAGCTACATAGAGGCGTCTCCATCCGTTTTCTTTATTGGCCAACACTCAGCTCCATGCAGGACGGCAGGTCTGATGATGGTTTTATTTATTTGTCCCTTTAACTTAGGAACTTGGGATCGCAAATAGTTCCTGTTACCTGCCGCCACTTCATCCATCCTAATTCGATGCTGCACACACCTATCCATTTCGCCATTACCAGCAGCAGCAGCAACAGCAAACCTAGGTACTTGAAATCGGTGCAGATCGGAATCGCTGTTCCATTCAGTGACACGGCGGCAAGACAGGAGAGACCGCCAAAATCGCAGAACACGTATTCAGTTTTAGTTCTGCTGATTTGATACAGTACTTAAATAAAAAAAATACATTTGTCTGTCTGTCTGTCTGTTCCGGCTAATCTCTGGAATGACCATACCGATTTTGAAGGGACTTTCACTAGCAGATAGCTGATGATATAAGGAGTAACTTCGGCAATTTTTTCGGACTAACTTCAATCCGGTTGTTGTTGTGTAGATCCAGAGCTTACCTCTATAACATCACAAACTCCAAACTTTAGCTCTTTATATAATAGTATTATGGAGTATAGAAGTTATACGAATAGATATAGAATAATAGATGAGTGACTTGCAAATAAAAATTGCAAATAAATTATGCACCTTCATTTTTTAGCAATGGAAGATGGTTCACTCACTATCCGTGAATCATAATATTTGTGCTTTAAAAACTAGGTCAATAACAAAGTTGATACCTATTCATATTGCAAACAGGATTTATTTCGAAGCCTGAGAAAAATAAATTAGACAGCTATTTCTTAAATATGCTTTGCTTTACTTTATTTCTTTCCATATGAGAAAAAGATTTTGTAAAGCTTTTATTCTAAGTTAAGCCTTAGCCACTTAATTTATTGTAAAGAAAGTACCTGTAAAAAATAGTTACTTCCACAAACAGTGTAACAAAAACATATTCACTACCATGTGGAAGACACACCGAACCACAGAATTATAACTAATCCTGTACCACGATATGAAAGTTTTCAAGCCGATTATCATAAAATCTCGCCTTGTTGGAGAATTCCTTTGTAATGGAGGGATATAATTCAACAGGTATTACCTCCACAACGGTATCGATTCAGCCGAGACAAGTACTGTTCTCTAGGGATAAAAAATAATTTTCCGCCCAGAAAAATCAGTTGATAAACCATCTCGTATTTTTATCTTGGCCCATTATATATGCATAAATATAAAAAGCTGTATATCCTCCAAGTCACCTACACGATATTTTTTTTTATGTATAAGCCTATTAAAATGACTCTAATTTGCCTGATAGAAAGCATAAGCAGAATCCAAAAGTGGTGCTAGGAGTAGAGCCGTAACAAAATATTTTAGCTTTTATTGTTCAAACTGAAGAAAATGAAATTTGCTTTGATATGAGCCGGCCTCTTTTAACCGACTTCAATAAAAAAAAAGTAAAAACTAAAACCCAACTACGACAAAAAACGACGTTGAAAAAGCATGAAACAAGTTTCAAAAGCCGTAGTCACGCGTTGTTAAAGTGTCAGCGACTATGGTTCATTACTAAGTTTCAAAAACCGTCGTCCATGTAGTATAATGTACCATAGTTCATAACACTTTAACAACGCGTGACTACGGCTTTTGAAACTTGTTTCATGCTTTTTCAACGTCGTTTTTTGTCGTAGTTGGGTTTTAGTTTTTACTTTTTTTTTATTTAAAATGTTTTGGTGCCTCTATAATATTAATTTCTTTGCATACTATATTTTAAATAGGTACTATAAAATTTTTACAATTATCGAATAAATACAGACAAAGTCACGAGAAAATGCTTATAATATTTTGAAAGGTACAAGTAACGCCCTTTCGTATGATACTAAACACGGCATATTTCTCTCAAATTTATTTTTTGAAACAGTACTTTACGTCGGCTAGAGGGCGCCACATTAGATTAAATGACACGTCGTATAACCTATAACCAGCGGACAATCAAGACGCTTCTAACGATACCTCATTTGTCTTATTCTGACTAGTAGCTTAGAAAGGAGGAACAAACGAGCATACCATAGAAATTCCACACTTATCGAATAAATACGGACAAAGTCACGAGCAAATGCTAATAATATATATATTTTTGAAATGTACAAGTAACGCCCTTTCCAATGATACCAAACACGACATATTTATCTAAAATTTATTTTTTAATGCAGTACTTTATGTTGGCTAGAGGGCGCCACATTAGATTCAGTGACATTTCATATAGCCTATAACCAGAAGACGATCATGACGCTTCTAACGACACCTGATTTGTTCAGTTCTCATGAGTAGTTAAGGAGCTAGGAGGGAACAAATGAACATACATACATACATACATACATACATAGCCTGTCAAAATCATAACCCTCCTTTGGCTTTGCCGTAGTCGGGTAAAAAAGGAGGAGGTTATCAATTCGACTGTTTTTTTATGTTTGTTACCTCATAACTTTTGTCATGATTAACCGATTTTGATGATTCTTTTTTATTTGAAAGCTGCTGCTTCTCGTGTGGTCCCATTTTAATTTAGTCCAGTCATTTTATTTTTTGCTAAAATTTGTGATTATTTTATTTCTCATTTTATTTGTAATCTAGCTGAGTTTCCATCTAAGAACCTTTATTGTGATTTAACGAAAATGTAAATAATAGGTCTTTACCTATGAAATTGCCGTTTTGTATGCAATAAGTTTCGACAACTTTTTCGTGGGTAAAGAATTAAATTCCCGAGAGGCAGTACAAAATGCCTTTGAAGAGTTTGTTGCCCTCCGTCCAGCTGATTTTTACAAGAAGGGCATGAATAAACTGCCAATGCGTTGGCAATGATGCGTCGATTGCATGGGTGATTACTTCGAATAACAGAAATAAAAAAGTTTGAAAAAATAAGTACTTTCACTTATTGCATACAAAACGGTAATTTCATAGGTAAAGACCCATTATAAAAGAAGTTAGTCAAATTGGTCGAGCGGTTGTCGAGTTTTGCACTTTGTAACACATTTGGCGATTCATCAAAAAGGCGCGCCTCTGGCGGCCTCAGAGGGTATTGGCGGTCAGAGCCATACGCGGATACCGCAAGGTGTCGAACGAGGCAGCGAACTTCTTGGCCGGTACACCCCCGTGGGATTTGGAGGCGGAAGTGCTCGCCGAAGTTTATCGACGGATGGCTGAATTCCGGGTGGAGTGTGGCTTTCGCCCTCCGTCGGAAGAGATACGCGAGTAGCATGAAGCCGCTGCACATGCTGGTGGTTTGCTCCGCATGGGCATCGCAGCGTCGCGTCGAGTCCTCAGTGCAGATATCGGAGGAGTTCTTTCGCTACCGGCCCTCATACGCTCCATGGCCGGTACAGCAGTTTTACCGCGGTCGCAATCTTCTGCGAGAATACATCTCGCAGAATAAGGCGGCGGAGAAAGCCCGGGAGGATGATTTCCACTCGGACCCAATCCGCCGCCGTCTAACCGGGTCGCGGAAGCGCGCATATCATATCAGCGCCTCTTGCCGCCCTGAGTGTGGCCACGAAACAGTTTCCGGAACCCTCCTATCTCAGACGCACCGCCCCGCCGCAAACCCGGGTGGGGGACGGCCCGAGAGGGTTTCCACACGTAAAATAAGTTTATAATAAGATACGACACATAAAGTACATGTTAAAGGTGCTTTTATAGTATTATGCAATGTTGGTAACTTGCAAAACAGTAACCTATCGATTGTATTTTTTTAAAATGTTTTTATGCGGTGAGTTTTTTTTTTTTTTGTTGTGCGGTTTTGATGAATATTTTTATAGAGAGCATAAACGTCTCCAGTTGTTTTGATGGAAACTTACTGTAGTGGCCATTTCATGCTTACTGCACAAAACCTTGAAATATATGTATATCTACGTATAAACACATCGTTTAAGGTTACCAATACATTTGGTAGGGATGTATTGCTGTTGAATTGATTTCAATTTGGTTATTTAATTCCCGAGGTACGTATACTACCACAGAATGAAAAAACACTTAAGACTAACTTTTTTGTACCTACATGTGTAACATCTTCATGTGTAACATGCAGAAAATTTAAAAGTATCTCAATCTTGGTAATAAATATTAATTTATAATAATAAATACTTTGGACATCTTTTAATAAATATTTCGGACATCGAACACACAACGCCATCTAGTCCCAAGCTAAGCAGAGCTTGTCTTATGGGTACTAGACAACTGATACAAATACATATATACTTTTTTTTGTAAATACATACATATTATACATAGAAAACACCCAAACTCCAAAACAAATATTTGTAGATCATACATACATTTGGTACGACTCGGGAATCTAACTCGAGACCTCATCATCAGCAGTCGCACACGCCAACCGCGAGACCAACGAGGCAGTCAAACATAGAGGCAACTTACTTCTACTACTACTTAAAATTTACTGTTGTTTTGACTGTTTACATTCCTACTAGGAAGAATCCAATCAGGTATACATGTAGAAGGAAATATTGCGGCAACTCTCGACCCACATTGATAAGAGATAGCGTGTCTACAAACAAGGTGGTACATGCATCGAGGGAATTAATAGAGCCCTTTGATAAATTGCAAGTACTAAATAACTAGTTGTGGAAAAGAGCCTCAGCTCAGTTGTCAGTGGTCTAAGGAGCCAATTGTCACAATGTACGTATGTTCATGCTAATATATAATATGAAATTTTATATAACGAACATGCTTAATGATCGAAATAGGATTTTCATAAGCACTGGAAACAGTGATATAAAGCTCACCAGGGCAACAAACATTTATGAGATATGTAATTGCCAAAATATGTATAGACAAACATGATTCAACTAAAGTACAAAATGTTTTGAATCCAAGTTTTGTCCTAATGTGAAGAGTGAAGAACATTAAACAACATAATGATGGTACATTACATAGTAAATTTACAAGAATAAATACTATTAGAAACAATTATCAAGATTGTTATGACTGATTCGTAATTTATAGTAGACTAGCTGAACCCCGCGGTGTTACCCGCGGTTATTGTCGTGCCGCTGATAATGCCACGGGGTGAAGTTAGCCTAAAAAAGTAGCCTAAGTTACTCCTTATACCATCAGCTACCTATCAGTGATTATTTAAATCAGTGGTTATTTTAATATTACAAACAGACACTCTAATTTAATTTATTTGTATAGATTTAGAAAAGTATCCACGCCGTAAACCCTAGGCTCGAATTCGTTAATGATATAAATTGTAACTTCATTTAAGAACATAATCCACGATATAAATTTATAGCTTACTTGTAAATTCAAATTTTGAATTGTGACGAACGTTAACATCGAGTTTATTAAGTCAATCCACAAAGTTGGTACGATGTCGGGTAAAGTTTCATTCACTAAAAAGTTTGTTTGAAGCTGATTAGTTTCTGAAACTGTTTCTTTAATAAGAAAAACTTTTGTTGCAAGAAAGGGAAAACTGTAAATCAAAATATTGGTACCGTTTACAACACATTATACTAATCTCCTATTCTAGTAATTACAAAATGTTGTAAAAGAATGGTATATATAACTACGTAGTACCTAGTTAATAGTCCCCACAATTTAAATTTTTAACGATGAAATATGGGCCTTAATTGTTGTACATTACTTTATTAAATGCTATCAAAGAAGGAACAGAAACATAAATCTTTTCTCGAGTCAACAGTCAGCCACATTGCTACCTGCGTCACCTTATACGGTTAAAAGTGTAGCTGTTAAAGTGATTTCTATTTTAATAACATATTAATTAAGTGTGAGTTACTTACATAATACCTACAAGGTTTCTTCTTGTAAAATTATTTAATAACCATTTGTTTGAATTTGTTAATTCTGATTTTAAGACAGATTTAATTGAAGCAAATGATATGCAAAAATATTCTAATGGTACAAATGGAACATACCTATATAGTAGTAGTATATTATTATAAATTTAAAATAATCTATCTAAATAAAAATGAATCACCGAAATATATGTACGCGTATACCTTCCGATCGACTGCACCGAATTGGATATTATTTTTTTTGTATTTTATATTGTCAGGACAAAGCTTGTACAGAAAAAAAATAAAAGAAAACTGGAAGTGTTATCTTTTTGAAATCCGCCACTGTACACTTTCTACCCGTAGGAAACTGAGGATAAATACCAAAACCTTTCTTTCGAAATTTTTTGAAAATATTGAAATTTTTTAAAAGTGTGGCGGTGCGAAGATCGCAATGTCAGGTAGTTCTATATAAAATAGTAACAGTACACACAGTCACTTCATCTTATAGATGTCCCTCTGTTACCGTAAAAAGGCATGAGAAACAGTTCTTCCTCTTTGTCGATTGTCAAATGTCATCTGAAGAAACTTTGTTTGTGATAATAAAAAAAAATAAAGTTAGAGATCAGCTATTAACAATTAGACCTAGAACGTGGACACCTTGACATTTCAACCTTGTTCATGACATGCAAATGCATAAAACTCTACATATTAGCATATTTAACGAGGACAATCGTGTAATAGCATATTGCTAGACATAGTCGAATAACGGAATGTTATGAGAATTAACAAAACTAATTATAAATGATCATATTTATATGATCAGGTTGCGGGAAGCCGTTGTTGTGATGAATCATGGGAGAGGCCTATGTCTGGGAGTTGACGCGTTTTAGCAGAGATAATGATAACATGTCTTTAAAATATTATAAAGTTAACACCAGATTTCCCGAATGTTCTGGAAATAAATATGTATACTTTTTTAAATCTTTATTACTTGGTATGACATTTAATTTAAATAAGTTGAGAATTGTAATTAGTAGTTAAATAATATTGAGACAACATTGAGACCTAATCTGCCTTTCGAGTATTTCTGTGTCAGTAGAGCAAAACCAACAATATGAAATTCACTCTGTGGATGATGATTGAAGTTCAAAAAGTGTCGTACCTTTGGAACTTGAGTTGGCAAATCTTAGAGCTTACCAAAAATCAATTGATTTTTTGATTATAACATAAAGTAATCAAAAATTTAATGAGAAGTCGGAAAACGTATATCAGACTAACAAAACCTTTTAAGGTTCACTGATAAAATTTTAATATATATATTTTTAATATATTTTTTTCTTTTTTTTTTTTTTCCGACATCTAACACACAACGCCATCTAGTCCCAAGCTAAGCAGAGCTTGTGTTATGGGTACTAGACAACTGATACAAATACATATATACTTTTCTTTTTTTGTAAATACATACACATTATTATACATAGAAAACACAAACAAAAATCATAACCTACCTTAAATTTAAAAAGAATCTTTCGTGGAAAAATACATGTGATAGAGCTAAAGACATGATTTTCGCCTTTTAAGGTAACCTATGTTCAACAAGACCACTTTCTAGACGCTATATGATAGGCCGCATTTTGAACCAGCTTTTCTTCCTAGTTTAATTAAACATTTCAAATGAATGCTTGTAACTTTTTACCATTTACAGCTTCTTCTGCAAGTCTGTCTTCAAGAATAAGTCTAAAAGGCAAGGTTTAAGTACTACAGGCTTAAGTAATCTACAGCGTCCATTGATAGATTGCTTAATACAGCACAGTTAATGCGAATAGTAGAATATTAAAACGTCAAACTGGATCAAAGCAAACAACATTTTTTTAAATTATTTCTATCTATAATGTATTACATCATAAAGAAGTTTAAATATTCAAGAAGAATGCGATTGTAGATAGCAAAACCTTTTATTCTGTAGATCTACCATCGATGCATATATAACATTATGCAATTTCCCAGAACACTGCATATACTAATTCCTGCTGAATTCATAAATCGTACAGATAATCCTTAGAAGTATCCCTGGAATTTTGGTTTCCGAGTAATGATTTCACACATGCCTCAGTAAAGAAAAATATTTATAGTTAGATCATTTTGTAATGCACGTTCTAACTTCAAAGTGGTTTATTGTACATAGTTCCCCGGTAAATAACGCGAGTCTGCTGAAGCAGCTCCTGTGGCGGCATTGTTTACATTATTCACATAGCAGATGATGTCACGAGCGAAACCTAATTCTGATGAATCATGAGTTTTTACATACCTACGATGCACCGATAAGCGTCACCGTGCATGTGTGATATGAGCCTCGTCGGCCGGCATAGCTGGACCCACGTGTTTGTGAAGTTATTGATGGCATCAGTGGGCGCATAATAACTGGTCCGACTCAACGAAACGTTCAGTTACTGATTGTCCGTTACGGGGAACGCGTGTCGCCTTAGATACAGAGCCGGTGCGCGAGCGCATTCACGATACGACAAAAATTATTGATACTTTAGTACCATTTCTCTGAACTTTAATTAGACAAGGAATATCGTGTCCTTGGAAGTGCATGTGCTACTCATTGGATCAATTGACCTGATCAGCTGAGAACCGGACAGGTGCATTTGTTTACGTTTTTACTAAAACTGATATATGTTGTGCTTTCTTCAGTAATATGTCAGCATTTTTATACAACCTACTTTTATCTCAAGGTACAAGTTTAAATCTTACTACGTCAGATGACGCCAGTTTTATGCGCTGTATACAAATTTTGTTTATTTTGAAGGCTAGTTATACATTTTTTCGTTACCTTCTGATAAATTTATGTATGTACCATGATGCAATGAGAAGCTTTATTTACTTACACCGTAAAATTATGCAAAACGTACAATGTTAAATATACACACAAATTTTACAAACCATGGATAATATGAAGTTCGTGACAAAATTTCCTGAGTGTTAAATTTTATAACACATCTAGGTACAAGTACGACATAAAATATTACGTCTGCTTAATATGTCATAACTATTTTACTTTGTAAAATATATGTACAATGCCGGTCAATAATTGCTTTTAAAAATAAGCATTACAAACAATCTGTTTGTAATTACACAATTGAACGTATACCGTGTGTGCACTGAGAGTTGGCACCGATTCATATTTGCAAGCCACCATAAAACCATATCTTCGTATGCATGTAAATATGTATATGTCAGAAAATATTGGAGCACATGTGATTAGGCAGCGAGATTAAATGTGGAATTTCTTATTGTACACTTTGTGCATTCCGTAGATCGTTAATTGAGGTCATGCATTACTTAAACACAAAGATTTAATTGTCCGTAATCTTTTCTATGGTAATAATCTAATTAGGCGTTGTAACTCTATCAGCTTCATAAGTGTGCTCAGTTGGGGTCTCGGAATATTACTTGTAAAGTGTACGTGATACATTTTGTAAACATAGTTAACGTTTGGTTAGCGTCCTCGGTTCTTGCCTGCTATTGTAGTCCACATATTTAGAAATACAAATATATACGAACAGGTGATATTTCTTAGAATTACTGACATTGGATCTGAATGATATGTAATAATATGAACATCTACTGTAGTAAATTCTTGGCATATACATATCGGATGAGATTTATTACAATTGGCCGATATATCAATGTTAAGTAATGCATTTATTACACATCATGTCAAGATATCTGTGCGGTAATGGAGAAATTAATTTCTTGCGCAACTTTATAGTATTCGGTTACCCCGTTTCTTGTGAAGTAGCTGTATTGTGTCTGCACAAACATTGCTGAATTTACCACAACATATAAATTTAATAGACTTTACATAGACAAGTGTTTATATATGGTAATAATTCCCCATTTTCTAATTCTGTACTGTAGTTAGTACGTAATGTAAACAAAATGTTTTTGCGTAATTATTTGGCGTATTTAATTATCATTTTTACATTAAAAGAACATTTTGTATTCATCATAAATCTGTAATGGGATTGTAAAAATAGTAAAATGAGTGATCGATCGAATTAATAATTTTATAAGCCTCGTAAACCTTTTTGACTATAATTATTAAAGTAAACCGGCTTAATATACTACGTGCTACAACTGTCACTATGATTGTTGTCGTAAGTTAGTTGTAGTAACATACAATACGAGATACAATACAGTACGAGATGCTTTTTAAACTTAATAATTAAGAGTAATTAGGAGCTTGCTACTGTAGGTTATTTTTACAGTTTAGAAGAGTAATAAACCTTCATAAATATATTAACGTTATTTTTTAAACTGATTAGTCAGTATGAGTTGTTACTTTATTTTATCATTATTTAGAAAACTATTTGATGATAGAACATGTTTAAAAATGTGCCTCCTAAAAGTATGTACGTTCTTTTATTTGCTTTTAGTAAGTTTTTTAATGTATAAAATTAAAAATTTAGTTAAATTTAGTTAATGTCAGGTACTTTAAGAGTTTAATGTAAATATCACATTATTGTAACAACAAACTTAAACACTATGTCTAAGTGCCTGCCAGAATTGAGAGTCATCTCATACTTAACTTATCATATACTTAAATAGATATGATACAAGTGAACGTATTCATCACTTATGATTATGAATCTATTCACAAGCGGCTTACATGTCAATATGGGTTGTTTTTAATATTACTGTGCTAAGTAATAAATCAATCAGTATCAAAATAAAGACTTTAATTATAATAAATAATACAAATAAGCAGATCTAAATTTTCAATGCGAACGTGAGTTTGTTTGTTTGTTACGCATTTAGATCGTAAGTACTGAATTGATCATGGCCATCGTGAAATTTCGCATTTAAGATTAAGGAAAAAATATGTTCGTGTAATTTTGGTGCGAAAAAGCATTGTTCTAAAGAGGTATGAAAAAAATTTAGAGAAGCTAAGCTGCCTAAATATTTATCTACTACGAGTAGTAAATCCGTTTAAGTATTGAAAAGAATTTCGTTATCTATCTTATATATATATACATAAATGAATCGTCGAAATGTATTTACGCGAATAACCTTACTGTTAGGACAAGGTTTGTGTTCAAAAAAAATTAAAAGATAAAGGGAAAAATCAATTTGTTTTATCCGCGACGTAAAGCTGAGACAGATATGTAAATAGTTTTCTATGGATTCTAATTTCAAATAATTCGATTACTTAAACTATGTATCTTTGTCGCTCTCAGTGGTTTTAGGGTTTTGAATCGTGTTTAATATCCATGTAAGCATTATCTTCCAGGTCATTTTATATACAACTAGTAATTGTTTGCGGCTCCGCCCGCGTGTATGTTACTTTTCGCGGTAAAAACTAGTCAAATTTTTTTTTAACACACAGTCCCATCTAGTCCCAAACTAAGCAGAGCTTGTATTATGGGTACTAGACAACTGATATAAATTCTTATATATCAAACTCCGAAACAAATATTTGCAGACGATACAAACATTTGATCCGACCCGGGAATCGAACCCGAGACCTCCAGAACATCAGTCACGTACGCTACCACTGCGCCACCGAGGCAGATAGTTTGTGCGAGTTTCTGAAAACTTATTAAACAATCTACAACAATTAATCTTATTTTCCAGCTCATTATTTAGGATTGGTAGTTTCGTATAAATATTTCAAATTTAATTTAAAAATGTATTTATAGTTGAACATGTAAAAGTCAGTAACTTGCGCTCAAATTAAATTTAATGCTGATGTTTCGTGAATCGGAATACCTATCGCTAATACATAAATATCAACTCAATACCATAATGTTACCTAAACAAAAAATCTAAAACCATAACAACCGCAGTAATCGAAAGTTTAGTTCGTATTAAACCGAGCAACTAGGTCTGGTTTAAGTCGTAATCGTGACATGAAGGGTATTGTACTGTAGTGCCACATTTAACACTACATATTATTATATACTTATTAAATACATTCGTAAGAAAACCAACACCTGCGCTATGACAATACGTAAATATTTAAAGTAATGCTTATTTGGTACACATTTTAAGCGTCACATAAGTTTGTTGCAATAATATTTCTTGCGGACCCGATTTGATTTTGTTAGTACTAAGATATAAGTATAATGAATTCTTTGTAACGTTTAATGCGTCTATATGTAGTTCAGGATAATAGATACGGTTATCGAAATATGAGATTAGTGCTTCGATAATTCAGAAATAAGAAATACTCAAGAGTGGCCACCCCTGACGAGACTTGCGGACCGATACAGAAGGAAATGTGTCGTTAGTCCATTGTACTGGCAGGACCCACTGTGTTCTATTGATTAATTCAAATGATTTTATTGCATAATGGCCATTTCGAGTGAATTGGTTGGCTAGGTGTACAGATCATCGTACTGTGTACTACTTGTTAATGTTTCATTTATATTCGTGTATCAGGTGGCAGAATTTGTTTCTGGCATTTACTTCAAAATATGATTTATTTACATGTCCAACAGATCGCGACAAAAGATTCAACTTGATATCTCCTCCTTTATCTAAAAAAGGGTCATGTCAGAGAGACAGACAACAAAGTAATCCTTTTTGCCTTTTAAAAAACGGAACTCTAAAAAAACAGTAAATGTTTCTACGAGTAATAAAATAAAATAACCGAACGTTATATTATTCACACTTCTAGTGTGTGATCTTAGCGTGTGAATTAGAAGTAGATTACTCACTTTACTTGTTGGAGATTCTAATCTTTATGTTTTGTTCACTACCTACAGATAAATTAATTTCGAGGTACCGTAGCTCAAGTACCGTTACTTACAAATCATATAATATCCGAACTTTCTAGAAGTCTCAGTCATAGGGCCTTGCCACCAGCGTCAGTATCTAACCCCTGCACGTTGACCCTGTACACGGAAGATGTTAATCATAGTCGCGGCTCAGGATGTAACGTAATATAACTCTACAGCTATTACTATGATAGCATATATAATATTTTATTTCTGTACATTGGCTAAGGATGGCTTTGCACACATTAGTCATAAAAAAAAATTTGTTCATTCGTAGTCAACAAATTCCAGAAATTCTTTGGACAAATAAAGTTAAAATAAAGTACTCGGTAAAATTAAATAATGGTGTTTTGTAAATTTGCGATTTTTCTCATGTCAATTCTGATATCTTTTCACTTTGTCAAACTAAGCAGCAAACACAATTCACTATAAGTTTTAGATCAGAAAAAGGAGGTCACACTATCATTTATCTATAAACATGCTATAGGTAGTAGGTATTAGAAATTGTAGAAATTAAATTCGTCAATAACTTACAACAAGAACAGAAACTAGATCAATAAAGTACATTGGCAAGGACATCCGTGTCATAAATCAGTGGGTAGCACTAAATTAGTTGTAACGTCTCGGTGAGATATACGTTCTCAGCTATCCAATAATACAGCGCACAATATCCAGTCGCCTCGTTGACCCAGTGTCGCGCACTACACGGGCCAAGTTCAAACACGACTTGTGATCGAGGACCAGGCGTCGATTCTTGTCTATGCAATGTTGCAACGTGAAAGCGTGTAAAAGCCTCAAATGGAAAAGATAAGAAAATACGACACGAATTGAGTTAGAAGCTAATAAAACTGTTATCTTCATTTAAAAGGCCCGAGATGCACTTATTTATCGTTTTAATTCACGAACGAACATAAACCGACTAAAAGAGCTTGAAGAAAATGTGTTTTCTTCATAAATACTTAAAATATGGAACTTAATTAACACTTTATGGCTTGTAATCTTATAGTATCTAGCAAAATTACGGAGAAAATGTGTAAATAAAATTGATTTTAATACTGTAAGTAGCACCAGCTGTAAGTGATTTTTTTTGCAAATCTTACTTTATTTTACATGGAAATTACAAAAGATAAGTTACGCCTCGAATGTAATTAACCTATTTGAATATCAATAATTTCCATCCCATGGTTGTCCGAGAAGATTGTCTTCGAGCGACAAGGTCACCACTTGCACTTCCTTAATATTGGCTTCATTGTACAAGTGATGTATTATCAAGTTTTATAATTTCTATATAGTCTAATGATAGGTAAACAAGACATTATTATTTGAAGAATGTGAACTTGTAATAGTAAAAATAGACAAAGATTAATAGCCAAAGTCATCAAGGAAGAGTTACGTAATGTGAATGATTGCGAATGAGTGAAAGCCACGATGAACGTGAAAATGGTGATACAAAGATAGAGAACACCGTAAACTGTTTATGAATAATGCCTCTAACCATAGTTCCTATGACTTGCTGAAACTGATGTTCGTATAATTCAAATTTCATCGTGAAGTAACACAAACTCATTAAAGTGTAAAGTGATTGCGTCATATTCGTCAACTTGATTGCATAGACTATCACTCGACAATGTCCATTAGTTTATTACATCTCAGGAACTAGGACATGAACCATTTTAGAAAACTATTCTATGATCGGTTTCAAAGATTATATTAGCACCGATTTTTTTAAGACAACAGTCGCCATAGGAAAATGTCATGTTTCGCCGGGGACTTAACAAAATTAAAACGGACTCAAGATTTAAACGTCATAAATATTTTATTTTCAACAGGACAAACAAAATGAAAAAAAAAATCGGATTTATTTTCTGTAACAAATTTTCTCACGATAACGTTTCCCTGGAGGACAAAGGTCATCTCTAGCGTTTATCACCAACCGACAATGATGTCCGCCTACCTAAACTGACGATTTATATGTGAGCCACCGCTCGCTGTAATCCCAATAGACATTTCATTTTCCGGATTTCTTATTTCTTTAGGAGCATACAATTCGTTCACAATCTCATTTCCTGTTTCTTATCGAATAAAATTATGTATAAGCTCTATGTAGATATTTTATTTCTCAGAATTTATTAGATTTTGATTTAATGTGTTTTTGTTACTTTTATTGTATTTCTATAGCCCGCGCGCATGTCGATTAACGCGGTAAAAAGTAGCCTATGTTATTCGTTGACAATATAGCTCTCCATGAAATATTTTTTAAATTAAGATGAAAGCACACAAATAAACAAACAAATAAAATCACATTCACATTTATAATATTAGCCATTAGGATAGGATTGTAGGGTGCAAAAGTGAGAACTTAAATTACGTATATATCATTCGTTTTTTTACTATCAAATTTATGTTATTCTTAGTGACAACGATTTTGTTTCGAATGAAGTAGTTTGAATAATATATAGAATACCGATTGAGTGTTACGATCATTGGATGGCGCCATGTACAAGTAACGGTAATACAAGATGCCTAGCATAAGCTCATTCCAGACATCTTCGACACGTCTCTTTCGAATCGACTGATAGTAAGATAGACCAGATCTATTACAGGGTGGTCTACAGACTAGAAGTAGAGGAAGTAAAGATTAAAACATTAATAGTTAATGTTTGATGATTATATGAGTAGAATCGTAGACGGGTTAGTTGTATAACAATGAGATCATATCTGTGTTGTTCATTTGGATAACAAGGAAGCCTGTTAATAAAATTTACTTACAAAAGGCACAAAGATTTGATTCAATAGTCTTAGAGTGAATATGATTTAACTGCAAGATACCTGTACAAAGACGTCTGCTTGTGGAGGGTTTGATCAAGTTAAACATGAAATCGAAATAAATAAAACCAAAATTTCCCGTGTATTCGAAGTGTTAGGATAATTGCTTCGTGCAATTAATTAACTGTAACAATAAGTGAGCTATGACAAGGTAATCTTTTAACCAATGCTTCCCAACTATTATTACGACTATTATTAATTACGGTCTATTACTACATGTCACTTTTCAATTGGTATATATCCTTGTTTACTAGATAACTAATTCTTTTGATAAATTGTCTTTACTAGACATTTTAAAGCAAATAAAACAATGTTTTATGTTTTTGAAAAAAATCTTCCGATGTTTAAACATTGCCTTACTGCTTGTTTTGAAAAGTTTCGAAATAGTGTGTATTCAAGAACGTCGTTTAGTTTAGTTAGACATGACATGAAAAGCGGTGTTCGGTTGACAAATGGTAGATACTAAACTGAATTAGTTTCGCGTTGGCGCCGCATTGGTAAAGCACGGTATTTAAGAAAGGACTTTGCTACTTAGTAAAGAAAAACTCGCTCAGTAGCTTTGATCTGAGAAACATTTATTTTGAAATATAGTGTACTAAATTATTTTTGGGAATAGGAGACTATTTTTTCTTTTTTATTTATAGAAAAACTTCGAGTAAAATTCAAAGATAAAGTAACTTATCATTTTTGGTAGCCCAATTCTAAAGGGCGGTTTTAATTATTTGATATCACGATGTACCTCAGGAGTGGAGCGGTGAACTTAAACGTGAAGTAAAATCTTCAAAGTATGCGTCCGCATATTTTCACGTATACAATTAAATGCACAATGTGGGTAATAACACAATTCATAGTCGCTCTTTGTATTCACTTAATATTAATATACCGCTGACGCGTGATGCACTATTAAAATGCAGTTAATTACAATTATGTACTAACCAAGTAGGTATATGCACAACTTGTGAATATTTAACTGCTAAAAAAATATAGAGTAGCGAATACATAACCCGGTTGGTCCGGTTACCAATAAATACTATTAAAAACGCTTTAAATACGGTCCCTTGTCTGCTGTGTCAGGGTAAGCCCTAGAGTGCATTTGTGATCTCATTTATGAAGTCACGAACATGACAATGTATTAATTTCAAATCTCAGTGGATAACTTTGTCATTCCCCGGTGGACCAATTAGGTAACGTTTTTGTGAAATCTACCATAGACGTATGTCTATGGTTTTTAACATCGGGATAACGTTTTTTAAATTACATTTATCACTTACCAAAAATTTATCTTTGGCAATATTAGTATCTACTATAACTTTCATACATTCAAATAAGTATACATTAACTGATTAAGTAAAATGATACCGTGTTTGAGATTAAAAATAATGCATTCTGATCTTTTCAGTTTAATTGCTAGATGTTTGGTTTCATTTCTTTTAATAAAGACACAAAAGCAAAGTTACTTATAAGGAATTACTTTATATACTGCATGAATATGCATAATATTAGTAAGAAATAAAGCATAGTTAACTGAATATACGGTATGAATGAATTAATAAATTTGATAGGATCTATGCTACATGATGTATGTGCATACTTAATATTTTTGCCTGCTATTTTTTACTCAAGGTAGGACCGGTACAACCTAACCAAAGCCGCTTAGGTGTAAGCTTCTCACATAACGAGGGCCACCTGACCTAAGCAACCTCCGAGGTTACTTTGGTAAGAATAATAAATTACGGGCATTGAGGGATGAGATACGAGAATACGTGACATACCTGTTATAATTGGGTGTTAACTGAACGTACCCTTTAAATTGTTAAACTTTGCTTGAGAAATGGAAATTAGTAAGATTTAATTATCTATGCAGTATTAGTCACCTATTATTTATAACGACAGCTTCATTCTTTATCTGTGTGTAATTTTGCGAGGTCTATGATTAATAGAGATTTGATCATATTTCATCATCTTCCTAGCCTTTATTATTCCAAAGATTATTTGGGGTGGGTTCCTAGTTCAACCGGTTTCATATATGATCACATGAATATTTGCCGCTCAATATTAGAAATAACCGACACCAGAATTGATATCCAAGTCACAATAAACTTACGCTTTGTTCCCGTAAAAGACAGGTTTCCAGAGTAGTCTGCCTGCCTGCCGCCTGCCCAAATACCTATTACATAGCATCACAGATGAAATGTCTTTATTTCGAAAAATTTGCTCGTTGTTTGTTCTTCAATCGTCTTCTTGTGTTGTCAAAGATATATAGGTCACAGTGACTATGCTAGCATATCTTATTTACCACTAGCTTTAAAAAAATCCGATACTGCAATATGAATGTTGGATTACTTTCTGGCTATATATAGGTGACAGTACCTACACGTGAATATCTTTGCTAAATACCGCTACGGTGCATAGTTTTAATTACACCAATAATTTATATGTTCATTATATTTACAATAATGTTCACACCAACGCACGTACCAATACAAGAAAGCGAGGTATCATTTTCGAATTCCCACGAACCTAGAAAGCTTTTCAAAATTTAATACAATTATGTTAAAACCTAATTTATTCTTGGCAGTAAACAAGCCATCATATATGTAGTACATATATGCATATAAGTTTTAAATGTTCGTAAATGTTTATTTACTAGACATAAACCATGAATATTGCTTTAATTAATCACAATTACAAGAATCAACTATTATTTTCCTCGTATCCTCTGTACGAAAGTACAAATTTTAACAAAGCGTTTAATTGTATATAGACAGTGGAGAGTTCAATTCTAAAGGGTAATTATTAGTTCATTTACGTGCAGATGCATTGGTCACATTAATTTGTTGTTCTTTGCGTAGAACGGTCAACTCTGAGTGTCCGTAGAAAAAATTATAAAACAATCCTATAGATGTAAAATGCAAAAAATGTATAAAACTGTTTTCAGACGTGCTTATGTAGGGTTTGTTGCAACTTCCTCCTTGCAATGATCTTGAACTGCGTAATTTGTGCCATAGTCACCTATTACGACACCCACGGGATGAGAGTGTACGGATAAAGAGTGTCACCATACTCTTTATTCTCGTGAATGTACATACAAAACTTTGAAACTATGTCTGCATATATATGGAAAGACACTTAAAAACCAGGCAATTGAGATCTACGTTGGCATTGTTACGCGAAAACGATAGGTAGTAGTAAATAGATCAGGTCTAAGACAAATCTGTTGTGTCCGAACTGCGTCCTGATATTAATGATCAAATCGTGTATTGTTTTCACGAGTTCAATTATAATATTGATTACTTCTTGATTCGTGCGTAGTACCACCCACCTACGCTGTATTCCTTTAGATATGTGGCTCAATATATGTGCCTCCCGAAATAACGGTGACCGGTGACGATTTCGGGAAAGGCGTCATACCAGACGATAATGTAAGTGCAGTCACATTAATAAACAGGAGTTGCTTTAATGACGGGTATTTTTTACAGTCTGAAACGCTTACTATGGTTCATTAAGCGAATGAATTGACTCATTTAATATTAATAACTACATTAAGTTGATGTGTTGTGTGAATTTGATTTAGTTTCTTTGTTTGAATAGTGACTTATAATCGGATAGATAGATTCTACTAAAGAATATTTATTTTGGACTGTAATTTATTCGAGTCTTCTCAGATATTACTTATTAAAAAAATAAACCTTCAAAAATCAAAAAGCTTTAAAGCTCGAAGCTATTTAAATTTTTGTTACAACATTTAAGAACTTATAAAAACTACTTTGCCATTTTATTGTTATCAATACTTAGTACTCAGTAATCACGTTATCCTTTTTAGAATCGTTTTATCGTTAGGGTAATAGAGACTCTATTACTTTCCTATTTCACCTTTAGTTTCATTAAAGTGCCATGATTCACAACGTTTATATGATTCATCAAAACTGTTATAGACTAAAAAAAATGGGTTAATTTTTGCGAGGCTGTATATGTGTGCGTAGTTAATTACATAATGATTTAATATTTCAACACACTCAAAATTCAAAATTAGGGGTTGGGAAATATTTATTTCGAAACCAGAGGCAATTGGAAATGTTTACAAAACATTAAGAACTCTCCCTTTATAAGGCTTAAATCCCTGGATAAACTAAATCTACCTATTATGTACGAAAATCATATAATTTATTAACATTATGAAAATAACTTTACTGCAAAAAGGGACTGTTAATCGGTGATAATAGGAAAAACTCTGTCTGTTTGGATTTCTCATATATCTTTCACTTCATTCTCTCATATACCATCTTTCGATTTGCTTGAGAGAACCACGGGTCGGCATGAATGGGCCGGCTCAACCGGAGTCATACCACGGCTTCACAGAAAACCGATGTGAATCAGCGCTTGCACTGTGTTTCACCGAGTGAGTAAGGATACCGGAGGCCTATATCCCAACCACTCCCCATACCCCTCCTTATACCTCAAAGGCCGGCAACGCATTTGTGACGCCTATGGTGTTGCGGGTGTCCATGGGCGGCGGTTATAGTTTACCAACAAAGAAAACACATTGCATTGATCAAAAATAAGTTTGGAAAAACGGTATGTAAACTATGATGGTATAATTGGTTATACCTGCTAATACAGACTTGTTTGAACGATGATTACATTATTTGTTTATGTCAATTAGTATTCATGCGAACAAATTAGCAAATTCATATTTAAGCTGTGTTGTGTCTTTGTACGAGACAGATGTAATTTGTTTTAAATACGACGATAAGTTACGTTTTATTCATGTCAATGCGTCACGAATCTTCTGAGTTATATTTATTTATTGTGAATATTTACATACTGTCTTTAAAATGTCAAACACATATTTACATTCAAGTATTGCGTGAGAGACATTAGCGTAACATTTAATTTATGACACAAATATTAGCATATCGAAACCCACGCCGCACCGTCAAACACTCTAGTGAATTTAATGTTTACATTTTTACTTGCATTTGCATTGTGTTTTTTTCGTGAAAATTATGACTCATGTGCTTAAATAATTTATTAAAATGAAACATACATTATTACAGTTTACTCAGAACAGCGATAGTATATATTTGAAAGTTTTTTCACGTAACTAAATTCAACGAGTATCCAACTCATTCAACAACAAAATAAAAATTGAGTGCCTTGACAGCATTTACAGAAGTGTGGAAATTGGTTTACTGATAAAAATCGTTTACAGTTTCCCAGGCCAGCTAACATGCCAGGCAAATCAAACTGTGTTGAAAAATGAAATAAATCTAAAATCCTTCACTCAAAATATTTAATATCCTGATATAAAATATGATATACTGGCGTAGATCTTGAAAGTGAGCAGCGAAACATATTTATATTAGTGTTAAGAGGTGGAAGACTGGTAAACTCACACTGGACCCCACATCACTGACCGTAACCGTTTGACACAATAGTTAATTAAGTATTATGTTAAAGGGTATACCTAAAATAAATGCGAGGAAACGTCTTATGTACCGCACACACAAGAACTACCTTATGATCTTACTTAACGTAGTCATGGTATTGTTCATAAGTGTAGAGATCTTCTTTCTCAACACTTATTAAATTGGTTATGTTTATCTCAAAACAGCCTTCATACTGATCACATAGAGGTCTGGTGACAAAGGTAAAAAGGTTTCAATACTTATACATCTACTGAATTTTTTTATGCACTTAAAATAAATAAATGACATCACACATCACACTAACATATACAGGCGAAAGTTTGTGAGTGTTTATATTTGTTATTTCTCCACGTAAAAACCACTGAACGGATTCGGATAAAACTTTACAATAATAAAGGTTGTACATCAGAATAACAATAGGCTACCTTTTGCCACGATAACCGACATAAACGCGGGCGGAGCCGCCGGCAATAGCTAGTAACAAATATTTCGGACATCTAACACACAACGCTATATAGTGCAAGCTAAGCAGAGCTTGTTATGGGTACTAGACAACTGATATAAATACATATATATTTTATTTTGTAAATACATACGTGTACAAGTTTTCTATGTATAATATATACATAGAAAACTCCCAAATTCCGAAACAAATATTTGAAGATCATACAAACATTTGGTTCGACCCGGGAATCGGACCCGAGACCTCAAGCTGAGCAGTCGCATACGCTACCACTGCGCCACCGAGGCAGTCAAATAACATTACTAGGTTAAATTCGGTCACATCTTTTTAAATTCATTTTATTATGACTTAATGTAAATAAAGTCTAGACATATTCATGGTTTAGTGGACGGTGACAGGACTACTGGAAGGATCTTTTATTGATACAGCATGATGTCATTATTAAACATACATTCATTCACAATTCACTGCAGAGTTTAATAATACTGTTTGTGTATTTTATACACACTATAATGTATAGCAAAGTTATTTTATTTCTTTAAAAGACGTTCGTTTAGTCTCCAAGGTCAACTGTTAATTGCCATCAGTTGTAAACATAAACCTTTATTTTATTACCTATCCGTTTAGGTACATATGTGATGTCTATACTTGTCAATCGTATTATTTGACATGTTAATTTTGTTTACATCGTTGCGGCAGTTCGTTTACGTGGTTGAAAATATTAATAGATCACAAAGATATCTTTAAAGTTAGCTCTCTAGTATTGTTTCGCCATTATTATACGTAGAATCTTAATATTAATACAAAATGATTATTAAAATGTCTAGTAACGAAGTTAAATTGCCTCGTTGGTCTAGAGGTTGACGCATGCGACTGCTGATGTTGCTGATGGTTTTGGGCTCGAATCACGGGTCGGGCCAAATGTGTCCATGATAATGAGTATTTCTGATTATAGAATAACTTAACAATAGCTTATAGAATAACATAATAACCGCTCGAAGTCTAGAAGTTGGGGTCTGAACCCCCGTGCCTCTGAGAACACGTAGATATATGCTGTCGGTTCTGCGCCTGATCTCTCCCGGTTAACTGGACTGTGAGAGGGAGGGAACAGAGAGTGCATCTGTGTTTGGGCACACACTTGTTTACTATAATTCCCCCTGCGTAGTTGGTTGGTATCCATTTAGACTAGCTGCCGTGGCCGTAATCGGCTAGGAAGAATCAACGAAATTAAAACTGTTATGAATATTTTGATACTTTTTGTGGATCTGAAATACACGTCACAATCTCACCTGTTTCTTCTGTGTGTTCTGGTTGCATCCTATAACATGGATGTAGAAACTGATTTTTTTTGTTAGGAAGTATAGGTATTCATAAAAGCTTGATAGAGAAAAAATCGCTTATTAAATATATAGGTATAGTTTTGTATGCACATAGCATATAGATTGTTGTGTTCACATTTTCCTATTCAGGCCTCTGGCAAAAATTATGAATCATAAATACGTTTTCTCTGAAAACAATAACTTTTACATAAACATCCCGTTTATTACGCAGCATTCATAATATGTTTCAGGTGGTACAGTCGGCCAAGGTTGAGTTCTGTTTTAGTTTCGTTGTTTACCGCATACGTACTTACTTCATAGTTTACTTTCGCCTAACTCCTACCTAAACCGAAACATTAATCAGATAAGAAGAATAAACATCCACCTCACTCGTATTTCATATGATGTATGCAACATTCTTAGTCTATACACGAACAAAATATTTGCTCTTTACATTGTTTTATAGGTAGGTATGGTTACAGAGTAGTCACCCGCGTCGTCTTGTAAAATTTTATACGTGTATGTCGTCATCGTATGGTCATTGCACTAAGTTCCGAATGAATCACAATTGAAGATGTTATCATAACTTTTTACGTAATAGTTCAGTGGGAACATCGAGAAGTTCAGCAGGAACTGGCTCTTATTGATGAATCTTGCTGATACGTAAGACTATTAATCATCCAATAATATAGCCAGTTGGACTGCCGCCAAAGACGACCGTCAGCTGTCCTAAAATGAAACGCTCGTAAATTTCCTATCAATAAAATATAGATTTGGGTGCGATACCCATTAACTGCTGCATTACGTTGCTCACTAATTCAATAATGCTACGAGTAATTGATGCATTGATCTACTAACTGATTCGATGGCGTAATAGTAGTGTATGCGGCTTCTGCGCTTGAGGTCTCGGGGTTTGATTTTCTAGTCGCTCTAAATGGTTGTCTGATCTGCACATATCTGTTTCGGAGTTTGGGTATTTCTATGTATGTATTTATACACAAAAATATTATGTATGGATTTACATTAGTAGTACAAACTTTGCTTAGTATGGGACGAGATGGCGTCGTTGTGTGAATTTGCTAATAAAAAATATGTACTAGGTCAAAATAAAACATAATCGGTTAAATGTTATTATTTTTTCATTATCTTATATTTTAGATAGGTCCTATATACAGATTATACAGTCATACATTTATGATTATATAAGTAATAAAATCTAATATATAAAATTCTCGTGTCACAGTTTTCGTTGCCATACTCCTCCGAAACGGCTTGACCGATTCTCATGAAACTTTGTGAGCATATTGAGTAGGTCTGAAAATCGGCCAACATCTATTTTTCATCCCCCTAAATGGTAAGGGTCAACCATCCTTAAAAAAAAATTATGGCAAAACGACGTTTGCCGGGGCAGCTAGTCTAATATATAAAATTCTCGTGTCACAGTTTTCGTTGCCATACTCCTCCGAAACGGCTTGACCGATTCTCATGAAACTTTGTGAGTATATTGAGTAGGTCTGAGAATCGGCCAACATCTATTTTTCATCCCCCTAAATAGAAAGGGTCACCCATCCTTAAAAAAAAATTATGGCAAAACGACGTTTGCCGGGGCAGCTAGTAATTTATAATATGGCACAATCAATGTCATTTGTGATATCCTGTTCGTTATTCATGTCGCCGCAGTCAGCCTACACCTAATTATGAAGATCGTAGAGATTGCTGATAAATGCTGTATATATGCATAATATCTAATGTTGTCGCTTTGTCACTAAACTGCAGTGAGTCTGAAGGTGGGTTTACTAACACATTTTTTTATGCTATGCGGTATTCCGCATTGGACAAAAATGTGTGAAATAATAGTAGAGTAATTCCGAGACCGACATTTATTTTTGGTATGTAATTAATATAATTATAATGAGTGTAAACTTCTCCGCAACACATGGACAGGGTTCGTTTTTTCTTACGAACAATTTTCACAAATCATTCAAAATCAATTATTTATGTTGTACAATTAAGTTTTGTAATTTATCAAAAACTAACTTTAGTGGTAAAAAGTAGTTCAAGAATCAAATGATCTCCATACCAAGTTACAATAAAATCATTTATGTAATTTAGCCATAAAATCCCATTTAATATAGACAGAGCTACTTTCGCATTTATAATATTAGTATAGATTTGTTTTTTTAAGACAATACCGAATGAAAAAAGGTGCTGCACTATTTGTATGTTTACAGAAATTAGCATATAAATAGCCGTTACCCACATTCGTAACCATGACCTTTAAGGTGAATTAAAAATCCAGGTAAGTACAAAAAGTTGATACAGAACAACTGTTGGCGAGCAGCCAAAACTTTCTAAAAACGGGTTAGCTGCAATGTTTCAATTAAGAGACTACGGCAATGAACACTTACAGTAAACGATTTTTAAAAGCTCATGAATAAGTGCTATTTTTGGCGCTTAGATTCACACCTTTATGAAACAATGATGTATTTTTATAATTGAACATTGTCTATAGCATGCATGCCCATCCAAAAAAAGCTAATACTGGTATTTGCGAACTGTAAAATAAAGAGACACTTCGAAATGTATCTTTGTAATCTATACTAATATATAAAGTTGAAGAGTTTGTTTGTTTGTTTGAACGCATTAATCTCAGGAACCGCTTGTCCGATTTGAAAAAATATTTCAGTGTTGGATAATACATTTATCGAGGAAGGCTATAGGCTATATATATCATTACGCTAAGACTAATAGGAGCGGAGCATCAATGAAATATGTTTCAAAAACGGGGGGAAATTACCACGCTACGGACAATAGGACGCAAACAAGGTTGCGTGGGTCTGCTAGTCCTAAATAAAAAGGATCATGTGCTTAATGGCTAGTCAGGTCCATAAAAGAAGGGCATGATGAAAATATATTCAGAATTTACATTTACATTCAGTGTTTCATTTTCAATGCAATAAATAAAACCAGTGAAAGAGTCATTCAATGAACACTCATTGGGATTCGATACCAGTTACTTGTAATATTTAAGTAAAAGGAATATTTTGCAATTGACTATCTTTTGAATAGAAAAACATATATTTTTATTTTAGAAGCTTGTCTCACTCCATCTGAGTAATCTTTAATAAATAAAATGATTATTTTAGCAGTGGAAATACATCACTGGTGTACTGTGTCCGGCTCGATCTCTCAACTCCACTGTTACCACTCTATGTCAGACAAAAGACAAGGATTTTTGAAAGAAAAAGAAGATCAAATCAAAGTTCTATAAATACATATAAAAATCTTAATTGGTTTGTTAAAAAGTTCTGCTTCATCGATAAACCGCTTCAAAGATTGCAACATTTTACATTTCTTCACAATGCAATTATAAAATATACCACAGCAAAGCGTGGCGAGATACAATTAATATAATTATGTGTATACTCATATATTGCTTGAATTACTGTACTGTCTCTAGATCACATTTATAATATTTATAACGTTGAAAATCTGCATTTTCGTAAGCATTTGACAAAAATAATATGTTTTTTCTCCAAGGATGTAATTAACTTTACACTTTATCAGTTTGGCTCATCTTGTCAGCTAAAATGTAGCTTGTACAAAAATGTGAACTCATAATTTCTTCTCAAAATAAATGGCTTAGTAAATGTCGGAACTTGAGCCGTGTGATACTTGATATGAAACTTTAAATGTAAATTACAAGATCTTTGTTTTTGTACATTTGTTTATTTCCAAAAAATATTATCGGGTATCGTAAAAATTACAGTGAAGGGAAAAAATATATACGTGTATATACTGAAAGCAGACTCTTTCTAAATTAGAGATGAAAAATTGTTCTTAACCATTATTACAATTCTCTTTCTCAGAAATATTATATTTTTTCGTATAGCGAAAGAAGAAAGAAAAGAATAGGTCATAATTTATTATAAAACAAAGGTATCGTTTTGTCATGTTGGTTTAAAGATGTAATTTAAAATGTTTTGTACATTTTCAAATCCGTGTACTGTTTTAATATCTCTTCGCTTTTGTTATTAAATTTATAATTGTGTAACAAACAATACAGCTACATAGAAATGCATTGTACAAAGTTCTAGAGATATACCTTATGTTGTACACGAGAAGTTGTTTCTTTAAATATACCAATTCGTTATACACCTATACATTTTATAAGTATTACAAGTTACGCGACATCCTTTTATTGACTTTTTGAAATACACTTGAGTGTGCGTGGCTGCGTAGACAATCGTTTTAAAATATGGTTAGTTCATACAACTAACATCATTATAATGACGTAGACTTCATCTTTGTTAAGTTTTTGTGTAGAAGTTCTGGTATATAATATACTCTTACTGAAATTCAGTAACATGGGAAGTAAGGTTCTGACTGCGGCTTATGATTCTTATAGACAAGTGGTTACTAATTTTTATTCGTACAATAATCATTTCACAATATCTGACATAACATACTAATGACTTATTACATAGCAAATATTACGTATTTTTATTTAAAAGATGATTTGAATTTGATAGCTATGTCATTGGACTCTGAGCTTATTTCGTTCAATGACGGTCAATATTACAGTACACTGTGTTACGTGTGTTTTTACTGTAAAATGTGAATTAGGCTGTGTGCCAGTTTATCTCTTTGATAGTTTAAAAAAATCCCGTTTTCTTAATTTGGTTATTTTATGTTAAAATGTCAGACAGAGTCTCATTTAAATGTAATGAAAATTAAATTTATCATAGTAAAGCAATGTAGCGCTTAGGTATTTGAACTTAGTTGCAGTAATAACGTTTATTAATCTCTTAGTAAATTGAATCTTTTTCTTTTATTTTCTCGATAATTAATGCTTCCACGTCGAAATACCAATTAATCAATCTGATGCCATTTCAAATATTTATTTGTTGTGCTCGCACTAGGCGAAAATGTTCTCATAAATTTGTCTATACGTATTTAAATTGTTTTCTAATACACATTGCTAACCCTATTAAACTGATAAGAAAATAAACTACCTATTTATTTAAATGTTTATCTGTGTTCGTGAATCATATTATTATACGTAAATCAACCTTGTTAAAGTCCTTTCACAATTTTGTGTAACTGCCTTTTCAATATTATGAAATTTTAAAAGGAAAAAATATAGGTAAATTGAATTGTAGATGAAAGAATAAAAATTTAAAGACCATGTACAAATGGCTGCCTTATCGCTAAAAAGCAACTTCTACGGACCTTTTGATAAAGAAATCGACTGTAAAAGGACGATTTCATGGGTAGTTTTGGTGTGAATAAATATATAAATTAATTAAAAAAATCATTTAAGTAATTCGATATAATTAAATCAAAGAATTAGGATTACACATTAATAAATCCTACCAATATTAAAAACGCGTAAGTTTGTAAGTATGTATGGATGGATGGATGGATGGATGGATGTTTGTTACTCTTTCACGCAAAAACTACTAAACGGATTTGCATGAAACTTTACAGATCAGAATACCACATAGGCTACTATTTGCCGCGATAACCAACTTATATACGGGTGGAGCCGCGGGCAACCACTAGTACATTTATAAATGCACAATATTTACATTTTCGATATCATAAAAGAATACAAAAAAGTATGTTTTAGGAAAATCATAAATTATGATGACAGGTGATGTTCTTTGACCATTTTTTTAATATTTGGCTCTGCCCATATATTGAAAAAATGGTTGAACAAAAACACCATGACAGTTGCATTTTTTAATTTCTCTTTAGTTGAACTATTGAATAGCCGAGTTCAACGTTAATATTTTTAATGAAAATATTTAATTTTCAACTCAAATTAATAACTTGAATTTTTATTTCAAATTGATATATTTCGTCCTAGTTTTTTAAGAAGTATATATTATATTCGAATAAAACAAATTGATGTTACTTTCATAACGCCTAGTTCGATGTTATCTATTGGTTACTTGCATCGTAGACATAAAGTATATTTTTCAACGGGCGTCAGGTATCACGACAGCTCTGCTGTGCTATAATTAGACCGCGACTCAGATTGCTTATGCGCATCGTTGATGCAAAATTCTTGGCCCATTTATTCTAACCAATACACATGGTTATTATAGCATAGATTGAGAACAGCTCATAATTATTAGACGTCAGTGAATCGAAGGTTGTATGACAAAGAGCTCTTTCTCCTGGTTTTATTGCCTGTAGATGTTCCTATTGAGGTGTCACAGACAAAGAAGGTCGTAGAATATCCTTCAAGAGACATTTATCTTGAAAGTGGTTTTATATGGAAAATTGTCGTTCAATTTCAATATAAAAGTGATGCAAAGAATATACACATTCTATAGGACCTTGTTTGAGAAATGACAAAATGTTTGTGTTTTTATTGTATTACGCACAGTAATATAGACATGGTATAATTATATTTTTTAGAATGGTACATTAGTAAAAAATCAAAAAAAAATCTTTTAAAAGGTTTAGGTGTGTCGCAAAAAAATGTAGTATTTTAAATAAAGTCTGTAAAATTTCATTTATCGTGCGTTTATTCTTAAAATAAATAAATTGAATTTTAAGGTTATGCTGGTTTTTGTGTAACATCACATTTTGTATGTGGAAATCAAACTCACATATTTATAAATATATTGGAATAAAAAATTTCTAAGAAAAAAGAAAAATATAATATAGATTAATCCACATCAATAACTAATTAACATAAAATAAGTGTGTATAAAATAATTAAAAGACGTATTGCGTTTTTATTCGGCATACTATTCTACTACCGTTAAACTAATACTAATTCTCTAATACCTATTAATAAAAAAAAATCTTCAGCAAAATTTGTATGGGTATGTCATATTGTAGAATTATTTATACGCGATGTACATGAGGATGTACATAAACACGATGGATATGTGTTATGGAGCTACCTTTATATGTATAGTCTATTCTACTACCTATAACCATAGTAAAACTCTTTGACGCAGTTTGCTTAATACACTATGTCGAATATAATTTTGAAGTAGTCAATAAAAACTATTTTATTGTTCAATAGGAGATGTATGGCATATTTTCGAACACCCACGGGAGTGATATACCTAGGTAGGTACCAGATAACGAACACGTTGCAGGCATGTCGATCCCACCCAAGTGCCGGCACAAAACGATTGAAAATGTACATTCAACCGGATAATTTTATGACTTATTCAATTGGTAGTTCCAAGTAAACAAACAGAAATCAATGTTCGACGTATTTGAATTGGATACTAAAGTAAATGCAATGGAATATGTGTAAAATCAATAATAATCTTAATCGAATATGTCCAATGCTGATAGAACGCTTAAAGGTATTTAAATTTTATTGGGCTCTAAAAAGTATTTGGGAATTTTCGAATAAAGAAATCCGAAGCGCCGTGTGCGCCTCATTGCATGCCCGTAGTCGGTTTCTTTAGAATTTTTAACCAACGTATTCTTATACAAAACTGTATTAATGTTGTGTGTCAAGCGATAAAGTATCCTAAACTACGGCGTTCTGGTTGAAACTGAAAGGTAACCTATAATAAGGTATTCACGGGCTAATCACGGTGATTACAATGTGGGCCGCCGACAGCGATACAATCGGCGACGACGTAGCTACAAATCGCTTGCCAAAAGTAATTGCTTTTTCGTCCTGGCTCACATTTTCTTTCGTGTACTGACAAAAGCACTTCTTTTCCTTGTCTATTTATACCAACAAATATATGTTGGGAATTTTGTTTTTTTTTTGGAACAAAGATAATTTCAATTTCAACAATCACCTGCATAGTCAAGTTTTGGAACGATTACTAATTAGTTTTATCACAACTTTGTTTTTTTCTTAAAGTTCTATGCTGTATAAAAACTCTATTCGGAAGATGGCTATAACATCGCATTGAGCATCAATAATTCTAAATGACTAGTACAAACATAAAAGCTTCACCTTTTCTAACCAATCACAAAGACTGAAATCGGTGCTGATTTGAAAATTAAAAACTTTATTACCACAAAAGTAGTTTTCGACCACTTTTTTTTAAATTTGCTTATGACATGCTAAAACCATAAATAAAAACTTTTAATGTTCACTTGTCCCAATCTATTCGTTTGAAAATATTCTTTTCCTTTCATTAATTTTTTCTAATTAAGTTTTGTTCCAATTCTCCCATCGTCAGTTTTCAGTCCCCTGTGCGTGAGTTCAGGGAACGGTCGCACGTGCGTATTTTTAGTTGGAACAATTTAGTTACTTAAACATCTCTGCTTATTTTTTTGATAACACAATTGTGACTGTTTAAGTTATAGTTAGTATATTATTGTTAACTTATCTATCTAAAGTATGCATACTATAATAGATAGGTTATCAATCTTATATATAATAAAATTCTCGTGTCACAGTTTTCGTTATCATACTCCTCCGAAACGGCTTTACCGATTCTCATGAAATTTTGTGAGCATATTGAGTAGGTCTGAGAATCGGCCAACATCTATTTTTCATCCCCCTAAAAGGTAAGGGTGACCCATCTTTAAAAAAAATTATGGCAAAACGACGTTTGCCGGGACAGCTAGTGTCACTATAAATAAACCGTCTGAGACAAAAACCATAACAAAACAAAACCTTAACCGTTCACAGAGAAATATACCTTAACCAATAATTAATTAGTACGTTTATTTCTATTTGACTGCCTCGTTGGTCTAGCGGTTGACGTGTGCGACTGCTGATCGTGAGGTCTCGGGTTCGATTCCCGGGTCGGACCAAATGTTTGTATGATCTACAAATATTTGTTTCGGAGTTTGGGTGTTTTCTATGTGTTTTCTATGTATAATATGTATGTATTTACAAAAAAAAAGTATATATGTATTTGTATCAGTTGTCTAGTACCCATAACACAAGCTCTGCTTAGCTTGGGACTAGATGGCTTTGTGTGATAGATGTCCGAAATATTTATTTATTTATTTATTTATTTATTTATTTATAAAATATATGTTAAATGGTTAATTGGTGGTTGCAGTTTGTTCTACGCAACGACCTTGGCATGGTAATCGTGATAAGACAGGTATTTTCTTGATTGTCTCCGCGAGTCATCAGTGCATAGATAATCCTGATAACAGCGCTGGAAACACTCATCAATGTTGACATACGACATTTCATAGTGTTGAATCTAGTTTAAAGACAACTAGCTTTTGTTCGCGGCTCCACCCGGGTGTACGTTGGAATTTTTTTTTTATAGTAAGATTTACACCTAATTTAATACATCTACAAACTTAGTAAGAAATAAGAAGGCCTATTAGAAGATTTCGCAGTTAAAAGAACAAGTGATTTACACTTAATAAGTAAAGCGAAGTTAACTAATAAAAATTGTTTCGCTTTGAAAACTATTTCGTAGTAATTTTATTTAAAATATGATCTCGTTCACTCTTGTGTCGTAAAAAACAAAGCCCTTCTTTTTCTCTCTTTCAGTCCATTCGGTTTTACACTTCATCAATTAACTTAAAATGCATTCAAAAATTCCTTATATTGGATGTTTTACAGCCAATTTGCACGTGACGAACCACATGAAAAAGTTATTTGCACATAAAAAAGCATATCACAACAGTTTTACCTACAAACTCGTATAAAAGGTTTATTATTTGCGACCATAGCACAAAATCGCCACAAAATGTATTGAATTCGGTGATATCTAAACAAACATACATTTTACACATCTCTAAAACATATTAAATGAGTTTTTCATGTAGGTATGTATGTTTTACAAGTAATTTGACTAAATATTTCTTTTAGCATGTTATGGATTCATTGAATGTTAAATGCAACATCCTCAAATCATTCATTTTATTCAAATTCAATTTAATATTTTAAATTAATTTATTTTACCTAACTTAATTTTTTAAAGTATATTTTTTGTACTTTCTGGTAGATCATTTTAATATCCATCTCTACAATCAAACATATTTTTAAATTAATGCAAATTATAATAACACTATAACTATGATATTAAATAAAGTTAAATTAAAGGTATATGCATATATATACAAAATAATATACAGGTAGGTAAGTATATTACATGCATGTATGCATATGATATACTATGCATGTTTAAAACATACAAGTTGTAAAGTTAAAACTATGCAGTTTTGCCGATCAAAATATACTACATGTGAGTGCATACATGTATGTAGATAAGCCGATATAAGAAGTACTTTCCATCAGGTCTATAAAGCGACACTATATAAGGATAAACAGAAACTGGGGTAATTGACAACGTTCGAGGACGGTGTACTCAATGAGGCCATAAATTGAAATGCATTATCGAAACCGTAATCGAGATATAACAAACAGCTCTATTGTGATCAGTATTCATGCACACGATCACTATGAGATCTATTACTGTGAATATAGCAGAGTATTGCCACCAATGAGATTTATAAATTAACCTTTTGACGATAAGCCATTTAAACTTCATTATTTTCTACAATAAACGCTTCATTAGATACGAATGACAATCCTAACAATTATAAATTTACCAGACTTTATTGTGACCATAGTCAAATGAGTTACCTATTTAACAGAACAAATACACAATTAGGCTATTATAGCCTGCAGTTTGACATACATAGGGCATGCCAAATTTGCCCTAGATTTATTTTTTGATTTGTACTCCTTTTTATTCGTACCTTTAATTTTGTATCAAAATGTTGTATACCTATTCTAAAATGGGAACGTGTGTCTAAAAAGTTTAATAGCTTACCATTTCTGCAGTCATACCATATTAACTGTTCCTTTATTTGGTTTAAAGTAGACTGATTTTAGCAATCAAGCTTTTGCCTAGAAGTAAAATTTATGAATGATGAATGCACTGTGCTATTTTACATTTTATTAGAAGCCAAAAATTTCAACAAATGTTTTTGTAAAAGACAGGAAGAGGAAATTGCCCACTAACTACAAGTCTGAGAACCGATTTGTTTATGAATACACATTAAATTTAAACTAGTGTTTATATGAATATTGCATAGCGAAGCTATTTTCAGTTGTGTTGGCACAATTCCTCACTGACATGACACGCTATCAGATACGACCGGTCAAAGAGCTGTCACAATAATGTTTGTTACGTGCTCATCGTGTACGCATGTGCATGCATAAATAAGGGCAGTATTAGAAAACATCTTAACACATGTTTAATTGTTAAGATTAACGTACTAAATGTCAGGTTAACATTATGTCACTTCAAAGAGAAGCTGATATATCGAAAAGAGGCAAGTTTTTTTAATCAGTTTCAGTTTAGTCAAAGCTTGATTGCTAAAATCGGACTGCCTTGTTGGTCTCGCGATTGGCGTGTGCGTCTTCTGATCATGAGGTCTCGGGTTCGATTCCCGGGTCGGACCAAATGTTTAATGATCTACAAATATTTGTTTCGAAGTCTGAGCGTTTTCTATGTATAATATGTAGGTATTTAAAAAAAAAATAATTTACATCTATTTGTACCAGTTGTCTAGTACCCATAACACAAGCTCTGCTTAGCTTGGGACTAGATTCCGTTGTGTTTTAGATGTCCGAAATATTTATTATGTATTTATTTAAAAACTTCTCGAACTAAGTTTTACAGCATATTACTTCATTGAGTTTCAATACAAGTTAACATGTATGTTCATAATTATTTACGTGATGGAAGCTATAAATAACATTAAATATACTGTAGTTAAAATTCATAATTATAAACTTAAAACAATGTCACGATGCCTAATGAAGGATAAATAAAATAAACAAAATTGTTGACGCGAAGATGTCGTCCTTCGACAAACAACTTTTAAGAGCAGCACCAATTATTCACAACAACCGACAGACAATGTTTGTTCTTATTGTCGTGGAGATAATGGCTTGTGGTATAATGTGAACAGGAATTTGTACGTCAAGAGCAAAAAAATCATTCATCATTCCATACGGAATTAAAGTTGAATTTAAAACGAGTGCCAACATCGCAATAAAATGTATTGCTGTACCTACTTATATCAGATAGTAGGAAAGCCTCCCTAAGCATCTACTTGTAGCAGAATTTGTAGTAACTTTGATTTTTTGCTTCTTTCGATGTCTTTTAAATAAATAAATAAATATTTCGGACATCTAACACACAAAGTCATCTCGTCCCAAGCCAAGCAATGCTTGTGTTATGGGTACTAGACGACTGATACAAATACATATATACTTTTCTTTTATAAATACATACATATTATATATAGGAAACACCCAAACTCCGAAACAAATATTTGTAGATCATACAAACATTTGGTCCGACCCGGGAATCGAACCCGAGACCTCATGCTCAGCAGTCGCACACTGCAACCGTGAGGTCAACGAGGCAGTCAAATAGACAGAGGGCACCAATTTAAGATTTTTACACACAATTTTTTTCTATTTAACATCTGCAGGCGAAACTTAAACGGCTGATCCTATACTAAGACTCTTGCCTTGGCTACTACATTTTCCTTGATTATTATTACATAATCAACTCTTCTTTGGTGTAAATATTTTTTGAAATAGTCTAATAAGTTTATAATAATTGTAAGACTGTTGTAACATTATTTATGATTCAAATTATATGAAAGTTCATTAAAGTTCAACTGCAACTATACTGAATGGCGCATTTTCCCTATAACACAGTTTTTTTTACAGCGGTTGAACAATTAACGCAGCAGCAGACTTATCACCTGATGGTAAACGATTACCGCCGCCCATGCCGCCCAGGCGTTGCGGCCTTTGGGCAATTGGGAGGGGGAGGGGGGAGGTTTGGGGTATAGGCCTCCGGTATTCTCACTCACTCGGTGAAACACAGCGCAAGCGCTATTTCACACTGTTTTTCTGTGAGACCGTGGTATCACTCCAGTCGAGCCGGCACATTCATGCCGAAGCGTGGCTCTCCCCCGGTAAATTTTTAATTTGGATGTTGCGTTTAAAAATTTCTGTTCTACCTTTTTACGGCTATATCGTCTCCATAATCTCAATAATATATATTGAAATTACTCCAAAATTCTTCGTCTCTTCTCAGTTGACATTTTTGTAGACAGTTTTTCGAAATACGGACCGCATTTTCAGTTAAAAATACGAATTTGAAATCTACAAATAATACACTTGCTAATATTATAAATGCGAAAATTTGTAAGTCTGGGTGGATGGATGGATTGATGTTTGTTACTCTTTCACGCAAAAACTAGTAAACGGATTTGGATGCAACTTTACAGTAATATAGCTTATACATCAATATAACACATAGGCTACTATTTACCGCGATAACCGACACAAACGCGGGCGGAGCTACGGGCAACAACTAGTTTATAATAAATACTAGCTGTGGCCCGCGTACATATTCATCCAAATGCATTCAGTACTTTTTAACAAACACACACTCACAAACTTTCGCCTTTATATATTAATGTGATAATGTATCTTTCAGCAGAGCTGCGCTATATCTTTAATTTAAAGATTTTAGATAAAGGCATCATTATAGCTGACCGTTAGTTACGTTCATTTATTTTCCTTTTGCTTTTATAGTTCTGCACGTAGGCATAGGTTTATTGGTGTTTGTTCGCTGTAAAACGTTGCATTGTTAGAATTTCGCGTGAATCACAAAGTAATCAATGGCTTTAGTGTTCCAAGAATTTAAAGTCATTACGTCTTACTGTATAGAGACGATAGTTAGCACAAGATGACAAAAAAATACTATGCGATCTAAATGAGATCACTATGGGTTTTTTCAACTTGTATTTGATAGTATTCCAGAGCGTTTTACAGTTGTTTTAATACCCATGAAGAGCACAATTTTGTATACATGTACCGGCGGTCAACGTTTGATATACGGTCTCTAAGGTACAGAAGATATTAAATAGCCAGTTCTGCGAACCAATTGCGGTGGACACCTAAAGGGTCTTGACAGACGGACGGACAACAAAGTGATCCTATAAGGGTTCCGTTTTTTTCCTTTTGAGGTGCGGAACCCTAAAAATAGTTAACATCGGTTCTAATTGTGAGGCCGTAGACTCACTAAGGGTCGTTGGTGTCATAGCATGGCTCTCTCATGGTTAACAATTACCTTGAACCTAAAATGTTTTTCGCATGTTATAAATTGAACCAGTAAAAGAATCTTAGTAAGCAAGTAACAACAAACATTCTCATCTATCTATACTAATATATAAAGCTGAAGAGTTTGTTTGTTTGTTTGAACACGCTAATCTCAGGAACCGCTGGTCCGATTTGAAAAATTCTTTCGGTGTTGGATAGTCCATTTATCGAGGAAGGCTATAGGGTATATATCATCACGCTACTACTAATAGGAGCGGAGCAACAATGAAGAATGTTTCAAAAACGGGTGAAATTTTCACGCTACGGGCAATATAAGGCGCAAACGAGGTTGCGTGGGTCAGCTAGTTAAATATAAAAGGCAGCGAATCTCACTTTTTCTCATAAGTTTGTCGACCTTTTCAACAAAAATTGTCTTCTTAATTTATTGTGGTAGAACGATATTCTACGAGAAATATTTCTTATTAATGCTGTTCAAATGCGAATAAGAAAATTTCATTCAGATTATGCTCGAGACGTGCCTAACTGTCAAGAAAGTTTGCAGCTTTTTAAAAGTTTTTTTTGGTGTCAATCAACCAAAGCGATTCCGAGAATCTATTCAATATAGAGTTCTGAATATTCCAGTTCTATTAAAGTAAAATAAGCTTATTTGCTATGTACTCGGATACCCATGTTTGGTGCGATATTTATGTAGTTATTTATTTATTATAAACTTTATGCACTTTTATAAATCGGCGGACTTAATACCTATGGTATGGTGGAGATATTTTATAGGGTAGGTGCACATAGGTTACAGATAAAGCAGTAAACGAAAAGGTAACAATTAACTGCATAAAAAACTTATGAACAAATATATACGAATGCAATACATACATCATAAATACTGATAATAGAAATATATCTATATATATAAAATACACTTACACATATTTATATTTTACTAAATTCGTACACTATGGAAGCTTCAATTTAAGGTGTACTATCGGTTTTAAGATTCTGCTATTTCGGTGAAAAGATTATTTACTTTCTTTATGAATGTTAAACGGTTTGTGGCCATTCTGACTTCGAGAACTGCTTGGACAAAGAACGAGGAGTTCACGAAGTCAGAGTTGTGAGAGGGATATGAGAGAAGCAGATTATTAACTGAGCGAAGATTTCTGTCATGGTTAGAACACTTGTTGTGAGTTATATATTTTCTGACTGACAGTTCTTCATCAGATTACACGTTACGGCACTTTATATCTATATAAATTGTCTAATTGAAGTTGATATTCCAATGAACAGAGCAATTTATTACAGAAGAAAATTAGAAGTCATTTCGGAATCATTTTCGTATTATTACTAATTGTTATTCATGTGAGCCTTGCCTGATTTATACCTACTTAATGTATTTAATATAGATATTGATGTAGAAGTATTTTTTTAACGTAACGAAAGATTTGAAGCAATATTTTGCAGTAACATAAAAAAACCAATAAATTGTTTTAAAATTATCATTTTATATCGTAACTGTTAAAAGCTTAAACTAGTGGTATTTTTAAAACTAGATCAATGATCACTGACAAACTGATCAATAACGTACTCCTAAGACTTGATATATTAAGACTTATCAACTCAATCAGTAATTTCAGTAGTAAATTGTAGGCACTTGTAAGGATTTCGCTTACATAAATTTACCTATTTTATTACATCCCTATTCAGTATTATAAGTGTCGTAATTGATCCTATTCACTGTTGAAGCTCAGTAATTTTGTATTAATTGGGATTGAATATAATATTCGTCTCCCAAATTTTGATTTGTAATTTAATCTCTACTCAATATTAATCTAACTGTAATAACTCACTTCCTTTATCACGTCGTTGAGGAAAATTTCACAATATTGGTCTAGTATGATCTTAATAAGCCTTAGGACATGCTTAGTATAGATTACTGTTAAGAGATTCGTGAATTTTACTCGATTATAAAGCAAGCGATATGATTTGAAACGATTAATGGCAATCAGAAAGCTTGAGGGATGCACCTATCATTTGCTTTATCTTATGTGGTCCATAAAGTCTGCTCGAGTTATTGAATATTTCTCTTCTGGGTCTCTTTTTTCGGTAACCACAATCTTACTCAACGTAGAGCTCCGGCAGCACTACTTATCAGTATACATTAACAAAAAACCATTAAAGTTTATTCAAATAGATTCATAGTGGCGCAGTGGTAGCGTACGCGACTGCTGTTCTTGAGGTCTCGGGTTCGATTCCCGGGTCGGAACAAATGTTTGTATGATCTGCAAATATTTGTTTCGGAGTTTGGGTGTTTTCTATGTATAATATGTATGTATTTACAAAAAAAAGTATATAAGTATTCATATCAGTTGTCTAGTACCCATAATACAAGCTCTGCTTAGTTTGGGACTAGATGGCGTTGTGTGTTAGATGTCCGAAATATTTATTTATTTATTATTATTATTATTTATTGTGCATAAATAGAACATTGTTCTGCTTGAAAACAATTACTCCGGCAATAGGCTAATGACTAATTCAAATTACACTTTTCATATCATCAATTCGATTAGTCAGTCAGTAGGATTTTATGCGAGAAGAGAAGATACGAGCTTAAAAGCTATTTTTAGCGTAGCTAATTATAGTATGTAACATAAAAACTTAAACTCTGATGTCTAATGTTTGTTCGAATGATTGTTCCCAATAGCTAAATTAGGTGTCATATGAGTAGAAAATAGGTCGAGGCCATCTTTATTGAGTGACCTAGACGGACTTCAGCGTCTATAAAAATTATAGCACTCGTTTTAGTCTCGTATTATTGTTGTACGCGTAAGCAGGAGCTATTCCAGGAACATTATAACCGTCATTATTATGTCTTTTGCAGATAGGAATTATGGAAATTTGACCTTACATTACTACAATATTCAGCAACATCTGCTATTCTGATGTTTCATGAGTAAAACAGAATGAAAATTCCATTATATAATATGTTTAAATATATATCTAATGAACATGATTATTCCTACGGGCAATTTTGCTAGCACGTCTCTTATTTAATAGGAATAATAGATGTTACCTACGACAAACGTGAAGCCTATTTAGGTAACACATGATGAACTTCAAAACGAAGTGAAAACCTCAATCACCTAAATCAGTAGAAAATGGAAGGAATTTGATAATATGTAGAATTAATCTACTTTCATCCACTGCAAAACGCGAAATCCAATCTCAATAAAAGCCTCTCTGTTAATTTATATTAATTTATTTAAAGGATACAGTCGGTGAAGTAGATTTAAACAATTAAAAGCACAATTGATGCTTATTAGTCTGAAACAAACAGGTCTAAGCACAGGTCTAAGCGTGTGTTCTTAACGGGGAAAGTTTGAAATCGATTTTATTTGCCGACCAACTGAGTCATTGCTTTCGTGGATAGGTTTTATTTATTATCAAAGTAATTGGAAATAATTATACGATCTATATTAAGCAACTTGCAATTTGTTCTACAAAGGCTGATTCTTTATTAGATTTAGTATTGGTCATAATTTGGAAAATAAGTACATTTCGCAACGAAGCTGTTCCTCCTACGTTTACTGTGTTTTTGCAAGTAAAATATAACTAAGTTGTGCAGTGAAGAATTTAGTGAAAATGTTGTGAAGTATGCCGTTTCCAGCTATGGGCGCGGACGGCGCCTGACATCTCCATGTGAAGGGCCGCTAACTGCACCCGTGTCGAAAGTCGCACTTCGTTTGTTTAGCACGCAACCAAACGAAACTCACATATTGTAACATTCCAATGTGTACGTAAAGCGTTGACAATTGGTGAAACTGTGCTGAGTACGTCTACAGAGACAAAAGAAATGCGGGAGGAAGAGATGATAAGTACCTATCTGTTGCCAAGTGGTTGCATTCAATATGGTGCTAGTGATAGCGAAATCGTCATTATTTACAAACCTGTCACTATCTTTCAAGATCGGATCTTTTATCTCTTGCAAGCTTCTCTGACAATATTTGATAAATTATATTTACATCTTAAAGTAAAAAAATCACAGTTTTATTACACATCTTATGTCTAGCTTCGAATCTTTCTATTTATTTGTGTAGTAAAAAAGTGCTTATGTTACCAATTCTCACTCTTACGAATAGTTTTATGAGGTATTCTGAGGCATCACTTCAAAAGCAAACGGTTTCTAGCTGGACTTCAATATATTTTGTGTTTATGTTCCGTGATGTTTAAATTATTTGTAAGCGAATTATCTGATACATCTTATTTAATGGATTTATTGCTGTACTAAGAAATAGGGTACCTTTGAGAGTAAAATAAAGATATAGAGAAAGTGGTGTTATTTTGGTCTATAAAAATCAAGATACATGTAACGTACAGCTACAGTTTTGTTTTCTTTGTGGGAAATGTCGTGTTTAGGGTGCCGTACACAAAGAGTAAAAACGGAACCCTATTACTTAAACTCCATCGTCTGTCTGTCTGTAACTGGGCACATGAAATTTTCATCAATGATGTATTTCTGTTGCCGCTATTAGTATAAATACTAAAAAGAGAGTAAAAAAAATATTTAAGTAGGGCTCCGATATAAGAAACGTATTCTTTTTACTGTTTTTTACTCGACATTGATATTGCCAACAGGTAGACGCTTGAAATCTATAGATAATGGTACGGATCCCTTCGTTCGCAATTTCAACCACACTTGGCCTATTTTTATTTAAGGATTACAGTCAAGTTTAAGGCCGCAAGGAGTACTGCACCCTGTTTAGAGGTTATGTTTGTAATAGTTTCTAGTGGAGCCAACTTAAATGTGAAGAATGTAAGTTACCTAAAAAATTATCTTCCGGTATTGTATTAGGTTTATTTTGAAAATAAAGTTATGTCTATGATATGGAAGAGCGAGAAAACGAAAGGTTTGATTCTTCCTAGGTTCTTATTGCAATGTATATTGCTTAAGTACAGAATATGTATAGCCAAAATGAAAGGGAACGGGTTCACAAAATATCTCTTCCCAATCAAAGCATTCCTCGACCTCTTCAAATTTGTCCCGGGGCTGTTGGACGTTTGTGTTTTTGTCGCCCCATTATATGTCACGAGTGTAACCATGTATTTTTGATCAATCCATTATAATAGTTTCAAGTTTAGGCTTTTATCCTAAGGTTTTCATACAAGTAAAAGAAAAATGGTTAAAAAATCGGTTGTTCATTTCAAAATTGTTTTTTTTTTACTATTCTTTATATATACAAATTAAAAAATGTGCAGAAAACTGCAGAAAATGCTACAATACAAACGACAAGTAGGTATAAAGTAAATCTATCACCTATCTCGGCAAAAAGATAAACTCAAACAAAATTGTATTCAAATTGCTACTGCGTTTGCGGCCGTCACATTAAGTCAGAATTGCAATAAAGTCGGCGCAAGCACCTCACAGGCGGGTCCGGGAACAAAGGGTAATAAGTCTTGAAATTGACTTTTTGAAAACAGGTGAGGTCGCGTCAATCCCACAGCCAACGCGTTCACTTTTCCTCCCAACAGCCACTAGAATAAATACAATATGACGAAGGCCAATAACTGTTTTTATTCAGCCCACCTGGTTTTTACCGTGAATATATTTCTGATTGTTTTAAGCATTCTTTCATAACCCAAATCTCGTTTTAAAGACGTGAACGATCGTAAATCTTGGTTTATGTCGGCACATTTGGATGCTGTTTTGTTCTAATTTTAGAAATTATGCAATCGGTGCTTATCGGGAAATGCGTAATAATGTTTATTTATAGAAACAATTAGTAATAAGTAAATGCACTCATAATACAAAAGAGATAAGTAACATTAAAGGAATTTTGCAAAAAACAAACATATTAATCTATAAGTAAGCACTTATAGATTAAAATACATATTTGTTGTTGTATAGATATAAGTACATAGTATTAAAGTTTGAAATAAATTGATTTATTGTAAAACATAATTACACAAACCAAATCAGAAACGTGGGTGATGACAAGTCTGACATTTACCAGGATCCACGATTTATAAAGTGTCATGACAATTAGCGAAGATACTAATAAAATGTTATCTTTCTGTCATGGACAAGCGTCCTAAAAGTATCAATATCCATTACGACTGACTTTATTTATGCTCTGAACTACCTGGCTGTGGAGAGCTGTGTCAAGTTTTGTACACTATTACATGTTGGTTGTGTATAACCAGTATTCTTACTTCTTTTAGGCCTATTCTATATAGACATTTTTGGTTTTCAAATACAAAATATCATTTAACGAACGTCAAAATTATGTTAAATATAGATTTCCTGTTCATTGTTATTGTTATAATGAGGAAACATTATATGTTATACCTAGGTCAGGGCTAGCAATTCTGAACGTGATCATATTAATACAAAATTTCTTAAGGCCCTTATAATCTTAGTTGCATTATAAATACCCTTATATACTCATATATCGTTTGCACCTATACTTAAAACAAAAAGAATTACTTGTAAAATGTAATCAGTACAGAAGGAAATTTAGTACACATGTTAAGTATTAACATTATAAGATTTATTTAAACTGTAAGTTATTTAGACTTTAAGTTATAAAGTTACAAAATAATATCAAATATAACCTATAAACTTCGAGAAACTTCAGAAGTATTAAAAAAAATGGATAAACGACATTATCCGTCCAAAAAAGTATGACGTTGTCACTACGTGATCGGTTGCATAAGTTTAGTAGGACACATGCTCAAACACTCCCGGTACAACGTTGTTTGTAAACCATAATTGCCCAACTGATACAAAATTACGTAACATGATGATCATACCATGTGTCTACAGCTTACATCGTCACCTCTAACTCAATTTGTCGCGCGGTGATAATTTGTCCATGTCTCTCGTTCAACACCGGCTTTTTGAACCACTGCTCGTTAGCGAACCACACTGTGTCAATCAGTGCAAGCCTTTCACATTCATCAATAAATTGAATACTTACAAAATGTCTCCCAAATACTCATGATAATCAATTTTCTATATTATTCAAAAGCTTATCATGAATATTGTGGAAATATTAAATTTATTTTTCGGAGACAATCAAACGGAAATACGATTGTTGACTTTACCTCAGAAAGCAATTTTCCCAATTCGACGTCTTTTATGTTACTACTAATATTTTTTTAGTATTTTCGTTGAACCATTTTCTGTTAATACATTTATTTAAGACATGTTTGCGCGCTGCTTCAATATTGGTTCTCCCGAATCTGATCTCTATGACGATAAGCAAAAAATGGATTTTAAGTGGATTTTTGACGGGTACGGTTTTATTTGTTAATCTGATAATATCATCGTGGCTATACTTATGAACACAATAGAAACTAGCTATCTTATAATAAAACTTGATGGATTAGTATAACATTTTAACACTACCAGATTTGCAATGAAAACAGGTAAAGTTAACGAGAATAGAACGCTATCGGATTTCTTCAATCATCATATTAAAGGCCTGTTCCGATTAAACGTACTAATCGATTCTGTGGCCTTCTTTGGTATTGGGAAACAATTTCTTTAACGTGTGCGAATACTCTCGTTTACTGTTATTGTTATTATATGACAAGTTGCTCCAGGTGTGCGTTGATATTCTGGACAGCTTTTAAGCATGCAATTTCTATTACGTCGACCTATTTAAGCCAACGTACTAAAGGCGGTCAGTTTTAAACACCATGTAAATGTACATGAGACCCAGCTGACATAATATGACTATACAAACACATACTTTCTATAGACAAATAATTTATCCTTCAACTCAACTAGGTGTTCTAGACGAGAATGATAATTGTAATTTTCTTAATTTGATGTATGAGAATTGACATACTTAAATAATAATTTTTGCCTTGGTAGTACATACACACACGATGTCCGCTTACTGTGCTAACCTACAAAAGCTATGTAATTTGTTCACGGCAGACTGTTATTGGTTTGACAGCGGCCGGTTTGTTAAATGTTTGATTTATGGCCGAAGACAATCGCTACGACACATGTGCCTACCATGTATGTACTTTTATGACTGTTTCAATAACAATCCCTATTTATGTGTTGAGCTTCACAAAACATGCCTAGGGACAGTATTTATTTATGTCTTAAGTCCTTCACACATTTGTGTTTAAGTGATTTGGATGGAGTATGAGCAATAACCGTTTAGTACTAAAAAAGTACAAAAAAAACAATCAAAATAAAAAAAGATACTTATGAAGACATATAAATAAACTTAAATAATTAATTTTAAAACTCTTTTCCAACAGTTAAATAAAAAATAAATAGGTAGTTACGGACGGGATCACTTTACATGGTCATGATAAAAGTTTTGCATCATTCTAATTGATAATTTAAGGTTTTATATACACTTTCAAAATAATGTTTTTATATCTATTTAAACACCAAAATGTCACTCCAGTAAGTGCTTGTAGGTTTCAGAGCATGCAGCAGTCTTAAAAGCAGGTGTTATCCATGAATTAAATCACAAACATTGTAAATATACAAAGATATTTATTTTAATCTATTTTAGTTATGAAGAGGCAAAGGTCAGATGTACCCAGAAGTCGCTTAATTCCTCCCTGATTAATGATCATGTAGCCAAGATATCTTCAATTCTAGATCAGTACAATGTATTATTATTGATGGTACATAATACTTGACAGAACTCACTTAATCCGTGCAGTTACTATTGAATGCTGAAATCTAATAACTATGATTCATGATCAGTTAATACTATGATTAACAATGTGGTACAATAACAAATGGTTGATCAAATCAGCAATTATGTAGTGGTATAATTTACCTATTGCAATCTAAATGTTGCCTTGTACGAATCGCGTTAAGAGATAAGGCCGCTCGTTGTAGGTCGCTTCGTAGTAAAAAATTATTATGTGCATGACATATTATGTGCAATGATATACCTAGACTTTGTTTAAGGAGAAAATTTTAATTAGCTATATATATATATAAAATAATATCCATTAATAATCCAATTTACAAAGAAGCATACATACGTAAAGAAAGGGATGAAAATCATCTTGTAGGTGCATTGTGCAATATTGTTGAGCATCCTAAATCACGTGGGTTAAATGATAGTAAAAAGTTAGAGAAGTTTGAAAAAGTTCGAACCTATTTTAAAATAATGACAATGCTTTTGGGAAGATTTTTTAATTTTCGTAGTATTTTTTTCTAAAAATAAAGTACATTATATAATACAATATACAATAATATAATACATTATATGTCCCGTGCAAACAACTAGAGTTTTATAAAATATAAATCTGAAAAAACATTTATAAGTAATTGAAATATGAACCCTGTGGTTTAGAAAATATTTGTATTCAGTAGGTACGCTGTAAAATAGCACTAAACTATGAACGAGCTCAATCGTAACATTTTAGCAGAAATAAAACCTACTTAGACCATTTATAAATTTATTATTGTAACTGGAATGGATGTACTATTGAAAGCAAGCAACATTCCTTCGAAATGAAAACAAATTAATGTATGTCGATTTCATACTCAACAAAACACATAATATTCATAAAGGTACCTACCGATTAAGTAAGTAAATACTTAATAGATGAATTCCTGTTCATGTACATTATACACGATGTTATTTATACATCGATAAAATTTGCAATATGTTAAAAGTACTTGCAGGATAATGAAAATTAAAGAGCGCAGAATTTTTTTGGAACTTAGATCAATAGCAACAGACATATTAATGCAAACATATATTTGTTCTAAACGGTTATGAAATCCACGATTTCCGTTTAAAAAAATATTTATAAGCTAAAAACCAGATATTAAAATGATTGTTTTAAACAGGTATTTTTCGTTCCTACAAAAATCATACCATTAACTTCTTGCTTTTAAACGAGATATCTATCGAAACGTTTCAAGTAAGTCTTTGTCGATAGCGGAATATTGAAAAAAAATCAGTAATCAAATTGTGTTTTGGAAAGTACCTGGTACGCTTATAAGCCTATTTATGTTGATGATGTTTGGCTTGCATTTATTTGTCAATTCGTTGTTGTCATCCTTGGCGGCCATCACTATGAAGGTATAAAAACGCAGTCAGTTTATGGTTTTGGCATATGATGGGTTTTCTAATTTTACTCGAGTTAATATGATTTTTATATGTTTTAGTTTATATATATTTATTTATATGATATTATATATTATATGATATATATTTAATAAATGACAGTACTAATGAAGGAAATAATTTATAAATAACATAATATGTAAGAACCTCCTCTTGTAAAAGAGGTATGTAAAGGTTAAATAAAAACAGAAGAAATCAATATTTTTAAGGCGAGACAGTCGTGATACTTTTGATATTACTAACATAAAAAGAAGGTTAAGTAATATTTTACGTACTTTGATTTTACTTGGTTTGACTTAAATTAACGATTGACATTTCATTTTAATTCATGTAGCCTTGTGTAACTTCAGAGGTCAACTAGGTTAGCGCAAAGTTTGCGCTTGTACAAGTAAATGAACCGTATAAGTTATAGGTCCTAAATACTATAAACAATGTCAACTATTGCCTTTACAGCGCTATAACAGAATAAATATTTTAGAAAATTTAATTTATTACTTGCTACCGAAGTAACAAGCTTTTGGTAGACATTAAATACAGAACAGTTTGTTATCAATCATCATTTTACATGAACTTAAATACATATTTCCTTGCTTTAGATAGATTTTGATCGATATTTAGTTGCTTAATATGTCTTAAACTAAGGATTGTTCTAAAATTAGTCATAAAGCAACACGGTAGGGTATAATCCAGGCGTTCCTCTCTGTCGAAGTATAAGCTCAAATGGGCCTGCGCATTACACTGTTATGACGCAGAATGTATTTATGTGTGCGTTAAATTCTGAATATTTTGTTTTAATTGTTATGTAGGAGTTTGTAGTGACCCGCTATTGTGTTTGTATGTGAGTCCAAAATGAGAATGTGTTAAGATGCCCCCCCCCCCCCCCCCCCCTCCAAAATGTTGAAATAACTGTTTTGTATCGGAAGAAGACGCTATGGCTACTCTCCTCTGTTCGGGGCCTCGTGTTGCTCTTTGAAAATTAGTAGAACCGGTAACATTAAAACTCCAATATCACACAAATAGTACTTTTACACAAACACTACATCGCTGTTAAAAATACATACAGTGAAACATAGAACCTCCTCCTTTTTTGAAGTCGGTTAAAAACTAGTAAAGCTAAATGTATTTAACATAAAAACCATTGACAAATATCAATATTGAACATGAAAGAGATTTAATGTCGAATTATACCATGACTGCTAGAAAAATTGAAGTTCAATTCCAGTGTTAAAAACCTTTAACAAATTATTAGCGCCTTACTGACAATTAGAAATAATACTTATTGCACTAAAAGAATGGGTACTATGCTATTTGGCAGTTCAACATTCTATTTGAAATTTACACACAAAAGTGCAATATAATATATAATCTAAAACTAATAACTCATCAGTTAGCACATGAAGATGGCAGTTGTAAATATGCAAACAAATGCAAGATATCTTAGAAGGACAGCTGTTCTAGATAGCAGTATATATATGTACGTTTTAGATTGCAGCTGCTATAAGGCGTAGACAATCAACAGTCTTTTAAAGTATCTGGTTTATCGTTAGATATTATATTATTACTAGCTGTCCCGGCAAACGTCGTTTTGCTATACTACTAATAAATTAAAAATTAATTAAAAAACATTGTCCAGCGGACAAAATTATGAATCTAAACCATTCCCAGATCCCCTTGAACACACACAAAAAATTTCATCAAAATCAGTCCAGTCGTTTGAGAGTAGTTCAGTGACATACACACTCACAGAAGAATTATATATATAAAGATTAGGATTTCTTTACAACGAGAAATACTCAGTACATAGATACCGATATGTTATTTAGTTTAAATTAGATCTAGGTACGTGACTATTTTCGCAGAGTTTATCTAGTTTGATATCTCTTAGTCATAAGGACTGATGTTAAACGTTGAAAATGAATGTCATTTGCCAATCACTCAAGAATATTCATTATCTATATCTATACATTAATACAAATAAATAAAATTGGAGTGTCTGGTTGTAATATTAAAATAACCGCTTTTTAATAAATACTTTAGTATTTATACACGGTACATGTACCAAAAAAATATTTTTTACAGACAGACATATTACAAACAAACACTCCAATTTTATTTATGTGTATAGATTAATAAAAAAATATATAAACAATACACGAAAATAATAATATATTTTATGTAATACTAGCTGAACCCCGCGGAGTTACACGAGGTCATTGTCGTACCGCCTATGTGCCAGTGAAATTCCCGTCAAAATCTGTCCAGCCGTTCCAGAGATTATGCGGAACTAACAGACAGACAGACAGACACAAATTGTAAATTTTGTTATTTTGGTACGTGTATCGTGTATACATACATATACATATATTAAAAAGTGGTTATTTTAATATTACCAACAGACACTCCAATTTTATTTATTTGCATACATAATAAACGTCATAAAATGTATTATTATTGTAAAATGACTTATCTTATTACTAAAAATGTGAATGTAAGTTTGTTTGTTACGCTATACCGCGAAAAGTACTTAACTTAAATATATCTTTAATGACTTGGGAGTGCGCACAAATGTTAAAAAAAAACTTGTTCTACTTTTCTTGGTCCTAATTACATCACCTAGATCCTCTTTGGTAAAAGCTTTAGGTAGCAAATCCGAATGTTATATGCTATAATATAAGTATGTATATAACTATTTATAAACGAAATAAAAAAGTTTGTCTTTGACATTGAAACTTTATCGTTTGTTTAGATTACCGCACATAAGGCGCGTAGGAATGTAGATAAAAAAGCAAACAACCTGACACGGATTTGGAGCACTGACTTAACTTTTTATCGGTATTCAGTTTCATGCCTATTACGAGAATTAAACAGTTGTTGGTTTATTGTACTCTAATTGGTCAATTCTATATTTAAATAAAATTAACAATTCCTTTATTTTTTGTTCCAGGTATTTCACAATTCATAATAATTCAGTGGTCGCCAGAACTCTGCATAAATAGATAACATTACCATAAACAGGTGACTACGAACAAAGAATAATATTTTTTACTTTATTTGTTATCGTCTGGAAACAGACGCTCAACCAGAAACGTTTCGATTAAATAAAAATAAAATGGTGACCTATCATCGCTTTGTACCTTTCATCCGTTAGCAGTATCGGTCGCTTTTTGTATCACCTTCCATGTATTATTCATATGGTCCTGGCTCACTTGTTCCTGCATTGTCTACGCGTCGGCAATTACGATATTTATGCGTAAAGCCTTTAGGCAGATCACTGTATTAATGTTTTACATGAGTCACCGATGCCATGGAACAGCCCGAGGTTGTCCACTTGTTGAGCTGACTGATGCTGATTTATCGGTCTCACTTCGATATTGATCGATGTGTCTGCGAGTATAATTGTAAAGCTAGCAAGCAAAAAATATCGGTTAAATGTAGCCTTAAATGACTGTTATCTTTTGCAATAACAACTACTCCCCAACCGAGTCAAATTACATGTTTTTGTAGATAAATTTGTCATCATTATTTATATACCATAAAAGGCGTATAGGACGACAAAAAGTAAAAGAATCTGAAACGTTACCGCAAGGAAACTATAATTGTGAATGATATATTTTTTTAAATATGTCAACCAGCTTACTTATTAAGTAAATATACGTGGGCGTGTAATTCATAGTAGTTAGTAGTAAAAAACATTAATACAGAAATGTGCTAAATATAATTTTGCATGACTCATGGTCCATTCAGTAGTTGTACGCAATGACGCAGCATCATGCGTTTATCGTTGCGATAAGGACAGCTTCTACGAAATTAATGTGTTGACAGACAAATCTTCGTAATATCATGTAAGACTAATGTAATAATTTCTTAGCAGTATAGTCCAATTGATAATAACATAGTTATTGAAATAAAATTAGATTTAATGAGGTAATTTTACTGTTCAACAGGAAAAATGGATTTATTAATAAATACAACACAATAGATATCAAATGTGGAAGGCTATACGTTTGTTTTCCTATAAAATTCAAAGCACCACCATGCTGGGTATCTACATAATCAATATTGAAACCTTGTAATCCAGGTGGAAAGGTACATTCGGTGAATACTCCCATAGAGTAAATTTGCATGTGATATCGATGGGCTGCCCGGAGCAGTAATATGTTAATGGAGGCATACTTTTTGCCTCATTGTGAGTAATATATTTTTTATTCTAACAAACTTCACGTATCAAGCCAACGTCCATGTAAATTCACTAAATGTAAATCTAACTTGAGGCAAGTAATGTTGAGCTTGGAAATACATAAACCACGAAGCAAATACAAAGACATAAACCTTGTTTTAAATAACATTGCATAAACGTTTTAAAGTTAAATTACAAAGTTCAGATTCAGACGAGAATTTTGAGTTTTAAGTATTATTACTAACACTTTACGGTGGAAGAGCCACGCTTCGACATGCATGGGCCGGCTCGACCGAAGCGATACCACGACCACGGCCTCATAGAAAACCGGCATGAAACAGCGCTTGAGCTGTGTTTCATCGAGTGAGTGAGGATACCGGAGGCCCATAACACAACCTCCCCCCATTCCCTTCCCCATCATCCAAAGGTCGGCAACGCATTTGGTGTTGCGAGTGTCCATGGGCGACGGTAATCGCTTACCATCAGGCGATACGTCTACTCGTTTGCCCCATATTCTATATAAAAAATTAAAAAGAATTGATGTAACCAAATGTTAAAAAAAAACAGTCGATAAAATAAAAATCTGGAATTGGTATTCCAGATTATTATATCGCAGCATAGTGACCACCACTCTTGGATTCTGCTTATGCTTTCCATCAGGCAGAGTAGAGTAATTTTGGCAAGGATAAAAAAATACAAAAAAAACATAAAAGTTGGGTAAGCCTTTTCGTAGGAGTTTGATAAAATACAGTGTGACACGGGATTTTTAAATATTAGAGTAATATACTGATGGAGCAAGTAAAACTATTATATAATAGATGCACTATTTCGCGATAGTAATTTGTTTCGTTTGGTTTTGCTTCAATAATATACTCGTATTGTCCCTAATCAACAACCAAGACTAAAATTAAAAGAAGTTTATTTGTATTTAATTTACACTTGTAATAATAGCAAATGGGGGGTCCGTAGCTGTAGAGGAAACCGGTGTTGATGGTGAGCCGGTCTAAGTCCCCGTCAGCTTTTCAGTTCATTCTGAAAGTCTAGCACGACGCGATAAACGTATTTATAAGATGAAACCACACACAAACAATCCAATGAGCGAGTTGAACCAGAAATAACTGCCTTGAATCATTAATATCTGAGAGTATTAAATATACATTGGTTTGTCATAATACAAAATGTTGTTAATTGTTATGTAACAAAACAGTCATAAATTGTCATTATATGCAAAATGTACATAAAGTCTATTTTATTGTATACACTTAGAATTTATATATTGAAATGCTCAAATCAATACAACGAAGCTATTCGCGTATTTACACAGAGTGGAAATCGATCCCTGGTATGGCAGTTAAAATTTCTACCATAACACGACTGACATATTGTGTGCGGCTAGAGAAAAAACGTCCTACGCACCACTTGGTTCCTTGGTTGACACCTAAGAACCTTCAACCATGGTGGTCGTCGATTCCCTGACTATATGACCCGCCATTGTGATTTCAGTCGGCCAAAAACAAGATCCTATACCAGATATTTTTATTGTTTCCTTTCGTATTGTTCCGATTTATATCGCATAGGAAATGTAAGTGGACTAACATTGTCTGTGACTGAAATAAAATAAGTTATCACTCGTTCATTTACTGTAAAATTTAAAACTATTTAAATTTAAATAAATTCGAACGTGTTTACAGATATTTCAGGGCTTAGATTGTTTCTATTAGATTTAAATCAAATTAGTTTTAATTTAACAGGGCTACTTCTCTTAATAGATGATGTAAACATCCAATGAGCATCAAAATCGATTTGATATTTAAAAACAAATCAACGTAATCTCAATGAGATGCAAATATGATCTCATTTCCATAGGTATTTTATTGCACATGTTACATCGATTTAACTAAAATGTGGTCGAGCAGGGCTAGCCGCGAAAGTTAACCTTGGAGCCTTAGTGCAGCACGAGATTAACGGTGCGTCTGTGCAGGCTGCTTTCGCCGCAAATATCTATAGCTACACGATATTTTACGTATAAGTATGTAAATAGCACAATCGTCCTTACTCTTCAGCAAAATGGAAACGTGACGAGCTATAATGACTCACTACATTGTCATAAATATTTTTAGAATATGTATAATGTTACTCCTTGGTAACTTCTCCTTACTCGTGTAAAAAATAAATACTGAATAATTAATTAGGTGGTTTATTTCATGCAAAACCGCACTACCCTTTGGAATAAAATCAACTTTATGTAAATTAATTTATAATAAAAGAAGATATTTACTAACACTATAAAATAGACTTACAACATCTGAGAATTAAGTATCTATATTTTGACTAAGTTTTCTTTATAACGAAAGATAGGTAAGTTACCAGAATCATTTTAATGGAAAACTTTTAACTTAATTTTTAATCATCTGTGCCTTAACTTTTGACTCTTTTTTGTTTAGCCACAATAATGACTATTTTGTTGATTCTTCACAAGAACTAAATGCGTTATTAAATTCTTTATTCAATAAAATAAATCCATTACTGCGTACACCGAATCGCATGTATGTATACTAAAAGCAAATTACATACTTTTAGAATTACAAAACCCAGATAAACAAGAATAAATCAAATTAAATTTGCTAACGAATACAAACAGTTGGATAAAAATAACTAATAGTTAGTTAGTACATAACTAAAAGTTGGATAAAAATAAATATGCATTAAAGTAAGGTAAAATAAAGAAGGTAATTCGATACTCCGTGACCCATATCGATTACAAAAGTAACTGTTGACCTAGAAAATACAAATTATTGATACCAATTTAACCTGATATTGCCGTGATTGGATCAAATTGGCTTTAAAGATTTATACTGTGTCGCCAATTTGAGATCTCGTGTCATAAATCGACGTGGTCCGATCAAAGAGCCGATAGGGTGTTTCCGAGATATTGCTATCGATATACTTGTGAAATAATGGTTGTGAAAGCTCAACAATCGCGGCTCTTGACATGAGCTTTATCTCTACGAAGAAAAGAGTGATAGAGATCGATTTGACAAATTACCAGACCTAACACATAATGTGGCGTGATTATATAACTCTATTCATAAAGAAACATAAGGAAAGACTTCATAACTGTGTTTTGACATGAATACGTTCTCTTTAAAGTGAAATTAGACGTACTTTTAAATTATAGATGAATTACTATATTATTGCTATTTAGTATTTAACTTTTAAATATTAGGATCAGTCCTTCATATTAAAGTAATTATGGTCTTGTAAAGATATCAATACTTGATACGCATCATTATCACTTTATTTTCTCATTTCGTTTTTAAATGATAATCCTCACTTACCGGTGAGATTAGGTTGTAAGTTAGAACAGATTTATAGTAAGTTTTTGTAAAATTAGCAAGATCTCCTATTGAATGGCTATAATCTCTGTTATGTTTGCACATATCCAGGGCATGTTGTTATATGAAAATGTTAGTGCACGTGGGCGGTCAAGTTTGCTTGTTCTGTTGTAATAGGTTGTTAGGCTCGTCGCGGGGTCAGCGATCACTAACGCCGCATAGAGAATAGAGAAGCCGCCAAAATGAGTCACGCGGAAACAAATTTAATTTGTTATTATAACAACAGGTTGTTTGCTCGCATTTCTGAGTAATAGGCGGCGTTGGTTAAAGCGTGTGGTTTCAATGATGATAAAAATATAGTGAATGTCGTATAAATGAAGACTTCAACTGAATGTTACTCAAAATACTGAAAGCCGCGGTCAGAGGCGGACAAATCGTAATAATTAAATATAAATATTATTGCTCGTAATCTACGAAAATAAACAATAGCTAGTAATAATATTGCTGTGTAATTTTGAATCGTAAAAGTATTAGCAAAGTTAATATAGAGTCAGTTCTTACGTAGTGAAGGAATAATTATCCAGTGTAGGTGGGAAATAATGTGCACGGTCGCTGGCGCCAGCAGCAACGTAGGGCGCTTTAGAGAGTCCACATCATCACGATACGTGAGTTGGCCACACACCAAAAACATTTATATCCCTTATACGTGATAAAACATAGTAACACTTTACAAAATTATAATGTTTACACTTAAAACTATTTTAAATTCTTACCACGTATTGCGCCAATAAACGCAAGGTAAATGCAACAAAATATTGTAAGTTACAAGGTATGTTCGTATTCAAATCCGGCTTGACTGTACTTGAGTTAGTTTAAATGTTACTTATTACTTTTTTTAGTCTGAAGGATAAGTGGTAATATTAAATATTATATATTCAGTATTTTCATATTAAATAATGTTCCAAGTTATGTTTTATATAGTTTGCATCTATTGTCTTGTATCTACCAGATATAATTCTACATTCAAAAATGTAATTGAGTATTTATTTTTCACGAAATATAAATTATCATTTGAACTTATCATTTAATGAGAAATATTATCATACTGTCATTTTGACACTATTTTCTAATAAAATGTTTTGAATTCATAATTTGTATACATAAGTAATTTTGTGCAAACATTTGTGATACTACACAAAATATGTGAGCCTATGCAGATTTCAGAATTTTTGTAAACAATTTACACAAAATAAGTCATCTAAGCGCGAAATTGGAGAGGCCTATGTCCAGCAGTGGACTGCGATAGGCTGATGATGATGATGATGAAGTCATCTAAGTGTGTGCTCTAAGATCACTTTGTTGGCCCCAAAATATGCACGGCAAAAAAGAAAAAACCGTTAAAAGAAAATTCGTAAATATTTTTTGTTGTTATTTTAAACTAGCTGCGCACGGGTAGTAGAGTCGTGGAGTTTTCTTATAATTTTCTTTAGTACAAACCTTACCCTGACATAAAAAGATATTATCCAATTTGGTGCAGTCGATCGAAGTTATGCGCGTACATACATTTCAGTGATTCATTTTTATGTTTATAGATAGATAGATTGTCATCGGACCAAAAATAAAACAAAAGTGGACACTTTAAACTGTAACGAACATGATATACAACGACCCGACAAGTCACTTACCCCAGTGCCATTGTTACGTATGAATGTCAGTGTAATATCCTCTTCGGTTACGTATAAAAATTAGGTCACACTCAATTGCAATTTCATTGCGGTTAGGCCGAACTCCGGTTCATGCATTTTGAAGTGTTCTTATTCGAAACAAAATATTCGCCGAAAAAAACATATAAATAAGTTTCTTTTGTTGCTTCTGTAATTAAGGCGATGTGATCACATTTGAATTGATAGATTGTTTAAATGACCTAATTTCTGAAACTACCTTACGGATTTGAAATAAATAATTTTTGTATTAAGTAGAATACTTATAGCGAAAGATTATAAGTTATGCAATATTATTCTTCAATTTAAAAGAACCCCAAAATGCATGAGATTAAATCAATATATCAATAAAAGTGCATTTAGATAACGTTTCTACGTAGACTGCATACATAAAAATAAGTTCATTTAAATAGGTGCGTGTATGATGACAATCAATCTATATTATCAGACCATTAAGGCAATCGTATACCTAATCAAAAGTTTAATAAATCAATTGTCGATAATACGATCATTAAAACATAAACAGAGGAATTAACGCATTAATATATAGTTCACAAAGTTCAATTTGGGAATTGTGTGTACAAATGGAATACTGAAAGTGTTATTTGATTCGTGTGCGTTATGGATGCGATTGCAAACAGATCTGTTTACAGAGACCATAATAATATATTATGTTCGGAAACATGGTATTCATGTTATAAAAAGTTAGGTAAGCGCTTTTAATGAAACTAAAATAACATAAAACTCTCGCAAAATATATATTAATATGTATTACATTTTCGTAACTTAAGCTAATGTACTATCTATAAAGTATGATAGAATATTTTAAGTACTTTCTTGAACACATAGTGACTGGTATTCAGTGTATTCATAGTCATACCATTGGGATTTTTTTAGATATTACCCTTTCGTCCAAGTTCACCCACGCAATAATTACAAACCACTTACGGAAACAGTAACATTTTACTTGGATATATACGAGTTTAAGACCATGTTCGCGGAGGTCTACACTTTAATAACATTACCTGCGGGGTAGAATTGGTGATAATAACAATCAAGGTGATTACACAGCGCTCTTTAGGGATGAAAGTGTTCTTCTTACAACTTAACGCTTTGTAAAAGACAATAGTTTTATGAACCATATTATATTATTATGCTTACTGTTTTTGGTGTCACAATAGTTTTGCTGTAACTTGGCACGAAGTCTTTACTGTGCACTTATGCTAAGTTATGAAGTGCATAATGCTATTGTAGCAGGTACATCCTCGACGTTTTATAATAAACAAAGATGACTCAACAGCGAAAGCTATATCCACAATTTTTTTGTATTCCAAGTAAAGACTGTTAAGTAGTTAGACTAACATTTCTACACCTTTACAGACATATAAGTCTTCTACTATATTTTCATTTGTTTAAGAATAAGGGAAGTTGTCGGTGAAGTAATTCCAGTTTATGTGGTCTGTGTGGGCCGGCACAGGATCGCTTTCAACATTTTGATGGGAATCCATCTTTTATGGCAGAAACTAAAACTGTTTTCACATTTGAGGCGTGCGGCCACAACGCAGCATACAAAATCTCGGCATCTCTTATGAAAGGACGTGCATGTGATCTCTCACATTATCCTTTATGTTCTACTCTTTGAACCTTGCGGCTATGAAAGAAGGTAAAATAAAAACAAAACTGCAATGCGGTCACGGTAATTTGTGTCAAACGATGTTAAACCTTGTAGGTTGTTTTTAGAATGACATCATTCGCATTGATGCAAACTGAATCAGATAGTAAATTGTCGTTGCTGATTGCACTTTGTATTCATAACCGCATTCACCTGGTTAATCTTTTATTAAAATTGAAAGCATAATAATACAAGAAAAAGGTGTAGAGCTGAGTCAGCACTTTATGCTATCGTACTTGAAGTTTTTATTTAAAAAGAAATACTGCATTCTGAACTACACCAGCAAAGATGAATACCTATATATATATTATACATTTATGTGATATTAAATTAACATTTCATAAAAGTACTGACAATAAACTCGTAATGTATTACAATACATCAGTACTTTCCATCTCCTTAATATACAAGTTATTGAAACAAGAATGTTGTTGTTCAATATAGGTACTCGATTTTTGTCGAAAATAATGCTACAATAATGTGTTAACAATTGTCTCGAAATGTATTTTATACTTTCATTTAAATACTACCTCACCAATTGTCCGACTTTACGACCGAATATACAGATATTACTTTATCTCTGCTACCATTCCCGGTTCAAACATCTTAATCTTATTCATTTATACAAAATGTGAAGAAACAGTAGTTCGAAAATTTAAAACAACAATCTTGTTTCAATATCTAACTAATTCTACACTATCTATTAAATAAATTAATGTTTTTACAAATGGCTTACCGAGAAATATCTAATAACATTTTCTGTGCTACTTAGAGGAATGCTCCGACACCGGGAAATGGCGTAAAGCAACAAAGCAAGTACTCTAAAATTAATTAATGACTTTCCTCTTATAAATTATTTATCGCGGCACAAACAGACATCTGGGCTCGTAATCTAATAGTGTTTATGACGACACTTAGCGTATTTACTTTATGTCTAATGTTATTTCAGTAGAAGGTACAGTGCTATTACGTTAGTTTAACTTGATTGAACTGTCTACCTTTATAAGATATCAATGTTTATAATTATCTTAAAATGTAAGTTTTATTTTAAGCTATTAAAAATTAAACCAAACAATGTATAAATCATAACTTCCTCGTTTATGAACCGATTTTGATGATTTACCTTTACCTTTTTTTAATGGAAAGGAGAGGTCCCAACGGTGGTACCATGATAAGGACATTAATATCTGATGATGGCATCCAAGAGAAATCGAGTCGAACCTTCAAGTCGGTTTCATTTTTGTTAAAATTGTACTTGTATGTATTGCGTTGCAAATAAACAAAAACATAGTGCTATAAATGAAAAATGTGACCCTACGATAATAAGCTAATATGTACGGTATAACACATGCTCCGCAACAAATTATGTAAATATTTTCCTATAAAACATATGAATTCTTTCTGTAACACGATGAGGAATGTTAGCGTCATAGAAACAATAATATTTACATTTGTATCCAGTAGTTTACTTTTTTTATTTATTACGAGGTTTTAAATACATTCCTTTTGACCTTCGCTTGCGGTAATGAATTCAAGTTAAGTATTCAGCAGGCAACCGCTGTAAAAATGTTTTGATAGTGTTAAATCGTTGATTAAGTTGTTTCATTGCTGAAATATGATAATTTTCAAACCTATCTATCCTTCCTTCTTTTTTCGAATGGTAAATTATATAAAGAAATACTTTTCCAATGTGTTTATTGTGTTGATGACAATTATGGCTTTTGGATCTGGAGTTGTAGGCTGTTGTTACAAGTTCTGGACAGACTTCCAACTACCAATTACTCCAATGATTTTCACACACTTTGTTTATTGAACTATAGCAATATATAAATACAACTCCTATCTGAGTAACCATCTTAATAAACATCCGTAGAATGTAATCAGTTTATTCAAACAGTTACCTTATCTACATATCTTATTAAGGTGGCCATTTTTCTCATTCATTTCTTTTGCCGTGCTAAAACGAATGAAAAGTCACGTTTTTGCTTCGTGATTTATCAAATGAAATAATTTCGTAAATATAGACATAGATGAACCATATCTATATGTATACTTAACGCTTTTCGTAATAGAAGATCGGAAACTAGAAAATGCGTTTGTTATCACCACAGAAATAGAGATAAGTATTACAAATGCATACGTGCCATGTACAAACAGTGCACATACATAATATGTATTCGTACTTAGTAAATACAAACGGGACTATACGCATATCATAGAATACATTATATTAGAAGTACCCATATCTTGCATTCTAGCGTTACCTTCTATGTATAAGGACAATGTAAATAAGAGCACACCTATGTGTAAACAAAAGATGACACAATATGAAATAGCTATTTAATATAATTGATACTGCACATTCGTACCTTTCATTATATTTTATGTCGAAATACTTTTAAGTATCAGAAGCGAAAGTAATTACACAATTTTACTTTCATTATAAAGCTTCGATCAGGTAACCGGTTCTTAAAGCCTGAATTAATCCGAAGTACATATTTTCGATATCTTACTACCTTCAATATAAAGGGTTACTTAGTAATAACTAAGTACCTTTTCTTTTATTTTCACGTCAAGAAAATGTATTAAGCTTTCAATCACCCCATCGACAGTGACATACAGGTTGGGAGAAAAAGCTTAGAATTCCTTTGCTGAAACTAATGGCCGCACGGCCGGACATAGACATGTTAGAGAAGCTTTTTCGATCAATTTTGCTGTCAAGAAAACATGCCGTATAAAATATGCCAACGTTAATTATTGCTTGGAGATTTCTAATTCAGATTATTGTCAATCGATTAATCTATTTCTAACAATATAATTGCACAGAAACATTACTATAACTTCAAATATTTTTTAAATTCTATTCATTTTCAATTCCAAAGGTATCTGGGTTTCATTACGTTGGTAATAACTTTTTAATTCCTTTTATTGTACTCGCAACAATTGTTTTCTAATTCCATTGAAACAATTATTTTGTAGTCTTCCTTTGGACTTTCTTATTAGATTATAAACCTCTTTTGTTTAGATGTGATATTTATTTATCACTACAATTTTTATACAATTATATTTTGATTTACTGACAAAACTAAGACAACTAACCAGTTAAGTTGTGGGAGTTTGTGTCGGTACATGTGAAAATATGAGTGAAAGGAATATTGGAAAGCGAGTATGTAAGTGTGTGCGTTGACAGCTGAGTGAAAAACAACATAATTATGAGGTGGTATCTGACAGAATTGTGTTAGTAGAAAAGAAATATTGCCACAGGGGCTGCTACAGTAGAGAATTGAACACAAAATCAGAATGTTCCTACGCATTTCAATGTGTTTACTGGCTGTGAGGCTTTACAAAACCGGCCTTCATAAAATTTTAGAGGTTATTGAAAATAATATACGAATTTCATTTGTTCCAAAAGATACTTTCAACACACATGAAACTGCGACTACTTACAAATTTTATCTCACCAAACTACGTAAGTTTACAACCTTTGGCGTAGATTTACGGTAACCATAGAACTAGCACCATGAAGCCATTGGTTTACCGCAGTCGTAAGGTGGAACAACTTCGGATCTGCGTGGCTATGAAGCGTTTACAAATTTGCTGTATGTATATATATATACAACAAAACATATTTATATGAAATGTTTCTGTTTTAATAAACATTAAAGGCCTTTTGGTGTATTGGCTAAACCCTGGCTGTTATGCCAAAGGTCGTATATTTGATTCCCAACCAGAATTAATAATTGTGTGATCACGGTCATTATTCTGTGTATGAGTGTACTTTATATATATTATGCATCTATTGAGAAATTTATAAGTACAAAATAAATAAAAAATAAATATTTCGGACATCTAACTCACAACGCCATCTAGACCCAAGCTGAGCAGAGCTTGTGTTATGGGCACTAGACAACTGACTTTTCTTTTGTAAATACATACATATCATACATAGAAAACACCCAAACTCCGAAACAAATATTTGCAGATCATACAAACATTTGATTCGACCTTGGAATCCAACTCGAGACCTCAAGCACAGCAGTCGCATACGCAATCACTACGCCACCGAGGAAGTATATTTATCAAGAGTCTCTGTTCTGCATTCTTTGTGATCAAACGGCCGTGCATGAGATGTGCTAAAATATTATAATTTGTAAGATATGAATTACTTTAAGAATCGATGCTACCATAATTGAGTTAAATGTAACTTAACTTATACTTATAATGATGTTAGTATATCGTAATGTACTAACACCATTGTATCTGACATCAATCGCAATTATTATATTAATATACCCTTTAGAAAAGTCGCAAAGATTAATGGATCAAAGATGTAAAATAGATTGACATGTTCATTGATTAAATTGACGTGTCACGACATTGACATGAGTCAGCCGTGGGATTGATGATTGACCATTTATAATACACACCCGTAGGTGCATGCTTACATAAATGTAAGTTAATATGAAAAAAAGAATACAAAACAGAAAAAACTGAATTTAGAAAATTTCTATATAAAAACTGTGTCTAAAGAAATATATTTATCGTGGAAACCGTTTTTTACAAACTAAATATGTATTAAAAATTTCAGCAAAAGCAGTTGAGGATTAATGCTACAAAATTCAATTCTGTCAGAACCAAATATAAGTTGAATAAAAAAAGCTTATGATTTTATTACTTAAAAAGTCAAGTAATAAAACTCGAGTCAAATAAAATGTCACTGTATTCCCTACAGCTACTGAACATAATGAATGATAATGTAATAAGCATTTGATAGCAGTATGCATGTTAACAATAAACACGTTGCGTACTGTAATTGAAATTACTGTATTTGGAAATTTTGTAAATAAATTTCATATTTCTGTACTCCTATCTCGAATAAACCTTACAAAATAATACCAACCTCTCCATGACTACAATAGTCTGCCGGTGCTCAGAAAGGAATAGAAAGTTATCTCTTCCCTTATGGAAATACTGGTAAAGAGATAGGAATGTAGGTGTTATGGATGACTTGTGAAAGTTTGAGGTACATATTTTTTCGAGTACTTACTTTCAAATTTATTCAAGCAAAAAAAGGAATAAAAAGACTCAAAAACCTAAAACGATCTAAAACATTAAAAAACGATAAGACGTAAGAACAATTTTTTTTTAATATTAAGTTGATCATCAATGTTTTCTGGTCTATATTGAAATCCACAAGTCAAAATAAAGAATAACTTTACATATACTAAATTAAGCAACAAAAAGTCAAAGACACGGCCTTTACCTTACAGATTAAATCACTATCGACATCCTAATTGGTCGAATCATCATGCTATGAGAACCTACACATCGTTTTAAGGATCATCACTAACAAATGTAATTGCTAAAGAATATTCACATATTTGCATACATTATAATAAAAACCTATTTGACTTTAGCAGACCGCAATTCAGATCACGCTTTGACCGAAAACCGCAGAATGTTGGGAATACATACCTATATTTGTGTGTATGTATAACAGGTAAACACGTGAATGTCTTACAGTAGAATGCTTTACAAAGTATGTACGGTTCCCAGCGTTTCTAAACTTTTTATTTTCGACCCTAACATTTACCGAATAACTTCATGTCATCCATCACCTACATTTTTTTTTTGTTTATTTGTGTATGCGTCAAAAGCTCAACACTGATTTAGCTTAAATTTTGACACGATACACAACGCGCTTCAAAGATAGTGTATCAAATTTTTTAACCAATATGCCACAGCGATACCCGTCAGGATACGACTAGTTTAATATACAATAGACGTTCCTGGAACTTTATACTTTATTAGTAGTAGTAACATAATGACAATAAATAATACTGCTAATCTAATAGTGTATTAGCTAGCCATTGTCTTTTGAGTGGTAAAACCACACCATTTAAACGACTACAATATGAATAGAAATCTGCTTGGTAATACCCTAACATAATACCTAATAAATGTTCATTTATATAATTGTATTGTTAAGTTATTAATGCCTAGATTTAGTCATTCAGGATAATGTTATATATTTCTAAATACTTTAATAATTTTAACAAGTATTTTTGAACAAGTATAAAAAAGTGAAATAGAAATAATATAACACGTCATAGCACCTTAATCCTAAACTAGGCGAATATTAAATTATTAAAACGAAGTTCCTTATGGGGCGTTGTGGAGGGGTTCCCTAGCCGGCAAAAAGCGTCCGTATCGTAAGATTACTCTTACTACTCTACGCCTAGGTGTCGCATAGGTAGCGTATAGCGAATGCTGTGCTTAAGGTCTCGGGTTCGAATCCCGGGTCGGATCAAATGTTTCTATGATCTGTAAATATTTGTTTTTTTCGGAGTTTGGATTTCGGACTATGTATAATATGAATTTATTAACAAAAAACGTATTTATATCAGTTGTCTAATACCCATAACACAAGCTTTGCTTAGCTTGAGACTGGATGGCGTTGCTTGTTAGATGTCAAATATTTATTTATTTACTAGTGGTTGCCCGCGGCTCCGCCCGCGTATGTATCGGTTATCGCGGCAAATAGTAGCCTATGTGTTATTCTGATGTATAAGCTATTGCTGTAAAGTTTCATCCAAATCCGTTCAGTAGTTTTTGCGTGAATGAGTAACAAACATCCATCCATCCATCCATCCATCTATTCATAGTCATAAACTTTCGCGTTTATAATATTAGTTTATATATTTTTATAAACCATTTTAAATAAAATAAACGTGATAAGACAATGTAGTGGCTTTTAAAAATTTTGTATAGTGCCATCTGTAAGTTCCATGTATTATTATATTTTACGATTAAGAACATCGTTTCTATCTTTGGTGTCCCACGGCACACGACTTTTATATAATAATAATTATAATAAAATAATAATATTAAATCATTTTCTTATAAATGTTTGCGAGCCACTGGTTTACTTTATGCTTATACTTTACGGTACATAATTTGTCATACTTTCAAAGTAATGTAATAGAGAGGAAATGTTAATTAGGTATTCACAGAAATGAAGTTATTCGATTTGTCTGAAATTCGATGAGAATATGAATTAGTGGTATAAACTCTTGTTCTTAGATTAAACCAGAGAATAAGTTTTATTGCTATTTCCTCTTAAAATTATAATATATCGAGCATTATTCGGAACGACCACTGATTTTTCAATATTTTGAAGTAAAATTTAATACTAATAATTTAATGAATACTTGCAATCAACTGTTTGTATATTCAATCTAAGAATCCAGTTTTAGAAACCAGCGAAAAAATCGTTTGAAACTGATTCTTATGTACCCTTCATAAGCAATCTTTGTCATCACCCTTTAAGAATCACACAGCCATACATCAGCCTCCCGTAGAAAGAAGGTAGTATCTTCTTCAAATTCATCTCATTTATGATTTACCATGACTAGATAGTCTATCAAAGCTCTTTTTATTTATAAATTGTAGCATTACTTTCATATTTCAAAAATCAAATAGTCACTTTTAACTGATTTATATTTAATCGTTAATTAAAAATAGTAAGACGATTCTGATACGAGTCAAACGCATGCACTTAATTAAGAAATGTAATTACAAGTGTTAATCTACATTGATACTCCAGCAACGAATGTATTTTATCTTCCAACGATTAAATTATACCATCAAAGTATTTTAACTCTCAAGAAAAGTTGTTAAATTACAAGGAGATTAACAAATCTATGATGAAACTATGTTATGAGAGGAAACTTGTAATACCGGCGCCATACGATAATAAAGAGTTGCACTAGTATCTATGAAACGTTTTATGATCCCTTTTGCTACAAACAGGAATCCATGCACATCCTAGGTACACAATTTCCGAGTTTAATAAACCAGATTGGATATAGAACGACAGAATGGACAGTTATTTCACTACTTTGTCGTTTTCAGTTTGTGTTCCGAGTTGCTGTTGCTAATCTAATATTATCTGCGTATCTAGTATTCTATACTGACCTGTAAGTTGTAAGTTACCCTGACTGTCAGCTAAAGGTCGTAACTATTATACTTAATCGCGATTAATACTGTACTGTGTGCAGGATTGTTTATATTGACTTGGTCTAATTCACTTATAATATTTACCAGTAATCTTTAAATAGTATAAAATGAAGTTGCTTCCGCTGTCTGTTCGCTGAAATCTTTTAAACTACTCAACTGATTTTCATACAGTTTTCAGCAATAGATATAGGGATTCAGGAGGAAAATTTTAATATACTATACATGCACATCATTTTAGAGACATTCCGAGAATTTAATAAAATCTACGTTATAAATATACGTATAGGTATGGTCAATAAAGTTTTTATTAAAAAATAAATCTAGATTGTAAATAAAGCTGTAAATAGACATGGTTGATTTTACTCACTGTCGATTATTTTCTCTTAGGCATGTCTATAAAGATAAAACGCCTTTTACTAAAACTAATGTACTCGTACTTCATTAACATATATATAATATATATAATAGTTTTCTCTTATTCATTAGAGTAAATAATTTATTAAATATTAAGTAATAGGTTTTAATACCACATTAAACAATAATAACAAGACACTGTCTGTAAAGTAAATCAAAAATTAAAAAGAAGGAAGTCAATTTGAGGTATGACTCAAATTTTATTAAAAGAGCATGGCATTAACTTATTAGGTTAATAGCAATAATAAATATTTAAATATTAACTCAAATACTTTTAAGTGGTATAAAACTCAAACAGGTGTATTATTAATATGAAAATATTTGTACGTTACATGTATATGCCGTTTACTTTCATTTTCAGATAAAACCATATATCTAAAAACACAGCTCATAATAACCTTTAACGGGTCGGAGTATTGAATCCATCTGACAGCGATTAGCAGTCACGCGTGTCTATAGCCCTATAGAGATCTTTATAATAAACTTCATAATTAATAACATTAGCCAGATAACTTCTTCAGCTTTTGTTTAGTTTTTAGATTCATATGAACATTCAATTCAATCTGATCAGAGACTGTTCTGATATTAAACCAAACAAGGCGAAAGTCGCAAATAAATAGGCGTAATAGAGCACAGTCGTTATCTTTGTAATAAACAGCTGTAAGATGTAGTAAACACCTTCAAATGACGCTGTAGCAAGTATTCCCTATGTTTGAACTGTCAAGTTTAAATATAAAACGCACGAAAAGGAATTCAAGAAGCTTTTCTATTTTATAGAACTGTTTTCAAGGGCAATCCTATTTAATAGTTATGATTATTATTTTTATTCATCTATATCAATTAATAAAATCATCTCAGCAATATATCGTAACTAAAAAGTAATCAAGGGTTGGCTATGAAGATACTTTATGTAGGTAACGATATAGATATACACAGGAGGGGTGTTTTAAACCTCGTATTTTTTGCGAAGGATTTATGTCAAGTAATGTAATGACATTAAAATAGATTTACTTTAATTGCGTAATCACATTTTGTCGTAAACGTTTCCGTTCAAAAAGTGTCTATGTTGATTCACGTCAACGCCATCAAGCCAAATAGCCAGCTCCAGGTCCAAAGGGAACCTTAATACTCCAAACTATAAAACTCGTGGCCTTTACCTCCTGATAAGAAAAAGAGAAAAAGTGAAAAAAAACTGGTTATCATTAAAAGGTTAACGGTAGCAATAACACAATAATAACGCGTATAATATGATTTGGGTACTTTAACAATCGTGCTCACGGCGTACTGTATGCTAGATGCTGGTAAACATGTACAAACTAATAATGTCAACATTCACCTCAGGTTTCTCGACGAACCCTGACAAACGAGGCATTGTTGCACCGGACCGGGCGGATGGAATCACGGGTGCGACTATGGGAATGCACTCATAAAATTTCCGCATTGTGATTTTTATCCGAAATCTGTATAGAGTGCGGAATTTACCGCACTCATCGTAAGGGTACAAAAGGTACGCTCTCAGTGTATACCCGCAATCATAAAGATACTACAGAACTGTGCGCAGTGTGCAATGTGATTTTGCTCTCGCGGAAACTATGTGAGTGTGTTGCAGCATAATTCCTAACATTGGAATAATATTCCTATAAACTCTAGAAGGTATTATAAAACCATTCTAAAAAGCAAACATTCGAATCACGATCAAGAGCCGTTGTTATAATTTTATTACATACTTTATTCATGTAAACATATTTAATGACCGTTGTTTCTTAATTGATTTTTTATTTATATTTTTATGATTCTTAAATATTTTTCCTTTGTATGATTAGCTAACGTAACATTAAACGTAACTAATAAATACTTCAATAAATCATATGTGCTATAAATGTTTAAATTAATACCTAATAGGAGCGACTGGTTAGAATTATTTTATTGAAACGGTTAAATGCCTGGTTTAGTTCAGTTTTTAGTGTGACCAGTTATGAAAAAAACAATCCTTTTGGAAACTTAATTTACGTCTTAGGGATATAATAGTTTCTAGTTAAGATAAAAAATATTTGATTTATCTTTATGAGTATATTTTTACTAGTCTTAGGAATGTAATAGGTTACTTAGAAATGCTATCAAAATAATAATAGAACTACATTTTATATTAATATACTGTATAATTAACAGGACATGGTAAGAGGTGACTGACGCAATAAATTTTCTACATAATCATATAGTCAAACTTTTTACATATTTTATTACCATGTAATTTAAAAAACAAATTCTTCACATAAATCATACTTGTCATTTTTATGGATCAATTAAGATTTACCAAAACATTTAATTTATATTTTAATTAAGGCACTTTATAGCTGAGATTTTATTTTGTTAAGGTTCGATTCTGTGAAGAGAAAACAATCAAGTAGACGAGCCTGCATCCCACGCGAAGCTCATAATAACAGGCTTATTGTTCCCAGCTAAGCCTAATAACGCGTTATGGTCCTTATTAAATCATTATTATCTTAATCTTAAACAAATATAATACTCTTATACTTCAATACAGAGCTTCAAAAAGAACATTTAAAATGATGTGTTATATTGTTTTGTGGAACCAATTGTGCTTTATTTTAATAATCTGTTTACTTCACCATGTTCAAATAATTTCTTTACTGCCTTTTGTAAACTTTTTTTGAGGTTGGTTCGACGTGAAACATATTAATATACATTGAAATGCAGTTAATCCCCTTAGGAGAATTAAAAATCCGTAAGACAACGAACCTAAAACAGATTAATATCAACAATTCATAAAAGAATATCATATAACAATAAATACACATAAACAAATTATACGGAATGTTGGATAAAGTTTAACTATTATTAGTTTCATACAAAGTAATAAGAAATGTGATGTTATGACAGCGGCGACGCGACGACAACGTTCATAATCGTGAACGCAAAAAATAGAGGAACGGTAATAAAAATTTATAGCCGTCTTATAGAACAACAAAGTATGAATGGAATAAAACAAGGCTGGAACGAAATTTAGGTCACAATCATCTCGTGGTAGCCCAGAGGTGGTTAAGCCAATAAATTATCTGTAACATGTGCCCGCCTCACCGCGCCTTTGATAGAAATTGATGGGCGCCTTTGCAAATGTAATTAATTTAAAGTGTGAAGTCTTATATCAACTGCGAGATTAGATTAATTTGCTTATATAAACAACTTACTATTTAATCTGTTGGTCTATTGGAGAGGAAAATTATTGAATATACAAAAAGCTTTTAAACTTTAATTACTGTTTGGAAAAAGTAATGGTATTTTAACAAAATGCGAAAAACCACTAGACAGAAATAAACCTGTTAAATATGAATGCTACAAAAGGTGGAATATTATTATTCGCAAATTGCATATTCAAACTTTCCAAGTGTGTAGTAAAAGTAAACTTCGGGTTATGTCTCATTAAAATTCTTCAACATAAAATGTTTCCTCACCACATTGTGATTATATCACAGATAGCCGTGCTACGCCAAACCTTGCAATTTTCGGGACGGATCGTTGGTTACTGGCTTACTGCATAACAAACGATCATGAATCGTACCAAACTTAAACTGTCGTATTGTCCTGTTATTATCAAATTGAATAGATCTATCATTTCATTTCTTTGATCAATGTATGTTTAAAGACAATGAATGGTTACAGTATTGTTGATAGAAGGCATTAAGTACACGCCTATACTGTTATAGTTAAAGCGAACATGAACAAATTGGACGATATTTATGGTGTGATCATTAGTTATACTCCTACAAGTGTTGTATTGTTGTTACAGATCATCAAATATAGCATGCTGACGAGGTGGTTGACGTTGGCGCTGTTGGCGGCTTGTTATCGCCTCACAGACGCCTGTTCGTGCGCACCAGCACACCCACAAACACACTTTTGTAGCAGCGATTTCGGTAAAATACTTTTCAATTACTTTCCTTAAAAGCCTTTAATCTACCAACGAAAGAGGATTTAGAACTTACAGCGCATTTTATAAGGAGATTTAGGATTTGTTGAAAAGGAAGGAGAGAAAATGTTGTTTATCAAAATTTTTATCCATTGTCCAATGTAACATATTATAAATATGTAATCTAATAATAATCTTTGTTGGATTATTATAAGACTATTTTAATTCACAGTCATAAAAGATATACAGAATTAGTCATGTATATGATTCAGGGATGCCCCGCCAGTATCAAATAGAATAGGTATTTTTTTTTTAAGAAGCATTGAAGGACTTTTGTGAATAGCACTCAAGAACGTTTTGATTTTGATTACCTACTGCATTGCAGTCGTTTCCTTATAATATTGAAACATATTATGTAAAATAATAACAATTTTATTTGTTCATTGCAGTAATCGTTGGGAGGGTACAAAAAACATTTCGAGGCAAAGACTTTTACGATTCATACAAAGTCAAGATTCGAAACAAGTATAAAGTAAGTAACAAAATTTCAGAGCAAAACATGTATTCGTATAAGTAAAATGCTGTTATTATTTTGACGTTACTTTTAAACGTTTATGATAAAGTTGTAAAGGCATAATCACACTGTTACAGGCGACGCCAAAAGCAGAGGTAGCGCTAAAATCCGGTCGATTATTAACACCGTCCCAGGACTCTCTATGTGGCGTGAAACTGCAGCCAAGGGAAACCTACGTTATTACAGGTATTAAACTTACGTCGTAGAGGTTTCTGGAGATTTTTATAACACCACTACCTATCTTAGCTGAAGATAAATTAAGTCTGCCATACTTTGGCTTACCACAAATACAGAAAATCAATCACTGTACTTATTTAAATTGCTGAAAGAGATCGAATCTAAGCTTTAAGCCTTATAACCCCTTTAGAAACTTGTCGAGTACAATTCCAATCTTGAATTTTGATCCTTAGGGAATATATATCTAGTAAATGTAAATTGATTAAAATTATTATAAAAGGCCAAGGCAGCAGATATTAGGCCTAATGCATCTATCCAGTCCACTTTAACTCGAATCACGCACGCGCGTCTTTAGTGATCGTGAAATAAAAGAAAAGCGCTCCCTTAAATTATTGCCCTCACAAAGTACTTAGATTTTATCAAAATTGTGTGATTTTGGAATATCAATATGTATTATCAAGATTATAAATAACCCCAAGTTCAAATAAATGGGGTGTCAAAGATTGCCCGGAAGACATTGTCATTTCTTTTATTTAACGTTTTCCCTTTCATTTACAGGTCGAGTAGTCCACTTAGAGGCTCATGTGCATCTGTGTGGTTACATCAGCAGATGGCGTGACGTCACACCTCGCCAACGAAAGGGATTCCGACTTCTGTACAAACAGGGATGCACTTGCAAAGTAAGACTTAAACCAAAATTGAAAAAAAACTATTCAAAATTTATCTTCCTACAATTTATGACAAGAATAATTGCCTTGATTCTGATAATTTGAAATTGCATTGTAAAATATTTCATAAAAGGAATGCTTGATCGTATCGTTATCGTCGACTTCTAGTTACATACATGTTCTTTTTTAATTTTTTTTTATGGAGTAGCAAGCATTTGTTTTCAATTACATTAGAACGTAAATATGTTATAAATTAAATACTATCACGAATATCCATTTACCATTATACATTGGTATTTTTTTTAAAATGACAAATAAATAATTCTATTAAAATCATGTCCATTCTCAATCACCTATTAAAATGCGCTGCATAATGAGCAGTCTGTAAGATCTATATTTATGTCTTATTTGCACACAATAGTAGTAATTATTATACTTTTAAAGTTTACGATACAATCATGCCAGTTTGCAGTGGCGTATGTACCCTAGAGCCAATTTAATCGTGATTCACAATTAACTGCTCGTGATTCATTATATTCTGATTTGATTTTATTACTAAAACACAGGAGGTTTTGTTATAATTAAGCTAACTAAACTAGCTAATGCTAGTTAGTGATCTAATATTCATTCTTAATTATCTAACTACTGCTTTATCGATTGGAAATTCTTGTGTCAGAATTTAGGTTCACTTTTATCTTTTACACTATATAATCAGACCGTTTGGTAAACGAATGGCTCCCCAGGATTTCTGTATTTTTTTTGTTTGTGATTGAGGCAACAAATCATAAAATATGTATCTGATTAATTATTTGATTTGAATACTACAGGTCCATACGCAACGACGGCGCACAAAGTCACAAAACACGTGTGTGAGTGGCTTCAACGAGTGTTACGAACGACACGGCATTTGTCTACATGATCGGGAACAGCGGTGCCGTTGGACCAGGTAATTAAAACTCATAATTTAAACTAGTGAAAGAACTAGAAACGGTCAGTAGTAGTATGTATTAGAATTCGTTTATAATTCGAAATCTTTTTAACAAGATTTTCCAAGTTCTCTTAAACTCTACAATAAACTTAAATTCACGATTATCAGAACCTGCGTTTTCATCAAACTTAGATTAAGTAATCAAGAAGTTGAAACAAATCTAAGAATTTCTAGTTATATTATTGATGCTATTCCAACAGCTATAAACGCTGGATAGACCTTTAAACCAAGTTAATATCCGATAAAGTCTTATGTTGCCATCGTTTATAACGCATAGAAGACAACACAGCAGTAAACATAAATCTGTTTGAAGTTCACCTTGCCTGCAGACTGTCTCTTAACGTATGCGTTTATGTTTCAGAGCTCCTGCTCTCACGAGGTGCCTCCAAGCAACGCGGTTCAATAGCACTATGACTTGATTCACCAACCACATCATGCCCTTAAATATATCATTTGAACACCGCGTTACGTCGTCCTCTCGAAAAATTGCCATCGATAATTTCATTCATCACTAATCATACATACGGAAGCAATGCAGCTGTTTACTAAACCAAACATTAATTTAACACTATATTCATTAATAAAATTAAGTTTAAGTGAATGTCGTATGTATGTTAAATAAGTTGAAATGAATTGGCAGAGGTAGAGAATTTATTGATTGGTCGCAAGATTCCAAAAAAATGTTCCGTTGTGATTTTTCTTTTGGACGCTTCTAAATTGTTGTTTATGTCTTCAAAGACAAAAGTAGTTATAACGTTATTTTTATATTATTTATTTGTAAGTTAAAGATTGTAAATTAACTAATTATAGTGATATATAGGTTAAAATAAAGAACTATAAATGAATCGCTTTGAGTTTTAACTACATCAGCTTGCTTTCCCTCGTAAAATTGCTGGCAGCAGTACATTTAACCAGCTAATAAATACTGAATAAAAGACATCCTTTGTCCTTTTTCATATTGCACGCTTCATAATATACTGGATTTATTTAAGAAATTGGATTACCAGGTAAACATAAATTACTCATATAATGAAGCTTCGTTCCAGTTATTGGTTTTTATTAGTAATAACCGTAATTCAATTTTAAAAAAGCATCTTTATTATTTCCTTAATATTATTTACACTACATCAATTTTTATTGAAATATATATACATATTATGCTATAATATACATTGAGTTTTATTAAATACTAGCTATCCTACGCAACTAAGACTGCGTTTCTTTTCAATCATGCTATTTATTTTACTATTGGTATAAGCGTGACTGTCCTATCTTACACACACCAACAAAACACATATTTAAAAACAGCGTGAAAATCGGTTAGGTAGTTTCGGAGTTCATCGTGAGCAACAAAGTGACACGAGAATTATAAACGACTAGTTTTTACCCGCGGCTCCGCCCGCGTTTATGTTGGATATCGCGGCAAATAGTAGCCTAGGTGTTATTCTGATGTATAAGCTATATTACTGTAAAGTTTCATCCAAATCCGTTCAGTAGCTTTTGCGTGAAAGAGTAACAAACATTCATCCATCCATCCATCCATACTTACTTACAAACTCACGGTTATAAAATTAGTAGGAAGTAGGATAATTACTTAATAGATGTCAACGCATCTCACAAGTTAAGTTTAGCGTATAAAAGATCCTATCACAGTAAGTACTTACTCTTGTAATTAATTCTATAGAGTAAACTATGTCAATGCGAAGATTATAATTATAAAGTTAGAGGTCGAATAGGGTAGAATGTTTCAATTTTCAAACTTCACTTTGTCTCAATTTGTTTTCGTTGGGTAAACTACACTTGTATTATACGTTTAACTTTTTAAATTGGGCCATTATATTGGATTTCAATAAAAGGTTGGTTAGTGAAAATGAGAAGACCAACCAATGATACCACATAATGGGTGAACACTGATACACACTGTTGTTATATCGATTGCATTTGTGCCAATGGCCTTAGCTACTACTAGGGTTGCTGAAGACCGGACAAAGTTTAGTAGAAGAAGTCGGAAAGCGGACTCCGGGCTAGAATCCTGATCCTGATGGCAAGGAAATAACACCGTTTATGGATATTTGTATTCAAGAGCGACAAGACAATTGCAGATTATTGAGTCAGACCGCCCTCCCATTCCAGTGGTTGTTGGAGTTGGGCCTCCAGTCATTGATTTTCATCAGCGTGTATGTCAAATTTTGCGGTACTCATTTTTCGGGATTATATGGTACAAATAATGTAGCTTTCTATTTGTAAAATACATTTCAAAAGCGATTAGAAGAAAGAACAAATTAGGTACTTAGTAATTTTGAAATGTAACTTAAATTATATTGTTTTAAACTTTCATGGTCAGTAACATTAAAATGGGAATCTGCGGGATTGCTACCATGTACCTTTTTGTTTGTGAGTATCCGATATTTCGGCGCTGTTGCAAGCGCTCACAACAACAACGGATACTCACAAACAAAAAGGTACATGGTAGCAATCCCGCAGATTCCTATTGTAACTTAAACTGTTGGCAAGAAGTTCGAGTAATTCGAGCCTATTGACCTTCTCGAACCATTAACTACAATCCCTAACAGATTAGAGCATTTAACACGATAATATCAGTTTACTTCCATTAATTTTCCTCCTTGTCTACTTTAAAAAAATATTTTCCTGTTTTATTCATTTAGTTTTTCAAACCAGAGTCATCTTTGCATATTCCATCAGGTTTATTTAATACAGGTCTGAATAGACGTATAATATTTTTTTATGGCATATGGGGCAAACGAGCAGGCGTATCACCTGATGGTAAGCGATTATCGCCGCCCATAGTCACCTGCAACACCAGAGGCATCACAAGTACGTTGCCGGCCTTTTTAGAAGGAGTACGCTCTATTCTTGTAGGTTCGTAGGTCTTATTGGTCCGGGAATACCGCAGACGACATTTCATTTCACAGTTTTGTTGTACGAGGCAGAAAGTTTTTAGAAAAGCGCACAGTTGTGGACTGTCAACCATCTAGACATTCTAGATGATGGGAATGAAACTCCTGTCGCGTAGGACGATGGCGGAAAGAGGCGGCAGGTATCAGTAAGAACAAGTCCTCGGAGCACTTCCCATAGTCAATGTTGATAAAAAAAGTTAGGATGCGATACCTTTAGCACAAATTGAAATAAATTTTCTAGACTTAATAGGTGCCCACATTCGTAGTATTTCTATGATAAAAGGATAAAACAAGCAGACAGATTACTTAATAAGAAATGATTATCCTCACCTGCAATTAATTCGAAAGAAGAATATCTAGGAAATACACACACGAAAATAAACTTTTATAAATATACGTACTTACCACTGATGAATATTAAATTTAACAGAACTTTGAATCTTTATTCAAACTGCAAAAAATCGACAACGATTATTCCGGTGTTTTTGTTTCAAAAGAACCTAAAGAATTTAATCACTAATTTCTTCCTTCTTTTATAGACTAATATAGCTCCTTAACTTAAAGCTATGTACTCACCATATCCGTGTGGTTGTGATAGTAAGTTTGTTCAATGAGAGGGAAGTTTTCTCTGCCAAGACGTCGCTGAAGTTGGAGAAGGTGGCCGAACACCCAAGGGCGATCCTACAAAAAAACACAGTAATAGACAAGTGGAAATCTCATTAATAAATATTATTATGCTTATAAGCACAGCAATTATAAAATTGCAAAATTGATTTTGAGTGATTTTTGTTTCAGTTTGAGTGCAATTGAATGTATTGAAAGAAAATTATTTCGTAAAGGTCAATCATATCAAAAAGCTAATAATTACATTTAAAATATTTGTTATAAAGGTTTTGTTACCTGGAAGTGGTAGATGGAATTCAGGCTGTTGATGGAAGGTACGCCTCCAAACTTAAGTCCAAGGAGTAAGGCTCGGTGGTCAGTCCCAGCGTCTCTAACATTCTGTCTGACCAAGACAAAATCCGGCCTAGACAAACAAGAAAATAGTTTTTAAACCCATATATCTTACACATCTCACATGTTTAATCGATATATCTTGGAATTTTTTGCCTTTTTGATTTGTACATCATAAAATTGATCTTTTATGAACAGAAAGCTTTATAAGCTTAATAATACGAATACAAAATTTCGTGATTTTCGTTAGTCTTGTCAAGGTGTATAAACATATCTAAAGAAACATACAACTGCATACATAATATATTAGTAATAATTTTATTCAATAATTTATCTACTTATATAAAAATGAATCGCCGAAATGTATGTACGCGCATAACTTCCGATCGACTGCACCAAACAACAAAACTAAATCATTCTTTTTTGTATGTGTTCATTATTCTTAGGATAAGGTTAGTATACAAGAAAAATTAAAAGATAACGGAAAAAGTCTTTTCTGTTTTGTCCACGACTGTACACTGCCTGTGGGAACTTGAGACAGATATGTAAATATGGCAGTACGAAGTTCGGCCGGTCAGTTAGTTTACGATAATAACTCATTCAAGAAATCAGAAAACATACGAGTATCATCATTTACATCATTATAAAGATATGGATTACATATATCTTCATAATACCTTGTACCCCACGACAGCAATAAAAGCTAGTAATTCAAACCCTCATAGGAAATGTTCCACACAAGTTTAAATAACCTTTGTTTTACGACGTCTATTATTATGTAAATAATGGAGCGCGCCCACATCTAAATGAAAACAACTCAAGCATGTGGTTACAAACTGCGAAACATAATATATAGCTTTTGATTTACAAATACCCCAATGTTTATCTTCTCTTGTCCCAGATTTGATACATTTTGATATTTGTACAATGTATTAACAATGTTGATCTTATCAATTCTCTGAGGTATTGTTTATTAAATTTCGAAAATCCTTTAAATAACATGCGTGTTGGGATTGGAGAGCCTTTATAAAATGTAATAGCAAAATACCACTTTACAACTGTGTATTGAAAACTTCAATACTCACTTAAAGCATCTGGTGACTTTTGTGCCACTGCGATAAACGGCCATAGACACATTGGCGCCGTCCGAATTAGCTGTCACTGTCAATTCCTGTTAAAAGTCGTTCTGTTATCAGCGAGAGAGTAAAATAAGACAACATCATGTTTTACATTAAACAACCGGGAATACTGTAGTATTCCCGGTTGTTTAATGTAAAACGTTTACTTAGTATCTACGATACAATTAATTTACCCGATTATACAGGGTGTACCTACCCAGATACTCAAGATTAGTTCAAATAACAGGCAAAATAGATGACTCTAATACTGTACTAAAAATTACAAAAAATATTGTACTAAAGATTTTTTTATGAAAGAGAATAAAATGTTTCTCTAAATAACTCAAACCAAATTAAATAGATATCAGCTTAAATATAAAGATAATTTCAAACTAACAACGAATCTACATTGAGTAGCTTACTTAAAAAATTAATTCGGAAAGCAAAAATTATATTTAATAATCCAGTGTATTAAGAAAGATTTCATGGCCTCGGGAACGAAGGCGTGTTTAATTATTAACAAAGTAGGGACAGCTCGGGATATTCACACAAGTTGGTCGTATGAATATTACAAAAGATGTTTGCCCTATTACACCTATTTTGTGGTACACTCTGCATAAATGATTCGGTGTCGTGGAGAGCACGTTATGATTTTTATCACCGGCCTGAACTATCTTGACATGTAATCGCCGTTTAGATGTATTTTATAGACCAAAGGAATCGTTATCTTTAAAATTCATGTAACTTAAAATAATGATATTATTGAACATACCTAAATATGGATGGAGAAATGATTTTACTAACCGATCAATAATTAAATTTTACCAAGATATCGACACTGATACTTTACGAAATAAAGTAACTAAAAGCTCAACAAAAGAAAGGTGGGTGACCAGGTTTTCGTTCCCTAGTAGTTGTACTTAAGAAAATTGCTTTTCAATATATAGTTAAACTCACCCGAAACTCGGCTTGTTCAACACGAATATCCCACTCGCCTGGAAGGCGCCGGCCTCGGAAATACTTAGACCAGTCGGTGTTCTGATCGTCAACGACCAGTAGAGTCACACACCGATCGCGGTTATATCCACGGCCCACAGATGCCACAGATGTTACGCTCCCTAACATAAATAAAGCATTTCACCATCATATATCAACAGGCACGCATCGTAATAAAGACGCAGAAGCATCTCAATAGGCCGTCATAGTGTGTGTCACCATGCTGCATTGTTGCAGTTGCAATGAGTATGGTGACCTCTTAGCTTCTGCTTATGCTTTCCATCAGGCAGAATAGTGTGACTTTGGCAGGCATTCAAATAGGATGCAAAACAAAATAGTTTGCTTTTCTACTGAAGGTGGTTTGTGTACGCTTTAAAAATATTATCGACTGAGTATGAACTTTGACTTGCTTATCCAACACGCTTCAAAGATGACAGAGATGCAACTACAATGTGGCACAGCAAAGAGTGGCGGGGCGTTTTACTTAAATGATCAAATTTAAATGGGTTTAAAAATATGCTAATAATTATGTAGCTAGTCTGTCTATTTTAATCACCTAGTAAATTGGCGCCTTGATCACGAGCAGCACCCGTGAGAGATTGTACACGTTGGAGCAGTGACTCGCGGGACTTGGCTGGTGATGAAGGTGCAGATGTGCCACGCGATCCACCTCGCAGATTCAAAGATAAGTCCCCCCCAGCAGCGGCGGCAGCCGCAGATGGTGCCGGTGGGGGACCTCCAGATGTAGTACTTCCAATGCTCCCCCCGGTGGCTAAATGAAATGAGTACTTCTATACACAATGGTCTTCAGAGGAGTATTTTACGGGCAATATAACTTACATATACTTTAAAAATAATTTATAATATCATTCTACAAGCCATCATAATCAAATCATTTTGACTATTACAATTACATCTAGTGTAACTTAAGTGTAGAAAATAACAATTATCATTAGATTAAACATGTGTAACTGTATCTATACAATATACATACACATCCAACAAAGTCTTGTCATTTTAGGGAATTAAACGTTACAGTACCAAGCAATCAGATTTTATTCTCTACAATATCCTAAATTCTGTAAATATACGTATATTGAAAGTTAGTTGTTGTATTATCAAGGGGCAAATGAAGACACTTACCCTGGGAGGCCGGCCTTTGATTCTGCGGTTTCGGCTGGCTTGTTGTGGTCGGTTGACCGGTGTAAGGATCCACCTCGCCCTCATCGCACTCGGACTGAAGATCCCCCGAGCTGAATCTGCGCAACGCCTCCACTGAGCTACTCGCCGCACGCCACCGCCACGCCGCGCCAGGTTACAGGGACACGCAGAGGAAGGACAAATCGACACACAATGTAGCCACTCATTGTCACCTAACTAACCAATTGTCCTAACATCAAAGTTAAAACTGCCACTTAAGCAAACTTTAAAAGAATAAATCTCTATCGTGCTCAAAAGCTCATTATTTCTGATTGAGTTTACATTGCTGTTGAACGATGTAATACAATATCCTATCAGTAACATCGGCTCTTGAAAAGCGGCAACATCGAATCACAACAGTGACATCGAGAGAGAAAAGCGCCATGCACTGAATGTGGGTACTTTGGAGTTAATATTTTTTAAGAAAGGTACCAGTATCAGCATTCCTGTGATCACATACAAATATTCGAGGCTGATGAGTGGTGCTACACGGTATGTAAAGTGGACCGGCGGTATAAGGGAGTTGACGAGGTGGGGCGGGATAAGGTGGACGCTTGGGGGGGTTGGGGTTGAGTGCCACAGAGGGGTGGAAGCAGCGCGGTGAAGCGGTTCGGGCTTTTTACGGTGTCATAAATTTTGTTTTATCCTCAAATTATAAACTTTATTATAGGCATAATACAGGTTTCGTACAGATTTTTTGGTGAGTTTTGTTAGTCAGATTATTTTTCATGAGAAGTATACTACATACTACACAAATACTTCAAAAAACTGGTTCACTATCGCTCTTATTCAGAACAGAACTTATTCAATTACTTGGTGTTAATCTAAACAAATAAATTGGTACAAAAACAATTGCAATTCTGTTAACGTAATTGATAGCTATTCTGTCAAGGTTGGTTCGAATGAAACATTAGATAACGGGGAGCTAAGAAGCTATAAAATGATTAAAACATGCACACCTACATTTAGTTCAATCTGACAGGGTAAGGCCATGCGGACTTACCTTCTTTTCAAGTAATTGACATTTGTAGTGAATGAGTTTCGAAAGCTTGAGAAAGACAGGGTTGATGTGGTCGCGGCCTGTGGGCCACAGATCCCAGGACACCCTGACCGCTCTATTTTGCCGCCCCTTGGTCAATAAAAAAGAATAACAAATGAGGGTTCGACACGATAATATAATTTAAGGACATGAAAGTTTACACGATAATCTATTGGTCGAATGTTTACTTAATACCGGTGTTCGTACAGGTATGGGCCATACTTTGTTAGAAAACAAACCCATGTCAATGATGTAGCTACACTCGAGTCGCTACTGGGAATTAACAAACCAAGTATTAAATTACAGTTATTAATTATATCCTCTCACATTACTAAGTTTTATTGTTGTATAGCTACACACAAAGTCAGTCAAACAATCAAAGCAGGAGGTATCATTGAATTCTATAGTATTTAACTAAATAATATAAAATCCACAATACTATGAGGTCCTACAACTTTAATCGCCCGAAATTTGACCTTACAATCCTCGCCAGGATAAGTTACGTATACTTTCGATACGATTTAGATATAAGTGGTGGTATGCGTAGACTCACTGGAAAGTTACCCCCTTTTCGGAGACTGTTTCTGAAAGTAAATTTCAGAAAAAGCCTGATAAAATAATTCCTTAAAGAAATTAATAGATATCTTCCAAAGACGTTGGAACACAGACCCTGTGATACGGTAGTCAATTAGTATTTCAATCATCAAATTAATATTCAACATTACGCTAATCAAGATTACAAATAACAAGATCGCACGATCATTTGTGCCACAACCCAAACTTGTGGAAACGCAAATGGCTGAGTAGGTTTTCCAACCAAGCATTTGGCAATTACCTAATCAGTTCAGTTCACTTTGTTGTTTAACCACAAGTTCACGACGGTTCATAGGACAACAATGTAGTTATAAATAGAAAGAAAAGATATAAATATAGGAACTAAAATTTACGTAAATGTTTATTTTGAAAACCCTAAATAATGAGAATCGAGGTCGGACAGGTACCAAATTTGCAAAAAGACAGTAGAAAATGGTTTTAAATCCAAGTACCATCATTAAAACCGTTAACGCCTGAACCCTCCCTAAAGCATACTGAACGTGTTTTATAGAAACGTCTATTATATTTCCACGATTTGATTTCTACACTGTTTTATTACGTAGCGATTATGTCTTTATTAAATCATACACATATATAACATTAACGTGAACATTAAATCATAATCTATACCTTTGTAAAGTTACTATTTTAATAAGAGCACAGCTGGAAAGTTCATTTAGAAATTTGAACCCCTACTCTTTACTCGTATAATAAATACATTTGTACAGCGTAGTACAAATATTATTATAGATAAGATAATGTCACAGCTACATTTGTACTACTACTTTGTACAAATGTCCCTATGACAGTATCTCATTTAACCTTTCTACATAAAGAAAGGAAAGTCGTTGGGCTGTAAAGGTTCAATCAAAAGAATTATTATAGAAACTGAGTGGAGTGAACTTCAAATACGCTAAGGAAGGCCGGTGTTATATGAAATTTGAATTCTTTATGTACCAGTTTATGTTATATACTTGTTAGAACTGAGTCTTGACTAACTGTATTGTATTTGAGTGGGTGCGTTTATGCGTGGAGGTTTTTATTTTTACAATACAATCTTTATATTTCATTAGACAATTTTTTTTATACAATATTTACAAATATATTTAGGTGTGCATCATCTATGACAAAAATTGCTCACTGGTTAAGCAAACTAGTGTATGTATTACGTTGTTGCCTAAAAATAGACGATAATGATTTTTGTTCTTATGTATGAGCCTACTAAAGTGCCTCTACTCTGTCAGATGGAAAGCATGAGCAGAATCCAAGAGTGGTGGTCGCCATACTTACTGCGAATGCAGACAATGCAATAATGCAGCACGGTGACCCCAACCGTGGGAGAGCCACGCTTCGGCATGAATGGGCCGGCTCGACCGGAGTGATACCACGGTCTCTCAGAAAACCGGTGTGAAATAGCGCTTGTGCTGTGTTTCACCGAGTGAGTGAGGATACCGGAGGCCCATACCCCAACCCCACCTCACTTCCCACACACATCCCCCAAAGGTCGGCAACTCACTTGTGACGTCCATGATTTTGCGGGTGTCTATAGGCGGCGGTAATCGCTTACCATCAGGTGATACGTCTGCTCGTTTGCCCCCTAAATTACAGAAAAAAAACTAGGTGGCCTATTGAAATCCTTCTAGATCATTGCACCGCTAGTCTCGCACTCACCAACGAAACACGATAGCACTAACGCTGTCATTTTAGGTTAGCCTTTTGAGAGAAGGTAGTATCACCCCGGACGAGCCGTGTCAAGCTTGTGCTTAAATCAGCGTAGTTCTACTACCTTGAGAAGATTCAGAAGGTTCATGTATAGTAGCAAATTTTTCGCTTATACCAACTAATCTAATAAAATGATTACTTTTACAAGGACTTCAGTCCGATATCAATATGAAAGTGGCAAGTTACTGTACATAATGTTTAGTTTAGTCACGACAGTTTATTGTACCATTTTGGCATACTGAATCACAATCACAAATGAGTTTTTGACACGTATACCAACTTCTTTTTGAGGGTGAATGTACCTTGTTAGTTTTATCGTAGTCTAGTCCACGTTATGATATTCATGACATTAAGATTAACACGAAAGATATTGTTACTATATATAATAATAATGTAACAATATCTTTCGTGTCAATACTAAAATTATTGCATATTCCTATCCCGAGCTTGGTTCAACTCTATGAAGGAAATATTAAGAAAATTCATTGCACTGAATTATTTTGTTTCCTTCATGAAATGTAAATATTTCTTCGTTGTATATATACTGAGGTTTTTAAGGCTGTAATGAAACATATTCCACGTTTTAAAATATAACATATATTTTAAAACGTGGAATGTGTTTCATTACAGCAACTGTACATGTAAAACTTCACTCGAAAACTCACAACTCCATTGAAATATGAAATATTTATTTTCAAACCCTGCGCTTCAATATTTTAGAATATTCCCCTTTTATCTTGAATAATTGTAGAAAATACTATTTGAAATTTTGACATTTTTTGAGATGGGTGAATAATGTTAAACTTCCGTTTGAACACGTCGCGTTAGGACACGTGACCGCGGCGTAGAGCATTTGCGCGAGTGTGCGTGGTGACAGCTGATGTCTCTACTGTCTAATATAACATGACTGGTAATATGCTTATACTGTATAGCTCTAACATATATTTATATAACGTCACAATAAGCATTATTTAACTTCTTTTTATTCATTTTATTCAAAGAGCAAAGAGCTTAATTTCAGGTGAGCTTAAACAACTGTTTGTTTTAAGCACCGTGTCAATGCTGTAAGTGACTTTAGCGTGACAAAGATACACAACTGCCACAAAGGAGCTGAGTGGGTACTAGTCGATCTCTTAACACTTTGAATAAAACGGGGAGTTTAAATTAAGTTTTGACTTTTGAATATTTAAGATTATCGGTGCAATGCGTCTTTAAAAAAAACATACTACATCTTTTTATGTACTGTTTGACCAACCAATTTTTGGATTCGCATTAACAGATGATTATACATATTAGTTTGCTATGTATCATCTAATTAGAAGTTCTCCCTAAACATACATTACGTAATACTATAACATAAATAGTAGGTAGCTAGTATATACGTAAGCTGGATTTATAACAAGACCGGAAAACTTTATCCTCAAAGAGACGCTTTCTCTGGATTCGTAACAAGAAAACTGGTTTTAAGTAAACACGGGGTAAATGGTTCAAATACAACTTAAACCACTTTGAAGAAAATATTGCTTTTCCTTTTCTCACTATAAGGTATTTACTGAACGTGTTCCTTTCTGCTTTATTTACAAGATAAATATACACGTGAACTTACCTCGGGAAATCTACAACTGCAACCGTCGCAGATGTCAATGCTCTTTACAGAATATTGCAGCAAGGTGAACAGCTTGTGTGATGGGGAGGAGGTTCCTGCCGACAAAGAAATTGGAACAATAAATATGCTATAAAATAATATTTCTATAGGATACATATAACGGTTTATCAAGGGTTAAAGGCTATACGTATCATAAAAGAAACTCATAAAACGTTTGATCACTGATGAGTGAAAATGCCATTATCTTAGTCTTTGAAAGTACGGTATTCTATCACTGACACATTTTGATATCACCTAAAAATATTCAGTATACTTACATATAAAATAAAAACAAAAAAATCATGTAGACTTGCTTGTACCACTCGTTTAAGATTTAGCGGCGAAAAGTTGAAAGTAATTGTCAGGGAGATTTGAAAGAATGTCAACTAAAGATTAAAGTAACCTTATTTTAAGACCCCGGATTAGATAAGTATGTACTTTTCTATCTACTTACTTACTCTATCCGGACTGGTAAATCGAATGGGTAACGTCGGAAATGTACTTTGTTGAGTTTGAAATTGTCACTATGCCATTTAAGCATTATCAATAATGTTAGTTTAATAATAAATTAAAATAAAAATCTTTTTAAAAACAAGCTTTTACTGGAATGCCTCGAGACGAATCAAATGAGTCCAAACCCGATGATGTCACGATGTTTCTTTACAGAGTTCCTATGGCCACCTTCCAGCTCCAGCACCAGATCAGCTCTCTGTCACTCTGTATACATATAAGCATATGTATACAAAGTGCAAGCGCAAATTTTCAGCAAAATCGGTTGAAGATTTCTGCTTCAAAATTGAGTTGCAAGATTTCACCCAAACATACAAGCATGCAAAGCAAGTTAATAAAAAGCTTGTAATAAAATAGAGAGCCGTGAAACCTACATTAAAAAATCCTTATTCTTCTACTTTTGATGAAATGGGAACCAGCCGGATCTCTCGGATCAGCTGTTTCTGCCAATGTCAAGTGTTTAAAGTCTTCAAATCTTAAGTCTTCGTCGTGATGCAATTAATGATAAAAAATACGAGTATATGTAAAATGTGAATTAGATGAAATGGGGACCGTCTTCCGAAAAAACAAAAAACAATCTCCAAAAACAAAAAATATCATCCAAAAATGATCATACCGGAGTAAACAACAGACAAGAACATATGATCATTAACAAAGTGTCAGTTTCATTATTATTTGGGAAGCTCAACGACCAAACCACCTTTTCAATATATCAAATTATAGAAGTCAAATGTTTAAGGGCAAATTTACTTTTATAACGATGACATAAATAAAAAGAACTCACAGAAAGCCCTTTTTTTCTGCGAGCATTTCTTTTGATTTGACCCAAGAGAGGATATACTAAAATATGAAATATTTGAAGTATTCCATTGAGCGGGGTAGAACTGCCGATTAAGTTCTTGTATTACCGAAGTTGAAATGGGTAAAATCCATGCTTATCAGTAAAGGGTAAGCATTACACATTCTACCTCCTTAATGTACGGATTTGCGGAAGTCATTCAAATATGGGGTTTCGATGGTCCCAAATATTAAACATAGAATTATATATACAAAAAAAACTGGTTTACAACATGCATAATTTCAGACTATGGTACTTCTTCGTTTTTAATAGACCTTGATTTCTTTGTATTTGATCCTTGCTGTACTAAGAGTGGAGATGATTTAATTGTTAACTAAATTCTATAGAATTTGACTAACTTCATAAACATTGATTACGTTAAATATAATTTCTAACCACATAAATGAAGCGGTTAATAAATTTTAACCGAATAGTTATAAATGAATTCATTTGATACTTCGTAAAGGTCCTTTTCATACTGACATGAAAAGGACCTTTGACGTTGAAATAGATAGATAGTTAACCACTAATTCGTGACATACTTTCTTCAAAAACGAATAAAGGTGTTTTCGAACGCTGAACAAAGGGACCGTAAAGTATTGATTTGGCAGGAGTAACAAACGTAACGATCTCGAGGTTTCGTTTAAATAATCCTGTTTTATCAGTTTTGTGTTTACAGTGTGCTTTCAGTATTATGTTCCTGTTCTTTTACGACCAGTAGGTACTTTTTTACCAAGTATCATAACTTTTCCACGTTCATAACTTGTAATCTTAAAATACATAGTACATTACGCCTGGAAACTGTTAATTTGGAAGGTCTTTAGTAACATTTTTTCTTTGACCCTATGTTATTATTTTAATATAATGTATTTTTAGATAAAATAAATAAATTACAAACATAATTAGCAAAGCAATAGTGATGACTATTCAATACGACTGCTAACACAATTAGATAAAAAAGAACACATTAAGAGTTTTGAAAAGCGTGAATATCTAAATTAATGAAAATATCGTCACCAAAAGGTAATTTTAGAAATTGTTTTGAATTTTATTCCAGGCTTGACTTTGAGTGAGGCGACAATTAAAATAATTTATTCCGGGTCTTGTCGGGGACCAAAATGTCAGCCATTAAGTGTTATCTTTGGAAGCTTACGTGCCAAAGGCTTCATGGTAAATTAGGATAAAAAACCGTACTACAAACCAAGGTTAAAAGAACAATATATATTCAATTTATGTCTATGCCAAAATGAAATTGAATTTAAATAGTTTAAAGAGTGTGATAAGTGATATGTTGTCGTAATCTGTATGACTTACGACGTTATGTCTGTGAATGTCACTCATGCAATGTTTTTCATGCTTTTGGATAAAACATGAAAAAATAGAAAGAAGATAGAAATAGAAAGGGGGCTGAGTCCGGTCCTTGGGGGATGAGGAAGGGGAGATGGGAGGGGTTAGGGTATGGGCCTCCTGTATCCTCACTCACTCGGTGAAACACAGCGCAAGCGCTGTTTCACACCGGTTTTCTGTAAGGCCATTTTTTTTTTTTTTATAATTTACCTGCCAAAGTGACTCTGCTCAGCCTGATGGTAAGCTCAAGCAAAATCCAACAGTGGGGGCCACCATACTCACTGCGAAAACAAACAATGCAGTATGACGTCCCACACTATGGCCGCTTAGTGAGATGCTTTTTCACGCCCCGCTTAAGGGACCCGGGATCATAGTGGGAGGGAAACACGTGCGTTGGTGGTATTACTCCGGTCGAGCGGGTCCACGCATGCCAAAGCGTGGCTCTCCCACGGTAAAAAGTTTAGTAGCAGAAACAACGGAACTCTTAAAATAATATTCGAAGTCCTGCTTCCGGGTTCGCTTGCTTGTTTGGTAATATTTATTGAAGACCCTATTCCACTTACCACTCGAGCAAAATTATTATTACAAACACAACATATGTATAGCAAAGTCGCCATATTGTACAGATCATGTTCTACAAACTTTCTCAACAAAAATCAATATGTGACTATAACAACAACATAAAGAATATAAATTGCTTATTTTGTCTGGCTATATTGCAATTACGCTACTAGGTTTTCACATGATATGATCCACGTTAGATAATGCTTGTCGATACGTTACATTATAAGTTAACTAGTTCATCACAAGTAGATATCCCTTGTTTCCGAGTCAAATATTCTTATTTAAACTATTCACTACGGGATTTCTTTAGTTATATTGGCAACTGAGTCGAGATTTAAGGCAAACAGTTACTTCTAATCTTTGATTATAATTAATTACAACCCCATATGTTTTAGGTTTAATAACAACTAGTGACAACTTCATTTTGCAATTAAAATTCAAGTAAAGGTTTTTATAATTTTTTGGCACTTTGTATAACTGTCACTTGACGTTTCTAAATGTAGGTGGTAGAATCACGTCGGGGCGGCTCATTGGCGGTGAGCCAGCGAACATCCCTCGAACATCCATTCCCTGTTACGCAACCTTCACTGTTGCGGTGCCGCCCCGTAACCTATTATTGGTACATTAACTTTATTCGGGACGATTCTACTTTCCTCTTCTTTAAAATTCAATAATTAGATATTATTGTTTGGTTTCTAGTAAATTTAGGTAACTTTGCCTATTTAGAAACCCAAAGGGATTTCCCCGGGGGCATTAAGGCAATGGTTTTATCGTACCCAATATTTAGAAAAATACTTTTAGTCCTACCTTATCAACCAAAGCCCCAAGAGGCATATTAGTGCGGTTTGTAGCCGCACGTAATGCCTTTAATGTTCTTAAGGAGCAATATAATAAATCTTTTAAATATAGATAGCTCTTAATTAACTCTGAAAACATTGTGTTATTTTTCTCGCAACGTGGATAACTTTTTGTATGTAGTAAAATTAGCGATAAACGATAAGGTTATCAACAATCTGTTGCGTGTAGAACAACATCAACGATAAATAGTAGTTTGACAAAATATACAGTTAACAAAACTCATTAATCATCTATTACTATTGAGCAAAGGGCACAGTGGTCATTATTTTAATAAATAGTTTACAGTATTGTACAGGAATAATATTTAACCATCTGTACTAAGTGCATAAAATAGTTAAACTACAGGGATGTAACCTAAATTGTAAATAGAATTCATGACGCAGAAATGTTTAGTTACCCAAACTAATCTCAAGTGTCCGCAATGCGTAGATGTGGTCTAATGTGAAGTTATATAACACTCTCAGCGTTAATGTAAGTAAAATGAAAAAAAAATCTTGGATATTCAGCTCGCGTATTCAATAACTTCAAAGATCTTTAATATATATAATAATACTAGCTGAGCCCCGCGGTGTTACCCGCTGTACAACAATAGTCCCGGTTAACGTCGCGGGTCAATGTAAAAAAAGACTATTTAAAAATTATCCTATGTCCGTCTCTTGGTTCTAAGCTACCTACCAGTTTTCAGCCAAATCTGTTCAGCCGTTCTTGAGTTATAAATAGTGTAACTAACACGATTTTCTTTTATATATATAGATATTTACATCATGCCAGTATATATAATTACTATACAATGTGCATTTCCGATCTGAAGTAATTCTTTGTGAAGACATATTTTATGTCGTGGCTGTTTATTTATGGTCTGTGTAATAGTGAATTTAGAAAACAAAGTGTCATCACTCCTATTTATTTAAAAACTTTGTGTAACACAAACAATACATGAATTAGTATAGAATTTCCAGGATTTTGTTGAGTTGATCCTATTTATCCCTTGGGTGTCATAAGAGCCTAGGCTAAGAGAGTAAGCTTTGCGGAATAACAATGTAAAAGAGTGGACTCCTTCTTAAAAGGTCGGCAATGAACTTATAACGCCTCTGTAGTTGCGGGTGACCCATCTGACCAACAGCGTGTCGTAGTTACCGAAACCTCTTTTCTAAGAAGAAGCCTTTATTGTGACCAGCAGTGGACCATTATAGGGAATTTCTTTTATGTATCTATTTACATTCCAAAAACCTACTTGAGTTTAATTTTGTCACATTAATATATACAAAATTTGGGTTTGCATTCATACTTAGTAACACTGTGTTTAAAACATATGATCAATTTTAACAAGTTCAATATACTTTTGAATTCAAGTAGCTATATATACGAGGAGAAGTAAATATTACATATTTCAATAAAGGCCTGTTAGACATTCATCGCTTTTACAAATAGAGGCTAAGAGAGAAGCACAATGCTTGGCTAGCAGCCAATCCTGTGACGTGTTTGTATTACGCAAAGATCGATTCCAGGACTAGAGACCCTTATATTGGCACATTCGCAAACAACTGTTTATGTGATTCAGCATTAGGTATATTGGCACGCAAACAATAGTAATACTGTAATAGGTATTACAACATTTAAGACTAAAAATACGAGTATTTGGTGAAATCATGAAGCTACACTTCGCTTACGATATTTAATGCTGACATCGGGTGTAAAACAGTGGTGTAAGTAATGTTTGGATCGCGTGCGCTACATTTTGCTATTCATTATATGGCAGGAGTTAGGGCATCGGTAATAGTACCAATCTAGACATTATATATAATTATTCCACAAAGAGTTAAAAGGTACGCTTTAAGAATGAACTAGTTTTAATAATTATTCCCACGAAGCATTAATTTTAGTCGATTGAATGGCCTTATATTTCTGTGATTAGATGTTGAATATGCCATGTCTGATTAGGCTTCCGATATTTCGAAACATGTCCGCATCAATAAAACGGAACAGTTAACGTTAGCTTGGAGCGCTGGATAATCAAATGATGTCCAGTGAAAGCTTTTTCTTTCATAAAAGATCCAATAGATTTTTTTGCTTATGTAAATACTATAAATACTGGCAATGTCAAATGTAGCGGAATTAAAGAGACATTTTGTCAATAACTTTATTTAAATAAAAGATAAGACATTTTCTCCCCTCGATGTTACTATAAGTGAATTTCAATAATTCCTCTTGGGTATTCACAAGTCTATTGGTTTTATTCGTCTGTATTTTACATATTCAAATATGTTTACGTTGTCTAAAACAGTGTGAACAGTTCTAACTAACTTCATAACTTGGTACCTACTAAATATTTATTAATCTTTTGACAATTCATAGTTAAAAACATAATAGTGTTGCCATATTGAACATCTTTTGCATGGATTATAAATGCTATCAAATCGTTATTGGCACTGTATACAATAAATACTTTAATAATGAAATACACACAGTGATACACAGACTAACTAATTATTTCTTCAAATCTATACATTTAATGAAATTGTTATTTTTGTGTGTTTGTTTGTGCGAGCTAATCTCAGTAGAAAGTTAGCAGGTTTCTTTCATGACTTATCATCAACTTTACATAATATAAAGTGTTTATTTTATTGTAATCTTTGTCAAATAAATAAGCTATATTAGTTCAAAGAATCACCATGATATCCGACGTATATTCGTAAGAAGCCCCAGACAAAAGCTAGTAGATAATATTTTACATAGGTCTTCAATCTTTGTCAGAAAGAGTTTTCAAATTAAGGCCGTGAATAATTACCGTATTCGAGTCGTCCGCTCATAATTTGCACAAGCAGCTTAGGCGTATAACTCTTTCAATAAACGCAATCAACAGCTTGTACGAAGGAGATAAATAACTTTGTGGTTTAAATAATTATTACTTGTTGGTCGAGTTGGCAAAATAACTCTACTCTGCTTGATGAAAAGCATAAGCAGAATCCAAGAGTGATGGTCACCATACTCATTGCGAATGCAGACAATGCAACAATGCAGTATGGTGACTCACAGTATGGCGGCCTATTGATGCTTCTGCATCGTAGAATGACTGAATCCTGAATCGGAATCATGAGTTCGATGTCCGCCCTCGACAAATGTGTAATTCTGTTACCTGTTCTGCGTCCAGGTTCCAGGCAATTCATAAATAATATTCGTTTTTAATTATGTTTCTGTACAGCATAGACTAGTCTAATTTGCAAATAGATGACCATATGTGTAGTGTAGATGAAATAACCCTGAAAATAACAATCGTGGCTATCATAACTTTAAATCGAAATAATGAGAATATCTTGATCCGAAATACTTTAGTCATCGCCGTCAACAGCCCATTAACACGTCACTACATAAAAAAAACTTATAGATGATACAAAATTTTCAGTAAACTACAAAATTCTAGTCATAATAGTAAAATTGGAAGCAAGTAAATTGATACAATACAATCTCCGTCGAAAACGAAAGGTTCTAGGAATTGCTTAAAACTAACCTCACGCTTAGCGTTACAATTTTTTGAGTTTCTAAAGTTAACTAAACTTACACGAATATAAAAGAGGTAGTATTTTACTTTAGATATTGTGTATGCGTTGCCTTAATTCACTTCACATTGGTGTAATTAGGTTAAACGTAATCAACAGAATTATACCAAATTCTAAGCTTCTAACATTTTCGGAGCTCATCCAACTCTATTCTACGTGAGTTTTTCAATTAACTTTAACTTAAAATGTTCCGTTATATTTAAAGCATTCTATTTAATTTTAGTAATTGGTGTTTCATATCCATTTTCTGCTATAAAAAAAATGTGTATAATGTTGTTCTGAAGTAGCGACAGAACTGAAAAATAATTTCAAAGACTCGTTTAATTTAGGCGCTTGTGCCTACTTTTAATTATTTTATTTCTTTTTTTAACTGAATCTAGATAATTGGTATCTAGACTCAGTTAAAATTTTAGGTATCTGTTAATTAAATACTGTTTCCTTACGATTGTAGTACAAATTATTGTACATGTAACATATTTTAAATTGATTCCTAAAGAGAATAAGTTGAATTACCTAGGTATTATTTTGAAATTCATTTCATCCTCGAGCTTCTAACTCGCGTTATAGATACACATTTCTGCTTTGATTGTGTCGTAATACTTTCAGTCTAGTCTTTACTATATTTGAAGATTCATGAATGAATGTGTATCAGAAAACATGACGAACTCATGTTCTACGCTTTTTGCAATATTATGAATAAGAAATTTTAAGCTAATACTTACAGATAACTGGGATAAGTCCGATGACGCGTGGAATCCGCTTATAGGGCACTGGTGGCGCGATTACTGATATGAAATGTGAGCAGTGAGGGTGCCTGCTAAAACACTGATGAAAAGTCCGCGGGACAGCGCACGTTCGCCTTGATATTGATTTTGGGCGGCAACTTAGCCACGCGACAGCAGCGACATCTTTACCCCTAGCATACATTCAGGAGAAGTTTTCGAAGTTGTATCTTTCCTACGTATAGATGGCGTACGGTGACCTAAATTTTAAAATATCCTATCAGTTGTAGTGTTTTGTGAATGACGGATCTATAATTATTTTAAATTAAAAGTGATTGTTTATCAAAAGAGATGTACTTCGACAAGATAAGTTACATTTCATACTTTAACACAAAATCTAATCAGCAGCATACTGTAATATTTTCGAAAATTTCAAAGATTTACGTAAACCTCTGGAAGGTAGTCTAGAGTATGTGGCTCAGTGTATTCTCTCACACTCCAAAGTAACGTGGTTGGCAACTTCCTCTCCATTGAAGCACAGTTCACAAAGGTCAGCACCCCTTTGTGGAATGTCCGTTGTCATGATAGTGCGTACGTGCTGGTGGCTGCTGGCCAACGGGCCACCTATGACCATCTATAAGGGTCACATATGGATTGCCGCCCTTTGACAAACTGATGATAAATGGTGTGGCAAACTTATTATGGCGGTTTACTACAACGTCTAACGTCAGAGCATACAGTCAAAAAAGAAAATTTAAATTGGTTGAATTTGTTTTTGTTTTTCAACTTAGAATTATAAAAAGAGTCAAGTCATAGCTTTGTTTCAAGCTAGGTTTCGATGCAAGTTTTTAATGAATTCACGTATATCAGCATATCACTACCTGAGCAGTAGCCCAGATAAGTAGATCTTGCAGATTAAATGTTTGACTGTCTCGTTGGTTTTGTGGTGTGTGCGACTGCTGATCATGAGGTCTTGGGTTTGATTCCTGGGTCGGATCAAATGTTTGTATGATCTACAAGTGTTTATTTCAGAGTTTGGGTGTTTCTATGTATAATATGTGTGTATTTACAAAAAAAAAATAGTATACATGTATTTGTATCAGTTGTCTGGTGCCCATAACACAAGCTCTGCTTAGCTTGCGACTAGAGATGGCTTTGTGTGTTAGATGTCCGAAATATTTATATATTTATTTAATGTTGAAACCCATATCTTGTAGGCTAAATCCAAATTTTGTGAGAGATTAAATTGGAGGGGCTCAGGTCTAAAGTGAGAAGGTTCTTTATTTAACACAGGCATGGGCAACACTAATGGAATCAAATCAATACAAATGCAAAAAATTCACAATACAAAAATATGAGTGAACTTTGGTCAGAAGGTATTAAATATTTACTATAAGCAAAAAGGTTACAAAGTCACTCTTTAACAAATATAGACATTTTATTAAGGAACTCACTAGAGAAAGCAAAGAGATTCTTTATTATTAAAACAGGGTTATGAAGTGGAAGGATAAAAACACTACTACAAACAAAGAAGCTGATTAATTCTTACCGTTCTGGTGTAAAGAGGATCGACTCTTTTCTTAATAGAGACCGTTATATCCTAGACACTCCTTCGGCATGGATACATTTAAAAAAAAAATAACTAAAGGTAAAAGCAATCTTTATACCAGAACCAGGTTAAAGTATCCATCTATACTATGATATCTACTGAACGGTCTTTCTTCCTCTCTTTTAACATTTTAGGAAAAAACTATACGACACCCTTTTTGTTAGGTTTTTTAAATGATTATAAAAATAACAAATGAGAAAATAATAATGATTAACGTGGCTCGTGTATTCCATGCCATATTTTATCGCTGTTACATTTCTCTTAATAAATAAAAATTAAATAAAATGGTATAATTTTTTATAATACTATTTTCATGTGTATTATTCATTCAAAATAAACACCATTAAATATAAAATAAAATTGCAATTGTGGGAGCGCGTTGAAATCTAATATGTGAGCTACGCTTAATCTAACACGGGCAAGAACGTAGCAGTAACAATATTTCTTAGAAACAATACAATACATTTCTTTCTACGAGCTGTCTGATTTCTGCTACTTTAACATTTTACGAGATACATAAGTCTGTTCCACCAACGTTTTTCTATTTAACCCCGTCTTGTATGCGAATACGAACAATAAAAACATAGCCGGGAGTATTATCGGCGGGATCTTGGTGGTATACCTGATGGTTTACGTGTGTGGGTTTGTGTGTTTAGGTGTGGGCGTGTGTCGTAATATTGCAGGCTGGCGCGGCCGCCGACGCAACGTTGCGTAGTCGCCGCATGTCCACACTGGAGTTGTTTTGTGTTTACCGGATTCTTATTCGTTTGTATTTTATTATTATAAAAGTAAACACAAGTAATTCCTGTATATAATTTTTGTCACTAATGTATTAGACTCAATCGTGGTTTTCAAATTAAATAATGCAGCGAATAATGAGTTTCAACGCCAGTATGATGCCTCCTGAGATGACTCTACACCATGCAAAGCAATGAAAATAAATACTAAACTAATAAATAATATAAAGATTTACACCAAACAATACTATCACCATTTTGTAAGTCTGCTCTAATGAATAGTTTTAGCCTTTAAAGGCTTCAACTTAACACCGTCTTATGTTTGTTTTGACCAATTGTAATTGATTAAGCTAATTAAATTATCCTAATTAAACCAAACTACTTCGAATTTTCTGTATTCTGTGCTTTTCTAGGATCTATTATTTGCTTTTAAAGCAACTTTAGTGTGAACGCGGCTCACCACAGAAAGTAAAGCCCGTAATGTCAGCGAGCTCGTGGCGGCGCAGTGTTGCTCCACGCCGCGCGCAGACCGGTCCGCCATGTCGCGCTGACAGACACCGTACAATCTGTCAAACTGACAAGTGTTTATACCTTATTTGACTGACAAGTGACAACAATGGCAATGTGGTCAGTGTTTACGGTCTTCGCCAGCATCTTGCTGGCCTCTACACAAGCACAGGTAATGAACAATGCGTTTACTTCATGCATTTTTAATATCGATACTTGCAACTCGCACTGCAAGCAACCTGGGTCGGACTATTGCTCTAAGAGGTTTTTTGTGAAGTTCCGATATCCAATTATACCGAATGTCGTCATCCTAACAGAACAATTTATAAAAAAAAACAACAACCTGTTTGTGTTTGCCTTCAAATTTGAGTTCAAAAACGTTAAAATGCTCTGAGTGTTATAAACTTAAGTTACTAGGTACTAAAATTCTTTATATGCATCGTATAACGAAATATTCATCATCTCGCCGTATGCTCAAGATCTTGTTGACTCAAATGTTATATCATAAATATGTGTAAACCAGATCCGTACGAGACTTATTACCTAATGGCATGACCGAGTAACGAAAGCGGTTTGAATAACAAACCATTAGCATAACCTTGATAAAGTTAACCCACAAAATTCTATTCATAAAAATTCGTTGTTTTATGATTCAAGATAATTAGGCACTAACAAAGAACTTGTTGATATTCGATTAAATGTAATATAATATTATTTATTGATTTTGTTATTTGTAAAATGTTTGTTAAATATAAACAAAATATTTTTTATAAATAACAACGATGGGATATAAATACGAATCGCGGTCTAATTATATTACGTAGATGGGTAACTGTTGTAACATCGTTATGTTCGTGTAGATACGCTGACTGTAACTCGTCGTAACCCACATTTTGAGCACCAAAGAAATTAAACTTAAAAAATGTTGTTGGTGTTACCTACATTATTATTTTGGTATGTGATGAATTTTTCATGTAAATAACCCGAGGAAGGTTGATCAATTGCCAGCTGTAAAAATACCTCTTTTAAACACCTTCGTTTGTTTTACTATAATAACTGTCAATAGATAACCTGTAAATAGGTATGTTTTTATGTTGTAAGTACGTAATGATTCATCAGCATTGCATGTTAATGTACAAAACTAGTTATTTTACTCGCAATAATATTATAGTCTGTTCTTTGAGTATAGTGTTTTCTGTCTGGCTGATTATAATAGGGGTATTAATATGTACACATTTCTGTAAACCGAACAAAGTACATGTCAAAAGTTTCACTTAGTTCAGTTCAGTAGTAAATACGGGAAAAAATTACAGACAAACTGACGTTTGAAAATAAATGTGTGTAACTTAGGTAGCTATAAACATGTATAAATCGTTAACCTTTTTTTATTTTATTATTAACTGCTACTACTTTACTATTTAGACTTGACGAACAAACCCTTTTGCATTTAACTGCCTTACGTAGCCCACTATAGGATATAGGCTCATTCTTAGAACGAAGGTTTTGGCCTATAAAACAACGTAGGCCAGACGGGTTATGGTATCGGTTTTATTTCAAGTTTTCCTTGTCTTTCCAGTTCCATTGTTCTTTGTAGTATGTTTCCTTAGTCGGCTCTTACGACACCTACTGGATGAACAGAGGTTTTGATGCTCACGCTGTCCAACACAGACATGAAATAGGGGGTAAACTAGTAGACTTATCGTCTGGCGGCTTACCGGCAGCGGTAATCGCTTACGATTACCGCTGCCCATGGACACCCGCAACACCAGTGGCGTCTCAAGTGCGTTACCGGCCTTTTAAGAAGGAATACGCTCTTTTTTTGAAAATTTGAAGGTCGTATTGGTTAGGGAATACCGCAGGCGACAGTTTATTCCACAGTTTTGTTGGGCGCGGCAACAAGTTTCTGGAAAACCGCACAGTTGTGGATTGTCAACCATCTAAATGATGGGGATGAAACTCCTGTCGCGTAGGACAATGGCGGAAAGAGGCGACGGAGATCAGTTCGAACAATTCCTCGGAGCACTCCCCATGGTAATGCGGTAAAAGATGCACAGCGAAGCCACATCTCTAATATCACATCAGGGTGATTGACCCCAAATAAAAAAAAATCCAAAAAAAAATCTAATATAAATCCTAGCAATAGGACAAAACCATTCTATTCGTTTCGATCCCCCATCCTTTTTCAAAGACGTTTAATGGCATATGTTAATATATTTCTAATAACAATTCCAAAAGTTTTGTTACCTAAGGAAATATAAGAGATAACTTTTTAATAACAATTGAAAGAAACCGCTGATCTGATGCTAGAAACGTGTTCGTCTGATGTTGTCACGTTCGTTCTGAATTGACCAGCAAACATTACCTTTAATTGCAATAATAGTTTTCTCTTCCTATTAAACCATCTAATTCTGAAATATTTACGTGACCAGGACTATAATTCTAAATATTATGCTCAACATCGTAAAGTATTATAAATAATGGAACAATAAGTAATTTCTCTTCGAAAGTATATTTATAATTTATGGTAGGTCCATTCCAACATTAAACAATTGCTTAATCAAATAACAAACATTGGCTAGAAGACACTGACTTAGGTAACAAACAACTTTGTTTAGAAATTCGAATATATTTTAACCTACTTTACTAAAAGTATAAGTCACAAAGTTCCACAGAAGTTTACTAATGTTTCCATACAAATTGAGCTAAGTGTTTGTTTGTCGTTATCACAACATAACAATGACATCCTAAAAAGCGATAAACATATTAACAAAAACATACAAAACTCACTGCGTAAGAAAGGGATATTTTATGTCGTCTTTTATTTTCAAAAAGCCGAGCACCGAGGTGTCCCCCGCGGTTGTTGTAGTACCTTTACATTTATCAGCAATCTGCAAGTGAAAATTCCGTAAAAATCGGTCCACCAGTTCCAGAGAATAGCCGCAACGAATAGACAGACTTTAATTTAAATGTCGTATATACTTTCATATGCATTTAGTGAAAAGCTGTTAATTTCAAATTACAAACAGACACTTCAATTTCCTTTTTTCATAGATTCTTCTTTCATCTGTAGGTTTATTTATTAAGTTCTTTACTTAAGTTAAACATCTCAGTGAAGTGGTAAACACATTAAAAAGATTTTAATCATTGAAATTACAAATCGCACTTATGGGTACCTTAGTGCGTATGTAAAATAAATCCTGCCTTCAATTTAGGCCGTATTAGGTGTGAGCGAGGCACGCCAATGCCAGCGGCTGCTACCGGCGCGGGCGCAAGGTCACAAGCGCCTACGCATCCCACGCCTTACAGTACGAATGCTAAAATTCTGCACACTTTTAAGGTTCAACTGCCTTTTTATGAGCCAGGTTAAAAGCTAGTACCTTTCAAGCTAGATTAACTCTTCATTGGGAGAGATACTTGTACTATGTTATCTATCTATTGTAAATTAACTTTTAAAATTAACTATTTTTTGTCGCGCCTAAGATGGTTAATATCACGCTTTGACTAATAGAAGCCTAGCATGTTTGAAGAAAGTTGCATGGGTCAGCTAGAATATATATAAAAATGTTAAGATGGTTTACGAAATGTTCCACACCACTTGACCTCAAATGACATGATACACAAACCGGTCTCAATTTTGTTTTTAATTTATTTATTTTATAATTGTAGGAAAACTTACAGCTATATTATTACATAATACAAACTTAGTAAGAAAAAAGAATAAAGTTTTTACAGATAGCAGAACAAGTAAGTGGAAATAAATATAAACATTCACTTATTACCACAGATACAAGCAAGATAGACATAATCAATAAATAGATATGATCTCTTTTGGTTGCAATAAGCCAAGAATTCCTTCTTTGATTTCCAGCCACAATTTATAAAAACGCAGCGTGGCAAGGTAGATTTAGCTGGTACACAAAATATTACAAATGTAGTACTATATTATATACACGATATTTAGTTTTTCGTATACCTTGGTGTTGTTAACGTCTCACTTAAAGGTCATATAATGTTGGTAAAATAGGCAAGAGGTTAATGTTTGTTCATTCATTCATGGAAACCAACAGTGACTCAATTGACAATTGACTCAGGCCATGTATATGGATGTTCATTTTATTTGTATGTAATATGAGTCACGTTAAATACTTACGATTTTTATTGTAATAAAATTGTTTAGTTATATTATAATGAATATGACCAAGAACGTTTTTCATATGCGAAATTAAATTCAATAATACGCGTGTCAGAAATATTTCTCATATAGAACATTTTTTTTTGTGTATGTTATTAGTAGAGACCGGATTATATGCAACATATAAAGCTTGTTATATGCATGGAAAATGCTTGAAATATGCACGAAAATTTCTTAAAAAAAAAAGACATGCGCAGCTACTGACCGAAATGAGATCCGATGCGATCGAATCCGTCACAATTATTACTTATTAATCCTTATATTTTGAGACTATTAAATTTGGTCGGATTCTGGATATATCACTTATATCGTATTTCGGAATGTAGGATAAGTAAACTGAACTGAGAAAAAAATTTAAAAGGGACCGATAATATGCATCTTAACTAGATCTTAGTTAAAATATGCTATTACCGCTGAGGATGGTTTAAATATGCATATACAAATATGCAGATATAATCGGGTCTAGGTATTTTAAGACTACTAAATCTGATTACTCTATCCAGAATTCCAGATAATATATATATATATATATAGGTTCGTCAGAGAGTGCTAGCATTTCCATTTTAACAAAAAGTAGAAATATTTGGTAATGTATCATTTTGTAAACGGCTCTATAGTCGTTGGCCTTGAATGTATCGCTAACTTAAGACACTCTTTGAGTCAAGAAAAATAGATGTGGAAGTGATATTTATAAATAGTTATTGAGTTATAATAAAAGATAGTTTTATTTATCAAATAACTATGAACACATTAAAGTTGTTTCTCGTGTTTGTTTATTTATATGTATGAATTCCATATACAGTCAGAGCAATAAATAACACACAGTTTATTATCTCTGCGATAACAATAAAACTATGAAGTTGTGTCTCGATATAAACTTTGAAACAGGTATCTGACAAATAATAGTGTTATGAGTTATGTTAGATGTCAGTATCTTAGTTTTAAACAAGTAATTACTTTTAACAATAATAAACGCAAGTATATATAGTAATATATTCCAATATAATAAAGAAATTGAAGGTTTTGATTCGTACCGCAAGGTTGTTGAAATGACATAAAAGATTCTATAGAAAACAAATGACTATAGAATCACATCTTTACATTTTGAATAAAAACTTAAAATTGTTTGCGTGTCTCGTTGTCAATGTCATAAAAACAAAGGCAAATATTGAACTCATTTAAAAAACCTGAATGTGTTAAAAATAACATTCTTTCATAATATATTAAATAATATAATTAATATCAAGTTTTATCATGATGTTAAGAAATAAGGACTTGTCGTGATGAACCCATCGAATAAGTTTTTCGACATCAAGCAGCCAGGTGTCACTATAAGTGCCGTGATTTTATTTTTGTTCGCATGACCTGACTGAGATTTTTTGTGATGTATTTATCCTAATTGAATATAAAAAAAGAATAGAGAAAGAAATACAGTTAATTTAAATCATACAACATTACTAACTTCATGTTATCACATCACACATCAACAGCATTTACCAGTCCACTGCTGGACATAGGCCTCTCCTTAGAAAGGAGGTTTTGGTCTACTGTGCCACTTTGGCCATAAAATGACTATTTGTACTTTATGTTATGCCTAACATGATCTCCTAAATTCCCGTTGTTTGAGTATTTTCCTCAGTAGTAACTTAATACATACCATATAAACTAACTTGAACGGTTTTTTCCAGTGAAAGTTAACTTAAAAATACATTAAAACTGGTCAATATACAGTCACCCTTGTCTTATATAAAACTAACTTTTAACCACGGATTTGCCCGCGTGTATGTCGTTTACCGACAAATAATAGTAAATAGTTACCTATGTAATTCCTTAACAATCAAAGTTTCTCTTTAGCCAATTTCATTGAAAAGTGGTTAAGCCGTTAACTAAAAAAAGTTAAAAACACATTGTATATTTTGTTAAAACAGATATAGAGTTAATTAAAACTGGCGTGCGAATAAATATTTTGAATCAAGTATCAACGCGTAAAGTTTTAAATCATATTAGTTAACTTGTACAAAGCGATAAATTTAATTGAATAGGCACTTTATAAATAGGTTACCAAAAGGCAGCCAAAATAATTGTTTCCTTCGAACCAACGCTATCTACAAAGTCATCTTGACTTTGTTAACTAAAATCGAGTTCATATCTTGCTAACAGTCTTTTTTATTCATGGATCATGCATACGCTACTATACTTATACATATTTTCATAACCTTGACGTAATATAAATATACGTAAGTAATATTTCATTCATTTAGTTATGCAGTTGTTTTTACAGCAGTTGACGAGGTTGGTTCTAAATTTAATGGAAGAAATGGGATGTGCCTTAACAATCTTATGCAACTCGTTCATATTACCAGGTTCCAGTTTCCACATAAAACTTTAAATATTATACATTTGTATATACACATCCTAGCACATTAACTCTTGTTTTCTCAAAAAGGTAGACAGTAGTATTAAACACGTATCGAAAACTTTACTTCAGTTTTGTGGAAACTTTTTAGTTTACGACATTCTTTCTTTTGATATTCGAACAAAGGTTTTTTTATATTGACAAATGTCATCTGACCTAAAAATATTATATAAAAATTTTCCCTGTGCAAACAACGTTTTTTGCTTTCATATCCTAGTTATCTAGTTTATTTCAACAAAAGGTTATGGGCCTATCCACGAAAGTTGCCATTAAAAACCTCTGCGGACTAGATGACTACTCTACGTGGAAATTCGCAATGAAAATGATTCTAATAAGAGAAAAATTGTTCACGTATACGTCAAAGTACCCGGATTCCAATGACTCCATAGGCATCGAGAAGGACCAAGATGCACTGGCTTTGATCTGTCTGCATGTGGATACCTCACTCTACACGTATGTACAGGATTCAAAGCATGCCAAAGACGCTTGGGATAGCTTAGCGAAAGTGTTTGAGGATAAAGGTGTGAATCGAAGGATTACCCTGATGAACGCTTTGCTGGATGAAAAGCTGGAGAGACACTCGTCGATGCATGATTATGTTGCTGCTGTTATGTCTCTATCTCAAAAGTTGAAGGATATTGCCACCGGATTTGACGATGACCTTGTAGCTGTTGTGTTGCTGAGAGGACTACCTGAAGAGTACAGACCTATGCGTATGGCACTGGAATACTCTGGGATGAAGTTGACTTCAGAGAACGTACGACAGAAGTTACTACAGGAGGATTCACGTCAAAGTTGCAGTACATCGTCTTCAACAGACTCGGCATTAGCAGTGAGTAAGAGTCGGAAACGGAATGGGAACAAGGACAAGAATATGACCAAAGTGAAATGCTATAAATGTGGAAAGCATGGGCATAAGAAGCCAGACTGTCAAGAAGGAAGAAAAGCAGATGATTCGACCTCCAAAAGGAAGGATGTCGTGAGCCTGTCTTCGTCCAGTATCGCGAACTCCTTCAATCCGACGGAGTGGTACATCGACAGCGGGGCATCTTCACATATGTCTTTCCAGAAACATTGGTTTAAAGATTTGGTTATGAATATCGGTATAAGTAACGTGACATGTGCGAATAGTGATAAGATGGAATGCACGGGTAAGGGTGACATCATGGTGAGTATGAAAGGTAGAATGTTTGCCGTGAGGGATGTCATGTATGTACCTGGTTTGCGTGTTAATCTGTTATCTGTTTCACAGTTAGTAGAGAGAGGATGGAAGGTGATTTTTGACAGGGATGGGTGCAAGCTAATTCACCATTTGGTTCCAGGCCATTTCAATGGAAAGCTTCTGGCTACCGCAAGTGAAGTCTCTGGTATCTACAAGCTTGAAGGTTGTCAGGCGGTTGTAGATGAGACTGCGTTGGCGTCAGTGAAAGCAGGTAATCCTTTGATGTTATGGCACCGGCGGCTTGGGCACGTAAATGAGCGAGATTTACATAAGCTTCCGGGTATGGATTTTGGAAAGAGCGTAATGGAGCCTTGTGTCGCCTGTATTAAGGGGAAGGCACATCGTTTACCTTTTCCAGTTGGTGAGGCTGAGAAGGCAGTTGAGAGACTGCAACTGGTTCACGCAGATATCTGCGGTCCAATGTCTGAACCGTCGTACGGTGGATCTCGATACATGCTAGTAATTGTAGATGATTTTACACGTAAAACTTTTGCATTTTTCCTTAAATCAAAAGATCAGGTTTTGGATTATTTTAAAGTTTTTCTAGCATCTGTAGAGGTTGAGACCGGGTTGAAGCTGAAGTGCATACGCACGGACAACGGAACAGAGTTTGTGAACAATAAGTTTGATGGGTTTCTACGCAAAAAGGGGATTAAACATCAATTGACTGTTCCCTACACTCCAGAGCAGAACGGCGTAGTGGAGCGAGCAAATCGTACTATCGTGGAGATGGCTCGTACTATGTTGGTGGAGAAAGATCTTAGTTGGAAACTGTGGGCGGATGCGTGTTCTACTGCTGTGTACACGAAGAACAGGCTGCCTCACAGTGGTAACAACGGTAAGATTCCTGAAGAGTTGTGGACAGGAAAGGCTCAGTCATTCGATCATTTCAGAGTTTTTGGATCTAAGGCGTTTGTGCACGTACCAAAGGAAACTCGGAAGAAATGGAGCCCTAAAGCGGAAGAACATATCTTTGTTGGTTACTGTGAAGAAACCAAGGGATACCGTTTCATTAATCTTAGTAATCCACGCGTTACAGTTAGAGCAAGGGATGTAGTTTTCTTGGAAGACTCTACAGCAGCGATTTCAGAGAATCCTAGTCAACTGGTAGACAACGGTGACAAAGGTGCTGAAGTTATCTGGGAATTTGCAAGGGTAGAAGACCAGTCAGGTATGTCACCTGGTACTGCAGAAGCTTCTCAAGGGTCGAGTCCTACAGATGAAGCTGAGGTGTATGAAGACGCGGAAGTGGAAGTAGGAGAAACGGCAGATAGCAGAGCAGAAAATGTTGAAGATGAAGAGCAGACTGTTGATAGAGGAGAATCAAACGAGGTTGAGTATCGCTATCCTCTACGTAATAGAATGCGAGACAGAAATCTTCATGGACTTGCATGCTGTACTGATGAGCAGGAGCCTTTGACACTTAAGGAAGCCTTGAGTCGGGAAGACAAGGATAGCTGGAAGGAAGCCATGAAGAAAGAGATGGACTCTATGTACGAGAACAAAGTCTGGAAGCTCGTTGACAAGCCACCTGAAACTAAGATCGTGGGGAACAAGTGGATCTTCAAGTACAAGTATGATGCAGATGGTAACAGGACCTATAAGGCTCGACTTGTAGCGAAGGGTTTCTGTCAGTCCTACGGGGTCGACTACTTTGAAACTTATTCACCGGTCGTGAGAAGATCAACAGTCAGACTGCTGCTATCGTTAGCTATTGAAAAGGACTTTTTCATTAGCCACTTCGATGTGAACACCGCCTTTTTGAACGGTGATTTACATGAAAGAGTTTATATGCGACAACCGGAGGGTTGCATAGACAATGACTCGAAAGAAAAAGTTTGCTTATTAGAAAAAGCGATATACGGCCTCAAACAAGCTTCTCGTTCGTGGAATGAAAAAGTGAATGAAGTGTTATTGTCTTTGAACTTCAAGCGCTGTGACTTTGATAGCTGTCTTTACAAAAATAATAATTTTTATATCGCTTTGCACGTTGATGATTTTATTTTATTTTACAAAGACAGAGCGCAGAAGGAAGAGTTGTTGAACAACCTTCGCAAGCATTTCAAGATGAAGGATTTTGGGGAAGCTAGGCAAGTTTTGGGGATGCTTTTGTATAGGACGGATACCGCAATATATTTGAGTCAAGAGAGGCTTATTTCAAAGATCTTGGATGAATATGGTATGAGCGATTGCAAACCGGTGAAAACTCCGATGGAAATGGATTTCCATAAAGTCATGGCGGAAGGGGAAGGAGGTAAGATCTTGTCCTGCCAAGACTGTCGTCGTTATCAGGCGCTCATAGGGTCGCTGAACTATTTAGCCTGTAACACACGCTCGGATATTGCTGCTGCAGTTAATTTCTTGGCACAGTATAATTCCTGTTGTGAAGAACGCCACTGGAAAGCAGCTAAGCATATCTTAAGGTACCTTAGGGGTACAAGGGATCTATGTTTGATATTTCCCAAGTCGCTAGTGCAGGACATCACGGGATTCGTAGATGCTGACTGGGGAGGGAACATCAAAGATAGAAAATCTTATTCTGGATTTATTTTTAGATGTGGAAACTCGTTGATTAACTGGGAATGCCGGAAACAAGCTTGTGTGGCACTGTCATCAACGGAAGCCGAATATATTGCACTTTCGGAGGCTACCAAGGAGGCAGTTCACTTGCGGCAGCTGAATGCATTTATAAGAGGTGAATCTCTTAGGTCTATTTGCATTTTTGTAGATAATCAGAGTGCTATGAAACTTGCGTACAATCCTGTAGCGCATAGAAGGACGAAACATATAGACATAAGAGCTCACTATGTCGGAGATTGCATTGCTAAAAATGTTGTACGTCTGGACTATGTGTGTACGCAGGATAATCCAGCAGATGTGCTTACGAAACCACTAGGTCGTGTGGCATTTACCAAATGTGTGCGCGATCTGAGTTTGGGTGTGTGTGGTATGGTGTGATGTGAGGATATCTGATGATGGATGTTGTTTGAGGGGAAGTGTGGAAACTTTTTAGTTTACGACATTCTTTCTTTTGATATTCGAACAAAGGTTTTTTTATATTGACAAATGTCATCTGACCTAAAAATATTATATAAAAATTTTCCCTGTGCAAACAACGTTTTTTGCTTTCATATCCTAGTTATCTAGTTTATTTCAACAAAAAGTTTCATACATGTTAAAGCCGACTCTTAGTATATAACCTGGAATTTAAGATGAGAAAATTTGTCCTTTATCCAATACTAACTTTTGCCCGCGTATATGTCAGTTATCGTGGTAAATAGTATCCTATGTGTTAGTCTGGTGTAAATGCTATATTAACTTCTGTAACGTTTTATCTAAATTAATTCATATTTTTTGCGGCAAAGAAAAAATATGCATCCATACATACTCAAAACTGTCGCATTCATTTATTTTTATGTATGGCACTGTCAAAATGACTCTGCACTGCCTGATGGAAAGTATAAGCAGAATCCGAGAGTGGTGGTCACCATACTCATTGCGAATATAAACAATGCAGCATGTTGACCCACACCATGGCGGCCTAGTGATGTTTTTGCATCATTGGGCCTCTGGTCTCGTACTCACCAACGAAACACAACACGAACGTTGTCATTTTACGTTGATCTGTGCGAAGGTAGTTCCGCCCAGGTTGAGACGGCCGGTTCGTGAATTATAATATTACCAGGATAAAAGCATTTTACGTATCACTTCAAATCGTTTTATTTACTAATATTAAATACACACAACAACCCGGGCATCCTTTTAAGTAGAATTTAGAAAGCAAATTTTGATTTTTGTAGTGACAATACCAAATACGTAAAATCTCGCTATAAATAGGAGCTTACTGCGTCGCTTTAACCATAAATAGGTTACAGTTGAGTGATACAATTTATAATAAAAGATTGTTAATAAATTGGTATTACTTTATTATGAAAAGCTGTAACTGGAAAATACTATGCAATTAAGGAATAACTAATTAGGATGAACTTACTGCCGCTAAGAATGAGAATAGATTACCTATCAATTGAATACTAATAGTCATTAACGATTGAACGCGGATCAAGACTAGATTCAGTCTCTCTTACATTGTTAAGATCTAGTTTATGAAACAGTCAAGCCATACTTTTTCGCCGTGATTCGGAGGATTTGGGGTGTAAATCTTCTTTTTTTTATGGAATAGGGGGCAAACGTGTTGAGCGTTATTGGGAAGTCAGTGCCCTCAAATATACTGACAACTAGTTCAATCTTGGAATTCAGTTCACCCTCAGGGCTGGGAAGGTCCGATGCCTGTCGCTCCGTGCAAAAACTTATATTGAGGTAAAACCGGTTGAACTAGTAGCCGATCCCAAATCTTGGGAAAAGTAAAGGCTAGGAAGATGATGAGGGGGCAAACGACCTGACGTATCGCCTGATAATAAGCGATTATCGCCGCCCATGGACACCCACATCGCTGTTTCACACTGGTTTTCTGTGAGGCCGTGGTATCACTCCGGTCGAGCCGTCCCATTCATGCCGAAGCCTGGCTCTCCCACGGATGTTTTCTTCTTTCAAAAAAGTCCGTATACCAAAAATAAAAACCTCTAGCATAAACATTTTTCTTTCCTCAGTAGAGTTTTCGAATACCTACATACGAACACATCGTTCGCGCTATGATGTCATGCATAAATGACATGTATAGTATATACATCTTCATGACGTGTACGAGAACAAAAGAGCGCCTGGACATGAAACAGCCATGCTATTGCAACGCGCATCGCATATTTAAGCTGCGCTCAAGGCGATTTGACAATTAACTCACATTCTGACACACATGCTCAATTTTCTATGTATGGTAACTGTGTTAATATGCGTTATATAATAGAATCCGCCGTTATCCTTTTTAGTACATACTCGCGCTATTATCTGAATTTACTCATTCATCGTTTTCTTGATTACAACACTAGTATTAACATTTTGCTGATATGTATTTAAGCTTGATTGCAGAATGTTTATGATCTAAAACTAAATACTTCTTAAAGTGTAGTGTTAACAAATATTGTAGAAATGTTAAATGTAGAATTAACTTAGTACATCTTATATATAAAATTCTCGTGTCACAGTTTTCGTTCCCATACTCCTCAGAAACGGCTTGACCGATTCTCATGAAATTTTGTGAGCATATTGAGTTGGTCTGAGAATCGGCCAACATCTATTTTTCATCCCTCTAAATGGTAAGGGTGACCCATCCCAAAAATTTTTTTATGACAAAACGACGTTTGCCGGGGCAGCTAGTAAGATTATAAATTTAAGCAAAAAAAGCACATACTTGACATTAATTCAAAATACAAACTTTTTAATAAACTAGGAAATGCAAATGTGATATAGTTTTCTAGTTAACAAAATATACGATTCAGGGCGAAAACCTCTTTTCATATAGTCATATACATAATTACAAATAATCTATTGTTTATTAATATTTTTGCTCCGTATAAGAACACACTAGTGCTAATATATATTTAATAAAGCCTGAAAAACTAATACAAAAATTTACAAAGCGAAATTTTCATGTCTAAACAAAATTTATATATACCAGATATTCAGAACCAAATGTATCAAAAAGGTATTCTATTTCGTTCACGTACCAAGACCAGTAACAAGTTTAGTTGCAAACTGCGCGTCTGGTACACATACAAATTCTAAGAAGGAAAGACAATACGTTCCTTCCTATGTTACGACGTCCGTATATATATCAAGCGAACTGGTATTCAATTTCCTAAAGTTACTGTTTCCAAAAGCTTCCAAACTTAGTAGAACTTGAACAAAGGAGAACAAGACACCGGTATCCTTTATTTAAACAGTTGCTCTGTAGATGGTTGTCGCTACACCCTGTTATTTCCCGCAACTATTATGATGTAAACTATTTACATAGCTTGTTGTATAATACCACAGCGTCGGTAAAGTTATTTCTAAAATAAACGAGTTCGTAGATAAAACATAGTATTATACAGTTTAAATTCTAAAAGGTTTCTGAGTGTTTGGTCTTTTCATAGGTAGAATACAAAGTTAAATTTAGTTAATGTTCCAGTAATGTGCTCTTGGATTCAGAACCTTTAATTAGACTACTAAGGCGTTCCTTCCATTTCTTGCGCTGTGGTAGTAATCCGATAGAAGGTATAAGCAACTGAATCATTAGTAAAAGGAAAAGGTTAGTAAAAACAAATGATTTAGCAACGCGACCCCACAAATAATCTTTGGCGACTTCCACATACAGCTACAAAACGTACTACCCCATCTACCAAAGACACACCGCACTGTCTTGCAACTAATAGACTAATCCTGTATCAATTCTCCAGCCGATTAGCGTATATTCGACTTCCAATTATAATTATCAATTATTATAATATAATTATTATTATAATAACACAATTCACCCATTGCTACGACACAACCAAATAATAGATTATAATCTCACCTTAACCCTTATGTCTTTTAGACATAAGTTAAGTGTTTTTTTTTCGTGAGTCATAATATAATGTAAACTAAAACTAAACTCATTTTCTTTTGTATTATAGGTATTCGACTATAGGTTTAATTTTATGGGTCACTACCCATAAAATTAAAATTTTGCATAATTTTACAACATTATTCTAGTTAGACCAGCCCTTAATTGACTTCGAGACTACTCTCTTGTAACTCTGTAATATTATGGTGCGCGAATTAAGAAGTTTTCTATCTATCTATCTTAGTTAGAGCAGGTATAAAGTAATTTATGCTTGATAGAACTAGCAGTAACGACGTTTCCAGATAAGGCTGAAGAAGAAATTAGAAGTTTTGTAAAATTTTCACATCAAATGTACAGCAGGTAATAACGCACCACATTATCTCTTTAAGTTCTACAAACCTCAAAAAAATCTCTCATTTTTGAAATAGAAAGTCATGAAAATAATAGTTTTGTGTTAGTAAGTACTTTAAAATACATTAAGTTTGCGTGATTAGAGTAAGTGTTTCGGCCCGCTCGCTAACAGCTACACTCGAAGTGCGGCACGCGGCCTCCACGACACGACTCGAGGTTGCATCTTCCTTTATTCATTACCTTGTTTAATTTATGCAGTATTTCATCATTCCACACATAATCACATAACTGAACACATAATACCTTTATAAACGTGATATCATTTCTATAAATTACTGAGCCTTTGCACAGTTTATAAAATAGATATTGACAGTAAAAAAACCAAGCACGTTTCACCGCTGTTACATTTTTAACTTATAAGATAATTTACAATGTATCCAATAGTAGTCTATTTTCAACCGACCTCAAAAAGGTTCACAATTCGACTGATTATTTTTTTAATTTATTCTTTGTAATGCTTGTGCAACTTGTATAATTTACGTATTATCTTTGCCAATTAAAAAGGTTCACCTTTATTTGGTTGTCATCAAGGTTGTTCCTATTTGATTCTGAAGAAAATATAAAAACAAAAGACAAGTCAATAAAAGTACATCTTATTTTAAAAAGCGGTATCTTGTACATTTTAATGTATGTATTATGCTGATTTAGGCGCAATAAAGTCGATGATACTTTTTTAAAGGTAAGTACTTATTAGTGAGCAGCATGTTATGTTAGTAAGACATTCGCTACGCAAGCGCGGTACAAGCAACGCTCTGATTGCCTCGTGGGCTGATCGAGACTCGATAACAACGCTCGCGGAAGTATACAACGCACTCGGAGCTCACCTTTGTATATTAAAGCATAACATCATCCTTTCTATCTATCAAATTTGATGTTTCGTAATACCTAGGAACTAATATCCAACTATTAGATATTCTGTTTTATTCCTTCACATTTTTTTAAATAAAGCCGAATACGTTTTCAATACACTTTGTTTTTATGATAAGCCTCGTTGTCAATATTTGTCAGGAAACTGAATACGCTTTGCTTAAGCGTTAAGAAGATAAGTAAGCATCTGCGATATTTGTCACGAGTCACGATTGGTTTCAATACGTCATGCCTCATTAAAATCGTTTTGTTTAACAGGCAGCAAAATTTGATCTGATTTGCAGGCATGTCTGTAACATATTGTCTTTATTTGACATCTTTCAACCAAGACAGGTTTTAAAAAGAGCCTGTCTAATTTTTTGTATGTAGCACAAATACCGACTACAATGTTGCTAAAGTTGTTTTGCGATGATTTTCATATTTACATAAAATATCTTGTACTTGGAAGGTCACATCAAGCTAACATATTGGAATATTTCATTCACGTGTTACGTACTATCATATAAATATACATAGCAGGTTAATCAGAATCTGTTACGAACGAAAAATGTTTTCTGACTCTCGCATAGACTTAGGCTATTATAGAGAGTGACCTATAAAAATGACAGTTCTATCAATCGTATCTGACAATCATTTATTACGAATTGTCTATGTGTCGAAAGATCCTACGCAATAAATCCTCACAGTGGATTACACACATACACGACAATGATTGTCCAGCTGTTTTTGCAATACAGTCGATTCCTGGTTGGTATTTTAGCGTTACCACGTAAAGTAAATGACTTGTCATTATTTACGCTGATCGGTTGCCGACAGACACACTGGTAATCATCATTGACCACTTCCTACTTAGCTGATAAATGTTGTTAGAAACAATGATGTTTCCGTGGGAAGTTGCAAATTGCTAAAATAGTAATAGGCACAAAATCCTACTTATCTTATTCTCTGACATGTTTAAAGAACATTTTATTATCGTGAAACTGATGGTATGTAGGTTAAATATAAAAATAACCTTCGGCAATTCATTACATTTGCAGTAAATAACTATAGTTTCACAATATCTAAAAAAATAAGTTATAATACTGTTAGCCATGAAAGAAATATTTATAAAAGGTGATTATGAATTACCAGCTAAACCCCGCAACCTTGACTGCGTCCCGTATTGCCCTAAGCGAGATGTTATAAAGCGTGAACAAATTTGTTTACCATATAAACGGGGTCCAGTGAGCCAACCTTAAAAGATAGACATATGCTGTTGCTACCTTTTTATTAGGTCTTTTAAAGGGGAATAATTCTTTCATACGTTGTTTTTGTAAAACTTTAACCATTTACGCAGCGCACGCAATATGAGCTCTCAAAAGAAATAATTTTCTCCCGTTTTCGAAACATACTTCATTAATACTTCGCTCCTTTTGGATGTATCGTGATAGCCTCTAGCATTCCTCGATAACTGGGCTTTCTAACAGAAAGAATTTTTCATATTGGCCTAGGACTTCCTAAGATTACAAGCGCGTTCAACCAAACAAACAAATAAACTCCTCAGCTTGATGATATTAGTATAGACATTAATAAGACACATTATTGTAGTACGAATTGTTTTGCAATCCTAACTATTTTTATAGTTGCATTAATAATTATGCGAAGATAAATTTTAATTTATCTTATGGTAACTTTACAATAATTATCCAAAAATACCAAGTTAAGAAATACCAAAATACCAAGTTTTTAAACAGGATTTTCATACTTATTCATTTACATTCGCCAATGTCATGACCGGTCTCTACAACTTCTTAAAGAAAAACTAAGAATTTCGGTCAACACGTACTAACAAGCTTCGCAGTTTGATATAAAGTATACTCGTACAAATAAGAAGCCATCGTTTTAAATAGTTATTGTTGTTACCAATAAACTTGTATTATAACAGGTTCTTCATAAGTATGACCTTGTAATTCCACGTTGTTTTCCCGGTAGATTGACTGTTCGTGTTAAGGACAGGTATCGATCTCATTTTTATACCACCAACAAGATCTAGCAAGATAAGTATACCTATTTTTAGTATACAAGATTTTAACCGTGGGAGAGCCACGATTCGGAATGAATGGCCTCACAGAAAACCGGTGTGAAATAGTGCTTGAGCTGTGTTTCATCGAGTGAGTGAGGATACCGCAGGCCCATACCCCAACCTCTCCCCACATCCCTTTCCCCATCCCCCAAAAGCCGGCAACGCACTTGTGACGCCTCCAGTGTTGCGGGTGTCCATGGACGGCGGTAATTGCTTACGATCAGGTGATACGTCTGTTCGCTTTCCCCTATATCATAAAAATACAAGTTTTTAATGGATCTTGACAAATGAGTTATTCGACCAGAGTGATACAACGGCCTCATAGATAATCATCATCACCCTATTGCAATCTACTGCTGGGTATGGGCCTCTCCCATTGCATGCTACTAGGTGACTAAAGTTAAATAATTATATATATATATATAATAATATATTTAATATATAATAATAGTTATAAATTACTGCCTTGTTGGTCTCGCGGTTGGCGTGTGCGACTGCTGATCGTGAGGTCTCGGGTTCGATTCCCGGGTCGGACCAAATGTTTGTATGATCTACAAATATTTGTTTCGGAGTTTGGGTGTTTTCTATGTATAATATTTATGTATTTACAAAAAAAAGTAATATGAGAATATATGAGTGAGTAATATTTCATTCTATGTATATTTGTATCAGTTGTCTAGTACCCATAACACAAGCTCTGTTTAGCTTGAGACTAGAAGGCGTTGTGTGATAGATGTCCGAAATATTTATTTATTTATTTAATTCAGTTAGCTAGCTAACTAAGAAAAAACTATGAAGAAAGGAAGTCGAATATTTAAATTTGTTAAAATGTGGAATAGTATTTGTTTTACGTATGTAAGTCTTTGGACATCAAACAATTTAGCATTTGTAAAAATGACTGGTAGGAGGACTTAGTACGGGCCCGTGTTGAAATTTGATGGATCATGTGAACCACCAGGAGACATTTTTAGAAAGATACAGGGACATAAAACAATAACATTCAGCACTATGCCATCACTTGTAAGTTGTCCAACTGAGTGCTGGTGAAGGGGAGTTTAAAGATATACAACTACTCTAACATTTTGGGATGTATTCTAAACAGCTAATGATACCGTATAAAATTATTATATCACGGGGCGAAGCTAGTCTAAAAAAGTAGCATAAGTTACTACTTTTATCATCAACTTCTAAAATTATTATAGTCAAATTATTATATCAGAACAAATAATAGCAAAGTAAGCAATTTAAAAATACGGATATGTTTTATTTGAGGACTCGTAGGAGAAAAAATGGAAGTTAATGCATGGAATATCGCGAGTAAGCAGTAAAACACGCGCCCAACACACAACTATGATGTAGTCACAGATATTGAGGCCATTGGAACTGGTCGACCCACTACCTATTACCTCAAATCAGCTATATATATATATGGGAATGAGAACTCTTAAATCTTACATAATATTCATGCCAATATGCGTATTTTATGGAATACATTTAATTATAGTATTACATCACTGCAGCGTTGCTGCGATTCTAAGGCGTAAAATTGCACCTTTTAGTAATTTAGGCAGATAATTAAAAGGCAATGGTAAACTTTCGAATTATTTTAAAGATATTTGCATACAATTAATTGAATTTTACTTTCCTAGTTACCTAGCAATACTTTTTTTAGATCGTATGAGATATAACAAATACATTTGTGTCTAGCTTTTAATGTATCTTTAGTAATTCTTATCTTTTGTGTTACTGTTTATTGTGATCGATATCTGATGGTTGCGAAAGTCAGCCTTCAACTGCGTCTACTAGAAGATATGGCAAAATATAAAGATTAAAATTAGTATCTGATAAGTATATGATTTACTAGTAGGTAATGATTCAGATCAAATTCAAAATATCAAATGATGGTGGTGATGCACATGATGCTACTAGCCGATTTCCGACACAAAGTTCAGTCTCAACGGAGACCAGACAACTACGCAGGAAATATTATAGCGCACAAGTGTGTACGCAAACACAGGTGTACTCTCTGTGCCCTCACTCTCACAATCCGATGTCAAATAATGCTTAGTTTATAGATCAATTTAAAATAGTTTTTACATCAGTTCTAAGATTAATTTATATTAGTCCCACAAACAGTTACAAATAGGTAGCAAAAAAAGGGTAAATAAAAAGTGCTACCTTAATTCGAGAGCAATTCCAGTTAGTCGTTTACCAATCCGGACAGTCCGGACTCTGTTGAATGTAATGACAGTCCGGGCAATCTCGTAGTCGCAATCTCTATTGACAATAATGTCGCCGCACACACTACAGTGTACTGGAATGTGTATATGTAATTGTCTTGCTAATTACATATTACCATAATAGAACAACATCTTTACAGCAACTACAAGTTCTGTTACCGTAACTCTCAATTACTGTAACGGATTACTACAACGTAAATAGAGGTGATTTAATGATCGTCATGAAAAAATGTTCAAGTCATGCGATACCATACTGTCCATTAAAAACCCCATCAATTTAGAACAAGCAGTTCAATATTACCGTTTTAGTGTTCATAAAGACGTAATCATACACATGGTTAGGTAAGTATGCGAAAACCTATATTTATTCCATTAAAAGATAAAGTAATTATCCGGTTTTCAAGGTTCTTAAGAACCAACCTACTTTGAGTTCAAGCAGATAGCTATCTTATAGAAAAATGTAAATATTGACTATTAAAACAGTTCTTTTTTTATTAAAACTTATTAAAGCATTTTTAAAACAGTAGGTTGTAGAAACGTTTAAATACCTTTTAAATATTCAATGTTTTCATGCTATTACATTAAGAACATTATGTTTATGGCGCTGTTATCATTTTTTTTTACTTAAACATCTATAGCCCAGCATAAATGTATTTCTTTGTCATGCGCACGTTTAAAATTAAATAAATAGCAGAATTTATTATAAAGTTTCGAAAACAATTGCTGAAATTTTTTTGACATATACAGACAATTTAGACTAGATGCAAATATTTTGAGATTTACAGCTGCTTCTATCACTTACGTATTGTTCATAAGTATATGAGTAAATAAATACTGTGTAACGATTTCAAAAATGACACTTTGTTTTCTTATTTTAAAGAACATAATTGATATATGCTATTATAAATTCGAAAATCCATAGTCATCGTCTTAAACTTATTGGATTCATTGCATTGGATTGTCATAAGTATTACATTGAAAGAATATAATTATATACCTACTGCACAACACAAGAGAGATTATTTTATTAATATCTAAAGCACAGCTCACATCAAATATTCTGTGGCAATTATTCTGTGCGCAATTAATCACTTTTACTAAACTAAAAGTACGGTATGTTAATTAAAAATAGCAATCATTAATCATCAAAAATATAAATGAAATCAAGAGAGCAAAACGAGTACAATGCATTCCTTATATATTAACAACTACTTGTTCTAAACTACTAATAAAAATCATTTTAGACTATTCGTCACTTGTGACTTCGTTAGAGTTGCAAATTTAAAAACTTTCTAGTGACATAAAAAAAACTGAAATTTTAACTCGGCATATGAAAATAAATTATGTGAATGATCATCTTACGTACAGATAAAAAATACGTGTTTTCATTAATAACTAGCTTTTAATGCGGACTCTATCTCTATAATTTATTTTATTTTTAATGAAGAACGACTTCTATTGTCCTTTATCTATTGATTATATATAAAAATCATGTCCTAAAAGTTAAAACTATAACCAACAAACCAATATTAGGACAAATACAAAAAAAATACTTTGGATTTTACAATATTTTTTATTTAGAGTCAGCAAGCTGAAGTGGCAGTGGGCAGGGCACATAGCTCGGAGAACCGATGGCCGATGGGGCAGAAAGGTTCTTGAGTGGAGACCACGTGACGGTAAACGCAGCGTAGGAAGGCCTCCCGCAAGGTGGACGGACGACCTAGTTAAGATCGCAGGGACTCGCTGGATGCAGGCCGCTACCGACCGGTCGCAATGGAAGTCAATGGGGGAGGCCTACGTTCAGCAGTGGACTTCTTACGGCTGATATGATGAAGAATTTAGTAGCCCTAAATAGAAATTATAAAAAAATATCAAAGTTAAACGTTTAGTCCAATATCAACTGTTAATATTTATTTATTTATTAAAAAACTTTGTTCAGACAGAGGCGAGAGACAGAGGGTCACAGAGTTTAATTTTTCTTTGCGAGTCTCGGTGGTAACCGCGTACGTTATCATATTGCAAAGTTAAGCAATCCTAGTCAGGTCCCTCAATGATGAGCGACGATTCTCAACATATTGAGACCGCTCCGTGTTTCGGAGAGCACATTACGCCGTCGGTCCCGCTTGCCATATGAACATCTTTGGCAATTTTTACGAGTAGCTAGAGCCCTAAAATAGTACGACAATAGTCTTTCTACAGAATTTCCATATCGCCTAGTATTTGGGTTGGGAGGTCTGATGGTATTGCTCCACGTAAAAATCGAATTTCAGCCATATCTTAGCCGGCTTTGAAGCGTTTATGTCTTACAAAACCTACGTAATCTAATTACATCCTTTTACATTATCTTTCAATATGATTAATGAACAAGTACATACAGGTGAACATAAAATCACTACTCATAAATACAATCAAACATTAATAAAATTCTAATCATATCACACTAATAGTATAGGTATTGATTAGGTGAAAGTTTGTGAGTGTGTATGTTTGTTTCTTCTTCACGCGCAAACGACTTGACCAATTTTCATAAAATTTGGTATGCAGGAAGCTGACACCCTGGATTGACACATAGGCTACTTGCCGCGAAACCCGATAAAACACGCGGGCAGAGCCGCGGGCTCAACAGCTGGTGTGCTATAAATGTACGTTATTAAAATGTCTTAATGCTACTGCTTAAAGGTTATTCCGTATGAGTTACCTCCTACAACTATTACACTTACAAACTTAACAATTATTTTGAGGCCATATATTCAAATACATATTATTTTTATTTTGACCTGGTTCAGCGATTGAGAAATAGGTTTATATAACGTATCTTGTGCCGGCTAATATGTCGCATGGAAAATAAAAATGCGGTATTTATGCATTTCGTGTAAAATTTCAAAGTTTCTAAATCTAATTTTCCTACTGTTTAAAGTGCCTTTGAGGCCTCAACTGATACACCTGAAAATCAAAACTGTAAAAATCCAAAATAGGTAATTTCTTTCTAATAAATTAGTATTCTGCATGCTTAGAACTAGATAAATTGAACTGTTTCTAAACTTGAAATTATAATTATGAACATAACTGTCATTAGAATTTTATAAATTAACTTTATTATGAGATTGGTATAATATTTAGCTCAGTTTATTACCAACCTTATTCTAAAGGTACACTTAAGACCGCAACCCATAAATTATCAATCGGTACTTACATATGTAGGTGCCTCCATTACTGTCCGATTCAACGCCGCAAGAGAACGTTTGATGTTGATTGCAAAGTGTGATAGTAACCTTCGAGGTTTCGGCTATTGTATACTATGTAACGGGATTTGATGATTTTCTGAATTACTGCATCACAATTCGGCAATTAACTTTTCTTGTATTACCTATATGAATATAATCAATGTAATGTAATCGAAAAACATTTAATCAATCGGAAGGAATTATCGTTATTCTTATTTGCACTTGTATAGCCTCACTGGAGGGCTAAAGACTATCTCTCCAAAGTAAGTTTTATATTAGTCGATTATTAATCGATTCCACTGTTCCATCTCTTACTACGAGTACTTCTCCTCACTTCTAACCTACTACGTAAGTATTATTTGCTTAAAAATACTAGAAAAATACATTTATTGTGAGTTTTAAATTAGCTTTGGTACGCGTGCAACAAAATTATTTACTTTGTGTGATATATTCGTTTGGATTGAAATAATAGTTTTATCTAAAGTGTCATACATAATCTCGCCAACATGCTGTGTAGACGAGGAATTTGTTTATTTTTATTTTAGAATTTTATGAATAAGTTATTTAAAAAAAAAAAAGATTATTAACAGTGACCGTATACTGGCTTACATCTGATTGTGTTCGTTTTTGTTGTAGGATTTTTTAAAATAAAATTTTACTATCACATTTTCACAGTTTACGTTCTTGATTCATACAGTGTACATAACATTACATTATTACTGAATTGTCTAAAATATTATATTCCAAACGGAAAGTAGTACACTTAGTTCAGGGTCCGAGTCAGGAATGCGGAGTTGCCCAGTGTTCCAGTCAGTGCAATTGAATCTATTCGTGACTGATCATTTATCATACAATATACATACAGCGAGGCCTGGTTGCCAAGTAGTACGAAGTACAGACCACAATTTGCAATATTCATGAAATGAATGTGTCATTTGTAACAGAACTAATGTACTTGATACAATAATCCTACTAATATTATAAATGCGAAAGTTTATTAGGATGGATGGATGTTTGTTACTCTTTCACGCAAAAACTACTTAACGGATTTGGATGAAACTTTACAGTAATATAGCTTATACATCAGAATAGCACATAGGCTACTATTTGCCGCGATAACCGACATATATGCGGGCGGAGCCGCGGGCAACAACTAGTGATATATAAATTCTTCCTAAGAAAATTAAAAGAGCAACTTCATTTTCGGTGTGCCGTCGCTGAGTCACGAAATAAAAATCATATTAAATTTGTGAGCGGAAATTTGAACAGTCTGTGCATTTTATCAAATTGTTACGGTTTGTCTACAAACAGAGAAACATATTCAGTTAGAATAGTGCTTAACTTTTGTTTTATGATTTACGACAGCAAGTTACAGTATTCTAGCTTTTTTTATTTATTTTGCTGTTTCTTGACTTTGTTGTATTGCCGTATATTATGCCACTGTATTAGGTTATACCGAAAAAAATACATGTAATAGGTTTATCAAATCTTTTTTAACAAATTAACGAATTATTTACGTTATTATACATTTTTGATTAAATAAGAGTCAGGTTTCTCAAGGCCAAATTTTATAACTAAATACAGTTTCATTAAACAGAAAATAAATAATAATTTTAAGTGTAACGGTTATAATAAATAAAAAATAAAACCATTTCGTCAACAAAATCTGCTCTATATAATGCAGTCTCACTATTTTCACCCTGCTTATGTTTTTAACAGAATAATACCATATGGCAGATAAAAGGCACGACAACTACAATGACTAATAGATATAATATAGTGTTAGTGTTAGCGACATTGAGTAACTGTAATAACAGTATATATATATAATTAACGATATTGGAAATGTATATATATTTCCACTACAGTTAGAAAAAATACAATACATTTGCTGTTAATAGAAAAATTGTATGGAGGCCTTATATAGGCTAGATTTTTTTTATGCCATCTAAGGGGAAGTACTCTTAATATTGTAGATAGAAAATTTTACTCAAAGAAAACATTCCTTTATTTTTGAAAAGAAAGAAAACTGCATTCAAAGATTTCCGAAAATCCGCTTGCCACATCCGAGAATCGAACCGACTACAATTTGCATTACAAAATTCCACCCAGTATACCAGGCCACTAAGAAATTATTGCGAAAACGTGCTAACAGTGAAAAATTTAATCCAAGACAATAGGCGAACTACGTATCAGGTGATTCGATATATACTGCAGATTGCATTTGAATGCCTTCGCGAGATTCTACACGTGCATCTTCGCGTTAGGAGGATAGTGGCACAACCTAACCGATGCTCAGAATCAGGCCCGGGTGGTATGGTGTCGTGATATGATAAACAAATTTGAAGCAGGCTTTTCTCGGCGTGTTTACGACACCATTACAGGTGATGAGTCCTGGATTTGTCAATATGATCCAGAAACGACACACCAGTCGACGGTTTGGGTGTTTCAAAACGAATCAACGATTACCAATGTGAAGCGATCTAGAAGCGGAGTGAAGATTTTATTCGCGAGCTTTTTCAATTTGACTGGCTACAAGGTGTCCCTTAACGGAACCGAAGAAGCATCAACGCCGAAAGGTAAACTACTAAATGCTTGGTAGAATAAATTAATAAATAAATATTTAGGACATCTAACACACAATGCCATCTAGTCCCAAGCTAAGCAGAGCTTGTGTTATGGGTACTAGATAACTGAAATAAATACATATATACCTTTTTTTTTTAAATACATACATATTATACATAGAACACACCCAAACTCCGAAACAAATATTGGTAGATCATACAAACATTTGGTCCCACCCGGGAATCGAACCCGAGACTTCATGATCAGCAGTCGCACACGCCAACCGCTAGACCAACGAGGCAGTAAAAGGCAGAAGTTTTCTCTGTTGTGAGCAACAAGCGACCAATCACAGGGCTCCGCGGGCTACTGCTCCACTACGACAACGAACCCACGCACACCGCGCTTAAAACGAGGGACTTCTTAGACAGCACGCCGGTCCAACTTCTAGGTCACCTTCCTTACAGCCCTGACCTAGCACCGTGTGACTTCTTTTTATTCCCGAAAATAAAAAGTCAGCTCAAAGGGATACAATCGTCGCTTTCGTCGCCGGAAGATGCGCTGTCAGCGTTCGAGCAGGCTGTAAACGAGGTGTCTACGGCGGACTGGAAAGTGTTTCGAAAACTGGTTCAGACGTATAAAACTTTGTATAGAGCTAGTGGAGAGTATTTTGAAAAGATTTTATACAAAAATATTTACCTATAGAACACTTTTTTTAATTTTCGCTAATCTTTCTGAGTGTCCCACGTACTTTTTACAGAGGCAACAACTCTTCAATAATACATGTGGCATTGTAGACATCCAAAAGGCAATAATAACAATTAGGTGGGCCGTGGGTCGGAACCTTGATTGACACCTTACTGATATAAATAATTTATTAATTATTAAATATTTTATTCATTACATACATAGTGTACGTATAGTTTTTTTCAATCGAGCCCCTATGACATGAGGTTAACAAAAGAACTCTAGATGTGTAATGTTAGTGTAGATGTCAAATTCTCGTAACCAAAACCACTGTTTCTTAACCACTGAACATGTGCACATGCACCTACTTACTAAATAAGAGAACTATCAAACAATTCACTCAGATTTTGACCTTCACACTCTGTCGCGTTCAAGATTGACATTATTTCCGTGTAATTCTAGCAACACAAACATATAAATTGTCTTCAATGTTACGTTATATCTTTACTTTTTTTATCATTTTAAATACTGACTGGGACATCGATGAAATACCTGTAAAGTAGCTAAGCGAATTTAGTTAAGTCTCAGATCTGTACGTATAAATAAGTAAAGTAAAATGTATGAAGTCAAACCAAAGATTTATTCTGTTAGTCCTGAACTGGAAACAGTTAAATAAATTTAGCCAACTTTGCAAAAACTCGTTACAGTCAGTTACAACTTATAATAAAGTGTTTACGCATATTTTAAGAAAGGACTTTAACGTTTTTTTTTATTACTCCTATTTATCGATGTTGGAAAATCAGTAGTATAAAAAAACAACCGGTTGCACTCCGGGAGTACCGGCAGAAGTGAAAACTTGCACATTAACGTTGTGTATCTTTGATATTTTGGAATGGTTAGGGAATAATTTCGCGCGAATGGCTTTAATTATCGGTATAAAAGTACTGTTATTTATGTAGTAAAATACAATATTAATTAATTGCGCTACCGTTCACAAACATGACAATTTATATTACATTAAAAAAATTACACTTCAGAACTATTGCAATTATTTTAAATTAAAAAGTTTATCTCAGAAAAATCAACTTCCATCCATAATTTTAACGACTTTTTTTTTCTTCGCTGGCGGTATGACGCGCGCATTCCTGCGAAATGGCGGGCTTTTGTTATCGTTAAATGTAAATATTTGTTTTATTGTGATAGTTTTGTTTTTTTTTATATAATGAGTTATGTTATAAGTGTTTAAATACATTTGTGATAGTTTATGAGTGATAGTGTATGTGTAGAAGTTATATATTTTATAATATGAATGGAAATATTGACATCAATGTGTGAAAAAAAAACATCATATACAAATATGTCACATGATTTCTCCTATATGTAAGTTTTTTTTTCAATTAAGTAGTGTATTATTTAGCAAATTTTATAACAATGACAATGATATGCATATTATGTGTTATAATTAGATCTTACGGTACTTACGTACAAAACATATTACGTCTTACGGTGACGTGTCCAGACGCGAGTTTCTGACGCGAGTTTAACATTTTTATCCCATCCCGAAGTAATTTTGCTTCAAAAATTATAATAGCATTACGAATTAAGTCAAAATTAATTCACATCCCTTGCTGTATTTAGATTACACATTCTCGTACTTCAATGTATCTACTAAACCAAGATTAGTTAAAGAAACGGTGTATAATGTATAAAGTGTATAATGAATAATGTTTAAGACAATGTTTAAATGACCTGAGTCCAGACGGTCCGCCGTTCGTTGACCTCGCCGTGCCTGGTAACTTCCACATTGACAATTGCCGACGTTGTTTTACGAGCACAACCGATAACTTGAAGCGTGCCTTATTCCCTTTAAAATCTGCATACCTACTTTCTATCTACCGCCTTATAGAGTTAGGTGAAGTCAGTGAGTAAAATATTTTAAAATCAACACTACATTCTCGCATGACTGTTACAAATGCCCCTGACACGTCATACATCCTTTGAATTGTAAATAAACAATAAGTATTACATACTCTTAGATGAAGCTATCTCTTTTCCTCATTGGTCTATGGGTCTAACGAAAGTTTATTAGAAAAAAACACATATTGATGGAAATATAAATGAAAACACTTTTACTCAACACAGTCGGAGTAATGATAGAACTGAACATAATTTTTGAAGATAGTTAATAAGTGCGACACCGGATAATGTCCATGTAAATACTGAAGTTCACAAAATGATATATTCTGGTGTATTCTGCAAGCGGTGAGAATTTTCTAAGAACAATAAAACACAATCAATGGCCACTGAAATTTTCAATTGATCATAGCGATATAACTGTATAATTTGGAGAACAAATCAACAAGATTCAAAATTGTAACAGTTTACGTTCAGCTCATTGCAGTCAAACTACTTATGATATTAAGAAAATAAGTATAAATAATACAATAAAAATGTTATACTAAGGAATTTATCGACATAACGGACATAAAACGTCACGTATATAAACAGTCATACGAATCTAGAATCTAAACCTTTTTTAATGCTTAAAGTTAGAAAACGGTACATACTTGCCAATTTAATCTATACAAATAAATAAAATTGGAGTGTCCGTATGTAATAATAAAATTACCACTTTTTACGAAATGCATATTTGTGTATACACGGTACATATACCAAAATCTCATTTTTTTACCATTTTTGTCTGTCTGTCGGTCTGTCAGTCTGTCTGTTTGTTCCGGCTAATCTCTAGAACGGCTGGACCGATTTTAACGGGACTTTAACTAGTAGGTAGCTGATGATATAAGGAGTAACTTATATACTACTTCTTATAGACTAACTTTGCCCCGTGGCGTCACCCGCGGTACGACAATAACCGCGGTTAACACCGCTGGTTTCTAATAAATTTCAACTCAAATAAAACCTTTTTTATAAAAATTATATCAATTATTTTTATAACATAGAGTCAAGTGTGTTCTTAATATATTAAGTCATCAGTGCATACGTAAAGAGATATAGGCTTTATGTAGCCATAGGGCCAGCTGGATTGTAAGTAAAAAAAAAACAAAATCCCTTCCAGCTAATCTTAATTCTATGACTATGACAGTCATGCAATATGCCATAGAGCTTGCCTACACAGACACAAAAGGTGTAGACATAAAATTAAATATTTTCTTCGGACTATCGGCTTCGGACTAAGACTAAGGTATAGTCATAACGAAAGTAACAATAGCTTAGTGTATTCTATTCTTATTCATTCCTGAGTAAAATTCATTTCATAAACACAGCTAGAATGTTCTATTAATGCACTTATTCCGTTATACGTATTAAGCTAAAAAACTCTAAAATATCGCATTTTCAGTCATAAAAAGTTATTACTATAATGGTCTAATAGCAAATAAATTATGTATTGTCCAATTCTATATTGACAGCTACTGTAATTATGGATACAATCATCTTCGTTGGACAGTATATTATTATTATTATTTATAGAATAGGGGGCAAACGAGCAGACCATGGACACCCGCGACACCAGAGGCGTTTCAAGTGTGTTGCCGGCTTTTGGTCAATGGGAAGGGGGAGGGGGGAGGGGTTTGGCGCATGGTAGACACAGCGCAAGGGCTGTTTCACAACCGTTTTCTGTGAGGCCGTGGTATCACTCCGGTCGAGCCGGCCCGTTCAGACTGTATTTATATAATTTTTACACCTTATCAAATTTCTGTAAGACAAAAATATTTGGTTATTCCCAATCCCATTTAATGTATTCGGAAAGTAATCATGTATGTAATTTATTTCTTATGTTCATATTTATGAATATACAACAAAACAATATGCCTAATTGAGCTTAACAAATTGGAAAATAATAAATAACTCATAGCTGTCAATTTTAACGTCAACGAAGTTTTAAAGCAGACGGTTGAACGGTATACAATGACACACAAATCACACAATTCTTTTATTTTGTTATGTTTTTCGATGTCTATCTGTGAATCCTGAAATATGTGAAAGACGTCGCATATTCATGTGAATATAAACTTTTAATGTTGTTATTTTAAATCATTATAGCAAGTATGCGTTAACGCTAGAATGACACGAGATTCTTATTTACTTATAGCATAACATATTTCTATACTTATGGATAAGGTACTAAGCCAGTCGAATAGATCCAACTTTTGATCGTAACTAATATTTGTATATAAATGCTATTTTGAATTTATCTTATTCGTTTGTGTTTTACTTTTGTGGTAATAAACCTTATTTTATCAACCGCTCATAACCAAATTAAGCAGTAGGTACCTTCCATCCAAAAGAAATGTATTGGTTTTTGAGGGAATATTGATTGATTGTCATTATAAGACCAAACAAGAACTGTTGATACAGGCACTAAAATGCTGTTTAATTTACGTGTAAAATTAAGTAATTATCAAAGATATTTTTTTTTATATATAATATTTACAGTTTAAAACATTTGTAACCTTAGTAACGAGGAAAACAAATATTCTGATGACGAAACATTATTAGTTATGCAACACTACAAACAACAACACTGCTACAAAGCACTTCAAGGTCTACATAATATACGACAATTATTAAAATAAACGTACATCTTGAACTCTAACTCGAAACCTATTAAACTGCTCTGGGTGCAGATAATTCTAGGAAGTTATCAAGCTGGGTCGTGTGGATAGGATCGTGAGCGCTCGTCGACGTCGCTAGGGGCGCGACCCTTTACAGCCTGTTTATATAGTCGAACCTTCAGCCGTCATGCGACTGAGTAACCGACTTCCATCATTCTCTCAGACATCTGATAGCGCTACATAATTTTATTTAGTATGTAAACAGCCTTTTTGTAATTCTCATAGGGTGGTCTTGTCTTCCGTTTGTATCTCATATGTTTAAGAGCATGAAAATGTAGTACACGTCGTTTCCATTTATAGAGTAGGTAGTTGTTAGATTTATTCAGAATGTTTTAATGATACAAATCTGTTTTTTTTTTTACTTAGTAGGCGTATGAAAGTGGTTTGTAAATTTTTGCCTTAGTCTTTGTATTCTGGTAATTTTTGAACACTTTCTTTCTGTTCCGGTGCGTTAAATCTCTTGAACACATCGATAACATCTATGTAAGATTAGTAGAAAAAAAGTAGAAAGATATACTGTACGCGTAACATGGTATGGTTTCAGTGGTGGTCTCAAAGAATTTAAAGATCTTCTTGTATACCAATAAATAATTAATCAGTGACAATATAGTACGTGGAGAAATATCTTCGTCATTCTTTTGTTTGGTTGCTTGATTGAAAGATATATTAGATATATTGACTGCCTCGTTGGTCTCGCAGTTGGCGTGTGCGACTGCTGATCATGAGGTCTCGGGTTCGATTCCCGGGTCGGATCAAATGTTTGTATGATCTACAAATATTTGTTTCGGAGTTTGGGTGTTTTCTATGTATAATATGTATGTATTTACAAAAAAAAATAGATATTTATTTGTATCAGTTATCTAGTACCCATAACACAAGCTCTGCTTAGCTTGGGACTAGATGGCGTTGTGTGTTAGATGTCCGAAATATTTATTTATATTCTTACATAAACTCTTAACCTTACATGTTTAGTCGATTGAATTGTTAAGTAATTGATTAATAAAAACTAGAGATTATCAATTATCGTTTTGAAACTGGACGCATAAAGTCGTAGTAGTCTATTAATAAATAAGTTGTCAGCGTAAAACAGACAAGACATAGAAAATAATAGCACTCATCTGTAACTCATTTACTAGGCCCTACTTATATACAATTGGTGGACAATAGAGCAAATTCTAAACATCAAATGATTTCGCAATACTACTCGAGATAATGTTGGACCCCGCTTAGTATGGAACCGTCTGTCCGCAGACCATGATACATAGATTGTGATGGAGATTTTACATTATGGAGCCCGTGTCGTAACGGTTTGTTGGTTTATTTGTCGACTAATGTAACTACGTCCTCTAGCTTTGAGGTCGCTATCAAATCATACTGCAATTTACACATGTTATATTAGTGTATATATGTATTTAAATTACTACACATATCAAGACACAAATGTCAATATCAGTTTTTGTTTGTTTATTGAGCTCGCTCCTATTCTTCTTATCCAATGAATAGGAAATTTTTGAAACTTTAAACCAGAAAAAGATTTCGGTTTCTCAAAGATAGAACATATACGATACACATTTAGAATTGAAGTGCAATAGCATTACCATAATTTAAGGTTTCAATTAAATCTTCTATACAAATAAAATTGGAGTGTCTTTTTGTATTATCAAAATAACTGCTTTTTAATAAATGCATATGTATGTATACACGATACATGTACCGAAATAACACTTTTTATTTTTGTCTGTCTGTTTGTTCTGGGTAATCTCTGGAACGACTGGACCGATTTTGACAGGACTTTCACTGGCAGATAGCTGATGATCCAAGGAGTAATTTTCAGAAAGACAGACAAAAAAAATTAAATACATTTTTGGTGTACCGTGTATACATACATTTAGTAAAAAGCGATTATTTTAATATTACAAACAGACACTCCAATTTTATTTATTTGTATAGATATAGATAATTCACCTTAATTTTGTCATTAATTTATTACGTAGATACTCATTGTGGACATATGAATCAATGAGACAATATGAATGCATGCATGGTTGCGTGCACTCGCCGTATAAGGAAACTAGTGGTAGCGATGACTGCAGGAAGTTTATGTACAGCGTTCCTTATGAGCTACTTATACAAGCTATTATAAATTTAGTGCATTCATTTAATGATCTTATGCTAGTATTAAACTTTTTTACTGTTGTAATAATATATTGACAGGCTATGTATGTATGTTCATCTGTTCCTCATAGCTCCTCAACTACTTATTAGAACTGGACCAATGAGATATCGTTAGAAGTGTCTTGATCTTCCGCTGGTTGTAGGCTATATATATGACGTCTAGCCGCCATAAAGTACTGTATTAAAAAATCTAATTGAGATAAATATGCCGTGTTTGTTATCATTCGAAAGAGCGTTACTTGTACATTTAAAAAAATACATATATTATTAGCATTGCTCGTGACTTTATCCGTATTTATTCGATAAATGTGATATTTTTATGGTATGTTTGTCTCTGCCATGATTCTTTCTAAACTACTAGTCAGAATAAGATAAATGAGGCACCGTTAGAAGCGTCTTGATCGTCCGCTGGTTATAGGCTATAAAACGTGTCACTGAATCTAATGTGGCGCCCTCTAGCCTACATAAAGTACTGTATAAAAAATAAATTTGAGATAAATAAGCCGTGTTTGGCATCATTGGAAAGGGCGTTACTTTTACATTTTGAAAAATATACATGTTGTTAGCATTTCCTAATTAAAGAAATTAGTATTATAACGGCAGCAAAACATTTAAAATAAAAAGTTGTAAAAACTAAAACCTAACTACGACGCTGAAAAAGTATGAAAAGCTGTAGTCACACGTTACATAGAAACGTAAGGTACGTTTTACAACACACAACACTTTAACAAGGTGTTTAGTCGGGTTTTAGTTTTTACTTCTTTTTTAAGTATGTGACTCTACTCTGCCTAATGGTTGTAATGATGGAAAGCATGAGCAAAATCTAAGAGTAGCTGTCACTATACTCATTGTGACATAAGAGTTTTTTATTGTGATTTCCGACTTTAACACACAACGCGGTTTATTTCCAAACTAAGCAGAGCTTGTATTATAGGTACTACACAACTCATAATTTTTTTATAACATATAAATATTATACATGGAAACACCCAAACTCTGAAATAAATACTTACAGATCATACAAACATTTGATCCGGCCCGGGAATGGAGCACAGCAGTCGCATAGGTACACTACCATTGCGCTACCGAGGCAGTTGATTCCAATAATGCAGCATGGTAAGCCACACTATATCGGCCCGTTGAGAAGCTTTTGCATCATTCGGCCTCCGGTCTCGCACTCATCAACGAAACACGATAGCACGAATGCTATCATTTTAGGTTGGTTTTCTGCAAGAAACAGACTGTAGTTTGTATTCTTTGGAAATTGAACAATGATCTAAAATACTATTTATATTTTTACCCGACTACGGCAAAGCCAAAGGAGGGTTATTACATTCGACGCTGGGTGTGACTTTTTATAATGTATGTTTGTAACATCAATCTTCGGGTTTCCTTGCAAGTTATGGAAGTGATTTCGTGAGTGGTATGGAAGTACTTATATTAAAGGAGGCCTCAGGCGTGAGCTACTTTGACCACTAGGCACGGTGCTAGATTCTGCCGTCAGAAAGATGACAGATGATAGTCATGAATGCGACTGCAGGAATTGTCGATTTCTATAATTTATCGTTTCTGATAGTTAAACTAATCTTTGAATTATTAAATTTGAATAGTGATTGAAAATTATTTTCAGGCCTTTTGCATTTGTTTATATTTTTAACATAAGTTTAGAAAGCTGAAACTGACGCAATAACATCAATTCATATCATTTTAACAAAAAAGAGTGCATTTACTTTCTATGTAGATGTTATATAAATGCTTTGTCATATGATATTTTTTTTAAATTAAATACTTGTCTATGTTTAGTTTGTTTCATTTTATAATATTAACATATTTTAATAGTATAAGCAGGTTTATTAGAATTTTTTTTTTAAATCTTAACAACTGTATTACATTTAATGTTTTAACATTAACAATTTCAACTTATGGAAAAAAATTAACAAAACCTAGATATAAAAATGACGTAGTTACTAGAATGCAGATTTCAAGAACAAAAACAACGCCTGTTGTTTTCATGCCTAATTACTTCAACACCAAGTAATACATAGAATTGAGATGCAATTGAGATTATGTATTATGTCATTATATTATTTTATTTCAAGTTTCCATAAAATTGATTTGAAGCTGAAGCCCTGGGGTATTTTGAGCAGAAAATTGACGTATTTCCCATATCCCCGGGCTATCGTTCTAACACGTACACTCTTTGCGGGGCACCCATCGCATTTGACATGCATGTGCAAACATTTGTTTTCCAGATAAAATGAAGTAACAACGATGTCCTATTATATCCGCGAAATAATAGTTTCAACAACCACAATAATTTCGTTGAAATGTTTGTCATATTAAAACCGCCACGGTTTTTAATGGGTAGTTTTTGTTTGAAGTAATATACATATTATGTATTAGTAGAAGATCCGACCCTAGATCGACCTTCACCGAGCTGATAATAGAACTTATCTATACTACTACGCAAATAAATAAAATTTGAGTGTCTGTTTGTAATATTAAAATAACCGCTTTTAATAAATGCATATGTATGTATACACGATACTTGTACCAATTTTTTTATTATTTTTATTTTTTTAGACTAGCTTCGTTCCGCGGCGTTACCCGCAGAAGGATAATAACCGCGGCTAACACCGCGAGGTTAAGCTAGTTTATGAAGATAGTCTAAAAAAGTAGCCTAAGTTACTCCTTAGATTATCAGCCAGTGAAAGTCCCGTCAAAATCGGTCCAGCCGTTCCAGAGATTACCTGAAACAACCAAACAGACAGACAGATAAAAAAAATTTAAAGCGCATTTTTGGTATATGTACCGTGTATACATACAGATGCTTTTATTAAAAAACGATTATTTTAATATTACAAACAGACACTCCAATTTTATTTGTATAGATACATATTACTAGCAGGTCATTCAAAATATTTGCAATCACAGAAAAATAATCCTTAGAATAGTCTGAGGATTATCAAAGACCAGATGAGCTTCAATAACTAAATTAAACACTAACTTTTTCTTTTGTCAACAGAACACAGAAACTTCAGGCGAGTTCACGCCCGTGGTCACAGCGACATGCAAGACAGGAATAATGGCGATAAACTTATTGTTCAATCAACCCTTCAATGGTGTCGTACATGCCAGAGAATTCAGGTAACTTACATAAATATACTCAGTACATAAACTAACTTCACTTTATATTTAAACTAGCTGACCCACGTAACCTCATTTGCGTCTCCTATTGCCCGTAGCGTAACAAATTTCCCCCGTTTTTTAAACATTCTTCATTGATGCTCCGCTCGTATTGGTCTTAGCGTGATGATATATAGCCTATAGCCTTCCTCGATAAATGGACTATCTAACACTGAAATATTTTTAATCGGTATAGTAGTTCCTACACAACAAACAAACAAACTCTTCAGCTTTATATATTAGTATAGATAAAAATATAAAGTTGGTTTATGCATGGGCAACGTAGGTCCTTGAGGGAGGCTTTTGTCCGGCTCTGGGAGGGGTCCGGGTGTCTTAATAACCCAGATCCCTCTCATCTCAGGCGCATAGTGGTACTTGGTGTGGTTTGAGTCAGTCCGATTCCGACACATCACGCCGCTACAAACCCCAGTGGGGTGACGGCCCGTAGGGGTTTCCACACATAAAACAGGCATATGTTTAGCAGTTGTTGTTGGTTGGTTGTCTTTTGGCTGAGATGTAGAAACGTTTCAAAAACTCAACAAGTTCTGTATCGATTGAGCTTCAAATTTTGACATGATATACCTACCTCCAACTCGCTTTAAAGATTTTTTTAATCTACTTTTTCCAACCACAATGTATTATAGCGCCTTGCAGAATACACCTAGTTTAAAATAATTTTCGCGTTACAAGACCTACACCATGTCCAAAAAATTTAACAATAGAAGGAAACTTTTTTACTTCGTGGTCTTACCTTGACACTCTAACATTCTTATCTAGGCCAGAGCACAATTCAGTTACGTAATACCTTAAAGGAAGAATTCCTCAAAGTTTGCAGATATTATTTATATTTAAACAAGTAAAACATAAGCGAGTATAAATAAAATGGCTGACACCGCTATTTTATGAACATCTTCCACTATATTTCGCCAATTTTTTTTTTCTATTTTTCCATTATTTCATAGTTTTCATACCAAATATAGGTTTATTTATGAAAATACTAAATTTTACCAACAACTCCCTCGCGTGTATGTTGGTTATCACTGTAAAAAGTAGCCTAAGTCCTTCCTCAAGAATCAAAATATTTCCACGGCAAATTTAATTGAAATCGGTGCAGTGGGTAAAAGCATTTTAGATAGACAGAGTTGCTTTTAAATTTGTAATACTAAACATGGAATATGGAGAACACGATCCTTTACTTGTAAGTTAGAACGTATGTTTCTTTAGCGACAATAACACTATTGACTATTTATTCAGTAAACATGACATTTTCGTTCTTCACTTAATGTATTAATTTGATGTTGTATTTTATTAAGTCGACACACACGAAAATATATCAAAAGATATATGTAAATCTGACTATCGAACAAGGTAGAATATTACTTACTTAATGTGTGGCAGTGATAGCTTAAGGCCTAATGTTAAATTATACAAATTTCAGAACACCGGCATGTATGGCTTTGGGTAACGGCACCGAATCTCTCAGCTTTGACATCAACTTGATAGCAGCACAAGGATCACCACAGTACTGCGGTGTCTTTTGGAATAATGTGAGTATCTCAATAACCATACTAAGTATTGAATTAGTCAGTAAATATTAACCATCAACATACATAATATTTACTCACAATATCCAATCTGTTTTAAAGATTATTTTCACCTATTTTTCAGAGTCATTTTGCCCCTTATTTCTCCTCCATTCAACCATAATATGCCACATCAAAGCGTAACAGTGTACAGCTAGTTATTATAAAAAGTTTAACTGCATTTGACGTAAAATATTTACAGGTACCGAATGACATGGTCACAAATATCTACTAACTTGTGTGACTCATATAGATCCAGTCATAAGTTATAGCGAAATACGTGCGAGCTTTTCCTCTCATTATTATGCTTCAACCTGGTTTAGGTCGTAAAGCTAAACATTTTTCTTAAAATAATAAAAAGCTGCTTTTGCTAATGACAGCTTTACTCGTAGCTGAAAATTTTAACTATATACATATTCACTAAATTCCAGCGTACAGATGAGCGGTCGTTGCCGTTGGCGGTTCGTGTGCACAGGACTTTGGAGCTGGCAGACGACAAATTTTATGTCATCACTTGTGGCAAGGCTGGCTTCAGAAATGCACGGTACATATTATGCATTCAATTATTTACATAGGTCTATTCTACACAATACGTGCCTGCTTTGATTGACCACTAATTACAACTTGTATTAGATACATAAAATATTCTTAGTAAATCAATAAGAATATAAATGGAAATAAAATAGTTGGTAGTTGATAAGTATCTTTTCGATCTCCACCTTACGTTTGAACATTTATTGTTATTAGTAGATATTATTTATGCTTATAATATATGGAGGTTTCATAAAACTCGGTTCAAAAAAATTCTGAACTTTGTTCAACAACTGTTAATCAAAATAACACTTAATTCAGTTCTATACCGCGCCGCAATTAATGCTCCACTCTATTTTTATATTTTAAGCATATTATTTTCTATGTGACAGTCACAATGGTAAATGTAGGTTTTTTGCATCACAACTTTAAATTGCAATATACATTGTAATTAAAAACGTTTAAATAAATACCTAAAGGTAAAAAATCTACCAAACTCTCATGCGGAACACTGTAGTATATTTTTAACTATGAAAACAAATCTAATAAATAATCTAATAAATCTAAATAATTTTTGCAAAGATAAGCGAGACCTGCGAAATCCGGACTAGTAGTAATCTTAAGCTTAGTAGTTAGTGATCCATTTCTACTGTTATCGAGACAAATTCTCAAATATTTCCTTAATCGCATACTTCGACTCCCACAACTCACAAGCTAGACCGGTTTATTTCGTGATGAAGGTCGCCAATATCAGCTACAAGTCCCCTTAAGTACTTTATTTTTTAATGTAGTCGGTTAAAATTGCTAAATGTAACATTTTAAGTTTTATGATTTCAGAAACGAAACTTCACTCGTATCTCTGCGAATGTTAGATTCACAAGGTCGAAAAGTTCTAAACGCGGCGTTTGGTCTCCCTTACACGCTACGAGCTGAGATTAGCAAACCTGATGGTAAGACAATGCTGAATTTGCCATAAACATGTTTAGTCAACCAGTTTTTTTTTTTATAAAAACTCTAATAAAAAACCAAATAGCATTTTTTCTACTAATATCAACAATCATCTCTCATCGCCGTGCTCTCTGCACTGAAACCGTACTGCGTCTGAAACATTATCCGCTAACAATTTTTACTTACAGGAACACATGGAATTCGATTAAAAAACTGTTTTGCGTTTAACATGCGAAATAATACAGTGGCTCTTCTAGACAACAAGGGGTAAGTTGATATTTCGCAAATCTTACAACAAAACAGATTGTTTTTAATCAAACACATAGATATTAAGCAAAGCTGCGTTATCATTTTTACAGATGTCCAGTAAAACAGCAATCGGTGGTAGTGAAGTCAGAGAGTGGGGTAGCTGAGCTTGCGATAGCATCTATGTTCCGATTTCCGGACTCTTCGCAGGTCAACTTTCAGTGCGATGTGTCCCTTTGTAGAGGTAAATATTTGTTTAGAAATGCTGTTAACGTAATGTCATTTAATGGGTGGGTAAATAATTTACTACACCTACGTTTTATAGTAATCGTGTAACTATGTGTGTACTAATAAAGTTCTTTATCATACAAGTAAAAGAAGATAGAAATAATAATAAACATCAAAATACCTACTTTACAAGATCTCTTCACCACCTAACGGGAAAGCCTGTGATGTACCTACATAAGTGCATTAAAACGTCAAAACATAGCTGCTATATACACTTATAGAGTAAAAAACAGTTTTTACAAAATAATTATATACCTAACACATCTAACTGAAATCCATACTATTTTTTTTTTATTTATTTACACTTCCTGCATTACAATTGCACGAGGCGGACTTAATGCCACATGGCATTATTTATAGGCCAATATTATAAATTCGAAAATGCTTTTTACCCGTTAGGTGAAAAGCAAAATATGGAAGCGAAAAAGAAGAGGTTACGCTCAACCCCTCCTTTCTTAACGGAAAACCTAAAAAGGTAACGTAGTTATTTTTTTCGGTTGTTCATGCTGGTTTGCCTCTATACCATAAAAATAAACCAATAGGTATTTACCTTGTTCCTAATTAGAACGTACGTATCTTTTTCCAGGAACATGTTCAGCAATAGACTGCAGTACAGAATCGCCTTTGGAGAAAACTGACGAGGAGAGCACTGTCACTGCTTCCACAGGCATCTTCGTCCTTGATCCTAACGATGCTGCTGGTAAATAACGTTATTACTTACCTACTCCAAAAATATTTTCCAAATTCAAATTACAATTTACAGATGAATTCGTTACTTCTTTTTTGTACCTAGGTAAAATTTACTCATAGCTAGCATGGTTCATAGGAGCCCAAGCGGGGATGTCGAGGTTCACTAAAGCGCGACAGATGTAGAATTTACGGGCACCTGGTATCCGGTTAAGTACCTCCACCAAATATGAGCCCCATATATATGGCCGCCAGTCAAGGTTCAAAGATCAGATTAGTAAAAAAAAATATCATTAGAAATTCTCGAGCGCGTCAGACTTATGGTAGGTTGAGTTAATTACATGTTAAAAAGTGTATATTTCACTAATCCGGCAATTTGAGAGTGATGTAAAGAAAGTGGAAGGCTACGAAGTTGAAACGAAACGTGGCTAAATATATTTTTATTTTTATTGAAATAATTCAAGGATAACGAAAAATATGTAATCCGACGATTTCCACAAGCCGAAGTAACAAAAAAATCGTCGATAAAGTTTAATGCGTGCAGCTGCATGCTGCCTATAGTCCCAGTGTAAGATCACAAGGAATTCCATATTTCCGGTCCTCAACAAACAAGAGCAGCAGATTTTACGAAAGATTTGAAACATATAAGTTTAAGGAAGCTATTGCCAAGTTTTTAATCAATCATTAGGCTGTTCAGGAGATGGTAACGATTATATTATCGGTAGTACCGTAATTTATATAATACATGATTTGTGTTATGAAGAATCTGTTACTGATATTAAAGAAAGACACATCATTAATTATAAGTTGTCATGCCCTGATCACGAAGAAGCGGATACAAAGATAGCATTTTTTGCTTTGCAACAAAATGAACAATCTACTATTACTATCAGAACTCCTGATACTGGTCATCATGTTGGCGAATATGGAAAACCTGCAAGCAAGATTAACATACGTACATTATTAAGGATCCGTAGGACATGAATGCTATCAATATCTGTCGCGCTCGAGTATGTCCATGCAAGTTTTTTTATGCAAGCCTTTTAAGTAAATCCCCATTTAGGATCGTGTGTGGGCTCCCATACTATCAGGCGTTGTTCTCAGTAAGCTGTTTTAAAAAGCGACAAAAAGAAGACCTACACTATTTTTTTAAATTGACCAGTAGGTAAATCTAGTCTTTTTCTATTATATACACTCGCTATACTATAATGATCGAATAAATAGTTTTGTAGTGTTATTTCTATCAACAGACTGTTTATAGATAAGGTTAGTTAAAAATTTAGAAAAATTCCGTCCTGATCAAGGGTACATTCCACTGGACCCTTGCAAATCTGGTCATCCTATACCACTCGGGATACCTAGCAACACTAATAGAGGCTCACTAACTAACATGTTGCCATCAATAATTTGACCGCCTTCTGGTGACAGGTTTATTGTTCATTTCTCCAACGAACTAATTAGTAGAAGTCATGTTTAGCTTAGAATTTAAAAAAAGACTAAGGTACTTCTCTGGTTTTCGTACAAGTCAATACAAGTACTGAGCAACATACAATATTACGAGTAGGTAACATTAGTACCAAGTCTTTTCAACAGTCTTTTCAAAGATTCCATGGGTTTTAATGAATAAATAAATATATGTATTTTAGTGGCAGCATTGGCGTGTACGGATGGCAGCGTACGTCCGCTGTGGCTGCTGTACCTCGCCATCGCGCTCGGCGTCATGTTCATCGTCATGCTGCTAATCAACTGCTTCCTATGTACGGCTATGACTTGCTCATGTGCAAGAACAGATGTAAGTTATCTATGATGTTTGTTCTTGTTTCTTGAACGGTCTAAATTTACAATGTTAGGTGGAACAGCACGTCACAAAATTTGAGTCAAGCCTTAAATTTAAAATATTTTCATAAAAATAAAGCATCCTTGTATGGTAATAGGTAATTGAGAAAGATCCATCCGTGGTGGAAGATTACGACCCGTACCGAAGCTGGCATGGAAGTCAATATGGGAGCCGATATCCATCCTCTACCATACATTCTGCAAGGTAGGTGTTTACGCCTTTCATATTAAACTTATTTATTGGCAAGCAATATAATTGTGTGATACGTAATTCGAGAAGACAGGGAGTGTTGCCAGATTAGGAAAACTTGTCAGTAGCATAGACAGTATTTACTACAAACATAAAACGTACATAAAACTACATGTTCAAACCAGTGATTCATTCAGGCAATATGAAAATTTTATCTACAGTTCAACTAGAAAAATATTACAAAGGTTATGTTTTTATATGAAATTTTTATATTTTTTTTATATAAATATTAAAAACTGCCACTAAACTTTGTTTCACCCGAACAGTGGCACAGTCGATTTGCTCCCCTGTAAAGTAGACATTTTAAGTTTAGGTACTCACTATTAAGAACTTAGATTAAGAAAATAGATTGAAATAGTTGTCACAAGTTTTTACACCATCTTTGTCAATTCCACTTCTTTCAATTTCTATGCATAAAATTATATCAACCTCTCCTACTAAACTTATTTATAATCCTGCCTGACTATTCATTATCATATAGTTTGCATATTGCTTTGTGTGTTTTGTAATAATTTTAACGTAACAGTTTTTCTCTACAACAAGTATAATGTAGAAGATAAAACAGCATTTACTCTCAGATAATGAAACCAATCAAGAAAAACGGATGTTTTCATAGCTTTTTGTCTACAAGTAGGTACCTACCTACTTAGATATGTTAGGGTCAGAAAAGTCGTGCCCGAGTTGGTATAAGCAACTTTCATAAATGTAAACTACCCATATTAAAGGTTAAAACAAGGTTTATTTACCTTTAATTGCGTGCCGTAAAACCTGCGACATTAACTTGACATTTGTATCACAGGTCAATCTCGGACAATAGTGACCACTACGCGATAGTGCAATCAAGGCCAGGCAGTCGACATTCCGGCATGCACAGAAATAGACATTAATCAGGTATTGCCCAATATCCAACTAATATTGTAAATGCCAAACTGAGTTTATTTCTTTGTTTGTATTGCTTTTACGTCTTAACGCAACTAGTAATCGTGAACTTTGGCATACACGTTGCCAAAGCTACAAAAAGGGAGATGCTATGGTACCTACGTTTCAGTATTTAATCTATTCGAAATAACTGTCTCTAAGAATAGTCAATTTGCAAATGTAAATAAAAGTAAGAGCAAATAGGACAAAAGATAATAAATGATAAAATAGCTATGCGAAGCATTTTAAAGATGTCGGTGACTACACCGTGAAGTGGTGTTATTTATAAATAAAAAATGTAGTTTTTGTGGGTCACTGCAATCCTTACCCACCTACTAATCAGTATTAATCAATCGGTTAAGGTCAAAAGTTACATGATAAAAGTATGGATAAGAATATCTTACACGTTACCTCTAGTGATTGAGATTTGTAAAAATACCAAATTGTTATTATCTCGTGCTCAAAAAACAACTCATTATTATGACTAAAACCAAACCACACAACACACAACAGTCATAAATAAATAGGTAAATACTCTATCATTTTATTGATGAAAAGCCAATAATTATAATTTCCTGTCATAACTGCAAGTTCTGTGTTGCCATAATGCAAAATTCATTTTACACATTTTAACGTTTATTTGCATAATGCCATCTATAACTATTTTAACAGAGCTTTCATGATTCATCGTTTTCTTGCGAGGATTCATTCTGTAATGATACTACATTCTTTTTAACGACGACGTATTTTTTATGAGTGACGTTCGTTTAAGATGTAAGTGATGTAACACGTATACAATATTTCTAACTATATCTTATTATTCTTCCAGTGTAATGTAGACACGAAACTTAATTTTAAAAGACATTATATTAAGGTGATGTTTTCATTATTAACATAAATACTTGTCTGTTCCCAGAAGCTCAAAGCTGTGACACGAACGAAGACAATAAAGATTTCTTATAACAGATAAGTAACATACGTCCATTAGCTTATAATTGTAGTATTGAATTTTTTACTGTGACGTAGGTACCTATTGTGACATAACTGATATTAATATCTATACAATTAACTAAATTTTAAACTTTACAATACTGAAAATTCCTATATTCTTTACAATTTTACTAAATAATACTGAAACATAAGATACATACCGAAGGTGCTTTAGATCACAAATTAATTACTTTTGATGAAACGATTACTTTCCTGACACTTTTGGAATAGTTTTTTTACAGACTGTCGTTAACATTCTGTTGATGAACAGAATAGTAAGAACGCCAAAATAATGGCTGTTTAGAAAGAAGTTATATGGTTTTCCGAAAGTTTTTAACTACAAATTTTAAAGGAACAAAATTGGATAAAGCATTGTTATCGTTTCATAAGTATAGACAATAGTAAACTAGACGTGTTATTGAGAAAAAAATATGTTACTCTTCAGCTAATGAATTTAACTTGTGCCATTTAATATGCGAGTACCTTATGTGGTTTGTAAGATGTAGACAGTGTGTTATAATAGGCGAAAAGTGCATGTAATGGTCTGGTAAAAGTAACTCTTATTCGTCCAAAAAAAGATCTTTGCTACTCCATGATTACACTTCGAACTGCTTGTATTACTGCCGAATGATGTTGCGTTCGAACAAATACCTGATACAACGAATTCGTCCAAAAACATGTCAATTATTTAAATTTGTAGCTATGAAGCTTATATTAATAGTAAACCTAATCTATACTTTATGTAAGTTTTGTTTGTACATTTTGAAAGTGTTGTTATTTAAGCATTTAATAGATTTGAACTTTCTTCAAATGAATGATGATAATTATAACTTATATAAAAATATGTAAAATTACACTATTAAAATTTAGAACACCAATTCGCTTCCACCAGGCGACTTATGGAGATTAGGTTTTAATTGCAATAAAAGTGTAACCATCTCTGGTCACGCATGTAATCTATTATATCCATCAGTTTTGGTGTAATTTGTTACAGGAAATATTTACGTTTCTACTGTAAAATTCGTGTAATTTAACATAAAAGGATTAAAGGAGCAGATGAGAGGATAACTGTAAAAACAGTTTAAGTTTTAATATAATAAGATTATATGAAAGTACCACATCATCACTGTGAATTAATTTAGAATATTCCTGTATACTAGATAAATGTAATTTTATTTTTTATGAGTGAAGTATTAATGTAGGCGTATAAATGTACTTCTTGTTCTTATGTATATATAATTTTAGCCTTTAAGTAATAAAACATTTGTGTGGATGCGTTATGTTTACAAATTAAAAACTAGGTAATATTAAGTTTAGTTAGGTTAACTAATAAATTCTTGTAACACTACATGGTTTGTTTTTTTTTTCATATTATGCTAAGATTTCAAAGAGGTATCTTTTTTTGCCAGAATACAAACAGGTATCCTGCGGCGATACGGCGCGGCGGCCAGTCGTCAGTTGTATTGAACACGGAACCGCGGCACGCACGTAGGGAAATATATTGTATACTAGCTGCCCCGGCAAACGTCGTTTTGCCATAATTTTTTTTTTAAGGATGGGTGACCCTTACCATTTAGGGGGATGAAAAATAGATGTTGTTCGATTCTTAGACCTACTCAATATGCTCACAAAATTTCATGAGAATCGGTCAAGCCGTTTCGGAGGAGTTTGGCAACTAAAACTGTGACACGAGAATATTATAATATTCACCGTGGGAGAGGCCACGCTTTGGCACGGATGGCCCGGCTCGACCGGAGTAATAGCACGGCCTCACAGAAAACCGGTGAGAAACAGCGCTTGCGCTGTGTTTCACCGAATAAGTGAGGATACCGGAGGCCCATACCCCAACCCCTCTTCCATCCCCCTCCCTATCCCCCAAAAGCCGGCAACGCCCTTGTGACGCCTTTGGTTTTGCGAGTGTCCATGGGACGCGTTAATCGCTTACCATCAGGCGACACGTCTGCTCGTTTGCCCCTATTCCAAAAAAAAATACCTCGTGCTGATGTGTATTTTATTAAGAGTAATCTGGTCAATCAGGACTTGGTATTTACATTCTAGTATTTATCTCTTACAACCATAAATCAATGATTTGGTAAATCAAGGTAAGTAAGGTAAGGTAAATAACATGTCTATTCTACTCATCATTCTGGGGCTACTTACGGTTATTGAGTGACGCTTAGAGAAATTGGACACTTACGCCAAGTTTTTGACTACCTCCAAATCTTTGTTAATGCGAACAATTGCTTCCACTACACTATCGGGGCTGGTTTGAGAATAAATTTGAAGGTCATCGGCATACCAATGATAAGTACACTGTAGATCGAGAGTAATTAGATTGATAAACATCGAAAATAAGAGAGGAGATAAGATGCCACCTGGGACGCCAGAAACGAGATCACACCAACTTGATCACTGATAATCACCGTCAAATGGGCCATCTCTTCATTTAAGAAAGATAAATGAAAAGACGGGTCATCTGCCATGTATTGTCATCTATACATCTATACAAATAAATAAAATTGGAGTGTCTGTTTGTAATATTAAAATAACCGCTTTTTACTAAATGCATATATATGTATACACGGTACATATACCGAAAGTGTAGTTGAAAAATTTTTTGTCTGTCTGTCTGTCTGTCTGTCGGTCTGTCTGTCTGTCTGTTTGTTCCAGGTAATCTCTGGAATGGCTGGACGGATTTTGACGGGACTTTCACTGGCAGATAGCTGATGATCCGGGGAGTAACTTAGGCTACTTTTTTTAGACTAACTTTGTCCCGCGGCGTTACTCACGGTACAACTATAACCGCGGGTAACACCGCGGGGTTCAGCTAGTATACTATAAAAAACTATGAGACACCTTTTTGTAATTTGTTGTTCCCAACTCGTATTTTTAGAGACAGCCGAGAGCTATTGTTCCGTGACCATATTGTGAAATTAAACAGTTGGGATGACAGTGGTATAAGGTATTGGGCATCAAAAGTGTAACAAATGTATTGTGCATAATATGGTCATTAGCAAATTTAACTAGTTTGTAGGGCTTGCCCAAACATTAAAGTTTCGTTTCTTTTATCGGATATTAAAAGTTTTGTTTCTTTTATCGGATATTCTACACTTGTCAACTTAAAGAACTAACTATAGCATTCGAATTGCCTACAATAACATCTTATTTGTGGCAACTCGTGGGACTACAACACATTGTCCCACTTACAGTTTATATCTATGTCCGAGATAATTCCTTTGAAGTTTTTCTAGGACAACATGACTTAAACTAAAAAGAAAACACAAATTTATTGCACACAGAACATATTTTATTCAAGAACTAACATTATCCTTAGATGAAACAATATTACAGCATACATAATTTCTTTACTTATACATAACATTGTAATACTATAGTATACATATATATAATAACATTTTCAATATAATACAGAAATAAATTGCACACTATTTCAAAATTAGCTTAAACATAACTTGACTTTTCATACTTTGATATGACTACATTAATAATTATAAAGTAGATTATTAATTCTTTCATGATTATGGGAAATATTGTTCCTAAATTATGGTACACTTCAAAAATAACTATAAAATTAGACTAGACAATTCGTATTTAAAGTACACCAACGACAACCAGACCATTATAAAATTTTAAAAAATCAAAAAATATTTGTCAGTGTTAATAAGTCAGGGCTTTGAAAATACCTACTAAACACACGAGCATATTAATTTTTACACTACTGAAAGTAAAACATCCATAATTTTACTATGCAAATACGGTACTTTGAGATACCAGTATCAGATACACTGCAGTTATGGCACAAAAACTGTCTATAAATAGCTGCCTTTAAAATAACACAGATTAAAATACCATTGTCATTCTTTACCACTTGATGTAAACTAGATATTGACAGGTTAATGTTACTACTATTCTAATTACAATTTGGGGTAATGTATTATTGCTTGGCTGTGTCTTTACGTTCTAGTATGGAATTGGTTACTTGTTCATATAGAGATCGCTTGTAAATCCGGGGTTGGCCTTCGCGCAGTCCGTGCGGGTAGATGCCTAATGTAGTTTCGTCATCGAACCAACTTGTCGTGGGCTGCAAATCATAAAAACAATTTATACTTAAAACAAATTTTAATTGGAATTGGTTTGAAAAATATGTCATTGAAGTGCTCTATGAAGTTTTAAGTCGAAACACATTTTAGAACAAAGGTTAATGAAGATAAGAGTAGGTTTAGCTATTAAAACTATTCACATAAAGAGTTCATGATGGTTAAGAAATCTAATATCGTCCTAGATGTCATTATTTTAATAAAATAGCACATTAAGTTTAATAATAATAAAAAAGTAAAGTTTCCAATCGTGAATGCTGTCAGTTCCTTTAAAAAATCCTGCCAAGTGCGAGTCGGACTCGCACACAAACCTGTAGGTATATTAAATGATGTAAATTAATATTATGCTTTTCGTAATTTGCCTTTATCTGTTTTATAAGATGTTGCTTCGTACCAAATTTCAAGATTCTAGATTTGATTTCGCTTTTTTTATTTAAGCGTGCATGACAACCGGCAGCGACACTGTAGAAACACGTGCATCTGTGTGCATGTAATGATACCAGTAGCAGAAAAGTCCCTTTTTAACGTTAAGATTGGAAAAAACTGGTATTAGTAAAAAGCGAATATTTTAATATTACACACAGACACTCCAAATTTATTTATTTGTATAGATGATATGAAGCTAAAATCAATGCTTTGGAATAGATCTGGAGATCATCCCCATAAAGGTGGGTGGAGGAAGTCAAATCATTAGTGACGGTGTTAATAAAAGCGGAAAAGTAAGAGAGGTAGGTGCAAAGTCTGGTGAGTATGGCGGATGAGGGAGAGCTTCCAACCCCAGCAGCGTCGTCCCCACTGCTCCTTCACGACAACGCGCGACCCCATTCTGAGCAACAGACAGTCTTAAAGCTGCAAGAGCTGGGGTTGGAAGCTCTCCCTCATCCGCCATACTCACCAGACCTTGCACCTACCGACTATTACTTTTTCCAAAATTTAGACAACTTTTTAGGCAGTACAAAACGCCTTTGAAGAGTTTGTTGCCTCCCGTCCAGCTGATTTTTACAAGAAGGGCATCAATAAACTGCCAATGCGTTGGCAAAGATGCGTCGATTGCATGCGTGATTACTTCGAATAACAGAAATGAAAAAGTTTGAAAAAATAAGTACTTTCACTTCATCATCATCATCATCAGCCTATCGCAGTAAATAAGTACTTTCACTTATTGCACACAAAACGGCAATTTCATAGGTAAAGACCTATTACATAGCACGATGTCAAAATCGACAGTGTTGAAAGCATAACTAAAGTCTAAAAGTATTAGGAGTGTAAGTTCGCTGTTCTTCATAGCGGATCTGATGTCCTCCGTAATGGGAACTAGAGTAGTGATAGTGCTGTGGCCGGGTCGAAATCCGGACTGAAGAGGACTTAAGAACAAGTTTGTTGTTAAAAGAATTTCGAAAATTGAGTATGGGTTAGGACGTTCAAGGGTCTTGGAGAGGTATGGTTCTTCTTATTGGGGATGGGATAATATCTGCATCTTGCCAAGCCTTTGGAAAAACGCTAAAAGAGATCGAATAATTTCAGATGGTTTTGGTCATAACATTATCTTACCAGATCATGTTATGACAAAACAGTCACAGCTCACTACATTAGATAGTGAGAATCAAAATAGCGTACACCACTTGTGAATTGAGTTGTACCAATTACCAAAAAAATTATTCCTAAAATGTACTATTTTGTACATAGCTCTAAAAAGATTTTACCTCATCATAATCCCATATTGACACCCGCCACATTGACATCAATATGGCGGATGTACTTACTACAACTATTATTCATAAAATATTGTTACTCCAAAAAATTGTTCCTAAAAAGCACCTATCTAAATAAAAAACCCACACACTTGGTCAGTTGAAGTTTCCAAGAAATAAAACAACCGGGTCTCGTTCACTTACTTTTATCATTATGATGAACTAGCTGACCCCAGTCGTTGTAATGTTAATCTTTAATATTAAAAGATTTTTTGAAAACCGATTAAGAGGCATAATCAAATACCAATGATTATGAAAATTAATAACACTACTCCTCGTCGTACTATTTATTTTTTATTTTTCTTTTCCTTATAATTAATTTATAATTAAGGACAAATATCTGTATTCCTTTAAAGTTTGCACATGTGGTAGTTATAATAATAAATCCATTCACTTAGTTTTGTTATATAACGGGATGAACACATTTCCTACGTTATTCATCAAACAAGACGTTTTTTTGAGGTTGGTTTCAAGCAATTGGGATGCCCTTGTATTCCCAGTGCGTGTTGTTGTTTTTATTGATAGCTTTATGAAAAACTTGAAATTAGTTTTACAGATAACACGATACAATATCAACCTGAAACAAAATAGCCAAGCAAACAAGCACTAGTGTCCGGAAAGAATCCTGCCCAAACTGAAACAATACCTATATTAACACGTATGGCCAGCGTGGCATAAGTAGGCCACAAACTCCTTCTTAAAGAGAGGCCTAAATCCAACAGTTTAGTATAAAAGCTGTTGATGATGATTATGACGATACCTATAGAAATAACACTAAATTATTCATTCTACAAAGTACGGGGATTAATTGAGTTTTTACCGTCTGGCGGCTATGTGACAGACATCCACAATATTAATCAATATCTGGCTCATTGTCGTCGTAATGCTGAATGAAAATTTGTTGTTGATCTAATAACTATGTAACCTGCAACGCAACGCAGCAAGGCAAAGCAACGCTGGCAAAGTTGTGGTAATGGCGGAATATAGTGCGGTTAAAATTTAGGGGCAACAAAGTCGTCGAGTTGCGGAAACCCAGCCCGCGAGTTCAAGTTCTTGGAAGGGCACAGTCCGTATTCATTGGAAAACATTTGCTTTAGGTAGTTAGAAATTATTGAATTAAATTGAAGTTACCTGTAACTTTAAGTTAAGTAAGTTAATAAGCCTATGTCGAGGAATGGATAGGCTGATGACGATTTAACTTTAAGAAAAGATGGCCATTGTCGAACTCGAGAAACAATTTTATTCTTTAGTGCAGCCCTTACTTAAGTATTTTAGAAATAAATTTAAATAACTACCACAATTCATTCATAAGTCTTTTATTTCAAGCTTTTTGTTTAGAAGTTGAAATAACTATAGCCGAATTACAGTAAAACTTTTAATAAAATTAGGTTAATATAGCCTAGGTCACAAGGGTCATTAATAGAAATCTTTTGACATCTCATTCATTAAAATCGGTTTAGTATTTTGGGCGCTGCAGTGGAACACACATACATAGACTGCCAAAACATACATATTACCCATCCTTTTAGCTTCGTCGTAGTCTGGTAAAAATAGACTTGAAATATAATAAGTCAATGCAATAGACTTATGGGACTAATCCCGCCCACACGCCCACCACTGTAACTCCTGTACACCAGGATCAACAGCAGTGACCCACGAACACAGCGATTTATGACACTCGGGAAGTCCCAGGAAAAAATTAACTGTCTTGGAACCCGCAACGAAATTAATTAGAAGAAACAACAGGAGTTGGAAATATGATAAGTCCACTTCCCTCCTTGGCAAAGCGGGAGACAAAATTAAGTCAAAATAGGCAGACACCTTTTTTAAACCGGGAAGCATCACGAATAAAATATTATGGGTCCTAAGTGAGCTATATTTGATTATTGTAGTATGTATGGCAGAATCGCTTAAACGCATGGAAATTCACCGCAGTTGACACAAGATCCCCATAGTATACCGCCCCAGATGTATATAGATGTTTGTATAGATTTGTAAGCTACACGCCCAGAGGACATGAACGAGGAAACGCAATAGACTTAAGAAACGACGGCAATAAAATGTGCGAGAACCTCAAACTTGTTTATAAATTTAGAATAAGCTATTCACGTGGAAAACTCGATACACCTGAACGACATGAGCTCATTGTATCAAACATAATATGTTATCTAACATTATTTGACATTTAATATAGGGAATTGATGGTGACGAGACGGATAGATTTGCGTCATAGAGGACCTTTATCAATCAATGCAGATATGACGTCAAGCGAAGTACGTCAATACCAATAAAGTTATTTAAGATATATTATGGAAACTCTCACTTGGATGGGTTTTAGTATAAATTAAGAATGATTGCGTAGGCTTAGTGACGCTTTCAGTCTACAAGAAGCTTTACATATGTATGTATAACTGGTACATACACCAAAAATGTAGTTAAAAAAAATTTTGCCTGTCTGTCTGTTTGTTTCAGGTAATCTCTGGAACGGCTAGACCGATTTTGACAGAACTTTAACAGTTCAGCTAGTAGGTACATAATAAATATAAATGTTGACGGAAATTAACTACATAAATTCACTATCGCTAATTAAGATTCAAGTAAGAGTAATAATAAAGTTAGTAATAAAACATAAAGCGTACATTATTAGATGTAAATATCCTGAATAATGAGTTAGTTTACAATAAATAAATTACTTATGACGTGTTATTTATATATGTGCGTTATCAAAAAAGCACACGCCCGTGTTAGTTTTAAATAGCTATCGATGCTGTGGTTATTGGTTTATTGGTGCTTTACAGCCGCAGTAACATATGTATTTATATTAGAAAACAAACACAGCTTAGCTCAACTCTACTATTATATTAACATACTGGCTGCCCCGGCAACCGTCGTTTTGCCATAATTTTTTTTTAAGGATGGGTCACCCTTGCCATTTAGGGGGATGAAAAATAGATGTTGGCCGATTCTCATAGATACCGGATAAGCACAAAAAATTTCATCAAAATCGGTCAAGCCGTTTCGGAGGAGTATGGCAACGAAAACTGTGACACGAGAATTTTATATATTAGATGTCCAATTAGAGTAGGAAAATATCATCTTTCTTTTCTTTTTATAAAAGGCAACTCACGCACTAGAAACATACCCTGTATTGCGTTACAATTTAAAATGTTCAAGAAAGTAACAAAAAAAACCAAGACTCAGAACAACAGTTGTGGATGACTCCAAGCATTATCCAATGCGGGGATCGAATCCACAACACCCAGCGATCACTTAAATGATTATAGCATTCTTCAAACCCTCTAGCCACTCTCTCTTGCTAACAGCATTCTTAGCTCTGCACCTACAGTTTAAACTTAACACATTTAAACAGGTGTAAGTAATTCATTGAACTCACCTCAAGTTTAAAGTTGATTACATGAGCTGCAGTCTGTCGCCGTGGAACAGTGACTATTCGCGATACTGGAAAGTAACCGGGGTGGCTGGCTGTGACCTCGTAGTGGCCCGGGGTAAGCAAGCGGTAATAGTCTCCATATGGTCCTGTATAACATAGTTTATGTAAGTATCTAGTATTGCAGATAGATGCATTTCTATACCTTTTAAATTTTACGACCAATAATCATCAGAAAGCGATTCTGATAAATCACATTCGAAATAAAATTCTTTTCACAGGTTGCGTCCATACGGTAATTTAACACTTTATTTCACGTGGCCGTTCTCGTAGTTTATAAATATTGCGGTACTAATGAACTGTTAGGTTCTTATTATGACCATGAATAAGGCGGTTATCGCACTTTTTGCAAGCAATAATGTGTTACTCTTTAAAACTCGCAAACTCTTAGAAAACTGAGCATACTATTAATAATTCTAGTATTAATACGAACAATACGAACTTTACTTTGATTGGGTTAACATTTTGACCATATTAAATTGACTCAAACGCATATAAACTAATGATCATTCCCGCTTCTCCCGCAAAAAAAAATACATAATAAAAAACAAATAGTGATATAGAAAAGATCTTTAAATCAAAATTTATACCAGATAACGTATTTAGGTTTATTTGATTAAATACATACTTATGTATATGTATAACACAAATTAAAACTTTATATCTAATAATATAAAATGAAAGTGTCGAAATACTGCTATTATTAATCAAAGAAAACTTGACACAAATTATATATCAACCCGTTTAGTTAAAGTTAGCATGACGTAGTAGGCCAAACCTTTCTAAGGCTAGACCTATGTCCTAAGTGCACTTTTAAATGCTTTTAAAGATTATAACTATTTCTTAAAGACTTCTATCGATGTTCATCTTGAGGCATAGTTTTAAACTGCTCGTAAACTTAAAACAGCGTTCTCTATTCAAGACATGTAAGTAGGTAATGGCCGGTATACACAACAACGATTTATCGTAGCGATGTTTCGTTTAAGAACCACTCCTTACACCACACACTAAGCTATTTTCTTCTCCTTTTGCACAAATTAATAAACATTTCGGATATCTAACACACAACGCTATCTAGTCCCAAACTAAGCAGAGCTTGTATTATGGTTACTAGACAACTGATACAAATACATATGTACCTTTTTTTAATAGATACATATTATACATAGAAACACCCAAACTCCTAAACAAATATTTGCCGTTCATACAAACATTTCGTCTGACCGGGGAATCGAACCCGAGATCTCAAGCACAGCAGTGGCATACGCTACCATTGCGCCACCGAGGCTGAGGGAGTCAAATTAAGGCATATTATAGCAAGCGCGTCATCGTTTGTTGTCGGGTATACCGGCCACAATACTATTTAGCATTCTATCGCATGGCCAACCTGTTTTCACGTGTCGTGAAGCAAGAACCATAATGCATTGTCTTAATACAAAATTGTACATAACTCTACGATCAGGTTACTAAAAATATGGAAAAACCTTTTAGAACGTAGTGTTACATAACCTAAGTATAACATTCGTTAATGAATATCATATAGGTACTGTTCTGTTAAAAACAATTACTTAAACTTATACTAATACTAGCTGTCCCGGCAAACGTCGTTTTGCCATAACTACTAATAAATTAAAAATTAATTAAAAAAACATTGTCCAGCGGACAAAATTGTGAATCTAAACCATTCCCAGATCCCCTTGAACACACACAAAAAATTTCATCAAAATCGGTCCCGTCGTTTGAGAGTAGTTCAGTGACATACACACTCACAGAAGAATTATATATATAAAGATTTATCTATCAATTTGAAAGTACCTAACTGTCTGTGTCCTGTTTCACAGCTAAACGATTGCACCGATTTTAATGAAATCTGACATAGGCCACTCTTTACCGTGAACAAATTAATAATCTTCACCGTTGCATTGCAATAATGAACAAGTCAAGATTTCTTACGGGATAAGTGTTAAAATAAAGATGGTTTCCCATATTAGTTACAAAAAACTTGCATAACTATTTGCATCACTAAATATCTATAACTAATATACGAGTACACGCGCAAATCGATGACCTATATCAAGAGGATGTTTAAACAAAAATATCATCCGACTGCGATTGATAAGTTACATTCGGGGAATTCATACGTTGTTTAATGTAGGTATCTCCAAGTATCTCTAACAAGATTACTAGTAGGTTTCAGTATAGTAGTAGTGGGTAGGATTTATATAAAAAAATAATATCTTATTAAAAGTTTAAAACTAGCGCTATACGCGACGCATATTGGCTATCGTGTTTTAAACAAGATCACAGACAGGTATGAAAACTAGACAATATTGAAGAAACATAAATATAGAATTAGAAACACTAACATAAACTGCATTATATTATAATAAATTACTTAGAAGTAAAACCAACTTGTATTACTTTTGTTTTTTTGTAAAAGAATATTGTCTATACCTACCTAGTAGACTACGATAAAATTTAATAAACGTTGAATAAAAAGATGAACATTCCCCTCAGTGCAAACTATATCAAATGAGCATAGATGTCACGGAGAACAGGAAGCACTTAGTTACACCAATCAGTCTTAATTTACTAAACCTGAATACAAACAACTATTAATTTCCTTACACCGAACAAAAGTGTTAAGACTTATAGACTTTATTTATTCTATATATTATTATACTCGTATGAGTAACACGCATGTACCCATGTATCTCGAATTGCAGGTACATGCGTGTATTGTCATACAGATATGTATAAATTCTACTAATATTATAAATGCGAAAGTTTGTAAGGATGTGCGTGTATTTATTGCTCTTTCACGCAAAAGCTACTGAACGGACTTGGATGAAACTTTACAGTAATACAGCTTATACATCAGAATAACATATAGGCTACTTTTTGCCGCGATAACCGACATAGACGCGGGCAGGGCTACGAGCAGAAGTTTTAGTTATGAAATTAGTGACGATACCGTTGGCTATATGTTTCTGGCGATTTCATCAATCACTATTTGCGACAGCGAAGCGTGATAAGGTATATTGATTATGAATTTAAACAAAAGTACTTTGGAATTATCGACATATAAATTAGTTATAGAGTATGTACTCATTTTATAAATAACTGTGTGCAAAATAAAATAATTGTACAGTGTAGTTATCGCCAATTTATGGCAATTAGGAGAATGCGAGTTCCTTCAAACTAAAAGTCGTAAATGTCAACAACAAACATGTAATAGATAATCATGACAGATTAACCCCTTCGGCCACATTGGGTCCAATGCTTGGAAACCAGTTTCCAAAACAACGAAAATAATTATTTTTCTTATTCGGAAACCTGGTTACCAACAAAGAAAATTCTGATTTTGAACTTGGTTTCCAATGTGGCCGAAGGGGGATTACCTAGTCTCTTGTAAAATTTTCAAGAACAGCCGTTTAAAAGACTTGGATAATTAACGGCTACCCGTTACTTGCTAATAGCTACTTAGTTTCTTTCTCATCTCATCCATTTTCTTACTTATCTATCAATATTTCACGACCAGTTAGATGTAACTTTATTTAAAGGTAATGACAAATATTGTGGTAATCGCATATGTCAACACATTGCAAAATTAAGCAATCCTAGTCAGGTCAACCTATTTTGGTGACCATTCTTAACATATTGAGACCTCTCCATATCTAGAAGAACACAATAAGCCGTCGATGGTAGTTCTCATACGAACATCTTTGACAATCGTTACGTGTATTATTATTATTATATCGTCTAGTAGGTACTTGGGTTTTGGAAGTCTCTTCGCATAAAAAGCCAAGTTTAGCAGTAACGTAGTAAACTTAAAAGTCGAAAAAAAAATTGGTCGACGACGCGACGGTAACGTCGTAAGTAAAATACCTACAGTTTAAAATCTTACCTGTAGTAACGTCGTGACGAATTGGTCTCGGCACAGGTCCAGTTATATTAACGACGGAGATAATTGCATTATGAATAAATCCAGAATCGTCGGTTACTAATCCCTTGATGCCAATATGTGCTTTCCACAAGTATGCTAACAACGCCTCTCGGTTTCTTTCCCATTCGTTCTTCAGCTCGTGTTGGGGGGTATATTTCTCACAGCCCAGTTCAAGAGTAATCTCAAACGCGTTTGTGGCTAGATAGTTAAAGTCTTGCATACCTAGAAAGACGAATGCGTATGAAAAAATAAACTGTTAAGACTCACTTCAATATTTGACACAAAAATAACAAAGTTCCTTTGGAACTTTGCGAGATTTGTTTAAGTAAATTAAAGATGGCAAAGTAAATAAATAGTCTGGGTAACTATGCTGCATTGTTGTATTGTTTGAATTCACAATGACTACGGTGACCACTGTCCTTGGATTCTGCTCATGCTTTCCATCAGGCAGAGTAGAGCCACTTTAGCCGGCCCATACATAAAAAAAAACGAGCAGACTGGTCACCTAATGGTAAGTAACTAACACCGTCTAGGAAGATCTGCAACTCGAGAGTCACTAAGGCGTTGCCTTTCTTTGAATTATTTCCCAGATTCAGGAGTAGAAGAGATTTCAGATCCAATTATCGCACTCTGAACAGAATCTCCTCATCAATGTGGTGACAAATTAAAAATTTGGAGTGTCACCTTCCCTATTCATCACAAAGTTGCCGCAAGAGCTCGCTAAAGGATAAACTACGCAAGTCAACATCACTGCAAGGAGAAGGAATACCGAAAACAAAGCCTTTTTTTACGTGTGGAAACCCCCTTGGACCGTCAGCGGCGGGCGGTGTGTCGGACTCGAAGCGACTACAACCACACCGTGTGCCACTCTGCGCCTGGGAAGAGAGATCCGGGAACTGCTGTTGTTAAGACCACCGGACCACTGAAAACGAAGCCTATTATACCAATCCGTCTGGTCAGAATGCAAGATATAAGAGGCCAAAACCTCCTTCTTAAAAAGAAGCATGAGTTCAGCAGTGGGCTATTAAAGGCTTTTGATGATGATGAACCTCAGTCACTCAGTGAAAAGCAACAAAAAATTGCTTTGCACCAGCTTTGTATGCGGAGTCTTGCTTTGTCAATGTGCTACCTAAAGGTCTCCATATAATAAAAGAATTGAGAACAGAAGAAATAGAACAGAACAGATGAAAAGGTTAAACGGATTATCATTTAAAACACTGTTGATACCTCGCAATCCAAATAGTTAAAATCCTAAAACAACTTTGTTCCGTAACTGCTAATTCGACCTATTGTTACAAAACAATAACAACATGTACACAAAATGTTTTTCAATAAACACGACTGTGCCCCAGGTAGGTGTTATGACTTAAATCATTAAACAATGCAGTTAAAATTAGCATTGCTAAACTATCCGTGTTTCATGGCCAACTCCAGTTGAAATGTAAATGCTACAATAAGCTTTGAGAGTATAAAGTCAAGTGATCCATTAGTCTTAAACTTCCTGCTTCGGCCGCTTCCTTCGTTATAACCGGTAACTTAGAAGGACGCATAAAAATTGGTTATGTACTCTCTAATGTAGGCTGCTTTTAAATTAAAATTCGGACTCTCTTTTGTAAGTTTACTTACTTAATTTTTGTTTATTTAGTAGCTTGTAGCCATACATAAAACCATGACAGTCCTATCGTACCCTACATTTACTTTGTACTCGTCACTCAATCTAAAATAACTATAGGTACCTTATGTAGGAAAGACATACATACATACTTGTTTGAAAAATAGTGCAATACAGACTACAAAGAGTTTATGAACGACACTGCTTTTGACCAAGGCTCTAATAAACTTACTTTAATTAGAATTTAACTATTCATTAGCCATTCTAGACAACTTACGATTGAGAGGACAGATCTAATTGATTACATAAGCCGAAGGCACATCTATCACGTAATAATAATTATGATCCATAATTCCAGACAAATACTAATAATATTGTAAATTCGAAAGTAACTCTGTCTGTCTGTCTAGAGATACTTTTATTCTTGAGGAAGGATAGTCTACTTTTGGCCGCGATAAACGTCATAAACACGGAGGGAGTCGTGTCTAACAGCAACGGGAACATCTAAAAACCGTAGGTGGCCCGAGGTACGTTGGTGTTCCAGGGTATTCCTTTCTAGAGTGCCCCTGGTTCTATAGCTTCTAGTATCCGAGACGGCGTGCGGTTTTAGTCAGTTCCAGTCCGACATGCCACCAGCAGATGGCACCTGGAGGGTTTTCCGCAGGGAAAAAAAGGGGTAGAGTCGCGTCCAAAATTACATATTTTAAACTTGCGAAATAAGTATAAAATATTCCTAAATGAAAATTTTAAACCAAAATTTTTCTTCAAATTTACTTAAATTGAAATTCGACTCGTACATAGTGGCAGTTATATAATGAAGACCTTGAAGTGTATCCAATTATGGATTAACAGGCTTTAAGACTTAAGCTAAATTTTACTACCAATTATATATAGGTATACATTATTTTTGATAAGCTTATGTAATGGCTATTAAGGCTTTTAAAGTAGTAATTAGGGAAAGTATGGAATACTTCATTATACAATATTAGACATGAACTGATTTTAAGGGGAAAAAGAAAAGTGTATATATAGCTACTAAGGCTACAAAATTTAAAAATCTTCTATTTAAAAAATAGTAAAAGTAAATATGGATATAGTTTTTTTATATAAAATATCATAACTACATATTATTACTATAAAATTCTGTTTGACTAACTTACCTCCCTTAAGGCTGTACCAAGCAGCTCCATTAGTCACACCCCCTTGTTTGCCAAAATTGTATGTTTCAGAATCATCAGCGCTGGTTGCGTGACAACCTCGACGACGGAATGAAGCCATATCAGCATGATTCTCAGCATATGTCATGGCTATTTCCCTATGAAAAAGTTAACACAAATCTATTTTCTTCCATTATCATATGTATTTCCTTTAGAGGCATGATTAACTGTTAAGACATTATTTTTTTTATTTTATACAAACTGGTTCTGTGGCAATAGTCTGCATAAATTATATTTTATAAATGCTAATGTATATACTCAATGGCCAAGTACAACATCATTCTTTCAAAAATGAAAATCACATTTTTTTATTATACACCTCCCTTTAAAATAACCATAGCATAACTTTGGTAAATAAATTACATTAAATTTAAAAAACAAACAACAATTGTTTAAAATATTTTTTAAATGTCTTACCTAAAGGTATCATCATCAGGACTAGCTGAATATTCAGAGACAGGTGCTCCACTTCGACTTTCATCATAAGGATAATTTGCCACAAGATCACCACCATGCATTGCAGCGCTCAAAACAAATGGTACGGACATGATCCAGCGCATAACAGCACGTGTTTCAGGTTCCAACTAATAACAAAAATTTGTAATACACATTAACACAATAATTTATGATTTTTATTAAAATTTAATTATTTTTAATCATACATAGAATCTTACCGGTGCTGCAAGTCGTGTCAAATCTTTCAGCAAATGGTTATTGTGATTGATTCCTTGACGTTCAAATTCAAATGTAATAGCATCCAAATCTGGGAAATTCCTGTTTAAATCCACTGAGTGATTATTTGTACGGCCTATTAAATAATCTAGTCCACCCTGTTAGACATATTAAAGTTACTGTTTTAATTTTCATGATCATCAAAAATGAAGAATAAATTATTATTTATATTCAAGGCTACTTACTGTGTCTGTAGATGCTTGCCAACCATCAGGATTCATTGAAGGTAAAAGATGAATTCGAGTAGAGTGAATTAGAGCCCGAATTTCACGATTATTATCAATAAACTGATCGCATAAATAATGAGCCAACCCCAATAGTAATTCACGTCCCAGTACTTCGTTTCCGTGTATATTTCCCACATACTTTACTTCAGGTATGTCTAAAAAATAAATGTATTGTAAATTTTATCTTTTGAATGTAGGTAACTGTCCAAACTAATTAAATAATTATAAAAGTCAAAATTACTTACATGGTTGATGAATACCAGGTTTTTCTGAAAACTCTATAACATATAAGGGAACACCACAAACAGATGGTTCAGTTAAAGCATATACCCTCGTAATATTAGGACATTTTCTATGAACATCCTCTAGAACCACAGGCAGTTCTTCATTATTGTGATGTTTCCAAACAAACTCAGCGGATGTCGTAAGTAAGAAAGCTAGACAAGTAAACAGATAATAGGCCATAGCAACTTTTTACCGAAACTTCTGACCGTAAAAATGAATGCTCATTATTTTTGAAATACGTGTAACAACACCCGCCGCGCTGCAGATAGAACTACGAGTACTAAACAAGTATCGATCGATTTTCCCGCCAGCTATTACTTACTCACACAAACGTAAACTCAATGACGCAGTCGCCACACACACACAAACCATTAGGGCCGCGCAAGGATGGTAGATCGTAATCGAATGAGATAAAACCAACTAAATTGAACACGAAACTGAACACAACAACATAATGTGGTGTGTGTGAGTTAAGTTCAAAAAATTATTAAATTAGTCAGTTTATAAAGCGCGCTCGTGCAATGCTTTTATCAAATTTATCGGTTTTAAACTGTCAATACTGACGAAATAGACATTTATGACAATGATACTACACTGTGAAAATCGTATGTTTTCCGGTTTAATAATAATTTAATGGCAAAATATTATTAGGACATATTTAATACATAATAATACCAATTACTGTTCACAAAGATTCATGTAATTTTTAGACGTAAAATAAATGAAAAATGGAAGAAAATTAAATTGAACGAAAGACTAGTTGTGACTTTTAGTATCGGGGTCCCACCCGAGGAGTATCCCTGCAATGTATAGGTAGCGGCACGTAAGTCTAGCGCTGAGCGGAACGTTCAGGCGATAGCCGCGCATGGGTACTGTCGCGCACGCAAATTTGTCCGGTCAATTTAGACAATTGAAATAAAGAAAATTCCGACAGAGCCAAATCTTCGTAGAGACCTTATAGACCAGGGTAGAAGCCTTTAAAAATAATAAAAAGTGAAAAAAAAAAATAGTAGTATGAAACCCATTAGAAAAGAAGGGGAATATTATAAAAATGAAGGGAAAAATAATTTACGGGCGATCTAAGGTCGGGAAGGGGATGGGGGTGAGTTTTTAAGGGTAAAAAACGGTTTTTCTCGATTTCCGGCAAAACTAAAAGTCCTATCGAAAAAGTCAAATGGCAAGGTTATAAAGGTAATAAAAAGATCTAAAACTTTTGTATTCACACTTTTTTCGCATAATCTCAAAATTTATGTGAAAAATTCAAAAAACCAAGTTTTTGGTTTTTTATTTTTATCTTTTACAATTATCAATTTTTTTTAACAAAATTTCATGAAAACTTACATTTTTATGTCCCAAATACGCTATAATTTATTTGATTAAAACTATTTATTTTTTCACCTTATTTTGAATTAATATCGAAAAAACACCCTAATTTTCAATCGAAAATTCACCCGTCAAAATATCAGCGTTTTTCAAAAAGTTGCATTTGCAACTTTTTGTTATCAATTTAACATGTAATCTAACGTTTTTCGAGTAATTGAAGTGTAAATTTTAATAAAATAGCTCAAAATTATTTATAATAATAAAATAAATCTCGAATTCGATATTTTTTCGAATTTTTGTATTTTCTGAGAAGATTTACTATAGAAACATATATTGTTTTTTTCACCGTCGGAAAGTAGAGATGTCAACGAACAGAAAACATACCAACTTTTTGAAAAAAGCTGATATTTTGACAGGTGAATTTTCGATAGAAAATTATGGTGTTTTTTCGATATTAATTCAAAATAATGTTTTAAACTTTCATGGTCAGTAACATTAAAATGGGAATCTGCGGGATTGCTACCATGTACCTTTTTGTTTGTGAGTATCCGATATTTCGGCGCTGTTGCAAGCGCCATGATCACGGAGTTACACTAACTCTACAGTAACACTACAGTAACTCCGTGATCATGGCGCTTGCAACAGCGCCGAAATATCGGATACTCACAAACAAAAAGGTACATGGTAGCAATCCCGCAGATTCCCATTTTAATTCAAAATAAGATGAAAAAAATAAATATTTTTAATCAAATAAATTACAGCGTATTTGGGACATAAGAAGGTAAGTTTTCACTGAACACTCGTTAAAAAAAAAAAAAATTGTAGAATATAATAATAAAAAACCAAAAACTTGGTTTTTTAAATTTTTCACATAAGTTTTGATAAAATGTGAAAAAAGTGTGAATACAAAAGTTTTAGATCTTTTTATTACCTACAACATTGCCATTTTACTTTTTTCGATAGGACTTTTAGTTTTGCCGGAAATCGAGAAAAAACGTTTTTTACCCTTAAAACCTCACCCCCATCCCCTTTGCCGACCTCAGATCGCCCGTAAATTATTTTTCCTTTCATTTTTATAATATTCCCCTCCTTTTCTAATGGGTTTCATTCTACTATTATTTTTTTTGTTTTTAAAAATTATCGATCCTGGTCTATTAGGTTTACCACAAGGAATAAAGTGTCAAAAGTCCCAATCAGTCCCATGTGCGCTAAGGGACTTATTCGGGACCCAAGGTCAAAATTTTAAGTTTTTTTGATTTTTCGATTTATCGAAAAAATACCTCAAAGCAAAGTTGTAGATCTTAAAATTCTCTATAAAAGTGGTCTTTATGATATTTTCTCTAAGACCCACTATTTCCCAGATATTGCGCTTGTAAGAATCACGTTCTCATATTTAGGTACTCAAGCAAGTTAAAATGCCTACTCGTGTCTCCTCTTATGTATACATTATACTATTCTAAGAAAATATACTCTAAAATGACCGCCGGTCCTTTACCGAATCAAGAAAGCAATAACTTAACAAAAAACAAAAAAATAAATTAACAGCGATAACAATATAATTCAGAACGCGACTGTACACTGGAAGCACGCGGGGCGTCGTATTGGTGCAGCGAACGGAATGCGACTGGAGAGCCAATCGGTGCTACGCACGCCCGCCCCTCGTCCCTCTTGCTCCCCCAAGATACCTGTTTTTTGACTTCTGCGCAACAACTGTCACCGCTAGAGTTACGTGCCGCTACCTATAACTACAGCCAACAGGTACGTCTACTTAGAGCATATATATATATAAAAGGGGCAGCTGAACGGGTGGAAAGCGGGAAATACACCAACCAATCAGAAACTTGCTCGTGAGAGAGAGAGGGATTCTAACTAAACTTAGTCTATCCCTCTCTCTCTACTTCGATCACGATTTTCGCCCGTTCAGCTGCTTCTCAATGTATATATGCTCTTAGGGTTTATGTTTTTAATTTTTAAGCTGTCAGATCATTTGACACCAAAGTGGCGCGAACGAAATGTTCAGTCGGAAACGCCACACCCTCCCTTGTAGAGTAGACTTACAATATCACTTACATAAACCTAATGCTTGTAACCTTTAGGTTTAGTAGTTATTGATAAGAATGAGTTAGTAGGTATCCGTTATTAGTCTTAAATAAAGAATTTTATTTAAATTCGTTTAGTTGTACGTACCTATTTAAAAATGCGTACATTTAGGCATCCGATTATTGGAACGAAGTTCCTAATCGGGCGTTGAGGAGGGGTACCCTAACCGGCAAAAAGCGTCCCTATCGTAAGATTATTGTCCCGGTGTCACAATGGTAGCGGATGCGAATGCTGTGATTGAGGTCTCATGTTTAAATCCCGGGTCGGATCAAATGTTTGTATGATCTGCAAATATTTGTTTTTTCGGATTTTGGATGTTTTCTAACTATGTATTGTATGTATGTATGTATTCACAAAAAAAACTATTTATGTATTTATATTAATTGTCTAGTACCTATAACATAAGCTCTGCTTAGCTTGGGACTGGATGGCGTTGAGTGTTAGATGTCCGAAGTATTTATATATTATACAGGGTGGATATGACAAAACGACCTTAATTTGAAGTAGACCTGCCTGCACGTTATACATTTCCACCGTTCCAGTTTTGATTTTTAAGACATTTAGTTTGTTCGAAAATGTTATTTTTTTAAAATCCGTTTTCGGATAAATTAAATAATCCTAAAGTAAACCAACACATTGAAATAGCCCACGGTTTCATTTAAGGTCGTATTGTCATTTCCACCGTGTATATTTTATATACCATTTTAAATAAAATAAAGGTGTTAAGAAGATTTTGTGGTTTTTATGGAACGTAAAGGAAAAATTTTGTGTAGCGCCATCTGTAAGTTGCATGTATAATTATAATTTATGATAAGGAACGTGCTTCTTGTCTGGTGTCAAACAACACGACTTTCTTCTAATAAGTTTGGAGGTTGAAGAATTAGCTTCACTTCGTGCAATAGTTTCGGATATTAAAACAACAAAATAAATATTGCATCATATAAGTAATGAGTTTTTAATTTAAACCTGTAAGGCTTGAGGATTATATTTAACATAGTGTTGAAAAGTCTTATTTAAGTTAAAAACGGGTTTCGTGGGTAATCTGTCCTAATCTATTATGTTCTTTTCTTAATTTACGGTGATGTAAAATGTGTTCTCCGATGAAAACAGAAGTAGAAAGCATTACACCTATCAAAAACATCATGTAAACGCCCTGAAAGAAAAGAAAACAGAATGCATTAAATACTATGTCCATTTTTACTTAGAAGAATTATGCTTAACTTAACTCAAATTACAAGTTTCAATGAGCGGTGGTAGTTACTTCCCATCAGGTGCACCATCTGCTCTTATAGCATGAAAATAGCTAATCGAGTTTACGAGATTACATTAGACTACGATTAAAATTTGACAATTGGCAGAAAATTTGCCACTATTGTATAATTTTTAAGCGACTTCAAAAAAAGAAGGAGGTTTCTCAATTCGACCGTATTTATATTTATAAATTTTTGTTTTTTATGTGTGTTCGTGGATAACTTCGTTGTTTATGAACCGATTTTGATGATTCTTTTTTTAATGGAAAGGAGATGTCCCGACGGTGGTACCATGATAAGGACATTAATATCTGATATGGCTTCCACGAAGAATCGAGTCGAAACTTGAAGTCGGTTTTATTTTTGTTAAAATTGTACTTGTAACAGCTAAATTACCAATCAGCAAAGTGAAATAAAAATATTAATAATTTCATGTAATTAAGCACCTGGCGCGAAATTGGAAGGCCTATGTCCAGCAGTGGACTGCGATAGGCTGATGATGATGATGATGAAGCACCTAAGTGCTTTGAATTTATTTGCATTTATGTTCTTTTGAATACAAAAACATCTATATCAGTAGGTTATTTTACTAATATGTAATAGCTCATTTTACACTTACAGTAAATTATCGTACAGGATTATACAGTACCGGCTTGGTTCTAGTAGTTTTGTTCAGCAAACAATGAGTTACGTGACCGATAACGTTATCAAAATATAAAGCGCCTAAACCATTGATTTTTGAAAAGTTGTGTCAATTTTTTTTTTGTAAAGTGTAGTGACAGCATCGCGTAAATAATGATTTATAATGATTTATTACCTTCTGTGATTCCTTGACAGTATGTATTACTACTACCTTTTACCCACGTATGTAGGTTTGTGTTTTTACAAACGTGACATATTTCATTAAAATCAGTGCAGCTGACTACCTGTTACGCAAAAAGCGAAGCGTAATAGACAGAGCTACTTTTGAATTTTTAATATCAGTATGAATAAAATTAAATATAACAAGTACCTACCTAGTTGCAAAGTTTAAGAGGGGGAAGTATCACACATACCACTAAATGTACCTACACCAATAGAACTACGTAAATAGTTTATTTAAAAATAAATTGCATGAATCAAAGTGTACTTATACCGTGCAGAGCAACTATGGGCTGTCAGTTGCCAATGGGTAGAGAGCAAGACTGTCATTACGACATCTTTAATTTTCTTCAACATCTTTTTTTTTCTTTCTTCTTTTTTATTACTGGAGTAACTCTGTCTGTTGAAACTGAACCAATTTTAATGAAATTCGGCAGTGCATAGAGATACTTTGATTGTTGAGGAATAACATTAATTTTACCGCAATAATCTGAGCCGCGGAAAAAAGCTAGTCTTAAATAACATTGACTATGAAATTGTTATTTTAGCTACCCGCGACTCAACGGCTGCGACTGCTCCACTCGCCCAGGGCCAGGGTCGGGCTTATTGCAAGAAATTCAGTTGTGCGTTAGATGACCTACCGAATATAGAGGTAAATAAACATTTATTTTTAATTTATGTACTTACCACAACATCACCAGTGTTTAGAGCTTTCATAACGCCAGTATTTTTAGATCGAGATAGCTTTACTTCTAACTGTACTTTGTAGTTTAGGTGTTTTAATGCTACCTGCAACATAATGTGATGTGGTATAGAAAACCTTATATTCCATTAAAGTCGGTGGTTTAAAATACTTTTTGATATTCCCGGTAGTATGGGATAGCCATTAAATTAAACTATGAAAGTGAGTGAATAGAAGGTGCACCTGTGTTTGCACACACACTTGTGAAATATAATATCTCCTGATTTGACTGATCTCTGTTGAGATTGGCTGGAGGCTGGACCTTGGAATCGGCTAGAACATCATTTGCATCGTCAGTGGAAACCTCAACAAATCGACAGCTCGACAAAGTGATTGAGCGAAAAACCGTCAGCCAGTGATCAAAGTTACATATAACTTTTGTTTGTGGAGTAATTATTTCAGGTTAACGGGTCGTCTGTCCATTACTACTTCGCTGAGACGAAGTTTATATCTGTCAATAACTTATCAGCAGAAAAAAAGCCGAACATACCTATTTTTTTTTTAAATCTAAAACCAATAATTCTCGTTAAAATGATTAGCATACTTGTGTCTCCCAAGCTAGAAGTAAACCAGACTGATGGAGTCTACCGACCAATTGGCTGATTTTTTCTGTGTAAGGTGAACTCTTTCGCATCATTATAACAACTTGTTCGTGATAAAAATCTTCCAACATAACCATCATATCTAAAACGGCTTCCTTTGTCAAATATTCCTGGATGGCAAAGTTACCTGGAAATTTTATCAAAGTATAAATTATAAAAAAATATATATATATTGGTCTTAATATAAAAAAAAGTAAAAACTAAAACCCAACTACGACAAAAAACGACGTTGAAAAAGCATGAAACAAGTTTCAAAAGCCGTAGTCACGCGTTGTTAAAGTATCATGGACTATGGTTCATTACTAAGTTTCAAAAACCGTAGCCCATGTAGTATAATGTACCATAGTTCATAACACTTTAACAACGCGTGACTACGGCTTTTGAAACTTGTTTCATGCTTTTTCAACGTCGTTTTTTGTCGTAGTTGGGTTTTAGTTTTTACTTTTTTTTATTTAAAATGTTTTGGTGCTTCTATAATATTAATTTCTTACTATAAAAATAAAGGTACTATATATATATATATAGATATTTCACAATTATCGAATAAATACAGACAAAGTCACGAGAAAATGCTTATAATATATATATAAATTTGAAATGTACAAGTAACGCCCTTTCGTATGATACTAAACACGGCATATTTTTCTCAAATTTATTTTTTGAAACAGTATTTTACGTCGGCTAGAGGGCGCCACATAAGATTAAATGACTCGTCGTATAGCCTATAACCAGCGGACAATCAAGACGCTTCTAACGATACCTCATTTGTCTTATTCTGACTAGTAGTTTAGAAAGGAGGGAACAAACGAGTACACCGTAGAAATTCCACACTTATCGAATAAATACGGACAAAGTCACGAGCAAATGCTAATAATATTTATATTTTTGAAATGTACAAGTAACGCCCTTTCCAATGATACCAAACACGACATATTTATCTAAAATTTATTTTTTAATGCAGTACTTTATGTTGGCTAGGGGGCGCCACATCAGATTCAGTGACATTTCATATAGCCTATAACCAGAAGACGATCATGACGCTTCTAACGACACCTCATTTGTCTAGTTCTAATGAGTAGTTAAGGAGCTATGAGGGATCAAATGAACATACATACATACATACATAGCCTGTCAAAATCATAACCCTCCTTTGGCTTTGCCATAGTCGGGTAAAAATGACCCTTGACCGTTCAATGTATAAGAAAAAGAATAGTTTGTTAGTTTCTTAAAAACACAGTAGTTGATGGGAGCTGTATTGGGAGCTGTGGGAGATGTATTCTGCTACTTAAGCTATATAAATGTAAAGGTGCACATATAATAACTCACCGGCTGGCAATTTCTCGATACCAAAAGCTATAGTTCGGGTAAAACTTAATTCTTTTAATTCATTAAATGAATAGGTTCTGTACTGACTCACAAGCTGCTTAACTAAAGGCTAAAATTCAAAATTTTATCGAATTAGTTTCAAGAAAACACACGTATGTATTCTCCAGACATTTACAAATATTGAAAATAAGAGCTTTGTCTTTGTCGTTTCTCTACTTTATTTTTCAATTGTTTTCTATCTAGATCAATGTAAGGCGCTGTTCAGTGCGACGCGGACCGTCCGCGCGCAGATTAGGGCTTGCGTCGGTCGATTGAGAGTAGTATAGTCAAGGTTAAGAAATCTGCCCGTTCAGTGCGGATAGCTCCATCCGCGACGCGGAGCCACGCCATCCTTGTCAGTGCCACTTCTCCGCGCCGCGGACAGTCCGCGTCGCACTGTTTAATGCGGATGCGGATAGGCTTGAGGCTATGTTCAGATGATGAGCGCTCAACGCGCGTTTTGCTAGGAGTACACATGCTAACCCGTGTTTCTAGTATGAAATTACATGTAGTTGTAAACGCGCGTTAACAAAACGCACGTTGAGCGCTCATTATCAAAACATGTCCTAATACATCTTACCGTCCGTCGCGAACATTCGCGTAGGTCATTCGTGTTGCCCTGAATAGCGCCATCGCGCCTTTGGCTTTAAGATTATTGTTAAACCTAATCTAGAATTTGAGAAAAAAAGAGGTCTTACTTCTGTAGATGAAGTGAGTGAGAATATCCATGCATCATGAGTAGCACCCCATATCATACGTCTATCTACGATGTCTTGTATAGTATCGATTGATGGTTCATATAAAGGCACAGTAAATGTGGCTGCAAGACCAACGCCATATGCGCAACTAAGGATAGATCCAAGTATTAGAAGCCATCCAGTAACCCTCCGTACTTTCCTCGATTCACCCGACTGAAATTGAGACTGTAAAAGAAAATATAGATGAAGGACATCAAGCTTGGTATAAATGTGCTTTATGCATGGTGACTACATTAAGGTTCGTTTCTACTTGGTAGCGTACACTTAGATTGGGATCAAACTGTCATGTGTGTGATGTGTTAAATATTTTTTCTAGAAATCACTCAATTAAAACTACAAAAATTAAAATACATACTTGAGCAATCATCATCCCAAAGACAGTTAAAAAGGGGTGAGAATCTAGATTAAATCCTTTTGCTATGAGGAGCCCGGTCGAACAGTAAAAAAAGGTGAAGATCACGGCAACCCATAAATACCAAGTGAAAGGCATCAATGGCATGTCCCAACTCGACAGCAATCTAGATTTATATTTAAGTGCACTTAGATTAGTGGTTTTAAAATTAATTTACTTCGGGATATTTATTAAACTCTGCTAACCTAGGTGCTGGAGCAATGCATGTTATTGCAGTCCTTACTACCGAAGCTGAAAAGTCTAGTACTCTCCATTCTTCATACCAAGAGCAAAGTCCAGCTGAAATATTAAACATCATGATTAATTCAACATCCATTTTATTATAAATTATTCTATTCTTACGTACATACCCATTGCCATATCAGCGCGATCTGACACAACACTACCAATGATACCAACTCCATCAGTTTCATTCTCAAAGACTTCACCCCATTGGTCGATTTCTTCTTGAATTATTTCAATCGTGCAGTTTATCCACCTACATTTCGACAAATTAATACATTTATGGTGTCAAGATTTGGTCATTAAAACATTAAGTACTTACCTGCAAAATTCATTAACGATTCTAATTTCAATGCCATCTCTGCCAAGAGGTTCAATAGCAGTATCTAAGTTTAACAAAGCGTAAGGTTTGTAGTTGAAAGTAGCTACTTTTAACGTTTTACCATGTAAATTCTTTATATCATGTGGAAACAAATTCGTTTGTTTTTCGAACTGTCTAGTACAAGAATTCCAACGATCTAAATACAATGGTGTATGCACTTGATCATCATTACCAACAAAGGTATGAGTAATCATGTCAAATAGTACACATATTTGATCACTTTTATTGGAATACGCAACCATCAATATGTTCGCAACAAAAGCACTGCCTTTCAAAGAAAACACTTTCGAAGCTAAGCTTTCATCGCCTACATTCACATCGTGGGGTAAAAAGATTATCTTTCTATTACTTCTTCTAACATTTCCCAAGTGAATGACTCTTTCAAACGCACTTATAAATTTTTTAGGTTCTTTCATAAGTACGATGTAGTCTGAACATCCCATTTCTGATACTTGAAGAATTTGCTTTACAAGAATTTCCTCATCAGGATTGAGGTAAATAAAACTCACTGGTGACTGAAATGTCACTGATGTATCGATTACAAAGGAAATGCAAAAAGTAGACGATAAATATTGTTTTATAAGCACATCTAATAATAATTCTAAAGGCAACAGCTGTATGTTAGGAAGCCACATATTGATACTAGTAATACCCGAACTCAGTAGGGAAACCGAGCGTTCCGTACTTATTCGTGACTGATTACAATAAAGATAACTCACGTTATATACTCCGATAAATATAGTCATTAAGTACCTTCCTTTAGGATTCCTTGAAGCAATATGCATAAGGGATCTATAGCCCTTTTTATAACGGATAAAATTCCTAAACAAACCAGTAAATACTGGTTCCTACATATTTAATAGACTACATTGGTAAAACACAAATTTTAGGATGAAATTAATGTGTATAACCTTTTAATTTAATTACAATTACATAGAGATTATTTTGAAAAAAAAAAATTGCTCTATTTCTTCTCTCTGCATTATATTGTTACTCGCTGCTAATTCAATATTTTTTTCTAAAAACCCATACACTAAATACAAGTAATAGGTATGTATTTGCTGCAACAATTATGTCCACTTTTTCACCAATTCTCTTTTTATATACCTACTTGAGTCTCATGCTATTTATACTGCTAACGGTACAATGAGTAGATAACTTCTTTTCGGTTCGATATAGCTAACTACCGCCTGCTAATCTATCGGTAAAGTAACGATTAGAGTAGAATTTTTACAGCATTCTTCGGTTAAGAAAGATACATCCGTGCGGTAACGTGTTTCTTCAAACAATTTACTAATAACTTGTAGATACTAGCCGTTCTCCACTAATTCACTTAGTGACATTTACAGAGAGTGGACTGCTCCTTAACGTCGAAGCGTTATATTTCGGTCGTAGCTTTGAACCTTTTCAAGAAATACTCCATAATAATAGCATTATAATCCTCGAGTTCAGCACAAAAAAAACTCTTTCACCAAAAAAACTAGATATGCATAAATCTAGTTCACTATCTACTGTTACTCGTTTACCTTTCAACAGGATTTCGTACGGAACACTTCTTTGTAGCAACTAAAGGTATCATTATTTATTAATCCCATACATTTCTTTGGAAATAGTCCCTGAATACTGAATATTATTGGGAATCATGTACCCATACTCGAATAGCTAAGATACCTACATTAAGAGTTCATTATTAGCGAATCTGTTTTAAAGCGAGTTTGTAATAAAGCGAAAAATGGGATTTTAAATCGTGTAGGGTTTTTTTAAATGATCAGAACTAATTTATATGTAAATTTAATATTTTAGATATAATTTCAGATCGATGACTCTAATGACACTCATACTTGTAGTATATCAGTGCATCCACCTGTAAAGGCTAAAAAATTTCTTCTCCATCTCAATTTCATATCATGTGTGTATTTTCTTGCTAAACAACTTTCATTGGAAATTTCACAATAATTACACTTATAATACACCTTAGCATACGAAAATGCTTTTCTGATGAAAAATTATAAAATTATTATTACTAACTTATTCCTACAGAACCCTTGTCTTAGTATTAAATCACCTTGCAATACCCGCTTAAATATTCAAAAAGGATTGTGCATGACTGCTATTTGTTGTCATTAGCTTTGTTTACTATCTCCAACGACTAAGGTAAATGTTAGGTACAGCATAATAATAATTGGCTACCAATGTCAAAGTACAAAGAAAAACTGTGTGTAAGAAAGTGTAATTTATATGTAAATTGAGAGTAATTACACTTCAGTCCCCGACTTTGAAGTACTTGTGTCCTGACTGTGAACTCGGAGTGCGTCAGTTACCGGCCTTGAGGAACACAGTCTCTCAATTAAAAGCTGAAATTGAAGCCTTGAAATCCAAACAAAACCAAACTACAAGTATGGAGGGTATTTTGGGGGAATTGGCAGAGAGAAAAAAACGAAGTGCGAACATTATACTATTCGGGATTGAAGAATGTCAACTACAAACAGGTGATTCTGCACGGGATAAAGAGGTATGTATCGATTATGATAAGGTGCAGGTTCAACGAACCTTGGCGAACGTTCCGGCTTCAGAGACTCCGGTCGCCGTAATTCGCCTCGGTAAACCTAAACAGTCTTCACCACGCCCAGTCAAGGTTATATTTTCTAACAAAAAGCCAGCTTTGAATGTGTTAAAAAACCGTAAAAAGCTCCCTCCAAATGTGTCGGCTAAGAATGATTTAACACCCTATCAGCGAGAATACTTACAAAAACTACGAGAAGAGCTAAAACAAAGACTGGATACTGGGGAAACAGAATTAACAATAAAATACATCCATGGCACCCCTAAAATAGTCAGCGAAAAAAAAGCTATAAATGCTGATGAGGGTATTTTGGAGATCACATTCTTCTATACAAACCTGGCTTCGATTATGGCTAAACGAGATTTGCTTATTGTGGAGGTAAATAAGTTGAAACCAACTTTTATTATTATAACAGAGACACATTTAAAACCTAGTATTAGTAGTTCCCTGGTAGACATCAAGGGCTACACTTTATTTAGACATGACCGCGCTAAGGGAACAGGGTGGGGAGGAGTGGCAATATATGTATCACTTAAACTAAATAATGCACCCATACAGGTGACCCTACATCCTACTTATAATATCATACAGGTTGAAGCCCTATGGTTAAATATACAATGCGGTAATTTTAAAATGTTACTCAGCGGTGTGTACCGACCAACCCATTATACCTTCGATGAGTCTGACAGACTGCTATTTGAAACAATTAAACGTGCTTCAGATGGTAACAATACCTTGCTAATTATGGGTGATTTTAACCTGCCTGATTTGAGATGGCCACTGCACAACTTTGATGCGGACACATATACCTTGCTACATGGTAAATTTGTAGACATGTACGGAGATAGTAACCTTTACCAACTTGTCACAAATATAACCAGAAAGAGAAATAATCAGGAATCACTACTGGATTTAATACTCAATCGTGGTTCTTCTCGTAGACCCCATAGGGTCTCGGGGTAACTTTTCCAGGCTTACGGCCTGTTTACGTAGTGTTCCGCGCCACCTGCCACTACAGGTGGGTCACTGGGTTGGGCCCGTGAGGGCCTGTTGGTAATCCCGGGGTGTTATTCCGGTGGGAGGGGCGTAACTAACAGGGACCTGCTAGTAGCGCCCGGGTCTTGTTCAATGTGGTGACCTGTGCTTTGCGAGGTCGAGCTCCTAAGGGTGTGAACCCTGAGGAGCGCCCGTCAGCCAGTACTAGGTCGGGTGTTTGGGATGTTTAGAGAGGGGTTTCCATGGGGACGAGATCTCGTGGCAGGCCATACCTGTCCGGCGGTCGCCGATGGTAGGGCGCGAGTTCCCGCAGGTGGTGGGCTTGCGATCCGTCAGCACGCACGAACAGGTTTGTGCTCAGGCGTCCCACAATGTCGTCCAGGCTTTCCATGCGTAGATCCCTAGAGATCGTTTTGTTCCGCACGAAGCGGGGGGCGTTCGCAATGGTGCGTAGCGCGAGCGATTGCTGCGCCCGCAGCCGACGACGGTTCGTCTCAGAGATGAGGGCGAACCAGGCCGGGGAACCATAGGTAAGTCGGGTGCAAATATACGCCTTGTACACACCGAGCTTCGCGCGGAGCGGCAATCGGGATGACAGTACGGGCCGCAGAAGGGAACGTGCGGCACGAACCTGGGCAACGACGTTGTTAACATGTGGCTTCATGGAGAGGGTGCGGTCGATGGTCACGCCGAGGTATTTCACCGTCGCGGACCACTCGATATTTTGCCCCATGAGCTTCAGCTGTGGGAGCTTTACAGTACCTATGGATATCGCCTGAGTCTTTGCCACGTTGATCGTCAGTCTCCAATCCTTCAGCCAGCTGGGAAGTGCGTCGAGGGTGCGCTGCATGTTGGTAACAGCGTGGGCACCATCTTTTGACGTCGTGATGTAGGCTGCGTCGTCAGCGTACAAAGCAAGTTGCACGTTGTCGGTGACGGGAATGTCGTTAGTGTACCAGGAGTAGCACACTGGAGACAGGCAACTTCCCTGTGGCACACCGGCACAGATGGGTCGCTCCATTGACAAGGCGCTTTCAACCGCGACTTGAAAGCGCCTGTCTTGCAGGAAGGTGGCCACAATCTTCACTACTCGACGAGGAGTAGTAGATGTGGACAGCTTGTACAGCAGGCCGGTGTGCCAGACGCGATCGAACGCTTTTTCCATGTCTAGGAAAACTGCAACCACCCGTTCGCGCTTGTTGCGTGCAACCGCGATGTCGTGCAGTACTCTTGTGAGCTGATGTGTCGTGGAGTGTTCGGCACGAAATCCGAATTGTTCGTCGCGTGGCTGAAGGTGTGGCGTCATGTGCAGCAGCAGCAGTTTCTCGAACAACTTCGACGTCGTCGAGAGGAGCGCGATAGGACGGTAGCTTCCCGGTTGGAGAATGTTCTTCCCCGGCTTAGGCAGCATGATGACTCTGCCAAGCCGCCATGTGGTGGGAAAGTGTCCGGTGCGAAGGATACCGTTAAAAAGTCGCGTTAGCGTCGTGATTGCTCGCGGCGGTAGGTGACGCAGGGCTTCGTTAGTCACCCGGTCAGGTCCGGGCGCTTTCCGGAGAGGCGTTCGGCGAATCATCCGCTGGACTTGGCCCGGGGAGAGGATGATGGGGTCCTCGGTCGGGGCTATAGGCTGCTCAAAGTATTGCTGAAGCTTTTTCTCGACGTCTGCTAGGTGCTGCACATTGAAGGCAGGATTTGGGCGGAACTGCGCTTCTAGGAAGTCGGCGAATATCTCCGCTCGGTCCTGGGCACGGTAACGTGGGGTTCCGTCACCAGCCAACAGGGGCCTAATCGGAGTGGGCTTCCCAGAAAGTTGTCGGCATAGGCGGTGTATGCCCGACCAGTCCTCACTAGCACGCTCAATGGTGCGTTGCCACGACTCCGTCGCGTTTGTTGCCAACGCGGCAGAGATCTTCGCAGCCAGAGCGTTGAGCTGGGTCTTCATGATCGGACATCGAGCGTCCTGCCACTGCCGGCGCAGTTTCCTCTTCCTCTCGATCATCGCCAGGATATGGGCGGGGAGCTGAAAAGGCTTCCTTGAGGTGGCGGCGTCAAGCTTTGACTCTCGAAGTGCGGTCTGTAAGACCGCGCTGAGCTCCGTCGTGAGCTTCTCGACGTCGTCAGCGGTCTGAATTGGGAAGGAAGGCGAAAGCTCTGCCATATACTCGGCAAAGACCCGCCAGTCTTGGCGTGATCGAGGGGGAAGTTGGAACGTTTGCGGGATGTCATCTAGTGTCAGGCACACCGGCTGATGGTCTGAGATGAGGTGGTCGTCCAGGACGTCAAGATACACAGCCGCGTCAATGTCGCGGGTGATGGCTAAATCTATGACGTCCGGTGTATGGGCCACGCAGTACGGGTAGTGCGTCGGAACCTCTGGTCCTAGTACCTGGTACGTATTCCGGTCTGCATCATCCAGGAGGCGGCGGCCTTCTGGGCAAATGGTGTTGGAGTTCCACGCCGTGTGTTTAGCATTGAAGTCACCGGCGATTATGGTGGGTAGCGGCGAGTCTAGCAGGGTGTGGATATCGGACACCGCGAGACGTTGCCCAGGTGGCCTGTAGAATGCAAACACACGAGTGGGTTGGCTTCCGATGCAGACCTCTACACCCAGGGCGTAGGCAGATTGCAGTATTGGTAATGGTAGCGCTTGGTGGACGACTCTCCTCTTGACCAGGACCGCTAATCCCCTATAAGCAGTCCCTCTGGGCGAGCGTTGGTCCTCCCGGTAGACATGATACCCTCCCATTTTGAATTTGTCTACCGATCTGAGGTGGGTCTCGTTGAGCAGGGCTATATCGACTTGCCGCTTTGCCAACAGCTGTTTCAATAACCTGGTCTTCACTGGTGACATCCCGTCGGCGTTCCAGAATAGTATGTGTAGCCTACGTGAGTCCAGACTTACACAGTTCGGTTAAGCAGTCGAGGATCAGCGGGACGGGGTCCCGTTTCTCCAATAGAGCTACCAGTACCTTCTGTAGAGTACTGATGACGCTGGTAAGTCTGGAGTCCAGGTTTACCGTAGCAGGCTTGGGGGCCGGCTCCGGTTGAACTGTCCGCTTCGCCTTCGTCCCCTCTGTTGGGGCAGCGACCACGGCGTCCTCCTGAACTTCTTTTCGGGGCACGTTTGCCTGTTCGACCTCATTCTCCACCTTCTTCTTGCGTCTCCTCCTGGGACGCGCATGTTCTTCCCGTGGTGGGTTGGCTGCTGCCATAAGTGAGGCGGGAGCATTGCCATCTTCGATGGTGGTGGGCTTCTTTGGGTGTGATGTAATAGTGCGCGCAATGGTGCCAGCCTTCCGGTTCCGGTTTTCCTGCTTGAACACGGGACAGGCAGCACTGTTTGCGGTGTGCGCTCCTCCGCAATTTGCACAAGTCGGCGGCTCCTCCAGTGGGCGTGGGCAGTCGCGGGCAGTGTGAGCTTCACCACAACGCACACAGGAAAGTGGCCTGTGGCAGTTGTGAGAGGAGTGTCGAAATTGTTGGCACCTATGGCATTGTGCGGGGCCCTTTTTACCTCGCCATGCTTCTATATGTACGCCGGGCATGCATAGAAGTTCTTTTACTTCGTAAATGCCCGGCGTGAGGTTAGCGGTGCGCGCGAGCTGCGCAAAGTATAGACACCCGGGACGGCCCTGACGGGCGTGAATTGGACGCACGAATTCGGGTGTGAACCCGAGTTGTGTGAGCTCCGTCTGGATCTCTTCTGGTGGAGTGTTCACTGGCAGTCCACGGATGGCTACCTTGAGACTGCGTTCCGCGGGGAGGGAGTACGAAAACCAGGAGATCTTCTCCTTGGCTTCCAGCAAGTACAAATATCGCTGGATGGTGCGGTACTCCTGTTCCGACTTCGGAATAAATCGGACTCCCTTCCCGAATGGGCGTCCGTTCGGTGTGTGCCCAAGTAGGTTTTTAAGCTCCCGAAAGTGCGTAGGCCAGTTCGGGAGTGTTTCGACCACCAAGGGTGGGTAACGGGTGGTCGGCTGTTTCTTGCCAACCGTGGAGGCAGTTTCAGGGTCATTTGAGGTGGTGGCGGTAGTAGCGGCGATAGGGCCAGTGGTAGGGGGGGCGGCAGTTTTATCAGTGGAAGCAGCAGTATTGGGGTTTGCCGCTAGGCCGGCGATGCTTGCAGTGGCGGGAGCGCCGACAACAGCGGCATAGGTGGGTCCCACGACATCCATAGGGGACCCTTTTCGAGTCGAGGGTAGGCCGAAGGGGGGTGTCGTAAAAAGCACTCGGCGTTCCTCCATTTGGGGGGGGGATGGGAACCGGTCCGGTGCGACTGTGTGCTGTGGCCCAGGAAAGCGAGACGGGGGCGCTGCCGCCTTTTTCGGCCTTTGAGGTGGCGGGCGTGTCTGCTCTGTAGGGGCAGAGGCAGGTGGTGTAGAGGCAGAGGCAGCAGCAGGTACAGCTGCGGGTGCGGCCGCCGGTATTGCTGCGGCGGGTGCGGCAGCCGTTTTTGTGGGGGCTGGGCCGGCTAAATTGCTGGTCGATGGACCGAGCATGGGGGGTGTAATCGGGCGCGAGAGCGCGGAGAGGGTGAAAAATTCCTCCCCCGCTCCAGGCGTGGGTGTTAAGGCAGCAGTCGGTGATGTACTCAGCCGGGCGCTTGGCTCAGCGAGTAATGGTTGCGACGGTTGCGTGGGGCGGCGCGTTAAAGAGGCTTGATCGGCGGCCACCACACGGTTGATTGCGGACATTGCTGCGCCTCGGGAGCGAACGTACACTCGCTTCGCGACTCCTGAGTTCGGCTGCGATGGGCGGGTTGTCCGACGTGCAGGAGGTGGCATATTAGCTTATGCCTTCCTTCCTTTCTTGCTCAGATTCTTCAATATTTCATTATATTTGCGTTGGCGGCTTGATGGTGTGCTGCACGGCCAGCGCCCTCCGGCACTAAGCACCCACTGAACCGGCCCACCGGGGCTTGCCGCTGGTGGCAGACCGGGGGCCGAAGACAGCAGTGCACTCAGCGAAAACCCGAAGGGGCCGGTGTGACCGTGGTTTAAACAATTAGCTAACGCGCGAACCGCGGTCCGGGGCTGTGATGTTGTTATCGCCTCGTTCGGAGCACGAGGCGAGCGACGCCTGTACTGGACGAACTGACGTCACGTACACGGGCGGTGAGAGATCGGCAAACACGTGCGTCGCTCTCGACAGCGCGTAGCGGAATCGGATTTAATACTGTGTAATGAAGAAAACTTTTGTACGAAAGTGGAACATCATCCCAACATAGGAAACAGTGATCATCAAGTATTAGTGGCAACAGCACAGATCAGAACCCAATCTACTAGTAAAAATACCACTCAAAAAACACGTAGGAATTTCTTCAAAGCTAATTATGAAAAAATAGCCCAAATGCTTGCTGACGATAACATTGTGGATACAAGTGTCACTGATGTTGAGGTTGCCTGGACAGACTTCACAAGTAAAACATACAAAGCCATTGATGCTCACGTACCAATTAAAAAGGCACATAGGATCTGCAATATTAATAAACCATGGATCAATCATCAGGTGCTTGATCTGGCAGAGAATAAAAAACGCATGTGGAAACAGTATATTTTGAGCGGTACTAATGAATCATATAAAAAATATAGGCAAGCAAACAATCACTTAACAACCACTGTTAGAAAATTAAGAATGAAATTTGAAAAAGAAATTATTAAATGCGGACCCAAATCATTCTATTCTTACATGCGTCAACAACTATCTTCAACGGTGTGTGTGCCACCAGCGTTAAAGAATGATAGAGGGAATATTGCTAGTGATCAAAAAATGGTAGCTGATTTATTCGCGCTACAATTCGAAAAGTCCTTTGTTGTGGAGCCAACTTATTCACATGTACCAAAGATACGGATTCCTAGAGTTGAAAATTCTATACAGTCACTCATATTCACACCAGACAAAGTCAATAAGGCCTTAACTACCTTTAAAGATAGTACGTCGATGGGACCAGACGCCTTGCCTTCACTTTTGTTGAAACAGTGCAGCCATGTTCTTGGATCCCAGCTGGCCCACATTATGAACTTATCACTACAAAACGGAAAACTACCTCAAGAGTGGAAAGTAGCCCACGTTACTCCAATTTATAAAAAGGGTGATAAACACTTGGCTGCTAATTACCGGCCCATCAGTCTCACAAGTATTGTCTGTAGAACAATGGAGAAAATTATAGCAGACGAACTTAGAGCTTTCATGAATACAGAAAACATCACTATCGATGAACAGCATGGTTTTGTTCCTAAAAGATCTACGGTCTCAAATCTACTGATGTGTCTGGACAACTGGACGGACAACTGGAACAAACAACAGCCAACCGACGTTGTTTACTTAGATTACGAAAAAGCCTTTGATCGGGTCCCAATTAAACGGCTCCTAGCCAAACTTGAACACCTTGAAATTCGTGGACATCTCCTCCAGTGGATAGGAGACTTTCTAAGCAACAGAAAGTTCAAAGTAAGAGTAGGTGAGACACTATCAGATACTCACGACATACACAGCGGGGTACCTCAGGGCTCAGTGCTCGGACCGATATTGTTTGTTTTGTTTACAACGGATTTGAAATATGTAATTCACTCAAACTTATCAGTATTCGCTGATGACACCAAAATCATGGGAAACCCACTAATTTCCCACAACATAATTCAGCAAGACCTGGACAGAATTGTGCAGTGGACAAAAGAATGGTTGATTTCACTTAATGCTACTAAGTGTGCTGTCCTGCATATAGGTAATAATAACCCTAAATGCAGCTACACAATTAATTCTGAGCCATTACAACAAGTGAAATCCCAAAGGGACCTTGGAGTTACCATAACATACAACCTTAAGTGGGACGAGCACATCACAATGATAACAAAAAGAGCAAACTCGATGTTGTACATGATTCGTAAGGCATTCTTCGTTATCACTAAGGAACTATTCCTCAACATCTACCTAACATATATACGACCTCTTCTAGAATTCGCATTTCAAATATGGAATCCATATTTCAAAAAAGATGTTCAAATGTTGGAAAGGGTCCAAAGAAAGGCAACTAAAATGGTTTTTTCCTTGAAAAACATGTCGTACGAAGAACGCCTCATGGAACTAAACTTGCCAACACTGGAGCAGAGAAGAATGAGAGGAGACCTTATAGAAACCTACAAGATCCTCAACCACCACTACAACGTTAGAAACCTTGAATCCATGTTCACAATGAACCTGAACACACAACTAAGAGGTCACTCTATGAAGCTTAGCAAGCTTCGGTGCGCTAGCAATCCCCGAAACCATTTCTTGCCAAACCGAGTGGTGTGTATGTGGAACTCTTTGCCGGAAACAGTGATTAGTGCTTCGAATATAAACATATTTAAAAACAGACTTGATAAACATTTAAAAACACAAGTGTAAAGATATGCACGCATCAGCTTTAAGCTGCTAGTGTATTAAAATATAATAATAATAATAATAATAAAAATATAATTCAAATGTATTACTTACTTTCATTTTAGTCTACATTATTTTACCGTTCAAAGGTAGTAGAACCAGGCTGATTTCAGCACGAACGAGCCGGCTCGCCCGGTGCGGTACTGCCCTCTTACAGAAGACCAATCTAAAATGACAGCATTCGTGCTGTCGTGTTTCGTTGGTAAGTGCGAGACCGGAGGCCTAATGATGCAGAACTATGCTGTATTATTGCATTGCCTACACTCACAATGAGTATGATGACAATCACTCTTGGATTCTGCTCATGCTTTCCATCAGGCAAATCTGTGATAGAATATCGACTAGTATGATGGTTCTAAGAGCAACTAAAAAATTAACACCCAATATACTATCGTTCAAATTTGTATCAGGTCTCAGGTTTGCTTAACAAAACAAGGGAGATCCTTTTTTGTTTTTTCATCTCATCCATATTTTATATATTTTTTTAACATTAATTTTATCACGACGAAGACCTAAAGACTTGAAGACTTATGATTTAAAGACTATAAACACTTGACATTGGCAGAAATAGCTGATCCAAGAGATCCGGCTGGTTGCCATTTCATCAAAAGAAGAAGAAGAAGAACAAAGCAAGAAAAGTAAACAGACAAGGTAAGCGCAAATGTTAAAAAGGAGTATTCTCTAAATACACAGTGAGTGAGTTTAAGCATGAGTTTTTCCATGAAACATTCTATATAAAGTAAAGTCCTGGTAACTATTAAAAGAATATGTGAAACATATAGTTTCTTTGCCACCTTGAAACTGTATATCTGAAGAATGCTGACACCGTCAAGGAAATAATAAATAGTTATTTATATAGTCCCACTGCACTGTTCGTAGTTACTCAACAACACAGCACATGAAAAATACCTAATTTACACCTCATTACAGAAAACGGGCTCAAATGACGTCATTTGACGTTATAAAATAATAAGATTTATGTATATTTGAGTATTTTATTATTAGTTGCGGTGACTATCAGAATTTAAATAATATTAATTTTATGAAAAAGTGAAGACTTGAGAACAGATTTCACAAGTTACCTAGTTATCTTAAATTCTGGTTCTACGATAATTCACTATAAGTTCTACTAAGAAAATAGATATAGACATAGTAACACCTGTCAGATACATCATGAATATACCCTGCAATAAAAAAGAAAGAAATAGGTTAATAATATAATTAGGTATGTGAAATTTGGAACTGCCTCGTTGGACTAGTGGTTAGCGTAAGCGAATGCAGATCAAGAGGTCTCGGGTTCGATTCCCGGGTTGGACTTTTGTTGGGTTTTTCTTGCAAGAAATTCTTAATGGCAGCCCGGAGTATGGAAGAGAGGCCGTGCCTCGGAGAGCACGTTAAGCCGTCGGTCCCGGTTGTCATAATCTTTATTGGGAAGTCGGTGCCCTCAATTATACTGACAACAAGTTCAATAATCGAATTCAGTTCGCCCTTAGGATTGCGGAGGTCCGATGCCAGCCACTCCGTGTAAAAACTGATATTCAGGTAAAACTGGTTGAACTAGTAGCCGACCCCAAATCTTGGGAATAATAAAGGCTAGGAAGATGATGATGTGAAATTTGGAATACAAATTTGTAATAACGTAGATTTTGGCTTTCCAACAACCATTAATACGAAGTGTCACTACTTCTAACCATCCTAGCGAACTACGCAAGACATGAAAACCGCAAAGAGAATAGAAACTTAACACAAACATACCAACCCGTCTGACCAATGTGCAGTTGCAAGCCAAAACCTCCTGAATGAAAGCTTAATGTCTGGCAGTGACTTATTGAATGCTGGTGATGAACAACGACAATGCGTGTTACTAACGACTATAGAATTGCCAGATACATCAAGCAATATTACTTCTATTGTAATATCTTGGCTGTTTATCTTCCATTACTTTAAAATAAACACTTAGGTTCTTGTGTTTCATTTCCACCTATTAGCTCAATCATCTAGATTTACCTCATAACAAAAAGCAACTTCAAAGTTATCTCATTCTATTGACCGTTATGCGGCTTAAAGCTTGTGGACTAGTCCCATTATTAGAGTCTAAGATTTGGTGCCGCATATCATAATAGATAGAACGAACTGGTTAAAGACCTTCATTTTGACACATTGTGATAGGCACAAAGGCGAAACTTGACGTTGTTTGATGAAAAGTGTCCAACCTAGCTTATTATCAATCTATCTTAATTTATTCCTTGCAAGGAGTCTTAGCACTTTAACTCACATTCTATAGGTATTTTATACATTTCTTAAGTGTAAGTGTAACAAGTGTATTTGTCTAATTAATTAACTTACAAACGAATGAAATAAATGAATATAACTAATGTAATCTACTCACTACAACGTCACTAGAGTTTAAAGGTTTCGTGACACCATCGTTTTTGGCTCGAGATAATCTTACTTCCAGCTGCACTTCGTAATTTAGATGTTTTAATGCTACCTGCAATAAGAGAGGAGGTATAAGGAAATTATATATTTATTGATCGAAGTAAATTCATGCTTTACTGTTAGGAAGACGTTAAACGATGCACCATTTTTTTGTTATAAGAGCCGTTAAAGCCTCTTTGTAAAGTTGTTATATTATTTACGGTTCTCTCTACATTACAGGAGTTCACCTTCAAGTGAACTGCTTCTTTTATTTATTTTTTGAAAAACAGATATAATTAAAGTATCTAGTCTAACAAAAGATTTTCATATTGCTTTTAGTTTGACTTTTACACATAACATACGTAAACAATTAAATGTAATGTAATTTTAATTATCACTATTAAAGGTATATTTTAAAAAATCACACGATTTCAAATTAAAGCTTATAGATTTTCAAGAGCCTACCAAGTATGATACTCTGTGGTTCTAAGACTATAGTTCTTATATCCTTTTGGAACGAAGTTTTTGAACGAAGTTCCTTATCGCGCGTTGTGAAAGGGGGCTAGACGGAAAAAAATCTTACGAAAAGTTGTCACGACACTTTTTGCTACAGTAAGCGATTGTAAGCCGTGCGGCGTGCGCATGTTTCTCTGTCTCTCTCTCTCTCTTACAGAAAGCAAGCCAGACATTTTCATTTCTATTTCGCATTGAACAGTGTGGTGTTGCGACGATTATTTTTGTTGAGTATATACAGGTTTTTTGTACATAATAAATAATAAAAAATAATAAAAATAATGAATCCTGACAGTGAACTTCGTTCCATCCGGGTGTCCCTTAAAACCTCTCGAGTTTTATTTATTTAAAATAATTATTGTACCTGTGTTTCCCAAGCCAGCAGTAAGCCAGACTGATGGAGTCTGCCAATTAATTGGCTGATCTTTTCCGTGTAAGGTGAACTCTTCCTCATCATTATTACACACTGTTCGTAATAAAAGTCTTCCAACATCAACATCATATCTAGCATAGCTTCTTTTGATAAATATTCGCCTATGGCAAAATTACCTGTAAATTGTATAGTAACAATATTATAACTGGACCTTGAGGGAAGCCTACGTCCAGCTGTGGACATCTCAGTGGATGAAGAAATAAAAATAAAAAATTAAAACAAATACATTTTTGATAGATGAATTATAATGATGCTAGTATTTTTTTGCGTTTTCTGTTACAATAACAATTGTCTATAAGTCTCAGAATTTTAATTTTTTACCGAGTATATTTTGGATATGTACCTATATCTTTAAACGAACCCCTATTACTTTTTCTAAACCACTGACAATATGTTTGTATGCAAAATTGTATGATGTATTTTTTCTTTTTTATAGTGTAGTACAGATACGAATAGATAGGTCGCATGTTGGTCAAACGTTACCAGTTCATTACTGACCTTCCCATGCCAAGAGTTTGTGGCTCCTGCAGATTCAATCAAAAAAATGCTGCAAAACCTACGAAATAACGGCTTAACGCCGGTGTTTTGTGAGATCCTGGAATCAATTCTCCTGTCATCCGTCAAATGTGCCGATGTTAAACACACGGGTAAGGTAGCTTGTTAAGGGTTTAGTAAGTGTAACAATAAATCAAAAATCTCAGTAATAAATTAGGAAGTTACGTTCACATGAAGATTACAAATAGTACGGAAGGTACAAATCAAAGATAAAGCTATTACCAGCTGGTAATTTCTCGATGCTGAACGCCATGCTCCTGGTTAAACTTCTTCTTTTTAATTCATCAAATGTAAAAGTTCGAAACTGACTCACTAACTGTTTGACTAATGGCTGAAATAAATATATAATTGGATTAATTTCTTGTTTTAGATAGAAGAGTGAACTGTTACACTAACTATTGAGAGGCTCATGACCAACAGTGAACTGATACAGGCCGTTGTTGCAGGCTGATGATGATATCATTTTCCTAGTCTTTATAATTCCCAAAATTAATTTTGGTCGGCTACTAGATGAACCGGTTTTACTTGAACATCAGTTTCTATACGGAGCGACTGGCATCGGACATCCGCAACCCTGAGGGCGAACTGAATTCGAAGGTCAAATACTTGTAAGTATATTTGAGGGCACTAACTTCCCTATAACGACTAATATAGCTGTTCATGTCAACCGCGACCGATGGCTTAACGTGCTCTCCGAGGCACGGGCGGGAAACATCGCCATATTCTATACTCCGGGTTACTATTAAGAACTTCTTATAAGAAAAACCCAACAGCATTATCAGCTGATGATGATACTTACTACAAAATAAATGAAAGTCCTTTAAAGTCCATTAATGTAAATACAGTACAGTGCATGCAATGGCAGAGGACAAAGTATAGCAGTGGACTACAATAGTTCGATGATGATGAAAATTACATTACAGAATTGTGTCGTAACTTTGTAATTTTCAGCTCCACATTTCTATCACAATCTATATACTATGTAAAAAGAACATGATTTCGTAAGAAAAATACCTTTATTTACTTAAAACAAAGTTGTTAGCTTAAAGTCTAATTAATTATTAACTTATACCTACCGATAGAGAACTACCGGTAGGCGACGAAGCGAAGGATCTTTTTTAACCCCCGACCCAAAAAGAGGGGTGTTATAAGTTTGACGTCGATGTGTGTGTCGGTTTGTCTGTCTGTGGCATCATAGCTCTCAAATGGATGGACCGATTTCAATTTCATTTTCATTTGAAAGCGAGTTTCCTGACGTTGGTTCTTAGCTATGTTTGGTTAATATCGGTCCAGTAGTGTAAGAGTATCATCTCTTTTCCAAAACAATGTGAGACATTTTTGGCGTATAATTACTCTATTAAGTACTTTAGCGTGTGAGTATAACCGTTAAATGACAATTACTTGATAACTTGGACCTGATGTTGGGTAGAGGGTTTTAAAAAAAAATATATAACAATATAAATAAATATTTCGGACATCTAACACACAACGCCATCTAGTCCCAAACTAAGCAGAGCTTGTATTATGGGTACTAGACAACTGATATTAATACTTATATACTTTTTTTTTTTTAAATACATACATATTATAGATAGAAAACACCCAAACTCCGAAACAAATATTTGCAGATCATACAAACATTTGATCCGACCCGGGAATCGAACCCGAGACCTCAAGAACAGCAGTCGCGTACGCTACCACTGCGCCACCGAGGCAGTCGTGTATAATGTTGTGAACTTTTGACACTTGTAATCAAAATCAAAATGCATACCTTTAGTAGGTATGCATTTTATTATGATTATTTATTTAACATTACTTATTTTAAATTTATTTCCTATACTTATTTGTGTAGATTTTTATAATTAAAATATACAATATAGATGTCATTTAAATAAGTAATTAAAAATTGCCTATTTAGAAACAGCGGTTTATTGACTGAAACTTTGATTTCTATGACTAGAAAGTTCTTGCGTCTTGCAAATGAGCAGGAACTCGTGTTCTTTTCGTCACTATTTTCCATAGCTAAATTAAAATGGGTTTAACACGATCACGTAGTAGGCCTTACAAACTTTTCAAAAAGTTAGCTTTCATTAATTAATCTTTTAAAATAACTTTTACGTCAAACTTACTTCCGACGATAAAGTCAGTGAGAATATCCAAGCGTCATGAGTAGCTCCCCATTCCAGGCGTCTATCTACAATATCTTGCACAGTATCAATAGAAGGCTCATATCTTGGAACAGTAAAGGTGGATGCAAGACCAGCTCCATATGCGCAGCTAAGAATTAATCCAACGATTAATAGCCATCCAGTCACGCTTCGTACCTTCCAAGATACACTGGATTCAAATTGAGACTGTAAAATTTAATTGTGATTGGTCAGATTCGCATCGCATCGGATTGCATTTCGGTCAGTAACTGCGCATGTCTTTTGTTTTGGAGAAATTATCGAAGACACAATCTTAACACTGAATATTTTCAATAATACTTGATTGTTTACGTTTACAACAATATTAAATAACATTAATGTCATGTAATGTTACTGTATCTGTTATCGCCTATCAAAAGGATAATTTACTAATTGTATGCTGGTTAAAACAAGGCTTTCTTCTTTTTTATTCCTAAAATTAGTCATTTAGTTTTGCATATTTTGCCAAGCATTTCAAGCATTTTCCATACATATTTGCATGCATTTTAACAAGCTTTTTATGTTGCATATAATCCAGTCTCTAACTATTACATATAACAAAGATATTAAAGATCAATAATGTAGTTTTATTACTACTAAAGATTTGGAAAACAATTTATAAAAATTATCTTACATTGCCTTTCTTTCTAAACTGCTTATCCTTTCATATTGAACCCTTAATTGCCCATTTAATTACTAAAGCATCCGATTGGAATAAACTTACCTTGTATTAGTAAATAGAATTTTAATTATAGTTCGTAAAATGTGGATTTTTAAGTTTTTGTTTATCCATTCGGGGGCAAAGGCGTATGACCCAATAATTCTTTTCTTAATAACTTTATAAGATTTTTTTTTTTTAAATATATTTGTTTATTGTTACCACGTAGGTATAATTTAACGATACTTATAAGCTAAAGTAGATACAAAGAAGCACAATTCGCAGTCAGTCACAGTGATGCGTGTAAAATAATGAAAAGCAATACTTACATAAGTTATTAGGTTTTTAACATGATTCCGGGAAATATGTCAGTTCGGATTGACTCCTGCTAATTCTGCTAAGTCAAACAGCACAGACAAAGCCCACATATCCAAAATAAATAATTAGATCATAGTAGTGCATGTGTGCGTGCCGATTTCCGCCACGGCAGCTAGTTTCAACGGACACCAACCAACCATGCAGGAGATATTGTGCACTAGTATGTACGCAAACACAGGTGCACTCTCTGTTTCCTCAGTGAATGTTAATAAAAATGTTATAAAACGTACTTGCGCAATCATCATACCGAAGACAGTTAAAAACGGATGAGAGTAGATGAATCCTTCAGCTACTAATAGTCCGATCGAAGAATAAAAGAAAGTCAAAATTACAGCAGCCCATAAAAACCAGGTAAAAGGCATTAATGGCATCTCCCAACTGGATAGTAATCTGAAGCAATGATCAAACAATTTCTAATAAAGTACAAATGTTTTAATTTAAAACCACGTTGTGGAAGTGGAATGCTACTAACCTAGGTGCTGGAGCAACACACGTTATTGCTGTCCGTACTCCAGAAACTGAAAAGTCCATTACTTTCCATTCTTCGTACCAGGAGTAAAGTGCAGCTGAAAAATTTAAAAACAATTATTTACTATCAAAGTCATTCGTTTCTTCAAGATCAAGAAGAAGAAGGTTTTGTATACATCAGAACTTATTATAACTTACGAATTCCCATATCAGCTCGATCTGCTACAACACTTCCAATCACACCAATTCCATCAGTTTCATTTTTATAAATTTCTCCCCATTGATCTAACTCTTCTTTTACTATTTCAACCGTGCAGTTTATCCACCTGTATTTTAGAAAAACTAATTAGTTATCCTATACCCATTATACTCTTCAGGTTATTAATCGTGAAACCCTCACCTACAAAACTCATCAACTATTCTGACTTCGACACCATCTCGGCCAAGTGGTTCGATAGCAGGATCTAAATCTAATAAAGCATACGGTTTATAGGTAAAACAAGCTACTTTCAAAGTTTTGCCTTGCATATTGGCCATATTGTGCGGGAACAGATTTAGTTGCTTTTCAAACTTTGTAGTGCAAGAATTCCAACGATCTAAGTACAGTGGAACATTAACCTGGCTATCACCACCAACGAATTTATGAGTGATTAAATCAAATACTGAACAGTCTTGACGACTGTTGTATGAATACGCAACTATCAACATATTTGCTACAAAAGCACTTCCTTTCAAAGAAAATACTTTCGAGGCCAAGTTCACGTCATTTAAATTTGCGTCATGAGGTAAAAATATTAGCTTTCTATCACTTCTTCTAACGTTTCCTAAATGAATAACTCTCTCGAACGCATTCATGAATTTTTCAGGCTCCTTCATTAATATTACATAGTCAGAACATCCCATTTCTGACACAGCAAGTATTTGCTCCACAAGTACTTTTTCATCCGGAATTATATAAATAAAACCTACTGGTGAGTGAAATATTAGAGATGTTTCCAACACAAATGAAATACAAGAAGATGTAGATAAGTATTTTTTTAAAAGTATATCTAATAGTAACTCTAAAGGCAACAGTTGCGATTTAGGGAGCATCATATTAATACCACTAAGTGAAGAGTATTTCAGTATCGCTTTTACAGTGACCATCGCGAACAAACATCACTCATTTAATAGTACCATGTATCTTCGTTTAGAATTCCTTACAGCGATGTTTAGAAAACCATTCACCCACTTTATAAATAAGTAAAGAGTGTAAAGAATACCTATTATCTAGTTCTTTCTTTAACGTTTAGCAATAATCAGGAGTTCTTATTGTTTTCTTCTTTTTTTGCGAAAGGAAATAATATTTGAACTATTTTATTACATTTATCTTAGACCGTTTATATAAGACACTGTCTGAACTACGGTAACTTTGATTAGTCTGATAATACCAATAGGTATATGTATTGACGTAATAATAGATCTATTACAATAAATACGTTTTTTCAGAGTTTGTTTTTTTTCTAACAGAAAAAAAAATTGAAAACCTACATACAGGTAACTTTCTGCATGCTTAAAAAAACTATTGAAAACGAAGGAGAATTAACACAAAAATTTAAAAAGAAGAGCAAAGCTCTACAGAAGATTAACTTAAAAGTCATACAGAACCCTATCTGTAATATAGTTTTATACTATAAATAAATAAAACGGACATAACTTTCCCATCAAATAAACATTATAATAAGGTCACTATTTCTTGTCATCCAATTTGTTTACCTAGCGACTATCATAAAACGTTTATAGAGAAGTACATACATTAACTTCATGTTTGTAAATTGTTTTGGAAACGAGAATTTAAAAAGGTGTATGTAAAAAAGTAGCCAGTAATGTTTCCTGTGTAAGCTACACATAAACAAAATAAAAAAGATCGCTGTTGTATGATTTGATGGTACCAAACAAAAACCACTAAAGCTAATGGATATATTGTTATTGTTGTGCGACAAGACACACCCGGTTAGCGCCACCTTTGATTTTGGAGCACGTATTAAAACAGGCAAACATGTTTTGATACTTGTATTTTTAAATTATTATATGCCTACTGTAGCTGTTAGTGTTTTCGTAGAAATTCCAAAAATGGCTTCTGAAACACATACAAATTCAAAGAGACATTGCCGTGCGTACAATTACTTTGTTTAACTGAACTAAAATAAATAAGTATTTAAAAATCGTTATTACTTAGAATTCTTATAATTCCTTGCTTTCATCATGTATGCAATGAAACTTGCCTTTACTTTCATTGGTACCTGACATTATTTATGTCTAACAATTGTTGATTCTTAATACGATACGACGGTGACGGCTAGACCAGCTTGTTTAAACACATTAAGTCTAATCGGTTTGCTTAACAATAATTAAATTGAGTATACTAAAATATGAAAATGTTTTCAACCTAATAGCACTTTTAAAGCAAATACAAGTGCCAGTAAGTCCGTATTTACTGGAAAACGGAAGCGATGTACCTAAACCTTTTAAAATCGATGTTATGTTATTCACGAAACAGAAAATAATTGGTAACGAGAATTTCAATGTATTTTTCTTTTTACGATTGTTTTGTTTTTAATTATCATTACAGTTTTATAAATAAAAAAATAACATTTAAAGAGAATTATACTTATTGTTCTTATCTGCTTATGCATATACAAGCAAACGAGACGAAAAAAATTTAGATTTCAGATAAAATCTGTTTGGTTCAAAATCGGATATGATTTGGCGTTGACTTTCTCTTGTATTACGATTATAAAAAACGATCAATGTTGATCGAAGCCTGTAGTACAGTGTATCAAAAATTATTACAAAACTTTATGTGCGTGATCTGTCAAAAGTTAAATAAACGATTGGATGCACAATAATATAATAATCCCTATTATTCATATATCTTTAACTTAATCATTAATTTATCTTTGAACTAGGATTAAGATTACTTGGTCGCAGTACAAAGCGTGTGTGGTCGAGATCTTCCTTGGCGTCGCGCTCGGCTAATTAAGAAGCACCCGAAAAAAAACTACGCACGTCGCCTCCGTTCCTTAGACACCGACTGGGTAACTATGTTTACCAACTCTATAAAGTAAATATACCAACATATATGAAGGTATAATCAAAACCTATTTTTATGAAACAGTTTTATTACATTTTGAAGCAATCACTTAAAAGTCAACTAAGGAATCGTAAAATGTATTTAGTTGAAGAAAAGTAACTTCTAGACTCAGTTTTTACCAATTTACTTATAGCCTTATTAGTTTTCAAAGAAAATTCCATTAAAAGTGAATTAAGACCCTTAAACTGTGTCACTTTACTCAGGCGTCAACTAAACTTATCATTAAGAGCCTCTTATAGTCCACAGCTGGACATAATATGCCTCTCTGTTGACCGGAAGGTGACTAATCTAACCAGAACATTGAACTTGCTTGATTGATTTTTCTACCGTAACTTCTGATGTTATTAGTATCAAATATTAACATAGATAAACTTAAAAGACCCTAAATCCCAGTTTTGAGATTACGGCATTTTGCAAATCCCTTAATTCATTGATGTAGTGTGCAGGTTGTTTAAACAGTAATATTACACGGCGCTGTGACGAGGCCGGAGTGCTGCACCGATGAAATATGATATACCTATTCGCTACCCCGCCGTATTTTTTCCACCAGCTGTTTTATCAGAAACTTTCAACATTTTTAAATAAAAATATGGGGTTCGGCAACTTTCACAGACTTTGGTAAACAACAGTGTTTTTATTATATTTGGTTGTGCATTTTGTCTTTTTTACTACCATTACTTACTTATTCTGCGCTTATACTTATGCTCAGGTATGTGTTATCGGCAGTCCCGGGATGATCTCAAGAATTGACTGGACGCAGTTGCCATGAATTACATTCATTGGCACCACCCTCACGATCAGTAATACTACAAAAATCTAGGGATCTACATCATCATCATCAACATCAACAACCTATAACGTCCCACTGCTGGGCTCGGGTCTCCTCTCAGGAGAGGGTTAAGGCCATACGTCCCTACACTGGCCAAGTACGGGTTGGGAACGGGCAACACAACGCTGTGGCTACGTAATCTTGCCATCGGATGTTTTTAAGCCGCCCAAAGGCCTCCAACTAAGCTTCGCGACTTTATCATATGATATCAACCGGGACCGGCTGCTTAACGTGACCTCCGAATCACGGAGACGCTCATGGTAACATGCATGCACTAGTGGTCACCCATCCAGGTACTGACCGCGCCGTCGTTGCTTACCCTCGGTCAGTCAGCCGTATAATATCCTTATATTTGCTTCTGCCGGATCTCTGCGTCTATAGACTACTTAACTTTCCTCGAACTGCACTTGCACAAGCACTTCTCCTCCTAATTCTCGACCATGCCGATGTTAGCTATCTAAATCTCACCGAAGCACAACTTGATAAGCTTGAGCGACTACAAAATTTCTGTATACGGTTTATATTTGACTTTCGAAAATATGATCATGTCTCTGAATTTCGTCAAATGCTCAAGTTTCTTCCAATTCGCTCTCGCCGGAATACTCATATCCTCATTTTTCTTTATAACATCATGTTAAATCCTAAAGACCCCTTCTACGTCAAAGAACGATTCAAGTTCCTCAATGACACACATGGCAAATGTCTAAGGTCATCGGAAGATTTGAGACTGGAGATGTATGTGCATTCTACAAAATTATATGACCTATCCTTTACGACTGAAGCTGTTTGCTTGTGGAATGCATTGCCGATAACCATTAGGAAAGCGCCAACGGTAAATAGTTTTAAGAACTATATATGTCATAACCGAGTCAGTCAAGAATATGTATATAGGTATAATGTAATATTAGTATAATTTAATGGTTATAGTTAATAGTATACATATGTATGTATATTTATGTGTATATATGACGTTATATACCTATGTTTTATGTATATGTATGTGATACACATGTGTTTCTAGTTATATTAATAAGAAAATTATAATTCTTCAAAACTCATTGCACTGTCATTTACTGTCTCTTCGATACATTTTGATTCATCCTAAGGTCGCCTGAAACTTGAAAGAGATCACTTTCGCCAATAAGGCCGCCCTTTGTATATTACACATTTGTAATTATCTATATTGTCTTTTATATCTGTGAAACGGTGTACAAATAAAGAGTTTTCTATTTATTTATCTATACTTAACAAAAGCGTTTTTTTTTTTTTATAGTGAGCTGCCAAAATGACTCTGCCCTGTCTGAAAGCATGGGCAGAATCCAAGAGTGGTGGTCACCATCCTCATTGCGACAAGCACAAAGCAGCATGGCGACACGTATGCCGGTAGTGAGTTCCAGGTTGTGACCGCTCGGCACAGGAAGGAAGAACCGAAGCGATGAGTTCGAGAACGTATGTCTACTACTCTACAGTGGTGACTTCCAAGGCCGGCACGTGTTGTTCTGTGGAGGAAGGGAGAGGGAGGGACTAGTTTTGCTTATTGTTATAACGGAAGTGGATCAGTGGAAGACCATGTGTCTTAAATAATACCTACACGATAATAATCATTTATACTGTATTTGGTAAACAAGCATCCAATTAGGTGGAAGTGTGATTTTATACGGATTTTCCTACAATAACACTAATCTGTCAGCGTAACGCTCACCATTCATACTGATATTATAATTTCGAAAGTAACTCTATCTCTCTGTTACGCTTTGACATCTAAACCGCAGCACTATTGGAGATACTTTAATTCTTGAGGAAGGCTTTACATAGGTTACCACGATAACCGACATAAATCGATAAATACAAGCCGCGAGCCAAAGCTATTTCTTAATAACTTTTATCCTAGATACTTAAAAAGAAATTTAACTTTATTAAAAAAAAAACAAAGACATACATAACCACAACCGGTATAATTTACTATAACAAAGAATCAACGTTTGAGACAATAAGTCATTTAAAGGTTTTCAATTATTTGTTTAATCTTTTTTCCTCAGTCGTGCACTGGAAACTTCTATAGCTTGCAGCCAATGTGTAATCTCTTCAGGGCACTCCGGTTTTTTGTCATTGCCAGGAATACCTTTGAATAAGGTCTGTGCATCTACATTAATAAGGTTCTGGCGGGACAGGACAATGGCGCGTACAAAGCCATCATTTAATGTGATAAACTTTTGCTCGATGAACAGTGTTTTATCTTCCCAGTACACAAGCTGTAACAATAATGATTATTATTTAAAAAGTTATGGTTTTATTTATGTTCACTTATTTTGGAGGGCACCGACTACTTTTGGCTTTTAATCTTGATTGAAGATGCGTAGTTTTTGCCGTCCGTCTGTACAAGGCATCGAATTCTTTTTTTTTTACAGATACAATATAAGCTGAGTCTAGGTAACATGTTGGGTGATAACAAATGAGTTTGTAACAAAACCTTTATTTGCACATATAGGTTTTGTAATAGGTATGACTAAGTAGTAAAGTAGGTGTATGTAAATACTAGCTGACCCAGGCAACCTCGTTTGCATCTTCTATTATCCGTAGCGTGAAAATTTTCCGCCGTTTTTCAAACATTGTTCATTGGTGCTCCGCTCCTATTGGTCTTAGCAAGATGATATATAATCTATAGCCTTCCTCGATAAATGGGCTTTCTAACACTGAAAGATTTTTTTAAATCGGACTAGCGGTTCCTGAGATTAGCGCGTTCAAACAAACAAACAAACTCTTCACCTTTATAATATAAGTTTTCAAAATAAAGTACTCAGGGGTATTGTAAATGCACCGTGGTACATTCGAATGAACGACCTCCATCGGGACCTTAAAGTAGAATTCGTCGCAGACATTATATCGAAGTACGCCGAAGCTCATGAACGCCGACTTCATCATCACGTAAACGTTGAGGCTATCCAGCTCCTCGACAATACGAACGTTACAAGAAGACTTAAAAGGACAAAGCCCTTTGAGTTAGTTAAGTGAAAGTGCGAAGTGAACAAAATACTACCATTTTAGTGCAGTGTAATATAAGAACACACGAACAGAGTGTCCTCAATTAATTAGAGACAATAAGAAAAGTGTTAATGGACACAATCTTATTATAGTTTTGTTTTATTAATTTAGGTCAAAGTAAAATTACTCATTAGTCAGTAGACTAGATCGTAATAGCAATGTCCTACTTGTATTAGTATGGCATTTACAGAAAAAAAAAAAAAAAAAAAAAACCTTTATAATACATATTAGTAAGTATAGATAATAGTTAATCTGATAATATTCAAGGTAGTAGAGCCACGCTGATTTCAGCACGAACGGGCCGGCTCGACCGGGGCGGTACTTTTTTTTTTTTTTTTTGATTTCCAATACATATACATTTACTGATACAGTGATAAAAACTGCACCACGAAGACCTCACAGGGTCTATCTGGGTAGCAGCGAGTCGCTTTAAACTATTTAATATACATAAATTAACTCACTCACGCACACATTATGTTACTAACAATTTTTTTGTTTCTTTAATTTTTGTTTCTTTATTTTTTGTTTCTTTACTACCCTCGCACAGAAAATCAACGTAAAATGACAGCGATCATGCTGTTGTCTTTCGTTGGTGAGTGCGTGACCGGAGGCCCAATGACGCGAAAGCATCACTAGCCCGCCATGGTGTGGGTCTCCATGCTGCATTGTTGCATTGTCTGCGTTCGCAGTATGGTGACCATCACTCTTGGATTCTGCTTATGCTTTCCATCAGGCAGAGTAGAGTCATTATGGCAGGGTCAAACATAAGAAAAAATAAAAACATAAGAGATGAATAACTATTTTTTTCGGTAAATTTTCAAGATACTTGACGGAAATATAAGCTCAATTAATTACCTTCGTCTCGACTTTGTACACCGAAAATATAGGAATCGTTCTTCTGTAACGAATGCTCGAAGCACCTTGCAGTGCGTGACCATCTACTGCCTTGATGTTGGCATAAATTCCAGTGCGATCGTAAAAGTGGAATCTTGCGAAATCGAGTTCTCTGACATACCGAGCATTGTTCATGTGTCTTAAAAATATATCTACATCTTGTGTTGTGCAGAAACCTGAAATATATAGTTATAATATCACATTACTTCTTATATAAAACAATTATTAGCATTTTTGAAAGGAAATAAATATTGAAAAGACATATTTACTGATCTAACGACACATACGAAAGAAAACAAATACATGTTAAGAGTAACATGTATTTGTTTTCGCAGTTAGCACTTCTTTTCTAGTACTTAGGTAAATATAGTACACGTAATATCCAAATAATAACATACGCTTCATGGTTTGAATTTTGATTAGACCAATTTAATATCGATTTAAAGGTATTATAATAATACCTGTAGGAGAGGTCGTATATCGATATATATTGACTATAGTTTTAGCATGAAGAAGACCTTTTTATATATAATGTTAGGTAAGATTACGACTAAGAATAAACAAAAGTCAAAACCCAAAAGGTATCCAACGGTCAGACTATGTCTAACACTAATTAGTTTACACAGTTCGACATCATGCCTGAGTACAGATGCTTCAGTACAGATCAACATGCCTTATTCTTATCATAATTATGTTATTCACCTGCACTCAACTGTCTGCATCATATCGAATGTCCTTAAAATTTTCGCAAATAATTGTTTTATGTTAATCATAACTCACTTAATTTACCGGTCAATTTGGTTAAAACATGTGGAATATTTTAGATTATGTATATTTTAGACCCAAAGTAAGCTATCCATTGGCCGTCTCATAACGCATATATCTAATATTATATGTAATGTTATCTTTAATTACTTAGTAAATTAATACACCCAACACTAAATTAACAATGACTTGGCAAAAATACTTTTAACACGACCTTGTATCTAATCGGCACTTCACAGCTTTGATTTAGAAAAACTTTGTATTAAAATTTACATAAACCGTAAAAGCACCCTTTCCTTTATCATGACCCTATTTTGCTTCTTATTTTACCTAGAAATCTCTTGAAAAATGTAGGAAATATATGAGAATAAGCTCATTAATATATATATGCATATTTAAACAGCTAACTCACCGTAAATAGTTGTAGTGTCATTAACTCCGCACTTCTTTTGGAACAGTCTGCCAATTCCTATGGTAAAAGCTATTCTTAGGAAATAATTCACATCCCAAAATATATACGCAAGAGCTATTATGGTCACTATGATACAATACATCGTTTTAAAATTTAAACTATATAAAATTTGAAACCAAGAGAAAAATATCGTACGGTCTATTGTAAAAGTAAAATCATCACTAACTAACTTCTGCCCGACCCGATGATACAAGTTACAATATAAAGTATGAAGAATACACAATAAAGATAGCAATAGGTATATGTTCACTGTCCTTCTTTAACTTACAATTAACTGTATTCAGAGAACGAGACAGTGGTAGAATCAACTCTTACTTGCTTGCTTAAGGTAGTGCGGGATGCAAGGTACGGAAATCAGGGTCAAGTTAAACGCGATTCAGGGGAAGTCATTGACCACTTGACAGTAGCGTGAATATGGTTGCGACCGTGATATACAACGTAACAGATTCCATAATACTGCTGGTTAGGTCGTCTAAGTTACGAATCTGGTATATTCTATTTGTGGAGACATCATCGTGATCTGCAGGCATTAATTCTAGCGATGTTCTGACTAATATAATATAACTTTCCATTATAAATATAATACCTCATGTGTTGTGTGAGTGAAGAGTTCACTACTTAGGATTTATAGTAAAATGATTGATGATGTGTTCTTAAGCAATTAACCATAATAAAGACAACTATTAAGTCGGTATTTCTGCAAGATACCGCATTGCATATTTTAAAAGTAATAAATAAATATTCGAAGGTAGACTGAATCATTATAATCTTTTATTTTATTTCACCTGTCCGATTGTCTGTGATTAAATCTTACAAATTAAATTTGACCCAGTTTCCGGTTTCCGATTGAGCTGAAATATTGCATGCACATGCATATTACGTGACAATACAATATTAGGAGCTGATGCTGGAGCTGGAAGGTGGCCATGGGAACTTTGCAATAAAAAGACACCATCCCATCAAGGTTGGGCTCGTTTGATTCGTATTGACATGTACTTTGATCCTATATGGTAACCAGGGTCTCATGCAGGAGCTGGTGTGATTTAAACTTTTGGCTACGTTTAATTTAATTTAAGAAAAACAACTTTTTTTTAATGGTTTCTTTTCTTAAAATTTTATTCTTCTAAAAAGAATGAATCCTATTGAACGTAATGGGTTAGATTAGACATTAATGTACGATCACTATCGTTAGTTGTAGGTAGTAGCAGTTTTCACATATTTTTTTTTGTTATTTAACATTTGTTAGGTACAGCTGGAATAAAAAAGAATCAAGTCAATCCTACTAATCCTACTAATATTATTAATGCGAAAGTTTGTAAGGATGGATGGATGTTTGTTACTCGTTCACGCAAAAACTACTGAACGGATTTGGATGAAACTTTACAGTAATATAACATATATATCAGAATAGCACATAAGCTATTATTTGCCGCGATAACCGACATAAACGCGGGTGGAGGCGCGGGCAACAACTAGTAAAATATAAAACCTTTTCCCATACTTCTTTACGTAAAACCTACGTAACGGTATGGGTCGAAGTATTGCCTGTAATTTAATTTAATGTATAATTCAATACAGACAGCTAATCAAAATGCGTTTATATTTTTTACTCTATTAATTTGGTAATAAATAGTTCGTAGCGGCCGTAGCACACTTTTATTTGTTAACCATAAATTTGTCGATAGAGATAATTTCTAAAAAAAATCGTATACATTTTTGACGCGTTTTCCAGTCCGCGGTCACCACTCAAGAACTTTATGGTACCATCGGCCTTTACCACAGGTTGGTTCGACGACTTGGTGAAGGTCGAGAAAACCTGTGGGATGTGGGCAGCAAAGGACCAATTGTTATGGAGAATCTTGAGGAAAGTATTTATCCAGCAGTGTACATCTTTTATCTAACGATGGTACATCTATACAAATAAATAAAATTGGAGTGTCTTGTAATATTAAAATAACCGCTTTTTACTAAATGCATATGTATGTATACACGGTACACATACCAAAAATGTAGTTAAACATTTTTTTGTCCGTCTGTGTGTCGGTCTGTCTGTCTGTTTGTTTGTTCCGGGTAATCTCTGGAACGGCTGGTCCGATTATGACGGGACTTTCACTAGCAGGTAGCTGATGATTCTGGGAGTAACTTAAGCTACTTTTTTTATACTAACTTTGACCCGCGGCGGTACTCGCGGTACAACAATAACCGCGGGTAACACCGCGGGGTTTTGGTATAAAATCTAAGTAATTAGATTACTCTGCACAATATTTTAACAAAATCAAAGAGTAAAGACACATATGAACATATGCTTCGGAATTGTTGTTTGTAATATAGTCGGATACCTAATTAATTAATATAGTACCAATAGTGGGTAATCCATTTCATCTATACAACATTTCTGTAGTAAAGTCTGCCATAACAAATTCTAATATAATATCAGTGTAAGATATTTCTTTAAATAAAAACACTTATTATTTAAATATTATTGCTTATACTTATCACATTTGATAACCCACTTCACCTGTATATACAATACCAATTCCGGTAAGTACAGTCTGCCATAACTAAATCTAAAATAATTAAGGTATAAGATAAAATATAAAAAGGTATTAATTTTTTTATTTAAAGTTCTTAAACTACAGAATAAAAAAATGACTGTTATTACTCTGGAATAAACTTTACAGAAAAAGCATAAAATTCTTTTTTTTTACAATTTGATTTTGTTACAAATAAAAATGTAATAATAAATGGGGTTTTCTTAGTTTTAATTTGTATGTTTTAACTTGAAGCTGGATATTTCCATACTACGCAACCAATGCTGAATGTATTCTGGGCAAGTGGGCTTCACATCTGATCCAGACAATCCTGCAAGAAGTGCCTCCGTCGAGTCTCCATTTCTTCCTATTGCATGTTGACGTGATACTAGTATAGAGCGAACTTTTCCATCAGCTAAAGTAATGACTTTGTGTTCCAAAAATAAGGACCGATTATCCCAATAAACAAGCTGTAAACATATACAAAGGATTTAATTTTTTTTTAATATTTATTGGCATTTTTCCAATTATTTTCTTATAAAAATATAGAAATCATATACATAACCATACAGTATTTTAATTGGGTACGTACAAGTCTCTGGTCTAATTTACCTTGGTAGTAATTTTATAAAATCCAAACAAAGGTACTGGATTATCTGTCGACGTAAGAGTACATCCTTGTAAAGATTTAATTCTCAACTCCTGACTTCTTTGGTATATGCCAGTTCTCTCATAAAAATGATACCTTGCAAAGTCTAGGTCTCTAAGCAATCTGGCTGTTCTCATGTACTTAAATGTTACGTCACAGTCTTGAAGGGTACAAACACCTGAATAAAGAAAATATTAAATCAGTCAATTTCTGAAATACTTTGTCTCGAAATAGGTTAAAAAAGAATCCACAGTTTATATTTACAAACATAAGTGTATTATCTATGACATACATTAAGCCAATTAAAGTACTAGGCGTTACAATCTATGGAAACTGGGGATATGTTCTGGTATCATCATGTATCTGGTATAGTATATATTTATATATATATATATATATATATATATATATATATCTGGTATCATGAAATAAAATAAATAAAAACACGTGTACCTGTACCTCACGTCACAACAACGATACATCTCATAAAGGAAAAACTACTAATCTTGCATCGCGCTACAAAAATTATCTTGCCAAAACATAGGTATCGAGCTGAGTTTAAAAACTATTTCAAACATAATACAACTTCCCTACATCAATAGACTGCGGGAGAGGCATAATCACCTCACCTGATCAGAGGAACAATCCTTTCAACATAAAGGCTATTCCGTCAAGTTACTCCAGTATTGTTAACTCCAGTATTGTTAAATTAAGAATAGACTAACTTAAGTTTAGTAGGATCCAATCATAGTTTGGCGGTTAGTGTGTTACCTCATTTATAACTGTGCGACAGTAAGCCCACTAAAGCAAGCGGTACCAGACAATCTTTTGTGATAAGACACTTACGTTAAACGAAATGAAGTACAAAGTCTAACTTACCATATATTTCAGTAGTTTCATTTAAGGCGTATTTTCGTTGAAAAAAACGGCCGCTAAAAACTGCTATAATTGTTCTTGTGAAGTAATTGACATCACACGCTATGTTTAAAAGTATAAATACCACTAAAACGAAGAAATACATTTTGTTACATATAAATTTAGTTTTCAAGCAACGCCATTAATGTGACGTGCCACTTTTAAAACAATTGTATGCTAATAAAAGTCTTGGTTTTAACCTTAAGAATAAATTAAATTTATTTATTAGCTGTTTACGTCTCATACCTCCTCCATACCTATGGTTAAACGTTATATTTCATTGTTTCTTTTTTACTAGTTCACAATCTCATTTGAGGTGGTCATCACGATGTTCGCCACAAGCCGCTGCTACCCATTTTCGGGGGCAATGGAACTCATGAACGGTTTACCGCGTGAATTCAGACGTCGATATACTTTTAGACAGTTCTGAACACACCGTTACAAGGATAGGATACTGTTAGCATACTACGTTTTGATGAAAGTAAATAAAATGCAGAATTTATTTAATAATTCTAAAGGACCTAAACGTAAAACTAAAGGACGCTAGTGTAAATAAACCTTACAAATTTATGTTTACGCAATAGCAAAAAGAGCCAAATAAACCAATAGGTAATTCAAAAACAAACATGCGCATACCTATCATGTAATCTACTTCCCGTATTTATCACTCGGAAAATCTCAAGAGAAATAAAGCTCACTGTCATTACTGAATTCCTAATTAAATACCATAATATCCGCCGGCGCGGAGGGTCGTCTCTTTGTTATTTGTTTAAATCATTGCATTAGTCTCAGACTCTCAATAAAATAATTCATTGGGGAAAATTAAAACACTCTAGAATCTTTGAAACATACAATGTAATAATATAACAACAATATTGAATTGAACATATTAAAAGCTAAAGTACAAAACTCTTTGGCGGTAAAATATGCAGTAAGCATAAAATTTTGCAGAATAATAATAAATAAAATAGACTTGTAGTAAATTCTCAGTTAATGGCGATTGCACTGCCTACAATCAGGGGAGCAAGGGTTGCAAGGAGCTTGGGGAGCATGTGGATGCTGTAATGGTAGGAGTAACGGACCTGAAAGTGCCGGTAGTGCTGGTAACGGTACGAGCCATTCAGACCCACAAACTCTGCCCATTACTAATGCGGGTAGCATAGGCGCTCGAGGACCAACAGGCCTAAATGCAGACCATCGCGATTCAATTTCTTCAGAACTTGACACTGAACCTTCTAACCCGTTGCGATTCAAACTGATTCCTGGCATTTTATCTGGTTGAACCTGTAAAAATACGCTATACTTAATAATTTAATTTTTGTTCTATATTTCTGTACAAGAAGGTGATTCTTTTAGAGATTTAAACAAGTGATGATTTCTTTATTTTAACTCACTCATAAAAAATAATGAACTTATTACGTTAACTTTTCCTTTACTACAATTATGTTTTATATCGCTTTTTATTTGATTCGAGCTAAATTATCTACTAACGAAAGATAGTGGATCCACGCTGATTTCGGCACGACCGGCTCGACCGGGGCATACTATCCTCGCACAGAAGATCAAACCAAAATGACAGCATTCGTGCAATCGTATTTAGTTGGTAAGTGCGAGACCGGAGGTCCAATGATGCAGAAGCATCACTAGGCCACCATGATGTTTGTCACCATGCTGCATTGTTGCATTGTCTGCATTCGCAATGAGTATGGTGACCACTACTCTTAGATTCTACTCATACTTTCCATCAGGCAGAGTAGAGTTATTTTGGCAGACCCATACATAAAAAAAAACCAAAAGCTACTATTAAATTCAGTCACTTAGTTCCAAAACTCACATGTGTAGCATTAAAATGTTCCACAGCACGAAGAAGATCATGGTTGCACCGTCGGAGCACCAACTCGAGGACTGAGCGTTTCTTGCCAGGAAACAACTTGCGCAGCATCTCCAGGCCAGCTGTGCTGACACTATCCCCTTCAGAGCCCTCTTCACTCACCCTGCACACAAAAGCATTTGTTTTACGAATTCTTATGCATTTCTGAAGAAATGCAAAAAATAATGTACCTAATTAAATTAAAGTATATATAGTCATTAGCTATGACTGTATAAGACATGAACATACGGGGTACTGGGTAAATATGAAAGAATAGATCAATTAAATCACATTAACAGCTTAAACAGTCTACTATTGGAAGAAGGCTTAGAAAAGGGGTTTTGGGCGACTATACCATAATTTCGCGTTGGATTTGTTTCTAGTTCTCCTTCTCCTTGCAGTGATGTTATCCTGCATAGTTTGCTCCCTTGTTCCCTAGTTCCCTCAGGGAGGGGCCCTTACGATACCCATGCCGTAGGAGGAATAGGACTGGTGATACTTCGTATTCTTAATGCGTCACTACGCGAAGAACGGATTAACACTAACTCCTAATTACATGCAAGATAGATATATGTATAAGCAGTCGACGGAAACTAAAGTATCGAATATATTTTTTGGGAAGTAAGCAAGTTAATTAAATCGTGGAGTCATGTTGATCACTATAATGATGTTAAGGACATATTCAATAGAACAATGCTATAAATATGAATATAAGGTAATGAGCATTCACCTTTACTCATGTTTGTCTTTAAGTAATATAGTCATTCAGCATGTAGTTGCTTAAAAATAATAGGTTGAGTTCTGTGATAGGGTAACCAGCTTTAATGTATAAATAATTGAATACAAGTGGGTAATTCTCGTATTAAAATTATGGTTATTTTAAATGTCCTGAACAAACTGAAGATAAGGTGTTGAAGTCGATATGTATAATACACGTGGTTTGAATACGAGAAACATAAAAATAGTAACCGCAAAGCCCTGTCTTACTTTGAGTTACAGAAACACAAGAGAAGATTCCCTAAAACCTAAATAAAACATTAATTAGACATTAAAACATATAATTATAATGTGGTTTAATACATTATTATTCTTACATAGAGGGCTGTAGTAGTTATTAAAAGTCTTACCTTTTTGTTGTGGATGACTGTCCAGCCGAATCTGGTGAAACATTGCAACAGTCCGGCATGGAGTCACTGGTCTCGCTATCGATGTGGATGGGCTGTTAAGGAAATATTTATTGATGAATATTCACACGTTTTTGTTCTTTACACCGAGAGTACATTAGTAATTAATTAATATCGTGTTATTGCCAAAGTTATTCAAAACAATATTTTATTACATTTTCAATTGTGCTGACCGAGCAAAACGGAACCGGAGTCAAACGATTTTATTTCGCCATTTCAGTGCAATACAGAATCGTATTTTATTGGTTTAGTTGAGTAGATCAATAATACAATACCATACCTACTACAGAAATCACAATTAATTCTATAATTAGGACTGGGGTTTATCTACGTCATGAGCTATTTACTTACACTTAGTTGAACTTACAGTGTGATCATCGGCAGCAGAATCTGGTTCGGGCCCTGGACTAGGACACGGCCCAGTAACTCTCATGCCGTAAATGCGGCCTGGAGGCAAAGATTCAAGAGCAGTTCCACTTTCAACAGAAGCTAAATGCAATGCTATCTTGTCTTCTGCTGCTTGTTGTCTTTTTAAAGCAACCTGTTCGAAAAAACTTAATTAAGTCTTAGGCATTACCTACTTACAGTTCAATTAATTAAAGAGACGATATCTGTTTAAACCTTAATGAAAAAAGCACGAAGATAAGGTCCTAGTAATTTCTAAGCAATAAGCATTCAAATTCTTGAGTAATAGAAATAATCAACTAAGTAGGTATACGAAATAATTCTAATTTAAAAATGAGTTTTTAAAATTATATTGATTAATTCCAGCTGGTTGCAAGTACAGTAAATACGGACTGTCGATAGTAAAAGTTTGGAAATTTATATATTGCATCATTTATTAAACCAAAAGTCCATTGATCCCGGGTGTTAACCAAGCTCAATAATATTAAATTTAACATTGATTTTATTATCAGGTTACATGCTGGTCAGGAAATGTAATCCTGTCAAATTAATTTAGCGGAAAATCAATGACAAACACTTGATGTTTGTGTTTGCTGTAAGCGACCCTAGGGATCGACGGACTAGCCGCGAGAGCCCGGTAGCTAGAGGGGAATCTCGCCATATTCGAAACGTAAACAAAACTCAGTCTCTGTCCAAATCAAATGAAAACATGTCTGGAATACTTATTCAAGATCTTGTATTTCTTTTCTTTGTATACAACCTATAAAAATATGCGTACCTATGTCAGGAATTGATATAATTACTGTACTCTGAAATTATTTTAAGACTACGATTTAAAGAAATATTATTTTTAAATTCCTATATCTAATTACTAAAAAGTATGTAGATATCTGTCCATTATGCATGAGAAATTTCAGAATTTTTAACAAGTTTGTGCTTAGTTTGACTAAGAGCGGTTGAATACCTACTATTCGTAATTAGAATAAATTAATTTAATATTTTAATTTTATTTAGATTATTAACACCTATGTCCAGCAGTGGACTGCGATAGGCTGATGATGATGATGATGATTAACACCTAGACTTATACTAAATGCCAACTGTAAAAAAAATTGCTGTAATTACTTCCAACGCTCATTCAACTTCCAAAAATTAGCTGGGATAAGTCTTTATATAAATAACAATCTGAGACAGTAACTATTTCATTCTCATCCATTTAACAATCTAATTTTTTAATTGAATCTCACTCACTAACCATATCACCAAAATGTTTCTTGCACTAGGTAAACTATTCTCATAATCTCGACATAAGGACAAACGTGCAAAACCAATCTAACAAATCAAATGAAAATTATCCGGCGTTATCCCAGATTTGGTGCAGCAAGTGGTGGGACATCGACAGCGATGCATTACTGTGTAAACCGATCGATGGTCCATCCGGCGTCTACGGTAAACACGTGCCACTTGTTCAAATAAACCGAGACACTGCATTAGCTGCTCTCGATTTCACTACATTAAAACACATTAACGCCTCTAAATTGCTTGTTATTTTTGTACTAAATATGGTATACAACGTATAGGCGTTGAATTTCATATGATTGTTAACGTTAAATATGAAAATAGAGAAGTCATTAAAAACAAAGCTTTAGTATTTAAAGATTTTAAAAGAGTATGAAAGTGGATAGTGCTTTGCGAATAAAGAATATAATTGTCTGTTATGATATTTACTTACTACTTGTGATTAGATAACTCATAAGAATGGATATTTGATTTGACGTTATCGGAAATTAATGCGATCACGTATTTAACCGAGCAGTGCGGATACTCGAAACATTAAACAAATCAAAGGTATTAAATATCTATTAAATCTATACAAATAAATACAATTGGAGTGTCTGTTTGTAATATTAAAATAACCGCTTTTTAATCAATGCGTTACGCGCGGTACAACAGTAACCGCGGGTAACACCGCGGGGTTCAGCTACAACACCGCGGGTTTCATATATTCTTATGAAGGCATGAACTGTAAAAGTACATCTATGTCAGACATTTGCGGAAAATCCTATTCAATAGGAGATATATATTTAAGTGCCACTTAACACGGTGCAAACGAAATTAGATAAGGTTTTGTTAAAGGGCTACCTACGTTAGAGCAAGTAGATGGTTTAAATATACTTGGTAAAAACGGAAAATAGATATCTATGCACTTCTATCATACCTACAATTGACACAATATTTGATATAAAGCTGCCATAATAATATAGTGGACTAGCTGAACCCTGCGGTTTTACCCGTGGTTATTGTTGTACCGCGGGTAACGCCGCGGGTCAAAGTTAGTCAAAAGGTAGTAGAGCCATGCTGATTTCAGCAAGAACGGGCCGGCTCGACCGGGGCGGTACTACCCTCGCACAGAAAATCAACGTAAAATGACAGCCATCATGCTGTCGTGTTTCGTTGGTGAGTGCGAGTCCGGAGGCCCAATGATGCAGAAGCATCATTAGCCCGCCATGGTGTGGGTCACCATGCTGCATTATTGCATTGTTTGCATTCGCAGTATGGTGACCACCACTCTTGGATTCTGCTTATGCTTTCCATCAGGCAGAGTAGGGTCATTTTGGCAGGGCCATTTAGTAAAATGCGGTTAATTTAATATTACAAACAGACACTCCAATTTTATTTATTTGTATAGTTGTATAGTTAAGAGGTAGTAGAGCCACGCTGATTTCAGCGAGAATGGGCCGGTACTACCATCGTACAGAAAGTCAACGTAACATGACAGCGTTCCTGCTGTCGTGTTCTGTTGGTGAGTGCGAGACCGGAGGCCCAATGATGCAGAAGTATCACTAGGCCGCCATGGCGTGGGTCACCATGCTGCATTGTTGCATTGTCTGCATTCGCAATGTGTATGGTGACCACCACTGTTGGATTCTGTTTATGCTTTCCATCAGGCATAGTAGAGTCATTTTGGCAGGGCCAAACGTAAAAAAAAGATAAGAATACCGTATTTTGATAATCACAATTGGTTGTTTCTTAATAGTCATATTTATTTGTATTCCAAACGGTTACCGCCTCTTAGGGATCTATAGATGGAATCTAAAATAAATTAAAAAAAAACCTTATTCTTTCACCATGACCTGTAGCTCTGTCTCTGTCTGTCTCTGTCTGTCCTAACTTAGAGTTAACAAAATATACATGAAATACTTAGCTAATACTTTAATTCTTGGAAGAAATACTAGCTACCATTTCTAGTTCAAACAAGTTATAATACACTATATTTTTATATTAGGTACTTGTTTTAAACTTTATATTGCTTAAATTAAATACGTCATAACAAGCACTTTTTAACAGAGAAGCCGATTTTTAACACTTATATTAAAACAAGAACTATTTAGAAGTAGCTTACGTACTGAAGTACATATTAATTTTATAAAGTGGTTACATTTGGAATTTAAAATACGAATCCTACCTATTAAGATGTGTGTGTAGCATTTGAAGTGAAAATGTTCAATAAGTAGGATGGTACTAACTTTTAAACTTTTACGTTATATAATATATTTACAGTTATTTTTACGGGAATTAACGCGATCACTTATTAAAAGGTATTACTGATTTGCCTGAAGTTTCGACCAGGTTCCACAAATTTTTTTCAGGAATGGAATTAGATAGATAGATAGATAGAAAACTCTTTATTTGTACACCGTTTTACATATTTTCAAGAGAGTACATAAGGTGATCAATATAATAATGTAATGTACAAAGGGCGGCCTTATTGCCAAAAGCAATTTCTTCCAGGCAACCTTAGGATGGATTAAAAATGTATCGGAGAGACAGTAGTTGACGGTGCAATTAATTGTAAAGAATTATTTTACGCGATCACTTATTAAAAGGTATTTATTACATACCTCTGATTTGCCTGACGTTTCGACCACCAGCCGTGGTCACAGGCTGACTGTCAGTCATAATAAGTGATCGCGTTAATTCCCGTAAAAAAAATTGTTAAGTAGGAAGGTAATTCCATTTCTGCATAGAAAAAAATCTCAGTGAATATTCTAGTTACCTCTGTGTATTGAAATAAATTTAACAGACTAACATCTGTACATTAATACTTTTTTCCCTTTTTACGAAAATCATTCACTTTTAGATAACGTTGCTTTGACGTACCCGCTGGACGCAGGTAGTCACTAAATAGCTACCAGATAGTTATAAGAACACATTGAAAGAAAACGAAACTTAGTAGGTATTATTACAAAGTTTAAATAAAAGTAAAGACTTACCTGAGCAGCCATAATACGCTGTCTCTCCTTAATCAGGCCACATTTGGGGCACTGACACAATCGATAAGCACAGGCTTTCTTATGGCCTCTAAGACTAGAGATCAAACCATGGTTTCGACAACGGGCACACTTTGGCACCCTTGCTCGGCCAGTGTTCATTTCAAACGAATATTATATTTTTTTTAAAAAATAAGTTACAATGAAACGAACTTTCTATCCATAAAATGTACGTACTGTATGAGAACCGTTTAATCTTATCTATTTACAAAGCAATTTCCACTAGGTAACTAAAGTAACTTTAAAATATTTTGAACGAGCAAATGTATTCTTTTTTTATATCAAAAACAATGACACATTTAACACTGATTCACAGAATCAACTGAAAACCATCTGCTGAGAAACCCACCCGCCCAAATTACACTCCGCCCTGAACTAAAAGCTTGCATGAAAACTGAATGTGAGAGATGATAGATCTCTGTAAAAAGAGGAGGCGCTTTAGGTGCGAGAGTCAGAGAAGTATCACGCGAACATAAGCTTCATCATCTAAGAAACAAACGTCAAGTTAGTATTTCCTTTGTAAATGACGCCTCAGCATCACTTTTATCCCGATCCGCCCTTCTTTAGAGATCCACCAATAGGAGAGCACTTTTGTCTGGATTGGTTACAAGCTTTAGAATACATTGGAAGCTGATCAGTTAGTGTTTCATTTAAACAAGCAACAGTAAATGTATTGGTGCTTCTATCTATATAAAGTTTGTTTATAAAAATGTATAATAAACATTATGAGAAAAATGTATAAGCCTTCATCCACAAAAAAAAGTAATGTTGTCAAAAAGTATTATTAATCTGTTAAAGCAAATCTATTGTTAAAATTGCATATAAATGTATCTCGAAAGTTTGTTACTAATAAAGAAAATCTTTGGATCGATCAGGGTATTAACTGTGTCGAGTTTTAAAATGAAAACGTGTTCAAATGTCATTCAAAAGTGCTTTAGACAAATAAAATAATTGTGGGTGATCACTAATCAATAATACTTTACCCAGCGCACAGTAGTAACACTGGCAACAAACCTTGTAAAGTAAGTACAGTAATTTTTGGTTACACGACGTTTCGATTTAAGTTACCTTTAAGTAAATTTCAAATGTGGAATCGTCTGATTTTTCAGATTCATATTACGAGCCATGAAGTGCGAAGTTTAATTTTATTAAATTGTGTTGATTGTGAAATAACTTTATTCTGTAAGGTTTATTGTGCCGCCAAGTATAAAATTTTAAAAGTGATTATTTAGGATTATAATAATACTCAATGAATAGTTTTTAAATTTTTAATATAATATTTTATGACAGAATAGATACGTATTAGAGGATTCTTATATCAAATCGCGATATTTTTTCTTTAGATATGGTATTGGTCAAACTAATTGTTAGCACTTTTGACTGCACGAAAGATCAACCCCTTCTATTTACTGCGTTGGATGTTGTGGGTTCTTCTCTCAAATTATTGTTCTTCTCTCTTTTCTCTCTTCGTCATGACCGTTTCATGTATGTTTCTGAAGTCCCTACGATACACGGTATGTTCATAGCGTGTGTAAGTTGTTTTTTTTTAAACAAAAGTAAACAAGGTGAGTTTTTTTGAGATCCCTTTTCAGAAAGACAGCTCAAGTGACTGAAGCAGTTATGGGAGTCCTTTTTATTCTAATTAATTAACGTAACGAAAAATCCTAATCTCCCGATTTTCTTTTCCGAGAAAACGTCATTGGAAGTCAAAACTACAAAATTTCAGGATGGAGTCGGTTGAGTTTAGGCCGATTTAACCTAAAAAGCCCGATATGTCGATTTATTAACCTTTGTTTCAGAGTATACAATTTAACAGCCATATTGTCCTAGAAATTGCGTGGTACGTTATGCCGGTCCTACGCTCAAAAGTCTTTTTTCCTTGCTACCCCTGTTAACAACCACAATCGAAATTTTTTATAAGGTCTAAGGTGGGTACCTCATCAAAATGAAGCCATTCACGAAATATTAGCTTGATAGTAATAACTTGTAAAATTTGTTCCTATTTCTCTTTCTGTTTAAAAATTAAAAAAAAATGGCTCACAACAAACATAAAAAAAAAAACAAATATCATATACATAACATCATGCTACGGGCAATAGGAGACAAGGTTGCGTGGATCAGCTAGTCAACAGCCTTTAATAGTACACTGCTTTTTTTTTATTCAAATTATATTCAAAAACCTTCCAAAAGTTACAGTAATTGCTGGTGGCACCCAAACTAAGCTAGGCTTGTATCTTGGGCTGCCACAAAATACAAAAATATGCAATAGTAGAATTAGACGCGTCAGGAACAGGACATTTTTTTTCAATTATAATACTTAAGTTGAATTAAATGAAAAGAGGCGCTCATAGCCCAATTGCACTCTGTGATTAGAAACAATCACCGAGGGTAAGCAACGACGACGCGGTTAATACCTGGATGCGTGACCACTGGTGGCATGATACCATGAGCGTCTCCGTTAGGCGGCTTTTAAGCCGCTTAAAAACATCCAACGGCAAGATTGCGTAGCCACAATGTAGTTTTGCTAGTCCCCAACTCGCACTTAGCCAGCGTGGGGACGTAGGGCCTTAACCCTCTTCTGAGAGGAGTCCCGAGCCTAGCAGTGGGACATGATGGGTTGTTGATGAAGTTAAAAAGACATAAAGTAAAGTAAAAACAAAAGAAATTATCAAATTAAAATTACAAAATAAAAAAAGTAAATAACAAAATATTGACATAAATACATCAGCACTATGTCACCATACCCAGATAATAACCCTTCACTATCGATGTAATCCAGGTCCAGTAGAAAGTGTGTCAATTTAGATTTAGCTGTCTAGATAGTGCAGTGCAGATAGGCTGTATGATGGAAATCTTTTTGCAAATGAGGTTTTAATAGATGGTAGAGGTATCTTATAGGTGCGTTTAGACTTAATATCATCAAATAGTGGAGAGTGTGTGATTGTTTTGTGTGTGATAATGCATGCATGATAAATTAATTATTACCTTACTCGCAGTACCGTTGCTTCGGCGTACAAATCGTTGGTGGGATAACGGTATGGTTCTATAACATCGCCTTTAGTAATGCTCGTTGGGCCCTTTTAATCTGATCACTGCAGTCCCGGCCGCGGAACCTCAGATTCCGATACAGTAGTTTATAATTGATTGGTATAGTGCGAAGTAAACAGCAAACTGTACCTACTTAAGGTTTTCCGGCAGGCCGATTTTCTCAGTAGTCTCATGATGCCAATTACTTTTCTAACTCTAGCAGCAGTGTGGTTTATGTAAGGCTGAAACGTAAGGCATTAATCCAAAGTTTTTTCGAGATATTTTAAATATTCAGTGCGTTTGAGGGCTACACAATTACATGAGATAATAGATTGTGTGTGGGAGTGTAGGTAAACTTGGATAGGGTTCTTAGGTCGAGAAGCTGCTGTTTTATAGAAACAGATGTAGTTTGTTTTGCTAGCATTTACAGTGAGCAGACTGAGAAGGTTGCTCTGCAGCCAGTCCCTTAATTGGATCATTGCCCTTTCAACATGCCTAATAGAACTTTCCCAGTTTTGGCCGTGAAATATAACTACAGTGTCGTCGGCGTAACAGAGCAGTGCTTAACATAGGCATAGACATAGGACTGGGAGGGGTCCGGAGATCTTACAACAACAGTTCCCGGATCTCTCCCTTCTCAGGCGCAGAGTGGCACACCGTGTGGTTTTAGTCGGTTCGATTCCGACACACCGCCCCGCCGCAAACCCCGGCGGGATGAAGGTGCGAGGGGGTTTCCACATGTTAAAAAAAAATGTGGCATAGACATAGGTGTTGTCTCTTCTTGAGCAAAGCAGCAGTCAACTTCTTGATATTGAGCAGGTCTGCAGCACTATAAAGAGTACCAACCTGCAACACCTGTATCCTACTAATATTATAAATGCGAAAGTTTGTAAGGATGGATGGATGTTTGGATGGATGTTTGTTACTCTTTCACGCAAAAACTACTGAACGGACTTGGATGAAACTTTACAGTAATATAGCTTATACATCAGAATAACACACAGGCTACTATTTGCCGCGATATTCGACGGGCGGAGCCGCGGGCAACAACTAGTTATAAATATATTCTGAGTCAAGAACATTGCAAAGATACAAGAAACGGACACAAAAAACACTCAGAACAGCACAATCATTTGTAGAGAACACAAAGTGTGGTCCATATGGGGTTTGAACCCAATATCAGGCCGCCGTATAAGAAATATCATCGCATAGATGAAAGTGGGACCGTGTGGTGCCTCATCTATTGGCATTAGTTAAGAATAAACTAAGATGCACCCACCCCCACTTGGTGGCGCCTTAAGTATTTCTATGATCAGCAGGACTGTCGAAGTGCGAGAAATCGACTCTTCTCGAAGTTTAATGAAGACAAATTAAATTATATTGTTAATTTTTGTTGGATTTCGGCATAATTATTGATGAAAATGACCCCTTAGTGTAATACAGAAATGAAAAAGAATTCGTAATTATGGTAAGTACTAACCTACGTTTATTTATTGATTTATCACAATCATTAATGTTCAAGAAACAACAATTAAGGGTTTTTCATTTTAGTGGGAAAGTCGTTGCAATCACGTGGAACTCTCTTTTTATTTTCATTAGATTATAAGTGCATTTTGGAGTTTTATTGCCTAAAGTAGAAGGCATTTTATTTAAAATAGTTATGTAAAAGTGTAAATCAAATACGAGTTATTACTCGTTTTCCAAGTTTAATAGGATTGTCTCCGCTTTCTATCCTATTGGTCTCCTCCCGCTGCAGAGCTAAGCTCAATCAAGCGCAGCGGATAGCGGCCATTCGGATCGTACTAGGATACCGCACCGTCTCGTCGGAGGCGGCGATAGTCCACCATGTCCATCTAAGCACAGAATCAGCAAACAAGGCCCTTACTATTAAATCGAGGAGTGAGACAAGGGGGCGTTATTTCCCCGAAATTGAATGAATGAATTGGCGGCTCGACCGGAGTGACACCACGACCTAACAGAAAACCGGTATGAAATAGCGCTTGCGCTGTGTTTCACCGAGTGAGCCCTCAACCGGAGGCGGAGAAGAATCCCTCTGTGGGCGTCCACGCTCAGGACATAACGCGCCTGAACGTGGATGCCCAGGTTGCCTCTCGTATTCTGGGGAGGGCAAAATTGCACTCGATCACGCTCGGGTTAAAGCAGTAACATCACGGCACCCCCTACCTGGTCGTGGACTTCTGCAACGTTAGGGGATTACATAGTAATCTTGACGCTGTCCATCACCACCTCGAGACAGTAAAGTCAGCATTGCTCTTTTTGACTGAGACGCAGATATCGTCTCCAGCGCGACTGAATCGTGGTTATGTGGGCGAGGGCACACAGCTTGCGACTGCCTCGCTGCTGCAGCGCTGCAAAGTCACCGTAGGCGAGCGCCCTAAGGCCGGCTAAGGCTGGCTATTTATTTACGAACAAATATTTAATTTTAAGAAACAATAAATAAGTCGGTCGCTAAGTGGGAACCCTGAGAACGTTACGCGTGTGCCGTACGTACTTCGATAGTCGTATATCGTACTTAAACAAAGAGTCTACCAGCAGACGGTGCCCACTTCAGTGCGGGCAGGCGCTAGGAGGGATCCGGAGGTTCTTAATAACAGCAGTTCCCGGATCCCTCCCGTCTCAGGTGCAGAGTGGCACACCGTGTGGTTTAGTAGGTTCGATTCCGACACATTGCCCCACCGGAAACCTCGGTGGGGTGAAGGCCCGAGCTGCTTTCCACACGTTAAAAAAAAACAAAAAGTGTCAGTTTATTTGAGGGCATTGACTCCTCAATAACGATTACCATAGATATTCATAGCAACCGGGACAGAAAGCTTAACGCGCCCACCGATGCACGTGGCGCGGATTCACCACCAACCTTCATACTCCGGGCTGTTAATTAGAATTTCATATACGAAAAACCCAATATAATCACTTTGACCCGACTCGAGAATCGAACTCGAGACCTCTTGATTGGCAGTCGCATACGCTATCCGCCAGAACGGCGAGGCGTGTATAATTTACTTAAATTTCTAGTGTTTTAGGAACAGGTTTTATTAACAAGTATATTATCAAACAAAGTTGTGAAATATCATGCTTTTATTTCAAATTATCACTTTTAGATATACATTTTTCTAGTTGATATACATTGTCTTATATCTGTTACATTAAATCATACCTTGAAAATGTATGAATTGTCAGGTCAATACTTAACTATATAATCATTACACAATCACATATGAATTTAGTATGTGAAATGTATGTCTTTCTTCTTAGTGATCTTTGTACACACTAAGGATTAAAAATCACTTAGAGCTCTTCTTCTTTTCATGCTGTTTAGCTGCTTTCTTTTTCATTATTTGCAGCCTCTTGTCAGCAGAGATGATATTAATATTTGGAGTAACAACCTTTGAAGGTGATGAAGATGAAGAGCTACTGGAAGAGATCTTCACTGGTGTTGTGGACCCTGACGCATGAGGCGGTGACTTAACTATAGTTGTCTTAGAGTAGCCAGCAGCCATTTGAGATGAAGTGCATGTAGCGCACTGCCAACCAGTTGTGATGTCGCTGTCACTTATCACGGGTTTGTGGCAATCCTGTAAAATTAAGTTTACATTATAGATTTAAATAGAGTAAATGACTCAACAAACATTCTCTCATTGAAAAATGGGGTGTAAAACATTGAGAAATAATATATACAGAAGATATCTTAACCAAAAACTGTAGTACAACTTAATAACGTAGGGGAACGCACGGTGTACGCGGAGCTCTCTTGGGGCGGGGAGATTCTCATAGATTAGAAATTAATGCAAACAGATGCGACATTTTTAATATTCTGCCTACTAGATTCCATAGTATGTTTTAAAAGTTGTAGAACATTTTTGTGAAAATATAATGTAGTAGTAGTGTAGTTTTTTTATAATATTTACTTAAAATATGTTTAAACGGATAGTCTTCTATTTCTTTAGAAATTATCATGTTGAATGTGTAAACACATCATACGTAATTTATACTTTGTACTTGGGTATTATTAGTGAAAATTAAATGAAAGAACGTTGCAATTTAATATAAACTCTGTTCGATAATCGCCTATTTGGTATTTGTGACTATAAACTATATGCTCTAGGGAATTGTCACCTTTATTAAAGTATGCTCTATATGTTGACAGTTGAAATGTCATGTCACTCGGTTAATGGAATTCTCTCGAGACGGTTCGGAAAATGTAATTACAGTACGGACGGTGTCTTGTCGAAAATCTTGGCGCGGGCCTAGGTTGGGTTGATAGCTTTGTGGTGCCTGCAGGAAGCCTATCATCCTTCCGGTTGATAAGCTATAATTGTATAAAGTTAATGTAATGATCGGGCGGCGCGGCCGCGATCGGGTGTAGTAGGATTCAGGAATCCGCTTCGACCTCGTAGGAGTGTTTAGAATTCGTGAAACGGTGTGGTATGATATGATCCGCGTTTTGGAAGCCCCATCTCCGCATGGAAGCTAAAGAAGAACCCATCACAAAGGTTAGTTTTGAACTACAATTTATATAAAGGAGGTGAAGCGCCTCCAGTTGACCTTCGTTCACCAGCGACCGGTCTTCGATTGTCTAGATTATAACTGATGGGCCCGTATGGGTCAGTAACAAGGTTTCCTCCCACTTCAGGGATATGCTTCACTAATGAAGCACTGGTGGACGGACTAAACAAACCTTTATCTTCCCTCAACGATATTAAAGTAGTAAGTTTTTATAAAATCCTGTATTGCTTTATGGGACTTTACAAACATACATGAAACAGACACAATGAACACACAATTTCCAGAACATTTTTTTTTTTTATGGAATAGGCGGGCAAACGAGCATACGTATCGCCTGATGGTAAGCGATTACCGCCGCCCATGGACACCCGCAAACACCAGAGGCGTCACAAGTGCGTTGCCGGCCTTTGGTGGATATAGAGGGGAGATAGGTGGAGGGGGTTTGGGTTATGGGCCTCCGGTATCCTCACTCACTCGGTGAAACACAGCGACAGACTATTTCACACCGGTTTTCTGTGAGGCTGTGGTATCACTCCGGTCGAGACGGCCCATTCATGCCGAAGCGTGGCTCTCCCACGGTGATTTGCGAATCATACAATGTTTTATCCTATGCGAAATTTGAACCCACGACACTTGGCGCAGTAAAAAGCGGCGTGGTAACCGCTTAAACCATTAGGCCAACCATGCAGTCAATTACTATTATATAAAAAATATAATCACTACCCATTAAAAATATAATGTTTGGATTGCTCAAAATAAAAATATGATTGTTTATTTAACATCAATTAAATATATAATCATGACATATCTCACATAAAAAATTACATAGTCATTTAACTCAATAATGATTTACCTTACTACTACCACAACTATTTTACCTATATGTCAAGTCTGAACCGTGTACTTTTCATAATCTATGATTTTCGACGGGCACAAAATATTTAAAAATTATTTTTGATTTAAAAACAACAGTATTTTACTTAATGTTTTGTTTGCTTATGGTTGATAAGTTACTACATTAACTTATTTTCTTTTTATAGATAGCTTTTAGCACGTTTTTAACATGAAGGATGGCATTTTTGAATAAAATGTTCATCACTCTGTTGGTGTTCCATTAGTATGAGCTCCGCAGAGCAACTAGTTGCGCTGATGTACCCGGACATCCACATATGGTGCAAAAACACTGTACCACAATGTCTGTTCTATATGTAGTAATATTAGTTCAATGGGGTAAAAGGGTAAAAATAAAATTTTGTACCTTTTGCTGGTACCTCCAAAAATTGACAAAAGATATTTCATTAAAATGGTATGGATGGTTGACCTGTTTAAGAGAAGTGCAACCACAAACACTCAGATATTCATGTAAAGGGTAAACTTATTAAATATCCATGACATTAGTAACTGCACAGAAATCCTTGGTGGAAGGTTTCAACAACCTGGTCTTTTTTTATATTGACTTTAAAATTACAAATGTAATTTTTCTCTATGCTTTATGCTTTATATATGTACCATATGCCTAACTCTTGTCACAACTTACATTAAAGAAAGCGATATTTTATGTGAATGTCATTTTGATACCGATTGAATTAATATTACATTATAATATACTTTAACTAATGTTAGGGGGCGTTCATAAAATACGTGCAATGTTTAAGGGGGGGAGGGGGTCGAGTCAAATCTCATCTAATCTGTCGGAGAGAGGGGGGGTCTCGGTAAATATCACCCAATTTTTTTCTGATTGAAACAACAAGAAATTATACTATTTTGGTACACTTAATCCAGATTGTACATGCTTAAGATTTAATCTTAAGCGTAATCGTAATACGATTAATATCATTCACTAATTCGTCACCTGTCAAACCTCCATATTTGTTTTATACCAAAAAGCTCAATCCAACAGTATACGTAAGAAACTCACATTTGAATAAAATCTCACGTCATTTTACCAGGAGGGGTGGGAGGGACAGAAAATTAAAAAAAACACCTCACGTAATTTATGAACACCCCCTTAGACAGTCATCAAAACCTACAGAGTCTGATAAACAGTCTTATCTTAATTTTAAGAAAGAATATATTTAATTGTTTTGATAAAAATAGAATTTTAAAGAGGAGGTTGATTTAATTAATCAACTGTACAGTTTCCACATAATAATATCATTTTGGAAAAAGATTACTTATTAATCCTACTATCCTGTTCTTTTATGAACTGTTTAAGATTTTCGAATGTAGGTATCGTGACCTGTCTATAAGACTCTTCAAATAGTGTAAGATTGTCCCTCTCGAGTTTAGATAATGCGATATGCGTTAAAATGAAAGTGTCGCAAAACGGCTTCGGCTGAGCAAAACTGTTCAATAAAAGCATCTAAGGAATATGACTTAAACATTAACATCTGTTTCAAGTATATTGAAGCTTTAACCCTAATGTCTTGAAATTTTTTGATTAATGTATTCCAAATAATGTTATAATTAATAATAATAAATAAATACTTCGGACATCTAACACACAATGCCAAATACATACATATTATACATAGAAAACACCCAAACTCCGAAACAAATATTTGCAGATCATGCAAACATTTGGTCCGACCCGGGAATCGAACCCGAGACCTTAAGAACAGCAGTTGCGTACGCTACTACTGCGCCACCGAGGCAGTTTATATATATAAACTGCCTATACTATAATTCTCACCAGTAGGTGGAATGCTAGAACAAACTGATAACGCTTTGTTTGAGAGTTTACCTACGAGGTATTGAACCTTTTCGGCTACTTTAAGTTGAGAATTATCATAAATGAGACTCTTAAAGTTCTGATAAAACACTGTCCAGTTGTTAGGGTTACCATCAAAGGATGCTAATTCGAGTAGTGGTAATTTTGGCTTAATGTTTGGTTTCTGCTCCCAACGGTCTGCTGGCAGAAGAGACTTCTAAACCATCTCAATATGGCAGCACAAATCATCAAATGAGTTCATAACCCTTTAGGTACATTTGAGCTAAACTTTCAAAATCAATACTAATTTATGCAATACAAATGTAGGTAAATAGAAATATATTTTATTACCTGATGATACAAAGCACAACAGACATCACATTCTACTAAACGATTGCCAGCTTGTACTGAAATTTGTCTGCAAACGGCACAAGTTAAATCCTCCTCTAACAAATCTAGCGATAATTCTCCATCCATAACGGTCCCATCATCATTTTCCCGCTCCGGAATTTGTATTTGCTGAGGACTCTGCTGCGCCAAAGGCACGGTTTTCGCAGACTTCTCTCCTTTGTGTTTAGACCTAGAAGATTCTAGCTTTTCTTCGTTCAAATACTTTTTCGGCAATACATTACCAAGAGTTTTAGCGTTTCCATATGTCTGACGGATATGTTCATCCAGAGTTAAACGTAGTTGTTCAGTTGAATCTGAATCACTTGAGTGTAAATGTTTCAAGCATTGCTTTATAGCAGGGTCAAAATCGATGGAAGACATCGCTAGACTTGTAGTGGATCAGTCAACTTAAAGCCGTCTACTGCCGAACAAAGGCTTTCTCCAAGGAGCGCAAACTTTAATGGATACTGCTGCTGTAAGAAACTTATAAAAATACTCAGAATATTTACTAATCTATTAAATTTTCTATTCCAAAGCCACGCAAAGAGATATTCTTATATTCACTTTAACTTCTGTTTGATGATTATTTGCTGTATGGCTGTATGGCTTTGTGCCCTCTTTGTGTTGTGGTTTTCTGTTGTAAGCTGTAAATTCGGGGGTAAATCAGTATTTCCAACTCTCAAAAATGTATCTCCCTAAGCAGTGTTGCCAGACGTCGTGAATAAGACGATCGTAGATGGCGGTTAAAAATAAACGTGTTCGTTATGAAGGCTACTACATAGCCTATAGCCATCCTCGATAAATGTACTATCCGACACTGAAAGATTTTTCAAATCGGACTAGTGGTTCATGAGATTAGCGCGTTCAAACAAACAAATAAACTCTTCAGCTTGATGATATTAGTATAGATTTTTATGTTCATACTAGCCGACACACGCAACCTCGTTTGCGTCTTCTATTGCCCGTAGCGTGATAATTTTTCCCCGTTTTTGAAACATTTTTCCTTGTAGCTCCGCTCCTATTAGTAGTAGCGTGATGATATATACCCTATAGCCTTCCTCGATAAATGGACTATCCAACACCGAAAGAATTTTTCAAATCGGACCAACGGTTCTTGAGATTAGCGTGTTCAAACAAACAAACTCTTCAGCTTTATATATTAGTACTAGCTGACCCACGCAACCTCGTTTGCGCCTTATATTGCCCGTAGCGTGAAAATTTCCCCCGTTTTTGAAACATTCTTCATTGTTGCTCCGCTCCTATTAGTAGTAGCGTGATGATATATACCTATAGCCTTCCTCGATAAATGGACTATCCAACACCGAAAGAATTTTTCAAATCGGACCAGCGGTTCCTGAGATTAGCGTGTTCAAACAAACAAACAAACTCTTCAGCTTTATATATTAGTATAGATAGATTAAAAATAGGGAAAACCGTGTCTTTTAGAAATAATACTAAACTATTTTTTTTTGTGCAGGTTGTCCCTCTGCTGGGCAAAGGCCTCCCCTGCAACAAACCACTTCCCTCCATCCACGGCCAGTCTCTGCGATAAGCGTCAAGATATGAAAAGTCGGTGTCGTATTGGGACACTTGTTATATATATGTTGTAACAAACATACTTAAACAAGAAACTTGTAAAGAAACTTTGTACTTAAAAATATTTATGTAAATTAAACTTTACTTAAGCTGGAAACAAACTATCGGACGCGGCTGATAGCTCCGACTACTGTTTTCAAGGCCTTTGTAGTCTGTGTTGTTGTCATTTGTCATTAATGTCATCATCTCATTGTTGTCATTTGTTTGTCATTCATTCATTGTGTAGGCAGTAGGCACAGAGTACATTGTTTTGTGTAGGATTGCGGATATTGCAGCGGAGCTGATATGGTCCGCAGTACAATTTTATTTCTATTATTTAGCTATTGTGTGCGCACATGTAATACCAATGGCGCAAAAGGTGGACCAGATCCTTGGCACCTCGAAGACTTAAAAGAGCCGGATCTTACGGATGAAAATCCTTTACCACCTGATTTACGAGCTCCTTTGCAAAAAGAAAAACCAACGGACACAAGATTTGGATGGTGGTTTAAAAGATTACTAACTATAGTGTTAAAAAGTGGCCAAGTAAAGGTTAGTTACACTTTATAAAATCCACGCAAAAGTTATGTAGTTTTGTATGCACGTTGTTTAACTTTGTGATGTATTGGATCTAATTACAAAGACCAGCTTACTCTGTAGCAAAGACTCAAAATCTTAGGTTAATCTCATATTTGATTGGACAGACTATTAAAATTTCCACACAATTATTTGTTTTATATCTATATACAAATAAATAAAATTGCAGTGACTGTTTGTAATATTAAATTAACCACTTTTTAATAAATGTATATGTATGTACATACATACATACACGGTACAGGTACCATAACAATTTTTTTTAAATTTTTGTCTGTCTGTTTCTTCCGGGTAATCTCTGGAATGGCTGGACCAATTTTGACAAGACTCGCTGGCAGGTAGCTGATAATCTAAGAAGTAACTTAGGCTAGTTTTTTTTACAATACTTAGAAAATAACCGCAGGTAACACCGCAGTATACCCAGCGGGGTTGAGCGAGTCAGTAATAAAAACTAAATAGTTGTCGCAACTCATCATATCAGCCGTAAGAAGTCCACTGCTGAACATAGGCCTCCCCCATAGACTTACATTGCGACCGGTCGGTAGCAGCCTGCATGCACTGAGTCCCTGCGATCTTGACTAGGTCATCGTAACTCGACCATGATTAATTTGTTTTCTTAATTATATTTTTGTATATTTTTTAGCCTTTACACTCTTGCATAAAAACTTTAACTGTGTCAAATTTTATGCTCCTCTGTTTGCATTATTTTTATAAAAATGGTAACAAAGTTTTTACTTCACATATTAATATATACATATACAAAACCCTTTGTGCACTCGATTGATATTAATTTGGTATCCCAAGTGATTCAATTAATATCATAACTTATTTTTACTAGTTTTGCTTTTAGAAGAGTGATGAAGATGGCAGTGTGGATGTATCACTCCAAATGAGATTTGAAGAAAACAAATGGAAAGAATTACAAGAGTGCTTAATATCAGAATCTACACTCTCTGATGGTATGTTCAGAAGAGCTGTTGGCTATGTTGAAGAAGGAATCTACAAGCCAACTATAACTGATAAAATTGTAATGGCATGGAGTGATTACATCCAAGTGTATCTTACTGAATACAAGGTATATTTATTTTAAATATTTTTTTTTTACCTAAACATTCTTATAAAACAATAAACAACTGCATAAATGGCATAGTAGTTGAAGTTAATATCTCGCCCCTTTATTCTGTGCTGAGTGTTGTGGGTTCAAGTCCCACATAGCACAACACAGTACTGATCTGAGTCTAAGTGTTCTTAGGGTCTATTTTATGTATGTTTGTAAAGTCCCAGCAACACACGAATATTCTTAGTGTGGCAGTTATCTTTAAACCATTTGGTTTTATGTTATGTACACTCTGAATACCGAATCCAAGCACACTAATCCTGTTTGTACCTATTAAGTGACCAGAGCGAGAAACCAGTGAAACCACTGAACATAACTCCAGACACAAGTTCACACCTAGTTTTGAGGGTCAGAGACCATACCCATTTAAATTCTTTGAAAATTGTATTTCAACTTGACAGTAGACACTACTACTGACAGTAGACTACTTTTGTTAAATCAACTAAATAAATATTTCTTATTCTCCATCATCATCAACAGTCTTTAACACTAAACTGCTGGACATGGCCTCTTCTTAGCAAGGAGCTTTTATAAGATTGTGGGGGAACGGCACTCGTTCCTCCACAAGATCAATTTTTAATTTAATCTTTATAATGCCTGCCAAATAGTAAATAAATAAATATTTCGGACATCTAACACACAACGCCATCTAGTCCCAAGCTAAGCAGAGCTTGTGTTATGGGTACTAGATAACTGTTGGCTGTGATGCCATAAGCCGGAGAATGATCACCACATTAATAGTTCACCTCCTCCCTACTATTTCCCATATTATTAATTTCTCCCTCGTGTCTGGCACATATCCATCCCTATGGCGTATGGCGTATGTACGTCCATTGCCTAAAATTTCTAATCCGTCTCTTCCCAGTCATTTTCGCCCTATTTCTATTCTTCCTTTTCTCTCCAAAGTGCTAGAAGCCTGCGTCCACAAACAATTCTCCCGCTTTATTTATTGTAACAACCTACTTAGTCCTCTTCAGTCTGGGTTTCGACCAGGCCATAGCACGGTTTCTGCCCTTCTTAAAGTGACTGGTGATATTAAGGCGGGAATGGAAAATGCTAAAGTTACTATTGTGGTACTAGTCGATTTTTCCAATGCCTTCAGTACTGTCAGTCATGAACTCCTCCTTGCCGTCCTATCCTATTTCTCAGTCTCTAAAGAAGCACTGGAATGGTTCTCCTCTTACCTTCGGGATCGTCAGCAGTCGGTCAAGATGGAAGACTGTTCCTCTGGCTGGTGTTGTCTCGAGGCTGGCGTCCCCCAAGGCGGTATTCTTTCACCTCTTCTCTTTTCAATCTTCATTAATCTCATCACGTTACGACTTCAGTGTTCCTATCATCTGTATGCCGATGACTTGCAACTATATTATCAAACTGAGTTGTGCGATGTATCGTCCGCGGTCTCGATTGTAAATAATGACCTGGCGGCCATTAAACACTGGTCCGATATGTTTGGCGTATCGGTAAATCCGAATAAATGTCAGGGTATTATCATCGGAAGTAACCGTCGTATGAGCCAGTTAGACCTTGCTTCACTTCCACCACTTAGCTACGATGGTATGGTCATTCCATACTGTGAGAGTGTGAAGGACCTCGGATTGTACATTGACACAACTCTCAGCTGGCAAAAACAAGTTGCATCTGTGTGCCAGAGAGTCACGGGCTCGTTACGGACACTCTATAGGCTTAAGAATTTTCTGCCAACGAAAACTAAGATAATGCTTGTCCAAACCCTAATATTCCCAATAATCGACTATGGTGACGTGTGCTACTTTGACCTGAATGCAGATCTGCTCAATAAGCTTGACCGTCTTCTCAATAGTTGCATTCGATTCGTTTTCAACTTACGGAAATATGATCACGTGTCCGAGTACCGGTCTTATTTGAAGTGGCTTCCAATTCGCCAACGTAGACATACACGGGCATTAACTACTCTTTATTCTTTACTCTTCTCTTCAAATTCTCCTTCCTACCTAACTACTCAATTTCAGTATCTATTTTCAAACCATACTAAATACCTTAGGTCTTCCAACAACCTGCTTCTCCATTGTCCTACTCACCGCTCTGATTTTCTACACTCAACCTTCTTCGTACAAGCTGTCCTACTATGGAACGAGCTCCCTCTTGAGATCAGGATGGCTAAAACTAGGCAAAGTTTTAAACACTTGTTGTGGAAACATTTTCTACACATTCTATCAGATCCACCTTGATATTAGGATACTTTCTCCATTTAGAATTTATATTGTGTATATATTATGTATTATGTATGTATGTGTATGTATTTAAATACGTGTTTATTAGGTGTATAAATAAAATTATTACTTATGGCTTATTGATTTCTTTGAGATATCAACTTAATTAGTTTTGTGCATCTACCTTTTCTAGCTCTGCATCACCTTATGGTCGACTGGTAGAAAATGCCTACGGCATTAAGTCCACCTTTGTCACTTTTAATGTGCATAAAGTATAAAAAAAAAAAAAAAAAAAAAAAACTGATACAAATACATATTATACTTTTTTTTTTTGTAAATACATACATATTATACATAGAAAACACCCAAACTCCGAAACAAATATTTGTAGATCATACAAACATTTGGTCCGACCCGGGAATCGAACCCGAGACCTCATGATCAGCAGTCGCACACGCCAACCGCGAGACCAACGAGGCAGTTCCAAATAGGTTTATTTATTGATTTGTTTTAAGTTTTTCTGCTCTTTGTAGTAATGTTGCACTGCATAGTTTGCTCCATTATTATTGTTATGATTCACAAGAAAAATTGTATGTTAATATAAGACAACATATATATATAAATTCTCATTTTTGTTATAAGGTTTATTATTTTATTTACAGACATATATTTCTTGGTTTTTTGGCATACTTGGAGGTCTTGGAATTTTAATATGGCTTTGGCAACACATATCTCACAAACATGTGCTTATGTTAGTACTAGCTGTGTCATATATTTATGAAGTAATTATATCTTACAAGGTAAGGAAAGTTTGAGTTATTTGAGTAATATTTTTCGGCCATAGTATTTATAATTCTTACCAAACAATTATATTAGTTTGAAATCTATATTATTGTTATTTAATATTTTAAAAAATCCAAGAAAGGGTTGAATATGATTAAAATAAAAAGGCCCAATTGGATGCCTAATGATGCAGAACAGACTTATCACTAGGCCACCATGGTATGGGTCACCCACCATGCTGCATTGTTGCATTGTCTACATTCACAATGAGCATGATGACCACCACTCTTGGATTCTGCTTATGCTTTCTATCAGGCAGGGTAAATGTGTTCCCACACAACAGTTATACTCGTATAATGGTAGAGAATGTTTAAATAACTTTTGTTGTATAACATCATCCGAGCCTCAGCGGGATGTTAGCGAAAGGTTGCTAGCGCGCATTGTTGGGAATAAATTAAAATAATTGAATAAAGTGATTAAATAAATTGCAATTGAATTGATTATAATTCAACATTTAATCACATATTACAGTTATATTTAGATTAATGCACAATGTACATCAAATGTAAATCTAATTAAAATAATTGCAGTTAACTTTTTTATGGTTAAGAAGAAATTAAAACTAACAATTTACTTTTTGGGGAATTTTGTTGAGAATGATGGTCTGAATAATGGTCGTAAAAGATGATCGGTTTTGGAAGTTTAACATTATTTGTCCCTAATACACCCATTAAAGTATTTAACCATTAAATAACTGTTTGAATTTCAGGAAGCAGAGCAACAAGAATATGAAAAGTTTTTGTCCGCATTGAATACTTGTAAATGGAACATTTGGAAATGGATGAATGGATCTGAGTGTACTTTGCCATCACCTGATCCATTATCATTTATGAAGCATATGAATCCACTGAAAATTGCTATAAGAATGTTTACATCTTTAGTTTGTGAACCAATTGTGGTAATTAACACTACCATCAAAATCACTTTACATGATATCACTGGTAAGATTTTTTTTGTGATACCTTTTTAGTTTCCTTTGCCTTAGACCTCCTACACACCATGCCGGCGGCATGGCCGAAGAGTTTAGGCCGCGCAGGTATACCGTCGACACATGCCGCTGGAGGCCGTAGAGAATCATAATATGGCAACGCCGTTGGCGCAGCCATATTATGGCATAGTGTGTAGAAGACCTTACTCATTTACTGAAAAGTATTTCGGACAAATATTTAAATATTTCGGACATCTCACACGTACACAGGAGACAAGTAGAGCTTGTGTAAAAACAACTAAAGTAACAGAAAAATAACTTAACACCTTTTTTTTATGAGGTATCACTCTGGTTGAGCTAGTCTATTTGTACGGAAACATAGTTCTTCCATTGCTCCTGAAACAAATTGGCAAATGGAAAAATGCTAGATAAGCTAATGCTAGATATAAAAATGTATGATGATATGATTAATCTTTATTTATTTAATGAGGGCTTAGTCACGAAATTGCTTGCTTTACAACACAAAATAAGTTACATCACTGTTAATTCCTTACTTTATTTTTCAGATGGATTGTGGTTTCCTTTTGATAAGATTGTGTATGGACTCTTAATCGTTGTGATAAATATTTCACTGATATACCTCTTAGTTATGATTGTGTTCAATTTTATATTTAACATACCATTCAATTTGAATTTCCTGGGTATTGTTAAGATAGGAGTCAATCAGAAGAAGAGGTCGTTATTTTCAACCGGTCCCAATGAACACCATCCAGCAATGGACAGTGATAGAATAAGTGGTGATCGACTGGATAAACTTTTAAATGTTTTTTCATTAGCTTTAAATAATGAACAGAATAGAAATAGTAGTACTAAAAAGGCAGTACAGAATGTAAGACTTCCAAAATTACAGAGATCTTCTAGTACAGGACGACTTCCAATGCTCCTTTCGACAGGAACTGACTTTGAGAATAAGTTTGATATAAATGGTCATCTAAGAAAAAGGTATAGCCCAGGCCGTGGAGAAGGAGACCACTAATAAATACTGTAATGAGTAAACTAAAAAATTCAGAATAAACCACATCTGCAGTAGCAAATATACACAACACACGCTGATAATGTAACTGTTTACAAAACCAGTGAAAACTATTTACATAGGTATGTATTTTGAAAGAGAACAGACAATAACTATTTCGTGTGCAAATTATTTTACTTCAATCTACCATAGAGAGCAAATTCTGCTCCTGAGAGACCGTTATTTATGCAGGGGTTTTTTACTTTACCTGCTTTTAGTATTTATGTATAAGTAACTTAAAAAATAATATATTATACGCTTTTTAAAGAAGTTTAGTTATAAATGAATAACAACTGTGATAAATCATGTAATAGTATAAGATGTGTAGATACTTTCTTCATGTTTTATGAAATGTAAATAATTCTTCATTAAATATTTTTTTGTACATACATTTGTTATTTCTAATTGAAAATATGAGCACAATTAAAATTTTACACCCAAGCTTGTTTCAGAATATACAGCCTTAAGTAGAGCTATGTACTAAAATTATTTCGTGAAAACATTTTTCACACCTCGGATAAAAAAAAAGCGACCAGGTGCAGCAGCAAGTAACATAATATATATTTTTTTATTTGTGTTGATTGAATAAAAGGCAAATTGCAGTTTACGATTTATGACGTATTAAAAATTACTACTAAATTTCGTTCAAACCAATTTTCGGCGGAAGTTAGCATGGTAATGTACATCATATATTATTTTAATCATTCTTTTATTTTAAAAGTTACAGGGGGTCACATTTTACCACTTAGGAAGTGTCTCTCGCGCAACCTATTCGGTTTAGAAAAAAAATAATATTAGGAACCATATGTCACAGCCACTTTTTTGTAGTACCCCCTGTAACTTCTAAAATAAGAAAATCATAAAACTGAAAAAAAATATATGATGTACATTACCATGCAAACTTCCACCGAAAATTGGTTTGAACGATATCTAGTAAGTAGCTTTTTTGTATTCGTCATAAATCGTAAACCGCAATATATGGATCAAAGTTAAAACAAACTACAAGAACTGTTCTTCTTCTTCGTCTTCTCAATAGTTGCATTCGATTCGTTTTCAACTTACGGAAATATGATCACGTGTCCGAGTACCGGTCTTATTTGAAGTGGCTTCCAATTCGCCAACGTAGACATACACGGGCATTAACTACTCTTTATTCTTTACTCTTCTCTTCAAGCTCTCCTTCCTACCTAACTACTCAATTTCAGTATCTATTTTCAAACCACACTAAATACCTTAGGTCTTCCAACAATCTGCTTCTCCAATGTCCTTCTCACCGCTCTGATTTTCTACACTCAACCTTCTTCGTACAAGCTGTCCTACTATGGAACGAGCTCCCTCTTGAGATCAGGATGGCTAAAACTAGGCAAAGTTAAACACTTGTTGTGGAAACATTTTATACACATTCTATCAGTTCCACCTTGATATTAGGATACTTTCTCCATTTAGAATTTATATTGTGTATATATTATTTATTATGTATGCATGTGTATGTATTTAAATACGTATTTATTATGTGTATCAATAAAATTATTTCTTATGATTAAATTATTTCTTATTGAGATATCAACTTAGTTTTGTGCATCTACCTTTTCTAGCTCTGCATCACCCTAAGGTAGACTGATAGAAAATGCCTACGGCATTAAGTCCACCTTTGTCACTTATAGTGTGCATAAAGTATAAATAAATTAAAAAAAAAAACTGTTATATTATGTTACTTACAGCTACGGAACCCTTCATGTGCAAGTCCGACTCGCACTTGGCCGTTTTTTTTTAAATCCCTGTAAATTACATTGAATTAGGTAATATGTCAGAATAGGTGTGTTTGTTTCTTTTAAATTACAATTAGATTGTACATACTTAGCACTATAAAAGCACGTGATTAAGGATATACTATGTCTTACTCTTTACTTCATTATTTGACTGCATATCTGTTACACTTTTACGTTCAAACCACTGCACCGATTTCAATGGGAATGGAAATACATACTTTTAATTATTGTGTGCCCTATATCCCTGGCATATGCTACTCTTTACCCCTGGGGTCCGGATGTATTAATAACAGCAGTTAACGGATCCCTCCCGTCGCAGGCGCAGAGTGGCACACCGAGTGGTTTTAGTCGGTTCGATTCCGACGCACCCAACACCGAAACACCAAACCCCAGCGGGGTGAGGGCCCGAGGGGGTTTCCACACGTAAAAAAAAGCTACTCTTTACTCCAATAACGGACATACACGCGGGAGGAACCGCGTTCTAAATAAAGCTAGTCAAAGTATAATGGTGATAAGTCCTGCGGCACGATGGACCGACAATTTGAGGAAAAATGGCTGGCAGCGGATGGATGCGGCACTGGAGACCAGACCGGAATCAGTGAAATCAGTCCACTAGTACTGCTGACGATAAGAATTATACTCTCTCTCAAACGTCGCCAGGTCTAGTATTTTATAATATATATATTTAACGTTATAATAAAACAAGGTACACTTTTACATGTTTATTTTCGTGATGCCTTAGTGAGAAGTGTCACAAGAACAATTTAAAATATTTTAGTACATAAGTAATTGGAAACATTCAGTTCATCCAACTAAGCTTAAATAAAATAATGACATTATATATTAAAAAGATAAGAAGCAAATATTCTTGAATTTAAGTAGTTGCTTACAATCTATACTGTATTTGGTCAAAAAACATTCGCAACCTCAATATAAATAACATTTAACAAAACATCGTTATGTACAATACAATATTAGAACATCAACTCTCACCAGGGCGACCACTACCCCGAGCAAAACTTTAATTCCGAATTGAACGAGGCATTTCTATCCAATTACCCTATTACATAGTGTAACTGAAACAGATTAAGACGAACGAATACAAAATCATATAACAAAATTGGATTAACAAGCAACATGCTTTGTACTAAAATATTGATGTAGAAATTTTAAAGTAAAGAAATTCTTGTGGTCTAAACCATGACCCATGTATTAATAATTCGAAAACTACGTAAATATTCTAGTATTACTTTGGATTGTCTATGCGCCCTAAATATAATCGGTTAGATTTGCAAAAGGTATGCTGATAATATAATTATCCTATTACCTACTTACTATATTATTGCATTGGGCACCATTTTCGAAGATATAGAAAAAAGAGTAAAAAATTGTTGTAGATCAAACATAATAGTAGGCGTGTATCTTAAATAACTAGGTGATAATAGATGTTCTGGATATAAGTAAAGTTAAATAAAGTACACATTAAAACAAATGTTGCTATTAATGAAATTGTGTGTGGATCTGATCTTTAAATTCAATATTAAATATAATACGAAACAGTTTTGATACTACAATGTTGATTCTTCGTTGATTACAGAATTCACTAATCTAGCTACAAGCTCTACAACTTCTATATGCATATTGTTACAAATAATGCCTAAAATAATATACATACGACTAATACAAAGGAATGTAAATTACTATTTTCTTCCCATCCATTGGGTAGTCAATATAAATACATCTAAAAGTGAAATGTTGAAAGTTTTTTTTTTAATTTGAAGATATTTATTGAGAAGTGATTCTATTAAATACTTTAAGAGAAGAATAGGCAGGTATTTTATCATATCAATTCAAAACTTTCTCTAAAATGTTTAATCAGAAACCTGTGTGTTACACACTACGATTTTTTTAAACTATTAAAAATTAATATTCCAGCTACAATAAGACACCATAATAGATTCCATCCAAGCAGAAGATATTTACAGGACCTTGTTACTACAGGACAAGATGGGCACTATGGTTTCTGTCATAGTCAATCACTGTGATACCTTACAATCATTATCATTTTAGCTGAACTTTAAAGTGATGTATTATTTATTATTGAAGTAGAGGGTCGATTAAGATAGATTACGCCTTAGTGAAATTAATTACTTTCTATCATCTGTCAAAACGATAACTTTGTATGAAAAATGTACTTGTGACGTCACTGTTTTAGACTACTCAATTGAGCAAAATTTTGAAAAATTAAAGCTGTAATAATTATATTTTCCGCGTGATTTGTAATATTCGTTGTAATAAAGGAGATGTCGGTATTTATTTATGATACAGTCATCTACCCTATTGACACTAACATAAATTTGGGTCTGCCCACTCGCCTGTAAATATATTACAGATCTTTGACTTTACGCGTATGTGGCACGATTTTTTATACTGAGATCATCAGGAAAGACGAAAGGCAAATATAAGAATTGAAAGACAGTATCTAAACTGTAAACTTACGTCAACCAACAACCAACTTTGGTCCAGCTATAACAATTCAGTATTAACAATTTTTATCTCTATAAATACCGTACATTTTAGATTCTGCCAATAAGCAAATTCATAATTAAAACGTGCAAATATAATTTATCAACTTATGTGCATATTAAAATGTCTTTATAATACATTAAAACGGATAACTATTATGTATATATGTAATATTAATAAGAAATAGGACTAGTTTAACAAAAGATCTGTTTTAAACATGTAGATATATTATACATAAATGAACCCTGCCATTATCTTCTATGTTGGGATCTCTTCATTTACACAAGATAAATTTAGGTATCTGTTGAGCCCTCTAGACTTTCCATATATGTATAATAAACCTAATTTTTTTTTTTTTTGTTTAATTAAACATAATAAAGAATAGTAGATCTTTGGTTTCATAATATAATGAATTATTAGGACTTTTTCCTAATTAAGTGATCATTGTATAATATGAACGGATATCGAATTCTAATTCATGAAACAAAAAAAACTCATATGCCTTAGAGTAACAAAGTATTAAAGTGGGGTTTTCAGTCCAAGTAGGTATTTTAAGCGCGTTTCGCTTGTGAATCAAATCGCGCAAAGAAAGATCAGATGGACTTCAACACAAGCCTGACTAATATATTTCAGGCGGTTCATCAAGTGTCTTACAGGAATTTACAATAACGATGCCGACAAACTATGCTAAAAAACTATGTTAAAAATAGGTAATTATATTCGATTTTCCAAAAAAAATATTGAATTTTTTTAAGTATGACTATTCTTTCCTGCTATATGATACTACGTTTTAATCCTTTATAAATTAATAGTTATAATTGAGCAAGGCCTCATGAGAGCCTTTATTACAAAAATCATAATTAAAAGTAAATAATACGAAACATGATGTTTTTAACAAACATTAATTATAAATTCTAATATCTTTATAATAGGTACAATAGGTATTTCAAAGTATAACAAATATTATTTGTATGTGATAATCGACTAAGTACTTTTATAATATGAACAAATCTAATAATTGGATATGTAAGTGAATGATATTAAATAAAGTGCATTATATAACTAGCGAGAGCCACTTTAAGGTATAATGACTAGATAAAGATTCAATCATATTTATAATAATTATTTTAACGACTAATAAAATTTGAGTAAAATAAATACATATTAAAATAAAATAAGAAATGGACGATGTCATTTCGAGATGACTATTGTCTAGTAATAGATTTAATTGTAACTGCTCTTTTATTGTACACATATCTAAACATGCTGTATTTAACGCCATGGCTTATAGAGAAATGTAATGTCCACCCTAAATCTATTCTGAGAAATATTGCCATTGGTCGTTATTACGCAAAAGCCCATTTAAATACTACAACATTATTAGGATTTGGTATTTTCAGTCTGTTGGGATCTTTGGTTTGAAATCTTTAGAATTTAAATACTGATAACACAATGTTAAGAAAACAATACATATTCTCATATTACTCTAGTACACTAGAGAGCAATGAATCTGAGTAACATAAAAATGTTTTTTATCCTCCTCTATCTTTTGATCATACGGACATGAAATATATTCGTCACTTTGTAAGTAAAAACATGGTTCCAACTTCCAAATTACATAAATTCCAGCTGGTCTCGACTCGACGACTTCTACACTCAATTTTGAAACAGTTAATTGCTCTGAGTGCTTTTAAAAAAACTTGCTTTAATATTTTGCTTTAAATGAAATACACACACAAAAACCAGGCAATAAGTCCATCAGTAACATATTACTTAAATTACAACTCTATGTTTTAACTTTTAATACACCATTAGTGATACATCATTCCTGATTCAGTCATTAATAATAATAATGCAGTTTTGTTCTGTAATTTTTTTTATATGCAGTATGCGTAAGATGGACGTTATTGACTAGATATTGTCATTGCTTTACAACCTTCTGATGATCTGGTTTCTATATCATTATGTATTGGGGTAAAAACAGCTCTTTATAAGTAGTTTGGATCATTCATCTATATTTATTTTCTTTAAAATATGTAGGCTTTGTCGTAGACTAAACATAACTCATTTTAACCAAACTTTTTAGTTTTGCAACAATTTATGTAAATATTATTTTTGTGATTCATGATTCTACTACTTTACTTTTAGTATATTATCATACTACCATTATTCTTCATAAACTAAAGAACATACCACTAAGTCTATAAGTCTATATTTCGTGTATTTTTCAGTACGGATATCAACTCGGTGTGTTATAATTGATTAACAGTAAGTCCTAAAGACTTGATTTCGTTGTATTTTCACTCTAACAATATATGGAATATTTCTCAGCTCTTTGTCCGTCAGTCATCTTTAAATTATTAGTAACTTACTTTAGCAAAATATGCAGATATTTAATGATTCTAAGCTCCATCACAATCAGAACTAATGTTATTAAAGGCATTGTAATTACTATACTACTTCTGGCTTTAAAATGCAATAGGGATCATTCTTATACTCTAAATTCGTGCTTTATTCGACTGGGACATAATTTAATGACTAGGATCAAAATGACTACAAATTATTGTAATGGTGGGTTAACATAATTGTGGAACTTTTTGTATATTTACATAACAAGACATTTCTCTCTTCCACTAACAGATGCTTCCCCGCCATCTTTTGTTGCTTTATCTTTTTTTTTCTTTCCTTTGCCGTCTACTTGAAGTGATACATTTCGGTTTTTTTCCATGTTCAACAATTCCTAAAAAATATTTTTATAGTTAATATACTAATAATACCATTAACAATACAGATTATACGTAAACTCTTAAGTGTTAATATACACTGACCTGGAAAAGTTGTGTGACATTATGATTTGTTTTTGCAGATGTCTCCATAAATGAAATGCCCCATGCTGAGGCCTGCCCTTGTCCTTCAGACGCTGAGACCTCTCTGATTTCTGGACTCTCATCACATTTGTTACCTGCTAACATCACTGGAATGTTGGGCAGTTCTGTGCCCTTTATTTCCTTTATTGTTTGCCATATTGGCTTTAATTCTTCTAGGGATTGGCGACTGCTTACTGAGTAGACCAATATAAATGCATGCCCCTGCAATAATGTCATCAAATCAAAGAGAATGTTCACCTTACTGTTAATGGGAAAAAAAACTTGCTCTAATATGATGGCATCCTGAGGAAAACAAACACAATATTTTTGGAACGAATGGGGCGTTGCGGACGGGTGCCCTAGCCGGTAAAAAAGTCCGTAACGTTAAAAAAAGCGTAAGAGTCTTATGTATAGTCTATGTGTGATGGCTATACAGTGTCTAATGTATAGTCTACTTGATGACTACTATTATTGTAGCAGTTTGCTATTATTATTATTACATCATTCGTTTTTAGTTATATCATAGTAGTTTTTTTTTCGATAAAAAAAATCATGAAAAAAATGTATACCCAAATAGTTATTTTCTTTATGCCTCGAATAGAACTTGAAATTAATATTTTTATAATAAGGAACTTCGTTTTTATCTGGTGTCCTTCTTTCTTAAGCCGGGTCTCACTTTTTTGTGTTTTCTAAGATCAAACATCTCACAAAATATGGGCGTGGCCTAACTGTTTTATTAGTTCTAGCAAGCAAACATGTTAGCCGAAGCGGACGGAAAACATCCCCGTGTTCGCCTGCCGGGTGGGGGGCAAATTCATTTGCTAACATTGGGGTTGTGCATTTACCACATAAAATTCTTCATTTTAATCATTGCGAGGGTAAAGATTAATAGTTTTGATTAACAAATCGGATGCTATAGACTTGCTAACCAGTAATAATTTTCGTTATAATTAAGTGGCTGATACTTATTCATTATCTATTTTAACTTTAATTTTATGCTTCTCATACAATAAAACTGAACTAACATTAATACTTACATTATTCATATTTTTCATATTTATACTATAAAAGACAATTTAAATAATATTAAAAGGTTACCTAACATCAGCATTATGAGCTAGTAAATTATTTCCAAAATTAAATAACTATTTTTTTCGTCATTTCGGATCTGGTCCCAGTTCATGGACTCAATTCAAAACTCTCATAACAAGTGGCATACTATTGTAGTGTCTTACTTTAGCTCCATTTGAGAAATACATCCACGATTCGAGGACTTTTTCTTTCGATACCGATACTTTTGTACTGTATACTTTGCATTCACTACATTAATTCAATAAGTACTTTTGGACAGGTATCATATCGATTAAGAAATTAAGTTTTAAATGGGTAATCTTTAAAACTTGCGACCTAACGACAACTTACACACTGACAATGGTAACGACATTAGTTATTAATTTCCTGTTCTATTATCGAATGATTTTCAAACCCGTCAATCCATCAACCAAAAAAAAAGCTCGCCATTAGCCCTCGATAAGAAAACTACTTGATACTTTGAAGTATCGATACTTTCGTTGTTACTTTTATGATATGATATTTTTTTTCGATGCTACTCATGAATACAGTATCAATACATTAGTCCCTATGTTTGATGTTCGTTTAAAAGTCTATAATATTTTGCTAACACATTTTGTTAGTTTGCTTTGTTACTTTTAGGAGCAGGAGACACGCCTTTACATTTACTTTCATAGAACAGACTTCAACCAACTAACTTATATTAGTGGGTTGGTTGGTTACTATTTGCTGAACAACATTCAATAACTAAAAAATTTTGTCTTTGCAACCACAAAGATCCAAGGCAGGGTTCACTGTTATTAACAGGGTTTATATTTGCTTACCTTACTTATTGATAATCTTTGCATAGCAGGGAACTGATGTGAGCCTGTTGTGTCAGTTATCTGTAGTGTACATATTGTCTTGTTGCTGCTTATCACCTGAAATTATTTATAATGAAATTATAACATTGCAAAATTCAATATTTTGTTAAATTGTTAACTTAGAAATGATTAATTAATACATTGACTGCAGATTTTTTTTAGAAACAATATAATCTACTTCTCACTGCTTCACTCTTGGCAGAGTAGTTGTGGTCATCTAGAGTTGTCTACACTGGTGGTAGTAGCGGACAAAGCCCCTTGCACAATTTCAATAAATGCAACTGCATATAGGGAGCTTCAATTGAGATGTCAACAAATATAAAAACAACCATTCCAGGAGACCAAATGATATTATTACCCTTTAATCAACTCTCACCTACTACAATTAAAACATAGATGGTGCCTCCTAATAACACCACCTACACAATTTTAAATAGTAGGCACTCAATGAGTAATAATTTATATTTAGAAACTCTTGATAACAGGGTTATAACAATTGATTTCTTTGTAAAACATTTATATGTATAACTAGATTTTGTCTGCAGCTCTGCCCGAGTATAGGTTGGTTATAGTGTAGCTGTGGTAGTGGTGGTTCTTCTAACGGATGTAACTTTTTATTTAAGAGCTGATTGAAATAAAACAAATACTATTAAGTGGAGCAAATCGCAATATACCGTTTCCATCTAGTACTTTGTGAAACTTAACACCATAGGTTCACATAGTATTTACAAACTAAGTAGTAATTAGTTGAAAAGAAGTAAATATTTTCATAATTTTATAAATCAAATTTGTCATTTGACAACATTAACTCAAGAATAAATTGTAACATTTAAATCCTGAGTTTATCCTAAAAGTAGGTACAATGTTACACTACAGATAAGTTATCTCTTGTGTAAAAATAACTGTTAAAAATTTAATTTAACATCTGTGTAGTCATAAGTATTTGTGCTAGCCAAACTTAATAATAGAAAAGGAATTAGACTGAAAAAATGTAATTCTACAAAAATCCATAATAATTGTTTCATAAATTAAAAACTTATATGGAATGTGTTACATATACAAAAAAAATTAAGGTGTCTATGGAGATACACTCCGATAATGATACTATTGTCCATTTATTTATTTTTTATTGTTCACATGTATGATGAAATACAAGGTCTTGTAAGTAAGGATGATATTAGAAACTATTGGCACTATTTCAAGCCCCATGATGCATGCCTTTGGCATTACTACAATAAAGTGAAGGACTGCTCACATATCCTAATTCTATTCTAATTCTATAACTAAGAGGTATTATATACAATACTAGCCGACCCACGCAACCTCGTTTGCGCCTTATATTGCCCGTAGCGTGAAAATTTTCCCTGTTTTTGAAACATTCTTCTTTGTTGCTCCGCTCGTATTAGTAGTAGCGTGATGATATATACCCTATAGCCTTCCTCGATAAATGGACTATCCAACACCGAAAGAATTTTTCAAATCGGACTAGCGGTCCCTGAGATTAGCGTGTTCAAACAAACAAACAAACTCTTCAGCTTTATATATTAGTATAGATAGATTGTAAATATTATAAATTCTATCTAAAATAAATTGGTGTCAATGTTTGAATAGTAAGTTTGTTTTGTTTATTAAATGATTATAGAGATTACCTGTCTATAGGTGTCCTCAATGGTAGGTATATACGATTCTCTGAATGTGCCTTTAACGAATCGTAGAACAAGGGAGCTTTTACCAACACCTCCCGCACCAAAAACTACCACACGATAATCGTTACTTTGCTCCGGCATTACTCGTTTAGTGTTTATAAATCTTTCCAAATCAAAATGCCAATAGTTAAGTATCAAAATATTAAGTTTATAACATTTTTTTAACAAGAACACATCGAAATATTAATATTTGTCATTTTCACATTTAGAAGAGCAGCTTTTAACTAATAGCACGTCATTTTCTTTCCAATCAATGTTTTTTTTGCGATCTTCATTTACAACGCCCTACTTTTATGCAAACCAAATACAATTCTGAATCACAGATTATACATTACACAAATCGTTAGTAGTCTTTACATTGACTTGACAGACAGAAACAGCCCACAAACAAAACATTTTTAGTCGAATAAATTTCAATTTTACTTACTACATTTTCAAAGTAAATAAACTATGATAAATTTTCCTCAAAATTACCACAAACTAGCTGAACCCCGCGCTCATACCCGTGGATTGTGGTACTGGCGGACAAAGTAAGTCTAAAAAAAGTAACCTAAGTTACTCCCTGAATCATCAGCTACCTGCCAAGGAAAGTCCCGTCAAAATCTGTCCAGTCATTTCAGAGATTACCCGGAACAAACAGACAGACAGACAGACAAAAAAAATTTTACTACATTTTTGGTATATGTGTATACATACATATGCATTTAGTAAAAAGCGCTTATTTTAATATTACAAACAGTCACTCCACATTAATTTCGTATTGTGCTATGTTTATGTTGTAATTGATGTCCTTTGATAAAGGTCACGTTCGTGATCGTCTATCTCTCTTCTTTGTAACCTAAATTGTAACCACGGCGTAAGCACTTTTGAAATACTCAGATGTTAAAACAAAAATATAATAGTTCTTATGTAAAGTTCATCCATCACCATTCGTGTGATCATTGTGGGTATTAAATTAAAGCGAAGTAATTAACAAAAAGATATGGCAATATTTTTTCTTTCTTTCTTCAATTATTCTTGGTGTGTGTGAAATATTATTAAAGCTTTGATTTGGTTAAAAGACCAAGCTCAGACAGACCAAACAAAGACTCTTCGTATTTCAATCTATCGATCTGCCAATCATACTCCTTAAGTAGGCCCTGAGCAAACCGAAAAGACTTTTTGTTCCACTCAACTGCAACTCAGTGATTAGAATGTAATTTTTTAGTAAAATGTTTTATGAAAGTAGTAGAAGATACAAGTTCTTCTTCTTTTGATGAAATGGCAACCAGCTAATCAGCTATTTTGCCAATGTTAAGTGTTTGAAGTCTCGAGGCTTCAAGTCTTCGTCGTTATAAAATTAATTATATGAAAAAATGTGGATAAGATGAAATGGGGATCGTCTTTCGAAAAAAAAACCTAGATACAAATTGTTTTAGTGCTTAATATTTGTCTTATTTTGTTCATAAAATTTTACTTAGGCTTGACTCGAATTGTAGTGAAGTATTTAATCGACTATTGAATGTGCTGGCTCTGTATGACACACACGGCTGTTGATTAAAAAAAAATTACAAATGGCTTCCGTTTTCAACTTACGCCTATCGTAATTCTCTGTTGGTATGGTTTTTTAACAAGGTTGGGCAGTATTTTCTTATTTTCGTTGTTTCGGAAGTTTTAATTCGTTTATAATGTTTGCCGCATAGAAATATTATTTGTCGCAACGAATTTGACCTTCGATATCTTGTGTGCCGGTAACTTTCGTACCCTACTCATATTAGCTTAATAAAAAATCGACAATCTTCATATTAAGATTAAACTGTATAACTTTTCACGGTTTATTCAATTTTATCATATTAATTTGACAACCATGAATTGAATGTACTGCATACCTTCATCAATAAAATATTTTTCCTTCCCAGACCAATTCATCGTGACGATCGAATAATTTTAATTAAGTTTTCAAACAATGGGGATACAAGACCTTCAAACGTTTTTAGAGAACGAAGGTGTTGGTGTAGATTTATTTCGAATCGCTAGAAACCACGCTGGAGGGTTCCGCTTGGTGCTTGACGCTGAAGGATGTTTAGATCGACTCTATGGAGGATATTTTTCAGGTGAGTGAATAAAATTTTAAATTTATAAGCTATTTTATTGTCACACGATTATAATATTTATTAGTTTATATCATTATCCTAAAAGCAAAAAAACAGATAAGTTGGTCAGGTAATGTTTCCTCCTACTATCTTGTTTACAAACATTTGCATATTCTATTGCAATTTTGTTACTATGGGTATCATATTGGGTAAACAATCTCCTAATGGGTTACTGTCTATCTTAATTATAATATTAAAAGTTAACATAATAAAAAATCAACTTCAAAAATGACCAAATCGATTGATTTCTCTTGGATGCCATAATCAAATCTTAGTGTCCTTATCATGGTACATATGTTTTTGACATCTCCTTTCCATTAAGAAAAGAATCATCAAAATAGATTCATAAATGATCAAGTTATCTGTGAATGCACTGAAAAAAAATTGTTGAATTGACCACCTCCTCCTTATTTTTAAGTCTGTTAAAAATTGATTTTAAAAGATTAAAATATGATTTGTGTCTGCACATAAAGGGTGAATGTTCTGGGCATAAGTTGTTAAAATTTTGTAATAGCGCATACCAAAGAATTTTTAATGTTTACGTACATTACATTATACTTGTTGCAGATTGGGCTTGTGGAGGTCAATGGGCACGATGTGTCCAGTTTTTGACTACACTTGCACAGGCATTGGCTGAACATCAAGTTTCTCTATGTGTATGTTTTAATGGTGCACATCCTACTCCACCTGCTTTACCTCACCATTGGATACAAACTCAAGCTACCTACCGACAGAGAGTTAATTCTGTTAGTATTTAAAAAGTTTGTTTTCATTGAAATATGGTTATTTATATGGAAAACAATTTTAAAGTTGATTTATTTTTATGTTTAGGGAATGTTCTACCTAGTTAAGTTTGAGTAGCAAAAAAACATCTTGAAACTTTCTTGTGACAGGTTCTTCGCCACATTGCAACTAAAGGAACCCCACCTCCTAAGGTCTGGTGGGTACCACCTATGGGACTGCACTCCTGTCTTCGTACAGCACTTAGATATCTTAACATCCCAATTGTAAGTGCAATCCACATATTTCATTTAAACTGGTATATATAAAACACAGATTCTGACCACACACTATCCTGTAGGACAGGGGTCACCAAATGGCGAACTGCTGTCCTTATCCAGACCGCCAACCTATCTTGTGCGGACCTTGTTGAGTATGCAATTTTTTTTCTGTGCTGTCTTTGCTATCGTCAATGTCGAATTAGTTCACTTACTGAAAACCAATTCAAAATGTAATGAAAACTTGATTTCCTACCACTGTATCATTCATTAAACTGTGCTTTGCTGGAAACCCAATCCTGATTTTAAGAGTATAATGCAAGGAGTGATGAAAACAATAAACTTTCTTTGTGCAAAAGCAGCACTGAGACATCTTGAATTGACAATACTTCTTGACGAAGTGGATGCTCAATATGACAATCTGTTGTTGTCATGACGGTCATGTTGTTTAATAAAAAAACCCTAATAAAAGTAATTGGTGACCCCTGCTGTAGAATTTTTTGTGTGTTTAAATAAATATGTGTCTAATGTGTCTATTCTATTTTCGGCATTTATTCTAGTATGAAGGAACATATTTTGTGCAGCTAGATGCTTTTATAGTTAATTATATGATGACAAATTAATAATGATTAAGAAGACACAAATCCATTACTTTAGGCAACATAACAGGAGATTAATCTAGATATATTCCTAAGGGACTTTGATACATGCACCATATGTGCTACTACAATCTAGATACATATTTATTTTTCTACTTTTTAAGAAATATTATTTATATAATTAACTAGCTGTTGCCGCGGCTTTGCTCGTGTGGAAGTTGATTATACATATATGTTTAATTAAAACTGTGTAAGTATGTATGAATAATATATTCATGTTTTTAAACGTATTTATTTGTTTTTAACCAATAGCCCATTCAAAAGGTCTTTTAAACAAACTTTCGGCCCTTTTTTTAATCCCTTTAGAAATAGAATTCCCATATATGCTGATAGAGGTATTCATTAATTTGTAATCAAAAGCCTGAAGATAAAGTTTTAGGCTATTTAATGAAAAAATTACAGCCTTCCAGACTAACCTACATACGAAATGTCAACACCTATTTCACCCCTTAGGGGTAGAATATCCAGAAACACTAAAATATGTATATACTCGTTTTTAACTCTTAGCCTAAAGATAATGTTTCACGTTTACAACCTAAAAATGTCAGACTTCCATATAATCTTTCAACCCCTATTTCACCCCCTTAAGGGTGGAATATTCAGGAAACGCTTAAATACGTATCTCATCATCATCATTGCAGTCCACTGCTGGACATAGGCATCTCCATTTGCACGCCACTTGATTCGGTCCTCGGCTTCTCTCGCATCCAGCTCCTGCCAGTCGTTTTGGGCACTTCATTATTCCACCTGGCCTGTGGACGTCCACTACGTTTGCCGAGACGCGGTCTCAACTCAAGAACCCATTTACTCCAACGGTTATCAGTTCTGCGACTAATATAGCCAGCCCACTGCCACTGTAGCTTGCTTATCCTGTGGGCTATGTTGATGACCTTGGTTCTCTGTCGGATTATCTCCTTCCTGATGCGATCCTTTAGAGAAACGTGGAGCATAGCTCTCTCCATAGCACGCTGAGCGACTTTAACCAGCCGTGTCGTGTCTACGTGTTCAGCCCTTTAAGGGTAGAATATCAAAAACCGCTTAAATACATATCTACTCATTTCTAATCAGTAGTCTAAAAGTAAAGTTTTAAGTTTTTAACTTAAAAAATTAGAGACTTCCATACAAACTTTCAACCCCTATTTCACCCCCTTAGAGCATCCAGAAACGCCTAAATACGTATCTTCTTCTTTTTAAATCAGCCCGAAAATAATGTTTCACTTATCTAACTTAAAAATGACGGACTTCCATACAAAATTGCAACCCCTATTTCATCCCCTTAGGAAAGACTATCCAGAAAGGCTCAAGTACGTATCTACTCACTTTTAATCAGTAGCCCAAAAATAATGTTTCATTTTTGTAACTTCAAAAATGGCGGGCTTACATACAAACTTTCAACCCCTAATTCACCCCCTTAGGGGTAGAAAACCCCCAGAAACGCTTAAATACGTATCTACCCATTTTTAATCAGTAATCTAAAAGTAAATGTTCATGTTTCTAACTTATGAAATGACGGACTCCCATATAAACTTTCATCCCCTATTTCACCCCCTTAAGGGTAGAATATTGAGAAACCCTTAAATACTTATCTACACATTTTTAATCAGTGGCCCAAAATCAAATGTTTCACGTTTCTAACTTAAAAATGACAGACTTCCATACAAACTTTTCATGTTTATAACTTCAAAAATGGCGAACTTACTTACAAACTTTCAACCCCTTTTTCATCCCCTTAGGGGTAGAATATCCAGAAACGCTTAAATACGTATCCACTCACTTTTAATCAGTAGCCCAAAAATAAAGTTTCATGTTTGCTACTTCAAAAATAGCGAACTTCCTTACAAACTTTCAACAGCTAGTTCACCCCCTTAGGGGTAGAATATCCAGAAACGCTTAAATATGTGTCTTCTCATTTGAAATCAGTAGCCCAAAAATAAAGTTTCATTCATGCTTCTAACTTAAATATAACGACTTCCATACAAAATTTCAACGCCTATTTCATCCCCTTAGGGGTAAAATATCCAGAAACGCTTAAATACGTGTCTTCTCATTTGTAATCAGTAGCACATAAATAAAGTTTCATGTTTCTAACTTAAAACATGACAATCTTCTATACAAACTTTCAACCCCTATTTCATCCCTTAGGGGTAGAATATCCAGAAACGCTTAAATAGGTGGTTACTCATTTTTAAACAGTAGCCCAAAAATAAAGCTTCATGTATCTAACTTAAAAAAATTACGAACTTCCATACAAACTTCCAATCCCTATTTCACCCCCTTAGGGGTAGAATACCCAGAAACGCTCAAATACGTCTCTACTCTTTTTAAATCAGTAAACCCTTAGGGGTAGAATATTCAGAAACGCTGAAATACGTGTTTACTCATTTTTAATCAGAAGCCTAAAAGTAAAGTTTCAGATTTCTAACTTGAAAAATGACGGACTTTCATACAAACTTTCAACCCCTATTTCACCCCTTTAGGTGTAGAAATTCCGAAATTCCTTTCTTAGTAGGTGTCTACACAATAAAAGGATCCTACTCACCAAATTTCATAGCCCTAACCATCATAGTTTACGCTCGGTGATGATGAATCAGTCAGTCAGTCAGTCAGGACTTGTTATTTTATAAGTATAGATAATATTTTTAAGAAATACCCTACTGTAATTTAAAGTAAGTGTTTACCGTAAAGAATTATTTACTGTAAAAGTAGGTACATCTCAGACTACCCAACATCAGATCTTACAATGTCCATACAAAGGATGTCGGAGAGGGATTGCTGCTAGCGATAAAACTGCCTATTGTCTGTATGTAAGACTGTATATGTGCCAAATGAAGATCTACATCAATAGCTGTTCTAAATTTATACTGTGATAATGTGAAATGAAAAACAGAATTCAATATTCATTGAATCAATAAAAATTAAAATTTCATAATGTTTTAAAAATGCAGTTTAGTACGATTTTGTACAAAACTTATCTGTAAATATGAATGACATTTAAATATTAACATAATAACAGCTCTAAATAAAATACGTAATGGTTTAATGGCTAAGGATCAGTGAGGTTTGAACACCCTTGTCTACAATTCCTCATCACAATGGATTGGATGGGAATACTAACTATGCATGTCTGTCACTGGCAGGCAAGCGTTCATGGAGGCTCAAGATCATTATGTACTCTGCAGTTAGTGTGTCTTCTGTAGATTGAGAGTAAAATAGTTTTCCTGTTCCTTTTCTGAGACCACTGAGGCACAATTCTAAAATGAGGCATTGCAATGCAATACTTTTCACCAATCAAGCAAATCCATAAAAATGCCTAGTCGGACGAGTCCGATTCTTATAACTTTGTTGACTTACACTTCTTTTAGCCTTTATTTTCTCTTTATTTAAAGGAATAAATCTATCTCAATTTGGAACCAGTTTTATTCATTACGCAGGACACGTCTCTTACTGATGGTTCTAGCGTGATGTATTCGACAATATAAATGGGTTATCCAACTCTTAACAGAATATTTTAATTCAAAGATTAACATAGTCAATCGAGCAACTTATTGAGCTTTATAATTACTAACTAGCTGAGCCCCATATTACAAACAGACACTCGCAATTTAATTTGTTTGTGTATATATAGCGAATAGTTTGTTTTGCTAACTTTTGCATACACCAGTAAACCATTCAAGTCAACCTCTGGCTCTCTGTTTCTGTTAAAATGTCTTGCAATAAACAATTTTAAAAGAAAAAACACTTATATTTAATACTTACAATAAACTAGTCAAGGTCTAGTAAGTCTTCAAGGTAATTTTCAATATTAGTTTTGCTTTAAAATTATTTTACGTATCATTATTTAAACTGGGTAGCCTCTCTGTAAACTTCATATAAATTCCTAAGTTTTGCTTTACGTAATAAGGAAATGATTTTATTGCAATTCTAACTTTCTATAAAATAATGCATTTCCTAATGACTTGACCTTGACTTCTAGTCTTATCAATTGAAATAAAGCAAAAATAAAAAACAACAAGTCACAGGAGGCACGTTATCCATACTTTCATACTATACATTATTAAGACAGCGGAACCTAGCGATTTCATTTTATAGATGACTAGCTGACCCACGCAACATCGTTTGAGCCTTATATTGCCCGTAGCGTGAAAATTTCCCCCGTTTTTGAAACATTCTTCATTGTTGCTCCGCTCCTATTAGTAGTAGCGTGATGATATACACCCTATAGCCTTCCTCGATAAATGGACTTTCCAACATCGAAAGAATTTTCAAATCGGACCAGCGGTTCCTGAGATTAGCGTGTTCAAACAAACAAACAAACAAACTCTTCAGCTTTATATATTAGTATAGACTAGCAGACGCACGCAACCTCGTTTACGTATCCCATTGCCCGTCGCGTGATAATTTTCCCCCGTTTTTGAAACATTTTTCAATGGTGCTCCTCTCCTATTGGTCTTAGCGTGATGATATATAGCCTATAGCCTTCCTCGATAAATGGGCTATCTAACCCTGAAATAATTTTTCAAATCGGACCAGTAGTTCCTGAGATTAGCGTGTTCAAACAAACTCTTCAGCTTTATATATTAGCATAGATGATATTATAAATTCAAAACTAACTCAGTCTATCAGTATGTTTTAAGGCTAAACGTACGTTACGGCTAAACCGCTGCATGGATTTCAATGAAATTTGCGTAGAGACACTTAGGAAGGAAATAGAACTAGTCTTTACCCCGATAGCAGATATACACGTGGGCGGAGCAGTAGGCAAGAACCTAGTCTATACAAATAAATAAAACTGGAGTGTCTGTAATATAAAAATAACCGCTTTTCACTAAATGCATATATTGTATATCTTTATATATATAATTCTTCTGTGAGTGTGTATGTTACTGAACTACTCTCAAACGACTGGACCGATTTTGATGAAATTTTTTGTGTGTGTTCAAGGGGATCTGGGAATGGTTTAGATTCACAATTTTGTTCGCCGGACAATGTTTTTTTAATTAATTTTTAATTTATTAGTAGTTATGGCAAAACGACGTTTGCCGGGACAGCTAGTATATATATATATATTTATATATGTATATATTGTATGTATGCACAGTACATAGCAAAGTATTTTTTTTTGCAATTGTTGTGTCTGTCTGTTTCTTTCGGCTAATCTCTGGAACAGCTAGACTGATTTCGACGGGACTTTCACTGGCAGATAGCTGATGATATAAGGCTACTTTTTAGGGTTCCGTGCCAAAGGCAAAAAACGGAACTCTTATGGATTCGTCATGTCTATTTGTCCGTCCGTATGTCACAGCCACTTTTTTCCGAAACTATAAGAGCTATAATGTTGAAACTTGGTAAGTAGATGTATTCTGTGAACCGCATTAAGATTTTCACACTAAAATAGACAAAAAAAAAATTGAGGTCCCCCTACTTAGAGCTGAAACTCAAAAATCTTTTTTTCTCACACTCATACGTACATTATCTATGGATAAGTCTTCAAAAATTATGTTGAGGTTTCTAATATCATTTTTTTCTAAATTAATATTTTGCGCGAGAGGCACTTCCAAAGAGCTAAAATGTGTGTGTGTGTGTCTCTGTAACTTCTAAAATAAGAGAATGATTAAACTAAAAAAATATATGGTGTGTATTACCATGCAAACTTCCACCGAAAATTGGTTTGAACGAGATCTAGTAGTTTTTTTTAATACGTCATAAGTCGTATACCGCAATTTATCGATCAAAGTTACAACGAACTACAAAAACTGTTATAATATGTTACTTGCTGCTACGGAACTCTTCATGTGCGAGTTATAGCTATAAACGCGGTTAACACCGCGGGGCTCAGCTAGTCATTTATAAAAGAAATAATTATTTTTTCAAGACTATGTCATTACCAAGAATTAAGCATGCGTAACAAAATAAAGTGGTAATTTAAGTGAATCCACATTAAAAATCTGTGAGGAATTTATTTAGTAATAATAATTACCTCAGATTTCTTACGCACACGACCGACTGATCTTCAACTAAACTGCCTATGCTGTGATAACCAGACTGCTGGTAAACATATTTCTATGTATAATTCGAAATATGTATACTAATGTGTATACTAATATTATAAAATATGTATACTAATATTATAAAACTGAAGAGTACTAAACAGAACTAAACAATAGTTGAATGTGGTAATCTCCAGAAGTACTACGGAACCACTTTTTACTAAATGCATATGTATGTATACACTTTCACTGGCAGGTAGCTGATGATTCATGGAGTAACTTAGGCTACTTTTTTTAGACTTACCTTATTCCGCGGCGGTACTCGCGGTACTACGATAACCGCGGGTAACACCGCGGGGTTCAGCTAGTATTTAATAATAAGTTAGATACGGATCATTATCTTCACACAATTACTTGTCCTGGTTTGGTTTTAACCCTCCTCCTTGTGTCGCTCTCCTCAATTCTAACAGCTGAAATGTCGCACCGGGCCGCGCACTTGCTAGAGTTTCACCACGGCCGTAAAATGGCGTTGGACACTTATAGGCTAAGGGTCGTGACCACTATTTGGAAGTATTCTGCGAGTGACAGCTCGTCACCTGTTCCCATCTTGGAGTTCAATCCTCGACCTGATTTAGCAGTCAATTACTAAGCTGTAGACTAGACCAAGAGCGTATCATTATTTAAATTTATTAATATTTAATTATACGGATAGAGATGTTCAACAAATTAAACTCTTCTAGCCTGGAATGAATATAAAATTTGGACAAGCAAAACAATACTGTAGTATGGGGTATGTAATGCCAAAACCTCCTTTCGAAGCAGATGCATGCGTCTCTAGCCCTTAAAGCGCCCGTGTGCAATGATTCCTCTAGCTCCCTTTAGTAAACGTAGGGCCCTCTATAAAACGTAGCGCGGTCGTATCCCCGAACACTGTTGCTCCCGTGTTCACTGCGAAGCCTGCACTATAGGTAAAGACGAAAGCTGCAAATGTGATGTTATTCGCTTTACGAAAATACAGCATATAATTGAATTCACTGTCCTTGTTTCAGATGGTATCTTCTGATGATCATTGCCAAGAAGTAGTTGGACTCTGTCGCGAGAAAACATATGCTGGTCTTGTCGGTTGCTCTGGAGAATATTTAGTATTTCAACCACCAAGGTACTTCAGCTCATCACAACTGAAACTGACATACAGGGTAAGTAAAGCTTTTTTTATCAATTGTTGTTTTGGTGCTTAAACTTACATAAAACAGTGTATACAGTATAAATAAATGTTTCATTAAGTGCTATATTGTTCCTTGATTCGTAAAAATCAAAAGTCAGAAAAATGTCTACCAGTTCGGTAGTGTTAAAAGATCTCTACAAACGCTAATTTTTAGTTTTGGTATAAATACTTGTAAAGATACTTCAATTGCTGAACAAAACAATACAAAATCATTCTGGGTGACCTTGACTAGCATTAACCAACACTTTCCTTTTATTTATGTAATAATAGTGTATAAAGTAGTAAACAAAAAATATTAATTGTAAAGCTTGCATCATTTTTGTAAAGAACAATTGATTTATTTTCCACTCATCAGTTGTATGTTTGAAAAAGTAATGTGTTTCTATCCACCTGTTTTCGGCGATCAGGAAATGTACTGATATCCACCATGCCATATTATGAAGTATTTTTCAATGTACTTTAATTTATAACTTCTAAAGATCACCTACATCATAATTCTTTGCAGTTATACCAAATTATTATATTAACCACACGTTGGCTGTAGTTTTATGAGCTTATAAGTATAGCAATATAATTTATCAAGTAACTAAAAAGATATTTATTATCCTAATAATAATTAGATTATGAACATTGCAGTCATCATTGGAGACCAAAGAATATATGGTACATGAGCTACCTCAAGTTCTAGATGTACCACAGGATCGACTATGTCTCATGGCAGCTTTACTTGGGGGGACGATCCTTTCGGAACAGAGTCTCACTGACTTTTACAAACGTCTAGGAATCACTCAAAAGAAGGTATGATATAGATTCATTCATGTACTATATAGTTCTTTTAGATTAATACCTCAAATATATGAGAATAAATGCGCATGTATAATAATAAAGCCCTTTTATTCCAAACAACATGCAATTCAACACTTTAGATTTAATAGATTTTAATCTTTATAATATGCCTTGCAATTCGGCGTTTCTCTTAGCATAGATAGCGCTTTCTCCTGCTCTCCATTGTGCTCGGTCCTCTGCAACTCTGGTCCAGTGTGGTCCTAGGGTAAGACGGATATCGTCACTATAGCGTCTCGTCCATCTCCATTTTAAATAGTCTATACGAGTTATTATATCAGTTACATTAGTTTTCCTTCTTATTTCTGAGTTTCGAATTCTGTCAACAAGAAGGAAGACTAAAGTAACTGATAAGACGCACATGTATAATCTATACAAATAAATGAAATTGGAGTGTACTATTTAAATAACCGCTTTTTACTAAATGCTTATGTATGTATACACCAGGGTGGATATGATTCAAATCAGTGATTTAAATCATTAAATGTTTACTGCAACCAAATTTGTATAGGGATTAAAAAAAACAGGACATGTTCTAATAGTTATTAAATATTTCAGTAATCATTTCGGGCATACTATTCAAATTCAATGCAAAGCGACAAGTATTCTATTACAGATAACGTACTCATCTGTAAAGAATTAGAATATTCTTGTTATTTTTTCAACACTACTGTTTTTAAATGGTTGATTTTGACTTAATAAATACTGACCATTAAAATAAAAAAAAAACTGATCTATAATAAAAAAAGTCTGATTTAAAACAAATTAATCCGATTATTATGATTTTTAAAAAAGATCATGTTTTTTATCAACCTTGGTATACACAGTACATATACCAGAAATGTATTTTTTTACCATTTTTGTCTTTCTGTTTGTTCCGGCGTTCTCTAGAACGGCTGGACCAATTTTGACCGGACTTATATAGGTAGCTGTTGATATAAGGAGTAACATAGGCTACTTTTTTTGACTAGCTTCGCCCCGTTGCGTTACCCGTGGTACAAAAATAACCGCGGGGTTCAGCTAGTGATTAATAAACAAACTATTTGTAGCAACAGGTTGCACCAGAAACGCTAGTAAAGGCTGTTTGTCAGTTCGTGAAAGATTTGTCATCTTCTGATGTTGATGCTGCATGTATTGACGTATTTGGTGATCTGAATGACCTCCGCGCTGCCAAACTCAAACAAGCTGTGCAATATTATTTAAATGGGACTAAGGATGGCTTTTTGAAATACAGAACTGCATCTGGTAAGACTTTGAATGTATTTGCAAATAAAGTTCCGAAATATGTTTTAGGCTTTTATACAGACGTTTATGTAATTTTTATTCCAGGTCGACGTCCTAAGCCTGGCAAAAAAGGTCAAAAACTAGACTTAAGCCCACAGTCAACTACAACAGATCTAGACACATCCAAGCTGGCAACTGAATCAACTGAACATGAGGTTTATATTTATATTTATAGGATACAAAATAGCTACAGTCATCCACGCCTTTTACATTGACATCAATCTCATTGGCACCATTTGTTATATTTTTTAAAGACTTTGCATGTTAACTTGTCAAAATTTTTATAAAAATTGTCTAAGTGCAGGTGATCCTTTTCAATTTTTATCATTATGTTTATTGTCCTTACATTTACTTTCATTTTATTTAAGTACTTTTTTGTATTTATGCTATTTTACACTAAGCACTTCAGAACAAAAACTGCTCAATAAATTGCAGCTAAAAGGCTTGGAAGATTACAAATTGGCTACAGCGAATGCGTCCATGAATGCCGATTTAAGTATGGAAGAAAGAAGCCTCGATTTTCTTCATGGAATGGCAGCATTATCAGTGGAATCTGGAGAAGCTGGTCCTGCGAAGCAGCAATCTACAACTACAGGCGATAAAATTGAAAAACAAACAACCACTAATCGTGAGGTGTGGCAGACAGCACTTGATGTATTCTTTATATTTATTTTTGGGAGGGTGGCTTCTGAGTTTTGCTTTCGTATTTTTTTATTTTATGCGTTTCTTTGTTTTGGATTAGAAATGCCATAATTTGGTTTTAGCTTAAAAGTGTTCAGGTTTTTTAAATGTATAGTACTAATATAACAAGCTGCTGCATCTGTAAGGATATTTAGTAATAATCTGATGCCGCGTATGAAGAAAGCTAAAACTACATTAATTTTATGATACTACTTGGTATTAAAATGTATATTGTGTATTTACAGGGTCGGCAGGCTATAAAGCATGTTCAGTATGAAGATAACTGCTCCCCGGCCCCGGCGGAGGTGCTGCGAACATGCGCTGAGCGTCACGCTCGCGGGCTCATGCACCCGCACATGCTCTCTATATTAACACATCGCCAAGTCACATTACCTGTGCTAATGGAGGATGACAACCACCGTGAAATACCCTCTATACACCACTTCTACAGGCCAATCCGACAAAACGTTTATGCTATTCTGTATAATATGCATCATCACCGCTTTATGGCACAAAAAGCTAAAGGTAATTTCGAACTGAAACACTTATTACTTTACTAAAAGTTGCATTACAATATAATAGTTACACATAACTCAACAAGAGCAAATTAATAAATATCCGTTTGCTCTATTTGACCTTCCTGTAGTCCATTACACTACCGAATTATTTGCTGAAGTCTAAAATTAAACATATGTTTGCATCTGTCTTATAGAAATAATATATATTATTTTCAGAAGAAGGATCTACAAGTTCATCTTTAAGTGTTGATCGCCCATGTACCGTGCAAATATCAGAATGGATCTATTCTCGCGTCAATCCTGGAAAGAGTCCTGAAATTGTGCCTGGAGTTATGCTAGACTGGCCTGTACCAACAGTGCAGAGGCTTTGGTTCGGGTGAGCTCATTGATAGGTATTCTAATCATGATTCCAAAGAATATTTCATCAAATTAATATTTATTGCATAAATTATCAACATCATGCTGCAGTAGAGCAGATTGTAGATAGTAAGTGAAAGATTTTGTCAGGTATAAAGCATAGTACCACCAAATGAGCACTGTCAATGTTTAAAGATGGGAAACACGAAAGTGTATATTTAAAGGGGAAGGTAGAAAAAGATATTGCTAACTATTATAAAAAGATGAGTGTGTAAGCAATAGTATAAGGTAAGGTAACTTACACTATTGCTTACACACTTTGTAACTCAAACTGACTATTATAACCAGAAACTTTGTAAGACTAGTAAACTTTTTCAGAGATGGTTTTTATGTAATGATCTCTGCCACTGCTAAATATTATGTTTATTTCTAATACTATTCTTTCAACAATTTCCGACTATCGTAATCGTGAACTCAAGTTACCGTGTGATTTTTCATCATTGTTACAGAACTGCACAAGATGATAAATGCCGACGTATGAGGGCCTTCCTCTCGTGCATGCGATCCGATACTCCATTGATGTTAAATACATCCTATGTGCCCCAACATTTACTCATATTAGCTACAGTGTTGAGGTAAAAAAAAATTTGGTTAATAAATATGTAATATGTTTTTATACAATAAAAAATTGGTAATCTAAATCCGACTGATTGACTTGATGACATTGGCAAAATCGAATAGACCCCATTTCTATATTATACTTAAATGTGTAGGTAGTGTGTAGAGGGTAAATATCTTCTTATTTCATACCAACATGTTTTGTCTACTTAGTTGCGTAATAATCATTTTTTGATATGTTTCAGGTTTATTATGACTTCTCAAATTCAAATTTTGAGGAGACAAGAGCTGGATGCATTTTTGGCTACAGCTTTCTCAAACGATCTCATGAACGCTTTGCATTTGCAAGAGATGACCGTAAGTGTAAAGAATGTCAGTACAAATATTTTTACTCGATAAAAGACTATTTCGGACCTTTACTATAGATGTGAACTATTTGTTTTATTTGGTAGGTAAACGGTATTAATTCTCGCGGTGTACAACTTGGGGCTCTGGTGATGGCCGGTGCTGAAGCGGCTCTGCTCGCTAACGACGCTTGCGGCGCCCCCGTGCCGTGGCTCGTGGCCGCGCCCTGGCTCTACTTCGACGGAAAACTCTTGCAACGTAATCTCCATCGTGCCAATCACTGCAAACACTTAGCTCAACTCTGTGATAATCATCTCGATACCGTCGTTAAGGTTCGTCATGCTTTTTTTTAACCGACTTCAAAAAGGAGGAGGTTATCAATTCGACGGTTTTTTGAAATGTTTTTAACCTCATAACTTTCTACTGGGTGAACCGATTTTGATGAGTCTTTTTTTATTTGAAATCTGGTGCTTCCAGTGAGGTCCCGTTTAAATTTGGTCCAGTTCTTGAAGTCGATTCTTTTTTGTTAAAATTTGAAATTATTTAAAATGCGCTTATGTCTTCAGACACATACTGACATGGTTATTAATCTACTAAGGAGGAAAGGTATAAGATTAAAAAAGGTCGCCCATAAGTTATCCGTTTTCTGTTGACTGAACGAATAGCATAGTGATTTAAGCGATCGACGTGCCGTTTTCTTCTTAGCTGAGTGTTGTCGGTTTAAATTGTCGTTCTTGGCTTGGATATTATTTGTGTTCGTTTCATGTATATTTACGATGTCCCCCGCGACACAGAATTTATTAATAATTCGGGATTTTTTTTTATTTCATGATAAGGGTGAGTGCCAACATACGGAGTGGCGGCAAAGAAACTAGACTTAAATCGAACATAAAGATTTTCAGAATACAATTGTATTTGATACAACGAAATAAAAAGATAGCGAGCAACAGTTGGTTTTATTTCGTTACTATGTTAAAATTTAATTGTTAATTAATTAATCTCTTCGTCACCACTCCATCCTGAAAATACGTAAATTTTATGAATTGAGGTCATTCATCCACTGTTAACATAAATATAAACCGATCATCTGTGAAGTAGCATTTATATAAAAATTGTTATGAATTGCAGGTAGAACGCATGCGTAAAGCGATCCTGGAGGGATTGGAGGTGGAATTTGCGATGCCGCCGCTGCCGCTGGTAGCGGGCGTGGTCGGCGGCGCGCTGGGCGCCTGGGGCCGCGGCCGAGGCCGGGGCGCGCGGCTTGAGATCGCCGGCGTCGTGGTGGGCCAGTGGGGCGGCGGCAGCTACCCCGCCCACCCCGCGCACCCCACACACCCCACACACCCATCACACCCCTCACACCCCGCGCGCACCGCCCGGTACCCACAGGTCACTATAACCTTTCTTTACTCTTTAAAAAAGGAAGAAGTTCTCAATTCGGCTGTATTTTTTTTGTTTGTTTGATGTACCTCTGAACTTTCGACTGGTCGAACCGATTTTGACGATTCTTTTTTTATTTGAAAGTTTGTGCTTCCCGTGTGGTCCCATATCAATTTGGTGCAGTTCTTGAAGTCGGTTTTTTTTTGTTAAAATTTTTGTTATTTGATTTCATCGACAACCTTAAACAAACAACAAGCCTCTCTTTAGAAAGACGATTTTGGCCTACTCTACCACAGCCAGACGGGTTTGTTTCAACTTCTGCGTGCATTGATGTTTGTTGCTCCCTCTTACGACACCCATGCCATGGAATAAATAGAGGCGGTGACGCTCTATACTCTCATCCATCACCACACGGAGATTATTCGTTTTTTATAAGGATTATCAATGGAGCCCTAAGTTCTTTAAAGTCCCTAGCAAACAAAACATCCTGATTAGTGGCTACATTTCGTTAAAATGGTTATACTTTAGTCTGAAAATACATTGACGATATAATATCTCTTAACTGGGTCAGTAGGTTATTCTTATTAATAAATCTTGGAACCAAGTATTCAATTATTCTTTCACCTTATAAAATTATTTGTCGAATCGAGTGGTTTCGCACATAAGATTTCGAAGCTTCGCTTGTTTGCTTGTAACTGACATTTGCACGCGTGTTTTTAAATTACATTTTACTTTAAACGCTCTATAAATTTTTATTTTAAAATCTTATGTTGTATCCCATTTCCCATAGATTTTTTAAAATCAATAGTAGCTACTAATATTAATAACTTGCAGTTTCACAAACATCGTTAATTTTATATCTTTACATAGTATAAAATAAAGTCGTTTCCGCTGTCTTTACGCTTTGATCTATTAAACTAGGTACTCAACGGATTTTAATGCAGTTTTCAGCCATACATAGTGATTCACAGGAAAGGTTTATGTGTCACACATGCATGGTATAGTTAAAGAATACGGGAATTTTAAAGACTTTTATATTTACACATACCCGTAAGTCTAAGCGTGCAATGCATGGTTGTATGGTACACGTAAGTCTAGGCGTACAATGCGTGGTTGTGCACGTAAGTCTAAACGTGCAATGCGTAGTTGTGCACGTAAGTCTAAGCGTGCAAAGCGTCGTAGTGCACTAAGTGTAAGTCTAAGGAATGCGTGTTTGTGCAGGTGAGTTACGTGGGCTACACTCCTCCGCCTCGCAACGCGTACGGTGGGCGCGGATATCGCGGAGGTCGCGGAGGACGAGGACGTGGTCGTGGGCGTGGTGCGACCTCAGCCGCCGGACCCGGAGCTAAGAACGCACGTCGCTCCCGCCGCGACCAGGACGAGCCCGCCAAACCGGCCACTCTTACAGTTAACGGGTAAGAGTCCTTGTGATGTCGTATTTCATTCATAATAGAGATGCCACGAATATTTTCTCTTGGCGGAAGCGCTGAATAATCTGCAGCCAGTCTGACGGCGCGGATGAAATTTTAAACCTGCATCAGTCAAGTCTAACCGCATGAGCTACTGTAAAACAATATCCTAACCTAATAAAGCTTATAAAATTTATTTATCATCTCCTGGAAGCAGTATCACAGTATACAGTGAACGGCTACTTTACTTTACGGAAAAGTGCAATAGTTTTTAATCAATAAATGAAAGTTTTCATTCATTATAACTTACGATTGGTGGATTTTGAGTATTAACACGACAAGTTAATGGTAAAATAAAAATCTTTGTGAGTAATATTATGCATTCTTTTTTCGTGTTTTGCCATTCGGCCGGATACCTTATAGTTGGCTAATATTCGTGGCATCTTTAGTTTCTATTACCTCGTTACACGCTCGTATGTAGAGTGCAGACGACTGAGACTTTACAAAATATCGATACTGAAAGTTTTTACTGTTTGCAGAAAAACGGTGAGGTCTGATGAGATTGGAAACCAAATAGAAGAGGGCAGCCAGCCAGAGGATAACGCTATCGACACCGATGCCGATGGTTCGTATTGAACACTTATACACGAGTAAAATGAACTCTTAAATTTTAACTGACAAGGTGAATACGAGAAATGTGTGATTGACAGGTGCCCTGCCGCAGAAAACTAAGACGGCAAAAAATGCCAAGAAGAACACAGGCAAAGGAAAGAAGAAAAGTTACAATCAGAAGTCTGAGATCGCCCAAACGTTGGAGACGAACGGCCCACTTGATAAAAATAAGGTGATATTTGAGTAAATTACGACACAACCACAGAGTAATTATATTTCAACTACAGATTTTACCATAGAGCTTTTTCATTTCCTAGTTAGACTTAGATGACATTTATTTTATTTTAATGTAATGGTGTATTTTAGGTGGCGGAGCAATGCCACAATTCTGAAAAGGAACACATCGGTCAAGGTGATGCACCAGTTTCAAACTAAGTTTTCCTATCCAAGGTAACTTAATATTATTGTTTTCTTTTCCTTTAGTACTTGATTTAAAATCAAGATAGTTTAGTTCCTTTGTGGCTTGTGTTTTTAGTAGTTGAATAATATTTTATAAAATTTTGAGGAGAGCTTGATAATGTTATACAGGTGGAAAATACTACATTTATACTTTGCGGTTTTAAACACTGCACTTTTAAGATCATAAATAATAATACACAATCAATACATTGGTATTAAGAACCTTATTGGGAAATTACATTGGAACATGATTATTTTAGCACGTATTTGTGAGGTTGCATAATAAATCCTTTGATGGAATATTAACCAAATCTATTTTAAAGATTTTGTTATAGCTTAGATGGTGAGTATCCAACTGTTATAAAGTATACGTGCCTGAAGATCTAAAAGACTTCCCTATTGTGAGACTGATTTTGTATTATTTTAATCGACACATTAAGTGTTCGATTAATAATATTAATAAAGACAAGTATTGAGGGCAGACTCAATAAACCCTACTAAGACGAAAATGATAGCTCTAATAATTTTATGTGGTATATTGATTAACAAGATCTGGACATCAACATCCAATTTCTAGAGGAATAAAATGACCAAAGAAAATAGGTCCTATTTGTTTGAGTTACATTTTGTATCTCTTGAATAAAATACCCAAGGAGCACCCATTATATGACAAGTGATATTTAAATTATACCTTATTATATATTACTAAATTGACCTGTTGATTGTTAAGTCATGTTTTATTGAAAAGTGAGATGACTTAGTATGTAATATGTTTTACTTTTAATTAAGCATATGGCTGAGTCAATGTTATTTATTTACACATAGTATATTTACAATTTACCAAATCATTATTTTTACTTTTAAGATGGTTTAGTCTATGAAATCCTTTTGGCAAGAGATTAAGGTAAATATCGTGTAAAAAATTAGTGCATCGATGATTGAAATAATCATCATCATTTGTAAGTACAGAAGAAAGAATTTAATTCTTTTGATTGCATAGACTAAACCAATATGCTTTCAGACTTGTTTTTGGGATTTCTTAAGTTATTGTTTTGGCGTTGTTAATGTGTGTGTTAATGTTGTACATTGAAATAAAACATGGCCGACTCTTACATTAGATCTCTGATATGATCTATCGTTCAACAGGCTACTGTAGTAGTACTACTGTGATCTATGATGCATCTTATTATGTATTATATTCTTAAAATGTTCCACCAAAAAAATGAAACTAGCAAATGGAACAATAATGTTAGTCTAAATATTGCATTTATTGAATGATTCTTGGTGCTTTGAAATCTGTGGGACTGCCTGAAACGAGTCTGAAACTCATAGATTTAAGTCTAACGATAAACGTTTATTGAAACTGAATGAACATTCGCATTTTGATCTTTTCACGTAATATAGGGTATTATTTCGATAGGAAATCGTAGATTTGTTATTAGTGATATATTTATATGCATTTTTGGAATCGTCAATACTGCGAATGTTCTTCAATTTATATGTATTTTTGTAAATTTGTTATATTGTTATACTTAAATTTAGCTGAAATGAGAAACAAGGACAGTCTTACTAATTAACTCGAATGGTGTAAAACTGTTGCAATTGGTTACGTTAAGTTACATTCCATTGAGATTCAATCACGGTAATTGCACAGTTCAGCCAATCGAGGAATGGAACTAAATGAAGACTTTACAATTTTGAACGCTTTAAAACCCTGGTCAGAACATACTAAATATGTTGCTATAATAACACATAATTGATTGATTAAAAATATATCAAAATATGATCAGAACTTGAGTGCAGTGCACATAAACAGCAGCCACAACGCTGTTCCAAGGGAGTAAGTGCAAAACAAAGTAATGCCTCTGACTTCGTAACGTCGCCACCGCGAGTGGCAAGGACGGTGACCACGTCGTCACCGCCTCTCAGCATGAGCGCCGCACGTCTAAGTGGGCGCACACATTGCAAAGTATTCGCTAGCTGTCGCCGAGTGCGTATACACTTTATATTATACATTAACCATTTATATAATTATTGCTTGCTTATTAAATAGACACCATGTTAGCATTAGAATTTTAACTTCAATGTATTTTCATTTGTTTAAGAATTATGTATAACAATGGTAAAAGCATGTAAAAGGTAATAATCTTATAATATGGGAGATATTTTCAGATAATAAATGTTCCATTTCATTACTGAATGGTGTTCTTGAGAATGTTTATGAAAGCGTTCAAACTCAATTATAAGAAACCTTAATTATTCTCCATTGATGCTATACATTTAACACATAACTTTTTAAACTAGATATGGTTCAAATGAGGAAGTAGATTTTATTTTTTGTCTTTTAAATCCATTATTCACTATAGTTTTAGAATATTCTCAGCAATATGATAACTTTTACTATCTACATTTAATAAATTTGTTTGCTGACAATGGTCATGGTTATCAACATATAATCAAAATATATTAGAATACTTGTCATGTTAAACATACGTTTTTCGTAAATGAAGTAGCAAATGTGGAACTGTGGCTTTTTGAAAACACTTATAACTTAAAAATCTACATACATAAACCCGCAATGTAAAAAAATAAAATTGTTCATTATCTAAGTTTGTGGACACAAAAAAATTGGATAAAATTTAAATTGTAAAGAGTTGTATTTGTCTTCAAATAAAACGTTCCATTACTAATCTTGATATTCTTTTATTTCAATCCTTTAATTGTAACCTTTCATGCACCTCTGTAACGGTGACATCTTCTAAATTTGCGATATGATTTATAACAACCTGTGTGGCATCTTTAATATCATTGTATTGATGAAGCAACTGCACCTGAATATATTTTTTATCACTTAGCATTTGGTCAAGTAGAGTCTCTACATCGCTTAACTTGGTGAACAATTCCTTAAGATTTTTAGACATTGTTCAACACACCTGGAAACAATATATTATAAAGTTAAAATAAAAAAACTAGTTAATTTACTACAGATGAACAGTTGACCATCGATCACAGTATTTGTGAACACATAAAATAGTTAAAAGCGAACGATAGAATAGGTTACACGTATTATGCCATCTTCCGCGTTATGATGACCATGGTATTTAAACGAATTTACTAAAGCTGAAATCGTTATAAAAAATTGCACTAACTTTTGTCAGTGGTGACCGACATTTCAAGCCCTACTATGAGTTTCACATCATGACGATCATGATTAGCTTAGCGATTGGCCCGTGTTGTAATTTCCGCACCAGGCCTGCTGATGTGTGGCCAGGCCCCTAAAGTGATTTTTATTGATGAAGAGTGCAGCGCTTATCGATATCAGAGTTTAAAAATGAAGAGAGCGGAATGTGTTTCATTTATTTCAAAATCAAAAAGATTTTATACAAATTGGCACTTATAAATAGTCCAAATTGAGTGATTCTAGTCGGAAGTTCCAAGTGCAGCCTATCTTTCATGGAGAAGAATCTGGCAAGAAACTCCATTGTTGCTCCTTTTAAAAAAAATGCGTTTACAATATTTTTTTTACTATGAGACTTGAATGAGAAATAAGTCGACCAAAGAAAACAAAACAAAAAGTTTGAAGTCATTGCTGCACCACCCGAGCTAACCAATCATGCGCTGTTATTACTCAAAACTGCAAGATTTTATATTGTGAGGTCCACTTTTGGAAAATAAAATCCAAAGAGCACCTTCGCTCACAGTCAAATTTAAAAGAATGTAATATGTCTAAATATAAAATCTTATTATAAAAATCAATTGCTGTTCGTTTGTCTCGCTAAAACTCGAGAACGGCTGGGCCGATTTAGCTCACTTTGGTTTTGAAATGTTGGTCGTAGTCCAGGGAACGTTAAAAACGGTAAATTAAAAAAAATTCACGTGTACGAAGTAGCCGGCACAGCTATTAATCAATAAAATATCATAAATATAAAATTAAGACGCATGGATCAAATTCAATCATAGTTGAGCCGATATAATCAGGCTTCACAGCAAATCATCAGGTCAATATCAAAAGAAAGTAATAATAATATGGTCGACAATTTACACACTGAATCATTTAGTCACTAGACACAAATCAGATCAGTTAGATACATATTTTTATTTCGTTTAGACTGAACGTAGCACCTAATGTAATTTTTTAAAATCGAATCAAGGGCTGCGCTTTGTGTACAAAACTGGATAAGTGGATGCGGGAAGGGCGGAAAACGCATATATCACTACTAAACACAGTGCCCCAGCGTAAACGTATAGTATTATCATGTCTTAATTTTAAGTTCTTTTTTATTAATACATCCTTATTGAACACCACAAAAAATTAAAATACAGTCATATGAAAAAGGCAGTCTTATTGTTCACGGCGATCTCTTCCAAACTACCTTTGTATGGATATTGTGTAATTTGATTTTGGGTATACCTAAGTTTCAAATAATCGTAAGTATTAATTAATATAAATCTTAATACATGTGTATAAGTAAACATCCAGTACACAGGCTGAATACATATATACGTATAAATAATACACATAAATGTAGTAATACACATATTGCGTACCCCACCATCAACAACCAATACCCCCCAGAGGCATTTACATTGTTTATATATCCTTTTTTGGATTATGTTTGTTATAAAACAGTAGTCATGATTTACGTACTTATTGAGGTGTTAATCCTAAATTATGACATTACGCAGAGTACATGTTGGGGAGAGTTCATCATATGTATTTAATTATTGAAAACGTCTCGATCACTCGCAGAACCCCATAATGGAGATGCGTGCGTGGTCCAGGATTCAGGGATATAATTAATTCTATACATTTTAATTTAGCGAATCCTGAATAATATCAAATTTATTCCGCGATGTTAAAAGAAGTCTGTTATTGAACCACATCTATTTTTGGTCTGTTTTAATTTCATTGTTCTAGAAAAATATTAGATTACAACTGGACACAATTTTTTGAGTAAAAAGTAACCTATGTCCAGTCCGAGTGAGTTTGACATTGTAAGAACAAAAGGCTGGATGCAACTTTCTAGTCTACACACAGAGAAAAAAAAAATTGATATAATATAGAATTAATTTCCAATGTGGAGTTTTTTTATTCATACAAAGCATCTCTTTGGCTGGAGATAAATTTTAAAAGTTTTTATTTACTATGGAACAAATTAAGATTTTTTCAGGATTATCTGGAACAAATACCTACACAACTAATTCAGGAAATAATTTTAAACAGACCTGGAATTGTAAACTATTACCTATTAACTAATATCCAAGAAAAAGTGTTGAACTTCCAATTGCTAATATAGAAATAAATACAATGCATGTGTATTATTATATACTTTATTCATCATAAGAAACTGGTTCACCAACTCCCATTGCACATGCCAACATACTATTGATATGACGACCCTCTTCAGATTTGAAAACATATCCACTTGATTTATCTACTAATTTTCTTACATTTAGTAAACTCTCTTCTTTCCTTAGGTCAACAAGTTGAAATGAAACTAAACTGTAATCTTCAATTATAGATACTAAGGCACTGTTTAATTTTTTATACCTGCTGGTAAATTTGCCTGCGTCAAGACAGTCGAGTAAATAATTTAAATCTAATACTTCAGTATAAAAATCTATGCCAAACTGTAATTTGTCTGAATGTTCCTTTAACAAATCTGCTTTTGTTAGTATGTTAATATGAGGCAATCCAATTTTTAACATGGCATTTAATGATAACATTAAGGCTGCTATAAATTTACCAGCATCAGAACAGTGATGTGAGTCTATCAAATGCACAACGCATAATTGAATATTACCAATGTTGTTAAGAGAAGTAAATATATTGCTTAAGCTCTTATGGTGACAATAAAGTTCCACTTGTCCAGGCAAGTCAAATATGTAGTTTGTGTAATTTTCACTTTTTAGTTGACTAAACAGCCAATCTATATTTTTTTCTAAATATTCCATGCAATACAACAGCGCTCCATTGGGCCCAAGTTTATGTTGAGACATAACCTCTTCCAGCACAATTAGGTTTCTGATATCAATATTTGGTTTATAGGTCATAGTATCATTTGCGGGATCTAAATTAACAATCACCACATTTCTTCCAAGCTTTTTCAGAAGGTCATACATTTTTCCACAATATGTAGTTTTGCCTGCACCTGGAGGTCCTAACACGAGTTGTCCATAATATTTTTGTGTAGACTTAAATCTTTTAACACTGGTTGATGCCATTATTAGGCTCTTCTGAATTGTTTGTAGTAGCTCTTAAATCAAGAATTATATCTTTACAAGCTTTAACTGTTTCTATGTCATATGACTTAAGATTTATAAAAATGCAAAGTGGTTTTGTTATACCAATTGCTTCTGCCAAGTACCTCGCTGCAACTTGCTGCTCTTCTCCTGAAGCACCAAAAATAACTTTTGTTGAATAAATATCATTAGTACCTAAAGGACTCTGAACTTGGTCTTTCTGTATCATTAACATGCTTCCAATCTTCTGATACTGTGATACAATAAGTAATGTTTTGTCTGTATACTCTATGACGACTATTTCAGTTGGAACATCATCTATATCTGCAGCAATGGACTTGAAAAGCTGTTGTTCACTTTCATTAGATATTTGTTTTATAGTAAGATTTTTCATAACATCAAGCAGTTCCATATTCACAGATATCTAAAAAGTTTCGAAACAATAGTAATACGAGTCAAGTTTAATCGTTGTTAAGGCAATAGAATACAGGCTGAAATAGTTTTCAATTTCAGGTCATTTATATGGATTTTATGTTATTCGATTAAATTATCAAAGCTATGACTAAAACCAACATGTGCAACAAACGATAAAAACAATTGATGTACCTTATTAATGATAATACAGGAATTCCAGCACTTAAACACAGGAGACAGGATTAATTAGATGAGTATGTAGTAATTCAAGCCTCATTAGAGCGCAGAGAGCGCATTACAGTACAGTAAAAGTAAAAACACATTACACAACACCATTAAGCCGGGCCACAGATTACTATTAAATTGTTCAAACCCAAAGTATATTTTTTTTTTGGATATGGCGTGCTCTATGAATAAGGAATTCCTATCTTAAGGACGTGCTATGCCGATCTCGACAGTTCTGCCAAATTGACACAGACAGTACAATGACGATGGCAAAGACGAAGACGCGAAGACCAAAAAAATAAAATGAAAATTGCAATGATGAATGAATGAAACCTGCCAACTACGCAGGAGATTTATAGTGGACAAGTGTGTGCTCAAACACAGATGCACTCTCTGTTCCCCCTCTCTCATAATCCGATGGGACTGTTGACCGACACGACCGGGGAGAGATCAGGCGCAGGACCGACAGCTTTACGTGCTCTTCGGGGCACGGGGGTTCAGATCCTAAGTTCCAAACTTCGAGCTTTTATTATGTATTTCTTTTATCAGAAAAAAATCACTAACACTTTTTGGCGGGATTCAAACTCCTTGATTGGCAGTCGCATACGTCCGCTAGCATCGAGGCAGTTGTTATTGTTTTTACCTGACTACGGCAAAGCCAAAGGAGGGTTATGATTTTGACAGGCTATGTATGTATGTATGTTCATCTGTTCCTAATAGCTTCTTAACTACTTATTAGAACTGGACAAATGAGGTATCGTTAGAAGCGTCTTGATCGTCCACTGTTTAAAGGCTATATGACGTATCACAGAATCTAATGTGGCGCCCTCTAGCCGACATAAAGTACTGCATTAAAAAATAATTTTGAAATAAATATGTCATGTTTGGAATTATTTGAAAGGGCGTTACTTGTAAATTCCAAAAAACTATATTACTAGCTGAACCCCGCGGTGTTACCTGCGGTTATTGTTGTACCGCGAGTATCGTTAGTCAAAGTTAGTCTAAAAAAAAGTAGCCTAAATTACTCCCTGAATCATCAGCTACCTGCCAGTGCAAGTCCCGTCAAAATCCGTCCAGTCCTTCCAGAAATTACCCGGAAAAAACAAACAGAGAGACAAAAAAATTTTTACCTACATTTTTGGTATATGTATCGTGTATACATACAAATGCATTGATTAAAAAGCTGTTATTACGAACAGACACTCCAATTATATTTATTTGTATCACAAAACTGAAAGATAGGTAGAAGTGTTATGTGTCATAATTTACAGCGGAACGACTGTCGCCAAACTCAGGCAAATGAAAGGACTATTTATTATTGCACACTAATAACGAATAGCTTTCATATGATGTTTGTACTTTGCTCAAAACTAGCCTAAAATCTTCTCGCGTAATGTTATTAGAGTTATTTTACCGTAAGGAAAGAAGAACTTACAACGTTTCGTAATCTTGAAAGTAAGAATATTTCATTGCAAGCTATTCAGCTTGCAATGAAATATTCTTACTTTCAAGAATATAACATATTGAATAATAACAGATGGCGTTATTCCAAATGCACGCAATTATAACATTAAAATCTATAGGAATAAATTCCACATTTGTGTCATTCTTCGGCATGTACTGCTATTCGATTAGCGTTGTAGCACATATTAGAATGTTATCAATAATATCGATACCTAACTTCTGTTTGGACAGAGCAGAATAAAAAACATGAAATGAAGGTATCTGAGGAGGTAACATTATAAAGGTAAGAAAGCTAAAAAATAAGTACTTGCATAATAATATTTATTAATTTTAAGAACCTGTATTAGAATCATAATTCTACTAATATTATAAATGCAAAAGTTTGTAAGTATGGATGGATGGATGTTTGTTACTTTTTCACGCAAAAACTACAGAGCGGATTTGGATGAAACTTTACAATAATAAGCTTATACATGGGAATAATACATAGGTTACTATTAAGAACCGCGATAACCGATATAAAAGCGGGCAGAGCCGCGGGCAACAACTAGTAATATTATATATAATAAATACTTAGGTTTAGGCACTTAACAAAATTCAAAACAATGGTTCCTTTATAATTAATATTTGGCATGGTATGTACCTTTATTAGTAGATTTTAAAATTATTAAAAAATTACTACATTCATTTTTAACCGACTTCAAAAAAAGGAGGAGGTTTCTCAATTCGACCGCATATATTTTTTCCTTTTTTTTAAGTGTGTTCGCGGATAACTTCGTTGTTTATGAACTGATTTTGATGATTCTATTTTTAATGGAAAGGAGATATCCCAACGGTGGTACCATGATATGGACACTAAGATCTGATGATAGCAATTTTTTTTTTTTTTTTTTTTTATGTTTGACCCTGCCAAAATGACTCTACTCTGCCTGATGGAAAGCATGAGTAGAATCCAAGAGTGGTGGTCATACTGCGAATGCAGACAATGCAACAATGCAGCATGGTGACCCACACCATGGCGGGCTAGTGATGCTTCCGCATCATTGGGCCTCCGGTCTCGCACTCACCAACGAAACACGACAGCATGATCGCTGTCATTTTACGTTGATTTTCTGTGCGAGGGTAGTACCGCCCCGGTCGAGCCGGCCCAACCGTGCTGAAATCAGCGTGGCTCTACTACCTTGAATCGCATTCAAGAGAAATCGAGTCAAACCTTGAAGTCGGTTTTATTTTTCTTAAAATTTTACTTGTTATTTTTTAGGAAATACATAGTATTAATAATCGTAAATTGACCACAATGAACAAATATGAAATACATCTAATTGTCGGCCCGTTGGTATAGTGTTTAGCGATCCTGACTTTAGTTCGTGGGTTATTTTCCCACCCAGGACAAAATCATTTATCTGTGACTAATATAACTACAATATGTCTGAATTTAGCACTACAGAAGTAAGTAGAAAATTATGATTTCCTAGTGCAGCCTGCCTACTTTCTAGTTATTATTGAAACTCAAATCACACATTGCAATTTTAATAATTATAAAAACACATTACTTAATAAAATCAACTGAATGAATCAAGAAACTTTATAGCATTTTATAATAAATCTCTAATGAAAGATCCTTTACTGCCCCTGAAATAAAATATATTTATTTAAAAATTGACGCTTTGAAAGTCTTTTTTTAATTTTAACAAATGATGTATACGAATATTGATATTTTTTTCCACTATTGCCTTCATTAAATCAGTAACGTGATCGGATGCAGGAAATTCATCTATGTTTGATGAGATGCAATTTTATTGAATATGGAAGTCCCTATAAACTTTCTCAATACAAGAGTCATGACCGTTTCTTTTTAAAATTCTCTACACTGACATTTTTTAAAAACGTTTCCGCCGTTTGGCATATAAAGCAAGCCACCCTGATCTCTTGCAATTGTAAACTTATGAAAGTGTTGAAAATGATACGTCACTAAAGCTCCGACACAAACATCACATTGTCTTTGGGAAATCTAAAAAACGGATATAAATGTTTATATTACAAACAGACACTCCAATTTTATTTATTTGTATAGATATTCAATGTGTTCAATGTTCAAGAAAAACACTTGTTTTAAACAAGTGTTTTTCTTTCAAGGCCACGTAAACAAACAAGCTAAATTTAATATTTGTAATTGTTATAGTAATTACAAATAACACGTTTAAATGTATGCATATCGATAAAACCAATAAACTACCTGACCGCATCACTAACCGACTAGAATAGAAAATTTGAGAATATCGTTGAAAGCTGATAAGACCCGATCATACCATATTGAGATTTATGTAAATGGGATAAGGAACTGTTTAGCTTAAATTTCTAGTCAATTATCAATTAAATAAAATTTTAACATTTATTGATTAAATATATAAAAATGTACCTACCGATGGTAAGATACACCTCCATTATTAATGTTTTTCCTTCTGCTATCATTTTTACACTGTAAAACAGAGCAGTACGGCATTGTGGCGTAAAAAAGAACTTTAAATGGACGACCTATTCGACGCCGCGTTGTAATACGACTATGATACAAAATACCTACAACTCATAAAGGTATGCGTTGCAACGCTTACTAGTGACACGCGCATCACGCTTACTAGCCATTTCTACTTATCTTTTTGTTCTGTGATTTCTATAGATTAGCATTTTTTCGTGACTTTGTATTATTCGTATTTATTCGATAATTGCGAAGTTTCTATGGTACCTGTTTAAAATACATGCAAAGAAATTAATATTATAGAGGCACCAAAAGTTTTTAGATAAAAAAAAGTTAGAACTAAAACCCAACTACTAATTTACTATAATACTACTACTAATTTTGATTTCTGGATGTGGTACGATGATCTACCACACCTTCTACACAAGGTGTGTGTCTTATTACGACGCTTACCAAAGCTCGACGTTCCCTTCGTCTGAAATAAGCATTACAGGTTATGTCTAAAAAATCCATAAATTCCACTAATAATAGTATAACGCATCGTAAGTGGCAATAAAATAATGTACGGCAACAATCTATACAAATGTCTGTTTGTAATATTAAAATAACAGCTTTTTAATCAATGCATATGTATGTATACACGATACATATACCAAAAATGTAATTAAAATTTTTTTTGTCTGTCTGTCTGTCTGTTTGTTCCGGGTAATCTCTGGAACGGCTGGACGGATTTTGACGGGACTTTCACTGGCAGGTAGCTGATGATCCGGGGAGTAACTTAGGCCACTTTTTTTAAACTAATTTTGTCCCGCGGCGTTACTCGCGGCACAACAATAACCGCGGGTAACACCGCGGGGTTCAGCTGGTTTCTAATAAAAACATTTAAAATATATCAAGATTATTTAAGATTTAAAAAATTACCCCTCAGGTGTCCACGTCACTTTGACATAAGCATGCTTGAGCGTCACGGGGTTTGTGGGATAATTCCCGCCAATTCCCGATTCTCATTGAAATGCAGATTTCCAAAGAAAAATGTATTGGACATATACGATTTCAGCGTATCATTAGAAAGGAATTAAAATAAGCTATCAGATAATGTATCATTAATTAGAATCGAATATAGAATTCAATAAGTAAATCCTAGATGAAAGTAGGGAAAGTGTTTTTTTCTTCGATGTACTGCTTAAAAGGTGAAATGAGTGTAAATAAAACATTTATTACAAGTAATAGTTACTTTATTTAAAACTACAAAGGATAAGTAACAATGTACCTGAAAAAAAGGACCCTTCTTCGATACAAATTTTTTATACAATATGGTTATCAACAATGACCTCCATTTCGCCCGCTCGAAATCTCAACAAAAAAATGGGGTATATGTTTACACTTGAAATATCGGCTCACTGTGGTTCAAGTGGCTTCGGGTTACATTTATTTTAAAGTACAGCTCACGTTCTTGGGATTTGTACAAGCAACTGCAAAACAAAAGATAAAGTTTACATTATAAGAAGAATGTAAAATAAACACTCTGTAAAATAAAACACACAAAGGTATCCTTGAACATTGGCTTACATAACAAATTCTATACAATTTATTGCTCACATAACTTTATATTTATGAAATTGAATATATTTCCTTACATAAAAACATATGAAAAGTATAGGTTCTTAAACAATACGAAACCATAAAATGGACAAAGCATAACATATCTACGGCCGTACAATGGCCGCGAAAATAATGCATTTTTTGTTTTGTGTTTTAAACATTTATAAACGGCATTTACACAAAGTAATGCTTATTATGTATGTAAATATAAATGTAGTTTAAGTTTCAAACAATAAATTGCTTAGACAACGACATTTTGTACACGATATTCATGATTGTTCGGAGTTTCTCGAACTCACGTAGGCAGTTAGCGACCATGTTTGAAAAAATGTAACTATGTAGACCGAAATCTTTGTCCAATACACAATAAAACACTTGAAAAATGTTTAGTACTTACCCATACATGACGTGCAGGCACCAAAAATGTTTTAAAAACTGTTTCTTGTAACTTGTAGCTGCACAAACTTTGACAGCGCCGACACATTCTGTCACTCCACTGTCGCGGCCGTAAATAAACGACGATCGGAACCCATCGGGCGTCGGCGGGAAAATAGTGGTGCGCTATTGCATCACCGTTTCATTCAGTACGCGCTAGTAAAGCGAAACGATGCAATAATTCAATATTAGTTGACTAAAAATAGCGGTAAAGTTGATCGGTCTCTCGCGGCCACTGAGAGGCCGGTGACACTATAGACGATGTTTTTATGCGGCCTCTGAGAGGCCGTGGACACCTAAGGGGATAAAAGGAATACACTACCATCTTGTCACTATTTGACAAGGCAAGAGAAAACAAATCTATCAGGAGAAACTGGCAATAACAACAAAATTTTGGGTTGCCAGATCTTTTAAAATAAAATATTAAAATTACAAGACAAATGAACTTTTATTGATAACTGACGCTGACAAAAAACACATTAACAACGTGGGATTACGGCTTTTGAAACTTGTTTGATACTTTTTCAGCGTCGTTGTTTGTCGTAGTTGGGTTTTAATTTTTACTTTTTTTTAACTTAATATCAAATCAATAATCGTTTGTCTAGAAGCAAAGATAATTTATTATTACCAGGTACATTGCGATATCGATTCTGACTTGGCAGACTGAGTCTGGGGTAACCTTAGAGCATATATATGTTGAAGGGCAGCTGAACAGGCGGAAAGCGTGATCAGAGTAGAGAGAGAGACTGAGTTTGGGTAGTATCTGTTTCTCTCACGCAAGCTTCTGATTGGTTGGTGTATTTCCCGCCAAATCAGTCATGCAAATTAGTATGTGCGTCCACCAATCAGAAGCTTGCGTGAGAACTAGTGAAGCTAGGAGCAGTCTGTAAAATTAAGGGTTACAAAAGTAACTTCTGCTTTTTTCAAAACTAATTTTCTCATAGTCTAGAGACGAGCTTTTAAAGATCAATCGACTTTTTTTGTACAACTAGTGTTTCAGTTATCAATAAAAGTTCATTTGTCTTGTAATTTTAATATTTTATTTTAAAAGATCTGGCAACCCAAAATTTTGTTGTTATTGCCAGTTTCTCCTGATAGATTTGTTTTCTCTTGCCTTGTCAAATAGTGACAAGATGGTAGTGTATTCCTTTTATTTTTTAAATCTTAAATAATCTTGATATATTTTAAATGTTTTTATCAGAAATTGTTGCCGTACATTGTTTTATTGCCACTTACGATGCGTTATACTATTATTAGTGGAATTTATGGATTTTTTAGACATAACCTGTAATGCTTATTTCAGACGAAGGGAACGTCGAGCTTTGGTAAGCGTCGTAATAAGACACACACCTTGTGTAGAAGGTGTGGTAGATCATCGTACCACATCCAGAAATCAAAATGTGCACAGTGTGGATACCCTGCCGCTAAGCTGCGCTCATGTAAGTACTACCAATAAAATTTTATAATATGATTCTATATGCAGATTTCACCTACTCCATCGCAACTTTCTCTGGTGTTATAATTCATTATTATGTTACTATATAACCATTCAATCAAAATAAAGTTAAGTTGACACTGTAGTACAGATCATGTGTGTTTCATAAGTACCCAGACTATCTTTCTGAATGGAACACCGGTTATTAGGTTATATTTCTGTAGTTTCTATTCTGTTTATAATGATATGCAATAAATTGCTCAGTCTGTGTTAATTTATTTATCAAAACTGCATGCATGCAATAATAGAATAATTGGAAAACTAAAAGTTTTGGGATCACCAAGAACAGCTAAACTGTTATGATAAAGCTAAGTATGCCAGTAGATTGTGACCTATAAGGATATGATCTACCTATGTTTAAAGATTAACGAACACACATAGATCATTTAATACTTTAATGAGCTATATTACCACAAGCAGAGCTTTAGTTATGTCAAAATTTTTAACTGCTGGTTTTTTAGTAATAAGTAGCCTGTGTTATTCTGATCTATAGGCTACACTACTGACAAGTTGCATATAAATCCATTCGGTAGTTTTTGTATGAAAGTAACAAATATCCACAAATCCTCATCATATTAGTAGGAAATGGAATTTCATATCATATTATAAATAGAAATCCTACCTACCTACCTTCTATTGTTTGTCATTTGTAGTTGTGTTGTAAACACATCATTTAAAACCAGAGACATACTGTTAATGTTTTTGTATTGCTTAAAGTTGTGAAAGCTTATCACTAGAAGTCGCTGTAATTTCTATGAAGCTGTAATATTTTAATTATTACACTACAATAAAATAACAAAAAAATAAATCACTATTTTCAAACACCAAGTTATTCTATTCAATAAACATATAAAAATGTTCAACAGTAACACAGCTAGAGTAAAATTTTACTTTTTAACAAACTAAGTAACAATTGTATCTCAGGAAGTCTGTAGTAAAAGAATTTATAACTTTTTGTACTCTCAGTAGTAGTTGTGAAATATTTCATGAAGTATCTATAACAACCTCTTTTCTTGTATAGAATTTGTAACTAGATTGCTGATAAACCATTCATTACGAAATACATACTTGTATATGCAATATAGATAAGCTACTCATTGCGCTCTTTACACAATTACTAGCCCTAGGTAGGAGTCGAATTCACTATCTCTAGCTTGGCAGTCAAGACCACTAACTGCTAGACGTTTTTTTACCTCAAGAAACTGGGATGTAAATTACAAGTGTTTTCCTAGATCCATAGTCTAAACATTAATATTGTCAAAAAGTTAGATAATAGTATCACATACTATCTAGCAAACGAGATAGTTTGTGGAATGACAATAAAGATGGAATGTCACCACCTCAAGAATGGTTCCTACAACCTGCATTATATACGAAACATTAAATTAAATCCATTAAAACGGTGAGGTAGTAATAATACTAATTTATTTTATTCTATTAGTCTTAAAGTGATAAATATCAGTTTTTTTTAGTTTAAGTCAGTCCTTTCTAAACAGGGGATTTAATTTTTAAAGCCACATTACAAGTACTAAAAGCTGTCATTTCTAAATGGGTGTGTAAGTCATTATATTTGCATTGGCTCACTTAAAAATATTCATAAATATAGTTAGCAGAGGTAAACAAGAAATAATCATTATTTATACCTCTTTATAGAGAACTAGCTGAACCCCGCGGTGTTACCCGCGGTTATTGTTGTACCGCGAGTAACGCCGCGGGACAAAGTTTGTCTAAAAAAAGTAAACTAAGTTACTCCCCGGGTCATCAGCTACCTGCCAGTGAAAGTCCCGTCAAAATCCGTCCAGCCGTTTCAGAGATTACCCGGAACAAACAGACAGACAGACAAAAAATTTTTTAACCAATTTTTGGTATATGTATCGTGTATACATACATATGCATTAAGTAAAAAGCGGTTATTTTAATATTACAAACAGACACTCCAATTTTATTTATTTGTATAGATAATGATCGCTCACTTAGAAACAATTTCAACTACACATCTACAAAAACTAAAGTTTTTATTTGCTATGTATTATATTGTACACAATAATTTGTCAAATTCTACAAACTAAAGAAATAACTAAAATTATACCTTTACAAAATGAATGGCCTACTTATTATATCAAAATTTAAGACAGATGTTTAAAATTTTGCATGCACAGCAAAGAGACAGGTTGAATTATTATAAACAACAAATAGGCCTCTCATTATATAGGATGTTTAGGCTTAATATACCACACTGGCCACAGATGAATTGGTGAAGGGTTAGTGTCAAATTTTCCTTTTTTTTTTGCATTGGTTTGCATTGGAATTGTCCTGCAGGGTTTGTTCCCTTAGTCAGTTCTTGGGACACCACAACATATATAGGGTTTTGTTTATCTAATTGAATTACATGAATAATATTAAATCAAATCTTATTTGTAATATTTGCAGATCACTGGTCAGTGAAGGCTAAGCGTAGGAAGACCACAGGAACTGGCCGCATGCGTCACCTGAAAATCGTAAGGAGGCGTTTCCGCAATGGCTTCAAGGAGGGACAACCCACCCCCAAGAAAGCTGTAGCTTCATCGTAGATTTACTGCTAAAATAAATCCTTAAAAACAATTTGGGTCTTTTCATTTTATAGAAAACTGCTAGATTGCAATAGACTGATGATATTATTAATTATTAAACATTAATTATTATTTCTTGTTATTTATTTTATTTTCATTAGTATCTATACTAACATATAAAGCTGAAGAGTTTGTTTGTTTGTTTGAACACGCTAATCTCAGGAACCACTGGTACGATTGGAAAAATTCTTTCGGTGTTGGATAGTCCATTTATCGAGGAAGGCTATAGGGTATATATCATCACGCTACTACTAATAGGAGCGGAGCAACAATGAAGAATGTTTCAAAAGCAGGGAAAATTTTCACGCTACGGGCAATATAAGGCGTAAACGAGGTTGCGTGGGTCAGCTAGTCTTTATATATATAATTCTTCTGTGAGTGTGTATGTCACTGAACTACTCTCAAACGACTGGACCGATTTTGATGATATTTTTTGTGTGTGTTCAAGGGGATCTGGGAATGGTTTAGATTCACAATTTTGTCCGCTGGACCATGTTTTTTTAATTAATTATTAATTTATTAGTAGTTATGGCAAAACGACGTTTGCCGGGACAGCTAGTCTACTTATATAAAACATGTATCTCTCAGTTACAGTCTGATTCGGTTCTCATACTGATTTTTTAACCGACTTTAAAAAAAGGAGGAGGTTTCTCAATTCGACCGTATATATATATTTTTATGTGTGTTCGGGGATAACTTCGTCGTTTATGAACCGATTTTGATGATTCTTTTTTATGGAAAGGAGATGTCCCGACATTGGTACCCTGATAAGGACATTAATATCTGATGATGGCATCCACGAGAAATCGAGTCGAACCTTGAAGTCTGTTTTATTTTTGTTAAAATTTTACTTGTACTCGTCTAATGTCGTAACCGTAAATTGTCTTGTGCGCATATTGTCAGAAAAGCGTAATGTCGAATATGTAAATTATCACGCAAAACATACTTCAAAAATACTTACTATCAGCTGAAATGTCGCGCCGCGCACTTGCTAGAGTGCCACCGCGGCCGTGAGATGGCGTTGGACACTTTATAGGCTATCATTACTGATATTTTGCACAGGTATCTGACGTTTTGTACGTGTATGTGAATTGAGGAAGCTTAGATATTTCGATTATGGTCTGAATACATTACAACGATTTATCGTAGCAATGTGACTTTCAACATTCTCTAACATTATATAACTGCTGTGTAGGAGCAGGATTGTTGGATACCATTTTTTAACAAATTGTAAAAAAAGTTATAAAATGTTATATGTAATGATGTTATACAACATCATGTAACAAAATGTTGCAAATAATTATAATATGATTTAACAAATTATAACTTTAGTTGTTTATCATCATTCGAGCCTCAATGGGACGTTAGCAGAAGGGCGCGAGTAGGAGGTTGCTCGCGCACAGTGTTGGGCATAAATCGATTGCTGAATACAGTCAGGATTTGCAACTTCTCAACAGATATCAAATTCAATAGAGATAAAAAGCGTTTTCGTTAATGATTGATTGAACGACCATTTTCTTATGCAACAATGGCAAATCTGCCAGGGTCACAAATTGTCTGACAGTGTATTTGAAAAGAGGGCTGTGTTAAATTCAATCAGTTAAACGTGGGAGAGCCACGCTTCGGCATGAATGGGCGCTGTGTTTCATCGAGTGAATGAGGATACCGGGGGGCCATAACCCCAACCCCCCTTCCCCACATCCATTTCCCCATCCCCCAATGGCAGGCAACGCACTTGTGACGCCTCTGGTGTTGCGGGTGTCGTGGTGACGTGTCTGCTCGTTGGCCACCTATACTATAAAAAAAACCAATTAGCACTTCCACCATTGAGCCACTACCTGTTCTGTTACGAATGTTATACGATGTTATACAAAAAGCTTAAACCTGTGTGGAAGAGCTTGCAACATATAATATTTTGTAACATTTTATAACATTTGTTACAACATGTTACATGATGTTGTATAACATCAGTAACATTTTATAACTTTTGTTATAAAATGTTATTCAACATTCTCTAACATATTATAACTGCTGTGTGGGAGCACCACCTCGTATAAACGCCTCGTTCATTTAAATCTTAATCATTACTAAGGCTAACAATAAAATATAACCTTATAATTCAATTGGTGATTTTAAAAACAGCTAGCTGACCCGGCGAACTTCGTACCGTCATATTTACATATGTGTCGCAGCCTCACGTCGAGGACAAAAAAAAATCCCGTTATCTTTAAATTTTTCTTATACACAATCCTTGTCCTAACAATAACGAACACATAAAAAAAGAGTTATTTAATTTGATGCAGCCGATCGGAAGTTATGGGCGTAGGTGCATACATTTTGGCGATTCATTTTTATATATTTAGATTAAATAGTTGATTTATATTAATATCTGAGCGCCTTCCCCTTGTCAGCTTCCGGCGCGACTTAAATGTCATATCATACTACTACTGCTACTTCCGGCGTATTATCTCTGCCGAACTGTTCTCTCTCTGTTCGATTCCCTGGTCAGACCAAAAAGGTTTTGGATTTTTCCTTACAAGAAATAATGTTACACAAACCTGTATTATCAAATAATAATTGTATGCTGATAATCATTAGAATATTTATGATAAACAGTGTTTGATATTATCTACTAAATATGTAAATTTAGTATTAAATTGGTTCAAGCCTGTCAAATACTATAAATATTCCTATCAGTAATTTCACGCATGCATTTCTGACCATTCTACTTGGTGAACACTGAAGAGTATTGTGAAATTGTGCTACTATATAGTGGTTGCTTTGCTTCCGTCTTTGCTAATCCACCGTTACAATAGACATTTAGTAAAGAATTTGTTAAGTTGTTAATACTAATTTTCAGATCACTAAGCATGAAAGATAAGAATATGTAGGTAACGAAATAAACTGTGTCGCTAAGGATAGTGCCACGAGTGTAAGTGGAGGAATGCAGTGAGTTGTCGTTGTTGTTAACAAGATGGCGTGTTACCACATTTTGAAATCAAAATTGTTCGTTTGTGGATTTCATAAACTGTCAATAAAATTTCAATTTCAAGTCATTGTCCTTTCATAATTATGGATCTACTTAAATATTTCACTGTTTTTATGTAATTAATAGAATTATACCAATATGCAGGGCTTTTCCGTGTGCCTTGGAATGGAAACTTTCAAAAATTTGCGTGCCCCCAAAGCCATGCTTATATGTATTATCGAGCTAGAGTTTGTTTGTTCAGTTGAATGCGCTAATCTCAGGAAGTATTGATCTAATTGGAAAAACTATTTCACCATTAGATAGCCCAGTTATCGAGAAAGGCTAATCTACTAACATTATTAACGGGAAAGTTTGTAAGTATCCATGGACGGATGTTTATTAGTCTTTAACGCAAAAACTACTAAACGGATTTGGATGAAACTTTATTACAGTAATATAGCTTATACATCAGAATAACACATAGGCAACTATTTGCCGCGATAACCGACAAATACCCGGGCGGAACCGCGGGCAACAACTAGTAGGTTATATAATCATCACGCTACGACCAAAAGGAGCGAAGTATCAGTAAAATGTGTTGCAAAAGTGACACCTTCTATTGTGTGTGCTGCGTGAACTTTCTTCTTCTTTGATGAAATGGCAATCAGCCGGATCTCTCGGATCAGCTATTTTTGCCAATGTCAAGTTTATAAAACGTATATGTATCGCTAAGTAAGCCGCTTTCTTAGGTTTTTGTTTAATTTCAAGTCTTGGTCAATCTTTGTATGTGACTTCTTTACGAATAAATATATACTTATTTAGACTGTCTCGGTAGTGCAGTGAAAGTTTATGAGACTACCGTGTTGAGGTTCAATTCCCGGGTCGGAAGGGTTTGTATGATCTGCAAATGTTTGTTTTGGAGATAACGTATTTTAAAGTATAATACTTATGTCTGTACATATTTGCAAATAAGTATTTAAGAGTGCTATCAATCAGTCTAGCTGCCGTAACACAAGATTGCTTGGTTTAAAACTAGATGGCGTTGTGTGTCAGATGTCCGAAAAGTAAATCATGTTTTTAAAGTCAACTCCCGCATTAGGAATATGTGTCGTAGGGAACTTTTCAAAAAACAGTAGAAACGTCAAGGTAACCGCCACTACGTCATCCGTGCAGTCAATTCCTTCGTAAAAAGTTTATTTAAACATATTTTGTAGGTATTTAATCCATGGACCATTACGTTTCTTTAATGGTATGTATCATCTAAGGTATACACGTGTAAACAAATCAATTTAATTGTTAGTAAGTACTTATTTAAAACAAGTTTTTTTACCGATTTAAAAGAAAGTGGAGGTTGGGAAGGTGGTTTTCAGGATTTCGTAGCCAAAATGGCAAAATAAGTCTAAAGCCTCCTTGGTTTGGGCTCCGGTAATCTTACTCACATCTTGAAAAGTAATGATTAAACTGTTTAACTACAGTTTTCCATGAGACTGGCTGTGGTTTCACTACAACTAAAATACACATAATATGTACATAAATCCATATTAGTTCATTAATAGTTACATTCGTCCATTTGTATAGTAAATATTACTAATATGGGTATTATTAGGTATAGGGTTACAAAAATATAACTGTAAAATAAAATCGGATCTTGCTTATAAGTATGCCACGGATGGCGGATATCCTAAACTTAGTAAGGAGCTGCCAGCCTTATATAGGTTGGAAAACTAAAGAAGAATGAGCTAAAGGAAAAGTTAGTACGTACATAGGTATAAATGAAAAAAAGTGAAGATCTCTGTTATTGTAGGTAACTACAGTTCAATTGTTATGTACCTAATCAATGTCATCGACGTAAATGAGTATGTCTGGCCTACATTTCCATTCAATGACATATTCCAGGATAATAATAAGTCTAAATCTTTGCAAACCTAATCAATTAAACAAATATTATTGTAAGGTAGTACCCTCGCTTCTCAGTTTGTTAAGGTTAATGACGGACTCCGCAACCGTATTAGATGATTCTAATGACGTATTTGCCGACACAGTACGAGCCACGGGCGTGAACCGAGTTTCTGTGGCCACCCGTCAGCCCGACCCCGTCACAGCGTTGAGCAAGCAGCGGAAAGCCAGTCAGTCGTTTGTTTGTCGGCTGTGCGCACTCTATGCCGCAGCGCGTTCCGTGTTTGCTCCCGATTAAACATCGCATAATCTTACCCAATATCGCTATTGGACGATAACTTATCATGTGCTATGTATGACGCGACTATATATTTTAAGGTCTCTCAAGATAAGAGTGTAGTGATTAAAATTTTATAGTGCACGGTTAGAGAATGTGTGCGCACTGACGTTCGCGTTAAAGGAAAACTTATTACCGTTATTAAGCAGTGTTCTTTACTATGTCGTTATTCAAGAAGAGGGCGCCTAAATATGCACCGCCTCCAGTGCCACAGCCTCCCGCGGAGGATACTCATACGCAGTCAAATGGAGTGGATAACAATAATGGACAGAAATCGCAGTTAGTGTTTCACTGTCAAGAGGCACACGGAAGTCCATTGGGTCTCATCTCTGGATTTTCCAATGTAAAGGAGCTGTACCAAAAAATTGCCGAATGTTACGACTTTCCGCCGGACGATGTAAGTTTAATTTTCTAATATACGTAGGTATATTAAGGAATGTTTCTGAGTCATTATCTTTGATGATTAATAAGTTGCGGTGTTGCTTAGAATGGTATTGAGCGTTCTTTTAGAAACTTAATGTCTACCAGGATTTTTTTAAGAATTTTGTGATATCCTGAACGTACAGTGTAAAAATGCAAAATATTGACTTAACTGAAATTGCAGGCACTGTGGCACATCATTATAAATGATGCTGTCACGAGGATTTCATGGCCAGATGCCGAGTAAACTATGATAAGCTTAATTTATTCAGCTTTGGATAGTTTATACTACATCGAACCAAAAGACTATTAGCCTAGAGATAACACTAATCTACTCAATTCGTATAATATACTTTTTAATTATTTGTTTCAGTTGTTTTTCGATATATCTTTCTTACAAGTACATAGACCGCCTTATTTTAAATCGGTTCATGGTATTCGTAAATTATGATGCCTGGTAGGTGTATCTTTTATGTTGTACAACTACATTGCTCATATAGCTTTAGTTATCATTCTCTCACCAAAAGAAAGGAAAAAAAGATCTTTTCAAACCAGATTAACTTTGAAGGACATTTTGTGACAGTTAATAAAAATATTACTATTGGTAGTGATAAAATAAATGCACGTAGTATTAGAATTGTGACAACTCTTATCTGCAATTCTAACGATATTATACCTAACTAGTGGTTGCCCGCGGCTCCGCTCGCGAATATGTCAGTTCACCCGGCAAATAGTAGCTTATGTTTTATTCTGATGTATAAGCTATATTACTGTAAAGTTTCATCTAAATCCGTTCAGTAGTTTTTGTGTAAAAGAGTAACAAACATCCATCCATACATCCATACTTTCAAACTTTCGCGTTTGTATATTAAGTAGTAAAGCATAGATTCAGTTAAAACTGTTGTTCCTATTCGTTCTTTCTGCTCTTCGGTTTATGTTAGCGTCAAAGCCATGATTCATTATTAACGTTAAAATGTAAGTTAGCAATGATTGGTAGGTACAACTTCATTGGAATACGGGACAGGAAACTGGAAGCTTTATTCTTTTACATTAAAGATAATATTTAAGTAAGGTGTTATTGAGAATACTCCCCGTGCATTGATATTATCAACAGGAAAAACATTATGTACATACAATTTAAGTCCGTTATGTTGAATTAACTTTCGTACCTACTTGAGAACGTAATAGAAACTTTGAGTTAAACAATGATTGATACGGCATCATAACATGAGTGGGCAATTACCTAGTTTTAAAAAGGTCTCGATTACTGATTAGAGTATTTCATACAGTTGTTATTCTTCTGTATACTCGGTAGTTGGGGTAAGCCAAGATAATGTCACATACAAAATATATAATAGTCTACATTTACTGATTACTATCATTCATAAGTGTATTATGAGGTTAGAGGTAGTATGTAACTGAGAATGCAATTTTGCGGTCGCACTGATTTAATTTTTAGGTTTTCAGTTAGGATTATTATATATTGGTTGAATATTAACATAGACATAACCTACCTAGATGTACAATACGAATTTGTAATACCAAAGCTGATTATTATTTATTTTTATGCTTTTATCTGGAGTATCACCCAATACTCGTGGACAGAGAAATAGCTATCAATCCTTACCCATTCCATTTCAAAAGCATAAAAATAACCTTTTAATATATAGATAAATTATTCGATACTAGTTGTTGCCCGCGGCTCCGCCCGCGTATATGTCGGTTATCGCGGCAAATAGTAGCCTATGTGTTATTCTGATGTATAAGCTATATTACTGTGAAGTTTCATCCAAATCCGTTCAGTAGTTTTTGCGTGAAAGAGTAACAAACATCCATCAAAACATCCATCCATCCTTACAAACTTTCGCATTTATAATATTAGTAGGATTACCGATATTTATATTAAACAGTTATGACATTGTCAGTCATTGCTAATTGTTGAATGCATGGATGGCGTGTAATGACTTAAATAGCGCCACATGGTGATTGATTTGTATGATCTACAAGTTGTTCTCAGTCTGGTTGTTCCTTGTGTCCGATTCTTGGGTTACACTATCTGTTAATCGTCTATAGCGTTCGTGTTGAAAAATAAATATATGTAGCACCTGCTAAGTTTGTTCTATTCTGAAAGGGATATTGAAGTGTTTTCTAACTATTCTGAAGAGGTACGATGACTTTGTAAGCAGTGGTTGTATTATTTATTGGCATTGCACTTCTTTTTAATGATATTTCTTTGTATTGATACCATTGGTGGCAATATAGAGAATAGATAGATAGATAGATATAGAGAATAGAAAATCTTTGGTGGCTCATCACACACACGCACACTAAAAAAACTAATAAACATTTGAATTTATAATATAAAATTTTAACTAAAAAAAACTGATTTCAAGAACTAGACCAAATTCAAAGGAGTCCCACACGGGAAGCACCACCTTTGAAATAAAAAAAGAATCATCAAACTGGTTAGCCTGATATTGAGTTATTCGTCAATTTGTCGCGCACATACCTACTTGATGCAAATTCAAGACTTAGATGATTTACTCATGGATGACATTGTCAAAACCAGTCCAAATTGAAGATATTCAGTCGAATTGATGACCTCCTCCTTTTTTTGAAGCAGGTTAAAAAGTAACTATCATCTTATTTTGTAATTTATGTCAAAGATAAGAAAGACAAGAGGAATTCGAAGCATGAAGAAGAGTAGTCTCATTTATATATCTTTTTAAAGCTGAGAACAAAAGTTGTTTGAAAATGTTTGAGTTATGAATTGATATTAATAAATATTAAGATAACCATAACTCCATACTAACGGGTAGTTATGATTATAACTCAATAGAATCGAAAACATGGTCCACGGTTATTTACTTTTCAATGGCGTCTGGCATTTCATTGTACCTATAATTTTGGTTACTATTAAGAAGACAACTGTCGCATTAGAAGTACTATTTAGTTACTATATTATCTTATTACTGCGGGAAAATAAAAATCCTTTATAAAACGTACACAATGCATAAGATTTTTTTCATGTACTATTAAGTACTTAAACCATTACCACCATACATGCAGTCAGCAGTGCAAAGTGGTAAAATAAATCTGAAGTCAAAGCATGGCCGCACCCAGCATTTACTCAGGGTTGGGGCAAAATTTGAAAAAATATTGTAGTATGCATATACAAAGTGGGTGAAGTTACTGGAACACAAACCCTCCCCCCAATTAAAGTGTCTTCTAAATAAATTATTCAGTGCTTCTAAAACCTCTTCCAATGATATAACATTTGATGAAAAAGTATAAGAAAAATTCAAAAATGCTCAATTTCAATGAGACGAGTTTGGGTTTATCTTAGCCTTTCTCCGAACACCCACACATACACATATTTTGGAATTCTAAAGGAAAAATAAAATCTTAATTGACTGTGGAGGAACGGGGTCGTGCCCCTCCAAAACAAAAGGAGGATCCTCCGTTCACTGTAACTTGGTAGATTTCGCTGTAGTATATTTCTGTTGCGCTGTATGTGGAAGTCGCCACATGACTATACTCAGAAATGAAGGATAGTTACAGAACCATACTTCAATGAATCATTTGCCAGATTTGACAGGAAATTGAAGGAGGCACGGCTCTGTTTGACCAAAGAAGGTGTTGTTTCACTATGACAAAGCACCAGTACATGGATCTCTTATTGTGCGCTTGCGCTTCGATTTTTTTTTATAAACTAGTTGTGCCCACTACTTCGTACACGTGACACTTGTATTTTCATTTTATAACCACCCTGGTTGCCATAACTTTCACAACCATCTTACTCTTACCATGGGAGAGCCACACTTCGGCATGAATGAACCGGCTCGACCGGAGTGATACCACGGCCTTGTGCCCTGCCCAACGCACTTGTGACGCCTCTGGTGTTGCGGGTGTCCATGAGCGGCGGTACTCGCTTACCATCAGGTGAAACGTCTGCTCGTTTGCCACTTATTCCAATAAAAAACTTGTTCGACTTTGCAATTTGTGACTTATATGTATTCGCAAATATGAAAACCTGGCAATATGAAATAGAAGCCTGTTTTGCAGAGTTTAAAACAGAATGACTTTTGAAGCAATTTAAGAAACGTTGGGAAAAGTGTATTTAAAACCGAAAAGAAACCTATGTATTAGAAACAAAATTAAAACACTGCGCCCACTTTTAAAAACAGGGATCCATCTACTACATTTAATGTTGCCTGACCATAATTTCCAATTTTAGTGGAGTGTTGTGAAACTTTGTTGTACTCGGAGAATGCTTTTCGTACCATACCCTCCGTGGGGAGACGAATGGCTTGTGTAGGATTCCCGGTGGACTGGTCTACCCACTTAACCCTGCGGCGATCTCCCTCGGGTGTCGGGAGGAGTTCCAGGAACGCATCGGTGGTTTCTGGAGTCCCCCCTGCCGTACCCCACAACTGAGGACACGAACAACCGCGTTTCAGGACGCCGCCACGCCTTACACCGTTCTATACGGTAAGAGGCGGAATACCTTAGACGACATCTCCCGGCCGCACCGGGCTGTCACCTGCCCTGGGTTGTATGCGGCGGTCACATCTCCCCAAGATGCCGCATAACGCTCAAATAATATTTTATTTACCATTTGAGCTTCCGACAAGAATTCCGAGTGCACAACACCGCGAGAGTCAAAGAAAACAGTAAATTCATGACTTTGACTTTTTATCGACTTTGGCGTTATTTTTTCGGTTTCGGTTCAGTTGGAAGGCGCCACGCCGAAGTTTGTTGACTAGTTTGCATGTCAAACTCGTAAACCCACGTCTCGTCACCAGTAAAAGTGCGTTTCACGAATGTTGGGTCGGAATTGACTCGTTCTAGCATGTCCTCAGCGACACTCATGCGATTGCATTTTTGGAGAAAATTCAAGTCTTTTGGGACTAGCCGAGTTTTATACCCAAGTGATTATTTAAAATGGTACAGATCGACTCGGTAGATACGGAAAGTTCAGCGGTTATCTCTCACAAAGTTGAATTAGAATTTTCAGTCACTATTGCCTTCACTTTTGCGATATTAACTTCAGTTGCAGACGTTAAAGGCCTACCAAAACAACGCAAATCTTCCATCACACCTCAACTTCTTTTGAGCTTGCTCGCTTTGTACCATTCATAAGCACGTGTTTTTGAGAAAGTCGATTTACCGTAAGCCTTCTGTAACATTTTCAGTGATTCCGAACAGTAAATTCCAATGGCGATGCAAAATTTAAGACAAATTCTTTGTTCCATGTTTTTGTTCATTATGAATTTCGCAACACACACTAGATACAATATAACTAAAACAGCAAGTGTATTTAATATAAATAACAGATGCAACTCAAGCGGACTAGTTGTAGAAGCAGAGATTAAGTTTTTGTATAACTGGACAAATCATGACGCAATATGATAAATCTCATAACACATGCATAATTAACTTTTCAAAGATTTCAATTTCTCTTGATAAATGATCAGTTTGTAAACCAGTTTGAATTTTTATTTATTATCTAGGCATGTATTATAAAAGTGGTTCCGTGGTAACATAGTAATCAGTTTCGTTTTCTTTTAAGAGTAAATAGTAGGTAATTCAATTCTTTGATATTAAATAGTGTTTTAGTCCACAGTGTAAATGCATTCTGCTCTGCTTTGCTGTCAAGTATCATAAAACAGTTCACATTTACTTTTTACTCTTCTCTAAATTCTTTGACTATCGCCACCCACACTGTACATATACAATATGTTCTTACGTCTTTTTAATTGATCGTTATAAAATATGCATTATTTGAGTACAAATTATTCAATTTGTTGATCAGCTCGTATACCTACTTCTTTAAAGCTTTTCATGAGTTAGAAACCCAAGAAGTCAAACCCAAACTTAGAACGTTAAAAAGTTAAATTCATTTTACTTTTTATCGTAACCATCTGCTGGTCAATGAACTTTTTATCCAATTTTTTTTTTAATGATTAGTCTAACTTCATTCAAACAATAAATGGGGATAGACCCGTGCTTCACCTAGGTTCTCCAGTTGGGTGAAACTGAAGCATGGTTGCACATGAAGTATAACAACAAGCACATGTAAAAATGTGAAAAATTAATTATTATTTCACGCAGCTCAGTTCTAAAAGTTAGTTTTGTTTACCGGTAGCATTGTACCTTTTTTTTTGTTTATTATTATAACCAAATTACAACAAACTTCAACCAGAACTTCAAGAAAATTAAATATTTTGGATACAAGTAGTAGTTAGTTGCACTGGTACCGATGATAAGATAAACATGCACCTTGCATTGCTACTTAGGGTGTTTTTATATATATTAATTCTACGTAGCATGTTTTTTTTCACCTGTGTAATATAATATTACAAGTTATTATACTTAAATGTTTGGTAGATCTATGATAATATTTGATAACAAAATTTAAATATTTACTTTTGTCTGCAATTATCACACTTGAATACTAAGAATTTTAATTGATTTTATCACTTTAATGTACTTATACGATAGTGTTATCAATTCTAACCATGGTTATTTATTGTCTAGCTTTGGTCCAACGACCGCTTTTTAACGAAAAGGTCAGCTATGAAAATGGCACGGACGCTAATTTCCTGGTATTTCACGGCTCGTGAAAACGCTCAAGGCTTATTTGTTGGCAAGGTCTACGGGTGAGAATGAAGATAAAACAGTTTACACTGTTTGAGCCTGCCTGCAATCTATGTATCTTACGTACTAGATATACATTGTATGTAGGTACGATTTACGTAAATGTCAGAACCAAAGACGCGCTCTGTCTTTTGTTTCAATGACTTTATATTACAAAAGCCGGTCACTCGTGCGCAATAACACAACAGATTCTTAAATATAGGTACGGGTAAAATATAGCATATTGTATTAAGTAAAACCAAACTAAGACATATTACAACAATTTAAACATAGTTTTGTCAAGTTCCTCATACCTGTAATAGGAAGGAACTCTGAAAATAAAACAAATATGACAAACATAAATAAGATGTAGTATCACAGTCCAAGGGAAATGCAGTACGAACAGTATTTGTCTAAAATCATTGTTTGTATAGAAAGGCACCACCCCTAATTATCCTTGGGTATGCGCCTACTGAGGGCACAAACTGAACAAACTTAAATGGGTACCAGGACTGCCAAAAGAAGGAAAATTTGAAACAACCCTATGGCCTATTTAACCGTCTGGCCAGCATAAAACCTCTCTTCCTAAGGAGAAGCATATCCTTAGCAGTGAATTTTTGTGAGCTGGATAGTGGATGATGATTTATGTTCTAAATAACTGTAAGACAGAGTTGCAGCCTTGAGTTCAACTAACAGAAAGTAGAAAACAATAGAAAATCAAGTCCGGAAATCACGACACTTACACCAAGGTCATTTTCTTGTTTTTATTTTTTGTTATTAGGTCTTCCTACAATCCTTCCTGTATCGGAATAGTGGTAAGCGAGCATTTTTCGTTATGCAATATCCATGCATATACTCGTAGTACAATCAGAGTCAGCATTATCCATCACCAATTCACTTTCTAATAATGACTTAGCTTTTATTAATATTTTTGTAAAATTACAATCTAGCTTCTTAGTTATATGAAAGAAGAAGAAACCTTTCATTGATGAATTCGTACGTTTGTTAGAAAACCGTTTATATAATAACTGTTTTTATATAAAAATATAAAAACAGTTTATATTTTTATCATTACATCACACTAATATTATAAAGGCGAAAGTTTGTGTGTTTGTTACTTTTTCACGCGCAAACTGACCAATTTGGGTAAAATTTTTGGGTAAAAAAAAAGGAAGCTGACACCCTAGATCAACACATAGACTACTTTAAAAAAAATTGGAGGGAAAACCAATATACACGCGGGTGGAGCCGCGTGCAGCAGCTAGTTTAAAAAAAACATTTCTCACACATGTATTGTCGTGGTATGAACCCACAACACTCAGCGCAGTACAAAGCGGCAGTGTAATGTAAAAAAAACGAAAAAAAAATGCGATGGTAAAATTGAAAAGAATCCAGTATTACACCGGCTTTTACACTTTATAACGGCAAATATTGAGTTTTATAATAATTATAGTCAACATTTGGAAATGGAATGCTTCTGCTAAATGGCGTTAAGCCTTCCCACTTGGTGTCTTGTTTTGGAGTCGACCAATCACGTGCGTGTGATCGACGGTTGTGTAGGTGAAATCGGGATTACTATCTATTAATATAGATAGTCAATCTTATAATAAAGATTTCATATACATGAAATATGTACATACAACTATATAGGTACAATCCGTACAGTATACTTATACAACTTTCACTGTCACTGTATTGCTTCTCTGCAGCCTTGGTTATTTTATAAACTGGACTTTTACCTGTTCAAACTATTTTTTATTAAAATAGTTTAAGTTGTTTACTGATTCACTGTAGATTTAGCAATACTTACTAAACTAATTATTTAGAAGAATTGAAAACCATTACTATACATTTAAATTCGTCAGAGAACCAAGGTAACCGACATAGCTCTGAAAGTTAGTAGGTTGAAGTGGCAATGGACTGGTCACATATGTCGCAGAACTGACAACCGCTGGAGTAAGCGCGTTCTAGAGTGGAGACCGCGTCTTGGCAAACGTAGTGTGGGACGCCCTCTGGCCAGATGGCGGGACGACTTGCAAAGAGTGGCTGGCAGCGACTGGATGCGGAAAGCAACAGACCGGGCTCTGTGGTGTTCCTTGGGAGAGGCCTACGTCCAGCAGTGGACTGCAACGGGCTGATGATGATGATGATGATGATGATGACTATACATTTAAAGTCATACTTAGAACCTTTTTATGAATCTCGTTTTTAAGTTTAACAATATTTGAATGGTGGCATTTAATGATTTTTCAAACTCGTATTTCTAAACAGATAAACATATTAAGTAGATCCTAGATGCAGATACCAGATCATATATAACTATTAAGGTCGCAAGCACCGCAGCGGTGCATTTTTTAATTTTGATTATTGTATTTACGATAATATCGTGCAAAACAGTTATCGTGAACGCTTTAAGTATTATTTAAAGCGTTCACTATAGTTGTTTCATACTTCCCTTCGTATTGCCTAACTTGTTGATTAGCTTGCACTAGCCGTGGTAACAGACTGGTTCGACGGTGCACGCCATTCGCCATGTTAGAAGTATCTTTATATGTATACCCGCACATGGTCGAAATAATTGATATTTTCTTTTGTCATACCGTCATATGCTACTTACATAATGTCCGTATTAAACTTACCCGATTGCGCATAAAAGAAAGGGTATTATTGCTTATCACCTTGCTGTGGATTTCACGCTGCTACTAATTTTAAACCTTAGAGTACAGCTAATAATCTATACTAATATATAAAGCGGAAGAGTTTGTTTGTTTGTTTGAACGCCGCTTATCTCAGGAACCGCTGGTCCGATTTAAAAAAAAATCGGACTCCGTGTTGGATAGTACATTTATCGAGGAAGGCTATATATCATCACGCTAAGACTACTAGGAGCGGAGCACCATTGAAAAAAGTTTCAAAAACGGGGGAAAAATTTCACGCTACGGGCTTTAAGAGACGCAAACGAGGTTGCGTGGGTCTGCTAGTAATATATAAATACGCTTGCTTATATTGCGTATACTCTAAGTTTAAAACCATTTTCCCTCTGCCATTTTATCTCTGTAAAAGTGACATTCAGTAAAGAGAACTTGCAAGCGACGCCATTCACTCCAGTGATTCCAACTGTTCCAACTAATTAACGTCTGTTGATTGTCCATCAACAGACGTTAACACTCCACTGCTGGTAATAGGCCGCTCTTTAGAAAAGAGGTTTTGGCCTACTGTAAACCGCTGACCAGAGGGGTTAGTAGAGACTTTGTTTCAGATTTCTTTCTCTTTTACTACCTTACCTCTAAAGACCTACGGAATGAATCTGGGTGGTGACACTCCGGGTTCTTAATCTGAAAGATTAACAATACGTACATAACGTAACATATAACACACTGTACAAAATCTATTAGGTATAGAAGTAAGTGCAATACCACGAGGTACTTAAAACGATTTATGTTATTAAGTTATCAAAATATGGAAATGTGTCGTAATGTTGGTTGTGTGTGGGTATTGAAATAGGTGAATATATAGATGTCACTGTGTGCGGATGTACGCACGGCTGAGCAGCCAGGAAGTGGATCAGCCCAGGGGCGCAGTCTCTCTCGTGTGATATAAACGAGGCAAGTGAGTGCAGATACGCTCCGCCGCCATATATGTGCGATAGCTACACACTGTTGGGTCAAGGACCTTAGTGGTCATACCTGCCGTTGACGACCACTTGCTTTGTCACATAGATTATAATTTCGCAGTTGCGCTCTTAATTTTTACTTAGTCTTATGTAAATAATGCAAACTTTAACAAGTTGAGTGTTTAGTCATCGACAACCTGATAAGCTATGGTACTGTATTTTTAATGGCGTCGATAATATCGTTCTAAAAATAAATAAAATAGACTTTTGCATGGCGATAAAAGTGGTTCATGCACCATCTACATTATTATATTTTGTAGGGTTTATATCTAGTGCACAAATTGTTCGCAATATTTAAAATTGAATTTAAAATTACGGAATTGAAATGTGACTTAGTTATTTGAATTACTAGCTGTTGCAACCGCCTTTGTTCGAGTGATTATTTCTCATTTCGTATTTTCAATACAATATTTGATACAATACTAACTTTTGCACACGGCTTCGCTCACGCAGACTTTCACCCCCGGATTTATCCCCTTAGGGGTGGAATTTCCAAAATTCCTTTCTTAGTGCTCACTTACGTTATATATAGAATCTACATGCAAAATTTTAAGATTCTAGATTCAGCAGTTTGGGCTGTGCGTTGATCTCTGGGTATGTCAGTCAGTCAGTCACCTACCTCTTATTATATATATATATATATACAATATACATATAAAAGTGGAAAGACTTTTACGTGGTAGCCGGTATATATATATATCCTATGTCACTCACAAATAACGTAGCCTTCTGTTGGTAAAAGAATTTTCAAAATCGGTTCAGTAGATCCAGAGATTACCCCCTACTACGTCACAAACTCACAAACGCACAAACTTTACCTCTTTATGTAATAGTATAGATTTGAAGTGCTAAAACCAAATGCCGAAAATTTCTTTAGTGTGATATCATAGAAATAAAACACAGAGATGCTCTCAAATAGTTCTGCGTTACCGTGTAATGCATGTGAGCGTAAGTTTGGTAGTGTCGCAGGAAGTTCGGTGAAAGAAAACTAGGCACATTAGAATATGACATTAGAATATCTCATGGTTCTTTTCTATGTGCATTAAGAATGGATTTGACATGGAGAACAATTACATGAGCATTGCATTCGTTTTATAAACTAATCAATTCAAGCAATTTCACCAGTGTTTATTGATGAACATTGATATTAATGAATTCCTCTAACATTCAGAACATTTTTTAAATTAACTGGTGTTTTCAAACAAGCAATAAATGAAAATAAAAACTATCTGGCTTGAATCCTACTTAATATTTTAAATGCGAAAGTTTGTAAGGACATCAAACATCCAGACATCCATCCAGGATGTTTGGATGTTTGTTACTCTTTCACGCAAAAACTACTGAACGGATTTCGATGAAACTTTACAGTAATATAGCTCTAGCTATACATCAGAATAACACATAGGCTACTATTTGCCGCGATAACCGACATATACGCGGGCGGAGCCGCGGGCAACAACTAGTATGTATATATATACAAGCGGAAGGTGACTGACATAGAGATAGATCAACGCACAGACCAAATCGCTTAACCAAGAATCCTGAAATTTGGTATTGGCATGTAGGTTCTTTATATAACGTAAGTGAGCACTAAGAAAGGATTTTTTGAAATTCCACCTCTAAGGGGGTAAGTTAGGGGATAAAAGTCTGCGTGAACGAAACCGCGTGCAAAAGCTAGTACTTTAATATAGAATATGTACATGGTTGACGCTGATTGAAGAGGCATTTGTTTAGCAGTGGACAGTGATTTATGAAATGTAAATACAAGATGTTTTAAAGAGAAGAGGATTAAAAGGAAAAGATAAATATTTTAAATACTTTTCCAATTTATATTATTTATACGAGTCATGGTAAAATTTAAAGTTGAAAATAGCCATTATAAATTTATCTTACTCCATACAAATCATCGGCTTTGACATTTATAATTTTTTAACATCACGTAAAATAAAACAAAAGAATGTTATTGATTCTCAGCGCAAGGGCAACCAAAAGTTAAAAAAAGCAAATTATTTCATAACAATGTCATTAGACACAAACATAATTTTACTGTAAATCATCTTATAGGTAGGAATTTTGCCCGCGACTCCCCCCGCGTGTATGTCGGGTATTGCTGTAAAAAGATGCCAAATTTTGTTGAAATCGATGCAGTGCTTTAGTCGAGTAGACAGAGTTAAAAATGTAAGAGTTTAAAATTAGCATGAATTTGCTAAAACTTATTACCTATGTGATTTTTTAATGATATTTTTGTAACAACTTTAACAAGGGATCCAATGCCGACAGGCAGCTTCTATATTATAATGTATCATAACACTCTAACACGGGGGTGTCAACATTGTACTTAATATATCTTTATAGTCTAAGGCTTATTATAAAGGCTCAGAATTAGTTTTCTTACTTTAAATTGTTAAGTAGATTGGTATTTTTATCATGGATACCTTCAAACAAAATAATGTATGACGTAAAACACATTACTTTCTAATAACTTCTCTGATTATGAAATAAATAATTACTCTCATCTGAAATACAGCAATAGTTGCGCGAAGTGCTTGATATAGTTATCCACTGCGTAGATTAAGTCTTCAGCAATTACCCGCAAAATAAAACTACTGTAACTTTATTTACATTAGACCGCGGGACTAGGATAAAATAGTCGCAACAGCCAAGTGCACTAGGATTCTTATTTTCTTCATTTATGTCGTCAGGATTTATTATTGTCCTCAGGAACTGGTCTCAAACATAGCACCTTGCAGTCTAAGTTAGGTTGTGTTGACCCAATTGGTGCTTCATTTAGGTATTCCAATGTACATTTATCATTGGAAATTATTATGCCAATAAGCAATAGGTAACAAACAATATGAATCACTGTCGGTCACGCACCTTGTCAGGCGTGGTTAATTAGGGTAATAGCATTAAATAAGGTAATCACCAATAACCGTTCTTTGCTTAAAGTATTTCTTTGGTTTCAGATTCTATTTTGCACGCTGAACACTCACAAAGTGGATATGAAGAAACTGTTAGGTGGTCAAATAGGATTAGAAGATTTTATATTTGCACATAGGAAAGGTAGACCCAAAGAAATTGAAATCGTAAAGACTGAAGACGCACTGGGATTGACGATCACTGACAATGGTGCCGGATACGCTTTCATCAAAAGAATAAAGGAAGGTTCCATAGTAGCTGGGATACCACACATTGATGTATGTATTTTGTTAACTGTACTATAAAGGTTATTCTTCTCATGAGGCTCTACGCATTTTGGAAACTGGAAGTTATGGATCGACACAGGCAGGCAGTAGATTTTGGTGTTTTCGCCTAATGTACCTCGACAATACAGCACATGCTGTGGCGTCTGTTTGTGTCGATCTATGATTCTTAACTACAGCTTCAATTTAACGTTCATAATTGTCACTTAGTGTCTTAATTGAATAAATGATTTTGAATTTGAATTTGAATATTATGTGTAGAAAGTAAGGGCTAGCTCCCCTATATACCTAATTTAAAAATTAAATTGCGATCTGGCTTGCTGATATGACTTCACCCTTTATAATTCTGTTCAAACTCCATTAAAGCAGCCAGTTCTCTTATAGACTAGTAAAAGGCCGTCATTTAATTACCTACATTGATTAGCCTTTTATCTTCAGATTTCTTCTGTCGTTATGAATATATTTCTTAAAGTAAACACGAGAATATACTGAACAATTATTTCTACTAATCTTAGTAGCCAATAATATCTCAGCTTATTTTCTGACCGGTGTATAATAAATTCGAAGAGGCAGATAGTGTGATATAACCTGTTTTGGGTAGAGGGATCGTCAAGGTTGTTGACAAGGCCAGATGGCTCGTTCGTCCCGACCGTTACGTTTCTACATCATACCTTTACTTTCTACATACCTACAGATTTTTACAGAAAGAATAAGAAATTTGTACTCTTCATTACGTAACAAAAATAATAAGTTACAAACGAGATATATTAAGCAGCATTACCTAATGCTACAATTGACGGACGTATCTAGGTTTTCGATTTTTTGTTTTCTTTAAAAAATATAACTCCCGCATTAGGAATAAACTTTGTGTTCCGGGGCACTTTACAAACATACATCACATACATGAAACGCACAAAAAGAACACTCAGACTCACAACAATAATTTGTGTCACAAAGTGTTGTACCAATTGTAGTTTGAAGTTTTGAAACCACAACACTTAGCACAGTAGAAAACAGCGTGGCGACCCTTTAAACTACTACGCCATACGTTAATTTTTTATTTCGAATACTTGCATCATAGTGCATTTTATAAGTCACTAGTTGTTGCCCGCGGCACCGCCCGCGTATATGTCGGCTATCGCGGCAAATAGTAGCCTATGTGTTATTCTGATGTATAAGCTATATTACTGTGAAGTTTCATCCAAATCCGTTCAGTAGTTTTTGCGTGAAAGAGTAACAAACATCCAAACATCCATCCATCCTTACAAACTTTTGCATTTATAATATTAGTAGGATTTATCATTAACAGTAAATTGAATTCCTTTATAAAATTTAGCCGCCATAACAGCAAAAAAGATACACTGTAGTCAAGTGGTTTCACTGGCTCCATGAACGAATATGTTAATAAAATATATCTTCAGACCATGCATGTTAATTTGCGTAGATAGAAAGTCGTTGTAATTTCAAGAGAAATTTCTTCTGACATCACGATAACTAATAATTTTGTTTGAGATCTCGCGCCAAAATTTGTACAATGGATTTGTAGTACAACTAATAAGTAATTTTAATTGCCGAGCGTGGTATTATAAAGGTAATTAGTTTTAAAGCGGAAATATAAGTCTATTAGCATTGATTAGTCATAGCTGGTACCCAAATATAATCGTCGAAGTACCTCAAAATTAAGAATAAGAGAGTAAATAAGTCATCATATCCTGATTGACGATGGCCAATCAACATAATAACAATTCGTCATAGTTATGGTCATTAACTAACCATTAGTCATGTGTTATATAAAGTTCTTATTCACTAACGTTCCTGCATTGACATTTCATCCATAATTATCATACTCACATCTATACAAATAAATAAAATTGGAGTGTCTGTTTGTAATATTAAAATAACAGCTTTTTAATCAATGCATATGTATGTATACACGATATATATACCAAAAATGTAGTTAAAAAAATTTTTGTCTGTCTGTCTGTCTGTCGGTCTGTCTGTCTGTCTGTCTGTCTGTTTGTTCCGGGTAATCTCTGGAACGGCTGGACGGATTTTGACGGAACTTTCAATGGCAGGTAGCTGATGACCCGGGGAGTAACTTAGGCTACTTTTTTTAGACTAACTTTGACCCGCGGCGTTACTCGCGGTACAACAATAATCGCGGGTAACACCGCGGGGTTCAGCTAGTGATACATAAAAATACTCACATCATATTCTTTTCTAGGGTAGGGTTAACAAAAAGATAAGTCATCATTTATTACGATCCTTACATGGTAATTGGAAGTCTCTTTAGAACTGGTTATAGCTTCAGTCTCTTTTATATTTATCAGATTTCTTATAAGCTCGGTAATTACGGCTGTTTTCTACTCTCTTATTTTGGAGTATATTGATGATGGAGACATTTTACATCTATAAGCGTGTCGGTGGGTGTACTGTGCTAGCACTAAATGTGTTCCTTTGTCGCTGCCACCAGTTTGTATAAACCTTCATTAAGGATGCATTATCGTCACCGTCACTTCGTCTTGGGTTGGGGTATAGGTCATTTTATTGTTTGGTCCGGATGTGTTAATAACAGCAGTCCCCGGATCCCTCCCGTCTCAGGCGCAGAGTGTCACACCGTGTGGTTTTAGTCGGTTCGATTCCGACACACCGCCCCGACATTTTATTGTTTGCAAGAATTTTTGAAATAGACATTCAATTTTAGAGTCTTTATTAAACTAATAAACTATTTATCGTCTGGCCCCAAAGAGTCCTTTCAAGATCTGTAGATAATTATTAGCCATTATACTCTAAGAGAATCAGTTACTATTAGTCTTATCAATAGCCCATAGGTGATGGGTTTAGGTTTAGGTAACAGTTCAATATTGGACTTACGACCATCATTAGAAAACCTTTAAAAATATCGTAGGCCATATTTATGTACCTAAAATTATACAAAAATGTTGTTTAGTATGTTTTGGCTAAAGAATGCCTAACGTATGAACTGAATTTTTTGCTTCATTTATTATTTTACTTCTATGCTTTGTGTAAACAGTTTGAAACAGTTAGAAATACCTAAATTGCTCATGAATTGCTCTTGTTTTAATTTAAATACAGAATGCCTTTTAGTTTTAAAAACTGAAATTGAACTGTCACGACCCATGGTCACGACTAGTTTCGACAAACTACTTTACCTTATATAAACATCTATATTTATATTATAAACGCGAAAATTTTTAATCCATCCATCCATCAACATCAACAACAACATCAACAAACATCCATCCATCCATACATGGATGGATGGATGTTTGTTACTCTTTCACGCAAAAAGTAATGAACGGATTTGGATGAAACTTTACAGTAATATAGCTTATACATCAGAATAACACATAGGCTACTATTTGCCGCAATAACCGACATATGCGGGAGGAGCCGCGGGCAACAAATAGTGAGTTAATAATATAATACTCCATTGAACGATTTTTGTACATGTGTAGCCGATAGTTATTTTTAGAAAGGATTGAATGTGGTAGACATTCACGATGTCGATTTAATCACAAACACTGCTCGAGTTGATACGTTGCCGGCAAAAGTAAAATTAAAGATATCTTTTTAAATTTAAACTTTCGTTACTCACAAAGAACAACGAGTCATCAATCATCAAGATTATAATTTTTATTCGGCGGCTTCTTTAAAGTTAAATGTTAATTATATTGCTCTCACGTAACTTAGACTGGAAAATGAACTATCAACTCTAAGTAAATAACTCTTTGTAAAAAAATTATGAAAGAATCCATCCCATTCAAGAATTTCTCAGGATTTTACTACTCTACATCTAATTATTTGCTTTTTAAAAATACATTTTTGTGTTTATACTTTTTATCGCACAAGAACCTTCAAAGCACTAAAGTATATTTTTAATCATCATCTATACTAATATATAAAGCTGTAGAGTTTGTTTGTTTGTTTGAACACGCTAATCTCAGGAACCACGGGTCCGATTTAAAAAATTATTTCGGTGTTGGATAGTCCATTTATCGAGGAAGGCTATAGGGTATATATCATCACGCTATTACTAATAGGAGCGGAGCAACAATGAAGAATGTTTCAAAAACGGGGGAAATTTTCACGCTACGGCAATATAAGGCGCAAACGAGGTTGCGTGGGTCAGCTAGTTTCTTATACAACTTATTAAATGCATGTTTAAAGCTGCCATTTAGTAAAAAGCGATTATTTTAATATTAGAAACAGACACTCCAGTCTTATTTATTTGTATAGATAAAAATAGATCTAAGATTTCCCTATAGATTCAAGATTTTGTATTTGAGACCATATCTGATTAGAGCAACTTCTCTGTAAGAACTTTCGACTGGGTGAGTCGATTTTAATGATTATTTTTTATTTGAAAGGTGGTGTTTCCCGTGGTCCACCTTTTCAATTAGGTCCAGTTCTTGAAGTCGGTTGTTTTATTTGTTTAATATTTATATTATTACGTATTCATGTATTCATATTCTCCATATTCTTTAGCCGTCACCATAGTACCTACACAACTACGTACAGTGCTATCAATTTCAGGAAGTCTATTTCTAAACTGACAATTTGAACTTGATAATTGACCGATAAAACTAAAAATTTGAGGCATCCTTTTCAAATAAAACTGATTAGGTAAAACTTGTATTTTTCAAAGGCACACTTTTGTGCATCATAAAATATTTAGAGGACTTTTTGATCGTTTAGGTTTTAAGCTTAACTGAAATTAGTTTATAGTTACGTGGCAAGTAGCTTATTTAGGACTTTACTTGGACATTGTGAAACAGACCCTTAGTGTGAATACCACTATGCGTAAGCAGAAAAAAACATGACGTGCAATTTATGTTTCATTGTTAAGTACAAACTGCCTTCTTTTATAGGAAAAAACTATTATAACACTTTTATCTTTATATTTTTATGTATATTAGACAGACAAACAAACGTTTCCATCCTACTAGGAATTTCGAGAGAGAACGTGCTCTTAGTAATAAGTTACCTATTGTTCTATGCTCTCATGATTAAATAACATTATTGTTATTTATTTCTGCATTTATTTAGTGCACAATAAAATATAAAATAATTTATAAAAAACCTCACCTAACAACATAAACTACTTTACATATATCGCGTATGAAACAGCATAGCACAGACACTAATGCAATAACTGTGTGTCAGTGTCTGTGTTCATTGACCTTGTTAAGAAATGCACAGGAAATAAGCTATTGGATATTATTAAACTTGTTCCTTTCAAATGCAGGTTGGAGACCACATTGAGAAACTCGAAGGCGAGAATATGGTTGGGAAGAGACATTATGAAGTCGCCAAGATATTAAAAGATATTCCAAAAGGATCAACATTCACGATTAGATTAGTAGAACCCCTCAAGAGTGGATTCGGCAGTATTGGGCCAAAGACTAGTGGAGCAAAATCTAGTAAAAAGACAAATTATGGTTCAGGGAAAGAAACACTCCGGTTCAAAGCAAATGGACAAGCCACTATTGAAAATGACGTAAGTATTACTTTATTTTGCTATATTCAACAAGGATAATGGAAATGTAAACACGACCATCCTTATTAAAACAAGAAGTTTTACCTACCTATTCCGCTAAGACAATCGAATATGTTTACTCATTAGATATTAATGTTATTATAGCTTGCAAATGCCGAATGACTATCGCGGAATGGCCATGAAATTAATATTTTTTTATTACATTGGTAACCTTGACATCTACAGAACGAATTTGGGCATGTTTAGTAAAAAATTAGGTTAAGATTATGAATTATCTAGCCACTCTCACTATTAATTGGGCTTGTTAACTGATGTGGTTTGCTTTTTAACTCAGTTTCTAACTTTTTTAATCGTGTGGAAACTCCGACACCTTAGTGAAACTCTGTTTTATTTCAACATAGATAAATTGGCACTACCTATGTTGAAATAAAACGGACTAAATTTTGACGGTGGGCCGTCAAAATTTAGTGTATAATGAATTACTTACATAGTTAATAGTTATACTCAAAAGAATTACGAATAAATTTAGAAAATACACTTCAGTCACGGTGTCGTTACGGTGTGAAATAGCGCTTGCGCTGTGTTTCACCGAGTGAGTGAGGATACCGGAGGCCCGTAACCCAACCTCTCGGTGGCGGGTGATGCTTCTGGTGTTGCGGGTGTCCATGGGCGACGGTAATCGCTTACCGTCTGCTCGTTTGCCTCCTATTCCATATGAAAAAAAAATACATACAATACATTTAGATGAAGAAAATACTATTGGTTAATTAAAATGATTTGGGCTTATAGAAGTCAGTTGTTGTTTTAAACCTAAAACCACCAACCTAAAGTGACAGCATTCGTGATGTCGAGTTTCGTTGATGAGTGCCAGACCGGAGGCCCGATGGTGAAGAAGTATCTCAATAGGCCGGCATAGTATGGGTCGCCAGGCTGTATTGTTGTATTGTCTGCATTCGCAATGAGTACTGTGACCACTACTCTTAGATGCTACTCATGGTTTCAATATAAATAACTTTAAATGGCACGTTTAATCCATTTTCTTAAAGTAATGAAAGCGAAACAAACAAAAAAGGAATTCTTAATAGTATGACGTTGTATAAAAGCTTGGCTAATTTTAATATCATTACATCTATACATCTAAACAAATAAATAAAATTGGAGTGTCTGTTTTTAATATTAAAATAACCGCTTTTTGCTAAATATGCATATGTATGTATACACGGTACATATACCAAAATAACATTTTTTATAATTTTTGTCGGTCTGTCTTTTTGTTCCGGCTAATCGGATGATATAAGGAGTAACTTAGGCTACTTTTTTTAGACTAGCTATGCCCCGCGGCGTTACCCGCGGTACGACAATGACCGCGGGTAGGTAACACCGCGGGGTTCAGCTAGTTGTACAATAAATATTTACGGGTAGCTATGGCCCCTAGCACACGGCGCATTTTAAACGCGCATTTCGAGATACTTAGTTTTTTTTTGTCTTGTAGTTGTTCTACAGAAGCTCCCACTCGTCTAGAACTCCCCAATAATTTGAATTTAACAGAAATCAGGAAACTGATAACTTGCAGAGATTAAATTCCACCATACGGAATTTATAAAGACAATTTATATTGTAGTTATAACTATAAAAGCATGTATGATCAATTTGATCAAGATAGTGTCATAAACGTTTCCTTTAGGTATTTTTATTGGATAGTAATGAAGTTAGTCATTAAATACCAACAACAATAACTTATAACATAACTGATTAGATTACTATCATAATATCTTTGTTGATAAATATCTCCTGCTATTAATAAAACCAATTAAATTAAAATAAAATCAAACCTCTGCCTATATTTGCACTGTTATAGACTAACGCAATAAAAAAATATGTTTACGGAAATTACGTGGAATAAAAGATGACGTGATTATTAACAATACAGTTGGAGCTCAATTAAACTAGTTAACAAAGCAATTAAGTATAGGTTTTCATATTTCCACATTGTGTATTCTATATTTTCTCTAAGATTTTTATCTGACAGAATTTTACAATAGTCAGTCAGAGATTGCCTTGCTTGTTCCAATTTGCAAATTATTTTAACACAATCCGACCCGCTATATTATACCCTTATCTGATTGTATTTAGTCACACATTCATTCAATGACAAACTCTTTAGGTATTATGGAATTATTACGTCATCATTAATCATTCGGATAAATTCCATTGGAAGGGTAGAATTGTATTGCAAACAAAGGTGTAATATGAGCTTTCAAAGGTCCGTGAAACGTCATAAAAAACCAGTAGGTATTAACCTAGTGGTTTTTTTCTGGACTCTGCTTATGCTTTCCATCAGGCAGGGTAGAGGCGTTTAGGCAGGCCACACATAAAAAACCCTATTAACTGCTGGGAAATATCTTTGTCATGGGGATTTTCCCCGATACATAGTATTATATATGTATGTTTAAAAAGTATCGATAGGCACGGAACATTCGAGGTCTGATGACATTGAGGCATGCAAGCTGTTAATTGCATAACGCAACTATCTCGAATGTTAACCGCTTTGTCTACTAACCTGAAACACGGCAACGTTCACGCGTAGATTTATTAAACAAGTAAAAGTAAACGGTAAATTACTGCTTTTATATCATAGGTGTGATATTTTGTAGCTGTGTATTATATTTATATTGTACTGTTTTTAGTAAGAGGAGAAAACTTGCATTTTCTATGATTTATCGAAGTTTTCAATCTCGCTTTGGAAAACCGATTTAATGTTTTTAAGATTGGTTTTATTATACTATCTTTAAAAAATCTAAATTATTAATTTTATCGGTTTTCTCCTCTCTCTTATTATAAAAAATAGATACCAATTTACTATTTTAATTTAGTTAATGTAAATCATATAACACATCACATAATAAGTACTTAACAAAATATTTAATTAAATCGTTGAAAATCTACAAGCTGAGGTTTTCGAACTTGTTACATGTATTGTACTTAGTTACGTATAAGCTGGCTTTGTGCCTCCCATTTTATTTATTAAATTATAATTATTAATTAAAATGTTTTAATGATGGATTATTATTATTATTTTCAGCACGACGATACATCTAAAGCGGGCATCGAGAAGATCAACTGTTTACTAGAATCTTTCATGGGCATCAACGACACAGACCTTGCGACACAAATGTGGGACCTTGCCGAAGGGAAAACGAACTCTATGCAACTAGCAAACGCCATAGACGACAGCGATTTGCAAGTGTTCGGTTTTACAGATGAGTTTATTATAGAACTCTGGGGAGTTATTACTGATGCAAGATCTGGTAGACTCAGTTAAAATGTTTTAGGGACATGTACAATCAAATAATGTTCATTTATTTTCATTGCCATTTTCGTCATTGAGTATAGTTTCAAAATGAATTACATGTAAAAATGTAATAATATAAATTTATTAATCACATAATACTTACATTACTTTCAAATTGCATCGTAGGTACGTACGTATACCTACTCCATCAATGTCGGAGATTTTTGATTAACTGTTGAGCGATGTAGTGTTTGTATGATGAGAACAACGTTATAACAGCAAAATTAATAACATGACTGGCTCTTACAACAAGATAATACCAGTATTACACCATGTTTTGATGTCTGTATTCTGTACCTATTGTTTTACCTACAATATGTAAATATAATTTATGCTCTAATTCTACTTTCTGACTTTCGTACTCGCGCGTCTGTAAATTGTCTGTCGTTTGAAATTTTGATGAAATAGAAGAATTTTTTTACGGCCTCTAGCGCATAGAACAATATTAATACATTTAGTGTGATAAAGTCACTAAAACAAGTTGTAATTTTTATTGTTATATCTACATTTGAAAACAGTGGAGAAGAATTAATATACATATTCTGGATAGGTACAAAAATGGATAAAACCTGTAGGTACGTTGGTTTAAACTAATAGTACCTATTTAAAATGACGTTGGTGCTTAAAATATGTTGGTACCACCAACTAACTATTGTATGATATTAGTAGTAATGAATATATGAACAAAATAAAAAAAGATTTTTAGCTAGTCTGATTCACGTTGGCAAAGCAAACAGTTAATTTCGGCGTATGAATTGTCGCAACTAGCTCATAAAGAAAATCACTTGCCCAAATACTCAGTAGGTAAATTTAAAGGTACTTTTATGTTGAATTTGAATGATTATGTTTAAAGTGTTTAATTTAGAAGCATTTAAAATACATAAATACTTAGTCTGCGGCATTTTATGTTTATTTTATAAATTATCATTGAAAGTATATTGAATGCTGCCTCATTGGTCTAGTGGTTAGCGTAAGCGACTGTGGACCAAGAGGTCTCGGGTTCGATTCCCGGGTCGGACTGCTGTTAGGTTTTTCTTACAAGAAATTCTTAATAGCAGCCCGAAGTATGGAAGATGGCGGTGATTCCCGCCATCCGCCATACGCCGCCCACCTTAAGCCGTCGGTCTCGGTCGGCCTATGACAATCGTTATTGGGAAGTCAGTGCCCTCAAATATACTGACGACTAGTTGAACCTTCGAGTTCAGTTCACCCTCAGGGTTGCGGAGGTCCGATGCCAGTCACTCTAACCCGTAGCCGACCCCAAATCTTGGGAATAATAAAGGCTATGAAGAAGAAGTATATTGAATGTATTGAATATGATGATAAAATAATTATATTAAATTTGCTGTACAAACAAAAGTCTTTTGGATATTTACTTAAAAATCTGAAACCTGTAACGAATAGTAACTATTTTACTTATCTATGCATATTATCATAAATGTTTTCGATAATGAAATGGTAATAGGTAATGAACCTAGAAGAATTAACGATGAAAGCGAAGTTATCACATTGGTGTTGAAAACGAATTGTACATTATTATGGTACTACCATAGATTTAATTATATGTTATTTATTTTTAAAATAGTAATTAAACTTCCAACTTAAAATAAACCACATACCTGCATAGTTTATAGTCTTTCCATCATTTCATCTTTCTTTTCAAATAAAAACACTAGTTTCTAAAATGTAACTAAATTGAAAAGTAGATATTATAAAATTTATATACATTTAGTACAAAGTTGTGAGTAGGAGTTTAATATTTATTAAGTAGGTATATATATTGTATAGTTATGTTATTGAAGTAGGTAGGTACATTTATTTAGGTAAAAAATAGAGATACCTTATCCAAGTTATCCCACTTAATATTTTCTTCTACATCTGAATCTTCCTGATTATCTTATTTTAAAATAAATATAATTTATCGCTAATAGAGAACATTGCATATCTTAAAGATAATTCTACATTTGATTGTTTACAGAATCTGTGTTGTAATTATTTAATATAAATCTTGGTATAGAAATAAACAAATTTTTTTTTTCGAAAATTTGTCAATCTGTTTATATTAAATGATTAATTTTTGTACTTGACGTTGTCCATTTAAATTAAATAGGTTTAATCCTTTGTACTATAAAACGTAATTTGGTCCTCTTAAGAAATAATAAAGAGAACCTGTAGATAGTTTTCCTTTATGTAAGATATATTCCTGTAAAAATATATATTTTTCTTCTTTACTTAAAAATATTGATTCATATAATCATTTTCTGTTCTATATTCAATTATTCATTAGTTACATTTAAACGCAACTCATTCTTAATGTGTTATCTGTTGCTTTACGAACTATACTTTCTGCTTTATATATTTTTTCATGTCTAACGGCAATTTGAAAAGAAGTGGAAAAAAGTGGAAGAGGTTTATCCGTTGGCGAAACTGGCAATGAACGTAAATAAAATAAACCATCAAGCATTTAAAGCGCGAAAGGGACACTACAGCGATACATGTTTCTAACTTGTGAAGTCATTAATATTAAATAAAATAGTCTTAACTACCTAAGCATTACTTATTTAGTATAATATAGGGACATAATATTATAATGAATAAAATATTTTCTGTATTTGTATTTTACTTTTATTAAAAAGAATCATCTACTGCTTGCACATATACCTAGCCAGTTGAATAAAACCTTAAGATGGAGGTTAAACTGCTTTTAGCCTAGGTCTATTCCTCCGCCCATAGACAAATTGTTTTAACTTTTCAGTGAATCCTTGTACCTATCCCGCATCCGTGTTCCGTTCAACAAATTGGCACTTGATTGATTCAAACAAGTCAGAGATCGCCGATCCAATGCACTGCCAGTTACTATTCTTATCCGACTACGGCAAAGCCAAAAGAGGGTTATAATTTTGACAGGCTATGTATGTTCGTATGTATGAATATTCATTTGTTCCCTCATAGCTCCTTAATTACTTATTAGAACTGGACTTATTAGAGCCGACGTAAAGTACCTACTGTATTAAAAAAATAATTTGAGACAAATATACCGTGTGTGGTATCATTGGAAAGGGCATTACTTTCTTTAAATTTCAAAAAGATATATATTATTAGCATTTGTTCGTGACTTTGGCCGAATTTATTCGATAAGTCTGATATTTCTATGGTATATATTTAAAATAAACTGCACAGAAATACATATTATAGAGGCACCAAAACATTTTAAATAAAAAAAAGTAAAAACTAAAACCCAACTAAAAAATAACAACTAAACAAGTTTCAAAAGCCGTAGTCACGCGTTGTTAAAGTTTTATGGATTAAGGTATATTACACTAAATGAACTTTTGAAACTTAGTAATGTTCCATAGTCCATAACACGTGTGACGCGTGACTACGGCTTTTGAAATTTGTTTCATACTTTTCAGCGTCGTTTTTTGTCGTAGTTGGGTTTTATTAAATCAAGAATACCTGTTGACATTAGGCGGCATTACAGTAACAATTAATTAGGTAAACGTACGTTAGGAGACGATACAATAAGTATAGGAAGAGGAAACTATCAGATAATTATTAACTAACTATTCATACATAATATTATAAATTCGAAAGTAACTCTGTCTGTCTGTGTGTTACATTTTCACGACTAAACCGCTGCACAGACTAAAATTTGACATGGAGATACTTTGATTTTTGGGAAAGGACATACACGCGGGCAAAAGTTAGCTATCTAAGTTATTCACTTTCATAGACTAATGTTTTAAATCTACCAGACGTCCTGCGACTGTTCATTTTCTTTAACGTAAACATAATAAATAAATAATAAATAAATATTTCGGACATCTAAACACACAACGCCATCTAGTCCCAAGATAAGCAGAGCTTGTGTTATGGGGTACTAGACAACTGATACAAATACATATATACTTTTTTTTTGTAAATACATACATATTATAGATAGAACACACCCAAACTCCGAAACAAATATTTGTAGATCATACAAACATTTGGTCCAACCCGGGAATCGAACCCGAGACCTCATGATCAGCAGTCGCTCACGCCAACCGCGAGACCAACGAGGCAGTCGTAATGATATTTCTCTTCTCAAAAACAAACTTTAATACAGGCAGAAGACAAGCATAATTGTGGTTAACTGGGCAATTAGGGAGTTTATGACAAAAATGGAAGGAAAATATAAGCGGATAGTTAAAAAAGGAAGTCAATTGAAGGAAAAGACTATTGCTTATATCTTCGGCTGTGGGAATAGAAAAATAATAAGTAGGTACATTAGCTATTGTCTGACATATAACAGATTAGGATGTCTCAACTTGATTTTCATTGCTATACTAATGATATAAATAAATAAAATAACGCACGGATACAAAAAATGGCTAAAATAGCAAACGGATACATTACAGATTTAAATCGGTCTAGTTGAACATCCAGTCAGACCGTCAGAATAAGTAAGTACCTACTTCAAGGTCCGAGAAAACCGGTGCCGACTGTGCCGAGGTATCCATTTATTTGTCATAATGTTTAATGTAAATAAACAAGTTATGTTAACATGTTAACAATCGCAGGCAATAATACCTATATAAATTTACATTATGAGGACGTAACAAACACTCTTTTATTCTGTTAGTAAGGAGTTATGGTATGGATAGGTTCGATGCAACCAGGCATCACAAGCGTTATTTTAGCAAACTTTTTTTTTTCCTATATGGAAATCGCCCCCGGATACCGCCCCGGTGGTGCTTATGTCGGACTCGGGAAACCAGATGCATCTTAGAAAGGAAATCCTTTTGAACGAACGGTTCCCTAGCCGGCAAAAAGCGTCCGTAACGTAAGATTATTGCCTCGGTGTCGCAATGGTAGCGTATGCGAATGCTGTGTTTGAGTCTCGGGATTCGAAGGGTCGGATCAAATGTTTTTATGATCTACAAATATTTGTTTTTTCGTTTCGAGTTTGGATGTTTTCTATGTATTATATGTAGGTATTTACAAAAAATATATAAAAATAATCATTAACTTTTTCTTCACTCTTTATAATTTAATTTATTTCACGAGAGAACTTGTTTCAGTAGAAAATACTAGGTGACAGCATAAGTGACCTATTTAGTTATTTTTATTGATAAAAATCATAATAGAAATGTATACCTGAACACATTGTTCTGAACTCAAGGTAGTAGAACCATGCTGATTTCAGCACTAAAGGGCTGGGTCCACCGGGGCGGAACTACCCTTGCACAGAAAATCAACGTAAAATAACAGTGTTCGTGCTGTCGTGTTTCGTTGGTGTTTGCGAGAGCGGAGGCCCAACGATGCGAAAGCATCACAAGGCCGCCATGGTGGCGGAGTAGAGTCATTTTGGCAGGCGCTTACATAAAAAAATTAAAACAATAGATATGTTACGGTTAGGTACACGTAATAATTTGCGCCGAAATCTGTGCCCTGCCGGGCCGTACGGTATAAAATTGCATGCATTGACAAATTTCACTGATGAATAGTCTATAATCATACTATTATTCATAATCATAATATAGGAATCAGGTATTTTTAAACACACGAATCGCAAATTATGCAACCTTGCAAAGTTGTTAAAGCAAAAGTGTCTGAAGTAAGATCAGAGCTGCTGAGGTATCAGAGTAATTATTCTGCTGGTATGATTTACTTGTAGATATTTCAGGAATGCGACTACGACTTAAAGATATTTGAAGCGAAACTGTCTGTATTTGCTATCACAAAATTTAATTGCTGTCCATCTCTCACTGAGTAATTGAGTTGACGACTCTCTGACTGGAATATATTGAAGCGGGATCTATGAATGTGAAATGATTATTATTTAAAAGATAGTCGATAGATGAAACTTTGTAGTTGTTATGTAAGTAGACATAAAGATATTTGACGTAACTGTACGTTATGTAGGTACAGGTTGTTTTATCAATTTAAGATCCAAAATTTATGTGGTTTCTGGTCCTATTCCAAGAAACTCTTTACTAAAAACTAAGAATTACTATATTATTAAACACTAGCAGTATTTATTTTAATTATTTTAACTTTTTGGTCTTGAAACAAATTAAATACAATTTACAAAGTCATCACTATGTTAAATCCACTATACAATTTTGTTCTAAATAACGATTTAAAGGAGAACCTTCTCTAGATGTATACGCGAAATGAAGAATGCAATGAATGAAAAATAAATTATTCTAAGCCTGCTGTATGTACGCTTATCAGCTTGTGACGCAACTTACTGTTTTTGTGTATCAGTTATCTCAACTGTTTTAATGTATCAGTTATCTCAACATTCTGATAAAATTGTATTTATGAAAATGAGAATTTGTGATTTGATATACAAATTGAACAGCAATCAACTTGTTCACTGATTAGGTATTTTAAACACAAACGAATTTTTAGTTCACTCGTTGCGATAACTGGAGTAAGTATAAAAGTTGATTAATTCAGCTTTGCTTAATTGCGAAGATATGTACCTAGTTTGGATTATGTAAGCTATGAATTTTTAATTCTTGAATATATTTATATTGCCCGTTGACCTTGTTGTTGTTAGACAAACAACAAGCTCTCAGAGTCTCAGTTTACTTCAGCACTTTATCCAGTACAGTTGTTTATCGTGAAGTGTAACTCTGTACACAGTCGCTATCTAGACGCAGTAGACGTTATCTAGAGGTAAGGCGACATTGTCATTGTCAGTCAGTTCTGTCATCTGTGTTGTCATTTTTTTAACCCATTACACATACATCCTTCCAATAACTTATAATTCTTATTTTTAACCAGTTATCATTAGTAACTATGAAATTCTTAATTAAGTGCTATTGCTTTAGTGTTTTTTTTCCATTATGCCTTACTTAAAATGACGAATTATCATTAAAACGGCATACATTTTTATGTACAATTTTATGACTCAAACGAACTAGGTATTTACATGAGAATATAATGTTGTGCTGTGTAAAGTTTGTGCATGCCTGATACTTGATAAAAGTTTTACAGTACTTTTTTGAATTAAACAGATAATAGTGAAGTTATAATCATGGCAGCATTAATTGTGGGACGTCTTTTAATATTAAAATCGAATGCTGGCACTGTTGCAAAGGTAATAGAATAACTTTGTTGAATGTTGAATTTTGTTTTGATTTTAAATTTGGAAGTTATAAGACGTTACTTTTTTTTAGATAATTTCGTGTGCTTCTGTAAACTACAGTACAGCGTCTCGAAATACTAAAATTTATGAAAGCGCCGGGGAAGCTATAAAAGATATACAAGATGGATCTAAACTATTAGTTGGTGGTTTTGGATTGTGTGGTATCCCAGAAAATCTTATTTCTGCTCTGAATAAAAAATCAATTACAGGACTAACTGTAGTGTCCAACAATGCAGGTTTGCTTTTATAGTAGTTGATTTCCTATTAGTAATTAGCAAATAAGTAAACAAGATCCTACTAATATAAATGCAAAAGTTTCTAAGTATGTACGTTTGTTACTCTTTCACACAAAAACTACTGAACAGATTTGATTGAAACTTTACAGTAATATAGCTTATACTTCTGAATAACACATAGACTACTATTTGCCGTGATAACCAACATACATGCGGGAGGAGCCACAGGAAACTAGTTTAAAACTATATTATGTAGTGTTTTCTACTTCTTAAACTCTAAATTGTGACAGATATATAACCAATAGTAGACTAAAGCCTACTTTCTAAGGAGAAATGTATGTCCAGCATTAGTGAAGCCTATGTTTATTAACAGTAAACTATCAAAAGGTGTGTGATAATGATCTAGACACTAATTTAAGATTTTAAATAGCTTTTAAACTTTTATTTATAAGTTATAAGGAATGGAAAAAGTAGTTTAAGATCAGTAATTCTTAATTTAAAAAAATAAGTAATACCTAATTTATGTATTAAATTCTGCTTAATATGTATTTCAGGTGTTGATAACTTTGGCCTTGGTATTTTGCTTAGGAGTAAACAAATTAAACGAATGATTGCATCTTATGTTGGTGAAAATGCAGAATTTGAGAGACAATTTCTTAGTGGAGAATTAGAGGTGAGGTAATTACACATGAGTTTTAATTTAGTATTTATTGGATAAAATATTTCAGGGCTTTGGTAGAAATAATCATGATTACAAAGAACGAATAATGGAAATAATGAACACATATGTTATCAAGTAGCTACTTAATATTCGTAAAACAATTGAATTGTAATTACATTGTAGGTGTTTAACATGCACAAATACCTCCTAATCTGTTTTTTTAATAAATAACTAAACGAACTCAACCTTTTCTTTAAAAGAGTTTTAATGAAAATGTATTCTAAATAATAAATGTTGTCTTATGGCCGCCATAAAACGAAAGAAAAGAAAAACATTACTCATAATTTTAATTTCAAGCCAGTTTTATTTGCTTATTTAAAGTTTGTCCACTGTAAAACTAGTTATGCAACTGTAAAATCAAAGAAAATATGAGTATGTGCTCAAAATCACTTAACCCATAAATTTATATTTATATTGATTGTAGCATATAGGGAATAAATGATGTTTTTCCAAATTGTACAGATGGCGTTGTGGTTTAAATGGCCACATTGCTGCTTACTATGGTGCTTAGAGTACCGAGTTTGATCTCTTCATGGGACAATACTGTATAAGCCAAGTTCTGATTCTAGTTGTTCTTTGTGTCCGTTTCCATGTATGTTTGTATATAATATAACATACTAGACTAGCACGTAGCGTAATAATTTTCTCCCGTTTTTGTAACATTCTTCATTGGTGCTCCGCTCTTATTGGTCTTAGCGTTATGATATATATCCCAAAGCCTTCTTCGATAAATGGGCTATCTAACACAGAAAGAATTTATCAAATCCGACCAGTAGGTTCTGAGATTAATGCAGTCAAGCAAGCAAACAAACAAACTCTTCATTCAGCTTCTAAATTTTTTAGGTTGAATTGACTCCCCAAGGAACATTAGCAGAAAGGGTCCGTGCTGGTGGTGCTGGAATACCTGGTTTCTTTACTCCAACAGGTTTTGGTACCCTTATTCAGGAAGGTGGATCACCAATCAAATATACGAAGGATGGCAAGGTAAGCAATTTTGAAATCATAAATTTTCTTAACAGATGCTGCCTGAAGTTTTTATGTCTGAATTTTAATAGAGATGAAACGGATATGGTTTGGCCGGCTACCGAATACTCGGCCCTTTATCGCGTTACAAAAAAACAGAGAGAAAATCATGATAAAGTATATAATAAACTCTGACAAATCTTCTGACGGTAACAAATCATCGTCGTCTTTGACATCTGCTAAACAAATGAAAGAAGATGAAACTGGATCCAAATTCACACGTGAAGCTCATGACACCTTTTAGGACTGTTAAACGAAGTGACAATCACTATTATAATAGTGATTGTCGCGATCAAGAAAAACAAAATTCATTTGCTAACGAGATTGACTTTTTTATAAAGACATCTCGAATCGATCGCAATCATGGCCATGATTATCCTATTGATGTATGTTTTTGCCTTGTGTAAAACAATGAGATTTTTTAAATTGCCCGGCCGAATAGTGAAAAGAAGGCCGAATGCTGAATAGTTGCCGGATATTCGTTTCATCTCTAATTAATAATTTTACTTCTTTGATTCTACTATATACTACTAATAATAAGTATAAATTACATTTCTGTTAGTAGTAATAATTGTAGTAGTAAAATTTGTTGTTATTTATATTTATTTTTCAATGCTACATTTCATTTTAGATTGATATCCCAAGTTCACCTAGATTAGTACAACAATTTAATGGCAAAAACTACATCCTTGAAGAAGCTATCACTGGTGACTTTGCTTTGGTGAAAGCCTGGAAAGCGGACAGACATGGCAACTTAATATTCAGAAAAAGCGCGCGTAATTTTAACCCGGCAATGTGCAAAGCTGCTCGAATTACTATTGCAGAGGTTGAAGAAATTGTGGATGAAATTGATCCAGATTTTGTGCACGTCCCATCTATATTTGTACATAGAATAGTAAAGGGAGACAAATTTGAAAAAAGAATTGAAAGGAAAACAGTGAAAAAACCTGTTAAAACTGACAAAGCATCTGATTCTACAAGAGAAAGGATAATAAGAAGAGTTGCTTTAGAATTTAAGGATGGAATGCATGCAAATCTTGGAATAGGTAAGTCTGTACATTTATTAAAATCAATATCTATACAAAAAACCAAAGACACTTTATATCACACTCAAATATGAAAAAAAGTCAAGTCAACTTCAAGTCTCTATGCACCAGTTGCGCATAAATTTAAATATATTAATAATAAAACGGCTAAACTCTATGTTTTTTCATCAAGAATATTTAAATTTGGCAAATAAATTCTTTACCTTTTCCGTCCACCCTGGTGTCATGGGGTCATATTATGTTATGTTTTACGTTTTGTTAAAAAACGTAAAACATAACATATGATTAAGTGGCAAAGTAAAACACAGGTATTAGTACTAATTGGCGTTGAGATTACAAATGTAGACATTTTTTGTGTATTTTTAACAAAAGTATACAATAAAATTTATTATTATTATTATTATTTTTAAATAAAATTTGTATTTATGAATAATCATATAATATATATATAAATAACACGCCTAAAAATATTATATTCATAACATTGGTTTCAAGCTAACTTCTCATTAGATACCTACCCATATACCTGCTAAACCCTTAAATTTATTTTATCTTGAGCTTTAAGTTATACAATTAATTTCAGGTATGCCTATGCTGGCCAGTAATTATATTCCAAACAATATTAAGGTTCTATTGCAGTCAGAAAATGGAATACTCGGACTTGGCCCCTTCCCAACGGAAGAGGAAGTTGATGCCGATCTTATTAACGCTGGAAAGGAAACTGTTACTGTTCTTCCAGGTGAGGTATTAACTATAACGTTAGCAGTAAGCTTATGACGGTTTGCTCTACTTTATTCTTTTTTTAAAGTTTGAAATGCTTGTTTTGTGTACAGAAAAAAATTATATCGCTGTCATTTAGGTAAGTTGCTTAGACGGATTTAAGATGCTTTATGTGAAAGCACTTATTTATTACTTACTTATTTACACAAGTTCTTATGTTAATTTATAATTATAATTAACAAATTGGGTAGGTAGTCATATTTTCTTAACAAGGAGGTTTAAAGTTCGGGTATTTTTTTTTTTCGTAAGTTTATTTTAATTCCAGGTAGTTACGAACACCGTTACTATTCGCAAAATACAATTTATTTATTAGTAAGTATTTTAGGTATACTAAGATGTGATTATGAAATTTTATAGTTTTCATTGAGTACCCATAAAAATTGTTTAGATAAAACTGAAATTACAAGATTTTCTAATAAAAATAATCATGTTTTTGTCCATGTTGTAAAATGCCTACATACCTTTGATTATTATTATTGACTGCACGTATGGCTTAGTGGATTAAGTGGTCGCCACTTCCTACTTCGCCAAGTGTTATTGGTTCAACTCTCACATGAGCCAATACTTTGTGTGATCCACAAATTGGTTTTCTAAGTTTGGGTGTTCTCTGTATCCGTTTCATATATGTTTGTAAGTTCCCCGCAGCACAGGATAATATACCTGGTGCGGAAGTTCTCATTTATTTATAAAAAAATAAAATAAATGATGTGATGTCCAACGTCTTATTGTATTGAGCCATCCATTTGTGTTCTGTACAAATATTTAATTAATAAGTTATTATTATGTCTAGAATTAGTTCACAGAGTAATACTGACTTTAATTTTATTGTTACAGGTGCATCGTACTTTTCATCCGACGATAGTTTCGCAATGATTCGCGGCGGCCATATTGACCTAACTATTCTTGGCGCTATGCAAGTCTCACGTTATGGTGACTTGGCCAACTGGATGATTCCGGTAAATGATGATAACTTTTTATTATACCTGTCTATTATTATATTATCATCAGCAGTCTGTATGTCCATTGCTAGACATAGACCTCTTTTTGCAGTGATGTTGTCCTGAATGGTTTGCTTCTTTGGCCGGCCCTTACCCATGGAATCCTTAATCCGTCACCACATGGATATTACTGTATTAAAATAGCCTTTAATTTCAATTTTCAGGGCAAAATGGTGAAAGGTATGGGTGGTGCAATGGATTTAGTGTCAGCACCTAAAACGAAGGTTGTTGTCACTATGGAGCACACAGCTAAGAATGGCTCTCACAAAATACTCCCCGAATGCACACTACCCCTTACTGGAAAGAATTGTGTGGACATGATCATAACTGAAAAGGTAAGGTTCTAGTTAGTAACTATAATACAGCCGTAAGATATTTTCTAATTGAAACTACTCCAGATTAAGATGTATTGTTAAGTTTACCTAAGTATCATTGTCTAACATTGAGAACGTGACATTTTTCTACACGTCTAAGGCAATAAGGCAATTGACTGCCTCGATGGCGCAGTGGTAGCGTACGCGACTGCTGTTCTTGAGGTCTCGGGTTCGATTCCCGGGTCGGATCAAATGTTTGTATGATCTGCAAATATTTGTTTCGGAGTTTGGGTGTTTTCTATCTATAATATGTATGTATTTACAAAAAAAAAAGTATATATGTATTTGTATCAGTTGTCTAGTACCCCATAACACAAGCTCTGCTTATCTTGGGACTAGATGGCGTTGTGTGTTTAGATGTCCGAAATATTTTTTTTATTTAAAATAAACTTAATTGGCTCTGTTTCACTTTAAAAAAAACAAAGCTGTTTATTCGCTATGTTACTGTTGTGTTAATGGATGGGCATTTGTATATTTGGTCCTACTAACAATAAAAATGCGAAAGTAACTCTGCGCTTTCAAACCGCTAAACCAATTTAAAAAAATGCATGAAGATGCTTTGTTTGAAAAGACTAAAATATATATGTTACTTGCAGTGTGTGTTTGAAGTTGACAAAGAAAAAGGACTAATTCTTACTGAATTGGCCGATGGTGTTTCTGTAGAAGAAATCGTTGTTGGCACTGGTTGCGAATTCAACGTGTCTCCGCAACTTAAGAAAATGGGTGATGTCACTAAACCAGAATAATTATATCTTAGTGTGTAAGTTAACTGATTATTGTATATCCGGTGTAATTATTTTTTTAATAAGACTCAAATATTTAGACTATTAAGTATATTATTGTGTATAAAATACGTACTTGCCGCATAGATTTAATATAGAGCTATATACTTTTTATGTACTTGCCAAAGTAAAATCTATTTACTATGATTGTGTATTTGGGTTGTCTATATAGCAGTGTCATATTTCCAAGGATATTAAATAACACATAATGTGTGTTGTTACATTTATATTAAGCGTAAGGAATGTATTTTTATGAAACATATATTACAGCTACACAGTTTACACATGTGACTTATTAATAGTTATAATGTAAACTCTATTTTGCTTAAAACTTAAATGAAAAGACGAGGTGCTACAAAACGTTCTTAGATATTTTTATACGATCGTTACTTATATTTTTGTTATGTATTAATTCTTAACTATTAATATTTGAAATACATATAAATTTTTATTCTGATCTGTTTCATTTTCTTGTACATATCTAAACAGCTTAAGAATTTGTACTGAAACCATTTCTTAAATTTCAATTTGAAAACGTGGTTTTAATCTATATATTAACTAGTTGACCCGGCGAACTTCGTAACGCCATATTCATTTTCGTGAAAATTTTCTAAATTACCAAAAAAGCTCATTTTAGTAAGCCCGTGTTAACTTCCCGCAGGGCCGCAATATATAAAAATCGATATAAAAGTAGTTTCAAAAAGGTCCACTTTACATTTTCTACATTTTTACTCAAGTGGCATTGATAACATGCCTGTTTGCATTTATACATTTATGCATAGTTTTTTTTACATTAGAAGGCCGATCACCTATACATATACTATTAAAAAGACAGCAAAAGTGTTAAACATTTTTTATTCGTATTGATATATTCTTCATCCCACACATTTCAATACATAAAATTCGTACAAAATCTTTATAATTTCAAAATTCGAGGCATATCCATATTCATAGATACGTGCCAGCTCATTGAGCCCAAATCAATCTACCTATTCCGTTCACACTTATTAGGGTCATACTTTTGTCTTCCACAAGTGCTTTTAATGTATCAAACGCAGAATACCACATACCACATTACCACAACTGAAGTTTGCAAATAAAAACGCGAAGTTTAACTTTTTTTTTTTCATGTTATTGGCGGGCAAACGAGCAGACGTATCGCCTGATGGTAAGAGATTACCGCCTCCCATGGACACCTGCAACACCAAAGGCGTCACAAGTGCGTTGCCGACCTTTGGGGGATGGGGAGGGGTGATAGGGGGATTATGGGCCTCTGGTATCCTCACTCACTCAGTGAAACACAGCGCAAGTACCTACTATTTCACAACGGTATTCTGTGAGGCCGTGGTATCACTCCGGTCGAGCCGGCCCATTCATGCCGAAGCGTGGCTCTCCCATGGTTAAAAAGGTATTCATTTTTGCAACGTTTTCTAATTCTTTATTTTCGGAACCTTGTAAAATTGTATATTCAGTTTAAGTGTGTGAAAATATCCATAAAATAGGCCAAATTCATCTGTCATGCCGGATTACTGTAGTAAACTGTTACAATAAATCGTAAATTTTTTTGTTAACCAGAAAAATCTCAACCTCTGCTCTCAGTTCATATAATCTTCCAAACATAATTACCTTTCCCATATAGCCTCCTATATCCATCGAACTTCTGTGTGAATGAGAAGTGCCTCATGATCAGAGTCCATTTCAGTTGCAATTTTTAAAAAAGGCTCCAAGATAGTAGCAACGCTGATTTCAGCACAACCGGACCGGATCGACCGGGGCGGTCCACCCTCGCATAGAAAATCAACATAAAATGACCGCGTTCGTACTGTCGTGTTGCGTTGATGAGTACGAGACCGGAGGCCCAAAGATGCAGCAGCATCACTAGGTCGCCATGCTGCATTGTTCCGTTGTCTGCATTCGTAATGAGTATGGTGACCACCACTCTTGGATTCTGCTTACGCTTTCCATCAGTCAGAGTAGTCATCTTGGCAAGATATACATAAAAAAAAAAATTAAGGCGCTGCTGTTGATAACATTTACAACTTTTATGGCCGTTTGCAGTGCAGAAGCTAATGTCTGGCGATGTATGATACAGTGCGTTACAGTTGACTTTGGATTTTTCTGTTTTACTAAAGTCGCCAGCCCGGAACGTGATCCCAACATTGCCGGAGCACCATCAGCACAGAGAGCAACGAGTTTATCCCACATAAAATTATGTTTCTCAAAATATTCTCGATGATACCTTTTGATGTTGTTCCCAGTGCCCGTAAAATCAATTCATTCTTTAATCATGTTGTAGACCAACAGCTCACTGCCTGCTAAATTTAATATCATTCGCGGACCATATTTTGTCTTTTGCGGATCACTGGTGGTCCACGCACCATTGGTTGGGAACCCCTTATGTATAGGTATAGATAAATATATGAAGCAAAAACTTTGTATCTTTACGGAAATTATGCGAACGGAGGTGTATTTGGCATAGTTATGGTTTATTAATGGTATGTATGTAATGGTAATTTAAACCACTGAGCGACTACTATTTGAATGGAATCCATCATGTTCTTTTATAAAAGAATATTTTAGATATAATTGTACAAACACGAAAAATAAATTTACCTACTCAAGAAGATCTTTCCTACCAATAGAGTAAGGAGACTTCATAGAAAATGTGACTGTGATAGATTTGGCATTGTTGTCAAGTTGGGTATACATGTATTGCTTTTACAGTCATTTTGCTGATTATTATATTGAATTTTATCTAATAGTTAATATATAGAACGAAAATGACGTCGCATATAAATCATCCATTTGTAGTGTGGGGGTCGTGTTATTTATGGCTTACTGCCTTATTCGCTATTATATGGTCTTTATTGCTTTTCATTTGTAAGTACATAATATCTTTCGTTAAATTTACTATCTTCGTTTGAGCAATCAGTTTGGACCAAGCGACTAGTGAATTTGTGTGTACGATACGATTTACTTAAATTATTCTTAAATATATAGAACTGCCTTGGTAGAGCAGTGGTAGCGTATGCGACTCCTGTGTTTGAGGTCTCGGGTTTAATTCCCGGGTCAGACCAGATATGTATCATCAATAAATATTTGTTTCGTAGTTTTCTATGTATGTACCTACATATTCACAAAAAAATTATGTTATGTATTTATAGCAATTATCAAGTACTCATAATTCAACCTCTGCTTTTGGGAGTAGATAGCGTTTTGTCCTAGAGGTCTGGAAATATTTAATACTAGCCGACCCACGCAACCTCGTCTCCTATTGCCCGTAGCGTGATAATTTTCCACCGTTTTTAAAACATTCTTCATTGGTGCTCCGCTCCTGTTGGTCCTAGCGTGATGATTATAGCCTTCCTTGATAAATGGGCTATCTAACATAGAAATAATTTTTAAAATCGGACTAGTAGTTCCTGAGATTAGCGCGTTCAAACAAAGAAACTCTTCAGCTTTTATATTAGTATAAATATAAAAATTAGCACAATAAAAAAAAATACTACACCTGAGTGCCCCCTGTAATGTACAATTAGATCGATATAGCACAATTAGAAAACTTCTTTAGAACACCTAATATTTTAGATTTGGATGCAATTTAAACCTGTAACATTTTGGTCCGGTCATAGGTCCGGCAGTGTACTTAGAGAACTTTTTATTATTATGGAATGACACTTATATAATTACTACTATTTACGATATGTTCACAGGTATTGGCGATATGCTTATTTTAACAGGCACTGACGTAATAAACGCAATCGTCTTACTGTCAGGAATACTCACACTACCAGCAAATATACACATTTTATGTGCTATATCGAACGGCAAAAAGATTGAGTATGGTTTTATATTAAATATTTTAAATTAATTTTTATTAATCATTCCGAGTAAATATGTAACGTATCCTCCATAGATGTTGAAATAGACTTTTGTTATTCGATCTTTTTTTCCTGCCTTTGTACAAGTTCTTTCCTGTGCTGTGTCCAATCTGTCGATTAATACAAAATTAACCATTATTATTACTTATAATATCAGGGTAATCAAATGTATTTTGAGAGAGATCAAAACATTCCTGTACCTAGTAATAAAAAAAAAGTAAAAACTAAACCCCAACTATGACAAAAAACGACGCAGAAAAAGTAGAAAACAACATTTTCAGGACAGTAGTCACACGTTACATACCATACCAAACGTACCATAACACTTTAACAACGCGTGACTACGGCTTTTTAAACTTATTTAAGTTTGAAAAGCCGTAGTCTGTAGTGAAAATCTTGTTTCATACTTTTTCAGCGTCGTTTTTTGTCGTAGTTGGGTTTTAGTTTTTACTTTTTTTTTTTTTAAATGTTTTGGTGCCTCTATAATATTAATTTCTTTGCAAAGTATATTTTAAATAGGTACCATAGAAATATCACACTTATCGAATAAATACGGACAAAGTCACGAACAAATACTAATCTATATATATAAAAGAGGAAGGTGACTGACTGACATACCCAGAGATCAACGCACAGCCCAAACCGCTGAACTTAGAATCTTGAAATTTTGCATGTAGGTTCTTTATATAACGTAAGTGAGCACTAAGAAAGGAATTTTGGAAATTCCATCCCTAAGGGGGTAAATCAGGGGATGAAAGTCTGCGTGAGCGAAGCCGCGTGCAAAAGCTAGTAATATATATAAATATTTAAAATGTACAAGTAACGCCCTTTCCAATGATACCAAACACGGCATATTTATCTCAAATATTTTTTTAATACGGTACTTCATGTCGGCCAGAGGGCGCCACATTAAAATTAGTGACACGTCATATAGCATATAACCAGCGGACGATGAAGACGCTTCTAACGATACCTCATTTGTCTAGTTCTAATAAGTAGTTTAGGAGCTATGAGGGAACAGATGAACATACATACACACATAGCCTGTCAAAATCATAACCCTCCTTTGGCTTTGCCGTAGACGGGTAAATAGTATGTTATTAACAGAAAAACTGTTAACGATTTATGATTGGTAATGATTGCTTGCATCTAGGCAAGAGTCGTATTTTACTAACTTGTATACAAAACTCGTATCATACTGTTGGTCTATTTCACATCACATCAACAGCCTATTTAATTAACACTCCAGTTGAGGACGTAGGTCTCTCCTTAGAAAGGTTTTGAGCTTTGGTGTATTTACTGGGATTAAAATATGTCTTTAATAAACCCTTTTGTTGACAGTTACAAGTCTAGGGTGCTCTGTTGTCCGCTCTGGCTTTGCTTTATGTGGATAATTTTGATAAACTGTATTGGTGTAGTACTTTGTGCTCACAAGATAGCTATATGCAAGAAGACCACACATGATCGACTCAATCATACAATAAAGCATTATAGAAGTATTCCAAAATACAAACACTTCATTGACAATTTGCAATGGTCTCTGAAATGTTGCGGGGTAAGCGACTTTATTGTTGGTTGACATATTCTGAACTTTATCCCATCTAATTATTTAATATTATTATTTTTAGCTGAATTCCTACAGAGACTGGTTCGACTATGACTGGTATGATAAAGTAAGGGATTATGACTGGGATCCGCCAAAAAATCCACTTTTAAATACAGCTCGAACTGTTAAACCACTTGCAGATAGCGTGCCTCTAAGGTTTTTTTTAAATGTTGCTTATTCATACTTCATTCATACAATTCCTTCTTAAAGGATTTGACTTCTTTGATACAGTTTATCATTCATAACATTAATTAATATAGGTACTAACTACTTTTATGAATTTAAATAAGTACCTAGTCAATGACCGACCATGCAATTAAGTTGCATAATATTGTTTTTACAGTTGCTGTAAAAGTGGATCATGTATAGCGAATTATCTTCTGGAATTGGGCACAGGTTCAATCAATACTCGAGGCTGTGGCGATATAATGACTAATATCATGATGACTCTCATGACAATTCATATTATCATGTTTTTGTCCATTATCATAGTTGAGGTAGGTGGTGAAAATTTCTTTACACCGATAACTATGTATGTCCTTACGACTATTGCTCTTTATCTAAGAACTAATTTGTTATTTTGTTGAATCAAATAGCCATCGATCGAACCGATAGAAAAAATGGGTCAATCGATATCCAAGGATCTCTGAATTAAAAAAAATAGAAATAGGCATTGATCTTTCCAATTACAGTAAAATAATAATTACTACAACGTTTAAGGCAGGTTAAGAAGGAAATTGTAATGTCATCTCATCTGCCCACCTTATTGGGAGCAGTTCGTGCAATTTCTTCGAAAATGTTATTCACCTCTGACGTAGAAAAGGTCATGCGAATACAGAATTAAAATATGATTTTTTAATGTGCTTTACAGGCAATATTACTAAAAGTACTCATAGGGAACAGCGAACAAACTACTAATACATCTCCAATGAGACCACCATGCTGCAAAGAACAAGTTCACCTAAGAAATATAATGTCCATTAAAAACAATTTTCGTGCTTCAAGTACGTCATTGCGCTTGATGCCTGATGAAAGCGGTGGGTATGAGAAAATCGTTCGGCAATCAGTTACGTCACGACATTTCCCTAAACGCCCGCGGGCAAGTCGCACAGACTTGGGTACGTCGGATAACTTCTAAGCTAAGGTACTTTTGCAGCCTTAGGCTAGCCAAACACGCTTACACGCTGCGGTTTACCTGTAAAGTTCAACAGTTCAGCCAAACCTGTCAGGTATATTTACGTACCTACCTTTAGATTTTTTATTGGTATTAACTTGGGGGTCCCTGCTTCGAATCCTAATTTATACTCGTATAGTAGCGACGTGAACCCAGTTTATAAACTTTATATTCATTAAAGTTATAAGGAGTATTATTAGGATTCTGACGTGTCTGTTATCAATTTAAGTAGCTCTAAGCTACAACCACAGAACAATTGGTTATCTGTACAATAAAAATAAATAAAACTGGAGTGTCTGTTTGTTTGTAATATTAAAATATGTAGGTATACACGGTACATGTACCAAAATAACATTTTTTTCAATTTTTGTCTGTCTGTCTGTCTGTTTGTTCCGAGTAATCTCTGGAACGACTGGACCGATTATGACCAGTTTGAAATATATACGAAAACGGGTGTTTTTGAACTACTATTATAGTCTTCTCTGGTTCCTAAGCATGACATACATAGTTACGTGCTATTTAACCAATTGCAATGTCCAGAAAATAAAAAAATCAACTTCTTTCTCATTGCGCTAGAGGAAAATCTTTTTTAACATCATGCACATGAACAGTTTTTTAAGTTGGCCAGAACCTGTAGACTTAGTCAACGCCTACAATAATGAATTTTGAATTATGATTAAATTTTGACTGCAGAGATTTCAAGACAGTGAGTAATGAAGTTTAAAAGGCTGAATTTAATATCAGAATGTACCTACGTGAGAAGAACTGTAACTGTTAATTTAATTTTGTGATACGTATAATGTACTTTATTAAGTGGAATATGAAGTTTTTAAACCACTATTATTTTTTACTGCAAACTGGTTTACATAATCTACTTTACAGTACTAATTGCTACTTGCAGTACTTTTTTTGTCACTTTTTCTTTGGCTAATTATCAAAAGACAAGACCCCCCCCCCCCCATTCCTCAGTGCCCCTTACCACTTAGTGTTGAGGAATAAATCGAGGGTTTACATTTTAAGTAACAATATCCAAAATTTTCATCATTTATCGTGTTCCACCGGTGAATGCGAAACCAGAACCAGAAACCAGAAGCATCTCAATAGGCCGCCATTGTATGGATCACCATGCTGAATTATTCTCGCAATGAGTACGGTGACCACTACCCTTAGATTCTGCTCATGATTTCTATCAGACAAAATAGAGTGACTTTGCTATCGTCTGCATAGCAATGTATGCTGCCAAGGGCTAACTGTTGCTAAGGGTCATTTCGTGCGTTATAAGATCACGTAGGATCGGATCGTTTCAACTTAGCGGCGTATTGCGGTTATTTAGCAACAAGTGATCTTCCAGGTAGTGGATCTATTGCTTGTTGATAATCTGTTTGAGGTCTAGAGGTCGCTAATTGTTTTTTTGGGGATGGTTTGAACGTTCGCCTCTCTCCAGGCCTCTGGAACTGGTCAGGGACGGATAATACACAAAACATAATATTCTATATCGACAGCCATGAAATCATTTATAGCGGATGCACTCTACGAAAGATCCCTGTCATCAAAGCAGCTTTAAGCCCACGGGATGGATATTATGTAATCGCACATTCCATCCCAGACAAGGAGTGCCATAATCGCCTTTTTGCTGCAATACGTCGTGAAGATCAGGTTTTGGCCGGAAGAGGAGCTAAGACCGTCATACTATAGATACTGTGGTAGGTGACTAGTGACTAGTCAGCAGTAGGTTCAGTATAAGCTAAACTACGATTTTCTTAAAATAGGATGTACTCACTGATGAAATATTATGCCACCTTTTTGATATTTACAATGTAATTCATGGATCTCCAATGAGTTGTCATTGTTGTCTACAAGTTTTTTTTTATTTTATTTATGGCCTGCCAAAATGAATCTACTCTGCCTGATGGAAAGCATAAGCAGAATCCAAGAGTGGTGGTCACCATACTCATAGCGGATGCAGACAATGCAACAATGCAGCATGGTCACCCACACCATGGCGGACTAGTGATGCTTCTGCATCGTCGGGCCTCCGGTCTCACACTCACCAACGAAACACGACAGCACGAACGCTGTCATTTTACGTTGATTTTCAATGCGAGGGTAGTATCGCCCCTGTCGAGCCGGCCCATTCGTGATGGTGTATTACCACATTTTTGTAATCAAAATCATTCGTTACTCTCCTAGTAATTACACTACTATCTTCATCATTAGTATCAATTTAAGTATTTTATTGTTATTTATGTAATCACACTACCTAATATATAAAGGCGAAAGTTTGTGAATGTCTAAGTTTGTTCTTCTTACACGCAAAAACTACTGCACGGATTTGGATGAAACTCTACAGTAATATAGCTTATACATATTGTTTGCTATTGCTGTTTTGCTATTGGTAAATCGAAGTTGTAACTTTCATAAAACGCTCATAATCTTCTTTATATATATAATTCTTCTGTGAGTGTGTATGTCACTGAACTACTCTCAAACGACTGGACCGATTTTGATGAAATTTTTTGTGTGTGTTCAAGGGGATCTGGGAATGGTTTAGATTCACAATTTTGTCCGCTGGACAATGTTTTTTTAATTAATTTTTAATTTATTAGTAGTTATGGCAAAACGACGTTTGCCGGGACAGCTAGTAAATATATACTACTAGCTGTTGCCCGCGGCTTTGCTCGCGTGGATATTATTAAAATTGCGACTATAATTTGAGATTTAAACTATCCTATCTCTCAAGTTGGATCGAACTGCACATGGTGTGCGAATTTTATTATAATCAGTTAAGTGGCTTAGGAGGCCATTGAGGACAAACATTGTGACACGAGATTTATATATATTAAGATTTGTCGCGATAACCGACATACACGCGGGCGGAGCCCCGGGCAACAATTAGTAAGTAATATTGTTGCTCAATGGTAGATTTTCACCACCCTACTCGGGTAAATTTGCTGACATTCGGATTTCCATCCTCATTTTCTCCCCACTTTTACCCTCAGAGTTTTTTCAGGGCTCAACTGATTTTCATTGAATATATTATTTTGTAATGTGCGCGTGATGCGCTTTTATTTGAGACCTCACTCGATTATAATTGCAAACATTCGATTATTCTTCCCCGCTTTCACGCCCCACAACTTTTAAACGACTCAACCGATTTTCATCAAACATGTCTAAAAACACTCGCCCGTAACTCATCTTTCATACAAAAAAAACTAAATTGAAATCGTTTCATCCGTTCGCGAGCGACGGAGCCACAGACAGACAGACACGTCGCGTCGGGGGATAATAAATATTTTGATCATTTGAAAATATTGACTTTGATTTTTTTTTGATAATTTTTGAAACACCTAAAAATATTTTTTTTTACATATTTTGTATAGTTCTGAATTTTAGAGTTTGCGTTGGCAGCTCTATAAACTCCTGAATAGGGATGTGCTCTTAACGCAGAAATTTGATTCGATTGCAGATTGTTTTACTATCTAAAGTATCGAATCACAACTCTGGTTCTAACTAAGAGCATATATATCTGGAAAGGCAGCCGAACGGGCGGAAAGCGTGATCGGAGTAGACGGAGAGAGACTGAGTTTGGGTAGTGTCTGTCTCTCTCACGCATCAAAACATAACCTACTTTTTTAATAATAGGTGGTTCACAAATTATTTTTATTAAAAAAACTGCCTGCAACAATTCTGAGTCGATTGTTTTGATGTGAAACATCTATAGGCAAGGGGTAAACCTGATTTTTGGCGTGGCGACTTGCAACGCTTCGCCACGATTTAATTTTATTGTATTTTGTATTTAATAAAAATGAATAATAATGTAATGTCGATGTTTCACATCTGCCAGGCGTCTCGTTGACAAAAAATTGTCTGCCATTCTTTCAAATTCATTAATTATATTCTTCTGAGACATTGAGAGAGATGTATTTATACATCCGCAATAATAACCCATTCGCATAATCGATTTTGTTAGAAATCGATTCAGTCGATTGTTGTATCCCATGCCTACTGGAGACAAAAAATAACCTCAAGGCTCAAATATTTGATGGACTACCAACTAGGTTGTAAAACATAAAAAAACCTTTCGAATAACTAAAATTTCTATAATTTTATTATAGTGTGATATAATCTAGTGTAATACTAGATTATATATTTATATAAGGTCCAGAATAAAATGGTGTTTCTGACTATTGCCAACTTAGTTCGGGTTCGCGGTCCTGATGAATTTTGGAGAAAAAGACGCGTTTTCAGGCTAGCTGCTCATTATATCGGCCGTCGTAGAAATTGCTATTCTGTTGCCGTTCGTAATGTTCACAGAGCCCTTGTTTATTCAACAAAGGCTAGAAGGCTTAAGAAACAGGATATGATAGATTTGTGGAACACCAGAATTACTGCAGCATGTGAACAACATAACATTACCCAGTTCTCGCTTAAAGAGGGTTTAGATCGCGCCAATATCATGTTAAACAGAAAGTCATTATCAGATTTGGCATGTTGGGAACCAAGAACATTTGAATGCTTGGCAGCTGTAGCCAAAGAAAAGTTGGAACTTGATGGTTTTATAAATTATGCAGATAAGAAACTTCCTACAGGAACAGACTTAAACCTTAGGGATGTCATGTTGGAGCATTGGTTGAAGACAGAAAAACATTAAATCATTCTAATATATTTCATTTTAGCAGTTTTAATTACATATTAGTGACTATTATAAATAAATAACAACTTAGTAGAATATGGTGACTTTTATTACTATTCAGCTCTCCAGTTCTTTTTTCAATTTCTTTGTTAATTCATTTTGCTTTTCTAATATGTATAAATTTTCTATTTTCCTTCGCTGTTGTCTTTCTACATCTCTTAACACACCTTCATGCATCTTTTCCCTAAAAAGTAAGAAGTTATTATGGAAGACATAATAGGTATACAGATATTTTTCTAAAAGAAATGCACTGTTTTTTACTTTTCAGGGTGTAGTTTATCTATAGCACTCATGTATATATTTAAATTTTCTTTTAAAACAGACAACAGCCATAATCAAAATATCTGTGTCACAGGGGATTTTAGTGTAATTGTTAAAAATATTTGTGTGGCCCACACCCACCTAGCTATGTAAAATAGAATAGTATAAGGAGATTGTTTTTTCGGAAGGCGGTCCCCATTTCATATCATCCATGTTTTTTATTATATTTTTTTATCATTAATTTCATCACGAAATAGACTTAAAGACTTTAAACACTTGACATTGGCAGAAATAGCTGATCTAAGAGCTGGTTGCCATTTCATCAAAAGAAGAAGAAGAATAGTATAAATTTTATTGTACACCGGTTATTACAGTTTTATGTAAACTGTAATAACTAGGATAGGATCATATCTATTTGCTGTCCATGTAAAATGGTGGTCTTATAACAACTTCGTCAAGGGAACCTATAAGGAGCTTCTAAAATGTTAATGAAGTGTCACTGACACTGGCTTGGCCACTATTGTGACTTCTTAAAAGAAAAGTAAGTCACCAATTAGTTGACATTTGTTGCTGAAATCAGAATTTGTCAGTCATTAGTTTAAAAGTTATGTGGGTTTATAGTTGGCCAACCTGGACTCGGTCTTCTCAGCTTGACCATACCTATATAAACCTACATCACTAATTAGGGTACCAAGTAAAGACTTGTTTTTTTTTTATAAATTTATTTGTTAATTCTTCAGAATTTGTAGCCGACCAACTTTTTTCAAGTCTGTGTCAGTGACACATTAATGAACTACAAATGGGCATATGAATTAAGCAAATGCTTCAAAGGCATGTCTGTTCATATCAGACTATGAAAGCACTTAGTGAGTAATAAATTGTCTAATTGTTAACTTCTGATTTCTTAATGCTTACAACTTGTGACAAATTGTAAGTTTAAATGTATTTTTATTCAAGAATTTAAAGTACTACAAAAATTTTAAAGTAATTGACAACAACCTAATGTAATGTGTATAAAAAAAAACTCGTAAATAATGAAAAATAAAAACTGGTTTGGTTTGAAAATCAAACACATTTTGATTTTCAAGTATGGAGAGCTGATTTAATGTAATTACCTGTCAGATTGTTGTTTAATGTGCACGTAGCCTACGATCCCAAATGTTACAGAACATGACAACGTTAAGACTAACTTTGACGTATATGATGACATCTTAATTATATTTTAATATATGAGCTCAATCCTAATAAATTATCTTTTACATTTAAATAAGCAACCCATCATTTGAGCTAAAGTTCGCTGAGTCGGTGACTCGGTGACATTCTGTCTTGACAATATTGACAAATTTGGTGACATGTGTCATTACTGCTAGTTAGCGGGTTGGCATATAGTTGCACTAGGTTTTCCGGCTCTGGTTTCTAGCCCTTTCAAGTCTGTCGTTGATATTTGTATGAAAACCTTGGCAAAACTCTCCATCCTAGTCGTATACAAAAGCAGGGGTTGCTGAACGGGTGAAAAGAGTGAATGGAGTAGAGATAGAGTCTGTCTCTCTCACGCAAGCTTCTGATTGGTGGACGCTCACACCAATTTGCATGACTATTTGCCATTTTTACTGAGATGAAGAGTGAAGTTAGCTCAAACACGACAGCACGAACGCTGTAATTTTACGTCGATCTTCTGTGCGAGGGTGCGAGGGTAGTACCGCCGCGGTTGAACAGGCCCATTCGTGCTGAAAGCAGCGTGTCTCTATTGACTTAGAAATATGTTTATAATAGGCATGATGACAGTAACCAAGAACCACTAAAAATATGTATTTATCTGATGAAATGGGGTTCATAAAGTTAAAAAATCGTATTTATTTTCATATTTAGAGCGAGATCAATAACTTTATTACTTAACTTAATTAACAAAAATCTTATTGCTTAGTGTTTTTATTTGTGTATGTATTTATAAGGACTATATAAGTACTGTTAAAGTGTATATAGTGAATGCATTTGTACATGTGTAGTGAGTATGAGTATGTATTTCTGTGTTTATGTTTTATTTATCATTCTTTTCTGATGTATTTCAAATATATTTAACAACCTACCATTACATTTCAAATACCTAATATCCGTATTAGGGTTGTCTGGAAGAAACCGCCGTGAGCGATAAGACCGCCGATTGTTACATTTATATTTTACTGTAACTCTTTCTATGTTTTATGTCATTACATGTATGCAATAAAGATAAATAAATAAATAAATAAAAATAAAACTACAAAAACTATAGTAATCCACCATATTAAGTTGAACACAAATCAGAGCCAGTTACATCACGTTTGTGTAAACGATATAATCGACTATCACTTTAATGTTTACAAGGGCTTTATTCGGCACTAGTTGACAAGTTGACAAATGCTGACTAAATCTATATTCCTACCTCTATGGTTTTGACGTGAATTTTAAATCGCCTTTTGTTCCTACCATGGATTTAAGAGAGGTAAAGGAGTACCATGTATTAGATAGAAAAGTGTCCGCTAAAAAGGATTAAATTGGCGACGCCACTGTAGCAAAAGTACCTCTATACTCCATGACCTTTTCTCATAATAACTCTTTATGGTTATATGTACTACATTATTTTGTAATACGCAAGTATATAGTTGACATTTTCAATTAGTAACTACTTTAGTCGACAATAATATTAATTTTTTTCGTTTACAGTTGCTACATTCATACCATACCAGCGCCATTCTGGAAGGTTTTTGAACTGTTATTTACAGCTTACGCTGGACACCTTTTTCAATTTTCTACCATATGAGATGACTCTCCTTACCTCTAACCTCCATGGTTCCTACTAAAACTTTCCTTTTTGTAGAAATAATATGATTGTTGTTGACAATAGGAGATACTTCTGAATATCATTTAACAGTTTTTTAAAATTAGTTATCATGCCTATTTTCATACAATTTCAAAATAAAAATTCAGGCATTGGTTATTTTAGTGTTTTATTAAAATCTCTTACTAAAATATAAATACGAATCTTAAATATTTACAAATTATTAATACCTACTTAAAAACTATAACACAAGATACAAGTTATTGAGTATTCGTTATTAGCAGGTCATGTTTACAGAATGCGAGCTGTTAGTCACTGTTGAACAACTGCAAGTGGGTGCAGGTCTGCAATCCGTTACTATTTTAATTTCAGTTGTCTATACTATGCAAAATTTTCATTCAAGCTGTAAATTTTACAGCTTATATCAAATATCAACAATGTTTAAACACCTAAAGATAATATACTTACTGATTTATAAATAACACATTGGAAAGATAGATCACTGAAGTCGTGAAACGGAATAGGTCGGTAGTAACGTAGGTATCAATAGAAATAACAGTTTCACATTATATAAATAAAAAGCATTTTGTTCATTGACACCAGATTATTGTTAAACTTGATCTAAATAAGTACATAGGTACATAATAAAAGACACGTAAACAATTAGAAACAATAAATATACGATCAACATCAAAAACCTCTGAAACAGCATAAAAAACTTGAAAGATTTTGAAACTTGAAACAACTTGAAAAAATATAACTATGACTTTTTATTAAATAAAAACAAATATTTCTTAGATAACAATATCAACAAATTAATGCTAATTTTCTTGTACGTTTCATAAGCACAAGTAGATACTTTAGTTCGATGACTATTTTAATAAATTTATAAGTTTCAATACGAAAAGAATCGTGACCACAACTTTTTTTTCAATATTGACTGATCGAATTGTTTACTTTTTTATTTAGTGACTTTTATTGCAAATTGTACTAAGGCAAATACATCAACCCTGTAATATCTTCACTTTAACTAAGTCACTTAGAGTTCGATTTAAATAACACTTTTTAGGTCCACTATCTCGACCATTGTTAATTTAAAGCTTTCTCTCTGAGTCTACTTATATAGACTGTGAAGTCAATAGTGTAAGGCCTACATTTAATTTATGGCACAGCTACCTGCTGCAGTTATCGTAAAAACTTGCGGAACCTCTATTAGGGATCTCAGCAAATTCCCGCTTCGGTGTACACAGTTTCGTGCTGAAGTCAACGTTACGTTTTCTGTAATAAAAGAATAAGTAACAACAAATTAATAAACTTGGATTATAAATCAATTTATAATTAGTCACCATAATCATTAATATTACTAAAGAGATTGGCTGGTTTATGCACGGTCGCCTGCTTGACGCCATTCCTCCTTGGTACTGTACAGTAATCGTTTTCATACGAGACAAGTGTTTTAGTGTCGAAGGAAAAGTGGAAAGCTTATTAAGTTTTCGTAGAAAATCACAGCAGATAATAACACATGATACTGAAAAGTAGAGAGAACAAATGGTAAAAGGTGTTATCCTTACCCTCTGCTTGGCAGTTCCATTTGATCGACGAGAACAGATTTCACGTATAGACGATCGTTGCACCACAGTATGCACAGTGATCGGGGTTCTAGTACATTCATATCGTACTCCCACGATAACTCCACCTGTCAATCATTTTTTTTTATTTACGGCAATGAAGGTAAAACACGACACGATAAAACATGTTTTATATGTTGAAAATAATAATTTATTACCTTTCTTACTTTACCACCCAGGTCCGTTGGGTGTGTAACTACTATAGTGTAAGTAGTGCCGTGCTCTAATCTGTAACGATGAAAATAGCATTAAACCTTACAAACAAATTTAAGTATGTATTGCTGAGTATAGCCATAACTACAATGACATGTCAATAGCATTTTTTTACTTAAGATTAGAACCTAAACATATTGTGAAATCTTTTATAAAACAAATTTGTAAAATCAGTTAGGTAATCAGTATAGTGTCAAAGAGAAAACTAACATCACAATATAGATCGCAAAATTAATGTGTTTTCTTTCTTCTTACTAAATACTAGCTGAACCCCGCGGTGTTACCCGCGGTTATCGCCGTAACGCGAGTAACGCCGCGGGACTAAGTTAGTCTAAAAAAGTAGCCTAAGTTACTCCCTGGATCATCAGCTACCTGCCAATGAAAGTCCCGTCAAAATCCGTCCAGCTGTTCCAGAGATGACCCAGAGGAGCAAACAGACAGATAGACAGACAAAAAAAAATTATAATACATTTTTGGTAATGTACCGTGTATACATACATACGCATTTAGTAAAAAGTGGTTATTTTAATATTACAAACAGACACTCCAATTTTATTTATTTGTATAGATTAAAAAATGCTATCGAAAAGAAATAAAGATATTGTTACTTACTTCACGTAATTGGCTGGTGTAAGGTCCATTCCTCTAATTACACCTCGGTCTGACAATAAAGTCACTTTCAGGAAGCCCTATCAATAGAAATAAATTTGGAAGTTAGATTACTGTTTTTTAATATTTTTGGAACAACATTTCAATGAATTATTGAAGAAGAGTTATACTTCGGTATAAATGAGCCAGCTCGACCCGAGTGATACCAGAGCGTCACAGAAAACTGGTGTCAAGCAATTTTTCGTTGCTCTTTACTAAGTTATCTCAACCTCATTCTCATCTTTCTTTGGGAGGAGGAGGGCTTGTATTCTATGAGTTGCAGTTGTCTAGTGACGGCAGTCGTCACTTCCCATAAGGTAAACCGTTTGTTTGTTTGCCGATTATGCCATTAAAAAATTGTGTCCTTTTCATATAAATCTAAATTATAAAAATGTAATATTCTAGGTTTCATTTATTACTCATCGTTTAATATTTTTACTGATCACTTTTTTATAAAACAATTACCTTTTTAACCGACTTCAAAAAAAGGAGGAGTTTTCTCAATTTAGCCGTATATATATATATATATTCTTTGTGGTCGTCGATAACTTCGTCGTTTATGAACCGATTTTGATGATTATTTTTTTAATGGAAAGGAGATATCCCAACGTTGGTACCATGATAAGAACACTTAGATCTGATGATGGCATCCAAGAGAAATCGAGTCAAACCTTGAAGTCGGTTTTATTTTTGTTAAAATGTAACTTGTTTACGTATCAGATGTTTTAGAAATGAGTATTTAATAGTTAGTAGTATATTTTAAATGGATGAAATTACCTGAACCCACGATTCAGCACCCTTGGGATTTGCTAATTGAATTGCCACTCTGTAATGTCGTTCTGAAAATAAGTTATATAATTTAATTACCACTATAAATACAAATATTTTTAATTCCCTTTAACTAAATCGCAATCTATTATATATATATATATATATTAACTAAATCGTATGATTAGCTGTTAACTTGCACTTTTGTTTTGTCTTTAGAATTTCTATAACTTCTTCTAGGTCCTACCCCTAAAGGAAAAGAGAATTTTATGAGTCGTGCCTGCTTTCTTTGAGACAATTTGTGGGACCATTTTGATAATACAATTTTTTTTAAGAGGGGGAAATAATAAAGGCAGACATGTAATATACTTAAATAATAACAATATAGGATTATCATTCTGAAAATCGTTCTTATTTTGTGTTCTTTAATAAAGGGAGTGGAAATTCACAGTACCCAATAGCACAAAGAACAAGACAAATAACCCGATCTTTGTAAATTACTCATAGAAGTCATAGATTCTATTAAATTTAGTTGATTAAAGGATATATTTATCGATTTAGAGACAGACGGAATTCTCGGATTAGTAATTCGGTCATATTTGTTTGAAGTTTGGTACCACCAAGCGAAGTTTATTAAAATATTCGATTCTTACGGCAAAAGGGCAATTCCTTGCCAGTGCTGAGAAAGTATTTGGCTCCTATAGTGTCATGCTCTTCTGAGGGATACACTTCATTTTCTGACTGGTTGTTCTTGTTAGTGATCAAACCTGGGGAGCTGTCTGCATGGAATCTATGAAAATACGTATTAATGATAAGTATTAGAATTTATACCCCTGTTCTGATGAGTACCATTTCGACGGCTAACCGCCAAGATAGATAGATAAGTATGTATCTTATCTCATGTCAGTTAGGAGGTCTTGGCAATTAACCGTCAATATATTGATATAGTAGGTTTATTTCATACCCCATAATTGCGCAGCCATGACCGCAGTGAAAACATTTTCCTTCCATAAAGTGTTGATATGATGGACACTGATGGCCTGCAAAGCCAAATTTAACGGTTTATAATACATAATTCAATGCTAAGTGCATTGAAGTAGTATGTAAGTATGCATAAAAAAGCATTTTTATCTTTATCTGCCTGATATTCAATACGCGGTTTATAATAAGATAATTAGCATGTTTTTTTTTTTAATTGGCATTAAAGTGTAAATTCTGAGTTCAATTATTTGTGTATTTAGAGATAGACAATAGAGATTGAAACTAGGTCATAATAATGTATTTGTTATACTTACTTATATACTTTGTATTAAAACATTTAACAAGGTATCTAAAATATTACATAAATTACATACTTTAACGAAACTTATTTAAAGTTCTTACCAATATAAGAACACTTTCCATTGATAGACTCGGTGAAAAGTTTTATGGCTCTGACATGGTTGCAGGCCACGAGAACCCTAGAAGCTTCTTCAAGTCCTTGTTTTACAAGAGTCAGTGGCACTAAGGGACCCTCGGTGAGATCACAACCAGGTTGCTCCTTGCCATTATTTGGGTAGAAGTCCAAATGCCCAACAGGTTGCGACATTCCATATCCTGCCATAAACACAAAATCTGTCGCACGTGTGAAATAATACGTCAATTAATTAGTTACCACAACACGCATATATAAATAATACAAGAAGATATATTATACTATACAAATTGATGATTTCAATGATGAATTTACGAGCTAAAAAGCTTTTATTAAATAATACATACATATAATAACATCTACAGAAGGGTTAGTAGTTTGATTAAATACAATTGAAGCTAAAAGGCTCAAATATTTAAAGTAGATTATTATAAGTGCATAAGAAACGGTTGTGCGTTATGGATTATATTAAGCGTTATATGTGAGTGATTAAAAAAATAGGGAGTTAAATCCAAGGGATTACCTAAGAGGAAAATGCTTTTTCCATCAGTGTGTATTACATCCACTAGCTGCGCATCAGTAGGGTCTAGTCGTACATGTGTCGGCATTCCTTGGAAGTACGGCTCTGCAGGATCCAGGCCTGTAATTCTGCCTATACCCTATGAAACAAGAGGCTAAATCAAGGATAATATGGTAACTAGTATATAAAATTCATAAGAATATTATACGTTTAAATATTTTGATGAAAGTTTTGCTCACCGGTACTTTTTCACCTGCGTAGCCTGCCGTATGGGCACCTAAAGAATGTCCTATAATATGAACATCCAGTGGATTCAACCCGTGATCTTTCTGTAAAATCATGTCAATGTATATTATTATATTCTCAATAAATGAGAAATGAGGTTGACTATAATCTACCGGTGGTCCACATCGAGTTAGAATTTCAAACGTAACCACTGTAGTAGTTAAAAGTAGATAATTGTACTAAGCTGTTTTTTGAATATGTATGTATTGTATATGTCTCACCTCTGAGTGACGAATTAATCAAGTTTTGTAATTCTTTTAACTTAAAAAAAATATCATTAAATTTTTTATGTAAAGTTATTAATAGCTATTTAAATTAAAAAAAAATATGCAATTAGCAAATTAAAATATGTATTTAATTTAATAAAAAAATATCATATATCATGTGCAAATTCTGCACTAGTAAAAAACCTTGATACAATAATAAAAAAAAATTGGCAGTCACAAGGACCCCGATAGAAGTGAAAACTTATGAGTTAGAATGTTATATGGTATGTTTGAATTAAAATTATCAACATCAAACATTAGCATGTCGGTGACGCGAACCCATAAGATTTTGCCCTACTAAAAACTGCTCAACGCGGCCAAAGAAGTTTTGTGACGTGAAAATGTCGGTGAGGCGGTGACGCGAACTCTTTAGGTTTTCTTTCTTTTTAGAAAACCCCAGTATGCACATTTTTTATGTAGAAGAGGTTTTACAAAACTCTAAGCGTACCTTAACCAGCAGACATACTAACTCTCTTGATTAGTTAAGTCTGTCTTGTAATAAAGCAAAAAAAAGTCCAAATAGGTTAGGTTAAAGAACTCCTGAGTAGATTTGAAAGAGGCATGCGAAGTATCAGATATAAGTTATTTTCACTATTTGATTTTGTCAGTAACGCATTACTCATTAGTCTTGTATTGTAGTGAAAGTGCAGTCGAATGAGTTTCGAAAGATAATTAAAAGTAACCTTGTACGATAGCGGCCGAGCTACCAGTAAAAATATTTATGTAATGTATACTCGTGTTATAGGTATGTATATCATGTTTTAAATGAGCTAAGCGTGTATGCAGCAGATAAATTTACTTCTGCATACCTTATTTATTTATTTTATTTATTTAAGTATTGACTTTAATGCATTATGGCACACATATTATTTCTTTAAACTCATTATTTTATAGTTTTCAGACCGTTTCAAAAACATATTAGACGTTAATAATACTTTCAACATTTGAATAATGTTATTTATAATTCGTATTTATAAAATGATTTTTAATGTTTTAAAATGCTAGCGATAGATAAGTAAAGGTTTTTTTGTCAATCTGTTAGGCATGTTAGGGTTGCCAAGAAATGGTTGATGTTTAGATTTTTATGGTATATGTTGCATCGTGTGAACGAAATAAAATTGAATAAAATACCTGTAAGACTTTGATGAAGTGTGCAACTTCTAGTCCTACTAGTCTTGTGTTGGCTGTCGCTTGAGTGTACAGCGGAAGACTGCCTCCAGCCCAGTCTACTACGACAACATTGAAGTCACCCGCTTTTACGAGTTCGTCCTTCATTTCACTGACCTAGAAAAAGGTCAAGGATAATAAATTAAAATTGACTATGAATTGAGCTACATATCAACTTACTTTATTTAAATTGCCTGTGTGTGTAAGTTTCCATGTTCAACCTGTAGTTGCTTAAGGAACTTTTACCGTACATTGTACTACAAATATACTCGGCCAAAAGTTAGGAAAATATAAACGATTCCAATACTCTTCTAATTATTTTACAATACTATAGAGATTAAACCAAAATATAATTAAGTGACTTGTTATATTTATTTATTTTATTCATTTATTTAAGTTATTTAAGTAAGTAAATAATTAGTTATTTAACTAAATTCATCGATATCAACGAAACAGGTAGAACCATTTAAAATGACAAACTAATCCCTACTTTAACTAGTAAGAAATAAAGTACAATATTCATTATAGAACTACGTAGTTGTCTCACATGCAATCAATAATATGATTGTTGTACTCGCGACGATCTTGGTTAAGGATATGAGAAATATACGAACCCAATTGGACAATGGTGTATCGATGAAACCGTGGATAATCATTTTAGTGGGTTTGTGAGGACTGAAGTTTGACTTTAATATTGTTTTGTTGACATTTACGTTCAATAATTGTCCATCGGTCGGATTCTTCTTTGTGTACAAGATAAACCTGAAATTAGTCAACATACGTATTTAATTATTATTGTTCCATTATAAATGGATGTTCTGAAATTAAATATAGAAGCCTTTACGTTTTGACACAAATCAATCTCCTCAAATTAGGCAGTTGTTGTAAAGAAAAGAATATTTTGTTAATTTTTCATCCTAGTTATTTCTGAGTGCTATGTTTGGCGATGGTCCCATGCCTGAGTGACTAAAGAAGAAATAACTTTTTCCTTACTCCAGTTCTTTGGTTTCTTTCTACAAAATATGTTGAGCTTTGGACGTCATTGTTATTATATTTTACAGAATTAAAAAAAAAAAATGTAATAATTTATGCCATACCTCGTGTTGATTACAACTCTGGGCAATGGGAAGACATTGAATGGTCTATGTATGAGATGATACCAACTCCTAGTAATGTTCAGACATCCTAGCTCATCGTAGCATCTGGTTTCATTTTCAACTGCAAGCAAAATTACATCATCAACAACAAATTACAACATTCACTTTGATTAGTGCAAGTGCAGGTGTGAAGTGCAGGTGATCAATGATTGGTAGAAAATACATGTGGACAACGAATTCGCGGTCCACACGATTTTTCCTACCAGGTATTTTTACGGCCAGACGGGTTAGTATAGTGTTTGCTTCAAGTTTTCCTTCGTTTTACAGTAATGTGCGTGCGTAATTTGTTCTCTTAGTTTCCTCTTACGACACCAACGGGATGAATATGGTGGGGTTACTCCGTAGTCTTCATCACACGGGTAAGCAATATAGAGTTAATTTAGCTTTATCTAGTTCAAATCCTCAAAATAGAACTAATGTATCGGATAGGAGTAATGATATGTAAACTCCGAAAAAAAAAACGTATACAAGTAAATCTCTGTTTATGTACAGAACAAATTTTAATACTTAACAAATTTTCGGAATCTTACTCAATTTTTTTATAGTATTTCTTTTAACATAATTAACAGTTAATATAAAATCTAACTAGTTAAATAGTGAGAGAGTTAAAAAACAATATCAGGTCTTATTGTTTGTTTTATTCCACAGACTATATATGCAACTTACGGAATACATTTACCCACATGACTAAATAATTTCAGTTTTAATTGTCTTGTGAACTTTACTTAACAGATAATGGATAAATGTAAAAAAACTCTTGTCTTTTAATGAGGTTTAAATTTTACTTTGAAATCCAAGCAAGTATTTTTTTCAGAAAACTAACTAATATTGGAAATAAGCAGTTTATGTGTGAATTGACATATATCAAAGTCAAAACGAGTAACCTTTTGGATATAATTTACACATAACAGATTTGAGAATACAGGATGTTTACCCATATTCATCCCATGAGTCCCGCAAGAGACGACTATGGGAGCAATCTACTCGGAATAACATTACTACAACGAGAAGTAAAACTTGTAACAAACCTTATATTAATCCATCTGACAAATACGTGTATTGTATTTGACTAATCCGAATCACATTCCCACCACTGTAACTCCTGTACACCAGGATCAACAGCAGTGACCCACGAACACACCGAGTTATGACACTCGGGAAGTCCCAGGAAGAAAATTAACTGTCTTGGAACCCGCAACGAAATTAATCAGAAGAAAAACAGGAGGAGTTGGAAATGATAAATCCGTGTAAAAACGTGTATTGTATATCAAAACCTCCTCTCTAAGAAGACGTAGATGTCTAGCAGCTGATTATTAAATGATGTTTATGATTACACATAGTTTTTGGACATTCTAAACGAAATATGTATTAGATTAGGTGCTATTAGGACCATAAATTACATTAGTACCTGGATACTAAATATCTGGAAACAGGTATTCTAAAGAGATATTTAGAGACAATGGTCCTATATTCAAGTCTTAATTAATAAATTAACGTGTAATAAGTATAATTGAATTCAATGTCTATAGCATGATAGATTGTAACAAGCCTACATTTATTTATTTTAGGAGAAGTAAATGTTTTCTAATTTGGATTGAGACCGAACGTTAAATATATGTTCAAATATTTAGTATACTATAACTATTATTTTCAAATCGGTTTATAAATGAGAGAATTTTAAGGAGATTGAATTTAGAATCTTTATCTTTCCTTGAAGTCTGTTTAAACACAACAAAACCTGGTCCAAAATGCTAATGACTTTTATTTGAATAAAAATGAAATTGTATTAAAGATTAGTGGAACAAGATAAAAAATGAATGAATATGTGAGTTAATAAATATTGAGTCAGGTATCTTGCGCTCGTTAGACAAAGTAAGTGCTGGGTTGTAGATGACCCAGTTTCGGACAGTAGTGTAGAATAAAAAGTCGAGTTATTCATACATTTAAACACGAAACAATAATCCAAGAATCTTGATAATAATTATGCATATGTTTATGCTTAAAAAAGTACAAGTGGTACGTCCAAAAATTAGGCCAAAACATCAGATAGAGTGAAGTAACCTACGTAGTACAAAGATTAGAATTTCTAAATTACTAAATCAATGCGACTTACATGGTAACCAGGGTATGTTGACCTCTATCCGGTCTGAACGCGCCCAGTTGAACGGGTCAAGTATACCAGCGAAGGCTGGCTGCAAACCGAGAAGAATGCACCACAGCATCACGCGCAAGTGTTTGTTCGTCAGATGAAGCCTTCGCATGCTACGTAAGCATCTGAAAGGATAGGAGACTGTAAGCAATTTGATATAACATCGTAAATGTAATAAATAACTGTGTTCATGTAAATGTCTAAATTAACTAAAATTTATTTCTCACATGGTTAGGTATATTAAGGATTTAAATTATATTATATTAGCCACTTATCATTAATTTCCTCCCAGTGTCGCGGAGGACTTTACAAATATACATAAAACGGATACAAAGAACACCCAGATTTAGAACAACAATTTAAACATAAGTCACACTACAAAAGGATTCATCAACATTACAATTTTTAATCGTATTGCTGTATTTGTTTTTTTTTCATTGTATTTTAGTAGAGGTAGTGTAGCTGGACCATGGTGCTAGGGTATGGAGTCAGAGCGCTTGGTTTTGGACTATGACTACATGAGAGAACTAGTACCCTCCTGTCCCGCAGAGTAGGCACTGGTCGTCTTAAGGGACCTAAGAACCTAAAGTATCCACTAGCATAAACCGTCTGTCTTTTAAGTCAAATCCTTACGAGACTAGTTTTTTTTATATATTAGAGGTTTTAAATACTACAAACAATATACAAACATCATGTTGTTATAGCCAGGTTGATTCACAATATAAAAATTTTGCAGTTTTGAGTAATTACGATTGATAAGCTAATGTCTGTGTAGCAATGACTGCAAACCTTTTGTTTTGTTTCTTTGGTCGACTTCGTTCTCATTCAAGTCTCATGATAAAAAAATATATTTTAAACGCTTTTTTTTTAAAAAGGAGCAACCATGGAGTTTTTTTGCCAGATTTTTCTCCATGAAGGGTAGGCTGCACTTGCAACTGGCGACTGGAATCACTCGATTTTTAAATATTGACCATTCATAAGTGCCTGTCAAATAAGTGCCTATTTGAATAAAATATTTTTGACTTTGACTTTGATTCCGTCTCCCAAATCAGTCTCCCAAGTACAATGGAAGTATAAAAAGTGTGTTTCTCACTAGACTGTTTCTTTCTTTCTTAGCAACATTTTTCATCGATGCTCGTCTTTCATTAATTATAAAATAATACACATTTTATAGCCTCTGTGCCTTACTCTATTAGTGTTATTAATAAACATTATTTTTCTTTTTTACTTTTTCTAATAAATATGCAAAATAAACTCACAATAGTGATGTTAAATAGTATATGTATTCCTTTATAAACGGCTACACAACACCAAAAGTATGCTTCTATAGCCCTGATCGCGAGCGATGATTGCCTTCCTTTGCATCGGTTTGCATTTTGCTTCCTTGCGGCGGCGTTGGTCGGGTACACGGAAGAAACCATATTTCTTATGTAATAAGTAGATGTACGAACACAGTTATGCTTGCCTATATATGAAAAGTATTCACAGTATGAGGATTACTTTGTGTATTTAATGTCTTAAAAGATTATTTATTGACTTAGAATTATTGCGAATGAATTTCTTTTCCATCTGACTGACAGGTGACTGCCTCGTTGGTTTAGTGGTTAGCGTGGGCGACTGTAGATCAAGATGTCTCGGGTTCGATTCCTGGGTTGGACTGCTGTTGGATTTTTCTTACAAGAAATTGTTAATAGCAGTCCGGAGTATGGAAGATTGGAAGTATGGTATTTCCCGCCTGTGGCTCGGAGAGCACGCTAAGCCGTCGGTCCTGGTTGTCATGAACATCTGTGGCAATCGTTATTGAGGAGTCAGTGCCCTCAAATATACTGTCAACTAGTTCAGCCTTCAAATTTTGTTCATCCTCAGGGTTGCGGAGGGCCGATGCCAGTTGCTCCGTGTAAAAAACTGATATTCAGGTAAAATCGGTTGAACTAGTAACCGATCCCAATACTTGGGAATAAGGCTAGGAATATGATGGGTAGTTTGTTTGTTTGGTAACCTATATAGACGTAATAACCCACATAATATTCAAGTGCCGTGACAGAGTCATGCAAACCACCTTCTCCAGAATCTGAAGGAGGGAGAAGAAGGACTCAGAGGACGCCAAAGCACTTGAAACTCTGAGTTGCAGATGTCCATGAGCGGCAGTATTTACTTGAAGAATAGAAAATCAAAATCGAGATTCTCATTCAATTTTTTGTCCAGGATCCAATCGATCCAACGATACTAATAAAAACGATAGCTTAGTAGTTAGGGTCACTAACCAATAGCCCCCTGACTGGCTTAATGGTCTGATAGTAACTAACGTTAGTAGAAAACTAATTAAAGTATGGGAATGACGTCATTTCAACACTGAGTCTAGTGGTCAAATAAAATATTAGGCAACTTGTATTATTGTCTAATACTTTGTTAGAATAGAGGCGTCAGCGACTTGCATTTTGACTAAGGGGGTAGCTTAGTTTAATATCTATACGAAACAGAGGAGTAGTAAAATTTGCTTTGCAATCAACTAATTTCACCATAAGCCCTTGGTTAATATTCCAACTTATTTCAATTTTCAACCATTTGGAATATGTATATTTATTATAAGGTTAGACCGTCATGAACATAATAAAAATGATTTCATCACATTTGGAATGGTTGTCGGACTAAAACTGTGCAACATTATAAAATGTAGCCTTGAAAAAGTAGCTCTGCAAGAATAATTAATATTTCCATAACAACTTGAAACATATACATTATTTTGAAAGTATAAAAATCTTTAGAGAAGCGTTAAGTTTCTGACTTAAAGTAGACCTAAATTAACTAATAACGCAAAAATAAACCGAGCGAGCTTTACTTCAAGACCTTATGTGTTTTAGTTTTTTTAATATTTTCTGGATTTGTAAGGGGTACTACCATATAATTTATTACCCCTACAAATCTAGAAATTATTTTGAATATAGTAACAGACTTTATAACTTTACTAACAATCTCTCCTAGCTTCATGTTTTTATATATACTCGTCTCTTTATTGCATCGAATGAGTGAATTATGTGTGAATGAAAGAAAACTAAAAGCTTAAAGACATTCTGTTTTTTTTTGACAAAGTCATCTATTTTCGTTAACTTATATTACTTTTATTTATCAAGTTTTTATACAAAACCTTACACTCTATAATCGCGGTGAAGTCCACAAATCCGAATAGTTACTTTTACAGTTTATCGCGATTAGACTACGCGGGGTTCTTAGTTTTATAATAATAATAGTAGATAACAAAGTTATATCATAATAAAATTATGATGAAATATTATGTCAGTGAAATAAAATGTACAAAAATAAATTATGATAAAGAGGTATCTTAACGGTTAATCATAATTTAGCTAAAAAGTGCATTAAATAATATTTATGTTTAGGTAAACCGTGATGTAATGTAAAGAAGTAAACGTATATTCGGATACGGAATGCGGATATTAGTTGTAATAAAAATTGGAGGTGCAAATAAAAAGAAGTTGGTATATAAAAAAAAAACAAAAGCCTATTCTTGTGACAGATTGGTGACGGAATTAATTTGAAATTTTGTGAATAAAACATATCTGAAACTAGCTGTTGCCCGCGGCTTTGCTCGCGTGGAAGTTGATTATATGTATTTAATTAAAACTGTGTAAAAGTATGTATCAGTACTTTATTCATGTTTTTGAACGTATTTATTTATTTTTGATCAATAGCCCATTTAAAAGAACTTTCATACAAACATTCGACCCATATTTAATCCCCTTTAGGAACAGAATTCGCATAAATGCTGATATAAGTATTCATCTATTTCGAAAAATGACGGAATGCCAGACTAACCTATGTACGAAATGTCAACCCCTCTTTCACCCCTTAGGGATAGAATATCCAGAAACGCTTAAATACGTATCTACTCATTTTTAATATGTAGTCCAAAAACAAAGTTTCATGTTTGTAACTTCAAAAATGGCGAATTTACGTACAAACTTTCAACCCATTTTTCATCCCCTTAAAAGTAGAATATCCAGAAACGCTTAAATACGTATCCGCTCACTTTTAATCAGTAGCCCAAAAATTAAGTTTCATGTTTGCTACTTCAAAAATAACGAACTTCCGTACAAACTTTCAACCCCTAGTTCACCCCCTTAGGGGTAGAATATCCAGAAACGCTTAAATACGTATCTTCTCATTTGAAATCAGTAGCCCAAAAATAAAGTTTCATGCTTCTAACTTAAAAAATTACGAACTTCCATACAAACTTTCAACCCCTATTTCACCCCCTTAGGGGTAAAATATCCAGAAACGCTTAAATACGTATCCGCTCACTTTTACTCTGTAGCCCAAAAACAAAGTTTCATGAAAACTTCAAAAATGACGAACTTCTATACAAACTTTCAACCCCTATTTCACCCCTTAGGGGTAGAATATCCAGAAACTCTTACATACCTTTCTACTCATTTTTAATCTGTAGCCCAAAAACAAAGTTTCATAAAAACTTCAAAAATTACGAACTTCCATACAAACTTTCAACCCCTATTTCACCCCCTTAGGGGTAGAATATCCAGAAACGCTTAAATACGTATCTACTCTTTTTTAATCAGAAGTACATTAATAAAGTTTCATGGTTGTAATTTACAAAATGACGAACTTCCATACAAACTTTCAACCCCTATTTCACCCCCTTAGGGGTAGAATATCCAGAAACGCTTAAATACGTATCTACTGTTTTTTAATCAGTAGCACATAAATAAAGTTTCATGTTTCTAACTTAAAATATGACGAACTTCCATACAAACTTTCAACCCCTATTTCACCCCCTTAGGGGTAGAATACCCAGAAACGCTCAAATACGTCTCTACTCTTTTTAAATCAGTAACACATAAATAAAGTTTCATGTTTCAGACTTCAAAAATGACGGACTTCCAGACTATCCTATGTACGAAATGTCAACCCCTATTTTACCCCTTAGGGGTTGAATATTCAAAAACGTTGAAATACGTGTTTACTCATTTTTAATCAGCATCCCAAAAGTAAAGTTTCAGGTTTCTAACTTCAAAAATGACGAACTTCTATACAAACTTTCAACCCCTATTTCACCCCTTAGGGGTAGAATATCCAGAAACTCTTACATACCTTTCTACTCATTTTTAATCTGTAGCCCAAAAACAAAGTTTCATAAAAACTTCAAAAATTACGAACTTCCATACAAACTTTCAACCCCTATTTCACCCCCTTAGGGGTAGAATATCCAGAAACGCTTAAATACGTATCTACTCTTTTTTAATCAGAAGTACATTAATAAAGTTTCATGGTTGTAATTTACAAAATGACGAACTTCCATACAAACTTTCAACCCCTATTTCACCCCCTTAGGGGTAGAATATCCAGAAACGCTTAAATACGTATCTACTGTTTTTTAATCAGTAGCACATAAATAAAGTTTCATGTTTCTAACTTAAAATATGACGAACTTCCATACAAACTTTCAACCCCTATTTCACCCCCTTAGGGGTAGAATACCCAGAAACGCTCAAATACGTCTCTACTCTTTTTAAATCAGTAACACATAAATAAAGTTTCATGTTTCAGACTTCAAAAATGACGGACTTCCAGACTATCCTATGTACGAAATGTCAACCCCTATTTTACCCCTTAGGGGTTGAATATTCAAAAACGTTGAAATACGTGTTTACTCATTTTTAATCAGCATCCCAAAAGTAAAGTTTCAGGTTTCTAACTTAAAAAATGACGGACTTCCATACAAACTTTCAACCCCTATTTCACCCCCTTAGGGGTAGAATATCCAAAATTCCTTTCTTAGTGCGTGTCTACTCAATAAAAGGATCCTACTCACCAAATTTCATAGTCCTAACTATCATAGTTTACGCTCGGCGATGATGAATCAGTCAGTCAGTCAGTCAGTCAGTCAGTCAGTCAGTCAGGACTTACTATTTTATAAGTATAGATCATACTGGAAATAATGATAATGCCAATTTTCTTGAAAGATGATGAGAATACGTTTATTAAACAATTTTTGACTTTTTCTAAAAAAATACAGAATTATGAAGTTAACTGTAATTATTTTGTAAAAAAGTTACACAAAAAGTAAGTAAAATTCATAAAAAATATTATATAACAATCTGGTGTCAATGTTTTATTACGTTAAGTAGGGTAGAAAAATAATAAATTGTATTTTAAATTGTATTTAGTCGAACAAAATGAAATACAAAAAAAGCTAGTTATGTATTACTTAATTAATTTCTTCATTATGATCTTCCAAATAGTGATGCTTCTCATACTTTGTACTTAACGCATTCGATATTCTATGCTATGACATGACGACACGATTCCTTTATTTTTGTTTCTCATCACATTTGCATCACATAGGTCTATCTCTGACAAACTATGAATTTATTGATCTGATTAGCGAAATGAAATGGTATGAAATCATTTATTCTGTAATTAGGTTATATGAACAATTTTGCAAGTTAAAGTTTTTTGAGCAGAAGAATTCGGCCTGTCCTAACTGGCCTAGCCCTGAGAAGAAAGGACGAAACAAACTCAGGGATCACCGTTTCTTTTAGAGTCCAAACAATATTCACAAATGTAAAAGACATTATTTCAATAAAGGAGTGTAAAGTAATTGGAGTCACATTATAATTATCAGTAAAGATAATAATTAAAAAGTGTCAACTATAGCTATAATTTGAGTTTAATTGGTTCAAACTTTAAACAATCGTTACATCAAAATAAATTTAAACATTCAAAATAAACAGCATGTGCAGAATGGGCAGCTCAATCCCAGGCGGTTTTATCTACAAGATATTCTGCTATGGAATAATACCCCTTTGCGGTCAACTTCAATTTAATTTTTGAATTTCCTTAATGGCAAATTCCTAATATTAATAAGCAGTTTATTGTAAAAGCGTATACATTGTCCCATGAACGAGTTGCCTACTCTGTGGCTGTGGAGACGAGTGACGAGAGCACTAAGATTATGTTTGTTTTTGGTATTTAACAAATGAACATCACTACTAGCTTAAATATAAGGTGTTTTTGAGACATGTTCTCCTATTTTTTTGTGGAATAGGAGGCAAAACAAGAAGACGTATCATCTGATGATAAGCGATTACCGTCGCCCATGGACACCCGCAACACCGGAGGCGACCCAAGTGCGTTGCCGGCCTTTGGGGGATGGGGAGAGGCAGGGGGGAGGCGTTGGGTATGGGCCTCCGGTATATTCACTCACTCGGTGAAACACAACGCAAGCACTGTTTCACACCGGATTTCTATGAGGCCGTGGTATCACTCCGGTCGAGCCGGCCCATTCATGCCGAAGCGTGGCTCTCCCACGGATTGTCACATTATTGGTCAAATTAAATGCTACCTTTGATTTACAATGAAACCTTATAATTTATTGTCTTTTATATATTATGCATCTTTTATATATTAGTATTTTACGAAAGCTTTAAAGGAATACTTGTTTTTAAACAGATAACAAAAACTTTTAAAATTATAACGTGTGGTTAAAATAATCTTCTATGCTCTCTAACACTTTGTTATTAAAATAGAGCCATCATAACTATGAACAGCCCTTAATAATTTAATGGTGGACATAGGCCTCTGCTTGATAAAGACAATTTGCCTTACTATACCATGCTGACCAGACTATTATTATTATTTTCTTTATGTTTTGCCCTGCCAAAATGACTCTACTCTGCCTGATGGAAAGCATAAGCAGAATCCAAGAGTGGTGGTCACCATACTGCGAATGCACACAATGCAACAATGCAGCATGGTGACCCACACCATGGCGGGCTAGTGATGCTTCTGCATCATTGGGCCTCCGGTGTCGCACTCACCAACGAAACACGATAGCATGATCGCTGTCATTTTACGTTGATTTTCTGTGCGAGGGTAGTACCGCCCCGGCCGAGCCGGCCCGTTCGTGCTGAAATCAGCGTGGCTCTACTACCTTCTCTATGCAGAGCTGTTATCTTACCTAGTTTCCTCCCTTAGTCAGATCCTATTACACCCATGGAATGAATAGAGATGGTCACAGTGTGTAGTCGGCATCAGTGTTCGGAGGATATCTAATGAGGTTCTATAATCTCCTTAACGGCAAAATTTAGATATCCCTTTTTACCAACAGCTTTTAGTTTTTAATTGACATTAGCTTTGTTGAGTAATGCTAGCGTCTTATTGCGTGTACCTTTAATTCAATAAGATGACGTAAGATAATGATGTTCTTTTATGAAAAGATTAATTGAGTTCATATTGAGGCTTGCAAAACATTTTCTGAGATGGACGTCGTGTAGCATTTAACAACCTTCATACGTAACGTCGGTAACGTGTTTTGTATATATTGACATAATCTTGACTAATAGTTATGTTGTCCTTGATATTGGGGATTCATATTAATATCTCATCAAAAGCATAACAGAAAAGACGCAAGATTTTCTCTGTTCACAATATCGCAAGTCACAAAGTTGTTTTACTACTATAGAAGTTGTGTCAGTAGAAAATATCAACTTATTTAATAAATAGAATTACTTGGACAGCACTAGGTAACGTAATGTTATGTAATATTATATGTACAAAAGAAAACAATATGTTTTTGCAGTTTTAATCGACCTTAGCGCTACTACTAATCCCGCCTACATGCCCACCACTGTAACTCCTGTACACCAGGATTAACAACAATGACCCACGAATACACCGAGTTATGAACTCGGGAAGTCCCAGGAAAAATTAAACTGTCTTGGAACCCACAACTAAATTAATCAGAAGAAAAACTGTAGGAGTTGGAAATATAATATGTCCACTTCCCTCCTTAGCAAAGTGAAAGACTAAATGCAGTCAAAATAGACCTTAGCGCTAGTGCGATTTTGTGCAAACACAAATATTACTGTGTGAAGTAACAAGTTATTCTATTTATTAAAGTAAAAAAGATGTTTAATATTGACCCAGTCACCATTAAATGTTATTAGTTAATAATAAATTATGTAAAAAATAGACACGCAACGTTTTGCAGACGTCGAAGAACTGCGTAGCGAATTGCGAACTAAATTGCGAGAGTTGGATTTTTATGTTATGTTTTCGACAACATATTTTTTTTATCGTTAGTTAATGACTATGTAGGGACCTGACTATATCGAATATTTACCTATTTATTTATCACTTTAGACAGTGATGGCAAAATTATGTAAATTGTATATGATAAATAAAAAATATATAATTTCAAGGTAGTAGAGCCACGCTGATTTTAGCACGAACGGGCCGGCTCGACCGGGGCGGTACTACCCTAGCATAGAAAATCAACGTAAAATGACAGCGATCATGCTGTCGTGTTTCGTTGGAGAGTACGAGACCGGAGGCCCAATGAAGCAGAAGCATCACTAGCCCACCATGGTGTGGGTCACCATGCTGCATTGTTGCATTGTCTGCATTCGCAGTATGGTGACCACCACTCTTGGATTCTGCTTATGCTTTCCATCAGGCAGAGTAGAGTCACTTCGGCAGGGCCAAAAAAATAATATATATATATATATATTTATATATATATATATATATATATATATATATATATTTAAACTCTATATTATTATGTTTTCCGTTTAGTGTGACGGATTAAGAATACAAAGTCTAAGGACACAACAACATCAATGAAAAGAGAAGAACAACTTTATCAACCTGTTTGGCCAGCGTGGTTTAGAAGGATAAAACCTCCTTCCTAAGAAGTAGCCTGAGGATTGGCCTATATCTTTCAGTGGACTGCTAAAATTGTTGATTATGTTTAGAAGTACTAGTAGGGATAGTGGAGCTACCGGCAAACAGATGCTCGACACGACGACAGTTTATGATACTAACTTTTAAACTTTCGCGTTCCATGATATATTAACAATTATTTTTACGGGAATTAACGCGATCACTTATTAAAAGGTATTACATACCACTGATTTGCCTGACGTTTCGACCAGGTTGCACTGGCCGTGGTCACAGGCTGACTGTATGACGAGTCAGCCTGTGACCACGGCCAGTGCAACCTGGTCGAAAAAAATAAATAAATAAATAAATAAAATGTAAATGTATTTTCAGCACTGATCCTTATAACAAAGAAGTAGTGCAAATCGATACCCACAACAAAATATGATATGTCCTGTAATAATGTCTTTGTAAAACTGATGCTCCTAGTTGGACCTAGATGCATTTTTAACTAGATTCCATAAAAGTTCCGTGTCATTCAAGGCAACTGTCTTTATTGGTTAAAGGTCCATTACGAAAGTATAAATATTAACGAATGCACACCACGCGCTGCAGCCCGTAACGGTTCTGCCAATAATAATACAAACTTTGTTGTGATTACACTTAGCAATGATATTTTTTCATACTATACTCTTTCTGTTAACATATGCATGCATGCGTATGTTTATTTTAATTGCAATGAAGTGTTGCAGTGGGTAGTCTTTATTGAGGTTAAGTGTTTCATTTCTCTATGTACGCAAATTTTATTAACGGGTTGGAAAACCTCTTGGATCTCATGCTCTTTGTTGACTCTTGCGTTAACAAAGAGCCAGAGATACAATATATCGGTGGTGATACTACCCAAAGTCACCCCTCTGCGTCCTTCTCTAGGTAATCCGGAGCACGTGATTTCAAGTCCTAACTGCACACCACGCCTAATCATTTCCTATCCCGGGGGGAAATGTTTGTATACATTTCGTTAGAGACGGACGCAATGTTACTTTAGTGTATATGTGTAGAATATGAGAATAGAATTTGAATTTTGAATTTGATGATGATGATGTGATTAGTAAAAAAATCTCTTTGTCATATTGAGTGCTTTATGCAAAGCGTTAGGTACTTCGTTTATAGTTGACTTGAAACATTCAATTCTACTTTAATAATGTAACATGAAGAGAATTATTTGCGGGGTGTAAGTGTTTTTTAACAAAATTTATATAAAGAATAAATTGAAAACCTAACATTTGTATCAATATGTTTTTAAAAATAATAATTGGAAAACGTCATATTATGTTACGTGTCTAGTATTATTGATAACCCGTTATGCTATGGAAAGTCTTTATAGTTTAGCTAAAAAAAGTGAGAAATTTCTAAAGGCAATTTGTAATTTCTCAACTTAGGTATACTGTAAATTAGAGAGCAGAGATCGAAATTCGTGTACTTACCACACAAGCTCTAGATTTAACTATTTTAATATATTTGTAATTGTAATTATACTTAAACAAAAATATACACATACGAGCGGTTTATGTGCTAAAATAAATATCTACAATTTTTCGTAGACATATGATATAATAATTTTATAGCGTGTCTAATAACTTTAATTGAATTTAAAAATAAATACTTAATTTCCAAGCATTTACGCTTTACATAGACATTTAATTTAAAATATATATTAAATTTGATATACTAGTAGTTACACAATCATATTTAAAAATTATTTTATTCTTGAACTCATTTTTAAGCCACGTTTGCCTTCAAAATACTGTATGCTCTTACATTTACTTTATACTTTTATAAAATGCAACATGGGCACATTGAGTACATAAAAAAGTAGATATATATATATTATATCAATTGTCTAGTACCCACAGTACGAGATCTGCTTAGTTTGGGACTAGATGGCGCTGTTTGTTAGATGGTCAAATTTTATTGTGTTATTTTATTATCTATTTATATCAAATAACAGTTGTGTGTGAATGTAAGATGTTTCAATGCCCTGAATTAAACTTCAAAACAAATTGTGTGAGAATTTCTTACTAAAGCAATCGTTAATTTATATAGGAACATACAAATACTACATACCTACTCGTCAGTGAAAATAAACTCTTTTTCGACTTTTCATTAACTGTTCTAATATATTCGATAATTGAAAAGTTTCTTTCTAAAACCAATTCCAAATAACAAACCGAGGTTTTAATTTTAATATTAAAATTTTGAAACTTTATACACGGCAGTGATTTGAGGTTACTTTTCAGAAGTAGCTGGAATGTTTTGTTATATCATCAATAATTAAAAATTGTTAAAACAAAATGATACAAAAAGTCGACTGCCTCGTTGGTCTAGCAATTAGCGTAAGCAACTGCCAATCAATAGGTCTCAGGTTCGATTCGTGGGATGGGACTGCTGTTGGGTTTTTCTTACAAGAAATTCTTAATAGCAGCTCGGTGTATGGAAGATGGCGGTGTTTCCAGCCCGTGCCTCGGAGAGTACATTGAGCCATCGGTCCCGGTTGTCATGAACACCTATGACAATCGCCATTGCGAAGACAGTGCTATCAAATATACTGATAACTAGTTCAGTCTTCAAATTTAGTTCACTCTCAAGGTTGTGAAGGTACGATGCCAGTCGCTTCATGGAAAAAATGATGTTCAGGTAAAATCGGTGTCAGTAGTAGCCAACCCCAATAAATCTTGGGAATAATAAATGATAAAGGCAGGCAAACAATAAAGGGATCATATGGGGGTTAAAATAGGATTGGACATATAACGATGAGATGACGTCATTCCCTTAGGTATATTTGTTAATTTACCAATAACGTTTATAGAATATCAACTTGGCTAGGGGGCTGGACTTGCCATTGTAGTATCTATAGATTTAAATGAGGTATGTAACTAGTACCTAATGCAAAAGGCGGGCTTAATACGGTACTGCGGAGCTGTGTGTGGCAGGTGTATTTTTCAAACAACATTTAAACATGTAGATGTTTATAGAAATTTTATACAGTAAAATATTAAAATTAAATATAGAATTAAAAACGTGTAGTAATTAAATATAATGATAGTTAGAAACTGTCTTATAGAATTTATATCTACACAATTCATTTTAATTTAAACTAAAATGAATTATCGTCGTAGCTAAAAGTCTTTCACTTTCACTCATCATTAGAACAGGAATTGTTACAGATTTTATAATAAGATAAATATAACCGGAAGATTACAAGCATCTTATCAAATGATTCGATGAAAGGACCGAACTGAAGCGGCAACGTCAAAATAAAATAAGGCTTACTCCATACCTACTAAGATGGTGCGCAAGCGCGGAAGTAACGCGAGTTGATGCAATACAACGCAATCGCATTGTACCTTAACCTGTTAATTCTGATATAACGCTAATACTAGTCCGCTCGATTCATGGCAACTTTATCTATGTTGACGGGACGATGAAAGATCTTATACAACACATGCATTACGGTATTCAATTTATTACATAGCATGCGGTAGTTACTATAGATCCCATACGATCCAATAAAATAATCGATAATGTTATTATCCACTATTTTTAGATTGTTTACTTTTTTACATTGTTATCCTTTCTTACCGAGAGTTTTGATTTAATACATAGTCAAACTAAGCCGTTTTCTACTATAATAACTGGAGTGCTTATAACCTATCTAAGTACCTATGCTAAGTAGATGTAATATACTCAGAGACAGGCAAAGCGATCGTACTTCTTACATTCTTATGTCTTTGGTAGGATTTGAATCTACTGGTTTAGCAGTCAGGAACCCACTTGATCCACAAACCCGTAACTAAAGTCATGTAAATGACGTCATTCAACTGTCATACGTTTCAACACTTTTTCCGCTTAAAATACGTCCATCAAGTGTTACAAAGTAATAATTGCACACAATCTCCATAACCGGTAACGCACGTGCCCTCGTATAAAGACGCATTATAAGCCTAACCAAATGAGCACTATACTTAAAAATATCAATAACATATACCCGTGACTCTCATAATGTAATGTTTTGATTGTATAATAATTTTGCAATTGTCATATTTTTATTGTATTGTACATAAATATTGAACGCTGAACGCTGAACGCTGACCTTCTTCTGCACTTTGTAACTTGTTAACCTACATAAAGTACTATCTTGGTCAATGCAAATTGTTGTGGTGAATGCCACAATCATATCTCGGAGCTTTAACATCATAATGATAGAGTTTTGGATATTGAAAACAAAAGAACGCTTATTGTAAAAGGAACTACATTCGCTTAAATATTTGTTTTTTAATATTGCATGACCGCTTATTCATTATTGAGAAAGATTTTATACAAAAATATTTACTTATGTTGTTAACGTAATCTTTATGAGTGTAAATGTGGCATAATCTATAGATTGAAAGCCAGCAGATTATACTGTTGCCAAAGCTGTTACAGAATTGCTAGATCGCTTTGAGCATAGAGATTGTTTAGTATTCTGAGATACATAGATAGTCTTGTAACTGTTTATTGCATCGTTGGTTTGCAGTACCGAGTATTTGTACAGAACCTGAGACGTGAGCAGCAGTGGGTCAATCTGTCGTATTGCTTACTTGGTTACGCCAGTTGTTGCCTATTTGGGGCGCGAATCATCGTTGCATGTGATATTTGGTTTACATATCGAATTGCATGGCTTATGTTACAAGTCTTGGGAACTGTTAGGACAAATCAATATTGCAATAATTTGCGTATTCAACATTATCTCAGCCATAAGACGTCTACTACAGGACATATTTACATATTGATTTTGTATAAAACAAGATTTATACTTTAGGTTTCTTTTATGATTGTGACTAACAGGCTTTACAGTTCCTTTTTTTTGAGGTCACAGAGTATAAACTAAAATAGGAAATTAAATCGCAGTTAATGTGCAGGTGTCTTGCAAATTACTCAGTTAAACAACTGTTTTGTTTTGCATGTTCATTATGTGACCTATGTAACTATACTCCTTGCAAATATATCAAATTCGATTTAGAACGTGCTCTTGTGTTCCATAGATATTAATTAAAATTTATTACAGCCAGATATACTTGTATACAAATATACTTTTATGTATACCACAAAAGTGGCATGAAAATATTAGCTAAAATAAAAAAAAAAATCCCTACACAAGCACTTGATCGAGTAACTATACGCCAAAAATGCCTAACATTATTTTAGAAAAAACCTGATACTCTTACACTGTTGAACCGATATTAACCAAACATAGCTAAGAACCACCGCAAGAAAACTGACTTTCAAAAAAAAACTGCATCGACATAGCTCTATGCGTTTGAGAGCTACGATGCGACAGACCGACACACACAGACAGACATCAACGTCAAACTTATAACACCCCTCTTTTTGCGTCGGCAGTTAAAAAAATCAAAGAAAACGTTGACCTCACTATTAATTAAATTTCTAAAGCGTCTTTAAAATCTGACACAAAATGAAAAAGCTCTTTATAATGTAGGTATTGGCAATACTAACTATGAAATCTAGAGAATCCAGCAGACGGTATTAGTATGCCAATGTGGTCAGAGCTTATTTAAATTAGAAGAGAAGCTAAATATTAAATTGTATAATGTCAATGAAGTAGAAGATTCTAGAATAGAATGAAAAAACTAAATTTCATTGACACGTATGGTTTTGCCGGTCATTGCCAAATTTTTGTTTACACAAATTTTGTAAGAAGCGCTAATTTACAAATAAGTTTTATGTATTTATAAGCCAAGTATTTGTAAGATACTAATATTTTAATACTATATATAGTTTTTGTAGAATAAAGTAACAATCTTTTGAATGTCAGTAGTTAGGTGATCTGTAAATTACTTTCTTGAGAATTTTTTTTTTTATTGGAAGGAGGCATACGAGCAGATGTATCACCTGATGTGATGCGATTACCGCCGCTCATAGGCATCTGCAACACCAATGGCGTCATAAGTGCGTTGCCGACCTTTGGGGGATAGGGAGAGGGACGTGGGGAGGGGTTGGGGGATGGGCCTCCGCTATCCTCACTCACTCGGTGAAACACAACGCGGGCACTATTTCACTCCGGTTTTCTGTGAGGCTGTGGAATCTCTCCGGTCGATCCAAAAAATTTGTTACTACAGTTTTAGAAATAAAAATTGTTTATTTATAAAAGGAAATGATATCATATTTGAAATATATTTCGGTGTGTGAACTTGTTTCTATATACACAGAAACAAGTACGTATTGATCTGTTTCTTGATATTTTAGATTACATCTCTTTACCTCACTATGATATAATTTTTTTTTTGAAAGGAAATTATTGGCCTTAAGAATTCTGTCTATGAAAAGATTATACTAATGAAAAGTGTTTGTGAAGGTTGGCTCCCATATTTATTTATATTAACGATGACATTCACTTGAAAAAAAAACGCATTGACGCTAAGTTATCTTACGGAATTCTAACCTACAGAGTAAACGATTACAAATATTTAAGAAGACACCCCGAAGGTTTTTTTTTTATGTATGGCCTGCCGAAATGACTCTACTTTGCCTGATGGAAAGCATAAGCTTCTGCTTATTATTCCAAGAGTGGTGGTCACCATACTCATTGTTAAGTTTAGTGTATACAAAGCATTTAAAAGTATGTAAGTATGTTAAATATTATTTTGATATGATAAAACATTATATGATATCATCAAGTTTTAAAGTGTACAATAACACCGATTAATCTATTAAAAAACCGAGGTCCCATGTTTGTTTGTGTGTAGTTTTTAATTGTATATTTACTACTATTGCAGTCACTTATGAACACACTATATTACCTTTTTAAAAACGAGTTAGTAAGTTAAGCTTTTATAACGTTACCTACTATATTAAAACGTCAAATGTATTGCCAATTAAGTTAGAAATCAATTATGCCTACTAATACTTTTTCCAGTTTATTTTTAGAAGTCAATTGAATTTGTGTGACGTGTAGCATATATATTTATTACTTATAGATAATTTAAGCTACATCGTAGAGAACTCGGCTCTCTTAAATGGATTTGAATACTTTGAGCATAACATTTATGGATTCTGTAAACATATATATTAATTAGAAAGGATGTTCCTAAATCTCAGAAACTGTACTATAACTATACTAATGTCTTTTGTTCTAGAAAGTTGTGATAAAAGCTTTACAAATTAAACTTACTGTCTCTTTGATTTGCATCTGGTAAGTGTACCATTGGTATTACCGACATTGTTTACATGTGCTTTAGCATATTTGACATATCATGTTAACCTTGACATAACTAGTATTATTTATTCTGTGACATAACGCGTCCACGGTTGTGTAAAGTATACTAAGTATAGAGTGTGTCGACAATCACCTACATATTTATAGTTTTGTTAGTCGTTGTCCAGTAACATTAGTAAGACATTATCTGAACTCGTAGTACTGTTCATGACCTTGACATTTAATGTATTCGGTACTTACGTACGCATTAAGTTCTCGTAGAACCTGTCATATGCAATATAACTATAGTATAAATAGCAGTTATCCTTATTAATAGCTCAGCTAAGCTTATTTTTTTAGAATAATATTTACAAAGGGAAATTTAAAAATGTCTTAAAATTTTACATACGACCATTTTTTTAATGTTTGACCCTGCCAAAATGAATCTACTCTTCCTGTTGGAAAGCATGATCAGAATCCAAGAGTGGTGGTCACCATACTGCGAATGCAGACAATGCAACAATGCAGCATGGAGACCCACACCATGGCGGGCTAGTGATGCTTCTGCATCATTTGTCTCCGGTCTCGCACTCACCAACGAAATACGACAGCATGATCGCTGTCATTTACGTTGATTTTCTATATCAGGGTAGTACCGCCCCGTGCGAGCCGGCTCGTTCGTGCTGAAATCAGCTTGGCTCTACTACCTTGAAATAGATTATTCTGACCATTACATAAAACTCAAAAGTGTAGATTACAACTTAAATATTTTTACATATCTTTCTTTCTCTTTATCTACGCCTAATATATCGCAATCCTGGCTAAACATAGATAAGTCTAGGTAGAGAAGTAATTTATGTACCTACTTTGTTCAGAGGTTTTCTTATTTATTAAAACTTTGCCGATTAAAGAAACTTAACTACTATTTGAATATAATTTATTGGCTTAACTTAATTTTTGATGGATCGAAAGACCACTCTCTCTACATTGTAATGTATGTATGCTATGCTAATTATTTTCCTCGGTAAATAACTCGACCATATGAATATAAGTTCTGGTTTGAATAAAATCACACTACGTATGTTTTTTAACACCAATTTGTTCTCATATGCATGTACGGTGACGATGGGCATTAGGAAAATAATGACCGCCAATTTTATATGTTTCTACTTTATTTATTTTCAAACGATTTTGTGACCATTGTGACCACCACTCTTGGATTCTGCTTATGCTTGCCATCAGGCATAGTAGTCATTCTGACAGGGCAAAACATAAAAAAAAACGATTTGATTTAATAAACTTGAATTTTTTTTGAGTTAACATTATTTACCATTAAAAATGTGAGTAGTTAAATTTAATAAGAAATGTTGCGTACTTTTAACGTTAGTTTTCGATAGCATGGAGCAAAGTTGAAGGAAAAATATGTAGAATGAGAAACAAAATATGATTATTTACTACTACTTAAACTATAAAATTATTTGTGTTACAGCGACTTTCTTTTCATTTTGAAAATATATATACGTAGGAACCTACTTGTCAAAGTAGATTTTGGTTTAAACACAATAACAATTTATAGTATGTATGTGTGTGTAGTTGATGAATTCTTAGTAGAACCTAAGCTCTATGATCACGATCAGTTGTCGGCGTGTTTTTTGTCGTCCTAGATAAAAATATAAAATAATTAAATTGGTTTGAACATTTAAAAGTGGTTTAAAAATGACAATAATAAATCGAGATAACTAATAATTAGGTTATATATATAACAAATTACGTAAAAGTTTGTAAATACATGTAAATCTGGTTGAAATAGTAACTTTTATTGCGGCATAACATGCAATTATTTTCTTTGTGTAGTGTAGACCGCAAATTTTCTCTTTAGGTCTTGATCAGTGAAGGCATTATTATTTTAAGAAATGATATAGACACTACACACATTCATAACGTTTAAGTTCTACAGCTTTAGTATCACATTAACCTATTCCTATTCATTCGTTCTCTCTAGCTAATCGGGGTTAAGGGGTAACATTAACGAGTGCATGCCCGCATATGTAAATGATTTTAAACCAGTAAAGCCGGATTCAGAGTCGAAAAAACCACCTAATCTCTATGAGTTTCTTTAACGTGTAAAATATGTTTATTTTCATGCTTTCACTTATAAGTTTTTTCATATTTAATTTTAAAAACAAAAGCTTTCTTAGATAATAATAACAGGTCAGATATTGAATAAAACATTATGCGACTGATAACGAATCAGAGTTCATTCAATCCAATGTCCAACTATGGTAAATAGTAAAAGGAGATAACTTTGTTCATGCAATAGCGTATTGTTGGATATAAGGATATTGTGACAGATAAATGCGTTGAAGACGAGTCGTTGACGTTACACACTTTGATTACACGCATCGAGGAAATGACGTGCACCGAATAGTAAATGAAAGACTTTACGATAAATGTAAACCGTATGTAAATAGTCCAGCGTACTAGAAGCGTGTGTTCTCAAGATCAGAGACAGACTCGTCTCAGACTTTGAAAAAGATCGACTTTGATAAAATCAAAAAGCTTTTATTTCTTCATTTCAGGAATTTCGGCAACGCTACACTAATGACTCCAGTAACTCGGTTTCAAAATTCCATTTTTATGGAGAAGAATCGACAAGAAACTCCTTAAGTTACTCTTTGAAAAAAATCTGGTTATCAGGTTTTGTGTTACATTATTATTTATGTATGCCACAACAAAGTAAAAAGGCAAAATTAGTACTTAATTTTCAAATATAAAAAATGAAAACCATCCTAGAATGGATGAAAAAAGCAATTTACTAAGATTTATGCTATTAATACATGTACAAAAAATAAATTAGTGTTGCAAGTTTTAGAATAATTTTAATACGAGCTAAGACTTTTCGACACTTCATCTTATTTTAATTATACGGTGACAATGCAACTTTGTAGTCATAACTCAAGTTACGCCATTAGTGTTGCAAATTTTTATAAGCACATTTGATCGTATACATTCAGGTTGACCGTGTGATCGTTTGGCATATAAGTTATATGATAAAATGTTTTGAAATTAGTAATCGTGTTCAATAAGTAAAAATATATACATATATATTTGACTGCCTCGTTGGTCTAGTGGTCAGCGAACGCGGCTGCTGATCAAGAGGTTTCGGGTTCGATTCCCGGGTCGGACCATATATTTGTGTGATCCATAAATATTTGTTTCGGAGTCTGGGTGTTTTCTATGTATAATATCAATGTATTCACAAAAAAAGTATGTGTATGTATTTATATCAGTTGTTTAGTACCCATAATACAAGCTCTGCTTAGTTTGGGACTAGATGATGTTGTGTGTAAGTTGTCCGAAATATTAATATAAATTTATTTATTTATAATATAGCGAATCTGATCTGATATTGTTACAACACAATTGAAAATCTATAAATGACTACGTGAAGCAAAAACTTTGTACCCCGTTTTACAAAAAATATGGGGACGAAATATAGTACACAAGTATATATGGAGGAGGAGAGCAGAAAAAATAATTAATGAATGATGGTCGAATTTCGACCACCACCACTAGTATGGTTTTGATATCGGAAGAAGAAGGACGTTGTGTTATCTTCAATAGTAGATTTTTAATGGACTAAAAAAGTATAAAAAAAACTTAATTAAGAAGATTCTTCATTGAGACATTTGTAGCACTGTACAACATGACACTAACTGGTATAACAGGACTTAATATTTGCAAATGTTTGCGCAAACTCTCTCTGAGAGTCGCTTTAAAGTTTCAGAACAATCTTGTCATCAACTTTTTTGACACCAGCGAATGTGAACGACCTTGACTTGAAATATATTCATTTCAGCACCTTGCAATTCACGAGATATCTATCTCTATTTATGAGATATGTAACTGTTGTGGTATAAAATATTTCCTATTAACGTTAAAAAAACAGTTTCGTTATGGCGTCGATATAACGCGACTGCGCTAACAGAAGACATCAACGCCGAACCCCCATTGGTTTTACGTTTTACTGCAACCATTTTGACGTTCCTTCAAACGGTAACAAACATGTAACATGTAAGATTCTAGAAGGAATGTGTTATGCTTTCAATACTAATAATACGTACTACGATGTAAAGGAATGTAGTTTGATATGTGGTTTAACTTAACCAATGTGCGGTAAAACATACTGCTACTATTCACATGTTTTTAACAATCATTGTAGTTAGTGTAGTATGAGGTAGGCTGTTTCCATAGATAATTATAAATGAGGGAATTATAATAAAGATTTTATAAATACAGAGAGAACCTAGAAAAGTGTGTTGAGTGAGTGAGTGATGTTGAATATACTAGCGAGTATTTCTTTTGCGTTTTTTGCATGACAGTAGCTACGGTTCTGTGAGCTTGATACACTTGACTTGACTTGTAGTTTAAGTAACCCGTGCAAAATACTTTTGCATAGATCGAATTTTTTTTTCGAGTCGCTTTAACCTATTTAATAAACATAAATTAACTGACTCACACACACATTATGTTACTAACCATTTTTTTTCTTTTTTTTATGGAATAGGGGGCAAGCGAGCAGAATCACCTGATGGGAAGTGATTTCCGCCGCCTATGAACTCCTGCAACACCGGAGGCGTTACAAGTGCGTTGTCGGCCCTTGGGAGGTGGGGGAGGTGGAATAGGGAATGCTTGGGGTATGGGCCTCTGGCCGTCGGCAGATAGTGTTTTCTTATTTTATTTTAGAAGACACGTTGTTCTTTCTTTACATAGGAAGATTGTATCTCCTCTGGCATTTTATTTAACACAGTAGGAATTAAATAATCTTCTACTCTTTCACCGTACAAGTTATTAGTTTTAGGCAGTAGATATTTGTTTTTATGTACAATTTTTCTTAGGTTATTTGGTCTGGTCCTTTCAATCAATAATTCAGGTTTACAATTTAATGATAGTGTGTTAAAGTCGTATCTTTTGAAAACATTCATAACATTACAATAATGAAATCTTGTATATACTAACGAACAAAATATATCAACTCCGTATTAAAAAAAAAGTAACTATTTCAAAAACATATTGAATAGATTTGTTCCATTTTCAACATAACATAAAATAACTTTACATCAAGATTTTTAACAGAACAGATTATTTGTGTAACCGGTGATTGGCAACGAGTGCGACTGAGATGGTGCAACTGGCATGCACCGGAGACTTTCTCCTTTTGCACTTGTCAATGCGGTCACTGTCACTTTTGTATATAGCACGAAAGCTCAAACCAGTACAAGTAACAATTTATGTGTATTAGAACGGCTCAGTAGGTATATTTCGGCTTCCTCTAACACACTAATACGAGTACTCTTTTGACTTTTAATCAATATCCTTTCATTTATAATTCTCTCGAGTTTTATGTAAACAGTGCAGAGCTTAATAATAACGAGTTTTAAATTGTGTTCAAGGCTTTAGGAAAATAACATGTCTTAAAGAAATTTAAAATATCTTTTATCCTTTAGTAACTAATTTTATTCTAAAAATCGAATTACAGTGAGAAGGATTAAGTACTAATAACTATTAGCTCTTTCTAACTTTCTCATTTATATTGAAAATTTGTGGGATTTTCTTATGCAGCTAACATAAAGTGTGATGTTTTATGTTTGGTGTAAAACTTACTAAAAGCCTCGTTAAATCCTGTTTTATTTAAACTCTCTAAAGTATGTAATACAAATAAGTTGAGTACATAAAGGATTTCAAGTGAAATGCATTTAATAGAATTCCTTGTTGCCTTTGTCAGTAGCAGTCGAATAGTAATAATGCCTGTATTTGGTTACATGAAACAATTAAAAAGTAATACAACCGAGTCTCACTTAATTATTGAAACATGGAAGTAAAAACTTTCAGCTCTGACACTCTTCAACCAACAAGGAAGTGTGAATGAAATGCGTTGATAATTACCAGTTGTAAATCAATTTTAACCATTTTAAGTCGCATTAGACGTAACATTCAAGCTTGGTTTCATTTAAAAAGAAAATATTCCACCTTTTTGGATAGAAACTTAAAAGACAGAGGATATTACTTTCGATTTAGGGGATTCACTGTGGGAGAACCATGCTTTAGCATAAGCGAGATTTACTGAAGTGATACCACGACTTCCAATACCTTTCAACAAAAGTGTGACTTTACTGAGACCTGGAAACCACCTTCTTCTATTTCAGGGGAAAAAAATAAAAGAAATCCGCAGGTGTTATATTTTTTAAGTCCGCTTAGTCGTAGGTATACATTGCGGCCCAGCGGGAAGTTAACATGGCCTTACTAAAGTAAGTTTTTCGGTAATTCATAAAGTTTTTACAGAAATGTACGGTTCGAAGTTCACCGGGTCAGCTAGTTTGATATAAAAATTATGACTGAATATGCGTAAAATATTGCAACTATTTGATAACTGTCCTTGCTTTTACAATTATAAAGTTAAATTCCAATAATTACAAAATAACCGACTCACGGTATAATTGATTAGTTACCTCACTCATGTGAACAATTGTCATGGCAGGCATTAGTGTGCATTCAAACCCCAGTACCGCTGTATGTGTAATTGGCGATTGCGATAGACTCATGATTAGGTAGGACATGACTTGTAAAGTATCTTTTTACTTTCCTAGTCGAAAAGCCCTAGTATGAGCTGAAGTTAATTAAGTTGATATCAGAAATCGAAATCTAATAGAAGAGACCCTTCGATTGTTTCTGTTACCTATACTTAAACAATGTTACTTAACTTAAAACGTGTGTCAGTATGGGAGACAAGGGTTTTAAGTTAATACCTAAAGTCCCTCATAGTCCAACTGCAAATGTATCGACAGTCGAACAACGGTAACTTGGAGATAAGTTTTGTATTAATTAGTACGTTACTAATTTAAAAGACATATCTTTAACACATATACACAAATGTCTTCAAGAATATATCTCGGTATTGCATTTGTACCTATATCTCCGTTTTGTATCTGTACTGTTCTCTATTATGTACTAGCTGAACCCCGCGGTGTTACCCGCGGTTATTGTAGTACCGCGAGTAACGCCGCGGGACAAAGTTAGTCTAAAAAAGGTAGCCTAAGTTACTCCCCGGATCATCAGCTACCTGCAAGTGAAAGTCCCGTCAAAATCCGTCCAGCCGTTCCAGAGATTACCCGGAACAAACAGACAGACAGACAGACAGACAGACAGACAAAAAAAAAAATTAACTACAATTTTGGTATATGTATCGTGTATACATACATATGCATTAAGTAAAAAGCGGTTATTTTAATATTACAAACAGACACTCCAATTTTATTTATTTGTATAGATTGTTATTTCACATTCGTTTTGTATTTTACAAAATACACTTTATGGTTAGGATATTTCTTAAAACACTAATATCTATACAAATAAATAAAATTGGAGTGTCTGTTTGTAACATTAAAATAACAGCTTTTTCATCAATGCATATGTATGTATACACGATACATATAACAAAAATGTAGTTATAATTTTTTTTGTCTGTCTGTCTGTCGGTCTGTCTGTCTGTCTGTCTGTTTGTTCCGGGTAATCTCTGGAACGTCTGGACGGATTTTGACGGGACTTTCACAGGCAAGTAGCTGATGATCCGGGGAGTAACTTAGGCTACTTTCTTCAGACTAAATTTGTCCCGCGGCGTTACTCGCGGTACAACAATAGCCGTCGATAACACCGCGGGGTTCAGCTAGTCTATACTAAATATCATATGTCATAAATTGGATACTAAAGATCAATATAGTATGGCATTTTTAATAACATCATTTTCATAATGTGATTAACACATTAACCAGTGTGTTAATCAAAGACATTGTATGATACATGTCATGATGACGATACGACAATATGAAGCAACTCATATCGTAAACATTCTGCTTATTGCACGACAATTTAATAAACAACGTTGAAAAGTTTATAATTTATTCGGTTGATAAAATCGTTCCTCTTAATTTAGGTCATGAATTTTAGTTGAGTCATGCTGACTGAAGATTTGAAGTTGATAAATGAGGTTGTTGAGGAATAGAAGTACATGCATTTAATTATGTATTTTCGAAGAAGTACCTTTTTAACCTTTTTAACACATCTATGTGAGTTAAGGCACACATTTTTTTAAAGACTATTCTTGCATTATATAACCACACGCTACTGCAGCAACTGATATAGACCTTTCCATCGTAATTTTAACTACGAAATATATAACATTCATTATATTATGATTCTACATTCGATTTTCAAAAAATAATTATATCTTATTCCAAATGAAGCTTTAAGCAACAAATTTGCATTTAAATAAGGCCACGCCTTCCTAGAACGCACCCGCTGAACGTTGCTAAATTATTAGTATTAATGATTACATAACATTAAACATTTCCAATACACATAAATATTATTATATATAAACGTTGTCTTGAGACTTGGTCTTGAGACCACGACCATGGATTTTGGACTAGCAATCAACCGTGATAAGACGAAAATGATGATCGTGGATCGAGCTGACAATAACCAACCAGATGTCAAAGATATAGCGGGATGCGAGGTGGTTAACAGCTACGTGTATCTAGGATCCACGATCACCAACGCTGGAAGTTGCGAGGACGAAATCCGGAGACGTTGCGCCATAACTAGATCCTCAGTAGAAAAACTCACCAAGATTTGGAAAGACCGCAGAATAACCAGAAACACAAAGGTTCGACTAATGAGATGCCTAGTCTTTCCAATCTTTCTATACGGAGCTGAGACGTGGACGCTGAGGATGCGAGACCGTCGCAAGATTGACGCTCTGGAAATGTGGTGCTGGAGACGCATGCTTCGTATCCCGTGGACTGCGCACCGAACCAATGCTTCGATTTTAAAAGAACTCCAAATTAAAGAGAGGTTATCGTCGACTGTGCAACTACGTATCCTCAAGTTCTTTGGGCACATTACCCGTAACGAAGAATCTATAGAACGATTGGTGGTGCAAGGCAAAGTCGAGGGCCAAAGATCACGTGGACGCGCTCCTACGCGGTGGACGGATCTCATCAAGTCTGTCACACTATCCAGCATCAACGACAGCTCCCACTCTGCAAAACACAGAGCAACATGGCGTCGCATCACGAAGGAAGCGGTGGCGCAATATTCTGACCGGCACATGACCACGACCACTCTGACAAGAGTGAGCGACTGAGAAGAAAGAAAGAATAAACGTTGTAACTAATTATACATATAGCGTATGACTAGCTTATTATTTTCCACTGGGTGGGGTAGCCTAGCGACAAATAACTTTCTCTACACGATTCGTCCATTATGCATTATAATTTTATGAGATTGTACAGATTATGAGACATGCTCATAAAAGTTCACACCTCATTTTACCTCGTTAAGATTTTCTCACGCACAAACAAGATAAAATAAAACGTTTTTGTATAGTTTCCTTAAAAAATATTTTTTTACTTATTAAGGTCTGTATTATAACTGTAACAACAGTGCTATTAAGAGAAAGAGAACTTGATACAAACAAGGTATAGTAGGCCTTCTTTTTGCGTGTTACGTCCAGCTTGAGTTTGTTACCTCCTGACGTAAATCCCTCGGTTACCTTTACAAAGACGAATTCATTTTTGTATTTTATTATACAATTGAGATAATAAGCCCACATAAACTTATTAAGTTATCACTTATCTGAATATTTATCCTAGAATAGAATAATAATATTAGAAAAAAAATTACCAGATTTTGTATGATTTAAACTTCTTATCTCTTAAAGTATTATTATTTTACGGATTATTACTTCATAGGAATGCTGCACTACAATCCTTAGGAGGAAATATCGGGTACAAATGTGTAAAGATTTTAAGAATCTTTCCATGGTTATGATTTCCATACATTACAAAATCCAAGTTTTTTGATCTAGTCGTACTTTAAAGTAAAAAAAAATCAAACAGTCTACTTTGTGAAACTATTTAAGTTAAGTCGACTCTTATTTTGACAACACAAATACATAAATCTACTGTTGTGATGAAAATAAACAATAAAATAAAATATATAAATCCATAATGTTTATCGTTCATCACTTACTCGTAGGTCAGTAATCACAAATAATATAACAGTTTAGCACCCGTTAAACAATTAAGTGTGATGAATAATTTACCACCCGTCCGTCTCTGTAATGTACAATTAAATAATCATTACCATGACAATTTGTACCTAGAGTAGGTACAAATTGTCATGGTAATGATTACATGCGTTGGGTATTTGATGTAAAATATTAAATCATTAATTAAAAGGTTTTGTTAATCTTTGTATTAGCGTTTCACTTTTGATTTATTGATTTTTAACTGGCTTTAAAAAATGAATTTGTTAATATAAGTATCTATTTGTATTTGTGTGTGTAACGCTACATCATCACTTCACCATTTAGAAAGAGATTTGGACTTTTTATTTCCACTTTTTACAAGTAACACAGATAAGCCGCCCATGGACACCCGCAAACACCAGACGCGTCACAAGTGCGTTGCCGGGATGGGGAGGGGAGAAAGGGGAAGGGGGTTTGGGTTATGGGCCTCCGGTATCCTCACTCACTCGGTGAAACACAGCACAAGCACTATTACACACCGGTTTTCTGTGAGGCCTGTTATCACTCCGGTCGAGCCGGCCCATTCATGCCGATCATACTTTTTATCGTTCTGCGTAGACATCATAGTAGTCTCAATATTTTGTAGAAAACTGTTGTTTTACGAAATATTAAAAGTTACGTTCTATTCCGTTCAATGTATTTTCAATATTCCGTTACTGATACAACAATACAAATATTTGTCAAGTACTATAGAGTATCAATCTTCTAGTAATTGAAAAATATATTTCAATATATTAAATTAAAACGTGAATTGTTATAAAATGAAATAAATTTATTGAAATAAAATCTTTCTAACAAAAGTAAATGAAAAAAATGTATACATGTTGTTTATTATGACATTTATGCAAATCGCATTACCACTATTAAACATACACCTATCACGCACAGTCTTGTAACACCCAAAGGATGGACTGGAAGAAAATGTCTGCCTTGTGCAGTATGTTTGCAGCAAGCGTATTTGTATTTATCATTATAGCGCTTTTAAGGCTAAATGTGAGAAAACCAAAGAGCTTAAATGTGCCTTCGAGCACATTTAACCTCTCGTTGAGAAGGTTTTCGATAACCTTATCGATAAAAATACCTTTAAGAAATTATATAGATTATTCAATTTCATCGAAATACATATTTGTTATTTATTATTTCAATAATTGGATTCATTGTGTTGGTAATCTAATTCCTTGCTGAGATTAATGATCTATGGTGCAACGTTAAATAGCTTTGTTAAAATGGGGCCAGGTTTGAGTTGATGTTGTTCAGTACGCTCATTAAAAAATGAGGTCACAGTAGAGAAAGTTAGAGTCACAGTTGCAGTTGCAAGTATATAGCTCTTTACTAAAGCCTTTATTCAATCTTTGTAAAAGGTGGGTTGTTATTATCATTATTCTTGAGCTTTCCCTTAATACCCATCCGGGGTTCAGAACGTATGGACAAAAATTCAGAGTCGTCTGTGTGTGTGTGTATGTGTCTATGTAATCAGTTGAGACAATTGTGTAAATTTCATTGACTAGTAAACATCAAACAATGTGAATTTTAAAATTAATACTCACATAAACACTATTTTATACAATGTAATTGTATACAAAGTTAAATTGTATGTAGGTAATAAAAAAAGGAAAGTTAAAAAGATACAAGATAAGATCTAATAAAAAAATTAAACACATGAATAGACCATCTAACAAGTTGTAAGTATATATATAATAACAAGAGTGGTGTTACAAAATGTCTTCTAATTATGTTTTTATTGAAGGATAAATCTAATGGGATTAAAAAGTTGTTTCAGTTGTATGGAGAAAGTATGAGATTATTCTCACAGTGCCTAGCCTACTACTTTGCCTTTTACCTATCATTACATAAGCACCCATAATATTACCTTAGCTAATAGCTTGTTTTATTTTCGAGATTGTATTTCTAATAATCTCGGCTTACCATCAGATCAAATATTAAATTAGATAAGCATTGCTATGACAGCTGACGTAAAAGTTTTGTTTTTTTTTAAGTAAGCAGATAAAACCTTCTTTAAAAAAAAACACTGATCATAAAACTAGAATGAGGTCATAGACAATAGTCGTCTATACTATACAGATAAAAATTAACCTAATAAATAAGAAAATAATTAGGACGAGGTAATTTACGAGGCCTAAAAGAAGTATAGTTAAAAGATTATTAATTTTTGTTTGATTACAAGAATTTCCATCTCGTAACTTAACCGTTTCGGGAATACATAACTTATGCTACAGTATTAAGGAGTTAAGAGTACGTAAGAGTAGTAGTTCCCTTCGTATCCATTGAGTCAACGGTATTTATAAAGATCCAATATTATAATTACATGTTTAAAGGTAAAAATCCGCATTAAATTACCTTCCTACTTACTTTCGCAATACCTTTGCGATTGCGACCTTTTTTTGCTGCTTTTGACCAAGCAAAGGGACTATTTCATTCAAAATGTTGTGCTGTGTTATGTATTGGATGGATTGTTCCAAGCAATGTTCTTCAGAAATTCAATAAAGGTAAAGATATGACAGAAAAAAAATCCAATTAGAAATAAGTACTTGATAAACAATGAAGTGATTATAATATCATAAGCAGTGTCTTTATCCATTAATTACGCACGCTTAGAAAGGGCAAACGAAATTAACAATAGAACTTGCAAACGCAACAAAAACCGTTGAAACAGTAATGTACTGACTTTAGTACATAGTCACTAATTATTTACCAGCATTGTTCAAATGTCGCAAATATATGTCTGAGAACGCGTTGAGGCTGGATTTCATGGCAGAACAAAATAAATACATATTAATAACTGAAATCTGAAACACTTAATCATAAAGTAAACAAGAGAATCACAATATAATACCATGTTATATACAATTCAGAAATATTTTGGCGTTGTCACAAGACAATTGTAGATTTTAGTTATGTAATAACTATACAATCATCTATTCAAGTATCTGCTACTAATATTTTGGGCGTTTATTGGGCATTAAGTTGAGCTACGTTATTCTAAATTGGTAATGTTTAAACTATTTAACATAATCTCAGATTGGTTAATGTTAAAATCCTTTAACAAGATCTAATATTTTTGGTGTAGATTAGGTGATCAGGGTCCCGCGGATATCCTTTCTGGAGCACAGCTACAACTAGCCATGTTAACATTCCGTAACGTAAATTTTAATGGAAAACTAACAACTAACGTCTTTGACGTTAAGTCACGTGATCAAAACAAAATATTAGCCAAAAAAATATTAATAATGCTAGAGAATAGAGGCTTATAAACTATGTGAAAAGGCTTATTACACAGTTTTGGATTAATTGGATGACAAATTTGCTTCAGATTGATGATTCTCACTTCAGCACTTACCTACGTATTTTGTGTGAAAGTGATAGATATTTTTATTTTTATTGTTTGTTGTTTTTATATCAAGTGAATTCCTTTGTGTATGTTAATGTGAGTATAGCCTAGGCTTATAATATAAGTTCATATTTAGTATATTTCTGGTGGTTTTGACTGTTTCCCCGGCCCACCCAAATGTCCTACAGGCGGTAGTGTCGTGCTTCGGGTCGTAACACGATGGCTGGGGCTCGTATGCCGTCTGTATGGACAAGCTGGCTTAAAACTATGGACCCTTCTTCAAAAAGCCAATCCAAATCCTATACTGTACTCGCATAGATTTTTGTTTTGAAATCAATGTTCTCAGACTTAAAAAAAAGGGACATTTCTGTGGTTTATTTCGGAATTTCTTCCCAGAGTGAGTCGTAGGAAATGTCGGCCTCTTCTAGCAGTAAAGTCTGACGTGTAAAAATATCTGAATAGATTTACTTGCAATAAATATCATTTCATTTAAGCTATTGTAGAAAGAGAATGAATCAACGCAAAACACTAACAATTTGGCTAAGGGGGCTGGTCCCCCGGTTAGGTACCCGAGACGGCGTGCAGTTTTTAGTGGGATTGATTTCGACATAACCACTGCTGGATGGTGTTCGTTATATTTAATCACAGATAGAGAGAAAAAAAAGGAGGTTAGATGATTTCAGAGTTTTGATGATAAGAGTACAAGAGTCTTCTAAGACATTTGAAATCTCAACTCTCTAAATTATTTGGTTCCTTTAGTTCTTGACTTAAACTACGATAACATACAGTTTTTAAAAGAACTGTTATACAAAATCATTAATAGGAATTTAATGAGTAATGACGACCACTGTTTTAAGAACATGGTGCTGGGTAATAACCTTTTTTTATAATGTGTTTTAGTTTATTTGTAGACCTATATTGAATTCGCGGGTGGCATTCAATTGCCGAAATAAATAAAACTCATTTTGGGAACCTTTTTTTACTACTACGTTGATTGCAAATGCCAAATCAATTTCTAATCACACAAAAAAGTTTTATTAAGCTAACCAAGATAGCTTCTGGAGAAAGTATATTCCTACGTCATATATTATTAAATCAATAGAATGTATAAGACCGACCAGCTGGGTCAGCAGATTACAGAGCACGTAGATAAAGACACGGTTTATCTCAGCGAGAATAAGAGGTGACTAAATACATTGGAATGAATCATTTCAATATATAAATAATGAATTGTAAGCAAGAGACAGATGCCACCATGTAACAATTAGAGTATTATGGAGCCGTGGCTCCGGCATAATAAATACTGCTCCCAAAGTTATTTATTGCCGTTATTATTCTTCTACTATAAAGTTCGCTATAAAGTACTTTTTTTAGTTGAAAAATTCCTATTAGGTAGTTACTCACAGATACTAACTCAGCTAATGTGTTCCTTGATTTGATTATAATTCGAAATTCCGGAGGAATAGATTCTTTATAATGATTGTTATAAAATTATGTGACATTTAGACTCTCTTAAGCGAGTTTAAAAAAAACAATTGATGTCACAACAGTAGGTATGTGTTTTTAAGAGATCCTAAGTTGGCTTTACAATAGCAATCCTCCGAAAAGTATTCATTACGAAATAAAGAAAAATAATTTATATTAGTCCATTGCCAACGTAGCTCAGTAATTACTCCTAGTAAAATACATCCTTTTGTGCTCGGCGAGAGATTAAAGCCACGGAATTGTCAAACTGCAGTTTACAGCTAAGCGGTATTTCATAAACGGAAATAATAAAATTGTTATTGTTCTTGCTATTTATTTTACCTTCAAAATAATTGGCAAAATAAATATTGGCAATAGCTGTACAAAGGACGTAGATTATTTTTAGAGAGAGAGAGTGGAAAGGTCCTTTTTGCACATTATAAAGGGCATGTTTCAGAGAATTAAAGTAAGTAATAGATTATGTAAATAAAAAATATTGAAGGGTTCTTGTGGCATGCAATATTCTGAAATAAAAAGAAAACGCTAATATTTTCGTACCAAACATATACTAAATATAATGATGTAATAGGCTACATACATACAACCTGCAAAAATGTGTGAAAATGTTGAAGAAAAACCTCAATACTTATATTATTCTTGAGCCTCGTTAAGAGAAAAATTAAGGCAGCATCTACCATATTATTAAAACTTAATTACTTTAATTGTGTAAACAAAACATCGTTCTACTCCTACCGCGAGAAATGACACCACAGATCACTATAGAAAGCACACAGAGCAATGACCTTGATGTCTTCACTTCACGTCTGTAGGTCATTTTGGAATAGTATGCCACAAGGTCATCTCTATGGCATATTAATGGTTAAAATTTTAATATATTTAACATTAATGAACGACCAATGTGTTAATAATTTCACAAGCTCTTGGACTCGGCATTGGTCGCGATGATGTAGATTTTGTAAATCAATAGAAACATTAATAGCAGATGTTTTTCTGTAAACTTGTACATTATTGTGATGTTATTGTGACCTAGTACTTATATGTTTTTTGACAAAAATGCGTGTTTCTCCATTTCATTTTTGTAGTATATACGTTTAGTATAATATTTTTTTTAAGGTAAGGACTAAGGTATTGGCAACTGTAGATTATTTATTTGATGCATAAAGATACTGTCTCAATAATATTACAAACGCGACATTTTTTTTTATCTTTTTTTATTATGGTATAGGTGACAAAAGATCAGACGCATCACCACGATGGTAAGCGATTACCGCCGCCCATAGACACCCGCAACACCAGAGGCGTCACAAGTGCGTTGCCGAGGGAAAGGGATGTGGGGAGGGGTTGGGGTATGGGTCTCCGGTATCCTCACTCACTCGGTGAAACACAGTGCAAGCGATATTTCACACTGGTTTTCTGTGAGGCCATGGTATCACTCCGGTCGAGCCGGCCCATTCATGCCGAAGCGTGGCTCTTCCAAGGTAAAAATATAATTATACATTTATGAATGTTTGTTTCTCAGTCACTTCAGAACAATTTAACAGGCCATGACACTAGAAACGGTGATAGATTTTAGCTCAGATTAGTATGCAGGCAAATTTTTATTACAAAAATGATTAACGAAATCGAAATATGTAATATTGTATCTTTTATTAAGGAATATCTTACGTAGGTGAAAACCCCGCCACTTACGCCACTTAGCGAAATGGAGCAGAATAAACCTTTCTATAATGTCAGAATCTAAGTGAATTCTAAACTTGAATCAGCCTGTCCTATATAAAATTGGAGTCTTAGGAAAGAATGCATAAATAGAGGTCAATACTTCACTATGTAAATAAGGTTATGCCTTGTAATATTTGCATTCTAATAAATAGCAAGCATTAGTTGCCTAACATTTATATTTGCATATCGATTGAATACTTGCATATCAAATAGTTTACCAACTTAAAAAAAGGAGGAGGATGTATTTCTTTGGCCGACCCCAACTTCAAAAATAACAATCATTGTAGACACAAGAATATACTAACTTGTTGTACTTCGTTATTTTGTTTCAAAAATTTAAATAGGATTCTTTGTTAAAATTTAGTTTTTTTATTACACAAAATTAAATCATCTTGTAAACACAGACACATCGTTGCTTGAAGAAATGTATAAAACCTGAAAGAGTTTTAAAGTATAATATGTGACATGTACCCTTCCCTTCACCAGTACTCAGTTGGACAGCTTACAAGTGATGGCATGGTGCTGAATGTTCTTTCTAAAAAGGTCTTCTGGTGGTTCACATGACACGTCAATTATCCACACGGGCCCGTAGTCTACTATTATTCTCATATTAGCCTAACATCCGCTAAATACAAATCAAAATACTACTAAATGTACAAATAATTTAAAGATGTGCAATAAATCTGTCTTGTTGACGTTGTTCACTAACGTTGTAAGCTATCAAGTCAATTAATGGAGCTGAACTGTACGTATTCACGTATGAGAAAATGCTGCTGTAGACTTTATGATATACTTCATCATTCAATTATTAAGATTTTCATAGTAATGCATTACTAACCACAAATTCAAACAAGTTGTAGAAAATCAATACAATACAACAAGTGTAACAGACATCATACTAACTAAAGTGATGTTTGAAGAAGTAGACAGATATTTTATAAAGTAGTGAGAGATATATATATATCTTTATATATGTGTAGATAATAAATAAATAAATATTTCAGACATCTAACACACAACGTTATCTAGTCCCATGCTAAGCAGAGCTTGTGTTATGGGTACTAAACAACTAATACAAATATACTTTTTTTGTAAATAAATACTACAGATATTATACATAGAAAACACCCAAATTCCGAAACAAATATCTCATGATCGCACACGCCAACCGCGAGACCAACAAGACAGTCGATAAGAGAGAGTCTCGCCAACAATCTCAACAGCTTGACGAGTGTTTAATTTATTGTCATGTGTAAAATGTTGTTGTTTAATAAAAAAACTAGCAGTTTATGTTACTGATTCCACGAGCACTTTACTTTTTTCCGGATAAAAAGTAGCCTAGTGTTAATCCACGGAGTCAGGTACCTCTACCACAATTTATCAAAAAAAAATAATATAAATATACGGTCGAATTGATAAACTTCCTCCTTTTTTCGAAGTCGGTTAAAAATAAGTCCAGTTGTTTGATCATGAAGTAATAAACATGCAAACACATACACTCACAAACTTTCGGCATAATAAAACTAATTATTAATCTGATTTTTAATTTAATTTCTTGTTGTCTTAATTTGCTTATTAGTATATGATGATCGTTTCAAAATATGACAACTATTATGAGTGTGATCTTCAGAAAAGTAAGTCCTTTCTTGTTAAATAAATTAGTGCTAAGGTTCTTAAAAATACCACTACCTACCAAAGAATTTGATCTGTGATAGGGTTAGGAATTGGAGTAAGACTTTAAGACAGGCGGCATAATCATGTACCTCAAATGCTGTATTTCATATGCCATCAATAGAGATTTAAAAAAGAATTTTGAAACAACCTAAAAAGTAAATAAAAGTATTGCCTAATTGTTACATTCTTTGTTAACGACAACAGATTACCTACATACAAATTGTCTCATTGAACTGTCAGGAATCTGTTAAACACACGAGCGTGTGGTGTTTTCACAATACATGCTGATTTGCATGTTTACGCCACAAGGGAAATTTCTTTTTTCATGATGTTTTATTGAACAGAAATGTTCCGTGAAAACAAATAAGCTGTGATGTGGGAAATTAGCAATAAATTAGTAATACTAAGCTTAGATTACAAAAGGTACTGAGATAGAACAATGGTTACTAATTTTAACGTCACAAACCGAATTATATTAGTGAAATGAAACTGTATAATATTAGTGGGTGTACTATTTTCATTTAAGTATGGACTATGTTTAGTATTTGCTCATAAAATAATAATTATTGCCATGATTGTAGTATGTAAATATTTATTTTATCGTTTTAAATATTGTTAGTCGGAAGACGGATAAATGATTCAATTATAAAACCTAACATTACAAGAAAAACCATGGAATAAATTTCTTTCGTTTTATGTTCAACTAGCTGAACCCCGCGGTATTACCCGCGGTTATTATTGTACCGCGAGTAACGCCGCGGGACAAAGTTAGTCTAATAAAAGTAGCCTAAGTTACTCCCCGGATCATCAGCTACCTGCCAGTGAAAGTTCCGTCAAAATCCGTCCCGCCGTTCCAGAGATTACCCGGAAAAAACAGACAGACAGATAGAGAAAAAAAAATTTAACTACATTTTTGGTACATGTATCGTGTATACATACACATGCATTAATTAAAAAGCTGTTATTTTAAATATTACAAACAGACACTCCAATTTTATTTATTTGTATAGATTTACATGATTATACCTCAGAACCTTCTCGAATGTGTATCTTCACTTATTTTCATTTTCACGCTGTATTATTTGTTATTGTGTTATTAATATATAACTAGTATTGTAATACAATATGTCTAGAAGTTAATACATTCAACCCAGATGCTGTTGTATAGGACTGGGTCAGTTGGCAGTCAGCGAAAGTATTTGTTTTCTCTTGAGACTCGGTCTGGTTTAACTTCTTCAACGTCAAGCGTATAGAATTTCTTTTTACGATGAAAGTTATTAGAAAATTGATTAGTGCTAGCTTTTAGGTTAAAGGCCAGGGTTTGATTTAAAGTTAGAAAACGAAAACTGACAATATTGGAAAAACATTTTATTTTATTGTAAACTAGCTTTTGCACGCGGCTTCGCTCACGCAGGCTCTTATCCCCTGATTTACCCTCTTAGGAGTGGAATTTCAAAAATTCATTTCTTAGTGCTCATTTACGTTATATAAAGAATCTACATGCAAAATTTCAGGATTCTCTGGTCCTTTCAATCCTATAATATATATATATATATATATTATAGGATTCTCTGGCGAATTAACACAATGCCTTATAAGTGTAACAATTGTAATAATTATTACATATATTATTATTGTTTAGGCAATAAAGAATTGCTTAAACAATTTTATTTGATCAACTGATGATAATGATTAAATGCAAAGTATTTTTAACTGACTTTTAGAAATTTATCTCAATAACATAGTATTTTTTTTGTATTTTCTTTAATGGTAAGTTCCTCCTATACGTAAATTTTACAAAGCAATAATTACAAACAAGATACATTTCTAAATTGTAAATTTTAATTTTACGGTAGGATCATCTTAAATATCAGACCTTGCCTTTAAATACTATTGTATTGTATTGTATTTATTCTTTATTGTACATAATACACACATAAATAGGAAAAACAAAAATACAAGAAAGTTACATGTACAAAGGCGTGCTTAACCCAAAATTGAGTTTTCTTCCAACAAACCCTGAGTGAATAGAGGATAGCAAAGAAACGTAAGGGCATAGTCATGTGTACTTATGAATCAGAAAAATAATAATACTAATTTATACAATAGAATTTATATTATACATACATATTACAAGTTACACATATACGATATTTATGCGTAAATACATACAGGTACTCATACATATATACATATTGTCTGGTTATTGAAGGGACAGATAATAATCTCTGGTTCTCTTACTGAACACACTCAAAGGACTGGCGCGTATCGCACGCGGTAAGGAATTCCATAGCCGAACAGCTGCAACACTAAAGGATTTATTGTAACAGCTCGAAGTATGGGAAGGAGTTCTAAGAAGGAGAGAAGAGGAAGAGCGACAGGGTTGGCTTCTGGGAATAAACTGCTCGATGCGGTCGCGAAGATATGAAGGAGAATTGGAGTTGTAAATAGTAGAATACAATAAGGAAAGTATGTATAGATCTCGACGCTGACGAATAGGTAACCACCTTAGTTGTTTTCGGAATTCTGAGACGTGGTCGAACTTTTTCAATCCAAATATGAAGCGGATACAAAGATTTTGTAGCCGTTCTAGCTTACTCCAGAGTTCTTCTGTAGCGTCAAGAAAAGAAACATCGGCATAATCAAGAATTGGAAGGAGAAGGGACTGAGAAAGAAGGATTTTAGTCGAAAAAGGGAGTAAATTTTGAAGGCGTTTGAGAGAATGATATGTTCCGAAAACTTTCCTACTCACCTCTGTAATATGTGTGCTCCATGACAAGTTGCAGTCCATAACGATCACAAGATTTTTAACTTGTGTTAAATACGGTATAATAGTATTGTTATAAGATACTGTAGGTAGTGAAGTCAGATTGAGACTATTATACATGTACCTGCCACCAATAATGATAGCCTGAGACTTTGCGGGATTGACAAGTAGCCCGAACGATTTTGCCCATGTATAGATATTCTGGAGATCATTATTGATTTCAGTGACAGCTTCCGTGACCTCATTAACCTTAAAATGACGGTAAAGCTGCAAATCGTCTGCGTAAAGATGATAACGAGAAGAGATGACTTTTGTGATAGCATTAATAAAAATGGAGAAGAGTAGAGGAGACAATACGCCACCCTGGGGAACACCCGCAGCAAGATTACACCAGTCGGAGGACGACTCTTCCGAGCGAACCACCTGCGAGCGACCCCGAAGGTAAGAACTGAACCAAGCAATTACAGATCTAGAAACATTCAGAGACGATAGAATGCCCAAGAGGATGTCAAAATCAACTGAATTAAAAGCGCTGCTGAAGTCCAATAGAATCAATATTGTCAGTTGTTTATTTTCCATAGCCAATCTAATATCGTCTGTTATTTTAACTAGTGCGGTCACAGTGCTATGACCAGTACGAACTCCTTTCATTTCTGTCACAATATACATGCCTCAATATTTTTACATTGGAATTCAAAAGGTGAATACTGTGTTTTCAATAAAATTGAAACAATTTTAAGTTTATGGGGTGAGACTATATCAAAATTAGTAATGAATGAAAAACGTCATCAGTGTATGATAGTTGAAGTAATACAAGATTCAGTTGCACCTAACTTTTGACATAAAAAAGTTGTTGGAGCTAAAACTCCAGTCATTGCTATGCACGACGCGGTCTAATAATCTTGACGATTCATCAATGCATCTAGAAACGTACTTTAGACGTACTTGCTATGGTACAACCTTGTCAATTCTTAAATTAACGACTATTTTCTATGCATATTGAAATAATTGAACTGCTCTTGCGTAGAGAAACAATATAAAATAGAATATATATATATAGAATAAATAGAATTTTTATACATTCTAAAAATAATTAATTAAAATAATGACAACGTAATTTTATAATGACGTTGAGACATAGACAGTTAGATACTAATATAGGAGATGTCTCAAAGCACTATCACATTAAGCTCTAGTATATTTAAAATTTTAATTTATTCATGCGTAGCGCTCTCTTTCGTGCCACCAACATTGAAGCCATGATCTGTTCTTTTGCATTAAATATCGAAAACCCCTAGATCAACATGTTCGTATTAACTATGCTATTGTTTAGCTATGATCTACTTTGTACTTTGTGAGTGAGTACAGTTTAGGGAGTTTACTTATTAAGTAGTAGCTTCTACCCGTGGCTCCGCCTTTGTTTATGATGGTTACCACGGTAAAAGTAGCCTATGTTTTTCCTTAATAATCATAGTATCTCCATGACAAACATTGAAATCGGTGCAGGGGCTTAGCCATGAAAGCATATCACATAAACAGAGTTTCTTTCTAAGTGATAATATTAATAAGGACGTTTCGAGTTATTTCTCAATATTATTTCCAAGTAAATGTTGATTAAACCAGCAAAAAGATTAAAAAATAGTTCCCATGTTCATGAATTGAACGTCTCACAATTTATATTTGAAATTGTATCTTTAACTATAAACTTAAAAGGTTTTCGAATCTTTCCAAGAATATAATATTATTGGCTAAACGTTAGTGGCTAATACTGTCTTCACATTGAGGCATATTTACCTAGCCAATACTAAAATGCCAATGAGACGACACGTGACATGGTTTTTGAATATAAAGTTTTTTAGCCTAATTTTTAACATTATTCGTGAATATTGCTATGCTCAATATGGCAATTGCACTTGACAAAAAAATATTTAGCTATCGATAACTATTTGTTATATCATGGTTGTAGTTAAAGAATTGGGTAGTTATCACAGAGGAATGTAATAATATAAATAAATAGGTAATGAAGCATAAAAAGTAGTATTTATTATTCTTTTTCTTCATCGTATACTACATACTGGGTTTGACCGCTCCTCTACTCTACCAGTAATGAGTTTATTATTTAATAGTAGATACCAAGTGTACAAAATATTTAATGCTAAGTTGCGATGCTAAGTTATATATAGTATAGAGTTCGTATAGCACCGGAAACAAGCTTAGCTACCCTTCAATTTTTGTAATGGATAGGGAAATTATCTATAGTTTTAAATCAGTTCAACTTCTTGAAATATGTAGTTTTTATAATATCTTACTAAGGATTCGGTACTTTTCAAAAGTATCTACTAATATGAAGGTCTGTAATTTGAGCGATGATACAATCCAAAACACGGTGAATTAACGGCTAGCAAGCCATTATCAGCAAAATTGTCTTTTGATGCAACAACAAGGAAATGTTGTGGTTGTGATACGCAGTACTGTATAGGGTATTATGAGACACAATAGTTTGGGAGCATCGGACTAGAACTCGTACAACGTAACTATTATGTATGTTATGTCACCGTACATATTGAGGTCGGTCAGTAATGCCCTGGTCATTAGGCCGCAGTTTTTGAGGTGTACAGCGAAAAGAGCGAGATGAATTGCTGTTCTACATTGATAATGTCTTTTTAAATTGTACTTATTATTGAGTGACGAATTATTTCGCGTTGTTTATTTAATAGGTAAGCATGTGTTATGTAATCTGTTAACGCGTAGACTCTGTTTTGAAGTTATGCGCCTAGAAGAATGCGGTTAGTATAGTAACGCGGTAAGTATATACGTGTATGTGTGAATTATGAATACTTATACTACTACTTACAAATTTGTGCGTTGATTTGTGTAGTTATTTCAAAAAACAGTCAGTTCTTTTCTCCTTTTTCAATCTGTTTATCTGTCTATACCTGCCCATGCAGTAGTACTTACATTACAGTTTGGAATCGATTTCCATTTATCCTGGCCGTTGCAATTTCAGTAGATAAATATTATATGACTAGCTGAACAACGCGGTGTTACCCGCGGTTATTGTCGTACCGCGGGAAACACCGCGGGATAAAGCTAGTCTAAAAAAAAGTAGCCTTAATTACTCCCTGGATCATCAGCTATCTGCCAGCGAAAGTCACGTCAAATTCGGTCCAGCCGTTCCAGAAATAACGCGGAACAAACAGACAGACAAAAAATTTTCAACTACATTTTTGGTATATGTAACGTGTATACATACATATGCATTTAGTAAAAAGCGGTTATTTTAATATTACAAACAGGCATTCCAATTTTATTTTATTTATTTTTATTTGTATAGATGTATAGATTCGTTTAACTGCATATGAAGACATTCTCTAGGTTTACTGAGTATAATTTCTGTTACACATATTGTATTGTATTGATTTTCTACAACTTGTTTGAATTTGTGGTTAGTAAGGCATTCCTATGAAAATCTTGATAATTGAATGATGAATTATATCATAAAGTCTACAGCAGCATTTACTCATACATGAGTACGTACAGTTCAGCTCCATTAATTGACTTGATAGCTTACAACGTTAGTGAACAACGTCAACAAGACAAATTTATTGCACATCATTAAATTATTTGTAAATTTATTAGCATTTTGATTTGTATTTAGCGGATGCTAGGCTAATATGAGCATAATAGTAGACTACGGGCCCGTGTGGATAATTGACGTGTCATGTGAACCCCCAGAAGACCTTTTTAGAAAGAACATTCAGCACCATGCCATCACTTGTAAGCTGTCCAACTGAGTACTGGTGAAGGGAAGGGTACATGTCACATATTATACTTTTAAAACGCTTTCAGGTTTTTATACATTTCTTCAAGTAACGAAGTTTAAGTGTTTACAAGATGACTTATCAGCTATCTGCCAGTGAAAGTTCCGTCAAAATCGGTCCAGCCGTTCCGAATATTACCCGGAACAAACAGACAGACAGACAGACAAAAATTTAAAAAAATGTTATTTCGGTACATGTATCGTGTATACATACATATGTATTTGGTAAAAAGTGATTATTTTAATATTACAAACAGACACTTCAATTTTATTTACTTGTATAGATAAAAAAATAGGGTTATGCGACATCAAAACTAAAATCAATGAAATAGTGAACAGTATCCGATTCAAAAGCAACACAACAGCTGATAACACTGCGGGGCGCAGCGCAGCATATTACGTATAATTATGTTCAGAATGTATATGTATGCATGTACCTAAGCATATTTATCAGCAGTCTGGTAACTAAAGTACAGACTCTGTCAAGTTTGAGAGCAGACTGCCCTGTGTGAGATCTTATAAGATAACTAGCTTTTACACGCGGCTTCGCTCACGCAGACTTTCATCCCCTGATTTACCCCCTTAGGGGTGGAATTTCAAAAATTCCTTTCTTAGTGCTCACTTAAGTTATATAAAGAACCTACATGCAAAATTTCAGAATTCTAGGTTCAGTGGTTTGGGCTGTGCGTTGATCTCTGGGTATGTCAGTCAGTCACCTTACTCTTTTATATATTTAGATATCATTATGAATTAAATTAAATATGAATATGGATGTTCGGAAAATGTATAGTAGTAAATTATAATAATAACGTGTTGCGCAAAAGACAACCAGTTTGCAACAACTACTGCTATATGTAGTCAGCACTTAAGCTAATGTGATATTGTTGTCATTGCGCTAGTGGCCGATGTGCGACCATAACTGGCTAATGATTAAAAATACAACTACTTAAATATCTTGTAGGTAAGACTCCGCTGTTTATGGCCGAAGTAGGTGAACGATTTTCTATTCTGAACGCCAATATCAGCTTATTTATGTCAAACATTACCAATGTTTACTCAAAGTCTTCTTAGCGTTGAAATTATCTCAAAAGTACGTATATATATTTATGTAAAAGTAAATATACTCGATAAAACTATGCTTCTTTTAATATTTAGTGTTTTAAAGTTAAAGAGTTCATTTCATACATTAACTTGCTGACAGCGAATCCACATCCCACAAGATTTTTCATTATGTTCGGCTGCTATTGATCGTGATATCACATGGTTTAAGGTAAGAGCACCAGTAGATGACCACTTAAGGGCGCAAAGTTTCCTTTTTTCGTGCTTTACCTGAATTTTGTTTCGATTTCAATCAGTTTATCTTTTAAATTCAGATAAAGCATTTAATCTAAGCATGGGCAATGTTTTTCTTGTATAGTTATAAAATTAAATAAAAATATAAAACAAAAAATATTACGATTTCAGTTAGTAGTTGACCATGTTAAAACTAGTAGATAACTCTATTTAGCATCAGTAGATGACCGACCAGATGGCCAAGTTACAGTAAGTTGCAGTTGATGTTATGGTGTTTACTTGACCTAGAGTAGTTATTGGTTCTGATTCCAGCACACTGTCAGCAGCTACGATGTCTAATTGCCCCAAAGTGATATCAAATGTAAAGCCACAAAGATCAATTTCTAGTGATTCCGGTGTCGGCAATATCAGTTCGTCACTAACAGTGTAATGCAACGCAGCCGCTGATAGTTCAATTGTGGTTTCCAGAACACCGTCAGTAATGCTAGTAGCTGTTGGTTCTGATGCTGTCTGAAGATTCATAGATTTCTGCAGTAAAATAAAATTACATACAATTTCATCAGTAGTTGACAGTCTCGGTCTATTACTAGAAAATGATGGTAATTTTGAACGAGTAATGGACGACCCCACATGTTGGATATATAAATATTTTCTAAACAATATAATAAATCCTAAACAAATTGGAAAATCAAAATAGTTACTATTAACAAGGTTTATGGATTCCTATTATTTTACGTTTAAATAGTGTAGCTGTTATGAAAATTGGTAAAAATAATCAAAGAATATGTTTACGCTGGGTCACTCAACATAATGTGTAATATTGCAAAAATTGCGCGCCAAATGTGGATTTGGCGCGCTTTGATGCACAGAGTGCAGTATTGTATTTTAAATATGGAATCAGTTTGAAAATATGCCGTGAATTCTTATTTTATCGGTTTATATGTGTAAATGGTCAACTATAGGTACATGGTCAACTACTAGTACTCTTATTTTATGGCCCTCTTAGATAACTAGCCTATTCAGCACTAAATAATTTTTCGAGATAAACAAATTGTTACTGTAAAAAAAACACCAACTAAGCAAATAAGAAAAAAACAGTTCAACTTCATAATATTAGTTTTTAAAGAAGCAAGATCTAAACTTATTGAGGACCGTAACTATATATTTTCTTTATCTATTCTATCATTTAACTAGGATCTACTTAGCTAATACAGGATGGTGGATATAATAGATACCCATCTTACACCCTTTATTTATGTTATCATTAATCGTTCTCCGTTCTATGTCTATGTTTTAACGGATTAATAAATACGTCGGTTAGGTGTAGTGACTAATTAAGATAAGGGAATAAGCTAAGCAGGACATTAGTACTGCGGAGAGAAGAAAAACTAGAAACTAACTCTAATTCAACCCGTCTGGTATAGTGAGCCGAAACTACCTTTCTTCTATGTCCGGAGGTGGACCATTGAATGGAGGCAGGTAGTCAGAAAGATTTGTTAAATTATTTTAGTGTTTTTTGTGCATCACCTTTGTCAATCTGGAATAACTTGTATTATCTATAGTTGAGTATTTTAAATAGAGAAATGTCAGTGTTATTTTGGCGTAATTGTTTAAGTAGACACCTCACCACTTTCTATAGCGCTGAGTAATGTGGAGTCAGACCCCACATGGGACTTTGTGTAATATACAAGTTGTTGTTCTGAGTTTGGGTTATTCTTTGTGTCTGTTTCATTTATCTTTGTAAAGTCCTCTCGTTATACAGGACTTATTTCTAGTACGGGAAATGTCTTAGGAAAGGAATAAATATATATTCTGTTGATGCTAACTAATGACCGTTTGCTGCCGTAATTCTCAGTATCGTATAACATTAGTTGACATAAGACTTTGTCCATACGCACGCAAGTGTCATTTATGTAATTTCCGAAGTTTGAACTAGTGCAATGTTTGAGATACTTATAAAATTGTACATTCTACATGTAATAAACGAAACACGTTACCTAGTTAATACCCTAATCAACGTCTTGTTTTAGAATTATAGTTTCCCGGACTAGAATATATGTTCGAAATGGGCTGTCTAATGTGACTTTTATAGTATTAGTAATTAGTATTTAGTATTTTTCCCGGAAGTTCCTAAAGTATGTAAAAGTTTACAAATACTTATGTAATTTAACGTTATCAAATATTTAAAGTAGCTATTTGGTACATTATATTAGGATAACAACTTTTTTAACACACGCAACATCGAGTTAGAGATGTAAATTGAATTGAGAGTACATAATTGTGTTGTACTATTTGAAAGCTAAAATAAATAGGTTTGAGAAAAACAGCTAGAACAGTTTTTAAATTAAGACAGATTATAATATAGGCGAAACGAGGGAGAGCAACGCTTCAGCATGGCTGCGCCAGGGCTGGCTCGACCAGAGTGATACCACTACTTCCTACTAATATAATAAATACGAAAGTTTGCAAGTATGGATGGATGGATGGATGCTTGTTACTCTTTCGCAAAAACTATTGAACGGATTTGGATGAAATTTTGCAACAGTAATATAGCTTATACATCAGAATAACACATAGGTTACTATTTTCCGCGATAATCGACATAAACGCGGGCGGAGCCGCGGGCAACGAATAGTCAGTAATAAGTATACTAATAATATTTTAAGATTTTATCTCATTTAGAGTAAAATACTCGAATTTATATGTACAGAAATTGACGAAATTTTCTCAGATTAATTTTATACATATCTAGCTGTGCCCGCTACTTTGTACACGTGACATTTGGATTTGCAAGTTAGTTTTAATTTTTCACCGTTTAAACCTTCCCTGGACTATGACAAACATTTCAAAACCAAAATCAGCTAAATCGGCGCAGCCGTTCTCGATTTTAAGCTAGACAAGAGAACAGCAATTGATATTTTAAATATATGATTATCATATACTAGTACCGCGCTATTCCTTCCACACTTAACTACAACACATGTAATTGAAGCATGTTGTCAAAATAAAAATACTTAAGATTTTCATAAAATTATACCCTGCGTTCTATGTTCCTTATAAGATTACTGAATTTTGGATTTTTCTGTACTAACTTTAAATCTTTTTTGGATAAATTACTTTAATTTACAACCGACAGTGACTTTTCTTTTTTTTTGCAGACCATCATATATATAAAAAAAAAAACATCTGTCTACATTAGATTGTTACATTTTTAATCGACGACATGCTATATAGTTTCTCTTTCTAATATACTAATATCACACATCCAAGTTTATAAACAGTATCGATTAACACTCACTTTGTAATGCAAAATATGAACGTGGTAGGAATGAGAATTTTTTTAGTTCCCATAACTTGCTCTTTCCGCACAACGCTTATATACTTCGCACAATAGTGATTTGAAACAAAATAGAGTATAAAAATGAAGGTGAAATCTTCTTATATATAAAAATCGATTGCTGTTCGTTTGTCTCGCTAAAACTCGACAACGGCTGGGCCGATTTAGCTGATTTCGGTTTTGAAATGTTTGTCGTAGTTCAGGGAAAGTATAAACGGAGAAAAAAAATCTAAGTGTCACGTGTACGAAGTAGCGGGCACAGCTAGTATACATATATTTATATATATTATGATAAAAGAGTCATTGTCTTAGAATATCTACTAAGCATAACATACCATTCTATGATAGAATTGGTCCAACAATGTAATGATTACCATTTCTACTACATACAAACAAATAACAGTCAGGATGTGTTGGGTAAATTTGGATTTTAATATTTTTCCATAACCTTAATTTAATATTTTGATAGAATCTTAACTCGTAGTACACTACATTTGAGCTCCTGCAAAGCCAACCGTATTTCTTATGCTTAAAACTTAAAATAGATATTCGTAGCGCGTCGTAGCTATTGCCGCCACTAAGAATAATTAGTAACGGTTCCGTAAAGTACGGACGACATCTGAAATCCGTGATTTTTCTAATTGCAACATTCAAATATCTTAAATAAAAACGAATAAGTCCAAACCGTAAGGCTATTTAAAAATTCAAACGTTCCGAAAATTAACCTCATTACAAATATTGCGGTTTCCTTTAACACTGTTACTGGCGAGAAAATGATATGAATCAACAAACACGAGTTAATACATAATACACGGAAAACAGATATTATACAACCGTACAAAGCTATAATTTTTCAATTATTCTTATAAATACCAGGTGGATTAAATTTATGTAATATTGTTTCTAACATCAAATTGAGAAACCGTGTTAGAGCATATCAATTCGCATTTAGACAGAAATTGCAAGCTGTTGGAAATTAATTGACAAGCATTAAGTGTAATGAATTATGTTGACAGCTTTCTAATAGCATAGTGTTTGTGGTATCTTCTAGATATTGATGGAGAACATTAAGTACAGTTCTGGTTTATTTCCTGCCATTCATGAATGAAGCCTAAATGGCCGGCAAGAAAATGGGTAATAAAAAGTAATGAGCACGTGAGTACAATCAGCAACGAGATTCCTGTGGCAACGTGAGCAAATAATCTGAAATAAACTACTTTTCTGCAAGATTTATAGAGATTATCTCTCACGTTGCTAGCTCATTGGGAGCTTTTTACTTTATTGGAACAAAGCTGACAGTTTTTTTTGTATGGCCTGCCAAAATGACTCTACTCTGCCTGATGGAAAACATAAGCAGAGTCCAAGAGTGGTGGTCACCATACTCATTGCTCGTACAGACAATGCAACAAGCAGCATGGTGACCCACATCATGGCGGCCTAGTGAGCTTCTGCATCATTGGGCCGCCGCTCTCACACTCACCAACTAAACACGACAGCATGAACGCTGTCATTTTATGCTGATCTTCTGTGCGAGAATAGTACCGCCCCGGTCGAGCCGACCCATTCGTGCTGAAATCAGTGTGGCTCTACTACCTGTTAGACCGACCGTAGTACCAGTTAGAAATGTTTTAGTGTTTATATTGTACTTTTACATTTGATTCTCGATCTAATAACATTTCTTAAAGCAATCAATGTTGTGTGGAGCGAAAAGAAAGGGAGTAGTAGTAAGAAAGTAACCGATTTATTTATAATATAACTATATATACGGCCAGCCTACATTTTCCGAACATCCAGTGACCACAGTTAATGCGACCTAGCGATACATTGGACTATTCAAATCTATGTACTTACTTGTGATAGGTAGGTCAATTCCCGTAGTAGATATTGGTATAACTCATATATTATGCTCGTATTACGGAATGAAGGAAAGGAAAGTAAGAAGTTGATATGTTCAAAAATACTTTGGTATTACTACGTGATACCTCAAATTTCTGTTTGAATTTGATAGTCTATCAATCAATCAAGTCAGTCAATGACACTTAGATAAGCTAATAATAGACTGTTGCTATTCAATTTGCGTGCGATTGACAGAACTCTATTAAATAACTTTCAACAACATGAATTCTTTACTATGGACTATCGGACTGGTAATGCATCTGGTTTATAGTTAGATCATTTACCATCACGAGGGCCAAATTTTTTCCCTACATTTGTAGAAAGTCTTGAAAGATATTATAGCCTAACACTGTTTATTTCATGTGTATTTTTAACCGTGCCCCTCATACATTTTAAAATTAAATAGAATAGAAGAGTTATCTTCAATTCTATTAAATTTAAAATTGAATGAGGGTTGATTAATCGATCATGACTGTTTTGATTAATCGATTATTGCGTTTCTACTTAGGCATCCAACTTGCAATTGACTGAGAAGCCTCAAGAAAGATGTTTGTAAGATGTAATTGTATCCATTAACCGTGAGTCTACGTACGTTTAAAGTGATTGAAAAACAATAGTTTTCTGAGGTTATAGAAGATTCAGGCATTAGAAAGCGGTGCGTTTTGCAAGCGGCTGGTCACCTGGGCCCGTCGGTAGCGGTATATACTTGCTTAATGCAATGCACGTGCTTAGCGTGCGTAGCACATACCGCCAAGGCTTCATGACAACAAATATTGAGTAACCGCAGATTGTGATAACTATCTATTGATAATTTCATTTTAATGATCGGATTGATCTGAAATATCTTAGGTTATATAGTATTTCCTGTTATTAAAGTAGAATAAGGAATATAGATAAGTATTTAAATATCAGTATTGAACTCTGGTAACTATTTTTATATTGTGGAACCATAACGGTATAACCAACTATTGTCACTTTATTCGGATAAAATAATTATGTAAATATAATTTCTTTACAACATAATGCATCAGTTTTATTTCCACCACTGCACAACTATGCGTTTTTGAAATGACGATAAAAGCGCAACTTTATATTTCCTTAAACATTACCTATGACATTTAAATTAATTGACAACGACTACCTGGTTTTGCAATATTCTAGGATATTTATCAAACACAATCTTTAACATTCACGATAATTTATATGAATGCTGTTGGCAACATTACACGTTTACGTCAACACAATAAAACAGAATAATAATTTTCTTCTCTGGAAAAGCAGCGCATCTCAGTGCCGGATTAGCCACGTAGCAAGAATAGCAAATGCTACGGGCCCCGCGCTTTGAGGGGCCCCGCACTCCAACGCCCATTGACCGTAAAAAAAATAAGTTTAAATAAGCGTAAAGTACCTTGCATGCCATTAGGTAATCCCGGATGAACGGTATTTAAGTTCGCTTGTCTCTTCTTCTTCTCATCTTTAAAATCAGAGTAGATGTACAGGAATGTGGCAGTTATAGAGGAATAAAGCTCATTCCACATAGAATGAAAGTTTTAGAGAAAGTTACTGAGAGAAGAATGAGAGAGAAAAGTGCAATATGTAGAAACCAATTTGGGTTTTTGGCGGGCCAACAAATGCCATATTTGCAATTCGATAATTGTGAGAGAAATACAGACAGGCGCACAAAAACTTGCTTTTGGTGTTTGTTGATCTAGAAAGGCGTATGATAGGGTACCCCAAGAGGTTTTGTAGTAGGCTTTGAAAGACGAAAGAGTGCCTCGCTTAGTATGTGGCATTCAGCTTCTTGAAGGAAGTGGTTAGTGGACAGCCTTTTCCCTGAACAATGAACAAACAAACTCACTGATTCCAGGCCCTCATGCCACCGAGTTCTAGTCGACCGATCGGGCAAAACCTGTTACCGTTGTACCGAATGGTTAGCGATGGAAAGCCGCAGTCTCCTTCTGCGAGGGTGTGACGCTCCAGAAGGAGACCGCAGAGCGTTATTGGGAAAGTGCCGATCCCACTCGAAACAGGCGTCGAAGGGGACGCGGTAGAGGTCCCCAATCGTCGCGGCGGCAACATTTTCTCATCTCATCTCGCGACAAAAAAGGAGAAGGTTATGATTCGATCGGCCCGTTTTTTTTAAATTGAGAGTATTAGGCACACTAATCTATTTGGTCCTAAAGTTTTGTTAAATTTTCAAGACTTCTTTCAACCGTATTTTTGATCGTATGTAATTATATATTATATAGAAATATGGGCCAAATATGCCGCCCCTGAAATTTGCCGCCCTAGGCTCCAGCCTACTCAGCCTAGTGGTAAATCCATCACTATGGTGATTCGATCGATGTACAGGGAATTTCGCACCTTTATAAGATCGGCTGCGGGAAACACCGACCAATCCAGTGTCTCTGTTAGTTTGCATCAGGGACAACTCTTAGCCTATACCTCTTCCTACTGATAATGGATGCTCGGACATCGGACATACTGGAGGAGACACCATTGTGCATTATATTTGTAGACGACATTGTATTGGTCGCGTCCAAGGGTCAGCGCAGACTAGCAACCTAGAAAATCTGCAGAACTAACACCGAATACATGATCTATATACCGCCGGGTCACTGAATAGAACGATTCCGGTCTGCACTGATTTCAAGTACCTCGGTTTGCTGTTACAAAATAATGGCGAAATATGTCTGCGGACATCGAACCGATGAAGACGGATGAAGTGGCGGCAGGTAACAGGAACTTTTTGCGATCCCAAGTTCCCTTTAACGTTAAAGGCAAATACATAAAATGATCAGTAGACCTGCCGTCCTGCATAGATCTGAATGTTGGCCAATAAACGAAACGGATCAGAAACGCCAGCATGTAGTTGTAATGCGAATGTTAAGATACATTTATGGTGTGACTAGAATAGATAAGGTGAAAAATGACTACATTAGAGGAAGTCTGAAATTAGCACCACTGGGTGGAAAGTTGAGAAGCAACAGGTTAATCTGGTACGGACATGCAATGCGTGGTGTTGGCTTGATTGGAAAATTGACTTTGGAAAAATTCTCAATAATGGTCAGTGCTTACAAAGATGATTTGGACATCAGCCTGGGCAACAAGTTAGTTTAGTTCGCGGAGTTGCTGAAAACATATGAGGCTATCGTCATTGACATTAACAAATAAGAGTCTCTGAAACTGAAATTTTATAAACTTTTATTAAATAATTCTTTAGAGGCATGTTTCCCAAACCAAAAGAAATTGCCTTGAGAATTTACTCGTCACTCGTGATGACTAATTGCAGTGGCGAACGTTCTTTTTCAACATTAAAACGCATTAATATGAGTTATGGATCGCAATAATGTGTTTCGTACTAATTGACTAAACTTACGAATGGTCAAATACGTCACCATAAAGTGAATCTAATAAAGTTACTAATAGAAGAAAATTATTTAAAAGTAAACTTGAGATTCTAGAGCAAACCTAGGGCCCCTTGGCCAAATTTGCTACAGGCCCCGCGCTGGCTTAATCCGGCACTGGCGCATCTGCATCTACCTATAATGTCTTATACGATTGAGTTGATACAGAGTTTTCTTACAGACCATTTAAAGATGGATTTTTTTTCGAGGAACTTGAGACAAACACCATTGTTGAAAATGTTCTTTAGAATTTCAACCATATTTTTAAATTTATGCTAATTAATGTCTACCTATTGCTTGGAACACCAATCTGAAATAGATGCATAAAACTGATTTCAAATCAGTAATCTATACTAATATATAAAGCTGAAGAGTTTGTTTGTTTGTTTGTTTGTTTGTTTGTTTGTTTGAACACGCTAATCTCAGGAACTACTGGTCCGATTTGAAAAATTCTTTCAGTGTTTGATAGCCTAATTATCGAGGAAGGCTATAGGCTATATATCATCACGCTAAGACCAATAGGAGAGGAGCACCAATGAAAAATGTTTCAAAAACGGGAGAAAATTATCACGCGACGGGCAATAAAAGACGCAAACGAGGTTGCGTGGGTCTGCTAGTGTCAAATAATTTGAGAAACTTGTTATTAGCTTATTTGTTTGTTTATAATTGCGGCTGTAAGTTTACGGCCTCCATAGTTATCAAATACGACCGCCTAATTTCAATCGGCGTGGCCTATGCTATGGTGAAAAGACTACTGACTTGTATATTTCTAAATGCACGCATTTTAGATAACTTACGCCTAGACACATAACAAGTGATTGTGCGCGTCACATAATTATATGTATGTTCTGGTCGAGAATCGAACTAACAACCTTCAGTTTAGTAGTCAGTAACCATTAGACTAACAGTCCAGTTTGTTTGATGTCTTCATATAATTAATAATCATATAATTAGTCGGTCATGGCAAGAATTCAGCCAAGCCATGTTAAGGTTTAGGCCAAAGCATAATAATTTGAAAATTTATAAAGATTGATAGCAACGGATTATTTACAAGAATAATCCTTGAATTTATATTGCTCTCATTCAATTATTTCTTAATACATAAATGTGAATGTGAAACGATGGCCAATAGTTAATGCTATTTAGAATTTTTTATTTGGTTTTGTAATACAACTATTCTCTGTATTAAAAAAAGATTACATTTGGTTACGGAATAATCTACACGACATTAGAATTGTTTTTGAAGATCAATGCTTTAAAGGTTAATCTAGACACGTGGACAAAGTATGTACCTACGGAATTTCATAGAAGTGTATTGTTCTTTTTTAAGTCCCGTTTATAAGTTTTATACTCTCCTTCACACGACTCTATGAGTAAGTTTTGTTTTGAAGTTGTTGAGTTTATTATATCATCTGTTAAACCGTTATTTATTTATTTATTTAATTATTTAATTTCTAGATAATTATGTTTTTTCTGATATTATCTGAATATTATCTAAGTTGCCTTTCTCGAAACATACGGTCATTATACCAACGTGTAATGATATATATATATTTTATTCCTTGGGAGTTTTATCAAGAGCCTTTATTAGTTCACTGCTGGATTTTTGGAATTTTTATTTTTTATTCGTCATTAAGAAGTTCCTATAACATCTTGTTTATTTTGCTGTTAAAATTATAGTACTTTTTAATTACCGGTTCATTTAGACGAAAAGTCTTATTTATTTTTTCGATTCCAGAGTAAGCGCAATTTGTTATATTCCATTTTCAAGATTCAAATTATTTTTCAGTTCTATAAGTCCGTTAATTTTGTATTTCAGAATAAGTGAAAATTTATTTAATTAAAGAAGTCTTTTAATTTTTTTGTCACTAAACTGTAGTAATTTTTAGACATACAACATAATGAAATGGCATTCTTCAAGTTTACCTTTATAATTTGAGACAGCGGTCAATATCATTTTTTTGCATGTTATTACGTCTGTCTATCTATAATATATCTATTCTTTTAATCATTTTAATATATTAATATTCATTTATTTTAACTAGTCTTAGTGATAATTGAGCTCTATTTTCGATCCCACGCTACCTTTCAATACCTTATAGGTGTACAGTACAGTTTTTTCCAGTACAATTTAAGTAAGGAAGCGCAATTTTCTGTCACATTTAACTACATAGATATTTTTAGTATCAATATCTTGAGTAATACTTTTAACAAAGTTACAGATTGAGTAAACTACTCAAAGCTAGCTACGCTAAAGCGTGACCATAAATAGTCAGTGTTTCTAAACACATTTAGGTTTCTGTTTTAGTATTTTTACAGAGTACGAATTTGTAACATTCAGTCTGGCGGTGATGACAGAGGTACGATTAGATATTCAAAGTTAGTCGAATTAGTTTTCGCAATGTGCTCGATAAAATAACAATAGTGAGTTACCGTAATGATCAAGTTTTTAGTGGTTACGTAGTAACTCTAGAACTGATTGTTGTTAGCAGTCAGGCGTAGTGGATGTAGTTTTTTCGCAGCTATTTATATTGATTACGAACTCGGAAACGGCTTCCAGGGATTATGTCTACTTACTTAACATTTTATTTTACTTTGACATTGGACTCGTGTGCTGGTTTCATTTTAGTTACATCATAAAATTTTGTTGTAGTACGTTATGTATAAATTAATACATTTTAAGACATAACATGCAACATGTATGTGTATTTTTACATTAAAGTCTTATTTCTTAATTTCCTACTGGACTGCTTCATTCTAGTTAAAAATATATAAATTAGTAGACTTACTTTCAAATGTAAAGTATAAGTTAAGTTTTCAAATAAAATGACTGATCGAAACGAAAGTGGCTATCGTTTCTCGGTTCGTATATATTGTTGTAGTTGTTGTTTATTTTCGTAAATTTAATTTCAACCGCTGTTACATTACGTCCTATAAAATGTGGTTCTAATTATTTTCAATAATACGCATAATATGAACATGTTACAAACATCACTTGTTTCATTAGAACTTCATGCAGTCAATAACACGGTGTACAGATAGGTGTAATTATTAAGTATGTTATGATATTACTGCCTAGGGAATGCATAAGGTATATTTACGCTACATGCGCGCGGTAGCAATAACATAATAATATTGGTGTCGAACTTACCCGAAAGGTTGTGATTTTCTGTTCAGCCACTGAACACCTATCTTCCGCTTTTCTCACCGACTGTTACACGTTTGAAAAAAGCTAGTTATTTCTTCACGTAGCTCACTTAAACAACCACGGGGCTTATATTGAACAATACCCTATTAGTCAATAGATTTTATAATATACTTCAACAGATTTTAAGTGTAGCTGTACTTGAATGGTAATGGCTTTAAATGGAATCACGTAATTTTTTAACGTTTCCGAGTGTTGTAATACCGGCAACTGGTACGCGTGCACGACCCAAGAAAGTACTCTATAGACTGGTTCATCCGTTGCGGTTGCGCTGCTGTTGCGACTTGCGCCAGAGTATCGAGCCACTGACATTTCGCATTCGACTCTGCTAGACCGGCTTCAGACACCGTACCACTTTCATCGTACCTGCTATACAATTGTAAATCTCATTTAGATGTAATTTATGTTATTGATTGATGCTGTGATATTATTTCGTGGACTTTTGATTGAGATCTCAATAAGCCTGTGCGGCCACGAACAGACGATTTGATATACAATGAGAAAGTAAACACCTGTTATAAATTAGTTATGTCACTTTTATACAGGTTGTTGTAGAAAAGCGTGGTCGTATTTTAGAGTCATCTATGAGCTGATTAATAAAAAAAATGAATTTTGAATCATGGTTAACGCAAAAACTAATTATATGGAAACTGACAGATTTCTATTTAAAATACTAGTATTTTAAAAAAAGGGAACTGTTATAATTGAAGTTTTTAGTATTAAATACCAAGGATCTTATTTCTGTTATTTTTTAAAGTATCTGCTTGACAACAATGCAATTGAAATGTTTTAAATCAGACAGCAATATTTTTCTAAACAATTATAGATATTTTGTCATCAGACCAAGAAACTAAATTTGGTTACAAAAAATATTTCTAAATTTGAAATTACCTTTTTATAACATCCTTATTTGTTTCTTTATTAATCTTGCTAATTTACAAGTAGTACACTAATATAATGAATATTCCGGTCCTTTTCTCGCTAAAATGTCGTACTTATTATAAATGTTTTCAATTTTATCTAAAAAATTAGCTAAAAACCGTGGAGCTAACTGTGTAGTTCGGTGAAGAACTTATTGCGTTTTTGACACGTTCAGAAACCAATTATATCTTTATAGATAAATAAAATTAACTTTTATTAAAAATGAAAAAATACAAAGAACTTACATAGAGCTTGAAATTATTAATTAGCTAAAAATAAAGCTACGGCGCAGGGTGAGCGGACATTATGGCACTAGGAAAAGCTGTAGCTCAGCTGCACAGGTGTTTAGGGCATTGACGTTTTAATATGGTAAATACAGGATTAGAACTACTGCATCGTCCAGACCGGAATGAATAATTTAAATCTGTAGCTAATTATAAAAAATCTATAGAAATAAAAACAAATCAACCTATATTCCTAAAGGTTGCAATTTAGTGAGCTTATATCTTTTGGGACGTCATGCCATGTTGTCTCGGAATCGAACTGATCAAAACTACGCGATATTCACGATATTTATTATACTGTCCCTAAATTGGGAGGGTTAACAAAAGTTTTAAGAAACACACCTTTTTGAAACTTTGCAAGAACTTTCAATATCTTTGAAATACATTAATGAAGATTATATTTAAATGGATTTCTCTTTAAACAAAAGTTATAGAGAGAAAGATGCATATGTAATATGTTAATATCTAATGGACTAAAAACTAAAGTATATTATCATTAACATGGTTGTATTTGATTTGCGAAAAGTATAATAAATTTGTCTAAAAAACATCAGTATGCAGTTTAGCACGCACTCCTAAAAACCATTTATGTCCTAGAATAAAACTCACTTGTACTTATTTTCCACCGGTTTCGCCTTATGGCATTAAATGCCATAAGGCGAAACCGGTCAGGTGTAAAATAAAATAAAATAGTGGAATAAGTGCAAGTCAGTTTTATTCTAGAATGTATTACAACAAGTTCCATCAAGTGCCGATAATCGAGAGTATAAACCATTTATTATTATTTACCTACAATCGCCACGCTTCTTGCTACTGCGCCAAGTGCTATAAAAATACGACGGGTTCAAATACCACGCGGTAAAAAACTTAGTGTGATCCACCAATTGTTGTCCCGAGTCTGGATGTCCTTTGTGTATGTTTCTTGTATGTTTGTAAAATGCCCCGCGACACAGGATGTTTATTCCTAACTTTTTTTTTTTTTTTTTTTTAACGTGTGGAAACCCCCTCGGGCCGTCACCCCACCGGGGTTTGCGGCGGGGCGGTGTGTCGGAATCGAACCGACTAAAACCACACGGTGTGCCACTCTGCGCCTGAGACGGGAGGGATCCGGGAACTGCTGTTATTAACACATCCGGACCCCTCCCAGCGCCTGCCCGCACTGAAGCGGGCACCGTCTGCTGGTTAACTCTCTAATTAGGCGACGTACGGCACACGCGTAACGTCGCCCCCTCGCATGTTTATTCCTAACTAGCTGAACCCCGCGGTGTTACCCGCGGTTATTGTTGTACCGCGAGTAACGCCGCGGGACAAAGTAAGTCTAAAATAAAGTAGCCTAAGTTACTCCCTGGATCATCAGCTACCTGCCAGTGAAAGTCCCGTCAAAATTGGTCCAGCCGTTCCAGAGATTACTCGGAACAAACAGACAGACAAACAGACGGACAGACAGACAGACAGACAAAAATTTTTTTAACCACATTTTTGGTATAAGTACCGTGTATACATACATATGCATTTAGTAAAAAGCGTTTATTTTAATATTACAAACAGACACTCCAATTTTATTTATTTGTATGTATAGATGAGGGAGCTGTCATTAAAAAAAAGTAAAAAAAAGTGCATTTTTGACTAGTAATAAAACAACAAGAAAAACGTATAACAAACAAAGTTGTTTTTCATTATTTGGACAAGGTTTATTTCTTTTATTATATCTCACACTATTTTCTATTCAAAGTATTTGATTATTAAGAGCCTTAGAGCCTACAGAACTACATAATAAAATGTGTAGGCTATCAATCTTACTCCGCAGTAATCCATCTACCTACAACTGGATAATTAATTTAATTGAAATAACAAGGTTCTTAAAGAGTTATTGTTGTTTTCTAAAATTTAGAATCAGAATAAAATATAGATCACGTTACGGCCCGTTCACGACCTTGCCGCTGTGAGCGGCAGCTAAGCGCGGGGCGGCGAGCGGCAATATTAAAAGTATAAAAATGTTTGAGGCACGCCACGAGACGCCGCTCATAGTGTGAGTGTCGTACCGGGATCCGTACGATCCAGGGAGTAACTTAGGCTACTTTTTTTAGACTAACTTTGTCCTGTACCTGTACCCTGTACCAAACATGTCAGTAGTTTTGTCAACATATTTCCTCTGCCATGTATGAAAGTGAGAAACATTTTTTCTGAATTGGTGACTACCCTTTTGGATCTGATCTGCCGTTTTAAAAACATTTCTATTCTATGTGAGTTTTCACACTCATTCTTGTGTACTAATAAAAATTATCTGGATATTTTCTGTAATCTTCGTATAGGTCACGAATTTAAATACCAACCTTTATTTGGTTCATGCACTCTTTCTCTCATATTTAGAAGATCTTGTTTTAAAAATGTAGTGCTTTCTAAACAGAGAAGGGATAATTTTGATAACGCCATGATTTGAGCACGTTTTGATTACCTAAATACGTCCACCGCGGCCGCTGCAACTAACCGCTACTGAGAATACGTGGCGTGCAAAACGAACCGCTTACCGACGCCGCACCGCACGTTGCGCCGCTCTTCGCTAAGACCAAAGTCGTGGCCAGGCTGCTAGCTATTATTAGAGCAAAACCAAGTACATGATACTTTTTCACAAAAGTAAATAGGGGAAGTAAACAGAGCGTAAAGGTAATAGAGATTAAGTGATGTTCAAAACCTTGACATAGCATTGCGGAGAAATTATTAAGTTGTTTTTTGATTTTCAGTATTTTTATAACGTTTAAACTTATTATAGTGTTTTTTAATCGGTATCCATCGATGTCGGTATTGTAAATCGAAAAGGGCTTACTTAAAAAGGGGTTTTAAAGGACCTCTGGATCCTTGAAGCTGCATAGATTTTTTGCAATATTAGTATAAAAAGCAAAAAACTTAATATTAGATGGGCCGGATTATGAGCTTCAACTTTTAACTGGAAACTAAGTCATTGAAAGATGCTTAATCAAGTCTTGAATGTAAATACTATGCTTCTCGAATACAGGTCAGCCTAAGTCCGATGTGCCATTTCACCTAAAAAACCGAAAGTAGCCAACTTACATCTTCCACTTCTGCTAATAAAATATGGGATCAGTTTAAAAAAAACTCAAGAACTGAGAAGGGTAACTGAGTAACTTTTGTCACTTCACTTAATGAAGTGTTATTAAAATTTAGACACTTATAAATTGTCTTCGTTATAGTATTTTAAGTTCTACATACTTAGCTACATAAGTTCTTTTCCAGTCAGTACATTCATACATTGGCACTTACGTCACAGCGTGTTCCTAATATCCTGATCAATGAATTATGTCTGTCTTAAATTTAAATTGCATTCACATATTTTCCTGTTTGGCTGACGTGACTAAATGTGTTAATAAATTACAATCGGCGTCATTATAAAGACGCCGATTGTAAAAAAGGGGATTCAGTGCTAAACCGTATGTTGGGGATATGTATACTATTTTGTTATAGTGAGACGCAAACGAAGTATTTATATAGGGATAGGGAACAAACTTTTTTTCAAGTTCTTAAGCTCGACGCTATATCTAATTTTTTGTTTCAGCTCTGTGTCTGTCTTTCACTTCTTATCTTTTCCTACATGACAATACTGGATTAGGATTTCTACATAGAAAGGCTGAAGTAAATACTAGGTATATAATGATGTATAGGAGTACTGAGTGTGGGTTATTGAATATTTCATTTTTTGAACAATGTGAAAGAAAATAACAAATTACTTTCCTTTATAACCTCTAAGGTGTATTATATATTTACATAATTAAGACGGTATACGATCTTTATTTATATTTACGGTCACTAAACAAAATTCTACAGGGCAACCCCAGATCCTACAGGGTACACCTGTAGGATCTGGGGTTGCCAGATAAAAAAATATCAGATACGGGACAATTAAAAAAAGGATAGCGGTGTCGGCTCGCTCGTTCATTATCATAGTAAAAATAAATTGTTTATCTCTGAATTTTGCCATTTTTATTAGTAACTTTAAAATTTCTGAGCAAGACACGCCCCAATTGATAGGAGTCTGCAGTTAGGACTTGATTAAATTCATGGACATTCGCGATCGCTCTTTGGTCCATAAACTATTCAGTTGGCTAAATACTCTTTCGCAAAAGGCATTGCTTGTTAGAATTGAAAGAAGAAAAGAAACTACTTTCTTTAAATTAGTTAAAATTTATGGACGTGTTATTTCAGAAGCGCCTTACATACAGTTTGCAGACATGGGAACTATATATTCAATTTCGCGGGAAATTCGTGAAGCATTTTGCCTTCACTCACGGCAGGCCAGCCATGTCATTTGTTGTTAGTTTATTTTAATCAAAGAAAGTAGGTTTTCGGAATCCGGGACAATAATGTCTAATTATTGTACACGGAACAAGAAGCAAAATTCCGGGACAATCCCGGATTTCCCGGCCATCTGGCAACCCTAGTTGGACCAGGTTTCGCTGCATGAAAGAAAGCAAACAGGAATTAAAATAATAATTGTATTGTAACACGTTTACATTGCTAGACACATGCAATTATTATATGCAGAAGACGAGAGATTTGTTGAATAAATTACGCGAATGCACGCGATGTTTTAGGTATTTATCACATCCAGTATTTTTGCTATTAAAGTTGCAAGGTATTTATATATTATATAATAAACAGACGTACCTTCTACACGTTAGCTATTATCTGTGTAACCTGTTTGTACGCAATAAATGGCGCCGTTCTAAAGTAAAAAATTGCAAAACTCAACTGTTAGATCACTATGGTTTAGACTACGATTTTAAATTTATTTACCAATAAATAATAATTATTTACATTTCAAATAAGTTGCGATACTCTCAAGATAACGAAACCAGGTCTTAATATCTCTGCCAGAATGATTATTTGGTTGCAGTTCTTACCTTTAGAAATACTAAATTGGTGGGAGTGGCAATCATGCTCTGGAATTCGGGAGGAATCCACTGGACTGACATCTAACCACAATAACTTATTTTTCGTTCTAACATAGATTTTTAATAAAGTGTAATAAAAACCATACCTAGTTATAATAATTCAACTTTATTACGAATAATTTAAAAACCCTCAAAAATTAAAACAATGTAATAACATTGTTTTCTCAGCGACAAAACAAATAAAATAAAACGTCAAATGTAAAAAACAATCAGAATGGTTAAAAGATGACGTCAAGTACTTATTTTCCTCCATACTGTCAAGTTCAGTTCTTACCTTTTATATTATTTTATGACAGAACACCCAACTTCTTTCTGTAATTGTAATTCTTCCTTTTCTTAGTGATTGTGAATCTAAGTTCTTCTCTACTGTTTCTAAAAGTTTCATGCTATACTTATCTACATTAAAAAAAATATATTTTCTTAAAAAAATAATTTGTAGCTTCATGTCTTTTCTGGCATAGTAAATGTGTGCTCAGCTCGCGCTTTTTGGTTTTGCATGGATTCTGTAAGTACAAATATTGCTGTTACAACAGTGCGACGTTCTACGGAGCATTTCATTTTGCACGCAGTGCTTCGAACTCGTCAGTGTTTAAGTGAGAAACACCGTGCCATAAGTAAGAAAGTTCTCCAAAACCAATTTCTGTATTGTTTCACCATAGGGACGAACTTCTTCTTCATAATTACCCTCGTCTTATTGACAAAATAAAGTTTTTTATTTAAATAATTAATTTTATGTCAGGTAATGTAAAATTATATTGTACAGTAGCTGAGCCTAGCGATGCTGTCCGCAGCTCACAGTGTAACATCAACCGCTAGCAACACCGCGGGTCGAAGCTAGTCTAAAAAAACCGTCCAAATGCGAGTCGGACTCGAGCAAATAGTGTTCCGTACAAACCTGTAGGTATATTATATGACGTAACTAAACATTTAAGCTTATCGCATTACTCCTTTAACTGTGCTATAAGACGTTGCTTCGTACCAAATTCCAAGATTATGAGTTCACGAGCAGTACCCTGTAGGCGTTGATTCCCTTGCGAGTGTTGAAAATTTGCAGTATGAACTGCTGTATCTTTTGATTGCGTTGACTTAGATGTTTAATTTTTTTCACAGCTCCAAGGGACAGTAGATAGTAGTATTTGAAATGACTTTCAGCTCAATACGTCCACACGTTCCTGAGAAAACAGGTCTTGACAGACAGACGGACAACAAAGTGAACCTATTAGGTTTCTGTTTTTTCACGAACCCTAAAAAGACTTGGGTTCATTTTTTACACAGAACTATTACGAAATAATAAATCTATATAGTACCCTCAATAAAAAAGGCTGCATATTTTAAACATATTATCAAGTTTATGTAACGATACCAACATCGACGAGTATATTAAGATTACAACACACCTGCACACGGTTCACGTTTTATTTGATTTGATTATACATTTTAACAAAAAAATTAATCTGTGTATTATGTAATTGCGACAGAGTCAAAACTTTGAACTTGGATTAGCAAAAAACAACCCATGTAAAACTTTCTAAATACATTCACAATTTCGAAAGAATTTGTTTATTAAAAAAAATAAAAGTTTTGGGTGGCCTTAAAAACGTTATTTTTAAAAGTTAAGTTGGATTACGTACTTAAGGGCATTTTAACGTTTCATTACTCCAAAAGTGGCATTGCACTAAAAGTTATCAAATTATATTAACAATCGTACCAATATTAAATCCATCTAATCTACAAACTACCGTATGGCGTTTCATAGTTTTCAACATAAAACAACTTTGTATAGGCGTAGCTCTTATAATCTAAATAACTCTTACGTAAAACCACGGGATTATGGAACTATTGTTATTTTTATAAAACATGTGTATTTTTTTATAATAATATGAAAATGTGAACTCTTAAAACAAAGTCAAAAACAAACATATAGAATACTGCCCGCGGCTCCGCCCGCGTGTATGTCGGTTATCGCGGTCAATAGAAGCCTATGTGTTATTCTGATGAATAAGATATATTACTGTAAGGTTTCATCCAAATCCGTTTAGTAGTTTTTGCGTGAAAGGGTAACAAACATACACACTCACAAACTACATAGTATAATACTAACTGTTGCCCGCGGCTTCGCCCGCAGCTTCGCCCGCGTTTATATCGGTTCTCACGACAAAAAGTAGCCTATGGGTTAGTGTGATGTAATGGCGCGTTATCTCGATACGCCAGAAAAAAAAACAACAGTTTAAGTATAAATACTTTTTCTAAAGTTGTACGAAAATGTAAATAAAAATTGAAATTTTAAAACAATTTTTTATTTCTATTTTTATTTACTTAGTAGCTGTTGCCCGCGGCTCCGCCCGCGTTAATGTTGGTTATCGCTGCAAATAGTAGCCTATGTGTTATTCTGATGTATAAGCTATATTACTGTAAAGTTTCATGCAAATCCGTTCAGTAGTTTTTGCATGAAGAGGTAACAAACATACCCACTCACAAACTTTCATCTATACAAATAAATAAAATTGGAGTGTCTGTTTGTAATATTAAAATAACCGCTTTTTAATAACTGCATATGTATGTATACACGATACATATACCAAAAATGTAGTTAAAAATTTTTTTGTCTGTCTGTCTGTCTGTCTGTTTGTTCCGGGTAATCTCTGGAACGGCTGGACGGATTTTGACGGGACTTTCACTGGCAGATAGCTGATGATCCGAGGAGTAACTTAGACTTCTTTTTTTAGACTAACTTTGTCCCGCGGCGTTACTCGCGGTACAACAATAACCGCGGGTAACACCGCGGGGTTCAGCTAGTTTTTATATATTAGTGTGATTAAACGTGTTTCACTTAGCGCGATGCGCTAGCGATTCATGAATACCAAACGGGAGTCACGTTGTGTAGAAGATTCTGAAGAGCTAGATTCAGCATCTATATGTATGTGACTATGTGTGAATTACATCTAAGTAAGGTACATATTTTGAATTTCATCCCTTCGATTATAAAGAGCCCTACAAACATTTTTTTTCAAAATATCTTTAACGTACAGAATTGGACCTGTTACATTTTTATGATAAGTAATATATACTGTCTGTTCAAAAAATGAAATGAATTTTCATTTTTCAATTTCTGTTTTTTTCCCTTCAGAGTAGTCCTCCTCAAATATTGACACTTTTTTTGCCAGCGTTTTTTCCAATCCTCGATGCAGTCCTGATATGCACTTTTTGGTATGCTCTTGAGCTCTCTCAGCGATTCGGTTTGTATCTCCTCAATCGTCTCAAAACGCCGTTCTTTCATAGGTCTCTTCAGTCTTGGGAATAGGAAACAGTCGCAGGGGGGCAAATCTGGTGAATACGGTGGTTCAGGCATGAATACGGGGTTGTTTTTGGCCAGGCTTCCAAGCCCAGGCTTACCCCAGGATAAAATCTGAACACACGCGGCGTCGTTCCTGGGTCGACGGATTGAGCCGGAGATTCGAAGGGATTTTCCAACTCGTCAAAAAAAGGTCCTATGCTATAGGGTTGTGACTTTTAAAATTCACTTTTATATCAAAAATTGTTAAATTTTACGAATTATCGAGCTTATAACTAGCTGTATTGAGTTCAAACGTTTTTAGTGTTTCTAATATGTACAGAAATTTTAACTGAAAGCCAATATCAACAAAAACGCATAATGATAATATCGTTTTGTTTTCCCTTATTGACCCTATAATAATCGTACATGTTTTTATTGAGAGGAAATTCACTTTGTTTTTTTAACCAAATGTAATATGTAACTATTCCCACTACAGTAGGTCATAACGTCCTACATGTCCAGTACATAAGTAAATCTCTAAACTTTAAATTTATTTGAATATGATATAAGAAAATTACATCGAGATTTGCATATTGAGCTGATCGATTTCTTCGACACCCTCCCTATTCTTCTATGTCTGATCTGTTATACCGTATACGGTACCTTTTAGATAGATAAATAAATAAATAAAAATAAGTTTTACTGTAATTAATATTTTTAATTAATACTAGCTTTTGCACGCGGCTTCGCTCACGCAGATTTTCATCCTTTGATTTACCCCTTTAAGGGTGGATTTTCAAAAACTACTTTCTTAGTGCTCACTTACATTATATAAGGAACCTTCATGCAAAATTTCAGGATTCTTGGTTCAGCGGTTTGGACTGTGCGTTGATCTCCGGGTATGTCAGTCAGTCAGTCGCCTTCCTTTTTTTATATATATAGATATGGAAACTATCAACTACAAATTAAAATTACAGTACGTTTTCAAGATCTATTGCGTTAAATACTGAGATTTTTGATAGATATCGTGTCCGTTCCCAATTAGTTTTTTTTAAAGAAAAACGAAAGTGTCTGGGTGCGTATATACTCACTGTTGTCAGTACATATTGGAGGTCAGCTTAATAAACAACATGTTATTGTTGTAACTAGAGATTTCTATAAATATCGGAATACTATATGAGCATACTCATCTCTGCGTTAATATAGTAAAGATATCTAATAAGATGTCACTAACTACTATAGCAACAACTACGATATTTCAAAAATGTACCGCTGGGTACGGGTACCTAATTAAGTCCATGTTACATGAAAGCAGTGTATAAATATCTTACTACCTAGTATTAAAATTATGAAATGGTAACGATTCAATGATTTACTATAATTGGTTAAACTATTGTTATTACTCGACTACGTCAGAAAGAAGTAAGTATAATGCAATACACGCCGAGGCTTGATGAATTTTGGTGTCAGCTACACTCCGAATCAAATATAGACAGATCTTATAAAATTTGGTCCGACCCATATTTTGTAAAATATAATTACTTAATGTTAACGTCAATGTCTCACAGATATCTGAAACCTGCCTGTTGTAGTATTCAAAGAAATCAAAGATAATGATTAGAATGTTCGTCTTTTGATCTGTAATTATATCTAAAGAATGCACTCTCGTTAGGGGGCGAGTAAACTTTTGAGACTTATTACTAGGTACGTTTAAAGTTCGTCAATTCGATATTAATTGCATGGTGTCTAGTCAATAATTATCTCCTTGATACTGTCATAGTTAAGTTACGTTTATGAATGATAATTAAAATGCTATTAGAAACATTCGTCAATGTAAGCCAAGATTATTGTATAAGAGCTGTGGTATTAATACTAAGCTAGCCGTCAGACTTCTTCATGAGAGATGAATGAGTATGGTGTGAATTTAGAACTTTATTTTTTTCTAAGTGGCGTGTTACTGAGTGGCTTATGTCCAGTAGTGGACCGCGATAGGTTGACGATAACGAAGATTTTTCTAAGTACTTATTACTGAAAATTATGTGGTAAATACAGTTCTATATTTCTACTTCAACGGAACCTCTATTCAAGTTTAAGAAACTAATTAAATAAATCTAATAACTAAGTAAATAATAATATCTAAGTATATTACGTCCGAATTAGCTAAAAGTTATTTAAGTCATTTCGTTACAATATGTGATAGCTATATGTCGCTCAAGTACCTACGTATCTATAAGTCATTTTCTATTTCTCGAGAACTGATTACCTACTTAGATTTGCAATAATCTACCACTAACATTTCTTCCGAATAAGAATGACCTGAATAACTAGGATGTCTTAAACTGTTGTATTTTCAATCCGAAGATTGACAAAGCGACAAATATTTATCACACGATGATGGGAAAACGAAACAAAAACCGACATACGTGGTTTCAAAACTATGACCTAATGTTACATGCCCTACATAGTATGATAACGTGAAATAATAATGACATTGCATGACATTGTTTTGTGTGTTATGTAATGTACCAATTTCCTTCTTCTTTCAACGCATTGAGTTTGCCTGAGTTTGTTTTACTAAAGAGGCAAGTCCCTAAATACTGTTTAAAATACGAAAATAAGAAACTTATAATGTTGTGTGTAAAATTTTCTCGCCCATTGAGATTGTTCCTTAGACGTGTTAGTACATTTACAATACAGTTTCAGTTCTTTTAAATCTAGTTAGTGTGGTAATTAGGCTAGATAACAAGACAAATGTGACATTGCCACGGGTAGGCAGGGGTTTATTAAACAAAAGTGGCAGTCAGTGGCACCCAGGGCATCCCACAAATTCTTTTGGGGCCAGAAAGTGAGATTGAAAGTGACAAGTGTTTTCACAAACGAGGCGGTTATCTGCAAGCTGTAGATCTATGACCCGAGGCATATAAGTCTTTCATCTAGGAATTTCCATTTTAGGCAAAACTGGTTCCCTGGCTACTAGTTCTTCAAGGTAGTAGAGCCACGCTGATTTCGCACGAAAGGGCCGGCTCGACCAGGACGGTACTACCCTCGCACAGAAAATTAACGTAAAGTGACAGCGATCGTGCTGTCGTGTTTTGTTGGTGAGTGCGAGACCGGAGGCCCAATGATGCAAAAGCATTACTAGCCACGCCATTGTTGCATTGTCTGCATTCGCGGTATGGTGACCAGCACTCTTGGATTCTTTTTATGCTTTCCATCAGGCAGAGTAAAGTCATTTTGGCCGGGCCAAACATTAAAAAATACCCGAGACGATGCGGGTCAGTTTGAGGCCAGCACAACCACCAATGGGTTGTATCAGAAGGGATTACACTTAAAAATAAAAAAGGGCATACCAACAATGTCCTCCTTCGCAAAATACCAATTTTAATACGCTTGTCTATTTAATCACAACATAATAGGTTTTACTTAAAATCCTGAATAACAAAATATTTGGATGTTTAAGAGTAATCTTTTAGTACCGATATATTATGTGCCTACTTTTCACTTTGCCTTAAATAATGGTATAGTGCATTCGCTTAGATACGGTCACCTTGATCACGCCGCCGCGCTGTCGCACGTGCAACAAGCCGCCACATAGCCAAATGTCCTCCCTGCGGCGTGTATCCAAGCACAAGCAAGTCAGTCAGTTTACGCCGTTGTATTAGTTAAAATATTCGTATTTCCCAACAATAACCATAATTGCATGCGGGTACACCGATATTATCTAAGCGAATTGACTATAATGGAACCCCTGCGCTCACTACACGTCAGCCATTTCGCAAAATCGCGGACGGAGATGTAACGCCAACCTGATTATAAAAGGCACGTCTCAGGCTTTGGCCCTAAGTACTGTCACTACCGTAAACATGTTTCTGTCGTTGCCCTTTTTCAGAATATCACCAATTTGGTCGATAAATGTTCACCACCGACGACCTCTTCCGACACTTCCACACACTTTCGCTCTATGAATTGTTTTCGTGAGTCTTCTATCATCCGTCCTCTCTAAATGGCCAATCCTTGTCACTACATCTTCTATTAATCCACAACGTTCTATTATAACTACATTCCTGATTCTGTCACTAATTTCTCGCATCACACATACTTCTTAGGAACCGCATCTCCATAGCGTTTATTCTACTTTCATGCTTCTTCTGCCATACCCAAGATTCGGTACCGTACATACCTAAGGGTTGGGACGATCACATCATTGTGCACAGCTAAACGCGCCCTTTTCGACACGGTTTTGTTAGCAACAAAGGAAAGCGGGCAATATGTATAATAATTAGTAGTAGTTAATTTAATAATTATTTCCCGCTTTCAGTCTCCTTTCTATATTATCTTCACATACTCCATTCCTTGTGAATATCGAACCTAAATATAGGTACAAACTCCACCATTTTTCCTACTTTCTCATCTTTAATCGTAACATTCAAGTCAGTCACACTATTTTCCCTTTAAAATATTATTACTTTGGTTTTCATAACATTCATTTTCATACCTTTCATTTTAAATCCTTCATACATGAGTGTTACCGTCTCCTGTAACTCCTCCGCCGTCAACGCAAGTAGTACCAGGTCATCAGCATATAGAAGACATTTGACTAATAACTCTCCCATTTTCAATCCCAATTCAGAATATTTCAAATCAAACTTTTAAATAATTAGATTTTCTTAGGATTTTATTATGAAGTAACTATTTATTTAGTAGGTATTTTCCTTATGACCTATTTAGTTGTTTATTCATACCTACTCATAATTTTAAATTGAAAGAAAATCTGTATTTGTATTGATTTTGGTATACATAGAGATAAATTGAACCTTTACCTTTTTATGAACATAGGTTACTTTTGGTCGCGATAACTGATATACACGCGGGCGAAGCAGCGGGCAAAAGCTAGTATTATTATAAATTTAGGTATTTGATATTACTTACCAATAACACCTATAAAAATATTAATATTAGGTATCTTTGCTTAGATACTACCCATTACTTGGTAGTATCTGAGCTGGGGAACCAGTTTGCTTTAGAAAGGAAATTCCTGGAACAAATCTTTCAAAATTCCTACTCTTCTACTTTTTATTGTAAAAATATGAAATAAAGTACTTGTATATTTTTCACATTCATCATTCTTTGATTTAGAGTCAGTTCATTAAGTTTTTTACCACATAAAACGAATATCAGCATGTCGCAGTAAACACATATTTAGTTCCTGCCAGTCATCTTACGCAAATTGTCAGTTCACCTAATCTGTATGCGTCCCATAATAAGTGATAAAATACTATAAAATACCTAATATGATACATGAAATAATGTAAAATTCAGACGTAAATATTGGTTTTCTAACTCCTTGATATTTAACCCAAAATATGTTTATCTACCGTAGAACAAGCAATTTACTTATGCAGCTTAATTAATTTAACATTAGGTACACATACTATAGCTGCAATGCAATCGTCAGGAAACGACGTGGCCGGTGGCCGTATTACACACTTTCAGTAATACTATGATGGCAGTACTTAGCCGGAATGAGGCACGTCATACAAACTATTAAGTATTATGTAAAAGGTTCTTCACTAGTGCCGTGTGTTACCTACGCAGTAATATAGCGTAATAGGTACAAGATGGATGTTACAAAATTAGTTTCATCTTCTCAATATTTTTAAGCAAAAAGTGCTTTGAGCAATTAAATCCAAGTTATTTAATTTTAAACTCCTATGTTTTTCTATTGGTAAATCGTAGTTGTAACTTTCATAAAACGCTCATAATAGTTCTATTAAATTACTTGTATAGAACTTTGAACATAATTGCAAACTCACATTGAAAAAATAAATTCTTCTCTTCTACTCACGGGTTAACTGTTAATTTTTTTTATGATATACGTGACAAAGGCTGCCTCGGTGGCAGTGCTATGGTAGCGTATGTGATTGCTGTACTTGAGGTCTCGGGTTTGATTCCTGGGTCGGATTTAATGTTTGTATGATCTGCAAATATTTGTTTCAGAATTTGGCCGTTTTCTCATGTATGTGTTTACAAAAAAAGTATTAATGTCAATTGTCTAGTACCCATAGGAAAATCAAACGTATAGTAAACGTAATAGTTTGATTTTAACTAGCAAAAGCGCGTTGGCAACCTATAAGTTGGGAGTACGCTCTTGTCTTGAAGGCCATATATGGGTCGGAAAAACACAGTGAGACGATGTATGATGTAGGGCCGCGTGGTACCACGGCGAAATGCTGCGGCCGCTATTAACTTTATTATCATTACGTATGACGAGCGATACAGTATCTCCTTCATAATCCATCGTTTTTTTTTTGTTTTAGATTAACAAGACTTTATAAAAACAAGTTATATTGAAGTTAAAACATTTTATTTCGATTTAATTTTTCTATTCGAGTAATATATTATCCAAGTGTGATCATATTATCGGTTGTTTCAGCGTGTAGCTGATGATTGCTGGCTGTGGATGAGGCAACCAAATGGTGAGGGCCGACGAGACAGTGTTGTAGGCTGCAACCAGTATCTACTGTGGCTCCCGTGTACACTACGGTATCTTGAAGCGTACAGCTGTAACAATTAATACAATTAATTTCTTCTTTTACATACTTCTAAGTACTGATAAGTTTCAGATAGCTTTTCTGACAGATAATTTGACGTATGTTCTATATACAATGTGTCCCAAAATTCAACGATAAGCGGGCGCCAAAAGGTAGACCTGCTCATGATACACCTACAAGATAAAAAAAAATCTTAAGCATATTTGAGAAATTGTCATCGTGGTCGTTCAAAATATCGTGAAAGGTATAAATTTTCAAAAAAATTCTAAATTTTTCTTATAACTAAAAAAAAAGTAGGTATATATTTTTTTTTTCCTTATGTACTCATTAGCAGGTCTACCTTTAGGCGCCCGCTTATCCTTGAATTTTGGGACACCTGTATAAATTGCGTCAAATCATCTATTAGTTAAGTGCTACAGAACTTATCTGTAATCGGTAAAATCAGAGCCGAGGTTTGTCAAAATTGGGACCCCGCAGTGTATACGAAATATAAAGTATACTCACTAATAAAGATACAGCATTTATCATTCTACATATCTACATACATGAAATCAATGAGGACATAGTCGTTTTTAACCCCCGACGCAAAATGAGGGGTGTTATAAGTTTAACGTCGATGTCTGCTTGTCTCTCTCTCTCTCTCTGTCTGTCTGTCTGTGACATTGTAGCCCTCAAACGGATGGAGCAATTTCGATGTGTTTTTTTTCATTTGAAAGTTAGCTTCCTTGTGGTGGTTCTTAGCTATATTTGGTTATTATGGGTCCAGCAGTGTAAGAGTATCAGCTCTTTTCCAAAATGATGTGAGGCAATTTTGGCGTATGATTTCTCAATTAAGTGCTTCACCCGTGCCAGTATAATCGTTAAATGACAATCAATTGATAACATCGACCTGAGCTGCGTAGCTTTTAAAATTTTTTATTTATGATCATACTAGCTGTTGTCCGCGGCCCCGCCCGCGTGTATGTCGGTTATAGCGGCAAACAGTAGTCTAAATGTTGTATGTTATGTTATTGTTTAAGCTATATTATTGTAAAGTTTCATCCAAATCCGTTCAGTAGTTTTTGCGTGAAAGAGCAACAAACACACATCCTTACAAACTTTCGCATTTATTAGGATATAACTTACGCTAATAAGGTATGGTCAACCTAAACCTACTCTTGGGTCGCAAGTTCTGGGTGATTTTGCAGGTGCATATGTTGCCCCGATCTCTCTTGTGATGAAAACGGTATCCGAATCTACGAAATAGGTCTATTATTTAACATTAAGAAGACTATTTATCCTCCTAATATTATAAATGCTGTGAAAGTAATATTTGTGTGGGGGTGTTGTTTGTTACTCTTTCACACAAAAACTACTAAATGGAATTGAAAGAATAACACATGGACTTATTTGCATCACAATATGCAACATACACAACGAAAGCTAGTCTATACAAATAAATAAAATCGGGAGCGTCTATTTTTAATATTAAAATAACTGCCTTTTACTAAATGCATATGTATGTATACCGATACATAAACCAAAATTTTTTTTTTTTACTATTTTTGTCTGTCTGTTTGTTCAGGCTAATATCTGGAACGGCTGGATCGGTTTTGACGTGACTTTTACTGATAGGTAGCTGATGATATAAGGAGTAACTTAGATTACTTATTTAAGACTATCTTCGCCCCGCAGTGTTACGGTATGACAATGACCGCGGGTAATACCGCACTACTCAGCTATTTTCTATTAGCTTTTACTTACCCTTCCTTAATAGTAACATTGTTCATCAATATACAGTTATTCAATCTAACTTTGTTCTCAATTTTACAGTTGGCACCAATGAATGTATTTTTTATAGATGTCTTTTCACTAATCACACTTTTGTCTCCGACAGTACTAGATTCATCAATTTGTTTTGTTTTCACTTCACTGTTTGGGTGAAATCTTTCAGAAAGAGGTGAACCAGTCAATTCCTCCCATTTTGATAGAATCTGCAAGTAAATTACATGGCAAATTATTGCTAGGCATATTTCTTATTGCAATAAATAGGAAGAAGTCACCTAGACCTATAGAGGAACATTATTATAAATAATTTTCACTTATGACCAACAATGGTGACTTTTAAAACTAATATAGGAATTTGAGTATAAAACAGTTTATAATCACGAATCAAAGATTTTATACTGATGGAAGATTTTGTAAAACCTTTTTTTTTCAATTTATCAATTTAGATGGGTGAAATGCTAATTTGAGTATACCAAAGTGAAATAATGATAATGATAGTTTTCAATTTCAAATTAACATGATACTTATAACATTAACAACAATTAAAAAAAGTAATAGAAGCTTCTTATGGTATAGTTTTTTCTTTTTTTTATATTGTACCTACTAGCTTTTACCCATGGCTTCGTTTGCATTTTATAAAAAGTATCCTATGTTACTTCTAATACAACTAAGAATATGTGTACAAAGTTTGATGATGATCAGTTAAGTAGTTTTCATGTGAAAGCATAACAAACAAACATACATACACACAACAGTTTGGGAGAAAAAATCACTACCTTTCTGAAAAGTACTAAATGATAAAAAGTAGTACTATACCTTATTATTAGATAGATAAAATGATGAAAGAGTATTTACTCTTATTCCAAATGTATTCTTATCTGGTATGTGAGCATAACATCTCAATAAATCATTATAATAAACGCCTTTCCTTCCCAACTTGTGATCACTAAATGCGGTCATTTCTCTAATCTTACTCTCATATCCACTCGCGGTAGCATAATCAAAGATGTCTTTACCAACATCCACATTTTTCTCTGAAGTACTCTTTTTCTCGCTAGTTGTTTTAGATAGCTGTTTCTTAATGATGTGTGGAATAAGTTCTCCTTTGACTGATGTAAATTTATCAGAATCAACCAGGTAGTCTAACACCCAGTGTTTCATAACATATACATGAGCATCTAGCAGCCTACTAAACATACTGATTGCGTCATATTTCTTCACAAGTACTCTAGGTAGAGTCACTGTTTCTTCAAAATCACTTGCACTGGCCAAGAATACCAGTCGTTGAGTTTCTTTGTCAATGCAAACTAAATCTCTATCTGGTTTAGCTTTAGTTTTAGGTCCGGGTAACTCAATCCATTCTTCAGGTCCATTATTAAAAAATAAAGTTGTCAGGGCTGCATCATACTTCCTATGCACATTTAGTACATCATTAAGATTTATATTAGTAATGAGATCTCCAGAGAGGACGAGTAAGTCCGTAGATATTCTGTTGCTGATGTGCTTCAATGAATTTGCTGTGCCCCAATCCTCATCAGACGGTATAACTATTAAGTCATACTTAATTTTCAAGGGACATTTCTCTAATGCACTTAGAATATTGGATTGATCTTCATCAAGAACCAACACCAAAACCTCTGTAAAAATATTTTATAAAACAATTGAAGTATTATCTACACTAATATATAAAGCTGAAGAGTTTGTTTGTTTGAATGAGCTAATCTCTGGAACCGCTGGTCCGAATTGAAAAATTATTTCAGTGTTGGATAGTACACTTATCGAGGAAGGCTATAGGCCATATATCATCACGTTAAGATAAATAGGAGTGGAGCACCAATGAAAAATGTTTCAAAAATGGGGGAAAATTATCACGCTACGGGCAATAGGAGACTCAAAGCAGGTATATATGTATTAGACTACCTGAGTCCAACCGTTCTTGTTGAACTTCAGCCGATTCAAAGATTAGAACAAACAAAGACACAAAAATTTAAAAAAAAATTACTATATGTACCATGTATACATACATATGCATCTAGTAAAAAGCAGTTATTTTAATATTACAAACTATAATAATATACTTATTAATATTACAAATTAATATCTCATTAGTTAACTAATCACAGTAAACCTTCTTGAAGTCAATGTAACAATGAAACTAACTAAATGCATGAACTTTAGTCATAAAATGTTATATTGCAATGTCACATAAATATAGGCAGTTTCTTTAATGTTAGATTTCTATGCAAAAGGTCGGTAATCTATGATCTTTTGCATATCAATGTTTCATTCATTCTATGTTCTTAAAATAAGAATAATATTTAATGGTGTTAGAACATTTTAACATAAATTGATTTGTTACAATCAAATGTTACATATTAACCTTTTTGTCTAAATTTAATTATTTCTTATTTTTTACAACCATTGTGTTCAGTTTCACTAAATTATACAAATGTTTGTTGTTCATAAACCATGTGCCAATGCATACCTTGAAATCCTATTTTTTCCAACAAATTTAATGAGTACCACAAGACAGGGTAGGGCCCAACTGGTAGGAGGCATTTTGACACTGCTCCACCAACATCAGGTAGCCGAGACCCTCTCCCAGCCGCCAGCACCACCGCTTGAAACTCTAATATCTTATGCATACTAAAAAGTTGTTTCAGTGTTTAGTGTTATTTCAACAGATACAAAAATAATCTCGATTGAGATTAGACTTACTTAACTACTGATATATACCTGTTAAATGTGACCTATATTTAAACAGCTTGCATTAGAATCACACATTCCACAATATAATAAACTATTGCAAGATTCACAGCAAACGAGAGACGTGACAATTTTGTTTAACGTCAAGTTGGCATTGAAATTGACATTTGACCATTGACAATTTGAACAAATGACATTGCTATATCAAAAAAATAGTCTAAGAAAACATAGCAGTTTGGTTAGCTAAAGGGAGGTCTACATGTCTATATCTTTACAAAACTGGAGAAGAGAGTAAAGTTACGTGTTTTAAATTAAGGATTTGCACATATGTATTTTTGACATCATATCTAGTAAGTATGAAACCAATCAAATCCAAGTTTTAGTACTACCAGAAAGCAATGTATAGTCAAATAACCGTGCATCCGTGGATTATGGAGCGATACACGGTACATATACCAAATTTTTAGTACATAATGAAACACAAGATTGTTATTAAAATTCATGATTTATTTTTTCATTATATTTCAATATAATGGTTAAAAGTAGGTAAAATTATATTTATAAAATTTTGTATTTAAAATGTAATAAATTTTAGCAGGCTCTGTTTTTTTAGAGGCTCCTTTGCAGATTCCGAAAATTTGTGTGTGTTTTCGCGTACCTATCCTTATTTCAAAGAAACATTTTCTTTTACTAGATCTATCGAAGTAATGAAACCATTAATCTACAAATAAATAAAGTTGGAGTATCTGTTTGTAATATTAAAATAACCGTTTTTTAATAAATGCAAATGTATGTATACACGATTTTTGTATGTCTGTTTGTTCCGGGTAATTTCTGGAACAGCTGGACCGATTTTGAAGGGACTTTCATGGCAGAAAGCTGATGATCTAAGGAATAACTTAGGCTTACTTTATTTGACTAGCTTTGTCCCGTGGCGTTATTCGCGGTACGACAATAACCACTAGTAACACTGCGGGGTTTAGCTAGTCAAACAATATAATCAGAATAAGCTATAAATATCTCAAGTAGATTTTTTCCTCTAAAAATATTAATGAACGTAATCTGAGCTATTACTAACTTTGAAATAGTATAACATAATACTTTAATGTGGAACTAGTATTATCAAATGTGAAAATTACTTTTTAATGTTGCTATTATATATTTACAGGCGCGCTACAAGATGATCTGCCGACCTGGTGAAGGTCGCGGCCGTCGCGGGAAGCCGTTGAATGCGGGCAGCACAGGACCGGATATCTATATATGGAAAGTTTTGGGTGAGGCCTTTGTCCAGCACTGGGCGTCCTTCTGCTGAGATGATGATGATGATGATAGGATTGATTACTGCTAACCAACAGCAGACTGTGTTTTGTGATTTTTTAAATTATTGCCTTACAAAAACCCTTTCCTAAGTTCTTAATTACATTGAAAACTTGATTTTGAATTGACTATTTATAGAAATTGATATGAGCGTGTACAGAGGTTGTATCAGTACTTTTTAGAAAATCCTATTTACTATACAGATGTGTCTGTATTAATTTACTTACTAAAATTATTGATGTTTTAGTTTGCTGATCGTTTTCGATGATTTTTGAGCAATTTTATTTGCAAACTTTATTTCAATAATTGGTACAGGTGGTAACCCACAGACTTCTTTGATATAACTATGCTGTTAAACAATCGTACTCTACTATTATTTTCAAGTTATCGTAATAATCGTTTATGATACGTATATTGTTCTTCTATATAAATTAACAGACGTGATTTTACATTACATCATTAGGTATATTTCTATTTTAATGTTGAAGTAGTAGCTGTTGAAAAACGATTAGGTAAATGTTCCGTATTTATTAGAATTGGAAGATTTTGTATCTTAAGTTTTTGGTTCATGACATGATTCATCCACTTTGTAAACCTGAAATCAAATAAACGTAAAACTTAGTATCGAACGACATAAATGTATCTATTGAAATAGTATAAATTTTTAATTCAGTTTGATACTGGATCATTTGATAGAACTAGAAATTATTTGTATTACTGGTAAACATAGGACATAAAATTCTGAGTTAGTTAATGAAATGATGAGTTTTTCAACAACATTGACTATGTAGATCCAGTAGACCTAGTATTAAATAAGTCCAATCTAACATAATCTAGCTGCATTCAATTAGTAATCAGTTAAATCTAACTTTAATATTGGCTGCATTGGGATTTCGTTAATAAATAAGATAGGTACATCTAAGTAAGAAAACTGCAATTGATTGCATCTCGATTTAGAAAGAATTAGCCCAAACCGTACTTAAGCTGTTATTTCTAAAATTAATGTTTTACCTTGCCATCTGTTCCAAGTTCAGTAGTGACCTCTTTACGGACTGGTGTTATTATGCATGATAGAGGAACTTTAGGTGGACCACTTGGAATCAAAGTGTGTGAGCCGCCACAGAATCGCTGACAATAATGTGCCCTAGAATTAAGGTGAAGAGTAAAAGTAATTGTAGAAACAAATCATATTACGGAGATCTAATTGAGTCATTGGACTAAGACAGATTTCTTAAGACGATTTATCATATTAAATACTTAAATAGTTATGTACCTGGGATCTATAGGATGTAATATAGGTAAACCATAGTAACATGGTCTTGTATCACCATCTCCACTAATTTCCTTTTTATGTTCACTATCTTCGTCTAATTTCCCTCCAGGGAATTTGGGTAGTTTTGGCAACTGTTGAGGTGTTTCTATGTCCATTGTTGCTGGAGTAGAACAACAAATACATGCAGAATCTCTGAACAGCCTTTTTGTTATAATAGCCGTTTTAGGTTCTCCGACTATAGCTGCAATAGCGTCCATACGGGCACTCAATTCATTAAGATGTTTGAGCATTCCGTCTTTTAAGCAATCGAGTTGAACAATATCTCCTTTTTCACTAAGTTCTCTTAGAATTTCATCAATGGCTTTCTGTAGTAGGTGTAATATTATATTAGGAATTATTATTTGTTTGATCGATTGAGTAATAACGAGATTAACGAAAAAAGAATGTTATAGATGCCTACGAATACAATAACATGGATGTTGTCATCAAATAGCCTCATATCTGCCTTATAACAAATTAAATAAATTACTAGCTGTGCCCGCTACTTCGTACACGTGACATTTGGATTTTCAAGTTATTTTTATTTTTTTACAGTTCAAACCTTTCTTGGACTACGACAAACAAAACGAAAATCATCTGAATTGGTCTAGCCGTTCTTGAGTTTTAGCGAGACAAACAAACAGCAATTAATTTTTAAATATGAGATGTTTTTTATTTTTTTTTATTTTTTTTTTATGTTTCACCCTGCCATGTTGACTCTACTCTGCCTGATGGAAAGCATAAGCAGAATCCAAGAGTGATGGTCACCATACTGCGAACGCAGACAATGCAACAATGCAGCATGGTGACCCACACCATGGCGGGCTAGTGATGCTTTTGCATCATTGGGCCTCCGGTCTCGCACTCACCAACGAAACACGACAGCATGATCGCTGTCATTTTACGTTGATTTTCTGTGCGAGGGTAGTACCGCCCCGGTCGAGCCGGCCCGTTCGTGCTGAAATCAGCGTGGCTCTACTACCTACAAAATGTACTTTTATTAATAAAATAGAGTTTCTAAAGATCACATTCATCGCCTAATCCCATAAACACAAAGATATTTGATTACTTCCCGCTGTAAAGACATATTATATATGTTACATTTTTATTCGTTGTAGTTGTGGGTGTGAATTATCTTAAAAGAGAAAAAAACATACGAGACATAAACTACAGTGGGAGAGCTACGCTTCGGCATGAGTCGGCTCGACCAGAGTGATTCCATGGCCTCACAGAAAACCGGTGTGAAACAGCGTTTGCACTGTGTTTCACAGACTGAGTGAGGATATCTCAGGCCCATAATTTTTTTTATGTGTAGGTAATTAACATTTCATCGTAATAACTGAATTAATGAAGCGATTTATACATTTTTATAAACGTCTTGATGAAGTGAGTGTGAAGTGTAAAGCTCAGATGATCTCACTTACTTGCCAAATTAGTTCTTGGTTGTTAAATTTATTATATGATGCTTCAATTCGCTTTTCAAAATCACCCCTAACAGCATCGAATTGCTCAAGTGGTACGAGACCATTTAAGTCTTTAATGCCAGCTTTATCACGAAGGGCGTCTGCTACTTCATCACGATCTGACTTCGTCTCTCGTAACATTTCTATTTGTTTCCATAAATTCTGTAAAACGATGAATATTTAAATTATGCCTTAGTTAGATACAACCGTGTCGTCACCGCTGCATCAAATATCCAGAATCATTGAAGCTATTCAATGATGAGTCTTCTCTGAATCTTCTGTTTTTATTTGCACAATTCATATTTTAGTATTTTCATAAAAGTTAATGTAGCAAGCAATCCATCGATACTAACAGATAAATTAGCCTGCACCGCTTCCAATCCATCGGAAACTCTTTTTTGACGGAACAGCATACTTTCAAAGTCCATTTGAAGAGTCGTGAAATTATTATTAAGTTCGCTCATTGCTGCGAAATAAACAAAATGGCGATCATTGTTACAATCTAAAATGTAGAGTGCAATAAATTACCCGGAGTAAATTTTCACATTATCATATTTTCAAAGTACTATCTTTATCAAAACCATGAAATTCCAAGATAACTTACCGACTGTATCGCCTCCAGTATTAGCCATAGCTTCTGCCATGGCGTCCAGTCCTATTTCTAATTCATGCTGCATTTGGGTAAGTTGTTCTTGATAGTTGCTCATCTACAAACATTGATACACAATGTGGATGAACTATATATTGACTAGGAATATTATTATAATGACAAAACTACTTTTATTTATACACCCGGCGTCTGCTAATATCACAGTGCAGTTGAATATAGGAGAAACGTATTTTAAAGTTCCTGTCATGATGATCATTATTAATAAGGTCACAGGAGCAAAGGAGTCCGTTGTTACCGCTTTTGGATATGGCCTTTCCTCATAACAGCGGTTGGAAGTTACCTTCATCTACCGTCAGCTTTTATAAGGTTTAGTATATAAACTCGTTAATATCTTCTTACGTGGGGCACACTAATAATATACCAGTGTTTTTATAAATTACTAGCTGAACCCCGCGGTGTTACCCGCGGTTATTGTTATACCGCGAGTAACGCCGCGGGACAAAGTTAGTCTAAAAAAAGTAGCCTAAGTTACTCCCCGGATCATCAGCTACCTGCCAGTGAAAGTCCCGTCAAAATCCGTCCAGCCGTTCCAGAGATTACCCGGAACAAACAGACAGACAGACAGACAGACACAGTTTTGATATATGTATCGTGTATATATACATATGCATTGATTAAAAAGCTGTTATTTTAATATTACAAACAGACACTCCAATTTTATTTATTTGTATAGATAATTACAAATGTATTAAAAGTGAAAAAATGTTTTACCTGTGAAGTTAAACCCGTATCGATAGCATTTATTTGTTCTGTATAAGCATTGACTGCGCTTTCTAAATTCGCCATCCTAGGACCCACGTTCAATGAAGTGGTTAGTTTGGTTTCTAATAAACAAAATATTGTGTTAGTGATACTCGCGTTAAAGCTATGAGTTTGTTAATAAAATTATACTGCAAGGACAGCATAGCCGTTTAAATGGTGGTATAGTGGATTTGGATCAATTGTGACGATGATGATATGATGTAGTTTTGTGAGGTTAAAATCTATATAGATATATAGGTAAATTAAATAATTCTTTTTTTATGTGTTCTTTATTGTTAGGACAAGGTTTGTGTACAACAAAAATTAAAAGATAACGGAAAAGTCATTTTTTTGGCCACGATTGTACATTGCCTGTGGGAAGCTGAAACAGATATGTTAATATGGCAACACGAAGCCGGCGAACTTCATGCTGCCATATTTATATATCTGTCTCAGCTAGTTTAATATATGAATACGTAGAGATTCACCTAAGTTACTTGCTAGTTTCATGGCTTGGTTAGCGCTAGATGTATTACGCTCGGTAACTTCTTCCACTTCTTTTAAAATTTTATCGTGTAAGTCCTTGACTGCGACCCTGAAAAATAAAATGATAAAAAGTGGCTTTTAAAACCAAATATTTAAATTTTGATAAAGTTTTAATGTTGACTATAATAGTTTTTTTTTATTCGCTATATAACCTACATGACTACCACCAGTGTCTTGGATCAGTTTGATTGTCTCGTTGTTCCAGTAGCTTAAGTCTATCAGGTTTACAAATATTTATTCTCATAGAAGATGTGACATCACTTTCATGAGAACATAATACTATTTAAATTAGTTGTATGAAACTATTGGATATTTTTTTATATTACTCTAACACAAGCCTAAAAGTTGTTCTTTATCGATATCCAGATCAAAACCATTTATAAGAATAGTGGAACTTGATTCAATCATATTTGGTTACCTGAGTCGCTTGTGTGTAACAAATTCTCCGTCGTCAGCATCAGTTTCACTTTCATCACCAGATTTTGCCGGGAATTCGGATTCCGTGGCGTGTATGACAAAAGTTGCACGAGTATCATCACGCGGCTTAGCCGTTTCTGTTTCTGATGTAGTTGGAAGATCAGTAGCTGCGTGCTCTCCAAGAAAGACTCTCGTTTCACTCTAATAACAAGAAATAATACATACTATTATTTTATATAGTACTAGCTTTTGCACGCGGCTTCGCTCACGCAGAATTTCTTCCCCTCATTTACCCTCTTAGGGGTGGAATTTCAAAAAATATTTTCTTAGTGCTCACTTACGTTATATAAAGAACCTACATGCAATATTTCAGGATTCTAGGTTCAGCGGTTTGGGCTTTGCGTTGATCTCTAGGTATGTCAATCAGTCACCTTCCTCTTTTATATATATAGATGTAGATAAACACATAACAGTACTATGCGACTTTAGATGCTATATGAAGACGTTATAGGTAAGGATTATATTAGGTATGTATATTGCTTTTTACAAAAGTTTACTCGATATAATTTTTCATAAAAAAGAGACTTTCGTATTTTACCTATACAATTAATTAGTGTATAAAAGTAGTAGGTAGATCTCTTTTTTTGTTGATAAAAGATTGCGCTCTTTTTTTAAAAAAAGAAAACTATATTATTTGTTGGCTTCCTAAACTGCTTTTGAAATTTGACCAAACCGTGTTATGCAACAATGAATATGATGATTGAGGTTCGTATTATATAATTCGTATAAAAAAAGACAGTTTTACTAACATCTACTGCTATTCCCGGCGTGACACCAATTACTGTAGAAAGTAGTTGGGTCATACGCCCGAGGGTTTTCTCGACCGCTTCAAGGCGACATGAAAGTTGCAGTGCCGCCATAGCGTCTGTAAGTGACGCATTTTGCCGAAGGCTTTCCATAAGTTGAGCATTTTCGGGAAACCCAGCAGTTCCAATTGGTCCAAAGTGAGCTTGAAGTGCTCGTACCGTCTTTGCCAATTTCATGAATTCTTCTTGAGTTACTATTGATAGCTTAGGGCTGCCTCGACCTTAAAAACGAATAAAAAACAATGATAGTAAGAAAATAGGCTTCACTTATACGTATGTGTCAAACAATAAGCAATCACCAAACAAATAATATTCTGTGAAAACTGTTTTAACATTACTAGGCTTATTTAACTTAAATTTTACGTAAATTTAACTACAAAATTTGGTAAAACTACTTACTTCCTTTGCTGCTACTGGAAGATACTCTTTCAACTGTCGTAAAGAAAAATATATTAATTCTAAGAATATATATATATAGCATATTTAATATTCTATACCAGTATGAAAGTCTAAGCATATAGTCATTGTCTGTTGATTGTTTGACTACATTTCAAACAGTCGAAATTCGACCATCAGGTTTAGTTTTTATAAAAAGGAATGAGATTAGTATAAAAAAGGAGTGTAAAATATGGTAGTGGAATCTTACCTACAAGTAGTTTCTCATATTGTGCCTCTGTAACATTAAAATAGGAATGTTAAAAAATATCGTTAAATATATATAACTCGTCTGGCATGGTATAGTAAGTCAAAACCTTTCTAGAGAAATGTCTACGTCCAGAAGTGGATTAGGGTTGCTGATGTGATGTGATGTATTCAATTGAACTTATGTACTAAAAAAGAATGATTTTAGAAGTTTTTTAATTTTCATCTATACAAATAAATAAAATTGGAGTGTCTGTTTGTAATATTAAAATAACAGCTTTTTAATCAATGCATGTGTATGTATACACGATACATATACCAAATAAAAAAAAATTTGTCTGTCTGTCTGTCTGTTTGTTCCGGGTAATCTCTGGAACGGCAGGACGGATTTTGACGGGACTTTCACTGCTGATGATCCGGGGAGTAACTTAGGCTACTTTTTTTTAGACTAACTTTGTCCCGCGGCGTTACTCGCGGTACAACAATAACCACGGGCTAACACCGCGGGGTTCAGTTAGTAAGAAATAAACTTATGTTACTATAAGTGCATATTTTTAAACATCGTGAGTATTATAAAGTTTCAGATTTAGGTTTTGGCAGAATACCTATATAATTATGTTTATTTGACATGGTCACAGGCTGATTGAGTTAGCTCACGACGATGACCAGTGCTACCAGACATTCTAGAACACTTTTAACATAATTACGTGTTTAGAAAAATTATGTTTATCATACAAGGTGCAGTAATCCTCCAACATATCTTGTACCAGAACTTTCAAACGAAAGGACGCTTTAGTAGCGTTTTTTTTTCGATCAAATTGTTGAGAGCAGCAGGTCATACATACTTTGCATAGATGTTACGGTTTACGGCTAACAAGAGGCCAGTTCGAGTTGAATATATTAAGACATTGTGCCCTTATGTTAAAACAAGTTTAATAAAATTGCGATGAATTGCATAGTATTTTCTTATAATGCGTTCTATAGTAATTTTAATCGTAAAGCACCGGGTATTATAAAAATAAACTATAAAACCACTTACCCACTGGATCTATGGGAGCCATTGGCTTTGGTGCTGAATCTGGTTCCACATAAGAATCAGTTCTCTATAAAAAATGAGGAAATATTAACCAAAAAGTAATCATAGTTTTCACAAGTTTTGCCAACCTGTCAATAACAATTGAATTCTGGGAGTAAGGGAGGTTTATTCTGGTAAGTTTAGACCGAATGTACTTTTGATATTATCTAGAAAATACATCATGACGAACGATGCTTTAATATCAATAGGACGTATCGGTCACCAACTCCAGCCTACCTTTCTTGGTTCGGCTAAATCGAATATTATTTTGGGATTTTTATGTATACATACTCTCCCTACTACTACTGTATACATTTCAAGAATCATTGATCAAGAGTATAATCATATACTCTTGATCAATGATCCTTTTTGTGCAGCTCGAAAGAAAAAAGAAAGAGTTTCTGGGGTACTTCGGTTTCGAAAATCTACAGTTGAATAATATCTCTGAATGAATCGTTAAACCACAATCCTTATAAGAAACTAGCTAACCCGGAAACCTTGCATCGCCTTATTTGATTTTGTAAATACTTTTTAAATTATCAAAAAAAAAATCTGTAGGTATAGAACTAATCGGACTAAGAGAATATAACTTCTTTTTTTAAATTTTCTTCTATACAAACCTTGTCCTGACAAAATCGAATACATAAAAAAAAGTTAATCAATTTGGTGCAGTCGATCGAAAGTTATGGGTGTACATACATTTCATAGATTTTTTAGAATTTTTTGTGGTTTTACTTATTATTTTCGTTGAGACTGTTTCCATCGCTCAGAAAGACTTGTAACCTTTATCAACCCTGTCCGCTGATTAGAGGGGCGCGAAGAAGCAGAGTAACAATAGAATTAAATTTAATTCTTAAAAAAAAGACAATAACGTTGGTAAAAACTGATGATACTTACGCTCCAGAATATATTTCTTCTTTTATGCTCTTTCAAGATAGTATAATTATGCTTGCGACTTACCTTTATATGTACGTATGTATTTGATCACGATTTTTGCTATGATGTATCACTAAAACAAAACAAAACAAACAAAAAAAAAACCCTAAAACTCTTATAAAATTGCACCTGGTTAATAACTCGAAGTTCTTTTTCCCTCTTGATGATATATTCCTCCAAGACTTTGTGGTATTTCTCTAGCTGTAGAATGCATAGATGTTTTAACTTTATTTCTAATTACATATTTAATAAATTAAAGTAATTTTTACCTTTAGACTTTTGGCACCATCTTTTCCTTTATCTACTGCAGTTTTATCTGCTTTGGTTTTATCAGCACCCTTTTTGCCACCTGAAATAGTGTTATCTGGATGTCTGGATTCTATTTTTTGTTTCAAGCAAAATGGCACCTGGTTTTGAAGCTTTACTGATGGATGAGAGTTTTATCATTGAAGTAGGTACTTGAAAGTTTGAAGATGATTCTTTGCCTACCTTTCTTCTTCGACTGCATTGCATGTACTTTAATCTCGGTAACTTCAAGGCTGCTAAGGTTTTCCATTGCATTTGCAAAAGGTCCCTCAAAAGCAACGCGTCTATCTAAAATCCTTAGTTGACGTGCCAGAAGAAAAAGTATTGTTTGTATAAGTTTAAAGTTTACTCTGTTCTCCTAAAAGAATTCAAATTAATTATAAATACTTCACTCTGTTCAACTTTACTAATATTTCCTTTGCATATTACTTACATCTAAACAACCAAACGCTCTTTCTATTAGTGTTTTAACATTCATTATATCGAAAGTACTCAAACGAGCTATTACATCGTCTTCTTTCGCGAATTCCGAGTCCATGATGAAATACCGTTTAAAATATTGTACAAAAATCTAAATAAGTATTAATCAATTTTAACTTTTAATATAATAAAATTTAATCTAGATGGTATCTAGGTATATACTAAAACCACAGATTACTATAATCAAAAAAGACATTTAACATGTCAAATCTAAAATATAATACTTTTTCGTATTTTTAATTTGAGAGTATAGAGTTAATCTGTAGCAGTTTTAAGTTGGAATTCGACCCCTAGCTACTGCCAACAGCATAGAGACTTAGTCTTAGTATTAGAAATGGCAGGGGCAGAAGTCGTCGTAGTCGGGTCAGCCACTAGTGGAGTACCTAAAAGTAGCTATGTAAATCTGAAAATGAAATGATTCGTAGTATGCAACACCTCGACAGCAATTTAGTAGGATATAATCGTTAGCCTATTTGTAACAGTTTAATATTCCGAACTATTACTAATAGCAGCAGATCTAATTACAAAAAATATTTTTCAGTAGAGACAGTAGTGGAATTTGAAACAGTAGCAGGTTTAGAGAAAAAGTATATTACTTCGATCACGTGGCAAAAAAACATCCTCTAGAATACAATACAATAAAATATATATACAATAAAATACAATAAAAGATACAGCGATTTTTACATCCCAATAGGGTGGGATGTAAAAATCGCTGTATCTTTAAAATCAGTTTGGCTATGGTGGCTTTTTAAAAAGTATTTAGTCCTGTTCAACCATTAGTTACCTCGGTGGTGTAGTTGTAGCGTATGCGACTGCTGTGCTTGAGGTCTTAAGTTCGATTTCCGGGTCGGTCCAAATGTTTGTATGATCTCAAATATTTTTTTGGAGTTTTGGAGTTGGAGTGCTTCCTATGTATAATATGTACGTATTTACAAAAAAAAGTATGTATATGTTTATATAAGTTGCTTAGTACCCATTACACAAGCTCTGCTTAGCTTGGGACTAGATGGCGTTGTGTGCTAGATGTCCGAAATATTTTTTATTATTCTTATTATTATGACAAATATTTATAACTCTCACCAACTTCAGCTACAATACATTCTTGGAATAAAACTCGTAATTTTATTGAACTATTTTATTAAATTAAAATTCACCTGTCTGGTTTCGCCCTACCGCAATATATCGATAACTTTAATAACTTTAATCTTTGGTAATGCCATAGAGCGAAACGGTCAGGTCAATTTTAGTTCAAATAAAACTATGAGTGAGTTGTATTTTAACAATGTAGTTATGTGTTTAAACTAGTACCACCAAGTGTCGACAATCGAGAGTTTAAATCATAACTTAGTATTAAATATAAACTAACAGTAGATCAATTTTAGAAAAGTAGTAATAGTAGGTAGTAGAACCACGCTGATTTTAGCACGAACGGGCCGGCTCGACCGGGGCGGTACTACCCTCGCACAGAAAATCAACGTAAAATGACAGCGGTCATGCTGTCGTGTTTTGTTGGTGAGTGCGAGACCGGAGGCCCAATGATGCAGAAGCATCACTAGCCCGCCTTGGTGTGGGTCACCATGCTGCATTATTGCATTGTCTGCATTCGCAGTATGGTGACCACCACTCTTGGATTCTGCTTATACTTTCCATCAGGCAGAGTAGAGTCATTTTGGCAGGGCCAAACATAAAAAAAAGACAATATTTTTTCAATTGTCATAATTCAAAATGTTTTCACACCATTAAAGAAATAAAAGAAGTTGACTCGAGTTATATCCTAAGATAAGCGAAAAATTTTGATCACCATTTGTGATTACACCATCTGACCGTACTTACAAAAATAATTGCGCTGCTAGCCTGTTGATATTGTTGAAGGTGTTTAACTTACTATCAAGGATCCTTATTGTTATCTTTTCTTACCATAATCTGAGCCCTATACAACAATATGTGTACCTGGTATGACTCAAATCTTTTACTTTAATAATCACAAACATATAACACGGTCACAAAACAAATTTCAAACTTGGCCTGCACCTGTGAGAACCTGTACTATGGTATCCAATTTGGTATGGTACAGTAAACATATATTTTTAATAGATATATCTTCATCAGCCGTCATCAAGTCGTCACCTATACTGACGCCCATGGGCTAGGCATGGGCGTCCAACACTACATTCGACAAGACGCGGTCGCCACTCCAGGACTCTTTTACAACAATAGTTGTCAGTTCTGCGGCTTATTTGGTCAGTCCATTGACCTTTCAGCTTTCATGCATGTTATAGGCAAAATTCACCCAGATTAAAAACAAATTATCGTGTTCGCCACATAATTATCTATTTATGCTAGATAGGAATCGAACCCACGATCTCTGTTTTAGCAGTCAGGATGAGAAACCATTAGTCTACTAGTCTGTTAGGAAGACTGGATTAATTACATACTTACCAGTATTTATTATTGGTAATCCCGAAGACACGAAGTTTATTAACCGAGTCTCAGTATTAGAACAAACCACTAAACAGTGTCTGGTTCATCATCATCTCAGCCGAAACACATCCACTGCTAGACATAGGTCTCCCCTAAGGCTCACTACAACAACCGATCGGTCATCCAGCAGTTTCCCGTGACCTTTACACACACTTAACACCTTGTAGGGAACCTAACCATGCTTTATATTCCAGTACGTGGTCGCCAGTCCAGAACTTTTTGGCCCCAACGGCAGTTTTGTCTGCGAGCAATGTGCCTCGCCATCTGCCACTTAAATCTAGCAATTCTCCGGGTAATGTCAGTGACCTTGGTTTGTCTACGAATCTTTTCATTTTTGATTCGATCACGCAGAGAATCTCCGAGTATATTTGATCTAAGCTGTAAAATGACACCTCAACAATGAAAACCAGTTGAATATTTATTGACAAAATACAATTTAAACGAAGATAACATTGCAAGTGGTGGTTGCATTGCAATAAAAAAGAAAATAAATTCACGGAGATGTATATCAATCAAAATCTGATAAGTGGCTTAAGAGAAATTGTACTGACCGCATCGGGTAATTTGTGAAACTTAATGTATCCTCTTTAAAAAAAAAAAGTACTGTATTTTAAAGAAAAATATCAGACTTTACAAATAAAATAGGTTTTATGAATTGATAAAAGCCGTTTTCCGAAAATCAGCGTCTTGTTTATTAGTATACGACTTGAATCGATTGAACTGGACGGGAGTGTATAACCATATAACATCATTTCCATAACATTATTTTGAAATGTAATTAGAAAATACCTGTATGTAGACGATAAAGATCTTCTCAGCTATTTCTAGAAGTCAAACCGTCGTCCACCCAATGAAGTTGAACGAATGAACAAAGTTTAATTCACTTGAATTCATTAAGCAATTACTACCTCACAAAACCTTTCACGTTGTGTGTTTTTATTAGGGAGGTAAAATAAATAACTGTTTTAGAAACTTCAGTATACTTAGGGATATTTACAAGGTTTTAGTCATAAATATCAATACAAACTAATATATGTAAAAATTATATTATAATGATATCGATAAATCAGAATTCGTATTTTATTAACAACGTTTGTAATAATTAAAAAATACATAAATAATAAAGCTTCCTTCGAACTGGTGTCACAAGTTATACACACTCTCTTCTCTAAAAATATATTCAGTAACTAATGTCAAAGAGATTCCTTGTGCCTGTTCGGAGAGAGCTTATTGAAACAATATATCTTACTAGAACATAACACTTTTGAGAATTAAGAGTTTTCATTGTTTATTTTAAATACATTAATACACGCTGTCAAAGTAATTTATACGTCTGAAAAATTGTTAAATTTTCTACCTATCTAATTATGTAACTATGTATTTATCTATTTATCATTTAAAGGGTACTAAGTTTAATTAGGCACGAGTCCGACAGTCAGTAGAGCGCGAGGTGGCGCATATTGGCGCCTCGAGGAGCGGCGGGGGCGGTGGCGAGGCAGCGGGGGGAGCCTGCCCCGCTCCCGCACTATGACTAGAGGTTGTCTGCTCTGCAGACGTCGACGTCGGCCTAGGTTGTTCATGGTTGCCAACATTGGATTTGTGATCTCTATGGGTCTTATCCTCGACTAAATCGTTTTTTGTTTTTGTTTCATATTTCTTATACTTATTCAGCTCGTGAGGCGCTAAAACCGCAAGAGGCGGCATAGGCGGAATATAAGCATGAGGCTCGTAGTTATCGTCAACATAGTCATTCGGATTCCAAACAGCTGTTGTCGTTGTGATTGCCGGTGTACTAGAAAGTCTGTGTGTTGTAGTAGCTCGTGATGTCACCGGCGATGTTGTCGCTGTTGCTTTTTGTGACGATAAGACACTTGCTACCGTTATGGTAGAAGGCACTGTAAATATATTTCTATTCTTATTAGATCTAGTTTTTCGTCGTTTTTGAAGTTTTGGCACGTCGAGAAAGAAAGGATCAAAAATTAAATCAGACTCTTTATAATCGTCATAATTTATAGCCACTATTGGTTTTACTGCACTGACAACGTTACCAACCGTATAATTTAATCGTTTTCCATTACTGTCACTGACGGAAGCACTTGCTGTGACGATAACACGAGGAGGGCTTTTTAATTTGATTTTCGGTTTTTCTGTTACGTTTGGAGGAGCAACAGATCGCGCTGATAGAGAAGATTCAGTTTCTTTGCTAGATTCATCACTTCGTTTGCGATCATAGTAAAATGGATTAAATGGTAACGGTCTTTGAGCTGGTAGTGATTGAGAATGCGTGTGAGGTCGATTTTGCTGTCTAACAGACGTTTCATATCTTTCGGAGGGTTGAGAAGTAGGTCCTGGACGTAGCAATTGATCACGAGGATCTATTGTAGTTGGTCGAAATGGATGAGGTCGTTGTACAAACGAAGTAGGCCGTGGCGCAGCAGGACGAGGAGCAGTTCTCGACGACTCATACGGGAAGTGGTCAAACTGCTGTGGTGATGGCGGTGCATGTGTTATATATACTCCATCTGCAGGGCGATAATTTGGACGCGAGAATGAAATAGCTTCCGATCCCGGCCCTCGATGTTGGTAGATAAATTCTTGTGGTGAAAGAAGTGACGGATCTAAAGTTGGTGAAGATGGCGCAGAAGGTGCTGATGGGGCTGAAGGACCGGATGGAGCTGATGGTCCTGAAGGGCCAGAAAGGAGTGACGGCTGAGAAGGAGGGAATGTTGGTGATGATGGAGATAGGGAGGATGGTATGGGGGAGGGTGATGATATCGCATGTTTATTTGGTGAATGGAAATGAGATGAAGTGGAAGGTAAAATTGTTGTTGTTCTAGGACTTGATGTAGTTGTAGTGGTAGTAGTTGTTGTTGTCGTAGTAGAAGTAGACTGTGTCGTAGAAGGTGATTGTTGTGGTGCATAGTCTTCATATTCAACATCATCGTCTTCTTGGTACTCTGGAAGTTACAAATTAACCTTTTTACAACGTATTAAGAAAAAAAAGTTAGTTGAAAAATAAAATAACTAAATATTTCGACATCTAACACACAACGCCATCTAGTCCCAAACTAAGCAGAGCTTGTATTATGGGTAGACAACTGATATAAATATTTCTATACTTTTTGTAAATACATATATATTATAGATAGAAAACACCCAAACTCCGAAACAAACATTCGATCCGACCCGGGAATCGAACCCGAGACCTCAAGAACAGCAACCGCGTACGCTACCACTGCGCCACCGAGGCAGTCAATAAAACACATTTTGTCACACATTAAACGTTAAAACAGTACTATTTTTTATACCGCTATGAGTACCTGTTCATCGTATTTAATGCAATATATTTTTTTTGAATATTTTTTGACCTCTCTACATTATTAAGAAGAAAATTTACCTTCAGTAAGTTCCTCATTTTCGGGGGCTGTTAAGGGTGGATGAGAATGTTGTGTGTGCGATGAAGTTTTAGGGTCATCTCTTTTTATCTCCTGAATCGGATCTTCAGTTGAATCCGTAGGATCAGTTACATGACTTTGAATTTTATTCTGAGTAGTTGTTGGAGTATCATCAATCGAAGGATCAGCTTCTTGGTTTGGTTTGGTTTGCTGCTGAGATTGTTCGGTTGGTTGAGGTTGAGGTTTTTCTTGGTCTGGCTGTATGATTGGTGGCGCTGTGCTACCGTATAATTCTAGATTTAAACTGTAGAATTTTTCAGACTTTGTACAATCTACTTCATCTACTCTCTCACATACTCTTGTTTCCTGTAAGTAGATAAAATTGTAAATATAATAAATTAATATAAAAAAAATTACACGACTTCTTCACATAGAGACTCGAGGCTATATGATACTAGAGCGAGCATTTTTTCAGACAAATTAAGTAATCTGAACCCGGTCAGTTGATAGATGAGTTCGGTGCACTGAAATAAAATGAAATGAAAAAGCCGAACAGAAGATCATCTATCTATTTTCATTTTGATTTTAGCATGAACGGGCCGGTTCAACCAGGGAAGTACTACCCTCTCACAGAAAATGACCATACAACCACCGAATTACCGAAATCACCGAATCAATAATCACCAACGAAACACGTTTCGTGTTTCAGAGACCGGAGGCTCAATGATGCAGAAGCATCTCAATTGGCTGCCAAACTGTGAGTCTAGTACACCGGCAATCACAACGACAACAGCTGTTTGGAATCCGAATGACTATATTGACGATAACTACGAGCCTCATGCTTATATTCCGCCTATGCCGCCTCTTGCGGTTTGCATTGTTGCATTGTCTGCAATCAAAATGAGTATGGTGACCACCACTCTTGTGTTTTGCTCATGGTTCCTATCAGGCAGAGTAGAGTCACTTTGACATACATAGAAAAAAGAATATATAATTTTCAAATACTTTCATGCATTTTTTTGTTGATTTCGCTTTGGAAGCAGGTTTTCCATTGCCAATTTTCCATTTCACTGTCTGAACTGTTGGAACTCATTTTAATTATTCAATTTATATTTATTAAATATTTAAATAACAAATCAAGACGAATTTTCAGCTTTGCCGCCGATTTTCTATTTATTATCTGTGCCGAAAGGCACACGCATACAGTCACGTGAACGCAATTTGTATTAAGCAAAGAGATTTTTGTATGCTAAGAATGATAAAAGAGATCTAATCAAAGAGTATATAATAACCCCAGCACGCCGTTTCATACAACACTCCTGTAGCGTTGTAATGTTCCAAATTCAAAAAACACTCCTACAATGGATTAGGTTAGGAATTAGGTACTTCGCGTGTTCTTTTTTCGAAAATAATGACAATATTTCTATACATGTTTGAGAAAAAAATATTTAATGTTACCTGATCAAAAACAGTGCCATTGAGGCAAAGGAACTTAATGTCCATGGGCTCTTCATGCTGGCCCACCGTACACACGTGAAACATCTGGCACGATGTTTCGAGGTCAGCATAGTACCCCCCAATAACTTTGCCCTCGCACGTGAAGTTCGTCTCGGGCAAATTGTCGAAGTCCAAATACTGTAAGTTAAAAAAAATAAAGAGATTAAATTTTTAGCAACTATATAACACGTAGTCAATATATTACTACAATATTTAAAAGTACCTATTTAATGGTAATAATATAATTAATAATTAGTGTGTACTGTTAAGCTGAACACAAACTAAAGTGCCTAGTAATTTATAAAAGCAACTTACTTAAACAACAAAGCATCATAGCGGCAGTTTCAAGTTATAAATTATGATTATTATAATTTGATTATTATAATATTATAATTACGTTATGAAGTCTTTTAATTCCTTTGAAAATTTATTTGTATCTATGGTCCTCGTTTAGTACGTAAATATTTTGATATATAAAAGTGATTATTTTAAATAAATGTGCGTAGTTAACGACCATAAGCTTGTTGTAATTCACCTCTTTCTATTCAACGAAGACGAGTAGTAGTAGAGCATACAAGTTAAAAGTAAGGAAAAAAAAAATGACATAAAACAACATTTTAAACCGTGTCAGATTTATGTATTAAACGTAATTGAATGCGGTTGACCGCACTTTAAATGCAGACAGTGTTTTAGATAGATTCTTAAAAGCAATCCTAAACCTACTGACTGAGTATTCAACGAATATAAACTATTGAGAGACTTAAAAAAAAATACTTACTCCCGGTTGAATAGACCTAGATATTCGAAACTCGTTTTGGAATATGAATATCAGCAACCACAACCAAACTGAAACATGAAACATTTTACCAAATTATTTTGACAGTTAAGTACTAAGATCTACATCAAGAAAATACGCAATCACCAATGAAAAAATAGCTAGTTCAAAGTACAAAATCAATAAAATAATTTTACGGAAGGGATTTTGTTTTATTTTTATGAGATATTGCAAAAATAATGTAGTGTTATAATTAAATCTAAATCCAAGAAATATTTAAAGATATAAAGAATATCGTTTATTCTAACAATATACATATAAATATATATCTATGTTTCATAATTATAGTATAGAAAAAATAAACATCGCTATGTAATCGCTATGTAAATATAGTACCAACATAGGTTATTATGATATGGTTAAGATTTTTCTTACTCGAGATTTCTCTCGGTTTTATTCTAATTTCCGCTCTACAACCTCCAGAGTAGAGGGGGCTCAGATTCCATTGAATTTAAAAATACTGGGTCCCCTTTAGGTCCCCCTAGATAATACAACTCAGCATAATACTCAGTAAAGCTAAAGCTTTACTGAGTATTATGCATGTATATATTGCTGCCTGTTTTTGTAGTATATGAATGTTTATGTCTGTATCTAATTTATTTATGTATCTATATATACTCTTCGCTACCACGCCTGTTGTTCCTATTACTATTGTGATTGTTTATTTTTTATTTATTTATATAAACAACGACATCTTATACATTACAATAAAATAAATACTCGCCAAGCTGTTACGCTTGTTGGCGAGAAGTTCTGAATCGTGATATTTGCTTAGCTTTTTTATTTCTTTTGGTCCTATTTTATAGTCTGATGGTATGATTACGTCTATTAAGTATGTTTTGTTTTCTGATTAATTTACGTATATTATGTCTGGGCTATTGTGTGTTATAGTGATGTCTGTTAGTATCGGTATCTCCCACATTATCTATGTGGATTCGTTCTCTTTAACTTGTGGTTGTGTGAGATGTTCTAGCCACCACAGTTTAGAGACTGGGATTTTGTGTTTTTTGCATAGGCTCCAAAATATGTATTGTACAATGTTGTTGTGTCGTTTGGTGTAATAAGTGCCAGCTATCTTTTCACACCCCGAGACAATATGTTGAGAGGTCTCGTCTTTTACTAAACATAGCCGACACTTACCATTTACTGCTCGTTTTAATATGTCCCTTTCATGTGGTTACTATTGCCTGATCCTGATGGTGATATTGGCTGTTTCTTAATCCAACGGAATGATTTTACCTAGTATATATTTTCTTCTCTAACACTGTTCTATAAAACTGGCCATTTGAAGGTTTTGATTCTATTTTATTTATTCCGGTTTTTACCACAGCCTGCCTGAGTTCTTTGTCTGTTTATTTTGTGTTCCGTCCGAGCCCTATTTCTGTTAAATTTAATTCAGTTTCCTTAAATATGGAGTATTTCTCTTTATGTTTATCATGTTCTACTAGTGCTTGTAGTATGTAGTCTTTTTGTGTTTATAAATATGCTTTGTATTTAAGTATTTGTGTTTTGTATAACGTCTCAGGTTACTTAAGCCTCTTTCTCCTTTCTCTATTGCTAAGTATAATCTTTCTACATCTACTTTTTGTTGTTGTGCTTTATTCATAGCTAAACTTTTCCTAGTTATAATGTTAATCTGCTTTAAATCACAACATAGGTTATTATATTATAAAATGTAAAAAAAAATGAAATAAATGTATTTTTAAATGCATCAGTATTCATATAACCTATACATGCTTAGAAAAACAGTGAATTTAACTACTTCAGTTACAGCCATTATGGTCTGGTTAACATAATATTTTGTAATGTATATAGTGTTTTTGTTTCTTTGGTTGCATTTTATTTAAATTATATGATTGTTTTTAAATTTAATTTTAATAATGGAAACACATTTGTAGGCCAATAACTGACAGATCATAGAGTAACCACATTTATTATGTAACATCTCGTACACCCGTGATCACAAATAAAGTTTGATTGATTGATTAAATTTAAAGTAGTAAGTAAGTATTATTTATGCATTCACTATACGTTATAAATTGTAAAAGTATTATGAAAGCAAATGTGAGTGTTTGTTTACTACGAATTCACGCTTTAAACTGATGCTTTAAACGCACTAAACTGATTCTAAAAAGTCTTTCACAAATAAAGCTACATTATCGGCGAGTAACAAAGGCTACTCCTTACCGCGATAACTGCTGTACACATGGACGTAGTCGTGGGCAAAACTTGATGAAGAAAGAATATTATTATAGCTAAACCCTGGTAATGGGTTTACAAAAGTTATCATTAAGTATTTTAAGTTCTAATACATCGATTAAACAAAGTCACATTCTCATTTATAAAATTATTTACTAAAATAACATATAAACCTTGTATGGCAGAGGCGGTGCGCACGACAAGCGCTCCGCCTGCTGAGATCCGAGCCTGACGTCGCATCTGTAAAAAAAAACATTACATTACATTCAGTCACCAATTATAATATACATATATGTAAAATTTATAAGAATATCTAAGAAGATTAAATTATTATTTGTAAGGGGTCTAAAAAAATGTAACTCGTCTATCTCTGTCTACCCAAGGAATAAAGATCAGAAGACTAAGGTGCACAATCCTACTAATATTATAAACGCGAAAGTTTGTAAGTATGGATGCATGGGAACTACTGAATGAATTTGAATGAAACTTTACAGTATTATAGCTTATACATCAATACAACACATAGGCTACTATTTGCCGCGATAACCGACATATACGCGGGCGGATTCGCGGGTAACAACTAGTTACAAATGATTTGAAACGCTAAGTAAAAGTATGCCAAAAGTGCTTAAATTGAAATTTCAGTTTTATTCTCATTGTATTAATTAATTTGAATAAAGTTTTTATTAAATATTTAATTTTTTTACCATCTATTCAAATATGTACTCATTTTATACACAATTCTAAATTGTGTAGTGTTCTAGAGCTAAATAACTTAAAATAATAGTTTTTTTTTAAACCAAAACGTTTCTGGTTGTCAATAAAAAAACTGACAACTTATCGAACTGTCAAAAAGAAAAAAATAAATGCATAGACTAAATGTAGTTGTGAATTTGACGCGACCGTGTATAATACCTAAAGATGAAAGAATGGCTAGGTTGATGTGTTCGCATGCATCTCTTCTCGGAACAATTGTATTGCAACATTCGCAATTAACCAGCAACAGTCAATTGTTCCGATATGCCGCATCTAAAATTATATAATTTTGTTATTACACGCGTAGGTCGATATTATGTAGAAGGATGATCTACTTTTAATGTTATTGCCAAATCTTTCTTTATATCTACCAGATTGCAAGTTTAGTTTAGTTTAGTTAAAAGGTTAAATCAATCAATAGTGATAAAAATTATATGACATGCATATTAAAGAAACTATTGTAAAACACTGTTGCCTTTTGAAATAGACAAAGTTGACAAAGATTAAAAATTACACTAATTGAAATAGAACAAATATGAACTGTCATCCTGTCGGGGTCCTGTAAATAATACATTTGTTGGCAACAAAGCTCGCACTTTTAATCAGGATAATTATAATTAAATCATTTCATTTGCCTTCAAGTTCCTTTGTGTGAGTAATAAAGCAACTTTGTTGAAAGCTTCTAACTCGAACGTGAGATTTGATGGTTGATAGGCTTAAATATTACACGAACAAATTTCTAATATTTCCTTAATACTTCTATGTAAGATAAGTTTGAAAACTCAATAGAAACTCAATACAAACATATTACTATTACCAAGACCATCATTATGACGTAACATATTAAATCTGTATCAACCGATATCTCTATTTATATCAAAGTATGGTCAATCCGGCCTGCTTTTGAAGTGTCGATTATAGTATCGATTACGTAAGTAAGTACCGATTACGAAACAATAACATATGAAACGATTCTCTCATATTTAAAACTAAGCCTTATCTCCATCTTATAAACATCTATTTCATTATGTTTTTGATTAGTGTTATATTTTTTTGCGAACAACTTTTTTAAAAGTAAGTCTCTGGTGTCTTTCTCTATTGTCACTCAGTGTAAATTTCATAGAACTAGATTACGCAATCTGAAATTTACAATATTTTTAAATTGTAAATATTTCAAATCATCTGAATGATTTTCGATGCTACTGCGTGTTCAAGCGCATGCGGGAACTTTATTGTATTTGTTAACATTTCAGAGGTCAGACGACTATCGTGACAAAGTTGGACCTTGACATTCATCAATACCGTACACAGGATGAATGTCTCAACATACCTAGTCTAACATATACATTCTACAGTCGAGTCATTTGAAAAAAATATTTCTTATAATAAATGTGTGTAAAAAAATATTTCTTACAATAGAGATAAAAACTGACCAAGATGTCTGTTTCGAAAAGATAAGCTTTTGGTAATCTAGTGTAACCGTGTAATTTAAACAAGCGGCACTGGGGTTTCTAGCATCACATTTAAATGTGTTTCTGACAATGTTTTGGATGGGAGGACAAGTTGAGAATCAATATAGAATTAAATTGATCTTTTGTATTATTAGTTATTATAGGTAATGGGAACCACTAATTAGTTTAGTTGTGGCATTTGTACAATAACAACAGTACGAAGCGGGTACTACACAGTGTAAATACTGATTTATATCAAAATAATTACCCTCGAAGTTCCAAGACTACGCAAATGCTGTACAATCATCAGAATTTAGTTGTTATTGTCGTAATAAAAACATTTTATAAAACCAGTGATTTGTTCACCAAACTGGTGTCTGAGATACATAATAATGTTGAACGGTATTTGATACCGTGAAAGCTGTTGCAATGAACAGTTGTGTCAGATTGTCCTAGGGCGTGGTTTCCTTAATGTAAGCAGTAAGACCGACCAGTGGACCGGCACGAAACTAGAGCAGTGTGAGTGACAGAAAAGTTAAGGCTATGTACAGATGATATAGATTTATTAACAAGTAGGTATTTAACTTTAACTATAAATCTAAGTTGAATACACGGCAAATATATATATGTAAAAATATATGTTTTCTTTTTATTGAATAGGGGACAAATGAGCAGGCGGATCACCTGATGGTACGCAATTACCGCCACCCATGGACACCCGCAACACCAGAGGTGTCACTTGTGCGTTGCCGGCTTTTTAAGAAGGAATACGCTCGTTTCTTAAAGGTCGCATTGGTCCGGGAATACCGCAGGGGACAGTACATTTCACAGTCTTGTTGTGCGAGGCAGAAAGTTTCTTGAGAAGCGCACACTGCCAACCATCTAGATGATGGGAATGAAAATTCAGTCACGTAGGACGATGGCGAAAAAAGCCGGAAGGGATCAGTCCGATCAATTTCTTGGAGAACTCACCATAATTAATGCGGTAGAAGATACACAGCGAAGCCACATCTCTACGCAGTGCCAAAGAGTCCAGCTGAATTGAAATTTCTTGGCAGTCGACGATTCGAGTCTCTCTCCGTTGAATGCGGTCCAGAGAGAGGAGCTGGTACTGGGGCCCCCCGCTAATTTGGCCGTATCCTCCAAATGTACACGGATCTGGACTATTTATGTGAAACTAATCGCCTACTTTCAGTTTTACTTAAAATGTAATCCTCGGACTTTGTTGCAATTTATAGCACAGTAAAGCAATAGCAAGTAAGTCAGTACTTAATGATTCATTTCTAGCTTGTCAAAATGTCAAAAAACATTTTGTTTGACATGAACAATACTTTTCCGATTAAATGTTTGTATTATCTGTAAATATTTGTTTCGGAGTTTGGAGTACAAAAAAGAAAATATATATGTATTTATATCAGTGGTCTAGTACCCATAACACAGGCTCTGTTCAGCTTAGGACTACAATGCGTTGCGTGTTAGATGTTCGAAATATTTATTTATTATTTGAAATGTGTATATCCCCGGACTTAATGTGATTAGAACAAGTACAAAAACCAACACTGGAACTTACATTATCTTTAATGAGTACTAAATCAGTAACTAGAGTACCCTATTGCTAGTAAATTTCAAGGAATTCTGGATATTAGCAATATGTCTGTAGGCTAACCACGTTCTACCTAGAGTGAGGCCGATACCATAAAAGGAGAAAATATAACTGCACATGACCTGTATTCGGAATACAAATTTTGGCTATTGCTGTTGCTCAATACTGTTAGGTTTCAAAATATACTTTCAATTTACGTTACATTGGAATTATATATTTTAACTAGCTGAACCCCGCGGTGTTACCCGCGGTTATTGCTGCACCGCAAAGTTGGTCTAAAAAAAGTAGGTTTACCTAAGTTACTCCCTGGATCACTTGTTTTCAGAAGCTGTGGACACATATTATTTATGTATGTACTAGGTCAAAACATAATGTATTTTAGATTTTAAGATATTATTGTACGATACATTGTTTGTGTTCCTTAAAATAAATAAATAAATAAAAAAAAAATCACCAGCTATCTGCCAGTGAATGTCCCGTTAAAATCAGTTAATTTTTGGTATATGTACCGTGTATACAAATATATGCATTTAGTAAAAAGCGGTTATTTTAATATTACAAACAGACACTCCAATTTTATTTATTTGTATAGATTCATATAAATTTCATGTAGAAATGGAAAGTAAGGGTGAACCTTGACTACCAAAGATAATTTTTTTAATATTTTTCTGTCTTGCATCCACTTTTTTGCGTTTCGTTTTTGCGAAAAGAGAAGAAATCTCTGAAAATATAAGGCGGCTAGTGGCTTAAACCGACTGTACGGCAGGTTAGGTGCGTCTGGATTGATTTAGAGACAGTAGACGCAATCTGATATTGTCTGTTAGACGAGTCAATAGTCCTGAACGGAGATAGGCCAGAACGGTACGGTAATTCTTAAGTCTTTATTGAATGTCTAAATGTCGTAGTTCTAGTCAATTGTTCTAGTTTATTTTTTATTATTTGACAGTTAAAGTTTCTAGAAAGGATTTTTACTGTTTGTACAAAAAGCGCAATATATCTGTTCATTGCCTATGATGTTGTTAAAGAGCGCATAGCTCGGTTCTTTCTTGTTCACGATGTTCACTATAACCAGTATGATTAAATATTGATTGGCTAATATAACAAAGTTATGGTGTGTAAAACATGTGAAATTCAAGTCCGAATTTTCGTTACTCTTAAACACTGTATGTAAATATAGAATATAAATTTGTCCAGTGCCTTTTTAAATTTCTTTACTTTGTTGGACATATGTGCTAGAATTAAGTTACACTCAAGGCTGTAAATTGAAAAAGGGAAAGAGGTTTATTTATAGTAATACGTAATACGTCACTGAGTATAGCAGGATATACCTTTTTTGTATTAAGTAGCCCTATTTTCTATGTAGAGTACTTAGTTAAATAATGTGTAGATTGTTTAATTGAATATTCTGCAGATTTCAGTTATTATATATACACAACTGCACGGTTGGTCGAGGAGTTTAAGCAGTCGCCACGCCGATTTCGTCGTTTCATGTATGTTTGTAAAGTCCCCGCGACAAAGGACGATTATTCCTAATGCAAGAGTTGTCTTTAAAAAAAAAAACAAAACAATAAAGAGCGATAATAAGATACTACTATGACGTGTATATAGTGAATTATAGAAGTCTCATTTAAAAGTAAATCACTCGAACTGAAGGGTATCTCAGTAATCGTGGTGAAGAGTCTAAGTCCTTCCTCAAGAAACAAAGTACCTTCGTACCAAATTCCATTGTTAATATAATTAGGGTAGTAGATTTCACATTTTTAGTAGACTCTTTTGGAGTGCGGAAATTTCCTATAAAAATGTAACATTTATAAAATTTCTTATAATCAGCATTTTAAATATCGATTATTGTGTATTCGAGAATTGTCTTCTTTGATCGAAGCCCTAGAGCATTATTCTATATTCACCTGTATTAAGGAACCAATAACGTTAACGTGGAAAGGATATTTAGATAGCAGTTATGCTTTAATATATTGCTGTTATTTCCTTTTAAGGCAAATGAATGTTATTCGACCTAAATACAGTAGCCCCTTTAGGCATAAACTACAGTTTTATTGTTTATAAAGTGCACAACCCCAGTGGCGAAAGGATTGCGAAATTCGTGTAGTTAATATGGTTTTAAGTATTTGTAAATGTCTTAATATGATATTAATTTTTGTTTTTATTGCCTTTTAGGTTTCTTATGTCCGAATTTTTTTCCGTTCAGAATTGCAGTTTTGAGTAATAACCGCGCATGATTGGCTAGCTCATGGCTGTTCAGCGATGACTCCATACTTTTGGTTTTGTTTACTTTGGTCGACTTCGTTCTCATTCATGTTTCATAGTAAAAAAAATCTTGTAAACGCTTTTTTATTTTTTTTAAAAGGAGCAGCAATAAAGGTTCTTGCCAGATTCTTCTCCATGACCGGTAGGCTGCACTTGGAACTCGCGACTAGAATCACTTGATTTTTAAATATTGACTATTCATAAGTGTCTGTAAAATAATTGTCTATTTGAATAAAATCTTTTTGACTTCGACTTTGAATGAAAAATACCTTTATAAAGTAACTCATAAACAAATAAAGGGCAAACGAGCAGACGTATCGCCTGATGGTAAGCGATTACCGCCGCCCATACATACCCGCTACACCAGAGGCGTCCCAAGTGCGTTGCCAGTCTTTGGGGGATGGAGAGTGGGATTGCGGAGGGGTATGGGCATCCTGTATCAACACTCACTCGGTGAAATACAGTGCAAGAGCTGTTTCACACCAGTTGTCTGTGAGGCCGTGACTGCGCTATTAATAGGAAATCCATACCAATATCATGAATTCAAAAGTAACACTGTTTGTCTGTCTCTCTGTCACGCTGTCACGGCTACACCGCTGCACTGATTTAAATAAAATTTGGTCTGGTGATATTTAGATTCTTGAGGCCTTCCCCAAGATCAAAATATATGTCCTTACATATGCTACTTTTTACAGTGATAACTGACATACACGAACGCGGGCGATTGCATTCGATACCAGAAAACTATTTTCAAATATGATACGGTCAATCTGTAAATTACTACGAACTAAACCTATCAGTAGAAGATCCGACCCTATATTAATTTTTACATAATACATACACATACAATAATTATTTTTTACATTTTATTTTATTATTAATTTGTACGTTTTGATTTATAACAAAACATCACAGTTTCACAAAACTCAATTACTTAAATTTTTCAGTAATGTGAACTTCTCGCATCTATAATCGATTTTAATATATTAATGGATTTATAATACTTTATTGATTAGTATTTATTTTATGTTGAGTGCTCTTCCTAGTTGGACGTCTATAATCGAATATTATGTATGACAGATTATCATTGATTGCAATCGTATTACAGTAGAAGTATGTAACACCAATTACCCGTATTTTGTAATCCGCAATAGGAAGCTTATTACCTAACTTTAGACAAGGCGCAAATGATTAACAACGAGAACATTTATTTATATCTATAATTGAAGCAAAATGTTGATTGCTTATCTATATCGTGAGTACAATTAAAGAAACAATGCGTTGAAACGACATAATGACTTAACTGACTGATGTAGGATTTTATATAAAGCAATTAATAATAGCTACCAATTTTGAAATGTACTAAACCTTCGTAGTACTGTAAATTTAAGTGTTTTTTTTAAATAATATGTTTGCTATTATTAGTTAAATAACAAATTCGTTTCTCAAAGTAGCAAAATCTTCAAGAATGAAAAATATTGGTATGCAACTTAAGTTCGTATATTATTATGAGTATACCTCATCATCAACAACCTATATCGTCCACTGCTGGGCTCCGGTCTCCTCTTAGGAGAGGGTTAAGACCATACGTCTTCACGCTGGCCAAATGCGGGTTGGGGACTGGCAAGACAACGTTGTGGCTACATATATAGACCAGCACCAAAAATCATTTTTGTATCTAGGTTGCTTTTTAACTCCAACTAGCAATCTGTGCCTCAGACTAAATATATTCATATATTCGATGCGGCGTAATATTTATAACATTCTCAGACATAGAGTACGAATAAACGAGCAATCAAAACACTCATATTAATAGTTTATGTTACTTATATACTTTGAAATGAATTATTGCAATCCAATACAAGAACCTCTGCATAACGTTCATCCGGATCAAAGTTTACCAATAAATAAGTGTTTGCTTCGTGTAGACGATAGCTAGACAATTAAGCAGATAATGTTAATGTGGTATTTATGTATTTGCTTTTGTTACCTTATTTTTAGATACTTGTCTATCCTTGTGCAAAATTTATAAATATCTTATTTCTATTACCAATGCAGGGTTACCTCGTTTTGCAACCGCGAGCGGTTTTTATGAGGATATTATGGATTTTTATAAATTCATAAATCAGGATTCATTAGTTGTTGGACAAAATTTGGCAGTAACACTTTGTTGCATATGATTGTGAGGCCTTGTTTCGATTTAAGTATTGATAAGTTTAGTTCTGTATGGACAGACTAAGAAAATAGAGTTACCACCCACATTTAACCCGTGGGTATCGTAAGAGTCGATTAAGGGAGAAAACTAAGGAGGACAAACCCATCTGATCAGCGTGGTATGACAGGCTTTTTATTTGTTGACGGGGCTTAAAATCCTTTCGGGTCTCCGGCACCTCGGTGCCTAAGGAACTAAGTATGTGGTGATCCACTAATACCGGTCCGCTGCCGGTCTTAGGAGCCCTGTTCTGAAGAGGACTCGGACCTTGGGCCTGTCTGGGCTTCCCCCTGGCTATCGACCCAATTACTATATGTTGCGGCCTGGATGCAGTTTTGCGACCAGGAGGCCCTCCTACCGCTTACCGCAACAATGAATCTGCCGCCAGAGGTCCCCAGTCTCTCGCCTCGAGGGTAACGGCTGGTATAGCTACCAACTTCGTCCACGCTCGGGATCGATCCTATCCCGATACCGTTCAGTGGTCTCTTTTTGGAGCATTACAGCTTCACAGAAAGATAGCAGGCTATAATCTTTCTAAACGGAGAATTGTATGTACAGTACTAGACTACAAAAGGCGGTTGATTATAACTAGCACACTGGGCAAACTAGGATTGGAAATATGCTCAAGAAATATCAATAGGTACTTTGGCACAGTATTCAATGTATACCTATATAGGAGAGAGTAAAGATTATACTGAACATTCGAAACAATAGTAACAATTATTTGTACGTTCCTTACTATTAGTAAGTTAGTTGTTTTTTGCGTTTCGTAAGGTAAGCGGAATTGATATTTTCACAGTTCCATTTCCTTACAACTTTCTCCCGATATTGTTTAGTAAGATACTTTTGTTTATAAACTATTATTTAAATTTAAATTTCACATCAAATCGCAAATATCTATGAGCTCATACGAATGCACCGTAAAGAACTACGCATCGCATCGCAGTTATGTGTGGGAACCCTATGGTATGGTCATATCGCACAGATGAATTTCATACCAATTCATCGAATTTTCGAATAATTGCATAAGCACCTGGATGGCCGGTATTTTTTTTTGTAAATTTTCTACAAATTAATCCTAGCTAGATCGATTTCGGCCCCCGAAACCACTTGCATACAAAATTTAATGAAAATCGTTGGAGCCGTTTCCGGGACTCATATTTTAGTGGTATATGATTTTATACTCGCGTTAAGGTAGGTAAATATTAACTTTCAGTCATACCTACTCTAGTAGTAGCACATAGCGTAGATTATATGATGAATTCAAAAGGAACATGTGAATTTAGTCATGTTTAAGGCCGATAGAATGATCTTAATTTTTTAATTTACCGTCTTACATATCGTCCCGAGTCTAAAGGATGTATTAATAATATTGTAAGATGTGTTAGGGTTGCTAATACGACACAATTGTAGAATTTGACAAAAGTCTTTTCTGTTACAAAGCTTTGATTACCATTACGGATGATGAGATGATTGGAGTTAACAAAGTTACAAATCAACCATTAAATTAAATATGTATCTATTAAATTTAAATGCTAGAACAAACTAAAGTTAATTCATTTTCATCATCTTAATTTTAATCTACAATTTCGATCACCTTTTAACCTGTTCCAATCAAAACTCAATCCTTGTTTTAATGTTATCTTTAATCGTTTTAGTTAAACTAATTAAGTTTGATTAAAATAGGTGTGACCGAAATTCGATCACGGTTTGAGATCAGTCGTGACTTAACCTTATACGTTAAGGTTTTGCACAACAATCACTATACGGTAGGGTATTATATGTGTTACGCATCTACATAACTACAATAAAAGTGTATATAGTATCTACTCATGCACGGTGCAAGCGATGTAACGGACCGCATAACTAGTTTCTCGATAGGGTTGCTAGTTAAACGAATACAGTAATACTACTGATTCAACGTCAGTCTACGAAATCAAATGAAGACGAAGACATGTTTTGTAATGAACATAAATGAAAAGTTTGATGAAATTAGAGATGCTTATTAAGTTTGAAAATTGACACGATGTAAGGGTTAATGGAAAACTTGGAACTAGAAACATTTCTTCTAATGTCTACTTAAATCGATCGATAAAAAGGTTATAAGAAGTTTCATTAATATAATATAACAAACTCTAATGCGATTATTGATATATGATATATATGTATTTGTTTAAAATTATATATTTTGGCAGCCCTATCGATTGGCTGGCCGTAGTCCGTTATGTCATCAAGTATGTCGAGAGCCGCATCCCAAGCCACGCAGCAGACACTTGCCGGTCACTGCGCTATTACACTATAGTAAAACAAATAAAATTTGTACTAAATATACACCTTTTCATTTACATTTTTTTAGCGTTTATATGTGAAAGAACGCAAAGGAAAAACTTTTCAAACAAAACGTATAATGTAAAACTATAAGAATTTGGCATATTTTAACTTGTCATGTTAAAAAAGTTTAAACAATAACAATTCAAGTCACCTTTGTCCCGGAAACGGAGACAGTCTACCATACAGATATAAACTGATGACGGATCAAAGAAAAAATCAACAGGATGACTAAATCTTTTAACCACGTTTCTTTAACAATATCTACGCTTCATTAGTGTTAGAATAAGCTCAATACAACTATAACTTCTTAAAAATACATCACTTTACTAAAAATCGAAATAGAAACGAAATCAAAACAGCTGATCGGAACGGGATTTTTTATATTTTTACTGGTTTCGAGTGCCAAATTCTATTATTTTGTTAAAATTCTAATAATTCAATTCGATGTGATTGTGAAAAAAGAGCAAAAGTTTTTCATTTCTCATCTACAGTGTTTCATTGTACGGATGATTCAATGAACATCTATTGAAAAAGGAAAACCTTTTAATTAATTAAATAAGAAAACCCGCTAAGTAATGGTATATCTTTTATTGTATTGTTATTTATCAAAACGGGTGAGAAAAACTTGCAGTGTCTAGGAGGAGCACTTCTTGAAACACGGTGATGTTACATCAATGTGTCAGTTACGTTATGGTCTACAAGCGCACCGATATTTAGTAACAAATTCGTGACAGAGGAAATATGAAATAAAATTCATTGCATAACATTGGCCTTTGATGAACGATAACATTCGTTTTATTTGACCACTAAGACATTGTTGAACTATTTTGGCACCCTCGTAAGGTATTGCAATTAAAGTCTCGTAATATGACGAAATAAAATGTTATTTAAATAAGGAATAAGCACGAAAAAGTCGGGTCTCAGATAGAGAATGCGATAGAGACATACGTAATAAAAGCACGAACAATAGGACGCCCACTCACTTGAGACAATTAAGTTAATAATTGTGACCTATGTCGACAGGCGTGGCAGATATTATGTGAGCCATATTGGGACAGTTTAACTACCGGTTGAGCACTTAATCCCGTGACTGATTCACGACACGATTATCCTTATCAATTACAGACGTGTTTTTCTCTACTCCTACGTAGTCTCAATTGTTATACGTGTTTGGTACTAAGAAATGTTCATTGTTGATTCATCTGAAATCACATCTGTTAAAGTTTCGAAATGTCTCTTTTAAGGTTTTCGCATGCAATTGTATCAGGGCAGTCGTAAAAGCTTTACTTGCGTACCTGACTGGACTAGTTTTCGTAACGTGTTGTGACCGAGTTCCGAAAGGCACTGTTTGAATGATGTAGAAACATGAACGACACAACGTCTGTCCTATTATATTGGTGACAATACTGTACACGTGTCGGTAGTGTTTATATATTTATACTAAACTAAGCTAGGGACTATGAAGCGTTTTGCAGTGATTCACTAGTTATAATCAAATTACGTATTCACAGGATATGGGACAATTTATTAATAATAACAGCTAAGTACGAGGTATATAATCGTGTCTTAGTTACCGTTATTGTTACGCAATACTCTATGCATGTACATTTTGAGAAAATTAACTATTCATTACAAGCAGACGTGGAAATGAAAGTAGAACGACTATGTCTTACATACCCAGTTACCGGTACGTATAATTTTACTAAGATTATGAACGAATAGCAAGTCTAGCAATTGACGTTATTTAAAGTGTTTAACGCATCAGAAGAGACCAGAAACTAAATTTATAAACGAAATAGAACCTGTAAAACATTAACATAGTCTACATATACCAGCTTAATAAACAGTGTCAAGTGTGTACAAAAAATGTACTTGACGAATTAATGGATTATAACTTTGAGACCTTAGAAATTATTTTAAACTAATATCAAAGGTTTTGATACCTTAGCAATATTATCATCAACAAAAAACCTCTGTGGTTCATTTTGGCATTTTGTCCCAGAGTAAGTCTTAGGAAATGCCGGTACCATCTAGTTGTTAAGTCCGACTTGTCAGAATATCTTTAAAAGATTACTTCGAAACATAAATATGTGTGTATTTCATTGAGGCATTATTTTAGAATACTTTACTTAATACTTACTTTACACAATAGTATTAATTTTAACGCCCTGAAAATCTGTAAATAAAACTTCCGGAAAACTTTCATGTAACCCCTTATTTTTAGAGTTAAATGACTAGTAACTACTACCACATATAGACAAAAAGAATTTGTTTGTTGAGTTAGTGAGGTTATTGTCCGATAACGATTTGCAAATAGTGCGTATCCTGGATGACTACATGCGGAATTCGGGATGAAGGTCGGAGAATCACTCACGACGCGATGAGTATACGTTGTGGGTATATCTTATTAAGGTTACGGTTTCAGTGATAAATAATAGCGTATAAAAGTTTGAAAAGAAAAAAGGTATTGGTTTACCTGTTAAGTTAAAATTGTTATGATAATAAGACAGGTGTATTGTTGTTATTGATCAAGTGACCACCTTATATTTTAGTTTAAAAAATCGGAAAGATATATAAAGTATACAGTTTGATTGTGTTATGATTATTAGTTCAAGTACATACAAATTCAGTTTACCAAAATAATTTGTGACATTTGATGTCACGTCGATCACCATCATGGTATTCAAAGTCATAAACATGCACCTTTCTTGTATTAATGTTAAGAAAAGAAAGTTTTACTGAAGTTTTACACGCTTTAAATGTGAAATAAAAAAATAGGTTTGATGATTCTTTGCGTTTCAGGACTTGGTTGGTAGTCTCTTTCGTGTTGAATAAACATTGATAGCTACTTGTGCGTTAAACAAATCTCTACGATATTTTTACTTCCTACTGTAACATTTATTTATGGTGATAAACTTCTTTCTTCTTTATGAGTGCATAAAGTTATAAAAACAAAAGAACTCGCCATTCCCTTGCACTAAGAGCGTGTCTATAAGTGTCTAAGTACGCCTCCGCTGCCGTGTCATGCCGCATTCCGCGACGGTTCCACGTTCATTCATAACTTTTTTGTTTGTTTATTCTTCCTCTTGCAATGACGAATAAAATTTTGATTGAATAATTGCATCCATGTCGTCACTTTTATTGTCTTGTTATGATGAATTGTTTCGAGAAATGATAATAGAACGATAGAAAACCGTCTAGAGTTCGTATTTTGCGTAATAAAGCGAAGAAGTGCTACTTTTTTAAAAATTTCATCACCTTTGTTCATGCGTTATGTCCTCAAATCATCTTTACGTATAATTTGCAATTATTATGGACGTACTTAATATATTTAGTTAATTCTTACATGTTGTTCCGCTGTTGGCATTTAGAATCTAGTAGCAGTTTCAACAGAAAAGTTCCCATGCGTTAGCTTATTATATAATATTTTAGCAGAAGACCGCGTCAGACGTTTGACCTCACTGAGCAATACTGCGACGCACTGACGAGCGTGTATGTACGTCTTCAATGTAATATCACATTTTATTGAAACAAGTTTTAAGGTTTTTTGTACTACATCTTAGAAGTCAAATATTTTCGAATGTAAGGTTAAAGGAGTGGTAAATCATTAAGATTATAGTCATCGACGGAACTCGATCATGTCAAACTTCTTTTCAGGTATAAGATATTTTTATTAGGCAACTTCCATTTCAATACCTTTTGCTATAAATGTTATCCTTGTGAATCAATAACTAAATTTTAATTTCAAAGGTTAATCAAGTTTGTTAATTGAAATCACCTTGATTAATTTGAGGAAAATGCGTAATATCGAATCCGAAAAACCGGACGGATTTTCAAAAAAATATGGATAAAAAATTACCTAATTTGTAAGAAATACCAACCTACTGGCTACAGTGGCGTTGTCATCATACATTATTTTTAATAAAGCATTGGTATTATAAAATGGAATCATATAAATGGTTTTCACTCTAACATCGCAACTGTGATGTGTCCGCGTCTTATGTAACTTAGATTTCCTTTGACGTCTCCGTGTGTCGTCAAGTATTGTCCTACATTGCTATTGGTGATTTTTTTTGGTATGACTAGCATTCAAGTTGGTTAATGATACTAGCAATAATTATCCTGTAAAATATTTATTTCCAAGTAGACGAACATGAACTAGGTGCGAATCGAACTGGTTAAAGATTGGTACCTTGTAAAAATGAATATAATAAGCATAAAAATCAATAGTTCACGTAAGTATATTTGAATATTTCGTTTTGAAATATCGAAATAATAAAAGTCATTCGTAGTAAATTTTGATATCGACTTTGATGACTTTAGTATGTTGATTATATTAAGTCATATAACCCTTGGAGAAAAGATTTTATATTTTCAAATATTATTAACTAGGAGACAAGTTGTTATTCACTTGATAGTACGCGATGACTATAATCTAATATTTAGTTATATTTATTTACAAACTTTATGCTATTTTTTTTAGACTAACTTTGTCCCGCAGCGTTGCTCGCGGTACAACAATAACCGCAGGTAACATCGCGGGGTTCAGATAGTCTTAAAATAAAGTAAGTCCACAAAGGCTACAAATTATAGATAACCATAGAAATTATATAGATAACCATTGAAAAAATAATATTTTGGTAAATGTACCGTGTATGCATTTAGTAAAAAGCGGTTATTTTAATATTACAAACAGACACTCCAATTTATGTATGTATGTATAGAATTATATATTGTACAAATGAATAAAATATCTTTCGCTGACGTGTGTTGATTCTACACAATCGAGAGACTTCATCCACGTAGGCTATATTATTTTTATTTGCGTTTATTTAACGTCGTTTACTACAGCCATATTAACGTTTATTTGTAACATGAACACACAGCATGATGTCAAAAAATTTCGTTTTAAGCTTAATTTCTAATTTTACACTGTACTGTGAAGGTGACTTTCTGTAAACGTCGGAAATGACAGTTGCCCAGCTCTGTATTTATTTTTTCGGAAGACGGTCCCCATTTTATATATTTTTTATAATTAATTTGATCACGACGAAGATTCGAAGACTTAAGATTTGAAGATTTTAAATACTTGATATTGCCAGAATAGCTGACTAGCTGGTTGCCATCTCATCAAAAGAAGAAGTACTTAGGATATCTTTTCAACAGTTTAAATTATTTAAGAAGTAAAGGCCTAATTTATAAGATTGTTTACATTACTTAATTATTATTTTAAATGTTTTCAATAAACGTGTAGAACTTTTAGCCTAAGGCAAAACAAAAATCCGAAATGGTGAATGTGATCCATTCAGAAGTCTTGTGATCTATACAAACTCAATTAAATAATAAAGGAATAATAACACATAAACACATATAAGGAATACATGAATAAAGGGGTCATGAATTTCGTCTTGGACTGAATGGTATGGCATCGCCACATAGCGTGACGTCGCAACGTTCACAGAAATTTACAACTTTTGGTATATGGGTGTACCCAGGCAGGGGAGGGCAGCCCCCCCCCTGGATTTTTACGTTCTTACTATATAATTCTGTCGATAAAAGCACACTCAGACGATCAGAGCTATGACTGTGGATAAAAACAGTTTTATTTTTTGTGTTCTTGTAAGATCGGCAATCAGTCCTGGGACTATGAGCAGATGCGATGTTCGAGCGTAGTGACGATCAGAGCGTGCTATTCAGTGAGAAGAACTACCCATGCATGGTAGCTTTCGGCTACTTACGGGTCTGTAGTCCTAAAATGTCTTTTGTGTCGTAAATTGAAGTCTTTTGCGGAGTCCCACAATTGAATGTTGTACATCCAGGTTTAATTATGGTCTGATATATCAGAAGTTTGTTGTCCAGTGATAATTTGGAGTTTCGTCCTAGCATCCAGTACAGGTTTTTGTGCTGCGTGGATATATCATCTCGATTTGCTTATCCGTGGGGGGCACACACGAAAGTCGTATTTGGGACTTCCGACGAATCGGTCTACTCGGCAGTCGGATGGAGCTTCAGAAACGGTCTCTGGAGTCCCCGCTGCCATACCTCATGACTGAAATACACCCCAGGGTAACCATAGTCACACCCGGGGCGGGTCAGGAATGTCGAAGGGTGGAGATCGCGCCAGGATCGTCGCCGCCTCGTTCGAGATTGTACTGTAGCCCCGTACGTCCAGGATGAAGCCTAGGTACTTCATGTACTGGCCCACCTGGACTTCAGTATCATCCACCCAGAGGCATGAACTGGGTGTTTCTGTTTCCTGGCGCTTACGTAGGTCTTGGAACCATATCGCCTCAGTGTTTTTGAGGCGTCACTCTCGGGCCCATTCACGAATCTTATCCACGACACAGGCCACCCCTTGCTCGGCGGTTACTAGAAGTCGAGGAACCAGGTGCACCCTCAAAAGGAAAACTCTGGCACCCCGACGTACCTCGGGCCACTTAGGGTTTGTAGAAGGGCCTTCTCCTGTGCAGAAATTCCGGTGTTCCTGTTCTGCGCAGAAATAAGCGCTTGCGCCGCCACCTCGGCCTGTTCGCGGATAGTTACCCTGACGAAAAGTGAATGTTATTTGAGATGATTTAGCGGCACTTGCTTTTATCCTCCAGTCCTGTAGCCAATTGTAGACTTCAAAAAGCAAGTCTGAGGCTCACTTTGGATCTTTGTAGCTCACAGGTGCCACTGTGAAAGTTGCTACAGTAACACCAGACCAGAAAAAGATAGAATAAATGAACTTTTTTGCTCAGTGTACATAGAAAAAATTGTTAATGTTATGGGTGATTCTATCACTGGAAACATCTTAAACTATTTTGCTGAAGACTCTTGAAAGTTACTTTTAAAATGTGAGAAGCAGAGGATCGAACCAAATGGCGTGCAATTGGAGAGGCCTATGTTCAGTAGTGGACTACGATAAGGTTTTTAAAATAGCTATTCTATAATTAAGTAATTTATTACTAAAATACCTTTTATTATCCATTTAATTGCTCTCGATGATGTGCTTTTAAAAAACCCGATTTGCCCTCACTGGCCTAGAACCTGGGTACGCCCATGTTTTGGTATAAACCCCCATGAATGAAGTCGTTACATACAGTATGAATGATTAATAATGGTTTTAAAAGGTACATAGTAATTAAGTGATCTGTCATTCAATACACGGAATGACGTTTGGAACTCCTCCACGGAAATCATTCCCATGACCTTTTATTTCGTGGCCATACGCTAATCTTTTTATTTTCGTCGTGGCCACTTATTTCTAATTTACCAACGCATGAAGATACTTTGTTACGCAGTAAAATAGAAAGTTTAATTGATATTCTTATGATAAGTACTAATTTTTAAGTTCAAGGCCTAACTAACACTGAAAAAGGATTTTCCAATACCTCAAAAGAGATCATTGAGTCTTTTTTGACGTATTGGGAAATCTTTTCGGATCTCCTGGCTGTTCTCGTAGAGACGCTATTGCAGCAGCAGCAGCATCATTAAAACCACTCCAACGGCCTGCTTCAACGAAGGGCGGTATAGGGAAATTCTTTCTCTCTGGGAAGTCGGACTGAAATTTCAAGGTATCTTCGATGATTCAATGACCTAGTTCAGGTCAGCTCATAATTTTATCTATGTTATCCATTTTACTTTTATTTAACACTATGCTCGAAGTATAAAAAAAAATTATCACTAGGTACTAGACAAGTAAAATTTTAACAAAAATAAAACCGACTTCAAGGTTTGACTCGATTCCTCTTGGATGCCATCATCGGATCTTAGTGTCCTTATCATGGTAGCACAGTTGAGATACCTCCTTTCCATTAAAAATGGATCATCAAAATCGGTTTATAAACGACGAGGTTATCCGCGAACACACATAAAAAAAAAAAGTATATACGGTCCAATTGAGAAACCTCCTCCTTTTTTCGAAGTTGGTTACAAATATAACAGATGACATAGTTTTGTGTTATGCTCAACGATAAAACTGATTGGAATATGCGATTCGATGATTTTCAGTCTCCTTTTGATGCTCTAGTTCTCGAGCAAAATACATTAATAACACAATGTTTTATGATGCATACACAACTATGCGGTCAAGTGTTTGTTAATATCTGTGAGCAAGTATATCTTTGATCTGATGCCATTATTTACGTGCAACACATTCAACTGACAGGTTACACACAGTTTTAAGTGTTAACGATCTCTCGCATTTTAATTTACGATCCGTACAAGAGAAGGACATCAAATTCACGAAAAAACCTTTTAAAGTTATGTATTAATGATATAATAACTTACAAGATAATATAACATCTTAAAGCTATCAACATAAACGTACAATGAATGCATTATGCATCAATCCTGCATTCGCATCATGAATATTGAAACTGTCAAAAGAACAACATTTAAAAATAAAAAGACACCTTTATTTGTATACACTTTTATCCTGAGTTCTGATAATATAAAAAAATGTACTTCGTGTATTTATTTTATATTTTGTGTAGAACGCTCAATTGTATTTCATATTTAAAATAAAAAGAAGAAAGAAACAAAAACGAAATTTAATTGTGTGAGTGCATAGAACATAAAATCTTTGTGTGGGAACGTGCACATACCACTATACATGACCAGCGCGATCTGAATGATACCATCGCCTCACAGAGGATTCAAGCAATGTGATTTTGTCTTTTTTCCTGAACGCTCAATTGTTCTCCCCTTTAATTATTAAAGAAAGCGGAAGGAGTAAGGTTCTTTTACACCATTTTTCATGAAATTAGTAAGCACTTGTCTAAAATCTGGCCATGACATTACTATCATTAGTAAATATTCCTGAACTCCTTAGTACAAAATAATTCTACCTACTACAGTAAATTATTTAAGACACACACAAGACAAGAGTTGTGTGTCCCTAGCGTTGTCATCAAGAGGATGACCTTTATTTACGTGATTACATCATGCGCTAGCGTTATTTTTTTAAATAAAAAGTTGGTGACGTAAAATTGCGACTGTCAAGCACGAAATATAAAGCAAGAATGCAACAAAAAGACGTAATATGATATAATTAATGTTTTAGAATTTCTGTTACAGGAAACTTCACGGGCGAGCAGACAACGCACGCACGCTACGCGAGGTAGGTGTGCCGACACAGCTTTTTAAAATTTTATTCATGTAATAGGAGGCAAACGAGCAGACGTATCGCTTGATGGTAAGTGATTACCACCGCTCATGGACACCCATGGAAACACAGCGAAAGCGCTGTTTCACACCGGTTTTCTGTGAGGCCGTGGTACCACTCTGGTCGAGCCGGTCCATGCATGCCAAAGCGTGGCTTTCGTGCTCAACGCTCTGCTGAGGGCCTAGTTTGGGTTTATAACATTTCTACTCGATCGTTACGCTGACCGGGTTACGCACAGACTTTGAAATCTTTACTACTACCACAGGTTCACCATATAGAGAGAACTGGTGTGAAATAAACTCACACTAGGTCCTCTGTTCAACAAACTCGAGTCGCGTGAGAGCTCCCTTATACCACAATCTCAACAAAAAGGGATAACGTGCAAATTGTTAGAACATGCCTCACACTCCACGTGTAACAAAACGTGAATGAGTTCATACTGATCTTAAGGGCCTATCAGTTCCAGTTACATCACTTGAACACTAAGATATGTATTCCTTTCTAGACTATATTTACTTAAAGCTATGTATGTGTATCTATTTAGCTTTTAATATACACAGTTATTTAGAAACATGTTTTGCAGGCAGAAAATTTTTAACTTAAGTATTTAACAGGCTTAATTTAGGTAAAAAAAAAATACCCGTTCCTGGATAGAGTAGATTACATTATAGATTTGTTAAACTTGTTAAAAAAAGATGTAAGTGATATGTGGGGTGTATAACGTTAAACAGTGACATCTGGTTGTGCTAGAGTAACATGAACAATGGAGAAAGCAGCGCATCACATCAAATCTATTTGCGAACGTGAGCAGAACAAATACTCGGTAATGACGATAAGTGCAATCAGTTTCATTGTAACTAGAGATTTGGATTTTAATGATAGGCAAAAGAAACTGTTAAAAAAAAAATAACGTAAGCATACTTCCTTGTATTAGCAATCTTGTTTGTTCGATTTTAGCCAGTACACTAAAATATAGTACTTAGTAGGACTAGATCTTATGCTGTACTATAATAGATTCTGTTTTACAATTTTGCAAATGAGATAGTCCATACTTAGAATTCACATTGCAAAGTGATATAATAAGTACTTTGATCTTGACTAATAAATTACTTTGATCGAAACATGATATATCTAAAAGCAACATTCATAAAGTCAGAACAGTACCATCGATAAAACGCCTATAAAAAGTGTATCGTAAAATAAAAACGCTATCATGTGTATATCAATGAAATTCCTATGATTCATTCATTGGATGCGAAGCTTTGAGCTGTGGGTGGATGCGTAGTGCGCATCGACTGCAAATCATTGTAACCACCAAGGGCATCGCAGTGTCTTATTGTAATCTCCAAGGCCGTTTTACATCATGTATGCATGCATAGATTGACAGATAAATTACCTATTTGTAGATAGATGGCTCGTCGGGTGTGAAGATGAAGATTGCTCATGTGTACACGAATCTATGTACAATGAACACGCTAATTTTCTTTAATCTGATATTTGATTATTTTAATAACGTAACGTGTTTGTAAGAACGTGGAATGTCCAACGATGTAGTGACATCTTCAACGCCTGGTGACCTCGACATAATTTGTGCGTTAGGTCAAAATCGTGAGGAATCAGTGACAAATATTGGCTATTTATAGGTTGTTAAGATTAATAGCTTATTGCCTTTAATTATTATAATTGTTTCTGATCTTAATAATAGGTTTGATATACGATTATATTTTTATTTTGTAATAATTAAAGACATGCCTTTTGAAAGCTTTATATAGATAGTTATGTGGAGTATTATAGTTATCATTTTTATTTGGAATATGGAATGGATGGATATTAATTGGAATGATCATAAGTATCTATAAATTCAATAAAATAAATATTCAAAAATATGACGATGTGATTTTAAATCATGCTGCCTACTTTATTAATTGTACGTATTTATGTCTATGCAGGCATCAACGTACAATTAATAAAGCAATGCTTCTGACTTTTTGTGTTACATTATTGATATTTCAGATGAGATGTTCCTGACGACAATAAAAATACTCTTTTTCAGATTAAGAAACTGTTTCGGACCTAGTAGTATTGAATATTGGTATTAAGATAGTAAAGCGGTATTTTTAAATTGCTCCTTGATAAGACTCGAAAGTCTAGTACTACTAGTTCAAAAACTAAACAACCTTGTAAAACTCAAATACTTAACTAAACCTGTTGGAGCACTCAGATTGTTTTGCCATTTTTTGAACTGGTGTTTGATCAATTAAGACATGCTTGATACGCTTAATTAAACTAATTAATTATGACCAAAACACTGCACCTATTGGCAATTTAGTAATTCTAAATGTTATATTTCTGACATTTACTTTAAAATGCGAAGTTGCATTAACATGACCTACAGAATGTTTGCGATGTTTTGATTTTCAAATATTTTTTATAAATTATGAGTAGCCTAAATGCAGAATGAAGCGGCGAATTGACCGCTTGAACCACTAAGCTACCTGTGCAGTCAAACGAATCTTCTATGTGATCAACTTTTGTTGAATGTTATTCATATAACCAAGAAAAAATGTATACACTATAAGGAGAAGGAGGCAAGGGTGGTGAAAAAAGTTCAGAAATACATAATTAAAGAGAGAGAGAGAAGTCTTATCAGATCTGAGTAACGAACAGAGGAAGAAAAATGTTAACTGTGACCTCGTAAAAAGGCATTTTTATATAGGACTGCAAAGATGGTATCCAGGTCTAGGTCCAGCTGATGCACCGGACCCAAGCTACTTGTCTGTCTGTGTCTGTATGCGACGCGTCCGGCGTGTGACGGTTCGATCAACGCGGGCGCACATTGCGCAACGCTACAACGTACCCAACCAGCTTTTACTTGCTTACTTGCGCCTCGTTTACATCCAACAGTTCAATTACGTAAAATTGTATCAAAAATTGTAACCACGTACTATTGATGTTGTATCCATTAAGAATACCACCGTCTTGTTGCCACATATTTCTATAGAAATGTTGATGATTGTTATTTAATTAACAGTTAACTGCCATCGATACAAGTGCTGATATCAGTTATGAAATGTTACATGGTATTGTGAATATGCGTACACGTCGGATAATGAGAGAGTGATACGCGAAACTACATATTAAAGTACTAATAACAATATGTTCTAATGACGGTACGATTCGGATACGATACAATTTTGATTAGGCAACATTTCTATTAGAATATGTAATGTGGATAGACATCCATTTTATGAAGGCTTAACTTTAAGTGGGTATTCATATTCGTTTCTTCATTTAAGGCATATTTGATAATATTTTAATGTTTTTAAAATTGAATAACAAAGTGTAATCTGATTATTTGAATACGAAATTGTTATTACAACGAACATGGGAAACTGAAAATGTAAATCCAAAATAACTTAATTACATAGAAACGATATAAATAAATATGTAAAAATCAAGTAGCGGTTGGATAGACAGCCTATTGTATTAAAAAATAAGGAAAATTCAGTTCTGTGTCAGTTATTTATATCCCTAATTGGTCTAAATATTGATACGGTATTCGAAATTCGAAGTTTATTTCTGGACGTGATAGTGACTAAATTGAGGATCTTTAATTTGTCACGTTTTAAACTACATGTAAATTTTTTTTTATTTTTTTAGACTATATTTTTAACTCAGTACAATATTTATGCCAGTAATATTGTATGTTTGTTTCCCACTTAACCGTATTATAATAATCCATTATTCTAACACGTTATTAAATTATTAGTAAAACAAGGCCTATCTAAATGTGATAATTTACATACGTTGACATTGGCCCTGATATTTGAACCGAGGTTTAATATGATCGATTATGCCGTGTGCGTATAAGACACGCAAGCATTGCAGGGTATACCGTACACTCATATGGTGATAATTGTAACTAAAGACTCTGACATCAGAAAAAACCTGATTATCATATAACTTGAAGAATCAGTTACATTTTTTCAAAATTGACGTTGTATACATTTTTTAGGAGGCAATCTTAACATAAACAAAATAAATATGTAATTTGTACATCTGATACACAACGCCACCCAGCCTCAAATTAAGCAGAGTTTGTAGTTTGAAAGATAGCTTGACTGATAGAGTACTTGATTTTTTTTTACCATAGACGTAAATATTATATATATAAAAGTATGTAAGTAAAATGTAACGTACTTAAGAAAGGGTAACAAAACGAAACGGAGTTATTATAAGTACATACGTAGTAAATATTTAAAAACTACTTCGGAAGCAATAAAAGTGTGTGTTTATATAATTTGGTAAACTAGATCACAGCGTTTGCGTAATACATATAAATATTAATGTTACAAACATTAAAATATAATAATTATCATTTAAATGTGAGTAACATTAAGTGTACATAGTGATATACTTATCTGGGAGAAAAAACCTATTGTTTTCTTTTCGCAGGCCCGCAGTAAATGCATTGAGGAAGTAGTAATTTGAATTTTACATTATTTCACTATTTCTAGAAAACCTATTATTTTCTTATAAGAAGCTACTGAACTAACGTTTTTTTACATCTCTTTTTCATTATAATGGGTAAATAATAGTAAGCTACAACTGTATACTGTTTATATTCAATTGTTTTGAAATCTTTCAGCAAAGATTTATTTGAAGCAGTAAAGACGGCGTCTTTACTTTTTTGAGGTATTGATTAACTTAAATATTTGCCTGCGTATGAGAATAAAACTATAAAACTTAAACTATAACTTACTTACAAAATATAAAAATACTTAATTATTAAAAAAAATTAATGAAATGAAAAAAAAATGAGAGCAATTTATATAGTATTTAACAAGTATAAGTCTTCAAAATTAATTTTTTTTCTGTTATGAGTAACAGTTTTCAGGCTGCAAGTATTTTGATATTCTTACAATTACGATGTCCAAATAGTCATAAACTTATTTGGTTTCCAGAAGCAATCGATCTATCCTCGTGTTATAATTATAATTTAACTTTTAATTACAATGATAAGAAATTATAAGTAAGCATGCATAATCTAATTCAAGAAAACTATTTTAGATAAATAAACATTAAGCAGAACTTATTTAATTTATAAAATAATCATTTTTATAGTTTCGCTTATGATGCGATAATAAATGAGTTATAACAAATACAATTAAATATGCGAACTTACATATATTATAAAGTAAAATATAGGTATGTAAAATTTAGCATGAATAAATATTTAATAAGCGAACTAACATTTCTTTAATACGAGTAAATATACTTTTAGAGGTAGACGTCACTTTGTCCTTGACATTTTCTTACGCTTCTCCGTCGCTTCGCTCGCGGCACCATGTCAACCGACCTTTAGCTAAATGCCTTCATATTTTATAACCATACGAACGTGTTAACTGAATCTTAATCAATTACTTTCGCTCTCAATATGTGATAGATATAAACTTTAATAATACTTACACATCCTGATAATAAAGGAAAACCTAACAATACATTATAAAAAGTCGCACTATGTTATTTTTCCCATTTCTGTGCAGAATATTTGATTGCCAAATTACATGCAACAAAATATGATATGAAGGATTATTTAGAATACAATTCCTAATAAATGACGTTGGTCATGAGTTTTTACTTTCTTTCAAACTACGACATAATTTATAATTTAGGTAAATGTAAGAATCTATTAGTTGTACCCCTAATTTCCAAATATTTAAAACAAGTCTAGAGCTTTCAAGCCCTTTTGCTGGTTAGTGGTTCGGGGCTTCATACCACAACAGTTATATACTATTAAAAAAAATCCATCAAGCATTCCACATTTAAAAATAGGTCAAATTCAAGCTAAAAAGATTCTTCGGTAAGCGTACTTACTGAGTAGGTATTGAGAGAATTAATATTATAAGGAAAATTATTGCCGATGTATCTTCTTTAGAACAAAAAGGTCGAGGTCGTGAGGTTGTCCGTTGACTGACACCAGTTGCCAAGACATTCGGAGGCTGTCCGATCAAAAGAAGGTTCTACATTTCTTTTTATTGTTCCATTGGTGTGTTTGGCAATGTTTTAATACATAGCTTTGCAACATTCATTTAATGTAAAGCTTTTTCGTAAGAAGTTCTTTATAAAATAATAATTGTTTCATTGGTATTACTGTCTGTCGCCGACGTGTATTCTAGAGCACCTCTTTTCATGATTATATAAACTACTGGCAGCGGCACTGTTTTCAGCTTAGGCGACAGGAGGATTTGTTACAGTGTTCTTAGTGTAATATAAAGTACGTTCTGGTTGTGGTGTATATTTAGTAAACTCTTCTTTCATTATTTTATCATTGCAAAGACTTGGATCTAAGGATACAATTGAGCTCATCAGATTCACAGCTTTAAGTGGGTGTAAATTTGGATTTATTACTTGCTATATTTAAGCTAAATTTTGCACTTTCACGTGTCTATGATTTCAATTAATACCTGGGAAATGAACTCCATCAGCAGGTAAGTTGACAGTTATCACAGCTAGACAGATGTCGCCCAGCAATCAGATGTATATTATATATTTATTAAACGTTTTTACTTTTTTAAAAGTATTATTATTCGATCGCGTTTTAAGGTTTCTTAGTCATAAAGTTTTGAACATTACTTTAATCAACTATATAACATTATATAATTATAATTGTAGATAGTACTTGATAGATAGTTAATATTAAGGACGGTGCAGTGTATGTGTGAGTTCCGGTAGCGGGTACAATCGAGCCTCCAAGGCCATGCCATTCGCGCCTGCTGTTTTGTTAGCTGTCAATCTCGTTGCTCACATTCTGTATACAAACAAGTGCTTACATATGATGTGTTGGTACCGCAATCATCAAATGTTTTGAATTGCTTTTAATTTATAGAACATCATTTATGTCCTATATTACGTTCATTTGCTTGTATTAAACGGATATGTAACAAATAAATGAAGTACTATTTGTAATAAACATAGAATCGATATATTTTATTGAAATGTAGAGTTGGTTGTGTACGGTTCAAAAACTCAAAAAGTTTTGTACCGATTGGGATCAAATTTTGCAACAAACTGATTTGATGATGATGAAATTGTTTTATCTATTCTCTTCATCAGTTTTATTCCTCATTCTACATCCATGCTACCACAAAGAGCTACAACAAAGTGAAGCAGGAAACAGCTAATATAGCTACACTGAAAAATGAACATTTTTTCCAAAACTGGTACATTGTTTGAATATTTACATTTTGAATTCAAATAGGTACATCAGGGATAATGGCACAGTTAGGGATTACGGAAGGGGTTCCTTAAAAAATACCAGCAAGTGACTATTTATCCACTTCACACAACTTCGCCTTTTTTAAGCTTGTTAGATTGATCTAGATGACTTTGAGGATCTGCCGGACAAATACAGACAGATAACATTTTTTAGCTATTGCACAAAGGAAACACCAATTATTTTGCTGTACCCAATCAGGTATGTACAAAAGCAGCAATTAAATAGGTACCTTGTAGGTAAAGTAGGTTCATTTTAGAGTTAATAATGACGTAATAAACTAAATTTTAAATTCAATTACAATCATTTCCAGTTTGATTAAAGGATGTAGTTGAGACCTGCATTTTATTATCAAAATATCTGAACCATGATTCATTCCGCAAATAATATAAAGGTTCTTATGGTCTATGCAGTTTGGTTTCGTGCTGAGAATATAAATAAAGGCTTGTGTAAATGGGGAAAGGTATTATCAGGTAACCTGCATATCCATTAACCCACTGTGGCGATTTCCATATACAACGTCCTCTACCGAAGGCACGTCGGACTACGAAGTGACTAATCTTGTATCGCGATATAGAAATTCTCACGTCGATTGGTATACATTCAAATTTCTAACATTAACATTATGGCTGAGTCCCGTCAGGCATAATCACCTCGCTCTGTTAGTGAATCCCCCCTCTTTGAGTTAGAGAGACATAACATCCGTTCCTCTATACCACTATATCATAAGAAAAAGACGGAGTAAGTTTAGTTTTAATAAAACAAGTCGCAGAGAAAGTGGAAGCATTCTCGTAATAGGAAGTGAAAAAAAATGTCTCCGTTTATTACACACATAAATTTTATGTATATAATACTACATTAGATTTATCGCTTGTCTGTTCCAAATCGTCTATACTGGTATGAAAACACCTTTAATACTTATTTTCAATTAAATGTAACCACATACTACAACGGAATATTTCGTTTGGCAGTCTTTTGTAACAATATATAATTACAGAGTATGACAATAGTTTTGTGTTTTGGCATTCTTTTCAATTAAACCATCATAATTAAAATAAATAAATATTTTTTATAAAAATAAATTATTATTTAAAAATAAAAATAAAAAAGAATAATTTCTATTTCAAAATAAAAAGGAAAACAATAAAAAATATGTCTTTTACTAAATCAGGTTAGAAGAAATCAGAGAACTTTAATGTTTATACAAAAAAAAAAACTTTTATTACCATTTTTATATTATGTATCTCTAAGTTGATGGTGTACCTATGTTTTAATTATCACATACTTATTGAGAGAATTAAACATGTAGTGTAGGACTGTAAGGTACATGCAGAACATGTTGACGAATGATAATGACGATATGACAAAATCAAACTACATTTGATGTGTTTTCGACATCAAATGTAGTTTGATTTTTAAGCGACTTTCTGTTACATAAAGTCTTGAACTCCGTCAACATTTAGAGGGAATAAATGGCAAAGTGTTAAACTGCCCCCAAGTTGACATTCTAAAAACGTAAACGTTATTAGAAAACTAACAAATGTATTACAATGGCGTCATTTCAACGCAAGAGAATAGAGACGTTAGCGATTGTAAAAAGAGAATCGATGCGAACACATTCCCGAGATGCAGTACAAAATGCGCGACGAGTTTGTTGCCTCCCGTCCAGCTGATATTTACAAGAAGGGCATCAATAAACTGCCAATGCGTTGGCAAAGATGCGTCGATTGCATGGGTGATTAAATTCGAAAAACAGAAATAAAAAAGTTTGAAAAAATAAATACTTTCACTTATTGCATACAAAACGGAAATTTCATAGGTAAAGACCAAATATATTACGAACACTCCAATTTTATTTAATTGTATAAAAAAAGAATCAAATAAAGTTCTATGATGTCAATAGGCACAAACGGCACAGACTTATAAGTAAGTTCTCACGAAGACGGTAGTAGAGCAGCCCTATTGACTACAACTACAATTGAGGTAATACGATTGAAAATCGAATAATGGGTTCCAGTGGGCATGTATTGTACAAACATCACATTCTGATTTTAAAGTAGGTCGTGACAATATGATTTTGAATGTCTGATGTTAGGTACCATTCGCGGCGCGTCATTAGCGATGATTCGTACATTGCGACTAGACATGATTGATGACTTTGATGAGTATCGATCGTAATAATATCGCAACCATTTGCAATAGAATAAAATTATTGTTTTGTGTTATATTAACATTTAATAACCCCAAGCGAAGCGTAACGGACAGGCTCTTACAAAATATTTAATCTTCAATTGCCTGCATTTTGAGCCTTGATTGACGAATGAAATCGTACTTTGAACACTTAGACAATAAAATTGCACTGAATTTAAAAGCTTATTATATTGTAATACAGTAAAAACATATTTAAAATAATATTTGTTTTACTAGATGTAATACGATGTTAAGATTTGTAAACTCATTTTCAAAATATTCGGTATTTTTTAGCCTTTAGTATATTATTTTCAATAAAACCGTTTAGATAAAAAAAATACATCTTTTGTATTTTCAAGTTTTTAGTTTTTAATTTCATTACACAGTACTTCTCATCTGTGTTCTACTATTTAAGTCCATTCATTTGATACCCATAATATAGTGGTAGTCTGACAAAATGTGTAAACCACCATTTTGTAGCGGCGGCCATCTTGGATTTACAATGAAACAGAATTAATTTAATTGTATTGTCACTAGAACTGAGGGTGTGTACCATTTAGATCAATCTGTCAACAGGAAGGGGGTCAATTTTCAAATACTATATTTGACTCAAACAACCAGGTCTAAATAAACAAAACCATTTTATAAAGCTGTACTATACCCGTCGTTATCGTAGTTGAGAATAGTCGAGTCTTACATACATAATAATATATTTGTATATTGTTAGACTAAAAAGCAATGCAATTAAGTTTATATAAAAACCGTTTCTTGTTCGCAGTATGGGTCTTATTAAGTGGATAATTTAACTACAATGTATACGTGACAAGTAAGGGGGTCAATGAGCAGCTGTGTATATTATTATACCTATAATATTGAGTCGGTTTTATAATTTCACAAAGCGTTACGTGCTCTGTTGTGACATTAGCTCGTAACGATTCAATTCACTTGAAGTGGAAGTAAGGCCACTTGTTGGCTGAGTTTGCGGTATGTATCATGACGTTGGTTTTAAAACGTCTGAACGCGTGCAATGACTCCGACTTAATTAATTGCACACATGGCGGACGTTCGCGTTATGGAACATTACAGCCGACTCTTATCAAACATTGCTAAATGAAGTTAATTTTAGATTGGCGACGGCGAGACCGGCTCGTTGACCTATCAACTTGCAATCGGTGCCTTCAGACTCGATGTAATTCAGTCAAACTTAATTGTTACTTTCATAATGTTTTACTCTAATTAATGTCGTTGGTTCTTAAAAGTATAATGTAACAGTGCTGTAATGACACATTAACTTCTAGTCTATTATTTGTCTATCATTAACATCTTGTAACAAAATACTTAATGACTAGTGAACGCAGACGTAGTATAAAAACGTGACAAACTTTGAATTTGTAAGCGCAGCAGGCCGGTGCCGCAAACTCTCTCTAGATGTAATATCAATTTGTTCAATGGCCTTGGCATACAAACGTATTAGAGTTTCTCTTAACAAAATGAGGGCAGAACAGTTTGTTTGAGGATAAGATGACTCTGTGACTCGTTCGGAAATCCTAGATGGCTCGCGTAACTCTTCAGTCTTATTATGTAGCGTTTGCAAATATTGTCGCAATTTTGTACACCGCTAAGCTTGTATGTATGTTTGTCCTTTGAATACCTCTGATTTGTCAATAGTACTTGCTAAAACAAATGGGCGGATAAATACACACTTGTTCACTTATTGACATAAGAATGGTGTAATTTAAGAGCTACTAGTTGACAGAATAAAAACTACATGAAACTTATACGTTACTTAACTTCTTTAGATATAGATAGATAGCGGCAGCTTAATTGGCTGCAGCAATGCTAATAATGTGCAAGCTATAAGAAGGGACGCATTTCATTAGCCATTGTTATTTGATATGTGATTCAATTTTAATGAGTGCTTACCTCAATATTAGAATAAAAAGCGCAATGAGGCCGTGTCGGCTAGTCGGTGGCAACTCGTGAGCCCGCCTGCATCGTGCGGTATCTCTTTCATCTCATAGCATTCCGACGCGATACCGATACACCCGGCGATTCATGTCCTGCAAAAGAAAATTTTATTTGAAAATGTTGAATATATCTTATACTAGAGTTGGATGAACTACAAAGCTAATAGTTCGTATTTTAATCGGTTTATTATAAGTAGATCCATTGAACAGATTCATGATGGATCTAATGCAAATATTTTTTATCGTTGTTACGAACACTCCAAGATGATAAAAATACAGTAGTCATATTTGTCGTTACGTTTTTTATGTACTAGGCGGGCGGTTAGGTTAGGTTAGTACATCCTGATTTTATGATGTGGATCTACTGAGAATTTTTTTTCGTACATTCTCAGAGGATCCAATGGCCAGATACATGATGCATCTCATGACGATTTTATTTTTCATTAGACAGGATTTAGTTTCAAGTTTTCTAGTTTCTAATAGGCAGCGACTCTAGGAAGTTCAGTGTAGTAGGTATGTACCTACTCTTTACTGATGTCGTGTAAGTTGTTCACAGCTAAATGTAAATATATTAGTCGATGATTGAGGTAAGAACACTTAATATGATTAACATCTGATAAAGGTTAAAACATTTCTTAAGTAATTATAGTGTACAGTAGGAGAAGAACAGCATTAGACAAAACAGCAAAGAGAAGGATAACTTGAAATAAACCCAATACCACCAATACTGTCAATCTGGCCAGCGTAGAACACTCGTATAGTAGGCAGAAACCTATTTTCAAAGTAGAAGCTTATGTTCAGTAGTGTTGATGATAAAAATACAGTAGTCATATTTGTCTGTTGTCTTTTTCCAGTTGTATCAGTTACGTTTTTTATGTACTAGGCGGGCAAACGAGCATCGCCTGATGGTAAGAGATTACCGGCGCCCATGGACACTTGCAACACCAGAGGCGTCACAAGTGCGTTGCCGGCCTTTGGGGGATGGGGAGGGACATGAGGAGGGAAATAAGGAAGAGGATGAGGAGGAGTATTGGAAGTGGTTGGGGTATGGGCCTCCGGTATCCTCACTCACTCGGTGAAACACATCGCCATACAGCGTTTTTCTGTGAGTGGTATCACTCCGGCCGAGCCGGCCATTGTATTAAGAAGTTATATAATAAATCAGTACTCTTAAATTTCTTAAAAAGTAGACTGAGAATTGCAATAGAATAGGTACCGTTGAGCATTATCTAAATCTAGATCTGGAAGTCACACCGTTGTTTAACTAATTTTAACATAAAAAAAAAAAAACATTTGATTTCATTTTCATTTCTTGTATTCACATTTTTATGAGTGAGAGCGCCATGAATATGACTTCGCGAGAGTTAAGATAACTTTTATCGTAAACATCTAAGTTAGCGAATTCGTGCTTCAATCACAATTTGTTCTCGTGTTTTGTGTCATGTAAGTTCCGTACGGGAAGTCGTTTATCCCCGTAACAGTAATTATATAAATGTATGTATATTACTACATTTACACAATTATTTATGAAATAGATCACTACTTAGATCTATAAAACCCAAAATTATGATTGAACTTGCAATACCTACGTGCATATCCTATAATACAGTTCACTAATTTATTTGTGAAATAGATCATTACTTTGATCCATAAAATCCAAAATCATCACTGGACTCATGGCGTAGGTAGTAATTTAGTATACAGTATTAATCGTTCTAGTTTTTAAATTAAGATTGTAATCTTAATTTAAAAACTAGAACGATTAATTTTAACGATCAATTAGACTGCCTCGTTGGTCTAGCGGTTGGCGTGTGCGACTGCTGATCATGAGGTCTCGGGTTCGATTCCCGGGTCGAACCAAATGTTTGTACGATCTACAAATATTTGTTTCGGAGTTTGGGTGTTTTCTATGTATAATATGTATGTATTTACAAAAAAAAAAGTATATATGTATTCATATCAGTTGTCTAGTACCCATAACACAAGCTCTGCTTAGCTTGGGACTAGATCGCGTTGTGTGTTAGATGTCTGAAATATTTATTTATTTATTAATTTATTAAAAAAGAAAAAAAAAATCTTTTAAAATTATTAGTTATTAGTTTCCTTATTTATATTTTCATACCCATATTTTTATTACTTCATATAATACAATCAGCTAAATCAGTTAAAATATTGTTAAAGCCATGACCGGATCACTTAACTTCCTTTTATTTGCAAAAACCCCTTACAGAATGCTTTTTCCTAGATATTTATATTATACTTTAGTTTAGAGAGTATTTTAAAAATAACTAGGTACTTTGTGCAATATTAAAAGTTCTGAACCATATTCTAGGAAAGCTTTATTGGCCGTTTACTCATGACTTTAAACGTGTGCTGTCATTATTATGATAGCATGTGTGCCACAGACGTTTCCGGCCATTTCTCATCAGTTGTCCCGTTCTCATACATCTGCAAGACTTTATTATAACGCTGTCTATTTTAAGAGTACCTTCTTCCCTGCTGCAGAATTGAGTAAAGAGTCTAGTTGAAAGCCGCGTTTTTCTTACAACAACAGGTAGTTTAACTTAGACGCTAATCCAATTTTTACCCGACTACGGCAAAGCCAAAGGAGGGTTAGATTTAGGATTTTGACAGGCCATAGCCTGTCAAAATCAATCAATCAAGTCAATCATACATATATGTATGTATGTTCATTTGTTCCCTCTTAGCTCCTTAACTACTCATTAGAACTGGAAAAATGAGGTGTCGTTAGAAGCGTCATGATCGTTTTCTGGTTATAGGCTATATTAAGTGTCACTGAATCTAATGTGGCGCCCTCTAGCCGACATAAACTTTACATTACACTACACGGACTACGGTTTTTGAAACTTATTAATGTACCATAGTCCATATCACTTTAACAACGCGTAACTACGGCTTTTGAAACTTGTTTCATACTTTTTCAGCGTCGTTTTTTGTCATAGTTGGGTTTTTCACACATATTTTTAACGGTAGGCAACGATTCTGTATCATTTTCAACTTTAGAGCTTTAAGTTTAAAGTTGATAATAACAGATGTTGCTTAGCGTTAAATACCGTTTACCGATAATTATCACTGTAGCGAATAAATGTTTTGTGTTTTAGTTTACTTAAGTATACATTTTTTTAGAGATTTAAAAAAAAAACCATCTAATGTCAGCGAAATAAGCCAAAGATGAGTAGACAGACTATCCACAGAATACTCGATACTTGGAGTATTACATGACCTTTATGTAACCGCTGATTCTTCACAAATACTCATTGTCAGCTGACAGATGAATAACAACTACATAATGTTCATACAGATAGAAAGGTAATGTTCTAAAAGTCGCTTTGAAGCATTATATCGAAAATATACGATATTAGCTACGACGAAATCTTTTCAAAGGTCACATAATTTACGTAATAGGTTCGCTTAGCCGACTCTATTGACAGGTCTGCGGGAAATGCCAAAATTTCAACTAAAAGTATGGAGGAAAATAGTGTAATTTTGCAAAAATCTGGTTATTCTTAATAAGTAATGGCGAAAGAGGTTGGATCTTCTGATTAACATGATAATGTTAAAGTTGATAACTCTTTGAATGCCATCCAACCGGTTGGCTTTAATGTCATTTGCACACATGCATATTTACATTTAGGTGTCGAACTACACGAAATAATTATGGATCGTTTCTGAGCTTTACATTATACTTATTAATTCGAAAGTAACTCTGTCTGTCAGTTTGTCACGCGCTCATGGCCAAACCGCTGTACCATTTAAATGAAATTTGACATGGAGAAATTTGATTCTTGAAGAAGGACAGAGGCTACTCTTTACTGCGATAACTGACAAAAAAACAGGCGGAGCTGCTAACAAAAGCTAGTCTTTTTAAACACAGAATAAGCAATGGCAAACGTCTTTATAAATAAACAAATAAAAAATGCAGTCTTCTAGGAACGCTACTATTAGGCGACGACGCGGAGATTTTTTTTTATGATGGTATGTACATATTGTAAACATTTTCCTTGTTTTTATACACAATTAAGTAATATTATAAAGTCCCTCGTGCCTATTTTAGGAGACAATTCCTAACAATTGGGTTTAAATGTTGACAAAATATAAATACATTCACTACTAGCTAGTTGACCCGTGCAACTTCGTCTGAGTCTTTCAAAGGTGAAATATTTTTTGTTGTTTTGTCTATATTGAAATAATCCAACGGATTATTCAGGATTCGGTTTTCAGGGATTTCGTAACATTTTAAACAGACTTCAAAAAAGAAGAACGTTTTCAATTCGACTGTATTTTTAAAAATGTTTTGTACCTTGTAACTTCCGACTGGGTGAACCGATTTTGATATTTTTTTTTTATTTGAAAGCTGGTGCTTTTCTTGTGGTCTCATTTTAATTTGGTCCGGTTCTGGAAATCGATTTTTATTGTTAAAATTTGTGATTTCATTGATGTTATTTGATGGAAGCATGATGGTGGTCTATCTCCATAAATGGACCATCTTAAAAAAGAAGTGTCTTGATAAAATATAATGGTATTAAAAGTAAGATATACTTAGAAGTATATCTTACTTTTAATACCATTACGTGATAGATCACGTATTTTTATCAAACCCACATAACAAACAGACAGTACTTTTAAACCTCTACTTTCAAATCTTTACAAATAAGTAAAATTGGAGTGTCTGTTTGTAATATTAAAATAACCGCTTATTATTTCATCGTTCATTTATTAGCAGTCCCTTCAGCACACTACATTTACCAAGACTTATTCTCCACTCCAGAATACGCTTATTCCAGCGGATATCAGTTGTTTTAGTAGTCGTTAGTATCTATTTCTATTAGATCAGGTCTACACGTACGTGGGCAGATTACTTATACATTATTTATAACGATATATACATGTTACGTATATAATACTAGATACAAAGTATGTACTTTTATCTATAAATATGAATTTAGATTGTCAAGGTTGATTTTTATACCACTTAGATAAACAAGCATTTCATGTTAGCAACACCTTAAGTATCACGTGAGTTGAAAATATTTTACTGACCTACTGATCTAAAACGACGCAGTACTAAAATCTTTTACTGAGCCCGTGATTTTTTCATTTAAATTTACACTCGAAAATTACTCTATACAAAAAACTGATGACAACATTTACCTACAGTATGCTTTAGCTCTGTAAAAGAGGTTCGTTTGCATTCTTCTTCTTATTATTGTTGGCTTTTTAGTAAAGCAGGCGATAAATAGAATATCAATTTAATGAACAGCCTTTGATAGCCCAATACTCGACATAGATCATAGATCTCTCCTTAGACAGGTAGATTTTGGTCTAAAATAATAATAAAAGATCTCTTTATTGTAGACCAGATTCACTCTAAGGTTAACATACAATTCGAGAAGTACTTATCGCCCGGAGGCCATCTCTTATAGGCAACCATTGAATGGAGAGAAAAAAATATGATTAAGAGAAAGAAAAGAAAACTGGGTAAGACTGAAAAAAAATTATGAAAAAACATATAATCATAACTTAGATTTTAAAGAGTATGTCAGAAATTATTCAAAGACGTTTAAACGCGCCTGTTATGTTGCCAAATCTTTATATTTAAAAAATAAAATAAAATCATCTGGTAATAAAATAAAAACCACATGGGATATTATAAACGCTGAAACCGGAAGGTCCATTGTACGAAATCGTAACTTCTATTTAAAAATTAATAATGTAGATATAAGAGCGGATGTGGAGGTTGCGACTGAGTTTGAAAATTTTTTTACCAACATTCCAATTCGAACAACCAAGACTCTCTCGTCATCCTCTGCCTCTGCTTGTTTCTTATTAGAAAATAGTGTAAACCGGTGTGATGGAGGTTTTGAATTTTCAGTTGTTAGTGTAAATGACGTTATCAAGGCTTTTAAAAGTATAAATGTAAAGAAAACAACTGATTTATGGGGCCATTCAGTACATACTATATCTGCAATAATTGATATGATATCCCCATATTTAGCAACTATTTTCAATTCTTGTATTGCATGTGGTGTGTTTCCTGATCTGATGAAACAAAGTAAAGTGATTCCATTGTTCAAATCTGGTAGCAGTTCAGATCCATCAAATTTCCGACCTATCTCAATACTTCCAACATTGAGTAAAATTTTCGAAAAATTGCTTTTAAACCAAATGCTACAACATTTTATTAAGCACAACTTGCTTCATCAAAAGCAATTTGGTTTTACTAAAGGTCGTTCAACTACGGACGCGGGCGTGGAATTGCTTAAACACATATATGGCGCCTGGGAGGAGTCACAGGATGCGTTTGGTATATTCTGTGACTTGTCTAAGGCCTTCGATTGTGTCCATCATCCTACACTCATCGGGAAGTTACAACACTACGGAATAAGGAATAATGCTCTAAATATTTTAACGTCGTATTTGAATCAAAGAGTTCAAAAGGTTGACATTAATGGCAAAACATCTTCGGGATCACCTGTAACAATGGGCGTCCCACAGGGTTCTATTCTAGGGCCATTTCTGTTTCTCATATATATAAATGATCTAGCTTATTATGTAAGTGACAATCATGAGATTGTATTATTTGCGGATGACACATCTTTAATTTTTAAAGTTAGGCGCCAACTTGACAGTTTTAATGAAGTCAACAGTGCACTCTCGAAAGTGGTACATTGGTTTAATACTAATAATCTTCTCCTTAATGAGAAGAAAACTAAATTCATTAAATTCTCTACACCAAATGTTAGGCATGTTAAAACCGATGTTCGATTGAATGGACTAGAGTTGGATCCTGTGGAATCTACTGTATTTTTAGGTATAACTATTGACGCTAAGTTACAATGGGGTCCCCAAATAGAAAAACTATCTAGTAGGCTAAGCTCAGCGGCTTTTGCTGTGAAAAGAATTCGACATTTAACTGATGTTGATACAGCTAGAATAGTTTACTTCAGTTACTTTCATAGCATAATGAGTTACGGTATCCTACTCTGGGGTAACTGTGCAGATATTAATGCCATATTTCTTCTACAAAAACGCGCTGTACGAGCCATTTATCAATTAGGCCCTCGAGCTTCTCTCCGTTCCAAATTTAAAGAGATAAATATTCTGACTGTATCTTCACAATATATATACGAAAATTTAATTTATGTTCAAAAAAATATATCAAAGTTTCTTAAAATCAGTGACGTTCATTCGATAAATACTAGAAACAAACATAATATTAGTGTTCACGTCACTCGTCTCCACAGAATAGGCAACTCGTTCATGGGACAATGTATACGCTTTTACAACAAGCTCCCTATTACTATTAGGAATTTGCCATTAAAAAAATTTAAGAATACCATTAAATCGAAGCTATCCGCAAAGGGGTATTATACCATAGCAGAATATCTACATGATAAAACCGCCTGGGATTGAGCTGCCCACTCTGCACATGCTGTTTACCTTGAATGTTTAAATTTATTTTGACGTGACGATAATTTATACTTTGAAATAAATTGATCTACTATTGTTATAGTTGACATTTTTTAAAATTATCTCTACAGATTATTATAATTGATACAAATTGTTATTATCGCTTTTTTTTATTGATATAATGTCTTTTGTTTTATGAAAATTGTCTGAATTTTAAAAGAGACGTTGATCCCTGAGTTTGTTTCGTCCTTTCTTCTCAGGGCTAGTCCAGTTAGGAAAGGCCGAACTCATCTGCTCAAAAAAGTTTAACTTGCAAAAGTGTTTTGTATAACCTAATTGCAGAATAAATGATTTCATTTCATTTCATTTCATTTCATTTCATTTCATTTCATTTCATTAAAGTAGTAAAGATTCTCATATTTGGTATTAGATCAAACTCGGCTGTCTGGATGGTTTAGGGGTTTGTCTCAAGTTTCCTTGTTTGCTGTTTTCCTGCGTATTTTGATTATTTAGGTGGTGACACTTGGTTCGCAATCCATCCCTAGATGGATGAGATTAATAGACGGCCTCTTAGTTGATTGAATTCAATTGCTTGAGAGTACAACTGTGCAATAAATAATGAACATGTACCTACTTAACAATCTATACTAATGTATGAAGCTGAAGAGTATATTTGTTTGCTTGAACGCGCTAATCTCAGGCACTACTAGTCTAGTCCGATTGAATTGATTGGAAAATTCTTTCAGTGTTAGGTAGCCCATTTATCGAGAAAGGCTATAGGCTATATATCATCATGCTACGACTGATAGGGGCGGAGCACCCATGAGGAATGTTTAAAAAACGGGGGAAAATTATCACGCTACGGGAAATAGGAGACGCAAACGAGGTGGCGTGGGGTCAGCTAGTCACTTCATAAATTGAAGTTTTGGAAGAGCAATTCAATAAAAACGGATGTAAATTGTGATTATTTATGTGAGTATATTTAGTGACGAGATTTTTTATATAAAATCTAACTTATATGTAGACGTGACGTATTATATAGTATTATATATATATATATATACATATATATATATATATATATATATATGTGACATGAAACAATACAGTGAAGTAGAGCATGAATGAACCTGTGCATTAAAAGATCTTTATCAAACACATATCAATGGACGTTGAAAATGAAAGCAGTACTATTTTTTGGTGATCTATTATTGAGGGAGTACAAAAAGCTCAATTCTCAAGGCATACCGCGGGGTCGCGCGCCTCACGCTTGCCACGACCTCAGCTGCCAAATAATAACCAATCACATAATGCAATAATTGTTCACCCACCGTGATCGTAACCAACACACAATACGTAAGTATCAGTCGTTTATCTCGGCTCATTTACCACGATCGGCTGCGCTGCGGGTATGTGTCTCAATCATAATTACAAAAAGTGAAGTGATAACGGCGTCCCATGAAACCATTGTTCATGATCGTACTCCGATATTTATTGCACATTCCGATGGCGAATGCTTATGGAAAGTAATTTTCAAAAATAGTTTCAATTATAAACAAACTACTTACATCTTTTTGGTACAAACAGAAAGTTTTAAACTTGATTAAGGTTAAAAACATTATTAATGAAATTAAATTTAAAAGGAACTAGAATACAAACATAAACTGACTAAAAATACAACTACGTCATTACTAATTAACTAACACACGGAAATAAGCAAAATACGAAAAGACAGAGTTTGTACAGTACCACGCCCTAGGACGAAATTTACCAAAAGATTTTTTTATATTTTGGGTCCAGCTCTTTACAGAAAAATTAGTCGAAAATATTTAGTTAATAAATTATCATATCACAATACACAAGCACACACGCCCGCACGCGCGCACACACACACACACAAGCACACACATACACACACATTAATAATTTGTAAAACAGCATATGTGAATGTTGTATAGTATTTAAGCTGTTTGCATTCTTATATTTAGCATCGTATGGGGATTGGGACTGTTTCTTCTTAATACAGGTTTTTAAAAACCTATCTAGGAGGCAGCGCTCTGACCACTGATTCTACTTACTAGCTACTACAATTACCTTGAGAAATAAATTACTTTATTATTATTATTAGTTGAGGTTAGGTTTACCCATTTTTAAGTTTATCAATTTTATCATGCATCTTAAGTATGAGTTCATATTTTAACCTGATAGTAGACCGGCACTGAACGAGCGTTTTGTTAACGGGTAAGTTCGAGTCTTCATCATCATCAGCCTATCGCAATCCACTGCTGGACATAGGCAACCCAATTACACGCCTCTAAGTTCGAGTAACACGGTTTATTTATTATATAAGTTATTGCATCTGGCTGACTGACCGTATACTTGTTTTAAAATATATTAGAATAATAAAACAAAGTTTATAATCATAAATAGCATTGATGTTCAAATTCAAAATGTTTAAAAATACAAAAATCTTTTTCTAACATATTTACTACTATTTTGTATAAAATAAAAGTAACACTATGTCACTACATAAATACATCAAAACTTAACCACCTCAACACTGGTTGTCAGTATCGTGCCATAGTTATTGAATAGATACCGATAGGCTGATACAAATACACATCTCTCTCTTATTAAAGTGAAAACGTGAAAGATTTTCGTCGAAGAGCACTTTTAGGTAGGAGAAAATCTTATGGGTTCGCGTCACCGAATGTTTGATCTTGATAATTGTAATTATTACACATTATGAGTTAATTTTACAAATAACATTTTAAATTATAATTTTTCACTTCATCACTGCCAATTTTATTTTTACATCTAGTAACTGTACAATTCTCGCATAGAAAAAGATAGAAAACTCTTTTTCGACATTTTATTATTTTTTATTATTACTTATTTCAAGGAGTAAGCAGTTAACTGACGAGTGATAGAAGAGAATAGAAGAAGAAAATTTATTGCCCAAACCCAAATTCATTTTAGGGTAAATTTTTATTCAACTTACGTTAACCATAAATCCATATTTCACGGCCGTCGTTGTACGTTATGTGTAAGTGCACACATTCTATTACCGATTGGTAATAGAATGTGTGCACTCCATTAGTGAAACGAATCGTAAGTCATGTTATTTGCACGTTTCATCCTCATTGTTGGTCGACCTTGAAACCTTGACGAAACAAGATTAAGGCTGATATTTACTCAATACGGTAGGTGAGCTCCAATGTTCCAGTTTCCGCATTTCCTAACCGTACAACAGCGTCTTTCAAAAGCAATACAGGTAGAAACAAACACAGTGAATAAATATACAATTATTTATTGAACGAAAATGCCAAACTGATTAATATAATTGAGCATTGATTGTCTATCTAATCAATTGCTTTTCGTTGCGGTCACGCTGCGCTTATTATATACGCAATTGTTCCTGGTGTGATCATTATTTTATTAGAATGCATTCTTTAAAAATGCATCCGATGCATGTTTCATTTAATTGTCACTATTTTAATTTTCTTGTGTGATATGATATAACTAAACGAAAGTGCAACAAGCCTCAAAATTGCAGAAATCCTCTGTGTTGACCAAGAGATAGGTCAGTTTTCAGCCGCGGTAATTTCTACTCTCGTCGAATTGCTACAAGGGGGATAGAGTTGGTAATTTACCAGTTATTCTGTAGTTTTATATGTATCTCATCGCTTACAAATCGCGTGGTAAAACATGTCTACTATACCTAATACCTTCTTTAAGATTAGAGTTCTATTTCTGCAAGGTAGTAAGATCCTTAAACCTACATGGGGTTGAAGTACCCTATTCAGTCCCAATGTAATTTTTTTTATCAACAGTTGTCATGATCTTTTTAAAACATGGTTAGCTCTTGAAAAAAAATGGGCGGTCAGAGGTTACTTATTATGTAGATTAGTTCCAGAGCTCTTTTGCTTTCATAGAATATCATCGAATGCTGACTTGCTCTATGTGTTCAATCAATTTTATCAAGAGCCAACATTAAGAAGGGATTTGACCAATGTTAAATAATTACTGTCAAAATATTATGTATGCTATTTAATCTCTAAAGTATGCGTGAGTCTTAATTACTGCACTAGACATACAATGGGCTTGGGGTCGCGGAATGGTGACCGTGGGAAAGTCAGTGGTATTTACAGATGCTCCAATCGACGTGCGCGACTACATCTTCTGGTTACCTAATGATATGCGAAATATAGAGTCTTTACATATACCGACTTTTATATGGGATTCAGATGTCTGTGGGTTTTATGACTGCTATGTCACGACATTTACTGTACTATACTATAAATTAAATGACAATTATGCAGATCGCAAATGTCATTAGGAGCATTAATTTTATATTATCAATATGTAAGAATTTAATTTAATACACAATTATTTGTGTGTAAGTAAATATAAACCGTTCACAGGTTGTTGAAGTACTAGCCTTCTCATTTTCAATGTGAAGTCAGTTAGTTGAGGTGCTATTGTCGATTATTTTTGACTTTCTACATATTCTGTATGAACAGTTGGCTGCATCATTCAACATTTTTATTTTATCTATGATTTCACTCCAAAAAGATAAAATGAAAATGTTTATTCACATAAGTTAATGTGGACGGAGCTCATTTTGCATTTGATTAGCTGAATGAATAAACTGGTATACACTCCCACTCATCATATATTACATCACTAGAAGCTAGCAATCTACTATTTTATTAGAAATGACATTTTAAAGTGTCTTATTCATTATCTACTCTCACTCTACTTTTTAAAACTGCTTTAAAGATATTTTTCTTTAGAAATTCTATTAGAGGGCTGCCTTTCCCAGTTGGTTTAGTTATTAGTAATCCGATTTTTAAGCCAGAGTTCGTGGGTTCGTTTCCCACTCAGGTCAAATAATAAGCAAGAACGTTTGTTCTGTGCCTGGGTATAATTCATCTACATTTATTTAAAATCAACTCCTGCATTGGGAAATTACATCCTGTGCCGCGGGGACTATACTAACATACATGATACGGACATAAAGAACGCCTGGCAACTGCTTTAACCACTAGGCCAACCGTTCAGTCAAATAATCTTTATATATATATAATTCTTCTGTGAGTGTGTATGTCACTGAACTACTCTCAAACGACTGGACCGATTTTGATGAAATTTTTTGTGTGTGTTCAAGGGGATCTGGGAATGGTTTAGATTCACAATTTTGTCCGCTGGACAATGTTTTTTTAATTAATTTTTAATTTATTAGTAGTTATGGCAAAATGACGTTTGCCGGGACAGCTAGTATCTATATATATTAATATGAATCGCCGAAATGTATGTACGCGCATTACTTCCGATCGGCTGCACCAAATTAAATAATTCTTTTTTTATGTGTCCCTTATTGCTAGTACAAGGTTTGTGTTCAAGAAAAATTAAAGATAACGGGTAGTCTTTTTTTGTCTGCGACTGTACACTGCCTGTGCGAAGCTGAGGCAGACATGTAAATATGTTTATCATTTTTGTTACCATGGTACAGTCTCTACCTACTTTTAGACAGTCGTATGTGTAATGTGTACAGTTATAATCACATTTTTTTTTATTTAAACATTATTTTGGCAAACAAACGAAAGGTGCTATGTAAACTTAGTAGGCCATAACAACTTATACAAATACCCTCTTCAATTAACTTCCCAATTATATAATAATGGTGTTGTAACATATTGCAAAACCAACGATTTGTCATACCAAAAGGTTACATTCAAAACAATTGAGTAGTTGAGGTTAAAAGCAATAATATTCTGGTGTCAAACTCGGTATAGCATCTTGTTAAAGACAAATGAATATACAAAGTGGGCCTCAGTAAAACAGTGGCTCATCTCTTTATTGTCACGGCCACGTCACTATAATGTCAAACATAATTTGTAATGCTTCAAAATATTTTCACTAGACAAATTACAAAATAGGCAAATACAACAATTTATGCGTCAATTTGTAATGTTTCACGCGGTGGCGTGTTGTTTGCGAAACATCGTCCGTTGATGGAATGTGTTTGATATATGCTAAGTAAAATTCAGCTTTATGCAAATAGTACTGGCCACATCTGTTGAGCACACCTAGCCCCTTTTACATTGCACTTTCTCATATTGAAGATGGTCAGGTTATTTATGTGTATGTGAATAGAGTTACATAGTATTTAATGACAGTTTTGCCTGTGTTGCCCGTTCGAGGTAGGGTGTAGTGAATATAAATCTAAGTTAACAAACCCAATTAAATAGTATTTCTCTTTTATTACTGAAGATTGTAGGAGAGTCATGTTAACCGTGAGGGAACAATGCCAATACTTTCGTTTCGATTTCTGAACTAGTTTTAATGAGACCAATATATTATAGATAACGTAGATTTTTTGGTAATGAATTCAATTATGAACACTTCATCGTAAATGTACCAATATTATTGTCTATATTACAATAATATTGTTATACTAGCTGAACCCCGTGGTGTTACCCGCGGTTATTGTTGTACCGCGAGTAACGCCGCGGGACAAAGTTAGTCTAAAAAAAGTAGCCTAAGTTACTCCCTGGACCATCAGCTACCTGCCAGTTAAAATCCGTCCAGCCGTTCCAGAGATTACCCGAACAAACAGACAGATAGACAGACTGACAGACAGACAGACCGACAGACAGACAAAAAAAAATTAACTACATTTTTGGCTTATGTATCGTGTATACATACATATGCATTTAGTAAAAAACGGTTATTTTAATATTACAAACAGACACTCCAATTTTATTTATTTGTATAGATTAACGATGAAGAGAGATTACTCGAAAAGCCTACTATCTATTGTAATTTATTAAGATTTTGCCAAAATGTTAATTTCGTTAGACTTCGTTTTTAAATACAGAAGTCTACATTTGCAATGAGCATGGTGACTACTACTCTTGGATTCTGATCATGCTTTTCATCAGGTAAAATAGAGTCACTTTGGTAGGCATTTATACTAAAAAAACACAAAGCAGTCTTGAGGACTGCCGACAGAAATCAAAACTAAAACTATAAAAAAAATATGTAAAAAACATTTTTATTTTAGGTTTTATTGAAAACTAGCTGAACCCCGCGGTATTACCCGCGGTTATCGTCGTACCGCGAGTAACGCCGCGGGACAAAGATAGTCTAAAAAAGTAGCCTAAGTTACTCCCTGGATCATCAGCTACCTATCAGTGAAAGTCCCGTCAAAATCCGTCCAGCCGTTCCAGAGATTACCCGGAACAAACAGACAGACAGACAGACAGACAGACAAAATTTTTTTTAACTACATTTTCGGTATATGTAACGTGTTTATATACATATTTATTTATTACTAGCTGAACCCTGCGGTGTTACCCGCGGTTATTGTTGTACCGCGAGTAACGCCGCGGGACAAAGTTAGCCGAAAAAAAGTAGCCTAAGTTACTCCCTGGATCATCAGCTACCTGACAGTGAAAGTCCCGTCAAAATCGGTCCAGCCGTTCCAGAGATTACCCGGAACAAACAGACAGACAGACAGACAGACCGACAGACAGACAGACAGACAAAAAAAAAAAACTACATTTTTGGTATATGTACCGTCTATACATACATATGCATTTAGTAAAAAGCGGTTATTTTAATATTACAAACAGACACTCCAATTTTATTTATTTGTATAGAAGAGGCGGTTATTTTAATATTACAAACAGACACTCCAATTTTATTTATTTGTATAGAGTATAGATGATGTAACGACCAAACGATTTTTTTATTTTGTTTGATCAATGCCTTACATTCGAACTTTTGCCTTAGAACAATTTTATTATGTTCTGCGAGTTAGGCTCTTTCATTTGATACCCATATAGTGGTAGTCGTGACAAAATGTGTAAATCACCATTTTGTAGCGGCGACCATCTTTGATTTGTCTGTATGTCCTTTATAGAATCGTAAACTATGCATTTGATCATGTTATGATCTTTAGCAAAAGTATTGTGCATAAGCCCACAAAGGTTTCTGAGTTGGTACGATCAATCTTTGACAGATGGCCGACAAACACGTGGGCAGAGCCGCGGGCATCAGCTAGTACAGTATAAACATATTATCAGTCATGTCATATTAGACAGTCGAGCAATTAGCTGTCACCATGCACACTCGCGCTACCTGGGCCGCCGTCTTAAGATCAGGTCACGTTTCCTAATGCGAGTTCAACATTTTTTACCCAACCTAAAAAGTGCACAACGCCTCTAAAGAAGTTGTTACTTAAAAAATAACTTGTTAGAAATTCGACAACACTCTTTGATTTTAAAATTTGTTCAGTGTTTGTTTTGTGATAAACTTCTTAATTTTGTTGACAGTTTAACACACCTTTATTGTCTAGTACATATATAGTCATACTTGGGTCAGACATCACATTGAATTTTTTTAAGATAATTTCATTATTGTCATCTCATTACGTTAATGAGCATTTTGCACATGATTACACCACTACAACAACGTTTTTTAAACCAGTCTCAAATCTTGGAACAAGTTTCACTCCAAATCTAGAAAAGTTATATCAATATTTTATTTGTTGTCATGTCATCTAAGGTCATGGTTAGACTCTATTTGAGAGTTACCCGTGACCGTGTAACCCGTTTGAAACGTCGGGAAATAGAAGACATCAGTAACCTTTTAAATAATTATAACGCAGATAAGTGCCTCTATACAACAAAATTATGTTAGTTGCAATGTTAATAACAACGATTAAGAGTTCAATAAAAGTACACTTTGTCCTTTAATATAAATGTAAGGGTTAGGATAAATGTACACTCAGCGGCTGAAAAAGTGGCCTAAGTGCATTCATGAAGCTTGTAAACAAATTAAGCGCTATTTATAAGGTGTTTCGATGACGGTAGGGTTCAAGTGACCTGTTTAGTTTATTTGTGACGAGATGAGAGCCTAATCCTAAACATAAATAAGACTAGTTTCTTTTGCCTAGTGGTAAAAATATTTTTTTTATCATAGCAGCGAGTCTCGTAGCTGAGACATTGGAACAAGTATTTTCGTGGCCCTCTACTTGCTGATTAATTTCTGTTTACTTGTCTATTTGTAACGACAGGATATTACTTACATAAAGTAATGTTAATTTATTCATCCTCAGGCGCAGTAGATATAAACGATAACCGGAACTGAGTACATTACAAACATGTTGTGTAAAATTCTGTTGCAAAATGTAAACATTATAAGTCAATTACAAGTTTCTTAGCAATTAGTTCGGCACGCAACTGTTTTTACGAGTTAGAACACGGCCGCAGTCTTTAGTCAGTTTTTTTTTAAATTTTAAACGTTTCATTGAAAGAGTTACGCACTTGATGCAACTAGGTAAACGATAACTGTGTGAGGTAATTTTAATGTTTCCTTATGATTTTATTTTGAATGCTTCCGAAGTCATGAGAGAACGATAATAGGTGTTTATGTGAAATTCACACACATACACACAATACTCTTCAACTTCTCAGCTGACGCTATCATACGATTGTCGATTATTTTTTATAAGATGAACATCACAGTTTTAGATTTAGTGTTAAAACAGATTAACACTTTCATGACACCATTATACACGGTCCCACAATTACACAATTGCTTGCTAAAGTATAAATTATATTACAATTATATTAAAAACTAGCTGAACCCCGCGGTGTTACCCGCGGTTATTGTTGTACCGCGAGTAACGCCGCGGGACAAAGTTAGTCTAAAAAAAGTAGCCTAAGTTACTCCCCGGATCATCAGCTTCCTGCCAGTGAAAGTCCCGTCAAAATCCGTCCAGCCGTTCCAGAGATTACCCGGAACAAACAGACAGACAGACAGACAGACAGACAGACAGACAAAAAATTTTTTAACTACATTTTTGGCATATGTATCGTGTATATATACATATGCATTGATTAAAAAGCTGTTATTTTAATATTACAAACAGACACTCCAATTTTATTTATTTGTATAGATACGTACACCTAACTATCTGAAGTTGTCAAAAGATAAGCAGCTGTTCAACTCGTTCTGGTACTAATGGGTTTCATTTATTTTCTATTATCTATACATTTTTATTTTATTCTGTTTGTGGTGATTAGACCCATTAATTATAAAATAAATATAAAGCTATAGTTGACTGTGATATTGATATATTAATGTTAATTCAACACATGCTTGTGCTGATTTAAATATGTAGTATAATAATCGTGTTTGTGTTATTAACTTCTGCGACAATCATATAACTTGCTCTGCGCCTATACATTTACAAGATTTTGTTAATTTTCTGTTCATTATGTCATGTCAGTCGACGTGACTTGTTCATCAAGGTCAATCGCTTAAATAATTAATCTATACAAATAAAATAACTTGCCCTGTCTGACAAACTATTTCATCAAAACAGATTCTAAGCCGCTAAGAGGCTACAAACTTGAAATATTGACTGTTGATGCTTTTATGTAAAATAAATATTTGTAAGTTGGATTTTATTTGAATAAGGAGTTATAAAGAAGGTAAGTTTCATTTTTAAAACTATAATGAGAAGACCTCAAGGCAGTAGAGCCACGCCGATTTCAGCACGAACGGGCCGGCTCGAACGGGGCGGTACTGCTCTCGCACAGAAAATCAACGTAAAATGACAGCGATCATGCTGTCGTGTTTCGTTGGTTAGTGCAAGACCGGAGGCCCAATGACGCAGAAGCATCACTAGCCCGCCATAGTGTGAATCACCATACTGCATTGTTGCATTGTCTGCATTCGCAGTATGGAGACCACCACTCTTGGATTCTGCTTATATTTACCATCAGGCAGAGTAGAGTCATTTTGGCATTACGTGAGAAAATACGCCTATATATAAAATAACATTTTCATTTATTAAATATGTACTATGTACTCGTAATATTACTTATTGTTGCTATCCATAAACTATTCATTTTTACTTGGTTTTGTTTTCTAAAACAAGACAAAAAATGTTGTGATATAAACAGATAGAAAATTGCTGTAAGTTTAAAATAATAGTCATCACGTTTAGTGCTGCCATTTTAAGTAAGAATTTCACTAGAAACTAGTCACGACTCTTTATACTTCTGTTTGCTACTGGAGTTTTACTTTTTTTGTGACACCTGGCGGAAGCCTACCGTCACGATATGGCCATTAAATCCGACAGTCTATTGTGTTGCGTCAAGTTGGATAACATTTTAGATTAGTACATCTGTCTGAACTATACTGGTATGGACATGTTGAATTTATATAGAGCACTAGATTTTTTGTCCGTGATTTTGACCAAATGGGTATAATTTATCACCGTAAAGAGAATATTTTGAGTTAATCTGAGAAAAACATTTATTTTTCCTTTCATGCTTAGATACTTTTGCGAAGAAATAAGTTTAAACCTTACTAATGTTGTAAGGTTCTTTTATTAGTTCAGTCATCCTCACGACGCGCCAAAGCTGTTATTTTTGGTACATAGTTTGGGTCTCGTTCAAAAGCACTCGGACAGCATATGAAGAGTTCCTCATTGATAGGTGAGAAACACTTCGAAAAAGGCTTTGGACCAACTGCGAATATGTGTGTTTTTTATTTAGGTTTTCAGATTTTATACCTCTGAAGAAAATTTAAAATAAGTTACATGTTGGGAAACTCTTTCTTAATAATCATGAGTCAAGTCGTTATTAGTATCACTAATCACTTGAAACATCGGCAGATGGGTTACATTAGCATCTTTTCTACTGAACTTAATACGCATGTTTTTCTTTTTAATAATAGATACTAGGATTGTATTCTGGTTTTATACATTTTGCCATCTATACATCAGAACAAAGTGCAGCAGAAGGTAAATGAGTAGGTATATAATGTGTCGAGAATTCCAATGGGTAAAGTTTAAATAGAGGAACAATAGAACGGGTCGCGTGAATACCACGTCGTTACAGTATGGAATGCGGTGCTATTTTGAAAGGGGCACGTACAAGGTCAAAGGTGCAAGCGGCAGTCAACAGTTTTGTCAAACTAGATATCCATTCTAATATGTCTGTTAATCGGTCTTTGTAACTAGCAATCAATACCAATTACATCGATAAAATCGTTCAATGATATTAAATCGATTCCGGAACAATCGGTTCTAATGAAATTTGTATTGTGTTGCTATTTATATCTTCTCTCGTAGCACTTTTGTATTCTACTTATAAGTATACAGTTTTGAAATAAATAATGTATGCAAATGGTGATAGATTATAAAAGCTTACAAATGACATGTGATGATTGTAGTAGTTGATGATAGAAAGTTAATAATGAGCTTAGTCGTGACTGGTTTCGATTACTTATCACCTGGACACATGAACAATAAGCTCGCTGCGCAATGCGTAGATGCCTCTATAGAACTCGAGGATATTGTGGCACGGCATATGTTACTGCTGCAATCCACTACATTCTATCCGTTTTATTATACTAAAATAGGTATAATCGAAATCATTCGCCAGTACCAAAATAGTACAGGTGAACGATTTCTGTTAGTTAAATTGTGAGGAAAAACACTATCAATTGGGAAATATCTAGTGTCTGCATGTATCTATGTTTGTGTTTATTTATTTCATTCTTCTATAACATTGTTAGTTAAAATCGTACCACAATTTTAAGGTTAGAATTATTTATTTCTCAAAGATTACCAATCACTTAACATAAGAAATAAACACAATTAAAAAAAAAGGTACATGGTTCAGAGCTCGTTTACAATAATAAAATGTATTGTAGGTAGGCGACAAAAATTGAGGCACAGAACGCGCCACTCCAATTATGGACTATTCACACTTATTGAATTTCATTATTTATTTATAACATTTGTACTTTTTATAGTCTTTCAAGATGTGACATTTTAAATATTTTTTTAAATAAACTTAAAGATTCTGTGTCCTTAATTTTCAATTTGTAACTCAAACGATTAATACATGATTAATGATAAATATAAAGTATCTGAGAGGCGCTCATAGCCCAGTTGCACTCGTTGATTAGAATCAATTATCGATGATAAGCAACGACCGTGCGGTCAGTACCTGGATGGGTGACCACTGGTGGCATGTTACCATGAGCGTCTCCGTGATTCGGAGGTCACGTTAAGTAGTCGGTCCCGGTTGTTATCATAGGATAATAGACGTGAAGCTTAGTTGGAGGCCATAAGGCGGCTTTAAAACATCAACGGCAAGATTAAGTAGCCACAACGTTGTCTTGCCAGTCCCCAATCCGCACTTGGCCAGCGTGGGGACGTATGACCTTAGCTCTCTCCTGAGAGACGACCCGAGCCTAGCATTGAGATACTATGATGACAAAGTATCTGCAGTAATCAATGATGATGACAAAGTTTCTGCAGTAATCAATGTATGTACCTATATGGGATTGCAAACATTTAATAGAATTTGAAAATAAATGTATAAATATGCTAGAAATGCTTAAACAGCTTTAAGAAGCTGCAGAGAGGTGTTATAACTATACGAAACAATCATGATGCTAAAAGCATCAGTGATGTACCGTACCAAGTAAATATATTCAACGAAAAAAAAACATTGTAACTTGTGTTTTTTCCTTATACGTGCAGATAAAAATGTATAATCATACATACACTGGTACATACTTGTAAACATTATCTCGCTTAAGAGAGAAAACTTACTCAGGGATAGACTCAGATGAAAATTCTTTGTTTTTTCTGTCCTTACATCATCACATCATATAAACAGCCTTTAATAGTTCACTGCTGGACACAGCCTCTCCCTAGAAAAGAGGCTAGGCCTACTATGCTACGCCAGACGGGTTTTTGTATTGGATTTGTCTCAAGTTTGCCCTTTTCTTTCTTGGATGTCGCCTTTTACGACACCCATAAAATGAATAAGAATGATGATACTCCATACTCCTAATCCATCAGCACACATCCTTACTTACGAGTACAACCTTAATAATAAAATTATTTTTCATAAAAGCACCTAAGTTTCGAATTATAAGACCTGTTATTTTTTCAAGTTTTACAAGGCCGACTACGTTCGATCTGTCCTCTAATATTAGCCGTATATACAGACTTAATTAATACTCATTTTCAACTTTCATCATTCTAGCCTTTTTATAAGTGATTCGACATATGTCAAAAGTTGTTGTGGAATAATTAAAACAGGATGCAATGATTTAGACAATAATGTTTTATAGATACTACTTAATTAAATATATATTTGTGAAACTGAGATATTATCTTGATCTATTTCACATAAAATAAATTCAACAGTGTATATGAAGGTTGAATTTTCCAACCCATACATTTAGGCATATTTATCAGTAGGAACAGTTACCTCACATGGGATATAAGGTATCTCGTTGGAGGCAAGTACTACTACGCTCGTTAAAGTTTCGCTAAATAAATATTCATAACTATATGCAGACGTCTTTTTGTATCTATTTAGATAATATCAAATGTACAAGACGTAGTATTGAACGTAAGGGTTGTTTTCGTTATATTAATAACCAATTCTAATATGGATAAGTGAAACTTGTTTTTTTACATTAATTGAAACTTCGTCTCAAACAAAATCTTTGTGATTTTTAATCGAATCGTAATCATTTTTGGTTATCATTGATTTACTATTCATTAAAATGTCGAAAAGATAATAAGCAAATAGACAGAATGATATAACAATAATATAATAGAGTGACAAAGTTTAAATAAGTTCTACAAGTGTAACCCTAAGGTCAGACTCCCCGCTGATATCGCTCTTCAATAGTGAGTGGGTTTAGCAAACATACATTTTCGCAAAAGGTGACGCAAAAGCATATTATGTCGATACAAAAATTGCGAAGTACGGTCCACTTTCTCCTAAAAATTTTAGAGTGCAAAATATCAGAACCTATTAATAAAATACACAAGTCCTAAAACTTCTGAATAAAAGAATTAAGCAGTACACTTACGACGTGCTAGTCGATGAATTTGCAAATAAAGCGAAATTCTGAGAGTGATGATTGGGTAAAATGAACCTATATGTAATGACATTGGTTTTCAATTACAATGGAGTGTATTGAGGTGGCATGCGGTGCGGCGTCACCGCTAGAGTATTTACACACGGTGGGGGTCGTCGACCTGCACATCTCCGCCGTCGCGTGAGCAAGTGCAACCCGCCCCGTGATTGCTTATCGTTGTAGCACCGGCTATTAATAGCGAATAAATATAATAATCAATAATACTATACAATATGTGTTTACTTTTCGATAATTACAGCTTATCCAACAAAGACCACTTTTCAATAACGTTATATACATAACATATAACATTTCCAGGTATGCAATAACATATTCACTGGTACTATCTATACTTAATATATAAAGCTGAAGAGTTTGTTTGTTTGTTTGTTTGTTTGTTTGTTTGTTTGTTTGTTTGTTTGTTTGAACACGCTAATCTCAGGAACCGCTGGTCCGATTTGAAAAATTCTTTCGGTGTTGGATAGTCCATTTATCGAGGAAGGCTATAGGGTATATATCATCACGCTACTACTAATAGGAGCGGAGCAACAATGAATAATGTTTCAAAAACGGGGGAAATTTTCACGCTACGGGCAATATAAGGCGCAAACGAAGTTGCGTGGGTCAGCTAGTAATAATATACAATATAAGACTGTTCAGTTTGCAATGTCATATTGCAGAAACCTTATAAAGTTCGCTCACCAAAACTACTTTTTTTTTTTTTTTTTTTATGTTTGACCCTGCCAAAATGACTCTACTCTGCCTGATGGAAAGCATGAGTAGAATCCAAGAGTGGTGGTCACCATACTGCGAACAGACAATGCAACAATGCAGCATGGTGACCCACACCATGGCGGGCTAGTGATGCTTCTGCATCATTGGGCCTCCGGTCTCGCACTCACCAACGAAACACGACAGCATGATCGCTGTCATTTTACGTTGATTTTCTGTGCGAGGGTAGTACCGCCCCGGTCGAGCCGGCCCGTTCGTGCTGAAATCAGCGTGGCTCTACTACCTTATTATTATTATTATTACATGCTCTACTACATACCTATTCTATTATTTATTACTATCTTACTGTACTTATATATATATGTAGTAAAAAGTATAAATGTATGTATACTTGTCGACTATACGACATTAAAAAAATTGCATTGTATCGCGTACGCTTTTTAAGTTCGTTGAGTTATATTTATGAGACAGTCGGTATTAGAGGATGTCAACAATAATAATTAGGGTTTACTGTTAGAAATAACAGTGAAGACGAGACGGTAACCATTCCTAGTGGCTTCATTTCTTACAGTATAATTACTGCAACTTGGGCTGATGGTTGTGCCATCATAAATAGGAAGAACGAATCACGAGCGAACTGTGTTTAGCTTTGTAATCTCACTTTTAAGACGGCAACCTCCATTAGTGTTCAACTTTGTTGAAGTTGTCTTTATCGCAATTAAAAGTATCGGTAGGAAATAAGTTTTTATATAATTTTATAACGATTGCGTGTTCCGTTTTAAAACAGATGAATTATGTAAAACGTTTCGTTTCGTAAACACGTTAGATCGCATCGATGAACAAAAAATGCGAACAAATACCTTAAAATGGCAATTGTGTTTTGTTCGTTTTTTATAATGAAAGTTGGAACTTAAGTATTATCATAGCCATGGGAGTGATATAACATTTGCTTGGACTACTCTCTACAGAAATATTATCTACATTGATTTTATAAACAGTAGAGGGCAATTTCAGACCGGGATGGTTGCCGCTCTTTGTTCAGCAATGGGCGGCGATAGGTTGATACTACTAGAGGGCAATACGCGGCCTAGTAACAACATTATAATTTTCTTAAAATATTATAAATTGAAAAAGTCAAGGCTTAGGTTTCTGACACTGTTTTTTAAACGGGCTGTGAGTTAAATAGGCCGTTGTACATAGCGGTGGCGCGTACGTAACATTGCAGTTGCTTCACAGCCTGCTGGCGCTTGCGTCAGCGTGCTAATGTGGCATGTGGCACGACGTGGGCGCTTCGCAGGGTGTCTTCCGCGACCTTCACAAGCTACTCACTTTTGAACTTTAATCTACCATTCGATAGAATGAAGAAAGAAACACACATCATGACCATAGTGATTTCTACACGATCTCGATGTTAAACAGTTACGAACTTGAGCACAGAGCAGGAAGCTCGAATAATGTTTTGTAAGCAGAACAATAAAAAGAAATCCGAATGCTCCTATTATAGAGACAAGTTTTTATAGAAATAATTCAGAATTAGGGAAAATAACGTTTTATTAGAGTTAGAGTTTTTAACGATTTTACTAAAAATCACAATGTGATGCATAATAATCGTATACAATGTTGGGTATAACGTCAGCTAAAGTTTAATTAAACATGTAACTTTACAACTTGGAATGTAGCAACCACAAATGCAATTTTGCTAGCAAGACATCGGTTTACTAGCAACAAAGAAAATGTCAACCTTTGTTTTCGTTTATTTTTGGAACGAATGCAACGACTGTAGCCTCCTTCACGCGAATAATACTTTACTTAGGTACATATGCACTCGAAATGTTTAAAACTGAGGTAAGAATTATCCAATCAAATGACGGGCGAATGTAGCTTACGCCAAACATATTATGCAGGTTTTCATAACGAACTTTTTAAGCCGTGTTAGCAAACATCTTTATGATAATTTAAAATACCAATCTAATATATTTAAATAACCAGTTCTTACATAGTTTTTTATTAATTATTTGAGTGTCGCTGAATTGTCTTTACACGACTAAATTAGCTGTTAAATTAACATCTAAAAATATTTTAATTAAAAAGAAACAATTAAGAATTTGATACGATACTTCCATATCAAATGATTTGTAGAAAAAAATGGTTAAAAAGTAATTAATGTTTATAAAAAGTGAAGGTCGGGATGAGTCAAAGTCATCAGACATTAGAGAGCCAACGCGAGGTCGGTGTATCGGTCGCATGCTAAACACCTGTCGAAACACCTCGTTATCCAATATTGCTGTCAGAATACACATATTGCACTACGCTGGACGCCCAGACGTATTGTCAGGTTACGTAGCTCGAATCTATTATATTATACTGTTTACAACATAGGTTGCAATGTCAACAAGGTAGAATAAGAATGAAAAATATCTTCAATGTTGTGCCGTATAGGTACATTTTTTTAATGATAAAATAGGTGAATTTGTTAACGGTTCGCATGATAACACTTAGGAACCAGTGGAGTGAGTTGTCCAGCTTGAAAACCGAAACCTCTCTTCCCGAAACTTTGACGTTTATTTCTGACTAGCTGAGACCCGCGGTTTACCCGCGGTAATTGTCACACTGCGGGTGACACCGCGGGGCGAAGCTAGTCTAAAAAATGTCTAAGTTACTCCTTATATTATCAGCTACCTATCAGTGTTGAGACTGCCTCGTTGGTTTTGCGGTTGGCGTATGCGACTGCTGATCGTGAGGTCTCGGGTTCGATTCCCGGGTCGGACCAAATGTTTGTATGATCTACAAATATTTGTTTCGGAGTTTGGGTGTTTTCTATGTATAATATGTATGTATTTACAAAAAAAGTATATATGTATTTGTATCAGTTATCTAGTACCCATAACACAAGCTCTGCTTAGCTTGGGACTAGATGGCGTTGTGTGATAGATGTCCGAAATATTTATTTATTTAATATTTAGTGTTAAAATCGGTCCACCCGTTCCAGAGATTAGCCGACACAAACATACAGACAGATCGACAGACAGACACACAAAAATTGTGAAAAATTGTAAAAAAATATTATTTTGGTATATGTACTGTGTATAGACACATATGCATTTAGTAAAAAACGATTATTTTAATATTACAAACTCCAATTTACTTATACAATTTACATATAAATTTACTTATTTATTATACATTGTGGTGGACTTCATAGTGACTAGATAGAAATTTGAAAACAAAATTACTACTTAAAATTAAAGTTTAAAGGGTTTTCTAAAGTGTCTATAATTCGTAAAAAAATACAAACCTGCACAGCTTTTCAAATTTTTAAATGATAATGAGGGTAGCATAATTGTATTAATCGCGAATAATAAATATATTAATTTTTCGGACATCTACCACACACAATACGATGATGGAATATAATAAAATACTTGAATTAACGCAATCAATCAATTCCGATACCTGTGACCTTTATTTAGGTTGCCGCGTTAGTTATGGCGCAAGTAATAACGCGCGTTCTGAATCGCTTCACTGAACACTTTCCACGAACCGAGCGACAGACAAGCTGAAAATACTACTCAAAAATTTCTAAAAAACAACTACCTTGATTACATTGTTGAACAAATACCTGTGATAGACTATTAAAATGACTTCTCTCATACAACTTGGATATTAAAATGGAATTACATTTAAATACTACGCGTTGCTTAGGTGTATGTATGACTTGGGGCTAATCCATATGATTACTTCAGTATACACATAAACTTATTTATAATTACGAGGTAAGTGAGTTAATTCTTTCTTGATATCAAGTTAAAAATAACTATATTATTATTAGTTGACTCGATTTTCCGAGATGTTTGAAAACTTTGTTCGTTGTTTGTCTCACATCTTGCGATGCAAACTAGAAATCGTCTAATTTGACGTCAATGTAAAATGAATTTTCGGATTCTTAATAAAGATTAAATAGTATGAATTGAATATTTATTTTAAATTATTTTTTTATTATTTACATTAAAAATATTTGGTCAATTAATAAAATAAATCATTTATACTTAATCAGGCTTAAATTACAGCAGGTGACTTAACGTTAAGGTTTTATTAGGTTTTACTTAGTTTGTCCAATTATAAAGTAAAGTAATATTCCATTACATTTCCAAACGCAATATAGTTTCGTAAGATTTGAAGAGCTCCAATATTTTGAAATGTTCCCATAAAGAGCGCTTATGGAAGGCTATTTAAACATATATAGAACTAACTTTTGCCCGCGGCTCCACCCGCGTGTATGTCAAGTTACTACAGTAACGATAAGCCTATGTAATTTCTCAAGTATCAAATTATCTCTCTGCCAAATTTTATTGATATCTATGCAGTATTTTGGTCGTGAAAGTATGACAAACACTCAGACTTTATTAGTATGGATAACCTTAAAAAACGTAATTTTATAGGTTAAAGGTTTTGTAGGTCTCTTACAGTATTTTTACCCATGACCCGTTAACCCTGTTAGGTGTTCTTACTATTTTGATGTACGAATAAGTACACAGTACTCCTAATGGAGAGTCGTTTCCGTTGTCCATAACCAGCCAGTCGCGTTGTCTTTGATTTCGGGTGTTTGTGTCTCAAATTGTCATGCGATTTCAATTTGACGAATAATTTACTGTGACCTTTTCCTTATAGCTTGTCATTGCTTTGGCTTGCAAGCTCCGAATGAATTTTTATCTCTAAAAATATGTATGAAAATTATAATATACTAGGAAAATTCTACTTACTTTATAAAGAGTTACAGAAACCTAGTTGGTGTATACAGGGTTACAGGTTAAGTCAACCTATTCCCGTTAAGGGTGCATTAATTAACCTCAAAAAAACAATTTTCTGTGATTTTAAGAATTGCGACCTGGCGGCTCGCTACAAAGCCGAAAATCGGGTATTTATTTTAAAAGCAATTAAATTCAAATATCCCTAAAAACGGTTGGATTTAGGACTACTTCAACAAAACGCTCTTACGGGGAATAGGACAAATTAACCTATAACCTGTAAAAGTATATGTTACCGTAAACTGTACTCTACTGTGTGTACATTCGTAACCTAAAGAAAGACAGTATTAGAATTTCGACTATCAATAAATCTCTAAAGATAATTAAAGTAAGTAAGTAAAATAAATAGATCCTAACAAGAAAAAGCATAAAAACTTTTGATAAAATTTATATGGTCTATGTCTTCCGGGCTATTATTACGAATTTATTTACACCCTATTACTTCAATGAATATTCATTTGTTTAGACGTTACAGTGGTAGATATAAACATGCATAGATACATAATTACACTGGCAAAATGATTACCGGTGAAATACAGCGCAAATCTATTTCACACCGGTTTTCTGAGAGGCCGTAGTATCACTCCAGTCGAGCCGGACCATTCATGCCGAAGCATGGCTCTCCCACGGCAATCTAGTGCCAAACTAAACAGACCAAATTATGCTATACATTATAGAACACTGTTAACATCTATTCATATTTTTTGTAATATAAATAGACATACGTAACGTAACGTAACATAGAAACAAAGGCAAAAATAAAACATGTTCATGCGTATACATATTTGTACCGAGCGGAAATCAAACTCTCGACCTCCGTCCGACCGTAGCAGTCGAACGCACTACCGTACCACAGAGGTCATCGTTGTAACATTTAGCATTGGCTCTAAAATATCAGAGTTTTGTCACTTTTTGATTTTCACTAAAGGTTTAAGAAATTCAGCTCTAATTCAAAAGTTGGTAGATTGAATATATTTATGCAGTAGGCTGGTGATGTCGTATTTATTAACCGACTTAAAAAAAGGAGGAGTTTTCTCAATTCGACCGTATATATTTATTATTTTTTTTATGTGTGTCTCGGATAACTTCATCGTTTATGAACCTTTTGATTGATTTTTGATGATTCTTTGTTAGTGGAAAGAAGATATCCCAACGGTGGTACCATGATAAGGACACTAAGATCTGATGATGGCATAGAAGAGAAATCGATTCAAACCTTGAAGTCGGTTTTATTTTTGTTAAAATGTTACTTGTTAATCTATAGTAAAATATATATTTGCAACATAGTTTAATTGGAGACGATCAGTATTTTATAATTAATTTCTATGTTTGTATAAAACTTTATTGTATTACGTTTTTCAATATTCCTAATTAATTTTCCTTGATGCTCTAATATATTCATTTGTTGAAATAAAAAATTGAGTTCAAAAAACCAATTGTAGATAAAAAATCCTGACTGTTTGAAAATGTACACTGAAAATTTACAAGTAAAAATTATTTGGAATAAAATATCAAATATTTTGAGACATTTATTGTTATAGCTTTCAAAGAATATATGAACATGAATGAAAATTGAAAACTCGCTGAAGTTAGGGCAATTATTTTCTCAATCCATTAACTATGCAATACGATTTAGGTACATATGTTTCATTTATAGATCACCGTATGTAAGTACAAGGTTTTAAATGCGAGCAATATTGTTTTACGATTTAAACGGATCTTGTGAATGCAATGTTCAGGAATGTGGGTATTGCGTATAAAATTTAAATGTTTGTTCTGCTACGTGATTCGATTGCCGAGCGATGAGTTGCACACGTACTATGCCAAAATTTAAGCTTTTATTTCTTATCATTTGATATCAATCTTATATAATCTATGGCCACTTTTCTCTGGATAGACTATTCTAAATCGACTAATCCAAATAACTAAATTATGTAGAAGGAAGTGGACCTGACAAACGTTGTTTTGTTAAAAAATATTTCTAGTTAATATTTTGGTCTGCAGAGGACTACCCTTATTACCCAAGAGTATACAAAATAGCCTACGATTCTCAGACCTGCCAAAGGAATATATTATGAACTTTCATAAAAAAACAGTGAGCTATTTCGGAGGACTGACAAAACAAACAAACACTGTGACACGAGTTATACAATAAGTAAATACAAATTGAATGACATTATATCGTCATGAACTCAAAAGTTCACTGTTATTAGTAAGTATCCTACTATATATCTTATATATATATATACATATATAAATATATATATATATATATATATATATACTTATATCACATCACATTTCACAGTAATATATAAAGGTGAAAGTTTGTGTGTATGTTTGTTACTTTTTCACGCAAAAACTACTAAACAGATTTTGATGAAACTTTAAAGTAATATAGTTTATACATCAGAATAACACATAGGCTACTATTTGCCGCGATAACCGACATACACTCGGGCGGAACCACGGGTAGCTAGTAATTTTATATAATGAAGTATGTTATTTTCTTTTTTCGTGTTTCATGGTATCTAATTTTTGGACATAGTTTTCAACTTTCTTTGGTCTATATACCCGACTTTCTGCCTGCCAGCATAAGAATGCAGTCACTAATTAGATTTCAACGTCTGTTAAACAGTTAAGGGTTTGTACTATAAAAAGCCATGAATAACTGTAGGTATTGGACAAGCAGAACACACGACACTTCGAAAGATTATAAATAAATAATAATAATAAATATTTCGGACATGTATCACACAACGTGATCTGGTCCCAAGCTAAGCAGAGCTTGTGTTATGGGTACTAGACAACTGATACAAATACATATATACTTTTTTTTTGTAAATACATACATATTATACATAGAAAACACCCAAACTCCGAAACAAATATTTGTAGATTATACAAACATTTGGTCCGACCCGGGAATCGAACCCGAGACCTCACGATCAGCAGTCGCACACGCCAACCGCGAGACCAACGCCCTCGTTGGTCTCGCGTCATTAGAAATGATTTTTCTGCAACACTACCAGAAAGTGATATAATAATCAAGTTTTATCCATATTTGAATTTAAACTATTCATGATCAGTAATAATCTGAGATAGATCTAGTTTAAATTATAAATTAATTTTTTAAAAGAATTTGAATATTTTGATTCCACTTTCTCCCATACATAGACTATCTTTGAATAGTCATATTATTATATAGGTACTATTATGTTAGCTTTATATTATTACTAGTTGTTGCCTGCGGCTCCGCCCGTGTATATGTCGGTTATCGCGGCAAATAGTAGCCTATGTGTTATTCTGATGTATTAGCTATATTACTGTAAAGTTTCATCCAAATCCGTTCAGTAGTTTTTGCGTGAAAGAGTAACAAACATCCATCCAAACATCCGTCCATCCTTACAAACTTTCGCATTTATAATATTAGTAGGATGAAATTTTTAAAAGAATTTGAATATTTTGATTTCACTTTCTCCTATACATAGACTATCTTTGAATAGTCATATATAGGTACTATTATGTTAGCTTTATATAATAACCTAAAGACAACAAGATGTAAATCTTATACAGTATGTAACTAAGAACATATTCTTGTTCTGCAATTTCTTTTATCTACCGTTAATCCATCGATTCTGTACTTTAGAATGCCAATGCACTTAGCAGTATATTAGTTTCATGAGCGTATCGGTTTTCTCAAAACATTATCTTTCTTTCGCTGTTCTTTCAAAGAAAATTAAACACAAAAGTGAGTAGCATGCTGTCAGTAATGCCAATAATCCTACTAATATTATAAAACCTACTAATATTATAAATGCGAAAGTTTGTAAGGATGGATGGATGTTTGGATGTTTGTTACTCTTTCACGCAAAAACTACTGAACGGATTTGGATGAAACTTTACAGTAATATAGCTTATACATCAGAATAACACATAGGCTACTATTTGCCGCGATAACCGAAATATATGCGGGCGGAGCCGCGGGTAACAACTAGTGTATAATATCTTTAAATACTACTATCAAAAATAACCCAAAAAATATTTTAATATCATGTTTTCATATTTTAGAAAACGTTTTATACGTTGTGGAAGAGAATATAGGAAATACGTCATTGAGTTTCTAATGTCGTAAAATTTTTTAATGGAAGTGTATCGACACTTTCATTACCCAGACAGTTTTCGGCCATGATTTAGAGATTGTAACGGAACTAAAATTATATTTCCTATAAGGACCACCGAATGATAGTGGTTTTTAATTATACTTACGTACACAATCGCGTGAACAGAAAAAAAAGGTTAGAGACATTCATTTAATGATGTTTAAAGAATTAAAGAAATCTGGAGTTCAAATGCTCTCTGTACATACACAAGTCTTCACCATACTTCACATTGCATACCAGAACAGAAAAACTTTCGACTAGATTACAAGTCACCAATGCATGGAACCTCTTGAGTAATCATAACATCTTCTTGATAAGATAACTATCATATTATACACTCTAGACAATCTTCCTTTAGGGTTAGTTAAGAAAAGAAATTTCTTCTTGCTTATATTCTTTAATATCTGACACATTCTGTAGCCTTTTATATAATAAACAGTTAGTTGCATATGCTGCTTCTAAATTTATTACGCTCAAATTTTGACACGATATTGAGACCGTTTCAAGGATAGCTTTTAATATATATTATTTATGTCAGTTTTGTTTCTCAACACTCATCAACTTCAATGTGACCAAGAATTGCAGGACAAAGCTAGTTGTCTATAAATAAGAGAAAATAATTCCAAAAACTGCGCCTCAGTTACATGTAGATTATGTATTGGTAGTGCATAGCAAATAGTTAAGAGAAAGTACAATAATTGTGTTTGTACGTGTAGATACGTCGTCGTGATCAAAATACCCATAAGGTGATTACAGTTATGATACTCTTTTATTTTTCAAGATGTACGTTTTAGCATAACCTTAGAGTTTCATTGTAAAGGTGTTGACAGATCAACAGCCTTTATTAGTCCAGTGCTGGACATTGGCCTCTCTTAAGAAAGGCATATAATACAAACGCTTTTTAATTAGCCATCAATGTGAAGTATGGTGACGCTTGATATATGTACGGACCTAGTTCACGCTATATTTAAGTAAGGCATGCAAAGCTTTTCTTTAACATTCGAAAATCATTCTTTTATAATGACCAATGTGTGTTAGTGAATAGTTACACCCACTGAGTATGTTACACTTTCATATCATCTTAATCATTAAGTACGCGACCATGTACATTGGAACATGGAAGTGATATGTTAAAGTCACTGAATGTATATTGAACTTTATGATTAGTATATTACTACTACAAAAATATTATTTCCATCTTAGTTTCTTTTTTTTGTCTGAATAAACGTAGAGCTTAGTTTGATTCTACTTCTTAGGTACAATATTTCTCCCTGTTATATAAATAGTATTTTACAGAAAGTTTAAGCATATACGTTGTAATTATAATATATAGGTGTAAAATGTGTGTAGAATAAAACATAAAGTGAAAGGGCTAGTTTTTATAAAAGCAAAACAAAATATGAACTTTTGTCTCAATGCAAAACAGATGCATATTGGTATCTCAAAATAAATCCGTTATTTTGAGATACCAATATGCATCTGTATTAATATGAAACTAGTGCATGTAAATGAAACCTTATGTCCTAAGCAATAAATATTAGGCTAGAAAAAAAAAATGTTCGAATTGGAACCGCCCGATCGCATTTAAATATTTACATAGAAGAAGATCTAGATAGCGTGCTTGTTTGTCAGCTTAATCCATCAAAAGGATAATGAGCCTGAAGGCTTTCTTCTATTGGTTTTTCTATTTTATATTCTCGATACAGTCCCAAGTGACATATTGTGGCTTGACCATCGCCAACTACACGTGTCTATATTAACTTAAAAACCTGTTCAATGATCCGATTTCAAATTAATTTAATCACTCGCTCACCGAGTAGCCGGGTGACCACATAGCAGTCGATGGCGGGAAATGCACAACCACTTTCATCGCCTCATTAATAAAATATAAGTATATCTTACTATTTTACACAGTATATGGATATCGACAAGAACCTGCTACACCAAGTTTCTTTATACAAACCTTTCATAAAAACGCAATGAAACCGATTAAATATAGGTATAAGGTTAACATTAAATAGGAAACATGTTAAAAATACTTACGTTTAAGTGAGCGTAACATCCAATATTGCCGGTGAGTACAACAACTATTAAATATTCAAATTTTCATTAACGTTATTGAACTTTTGCTACGTCATAAAAAAATACACGGACGCATCAGCAATTCACAGTAAATATCGAACGGAAGACACCGAAAATAGGTCCAGAGCGTCACACGGAATAACTTTTTACGTTGTCGACGAAATAACACAGGCAACGGTTTCGATGACCGAAAAAGTAAAAGAGCGATATGTGGTGCCGTGCGGCAGGAGTTGGCGAAACTGACGTACGCAGCGCGCAAGCGCCGCCAAGGTATTGTTAAAAGTTACTTTTACTTACGAGACTTGCCGCGTGCTTGCGCCTGCGGCTCTAGCTACTTTGGTCGAGGGACCTTGTGACTATCGCGTTACCCGTTTCACTCTTTACATGGTCAGGAAAGAGAAAAACAGAGGTCTCTCTCTTCGACTATCACACACAGTTCGGAAAATTTATTTTTCTGTGCGCCTAAGAATACATAAGAATATTTGTGCAAGATTAAGTTATTGCTATGCAAAGTATCCGTCTCAGTTCATTGCAATTTTAGGTGAGTATTGCCTTAGTTTCTAGCGTGAGGCAAATACCTTTAACCAACGGAAAATTTAAGATTTCCAGGTCAGCAAACATCATATTTACTGCGTAGAATGTATTAGCTACAACACGAATACGATTGATCGATCTGACGTGCCTACTTGATATAATACAAAGAGTGCCATAATTAATGAAATAAAATTGATTCCATACTCAATGTACAAGATTTGGGTGTGTTTCTTATCAGTAGATTCAACTTAAAATAGACAAACCGCAAATTCTTAAATAATTCTACAATTAGAACTAACTATTAATTATATCTTACTAATAAATTGCAATTCTTAAAGTCATTTTTAGGCAACGTCTTTAGGGATTTGCCTGATTTTCAGCCAATTACTGTTATTGCAATAAGTTTCTTACTAGGAAAATTCTATTTTTTTCTTAAGTGTACATGTTAGTAACAATACTATATTCTACTTATAATTACCAAGATGTTTACATACCTGGCGACTGAGTTTTAGTAGACTTTTAAAACGCGTTATTTATCATTTTAAAACGACTCTTATCCAGATAATCTTAAAGAGCAAAAACCTACAGACAAAATTTGATCTAAATCGTAAAAGTTGTTTCCAAGAAACACGAATTAATAAATGTTAAATTATTCATATTATACAGGTATCACTCTTATAAAATTGTTAGATAATTGTAAAAAAGAGTCGAAGAGCACATGTCTTACGTTAAACGTACGTATGTATATATACGAGAATATGCAAAAAAGTATTTGTATATAAAATAATATATATTACTAGTTTTCTTGGAAAAAAGTTGTTATTCATTTTTCTACAGCTACCTGATACCGTCGCAAAGTCAGTGATAATTTTTTCATGAATATTCATGTGTTTACAAAGATGGCTACATAAAAGTGGTATATAAATGAATTATGTATCGCGATTAAGAATTAGAACGATTGTACAAAGTGCATATCGTTGACACTCAGGGCGAGGTTAATCAAATTACAGAGTTACATAAAAAACTGGGTTTCGCGCCAAAATGCTAAAGAGGTTGTGTGGCAACACTGGCAACCCCAGCTTTAAGGATTGTATCTATCGTATTGTCTATTAGGTGAAAGAGTTTAGAGCCAAGCGTGGTCGTGCTTACGACGGCCTCGCATGCCACAAAATAAATCTGCTACACTTGATACGCCCTCATCGATTATAAAATACATATAAATTATTACAGCTAATAGTCAAAACTGATTTTAAATTTCACTATTACGTTTTATTTCACGCACACGAACTTTAACTCATTAAATAATATAGATTCGTGTCTATTTCTTGTACTTTATTACCGAACAAAATTAAGTAAATAAAATGAATGTAATTATTAGCAACAGCTTGCAATCATTTGAACTAAATATCAAGGCAGGTAACTATATTGGCAAAGTTTATTGCTACCTCCAATGTTACATGTTACTCTATAAAAACCATCTTATAAAAAGTTTGATTCGTTGGTATCCAACAAATTAACAATCTTTATATGAGCATGGCGGAATATGTCGGATGACTTAAGTGACGGTGATCATATCGTGTTTCAACAGAATCGATAAAACACATATTTGATGTTTTAAATGCAGCTGACTTATTTTGTTTAAGCAACATATGAGATATTCTACGGACAATTCTCTCTTATTTATATACACGATTACAACGTCTCTAATTAATTTATTATTTGATTTGATTAACAATTTTTTTCTAAAAATAAAAGTAGTCTAAATTATTCCTTATAACATCAGCTAACTCGCGTCAAAATTGGTTCAGCCATTCCAGAGATTCGGCAGAACAAACCGACAGACAAAAATGTAAGAATTGGTTGTAAGAAGTGGTGGTACTACTTTGTCAAGAAAGTACCGGGAATAGATCAATAATCCATAAAATCTTAGTTTTTCATCCAAATTTATTGTATCAACTTCAAAGTACACTACACTACACACTACACTTATGGCAACAAATAATTCAATCATCAAAACATTTCACGAATTGAGTTTAGTTTTCGCTGCGAATTCTCTTTCTACCGATTGAAACCTTCTACCGGGCGCCACGAAGTAGTAATTTGAGTTTAGAAAAAAGAAAAAAGTAGGCTGGAGTCATATCTGGTGGGTATGGTGGCTGTTCGATGGTATTTGTTGAGAGTTTGTTCAAAAATAATAAATCATCTAGAATTCTAGATGGTTGGCTGTCCACAACTGTGCGCTTCTCAAGAAACTTTCTGCCTCGCTCAAAACTGTGGATTGAACTGTTGCCTGCGGTATTCCCGGACCAATACGTCCTTCAAACCTTCAAGAAAAGAGCATACTCCTTCTTAAAAGGCTAGCAACGCACTTGTGACGCCTCTGGTCACTTACCATCAGGTGATACGTCTGCTTGTTTGCACCCTATTCAATAAAAAAAAACTTAGGAGGCCTCGCCCACTTGAATTTAATTTAGGAACTAACGTTCGTCCATTCGGTTTCATTTTACTTCTATGTTAATGCGGTAGAAGATGCAAAGCGAAGCCATATCAAAGAGTCCAGCCAAATTGAAATTTCTTGGCAGTCGACGATTTGAGCCACTCTCCGTTGAATGCGGTCCAGAGTGAGGAGCTGAGGGACCCCTGCTCAAAGATGAGGATAGTATTCCACACGAGGCTCAACCTGCGCTTTGTAAAGCAGAAGGCGGTGGGCCGAATTGAAATACTGTCTCGATCTCTTGAGCACGCCAAGCTTCTTCGACGCCAATTTGGCCTTATCCTCAATGGAACTGGACTTCACTCCATATATAGACACCAAGTATTCCAGTGTTGGCCGAGGCAGATAGAGGAGTGTCTTCAAACCAAGGACATACGACCCACGGTAGTTTTTTAGTAGTGAACGCTAAAAAACTACCGTGTCTTGTAACTACTTTGTGTACTTTGTATCTTGTACTGTACTTTGTGTCTTGAATCTTGAATTGATTGATATATTGAGTCTACCCCAATCTGAGAACTTTTCCAGAAAGGTTTAACAAGTTTGTTTCCATTCGACTCGCAATGACGTTTTCCCGAGAAATATTAGCGCGGCCTATGTAGAGATCGCCCGTGCTGTCATCCGCATAACAATTAATGCCGGTAATTTGCAGCATGTCATTGATATGGAGCAGGAAGAAAGTAGGTGATAGCATACAGACTTACAGGACACCAACATTTACAGATATGGAGTCAGAGCATTCACCTTCAACTACGACCTTTATGCTTTGAGTATCCATCTATTGCTAGTTTTTATAATATCTTATTATATTTTAACTAGCTGTCCCGGCAAACTTCGTACCGCCATATCTACATATCTGTCTCAGCTTCCCACAGGTAGTGTACCGTCGCCAACACAAAAAATAAAAAACGTGAGCCGTCACGGACGCCTGGCAGATGTAAGACATTGAAATTATTTTGTATAAAATAAAATGACTGTTTATTACATTAGTATTCATTTTTATTAAATACAGAATTCAAATACAAAAAAAAGTACAATTAACAAAATTAATACAAATGAATAAAAAAAATGGATTCGCGGCGCACCACTGCTTTGCGGTACACCTGATGGTAAGCGATTACCACTGCCCATGGACACCCGCAATACCAGAAGCGTCACAAGTGCGATGCCGGCCTTTGGGGGATGGGGAAAGGGATGTAGGAAGGGGTTGGGGTATGGGCCTCCGGTATCCTCTCTCACTTGGTGAAACACAGCGCAAGCGCTATTTCGCAACGGTTTTCTGTGAAGCCGTGGTATCACTCCGGTCGAGCCGGCCCATTCATGCCGAATCGTGGCTCTCCCTCGGTAGGCAATAATTATATGTTAATAAATATGTATCATTGTTTCGAGTATTCATGAGAGAGATCAGATATTTAGGAAGCGAAGAAGTAAATGCAAAAATTTGATATCAGAAACCACCTTGTTAAAAGTCTGTTCTATATGGCAGTCGGAGAAATACTTTCTCACATCTCCGTGAGACTTAAGACTTATTGAATAAAAACACTATCAGAATTACATAACATTGGAAAAAGTTGAATCAACGAAAAGTGCAATCTTCTCGTAATCTTTAATAATGTTAGTGAAGAATTACAACTAAAAATAACGAACTGTTTTGGGACGTCTGGCTGATATGAAACTTTGAAAATATTTTTTTTGAAATAATGACATGTTAAGTGTACTGTCATATAGTGTGGCGACACGTCGCCACGGCAATACCCCGTCTGATCCTCTGTTTAACATATCTTACATCTAAATATTTTATTCCGAAAAATCTCATTGACCATTGTCAAAGGTTGTTATTTACTCAAAGCAATATTTTGCTATGAGTAGAAATAACACCCAGGTAAAACGTGCCCGATGAATTCTGAAGGTGTCTATGTCGCCATGGGCTATGAGAAGTTGCGCCAGCTGTCACTGCAAGCACGAACTACCGAGCGCCGCACCGTGACGTGAACACATCGAGTGCCAAACATTTACCGCAACTGACATTCGATGCCATGTATCTAGGTTGTTTCTATGCAAAAACTGATCGAAAATTGTGATATATCAATACCTTATATAATCACCCAATTTTATAACGCCCTAGTACCCTTACTTATAATACAAGCTTTGCTTAGTTGGGGACTAGATAGCTTAGATAGATAGATAGATAGCGTAATGTGTATTAAAAAAAAACTTTAGTACCTACGTTTACTATATAAAGAAAAAAAACTATAGTACCTACGTTTACCCTACCGGACTGTACTGTACTAAACGTTTACCACCACCGTAAGCCAATAGTTTTAAAATATTGTAGTCTTACTGTTTCAAGATATCTAAATGAATACCATAAAAAAGTGTCTCTCTAGTCTTTTAAGTTTTGTATAGATTTGATTTGGGAAAAGCACTGTGTTGGAATGAAACATAAGTGTTTAATATGAACAAAGTCGCGTTCATATCTTATGCTTATTGCCTAAATTAAATACTATTGGAATGTTTCACAGGAATTTTGAGCTAACATTTAAGCGGTATTTGTAAATACAAATTCGAATGACTAAAAGGTGAATGTCGATTCATTTATATATTAAAAGGTTACGCCGATACGTCATAGTTATCATGCATGGCAAGGGAACGAATTAGTCAAATGAATACTTTCTATCAGAAAATGTCGCAGTGCTCTTTATCTGTTGACCTTATGAGTCTTGCCACCAACACTTCATAGAACCAGTATAATCTACAGAACAAATTAAATTGTGATTACTAATAATATTTCTAAATTTAGTTTTAACTTTTTTATTTCTAAAGCACTATCTTTTAATTTAAATTACTTTTTTAGAAAATGTTATATTCGTATGACAAATAGTACACAAAGTTAGTTTTTATTGATGTAGGTATGTTATATGATACAGATTTTTGGTGTATATTATAGCGTTTATAGTAAAATGAGAATTATAGTAAAATAAGAAACTACTTAAGAAGTAACCAGTTAGAAATTAATTATACTTCTGAAAGTTAAAAAGTAATCAAATGCATCATCGTATAAGTAGATTTGTTATCTACGAAGGCTATCCTAGCAGATTATTCCTTCCAGTAACTCATTATCCTCTTTTAACGCACCTGTGGAGCGCATACGAGCACTGTACTTTAATAAAATTTTGTGGTGTTTCGATATTTAAATTAATTAGATAAAAATACAAAAATAGTCTCATTAAGTAAGGAAATTACATATTATATGCAAAAAGTACCTATAAGATCAGTTGTAGAGTTTTATTTCGGATTTGTATGATTTTTTCTCTTTACCTAGGTTTTCTATGTCAATTTAAAATCAAATTTCGGAAAAAAAAAATTGTTGAAACTAAATAATGCAGAAAGTACAGATGGATGTCATATTTTTCCTGGAAATCATATCACAGTCAAGTCATGGCAACTGAGATATCAGATATCCTAATATGAGTTTTCTTTGCACCCTCCTTTTGCTGCAATGAGTTTGAATACAATCCTTTTTTATTTCTATCTTTACCTGCCAACGTAATACATTACGTTTTATTTAGACATATTAAGGTTGTCTGGAAGAAATCGCCGTGAGCGATAAGACCGCCGATTGTTACATTTATATTTTACTGTAACTCTTTCTATGTTTTATGTCATTACATGTATGCAATGAAGATAAATAAATAAAAAAAAATTATATTATGTAAGTAAAAACTTACAGTAACTAAGAAAATAAATATCTTGTACAACACTTTTAATAATCTCCGAACATGTAAACTTGCTAAGGCACCAATATTTACGATTCAAATACGAAACATACTATTATTTACTGCAATGAATTTCTTAGTTACATATTAAATAGCATAAGATAAATATGTCAGTATGATTATTGTTTCATTACCGTTATCTTTAACGACAGCATTATAAATAAATCAGTTTCGTTCATTACCATTGCGTTCACGGTCATTAAGAAAGTCTAAACATAGAGTAAGATATGGTATGTCTTCAACTTCATACTTTGTCACTTTGTGTGCACTGCGTTCATTGTACAGTGATTCTATTCTCCTAATCGCTTTGTTAGTTACTCATTTATTGTAATAATTAAATTTACAGTTTATGGCCTTTTTACAAACTTTTTATTAACTTGCAATGTATGTATGTTCGGGTGGCCACTTTAAGGTTGGAAAGGCAAGTTTTTAAAGTTGAAAATGGCCATTGGCAGTGCCAGTCAGGTGTCCCATCTACATATTCTTTATTGCACAAATTGGCTTTACTCAGCCTGATGGAAAGCATATTCAGAATCCAAGAGTGGTGGTCACCTTACTTGCTGTGCTCGTATGGTGTCGATTCTCAGGTTAGATCAAATTTGATGTTTGTTTGATCTGCAAATATTTATTTCGGGGTTTGGGTATTTTAGTAACAAATTTGTTAATAAAGTGTAAATTTTATTTTCATCCCCCCACATCGGAAATAGTATTTTTGCACATTTGTTAAAAACTCAGACTCGGAACCTTCTTTATGTACTATTTTTATTTGCTGTGTCATTTTCTTTTCACGTCGTTTACTCATTTCCTTGTTAAGGTGGAATGAAAAGTTACGTGTTGCACTCGAGTGCAAAGATTTTTCACCTCGTGCTCTTTTGATTCCCTATTGATATTCTCTATGATATTCTAATTTTTTCATCACTTTAGAATCCTTCGTTTTCTCGGTCATCAAAATTCAAAAATAAAAAGCAACTTTGCTCTCTTGTAAAACAAATAACTATTTTCTACAACTATTTAGGCAGCCTTAGTTATTTATTAATGCAGAAAATCTAAATAATGAATCAATTGTATTCTATTAAGTTGGTTAACCAAATTAATCATCAAACCGAATTAACCACAATCGTTCATAATACTGTTGGCTGGTGCCACAAAATTGCATATGAGGTAACTACACAATTGTACTATGTTCAAAGCGATATTAATGCTAATGCTGTTGTTCGAAAACTTCCTAAATTACATTTAAAATCACTAAATTTTAGTTTTTCATGTCAATTATAGTCCTCAATGACAAGGATTGACACATAAAAAAATTACATTTTGGAAATCATTTTACTAAAATAAGAGCATAGAAGATAATTTTCGAGAAAGTTTTTTTTACTGATGCGATAACAAAATTAGCACCATTGTCATTCTTCTTGACTATGATAAAATGAAACTTAATAGATAATAACGATGTAGATCTTATAAATCAGGCATGTTAGGAAGCACAGTAATAAAAAGATTTAAAACTTAGAGATATTTTAAATGTTTCTCAACATATTAACTTTATTTGTACATAACTAGTAACAGACTCGTAAATCTCTGAAATGAAAACCTAAATTAGTATTTTATAACATAATTAATCAATTTTTAATTGATATAAGTTTGTTTTTATATCCAGTCTTTTTTAGTAACTACTTCTAAAACAAAGAAAGATTTACAATATTTTATGCTTCCTCTTAAAATCACAATATTAGAAACAACAAGAATACATGCAGTTATGTATGCATATAATTTATACATTATATATAATTTATCCATATAATTTAAAAAAGTATTAATATAATTACATTTCCTTAAATAATTTTATGACACACTAGTTGACCCGTTCTCACTTTTTGGGAGTTAAACATTTTAAAGCTTATTCAAATACCATGCAACAGTCTTTTCAATTTGGTTTTTTTTTATCCGTTCAGTAGATTTTCCCCCAAAATTTTCGTTTTTTTAATACCACTATATTTTCGTATGATGCAATTTGATGTATGATAAAAATGATAACATTTTATAGAAGTAAATTAAAACCTACCAGTTTATTACTTATCAATTATTATTATTATTTCTACAATAGACTTAAAATAAGATTCTTAAATAAACACCAAAACCGTAGCAGCAGTTTAATATTTTCTCGAAGATACATTTTACACACTCCTTATGTTTTTGATTTTAATTTGGAGCATTTAAATCTTAAGTTAGAATTAAAAATCAGGAAATAGGTACTCAAGTTATGCATAAAGTGATACAAATGAACTCGCACAAGGTCACAACGCTCTTATATTTGAAATTCATATATTTGAAAGACGCGTTCCTTTCTTACATTTCTTAATACATAGCAGTGGTTTGGGGTTTTATTGAATAAAATTAAAAATAATAATAATAAGGTGTGATTGTGGCACCTAAAGGAGCTTTCAGATCTCTGTCTGCAACCGAAACCTACAAGTATCTTGGTTTTTCACAGTCCTTAGCAACCAGAAACTGCGTTGCGGGAACGCTTCTTTGGCCGACTGAAATAAGTACTTAAAAGTATTTTATCATTCGGTAACAAGGTGCGAGTCTACAATGGTTGGGTCATGCCGGTTTTGATGTATTCCTTTGGTATACTTAGGAGGACTCAGACCAAATTAGATGCCCTAGACAGAGGACTCCGTACATTGCTGACTCATTCCGAATGCATCACCCACGTTCATTAGTTATAAGGTGGTATATCACACGAATATAATAAAGAACTTCGGTCAGATTGGTCTAAGAGAAATTTGAATGCTCATGAATCGTTAATTATGTAATACAAGTAAGTATACAACTTTAACATTTAATGACGTGATCAATGTCCGACATTAGAGAATAATAGCGGTGAAGATGGCAATGTGCGTTTTGTAGTAATAAATGGAGGCAATTTGAAAACCAACAATTGCATCAGTTTGACTACGCCATTTATTGTAATTGGCGTTGCGTATAAGGCGAATAGAATAAATTAAAAGTTATTCTTGAATTGTTATCAGTTTTTTTGGTAACAATTATGTCAGGTGAATAGACTGTTTATAAGATTTGTTGGTTTACTCAATCAGTTCATTTGGGTAGTCAACTATCTACCACCATTTTAGGGTCCCGCCGCCAAACGACAAACATGGGACCCTTATAGTTACGTCACGGCGTCCGTCCACGCGGCCGTCTACTCACGCTACATCTCACTGGTTATTAGTGTTAGAATCCTGTAATCACAATATTATGTTGTAATCACATAAACATACATGTTCTTTTAGTGATCTTGAAAATAGTTTTTATGTAAAGGGGATATTATTTTTTATATTCATTCACTCCCTGATGCGGGATGTAATTGGACAAGTCTTTTTAAACAAATAAGGGTCTTTTAAGACAACATGAGATATCAAACCAGAAATCGTTGATTTTTTTATAAGTAGAGCATGTCGCTTCTCTACTAGTCAAACGGCGTTATTTGGGGATATGAAAAAATCTTCAAAGAAATAGCAACGAACTTAAAAAGGAAATTATGACGGTTAAGTAGGCGACACGATTAATCGTAGTAATAGTAGACTAACAAATTTGAAGATAAAAGCCGCCGAAACCCTTACTGTGAAATGTTTGTAATATAAAATATCAAAAGGTCTTTACTGTAGGACCCTAAATTGGGTGTGAGTCGACATACCCTTTGGTCGAATTTACTTCTATTTACTTAATGTCTACTTTTGGACTGCCATTGACACCAATAAGTAACCATTACTGTAAGAATGTCTTGTTATAATTTTAGTCACCTCTTACGACACCTATATGGTTCACAAAGATTTATAAAATAAAAATATATAAAACAGTTCTATGCAAGGTATAAAGAAAGTAACCATTCAGGTATACATTTTTTGTTATGATTTTTATCGATAAAAATTTAAAAATAAAACTGGTCACTTGTTCTGCTACCTAGTAATCTCTACTGAAACAAGTTCTGTCTAGAGTTACTCCGTATTTGTTACATACAACTTACAGATGGCGCTTTACTATTTTTTTCGTTCACGAAATCTTTCGTTCCTAACGTTTTTTGCCGGCTAGGGTACCCCTCCGCAACGCCCTATAAGGAACTTCGTTCCTATAGCGGTGGTGGCACGCCGATTCATAATCCGTCACCACAAGAAAAAGAAAGGATCTATGAATGAAAACTATAAATATTATAATTTATATAAATAGAAATAAATAGCCATGCTAAGCTTGTTACTAAGCGCAAAATTCAATAAGCGCTCGACCAGTTTCGTTATTTTATTTTACATTTTGGTTATAATAATAAAATAATAAATATTTCGGACATCTTGCAGCACTGAATACCAGTGGTAGGGTCATCTATTTCATCAGTTGATTAAATCAATATTCGGTCTGGTTCTGACATCATGTCAAGGACAATAATTAATCCATTCGATTATCTATTATATACCTAAAATATTTTTTTATCTCTGAGGCAAGATTTTTGTTTCTTACGTATATGTTATATGTCAACGTGTTTGCCAAATATGATGATGATCGCATCAATGGTATGGCATTGCATAAAATATTAACAATCTACCGTGATTAAATGTTGGCTCTAGATGTGACCCTTCTTTTTTTATTTTTAAGCTGTATTTTTTATAAGCATTCTTACTTTTACTGGAAGCTGTGGCGTTACATGAGTGTATATTTTATATCTTAATTATTTAGACTAAAATTTTCTATGGTCTGATCTTTTTTCAAATTTTGCCACTGATTTATTCTTGGAACTTTTTATTTTGAGATATTTACATTTTCACTTTTAAGAGACATGTTAATTTATTTATAAAACGACTTCAAAAAAAGAGGAGGTTCTCAATTCGACCGTATATATATATATACATATATATATATATATATAGGATGTCCCAGAACTCAACGTCAAGCCGAAACGGGGTGACAGGATTGATTGTAACCATCATGAGAAAAATCAAAAAATTCACATGATGGTTACAATCAATCCTGTACCAACGATGGCACCATGATAAGGATACTAAGATCTGATAATCGATAGATTTGGTCCTTCTTGTAGTCGGTTTTTTATTTTGTTAATATTTAACATTTTTATCTAAACACATATCATTAAATTCTCTACATAAACTTTAATCAATCCATATTTAAGTAAAGAATAAATGTATTATCCATATATGTATGTCTTTTAATAAATTTGTATTTTGTTGGATGCAAAATATCGGACGCTAAGTAATAATATAATCGGGCATCTAGTACTAAAGTATAGACACTAATAAGTGAATGGTCGGAGTGATTTCAATATGCACTTACAACAAAGCAGTATTTGAATTGACCTTCACTTCATCGGGAGAGTATAATGTATTAGATACTTTGTAACCGAAATTACATACCAGCAAAAGAATTTTGACCTATGACAAATCAGAAAAATATTTCCAAACGATATAAATTTATTCATACCCACAAGGTGCATAGGTGCCTATCACAATTCGGCAGAATTTATTTGCATATCCATCAATCTCATTTTAATGTGAGCTCGTTAAAGTATTTTAAAAGTAATTTATAGTATTACGTTATTTATTCAGATCATTGCTTGGATTTTAATTGACAATCATGGTCACGAAAAGGATTTTTATTATTTTATTAAAAATACATTGTGATAATTAACATGTTATGAAGCGTCATTAAAGTGTTGTAATGGATACCATTGATTTCGAAATGTTCATACTCTAAAATTTTGGTGAATTGTGACAGTTATTTAAGAGGGTGAGTTATAATTATTGACAACATGATTTCAAGTATCTACATTAAGTTCGAGGGCATATTTATGGAGAAACATGCGCTTTCCTCCTCCGACTACACGAGGCAATTATGGTTGCTATGCCTGTCCAGATGGACAGTGTAGTGTAGTACCTCGTATAGTGAGATCATTAAGTGATGTGATGCCTTTCTTATAAAATTCAGGGTATGTCGCTATTCCGTAGTGCTGTACGATTGCTTAAAATACAATTGAAGTATGATTTTTCATTGAATGTAGAAGAATGACAAACATCGATTAAAATGGAATTGGTTATTGTGTGTGAAAATTTAGACATGAGCTTATAACAGTATTATTTATATTCGAATATAAAGTGTTAATTTGTTTAAAAGTCCTAACTACACTCCTCCTGGTATCAGACTATTATTATTTTTGGGACGTAGTTGGTGAAGGTATAAGATATGATAATGTGGGTATGTACTATTACTTAACAAGTGTGAGCACCTATAACAATAGATACCTATATTTATAAAAATAACATTAAGCTCACTACTATGTAAATCTTGTTTCTTTTGTCAAATGCTCTCATGAAGTGAAATTTCTTGTTAACTTCTTTTGAGAAAAATAAAGTTCTATAACCACATTACATATTGAGATATTTAAATTCATTCTTACCAGTGATTGTGTAAATCGATTGAGTGCGACGGTCGTCCTCACGTTAGCAAATAAAACCATTTCACGAGTAGCAAATTTAAGTTAGACAGTTTGTTTGTATCAATGGGAAAGAACCAAGAATCGCGCCTACTTCCTTAAGAGAATCTGAATGTTACGGCGCAACACACTAAAATATATCAACAATTTAATTTATTTTAGCTTTTTCCATTATTAATGAATTCGGTATCAGAAATCTTTATACTCATAAGAATTAGTACATTCCCTTAAATGAGAACATATAAATTGTTATCTACATAACATTCCGATGAGCATGCATTAGTATAAGATAAATACATATTCCGGAACAAAAAAAAGTTAAGGAACAAGAAATGAGAAATTATCTTTACTGCACTTCACAAACTTATTTTGCAATAGGTACAATTCGGTTACTACATGGTAATTCATGGAATTGCTATTAGTTTTGTAAGCATTAATTTATTAGATTAACCAGGTTATCTACAGTGTCCAAACACTTTATATCTTGATTTTCCTGATCATCACTGCTTTACGAATCATAATTACAACTATCCAAAGGAGTGTTCTACCTGGAACATACGTATATAATTTTACAAAATTAGTTTCAAATAGCTATAAGTAAATGTTGATTAGACGGGAGAAATCGTGTTTTGCAGAATATTCGCTTAAACACGACATGATTGTAAAATTAATAATAAGCATTAAACATGTAACATGTATGTAGCGTTAATTGGCGTTTCTGCATTTTAAGTTATTTAACATAACATTGTTATTCAATTCTTATGAATGTATATTATCAAAATTATTTTAGAGTAACCACAAAATACATTCTAAGTATTAAAGTCACACTATAGTCCTTAAAGTATATACCTATTGATCTCTGTGATAGTTGACTCTAGTGTAATTTTAGAACGAAGACTACTAGGTACATTTTAGGTGTTAATTTTTATATCTATAATATACTAACCGAGCCCCGCGGTGTTATCCGCGGTACAACAACAACTGCATTCAAAGCCGCGGGGCAAAGTAAAAGAAAAATTCCTGTGTAAAAAGTTTCCTATGTTCGTCTCTTGGTTCTAAGCTACCTCCTGACCAATCGGTTCAGCCGATCTTGAGCTATAAATAGTGTAACTAACACGACTTTATATTGATAGACTAGCTGAACCCCGCGGTGTTACCCGCGGCTATTGTTGTACCGCGAGTAACGCCGCGGGGACAAAGTTAGTCTAAAAGAAAGTAGCCTAAGTTACTCCCCGGATCAACAGCTACCTGCCAGTGAAAATCCCGTCAAAATCCGTCCAGCCGTTCCAGAGATTACCCGGAACAAACAGACAGACAGATAGACAAAGAAATTTTTAACTACATTTTTGGTGTATGTACCGTGTATACATACATATGCATTTAGTAAAAAGCGGTTATTTTAATATTACAAACAGACATTCCAATTTTATTTATTTGTATAGATGTATAGATAAATTAAGAATAAACATATAGATGACTAGCTGAACCCCGCGGTGTTACCCGCGGTTATTGTTGTACCGCAAGTAACGCCGCGCGACAAAGTAAGTCTAAAAAAGTAGCCTAAGTTACTCCCCGGATCATCAGCTACCTGCCACTGAAAGTCCCGTCAAAATCCGTCCAGCCGTTCCAGAGATTACCCGGAACAAACAGACAGACAGACAGACAGACCGACATACAGACAAAAAAAAAATCCATTTTTGGTATATGTGCCGTGTATACATACATATGCATTGATTAAAAAGCTGTTATTTTAATATTACAAACAGACACTCCAATTTTATTTATTTGTATAGATAAAATTAAATAGGACTTTCAAAGTTACTTTGTCGGTTTCGTAGCCGTCTGTCACAGAGATCAAACTTCATTTTGAGGACTGTACGTAGTTTTTAACTTACCTATAAGTCTGTTGTGATTTGATGGTTGGTGCGGATTAAGAGTATGCATTTAAACGACTACGTCATTCGCATAAAACCTATTCGATGGCATCAAGGTTTTCTTTAATTCCCAGGATTATTACAGAAGTACCTATTTTGAATCATTCCTGGAACGGTATTATATGATATTGGCATTTGGCTGTAACCGGAGTCGATCTTGTGAACATGTAGTGAACGGCAAGGTCACTAGAGTATAAGTTTCTTTCCAATTTATATATGTATTTATAGTTCTTATGTATGTATGTGCTAAAGTGACGTTAGTAAATGTTTTAGAACAGGTATTTTTTTTGTAAGCAGACTGACAGGTAGATTGCGCGTGATACTTTATAGTTCCACAATATGGAATGTGATCACCTACTAATTGACGTAGGTGTTATAATTGGAGTGACATAAAAAAAAAACAAAAAATGTAAGATAAGCTTTGGGCTGGGTCGTCCCCTAGTTTCCATCCAGAGGGCTATTGAATCTAAGGCATAATTAAATTTAGTTTAAGAAAACTAACAAATACGCTCCAAAGGTCAGTTACACACAAAAAAATATAAGGTAAAGCTGCGAGTATTTAAGAGGTAGTTGTTAAACAAAGATTACTTCAATTGTTTTTGTATTTTATTGCTGGTGTTTTAGTAGAAATCCATCAAGAATAAATATATAAACTTGATAATGAACAAGTTAGTTACTCGCAATTGTTTGAAAAAATTGTTTGTATGTTCCTAAAGAATCCGGAAAGGAACCTAACACTCAAAGTCGTTGTGTAATTCGTATTTTATGAGAGACATCAATCAGACTATAAAAGTTCGGAATACACTCGAGACCAAAATGATTTCTGCTAACATAAATATATTTAAATATTTCAATGCGCCCAATGCATTCAAATTGTGCAGTGCGGTGATAGGTTATACGTCTGCTGTGCTTAAGGTCTTGGTTGTGATTCTTGGGTTGAACTATATGTTACAAAGATCTGCCTTTTTTTTTTTATGTACTTATATTATTATTGTCTGTATTTAGAAAAAGTATACATATATACAAGTGGTCATAGTACAAGCTCTGCTTAGTTTTAAGCTAGATAGCATTGTGTATTAGATGTAATTATTTAATGACATGCTTCATAAATTTGAACTATCCGTTTAAAATATTCTACTATTACTTATACATATAGTACTCATTTTTATATTCCTTAACTATTCTTATAAAAGCTTTCATATAGCACAACCAATTTTAATTGAAATGAAAATAGAAAAATATCAGGTTAATTTACAACTTTGCAATTTTTTATCATTTTAGTACTCCAGAAGTTTCCATGACTAATTTCTTATACCTTATCAGAGAGTATTTCAATGTTTTACACCTAATCTTAAAGTCCACTGGTATGTCTAGTATTGGACGTTTTTCGTCTTGAGATGATGATGATAAGATTTAGTAGTTTAAAATGTGATCTGAGTCCGTATTTGTACTTAGTTGGGGTTGTCAACAGTGTGTACTGAATGTGTAACACTCCAAGAGGATATCATCTTCAACCGCTTATACAAGTCTACTGGAAGACACAGAGCTCTACCATTGCACGTCGCTTTATTCATTTTTTTTTTTATTTTATACATACAACTGAACGTGTTTCGTACATAACTATTGACGGATTTAATGCAAGATATTTCAATTTATTCATTATAGAGACAAGCTTTTACAGGCCGGTCACCGGTAATTTTAGTGCAGTTGCACTTGTTATTGTTTTTCATACAAGTAATGGAAAATTTGTAACATGAGTAAAGTTTTATACCTTCCTATGATTATTGTTTTGTTTAGAAAATTTAATGATTTCAAATGGGTGCAAGATGAATTTATTTCACTATTTTATCCTAATTAAAGTTACTACAAGATACATAAGATCCCGATAGCAACCCTTGCTGGGGTGGTATCCGAAGGGATTTCTACAGATAAATAAAAAGATACGTAAGAGCGTTAATTGCAGATCATTAAATAAAAAACATGGCATTCAACGTGGCAATGGCGCCAGTCTTTTGGTATAGTAGGCGATAATGCGGAGGAATTTTTTGACGCGTGTATGTAAATACTAGCCTTTACCCGCGGGTTCGCGCGCATTTAATGAAAGTATCCTATGATACTTCTAATACCTCCAAGAATATGTGGACAAAGTTTTATGATGATCAACCAAGTAGTTTTCGCGTGAAAACGTAAGTAAAGTTGATAATTACAAAAGATAATTCAATTTCTTGAAGAATTATTGTTTTTAGGGTTCCGTAGCCAAATGGTAAAAAACGGAACCATTTTGGATTCGTCATGTCTGTCTGTCTGTCCGTCTGTCCGTCTGTCCGTATGTCACAGCCACTTTTTTACGAAACTATAAAAATTATGATGTTGAAATTTGGTAAGTACATGTATTGTGTGAATCGCATTAAGATTTTACAGAAAAATAGAAAATTATACAATGAATTTTGGGGGTCTCCCCATACTTAGAAATGAAACTCAAAAATATAACAATAAAATAAAAAACTATATTATGTTACTTGCTGCTACGGAACCCTTCACGGATGCTTGGCCGCATTATTGTTTTTCTCACATTAGTCCTATTACGTATCTCTTTGTATAACCTATAGAGTGTTAATATATTGTTTTCTGTACATATACTTTCAAATATATTTTAGAGATAGCTTTGAGTGTAAAATTATATCGAAAAATGAATAACAAGTACGTTATAATTCTTCAAAGGTTTTTCTGGGGTGAATACAGAAATTAAGCATTTCTCCGCATTGAGTTTAGGCTTTGTTTATTTCAAAATTATTTTTAATTACACACATCTTTCTGCAAATTAACACAGTCAAAACAATTAAATTCTGAAATCAATAAATGCTCATTTTTAAACATTTGTTTGTTTGTTTTCTCAGGCCATTTCCGTAGTAAGCCTCTTGTTTGGGCCGTTGTACGTTGGGTTGCTTACGCTCAGCAGCCCTTTCAGGTCACTAAATGTTTCCGGGAGTGATGGTGGTTGGAGGATGTCTGCTCATTGATCTGTCCCACTTCCACATTCTATGAGAACTTGCTGCAGCGTTTCTTCTGCCTCCATGCATCCCCTGCACAGAGGGCTGTATGTTGCACCTAAGGCAAAAAGGTGCTTGTTAAGGGGACAATGCCCAATTAGGATACCTATGACCTTCTTTTAAATATGGGTCGCCATTATGACTCTACTCTGCCTGATGGCAACCATAAGCAGAATCCAAGAGCACCATACTCATTGCGAATGCAGACAATGCAACAATGGAGCATATTGAGATGCTTCTGCATCATTGGGCCTCCGGTCTCGCACTCACTTACGAAACATGACTGCACAAATGCTGCCGTTTTACGTTGATCTTCTGTGCGAGGGTGCTTTTTGAGGTCGTCCCTTTTCATTCTGACCAGATTGCGGGGTAATCTTTTTGATGTCATCGGAACTGCACTTTCACTTATTTTTCCAGCGCAGCGCATCCTTGTTTTTATTTGAGCTTGGGGTGAGGGTTGTAGTGGTTGCATTCCACAAACTATCATTTCTGATCCCCTGTTGGCCATTTTTACACATAGCAAGTAAAAAACTGTTATCAAAAAAGAGCTTTCATAATATAACGTGGTATCTTTAATTTTGTTTTGCATTAGGTCGGTAAGATTGTCACGACGCGTAAGAGCAATTCGTAAAACAGTGTAACTATTGATGTTATTTTGTAAAGTAGAAGGTAGAAATAAATAATTATCTTGCTTAGTATAATACTACAAAATATTTATAAATTTCCTCACCACTCTTACTTTTTTATTTTTTGTACAGTCTTATCGACGAAATGTACCTAGGTATTTTCATGAAATCATGAACGGCATAAAACATTTTTAAATAAGCAATAAATTTAGTCCCAAGAGTCGCTAAGATGTCAAAACTTTACCGTTCTGCATTAAATCACTGATAAGAATAAGGCACTGTGAACGGCAGCGAAAAATAAAAGATTTTGAATTTTTGTCATTTAGATATAGCAGACAATGCACGGTTTGTTAATGCACTGATTTCATATTTTTATTTTTTTATTTATCACTGCAACGTTAACAACATTGAACGTAAGCCTCTCCTATTAATTTCCATTTCGACCGGTCTAGTGGCCTGCAATCTGCATCCATTCATGCACTTTACTTTATAACTTTTCATATTTATAAACTCGCGTAATGTATTGTGAGATGTGTCTGTTGGTGTCTGAGTGTTCATGACAACTATTAAGAATATAGAGCAAAAGAAGTTTGACTTAATTTTTAAAGTTAAAATTGTAACTGCGCGGAGGATATCTATATCAACCATATCCTTTTATTTGTAACTGGTTATAAGCTATTGTAAAATGTAGTTTAGTTATCAAGGAGGAGGACAATGTTCTAAAAATCCGAAGTTTAAAGTTATAATTGTCTTAGAACTGAACAGCGCCATCTTTCGCTACGAGATTCAAGTAATTACTTTCTTTCGCATACTCTTTTCTTAGTACAGTGCATCAAGCTAACGTTTACTGAAGTGAATGATAGAGGACGTTCTGTTCGCCTTCAAATTTGCTTTAAAGTAGGTATTGTAAATTCAACTTAACAAGTTGAATTCCGAAACCGACCCTAGATTGACCTGCACCGAGCTGATATAGAATAAAACTTATTTTATAATAAATTTCGAATATTATAAAATATATTGAAAGTGGGTTGTCTAAAATAAATCCGGACAGATATTTTCTTTTTTTAATATTAAAAGTAATAAATAGTAATAATAGAATATAAAATAATATAACATAAATTAAACAAATAAATATATATATATTGGTGACGCCATCTATGTAATGTATCTATAATTAATTTACAAGGTGTTAAGCTCGCTTCCCATCCCTTCCCGATAACAATCGTGCATCGATAAGTAGACTGCAAGTGGCGCCTTATTTTAACGTGTAAGGAAAACAATGAACTACAGAAAAACAGTTACATTAAACGCCCCGCCTTGTTCTGGTGCTTTCTGCCTCGCTCGTGAGAGTATCAGCCTTGAACTAATTAAGAATTGGACGATATAACCCGTGGTTATAAGTCTTAACGCCGCGCCAAATAAGAAGTGTCGTCGGTAAATGTATTAAACAACAAAGTGAGTGTCCCAACAAAGCAGCTCGCCATCTACAGGATTGAACTGCTGACGTCACCGGGGGCCCCTGGAGAAGATCTACCTTCATCATCGACTGACGGTCTACATTGAGGTAGGTGCACGATCATATCCTAACTCCTGCCCTTGGCGAAACACCTAGTTTGTTTGGTATACATATAAATTTAAAAACTTAAGAACCTCGCCTTACCGGCGCCACCATTAATTGTGGTCCTTCGAGACGGATGAAACCATTCTTTTGGTTATTCAGTCCTGGATGCGAATCCATTTCGCCCCTACAGGGTCACCTAGTAGGAGAAAACCCGCCCTTTTTAGGATATATTAACCCAAAAAAGAGTACTTAGGTAGGTACGGCGACGCCTACGCAGCGCGTCACGTACATACTTCGGTAATTTAAATAATCCAGTTTTGCTAAATAAATAACATATAAAAGGTAGATTCACTCTATCCTTATTTATCATCCGCAGCATACTTCAAATTATTTAAAAGCAAAATAATTACAATCTATCATTCCATTTTATAAAGTCCATTTTTATAAATAATATAAGGTAGAATAAGAACATTCAGCCACAGCCCGCGTAGATAAGGTTTTGCCTACTACCTACATATATATATTGTAATTTATTTTCAAGGTATTCTTTTGCGTTTATTTTGCATTTATATATATTTATATACATTTTGGCTGTATTCAAAAATGTCGAAAGCGAACTCGGGCCCCGATACAAACGTAAACAAAATTTCACTACTAACGTTGGAAGCTAAACGTAATGCTTTATTCGAATGCCTACAAAACGTTTATGATTTGTCTGCGGGAGTGACCGACGAAGCCTCGACAGAGAAGTTTCTCTCCTCGAGTAGTAATATTGATGTGATTCGCACGGAATTCAATAAGGTCTTAGATGAATATAACATATGCTTATTGTCGGCGTCTCCAACCGCTATACCCGATTATAAATCTCTTGTCTCCTTTGAAACGCTATACTGTCGAGTCAAACAAGTAATTGCATCTTGTACTCTTGTAGGGAAACCAACCGCAAATATGACGCCGAAAAGTAAAATAAAATTACCGCCGATTGAGTTGATGAGTTTTAACGGTGACATTCGCTCATGGCCACTGTTCTTCGCAAATTTTAAATGTACTATACATGATAATCCATCTCTTTCGGACTATGAAAAGCTTCATTATTTGTTAGGCACACTGACTGGCAAAGCTCGAGCTGCCTGTTCAAGCATTGTGCCTTCTGCAGAAAATTATAAAATATTACTTAACATGCTCGTGAATAGGTATGAGGATAAACGCACACTCGCGGCTACCTATTTACAACAAATACTTGATTTTAAACCGATAAATTCCGCTACTGCGAATAATTTTGATATTTTCAACGACAAGTTTGTGAATGCTGTTCGTGCCTTACATACTTTAAAAATAAATAACTTGTTGGATTTAATCTTTTTACAAATCGCTTTGACAAAATTAGATTCTGATACTGTTTACACTTTCGAAAACAGTAACCAGCCAGAGATACCCACCTTTGATAATTTAGTTCATTTTATAAATAATCAAAGTAAAATATTGCAGCGTGCGCCTGCTGTCGCTCCTAGCAGCGCGAAGAGACCAGTTGAGATTGCACGCATCAATAATATTAATAAAAAATCGCCCCCGCAATATAACGCATACGTTAGTACGGTCGAAACTCCTACCGCCAACAAGTGCCTCTGCACTAATAGTACGCATCAACATTTGTTTAAATGTCCAGATTTTAATAAAATGACTCCCCATGCACGTTATCAAACCGTTAAAAATATTAATGGTTGCATAAATTGTCTAAGTAATAAACACAAAATAAGTAACTGTCAATCCACGTCAAGCTGCCGTGTTTGTAAACAAAGACATCATTCGCTTTTACACTTTACGCGGGAAGTAAACCTCGTACCCAGCGCTAATGCTGCGAGAACGTACGCTGCTGTGCCAACACACAACGCCGGGGTCGCACTGTCTGCAGGCGAGCCGATGACGTCAGTGATAGCGCCTGCATTCGTGTCGGCTCCTACTAAACAAAACTCGACTGCGCTCACGCAAATGGACATCGCGTTGTGTTCGACGTTCATTGCCGCTCCGCGTCCTAGCGTCTCGGACACCGCTCGTAGTGATACGCCGCAATGTAAAACACCCACTACTGTTTTGCTCGCTACCGCGCAGGTAGTAACGTACGATAGTCGAGGTGATAAGCAGATAGTGAGAGTATTGCTTGATTCCGCTTCGCAAAGTCACTTCATTACAAGAGAATGTTGTGATCGTTTGGAATTGCGCCCGAATAACATTCGGCGTACTACTGTGAGAGGTTTTGGGGGGACGGAGAGGACATCGGACGGGACAGTCACTTTAGACATATTTTCTCGCTTTAATAGTAACGTTAAATATAATATAAATTCTTTGGTAGTCGATCGAATTACCGACGACTTACCTACCGCATTTGTAAATGTGTCCGCGCTGCCATACTTAAATAAAATACAGTTGGCAGACGAACGCTTCGCTGAGCCCGATAAAATCGATGTTTTGATCGGCGCTTCTTTATTCCCGCATCTTATTTTGCCTGATGTAGTTTCTGGTGAACCGTCGGCACCCCCCGCTATTAATACCGTGTTAGGCTACGTCCTTATGGGGACTGTACCTACACTAAGCAACCGCCCGGCATGCATTACGTCTTGCTGTGCCATAGTTCAAGAACCTATGGATAACTTAATTACTCGCTTCTGGGACCTGGAAGAGGTACCCGGTTCGCCCGTTCAGCATCCCGCTGATGTTGAATGTGAAGAATTTTACCGCTCGACTACGGAACGTAACGCGTCGTCTGGCCGTTATACCGTCGCTCTTCCGTTTGATAAAGACGTGTGGCTACTTGGTGATTCCTTTAATATTGCACGCAAACGGTTCCTTTGCTTAGAGAAGAAGCTTGAAGCTTCTCCCAAATTACGCTCCGCTTACGATGACGTCATGAATGATTACATATCTAAGCACATTTTATCGATCGTACCTGATACTCAACGAGAATCCAATGGTTTATTACCAACTTATGTGATCCCGCACCATGGGGTTCTCCGCGAAGATAAGACTAGCACTAAGCTACGCCCGGTGCTCGACGCAAGCTGTAAGACTACCTCTGGCATCTCGCTTAATGAGGTGTTGCACAGTGGGCCGAATCTACAAGGGGATTTATTTAAAATAATTTTAAATTTCCGCCTACACGCTGTAGCGATGACCGCTGATTGTAAACAAATGTTCTTAGAAATCATGATTCGCGAATCTGATAGACGTTATCAAAGAATTCTTTACCGCTTTTCCCCAGACGAACCGCTCTTGTTATTTCATTTTAACAGAGTCTGTTTCGGCTTAAAATCAAGTCCCTTTCAAGCGCTCCGCACTGTGCAACAGCTTATAGCTGATGACGGTGCTAAGTATCCTCGTGCCAGTGAAGTCGCATCATCATGTCTGTATATGGATGATATCGCATACTCTTCAAATAGCGAGAGGGAGGCGGTGGACACTGCGAAGGAATTGATTGCCCTTTTCAAAGGTGCACAATGGGACCTTGTAAAGTGGAACAGCAGTTCACAAGCAGTCCTCAATGAACTTCCCGAATCGCACAGGCTTCCTGCTGAGGTTGAGTTTGATAAGGCTACGCAGCATAAGATCTTGGGTTTTCGCTGGTCCACAGACCAAGATAACTTTTATTTCAAAATTGAACCAATGGACTCTGATGCTAGATGTACTAAACGCACCATCCTGTCCACTATTGCTAGACTTTGGGACATAATGGGCTTCGTAGCGCCAACCATTTTGTATGCAAAGCTGCTTATCAAACAGCTATGGCAGCTTAAAATGGATTGGGATGATACACCTCCTGTGCATCTAGTGAAGGTGTGGCGTCAGTTTTGCTCAGAGCTCCCACTGCTCAATGATATAAATATTCCGCGCTATGTAGGAGTGATGGATGGCTGTGTGGTGACCTTGGTCGGGTTCGCTGATGCTAGCGAACGAGCTTACGGTGGAGTAATTTACATGCACGTTAGCTCTGCTGCTGGTAATATGGTACGCCTATTATGCGCTAAATCAAAGGTCGCACCTTCTACGCCTCATACGGTTGCTCGCCTGGAGCTCTGTGCGGTAGTCCTACTGGCAAAGTTATTACGCACTGTATTAGATAATTATCAAACCCGCTTTCCAATAAGCGTCTACGCTTTCAGTGATTCCAAGGTCGCTCTTTATTGGATCAAGAGTTCGCCACATCGATGGCAAACCTTTGTGGCCAATCGAGTCATTAAAGTTACAGAAAGTATTCCTGCTGAAAGGTTTCATCACGTCGCGGGGTCTGAAAATCCAGCCGACTGTTTGTCACGCGGAGTTACCCCCTCCAAGTTGAAGGACCATCCCTTGTGGTTTCAAGGGCCTTCATGGCTTAATTTAAATTCTTCACAGTGGCCCATTGAAGGCCTCAACGACGGTATGAACGACGTGGATGTTCCTGAACAGAAAACACTTTTATATGTGATTTTAGCACCTAGCGATGACTCTGTTATTTATGAAGCTGCTTGTCGTATGTCCTCATGGAGTAAACTTTTACGTGTTATAGTTTATATTTGTAGATTTGCAAAATTATTAAATCGCCGTGAATCGGCTGTTATCACCGCGACTGACTTGGAATTTGCAGAAAATAAATTGCTTCAAATTCTCCAAGAAAGGTATTTTAAAAAGGAAATTTTGAATTTAAAGGGTGACACATCGCTCTCTCCGGCTCTTAATAAACTAAGGCCGTTCTTATGTGATGGCCTACTTAGAGTTGGAGGCCGTCTCACCAATGCTGATTTGAATTTCTCACAGCAACATCCAGTACTCTTGCCTCGGCAGGATCACGTAATCAATTTACTTATTGATTATTATCATAAAAAATATCTACATGCAGGGCCTGAATTGCTCATGTCCCTACTTCGACAAAGGTATTGGATCTTGTCCGCTCGTCGTACTATACGTCACATGATTCACAAATGTAATATTTGTTTTCGTGCTCGCCCGCGTTCGACATATCCGCTCATGGCTGACTTGCCTGACTGTCGCACGAGACAAGTTGTTAAACCATTTACTCACACGGGTTGTGATTACGCAGGACCTATAGCTTACACTCCGATACGCCGTAGAGGTACGAAAGCTCTCAAAGCCTATATATGCGTTTTCACATGCTTAACGACTCGTGCGTTACATCTAGAAGTGGCCACGGATTTAAGTACCGTCAGTTTTTTGGCTGCCTTAAAACGTTTCTTGTCTCGTAGAGGTCCAGTTCAATTCATGCATTCCGATAGAGGAACGAATTTTGTCGGCGCGAACTCTTATTTACGCGATTTATACAAGTTCCTTAATAGTAACGAGTACCGCTGTCGCTTCGAGGAGGAGTTGACAGAAAATCGCATTACCTGGAAATTTAATTGTCCAGCCGCAGGACACTTTGGCGGATGCTGGGAGAGCATGGTGAAAGTAGTTAAAAATCATTTGTTTAAGGTAATTGGTCAACAGCTGTTGTCTTACGAGGAGCTGGTTACTATGCTCACTCAGATAGAATGTTTATTGAATTCGCGGCCTCTTACAGTACTCAGCTCGGACCCCGCTGAACCAACCGCCTTGACTCCTAGCCACTTCTTACACACTGCTCCTTTACTCTCGCTACCCGCGTCTGAAGTTAATTCAAAAAATTTAAGTTTGCTTCACAGACATTCACTGTTAGACAAACTCATGCAGTCCTTTTGGAAGAGATGGAGTGTAGAGTATCTGCACAGTTTGCAGACCAGAGAGAAATGGAATACTCCTTCTCTACCGATTACATCGGGTACCGTAGTGGTCGTTATCACGGATAATTTACCTCCCTTGTCGTGGCCATTAGCGATTGTAGATAAAATTCATCCTTCAAAGGACGGTATTGTACGCGTGGTTTCAGTAAAAACCACCAAGGGTACGTATCTTCGCCCTGTAGTGCGCCTATGCCCGCTTCCTACTCAGTAGTCTGCACATCATTAAGGTTACCAGTTATTTAGTATTAAGTTACGCTTAAGATTATGTTAGTTTGCCGCTTTATTTGTTATTAAGTCCCGCTTAAGATTATGTTAATTTACCACTTTAATTAGTATTGCGCGATAAATTTTGTGGGGCTTTGATATAGCTCTTATGAATGTTTTAAAGGTGACCCTTTAAGGTGGGGAGGAAATGGTGACGCCATCTATGTAATGTATCTATAATTAATTTACAAGGTGTTAAGCTCGCTTCCCATCCCTTCCCGATAACAATCGTGCATCGATAAGTAGACTGCAAGTGGCGCCTTATTTTAACGTGTAAGGAAAACAATGAACTACAGAAAAACAGTTACATTAAACGCCCCGCCTTGTTCTGGTGCTTTCTGCCTCGCTCGTGAGAGTATCAGCCTTGAACTAATTAAGAATTGGACGATATAACCCGTGGTTATAAGTCTTAACGCCGCGCCAAATAAGAAGTGTCGTCGGTAAATGTATTAAACAACAAAGTGAGTGTCCCAACAAAGCAGCTCGCCATCTACAGGATTGAACTGCTGACGTCACCGGGGGCCCCTGGAGAAGATCTACCTTCATCATCGACTGACGGTCTACATTGAGGTAGGTGCACGATCATATCCTAACTCCTGCCCTTGGCGAAACACCTAGTTTGTTTGGTATACATATAAATTTAAAAACTTAAGAACCTCGCCTTACCGGCGCCACCATATATATATGCATATATCATGTATAAATAATTAGATATGTACACGTTTGTTGTTTTCATATATTTATTTATTTGTTTATTTATTTATTCATTATTTTATTATTAATATTCATTTCTTATTAGTTATAAACAAAAAAAAAATATTAAAAAATTTCTGTCCTGGATTTTTTAGATAACTCATTTTTAAATTATTTGATAATGTAATAAGTTTATTTCTATTATCAGCTCGGTGCAGGTCAATCTTAAACTATTAAAAATTGTAACGTATATGTTGTAACTTAAAACTTTTATAAAAATCAAGGTAATTTTTATGAAGTAATGCATTTATAATGTCATAGACACAATTTTAGATTCTCGTTTAGATAAGTTATTAATTTCCAGTAGCCATTTAAGTTCAAGTAAGATTACGTATCTTTAAAAGTAATATATTGCAGGGGCTGTTGTAGATTGTGGAGTACGGCGATAAGCAAACTTAACTTTACGCATTCGCAAAATGTTACGCGTGAATTTCATACAAATGACTTTCTGTGGCTCATACTTTAATAAAATCTTGGGAAGGGTAAACACTGGAGAATATTTTGTTTTTAATAATTTCTTTAATTAAGTCATGGAATTGTAATAACCATGTTTCATTTAGTTTAGGGTAAAATCGTTTGGCTCTAGTTCGTTAGATCAGAAAAAAAAAAACAGAAGGTGCATAAATTTTTCTGTGCAGTACATAGGTTAATCGAGTGTATGATGTGTATGAAAAATACAAGCACCTACGTTAGAACAAAAATAAAGGGATACTTTTATCTTCAGAGATACTGTTTCCCAGAGCTGAAATACATGAAACTTTACATTATTTTAAAATTTTATGATACATTTTATTAGCTTTTTTAACCGACTGCATAAAGGAGGAGGTTCTCAATTGAACTCAACTCAGTATTTGTTTTTTCTTTTGCTTGATACCTCAGAACTTGCGACTGAGTGAACCGATTTTGATGATTCTTTTTTTAATTTGAAAGCTGGTGCTTCCCGTGTGGTCTCATTTCAATTTGATCCAGTTCTTGAAGTCGGTTATTTTGTTAAAATTTTAATTACTTTTCAACAATTTGCTTTGGTTTACAGGTAGCGAGCGACTGGTCAGCAAATGCCAAAGCTAATTAAAAAAAAACCTTTAAGTAACTGGTATCAGACTAAGACAAGCAAACATGTTAATATGAAATATTTGTTACCCTCCTAAACTTTATTATTGCGTACTTATTATTGACAAACTATATAGAAATGTATTTGTAGTTGATGATAGGAAGAGATAAGTGGATTATGTAAATCAACAATATCACGAGTCTGTTAAAGCGTTATTAATATTTGATGTATTCTACCGAGAGGTGTCTATAAAACTTTTGAGTAATACTGTGACTTATTTTGATACTGAACTTTTTGGGCAAACGAGCGTACGTAATGATGGTGCGCGATTACCGCCGCCCATGGACACCCGCAACACCAGAGGCATCACAAGTGCGATGTCGGCCTTTTAAGGAGTACGCTCTTTCCGTGAAGGTTTGAAGGTCGTATTGGTCCGGGAATACCGCAGATGACAGTTAATTCTACAGTTTTGTTGTGTGAGGCAGAAAGCTTCTGGAAAAGCGAACAGTTGTGGACTGGCAACCATCTAAATAATGGGGTTGAGACTGCTGTCGTGTAGGACGATGGCGGATCTGTATTTCTATACCAATAAATAAAATTGGAGTGTCGGTTTGTAATATTAAAATTACAGCTTTTTAATGAATACATGTATAAAAATAACGTTTTTTTACAATTTTTGTCTGTCTGTCGGTCTGTTTCTTCCGCGTAATCTCTGGAACGGCTGCACCGATTTTGACAGTACTTTCACTGGTAGATAGCTGATGATCTAAGGAGTAACTTAGACTACTCTTTTAGAGCAACTTTGTCTCGCGGCGTTATCCGCGGTACGACTAAAAACGCGGGTAGCTACGCGGGGTTCAGCTAGTATTTTATTAAATGGTTCAGTGTGTCCCGCTAACGAATGAATTTAAATCTTACAGATGAGTAGACAATAATAAGTAGTCGTGATGGAGTCTCATATGTAGTATACTTCTGTTAGATTTAGGCGGTTACTTTCACATGCTGGGTGCGATTTCCACATGGGACAACACTATGTAATCTACAAATTATTGTTCTGAGTCTTTGGTATTCTTTGAGTCAATTTCAAATATGTACATATTTATGTAAAGTCCCCGGCGATATAGGATATATGCCTAGTGCGGGAATAACTATCTAAGGTCCAAATAATAATTGTATCGTTTGTTCTAAATACCAATGGCATATAATAATTTGTAGCATTGTTAAAACATATTATATTCCACTCCTTGTTCATAAAGGGCATCTGAATATCACATTGAAAAAAAAAACAATGTATCCCAGAGGTGCTTTAAAGGATAAATGCGAGTTTTAACATTAATAATAGGCTCTTAAGAGCAATGACGTGGGCTGTAAGCGTTGATAAAGAACAATTAAAGCCATCTTGTTTATCCTGTTAGTAAATTGTTTCAAAGCTAACATAATATAACAAACTTTCCTAACTTCAGAAGAGAGAGTGTAGGGATATTTGTCATTTATTAACATTCAACCTTGCCCAAGGCAATACTACATTAAAATATACTTTATACAACAATTGAAACCGCAACGTACGAACTTACCTAAACAACATAAATTTTACATACCAGTAACTGATATTCAAGAGTTCGAATGGCGGTGTAAAATAAAGCCGAAAAATGTATCTATGCTTTCTGTTAGCCTGTGCCTTTTGTTTTGTTTCATATTCAATGTTTGATTGGTATAAAAACTAAAACGAGAAGTATAAAACCCCGTACGCTCGTATAAAGAGACAACCGAACCAGTTAAAGCTAGGAAAATCTCTTTATAGTTCTAGGCTTTTACTAAATGTATTAAAGACGGTATTAAATTACGATTAATAATATTTATATTAATAATAATCATAAGTAGGTGAACACTGCGTTCGCTACTTGTATTTGTGTAGTGGTTTTATAGAACAAACACATAATGCAGCACAAAAGCTAATCAGCTTCACTGTATTAACATCTGCTTGATTTAATAAAAAAAAAGTTTTAACTGTAAATCGAATGAAATTAATGTCATATACGGGATATGGTATTAAACTAATGCTAACACTATGAGCTAACACGTTTAGGTAAGATAAAGCCATAAATCTTAGATGCGCACAGAAACTTTTAAATCGATCTTTCAGTGAGGCCAAGTTCCACCAAAGAATTCCATATTAAACTTTTACGAGTTTCATTCACACTCACTGTCACCTCATTCTTGTTTTTTTTCAATTTTGTAGAAAGGGTCAGTCACCTTATTACGTCTGGGTAAAGTTGAAAATAAAAATGTCTTATAAGGTGCACGTCAACATTCATAAGGTTTATTTCGTTCCTTATATGGTAGGTATGTTATCACTGTAGGTTGTCTTTATCTCAGAACCTTTTCAGTATTAGACGTCTGTGTGAGTTAATATTGTAAGGATCGATGCCGTCGGGACCTGCGGCTTAATGTGTCTTTCGAGATAGACGTTAGTCGGATATTTACGGACGGGTATAATCTCCTTTTTAACTTGGTTATTTTTAAACAAAGATGTAGCCTACTTTGTTAGGTAACATAATTTATAACAAAGTTGCTTGTAAAGGGTCTGTTATTTCACCAATTTCAATATCGTAATGTATCTGATTACGTACTTGTGCGTTATTGTAATGTAAAACGCACGTTTTTTTTTAATAAAGTAAAACTTATGGTTTATCAAGATGCTCGAATAATACTCTTTTGAATATTAGCAAAGAGTTTTTTATGTCAGAAAAGTGGTCAACATTTTATGAAGAAAATTAACTTTGAGAGATAAATGTAATAAATGAACATTTAATTTTATAATTTAATTAATTTTGACAATAAATTACAAACATTTATCTGTAACAAAAACACAAAAATATTAATATACTTTATTAGTAATACCGGCTGTTTGTGCCTTTGCCAAAAAAAAGCGCCGATGCGCGTCCGTTGCTAATTTGTGAACAATTAAAAATTATTCCGCGCGCTTTTTCTTTGCGCTGTATTGTTTTTATTTGAAAATATTGTCAACTAGTAATGAATTCATTAATTCGACACCACTAGAAGTCTCAGAGGCAGCGAAAAGCCTCTTGCCTCTTGCCCGAAAAATCGACCGATAGATATTTACAGGCGTATCAAAATTTCTTGTTATGGAAAACAAACAAATATGCAAATTCATTTTCAGAAAGTGTGTTTAAGGCTATTTCATGGAACTTTCTCAAAAATATAAGTCAAGCTCCTTGTACTATTCAATGCTAAAAAGCACTGTGAAAACAAAACATGGTATTGATATCAAGTCATACTCCAACTTGCTGGCATTTCTAAAAAGACGCTGAGATGGCCATGTGAGTAAGAAGTCGAAAGTATTTTCGGCTGACAATGTCAAGAAATTCCTAAAAGAAGCTCCGGATTTCCGATATTTGGCAACCAAGGTCAGTTGAAACTAAATTTTTGTTATTAACTTCTTTCACTTTCGTATTTCTTTACAATATAGGTGTTTTGTTTGGCTGTATTTATTTCATTTCAGGTTGTACTAATTTTCGGTATAAATGGTGTATGTAGACATCAAAAGTTGGCTAACATCACAACTAATGATGTCGAGAACCATGGGTGGATTCTTCTTGTCCAGGTCAAAAACATTAAAAAAATTAAATTCCAATATTGTTTAAAATACAGCGGCTTTTTTACGACACAGTGAAAAAATACGAAACGCTTCGTTCAACAAAAGCGATATCAAACAGATTTTTTCAAAATTATCAAAATGGAAAATGCGCTCATCAACCCATTGGCATTAATAAATTTGGAGCAAAGCCGAATCAAATTGCCACTTTCTTAAATTTAACATGAATACATTCTCCTCCTCGGCTAAATTGCTAGCCGATTCAGTTGCGGACTTATTGACAATAAAACGCCACGGCAGGTGCAACCGAGGGCTACATAGATGACTCGATGAGAAATAAAGAAGAGATTAGCTTTCGCATTACAAGGAATATAAATTGGGAGCCAAGTGTTGACTCTCGACCATCTACGAGCACACACGCGTACATTCCACCATCGTCAACGCCGCCGCGGCCGCCTCGGCGACTGCTGAACTCTGTGGTCTCGTTTCTCCTACCTTTACTCAAGAGACTGAGAGAGACACTGGTGAAATTTTAATTAATAATAATAACTTGACAAGCTTAAAAATGCCAACTGGCAACGAAATAATAATTAATTTTACAAATTGTTCAAGTTTTTATAACTGCTTTAACAAGTAATTAAAGATTTATTTGATCAAGAGAATCCGAGTTTTATTTATTTCCTCGCAAATATGTTTTAAAACGTCGTATGACATACGTGCGCTTTGATAAGTATAGCCTCAGCTTTCTTGTAGCAATATCGCCTCGGTTGTAATTTTCAACTTACCGCACTTATATCATAACTAGCCGACACACGCAACCTCGTTTGCGTCTCCTATTGCCCGTAGCGTGTTAAGTTTTCCCCGTTTTTGAAACATTCACCATTGGTGCTCCACTCCACTGGTTTTAGCCTGATGATATATAGCCTATAGCCTTCTTCGATAAATGGGCTATCTAACACTGAAACAATTTTTCAAATCGGACCAGTAGTTCCTGAGATAAGCGTGTTCAAACAAACAAACAAACTGTATAGATGTACTATAATGGCTGAAGACTATTTTCTTCCTTTTCAATTCAACATGTCACTAGCACTTATATAAGTCTTTAGGTTTACTAGCATACGTAAGATTTTCTTTTCAAGCTTATAATTATTTGGATATTATAACATTCAATTTTAAGAATCTGGTTCGATGTTCTAGAAACCATTCACGAAATAAAACAATCCTCTACTTGAAAAAAATCCATTTAAAAGGGGAAACACTAATCTAAGGAATTAGTATTCTTTTTATCGATGTTTGAGGTCAAAAATCCCATTAGAGCTCCGGAGTCTCCGAGATGAAAGCGCTAGGAATATGTGGTATTTTAATTAAAAAATACTCCAGCAGCCAAACACTGGTGCCTGCTCTGAGAGGACTCGGACCATGTAATTGCAGGTTTTCCCCAAATCGTCATCATATCTTATTAGGCTCTATCAAGTCTACATGTCAAGTCCACAGTCAAGCTCGCAAAACTTAATCGACAGACTTATAAGGATTTCAATGTGTTAGGCGATACACATTACACGTACATTAAAGATAAGCAGATATATAAAAGGAAGTAGGAAGATAAGTAGCCGTAAGACCGCGTAAATGCTTGAGTTACCTAACTAGTTGTCTATGGCTTATGCATGGTCGGTTGTGACCAACCTTCTTGGATATGGCCATCATTTTGTCTGAAGTAAGTTTTAAGGAGCCCTAACATGTATGTACAAGCATTTTCTACCACAAGGCGCTTAGCTACGGACCTTTAAAAATATATTCGCACCGCGGAACATATTACCCAATCTAATTTATCAAGTTTCTGAAAACACAAACAGAATTCTGCTACATTGAAATTCAGTTAACAAAACGTGGGCTATACAAAATACAACAGAAAATGAACTTAGTATGGTTCGAGATGTTTCCTCTTTAATAATAAATGTGCTTATTATTATTTAAGTAAAGAGTTTGAGTCGAAAAGTTGTCCATAAGGGTACTTATTTACCATGGCTCCTGGCTTAGTTCCTTGTTTCATATAGAAATATTATGGCTGTAATTTCTAGTATTATTAGGTATCAATATCATGGACATGGGCTTTTCCTAGATAAGAGTTTTAGGTATAACTATATCCCATATAGTATAGGCTCCAGCCTAGGTACGCCCCCTACAAGGTGGTCCGAGGACCTTCGTCGTTTATGAACCGATTTTGATGATTTTTTTTTAAGGAAAGGAGATATCCCAACAGTGGTACCATGATAAGGACACTAAGATCTGAGATCTGATGATGGTATCTAAGAGCAATCGAGTCAAACCTTGAAGTCGGTTTTATTTTTGTTAAATTTGTTTCATGTATCAAAATTTGCATAAGAAAATTCAGATTTAAAACTTTTAAAACTTCTTTTAAGTAACGGGAAAATGTATGAATGTATAATACCTTAGACAATTATGAACGCGATTTTCTGATGAAAATAAAGAGTAAAAGTGTTATATATAGCTGAGTATATACGCTACTACAATTATACAAATAAATATATTTAAAACTTTGCAAACTATCTTGGGAATACTGATGATACTTGTTGAAGATTTTGTTTACTTATTTATTAGTAAGTTACAAGTGAAGCTAATTTCATAGTATGTTAATAACAATATAAATTACTAGCTGTTGCCCGCGGCTCCGCAAAAAGTAGCCTATGTGTTATTCTGATGTTGTTCCGTTACCCTAAAGTATATATATCGTAATTCGTAATTCAGGATTTCGATTTTCAATGCTGGTAATAATCGTCGCAAGGGGCAACCTTAAGTGGTGGCAATTGCAACACTGACTCGTAATAAACATGGAGCCACTGACGGTTGTGTGAAAAAACCTTCGACGCGCGCGCGACTTGTGTCGGTCGATTTCCTGCTAGGAATCGAAATCTACTTGCATTTCTCTCGCGTGTGACGTACACAAGAACTGAAACCCCTGAATTGTCGACTCCTGAACAAGCGAAGGGGGAAACTCAACGAATACCCGTGGCAGTCCAAGGTAAGTGCTTGCATTATACTTTGCGACGGGTTATGTCGAGTTATTGAACAGCGAAACTACACGAACACGTATTTGTCCCAGTGTGGTGTTGATGCCACCCGCTATTTCGGCTGGGTGCGTACGCCACATCTTAATGGTGCCGAAACCCGGGAGTTCCATCTAATTTCCTGCCTATCATCGTATGTTTATGGTATATATGGTCAAAATCGTAGTGTTTTATCTTGGAATACACATATCTATCGTTTTATTCAGCTAACTGCATTCCAAGTTATTGCATCATCTCCAATTCTTAACAATTATCGGGCTGACTCACGTACCTATATACATATTATTACGCATATTATCGTTCACTAGTCACCAACAAAGTTTATTTCTATATTCATTTCACACAAATCGATTATTGTAGGATCTAATTAAGCAATCACTAACATTTATCGGTGCTTAATTCTATCGGCCTACGATAATTCTATCATTAAAATCATTCGCATTCATAATCGTTTGTAGTAACTAAATAATTAACATACAACAGTAAAATAATCAGTTTAAACGTAATATTGTAAGATGTTTCTCAGTGCATTCATTTCTCAAACTTGTAAGGTGGTAGGAAAAAACTTACGCGACCGCTAGCGGTCGGTAGCACGAAACGTTCCTTACCTACCGTCTAACGTCTAGTTATCGAGAATGAACATAAATATTTTTATTTATCGTTAATTCATACATTTATCGTTCAACTAACAAGTTGCTTTGGACCTACACGGCGGGTTAAATAGTGCTTATTACTGTGCTATAAGGTCGTAAATGTTCAGGACATTTTCACTATACCACGACTTTTAATTCGATTCCACATTTGACATTAGCTACTGTCATTTTGTTAAATAATGATACCACATATAATAGTGTAGTGATGAACACAAAACTTCATGAACAATCGCGATTTTTGTTTATGTAATCATAATATTGGTGTGCCAATTAAAGACTAAAGTATTGATTTTTATTTAAATAAATACATAATTATTCATAATAATTATCTATTAATTAGTAACCGCTGTTTTATTTTATAAAAAAATAGTATTTTTGCATTTTATACTAAAAACAAAACTTATAATAAAAGAGCATATTGATGGATAATGCACCTTACAACTCCCGAAAATTGGAAACGGCACCAAAAACGAGCTGGAAAAAAAGCTGCGATTCAAGACTGGCTTTTAAATAAAAATATTCATTACGAACCATATATGGTTAAAGCTACGCTTTTAGAACTGATTCCACATAACGAGTCTTTTAATAAGTACGCTGTAGACGAAATGGCAGCACAACGTGGGATCCCGGTTTTACCCCCTTACCATTGCGAGCTAAACCCTATCGAATTGTTATGGGCGCAGGTAAACGGGCATGTAGCTGAAAATAATAAAACTTTCAAATTAACAGACGTGCGAAATTTATTTGAGGAAGGCATTCAAAAAATTACGGAATGGTCTAAATGCGTATCCCATGTTGTCAAATAAGAGGAAAAAATTAGTAGGCTAGATATGTTAATTGACAATATCACAGACACATCGGGAATAAAATGTTACAGAAAATGACAGCGACAGCGGTAGCGATGACGGCGATGATTTACAAAACAAAATATTACCTACATCTATTGGTTTTGTTTCTCATGTTCCTTCATGATCACATTTTTTTATTCATTTCACACACAATTATTAAAGAAAACTCTCAGAGCCTTAATAAAATTAATCGTCATAACTAAATTATCAGTTCAGAAATGTTTAATTTCCTAGTATACTTAGTTTTTATAAAAGTAGTAGTTGTTTAGATATACTACTATAAACCAGATAAATCGATTTCGAAATCGTCCATTTCCGTATCGAATAATTTCGCAACAATTCAATTCCAGATTTGACAATTTCAGTGTTGTAACGTTATGACAAGTACTAAATAGTGACGTTGCGAAATTATTCGATACGGAAATGGACGATTTCCGGATCGATTTATCTGGTTTATAGTAGTACTAGCCGACCCACGCAACCTCGTTTGCGTCTTCTATTGCCCGTAGCGTGATAATTTTCCCCCGTTTTCGAAACGTTTTTCATTGCTGCTCCGCTCCTATTGGTTCGAGCGTGATGATATATAGCCTATAGCCTTCCTCGATAAATGCACTATCCAACACTGAAATAAATTTTCAAATCGGACCAACGGTTCCTAGCGTGTTCAAACAAACAAACAAACAAACAAATAAACAAACAAACAAACAAACAAACTCTTCAGCTTTATATATTAGTATAGATATCTAAACAACTACTACTTTAATAAAAAGTAAGTATACTAGGAAATTAAACATTTCTGAACTGATAATTTAGTTATGACGATTAATTTTATTAAGGCTCTGAGAGTTTTCTTTAATAATTGTGTGTGAAATGAATAAAAAAATGTGATCATGAAGGAACATGAGAAATAAAACCAATAGAGCTGTCGCTGTCATTTTCTGTAACATTTTATTCCCGATGTGTCTGTGATATTGTCAATTAACATATCTAGCCTACTAATTTCTTTCTCTTATTTGACAACATGGGATACGCATTTAGACAATTCCGTATCCGTAATTTTTTGAATGCCTTCCTGAATTAAATTTCGCACGTCTGTTAATTTGAAAGTTTTATTATTTTGAGCTACATGCCCCTTTACCTGCGCCCATATCAATTCGATAGGGTTTAGCTCGCAATGGTAAGGGGGGTAAAACCGGGATGCAATGTTGCGCTGCCATGTCGTCTACAGCGTACTTATTAAAAGACTCGTTATGTGGAATCAGTTCTAAAAGCGTAGCTTTAACCATATATGGTTCGTAATGAATATTTTTATTTAAAAGCCAGTCTTGAATCGCAGCTTTTTTTCCAGCTCATATTTGGTGCCGTTTCCAATTTTCGGGAGTGGTAAGGTGCATTATCCATCAATATGCTCTTTTATTATAAGTTTTGTTTTTAGTATAAAATACTAAGTTTTTATAAAATAAAACAGCGGTTACTAATTAATAGATAATTATTATGAATAATTATGTATTTATTTAAATAAAAATCAATAATTTAGTCTTTAATTGGCACACCAATATTATGATTACATAAACAAAAATCGCGATTGTTCATGAATTTTTGTGTTCATCACTACACTATTATATGTGGTATCATTATTTAACAAAATGACAGTAGCTAATGTCAAATGTGGAATCGAATTAAAAGTCGTGGTATAGTATAAATCGATCTTTGTTATTGTTTACGTTCCGCTTCACTTGTTAGAACTTTTATAGTTTTTAAATAAGTTTTACACTATAGAAATTTATCGATCAAACAACAATGTCGTTAATAGGTAAAAATTCCACTCGCAGACGACCTTCTCTAAAGAAAACGAAATGGAAGTCCGTAGCAGTTGAGTATACGATTGAGGACTTATCTTCTTTACGTAGAAAGCGGACTATTGAATATCCGTAAACGAAAACATCACACCTTACTCCATCGCGATAAATCTAGTATCGAATCAAATCAAATCGTATCGTCTTTGGTTTCAAGGTCACAACCGAACATAACCGTGTTGCTAGCTACTGCCATCGTGCAAGTTCAGGATGCTTCAGGAAAGATGCAATCTTTTCGTGCTTTATTTGATACAGGAAGTCAAAGTACTTTCATAAGTGCTTCTGCAGTAAATCGTTTAAACTTAACACCGACTAAAACAAATGCGAACGTTAGCGGACTGGGAGATGCGGCTGCGCCGATTATCGGTGACGTTACTTGTTCTGTCGGTACAAACAATCGTGTTTTATTCAAACTAGATATGCACGTCATATCAAAAATATTTGGCGATCAACCTATCGCGCATTTAAATCGCTGCCATTGGCTGATCATGGATTTGAAGATTCGAAACCGCTGCAAATAGGTTCGCTGGTGATTATCAGGGACGATAACCGCGCTCCGCTTTACTGGCCTCTCGCTAGAGTGGTGGATCTTTTGCCTGGTGCTGATGGTATAGCTCGGATTGCAGTAATCAAAACAGCAAATAATCACATCATTCAAAGACCGTTGGTTAAGTTATGCCCTCTCCCTATCAAGGACTAGCTTAAATCGTTTCAAATTCTATAGTATCAAAACACCTCATTTAGTATTTAATTTATAAATATTTCGGACATCTAAACACACAACGCCATCTAGTCCCAAGCTAAGCAGAGCTTGTGTTATGGGTACTAGATAACTGATACAAATACACATATACTTTTTTTTTTGTAAATACATACATATAATACATAATTTACACATAATAACACACCCAAACTCCGAAACAAATATTTGTAGATCATACAAACATTTGGTCCGACCCGGGAATCGAACCCGAGACCATGATGATCGGCAGTCGCTCACGCCAACCGCGAGACCAACAAGGCAGTCGATTCGATTCGATTCGATTCGAGTTGATTATCTTATTTAAGTATCTTATGTATCGTTTTAGCATTATCTAAACATATATCGTACTCACAATATCGATCTTTGTCCTCCAAACCTTTATCGTTTAACCAGAAAATACCATAGGCATTTTGGTGGGCGGGATGTTCCGTTACACTAAAGTATATATATCGTAATTCGTAATTCAGTGTTTCGATTTTCAATGCTGGTAATAATCGTCGCAAGGGGCAACCTTAAGTGGTGGCAATTGCAACACTGACTCGTAATAAACATGGAGCCACTGACGGTTGTTTGAAAAAACCTCGGACGCGCGCGCGACTTGTATCGGTCGATTTCCTGCTAGGAATCGAAATCTACTTGCATTTCTCTCGCGTGTGACGTACACAAGAACTGAAACCCCTGAATTGTCGACTCCTGAACAAACGAAGGGGGAAACTCAACGAATACCCGTGGCAGTCCAAGGTAAGTGCTTGCATTATACTTTGCGACGGGTTATGTCGAGTTATTGAACAGCGAAACTACACGAATACGTATTTGTCCCAGTGTGGTGTTGATGCCACCCGCTATTTCGGCTGGGTGCATACGCCACAGATGTATAAGCTATATTACTGTAAAGTTTCATCCAAATCCGTTCAGTAGTTTTTGCGTGAAAGAGTAACAAACATCCATCTAAACATCCATCCATTCTTACAAACTTTCGCATTTATAATATTAGTAGGAAGTAGGATATTATAGTAGGATATATAAATATAGTAGGATAGGAAATAACAATATAAATTACTAGTTGTTGCCCGCGGCTCCGCCCGCGTATATGTCGGTTATCGCGGCAAATAGTAGCCTATGTGTTATTCTGATGTATAAGCTATATTACTGTAAAGTTTCATCCAAATCCGTTCAGTAGTTTTTGCGTGAAAGAGTAACAAACATCCATCCAAACATCCATCCATCCTTACAAACTTTCGCATTTATAATATTAGTAGGATTACATCGTTACAAAACATTTTCTTTGCCACACACAAATTATCTTCTATAGAGTGTTATTGAGTTTGTTGTTGTGAGTGTTCTTGAGGGTCGTTTTTCCAAAAAGTGTTATTGTGTTTTTACCCGACTACGGCAAAGCCAAAGTAAGATTATGCTTTTGACAGGCTATGTATGTATGTACGTATGTTCATCTGTTCCCTATTAGCTACTTAAATACTTATTAGGGACAAATGAAGTATCGTTAGAAGCGTCTCGTCGTCTCGTTCGCTGAATATAGGCTATATGACGTGTCACTGAATACAATATGGCGCCCGCTAGCCGACATAAAGTACTGTATTAAAAATAAATTTGAGATAAATATGCCGTGTGTTGGGATCATTGGAAAGTTCTTGTTGTTACTGTTAAAGTTGTTGTTGTTATTGTTACTTGTTCATTTCGAATATAGATTATGAGAGAATATAGATTTGCTCGTGACTTTGTCCATATTAATTTTTTTTCAAATGTTTTTATGGTATTACAAATATACTTTGCAAAGAAATTAATAGTATTACGGCACCAAAACATCTATACAAATAAATAAAATTGGAGTGTCTGTTTGTAATATTAAAATAACCGCTTTTTAATAAATGTATATGTATGTATACACGGTATATATACCAAAAATGTGGTAAAAAAATTTTTGGCTGTCTGTCTGTTCTAATCTCTAGAATGGCTGGACCGATTTTGACGGGACTTTCACTGGCAGTTACCTCATGATACAGGGAGTAACTTGGGCTTCTTTTTTTTTTAATAACTTTGTCCCGCGGCGTTACTCGCTGTACAACAATAACCGCGGGTAACACCGCGGGGAGCAGCAAGTTTTAAGTAAAAAAAAGTAAAAACTAAAACCCAACTACGACAAAAAACGACGATGAAAAAGTATGAAACAAGTTTGAAAGGTCGTAGCCACACGTAGTTAAAGTGTTTTTTATTCTGATTATAAAAATACTTAATAACAGTTCGGGATTTGGAAATTAGGCTCTAAGCCCCGTGCCTCTAAGAGCATGTAAAACCGTTGGTCCTGCGCCTGATGTTTCCCCGGTCGTGTTGGATAATGTTGGATAACAGTCGCACCGGACTATGAGACTGAGGGACTAGAGAGTGCACATATGTTTGCGTACGCACTTGTGTACTATAATATATCCTGCGTAGTTGGCTGGCCTTCTTTGAGAGTGACCGCAGTGGCCGAAATCGGCTCGGAGAACATCATCTTCTAAAGAATAGAACTTCTAAACGAATGCTCTAATTCAAGTTTAGGTTAAATAGCATTTTTTAAATACGCATCATTGATTGCTAAGTAATTAGTAATATAACCTATTCCCTAAAATAAGATTTGAATAAAGGTATGAAAGATAGGCTTGATTTCACTTTAAATCAAGCAGTTAAACAAAATTATCGAGGATATTATTATTTCAGGGATATCTTCCATTTCATGAAATTTTAATCAGCACGCACACAGTATGTATCCCGTGGATTAATAAAGGTCTATTTACACCGTCTCACTTCACAGTATCGCCCGAAATGAGGTTCGATCAACTTTTGATAAGTCTAAGTGTAAATCGAAGGTTACGAAACGAGGTTCTTCTCCGAGGCGTTAAATAGAACAAATTATTTCTATGGGAGCCGGCGTGAGAAAAAAGCTATTTGATAACGAAGTTTGGTAATTCCTTGACTTACATTATTGCCGATGGCTTGTATGATTACACCGGAGTCATAATGTCATGATATTTAGGAATTCTGTATCTACAAATTACGTATTAGTAGTAAAATATATCATTCGATTATTAAATATAATATAGTCCCCGGCACGTAACTTGGCAAGGATTTGGCATAGTGGGGGTAAGTTCGCGCATCGTACACTTAGTGACACAAAAAAGTTACCCTCATTTAATTTTAATCATGTCTGTTTATAAGGAACAAACAGAATTCATGATATTTATTAGGTGTTAGAAATAAAATATTTGGATTTAAAGGTATTCTTTTATTTAAAAATAAAGTCAAGTAGTCTCGTCACTATCACTTAAATATCCTATCCCTGGCATCAAATTGAAAGTACCACTTGAGCTGGTGGAAGCACGTGGATCTTCATAAAACAACAACGATAACAACAATTCATAACAAAAATAAATAATAATAATAAATATTTCGGACATCTAACACACAAGGCCATCTAGTCCCAAACTAAGCAGAGCTTGTATTATGGGTACTGATACAAATACATATATACTTTTTAAAATAAATTAAATTAAAAAATTATAAATTCAATTAATTAAAATAAATTTATAACAATAAAAAAAATTAAAACAAACAAACTTTCGTGCACGCAAGTGCATTCGGGGGCGAACGGGACGTAAACACAATGCGAGGGGCAAGGGTTTACGGATGCACCAATCGCGCGCTCGGTTCGGCGCTGCCACACACCCCGCGTCCCGCGCGCGTACCAAAGGGACCTAAAATATGACTTCTGCGCATCTAACGACTCTTGCCAAGTTACGTGCCGGGAACTATACCTGAGCCTGTTACACCTGCTACAAATAAGTCCTGGAAAGCTTATTTGACGGACAGACAGACGGTTTGACATAATTCACATGGAGGTAGTAGAGCCAAGCTGATTTCAACACGAACGGGCTGGCTTGACCGGGGCGGTACTACCCTCTCACAGAAGGCCAACCTAAAGTGACATCATTAGTGTTATCATGTTTCGTTGGTGAGTGTGAGACCGGAGGCCCAATGATGCAGAAGCATCTCAATATGTTGTCATGGAGTGGGTCACCATACTCCATTGTCTACATTTACAATCAGTATGGTGACCACCACTCTTAGATTTTGCTCTCACTATTCATCAGCTAGAGTCATTTCAGCACATTTGCTTAAAAAACATGGAAGATTAGTCAAATTATCTGTCAGATAAGCTCTCTTAACTATAACCGTATCGTACCGTAATCGGTGAAACAGAGCCCTAGTGTTTCTATACAATATCCCGCTCCATATTTTAGATAAATTAACCTTTATTTTTAAAGTATATTACAGTCTTTTATCATTACAGATGAGTAATGTCGAGGTTTTTTTTACACTAACTTAAATAATTGCGGGAGTTAAATTCGACATTATGGTATTTAAATACTACCAGACTATTTTTTATTAAAAGTCATTAGTAAAACTTATAAACAAAAATAGCCAAAGTATACGAAGCCCTGATAATCCTCACGTCACGTAGTGTTGAATTATATAGTCAATGACCGTTTAAGTGGGCCTATTAGAGAATAATTTGGATTTTCCGACTAGAGATTTGCCATAAGACGTAAGCCGTTATCTGGTGAATATAAAGTACACCCGGGTTCCATTGGTATATGATTACCGCTATACTGTACTGTAAGCGTAGGTGGTTTTACTTCTTTCGATTTCTCTCGGGAATATTACAGTTACCAAACTGGCATATAAAGTTATTTGATATATTTGCGAATGCTGTAAGTTAGAAAACGAAAATATTTGAGGTGAATTGTTGAAGGCCTTTCTATTTATTTTGCCGTAACGTAATATCGGGTTACAGAAAGTAGTACATTTAGCACATAAAGGCTGATGCTGAATTACTTAAAATATAAGGTTATGCCTATATATTCTTTTAGTAACTTTTATTGTTACCTAGCTTCTTTGTGAGGTTTGCAAATTCATGTAACTGTCTGGTAATTTCTGTGAGGATCAAGGAAGCCTCCCAATGTACTTTCAGGTAAATTTCCTTACCAGTGCCACAAGAAGTTGCAGGACCAGGACACTCCACCAAGTGATTACCAACATCCACGCTGGCGGAGGTGCAGAACAGCAGATTTTATGAAAGGATAATTTTTGTTCAAATCAGGGTTTGTGTTAAAAAATGTCAAGGGAAAAATATTACTATTTTCTTATATAATCGATGTAGTGGAAAACTAGTTGTGCATCACGGTGTTACCTTCATATGAAAAACCGCGGGTAACAATTTGAGGCGAAGCTAGTCTGAAATAACAGTACTTTGAGCTCCTTCTTATATCATTAGTTATTTGCCAGTCAAAGTCTCGTTGAAATCAATCCAGCAGTTCCAGAGATTATGTGAAAAAAACAGTCATTTTTTTATGTTAGTAGCAAATTTATATGCTTTCATATGCATTTAGTGAAAAGCTTTTAATTTCAAATTACAAAGAGACACCTCAATTTTATTTATTTGTATAGATTTAACTAAACCAAAAAAATATAAAAAGCATTTCAAGATTGACAGTTGTTGTTTTTGTGGTAGCTGAGGTACAGCTGATTAAACCGTTTTAGATAATTATATTTACACATACATACACACATATACATAAAATTGGATCTGATTCCGAAGCCTGAATACGGTTTTTAGGGTTCCTTACCTCGAAAGGAAAAAACAGAACCCTTATGGCATCACTTTATAGTCCGTCTGTCTGTCAAGACCCTTTTTCTCAGGAATCCGTGGAGGTATCAATCTGAAATTCATGTGAAAAACCCGCTGTCCCTTGGAGCTGGAAAATAAAACTTCTAAGCCAACGCAATCAAAAGGGAAATGCAAAACTCGCGAGGGTATCCAAGCCTACAGGGTACTTCTCGTGAACTCAGAATCTTGAAACTTTAAACGAAGCAACGTCTTACAGCCCAGATAAATTAAAAAAATTCGAAAAGCATTTTTTTTTTATCACATAATATAATAAGCGGCTTATGCTGCAAATTTTCGACACTCGCAATGGAATCAAAACCAACAGGATACTACTCGTGAACTCAGAATCTTGAAATTTGATACGAAGCAACGTCTTATAGCACAGATTTAGGAAAAATTGCGAAAAGCATAATATTTTAGTAACATCATATACGAGTAGTATACAGGTTTGTACTGAACCCTCGTTGCGCGAGTCCGACTTGCACTTGGCCGGATTTTTTTTCTAATCCAAATATCTATCTATCTAATATATAGTTTGATATTCTTTTGTTAATTAGTTAATTGTATTGACATGCTGACTGGAGCACATTGTTACCATGACAATAGAGTTTGGGGAAACTCTTCAAATATAACAATACAATTCTATAACTGAAGTTACTTTTCAGAAAAATTCAATCAATTAATCAACTTATTTTGTTATACATCGAATTCAATAACCATTATGATCTCAACATCAGATGGTATTTTATTTAAAAGGTTTTCGTTATTTGTATTTTTTTTTTCGTGCCCTTTCATAATAAACTCATATTAGTAAATTTATTTCTGCTAAGATATTATCATGTAGGACTATATTACTACGCGTTACTAAAAAAAACACTTTAGTAGCCAATCCAATTGAAGAGTACAAGATAGTGTTTCTATTCATTCCCTATCTCCATTTGGCAAATGCAACAACGAAATATTACCCTTTGGACTCGTCAAACTGGTCATCTGCTGTCGTCAACTGCTGAATGTCAACCAATGTTTTATTTAGGAGAGGGTTAAATTTACCTTCCTAGTTTTATTCCTTAACTAGTTGTTGCCCGCGGCTCCGCTCGCGTATATGTCGGTTATCGCGGCAAATAGTAGCCTATGTGTTATTCTGATGTATAAGCTATATTACTGTAAAGTTTCATCCAAATCCGTTCAGTAGTTTTTGCGTGAAAGAGTAACAAACATCCATACAAACATCCATCCATCCTTACAAACTTTCGCATTTATAATATTAGTATAATAACTGGTCACAACAAAAGGTAAGACAGTGGGCAACCCATGAAACCCCTGAAATATACTACTACTGTTTTGATTTTACAAAAAAGGTTACATCATCAGTCTACCGCAGTCTACTGCTAGACATGGGCGTCACCACTTAATTCGATCTTAGACCAATCGCATCTCAACTATGCTGACAACTAGTTCAACCTCCGGATTCAGTTCACCCTCAGAGTAACGGAGGTCAGATTTCAGTCGCTCCGTGTAAAAACTGATATTCAGGTAAAACCGGTTGATCTAGTAGCCGACCCCAAATCTTGGGAATAATAAAGACTAGGAATATTTCCTGTTTTTATGAGCAAGTGCTTAAGTAAAATAATTAAAATTGGAAATACTTACCGTAAGTAGGTATTGATCGTACTTTACTGTAATCCATCTTCTTTCAGTACTCTCTGATAAACGTTTTAATTTCCCAGCCAAGATGTGGTTTGATGGATGTGAAAATGTCAACGTAAATGACACGAGCGTCGATATTATGATTTCTAAGCGTTTGTACAAGATTAGTAATTTATTTTGTACTGCTCGTACAGTATGACTTAAATACTCTCGTAATATGAGATTTTTAACAAATCTTGTGAATTAACCCTTAAACACGATACGGAATATATTTTTCGGAAAAAGAAATGAAGATGCGAATGCGATGAATATCATTTATTGCGTTTTGCGTCCAGCTGTGTCATACAATTCACATATTCATACACCTCACTAGACTGTGTAGCCGGACCTCCCATCACGTTAATTAAATTTTCTTCTATTAAAAGCCTTTTTCTACTTGCTAGCAGAAGCCTTCAGGAAAATTGACATATTTATTTATCATTTTCGTTCACTGCTAAATCGTTTTCTTACAAAGAACAATTGTCAATCATAAAATTGTCCTTTTTACTTCTAAGAACTTTTTGTTTTTGAATATTTCAAAACTGAACATTTCAGTAGTAGTATATTGTTCTTTTGGGGTTTATTCCATTTCCAGAATACATATGCTGAAAATGGTTAGTTTGGTTAAACATACTTATGCATGAAGAATCCCTTAAAGTATTTACATTATTTTACATACTTTTATTACATGAATTTAAAGAAAATCCTTACACTGGGAATGATTTCGTTTTAGTGTGTGACATAAAAAATAAACGACGCTAAGAACGCCTACGCTTTGTTTCGCACAAGTCTAGACTGGGGAGTACTAAACATTGATTACATATATATTTTTAAATCATGTGGAATGACCACTTTAGACACGATTTAAAAGTCCTACAATCTATAAACATATATACTTACTAAATATATTATGTGCATGTCCATGTAAGAATAGCCGCCACAGCTCGGAAAATACTTTGTAATTAATACTGTTAGCTTTAAGGGTACCCGTTCCTTGAGTTCGAGAGGAACCAGTGAACCGTACTCATTTGATAAAATACTATGTAAGTATTGTGTCACTGGTTTTTTAAAAAGCTATGGTGTCAGGTTGACCATGTCGAAGCATTATCCAGTACCATTCAGAGTAGTTAAAATCTAAATATACGTAAAGCATTATAGGACATAGCATAAACAGCTACCTATATACGTAAAGCAAAAACTTTGTTCTCTTTTTTACAAAAACAATGCAAATGGAGGAGTGTGACATTTGTCATAGTTAAAGTTTATATGGAGAGGAGTGCAGAAAGCTAAAAAAAACATTATAACATAAAAATTAATTAATTAATTATAGTCGAATTTTGTCTATTGTGTGACCAACCAGTGTGTATTAAAAGCGCTAAAGATGTTCGGGACCGTAGGACGATCTAAAAAATCAATACTAATAACAAAAATCTTTTATTCGCTCTTTTCCTTACTTTCTTCATTAATTAAATTCTAACCTCGCTTTAATGTTTAATAAAATACACTTTACACAAAAACCATTATTTTTGTTTCAATGAACTGGTATTGTTCGTATTTAATTTTAATATCAAACCACCGCAGACTGGTTTATCGTTTTGTTTCTTCATCATTCTTGGTCGAAAAATTAAAGCGATAAAAAACTTTGATCGACAATGGATGTTTGAATTAATATTAAAACATTGGGACCGTTACCGCAAAATTAACAATTAATTCCAAAAATCGCAGTAGTTAAATTAAGGTAACTGTCATACGTTTTATTTCATTAAAAGGTAAGTAAATAAATTAACTTTAATTCATATCATATATAGACGGGAGCTCGAATTTCGATGTTAAATTTAAATCTTTAAATTTAATTATTCATTAGGAACCGCTTTGCTTTGCTTTGGGCCACATACTTTGCTTACATTAATAAATAAATAAATAATAAATATTTCGGACACCTAACACACAACGTCATCTAGTCCCAAACTAAGCAGAGCTTGTATTATGGGTACTAGACAACTGATATAAATACTTATATACTTTTTTTTGTAAATACATACATATTATACATAGAAAACACCCAAACTCCGAAACAAATATTTGCAGATCATACAAACATTTGGTCCGACCCGGGAATCGAACCCGAGACCTCAAGAACAGCAGTCGCGTACGCTACCACTGCGCCACCGAGGCAGGCATTACTTGCTGACCAAATTCCTGATTGACTAATGTCCACTTATCTGACAAAGTACTACAGATTTCGGTTTCTTAAGTCTTGGATAGAGATTTTATCTCAAATAAATATATATATTTATATTAGATGTATGTAAATATATATCAATTACTTTTATCTGTTAAATAATATAATCTCTCATGACATACGGAGCCGAAACGTGGACACTTACGGCACGGCTGGTCCACAAGTTCAAAGTCGCTCAGCGTGCTATGGAGAGGGCTATGCTCGGCGTTTCTCTGAGGGATCGCATCAGGAATGAGGTGAGCCGGCAGAGAACCAAGGTCATTGACATAGCCCAAAGGATTAGCAAGCTGAAGTGGCAGTGGGCAGGCCATATTAGCCGAAGAACTGATTACCGTTGGGGTAGACGGGTTCTTGAGTGGAGACCGCGTCTCGGCAAACGTAGTGTAGGACGTCCACAGGCCAGATGGAGTGATGATCTGCGCAAGATGGCTGGCAGGAGCTGGATGCGAGAAGCCGAGGATCGAACCAAGTGGCGCGCAATTGGAGAGGCCTATGTCCAGCAGTGGACTGCGATAGGCTGATGATGAATATAATATCTGAACCTTACTGCCTCGGTGTCGCAGTGGTAGCGTACGCGACTGCTGTTCTTGAGGTCTCGGGTTCGATTCCCGGGTCGGAACAAATGTTTGTATGATCTGCAAATATTTGTTTCGGAGTTTGGGTGTTTTCTATGTATAATATGTTTGTATTTACAAAAAAAAAGTATATAAGTATTGATATCAGTTGTCTAGTACCCCATAATACAAGCTCTGCTTAGTTTGGGACTAGATGGCGTTGTGTGTTAGATGTCCGAAATATTTATTTATTTATTTACTTTATCATAAACTAGCGGATCTGGCCCTTAGTGTTTCAATATTTTGAGAAAGTGAAAATATCATATAATTAACGAAACGTCCCTTGTTTATTGTGCTTACTTACTTTGATGTTATGAAAGATGACACAAAGCTGTTTATTGATTGATTGATATTACAAACTATTTTAAACTTGACACTTTGCTCAAATGAAGATAACGAATTAAGTTACTTCGGAAATAAATTTAAGAGATTAGTTCCTTAATATTTTAAATCAAGTGCCTATTTTTTTCGAATATATTTCGAACATCCAACACACAAACGCCATCTAGTCCCAAGCTAAGCAGAGCTTGTGTTGTGAGTACTAGACAGTTATGATACAAATACATATATACTTATTTTTTTGTAAATACATACATATTATACATAGAAAACACCCAAACTCCGAAACAAATATTTGTAGATCATACAAACATTTCGTCCGACCCGGGAATCGATCCCGAGACCTCATGATCAGCAATCGCACACGCCAACCGCGAGATCAACGAGGTAGTCAAATTAAAAATCTTCAGTAAATAAATAAAAATTAAAAAGTTTTAGTTTAAATATTTAGCGAAGGTGGTTTTTAGCAGGAGATCAATTATTTTCTTTTAATTTTTAATTCATGATATATTTCATAGTTTCTATTATTATTATTTCTTATTAAATACTATATCAATAATAAAACTTTTTAACGTGAAAAACTTTGTACTGCTTTCAAATTTCTTTTCTATTTGAGATTTAAATCCATTGCCAATACTAAAATAATAACTGAAAATAATAAAAAGTACTACGTAAAACTAGCTATTAACATATTGTTATATATTTGGTGCAGTCGATCGGAAAATCAGAAGTTATATATACATGCGTACAAACATTTCGGCGATTTCTTTTTATTTATATAGATTTAGTTCAAAGTAAACAAAGTGTGTATACAAACAATATGACAACCGTCAGGCAATATCTTTTTACTAATATAATTGTAATACAAGAATTGAAAATAATAATGTTTTTATTATGTGTAAATCGTAATCATAAGTAATCCTATATTTAAATTATCTCACTCGGACGTAAAGTAGGTAAACCTGAAAAATATTTGTGCCTCTAAAACTAAATATTTTCGTATTTCACAGAAAGTGAGCGTTAAAGCTTTTTTATTGTCTACATCTCTAGGTTGTTTACACTTTCAGTGAAAGCTATCGATCTACGCGTAATATTATAAGACTAGTCTCGTAGTACTGTTAGCCGTTGAAACACGACGCGAACGGCTCTCAGAACAGATCGGAGCTAAGCGTGTGAAATAAGGGATGTCGGGGCCGGGATCCAAGTCGGGCGGCAGAGTGGCGGATCGCGTGTGACGTCAGCGTCCGGGCGCTGATGTCGAATAGCGCCTGCGCTCTGAAAGAGTCCCCTGCCAGCCCCGCGGCCCGCCCACACCCGCGCCCGCCACTTCTCGGGCGGCGTGCGATACCTCCACTCGCTCGCCCGCCCGCTGCAACTTTTGTCTACCCGCGGCGATGCAATAAAATAAACTTTCCGTTTCGATAAAAGTGCGTGTACTCATCTCACAGCGAACTCGGACTGAAATTATTTTTCAGTGACGTTGACGCACGTCACTTCTTCAGTGTTTAGGTTAAAGTTCGGATGTATAGAGCTGAGGTAAGTAGTATTGCGTATTTAAAAAAAAAACGTTTAAGTAAATTTATTTTTATTTAAGTATTACTTGTAAATAAATGTGTAAAAATATTCGAAGATTATTGAATATTTTTAAGTCGAAGTATAAAATAATCTGTATATGTGATGAAGCATAGATTTATATATCTAAATCTATTTTTAAGTATGTGCTCTCTACTGGTATTTCGACTGAGCGAAACAGCATAATATAAGAGCTGCAAACGGCATAGAATACATAAACAAACGTTATTGGATGCCGATGTCAAGTGCATGGAGTGTCGGTGCGGTTGCGTAACTAACTTAGCTGAGACTAAACCACCCAATTCGATGTTAATCTTAAAAGCACTTGTTTCTTTACAAATTAGTTTTAAATAGATATGAAAAAATACGTTCAGTTTCAAATTAAAATCTCAATCTATAATATTGTACGATGTAACTAATATGGCGGCTGTGACGGTTAAGAACATGATTTAAATTTCTTGCTACCACTTCCCACATATTAGTTACATAGTGGTGGAGTGGAGTTGGCACGGAGTGCTTTAGGTGAAATAGATTCGTTGCCAACTTCTTGAACCCGTATTAGGAAAAGAGGGCGCAATATAGAACAGATTTAACTGGGCGGTCTAATTAAGACGATAAAAGTTATGACGTACGATAATTATCGATAAAATTAAGTAGCGTAGAACGTATGAGTTCCGCGCTATTCATGCTCTTGATATAATCATATCAGTTTCAAATACTACTTTCGATATACATGACGGTTTAAAATATTTTTAAATTAAAATTAGAATTACTCAGAGACGAATAAATTAAGAATTATAAATATTTCAGAGCACTGCTGCATATGCTTAATATATTAAAATAATATAACTAACTCGTATAGAGTAAGTGAGTGACAAAATGTTTAAATATCTTCTATAGAACACAACTAATACGACTATTAGTGTTTCTTATGTGCTATTTACTTATTTGTTTGGTTATACTGCTAAACGGTTTTTATTGAGCAATAAATTTTGTGACTATGTAACTAGCCAATCATTAAAAAAATCCATTGTTTCAATTAACCAATTACTGGAATATATACAAGTTACTATAAAAATCAAATCGAAAGGGCAGCAAAGAATGGGAACGCGAAGCTGGACTCCTTAGTTGTGATAAAAGAGGATCATCAGTGTATTCAGCTTCGGATAGTATTGTTCATGTGGTTAACATATCATTATTCACAAACATGACTAAAGGGGATTTTACTAGACCACAAATCTTGAATTTATCACCGTTTTTAACAAATATGTCGTTATCTTTAGACAGGGTTGGGGAATCGATTATCTGTTTTTTTTTTACTCTAGTGTAGCCACATGTACCGAAGTATGGCTCTTCAACAATTTTCTTGCTCTACTGTTACTTGAATTAAATTATATTTACTAGAGTATATGGCTTACCTATACTGTTACTGACTCCAAGGTTCTATGCACACAACAATTCAGGCGTTGTTTTTAGCATTGTCCACATTGTCCACTTACTTATGTAATGGTAGAGGTAGATCGGTTTATACTGTATACAGCAGAAATAATTAGAAAGCCAGTAACATTGATTAGATTTTAGCAATTCAGTGTTAGGTTTAGTTACCTTATTAGATTGTCTGTGATAAACAGATACTCCTGTATATACAGACGAATAAATTGTCTGTGTTAGACAATTTATTGGTAGCTTTTTCTGTTTTATCTTTACATAAAAGGTATTGGTCTCCAAACAAAACAAATTATTTCTAAGTAAATTCCTTGTCACTTACTAATGATGTTATTGTTTCATATTTCTGTAATGATATCGGTTCTTGACAAATGTAGGTACAGCTTGAACTCCATAATTGTCTTTGAATAGGTATATGGACATAAACATGTCTTGTCTTTTAAAATATCAAAATCTTGTATGAACATTTAAAACTGGGATTGAATCGTGAAACCTACTTCAAAAGTCTTTATATTTCATTATAAAAAATATTGTAATTATTTTTTCAAAATATATTTACTATTTTTTAATTTTCTACTGAAAAAGTACTACTTTATGGAGTATATAGGGTTATAAGTAGAGATGTTTTAAAATATTGCAAAGCAATAATCATTAATATAGTTAGCTTTTCTTAGTTCTTTGTTGAACATAGACTACGCCCATTACACCTACGCCATTTAGATGGATCCTTAGCTTCTCAAAGACTTACTATTCTATTTTTTTTTCACTTCATAAAGCGATAGTAATTCATTTTTAATTCAGAAATCGAAAAATTACCTAAACTAGTAAATAAAAATTTTTTTTTGGTAATAAACTGAATTAAAAACAATTATTTTTAGTAATATCAATCTCCAATCACTAGGAGCCGACCCCAAATCTTGGGAATAATAAAGGCTAGAAAGATGATGATCTCCAATCACTACATAATACACTTGAGCAGCGTAAATTAAATATGTAATTTTACAGAACAGAAAAAGATACAACTTATGCTAGGTATGAGTGTTGGTCTTTATACTTTAGCTCAGGCGGCTACATTCCCAAGAGAAATCAAGTGCAAGCTACTTCCTAAAACACTTTACGAAGCTTACTTTTTACCTGGTACTATTAAATTCCTCTAAAGTAATCCTTCTAAGATAATATTTTCCTTGACGCTATGAATAAATTATGATAAAATATTATGAAGTTTAGACTCCAAACTTTCTACTAAAATATTGTAAGTCGAGGGTCAATTCCCGCTCAGTGCAATGTTTGTATTAATATAGGCAGAATGTCTTTATGAAGATTTAGGCATATACAATGTCCCAAAATTCAACGACATATACCGGAGAGTAGACCTGCTCATGACTACTAAAGGAAAGAAAAACACTATATAATTTTTTAAGTTACATAAAAATTTTAATTCTTAAAAAACTGTAAAAAACCAAAGGGATTCTGAATAATTTAATGACTTGTGATAGATAGCAGTTGCAATTAGATTGGCTATAAAAAAATAATACAGAAATATTTTAAAAAATCTAATAAGGTAGAGGAAAATTTTATTATTATTTTTTTACTACTTTTACTATTTTTTTTGACTTCAAATATTTGATATACTATATCTATCCCTTTCTACCCTCCGGTATCGGCTTATCGTTGAATTTTGGGACATATTGTATACTAACATTGTATCTAAGAAAGTTGTCTGTTTCCCAGTACAACCTAAATATATTATGTTACATCTTTAGTTCTTGTCTCGGTAGCACTCCAACTTTTCATAAATAATAATAACTATTATTACATCTACATGTAATAATAATAACTATTTCCGATATGTTTGCAAAAAATCACTTGTACGATAATAATAGTTGTGTGAGGCAGCATTTTGCACAGTAATGACGTTGTTAGCCCAATGTTTCGGGTGTACTGTGAAAGCCGAGGCTCGCGTTGTATCGTTAAGAGTTCGGTATAATATGTACTTCTGTTATTATTTAAGCCTCTATTAATGTGTGTTTTGAATATAAAGGATATTTAAAAAGTCATAGTCGATTATAACACTGGCTACAGGTAGATAATAAATTGATTGAACTGTTATGTATATCTTAGATTGTAATATGTAATTTGTTTATGCTTGTCTCTTAACAAGCATAACACATTCTAATTTAGATCGCAGAGTTCTGAACGCAGTTCAATTGCCTCTCCTTTAATCACGTAACTCTTACCTCTTCTGACCCATTGATTTCTTTTCAAAATGTAAAATAATTGTTATTGTTTAAGCTGATCAATAACAGGTACTATTTGCCTTCACTTATTTGATTGATATCTAACGGAAAATGCGACGGGGTTCTTGCAGCGTGTGTGGGTCTGGCTTGTTATAACTTTCAATGAACGCTTTCCCCTCTAGGGGACTCTTTGCATTCATCTAATCGATTAATGAACATAAGCCCATAAGTACAAAGGCAATTAAGATTATTGCTCATTTGGGAATTACGCGTAAAAGTAAACGGTAAAAGAGACGCCATGTGTTTTGTAGTGATTTTTTTAGGTAATTAGTGAAAAAAGAAATAAATTTAGCCTGCACTTTTAAAATGTTTATACTCCTAATTCAGCATAGCTAATTTTCAAATGCTTATAAAAAACCAATTATTTTTTTTACGAAACATCTAATCCGAATATTATATGAAATATCCGTCCAATTTTATGAAACCCAATACTCTGATACTTACCTTTTTATTATGGGAAGCTCTGTGAGATATTTGCGGAAAAGGTGACCCGACAACTTTTATTGTACGTCAGTTTATCAAATAATTTGATCCGACGTTGTCGCAAATAATTGTAGCGACGGGCGCTTGATGTTTAGAGTAGCAAATTGGTACATAAATAAACAAGATAATGAATTTCAAGGGAGCGTTTAAATTTGTTGCCTTACCTCTTAAATGACTATATCAATTTCGTATTACTCTACGTAGGAAGTACTTAAGGGAGGTATATTAATTAACAGTTATCGAATATTGTATAAAGTAATTGGTGAAGTTCATAAATGCTTCTAAAATAGTTTTAAAAGGATTCTGATTGTTTAGAAACCATTTATATTTACATATAAAAAAGAGGTGTGGTTTCGTGGGACACCAGATAGGAACGAAGTTCCTTATCATAAAATGTAATCATACATACAACTTACAGATGGCACTATAATACATTTTTCTTTCGCGCTCTTTAAAAACCACAAAATTATCTAAACACCTTTATTTTATTTAAAATTATTTATAAAAATATATAATAATAGCAAACTGCAATAATACTTTTCATTATCATAAAAATATAAATTTGAAGCTTTTTATCGCCGTTCCAGTAGAAACCAATTGCTCTAATACTTATAATCAATTCAATATTAATAACGTTAGTTAAATACTAGGACCAAAGGGTCATCAATTACTTTTTAACTGACTTTCCAAAGGAGGAGGTTTTGAATTTGATTGGTATTTCTTTTTATGTATGTACACTGATTACTTTTTTATTTATATCTATTATACTTAATACTTAATATCGCAGACGCAGTGAACTGTTCTAATAACTTTGAAAAACTTTTTAAACCTTCCTAAAATTAGTGCTTGTGGTGTGCCTCATTGAATATCATAATAAATATATTTCATACTATCTGTCTTTCAGAGAGTTGTTCTTTTTACCCGACTGCCAAGATAGGGTAAGGTTTTTTAATAACTACTAAGTTAAGGCTGATGTGATACTGGTGGTCTTTTTGATAAGTAAGCACAAATACTATAACGTGTAATAGATATCAATTAGTTTGACGATCTATATCTGTAATAATATTATAAACGCGAAAGTTTGAAAGTAAGGATGGAGGGACGGATGGATGGATGCATGGATGGATGGATGGATGGATGGATGGATGGATGGATGAATGTTAGTTACTCTTTCACGCAAAAACTATTTTACGGCTTTAGAGGAAACTTTACAGTAATATAGCTTATACATCAGAATAACACATAGGCTACTATTTGCCGCGATACGGTTGCACCAAATTAAATAATTATTTTTATGTGTTCGTTATTGTAATTACAAGATTTGTGTATAAGAAAAATTTAAAGATAACTGGAAAAGTCAATTTTTTTGACCGCGGACAGTGACTGTACACTGCCTTTAGGAAACTGAGACTGACAAATACTCATGTGAAAAAATGACGGTACAAAGTTCGCCGTGTCAGCCAGTTAGATATATATTAGACTAGCTGACCCACGCAACTTCGTTTACGTCTCTTATTGCCCGTAGCGTGATAATTTTCCCCCGTTTTTGAAACATTTTTCATTGGTGCTCCTCTCCTATTGGCCTTAGCGTGATGATATATAGCCTATAGCCTTCCTGGATAAATGGGCTATCTAACAGTGAAAGAATTTTTCTAATCGGACCAGCGGTTTCTGAGATTAGCGTGTTCAAACAAACAAACAAACAAACAAACAAACAAACTCTTCAGCTTTATATATTAGTATAGATTTGACCCAAACAGCAAATTTCAACCAAAATATAAAGAATTTTCCTGATTTGAAAATCTATATTGGCTAAAACGGTAGATAATTATTATGATGTCCTATATTTTAGCATTACGATTAAGTGTGTTTAACTGTTTTTTTCGTTTCTTCGTTGTTACTTACTTAATCGCTGTTACGCGAATTTTGCATTTTATTTAGTTTCTAAATTAAATTAAGCAAAACGAAGAGTATGTCGCACTTCTAAGGGTCACATGATGGAGAAGGATGTAGTTGATTACAATAATTAATATTTCTTGTTATCTACAAACTTCCACAAAAGATAAAAAATACTATTTGGCCCACATTTTGGTTTTAAAAAGTCAAAAATATTATTATTATACTAGTAAGGACTTAATAAATCGCCGCTTGATAATCTATAAACCTTTTGTTTTAGAGGTACTTAAAATGTATTACGTTTTATTTATCTTAATTTTATTACACTACTTTATAATACTACTGATGTGGTTGTAAATGTTTTCATTGCAAAACTGAAAGTCTTTTATTATAATGTAACAGCAGCACTGGAACGTGCCATTATTCTGGGAGATAGTCGCAATAAACTCTGTGTCACTTTATTGTCAAACAAACCAAGCGTCTTTCTTGAACTCGTTGAAAAGGATAATCTTAATCCAATTCTTCACTATTTTTTTGCTGTTTTTTACATTGATGTGTTAAACGATTCTATGTCGATCGAATCTCTTCACTATTTTTAATATTGCTGTGATAAAATCCATTTATATTTAAGGAAATACTCTATCGATATGAGTAAACAAAATATTTTTATATTTACCACTGATATTAGGCACTTTATAAAATTACTGAAACGTAAAGTTTGTGAAGACTTGATGACAAGAACAAGTGACAATCAAACAAAAAAAAAATTGGTAGTAGAGCCACGCTGATTTCAGCACGAAAGGGCCGGCGCGACCGGGGCGGTACTGCCCTCGCACAGAAAATCAACGTAAAATAACGGCCTTCGTGCTGTCGTGTTTCGTTGGTGAGTGCGAGACCGGAGGCCCAAAGCTGCATGCTGCATTGTCTACATTCACAATGAATATGGTGACCACCACACTTGGATTCTACTAACGCTTTCCATCAGGCAGAGTAGAGTCATTTTGACAGGCCCAAACAAAAAAAAAAAACAGTTTAACGTCTGAACATTAAACTGTGTTTTATAATGTTTACTGGTAATTTCATCAGTGCTGGTGGTAAAGTGACGCTAAAACAATTGTGTGTTATCGTTCGTTTATAAAAAAAAATGAACCAATAATGACAAGAATGTATTAAAACTTCAAATCGCTCGATAAAGTAAAAGCAATAACAAAAAAAACAGTCAAACGTTTGGAGGTAACAAACATAAAAAAAAAACAATCGAATTGAGAACCTCTCCTTTTTTGAAGTTGATTAAAAATAAAACTACTTAACATGATTCCCTCTAAAACAAAAAAAGAACATAATATTTCAGTGAGTTTCGTTTCTTAATGTCGTAAACCTGCGTCTGACAGTTGTCAACTAAATACGTGGTCTGTTTTAGGTGTACATTGTAATTTAACATAAATTTATACTTTAACATATATATTTACTTTAACGTACATGTTAGATATTAACCTCGATATTTGCTTTTGAATTTAGTTGTGTAGTCTTTGTATAGCTTAACATAATGTTTTGTTTTGTTGTCCTGTATATGTGGAGATTTTTAAATTTGTACCAGTTGGGATTTTGAATTTCAAAACTTCCTGCGCTTTATAATCAACATAAACATTTTCACTAATAAACATTTTGCTTGCTGAATGTGTAATGAATGAGATATAGATAAGCGTGATAGAATCAAAGTTAAATATTATAACAGATATCGATTTACTTCTATTCTCGAAATAGTAGAAACAGTAGTAGTAGAATGAGACAGTTTCTCGTAGAAGAGCCATGCTTTGGCATGAATGGGCTGGCTCGACCGGAGTGATAGCACGGCCTCATAGAAAACCAATGTGAAATAGAGCTTGGGTTGTGTTTCTCCGATTGAGTGAGGATACCGGATGCTCATACCCCAACCCATCCCCACATCTCCACATCCCTTCCCCCAACCCATTCCCACATCTCCCAAAGGTCGGCAACGCACTTGTGACGCCTCTGGTGTTGCAGGTGTCTATGGGCGACGGTAATCGCTTACCATCAGGTGAAACAAGGTCATACAATGAAATAAAATTCTTATTGCTTGCTTCACCAATACTATTACTAATATTGAATATTAAAAGTTAATTGTTTCGAACGAAAACTTTTTAAATGCAAATATTTCTTTGTTCGTTTTTTTATATATGCCCAATGGAAAGCATGAGTAGAATGAAAGTGTTTTTTTTTTTCATCATAATTAAATTACGGAAAAAATAAGTCAAGTGTAAATTCCCTCTTCAATTCTAACCGAGGTGAAGTCGCAAAATTGTATGAGAACATTTTCATGAAGCTTTTGACAAGGTAATTGTGCCTGTAGAAATAAAACCACATTTAATAATGCTTACACGAGTTTGGTGGCTGTTATTTCAACTTGATTATTGCCCGTAAATTTTATTGAGACAATTAGTATTATATCCATCGCTATACTGACACGACTATTTGGTTTTCATTAGTCATTTATATTACGTTATGCCACATTGTTGAAATAACAATTTAGTCACCAATATCCAATATGTATTGTGTTATACACAAATAAAAATATCAATAAAGTGACAAAAGGCAAAACTAGATTAAAAATTGTAGTTTTGTATAACTTTGACTAAAAATGATTCTATAAATTCATGTTAAACCATCTATCAAATTTTCCGTCATGAAATATGGCCGTTGGTTTTTTTATTAAGATTTTCTGACGAGATAAATTATGTAGCCCAAAAAAAGCTGATACATATTCATAAAATGAAAGACAAAATTTGTATTCACTGTTGACACAGTTGATGTTATTTTAGTAAAAATTGGTTCATGCTGCTCTAGAATCGCTCAGAAGTAATTTTCAACTGTCAAGGAATATCCGGTTAGTGTAGAGGCGTGGTTGCAGTTTATACAGTTCGGGCTAACTGTACCAAAGCTATTCTACCGTGCAGCCTTTTCACAGTTTCTTCTTCGTATCTGATTTAAACTTTGATAATGTCTCTCCCATAGTTTTATCTTGAGTCGTTAGGATGTGTTTGTTGTTTGACAAAGTTGTTTTTTTTTTGTAGAATATGTGCTTGCTATCCCATGTTTTGACAATAGCTCTGCAAGGAAAAAGAATCAAATCCTATACTAACCCGTCGAGGTAGCGTTTAGTAGTAGACTAAACGTCTTTTCTAAGGATATGCCTATCTCTTGCAATGTACCTAATGAGGCTTCTGACGATGATGATGCAATGATAACCTCACATTTTTTTGATAAAGTAACTTTAGAAGTTTCTGAGCGTAACATTTAAAGTTATTAATTTGGAAAACTTGTGAAAGCCATGCTAAGCCACATTAATCCACAAAGTTTAGAAATATAATCATAGGTTTTGTTATACAACTTATACTTACAATTAACCATTTAATTTAACTTCAGCCAAAATATAAATCTTGCTTGAAATGTTGATCTTAATCTTTTGAATTTGTAACCCTTTAGTATTTTCTGAGCTCTTATTATCGTATTATTTATCCTTTGCAGGGTCATATTTTAGTCTAAGTCAGTAACACGCAGCATGGAAGGGGTCGCTCTCGTTTGTAACGACGTTTGCGGTCATTATCTCATTTCATTTATACTCGGTGAACAATGCTTTAGCTAGATGTCTGCATTGGACAGTTCTAGGAGTTAGTGATAATAGTATACCGTAGAAGAGATTATGCGGGGGAGGTGTAAAAACAATAACTTAGACGTGTCCAGAGAGTTTTTCTCTTCCAAGTAAATCAAAACTAGTTTTCAATTGTTCAAACCAAATTTGTGTTAGATTTATAACCAACTAGTTGTTGCCCGCGGCTCCGCCCTCGTGTATATTGATTATCGCTGCAAATAGTAACCTATGTGTTATTCCGATGTATATGCTATATTACTGTAAAGTTTTATCCAAATCCGTTCAGTAGTTTTTGTGTGAAGAAATAACAAAAATACACACTCACAAACTTTCGCCTTTGTATATTAGAGTGATGATAATTTTATACTCATTATTTAACTCTATGTCTATGCATAGAGTTAAATAAAAATATATACCTGCCAAAGTCTACCAAACTAACTCAACTCAGCCTGATGAAAAGCATGAGTAGAATCCAAGAGTGGAGGCTACCATTGTCAGTGTGAATGCAGACAAGGCGGCTTAGTGTAAACGTTGCTATGGTGCGCAGGTAGGAAGAGCTGTACCGTTTCGAGAGCCCATTTCTTCCACTCAAAAGCAGTGATTTCCAAAGTAAGCACGTGTTGTCCTGTAGAGGAAGAGAGAAACGAGGAACGAATTGGAAGAGGTCTTCAGAACACTTTCCATTGTATATTAAAATGTGATAGAGGCCTTTAATTGTATTTGTTTCTTTACACAGTACACTCTATTGCCTATATACTCGTAAATATATATCGACGCACTAAAAATGCATAAAACTCCTTTTAAAAGAAAATAGAATAGAATTGGAGATATGTATTATTATGGTCACAATCTAGTTCATTGTAAATGTCTCGTTAGTCCAGTGGTTAGCATATACTACATTATGCAACTGCATAACCAGCAATAGATGACGAATATAATTTATATCCATATTTGCTAGTTGTGATTTTGGGTATAATGTACACGAAAAATTTAAAGTGCATGCTATATAATGTTCAAGATTCATCAAAACATTGTCAATAAGTAATCAAAACAAACCGAAAAAATCAATTATCAATGAAAGCAAATGTAAAACGAAATAGTGTTCAAAATTCCTTTTATTAAAAAAAAAGCTTTTCAAAACTATAGACAACCAACCATTCTATAGGTATTTTCCATTAATATGGGGAGTGAAAACTTTCCGTGAAATGAAATTTCCGGGGTGTATTTCGTGGATGAATAAATACTGGAAGTTGTACGCGACTACGCATTACCATTGTAATTTATAACCCGGCAAGTATTACGGCTTTAGTGAGTTGAAATTAAGTAACAAACAACGCACTAATAAACTTAGAATTTAAGAATGAGTATGTACCGAATTAGTTACCAACTAGAAGTCTCCAGTTGACCAAGTCTAAAGTGGTTGAATTTATGTGCACCTAACTATACGGCGTCTGTGTCTTTGTGCACAATATCCCGTTTAGCTCTAGCGGTGGAGCTAGACGTCTAGTCAAGTGGTTCTCTTAAGATTTCTCACTGTCGAGTAGTTAGGTGCAAAGTGAGCATTATGAATCTGCCTGCCTTGACTCAAAATTTCCACGCATCTTGGTTAGTTAATGGTTTGATAGCTACTAACACTTACTGTCAATTATTTCTGGTTACGGGATCTTTATTTATTTTTTAAACAAGGCCTGCCGAAGTGACTCTACTCTGCCTGATGAAAAGCATAAGCAGAATCCACGAGTGGTGGTCACCATACTCATTGCGAATGCAGACAATGCAACAATGCAGCATGGTGACCCATACCATGGCGGCCTAGTCATGCTTCTGCATCTTTGAGCCTCCGGTCTCGCACTCACCAACGAAACACGACAGCACGAACGCTGTCATTTTACGTTGATTTTCTATACGAGGGTAGTACTGCCCCGGTCGAGCTGAAATCAGCGTAGCTCTACTACCTATTTTTTTTGTTTGATTGTCTCTAGCCCAATAAACAAGTCTTCACAAACTTAGTGTTTTAGTAATTTTATAAATCAGCTATTGTCAGTAGTAAATTTAAAAATATTTTGTTTACTATACGGCGTGCGTGGTGACCTATCGTATCGATAGAGTATCTCTTTATCAGAAATCAGCATGAATCTACTACCCCTATCTTGTCTTGTTAGTTTAATGGAGTTCATGACGTGGAGACGACGTTTCACGAGTATTCATAATAATATTCTGATATAACAGTTTAACAATATTTGTATAAATAACTAAATACACTAAAAAAGTTAAGTAAGTTAAGTATAAAAATTTAAGGTGTCTATTTTATCACGGAGTACCCTTTGTTGACTTCTGTCTAATCCAAAATGAAATGGAATAATTAATGTCTTAGGCACGTAAGACGTTACGATCGTGGTTAAATTCTGTGTAATTATAAAAAATGTGGGTTCTACCACAGAGTAAATATTGTAACATAACTATTTAGACTGTAATCAAAACATATAAATTATGACATCTTTAACTTAGTCGATTCTTTAAAATGCTAAAACAACTAGATGCATTCTATAAGGATAACTATTTTTCTTATATAAGAATAGTTGTTCCAACTCAGGATTAATTTTTCTGTCTTTGTTTGAGCTCTTTGTTATAATGAAAAAAATTACCAACGCATAAACACTTTATGTTGCGAAGTTGTTAATATGCTAATCGGCCCGATGACTGCTACATCGCGATGCAGGATAGGTAGTTACTCCCGTAATTCAGTGTGTTTACGATAGATGTCACTGTAGTATGTTTTGTTGCATCATGTGAAGTAACACCCACCACAATGGTTTGATTTATAACAGCCAGAAGAGTGTTTATATGATATTTAGGTCACGCGGTAGTTGTCCATCAAGAGTGCCACCTCTAAAACTAAATGAAGTTGAACTGAAGAGGGTTCATGAATTCAAATACCTTGGACACTATCTTATGGAAGACCTTGATGATCAGAAAGACATTGATAGGGAACGCAGGGCAGTGGCGATTAAGGGTAATATGTTGACCCGTAGGTTCGCCCGCTGTAGCGATGAAGTCAAAATAACCCTTTTTAAAGCATACTGTCAGACGTTTTACACGAGCAGCTTATGGGTGAACTATACCCAGAAGTCTCTGAACACATTACGCGTTCAGTACAATAATGCCTTCAGGATGCTGTTGAAGTTGCCTCGTTACTGTAGTGCTTCTACAATGTTTATGGAAGCGAGAGTTGATGGCTTTCATGCAATACTACGTAAGCGAACTGCCTCCCTACTGAGGAGAGTGCGGGACAGCAGTAATAGCATCCTGAGGGTCATAGCCGATAAGTATGATTCAAAGATTATGAAAAGCTTTCTGAAAACGTTACTAAATTAAATTAAATTCAATTAAAACAGTATCATTGTAAAATACTAATCTAGGTTAAGAGAAATTGTATACTAACACTATGGACTCTGTCTGTTAGCTAACTAAGCTAATGTTGAACTGCTGCCCTAATAGGATTTACTAGAGGGTTTGTCTAATAACAAAAACACCATCTGTAATCTGATCTAGCTGGTTTATTGCTCTCATTTTTACAAATTTTACTTACTGCTATATACAACTGCTTTGAATCAAATGATAGCGCGATGTAAATCGACGCGCACGCCCTCTGTCGAGGTACAGTTATTTGACCGTCATAAACATACCGCCCACCAAGGACATTTAGTGACGGAATGTCCTTTTTAAATGAGGCTCTAACATACTTGATGTGATAGGTATATAAAAAAAAAACACACAATTGATACTTAACAAAACCCATAAATCTAATAAATAACAATATCAACTATCTCTAATACAAGTAAAGATGAAAATAAAAACACAAAACAAGTCAGAATAATCTGATTATATATGAGAAAATATTAAATATCTCACTGATCTGCAACTGGTAAGATACAAAGTTTGTTGATTGGTCTTTTAATCTTAGATGACTTGGTGCGCAACGTGACTACTCGAGTGACACCATCATTACCCGGATGCTTTTCTAAAATACGACCTAATAGCCAACGACTAGGTGGGAGGTCGTCCTCCTTGATTAAAACAACGTCGCCGATTTTCGGCTCAGGAGTTTTAGAAGCCCATTTGTATCTATTCATTAGGTTAGCTAGATATTCTTGAGACCATCGTCGCCAAAATGACTGCACCATCCTTTGAACAAATTGCCACCTAGTCAAAGAACTTACACATGAACTTTCACGGTTGTAATCAGGAACCGCTATCAAAGGTTCCCCAATCAAGAAATGACCTGGGGTTAACGGCACCGGCTCACCCGGGTCATCCAAGTATAAGATACTCATCGGTCTTGAGTTTAAACACGCTTCCACTTGAGTTAGAAGAGTGCTAAGTTCTTCATACGTAAGCGTCGACTCGCCAACAACACGCTTAAGATGAAACTTAGTGGCTTTCACTCCCGCTTCCCACAAACCGCCAAAATTGGGTGCGTGGGGAGGAATGAAATGCCACTCAGTGCCATTTGCTTCCAAATAAGCTGCAATTGCAGTGTCGGTGTTTATCAGTTGTTGCAATTCTCTTGAAGCACCAACAAAAGTGGTGCCACAGCTTACTGCAGTGACCTCGTCTAGACACAAACCGCCTAAAAGCAGCCATAAATGCCTGCGTGCTCATATCGCTAACCAGTTCCAGATGTATTGCGCGGGTGGACATACATACAAACAGACATATATAACCCTTATAGGAGCGGTGACCTCGACCTTTCGACGTTCTTATATTTATTGGGCCTGCATAATCAACGCCGCTATTCAGAAATGGTCTTGCAGGTGAACAACGAACGGAAGGAAGGGAACCCATTACTGGGTTATTAATGTTAGCCCTTTGTCTAATGCAAGTAATACATTTTCTCACACATTGCTTCACGAGGCTCCTTACTCCTATGACCCAGTAAGCGGTTCTCAAATAATTTATCATCATTTGAGGACCACCATGTAAAGTTTTGTGATGAGCGTCTTCTATCAAAAGGTGTGTAAAATGCGAGGTATGTGGAATGACAATTGGGTGTTTCTGTTGTTCATCCAGTTGTGACTTTTCCAGCCTACCCTGTACTCTTATGACTCCCTTGTCATCCAGATAGGGGCACAAGGACTTAAGTTTGCTTGATTTAAATTGTAAATAACCCTTTTGTTGTAATTGTAAATATTCTACTGAAAATTCTGCTTTTTGTGTCATTTTTATACTACATACTAATGCTTCTTCTATTTCTCTTTTGTGTAAATATGTTTTCTTTGTACTACTTGGTAAAACCCTACGACAATAAGATATCACTCTTAACAACTTCTGTAAAGATGAAAATCTTTTAAATATATCATCGTGACTATCCGAAACTAACGCTACATGGGTTTTAACCGTTTCTTCTATTTGTGTTTCTAAGGCCTTTGGTCTGTTGTAAATAATTACACCCTCTTTTAAGAATGAAGGCCCCGAAAACCACAGAACTGTATGTATAAAGGTACTAGGCAATAATCCTCTAGAAGCACAGTCTGCGGGGTTGTCTTTCGACACCACATGATTCCATTGTGACCTGTTCATAGAACTCAGAATTTCAGAGGTGCGATTGGCCACGAACGTCTTCCATCTGCTTGGGTGGCTATTTAACCAAGCTAGTACGATTGTGGAATCCGTCCAGGCTGTAATTCTGTTCTTTGGAATCATCAGAACTTCTGCGGTTTCGTTTAACAGTCTAGAAAGCAGGACTGCACCACACAACTCTAATCGAGGAAGACTAACCTGTTTGATAGGAGCTACTCGCGTTTTCGCATTCAATAACGATACCTTAACTCTACCTGTATCATCGGTTACTCGCAAATATATGACAGCAGAGTAGGCTGCTTGAGAGGCATCGCAGAAACCGTGAAGCTCCATATCATCCCCTGTTTTAATACTAAGCCAACGCGGTATCCGAACACTACTAAGAAGGGATAACTCTTCACGATAAGTAAACCATTCTAGCTTTAAATCAGTAGTAAGTTCCTCATCCCAACCAAGACCTGTTAGCCATAATCTTTGGATAAAGATTTTAGCCATTATCACAACAGGCGCCGCCCATCCTAAAGGATCAAATAGGCGGGCTATGTCTGACAATACGGCTCGTTTGGTTACAATACCTGTCGTCACTAGTGGGAGATTTACAGTGTACTGGAATAAATCATCGCGACGGTTCCAGGTGAGTCCTAAAATCTTTATGGTGTTATCTATCTTTATGTCTGTTACCTTTTCCTGTATATTCTTTTCGGTATATTCATCTTTGTTCTTCATATTATCGCTTCCTTGAACCTGTTTTACTATTTGTGCTTCGTTATATAATGTAAGTATGTTATCGACTAGGTCCTGACTATTACTACTCCACTTCTGTAATGAAAATCCTCCTTTTTCTAATAACTCTGTCATCTGTTTATAAATTTCCACACCTTCTTCTACACTACAGCATCCAGTCATTAAATCGTCCATATAAAAACTATTTAAAAGTCTGTCTGACGCTTGTGGGTATTTTTTACCTTCATCCGCTGCCAACTGCTGAAGTGTCCTGACAGCTTGATATGGGGCTGATGCAGTTCCAAATGTAACCGTAACCAATTCATAGTCACGAATATCGCTCTCAGGATTATCCCGCCAAAGCATACGTTGGAACATAGCATCCTCGTCGGCTATTCTAACCTGGCGATACATCTTAACGATATCAGCTATAAGTCCAATATAATGCATTCGCCACCTAAGCACAGTGTGTCTTAAATCGGCTTGTAATTTTGGACCAACCATAAGCGTATCGTTTAATGAAACACCTTTATTATTTTTCTCGGATGCGTTGAACACTACTCGAAGTTTTGTAGTGGCTTTATCATCTCTAATAACCGCATGGTGTGGCAGATAAACTGCTACTTCCTGCTTACTATCATCCTTGTTCACAGGCTTCAAGTGTCCTAAATACATATATTCTTTTATAACTTCTGTGTACTTCCTCTTTAAATCTTCATCTCTTCCTAACCTTTTCTCTAACGACTTTAATCTCCTTTCAGCTATAATACGAGAATTACCTGACTGACAACGTGGATTAGTTTCTTTGAATGGGAGCTTGACAACGTAACGACCGTCTTCTCTTCGTTTCGTCGTTGTCTTGTAAAACTCTTCACAAGCTTCTTCTTCTGGTGTTAATATTTTCTTTGAAGTCGGCTGATCTTCAATTTCCCAAAATCGCTTTAATAATTCATCCTCGTTGACCTTTGCAAGCAATACGCTAATATTTTTGTGTTTAGTTTCTTGAACCTTTGACCTATTAATTGCACCAGAAAGAATCCATCCCAAGCGCGTGCTTTGAGCAATTAGGCTAGGAGATATACTCTTTACCGTCCCTTCCTTCATAATACTGCCATATACATCTGCACCCAATAAAACGTCGATTTTACCGGGTTCGTTAAACTGAGGATCTGCTAAAGCAAACTGTTTAACATCAATCCACTCTAAACTGTCAGTGTTAATTGCGTAATCAGGTAAATAAGTGGTTATTTTACTTAAGACATAAGCTTGTACTATTAGGTTGAAATTTGGATCGATACAGGATTGAAGATTCAACTCAACCATGTACCTAGCATTTGTTGACCTGTTACCTAAGCCCGACACTATTCCTTTCACCGGAATTTTGGTTAACCTGAGGAATTGGACCGCAGATTCAGTAACAAAGCAAGCTTGTGAGCCTTGATCGATTAAAGCTCTGATAATTTGATAATCCCCAGCCCTAGACTCGGCCTTTACTAGCGCTGTAGCTAGTAAAACCTGTTGGGGCATGGGTTTGTTCTTTGTACCTGTAGATAAGCAAGAGACCACTGAAGCGATACTAGTCGACGGACTAGCGTCGACGGATGCCTGTTTCTGTACTTTGTTATTAGTTGCACTAGCTGTACTTACATGAAGCAAGGAATGGTGACGCTTTTGACAAAGCTTGCATATAGTTGTTTTTTTACAGTAAGCAACTGTATGATTTCCTCCTAAACAATTAAAACAAATCCTATGGCTAGCCACAAACTCACGTCGTTTGTCGACTGATTGTTTTGCGAAACCTTTACAATAACATAACTTATGACCTTCGTTGCAATATTCACATTTTAATGCACTCGAGTCCACAGCCACCATCGACTTTGGAGTATGCAAACTATTCATCTGAGGAGTAAATGCCCGTTTAGGCTCGATGCATTCTAAGGCGCGGAACCGATTCTCTATAAAAGTGGCAAATTGTTCAAAGGTAGGCAGTTCCTTACAATCTTGGCTACTTACACTTAATTCCCAGTGCTTCCGCGTTTCTGGATCCAGCTTAAAAGTGACTATATGAATGATGATGACATCCCAAGTAGTCACATCCACCTTTAAGTTTCGTAATGCGTTAAGACAATCATTTGTTGTATCGAGTAGGTCCTTTAAAGACGGAGCTGACTCAACTAGAATTCTTTTTTGACCAAAAAGACGTTTTAAAATACAGTTGACTAGATATTTTTTATTGCTATATCTCCTATCCAACTGACTCCAACATTGAATATAATTCGAGTCAGTCACCGGTGTTTGCCTCACAAGTTGTTCCGCTTCACCTGTAAGGTGGCTCTTTAAATAGTGCATTTTCTGTACGTTATCTAAAGTAGTATTATTGTGTACTAGAGATACAAATAGGTCTCGAAAGGTTGTCCATTCCGAGTACCTACCACTGAAAGTGGGAATGGATATTTTTGGTAACTTAACAAATGTGCTTAAATGAGACTTAGATTCACCACATGATGAACTGCTGTATTTTTCAGCGCCTTTCCCTACAGTAATTTTATTAATCGTCGACTTAATCAAACATTTGTCAGTGATGTACGTATCTTCAGTGCTATCGTATAACTCAATAACTTTAGTCACGTCTTGAGTTTTATATAGTTCGTGCAATTTAGTATTATTGTCTTTAAACAATGCCCAATCTTTCTCCAACAATTCAAACCTTGTTTCTATGTACTCTAACGTTAATCTATCTTTAGGGCTCTTTTTAAAGTTTATCAAACCTCTTTCAATAACTCCTTTAAGATCTTTCATTACATTGACTAAGCCCTCCATTTTATATAAAATTCTTGTAAATAGTTTAATCTAACTTATGAAACTTCTATGAATTAGTTCAACGTGTCACAAACATAAAACAATAACAGCCGAACGTTGAATATTCTAAGTGTATATGGTAGAAAAGACAAAAATATTACAAGTGTTGAAAAATTGTTAAAAATTTACAAGTGTTTTTAATAACTTTTTACTATCGGCGGAGATCGGGCATAGGTTCCCCGTTCCCCCGTTTTTTATAAAATTATTCTAAGTCCTAAGCATGCACATTTAACTACTAACTAAACTTATTCTACAAAGTCCTTTTTGTCTTATGTTAAATTACTGGTAAATTTTCTAAGTCCAAATATTTGAATCAACAACACTTCAAGTTATTTTCTAAGAGTAAATAAAGTTCAAAATCACTTGAAAAACACCCATCAAAGTCTGTTTGTTCTTTGCGGAACTAAGAAATCATAATCACCAATCTTGAAGAAAATAAGGTTCAAAATCTCATGAAATTCTTGACTCGCACTTATTAATATATAAATTAATGTACTCACAGTTGCACTTCTTTAAACTCACATTTCCGAACGATGGTTGAACTGCGTCACTATTCAAGTAACCGGTGGCGCCCTCCGCGACGTCCGGTTGAACTTCAATTCCAAGATCGCCTCTGCGATATAGGGCGCTGCCTTCTTCAACGCCGCTGCGTGTTGAACCTCGTACCTTAGCCGCAGCGATCCACTGCGAGCACGGGGTTAGTGGTCCGACGCAAGACCACTTATTTCAAAAAGATCCGATCGAATGGACCAAAATGTTAGCTAACTAAGCTAATGTTGAACTGCTGCCCTAATAGGATTTACTAGAGGGTTTGTCTAATAACAAAAACACCATCTGTAATCTGATCTAGCTGGTTTATTGCTCTCATTTTTACAAATTTTACTTACTGCTATATACAACTGCTTTGAATCAAATGATAGCGCGATGTAAATCGACGCGCACGCCCTCTGTCGAGGTACAGTTATTTGACCGTCATAAACACTGTCTGAATAAATAAAGATTATTATTATTATTATTATTTCCTTTATTTCATTTAAATACACATTATTTACATTTTTAAATATAAATATAAAAACAAATACATTTAAAAATATAAAAAATAGTAGACCACCGACTTCGGGTACAGGGACCAAGAAACCGGTGGTTAGGGCTCCAAAGACAGGAACCTCCTCACAATACGAGCCGTGTCAAGGAGGACTGCCTTCTGCATCAGACCCTTGATCCAGCCATCTAACGTGAGCCTCTTAAGGTGTTGGTCGAGGCTCCTGGCAATTAATCCGTGAGCAGATACGACTATCGGAACAATGATCGCCGAATCCACATTCCACATATCGACAATCTCGTGAGATAAATCCAAATATTTTATTTGTTTTTCTTTTTCGGCTTTCACGAGATTCTCGTCATGTGGAACGGCAATATCAACAATCATTGCGCGGCGCTCCAATCGATCTATCACCACAATATCAGGCTTATTGGCAACAATAGTCCTGTCTGTGATAATAGATTATTATTATTATTATTATAACAGCGCGTTTAGTATTTAATAACCAAAATCTCCTTGTTGTCACTAGAGCTTTAGATTTTTCATATAACATAGATTAAAATATATATTTATGTTACAATAAAATTTTTGAACGCACTTATTAATATTTGAAAACCATGTGTCAAGTTTTTTATATTTCTAAATGATAAGGACATCAAATGTTTCACAGTAAGGATGAATTTGTTTTGGAAAATTAAGTTGTAGTTTTTAGTAATTGCCACCCCTTATAGCTTTCTACTACCTTTCGTCAGCGGCTCCACTCGCATTTAATAAAAAGTATCGTATGTTACGTAGTTTTCGCATGCAAGCGTAACAAAGAAACTTACATTAACATTTATAATATAGGAAGGATGTTTCTTATGGTTTAAACTTTCTCTGAACTTGCACTAATATTTCTAAATCAAATTTAGCCACATCACTTCGGCCATCCGCGAGTTACAGCGAGACTAACAAACCGCAATTCATTTTTTATATAGATTCTATATATATTACTTATGTAATATAAAAGCTTAACAATATTCCGCACGTAGGACTTAAAAATAATAAAGCAAAATTGAGACACAATGTTGTTGTTTATGTAAATGATTCAATCAGTATGGCTCTATTTAACTATGCTTAGCTGTGCGGATTAATTTTAGGACAGAAAGGGCAAAGTGTAAACATTGCTTTGACTCGACGATGCTTGATAGTCTCCTTAGGTTTACGGATAAACGTCATTATTTCCATTTGGATTTCAGATTATTTCTAGACGAAGATAAATATAAATTCTCTATGCTCTAAGAATCAATTTACTGATGCCCTGTCCTCTTGGCGGGTCCTGGTTGCATGACGACTTTTGAAAATGCTTTCTTCTGCTCTATAAAGATATCGCTGTTTTTTTTGTATAGTGTAGATGCCTAAGTATGGCTCCAATGGGATTATTAGTAAATCAAACAATTTTCGGGTGTAAACGTTTACGGAATATTATTTCACGAATGTGACTTCCTTTCTGTTTTCAAAAAATACAATTTAAGAATGAGTTGCTAGAACTTACTTAACTTTAAACAAGCCTGACTTAGTAGACGCTTGAGTAGCGAAGTGACGTTGATCGATATAAGTTAAAAGCTTGAGGCGCTTGGAAACGAGGCCCTAAGAAAGTTTTCATATTTTCACTCGACGTAAACATTAAGGTACTTGCGCAACGTCATATGTAACAAGCAGTGACTTTTACAACTGTGATGTTATGACGTTACATGTTTACGAGTGACTTTTACGCGCTTGTTTTTCTTTACCACCGAACAAGGAATAACACAATATGATAAAATGCTTTCTACGTGAATCGAATTCCTTTTGCACCTCGTGTTTAAGAAGAATTTCACACCTGTAAAAGTTATGTGTAGCAGCCTGGCGTTTAAGTGTGTCGTTCATAAAATGATTTCATAAGATTGCAAGTTATATTGAAAGACAAATTAACTTTTCATGGTTACCTTACTTAACGCTGAAAGGCTGCGGCGATAAAACAGCTTGTTAATAGTGAGAGTCTCTAGAAAGACTTTAATTATGTAGCTACGTAATATGACCTAATTTTTATAGGTTCTACACCTGTAATAAATATAAGTATGGAGACGGTTATCTGTGTTTTTCATATCCCTGAATTTTGAAAAAAGTTTTCGAGGTAGACATAAATAACCATCATATAATCTGTCCTAATGCTTTCGGCTTGATGCTAGCCGTCATCAAACAAAGAAATAATTATTAATGCTGTAAGAAAACCACAAGAGGTTCTTATAAAGCCCGTAAAATTGTCTTTTGAGGAAAGCTATAACTGAGAGCCTTTTACATAAATGAGCAGCCGCCTTAAAATATTTTTGGTAAAGACAGAAGCTGAAACGGTCGCTTAGGCTATAACGGATTCAAACTGAGTCCTTGTCAGTAACGAGCAGTGATAGTATTGAATATCGTTTTAAATCATTCTTTACTTGTACTCAACTTATATTTTTGAATAGGTAAAGTAAAGAAAAATATTCAAATCATACAAATTTAGATATCTTTTTTTTTTATGGAAAGCGTAAGCAGAATACACGAGTGGTGGTCACCATACTCATTGCGAATGCAGACAATGCAAAAATGCAGTATGGTGACCCACACTATGGTAACCTAGTGATGCTTCTGCATCATTGGGCCTTCGGTCTCACACTCACCAACGACACACGACAGCATGATCGCTGTCATTTTATGTTGATTTTCTGTGCGAGGGAGTACCGCCCCGGTCGAGCCAGCCTGTTCGTGCTGAAATCTTTGCAATTTTTAGATCAAACCTTGCAACTGATTTAACAATTCTCTAGACATTCAAGATAATAATAGATATATTCATTACGTGAACGTAAGGCGAAGTAGGTATAGTTAACATAGTGAGAACATTTTTTTTCTTTTTTTTATATTAAAGTTAAAGTCATGTTATTGAACAATATATGAGCATTGAGCAGTCTTGACCTGAGTCTTGAACCACGATCTCACAGAGCACAGAAGTTAAGGTGACTTCTTCGTTGTTTTTTTTCACTGAGTGTGAGAGGTTTCCAGAGGTTATTCTAGTGAAAAGGGCTCAAAGCACAGAACAGAAGAATACCTGTAGGGCTCAAAGGGTAGCAAAGCATATAATAATATGTCTTTTGAGGTGTTTTTTGAGACGGCGGACTTAATATCAAACCATCGAACTGACAGCTGTAAATACCCTACAATTTAATAAACATTAAAATATTTGCACACAAAATTATATGTAAAAAATTTTGTGTATGTATCAAAAGTTGTATAGCATCATGCGGGAAATTCAGAAATTTCATTTAGGCACATAATATTTGAAACTTTCCAAAATTTCATTTACAAAATGGCTGATGGGATTACATAATAAGCTACTCATTTTCTCAGAAGTCGATCATTAAAACCAAAATAATTATAATTAAGAGGCCTTCTCCCTTTTAAAATAATCGGGTAAACAAACACGCTTGGCATGGGACAGTCCCAAAATTATGACGTTAAGCTGTCTCCTTCGGACCCTAAACTGTCATCTGCAAATTAAGTATACGATAAAGCTTTAACTGTTTTCAGGTTAGATAATGTGTTTTTTTTTAATTTCCTGTAGACAATTGAAGGACCGTTAAGGTTCCTCTCGTATGTTTATTTCATTCGCGGTCATACCATAGGCATTTTATTGTATTTATTGAGACTCCAGCCCCATTCACTGGTCTGTAATAGAAATTCGATTTATTAAATATTATAAGACCTTTTATGACTAAAATTGACTTTATTTGGTTTTTATCCCCCGACGCAAAAAGAGGGGTGTTTTAACCCCCGACGCAAAGAGAGGCATGTTACAAGTTTGACGTCCATGTATGTTTGTCCGTGTGTCTATCTCTCAAACGGATAGAGCGATTTCGATGCGATTTGAAATCCAATTTCCTTGTGGTGGTTCTTAGATATGTTTGGTTAATATCGGTCCAGCAGTGTAAGAGTTTCACACTTTTCCAAAATGATGTAAGACATTTTTGGCAAATGATTACTCGATTAAGTGGTTGCGTAGGGGGTTTTATAAATTTTTAATCTCGTGTTTTATTATATTAACAATTATTTTTACGGGAATTAACGCGATCACTTATTAAAAGGTATTACATACCTCCCTATACAAACGGGAAATTAATTCCCGTAAAAATAATTGTTAATATATCATGGAACGCGAAAGTTTAAAAGTTGTGTTTTGTTATAACATCTAGTTTTAATTCTGATCATATATAAAGAAATCACAAAAATAATTAATAACAGATTCTAAACCATCTTTTGTCACCATGCATTTACATAATCTGCGTGCGATTTTTAAAATATATAGATTTTTTACTTCAATGTTAATAACGGCTACGTTTGCTAGATGTATTATGATACGCAAAAATGTAAGAATATGTATTAAGAAACTGAAGGTATAGAAAATAGATTTAGGACACGCAGAGATGAATATTTTTTTGCCGTGAGGTTTTAATTATGCTTAGCTAATCTTATTTCATATTCATTATTTAGTAATCTAGGTTTGCTTTGATACTGCTCTTTAATTAAGACGCTCCATTTTAATCCCGGGACGAAAGTTAACTTCACCTCAATTGAGCCTAACCACGGTGAGACTGAGGTTGATGTTTATGACATGAGGGGTAAGCAATGAAGTACACTCTAAAGTTAATGTCTTTACTACGTTAGCATACATCTACATGTATATAAGACCGACTAGTCCCACACTTATGGTCACTGCTCAGGGCCCAAGGGTGTAACGCGGGGTTAATTATCTTGTAACCTTCCTCCGAATCGGACTTTCATGAAATTTTTACTCGACCCTACTAGTCGTTCCGTGTATTAAAGCTAACTCTATTGTAAAAAATCTATATTTACTTGATTTTAGACGTTAAAGATAAATAAATAAATTTGGATAGATATTTTGGCAGTTTATTGAAACATCAATTTGAAAAAAAAACGACCAATTGCGTGTTGAGTCGCGCCCAAGACAGAGTTACGTAGTCAGGGAGTTTCTTTTATTTATTAATTAGAAACAGTCTTTATAAACGGTTTAGGTCGGATATAACTCAGATTACTCATAAACTAATAAATTTTACCTGACTGTGATAAATTTTCTTTTAAGTTAATCATGTTCCTGCAGTGAATATTTTTAAGGCTTAATCACAAAGTGATATTTTTATCAAAATGTTTTCTTCACAAACCCTGATTACATTATGGCGTGGATGAATTTAAAATAATATCCTCAATTTAAGAGGTTATAAATTAAACACGACTTGAATAGAAGCGAAAGTTTTTTGATATACAATTTCATATGAAGGATCCCACAGAAATTGCTTCTGAACACGTTCTAAACACAGGGTATTTTCATGTTAAATGACAGATTTCTGGCTCTAATAGTCTATGAGATATAGTTTGGATCGACAAACAGAAAGATATAACAAATCTATAAGGATTCTGTTTTGGCCATTTTTGTTTCGGAACCCTAAAAACCAACGTGACAACCTTTATTCTTACATTAACAATTATTTTTACGGGAATTAACGCGATCACTTATTAAAAGGTATTACATACCTCTGATTTGCCTGACGTTTCGACCAGGTTGCACTGGCCGTGGTCACAGGCTGACTGGCTCAGCGACGCGAAAAAAAAAAAACTTTATTCTTACAGATCGTATATTATTTTCATCAAATTTTAATAACCAAAAGTAAGTTGGTGTTTATAGTTCATTTTAAAAGATTATATTGAAATCGATTCACAAAATTAATTAAGATATAAGGAACACAAAAAAAAACGTTGAATAAAGAACTTATGCCTCAATAATACTTAACAATACAACTTAAAACTTAACTACTTTAATATATTACGAAATATATTTTTTTAACTTTTAGTTTAAAAAAATATGAACTGATATTTTATCTATACAAATAAATAAAATTGGAGTGTCTGTTTGTAATATTAAAATAACCGCGTTTTACTTGATGCATATGTATGTATACACGATACTTATACCAAAAATGTAGTTAAAATTTTTTTTGTCTGTCTGTCTGTCTGTCTTTCTGTCTGTCTGTCTGTTTGTTCCGGGTAATCTCTGGAACGGCTGGACGGATTTTGACGGGACTTTCACTGGCAGGTAGCTGATGACCCGGGGAGTAACTTAGGCTACTTTTTTTAGACTAACTTTGTCCCGCGGCGTTACTCGCGGTAAAACAATAACCGCGGGTAACACCGCGGGGTTCAGCTAGTAATTAATAAAAAATTACAAGCTTATCTAAAACCAAATACATAGAATGACAATATTAAGAGCTTGTTTGCAACAATTTACTACTAACGCAGGTTACATTGTTATCTGTACTGATTAATCTATCACGATGTTTATCTTAGTAGATCTACTAGCTCCGCAATATTTACTCCCATCTTCAGTAATAGGCCTCTGCCATAGACTTAAATGAAAGCGGTTGTTCTGATTGGCTGGATTAATGAATAGAACTAATATAACTAAGTCCTTATTTGTTTAAGTGTACTGAAATATACCACAGTCAATAAAAATCTAGTAAATATTTTTGAATAATCAGCAAAAGTATTCATTGATCATTAGCTGAGCATTAGCTCAATAAAACTAAAGCAGATACCATTGCATGGCAGGGCACAAAAAAAATAAAAATAAAAGACGATTTTGTTTAACCTTGGAAATGATTGTTTTAGAAGATTAATAGTGGTCACCCAGGGGTCAAAGTTCGACCATAATTCATTTAATTTGTATTTTTTTACATTTCTACACTCCTTCTTCATATAAGGTTTAACTGTGACAAGTTTTATTCCAATAATTTGCGTAAAAAGAGGTAGAAAGACTTTGCTTCACGTATTTATATACAGATATTAATCAAAATTCACTCTTCATGTATTATACTATGTACTAGCTACTACTTCAGTGTTATATTTATTTTTAAAAATTCCGCTAACTTATGTACTACTACTGGAGTGCAAAGTTTACGACTGCAAGATCATTCAACGATTTTATTGTCTGAAATATAAATTAACACACACGTATAAAATTTGAGGATAAGCAGGAAACTGTGATGTTTTAATTTTACTATATTACTCTAAAAAGGTGAAACATTTCGTAAAGCTAATATTATTTTGAGCACTTGATAATATAGACCAACAGCTTTTCGTCATAGACGTATTTCTGAAAAATAATTTATCATTAACTAGCTTTTTCCCACGGCTCCGTCCGCGTTAATGTCAGTTATAGTATGCCATGTATATATATATATATACCATATATATATATATATACCATATCAAGTTTTATTGATATCGGTGCAGGGGTTTAACCGTGAAATCGTAACAAACTGATTGACAGACAAAGTTGCTTACGAATTTATAATGTTAGTTGGGATAACACACTAATATATACATAGGATTTATATATGATATGAACAAATGGAATTGTCTACCACTAAATGTTTTAAATTTCATAGCTTGTTATTGTATAAAACATTGGGTTACTATTTGTATAATTGGGATCATAGACAAGAAATAAACGGAGCCAGAAATTTAAATACATTCGAAATTCAAATATTGGAAAACAACGATAAAAGGCAAATTGTTCGTTGTTTAAAGTTGTATTAATATTCAAATGGCCATTGTTAAGAGCGAATTGTTGAGAGCTATGATAAAATAAAAGGCTCTTCAGTCGTATAAAATTATGTATTAAGGGTGTTGAAAATAAGCCGACGAAATAAAACAACAAAGTAGATTTGGAATTAACAATAACAAAGGATCTGAAGGCAAGCATAAGACTCTTAGATTAATGATGAAGGTTTTTGTGTCTCGTGATTATTCTGAAGCATTGTTTGAGTAGGTAGATTTTAAGAAATTAGAAACACATAATCATGAGCAATAATTTTTAACTAACATTGGATGAAATGAAACCTTTAAAAATAAATATCGAAGAAAAAAGTGATGTGCAATAATATTCGCGACTGAAGCGCAATTTATTTTAAAGAGATTCTGAAAAATACAGTAAGAATAATATTAGATTGAGTACAGACAAAAGAAATTGACAACACAGAAAATGTATGGTTGAATTTAATCATTCTGTTTAATTTAACCTTTTCATAAATGAAAATACCAGGTCTATTGATAAAAATAATTAATAGACTGTACTTTACTAGCAAAACAATTTGGAGTCTTTGATTTTTATCTCTGCAATGCCTTAATGTACTTATTATATGAATCGCTTTTTGTCATCGTAAAAAAATTAATAATGCGGTTGAATGATCCTCCTCCTTTCTAATCTATCTTTCAACACACTAGAAACTACCCAGTACATTCTCCTAATCTTACTTCTCCATCCCATGGTTGCCTGTAAGAGATTGCCTTCGGGCAATAAGGCCGCCACTTGTACCTACATACCTAGTTTTAAGTTCTTTTTATAATCTTCTGGTGTACAATAAAGATATATTATTATAATGATATTCAAGAATAAACTGAAATGGCGAACACAACCTCGCACATACCGATTGGATTTTGGGGATATATTTCAGCTAAATATTGGAGATTAAAACCAATTTTATTGGCGACGGAAACGAATTTAATATTTATAAGTTTCATAGATCACTGACACTGGCATTGTTAAAATAATCTTCGATATTAATTGTAGAGATGAAATCTCATTGTTTGATATAACAAAATATGTGTTTAAATGGTTAACTAGTCATTGAATTAATTAATTCATAATTAATTTTGCGCGATTGTAGTTTTAAATAAATAAATTACCGATAATTTCATACCAATAGTGAGTAATATCCATCTCATCAAAACGAATGGTGAGTTCACGTTATGTTACTCAGTGATATATTTAGAAGAGGATATATCTCTAGAATGAAAGTCTATCACTTAAAATTTTTGCTGTATTTAAAGCAGTAGAAAACTTAAAAGTTTTACTCGAATATGAAGAATTTAGGAATACAACAGTCAGACCCTCTGCTGAATTGTTTAATCTCTGACATGATACTCTAGGCCTAATAATATTATCTGTGTTATATGTATAAGAAAACTTTGGTTATTTAAAAGATGTGAAGGAATAATATTGGAAGAAAATTTGAAATGGTCCAAAGCATGAAGCTTACTGACCTCGTAAGTGAAGTAGCATGTTCTTCTTAGGTATCAATAAAGTTTTATTATCGGAATCCACGGAGTAAGCATTGATGACGTCATTTAAAAATTATTACTAATTATTGTTTAAATGTTAATATGAAACTTTTTCTTAAACTTTATCTTATAACAGGTACTTTCATTTTTTTAATACCAACGGTTATCGTAACCTTCAACTATTTTTCTGTATTATTTCTATACTCATTGTTTCAGCAGTATTAAGATTCTGATGATCATTAAAATTTACTGTTTTTAATAAAACAAACTACGACTTTTGAGAATAAATGTTTCGTATACAGACTGTCTTCAGTCTAAAAAAAAAGTTTTATCGTTATATTTTTACTCGTCTACGTAAGGAAGGTTATGTTTTTAGGGTTCCGTATTGACAAAAGAAAACCGTTACATGACTGTATGTATTGTTTTTATGGAAAATATTCTGATACACTCTATAGCATGGATGAGTTGATGGATTTAGGTGTTTGAGGTTTCGTTGAGGTTGTTTTAAGAGTGACACTGGATATTTAAAATTTGTAAAACAACATTGTCGGTTTGTAAACTTCACTAGCTTAGCTAGAAACTAGGGTTTAAATTGTTATTCTGTAAGAACCATTCTGATACTAGTATCTAAACCCTTTTGCTGTACAATATTTCCCACACGCACAGGATAAAACTAAATATTAGACTTGGTTGCTAAGATTTTTTTAGAACTAATTGAAATACTTGCTGTGAGTCTTCAATCAAACTTACATCATTTCATCATCATTATCATTTTCTTATCGCAGTTTACTGTTCGACATAGGCCTTTCCCATTGCATGCCACTTTGCTACTAGCATCCAGTTCCTGCCAGCCATAAAAAAGAAAAAAATGTATGTTTAAAAAAGTTACCCAGAAACAGGAATTAGATAAACCATTTCACATCGGTTTTCTGTGAGGCCGTGGTATCACTCCGATCCGCCCATTCATGCCGAAGCGTGACTCACCCACGGTAAAAAGTAAAGAAAAAATAACTATATATGTATCACAATAACGGACAATGTACCATATAAAATAAATTAATTAGTCGGACACCCCTGATAGTAAATCTGTCTTAGCACCACCCACTAACTCTAGACGTAAATACTGCCGTAGAAATCCTAAGCTTGTATGGCTTACCAAAGCTACAGTGAACTTATACACAGTTTTTCCATCTAGGTTTACAACATTTCTGCTACTGAGATTGGCCCCTGTGGGTTGTATGTTAGGAGTAAAATTCTTTGAGTCTCTGTTTCGCTAAATTTAGTTACCTATATAAGTTATCGCACACTGTGTTTTAATTGTTTTATGTTTTACATTTAATCAGGACTTTTTGTGGTCATTGTTATCGAAATTTTACTGTTGACCGATTTAACATTATTGTCGATAAGTGCTTTGTACCATCTATTATGTCGTCATTGTAATTTTTTTTTAGCAAGACGTATAATGTCGTGTTCTTTTTGCCAGTATTGATTTGAACATACAAGTCAAGATGCCTAAATAGGGAAAATATTCATCATCACGATCTTGTAAGGTTGTGAATTCCACGGTGATGGATTAACGCTATCTTATACATGAAGAAAATGATGAAAGAACAATTAAAAAAATGAACTCTATAAAAATTTAGGTGTAAGTGTATCGTTATTTATAAGAAAGCTAAGTTTTAGTAGTTGGTATCACCCATCTTCCGAACACCTCTTCTTTATGCGTTAATCACGTTAAAAACTCACTTTATGCATTAGCCATTATATTTGTAAATGTCATCACTATATTTGTAAATTCTCCTAAAGGATGAAATACGTCTGGAACTGAATACATCTAGGTCTGAACATTATTTATCATCCATATCATTGACTGAAAAAGTTGTATAGTTTTGTATATGAAAACTTGTTTTTAGGACTTTAAATGATAGTTTTAAAGAAGAGAGGATTTTGATATGCTTTTATTTAATCGCAAAACACTAAAAACACGAGCTTATAAAACCTGATGAGAACTATAAGTAGCCATATTCTTTTTTCTAGTGAACGAACATTAGAACTAACAGTTTTGGACGAATTCACATTATACCACAATATTATTGCGTTCACAATAAAACTGAAAGTATCAGGTATTCATTATTAACAAGTAAAATTTCAAGGTTTGACTCAATTCCTCTTGGATACCATAATCAGATCTTGGTGTCCTTATCATGGCACCACTGTTAGGATATCTCCGTTCTATTATTAAAAGAATCATCAAAAACTGTTCATAAACGAAGTTATACTATAACGCAAACACACATAAATATAAATATATATTGCGGCAACCGTACTCTTGCAAGTACGACGCCTAGGGGTTTGCGTGCTCAGGAGGGAATGGTGTACCTGAGTTTTAGGAAATAACACGACTAAACGTATCTATATGCTTTTACTATAATATCAGAACTTTACAATATAATAACACAGATATTTATAATTAACTGCTAGGAGGTCTTGTCTCCTCGACTCCTGCAGCGAATCTCTTCTTCAGCATTTCAAATTCAAGTTTTAGAATTATATAAATCAAATTTAAGAATAATTGTTTCAAACAGGAGATTTCACCTGCCAGTTATACATTTTTAACAGGAGGTTGTATGCCTCCTCACCATGAAGGCCTCGGTCGCCACAATATATACGGTCGAATTGCAAACCTCCTCCTTTTTTTGAAGTCAAAATCAGTTTTTGTGACTGACTGTTCTCGCATATCTTCAATATCGTAATAGAGCATTACACACAACATCACTATCCTAGGCACCTCCATCCTCTTTATCTATCTATCTACTTTAATATAATGCCTGTATTTCAAATTTTTAAATAATAATATTACATTTTTTTGCGGTAAAATATCAGAAAAATTGTCAATAAGAAAGAAAACAAATAGAGTCGTATTTGGTATTCATTTCCATTTAAATATGAGTTCAAATATGGCTTGTACGGGTACGTCTAATTCTAAATTATTGTACCTAACTCTTGACAAATATATTATAGACTATAATATATTTCTTCATAAGTTTTTGATTTATATTAAACTTTTATCTTGTAAATAAATGATCTAATAAAAGTATATTTATTATACGATTGTCTAAACTCGGAACTGCCACAAGTTTCAATTGCGAACATTGATTTGTTAGAGTAACGTATCTTCAAAGAAAGTTTTTACGTTCAAAACTTTTTTGTTTATCGATACAATCTTAGAAAAATGTTGTTCATAAGTATAGGATACAAAATTTATTATGGCTGTGAATAGCGTTTTATAAGAATCTCGTGTCGCTTTAATGTACTTTGTAAAGTTGTATATTGACTCGTGAGATTGCAATCGCTAAAATGGCTTAATGCTTTTGTGTAATAAGTGTTTTACAGTAGCTTTAGACTACTAACGATTGTTTAGTAAAAGATTTTCAGATACATAAAAAACTAAAACCCAACTGCGACAAAAAACGAGGCTGAAAAAGTATGAAACGAGTTTCAAAAGCCGTAGTCACACGTTACGTAGAAATGTACCAAAACACACCAAAACACAGCGTCGTTTTTTGTCGTAGCTGGACTTTAGACTTGACTCTTTTTTTTAAATGGCGTTGTGCCTCTATAATATTAATTTCTTTGCCAAGTATATTTTAATTAGATACCATAGTAATATCACACACATCGAATAAATACGGACAAAGTCACGAGCAAATGCTAATAATATATGTGTTTTTGAAATGTACAAATAACGCCCTATCCAATGATACCAAGCACGACATATTTAAAAAATAATAATATAATACAGTACTTTATGCCGGCTAGAGGGCGCCACATTACATTTAGTGGCACGTCGTATAGCCTATAACCAGCTGACGATTAAGACACTTCTAAGAACACCTCATTTGTCCAGTTCTAATGAGTAGTTAAGTAGCTATGAGGGAACAGTCGAACATGCATACATACATACATAGCCTGTCAAAATCATAACCTTCCTTTGGCTTTATCGTAGTCGGGTAAAAATGATTAAACTCCACAAAATAATTGATATGGGCTAATTTGGCATAACTGTCTTATTGATATTTAACCGAGAACTAATAAATTGCAAATATCTGTTTTGGAAATGAAAACTTCTTTAGCATCGTTGTGAACTTTTTTGGGATGGGTAAATGTTAAACTCGCATCAGCACACGTGACCTGATCAAAAATTCGTAAGAAGCAGGCGTGGCGTAGCAGAGGGAGTAATATACCCCTCTCTTTCTACCGCTTGGAGAAAATGCTTCTGCTGTTTCGTTTAGGCGGCGCAGGACGCTTGTGCGAGTATGCGTGTGTATACACCCGGCTTCCCTCGGGTAATATGTTTATACTGTACAGCATTAACCTATATTTTTTAAATATCACAATAAGCATTTCTGTAGTTATCGGTTCTCAAGGAATATTAAAAGCAAAGCAAGACATAGATTCATAAATATAGCATCGTTTATTGTGTTTAGTAAATTTATGTATAGGAAATTAAAAAACTTAAATCAATCAAAAAATCAAAAATGCACAAAGATAATATTCAAGTTTTCACTTCTGGCGGCACTCCCGGAGTGCAACTCGTTTTTTTTAACACAACGCCATCTAGTCCCAAACTAAGCAGAGCAGCTATTATGTCTCGTACACTACTACTGCGCCAACGAGATAGTCATAATCTATTTGACAAAAGTAATGATAAGATAAATTTTTGGATCATTTTAGTAACTCTAATAATATAGTAAGGATTTTTGGACGTGTTTTGGGAGAAATGAATACAACCTGTTAACAACTCTATAGGCTATGGAAACCTATAACATCCACATTTCTTAGTTAGGTAGTAAGGGTAGTAAGTCATTAGGCTACAAAATAGTACCCACGTAATGTTGATCTAAGTGTTCTAAAACCAACGTCATCATTAAACCACTATTTACATTTCTATCGTATGTAGATCAGATACAACAAAAGCACATATTGGTAGAAGCCACTCGTGTTAATTACAGAAGGCTTTCATAAATTCAATTTCAGATAGCCGCTATTAACAGGCCTTAAATTTACGTCGTTAGGTGTTGTTAATTACGTACAATATCTTTATTTACATTTGGTTTGTGCTGTGGTATTGTTCTGTGGATTTTACCCGTTAAAGCTTATTGCTTTGTAAGATATTTAATTACGTATTTTATCAGCTTACAGTACTGTTGTTTAAGTACTTTATAAAAGGTAATTCCTATTTATGTCTTGTTTCTAAAGCGGCTGGCTTTGGAAACATTCCAATCGTTGTATTGTTTCTTATTTGTGAAAGAATAGAAGGTTACAAATATAGTAAAAAAGCAAAAAATTAAATACTAATGTATTAAACATTAGTATTTCATTAACTAAGGGATTCTACCAAAAATATCAAAATTAATGGTGACAATTGAATTCTTGGCTACAATTTTTGACGAATTGTGATTTTTGAATAACATTCTATAACAGAGTGCCAAACCAACGATTTCACCAAATTTACAGCATGTTAAATGATGTTCTGGTGTGTTATAAAAATACTTATGAAATATTAAGTAACAGCTCATGACACACATTTCAATATTAATTTGATCAAGATTGAAATAAATTTTGAAACTTCGTGTGTTTGTGTGATAATAACTAATGTGCATCAAAATCTTAAATTAAATATGTATTGGAATGAAACGAATCCGACTTTACAATAATTAATACATTATGTACAAACTCGCCAACAAACAAAACTTTCCTCAATATAATATTTATGGAAATTCTGCAGTCTGGCCAAAACTAGTATACAGAATTGCATTCATACATAATTTCATTCATTTATTCCAGTTAGTATACTCGTATAGCACTTTAAAAGAGTAACCGCTTCAAACTTTCACTTCTAAAAGAAAACAAACAGACATTGACCATTCAGTGTTAACAAGAAAATTTGAATCAAGCAATAACGTTCGTTATTCGACGTTCTTGCTAATAAAAAATAAAAGGACCGCCACGACATGGCCCTTGCTCGTTTTGTTAGGGGAGAAACTGCAAGTAATATATTTTTGTCTGAGGGATAGCGAAAGATTTCATGATTATCTTACTAGAATAAGAAATGGTTACGTCATTGTGGCTTTCGTACTTTGCCACATCAGATTATACTCGGATAAATATCATTTTTCAAAACATATTGACGTTTTTGGGTTACATGAAATGATACGTAACAAAATTAATATTTGCACTTTGCACTACTGCCATTTCGAATAATGTATATTTGACAACAACTTGTAAGATTATTGTTACTTCTTATTGATTTCTACTGCTTACAGAGAGGGCTTAGCAGATATTCATGAGAAATAAGGTTCTTTATTACTATAACTTATCATACCTGATAACTATATTGTTGGGGAAATGATGCAAGTAAGTTAAAAAGAAGAACACACTGTACTTATATGAATATTGAAAATTCAGTGTCTGGCATTCTCGGTTTGTTTGACCACACCTCATCTTCTCCTGTGATTTTTGTTTCTTATATTTAAAAGATTTTAGATCCTACAATGTCCATCTTAATCCCACGCTTAACACAAATAGTAAATACGATCTACAGTAATTTCAACTAACTTCATAAATTTTGATGGCTAGAATATTCGTAGAACTTTTAGCTTAATGAAACGTGATCTGTTTTAATCACAAAACAAGATACCTTGTATGTAAATTTGACTCCATTATAAGATAAATTAATGCAGCGTGACTTTTGTAGTAGTTATATTATAATTAAGACTTTGAATGGCATTTGACTTGCAATTAGGAAAACCAAAAGATACCAATTTCTGACTGTTAAATATCAATCAAAATTATTTGAGAATTCAACAATACAACATGAATATAATAAATGCTACAGATTAGAGTTCGTTAGTTAACATTTTATGGACATAATCAAATAATTAACATTCTTAGAATTTGCTAATTACGGGAAACAATTTAAGTTGGCCATGAATTAGTATTTAAAAAGTTGAAGTTAAAATACATCGGACTACAGTCGGGCTTCACGAAAATACGACATAAACACCGACCTAGAAATTACAATACTCAAATTGAGGAAATAATTCTACTTAAGGACATCACTTAGGGTCTCATTATTTCAGTTAAGTAAGCAGTTGAATATTTTGTGAAAAACTTTCTTAAAATGGGAATACTTTTGCACACCATATCAGTTAAAGCGATGAATATAATATTATTTCTTTAATAAGCACTCAATCGTAATTTAAGTTTATTTAAAGGCTGCTTATAGCGGGCAATGTGCAGTTTTGATATAGTTTACGTTTGGTTTGTAGTTTAAATTGCAGTTTTTTGTTGACACCGTCATTTTAATGTATTGTGTAAGATTACAATATTTTTATAAGCGTAATACATTATATCTATGAGTTATATGACAATGAAAATCCATTTGGTCCCTTTATATGAACACTGACATTGGTAGGTAGTTTGTAATCCATTTCACGTTTCACATGAATTATAATTATATGGACTTCATTAAAAGAAGCTTAAAAGTGGATAATTTGAAAATTAATAATGTTTAACTAATGTAAGTATAAATTGCATTTGTATTTCTAAACTGTAGTAAAGGGATTTTGTTATATGTCTTCAAAATATGTTTTATAAGGAAAGTTTTATCCTTACCTAAAGTGATAATTTATTTCTAATCATCACTTTTATTTAGAACTAGTTGTTACCCGCGGCTCCGCCCGCGTATATGTCGGTTATCGCGGCAAATAGTAGCCTATGTGTTATTCTGATGTATAAGCTATATTACTGTAAAGTTTCATCCAAATCCGTTCAGTAGTTTTTGCGTGAAAGAGTAACAAACATCCAAACATCCATCCATCCTTACAAACTTTCGCATTTATAATATTACTAGCTGTTGCCCGCGGTTCCACCCGCGTATATAACGATGTTTGCGGCAAATAGTAGCCTATGTATTATTCTCATGTATAAGCTATATTACTGTAAAGTTTCTTCCAAATCCATTCAGTAGCTTTTGGGTGAAAGAGACAAAGTTTCGTATTTAGAATATTAGTAGGAAGTTTCAGACTCTACGGTTTATCACTGTTACTGAACCGGTGAGTAAAATATTCACATTTTTAGAAAGAAAGATCGCAATTTACGGTTGGAATTTTTTTCATGCCTGGCCTGCCAAAATGACTCTACTCTGCCTGATGGAAAGCATAAATATAATCCAAGAGTGGTGGTCACCATACTCATTGCGGACTCACTCATGGCGGCCTAGTGATGATTCTGCATTATTGGGCCTCCGGTCTCGCACTCACCAACGAAACACGACAGATTTTCTATGCGAGGGTAGTAACGCCCGGGTCGAGCCGGCCCGTTCGTGTTTAAATCACCGTGGCTCTACTACCTGGGTATTTACGATAACTAATCTTATCGAGGACTGTGAACAGGAGAACTGTCAGAACTGACTTATTTAATTAATTGTCTCGGGTCGTAGTGAGCCAGAAATCATTTTACTACAATACATTCCGGTAAACAACATTTATAGACTTTATGTTTTCTGCGTAAACATAAAGATTTCTTGTTCTCGACACACGTGAACAACCTACGTAGAGCTGCCCGTGGGAGAAACAGGGGGTACCCAAGTGAGAGATACCGGCTACTTTTAGAGATTGCCCCTCATTTTTATTTATTGTAATCGAGAAAGCCATCTTCAGAGGAAATTGCAAGCGCTTGAATTGGAATGGCTAGTTGGTGGCTATTATGGGGATCGTAGGTATCAATACTGTCTCTCCTGATGCCTCTCCGGTGAGGATGGTGACTTGTACAATATGCGTCTTAGCTCTGTGACGTGTAACCTGGTGCCGTTACACAATCTGGGCGCGTCCAGGTTACGCATAGGTATGACAGGCACACCAAGATTGAGCACTAATTTGTGAGAGGGCACTCCTGACAGTTCGAGGAAATTTAAAAACTCTACAGGGTACGTAGAAGCGTCGTCAGTTGTCATGACGGTGTCTATTGACATATAAGTCCCCAAGTCATCTGGAACTTGCTCCAATTTCTTTTTTTTTCCACCAACACGTTTGTAGGCGCCATGATAATTTTTTTTCACAATCACTCCACGTTAGCCAAGTTTTGTCCTAAGTTTGGAAATATCTTATTGATAAGGTTATCTTCCGAACTTACAACATTGCTAAAGTTATCTGACTATCAAAAGTTATTTGACTGATAGCGTCCGTCGGCACGCGACCTTCGCTGACCTCGAGAAGTGTTTGTGCTAATAGTCCAGACTCCTGATCATTGAAGAGCTCCGCCAACCGCTCAACCTTATTCCACAACGGTGAAGCCTTGAGGCACGGGTTTATCTCGTTTGCCGCAGTACCCCGGTTGATAACTGGCAGCGTCTGCCGGAAATCTCCTGCAAGCAAGAGGACTACTCCACCCAACAACATTCGATTGCCCCGAATGTCTTGCAAGCTGCGATCCAATGCTTCAATCGCTCGCTTGTGTAACATCGTGTATTCGTCCCACACAATCAGTTTGCACCATTGCATTACAGCACTGCGACTACTGCTTTTGCTGATGTTTCAAATGGGCGCTTGTTCAGTTGCAAGGTTTAGCGGGAGTTTGAACACTGAATGTGCGGTTTTGCCACCACTCAGCAAGGTTGCGGGTATTCGGGAGGACGCAACAGCCAGCGCAACTACTTTGTCTTTGCGTAACTGTGGTAGCAGCAAGTTCAGTAAGAATGTTTTGCTGGTGCTCCCTGGTGCGTTCAAGAAAAAAAGGACCCCCTTGTCCGCTAGCTATGCGCTTTGTTATGAGATTGAAAATTTGCCTTTGTTCTGGTAGTAACAGAGGCTCTATTTGAGCGACTTTAGCCCTCAAGGTAACAGTATCACAACCCAGCTCTATGACTAAATCAGTTAAAAGCTCTCCCGTTCTTTGTGGAGTAGGCAAATTTAAATCGGACAGCAGTTGCCCGACTATCAAAAAAATTTTGTCCTTGATAAGTTTCAGTGCTTCATTAAAAACTAAGTCATAGTTGACTTGTGCAGTTCCTTGATATCGGCGAGCAATAACTTCTGATAAAGCATTTTTATACTTGACCCATAACTGTCGGAGGTTGGAGAGTCCACATATGCTTACCATAATCGCAAAGAGATCTCTTAACATAGTCGCTGACCGGCACAACATAGCGTCCACCATCGTTGCGTTCCAGTGGTTGTCGTCTTCTAGTAATCCCATCGCCTTACACGTTTCTCGGAAAGTGGCCTTTTCTTGCCCATTGACGGTTTTGAGAACCTGAAAACTGGTGGGGCTTCGGAGTCTAGTGAGCAGCAACCGTACACAATAACATTCGAATTGTGTTATGTGTACGGTATACACTCTGCCCAGAGCATCTGAGGCCTTCACACCTGTCCATCCGTCGACGGGTGTGCCTTGCATGTGTCCTTTCCATTCTTTCCGAGACGCATTCCACGTGTAATACCCAAGGTATTACTTCTATATACAACAACGTCCGGGCAAACTCGTCAGCTTGGCACAGGCGGAAAATTGCGGTGAGGTGGTAATAGGCGGTGTTGCAACTCGGTCTCGCAGATTTACTTCGTAAAATACACGTGTCCGCCGTTTGGGAGGTGCACAGCAAGATGGGTCACTGTTGGGTGCCTTTGGTGCAACGGTAAACCAAGTATTCTCCATGCCGCTTCATTAGTATTCACATATCGGCCCACCCGAAACATCTGCACCTCATTCTTTGGGTTGATCATAACGTTACAGTGCTGCCTCTCGATGAAAATAGCCTGGTCATTGCCCTTATTTATGTTTTACATATATATTTGATAGCCTGGACCGAGCTGCAAAAGCGGTGAATATGGAACCACTTAGCTATTGTCCACGGACACGTTTTGTACGGTGCCTCTGAAGTTAATATTGACGCTACGCCTATTATTCTATTATTTTTATTTATTATTAATACATTGAATTTCAATAACTTTAATTCAAATACATTGAAACAAAATTTGCGACTGAATTCTGTCTCCCGAAATACAGGCTATGCCTAGCTTGGGAATCAGTACCAGTACTTATTATAGACAAACTGTCAAGTATTTATTGCACTGTATGATTTTAAATGTTATATCTTTGGTGTGAAATAAACATATATTATTATTATTATTATATAACAGCTAACCATTTTCGGCGACGGCACAGCAACAATTAATCCTGTCAAACGCTGCCATCACAAATTTGGCAGGCGCTTGAACATATATATATATACAAAAAGTAGTAAATATATAAGTATATAAAGTAGCCTATGTGTTATTCTGATGTATAAGCTATATTACTGTAAAGTTTCATCCAAATCCGTTCAGTAGTTTTTGCGTGAAGAAGTAACAAACATACACACTCACAAACTTTCGCCTTTATATATTAGTGTAAACATATATTATTATTATTATTATATAACAGCTAACCATTTTCGGCGACGGCACAGCAACAATTAATCCTGTCAAACGCTGCCATCAACAATTTGGCAGGTGCTTGAACATATATATATACAAAAAGTAGTAAATATATAAGTATATAAAGTAGCCTATGTGTTATTCTGATGTATAAGCTATATTACTGTAAAGTTTCATCCAAATCCGTTCAGTAGTTTTTGCGTGAAGAAGTAACAAACATACACACTCACAAACTTTCGCCTTTATATATTAGTGTGATATATATATAGTAGGATAAATGAGCATTAAAGTTGATTTTAGTAAAAAAAAGTTAATTTTGAACAGTACTACCACTACAAGTATTTAGTGCTCAGGATATCGACTTTACTTTATATAGAAATCAATTAATATGCAAAAAGAAAGTAATCGCTTGCCGACTTTCGAAGCATAGACTACAAAATATAGCTATAGAGATGAAATCATAGCAACGAACTGGCTTGAAACATCCTGAGTTTAACTCTATAATAAAAAGTTTTTTTGATATTTTCCTGACTTTGCTCGGTTTTAAAATATCCTTAAGCTTAATAATATATAATAAAATTTCAAAAAGCTTGAACAATATAAAGAGTTAAATTCACTTGTACTTATTCTATTATTTTAATTTAATTTACATCTGACCGTGTACCGGCTTCTGTCGGTACTTGAATTTCGTATATTGGTAGCCCGTGTGCTGAACTGAATTTGCGTTTAATGGTGATAAATGAAACAAGTGTTCTTTCGAAAGGTAAGTTGAAGTCTGTATTGCGAATGATATATTTTTACATGATTTGAGGAAAGTAGGGAGGTAGGGAACAACATGTTGACCAATGAGAACAATGGTACATCACGCCACCTTCGTGGTCCGATTGGTGACGAGCAAGCAGTGTTGCCAGACCACAAATACCACTTGTATGCGTGAACATGCCCCCGGCCTTGAAAGCAGACGCTTTCGAAATAAAGCGTGCAGCAGCATCACTTCCCCTCGTGGTCCGCATCGAAGAGAGGACAGATCTTGGCGAAGGCCCGACGTACAACGCCTGAAGCTGTCATGATGTCTGCGACTCTTGAAATCCCATCCTTTCCTGGGATGGACCGAAGTACTCGACCCATTGGCCATTTCAAAGGCGGAAGGTTGCTGTCCTTTATAAGGACAAGTGAGTTGTCTTTCAACTCCGTTTTGTTCTCTGTCCATTTTGTTCGCACCTGCAACTCAGAAACATATTCTTTGGACCAACGGGCCCAAAAATGTTGTCGAATTTGCTCCACCCTTTGATACCTCTTCAGCGTATGCTCAGGAATGTCATTGAAGTCGTCACAAGCTGGCGCAGTCAGCGATCGACCAACCAGAAAATGAGCGGGAGTGAGAGGAGAAAGGTCTCGGGGGTCCGAAGAAAGTGGAGAAAGTGGTCGGGAGTTAAGAATTGCTTCTATTTGTGATAGCACTGTGCCAAACTCCTCAAAAGTAAGGTGTGCATTTCCCACCACTCTGCGAAGATGGTACTTGCAAGATTTTACTCCTGCCTCCCACAAACCACCAAAATGAGGCGAATAAGGCGGAATGAATTTAAAGTCAATTCGTTGACTAATCGCGTAATCTTTAATTTCTGAATCGCATCTACGTAAAAACTCAGAGAAATCGTTCATCAATCCTACAAAATTGCGCCCATTGTCGGAATATATTTCTTTAGGTTTACCGCGTCGAGAAATAAAACGTTTGAGTGCCATTAAATATGCTTCACTAGTGAGGTCACTGACGAGTTCCAAATGTATTGCACGCGTCACAAAGCATACAAACAAACAAATGTACGCTTTCGATGTTTTAGCTCCCCTACCCTTACGATTAAGTATGAAGACTGGCCCGCAGTAATCTACTCCGCATTTAATGAAAGGAAAAGCAGGAGTTATTCTTTCCTTCGGTAAATTACCCATTTGTGGAGTTAAAGTTTTACCTTTATTGCGCGTACATTTAACACAGGCGTTCACTACGCGCCTAGACAGACTCCTGCCCGCCAAAGGCCACCAGGTTTCGCGTAAATGAGAAAGCAATGCCTGAGGTCCAGCGTGAAGGAGCTGTAGATGCTCATGACGAAACAATAATTCAGTAAAATGATGTTTACTGGAAAGTAAAATAGGATGCATTTTATCATAACTAAATTCATTTGAATTACTTAACCGCCCTCCTACGCGAATAATTTGACTACTGTCTAAATATAAATTTAATCGTTTTAAATTATTTTTACCCTTAATTTGTGCGTTATTATTCAAAAGGTTGTATTCGTTAGGAAAGCTTTCCATCTGGCACCACCGAGTTAAAACCATTTGAGACCCGCTCAACTCCTCGACAGTAAGAACACCGAACCGTTTATTAATTTTATTGCGACTATTGTGTATGAAACGTAACATATATGCGACGGCACGCTTCATACGCTTAAATTGTGAAAAACGGTGAAACGAAAAAGGAGTTAAATCGCGCGAATGAGTCACGAAAGAACAAATAGCCGACTTAACCTCGGGGAGTTCTACATTTGTTTCTATGTCAGTATAATAATTATCCAGTGAAAAACTAGGACTCCTCAAAAAATCGGGGCCTTCCCACCATAACCTACAGGAAGACAACTCTTCTAAGCAGACACCCCGTGAAACGAGGTCAGCAGGATTATCCTTGCCACTCACGTGGCGCCAAAGTACATCTTGTGTGAGCTCATGAATCTCCACCGTCCTGTTTTGAACAAACGTTTTAAGTTTATTTGGAGACATGCGCAACCAGCCTAACACGATAGTTGAGTCAGTCCAAAATACTGTGTTTTTGAACTCACAACGCAAAGAACTGCGTACCTTCTCGAGTACCCTAGCACCCAGTAGTGCACCGCAAAGTTCCAGTCTCGGTATGCTTAGTGGTTTCAATGGAGCAACGCGAGACTTAGAAAACAACAATCTTACAGTGATTGTATTATCTATATTTATAGTGCGCACATAGATGCAAGCGCCGTACGCTGTCTGCGATGCGTCACTAAAAATATGCAACTCCATATACATAGGTTCGCTACCTATAACGTGCCGAGGAGTATTTATTGTTTTGAGCGCCCGTAGAGAGATAACAAACCGGTTCCATGTTCGTGCGACGCCAGTTGGAACTGTGTCATCCCAACCTATTTTAAGAAGCCATAATTGTTGTAACAACACCTTTGCGAGAATAATCGTAGGACTTAGCAAGCCCAGAGGGTCGAAAATTTGTGAAATTGTAGACAAAATAAACCTTTTAGTTACCGACGCATTCTCGTTATGACACTGTGTATTAAAATAAAATACGTCGCCAACCTTGTTCCAGCCTAGTCCCAACGTTTTAGAGCTGATATTTTCGTTGGATTTAATTTCTTTTGAATAGTCGGTTTGGTCATTATTATATGGAAAGTTATAAACCCACTTTCGAAGTGAAAAACAACCAGACTGTAACGTATTGTTTATATCCGTGCATAACTGTATTAATTTCGATTTATCGTTATTTCCGGATAAAAAATCGTCTACATATATGTCCTCCAAAATAGCTCGTTGAACCTCAGGGTCGGATGACTCAATTCCCAACTGCTTTAAGCATCTCACACTAAGGAACGGCGCGGATGCGGTACCATACGTAACGGTGTTTAATTGATAAATCCGTAGAGGTTTCGACGGATCATCACGCCACAAAATCATTTGAAACCGGCGCTGATCCTCGGCTACTAAACAATTTCGAAACATTTTCTCGACGTCAGCGCATGCAACAAATTTGTGCCGTCTAAAACGGAGAAGAATGGATATTAAGTCACCTTGTATAGGAGGCCCGACAAGTTGTAGGTTGTTGAGAGACTTGCCGGAAGACGATGCTGCGCTTGCGTCGAAGACAACACGCAGCTTAGTTGTAGTGCTATGTTCTCTCAGTACGCCGTGATGCGGCATAAAGTAGCATGGATGACTATAAGAGTCTACCGGATTCATATGACCTAAGTACAGGTATTCCTGCATAAATTGCGTATATAATAACTTGTAGTCAGGAGAACGTAGTAAACGTTTCTCCAATGCGAAGAAGCGTCGTTCAGCTTGCGTATATGATTCGCCTAAAAGATCAGGTGACTCAATGGAATGCGTACACAAAACCTTCCTTCACTATTACGTGTAGTGGTATGAAGAAAATGATCTTCACATGCACGCTCTTCCGGAGTCCGCGTATCCCTGACCTTAGGAAGCTCTTCGACCTCCCAAAACAAGCGAAGTTGCGAATCTAACGAACTACTAAAGTTACAATGAACGCGCCTCTCAATTTGCGTATTATTACTAACTAAGCCAGAGATAATCCATCCTAGCTTAGTGTTTTGTAGGTAAGGACCGTTGGACAGTCTCATTCTGCCTTCTAACAACAAGTCCCAAAACCTATCTGCGCCTATTAAAATGTCTATATTTTTTAATTCTAAAAACTGTGGATCCGCAAGACTTACATTATATGGAATCAAGAATCGCGTGTTTAGTGGACACAATGCCGTCAATATAGACGTTATCTGTGATAATACAAAACAAGTAATGCGTGTTTTGAACGTATTATCGATTCGCGATTTAATTTCGACGTTACAAGTTTCCGAACATTGTATCACCGAGTCGCCTACCCCTTTAATTACATAAGTAGAATTTATCATGGGAACGTTAATTAATTTACAAAAAGATTTTGTTATGAAACATCGCTGACTACCACTATCAAGTAGTGCGTGTGCCCGATGATAAACACCGTGAACGTCAGGCACTTCGACGACAGCTGTCGATAATAGAACTGAGTGCATATCTATAGAATTGTTATGCATTTGTGCGTTGCTAACTTGAATGGGGCGTGATTCCGCGGCGGTTGAGGCAGCGGGGCCGGAGGGTGTCATCGTTGCGCCTACGACTTCACTCCTCGCTAGGCCGCCAGTCGTATTATTGGAATGCAATGTAACTAGACTCTCGCCGTTATCATTATGAATTAATGAATTATGTTTGCGATTACATTTACGACATGGCCCAAACACGCATTTATTAGGAGTGTGACCCGAACGTAAACAATTCTCACATAGTTTGTGCTCGCGAATGAAGTTTAACTTTGAATTTAAGTCACTATCGATAAATTTCTGACAAGAATAAAGTTGGTGATTCGCGTTACATTTTAAGCACGTCCTTTTGTAGCGAGACGAACGGTTATCGTTGGACTTATGTGTAGACACATTGCAGTGTGATGTATTGTGTGAATAGTGTTTTTTATTTTCAATTTGTGTTTGTGGTTTGTTGTGTGATAAATGCAACATTTCCAACACATCCGCTCGGTCCTTAAGGAAGTTAATCAATTCATGTACTTTGATTATGCGTTTAGAATCTTTCTCGTTCGAGGTTAGTGTGCACTTACGCGTCTCCCATTCGCGTTCTGTCGTTCTATCTAACTTTGACACAATTATATAAATGACAAGCGTATCCCACGAATCGGTAGGTTCGCCTAGTAATTTCAATGCGCGTAAGTTTTTTAATATAACGTCAATAAGCTTTCTAATGTTGGACGGCGACTCTTTTGTTAATGCGTTTATATTAAACAAAGCCCTTACGTGATTGTGCACTAAAAGTCTATTATTATTGAATCTATTTAGCAATAATTCCCATGCGACTTGATAATTATCAGAAGAGAATTCTACAGAATTAATGACTAATTCAGCGTTGCCTTTTAGAGACGACTTTAAATAGTGGAACTTTTGAATGTTACTAATCCGTTTAGAGTTATGTACTAACGATAAAAAGGTATCTCTAAACTCCAGCCAGTGCTCATACGATCCGTCAAAGGTGGGTAGGGAAATGGTTGGAAGTTTAACCGACTGCGATTGTTCGGTACAGCAATAGTTGTTGGTACCGTCAGTGACCTCGCCATCGGTCTGTATGACCTCCGCGCGGGCTAAGATGCTGTAGTATGAGGTTTCGAATGATTCTCTGTAATCTAATTGGTCAGATATCTCACTATCGGAAACGATTTCTTCGATTTTGCTTTGAATCGCGTTGAATTCGTTAAATAAACTAGTGGCGCCTTTGATACGTAATTTTAAGTCTATGCGATCTCGAGACGAAATTAAATTATCACTGTCTTCCAACGTATCTAAATGGTTGGAAAACTTGGTAAGTCTACCTTTTATGACGCCGCGTTTTCTCACTAGGTCACGAATTACCGTAGGATCGGCACACCCAAGATTAGGGGACCTTTCGCGTGATTTAATTGTAGCATTGTCGATATCTAACACAAGAGGAGATTTATCGCGAGACTTAGCACTTTCCGTCATTTTGGTGGGTAGTAAGAACAGAAGTACTTACAGTTGGAAGGCTTGAACGACGTATAGCCGTAATATCACCGTGACTAGATGATTTAGGCAGTTCGAGACTCCGATGCGGCAAATGTTACTGAAATCAGGTTGGGCACAGGTATCACAAAGAGAACTAGGAGGTGATTGGGGAAGAGAGGATGGTTGGTCTTGCCAAGTTGCGTATAATTTGCGATGAACAGCCAATCCAGCTCTCGTCCAATGCGCGCTTAGCCTCCAGTTGCCTTTGCTCTTGATGCGTTTTTGCGTTTTGGTTCAGCAGCAGCAGGTACAACCAGTAGTTCCACAGGATGCTGATTCGTATGATCCGGCTCGAAGGACCATATGTACCGGCTTCTGTCGGTACTTGAATTTCGTATATTGGTAGCCCGTGTGCTGAACTGAATTTGCGTTTAATGGGATAAATGAAACAAGTGTTCTTTCGAAAGGTAAGTTGAAGTCTGTATTGCGAATGATATATTTTTACATGATTCGAGGAAAGTAGGGAGGTAGGGAACAACATGTTGACCAATGAGAACAATGGTACATCACGCCACCTTCGTGGTCCGATTGGTGACGAGCAAGCAGTGTTGCCAGACCACAAATACCACTTGTATGCGTGAACATGCCCCCGGCCTTGAAAGCAGACGCTTTCGAAATAAAGCGTGCAGCAGCATCACTTCCCCTCGTGGTCCGCATCGAAGAGAGGACAGATCTTGGCGAAGGCCCGACGTACAACGCCTGAAGCTGTCATGATGTCTGCGACTCTTGAAATCCCATCCTTTCCTGGGATGGACCGAAGTACTCGACCCATTGGCCATTTCAAAGGCGGAAGGTTGCTGTCCTTTATAAGGACAAGTGAGTTGTCTTTCAACTCCGTTTTGTTCTCTGTCCATTTTGTTCGCACCTGCAACTCAGAAACATATTCTTTGGACCAACGGGCCCAAAAATGTTGTCGAATTTGCTCCACCCTTTGATACCTCTTCAGCGTATGCTCAGGAATGTCATTGAAGTCGTCACAAGCTGGCGCAGTCAGCGATCGACCAACCAGAAAATGAGCGGGAGTGAGAGGAGAAAGGTCTCGGGGGTCCGAAGAAAGTGGAGAAAGAAGCCGGTACAGACCGGTTTCGCCTTATGGCATTCATTGAATTTACACCTGATCGGTTTCGCCTTATGACATTCAGGAACGCCATAAGGCGAAACCGGTCAGGTGTAAATTCAATTAAAGTAGTGGAATAAGTACGAGTGAGTTTTATTCTAGAATGTATTACAACAAGTTTCATCAAGTGCCGACAATCGAGAGTATAAATTATAATATTAAGAGGTTGCGCAAATGAAAATCAGTACGAAAAACCTAAATTTTAACGTCAAATAACCTTTTTTCATAATAGCACAGTATGTCAGAAATATGACGAAATTAATTAAAAAGACAGAAATTTGCATAAAATACAATATTAATATTCAATATGTTACATAAATTTTGCATTTAATACATGTATCAATTAATTAACGATATTAACTGCAATCCTTTCTTTTGTTTGCCAATGGCGACGTCTCTTCTGCGATGCTCAGTTAAAGAAATTCTTAGCAAGAATTTCTGTTTTACTCTTTGATTGAATTGTAGTTTTTTTTTTTTAATAAGTTAAGGTCCCGTTTGCAATAACATCGTCTACCTTGAGACTGTTTAAGGAGTATCTGATGTAGTGTTACAGTATTCGGTTTTCTTGCGAATACCGAACAACTCAAAGACATTTTTTTTTCTACCCGTAACGAAGTCACTAATAGATTTTGTGGTCAAATTGAAGAGTTTTCTCAACCAATCGTTTGATGTCCTTTTTCTTTCTATTTTTTCCAAACTTAAATCATTTGAAATTAAACGTACGATTCAGCATTTTTAGACAAACGTATCACTTAACAGAGGGATATCTCGAGTAATACTTATAATGCTAAACCTATAATACGTAAAAATGCGAAATCAATGTTAATTTCAGATAGATACCAAAGTTGTATGTATCTTGGCCAATGTAAGTGATTTTTTAAAATTAATAGTAGGTTAAAAATCCCAATAACCATCACATCCAATTCGGATCGGATTAATGGAGAAAGAACCCCTTGAATACTGAACGGGAAAATTATTCTAAGATTAACCTCCAAGCTATATCACTTAAAGTTGAAGATTCCTTAATGTCTTCTCTTGTATAAGTTTCACTTTCTAAGATGTTTTGGGGATGACTTTCGTCCAAGATTCTCACTGTCTCATCAAGCAAATCCTTTATTTTGAAATATTCTAAAAAAAAATGTCTGGAGCACTAAGCGATACAGAAGAACACTGATCTAACGCTCCTCTCATTATTAATTACTAATGGTGTAAATAAATCATTCTTAATCAAAACACGCTCCATAACTTAGTCCTGTAGCTGCAGTATCAAAGCAAATACTAATGATATGACGACGTAGGTACATTTAATTTGTCGACCTTTTTTGAGAACAACTTTGGGCTTTCTCGTGCCTTATTAAGTAACCAAACCTCTCTCTTTTACTCTTTTTACAATCTAAATATGCTTAACTAGTTTAGTATAACACACTAGTAGTACTTACTAACCTCCACTGTAAAACAAAACATAGTAATTTTTTTCCCTACAGTGATCCCGTATCATCTGTATGAGAAAATTTAATTGGCGTTGCGCAACCTGGTATCAAGAATTCCAGAAATGTCTGATGAAAATTAAAAAAAAAATACTTATCTTCATCATCATCATCTATAATAAAGTACGTTTAATTACATTCTTGATTAAAACTCACTTGTACTTATTCCACTATTTTATTTTATTTTACACCTGACCGGTTTCGCCTTATGGCATTCTCAAAGGTTATAAAATTTTCATATGTAACATTTTCATGTTGTCATAAAGAATAATTCGTTCGTTCATAAAACTAATACTAACACACATATCAATATAAACACTGATAAACGCTCAAAAATAATCCTAAAGTAATAATCTCTACCAGTATTTGAAAAAAGCAATCGTACGGTACGCATACCTAAATGTATAAATTACAAATGGGTCAGACAGGACGTTTTGGCGAGGACGTACGAAAACAGTTCTGTTACAAAAAGCAAAATGTAATTCTACGTTTTGATTCTTATCCGGGTGCCTTACATCTTTTTCCTTTATAAATTACTGTGTTTTCGTGTGTACGTATTTAGAAACACTGTTGGAGTTTGAAGTTTTAATAAGATTTTCTTTTGTAATTTGTAATTGGATGGTTGTTCAACCGTGAACGTTAGATATATTTTAGTAAGAAAATGTTTTCATGGTACACTGGTTCTTAATAAATATTTTAGTATCAGCGTATATTAACTAATAGGTATAAGTAATTCCTATTTAAAATGCCTGTACATTGTGTGTTATTATACTCGTAATTATTGAATTCAAATTGTGAAATGTAAACTGTGTTTTCCAGACAAAACGCAGGTTTCAATAAATCTGAAGATATATTGCATTGTTCGTAACAGTAGGTGTTCAAAAACTAAGGAATAATAAAGAAATGTTAGTTCAGCACGTTATTTTATTCTTAAATAAGGTCTAGTGAGAACATATAATTTTTACATGAAACCTACATGGTTTTATATTTTTTACATACTTATAAAAAATAGTTGCTTAAATATTGATTATTAATCTTTACATTTCTTTCTGTGCAAACCATGAGAGATTTTTATTTAAAGTATTCATAAGTTGAAGCTGATTACAGAGTGTTAAGTAACCAGCAGTAGACTGTTAATGATAATGATATTAATATTTTTGACATTTAACACGCAATGCCATCAAGTTCCAAACTAAGCAGAGCTTGTACTATGTACGTACCGTTTAATGAAGCACGCAATAACAATGTATAATATATATAAGACGAAGCATATTATATATCAAATAAATTGTTAAGGAAACTTTTATGATAGAGAAAGTAATCGTTCGTTATAACTTACCAGTTTTCCTTATATCTCCTCTGTGTCCCACATTAGTATGTTTTAGGTCTTTGCTCGTTTACGACTCACTTGTGACTTTTGATATTGGTATTTAAGGAAATATTAACTAATACATAATTTAATAAGTTTGAAATTATCACACAGTCTCGGTAGCGTAGAGGTAGCGTTAGTCTTCGATTCCCGAGTCATATCAAATATTTTTATTTACAAAAAAAATATATAATGCATTTATATAAGTTGTCTAGTACCCATAGTACAAGTTCTTTTTAGTTTGGGACTAGATGACGTTGTGTGTTAAATGTCAAAAATATTAATATCATCATTATTAACAGTATAATGCTGCTTACTTAACATTCTGTCAAGTGTATAATACTTTAAATATAAATCTATCATGGTTTGCACAGAAAGAAATGTAAAGATAAATGATCAAATATTTTAGTAACTATTTACATCTAAATTAAATAATTTTATAAATACTACTATAGCAACTCCATTTTTTGTTTATATGTTGAACAGATTTTAATTAAATTAGAAATGTATAATTTATGTAATTAATAGCTGACCCAAGTTCGTCTACATCTCTTTTCAATCATGCTCAGCTCCTTTTGGTCTAAGCGTGACGTAAATTGTCGTGATGTAAATTTAGGCGTGTCAAAACACACTAAAAAAAAAGTGGAAATCGGTTAGATAGTTTTGGAGAAAAACGTGATACGAGAATTTCAAATAATTATAATTCATAACTGTATGAAGGGCTGGTTATAGTTTACCTCCGAATTTCTAGGTATTCACAAGTGAATTTAGGCAAAACTGCAAGTAACCATTACAAGAAAACCATTGAGATTGAATAATCCCAAAAATAAACACAAAGATAAAAAAGTTTTTATTCTACTCTACATATTTGTATATTCGCAATTCAACGCGATTTCTCTTCGTATTACTTACTACCAATGTGACGTAGGTAAAGTGGAAAAACATGTCAGGTAGGATAAAAGCTTTTTGACCCATACACCTTTTCCATATCCTTAATCGTAGATAATATGCTATCAATTCAAATATAACTAAAAAAAATCTTCTGCAATAAAAGTTTTCCCAGGGCGTGGATGAGTCTGCACTCAACGAACGTATTCAACCCACACCATAAGCCGAACTTGATTGGACACTTTCGAATGCATCGAAGTGAGTTTTCAATTCGTACCTACTTGATTTTTAGATACATTTCTAGAATTTTATTCTTAACTAGTTGTTGCCCGTGGCTTCGCCCGCGTATTTGTCGGTTATTGCGGCGAATAGTAGCCTAGGTGTTATTCTGATGTATAAGCTATATTACTGTAAACTTTCATCTAAATCCGTTCAGTAGTTTTTTCGTGAAGAAGTAACAAACACACTCTCACAAACTTTCGCCTTTATATATTAGTATAGATAGATTATACTTGTTACGTGTACAAAATTATTCAGTTTTACTACAAAACATTTGCTGTTATTGCTTTTTGGAGATTCCATTAGTTAATATAACGACAATAATAAGCGTTTTTTCATTTATGACTTTGACCCGTTGCTGACTAGGAATAAAAGTGCAGTACTTGTTAGTTCTATAGTTTTAAGTTTTTTTAAATGCTCAGAAATGTTTCAGCATTTTAAGAGATACACTATACATTACCACCTTTTAACGGGGTGGTGACACTCTGTATTCTACATCCACTTCACGGAAAATCCATCATCAGACGGAAAATCTATCATTACACGGAAAATCTATCATCACACGGAAAATTCGTCATCACACCGAAAATCCGTCACCACACAGAAAATCCATCTGTAAAAGAGAAGTTTCATGTTCAAACTTAACTAAGAAAATTGGTATATGAGAAGAATTAAAGTAATGCAAATTTCTAAAAGGCACCCCTATTTCATAGTTTAATATAAATTAAACTGTTTAATTAGGAATATTCAAATTTTTTGATGAACCCAAAAAATACGTCATATATTTGACCTGTAGATTGAATTTTTTGACGCTTGTATATTACCTACATAAAGTTATAAAGAAATAATTTAAATATTTTCATTGGGTTTTTTTACTTTCCTAGTATTTTAACTTAATTTTAAAGTAGATTACTTAGGTTTCTTAGGTGTACAATTATAGTACTGATAACGCAAGTAGTATATACATACCCATAAATAGATATGCATCATTTCTATTTATTTAACTCTCATGACTATTAAGCGGTTGAATCAATTTTTATAACTGTTAGATTCTTCTTTATAGCACGAATATGAGTTTATCCATACAAATAAATAAAATTGGAGTATATGTTTGTAATATTAAAATAACTGCTTTTTAATAAATGCATATGTAAACAAGATACATGTACCGAAATAACATTTTTTTTTTTAAATTGTCTGATTGTCTGTCTATCTGCTTGTTCCGGGTAATCTCTGAAACGGCTGGACAGATCTTGATGGGACTTTCACTGGCAGATATTTGATGATCGAAGGAGTTACTTAGGCTACTTTTGTTTAGACTAGCTTTGTCCCGCGGCCTTACTTGCTGTGCGACAATAACCGCGAGTAACACCGCGGGGTTCAGCTAGTCAACAATATAAATATGAAAATGATGAAATAAATGAAAAGCACTATTAACGCCGTATTTTTAAAACAGTTTTTGAACTTCATTTTATCATTCATCACTTTATATAAAAAAAGATTGATGACTAGTTAAGATAAGAAACTTCTCCTTTAAAAGATAGGGAAGATCTTTTACATAAAAACAGCGAAACTGTTTTACGTCGTGAGCCTTGGATATTAAATAGGAGAAAAGTTTTTGATATCGTTATGACCTCGACCCTTTCCTAAAAAAATAATATTTAAGTACATAAATCTCTCCATTACATAGTTTACATAATAAAATGTTGTGATGCTGAATTTGGCGAATTGTGGTGATAAAATAAGTTTTATTAATGCTTAAAACAGAAATTTGAAATACACAAAAATGCATATTTTCCTTACGTTTATTGTTTTGTTGTTTGCAGTTTACTTATAATTACCCTGGTTATTTTATCAATAAGCGCACTTAAACTTTTAATTTTCAAATAAATATATTTTTTAAATTATTTTTGGTCATTATTTTGCTAGCAATAGATTTGGCAATAATGTCATGACGACGGCATAAAATAATTATGTTGAAAATGGCTGCGGAGCATTCAACAAACAAAAACTTTCTGGATTATTTCTTTCTGGTATCTTGTAGCTCTTTTAATAAACAGAAAAGTGTAGATTCTAAACGAAAATTTATAGGTTTCTTATTCACAGGTAGATACGTTAAATTAACAACTGAGTTTGAATCGAAATCTAAACTTCCAAAATTAAGCTAACATATAATCTTTTTAAACGTATTTTAAGTCAAATTAGCACTTTAACTATCTTACATATGAAGGCGTATTTCACAGGTTATGTATCATTAGACTCAACGCTGATCAGGCTCAAATGCGATAAAAGTGTGTCAACAGGGATTAGGAGGGACGATAAATTGCTTCCTTAGCTCAACTTATTATATCTGGTAAATACTAAGAAATACGGAGGCACAGACAAATAAGATAACAAGAGGATTAATGAAATAATGTATTACGGTAACAAATGAAATAAAAAACGTATATAGTCGTGTATAGGAAATATTGAAATTCAACTAAAATTAAATACAGAAAGCGACTACGTAAAAGACTGCACGTCTGGTATTATTAAAGTATTGATTTTACTATATAACAATAGAACATTAAAGGTTTAACTTTGATTGAACTTCTAAACATTATTGGAGAAATAAACCAAATTCCTAATGTGTTTATTAAACTGGCACCAAGACTTATTTTACAAAAATAAAACATGATGATTGCATACTCATATATTATGATCTGTGTGAACGATCATTATGATGTGTGGGTTAGAAGAAAAACAGAATTGATTATTTTTTTTTTTTTAAATTATGTAACCTTTGAATATTCGTAATATAATTTATCAAAATAAATCAATTATTTTATGGGCATTTGCACTGACGCACTGTACAAACAGTACGAACTTGCAAAAAGGCAATATAATCAGGTATTATAACTGTTAAATAGAATAGTGTCAAAGTATTGAGTGTCACGTAGTAAACTAGCTTTTGCCTGCAGCTTCACCTGCGTGTTTTTCGATTATCGTGGTAAAGAGTAGCTTTCCTGTCCTTTCTCGAGAATCAAAGTAACATAAATGTCAATTTTAATTGAAATCGTTGCAGCGGTTTAGCCGTTAAAGCGTAACAGAGACATTCTGTCTAACAGAGTGACTTTTAAACTAGTAATTTTAGTATTATGGAGAAAGATCCATACTAGTCCATATTTTTAATTTTACTTGGTATATATGAAATATTGTTATTGCAATAAACTGTTCCTTTATATATTAAGGATTAAATGTGAATACAAGGAGCAGGTGAAACAACAGATGAAGTTTCTTATACATTTTGCACAACAGCAAGTTTGTGAAACTTAGGTTATCTACGACCCCTTCTGGTATTTTAGTACACGTCGTTATTATTCCACTTTGAGTAACGAACTATGTTGAAGAATAAACAGAGCTTCCACCTGTTTATTTTTTAAGTCTAGCTAAAGAGTAACAGTTTTGTCGGTGTATGCATTTTTGTATGTTCCTCTATAGCGCGTAAACTGCTGAACCGATTTTAATGAATTCATATTATATTTCATGTGTCAATAGATTCATAATTATAGCCCAGATGACATACACTAGGTAAATTTTTATCAAAAATTAAAAAAAAAAAACTTGAAGAAAGAGACTGTTAACTTAATGGCAAATAGTATTATATGGCTGTTATTACATATTGTGTTTCTTGCTTGCAAGTTTACATTAATAACTATACATTAATAAATTTACATTAAAAATAATGCAACTAGCGTAAATTTTTAATTCTATTTAACAAAATATAATTAAAAGTTTACGCTAGTTGCAATATTATTAATGTCATACCTAAAACTTGCAAGACAGCAACACAATATGTGATAACAGCTATATTATGATTCTCTTTACCATTAAGTTAACAGTCTCTGAATACCTGAAAGATTTATCTGATACTAATAAGACATGCGAAGGTATATGATATAAGGATACTGAGTTTTTAAATATATAATACACAATAACAAAAAGAAAACTTGAAAGTAACCTTACAGTAAACCGTGTTTCCAGAGGTGTACTTATAGTAGGCCAAAACCCTTTTTAAGAAGAGCACTGTGTCCAGCAATGGAATAATTAAGACTGTTAATAAAAATGAGATAGAGAGATATCTCCTCGGCCGGTGGGGCGTAACTAGCGCTAAAACTTAAAAAGTGAACTACTAATGCGACACAAAATAACACGTTTTGTATATTATGAGTTTGTTTGACAGATTCTTAAATAAAAAATATCTTTTATGGATTCAAAACAAAGTATCAAACAAACAAAGTTACTGGGTCGGAATTATAACGAGTTCGCACTCTTTTTATTGCCATGACGCGAGCTTAAATTTGCGTTAAAGTAAGTGTTGAAATAGGGGTATTCGAAGGCTTACAACTTTTCCGTCACCTTTCGTATTATCGCTTTACTTGTGGACATATTTATAATACGTAGTTATGTGAATTCTTTTTAAGTAAATACGAAGAATGTTAGCATATTTTTTGACATACTTAATGTTTATTCAAAGATTGTTGTATGTCTGAACTTCAACAAAAGTACAATAAATAGCGGTTCAAGTCATATTGAGCAAAGACATTCAAAACATAGGTGATCGGATGATCTATATTTATCATAAGTTTTACTATATTCCAATTATCCCTAAAATTTGTGTTGAAAATTCTGTGAGGTTTTCAAAAGCCGGCTTCTGTGTATTTATATTTCAGACCCCTTCAGTATCATCTCATTAACCCCTTATCATTTTTTGAACGCCACCCTGCCTAAATGCCTATTTACATCTTTTAAGGTGTGCGATAACCGCTTAACTTTTTTCAACCTTGTTCTTATCTTGTACAAAATTATAATCACATTATAAATGATCTTGGAACCATGACTCGGTTTTTTTGAAACGGAATGGTAAAAATCTTCTAGTTCACAGTTTCAGTTCAGTATTATCTTAGCCGAAAGACGTCCATCGAAAGATAAGGGCACTAAAATTAAATTATATGCATATTTATGCGCACATAATATATTATTGTTACTATCTAAATATTGAAAAGATTTAAACGTCTCTTTATTAGAATCCTTTATCAACTGAAGATGTTTATACATTAGTTTGTAAACAATGATTATGTGTTAGAAAAGCTATCATAAACCTTATTTTACACATCAAATGTTAATAGGTGATAGATGGATCCCATAGAGTAGTTTGATGACATAGATTTATATGACCAATAGATTTCCCTTTTCTTTTATATAGAACACGGACGGAAGCAATAAGTCTTGACTTACTTGGCTAAACTCGACTACTAAGCCTACCTATATTTCAACAAATGGAAAATAAGAGAGTTTTTCGACTTTCAAATGTAGAATACATCTCGATGACAAATGAGTATCATTTATATGCCACTATGAATATATGATCTTAATGTGGTACATTATTCACAAGATTAATAAAAGATTAACTATGTAAAAACTAATGGTTTCTGAAATGATATTTTATTTTGAAACGGGTTTTTAAAATACTTTTTAAATCCTCTCGTTGGATAAGGGCTAAAATGTAGAAAAGAATAATTGTATTTTACATGATGTTATTGGTAGCCATTTATTCCCCATCAAAGCTTTTAACACGGTAATATGATATACGTACCTACTTCGTTCGACACATCCTAAAAATACTTTTGCCTTGATAACTCTTAATTCTAATGTTACACATTTATGAAATAAGTTTGTTCTTATGAATAAAATCGCACGTATCATTTGGTAGAATTATATTCCACGACATCTTTAGGGAAAATTGATTTTGTTGGTAGGAGAATCTATAACCAGACAAATGGAACCAGACGATGTTAAAAGAAGTGAGATATTGACTCATAAATAACGTGAGTCTTCTATTTTGACCTCGAAGTCTATTCTTATACAGTGCTCACAGTTAAATAAAAATGAGTTTCGAAGGCTGTTTTATTTGTTAATGATCTACGGGTACTGGTAGGTAGTAAATTAGCCCGTTTAATTAAACATCTGATATTAAGATAAGATTTACAATGGGTTGTCATTTGATAAACTTTAAATGAGAGAGAAGTGTGTCATACCAATATTCCCAACTAAACAATATGTAAGTAAACATAGTCAAACGGATAAAAATTACGATACGGGTGTTTTCTATGTATAATATGTAAGTATTTACAAAAAGAAAGTAAGTATGTATTTGTATCAGTTGTCTAGTACGTATAACACAAGCTCTGCTTCGCTTGGGACTAGATGGCGTTGTGTGTTAGATGTCCGAAATATTTATTTATTTATGTATATATATATATGTATATAAATTCTAAATAAACACAAAAACGTAAATTATAATAACAACTTCATCGTCTTAAAAGATTTCTCCACGAATGAACTATTATTTATTATGTAAATTATCTTACCTGCGTCTTCGCAACGTATACACGTTACATCGATTACATCGGTTACATCGATATACATCGATTAAATAAAATCTCAAAAGTATTTTTTGTTCAAAATTTAATTCAAAGGTTTTCTATGTAATTTTTACTTTTTTCACTTAAAACTTCATAAGTCTACATAAAGCCATATGCCTGCATTGATTCTTAATCAATCAATCTTTGGATAATGCAGAGTAAGAATAAGAAAAAAATTAAATTAAAATAAAAACTTTTTCTGTACATGTTATAATATACATTATGTATATTATAACTTTCGTTTATTATAACTTTCGTCCTGTATCCATTCTCCCGATTCTTTCTAAAGTGCTTGAAGGTATTGTCCGGAACCAACTGAACAGTTATCTTTCCTCTAACGGCCTGCTGAGTCCATATCAATCTGGTTTTCGCTCTGGTCATAGCACTACCACCGCATTAGTAAAAATTACAGATGACATACGATTCGCTATTGAAAATAAACAATTAACGGTACTTGTACTACTGGACTTCAGCAGCGCCTTTAACTCTGTTGATTTCGACATCCTCTTAGGCATCCTATCGTCTCTAAATGTTTCTGACCCTGTAATTGCTTGGTTTAGTTCTTATCTTCGGGGGCGCTCGCAGCTGGTTCGTTCAGAAGAGACACCCTCTAACTGGTGTGATCTAGTTGCGGGTGTGCCCCAGGGTGGCGTGTTATCTCCTCTACTCTTCTCCATTTTTATAAATGCTGTCACGAATGTTATTTCTTCTCATTATCATCTTTACGCAGACGATTTGCAGTTGTACCGCCATTTCAAGGTTAATGAATTGGCGGAGGCTGTCACTGCCATCAATAATGATCTACTTAACATCTATTCTTGGGCAAAATCGTTTGGGTTGCTTGTCAATCCTGCAAAATCTCAAGCCATCATTATTGGTGGCAGGTACATGTATTGTAGGCTCGACCACACTTCGCTTCCTCCAGTACTATATAATAAAACTGTTATTCCATATTCGACTGAGGTTAAAAATCTTGGTATTTTTATGGACTGCAATTTATCATGGACCACACACATAGCAGAGGTGAGCAAAAGGCTTTTTGGATCGTATCACTCCCTCAAACGTCTTCAAAGTTTTCTTCCTTTTCAGACTAAAGTACTACTTTCTCAATCCCTTCTCCTTCCCCTTCTAGACTATGCTGATATCTCTTTTCTCGACGCTACCGAAGAACTCTGGGACAAACTTGAACGAATGCAGAATTTGTGCATCCGATTTATATTTGGTCTGCGAAAGTTCGACCATGTCACAGATTTTCGAAGAAAACTAAATTGGCTACCTATTCGGCGGCGACGAGATGTCCACATCCTCTCCTTACTCTTTTCAACGCTACACAATCCCAATTTTCCGTCATATCTTCGTGAGCGTATCGAGTACTTTGTTCCCAGGAGTAACCTCTGCCGTTCTTCCTCTTCTCTTCTCCTTCGTACCCCTTCACATAAGACAAGTCACTATGACAAATCCTTCAGTGTTGCGGCTGTGCGGCTGTGGAATGCCCTGCCACTGGAAATACGTACCAGTCCTTCTCTGAATGTCTTCAGGAGGAGAACCAGAGAATATTATCTCTCGCTTGAATGATCAGGCCCTTGGTATGTATATGTATGTATATATGTCTATCTTTACATCTATATATTATATATTATGCAGCATCATCTGTCTACTTATTAGTCTTATTACTCGTAGTACACATGACCTCGCCCTAACAATCTTTGCTATCCTCTTTGCACTCTACGGTTAGCTGGAAGATAACTCATGTTTGGGTTAAGCTCGCCTTTGTACGTCTTATTTCCTTAAATATAAACTGTTTATCCATTTGTGTACAATAAAGAATAAATAAAATAAATAAATAAAAATATATGACCACGAATGCGAAATATTAGGATAAAGTTAAACAAAAACATTAAATAGAAGTAAATCCAGGCTCGTTATTAATTATGCGAAACATGGAAGAAGAAAAATACGGAATGCCGGCAGCATTCCGTATTTTTCAAAAGTAACGAAATATTTTTAGAAACTGTATTGATCTAGATTTTTTGAATTAAGAATTTCTGACAGTTCTTTTAATTTGTCTAGTTTATTATAATTTAACTTTTGTAAGTATTGAATTGTTTTTTAAAAGTAATCATTCGCCTTTCATATTAGGTCCCTCGTATTTTCCGTAAGACGTAAAGTTTTTACATCTTATTTTAATTCTAATTGTCTGGGAGGTAGTTAATACAATGTCACATTGCCTTTGATCGTCGAACTAATATCTTGTTAACTGAATTATCTGAGAATTGATGTCAATAGACTTCATCTTTTCAGATTTTTGTCTTCATAGTCAGCACATTGGATGAATTGTATTTGGCAATGACTGTGAGTATTATTAAACTAATAGTAATTCTTAAACTTTTTTATCGAGATTCTTTATCTTTAGAATTAAGTACCTGGCAACCAATATTCTAGAAATATTAAACATTTTATATTTTAAGACATAAATATAAAAAAAATACGGAACTCTAATTAAGCTTCATCTGAAAACAGGGTGTAATTAGTGGTATAAATTTTAGCCTCATCCAAAACATGTAAGTCATGTTAATTTGAAGCAGTATTAGCGTATTATGAACTCATTAATCAAATTAATATCGTATCGAGTTGTCTAACACGTGAAAAAACACAAATTGAAGTCTGTATATGCCTTCAATAAATACATTGATGTCTTAAAATATTCCCTGCATAGGTTACAAATACGATAAGAATCGGATAACAAAGTTTTTCGAACAATATTTCCAAAGCGATAATTTCGCCCAGAGTGCCATAAATCAGAACACAGTAAGCCGGTGATAAAATCGATATCCCAAGTTGAAAAGGATTTGCACGAAAGTAAAATAGAAATAACGAAAGTGTTTTGGAACATATAAAAGTCTTTACCACGATTGGTATTATTCCATTTATTGGGATTTGTTACTTTAAGTATGTTCTTATTAAAATATTATAATATGCTTGAATCTTAAAAATGTACAGAAAACATATTTTATAATGTATTGTTGCGGAAACGTAGGCAATAATGGAAGGAATAGTTTTTAAAGTAAAAGGTGTCCATGCCCAGTGGCCAGCCGAAATTCCTAAGGGAGTCTTCTAGCAAAAAACTTAAAGAAATTAAGAGATTTAAATATGAGTATCGATGCTTTTTTGTAGACGTAGATTTTATTATGTTACCGTTTCTTTATTGACTTATAGTAATAACCGACGGTTATGAAAAATATTGAAAGTCAGATTTATTACCAAAAAGACACTAGATTTTAATCTTTTAATAAATCAGAAATTATGCTATTCACGCAAAAATGGAGCATATATTAACTTTGTGGTCAGACTGCGGGACACTCGGTCTCGTCGAAAATATTTTCAGTCACTGGAAAACTATCGTCTTAGCTGTAAACAGAAAGCATTGAGATTTATTCGTTTGTCTTCAGTTGGACTAGATAACTAACTTAGATTAAGTTATTGAAAATATTGGAAGACTTGGCAGTCTGACTTGACTGAAATAGGTCCCAAATAAACAAGTTGCAGTCTCAAAAACTTAAACATTTATACAACAATGCTTGAAATATTCTTTCTTATTATTTTCTAATATGAGTTGGTATTTTTAGAAGAGACAAAGCTTGTTGGTCAAAGATGTCGGTAAAACTAATAATGCGGAGATGAAGATTATATTTTCAGTCAGGCAATGTAAACAATTAAATCTGTTGGGTGTCTGCTTATTCAGCTGCTACCCTCCCTTCGTAATCTTCCAAAAGTCAGGACTGAGCCAGAAAACAATATCGTTTTGTAAATCTAAATGTTGGTAGTAGGTAGTGAGCGTATATTATATTAAAGATATAAATGGTATGCACTAAAACTCTATGTTGCGTGTCGCTAAAGTCTTGTAACACAAACTTGTAACACCAATTATATGTACGACTTCTCTTTCCTATCTTAAATGTAAAATTAAGTATTAAATGTGGTTCTATTCAGCAGTAGCATAATAATAGTTATTTGTTATACAAGAGTGCAAAGTTGCTTTTTATGATCGAGCAAGTGAAGGATTCTAATATGGAATCACGAACGCAGTGAGTAATTTAAAAATTATAATCCTGAGCGTCAACGAGGGAATCAAAAGAGTACAAGGTGAACAATCTTTGCACTTGAGTGCAACACGTAAATTTTCATTCCACCTCAGCGAGGAAATGACTAAATGATGTGAAAAGAAAATGGCACGGGGAAAGCATATCAAAAAAAAAGTATCCCAAGAAGGTTCCAAGTCTGAGTTCTTAACAAATTAAAAAAGATCGCATGCTGAATTCAGCACTATGGAGTTAAAAGTAAATGTTAGTGCACGCGATGTTCTAAATTCAATTTTACTTATCCTCTAGCGGATAAAAACGACTTTTACACTCAGATATCGAAGAGCGAAAATACTCTTTCCGAGATGGTGGGATGAAAAAACTATGTTTCTCAACTTTATATGCATTCATGTTCATCATCATCACCATCAGCAACCTTTATAGTCTACTGCTGGACAGGCCTATTCTTAGCAAGGAGGTTTTAACCTACTAAACTATGTTGGTTTATTTACCTAAGGTTTGTTTCAAGATTTCATTCTCCTCTGTGCTATGTGTTGTAATATCTTCATTAGTAAAACCTATTGCGTTTATTGTTTAAAGTCGCGAATCAATAAGTTTATGTGAAACATTTTTATTTGTATTATTAAATTGACTTTGACGGTACTTGATATTCCAAATATCAGACGCATTTGAAAAATTCACACCTTTATGTGTAGATTTACAAAACTATAACTATTTTCTGTATTAGTTAAAAGAATGTGATATTTACGTAGAGTTAGTCAAAAACAGGTAGTAGACACGCTGATTTCACGACGAACGGGCCGGCTCGACCGGAACGGTACTACCCTCGCACAGAAGATCAGCGTAAAATGACAGCGTTCATGCTGTCGTGTTCCGCATGAATGATGCAGAAGTAGGCCACTATAGTGTGGGTCACTATAGTAGTATTGTAGCATTGTCTGTACGAGCAATGAATATGGTGACCATCACTCTTGAACTCTGCTTACTCTTTCCATCAGGCAGAGTAGAGTCATTTTGGCAGGCCATACCTAACAAAAAAACTGTCTGAAAATCGGTCAACGTTGTTTACTACTATAACTAGTGTATTTTATAACAAGTATTTGTAAGGGTTTGTACATTTCAACCGTAATTAAAATTGATTATAGATAGTTTGAACGAATATTCAGAGATCAAACTTACATATACATCATTTCTATCTTTTCACTGATGTTGTCGTGCTTAGTTTGCCCCCTTAGTTGTCTTTAAAGCATGGTAACATAGGATAATTGTGGAAACTTTTTAGTTACGACATTCTTTCTTTTGATATTCGAACAAGAGTTTTTTTATATTGACAAATGTCATCTGACTTGATATATATAATATAAAAATTTTCCCTGTGCAAACAACGTTTTTTGCTTTCATATCCTAGTTATCTAGTTTATTTCAACAAAAGGTTATGGGCCTATCCACGAAAGTTGCCATTAAAAACCTCTGCGGACTAGATGACTACTCTACGTGGAAATTCGCAATGAAAATGATTCTGATAAGAGAAAAATTGTTCACGTATACGTCAAAGTACCCGGATTCCAATGACTCCATAGGCATCGAGAAGGACCAAGATGCACTGGCTTTGATCTGTCTGCATGTGGATACCTCACTCTACGCGTATGTACAGGATTCAAAGCATGCCAAAGACGCTTGGGATAGCTTAGCAAAAGTGTTTGAGGATAAAGGTGTGAATCGAAGGATTACCCTGATGAACGCTTTGCTGGATGAAAAGCTGGAGAGACACTCGTCGATGCATGATTATGTTGCTGCTGTTGGAAAGCATGGGCATAAGAAGCCAGACTGTCAAGAAGGAAGAAAAGCAGATGATTCGACCTCCAAAAGGAAGGATGTCGTGAGCCTGTCTTCGTCCAGTATCGGGGACTCCTTCAATCCGACGGAGTGGTACATCGACAGCGGGGCATCTTCACATATGTCTTTCCAGAAACATTGGTTTAAAGATTTGGTTATGAATATCGGTATAAGTAACGTGACATGTGCGAATAGTGATAAGATGGAATGCACGGGTAAGGGTGACATCATGGTGAGTATGAAAGGTAGAATGTTTGCCGTGAGGGATGTCATGTATGTACCTGGTTTGCGTGTTAATCTGTTATCTGTTTCACAGTTAGTAGAGAGAGGATGGAAGGTGATTTTTGACAGGGATGGGTGCAAGCTAATTCACCATTTGGTTCCAGGCCATTTCAATGGAAAGCTTCTGGCTACCGCAAGTGAAGTCTCTGGTATCTACAAGCTTGAAGGTTGTCAGGCGGTTGTAGATGAGACTGCGTTGGCGTCAGTGAAAGCAGGTAATCCTTTGATGTTATGGCACCGGCGGCTTGGGCACGTAAATGATCGAGATTTACAAAAGCTTCCGGGTATGGATTTTGGAAAGAGCGTAATGGAGCCTTGTGTCGCCTGTATTAAGGGGAAGGCACATAGTTTACCTTTTCCAGTTGGTGAGGCTGAGAAGGCAGTTGAGAGACTGCAACTGGTTCACGCAGATATCTGCGGTCCAATGTCTGAACCGTCGTACGGTGGATCTCGATACATGCTAGTAATTGTAGATGATTTTACACGTAAAACTTTTGCATTTTTCCTTAAATCAAAAGATCAGGTTTTGGATTATTTTAAAGTTTTTCTAGCATCTGTAGAGGTTGAGACCGGGTTGAAGCTGAAGTGCATACGCACGGACAACGGAACAGAGTTTGTGAACATTAAGTTTGATGGGTTTCTACGCAAAAAGGGGATTAAACATCAATTGACTGTTCCCTACACTCCAGAGCAGAACGGCGTAGTGGAGCAAGCAAATCGTACTATCGTGGAGATGGCTCGTACTATGTTGGTGGAGAAAGATCTTAGTTGGAAACTATGGGCGGATGCGTGTTCTACTGCTGTGTACACGAAGAACAGGCTGCCTCACAGTGGTAACAACGGTAAGATTCCTGAAGAGTTGTGGACAGGAAAGGCTCAGTCATTCGATCATTTCAGAGTTTTTGGATCTAAGGCGTTTGTGCACGTACCAAAGGAAACTCGGAAGAAATGGAGCCCTAAAGCGGAAGAACATATCTTTGTTGGTTACTGTGAAGAAACCAAGGGATACCGTTTCATTAATCTTAGTAATCCACGCGTTACAGTTAGAGCAAGGGATGTAGATTTCTTGGAAGACTCTACAGCAGCGATTTCAGAGAATCCTAGTCAACTGGTAGACAACGATGACAAAGGTGCTGAAGTTATCTGGGAATTTGCAAGGGTAGAAGACCAGTCAGGTATGTCACCTGGTACTGCAGAAGCTTCTCAAGGGTCGAGTCCTACAGATGAAGCTGAGGTGTATGAAGACGCGGAAGTGGAAGTAGGAGAAACGGCAGATAGCAGAGCAGAAAATGTTGAAGATAAAGAGCAGACTGGTGATAGAGGAGAATCAAACGAGGTTGAGTATCGCTATCCTCTACGTAATAGAATGCGAGACAGAAATCTTCATGGACTTGCATGCTGTACTGATGAGCAGGAGCCTTTGACAGTTAAGGAAGCCTTGAGTCGGGAAGACAAGGATAGCTGGAAGGAAGCCATGAAGAAAGAGATGGACTCTATGTACGAGAACAAAGTCTGGAAGCTCGTTGACAAGCCACCTGAAAGTAAGATCGTGGGGAATAAGTGGATCTTCAAGTACAAGTATGATGCAGATGGTAACAGGACCTATAAGGCTCGACTTGTAGCGAAGGGTTTCTGTCAGTCCTACGGGGTCGACTACTTTGAAACTTATTCACCGGTCGTGAGAAGATCAACAGTCAGACTGCTGCTATCGTTGGCTATTGAAAAGGACTTTTTCATTAGCCACTTCGATGTGAACACCGCCTTTTTGAACGGTGATTTACATGAAAGAGTTTATATGCAACAACCGGAGGGTTGCATAGACAATGACTCGAAAGAAAAAGTTTGCTTATTAGAAAAAGCGATATACGGTCTCAAACAAGCTTCTCGTTCGTGGAATGAAAAAGTGAATGAAGTGTTATTGTCTTTGAACTTCAAGCGCTGTGACTTTGATAGCTGTCTTTACAAAAATAATAATTTTTATATCGCTTTGCACGTTGATGATTTTATTTTATTTTACAAAGACAGAGCGCAGAAGGAAGAGTTGTTGAACAACCTTCGCAAGCATTTCAAGATGAAGGATTTAGGGGAAGCTAGGCAAGTTTTGGGGATGCTTTTGTATAGGACGGATACCGCAATATATTTGAGTCAAGAGAGGCTTATTTCAAAGATCTTGGATGAATATGGTATGAGCGATTGCAAACCGGTGAAAACTCCGATGGAAATGGATTTCCATAAAGTCATGGCGGAAGGGGAAGGCGGTAAGATCTTGTCCTGCCAAGACTGTCGTCGTTATCAGGCGCTCATAGGGTCGCTGAACTATTTAGCCTGCAACACACGCTCGGATATTGCTGCTGCAGTTAATTTCTTGGCACAGTATAATTCCTGTTGTGAAGAACGCCACTGGAAAGCAGCTAAGCATATCTTAAGGTACCTTAGGGGTACAAGGGATCTATGTTTGATATTTCCCAAGTCGCTAGTGCAGGACATCACGGGATTCGTAGATGCTGACTGGGGAGGGAACATCAAAGATAGAAAATCTTATTCTGGATTTATTTTTAGATGTGGAAACTCTTTGATTAACTGGGAATGCCGGAAACAAGCTTGTGTGGCACTGTCATCAACGGAAGCCGAATATATTGCACTTTCGGAGGCTACCAAGGAGGCAGTTCACTTGCGGCAGCTGAATGCATTTATAAGAGGTGAATCTCTTAGGTCTATTTGCATTTTTGTAGATAATCAGAGTGCTATGAAACTTGCGTACAATCCTGTAGCGCATAGAAGGACGAAACATATAGACATAAGAGCTCACTATGTCGGAGATTGCATTGCTAAAAATGTTGTACGTCTGGACTATGTGTGTACGCAGGATAATCCAGCAGATGTGCTTACGAAACCACTAGGTCGTGTGGCATTTACCAAATGTGTGCGCGATCTGAGTTTGGGTGTGTGTGGTATGGTGTGATGTGAGGATATCTGATGATGGATGTTGTTTGAGGGGAAGTGTGGAAACTTTTTAGTTACGACATTCTTTCTTTTGATATTCGAACAAGAGTTTTTTTATATTGACAAATGTCATCTGACTTGATATATATAATATAAAAATTTTCCCTGTGCAAACAACGTTTTTTGCTTTCATATCCTAGTTATCTAGTTTATTTCAACAAAAATAATAGAAAATAACACACACTTACTTTTAACAATATTTTAGTACATGTACTAATGAGGTTCTTTTTTAAGCATTTTGATTTTATTTCTCCTTCAGAGATGAACGTGTAGCTATTAGCGAAAACCGCTTAACAAGATATTTAATTTACAGACCTTTGAAACTTTTCTTTCTAATTACTTAATGAAGTAACACTAAAAATTAATTTATCGGACAGGATTCTTAAAAACACATAAAAATGTGACAATGATTGTTCAAATTAATAATGTAATAAAATAGAGGATCTAGATCTAAACATTCAACAAAGTTCCCATACTAAATGATCATTCAAATATTTAGGTTTTATTAATAGTCCTATTGTTTGCTACCTTTCTTCGTCGAAAATATGCATCTTATTCTGTTTGACGGCTTGAAATCTCCTAACGTAAGTGAGCTAGGTTGAAGAGGGTCGAATGATCAAAGTAAAGAACCACCTGATTTCTTGTAAGTCGAAATTGTTATTGAGTGGGGAATTTCACGCTTTATGGTGACAAATTGTGTCAACAATGTAAATTTAAAGGATAAACAAGTTCAACAGTTATGTTGACTTTTTTTTTGTCAAAGGGTGATGCCATGATTTGCTGTTTTGTTAAGCTGCGTTTGTGATCTTATAAAACGGGATTGCATTTTAATATCCTGGTTTTTTGGCGTTATAAAACAATGTTTTTGTTTTAAATTTCAAGTAGTTTTAAAACCGCATTGAGACTAGTATTCGTTGCAATTTTGAAAGTACATTCCCTTCAACATTAGTATAAGGTTTTTAAAGATATTAATTCAGTACATAAGCAGGAAACTATTTTTATCTATTTGAAACTAGCTATAAATTAATACCGTTCTGAAATAACGTTGGATAAATGTTAGGATATAGCTGAATGTGCTTTCTAAAGAAGATATTTCACCCATAATACCTATCAGATTATCCTCACTCAAGTTAAGAAACGTGTCAAGCTATTTTATAAAAAATGACTTTAATATCCACAACTGGCATCTTTTACTTTCTTTTTTTTAAATATTATTTTTTATCTATGTCTAATTTTTGGAACAATGTTTGTTTGGTTAGTATGTACGTTGTGTATTAGATGCCCGAAATACTTATTATTGTTATATTTGAAAGTTTTTACTTAATTCGAATACAGACATTTATTACTACTAAACTGGCATAGGAATTTCATTTGACCACTATATGAGTCATAATGTCGTAAACATAATTGAGTTTCTCTTAATAGTCTTCTGTAGAGAAATTGAAATATTCCGAAAGCTGCAAAGCTACATATTAAATCAAATCCTGAGATAAACCGTCTTCAGAAGTCTATAGCTGGATCTAAGCCTCTCCTTAGAAATGAGGTTTTAGATAACATTATCACGTTTTCTTTAAGGAATAGGGGGCAACTGATGGTAAGCGATTACAGCCGCCCATGTACACCCGCAACACCAAAGGCGTCATACGTGCATTGCCAGCCTTCTGAGGATTGCGAGGGGGATGGAGGAAGGGATCAGGGTATGGGCCTCCGGTATCCTCACTCACTTGATGAAATACAGCGCAAGCGCTATTTCACACTGGTTTCCTATGAGGCCGTTGTATCACTTCGGTGAGCCGGCCCATTCATGCCAAAGCGTGGCTCTCCCTTGGTAGCCTGAAACACAATTAAACTTACTTGTGTTTATGAAAGAAAAGTTGGTATAGGCCCTATTTAAGGTTTTCTTTCGCTTTACAGAACTGGTTTGCTATATACCCACTTATAATACACCCACGAAACGAATATAGGTGGTAACATTCCGTATTTGTCACCATGGGGACGTATTTTTATATTCGTATGTATTTGAAGTTTTCTGTATAGTATTCTTCTTGACTGCCTCGGGAGCGCAGTGGTAGCGTAAACGACTGCTGCGCTTGAGGTCTCGGGTTCGATTCCCGGTTAGGATTAAATGTTTGTATGATCTGCAAAAAATTCTTCGCAGTTTGGGTGTTTTCTATCAATAATATGTATGTATTTACAAAAAAAGTATATAAGTATTTATATTAGTTGTCTGGTACCCATAACACAAGCTCTGTTTAGTTTAAGAGTAGATGGCGTTGTGTGTTAGATGTCCGAAACAGTTATTTATTTATTATTTATAGAAATTCAAATTCTCTAAAGTAACAAAGAAACATGTTATATCTACTTCTGCATAATATATATGAAATGTTTTATATGGACGCAGAAATAATGATATTGACTGCTTTATAGAAACAAAGTTCGTCCACGCTTGTACCCCGGAGGGATAACAGCCAGCTATTGTGATACCAGTTGAAACATTGTTGTAATATCTTCATTAATAAAACCTATTGCGGTCATTGTTTGAAGTCGGGAATGAATAACTTTATGTGAAACACTTTTAATTGTCATATTTTATTAAACTTACTTATTTGAGAAATTCATACCTTTAAGTGAATATTAACAATACTACAAGTATTCTAAATTAATGAAATTTATATAAATACTAGATCTTGCGCGTGGCTTCGCCCGCGTATCTAGTGTAGCCTATGTCCTTCCTAAAGAATCAAAGTATCTCTATGCAAATTTCATTGAAATCGGTGCAGCGGTTTGGCTGTGAAAGCAGGACAGACAGATAGAGTTACTTTTGCTTTTATAATATAGCTATGGATAGTTATACTGTCTGACAATCGACCAAAGTTGTTTAACTATAATTAATTAGTGTTTTCAGTCTTGTTTTCAGTACATTTCAGTCGTAATTAAAATTCAATATAGATAATTTGAACGAATATTCTGATATCAAACTTACCGGGGGAGAGCTACGCTTCGGCGTGAATGGGTCGGCTCAACCGGAGTGATAGCACGGCCTTACCGAAAACCGGTGTGAAATAGTGCTTGCGCTGTGTTTCACCGAGTGAGTGAGGATACCAGAGACCCATACCCCAACCACTCCCCACATCACTTTCCCCATCCCCCAACGGTCGGCAACGCACTTGTGGCACCTCTGGTGTTGCCATCGGGTGATACGTCTGCTCGTTTGCTCCCTATACTTTAAAAAAAAACAAATATCATATATGTCACGGCGAGCAGGGCGAGTAACGGTTTTTAAGAATGGTGACGTCAGCCTCGCCGACGTCACCGCTTATCTCATTAGTGGCACTCATGATTTAAAGCAATTGAAATCGCTCTCAATCAATTCATTATTCCACACGTTGGCAGATAGGGTTTATTTACACAACCAAAGACAATATAGAATTCCAAATAGTTATTGAATTAATGAAGCTACAGTTAAAATCATAGATCGGCACAACATGGTCAACGTGAATTATGTGGAAACACCAAAATCCACTGCCCGTCCGTGCCAATCTATAACTTCCAGTTTCCAAAATGCGTAGGGCCTTATGAGAAGAATACTGGCAAAGAAACTCATAGCCACTCTTTTAAAGTTACGTCTTAACTTATTAGTGACAAACGTTTAATAGTCAATTACAACAATTAAGAAGTCTAAGTACTTAACTTATTTCCAGCTTCCTCGTACCTTCCTCGTACAATGCTCGAACTAGACCACAGAACACATTAACTCAGAGAGAACTAGACTGATCCACAGATAACTATAAATAAGTCGGAGACTGATCTCTTCATTTACTCTCCCCAATACAAAACCAACGCACATGAAATCATAATGACGGTAGTCCGTGTATACCGGATATTATTGGTTTCGTATTAACTTTCCAAAACAATTAAATGCGTTACGCCTTATTCTAATGACACGATAAATCCTTAATTAAATAATAAGAATTACTGTGATTAACCTCACGCTATTTTAATGTAATAAAAATAACGTGAGTAAGTTTAAATGTAATAGCGGATGTCAACAGGTTAGACTCGTTACTCACAATTACTTAAAATCAATTATTAGAACAATACTTTGCCCACAGCCAATCGTTATTAAATCTCCTATTTTATTATAATAATTGTTAGATAGTAACAAGCTTACAATTTAAATTAAGAGTAACACTATTCCGTTTAGAAATGTCATAATCAAACAACTTCATCAAGTAACCCTTTTTACAGGAAAATAGAAATAATTGTAGTTACTAAATATTAAGATATTAATTGTTAGACAATAACATTTCGTTTCTGACTTTATAATTGATAGTAAAATTTTATTGAGACGCTCAAAAACACAAGTAGATTTTTTCGCGCCGACATATATCTTGCACCGAAAAGTTTAACTGCTTCTTTTATTACCGAAAAAAATACATAATAAAAATTATGAGACATACTTTATGTAGGTGGATATTAGTAGGTATATTATATTTAATTTTTAATATTAGATATGTATTGCTTCTAGGAGGCGCTCATAGCCCAGTTGCACTCGGTGATTAGAATCAATCACCGAGGGTAAACAACGACGGCGTAGCCAGTACCTGGATGGGTGACCGCTAGTGGCATGTTATCATGAGCGTCTCCGTGATTCTGAGATCACGTTAAGCAGTCGGTCCCGGTTGTTATCATGTGATAACAGTTGTAAAGCGTAGTTGGAGGCCTTTGGGTGGTTTAAAAACATCCAACGACAAGATAGCGTAGCCACAACGTTATCTTGCAAGTCCCCAAACCGCACTTGGCCAGTGTGGGGACGTATGGCCTTAACCCTCTCCTAAGAGGAGACCCGAGCCTAACAGTGGGACGTTATGGGTTGTTGTTGTTGAATGTTTTAAAATGCACGGCAACTGTTTTCCAACCAAAATCTGCATATAAATGATTCTCAATTAATATAGAAATTCGTAGTTAAATTTAAGCGGACACATTCGCTTCGAACGCCACAAAAAAACCTTCCCTCTTTTCAACTGTGCGTGTGGTGAATTAATTATTGTCGGATATCTTGACATTTCTGCAATTTCTTTGAAAGCTACTGTTAATTTAACAATTAATTTAATTTAATTTGTTACTTGGTAAACAATCCATTGTAATTCTACCTAAATTAATAAATTTATCATGCCTCTCTTGAGAGTTTCAGCGTTAATTTAAAAATATGTACTCACCGCTTATTTTCAGTTTTCTAAAAACACATGGCCCTTTAGACAATAATTCTTAAACAGAGATTTAAACATTAAGATATTCGTTTTCAACGGCGCATAGAAAATCTATTTTTCTTATAGTATAAGAATTTCTCTTACCATTAATTTCTTATACCTTTATATAATGCTAAAACCGACTTTAACTTGATTGCAAAGCAAGTAATCTATGACTAAGACAATCCCTGTATTTTTGCTATTAATTAAAAACATTGTTATGTTTTCATTATGATGTTAGCTTTTTTCGACAGCCAAATTAGTAAAATATATAAGCTAAGCTTAATAAAATTGGGACACCTTACAAGCAATTTGTTATATCTCTGTTATATTTGTTATAATATAACAGAATATAATATAATATAAAATATAATATATACCAATAAATTTGTAAAAAAATGTAAACGATCATCAAATTAGGCGATATAATATATAGCTCTCATAAAGATCCGTAGTAGGTAATATTAATTTATTATCCGTATCATTACGGAAAGTTGAACATAAGAGTATTTAGTGAAATATTAACTTTGAGTGGTTTGGGTCATAAAGAAATATGATCGGAGGAGATTATTTTTGTTTTTAATCTAGACAGTATAATTCAATTTAGCAGTTGTTAACCGACTTCAAAAAAGGAGGAGGTTTCTCAATTCGGCCGTATATATATATATATTTTATTCATTTTTTTATGGAAAGGAGATTTCCCAACGGTGGTACCATGATAATTACATTAAGATCTGATGATGACATCCAAGAGAAATCTAGTCAAACCTTGAAGTCGGTTTAATTTTGTTAAAATTTTACTTGTTATCATGTGAGTCAAATAAATTGTTTTAAAGTTACAGGATCTGTAGAATTATGTACCTAAGTAGATCATATACAGAATGCAGTTGTTAAATTGGTTTTAATCCATGTTCCGAAGAAATGCAGCATAGCGGATATAGTAGGTATTTGAACGGGGCATTAATTACAGACTTCATTAATATATAGATCTAATAGATTAACTATAAATTTGTTGTAAATAATAAGAATAAAACAAATAAAGAAAAAATATTGAGTAATACGTTTTCAAAATTTAAAGTTATAACACCAGTCAGTTTTTTTAAACATATATTGATAATAAATGAATGAAATTTGTAATGTTGGCGATATATACGGGATGTATTTTTAAAAACTTGGTAGAGTTTGCGTATCTCTGTTTTCTCAACTTTAATGTCATTTGCCATAAACATGGTGCTTTTTAGATGGGAAAGGTCACGTGGGAAAAGGGACCAGTAGATTGATTGATCAGTAAAGTTAAAGAACTGTCTCGAGGTTTACCGATTACTCGAGACCGACAGTTTTATCATCAATCTTCAATGTCAAATCTTCATATTTCTTTTTCTAAACAAAAATAATAGGAACGAATTATTCGCTATTATAAACATTTACAATTTTGGTGACTGAATGTAATAGTGGACTGACATCCAAAAATCTTTCATTTTTGCGTTTAAACTGTAAATGGGATATGATAGGACAATAACAGGGAAGAATATAAATTCTGCTACAGTGGGACTTTTAATTGAGCATAACTGAGTGTCCCAAGTTCTTATAATAGCTTTTTGAATTTTAATATTTATAAGATTACGTTATTTATAAATTTATATAAAGTTTATGTTACAGTAAATAAAACTGGATTAAACTAAATGGAGCAGAATGTTAATGCCATTGATGCCTTCCATGGCAAAGTAGGCCAAACATAAGATAAAAAACCACCTGGGGAGATTTAGGTACGGGAACGGAAACGCGATGAAAAATATTCATAAAATATGCCTTGAAACAAAAACGAACATGACAATACTATTTAGAGAGTAATTTTACTACATTAGAATGACAAAATTCATAGGCAGCCATACTCCACTAATATGAAATAACCAGACATTTTGTGAATTTAATAATATAAAACTGAAATAAGAAATAAAAATAGGATACATACAGTGGAACACAGACCCTTCTCCTTTTTTGAATTCGGTTAAATATAATTTGATTTCGGTTTTAGATCTAGCAAGATAAATATGAATAGATATGAATAAGAATAAGAATAACTTTATTTGTCTTTATATTACAAAGTTACTTATAATTAATTATTAACAATATTTAAATATGACAAAAAAGACAAAAAGGTCTTGGACTCAGCATATGGATGACGATGCAGAGCATGCCAGCCGCTGTTATTCTGTCCAAGCCTATCATGACTAACATAACCTTAGAATAAGCACGATGACACCATCCCGACCACGAACATACTAATCACTAAACATATTAAAATTAATAACGTAGTAAGTTGTTACTACTGTAAAGGTTATATACAGTACTTATATCTGTACGTGGCCTGTGGTACATCGATATTCAGAAGCGTGAGACACAGTGACTACCAGCCACACACATTTCTCCTAGCGGTGTATTATAGAAACGCTTTCCAACGATTTTTCGACGTCATATTTAGCTTTCTAAAACAGGATCATTTTTGTCTATAATATCTTTATATTATGTAATACCTAACATAGAACCTGAGTAGACCATAGGGAATCTCACCAATATCTAACGTTCCATTTATTATTTCAAGGTGCGTGATACTTATGGATTTCCAATACTTTTTGCCAACCTAAACCAGGCTCGGTGGAATTCACAAACATTATACAATAGACACAAGAACATCCAGACCCGGGGCAACTGTTTGTAGATGCTTTCCGTTTCTGCTTCGCACAACAAAACTGTTGAATGAGCTGTCGCCTGCGGTATTTCCGAACCAATACGACCTTCAAACCTTCAAGAAAAGAGCGTATTCCTTCTTAAAAGGCCGTCAACGCTCTGTGACACCTCTGGTATTGCGGATGTCCATGGGCGGCGGTAATCGCTTACCATCAGGCGATACGTCTGCTCGTTGGCCCCCTATTGCATAAAAAAAAGATTATACAAATCTGGTAATTCCGACACCAATATATTATAAAATTATTCACTACTTCTTTTTAGTGTAAAGTTCGTTTGAAATTTCTCGTGATCTATTTTAGACTAAAAAGTAAATAAATAAAAATGTTTGAAATTGTAGTAATATCAGATAAAGCCATGCTTCATTAATATAAGTATAATATCGATGGTATCTCTGTACTTCTAAATAAATGAATGGGAGTTTCAACATGTGAATTTATGAATTATAACGCAAAGTGCTATCACTGGCACAGGCACCACACTTGACATAATTTGTCTTTGAATAGACCTCTCTCAAGCTGAACTTGTTTATGTAGTACTGTTAATTATCATACACTCTCAATGTGAACGTAAGCAATGACAACCGTATTAATTACGAGATTTGTTCGGTTTAGATGGGTTTGCTATTGTGGCAAAGTTGATTTCTATTTGGGTTGTATAACTTTAAAGCTTTGCCAGATCTTGCTAATAGATGTCGATAGTTTCAGTAATATCTTGACTATAGTAAACTGGCCTGTCCGTAATTTAGTCGCCACGGAACTCATAACTTAGTTCAGCTAAATATTGTGTTTATTACAATGTTGTGTATCATCCATATTAATTTTATAAATTTGAAAGTAACTCTCTCAGTTTGTCTGACTGTAGCACCGATTTCAATGAAGCTTGGCTTAGTGATATTTTGGTTGCTACGCGGGCCGCGTCACAAAACTTAATTAGTTATAAACTAAGGTTCTTGTCCGACTTTTATACCTTTATATGTACTGATCAAACCATGTTTCATCGTTAATACTCGTATAATATCTTCACACTGCGAAACGATCGTAGTTTTCCAAAGTTTGACGTTTGCAATAAAACTTCATTCTGTATATGTGATTGCAAACAGTTTTGGGACTCGGTACTTTCGTGTTTTATGAACTGTGTATACACAATGTTTTTTTAATATAGACCTCTATATGCTGTGGTTTTGACATTATTCAATCCATATTTGTATATATGAATATAGTTTTTGGGACTTGACTTGAGTTTTTTAGGAACAGTTTACACAATCAAATATTTCCCTGATAAATTACAATGTCACGGATACATAAAAATCAATTAAATCTCGAATTCCATTCTGTGGCCACATCAATTTTAATCATCATCAGCCCGTTGCAGTCCACTGCTGGACGTAGGCCTCTCCCAAGGAACACCAATGCAATTAATGCGCTCCCTTATTTATACTAATAGTCCCACTTGCTTAAAGACAATAGTCTTATCTTCTACTACACATGAGAATGTTAGACATAATACTTACTAATACTAACTTTTAAACTTTCGCGTTCCATGATATATTAACAATCTAGACATGCGGTAACGTGTCAATCCATTTTTTTTTATACCTGTGGAAACCCCTTCGGGCCGTCACCCCGCCGGTGTTTTCGGCGGGGTGGTGTGTCGGAATCGAACCGACTAAAACCACACGGTGTGCCACTCTGCGCCTGAGACGGGAGGGATCCGGGAACTGCTGTTATTACCACTTCCGGGCGTGTCAAGCCAAGGTCAAGCTAAGAGAACTGGTGAGCAGCACCTTGTGTAATTTTACACTAACAATTTGGAGCCACCTTTGCCACCCTTATAAATCAAAAACTATTTCACGTAGACATTTAAAATTTGGCTCATATATTAAGACTTGCACGTGTCCTCTAAATTTCATAACACACTTCAAACGGCTGTTTAGATATTAACGTCCAAAAATCGTCATTGTGATCAATAACTCACTTATAGATCAAAATAATAACCCAGTTTCAGATGTACTAGAAAGTTCGAATTTGGCAACCAGATAGGTAGTTGGGTGAATATATAGGAATAAATCCGAAATTAGTATTGTTATATCATTTTATTATAATTTTTCAATTAATTGTGAAAACTCTTAGTGCCTGTTACATAAGAATGAGCAATGCATAGGAATATTTTTTTCTTAAACACCTACTAAAATACCTAATAAAATTATTATTATTATATTTTTGGGCCTAATCATGTAATTAAAAATAGTAAATTCAATACAATTTATAAAGTTATCTATTTTCATTAGGTAGATTTAATTTCATAAATCTCTCTGTCTTCACTTTTGCCTTTTCTGATAGTTTTTAATGTTCCCACATCCTGATATCGTAGTTGAGTTTATACATAAAAATTCGATAAAAATTTAAGTGTTGTTTTACGCGACCGTGTCGCTCGCTTTGCTGGAGTCGGATAGACTTTGAAGAGTGCCCCTAAGGAAATACCTATTCGTCAAAATATTTACAAACCCAACAGATGGAAATATCGAAAGCCTTGTTTATATAGTCATGTGACATATCCTTGCCAATTTGTTTCTTTTGAAAAAAATGTTTTTCTTTAACAAGTTCATTTTTTTAGACGAAATTCGTCTTACAACAATATTTGTTTCAACTAGTTAATTGCAAATAGTCATTTTTTGAAGTGAAAACTTCTTTAGCGGCGTTGTGAACTTTTTGGGATTGGATAAAAATGTTAAACTCGCGTCAGGACACGACCTGATCGAATATTCATAAGACGGAGGCGTGGCGTAGGAGAGGAAGTAAAATCCCCCTCTCTTTCTACCGTACGGAGAAAATGCATGCCTGCCCCTGTTGTTTCGTGTAAGCGGCGCAGGGTGCTTGCGCGAGTGTGCGTGTGTGAAAACCGGGCTTTACTCTAGTAATATGTTTATACTGTATAGCATTAACCTACATTTTTATAAAACAACGCGACTCATTTATTTTTAGATGTTGATTTATGTCTTTCGCTCCATAACATTTATCAACTTACCTCAAAACGGCGTAGGTTTGTTTTTACAAAAAGTTCGTTTATTCGCCTGATTCATATTAATTGAAGATAAAAACATAATATTTTAACATCTATTACAACCAGTTTAAGTGGTCACCACGCCGCTTTTAATTGCGCCAAGTGTTGTGGGTTCGCAAATTGTTGTTCTGAGTCTGAGTGATCTTTGCGTCCGTTTCATCCATGTTAGTAAGTCCACCGCGACACAGGCTTATTCCTACTGCGTAAGTTGTCTTTAAAAAAAAGATAAGATTTCAGCCTATACAATGTAAATACAAATAGGATTTAATGTTAATTTTACATGATGTCTCTTTGTCACCATTATTTACATGTAAACATACCAAAATTTTCATCCATAATAAAGACCTCAACGAAACAAACATTCTATCGAGTTCTTTATTATTCTGACATCTCTGTACCACATTTTCTTAGATCATTGATCACAGTATCGGGGTCATCATAAATTATGTCTGGCCTACGATAAAACGGTTACGATGTAGACGCACAGGGCGAAGGGTCGGTCAGTCGTATTGTATCCAAGCGATGAAAATGGAATATCGTGAAAAGGTTGGAAATGAGTACGTTGCTCTCCGTCTCCGCTAACATTTTTTGCTCCACATATTTCACTCGTCCCTTTCTAATATAAGTTTAAACGAAGTTACTCTATGTCATTCAGAAGAATGAACTTTTGAAACTTGTTTTGCTTGTTTTAGAGACAACTTAAAATGAAAAATCAAAGTAAAATGACAGCGTTCGTACTGACGTGTTTCGTTGGTGAGTGTGAGACCGGAGGCCCAACGATGCAAAAGCATCACAAGGCCGCGATGCTGCATTGTTTCATTGTCTGCATTCGCAATGAGTATGGTGACCACCACTCTGAATTCTGCTTTTGCTTTCCATCAGGCAGGCTCAAACATAAAAAAAAGTACCTAGACGACCAAGCTATACTCGTTTTTTTAGTAAATTTTCTAAGAACGAATCCTAATTAGATCGATTTATCACCTCTGATACCCATCGCATAGTAAATTTCAAAATCGTTACCGTTTCCGAGATTCAAATTATATAAATTTATGTTCATATATACAAGAATTGCGATAGCACAGTATAATGAAAACTACACTATCTATGATTCTGGTACCAAGGAGGCGGAGCTTCGAATATTTATATTTTCTATATTACATAATAAAAATTATTACATTTGCTATAAACGAATTACTTTCTACTAATAGTTTTTTATATTAACAAAATATTAGTATCTCGATTTTTTTAATATTCTATGTTTAAACAATGTCATATTTGTTTGGTTTGTCTTTTTTAAAACAAATCTAAATCGTGTATAAAACTTCATTCGTTTCCATTTTTAAAAAGATCAAAAATGCAGCTTGTAGCGCATGCAACATTGGCTATTGAACTTACTAAAATACCTAACTCGTACCGTGTAACATGTTTCATAAAGTGTCTGCCGCTACATTACGACAGTGAAATTCTCATAGTCATTAAATAATAACTTTGCCCTCTAGATAAGTAAATGCAAAGTTGCAATAATATGGATTATTATGTCAAATTTGCAGCATAGTACGTGATTTGAGTTCGTTATAATTATTACATAGTCACGTAGTCGTGTAACTAGGATATACTTATCTTACCTCCACAAGTTAGTTCGTCAACTATCGGCACGAATTTGTCGTTCTATATCTATAATACTGTGAGTGCTGGCGTTAATAAAGGATGATGATTTACAGAATTACTTCGGTTCAAGGTCCTTTGGTCGTTGGTTTCGTCCTTGAAAGCGACGAATGGGTGTCCTAAAGTACGAAGACCGAGAACCCTTCAACTACAATAGTGATTTATTTTGATAGATTCTACGCTCCCGTTGAACGTATTGGTTCGTCCGGTTTAAATCGTTTATCCCTGATTCCAATTTTCTTATCTAGGTCATATAATTCAATAATCAATTTATTCTCAAAACTTGGGTGGATAAAAGAGACCACAAATATAATTATCACACTACACACCTCTGAATTACACGAAGTTTTGATTGGGATGTTCTGAACGTATGTACCGTTTCCTAATAAAAATATTCTAAATATTATTTATTGATATATTTTTAAAAAGATTAATAATATCAAGTTGACTATTATATAAATTTACAGACAAAAATTATACAAACAAAAAGAATGATCTAAATCAATTTTAGCTGTTCATGAATTCATTTGTTTTTTATTTTTAATAATTTATTTATTTATTTCTCTCTTACACAAAGGTAAGTACAATATTTTATAGCCGCAATACAGTTTGAATTACTCTCGTTCCATTGTGAGAGGCTGGTGTCTGTAGTAGGAAAACCCTGTGTCACAGATCACCAGGCTCCACCTCTTAGACGAATATTAATAACAGTATCAATAATTGTTATTATTATAACTACTATTAGTGCTAAACTTTCGATGTAAATTTTTACTTAAATTTATAAACCGATATACTGATTTCTCTAGCGTGTTTGTAGATAAACAAATATTTTGAATGTTCGAGTTGAATGCAGCGTCTGTAATGTTACCCGTGGGACAATAAAATGATGTCTACATAAACTAGATAAAACAGAGATTGCTTGGTTGAACGTGATGCCATTATTCGTAAGGCGAACCATTGCGAAACATATGAAGATATGCATTTCTATCGCTTGAACGAGTAGAAAGTGGTTATATCTGTTAAAGTATGTTATAAATGTGACTCAGTGACTCATAATAAACGTTATTCTGGTTGCTCATTTTTATAAAGAATTGAACCCGTTTTCTTGAGGATGGCGTAAATGTTCAACTTCCTTCCCGACCTTTTCTAAAAAAGACTTTCTTTGTTATTTAACATATTTTACGTTTGATAAGAGTTCCAGTAAAAAATAACAAAACCACAAAAATATGATACATACACCCTTTACTATAAAGCGCCCGCTGCAAATTTATTTTTCAGGATAAAAATATTCTCTTGTCGTAAAATAAAGGTTTTGGTGTCAGGCCGCATAGAAACATTCCTATATTGTATGAATATGTTGTGTCAAGTAGAACCACATATTAAATAACGTTTTTATCCGACACAGACGTGCACATATGTACTTTATGTCCGTTATAAGTCATGAATCTTTTATGTAAGCTAATGGCAGTTATGACTTTCAGTGTATTTTGTACTTGACGATAATTTGTTTTGACTCACTCCGAAAAGTTGGCGAAGGCGTGGAAATGTAACTTATTCAGAGATTAGGAACACTTTGCGAGTTCTTGTTTTATATAGAATGTTTACTTTCAGAACACTCCGTTTGCTCGTATTTTGAGGGGTACATTAGACACTAACATATTGAGTCATATTGCTGGGAATAAAGAAAACATTCGGAATAAAATATAAAAATATATTTGGTCCTTAAACAAATGCTGATGAGATTAATAAAATAACTTAGTAATGGTACGTATTTCCAGTCATATAAATCATCTCTGCCATAAAGCGTCAATGTGGTGAACAATAAAAAACCCTTTTAAATTGCTACTGCTACAAAAGTTAATATCGTAGTTTTGAAGCCGCGGTAAAGTATGATAATGTTTGGAGCTCAAATATTTTACGTAGGTATCGTAGGCTGGTTTGTGAAAAGTAATTCTTATTTCAAACTTTAATTAATTTACTTAGAACAATGAAGAAAGACTTTTGAAATATTGAAACGGCATAAAGCAAATTTCTCTTTTGGGAATTGTAATCGATTGAAAACAGAGCTACCAATTACAAACATAACCAGAGAAATAATAGAAGAGGAAGAATTTGTATAGCATTACTATAATATTATATTTTAATTGATAAATACGCTCGTTTTAGTTCTCGGGGTTGTATAACACAATTAGCTAAGACTGGGTGAGCCCATTTACGACATCAAAAGACCACAAAATTTATTGAATTAATACCATCGTTACTATAAAAAATTTCAACGATTATCTAAAAACATCAATTTTAAAAATATTGTTCAAAACTGCCATTGTTACCGCCCTGGCTCATATTAGCGCTTATATTTCTACAATTGTTCATGTAAGAGTTACCAGAGTTAAATTAAATCGTTTACATGTTTAGACTATACTTGGCCCTATATTTAATTTAGCCGTTTTTACCGAATTGAGTAAAAACAGTCGCAATAAAATAAAAGTGAATTGAACAACAACATCGAGCATCGACAATATTAGTGTCTTTATCAAACGTAAACTTATTATAAGCTATACGTTTTTGTGTAGATTTTAAAACCGCAAAATGTTTGAACTAATGAAAATATGAGATAAAATCGGGCAAAAAAATTTGCAGCCCCTTTTTTAAATCACCAGATAGTTGTAATATTCTATGGTTAACTTATAATCAATATCGGTTTATTGGCAAGCGGAACGACGGAACGCAATATTGTTTACTAAAAACGTCATTACATTTACATAGTTAACATCATCCGTGGTTAACATAGTTTACATAGTAACCACACGTAATACGTTTATGGGGTTATATACAATATAATACACAAAGTTACTATGTAGGTATACACAAAAAAACGGTAACTGAATAAACTATGAACGTTACGCTGAGGGGAGAACACGCAAGTTCACCTTTTCGGGATTGTTAAGGGAATAACAAGCATTGGGAAAATGCTGTGGACTACTACGTACTTATAATACGTATTTCTATATGCGATGCTATTCTCCTCTGTCTCTCTCTCTCCTCTAGTTGGTTTATGATTACTTCATAATATTATATTCCATTTATTGTCAGACTGGATATGCATTCTTTAATTTCGCAATTCTCCATACCTACATATATTTTACTAGATTGACTCCATCCGCCTGTATTTTGGATGTCGCAGTAAAGATATATCTCCTTCCTTAACAATCAAAACATCTCCGTGTCAATTTTCATTGAAATAAGTGCAGCGGTTTAGTCATTTTACCGTAATAGACAGACAAGAGATACTTTTGAATTTATAAAACTAGTATGAATGCTACTAAACTAAAGTAATATCTAGCTCCCGTGTCTATTAAATTATCGACAAAGCATTTTATTATGTTTTTTTTTTCTTTTTTTTTATGGAATAGGCGGGCAAACGAGCAGACGTATCGCCTGATGGTAAGCGATTACCGCCGCCAATAGGCACCTGCAAACACCAGTGGCGTCACATGTGCGTTGCCTGCCTTTGGGGGATAGGGAGGGGAGATAGGAGGATGGGAAGGGAGTTTGGGTTATGGGCCTCCGGTATCCTCCTTCACTCGGTGAAACCCAGCGCAAACACTATTTCACACCGGTTTTCTGTGAGGCTGTGGTATCACTCCGGTCGAGCCGGCCCATTCATGCCGAAGCGTGGCTCTTCCACGGTAAACAAGATATCTCAAGGTCAAGATATTATTAAACCTATCGATATCTATCAGCAAGATTGTTGTTAATTATATTGTTCTTTGAACCAAAACAGTCTATAACAACAGGCAAAAGTATTGATATTTCAATAAAACTGTTATTAACCTTCGTTAGCAAGCGTTATTAGTAGACACTAAATAAGTAATAGTAATAATCTTAACAAAGATCAAAAGAATTCATAAAAGAACTGAACAATATTTCTTTGAATACATCTTGATCTTGAATTTTAATAAATTAATGTTTGGAGATTTTTCTATTCTACGAATAGACAAGAGTGGGCCTGGTTGTTATAAAAAACATTTTTTCTTTCCCTATCGACAGAATCGTAAAGGTGCGCTAAACTTTTTCTTCATAAATTTTATATCAAAGCATTTTTTCCAAATACCTCACTTTTTATAACTTTGGATTTTCTTTAAATAATTTCTTTACAAGAAGAGGAATTCATTTCTAAAATATTTAAGTGTTACATTCTTAATTTATTTAGATAAAAATAATAAAGTAACTTCAAACTCAAACTGAAATATTTTTGTTGGGAAGGCCTTACTGATACTATACTTTCCAACAGTGCAGAAATAAAAATCATAAAATATAAAATGATACAAAATATATATAGTTCTTTATAACATCAGTAATTGAAAGTATGATGATGTACTCATAAACGATTTCGACCACGGGCGGCTAGTCTCAACCGAGACCAGTTGACACCGCAGGAGATATTAGTGTAGTGTAGAAGTGTATGTGTAATCAGAGGCAAACTCTGTTTCCTCACTCTCATAATCTCAAAATGGGATAGCTCGGTTAGATACACGACCGGGGTGCAAGACCTGAACTGTTATTCAGCATTTCTATAATCAGAAAAACTCAACAACCAATAGTAAAACTATGTATACTCGTAGTCTAAATGATAGCTATTCCAGAAACAACATTTTACTCTATTTCCAGACTTTCGCTCCGAAGAACTACTCATTAAAACTAACTATACCAACTCGGTTTTAAGATGTTTCACTAATCAGCCCGAACTCAAGGGGCTTCATTATCTGCCATCCGCCGTTATAGAAAGTTCGGATCACATTATTGGCATTTCATTCGGATTACCAATTAGAAATGAGAAAGAAAACTATCCACGCCTAGGCTAGTTTCCATTTGAGTTACAAGTGTAGTTGACATGTAACTTGTACAAAAAATAAGAAATATATGTTGCCTCTACAGGACAAGTGAGAAAGTTCGACTATGTCTAAGATGTAAGATAAATTGTTATTGCAGTATAAATAAACATGCTGAGAAAAGTCAATGGGCTGTTCTGACGGTCAATATGCTTGCGTAATACAATTTTACATGGTGCCGAAGTCGCCCAAGAAAAAACAGACACGGTTTGGCGTCACTAAACGTACAGTTTAAATGGCCTCAATATTTCGTTTAATAAGTTGGGTTCCAGACTTAATTAAATAAAGCCGCATATGGCTTAGCCAGATCAGCATCTCTTCCCAAAATGAGGACAATGCTTTAATAAATTCAAATGAAATACTTACGTGTAGAAGTTATTATCTACTAAAATAAAAGTCGTTTCTTAATCTAAATTAACATTAACAGTAGTCTATAAAGAATAGATAAATATGGTGATTGTTGTATTTACGTTAATTAAATATTAGAAATGGGAATAGATTTTAATACTTCTTAAACATATCATTCAATTTGAGTGATGGTTACAAAACATTTTTGTTTCGCTATTACTCAACATGATGGATTCAGAACAAAGACGAGGTACGATATAGAAAATGTAAGAATGAAAAAAACTATGCAAGAAATACTTGGGTGGACTAAATAAATAGGCACAATAGCTTTTGTGGATAGAAAATATTTCCTTCTACGAAAGCTTAACAATATTTTGAAGTTGACCAAGTACTTTATCAATTGCTTTATTTAGGGTCCTACTACTTGTTTAGAGTTGAAGAAGTAAGATGAGGATATACACTTCAATATTTATATATTATGTTTTGCATGCAACTAAACGAAATTTATTATACAGAGTATCCTAATTACTTAAAACCTTTTTAAAAGCTGGTGAAATAAAAAGCACACTTTAAAAGTGTTATGGGTCTCTATGTTCCATGTAGTAGTAGATTAAGAATACAGCAGAATACAGTGTATCACCCCTATTCATCCAATGGGTTTCTTAAGAGGCAGCTAAAGAATCATCACTATAAAGAGAAGAAAAAAATTGATACAAACCGCTAAACCCATGCGTCTTGTCAGCGTGGTATAGTTGAGCAAAACCTTATTTTTAAGAGGACACCTATGTCAAGCAGTGCCTTATAAATTATGATGATGACGATAATTAATAGGGGTCACTTGGTCTTGTGGTTAGTGACTCCAAAGACTCTACCTTGTTTGGAATCAATCGGATATGTGCGAGATATGTGATGGCATAATCAATTTGATTGGTATTTTTTTACTATGCTTGTTACTTTTGAAATAATAAATGTTTTAGTAACCTAAGAGCCGACAGTCTGAACTTATCAGAAAGGGAATATGGGTTCAATCCCTAAGAAAACACATTCTTGTAATAAAATACCATTTACTTTGTGTTTGTACTACACTCTACTTTCAGTAATAGTGTTGTAGACTTAGATAGTTCGCAGATATTGGCTTTTTTGTTTCTGATATATCTCAAGTTATCCCGTAATGTTGGTGTCATATCAAGTATTGGTCTTTTTGAAATCTGAGTTAAAAGGATTTTATTAACTTTGCTTCAAAATTAACTTAAAGGTAGTAAAGCCACGGTAATTTCAGCACGAACTTGCCGGCCGACCGGGGCGGTGCTACCCTCGCACAGAAAATCAACGTAAAATGACAGCGATCCTGCTGTCGTGTTTCGTGGGTTAGTGCGAGACCAAAGGCCCAATGATGCAGAAGCATCACTAGCCCGCCATGGTGTGGGTCACCATACTGCATTGTTGCATTGTCTGCATTTGCAGTGAGTATGGTGACCAGTAATCTTGGATTCTGCTTTTGCTTTCCATCAGGCAGAGTAGATTCATTTTGGCAGGGCCAAACATAAAAAAAACTTTTACTTAACTATTTATATTTATTACATGTAGTACAGTAGGCTGTATTTTCAGCTCCTGCTGGTACATGTAATAAACAAATGTTTAGATCTTTTACTAAAAAAATGTACTACACAAAATAATATAACTATTGCAACTGAAAACACTCATCAAGATTATTCCTACTATCTTACTGCGTTGTAACCAAAGTTACAGTTCCAAATTTCGGCGGCTGTAACCGTTTATGTACCAACTACCTATAAGGGCAGACTTACTTCCGTGCGGTTAGCCACATTCTGTATTTACACATCTACACACACACATATGTAAGTATTATTTTGATATTTGTTGTTAGTTATTAAACATTGAAGGCTAGTAATAAAGTAATATGCACAGAGTGAACAAGTCAAAACCAGAAGGTAGGTGTTTGATTTGTAAGACATCGTTTAAAATAATTTAAATTTTATTGTAGTCAATATTTTTTATTCTCACTTCGATGTGAAAGCAGGTTCTTGCTGCGAATGCGTTTTCCTTTTATTTCAATCCAAACTGTTGGGTACAGTTTTAATGGATACAGTTCAGTTTTAAAGTTTAAATAATTTTTAGGTTTATCGGACGTTGTTTTTATACTTTTTTGCCGCAACTTAATGCGCAAATCAGATGTTAAATGGTAAAAAGAAAAATTACGATTTGTTTGTTGAATTATTTTTATAGAGCAGTGTACTAAATCTGTATACTCGAATGTACATTTCCTGTTAAGGATATTAAATTTTTTCAACAATCCATCTTCAATTTTACTACTATTACGTGACAGGTTGTTTCAATTTCACCCTGAATTACATATTTTACTAGCCTATGCTCCCGTATTTGCTCGAGTTTCTTCTTCTGTCATCAATCGGAAACTGTGCGTTTTTAAGTGAATGTGTTTGGTATTCTTGACAACGTCTATATAAATATTCACGGTAATTGAACAAACCTGAACCCGTGCGAGAAACAAACGTGCTTTGTAAACACAAAGTCAGTTCGATTTATCTTTATGTTGTTATGTATGTTTGATCTCTTGCTATATATAACAAATAGTAGTATCGAAAATTATGTAAGTGGATCAATATAACATATGAAAACACCCATTAATCTATCTCAATTATCCTGAATAACACTTTGTATTCTTTAAAAGTGTTTTGTTGATAGATTTTAAAACAAACAATAGAAAAATTAACCTTACTTATATTTTTATAAGAATATATATGGTTTGGAATTCGCATTTAAGTTATGAAGCATCAGAAATAGCTATAATAATAAATTAAATAAAATAAAAATAAAAAATAGTATAAATAGCTTCGGTAAGCAACTTTAGCCAAGACTATATTCTTGAGTCGCAATAGGACTTACACGAAGATAGTCCAAAAGGAAATAATAAACTCGCAGCGCAAATCATTAATGGTAGAAGTTATAATAAATATATAACACAAATTTCTGAATTTTCATATATTTTAGAAAGTTGTTTCCGTTAATTTATTGATTAATGTAGTAAGGAAAACCGTAATGATTGTACTTTATTATTAAAACATAAGCAAGGGAAGTAGCGCACTGGATGGGAATTCATCAAAAGGTTAGCGTAATAAAGCGTCAAGATTCTTTTGTGTCACTTGTCACTTCTCGAGACTATCAACACTGTCGTCTTTTATGACATGTCATTAGTCATCTGTCACTGCCACTGCCGTTGCTGCCGTTTGGAAGCATTCAAATAATGATTGAAATTGTCAGTTATTAGTAAAGTATAATAATAACCATTTATTTGTATTTTATTATAAAAAGATATATCAGTTCTTTGTTTTCTGACATATATTTGTTTTGCATGTTCAAACAAAAATTTTACATCAAAACAATTTCTCGAAATCCATTAGCTTAGCGGAATAAATACTCAACATTAGATGGTCTTATAACTTTTCTACAATTAACATGATTTATTTCATAGCAATGATCCATTATTCATTAACCATTTGCAGAGAAATTCATCACAAAACGCTTTTGTCATTTATAAATTCGTATTAAAATTAATTGCTCTCAGCTAAAACAAACATCAATCTATCGTAAAACAGATCCCTCCATTTGCACTTCGAGCTAAAAACGTTCTAATAATGTAAGAAGGTTCATCAAATATAGGATACAATAAAAAATGTGGTTTTATATGTTTGTAGAGGCTTGAAATTAACGTAAAAATCTTTGCAACAGTTATCTTTAAAGTAGTTCGTGTTATTATCTATTAGTTTTACAAACAATATACAAGTTAGATGGGGCTGCCGACCCACGCAACCTCGTTTCAGTCTCCTATTCCCGTAGCGTGACAATTTTCCCCCGTTTTTGAACATTTTTCATTAGTGTGATGACATATAACTTATAACCTTCCTCGATAAATAAGCTATCTAACACTGAAAGATTTTTTCAAATCGGACCAGTACTCTCTGAGATTAGCGCGTTCAAACAAACAATGAAACAAACTCTTCAGCTTTATAATATTAAGTATAGATAAAGAATTCTCCAAAATATTTGACCATATTATTTTATTTCTCTTGCTGCTTACGATATTTCCAATACAAATAAAATATTTTCGTATAGGAATAAATATGCCGAGATTTTTCTGTGTGAAGACTCGATTTCCGGTATCGGTCTACGCTATTGTCTAAGGATAAACACCGTACGGGTTTTTGTTAGACTGTTGCCTCTTCTCCGACCTTTTCTAATAATAAACTCAAGAGAAGGTAAATAATAGTTTTATTTATACCTGAAAAACTAATTGAAAATAAATGTGAAAAACAGCTTGAACTTTCCAACAACCGTTAGCTTGAATATACGATCTTGATCATCTTGAGTTATTACCTATCTTACTTTACAGAATATTAGTAGTTGTTCGCCTTTAATCATTTTAAAGGCATACATGAATTTTTACAAATAAAAAAATACTCATTTTGAAACAATTAAATTTTGTTTTAAATTTTCGAAATCCAAGTTAATACATTAAATTCGAAAGTAACTCTATCCGTCTGTTTGTTACACTTTCCTGGCTAAACCACTACACTGATTTCAATTAAATCTGGCGTGGGGATACTTTGATTCATAAAAAAGGACAAAGGCTACTCTTTACCGCGATAATCAATATACGAGCGGGCTGAAACACGAGCAAAAGCTCGTGTAATATAAAACATATTCATCGTATAATCCTTATTGTATTCCTGAAGGAAACAAAACTGTATTACCCTTATAATTTAGCAAAAACTTCTCTCAACAACAAAATAATATCTTAAGAATTGTCAAATGTTCTCGTAAACAAGGAAAGCTATATGAAAGTAATACTGAGTTATAAGAGAAATTTATGGACTGTGAAACAACCGGAAGATAACGTTGTTACTGATTGTACCAGGTTATAAAGTTTATGAATACAAAGTAATTCAGTATTTTAAAATTTCATTTACCTTGTCCACCGGAATTGTCGGGTGACTTCCCAATGGAGTGATGGTACATTAGGGTCGCTCGGCTGGCTAGAGGGCGCAGTAATATTAACATGGGTTCAAAGGTGAGTGAAGCTCATCCCTTTTGGAAAATTTGTCAGTTGCCTTATTTGCAGTGATGACAAGATAATGTAAACATATAAACAAAGGAAGTACGAGTCATACTGGATATCTGTTACATACGTGCAAAACATGTTACAAAGGTTGCCTTTACTAACTAGTTTAGTCAGTTTAACCTTCATCAACAAGAAAGACTCACTGAGCACAACCCACTGATTTTGTTGCTGTTGATTTTTCTACATATATTGTCATATGTAAAGTATACAAACGAAATTTTTATAATATCCTTCGCTTACGGCTCCGCTGGCGTGTATCTCGGTTGTCGTGATAAAGAATAGCTTAGTCCTTTTCCAAGGTCCAATCTATCTCTATACTAAAATTCATCCCACTTGGTTCAGACGTCTAGCCGTGGAAGCATAACAGAAAGAGAGACAATAGGCAGACAAACAAAGTTACGTTGTAATTTATAAAAGTAGTATGGAATTATATTTATAAAAATACATGCCAGTTCAGATATCTTTCATCGCTCTAGAGATTGCAAGAATTCGAATGACAAGATATGTATCGAATCCATCGATCTGAGCTTAAGGGATATAAAAGGAGATAGGAGCTAAAATAAAATATTTTTACTGCTCGACAGCCAAGCATTTGTCGTTACAGTTGATCATTTTAACGTCAAGACCGTTTTTCACCCGTTGTTCTCTCCTAAAACATTTTGGGATCATCTCTGCCGATAATATCGCTTTGTATTGAATGACTTCTGATAAACTAAAACAGAAGATTTTCTGAGGACCGTATGATATACCTAACTGATGATTTCTCTGTTAGTTCAAGACCGCTGTCTTATACAAAAGCGGTAAAAAATATCATACTTAGTGATTTTGACTGCTACGATCGTGGAGTTCATTCCGGCCCTTGATAAATAACCATATGACTAGAACGATTATGTTCACAGTAATAGTACCGTATATACATATTGAACTATGTAATACATATTTGGTTAAATAGAAAATGTCTTTCAGTATACTCGTACACTTAGTAGCTATCTAGTTGTGATATAAATGCAGCGCGTGAGGTCGGATAAGTAAATGCTGTAATTTTAAATTCGATTTTCGTTACTATTATGAAGACTATAGTTAATAGAGTACTTAAATTAATTTAAGCTCTAAAGTAATACAGTAAATATATTACTGCTATTATTACTTGTTCAGTCTCAAACTTTTTAGACGGTCACACGGAAATAATTTTATCAAATGTAAGATAGAAAATAAGTCGCTTTTATAAAAACTGATATACTCGTAATATTTATCATATGTCATTTGGATGATTTCTCCACACTCTAGATAACGAAGAGCACTTACCATTGTACGTTACGTAACGTACATTAAACCTGAGACGTCAGCATAATTTATTTCACTCCTTTAATCGCATATATCGTGGTATTCGGCTGGGGATTTACTCAGCCCGTTAGACCTGAGCGTAAGACGAATTTTGTTATGATAACATAATTGATAATAGACATTGAAACTCGCAAAAGTCGTGTAAGTGAAAAGATATATTTACCAAATTATCTGGCGAATGTTACTTGATACTAGTAGATAAAGGTTGGGAAAATGTCTGTGTGCAGCGTATACACAGGTATTTTATTAACTGTTTTAACAAGGCGTGGTTGGCTTGTTACATTTGTTCTAAAAGGTAATATGTATTCATAACAAATAAATAAATAAATATTTCGGACATCTAACACACAACGCCATCTAGTTTCAAGCTAAACAGAGCTTGTGTTATGAGTATTAGACAACGGATATAAATACTTAAATACTTTTTTTTTTGTAACTACAGTAATATAATAAAGTGTTAACGTGTCGATGGGCTTAATTTATTTATTGTTTTAAGTGTAGAACATCCATACATTAGATAATTTAAAAAAAAAAACAAAACAATAATTTGTAAACGCATCTACAAACGAAGTGAAGTGAAAATGTTAATCTACAAAGTACAAATAAATTGAACATACAAACTTTGTGGCTACAAATAGTGGCAACAAGCTTTTTTATCTTGTTAATCCTAACGTTGTATCTACAACACGCTGAACAAAATGTCGAACTGTTTTTATTGAGGATGGATAAAAGAACATAGAAAATGTACAACCCTAATAAAACTATTTAAAAATGGTACCAGCACTTTAATTTATTCTACCCGCTTCTGCGTACCAATACTTTTTAAATAGTGAACAAAGTGATTGTGGCGTTTTAAGAGTTGATTTCCAATTTATCGAATTTAAACATTAGTAATTGAAAAACCTAGGGTAATAGCTGTAGAAATACTTTGCCTATATTATATATATTACTAAGTTGTTTATAAATGCCTCGTTGGTCTAGTGGTTAGCGTAAGCGACGTTCGATCAAGAGGTCTCGGGTTCGATTTTCGGGTCGGAAAGAATTTCTTGCAAGAAAAACCTTTTTCTTACAAGAAATTCTTAATAGGAGCCCGGAGTATGGAAGATGGCGGTCTTTCCCACCCATGCCTTGGAGAGCATGTTAAGTTAATTTATACTAATATATAAAGCTGAAGAGTTTGTTTGTTTGTTTGAACACGCTTATCTCAGGAACCGCTGGTCCGATTTGAAAAGTTATTTCAGTGTTAGGTAGCCCATTTATCGAGGAAGGCTATAGGCTATATATCATCACGCTAGGACCAATAGGAGCGGAGCACCAATGAAAAATGTTTCGAAAACGGGGGGAAATTATCACGCTACGGGCAATAGAAGACGCAAACGACGTCTTCTATTGCGCGTGGGTCGGCTAGTGTTATATACTGACAACTCGTTTTACCCAGGTTTGTCAGTCACTTAGTGGAAAAACTGACACTCAGGTAAAACCGGTTGAACTAGTAGCTAACCCCAATTAATCTTGTGAATAATAACGGCTAGGAAGATTAAGTTTATAAATACTATAATGTAATGTAAACGACTTTTATCTACCTAGCCACTAAGTATAAGTTAAAATGAGGTCTTTTGGTACTCTCTCTAATTGTTACGAATTGTTAGCATCTTTGTTTGTGCTTTTATTATAATTCTGTTTAAAAAAATGAGCGTTTTGTAAATATAAAAGTTGAACATATATTTGACATTGACGAAGATAAAAAAAATCGATTTCATGTCAAGAATTTTCTTACTTTTTCGGAACTTTTGAAAAATATATTGTAATCTTAAGATGTAAATATATCCGTTCGTACAATAAAATGGTTCTGAGAGAAGTTAAAAGCTATATCGCATTTATTTAAAGGTTTATTGGAGATTACCAACTTTAAGGTTTTTATTGTCAGAGAGGATTATCGGATACATATCCAATAACCAAAATATATTTCGTAGATTCATGCTTAATATAATTTAGTAGAAAGTTATTGATCTGTATCATGTTCCTTCATTTTTTATTAGCCAGCTGGCGGGATTCCAACTAATTACTTCCAGCCCATTACACGAGTAGTACTCCTTTACGGAAGTATCGTTCAAAATGTTTAGCTGGTTTATACATAACAGAATACTATTGAGTATTTAATGAATATGCTATATACTACTACTGATACCACAATATAGTAATATAGAAACAAAAAAGCTTTGAAACTTGTGACTATAAAACACTTTTTCAATTTTGTTAGTATAACAAGGTCTTGCAATGCCTTTCATGTACAACTTTTTATGATATGTTTTAGTATAATGTTATTTATATTAACAGAGATTGTTGCTTTGAAATTTTATTTATTGTAGCTCTTTGTTCTCCGAAACAGAACTACGCAGTTTTATGATTTTTTTGCGGTAAAACAGGTAACAAATTAATTTTTTTATGAAACTTCAAAGCATTTATTTTACCTGACACTTACAGCAAAATTTTAGCCTTAGTACATGTTTTTTCTAAATTAAAAATATTATATTAATGTTCAAACCAGTCTATTTGTTAGTTATAGGAGGTAAATTCCTCGTACCATGCGTTGAAGGTTGTTTAATAATTTCCTTGTTTTATTGTAGGTTTTTCTTACCCCTTGCATTGGAAAGACCTAAGTATAACTTAAAAATCTTTTTCCTGGATATACTAGGAAAAAGATTTTTTTATACTAGGAAAAAGATCCCTTTTCTCATAAAATTGGTATGTAACAAATGTAGAGACCGAAAAGTGTGTATCAAAAACCCGAATATTTCATTAGAATACATATAAAATATTCGGGTTCAAACTAAAAAACTAATGATAAAAACATTGAAGAAATAATAGGACTACAAGGACAGGAATAAATTACGGGAAATAATGAAATGAATTCCCTAGTCGAACGAATCCATTAGTATTTTTCACCGCTACCAAACAAAACTGTATAATATATTGTTTGGTAATTGTCAGTTTCTGAACTGGTAAAACGATTTCAAATGTTATAAAATGTAAACTTCTTATTACGTGCAACTTTTCACCAACAATAAAAACATTCCTCTTGTTACAAGCGTTTGTGGCACCCAGGGTGAGTGTAATCTGTTGAACTTTTACATTTCATTTTGTCTTTTATAAGAACTGAGATCAAGAAAGACTTTAATGTGGCAATTTTGTAAGCCTTTGGATGGAGAAATCTTTTTTGCGAAGCTGTTATAGTGGTTCTATTATAGCTAGCAATTCTCAAGTTCTAGGGATGGCATTAAGATTGATTATTTTGTGTGGGCTCGTACTTTATTCGTCTGGGTTTCAAATACGTTATTGATCTATTTATCTTTGGTAGTTGTTCTTTATTACTTGAATTTGATATAATGTAAATAAGTTAGTTATGACGCAATGAGGGTTGGTTCTTGTAGTTGGTTCGACGACCTGGTGAAGGTTGCGGGAGAACTTTGGATGGGAGCAGTACAGGAATGGTTGCTATGGAGAGTCTCGTGGACTGTACATCTAGCAATGGATACCTTTCGGCTGAGATAATGATAGCGAAGTTATTTATTTACTTCTTTAAATGTGTGTTAGATACGCGTTTATCACTCTCTCCTACTATCACCAGTATATAGTGTAATAGAAATCTGAAGTTGAAAAGGAACCTTCTTGGAAGCATCTGTTTTCGATCAAATATTTTCTCTGTCATCTTCGCGTTGCTCGAAGTTTTGCTGCCTTGTCACGTACGCCGAGATTGTTACAATACTCTAGTAATGTATTAGTATTGCGACATCATAAATATTTATCGATCTACTTTGAAATGTTGATCGTTTACACTAAATCTTTTTTATAAGCTTTGTTAGCATATTCACGTTTACGCATTTTTAGAGCATTTGAAAGTGTGGCGAGTATACCAACACCATAATTCTGCTTTTTCAACTTAAAAATCTTCTACAGAAAACTTGGGGCATGTCTAACTAAAGTAAATATGTTTGATGATATATTTATATACAAATATACAGAATCGACATACCTACATAGAAAATGCACGACTGTTAGAGAGAAGTCCGCCTGTGCAATAATTATGCATGAAGTCTTAAATAAAAATAAAATAAAATGCATTACATAGTTCTTCTTCTTACATCACATCAACAGTCAGTCCATTGCTAGACATATGCCTCTCCTCAGTTATTGTTAATTATTAATATATAAACTTACTTTATATTTTGCCATTTTACCCAGTTTTGTGCTACTTTCATTAATTGCTTCCTTGTAGTCTTCTCGATTCTCCTGGGTTTTGTGATCTTCTAATAAGGTTATCTTTACCTTGACGTCTCCAATTCCACTCTAAAACCGCTTAAACTCACGAACTATATTTGTGGGCTTACATATTATAAACAATAATAAGTGTATATAAAGCTAATATTTTAATCAAACAAATGAATAAAAGTGATGAACAATCTAGTGTAAACTTAGTAAACATAATAACAACTAGTAATAGTCATTTGACGACACAAATTTTTGTTAATAAACCTTAAAACAACCATGTAAAAAATAACAACCCATTAAGACTTCTAGTAACGAGCTGTTAAGTAATTAAAACTGAAATTTGCAATATTAAATCTGACAGCGTAATAATATCCGAATTACAAATTTATTCAAAATAATGAATTGGAAATCATTGGCATTCCAATCTTGTCATAAAAATATGCCATAAAATGATATCCTTGACCTCGATATTATTTTATATTCAAATTAAAAGCTCCAATTCAAAAGATTCACGTTTGAATCTTTGAAACTTAGAACTTTCTGGACGTGAAGCTTTTAAATAAGGCAACTTCACAGTCATTTCATCTCGTTTATTATTCATGTAACGTCACTGAAACAATAAATTCGTATTTGTATGTTTCTAATTTGTCACGCGTTTTACTAAGTCACTAAAATTCCATTGTCGAGTTCACAGTGACTAAACAATTTTGAATAAAGTAAAAGCTAACATTAATCAGCAGACCATTTTAAGGAATGAAAATCGATTGGAGAGAGATAAATCTATAGGGATACAAAAACTGTCTATTTTAGTGAAACTGAAAGGCTTTAATGCTGTCGACCGTTATCTCAAACTTGTTAAAGATAGAATTCGTTAATGAGTTTTTGTTAGCTTTTCTTAAGTTACTTCTGTAGTTCAAACATTATATAGATGTTATCTACCAACATTTAAGATGCAAGTAAATGTCCTTGAATAATTTATTTTACTTCTTTTATTTACAAAAATAACGGTGTCTGATCCCGGGATTGCAATTACTTGATTTCCAAATTACTATAATTTTGAGATTATTTTGATTGTATAAAATTATCGTGTCACGTTGTTCCTCACGATGAACATCGAAACTGTGTAACCGATTTTTTATAATTATGTTTTTTTGTCGTGACTAAGATAGGATGGTTGACATCATGCCTAGACCTATAGGGGCCAAATATGATTGAAAAGAGATGCAGAGTAAGTTGCGTGAGTCAGTTAATTATTTTATAAAGTGTTACACTGTTGTTTACAGTGTTACTTTTTTGTGTTACAGTGTTACTGTTGTTAAACGGTAATAAAATTAACGGTAGTATTTCAAACATACCATATTCTTACAACTCTTTACTTCTCATATAACCATAGTACAATAGACACAAATACACGACATAAACACGTACAAAAGCTAAAGCACTCTTATGAATAAAAACGTTTCTTTACTGTGATAAACGTTGAACATGAATCGTCACCGAGATTTTCGTTGTGCATTAATGTTATAACATTATGGTAAAACTTTTACTGTACTCCGTGAACTGTTTTAATATTCATATTACAATTTTTTTTTGTCAAAACTGATATAGAATCCCGATATACATTAAGCTGTTTGATTTACTCACGTACGTAACTGCACACAATGTGTTTTTCTACATTGATTTGTTTACATTTGAAATGCCTTTATAATTATTAGATTGAGCAATTTATTAAGTACTATAAAATTCCGATAATCATGATATCTCTATAAAAATTCAGATATGTTCAGATACGAATATAATAAAAGCTATGGGCGAAGTTTTTCGATTAATGAAGAGAAGTTTGAGAGCTGTCGATGATTGGTTATCGCTAAAAGAGTTTTTAGGTCGCGAACATGCTTAAGTCTAAGCCAACAAAAGGCTTAGTTTGCTTGTTGACGTTAAAACGTGACATTTCAAAACTAGTATAGAAACTTTCTGAATGAAACCATACTTCATTAGGAATTGATGGAATGGGTTTAATTAATAAGGAGACTGAGAAATTTGCGCTATTTGATTTTATAAATGTATACGCTCTATTCTTAATTAATATTATAAAAAGTGGCTCCTTTTACTTAGGGACCTCTGTTTACTAAAATAAGGTCATATAACCAAAATAATATTACACATAAACTTTCAATACCAATTTTAAAAATGATTGTAATTTTGTGACGTAATTTAATGGCAGTCATCGGGTCGCCGTCGGATGACATTTTGAGAAAACGATTTTGGGAATCGAATAATTAAAATACTCATAAGAAACAGCACAGAACAGAAATGAATCAATTGCTCAAACTAAATTTTCCAACTATAAATAGTAAAAGTACTTCTCTGTTGAAAAAAAACAAATGTAATTTAAATAAAGTACGTTATATATATATATATATATATATATAAAGACATTTAGCACTCGGGAACTGCCGCGGTAAAGCTTATCAACTTTTGCAATTATAATTTTTTGTTTATGCAGTATTTTCTTTTATTTTTTCTTTGATATAATTTGATAATAATTTGATACCCATATAGTGGTAGTCTTTGACGAAATTTGTAAACCACCATTTTTTTTGTCAAAACATATATAGAATCCCGATATACATTAAGCTGTTTGATTTACTCACGTACGTAACTGCACACAATGTGTTTTTCTACATTGATTTGTTTACATTTGAAATGCCTTTATAATTATTAGATTGAGCAATTTATTAAGTACTATAAAATTCCGATAATCATGGTAGGTGGTAGTCTTTGACGAAATTTGTAAACCACCATTTAGTAGTGGCAGCCATCTTGGATTTACAAGAAAATAGAATTCACTTACTTATAGTGTCACCAGACTTGTGGGTGTGTACCAAATTTCAGATCAACCTGTCAACAGGAAGGGGGTAAGATTTCAGTTACAAGATTTGACCTAAACAAACAAAAATAAATAAAGAATCAGGTCAAGCTAAATAAGACCGTTTAAAATATTACTGCGATTTAGCTCGATTTTAATCATGCATAATATATACAAACCTAGATCTCTTTCCCTTGCTGTAACCGTGCATTTACTGTCAAAGTATTTTTATTTGACACTTAAATACATTTTTAAGTATTCCAGGCTATTTCTACCACAACAATTTTATATACATATATACCTCTTTCTCTAGTATCCATCCAAAAAGTTAGGTCTATAACGTAAAAAATAAATTATAGACAAATGTTCTACACAGCTTTTGATAAAAAAAAATAACAAGAATTTAGAAATCTGGGTTTGTATTTCTACTATGAATTACGTTTCCTTTTTATTTCGTTATTTGTACTAAGTTTTTCAAGTATGAGCATTTTACAACTTAGACATCTATAACTCCTGAACTAACTAGCACTTTTCGACGTGGTAAATACACATATATATGCAAAGCTTTATCTTTCTAGTACTAAACGTTTGGAAGGTAAGCCGAGGATGGACGGATGGATAAACGGACGGATGGATGGACAGCCGAACATGACGAAAGTGTAAGGTTTCCGAGAGGTGAACTATGGTACTCTAAAAATTATTTAAGAAGCCGTGTGGTGTCGTGGGACACCAGATCGGAACGAAGTTCCTTATCCTAAAATATAATGATACATACAACTTACCTACAAATGGCGCTGTACTAAATTTTTTGTTCACGCTCTTTAAAAACCACAAAATGGTCTTAACGCTTAAATAAATAAATAAATATTTCGGACATCTAACACACAACGCCATCCAGTCCCGAGCTAGTTATGCATCCGCCTGCACCCTCTGTCTTAGATTAAGTAGCTACCTACTGGCTCAGCATTGTCAAGGGATGTGTCTCTTAGAATTAAATAACGAACTGTTTTGACTATCGTCATTCGGTGTTTGCCAAATACAATGTCCGGTATTATCCGATACACGGCAGTCACTGTCGCATCCCTAATCATTTATATTTTATTTGAGCTGTAAAAGCGATTGGCACATATTTGGAGTAAAAATCTTTTCAACGAAATCATACGATTCAGCGGTATAATTTTTTATGGAGCTGTAAAATACGGTAGACCCTTTTGAAAAGAACTAAAATCTGTAAAACAGTGAAAGTAAAAGGGAAATAGGTACTTCCCTGCATACTTTAGGGTAGGGTGTTGAAATTGGGTGGTCGCTGTATTTAATTATTTGAGAATAATTATTATTTTTATTATCGAGTTCATAAGTAATGTAGATGGAACTTAAAACTATTAGCCAAAAACTTAAATAACTTAAGCAGTTCAGTGATTGCATTAGTATCTAGTTTAAGTATTTTTTGCGTAAGTAGGTATGTGTCGATGTGTGTTAAAACATATACGTAAATTATATAAATACCTGTACCTGGATGACCGAGCTTTGTTCGGTACTTTTTATGGTAAATTTTCTAAAATGAATCCTAGTTAGATAGATTTATCGCCCCCGAAACCCCATGCATACTTAATGTCATAAAAATCGTTGGAGCTGTTTCCGAAAGTCAGATATCTGAATACAATATATATATAATTCTTCTGTGAGTGTGTATGTCACTGAACTACACTCAAACGACTGGACCGATTTTGATGAAATTTTTTGTGTGTGTTCAAGGGGATCTGGGAATGGTTTAGATTCACAATTTTGTCCGCTGGACAATGTTTTTTTAATTAATTTTTAATTTATTAGTAGTTATGGCAAAACGACGTTTGCCGGGATAGCCAGTATAATATAAAACACAATAATGCTCGTTTAAAGGTATTTGGTTTATAAGATTGATTAAGGGGATAAAACATACTCCGTAATATAAACTAAAGTGATGATTATTTGCAATTATCCTTATTTTCTATGCATTTTCTCGATAGTTCGAAAATAGAAATACTTTTATAATTTGCTTCATACAATTTTTAATACTAATATTTTCGCACTACCACATTGTTACTTATCCCACAGTCAAACTTTCAACTTTACTTATTCACTGACTTACATTAAATACTTACGATATTTTGTCAAGATTGATTTATGTTTTAGAAAGGATAGCTACCATTTATACGCGTATTTAGCTTCTCAATTTTGTAAATGACGGGCTCTCGTGAACATATTAGGGCCTGAGAAGCGATAGGACAAAACACAGTATTATCTTACCTAAAAGATTGCTTCTACCCGAATCACATGAGCGTATAAGTTGGATTAATTACTGTCTCACGAAGAAGGTTAATTACTGAGGTTGTCCTTACGTTAAAATTCATTTATCTTAAGACTGCGTCTGCGATAGCGTTGAGTAAATCAATTATTGAAATTCTTATCAATACAATTAGATTTGTTCATTTTTTATTACTACACTTGCAAATTTTTTTTTTTTTTTTATGTTTGACCCTGCCATGTTGACTCTACTCTGCCTGATGGAAAGCATAAGCAGAATCCAAGAGTGATGGTCACCATACTGCGAACGCAGACAATGCAACAATGCAGCATGGTGACCCACACCATGGCGGGCTAGTGATGCTTTTGCATCATTGGGCCTCCGGTCTCGCACTCACCAACGAAACACGACAGCATGATCGCTGTCATTTTACGTTCTTTTTCTGTTTTCGAACACAATTTAGATGATTGACTAATGGTTTATAAGTATGGCGCTTAATGTACAGAGGCAAATCTCAGAATTTTAATTTCCTGATGTCGATCCATCACTGAAACGCAAAAAATAAATTACTTTAATGCGATCTATTTAGAAACACAAATTCAATATTAAGAAGTTAATGTTTTTTTGTTACACTTGCCCTTGATTTGTTCCCAAGGAATGTAATTGGTTTGAGACGGCACAAAGAAAGGAGTTAAATTGGTGTGAGCAAAGCAAATAGATTGAATCGAAAACAATATTTAGACACCAGTTAGCTTATAGAGCACGGGTCACATACAGCTATGTGAGTTTAGACGCGATTATGTTTTTGATGAGGCGGGGGTAGGCAGTCGTTAGTTTCCTATAAACACCATTGTTGTGATATAAGGGTGACAAAATAAATAGTAATTTCAAGGAATCTTATATCCAGAAGCGGACTATTAAAGGTGATTGAAAAAGGCTATTTGAAACTCGCAAGGAAATAGAAACCTACAGGATACTTCTTGTTACCTAGACAAAATTTGCCATGAAGCAACGTCATGTAGCACAGGTGAAAGAAAAAGAACCGTGTGGTGTCATGGGACACCGTGGTACGAACCGGGTACGAAGTTTCTCATTATAAAAGTAAATTTTTGCGTTCACGAAATAATTTAAATTAAATTAAAAGGGTGAAGAAAAAGGTTAATTATATTTTTTTTTGTTGTAAATATTTACATATTATACATAAAAGACACTAAACTCCGAAAAAACAAATATTTGAAGATCATATAAACATTTGATCTGACCCGGGATTCAAACCCGAGACCGCAAACACAGCATTCGCATACGCTACCATTGCGACACCGAGGCAGTCAATCTTACTAACGTAAGGTTTAACGTGACGGACGCTTTTTACCCGCTAGGGTACCCCTCCGCAACGCCCATACGGAACTTCGTTCCAAAAATGAGAACAAAATAAATTTGTGGCTGCAACAAAAAAAGCGACTTCAAAATTATTTGCAGTTGGCACACTAACCTGAAATGAATGATCATATTTGGTAATTTGGTGATAGTGCTAAACAAAAACGATTACGGGGTCACTACCGCCGACGGCTGTATAAATCAAAACTTCAGTTATTGGACTTACATGAAATTATCTACGTGTCACCGTCACCGTATGCTCACCAAATTCAATGTGAATAACAGATGTTGTATCCTGATTTATGATGTACATAAATCTTGCAATTTATTCACGAAATATATGTACATGTGTCGGAGAACCTAAGTGCGTTGCTTGACATATTTTTTATGGTTGACAGATGAACCTTATTCTATCTACTTTTAATAGTGACAAAGATGAATGTTCATGTAAATTGTACTTTATGATACCTCTGTCATCTTTTGATATATTTCTTTGGAGTATTTCTTACAAGATTATTTTTTACATTATCAGGAAGTAACAAAAGGAACAATAAAAATAAATTAGAAGAGTTATTTTTTTTAGAATACCCTTAAACAGTATACGTAAACATTTATCTTTTTCACGAACAAAAAGATTTAAAACACCGTCTAAAAGAATAAGTAGCTTAACACAATTTATTAGGAAAATGATGTTTTAGGAGTGTATTATAAATTTAAGCCATTAAAATACGAAGACAGTAGCGAAATTAACTGCAAATTTGCTCGTAAACTTTCAGGATATAAATCGTCGTAGACGACACTGTAACTTCTGGCTACGATCATGTGGTAGTAATTATGTAAAGTTAGAATGTATGACTAGAAGTAAATATGACCAGACTGCTGGTAAACATACCTATATAGTTATGGAGGCACAATAATGCCTTTGCCAGGTCGAGCAAGCAAAAAAAGCGACAGCCGTACTATTTTTTTCTCGAGGCAATTCAGCCCATTTTCGACTCCCTATAACTTCGTTGTTAATAAAACTAGAAGTCTAAGTTTCAGTAACCAAGCAGGCATTGTATAAACACGGTATATTTTAAATTTCATTGAATTTAAACCAGTAGTTTACGATTAAAAACCAGTCAAAATTTCTTAATTTTGTCACTCATTTACTGACTGACTCATTCATTCAGACAGTTCATCAAAACTTTAGGCAGTAGACTGAATTGCTAGAAATTGCCAAGAAAAAAGAAAATTTATGACACTAAGCTTGATGTTGTAATTTTCTGTTAAGTACATTTACAGTATTGATAGCGAATGAGAGGTAACAATCCTACATAATGATTAACTTTAACTGACAGTAAAAAGTTGGTGAGATTCATATAATATCAAGTTCAATAAAGAGAATGACTTGGCAATTGCACTAAACAATCTAATTTAATTTAATATGTTACCGTTATTGGGAATTCGGTGCTCTAAAATATACTAACAGCTAGTTCAACCTTCGAATTCAGTTCACCCTCAGGGTTGCGGAGGTTTGATGTCAGTCGCTCCGTGTAAAAACTGATACTCAGGTAAAACCGGTTGAACTAGTTGCCGACGCCAAATCTTGGGAACAATAAAGACTAGGAAGATGAGTACTTGTGAGATACGTTCTGTTTTCATGCGGTAGCTAAGTCAATATCTTCATAGGACTCGGTGTTACATATATCTCACAACTTTTTACGGTAGAAGAACTGAGTAGCGAGACTTTTTTTTACTAGTTATATTTTTGATCTCATATTTACATACAATATACATATATTATTGAAAGGGGTGTAAGGGGGTGAACCTCAATCTTTCGCCCCAAGCCAACCTCACCTGCACGCGGTACATCCTGCTGAACGACGAACGAGGCTCTGGCAACCGACCGATGGCGGTATACCCATCCCAACAGGCGTAGTTAAATGTAATAGGCCGGTGATGGGCAGCAGCGTCACCGGTGCAAAGAACTGCGCCCTGCGATCACCAACCCGCCTGCCCAGCGTGGTGATTATGGGCATAAACCTCCATGCAGCTACAAAATATGCCACGGCCCCCAGTTCCCGGCAGTCTCGCTATTCCTGGTCATGGTGGCGACCATGGTAACGGCGAGGCGGGGGGTGCTAAGAATCTCCGGGTTACGGTAGGCCACCACAACCGACTGACCCTGGCTACGTTTAATGGCCGCACATTACGGCTAAACTCGCATCTGGCACAACTCGAAGTGGAACTTGAGAAAATTAGATGGCATATTTTGGGGTTATGTGAAGTCCGAAGAGAGGGGGAGGACACCATAACCCTTGATTCAGGCCATCTCATGTACTTCCGTCAGGGAGACCAACCATCTCAAGGTGGCGTTGGGTTTCTGGTTAACAAGTCCCTTTCTAGCAACGTTGTGGAAATGTCTAGTGTGTCGAACAGGGTAGCGTACCTCATTGTCAAGCTTACCGAGAGGTATAGCCTTAAGGTAGTGCAAGTGTACGCACCGACCTCGGCCCACTCGGACGATGAGGTGGAGGATATGTTCGATGACATATCGAGAGCCCTTCACTTCACTACTAAAACCCACTACAACGTTGTTATGGGTGACTTCAACGCCAAAGTGGGAGTACAACATTGCAGCGAATCGGTAATAGGATCCCATGGATTTGGAAGCAGAAATCATAGGGGGCAAATGCTCGTCAACTTTCTCGAGCGAGAGGGACTGTTCTTGATGAACTCATTCTTTAAAAAACGGCCCCAAAGAAAGTGGACGTGGCAAAGCCCCGACGCTATGACCAAAAATGAGATCGATTTCATCATGACAGATAGAAAGCACATATTCAGAGACGTCTCAGTGATCAATAGGTTCAACACCGGTAGTGATCACCGACTCGTCCAAGGCTCTCTGAATATCAACTTTAAAGCTGAACGTGTCCGTCTGATGAAATCTAGGCTCCGACCAACTCTGCTCCAAGCTGTGATGGGATCTGAAAAATTCCAGTCAAATCTGGAAAACCGGTTTGCTTCCATGGAAACCACAACGGGTGTAAACCAGAACCTTGAAAATGTGGTTCGAATCCTCAGGGAGGAAGGTACGAAATTTTGTAAAATGCAGCGTGAGGGCAAGAAATCAAAACTTTCGGAAGGGACCCTAGGGCTAATGAAGTACCGACGTGAAAACCCACTTCTTACTTCGTCAGCAAAACGGACTCTAAACCGAGAGATCAGCAAACTAGTACGACACGACCTCCGATGCTCCAATACTCTTTCGATCGAAAGAGCGATCGAGCAGAATCGGGGGTCAAAGGTGTTTGTACAATCTCTCGGAAGAAGCCACCTGACGAAGTTGACTACAGCAAGTGGAGAAGTTGTTACTTCCAAGCCGGCCGTCCTTTCCGAAGTAATAAGTTTCTATGGCAGTTTATACGCTTCGCATGCATCTCGACCTGATCCCGAAAATGAGGACTCTAGAGCCACATTAACACGCCACTACACCGAAGACCTGCCAGAAGTCAGCACTGACGAAATCGAGATGGCTCTTGGACAGCTGAAAAATGGAAAAGCCCCTGGAGAGGACGGCGTTACAACAGAACTGTTAAAGGCTGGAGGTAAGCCCGTACTGAGGGAGCTCCAAAAGCTTTTTAACGTTGTCCTGTTCGAAGGGAGAACTCCAGAGGCGTGGAGCAGAAGTGTGGTCATCTTGTTCTTCAAGAAGGGTGACAAGACCAGGTTGAGGAACTATCGACCCATTTCGCTTCTAAGCCACGTCTACAAGCTGTTCTCAAGAGTTATCACGAACCGTCTTGCGCGAAGACTCGACGAATTCCAACCACCTGAGCAAGCTGGATTTCGGAGAGGATTTGGCACCATAGACCACATCCACACAGTGCGGCAGATTATCCAGAAAACTGAAGAGTATAATCAGCCCCTGTGTCTAGCATTCGTGGACTATGAGAAGGCCTTTGACTCGATCGAGATCTGGTCTGTTCTGGAGTCCCTGCAGCGTTGCCAAGTAGATTGGCGATATATCCAAGTGCTGAGATGTCTCTACGAAGCCGCCACCATGTCCGTCCAAGTACGGAATCAACAAACAAAGCCCATACCATTGCATCGAGGAGTGAGACAAGGGGATGTTATTTCCCCGAAATTGTTTACAAATGCAATGGAGGATTTGTTCAAGACGCTACACTGGAAAGGACGTGGCATAAATATCAATGGCGAATACATCTCTCACTTGCGATTTGCGGACGACATCGTCATCATGGCAGAGACGCTGCAGGACCTACAACAGATGCTGAAAGACCTGGCTGACTCTTCTGTGCGCATCGGCCTACGGATGAACTTGGATAAAACCAAGGTCATGTTCAATGAACATGTGCTACCGGAACCGGTCGCAGTACACGGTGCCGTTCTCGAAGTTGTCCAAAAATATGTGTACCTCGGGCAGACTTTGCAGTTAGGTAGAAACAACTTCGAGGACGAGGTGAACAGGAGAATTCAGCTGGGTTGGGCAGCGTTTGGGAAACTTCGTCGGGTCTTTTCGTCGTCGATCCCACAGTGCCTTAAGACGAAAGTCTTCAATCAGTGCGTCCTACCCGTCATGACATACGGAGCCGAAACGTGGACACTTACGGCACGGCTGGTCCACAAGTTCAAAGTCGCTCAGCGTGCTATGGAGAGGGCTATGCTCGGCGTTTCTCTGAGGGATCGCATCAGGAATGAGGTGATCCGGCAGAGAACCAAGGTCATTGACATAGCCCAAAGGATTAGCAAGCTGAAGTGGCAGTGGGCAGGCCATATTAGCCGAAGAACTGATTACCGTTGGGGTAGACGGGTTCTTGAGTGGAGACCGCGTCTCGGCAAACGTAGTGTAGGACGTCCACAGGCCAGGTGGAGTGATGATCTGCGCAAGATGGCTGGCAGGAGCTGGATGCGAGAAGCCGAGGATCGAACCAAGTGGCGCGCAATTGGAGAGGCCTATGTCCAGCAGTGGACTGCGATAGGCTGATGATGATGACATATATTATTGATAAATAACACTCAGACACTAAACAAATGATCTTGTTTATCACGCCAAGGTTTATTTTAAGTGGGAATCGACCCATGACCAGATCGCAGACGGGATCCCTAACCAGTAGACGAACAGACACGTTTCAGGCTGGACTGCTGTAAGTAGGAGTCATTAAACCACAGCCCTCGTGCTTTAATCACTCCTACTTACAGTAATATTCCATACAGACTTAATTTATCAGACAGTGGATAAATCGTATAGTCTGATAATTCTTAAATAATTACAACCACTTTACAACAGATTTATAATATTACTAATGGTACAACCAGAACGGTTGAGTACAGGATTTCATTAATATTTAATATTCAATCAAATTACTTTCATTAGCAAATTTTCAATTAAATAATTGGTCTCCACAACACCACTAATTACACTTTGGTATTATGGATGTGGTGTCATGTGGTGATAATTAATATCAATATTGTTCCTGACAATACTTATTAAATCTATACTAATATATAAAGTTGAAGAGTTTGATCCGATTTGAAAAATTATTTTAGTGCTGGATTGTACATTTATTGAGGAAGGCTACAAGTTATATATCATCACGCTAAGACCAATAGGAGCGGAGCACCAATGGATAATGTTTCAAAAACGGGGTAAAATTATCACGCTACGGGCTACGGGCTGATCTACGCAAACGAGGTTGCGTAGATCAGCTTGCATTATTATATTCCTAGGTGTATCTTAATATAAATTCTAAGTTGAACAAGTCATGCGTGGGTTGGTGGTATATAGTTACTTTAATAAAGGTTTCTTGGAAGTCGAATTTCAACAAGATATCTTGACCAGATTTTGTACAGTTATTGTATAAGTTTTCGTAATATAGTGATTAAATACAAGTGAACACGGCCATAAATTTAATGTGCTGCATATTAAAGGTATTGATCAGTGTACAATATTCTTTATTCTATTCTGAGCTTTTATCTTAGTGGTAAGTTTTTATAGTTTAATAGAATATCGCAAAATATTAAACTTGAAACAGAGGTTAATCATTCTACTAATCTTGATTGATTACATAGGAGACCCTTATGACTGCCTCGGTGGCACATTGGTAGCATATGCGATTCCCAGGTCGGACCAAATGTTTGTATGATCTGTATTGTATATGTATTTACAAAAAAATATTTATGTATTTATATCAGTTGTCTAGTACCCATAATGCAAACTCTGCTTAGTTTAGGTCTAGATTACGTTGCTTATAAGATGTCCGAAGTATTGATTAAATTATTATTCTGTTAACATGCACATTGCTATCTAAGCATTTTCTATTCTTTATGGTAGAAGGTGATATTTTCCCGAAAAAGAAATCTCAGTATAATATTTTGGGCAAAGTTCCAAACTGCGAAGAAGAAATTTATCGAAAGAGAAATAAAACAGCCAGATTTAGGCTCTACCTTTAATTAAACTAAAAACCTACATATGGCTATAGCCGTATATTAGGCGAATAGCATTTAACAACTTTTTGCATTTCGCATTTATTAAATCAACATTCATTTCGTTGTTAATAATAATAGTAGATTAGTAACCAAGGGCTGTAAGGTATCAATTGCAACCCAAGATATTTATATATATATAGTTCGAGGGTGCAATTGGTGCTCACACCCGAGGTAAACATTATGCTTTACATCTCGATTGTTAGGTAAGTAGAAAAAAGCCGGCATTATAAGAATAAAACATTTTATTTGTTGATTAAATCGGGAGTGCAGCTTATATCTTTATCACTTGAAGAACTCATGTTTTTTCCTAATTAGCACGTAATTACAAAAAAAAAACCATAAACAAACAATATTTAAAGTAGAAGTTTTCTATTCCTGCCTTTTTTCATTAAAAAGAATCAAGTAAATAACTTTTCAATTTTTTTTTTTCAAGAACGAAATTGAGATTCGCCGTTCGATATTTATAATTGATGACTATTATACTCACACGAAGACAAGGCTGAATAGCAAAGCGACCTCTTTGGTCATTGGGCGAATGCATGATGTCTATTGCCAGTATGATGGTTAGATGTACGCGAACTTTATGATAGAAACAAGTGTTTTTTTATTACTTACCGCCCTAGGGCTTTTCTAGCTACATCATTTGGAGGTAATAAGAACCTACTTACCGAACATGAGAGATGTAAAGTTATTTTACTAAATATTTGGAATATTTTTCAAATCTTGGTCACACAAAAACGCGACTTACTCTGATATGCTGACTCACATAGAACGATAGAACGATACTTAGTGTAACCAATTTTTTAAAATAAATATTAATTCTCTGAAGCTGAGTAAATAGCTTTTATTTTCAATGCCCTGAGAACCACGAGTCCATTAAACTAACCGAAATTCTTTCGACATTCCACCTCACACTTTATATCCAGAAAGGTTGTTTACCGAGCGTTGTGATAGATTTTTGTTCTGGTTAGACTGCCTTTACCGACACGAGTTTCTTAAATGCTTTAAATTTAGCGTCTTATATAATGTTGGTTGTTAAAAAACTAATAATGTAATAAAATATGTAAATATTTTCATTGTTCTTTTTGATTATGGTTATGTACATAGGTTTCTATAAAATATAATTGTTCTTTGGAGTCTGTCATTTGAGTTTATAACTATTCTCCAACTATAAATATGCTAAACTTGATGAAATTAATAGATACCTTAATGTTTTTCTAATAAAAAGAGGAACTTAAGAGATACTTATAAAGTTAAGAAAATCGACATATAGTAAGTTTTCAACTAACATGGATTCAGTGTATGTAAATTTGATATTAATACGAAGTCCAAGAAACAACAGGTCCATTAGTAACTGTCCAAGTTTATAAAATCACTCCTGGACCTGTCTATTACAAAGAGGTTATCGTCACATATAGCATTTCTGCCCTACCACCCCTACCACCCTTCCCTGTTCGCTTGTAGCTCTAATTACCCGCCTCGCAAAGAGGAATCGAATACTTCAGTGAGGTGGCAGTGTCTCTGTAACCGTACGGCTCTGATTCGAGAAGGTTGTAACAATCTCTACAAAGTTTAAGAACATTCTTAGCTAAGGATTTTTTAAATTCTAATCGTATTAGTTGATAAATGTCTTGATCTGAATTTCAAAATTACAAATTGTATGATTTTTTTCTATATACTACAGACAAGGACTTTATTAAGTAATATATTGAATTGATTTAGATCCTAGAGTAATTGTATTTCTGAGAAGCTGGCTAACCAAGCCATTCAATCAAATTGACCACGTAGTAGAACGGTATATACACGGTGGTGACATTCTCGGGGATGTCGGTATAAAGTCAATTTCAGAGGATTAACTTGATCAAATGGAATGACTTCATGATTATTTAACTCTTTAGTTGCATATTGCGCGAACACTAAACCGCTACGATTATTTGACCTAGATTTTTGAAGGTTTAAACCATTTACTAATTCTGAAATATTAATTGGAGAAAACAAAAAAGAGATTCACACTATTTTCTTTCTCCACACTAAAATCATAACGAAATAATTCAGAAGTGATTACATAAATGTTGTGTTTTATTACTTTTTTAAAGATTGGAAGTTAACATCTGTTTTTTAGCGACTCCGGATTCAGCGTGTTTGCATAATGGTCTGCCATCTACCGAACTCTCGTAAGCGTACAACGTTTAATGTATCTTACCCTGTATTTTTATTAAGGATGTCATAAATCATTAAAATTTCGTGTCGTACCGGTGTACACCATGAAACTTTAATGATTCGGCATATAATTTAGGAATGTTGTGCCAATTTCATTAAAGTTTGACACATCACTTCTAAATTATGGAGATTAGAGTGTTTCGTCTCTATATTAAGAGTGTCATTAAATTATATTTTGTTGTTTGGTGAGTTTTGAAAGCAGCAGCACTGGCATTCAGTTTCGTTTGCAATAGAAATGGCACGTAAATCTATGTTATGGTGTTATGTCTATGGGCGGCGGTAATCGCTTACCATCAGGTTATACGCCTGCTCGTTTGCCACATATAGCATAAAAAAAGAGTTTCTGAAACGGTTTCTGACACAGTTAATGTGAAGAGGATTGATGAAATACAGAATTAGATAAAAACATATCCTTCGTTGAATGAGGAAAAATTTTTACATACTAAGTTTCCATTAATATTTCTGTAAGTTTAGGATTGGCTGAAGCTGAACTTTTACAAACAGTGTTAAAATTCTATCGAAGGATATAATGCTTTTGAGTCTGCATTTCGTTTGGTTGCACATCTAAATTGGTTTTTAAAGTGAGAAAAAATTGGCAATGATCAATAGCACTTTTCAAAAATAAACTTCATAACACTTTTTTAAATTTACTAATGTTGTTGGCTTTCAGACAGCAGAAAGATTTTATTTCAATTTTAAATTGAGGTAAACTTTCTCCATTAGTTGTAATTTTTGTTATTTAATTATAGATTTCTTTTAAAGTTCTTATCCTCTGTAATTATCTTTAAAATAATATTTTAGTAACAAGTCAAAGTAGTAACAAGTGAGAAAACCATCGAGGACAAGGTTTAATGGGAGAATAACCAATATATACACTTGACTGAATTTATTCGTTGTAAGATAGATAACACAACCATATAAGTTTGTATTATATGAACTAGTATTTTATTTAGAGAAAAAGGTTGTTTGGAAATTCTTATTACAGTGTATTGCAAGCGACTTGATACTATTGGAAACAGGTAGATATGCAAAGTTGGAAAATGTTTCTTTGGCAATGTAGTCTCTACAAATAAATAAAATTCTTCCTCTTAATCTTCTTAAAAGCCGACTGCCTCGTTGGTCTAGACTCTAGGGGTTAGAGTGAGCGACTGCCGATCAAGAGATCTCGGGTCCGATTCCCGGGTTGGATTGCTGTTGGGTTTTTCTTACAAGAAATTCTTAATAGCAGCCCAAAGTATGAGAGATTGCGGTATTTCCCACCCGTGCCTTTGAGAGCACGTTAAGCCGTTGGTCTGGTTGTCAGAACACCTATGACAATCGTTATTGGAAGTCAGTGCCCTCAAATATGCTGATAACTAGTGCAACTTTTGAATTCAGTCACCCTCAGGGTTACGGAGGTCCGATGTCAGTTGCTCCGTCGAAAAACTGATATTCGGGTAAAACTGGTGGAACTGGTACCCGACCCCAATTGATCTTGGGAATAATAAAGGCTAGGAAGATGAATGAATCTTCTTAAAAGCATCTACACATATGTGCGTAGGTTGCTAAAGTGTGGCGATTCGCACCTTAAATCTTGAGGTGGCAATTCAAATATTTGCTTGATATATTGTTTTTAAACAACAACAAACACGTAACCTGTGTAATGTGTTGATTCCAATTAGGTTTAAACTGATGTATAGAACTTAGTTTACGAACTTGCAAAGCGCATACTTATGCGCTTTGCAAGTTCGTAAACTTGCTACATTTTCGCTTGCTGGATGGCATTTGGAATTTGGAAGAATAACGTTCGCAGAAAACTTATAAATTATGATTTAAACGTGTAAGCAAAATTCATATTATTCATAATAGCTTTATACTCTACTATATTTTGGAACTCTTATTGTTTTCTTTGTATATATATGCAAGATGTATTGAGAGTTATATTTTGTGATAGTAAAAATTCGGAACTGGATTGCATTCGCATTAACGTACGCATTTTTTTCAAGTGTTCTTCAATATATTAATGTGAAAAATCAAATATACTAAAGAAAAATATGGTTGTGGATGAGAAATTTCATTCTTTAGAATGTAACTTAATTCGGGCCTTGGTACTTACCCACTCATAAGTCAAGATTAAGAGCTTGTTTGTACGAAACATGGGTGTTTGCCAACTTTCCATGTAAATAATAGTTTTGTAGAACTATTGAAACTAACCTCGTCGGGTTAGTATGACAAAGAGAACAAATACAGGCTTCGTTGTAATCTTAGTTTAGCAAAAAGCTAACATGAGGAATTTTAATGAGTTGACGTTACGGTAAAATATTTTATAAAATCATTTAGTGACACAGTATTATTTTTACCCGACTACGGCAAAGCCAAAGGAGGGTTATGATTTTGACAGGCTATGTATGTATGTATGTATGATCATTTGTTCCCTCCTAGCTCCTTAACTACTCATTAGATTTAGACAAATGAGGTGTCTCTAGAAGCGTCATGATCGTCTTCTGGTTATAGGCTATATGACGTGTCACTGAATCTCATGTGGCGCCCTCTAGCCGACATAAAGTACTGTATTAAAAAATAAATTTTAGATAAATATGCCGTGTTTGGTATCATTGAAAAGGGCGTTACTTGTACGTTTCAAAAATACATATTTTATTAGCATTTGTTCGTGACTTTGTCCGTATTTATTCGATAAGTGTGATATTTCTATGGTATGCTTATTTGTTCCCTCATTCTTTCTAAACTAGTCAGAATAAGACAAATGAGGTATCGTTAGAAGTGTCTTAATTGTCCGCTGCTTAGAAGTTATATGACGTGTCACTAAATCGAATGTGGCGCCCTCTAGCCGACATAAAGTACTGTATTAAAAACTAAATTTAAAATAAATATGCCGTGTTTGGTATCATTGGAAAGGGCGCTACTTGTACATTTCAAAAATATTTATATTATTAGCATTTGTTCGTAACTTTATCCGTATTTATTAAATAAGTGTGATATTTCTATGGTACCTATTTAAAATAAACTTTGCACAACAATAAGTATTATAGAAGCACCAAAACATTTTAAATAAAAAAAAAAGTAAAACTAAAACCCAACTACGACTAAAAACGACGCTTAAAAAGTGTGAAACAAGTTTCAAAAGCCGTAGTCACGCGTTGGTTAATTGTTATGGACTATGGAACATTCCTATGTTTCAAAAGCCGTTTAATTGCGATGCGATTAATGCGATTTTATTTTATCTGTTATTATTAAAATACGAGTTTTTTTATATCTAAAACCAGATCTAATTGTTCCAAAGCAAATATTGAAATAAAGAATAACTATAACTCAATATTAATAGACTCTCACTTCAAAACAAACTATTACTTTATGAATGCATAATAAAGCCCATATCTAGCCTACAACTCTGGGGAACAGCAGCAAAATCAAACATTGAAATAATACAAAGATTCCAGTCAAAGATACTAAGAATAATAACGAACGCACCTTGGTATGTCTCAAACGTTAGACTCTATCACGACCTCTGCGTCAAAAGTGTTGTGGATGAAATCTCGGAAAGGACAAAAGCGTACAGGAAGCGAATCACTAATCATCCAAATATCCTGGCGGTCAATCTAATGAACACCCAAACGGTAGCTCGCAGACTGAAAAGAAAGATTCTTCAAGACCTTCTCTGAGAGGCACAAGAATTAACGAAGCAGTCACTGGACTGCTTTCGGGCAAGCCCTTTTTTTCATGAAATCCTACATATTGCTGAATATCTGCAAGATTGATAGATTGCAATAACATGTACAAAAAAAACAAAAAAAAATACATGACCTATGATTCCACTATTTTCCAATTCAATTTTGATCACTGTAATCCTATAGGTTTCAAAAGGCTTATGAAATACATATTTAGAATCGATAAATAAATAGTAAAATGTGTAATGTAAATACATGGTAATTCGTGTTGACGCATTAAACTTTTGTTAGGCTCTATATGTTTTATTGCCTTGCCCCTTCATTCACAAAAAAGTTTAGTCTTTTTTATGAATGTTTGTTATTGAATGTTTTTCGATATTTTCTATCGTATTTTCAATACATTTAGAGGATTTCTATGTGGTCATAAAATCACTCCATAGACGTTCTGTAGAGAGTTTCATTTTATAAAGTGGATATTTAAAGGATTTAGTTGAGTGGCATACTTGGCTATGGTATACGTATTTTGAGCTGAAAGGAGGAAAATTTGACAATCGGCAATTGATTTAACAGCTTTTTCTTACCAATTTTGGTACTAAATTCGCATTTAATATAATGTTTTTATGAAAGTAAATTTATTTATTGGCAACAATAGCATTAAATTGGTTTGATATTCTAATCCAAATATTTATATAATGTTTAATTACTCGTAGGTATTTAAGAATGCTACTTTTGAAGACGTTCAATCTACTTTTCGTCAAGTCGTAGTCGTTTGTCAGAATTTTTCTATTCAAGTAGTCATTTATTTTCTAGACAATATGTTAAGTCACTTGTCATTTTAAGTTTATGTAAATAGCATTATTTTACAAAACGTTCCATTAATTATAAAATCTATATACTTAGAATAAAAATGTTAGGTAGAGGAGGAGGTCCAATTCTGTACATTAAATATATTTAAAAAAAATTTTGGCGCGTCTTAACAACAGCAGTTCCCGGATGTCTCTATTCTCAGGCGCAGAGTTGCATATCGTGTAAATTTAGTTGGTTCGATTCCGACACACCGCCCCTCCGCAAAACCCCGGCGGGGTGACGACCCAGGGGGGTTAAGACACGTAAAAAAAGGTGTCAATATTTTTCTTTTTATAGGTTTTGTTAGGTTAGGTTAGTTTAGTAGTATATCCCGCCGTGTGGGGCCGGCATAGAATAGCTCCACCCCATCTCATCCCGTGGGTGTCGTAAAAGGCGACTAAGGGAAAGACGGAGCCGAATTACAGGCTGCCGAGGCGGAGGCGTGGATTCAGACGCCATGCCGCATAGGGACGGGCTCGGCGTGTACTCACCCTACCGTCGAGCAGGCAGTGGACTTGTGTTCCTGCCACCGTTGGCATATCGTAATCCCGATTAGATCGGGGACGAGGGTCTTGGCTTAACCGCCCGGACCGCGAGGAAGAAAACCTCTATAAAAAATTACCCCGAATCCCGTGTTCTGGTGTGTGACCAGGGGATGCATGGCTGATGGGTAGTTCAGTCGCAAGCACACCCCCAGCCAGGGACCTGCGGACCCCTCGGTTGGGCACAAATCTTCGCTTGCCCGGGTATTGGGGATCTCTGCCCGGGTCGACTTTTAGTTCTCCCCTACTCGTGGGTTAAATTATGGCAGATGATAACTCAAATAAAGAAAACCGGACTGATTTAATAACGACAACACTTGGCAACGAAAACGGACATGGAAACGCAGTGAGAAGGGAGAAGGAGAGGAAGAGGAAAGAAAGGAGGAACGCCAAGGGGCAGTTCCTAAAGGCGGACGACCAGTCGTCTACCGAAGAGGAGACTATATCGGGGACGCCTATACCGGTGGGGCTCCCAGAAGTCAATCTGACTGCTGGGAGCCGAAGAACTTCACAACGCATTCGTTCGAAGTCTGCCGTGAATATCGCGGGTGCTGGTTCCAGTGCGAGGACGGACGCACTGGAGCCGATGGACACGGAGGCAGACGGCCGGAAGCGCGGACGCCCCAATGACTGCGAGAGTGACCTCGCTCAGGCGATGTTGCCTCCTAAGGTGGCTAGCAGTCATAGGGGGCGATCGCGGACCCCGGTTTCGGCCCTGTCGGGCTCCGCCTTCTGTAGGGCGGAATCTTACAGGCGGGCTCGGGCGGACGGCGAATTCCAGGCGGAGGAGGAGATCACTGGTCTCCTACTCACGATCGGGGAGCCGGTGGAAGGGGATTCATTGCCCCAATCACCGGCTTCTCTGCAGGAGAGGGCGCGGGCAGCAGTGGCCATTATAAACAAGGTGGCCACCAAGTCCATAAACCTGAAGGGCACTTTTGTGAGGGCCCTTAAGGACTCCTCCTCCGCCTTGGCAGGAGTCATTGAATCCCTCGCAGGGGACGTGGCTCAACTCCAATCGGTCAACGACCGTCTGACGGGGCAGGTGGCTGAGCTCAGCGCTCAATTCGCCCAATTTCGGGCGGAGCGCCTTGGGCGAGAGGCCCCGGCCCCGTCCACGTCCCGGCAGGCCCCGTCTACGTCCCGGCCGGCCCCGGTTACGTCCCGGCCGGCCCCGGTTACGTCCCGGCAGGCCCCATCTACGTCCCGGCAGGCCCCATCTACGTCCCGGCCGGCCCCGTCTACATCCCGGCCGGCCCCGTCTACGTCCCGGCCGGCCACGTCTGCGTCCCAGCCGGCCCCGGCCCTAGCCCCGTCTACATCCCAGCTGGCCCCTGCCACGTCGCAACCAGCCCCCACCGTCCCCGGGATATCTGACGACGTCCTGCAGCATATGCTGCAGTACATGCTGCACGCGATGGGTAACCTGGTAGACGGGCGGATTGCGGGTCTGGAGGCTAGGCTGCCTCCGGCCCCTGTAGTTCGACCGCCGCTGGCGACACCAAGGCTGAAAGCCACCTCGGCGCCGACCCCGCTCCCCGTGGTGGGGGGTCGTGTCTCGTACGCGGCCGTGACGTCGGTGCCGGGCCCGGCCGCCGCGCGTAGGGTGCGGCAGGGGGCAAAGGCTCCAGCCGGGGCGGCTTTGTCAGAGCCAGGGCCCAAAACGGCAGCAAGGGCTGGAGCGGATTATCCTCCGCTCCCCACTCCAACACCTCTGCCTGGCCCCTCCACAACTGCCCCCTCCACAACTGCCCCCTCCAATGAGGGTTGGCAGGTAGTAGGGGGGGCTAAATCGAAGAAGTCCCGACAGCGGGCCAAAAAGGCTGCCCAAAAGGCGGCCTCTGGCCCGCAGTCGCAATCGGTGGCAAGGGCCACCTCGAAGAAGCCGCGGAAACTGCAGCCGCCGAAAACCGCGGCTGTGGTGGTCACGCTGTCACCGGAGGCGGCTAACGGCGGGCTGTCCTACGCGGCCGTCTTTAAGACGGCCCGGGACAGTCTCGCCGGTGAGTTCGGGACTTCAGGGGTCCGATTGCGCCTCGCCCAGACGGGAGCTCGAGTGCTCGAGTTCCCAGGGGCTGAAGGCGCAAAGACAGCAGACACTGTTGCCGAGAAGCTGCGGGAAATATTTGCAGCTACAGATGGTGTCAAGGTTGCCAGGCCTACGAAGTGTGCTGAGTTGCGCATCTCGGGCCTGGACGACTCAGTGACGGTCGATGACGTCCGCGTTGCAATCCGGGAAAAGACGGGTTGCAGCGCGAACAACATCAGGGTTGGCACCATCCGCCCCGGTCCAGGAGGGCTTGGCGCCGTGTGGGTCAGCTGTCCGGTAGTGGCAGCCAAACTGCTGGGCGACGCGGGGAAGCTTCTCGTCGGTTTCGTCAATGCCAGGATAACAGTCCTGGCGGCGAGGCCGATGAGGTGTTTTAAATGCCTGGCGTCCGGACACACACGCGTCAAGTGTGACAGCTGCTTCGACTGCAGCGGACTGTGTTTCCGCTGCGGTCGACCGGGGCACAAGGCGACAGATTGTTCTGCCGCCCCTCACTGCCCTATGTGTGCGGCGGGCCAAAAGCCTGCCAATCACCAGATGGGGCAGGGAGGCTGCAGGCCTTCCCGCAGTTTTCGGCAATCATCGGGGGCTAGCCAATCGACCCAGGCTGCCTCCGATGTAGCTATTGCGTCCACGTCGGCGCCCATGGAGGGGGTTGTAGAGACGGTCCAGTAATGGACCACGTCTCCGACCTCCTTGTCCAGACGAACCTCAACCACTGCGCCGCGGCGCAGGATCTCTTCCTGCAAAGCATGGCGCAGTGGTCGATCGGTGTTGCCGTAGTCGCGGAGCCCTATTACGTTCCTCCCCGTCCAAACTGGATGGGTGACTGGAACGGCTCCGTGGCAGTCGTCGGTTCCGGGGCGGCTCATTCCCCGCCCTTGTCGCTTAGAGACAAGGGCTCTGGATATGTTGCCGCCGAGTGGGGGGGGATCACCGTTTACGGTGTTTACTTCTCCCCCAACCGGAGTTTGAGCGACTTCGAGGTCTTCCTTAACAGCTTGGAGACCTCGATGCGGCGATTAGCGTCTGGGCACGTCCTCGTGCTGGGGGACTTCAACGCAAAATCCATTGCGTGGGGGTCCCCCGGGACGGACGCCAAGGGCGAGGCCGTCGAGGAGTGGGCGGCTTCGGTGGGCCTCTGTTTATTAAACAGAGGCTCCACCAACACGTGCGTGCGACAGCAGGGGGGGTCGATAGTGGACCTTTCGTTCGCTACCCCTGCTGTTGCTGCACGAGTAAGGAACTGGTGTGTCCTGGAAGAGGTCGAGACGCTCTCGGATCATTTGTATATCCGATTTGAGCTCTCCCGGTCCCAGGGCCCCAGTAGGGGTCACACGGCGCGGCATTCATCCCACTTCCCGCGGTGGGCTGTCGCCAAGCTCGACAGGGACCTACTAGAGGAGGCGGCCATTGTTCAATCTTGGCTGTCTCCGCAGGCTCCGACCGGGGAGGTCGGCGTGGACGTGGGGGCTGGCCGTTTTCGCGATGCGATTACGCAAATCTGCGATACGGCCATGCCCCGCATCCAAGGTCGTCGGCCTCCTCGGAAGGAGGTCTACTGGTGGTCCCAGGAGCTGGCGGACCTCCGTGCGGCGTGTACTCGTGCCCGGAGGTCCTACACCCGCAGCAGGCGACGTCACCGTGGCGACGGTGGCGGGGACCAGCTTCACGAGGAGTACCGCGAGACGCGGAAAACTCTGAAGCTGGCCATATGCCGCGCCAAAGATGCGAAGAGAAAGGAGATGCTGGAGAGTCTCGACCGTGACCCCTGGGGTCGCCCATATCGTGCGGTGCGACAGAAGCTCCGCACGGCGGGCCCCCCCCTTACCGAGACTCTCCAGCCCAGCTTCCTGCAGGAAGTGGTCGAGGGCCTTTTCCCGCAGCGGGCGGAGCACACACCCCCGTCGATGGCCTATGCGGTCAGAGACGACGGGGGTCGAGAGGACGACGTGCCGCCCGTTAGGGAATCGGAGGTTGGGGCGGCTGTTCTGCGGATTCGTTCCAAGAACACCGCCCCCGGGCCGGACGGGGTTCCAGCCCGAGTTCTGGCCCGAGCCCTCGATCATATGTCGGACCGCCTCAGGGAAGTGTTGGACGCTAGCCTGGCGTCCGGACGCTTTCCTGAGTGCTGGAAAGGCGGGAAGCTGGTCCTATTGAGGAAGCCGGGACGGCCTGCCGATTCGGTCGCGGCCTATAGGCCCATCGTGTTGCTGGACGAGGCGGGTAAACTTTTTGAGAGAATACTCTCTGCCCGCATCGTCCGGCACCTCTGCGAGGTGGGGCCCGACCTGTCGGACGCCCAATTCGGATTCCGAGAGGGGCGTTCGACGGTCGATGCCGTGATGCGCCTTAGGGCCGTGACCGAGGAGGCAGTGAGCTGTGGCGGCGTGGTGTTGGCGGTGTCCCTGGACATCGCCAACGCCTTTAATAGTCTGCCATTCAGCTGCATCGGGGAAGCACTCCAATACCACGGAGTGCCAGAGTACCTGAGGCGGCTGGTGGCAGACTATTTGCAGGAGCGTACCGTCGTGTACGAGGATCGAGATGGCGCCTTGAGACGGCGACCCATGTCGTGCGGCGTTCCGCAGGGGTCTGTCCTTGGACCACTCCTGTGGAACGTGGGATACGACTGGGTCCTACGAGGTCGTCTCCCCCCCGGGCTGGGCGTAATTTGTTACGCCGATGACACCCTTGTCACAGCCCGGGGGGCGAACTTCCAGGAGGCGGCGCGCCTGGCCACCATTGGTGTTTCTCTGGTGGTCGGGCGCATCGAGGCGCTGGGCTTACGGGTGGCCCTGGACAAGACGGAGGCCCTGCTCTTTCATGGGCCCCGTCGTGGGCCGCCCCCCGACGCCTCCATAGTGGTCAACTCGGTCCTCGTACCGGTTCGGGCCCAGATGAGGTATCTGGGCCTGATCCTCGACGGTAGGTGGCTCTTCGACGAGCACTTCCGACAGCTTGGTCCCAAGCTGGTCGGCGCTGCCTCTGCCCTTGGGCGACTTATGCCCAACTTGGGTGGAGCCAGCGTCGCAACGCGACACCTCTACACGGGGGTGGTCCGGTCGATGGCGCTGTATGGGGCACCGGTGTGGGTGGCGGCTCTGACCGCCCTCAATAAGGCCCGCCTCTGGCGGCCTCAGAGGGTATTGGCGGTCAGAGCCATACGCGGATACCGCACGGTGTCCACCGAGGCGGCGTGCGCCTTGGCCGGAACACCTCCGTGGGATTTGGAGGCGGAAGTGCTCGCCGAAGTTTATCGACGGGTGGCTGAATTCCGGGCGGAGAGAGGCATTCGCCCTCCGCCCGAAGAGGTACGCGAGTGGCGTGAAGCCGCCCGTCGAGCCACGATGGCTCGCTGGTCGTTCCGGCTGGAGACTCCACGCGCTGGCTTTGCCGCCGTGGAGGCTCTCCAGCCGGTCATCCTCGAGTGGGCAGGGCGGCAGCACGGGACCCTTTCCTTCCGACTGACGCAGGTTCTTTCCGGGCACGGATGCTTCGGAAAGTACCTGCACTCGGTCGCCAGGAGGGAACTGAGTCCCGCCTGCCACCACTGCGACTGCAGTGAGGACTCGGCCCAGCACACGCTGGCGATCTGCCCCGCATGGGCGTCGCAGCGTCGGGCCCTCACTGCAGTCATCGGAGGGGATCTCTCGCTACCGGCCGTCGTTCGCTCCATGGCCGGTAGCGACAGCAGTTTTACCGCGGTCGCAGCCTTCTGCGAAGACGTAATTTCGCGGAAGGAGGCGGCGGAGAAGGCCCGGGAGGATGATATCCACTCGGACCCGATCCGCCGCCGGCGAACCGGGCGGCGGAGGCGCGCCTATCAGCGCCTCATGCCGCCCTGAGTGTGGCCGCGGATGGTCGGGATGGGTTTTCCCCACCATCCGCTTTAGTGGTCACCCGCGAGGGGGCGACGTTACGCGTGTGCCGTACGTCGCCTAAATTGAGAGTTTTTAACAGCAGACGGTGCCCGCTTCAGTGCGGGCAGGCGCTGGGAGGGGTCCGGATGTGTTAATAACAGCAGTTCCCGGATCCCTCCCGTCTCAGGCGCAGAGTGGCACACCGTGTGGTTTTAGTCGGTTCGATTCCGACACACCACCCCGCCGCAAACCCCGGCGGGGTGACGGCCCGAGGGGGTTTCCACACGTTAAAAAAAAAAAAAAAAAAAGTTTAGTAGTATATCGAGTAGGCAGGGCAGCAGCACGGGATCCTATTCTGCCGACTGACGCAGGTCCTTCCCGGGCACGGTTGCTTCGGAAGTTACCTGCACTCGGTCGCTAGGAGGGAACTGAGTCCCGCCTGCCACCACTGCGACCGCAGTGAGGACTCAGCCCAGCATACGCTGGCGATTTGCCCCGCTTGGACATCGCAGCGTCGGGGCCTCACTGCAGTCATCGGACGGGATCTTTCGCTACCGGCCATCATACGCTCCATGGCCGATAGCGATTGCAGTTTTACCGCGGTCGCAATCTTCTATAAAGATGTCATCTCGCAGAAGGAGGCGGCAGAGAAGAAATGAAATGAAATGAAATCATTTATTCTGCAATTAGGTTATATAAACACTTTTGCAAGTTAAACTTTTCTTGAGCAGATGAGTTCGGCCTTTCCTAACTGGACTAGCCCTGAGAAGAAAGGACAAAACAAACTCAGGGATCAACGTCTCTTTTTTTATGAAGATCCGGAAGGACGATGTCCACTCGGACCCAATCCGCCACCGGCGAACCGCCGCCTGAGTGTGGCCGCGGATGGTCGGGACGGGTTTTTCCCTCCATCCGCTTTAGTGGCCAACCGCGAGGAGGCGACGTACGCGTTTGCCGTATGTCGCCCAAATTGAGAGTATCCTGTAAGAGGGTGCCCGCTTCTGTGCGGGTAGGCGCTGGGAGGGGTGCGGATGTATTAATAACAGCAGTTCCCGGATCCCTCCCTTCTCAGGCACGCCGTGTGGTTTTAGTCGGTTTGTAAAAAAAAAAGGTTAATAGTATCTAATATAATAGTAAGGCGTAAGGAGGTGCTTTTCGTTGCAAATAATTAATTAGCCTTCTTTGTTACTGTTTTATTTTAGTAAATTGTAGATACATTTCATTGTTTTCGTTGAATTAGTTGTAGGTACATACTTTAGTTTTATTTACGTTTTGAAAATAAGATTAATTCGTTAGGTCTAATTTTTAATTTATATATATTTCATTATAAATATACCCTCTAGAACGAGACATAATCTTTCTCGATCCACGAGAAATGCAATAAGAAAAAGACTGAGTGATTCTCAAGAAACGGAAGACGAACGCGATGCTAGACTGGCAAACGAGTGTCAGCGCTATGCTGAATCTAGCTCTTCAGACTATTCTACGCAACGTGACTCCCGTTTGGTATCCATGCATGCGAGAATGACTCAGTATCGCGGTAATGAATCTACTTCACGCAGTGAAACACGTTTAATAAGTTAATAAAAATTACAAAACTATTTACGTTTTCGTACAACTTCAAAAAAAGTATTTAAACATAAATAGTTATTTTTCTTTTCTGGTCTTTTGAGATAACGCGCCAGCACATAACACTATTACACTAATATTATAAAGGCGAAAGTATTTGATGTTTGTGTTACTCTTCCACGCAAAAACTATAGAACAGATTTGGATGAAACTTTACAGTAATATACCCTATACATGAGAATAACACATGGGCTACTATTTGCCACGATAACCGACATAAACGCCGGCGAAGCCGCGGGCAACAGCTAATAAATTTAAATAAGTTCTTCAACAACTACTTAGTATATTATTCCTGTTTATTATTATTATATTTTTCAGTGATTTAACAAGAAGTGTTAGTTAAGAAACTTGTAACAACTTATGGTATATTTTCTTCACAATGTTAACCTAATAGTGATATCTTAACCCGCATCCTGAAGGAAAGATAAGAAAAACATGGTTTTGCGCTTCGTTGCCTTCGGGCGCTCGGGAAAGTTTTGTTGCCATGGCATTTTATTTTTCTTTTATGCGGCTAATTTAGAAATAATATTATCCAGAAATACAGTCTACGGTTTTTATCATTTTAGATTTAAAGCTAATTAAATTAAATAACGAAAATACTAGTGGCGCGAAAATGATAATAAGTTAAATATTTGAAAACCATTGTTTCAAATATTTTTACGGGAATTAACGCGATCACTTATTTAAAAGGTATCACATACCTCTGATTTGCCTGACGTTTCGACCAGGTTGCACTGGCCGTGGTCACAGGCTGACTACCTTTTAAATAAGTGATCGCGTTAATTCCCGTAAAAATATTTGTTAATATCATGGAACCCGAAAGTTTAAAAGTTAGTATAACCATTGTTTCATACATGAAAACTAAGTATTCCAAGTTTCCATTTTAAATGGTCTAATTTTATAAAAAAAGAATAGTCTTCGATAGCGATGGAAATTTTGATAAGATATAATGTCAACATTTTTTTCGCTTATTGCATAAAATCATCTTAATTGCCTATTATACAATTATAATCTATGGCGTATTCAAATAGTGGATCGTTTAATAATAACATATTTGTCAGAAGTATAAACCGAAGTGTTAGTAAAATAGACTCCTGATAGAGTCACGTACAGTATCTCGTGGCCGAGGCAGCTGGTATTGAGAGGAATGCGATCATCTATCTCTGAGTTTTATATACGGAACTAACTGAACCCCGCGGTGTTACCCGCGGTTATCGTCGTACCACGAGTCACGCCACGGGACAAAGTTAGTTTAAAAAAAGTAGCCTAAGTTACTCCCTGAATCATCAGCTACCTGCTAGTGAAAGTCCCGTCAAAATTTTTAAACTATATTTTTGGTTTATGTACCGTGTATACATACATATGCATTAAGTAAAAAGCGGTTATTTTAATATTACAAACAGACACTCCAATTTTTTTTATTTGTATAGATAATGGTAAGGACTTATGGAAATCTATTTATTATAAGCTTTTGCCCGCGTCTTTGTCCGCATGTATGTTGGTCATCCACTTAAAAAGCAGCCTATATCTTCCTCAATCAAAGTACCTCCATGCCAAATTTTATTGAAATCGGTACAGTGGTTTAGCCGTGAAAGCGTAACAGAGACTCAAAGTTTATAGGCACACTAGTAGTATATCGGTGTTCAGATATTTTCATTTTAACTGCGACAAAGCGCTTGTGTCAATGTTAGGGACGGTAGTCAATGCAAACTGTAACAAAAAAACGTATTCAAACGTTTGCAAGTTGTAACAAAATAAGTTTTAGGTTTCAGTAATCATAAAATAAGTAAAAATTGGTCTTATAAAGTTTCGTTCGCCGGCATAACAATGCATCAACAACAGTGACCTAAATTCAAAAAACTATCGAAATATTTCTGCTCTTCCGAAACTCAACCGTGTATCATTTTTGTTTTTGTTGAAATTACGTCCGAAGAAACACAGAACAAAAGCTACTAAAGTAACTAACTAAAATAAATATTATTACGTGGAAAGTTTAACTTAAAATTATTTATAATAAATATATATAAGAAATTAGGTGTAAAATTGACACATGACATTTAAGAAATACTGACTATGAAGTTCCTAGACATAAAAATGATTATGGCAACAATTAGTATACAGCGAAACGCAAATGAGACACAGAGACAGTCAATTCGAGTGTTGTGACCGACACGTGCTCTGTCACACCACACTCTCTCACTCGTATATTCTCATTCATCTTGTTTCTTGTTCACAATGCTACGTCAGTTAAATCGGACGCCTATATGTATCAACTAGTGACCGATATATCAAGGTTATAGAACAAAATGGTTAAGATATATTTTAAAAGTAACAGAAAAAGAAATGTCTTTTATTTCCCTCCAACACGAAGTTTATAAGTCATCGTTTAGTTTAGATACTTGTAAATAAATAATGCAAATTGATGTAAGTAAATTAGAATTACTTTAATAACAGAAAATAATAATAGCTTTGATTAAGTATTAGTATTCAAAATAGTAATTGAAAAATTATCACCAAGTTTTAAAACAAGCACAAATCGGCCAGCAACAGCTGTTGTACTTGTGTTTTATCAGTACTATTTACATTTCATTATGATTTCATGCACCCTTGATATATAGGAGAGATTAACGACTAACATCCATTTAATCTCAGGCAATTTAACGGTATGACACTCCTATTACGTCATCGCGGTTATTCGCGTAGAGGTATTAGATGGAATAGGCGTATCCCATCTTTGTCTTCATTGTCATTTCCCATACGCTGAGTTGAAAGACGAACGCCGGAATCCATTACTTATTAGAAAAATACTGGCGCTTTTTTTTCTACCGATCTCGTAATTCTAAAATCGCATTTTTTTTTTGTAACCTTCATAATCAAGTGTATATCAATTAATAATTGTATATCAATTAATCAATCAATTCAAATCAATTAATAATTTTTTGAACACTTTGTTGAACACTAATTCAGTTGATTGTAATTTACAGTTACACTACCAACTAAACTGCTAAGACACCAAGACCTTCTTTGCCACTTCTTCCAGTGTTCACCAAAACCTATACAATAATTGTGAGGCTTATATCCATAAGATATGAACTATAAAATTAGAAAATACGAAACCATTTTGACGTGTTTCGACTTTGACTTAAATGTTAATGATCGACTAACGCCGATTTACGTTCATCATCCATTTAGCCATCCAAAAACTGTTTAAAGTTAAGACACTGTTTTATTTCTTTACATTATACCTATTGTATTAATCAATAACTTTCATCTGCTTACTTTTGTTCCCTGGGTGTATATACGATAAAATGCTTGTTATTACTATAGCCCCTTGAATTATAGCTCCATCGTACACAACACGGCTTTTATTTGAATTGGATTGTGTGTATTTGTATTGTCAAGCCAGTTCACATATCGTCTACGCGTTGTATAATCCAAAATAAATAGTACGACGAAATATTAAATGACCATAGTAAATGGAATAAGATATACAATTCTTAACTACTAAGTTGTTATAGGTGTAATTGTTTGACTTAGTCTTCATATTTTGATTCATCGATCGTATTCCATTCTCACTACCTAGTGTATTATTATTTCATTACTTTGCGATAATTTAGGTTAATTGGGAATGAGACCTAGTTGCAAATGACTCTACTTCAGAGTATCTATGAACTAGAGACGTATGTAAATTTGCACCTGGTTTTAAGTCGTTCCTATCTCAACCACAGTAAAACTGACGCCGTACAGAAAACATTTAAGTGTTTTACTGACACATTTCATTTAGATTTATAACGCGAAAGATAGTGTTTAATTTTAGGTAAGCTACTCAGATATGTAGCGGTATTAACGTGTTGCCTCTTAAAGCGGTAGTTCTGAGCGAAGCAAAGTAACATTGAGGCACTTGCCTCAAGGCCTGCCACTTTTGAATATGCATGACGAGACTCGAGTCTAACGCCTGCCCATATACATACATCTACTCAAGCTGAACCCGTTCCTAATTCTCGCTGACTGTCTGAAAATGAAGCAAGAAGAACAAAAGTAATATTAATTTATTATCATATGGTGAATTCTGAACTGACTAACATTAAAGCAAAATGAATATGCATGGGAAACCTTTTACATACTATCTTTATGATGAGCAAAGAGCTATTTGTAACAGTTATTTAGTTGGCAAGTAAACTTATTTATTGTGTTGGCAGCTATCGTTACTGTTAGCTTGTAGTTGAACAATAATTAATGAGTATTAGTTACGTAGTATATTGTTTCAAAACAAATAACAGGCCATTTATAGTATTTTGGATAAATAATCAATTTAAAGAATGTTGGCAAGGAGTGGCACATATTTTGCTAAGTATTTGATTTAGTTTGCTTTTATACTAGGTATATTGTCAATGAGTGAAGTGAAACAGTAAATACATTCATTCTTGTTGATGACTAAGAAATAAATTCAGATAGCATTTTATGCATATAAAAATATCTCGGACGTATCCTTAAGGCATTCCTTGTTTACTAAATCTAAAGAAATATTTAAAAGAGGTAGGTATGATAACTTATAGTTCTAAAAAATCGACAAGTTATTTTGTGAGTTTATCAGATAATGTCTACTTTTGTAAGTAATTTAAAACAAAAGCGGTGTACAAAATAACTAAATGCCACCATGAAACTCCACGCTATTCAACCAAAAGTTTGGAAAACCAAAGTTCCCTCTAATTAAATACAACTTTGCAACTAAGTTATTTATTCTAATTAACAACTTTTGATTTTATAATCAGTATAAATAAACTCTTAAACTTCAGGGATTCAATAAAAAGGGGTATTTTAGATTAACTCGGCTATTGAGAACTTTTTTTGTCTTGTCAACAAACAATTCCCGTTGCTGATTTACAGAAGTTCTCTAAATGATGCTACAAACAAGAAAAGCAAAAGTAGGTTTCATTTATAATAGGTAAAGTGAACATTGTTTGAAATACATAACATATAACAAACTGCCTCGTTGTTCTAGTGGTTAGCGTATGCAACTGTCGGTCACGGTTGAGGTCACGGGTTCTATTCCCATATCTGGTCAAGAAAGTGCTATTGAGTTTTTGCTTCTTATGGAAATGTTTAATAACAGCCCGGCAGGGCGTATGAAAGTTAGGTTCTTAACCCACGTGCGTTCGGGGAAAACGTAAAGCCGTATGTGCACCGGTCGTGTCGGATTGTGAGAGTGAGGGAACAGTGGGTGTACCAGTTTTTGCGTACGCTCTTGTACACATATACAAATACATATACATATACATATACAAATAAAAACTCCGTTGAGACTGGCCGCTGTATAAACGTATAATTTTGCAGTTAATAGTTAATAACTTAGTTATAAAATAAAAATAATGACTTAAATGATACGTTAGTATATTGATAATGGTTGATTTACTTTCATACAAATAAATTTTATCTAGTTCTGAAATAGTGATGGACTCTTAACACACCCAATTAATGTACCCGTATGTGGGATTCAAAATAATAACTTATTATAAGAAACTTATAATAATAATAAGAGTATACATTATAAACACTTGTTATTTACATTATTTATTAAGGTTGTATAGTATCTCTAAAAAGGTATTTATATTTTGTTACTCTGTTATGAAGTTACGAAAAACAAAGGCACTCACATAGATCAAACATCATACGAAAGTTATAATGCTAATATTCATGCTAATAATATAACATACATGCTAATATTATAGATTCGAAAGTAAGTCTCGTCTGTTCGTTACGCTTTCAAGGCTTAACCGCTGAAGCGATTGGTATGAATTTTAGTATAGACATAGATTGGATCTAGGAGAAGGACATATACTACCTATATTGCGAAAATTGACACACACACTGGCAGAACTGTGGCCAAAAGCGGTTGTTGTAAAATGTAAAATAAAGTCTTAAATTTTTTTAATATTTATTTACCCATTGCGGATATCCATGTCTGATATTGTCATACACATAAACAATAAAAACATTTCTTCATTTGACATTAAATTTTATTTGATATTACTTCTGGCGGAAAATGTGATTGAATGTAACAAATATTGCTTCTCATAACCCAAGAGAGTGATCATTATCCAGTCAAAACAATGCGAACGACCTAGACGAACTGTGTAAGCCCTTTGCCATTATGTAGTACATATTTTCTATTTATTTTCTCAAACGGTATAATGCTCTTACTATTCGTTAAAATTGAATGAAGGAAATGCTCTCATTTCGTGGACTTCCTAAGCGTGGCAATGCAAACCTTTGACTAGATTCGATTAGTGTTCACTGCCACTATATGCAAGCCTGAATGCCTTGCCTTTGGACTGCTTTGTGTTTGTGTATTAAATATATAAATTTGCTGTACACATTTGTATGTATAAAAACTATTTGTAGAAAAATAAAATAAAATAGAACTTTTACTATTTTTTTAGTAAAACTAATTCTTCATAATTGAACATATTACCATGTACAGAGTATTGGCAAGAAGAGGGTAAATGATTGAATTCAATTAATTAGAATTCAAGGAACCCATTTAGTTTTACGCATTTAGTCGATAGCACTAATGACAATTTGAATTAATTGAATTCTCCTTACCCAAATACGACACACGACAGAATACGAACAGTGAAACAAATGACAAAATTGAAAGGGATAAACATATATTAGCTGACCGATACAACTGCCTTTGCGACTCTTTTTATTCACTCTTGGCCCCTATTGGCCCAAGCGTGATGTTAACTATCTTAAAGCACAAAATAAAAAGTTTAGAGCACGCCAGCAAAACGCAAATAGAATAAAAACTGTGAAAATCGATTATATAGTTTCAGGGTTCATCGTGACACGAGAATTTTATACGTTACCGTCAGATTTTTACCGTGGGAGAGCCACGCTTCGGCATGAATGGGCCGGCTCGACCGGAGTGAACTCGATGACTCGGCCTCACAGAAAACCGGTGTGAAATAGTGCTTGCGCTGTGACTCACCGAGTGAGTGAGGATATCGGAGGTCCATAACCCAAACCCTCTCCCCCTATCTCCCCTCTCTATCCCCCAAGGGCCGGCAACGCACTTGTGGGGCCTCTGGTGTTTGCAGGTGTCCATGAGTGGTGGTAATCGCTTGCCATCAGGCGATACGTCAGCTCGTTTGCCAGCATATTAAAAAAAATCCATTAGGCTGTAATATATCTTGCGAGATTGCAAACTCCACAGACATTTGACAACACAAAAAAAGGTTGACAACACAAAAGTTGCCAAGTTTTGTTCGGTGGAGGCTCGGCTTTAAAAGAAACTTTTGTCACCAACACGACATATTGAAAGCATAAAAGTTGCCAACATTTATTCGGCGGAGTCTCGGCTTAAGCAGTATATCACAGTTGACAATTTATCGATAGTTTGCAATCTGGCTAGGTAGATTATAATCTAACGACTTTTACAATCTTACGGTGACATATACATGAATAAATATTATACAGAAATTTTAATGTACTTCTTTATAATAGAACTAATGTAAGTGTTAAGGTATAACTTTATAAGACCTCTCTCAAATTTTTTAGACTTAAACTTCCTTAGCTACGTATAACGCAAGTACTGGCTCAAGACCAGTACCTGAGTTATACTTTAACTTTATGGTTTATTTTCCTTTTTATCATATTTCATTAAAAACCATACGACAATGATATTGTACAAGGTTTTCCTATTTTTTTTGACGAATTCATCTTTTTCGTCTACAGAAACATTTGTTTGTATTCACAAAAAATGATATACCTACATATGTATTATTTATTATTAGTCATATAGTACCCATAGTTGTTCTATTTAGTTTTGTGTAGTTGTGTGTCAGATGCTAGATTTTTTTATATATGTTATTATAAATAAATAAGTTTAATAAAATGATTGCTAAACTACCGAATATCTTAAACCAAAAAGAAAACAATCTTTATTCACTTCAATCACAGAACAGCACGAAATAAACATTTAAGAGGTGGCTTCACGTCCATTACCAGATTGTCAAGACAGTACATTAAAGCACTGTATAAAGCATCTGGCACTAAACCCTCGCAGCTACTCTTTTCAAGTTGCCATTTATTACAGTAATAAGGTGCTATAACCATCACACCACAAGTATGGTAATAAATTAAATTGTTACAATATTATAGTCTTTACCTTTAATGGATCGTGGGAGCATCCACTTACTTTTATGACCACGAGAGGTAGAATACATTCCACTATTCATAATTTAGACCCCAATATGAGAACTATGTTATGTAACAATTTTTTGATTTTATTATTTTAATTAAACATGTTCTCTATGATGTTTTAGTGATAGCACGCATTTTTTTTTTGCAATACATATTGCAATAATGTCAAGATAAATTTAGTATTGGACTACTGGATTTATTTTAGACTTTTTGGTGATTTATTTTAGTCTTTTATAGAAAAAAAATATTGGTGTTTTAATAAAATACTCCATATAAAGTAAATATGGTCATAATAATACTCGTACAATATTATATAGTTGAAAAATAATCTTATAATTGATAAAAATTGTATGTGAAAGGGACATGTTAGAGACATCCAAAGAATAAATAGTTTAAAGTTGAACAGTAACAATAGAATAACTGATTCCCGGAATGTTCAACATCAATTTTTGTTATTTAAGTAAACAAAAGTGCTTTGACTTATAAATTCTAAATGTGCACCACAAACTACAAATTATTAGTATAGTCCATCTAAAAGTTGCCTGGAAGAGATCACAGTCTGCGGTAAAGCCGCCCATTGTATCACTGATTTTATTTGTTACTTTCATATTATAGTGTGCAATAAAAATGCCTATGCCTCATGGCTTAGTTACTTACCATTAGATGACCACTACCCTCGGCCACTTGCAACCTAAGAGTCACAAGTGCATTACCGCCATTTCAGTTTCGTCCCTTTAGAATCAGACGGAGGAGGTTGTGGGCTCTGGTAAACTCTTTATTTTATTTATTTATTTATTTATTTATATATCTTTATTGTCTTTATTTCATAAAAAGTATCAAAACAATTGCCTAAGATAAGTTTTTGGCAAGGCTAGAATATAACCTCGATCGAGCTGACCCAAACGTGTTTAAGCACATCTGTCCGTAAATTATTATCATCTGTATAATAATAATGTTCACTAAATTGTCAATTTATGTGTTACAGTGCAAACAATTTGATTTGAAAAAACTTCTTAAGCAAAGTTAGACTAAAAAAATTACACTAGCGTAAAACTGAAGTAATGAAATTTACTTATAAATTTACTTATACATTTCTTTTTCTAAGACATTTTACACGTAAGGATATTACAATGTAGATTAAATAGTTTATTCGATCAAATGCTATACTCTACTGTAATAAACAGAATTAATTAGTTTCTTTGCTTTGCATTGGTGTCAGAACTTCATGCCTTCAAGTAAAGTTTTAAAAGCAAGAGCTTCTAAAGTATAGTCATATTATATATGACTTGTAATACTTTAGAAACTCTTGTGTGTTTAAAAACAGATTAAAGTAATTATTTAAATATAATGGTCTTTATGGCTAAGTATAAAATATTTATACAGAGTAATGATCAGTATTCAACGAGGTGGATAATCTGTGTCTCCTTATTTCCATAATCACGCCGCCTGTTTCATTCTCTTGGCTCGGCAAAAAATATTGAGACTGTGAGTCACTCTAAATATACCTCTGGTATTGCTGTACTTAAGGTATTATAGGAGTTATCTAGTTTATACAAACATAAGTATATTACTGATGGTTGTGATTAATTACTTGTAAGGAAAATAGTATGCGAGGATTTCTCGGTATTACTTTATTCCACGGAATTACTACGTTCTCGAAATTTGTATTATTTTAGTTATAATTATTCGTAGTAGTACATTAAGTAGAACTAATTTATAACGATATTCAATTTCATACTGAATTTATTTAGGTAAAAATGAGTTATTGTTCTGGTTATTGCTCCTAACAGACTGTAAACAAGCCATAATGTCCTAGTTTCGTTCTCGGATTGTGGCCTCCCAGGTGAGGGCTTAGCCCATACGCTGGCTGAGTATGGGTTGGGCACTGGCAAGACAACGTTGTGGCTACGAAATTTTGCCGTTGGATGTTTTTAAGCCACCTGAAGACCTCCAACTAAACTGCACGACTGATCCTTTGATGTCACAACCTATGATATTCTATGATAATAAGAAGGACCGACTGCTCACGTTTTCGGGCATAAATATGCCTGAAAACGTGAGTAACACAAAAAAAAAACTTTTAATTAAATGTAGGTACATAAAACTCAACTTATTTCAGTAAACTGTAATAAATTAATATATTTATAATCCGAAATATTTATTTATTTATTTAATATATTTCTGAGATTTTGAGATATCTATATCTGAAAAAGATTCATTGTTTCCAATTGTAACGAGAATTGCAATCATAGTTCTTATCAACCAAAATAACCTGAATAAAATTAAATTTTTTGTTTGACTTAAGTAAACAAAAAATAAGAAAAAATATATAATTTATGTAAGTAAAGAAATATTTTTTCTTATTTTTTTAGTTATTATTAATATTTTTTTAAACAAAGTCAAAAATAAGATATCTTAATAAGAAATGTGTTAAAATATATGTTATGTTACAACTAGCTTTTGCCCGCGGTTATGCCCGCGTGTATATCGGTTATCACCTCAAAAATAGTCTATGTCTTTCTCTAAGGTCCAATCTATCCCTCTACCGAAATTCATCCAGATCGGTCTTGAGGTTTTAAGGTCGTTAAAGCATAACAGTCAGATAAATAAGGTTACTTTCAAATGTATAAGATTACTATGGATTCCTTAAAATATTAGTTTGGCAACTGGCCTAGCTGTTTCATGCCAACAACAACACTACAAAACAATTGTTCACATGTGCAAATTATAATACTGTTTCACGACTGACTGACTTTCTATTCAGGAGGAGAATGGAGATACTGCATACGTTAAATCTGGCATCACCCTTAATTTGACTTACGATAAGCAGACAATTAAATCAAATGTAGGGTGAAGCAGAAAATTGAAACCTATTTCTTGGGATTTGTTCAATCTTCGGAGAAATCATGTATACTTATAGTAAAATAAATTCTGAAATTACTGTTTAATATCTGATAGTAATTGCGAAATGCAATAATGTCATTATTTGCATGTTGTATTTATTAAACGATACGTAATACACACCCAAATATTTGTAAAAGCCGATCATTTATCCTAATTAATTTAATATGGCACAGGGTTGTTGAGTGTATTGGGCAATTTTAAACCCTTTGGTGGCTCGTAAATACTGCTCCGTTTTAATTGAAATATTTTTGCTGAAATACAGTTTCCCCGCTGCAAGTGTCGTATTTGACGGATGACCTGGTACTGTGTAACATATACTAGGTCTTTTAACTGACATCTATAAAAGGTGAGTTTTAATACCAGTGAATTTTTGTACATGTGCTATACGCTTTCACCAGTCTCTGATAGAAGGAGGTTGAACTGGTAAGGGAGAATGATGTAATATTATGGGATAGGGGGCAAACGAGCAGACATGTTGCCTGATGGTAAGCGATTACCGCCGCCCATGGACATCTGCAACGCCAGAGGCATCACAAGTGCGTTGCCGGGATTTGGAGGATAGGGGGAGGGGTTGGAGAATGGGCGTACGGTATCCTCACTCACTCGATGAATCACAGCGCAAGCGCTGTTTCACACCAGTTATCTATGAGGCCGTGGTATAACTCCGGTCGAGCCGTCCCATGCATGCCGAAGCGTGGCTCTCCAATGGGCTAGTAGCACTTTAAAACATAAATTAAATAAACATCAAATGTGTTAATAAAATACAAAATAGTACAAGTGTACGTATAAATATGTACACTGCAACTAGAAAACTATTGTAGTTGTCAAAAACGTAATTTTAAAAAGACAAATGCTAAAGCTAAAAATTTAATTCCTTGCTTTATAAAAACAAACCTTGACAAAAACCTTGTAACAATACAACATTTTTTTAAGAAAAGGCGTGAAAATACTTACATCCCTGACTCCCGCTGATTTCAGCTCGACCGGGGCGGTACTAGCCTCGCACAGAAAATGAATGTAAAATGACAGCGATTGTGCTGCCGTGTTTCGTTGGTGAGTGCGAGACCAGAGGCCCAATGATGCAGTAGCATCACTAGCCCGATATGGTGTGGGTCACAATGCTGCATTGTTGCATTGTATGCATTCGCAATGAGTATGGTGACCACCATTCTTGGATTCTGCTTATGCTTTCCATCAGGCAGAGTAGAGTCATTTTGGCGGCGGTAGAGTCAAGCATAAAAAAATTAAAACAATATATAAACTATTTCTTTGAGAAATAGTATAAAGTTACTTAAATTTCCATTACAAAAGGAAGTATAAATTAAATTACATCTTTAGTTTATACACACACGAAAAGATCTGCCGAAAACCTTTAGAAAATAGATGTATTGATGAAAAGTATACTTCCAATATACTTATACACATATTCCTTGACTATAGTTAGAGGTTTATATTTTGGTTATTTAGTATATCAAGAGGACGACGAAAATTTGAGATAAAATCACCAATGTACTAACAACTGTTTCTCAAACAACAATTTACGGTGATCGTTTTCATTCGTTCTCTGTTTATTTTCATTTTTTTGATTCGAGCTCGGATCGTTTTTGTCGGGCCCTGGCTATGTACAATCTGGTATAGGCGTGTTGTCGAGTTACACAAGCCATTAGGGGAGGGCCTTAATGGAATGACACACGAAACGAGATAGTATGCCATCGTAAATTGACGAGAGGCCACAAACTTTCCGTATACTCAGTCGTAGAATAAACATTAGGAAACATTCATTATATTTTATTGATCGTAATATCTTTATTTTACAGGAAATTTTTACAATAAAAATTAAATTTAGATCTAAAGTAAATTGATGATGATGATTAATTTTAGACCTTTTTGAGTATTTTACTTACTCACTACTCATTTGCTTGAAAATGTATTTTACAGTAGTATGCGTATAGTTATTATAATTATGTTGTTCACCTGGTTCCACTAGCAATTTTATTTTTCCTGTGGTTTGCCTACAAAGAGAAAAGGCAATACTTTTTCTCTTAGTCTATCCAGATGATCCACAATAAATAATTAGCAATGGTCTACCCATACAAAACTTGAACTTCTAATAAGTTTTAGTGTTGTAAAAATATTTTCAAGTTTAATACTTATATGGAATCGATATATTTTAAACTATACATTATACGTCAGGCAAATCAGAGGTATGTAATATCTTTTAATAAGTGATCGCGTTAATTCCCGTAAAAATTGTTAATATACACGGTGTTTGAATGTTACGTAAACATTTTCTTAACAAGTTCTCAAATTTTAGACAAAAGAAAAATATAATGTCGAATTATTCATTTAATAAATTTGCTCACTAAATTAAAGAAAAGTGAGAGTCCAAAGTTGTCTGTTCTATTTATGAAGTTTGACTAAGCCAGCAGTGTTTGTATTAATACAAGGTTGCTAATTAATTCGTTACAAAGCTATAAAACGTAAATTCATTTAAAGATTTTGGTATAGGTTAATAATTAATACAAGGGCCAAGGCAAGGTAGTAAAATTTTGGAATGGTTTCAATGTTAATTTTATTATTTTTGTACTCTTAGGGTAAAGTAGAAAACTTAAATATTTATGGTGACATGCATCTTAGTATATGTATGATGTATTTGCGATAACCTCTGGCAATTTAATTTAAACATCAAATTCATTTGTTTCATGTTGTGATGAATGTAGAGGGTATTTTTATTTGTTCATTACTCTTCATTATCGTATTTTGATTTATTGCTATTTACACTACAGATGAAATATCTTTTATAAGAACAACAAAAAGTAGAAAAATGTATAACCCAAGTACGTAAAAACTTTTGATAAAAGCTACATTGCCTATGTGAGCCAGGTTATCATTATGAAAGTACTTACATCTCATTCATAACAATCCGTTAAGTATTTTTTGTATTACAGCGGAATACATTTAGACTGACAATAACATTACCCTACCTTTTGGCTGCACGATGCAACATTACAATGAAGTTTTATGCAAACTATAAGAGAAACATTTAGAGGCACACTACCTAAGTAATATACAGTAAAAAAAAATACAAAGTAATCAAATCGCTATTATGAGTTAAATATCAAAGTTTCGAAAAAAAACCTTGGCTACCAGAATCGGTTACAAACAAACAAACCTACAGGCGAAGCTAATAGGGCGTGTTAAAAAGAGGATGTGGGAGTCTACTCCCACTTTCTCTTCTAAGGGTGAAAATTATGTTTAATCTATTCTCATACCTAAATAAAACGTAATTAAAATCGATCTAGCCTGTTCAAAGGAATGCAACACATCACACGTAAGACATCATATCTTCAACATAATAGTATGTAGTGTGTCTATATTAACATAGTTATTAGCCTTAAGTTTAATTGTACTAACTGTGGCTTTATATTTTCAATCAATTCAAAACTAAAATAATTTAACGGACAGTAGGTAATAAGTACTTTCTAAATACAAAAATGAAATCAATCTTTAACTACTTTAGTCTAGTAGTTTTCATTTTTTTTTAACTAAAGAACAAGTTGTACAGTAATACAACGGGTATTACGGAAAATTGCATTTTAGTTGAACACTATTCTGGAAGCATGAAGTAACTTGTTCTAACATCTTAACAAACTTTGAAAGAAGATTTACAAAATTTAAAAGTTAAATGAAATCATATATTTAATAAAAATAATTCACAATTTACGAGTTGAGTGTATATCTTGGTAGGCATAGACCATATGAAACTAAGTTCAATTATAATTTGATTTAAGAGATTACCTTAAATTGTCGATTTTGGTATATAAATGCCTATTTTGCTTTGATCGTGACGACGATCGTGACAGGCGAGAGACATAAAAAATGGCAAATAAAAAGTGTGATTGTGACAGAGGATCCATTTAATTGCATTAGAAATGTAGTCCTACTAGAGGTAATGTTCTTTTGCATACAATCTTAAGGATTTTTTACAGAAATCATATTAGCTATGCATAAAATCAAAACTTATTTACAACATCAACATATATTTAATTAAGAAGCACTACTAGCCATGCTGATTCCAGAAAGAACGTGCCGTCTCGACCGGGGTCTTATTTACCTCTCACAGGGGACCAGCCTAAAATTACAGCATAAGTGCCATACCGGAGGCCCAATGATGTAGAAGCATAATATATCAAGAGGCATAACAGTGATGGTTATTATGCTGCATTGTAGCATTGTCTCCATTCACAATGAGTATGGTGACCAATACTCTTGGATTTTGCTCATGCTTTCTATCAGGCAAAGTGGAGTCACTTTTTCAGGTTCATATAAGAACATATGTATATGTTTTCCAACATTGTTGCATTCCGCACAACTATAACACAACGGTTACAAAATGAAAGAAATAAGGGAACAGGTGTAAGCAAGAGCTAAATATATTCAAGTGGTCATTTTCTTTTACGCAACAAAAATTGGCGTTACATATTTTCCGCTGTTTTCATCAGTTGGTATGTTGGAACATTAGAACTCCAGGGAAGCGATTTATATGCCTCAGTGACTGCTTACCATTTGGATTTCAGAATGATTTCTTGATAACTTACACAGTTGTATTCATAAAATAAAACAACGTAATATTAACTGTACTTAGAAAGCAGCAAAGCAATTAAACATTTAATCAGGAAATGGGCAGTGAAAAATTTCAATGAACTGGAGATAATTTTACCAAGAGGTGCCCCTTTATCCCTCTCTTCCGAATACCATTTTCAACTTTTGAGACTTACAAAATGTTTTTAGTTGAAATTGCGAGATGCCGTGGTATTTAATTTACTTAATTGTTGCCATTCTATTTTATGAAAACCTTGCCGGTTTCATGTTGCAAACGTTTCTTTCTACGGAGCCCGCTTAATTATAATGCTAAGCAGGATACTTGCTTACAAATAAATACCTACTTCTATTTAAATGAAATTTAAACGAGTTACAGACAACTTAATAAGTAAATAAATATTTTCGGACATTTAACACACAACGCTATCTAGTCCCAAAGTAAGCAGAGCTTGTATTACGGGTACTAGACAGTTACAATTATTACTTTTTTTTAAATACATACATAGTATACATAGAAAATATCCAATACAGAGTGAGGTGGGCAAGTGTTGAATGAAATTAGACTAGTCAATCAGTAGCCTTGCATTTCCTTCTCCTTTTTTTATGATAAAGCTGCCAAAATGACTCTACTCTGCCTGATGGAAAGCATAAGTAGAATCCAAAAGTGGTGGTCACTATCCTCTATGTGAACGTGGACAGAGCAGCATAGTGACCCACACTATGGCGGCCTAGTAAGATGCTTTTTCACGCCCCGCTCAAAGGACCCGGGATCATAATAGGATGGGAACACGTGCGGTAGTGAGTTCCATGTTTTAATCGATCGGCACAAACAGGAAGAACTGAAACGTTGCGTTCGAGAGCGTATGTCTTCTACTCTAAAAGGGTGACTGCGAAGGCCAGCACGTGTTGTCCTGTAGAGGAATGGAGAAGGGAGAGATAGTAGATTTTGTATTAATTGTGGAAGGCTATAAGAAAATATGCCTGAATATAATGTATATAGATAACAAAGTTTTAACTCGGCCTTATTGTGTAAAAAATATTTTTCCTTCTCTTTTTCGCCATAAATATTGACAAACACCTTTTATAGGGCTTGATGTAGCTCCTTGGTAATATTTGAAAGGTATTTAAAAATAATTGATACTTCTTATTATTCAGTTTCAAAAATATTTGGTTAGAATACACGGATTCTGATATAATTTTTTACAACATGTGCTACAGGTAAAAGACTTTAAGTCCCATCTGTGCTATCCCTAGATACAAGAAGAATAAAGTAGGAAAACCGCCGAGAAATGCACACGTCAAATCATCTGGAAACGGAACGGCTTTAAAACTACGGACTAACTCGTATTCGATTGTTCCATATTTGTGGAACATTTGTTTCAAAGGTGTTTTATGACTAAGTATAATAATAGTAGTTTTCCTGATATATCTTCCATGTACAGACAGCGACCAGTTACGATTTTATTATATGCATTGATGATGATTGATGACAAGAATCGATACGTAATAAAATGTTCTACAAATGTTTTTTATTAATACCGTTAACAAACTAACTAAAAACTGAAATTTTACACCTTAAAAAATTTAGGGTATGATTCAAATAAATTCGATTGCAAAAAAGATTTTTTTTTGACTGCTGCAAGGGATCAACAGACCTAAGTATTTGATAATTTGCTAAAAATAGGATCTTGATAGACGGACACCAAGTGATCCGTTTTTAATACAGAGTATGGAACCGTAACAATAAATGAATTTGATCTCATTGGTTGGTTTGTATATGCTTCAAGAAATAAAAAAGTTTTCAACGATTCACCTGTACGTTTTAACATCACATTCGAACCGGCTCAAAGAACAATCGGCATAAGAGAAGATGTTTTATAAATTTTTCACATCTGTTTTGTTCCTCCTTTCAACACAGCAAATACAACTACAGCAAAGCGAGGAAAGAAGCTATAGCTAGTGAGTAGTAAAATCTAACCCTTCAAGCTATTTAACATAGAAAGTACGATTTTACAACTGATATTACCGTAGACCCATGAGGTTCCTCCGACAATTTTCGTTCAGCGAAAATACAGTCACGAGCTATGAACTACTGAAATTGCTCTAACGATACCAATTTATTTGATATACACTGTATTTGTTGGGTACTCCTTGGGGATCGAGGGAAATCTCAAACATAGTGGCAAAACCTACTGTCGCACTTTGACTCGACGTAAAATAAATTTATTTACACAACTTTTTAAAAACCATTAAACAAGTGTATTTATCTATTTATTGTCATTTACTTACACATTTTCTCAGTTTAAGGTTCTAAAATTAAGGCAGAAACTTATAGTTGTGTGATATATATAAAACATTATTCATATATTAATGTCCCTTGTCCCATCTAAATAAATTTTCTATTTTAACTTTAATATTTAAATAAATAGAATTTATATTTAAAAGAAAATACATAGGTAGTAGAAATCGATCTTTGTACTTGCTACTTTCGTAAAGTCTGTCTCCAAGGAAATCAAAAGTCGCTTTTATTAAATTACCCTTGAATCCCAAAAGATTCAAATCCTGTCATTGGGTTTGATTTAAAAATATCGATACTTAATACTCCAGGCATTGTATTGATAGTGGTTCGTAATAAAAATTAGTTTTAGTAGAACAATTATTTCATCAACCTTGTATGACTGGCTAATAATTCGCCAAAAAATAGTTTTTTATCGATAGTATTCGAATCTTAGACAGACAGTTTCACATAGAGTTCACTTGGTAATTTATAAATTCATGTTCATATATAAATATTATGGCTTTTCGCTAGCCCCCTGTTTCATAATTTTTTTTATAAATTATTAATAAGCTTAAAATGGTGTTTTAATAAAACTTTAAGACTATGCAAATATAATTTTAAATATATTTATTTATCGTTTAGTATTTAATAAAATATTAATCACTACAAACTACGATACATCAAGTAGGTTTTGGAAATAAAGAAAAGCTGAATCTCAAATATGCGTATTCACAGTTTCTATAAGAACGATCGTCCATTAATTTTAAGTATAATAAAGCCTGATGAACAAGAAATTGAATAAAAATGTATTATTAGATTACACGATACCAGCCTTCATTAAGATGCGGTTTTTGTTTGACCCTTGGCTCATTGCCCAACAAATAAATCAAAACTTGGTTATTGATCGCCAAAAGTCTCCGATGATCGTCTAAAAGTCTCCAAAGTTTCAATACTTCTTATATTTTGTTGTTTTTACTTTGTTATTCCAATAAAAGAACTCATCTGAGATAATATTTTGTCCCTTTTCAATCATTGTTCATAAACGTAGATTAGTTTTAACAATAATAGCTATTGAAACAAAATGCAATCTTATCACACTTTTTGGTAAAACATTTTAATACGTCTAGGTCTTAGGAAGACTAGTGTGCTAATATGAAAATCTTAAGCTCCAGCGGTACTGCTCCACTAGCGGAGTAAATTAAATTTAGTTTAAGTTTACACAAGCTGCCACATTTATACACTGAAAATAACTTTTAAACCTACTTGACACTTAAATACAGTTTCAATTTCAAGAATGCGTTTTTTTCTATATATAAATATATATATATGTTAAAAGGTTTTCAAGAGAACAAGAGTTTTTGTATTGGTTCAGGAAAATTTGCATTAAAATTAGTTCGAAGTAAAATGGATTTAGTTGAGCGCAAGCCTTACTTTTATATGTTCTTATAAATCTCTCAGATTAAATAATAGAATCTTAGAGACATGAGTCTTTTAAAAAGGAGGCCTTATATATATTTTAGTGAGTCAAAATGTTCATTTCAAATTAGTTAATAATAATTCTGTTAATAAACCTTTGCTACGTTGTAGAATATCATACCATACAGATAAATAGTTTTAGATGTCTTCCCTCTATAGGATGGAGTATAGCTGTAATAAAAACTGTGTATTCACTAGTAAGCGCAAAGTAAGAGGGAAATAGGAAATCTGGTGTGAGCTTGTAAAATCTTATGTGAGTCAAAATAATTCTAGCGTGAAAATGTTTTTCTCAGCAAAGTGATCGCTCGGGTTTTCTCGTGTGTAGGTGTTTTGTTCATCCACCTTGATGGTATTCTTTGACTTTAGCTGAGTGAAATTTTCAACGTTTAAAGTTTAAAACAACAGAGATCGCAGAAGTTAACCGATAAATTATGTATACAATACATTCGTTTAATGTTCATTACATTATTTTATGTCATGTTTATCTAACCAACTAAAGTGTATAAATAATAGGTTTAATAAAAAAAACAGAGCAGGCAGGATTTTGGTCGAAATCTGTCAAGTACACCAAAATTCATTAAAAAAAAACCTGCATAATTACCTCCTTCAGACGGTGGATTAACTTTACCAACAGTACACCTCCTGTTTTTTATAGTGTACTATTATAAGGTATATGTATTTTTGTGTACTTGTATATATATTTGCGTATGTGTGTATGTTTATATTTATATGCATATTTGTGTTTATTTTAGAACATCAATTGTATCGATTTTTGATTAACCTTGCTGCACCTATCTTACTAGATCTCTACACCCCCTGAAGGTCGGCTGGTAGAGAATGCCTTCCCCATCAGGTAGAGTTTGTAAAAATATATAACTAATATTTACTTATGAATTAATTTACTAATTTACATATCTTATATTTCTATTCCTTGTATGCAACTATAAAATCCATAAGAAATCTTTAAGTTTTAGCTTTGTGCAAAAACTGTGGTACTCTGTAAAGTCAAGTTTTAAAATTAAATGTGAAACTCGGATATAAGTAATGTTACCACAGCTGTTTTTGTATAATTGTATTTGAAATAAGCGACCCGCTGCTACATGTCCAATTACAGCGAGTCGAGAATGACTGCTCTATTTAACCCTGAGGCTTGTTTTAAAATAAGAGTGCCTTCATTTAAAACTGTATAGATTATTACATTTAAAAGCAATATTTTCAAATAAAAAATGCAATACCATAACATGATCCATATTTCATTAAGTTATTAAGTACTAAATATATTTGTATTTGATCATCGTGACTATTTTGTCACATTGCAATGAAATCCTAAATTTATCAGGTAGGTGGATGGCAGTAAAAGTTCAAAATTAACGATGACCACCAGTCAGTTCCGACTTTTGGCATTAACAGTTGGTAAATGTAAATGCTTATTGGGCAAGCACAGAATTAATCATAGTTTTGGGGTTTTACAGCAACATTTAAACTTTGCATAACGTAACGTATTAACTTACGTAAGATGAGTAAGATAAACAAACACAAATATCGGTACATTAATTGTATGTTATAAATCTAGATGAGATTGTAAAAAGTATGAGTTATGATATCAGAAGTTATTATTTTCAAACTTATTGCTAAAATGTCATTACATTAATTGACTAAAGAAGTTTTGTAAACACAGAAAAAATATATTAGGAAAGGAGAATGGCAGATCCTGTATCGCTGGTAATATGTCGTGAACGATTAAGAGATTTATACCGTTTATTAAGTGAGTCAACATAATTATTTTCATGCATTTATTATATTTTTGGAACAGCTAACAGAATTTTAAAGTTATTACAATTGCAATTACAAAACGCATTCCAAACATGCCATGATTAAAGTCTACTTAGTCTGAAAACTAGAAGGCGTTGTACGTAAGATTGCTGAAAATATTTTACACTAGCTGACCTGCGCCCACTTCGTTGGGCGGTAAATATTTTTTCGAAAAGACTTTCCACTTTTCGGGTTATTATATAGCTTATGTCGCTCACAAATAACGTAGCCTTCTATTGGTAAAAGAATTTTCAAAACCGTTCCCCAAGTCACAAACTCACAAGTGCACAAACTTACCTATTTATATAATAATAACTAGCTGAGCCCTGCAGAGTTACCCGTGGTTATTGTTGTAACGCGGGTAACGCCGCGGGATAAGGTTAGTCTAAAAAGTAGCCTAAGTTACTCCTTAAATCATCAGCTATCTGCAAGTGAAAGTCCCGTCAAACCAGTACCAGAGATTACCCGGAACAAACAGACAGACAGACGGATAGATAGACCGACAGCCATATAAAATTGTGAAAATTTTATTTTGGTAAATGTAACTTGTATACATATGCATTAATTGAAAAGCGGTTATTTTAATATTACAAACCGACACTCCAATTTTATTTATTTGTATAGATAAAGATAAGTTTAAGTGAATGAGCTTACTGGCGAATTTAGTAAAAGAGCAACATTTTAGTAACGGATCTCGAAAATTTTAGACGAATGATTTTGATTTCAAAAATATAATATTACGCCATCTTGTTGACAATAATGAAAATTCATTTGTGATCCATGTATTTCGTTGTTATCTAAAAACTAAAATAACTGTTTAATGCTATGTTGTAAAAACCTAGGAATTAAAAATGTTATTGTCGGTGATATTAGCAGCCAAATAAATACCAAAAAAAATCCCTACCATGATATACGCCTAGCGGTATAAAAGTCCTATACAAACCTGTCGTTGTCTTTGCTCAGCTTAATTTACAATGAACTTATTAATTCTGTATTGTATTTTGTTTTTTAAAAACTAATTTTGTTACTTGTGTTCTAAATAAGGAGATTTAGATAATTTGAACCTACTGGCGATCTAATAAAATTCAGATCTAATTTTATTGGAATCTATTTTCTAAAGTATGTGTGAAATACATATAGGAGGTTAAATGAACACAAAAAAAAACTTTGAACATATATTTATATACGTAGATCACAATATAAATTAAAACAAGTAGTACTTAAACAGTTTATATTTAGACTAAATAAAAATTTCTATATTTATACCATAACATATTTCTAAACACTTTGTAAATTCTACTTTGAACGTTTCTGAACCATAGTATACTAAAAAGTGCACTCATCTATCTATCAGATCTAGTCTCCTACTTGATGTGTTAATTATCAAAAATCAAATTAAGTACCTACGTTATTTATAAAATCATTGTTGAAATATAAACAAGTTCACACAACTTACTCAGTTGTCGACTCCAGCCGTAATACTGGAAAGTACAATATATCATTTTATATGCGAATATGTCTGGGTAACAAATTTTGTGAAGTACGTTGTCTGTGCAACAGTAAACAATGTAAATTAGAGTGTGTTGATGCGGGTACCGAGACGTATGTTGTTTAAGGTGTTATTGAGTTTGTACGACACCATCAAATTCTCGCTCTCCCCCTCGACAAAGTCACTAACACAATGTTAATATGTTATTTTCATTCAAGTACGTCATAATATTATTATTTCGTGTACATTATCCTTTGACATACCATGTTCTCTACTTATTACAAATAATAATTTAAGTCAAACAACTTACTAATAATTAATTATTTTTGATTCAAACTTAGCCTAACTTGCAGACGTAGGCATCGTAACTCGTAGGTCGCCCGCAAGAAATTAGTCATTAAAATTATCCCGATATAATTTTGCTTCAGTTCGCTTCAGATCTACGTAAGTGCTCACATCAAAGGAACATTCCGTAGATTCGATTAATGAATAAAAAGCTTTTGCAAATACATAAAGTATAGGAAGAAAATTAGAATTTGTTCGCTTAATTCAAATATTGAAATAAGTAATGCTCTCTGTGCCACAGCTTTGAACTGTTAATTCAAAATAAAAATAAAACTGTAATGATATTTTTATTGTTCATCTACAGGGCCGGCGTAGTAGTTCTACTACAATACTTTATTAAACTTTACATAATGTATTCTATCCCAATTGTTGTTTCTTTTTTGCAGGCACATAACAACAATTAGTGAATATGACAACACTTTGTCATATTCACTAATTGTTGTTATGTGGCTGGGTATTCTTTGTCTCTGTTTTAAGTATGTTTGTAAAGTTCCCCACGACACAGAAAGCGTATCTCTAATAGGGGAAAAAAAGAAAGGTGAAGGTAATGTGCTTTTCTCAGTTAGCGCTCCACACGATCACAAAACACCTTGTCCATACGAGGGCCGACAATAATTCTTTTTTATCGTACCAAACGACCACCACATTTCGTTTTAACAATTAGCTCAATAAAACTTGCGGGTTTACAATCTATCTCAACGTGGAAGCCAAATTACTCGACTCAATATTGTCCAAGTGACATTTGACAACTGTCAAATCAGATTTGATTCGGCAAGAACCAAGTGTTGCCATTACTATATTAAAGTTTAAACTACTTATAACTAAATTGATGATTTGGTATCAAACAAGTATAATTTATTACATTAATTTTACAATGAGTATTACGTACAACCATACAGCCTTACTTATTAGATCTAACTATAACAATGTTCAATATTCACTTTTTTTATACTCCAATAAAGTCTAGTTTAGTAAAGTAGTAGTAAGTAAAGTAAGTAAATTTTTTTTTTATTCTTTAAAAATACCAATATAAAATAGAGGATCCGTCAACTAAGCGAGAGCTGAAACAAAATATCATTAACGTAATATTTACTTACGGTACTAGAGACTATACAGATTAAAAACAGAACAGTTATTTTAGTAGTATGACGTGACGACGATAATATTATTATTAATATGATTTCAATGTTCATAAAAGCTCTTAAAATATAATCCGGGCTTGTTTGTCATATTATGGCTTTATTAATAGTTTATGATGTCTTATATTCATACAATCCAATGAGTTATAATTATATTTATGATGTCATAAAACTAATTAAACTTAGGGACCGTCTCTAGGATTATGTTTAAGCTAAGTTAAGTAAAAAAGACTGTGTGTACATACATCACACGGCTACACAGTTCGTATCCATGCTATCAAATTACAAACTTAAGCATTTGAGACGCCCTCCCGTTTTCACTAAGTATATCCAAAATAATTAATGAGTAGCGTTAACTGAATGAGCTTTTTCCTGAAAATAAATAGGTTATGTCGCGACAAGTGCTTGGGTACGCCTAAGCCTACAGGGTCGAGAACTAAATTGAGCCCGACATCGTTACCGGGATGAACTGGCAAAAACTGTGATAATGTTAAACTTAAATAAATTTAGAATTGTATGTGTAAAGAAGATTTAGCCCGCATAAAATTTAATCTATTAACTCTTATAATTTGTAATTTTTGGTCTAATTCAATAAAGCAGATGAAAATAATCACAATTTTTATGAAATATTACATCATTTTCAACACAGTATTAAAGATTTCATTCACTTTAACAACAATAATTTAGTCTGTCTCAATGTTTGTTTAGATCCATGACTGTATTACAGATATCTTTCTTTTGTTACAGATACGCAAATGAGCCGAGAATTTAGAACTGCGAAACGTTATTATTAAATTAAGTTATGATTTACCGTCCATGTAATTGTACAGTGTGAATTGTTGGAACATTTTATCTGTCTGTGTCTCTAAATTACTGAAGAAGTGACGTAATTTATATGAGTAAATGTCGGGTAAGGTGAATCTTCGGAGGGGTTGAGACGTTGAGCGTGGATGGTGTTGGGCGGGGATCGGGTATGGCGTGGCGGGTCGGGGGGAGGGCGGAGCGTGGGTGACGGTAAGAGCGGTGCGCGGGGCCGTGATGCGCGCACGCATGTGGGCACTTTGCGCATATGTGGCGTGGCTCGCGTGCGTTGTTATCGCGACGGGCACTGGACGCGAGCTACACGTGCTACAAGCGGATGCGCGCATCGCCTTCTACGTGGGCATCGCCGCGCCGCCCTCGGCCACCGACGTCGTGCGGGTCTTCAACCGTTCACTCGCCGATATCTCACAAACGTTTCTCGCCGGCGACTATCCACTTTATCTGCGCAACATCACACTGCTGCCGCTTTACATCGAACTGCCAGAAGATGAAAGGTATAAACTGTTCATTGTTTCACTATTATTAAAAGCAAAAATATTTTCGTAGCAATTTACCTTGTTATGGTATCGTTTCAACTTTCACTGTTAAATGATTTTAAAACTAACCTCGTAACTAAATACTAAAGTGATGATGATGGGACTAGTTTAATGTACGTGTACTTGCCAGTAAGCTTGTCTACTTGCAGGATAGTAGTTGAGTACCAAGGAAAGATCCGGCTCGAAGTACCATTAAATGTACAGACCTTGCACATCCATTTAAGCTGTAAATAACATTTAAATGTACGACAGCGAATACATACGTACAATACGTTTTCTTTAAAGATATCGTTATATTGACGATAAATGTATAAAAGAAAACAATATCTAGCTTGACGCTCAATGGTAAGTGCGGAGAACATTTTATGGCCCCGATATAAACCAACATGAGCCGTCAAACTGAACTATTCACAAGTTTCGATTTCCAACAAACATTGTTCTGGATACAACATTTTATGTCCGTTGTGAGGGTAGTTTCGATTGAATATAAGCGTGTTGGAATACTAGAACTCAATAGATAAGTAGTTAAACCACGGAAGTTAGATTGATAGCTTTTACTTGACTGTATTAATTAATATTATTTTGGAGTTATCACACCACTTGAATTACATACTTTAATGGAGTAACAAGAAAATTATGAATGTGACTGAAAAATACTATTCGGTATACGAAAAATGTGATTCGTACAAAACGGTATCTATACAAATAAATGAAATTGGAGTGCCTGTTTGTAATATTAAAATAACAGCTTTTTAATCATATACAGCATATGTGTGTATGCACGATACATATACCAAAAATGTGGTTAATTTTTTTTTGTCTGTTTGTCTGTCTGTCTGTCTGTCTGTTTGTTCCGGGTAATCTCTGGAACGGCTGGACGGATTTGGACTGGGCTTTCACTGGCAGGTAGCTGATGATCCAGGGAGTAACTTAGGCTACTTTTTTAGACTAACTTTGTCCCGCGGCGTTACTCGCGGTACCACAATAACCGCGGGTAACACCGCGGGGTTCAGCTAGTATCACTATAAAAATGCACGTTAAAATTAAGCAAACGGTTTCCTTGCTCTTATTGTTGAAATAGAAAATATGTTAAAAGTAAGTGATTCGGACTTGCGAAAGGTTTTGGCAGGTATTGTCAAAACTTCTCAGAAAACAATGCCTTCAGTTAACCAAAGGAAATAAAGAAGTTTTGGCTCAGCGAAAATCTATTAAATCTTATTGAAATGCAAGGAAATATTGAGGTCATTTATTATTACCTTTCCTATTGTTATTCAAGTAGAGTGCTAAAGTTTCATTGAAAGATACGAATAGAAATTATTTTTTTATGAAAGATTTTATATAAAGACTATACTATACTTCTATACTATACTAGCTGTCCCGGCAAACGTCGTTTTGCCATAACTACTAATAAATTAAAAAATAATTTAAAAAACATTGTCCAGCGGACAAAATTGTGAATCTAAACCATTCCCAGATCCCCTTGAACACACACAAAAAATTTCATCAAAATCGGTCCAGTCGTTTGAGAGTAGTACAGTGACATACACACTCACAGAAGAATTATATATATAAAGATAAAGACTATACTATACTATACTTCTTCCTTGTTTCTTAACATGTTTTCGTAACATTTATCGTCGATAATCCATTTACTTTGATTGAAGCGTGATGATGTACAGCTTATAACTTTCCTCTAAAACCAGGCCATCTAACACTGAAAGAACATTTCAAATTGAACCAGTAGTTCTTGAGATTAGTGCGTTCAACCGTACAAACAAACTCTTCTGCTTTATAATATCAGTATAGATTATATTCACTCTCGCTTATCATATTGTGTTTATGTCATACACAAGCACATGATTCAATAAAATTATTTAATGTGGTAAAAGTATACAATACAATAAATACAACAGACGATTACAATTCAACTCAGATAAAAAACTAAAAAAGACAAAAAACTGGAAAAGACTACTTCTGTTGCGAAGTTGTATTCGTATTGGTAACGGTTTACATAGGGAGAGTGTATAGAATGTTTACATTCTACCATTACCGTCGACCTTATTTTCTTAGGTTCGAACTACAATGTAATCGATCTCACTGTTATATCAAACTTTCAATTTTGTCCCGTCATTCGGCCCGTGTAGACGTCACTCATCGTAAAAAAGTCATTGGAAATATTATGATAAAATGTGTGCCTTGTACTTGATATTATTGATTTTAAAGGTTTCATTACTACACAACCATCATTATTATAGAGAAAGGGAAAGGAAAGGGTAAAAACATACATAACCGACACTAAATTGATACAAGTAAAATTTTAACAAAAATAAAACCGACTTCAAGGTTTGACTCGATTTCTCTTGGATGCCATCATCAGATTTTAGTGTCCTTATCATGGTACCATCATTGGGATATCTCCTTTCCATTAAAAAAAGAATCATCAAAATCTTAAACTTATTACTTTCTAGTATTGTCTACTTTCGTTATTTACGTCTTGAAAGAAAACAAAATTCCTGCTTAAATTCGAGTTTGTCCTAAGTATTAAAATTATTTATAAATTTAACGACTGTGACGTATACAAATAAAATTGTCAGATATCAACCAGTCAAATCGCCTCTTTTACGAGTACGTCGTAAAATTTTATATTTTTATGAAACATCTACAAAACATTATACAGTGATATTTTCCAATAGAAATGCACGTTTTCTTTTCCGTTTTGTAGAATTGGATTGTATTATGCTGTCTTAGACAAATTGATGGGAGGTTAACCCCTGTCTCTAACACTGAATTAATTATACTGATAGTGGCAAAGCGAGTACGTGCCTTTGAGTACGGGGAATGTTGATATCGAGCTTTGATATGCTATATAGATTAAGTGATTATGATGTTATCAACAGTGATGTATTAAGAATACAGAGAGTTACCACACCTATTTTACTGCTTCGGTGGCGCAGTGGTAGCGTATGAAACTGTTGTGCTTGAGGTCTCGAGTTTGATTACCGGTTCATCAAATGTTTGTATGATCTGCAAATATTGGTTTCGGAGTTTGGGTGTTTTCTATATATAAACATATATATTTATATCAGTTGTCTAGTACCCATAACACAAGCTCTGCTTAGCTTGGCACTAGATGGCGTTGTTTTCTTTGCTCTCATTGTTAAAAGAGAAATATGTTGAAAGTAGGTGACTCGGACTTGCGAAAGGTTTTGGCAGGTATTGTTAAAACTTCGGATAAAACAATGCTTTCAGCTAACCATAAGAAATAAAGAATTTTGGCTCGGCGAACATCTATTAATTCTCATTGTAATGCAAGGTCTTCTATATAAAATATGTATGTATTTACAAAAAAAAGTATATATGTATTTATATCAGTTGACTAGTACCCATAATACAACCTCTACTTAGCTTGGGACTAGGTGGCGTTGTTTGTTAGAAGACAGAAATATTGATTGATATGTTATCCCTTGAACTCCCTTGGGTGTCATAAAAGTCACAGCAACAGCATTGCAATGAGAATGAGAGCTTGACACAAAACTTTTTTTTTTTTTTTAACGTGTGGAATACCAACCCATTGGCCAGCGTCGTATCGTAGGCCGAAACCAAAAACCTCGATTACCGATTGACAAATTAATATAACTTTAAGCCTTTAATTATATTTATGTTGGTAGTAATAATTACATTTTGATTAGATTAAAAATTATGGAGATAAACAACCAAAATTAGTGGCTACCCCGATCAAAAACTCTTATTTTTAATTAATTAAATTAATATAATGTAATTATTATTTACTTGATATCTCACGCACTCATAAACTCATTAACCATTCCTTTTCCCTGACCTGTAAGTCTTCTCTGCGCACCCGACGCGAGAGCGCACTCACTTTTACTCACGCCTACAAAAATCAAAAATATACTTAAAATCGCATAAATTACCAAACAAAAACCCGTGTAACGAGTGTTTTAATTGTTCGTGTGAGTGCACGCTGAAAGAAAAATTAAATTGGTAACTTGGAGTGCTGTGTTCGACCAGTACCAGCTGAGATTATTGAAGGAGATTCAAGATGGGTCCTATTTTTTCCCCTTTTTGCACGTCCAAGGTCTTGGTACAAAAAAATTGTAAATACGATTGAATCAAAATAAGCAACAAAAAGGCAGATTTCTTAAAAATTGTTTACTGAAATTATTTGGACTACAAGTACGTCATTTAATGGAAACATACAAACAAGTAGGTCAATGTGATAAAATACGACTTTAATTTTGCTTTCACCAGTGTTTTTAGAGTCACTCGAGTCCAAACGTTAAGCTAATATTTGAAATCCAATTTCATTATGTTTTACCTGCAGTGGGTATTTGATATTATACTGTGTATGAAATTAGCAAATACTCGTAGAAAATTAAGAAATTATTATAAAAACTCAGGTATGGAAAGAAAATACTATTAAAATTTGCAAACAAGCATACAGTTATTTTAAAGACAGATGGGTACCTTTTATCAATTTTATAGCTTAATTGTATATTATAGCTAAGAAATATGTAACTATATTCTATAGTTTCTCACTCATAGTAGTACTCACTCTATCTTGAATTAAATCAGCTGTATAATGGTTATACACCTTTAAAAAAGTATTCCAATAGAAGATGACTTAGACATTTTACATAAATGTTTCTAGTATTTCAGTAATATTCTTCTAATTATACCTAATGTTTATATTGTAACTGGTACTTCATTGGTAGTCGTTCAGCTAGCAGTTAGCGTATGCGGCTGTCGAACAAAAGGTTTTGGGTTCATTTCTCGGGTCAGAAAAACCCAACAACCTTTCAGTTTTTGGGTTTTTCTTACAATAAATTCTTAATAACAGTCCTGAGTACTGAAGTTTGGCAGTGAATTATTCGAAGTTTTGTGCCTTGGATAGTTTGTTAGGAAGTCAGTCCCGGTTATCATGAACATCTACGGCAATCGTTATTGGAAGGTCAGTGTCCTCAAATATACTGAAAACTAGTTCATTCTACGAATTCGGTTCGATAACGAGGTCAGATGCCAATAGCTCCATGGAAAAAACTTACGTTCTGGTGAAACCGGTTGAACTAGTAGCCGATCTTTAAGTTATATTGAGAATAATAATAATAAATAATATAGGCTAAGATTATGACTGTACACACATACATTTAATAAAATTGATTGATGAATAATACGCAAGAGAAGAAGTTATTTTTTTTAAGTAATAGGAGGCAAACGAGCAGACGTATCACCTGATGGTAAGCGATTACCGCCGCCCATAGACAACTGCAACACCAGAGGCGTCACAAGTGCATTGCCAGAATTTGGGGAATTGGGGTATGGGCCTCCGGTATCCTCACTCACACGGTGAAACACAGCGCATGCGTTGTTTCACACCGGTTTTCTGTGATGCCGTGGTATCACTCCGGTCAAGCCGGCCCATTCATGCCGAAGCGTGGTTTTTCCACGGTGTTAACAAAAGCTTTTGTTATTTATTCTTTATTTTTTTATTTATACGAGTATAGCTTTATCGTATACTTAAAACAAAAAGATAACGAAATATGAATTACAAAGATATAGACGTAACCATTGGCGGTCTTTTAGCTGACGCTTACGTCTTCAGAACTACCTTACAATGAAAATCAGGTACTTAAGATTTTTTAGATGGTCGATTCGCGAGTGACTAATACTTTAATATAACAGAAAATGCGAAAATCATCTAAATATAAACTAAGAAAAAGGCTATCTTAGTGTGTATACATGACGCGTACATGATAATTGGCAAGAGGATTAACACACTTGCCAATCATAAGGTCTGTTTCAGATTCCGAGCCCATACTAACAAGGAATTGTATACATAATTGCAAATGCCTTGAATACTTGGACGGCAACACAATGGGGACTAAGGATCTATACATGCAATTTATATTAGACCAACTCATACAGTTGTACGGAAACGTTTTACCTACTGTAAACAAGTAAAATTATTTAAAACAAAAAACTGGACTGCGTCAATATCTTCTTTATTAAATTCAATTTTTGTAAATAAAATATACAAGTTATATATAAATTTATTCGTAATCACCGTATTTTTTTTTCACACATTTTTTTAGATTACTTTTTGTCGCCAAAAATCACTAATTTTGTTTTTTTTTTTGACCCTACTACGGCAATGCCAAAGAAGGGTTATGATTTTGACGGGCTTGTATGTGGGTTATGATTTTGTGTGGTATGTGGTTTGTATGTATATATGTTTATTTGTTCCCTCATAGCTCCTTAACTACTCATTAGAACTAGACAAATGAGGTGGCGTTAGAAGCTTCCTGATGTAGTGCTCTTTATGACAATATATCAAGTTTTATCAATTATCCATAATTCAAAAATGAAAATATGTTTACTACAACATCGAACGATGAAATGGTTGAATAGAGTACTGTACATCGGTACAACTCACAATACAATAATTGTGTGCTGTTACGCTTTTGATATTTATGAAATATACAGATATTTCATAAAGATCAATAAATACATACAGGTGCTGAATATACAGAGACAAAAATAATTTCTATCACCAAAACAATAACTATTCTCGAGGGCTGATAAATACTTTACACCGGTGAAGGGCAGGATTAAATATTATTAAGCTTAGAATAAATAATAATAAACAAATAAATATTTCGGACATCTAACACACAACGCCATCTAGTCCCAAACTAAGCAGAGCTTGTATTATGGGTACTAGACAACTGATATAAATACTTATATACTTTTTTTTTTGTAAATACATACATATTATACATAGAAAACACCCAAACTCTGAAACAAATATTTGCAGATCATACAAACATTTGGTCCGACCCGGGAATCGAACCCGAGACCTCAAGAACAGCAGTCGCGTAAGCTTCCACTGCGCCACCGAGGCAGTTATGGTGCAAGTTTTATTTCATGTCATTTAATTACTAGCTGACCCACGCAACCTCGTTTGCGCCTTATACTGCCCGTAGCGTGAAAATTTCTCCCGTTTTTGAAACATTCTTTATTGTTGCTCCGCTCCAATTAGTAGTAGCGTGATGATATATACCCTATAGCCTTCCTCGATAAATGGACTATCCAACACCGAAAGAACTTTTCAAATTGGACCAGCGGTTCCTGAGATTAGCGTGTTCAAACAAACAAACAAACAAACAAACTCTTCAGCTTTATATATTAGTATAGATAGATTGAAATTTATATTGGTACTATATGAATGGTTTTGGAATACATGAATATTTAAGTGGAAACCGTGGCATATCCTCTTTTTTAGAAATTAGTACTGACGAATTCAGGAATAATCAGAGTAAATAGATGATGTAGATGATGTTCGGTGATAGATTAAGAAAAATAAATATGAGAGTTTAGCTTCTTCAAACTCACTTTGAAAGAACGCATATTTGTTACTATTATAATATTATCTTAATAGTATACAATCATGAATAAATATTACTATACTAAACTTTGAACACCGAAAATTAACACGGAAATGAAAATTACAGGGAAGTACAGGAAAACGAAATTGTAATGATATTATCCGCTGTATCGATATTATTGACCTCGGTGGCCTAAAATGTTGCCTTTATAACTTCATTAGGGAACATATGTTAATATGTAATGTATGTCATAAATTAGCTACTTTAAATTTATTATGACCTGACTTTATGTTTGTAGGGTTGGGCATTTGAGAAGACAGTTAGTTTACTTAAGCCCTTGTTAATTTTATAGATTTGGTAATCTCAACGTATTCCTTTCACAGTGAGTGAACCCTTAACAGCTCACAACAATGCTGGATATATGCCTCTCCTTGGAAAGGAGGTCTTTGCCTTCTATGCCACCCTGGTCATACAAGTTGGTATAAGGTTTTTTTTTTTTTTTTATGGGACTAATCCCGCCCACATTCCCACCACTGTAACTTCTGTACACCAGGATCAACAGCAGTGACCCACGAACACACCGAGTTATGACACTCGGGAAGTCCCAGGAAGAAAATTAACTGTCTTGGAACCCGCAACGAAGTTAATCAGAAGAAAAACAGGAGGAGTTGGTATAAGGTTTGTTTAAGTGTTAGTTTGCTGCCTTAGTCGTGTCTTACGATGATGGCCATGAGATGAAAAGGAATCGGGACACTTCATATTCTGAATTCGTCGCCACCACCAATAACATTTTATATATCAGATAGAATTAGTATTGTATCGTGCAGCATCTGAAACGACATGATTGTGTGACATGATGTGCTACGAATGAAATCGTCAAAGTTGCGAATAATAAAAAGTTTAACAAAAAAACCGACTTCAAGAAGTGGACCCAATTAAAATGGGACCACACGGGAAGCACCAGATTTCAAATAAAACAGTACCATTAAAATCGGTTCACCCAGTCAAAAGATTTGAGGTAACATACATAAAAAAACAATGAAATTGAGAACCTCCTCCTTTTTTTTAAGTCAATTTAAAAGAAATCATGTTGTACAGATTACCTAATGAAAAGAATTCTAAATAATAAATTTTCCTAACATAAACTGTTTTAAATAAATAGAGCCCACAACTCATAAACTAAAAATCAATCATCCCGCATTGTATCAATACAGATTTTATCAATCTGATTTGATTTCGTGTCATGTTTTCACATAAATTTAAAATGAAAGTTAATTAGTCACAAAGAGGCAATGAAGCTGTTATTCTGTAGATCTGGTGGGTGGTGTCTCAACTTTTTTAAGATTCCCATTAAAAACTACTTGCCACTCCTTAAAAACAGAGTTTCATCCTCTACAACTGCTACTACTCTGAAAAACAGAATAATTTATGCTATTACTAAAGCACACCTATTATCAATTCCAGCAATAATTTAAATTGCTAGACTTCAAGTAAGTACTTTTGTTTGAATCAATTTAAATGGTAAAAAGAATTTGCATTAAAATCTGCATTTCTTTGATTTGAACAATCACTGCAAGTAATTTTTAAAACTAACATTAGTATGATTTTATAACGTCGATGGTTAACGGTTTTTATTTCAACTTTTTTTCATTTCAACGGATTTACTATTGCAGTTATTCGTTGATGCGTTCGCTTTGGGTTCAAAAACGAGCACTTAATTCTTTTTTTCTGTTTAACATAGACAATCATACCTATATATGATATATTATTATTACAGGCGTTGTCTATCGACAGAATAACAGGGTGTTTTTGTGTCTGTTTCTAGAAACAGGTTTAGAAAAGGCGGTTTGATGTGCTGACACAGCATACAGTTGTATGCCTGTTGTACACCTGTTAGGAATTTAACTACCTACATTATGTAAAGTTCTTTTTCGAAATCGTTGATTTTCTTCAGTTTGTGTGTGACTATGGCAAGAATTGCGGTAGACCGTGGTTTACCGTGGGAGACGTTTCGGCATGAATGGGCCGACTCGACCGGAGTGATACCACGGCCCCACAGACAAACGGTGTGAAATAGCGCTTGCGCTGTGAGGATGTCGGAGGTCCATAACCATACCCCAGTCCCTCCCCCTCTCCCTGCATCGAAATTGGTCCATTCGTTTGAGAGCTACGATGCCACAAACAGACACACACACAGACAGATAGATAGACATCGACATGAAACTTATAACAACCCTCTTTTTGCGTCGGGAGTTAAAATACCTATCATTCTAAATTTGAAACTAATGGTTTTATTAATAGCCTCTGTGGCGCAGCAGTATTAATACATATGTACTTTTTTAATACATACATATCATACATAGAAAACATCCGAATTCCGAAATAAATGTTTGCAGATCATAGTATAAAAACATTTGGTCCGACCCAGGAATCGAACCCGAGACCTCAAGCACAGCGGTCGCATACGCTACCAAGGCAGTCAAATCGTTTTTAAACATAAGACTGGAATTACACAACCATAATCGGAACATCAGTATATTTATTGTTTAGACAATAACGTCACATCATAATTTATTATGTCTAAAAAAATTTAGATAAAATAATGTTATGGTCCATATTCTACTTTTTACATCATTTTAAGTTTACTGAACGGAAATATGGGAGAGAACGGCGATCATTAATAAAATCCTATTTAAGATGCCAAACATTTTTCTTATGAAAGATTTTTCTTCGAATGATTTTCTTCTTATGATCGCGATTTATTATACCCACAGACGTAATATTTTCTGAGTTATATTACAGGTGAAGTCGTAAGCTAGATCAAATATTGGCCATTAATTAGATGGAACTTCGTGACTTATAAGAGCGTCATTTATTTTTGGCAGATTCTATAGATTTCGATATGATTGTTTTCTCTCTTGTAGAATTTGTGGATTTTGGATTTAATCTTAGAATATTTATACTCATGTTACAGAATTAGTGTGTTTAGTTTGGATTACAATGACTTCTATGATAACCATGAATTTATTTACACTTAAAATTGTCTTAATATGAGAGAATTTCTCAACGGCCATTAGTACAGACATGAACCCTTGCATAAAGGTTCATACAGCATACAGCTTCACTTACAGTTTAATCCAAACGGGAAAATCCTTTGTTGGTCAACTAAATAGACATGAAATTGTAAAAGTTCAAAAGGTTGAAGTCTAAAATCACTTATTATACAAAACAAAAGCAGAAGTTTATGAACATTGAAATATAATAAGCTGTACACATGTTAATATTAGTAATATAGCAAACACATAATGATCAGTTAATGATAGTTTGTTTTCATTACCCAGTTTCACATTTCTTAGGTTAACGATCGCAGTGACCTAAAATTCAAAAAATATGTAAGACAGGTCACTGCACTCTTACATAGTTGTTAGGTTAAGCCTTAGAATACAGGTTACATTACCAGACAAAGTTTATACGTTAGCTTTAATTCAAATGCAATGTTAAGTTGTTAAATATTTAATGATTCAATATGGCATAGTAATAATGAAAACTTCAAAAATTATACATCGTTTTATTTGCTACAAAGCTTCTCATTGATATAGACATATTTTCATCGAGAAAAAAAATGAGTTTTCGAACTCGCGATTGCAACTAACATGCGTTCCCCAATCAATCAGACAATACTAGACAACATTACTTTATCATCACATAAATATACTGCACACCATAATCTTATCAATTTCAGTCCCTTGTCGTATATTGACAATAGTTCGGCTTATTCTTTTAAGTTACATACTTGTATACATACTGTCATGTACTAGGTACTCAACTTTGTTCGATCTTGAGAGAGGTTAGAAGCAAGTGCTGATTGTATTGATTTTTCATTTCTTTTATATCTATTTAGTAGAGTAGTGATTAAGTGAGTAAGGTGATTGTCAATCTGTAGCCACAACATTAGTTTACGTTAAAAAAAAAGTAGCATAAAACTATTAAAAATTATAATAAAGAAGCAAAGTGATAGACATGCATTCGGTTGATTTCGGGTTTTAATGCAATACAGTCCATAGTCATCTGTACATATTTTATGTGAATATCATGTTACTGTTCATGTTAAAACCCTTTGAAATGGTTTTCTAATAACTCTACATTAAGTTTATTCAAACCTTTTCTATCCCATTCAAGCTTAAAAACCAGGAAGGGTTATATAATTTGAGCATTCATACTTGAGTTCAATAAATTCGGTCCAGTTCACTTGTACAATACACAAAATTCCTGGTTCAAAACTATGTGAATTTTAAATAAAGCAAACCATGAGTTTTTAAAAATCAGTCACTCACTTAGAAACAAACTAGTCGTTTAGCAAAACAACAAATGTTGTGGTTCATAATTGGAATCATCGAACCCTCATATATTTGCTAAGCAAAAATTAACATCGAAATCAATAGTTCTATGTGTATTGCTCATATTTATAGATCAGTAATAGATATAATTTTATGAAATACATAGAAACAAGTGTTGCCGATTCGCATTGTTTTATGTAACCCATTCTAAATACTTTTTGAAAAAAAAAAAACAAATTAACAAACATCTACTAACAGGAAACATGCCAGGTTTAATAACTCCTTAACCTTACACATAATTTTATTTATTTTCCCTAGTCATAAAATGAAAAAGGGTAGGAATAAATAACTTAAGAGCAAGGACGCATGTTGTTACATAAGACGCGTAAAAGTAAACCCTTTTGTAGTGGTTGTATTGCTGTAATAGAAACTTGGAACAAGGGATATAAACGTTTACGTTACACAACGAGTAACTATCTAATAAATAGCTTAGAATAACATGAATCTGTTTCTATTCTTACTTGTTTTATTCAGTTACACAAAAGTAAAATTATAACAAAAATAAAACCGACTTCAAGGTTTGACTCGATTTCTCTTGAATGCCATCATCAGATCTCAGTGTCCTTATCATGGTACCACCGTTGGGATATATCCTTTACATTTAAAAAAAATCATCAAAATCGATTCATAAACGACGAAGTTATCCGCGAACACTGATGAAAAAAGAAATATAAGATCGAATTGAGAAACCTCATCCTTTTTTTTTGAAGTCGGTTAAAAATGGGCGTAAGATATTACAAAAATATAAAACTTGGTACTATACAGAGTGTAGTACAATAGCGAAGTGGCGTATTTAATTATTTTATACATATTTATTCGGTTCGAATAGCAAAAATCTTTAAGTCTTCTGTAGCAGTATCGAATTTCACGCTGCACTGCTTTCCAAACTTTTTATAAGAAACTGTGTATAAACAATCCATTCCAGATTTTTCCGCTGCCCTTTGTGATCTTGCGCTAGTAAATATACCGCCGGTTGCACGAAAACCCGAATCTTTAGACAGATTTATTCTGAAAATTTAAATAATGTGATTATAATTTGGTTTAGCTGACAGCGATTTCCTCTAATTACCTCTTGAATATTTAACTGATAAACACCAAGTCTTTTGCGTCAGATACTATTGAAACAATTGTAAATGGATCGCATTTTGTACATTGACAACGGAATGCATTTGCGGTTGCTTTTCTTCCCACAACTGGCGTAACTATAATACTGGTATCTATACCGTAACATTTATAATTTGTTGCAAATCGGTAAACAGATTTATAATGTCAACGAAAATAAATTCATACATATAGCTACGCCTATTTCAAAGAGGGGTAGGCAGAAACAATTGATCCCCACTTACTACGGTCCTGACACACCTCTTTTGCTTCGTCCACATTCATCAATCGCTGCACGCATGCACGTCGGTGCCATGTGCTTTTCACACTACCCTTTTTCAAAACATTAATAATCTCAAAGAAAATATACACCAAAAATCCAAACACCGGTCATGCATATACTATATACGTTCGTTCTAGTTTAAAAGCGCGTTACAAAATAAATTGTCACGTTACCTGTCCCGAGGGAATTACTAAAGTCATCAATGACGTTCCTTTGACCCTTACACCAGATAGAACGCAAATTATACACCCTCTGTAAGGGACGCTTTTACAAGAATTAAGTTATATCGTTTACCTGGCCTTAAGCAGTTCAACTGCGATCCCGAGCCCTCTATATTCAGGGGCGACAGAAAGGCCCGCTCCCATGAGGTAGGCGTTCACATTGTATTTATCATAAATCGCTGTCACTTTCATAGCTTGGCTAAACATTCGCAGGGATAATAAACCGGCCTTGGACTTTGGCTGGAAAGAAATAGGATTACATTAGGTATGGATAATACTTTTGCTTGAAAAATGAGACTATATTTTTTTGTGTTAGGCTGGTATATGAATTCATTTAAATAATAATTTTCTCATGTTTACTTATTGTACAACCTACTATAATAAGTTTGGACATGTGTTACTCAATCATATAAAAAAACGGAATTGATTTGAATGAAATTTGGAATATAGATTGCCGTACAAAATTTTTCATTTTCAAAAAGCATTTGATTCCTGTTGAATAATAACAGAAAATAAAGGGAAAAGGGTATAATCATTTCAATTTCATTTGAAAGAGATATGTCTCCTGGCAATTTAATATAAATACAACGTTTAGAGGTAAAGTTTAACAAACTTTTAGTTGTATAGGATCAAATGAACCAATTTTTTAAAATTATTTTTCTTATAGAAAACCAAATTATTTGTCAACATATAATCAACAAAATTATTTGGGTATATATTAACCCGTAGCGTAAAATGATTACTGTGATATCCGATATACATGCGGGTGGAGCAGCTGGCAAAGGCTTGTCTAAGATAAATCGAATAATGTCGGATATTAAGGTATTTAAAAATCTTGATACCGAGACCATAAAGTGGATAAGCCAAAAATTATTGATACAATAGAAAGTTTGATTTTTCGTCACAAAGTAAAGTAGTTTGGTATTTATGCCTACTAGGTGATTATGATTATAAACTTTGTTAGCAACTCTCAAACAATTAAGAATTACTAAATGTTGTTTCCAAATATATTTTGTAACTTTTCTAATTATCATGTTTAGTTCTAATAGTTTAAAACAAAACAATTTGCAGTTCAGTCATGAAGAAAAGACTCTTAACATAAACAATCAACTTTAACTTTCTAAGTTAAAGTTATAAAATGTTACAATATAAAACAGGCCTGGTAATATATAAAATGGTGGATTATATAATTCTAATGCAATTTTAACTTTAGCATAATAATGAGGAGCAAAGGCATGTTGGCATGTTCACCAACTTGTAATGCAGATTGAACACACTTTTAAAATAACTTAAACGTTGGAATTACTTTAGTTTAAGAAATTTTGTTAAAGCGTCAGCCTCATTCATATTTTTTCAATGAAAGTACTAGGAAATTAAATCCACCAATATAGTAATAATTCAATTAAAAGAAGAAGCAATCTCAAAAACAATAAAGTAAAACTTAATAAATCTATGTGGACCCTACTTAAATTCAAGAAATAATTCAAATATTTTACTAACTCAGAAATTCGTGTAATAGTTTTTCATTCGAAATATAAACTACATAGTTCTACATAAATAATTAATTTCTATATACAAAAATGGAAGCTGCGGAGAGGCCGGTAAAACGAGTTAAATTAATTTAGGGTCTATTCATTGTTAAAAAATACAACACTATAACAAAGCACATTACATAAGAACCAAAATGGGATGTAGATTAAAACGTGAAATAATAGCTACCGGCTGAAAGGGTTAAACAACCGTTTATTACCGGCCTGTGTTCGACGAAGCGTCCTTTTTCCTGCGGCAAGCACATGTTCACGGCAACGAGCGTGCGTCCTGAACCGTCACCTTCAGCGAGGAAGCACGCTATGCTCAGTTTTTGTCTAATGATAGACGTCAGCAGCAAACGGTACTCTTGCACTGCATCTAAGTCTTCCGCTGTACCTGTAAATAAAAATAAATGAAATTTGAATTACGTGATTCGATAGTTGGACCAGAAACAATATTGAAAATAGTACTTTAAATGTATTTGAATTGTGGTTTGACTTGATTACATCTTTTTTAACTTTTTTTTTGTTCATAGTGGCTATGATATAGAGTAGGTTAATTTGCAGTGGATAGATAGCTTTAGTAATGTCTATAGGCAGGGCTTTCTATAACGACATGTTAAATTTAACATATCTATTTGAGTATAGGACTTCGGATCAAAATCGCTTTTAAGAAATGCCTTTATTAAGACGGTAAATAAAGTGTTTGTCCTCTAATGAAAACTTTTAAATACAACTGTGTAATAATGAAATAAGCATGTATGTATATACTACCTGTACATACACCTAGATAAAAATCAAGTAGGTATAGTTTGAAATCAAATTTAACTTTGTTTATGAATTCCACATGAGAGAAAAAAGGGACCATGCGTTCTATTACTTTCAAGAGAAAGGAAAAACATTTTGTAATAACAAAAAAAAATCTTTTATCCTTTTTACATTGAACAACTAATTTACTCATTAAAATGTGCTAGCACAGACCGATTCAGAGCATAATTAATTCAGATATTCCAATGATGCAAACAAAACTTAAAATTCAGAAGTCAGCCGATGAGATAACCAATGAGAAGGGCGCTTTATGACACAAAGCTTAAGGTTTTTCTCGCCATCGAGATAATTGGGTGGTGCCGACATTACGCTGCTAATGGCTTACGTATTTTCTTATATGTAGGCGGGTTTTACGTAAAGCAGTATTAGTGATTGCAAAAACTGAGTTTACTGAGATTTGAAGAAATTAATAATGCTGCAAGAAATAAAAGTGGTGCAATGTGAGATTAATCTTAAAATCTGATAAAGAAAGATTTCTAAAAGTCTAAAAGCATGAAACATATTTTACCCGCAGTTTTCCACCAAACATCTTCCCTGATATAGTGTCCAAGCATAAACTCGACTGCTGTACTCCACATACTTTCTGGAATATCTTCTATTTCGAATTTCAACGTTCTACCATCTTCAACTATTCGTTCAAAACAGCTCCACACTTTAGGATACTCCCGAGCAGACATTGTATAGGTAGAGAACAAAAATCGATGTGCTGTTAAGGCTTTAAATTTAAAAGAACCTCTGAAGCACTGAACAACTGAATTGAGACTGAAATGTATTTACAATGCTGCCTTTTGGTTCCTATATTACTGTGAAGCAAGGTCTTTAGTGTTATTCGATAACAATAAACAGGATGATTATAAAGTTTTGTGATTCAATCTAAACTTCTTTATTACGCGCACGTTATTACAATTTAAATACAATCTAATTGAATATTAAAAATCAAAATATTTCAACTTTGACTGAGATTATAAATTATCTACTTTAAATGTGACTACTGATTTTAAACCCCGCTGTATAATTCCTTTAGTAATACAAATAGGTCAATGCGGTGCGTTCTGATCTGTGTAAATGATACTTACAGATTAATTGTGGTTATCATACGTAGTAGTCATACTTGGCTATTTAGGTACGTATGAAAAATTCAGTATACGTCCTATAATACAGCATAATAACGAGTAAGACCTCCGAAAGCACGAACTTGTTTTGTTTTGTACAATTGTTTTGAAATTTAATTCAGAACCCTATGCTTTCTTTTGATATCTAATAAATAATTAAGAAAACATACTAATTAGTAATTTAATCTGAGGTAGTTACAGACAATTTAGTCAACCTAAGAGTTAGATTTATTTTGATTAGTTCTTTGATCCGTTGAATACAATCCCGTTTAGAAAATGTCAAAAGTTTTCTTCAGCTCTTATTTCTTGTACTTTTTTCAAGTTTAATTTAGAAGTACAATAATAAGTTAATTTACATTTTGTTTGCTTAGACATACCAGGTTATTTTCATCTATACAAATAAATAAAATTGAAGTGTCTGTTTGTAATATTAAAATAACCACTTTTTACAAAAACATATGTATGTATACACGGTACATATGCCAAATATGTATTTAAAAAAAATTTTGTCTGTCTGTAGGTCTGTCTGTCTGTCTGTCTGTTTGTTCCGGGTAATCTCTGGAACGGCTGGACGGATTTTGACGGGACTTTCACTGGCAGGTAGTTGATGATCCAGGGAGTAACTTAGGCTACTTTTTTAGACTAACTTTGTCCCGCGGCGTTACTCGCGGTATAACAATAACCGCAGGTAACACCGCGGGGTTTAGCTAGTTAAAAATAAGATTTGTGGATACCTTTTGCTTTTTGATTTGAATTTCGTATCAAAATTTTTCGTCGAATTTTTACTAACTACAGTATATTTATATTTCGTTCATATACATAAACCGTAATGTATCTGTTTCTGTTGCTGATTACAACTGTAACCTCAAATTAACTCCCTTACTAGACCTCGACTTTCCCCAGGCGTTCACTGGTAGAGTTCACCAATATGCATAAGAGCGTGTAGTTTAAGGCCTGTATTTAAAAAGGCGTTTCAAGTATCCGTCGATCTGTGATCAGCTGAAACTAGTTTTAAGTTCACATCAAATCTCAAGCATCGCTCTTATTATAGAATTCGTTTTAAATTCTACTCTGCCAAAACTAGTCTCAGTAACTAATCTCAACTCACAATCTGTTCTCAATTACGTTTCTGCATTATCGGAATTATTGTTGCGTATCACGCATCAAATTAATTGAAACAAATTATATTTATCAAACATATATCTTTATATAAATCAATTATGCTTCATTAATATATTTTATACAAATATATAATACACTATTGGCTAGTGCATCAATGTAAACATAATAATAACTAGCAACCCGACCTCAATTCAATATTATAAATATTAAAATAGAAATGGCCAGATAATACTTAAAACAGAACGTTCAAATTATTATCTATACTTGTCATGTTGAAGTGAAAAACTATGTTTTGATTTTTATATCTACAATAATATTATATTTGGAGATCGTTTTTTGTTTTTTCGAAAGACGGTCCCCATTTCATCTCATCCATATTTGATATATTTTTTAACATTAATTTCATCACGACGAAGACTTTAAGACTTGAAGACTTATGATTTGAAAACTATAAACACTTGACATTGGCAGAAATAGCTGATCCAAGAAATCTGGCTGGTTGCCATTCCATCATAGAAGAAGAAGAATATTATATTTTTGTCATAAATCCACAACGGGTGATATTAATTGAAAGAAATGGTGAAATGTGTATTTAAAGTATATGCGAATGTATATATATATATATGTGAATATCAATTAATGTTAATTAAAGTATATTGAAATGTGTATGATAAGTAATTATTTCGTTAGGTAAAGTAAATTTTTCGTTGTTATTCAGAAACATTATAAAATACGTTCATTTCCCCTAAAACGGCTTAGAAATTACCACTTGAGACTAGATTGAGCTTGACTCATATGAACAGAGATCACATCTGTCAAAATCTATTACTGAGAGTAGATTTTGACATAACAAATATAAATTTTAAATGAGCTGTTCTTTGACCATTACTCACTTGATTAACGATCAGTGAATCTTGTTTCAAGAGACGTTCAATAATAAAATATCTTCTTAAAACTCATTTTAAAACTAGATTCATGACTGAGACGCCTTTTAAAATAGAGCCTATATGAATATTTCTGCGCAACATCAGTCCTTATTGAATAAATTTTCACGTTACAAATTTAATCATGTTAGGAGAAGCACACAAAATTTATTTAAAGTTACATAAACTATTATTTGATTTCCATGGAGCTTCCGTTCAAGGGTTTCTGTGTGTAGGTTTTAAACCAAATTTCCGTGACAAAACGCGGGTGTCTTTCACATAAACCTTTATTATATTCTGTGAATACATTGTATAACTTATATCTGATTGTTATGGCAATGCTAAAAATTTCGATCAGGTCGCGTCTCCTGACGGGAGTTTCTGACGCGAGTTTAACATTTTAACCCATCCTAAAAAGTTCACAACTCTGCTGAAGAAGTTTTTACTTCAAAAGTAATTAATTTTAACTTCATTGATGAAATGTATACATTTATGTAGGTATGACATCATTTTCTAATGTAGATATTAAAATCAATTTATTATCTACTAGCTTTTGCTCGTAGCTCCAGTTAAAGTAGTGCATGTCCTTTCTCAATAATGAAAGTATCTCCATGCACAATTCAATTAATATCGGTTCAGTGGTTAAACCGTGAAAGGGTAACTGACATACAAACTTACCTTCGTTGTTTAAAGTTTTCACATGTTTTTTGCGGAGTAATGTTTTAACCCCCGACGCAGGGGTGTTATACGTTTGCCGTCAATGTCTGTCTGTCTGTGTGCGCCTGTCTGTGGCATCGTAGCTCCCAAACGAATGTACCAATTACGATGTGGTTTTTTTTCATTTTTTCCAGTTTTCTTGCGGTGGTTCATAGCTATGTTTAGTTAATGTCGGTTCAGCAGTGTTAGAGTATCAGCTCTTTTCCAAAATGATGTAAGGCATTTTAGGCGTATGATTACTCCATTATGTGATTGCGTAGGGGTTTCTTATTTTTTAATAATTTAGACTTGTAAGATACTCTTTATTTCCTAGGTTCATCGCTCGGGTGTTGGAGCGTACATGCTCTGCACTCGAAGGCCGGCGCGTCGCGGCTCTTCTTGTCTGCGGTGGGGGCTCGGCGGCAGCCGCCGTAGTCTCCGCGGCCACCCGAGCCGGCGTACCCGTACTGCGCACGTCACCATCCCACATCCATTTCTCTTACACCATCGCTAATGTGAGTAGTAAAGTCCTAAGCTACCTATATATTAATATATTAATATATTATTACATTATAAAAGTGTCATGCCAAATGTATTACTTTATTAATGCTATCACAGCAAGATTTTTTTGTTTTTAAGTTTGATTTTTAGTTGTTTCTGCCTTAGAATTTCTGCCGAGTCTTTAATATTTTGAACTAAGCACTGTACTAGATCAATTGAAGGATTTATAAAATCTTATTTTTCATAATACGAAGACTTCGACATCATTTTATATTGATTGGTATATATTTATCGGGGGTAGACATCCCGGCTAATTTCATTCAATCGTCTGTCCACTCATATTGTGAAAATTTAGTACCCTTTTATGTATATTCGATCATAACTGCACAGGTATTTTTTTGGCGACAATAATACAAAAACATGAAGCTTAAATTTATTAAATATTAGTGAGAATAGTTATATGATTACGTTTGGTACGTATTACATTTTGAAATGTTGGGCTGGTAAGTGAAAGACTTAAATTTCAAAGTGTAATCTATACTAATATATAAAGCTGAAGAGTTTGTTTGTTTGTTTGTTTGTTTGAACACGCTAGTCTCTGGAACCGCTGGTCCGATTTGAAAAATTATTTCACTGTTAGAGAGCCCATTTATCGAGGAAGGCTATAGGCTATATATCATCACGCTAAGACGAATAGGAGCGGAGCACCAATGAAAAAGGTTTCAAAAACGGGGGAAAATTATCACGCTACGGGCAAAAGAGACGTAAACGAAGTTGCGTGGGTCTGCTAGTACGTAATAAAGCCAGCTAATGTGACGAAAAATTAGGAAGAAAAACTAATGTGGCATGCTTGTAAGATGTACAGGTCAAGGCCAATGAATAATCTAGCTAATGAGAGTAAAGAGAGTTCAAAATGGAGTAGGAGTAGTGTGGGGTAGTATTCTTTATAAATGTAGATGACAAATACCAAATCAACTAGTTTCCCTTGCTTCAGTGGCAATGAAGGCTTGATAGACAGGAGAACTACTGTGTAAAATGTGTAAAAGTTCGAAGACTACTAGGAAAATTTTATAGTGCTTAATCCGAAACCAAAACATTGGGATCGATTTGCCCGTATAATTACTAAGATATGTTTAAGTGTTCACGTCATCAAGATTCTCTTTGTTCATATAAAGAGAGACTGACCATAGCAGATACATGTATATATATTTTACATGGGCGTCTTTAGCACCAATTTTAGTCGAGTATATTCCTAAGTTTTCTATTTGTTACTGAAAACTAATTTAATTGAAACTGTAGAATCCGCATTCTAATATCTGTGAAAGTAATAACCGTAGTGTTCGGGTATAAAACGAAAACTGTCTTAGTTTCAACTGGAGGTCTGAATTTTTCCGTGCAGTCTAGTAATATCTTTTATGAGGATAAATCTACTAGTGATTCTAGGAATGCACTTTACTATTTCCTAACATTTCAAACATGTATTAAATTAAAGATCTAAATGCTTTATAACATAATTAATACCTGCCTTTGCGTTGTAAAAAATGCTGGATGTGTCTGACATTTGTAGTTGAGTACCAGCTGTTTTATTTATACCAAGATATTAATCGTTGTAGCTACCATAAAGTCGGGAATAGCAAACAACTCCGTAAAATAATGCGTTTACGTGACGACCTGGCAATTGACGGTGAGCACAACACGTTCAGGCATTATTTATAGGATAATAGCTACTACCTCTGACTCAGTTTGTATAATTTTTTACAAATTGGAATAAAGGACATTTTGTTCTTTCCGTGCCTTGTCAATTAATTTTCATATAGCTGGAAAACGTAGACCAATGAACTTACTTTCACATTATAAATTTTTGGGTGTTGATGGAGTTTAGACAAATTCTTTAATAGTTATAGTAAATCACAAAATCCAGTAAAATGTTCCAATTTTTTGAGTTGTGGAACTTACTACACTGTTCTTCATTTTCATGAATACCATGTTGTTGTATTATAATTTAAATGACAATATTTATCTCAGAACTAAAACGTTTAAACAATTTTAATTAATACAGTATAAAGTAAACTTAATTAGTTCTCCGCTTGAAAATCTTTAATTCAAACAGATTTTACTTAAGATAACTTTTATTTAAAGAGGGTGTACTAATGATTAGGGTCCGTTCACACCGATCGGCTAGTATACGCTTGGAATTATCCAGAGCAGAGCCACCAACTATTTCACGTACACTGGCTTTGGATGACAAAAGAAGTGCACATGCAAAAATATACCTTTACTACAATTAATTAAACCTCTGTTTCCAATGTGATAAAAGTCTGCTCTTCTCTCCGGGCGGGTCTGTGTGAACGGACCCTTAAAAAGAATACATTTATGAAATTTTCATTAATTTTGTGGCACTCATTTACATAGTTAATTTAGTTGTATTAAGAAGTAAGATAGTCTAAAAATATTACTATAAGGTAGGACTCAAGGACGTAGAGCATAGCTCGAGACTTCCATTAGTTTGTGTAACATTATTACGCATTCGAGTACACTGATATCGCTCTTGCGAAAGAATACTTTGAAAATTGTTCTAAAATAAACGCTTCCAATCTGAGATAAACATTATATTCTTGTAAAGACTCAAATGGTTTCTTGTTAGACTGTTTGTAACTTAAGTAGGTTCTTAAGGTCATAGTTTATAAATTACTCTACAGTTACTTCAAATGAACTAGTCAAGTCTTTCAAGTTGATGAAGTTTAAATATATTAATGCATAGAATATCAAGGAAAAAGTAAAGTGGCCTGGCTTGCAATAGCAATAAATTCTGAAACAAACGTTATTGTTATAGAACAACATAATTATGTGAATCCTGTACAATTAAGACGAGGAAATAATTCATTTAATTAATCCACAACTCTTGAACTATATATAGATGAAACATTTTAAAATAATTTATTTATTTAAGAATATTACTTTTACTATAAACACGTACTAGGTTTTGCTTAATTGTTATGAAATTGAACTATAATAATATGAACTACTGGCTTTAATTCTTGCCCAATAAAGCACTCTAACTCAGCTATTTGTTTATTTCATTAGGCAGTTTATGGCGCCTAGTAACCTTGGTTATTCCATCAATACTTTTTTCTATAATATGAATGAGTTCATCCTTGACGTTCTGACGAAATAAGACTAATAAAGCAGTTGTCGCCTCTATTACCCAAATGGTATTTGATAATTACTAGTTGATCCGATTCCTATCATCTCGGGGAATTGATTCCTAAATTTAAGTATCTTGAGACCTTGTTTAAAGTTTAGTGATTAGTCGCAAAGTTGGACGCACCTATAAATGTTCAACAAGTAAGAAATATTTAAATATTAGATCTTAATAAAAATTAATTTTGTTGTATTTTTCAATTCCGTTTGGAGTTAAATGGTGTCGATTCTTTATTTCTCGTGCTTATTAATATATTTTGCATATTGCTATGTTTTGCATTTTATTTATATTTTGTCACCGATTATAATTAAACTGGACTTCTATCAGTATTTCAAAACCAAAGAAAACCAGTCGGTCCAACCATTTTAAAGTGTTAGTAAGTCTAACAACTGTTGGTTTTTATATTTATTTTATTCTGCCTGTTCTCTTTGACTGCCTCGGTGGAGCAGTGGTAGCGTATACGATTGCTGTTCTCGAGGTCTCGGTTACGATTCCCGGGTCGGATCAAATGTTTGTGATCTGCAAATATTTGTTTCAAAGTTTGGGTGTTTTCTATGTATAATATGTATGTATGTACAAAAAAGTATATATTATATTATATATATATATTTATATCAGTTGTCAGTACCCATAACATTGATGGACAGGTTTCATCGGCAGTGGAATTGAAAACTCGAATTGGTTTTAAGGTTTTTTATTTATAACACAATATTACAGCGTCTTACCTTTATTACAGACAACCAGAGGGAGAGAAATTGATTATAGTTGCTATACAAAAAAGATTTCTTAACAAATAAATTGCTGCCTCCTTCAACAATTTATTTTCTCAAATTTTACAAACCATAGGTATCTACTTCTATACATGATGAACAGATCAACTGCTTAGTGATTACAAATTACATATGTATAATAAAATATTTCTGAACTTTTCAAACAACCGCCTACCCAGAGGCTTTGTAAATAAGTCTGCAACATTATCATGCGAACTAATACGTTCCAACTTAACCATGTCCTCTGAAACCTTTTCAATTATATAATGGAACTTTATGTCTATGTGCTTAAGTCTTTTGTAACTATTGTTATTTTCTGCTATTTTGATACCACTTTGGGTTTCTTCATATATAAGAATATCCAATCTATAGTTGAAATCAGACAACAAATATCCTAACCAACGTGCTTCTTGTATTGGATTACTCAAAGCTATATACTCTGCTTCATTACACTGCCTTTTAGTTCCCCATGAAATAGGCCAATTAAAAACAGAAAAAAACATATCCTGATGTTGATTTTCTAGTGGCATTATCTCCCGCCCAATCATCACAAAATGCAATTAGATTACAATTTTCATTATATTTATAAACTAAAGAAATATCTAAAGTACCCTTTATGTAACGTAGGATTCTTTTAAGACACTGAAGCAATAGTTTACTAGCACAGTGATGATAACGACTCAAAAATTTATTGCTACACATAAATTTAGTCTTGTCGAGCAAGCATACCACAAACTTCCTATTATCATTCTACATTGTTTTTCTATTAATTTTGATTCAGATCTGTCTCTTTTTAATAAATCAAAGTTAAAATTTTGTTCTAAGGGTGTATATACTATATTACACTCTGTCATTTTATATTTATTTAATAAGTTTGCAAAATATTTTTTGTTTTCATTTTATAATATTTTAATATTTTTCTTTTAATTTTGCTCAATATTTATACCTAAATAATCCAATCACCATCAATCCTAAATCTTTCATTTTAAAATTAGAGCTTAACTTATCCCTAAAATTATCAATTTTAGTATAATCAGAACAAAGCAAATCGTGAACATATAAAATCAAATACATACATAGAACCTGTTATCCTTTCTTCTATAATATAAACAATGATCATTGACATATTTAACAAACTTTTCTTTTAACTAAAATCATTGAATTTTTCATTCCAATACTTAGTGTTCTTTTTAAGGCCATATAGAGACTTTTTTAATGTACAGATTTTTTTATCATGCAATTTCGTATACTGTTACAGTTTCATTAATATTGCCATATAAAAACGTACCTATTGCATCCATCTGGAATACAGTTAGTTTCTTTTGGTTTGCCACAGCCATGAATGATCTGAATGTTGTCATCTTTGCCACAGTAGTATAGGTTTCATTGTCACAATTTTTCTACTCAAAAACTCTTGCTACTAACCGACTTTTATAGGTTGGTATGTCATTACCCTCTTTAATTTTGAAAACCCACTTGCTACTTATTATTTGCGTATCTCTTGATACATCTAAAACTTCTTCCCATATATCATTTTCTTGTAAGGTATTCAATTCCTTTTGTATTGCTTCTTCCCATTTACTACGGTCCTGGCTTTGCATAGCTTCCTCATTTGTCATTGGTTCATTATTTTGATTACACATACTACAGAAATTTACTTCATAATCTTGCATTCAGTTTGGCAGTTTTCTTGTTCTTTTATTTATATTAATTTCATCATTCTGTGTTTGTTCATTGTTTGGTTCCAGAGTGTCATCTGTTGTGAATGAACTTTCTTTCACTATCTCACTCTGTGTCTCTTCCAATTCTTGACTAGGAATGTTTATATTAATTATGTTTTCATAGGTATATCTTCAGTATTATCTAAGTATTTTTCTTTTATCACAACAATGTCTTTCTTTATTTTTACATCTTGTTTGTCATGAAAATAAACTCTATATCCTTTAGTACACTCTCCATATCCAACCAATATTCAAATTTCTAATTTCTTGTCCTATTTGCATCTCTTTTGGTCTGCTATATCTACCGCTAGATCCAATAGATATTAACTTGATGATGTCAAATAAACCTTTTTTATACGACGTTTCATATGGTGTTTTATATTGTATTGCACTTTTTCCCGTTCTAGAATTACATACACAGCTGCACTGACAGCTTCAGCCCATAACTCTTTTTCTATTTTACTTTCCAATATCAGTTATTGTTCTGATCTCTCGCTCTGCACAACCATTTTGTTCTGTTGTATATGCACAATTGGTTTGATGTTGTATACCATGTTGTTCTAATAAATCTTTTATATTCTTATTTATGAACTCCGTCCCATTGTCACTTCTTAATATTTTTATTGTGTCCGGGATAAGTTTTACATGCCTGAATCAATGTTCTTAGTTTTGCAAATGTTTCAGATTTTTTATTTAGAACGTTCTCTGTGTTATATCCTGATACATCATCTTTTATAATTAAAAAATATCTGGATCCTCATAATGAAGGATACTCCATTTTACCATAAATCAACATGTATAATATCCCCAGGTTCTTTACCTTGTTGATGAACAGGTTTCGTCGGCAGTGGAATTGAGAATTCGAATTTTTGGTTTTTATTTATCACACAATATTATAGCATCCTTCCTTTATTACAGTTAACCAGAGAGAGAGAGAGAGAGAGAGAGAGAGTTTGATTATTGTTACCATACAAAAAAGATTTCTTAACAAATAAATTGTTGTCATTTAACACATAACACAAGCTCTGCTTAACTTGGGACTAGACGTTGTGTATTAGATGTCCGAAATATTATTTATTTATTATTCATTTTGTTTTCTATTTCAGAATAGGCTTTTTAAATTCTTAAAATTTATTAAATTTGTTTTATTATGTCTATGACACATCATTTATGTCTTATCTCATTTTAAAAATCTATGTAAATCTATGTAAAAGCATGTCAACAATATAACCTACAAAACAATGCGTCATAAACACAAAAAAAAACCGTAAAACACAATGTCTTAAAAAGATACACGAGTTTGTCGCATGCGGAGCAAATCAGATTTTTATGTTCTGAAATAATACCCTTGATAACCAGCAATATATCTTTTCTCGGTATGCAGAATGACTTTTTGTTAGAGATGATATTCCACACAATGCTTGGTTCACGAAAACGGGGCCGGTGTAATCGTAAATTATGATCATTTATAACCCACTTTAGCACCGATTAGAACTAGGCATAGAATAATTACGGCCATCAAAAGTATGAAATTATGTGGATAAAGGATAAAAATATCGTAATTTTTGTTGACTGTTTTCACAACGGCCATCAAAAGTATGAAATTATGTGGATAAAGGATAAAAATATCGTAATTTTTGTTGACTGTTTTCATAACTGGAAAAGACTATCAAATTATCATATTAATTTTAATTTCGCATATTGATATTACTTTATTTTTCCTCCAGGAAATGCTTCCGTTTGAAATTCGACTGGAGATCACTGCAAGAGAAACTCTACACGCACTCAGGTACTAATTGTAACTTATACTCAAACAGAAAAAAAAACTTTATAAAATAAGTACATTTTATATTTTTTCAGAGCAACACTATTGCATACCCATTGGCACTCGTTTACTTTGCTAGCTGAGGAAGATATTCACATCACGCTATCCCTACGAAGAGATTTATCGTCGATTTTGACAGCACAGCCACTAAATCCCAAATGGCTATCCCTTCCTACAAAATTCTCTCGACACGTTCTCTTCAGGTATTTAACTTTGTATGTTCAAAATATAAAAATGTGAATCCTGAGATACAAGTTACATTGTTGTTATTCAATCTACAACCTCATCTTGTACTACAATAGTACTTTGATTATGTGTGTGCAGGCGACTAGCTGAGATATCAAGGCTGACCCGAGGCGTTGTTGTTTTGATATGTGATGTCAATTACGCTAAGCTCGTTATGGATGAGGCCAAGCGACTGAACATGCTCGAAGGCAACTTTTTCTGGCTTTGGATAGATGCTTCAAATGACTTTAATATTTTTCACAATATAAGCAATAGAACTCAATATTATGACGATAGTGATCGAGATTATGAAAGCTTATTGGATAACGATGAAGCACCAGTATACGAACGCTTTGATCGTGGCAAACGAGGCGATGCTGACAATAATACAATAAAAGATCTGAAAGACCCTACATTGATAAGAGCTGATAAAGTTGAAAAGATTTCTAGCGATGGTGGATTTAATGTAAAAAATAATGCTATAAATTCAGTTTTTAGAAAGATAAGTCGAAATATGTCGGATGTAGAAAGTGCTAACGACAAGTCTTTAAATGTAAATTTTAGTCAATCGTATGATAGTAGTCGCAATATTAGTTTGGAAAGTATTAGATATTATAATGTAAATAACAAAGGCGTTGAAACTTCTAAAATCGAAAACAATTCAATTGCAAAGGGTGTGCCCTTTCATATTAGAAATAATAGTAGGCGTAATAGTTATAGAAAGATGAAAAATGAATCTTTTAATAAGTATGTAAATAGCATACACGTAGATAAAGTAAGTGTCGGTAAAGAAATATTGGAACGAAATTATTTAAGTAATGATGAGGATATTAGAGAAATAAATGATAGCATAGATATATCAAGTGATATTAGTGATTTCTTATTGAATCCAAAGGTGCATGCGTCCTCTATGCATAATCTTAGAGACAAAATAGAAAAAAGAAGTAATAAAAAAAATAACAATGAAAATATAGTAAACAGAAGAAGAAATTATAATATTAAAAATAACATGACCGAGATTTTAAATAGTTTTCCTGTGGGACTTCTTGCCTTACACCCACAACCGATGAAAATAGGTAAGCAATGTTGTAAATATACTTATTTTTAATTATTTAATTAATGTGTTAAAAAGTCATTTGGAATAGCTGTTATGGTCTATTATATTATGTATAGTTTTTTTTACTGAGATTTGGGAAAATTTAATATCAATTCTTTAATGTTTGTGCAGATCGCGCTTATGCTCGTGCTGCAGTAAGAATGATCGTGGGTGCGCTTAGACGTGTGTTGCGCGCTTGTGACGCATGGTCTGCTCAAGCCCAATTTTTGAGCGATGCTACAGCATCATGCTGGGATGAACCGAGTGATGCAGCAGCAGATTTTTCAACGGAATTTGTGAGGTATGAAATTAAAAATGTATGTTAAAAAAATATAAGTAGTATATTGGATCGTATTTCTTTGTGTTTCTGAAAATAATGTTTTATTGTATTGATCCTCAAAAGTACTATCGTAAATAAAAATATTGATTCCCTAAATACTAAAACAATTTGGCACTTTTTCGTGGAAAGCCCCGTACAAAACAAAAAATGGTATTAAAATTATTCAGCAAAAATGTTTTTTGTCCTCCGCTGAACTTCAAGCTAAGTTATAAAGCTGCTAATGACCTCGATTTAAGTTTAGAGAGAACCTTGTAGATATCGAGAGCAACGGTGACGGTGAGTGATTACAACTCCCACCATGATGGATCTCTTTTTATAGATCGACCTCTTATTAAAATATTAATTCGGAAAACGTTTAACGTCTGGTTTTCTCAAATTGTGATGATGTCATGGCTATTCTTTAAAAGTTTTAATGTATTTATTAAGGTAGCTTTCTTTTCACTGAGTTTTACGTACTTTAAAATTGCTTATCATATCAGAAACTAGCTGAACTCTGCGGTTATTGTTGTACCGCGAGTAACGCCGCGCGACAAATTTAGTCTAATAAAAGTAGCCTAAGTTACTCCCCGGATCGTCAGCTTCCTACCAGTGAAAGTCCCGTCAAAATCCGTCCAGCCGTTCCAGAGATCACCCGAAACAAACAGACAGACAGACAGACCGATAGACAGACAAAAAATTTTTTAACTACATTTTTCGTATATGTACCGTGTATACATACATATGCATTTAGTAAAAAGCGGTTATTAAAATAACCGTAATATTAAAATATTACAAACAGATACTCCAATTTTATTTATTTGTATAGATGTCGTTAATGTTTTCTAGAGTTGCATTGAACTAGTAAATGTTTCAATCATTCATATAAACAAATATTTGAATAAGAAAGAATTCTTTTTTATTTTCATATTCATTTATTTATGTACATGAGTACAAATTGACTCTACTCTGCCTGATCGAAAGCATAAGCAGAATCCAAGAGTGGTGGTCACCATATTGCGAATTCTGCAACAATGCAGCATGGCGACCCACACCATGGCGGGCTAGTGATGCTTCTGCATTATTGGGCCTCCGGTCTCGCACTCACCAACGAAACACGACAGCATGATCGCTATCATTCTACGTTGATTTTCTGTGTGAGGGTAGCACCGCCCCGGTCGAGCCGGCTCGTTCGTTGAAATCAGCGTGGCTCTACTACCTTGAAAAATAATAATATTATCAGCTATCTGACAGTAAGAGTCCCATCAAAATCAATGCAGCCCTCCTAGACAGACAGACTGACAGCCAATATTAAAGATTTTTTGATGTTAGTACGGTATATACTTTCATATTTTTTATATGACTGCCTCGGTGACGCAGTGGTAGTGTATGCGACTTCTGTGTTTGAGTCTCGGGTCCGATTGCCGGGTCGAACCAAATGTTTATATGATCTGCAAATATTTGTTTCATAGTTTGGGTGTTTTTTTATGTATAAGTATGTTTGTACAACAAAAAAAAGTATATGTGTATTTAGATCAGTTGTTTAGTACCCATAACATAAGCATTGCTTAGCTTGGGACTAGATGGCGTGTTACAAATCCCTAAATATTTCACACGGCGCTTTGATAAGAAGAAGTCCTCCACCGTATATCAGAAACATATTTTAAGTTCATTTTTGCTTCACACTTCGAGGCGGAATCACTAGTCTAATTAGTTGTAGGTTTTAATTTAGTAAAATTAGTTTACAAGGAGATTCCTGTTTCCCACTTCGAAAAGAATTATTTTGTAAAACTGGCAATTAATTAAATTAATTTGAGCTATTTTTATATTTAAATTTATATATTAAAAATTGCTTTATTTTCAATCCTCCGGAGGCTGCCATCATAATTCGCGTTGTGTGTTAAGTAATTATTTACTATTTATATACATTTGGTAAAGAGCTGTAAATTTGAAAATACATTACATACTTAATATTATCTTACATATTATGTTAGATGAACAATGAAATAAAATATTTTTTTATAAAAGCTATTTTGGTTGTTTAATTGCTACACAGTAACACATTGTAAATATTGCAACATTTGAAACGGACACAAAATATGGTAACAAGCACAGAGCATCACCATAAAACCAAATTGACTGGCGGGTCCGAGAACGGCCCGAGATTACTTTTATGTTGCTCTATCTTAAAGAGCGTAGCTTGGTAGATTTATATCGGTGACCGCATACGCTACATAAAACCTTATCCAGTAGACATCGTTGGTCACCCACACCATCAAGAACACAATTTTCTTCGTGTAACTCAGTTTCCAATGGCGACTCTGTAGTCCTCGCTCTAAGCTAAACATTTTCTTTACGTTTTTATTAATTTTTTTAGTCTTGCATGTTCGTTTCCTGTCAATTTAAATAATACTTTTATTTAATAGACAGGAAAAATTTCATGATAAATTACTTTTAAGTGTTTATCCAATAATTTCAACACTATATACGTTCGTGGGGGAACCGTGCTTTGGTGCATGAGAAAAAAACATCACTATCGTACTTTAAAAGAGAGATTAATTACACTAAGTCTACACGGCTTAGTTAAATAAGTGTTGGAATAATAAAGATAGTGAATGGATTTATTTGTTAAGATATTTTATTTTGATGTGCAAAATTAATTACAATTACCCTTTGATTACTCTTTATCCGAGAAGAGCTAAAAGTATCGTTAGACGATTAAATGGTCTGGTCGTAAACTATTTAAGTGTATTTATTGCTTAGAAGTGCGGTCTGCTGCGTGGGGCGGTATTACGACGTGACAGTGACGAGGGTAATACCACCTCTGCTTTTTAAAATAGAAGAGCCGTGTAGGTTTAAATCACTCGGGTCCACCACATTTTTGTATCCGTTTCAATTAACACATTACTAGTGAACCCAAAACATGTTTGACCTTTAAACCCAACAGTTATGAAGGAAATGAGATATAATTATCCATATAGTTACTAGGTAGCTATAGGTAATAATATAGTTAATAATACAATTGATTATGATGGATATGCCACTCACAAGTTACTTAAATAGGGAGCAAGGCTTACGCTACGTAACACAATAAAAAATGAGTTTGAGTAACAGATCTTTTTACTACAAAACTAAGAGCTTTATTACAGCTAAATAGACATGCATAATAGATTTGAAATGATGTTGAAAGACCTTCTGCTTTATGCAAACGTTATGTATTTCATTTGTAAATACCACTACCGCACTAGTAATATGTCCAGTGCCTCGGGGGATTTTACAGACATACATGAAGAGTAATGAGAGATATAGGCAATTTAAAATAAATAATAAATATTTCGGACATCTAACACACAACGCCATCTAATCCCAAGCTAAGCAGAGCTTGTGTTATGGGTACTAGACAACTGATATAGATACATATTATACTTTTTTTTTGTAAATACATACATATTATACATAGAAAACACCCAAACTCCGAAACAAATATTTGTAGATCATACAAACATTTATTCCGACCCGGGAATCGAACCCGAGACCTCATGATCAGCAGTCGCACACGCCAACCGCGAGACCAACGAGGCAATCAAGTCGAGGCAGAGCAATTTGTGGACTATACGTAGCGTTGTCTCGTATGAAGATTAAAACCAAAACATTCAGAACAGTCGGAAGCGGTGAAATGACCGCTTAAAACACTAAACCGTCCGTGTAATCAAATCGTATTGTTATTATTTGCTTATGAATTTTGGTACCAAAAATATGGTTGAGACCCTGTAAGAGATTGCCTCCGAGCTTAAAATATTATTAATCCGAGCCATAAGACCGCCACTTGTACTTCTTTAGTTTTAAGTGAGTCTTGTTATTAATTATTTGCTAAAGTCAGAAAAAATAACAAATAGGTCTATATCCACTAAATTCCTGATAAATGTGATTTCGTATGTTAAAATAGACACAAAAAATTTTTTTTACTCTTTCACTTTCTAAAGAGAAAAACAAATACAAAATGGTATGCGAGATGTGTCAGTTGCGGGCGCCATTTCAGTTACATTAATAATATTTCAAGGGAAAACCCGTAGGCACGTAACAAAACAAACACGTTGTGTTAAAGTGTCGTAACTTTGCAAATTCTATATAATATATGCTGTAACCCTATAAATAACCCACTACATATTTTACAAACTGTAAAAATAAATAAAAAACTAAAACCCAACTACGACAAAAAACGACGCTGAAAAAGTAGTCCATGTAATGTAATGTACCAAAGTCCATAACACTTTAACAACGTGTGACTACGGCTTTTGAAACTCGTTTCATACTCTTTAGCGTCGTTTTTTGTCGTAGTTGGGTTTTAGTTTTTCCTTTTTTTATTTAAAATGTTTTGGTGACTCTATAATATTTATTGCTGTGCAAAGTTTATTTTAAATAGGTACATGCTATAGAAATATCACACTTATCGCATAAATATGGACAAAGTCACGAACAAATGCTAATAATATATATTTTGAAATGTACAAGTAACGCCCTTTTCAATGATACCAAACACATCATATTTATCTCAAATTTATTTTTTAATACAGTACCTTATGTCGGCTAGAGGGCGCCACATTAGATTCAGTGTCACGTCTTATAGCCTATAATAATAATAATAATAACGATGAACGACGTACTTATAAAAATCGAGCGGGGCATCTTTCAAGGTGACAGTCTGAGTCCCAGGTTTTGTCTAGCTTTGAACCCTCTAAGCGCTCTGTTGGAGGATTCAGGGTTAGGCTATAGGTTGCAGAAAGATGATCAAGTTATATCTCACCTTTTTTATATGGATGATTTAAAACTACTTGCCCCCACTAAATTACAATTGACAGCGTTACTAAAAGTCACTGAAAACTTTAGTAATTCTATCAAGATGGAATTTGGTGTAGACAAGTGTGCAGTCATGTATGTAAAGAAAGGTGTGATTGTGGAATCTGAAGGAACAGAGCTTTCAGATTCTACAAGACTTAGATCTCTGTCTGCAACCGAAACCTACAAGTATCTAGGTTTTTCACAGTCCTTAGGAATACCAGAACCTGACATGAAACAGTCGTTGCGGGAACGCTTCTTTGGCCGCCTGAAAAAAGTACTTAAAAGTCTTTTATCAGGCGGTAACAAGGTGCGAGCCTTCAATGGTTGGGTCATGCCGGTTCTGATGTATTCCTTTGGTATACTTAGATGGACTCAGACCGAATTAGATGCCATAGACAGGAGAGTCCGTACACTGCTGACTGCATTTCGAATGCATCACCCACGTTCATCGGTTATGAGATTGTATATCCCGCGAAAGCTTGGGGGTCGTGGTCTATTAAATGCCAAGACCCTACACAATCGCGAGATATACAATCTTAGAGAATATTTCCTTCATACTGATGTGGGAGTGCATTGCAGTGTAGTTACAGTGGATACCGGACTCACTCCGCTCGCTTTGGCCAAAGAGAATTGGCGCAAACCTGTAGTACTTAGTACTAATGATCGCAGGGAGGTATGGAAGGGCAAAGAACTTCATGGTCGATTTTATCGGGCCCTTAATGGGCCTGATATAGATTTTAAAGCATCTACGTCCTGGCTACGGTATGGTGATCTCTTCGGAGAAACCGAAGGTTTTGTTTGTGCGATTATGGACGAAGTTATCATGACGAATAACTATCGGAAATATATCCTGAAGGATGGTACGGTCGACATCTGTCGGGCATGTCACCGTCCTGGAGAATCTATCAGGCATATTATTTCTGGTTGTTCTCGTCTTGCTAACGGCGAATATTTGCACAGACACAACCAAGTAGCCAGGATTGTACATCAACAACTTGCCCTTAAATACCATCTTGTGAGTTCAGAGGTGCCATACTACAGATATGTGCCCGACCCAGTTCTCGAGAATGGTCGTGCTACGTTATATTGGGATCGATCTATTATCACAGATAGGACTATTGTTGCCAATAAGCCTGATATTGTGGTGATAGATCGATTGGAGCGCCGCGCAATGATTGTCGATATCGCCGTTCCTCATGACGAGAATCTCGTGAAAGTCGAAAAAGAAAAACAAATAAAATATTTGGATTTATCTCACGAGATTGTCGACATGTGGAATGTGGATTCGGCGATCATTGTTCCGATAGTCGTTTCTGCTCACGGATTGATAGCCAAGAGCCTCGACCAACACCTTAAGAGGCTCACGTTAGAGGGCTGGATCAAGGGTCTGATGCAGAAGGCAGTCCTTCTTGACACGGCACGTATAGTGAGGAGGTTCATGTCTTTGGAGCCCTAACCACTGGTTTCTTGGTCCCTGTATCCGAAGTCGGTGGTTTACTATTTTTTATATTTTTAAATGTATTTGTTTTTTATATTTATATTTAAAAATGTAATTAATATGTATTTATAATTGTAATAAAGAGAATAATAATAATAATATTTTATTTACTCAAATACATGGTGCAGCTTACAATCTATTAGGTAGGTAGTAACAATAATTGATAAGACACAAATAGAAATTGAGTGAAACGACGGTGTCTGAGCTAGTAAGAAACTGTGTGACAGACACCGACGCCATTCCCACTATAAAGTTGAGCCTTTAGATTTCGAGTTACATGGTGTTTGACAATATTAATTAACAACACTTATAAATAATAAGGAAAAGTAACTTAAAGCAAAATATTCAAGAGTGTGTGTGCGCGCGCGTGTGTGTGTGTGTGTGTGTGTGTGTGTGTGTGTGTGTGTGTGTGTGTGTGTGTGTGTATGTGTGTGAGCGCGCGCACGCGCTCGTGTGTGTGTGTGAATGTTTAGGTACATGTCCATAATTGTGTGCGTGTATGTGTGAGAGTGTGTGCAAAAGAAACACGTGGTTTAACATTTCTATACAAATTGAATAGCTACAGTCCACCCTCAAGTAGTCTTTCGGTCTCGTCATAAGTAAGTAGTTGAAGGCTCTCCACTAGCACCTTCTTGCATTCATGCTTGGGTAGAGAGAATATTTGTAGTTTTTTATTTAGCTTGTTGTAAAGGCGACAGCTGAGGGTTTGATAGTGTCGGCCCGCCAAGGCAGTTTTAATTCTAGGTGCAGAACAAATATGAGTCTTGCGACGTTTGTCAGCCCGTGGGCAAATATATAAGAGTGACGAGTGTTTACGCATGATAATGTGAAGTATAAAGAGCTGCCTCACGGTTAGTGTTTTGACCTCTTTGTAAAGTTGTGTGGTGGGATGTCGAAATCTTTTATTTAGCATGGTCTTAATAACAACACGTTGAGCTCTTTCGAGTCGAAGCATTAAGGTTTTGTAGGTACCTCCCCAGACTACTATGCAGTAGGTGATGAGAGGCTGCACCAGCGCAAGATATATATTTTTTAATAACTTGGCGTCAACAGCAGTTCTAAGTTTCTTCATAGGAAACATCAACTTGCGAACACGGGTTGTAGTGAGTTCTATATGCTTTTCCCAGTTAAGTGTTGAGTCTATCTGCACACCCAAGTACCGAATATCTGAAACTCTCTGTATGAAAGGACATTGACAGGTATCAGGTGACATCATCGAGCAGCTATGTGCTTTCAAGTTGATCGTAGTTGGCTGAGATGTGGGGTTTGCCGTGAAAGTTATGAATCGAGTTTTAGATACATTTAAAGTGAGTAAATTGGTAAAATTGTGGTGGTGACAGTTTTAAGTGCATTTTCGGCAGATTGGATTACACCACTCCAGGACTCACCGCTTATAATAAGTGCGGTGTCATCAGCATACGCTAACAGCTTACAATTTGGGATTTTGAGCATACTAAGTGTATTTACATATACTAAGAATAGCGTGGGACCCAACACGCTACCCTGTGGCCAGCCAAAAACGAGGTTTTCATCATTACTGATACTATTTTTCACCTTAACACGTTGAGTGCGCCTACTAAGATAGTCACGGCCTATAACCAGCAGACGGTCAAGATGCTTCTAACGATACCTAATTTGTTCAGTTCTAATTAGTAGGTAAGGAGCTATGAGGGAACAAATGAACATGCATACATAGCCTGGCAAATCATAACTCTCCTTTATCTTTGCCGTAGTCGGGTAAAAACTCAAAATGAGGGTTTTTTTACTTTTTACAGTTTATGTAAACGAAGTCTCACTTGGTCTCTAGAGAAGTTGAACGATATTGTTTGTACTGAAACGGATTCGCTTTGAACAATACCCTTTCAAATGCAAATGTTCTTAATTCTATAAGAATTATTGTGATCGTAAAATCAATTTCAAATCAATCAAGTTCAGTCAAGCTGTGTAAAAAGTACATTTACGGCTACCCAAAATTACATATGATAAACAACTTAGAATGCCCGATAAAATAAGACCGAAAAAAGACTTATTTACAACTAAACCATAATTCATTTGAGTTATAAAATTAATACTGCTGTAACTGACGACTGTAATCACCTGTTTTTGTGTTTACAACATTTTCTAAAAGTATGTAACATAGTACATGACATGGTCGCACTTTTTGTGTTTTTTTTTTACTTTACTTTGCGTGTTCCTTATTCCTTGATATTTTCATTCGTCATAAATAACATCACCACGAATTAACTCAAAAATATTTTCGTGCATGTTGTGAAACTCTTAATAGTTTCAATTTTTTCATCATCCTTTGATCCTTAATGTAAATCTAATAAATACATTTTAAATTACTGACTTTTTATAGTCTACAAAAGTTATTGATATTATGTTTTGGTTTGAATTAAATATGAACTTAAATGAAACCAAAATTCTAATTACTTTAAAATTTCCTTCTATAATTAGTCAAATTTAATTCAATGATATTTAAATTGTTTCAAATAATTAGGTAGACGTATAAGGCAAGATTCGAGATATTCCTCGGACATATTATAAAGACTCGCTATCGTTAAGCAAGCCTTCAATCGCAAGAAGCATCTTTTTAAAGCCACGATGGAAGGCGGAGAGTGATGAACACCAGTTGGATGGAGAGAAGAACCAATGAGGAAGTCCTACTGATAGTAAAGGAAGATAGGCAGTTATTGAATGCGAATGACGTCAGAAGAGCCAAAATGATTGGCCACTTTAAAAGACACGATATTTTTTTCACAATAAATATGGAAAGAAAAATATAAGGCAAGAGAAAACGAGGCCGGCTTAGAGTGACATACATACAGCAAGTGAAGAGAAAAGTGGGAGTCGTGGCCTATCAAGAGGTTAAACAGATTACAGAAAACAAAGATGAGTGGTGATTGTTTCACCGAAAAGGGCCCTAGCTCTTAAATTGAAAGAAAGGGAGATATTTTGTTAGCTTTTTGCTTAAATTGAATACAGCGGTTGAAGGTTATCGATGACAATACCTCAATAATATCTATATATAATATATATCGCTAAGGTTTAAGACATTGCGAGTTCGCGACCATAAAATATAATGTATTACATTATATAATACTAATATTTACATGGCCTGAGAGTAGATTTCAACTAATATCTTAATGCGTGAATTTCAAGTTAAGTATTTATTTGTATTTCATTTACTATTTTCTTAAATCGTTATTTTACAGACACGTTTAGCGGGATACAGTCAGATACGTAATTGAAATTGTAAATAGTGATTCTGGAGAATAAAATAGTGACTTCTACATGTACGTTTTAGATAAACATCCTGCACAGCCATGCTAATTTGTTTGTCATATTTATCTGTTGACAGGACTTAAATCGCTCCCTATTTTAGGACGAGTCGTGGTTACGTAACCATGTTCGCAGCATTAGTGCGCTATTTATCGTGTCTACTCCTTTTTTTCACGTTTCTTTTGTTAAGTTCTGCTACAATGTATTATAATAATATTAAAAAATAAGCAAAGTATGTGAAATTAATACAAATCATGATTTCGTTTAATTATTTAATACTATTACAAGAGCTTATTTTTTATGTATGCTACAAGTTACATGTTGTTTTGTTACGGTTTGTTTTCACATCAGTGTCAGCAAGGAAAACAAAAATACTGCGAATCAGTCATGTTTACCATGTTTGATTGTTTTTTTTTTGTGTTTTACGTTACTTTTTCAGACCAGTTGCTTTTGACTTTTCCGGGTCTCATTGAGTTTGAACATCAGGATAAGATTCGTTTATATAAAATTAGTTGGTGAGTGTGAGACCGCCCAATGACGCAAAAGCATCACTGCCCCCATAGTGTGGGTCACCATGCTGCATTGTTGCATATTCTGTACGAGCAATGAGTATGGTGACCACCACTATTGGACTCTTATGTTTTCCATCAGGCAGAGTAGAGACATTTTGGCAGGCCAAACATAAAAAAAAATATAGTATCAAAACTATTTTGAATGTTAATTAAAATATCGCCCTGAAATAGAATTTTAAATAGAATTAAGAGCTTAAAGAGATCTTTGATGATATCAGCATCTTAAACACACAGACAATATGTACTTATGCAAACGCTTTAAATTCAAATTAGATTAAATTACTTAGTGAGATAAGAGTGTTATTGCCATTATGTAAAATCGAATCACCGTATTTAACTACTTACTAAACATAGTACATACTTACTAATTTATGTGGAGGTCTATGTATTTTAAAGACATTATCGAATTTTAAGGACTAAGAGATTATAATTCCAAACATGAAATGTGACCTGAAAGTTAGAAACAGTTGTAAATCTGAAACAGGTCATGCAACCTGTAGTTCCGTGCTAGTAGGTGAAACATTCAAGGACCTCTCGTTCTTGACCTCCCCAATAGTTGTATCGGAGGCACACGCTTCGTAGAACGTTATTCAATAAAGTACGTGAGCCGCATATGATCTCAAACCTATTCAGAGATTGTCGTAATGTATTCGACAAAATCCCCTAAATGCTTCCAGTTTGGCAAATGATAAACGAAGGTTTTGAATTTATTCGTATATAATCATGAGACTGATAGGTTGTCGATGATGAGACTTTTAGTTCAAGCAAAGAAATAGTAAATGCTTTAACAAAAATAATATTAGACTATATAATTTTTGTACACTACAAATTATGTTTCGATCAATATCTAAAATATGAAATTCACGTCAGATTGATATTCTTAAATTATATAACAGGGTGTAAAAGTAAATTACCTGTAAAAGTAATAATTTCATTAGAAAAGTATAGGCGCACCGTTTTTGCTGTATTTGTACTGGGGGCTATACTGGAAGGCTCATTTGACAATCTACTAGATTATAAAAATGCTTCACCCGTAACTTGTAGACTGTTAAATCTCAGAACCAAAGGAGAGGCAAATAAATGTAGTTATTGAAATTTCAAAATAAATTAAGTTTCTTATATGTAGTACTTTACATCAGGTGAATAAGAGAACAATGAACTAGTACAAAATATAATACTTTAATAGCAAAAAACTTTCTTATATATATATATTGAAGACGTGGTAGGTCCACGTCTTCAATATATATATAAGAAAGTTACCATTTAACCAATCAACCAACTTGTCTACCGACTATTTACGGGCACTAGTATTTCGGTTTATATGTAGGGTAATAAGTATGTGCATACTTAACAAAACAAAATGTATAAACATTCAGTTCGTAGCCGTCTAACTTAGTTTGGTTAATTTACAATAAAAAGTCATAGTTGACAGCTCTTTATGATAAAGAGCCGTCAACTATCACTTTTTAAAGGACGACGACGACGGTAAAATTAGACGTATCAATGTAATTACAATTGCTTTACATTCTATGCCAATTACAAACTACGTTACTAAGTTATGTTTAATCGCTATTGAATATTTATTATATTAAGATATACAATATGTAGACATATTAATGTTAAATATATTGCTGGTAAAATATATGTATAATTATTTTCTGATATTAGTCAATTTATTCCTAAGGTTTTATTCATTTGGTTTCTTGGCTGCTTTGTTTGTTCTACACTTTAATTTTAATGTTAATTTTGCATACAATCCAAAAACCTTGACAATAGATATCAAAATGGAGCATCAACCTTTTTTAATTAAAATTATCCCACCGACCACTATGAAAATTTTTCGTTCTCCGAATCGGGTCAATGCATTCATTTCATTCAATTCTTGGAATTAAATTCTCAACTGAAGTCCCTAAAGTTAACGCAATTGAATTACAGATAAAGAAAATATCGTATCTAATATTTTTGGGCAAAATCCAACTCGATCGCATTATCATAAATCGGTCGGAACTGCACAGTGGCAAATTTTGGCAGACGGCCAGGCTGTACAGGCTGAGTCAACGAAATGATCGCCATCTACTGACATGACATGAAGCAAATAGTTTTCTTTTTAGATCATATAGAAAAGAGGATAGTTAAATAGGTCAAGTCAATTGTGAATATATTTTTACGCACTCTTTACTTCATTAGTTCATCTTCGATTATTTTTCTCTTTGGCATGGTATTTGTTTTCATTTCTTGATCAGATTTGGTTCCAGAAAATTGTAATGTTATGATACTTTTATTAACGTTACTAGATTAATCGTTGAAGCCAAGGATTATTGGTGGTTAATGTTACTAATAAAATCATCAATTAACCGTGTTGGTTGGTGATATTGGCTTCATCCGTGGAGTTTTTGAATTACTTAAACATCACAAAATAAAGAAGCCCTTAAATTTAATTTTTTTACTGAAATATATGAAAATGTTCTTAGGTTTCTTAAAAATCCCTTTGGTTTACACAACATTGATAACAATGCGCTAGTGAATCCTATTTTATTTATTTTATTTAGCTTATTCTTAGAGAGCTTTAAGCCCCTGTCTTAGTCACTGAGATTAGATGAGTAAAACTTTAAACAGAATGTAGTTATATATAAGTCAATGTTGCAAGTCAAATAATGGAATAATACTTAAAATATCATCTACACTATTGTGATTTATGAGAAGAAACAAGCATAACCTGTGTTTGAATGTTATTAGTTAAAAGTGTGTAAGTATTATTTTGAATATATATTGCCAAGTGTTTTATAATGATTTTTTAAATTGCAAATTAACCCCATTTCTTTCGTTAGTCCTACAAAATATTTCAAACATAAATGGCGTAACAAAAATAGTAAAACTGTCAATACCGTTATATATATTGCCCGCTATATTGCAAGTGTACTGTGATCAACGCATTTATATAACAAAAAATCACGCCCATTTCCCAAAGTGATACGTAAAGACAATAAATCTCCACTTAAAACGATCCTGACACAAATCTCTCGCTTCGTTTACTTTGTAATTAATCGCTGCATGCATTTTCGTTGGTTCCTGGCGCTTTTCATATTTAAACAGGGTGAAAACGTGGACACTTTTGTGTCTTGTGTCAGATACAAGCTACCGATGAATATTTGATTTCTATAGAACCAGTATGAAATCATCCACTCCTTGGGCATACGTAAACATTTTTTGTGTCCAGTTGCTTCCACTTAATGACATGACGATCAAAAAGTGTTCGGTGTCGGTAACTGGATACTAAAAGTCGTCAGTTGAAGACACAAACAACATTAACAAATTTCCTTACAATTGCGCAAAAGGAGAGTTGCATTCGGTGTCCGTCTTCTGTGTGACGGTGACTGTGTCCGATTGCCGCCTCCGGACACAGCAACTACGGTTACCAGAGTAGCAATGGGCGAAACGTTTGCGCAGCGCCTTAATATGTTAGAATCCAATCCTTCAACAAAAATAAGCATCATTCATTAATAAAATATTTTTAATAATTGTATTTTCGGTATTTTAAATGACTTTAAAAAAATTATTAGGTTGTAAATTTCTCGTTTTTTCATGTTAGTTTGTCGATGTTTTTTGTACCAATTTAAAAAATTCTTATGGCAATGATTTTGGTATATATTTTGTTTTATTATATTAATCTATTTTATTATTATATCTCTTAGATGGTCCCATTGTCACCTTGTCGAGATCTTGTGATGGGATTGAAAAGAAATCGTGAGAAATCCTATTTTTTTTATAAACACGTATTTTTTTTTTTTTTTTTTTTTTTTAATGAGGTCTCTCGACCCCGTCGCTTTTCCCCGTCCATAATAACGACAGGACCTTATCATTCCATATGTCGTTTTTTGTCGTTTCATTTTTATATAATTTTCTTCGGGTAAAGTTCCCGTTATTTATCTACTATCTCTGTGCCTTGTGATACAATATTTTTTACATGTTTTGTTATCTTGGTTCTATCTATTGTTAATTTGTACATTATTTATTCTTGTCTTTTATTTATTTCTTATGTCTATTTATTGCCTTTTATCTGAAACTACTTTTATTCATTTGTATTACAATTATTTATGATCTGTTTTGAAATATATTAAATTTAATTTTTAGTGATATTTTTACAGTTTTATTTGTTGTTGTTTGGTTGTATATCTATATTGTTTCTCCCTCATATATTTAGGTTTTATATATATATTTTTTATTTATTTCTTATGTCTATTTATTTCCTTTTATCTGAAACTACTTTTATTCGTTTGAATTACAGTTATTTATGATCTGTTTTGAAATATATTAAATTTAATTTTTTAGTGATGTTTTTTATTGTTTTATTTGTTGTTGTTTAGATGTATATGTATATTGTTTCTCCCTCATTATTTTATTACTGTTTTCAAATTTTGTGTTTTATTTTCTGTGTTATATCAGTTTATTTATTTGTGAATCGTACAAGACGTCCCACATAGCCATTTCTTCCAACGTGTGATCTTGATATTTGTGACTCTGTGTGTTATGTTCGTGAATTTGTCCAGTGTTGTGTATGTTTTTTATTCCTGTCTTTGTCAGCAATGTATATATATATTCAAATATTTATAATTGCTGACACCTCATTGTGTAATTTGTACAGTGTTTCTGTATATTTACTTGTTCGTGTCCTATGTTGTGCGCATGTTGTGATATATTCTTATATAATTATTATATAATTCCTATATCAAGTGTATGTGTGTGTGTGAGTGTTTCTGTGTGGTGTATGTAATTCTGTGTGGTGTGTGTACTGTGAGTGTGTGAGTCACAAATACGCGGTGTTGGATCTCGCTAGATAATCCCATTTTTTGCGAGTTGGGCACTCAGCACTAAAGGCATTGTGGCCGACATTCTGCAGCCCAGAGTGTGAACAGTTGCAGCACCGCGGTTCGATTCTCGCGGTATAGTCGGGGCACTTCTCGCGTAGATGCGAGCCCCCACAGTGGCTGCACCTGTCCACACTCTCGGTGCAGAACTTGCGGCCATGGCCGAATGCGAGACACTTCGTGCATTGAATTAACGGAGACTGGTCCTCCACTCTGACCCTTTGCAGGTCCAGGTAGAGGGTTCCAGCCTCCGTCATTCTTTGCCATACTTTTGGCTTTACTTGAATGACTATATGGGACGCCTTGGGATTTTTAGTTCTCTTCTTGTATTTAATGGCCATTTCTTGTTCCTCTTGTGGTAGGCCCATGAAGATGTCGGTGTTCTGGGTGTAAAGGGCCCTGAACATGTCCTCGTCGTCGTCTTCGACGAAAACGTCTTTGAGGACGACGAGGGGGTCCTTATTCCTCATGGGCGCTACCACAAGCCCACCACCACGGCTCTCCAGCTGCACCCTCACCCTGTTCCGCTCCACTTCCGTGTCGCAGCCCAGGATGACGGTGCTGCCTTTCGCCTTTCTGGTCTTACAAATTTTCAGCCCAGTACTCCTGGCGTCGACCGCCCTCTTCACCCTGGCGAGTACCTCATCGGCAGTCTCCTGACTGTCCGTGGAGGTCACCGCCAGGGAGTGAAGCGCCGGTCGGCACCCGGGTCTGGTTGCTGCTGCTCTGGCGTAAGTCATAGGGGTCGGGATCGGGCTCGGGACGGTCTCGGGTGTTAGACCCTTCATGGCTGCGCCGATGTGTGTCTGGGTCTCGATGACCACATCCCTAGCGACAGTCCCTATAAGGTCCTCAATCTGGGACTGCGCGCGCACCACCATGATCTCGGTCGCCTGGTCGATATCGACCTGGGTCTCCTCTATCTTCCCGAAGACCCTCTCCACGACCCCCTCCACCACTTTCTCTACGGCCTGCGCGGTTCCCTCAGCCGCTTTCTCCGTAGCCAGGTTCACCTCCTCGACTTTTTTGTGAATATAGTCTATTATGTCCGCGCCCCGCTCATCGTTGTCTCTATCGAGGCGCTCAAAGTCCTGTTTACGGCTGACCTCCATCTCTTCGAACCTCGTGACGATTGTGCTCTCCAGCACATTCAGCCTCTCCAGTAGTGCCTCATCCCTTGCGGGGGGCACTGCTGCCACTTCCGTAGCAGCCCTAGGCGCCGCCGTCTCCATTTTCTTCATTCTCTTACTAAGCTCAAAGAGCACGCGGATGCACCTATCGGACTGTGACTCCAGGAAGGTCTTTATGTCCTTCCGCATTTGCGGGTATTGTTGGACCTTCGTAGGGATATCTTCGAAGGTCTTCATGACCTCCTGGAGTAACTGGTCACTCGACTGGTCAGCGTAGCTGTTCTGCTGCCTCTTGTAATGATCCATATTGTCGAGTGACCTCCGCTTGGTTTCCGGTCTCTTTATGAAGATTCTGGCGGCGTCCTGAACTACTGAAGGGGAGGTGGTGGCGCCGGGGATAGCCGGCTTCATGGCCTTGCTTGATGTTGGTGGTGTGTTGAACATTTTTGTATGTGAGGGAGTGTGATGAGTATGTGTATTGTGAATGTACGGGGAAAATTGTCAATTGTGTATGTGTCAAGTTAATGTTAAAATTTTTGTTCTACAGAACCGTTCCGCTTATTTGTAGAGGTGTAGAAGGCCTCAGTCTACAATTAAAACTACTTATAACTAATACGAAATTTTTTAAAACAATAAAATATAAAAAATTTTTTAGTCACCACCTAGGGTTGACGATCCCTGGCAGCTAATCCTGTATATCCCGTAAAAGATGGGAGGGTGGGCGGGCGATTTTTTGGTTTTCTATACGTGTGATCTTAAAAATTTTGGTGTCTTTCGACGGGTCTCGTTGAGACCTATCCAAATATGTATAGCTTGTCAATACCAAATAAAGAAATAACGAATTATTCGAGAAAAACCTCCAAATTTAAGAATAAAAATTTTGTATGTAAAATTTTTTCAAACTTCTATTTGTCCAAACTGAACAAACAGGGTGTCTTTAGACGGGTCTTGAAGAGACCTATCTAGATATATATAAACTGTAATTTAAAAACTAAGGGTTATCGAAGAAAATTGAAGATAACCTCAAAAACTGTCAAAAATCCAAAAATTTCAAACTAAATGTAAAATTTTCTAAGTCACTATATGCCGAAACTATGTAAAAGGGATGTTATTAGATAGGTCTAGATGAGAGCTATCTAAATCTGTAACAATATAAACTATAGGAAGGAGGACTATCGAATTATTCGACAAAAACGTCAAAAATTTCTAAAATTTAAAAATTCAAAAAATTCAAAGTTAAAAATTATAATTTTCTTTTAATTTTCCAGATGAAAATTGTCCTACGCGACGCAGGAGTGTCTACAATGGCGATATCTAACAAAAACGGTGCACTTCAAGGGTGTTATTCACAAAAAATTTCGTATCATAAACACGTATTACCCATATGTGTTTCATATATTTTCTAAACCTAGCCATTTTTTGATGATGAGTCGATGATGGTAGATACAACTCCTTAACGGTTAGGAAAACTGTTAAAGATTGTAGATCATTAGTTATAGACAATAATTGTCAGATGGTTATTTTCCCATCATTTTACGCTTTTAAGTGTTTCTAGGCAGGGAGTTTTCATTTGATGGTTTTTTAGAGTCGGTTTTTTTTTATATAAAATTGTTTCCATTGGAAACTGTTACATATTGCAATTTTATTTATTTAACCCGGTTAGGCTAGAGAGAGTGGATATCGTCGGAAAGGTACGGATATTGCAGGTTCACACCTATTTCCTTTCCAAAGGGGACTGAACGATCCAATTTTGTAAGTTATGTACTTTTGCTGGTGTAATATATTTTTCATACGAATTGCTGTATTTGTTGAACGAAGGATGCGAACGAAAAAACGTTACTACTTTTTAAGACAATTTAACGAGGTTTTTAATGAATTTGTAAGCAATGCACACGAATAAGTAGTCCTTTAAAGTACTATATGCTCGTTAGATTTGTATTTCTTTTGTAGGGTTCCACAGCCAAATGGTAAAAAACGGTACCCTCGTGGATTTGTCATGTCTTTCTGTCTGTCTGTCCGTCCGTATGTCACAGCCACATTTATCCGAAAATATAAGAACTATAATGTTGAAACTGGGTAAGTAGATGTATTCTGTAAACCGCATTAAGATTTTCAAACAAAAATAGAAAAAGAAAATTCGGGGTTCCATACTTAGAACTGAAACTAAAAAAGTTTTTTTCATCAAACCCATACGTGTGTGGATAAGTCTTTAAAAACGATATGGAAGTTTAATATCATTTTTTTCTAAACTGAATAGTTTGCACGAGAGATACTTCCAAAGTGGTAAAATGTGTGTGTGTCCCCCTCTGTATCTTCTAAAATAAGAGAATGATAAAACTAAAAAAATATATGATGTACATTACCATGCAAATTTCCACCGAAAATTGGTTTGAACGAGATCTAGTAAGTAGTTTTTTTCTTTAAAACATCATAAATCGTAATCTATATCGTATTCATTCAATCAACTCAAATAAAAAAAGAATAAAAAAAATAAAAGTTACTTGTTGCTACGGAACCCTTCATTGGTGAGTCCGATTCGCACTTTCACTTCTTTTATTCGATGTTGTGTGATATGGTATGCTTACTTGTTTCTTTACAAGTTCGGCTAGGACCATGCATTTCGGTCGTACTAAAACATATTACCCTACACAAAATTATTTATATGTCCTTACATTCGGTCTCGGCTGTATTTATTCCATGACTTATGATTGTCTCTTTTGTTTTCCTTCAAATAATTGATACTATAGTGCGTCCAATCGTTTATTTAACTTTTGACAGATCACGCACATAAAGTTTTGTAATAATTTTTGATCAATGTACTAGAGGGAATACTGTACTTCATGGACGGGCTCCGCCCACTTAGAGATGTGTCATTCATAATGAATGACCACAGACTATAAAAACGGGTTTGAAATAAATCGATTATCGATTATATTAATAAAACATACAATAACATTATTGTGATTATATTTTATATCAAATCACACGGTCTCTAAACTTGAGTCACTGATATAAGAGGCCCATTATTACAGCTCTCCTTTTCAAAGTATTCACGAAGTCGCAAGACAAACTCTCTTGTTTGTCCTTTGAGCACCTTAATTTTTGGCATTTTGACAGTAACGAAGGGAGGGACGATACGCTCAACTCAACCAAACGTGAGAATTCACAAATAAATCAATACGGAGGAATAAAAATACTCAACTCGACGTATGAAAATGTGAATTATGACTAACTACAAAATGTCCGCTACGCGTCCGGTGTTGCGGTTTAATAATCGATAAAATTACGAAATTATCGGTAAAATAATGAGTGTGTTAAATCAATTAAAACTTCTTCATGTACAAAATCGATCGATAAAAGAAATCGAATCGGTAACGGGTCAGGGTATCACTATTTGATTAAGTATTAGAGCTGTCAAAAGTTAAATAAATGATTGGATACACTATAGACTATTATTGTAACAACTACCTACATTACTGTTAAAACATTTTTTTAAACATTTATGCACATCTCTGCAAATAAATAAAATTGAAGTGTCTATTTATAATTTCAATTTAACCACATTTGACTAAATGCATATGAAAGTGCGTATGGTACTTACATAAAAAAATAAAAAAAATGTCTGTCGGTCTGTCCCAGCTAAAGTACGGAACGACTGGACTTTTATTGGCAAGTAGCTGGTATTAAGAAGTAACTTAGGCTACTCTATTTCAAACTAGCGTCACCCTGCGGTGTCATCCGCGGTGGTTGTTGTACCGTGGGTAACAACGTATTTCTCAGTAAGTCTATTCTCGTGTTACGTTTTTGCTCACGATGAACTCCTAAAGAAGTGATGATTATGATTTAAAAAAATGTGTGTTTTGCTGGTGTGCTTAAGATAGTTAACATCACACTTAGACCAAAAGGAGCCGAGCATGATTGAAGAGACGCAGATGATGTTTTATGAGTCAGCTTGTATCAAAATATAATTGTATATAATATGTAAATAGTAATAGAATTAAAATAAATATTATATTAATATAGGTCTTAAGAACTAAAATAATAATATTATTTTATTGTAAGTGAAAATCTATCAAACTATGTGTTCTCCGTTTCAATATATATTTATTCTTTTATTTATCTTCATTTTATGTCTTAATTAATATTAAATACCCCTTTAGGGGGTGGCTATTGAATCTAATTAAAAAAAACGCTTAATACTCAAGTATAATTATACGAACATTCTATTATAAACGTGCAAATAAATAAAACTGTATTAGAACGCTATGCAGTAGCTACAGACTTCGAGGTAATTTACTAGACTATTCACACGTGTAGTTTATATCCACTTATTGCAGTTGTTGTTTGCGACTGTGGAGCAAATAATATATAGATATATAATAGGTAATATAACAGTATACAAACCGTAGCTGTGGTGCTCGGCCAGCCTTTCCTCAAGTTATAGCTTGAAGTGATTGATAGTTTAACAGCGTTTTATTTCAATAATGTTGATTCGTTGTTCAGTTTACTAAACCCGTTTGGTAGCTTACCTGTACTTCACCATTTTCTTAAAATGCCTGTTTGTCTCCATCACCATTATTTAGTGTTGTATCCAGGGCTCTGGACATTTTACATCATTTTAAAGTCAAAATAGTAGTGCTCGCTAGCAACTTGTTATGTTATTGTAAATTTCTTCAACAGTTTTGTATAATTCGAAATTTTTACAGTTTTAAATATAATTATAGTATCAGCTTGGTAACTTGAAGATATCCTTAAAATTCTGTGACTAATAACTTTCATATTTAATTTTTTAAATCACATAAACAGCATTTACATAATAGTAACTGTTTAAATTGTTTATTGTGCCATTTTGTGTTACCTCCTAGTTTTGTGTTACCTATGTCTATCTGGTGTACAATAATGTGATATATTATTACTATTATTTTTCTTACTAAATTAGCCACGTTTGTTTGAAGCAAAATAAAGATGTCTTATTTTGATGAAATGGCAACCAGTTTGATGAATCGGGTCAGCTATTTCTGCAAATGTCAAGTGTTTAAAGTCTTCAAATTTAAAGTCTTCGTCGGAATGAAGTTAATCATAAAAAAATAAAAATGCGAATGAGATGAAATGGGGTCCCCATTTCTATCGAAAAAAATCGATTTCTGCGGAGCGTCCGAATACGGAATGAATTTTTTAATGTTCGTTGACGTTGTTGTGCGGAAGCGGATACTCCTTCTGCATTGTCTTCATTTTCTTGAAAAATAACTTTTGTTCTTCTCTGTTTTCGATCCGCACAGCACGTAAGCGCTGCTTGACTGACGGCATGTTACTGATGATGTATCGCGCCGCGCCGTCTCGGCTTCCAACCCGTTAACATGTTATCGACGCCCATTTCAAACAGTAAATCCTCATATCCCTGATAATTCACAACAAACACCGACAACGAACTCTGCGAAATAGGAAGTCAAATATGTCATGTGAAAAATGTAATTCTGATTTTTTCTAACTTTTTAAAAATAAGTCTTCAAGTCCTTAAGTGTAATATCTAAAATATGGATGATATGAAATGGGGACCGCCTTTCGAAAAAATTAAAAACGAATTCCCTAAAGATGCCAATAACTATGCCAGACTATGACAGTTTATAAATTTGTTTAAAGGCATATTAAATAATAAATTTATTTAATATGCATTTATAGTTAATTGGTTTTAAAATTTTAGAGCAAAGAGTCGATCCAAGTTTACTTTGAAACTAAAAATAAGGATTAGTATATTGAATTAGACACATTATCTATTTAAAATTTAAAGATATTCGAATAATTAATAAATAAAGAAATAAAACCTAGTAAAAAAACACCATAAACGCTTTTTACAAGCATTGCTTATAAACTGAAGGACATATAAATTATTTAGAGAATGGTGTACCCAATGTATTTAAAGTGGATGAAAACCGTACGATCCAATTTTCACTCTGATTTTATTTCTGTTATCAACGACCCACTCACACGACCATCGTAAAATCAGTTACGTAAATAGGCCATATAAAATTGTTTTAGTATGTATTTCAATATTACCCTCATATTATACAGAGCATTCAAGTTTGAAAATCATAAATACCTTTACATATAAGTGCATAAATACCTGTACGTAAAGCATTAGTGCATTTTATCATGAAGACTTAAAAAAAAAATTATTCAATTACTTTTTCGTTCTTTGCAGAGAAACTCGAATGTCTTCAGCAGCAGCTCTTGCAGGTGGTACCGAAAGACCTGAACGTGCTCTCACAGCTTCTTTTGCACTTCTAAATTTAGTTCCGGGACCTGAGGGAGACAATATATGGAGACAAGTAGGACGTGTTTTGGGCCGTAAAGTCCGATTACACACTATTGTATGGCCTGGTGGTCGCCTTGTAGCACACGGACAATCTGATGGCGCTCGGACCATATTTCGCATAGTTACAGCACTAGCTCCACCATTCGTCATGGAAGGAGAACTTGATGAAGATGGACAATGCCTTAGAGGTCTACCGTGTCATCGTCCTCAAACATCCGATCGTGATAATTTGACTCTTGCCTTTAATGTTTTAGACAGAGAAAGTGATCAGGAAGCCGAAGATTTTTTTTTTCCTACACCAAAGCCTACATTTTCAAAAATGGATACACACTGCTGTTATGGATTAGCTATGGATCTTTTAGAAAATATTGCTCAAGAGCTAGAATTTGACTTTCACTTGTACATTGTGGAAGATGGTTTATATGGTTCTAGGAAGCTCTTAAAACCATTTCCTAGAATATTTGATTATAAAACAATGTTAAGTGAAAGTACTTCTATAAATAATAATAAAAATAATAATAATCACAAAAGCAATCGTTCACCTTATCGTAGCGGTTTTGATATATTAGAGGAAGAGCTGGATGAAAGCGAAGAGTTATTTTATATTGAATCTGATGAAAATATTGAAAAATGGAATGGAATAGTTGGTGATTTAGTGTCTGGAGCCGCACATATGTCATTTGCAGCTTTAAGTGTGTCTTCAGCCAGAGCTGAAGTTATTGATTATAGTCAACCGTATTTTTTAAGCGCAGTGTCTGCACTATCCGCACCAAATCAGAAACCAGACATACCACTGCTTGCATTTCTTTTACCATTTTCACCTGAATTATGGATTGCAATATTCACTTCTTTAAATGTCACTGCAATTGCGGTGGCCATTTACGAGTGGCTTTCACCTTTTGGATTAAATCCATGGGGGCGACAGAGATCAAAAAACTTTAGTATTTCTAGTGCTCTATGGGTTATGTGGGGACTTCTATGTGGACACCTGGTAGCATTCAAAGCACCTAAAAGCTGGCCAAATAAATTTCTCATAAATGTTTGGGGTGGATTTTCTGTGATATTTGTTGCGAGCTATACTGCTAATATCGCCGCTCTCATTGCTGGACTATTTTTTCACAATGCGGTTGATGATTATCAAGGTCGAGATAACGTATGTATTAAATAAAATACTTTTTATGATTTGAACCAATATGTCTTTCATCAACTATTTTATTTTAGTGGTTATCCCTTAAAGTGGGCACGGCAAAGTCTTCGGTAGCTGAATATTACATACAACGAAATTATCCTGCTTTGGCGCAACACATGCGACGTTATGCCCTTCAAGATGTGGAAGAAGGTATCCAAAGATTAAGGTAAGATATCTCTTTTCTTTTTAAAGATTGCGGTATTTTTGAGTTAAATTTAAAAATTTATATTAGAAACACAAAGGTTTTAAAGAACGCTGTACAAATAGTAATAACGTACAGGCTGCATGCTCCATTTTTACTGGGATAGTTTTGTAACTGATTTAAGCAATAAAATAGAAAAAAATTGGTATAAAATCAGGAAATTGCTCATGTACCATAACTTTAAAATTTAAACTGTATTGCGTGTTTACCCAGGGAGACAATTAGACGACACGTTGATTGTAATATTTAATTATGACTCTCCGAATTTAACTTAAACTAAAGTTTATATACAATAATATGGACAGGTTTAGGTGGGGGTAACTAGGAACTACTGTTTACTTAAATTGCTAAATTGACAATATATTATTTATGCTTCCTTATATAATATTGTTATTTGACGGCACGTAGTAAAACAATTAATGTAGCACGTTGCCGCGTACAGATCTAAACTATTATAATACTATGGCTTCGCCATAGATATTCCCCCTCTGAAGAGAAAAAATATCATTATAATTGGAATCTAACCGTCTGGTGGGAGACTCTACCAGAACGTGTCCTTGTTTCTGTTTGCTTATCTGCTTGCAGCGTTCAAACGCGTGGTTTGATTCAGTATTCCACTGGATAACCGTCTTATCATTTTTCTTACAATTAATTAAATATTTATTTAACGGTGTTTGATGCTTTGCTGCATGTGGAATACTGCTTCTGTAGAAATTAATCATACCCAAAAACGTCGTAACTCATTTATCGTTTGTGGTTTAGGGTAATTGTTTATAGCTTGAATCTTTTCCATAGTAGGAGTCAACCCTTGGCTCGTTATATGATAACCGAGGAAATCAATCTCCGACTTGGCGAATTCGCATTTGTTTGTATTTATTGTTATGCCGTTTTTATGTAGGCTTTGTAATATCTTCATATTTCTCTAATAATCCCTTTATTGGTTCCTGTAGAGAAGCGTTTAACGATCGAAAGGATGCAATGTTTGCTCTCACTATTTCGGCAGGCGTTTCCAGACCTGTTTTTTTATCGATCAGTTTTTTTCCGTGTATATCCACTAATAATTGATAATGCTCCAAAAAATCAGCTCCCAGGATTGCAATCTTGACGTCGGCAATGGTAAATGTCCATTTAAGGCTTCGGCGCAGTCCTAGGTTAAGCGTTAAAACGCGTTCCCCGTATGTATTTATAGGGGTCCCGTTCGCAGCGAATAATTGGTATTCGCATGCTTGGCTCTTATTATTTGTGCTATTTATGACCGAAATGTTAGCACCCGTGTCGACTAAAAATCTATAACCACTGTTTGAGTCAGTTATAGTTAGACGGTTTGCTGGGTGGATAGCACAGAGGCCCGTCGTATTCTGTGCTAAATTTAGTTTTCCGATAGCCTGTTATTTTTAATTATATTCCATGAACAAGGCTTATTGCATTTATATGCATCCTGCTTGAAACGATTATGAAAATAACATAATCCATTATGTGAGTTTCTGTGGCGCGACCTTGACCGTGAATGTGGCGTATGTCGTGTTTGATATTTGCTGCGTTGCATAGGTTGTTTCTCGCGTATGCTGCGTAATGCATTTATTTCTATTCGCATGGCTTCAAGTTGTGACGATATGTTTGTAACTAGGTTAATGTCAACCGCTGTCTCTTGAGTATTTTTCTTGTTGTAGGTCAAGTTTTCGTATATTTTATCGGCTAACTCGCCCAAGTTTTCTAACGATATATTGTTTGTAACTGATAATATCGCTGTTAGCGAAGCGGGGAGTTGCCTTAGCCACAGCAGGCGAATAGTGTCGTCGTTTATTTTTCCACATCCAGCTTCCTTCATTTTTCTCCAGAGCTGGGAAGGCTTCTGGTCAACAAGGTCCATTTCTGATAGTAGTCTGTGGAAACGTCGGTGTTCGCTCTCTTCGTAGCAGTTTATTAGACCTTCCTTGATGGTGGAGTACTTATTTTCGCTGGGCGGGTTAGTTAAAATGTCACTAACTTGATGGACGACCTCTTTTGGTAGTTTGGATATTACCATGTTATATTTGTAATCTTCGCCCTGTTTTTGTGGTGCTATTATTGCTTTTAATTGGGCGAACCATAAACGTGGGGAGTCTGTCCAAAATTGAGGTAGTTTGTCTGTGACCGTGATAGCAGCAACTGATTCGCACCCAGTGTCGCCTCTTGAAGAAGTTGTTGTTGGAGCCATTTTTGGGATGTGATAATTTCGTAATGCTATTGTTCTCTAGATTCACTGCTGAACACCTAATAGGGTTCCGGTCGTCCCGGTATTATATCAGCACTAGAAACCAATAGATCACGTCGGGGTCACCAATTATTGCGTGTTTACCCAGGGAGACAATTAGACGACACGTTGATTGTAATATTTAATTATGACTCTCCGAATTTAACTTAAACTAAAGTTTATATACAATAATATGGACAGGTTTAGGTGGGGGTAACTAGGAACTACTGTTTACTTAAATTGCTAAATTGACAATATATTATTTATGCTTCCTTATATAATATTGTTATTTGACGGCACGTAGTAAAACAATTAATGTAGCACGTTGCCGCGTACAGATCTAAACTATTATAATACTATGGCTTCGCCATAAACTGCAAGAAAACGAATTATGTGTAAAAGACATATTATCAAGTTAATGAAATGTTTTATTTTTTATTTTAGGAGTCATTAAAATATTGTGATATTAATCCTATAATCTCTTTTGTGAGATACTGCGTACGATTATGTATAATTTGAAAATATATAAGTAGTATTATAAATCACTTTGTTAGCCTGATAGAAATAATTAACTTTAATCCCAATTCAAAAGTTCATTTAAATAATATCTATAATACAACCACAGTAATTCGACTCAAAAAACGTTTTGCATTTTATGAACTCATAAAAGTTTCTAACTCAAAGCACTTCAATCACCACTTAATACCTTTTAGTACATTTATTTTATAGTCTGATTTAGTACACGCTTTTGTATTTCACCAATTAAGCAATAAACTGTAATCAGTCAAAACGAAGACAAATAGACCACAAGTCTTGCGAACTAAAAGCTTTAAGTGCTTGTGTTTGTTTTAAAGCACAAAAAGATTTATTTATTTATTTAACATATAATTCTTCAATGATTATAAATATTAATATTAGCCCAATTAAAATGTAATACTTTTATTTGTGACAAATTATTGTAAACAGCGATACTGCTTACGCATTTATGTTTCGATGTTTACCTATAAAAATCACTTTGTTACAGAAATGGCACTTTAGATCTTTTAGTAGCTGACACACCCGTTTTGGATTATTATCGAGCCACTGACCACGGATGCAAACTACAACGAATTAACGACCATCCACTAACCGATGCCTATGCCATCGGTATGGCGAAAGGATTCCCTTTGAAGGTATTTAGGCAATTAAAACACTGTGCCAACTATGTACTATATTTACAAAAATATTTAAGCCTTAATTGAGTTATTACTTAGAGATTTAAAAAAAAATAGCATAGATTTAAATGAAATGGAGGATTTATGAGCGGTCTGAGATGTAGAGACCTCCACCGGATCTTTACACGAGAAGATTGATGGATGACTCACACGAAGCTCCTAATGGTGTGATCAATAGCCTGGTGTCGTATTGCTTCAACTCAACCGATTATACGTCATTTTATCTTGACGTGTTTCAATACACTCTTGAGATTTACGCGAATCAATGACATAAATCAACAGAGCCATGACATGGTTTTCCGGAGTTTGTTTTATTTGTTGTAGATGTGATAAAACTGTTGGATAATAGTAAAACCGTATGTTTTAGAATAGAAGCTTAAATTTATTTGAATAATAGCTTCTTTCATTTCAGGAAAGTATATCAGCAGTAATAGCTAAATATTCGTCTAATGGTTACATGGATATTTTAACTGAAAAATGGTACGGAGGTTTGCCCTGTTTCAAACTGAGCCCAGATTATGGAATACAGCCGAAACCACTCGGTAAGCTGTAGTATAATTGTTAGGTACTTTCATTTATAAATACTTACCAGAAGCATAGACAAGAACAGTTGTAGTTGAAACCAATAAGAAAAATAAGTGTATCGCCAAGAGTTGATGAATATGTTATATGTCGTTTTATTAAAATAGGCTCTCCGTTTCCGATTTGTAGATATAGATATTGTCTCTAACACTGTGCAGGGTGGAATTGTGTATTACTATTTTAATGAACATTTGTTACATCCACATAGTCAGATAGTTGACGCTGGTAGAAATTTCATTAGAATTTATCGCCACCCCCCGCGTTAATCCAACCCTTCAACCTCGCTGTGTAGGGGAGATATTACTACTAGTCGACCCAAAAAATTTAACACGAGATTTATGGTTCGGTAAAAATAGGTATTTCAGCATGAAAAATACTCTTATGTTTATTTTAATTTAAGACTAGCTGACCCGTCAAACTTCCTACCGCCATCCTACTAATATTATAAATGCGAAAGTTTGTAAGGATGGATGGATGTTTTGATGGATGTTTGTTACTTTTTCACGCAAAAACTACTGAACGGATTTGGATGAAACTTTACAGTAATATAACTTATACATTAGAATAACACATAGGCTACTATTTGCCGCGATAACCGACATATACGCGGGCGGAGCCGCGGGCAACAACTAGTATTTACATATATCTTTTTCAGCTTCCCGTCGCGGACAAAAAAAATACTTTTCCCGTTAAATTTATTTTTTTCTTGTACACAAACCTTGTTCTAACGACAATGAACACATAAAAGAAAAAAATTGGTGCAGCCGATCAGAAGTTATGCGCGTACATAAATTTTGGGGATTCATTTTATATAGATACATACACGAAGACGCGATTAAAAGTAAAATGATGCATGGGAATTGAGTTATGAAGCTATATTCCTTTTCTCATTACGCTGCTTTACGAATTGTTTAAATAAAGAATAAAAGGTGAAATAATCCTTATTACGTTTTTCTATGGATTACATATTATATTATATAATATATATTATATTTAACATTTCCAAGTCAAACCTGACAATTTTCTCAGAAAAGAAACACACGCCTATTTCATCTATACATCTATGCAAATAAATAAAATTTGAGTATTTGCTTGTTTATAATATAAAAATAACCGCTTTTCACTAAATGCATATGTGTATGTATATATTTTTGTCTGTCAGTCTGTCTTTTTGTCAGTCTGTCTGTCTGTTTGTTGCGGCTAATCTCTGGAACGGCTGGGCCGATTCTGACGGGACTTTCACTGAAAGATAGCCGATGTAACAAGGAGTTACTTTTTTAGACTAGCTTTGCCCCACGGTACTACCTGCAGTTGCAGAGGTACGACAATAACCGCGAGTCTCAGCTAGTAACTAAATAAAGTAGGCGTGTGTTATGAAAACCGATACCGATTCCATCCACACTCATTTTATGAAAATACAGAATTTTAAGAAGGAGATCTTCTATATATCTAAAACACATCAAGATAATCCAAACACTGCCACACCCCACATTTGCTTGCGTTTGGCCAATACACAAACATCTCGCCATAAATATCAATCAAACTAGACAATCTCTTTGGACGTTGTACAAATTGCAAATGTAATAGATAGACTAACTAAGGCCATGTTTATTTTAATCTTCACGGGGGTGGAACCTTCAAAATTTTCTCGATGTAGAATACATATTAGCATTGCAATGTACTTTTAAAACGAGACCGTTAATAAACACAACTTACAAATTTCAATTTTTTTATTACACTTACATAGAACAAATAATTGCGCTTTTCACACCACTTTTTATCATAAGAGGAAATTGAACACAACTTTTGACTTGGCAGCTAGGCAAGCTATTTTCCAAAAAAAAAAACTAGTATTATTTATTTTGTATTATTCTATTTACTATCAAGAAAACATTTTACAAAATTTATATGCAACAAACAAAAAACATTTATATGTTTTGACGGCACGGTTGGCCAAGTGATTGAGTGGTCGCACGCCAGCGCCACTCTCTACTGCGCCAAGTGTCGTGGGTCCCTCATGGGACCACACTATCCACAAATAATTAATGTTCTGAAAATAGATGTTGTTTATGTCCGTGTCATGTATGTTTGTAAGGTCCTCGTTACACAGAATGTATGTTTCTAGAGCTGCAGTTATAAATAAAATAATTTAATAATATGTGCAAAAAATATACCCACATTAAAAGTTATCGGCATTTGCGTAATGTACGTTGAAATGAAACAATTTAGTAGCCTGATAGATACAATCTGCGCTTTGACTTATAATTTGAGGTTATCTTTACATGGCTATAACACACTGAAAAGTCTGATAACTACTAGTTTTACAATTGAGTGACAATATTTTTTTAAGGGATTTTTTTTAATACATCATTTATATCATGGCATGACTATTGGTTACAAGCATGACTTAACTGCTTAAAAATAAAAGTCTCAAGAAAATGTACAATTACTTAATATGCTTTGAGATGATTTCAAGTTCAAATCCTTGGCATAAAAAGAAGATAATGATTACTAAGAAAAGAAATTATAAACTCAAGACATTTTTCACATGTATAAAATGCAAGCTGCAAACGGCAAAGAAAATATTTGCATCTAAACCGTCAGCAAACACAAAAATTTCTCTCACTATGCTCCAAAGCAGCCTGTCTCGTTGTCACTGAGAGAAAAATCTTCTTCCGTTGGTGATTTAAATCGGTATCGAGACACAATTTCCCAAGCACTCTTTATATCAACCTGCACTCATTGAACTTATATGCTTTCTAGAATTTTCTGTACAGATTATTCTGATGATATTGCGAATTGAAAATACTAGTAAACTAATATCTAAAATGCCCAGGACACTTAAACAAAGTTAAGTGATAGCATTATGATAAAAATTTTATACATTGATTTTTGGCAACCAAATTTAACATTAATTATAGTACATACAAAATGCATCACACACACTTAGGTACTAAAACATAGATAACATATAAATTACATGTGCGGTTAAGCTGGCGTATCAGCATAAAAATTAATGGAATAAAAACAAAATTTACTTACGTATTAAGTCACTACATTTACCAATACCAAAGAATCATAATCCAAACGGCGTAAACATTGTTTTAATTTATTCTAAAAGTACACTTCTTTACTGGAAAACTTGTAATTACAATGTAACAATTTCAGGATAGTATTTTGCCAGTGCATTTTTGACAAAACAAATTACATTCTCAAACTTAGAAACAAAGTAAGTAAACATAAAATAAACATCTAACAACATGTTGTGTGCTATGCAGGTATAGCAGCAGTGGCGGGAGTGTTCATTCTTCTTCTGGTCGGAGTTGTTGTTGGCTGTCTTATATTAATTTTAGAACATTTATTTTATAAATATACGCTACCTGTACTTCGTCATCAACCTAAAGGAACTATTTGGAGGAGCAGAAATATTATGTTTTTTAGCCAGGTAAGTTTGATTTTTGTGATTATTTAATGTGTCATAAATAAAAACAATTATAAAAAAGTTTTAAAAGTATATCCATAACAAAACTATCATATGATAGTCTCGTTTTAAAGAATATTTTTAGCCAACAATTTGTTTACAATTATGCCTTACTTCGTAACTGATTATATTTACAGTGTTACATGTTTTTTTTGACTATGTTCGTAATTTCACAATTTAATTTTCATTTCTATTTTATTTACATAATACTTTCATTAATGAAAAAACAATCATTTTTATTTAATCTAAAATTGAATTAATATACCTTTCAAATTTTATACATTTTGCATATTTAAGCCAAAACTACATTTATGTTAAAGAAATTAGCAATTAGTTGCAATTAATTTATTGTTCATTATATTACATTTATTTGGCTGCTGTTGGTACATGGCCTTCACCCAACTATTAAAAGCTACGTTCGTTACCATTATTTATTTTCGTAGTAAAGTACCATAAACGCGCTAACTCGGTCATTACACGAAAAGTTTTGTATGAATAAGTTAAAGCAAAACACAGCTTAGAATTAAAACTGAAAATAATACATATTCAACTTTATTTGAGCTGAAAGAAACTTAAATCGATAAAAGTACTAGTTATTCGTCGTTGTTCAACGAACCTCATTTATTTCGAGACATACTCGTACCTATTACTACACAACCGTAACCCGAGAACAAACAACCCTATTATGCTTTCTATGTTTTCTCAAGGTTATAGCTAGTAAAAAAGGCCATCTACATTATAACGTGGTTAATGTTCTTCACTCAAAATAATCCACTTAGCTAAATTGTAATACGTAATATGATGCCAGACGCATAAGTCAAAAGCTATCACAAGATTGTAAGTCTGCGGTGTCATGCCTTAGTTTTGGGGTATTACTTTGTTTGTCCTTCTCGACCGTAAAGCCAAGACGGCTTTAACTGGTATTATGTAGACCGCTTCACTGAACCGATGCTCAATTTACAACAATGAACGAGCTACTCCTTATGTATTGTTTGACACAGTCATCAATCTAAGAGACAATGCATTCTTATTCTTCTGAAATTTAGTATATTTTGTATTTATTTTGTTACAGAAACTCTATAGATTTATAAACTGTGTGGAGCTGGTTTCTCCACATCATGCAGCTAGAGAACTTGTCAATACAATACGCCAGGGACATTTTACTTCATTATTTCAGAAGAGTGTCAAAAGGGTAATGTCAGTTTTGGTACCTTTATAGATTAACTGAAAAAAAAAGTTTAAGCATTAGCAAAAAAAAAAAATTTAAGAAAAAAATTAACCGTCTCCAAAAAGATATCAAAGGAAACCTTCTTTCCGAGAAACACTAAAAAGCTAAAAATAAATTGAGTTTAATTTGGCTGTTATAAATTATCATGTGACAATTCTTGTCTATACCTACCCAATTATTTATTAATTTACATAAAGTAGTATTAGTGTACAAATTTAATGGAAATATGTGTGTAAGTAAATATATATTTACTAGTTTTTGTCCCCTGATTTACTGCCTTAGGGGTGGCATTTTAAAAATACTAAAATAAGTATTTCATTACTTTAACGCCACTACATTTTTACAAAGTTTTAAGCAAATCCATCACATGAATAAAACGTTTTTTACAAATTTTCATCTCCTCTTTAACCCCTTTAAAGGTGGAATTTCACAGTCACCTTTCTCTTTTATGAACCGATGTGAAACAGTGCCTGCACCGTGTTTCACCGAGTGAGTGAGGGTACCGGAGACCCATCCCTCCCCCCATCCCCCAAAGGCCAGCAAAGCATTTGTGGCACCTTTGGTATTGCAAGTGTCCATGGGTGGCGGTAATTGCTTCCTATCAGGCGATACCTCTGCTCGTTTGCCCCTATTACATAAAAAAATACGTAAAAGACATAACACGTTCGTATAAAATTTGAGGGTTGCCCTCGGTTTTCTTCAGAACTCCATCATCAGATCTCAATACGGTGTAAATGAAACCACCAGGAATCTCACTCAATCCAAAAATAATATTTAAAATGGGTTCATTACCACCGAAAATATGGACAAGCACACATAAAAAAAAGATTCCGACGAATTGATGATATTTTCCTTTTTTTTGAAGTCGGTTAAAATTAATGTTGTATTTCAGTTAAAGTAATATGTTATTTTGATACAGTCAGGCAACATGTAATTTTATCAGATTACGATAGGAATGTACGTTTGTTTCAGAAGGAACACGAACAGCGGCGACGCCGTAAAAGTAAAGCACAGCTGTACGAAATGATTCAAGCGATAAGAAGGTGAGTCAAATATTAGATTTTATGAACTACCATATGATATCATTCTAAATGAAAACTATAAACTCTCAAAGTCTATAATTTCATTATTTCTTTTGAAAAACTGTTTTCTGAAACCCACTGTTTATTTTGTTTAACGATATAAATGTTTTTAAAAATTTCTGCAGTGTTTATTAGCTTTAACTCATATTGCATTATTTATTTATTTTTAAATATATATTTATAAACATCAACTTAACAATTGAACACCAAGTCTATTTTTCTTAGGGTACAGCAACGAGACCACTCCTTAGGTTCAATAAAGGAACAAGAACCAGCAGAAACAACTGAAGTCATAGAGGAGCAAACTGAGTCTAAATTTTTATCACCATCCCCTGATGTTTCCAACCGGTCTCCGAGACAGGGTCGATCACCTCGACAACTTCGTTCACCCAGGGGAAGAAGAAAAAGGTGTAGTCTGGCTGGTCTCAACGTAAGACGATTTAGCACTGACTCAGTGCTTGGCTCAGATTCGGTATCTAATATCTATGAACGTACTAGTATGAATATAGGAAGGAGGTTGAGCCGAGACGTGAGTTGCTTAACGAGTTCACCACCCGACATCAATAGTCGTCTTCGAACACCATCACCCATGGTTCGAAGAGCAGAAGGCTCATCCACGCGATCTTATCAAGATGTTTCTGAGAGATCTGATAATTATCTAAGTTCAGATTTCCCAACATCTCGAGCCAGTGTAGAAATTTTAGTTTCTAATGTTGAACAAGATGTTCCTCCAGCTCCTCCATATCCTCGAGTGCCACCAGTAGGGGCAAGATCTGAATTGTCATTATTATCAGAAGATGAACTAATTAGATTGTGGCGTAGTTCAGAGCGTGAAGTGAGGGAGGCCTTGTTGGCAGCACTGCAAGAAAGAAGGGCCAATTTAGATCCCAAACAAGATCCGGGATGAACGAATTGCTATAATACGCATTTGGGAACCAATAGGTCTGTGCAGAATCACTTTTCATCTCTCATCGCTGCTCGGCGAGAGAGCAATAAGAAGTATCGACCAGAATACACCCGTAGTGGTTGAGTTAGTGCCTTTTTTACATTGTTTGATGCGGACACGTCTCGCAGGCGTTAGTTAGTCAATCGGTGTTCATTTCAGTGTCTTGATATTATTATTACATTTGGAAGGCTGCCTTACTTTATATTTAATTGCTTCACCAATATTGGATCTGCGTCAAACAATTTAAATAATGGTACACTTTAAGTAAATTGAGTTCGGAGCTATTAACGTCCATGATTTAGAATAAGCTTTTTATTAGAAATATTATAAAAAAATAGAAAAACGTAGAATTGATATAAGTAGATAATCGTAAATGTTATACAATATTGGTGAAAGAATATTACCTAGCTATGACCATTATTTGAAGTGCTTTAATCTCTAGTCTAGATGATAATAGATAATTTCATTCTAGGAACTTTGCTCTTAGGAAAAATAGATCACGTTTGAAAATATGTCAGTGATTAAAATATTATTCTGGGTAATTGAAAATGTTATTAAATCTGTTAATAAAAATGTCCCAAAGAAAATGTTCCTAACTAAATCTTACAGAGGCAATCAAGCAGCGATATAAAAAAGAGTTAATTTCAAATTATTCTTTATTGAATTTTGAATCGTAGAACAATATGTATTGTATTTGCGTGTATATAGAGAAATTTAAATATACTGTTGTCTCTACAGAGTGATCACAGAATGTCGTCTGTGTAATAAATGGAAATTATATATGGAGGGGTCCCCTAGAAAGCAATATTGTATGATAAACAATATAAGTAAAAAATAAGTAGGAATGTAAATATAATTATTGTGGTACTGATTAGTATTCTTTGTAGTAAAATAATTTTATGAAACAAAAGAAGGGTAAGATAATGTAACCCTACACTTTACTCGCCTTCATTTTCATAATTTTTCGATATTAACATTAGGATCTACGTGAAATTTATATAATTTTCGTCATTCATTTGATTAATGATTTTTTAAATAACAAATCTGTTTCTTGAAATGTTTCGAATTGATGAGCAAATATTGATGAACGTATTTGCAGCACAAGGAAATTGACAGGACCAAAAGTATGGTTCATCGGGCTCGTACAAATTGGTTTTAATAATAATCCTACTTAAACATAACTTATTTTGTTAAAACTTTCTCTTATTACTTCACATACATCTAACTAATTTTTAAAGCGGTTATAATTTGGCTGAAAAAAATTTTTGATGCCGTGGATTTGTTTAGAGGTATGAATAAGAAAACTGCCAAGTAATTCTACCTAGGTAATAAAATAAGAATTTATATCACTTCTTCCTAGAGTTGCACCCTTGTAGTCCTTAGTTTAGATTTTTCTCTCTATTATATTAAAAAAAAAATACTACACAAATGTATTTATCCTCTCCTTATATTGATAAACCTATTTCATTAAATATTTCTAACACGATAAGCCTAAGAATAATATTGAAAAGCAATATTTTCTGAATAGATTTTTATACTAGCCCTAAAACTACATTATTTACTTGCTTTCTCTTCTCTTCTTTACTGTCTCCGTTATGCTTCATTAATTCGTATTTTTTCCAATTACCCCAAAATCCGTATATACCTGAAGACAGACCCGACATTAAATCTTTTGTTGGTAATACGTGGACCATTTATAGGGTCCCCATCCATCGTTTCAGGAAGGATCAAGTTTTACTCGCTCTAATTTAAACCATCGCTGTGTGCTGTTTAATAACATAACTACTCTGGCCTCCGGTTACCTGAAGGCCGATTGTGGAATTCCCTAACTTTTTGACTTCATGTTTTCATAGCAAATTCATAAGCATGTGATCTCAACGCCAAAAAGTGGCCGCCAATTAATTTATATCCGCTAATTTCAGTTTTGTTTACTGCCATATATTAGTAAACCTAGTAAATCACAAAATGATTAACAATATAAGGAGCATGCACATTATAATCGTATTTAAATATTATTGCTTAAGCTTAGTATACATTAACCTTGTGACAAGGTCACCTTTATCTTGTAGTAGTAACATGGTTTTCGTTTACGCTATCACATGCCTAATAATAAACCTCAACAAGCGCTTGGAAGTTGAAAAATATATAATAAATTAAAATAGAAAAGTTATGAATGAATTATAATTTAAACAAAATTAATGTTAAGTATTTAATTTTAACATTACGTATGTAATTTGAATAAAATGACATGCTATCAGTACCTAGTTTTGGTTATTAACTAAAATTATGTACTAAACCTGTTTTGTTGAAATCATAACTACCAACAAAACATACCTTTAAAATCTTTTTTTATTGCATATATTGTCCCGGTTTGCTAAGGAGGGAAGTCGACTTATACTATTTTGAACTCCTCCAGTTTTCTTCTGATTAATTTCGTTGTGGGTTCCAAGTCAGTTTAATTTTGACTGGGACTTCCCGAGTGTTATAACTTGCTGTGTCGGTGAGTCACTGCTGTTGATCCTGGTGAACAGGAGTTACAGAGGTGGGCGTGGGGGATAAATTGATCCCAACAAAAAAACCTTTATTTATAGTAATTAATGTGAAAATTTTTATATTAACGTGTTTATTATGTACCTTACAACTTATTATATTTATTTATTAAAACAATAAATCATCGATTTGCAGTTTGATCTCCAACTTTGGACCAACACACTAACTATGTTTGAAATTAAATAAATGGATTAAATCTATTGGATGTGATTCATCTAGTGATATTTAAAGTCTTATGCATTTCTCTCTCTTAAATGTAGGTACTTATACATATGTAATTATCTAAATGATATTGATTTTAAGTAGTGTTAATATTTTGTAAAGAATCTCGTTCGTCGTGTTCTATGAGATTGTTCATATAGATAAATGACGACTAAGCGACAATTTTAAATTTTATGCCATGATTTTTTTATGTTTTTTATGTGACTTTGGTTCAGTTTAATGAAATTAATCATTACAAAAGTGTCAATATTCATTAAAATTAATTTTATTTATCAGAATGAGTTTCTAAAGAAAAATAAATGTACAATCAATTATTGATAAATTAATATATTTAGGTAAATAATAAATGTGTTTCTTGTCTATTTTCTACAAAAACTTAATCAAATTAATATTTTTTTGGCGATGTCTGACTAATCACTTGTAAACAACTGTAATATTGAAGTGTTTCGCTTAAATATTTTTAGGCACTGACGCGAGGTGGGTTACATATAACTTGACGTAAATTGTTTTAAGATATTTACTACATTTCATTGCAATTTACTGATAGCCAGAACTTCAACTTGGTTGCCTATTTCATGACATTGTGAATTAAACAAAGCCGTCTAATAATTTAACATGGTTAACCATTTTCTTACTACTACTAAGTAATAGCGATCTTAAGTCGTTTTAAAGACAGTTGATGATAAAATAAAAATCTTTTTATCTAAAATCTAAAAGCTCAGTCAGCAAAGATTGATCGAGATTTTGAAGGGAGCAACAAACGACTTGTTCCGTGGAACATAACCACGCGTCGTCACAACTAATTTAGAACATATATCTTCTTCAATAACCCACTATGTCCCATTGCTAAACTCGGATCGCCTCTCTGGAGAGGGTTTAGGCCATACGTCCCCACGCTTACCGAGTGCGGGTTGTGGCTGGCAAGACACATTGTGGCTACGTAATATTGCCGTTTTAAAGCCGCCCTGTAACAACGCTTGACGACTGATTAACGTGACCTCCGAATCACGGAGACGCTCATGGTATCATACCACTATCGAGCACCCATTTAGGTGCTGACTGCACCGTCGTTGCATACCCTTGGTGATTGTTTCTAATTACCAAGAACAACTGGGCTGTGAGTGCCTAAACTCTGTTGCAATCACTAAAATCACTAGTCTACGTACTAAATTAGTTCATAAATAGTCAATCGTATTTCTGTTCCTGTAAACTATAAACTTATTTGTTATTGGCAGGAGGTAGGAAATTGGAAAAACTATTACACTTCAAGATCAAACTCAGAAAAATGTTGAAATGTTAAAAATAATAATATACTTTATGTGGATTTGCACTAAATAGTCACAAACTTCAGTTATGTAATTAAAAGTAAAATTTCCAATAAAATCCTTCGCGATTTTTTTATTTATTTACGGCACATTGTCTTGCCAGTCCTCAACCCGCACTCAGCCAGCGTGGGGACGTATGGCCTTAACCCTCGCCTGAGAGGAGACCCGAGCCCAGCAGTGGGACGTTATGGGTTGTTGATGATTGTGTTTTGGGCTTCTCGCATCCAGCTACTGCTACCCATCTTGCGCAAATCGTCACTGGGAGAGGCGTATGTCCAGCAGTGGACTGCAAAAGGGTGATGATGATCATTTTAAAGTAAGTCAGTCATCACCATTTATTATACTGTACGTTAGTTTAAAGAAAAAACGCCAATTTAATATTAGAATATGAATAGTAAGTTTTTATCCAAAATATTTTATCTGTATATTATTGTAAATACGTAAATGATTTAATAGATAAAACTATTAAAATAATATGTGTAATTTGTGCCAAAAAAATTTGTTTAATAGGACAGTATTTAGAAAATAACAAAAAAGTACTAAACAAAACTTGGAAATAGTTTGTTTTAGAGAGTCAACTAAAATGTAACTGATGCAACTAGAATAAGATGAATGCCATAGGTAAACCTGTATTTACTACTTAAAGTGTTTTATGTTTATTATTATATTTATAGAACAATTACTGTCCTATTAAAAGAAAATGAAAATTATATACTTAGTTGAGGAAAATAAAATATTTGTGCCAATATCGCTAGTTTTATTTAAACTACCGAGATGATACAAAAGCCTTTAAGAACCAATTAAAAGGTAGGCAATAGTTGGCCCTAGGTTATACTTATCTTTGGTTAGAATATAAAGATTAATATCTCAGTACTAATTATGTTAATGTAAACAGCGTCCCTTTTTAGGTGTATTGGTTCGGGCTGATCGTCACTCTTGCAGATGTAGACTTGTTACGATGGCACGACGTATCTTGAGTGCGCCTCTCTATCGAGATGGGGATTAGGACCTCCGTACACTAAAGTGTAGCATAAGCTGTTCATCAGGTAGCCTGAATCAGTGTTCTAAGTGACTTCCCCTCATTTCTGGTTCCCGACCTGTACTGGTACTTCCATAATACCAGTACCAGTCCGGTACCGTCGAAATTAGAACCTCAAAAAAGCGATACATACTTATAAAGCGTAGTGAGTCCTATACATAATGTATTTTTTCTATAAATATAGAAAGTTATCAAAAGAAGTAAGCAAGTTTACTCAACCATTAAGAGAATAATATGTTTCTATGATCATTTCAATGGGGTTAGGTATGATAATCAGGCTTAGACTCAACAGAAGATTCTAACCAAGATAACTTCCCTGTATTATTTATTAATTTATACCTTTAATTTAGTTATTTCTTGTACTTCTCTTTTAAGTTTATTGTATATTCGTATACTACATTGTCAGCTCTGAGATGCATCATGCTCACCTCCGTCGCTCATAGTTCACTGAACTGTGTCACGACCGCAAATGCACTAGATATGACATAATGCTTCCTTCTCATTCATTCACAAATAGTACAGTGAGAGAGTGAATGAATGCGTTACTAATGAATGGACACAAACACTACATCCCTTCCTTATAATTTTTTTCAATACTTTATGGTGACTTCCACATACAACAAAGAAATTACACAACAGTGCCATCTACCGGATATGCACCGAATTATGGAATAACGTAGTATTCGAAGAAGCTATCAATCCTGATTCGCGATACAGAAGCCCTCACGCCGATTGGCATATATAAAATTTCCCAACATCACCTGTCGGGCTGCGGTCCGCCAGGGATGATCACCTCACCTGTTCGGAGAATCCTCTCTTTGCGTTGGCGAGACATGTCACCCGTTCCTCTCCAGCATCACAATGAACAGCAAATCAACAAAATTAAACTCACATTAAACTCAAGTTACCGGAATGAACATTTTCACATCAATCAACAAAACAGAAATCAATTTTAGAAAACTATTGCCACTTAAATCATCTATTTGTGGACCCCATCATTTTTTTCTGACATTGCATCTCTGACATAATGTGTGCCTTGTTTTGTTTCCCGCCTCAGGCGTCCAAACATGCATATAGCAAATCCTGCTCCGTTTTGATAGAAAATTGTTTAATTTCTTTTTTCGTTCCAGCATGAAATTTAAAAATTATTCACAGTAGACTTTTTTCCTCGTCGCCAAAATGTAGTGCTATCCATATAGTGTCTTGTTGGCTCTGAGACAGTTTACACTATTTTCTTATAAAAAACAAGCAGAGGCAGAGGATGACGAGAGCGTCTTAGTTGTTCGAATCGGAATGTTGTTAGAAAAATGTTCAAACTCAGTCGCAACCTCCACATCCGCTCTTATATCTACATTATTAATTTTTAAATGGAAGTTACGATTTCGTTCAATAGACTTTCCGGTCTCAGTGTTTATAATATCCCAGGTGGTTTTTATTTTATTTCCAGAAGATTTTATTTTATTTTTAAATATAAAGATTTAAATAAATAAATAAATATTTTCGGACATCTAACACACAACGTCATCTAGTCCCAAACTAAGCAGAGCTTGTATTATGGGTACGAGACAACTGATATAAATATTTATAAACTTTTTTTTTGTAAATACATACATATTATAGATAGAAAACACCCAAACTCCGAAACAAATATTTGCAGATCATACAAACATTTGATCCGAACCGGGAATCGAACCCGAGACCTCAAGAACAGCAGTCGCGTACGCTACCACTGCGCCACCGAGGCAACATAACAGGCGTTAAGCGTTTTTGAATAATTTTTGACATACATACTCTATAAAATCTAAGTTATGATTACATGTTTTTCCATAATACAACTCATATAGCCGTTGTCGACTTTTATAGATACCTACAGTGGCCCAGTCACTGAATACTACAGTAAAAATTAATTGAAATTTATTATTAAGCATTTTAAATAACAAAGTGAAAGCTTCATTAGGGTCACTATCATAGGGCAATCTTAACAACTTATCCGCCATATTATTCTTTAACAGGCTCATGCGGCTCTCCGTAATCGGAACGTAACTAATACGCTTCCTTTGAACCTCTGGTTTTGTTCGCGTAAACGTAACGAACTGCCCGCAATGATCTGAATCTGGCTCAGCTCTTATTAATTGGTTTCACATTTGTAAAAATATTATCAATACAAGTGGCACCACTGGCTGTAATACGGGTGGTTCAAAGAAAACGTTACATAGATTATATGATTTCAAGAAAGTTAGAAACTTTACAGTTATATTCGACTTTACGAGCATATTTATATTAAAGTCACCACAGACAACCACCGTCTTATTACATTGTGTAATCTTAAATAATGCATCTTCAAGAATTTTATCAAATACATCATACAAACTACACGGAGGCCTGTATACACTCATTACAATGAACCGCTCAAATTCTACATAAGCTATTTCTGTAGTTCCCTCAACAGACAGACCGACAATATCTGATCTTTCCTTTACTTTAATACTCTTTTTTGTGATTATTAATGAGCCACCATGTTTCATGTTGGTTCTATTGAACGAACTAGTAACCTAGTGATTATTGAAATTAAACAAGAATTGATGACTACTAAGCCAGTGTTCAGTTAAACATAAAATTCAATTCAATTCAATTCAATTCAATTCAATTCAATTCAATTCAATTCAATTCAATTCAATTCAATTCAATTCAATTCAATTCAATATTACTAAAGTCTAGATTATAGCTCTAATCCTAATTCTTTACTCATCAATCCTTGTTGATGTTCTGAAGTAGTTCAAACAATTTTTGTTACTGTTCCTAGAGTTTTTACAAAAAGTTTTTGAGGATACAGTGTTGCTAGAGGTACACTCTATTGCCGTAATCTTTGGTTTAAATGACTAGAAACAGATTGAGGGTTATGTACACTATAACTACTATCTTTCTGCTCAATAAAAGCAGATGTCGAAGTCAAGACTATATTACAACTACTACTACTACTAGTATTATTCTGCTCAATAAGAGCAGATGTCAAAGGCAAAAATACACTACTACAACTAGTATTATTCTGCTCAATAGAAGCAGAAGTCACAGCCAACGTCTTGGCTAATTTAAAAATAAAATAGGATGGCGAAGATGCTATTTGTCGTCTAAAATATCCAGAAAGATAATAATTATCTTTGATCGTAAAATAATTACTATTAATTGCAGCATTAGTGTCAATAAATTCAAATTTATCATTATAATATGTCATTGTTTGTAATTTAATATTGTATTCATAAGGCGGACCTTATCTTTAACCTTGGCTTCCAGATACCCAAAACAAAATCGAGTAGTACAGGTCAAGATGTCCAGTAACATATAAACAATGAAAATGTTATGATCAATAATTATATAGACGATGGTGACTAACGTTCCCATATTAAAAACAAGGTGTGAAAATTAGATGTCAATAAAATAATTTAAAGGTCATATTATCTGCCTCTGTAGTATAGACAATTACCAAGTTTGTGATGTAGAAGGTATTGTCTTCAAGGTTACTTTAAAAAAAAACAAATGAATTCACATTAGTGAATGCAGATCGACGGAGGATTTAAACGTTATCTATTCGTAAAGAGTCACTGAAGAACGACGTTCTACTATTAAGTAAAAATAATTACAATATAATTTAAAATGAAGCTATTATTCGTAATTTCGTTTCTCCGTGTTTTATATATCGTGTCATCCAGTTCATGTTTTTGGAATACGGGATGTCCGTACAAATTTTTTGGCAGCAAAACTCTTTACAATATGATAAGAGATGATATTAGAGATTCTGTTATAAAATTTCCAGGTAAGTCATGATTTTTTAATGTTCCAGATCTTACAGATCTTATATGATTTGTTATAATTATATTGCCTAATAGTTGAACCCCGCGATGCTACCCGCGCTTATTGTCGTACCATATAGAAGCTAGTCTAAAAAACAGTCCTAACCTATACCTTAACCTATCAGTGAAAGTCCCGTCGAAATCTGTCCAGCCGTTCCAGAGATCACCCGGAACAAACATACAGACAGAAAGACAGACAGATAAAAAAAATGTGTTATACATATGTGTATACATACATATGCATTTAGATAAAAGCGTTTATTTTAATATTACAAACAGACACTCCAATTTTATTTATTTGTATAGATTAAAAATTTTACTCACCTTATTTTTTAAACTTAAGAGTGCTAATTAAATTGTTTTTAAAATTTTCACACCTATTTTATTCCTTCTTACAATGTTTTAAAATCAAATATTCATTCTTAGAACACCAGCATATATTACAAGGTATTTATATAATAAATATTTGTATATTACATAGTAAAACAGCAGTTTTTCACAGATTGTGAACCAGTCAGCCTATGGGCACTTATGCGTCATGGCAAACGAAATCCTAGTATCAATTTTTTTAGAGAAATGCAAAATACACTTTTCATTAAAGATTATATAGTGTCAAGTTATGAAAAAGGCAACAGTACACTGTGTGCTCAAGATATCGATAACTTACGTACTTGGGTTATGGAAAAGGAAATATCCGAAGAAATTAACCAGCTTTCTGATGAAGGTTATGAAGATATGGTAAGATTAGGTGAAAGAATAAAGCAAACATTTCCAAAAATATTAAATGAACTTAACAGAGGAGATTATAAATTTACATCATTAAGACACAAGAGGATTCAAGCTAGCCTGGAAGCATATGTTAAAGGTCTTGGAAATACAAATTTGTATATTGAACCCCCAAAAGATGGTTTTGACATTTTAGCTGTAAGTACGAATTACTTAAGTAAGTAATGTTTATGAAAAATTTTAGTCGCACTTAACAATAAATGATTCTGAACGAGTATGATGATGTAGATATGAATTAAAAAAAAAAACAACTATAACTAGTAATTTCACTTCTACACCCATTCCTAACAAATAATTTCGCTTCTTTGTTTTAGCCGTTTAAATTATGCAAAAAATATATAAATGATGTGATATTGAATAATGCTACGTTTATGGAAGTACGGAAGTATCAACAAACTGCTGAATATCTCGAGGTGAGTTTCATATAATAAATTTTATAAGTAAACGAATTAAATATTCATATATATAAAACATCACATCTTAAATCACATCATAATAATCACATATAAATATATATGCATATGTAAAAACATGTATCCGTATTTCAGACAAAATACGGAATTCAAAAAAGACTTGGAATCGATTTTTCGTTAACAGACGAGAACGTTATGGCTATTTGGAATTTTTGTAGGAGTAATTCTTCTGGTATTCTGAATACATTTAGCCCATGGTGTGCATTGTTAACTGCTGAGGACTTAAAAGTCATGGAGTACATAGAAGATTTGAAACATTATTATAGAAATGGCTATGGAATATACGAAATGAGTAAAGCGTTTGGTGAAGTCGCACTTGCGGATATTTTAGTACAATTTCAAAACGCCAAAACTAATGGGACGAAAATCACGGCTTACCTCACCGATTCTACAGTCATGGATATGATGGTCACAGCACTTGGTCTTTTTAAGGACGCTGCTCCAATAACCGGAAAAGTGAGAAATCGTGATCGTAAATGGAAAACAAACACTATTTCAACGTTTTCGAGTAACATTCTAGCAGTTTTGAACAGGTATGTGCGTTTTGAAAATACTTGAACTCATTGACTATTTCTTATGTTTCTGGTAATGTTTTACTCCTCGTTTATAAAAAATGATGATGATATGAATACATAACACATAAAAGTAGAAATAATGTACACAAATTTTATATACAAATCTATTTTAAACCTAACTTTATTCTAAATAGTTTTTCAAAAGTTAAAAAAAAAAATTTGAATAAGAATCCATTTTTACAACTATTCAAAACTTTACACATATACCTAGATATTTCCTGAAATAATTGAATTTCACTTAGGTAGAAAATAATAATGTATTAAAATATAAAAAAAAACATACATATGTAACTCAATTTTAATGTTTAAACCCAATGCAAATAATGTTTTGTATTCAAATTGTGATAAAGCTATAATTATTGTTTATTTTGCAGGTGTGGAAATACAACAGACGATTTTAATGTTGTATTTTATTATAATGAAAAGCCACTGAGAACAATTTGCAATAAAGGAGTGTGCAGTTGGAAAGAATTTGAAGATATATTTACTCCTTTTCTAGACACAAAAATAGATTTTTGTTAATTCGTTCTTCACAGTAATTCTTTAAGTACGGATATTAAGAAATAATTACATACGTCGTAACTGAATTGGCAAAATAAGTCTATGAAATGAGACATACTAAAAGGGTGTTGCCTAATGATAACATAAAGATAAAAACTAATAAAATGTTAACTTACCTTACTCAGCTCATTAATAGTTTAATTTTCTTTTCTTTACCAGACGCAAAAACAAAAAATGATTACACAGACAAAATAGTACTAACTTTTGTTCCAATAATTTGTAGCCGAAAGTACTTCAGAATCTGTCATTACTACTATTTTTCTCTTAATAATTTTTAGGGACAATGACAATTACAAATAAATAATAATAATCATCTGAATTACAGTCATTGTTGCAGTACAACTCTAGATTTATTTAAAATGTTTAAATAAATTATTTTTCGACATAATGTAAACCTTGTGTTTTAATAGTATTTTAAAAATGTATGTAAAAAAATATATGTGTATCTCCTTCACTCGGTTACACACAGCGCAAGCGCTGTTTCACACCGGTTTTCTGTGAGGCTGTGGTATCTCTCCGGTTGAGCCGGCCCATTAATGCTGAAGCGTGGCCCTCCCATGGTAAAACGCTAATGTATATATTCCTGTTTGCTATATAAATATAGGGTACGGATGTAGTACAGCTGTTCTCATCCTTCATAGTTTTAGGTACAGAGTGGCACACGGTGTGGGTTTAGTCGGTTTTAAACCTTGTTGGGATAACGGCCTAAGGAGGTTTTGTACATTTGAATTTTAAATTTTAATAGACATGGTTATAACTTATACATTTGAATATTTGTATAATTTTTACGGTATAGGTAAGTAAATATCATCCCCCAATAATAGCTGCAATCAAAAGTGCATTGCCGTTGTTTTTTTTTTTTAAAAGACAACTACTCCACTAGGACTAACATATATGGAGTAGACATTAAGAATAACTAGTCTCAGAACAATGATTATGCGAATCATACAAATTGTGGATGTTCCATGTGTATTGTGGATTTGAATCCACAACACTGAGTGCAATAGAAAACGCCATGGTGACTCTTTAAACCACTATGTAAGATGCAGCGGTGTATTAGTCATCCAACGCTAAAATATCTGTTTTAATAATATAACCTCTATATGTATTGTAGTAATGATGCGAATGTCATCTAAAGTGTTGTCCGTCTTGGACATTGGACAACACTTGGCGCAGCAGAAAGCGACGAACCGCTCATCACACATCAGTCATCATCATCAGTCACGTACAGTGACTGCATGACTGATAAGCGATATGTATGTGATGTATATGTTATAAATAATTCTCTTGTCACGTTCTTGCTCACGATGAACTCCGAAACTATCTAACCGATTTTAACGTATGTTTAAGTCTGTGTTATAGTGGCGTGCCTAAGATAGGATAGTTAACATCACTCTTAGACATTTAGATTGAAAGGAGACGATGGCGAAATCACGTAGGTCAGCTAGTATCTAATATTTTAAATTGGTTACATCTATCTCAATAGTACCTAAAGGTTGACTGTAGGAAAACACCGTTATGAATGGAATTCGGTTCGCTTTATTCAATACTAGCCGACCCACGTAACCTCGTTTGCGGCTCCTATTGCCCGGCCGTAGCATGATAATTTTCCCCCGTTTTTGTAACATTCTTCATTGGTGCTCCGCTCCTATTGGTCTTAGCGTGATGATATTAAACCTATAGCCTTCCTCAATAAATGTACTATCCAACACTGCAAGAATTTTTCAAATCGGACCAGTGGTTCCTGAGATTAGCGCGTTCAAACAAACAAACAAACTCTTCAGTTTTATAATATTATAGTATATATATAGTATAGATATATATTTATGTGAAGTATGAGCAAGTAATCATAAACGCCTATTAGTTATTTCTTACAATATGTAGGTGCTGATTTCAATGTGACTGTTGTCAAGGTTGATATGTTATTTGTAGCATCTTGCTGACCTAATGTATTCTTATACCTATTTTGGGAAGTTGTTATTTCTACAGTATTTTAACGTCAGCTATACATATTAATCCAAAAAATAAAAGACAAATATGGACTTCACCTTTTTTGTGTACACTTAATCAGCATAATCCTACTAATATTATAAACGCAAAAGTTTGTAAGTATGGATGGATGGATGTTCGTTACTCTTTCACGCAAAAATTACTGAACGGATTTGGATGCAACTTTACAGTAACACACTACAACAGTAACAGTAACTTATATATCAGAATAACACATATGCTGCTATTTGCCGTGATAACCGACATACACGCGGGCGGAGCCGCGGGCAACAACTAGTTATATAATAAAACTAGCTGAACCCCACGGTGTTACCCGCGGTCATTGTTGTACCGCGAGGAACAAAAAATGTATGTAGTAAATAGTCAAAAAAAAGTACCCTAAGTTACTGCCCGGATCATCAGCTACCTGCCAGTGAACGTCCCGTCAAAATCCGTCCAGCCGTTCCAGAGATTACCCGGAACAAACAGACAGACAGACAGACAAAAAATTTTTAAACTACATTTTTGGTATATGTACCGTGTATACATACATATGCATTTAGTAAAAAGCGGTTATTTTAATATTACAAACAGACACTCCAATTTTATTTATTTGTATAGATATACCTAAAGAAGATTGAGTGATACATGAATTTGATTAAAACAATACAATTATTCCAAAGGAATGCAGGAAATCATTGACAAACAATCGTCATGAGCTATTGAAGTAATTCATTACCTACATGTCTAATGAAGATTATACATTGTAAATGAACTAATTAAGACAATAGAAGTATAAGTAAATATACTATTCATGTCATTATTGCATGTTTGATTAAATAAAAATGTAAGAACATATCTACTAGATACATTTCTAAATAGCTCCTAAAACGTTTCTCGCTAAATCCTTACATTTTACTTCAAAAAACTTCAAAAAAGTAGAAGGTACTTAATTCGACTGTATTTTTTATGTTACCTCAGTACTTTCGACAGGGTGAACCGATTTTGATAAATATTTTTTTATTTGAAAGTTGTACTTCCCATATCAATTTGTTTTTATTGATGTTGTCGTTTTTCACGTTAGATTTTTTGATTTTAAAATTAGTTATTTTGCTATTAGCTTATCAATTCATCATGTTTTTCTAAAAAGAAGTCTGAGATTTTTTCCAGTAAAAAGTAAATTAATGTCTTAGTGAAGATATATTTCACTTTAAATAATTCAAATATAAATTACATAGTTATCTATATTATAAACAACTGAGTGCAACTTGGAATAAAGTTTTTTAATACTTTAATAACTTCAAAAAGTTTTTAAGTTATAAAAGTTTTTTAACCGCAACTGCAACCGCCTCGGTTGCGCCTGCTGCTGTTAGCACTTAAACTTAACTTAAAGGAAGGAAAGTGAATAGGTAAAGCGCTTGTGTCCCTACAGAGGATTTGGCCTAATATCTACCTTCTTTTTTAACTTCTGGAAACCCTTTCGGGCCGTCACCCCACCGGGGTTTGCGGCGGTGCGGTGTGTCGGAATCGAGCCGACTAAAACCACACGGTGTGCCACTCTGCGCCTGAGACGGGAGGGATCCAGGAACTGCTGTTATTAACACATCCGGACTCTCAGTGCAGAAGCGGGCACCGTCTGCTGGTAACTCTGAATTTAGGCGACGTACGGCACCCGCGTAACGTCGGCTTCTTGCGGGTGGCAACTAAAGCGCATAGAGACGAAGGTTTTCCTCTCGTCCGTCCGTCTCGACCATCCGCAGCCACACTCAGAGCGGCATGAGGCGCTGATATGCAAGCCTCCGCCGCCCGGTTTGCCGGCGGCGGATCGGATTTTTTTAAATGTATTAAATTTTTATAGTATGTAGGACAAACAAGTCATCGTAACAAACAAAACAGTAAGTAGCTATCGCCAATCAAATTTCAATAAATGTATGACATTTTTTTTAGGATATCAATTTCTTGAATACCGGTTAGAGTAACTGAGCACTGTGTTCATTTTGTCAATTTGCTGCATATTGCTCATATTATAATAACAGGCGTAATTATTATTATTTTTTCACAAAAACCTAGACACAAAACAAACAACGTTCGCGCTGTCGTGTTTCGTTGTGAGTGCGAGACCGGAGGCCCAATGATGCCGCAGCATCATAAGGCCGCCATGATGTGGGTCACCATGCTGCATTGTCTGCATTTGCAATGATTAGCATGAAAAGCATAAGCAGAATCCAAAAGTGGTGGTCACCACGACCACCACTTTGATTCTGCTTATGCTTTTCATAAAAAAACGCTTTTTTGTAGCGACGATGGAACGAATGGACTCAGAATTTCGAACATTTTTTTTTAACTTGATCTATCCTGAATTTTCATTTACAATAAAAATAATTAACTTATTCATACTAATATTCTAAACGCGAAAGTTTGTAAGTATGGATGGATGGATGGATGGATGTTTGTTGCTCTTTCACGCAAAAACTACTGAATGGACTTGGATGAAACTTTACAGTACAACACATAGGCTACTAATTGCTTCGATAATCGACATATACGCGAGCGGCAACTAGTATTACAATATTTCGCTAAAGTTTGTACAACATCAAGAAAACCTCGAAATTAAAGCTGAGGAAAGACATAAACATTGTTTATTATTTGTACTAAATTTATCTTTCCGTAGTAAATTCTATAACTTATTGATATAATAGAATTAGAAATTATATTACTATTAACTTATTTTGCTTTCTTTTATTATTTTCTATGTAAGAAATAGAACTCCTTAGATCAAAATCAAAGAAAGAAAGTTTTTGTAAAAATTTTAATACGACATTAAGGTATATGTATCAACTATCCATTATGTCCCAATGCTGGGCTCGGATCTCCTCTCATCAGAGGGTTAAGGCCATAAATACACGCTTACCAAGTGCGGGTTGGGGACTGGCAAGATGACGTTGTGGCTACTTAATTTTGCCGTTGAATGTTTTAAGCCGCCCAAAGGCCTTTGACTAAGCTTCACAACTGTTATCCTACGATAACAGCTGGGAACGACTTAACGTGATAACAGCTTAACGTGACCTCCGAATCACGAAGACGCTCATGGTATCATGCCACTAGCGGCCACCCATCGTGGTGACCGCGCCATCGTTACTTACCCTCGGTCATTGTTTCTAATCACCAAGTGCAACTGGGCTAAGAGCGCCTCGCAAAGGTATATATTGCCTAGACAAAAAGTAAGTAGATACCTATTTTTGTATCCTGGTTTATCTTATTAACCACTTGAAATGACATGTAGTACGATATAATAGTTTCACATTGGTCTGGACACCTCTAGTATCCCACAGCCAAGTGTGCCAAGTGCATTTTATAAAAGTTAACGTTACTAGAAAACTAACAAATGTATGTGAATGAAGTCTCTCAAAGCTAAGTCATGTTGTCAAAATAAAATACTAGTCAATTATCTAGAAAAATATAGGCTCTTTTAAGCTCTATGTCATAAAAAGCCTGGAATTTACTTCGACGCGATGATTAAACATTATTAATATTGTAATAATTAAAACAGAAACAACTTGCCAGTTTGACTCATTTGAATAAATTGAATGTCATCAATTGAGATGCGAGTAGTAACAATATAGATAATTTTATGGATTTGGGTTTCCAAATGAACTTCACAAGACGTCATTAATGTAAAAAATATTGAATGAGCATATATAATGATGCAATTTTGCTAGAAACAGAGCTTGCATTGAAATTAGCTTAGTCGTCTCATGTCTTCGTGAATCGACGACCGTGATCGGATTTCGAGCAATGCAATAATATAATTCCTAGTTAAAATGAGGTTTATTTTGTTATTTGTAACTCTTTCCTATTTAAATGTTGTGACGTCAATGTTTTGTTACTGGAATACAGGATGTCCGTACAAATATTTTGGTGCTAAAACTCCTTATAATTTTGTAAGAGGAGATATCAGGGATTCCGTAATCAAAATTACAGGTGAGTTACGTCAGCATCACTATTAACAAAATTTCAATTTATTTTCATTCTTGTGTAGATTTTGAAGATAAAACTTCTTTAGACACATCGAGCACTTTTTGAATGAACAAAGAATATGGAACTCGCGTCATTGTCACCGATCGCTTTCCAGGAGCTATATGTATACTGTATATCTATGTGTACTTTTTGGGTGAACGAAATGCGTGTAACTCTCGTCATCGTCATTGCACGTTTTACATGACCTATATGTATAGGTACTGTGTTCATTAACACTGCTTTACAAACCAAAAAATCTAAAAAAAATAATATAATCTAATAATTTGACTATACAATTCACAAGTAACTTAGTTTTCACTTCTATCGGCAGCCCCTAAAGACAGCCCCATTTTTTTTAGATTGTTATTAAAACATTTGGTGTCATTTTAGTCCACTTCTAAAAATAGGTATCTGGGAAAGAATAGCATCGGCCCGTGGGGGTTTCCACAGGTTAAAAAATAAAAAAGATAGGATTTAAATAACATTTTAGTCGTAATTAGATTTACACAAAATTATCTGTAGTTCAATTACATATGGCAATGACAAATAAATATGGCATTTAATGAAAACGGAAAAATAATTAGTTTTAAAAGATCGATTTCGCATTTCTATATTTTACGTGGGCCGTTTCAAATAGGCGAAATCGATTGGAATCGATAGGAAAAGGAGGAGAAATACCAAAACCTCAAAGAAAATTTTGGTTTTAAAGAGTTTATCTTTGCTTTTCACTAAGTGCGTGAGGTTACCGGCGCCACAAGCTTCATCATTTGATTCTGACTTACCATAACCCGTTTGTTCCCCTATGCCATAAAAAAAGTTTATGAGTTTACACTCTTTCTTTGCCCTGTATTATCTTTGCCCTAACAAATATATTAAACTGGTTTATAGCCTTAAAATGGGTATTTTTTTAGTATTAACGCAATTCGTAGCAGTTATGTATACACTTTTTTTATCGAATAGCCTGCCATGAAAATGACTCTACTCTGCCTGATGGAGAACAAAAGCAAAATCCAATAGTGGTGGTCACCATACTCATTGAGAATGCAACAATGCGGTATGGTGACCCACACTATGGCGGCCTAGTGGTGCTTCTGCATCATTGGGCTTCCAGTCTCGCACTCATCAACGAAACACAAATGCTGTCATTTCACGTTGACCCAGTCGACCACGACCCGGTCGAGCACGACCCGGCCGGTTCGTGCTGAAATCAGCGTGGCTCTACTACCTACTGACTAAAGTTAATACGAACTTATATTTGTATCATCATCATGATCATTATCAGTCCGTTGCAGTCCAACACACACACACATACTACAGAACCCGGTATTTATTTGTATTAACTTACTTAAATAGGGAGACTATTACAAATAAAATACCATGCCAAATATACCAATAGATTGAACAACTTCAAAAAAACTCCAAGATCAAGGTCAGCTGCGTACGAGTTATTGTAATTATCTCATTGTATATTTTTTCCATTTTGTTAGTTGAGCATGTGCTAGTGTGTGCATTATTTCCCAAGAAAGATAAATCCACGAGGAACTATTTCCATTATCACAAACGTTTTGTAACTTTAACAGGGCCGATAGAAACAACTTTTACTAAATAATGTATTGGTATTACTAAATACATTTGATTTCACTAAACTGACCTTAACTATATAGATGGAGGAGAATGTTAGATTGTATAATACGGAGTAGACATTTACAATAAAATTCTAATAAGAGTATTATCCACTTATCATACTTAGTACAGCTATAATAATCAATACAACTTCATAATACCATTAACAATAATATTCCCAAACTTATTCCATAGATTGCGAACCAATTAGCATTTGGGCGTTCATGCGAAATGGCAAAAGAAATCCTAGTAAGCAGACTGCAAAAGACATGAAAGAGGCAATTTTCATAAAAGATTACATTGTAAATGCTTACGAAAATGGCAGTAGTACACTTTGTGCACAAGATATAGATAATTTACGCAACTGGGTTCTTGATGAAAAAATGTTTGATCAAACAAACCAACTTTCCAAAGAAGGCTTTGATGAATTGTTAGGAATAGGGAGAAGATTGAAAGAAGCATTTCCGAACTTGTTGTCTAAATTAAGCAAAGCAGAATACACATTCCGTTCAGTGAAAAGTAAATGGGTACAAGACAGTATTGAAGGATTTGTTGAAGGTCTAGGTGACAAAAACTTAAATATTGATCCACCTAGGGATGACTATGATAATTTAGCGGTAAGTTTTGAAGTAACACATTAATAACAATGTTTAACTATTATAGCAGACATGCTTCATAATTTGTTAGAAGCTTGAGTTTCGATTGATGGTTGTAAGTTACCTCTGATAGTAGTTCATCATCAGCATATCGCAGTCCACTGCTGGACATAGGCCTCTCTCATTGGACGCTACGGTCTCCACTCAAGAACCCGTTTACCCCAACGGTTGTCGGTTCTACGGCAAATATGGCCAGCCCATTGCCACTTCAGCTTGCTAATCCTGTAGGCTATGTCGATGACCCTGGTTCTCTGCCGGATAATCTCGTTTCTAATACGATCCCTTAGAGAAATACCGAGCCCTCTCCATAGCACGCTGAGCGACTTTAAACTTGTGGGATAACTGTGCCGAAAGTGTCCACGTTTCGGCTCCGTATGTTATTACGGGAAGGACACACGCATTGAAGACTTTCGTCTTAAGGCACTGTGGGTTCGACGATGAGAAGACCCGACAAACGCTGTCCAACCTAGCTGGATTCTTCTCAAAGTTGTTACAACCTAACTGCAAAATCTGCCCGAGGTATACATATTTTTGAACAACTTCGAGAACGGCACCGTAGTGTAGGCCCTGCAGCGTCTCTGCAATGATGATGATGTCGTCGGTAAATTGCAAGTGAGAGATGTATTCGCCATTGATGTTGATGCCACGTCATTTCCAGTGCAGCATCTGAGCAGAGAAGTCCTCCATCACATTAGTGAATAATTTCGGGGATATAACGTCCCCTTGTCTCACTTCTCGATGCATTGGTATGGATGGTATGGATTAGACGGACATAGTGGTAAAGCCACCACTATGTCCGTAGTAAAAGGCTACGGACTACAGTACAAATTACTTTTAAAACTTCCGTTATTTTTTCCTGTTTTGTTTTCTGTGTTTTCTTTAATTATGAGGAATATAGAGCTTAGTCATTAGACGCTGAATGTCGGTCTTAATCGTGCCATTAAGTATCACTAAGAACTTCTAACTATTAATCATCTTTTTAACAATAAAGAGGCAAATATGTAGCATGTTTTTAATTTCTTATATATATCAGATTTCATTTCTTGCTTAGAGTTTTAGGCAATCTTATGTCATTGAAGAGATTTTAGACTTTATCATGTGGACTGATTATAATTTGACATAATCGTTTTTAATTTTCAGCCATATAAAACTTGTACTAAATACCTAAAAGATGTAGAAAATAAAAATGAAACTTATTCAGAAGCAGAAAAATATCTCATTCATTCAGAATTTCTTGCGGTGAGTGATGTAAAATGTTTTAGTGAAAGAATATTTGAATATGTTGATTAAAAAGTATTTGATATTTCAGTCAAAGGATAGGCTACAAAGGAGACTCGGAATTAATTATTCTATAGCAGATGTAGACATGACTGCTTTGTGGGATTGGTGCCGATTAACTTCGTCTGGTATTCAAAATGAATTTAGCCAGTGGTGTGCATTATTCACTACAGAGGACTTAAAAGTTTTAGAGTATCGAGAAGATTTAGAGCGTTACTACAAAAGTGGCTATGGTGTATTAATGAATAAGATGTTTGGAGAGACCGTACTCTCAGATCTACTGAATAGTTTTCAAGATGCTAAAAATAATGGGAAGAAAATCACTGCTTATTTCACTCACGCTCCTATGATGGATATGATCTATACAGCGCTAGGATTATTTAAGGATCCCTACGAATTAACTGGCGCAGAGAGAAGGCCGGACCGAAAGTGGAGAACTAGCAAATTTTCGACATTTTCAAATAACCTCATAGCTGTACTGAATAGGTAATTGTTTATTTTTAATTACTTTCGTTAGATTAAATAATGTTTGAATACTTCTTCACCTTAAATGCTTATGAAAAGTACATTAAATTGAACTCTCTGTAAATATTAAGTTTGATGATCTAATACAGCATATTATATATTTAATTATACGAAATATTGTTCATAGATGTGGCAAGCAACGGGATGAAGATTTTAATGTTGTATTTTACTTAAATGAAGAGCCGCTCAGAACTATATGCAAAGCAGGAGTTTGTACCTGGAAGGAGTTCGAGGACAAATTATCTCCTTTTTTGAACACAAACACAGAATTTTGTGAATAACATTTACTTTTACTGTTTTATAACCCCAAATGCAGCCTTCATTAAGTTATGTGAATATGAATATTATTTTGAATTCATGAGCTTATGTTTTGTTTTATTTATTATTTAAGTGAACGTAACATAGAATGTTAAATATAAAGATAAGATCTTACTGAAATCCAGGTATTGTTAATTTCTAGTAAATTGGATCAAAACTTAACATACATTTAACAGTACAGAGAATGTGAAAAATGTTTTCAAATATTTAAAAGTGAAGGTAATTAAGCGAGCTTATTTGCTTTCTCAAAAAGAGGTAATAATAATAATAAACCTATTGTTTTGATTGAGAACCTTGTTGTATTTATAAAATTGTTACATATAGAAAAATCTAAGAGTAAGAATAATTAAATATATAACCGAAGAATATAAATAGGTCCTACCTATCTAATTATCTCTACAATTCTTGACAAATACAATTCATCAAAATCATGGTAACAAATCTTAGCAAACTTTTTTAAGCGTTGTGATATTATACATTTATAGGGTTAATTAAATATGCATCCTTTTTATAGCATTTTATTTAATCTTGTTACAAGAATTTGTAATGAAAGTGACTTCCTTTCATTAAGATATAACTCGGCTATTTCATTTTAATTTAGATATCGTGCTAACTTACACCATAAAATGGATTTTGATTTTAATCTTAAAGACATTCTAATTTAGTACCTTAGAGTATACTTGTTATTTGGACTTTTATTACACTACAGTTTTTCAGAGGCAATGTGATGAAAAAGTTTTGATGGAGGTCGTGCAATATAGCCGTGGCAGATAAGAGGTGGATAACCGCTTTAGGGTTACTGCGATGCTCTCTTGAGAGTGGTAAGGGTTTTACATGAAATTATGCTATCGCTTGGAAAACACAATGGAATATTTCCATAAAAGGTAGGCCTTTTTAAATCTTATACTTCACTACAGGCTTAGAAGTAATCTGTTACTTACGATTACCAAACTGAAAAACAACACAAAAATTACACACAGAACGTAAATATCACTCAGAAGTATTGCTATATTGTTATTTTTCTTAATGTTGGATCTAATGTATGAATCTACTGCTTATATTTGGACCTCTTTGCAACAAACATATTTGTAACTGTGTAATTTATACTTGGGAAGATACTGGCTCCCAACATACAGCTCCCGCTAGTTTAGGAGTCAGGGCTTATATTTATATTGTTGAATGTAATTTGCTGCAATAAAGAATTTATTATTATTATTATCTCTGCACATTCTGGGGCAAAAATTAGACAACTCCTTTACAAACCATATTTACATTTCTTTGTTAAACTCATTCTAGTCTATCAAGTTTACGTCTCATTTTTTTCACGGTCATGCTCACGTTCATCGTAATATTTAAAATTTGCTTCAATTCAAGAGCAAAAAAGTTTTATACAAATATACAATCCTCATTTTTTATTAAAAGTTATACCTGTCGCTGTTAATCATGTTCAAAACATCAATCCATCAAATTCGAAGATCAACGGCCTGGACATGTCGTCTAAAAGGATCCTAAATTATTTTTGCAATAAAAAGTATATGTTGTTTTGAGTTTTTTGTCTATATTACCAATCAATATTATTAATAACCCATTGCAGTTTTAATTTACCTTCATTTAACTCTAACTCTTCATTTAAATTTAACTCTCACGCGTCCTACACGGGTCATGTTATAATGAACTACTTTTGTCCGCGGCACTGCCCATGTATACCACATCATTTTTCGTATTGATATGGCGACAATGTTATACGTTAATGTTATATTGTAATGTTGAGTTTCTAGACTGTACTATATTTTATACCTTTCCTCGTACCTAAATCTCGGAAACAGCTCAAACGATTTTCATAAAATTTTATATAAAGGGAGTTTCAGGGGAATCGATCTTGCTATTCAATTTTAGATAATTTACCTAAAAAAAATGTCGAGCAAAGTAAGGTCATTCAGGTATAGTTTTTTATATAAAACTAACTATAATAAAAGTGACTACTTCGTATGCTTAAAAGATTGCATAAATATTCTCCGATCCATTAAATAAACTACTGGTTTAAGTATAAAAATAAAACTTAAAACGTATCTCGAAAAGTTAATATCATTTTATTATGTTATGCTGACTTAACACTCAACAAATATTTTAAGAACGATCTTCTTAAATATCGTGTCATTCACTTTCATATAATTAATGAAGACATTTGCTAACATTGTTTTATTTAAGGACGTGCATGATATTAAGAATATAAAGGTCACTAGTTCACCTTATACGACTATACATAGTTCTTGACATGTTTTGCATATTATACAAAACAAGCTCTGAGAAATTCAACAATGTGTAGGTTTTATGGTTTTTTAGATTGTTTTATAATGTATGTGAGCAAGGCAAATACTGTGCTATTTCTGAATTTGATCAATGGCAATTTATATTACGCCATGTTTAAGACTAGGATCTCACTTCTTTAGAAGTTTTAAAATGTTTAAGTACTTAATTGAGAATATAGACATCTAGCTTCTAGTTACGGCTCGGATATCGCGTTAAAAAGTAGTCAAGGTAATATTTAAATGAATGAGTTATATAACTGTAAACTTTTATAAAAATTCATACAGTAGTCTTTGCGTGAAAAAGTAACAAACAACCATACCTACTAACAAACTTTCGCATTCGTAATATTAGTAGCACTAGCATAATACTAGTGGGAAGTATTTGTTTGTAGTACTTATTTAATACTAGCTAAACTCCGCGGTTATTGTCCGCACCGCGGGTAACGGCGCGGGACGAATCTAGTCTAAAAAAGTAGCTATTCCTCAGATCATCAGCTATCTGCCAATGAAAGTCCCGTCAAAATCGATCCAGCCGTTCCAGAGATTATCCGGACCAGACAGACAAACAGTCTTTTATGTAGGACATTACTACATAAAAGACATCTCACACAGCTTCAAATACTAATCTTTTATGTAAGCTTATGGAGCCATAAACTATTTTGTATTTATATTTTTGTATAATAAGTCAATTTTTTAAACGAAAATGCTTTTGCTTTAAAGGATTAAAATATTGTAAATAACAATCTCTACTTTTCTCAGTAATACATCCCTTAAACTAATTAAAAGAAACGCGCTTAAGTGTCAATTCCCCTTCACAAGCCGTAAAAGTTTAGTGGATAAAGGTAGCTACAGTGTTTATGGGTGTAGATTTACCAACACGAATCCGCTTAATTTATTACTGCAAACTAGAACTCTTTTACTCGTATCCGTACTGCTACATTTTTGTTAGTGAGAGCAAAACGGAAAAGTTCAACATAATTTAAATTCAGTTTAGCAACATGTATTTATTTATTTATTTTATTTATTCAAACTTCCTGCAAACATACTGCACAAGGCGGACTTAATGCCACAGGCATTTTCTTCCAGTCAAACCTTTGGGTGTTGCAAGACTGTGTGTGGCAGGCGTATTTTAAAGGTAATAGGAAAAATCAATTAAATACATCACAAAACTAAGGATTCTACGTATCGATTTATACACAATACACATATACAATTTATACATACATACACACATATATATAAATAGATAAATATACATACATACACATACGAGTATATACACATTCAAAATACACATATAGAGTACTATTCTGATGACTCCGACAACAAGTCTCTATAGAACTTCCGTATTCTAAGCTTAAAATTGGATCGGCTAGTGGACATCCTGGTTTCTAATGGGAGTGTGTTCCAAAGAGTGACGGCTTGAACTAGGAAAGAGGAATGGACGATACTCGAAGTATGGGAAGGACAACGAAGGAGAAGATTGTGAGAAGAGCGAAGATTTCTATTATGGTTAGAGCAGATATATTCTAGTTGGGATTTTAAGTAGGTAGGTGAGTTCGGTGAGTGAAGAAGGGAGTACAATAAAGTAAGAGCCCTCGAACTGCGGCGCTGTCTTATTGGTACCCAGGACAGTTGTGTACGGTAAGCGGATATGTGATCATACTTTCGCAGATTGAATATGAATCGAATGCAATTATTGAGAAGTCGGTCTAATTTATTGAGCAGATCTGCATTCAGGTCGAGATAACACACATCACCATAGTCGATAAGTGGAAAAATTAAACTCTGCACAAGCATCTTTTTTGTTTCTACGGGTAAGAAATTTTTCAGACGATAGAATATGCGTAAAACATTTGTAACCTTCTGACAGACGCTAGTTACTTGTGTTTGCCAGTTCAAAGTCGTATCGATGTGCAAACCGAGATCCTTGACCGATGCACTAATCGGTAAGACAGTATCATCAAAGATGATTTCAGTGATACTATCAGACTCAATTCTGTTCGTCATTCTAGGACTCCCTATGATGATAGCTTGGGATTTTGATGGGTTCACCGTTAAGCCAAACCTACTGGACCAGTTTCTAATGGTCTCTAAGTCTCTGTTGACACTACCTATAGCTTCATTCAAATTTTCTACTCTTGCGTGTGAGTAGATTTGCAGGTCGTCTGCATACAAGTGATACGCACACTGAAGCTCACGGGTCACGAGATCGATAAATAGTGAAAAGAGAAGAGGAGAAAGAATGCCGCCTTGTGGAACACCAGAGTCGAGTTCGGCCCACGTCGATGAAGATTCATCGGTTCGGACAGACTGCTGGCGTCCTCGAAGATAGGATGAGAACCATTCCAGTGCACCATCAGCAATCATGAAGTGGGTTAGTATCGTTAGCAGGATATCGTGATTCACGGTGTTGAAGGCGTTTGAGAAATCGATAAGGGCCAGTACAGTTATTTGGCCGTCTTCTACAGCCGCCTTGATATCAAGAGTCACTTTAAGTAGCGCTGTCTGTGTACTATGTCCAGGTCGGAATCCTGATTGATGTGCGTTGAGCAAGTTATTATTATAAATAAATAGTGAAAGCTGTTTATGTACGCAAGCTTCTAGGATTTTTGAGAGAAAAGGAAGTATAGATATCGGACGAAAGTGAATAGGAAGAGAGGGGTTGGACACTTTGGCTAGTGGACGGACGTAAGCCTTGCGCCATAAGGTTGGAAAAGTATTAGAGTCAAGGGAGTAATTGATCACGTAAGTGATGGCTGGTAGAAGTTGTTCCAGAATAGTGGTCACCATGAAACGGCTAATTTCATCGCAACCAATGGCGTTAGATGTGATGGCCATGATAAATTGTTTAACCTCCTCTGGTGCAACTGGAGAAAAATCAAACGGGTTTATATTAGGCCTAGGCAGACGAGCCACACAGTCCATTGTTTGGACTTTGCTTTGATGATCCAATGTGGTGGTTGTGGTGAAGTGGCGATTGATATCATCCAAATCAATGTCCTTCGGAAAGTCTGCATGGCGCTCTCTACCAATGCCAAGAGTCCCTAAGAACTTCCAAATTTCAGCTGAGGAAGAGGAAGAAATTTTATCGAGAATGTGGCGGCGTTTAGCGTTGCGTATCACTTGATTGCACTTATTTCTAGCAGTCTTATAGGCGAGCCAGTTCCCATCACAACGATTTTTCTTAAAGCGCCGAAAAGCACGATCCCTATTCCGCATTACGCTGCGGACACTATCCGTAAGCCAAGGTGCGGGAGGACGTCTTAATTTAATTTTTTTGACTGGTGCATGATCATTATATAAGTTCAATATGTTACTGTTCAGTATTTCGACCATTTCGTCGATGGTGCCTGCTGTCTCTAAAGGTTCCCAATTAATACGAGAAGCGTCCTCTCGAAGTTTCTCCAAATCCATGCGCCTGAAGCAGCGTCTTTGCGTAATTTTAGCTTTAGGTTTCGGTGTTTTGAGTTTATAGGTGATAAAAATTAGGTCATGATGTGAAAAACTGGGTGCCAAGTATTGTCCATGTGAAATAGTTTTCGTAAGAGACGACGTAATAATAAGGTCCAGTAGGGTGTCTTCTCCATTTATGTTGTGATGAGTAGCTTGTAGCGGCAGAATATGTAAACTAGTGGACTCCAATAAATGTAATAGTTTACGGGAACGGGAGTTTTGAGATAAAAGATCAGTGTTGAAGTCTCCCATGATGATGTGATGCTCATACTCGGACCCCAACGATTCCACAACCGACTCGAATTCGGTGAAGTAATCAATGGCTGGGGGACAATATACGACACCTAGGATGAGTTTAGCTCCCCTGACACAAACCTCGAGAAAAAGATACTCAGCAGGCGAGTTTGGTGACGATTTGGAGAAAACCTTATATGAAAAACCGGAACGCAGGTAAATTGCAACACCACCGCCTCTTTTATTTACTCTATCATTGCGTATAAGAATATAGCCTGGAAGAGAGTAAGAAGTGGAGAGAAGTTGAGGTTTGAGCCATGTCTCAGAAACCAGGATAGCGTGCACGTTACAATCATGAAAAGATTCCCATAAATCACTAAAGTGACTGGGTATGCTTTGAGCATTTATGTGACAAACATGTAATTCGTTATTAGTTTTTTGAATAAATTTTCTACGCAATAAATCGCCGAGTGTATCAGTGATCGATATAAAACTCTCATTGGCTATCGAGTCCACAGAGTCATTGGCGGAGTAGTAAGATTCAACATCAGACATATGTATAATACAGAATATATATGATTAGTATGAAAATATAAATATATAAATATTGGGATAAAATAGATATAAATACTTTAACTATATTTGATAGCTTTGCAAATCAAATGCACCTACACCAGTGCACCACCTGCCGGCTCACACTGCCACTAAATTAACAATAAAACAATGACAAGTAAATCAATTACATACAAAGTTATTAACGAAAAAAGTAATAACACAAAACAATATTCATCAAAACACATATTTTCATTATGAAACACTAGTTCAGTCTAAAATAATAACATAAGATTTATGTAAAAAGTGTATGACTTAATAAGTACACGGAACGCACCCGCCAGAAACGCACTCTTCGTAAACGTCAAACATGACAAATTTTGACATGTACGTAAAACAAAGTTGTTGTGATTGAGGAATAAGATAAACAATGCTCCAGACAATGTCGCAGAAATATAAAAGATTTTAAATTATATAGCTGTATGAAGTGTCGAGAAAAGAAACTGAGTATGAATAATCTGTAAGATGCGCACACAGCGAAGGCCTGGAAGTTATTTCCTACGTGTCATGTCCTTGCTAACATTGGAACGGTTGTCCGATGTACTGCCACCTATCGCTACGCGGGCCTCGTCAGCTACCTTTGGATACTTTTGTATTAAGGGGTCCAATTCATCGAGTGACGTGATCTTAACCCGGCTTCCGTTTGGAGTTTTAACGACAATAACACCATCCTGAGTCCAACAACCCTTCACCCCAAAATGAAGACGTGCCCTAGCAAATGCGGACTGTCTGGCCTTAGTCAAATATTCTTTGACCGTGATACTTGTGCCCTTAAGCTTAGTTTTTACTTTCCACACTGCAGTCTTGAGATCCAAATGTAAAAATCTTACCAGTAAGGGCCGCTTCTGTCCTTTTTTGGGGCTTCCAAGCCTGTGGCAGGTTAAGATGGATGATTCTGTAAACTCCAAACCCAGCTTACTACTAAGGATATTCAGGGTGATATCTGTGCAGTTTTCTTTTTCGGCCTCGGGAACTCCAATGAAGACAAGTGATTTGCGTCTATGTCTGGATTCTATTGCATCAACAGTTTTAGAACAATCATCAATTTGTTTACGGATCAAACTGAGCATATTAAACATGAGCTCACGGAAGGTCCTAAACTCTTCAGCGAGCTTTGAAACAGTGTCTTTAGCTGGTGCACTACACTGTATCTGTGCCTCTAGTTCACCCATTCTTTTAGTGAAAATCTCCTCCAAGCTCTTCTGTGCAGATTCAATCACAGTAAGTTGAGACATTCTTGATGTTCTTGTCAATTAATAAAGCAGAATCAAATGTTGTGATGGTGCCAGTGAAAAGCTGACAGGTGGATGTATTTAATTGCTTGTTATGGCATCTACAGCTTTGCTAACATTTATACCTCCAAATAAATGTGATTTACACTGATCCAGTGAACCAAATTTGCAAATATGTTGATAATTTAATTAAATGATTTTTTACAATTATGCACATATGTGTTTAAGTTTTCTACACCTACCCGAAAAAACATACTATAAACATACACCGATATGTATCGCTGCAGTGTTTTAGAACTATCATTATCTGTGTAACTGGTTGCATCTAGGCTTTTGACATTGGAAATGTCTTTTCGTTCGCTTCTGTATAGGGTACGATTTCACGAAAAAGTGCGATCCTCTTATATCTAGGAGAGTTGTAAAGATAAAAAAGATTCAAAAGATGCGTATTTACAAGAGCTTAAAGGTGCGAAAAAAAACTTAAGAAAGTAAAATTTAAATTAAAAAAGTTAAAGGTTTGCCCTGTAGTCTAATCTTTTTGAAAACAGTCAAAAATTCAGAAGGACATTTTTCACATGACATTTTTGACTTCATGAAGTTCGCTATCGGTGTTTGTTGTGAATTATCAGGGTTATGAGAGTATCCTTTTTGAAACGGGAGTCTATAACGTGTTAACGGGTTGGAAGCCGAACCGGCGCGACATAAGACATCAGTAATATGTCGTCACTCTAGCAGCGCTCTTATGTTGAGGCACATCGAAAATTTGTAAAGTTGATTGCGGATCGAAAACAGAGAAGAACAGGAGTTATTCGTTGACGTTGACGAACATTAAAAATTACATCCTGTATTCGGACGCTCTGCAGAAATCGACTGGAGAATTTCAGCAAGTACATGCATGATAATTTCTTCGTTCACTCTCTGAACACCTATTGCTATGTGTGTGAAAGAATTTAGTGGAAAAAGGATTTGGTAACGTGAAAGTGTGCTGTCAAACTTGGATACGATCCGACATTGGAGAAGTATGCGGAACCTACATGAATGATCTTGTGTGCAGACAAACGCCTCTTTTGTCAACACTGAACGGTTTCGTGTATCCGAAAGAGGTCGGCCGACCACTGCTGCATCCGATCATCGAGATATTGATAGCGCCGCGTTTGTCTTTTATATCCATAAGGCATGTAAGATTCTTCGAAGGTTCGAGAAAGCTGTACGGCCAAGTAATCAATGTTCCCATGGATGTGGACACCATGATTTGAGTGCTGCCTCGTGCTTTGGAAGATGATTAAGCATTTAATGTCAGAATCAAAAAGAACCTGTTGAACAAGAGTTTTATATGGTCGAATTCGTTTTGAAGAGCATCGTAAAGGAATGTTTGAGATATCTCGTTAAAATGCCATTGTACAAGAGACACAATGTGCAGACCGCTCCAAATACAGTGACGCGGTGCTCGGCGTTCCCGATCCCATTACGGACAGTCTGAGCAAGCAAGTGATAAATGAGATCAAAAAACAGTGCTCGGTCGTGCTGGAGTACGAACAACAATCGGATGGAGAACAAATTATAGCCCTAATTCAAGAGACTCTCTTTTGGGGTGAAGATTACATCTTGACGATGGCGCTGAGTCAAATTCGAAATCGTTGGCTCTCGCATTCGACGGCGATGTCTTAGAACTGTCCTTTCCGTTAATATATTTGGGTGCGTGAAATATTAAGGTGCTGAATACTCAAACAATGCCTAGCACACTACCCATTTAACTTGTGGAGTTCAAGAAAGATGCATTGAAGTTCTCTAAGTGAAGGTAGAAAAATCTGGTTCTCAAGCCGAAATACATTCATGGCTAAACTGTAATTACTATCTCGGGCTTTAAGCTTACATGTTCCGAGTTTACGTTGGACACGTAGCTGGAGTTCCTGAGCTAACCGAACTAGCCGCAAGAGTTAACTGACGAGAGCTCGTCGCGTCAAACTGCTGTCAAAAAAAAAATCTGAAAAAAGCAAATGGGTCGCTGCCTATCAAAAATCGAGTGACGATGGCGGTGATGTGACTACCACTTCCCGAGTTGACTATAGATTAATCGTGTGATAATTTTCTTGTACTTTGAATATTAATATATCCTGATTATTAATCGAAAAATGAAATATGTATGTACTTATGTGCCACGGCGACAGTTATGAAAACTACGATATGCGGGTGGAAATTTAGCCATTTGTTTGTTCACAGGCGTTATGTCGAGAATACTTAAGTTAATCTAAGAATAAAACAATTATCACACAACGTTGTACTTTTATTTTGTAACCTTTTCCTAATCCCGACTTTCTCGTCGCTCAGCGAAAATATTTTTTCGAGTACCGTAGATTCATCATCAATGTGCTCGATAGTCGTGTGAGGTACGAAATCTGTGAATTATAATTGCTAATTATTTACGTAGTATATAATAATAATAATAATAATCTTTATGTCACAAATTTTTACAAATACAGGTTGCTTTATAATTAGATACAAGTAAAAGTATTACTCTTAAGGTAACTACTGATACTGTCTCCCAAACTAAGCAATATACTTGTGTTTTACGGTTATGGTGTTACGGTTTTTAAAGTCACCGTAAGATTTAAAAAACCGTTAGATTATAATCTACATGACATCTACATGTGATATACTGCTTACACTTTAACGTACTATTTTTCGATAGATTATAATGTATCGAAGTAAAACCGTTTAATCAGAATCTGCAGCGCGATCCGTCGCATACCATATCACAATTTGACGTAAGTACAAATAATACGATAAATTGTAAGCAGTATGTTACAGTTCACAATCTTTTGAGAGTTTACAATCTCGCGAGATACATTACAATCTAAGGGTTTTGACCATCTGACGGTAACATATACAGTAAACGTATCTTTATAGTATATTATACGTATGTAGAAACGTAGCTGCAGCTGTGTGTTCTTCAAGGTAGCTATAATTAGCTCAACTCAAAAAAAAGACTGAAATGTTGAGCACTAATGTAAAGAATAAACATATGAAAGGAACAAGAAGAACTATAAAGGCAGTACAATAATGCAAATTAGGCCTTACCTAGAAAAATTGCGTGCTATATGCAAATACCCTACCAGGCCAACAAATGCTACTTTTGTTTTTCTAATGTTTCATCAACACTAAGATCTAAGATAGGTGGACAATAAACTCTGACAAAATTCAATTTTCATTAGATGAATTACAAAAAATCCCACTAAAACTAAATTTAGGTCTATGAAACTTTTGGAATAAACTTGTAATTCTCTGCATATTAAATTAACATACATAGTAAAGAAGAAGAATATCAACCTGTACAAAACGAGTATTCCAGATCATAGCACTGCATTTCTTAAAGCTAGTTTTCTGTTAATAAAGCTACAGCTAAAGATTGCAATGTCAATTAGATGTTTCTCTAGGTATGCGCGTTACGTTTCACAACTGTTAAAACAATTGGCACACGTAAACAACATACATTTTAGACTTCACTTTCAAGTAGCTTTGCTGCGAAAAGTTAAACTTTCTTTGGAAATGGCGAACCAAGCCCGAAAAACAATACACGAAACAGTAAAAGGCTGCACTTGTAAGAGTTAAGTTTAAATAGTCTATCTGAATACAATAAACCACGCTTGTTTGTAACAGTGCTAATGCTAGAGTAATTTGTGATTCTGTTTAGTAAACCATATATAGGAGCTTAAACATATACTCATACCTACCCATAAATCTGTACCCTGACTGACATTTCGTTGATTAGCTGGCTTCCCTTGTCACGCAATCGCTAAGTGAAGGCTGCTTGACAAAAACAGGGTCCAGTGAGTAATTTATGAAATTGGGTTTTTCACACACGGCTTTTTGGGCGCCGCCGTATCATAAGATTATTTTTACGGTTCTTGCGTTGCAAATAAAGGTAGGATTGCTTTAAAATAGATTAGAATATTTTTTTAGTAGTTGCTTTCATTTATAACTTAATGATCAATATGAACTGAGCTTTACATTTTTTTCTCAGTAGACTAATTTATTCATTGACTCAAAAGTAAAACCCCGAAGAAAGAAAGACAAAAAATTCATTTAAATTGACAAATGAAATATTGGTTTTGCTAATGGATATTAAGCTTGTAAGCTTTTGTGTAATTTAAATAACATAGAAACATTTAACATACATGAATCATTAACATTAATCAATGTTGTGAACGAAACTTGAAGGCGTCGAAAATTAATTATGTTATCATAGTATCTTATCCAAGTCAAACAATTTTCTATCTTCCAAAAGACAAATTTATTTTATGACATCTCACTAAAATTTAAATGTAGAAATAACAGTCAGACAGGGTCGGATTAGTTTGGGATGAAAGGAAACAAAAATGATCATTTTAATTTTGTGACTTAAAATCAGACTGGTCTCCTAGATGCAGTTTTGAATGATTGACAGCAATCATTGCCTTTTCAAAATTCTAAGTAGGTTAGGTAGGCAGGTTTCTGTCGCTCACATCGGTTACCCAACATGATAGTTTGAATTTATTAATCATTTGTCAGATCTTTTCGAATAAATCAACGGTCTGATGCGTATCGGCATGAGGTTTGCTTTTTTATGCAGATGTCCTCTAGATATTTATTTTGTCTCTTTGGCACTCGTGACGAATAACTTTACTCAAACGCTCGTATTTTTTCTCAGAGGAATCAGGTTTTGGAATAGTTCATCAAATATCCAATCCTTCCTCGCATTAGTGGTTTTGAGCATGACCTTAAATATTATTAGATTTTTAGCTATTGTTTGTCTTTGTTCGGAGCTTTCAAGAGTCCTGGTTTGGGTTATAATAGTTTCTAAAAGTAATAATATTAAGATATTTCCAATTTTTTTATGCACCCTGCTACTGTGATGTAGTAAATCTTGTTACAATAGCGATTTCCGGGTGAAATGTATGTACGCAGTCTGCGCTTGTGATGTTTGAAACAGCCGTTAACAATCTTTCAGTTGTGGCTTACACAGAAATTGATGAACTTCTTAGCGCGTTTCGGATTCCCAGTTAACTCCTGAGTATGTGACGGATGTGTTCATCATTTAAGGAATGTCCTACCTTCACATTCCAGTCGCACTGGACGAGTAAGCTTTCACACTGTTATACGTATGTATATTATAGTAGGTACGATATAATTTAAGCAGCTGATCGACACTTCTCGAGATTTGATCGTGAGTAATTTGCAAACGCAAAGGATATTCTTTTAAAGAAGCATATTATATAATAATAGACTTAATTATAAAGTCCTAAATCGTGCCTCACACGACTATCGAGCACATTTGTAATTAATCTACGGAATTGGAAAAAATATTGTCGCAGAGCGACCTGAGCGTCGGAACAAGGAAAAGGTTATAAAATAAAACTACAACGTTGAATGATAATTATTTTATTCATAGATTAATAGTCGACGTGGTGCATAAGTATACATATTTCATTTTTCGAATAATAAGCAGGTCATAATAATGTTCAAAGTACAAGAAAATTATTACGTGACAAATCCTTAGTCAACTCGAGAAGTGGTAGCCATATTAGCCCTCGTCAGTTAACTCTCGCGGTAGGTTCGAATAGCTCAGGAACTCCAACTCCATGTCCAACGTAATCCCGGAACGCAAAGTTTGATGTTTAAATATGGCTTGAGTTCAGTTCTCATCATCATCACATTATAGTATCATCATCATCATCATCTCTACATTATAGCAATGCTAACTTGCTTGACCCAATTTTTTAGGCAACTATAAAGCCGGATCTCCTGCGACACTTTTTTTGTGTTTTCATGCACCTAACATCAAACATCTAACAAAACATGGGCAGAAAACATCCCTGTGTTCACCTGTTATTTTATTTGCTAACATTGGGATTGTGCATTTACCACCTAACATACTTCATTTTAATCATTGCGCAGGTAAATATTAATTGTTTTGATTTACAAATCGGATGTTGTCGACTTGCTATCCAGTGATCTTTTTCGTTATAATTAAGTAGCTGATAGTTATTCATTCATTTTCTTTATTTTAATTTCATGCTTCTCGTATAATGAAACTGAACATGTAAGAGCCAATTAATTTTGTAAGTAATAATTCCCTAGAATTACTACTTACAAAATTAACAAAACTACTCAAAGAGGCTATTAGCTGACTCTTATTTAAAATTTTCTATTACCATAAAATTTATTTTACTAGCAAATGCAGATTGTAATAAAATACTATCATCAAATTATTTTTACATTATTTAGCTTTAAAATTCCCTGAGTGAAACTTTAATGAAGTAGCGCAACTAATTTGGTACACATCGACGGAACTTAGTCAAGTTTAGACGTTTTCAACCACTTTGTTAATATAATGGTGAAGTTGTTCATAACTTCGCTTGCGGTAATAAAGTTTTTTTTATTTATGTATCCATAGATTCAAGACAAAAGGCCATCTATACCATTTTTTTTACCCCTGACAAATTTCATGTTCCACGTCACACTTGAGCACAATAATATCTTCTGCGTAGTTGGCTGATCTCTGATGAGACTGGCAACCGTGACCGCTGTCATCACATTTTCTAAAAAAAAGGAACATACGTAACATCGTATTAATCTTTGTTTGTTTTAGGATATTAATTTTATTAATATAGATTATTTCCATCCCACTAACAAGAAATGTTAGATTATTTACTTTTTTTAGGGACTAAAAATGTGATTTCCAGCACACGTACCATAAAGTTTTTGTACGGGAATAGTTTCAAATATATAAAGTAGTAACTTGATAGGATTAAAAATATAACTGGCTGGTTTAGTTTTAAAGTGTTATCTTCATGCATACAATCTTTTTACATGTGAACTATTACAATTTATGAGTTCAAATTAATTACCATGTCTGATCCTGTCAAGTAGTTTTAAAGTTGTAATTATCATTGACGATGTCTGTCGAAACAATAGGTATCAAATAGTAGTTAAATAATAAAGTAAAAATAAGGCAAGGTGTAAAAAACGAATGAACCAGACGTGTTACGAATAGTTTAGAATCATGTTAAACGTTAAGGTACCTACCCATTGTACATCTTTTGTTTAGTTATAAAAGTTAATGTATGGATATACTAGAATAAGTAAACAGTGTACATATATTACATTATATTAGTAAATTCAAATCCAATTTAAATTGGACGCTATTATTAAGATGTTAGTATGACGATCTGATGAAGGAAAATAAAACAAATCTCATGCAAAAGTTGAAATCGAATTAAACAAATGATTTCATTGACCGTGTTTTGACGGATTAAAAATACGGGATGTCATCACTCATATTTATTGCAATGTCGTAAAAGGCGACTAGGGCAGCAAATTACGTGAGACAACATCACGGTAAGGAGAATAAAAACTTGAAACAAATATTATACCAACTCGCCTGACAGCGTGTTATAAACCGACTAAAACCGTCTTTCTAACAAGAGGTCTTATGTCTAGCAGTAAACTGTTAAAGCCTGTTGATGATAAAATGACAATCCCCCACTTGGGGGATTGACATAGCATATTATTGTTCGGAACGCCAAATTGATCGATGGTCCAAAATGCAACTGATGGCTTACCTTGTATACTTTAAATATAGCATTTGTTAACAGAGAATAAAGTGAGATTATACAAAGTATACCTACATTATTATTATTCGCCGCTTAAACATGGACCCTGTACCATCTACTCAGGATAGAGACAATACTATCGCTCAGTCATCACTCACACCTTTATATCAATATTTTCCTTTTTCACAACATCTACCTCATACTTGCTATATGCTGCATCCATACACAATATGCTACCCTACTCGGGTACCACTTAGCAAGCCTTTTAATAGAATTTATGTTTACTAATAAACGTTAATGTATGGTGACCAACTAAGAAAAATGAATGTTATCGCCTATACATCCCGTGGGAATCGTAAGAGCTGACTCAGGGAGCAAACTGCGCGGTACTACGGCACTGCAAAGGGAACGAAAACTAGAAATGAATTCTGTACATACCCAGATGGGTATCCTTTAATCATATCCATCCATAATAAACATCTTTTCCAAGTAGAGCAGTATACTGCTATAGGCTGTATATATACAAGCGTCAAAAACTTCCTCTAGATCGTTGCCAACTGGTAGGTAGCATCAACCAAGAAGACTGCAATTGACACGTCACATGGCAACGTTAATTCTCCGAGCTAGAAAGAGACCGGCCTTTTGAAAATACAAAGCGTCAGTCAGTTGCTTAGCTAGTTTTTATTAAGAAATGCACTAGTACGCAGACCCCACATTAATAGGGTTTTGACCCCGAAATATTCAAAGATATAATAAATTGATTCGGCATTTATGTCGTCTGGAGCCCTTCTTAGCTTTCCTTTGAATCCTTATATTATTATGTATCCAAATATTATTCAAATATGCATTTGATAATTGTGTCTACGTAACATAATATATCACCTATCACTTTTAGTAGTGAAAATTAATAATATTGAATCGTCATTTATATTATTTAGTAGTACCAAAACTCGTCTTGGAATGTGATTTTACCAGTTTTCCAGTCGAATTTAGTAAGTAGTTTATACATATAAAGGATGTCCCAGTAAGAGTGCACTATTTCATATTAAATAAATACTCGTTTTTTGAAATTGGAAATGTATTTTGGTTCACTCCAGCATAGGGCACGATTTAATGAAAAGGTGCGATCAAATCAAAAGATAAAATATTCAAATAAAACTCAAAAGACGCGTACTTACAAGAGCTATAATGTACAAAAATAATTATTCGAGAAAGTAAGAAACGAAAAACTTATGGCCGAAATAATAGTTGAATGTGAATCGAAAACAGAGACGAACAGAAGTTAATTTTCAAGAAAATGAAGACGATGCAGAAGGAGCACGTCGCGGATGAACTTGAATGCACAACAACGTAGACACCCATCAAAAATTTCATCCCTTATTCGGACGCTCCGCAGAAATCGACTGGAGAATTCCAGCAAGTACATGCGAGATAATTTCTTTGTTCACTCTCTGAACACGTATGCGAAAGAATTTGGTAAACCAAACAGCTGCGAATGCTAAAGAAGGATTTGGCGGCGTGGAAGTGTGCTATCAAACCTGGAAACGCTCCGACGTTGGACACTTTCAAAGTATGCTGTAGTAAGTATATATTATCTAATTCGGTAGATTCATTTCCTATGTACTCGATAGTCGTGCGTGGAATAAAATCGGTGAATGTTTTTTGAGAAAGTTTCGATTTTTTTTTGGATTGTAAAATAGACAAGTTTCGTATGGAACTAAATATCCATCAAATGGCCCACGGCACTGATGAGGAATCATTACTCTTTTTATGAAAATATCGATAACTTTTTCTGGATGTGGCTGTGTTTCACCGATGACGCGTTGGATCTCAGATTTCAGCTCTTGAATTATTTCTGGTTTATTCGCATAAATCTGTGATTTCACAAAATCCCAAAAGAAAAAGATGCACTGTCTCGACTGAAAATTCTTCGAAGTATGCAAACGGTCTCATTTTAACATTCCATGTTTTTGTAATAAGTTTCCACAATTAAAACGCGTTGTTTTTTTCGCGCAGTGCATATATGGTATACCTGCAAAAATTCAGAGTTGCCACATGCTCAAAGAAAAAATGACACTAAATTTAAAAAGTGCTCTTTTATTGAGACAGCCTATAAATACAATAAACTTTTAAAAACATGTTATTTAAAACTCAAAGTGGATCACTAAAGAAGTAATAAAAAAATATTGCTACTAAATAATAGTAAATAATAATATATTATATATATATATATATATATATATATATATATATATATATATATATATATATATATATATATATATATATATACATTTCTTTATACTGTTAATTTTTTAATACTTGCATTACAATTAATATGGAAATAAACGGCACATGTTGAACAATGTGATCATATTTGTGACGGTAACTTTAATGGAACAAAAATTAGATGCTGTGAAACGCACGAGTATAGTAGAGTTGGTAATATTATTATTCTCTTTATTACATTTAAATAAACTTATTAGAATAGAATAGAAAAATCTTTATTGTACACTAAATAATACAGTTTACATTAAAAAATAATACATCAATTGACTGACCATGTACAAATGGCGGCCTTATCGCTAACAAGCAATTTCTTCCAGGCAACCCTGGGATGGAAAAAATTGTACTAGGAAAAAAATGAATTCATGGGTAGTAAATAATAAAAAGTGTAGCGTAGAATGAAACCCCTTAGAAAAGAAACGTATTGTAATGTCAAAACTGTCAAGCTCACTTTGCCTTTTGTTAGCCAATCCTATGTCCGGGTCCGCACAGACCGAATAAAGAAATTTACAATAAAGAGTGGTTTCTTTCATAAATAGAACTACACTACAAAAAGAGTGTAAAAGAATTCAAGTGAAGATAAAAGTAGCTAATACAAGAAATATCTATTAATATACATGCTTATATAAATAAATACTAATACACAAACACAATATTTACATTTTCCCTAGAAAAAATAAAGAAATAAATAAAATGAAAATAGATACTTATATGCTTTAGGCATAACAAATTAAGATGACAGGTAATGATCTCTGACCTTTTTTTTTTTAAACAGGTAACGATTTAGCACGTCTAATAGCTATTGGCAAAGCATTCCATAGTCGGCCAGCCTGCACAGTGAACGACTTAACGTAGAAATTAGTACAGTGTGTTGGTACTGCCAGTTCAATAGATTCAGATGACCTCAGGGATCTCAAATGTGTGTCACTGAGGAAAACAAAGCGTTTCTTTAAGTAAGGTGGAGTAATATTAATTACATTTTTAAATAAATATATAAAAAAACACATTTAAAAATATAATAAATAGTATCAAGGATGGAGGAAGGATCAAGGATATCAATAAATAGTGTCAAGGAGGACTGCCTTCTGCATCAGACCCTTGATCCAGCCCTCTAACGTAAGCCTCTTAAGGTGTTGGTTGAGGCTCTTGGTTATCAATCCGTGAGCAGATACGACTATCGGAACAATGATTGCCGAATCCACATTCCACATATCGACAAGCTCGTGAGATAAATCCAAATATTTTATTTGCATTTACGGCCTGCCTCGTTGGTTTAGCGGTTGACGTGTGCGACTGCTGATCGTGAGGTCTCGGGTTCGATTCCCGGGTCGGACCAAATGTTTGTACGATCTACAAATATTTGTTTCGGAGTTTGGGTGTTTTCTATGTATAATATGTATGTATTTACAAAAAAAAAAAAAAGAAAAAAGTATATATGTATTTGTATCAGTTGTCTAGTACCCATAACACAAGCTCTGCTTAGCTTGGGACTAGATGGCGTTGTGTGATAGATGTCCGAAATATTTATTATTATTTATTATTATTATTATTTGTTTTTCTTTTTCGACTTTCACGCTAATCTCGTCATGAGGAACGACGATAACAACAATCATTGTGCGGCGCTCCTCGATCGATCGATCTATAACCACAATATCAGGCTTATTGGCAACAATAGTCTTGTCTGTGATAATAGACCGATCCCAATATAACGTAGCACGACCATTCTCGAGAACTGGGTCGGGCACATACCTGTAGTATGGCACCTCTGAGTTCACAAGATGGTATTTAAGGGCAAGTTGCTGATGTACAATCCTGGCTACTTGGTTGTGCCTGTGCAAATATTCGCCGTTAGCAAGACGAGAACAACCAGAAATAATATGCCTAATAGATTCCCATGACATGCCCGACAAATATCAACCGTACCATCTTTCAGGATATACTTCCGATAGTTATTCGTCATGATAACTTCGTCCATAATCGCACATACAAAACCTTCGGTTTCTCCGAAGAGATCACCATACCGTAGCCAGGAGGTTGAAGCCTTGAAGTCTATATCGGGTCCATTAAGGGCCCGATACAAAAATATATAAATTTGGAATATACAAAGTTTATAAAAATTAAATCAGTATAGTGATGATGCAAATGTCGTTAAAAATTTAAAGAAAAAATATAAACGACGCTAGAACATTTTTTAAGGTGATTTAAATTTAAGTGAAATGTGTCTACCACTTAAAGTAATCATAGGAAACGAATTGCAATAAACGGATTAATGTATTATATTGTACTTGGCTTTAAGTGTTTTACACAATATGATAAGACTTAACCAGACACTATAAATACTGAAATATGTTCATGCCTTTAGAGAAAACTATTTCTTTAATGCAGTCAGGAGCTTTAAGTGCAAAAAAATCTACTGGAATAATGACTGCATTAAACAAAGGCATCGTACTATTTTTCGTGGTTGCTCTAGTAATAACGTTTTGCGTTGACGACGTGGCAGCAGCTCGAAGAACTTATGTTAAAAAATGTGACCAATACTGCGACCGTGGTGTGGATCTAAGAATGAAATGCTGTGAAAATAACGGCTATGATAGTTATTATAGATGTAACAAGAACAAATGGCTGTATTGTAAAGGTAACCAGTTTTAAGTTTGGGTAACCAGTTTTAAGTTTGTCCTTAGTAAATACTTTTGAACAAATTTTGTCATACTGTTAATATACGTGTCTCGTTTTTATTATTTTTCAGATTACTAAATATCACAAGATTGAGAACGATTTAGTGTATTTTATATTCGACCTTTATTATGTCATGTCAACGAGAAATTCAATCATATTTTATTCATTCATTCATTTTATAAAATTAATTCTGGAATTTTGGGCACAACAGGTATGTTAGGCTTAACTGTTGGCACTTTTTGAAACAAAGTTTTAAAGCATTTGCTTTTGATTATTTAAAATGTACTTTTATTAAAATGAATCAAATTGTTTTTATCAATAAATTATTAAAGGAATTGAAAGGATTCTCAATTCGATTGTAATTTTTTTTAATATTAATTATAGACATTGTAACAATGGATACATACATTTATTACACTACCCTTTTTTTCAAATTTAATTGTTATGCATAATGTTCCGCTAAAATGTATTCAATATCAGATTTTACTTTGGGTCTTTTTCAATTACATTAAAATCTATAAATAATTTATTTGTTAGTTTCATTTTGTATTTCTTGAGTTAAAGAGTTAATAAAAGTTAATAAAATCGTCATCCTTAGAAACAGTTGCCAATCATCTGTCGGGTGACCACCCCGCTTCGATATTGATGACTGTCACAAATTAAAAACCAAATCATGAAGGGCAACCAATAAAGAAAATAACCTTAACAAGAAGTGCGACAATAGTAATTTGTTATACAAGAGTGCAAAGTTGCTTTTTAACCGCGTGCTCAATTTTGATGACCAAGCAAGCGAATAAATAATAAATAAATATTTCAAGGAAGGATTCCAATATTGAATCACGAGCGCAGCGAGTGATTTAAAAATTAGAATCTCGAGCGTCAGCGAGGGAATCAAAAGAGCACAAGGTGAAAAATCTTTGCACTCGAGTGCAACACGTAACTTTTCATTCCACCAATGCGAGGAAATGACTAACTGACGTGAAAAAAAAATGGCGCGGGGAAAACAAATTAAAAAAAAAGTATCCCAAGAAGGTTCCGAGTCTGAGTTCTTAACAAATTAAAAAAGATTGCATGCTAAATTCGGCACCGTGGAGTTAAAAGTAAATAGGTTTAATGATTTTTTGAACTCACAACCTTAGTGCACGCGATGTTCTAAATTCAATTTTACTTTATCCTCTAGCGGATAAAAACGACTTTTACACTCAGATATCGAAGAGCGAAAATAGTTTTTCCAAGATGGTGGGATGAAAAGTAAGTTTAAGATATTTGTGTCAGTTAGCACAAATATAAGTTCCCAACAACTACAATCGAGGATGGCTTGGCGCCGGACAAACTCGCTTCGTTTAAAGAGGTATTCCCTTTTCGTAGACAGGACAACTAAACTTAATCTACTATAATAATTTAGCCTAAACGAAAAAATATCATTAAAATTGTATGAAAAAATCATAAGTTAAGTCTCGATTAACAAATTTTGGTAACAAAACTGTGTTTCGCTTTTAACAAATTAAAAAAATACAATAACACAATAAAAATATCGTTAGTCGTCTTCTAACAGTCATTTCTTATTTAGTGCTGGAATCACAAGATGAAATAAAAAACAGTCTGTATTTTGCCAAGGGTCTGCAATATCAATATCTAATATTGGGGGGAGGGGGTTTGCAATATCTAATGATATTATTATTACTACTCACACTCATTGTTATTGAGTGACGTGCTGGCTAATAACCAGCACGTTGACTAGCGGTTTAGGGTTCCACACTAAATGATTTACTATCTTGATGATGATGACACCACGTCATCAACGATAAAAAATGATCGGTGCCTTGTGTGATCCAATTCTACTTTACCATTTAAAAAATAATTAAATAATTGAGTTCAACACTCGTTTTATAGTCGTAACCTTGTCAAAACCTCAGTAAGTGTTGGGAATCCCTGGGAATCCCAGATCATATCGTCTAGTTACAAGGCAAAAAAAAGACACAGGACAAAGTGGTTCAGTATGATAAAGTATAAATATCTCAAAATAAATAAGTCGTAAGCTGGTCACGTTTATCAATGCTAACAATGCACTATTTAAATTTATTTAAAAAAATATAAATATGGTTAACTATAAGATGGTGTCATGCTAGCGAAAATTTGAGTGTTAAACAGAGGACCCTTCACATGTTTTGAGTATAAGTTGAGTACTTCATTTTAGTATTCGGAAAAATGAGAAATACACAAAAATACAAATGTATTTTTAACAGACTTCCAAAAAGAGGAGGTTCTTAATTTGATTGTTATATTTTTTCAAATTTATATACAACTACAAGATGGTCTCGTGTTAGCACAAATTTGAGTGTTAAACAGTGGACGCTTTATATGTTGATGGTTTTGAGCAGTTTGGGATGAGTTGAGTACTTAATATTAATTCAGATATTCATCCGAAAAATGCGAAATACACAAAAATACATATGTATTTTGAATGTGTATATTTATGTGAATTTCGCATTTATTAAATTAACTTCTTTAGGTACAAAGGTAATTTTTTTTAGGTACAATAGGATAAGAATAACTGTGTCACTACTCATTTGGAAAAGTTGTAGCCAGGGAAAACACATCCACATTATACAAACTTACACAGATTAGATACGCAGGTTGCATAATGTCTAAATAGGTTTAACATCTCAACTTTTTTTCCATCATTTGTTTCCAAAAACATTAAAGATACATAAGTTCTCTACACAGCTTGCTGGTATATTGACTTATAAAGTTGGAACAGTACAGGTGTCCTTTAAATAAAAATGATCCTACATGTAAGTGCATACAGTTGGATATTACTTATGACTTGCATCAATTCAACTGAGGAATAATGTTGTACGGTTAACTAACTTTACGAGATATTACGACGATACGGGAATGTATCATTACCGCCAACCACGTACAAATTCCATCCACTACAAAGAAGAAAAGTTTCTGAGAAGAAGAGATCATCAACAACCTTTGATAGTCCACTGTTGGACATAAATGTATAGATAGATAACTCTTTATTATACAGCAACACAAAGATACAGTTACAGTTTGTAATACTAATTATATTAGAAAACAAAACCAAAAGTGATACAAATGGCGGCCTTATATATCTGCGATCTCTTCCAGGCAACCGCTGGATAGAATAAGGACATAGACCACTCCTCAGCAAGGACATTTTACCTCACTCTGGCCAGACGGTCTAGAAATGGATGTGTTTGAACTTTTACTTCTCTTTATTATGATCGTAACCTGCCCAGTTTGCCCGTTACTGGCGGACTTAACTGGCAACCCCGAGCCGTCAACATATAGATTAGAATTTGTTCCGAAATTTTTTGTATAAAAAATATATTTAATGGGGGAACGTTTTTTGTTTTTTCGAAAAACGGTCCCCATTTTATCTCAACCACCTTTTTTTATATTTACTTTCGTTAATTTCACCACGACGAAGACTTTAGATTTGACCTTTAATCACTTGACATTGGCAAAAATAGCTGATCCAAGTAATCCGGCTGGTTGCCATTTCATCTAAAGAAGAAAGAAAGAAAACATTACACTTTAGAGATCGTTTTTTGTTTTTTCGAAAGACTTTGATTGTAATTCACGTTTTTACGTAAGTTTTTCTATACTCTTTAGTTTTTGAAATCGGTTTTTTATACGAATTTTTTTTATAACTACATAACTATACCACGACTTAAATTGATTTTACATTTGACATTAGCTACTGTCATTTTGTAAAATAATAATACCACATATAATAGTCTAGTGATGAACACAAAAATTGAGAAACAAGCATTTTAAGAAAACGAAATTCAGGTGGCAACAGCTGTCGTCTGACTATTGAAAAGAGTGGTCAAGAGTTTCTTTGCCAGTATTCTACTCATCAGGCTCTACGCATTTTGAAAACTAGAAGTTATGGATCGATACAAGCAGGTAGTTCATTTTGGTGTTTTCGCCTAATTTACCTCGACAATACAGCACATACTATGGCGTCTTTTTGTGTCGATGTATGATTTTTAACTGTAGCTTCAATTTAACGTTCGTAACGTAGTGTCTTAATTGAATAAATGAATTTAATTTTGAATTTGAATACACCTAGATGGGATGAGTAGGGATGATTACACTCCGATTCTTAATTCTTAACATTAGAAATTTTCAAATTTAATTACTTATCTGCACAGAGCCCCGTGATATTTTACTTTAGTATGACACGATAAATTTGTTGGTAAGCATCTACTAACACAGTCATTAATTTGATGGGTGACAGTTAATATGTTCGGTCACAGACAAAGTGGCAATTAAGCTCAGTGTTGGACTAATTGAAATGGGATGTAAAAATGGTAAATGTTAATATATGTGGTATATGTGAGATGTGGATTTATTTAATTCAATTTATGTGCCGAATAGGCACACAACAAAAACATCGATTTATGCTACTTATACTAGTATTCTTTTGTGTCGCATTGGTAAGCTGTATATATTTTATATGTAATTCTCATGTCACGTGATTGCTCACGATAAACTCGAAACTATTTTACCAAATTTCGCTTTTTGTTAATGTCCTTTTTTAGTTAACATCACGCTTACTCCAATAGAAGCATAATCGAAGAGAAATATAGACAAAGTTGAGTGATTCAGCTAGTGTTCAATCATAAGTCACATCAAAACTATGGAGCACTTATAAATGTCTAGATATCATTGAAGTCATTATAGATTGCTATTAAAATTGTTAACTAATATACTAATAGCGGTATCACATAATCATATTAACTTGTCTATATTACGTACTATACAATCTTTAGGTACATTATGTAGATATGTGTGATATATTATGTTTATATTGTATAGAACGCGTAGCTATACCTTCGTTGGTTTAAGTAATAGCGCCAAAAGTTTAGACACAAAGGAGAATGGCAGATCCTGTACCGCTAGTGACATGTGATGGCTGGTCTTGAGATTTGCGCTGTTTATAAAGTGAATCATCCTGAATATTCTTATGTAACTCTCATATTTTTAATAGTTTGCAAAGAGTAAACAAGTTCTTCTCAAAAAATGTTATGAATGCTAAACTAAACGTTTGAGTTAACGTCAACAAAACGTAAACGAAAATAACGAATATTTTCTAAACTTGCCATGCATAAAATGTATAAAACATTAAATCGATAATCATAATTAAATCGATAGTCAGTAATGAGGTCACTTCTATTATTAACATTTTAATACAATATTTTTTACTAAAAATATTGAATGTACTAATTAAAAGATGAAGTAAAAGAAAAATATTTTAAATCAATGTATTTTAGTTTTAGGTTCATTTTGTTTTATAAGTAACGTAACGACTAGAATAATCGATTCCAATAAGGGCAAATGTCATACATCTGATTTGACCGGGCAACATTTTATTGACGAAATGCGAAAATCGTAAACAAACGTCAATAGCTTGTTTACTATTTTTGTTGTTTTGGTTTCAAAGAGCGAAAGCTTATTACGCGTTTTTGACAAAATCCGGTGTACATTAATTTGATTCGTCTCGTACAACACAATCTTGTAGACGAGAGTGAAAACCTAACCTCTAAAGTGTATATTCAATATACAATTGACTGTGGATTTATCATGGACATGTAGGTAAGTAGTTTTACAGACATATAAAGAATTATTCTTATTTATTTGTAAAATAACAAAAATGTTAAATAAGTATAATGTGTAATATTGTGTTTTATATTTAAATATTTTATTTTAGATTTCATCGGGGATGAAACTTGTATTCCTATTCCGTTCATTGTTGGTGAAGAGAAAAACCCATTACCACAACTTGAAATCCAATCTGTATCACCAGAGATTCAATGTATAAACTATGGTGACCACAAACCTAACATTATTAGTGGTGTTTGTGGGTGGGGTGGGTCATCTAAAATACCTTATGCTAAACAACATAAACCTGAACATACTGCTTGATTACTTTGTTGGAACATGAGCAGGTATAATATTTAAAAGCTTTTATGTAAATAAAAAGTAAATAGTAACACTAACAGTCAGAGTTTAAATATTTAAATTAAAAATAAATCAATCTCTATAAAAATTATAAAAGTGGTTAATCCTTTTATCCATAATAGCAAAAGGACCTTAATCTGATCATTAATGTAATTGTGAAGCATGAAAGGTTTCTACTTTTACAAAGAAATATTTTCAAAAGTTGCTGCTGTAACATCTTATTATTATGTTTTCAGTTTTGATCAATGAATGAAGTATGTGGTGCATGCTGACATAAAGTGACTAAAAGAAAAGTGTCACAAGTGGTGGTCCTTATCGCTCAGAGGCAAACATGAAGACTAGACATAACAAGGAAACTAAAATATTTTAAGTGTTATAAAAAGTGATAAGTTAAGAGTACATTAAATGTATGATCTATCGTATAAATAAATAAAATTAAAGTGTCTGTTTGTAATATTAAAATAACTGCTTTTTACTAAATGCATTTTTATAATTTTTGTCTGTCTGTTTGTTCCGACTAATCTCTGGAACGGCTAAACCGATTTGACGGAACTTTCACTGCTAGATCGCTGATGATGTAAGGAGTAACTTAGATTTTTAAACTAGCTTCGCCCCACAGCTTTACCCGCGGTACGACAATAACCGTGGGTAATACTGTGGGGTTAGCTAGTGAAATAAGTAAATATTATTTACTTAAATGAAATAATGTACCTAATTGACTAAAAGAAAAGTTGCTCAAGGGACCAAAGTCCCAATGTGCATTATCTATGCTCCCTTACTTATTTCTTGAAGGCAATGAGTGTTTGTGCACTTCTGCATTTTTTTTTTCATAGCGACTATAACTTACATGAATCGTCGGGATGCAATATTAAGCTACTGCTGTAGTTCTATAGTTGGTTTAAAAACCGTACGATGCTGCATAGGATCTGTTACGATACAAGTGGACATCCATGAAGGTTTAACTAGACCAGCTCTTTTCTTAAAATACATTATTTTCACTAATTTGTGTGAATGTTTATACAATTGTCTACAATAAATGAATACAATTAGAAAGATTCATCTTTTGCATGAATACTGCAATATTATTTGCCATTTATATCATAAGTATAACAGCAGCACAAAACAACTTAACAAGAGGGGCTTATGTCCCACTAGACAACTACCTACTGGAGGTTTATGATAATCATAAGAGTACAACATAAGTTTACCTAACATGGTTTATTATAATGCATGTATGTACATTTGTGTACAATAAATGAGCACTGAAATTAAAATATGGTTTTATTTGCCTTATACCAATGATATTTTGAAGTATCATTTATACCCTTAAAATAATAGCATCTCAAAGAGAATGAATTCATGAAACAGAATTCTGTACGAGCTTATGTGGACAGTGTGGCACACTGGTATAATAGGTTAAAATCTTCATCATAGATTTCATATTAAGCATGCATAGCAGTAGCTGTTCGTTTTTATGATGGTCAGAACACAACACAAGTGTTAGAGGTCATGCTAGATAAGGTTTTGTTCAGAGCAATGCTAGATACATAGGTATCTTTTACGTATTATCTAGTAATGTTAGGACACCATAATATTCCTTCTCAATCTTTCTTTGATGAAATGGCAGCTATTTCTGCCAATGTAACAACATTCCTTCTCTTTCGAAACGATATCATTGTTGACAATGGTAATTAGAGTGGGTTATCTTTTTTGACAACTCATTTGTGACAGCTAGCTGTCAGAGATTGCGACCTCATTACAGATTATATGAATGATTTAAGTGAATTTAAAACTGAAATATCTTTTGAATGTCAACAGCTAAAAATCTGTTAATTTAAACTGAAGTTGTTGATGATATAACTAACCTAATAAATATAATAAAAATCTCAACCATGAGAAGTCGTAAGCGGTACAAAAGTCCCATACAAACCTGCCATTGTCCTTTAACATATAACTTCTAGAGAATTTTATCGAAAACAGAAATGGTTCTTCAAAAGTTTTGCGTAATGGGGATTTTATAACGAAGATAAACGATAATTTGGGTTAAATTAAAAAACTTTTTGGTCACCTGTCTTGTCCATCATCCCATGAAACTTGATATTTACAGTTTATAGTTTTTATACAGATTAATATAAGTGGGTAAGCACATCTATGTAGTGCTTTACATTTAACAAGACCTAGTAAATAGCCATATTGCGTCACCTCATCTTTCAATCACCTTTAATGGCCTACTGCTGGACATAGACCTCTCCTTAGAAATTAGGTTTGCCATATTACATTACAATTATTTATTAAACTTGAGACAAATAAATAGCCGAGGATCGAACCAAGTGTCATGAATTAACTTTCATACTGCAAATTTTATTTCATTCTACATCAATTTCTGGTCTAATGATCTGATATTCAGACATTTAAAAAAATAACAAAACATTTAAAAACAGATTTTCCATCCGGTCAACTCAGTTTACGCTACGCCCAACGATTATATTTTTTGTCTGATCAATGCCTTAGATTAATGAGGGAGAGGGGTGTGATAACTGGAACCTGGGACCTACCGAATGATTTTTCAGATTTTAGTACATTATTTTCAATAAAACCTTATTTGTCTAAGCGTGATGTCAACTATCCTATCTTAGGCACGTCAGCAAAACATTATTTTAAAAAAGTGAAATTGGTGAATGTTTGTAGAGTCTATTTTGTGGAACAACGTGTCTTAATATTTACATAAGAGACTACTTACATAATGTGCACAAAGTAAAAGTTCCTATGAAAACATATTTAAAAAACTAGCTGACCCACGCGATTTCGTTTACATCTCCTGTTGCCCGTAGCGTAATAATTTTCCGCCGTTTTTGTAACAGAGCTCCTCTTCTATTGGTCTTAGCGGTCTTATGATCGATAATCTATAAGCCTTCCTCGATAAATGGGCTATCTAACACTAAAAGAGTTTTTCAAATCGGACCAGTAGTTTCTAAGATTGGCACGTTCAAGCAAAGAAATAAGCTCTTCATATTAGATTGATTACTTCTTTTTGGTTTCCACAAAAGTAAGAAACAATTCGAAAAGCAAATGGCTTTATTAATGTTAGGGATATTTTAGCTAAGGTATTTTCGTATATTCACCAATAAATTACATGAACTTTAGAAATTATTCATACTTGAAATAACTCTGTAAATGACTGAAAAAGGGAAAGAACCTTCATCAGCGACGCGAATTGACAATTACACTTGAATAGGGCCACTTCAGTTGATAATACCCATCCCAAACTTTTTCCTTCAATAGCCTGTTAAACTAAGTGAAATGATAATATTGTAAAATTTCATCTGTTGGATACAATCAGAATTAATCAGTTGTTTTTAATTACGACGACACGCATAGGAGATAATATTGCTATGTAATATTTTTAACGAGTGTCGTTTACCATTTAAGAAATAAATAAATTTACAACGATATACGTAATTACAGGTAAAATCTAGATAAATGTCAAAGTGGAACACATTTAATCACAAATTTTACATTTATCTATACTACTATATAAAAATAGGTAATGTTTGTGAGTCTGTAACGTTGTAGAGTGTTATCTCTGGATCTAATGAACTGATTTTGAAAATTCTTTTAGCAATAGAAGGCTACATGTGCTACATACATGCGCTAGTGACATATGGTATGCCCTATGTCACTCACGACCCCTTACAAAAACCGTACTGGTTGTCCGCCAGGTCCGGCCCTACCCTATAGAGGCGCCATGCAATCACTCTTTCAAATGAGCACATCACGTCAGGCAATACTATGGGCCGGTAGGCGGATGGTGAGTCAGCCGGGCGCCACTCCTTTCGGATGAGGACCATTTCCTAAATTGTGGTGGACGACTGCTCGGGACATGCGCTAAAAATTCCTCTCAGATGCCTCTAAAGCCAGGACCCACGCTCGGCCTGGAATGCCATCGAGTCCTGGGGCGATGCTTTTAACCATTGCACCGCCAACGTTAGTTCTGCCCGAAAGACCTCAGGCACGTTATTCGGTCATCTGAGATACGACAACATCTAGTTACTATCCTTTTAAGGAAGATCAACCTAACAGGACCGCATTCGTGCTTTCGTGTGTCAAGTGCAAGATGATGATGATGCAAAAGATTGCAAAGCATCCCAATAGGCCGCAAAAGTGCGGGTCGAGTCCCCATGTTGCATAGTTGCTCTGTCTGCAACTGCAAAAAAACTATTTTAGACAGAAGAATTGCTTTTGAGGCATAATTTGGTGACAGCTTCTTGCCGCCTCAAGTTCGATTCCCAGGTTGGACAAAATGTGTGTATGATCTGCAAATATTTGTTTCTGTATACTCTCCCAAGGCTCTAGACAATGTTATTTCATGTAAAATATTAAATCGGCTCAGAAAGCAAAAATAAAACTTATACTTTTAAAGAGAAGTGGATTAAACTACTGTCCCATGAAAGCTAGATTGACTAATTGAACTAAAACTAAATACATACGTATAATACATAGCAAAAACACCTAAACTCTGCAACAAATATTTGCAGATCACACAAACATTTGATCCGATCCGGAATTTGAACACGAGACCTCAAGTACAGCAGTAGCATATACTACCACTGCGCCACTGAGGCAGTTAATATTGAATTGAAGTATTGATTTCTGTTTACTGAAAAGCAAACAAAACACACATTTAATATATTGTAATATATTTTATATTCGTGAATCTTTTACATGGGTGTATTTTTAAATAATTTCTTTAGTAACACACAACAATAATTATAACATACATTTTACCAATACAGCTAATTAAATACATTTACTATCTCAACCAATGTTATATAATGCCAAATGACACAAAATGAATGATCCAAACGCCTTTTTGTTCCAGACAAGTTTTTAATCACGCGTTTTTTGTTAAAAGTATACAAAAACAGTGATAGGTACTACGCAATTGCTAAACATATTCTACTAAAGCCCATCACTACGATATGCCATCTTTCACGCCCTACAGGGCTCACATACACCGCTAGTCACGAAAGTACTAAATATATCGTTTAACTTATTCAACATACAAGGGAAATACTAAAAAAGGTCATAACTTTCCCATTTAAATCCTTCTTATATTAGGCATTAATTCATTTTACTGAAGCCATTAAATGAGACGTAATAGTGCTACTGTTTCCATACATTGAAAGACCATTCAGCTTAGGTCGGTAAATTACATTTTCATATTATTGTTATTCCTAGATCCTGCTACAAAAAAGTGTATATTATACACATTTTTATTTAAGATCTATGCAAGAGGTGTTCCAGTAGCTTGTTTAGTCTTTTTGTTTACAATAAAGGCTACAGAATACAAATATGGGTAGATTCTGCGTATATTCTGCAATTTCTCAAATAATAATAATAATGATTTAAAAATATGGTCAAACAGCTGATGTCTATTACTCAGATATTACAAATGCTCTTAAATGCTTAAAAATCAACTTTCTTTGATAAAAATTCATTATCAATACTTCTATGTGTATTGGTAATGTATTTTGTCGTAATTTAGTATGTTATAATAGACATTGATAACATTATCTTTCTCAGTTTTCATGACTCCCAACACTAACATTTTTCAACAGTTCCGAAGCAAACCTATAGAGTTATATTTATGCCCAAAATGTTTATGTAATTGCATGACGATGAAGTGTATTTAATCATTTAAGTTAAAAGATTATTTCATAAAACATAATTCTAACAGTGTATTGGGTCCATAGAGTACTCTTAATTGATTTTGTCAAATTGACTTTTGACACACAGTTTCTAGGATACATTTTGAAACACATACGTGCAAAGGTAATATTATGAAGTTAATATTCCTTTGAATAAACTTTATTAATTTAAAACAAGTAAACATCAGCATGAACAAATGTAAGCCGTCTATTTAGGAATTTAAAGGCAAATTCTATGAAAATATCAGTATCATTATTTTTTAACATACTAAATCCATATTAATAAATTTGGCTTCAACAATATTATTTATTAACTTGTTTTTGTTTCAACTAAGATTCATGACGTTTTGTAGAAGCGATGAACTGAGCCACTGATTTAGATTTTGAAATATTTAATGGAATAAAATCGTCTACGTATATTAGTTTACACCCCATCGAAGTAATGTCGACACATTTTCTATTAACTAATTTACCTAATAAATAGAGAGTAGAGGAGGAAACCACATCATCATCGGTAAACCATTATAATAACACGAGTTACAGAAACTTCTCACACTTTTTGCGATGTAAGAAGTTAAATGCATATTTTTATTGATACCCTGACATGGATTCCTTCTTTACAACAGTCTAAAAAAATAATGTGCATATGTTTCAACAGAATTTGATATAAATCGTATTGTCTATGTCGTCTACAGATAAAAATATCCAGTGTCGCCTAATATCGAACGTCACTGAAGATATTAAATAGTTTCAGATGCAGGCTTACGCTACCCGGGTGATGATGCATAGAACTAAAATCATACAATGTATCTTATATACTAAACATAGTGATTGAATTAAACACCTATGTGTAGTTATATATCAATATAGCGTAGGATGTAACAAGAATACAAACAGATTTATATGTAGGTAGATAATATAATACTATACAATTATTTATACATTTTGATTAACGTATTTACAAACACTTTAGGTAACATATTGAACCGTTAAGTTAAATTTTTATATTCAGGCCAAGGGGTATCAAAGCATACATGAATTTTATGCCAAAGACAACGTCCAAAGACAACTCCAAGATTACACCAAAGTATAACAACAAACATTGATCAATATTAACCTACTAATCATGAAATAACAATTCTTTTAAGTTTAGTGTTACAAGACCTTATACAAAGCAATGAAAAGGCGGAAAACAGATTTTTACATACGAAACACAATCATCAAACATATAAACCTAATATTTTTTTAAACTTAATATATTTGCGCCTTCTGAACTAACTTGTGAGTGTACACTTAAAAATGTTTTTGGTCCAAATCGTAATAATACTTTTGGGATTCCTACATTTTCTAAAATAAAAACCATGTTTAATATTCACTAATTCTCACTAAATTATCTCGTTGTTAATCTTGAATTTTTCAAATAATATTTAAAAATGTAATGTAGAATAAGTGTAACACATTTAAGACTAAAATTCATTAAATATAACATACCGACGACACAAATTCATTAAAGATAAAATATTAACAGCTATTAGAAGTATCAGATCCCTACTCCAGCTCGCAATAAGTAGATAGCTAACTAACACCTATAGATTTAATAATACTAATACATATTTTTATTGTTACACATGTTTTAACAATTATTTAATTTTGTCACTTAAATTAAAATTTATGCATGAAATAGTAACAAGTAACTAGAGAATACAATTTAAAAAAAAACACTTCTTTTTGTTTTTGAATGTTAATGTTTATCGGGGTTCGTCAATTCAAAAACCAGTTTATTAAATCTTTGCAAAACAAAAGAAAGTAACATTTAACCCCGTTTATATAAATAGATGTTGTTGTTTAACTAAAATGAAAATAATGAATCTGAAAGGAAGTAGGTAAATGTATTAACAGTTACAGTTAGGGGTAGAGCTGCCTTGTGGTTGTTCTGTAAGACGTTGGCCGCGAGCTCCTCCCGCCAGCATAGCTGGCTCTGAATCCAGGCTCTCTGACATCTTGTCACATATTATGTCCACCAGTCGTTCAAATACAGCCTTAAATTAAATAAACATGAACATTTAGAGGCTTTATTGTATGTCTATGATATGATATACTAAAGGACATGGATGGACAGGGATGTTGGATTAGTGATAAACGCGCAAAAAACAAAAATGATGTGTATACAATCTTCACATAAAAGCAGCTGTCACATGCCAAATATTCTAGCTCACGATCATGAATGCCTACATAACAACTTTATGTGTAGGCGTGACAGTACATGTACTATACTAGAAACAGTTCAAGAGCATATGTATGTAGGACTTATAATAGATAACCGATTTAACTGGGGTGCACATATAGACCACGTATGTAAACAATTGCGAGCTATACTAAGTAAACTGAGTATACTGAGGTACAAAATGCCATATGAAACATTACGCCTTTTATATCTGGCACTGGCAGACTCAGTTATCAGTTACGGATTGTGTAGTTACGGCCGCACTTACAAAACTTATATCGAAAAAATATTTAATTTACAATTAAGAATGTTAAAAGCTATTGTGCCACAAAAAATAAAAATAGCATGTCAAGATAACTTTAAGCAATTGTTCCAACATTGTAATGTATTACCAATACAATGTAAAATCAAAATGGCTATCATGAAGGAAGAAATTGCAAATATAGATCAGCTCTGTGTACGAAAACGTAAATGTAACTTGAGACAGCTACCTAATCTAAAAAAATACACCTTGCCAAAATCTAATAACTTGTATGGCACTAGAACATGGCGTTATATTTTGCCTGATATATTAAATGATATACCAGAACATATACTGCAAAAATACATCACAAACAAAAACTATGTAAAAATAATGCGGAAATTCCTTATGAACAACATAGCTTAAGTATGTGGGTAGGTGGTGTTGTATTGTCTATTAGACATTGTACATGCATACGCTTGCCTGTCCTTTGTTGCTTTGTCTGTTTTTTGTGTATAATTGTGCTAAACTGTGTAAATTGTTATAGACTATAGACCAACTCCCTCTCGCCTAAAAACCCGTGTGGTTTATGCGAGAGAATCTGTATTTACATCTGTATGTAGATAATATTTTGAACAATAAAACAAAAAAAAAACTTGTTTCCTTAGATTTAACAGACTACACTAGGAACTTTGCCAAGTTCAAATCTAGAATACATACATATTATAGTACAGAAAATCCAAGAATTTTAAAAGAAGTTTAAAGAAAAGCTGCTGCGGAGGGAGTAAGTTCAACTCTACGTTCATTCATGTTAATATTGTGAAACACGAAGTTAAAAGTTATTGTGGTTTGATTAGGCCATTATCATCGTTAACAGCTTTTACCAGATCCCTTCTACTAGACTACCGATTAATAATTCGTCGCCACACTGTTATTCTAAGGTCTAATGTCACATTAGATCGAAAGAGTATAAACAAAAATATTAACAAAAAAAAATTCAAGAACTGGTGGTAAAGTGGTGGTAAAGTGGGTTCAAATAAAAAAAGAATCATCAAAATCGGTTCACCCAATCGAAAGTTCGGTAAGAAAGGTAAAACAAACATAAAAAAAAATACATTCGAATTGAAAACCTCCTTCTTCTTTGAAGTTAGTTAAAATCGGCATATCTGGCATCAGAAAGAATTAAAATGATAACTCTACCTATTTCAACGGGAAAATATGAACAGTTTGTTAACACAGAAGAAGCTGACGGTAATCAAGAATACATCTTACCTTCACATAAATGTTCTCTTTTGCGCTGGTCTCATAGAATTCAACCCCGAGTTGTTCAGCTAACTGCATACCGCGTTCAGTGCTCACCACACGTTCTTCCTCCATGTCACACTTGTTACCAACTAGGATCACTTGTGCATTGTCCCATGAGTAGGTTTTAATCTGGGTCACCCTGAAAAAAGACAAATAAAAATGTTAAAGAACGATTAACAGAAAAGGCAAATAAAAAGAGCAAAGAGAGATCTTGGTTGACTTTGCAGTTTATTTACTTAAGAGAGTAAAATGTTTTGACATAATCGACTCGATTAAAGCCAAATAATGTTTCACCTCACTAAATTTTATTAACAGGAGCTTTATTATGAAATGAAAAATAATTAGATAGGAATAGTTATCCTTACGAGACGTGCTCGAGCTCAAAATAATTTGATTCATCGCATCATCTCAAACCTGTGTAGACAGTTTCAAATTTTTAATTATTGGCTAGCTTTCCCTTAGAAACGTTGAAACAAGAGGACTTGTGTTAAAAAATGGTTTTAGAAAACATTATGCTTGTGGTACAAATGAAAGTAAATCAAGACTATATAAAATGATTTTAAGGAGAAGACTTTTTACTTAAAGATGGTCTTATTAGACAGTGTATAGATAACCAACAATAAAATATGGTAAAAATAATACAACATAAAATATTTCTGACATCTGATACACATATCGATATATAGCTTCAAATAAGGCAGAGATTGTACTAGATTGACTGATAGAATATGTAAATATTTTTTTTGTGAATATATATTTAATAACTAGCTAACCGGGCAAACGTTATTTTGCCATAAAAAATATTTAAGGATGGGTCACCTTTACTATTTAGGAGGATGAAAAATAGATGTTGTCCGATTCTCAGACATACCCAATATGCACACAAAATTTCATAAGAATCGGTCAAGCCGTTTCGAAGGAGTTTAACTACAAACACCGCGACACAAGAATTTTATATATTAGATATTATACATATATCATTTACAAATTCCGAAACAAATATTTGCAGATTGTAAAAACATTTGGTTCGACCAAGGAATCAAGCCCGAGACCTCAGCATAGCATACGGTATGACTGCGCCATCGAGACTGTGAAACTATTAACCTACATTCTCCTAATACAACTTACCAATCTTGTACACTATTGAAGCTTTCTTCGTTGGTTATGTCATACATTAAGATGAAACCCATAGCTCCTCTGTAATAAGCCGTGGTGATAGTACGGTAGCGTTCTTGTCCTGCCGTATCCTGTAACAGACAAAGTTAAATAATAATTAAATATATACACAACGCCATCTAGCTTCAAACTAGGTAGAGCTTGTACTTTGTAACTTAGATTGACTGACAGGATACATGTACTTTTTATTGTAAATACATACATATTAAACATACAAAATATTCAAACTTCGAAACAAATATTTGCACATAATACAAACATTTGAACCCAGGAATCGAACCCAGGACATCATGCACAGCAGTCGCGTCTGCTACACTGTCATTAAGGATCTTCAATTATAATATATTTCAATTGATTATTGGGGATAATGCTTTCCTCAAATATATTTATTGAATGACACTTATAAATATATATTAATAAGAAAATAGTAATCTTGCAAAGTATATATTGATCTTTTGGAGAATCACCACATGGATATCACCATCTGGTGATTTACGTAATTCAGTAACTTGAAAATTTATTTGGGTTAACTTTCTTTAAAAAAATTGGTCCTCAATACGGTTCAGACTGAAATTTAGATAATTTATATGATTTGCGAATCAAGTTATTTCAAAAAGAACGAATGTCATTATTTTTAGTAAATAGCTGTTAGGTTATTAATAATTCATAGCTCACCGTTGTACAGAAGCCTCTTCGAAGGAAGATTTTTGCCTACTATATGGGCTTTAATTACAACAAATTATTTTATCGACTATACATTCAATATGGTCTGGTCAACTTGTCATGCTTTCATGTAAGAAAATAGGTTTTTAGTAAAAGTGGTTGTAGGAAAATTATTGAAAGAATATTGTGCTTAAGAAACACAATTGCCCTTGATAAAAACAAAACTTTTTTGTGCTATATCGTTCGACCATTTAGAAGGGTATTGATATCCCTATTCTCCTGTCTGATATTCTTATACACAGCTACAAAAAAATGTCGAAACAATTGAAAGTGTGACAGCTAGCGATGGACATATGTTTATACCTACTGAAACAATTTTCGTATGTCAAAATTGTCAAATCAGTGAACAAAACTTGGCAACAGTGCCCTCTTCGTTAGGCGTAAGTTTTTTTTTCGACTACCACGAAAACTATCTTCGTTTTTCCGTTCTTCATTAAAAAATAAAGTGGTTTTCTATTGGTAAAAAAATTTTCGAGATCGGTTTATTAGATCTTAAGATGAAACCTACAACCTCACAAACTTTATCTCTTTTATAATATTACTGTCCGACCCGTGCCCACTTCGTTGGCCGTACATTTTTTGTGATATGAATTTTTCGTTCAATCTGAATAGTGTCGTTTTCTGTTAGTGAAAGAATTTTCATTATTGGATCTGTATTTACAAAGATTACTCCCTACAAACATACAAACAAAGTTAGAAACTTTATGTCTTTATAATATTAGTATAGATAGATTAGTAATGTTGTTTAGTTTAGCATTAGATTCATTCAATTGAGTTACTGCTACTCAAATTGTGACTGATATTCTTATCGAAAATTATCAAATTATCTGCAAATCCGTAACAAATGTTATTTGAATTATGTCAAAACTATATTCAAAACGTTTAAATCGTCTTCCTTTTTACAAAATAGTGCACAGTTTCGGATATGTTATGCGACACAATACGATAGAATATATTTGATATAAACACAAAGACGTGTAAACGAAACATTAGAAAAATAACTGAAAAAGGTAGGGCCTAACTGTTACGGCTTATGGCAATACTGATCTAATCGTTTTAACTCGGCTTCATGTGTTAGCCAACTAATAAATAATGTACTATACGCAATTATTCAAGATTCCCGACATTCGCTTATATGGGTAAACATATTCTCCGGAGCTCTTCGCATTTAAATAGCGCGAAAAAATTACAGAGTTCTACCCATAGGTAAAGATTATTTGTGCCAGCAACTTTGATGTGGGTTTCTCGAACACTTAACGTTGAATATTACGTTCAGAAAATCCGCGTTGAACGTGTTGACCCAAATAATTGTATAGGACTCCTAAAAAAACATAAAACGTTGGCTTATTAAATATTAATTGCTTGTGTGGGTGGAAGTTAAGCTTTTTGTGATGAAAAATTTTTGCGGGGATAACATTCTGTTGGACTAAACATACTTCTCGTCACAAAGATTTAATACTTTTTATAAATTGCTCATCGCTAAAATTATTTTATTAATAATTTAGAATCTGCAGAAAAGTAGAAGATGGAAGTTACCACGAATGGACCAAGCTCTTTTGGGTAGGCAGGACTGTTATCTAGCCGACTATTTATATATTTATTAACAAATATTAATAACCATTATTATATCGCACCTAGAAACAGCTGTAATCTAGTATAACTATCTGTTGTCTATTATGGATCTATAATTATCATACTGTACACTTATAAATTTAAATAAAAAATATGTACCTAAGCTAGTAAAATAAGTAAGGAAAAAGTTTTATTTTCAGTTTTTCGATATTCTCTTACTAATATAAGACCTAAGTTAAATATTGCCAAAACTTTGTGAATACATTCAATACGCGAATGGGTAGTACAAAAGATGTTTTTGTCAACAAATTTCTGTTCAGTTTTATTCATCGAACGAAACTATTCACAATAAAATCCGTTAACCATTTTAAGTGAATATAAAATCAGATTTAATTTTCTAGAAAAAAATCCACATTTAACCTGTGAGCGCTGGAAGCTGTAGAAAGTGTAGCTTCACCACGTCTTGTTTTAAAATTTTGACAATATATGTATGCATGTTCCTGTAAGTAATTTTAAAGTAACAGCGTCCAAATACATACCCATATCTGTAGTTTGACTCGCTTATCGTGGCGAAACACTGTTTTCACCTTGAAGTCTATGCCTACGGTGGATACGAAGGCTGAAGTGAAGGAGTCGTCTGCGTAACGGAACAAAAAACTGAAAATATAAAGTTAAATATTTAAAAATATCACCAAAAAATAGTTGTGGTCTTTAATTCAAAGTCAGGTAAGAGATGTGTATGGGTAATTTAAAATAAAGTTTTCAAAAATAATATTGAAAATTAAGTTGATCATTTTAGTTAACTTTCATGTAAACAGAAGCTAGCATTAATAGGTACGAATATAAATAAGGCGACGTCTATAAAAAATAAATATGTAAGTATATACATATAATTCGTAAGTGACAGAAGGTTTTACATGTGCCGAATACGAATGAGAAAAGAACAAAACAAAACTCAACTCTTACAAGAAAAACCTTTTAGTTACGTTGAAGGACACTTTAATATGAGATAGGCTCTAAGTGTGTTGTCGTTTGCATTATTCTCTAGCTCGTGTTAAGAGTTCACGAGTAGGGAATATTCTTAAGTTATTTATAAAACGACAATCGCATTATTACTTATTCGCAGACGAAAGATATGATAACGCTTCCATATGTTATTAAATGTCCTTTTTCACTTTACACATTAGATTTTTTAAATTCACATTTATGACTATCCAGCTTAATAAGATAAATGAACTTTTAATTTATAAGAGATCTACATCGTGTAATTAGTAATATTGAAAATACTATAACAATGATAATTTTTTTTATGGAATAGGAGGCAAACGAGCAGACGTATCACCTGATGGTAAGTGATTAACGCCGCCCATGGACACCCGTAACACCAGAGGCATCACAAACGCGTTGCCAGTCTTTAGGGGATGGGGATATGGATATGGGTGGGGTTGGGGTATGGGCCTTCGGTATCCTCACTCACTCGGTGAAACAGGGAGCTATTTCACACCGGTTTTCTGTGAGGCCGTGGCATCTCCGGTTGAGCCGGCCCATTCATGCCGAAGCTTGGCTCTCCCACATTTTTATTAAAAATTGTACTATAAACTAAATTAACTTATCAAAATAGTATTTGTTTTATCAACCATTATAAAATTTGTTAAAGTATCAGTATTATCAGTAGGCTATAACATTAAAGTTTGATATTTTACACCTTGATAGGCTTACACATTTTAATAAATAACAATATGATCAAGTGGCTCCCTATTCTTTGAAATGTTACCTCTTAACATTTTTACTGATACATATTTCTGGGCCTATCTTTACACATTTAACTCGTAAAACTCGCTAGGAGTTCAATTTACTTGAAAACTCTTAAAGATCATTTAATGTCTTAACGATTCCGCCATATTTTACAACTTTAAAGTCCGATAACTGTCAGTATTTTTGGGTCGAAATTTGTACTTAAAAGAAAAACTAAATTCAAGTGGCTTTCAAACTGGAACAAAATTCGTTGAGACTTTTTAAATTATATTTTAGAAGAAAAAAATCACGAATATTTTAAGGTACGGAACCATTATTGGGCTATGACTTGATTACCGATGTCTATAATTTAAAATTAGTTATAAACTATTATTGACTTTTAAAAGTATCGCCAACTTCAATTCGTTTACATTATACTTGATTATGAAATATCGTTTGCGTTTCTCAATTTGAAAACCCCCAGAAAACCGTTAAATAATCTTTCAAAAACTGAAGAATATACAAATCAGCATTCATAATACACTTTGCAGACCGTTAAGTAGACTGTTTTTTCAGAGCTGCAACACATTTTGCATTATTATAATAAATTGATACCATATAATACAGAGATAAATTTAGTTTAATGTATATTATGCACGTATAACCTTAAGTTTACAAAAAACAAACCACTTGAAACTTAATAGTATGAATACCCTTCAAAATATTTTTTATTAAAGCCTTTAGGTTGTCTAGACACTAAGCCATTACGACGCAAAGTCATATCAATCAAATAAATAGTTTCATCGTCTCTTTCTCACTAATGTCAGTATAGTTTTTTCTGCAATATAATAAATACCTGGTTTTGCCTACGGAACTATTTCCTATGATGAGCAATTTGAACATGTAGTCGAAGTTCTGGTCCGCCGCATCCTTCTGCCATTTCGCATCGCCAGTCATCTGTCGTGTAAACAAATTCATTATACCCTTACTAAGACAAATATTCTAATAATATATTAAAAACTGCTATGACCTCATCTTCTAAATTGATATTATTGTTAGAATGTTCGTGAATCGTCTCCATTTTTAATGCACTCCTACAGTTTTATTGCCACTACAAACACAGCCGCAACGGCTTATAGCACTGACAAATATATCGCAAATGCAAAACACGATACATTTCCCATATATAGTATTGATTAGCGAAACTCGACTTTGTCACACTATGTATTAACACACAAGTAAGCCCACATTAGCCCAGCATTATTCTATGTCAACGAAAAACCTTATCAGTTTTATTGATAAAATGCTAAAGTAAAACTTAAAGTCATTAGTAATAGAGTATAATTTTGTGTAATTGTCAGTATAAAATTATTCAAAGCGGAGAAACAAAACGACTTTTAGATAATATCGGTATTGTCACATCCGAACAGATAGGGGAATTTGAGCATGCCCTATACATATTGATAAAATTTTGAAATTAGAAAAGCACTTTGTAAAATATTATTAATAACAAAAGGTATATTGTCAGAATTTTGTTTTAAAGCTGATACTGATTCGAAAGTCTATTTTATTCATTACTAGCTGACCTGGCGAAATTCGTTCCACCATATTTGCATATATGTCTCAGCTTCCCACAGACAGTATAAGTGACAAAAAAATGACTTTTCCCGTTCTCTTTTATGTTTTTTATATGCAAACCTTGTCCTAACAATAACGAACACATTAAAAAGAATTATTTAGTTTGGTGCAGCCGATCGGAACTTATGAGCTATGTACGCTCATAAGTTCCGATCGGCATTTCGGCGATTCATTTATTTATATATATTAATATATATATGAATGAAGTTCTGCCAAGCCAAAAATAAAAATACACAAGACTACACTAGCGATTCTATACAAAACGGGAACCTTTTGTTTGCATTCCAGTTTTGATTCCAATTCTGATTGCAACTGAATGCGATATGCTTAACTTCTTGGACTCAGCTTGTAAAATTATATTTCAAAGTGGTATATAATAATATTACTTATAACTACGTCATTGCATTACATAGATAACGCACAAATATAGATATCAAAAGTTATGTAGCAGCTGATTGTGTATGGTAGATATTGTATATGCAATAAGCTTTTACTTCACGAAATTATATCCATTAGGGTTTATTTCTAACTCTTCACGCGTGACGCAAAACAGAAGATGATAGTACTAGTACTAGTGTATCAGCATGCATGCTTCGATAAAAAGTTCTAAGTAAGTAAAGCGTTTGTATATTATTTTTCCTGAAAGTTTACTTCTTAGCTTTAAGGGAAAAATTGTTTAGATAATAATGGGTGATTTTATTATCTTTAAAGATATTTTAAATTAAGAATAGGTATTTTAAAGATTACACATGGAATAAAAAAAAAAGGTTATTTTATGACTATAAACATCTCTTAAGGCAAAAACAAGCAATTATGCTTGTTTTTAAAAATGTGTACTTTCGTTAAAAACAAGAACGAACCACAAAGTATAAATAAGTCAATTGTACCCATTACTTCACCACCTTCTTACGTATCTTACGTAAAAAAATGACAGTAACGCTGCCATTTTATTACATTTTGTTCTGTTATTAGGATATGCTCCGTACGAAAAATGTTTTACTTTATGAATGTTGTTTGTTAGCGACACCCGTGTAGGCGTGTAATATCTTTGAAGTATTCAATATTCAGTTGATCTCATCAAGTTGCGTCTTTCATTGTACATAAGATAACACTCCAGAGTGGCAATCTCAATGACAAACGCAAGTGGGTTAATCAATTAACGCAGTGATCGACCAAGTACTTTTCCAATTAGGAAGCTGTCTGAAGCAGAATCGATGTATGGATATAAAACTTATTCACTCCAACGTATTTTTTTGGTAAAATTCGCAAAAAGAAATGTAGCTGTGAAACAAACTGAGTTATAAAATCAATGTGTTTATCTATACATATATATATATTTATATGAATATACATTTTCAAAGTTTAAATACCTGAAAATTATATGCCTGCGTTTGTTTAAGAAGGGTGCAAAACCTAGAAAGGTAGCGAAAACTACGAGTTAAATATTAAGGTCAAACTCATGATGTTTTGATTTCAAACCAATACACAATCACGCCTATTTTCGACGTACAGTTATTAACACGCGGAGCAGTTGTCAACTTTACGTATGATTTAAAATCAGGGGGCACAGAAGTCCCCCTGTCTATAACTTTGGGTAATCCCGAGGCCATTAATCGAGCAATTTGAATTTTAAAGTAGAAAATTAGAAATATTATGAAAAGGCGCAGGGAAAAAAATAATGGGAAGAATTGTAACTTTGCTTAGACGGGTGCATTAGTATCCATTATCATCATAGTATATCAAAGTCAAGTATATAGTCAAGTATATCAAAATAGTATATTGGAATTGACAGTTCTCGAGCTGATAACTATAATTTAATTAAAATTTTATTAATTAAAACAAAAGGTTTAGAGTAATTTATACATTGCAGTCTAGCCATTTCTTAGACATCTTTCTTTTATTTTAAGTTTTTGCCCCAAGTCACTTTATTTATGACTTACTCTTGCATCGAAATATGACACTTAAATAACTAATGTTTTGATTGCTAATGGACACAAACTAACGGTACTTACTTTAAACCTTAGTGATTTTATAGTAAATATTTGAAGGAAAACTTAAACTAAAATAAAAATTAAACGACGAATTCGATTATCGACTATTCGAATAAGTAACAGGGCGGAGTCAGGCCTTTCCTACTGGCTAGCTATTAGAGATCTTATAGGTTATTGGATAGGAGTGGAATGCCGTTGAAAGATCAATCCATTATTACAATAATAAGTTTGGCATTTATGAACAGTAGCAGATACTTTACATCAATTTACCTGCTTGCTTGTTTACCTACACTAGCGTAAAAAAATTGGCAGATGAGGTTGACATATTCGTTTATTATTTTTTCTTCCCAAATTTGTTTTTCTTAATAGCATAGTACAGTTGCGAATAGGCAACAAAAATACTGATTTAGAACAAGAGTTTTAATTAGTTACTACAGATTCTCGATTCCTTCAATCAGTTTCAAGAATTTATATTTTTTCCGTTTCATATAATTTAAATGTATTTGTATCAATATCGAAATATTTCACCAGTTAATAATTATGGGGATAATGAAAAAACTTTTAAATCGATGCAACTTTAACTTAATTTAGAATTACACTTTCATAAATACTAAACGACATGATAATACTATACAATACAATAAATTGTATTTGTATAGTATTGTGTAGTTGCCTTTAGGCTACTATCCCAATAATTTCAACACTTCTTTAGGATTTTTTATTATTTCCTACAATGGAAATATTTTCCCTATCAGATGACAATATCCGGCTACAATCCTTTTCAAGTAAAGACATCTCAGATGCAACATTGTATAACTAAAGGTACTATGGTATGCGGAAAAGTACTAGTGCGTGGGTAGTAGAAGAAGCGTAGCTATCGTTGTGTGTATGTAGGTTTATATACCTAAACAGACCAAAGATAAGTAGAACTTACGATTAATGATAATTAAGAAGAAATTTTAAAAAGTAAAAGGAGATAGTCCTTTAGTAGTAGTATGTAAGTGATTTTATTTTGTTTAAAGAAAATAAATTTATCTATTAAATGAAAATTATCGAAAGGAGACGAGATTTACAACAAAAGACACATACACACACACAATACAACGTTCTTATGAAATGATACAGTGCAACGAAAAAATCAATCAAGTCAAACGACATTGATACAAGTAGCTACTTACTTCTTTCCACAAATATGCATATGTACGTATAGATACAATAAATACCAACAAAACAAATACTAACCTTTATCTGTGTTTCTGTATCAAACAGCGAGGGACGTTAGGGGAGTCTATGACTACTGTGTATTATCGGTCGAACCACTTCAAGCTCTGTAGTGGGAGTACACGTCGCTGTTCTGTCCCTCTTTACATCCACGCCACGCAACAACAGTGGGTGCAACTTTTACTCTTATCGATTTCTCTCCTCCAAACCTTACACGAACTTGTAATCTCTAAAAAACAGCATGAGTATACACCGTCAAACACAGTTTTGTCGATTTCAAACATACAAAATCGATAATTCGTTTATGTTATTTCGTAACTCACTGTTGTATTTCAAGACACTAATGTGAATCAAACGTATATTTCTTCTTCTGTTTCATTACACAATTTTGTTAAAAAATGTGTTTTCATTATCAATTATATATAATCAATTTCATAAAAATGTAATTTCGAAGATAGGATGGTGAGTGTTCGCACTCACAGCTGTTACGAGCTCGCTCTTCTATTGAAATGGGTATGGTATGAGAAGCCAAGATGGCGGGCAGGCTGATGCGCGCGCATGTTGCCCGCGCAGTCTGTCAAAGTTACACACAAACAAATCTGTCTTTAATGCTAACCAATCTGAAATATGAGCCACAATTGATGTACTTATGTAATAGGGTCTTCTTATGATAATGTGATTAAACTTTTCATACTTGATTGTTTTAACTTAAATTAAGTTTAGAGGTAAATTTCATTCTTAAAAAATGGCAGAAGATGCCTTTAAAACTTTGCTATTGTTTTAAATTTAAAGGTTCTAAATACAAATAAACATGTTACATTTGATCATGTCCATTCGCTCAAGTAGTCCCAAATTTGTCTACCGCCATTTTTAACTCCACGTTACATAATATTAAGCAATCGATCAATCATTTCATTTTTATGTTTTCTCACAATTAGCCTGCAATATGTTTTAGTTGATTTAGATGTCATGAATTTTAACTAAGACTACATAATGTATGCTAAAACTAATACTTATATTACAAATTAATTGCAAATTATTAAGTTTGCAATGCACAGGAGCTATCTGTAAGACAAGCCTTCATAGAAAGCCTTGACCCCGTGACCCAATTCCCTACATTGTACTCATACATTGATCATACTCTGAGGGCTAAATAAATCGTTGAGATGATACGAATAGTTATAAAAAGATACCGAGTTATGCCGTTATTAGTGCTATTATGGTATTGCATTTATTAATGAAATTTTTACATACTCTTTCATATATATTACGACATGGCTGCAATGCACTCAATGACAATAAATGACTGGATGAATATTAATAAGAGGAAATTATGTCTAAAATGTATATGCTCTGATTCTTTACTGGTATTTTTTTGGTTAAAAAGTTAGATATATAGACTTGAGACTTGTTTGTCTTACATTTGTCCAACACTCTACATAATCTAAGAAATAGAAAAAGTCCACATCTTCCCCATTATATTTTTATATCGTTTCTGTTTAAAAAATCCTTTAAAATGAATTATTGCCTAATAGATAGCTTTAATACTGACAAGTTGTTAACAACACTGATTCACTTAAAACTAATGAGTATATTTATTTTGACCTAAAATAATAAATACAAAAAATATATTTTAAGATTTTCTTTATTTATTGATCATTTAGTTTCTTACATTAATTGATAACAGTTTTTTTATAAAGTTTTAATCTGATACGTTATATGTAGGTAAATTTTACACACTGCATAAATAAACAGTTTGATTTTTTTTAGAAGGGTACACAAATAAACGGATTGAGTTTTCTCTATTAGAGTTTATTTCTACTCACAAAACCAAGCCTACCGATGTCAACAGGGTGCTTTGGACAAAAAATAAAAACTGGGCATATTTTGAAACGAAAAACAGATATCAAACGGGTGTATTTTTAGAGAATTCTTGCTTAGATGTGTTTTTTTTTTTTTTTGAATAGAAATCAATATTGCTTTTATTAGTATTTTACAGCCATGCGTTCCTGACCAAATTTCCGAATCCTAATAAAATCTTGATCTATGTGACAGTTTGATATCTTGTTTGAACACAAGATTCATAGCTAAATTACATTGAGAGATAGAGAAAAAAATCAAATGAAGAGAATCATAAACAAAACGAAAAGGATACAGACCAAATACATATTATAATATACATAAATGAAAAATAAAGAACCAGGCTTCCGTTTTTAACCAGTTATTGTACATACACGACGTAATATTCCTATCTGGCAGACTTCTAATAATAGTATTCTTATACCTGTCAATCGTGGACATGAATTGAACTGTCCGATTTCTCTGGATGGCTTCAAAAGAGTAAACTCGCGCCTCAAAGAACATACCGGAAGCGTTACAGTATCGCAGTAGTCCCATGAGTTGCCTAAAGATATTGTTGTAGGTAACTCGAATGCTGTTAAGTGTTTTTTTAACCGACTTCAAAAAAAGGAGGAGGTTTCTCAATTCGACCGTACATATATATATTATTTTTTTATGTGTGTTCGCGGATAACTTCGTCGTTTATGAACCGATTTTGATCATCCTTTTTTTAATGTAAAGGAGATATCCCAACGGTGGTACCATGACTAAGAAATGATGATGGCATCTAAGAGAAATCGAGTCAAACCTTGAAGTCGGTTTTATTTTTGTTAACATTTTTAAGTAAATGGAATATAATTTAATGTTTTTATTATAGTCTGTCCAAAGTTGACATGTGTAATATCTGACAAAAGGAGCGAAACAATGTTAATGAAACTTTACCATCTGGGGCAGACTTATAATATTTCCTACAATCATATTGTCTACAACACATAAGGCTCTCGTTTATGTTCAATGTCGCTGTCATCTTTCAGGTTTGATGTTATAATATGGCCAAGGCACCTAAAGCTATCGAGTGCTTCAATAAGCCGTCCGTCAAGAAATAGACTGGGAACGATATAAGGTCCCTTTCCGGACCAAAATATTACCATCTTTGTCTTTTTAACATTGTACTTTTAGTTCTACGAGGTTTATCGATTTTTAACGATTTTACTTACCCAATTATATAGTTCTAGGTCAACAGTAAGTACCCTATGAGTTTTGAATCCCTTGGGAGTGTTGAAATATGCATGTTTTGCTGAATAAACGACCGTATCTTTTTTTTATTTTACGTAAACTCAGAGGTTTGATTTTTTCACAACTTCAGAGAACCGTAGACCTGAGTATACAAATTAAATTTCAATTCGATACCTTCACAAGTTCCTGAAGCAATGGGTCTAAACAGACCTACAGACAGATGGACAACAAAGATGATCTTATTAATATTAAGGATTCTTTTTTTGGAGTTACAGAACCCTAAAAATAACAAAAACAATGCAAAAACAATGCAGACATGATTTGTTAGCTAAATAAAAGCAGATTTCAAATCAAATCTATTAATATCTAATTAAATACGAAAATTGACAATTACTAAAAATAAACATTTAAACTTGATATAAAGAAATTCAAAGTAATTAAAATATATTCAGTAGGAAAAATAGTTAATTTTGTCAAACAGTCGTAAGTAATTTATTTTCAAAATAATTTTGTTATATTTTGTGAAGTGCTTTATTTGTGTTAACTTTACATAACGTTATCACATGCCATCTCTGTATTGCAAGAGGCGAAATAAACAATTTGAATCACATATAAAATACATAACCGTAGCTCTCTCCGTAGCTACTACGTAGTACTCTACGTCGTGATAAATCCTAACAATACTTACAGATGGCGCTAAACGCAATTCTAATAATATCACGATTGGGAGATAAAAATATGGAAAAAAGAGCTTAAACCAGCTGATCGAGGGACATCGATTTCTAACATTTCAAACACTAAAAACAACTACCAATATATTTATAATTTAAAAATAGATTGTAGTTGTTTCTTCTATTACAAAATTAGACTAATTTTTTTTTTTTTATTACCTCTAATATTTCGTCTGTGTGACTCAAACTCTCAAGCATTTGGATGCACATCTTACTCAGTCAAGATCTTAACTGATTTCAATAATATCAGATTAAAATTAGGCATTGTCCACACCAACAATGATGATAGTAACCACCACCATAGAATTCTACTCATACTTTCTATCAGGCTAAATAGAGTCATTTGGGCATCTAATTTATAAAAATATCCTGATTTAACAGTCTATATTTGCCTAGTACTTTTATCAAGAAGTTAAACAAATCGCACAAAATAGAGAAAAGTGGCGACTGCTCTACTGACAACAGCCTGGCCCTTAAATTGAGAGAGAAATACTTTTGCCCTAATACTCATAATTTAATTGCCTTGGTGGCGCAGTGGTAGCGTATTCGACTGATGTGCTTACAACTGACTGATGTACAAATATTTGTTTCGGAGTTTTTGTGTTATATGTACAATATAATTATATGTATTTACAAAAAAAAGGTATTTATCTTATACAGTGCTTTTACTAATATATAAAGCTGAAGAGTTTGTTTGCTTGAACGCGCTAACTTAAGAAACTACAGTCCGATTTAAAAAAATATTTTTGTGTTAGATCTCCAATAGCCCGTAGCGTGATAATTTTCACCCGTCTTTGTAACATTCTTCATTGGTGCTCCGCTACTGTAGATCTTATCGTAAAGCCTAAAGCCTTTCTCTATAAATGGGCTATCTAACACTGAAAGAATTTTTCAAATTGGATCAGTAGTTCCTGAGATTAGCACGTTCAAACAAACAAACAAACAAACAAACAAACTCTTCAGCTTAATATAGTAGTAAAGATATTCTTTGTAGATTTAGATACATTAATATGCAATTCCAACCAATCGAGACAAACTCAGCGAAGTATGTCGTGCTAAACTTAAAAATACAAGTTTACGGTTCGATGTTTTCATTTTGTTGACTCGAATGCTACTCATATCTATACTAATTTATAAAGCTGAAGAGTTTCCTTGCTTGAACGCGCTAATTTAATGAACTACTGATCCGATTTGAAAAATTATTTTAGTGTTAGATAGGCCATTTATCAAGGAAGGCATCATACCAAAACCAATAAGATCGGAGCAACAGCTCGGGACTCGATGACGTTGTGTGTTAAGTGTCCGAAATATTTATTTCGTGGTCGTCGTTGTTATTTTCTTTTCTAATTTCATAAAAAAATACATAATATTTTACGATTATTGTCATCTATTTATTTAATATGAATCTCCAGATTACTAATGAACATAAATTTAATGGACGGAGAGATACGTAATTATAGGCACCGATAACCATCAATAGTGGAATTATTAAGCTACTTTATTATGTACAGAAACCATTTTGTTTGATAATTGATCAATCTTATAATTCAAGTATAGCACTTCGATGACTTCGTGGAGAAGAAGAAACTTGTAGAAGCGAACGATATCACTAATGAAGTTTCCCAAGTTTCCCCGATAATTACTTCCTGAATATTACGTCTTTCACACCTTTGTCTGACCCCTTTCAATATCCTATATTGTCAACGATTAATAGCGGCTTTTGACACATGAACTATTTTGCCATCTTATTTTGTGTAAATTTATAAAAATCTGATTTACTGAAAGTTTACTTATAGTTTATTATTTGATAATAAAGATGTTCAAACCTCGTTTCAATTCAACTACAGAGAACCGTTTTAGTTTAACATATAAAAAATGCTGATCTCAGTGCTGAACACATTTCTCTAACTGGGTTAGCGTACTAACTTTTAAACTTTCGCGTTCCATGATATTAACAAATATTTTTTACGGGAATTAACGCGAGTCAGCCTGGTCGAAACGTCAGGCAAATCAGAGGTATGTGATACCTTTTAATAAGTGATCGCGTTAATTCCCGTAAAAAATATTTGTTGGATTAGCGTAATAACTTTGCTCCACATACAAATGATAATGAAAAAAATATACATGTAATGAAGTGGTAGCGGGATATAGGAGCATTTGATGACCTCTGCTTTTCTATTATTCGCAAAAAGACAGTTACATTAAATGTTCATTAGACCTGCAGTCCTGAATAGGCCTAAAGTTTGGCTCTCAAAGAATGAAATTCTTCTACAATTATTTAATATTCGAGTGTTGAGATTGATGTGTATTCTGACAAAGATAGACAAATTAAAATATTAAAGCTAGCACGAACGTTGCAATAGTAGCTAAAAAGTTTACTAACAATATTGAAGGATTGATATAATTGTATGATGTATGGAAGTTGAGGTGTGTCGTTGAAATAAGGAAGAGGTAGATAATGTACATGATTCCAAAGAGAGAAAGTCGTGGGAGACCCATGTTACCATGAGAGGTATGTTTCAGTATAATATTTGTTCCGGTTCAAGCCAGACTTGTACCAAACCAGAAAGTAAACTGCATTTTTTCTCTCCATGTGAAACGGAAACGGAATAAGAATACGAAGTGTCGCTACTGCTCCTATTCATCCCGTAGGTTTCTGTTGGAAGAGATGACTAAGAGAACAAACTACGAACGACAACAAACAATGTCTAGTAGTGGACTATTAAATGCTGTTGATGCTGACTGATCAACTACTGTGAGAAAGCCACGCTTCGGCATGGACGGGGTCAGCTCAATCGGAGTGATACCACGTCCTCACATAAAACCGGTGTGAAATAGCGCTAGCGCTGTATTTTACCGAGTGAGTGAGGATACATGAGACCCATACCCCAACCCCTTCCCAAACCTTCAAAGGTCGGTAACGCACTTGTGGCGTCTCTGGTTTTATGGGTGTCTACGGGCAGCGGTAATTGCTTACCATCAGGTGATACGTCTGCTCGTTTGCCCCATAATACATAAAAAAAAACAAAGTATGTAATTTTTCATTGGTTTTCACCTAGTAAGTAAAATAAAGGGAAGCCCAACTTCATCTCTTTCCCTAATGAGAGAACAGGGCAACACTCAAAGGACGGTAATGCTGCAAGTGTCCTTGGGTGACGATAACAAATTAATAAGCGATTAGTCTACTCGATGCTTCCATTTCATAAAAGTAAATGATCATGTAGTTAGAAAAACTTTTGTGCACTAGCTAACCCGCGAAACTTCATCTGCATCTCTCAAAAAAACAGGCCGCTATCCCAACCACAGAAATCATCTGCTACCAGAGTCCCCATTCTCTGACGAGCCGCGATCCTTTCGACAGTTCCTAATGCTGGTGACGTCTTCTTCGCTAGAGATCGACCCTCTCCCAATCCCGTTCAGCGGTCTCTTTCTAGAGCATAATAGCTTCGCATGTACAGTACGTATAGCCTGAATATGACTGTTAAATATAACTCTTCCTACCTCATTTACGAAATAGGAACAAGTGAGTGTATGTAAATGTATGTAAGACATTTATCCGGCAAAAAACTAAAAGTGTGTCCCAAATCGTTATACAAATATTTTTAACTGACACTAATTTCGTTGTACAACTAAATTAGTTTGTAACTGAACAGTTTTGTTGATATTTATATTTTTATCGGCACATTTTTAATGCATATACTTTTGTTGGTACATAAAGATGAAATAGTTTTAGTGAGATACTTCATTTGATCAATGAGTGAAAGTAAGTCAATGTCGACGCTTAAAATTTAGGTTCACCACTTTTAAAGTATCAATATTTTTCATGTTACTGTTTATTCATTTATTCAACCATTGACTATAATTAAAATGGGAATCTGCGGGATTGCTACCATGTACCTTTTTGTTTGTGAGTTGTCCCGCAGTCAGCCCCCCCCCCCCCTCCCCGAGTGAGCAATCCCGCAGATTCCCATTTTAATGTTACTGACCATGAAAGTTTAAAACAATACATTGACTATAAGTTAATATAATAGGTATATAGATAAAGAAATCGTCATAGCATTTACACCACACATACCGCAGCTATACATCTAATTATGTTGTTCATATAGTTGACCTTTGAATGTCGTCAAATATTTCGGGCGCAAGTCGCGTGTCCGTCGCCTCTGCAGGGCGCGTCTTTCTACGCGGCCGCGGAAATGTCGCCGACAACGACCAGAATAGACGGCACGTCGACTATGACGTCACACTCGCGTCAACTCGTGCGCATACTCAACACCGTCTCAAAAATCTTCCTGCGCAACTTTTTTTATTATCACATTATAACATAAAACTTTTTGTTTTAAAACGAAGTGTCTTATAGATGTTCGATACCAAATCACCTATCTAGTATAACTATAATATTGTAATGGGCAACACTAGGGTTTGTCACATTCATGTTTGACAGTTGAAATGTCATGTCACTCGGTTCATAGAATTCTCTGGAAAGTGTCTTGGCGCGGGCCTAGTATATTTGTGGTAAAACCCTCCCAGAGCTTGGTTGGTAATAGGAATAATTCGCTTTTGGAGTATGTTGGTTGAGTGTTTGATAGCTTTGGTGTGCCTACGTATTACATTATAAAAGTAAAATGACCTTGAACTTTGGTCTCGGACGGTAATGTTGCACCAGTACAATTAATAATTGATTGTGAATTAAAATTTCATTGTGAAGAGTTCGGCCACTGCATTTGATAAGCATTAATTGTATAAACTTAATGTAATCGTCGTGCCGTTCATCACAAAGTGATTAGTAGGATTTTAGAATCCACCCAGACCGTGTTTAGATTTGTAAACAAATCGTTGTGTGAGTTGCAAGAAAGCAGCTCTTCAATTGGGGTACCCCTCGCCAGCAACGAAGGTGAACTGCCATCAGTCATAAGGCCAGTCAAGCGTATTCTTTATTGTAAAAACGGGTGAAAGCGCTTTAAGTTCAATTCCTTTCACCAGGTAATTCGCCTATCATTGTCTGGCTATTATACTATGGGTCTTGTAGATTAGTGCAAGGGTTCCGAACGGATAACGCAGCTCCTAGTGATTGACTAAACAATAGACTTATAACTAACTGGCAGAGTTAACATCCACATGATTGTCATCTACCATTATTATTATTTATTTTTTTCGTATATAAATATTTATCTAAGTTTATTTCTATTTTATTGTGCGTATACAATGTATTGGTTCTAATAAGTGTGTGATAGGTTTATATATCATATGTATTTGATGTAATATTTAATCTGTTAATCCTTAAACAAATTTTAATTGAAACTGGTAGAGAATGCCGTCAGTGCATAAAAAGTGCATGATGTCTTGAAAAAATAAATAATCAGAGCAGTTTGTATTAAATTAATTCTTAGATTTTTACATAAATTCGAAATTGGTATTAACATAGACTTGGCCAATTTTAAATATTTTTAAAATTATATTACAGCTATCAATTCATTTTGGATTGAATGTACATAATAGAATTCAAAATTAAACATCTACATCATTACATTGTCATGAGGGTTGTAAGAAATCATATTAGATTTTGAAAAGCTGTACAATACACAAAAAAATATCGGTCCTAAAAAAAGGAAACCCATTTTCAAAAGAAAGAACAATAGGGCTTTCCCTTAAGAATGAGTATCAGCCCCTAAGCTACTGATTACATAGACATTAATTGTAGACAAAAACATCGATGAAAATAACCTCAAGACAAAAGTCAAAAACAATTAACGAACAAGTATTTTATCGAGAAGTATTGAATAGAATCTTTCTCAAAAACGATAATAAAGTCAAAATCACATAACCAGAATTGCAGCTAGCAAGTATAAAGTACGCTACCAATGGTTATTTTATCAACAGGCTCTACTCCACAAGAAACAATTAAATAATGCCTAATATGGTACAGACAACAATAGTACACAGACTACAAAGCGAGTGAAAACTTAACACAAACTCTATACCAACACCTCTAGTAGGCCAAATCCGTTTTTCTAATAAGAGCCTAGGTCCAGCCGTGGATTTTTAAAGGCTGCTGATTATGATGGCCCAGATAAAAAATCAACTTTTACATTTTTCTTTCAATTTGAAGCAAAAACAAGCAACCAATGGTTGCCTAGACCAGAGTGACACCACGGCCTCACAGAAATCCCGGTGTGAAATAGCGCCTGCTCGTTTGCCCCCATGTCCATAAAAAACAACCAAGTATATTTACCACCAGCTACAATAGAATAGCTTCTCCAATTCAAAGTCACTATTTATTGCCAGTCACATGACTAGAAATATGGTCATTCCAAGAACAAGTGGATGAGACTATAAAGATGCGTTGAAAGCGGGTCAGAATATAAATCGGAAATATCGCAATGCTGGTGTTAAGTGCGCATTGCACTCTTGCAACCTTTATAGGCTGTCTACTTGGAGATACGAGTATTTCTAGGCAAGGCAAATAAAACTTAAATATATTCTCTAGAAGTAATAATAAAAATTGTCACAATCCAGCAAATAGTCATGGATTGCAAGCACTAATAAAAGACCAATGATGACTGATTGTGGATTGCGGTAATCGATGATGATGAAACACCTAATATTGCATCTTAAACAGTAGTGAAAAAAATATATATATATATATATACGGTCGAATTGAGAAACGTCCTCCTTTTTTTGAAATCGGTTAAAAATATGTCAATTTTTATTGCATTAAATAAATAACAATGACAACGCCCCTTTTAGTTCTTTTTGAAATAGTATTTTTATCAGTTATTAGGTTATAAGTTAGGTAAATAGGGATCATACTTTTAACGCAACATGGAAAACATAAATTTTGCGATGAAATACCAATGAACCTACTTATGCAACAAGTAACCAATCCACACAAATGCCAAAATCTAATAATTATCATTATCTCCATACAAATAGGGTCCTTATCTCGTTTTTGGTATTGTGTGATTTGGCTCTTTCTTGCATAAGTAGGTACAAATTATAATGGGTACTTTTAGTTGGATAATTAGTTAAGTTTTACATCAAATAGGCTTTTAACATTTTTGTAATGATGTTGGGCATTCATTTACTTTTTATCAGTCAGTTTATTTAAGTGCATATAAATATCAAATAATTTTTGCAAGAACAACATCATCGTATTGTATTTGAACTGCAGTTATCCCATATTAATTTAAATAATACACTCTGCAGATACAATTATTCAGAGAATAAATAAAGTTATTATATTGATCGAATCAACTGGAACAAAAATTAAAACAATATATTGGCGACAGCACAAAAATACAATGGCCTTTTAAAATTGCACGGAGTTTGCATGTCGGCTACGTGGAGTGCATGACGCGAGGGTTGTCGGGCAGCGGGTACGTACGGAGGGAGTTCGTCACTCGCGGCAGTCCCACGTCGAACAGCGCGCCCGCCTCGCGCCTCGCTCGCGCTCTTACGGATTCATGGACTACGATCGACCAAGCGAACCTACACTTTCTTTTTCAATTACCTTTTCACATCCTCTTCTTAATCCCCGGTAGTCACATCGAAAGAATTGTGCGAGCTTATAATGACACTTTTATCCCTTTACAAGAACTTTTGTCGACTTTTCAAAACTCTTAGTGATTGACACAACCCATCAAACTGAAGAAATCCTTTTAAAAAGTTATTTTCTTAGTCGAAAATGCATCTCGGAGTAAAATTATACCGCAACCTATTTATACACAAAAAACGACTGAAATTTTCTGAATGCAGCCTTTAAAAAGTATACACACAATTTATGAACTATTTACACCGTTTTATAAATAGTTTTGGACATTATTTTTTATCCTTCGTGACTACCCCTAGAGCGCTAAGCAACTGTGACCAAAGACGTTTAAATAAACATTAAATTTTAGTGTGCTAATTTAATCTTGTGTGGTTATCATTACAATAGATTAATTATAAGATTAATAGTGGGTGTTATAGTGTAAATTTAGAAATACGTATTTCCTGTGGTCCTTCATAATTTATTTGGTAAGTATAATATCTGATAAAAGTTTCAGCGATCATAGTTTTTAATTGCAGCAAATAGTGAAATAAGTTTTAGAATATATAAAATTAAAAGTTGATTCTTTATTTCTTCATTCATTCGTTATTTATACTTATAACTACGAATGTGTTTTCATAATAAGAGAGAAAAATAGTTATTTACCATAGGCAAATATTATTATATTATACAAGCATTTTCATAGGAAGTAAAGTGCCTTACAATAGCATCTTAAAATAAATTTGTTTTCGTATGCGTGCCAGTACTTCAATGCTATTTTTTATATAATGAGGACATGAGATAATTTTCAACTGAAATGAAAACCAGGTCAGACATATTTATTCAAAAGTGATTTTGACAATGTTTTTGAGTACACTCGTAAAAAGAATCGTTACGGTGCTGTAACCGAATAGATAATATATCGTGGTATATAACACGTAAGTAGGTGTTTTATTAGAGCCGTAATAATACCTATCTAGTTGGCCGTGCCAAGTCCAATGACATCGTGGGATATTTATAATATAATTTTATAATGCCAAGCGCCTTCCACGGCGTAAAGATTATGCGTAAAATTTCTTCGCAAATTCTAAAAAAAATGTGTTCCTTGGGATTTTCCACATCGCTGACATGTATTTACAATAACTTTCGGTTATGTATGTCTCTTTTAAAAATAAATAAATAACTTACCTTAGAAAATGTATATGTCTAAATTACATTAAATAAATTTGTGATACCTAAGCGTGCACTGTGGTTTGTAAAGTAAATCTACGACCCCAGAATAAACTGAAAATGCATCAACGGTTACTAATTCGAATAATTATTACAATTTAAAAATTCCTAGCAGTAAATGATTTTTTGATATAAAATTCTTGTAAAATTTAATATTTATATAAATTTCGTCCCCAACACGTGTTAGGGACTGGCCCTTGAGGGCAGTTTTAGGGAAATCAGTTTATTTGAACCGTACCTGAAATAGCTCCCCTCAGCAACAGTTTCCATTAGGCTTTCATTGACCTTTTTTCATTCGTAACAGGTTGCGAATGAAATTAAATTATAAAACTAAAAAAGACGTTTTATTAGCAAAACGCAAAAGTAGAATATATTGCAATAGTTGAAAAAAAAATGTTTAACAAAAACGTAGGTACATGTTTTTCAGTATGCGATAATAAAACCGAGCATCCACTTTAAATGTGAATTCAGCTTACACTTGAATCATTATTTTATATTTAGAAATATACAGTAGTAAAAAAGTTAAGTGAATCACAAATGATTTTATAAATAGAAATGTAATTTTATACTTATTTGTTTTTAAGCTAGATATAATTTAGTCAGACTAGTTCAAAATATATTAATTATCGTAATAGTTTATTAAGTCTGTTTTGATCTCTTGTTTTAATGACAGTTTGAATCTCAAGAAACTATTACAGGAAACCTATGTTTCAATTTCCATAATTTTTGTTTCTAAAAGTAGACAACTTAACTGACGCAAATTCAATTCAATCTAATTGTATATTTACAGTACATGCCTAGACAAGAATAATCATAACAAGTTTTATAATTCTTGTCTTGTAACGAGCACTTAAAGTTATTGACTGTAGGTCTTCTTAACAATAAAGAATTCTAGATGCTCTATTCTTGGACACGAAGAACTTTTAATTTATATTTCTTGTTAATCTATTTTTCAGTCTACTGACTTCTGTAGTTTCGAGATATCTTATTATTACGGCTTTTTGTTCTAAACTTAGACAGAAATAAGTAATTTTGCAACACTTCGCGTGACTGAAAACAACGATTGTTCAACTTGCTTATTGAGTTGTAAAAGGGTCTGGTAATTAAAACAGTTTTCATCCAGCTATGAATAATCCGAAACCTGTACTATTAAATATCTAACCATACTTTAGGTTAGAAAATAACTTAAAAAAAAAATTATCACATATGTACCTTTAAGGTACACTGTCTTGACTATCTTTATCACACATTGTCTTTGGAGTATTAAATCTATTTACTATTTCTATGATGGATTTACAAACATACTAAATATTTTATATCGCCTATTACAGTAACAGATGGTGTTTATTTCTACATTCTCAACAATCGTATATGTTGAAAATACATTAAGAAATGACGGAAACGTAGACGTACGTGAAACAGATTAAATAAATAAAATATGCATGTCAAAAATTGGAAGCTTAAAAACGCCTAAATGTTTGAACAGATAAAAGAACACATGCATATCATAAACGACAAGTAAAATTTTAACAAAAATAAAATCGACTTGAAAGTTGACTCGATTTCTCTTGGATGCCATCATCAGATCTTAGAGTCCTTATCAATGTACCACTGTTGGGATATCTCCTCCGTCGACGTTATCCGCGAAAAAACATACAAAAAGAAATATGTAACGATCGAATTGAGAAACCTCCTCCTTTTTTTGAAGTCGGTTAGTAAAAGAAACTGAACTAAAGCAATTACGGAGAAGCTGCTGTTGCTTGCAATCACGAAGAAGTTACTAGGTATGGTTATGACTAAATACTCTCTATAACTAGATGTGCATTGCAATCGACCGACGGATTGGTTGATGTGATTAACAAGTCCGAGTGCTAAGCCAGACTACATTACTGCAAAGAGAAAAGAAAACTTGAAACAAACTTTGTACAAATAGGTCTGGTCAGGTGGTGTAATAAGTCAAAACTTCCAGTCCAAAGAGAGGCCCATGTCCAACAGTGGACTGTTAAAGGCTATTGATGCGAAGTAAAAGTTTGTGAAGTTGTAGAAGATGAACTTTGGATCTAATGAAACGAGTTTGAAATTGTAAGTGTTATTAATACTAAGGCTATACGTGTATATTAATTCGAAATATGAAAAGAGTCTTTCCTATTATTTGGATTTGCTTGAAAATATTTTACCTAAAGAACGGCACAGTGGGCACGGGTAAACTAGTTATTTTAAAGATATTTGCATGAATATATATTTATTTCTTTATTTACTTATCTTCACTCATGCTATAAATTCTCTATAAAAGTTTCTGAAGCAGTTAGCTTATTACCAACATTAAAACATCCTGTGTCGTAATAACCATAATAAAATCATCCAAACGAGTATTATAATGTAGTACTAAATTTCATAATGCAACTCATTTCTTAAAAAAAGAACATTGTCAGCCACCGCAGCGCCGTATTTACAAAAAAAAAGCGGTCAAGTACGAGTCGGGCTCGCCCATAAAGGATTCCGCAGCAGCAAGTAACATAATGTAATTTGTATTTTATTTTTATATTGGTGTTGATTGAATGAAAGGTAAACTGCAGTTTTCATCATATTTTTTTTAGTTTTATCATTCTCTTAGTTTAGAAGTTACAGAGGGGGGGGGACACATTTTACCACTTTGGAAGTGTCCCTCGCGCAAACTATTCAGTTTAGAAAAAAAAAAAATTAGAGACCTAGTAAGTAAGTAAAGTATTTTTTTTATGATTGGCCCTGCCAAAATGCCTCTACTCTGCCTGATGGAAAGCATAAGCAGAATCCAAGAGTGGTGTGGTTACCATAATCATTCCGAATGCAGACATTGCAACAATGCAGAATAGTGACAACCCACACTTTTGGTGCTTCTGCATCATTGGGGTCATTGGGATCTGGTCTCGCATTTACTAATGAAATACGACAGCACGAATGCTGTCATTTTAGGTTGATCTTTTATGAGAGAGCAGTACCGGCCCGGTTGAGCTGACCCGTTCGTGCTGAAATCAGCGTGACTATACCACCTTTGAAATTTTATTTTACCTTTGAAACTTTATTCAGACTGTACATAATATGTACTTCTTACATGAAATTTTGTTCACAATAGCAACTAATTGCCATTAATTAATTTCAGTTCTGAACCACATATGTATATCTATAATAATTACATATTATGAAACAAAGTCCTCCGCCGTGTCTGACTGTCTGCCTGTTAGCGATAAACTCGAAAAGTAGTGCACGGATTTTAATGCGGTTGCAGTATATAGAGTGATTCTTGGGAAAGGTTTAGATAATAATCGAAAAACAGTCTTGATACGAAGTTCATCGGGTCAGTTAGTAGTGGTATATAACTAATAAAAAACTAATTTCGTAACTTTCCCGTTCTACATTGTCGTTAATATCAACCATAGACTTAGCCGTGAAAAAATAACCGCGTAGGCGCAAGGTTCTTACACAAATGAACTCATTTAAAAGCGTGTTAAAAACTCAAGTGTATTGACAAGAGTTACTTGTTCTGACGTTATACAATTAGCCTGTTCTAAATAAAATTAGCTTTTACTTGAAGGCAGAACGAAGCCTCATCCATAGTGACAGATAATTAAATGTATAAGTGGTTAGATAGACAATGGATCTTCGATTGCGATTACAATATTATGAATTTGAATTTTAATGTACAATAATAGGACTATAAATCAAATTAACTAGCTATTGTCCGCAGGTCCGCCCGCGTCTATTATCGCGGAAAAGAGTAGCTTATGTCGTTTCTCAAGAATCAGAGTATCTCCGTGTCAAATTTTATTGAAATCGGTGCAGTAATTTAGTTGAAAAAAAAAAACAGACCGACTGACGTTCTTTCAAATGTATAATATTACTATGCATTTCTACGTTCATACATGTATACATACATAGACGGTATATATGGGTAGATACACCTTCACGTCTTAAACTTTCTTCATTACACAAACAATGAAACCGAAACCGTGTCTTAACTTTTACACCTAAACGAGGATTTGTAATTAAACAATTGTCTCTCGGATACTCTTGAATAAATCTCAAACCAGTCTTTCATTGTTGTTTTTTTTAAATCATACTTTTATGTTATTTAATTAAAAGTTATTATTTTTAACTTTACCTTTACCTTTATATTTATGTGGATGGTGTTTTCTGGAAATTTCACCTCTCAGTAGGAATATAAAATGGCTATATGGAAAATCTTATTTTATACCCGACTACGACAAAGCCAAAAGAGGGTTATGATTTTGACAGGCTATGTATGTATGTATGTTCATCTGTTCCCTCATCCCTCACTTATTAAAACTGGACAAATGAGGTATCGTTAGAAGTGTCTTGATCGTCCGCTGGTCAGCTATATGACGTGTCACTAATTCTAATGTGGCGCCCTCTAGCCGACATAAAGTACAGTATTCAAAAATAAATTTGAAATAAATATGCCGTGTTTGGTATCATTCGAAATGGCGTTACTTTTACATTTCAAAAATATATATATTTTATTAGCATTTTCTCGTAACTTTGTCAGTATTTTTCGATAATTATGAAATTTCTATGGTACCTATTTAAAATAACATTTGCAAAGAAATTAATAGTATAGAGGTACCAAAACATTTCAAATAATTATTTTATCATAAAAGCAAAAAAAACCATGTAGTTTTCCTTAGAACAAGTGTTTAGATTCTTTTCTTTTCCTAGTTCTAAAACAGACTCTTCTATCTTAATAATCTTCTTCAGAACTCTTTTACTAAACTAAATCTATGCTGAAGTTCTGACTTTGCTCGCATATTCCCTACCAAATTCATCTTTCTTCTAGCTATTACTTTTAAATCGACAATTATTTGTATTGTAAGATATCAGCATTAAAACTTCATAATACAGTGGTAATAATGACTACAATAATACATTCCAGTTTAATAGGTCATCGAATCATCCATGAGAATTATTATTTATCAATGGTATCTTATCTCGCATTATGAGCTACACGATCAATACCGTTGAACTAATTCCAGAATAGGATTTGTCGCGGGTTTCAATGATACGTCACTACCCGTCCTGCTTCAAAGTCCGTAAATAAACTAGTAACTTGTATCAGAAATGAATAAATGAAATATTTTCATAACTCGACCCACATTGGGTATTTTAAGTAATGTTATAAGTAAATTCTAATATAGTTAGTAATATTTTAGTCAAACTACTTCATGCATATTTTTTAACCAAATCTGTTGTACAACTTAAATAATACAAGTCTATGATTATGTATTTAAATGTTAAAATATGTGTATTTTATTTGTTATTTTAATAAACTTGGAAGTTACTGTATGATTATTCAAATGAATATGTTAATTATTGATCAGTTTTTTGATAAAAACCAACTCAGGCAAACCACCAACAAACCAAACAAAAAGTCATTACAAATACCCTTATGGCAAGAGGGTATTTGTCGCCTTTTTCTTGTTTCATTTCTTGCTTCGATGAAAACTTCGTTTAAGCGAAATCTTCTACTCAATAGAGCTTTTTGCTCTAGCGGTAACATTAGAACCTACTCTACATGTACAGTATATGTTTAGTTATATGTGTGTGCTCACTGTGTTTTAGATATAAATTATTTATTATAGAATACCCTGTTTGCCCAGTGGTTAGTGAACCTAACTACTGAGCTAGAAATTGTTTATTCAGCCTATAAATGATTATAATTGTATAATAAGCATAATTTGGGTCTGGGTATAATTTATCGATACTACGTATTTTTCTTGAAATAAATAAATATGTTTACTAGACATCTGGTTGTCTTTCTCTGCGTAGTTTAGGATCCGAGCTTGTGTGTGATGCACAAAAATAAATCAAAATGGATGGGTGAAAGAGACGTGGCGCGTACCGGAAGCATGCACCATACAAAGGTAGTAGAGTCACGCTGATTTCAGCATGAACGGGCCGACTCGACTGTGGCGGTACTATCCTCGCACAGAAAATCAAGGTAAAATGACAGCGATCGTGCGTTCGTGTTTTGTTGGTGAGTGCGAGACCTGAGGTCCAATAATGCAGAAGCATCACTAGACCGCCATAGTGTGGATCAACATGCTGTATTGTTTGCATTGGCAATGAGTGTGGTGACCACCACTTTTGGATTCTGCTTAGGCTTTCCATCAGGCATAGTATTAATGTCGCCCGCTCCTTAGGCATATTAGTTGTGACTATTATCTTAAATATTTAGTTGCATTTCAGTTTTCCAATGATTCCATTATTTAATAAATAGACAAAAAAATGTCACACACTTCACTAGTCGACGCTCGCGCATTGACTAATCGGGTGCGTCCAGGGAGCCTGGTTTCATGGTTTGTTGCCACGCAGGACTTATATTATTATGACAAAGTACTTTTGTTACCCTTCTATTTTGATATATTTCTGTGGTGAGATGTGATAATAATAACCTTGGCTACATTAACTTAGTTTCTGCAGCTATGTAGAAAAATAGGTACTTTTGATTTCTCTTCAAATTCGATAAAATAGTAAAAGTACAGTTTCTCATGTTGCTAAGATTATATAGAATAAATTCAATTAAATATCTTTTTAAAAACAAGCTTTTACTGGAATGCCTCGTGATGAATCAAACGAGTCCAAACTCGATGATGTTGCGACGTTTCTTTACGTAGTTTCTATGGCCACCTTCCAGCTCCAGCATCAGATCAGATCCATGTCATTATAATATTGTATTGTCATGTTTTATACATAATATACTTGCAAAATTTCAGCAAAAACGGTTGAAGATATCTGCTTCAAAATTGTGACTAAAGATTCTACCCGAACATACAAGCATACATACATTGTAAGTTAATAAAAACTGTTTTACCAAATTAGATTACATCACTAAATCGTTTTATATGTTACTCTAATTTAAACTAGTACCTATTCTGTGAAATCACAATACCAAAACACAATTAGTATAGCTACAGTGAATTTAATCACAGTTACCTAGAAATGGTCCCAAAAACCATTCAATTTTGTATTAAATTCAGTCTGTGAATATTCCCTTTGTGTTGAAACTACATGCAATCTAATTTCTATACTGACGACCTGCGTTGTGCGATGTTATATGCGGCTACCACGCCACATGACATGTATGTATTATAAAATCCATAGAACAAGCATTCTAGATAATCAATGCAGAATAGTTAATGTTATCAATGTGATACTATGATTACTAGGGTGCGCGAGAAATCTGATACTTTGGAATAAACCAAAAAAATGTTAACACAAAACTCGACATAGTGGATACCTACTCATTTATTAGAAAACTAGATGGAAGGACCAAGCTAATCATTTTATCAGATAAATATTATATAAGTTAACGTATAGTCTGTTCATTTTCATAGTGTAATTTTCCCGACCCGTGCGGTTCATTGTCAAAGGAACACCGAAACGAATAAAAAAACCGCGTGCGGCGCACGCTTACAAATAAGTATGAAAAAAATAGTTATTAGTGCGCGGACGGCGCAGGCAGCTTAATTCTATACGATTAAAATGACGAATGATGATAAGTTTATAATATGCTTGTCTAAAGAACCTTTAGATGTTACTGTGCCTTAAGTCAGATTTTTTTTCTTTTTGAAATACAGATCTTTTTGAAAACAGAACAGGAACTAGGAACGTAATAATAAATAACTCTAAAAGCTTTTTTCTCAAGAAATTATTTGTATGTAGTATGCCCCCATAATAAATTAATGTTAGATGGAAATAACTAAAGTCTTGTAGTATCTATTTCTGCTAATTGGCAAACTTTTCTTACAGTACATTCTGCAGAACTTAACCGCTTTAAAAACGTTCCTTAGTAAGAGCGCCATTGTAATCTAGCAACAATCCCATTAAAACAGTTGTTTTCGTAAACTTTTTTTCTCTTTATTGTATTAGTGATACATTACATATATAACTTTAAGCAAAGTCTTAGTTGTTGAAAGTTGAGTTTTATATTTATAATATTTGCTTATACTTTTAAAGATAATTTGGGCGTCTTATTACAAATTGAACAGTTATGTTTTCTCAGTCCATCATATCGTTACTGTATAAGTTATTAGCTTTTGTACACGGTAAAGAGTAGCATATATTCTTCCTCAAGAATTAAAGTCTCTACATACCAAATTTTTTATTGAAATCGATGCTGCAGTTTAGCCGTGAACACGTAACAGACAGACAGACAGAGTTACTTTCAAATTTAAAATATTAAGTATAGATGACATGTCTTTATAATCAGCTATGGAACTGGTCCTAAATCTGATTATGAAGATTTAATACAACACAGCGTTTATTTACAAAATCTATCGGTCTCATCTTACTGCAATAATACATACCTATGTAAAGGTAATAGATAAGTGATAATTATTATCTGACTCTCACAAACTTTAGCACCAAGAGCAGGTTTTAATAAGCGTATCGCTAATTGCAGTATAAAACTATGGGGAAAAGGGAGTATTCATGTGGAATCAACGGGTGTTTTATGGCTGAAGTTTAAATCAGTTAATTTAAGGGATAATGAGTAGTGGCTTACAAGCAGTACTAGTGTCTACAAGCTATATAATTAACAATAATATATTATACATAGAAAACAAAACAGTAAAACAAATATTTGCAGATCATAAAATAATTTGGTCTGGCCTGAGAATGGAGCCTGTGACTAAGCCTAAGGTATAGCAGTCGCATTTACTTCTACTACGCCATCGTAAATATACAACAAATTCAATAGTTTAGAGAGTTGTGCTTAAAATATCATTGCAATACAGTTGAGACTTACTATATTTAATGTAATACTCATCTATCTTTCTTTAAATATAAATTATGATAAAAATGTAATATTAAATTAATCGCTATCATTATGATCATCTCAGCCACGGGACGTCTTATGATTAAGAGTCGTTCCCTTCATTTCAAAGTCTTGTACAGTCTTCATTAAAAAATAACGTTACGGGTTTTCACTCAGAATTTGGAATACCAAAAGATTTTAGAACAACGTTTTGAGAATAATCACATAGTTCCACAGATTAACCGGAACAAACAGACAGATAGACCGACAGAAAGACAAAAATTGAAAAAAAAAATGTTTTGGTATATGTACCACTAGCTGAACCCCGCAGTGTTACCCATGGTTGTCGTTGTACCGCGGGTAAAGCCGCGGCACAAAGCTAGTCTAAAAAAAGAAACATAAGTTACTTCTTAGATCATCAGCTATCTGCCAGCGAAAGTCCCGTCAAAATCCGTCCAGTCGTTCCAGAGATTACGCGGAACAGACAGATAGACAAAAATTGTAAAAATGCTATTTTGGCATGTACCGTGTATACATACATATGCATTTGTTAAAAAGCAGTTTTTTTAATATTACAAACAGACACTCTAATTTTATTTACTTGAATAGATTTGTATAGATGTATACATACATATGCATTTAGTAAAAAGCGGTTATTTTAATATTACAGACAGACACTACAATTTTATTTATTTGTATAGATATATAGATGAAATGTAAACTCATGTCTTATGTCAATGAAGAAATAGACGTGTTATGACGTCTTAGCTTGACGTCGTGTTATTAATGGGGAGTATAATAACTACTGCAGTAAACAGACAGGTGTGGTTACTTATCGAAGTTCCCAGGGTATACAATACACACACGTAGAATGTATTTATTAAATGTCCGAGTTACGTTACCGTATTTTCCTTTTGGTCAGAAGTGTTTCAACAGGGCATTCAACACTGTTACATAATAAAAAAAAAACAGCGTAAAATTATGTACAGTCAAGAAGCCGTTGGTTTTCTAATTTAGTTCGTACCCGAGTTCCTTGCATACTTACAAGTGACAGAACACCGTGGCAGTTTCTATTCGAAAAAAGTATTGCTGTCACGGGTGCAAAAATGCAGAAATATAGTAAGTTTTATGAAAAGTACCTGATTGAAAAGCTTTTAATCTACATGAGCGAATCGTTCGTACAAATGCTAATATAGTTTGAGACATATACTAGCTGAACCCGCTGAACCCGTGTTATTATCGAACCGCGGGTAACGCACGCCGAGGCACAAAGCTAGTCTATACAAGTAGTCTAAGTTACACCTTAAGTCATCAGCTATCTGCCAGTGAAAGCCCCGTCAAAATCGGTGAAGCTGTTCCATAGATTACAGAAAAAAAATGTAAGAAAAATCGTTTGGTACATGTACCCTGTGTACCAACATATATTTATTAAAAAGCGGTTATTTTAATATTACAAACAGACACTCCAATTTTATTTATTTGTTAGAATGTATAGAATATATATAGATAATTCACAAAGACTCGACCTATAAATTCTCTATAGGACTAAAAATAACAGAATAGTTCATAAATCCCGTTGGAGCTTACAATAGTAATGCTATTACGATGCTATTAAAACTAAAGATCACATTTTGGTGTCTCATAAACCTGATTTGGTGATTAAATATGGCATAATATTAGTATAATGTACCTCATTTAAGTTCATTTTGTATAATATATTCCTTGATTGGTGATCGACACCTTTTTATTTTCGCACCTTTACTAAATTCAATCCCTAACCATGATTTCAACTAATAATTTTTGGTATATCAAATTATGTTTCAGAGGAACAATATTTAATGTTATGTTTATACGCCTGAATGATTTTGCGCCTAAAATTAAGGCATTACCTAATTAGACAAACTTGAACGATCACAAAATTTATATTTAGTTTACACAGCTTTGATCAGTTCTCCAAATTTTGTATCACATTCCAGTAACTTTTAAAACATCTGAAAAACGTATTTTTACTTTTGTTATTGTTTTGGTGTATTTTCTTGTTATTTTATGCTATTCATGGTGTGATACTCGTCAATCTGCATTTTGAAATTACTTAAAAAAGGATAACTCAATTTCTATTCCAGTTAAATCTGATATTTTGTAGATACTAAAATATGCAATTAAATCATAATCATAATCAAATAAATGAAAATAATGCACAGCAATGAATGAACCTAATTAGAAGATTAGGCATTGTTTATCAACCAATCTTTAGGATTTAATTCACGTGTGTCGTGTGTGAACACAAAAGCAAAATTAATGTTATTGTTTCTTCTGACACTGTTAGTTTGTTATATAAGTCTGCCAAAATGACTCTTCTGCCTGATGGAAAGCATAAATAGTATTAAGAAGTGATGGTCACCACACTCTTTGCGACTACAGACAGAACAGCGTGATGACCCACCCTATACCAGTCAAATGAGATTCTTTACTACGACCACTTAAAGAATCCGGGATCATAGTTCGAGTGAAACACGTCCGTCGGTAGTAACTGCTTGGCATACGAAGAAGGGCTAAACCGTTTAGTTCGAGAGTATGTCCGTTAATGTTGTAAATCAAAGTTTAAATTTTCCATGATGTCGAGATTTATTTATCAACAGCTTTTAATACAAGTAGTCCACTGCACTTGAGATTGATTGATTTGATTAAATCGCAAGCAGAAAATTGTTAGGATCCAGTGGTATCATTTCTACCCTATTTCTTCATAAAAAACATTTCTTTAAATTATGAGAATTCAGATCAAAAGGGCAAAGTAAATCTCATCGTCTGATTGAAATTTACGATATAAATGTCAAATAGTAGGGTTGAAATCTTTCATGTCGCCTTTAGGAGTAATATATACAGGATAGATAAATATCTACATGAAAGATTTAGAACAAACTACCTTGGTACTTTTCAAACTATTTCATAATAGGTTTGTATTTCCTCTCTTGATATACCACCAATAAGTAAGCTTGAAATCGGATGCCTAAACTTACTTTTTCGAATATAAACACACAGCAAATGGTTTAAAGTTACCAAGTAATGGAATACATAAGAAGAATAAAATATCGTTGTAATGTAGCTATAGATAAACAAGTTATTATTCAAAGTTGTAGTACTATAACTGAAACATAACTCATATAGATCATAGAGTCATGTCGTAAAAAAAAAGTATTAATACCATCGGACGTAACATCTTGTTGTATATTATGTCGTCTTGGCTCATGGCTCAAGCGGTAGGTTACTACGTTGCAAGATTAGGAGCCCCAATGACCTGAGTCATTATGTGATGGATGACCGTTCTCATCATATTCAAACCTTCCGTATCGCGAAGAGCACGTTAAGCTGTCGATCCAAGTTACTTTATCAACATCTTTGGAAACAGTACGGGTAGTCGGAGCCGGTCCGGTCCAATTACAATTTTTCTTCAGGATTTTTATATCACCTAGTACTTGGGTTATGGAAGTCTGATAGCGGATGCTCCCCATAAAAAAGTTCAGCCAAATTTTAGCAAACTTAAAGCAAAAAATACTCAGAGGAAAATATGTCTATTCCTGCCTATGTCCAGCAGTGGACTGCGATAGGCTGATGATGATAAGAATGCCGCTTGCTATGTTTTATCTATACCTACTAATAAATTAACGGAAGAGTTTGTTTATTTGCTTGAACGCGCTAATCTCAGGAACTGCTGGTCCGACTTGGAAAAATTATTCAGTGTCCCATAGCCCATTTAATGCGGATGGTTATAGACTATATGTCATCACGCTTAGACCAATAGGAACAAAGCACCTATAAACAATATTTCAAAATCGAATGAAATAATAAATGGTTTAAGATTCGCGAAAATAAAGTATGAAATAATTGTTCTCCTCGAAAAGATCCAAAAAAGTCCGCGACAGCACATGTCTATCTTCCACGTTGGCTTACTATAACGATTTTTATGGTAATTTAAATTTGTTAAGCGGTATAACTTCACGCTACAGACTATAGTAGGCGCAGACGCGGCTGCGTTGGTCAGCTAGAAAATAATATAAGAATGAAATCCTATATTATTAAAATATTAGTTTTTAATAGTATATTCTTTAGTGCCTCGACAAGTGAGACAACAAAATCCTACGTGAAAATGAGCACCCACCAATAGATCTTTAGAATCATAAACCCACATACCAATTAGTAACGATTTATTTTATAGACGCCCACAGTTCAATTAAAAGAAAAGTCAATTTGTTGCAAACTTATCGTATTTTTATTACTTTTATGTCTATAAAAATACACAGTTCGTGTAATATCTAAAGATTTAATCCATTAGCACTTATTACGACGAAATTTTCTTCGACTAAGTAAATGTTTTGTAAAATAAAACACAGTCTAGTGATTTTTGAAGTTTATATTTAATTCTGTTTCAGTAAAGTTTTTTTCTCACTTACAAATAGAAAATAATGCCTCATTAATCTAGCCGTTAGCGTGTGCGACTGCCCATCAACAGGTCTTGAATAGATTTCCGGGTCGGTCCAAAAGTGTTCTTGGATTTTTTTTTAAACAAATTCTTAATAACAGCCCTGGGTATAGAAGTTTGGTGTTGTTTTAACGTTTATTGTTATTGAAAAGTCATTGCCCTCAAATATACTGACAACTAGTTCATTCTTGAATACAGTTCGCCCTCAAACTTACGAAGATCCGATATCATTCGCTCCGTGGAAAAACTGATATTCAGGTAAAACCAAATTAATTTTTACTCGACCCCAAATATCAAAAACTCGGAATCTATCACAAATAAACAATATTTAATCAACTATCGTCACGAAATGTCTACCTACCCCGTGATGTAATAACAAAAGAACAAAGCTCATAATCTATTTATCTTTTGTATATTTAATAAGATATGCCTACTAGTAAACTTGTACTGATGTTTAAGGTCACCTTCTTGTATTTTAGGACCAGTGCCGCACGCAATGTGGAGTGGCTGTCTTAATAACTGACGAACCATTCAGTCTGGGTTAAACTCACAAACTTAGCAGATAGAAGAACCTTAATTTTTTATTTACCATGAATATCATATTCTACGCATTATTTTTTTTGTGTATATATATGATAGTCCGGGATCCCCAGAACAAATTTAACAATTTTTAACGCTCTACAAAAAAGGAGGTTATTAATTCATTTTTTTTTCTGTTTGACCCTGCCAAAATGACTCTTTTCTTTTCTTTTTTTCTTTCCATGTTTCTTATCTCATAACTTTCGACTGGGTGAACTGGTACTTTTCGTGTAGTTTCACTTAAATTTGGTCTAGATTGAAGTCGGTTTTTTTTTGTTAAAAATTGTCATTATTTGTTAGTGGCTTAGGTGGCATTTTGATGAGGGGGAAAGGTTTTTCGGTGCAAGCCCTGTAAGCTATCACAATAAAAAATTGTTATAAGGTGAAAGGTGGGCCCCTCATCAAAATTAAACCACTCACGAAAAATTTGCTGGATGCTAATAACTTGTAAAATGTGTTCCGAGAATCTCAGTCTATGAGTGTTCCCGACCTAATTGATTTTAACAGACGCTTTTAACAGTAGTTAGCTTTACCTATATTCTGACTTAAGTGAAGATCTGCCGTCTCTTGTCTTCATTCTAAAAAGTTCTAACGCGTTCCTCTGTGTTCTCAAAAGTAACTTCTTCCTTGACCGGTAGAACCAGCAAAGTTTCCATTCCTATGTCTTAATTAATTAAGAGTAAGATACTAACAAACATACTAACATTACTAACAGACTATTAGATATAGACTATAGTCTAAAGATATAGATAGCGCCTAAAGTCCATATACAACAATTGTACCCTGCTATGGTGTAGTTCGTGTCAAAATATTTAATTTAAACTTGAAGAATCACATTTTATATTTAAAAATTTTCGTTGAGCGTTTTTGAGTAGCGATTGCACTGAAACATTTTCATGAAACATTTCATAAATATTCATGCCATATCATTCACGACATCAACGAACTACTATCGCATTTTTATAGTATTTCATTCTATAAATCCCATTTATATTTTACTGACATTATTACTTTAATTAAAATTATAATAAGGAAGTAGAAGAACATCTGTCAGATTTTTATTTATATTAAGTATATTATGCAACTTCGGTCACTCATTCAGAAAGTCAGTAGACACAATGGTATCCCAGCGGTTGTTCATAACGGCCTCGCGGAAGCTAGACATACTGACTTCTGTAAAAAACCTGCCCTTGTTTTCTTTATAAGACCTAGGTTCGCTCCTGCATGTAGTATTGTTCTCACCTTTGAGGTGATACACCGCATTGTACTTGCTGGAAATTGTCGATCGCGAGCAATCCGCATTATCAACAGTCTCGAATCTACCGAGTCTTTTCTTACAGCTAGGTGGTAGGTAGCTTCTGCAGTTACAAAGAGATGTCGCATCTATGGCAGTCCTCTGTTGTGTTTATAATCTGGTCTGAAGAGCGTCAAAAAGTACCTCACTAGTCCGCCATAGTGACGGTCAACATGCTGTATTGTCCACATTCAAAACGAGGATGGTGCCTACCACTATTGGGATATGCTCATGCCTTCTATCAGGCAAAGTAGAGTCATTTTGGCAGCTCTTATAGAAAAATATATAATAAGACACAAATAATACTATATTACTATGTTACCCTGACTCGCTGCGCTGTATATCATAGTTGCATTGATGCGACATGTGGAAGAAAACAGACTCAAAATATCATTAATTTCTTGAAGCACAAGCAGAGGCATTTTGAGTTTTTCACGCGTATAAAAACAGCTCAATATTTTTATGAACTTAGATAACCTAAATAGATCATAAGTCGAAAATTCTTTTGGAATTTTAACTTCTCCTTCAAACCGGAAGACAAGCAAACATCAGTCGCCTAAAAATTTCAAAGGTCGCGGCACTCGCGGCTGTCGCGCCAATGTCGACAATCTTTGAGGAAATCGCTTAGAGCCAATGCTACGTCACTAACAGCTGAGCGCCTCGTCCCAGCTCCCGGCCGCAGGTGGGCAGCCACACTTATATTTAGCTCATGAGTCGTTGTGCGTTCATTGTCACCAACACGAGCCAAGGCCCAACTAATCGTTGCAGCATCGCAATGTTCACGTACTAAATTACCGTTATATAATTGGATATTTACGATAATTATAGTTCGTTTGTTTCGGAAACATCTGGATAATTCTATTCTAATCAACGATGAATTTACAAATTTTACTTATGTTCCATTTTTAGGGTTCCATAGCCAAATGGCAACAAACGGAACCCTTATGGATTCTTCATGTCTGTCTGACCGTCCGTATTTTTTACACTTTTTTCCGAAACTAAAAAAACTATACTGTTGAAACTTGGTAAATAGATGTATTGTGTAAATGTAAATAGATGTGTGTGTAAATAGATGTATTGTATCGCATTAAGATATTTTACAAACAAAATAGAAAAAAAAAATTGGGGGTTCCTTAGACTCCCTACTCAGAACTGAAACTCTAATTGTTTTATTCATTAAACCCATTCGTATGGGGTATCTATGAATAATCTTCAAATATGATATTGAGGTTCCTAAAAACATTTTTTCTAAACTGAAAAGATTGTGTGAAAGACACTTCCAAAGTGGTAAAATGTGTGGAACATGTAAGTTCCAAAATAAGAGCATGAAAAATCTTAAAAATATACTAGTTGTTGCCCGCGGCTCTACCCGCGTATATGTATGTTATCGCGGCAAATAGCAGCATGTGTTATTCTGATGTATAAGCCATATTACTGTAAAGTTTTTATCCAAATCCGTTTAGTAGTTTTTGTGTGAAAGAGTAACAAACATCCATCCATCCATAATTACAAACTTTTGCGTTAATAATATTAATATAGATGTACATTACCATGCAAACTTCCACCGAAAATTGGTTTGAACGAGATCTAGTAAGTAGTTTTTTTTAATACGTCATAAATCGTAAACCGCAATTTACCTTTAAACCAATTGTCCACTGATGTTTATGCAGAACGCTGGATACAGGACGTTATTACCACCTTGTCCAAATACGCGAGGAGGCACACAAATTGATAATATTTTTGAAAATATTTATTGTCAAACTGGAATATATATTAGCTTGTTTGTCTATCACAAGCCTATCTATCACCCCGATCAAAGTTGCAACGACCTACAAGAACTTTTGAATTATATTATTTGCTGCTACTTTATTTTCATTCTTTTTGTTACGAATAATGTGTAAAGAGTAAAAAAGAAATTTCCGTGTTAATTGAATCGTGTTTATTGTTCCGTGAATTCGGAACATAGCATTAGATGATTTCCTTTTAATTGTAAAGAAGTCAATTAGTGATTCTATCTTCTGAATTTTACTATTCAATTTTTTTATTTTTTGATTTTAACTTCAAGTGTTACACTTTTTCAAAAGTTCTATAAGCACAATATTGTTTTAATTTTTCACAAAATCGTATCACACCATAAGCTTGTTCTGAAATCAGAGACTGACTAATTCCAGTACCTATACTGAAATAGTAAAGAAACGTCATATTCAGTTTTGAATGGTAATCAATTTAATCTTCATACATTTGTCTCTGATTCATATACACAAAAGGATTTTTTTAATTTATTTATTTATCTATATTGCGTACATAATACAAAACAAACCACGAGTCACAAAATACATAAATACAACAATAATAATTGGCGGTCTTATCGCTCACGGCGATCTCTTCCAGACAACATTTTGTTAATAGTAAATTAAGATTAAGAGGGTTTGTTTGATTTGATTTATTAAGACAACAGTTACCATCTACATATTTCATCATCGTCATCAGGACATTGCAATTCACTGCTGGACATAGGCCTGTCCTAAGACACACCACAGAGCCCAGTCTGCTGTGGAACTTTATTTATTTATATCTCTTAAAAAATATTCGAAATAAAACTAACTTCATGTTAGCTGAAAGTAATTAAAACCTTAAAATGTTATCGAAAATAATTTTAAAGCTAAATCTATTTGTAAAAATAAATAAAAAGTTAAATATTGACGTGTCATTCATGTGGGACAGCGGAGTTTCCTACTACAGGCATTATTTACCTGTGGCAGCACAACTTATGAAAAACTAATTATTTTTTAACATAAGTTTTAGAAGTAACAACTTCTTTAGTCGCGTTGCACACTTTTTCGGTGAACAAAAATCATGGAATTCGCGTCATCGTCACCGAACGCTTTCCGTGAACTATATATATAAGTTTAAATGTATATATTACATAGATATACCTCCGTAAGTTATTAGTATACATTATATATATATATATATATATATAGCAATGAGTATACTCTCTACGTAAATAGTTTTCTCTTTAATCGACAGTCCCCAAAACTAACCTTGTTTTTTTTCTACATCCGCCACTACCTATCTACCATCCCTCACCACTAATTGTCGAGTTTGTTAAGATAAGATATTATTTATTTGCTAGAAATATATCATATTATTAAAATCTTTATCCCTCGGAGTCATAAAAGTACTTGTTGATTGACTTCATTCTTTGTGACCATTTGCTATTTGTAGGTACATAAGATCTATATGTTTGTCGACATCCGAAGTGATATTGTAACTCATCTTGAAATACTTACAGTTCATTCAATGTTTAGTTATACCATACAAATAATTTAACTCCTTCATGAACTTAATTAAATTAGTTTCGTTTGAGACTTATAAAAACAAATAACAAGTGCGCTAATTATATAAATATTAACCTATAAACTAATTGCCTAGGAGTGCGTGTGTATCGTACGTTGTTTTTCGTTCAATTAGCAATTACGAGTCATTTCAATTTGTTTTTATTAGTATAATAAGTCTCATTTCTAGTAAAACGGTCTCTTTTATTAAGTAACAACTTCATACCATATTTCATTATTTGTACAACAAACAAAACTAATGTAGATACCTTTTTTATATTGTCGAATATCTATTTAAATATATTTCACGTCTGTTTTTCCAACAAAATAATTGTAATTTTACGGTTGGAAAGAGAACTAGAATAATATTACGAAAACGGTATCGAAAATTAAAAATACTGATAGTAGTCATTTATTCATGAGATTATAAAAATGTATAAAAAAAAAGTACGAAATAGGTAATATAAAAAAAAAACTAGTATGTGTTAACCCGGCAGTGTTTTTAATTTTCCGTTAGAAGAAAACCAACCAATAAATCAATACACGGTACAACACACTAAGTGTTTTTTGAGAGTGATTCAATTGAACAAACAAGGTGCGCTCGAGTGTGCGTTTGCCTAACAAATAAATCAAGCATTTCACGCCGCACACTGGAGAGCACTGAATCCGGGTAACATAAGGATACCTGAAAATAACAGACACCTAAGAATGCTAGCTGTCAACAAACTGTGTTTAATAAACAATTAAACTTGACATTCCTTACCTAACACGAGCTTCTTTCTTTCTTCGTTTGTCAAGAAAAGACCAACTTTAAATAAAATATGAAAACACAGCATTTTTTCTTCATGTTTTCGATTTCTTCAAATGTTATTACTTGTTAAACACGTCTACTGAAAATACGGAATGAAAAAGAGTACTTCTTCTGTAATCTATAATTAAATCGTCCTTGTTATTTACTTTTTTCCTTCTATAGTATTAATAAATTTAATATTTTACTGAAAATTGTTCATGTGTACCTATTAACTAAGATCATTACTTTCGAGTGTAGATAAAAAACTCATATTATTTAAAGCATCTGAATTGTTATAAATATGATCGTATATTCGGGGAGGCCTTTATCTAGGAGTGTACATTCTTCGGCTGAGATGATGGTGATAATGATCTTAAATACAATCGTCAACATATGCGTATGAAATAGTTTGTTTGCATATATACACGTCCAGGTATAAGCGGTTCCTAAATTCAGTGTACTTTGAAAGTACTATTGTGACAATGCAACTTTAAGATAATTTATTCGCTATTAATTATGTAGATAACATTACTCATAAATGTACTCCTTTAACGTTTTCAGAGTGATCGAGTTAATAAATCAAATTTTATAACAATGGGGAGGTAAATGGACAATTAACTAAGTCGTAATAATTTCATAGTAGCAATACGAAGTGTTAGGGTAAGATGATTCACGTGTTTTATAACTTTCGGCCGATTTCGGAAGTGTGGCGTAACAAACGGTCATTTATTAGTAAACTTTATTACTGTTTGCTGCCATTAGCCGTAAATAATGTCTGCCCAGTGTATGCTACATAGGGAAAATAGTGAAAATACACAATTACCATATGTACCTGGCTCTTGTTAGCTCAGCACAAGTAATATTTACCTGGAAATATTTTTGAGAAGAAAATAATGTGACTCTAGACTCTGATGTGTAGTTTCGTATATCAAGTTGTTTGTTGCTGTCATGTTGCTGTTGTAATTTAATTTAACGAAGTTTAAGAAACTACTTAACAAAATAGATGTTTCTCGACACTAAGAGTGAAGAAATTTCCTCCACTGATTATAATTATAATAGGTCTTTACCTATGAAATTGCCATTTTGTATGCAATAAGTGAAAGTAATTATTTTTTCAAACTTTTTTATTTCGGTTATTCGAAGTAATCACTCATGCAATCGACGCATCTTTGCCAACGCATTGGCAGTTGCCGTAAAGCAGGCTTGTAAAAATCAGCTGGACGGAAGGCAACAAACTCTTCAAAGGCATTTTGTAGTGCCTTTCGGGAATTTTTACAAAACGGCATGAGCATTAATGTAGATGTGTACTGTGAAGAACTGGAGAGAATGATGGAGAAGCTTGCACATCTGCAACCAGCTTTGGTCAATCGGTCGTCCCCACTGCTTCTTCACGACAACGCGCGACCCCATACTGCGCAACAGACAGTCTCCAAGCTGCAAGAGCTGAAGTTGGAAGCTCTCCCTCATCCGCCATACTCACCAGACTTTGCACCTACCGACTATTAGTTTTTCCAATATTTAGACAACTTTTTAGTTGGTAAAAAAATCAATTCCCGAGAGGCAGTACAAAATGCCTTTGAAGAGTTTTTTGCCTCCCTTTCAGCTGATTTTTACAAGAAGGGCATCAATAAACTGCCAATGCGTTGGCAAAGATGCGTCGATTGCACGGGTGATTACTTAGAATAACAGAAATAAAAAAGTTTGAAAAAATAAGTACTTTCACTTATTGCATGCAAAACGGCAATTTCATAGGTAAAGACCTATTATTTAAAGTGTCTCTTTAAGATTTAAAATAATCCGAGAAAAGTATGTGAATATTTCTTGAAGTCATAATTTTATCAATGGGCTTCAAAGCCTACATAATAATTGAAATAACTTTTGACAACATCACTCAGGTGACAGTAAATATCCTGTTATGGATTTTTAAATACGAATACTTTATGTTGTACTTATTTTACATCTCAAGAAGTTTGTTGTAACTAAAGTTAATTTTTCAATACTCCAGCTGTGCAATCCAATACGAGTATAATAACAACTTTAGTAATCTCTCAAGAAGTTTAAAGATCCATTAAAGCACCTACCCACTGAAACTATCTGCTATCTGTTAAACATTTGGGACTCAGTCTTAGTGCAGAAAATCAAATATTTAGTTTTTCATGCCTTCTAAATAACAATCAAAGATAGAATCATTTCACATATATATTTCTTCATTCTTATTCTATAAAGCCAGTGTGATAACGGATGTCACCACCTCTATTTATCACTTGAATGTGGTAAGAGCTCAATAATAAAGAGAAGGAAACCTGGAGACAAACCCTATGCTATGCTACCTACCAATCTGGCTAGCGTACTTTTATAGGCCAAAACTTTTTTAAGAAGAGGCACGATGAACAATTCAAGTTATTGATGATAATAATGAAGAGTTTTCTTGCTTACTAAGTTCCAATTGAAGATAAATTCATTATAGATTAAGTATTTCTTAATTCAAAAGCTAAGAGTTCTATAGCGTCCTATTCGCTCGCCTTGGATCCAGTGTATCGTATTTTTAAATCACAAAATGATTATTTTTCGTGAGGTAGGCATTTTGTAGAACCTAAAAATAGTGATCGACTAAAATATAAAGACACAGTCACACGACATTAGTGATTTTTATTTAAGAATGTCTTTTCTAACACATATTTAGAAGAAGAATAAAATTCTTTTTAACTTATGAATGTATTTTCCGGATGTAAATGTTAATATAGCGTTGAAAGCACATTATGTTTGTTTCGCAGTTCATATTGTACGATCAGATGCCAAATAAAATATAGTTCTGCATAATTTATACATTTTAAAGCACAAAATATACACATATTTTTAGTGCCTTCGTTTTCATGTAAAGAAAACGTTTAACATAGAAAACGATACCTAATGAAATGATATAAATGCACAAAAATTTTTGGTTTAAGTATAGTTCTCAACAAATCTGTTAACACTATGAGAGCACAACTGTAATGTTTTGGACCAAAATCTGATTAATCACAGGCTGCAGAAGGACGGAATCTTTTTTTTGTTCTAGTATAACTTAGATGAAAGTCCAAAAAAAAAAATTCTAAGTTTAAAAGCACAACCTTATATAAATTACTTCCTAAAGAATCAACTGACACTGTTCAACAAGAAAATGAAGTCTTAGATAATCTTCATAACCATACAACACTATTGGGCTATTTCAAAATATTCAAATCGACCAACACAAAATTAAACAAGATTGAGAGCGATTAATAATTATTTCACGAACCTGTCACGAGACCTCTTACGCCTTTGTCCTCATTTCTAGGATAGGACAGGTCACCTAATACCCGCGCCTAACGGCACTAGCAAATCGACTCAACAAACGCGTTGCCACCTTTTGATTCATCCTTAGTGCCTTTACTCATTCCATAAAAATCAAAAACGAATTGCTCAATGGAATTTTCTTTGAGGGCATGGTCTCACTCCCGTAGTGCCGGTCAACGTTGGACGTTTTTAAAAATATTTTAATAACGTCTGGCTGGTTTTGTAAACAAGATAAAGATTGTTTAAAAAAATTAGACACATCTTGCATTTTATTTCTTTATTTGTATTTACATAAAAAGGCATGTAGCTCTAAGCAACACTTAATATTATGCGCTATGTTGGTCAGATCCTGGGACACGGTCGCGTTTTCCATTAATGTCAAATTATATTAAATTTGAAAGTAAATATCTTAATTTAAGTCGAGTTCAACACGCGATACCCTCGTTTTAAATTCCGGGTCAGCTCAGACTTTTATAATTATGGTTCTTCACACTCAAGTAGAATACGTTTAAATAATGGAGAAAATTCGTTGTATCTTAGTATTTTTGTGTCTTTTCTAAACTTTTGTGTCTTTTCTTTCTAAGCATATGGATATACAATAAACACGATGATAGTGTATAAGGGAAATCAGATTCCCATTCGAATCAAAGCTTTTTAATAGGGATCTGATTCAAATCGGCTTAACGTTTAACCTAAAAAGATAGTAGATGGTGGGTAGTAAGACCATAAATATGAATAATAATCCCAGTATAAACTGTAGATGAAGAACAACTTTATGACGTTACCTGTAAAATACTAAACGTTTGACACACATATGCATGTATATTAGGTGCTTACGTGCCGCGTGGAACACACGCCATGTTAAAACGATGACAAGAATATTTTACCCTAACTACGTGTAGTTAAACCCATTGAATGAGGGCTGGGATTTGTGAATTAGGTATGTTAGCGTTTAAATAGGTCAGTTTCCAGATGGTACATTAAAACTAAAGTAAGAAATTTGTTGCTTTTTCCTTTAAAAATGACGCTGCTTATTAAGTTAGTAAAGTCCTTCTCCCACATTTCAATAAGTTCGTTTATCGGTCTTTCCTCTCTATAGCTTTTACGCAATTATGATTTTATGAGAAAACATAGTTTTAATTGACATGTCAGAATTTTTTTATTACAGAATTAAAAAATATTTTAAGACTCTCTTCGCCACTGGCTGATTCCTTAATAGATATATATCAACTTATCTGTAACTACAGATTTCAGTTTCACAGATCTTGAACAGACATAATAGATTGGTTCAAAATATTTATTTTATCAAAAAATTACACTTACAGAGAAAAATATAGTTTGAAACAAAAACATACTACCTAATTCGTGTAGACTTTTTTTTCGTTATATGATGTGTAGTACAAATATTTTATATAGAATTGTCAGATAAATATATTTATTTATTGGCAACTCTTATTTCTTAAAAAGTGTTGAACAGTATAAAACTAACCGAAACCTTGTTAGCAATAGGTAAAACTGGCCCTAAGTCGCGTATTAACAGCATAAAGAATTACGACTGTTTCAAACAATTAGATCAGATCTAGTAAGTAGTAGTTTGCTAATTAACTAGTTACTGCTACTTGTCTCTGAAAACAATAGCCTTTGGCTACATTATAATAGTTACAAGGATAAAGTATATACCTTCCTTATAGAAAAAGCTATGATAGTTGCAGGGAGACTGTGTAGTGTCTCAATAAATGGGCTACATAGCAAAAATCTTTGTTTCTAATGAGACTGATGTATTTTGTTACAGAAACTTTTTACAATGTTATTAAAAGAATCAAGTTGTATCTTAATAGGATACACCTTCCTACTTTATCTTATGTTATAGGAAGAAGGTAATAATGACCTACATTCAGATCAACTATCGGTTATTAACTACCGCTACTTATGGCATCTACAACCCAAGAGGAAATGTAGGTGGTAATACTACTAAGCCTACTTCCAAATTTAGAGAGTGTGGGGTTTGGTTGGGTCTCCGGTTATCTTACTCACTCGGTGAAAGCAACGATGTGTGAAAGTGTAGTATCATTTCGGTCGCTTGGGCGAATGTCAGTCTCTAGAACACCACTCGTATATATTATTTAAAATAGCTGAACAACGCGGCGTTGTTGTTGTTATTGTTGTACAAAAGTTAGTCTTAAGAAAGTACCCTAAGTTACTTCCTGGATCATCAGCTACCTGCCAGTGAAAGTCTAGTCAAAATCGGTCCAGCCGTTCCAGAGATTTCCGGAACAAACAGACAGACAGAGAAACAAAAAAATTGTTAACTACATTTTTGGTATATGTACCGTGTACATATACATATGCATTTAGTAAGAAACGGTTATTTTAATATTACAAACAGACACTCCAATTTTATTTATTTGTATATAGAGATATACATGTACTTACTATTACATACCTTCTTAAATAGGTTTTTTTTTCATTTTTCTTTCACAAGTAGCACTTTCAGAATGAATAGAGTCATTATAATAGACAAATGATCTAACGAATATAATAAAACGACGTAGACATTGTAAACATCGTAATATTTCTATAAAATATGGGAGTAATAAAATATGGGTATCATAAATCTAGCTTACGCAACGTAATCTTTGTCAACAGAAAATTATTTTGTATACAGATAACAGGTGGTATAGATTGTTTATCATATTTTTCCTGTACATTGTGATTAATTCCAGTCATTTTAAAAGCCCGTTGCTTTATTAGTTAACGATCCTAGTATCGGTCAGTAGATCAAAGGTTTAATGCCCATTCAGAATAGATTATTGTGCTTAATAGGAACAATTTATATAGTATAATGTGGTATATTTTTATTTTGATTATATTTATAAACTAGCTGCTGCCCGCGGCTCCGCCCGCGTGTATGTCGGTTATCGTGGCAAATAGTAGTCCATGTGTTATTCTTATGTAACTTTAACTTGCAAAAGTGTTTTGTATAACCTAATTGCAGAATAAATGATTTCATTTCATTTCATTTCATTTCATTCTGATGTATAAGTTAAATTCCTGTAGTGTCATTCAAATCCGTTCAGTAGTTTTTGCGTGCAATTTCACTGATATGTCCACATATTGTGACAGTGTTACCTTTATTTAAAGAGCTTCGCTGTATACTATGTTATGTGTAATGCCATTGGAACAATATACGAACATATTAGCATTGTCGCTCACCCTCGACAGAGCCACATAGAGCTTTCCGTTGCTGAAACAGTTTGTCTATGCCTGCGGTGCGCAACGTCTGACCTTATGTCTTGTTTATCGTCATCGCAAGGCATAGACTCACAGACTCACCAAAAACTGCACGCGTTTAAAGAGGAAAGGGAAATAAACTATGGATTGGGTCATCCTTTAAGATAATAGTCTAAAAAGACATATTTCACTATAAATCAAACAAAATAATTTAAGTTTCTCGCAGATTGCACGAAATAAAACTAACAATTTTTTGAAATTTTGTCTTCGACATAAACGTCTTGTGATTGGTTGCAACTCTGGTGACGTCACATGCTAATAAACGAAAGATTCCTCTATTGAATATTGTTTGCGTTTTATGTTTTCGGAGTGGTAATAATCGATCTGTGAGCTATTTCTGCAGGACGTTTTTTAATAAACTATTTAATAAGTGGTTCGAAACAAAAAGGAACCAAATTTTGTGCGTGCCGATAACAGCAACCTACATAAGATAGACGCTTTTATGGTTGCACTTTTCTATCTATACAAATAAATAAAATTGGAGTGTGTTTGAATATTAAAATAACCGCTTTTTACTAAATGCCTATGTATATATATACACGGTACATATACCAAAAATGTAGTTAAAAATGTTTTTGTCTGTCTGTTTGTTTCTTCCGGGTAATCTCTGGAACGGCTGGACAGATTTTGACGGAACTTTCACTGGCAGGTAGCTGATGATCCAGGAAGTAACTTAGGTTACTATTTTAGATTAACTTTGTCCCACGGCGTTACTCGTGGTACAACAATAACTGCGGGTAACACCGCGGGGTTCAGCTAGTACATAATAATAACATTGATAGCTATGCTGCAGAACTGAAAAATGTTAAAGCAGCTATATTGCACTTGCATAAGTACAACATAAAAATTGTTTCTGTAATAACCTCTGGAAAAAATTCATTCATTATTTTTGTAAAATCTAATTTACTTTATGTAGGTAGGTATATCTCAATGCTTTTAGGTTACATTTTGAAATAGTACAAAGCGTGGTATTTAAAGATGTTATCTGACCCGACGAACTTCGTACCACCATATTTTTCTTTCGTTACCAGTTACCCATGGGTAGAGTGCAGTCACGGACAAAAAAACTTTTTCCTTTATTTTTTATTTTTTCTTGTACACAAACCTTGTCCTAAGAATAATTAACACATAAAAAAAATATATAATTTGGTGTAGCCGATCGAAAGTTACGCGCATCGCATACATACATTTCGGCGTAACGCCGCGGGATAAAGTTAATCTAAATAAAGTGGCCTAAGTTACTCCTTGGATCATCAGCTACCTGCCAGTGACAGTCCCGTCAAAATCGGTCCAGCCGTTCCAGAGAATACCCGGAACAAACAGACAAACAGACAGACAGACTGACAAAACATTTTTTAACTACATTTTTGGTATATGTACCGTGTATACATACATATGCATTTAGTAAAAAGCGGTTATTTTGATATTACAAAGAGAAACTCCAATTTTATTTATTTGTACCTATAGATGTAAAGATTTGTTCACTGTGGCACTACAAACCATTTATTCGACATTTTAATTAATATAAAATTGGAGAAAACTGATAAAATTAACTTAAACCGCGCTGTTTTGTTTTGTTGTGGGTGTGAGTGTGACGTCACGCGTCTCATGTGACCAGCGCCTTTACAGAAATATCGTTTTTGGTTGTCAAGCTTGAACTTTATCTTAAATTTAAATTCATAATCTATATATATAAAAGAGGAAGGTGACTGACTGACATACCCAGAGATCAACGCACAGCCTAAACCGCTGAACCTAGAATCCTAAAATTTTGCATGTACGTTCTTTGTATAACGTAAGTGAGCACTGAGAAAGGAATTTCGGAAATTCCACCCCTAAGGGGGTAAATCAGGGGATGAAAGTCTGCGTGAGCGAAGCCGCGTGTAAAAGCTAGTTAATCATAATACAGTAGAAATTCTGCAAAAAATTTGATTCGGTAAGTAGTCGTTTCACCACCCGATGAACGAAGCAATATTCTGTACTTTGACCAGGCAGGCATGCGACATAATATTGTCACGTAGCGGCTTTAGGAGCCATGAGGTTCAATAAATAGACACAATAGGAAGAGAATTATTTATTGTAGGTATGTAAGTTTACATAACAGGGCGTAGGTTTGAGAGATTCGACCACAGCTGCACCTCCAAGCTCGAGGCACTTAACTTAGTAGCTGGTCCCCGGCCTTAGAGGCCGGGACCCGTAGCAGCGGCGCAGCCGCCGGGCCTGGCAGACGCCAGCACGAAGAGTAGTGCTGGGCTCCGGCGTTGGAGGCCGGCGGCCCAGCCGCCGGGCGTGGTAGACGCCGGCAGGTAGTGGTGTGCAGGAAGCGGCGCGCAGAAAGAGGTCGCGCAGAAAGAGGCCGAGTCGTCGTGCGCTCGCCTTATATATGTTCCCAGCGGTGGTAGGGCAGCGATCCACAGGCGGGGCAGCCGAGAGACGCGTAGTGGCGGGGAGGACGATGTTGCGCGTGACATACTCCCCCCGTTTGACCAGAATTTTCCTGGCGGAAATTCTCTCGGCACCTTGGTCTTCTGCCTGCAGCGCCTCGCTGGTACCCTGGGAACAAGCATTAAGACGGATCAGAGTCTTTTAAAGATAGATGTAGGTTTTGGAGATAACAGGGAAAGACAAGCTGATTCGATGTATACATCAGAGGCCAAGGTCATATAAGCTTAGTTCGAAAGCAGAAAAGGTTTAGTTAAAAAGTAAGAAATTAGTTAGATCAGAATTTTCTGTTCAAACAAGAACGTAAACAAGGTGAGTCATACAGTCTGATGCTCAGTTAGAAATGTTTTAAGAATTCATTTTTATAGTGCAAATTATTATTATTATTGTTTTTAGATAGATGCGGTAATAGAAAGTTATAGTTATCTGTATGTTCGCTGTGACTTAAGTGTGGTATAGGTCAAGAAAAAATATTGTGTAGAATGTAATTAGATTGTTACAGTATGATATCTTTCGTAGTTTTATTGTTTTGCTGTATACAATAATTTAGCTGTTTTAAAGCAAGTTAAAGTAAATAAGAACAAAAAATGACTCACGACGCAGGAAATAATTGTTAGAGAAAAATAATACAGAGACTTCGTCTGTAAAAATTGTTTATTATTGAATGAGTAAACAAAATCACTGTTTAATAATTGATTTAATATTTTTAGACAATTTTCAAAGTGAAATAGACCTTTTGGAAACGATTTAAGGTTTAATTTAGTTAATGTGTCAAGTACTCAAAGTGTGTGTCTTAGCCACCGAGAAAAAAATATCGAGCTATTAGTACCTTCTCAAAAATAGAGGGTTAATAGCACACGGCTTCGACGTAAACATCCTCATGGTTCATCAACCATACTCGGATCAGAGTCCGTAACAATATGGAGGGAATCACTATTGGCGTTATGAATTTTAGTTTTTCTAATTTCGATATTTAAATGATTAAAGATTCTCTGGTCGCGAGTTATAAAAGAAGAAATAGTTTGTTTATGGTAGTTTTAGTAGTTTTTAGTAGCTTTAGTAGCTATAGTAGGTTTAGTTATTACGATCAACCGTGTCCACTTGAAGTGTATACAACGGTGTGCAGATTAGAGTTAAGACAAGTTTGTATGTGGTCATTTTCAATCGAATTGAAAAGACAGGTTAAGAGAGCAAAATGACTATTTGTAGTCAATTAATTTATATATAGGTATGTGTGGCTTTAAGGCTTGTTTAAAGAGTTACCGACCGCTCTGTTATAATAATTTTGTATATATATGGCTTTAAGGCTTATTTAGAGAGTTACCGACCGCTCTGTTAAAATAATTATATATATATGGCTTTAAGGCTTATTTAGAGAGTTACCGACCGCTCTGTTATAATTATTATATATATATATATATATGGCTTTAAGGCTTATTTAAAGAGTAGCCGACCGCTCTGTAATAAATAAATAAAGAAATCACCCATAACAATGATTGGTTTAGTACTAAGGCTTAATTTTAGGAGTCACTAACCGCTCCAAAGAGTATTAAATAGAAGTAATAGTGCTAAAATATATACGTGGTTTTCAAGGGTTAGAACCTTGAGAGTCTTTTAGAAGACATGAAGACGCAACATCATAAAGGTTACCATAAGTAACTATCAAGGGGTAGGGCCTTGAGTGTCTTTTAGAAGACATGATGAAGCAACATCATAAGGGTTAGTAAGGAGCAAGTAACGGGGTTTTCTGACGTTTTGATGGATGATCAAGGGCACGCCCAGAGCATTACTAGTCACCGATGAAGGCGAAAAGTCAAAGCTAAAATTCCAATCAAAACCGTCATTAAACTTATTAAAGTTAATTATATTATAGTATAGTTTTAGTTTATTTAGTTTAGTGGCAGTATCGCCGGTTAAAGAAAAACTCATTTATAAGAGTAAATTTAAAAAGTTCTAGAAGTCTAGCAACGAGAGTAAATAAATTATTTTAGTATATTGGTTTAGACCAAAATATACTCAGACGAACATACAGATATGAGCCATACGAGTCAATACGATACCCACATAATGTGATTATTTTCAAGTAATCGTATTGCAACTTTATTCAAATCTACCTACATCTCAAGCATCATTTGTAAAATTGTCTCAAGTTGAGAATAGTGCAACAATGTTGTAAGAAAACATGTTTTTATCAATATTTTATAAGTAGCTATAGTAAAACATTTGTAGTGGCTTCCAAAGACCGATAGAATTATCATTTAGTAGTTATAGATTAAAGTACCATACTAAGTTGCAGTGGCGAATAGTATTTATTTATTATTAGGCATTTAGAATGCGTTTCGTTATTTATGTTTACGTTTCTTTCGTGGTTAGATTTTGTTTATTTTTTTTTTTATTTTTTTTGAGAAACTTAAACAATAGATGTTCAAGAAACGACAAGACACAGAGTGGCATGTCAAAAATATAACGAATCAACCCTACGCTGATCGACTTTACAAACGACAACTGTACCAGATATTATTTAATGTATTTTGAATGTAGCTTAGAATTGTATAGTTTATTGTAAGTAATCTCACCAAGAAAAAATAACGAATCACATCTATTGCACAAGAAAACAAGTTATAAGAATGAGTTATTGAGAATATATTTAGAACCAAGATGCAAATAGAAAGATAATAAAGGAAATGACCATAGCCGCAGATGTATATAGAAGTAGATAGAATTTTATTTACGCGTTAGTTGAATAATACAAGTAGTTTGTTTAGAAAAGTTTAATAATTGACTCAAAGTAATAATCAAGTTTAGTAATTAAGGCAAGTTCAGTCTAGTTACAGTCTAGTTATATATTTTATCACAAATAATTTTAGTTACAAATAGCTAGCTCAAGCGTGTTTAAAAAGAAAATAAAATATGTCGAATCTCATCCAGTAGCAGGTTAAATAAGCGGGCAAAACCGGTTTTAGTTTGCGATTCAAACGCATTCCAGCGTCCCGTATTTACATTATAGTTTATATAAGCCGCAAGCGAACAAAATTTTAAGAAAAGTAAATTTAAAGTATGAGAATGCCATGCGGTTCTCATTGACACGTGTATGGAGAAAATTTTTTTTTTTTTTTTTTTAAAAGCGATTGGAAGTACACGTGGTCATGACTGGCACGTGTTTTCAATGAGAAAAAAAGAAAAAGCAATTAGAAGCATATGCACACAATTAAAAAAGCAAAAAAAACTATCCTGGATGGGATTCAGTACGAAACACAAGAAAAATAAAAAGAAAAGAGGCAAACCGTGATCGGATCTCTCAGTTCAGTCGGGCGCCATGTGTCACGTAGCGGCTTTAGGAGCCATGAGGTTCAATAAATAGACACAATAGGAAGAGAATTATTTATTGTAGGTATGTAAGTTTACATAACAGAGCGTAGGTTTGAGAGATTCGACCACAGCTGCACCTCCAAGCTCGAGGCACTTAACTTAGTAGCTGGTCCCCGGCTTTAGAGGCCGGGACCCGTAGCAGCGGCGCAGCCGCCGGGCCTGGCAGACGCCAGCACGAAGAGTAGTGCTGGGCTCCGGCGTTGGAGGCCGGCGGCCCAGCCGCCGGGCGTGGTAGACGCCGGCAGGTAGTGGTGTGCAGGAAGCGGCGCGCAGAAAGAGGTCGCGCAGAAAGAGGCCGAGTCGTCGTGCGCTCGCCTTATATATGTTCCCAGCGGTGGTAGGGCAGCGATCCACAGGCGGGGCAGCCGAGAGACGCGTAGTGGCGGGGAGGACGATGTTGCGCGTGACAATATCTTATTGTTTAAAGCTGTGCCCGCGACTTCGTCCGCGTGGATCTCCTTTTACAATAATGTTTTTTTTTAACTATAGACTATAACTACAATTTAATAAATAAATATGCCTTTTAAAAATCTATTTAAGACCGAAGAGTAATTTTTGTTTTGCATCATCACTACACTTGTTTACATTTGTTCAAACTCGACGCTTCCGGTACGTATGCATAAAGATTTGTGGAACTACTGACCCAGGAAAAAGCGACGTACAACTGCCCATGTGAAAAACATCTGAGACTCTCCAGCAACACGGAAAGTCTGACGATGAGATTTATTAATTGTCATTGCATAAATTTACTTATTTGTAATTATACTTTTTAATTTTACAACTATAAATATAAAGAAAAGAAGGAGAAACAAACAAAAACACTAAACAAACTAATTATATTATTATCTAATACCTACTTTAAACTGATATCTAAAAACTACGTCTTATATGTTTTTTAAATCTAAAACGCGCTTATTCCCAGTCAATAAGAACCACGTTTGTTCGCATTAACAGTGACAATTCGAGTGAAGTCAGCGCGTGAGCGGCGTGAGCGCTCCCGCCTTTTTGTAGATCCAGCGGATGGCCGTTTCGCGTGTTAAAGAAAAATCAACCGTAATGTCGTACTTATACTGGTGCGGCGAGATTTGGCAGTTTTATTTCATCTATATCTTGTGTGTTTATTAATTATAATTTTATAATTCTATATTTTATTAAAAAAGATATTATAGTGTATAGTGATAAGGATATATCCATGTGAAATACAATATATTTAAGTATTTAATACACCTTGAAGAAATGCCTAACGCTTAAACACGTTATTGTGGCTAATTTATAAAAGATAGAAATATACTATTGAGGACTTTTTTGTAGATCTTTTGAAGACCATCATCTTTGTAATACATATTTTTGGTGTATGATCAACGTATGCGAGGATAAGAGCTCGAAAGCGAAAATTTTCATCCGACTTGCTTCAAATTTATCGTCACTGCTCAGCTCCTATGCATCTTAGCGTTATGTTATATAGCCTATAACCTGCCCAGGAGTATGGACTATAATCGTACCAAGTTTGGTTAAAATCCCTTCAGTAGTTTTTGATCCATGCGTGCACATACAGACAGACAGACAGACAGACAGACAGACAGACAGACAGACAAAAAACTTACTGATTACATTTTTGGCATCAGTATCGATAACCATTCATCCCCCAATAATAATTTTTAATATATATTCAATGTACAGAATTGACCTCTCTACAGTTTTATTATAAGTATATAGATATAGAAGATTACTAGTCATTGCCCGTGGCGCCGCCCGCGTATATGTCGGTTATCGCATCAAATAGTAGCCTATGTGTTATTATGATGTATAAGCTATATTACAGTAAAGTTTCACCCAAAGCATCCTGTAGTTTTTGCGTGTAGAAGTAACAAACAAACACACTCACAAACTTTCGCCTTTATATATTAGTGTGATTATAACTTGCGTGCGTACATCGGTCGAGCTAAGTAGGAAGAGCCCCCCTCTTTCTACTTAGCTGGAGACCCACACATAGAAACATCAGTTTCCATTTGAGAGTTGTCAGATGACTATGACAGTTGCGTTCCTTTACAATCAGCGCTCTGTTAATTCAATTAATAAAATGTTTAATTGAAATTCTTTCAATTACGATAGGTATAAAATTATGGTTAGCTTCACAAATTTCTGTACAATGACCATAAAAAATTGTTCCTACTGTACGATTAATTTATCGTACATAAGTATCAATCCAATTTTTATTAATTTGCTTAAAAGTTTATCAGCATTGATCCCTTTAATGAATCTAGACAAAACTTTAAAAAAAATTAACACCTTTAGCATAAATTTAAAGTTTGTTACCAAATAATTGCTTAGTCGAGTTACTGTGAATTTGTACATCTAAAAAAAGAAAAGAAATTACAAAGCATTCACTACATTAACCATATAGAAGTGTAGTTTATTTTCAAAAATCAAATATTGTATCACTTTATACGAAAAATAGAAACAATAAATACGAATGTTCCAAAACTTTTAGAGAAACTCTACTTTTAGAGAAACGTCAAATTTAAGTTTTATGAAGATATTTGTATTCTATCCGACCTATGTTTTGGATCGATAGTAGTAAAAAAGAGTTTACGGGTGTGTTAATATTATTTTCTTCTTGAGATTTCTTTTGTCATGTAAGTTTAAGGTTTCTTGAAAGTTTGTCTTTTTGATAAAAGTGTTAAGTAAAGGACAGATGTAGACCACAATTAAGTACTACCTCTTGGTAATATTTTATTAATGAGTGAAACGCGTTATGAAATTATTAATTCAAGGCAAATGAGACTCAGGCCCCGCAAGGACAGCGGGTAGCGCCTGTCGTATACTCGGGAATTACAATAATGTGACTTGTTTATTCATAACTTACCTCAATTTAATGTCCTAATAATGTAAGTTGAAAGTTTAGTTTTTCAGTTTTTATCTTTATTACTTTACACTTTTTATTACAATAAATAGTGTCCCACTCTCCTATGGATGTTATTTTTGATACTTTTACTGACGACATTGACTCAAGAAAACATGAAAAGCTTTGACAAGAAAAAGTAAGAAAATCTGTTTTAAAATCAAAAATAAATATTTTGTAGAAAATAGGGACTGCCTCGTTAATCCGGCGGTTAGCGTAAGCGACTGCCGATCAAGAGATTTTGGGTTTGATTTCAAGAGCTCAGACTGCTGTTGGGTGTTTATTACCAGACATTCTTAATCGTAGCCCGGAGTTTTGAAGTTGGCGATATTTCCCACCCGTACCTCGGATAGCCCGTTAAGCCGTCGGTTCCAGTTTTCATGACAATTGTTATTGTGAAGTCAGTGCCGCAAATACACTGACAAGTTCAAACTTCGAATTTTGTTCACCCTCAGAGTTACGGAAGTCCATGTCAATCGCTCCGTGGGAAAACCTGAAATTAAGGTAAAACCGGTTGAATTAGTAGTCGACTCCAATTAATTTCGAGAATAGTAAAGGCTAGGAAGAGGAGGAGGGATAAAACAAAAATTGGAAAAAGCATAGAACAATGATCTAATAAAGTAAAATAAAGTGCTTAGATAATGGATAGCGCTTCTATGGTCGTAATAAAATAAAGAAAAGCTTAAATTAACAACCAAGCATTAAAAGTATTAATTCTGCATCGTGAGGTTTCTTTAGCTGCTAACGATCAGACGTGCATCATTCTTTGTTGGATATGCGTAATGTTAATAGCATTTTTACATTACACGGTTTACATGTTGGCGTTGACGAGGTTTTTCGCCAATCAGTAAACGATATCATCTTACTTTTGGCACATCTCCCTCATTATAGAACGTCAAAGTTTTCAATACACATGGTAATGTGGTACAAACACGCTGATTTCTACAATTTAACTTGTACTCTCTTTATTTTGAAATTTCCATTGATCTCCATTTTAGTCAATTTCATAATTTTAAACTAGCTATGGAAGTAGAGATTATACTCATATGGATGTTTTAACTTATTGGTTTCGGAGTCACAATTATTATCAGTGAACTCCGAGAAAAAATAATTTTCCGTGGTATCACATGGGAAAAAAATATTTCCCATGGTCCACCTCCGTAGTCTACCTGGGTGGACCACGAGAAATATACGCAACGTGACACCAGAATTATCTGCAATAGATGTCACACCTACCTCCCCAGCGCTTAATAATCACATTACACATGATTATACAAGTATTGACATCATTATTGAGCAGTCATAGACCTATGACGTGTGCGTTTGTATGATACACACATATGTATTTATATCGTACGTAATAATTTAGAATGATTGAAATTCGATATTTCAATCGCTCTAAATTAATTGATGAAATATGTTCGAATATTAAAACTCTATTAATACGAAAGGCGATACTTTAATGTAATCCATCAAATAGTGTCCCTTAATATCTACTTTTATTAAAATAATGAACTTTAATTTGACGAAATCGACAATGCAAATTTTTTCGACAGGTTTACAGTACATAAGTTATTGTTTTTCTACTTCTAGCTACAACAATATTAGTCAGGTTTTGACATGTCTATTACTTTCCTTTTAAAGACTATTAATTAATTAATTAAACAATGTATATCACTATTGAGGGAATATTAAATTGGCCAGACAAACCAGACGTATGTTAATTAATTAATGGAAAGCATCAAATAAATAATATATTCACACATGGCATCGAATGACAAAATGTCAAAAGGGAATTGAGTAATTAACAAATTTACCTAATACGTGATGCTGTGACGTTAACACGATGTGACGTAATAATCTACAATATAGACTTGATATACCTACCATAAAGGCACATTCACATTTCACATGTGTTTTCTAACAATTTTACACGGTTTAATAATGATTTTTTGGTAATGTGCTTTTATTTATACTGATGGTTATTTAAAAGTTATTCAAACGTTACAGGAACTGTACTGAACTCTTTTTTTAGCTTTTATCATTTATATTTAAAAGATTTTATACTATTATTACTCAATATCTTAGGTTTTTATCATACAGTTACACCTACAAACAGAAAAGTATACATCTGAAATCCAGAGTAACGACACTCACTTAAACACACATAAAACAGTTCATGACTAGTTTCCTACTTTCTAATTTCGTTTAAAAATATTATGTGATGATTCTCGGAATCTAATCCCGAGGTTGCTTGGCACATTAAAATAATGAGCTGCCAAAATAGCCAAGCAATTGGGATGTGACACAGTTTTGTTACGTGGCCAAGAACGGTGCTACATGTCGGTCAAGTTTGGTGGCAATATAATAATTGTATTGTAAACATTAATATTATGAACTTGACATTGGTACGATACGATATTTATATTGTCACTATGTAGACCACTTCCGTATTTTAATGTCTGAAACGTCCTTAATCTTGTCATTTCTAAGGGCATTGTGGTTGGTTTGTGATTGAGTTGGCTATACATGTCGGAGTTTCTAATTATTGTCAGGTGAGAACGGCTTTGTGCAATGGCTAAATTCGAAATTTGGTTGTGTTAAAGCAGCGATTCAGCCATCTTTCGCTGTCTTCTACTAACAAAACACTATGGTCTTTTCCTCAAAAGTCCATCCCAGACCATAGAGTCTGGAACGGCCTTTTGCTTGGGTTGTGTTTAATCAATGTTCATGATCTTAAAATACTCCTCTATGGTTTATGTCGGCATTTTTTCCCAGAGTCTCTTAGGAAATACTGGCAAATTCTGTCTGTTAAGTCCGATTTGTCAACGATCTACGTACAAAAATAAATATCTTTTACTGTTTATCTATCTGAATGTCAAGAACGTAGATCGATATTAATAGAAAAATCCTTCTGAATTCTGCTAATACTAGAAAACCTTGAAAATTCCGTTTATTTTTAAAAGAAAACCAAATAGTGGAAGTTCAAGGGAAATATTTGAACACAAATCAATATTCAATATCATTATTTTATTGAAATGAAAGAATTATTTTAGAAGACGAGGGAAGCCTCTCGGGTCACTTTGATGTAGGATGGAGGTTTACCGAACCTTTGTTGAAAAATAACATATTTATATCATTACTATGTCAAGATTAGGAATTCTCACAAGATATATCTAATGTATGTGTATACTCGACTACAGGGCAGCCAAAAGAGAGGGTTATATTTTTGATAGTCTATGTACGTTTGTATTTTCCATTAAACCGATTTAATTAAATGAGCTATAAATAATACCTAGATTCATAATAATGACCCGGGTCATATAGGCTACATAAATTTCATCATATTTTTTCACGTAGTTGGGTTATAGTTGTTAAGCTTTTCTTCTTAATAACTCTGAACACAAAAAAACTCTGTATTAGAAATTTACTTAAAATAATAAAAACCAAACCAAACTTAATATAAAAAGTATCAAACAAATCTACTTAAACTTTAAATTAGCATTTCTGGGTACGTAAACTTGAATTCTGAAAATTTTGAAGTTTTAGAATTGCTTTTTAAAGTTTACGTTGACTGTGACTATATCCCATAGAGTCCAGGCATTATATATGTATGTAGAATATTACAAACTTTTGCTAGGGTTGAAACTACCCCGAGGAATTAAAGAAGAATATGAGTATAAACTTTCTAGATATGTGCCTCCTAAGCCAAGTTGCAAGTGACTCGTATCGAGTCTTTTTGTTTCTTTATAAACTTCCGCATTAGAAATATACATATTGTGTCGTGGGGAACTTTAAAAGCATACATGAAATGGACTCAAAGAACACCCAAACTCGGAATATCACTCTTTGTGGATCTCACAAAGTGTTGTCCCATGTGGGATTTGAAATCTCAGTTGAATGGCAACCACTAGGCTAATATCTTCTAAACAGTCGCTAACGCCTAATCTCTTGTATTTTAAGCGTTAAGATGTCATTATTTTCATACGCTTGTTAGTTTTCTATTATCATTTACTTTTGTAAAATTCTCATACTTCATATTTTACTAATAAAATTACCATACAATATTCTTCCATTTGACCGTATGTTTTTATCAAATGGGCTATTTATAAACAAATTTCTTGCATGTGGACCAAGGTTTCCATTTGTCTCTTGTCAGAGTGTTTACTTTCACAGAGTATAGGAAATGATATTTAGAATTATCAAGATCGTAAATAGATTATATCGGTCGTGATTCTTGTAGACATTTGTCTCGATCAATTTATTAAAAACAGTACATAATGATAGGATAAATACCTTTTTGAAAAAAATATTTACCATTTTTTTTTCCGATGACTTTGTTTCCCTGTCTTTTCTTGTCTGTATAATGCTGTATTTCATACATGCTACAATAAAACATCTTACATAAGCGTCGTTAAGAGTTTTGGCCAAAAAATCTAGTATCAGCCGTTTTCGGCGCGGCAGAATATTCGGTCGTTTTATGGCCGAAACCGAAACCGAATCACTTATTATAAAACTGTAATTCATAAATAATGGTTAAATGTTAGAATATTGATAGGTACACCCGCGATATTTATGTCAATGTATTGTTAGGGTTCCGTGCCAAAGACAAAAAACGGAACCCTTACAGAGTCGTCATTTCTGTCTGTCCGTATGTCACAGCCACTTTTTTCCGAAACTAAAAGAACTATAATGTTGAAACTTGGTAAGTAGATGTATTCGGTCAACTGCATTAAAATTTTCACAAAAACAGAAAAAAAAAAAAATTGTGTGTGTCAGCTCCGACGCACGACTGGAGTTTACTCTTTAATTACGATTGTCTAAACATACGCAAAAAGAGTTTATCCAACTGAAAATAAGATTAATACCATATGAATTGATATGCAAATAAATTACCCACAACACAATAGATTAAACACTTTGTTTACAATCACTCAATCGCTTTTCAAAATTTGACGTTTCTAAATGCAAAGTGACATTTGATGCGGCGAGTTGCGTTCAGAAACATACAACATTTGTGCTATGTTTATGTTCACACAACCAATGTTTTTGTTTTAATGTTTTTTCTCAGTTTTTAATGTTCTAGTTTGTATTGATTACGTGTAGTGTTGGCTGGTGGGTGGTGCAGAGAAGCATGCCATTATAGTAATTTTTTTATAATTCAAAATATCACTAACATAATTTTAATTTAGTTTATATATTTATATTTTTTACATATACCATTGTATATATTTTACATTCACCGCTAGTAAGATGATTACCCCTAATTATCACTCTGATAATTCTGCTTATGAGTCTGCTATATCTTCTGACGAAGACAGTTTTGATTCCTTAACTGAGACATTGGGTGAACGCCTACGGTGTAAATTCAGCAACCAATCGAAGCATCTGCTTAATGTATGTCACCTTAATGCACAGAGCCTGCCCAGTCACTTTGGCGACTTGGCGGAGGCTTTCAACGACACCAACGTACATGCCATCCTGATATCAGAGAGTTGGCTCAAGCCAAATCTTCTTTCTACCTACTACCCCCTCACAGACTACATTCTTGTACGAAATGATCGTGTCGGTAGGAGGGGTGGCGGAGTTGCAATATATATACACTGTTCCCTTCCCTTTAAAATTCTAGCTTCTTCCCCTGCCGGCTCCACCACCGCTGAATTTCTATTTCTTGAGGTCTCTGTGAGGGGAACCAAAATGGTTCTGGGGGCTGTTTATTGTCCTCCTTCGATTGATTACTTCTCCAGTCTGGAAGCAGTACTGGAATCTTTAGGGTCTGCATACGCTCATCACGTCATTATGGGAGATTTTAAAACAGACCTAACCCGCCGTACCTCACGTTCCTGTAAACTCCTTCAGATTGTGGAGTCTGCCGACATGAAGATCTTACCACTACAGCCAACTCATCATAATAGCCTTGGGCTGGACACTTGGTTGGATCTGATTTTAACATCGGCCCCAACATTCCGCCGGAAGCACCGGCATTCTCCAACCACGACCTCATCTTTGTTTCTTATACGAGGTCATTCATCAGTAGATTTTACCTCTCATATTTTTCTCATACTGGGCGCCTTATATATGACAATCGATTCTTAAGGAGTAAACTCCAATAAAAATACATATATTTGATATTAGGTACTATTATAGGAGAGCGACAACGAGTGAGTAGTACAGTGGAAGTAATTACTCTTCAAAATTAACTTAGAGGTGGCTTTGTGAACTACAAAACTGTAAGACATACAGATGTACCTTCCTGTCTTGGGTAGGCAGAGAGAACACATCACCGTTTAACCTTTGACCCGCGCTCGCCGATTACGGGTGCTCTAGTACACCGCGGAGCTGGCCGAGTGCGTGTTGGGCCCCGTCGCGTCGCTCTGCCGCCGCGCACTCGCCAACTCACAGGGGCCTCGTTCTCGGCGCCGGCTGCTCCTGGCCGTGTGTCCTTTTTAACAAACCCTTCCCTTATACCTTCTACAAGAATATATATTCAGTTTTAGGGATACATTTGGAATACTTCTTTTGTACACGAACTGAACTCGTTCTCGGCGCCGGCTGCTCCTGGCCGTGTATCCTTTTTAACAAACCCTTCCCTTATACCTTCTACAAGAATATATATTCAGTTTTAGGGATACATTTGGAATACTTCTTTTGTTCACGAACTAAATTAGTTTCACATCTTTAATACGTGACATGTAAAACACGTTGAAATTACTTCAAAGTGACTAAAGAACACGACCTGTCATATATAAAAATCTTCCCAATGACCGCTAAGTGAAAATTAATTAATGGAGTATTTTAGTAATGTAGTTTGTGATATGATTTTTTTTCTGTCACACATTCTCTGCTTAATGTACAGTAACTGTAAATGGATCTCCCTGCGTGTTTGAGTGTGTGCATATTATGTCTTGTTGTTACTTCATAGTAGCTATAGTTAGCTACTATGAAGTAACTTTTGTTTAAAGTTCTAAATGCTCGCCAACTTTATATCAAAAATATTGTTTTGAGACAACATACCCGAAAAAAACGTACTAATGTATCTAATAGAAGGGCAAATTATGTTATATTTGACGTACCTGCATGTAATACTAGTTTTGCTCAGAATTTTTTTCATTTCTTAGGTCCACTATTGTATAATCGAATTAGCAAAATAAAGTGTCTAAAAGATATGTCAAAATTTGGCTGTAAGGGAGCACTGGATGAGTTTCTGAGTAGTTTGGATTATGAACGAACTGAACATTTTATACAAATTCAAAAATAATGTATGTAATTTATTTATATAATCGTTATGTAGTATATAGTAATTTTATTATAGATTATAATTATTTGTTTATTTTGTTATATGTGGTTTAATTATGTAATTACGTTAATATGATATCTATCAAAAATGAATAGATACATAATATGTCATAGATTGTATACACATATATTACCTAGTAATGGAAATGAAGTGATCTGTTATCAAATGCTAAATAAAAGCATTATGTATCTTACTCTAAAATGTATCCCATTGTTTGTCTATTTTTCTTGCCTATACTACATGTTTACGTTAAACTATAACTTGTTATAGGAATCTTTTGTTCAATACAATGTTCCATTTCATAAACTTTGTCACTAAAAAATGTGTCTTTAAGCTAATACATACAGCTGTTATTTGTGAAACGAGAATCTTACCTTGCCGTAACACAGTCTCGACTAGCACGGAAGGTAAAGAAACTTTTTTCTTTGTATACCGTCAATTGACACTTGGACGTTCTTTTTTAACAATTTATATTCGTTTTGAATTCTAACTGTAGCTCATTTAGTTGTAAAATTGTAAATAGTAATGTTAGTGGTTTTGTCGTTATAGCTCACAGATATGTTTCGATTATATGTCAGGCTATTGGTTAGTTCCGTATTTCCATGTATCCTCACATCATAGTTTTTACCTAAAAACTTATACTTTAGTATTCTAGTAGTATTTCCGAAATATTTGTTTGAGAAACATTTATTTAGCTTTTAATGCTACATAATTAATATATTATAATTAATGTTAATACCACGAACCTGTGGGTGGTGGCGATAGAACTGCTCAAGTTAATTTCAATCACTAATTGTTGGGTTTTTAGTTTAACCTTTCATGTGTGTATAACTTAATGTAAATTTAAGAAATTATATTTGCAAATTGCTATACGTTTATATGTATTTCGGTACGGTTAAAATGTTTGAGTTTCTTACTGTGTTAATTGTTTTATACTTGTAAGCTACTTGTAAGAAATAAAAAAAATAAAAATAAAACCACCATCACCTCATGGCTCCTACAACCACTACGTGACAAAAATGTGCATACATGATTGGGTGCACTTTTTTGGTGCGCACGTACCAAGAGCTAGTGCTCTTGGTACGTGCGCACCAAAAAAGTAACGAGGTCATTCATCAGTAGATTTTACCTCTCATATTTTTCTCATACCGGGCGCCTTATATATGAAAATCGATTCTTAAGGAGTAAACTCCAATAATAAATTTTGGAGGTCCCCATACTTACACACTAGAACATAAACTATTTTTTTTTCTAAGCTGAATAGTTTGCGCGAGAGACACTTCCATAGTGGTGAAATGTGCGCCCCCGCCCCCCTGCAGCTCCTAAAATAAGAGAATGATAAAACTAAAAAAAAATATGATGTACATTAGCATGCAAACTTCCACCGAAAATTGGTTTGAACGAAATCTAGTAGTTTTTTTTAATACGTCATAAATAGTGAACTGCAATTTACCTTTCATTCAATCAACACTAATATAAAAAAAAAGGTTATATTATGTTACTTGCTGCTGCGGAACCCTTTATTGAAGAGTTCAACTCGTACTTGGCCGCTTTTTGTACTTGGAGCACCTCAAAATTTCCGACCCACCGAAACTGGCCGAAACCGAAACCGAATCTTCGGTCAGTCACTACAGCCAGAAGTAAGGTGTAAATACACAATAAATCATTCTAAGTATTCTAACATTAATTTTCTTTCTTGTCCTGTTGTATATTTACATAATAACAGTGTTGACGTATTATTTTATTTTCTTTAGTTGAAACAAACAACAGTTACATATTAAAATCTTAAATATTTATAATTTAATATTCGAGGTAATGAACATGTAACCCACACTATTGCTTACAGATTAACAAAAAATAATTTAAATGGAGACGAAACACTGTTACAGTGATACTTAAACGGGTACAGGTAAACGATATAAAATAATTTAATAGCGTGTATAAACAATAACTTTGATGGTAAAGCAGACAATAATTTAATGGCGTGACTCTTGAAAAGGCTATTGGATAAAGCAAATATGTCAACATCACTGAAATATTTATAATACTTATCCACAAGGCGTCCTAGAGATATGCGGACACCAGCATTAGTCCTACAAGATGGTATGTGAAAAAGTTGGTATTGATGCGCTTCTCGCCTATACACTGTTCTTGGTACAATGTCACAAATCTCATTTGTGATGACAGAGCAGTCAAATCCATTATTTGCACAGTCCGTGCAACATTTTTTCTATTATATGTAATAAAACAAAAGTATTCTGCTTTTCGTACATAACAGCAATAATTAAAAGTAACCGCACAAAAAGGTAATAATACCGATGAGGTTTAGACACATCGCGCACTTTCCACTTGAGTCATGAACACCTATTTATTCTTTCCCTACGTACCTTTGATAAATAAGGGTTATTTTTCAAATAGAGTTAACAAACATTCATTACGGCCGAAAGGTGCCATAGCAGACTGCGAATCTCATCGGTATTGCTGACCGTCATATAAATTTTCATTAGTGAGACACGCTGAGAATGCCTTCGTTCGTAATAAACACACGCTACGTGGGCATATTTTTTCACTCTTAGGAATGTACCCCCTTAGGAATCTAAATAAGAATGTAAACATAAATATAAGTCGACTAGCTGACCCACGCAACTTCGTTTACGTCTCTTATTGCCCGTAGCGTGATAATTTTCCCCCGTTTTTGAAACATTTTTCATTGGTGCTCCGCTCCTATTGGTCTTAGCGTGATGATATATAGCCTATAGCCTTCCTCGATAAATGGGCTATCTAACAGTGAAAGAATTTTTCAAATCGGACCAGCGGTTCCTGAGATTAGCGTGTTCAAACAAACAAACAAACAAACAAACAAACAAACAAACAAACAAACAAACTCTTCAGCTTTATATATTAGTATAGAAATATAGATATTCTTGGTACAGTTTAGTTACAACATTATAATGATGTGTTAATAATTCACTACTAATCATAGACCTCTTCTTAAGCATCTTTAGAAAAGAGGTTGTAGTCTACAATACCTTGCTACCAAGATAGGGTAGATACAGGCTATCTGTCAAGTTTCCCTTCTCTTTGCAGTCGTAAATGCGATAAAAATTTCAGAGCAAATACAAGACCACGATTACCCCACTTCAGTGCTCTTAAAATCACGTGAAAGCTCTGAAAATATCATAACAATATTGTTTGAACATTTTTCATACCACTTTACACTGAGTGGGATAAATGTCCCTTTAAAATACACGAGAAAATAGAGGCTATGTTGTGAACATCACCCCTTATAAAGTATTTATTAATGTTCTAAAAACAAGACTTATTCAGAACTATAGCTTAAGACAATAATTTCATTAAAAGAAAGTTAACACTAGCATAAATTTTAACAAAAGGCTTTGAATACAGTCATTGATATCAAACCAGTTACAATTAGGTACAGCTTTATTCGTAAAGTCATGCTTTGATACCGCTATACGGGTTGGCTTGACCGAATAAAGATATCGACCATACAGAAAATGTTAAGAAATTCGTTATTGCCTAGTGAGTTCGATTATTGAATTTCCAACATTTGTTGATCCGGCTGCTCTTTTTTCTACGGTACCATAAAATAAATCATCATTAATTTGAATTACAATGGTATAAGACCCGGCTGCAGAATCTATGCGTTTATCACGTAGATACTCAAACTTAAATGTCTACATTAATTTTTTACATTGGTAACAGGTTGCCAGTCAGAAAGAGCCCGCAAATATAAAAAAAAATGTAATTCATTTTCCTAATAAAATTTCGTTCATGTTGTTATTAAATAAAAATATCCTTCCTATTACATCAATGTAAGTAGAAAATTAAAAAAAACTATGGGTGGCGTTGCCTAATCGGCCGCAACTACTTATCAGCCAGGCCTTTCGGATGAGAAAGATGAACGCATACATTCTGCAGCCGGATCTTAGACAATAATGATCTGGTAATGGATAATTTTTTATCGACTATAGTCACTATATAATCAATATGGGTTCAATTCTAATAATATGTATATTTAATACCTTAAATACAATTTTATTTTAACTATTAAAATTTTGTTATTACAATGGCTTTTATATAACGACGTATACAAAAGCTGTTTGCAAAAAAACATGCGTTGTCGTCAATTTCAATAACAGCTATTGAAATAAGCTTACTTTGAAACTTTTTTCAATGGATTTCAGTTCAAATTACAAATATTTCATTGTTAGATTGCTTTTTAAAATTGTCTACAAAATAGAACCAGACCTTTAAGTTTTCTATAAAAAATTAAAGAAGGCCAGGTAGAAAGAGTATCAAGATAAGAAATGACGCGAATAAATAAGAATGTTACAGTTCACGTGTTTATTTTGATTCATATTCCGTAAATAAATAATTCTTTTTAATTTTAAGTTCAGTATATGAATTAGAAACTTGAGATTGATGTAAAAAATAGCTACCTATTTATAAATAAAAGACTATATAAAAAACACTAGTAGTTTTCCGGCAATTTAGAGTCTCTCTGACAATAACTAAAGTGTAACATAAATTCAAAAATTTTATTAATGGTACTATATTTTTTTTTTAATGGTTTTGGTGGCAAACGAGCTGACGTATCACCTGATGGTAAGCGGTTACCGCTCCACATAGACACCCGCAACACCAGAGGCGTCACAAGTGCGTTGCCGACCTTAGGGGGATAGGGAGGGGAGATGTGGGGTGGGGTTTGGGGTATGGGCCTCCGTTATCCTCACTAACTCGGTGAAACACAGCGCAAGCGCTATTTCACACCGGTTTTCTGTGATGCCGTGGTATCACTCCGATCAAGCCTGCGTCCTCCGGTCGAAGCGTGGCTCTCCCGCGGTAAAACTTATTCTATCCCAAAACGAACGTTCTCTTGATATATTACAAAATGAATTTTATTTATATCGTGTTTGCACGCTACGAATAAACTTGCAAAATACACATTGAATGTAAACCACATCTTTCAAACTACTAATGGAACTTAAGCCTTTAGCTAATTAATTCTCAGAACTCACGAAACATCCAACTTAACTGAGATTTATCATCATTATTATCTTTCATACTAATAACTATAACACATTTTATTATGAATATAATATGCATTATATTGCAGTAGTTCGTACTTAGTTTTGATATACGAACATAGTTAACCCACATAGGTGTACCATTTGGGAAATATTTTTTTATACTTTGGATGGCACAAGGCATTTACACATCAATAATATGAAATTTTGTTTCTTCTAAGAAATACATCAAAAGACGAAGTTTATCTTAATTTAAAATTTGGATCTGATGGATATCAAATTTCCGCGTATTGCTTGAAAATATGTTTGAGATACTTTAGTTCAGACACTCAAAAGATCTGTTTTTATGATAAATCTAAAATGGCAGTAATTTGGTTTCGGCTGGCTAAAAATTTAAGTTTTAGGAACCTATAAAAATTTTAATGTGAAAGACGTAAATCGGTGATTCATTTTGAGTCATTATATTCTATATCAGGCATATTATAGCGTTATGTTATTTTCCGTATAAAATGTAGTAGTCCAAGATCCCAGTCAGCCCAGACTTACGTCATTTTAGGAGAGATGAAAGTTTTATTATTATTTAATTATAGAACATATAATCAGAAAGGAATGGATACTCACTAACCTTATATATACGGCTTACTGCAAAGAAATTTGAATTTCAAAGCTTTATAAACAGCTGATTCTTTATTTGAAACGAGTTACTTTATTGATACAAATGTGCAAATTCTCAATTTTTTTACTCATGTAAGTATTCCATTTAGCTTAATTAAACTCGCGAGATTATGTAGCTCTTTCCGCTGCCATCGAATAGTTTTATTTAGGTTGTAAATGGTTGCATTTTTAACACTATGATAAGTATCTTGTTTTCATCTTTTTTTGTTACAGGTTAGTGGTTAGAAAATTGTCATGTAATAGAACAAATCTAATACTAACAAAATAATTAGATGTAAAGTATTCACTAAGATAAAAATGTCTTGCATTAATAACAATAATCATTTTATATTTACCAAATATACAAATACAATGTATTTAAAAAAGTACACTCGTAGCTTAGGAATTATCTGCTAGTGAGCTGTTTTATATTGAACTTAAGCCTTTGGAGAAATCGGCAGTTATATCAATCCCTTTTTTCTTTTATTTACTATAGTGACACAGGGTCACTGTTAAAGATTGATTGACTGCAAAGATAACTTCTATTATGATGATACATTTCGCGTGTAAAATGACAATCGAAAACGTAATTATAATCTCCTAAAATCTAACGCTAATTTAGTTCGATAAATCTATAAATAAACACCAACATATATGTTATTGAAATATAGCTTTGGCAAGCTCTTACTGAGCTTTAGGCGAATTATTAATCCCTCTTGGTAATAATTTATCTGGAGAAATTCAGTATTAATCATCTTGGAAATAGCAAAGAGCTCGTCTTAATATTGAAAGAGTATCGAATGTTTGAAGGTATTTAACAGCGGTATTTGCAGGCAAATTCAGTGGTTACGATCATCTCTAGTACTCGGCATAAAATTTAATAAATAGTTAATTAGAGTTAAAGTTGAAAAACTTGCTGCTTTTTTGAATAAATAAAAAAAGTTGACAAACCTAATGAAAAAACCATTTTGTATTTGCTTGTTTACATATACACTCAGAAGATCAAAAAGGCGAGAAAGCTTTTTAAACAGAATACTTACAAATTATACTTTACTAGCTGACCCACGCAACCTCATTTGCGCCTTATATTGCCCGTAGCGTGAAAATTTCCCCCGTTTTTGAAACATACTTCATTGTTGCTCCGCTCCTATTAGTAGTAGCGTGATGATATAGCCTATAGCCTTCCTCGATAAATGGGCTATCTAACGCTGAAAGAATTTTTCAAATCGGACCAGTAGTTCCTGAGATTAGCTTGTTCAAACAAACAAACAAACTCTTCGGCTTTATATACTAGTACTAGCCGACCCACGCAACCTCGTTTGCGTCTTCTATTGCCCGTAGCGTGATAATTTTCCCCCGTTTTTGAAACATTCTTCATTGTTGCTTCGTTCCTATTAGTAGTAGCGTGATGATATATACCCTATAGCCTTCCTCGACAAATGGACTATCCAACACCGAAAGAATTTTCCAAATCGGACCAGCGGTTCCTGAGATTAGCGTGTTCAAACAAACAAACAAACAAACAAACTCTTCAGCTTTATATATTAGTATAGATTTTTAAAGTTACATCATTTACGATAAAACATACACAAGTTTCAGCTTTACATTTTCATCCACTTTTTATGACCAACAAAATGTAATTATCGTATCTCTCTGAAAAAATATTTTATCTCGAGAACATTTTCACGCGATGATATTTTATGACATGAAATGTGGCCTAAAACTGTGTATCAGTTGAATCAATTGACTTCAAATGTCACTTATTTACAAATTTTCTTTTAAGGCGAGACCTTAAGATCTTTAAATTAAGTTATATAATGTGCTGTGTGCTGTTACGTAAGAAAACGGGTTCAAGGTAGTAGAGCCACGCTGATATCAGCACGAACGGGCCGGCTCGACCGGGGCGGTACTACCCTCGCACAGAAAATCAACGTAAAATGACAGCGATCATGCTGTCGTGTTTCGTTTGTGAGTGCGAGACCGGAGGCCCAATGATGCGGAAGCATCACTAGCCCGCCATGGTGTGGGTCACCATGCTGCATTGTTGCATTGTCTGCATTCGCAGTATGGTGACCACCACTCTTGGATTCTACTCATGCTTTCCATCAGGCAGAGTAGAGTCATTTTGGCAGGGTCAAACATAAAAAAAAAAAAAAAAAAAAAAAAACATTGAAAACAACTTCAAATAGAACTGGTGAATCTTATACTCTAACTCAACTGTACTCCAATCTAGTACTTAAAATTAATAATATTTAAGACTAGCTGAACCCCGCGGTGTTACCCGCGGTTATTGTTGAACCGCGAGTAACGCCGCGGGACAAAGTTAGTCTAAAAAAAAGTAGCCTAAGTTACTCCCCGGATCATCAGCTACCTGCCAGTGAAAGTCCCGTCAAAATCCGTCCAGCCGTTCCAGAGATTACCCGGAACAAACAGACAGACAGACAGACAAAAATTTTTTTAACTACATTTTTGGTATATGTATCGTGTATACATACACATGCATTGATTAAAAAGCTGTTATTTTAATATTACAAACAGACACTCCAATTTTATTTATTTGTATAGATTGACATAATGTGAAATCAACAGCCTGTAATGTAATGACATAGACCTCTTTTTTGAAAGGAGGTTCGGGCCTACCATACCCAGCTCATCAGACCGGTTGTTGTATTGTGGTTGCATTACACCTAGAATTAGTGCTTCGACGCCCACTTAGAATAGAAATTCATGTGATCTACAAATAGTCGAGTCGAGTCTGAGTTACGTCCCTTGTTTGAGTTCGCAAAGTCTCCCTTGACACAGACGTTATTCCTAAAGCGGTAGCTTTCTGAAAACAAGGAAAAGAACGTTTCCAACTTTACGACTACCACTAAACGTACTCGAATTACCAAAATATTTAGAAGAGTGTATATCCTAAGAATTTTATTACAGCTATAAAAACGTTTAATATCAGCCGTCGTATTAGTAGGGTATAAGTATCTTATTTAATTTTCGTGAGTGTTTCATGACATTCTACATGGATTTTGCCTATCGAAATAATGCGTAGGCATAGGTACACAAAAAGAAATACCATTTATAAAATTCTATAAAAAAATCATCACAGTAGCTTTACTAGAATAGAAAAGAAAAGTACAAACATAAATAATGCTAAATTATTCACGAAACCTGTTTCTCAGACGTACGTTTGAGGATCGGGTAGAATGCATTTTTCATGACACAAAAGATATTTCTAAACGTGTGGCATTTCTCGAAGTCCGATCCCTAGAGTAAAATAGGGTTAACTGTATTTCTACGAGGGTCGTGTAGGTCTCAGTAATTTTTTTATACGAAGTAATGAAATATTAACAAGAACTAAATTGAATTTATGGAGCCGTTACGCTATCCTTTTGACCTAATTAATGTATGATGATAAGGTGGGTGTGGTGTAAATAATTTATATTCATAACTAGTAACCGTGTTGTTAATCAAAACGATTTGTAAATTAAAGTGTCGAAGGTCCAAGTCATACATATTGTAGTAGGTAATGAATACTTAATCGTAAAGTTTTTAACATAGCCGTTTGTATTTCTGATCGTAGGTAAAAGTATGTATTATAACCGATCTATTTAATACATCAAATTCCCGACTAATTGAATTTGATGTATTAGATTTATATATATGAAACTAACCGTGAACAAATTTGTTAACTATAAAAGGTTATAGTTAGCCTATCCCAAAAAATATACATATGTTGCCGCAAACTTTTCTTTAGATCTTTTAAAGGAGAACAATTATTTCATATATTGTTTTTGTGAAACTTTAACCGTTTACGCAGCGCACGCAATAGAAGATCTGAAAAGGAATAATTTTCCTCCGTTTTTGTAATTTTTTAAACTTGATTAAAAGTAATTTCCTGAAGGTTTTGAGCCGACAGATGGCGCCAAAAATTTCTATTCCAAAATGTAACTTTTTTATAACATACTGTGGTACTGACCATAAATATGAAAGATGCTATTTGCCTACGTCCTGCCATCCTATCTTACTAATATCATAAGTATTAAAATTATTTTTGTTTGGAATGCAATACGTGGAGTGGTAGTACAAAACTACGCTACTTTAAACGCCGTCGTTTCTTATTTACAAAAGGAATATGTCGAATGTCGATTTTGGCATCTGGTATTCAATAAAGTATAAAGGATTTATGCGAGGTTTTTGAAGAAAAATCTGGTATTAGCTACTGTCTCATATTCCACGAGGGATTGAAACGTATGAAATTTGCTTCATGCAGCTCAAAACCGGTTGTGTACAGTGCGCGCGAGCAACACGTACGGCGAAAGAACTACTACCTACATAATCCCTCGCCTCATAAACAAACTACCGCCGGATTTAGTTAATAAAATTACACAGAGTAACATTAAAATTAAATTAAAGATATTTTTCTTAGACAACACTTCTAATCTTTCTGGATGTAATTGACCCCATTTGGGAGGCATGTATCTGGCTCTCGTGTTGATATAACACGCTTACAGATTGTGTAAAAACAATTGTGAATATACACGATACCGAATAACTGTGTAACACAACACAAACCCTTGAGGTTTATCGTGTTATGTATCTTATAAATATCTTGTATTATTGTTTTATGTGATAAATAAAAGAAAAAAAAAAAAAACTTATTTCCCAAAAGGGTAGGCAGAGAGAATTGATCCACACTTACTGCGGCCCTGACACACTCCTCACACTTTCATCACAACCACAATTATCAACCACTGCGTACATACTTGTCGGTTCATGTTGCTTGTTGAGTGGCGATTGACATGGGCATTTGTTTTTAATTCATTATAATCACTGAGTTAAAATTGAAAATTGACTTTCATAACTTGCTATAAGTGATTCTAAAATAAATCTTACATTCTCAAAAACAACAATTGAAAATAAAAATATAAACGATTTAAACGCAATTAAATTATAATAAGCTGTTTTCTTCAAGCTATAATATTCTACAGAACTTCGATTTCGCCCTGAACATACTTAGTTGTGGAGGTAGGACGACAGTCGCTTTGTTCAATACCGATAGTATAAACTATAATTGTACTAGTAACACTGGGTTTTTTTCGAATCTGGTTTGACAGTAACTGTCAACTGTTATTCGGACGATAGAACTCTCTAGAGTAAGACGAGTTGAATATAGCTTCCAGTGAGAATTTGTTTGGCCTCCACGTTTTGTGAAGCTAATTTAATAATTATAAATCGACGGTTTGTGTGTGTGGCCCGAAACAAAGAAATTTTCGTCAACCTGTAAAAAGTCGAAGTTCACAACCCAACTTAATTCAGGAAAAAGGATCGGAGGTAAAAAAATCTAAGATACTGCTCATTATCTTCTTCATAATATACTTTGCCCAATGTTATTGGTATGATATGTGTTATGATTCTTTTTTGTAATATTTACAGACATATAGATAGATATTGCATATTAAACATGACAACAAAAAATAAATATTATTAATTGAGCTGAATATATTATTTGTTACATGGAAAAAGTAACACTGTGGAGGGACGGGTCACATGTCCCTCCAACACAAAGAGAGGTGTCGCCGACCAGGGTAGGTACTCATGCTTGGTCGGCCCAACGGTTGATATGCTAATCGGCGAGAGAATTTCTTAAAGTACCTTAGTGAATTGTTCATCGTAAATATTAAATATATTTACCAATTTATTAACGTTATTATATCTTGATTTTTATTAAAAAACATGAAGTATTTCGTAGTATTTTCATAAAAGATAAAGTATTTGAGAGTATTTTAGTTTTCAGAACAGTTTGTCTGATGGCGGTAGGTGAGTGGAAAAGTTCATTAACCACACTTAAGCAATCCTATTTAACTGAATCAAATAGAAATAGTTTGAAATTGTTGTATGATGAAACTAGAGTCATACAAGCTTTGTGTATTTAAATGAGTCTCTTAATGTATTCTCAACAAATATCAATAAAATTGTGAGACCAGCCTTGCTACGGATTTCTCGACATACCTACTCTTTTGATTGACAATGTATATCTATATAAAGGAACTGAATTAAAAAATAGTTAAGAAAACTATTAGGAATGGGTCTTGGTGTTCTGTAAGTCTGTTTCTTATATTTTTGTAAAGTCCACCGCGACACAGGATTTATTCCGGGTACTTAAGCTGTTGTTAATAAAAAAAGTAACGAACACATTTGTAGTAAGAGGAACAAAGTATACAATTTCGATCGGCTACGGGCAATAGGAGACGCAGTCGAGGTTGAGGAGGTCAGCTGGTACATTTATGAGATTTCTCTTCTTAGATTTTCAATAAAAGCAATACAAAATACATTTAAAAACATAACACTTATTAAAATCACTTCAGCAGTTTATTAGAAACACGCATTCACACGGGTCGAACACACCCTTCATAGTCGAGTAAAAATAGAGTAATTTAAACAAAAATTTAGTCGTGTGTCATATCATTAACTATAAAATCACGCTAGCGTGTAGCTGAAGCCGTACAAGAACAATCCCTCTGCTCATGTACTAAGAACTGTGACTACACAATCGGACTAAACCGAGTTATCCTATTTTCGTAGAATAGTAATGCGCTCAAAGCCTTGTTCGTAGAGGAACATAATTTACATTGAAAAAGATAGAGAAATAGCCACACCAGATGTAGCATTGCCACGTTTCTCAGAATCAGCTTTAGTAAATTGTTTTATTCTATATTTTATTCGTTCACTAATTTTATTGTAAATGAAGGACTACATGGAAACTATTTACTTTTTCACTCTCCCCCCTGCACCTACTTTTAAACTTTACAATTGGTTTTCGTTCTTATCAAATATGATCTAATATTGAACCTAAAGATAGTGATTAACCTAGTAATTCATTTCTGTACATTCATACAGGTGTACCAGATATATGTGTATATGCTTCAAATATTTAATTTACATGAGGATCCCATTTAGTTAATTTTCATTAGAATACGTGTAAGATTAAATTTAGGCAATAATATTAATATCCTAATGAGAATAAACACTATAAAAGTTTTAAGTATACCTTTTCGTGTTTATTGCCAGTTGATGTAATGTAAGAACACTTTTGAGCAATATTCTGATCCTTCGCTAGGGGTGATTGAATTTTTCGTGGGAAAGTCATGCTACGGCACATATGGGATAGCCCGACCAAGTTGATAGCACGGCCGCCGTCCGAAGCCCGGAACCTCTCTTTTCTCCTTGCTTTGGGGAAAGGGTGTCAAAAGGCGGTAAAGCACTTAGGACTTATTTCCAGGCGATAGTCCTCTTTCTTATTTATCCTTACTTCTTATGTAACAGAAAAAACTAAATATTTTACAGAAAAATTTGAAGACAGAACAGACAGAACAGAACGTGTTATTAGGGGAATGACATTCCGTTTAATATTGCGATCAAAAATAACATTACGATATTAAGACATCCATTACGTGAAATAATTCGTTTGAGGAAGGTAACGAAATATTTAATTTAATGACTTGACAAAATTTAAGAAGATTTTTTACCGAGTTTAACTGTTGTTTCTTTAGGTACATCTAAACTAATATTATAAAGAGGAAAGATTTGATTTTTTGTTTGTTTGAAATGATTTAACTCAAAAAAACTTGACCAACCGAAAGCTAAGTTATCCCCGATTAACATAGGCTATATTACATTTGCAAAAAAGTTAGGGATCCGTATGAAAACTTCGATAATGTATCCCAAGGTGTAAACAAATAACAAAAAAATCCTGTGGATAGTATTGACAATAGTGCAAAATGAAGTTCTACAGCTTTATAGAAGACATCAATATCCACAAAAAAGTCCGGGGTACCATGTTTTACTATTACAGGTAGTTCACAATAACTACTTTTTGGTGTTAAAATTTATGAGAGTGATGTGGATATAAACTAGGCCTCATTATTCATACCTTGGTATTAATCCTTACCCAAATAAATCACTTCATATTCAAGGATATATCAGTACAAATACATATGTCTACCGTGCGACGCCGGGGCCGGCTGCTAGTTTATATAATACAATTAATTTCCTCTTACCGTTCATGTAATTCCAAAAAACAGAACTGAATTCATGTTTCTTTATACCTACGGTAAACGTATTTAGACGTTGCTAAAATATAATATGCATGTAAGTATCAAATCATCAACATCCCCAAAATATTTATTTTGCAACACCAACTGCATAATGTCATAGTCATTTAAGATATTCTTTGTCTTGAATTTGCTCCAACAACAAAAACAGGCTCAATAAATAAAAACTTAGTATCATGTTCATATTATTTCTAAAAAATAAAAGTGGATATAGTTTTTAAGACCCCGATTGACTTAAATAATAATAATTTGAAATTCATCATCAATGATTTTTTAATAATTGTAATTACAAGGTAACCTCTGTCTTTAAAAAATGAACTGGATTCTGCATTCTCCACTAAAAGAATAGAGAATATCAAAATAAACATCAGAGACACTTAATATTTCTCGAACTAAACGTGTTTCAAATAATCAACAATGATCACTCTCATAATATACGATGTAAGTGGAGTAAGAAAGAAGAATAACGGTCGATATAGTCGGATAAAATCTTTATTTACCATTTATACAGCTGGGCACGAAAACTAAGGGTGAGACGAGCTTTTACCACTAAAAGTTTAAGCTCACGTCTACTTCAAGTGTCAGCCACATAAAAGTATTACTATTGAAATGAAGTAATAGAATAACTTTGACCTTGTTATTGGTAAATATTTTTAATAAAATGTCTAAAATAGTTTATTTATTAATTTTGATTTTTTCCGTGTTCGGATTTAATTAACTTAAACACAATATGTATGTAATTATTATTATTATAAGTATGTTCGTCAGCAGTCTAGTTATGGCACAGGCTGTGTTGAGTTTGAGATCGCCGTGTGAAGATGTCTATATAAGTTATCATTTTTCATATCATTCAAAAATCTCATTTTTAGACTACACTTTTATATGATGAAGAGTACTTTAAAATATGTAAAATTTACATGACTATAAATGCTTTAATACAAGTAGTTGAGGCGCGGTTGAATATTAGAATTATGGCGAAATTCCATTGCTAAACGTCATCGGATCGTCGATATCGATATCCGTTGTCCAGCGATCCCTCGCGAAGCTGTTATGATTGGAATACATTTTCATCATTCTCGCCCTCTAATTAAAATATGAATTAACATGGTCAACATTAAAGTCTTGCTATTATTTTGTTATTACAATAAAAGTTGCCAAGTTTCGGTTTCATGTTAGATGGATATCAAGCAATTAAAGAAATCTACCTAAAAACACTAATGTAATACATATTAAAATGCATTTTAACATTGTAAGAAACTTGCGCGAGTATACATTTTGCGTAACAGTTAATTTTTACTAGCATAGTATTTTGGATACACAGTTTTTTTTATATAATATAAGATATTATAGTAAGTATTTTCCACCACAATTATAGGTTTACCGAAATAAAAGCATTTTTATGCAAGTAAACAGCTGCAAAACATTTTAAATTTGCCAGTGAATCATTTAAGTTCAATGGCTTTTAAAATTAACTTCATAAAAGAAAAGCTTATCTACGCAATAAAAGCTTAATAAGTTTGTTTACCTGACGTAATCAAAAGAATTTTATTTCAGAATGTCATGGTCCGTTGCTCAAAGAAAAATAATTTAATTATTTCGTTCGCTTTCACTTTTTCACTCAAAAGTATGTGATTAAGCTGTCACATTTATTTACTTTTGCAATTATATCATAAGAAGTAGGATATAAATACTGCAGTGTGGAAACTTTTATCTTATTTATTTATTTAAACTTTTTGCACTTTTGTACAAAAGGCGGACTTAATGCCATGAGGCATTCTCTCCCAGTCTACCTTCAGGTGATGTAGAAATAGGATGCGGTAGGTGCAAAGATAAAGTATCTTATCGTGTTCAGACTCTAATAGTTTTTACAGCATTTATTTTAATGATATATTCAGGTCTATGAATGTAAAAAAAGAACATATAAGTAATTAAGATAATATTAAATGACTGATGGTTGCTGGAGGCGAAATGTGCTGTAGTGGAGACAACGATTAGGTAAACGTAGTGTAGGGTGCCCTGCGGCACGATGATGGACTGACGATTTGAAGTAAGTTTGGAGGCGAATTGATGCGGACTACCCAAGGCCTGGACTGGACTGGATAAGAACGAGCTGACCCAGCGAAATTCGTACCGCCGTATTTACGTTTCTGTCTCAGCTATCCAAAGGCAGTGTACAGGCGCGAACAAAAAAATGTCTTTTCTCGCTATCTTTTAATTTTTCTTGTACACAAACGTTGTCCTAACAATAACGAACACACAAAAAAATAATTATTTAATTTGGTGCAGCCGATCGGAGGTTATGCGCGTATATACGTTTCGGCGATTCATTTTTATATATATAGATAAACGTTTTTGTATTTCAGACTGCACAGATGGCGTAGTGGTTTAACAGGTTCCCACACTGTTTTCTACTGTTCCCGTGTAATTTACAAATTGTTGTTCAGACACTGAGTGTTCTTTGTGTCCGTTTCATCTATGTTTTTGTATAGTCCCCCACAACACATTTATGTATGTACAATATGTACATTTTAAATGTCTTGTTTAAAAGACTACTTCTTTATTATTATTAATACGGAAGTAGTCTATAAAAAAAGAATGACTAATGTTGAACCTCACGCAGGGCCTATTTTAAGTAGTTAATAACCTTCCGCGTTAGTGTTGAATAATAGTTTTTTTATTCCATTAAATTTTAAGTTTAAAATTTCAAACACAGAATATTATGTTACATTTTTCAGTTAAATCTAAACGAATAGTTAAATTGAATGAACCCATTTCGTATTCATAGACACACTCGCCACATGATGAATAAACTATCATATTATACCAACCACATGTAGTCCGGAAATGACTCAAACCAGAACACACATTACAAATGCAATCTAGCTTTTGCTTCTCATATCGGAAACTGTAGTCTCGTAGGAAATGGGAAGCATCCTGCAATACCTGGTTTTCCGCACTAATGACACTTGTACAACATTGATTCTATGTTCACTTCTTTTTTAGGTAAATTTTACCCAAAAGCGTCTGTTTCTGCATTTTCTATTATACCAGTAATAATTACAATGTGAAATGGTTTCCCACGGCACCTTAAATAACAAAAAACAAGGTGCGTTGTGATTATATTTCAACGTTTTTATTCAAACAAAGGAAACGGTTTTCATTTTTACATGCAAATGGGTTTTAGGGGCACTGTTTTACTACAAATTTAGTCTCAGGGCTACTTGTTAGTAAAAACCACAGCCTACAGTATATATCTACACGGCCCTATTACGTTTACGTTACGCAAAAATTTACTTTACTTAGACCCTGTTTTACCGATTACAGATAAGTTTCGTGTAGCTTATCTGACAGATACTTTGACGTATATCGTGTCAAATCATTTGTCAGATAAGCTATCTGAAATTTATCTGTAACCAGTGAAACAGGACCTTAAATTTTCTACTACAATTACGTATGAATAGAGTTATACACGGGAAACTAGTTGTATTTATTTTGATACTAATGACTACCTTTTATTGTAGCGCTTGACATATACTATAAGTCTTTTGACAAACGGTATAAAATAACAAAGTCTTATAAAATAACAAATATAAACATATTGGTTAGTACACTCCTCATATATAACCGCTTTTTTAACCGACTAAAAAAAAGGAGGAGGTTCTCAATTCAACCGTACATATTTTCTTTTTATGTATGTTCGGGGATAATTTCGTCGTTTATGAACTGATTTTGATGATTATTTTTTTAATGGAAAGGAGATATCCCAACGGTGGCACCATGATAAGGACACTAAAATCTGATGATGACATCTAATAGAAATCGAGTTGAACCTTGAAGTCGGTTTTATTTTTGTATTTTTTTTATGTATATAAATAGTATATACAGATTGTAGTAATAATTGTTTTATTAAGTTTTAAATATTTTTACTGCCAACCTCATCCTTAAAATAGATGGCTCACATTAGACTAGAGTACTGAAGGCTCGTTTCATAAGTCATATCATATTGATAAAAGTTGCCAATACTCTTAGAGCACTCAGCGACTACCATACCAGTTTTTATGGGACTTGGTAGAAGACTTAGTTTTTTTTCTTTATCCTGTACTTTTCCATGAATAACCTACGATGTGTATAAATAACATGCTGCCACGTGAGTTGGCAGGCTTTTGTCCTTTGATTTAAAATAAATATTTTATAGTCTTACAAATCTAACTTTATTTGTATTTTTCTTAAAAAATATTTATTTTTGATTAGTGGTCTCGATATACTACACAAAAATAATAATTTTAATCAAAGGAGAATTTGGGACCACGGTCCCGACCATGAAAGCTCCTCGACCTACGTGCTATCTTTTGTGGTAACTTTCCATTATACACAATAGTTGTATTGTTCTTTTCTATCAAAAATTCTCGGCAACTGGTATTTGGTACCAGCATTTGGTAGTTGTTGACCAATTTATTAATACTAATCAGTATTCACTTTTTCACCAAATAAACTTTATGGTTGTGTAATCTCTTCCAATTAATTTGCTCGTTTTTTGATGAAGCATTTGATAGGTTTCAGTTATGAAAGCTGTATAAGATGACGCATTCCTAACTTTATAAGTAATTAAATGTTCGTTTCCTTCTGTTTACAATTTTAAATTACTCCAATTTGCGTAAATAAACGAATACCACTGGTTTTATGTCTTACGTGTTAGATTTTTTATATTACAAACTTAAAGTTGTTTTTATCAGTAAGATTTCTTCCGATCCTATAGGGATTTGGGCCAGTAATCTAAACCCAATCCAATATAGTGAGATATTGTCAAGAAAAGATTCGTCTTCAATATATTTCTGAATATCTGATTCAATATCTTAGGCTGTCACACAGGTTTGATGCGTGGGAGACAAATAATTAGTAATGTAATGGAGTATTTATAGTCTCTTTTTGTTTAATAATGTTAGGACCTACATCATAGAACATAGTTCTTAGGATGTACGTATCGTGAGTATTTCTTAACATGCCACCTACATATATATCTTTCAGACAAACGAGATCAATAATGAAACCTCACGATGGACAAAATAAGTAACTTTTTTACGTCTTAGACAAACCATTTGCCAAATATAATTCCAGCAAAATTAAGCATAATTAATTCCCCTGTTATATGTATAAATATGTGCTACTAAAGTTCTTAGTTATTAAGAGATATCGATCGCCCTCAGAAGTGTTTTAAGTTGTTTTCAAACCCGAAACAGGAGACTTTCAAAGACCTCTATATACTATCGATAACGATGGCTGCGATGAATTATGAAAAATTAAGAACAGCTTAAACCACTGATGCTTTACAGTATAATTCTTAATTTATAACTAGTAATATCATTGCGTATATATTCCTAATAACTTATTTTATTAAACTAAACACTTGTACTAATGTGGTAAAATAATAATAATAATAAATATTTCGGACATCTAACACACAACGCCATCTAGTCCCAAGCTAAGCAGAGCTTGTGTTATGGGTACTAGATAACTGATATAAATACATATATACTTTTTTTTTGGAAATACATAAATATTATACATAGGAAACACCCAAACTCCCTTACAAATATTTGTAGATCGTACAAATATTTGGTCCGACCCGGGAATCGAACCCGAGACCTCGTAATCACCAGTCGCACAAGTCAAACGCGAGACCAACGAGGCAGTCATGGTAGGATGGTCATGGAGGTAAGGCTCTGAATGACATTGGAATTCAAAACCACTTGAACATATGTTTGACTAAATTTTTTTGTGAGAATATCCCCTCGGATACCACCAACTGATGGGTAAGTGAGACTCGAACCGACTAAAAACGAACGCGAAGGAACCCTGATACTCCTTTTTCTATTTAGAATAGGGGCGCGAGTACTATGTAGATCTCGTGCCACCACCCCGGCCTGTTTCTGCTAGGATGACTGGTGGCCTCACCAGTCACCGCCAGACTTGCGCTTATGGAGGACGGAGATCGTTTTGCGATCTCCGGTGCCTGAGCCGTGTGCGCTACCTGGCCCTTTCCCGGGACAGGGAGAGTTGTAAACCTCTCCCGGTCCCGAATACCTCATAAAGGGCTCAATGCCAATGTGAGTGCCTCCTACTATGAAGCTGGGTTATCAGGCGGCTTCCTCCGAACATGTTTGACTCCTAAAATACTGTTTAAAGATTTCCTTTGTCGTTTGCTTCCTCTGTTATCACAAAATGAAAGATAATGTTATTCCCTACGTAACTGTAATCTCGTGTAAGCTAGTTCTTTAATGTTTTATTACTTTCTTTAGCCCATGAAAACAGGTAAATCTAATTTTTCTACTAAACTATTTCGAACATGTTACAAAGTAATCCACTCAATCTACCCAATGTTAAAGATTGCCATAGGGACTTATCAAGCCGGTATCGGTTCTCAGGAGGACGTAAACGGCAGTCGTTTACGTCCATTTACGATTGGTATGAAGCATAAGTATTAACGAGAAGTGACTGGTTTTATTTCATGATTGAGTTGTCGAAACTGGATAGCTCCTGTATATAGAACATTTGTAATCATGTCATATATTATTTCTTTTTAAAAAAGTTCAGTCCTGCAAAGGTATCCTTTGCGGTATCGAGCGGTAGCTAATTTCAAACACTAGAAAATTTCAATCATTTTATTAATTCATTTATATTAAAATATATTAGTTAACTTTTCATTATCCTACCTATGTTATAAAAGCGAAAGTTTGTAAGTATGGATGGATGTTTATTACTCTTTCACACAAAAACTACTGAACAGATTTGGATTAATTTACGCTTATTTACAGTAGTATAGCTTATACATCAGAATAACACATAGGCTACTATTTGCCGCGATAACCGACATACACGCGGGCGGAGCTGCGGGCAACAACTAGTAATAACATTCTGCTTATTATCTACATTGAATTTAAATTGATACAAATTAGGTTACGCGTACTTAAATAAACATAATGTTTACATGTTTTTAACCCTCACGACAGATGGAATGCCCAACCAGAACAAATAATCTCGTAGTTAACAAAACTCATTTGTACAATAAACAGTTCATTCGGAAGGTTTATTACAAAACGTGCAATACGATGCGTAACAGCGGTTCAATTGCTTTTGCTTTATTTTGATTTCGGCTATGGTGACTGATTAAGTCTGAGCATCTAAGCTTCGTACGTGCGCTCTGGTATGGCTTACGTACCCTATCTTGGCACTGAAGGAACGTGTACAGTTAGGGGAAGTAAGCACCCGATTAATGTAATTGTACTTTATTTTGGCAGGTGGTTTGTTTTTGAGAGGTCTCGTTTCACATCGAGGCCAAATCTCCTTTGATCCTCAAAGTTGCATATACTCTGGTGAACCATCCGCCTCTAACCAGGTCTGTCCTTAGCGAAATCATCCCAGCGAAAGGTGTCCATATTACATCTATTCACGTGTCTCCGAAAATCCTTATATCTTAAGAACCAACCGCCTCATTTCCGCTTTCCGTCTCTGATTTCAGAGTAAAAGATGCGCTTTATGACTCTCTCAACCTTTGCTTTTGCCTTATATAGTTATAAAAACCTTTGTAAAAGATCATACATTTGACAAACCACAACTTAGAAGTACGAAATGACGGGATTGAAGAATAATCTGCCCTTTTTTATTTCAAAGTTTACAACATTTTGTATCCGTTGTTTTTACTTATATTTACAAAAACATTTTACAGGTTGAAAAATTATTAATTCATCCAGCACACTCCTATAACCCTAAAGCGAAAAAAGCTAACTATTCTTTAACTATAACTACTTGAACTATTAACTATGCATCAGATTTAAGTATTATTCATAATCCGTTTTTATCAATACAGAATTATCCTTTTAAATACCTTGAATGCTTTCTAAAGTAATGGAAGGTGAACGGCCGGAGGCTAAAAATGTGAATGATGTTTCCTTTTCTATCCTTTGTCAGTTTTATCTTTTTTACACCTTTCGCTGATGCTATCTTTTGTTTTCAATTATTACTTTCATCTCAACTTCTGGGTTAGTACTGATGATAAAATATTGTTCTAACTTTTTCTTTGTAGTCTCATGGTGCGTAGAAATTTACACATAGGAGTTCTTAATCTCTTTTCTTGCGCTCTGAACATTAATATTAACTACTTCCTATACAAGGCGACCGTGTCCAGTCGTGACAAATGACCTTACTCTGTGAAAAATAACATCCGTTGCAAATCGCCTCAAGGGCTCATGGATAATAATACATTCATACATTATGTTCACTGTTGCTAAAATTTACCTGTAATATATATTAAAAAGAGTTGGCAGGGCACTCGACATGTTATTATTAACATGTCGAGTGCCCTGTGACCCTTCTTTTTGGACCGCGTATTGTTTTTAACTATGGAAACAAAAAAAAATGTAATACATCAAGGTAGTAGTGAACCACGCTGATTTCAGCACGCGAACGGGCCAGCTTGACCGGGGCGGTACTACTCTCTCACAGAAACCAACCGTGTAAAAAAATGACAGCATTCGTGTTGTCCTATTTCGTTGGTGAATTCGAAACAGTCAAATGATGCAGAAGCATCTCAATGGGTCGCCACAATGCGAATCACCATGCTGCATTGTTTGTATTCGCAATGAGTTTAATAACCACTGCTCTTGGATCCTGCTCAAGCTTTCCATCAGGCAGAGTAGACGCGCACTTTAGCAGGCTCATAATAATATATATAAAAAAACATCTCAGCGTATGTTTTTTATAGTTATCACCTATATGACAGGTTATCACCTAGTATTTATTATGACTGCTTTTATTTCCAACTTAGACTTACTTTAATGAGTAAATCTAATTATAAAATTAATTAATTTGAAACGAATATAATCATTTCTTTCATAAGTACTCTACCACCTATGATAATTAAAACTTTAATAACCTGGTTTTCACTACATCAATACATACTCTACATAATCACACTTACATCAGTGACGATTTAAAGATAAAATTAGGTAGGTTCAATTCTTGGAGAAAGAGTCACGTCATGTTCACGCTCTAATAACGAGATGCCAGAGCACAGGGCGCGCAGGCATTTAAGCTTACTTCATGAGAACTTTACTTTTCTATTGTTTTCTATTGAGTTTTTTCTCTCAATAGCTGGCCTATATGCATGAACTTTTAATATATTTTGATATATCTGACTTATATATGTACTTCATCTGCTGTACTAAAAAACAGTTTTTGTAACATTCTTCATAGAGGCCGGTTGAAAGTATTGAAAGCCCGAACCTATTGAAAGTAGAATCCATTTGAACATTATGAATTCGAAAGTAACTTTGTCTGTCTGACTGTCTGTCTGATATGCTTTCACGGCTAAGCCACTGTGCACCGATTTTAATTAAATTTAGGGCGCGGGCGAAAGATAATATGATTGTCTTTGCACTTGGTGGAATTTGATGCAATACATTCTATTTATTGCATTAATTGCACTAGTAGTTTTCTAAATAAACGTATTCAATCAAAATCTTCAGGTAAATAATGTCAGTATGTATTATAATCTTTCACATATACCTGTTTATTATTACGTAACATTATTATGTCATTTACGTCAGTAAAGATCCACCTAGATTTGATTTTGTAACAGGATGTTTGTGCACTCGTTATACCTACGTACCGTTTCCTCTTTAAACTTTTAACAATGCTAATGAGGAACTTGATGCTCTGGCGACTTTTTATTGTTGAGTACACTTGACCTTTTTCGTTGCACTTGTATTCCGCAATATAAAGGAGTATAATATTATATTTAACTTTTTGTATACAATAATTGCAGAACGCTAGTTTAACATGTAGTATACGTGTCAGACAGACTGAATTCCTATTGATACAAATATTCTTCTTATTAGTTTTCTTGGTTCTAAACAAACTAGTATGCTATTAGTAATATAAAAGAGAATTATTTATTAATTCAATAAGATAGTAAATTAATTAATTCTTAATTTTATAAACAACTTTTTTCTTTTTCCAACAAGACTTTATTTTATAAATGTTTACAAAATTATACATTTTAAGAAAACTAATCATACTATTTGTTCTTAGTTGCAAATTAAATATTTCGTGATTTTAATAAATAAAATAATACGAATATTTTAGGTAGCGCTGATGGTACAACAACAGTGGTATGGAATAGCTAACAGTAGCCAATGGAGCTTAAGTTAAACTTTGGGATAAGTTTTCAAATTTAAGAAACATGTTTTAAGTTTTCAAAATATACACCTACAAACATGAACCCAAAATAAATATCAGGAATAACCGTGAATATTTTAAGATAAGATAAGATAAGTTTATTTGCATAAAACATGTGTTAACAAGTGTCATACATAGTATAAAATATAGTTCAGTACTTAGAAACATGTTTTGCCATAGCTGGCGTAAAAAAATATAATAATAAAAATCACAAAATATTATTTATTCAAAATCTTTATCCATTTATGTTCCACGCTAAACAGAATTTCAGCTCAGAGGCCTTACGTCCATATTATTCTAAACGACAAAGTTGTATGAATTACTGAAACTTTAATATTAGCGTATTTCAATCACCAACTTATGCTGATACATGTTTCTTAAATACGTTTAGACATATCCTGAATTCAGAGAATGTGTTTTTAATTCAAACAAACAAAGGACAATGTTTGTTGTGTACCACTGGTCAAACCGACAAAAGCTCACTAAGTTTGGTGTCTTTAAGTCTCTTTGTAGTTTGAAATTTACAGTTTTTACTAAATACATATGGAACTACATACTCTACTTGCATCAAAACATACTTTTGTATTGTTTTCCTGTCTCCCTATCTACTTGTTCCGGCTAATCTCTGCAATAGCTCTACTTATTTTGGCGTGACTTTTACTAGCAGAAAATGTTATAAGAAGTAACTTAGGCTATAATAGTGAACAATATTCTACTAGATACTGCTAGTCGCAGGTAATTTAGTTAATAAAAAAGATATTACATATATTCATATACTTGGTTTCCAATATTCAAGAATCAAAAACGATGACAAGACTAAAAGGGGAATGAGAGCCCTAAGACGTCGTCTGATAGGTATTTCGGCATAAAAATGAATATGCATTGTGGTTACTTCAAGTACTTGAAATAAAGCAGAAAAAGGTTGAAGGTACTTATTAAGTCCTAACTTCAACGTTTTTGAAGTGTCTCAAGTGTTATTCAATTGTGTATTTCTTGAAAATTTTTGATTGTCTTGTTTTACGTTAGGATTTCTTTATAAATACTAACTAACCCACGAAACTTCGTCTGCATCTCTTTTCAATCATGCTCGGCTCCTATTGATCCAAGCGTGATGTTAACTATCCTATCTTCAAAATGTATAATAAAAAACGTGAAAATCTGTTTAATAGTTTCGGAGTTCATCGTGAATTCGGACACGAGAATTTTGTGGAGTCCAACTTCAAATATTGCTCTAGGATTCAAAACAATGAACCAAGAAAAAATATTCACATCATTCTTCTACTGAAAACATAAATTTAAACTTAATAAAATTAAGACATAAAATGCGGATACCGACAACCTCGCATTTTAAAACTATCCGTTGTTTTCAAATATTATGTGAACATGTTGTGTTTTGAGGCTTCAGTAAAAGACACCTTCAGGATGGATTTTGTTTTATTACAGTTCACACGGTTATACAGATAAAGATCACAGACGTGCCTTAGCACCGAAGTTGACACAAATAAAGTGCTTCCATGACACACTCAACTACATACTAATCACGATTCATGTAGGAGTGCGAAATCCTAACAAAACACATCTTTGTTAAATGATTTTAAATATTAAGCTCTTTCCACTAACCAAAATTTACCAAACCTTTTCATTGGCATAGTAGATTCAGCATAAATTTACTTTTATACCCCATTCATTGTACAAAACTAGAACACCCCAGCCTATTTCAATAGGTCTGCGCATAATTTGTGGCTCGTAATTCGTGTATTCGTGGATTATATTGTTATTTGGCCATCTTAAGTTTAAATTACTAAAGTAAAACAAACTATAATCGTCTTACTATTTCTTCATTTCATAAATGAAATGGCTATTCATTGTTTAGTAGACAGTTTTATTTTTTGATATATTTTTTACTTACATTTTTGTGTTTGGGTAAATATGGAACCTAGCTATGAAACTCTGAAAAATAATAACCAACCAGTCACTGAAGGATTACATACATCAATAAACGTAAAGTAAAGTAACTTCACCCAAAATATAAAATGAATATTATTTTGTGATTTTTTACACCCTATTCCGAACCCCGCACATACTGCTATTTAAAAACTTACCTGTAGGTACTAGTATATCCCTATGTAGATATGGATCTAAACTATAATATAACACCACAGTCTGACCTATTTACTCGTAAATAACAATGACATTCATTGAAATCACAATTATAATTTGAGAACATAGTTAGCGAGAGTGTTACCTATATTATTGAATGAAAATCTGCTCCAATACTTGACATGTCAAAGTGGATTGACGTCAATTGTACTCAACAATATATATTAAGATGAAATGTCTGAGTGTATTGAGTTTTCAGATAAAATTGTTAGTAGGATAGAAAAATATTAACAAACATTTTGTTAAATTACGTGTACTTCACCTGTCAACTACTAAACTATTAAGTTTTTTTTTTTTGTACAATACAAAATACTTAATTATTAAAAAAAAAGTATTAATGTTACTAATAAATAATAGTTAATTTACTCACACTCACTCACAGTGTTAACTTAAATAATAATATTACAATACTACGGCAAAATTAAAGGTAAAGAGAATTTCGAAATTGACTGATTGATAGATTTGAGAATACGATAATTAAAATTCGATCGATTCGATCTATTTGAATTTTTCATTATTTGAATTTATTGTTACAGTTTCCATAATACCAATACTTAAGCAAAATGAAAATTTAAATGCGAAAGTCATCATGATTTTAAGGCAGCCTTGTATCAGATTAGTGGACGTCGTTGTTAGACTAGTAGCCTTTTATGTATGAAGCCGTAAAAACAGTGCTGTCAAAATTGTATTAAGGAGACTTATTTAGTTAATGCGATAACATTGGAATATTTTTCATTATCTTCCTACCTTTATCCCAACAGCTTATGGCATTCTTTTGTCTCTAATTGTCGAGGGTATTTTTCATTCTTTTTCATCGCATAATATACCAACCTACTTTTGTTAATCGACATTTCAATCAAAGTTTCTGACAGACTCGGTCAATAATAACTGTATTTAAAAACACCGAATAAGTTCGATTCTATCTCGTGCAACGTGGGCCCGAATTGATACTCGAAGATTTGAAAAGTTTCCTTTCACTATTGGAAAAACCTTGCTATTTTAAAAATTCGTGATTATAATTCAATACGTAGTACGTTATGGGTTTTTTTGACCTACAAAATCTTGAATATAGTGGTCAATAAAAACCCATGGTGGTTTGATTACACTGCCTTAGAATAGAAGATTCGTGGACGTTACATTCATGGCGTTCAAAAAACATTCGTAATATCCGCAAATCTAAAATGTTAGACTCTAATCTGATACAGATATCTATATTAAGTTTTTTAAAATGAAACACAAGTATCCAAAAAACACATTGTTTTCGTTATTTTACCGAATTACCTACTTCGTAGGCAAGGCGCCAAGCCACATTCGTTGAACCCGGTAATTAAATGAAAAGACAACTCAAGAAAAATAAAATAATAATAATGCTTTTTACAATATTGAACTGTTAGCATTTAACAACTTAAATCAACAACTCAAACACTCACACAGATTATTTAGTCATTTTTCAAACGACTGTTAAAACGTTGTATGTTATTCTATACATAGTCCAGTATGCTTATTTTACGTGATAAAACTTAAAGATGCAATTAAAGGAAGCCAGATTTCTGTCAAATGAATACCAATAATTGGCTAGGATAATGGAATAAGTACGTAAATAGCGTTATTTACACATCCATAATACCATGATATATTTTAAAAAATGCATATTTGACGAGAAAAGTTATACAAATATCGCTAAACAATGTTATATTATGTTGTGTATATTAATAAACTTATGCTCACTGTATAAACATATTGTATTCCTTGCTATTTTGAAACGAAATATGAAAAGAAGTTTCTAAAAGGTCCAAGTTATGCAAATAACATAGCGGCAATTTCACAAATATAGGAACTCGTTAAACAAAGGTATAAATATTAAAGAGCGTCAAAGATAAATAAACATTCGTGATGCTGAAAGCCTTGGAATTCCCTAAATACGCGAACCGTGATTTCTGAAAACATTGAAAACGAAGACTTGAATAGACACAAATAGCTATATGTAATTAGAACGTAAGCATGTCAACAGGAAAAGGCTTCCAAGATTCGGAAATACATACTATACAGACTAAGAGTACCAAAATCCTTAAAAAGGTCGAGTACATGAATCTCATTTGTATGTATCATATATAAAGTTGGAGGGGCTCAAGAGCTGCTTACAAAATATAAATAAAATACTTCCGTCCTAAATAACAATACAGATAATAACTGAAATTATAAATAAGTAGGTTTTTTTCTTTCTGCTATTTACCGCATTTTTTAAGATTGGGAAATGTTCTCGACCATCTATTTAATGTCCACTTACAGGAGGACACTGTGAAAGTATCAAGCTATTTTTACTTGTATTGGACCATAAAATTAATAATCCTGTGTAGTAGAGAAGAAGTAAAATTTTAACAAAATAAAAAACCGACTTCAAGAACAACCAAATCAATCGATTTCTCTTGGATGCCATCATCAGATCTTAGCGTCCTTATCGTGGTACTACCGTTGGGATATCTCATTTCCATTAAAAAAGAATCATCAAAATCGTTTCTTAAACGACGAAGTCATCCGCGAACACGCATAATATATATACTAGCTGACCCGGCGAACCTCGTACCGCCATATTTACATATCTGCCTCAGTTTTCCGTCGTGGACTAAAAAAATTACTTTTCCCGTTGTCTTTTAATTTTTCTTGTACACAAACCTTGTCTTAACAATAACAAACACATAAAAAAAAAAATATTTAATTTGGTACAGCTGACCGGAAGTTATGCGCGGACATACATTTCGGTGATTCGTTTTTAAAGATATATGGTTGAATTGAGAACCTCCTCCTTTTTTAAGTCGGTTAAACAAGAAAGAAACACATCTCAATATTTGCAAAATTATTATTATTTGCAAAAGTTAGACGCAAATTTTGACCTCATTGACATAACAAAGCAGTCGTTTACTAGCGCAGCTAAATGAAATTTTTAATGAATCTGTATAAAATCGCCACGTTTGTGAAAATTTTGAGTGCTACTCCTTTCCTTTCTTGGATAGCACTCTGCCACTGTGACGATACTTGACCTGTTTTGTATCAGCACGGTTAACTCTGCAGCTAAACTATACAAAGTCACATCGACGTGACCAACTACCAACCTTAATTGTTTGCTATGACAACGAAAGTTCAGTAGACGTGGTCCTACACTGTAAGCTTTGTTTGATGTGATTATAACTTTAATCCAATGTGTACTGAAGTACTTGACGGTTGATACTATTATGACAATGCTTGGATTAAAATATCGCTCTTCTATTTAGTCAATCATCATCATCATCATTTAGTAAATATTGTTTCATATTTGCTTTGTTTGTTAGCCAACTAGCTATCTAGAAGTCTACCTCAAATAATCTTGGGAATAATAAATAGGAAGACGAAGATTTGCTTTATTTATGTTTATTTAGATTTTTTAACAATTATTTTTACGGGAATTAACGTGATCACTTATTAAAAGGTATTACATACCTCTGATTTGCCTAACGTTTCGACCAGGCCGTGGTCACAGGCTGACTGGCTCAGCGGCATGTAATACCTTTTAATAAGTGATCGCGTTAATTCCCGTAAAAATAATTGTTAATATATCATGGAACGCGAAAGTTTAAAAGTTAGTATTTAGATTTTGTTAGTTAATTCAGGTACCCTTTCTTAAAGGAGTGAAGTACAAACAAGTAGACTGGTTACGAAATTACAAGTGACTGCTAAGCTTTTATAGGTCTTAAGGCGCAGGTATCTATATATCTGCGGTTCACAAAAGCTCCCACAAATCAGGGACATGGCAAGTTTAGGACTCTGTTAATGAGAGTAACTTGGTAAGAATAAGAATCAGGATTGCTTTTCAACTGTTTTTTTCTGAAGACGTTTCATTGCGGTCGAACCACCGCCATTTGTATATCTTCTTCTTATTAGTGTAGAACCAGATTCTGAAGATTGGATGTATTTATTAAGGTCTTGTAATGGGATGCGTTAGTTAAAATTAATTTATAGATTTCATACTCTATGAATATAATTAATAAAGGCATATTCAATTTTAGCTACATTTAAGGAGTATCTAAACCTTAACGTAAAATCAAAATTTTAAGTAATAATGTCATAATTAAATTTTGCGTATTCATACAGTTGTAACTTTTACGCATGCGGCATAATACACTTTTGTTCTATTGCTGTAAGCGTATTCCTTTGTTCTGCTCTACTCTATTTTCATACTTTGTCTACTTTGTTTCACGAAACCAGAATAAGTATAAATATTTAGTATCAAGCTATGTTTATTTTTTGTTTAGGTTGAAGATTCGTTGTACGGAATTGGCAGACATTACATGAAGAAATCTCCTATCCTTTCTAGTAGCATGGCTCAAGATCCCTTCCCAAAAAACATTCCTTATTCGTTCTTCGACTTACTTTGTAGCTCCCAAAAGGCAACTTAAATTTTAAAAACATTCCAATCCTGTGTTAAGAAAAAGTTGTAATTTTATCTTTGTGTCATATCAGTGAATTAGTTTGAAAAGAGATTGTTTCGAAAATAGAATTTAGTAGAACTAAATAGATACGCGTATACCTCTTCGGAGGGCGCGAGGGGCCTGCGCGATGCGGTCTTGCCAGGGATGTACGTAATATATCCTGCGGATGAAGTAGTTACCCAGACATACATATCGCAATCGCTGCCTCGGCCACGGCAGCGGCCTACGCTTGACATTATCTTTGGGCCGCCACCGCCTGCGCCATCCAGCGCGCTCTCCCCGCCCCGCGCCCCCACCCTCACTAGCGACAAAACACATCTCAAAACGGCGCCCCCGGAGCCACCAGAGCGCGCGCCGGCCTCGCCGACGCCGTCGCTCGAACGTCCAAAGCTGCGCGAGCGCACCAAAGCCAAGCTGCTTAAGAAGCTAGGTCGCCATGAGGACAATGAATTCGGAAAAATTGTTAGAACCCCTGCTCCTGATGAATTTGAACTGCCCGCTCCTTTGCCTACTCCGGCATTCTCTAGGAAAAACATTTTTGATCGCAACTTCGATGCACTTTTTGAAGTTGCAAATTCACCACAATTCGGCGCACATATACGGGTAACAACGCCCGAACCAGATCGCCAGTCGGATCTTTCGGCTGCGCACTTTCCGTCCCCAAATGAGTCGTCATTGAGCCTTCTCCCGCCACGTCCCCATTCCGAACCGAGCTCCACGCCACCGACCTCAGCTCGTACCTCAACGCCTTCGACACCACCGCGACAACGCTCTTCTTTTGAAGGTTCTGAATGAGAGTGGGATTTGGGTTTTGAAAAAGCGTGATCATCAACTAACTCTTACACATCCATTTAGCATGGTTACTTGGCATAATAACAACATAACGCTTCACTAGGCTCGAGTCACATCCATGAGGTTTTTCTATAACTGTGTGAGATTCTTCTCTAACACATCTTAAATATACCTTAAACTACTAAGATTTTTTTTGACTTCGCAGGTTCACCAAATTCCAAGTCGAAGAAAGTTAGTTTCTTTCGTAAACTAAGCCGTTCCAAGGAGGTGCAGCAGCCTCGCTCCGCCAACATGCAACAACAACCTTCTGTAGAGATGGCACTTCGCGAACTTAATCATCCAACGCACAATGAACAACTTAAAAATCAGCAGCAAGTGACTTTCAAACTTGTTAAAACAGGTAAGAATTTTCAATAAATATTTTTTATTTAATATAAACTATATAGATATAAAACCACTTTCTACGGTTTCGTAGTTGACGTCTCGAAACCCTTATAGTTTTAATTTTAAGAAAGTATTTTCTATTGCAACATTTAAGCATATGACCAATTAATTTAGTTGGTTTTCTACAATGTATATCTCACCTTACCTTATATGGTTTCAAATATTACACATAATACTTTCTAGACTTACTTAAATCGTACTGGAAGCTGTCATCTGGGCTGACGTTGAGAGGTACGGAATACACGTTAAATGCTGTTCGTAGAACAGATTCAAAGCTAGTAAACATAAATATTATTATCTTCGAGATGTAAGACTTTTCAAAGTAAACAAAATATTAGTTAATAAAAAATAAATAAGATATTACCATTGTATGATTAAATCTATAAAAGATGTTCCTAATAATGGTGAAAAACTTTTGCGATACCTTATGTTTACAGTACATAAGTATCAGCCCTGCCAAATACAATTAATGCGAAAGTAACTCTGTCTGTCCGTTATGCTTCACGGCTAAACCGCTGAGCCGATTTACAATCAAATTTGGCATGGAGGTACTTTGAATCTTGAGGAAGTATATTCAAAGTTTTTAGTTTTTGTACCACAATAATAAATAAAGAAGAACTCGCGCCAGTCTTCAAAGTCACCACTTTAAAGTGGTAGACATACACTCTCAAACTCAACGTTTCGGTTGGAAATCATACTATGACCCCGGGACCTTTAAGCGGTACGTGAAAAAGCATCTCACTAAGCCGCCACATGGGGGCTCATCACACTGCATTGTCCACTCTCCCATTTAGTACGGCTTATGGAAAGCAAGAGTAGAAACTTGCTTTCCATAAAGTAGGGTAGATTCATTTTAGCAGCTAATACTCAAAAAAATGTACATGCAGGCAGAACCATAGACAAAAGCTGCAAAATTGCATAGCTAATGAGCTTAACTACTTGAATACATATCGTTTCCAACACCTTTATTTTCTAACTTCAAAATGGAACAATGTAAGTTTTTCACAGAGAACGTCATTCACACAAAGGAAGTACTATAGCGCTGTGAGCACGAAGGCTATATTAAAGGTACACCTATTGGAATGAAGTATACGACGTTAGGTTAAGCTAAAATCATTTGACAACGTATTCGTATTTTGGTTATTGTGTTACTTTATTGCATATTGCTCTCTACTACTTGACATCGGACCACAGAAACAAAGAACATTTCTGATGAGTCAATTTTGTCTTATCAAGTTTTTCTTATCTTAAGTGATATATAAGAGTTAACAATAGAAAATATAAGACATTCAATAATTTCCATCATGATGCAGATTGATCACCACACGTGTACTTTACTATTGTAATTCTTAAGTTTCTACAAAAATATGGAGATACATACATATGAATAGATAGATATGAATATGTCACACTACTTTTATAGTGTGATTTTTAATACGTCCCTGTACTTACCCTTTTGACTCATTACATTTTATTACATTTATGTACCTTGAGACACATAAAGGCGTAAAATATTTAAGTCGTCGGCGCGGATTTAAGAAAATCTGTCGAAAAAGGCAAATGGCTAATCTTAGCATTACCCACTGCCAGTTTCTTTTACTAATTAACAATTACGGATGGAAAAAATACACTTAGATCTAATCTCTCTAGGCTTGGGGGTATTTTAGGATTCCGAAAGTTAATTAATTTATGCTTTAAAGAAAAATAAAATAACAAATTAAATATCAGAAATATAACACGGTTTTACCATTGCACTAAAAATTTGTGAAGAAACTATTACATATAATTTTAAATGATATATTTCATGTTTGCGGTTACAACGTAATATTTCAAATTGACTGGACTGACAAAATGCTCTATGGTCTATTATTATGTAATTGTCTACCAGATAAAGGAGAAAATAATCTGAAGATCTTACATTTGAGAGCATATACAAAGGCGTATAACGCAGTCACATTTAACCAATTTAATTTGATACACTCGTAATGGCAGTAAGCTTATTACCGTCAACCGCACACTCGGATGAAAAGATACGAAAATTAAGTATTTAGAAAGGGATAAGTAGACAAAATAAAAAGGTAATATAAAAAAGTAGCTTACGGTAATAACATGGGAGAGATCACATGCCTGCAAATCGTACTGGCTATTGTGGACACAGCCGTTCCCTCAAACTAAGGTTTATTTAACGCTCCTTAGTCAAAAGATTCTAGTGTCAAAAATCATTCTAAAACTAGATGTCAAATTCGACAAAGAAGAATTATGTGACAGCGCTGTTTGAGAATCCTATTAACAATCAGTAAATCCGCTTGCAACTTTTGACAATGAACTTTGCCACTCTATCTACGAGTATATGTAAAACTGCCCCCCTAGCCAAGTTACAAGCGTTCGTTTTTCTGCAATCGTTAACGCTCTTTCTCAAGTAATTTTAGAAAACGATAACTTGGTAGCCAAGTTGACACAAATGGTTCGATCGCTCGTTCTACAATTTACGTGGAAAAAACCTAAAATATAGTCTATGGTCTATCCATCTAAGAAACGTCAAAGTAGGTAGTCATGGTAACGTTGACATTGTTCATCAACAATTTTTATTGTCGATTTTAGTTGGCTGAATTGTAAAGTGATAAAATGTATATAAAATAAAGAACAATCTATTTGTAAATGGTTTATTATAATATCACAGTGCGAAATGTCGTTTTAACATTATTGTGACTTGGAAACATGAAGATCCTGCTTAAGGATTAACTTATAATAAATGACGTGATACCTCTTACATAATGAATTTATAGATAGAGCCAGACAGAACAAGTCCTCGTCTTATTGGAATTCATGGAAAGGTATGTAAATTATTAGTTATTCTTTGTTGTTTAAAAGTATCTCACTTCATCTCTTGAAAGTATGAAACAAATAGTGACATGATAAGCGACAAACATGCAATAATTATTGCCTATTTAATATTAAAAATATAATGTAATGGTTTCCTATTATGACATTTAGTTTTCTAAAAGACAAAGCACATACAACAACTTTCTTCATAGACACACACTATAAAAATTAATCTATCAAACATCTATAACTTCTGTGTACTATCTATAAATTAATTACATGATACCTACATAGGTACATGATATATAATGTTTAAAATTCATTTTAAAATTGATAGAATGAGTCACATATTTTCATTGACTCATCTTCGACAGCTTTTAATAGTCTACTGTTGGACATAAGCCTCTCCTGTGAAAGGAGACATTATTCTAGTAATGAATGCTTAATAGATAGATATGTTCTAATATGTGTGGGCAAACTAAAAGTCTGAAACCAAAAAGAAGCCCTAGCAATAAGCGGTGAGGACTGGACTGGTGATGGTCCTAGCAGCAGGCAAATGCTTACTGCTCTAGAAGAGAGGGTGTTGGCCTTAACGGGTAGGACTGTACAACCACACTGTCCATTCTCTGTCCCAGATTATGTTTATTTATAGTCTCTTTGTTGTGACTAATCTACAGAATGAGTGGACCGATTATCACAAAAAATTTAATAGCAGAGAGGTACTTATAGTTTAATTAATTATAATATAATTGTTTTTTTCAGCAACATCAGCCCCACTCCCTCTGGAGAAGTTCCATGCACAACCCTCGCATCTCAAAGGGGAGCGCCAGTGACGTCAAGCAAGTTCACGACCATAGAAACTCACCGGCTGTAACTAAAGGCAGACTGGCAAAAAACCTGGATGTGAGGAAACTGGAAAGGAGGCGAATAACATAGTAGACAATTGAAGTGAAGGATAGATGCATTACAAATTATTATAATTTGAAATGCACTGTATAACAGAATTTTAAATAAACAGAATATAATTATAAATTGTTTCAATGATATTTCAGAAAAAAATTTAGAAATTTTACCTCAGTTGAGACCATCATCATCATTATAAACTGTTAAATGTAATGATAGTTGCGGGTTACTAATATTTTCCTTCACCTACATTAAAAATAGTGGTAATATAAATTTTTTGTCAATGACATAATTTATACATTGTTTTGTAATGTTTCTACTAGGTAAATAAACAAACACTGTAATAATAAAGCCTTTTAATGATTGTTTTAACATCTGAGTACATTATCAAATATATTTATAGAAAATAAAAAAAGTATTATTTATAATAAAAAAAAATTCAAATAAAATCTTTATAGTCTCTTCTATCTATCCAACACAAAAAAAAATCTATATCACGGGGGAAAATAACCCACATAGGAAAGACAATGTTTAATAACGAAGCCATTAACAATTAACGTTATTTTAATCTATTTAATAAAGAATTTGGCATGGCTCTTCCTTCGATGACTTCACTTTGATTAGGCATATTCATAGCAGGTATGGGATCTTGCAAATTTATATTGTCTTCATTGTCATGTGTAGCAGAAAGTGGTTGTGGTAGTGGTATGCCAGCTTGTAACGCTAAATTGTGTAATACACAACATGCAGCTATAATATTGCCAGCTACATAGGCATGATGATGAAGAAACCTGTCTCTGAGAAAACATCTCCATTGTGCTTTGAGTAATCCAAAACAGCCCTCAATGCAGTTACGGGCTCACACATACTTTACAGTATAAAGTTCTTCCCTAGAACCTTGAACTACATTGAGAATAGGTGTCATTAGCCAAGGATGTTGTGAATATCCAGAGTCACCTGAAAAAAATAGTTTAAAAATTAGTTACCCACAGGAAAACTACTGAACTTTAAGGTAATAGAGCCATGCTGATTTTAGTATGAATGGGCCGGTTCGAAAATGATGCCATGCTGAGTTGTTGCATTGTCTGCATTTGCAACGAGTATAATGATCACTGCTCTAGGATTGTGTGTATGCTTTCCATCAGGCTGAGTATATATATATAAGGATGATACATAAAAATAATAGTAAATATTTTTATTGTTACACAACAACCTAACAGCCATAATTGTTCACTATTTTGATTTGATGAAGTTCACTCATAAATGATTCAGCTCTACTAGAAGACCATATTTGTGAATCATGTGTAGCTCCACCGAACTTTGGATTCACATTTATAATCAGCATATTACTATCACGAATCTGAAAACCAAATCAACATTAAGAAGTGACATAATAGTCTCATACATGCTGTTCTATAAATAAAAATAAGAATAAATCTACCATTTGAACTTTCAGTGAATGATACCCTTTTCTATTGAAATATACATGCTCTTCAGTAATGGGCTTTACCAAAGCTACATGTGTACAATTTATGCAACCAATTACATAAGGAAAGCCAAATCTTCTTTGGAACCTTGTAAAATAAAATTATGTTTAACACATGGTACATATTCAATTAAATATAGTTAAGTTTGTTTGTTAAGTAGGTATACACTCTTGTTTTATAGCTGTTTTCTCTTGTTGTGTTATTGGAAACCTAAGCCATTTTGCAACGACAGCAGGGTTTCCCAAAGCATCAACAACTTGTCTGATGCACCAACAAGCTGTGCGTTGGGCAATGCTGAAGGATACCAACAATTCGCTGATAGGATCCTGTGGCTAGGAAACTAAGAGCATCAAAGAGCAAGAGCATGCCTCAAAACCTATAAATACACAAACATTAAGGAAAAGTTAAAATAGTCAATAGTACAAAAAAGACAGATTATTAACTTACCTTAACTTTTAAGGGAATCTCGTTGGTTCCCTTTAGCGATGTCTTGTTTTGGAGTTCTTGACAAAGGGCTGCGAAAGACGACTTGTCTAGCCAAAATAGCTCCACAAATAAAGTTTCCGGCATTTCGCGGATTGTCTCGTTGCACTGACGATTAATATGTCTTTTTCCACCTCTAAGCCGTACTTCCTCATTACGAGCGCACCACAACATATTTATAGTATGCATTTTAAATGTCCAAAATTATGTAAAGCACATAAAATAGTTCTTGGTGGTCCTTTTAGACTATATATCTATCATACCGACGCCATTTCTAAAGCGATATCACCAAATATTTTTGATCGCTTATTAAACGTTGAAACGCATGGATATCGTTTCGTTTGCGTTTGTCAAAAGTGTAACTTGGCTAGCTTTTGCTAACTTTTGTATGGAGTTTGGCATCGAATTTGTAGAAACGATCACTTTCCATTCCATCACTACGAACAAACGTCAACTTGGCTAAGAGTTTCTAAATGGAAGCAAGTCACGTGATCAAAACAAAATATTAGCCAATGACACACGAGAACGCGATTCGTTAACGATTGCAGAAAAGCGAAAGCTTGTGACTTGGCTAGGGGGGCTGATATTGCTACCGTTCAGCTTTAGGTATGCAATAAATAACAGAGTAAGCCGTTCTGCCTTCGTAAATTAAATTGAATGTACCGGACTCCCACAATTAAGTTTTTAGATGTTTATTCACCAAGAATATATTATTTTTGAAAGGTAATTTGTTCCTTAATCTGTGGCAATATCTCTAGAGGCAGTAATAAGCGTTGGAATTTAGGTTACCTTGTCTAAAACGAGTAGATCCTAAGACATTACAATTAGAACCTGTATTTTGACCTTTGGTAAAATTTATTGTGACGTGCCTCTAGATATATCAACATGGAAAACGCTTAAATAATAGTTAGGTTTTTTTTGTATTTTAAAGAAGTCAAAGGTTTTTGGTGTTTTAGCCTACATAACATCAAAATAACTGACATTTACCAACTGTTTATGTTATATTTGAAAGGGATTCAATGGGTCTAATATTCATCAAATTATTTGGCCATTCGTGTTATCAAATGAATAACTGTGATATTCATCCAACTGAAAATATAAACCGCAGAAAGGTAAGGAGGGTATGAATAAATTAATAATTGTAGGAAAAGGTATATTCAAAAGAGTATTTTCAAAATTTGGCTTTCAGTGAAACTTCTTTCAGAGTCAAAAGGATAAAGCATTATTTCCTGTTAGAGAGAGAGGAAATATATTACAAAATGTAGTATATTTTCTCATGCTTGTTAAATGTGAAGTTCTTTATAGAAGTACCTTTACAAAACTTGAACAACAAGACCACTGTTACTTCAACTCATGAAAATTTCACACAATACATGCAGCAAGTAAATGAACTCGGCTTTAATAGTTCAGAAGTCACCACGTGACGATTGTAAAGTTAATCTTAGTTTTGGATTTAATGTGTAATAAGAAACTGTTGCTGAATAAATAAATTTCAGTTTGCGTCCCACTGCCGGGCTCGGGTCTCCTCTCAGGAGAGGGTAAGGGCATACGTCCCCACACTGGCCGATTACGGGTTGGGAACTGGCAACACAACGTTGTGGCTACGTAATCTTGCCGTTGGAAATTTTTAAGCCGCCCAAAGACCTCCAAATAAGCTTCACGACTGTTATCCTATGTTATCCTATGATAACAACCGGGACCAACTGCTCAACGTGATCTCCGAATCACAGACACGCTCATGGTAACATGCCACCAGCGGTCATCCATCCAGGTACTGACTACGCCGTTGTTGCTTACCCTCTGTAATGGTTTCTAATCACTGAGTGCAATTGTTCTATGAGCGCCTTGAAAGTACTAGGCTATTAATTTAGTACCTGTCTATGATTTATTTAACTTTATTACCTAGTGGGGTTCCGCCCGCGTCTATATTGGTTAGCGTGGTAAAGATTTGCCTGTTCTTATTCAAGAATCAGAGTATCTGTATGTTCAATTTTATTAAAATCGGTGCAGTAGTTTAGCCGCAACAGACAGACACACAAAAAGACAGTCAATATAGGTATAATACAGCTTTATTTCTTTCAAACAAACCCTTTGTCGTGTTTATTATAGTTATATATTATAGTTATAGTTTATTAAATTAAAAATAAGTAATTGAGCCTTGGACGAAGGGCATAGTTACATAAACATAGCAAAAATGTTACATAAAAGAAAATAATTCCAATTGGAATTCAGTATGAGTATAATATTCTGCAAATGAGTGATATTCCTCGAAAAATATGTTGATAATTAATATAGAATGCAGCGACATTTTCATCCCGTACGTTTACTGGTATCACATAACATAGTGACCTAGTTTTCTCTGAAGAGATTGGGAACCGTGTGTGGAAAATAGGTGAAATTGACAGTTAGATAATAGCTTTTTTAATCGGGTTTATAACGATTGTCACGATAACATTCGATCGATTAAACTATAAATTTATACTATTTTTTTCAGAAAGATTTCGATCATTTTCATCGACTAAAAAATGTGGTTATTGAATTGACCTTTAATTCGATTTGCCTTTTTTGAGTAATATTTTTATAGTAGAGTGCTATCATAAATACCCATGAAGATTAATATCTGGTTGTAGGAAAATTAAACAGAGTCATTTTTACATCTGTTCTTGACAATTTGAGCGCTGTAAACAATGGTTTTCTCATATTTTCATCATTTGCCTAGATATTCTAAGATGTATCTTATTTGTTAACAATATTGTCATCAGAAAAAATCTTAGATACTTTTTATTTTTAATCAATACCGTATATAATATTGAAAATCAAGTTGCTAACAGTGTGTATTCATTTACGTAATATTAGTTCGAGATGGCATCCTTGAGATCCAGGTAGATCTCAAGGATGCCATCTTGGATAGCTGAGTAAAAGGCTTTGATGTAGCTGTGGTTGTTTTGATCACCTACGCACTGAGTTTCTTTCATCAACCACCTGCGCCATTTTAACAGATTACTTTTAGGATTTTAATAATATAATCGTTTTATAACAATAAAAAAAATCTGTAGTCAATATTGAGAAAATACAGTACGGATCTTTTTTATTGAACTGCCTCGGTGGCGCAGTGGTAGCGTATGCGACTGCTGTTCTTGAGGTCTCGGGTTCGATTCCCGGGTCGGGCCAAATGTTTGTATGATCTGCAAATATTTATTTCGGAGTTTGGGTGTTTTCTATATATAATATGTATGCATTTACAAAAAATAAAAAAGTATTTAAGTATTTATATCAGTTGTCTAGTACCCATAATACAAGCTCTGCTTAGTTTGGGACTAGATGGCGTTGTGTGTTAGATGTCCAAAATATTTATTATTATTTATTATTATTATTATTGAACTCATATTGTTTGTTTTAATAGAACTTTAGATACTAGTCCATTAAATTTCGTATATATAAAATATCACTGTATTTGCAAAAGTATTATAATTGTTACAATGCACATGTGCAAGCTCGAAGCAAAGTATATACACAACTTATAATCACCTGTCAGATACAATTCTTTAACAACTTTTTTTTACATTTTTCTCTTTCGAACCTCATGTATAAATCGCTTTTGTTGCTTCTCACTTAATTTAACAATTTCAAAGTGTTCACAATCCGTTCAGATGTGTATGACAGCTGCTGTGTTGTGGTCTTGTATAGTACAAATTTATTTATCTTTCTCGAATAAATTCGTACATAACTGTTTACTGCTCGTGTTTTCTACTCGGGAATTTTAGTGACTGTTTTGTGGCGGTTAACGGCTTAACACTATTCTGTGGTTGCTCAAAATCGCTTCACACAATAGTGAAGGCAAGAGTATCGGTAGCTCTAAGACAACACAGGTGTGTAATTTAACATCTCCCAGAATATATACGCTTGTTGTACATGTCAATCCAATTAGTACAGGTTCACATAGCGCGACAACTTTCATTAGATAGCATACTCAGGGAAATGTAATTGCTGTTTTGAATGGAGATGGTCTTCCTAAGAGAGTCCTTTTTTGAGTACAAAATATATAATTAATTATGTAATAATTTTTGCTAAGACTCGTGAAAATAACGACGGCGCGGTCAGTACCTGGATGGGTGACCACTAGTGGCACGTTACCATGAGCGTCTCCGTGATTCGGAGGTCACGTTAAGCATTCAGTTCCGGTTGTTATCATAGGACACAGTCGTGAACCTTAGTTGAAGGCCTTTGAGCGGTTTAAAAACATCCAATATCCACAACGTTGTTTTGCCAGTCCCCAACCCGCACTCGGCCAGTGTGGGGACGTATGGCCTTGACCCTCTTTGAGAGGAGACCCGAACCCAGTTGGACATTATGAGTTGTTGAAGATGTTGCTTAGATATAAATATATGGCAGATAGAAGTTAGAAGGGCAGGTGGCATGATCGGAAACTGGACATAAAAGCAATTCACATTTATAATGTTTCTGTGATAACTAAAACGAATAGTACTTTACGTTTATGCTATTAGCTTACTTGTACTTAGTGATATTGAATTCATTTACTGATGGATGTAAATGGAGCAAGAGAATATAACTATGAATAGAACTTCTTATGTGTATAACGGAATATTGTATGTTAATGGCCTTTGCCAAAAGCAAGCCATTGGAACCTAATAAACACAAAGTACAAAAAAATATTGCATCAGCGATACACGTTGATACCATAAATACATTAAATTTCCGTTGAATAACAGAATTCCTTTAAAATGAATAAGCGCGCGATGAACCTATAACGTACGGTTTCTTGTATGAACGAGTGTCTGTTTATAAATCATACTATTCTCGAGCGGATGTCTCGTCTCGAAGAATTTCCCAAATACAAAGCTATGTAACTGTTACGTATTCTGCTAATAACTGTTATGTATTGGCTAGTATTTATGAAATTAGCAATTTATCGTAAATAAGGTTAAAGCGATGTTCAAATTCAATAATAAACATTTAGCTTAATTTGTATTGTGGTATTTTTCATATTGCTTTAAATATTGCAAGAAAGAGTCAATTCAACAAACTAGTATTTATATATGTTGAATTAAATAACGTAGCTCAGGTTTTAATCACTATTTAATTATATAATAGTAAATTTTACAGAGTGTAATGCCGGTCGCTTGATGTCACGGAATAGAGAGAGAGCATTACATTACAGCGCGCAACTACACACATTAGGCGCGAAATTCAAAAATAGAATATAACATTCAACAATATATATTACAAGCTTTTTTCTGCCTCTCCACCCGCGTGTATGTTGGCTATCGCAGTAACAGTATGTATCCTTTCTTAAGAGATACTTTAGATATACTTTGATCAAAGTGTATCTATGCTAAATAACAATACTTCAGTGGTTTAACCGTGAAAGTGTAAAAGAAAGACATACAGAGAGGGATGTACCGAAATATATTAGGTGAACCTAAGTTACGACATATTCGTATATCTTTAAAAAAATTCATTGCGCCTAAATTTCGATAAATAATAGTAAGCTGTAGCTCACATCCCCAGGTACTATTATCATTTAGGTAGATACCTCCTATCTATTTATTTTAAAAAAATGATAATTTTTATAGAGACACAAGCTCAAATATTTTTCTTCCTTATCTTCAGATTAAGCTGAAATGCTAACAGATAAACTTGTGCTAAAGGGGACTGCTCTCGTCGTTGAAGAGTCGAGAATAAACCCAGTTGGAGTCAACACGTGAATACCTTGTATTTATTAGTTGACCCTTGATATATATTTTACATCTACAGAAGCAGTTCCTACGCTCAACTTTTTTATGTCGGGCTTTGCCGTCCACCATATCTACTAATTGATTTCTATTTACATTCTATTTATGTACTCTCGTGACGCAATGACGATCGTACAGACCAACCTACGCTGCTGGTGTAACCAAATACAAAAGGTCTATAGTTCTAATTAATATTGTTATTGTTTTAAAGTACCTATGGGAGTGACATTATTGAACATGAATGGAAATTATGGAATGTCTAACTACCGAAGTAATATTTTTTTCTAATGTTGACATATTAAATACTTTGAAAGTAACGATTACGGCATTTATTATTCAGTTTTTACAATTAAAATAGGAATCTGCGGGATTGCTACCATGTACCTTTTTGTTTGTGAGTATCCGATATTTCGGCGCTGTTGCAAGCGCCATGATCACGGAGTAACATCGGATACTCACAAACAAAAAGGTACATGGTAGCAATCCCGCAGATTCCTATTTTAATGTTACTGACCATGAAAGTTTTTACAATGTCGTTTTGATTAATGTATGGTCATAGCTAGCTTTTGCCTGCGGCTCCGACCGCGTGTATGCCAATTATCGCTGTACCTAAAGAGTAGCCATGTAACAGAGAGAATTTATAATATTACTATCTGCCCCGGCAAACGTCGTTGCCATGAAAATAATAAAAAAAAAAGAATGGGTTATGGGCTTACCATTTATGGTGATGAAAAATAGATGTTGGCCGATTCTCATAGATACCGGATAAGCACAAAAAATTTCATCAAAATCGGTCAAGCCGTTTCGGAGGAGTATGGCAACGAAAACTGTGAGACGAGAATTTTATATATTAGATTATATATTAAATTGTGAGTGATATTAATAGTCGTGATATTTTTTGCTACCTTATATTGGAGAATTAAAATTCAAATTAATCATAGTAAAAATCGCATTTACAAACTCTGTAGTGTTTTTAAAAGAGCTTACTAGTAACCCCCCAATTGTATAAGATAAACCACAAAATTTCATTACAGAATTAAACTCACTTGTTTTTATTACACTATGGTATCCTCCACTATATGTAGATGTATTAATATTCTTATTATCGAAAATTAAATCATTCACATCAATAGCATTTAACAGTCCACTGTTTTACATAAGCCTCTCCTTAGAAAGAAGGATGTAGGCTATGTATTTAAGGCCTTTAAATACCTATACTGTTTATACTTTGTTATTAAATGACCAATTCTACTCACGATATCAAGAAACTCTAACAAGAAAAATATGTCGTCTGCTTAATTCTATACTGCACAAATTAACGAAGAAAACACAAACCACACTTATTTACCTTTTCGCCGCCTAGCCAAATTAACTCAATTGTGCAAAAAAGAATGCGAATTCATCTTTGACCTACTTCGCGATTAAAGGCGTTTGTAATTTATAAAGTAAGACTATGGAATATATAATAATTATGACTGACTTTACATGGAATTAAAAAATATTTCTTAAACATGCACTTGGGAATATAATGAATTTATAAATAGACGTTCGTGGAAGCAAGAATCTATTGCGACGTACTCGTAGCAAGTAAAAGGTAAAATTCACACAAACATTATCTATCTTATATTACTTTTAACAGAAAAGCATATTTCTCTAACTCTTTTGTACTTCTTGGAAAATCTTTTAAGGACATTGCATTCGTGGAACCTTAACATATTGTATAATACGTGCATGAGAGACAGACAGACAGACGATTTACGATAAAATATTTTACTCATTTAGGTTTACTAAAGTAAAACTAATGTTAATGCTAGAGCTCTTTGATTACAAGGTTTGATTGAAGGTTACAAGTCCCTAAATGTAGGCAAGAGATAAAATAAATAAATCGATTCATTTGTATGGAGGTATAGTATAAATGGCTAATACGTCTTAAATCATTGGTGATATGATAATACTAGAAATCGGCACAGAATTTAGCTTCTTATTGTACCCAAAATTGAATATTTTCTGTATTCAATAATTCATTACTCGATCACTCGACTTCTATTTGAAACCATCTGAACTGATTTACTTAGGTAAATTAGTTACTTTGTATCACTGATGGTACAGAAATTATTACGATTTGCTAATTTCAAAGACTGATGTTGAATTCAATGCGAAATGTTTAATCCTGGCAAGGTAAATTAAATTTATACGAACTACGTATTTCTCATAGTATTTTTCTCACTATTAGGTAAGAATTATATAATGGCAAATCGGTAAAAGCAAAGGGAATCGTTTGAAAACTTAATGACCCTCATCTGAAGACGTAACTGAAACCAACTCGTACAGGGTTAAGTTTTTTGAAATTTCACTCACACAGTTCACTTTATTGAAATCTTTAAAGATAAAAGTAAGTCGACTGCCAAAAAAGACGCTTTTACTATGAAATTATAACTTTCTATGTATTTCTTAAGCAAAATGGATTCGGTTTCCATTGAATAAGTCTCTGGTGTTACTGTGCTTCATTCAGCGAAATAACAACTTAACCATAATTTGTACAATAAGAACGGTGTCGCGAAATGCGGCACACGAAAATAAATGGATTGGTAATTCAATGCGTTCCATTCGTCATGATATATTTAGTAGGTAGGTAATCGCAATAGAGTATAATTGTGCCACGAACAATTGCTGTAGGGTTTTCAATTTTGTTGGCTTCGTTAAACTGACAAAAGAGTTAATTTAGGCAGACCACATGCCTTTTCGGGGCCTTATTTCTTCTTTAACAAAATTATAATACTAGAAATTTTTCATACATAGTAAAGCATCTCTGAAATATTAATTTTAATAATAACCACTGGCAGCCTATTTAAATATAGTTAATATTCTTTACCCTCTGAATCAAAGTAAGCGGCTTAGACCTGAGCACGCACCAAAAAAACTTACTGTATGTTGAGACCTTGGCGAAAAGGGACTAATTCACCACGAATTGTTAATGTAAATTCATATTCATTAGTGTTCGTAAGCATTTTGGGGTTTTGCTAATGATAAGCTACTCCCTAATACACCTTTTGGACTCAGTAAGTATTTCGATAAATAGTGTAGATAAACTTTATATCACTAGCTGAACCCCGCGGTGCTACCCGCGGTTATTAGCGTACCGCGGGTAACGCCGTGGAGCGAAGCTGGTCTAAATAAAGAAGCCTACGTTACTCCTCAGATCATCAGATATCTGGCCAGTGAAAGTCCCGTCTAAATCAGTCTAGCCATTCCTGAGATTACCCGGAACAAACCGACAGATAGATAGACAAAAATCGTAAAAAAGAAATATTTTGGTACATATACCGTGTATGAGATATATATGTACATATGCGTTTATTAAAAAGCGGTTATTTTAATATACAAATAGACACTCCAATTTTATTTATTTTTATTAATAAAAATCATTTCAATTAAAATACGGACATGTATATCTTGATTATTTGTTTTAAAATTTCATAAAATAGAAACCTAAATACATAACCATAATTAAAAAACAATAACAATATTAACTTTTAAACTTTCGCGTTCCATGATATATTAACATTTCATTTTTACGGGAATTAACACGATCACTTATACACAGAGTCAGCCTGAGACCACGGCCATTGCTACCTGGTCGAAACGTCAGGCAAATCAGAGGTATTTAATACCTTTTAATAAGTGATCGCGTTAATTCCGTAAAACTAAATGTTAATAACAATATTTATATACAAGTGTCAAAAAAACTCCACATCTTTGCCAAAAGTAGCGTAGCGTTCCCAAAAGACTCCCAAAAGAAGATCAGCATTACCACCTTAAATGGCAGTGCTGATTCTCTGTGCTAGAAAAAGGCCGGCCTTCTGGTCGCGAGAAGCGTCATATGGCAAGCACTCGAACACCATGAACCTAGCGTCTTTACCCCTAACGATTCAAAAATGTAATTACCTATTACATTTTGGTACTTATGCCGCTTGAGGCTTTCCGCAGAAGCAGCAGCAGCACTGGCATAACCAGCTGTACTTGGTAGATGTGATGGTACAAGGGTGTTAACGCAAGTTGCGTCCCACACCAAAGGCTTCTTCCATGGCAGTAACGACATACCATCTGGTCTCTTACCATCACCATAATAATAATAATATAATTTATGTTGACTCACCCGATGCGCGATGACAGCTAACCTCGGAGTTGGCGAGCAGTACCCTAGCCAGAGAACCAGAGTCATCGACATAGCCCGTAGAATTAGCTGGAGCTAGTTAACAGGAGCTGGATGCGAGAAGCCGAGGATCGAACTAAGTGGCGTGCAATTGGAGAGACCTATGTCCAGCAGTGGACTGCGAAAGGCTGATGATGATGATGATGACCCTAGCCGATTTTGCTGCTCCATTCACAATCACACAACCGTTCCGAGTTATGAATCAAACATGTGCTATCCGAATTTTTCCACATAAGGGGGCCGGCAATATTCTATTTTAGCGCACCACACGGCCACAAAGCACCTCGACCATACAAGGGCCGACGATACTTCCGATTATCGTAACAAAACGGCCACAAAACCTCGTTTTAACAATTAATTCTATATTTCTAACAACCCACGCGGATTAACAAGGTTTATCCTCGCGCGCCATTTTTCTCAAGTCTTATTACCGAGTCATTTGACAACTGTCCAACCAGATTCGACAAAAACTAAGTTTTGCCATTACAAACTACTTATTACTACTCTCGGTTTCGAACATTCTATATTTATTAGTACTAAAACCAGACAAATACAAATAGTAACACTAAAGAGGTTTTCTTTAATTTTAGACACAATATTTGAAAAAACTATTCCCCGCCCCTATTAGTGGATAATTTAAATCGATTAAGCCTAACACACTATACATTAGCCTAAAACATCAATTTTTATGTAAACCATGTTTGCTTTTGTTAGGGGAAATTTACACAACAATATTTTAGACATGAACTAATAAAGGTCAGCGTATTCAAATCTTCAAATGTTGTTTTACTTTCCTCGGTTAATGTTTATATTACTTAAAACCACGACAAACAAAAAAAACTAAATAAAACACAGTTAAAAACAAGTGATTTATTGAAAAAGTTATTTTAAAACTAGCTTTTATTACTTGTTAATAATAAAATGACTTTAAGCCCTTTCATATAATATCCATATTGGGTGGGTTTGCAGTTAGTTTTTGGCCTTTGCTTCAAATAAAATTTAAAAAAAAAAACAAAAAGATGAAAACTTAAAGAACGACCAAATTGAAATGGGACCACATGGAAAGCACCAGCTTTCAAATAAAATAAAAAAATAACAAATGCTCAAGTCGTCCCTACGAATTTTAAAGGTTCCCCTCAATTTCTCATGGATTCCATCATCAGATCTTAGTGTTCTTATCATTGTGGGTACTACCGTTGGAATATTCCAACTATGATAAGGACCCTATCTCCTTTTCATTAAAAATAATCATCAAAATCAGTTCATAAACGTCGAAGTTATTCGCAAACACACATAAAATATATATATATATATATATATATATATATATAATATATATGGTCTAATTGAGAACCTCCTCCTTTTTTGAAATCTGTTTAAAAGTGGAATGATTATGTTCTTATTACCTATTAAATATTAATCTTATCTATAATAAGACTACAGAACACCGTTTTAATCATATTAAATTACGTCAACACTTATTTTTCAAAATGTAAAGGTTAACAATACACAACATATTCTACACTTTTGTCATCGTGTTCATATCCAATAGAATACTTTTTAATGAAGGGGTAGTTCAAAAAAATCTTATTCTTAAATTGATTTTAATTATGTAAGTATTTCTACAGTTAAAAGCCATTGTACATAACCTAGAAAAAGATTGAGTACCAATTTGATCAATTCAATTGTTTCTTAAAAGCAATTTGCTTTACTAAGCTTGTTGTAAGTTTTATGACGTCGAGATTGCTACATCTACTTCAAACCTACTGTTCTCGTAGAAAAGTGTAAAAAAATAATTCAGTGTAGGTACTCGTACTCGCAGTCGTTTCCTGCACCCGTAATGTTGACAGAGAGGAATGGCAACAGCAACAACAACAACAACATACATTAAAATTGCTATGAAAATCCGACCTTAAAACATATTTATTTAAGAAATGTCATATTAATATCGTGTGTAGTCTGAGCTTTACCACCATTATAGAACAGTAATTAACGTTATTTGTATTATGCTACATTCAAAACATTAAGCAAATGGACACATTTCGTGCGATCGTTAAATCCGTGCATTATATAAATTGCTCCCATAGTGTCGTACTTCCATTTTACTTATGATTACCACTTCGTTAAAACCATACCTGTCCGCAACAAAATGGTGATACAGCTATATAGTCAAGTCAAAAAGCATTTGCAGTTATTTTTCCGCCGCATAAGATATACTTTCGGTCATCTCACAGTTCACGGGCCAAGTTTTCTTGTGCGTAAAGATATTCACTTCGTGTGGAGATTTATATATTTCGTCATTTACATTCATATATGGATTGCAGCATTTGCCACAATACATAAATACTATGAACACTACCAAGAAGGTACTATAAGGTTTACAACTCGCACTGATTACCTTGACTGGAACACAACATTTCCTTCAATAACTGTGTGTGAAACGGCCAATGTTGACAAAATTTCGACCGATAACACAGGGTTTAGTGAGCTACAGCGAGGAAAGTTTGATAGATTCCTCGCTGAAATAATATTTTATACTGGAACCTGCTACAGCTGCCTAACTACGTGTACAAATGAATCAGCTTGCCGTATAAATTATTCTGAGTTAACAAAGAACGTTAGGACACCGTGTGATAAATTGTTTTTAAAATGCATGTGGAATGGAAAACCGATTAAGTGTTGCAAATATTTTCAACCTTTGGAAACAGAGTATGGAAAGTGCTTTTCTATAAACAACAAACATTCAAAGAGAATACAAAGTATGCTCTATACATCTGCTCGTGCAAAACAATCGCAATCTGTAAATAGTGCTCTAGAAATTACTGTATCTCAAGATTACGAGGTATTCATACATTCACCTGAAGATATTCCATTTTGGAATATGGAATATGATCGAAAACTTACAATATTATATGGATCGCAAGCAACAGTGATATTTTCAATTATGGATGTTGTTAATGAACCGGAGGTGCCTTTGATTGCTCCAGAAATACGTCAATGTAGATTTTCTTATGAGGTTCCAGAGAATTATATAGCTTTTAATCAATACAGCTACTCAGTATGTATTATTCAGTGTCGAATCGAAACTCAATTGAATCTCTGTAACTGCACACATCACTTATCTCCGGCCAAGTACAAAAATCAATATTGTGACTTGGAAGGCTTAAAGTGTTTGACAGGACATCACAGAACATTAAGAAAGCTGCAAGTCCCTGGAAGAAATGAAATCGGATTGAATTGTGATTGTTTGCCATCTTGTACTGAACCAGATTATAACGTAATAAGAAAAAAACTATTGCAACCTGAAAAGGTGTTAGGTGTTAGATCAACGACGTTTGTGCTAAGTAACATGCCTTACGAGCGAGTCACACGGCAAGTTGCACGTACTACACTAGATTTAGTAGTCGCTATGGGAAACTGTTTTGGACTTTGTTTTGGTGGCTCCTTACTTTCAATAGTCGAAGTCGTATACTACTTGTGTTTTAGGCGCTGGAAGTACACATAAACTTATATGATTAATATTTATATCCTATAATGAATGGTTATCATAACTTAATAACGAGTTAAATACATACTCTTTTATAACTTAGAAGTTAGAATAAAGGTCGTGTTATTCATCACTTATTATTTACGTGAAACAAAATTATAAAACAAATCGAAATTAATAGAGAACTTGGATTAAATTACTTTTTAATTTTCTCCGTAGGCAATTACAAGCAGGTTTTATTTCTCAAAAAAAATGTGATCTCGTCTTGCTTAAATGTTTATCTTAGAAGTAGAAAATGTAGAAACACAATTGTTTTAAAATTGTTTACACAATATCATTAAAACTAATTAGTGAAATAAATCCATGAACAATACGAGTACAAAATCATTACCACTGATAGAAAATTGTTATTGTTAAAAAATAACATCAAGTATAAAATCCTTCAAACTGATAGAATATACAGAACAACCTTTTCACACAGATGTTTTTGATCTTTAGGCCCATATTGTACAACAAAAAATTATTACCAACTTTCTATACACGAGTGAAACAAGTAGGTTGAAAAGAATATTGTCTTTGTAATTGCAAAACTTTTCATACAATGAAACTGAAAACCTACTTACTCTGCTAAAATAATATTATTGCAGAGATCTAATAACCTGAAGTGTAAATGTTGTCCCACTCATGAAGACAAACTCACACACTTGCATTGACACTCATACACATTCAGATATATATATATGATACACATTCAGATACACACACATTTCATTGTTACTTTATTTATTCTCCTAATTTGTATTAACATAATGGGTATGTGCCAGTAGAAGGTGTCATCTAACTTGGTCCAAGAAATGAGAGCCTGGTGATCTGTAGCACAGGTTTTAATAATATAGACACCAGTCTCTCACAAAGAAATAATTATTACACATTGTTCTTCATTGTATTGTATTACCTGATCTGTACTTACATTTGTGAAAGAGTAATAAATAAATTATAATTATTAAAAAAACATAACCCAGAATTCACGTGTTACTCATACAACAAAAATCTTTTGTTAGCTGTTTTTCACGTAATTCAAAATATATTGATTAATTAATTATTTATTTTTGTTGCAATATTGCAAGTTTGATCGAGTTCTATAAGATCAAAGTTTATGAATCGCGCAAATACATCTAGCTATTTCGATAAAAGTCTTACTAACGATTGAATATGTTACAGTAATTTATTAATTTTGGTGGTCAGAACTCAGAGAAACTTTGCCAAACTTTCAACAAACAAAGTCGGGAAAATAAGTTTCAGTTTGCGGCAACAACTCTGGCATTCAGTTCAAATGTAGGTAATAGTTATACACAGTTCGGACGTCAGGGTTTGTTATTAGTTTTCTTCTGTCTTAAGTTTGTTGGAAATAAATATTGATTGATTGATTGGTTTCATTGTATATTTTAGATGTGATTTATAAAAATCATTTGCTAAATTTCACAATAGTTATATTTCATTTATGTACTGTCTTATTTAATAAAATATATCAAAAAAGTAAAACTAACGATATTTTAAAGAAAGGATATAAATTTAAAACCAATTTAAAAGAGTGATTTAAAAGATTAATCTTTTTAAGAGTTACGCGAACGTAATTTGCAAATTGGAAAATGAATATTCATTGAACAAAATACTCTGAACGTTTAAAAATGCTTGGTATTCAAATATGCATATAACACAGATCGAAGTTTTAGTGTTCTATTTTCCTGTTCTACATCACCATGACAAAAGAAATTTGAATATTAATAACGTTGAACTGTTCCATAGAAATAACACTATACTTTCGCAGTACATTCTGAATTTATCAACAAACGGAGCATGCGATAGACAGATAGACTGCGAAAGTAATCGAGTAATGTTCGTCTATTATTTCATAATCGTCAATTAGGAAAACTTCTGTTAACTGCCATTTTTTATTTTTCTCTTCTTCTTCTTTTGATGAGATGGTAACCAGCTAATCAGCTATTGTCAAGTATTTAAAGTATTCAAATCTTAAACCTTCAAGTCTTCGAGTCTTCGTCGTGATGAAAGTAGTTGGAAAAATGTAAATTATCATGAATGATAATGAATTTGCTAACACGACGTTTACAATTTTGCAATGTACGGTTACACCTTACAAATAAGAAATATAATATATAATAACAATGACGATGACAGGAAATGGGGACCATCTTTCGAAAAAACTTATTTATCTTTATATATATAATTCTTCTGTGAGTGTGTATGTCACTGAACTACTCTCAAACGACTGGACCGATTTTGATGAAATTTTTTGTGTGTGTTCAAGGGAATGGTTTAGATTCACAATTTTGTCCGCTGGACAATGTTTTTGTAATTAATTTTAATTTATTAGTAGTTATGGCAAAACGACGTTTGCTGGGACAGCTAGTTTGTTTATAAAGTCAGACAGTCACAAATTCTGACTAGTGCATTTCTTCCTCTTTTTATGATATCTCTCCACTAATTTTTGGTTGGCCGCATATTCCTGTCTATTTCTGCTAGCTGAAACAGTTCTTATAGTGCTATTATGATAATAAAGAACAATCGAACCGTCTACTTGGGCAGACTGTCCAATAGACAGTGGAGACTGTCTGTTGGACATTCTGTCAAGCAGCTGCAGCAGCTGGGGTTGGAAGCTCTCTCTCATCCGCCATACTCACCAGACCTTCCACCTACCGACTATCACTTTTTCCAAAATTAAGACAACTTTTTAGTGGGTAAAAAATTCAATTCCCGAGAGGTAGTACAAAATGCCTTTGAAGAGTTTGTTGCCCCCGTCCAGCTGATTTTTACAAGAAGGGCATCAATAAACTGCCAATGCGTTGGCAAAGATGCGTCGATTGCATGAGTGATTACTTCGAATAACAGAAATAAAAAAGTTTGAAAAAATAAGTACTTTCACTTATTGCATACAAAACGGCAATTTCATAGGCGAAGACATATTATGTATATAATACAAATATTTTATTCAACCAACCAATATTTTATTTTATTCAATAAATTCTTATATCTAGAATATGTATTTATATCAGTTGTCTAGTACCCATAACACAAGCTCTGCTTGCCTTGGGACTAGATGGCGTTGTGTGTCAGATATCCGAAATGATGCCATCTATGTAATGGCATTTTTTTTTTTAATTATAATCCTTATTCTATGAAAACACGTAAAACAATTGAAAATATATTAACAACCAATGAGGTGCCACTGCTGGGCTCCCGTCTCCTTAAGGAGAGAGTTAAGACCATACGTCTCCACGCTGGCCGAGTGCGGGTTTTGGACTGGCAAGACAACGTTGTGGCTACGTAATCTTGCCGTTGGATGTTTTCAAGCCGCCCTAGGGCCTCCAACTAAGCTTCACGGCTGTTATCCTATGATAACAACCAAGACCGACTGCTTAACGTGACCTCCGAATCACGGAGACGCTCGTAGTATCATGTCACCAGCGGTTACTCATCCAGGCAGTGACCGTAGCTGCTTACCCTTGATGATAGTTTCTTATCACCAAGAGCAACTGTGCGATGAGCACCTCATAGCATGACTATTATAAAAATTAAATATGAACGTAGTAGTTTCTTAATTTTTGTTATAAAAACAATTGTTTTTCGATTAAGTGTTGTAAATACAACAAACCAAAAAACCCACTTCCAAAAAGCATCCAACGAAAACTCCCTGCCAAAAAATACTAAAAAGCTTAAAATAAACTGGCTCTTCATAATGCCAATTCTTGTCCATACCTAACTCTTTGTTCATTTAAATAGTAGTATTATTATGTGTGCTAGGTACCTAAAAGCCAAATGTAATAGTAGGTACCACACTCGCTATATTTTGAGACGACGTTAGCCCGTTTTGTGCTATACGAGGAGTAGCTATCCGGCAGCGGCGAGTGCGGTATCTCCTATTATATTTTGGCTTGGCACCGACTTCAAACAGATTTTAGGTACCTAGCACACATAATAATACTACTATTTAAATGAACAAAGATATAATATATAAATAAATAAATATTTTGGACATCTATCACACAACGCCATCTAGTTCCAAGCTAAGCAGAGCTTGTGTTATGGGTACTAGACAACTGATACAAATAAATATATCTTTTTTTTTTTTGTAAATACATACATATTATACATAGAAAACACACACCACACACAAAGAATTAAGTATGGACAAGAATTGTCATAGCAATTTATGAAGAGCCAGTTATATGTATTTTAAGCTTTTTAGTATTTTTTGGCAGGGAGTTTTCGTTGGATGCTTTTTGGAAGCTAGTTTTTTTTTTTTAAATATTTTTTATTTTTCCGTTTTTAGTGCAAGCAATCGTAGGTTATCAGTAAGTTGAACTATTTCATATAATTTATAGTACGTGCCTAAGAAAATGAGGGATTCCCTCCATTTCCCAGGCATCCCATCATCAGATCCCGATGTGGTGGCAAAGGGACCACTTCGGAAGCATACCCTTTCGAATACACCTCAAAAACTCAACAGTATACAACTTAAGATCTATAGATATCTATGAAATTAAAAAAAATATTCTCCAACTCCTAAATGTTAAGGAGTTGTACCTTCCATCATCAGCTTACCTAAATAACTTGAAAGAATACGACTAAAGTTAACATACACACATATGACATTTAAAGATTTATCCTCCAACTCCTTACCGTTAAGGAGTTGTACCTTACATCATCAGCTCATCATCATTAAATGATGACTAAGAGATGCAAATATAAGAGTATTTTCAAAAAATATACGAAAAACGTAGTATGTGCCTGAAAAAAATGAGGGTTTCCCTCGATTTCCCTGGGATGCCATTATCAGATCCTAGTTTCTTTTTCATGGTACCACCGTCGAAACATCTCCTTTCCAACAAAAGAAGAATCATTCAAATCGGTTCATAAATGACGAAGTCATCCGCGAACACACATACAAAAAATATATAAAAATAAATATACGGTCGAATTGAGAAACCTCCTTCTTTTTTTGAAGTCGGTTAATAAAAAAAATAAGTTTGCGTGTTTAATTTTGTATCCAAAACTTTGAACAGTTTCGCTAGAAGTTGGTGAATATTTTAACATAAAGGCGGCAGACCGATTTTCTATAGAATTTAAGTTAATTAGTTCTAACAGTCTTTAAACCACTTTAGTGTAAAGAAACGGAATCATGTTATATCAAAAAGTAAAGAGATTTTGTGTTTGGTTATTTAGTAACAACGTTTCAAGATAAGAATGTAGCCTAAAATGTGTAGCCAAGAAAATGTGGGTGCTCATCGTAAGTACTTAACACTTACAAAGCAAAACGAATAAGACTTTACTGTAAGCAATATGTTATAGAGTTAATAACTTCTAAATTTTTCAAGAGAAGATGCTCGGTTTTGGTTAAGTTTGAAGGTGTAAATAATGGCATCAAGAGCTTATGAGTTCAACCGCAAAAAGGATATATATCTATATATATTGTCATCTCTGGCAAGTACACTGCAGAACCAACTTCGCTATTTGGATCGCAAGCAACAATCTAGAAAAAATATTCAAGACAACATATTCCCTATTGTTGATAGCCGATATTGCTGATAAGCTTGATTTTTTAACTTCGTTAGTCGTAATCAAAAATACTTCAAAGGATTCAGTGTATTGTTTGTTAAAATGAACAACAATGATCTGAATGCTTTATAAAAATAATGAAATAGAACATGATATGCTCTAGACATGAGCTCTGCGCCGGAGGCGTGCTTTCGCCGCTACTGCAAATTTACATCGATACCTCGAGTGAAAACGAGTGCTCTGACGTATCATTTTGAAACAGTGTAAAAAACCTAGATAACTTTTAGTCTGACTTTAGTTAAAAGAAATTTGTTTCCATAGTACGGAACTATGAGAGTGGGTTCGGTAATATTTAATAGAAACTTTCATATTTATAATTTAAAAGACAAAAATATGTAGGTACGCGAGCTAAATTTTAAGTTTTCGTCACCATTTAGATGTCGAAAACTTAAAATGACTTGTCATTTCCGTTTAATGTAATTTGCAAATGATAGGGACTGTAAGTACCAACCTTTGAGACGGCAACAATTAAGACGATTACAATAATTAAGAATAATTACAAGTGGTATTTTATAGCATTCATATTAAAATCAGAAGAAACTTGATTTTTGTTCAATTTGTACGGTCGCTCTGTTGCGCAAGTGGGCTATAACTATACTGTAATTCAATTGAAGCCCAAATTTCCTAGCAAAGCGACCTATTCAGCATATTTTAACTAAAATGTAGAGTTTGTAGAGTTGGGGCGTGTAGAGGTAGAAGCTTGACTCTATCGACCGTTTTCAATTACATACTCGTACCTCCAGTTTTAACTATAAATAAGTTATTAAAAATTGTCTGACTTTACATTAAAAAGAGTATTTGTTCTTTTGTTTGTCTACTAAAATTGGTGAAAAAAATAATTGAATCTGCATATTAATGAAAGTATTGAATAAATCATACCGTAAAAAAGACGAAAAAATACATTGACTATCTCCACTAGAGACAGAGTTTTAACTAAAGAAAGGTTATTATAAACGGTTTTAAAAGAGATCTGATAACCTTTTGATAGTATGAACCATATGGTCTCGTTTTGATAACACTTTACATGAAAAAAAATTTGATGGGATTTTATATTCAACTATACTCTTACTGAAGGCGATAGAAATGAAAAGTCCTGTATTTTTAATCTACAAAGAAAGAGGCTCTAAAGACCCCAGTCCCATCGGATTAATTTGGTTAAGATTTTCAGTGGGATAATCTCTTTATGAACTAAGTTACTTACTCAAAAGCTTACTTAACTTCAAACAGCCTTATAATTGCAAAGGTTTTTTTTTCATTAAATATATACAGTGTGCATTGTACCTAAATCAGATAGGAAGGCAAGTCTCTCTGTTTTTAGTCATCAAATAAAAGCTCGAAAGACCCTACTCGTCACGGTTTAATTTGGTTACGGCTTTCGGTAGGATAATCTCTTCATGAACTACTTTGCTTACACAAATGTTTACCATTTAATAGTCAAACCTTGATATCATACAAAGGCCGCGACGTTAGTTTCTGAAAAGACTATATAAATATTAATAGTCTGTCTATTTAGAGGAAAACAAGTAAGAGTATCGGTTAGTAAACGATAAGTCTCCTTTAGGTAGTGCATTATATAAAAACATATTTCAATGGTTAATTAAATGTTAGAGACTTTTAAAAGTTTGGTATTCAACATTTTCTTGTAATGAAATAATAGAAGTTTAAGGTACTTGAACTTAATACTGATCACTTTAATCTTTTTAAATACTATGTCATATTGTTAAAAAACAATAAAAACCATACTTAAATGAAACAATATTTACAATGTATTAAAAATACGACCATTTATAATTAACGAGGTTTGTTATTTTCATGGCAACTAGAGAATTCTTCAGCAACCCTTATTCTGAAGTGTGAAGATAGGGACGGTGTTATAACCTCATTCAACGTAAGTGTTACAGCTATTGTGTGCGAATTCAAACCAAATTTACTTACACTTTAACTTACTTCAAAACTTTTATACAATTTTCTTATCAACATCATTAGCTTGGAAGAGATCGACACATGGAAACCAATTCACCTCTTAGATGCTTAGCCTCGTTCCCTCTTCATCCTTTAATCAATTTTGAATTAAGAGTTAATCTTAGATTTCATAAACTAATTAACTATAATCACACTGATCAGGGGATGATTAATATAATTTAGTTATTGTTCCTATCTAATTATATTTAAATACTAGAAATGTAAATTATATTTTAACGAAATTTAAAATACACGCATTTCTTTAACTTTCGAAATTATTCATTTATTTATTTAATTTAAACTAAATGCACTTTTGTACATCGAAGGACTTAATGCTTAAGGCATTCTCAACCAGTCAACCTTAGGGTAGTCTCGAAAGTATAAAAAAATGCATACCAAATAAATAATTTAAGTTAATCTGATATACTCGTAGTTACTTAAGTGTATGAATAATAATAGTAGGTATTTTCTTCAGAGTGTTTAATTGCTCACTTGCTTACATAAACCGATCCAATTGCACACCTGCTAGGTTTGGATCCTCGGAAATAATTAATTAATTCGTTTTTAATACAGCGTATTAAATGAACTTCAATGATATTCATGATGACGTAGATTTGTTTACTCATTAAAAGACTTCCATTAGCAGAATTGCAAACTTTAAAGCCATGAGTTTTTCATGCTTATCTCTATCTAAGTATATATGTACAAACGGCGTGAATAAAGCCGTGAGTCTCGCACCCTTCGCGATGTCTAATTAAGCAATCTCGCGTCTGTCGCATTAATTTCTACACCAGATTTACCGTAAAGAGACCATTACTAACACTTCAGGCTTTTATTTTAACTCAATTATATCGAAGTGGAGTAAAAATCTACTATAACCCTTCCTTTTGAAGAGTTAAAATTTTTACAGTCTATATATAATCCACCGTAACTCCTAAACTAGAAGACCGATTTGAACGCATAAGGTATGAATAGACTCGTAAAAATGGCCCGTATACATTTTATCGAAGGTTTTTTAGTTTTTTGAACTTTTTCTTGTTCAACTTTTTAGATGGACTTTCTATTCATGAAATGTAAAAAGCTACATATCAATATCGATATCAAAATTAGCTTGCTGTTTTATGAAACTAATGCTTAATTTATGAAAGGTTTTGGTCAAACCTATATTAAGTTGCTGAAAACTGGATTAGGTACTGACACTTAAATTTGATAGTATAAACATATTACCAGTCATGTCGTATAAGGCTGTCACCATGCACACTCACGCAAGGCACAAGCACCCCGCGTCGCCCTTCTACGGTCAGGTCACGTGTCCTGTCGCAACGTATACTGACCCGAGTTTAACATATTATACCCATCCCAAAATAAATTTTGCTAAAATGCACAACACAGCTAAAAAATTCTTCACTTCAAAAAAATAACCCGATTACGTAAAATCTTATGATAAAATTTATATAGCTTATATCACTCGGGCTTTATTGCGAATCTATTCACACCCCATCTATTAAAATGGGTTCAGTAGTTAAGGCGGTAAGGTGAAACGTACGTATATTGACTACCAAAACTATTAACCTTACTTATGACGAATCTTCGTGAAATCTTACCGTAATTTAGGTGGTTTTAGTCAAGTATAACAACCATCAACTATGTAAAATAATCATACACTTAAACGTATTAAAAATTGTTCACATTTAGTATGCATTACTTTATAAAATTTCAAAAGTATGGGTGTCTATTCTAGACTATAATAGAATATTCAAAACCGAACTCGTACAGTGCGCTCCGCAGTTTCAAAACTTGGTATGAAGTCTTATAACTTTATTTTCATGTCGTCTTGGTTTAACTGAAGTTTCGGGTTCTCGACTTCGTCGCTTTTATATTATGTAAGGAATGGGTACTAAGGGAACTATTTGTTTATTTTATACAGTAATAAAAAAATTGATACACTACAATAACTTTATAAACAGTAGAACTCATTTTTTCCTACATTTTCCTTTTTATATATTAATATAGCATAGCCTGAATAAAACAATTTCCAGAACGAAACTGTTCACGGATTTTGGGAGTTTGATCTCGACATTGTAACATGTAGCCAACTTAACATATTTTGTACATAATTCATGAAAACCGTTGTTACATTATAATATAATAACCAGAGAGTGTAATAGTTTGTTATTCAATTTGTTTAATATGATTTAATATATTTTTATATCCATCGCGTATATGGAAGATTTTGGTATGAGACTGTACAACTTTTGCATTTGCGTATCTTAATTTAATTCAATATTTACTAGTTATAAACTTACACCTGTAGGGAAGTGATTAGTCGTTAGTAACTTATAACAAATAAGCAATTAAGACTTTGTAAACATAACATAATTACCACTTTGTAATAGTTTACACAGTAAATTGTATGAAATACATGTAATGTGTATGTACATGAAATATATTTACAACAATATCATATTTTTATATATCCAGTTTACTATATAATTTCCTTTCCTTTCCTCTTCGATAATACTTGTATAAATTAACGATTTTATGAAATGTTACATACATTTAAAGGAGTAGCCTATATCCTTCTTCAAGAACCCAAGTATATCTATCCCAATTTTCATTGAAATCGATGTAGTGGTTTAGCCATGAAATCGTAACAGATAGACAGAGTTACATACGAATATATAATATTACTAGCTTTCGCCTACGGCTTCGCTCACATTTATTAAAAAATATCCTGTGTTACTTCTAATACCTCCAAGAATATGTGTAGAAAGTTTTATGACGATCGGTTAAGTAGTTTTTGCGTGAAAGCGTAACAAACAAACTTACAGTCACATTTATAATGTTACTAGCCTTCGCCCGCGACTTCGCTTGCATTTAATAAAAAATATCCTTTGTTACTTCTAATACCTCCAAGAATATGTGTACAAAGTTTCATGATGATCGGTTAAGAAGTTTACACTTGAAAGCGTATCAAACAAACTTACATTTATAACATAGGAAGGATCATTGATTATTTACTCATATGTTTCGTAATACTTTAAGTCTTAGATCTTGGATGTTTGTGAAATACTGTTAGTACGTGATTTTTTATTCATAAAATTATTCCAAAAATCTTAACATAAGCTTCCTTTTATTTTTTCAAAGCTATTCATGTGAAGGGCATTGTGACTTGAATATTTAGGCCTTCATATATCCTTTTTAGACGCACGTAACCATTTATTATATTCAAATTAGTAATCCGAATGACAACGCATAGCCTTAGACTCGTAAAGAAATAATAAATTATAGTTAAAAAAACTAAAAAAAGACGTTTAGCAATCAAACTAACGAGTAGAAAATAATTTTAATGTAAAAAGCCTGGGGCGACATTATTGAAATATTTTCGAAAAGCAACCCACGCTTTTTACTTTTAAAATTTAAAATTATTTACTACTTTTTAGTTAGATTACTATTAAAGCGTGTTTTTTTAACTACAGTAACTTATTCTACTTTTTAGTTTCGTATATTTATAAAAGCATGTTTGTTTAGTTTTTTAATACATTTTTCTTAAAGAAATTGTTTTTAGATTATTCTTTTAAATTATTGTGTTGTCATCGGCCCTTGACCCTGTGCAAATTTTCAAATGACTCCTAGAAGTAGGTAAAAACGAAGTTAAAAGATTCCGTTACATACATATATACATACATACAAGTCAAGCTCATAAAAACGTGTTAAAAAGGGTTGATTTAGGTACAAGTGTATAAAGTAAACGCGTAAGTATAAAAAAATTGCAAATCAACTATAATGTACTAACTTTTCTTCCCAGTTCCGTCTGCGTGTGTCGGTTATATTGGTAAAGAGTAGCCTGTATCTTTCCTTAAAAATTAAATTATCTCGATGCTAAATTCCACTTAACAGACAGACAGACAGTGTTACTTTAAAATTTAGAACATAAGTATGAATTCAAATTTTTGAACCATAGAAAATTGAGTTGTATTCATATTTTCTATAGCTCACATGGTTGTGGTACCTCTTCATAAAACAATACGAGTTTCATGAAAGTTGCCTTGCTCAGGTGTTAGTAACTTTCATTAATGATTACCCAAGTGCGTGTAAAAGGAAAGTTTAGAAAGTTTCCGAACACGGTCTTAGGAAGAAAGCTGTACCAAAAAGTGTATAATTAGGTGCAGGTAACTAATACTCTTATAATGAAGAGAGGAATTACCCATCTTTTGATAAGAACACCGCACGCATAATAAGTTTGAATACATGTATAAATTGATTTTACATTCGTTTAAAAGTTTTTAGCAAGAAATATAATATCTTTGGAAGCTTGAGGGAACACGGCTGTTAGTTAAAATCAACAAGTTTGGGAAAACAGATCATTAGCTTTCTCTTCATCAGAACCTTCAAAACAACAAAATGCTTTGTTAGGGTATGTATGTCAATCTCTAAACGTGTCTATTTACTTTCGTAGCCGGTTATGAGTAAGTTATATTAAAATAATAATTTCTTACGAAAAGAAGTATGAAAAAGTTCCTAGGAACATAGGGCTCCCACACATAACTGCGAATATGCAACGCATTGAGAATATCTGCGAGCTCGCACGAATGCACCGCTAGAACTTCACGCCGCATCGCATCGCATCGCAATTATGTGTGGGAGCCCATAATTATTGAAGCGGTATGCATAAGTAGTTGAGTAAATATTCTAAGAGTGCCAAAAATATAATAATACTAGCTAAAGAATTATTTTATTTGGTGCAGCCGATTGGAAGTTATGCGCGTACATACATTTCAGCGATTCATTTTTATTTATTACTACCTGACCCAGCAAACTTCGTACCACCATATTTACATATCTGTTCCCAGCTTCCCACATGTAGTGTACAGTACCGGACAAAAAAAACTTTTTCCGTTATCTTTTGATTTTTCTTGTACATAAACCTTGTCCTAACAATAACGAACATATAAAAAAAAAATATTGTTTAACTTGGTGCAGCCGATCGGAAGCTATGCGCGTACATACATTTCGGCGATTCATTTTTATATATATAGATTAGTTGACTTAAGTAACATCTTTTATGTTTCTTTGTTAACTAAATATTTCGGAATATTTCGGACATCTAACACACAACGCCATCTAGTCCCAAGCTAAGCAAAGCTTGTGTTATGGGTACTACGACAACTGATTCAAATACATTTATGCTTTTTTTTGGTAAATACATACATATTATACATAGAAAACACCCAAACTCCGAAAAAAACTATTTGTGATAATACAAAACTTTTGTTCCGACCCGGTAGTCGAACCCGAGACCTCATGATCAGCAGTCGCACACGCCAACCGCGAGACCAATGAGGCAGTCAAAAAACTACCTTTTCTTAGGCACGCAAAAGCAAACCACACATTTTTAAGAGTAAAAAATGAACTGATATATCTGGATTTCATCGTGAGCAATAACACGACACAAGAATTTCTATAGTGGATATACCTTTTCTCGGTGCCCGAGTAACAAATCTATACTTATGATAATAAAATCATTTTAAATGTGTCATTTTTATGTGGATTAGTCATACTAACAATCTCTAAATGTTTACTCCTGGAAATAGATCTCTTCTTAAGAGGTTTGGTTTTCTAACTTTTAAACTTTCGCGTTCCATGATATATTAACAATTACTTTTACGGGAATGAAGTTAAATTTTGACCAGATTGCACTGCCCGTGGTCACAGGCTGGCTCTGTAAAGTCAGCGTATGGCCACGGCCAGTGCAACCTGGTCGAAACGTCAGGCAAATCTGAAGTATGTAATACCTTTTAATAAGTGATCGCGTTAATTCCCGTAAAAATAATTGTTAATAAAGGTTTAGTTTTTTAGTTTTAACCAGACATTATTGAACAGTTTTAGTATGTAGTCTAAACCAAATATTTTCAAGCTTTACAAAGTGATGTGTTTGTTATAGTGGCAGACTTTACGACACAGTTGTCGCAGCTGTACGAGAGGCACTCATCGGACCTGCAGGTGTTAGTGGCAAGTTTCCGCAAAAGAAACAGCGAAATCAGGAAGGAAAGGTATTTATACTTCACTTACCTAATGGTGGTCCTTTAGTTAAATAGGACTGTAAATAACTCTAACATATCGCAATGTAGTGAATGATCATGAAATAAACAGACAAACTAAAGAAATGAGAAGAGTGAAGGCAAGTTAAAAAAATTGCTTCTATTGCAAAATTGATAAAATTTCAACTTAAATATTAAATTTTGTTTTTTTTTTATATTATATTATTACTAAATTATTATATATTTACAAAAAAAAACTTGAGAGGTGTCAAGGGACACCCGGATGGAACGAAGTTCACTGTCAGGATTCATTATTGTTATTTTTTTTAATTTATTATGTACAAAAAACCTGTATATACTCAACAAAAATAATCGTCACGACACCACACTGTTAAATGCGAAAAAGAAATGAAAATATCTGGCTTGCTTTCTATAAGAGAGAGAGAGAGAGAGACAGAGACAGAGAAACATGTGCACGCCGCACGGCTTACAATAGCTTACAATAGCAAAAAATGTCGTTACAACTTTTCGTGAGAATTTTTTCCGTCTAACCTCCTTTCACAACGCGCGATAAGGAACTTCGTTCCAATAAATAATTATATAAAAATAAGTCGGACTATATTAACAAAACGTTACTAATTATAATTCAACCCTTACACCCTTACCCTTACTGTACAACAGTAATTATTATTATACTAGGTGACCTGGCGAACTTCGTACCGCCATATTTACATACCTGTCTCAGCTTCCCACAGGCAGTGTATAGTCGCTGAAAAAAAAAAAGAATTTTACCTTTTATTTTTTCTTGTCCACAAACCTTGTCGTAACAATAACGAACACATAAAAAAAAAAGTGCAGCCGATTGGAAGTTATGTGCGTACATACATTTCAGCGATTCATTTTTATATGTTACTAGCTGACCCGGCGAACTTCGTACAACCAGATTTACATATCTGTCTCAGCTTCCCACGTGCTGTGTACAGTCGCAGACAAAAAACAAGACTTTTCCCGTTAACTTTAATTTTTGTTGTACACATACCTTGTCCTTACAAACACGAATATTTTAAAAAATATTTAATTTGATGAAGCCAATTCATTTTTATATATATATAGATTAGATATAGATTAATGAAACTGTTTGGATTGCCTAATCACAAATCATTATCAGGTTTTACTTGAATGTGTGCACCTTTAAATTATATACACAAAATACATTACGTATAAAGTCTAGCATCTTTAAATGTATTTAGCATCTTGCTCCTTGTTTAATGAACAGTAGGTAAACTTAATGTTTGGCCACTGTGCTCTATCATTAAACTTTACATTGTATTATATACCAACACTAGCCGACCCACGCAACCTCGTTTGCGTCTTCTATTGCCCGTAGCGTGATAATTTTCGCCCGTTTTTGTAACATTCTTCATTGTTGCTCCGCTCCCGTAGGTCTTAGCGTGATGATATATAGCATATAGCCTTCTTCGATAAATGGGCTATGTAACACTGAAAGAATTTCAACACTGAAGTTCCTGAGATTAGCGTGTTCAAACAAACAAATAAACTCTTTAGCTTTATATATTAGTAAAGATTGTAGCCAGATTTTGTATTTTATTTCAGTAAACAAACAGTTATGGTACTTACCGACATTGCGGCATATGTCGGTAAGCACTTACACTGTACTCACAATATCGGGAAAACTTTAAAAACATTTTATTGTTTTTTTTTAATTATGGTTATGTATATATATATATTTTATTTTTTTATTTAGAAACTTTTACAATATTATTACAGGATACAGATAATATTTTTTTCGTGTACACAAACCTTGTCCTAACAATTACATGTCATACATTTTTAAAGCGCCTACTTGTGATAATAAAAATAAGGAATCTAAATAAACGTCCTGTTAAATTATTCCCAAGTAAACTTCTACAATTTGCCCTCCAAATCGGTACTGTCACTAAAATCTAAAAAGTTCATAGTTCCTTAATTCTAACATAATCCAATTACGCTTATCTGTAGCGCAGGTTAACTCTTATTTACTCCATAATAGAGAGATGTCAGCAACGATGAATAAAATTTGGTAAAGCTTAGAACGCATAATATAACATAAAATTTTAATGTACCAAACCAATACACTTGTGGTGATTGTTTATCGCATTTTTACTCTCTTATAGTGTTTATAGTATAGAGTCAGTCTGTGACCACGCCCAATGCAACCTGGACGAACCGTCAGGCAAATCAGAGGTATGTAATACTTTTTAAAAAGTGATCGCGTTAATTCCCGTAAATGTAATTGTTAAGTGTTTATACTTGTGTAGTTGTTACTTCTTGATTCGTATATCTAACTTTGAAAAGGACGAAATTGCATACAACCTCTATCCGTTATTTTAGGGTTATCATAGGTGTTTCCAAAGACCGGATCCCTCCAATCTCAGACGCAGAGTGTCACACCGTCTGGTTTTAGTCGGTTCGATTCGGTAAAAAGCAAATATAAGATTTCCTTAGTGGCAGGCGTCCTAAATATGTTTTTAAATCTTCATCCCCAGGTTTAAAGAAATTGCTTTTCTATAAAGATAAATAACATTATACGATTAATGAAATGTAGGTCCAGCATAAATGTAAGACAGTAACAAATTATACATTTTCATAAATAAAGAAAATCATAAACTCATCAGAATGTTTTTACACAAAAATCGATGCCTACACTTTAGTCACAATTTCAACATTGTATTGAACTGCACGGTTGGCTTAGCGGTTTAAGATATCGCCACGCTACTTTACACTGCACCAAGTGTTAAGGGTTCAAATTCCACATGGAACAACACTTTGCGTGATCAACAATTTGTTGTTCTGTGACTGGGTGTTTTTGTGTGGTGTATGTAATAAACTCCCCAGCAACACAGGATGTATATTCCTAATGAATTGTCTGTTTAAAAAATACCACTAAAATTTTTATATCGTCGATACGTTGTGAATTCGCAGTTAAGTGTGAGAGGCCGTATATAGTTATCGCGATACAATAGGTAGCACACATGGTTTTATATGTAAAAATCAAGGTATTTTAAGCCAAATTTCGCTAAAATCAGTTCATCAATCATGAAAACGGATGTAGTTAATTAAGCCCTTATAATGTCAAATAAATAAATAAACTTTATTCATAGGGTACATAGTTAGGTGGCACATGCCAAAATTAAAAACTGTTAAACGTGTGTTCTTATATTATTAAGTAAGTGTTGTATTATTTTATCCTTTCAAGTGAGTAAATCAAAATAAGTAGAAGTACATATCAGTCACCTAAATCACATAAGAATACCGACATATTGCAAAAAATCAACATACGTAAGATAGACAGACGCCAGTACAAACAAAGAACCTTCCAAATCTTCGCCAACCTTTTTGTATTACAACATGCTGTCATAGCGGAATACGTTTTGCGTGACTACGGATAATATTGATAAAATCAAACATTTACATAAAACGTTTCTTTTAGTTTTTCAAAGAACCGACTATGTTACTTTCATATGTACGGTTGCAATAATATTTATAGAATATGGATTTTGTTGTACAATACACAATTATGATAAGACAAAATGGCTGAAGAGATCTGTCTGACATATAGCACAAAGATAGATTATACTCTGGAATAGCACACAGGCTACTTTTATCCTGAAAAATGTATTATCCCCATAGGATGAGCAAAATATAGCAACAATAGCGCTGAACGCCGCTAGTTGTACATGATGATTTCGAACACTCACTAGTAGTCATTAGTATAGTACTAAGCCTTAGTTTGAATTAAAATAATATTCACATACTATTATATTATACTAACATATTACGCTACATCATCTTCATCGTCTTCCTAGCTTTTGTTATTGCCAATATTTGGGGTCGGCTAATAGCTCAACCGGTTTTACCTGAATACCAGTTTTTACACGGAGTGACTGTCATTGGATCTCCGCAACCCTGGGGGTGAACTAAATTCGAAGGTTGAACTAGTTGTCAATATATTTAAGGTCACTGAAGTTCCCAATAACGATTGCCATAGATGTTCATGACAACCGGGGCCGACGGCTTAACGTGCTCTCCGAGGCACGGGCAGGAAACACAGCCATCTTTCATACTCCGGCTGTTATTAAGAATTTCTTGTAAGAAAAATTTAACAGCAGTCCGACCTGGGCATCGAACCCGAGACCTCTTGAGCAGCAGTTGCTTACGCTAGCTACTAGACAAACGAGGCAACTGCCTCGTTTGTAGCGTAACTACGCTTCAATAAGTTTAATTACGCTTAACTCATCTGTTTCAATTACTCGACATTATATATGTATATATATTATAGACAAAGAAATATGATTTGAACGGTGTTTAAAATATTAATACATAAAAGCATAACGTCCCTTTTGACGTCTCACAGTTGACATCTCAAAACAAACGTGTCACAGGCTCAATGAAACAAAGTAACATGCCTCTGTGAATCGCAAATGAACCATTAAATCAGATATAAGTTATTCATCAACTAAGAAGTATTAACTCACATCTGTTGAAGATCCAAAACAACGCTTTCTTATAACGGCAAGACAATCCTATTATTCCTTATAAATCAAATCCTAGCGTACTTAACTCTGCCATTACAGGCAAATAGAAGATATCCCCGTGGGATGCATTTGAAGACCGTTGTGGGAAGTAACTCATTAGGTTCAAAGCTGAAATAAATCTCAGTGGAAAACTGATTCAGTAAAATGTACTTTATTGCTTTTGTCCTTTTCCCATTTTCCTTTGATGCAATTGAAATCGCTTTCATTTTATAATGCATTTTTATAACGCTGTTTGTATATTACGAATGAAGGCTTGTGGGAAAGTTATTGTTATTTTTGAATTAGGCACCTAATTTATCTCTTCCACCTAATTAGTTAAGTGAATTCACCTAAATTCCTTTAGAAAAGGAAAGTTAATCTAAATTTACAGTCTTTATAATGAAATTCATTAGCGTTAAAAATTAATTATAAAAAAGCGACCAAGTGCGAGTTGGACTCACCCATGAATAGAACCGTAACAGCAAGTAACATAACATTTTTTTTATAATTGAGTTGATTGAATGGAAGGTAAATTGCTGTTTACGATTTATGACGTATTAAAAAAAACTGCTTTCTACATCACGTTCAAACCAATTTTTGTTGGAAGTTTTCATGGTAATGTACATCATTTATTTTTTTTTAGTTTTATCATTCTCTTATTTCAGAAGTTACAGAGGGGGGGGGGGGAAATTTCAGTTTAGAAAAACAACATATTATAAACCAATGGGTTTGATGAAAAAAAAGTTTTGAGTTTCAGTTCTAAGTATGGGGAAACCCCAAAATTTATTGTTTTTTTTCTGTTTCCATGTGAAAATCTTATTGCGGTTCACTTATTGTGACGGATGGACAGACAGGTAGACAGACAAACATGACGAATACATAAGGGTTCAGTTTTTGCCATTTGGCTACGGAACCCTAAAACGCAGAGGACTTTATAATTTTCTCTTGTTGGAATTTTTCATTCGACTTTGTGTGGGTAAAGAATGCCAAAACATTTTTAGTTTTTACATACATTTTTGGGTTTTAGTTTATAATATTAGTATAGACGTAGTTAAATTTCAAATACCTATCCAATATTCGTGTTAAGGTTGTCTGGAAGAAATCGCCTAGAGCGGATAAGACCAACGATTGTTACATTTATATTCTTTTGTAACTCGTTTTATGTTATTACATGTATGCAGTAGGATAAATAAAAAATGGAATACCATTTTTTTTTAAATTTAATTATCTTTGCATCAAGTATTTCTTTTCATTTTATGTGCATGCCATAGACCATTATCACGTGTACTTTAGTAACTGTTCTTCATTTGTACCTATGCATAAATAAATAAATAAATAAAATAAATATTTTGGACATCTAACACACAACGCCATCTAGTCCCAAACTAAGCGGAGCTTGTATTATGGGTACTAGACAACTGATATGAATACTTATATACTTTTTTTTGTAAATACATACATATTATACATAGAAAACACCCAAACTCCGAAACAAATATTTGCACATCATACAAACATTTTTCCGACCCGGGAATCGAACCCGAGACCTCAAGAACCTACAAGCAGTCGCGTACGCTACCACTGCGCCACCGAGGCAGTTAAATAATAATATAACTAGGTATTTACTGGTAGTGGTAGACCTTTGTTTATTTTTATAACTTGTCTGCCATTCAAAGGTTGCCTGGAAGAGATTATTTTAGCAATAACACATTTTACATATAAAACACATTGTACATATCTTCTTGTAATATCCAACTAATGTGATTGGTTTACAATAAAGTATATTTTATTTTAATACTATGTAGCAGTTGTATTTTACATTTAATTCAGCAACTCCAAAGATTCACAACGGGGATTATAATAAAACTTTCAGTTATAAGTTTTACTGATAATAAATTTCGAAGAGAAATTCGTGATGAAACTTAACGTGAATTTCAACTAAAAGTCCAAGTTACTGCTTTCGACGTAAAGATTTCAAAAGTTTGCTAGCAATAACTGTAGAAATATATTTCAAAATGTAATATTTAGATATAGATGTAGAATAACGAGTTTACACATCACTCGATGCATTTTTAATGGTCATCAATAATCAACAGCCTTTATAATTCCACTGCTACATCCTGACATTTCCTTAAAGAGGATGTAATGTAATAAATACTACTATACCACGCTAGACAGGCGATTTGATATAAGGTTTGTTTGTTGTCCTGGAAGGGGTCTGGATGTGTTAATAACAGCAGTTCCCGGATCCCTCCCGTCTCAGGCACAGAGTGGCACACCGTATGGTTTTAAGTCGGTTTGATTCCGACACACCGCTCCGCCGCAAACCCCGGTGGGGTGACGACCCGTGGGAGTTTTCACACATAAAAAAAAACAAGTTTATTTGTTGTTGTTCCTTTGTTTTAAGTTTGCCTTTGCGTTGCAGTGATGTTGTTCTGCGTAGTTATATTCTTACGACACCCACGGGGTGGGATTGGGATGGTGATTTTCTGTATTTTTTATCATTACTTGGTGTATTTTTATTGTATTATAGGGCAAACAAGCACACGGGTTGAGTCATGATAAGTAACTACCCACGCTCATAGAAACCAGAATTGAACTTCACCAATACTCTGCCATACTTTGAGTCCCAATATTAAGATTAAAATTTGTCAACAAAACTTTTAGTTCTTTCTTTTTTTTAATGAACGACAACTCTCGCACTAGGAATGTTCCTGTGTCCAAACGTACATGGAACGGACTCAAAGAACATCCCAGATTCAGAACAACAATTTGTGGACCACACAAAGAAATGTCTCGTGTAAGTTTTAAACCCCTCTTAGCGTACTAACTTTTAAACTTTCGCGTTCCATGATATATTAACAATTATTTTTACGGGAATTAACGCGATCACTTATTAAAAGGTATTACATACCTCTGATTTGCCTGACGTTCCCTCTTAGCGTGGTAGAAAGCGGCGAGGCGTCTGCTTAAACCACTATGCTATCCGTGTAGTCATTTTTTTTTGCACTTTTATACATAGTAGATGCTTCAAATTATTAATTATAATGCGAATTTATGAGCACTTACCTAAACGGGACTCAATTAGGTTTACGAAATTGTCCTTGGCAAGTTACAGTTCGTCCCTTGGGGAATTTTGTACTGCTATGTTGCGTGTATCCTAACTTGGCGGTTAACTTATTTATGTACATAAACGAGCATTTTGGTATAACCACCCCCATTAATGTGTATAAGTAATTGTTTAATGAGCAAATAAACATATTGATAGAAAGAATCGATCGAGCAGTAGAAAACGTATCGGTATTTGTAACAGTGAATTCAACTTGAAGGACGTAAAGAACTATTACTTGGAACATATATAAATACTTCGAATACAGCTTTGAATCTTTTAACATGTTACGTTCTATGTATATGAAGAAAGATAATCGAGTTTCTTTTTTGCATATATTTCAAGCTTGAGCTTATAATTTATGAAACAATATTTAAACAAATATACATGATTTAAACTGTACATGGTCAGTAACAGCCTTGAATAATCCACTGCTGGGCATTGGCCTTAGCTACACGGGTTGGCGTAGGATTTGCTTCAAGTTAATAACAGCAGTTCCGGGATCCCTCCCGTCTCAGGCGCAGAGTGGCACACCGTGTGGTTTTAGTCGGTTCGATTCCGACACACCGCCCCGCCGCAAACCCCGGCGGGGTGACGGCCCGAGGGGGTTTCCACACGTAAAAAAAAAAAAAAAAAAGGATTTGCTTCAAGTGTTAACTCCCTTAGCTAGTTCCTACGACACCCACGAGATTGAAAGGGGTGGTTTCGCTCTATATTTTTAATCCGTCATCATAACGATTAATAAATTACACTTGATCTGCTAATAGCTTTTGCAGTAATGCAAGAAATTACAAGCAGTATCTATTTCTTATAACTTACAGCCCTGTATATTTTGTTCAGTATGACAGTAAACATTAAACATACAATAAATATTTGAGGTTATGTTGTCAAATTTTGCTTTCAATGCTCATTCAATTATTTTTTATCAGAGTTCGATCAAATTTACAAGTGTATGATTGAAAATGATGTATTTCGCATCGCTGGGCGAGCTTTCGCCACTTTTAATAAAAATTGATGGTATGATTTGGAATATGTTTTCCGGTGTTTTATATAATAAAATGTTTGAAACATTGAGACTTATGATTTTAAAAAAATGTAATGATCTTATTTGGAATATCTGTTTACCAGCAGATGTCGTCAGCAAGCAAGTGTTGTGAAAAAGCAGTAGCGTAATGACTAAGGCTTTACCTTAGTGCGTTCGAACCGAACCCGGTACAATACAGACCCAAACCTATTCCTAACAATATACAACCTATACAAACAGTTATCAAATTAACAGAAATAACATATTTCTGTACTACCATGACCTGAAAGGTCCGCCTTGTAACCAGGTTACACGTGCCTTTATACTTCACAGACTTGATAGGTATGTGCGAGTTAATTCCCGTAAGAATACAAACCCATATGATGGTAAGCGCACGTTTAAATTTTACAATAGATTTGCGCAGAAGGTTATATTTCTTATGTAGTAATTAGCGTTGTAATATTGTATTAATTGGATTTTCTATCCATCAGTCTCTGGGTTAAGTTACCATATTTGGTCCATGGCTCCGTTGAAAACTAGTGTAAAGTAATTTCGCTAATGGTCGTTATTATATGGTTACCATAGTTGAAGCCCAACTCTGACTGATTTTGAAGGATCAAATCTGACCATGCACAGGGGAAAAAAAGAAACTTTAATTTATTTTATCTTTATTGTACCTTTATTGTATACATACACAAGCTAAATACATAACAAAAGATGAGTTACAAACTTGAAAACGTATCAATTGGCGATCTTGTCGCGCACTACGATTTCTTTCAGACAACCTTAATATGGATATTCGGTGTTTATGATTTTAAAGCAGTTTATACACTAGTAACACACCATCAACTGAATATTCAAATAATAAGTAAATAATGTAATTATTTTTTATATGTGATCGTTATTGTTAGGACAAGGTATCTTTAGAAGAAAATTAAAAGATAATCTGTAAAGTTTTTTTCAGTACCTGTACGAAACTGATGCGAACATAATTACTAAAACAAGTATATTAGATATTTAGAAAATTATGCAGTACATAGTTTGCCGAGTCAGCTAGTTTCTAATGTTAGTTATTTATTATCGAAACCACAGACGAGATTCATCACGAATTTTTATTTCCAAGCAAAGCGCTGTTTGGCTGTTATCGCTTCTGTACTGTTATTATTTCAATTAAACGATGATTATATTAGGTATATAATTCATGAATGAATTTGAATGACATTAATGAACATTTTAGAATTCAAAGCAGTAAGTTCTAACATCGGGGTCACAATTCACAAGGTTAGGCGGCTGGTCTGTTCCCCCATAAAATATTTGGTAATCGATTTAGGTTGTCAGAAATTGAACCCAATAAGCCTTTGTTGATAATTGCGTTTATTCATTGATGTCAATCTTCTACTATAATAATTTATTTCTTCAGTTATTATGTTCCTAAAACATGATGTCTTTGCAATATTGTAGAACGTTTCATGTCAAGTTAATGAGAAAGCAAATATTAAAACTGTAATTGCTCCGATGAACAAGGACAAGACTTATTATAAGTCTATAGCAGATCTTATTTTCTTAGATTAATTCATTTGCTTTTCAAATTGTCCAAAGTTATTAAAGTCAACTAGATTATGATCAAATTTTATTGACGTGACAAATTATAATTTATGGCTTTGGTGGCTGAAATTTATTTGATACCTTCTATGTTTGATGGTATTATTAAGTACCAAAGTTGAATGTAATTCATTGGCATAGTAAAAAACAAATATTGAATACGTATTAATACTTACTTGACACTATTGACTTTGTAGTTTTATTTTAGTTTTTTGCCAAAGATTTTATAAATTTACGTTTTTAACATGATTGAAAGAGAGCCATAGACACGTAATGTACCTAAATCAATTTTATCTAAAGTTTTTCATTCTACTTTTCCCAACTTCAATAATAAATCTTCAAACAATTGTTAGCACCAACTTCATAAGAAGAACTTTCACAATTCAACGGATTTTTATTGTAAATGTTTTGTAATCATCCAGCTTTTTGTAAACCTGGTATTATCACTTTTTTCTTTATTCAAAGGAATCAAGCTTCAAAGTGGTGTGTAGAAAATCTTATGTTCTTGCCTTGTCCGTCTGTCCTCACATGGCTTCCACTTGTTATTATTAGAAAGCTTTTATCTTGTATGCGTAGATATATAAATGACTAACTGTTGCTAGCGGCTCCGCCAGCGTGTATGTCCGTTATCGCGGCAAATAGTAGCTTAAATATTATTCTGACGTATAAGCTTTATTACTGTAAAGTTTCATCCAAATCCGTTCAGTAGTTTTTGCATGAAAGAGAAACAAACACACATCATTACAAACTTTCGCATTTATAATATTAGTAGGATTCAAACTTCGATAAAACGGTAAACGGTTGAATACGATATTATTGAATGGATTTTAGAACGAAGCTCCTTATGGTGCGTTGCCGAGGGGTATTCTAGCCGGCAAAAAACACACAGTAGTTACTATTTAAGACTAAGAAGACATAGATAGATAGAAAAAAGAAAATTTATTACTAACAACTAGCTGAACTCCGCGGTGATACCCGCGGTTATTGTCGTACCGAGGGTAACACCGCGGGTTAAGCTAGTCTAAAAACAGTAGGCTAAGTAACTCCTTATATCATTTCCAGTCCTAACTAAAATGTTCCGTCAAAATCGGTCCAGTCGTTCCAGAGATTAGCCGGAACAAACAGACAGATAGACGGACAGACAGACAAAAATTGAAAAATTTTTTTTTGGTATGTGTCCCGTGTACACATACAGATGCATTTAGTAAAAATCAGTTAATTGAATATTATAGACACCTCCAATTTTATTTATATGTATGTATAGAAAACGCCTTTTTTCTTTTATTTTCAAGAACAACTTCCGCCAAAGATAGTAGGTATAACTAGCCTCGTTTTCTCGTTTTTTATGTTTGACTAGCTGAACAATAACAATAAACACGGGTAACACCGCGGTGTTACCCGCGTTTATTGTTGTACCGCGGGTTACTCCCTGGATCACCAGCTACCTGCCAGTGAAAGTCCCGTCAAAATCGATCCAGCCATTCCACAGATCACCCGGAACAAAGAGACAGACAGACGTACATTTTTTTTTTAAATACGTTTTTGATATATGTACCGTGTATACATAAATATGCATTTAGTAAAAAGCGGTTATTTTAATATTACAAATAGACACTACAATTTTATTTATTTGTGTTGTGTTATTGATGTATGATACCTCTCACACTTTATTCTCATAAAAATAAATTAGGTTTTATTTATGCGTTTACCGTTTAGGTGCGGTAATATTTAAGCCATTTACAAAATAACTGTCCGTATAAAGTTCATCTCAATTGAAAATTATTATTCTCACAGGGAAACCCAAGAAAAACGAGTTCCATAATATACTGATCTTCATATTGAAATAACATTTATTTATTTACTGCCGAAGAATTTGTTTGTTTCTAATCGTGGTGTTCTAACAGTGAAAATAGTTTCAAATATATTTATATCATTTCAATTCATGACACAGGATAGAACTACAGATATTTTAAAGAAAAAGTTTTCACTATTGATTAAACAAAACTAATTCAGGACTATTTTTAGGGTGCCGTAGCCAAATGGCAAAAAACGGAACCCTTATGGATTCGTCATGTCTCTCTCGTCCTTCCGTATGACACAGCCACTTTTTTTTCGAAATTATAATATTAAAACTTGGTAATTAAGTGTATTCTGTAAACTGCATTAAGAATTTCACACAAAAATTGAAAAAAAAACAAAAAAAATTGGGGTTTCCCTATACTAAAAACTGAAACTCAAAAATTTTCTTTTCATCAAACCCACACGTGTGGGGTATCTATGGATAGGTCTTTAGAAATTATATTGAGGTTTCTAATATCATTTTTCTAAACTGAATAGTTTGCGCTTTTTTAACCGACTTCAAAAAAAGGAGGAGGTTTCTCAATTCGACCTATATGTATATTTTTTTTTATTTGTGTTCGGGGATAACTTCGTCATTTATGAACCGATTTTGATGATTGTTTTTTTAATGGAAAGGAGATGTTCCAGCGATGGTACCATGATAATTACATTAATATCTGATGATGGCATCCGAGAAAAATCGAGTCAAACCTTGAAGTTGGTTTTATGTTTGTTAAAATTGTACTTGTTTATTAAAAGAATACGTATTACGTTTTAAACTATATTTCATTACTAATCTAGCATACTCAATAATCAGAAATATAGTTGTTTTACGAATTTTGTTTACATTTTTATGAGCATGTAAATTACTACATAGATTTTTTATGGATAGATGTCTATAAATAACGTAACTTTTTAAATGGTTACAGAATACTAGTTTTATATGGATGAAGAAATGTATAGACATTGGTAAAAAGATGAAGACTATTCTATTGCCAGTGAATTCGTTGGTTCTCAAAATAATATAAATCCACTAGCTGACCCACGCAACCTCGTTTGCGCCTTATATTGCCCGTAGCGTGAAAATTTCCCCCGTTTTTGAAACATTCTTCATTGTTGCTCCGCTCTTATTAGTAGTAGCGTGATGATATATACCCTATAGCCTTCCTCGATAAATGGACTATCCAACACCGAAAGAATTTTTCAAATCGGACCAGCGGTTCCTGAGATTAGCATGTTCAAACAAACAAACAAACAAACTCTTCAGCTTTATATATTAGTATAGATTTACTCTAAGCACAAACCGTATAACACATAGTAAAACAAAGCTCAATAAATGACTACGTTTTATATACTAGATTTTGTGTTTTGTTAACGTGTCGTGTCTATGAGGCGGATAATAACATTTTGCTGGAAAAATGTTGTTCGCAATTTTCGTACTCTAAAACGTGAAAAATTATCTACAAAATAACAAAAATGGGGAAGATTTTAAAAATTTTGCTGAAGCCTCTGAACGTGTATAAACAAAAATTAACATTTGCAAATAAGTCACCTTATTAAGTCTACGAATTTCGTGAATTTGTGTAAATCTAATTTATAACTGAGAATAATGTAGCTGATTTAGGTAAAAGGACATGTACTTTAGTAATTTTAACATCAATTCTACCAAAATTTTAAAGGAGCAGAGGTTGTCTCATAATGTTCCACTTGGTGAAAGACGCGTTTATAACGTTCTTGCGTAAAATATTAATATTTCCAACACGTAAGTCTGTTTTCCTTCGAGATTATGTACTTTTAAGACTATACCTATTTATACTAATGTGTGTTATTCCATTGCCTTATTTTAAAATTTTTAGAAGAGATAAGACTCTAAAATTTGTTGTAAGAGTGAGTTTTGTAATAAGTAGAAGATAGAAACAAAATCAATATTTTTCGAAACAGATAGTTGATTGATCTAAGCACATTCTTTAACAAATTGTCGAAGGTGTAAAACAATAATGATGGGCTCATTTCTAATAACAATGTGCTTGTAGATTTTCTAATAATTTTGGATCAAGACTGAAGGCTAAATATAATATTTGTAGACTATTGGAAATTTGTTTTAGAGTTACAAATCGGAATGTTATGTGAATGTCTTTTGAACGCCCTTTACAGTGTTATTGATAACGTCTAAGCGGCATGTATTAATAAAGTATGTTTGTATAATAAAGATATACATGCCGCTTAGACGGCAAAATAATGCCTGTCAATAGCTTAGTTAATTTTATAAAATACACTGCTACTAAAGACATTGATGTAAAAAAAAAAACAGTTCATATAAGTTTTCCATTCCCAGAAACTCAATTGATGCACTCTAGAAAATTTAATATTATTTTTTTGGGCGTTGCCTGCTGGGACAACTAACGACCGATATATTTGACTGTATAACTTAGTACTTCAAATTTTAAAAAAAAATATCGAGGATGGCTTTACGAACATATATGTCAACGTATACGAACATACCCGCAAATAACGCCCAGACTCGGGACAACCATTTGTTTATTACACAAAGTGTTGTGCCAATTGTAATTATAACCCTCGACACTTTTAACTATTCTGACGTTACAGTAAGAGTAAATATTTAATTGTTACGCAATTTAAACGCCAATAAAATAGTATTGTCATAAACACGTTTTCGGAATATCATTTTAACTTTAATAATCTGTGAATTGCCTTCCTTATTTGAATTTCGCGCCACAAAATTAACACAACAAATACTAGGCGCGGTTGTAAGTACACTATTTGCTCCGTTAATGAACATTGCTTACATTCATTCCCTGCCTTTATTTTTAAAAGCCTCTAATGAAAACGATTTTAGGATATATAAATATGATACCTTATACTTCTGATGTAAACTGGTTTCTTGCGTTGGAAATATGCGTCTATATAAAGAAGAAATTATCATAAAGAGATACTTTAAAACAGTTAATTCTGCCAGTCAGATCTTAGAATTTTAACAAAGCACGTATGGTTGAGTAATGTATCAGAAACCTATAAACTTCATATTTCTCATCAATTTTAATAATGGCATTGGAGACTATAGTAAATATTATTAAACTGATATCTCAGTTTAATAATATTTACTAGTGGCTGACCCTTTCACAATTACACAGTTAGTTTAGTTACTGCCAATGTTTCTATTTATGTTTAGATATTTTGCAAATTTAAAATATGAATCTAGCATTTTGTGACTTTGTACATACATTAAATATTTTATAAAACTTTGGCAAAACGGATTTAATTAAATAAATTCTCTAATGAAACAATATCTAATAATAACGAGTAAATTTACATAATCTGTTTTAGTAGATATTTTTCCCATTAAATTTTTTGGTATAAGCTAGGGCAAATAAGGCATTGTCAACTCCCATGGATACTTACGAATCATAAATGCATTGTGTAGGTTTTGAGTGAAGCCTATTAGCCTGAAGAATTGTTAGTATACAAGGACGCGGTATTGGGCCTTCGGTTATTCGGTATAACGAAATGAAATAATGAAATACCACCGGTTCCCTGATAACTTTATATAATTGTTTAATTTTCTTAATAAATGAAGGTAATAAAACTCCGGCTGAGACTGCTTGTATGTGTCGAAGCGTGGCTCCTCATGGCGAAAGTAATACCCACAATGTATTACCTAAAAATAGGATTTAATCCCAAATACAAGTTGAAACATCTCTTTCTATCAATCCACTATTATCTAAATCGAGGTGTCTCTTATATATATAACGATAAGTTAATAACATTGTATATGTTACTAGCTGCCCCGGCAAACGTCGTTTAGCCGTAAAAAAATATTTAAGGGTATAAAAAATAGATGTTAGCCGATTCTCAGACCTACTGAATATGCATATAAAATTTCACGAAAATCGGCCAACCGTTTCGGAGGTGTATGGAAACTAACACTGTGACACGAGAATTTTGTATTTAAGAAGATTTATCTGAGGTATCATTACAATAGTCATCCAAAATAGTTGTTTTCAAGTATCAATGTTTAGACAAAATTGTACTTAAAGAACCTACCAATACCTTAATTATGTTCATATTTATTTAATCTGTTCCACCATTTATTGCTTACGAGGCTCAGATTTAAGCCGTCTTGGTTGTAAAATTATATTTACTGTTGATACATTTTGAATGATGAATATTTCAATCAATTTATAAATTACGGTTTAATTTTAATAGTAAAACGTCAACACAAAGTAGAACTAAATATCTATTTACTTAATATAGTTTTGCTTTCAACGTTATTCCTCAGTTTCGGCTGCCAGTTACATGCCACTTTAACATTGAAAGCATTTCAATTATATTCCTTCGGGATATCTCGTGTCTTGGATTTCCATCGGGTATTGCCATTGTTTTTTAATAGTTTTTCTTTAATACAGGTATTTAAGCAATGTTTTACATGTTGGTACTATATAAACTTCCTTTATAATAATTAGACTCAAACATGTCACATACGGTTGATTGATGCCTAACTATGTAGCATTGTGTTCATCACACAAAAATTTGTCAAGCTCGAGCTTGGAATTCAGGATCACAATTTACTACACCAAAACACCCCTCAATTTTCCTATTTGATGCATTTCATTAAAAAGAAAAATTCATTAGATCCCGACGGAGACTAATTGAAACGTCTCATTACGAACAATTACGTACCTTCCTAGCGCGTTTCTTTTTCTCTTTCCCTCGCTATATATTACCCCATTTAATAGTGAATAAGTTTAAATTACACACGGCCCTGATAATTACGTTTCGACAGATGTTTTGAACATCAGCCATCCATTTATTTTGTGGAGACGTAATGTATTAGCGGTTAGCTTTGAAGTCAAATTTGAACGTAGCAGACGTTTAAATTTTTAAAATGTTAGGACCAGGTAATACAGGTTATAAATAAATACAAAACGTCAACTTTTAATGATTTTGATTAACACAAGGTGACTTTCAAATTACAAATTGATGTTCTTTAATGTTTTCGCCTTAAAATCGGTAAAATTGCTTTTGGGATGTATACACTTTGTCGACTATAAAATCTAAAGAAATAAAATTAATAAAATTCTTCTTCAGCTTAGAGTCATACATATCATTCACATTTATCTAGCCTTTACCAGTTGTAATATGAATAATAAACAAAACACTTAATGAGAACGAATCATTAAAAAGTGCTTCAAATATACACTTCCCCCAAATTAAAACAAATATTTTAATCAAAAATAACGTGTTCTATTTGTAAAAGTGAACGTAACATCCTCATAGCGTCAGTGTATCACTAATAGTTAAAAACCCCAGAATATTTTTATAGAGGAATAAACCACTTGTCGTTGTCTTTATAGTAAATAAATTAAGACTAAGCGAAGTGGAGCGAAACGTCATCTGTACTACCGGCTGCCCGCACCACACGCTTGTCATAATTAACCTTGTCTACTGAACTCGCTCTTGATCTTGACAATATGGCAACCGAGACGATAAATAAAATTACTAGAAAAGCTTTTCAAAGTTTTTACGTTGCGGATTAAATGGACGTTAGAGTGCAGCTCTGGTAGACTAATACTTTATCTTTCTGAATTTGATGAAAATTGTTTCAACGTGCAAAAAATATTTTTAAAAGTACTTTATATCATGTATCTGTCTACTTTTTTTGTTGTAATCTGCCATCAGTCCTTACAACTATAAGCAGATGTGTTGAGTGGAGAGAGAGTTATTTGGGTAGTTTGGGCCAGTGCCCTAACACCTTGTATCAAAATAGAACATTGGCTCTTTTCAGATGATTTATTTGATTTAGAATCAAAAGGAAATTCGGAAGGGGATTTGGATGCCCTTCTAGTCACTGTGAATATTTTCCAGAAAGCTTTTTAGCTTCTTTAGCACCAGTTTTCATGTTAAGTTACTCATGAATCCCAGAGTTCCGAGTAAACCAAGGTGCATCATATATGGTCCGTAGGATGTAGCTTTGCGTTCTTTGTAGGCAGAGAATTTTTAACTTGCTAGCTGACGATCAGCTCTGAGTTTGTTGCTCAGAGAGAGGTTAGATTGTCTTTCTCGTTCTTTCTTTCAAGTAACCACAGGTGATTTCTGAACCTGTTGTTAATTTCGTCGTATTTTTCATGTTATAGACTTTGAAACAATGTTTCATGATAGATTTTATGAAATCAAAATATTTACTTTTAAAGTCTTTCAACAATTTCAAAGTTCAACAAAGTTTGTATTTTGCTTGTTTGTAAAGAACTTGAAACTTTTGTGTATGTGTATATTTTAAGTAGTACCACAAATCAATAAAGTAGTTTCAAAACACATGAACAAGACAATATTTTAACGACAGGCGGCTCGATAAGGGTTTAAGTCTCGAACATTTACATCGCTTTAACGACATCGCTTTCATTTTACAAGAAATTAAAGCTATTATATAAATACTCAGCTGTCTTCGAGTAATTAGATGTTAAATTCCTTGTTTCCTATTGTTTTCTAAAAATCCTATTCTTTTCTGTTTATTTTTAATCGACTTAAAAAATGGAGGAGTGTTCTTCGATATCAACTGTATTTTTTTTATGTTTGTTACCTCATAACTTTGGACTGGGTAAACCGATTTTGATGATTCCTTTTTTATTTGAAAGCTGGTGCTTCCAGCTCTTGAACTTGAGTAAGTGAAGTCTTTTTTGTTAAAATTGTATATATAATTGTATTAGCATAAGCACTGAAAATTGTAATGGTTTAATAATGCTGTATTTAAGAGTTTATGAGTTTGAACGACCATCTTTAAGTTTCGTACCGTATCATATTAAACCTGTACTTGTACCATGGAAAGCAGACTGTTGATTAACATACTTATATATTTCTAAATACATACATCATACTTACTATAGATAAATCCCACCCAGATACAGAACAAATAATTGGATTCTCCACACAAATATTTGTCCTGCATGGGAATCGAACCCCTGACCTTTGACTTAGCAGTTAGGTTCACTAATCACTAGATATAAATTGTTTTTATAGTAGTATAGGCTACCAATGTTTTATTGATTTATAACAAGATGTGTCAAGAAAAAAATTAACAAAAAAGAACAGACTTCAAGAACTCAAACATAAAAAATATAGTCAATTTGAGAACCTCCACCTTTTTGAAATCGGTTAAAAAACAGAAAACTAGCTTACTTGGGAGTTTATTAGCGCATATGCGCAAGTGTCTAAAATCTTTAAAGACAGAATAGAGTGGTGTTTCATATTTGTTAATACGTCACAAATATTTTACAACACACACACGTTTTACAAATACATACAATGAAAACGTAAAACGTATCGTGTACATTTGACGCTCTTTGGTCATGCAGTGAACTTGTCAACACTATCTTGCGATGAGTGTGTTGTGTGATATCATAGCCATGTGACACCGCTATTACTAGCTTGGCTCCAATACTACTACGGCGACAAACCCCAGCCGTTGGCACCATCCCAGATTGATACCAGATGACAGACGAACGAACGTAGTCAAGCATTGTAAATTGTCGACATTGAATAGATAATCTTTATTTACAAAAGATACATTTTAGGTCGAGTGAGTAGGCTACTAGAACTATTTCTTTATTTATTAGATTGTGATGAAATTTCTCTAGTTCTTTTTTCAACACCAATGTGGGAGTATTACATTATCTCACAATAATATAATTATATTTACCAAAGTCGCTTCTCTATTTTAAGTCTAGTTACGATTCTCGAGGATACATTTTTAGGAGTGACTAACACTCTAATGCAGCAGCAAAAAAGTTATTTATGATATAAACGAAGTAGCAAAAGTTAATTCTAAATATTGTTAGGTTTCATCACAAAGTACGATTCTGACCCGCGCAGGTATTATTCATCTCAACTATTGCACACTAGTCCGATTTGAAATTTTTTTCCAGTATTAGATAGCCCATTTATTGAGGAAGGCTATAGGCTATATATCCTCACGCTAAGACCTACAGGAGCGGAGCAACAATGAAGAATGTTACAAAAACGGGAGAAAATTATTACGCTACGGGCAATAGGAGACGCAAACGAGGTTGAGTGGATCGGCTCTAGTACTCTGGTACTCTATAAATTAGAACTAACAAGCAAAATGTTCATTTCCATACCTATTTTTAAGTGCTATAATATAGCACCTATTCAAAAATGGGATGACGTATATGTACATGCACATATCTTCTAACATACTATCCTTCATAATGTTCTTTGAAAAATCTCCTATCATTAACCCCTCTCGCTTACGAACATTTTTATTTTACACATTGATCGCATACAAAATGGTAACGAGTCAAGCTCGTGATCGCATAAATCAATAATAACGATAACGTATCGAAATTTAAAGAGTACTTTGAACGATCAACTTTTGATGTAAATGGAGGCAGGTATGTAAGTAACGGTAATATCATTTCAGTCAAGACCTAACGAGCCTTGTAATAGCTTTTTATACAAACATCAATTATAATCGTGTCGCTTTATAACATTTTTTATTTTACGTTTATACGTATTACATAAATACTGATGTACGTCAGATTAATACGTATTCTGATAAAAAGAATATAGTTCGTAGACACCTCTTCGGATTATTAATAATAATAATAATAATAAATATTTCGGACATCTAACACACAACGCCATCTAGTCCCAAACTAAGCAGAGCTTGTATTATGGGTACTAGACAACTGATATGAATACTTAGATACTTTTTTTTGTAAATACATACATATTATACATAGAAAACACCCAAACTCCGAAACAAATATTTGCAGATCATACAAACATTTGTTCCGACCCGGGAATCGAACCCGAGACCTCAAGAACAGCAGTCGCGTACGCTACCACTGCGCCACCGAGGCAGTTAAGTTTTATATTATTGAATTAGAACAAAATTATCAGAATCGATAATTGTATAATGTTTCTTTCATTTTATTAATTTCAAATCGTATGATGCTCAAACCAAAAAAAAGGAAAATAAATACATACATTTATTTATTGATATCCATTTACTACGGACCTGACACACCTCTTTTGCTTCGTCCACAATAATCAGTTTCTGAAAAAATACAGTACAGTAGCAATAATATATTACCTACACTCAAAAATCAGGTTTTAAAAGTACAGAGCAGAAATAAGGAGTTGATGACAATTTGTAAAGTGTTTTCTTCAATTGCAGAGCTCACAACAAGATAGTAAGAATTTAAAGACAATTTTTACTTAGAGTTAAACGTGCTTTTAAAGTTGAAAATAAATTGATTGATCCTCATTGCCAATTGCCATTCCAATTATGTATACAGTGGATACAGTTACAGTAGTACAGTACAGGACTGTTTGACATGAGGAAAGAAGAGAGCTTTGCATGTTCCTCTGTCAAAATAGTCAGTTGATGACATCAACCAATCCCCGTCTCAGAAGAGCCGTCGACTTCTCAAACTGAAATGGGTATTAATCTTTGAGTAGATACTAATTTATTTTAATATAAGTCGACGTCGCCTTTATCATTACGAAACATGGTTTATCCCTTGACATTTTAATTATTTACTTTGTCTTTAGTGATAAAGTGTATCATTTCTAGAATATTGGTATATAAGAAAATTAATCATTACAATGTCAATCAAGTAGATTTTGTTTGAAATAATAATTACGATAATACAAGTACTGAAATTCAATGACAATAAAATGAGACGAATAAGAAATACATCATTTAATTTCTAACAAAAAAACTTCTAGTAAGTATCTCAAAGAAACATATTCTTTGAGATACTTACTAGAAGTTTTTTTACGAAGTTTCATGATGATCGATTAAATAGTTTTCGCTTGAAAGCGTAACAAGCAAACTTACATTCACATTTATAGTAATAGATATAACCCGGGTTATTGTTACGAATATATTGACACTTTAATAATTTAAACTGGTGCAGTAATTTAGGCGCTACGCTGGAACATACTATCAAACATATACTGTCGACACAATTACCCTTTCTTTTGCCTTGGCTGTAGACGTATAGAACGTTATATCCCTGAAATGTGTTGAATGCAAGATATAATAGATAGAATATAAAAGTAGAAATTTAAATGTTAGATAGACTTTCAGGCGTATTAATTTATATTTTAAAAAAATGTCATAGTAGTATCTAAGCCCAATTACTAAGTATTGTTATAAACATTCAGATAATACCATTTATACTTTCTTAATGTTTTATCTCTCAATATATCTTGTAACTAGTTAAAATGTCTAAGCCAAAGAACCTAAACAGATATTATTATATATAATATTTTGTAACTCATTAAAATTGTTTGATAAAAGAACCTAAAACTATGTTAATAGAAATCAATTTATCTTCATAATATTTATTCATTTCAGTTTTGTAGCTCTCTCATTCTTGTACTAAATATCTCATTTACTACAGCTTGAGATACTGATAAGAGAGCTAAATGTCTTCGGAAATTAAAATAATTCACTATTGTCTCGAAGACACGAATGTAAAACATACAATTCGTTAGTTACTAAGGTACTAAGGTAAGGTAAGTGGACTAAGTAAAAACTAAGCCTCTTAACTTTCAAACTTGGCACTTTTAAGGATCTATTCATGAAGCGAAAAGTTTTATAAAGTTTCTTAAAAAGTACTTACTTTCATTTCTTATTACTTAAGAAATATTAATTTTATAAACTTTTTTTCTAAATATCATGAACAATTTGGTGACGAAAAAGTTGTCAGAAGCAAACTAACGGTATTTAGTTCTTTTCTATACAAATAAATAAAATTGGAGTGTCTGTTTGTAATATTAAAATAACCGCTTTTTACTAAATGCATATGTATGTATACACGGTACATATACCAAAAATGTAGTCAAATTTTTTTTTGTCTATCTGTCTGTCTGTTTGTCTGTTTGTTCCGGGTAATCTCTGGAACGGCTGGACGGATTTTGACGGTTTTTCACTGGTAGGTAGCTGATGATCCGTGGAGTAATTTAGGCTACTTTTTTCAGACTAACTTTGTCACGCGGTGTTACTCGCGGTACAACAATAACGGCGGGAAACACCGCGGGGTTCTGCTAGTATTCCTATAAACTTCTAAACTAACTTATTTTTCTTTTTTTATATATTTTAGCTTCCAAAATGACTTTGCTTTGTCTGATGGAAAGCATAAGCAGAATCCAGGAGTGTGTAGTGGTCACCATACTCAATCCAAGTAGGTACAATGCAGCATGGTGATCAATACTATGGCGGCCTAGTAAGATGCTTTATCACGTTCCGCTTGAAGGGCCCGGGTTCATAGTGGGGCATACATACCTTGGGGAAGCAATATAAATTTCTAATGGTTGAACTTTGTTATTATTTAAGCAAATACTTTATTGAAATCTTTAGAAATATAAGGAATAGTTTTATCATTTCTTTTTTAATTTGCTTCTAAAACATGATGTAATGTGAAATGGTTGAAGTTTCAAATATATATATACCCGATTAAAGAAACGTGAATGAAAATATTTCAAGTTCGTTTGAAATTTCTGTCCTAAAAAAATTCTGCCACCGAATATAATACCGCTAAGCCAAAGAAGGTGACATTATTCAAAAACTGTTTTAAAAACGGTTAGGACAAGAAACTATCTAAAAAACATCTTTCAAAGTAAAAATTATGTAAAAAGGTATATAAAAACGTATTCAAAATCATCTCGAGTCCGAAAGACGTTTGATCTATAACAATTTTCTCAAGCGGGAAAATAAACAAGAGGTGGTTCTTATTATGTTTAAAAATCTCAATTTTATCTGGTCCGGGGTTATTTTTAGCATCGAACACAAAAATATTCATCACGATGAGAGTGAGGTAAAAGCTATAAACTCATGTGACAGTCAGCCTACAGCAATAGTTCCAAAGCGTAATGCTGCCTTTGAGGATTTACAGGTAAAAAATAACACTACATAAAACTTGAGAAACAAATTTATGTTAGTGTCATACGAAAAAGTACCTGCATGTAATGTTTTGTCTGCGAGATGGGCGAATGGATATACATAAATTTGCTTTGTAGTTTTCTGTTCTTTGGAATGTTTCATCACGATTTTCATGCAATTCCCAATTACGAGAACGGCTGAACCGATTTAGAAACGAAAAGTCTTCCTAGATAATTCCTTTGACATGCAGATTCGGAATTTATAATGACAGCCTGGAGATGTAGAGTGAGCTCTTTAAATATTCTTGAATGCTTTGTAAATTATGCATTCTCCCTTTAACAGACACCGTTTGGTAAAGTCTAAAGTAAAACTGGAAATATATACCACACTAGCCGATCCACGTAACCTCGTTTGCATCTCCTATTGCCCGTAGCATGTTAATTTACTATTGGTGCTCTGCTCCTATAGGTCTTAGCGTGATGATATATAGCCTATAGCCTTCCTCGATAAATGGGCTATCTAACACTGAAAAAAATTTTCAAATCGGACCAGTAGTTCATGAGATTAGCGCGTTCAAAGAAACAAACAAACAAACAAACTCTTCAGCTTTTTATATTAGTATAGATTCTGTCAAAAAAACTAGGTACTCCACTCTCTACTACAGATGGTGTTCAATATAAATTTTACGATTCGTTTAAAGTTAATGTTATGTCTACACATTTAGACTCGTCTCATGACATATAAATAAATACTATGTTTAAGTGACAAAAACTCTTTAGCAATATTAACATTCGTGCATAAGACAAGGAAATATTTTACGAAATAAAAAAGTTACTTAGAAATAATAGCCTATCCTCTAAATGAGATTAATACTCATAAATAATTTAAAAAATAAGAAGAATCTCGAGTTTAACAAGATTGTTGTGTTTACTTCGCCCGAGGCATATCCGTCTCAAAAACTGTTTGATGGTTACTGAGGGTAAGATTTTGGTTCTTCACTATGACTTTGACATCGAAGAAAAATCCATGAAGTGGTAAAATAACACACAAACATTATTTCAAAAAATCAAACAAGTAGTGTTGTAGCTGAGGAATTAATTACAGTCCTTTCAGTACAGACCTAACTCCTAATAATTAATTAGAGACCCTCACTTCTTTCAGCAAAAGACATTGAACACACAGTACAAATGTTACATTTCCGAAATATTTATTTATGGACATACATACATCTATACTAATATTATAAAGCGGTAAACTTTGTGAGGTTCAAAGGGTAATTTTTAGATCTACTGAAACGATTTTGACAATTTTAACCAATAGAAAGCCACATTATTTACGAGCTACATAGGCGTATTTACCCGAAAAATAATTACCGCATAGCAAAGAGGGAGCCAAGCCAACATTCATGACATGAGAAAAATGTCTTTTGATGAATTAAGTGTCCCATCCTTTGAATATACAACATACATATGAAAATGCAGAGCTAAGTGAAAATAAATCCATCTTGTTGTAATAGAATGCACCACTCGTCACAATAGTCGTCAAGCTGTGCTTGTTATCGTTCGGCTTCTTTACGAGGGAAAATCTTTTCTAGCTACGACGTGTTTATTATCCTTAATTGAAGCAAACTACAATACTGTCAACAGTTCCATTACTACTCAATCTTGATACAGTCTATTAATTAATAAATTCAAAGGGCTTTTATTGTCTTCTTTACCCGACTAGGGTGAAGCCAAAAGGAAGGGTAGTAGTTTTGGCAGTTTACATGTGTATGTTCTATCGTAACGCCTAAACAAATGACTTAATTTTCATTAATGAAAAATAATGTTAATGTTTTCGGACATCTAACACGCAACGCCACATTGTCCCAAGCTAAGCAGAGCTTGTATTATAGAAACTTGATAACTGATATAAATAACATATACATTGTACTCTTTTCCGATCCGAGCATCGAACCTGAGACCTCAAGCACAGCAGGCGTATACGCTACCACCGCGCTATAAATTCGTACAATAGATTCGTAGTAATGGCCCGAGTGACAGCATTATAAATGTCAAAAGTTTTAGGTAAATATTACCCTCATGGTTATTTGGTGTTCACACTACTCATATAATTATGTAAATTAGAGACTCACGCGATTTCTGAAAGGAGACACTAGTGTCAAATCACTTTGACTTTATTAAAAGAATCATACATATAATTTAAAACTTTTTCTGTTCATATATAAGTCAGAAATTGTAAGCTCCGTACACCTGTCCTGAAAAATACTAATTTCTCTTATATTTGTCCCAAAATATACCCAACATAGGTACATGAAAAGATCCTCTTCCGTTCTGAGTGATTTATGGCCAATTCAGTGCTAAGCTAAACAGAGTGTAGCAACACCGTGACTGAGATAGATACGTAATAAGTTAACAACGTCAGTCTCATGTTTCGTTTATCTCTGAAGTGCCATATTTATTATTTACGCTCCGCATCTATTGTTATTTTCTTCTGATTTAGCTTGTTTTAGACCTTTTCATTCTATACAAAAATATACTAACAGAGAGCTTTGCCATTTTAAATTCTGATAAAAAAAACACCAAAAAGGGATTCTTTTTTAACACATAAACTGTTCATATTGAATAAGAAAGTTAAAAAAAAAAAGGTTGGGTACGTCCATTTTTTTTATATAAGCAGCTTTATTGAACACCACTTAAATAAAATTTTAAAAAATACAGTCGTAACTACATGAAAAACTACAAAAAATATTTTATTATCCAGTACCATGCCATAAATATTAATAGACCACATACCCTATTTAAAAAAAAATTAAGCATTCTTTCAATAAATGTAAAAATGGGCAAAATACGCTTTAAACCGGCAAACAATCATATAACAAACCTTTTCAACTTTATTAAATTAGTACAACTTCTGTACATTTGAACCTAATCGTGAATAATAAATTTCACTCAGTGTAACATTTCAACTCTAGTAGATAAAACATTTAGGTTTAAGCATCAATTCAATTATTTCCACTAAAGATGTACAGTCAAACGAGAATAATTGGAGTGAAGGAAGTAAAATTAATGGAAATCTTTTTTGGTATTGCATTCATATAATGAGCTTGCTTTTGAAGCTTATACATAAGTTAATACAATAGAATATTAGTGAAAATGTATAATGAATAAATAAAGCTTGTGCAAGAAATCAACGAAATCTTATTTTTTCGGACACAAACGTGAGCTGAGCGTAAAGCATGTTTTAAGCAGGTTAGCGGGTGTCCATGTGCGGCGGTAATCGGTTACCATCAGGCGATACGTGTGCTCGTTTGCCACTTGTACCATAAAAAAAAGATGATTCAAAAATTATATCATAAGACAGGTACTTAGCAAAAATGTAATCATGAAAACTATATGAAACAGCGAACTAATCAATTTTCAGGTCATAATCTTGCTGCAGGAATAATTTTACATTAAATAAATTCTGACCCTAGTTAGGATCCAAACATCATAAACTTTTACTCACTACAGTTTACAAAAAGGTCACTCAACATTACAAAAATAATTATTATAACTCTATTACTCAATTCTATCCCAGTCAAATATATAAATGCAACGAGAACTATTACTTGAAATTAATATTGAAAATCAATTTTATCTGTACTATTATAAGGTGAACAAGGACATATTTTTCAAATTTACGTTTTTTCTTATTAAACTTTTATTATCTCTATTAAAATAAAAACTTGGTTTTGTCAAAATAAACACTGACATTACTAAAACTTTTGTTTTTAAAAGTGAAAACATGTATCCAATTTCTAAACAACATCACACTAAACACGATCTCTTCTATACATTTATCTGTATATTCAGAAACAATTTCAGATAAAAGAATATTGTACTACCCTAACTTTTCGCCACCTGCCTAAGCCTTCTCTAAAATTACTCAACCATAAAAAAAAACTAAAAGAAAAAGTGAGCTGAAAGCAAATTCAGTCAGATCAAAACTACTATCAAATTCTATTTGATAAACAATATTTGCTTTTATAACCTGCTAAATATTCAGTTTGTCAAATTGAAAGTTTACTCTCGATATTCGAGGGATAATCTTCAATGTCTATTGAAAACAATATTTAGGTTCGGGGTTAAGAGGTAACTTTACGCAAATTGCTGTCAGTGATAGCTTTGGGCTCTTAACGTCATTTACAAACCTTTTACCTCATTATATTAGGTAAACGAATACCAGAATCCACTCTGAATAATTAGTGAAATCTGGCGTGTAGCGAACTTATAACCAGATATTTTATTTATTGTTATGGCTTCTTGTATAATTAATAACATTTTACACTGACCGTTTTAATATTATACATCTTGATTTTTACAAATAAATTAATTTGAAATGTCTGTTTGTAATTTCAAATTTACATCTTTTCACTAAACTCATATGAAAGTTTATACGGTACTTACAACAAAAAAAACAATTTTTAAATTTTTTGTCTTTCTAATCGTCTGTTGTTTCGGCAATTCTGTGGAACGGCTAGACCGATTTTGACATAAGTTGCATTGGCTAATAGCCGATGATGTAAGGAGTAACTAAGGCTTTTTTAGACTAACTTCGCTCCGTGGCCTAACCCGTGGTTGTTGTTGTAAAGGCACAAAAAAACCATCACGGGTAGCAATATAATAGTTTGAATCAATAGACCACTATTAAATTATAAAAGATTAGACAAAAACAACAATGTTTTAATTATAAATTCTTTGTAATATCGACATTCATATTTCGCAAGTTTTAAACTAACATTTACAGTGAACAAAATAACATCTGATTTGAATAACCTAAGGTTAACTCACTTAAACAGCTTCCGAACTAAAGCCTTTGGTCAACAGTTTATTAAATTTACGTCTATTTTGCATATGTAAAAGCTTCTCAGAAATTTTGAATGTAATTCCATTTCCTTCCCACGTCACATACAATAGGTCGCCCGAACTGTGAGTTTGACTAACAGATATTTTAGTGTGACTACACTAAAATGTTACAGTATATTGCAAAGTTGTATTCCAATATTTAGTTTTGATTTAAATTTAGTTGATGACGCTAACTTAAATAGGCAAATGAATTAAAAAATGTTTGTCATATCAACATCAGATTTATCTATCAATACAGAATGATTGATTAGTAATTATTTATCTATACAGTTTTTATTAGTTTACATAAATATACTTTTGGAAAATACATACATATTTTATACAGAAAACATCAAAAGATTGCAGCCACTTTGTGGCATTTGGTCCGACCCGGGAGTCAAATCCGAAACCACAGTTAGTTCGAAGCCTATATTGTTATACGTAGAGGATCTAATATTAAATATACGTATGTATACACTTCGTATTCTTAATTCATCATCACATGGACAGTCATCAAATCATCATGGTGTCATCATCATCAACAGTCTGTAACAGTCCGCTGCTAGACATAGGCCTCTGTTTAGAAAGGAGATTTTGATCTACTATACCACGTTGACCAGACGTGTTGGTCCGGACCACGTCGCTTCTTACGACACCCATGGGGTGAATAGAGGTTTTGACACTTTATATTCCGAATACATCACCACACGGAGGATAATCAGATGTTTTAAAATCGATGACATCAACATAAAACTTTAGAAGCTATTGTTTCTAAAACAAAAAAATGATTCATTTAAATTGGCTAGCCTATAAATTAATCGTCTGCCAAGGATGGGTTGCAAAAAACGCTGATATTCAAAATCTTCAGTAACCAGGTCAGCTTTAGTAGGCAGATCAATGACAATATTTTAGCCTTATGGTCATGAATCATGCTATTAAGACCTTTAAAGGAACAACGCTTTTAAGAGCAAAATATTCATACATTACAATTAGCTTTAATGAATAATTATATTTATTTTGAATTCTCCGGGTGACTTCAAATAATTAAAACATTTCAAAAAGACAATACAAAAAACATAAAGGTAAATAATTTGTAAATCTTGACATGCATATGACTATTGGATCAAGTATAGTTTTTCTTTTTCACAATTACTTCTAATTTGCTTAATAGTACGCTAAGATTATACTTGTATATTAAAAACAACTGGTGAGAAGTTCCCTCGACCAAAACCAATTCTGTTCGAAGCTAAGTCAAATTGAACTTCGAATCGATTTATCATAGTGCTATGTATATATTTAAAGTTTTGCGTCTATACGGATTCCTTTGAGAACTACACTCGTCTGAAGTCTGCCCCGTACACAGTAGTGGAGTCACGGCAAACTTTAGAACAGTCTTTAATAATTCACGTCATATCACACGGTTAACTATTGAGGTATTCCGCTGTATAAAATAGATTTAAATATTTCTTAAAAGCTCTCTGATTCCAAACTACTTAATTCCTGCGCTATGGTAACTAGACTGCTGATAAACATGCATGTAATAATAAACAGGGCCTTTATTTGAACATATGATACTCTTTAATTCGCGTATTTGATGCTTTTTTTTATAATATACCAGAGGTCCATAACCCCAACCACTCCCCCCATCCTCCTGCCTATCCCCCAAAGGCCGGCAACGCCTCTGGTGTTCCGGGTGTCCATGGGTGGCGATAATCGATTACTATCAGGCGATACGTATTCTCGATTGCCACCAGTATCATAAAAAAAAAGATTAAAATATTTCATAAGACAGGTACTTAGCCAAAATGTAATCATGAAAACTATATGAAACTATTCTATAAAAAAAAATTCAAATCAAAATTTTATCTTGAGTAGGAATCGAACCTTCCAACTTAGCCATCAGGGTCACTAACCATTAGAGTACTAGGTCCGTCGTATTATGTTACAGTATTATTTATGGTTTAGTTTATTAAACTCATGGAACATATGAATTAAACTGTAGTTCTTTGTGATGAAAACAATGCGCAATATGCCCCTCAGCTCAATCACCAATATGTCAGATAAAGTTCTCTATTAGAATTTTAAGTGTTCGATCAGTCAATCACATGACGTACATATCGCAGAGAGCAAACAAACATGGGCTTCCTCTTACCCAAACCAACGAATGATAAGGGAACGGTTGCCAAACAGATTAATAGTTTATGACGTGCCAATCCATCACAATAATCCGATTTGTTTGTTAGTGTTTCATGAAAAAACAATGGGCAAAATCGATTTTTTATCAAATAGGTATATTGGTAAAACAAGTAAATTGTAAGAATTCCTGGCAATAAATTGTGAAGCATCTTTAACATTGTGATCCACTTTCTAGACGCACTAAACATAGAACAGCAATGTCTCGAATACAGTTTAACCCTATGTAGTACAATTGTGGATTATTTTTAAGCCCTTCAATTCTGAAATGTTTTGTAATAAATGTGCCAAACATAGATATTGCTATACTATATGTTTCTGTAAATTTCTTTTACACATGTTACACATAGAAGTTTACATAAACATATAGTGTGTACAGTGTAAAGGTTATGTATTCTCTACAAGATTTCAATTGACGTTTCCAATATGAGAGTGATTAAGCTCATATAACAGTGTTAATTTTGTTAAGCTAGCAAACCACATTTATGCATCTGTGAAACTGAAGTGTTGATTAAACCTTACGTATCTCAAAACGGTCTCTCTAACTGGTCTCTTAATGGTCAACTCCGTCCTCGTACCGGTTCGGGCCCAGATGAGGTGTCTGGGCCTGGTCCTCGACGGTAGGTGGCTCTTCGATGAGCACTTCCGATAGCTTGGTCCTACGCTGGTCGACGCTGCCTCTGCCCTTGGGCGACTTTTGCCCTAGTAGACAGCTATAGCGCACGGTACACGTATGGTACAGGTAAGGATTCTCGTACAAAGAATACGGGAATCCTTGCCTACATTCTACCAGTCAACTTTTCACGTATTTTATATGAAATAAAGTCACGACCAAGCGACAGTAGCAACAGTTTACGATAATCAAAGGGTTCATTATAACGACCAGAGTGCTAACAAAAGATAAGATTCAGATAAATGCGCTTTATTACACTTCAAAAATATTGATACACACCCACAATATGTTTTACATCGCGTTAAAACGATTGTTTCGTTACCAGGACTAATAAGTAAATACTATTATTTAGATTATATACCTACTATGTTATCAGAAATAATATTCAAATGATTGTGATATTTGATTTTTGCTCACTTTTCCAAGTTTTGATGTTTCAAAACACATGCAAAACACGTTATTGTAAAGACGATCTTAGTTTTAAAACTAGTTGACTTGGACGATACCAACCGACATTTATTCATCATCATCACCATCATTAGCCTTAAACAGTTTTTGCTGAAAATAGGCCTCTCATTAGAAAAAATATTTTACTAACTATACATTTCTTACCCAAATCTTGTCGTTATAATAAAAAGAATTGCTCTAAGATCAAAATCAAATCTTTATTGCCAACTAAGTTTACATTTTGTGATCTTATCTATATCTATACTAATATATAAAGCTGAAGAGTTTGTTTGTTTGTTTGAACACGCTAATCTCAGGAACTACTGATCCGATTTGAAAATTTCTTTCAGTGTTAGATAGCCCATTTATCGAGGAAGGCTATAGGCTATATATCATTACGCTAGGACCAATAGGAGCGGAGCACCAATGAAAAATGTTTCGAAAACGGGGGAAAATTTTCACGCTACGGGCAATAGAAGACGCAAACGAGGTTGCGTGGGTCGGCTAGTAATATAGATTTAACTGTACGTTTAGCCTAGTGGTTTGAGCGGTCGCTTCCTACTTTACCGTGTAGTGGGTTCAAATCCTACATGGGACAACAGTTTGTGTGATTCACAAATTGGTGTTTTTGTGTCCGTTGTATGTATGTTTGTAGAGTCCCCCGCGAAACAGGATTTATTCCTAGCACGGGAGTTGTAAAAAAAACACGTTAGCGCTATTTTAGTTAGAACTGTAGTAATTATTCTAATGAGGTTATGTGGTTAAATATATATGATACAATCACTATTACTTATTCTCATTGGCAAGTAAAGGATACCCTCTTTGAAAGGGGTTGTTTCTGACATATTTTACTTGTTACGTCTTTGGTGGGATAATTTCCTTTTGTTGTTTCTATAACATCCTAAACTAACTGCTCGGAAATGTCGAATGCTTTAAAGACTCCTTTACTAACTTCAAAAGTATCACGTTCCATAATATGTAATTATGTTTAAAGAATTATACGTAATACGACTAAATTATGTTTCGTCAGTGGTAATACCTACCTATTCTGAGCTTTTTGATTCCGGTAGAACTAAGTCCTTTTTCATACAGATTTACGTAAAGTTTAAAGTAACGAACAATTCAGTTAAATAATCCTTTGTTTTCGTGCCTGTCTCATTATGCATTCTCTCTGAGAAATTAATAAGTATTCACTAACCATTTTAGTATATTCAGAAAGCTCAATAAAGTGTGTCATGATTTCTACAAAACGAATCAATTAATTATATTCGATATCCAAAACTTTCAAAGTATATGAATACATATATATTCATAAATTCCATATCTTTCTTAATTTCGATACCATACGTAGAAGATGCGAACTGAAAACTGTTATATAGCAATACCTTTCAGTTATTTTGGTCAGATACGTCTAATGAGGATTACACCTCAAACCGCAAGGGAATGGTGAGTTTTCCTCCACATCAAGTTAGTTTCCTATGGCTTAAAATAAATAGATGATGCAACATCTCTGAACAAAAAGTGTAATTAAAATTTGGATTGGTAAAAGTTTCATAAATGTCGTAGATAATTATAAGATAAGAATATTGATATTACTAATCGTATTTCATACAAGTTTAAATACCTACCTGGATGACCGATCTTTGCTTAGGTTTTTTTGATACATTTTCTAAAAAATAATCCTAGCTAGATAGATTTATGGGCCCTAAAACGCCCTGCATACTAAATTTCATGAAAACCGTTGGAGCCATTTCTGATTTTCAGATTAAGTACATACAAGAACTGCTGGTTTAAAGGTATTAGATAAAACATATCGTTAACTTAGAGTATTACCACGTAAAATTTTAAAATATATTTTTCATATAACATTACTTATTAAATTTTTACTTATAAATATTTAACTGCCTCGTTGCTCTAGTGGTTAACGTAAGCGACTGCAGATAAAGAGGTCTTGGGTTCAATTTCCGAGAGCGACTGTTGTTTGGGTTTTTCTTACAAAAAATTCTTAATAGCAGCCCGGTGTTCATTATGTGGTGGCGAAAATGACGGTGTTTCTCGCCTGTGCCTCGGAGAGCACGTTAAGACGTCGGTCCCGGTTATCATGAACATCTATGGCAATCGTTATTGGGAAGTCAGTGGCCTTAAATATACTGACAACTAGTTCAAGCTTCGAATTCAGTTCACCCTCACGGTTGCGGAGGTCAGATGCCAGTCGCTCTGTGTAAAGACTGATATTTAAGTAAAACCGGTTGAACTATTAGCCGAGCCAAAATAATCTTGGGAATAATAAAGGCTAAAAAGACGATTCCTTATTCCGTGGCAAACCAAAAAATTTTTAGTAACTGTTGTTGTATATCTTTCGTATTCAGGCACTTACGTACTTAGTCGCCACTTTTTATTGGTGTTGTTAGTTACATCCAGATTGATTAATAGGCTCCTTAAGTACGGTACGATTCGTGGTTAGACATTCATTGAAAGTGAATTCAGCAGAGACTTGCAAATCGAACCTTTCGTTAGTGTGGCATGGTAAATTTCGTATAATTTATGTATTCAGCGTCTTTGGTGTTTAATACTGCAAAGACGCTATTATGCATTCTTTATACACTTATTCTAATGATGGATTATTATTTGAATGGTGGTTGCTCGATTACTTTCGTGAATAACTTGAATAATTGCCAGGAAATTTAAAACTTTTCTAAACGGACTTGTATAATCCCGTCTGTTTGAGTGCAATTTTACAGTTCGTGTTTTAATCTAATATGGTTTTGGTTAGCTTTGCTCGTGCTAATCTAATTAATATACCCACTAGCTGGCACAGCAACGTAGCGCTCTGCATATCTAGTAATGCAAATCAGCCTCAACACTTAGGACACCTTGCAGGTTTCATTAACCGCACCGCTTGTCAAGTAGTTTTACAATTTTCCTATACAGTATATTATTAACTCCTTTGTATTATTTGTCCTATAGAATAAATAGACGATTTTCTATATTAGTTTACTCTTATATCATTTTTGGTGCAAGACTGATTGTCTCGGGAGGGTAAACAACTACGCTTGTCTTCTTTGAGATACAGTGAAATTGACAGACACTGATAGACATCGATACCTAGATAAATACAGCACTTATATGTATAAATAACTGTTCTGAAAAAAAAACTCTTACGTGTATATGGTAGGAAAAACTTGAACAAGTTCTTAACAAAGTAGTATGACCTTTTATCTAATAACATACTTAATCAAACAATTAAAGATTACATGAAATAATTTTAAAAAACTATATACCTAAATCATATCCCTCCTTTGGCTTTGCTGTAGTCGGGTAACAAAAAGTTCTTAAAATTATCATTATATTTACCTTGGTTGAAAAATATTCTAAGTCGTCCAATCTGTTACCGAGAAATGTACAACAACATGTAAAACATAGGGCCTATGTCTGCGTCAAAGTTGAGAACTCCAAAAAAATTACTATTATTACTTCTATTCATAAAGACTTTGCAGCGTAATTTTAGTGATAAAATTTTGAATTTCCACTCTCACTGATGAATCGCGTTAACGTTGTGTTAAATCGAATAGGTGACCCGAAGCGGAAGTCTGTTTCGGCTGCTGGACGAACTCATTGAAAGAAGATTAAAGTTATTTTGACGTGTTTGTACACCTAAATAATTTACAATAAAAAATTACAACTTTTGGTTTAGATCAGAAAATATTTGCTGGGTAGCTAAATTAGAAAAATATTCAAATTTATTCTGTTTCTTATGCTTAAAAATTTGCAATATAAAAATTCATTACAATATAGGATCCGAATTTCCTTCCTTTTCTTGTATTTGATTAACTGTTTTCGAATTATAAAATTAGGTAAATTGCAAACTGACATTTTCTATAATTAAGTCACTGAAACGTAGATAGAGTAACGCGTAAATCTTTCAACATTTATATCTTTTTCCTCATTACAAATAGGTTACGTATCTATCTAAATATATATTTACATGCATGTATTTTAAAGGCTAAGTAAAAAGAACTGAAAAAATAATTTCTACATGTATTACTATTTTATCCACTTTGTATTATATGAAATAACAACTTATGTATTTGTCTGACGAAGACTCAGAAAATACTCACTCGTAATAAACCAAGACGATATTCCATCATTTGGTTCATTCCTTTAATTACAAGTATCCCCTAATGATTCGTTAGACCTATCATGTATTTTCGCCATCTTGGGGCGTTGAATCAGAAATAAATATAAAAGTTATTTACTAATACGTTAAACATTACTGTGAACTATGGAGCTCTGCAAAGGTAAAATTATAATGTACAACATTTCGGTTATATAAGCTGGTATAAATGGGATAACAGTTGATCAATAACAAACTTTGAAGTTAATTTCATAGTGATATGAATATTTTACTTGTATTCCCCGCTCAAAGACACGATAAACCAACTATCGCTCGGGTTCAACGACCGATGTCATACTATTTACAGTTTATTGATTTCTCGTAATAACAGACGTAGGTCACAAGTTTTTTTCTTTATTACGATCATTTTAAAAACAGAATTTACTTTTGTGTGAGTTTTAACAGACTACTCGTATATTGTTTTTCAATATCTCGTAATAAAAGACTGGAGTCATAAATTTTTCCTCTCTATCAAATACAGACATGCCTTATAAGTTTACTCATTTATATTCACGGGGCAGTCCCGAAGGGTAGCCGAAAGCGTATCAAAAGATTTGTCGATTATAATTAAGTGCCTTTATGTAACAGGAACCTATTAAAGCCTATTGGAGTAAACTTACACTTTGCCAATTAAATGAAGAAATTGGGATTGTGTTAAAAGAGAAAAACTGAATCGAAGATTAAAAGTTGTTAAATGCTTTTTTGTCACATAGAAATTTCAAATATCCAACATAGGTACATAATATATCGGTAGTATCCTTAAAGTTTCTACGGAATTCTACCTACGTGAGAGTATAAAATCGGAGGTATAATTTTTCCCTGGAAATCTGGTTAAATTTTTTAGCTCTTACTAACATGAAATTATTTGAAATCTATTTTTCACATAAAGCTTTCCATTGAATATGATACTTCCTTGAAACAGTTCCTTGAAGTTATAAAATAAACAATTCCATGATTCAATTTTTAAACGACTTCAAAAAAAGGTGGAGGTTTCTCAATTGAATGAATGAATGAATGAATGAAACATTTATTGGACACACACATTTTACAAGCTTCAACAAAAAACAATAATAATAATAAAAGTAACATAGAAACAAAATAATGCTGCAAATAAATGCTGTGGTTCTATGTCTGGGTATATGCAACGGAGCAGACATGCTTCTCTGCTTTTTTTTCCTACTTATCCAATCTAATTTGCAGAATAAATACAGAGGTGTCTTATTTTTATTTTTAATCGAAATCGAATTCGACCGTATATATATTTATTTTTTTATGTGTGTTCGCGGATAACTTCATCGTTTATGAACCAACCTTGAAGTCGGTTTTATTTTTGTTAAAATTTTACTTGTAAAAGTATTATTTCGTATAATTAATATATGTATATTATTGCATATGTTCCTTTAGTATATATAAATGTTAAGCTGGATTGTGTACGCATCAAAAACTTAAAAATCCTTCACCGTTTGAGTTCAAATTCTGACATGCAACACGTTTCAGAGATATTTTTATCTATATTTTGGAATTTCAGTTTAAAGCATAGCCACATACAACTAGTATAATGTGAATAACTGTCAAAATAATGCATAAATAACCATAATCCCAATGTAAAGAAAGCTCGCATACTTTCAAGATTCGCGTGCACTTACCTAATATGTATTAATGGGAAAAGTTTGCGGTATTCCCACGTGGCCCGTTTACTTTTGACTAACCGTACATTCCCATCTAGGGTTATAAATAACGTATTAACAAAATGTGCGCATATAATTAAGTTTTAATGTAAATCCACAATTAATATTACTTTACAACTACACTTTGAAGCACATTGAAGAGTAGCAGTTTCAGAAAAGTTTATGACTTAATAATAAATAAATAATAAATAAATATATTCGGACATCTAACACACAACGCCATCTAGTCCCAAACTAAGCAGAGCTTGTATTATGGGTACTAGACAACTGATATAAATACTTATATACTTTTTTTTTTGTAAATATATACTTAATAAAACCTAAATCTGTATAATTTCACCAGTGTGCATGATTATTACAGTCTACAGTTTTTTTTAATTCGACTTAGCGATTAGCGCATATCCAGAAAAAAATTAATACCCAACAAACAGATAGAAATGAAACATACCATGCTAGTTTATTCTACATTTTCTTAGATGAATACCCCACCCAAATATACATTAAAATATCTCTCGCCTAGATGTTATTTACTTTATTCAATCAGTAAATGGAAGACCAGTGACAAAGTAAACGAACTCTATAAAAATCAAACGTCATCTTATTTTGAGAGGGTAGTTATCCCAAGGATTCCTTTCCAGTATTTCGCCCGAAGCCATCTCGCCTAGTTCTCGACTTGCGGAAATAGGATAGTAAGTGCAATATCAAAGTACTAAAGACTTACTAAGCTACTAGCTGTTTTTTTTGTAAAAGCTCCGTTCAACACTAGATAATCATCAACAACTCATAACGTCCCTCTGCTGAGCTCTGGTCTCCTCTCAGGAGAGGGTTAAGGCCATACGTAATATGTAATCTAATTTATTTGAACATAAAGGCTGAGTCAATTTTAACAATATACAAGATATTTTTAATTATGAATGACTCCATGTAGTGGCACGTTGGGTAAACATAAAAATAATAGTGTTTTGCGATTATAATGTAGCCTACAATGTTTACCTGTGAACAAAAGATCTGCCATTCAATGATCACGCCTGCTGTTTGTATTAGTTTCTATAACGCGACAATATCAAACAGCTATTCAGCCCTAGGCGCTCTCTTCTAACCTATCCTGCCCTTTGAGGTTAAGAGTAGTTTTGTAAATTCATCTTCATAGCCTTTACTATTCCCAAGATTATTTTGGATCGGCTATTAGTTCGGTTTTACCTGAATATCTATTTTTACATGGAGCGACTGGCATTAGGCCTTCGCAACTCTTGGGATGAATTGAATCCGAAGTTTGAACTAGTTCTCAAAATATTTATTTGAGAGCAATGACTTCCCAATAACGATTGTTATTATGAACATCATAGGAGGCAAGTTAAACACACGGTGGGTACATACACGACAATTGTCATAGGTGTTCTTGACAACCGAGATCGATGACTTTGCGTACTCTCCGAAGCACGGGCGTGAAATACCGCTAAACTGGAATACACCGGGTTGTTAAAAAAAATCTTGTCAGAAAAATCCAGCAACACTTGACCGGACCTAGTAATCGAACCCAAGAATTCTCGGTTGGCTACAACAGTTGACAGGTGAAGCTTTGTAAATTTAAAGATACTAAAATACTTGTAATGGATCTAGCTCCTAGACATATTTGCTTTATTTCATGTGATTTCACTTCGTTAATTCTTGATTCCAACATAAATTTTTAAATTCTTATTATGGTAGATGCAAGTTGGCTGGCTTTCATTAGGTGAAATGGTCTAAAACAAAATATGTAACATCATAAACCACATCCAAACTACCCTACATACATGTATGGATGTCAAACGTGTATAACTTCAAATGTGTGTATATTATACAAATGCAAATAATTATGAAATCGATAATATGAGCTAACCTTTATTTGTATTTTATATTAAATCGTATTTAAATTTATTAAGGGAGCCCACACAAAACCGCGAATTCGCAACGCACCGTAAATATTTTGTTTTCGATCAATAGGACGCGTTTTGTAGGTTTGAATTTCCCTCCCTGAATTTCCACTACTTATTTAATATTTTCTGGGTTTAAATAATCACTAAATAAAAGAAATACTTTTTAAGTATATTGTAAAGACAATAAAGAATGTAGAAAAAAATATTTGAGACAAATAAATTTTTTTATGCATATTCCCTACGATGCGCCGTCGCATCGCATCGTAGTTTTGTGTGGGCGCCCTTAGGCTAGAACTTACAGAATAAACAAGTAAATCTATTTATATGTCGTAACGTACTGATTTATGGAGGTCAAGATACAACGATCCCAGACCCCAAATTTGTAGTCTGGTAGCATCGTTTATAGTTGTAATATTTATTATAAATATTATTTATTACACTGTGTGATACAGAGATAATATGGTAGTAATTTTACACAGAATATATTACAAAGTTAGCTTGCTTACCACATTTCGGTCCGTCTAATGAAAAGCAATTACCGGTTCTGGTACTAATCACGAAATGTATAAAGACATAACTATACAACTGATTTAGTATGTGATGAATACCCTAATATCTATGATTACGCCTAAATAAGGATAAAATCACGCTAACCGTGTTGTATAGATGACGACTCTTATGGGCAGTTAGAAATCAAAAATTAAACCTCTATAGATTCACAAAAAATCCAATATAAAAAATATGTACGTAAAAAACTAAGATTATTTTTTAAATTATCGCCTGCTTACTTGAATTACAATTAAATTTAACAAATGGAATCCATCTAAAAGCAATGCAGTGTCATGTTACTGTAATGTACCCCTTGCCATACATACTTTTAAAGTATACTTTTAAGAATTGAAGTGGGTTAATAATATAATCTCTAAATCGTTGAAATGTCTACCAAGGCCATAGGAAATGACAGGTAAACTATAACAACACAACTAATTATTAAAGTTATACCTGTCAACTCTGAACTTACTGTGATAACAGTTTTAGCAACTTGTCTATCTTTTATTTAAATTTGCACAACGAATCTATTTATTAAATGCGTGTGTTGTTGCGGTAAGAAGAGGCTTTTGTTATCTGCTGATTTTGTACCTTTACATTGATGAAATAATTTTCGAAATCGGTTTAGTGGTTTAGGAGTGAAAACGTAACAAACAAACAATCACACATATGCATTTATAACATTTTTTTATGGACTAGGGGGGCAAACGAGCAGACGTATCGCCTGATGGTAAGCGATTACCGCCGCCCTTGGACACTCGCAACACCAGAGGTGTCACAAGTGCGTTGCCGGCCTTTGGTGGATGGGGAGAGGGAGGGGTTGTGGTATGGGCCTCCGGTATTAAACATAGCGCAAGCGCTATTTCACACAGGTTTTCTGTGAGGCTGTGGTATCACTCTGGTCGAGCCGGCCCATTCATGCCGAAGCGTGGCTCTCTCACTCCCAACATAAGTGTAAATGTGCGTACAGGCGTGAAACATTTTTTAATTCCACACTTATGCAAATATAACTGATGCTAGATCCCGTAGAAATGCAAAGAGTTGTGAAATATGTTATATTAGATAACACCTACTTTTACAATTTTTGTAGGAATCCTACCTTAGATTCCTAACATTTATTATTTATTTAGAACTTCTAGATTATCAAAAAGCAATTTTACCTTTAAAACGTCTCAAATTTTACGACGTCACATTAAACACGAGCAATCTCTGGCGAGTTTTAATCCCTACCATTTTTACTTATGTAGGATAAACAGGTGTACATATTCTATACACGTTTGCACATATAACTAAGTACTGCGTCTGATTTCAAACGAGAATTAAAAGCAATGAACCGTGTAATCCCCAATTAAGTTTCCCTTCTCTAAAGGGTTTCACCTACACAGAACGAAGCATATAGCTGATTTTATATTTAATGAAGTTCAAATATTGTTATTGCTTTACGAAAACTGAACATGACTGTTACTTAGAAAATAAAAATCACTAACGTGAATAAAGCTAGGATCACGAATGTATACGTTGAAACAGTATGCACATATTTGATTTGATTGAAACATCTTCGCCATCACAAAGATCTAAAATATTTCAACGTGTATCATTTTATATTTCATCCAAATATTTATACTTTTTTCCAGAGATCACGCTATTGAAAGCCAAATGATAAATGTCTTCATAGCCACATCTATATATAAACCGGCAAATTTTTTTGCACCTGATAACGTGATGCGAGTTACGCTTCAGGAAAGACATTTTCCTGGAAGCATATCTGCTTTTAGACTTCGCAATGAATGTAATCCTTGCTCGGTTGGATTAACTCTACATAAGAAGAGTATGCTGAAAATTCAAACCTCAATAAATCTCTGGAAATAGTTACCACAGAGTATTCTCGTACTCATATCCGAAGAGTGTTTGCGATATACATGCATATGCAATATATAACATATTATATATCAAAATTTAAAGTATATAAATAAATTAAATTAGTAAAAAGTAACATTTCTATTACGAGGACTTAAGAGGAGTATTTCAGTAGGTTTTATTTTTATTGAAACATCGACTCATCGTCTATAGTTTGCTAAAATATTATGACGTATTTTAAATTATGTTTCTTATAGTTATTCAAATCTATTACTTTAAAAAAATGAAAAGCTGATGAATGAGAAAAATGAATGAACTGGAATGTTGAATGAGGTGCATGTGAATAAGGGATTAGTAAATGAGATTAGTATAGACGAAGTTAGAATAGCAGTACGAAGTTTGAAAAATGGATGAAAAAACTGTTCAGCCCGATGGTGTACCAGTTGAAGTATGGAAGATACTGAAAGAGGATGGATATCAGTGGTTGACTTTGTTCTTCAATAAGTTGCCACAGGAAGAGGTAATCCCAGATGAATGGTGTTGAAGTTTGCTTGTACATCTTTAAAATCAAAGGAGATATACAGGAATGTGGCAGCTATAGAGAAATAAAGCTCATTCCACATAGTATGAAATGATGGGACAAAGTTATTGAGAGAAGAGTGAGAGAGGAAAGTGCAATAAGTCCAAACCAATTTTGGTTTATACCGGGCCGCGGTTTGACGGATGCCTTATTCGCAATTCGACAATTGTGCGAGAAATTCAGACAGGCGCACAAAAACTTGCATATGGTGTTTGTTGATCTAGAAAAATCGTATGATAGGGTACCCCGAGAGGTTTTTTGATGGACTCTAAAAGAAAGAAGAGTGCTGGCTAAATATGCGGCATTGATTCAAGCGATGTACAGGGGATCTAGCACCAATGTGAGATCGGCTGGGGGAAACATCGACAGATCGGTGTCTCTGTTAGTTTGCACCAGGGATTAGCTCTTAGCCCATACCTCTTTCTGTTGGTAATGGATGCTCTGACATTAGACATACAGGAGGAGGCACCATGGTGCATGCTATTTACAGATGACATTGTGTGGTCGGTGTAGACGCCACCGAGGTCGAGCGCAGACTAGAGACGTGGCTGCGAAGGCTGGAGAACGTTGGAATGTTGTGAATGATGTTGAAAATCAGCAGAACTAAAACCGAATACATGTTCTGCGATTTCGGCGGTCTCTCCGGTCTTGCTGCCGTATTACTGAATGGAACAGCGATTCCGATCTGCACCGATTTCAAGTACCTCGGTTCCCTGTTACAAAATAATGGCGAAACGGATAGGTGTGTGCAGCATCGAATCAATGCAGGATGGATGAAGTGGCAGCAGGTAACAGAAACTATTTGCGATTCCAAGTTCCCTTTAACGTTAAGGAGAAAAATATATAAAATGATCATCAGACCTGCCGTCCTGCAAGGAGCTGCGTGTTGGCCAATAAAGAAAACGGATGAAAAACGCCTGCATGTTATGATGCATGTGTGGTGTGTGACTAGAATACATAAGGTGAAGAATGAATACATTAGAGGGAGCCTGAAAGTAGCACCAGTAACTGAAAAATTGAGAAGCAACAGGTTAGTCTGGTATGGGCATGTGATGCGTAGAGATGAGTAAAATGTAGTTAAGAAAGTGTTAAGTATGGAAGTCGACGGATATAAGAGTAGAGGACGACCAAAGAAATAATGGATGGACTGCATAAAAGAAGATATGGCCAGGAAGGGAGTAAGCAGTTAACTATCGAGTGATAGAGGAGAATGGAGGTGGAAAACTCATTGCACCGACTCCAAATAAATTTGGGAAAAGGGTAGGGAGATGATGATTACTTAAAATAAAAATTCAACAGTCATGGTCGACTTCAAATATTCCAGAAAAAAGTTATATTTTAAAACTAAAATATAAGTAAATGATAATTTTATATTGCGTGCCTGCATATTTAACCCTTACTCTATAACCAGCATGATGTAAAATTATACACAAACAAACGAACGAAGAGGCTGGCCGTATTAAAAGAACAAAAACATTTCATAAAGGTTTTAATACGTTTTATCAAAACATAATTTAAATGTACAAAAGAATATTGTTTTTACATTATTATGAAATTGTTGTCGGTTTGAGATGAAATGTTTTCTACAAAAAAACGCATAGAATAGGGTTCCGTAGTCACCTGTTTGTTGTGATTTTCTTTTTAATATTTTACACGTTACTTATTAATTTGTTATTTTTGTATGACGTTTTCCAAGTAAGCGCATTTTATAAGTAAGGCCTCTATAGATTCTGAACTAACAAAGTAATCTAAGCCATTATAGTTTTTCTTCAAAATCGCAATATGGATCTGATTTTTTCCGATTTTTCGTTCCAGCCATTTAGCTTTTGGAGGGGGGGAAGCCCTGTTATAGCAAAAAAATGCGCTTTAAAATTAAATATTCCGCAAATAGATATCTAACTCAAAATCATCTTAATACCCTCTCAATGTTTTTAAAAGACCGAGCTAAAGTTACCTCACACTGTGGGGAAGACGCGAGAAAAAACAACCATCCCCACTTTACATGAAGGGCAGACCCCAAAAGAAATATTTTTCCTGATTTTATTTTAGCACATTGTTGACGTAGTAAAATACAAACTCATGCAAAGTTTCACTTAGCACTAATCGAATGACGAAAATAAAAGGTTTCCGAGACGTGAACTACGGAACCTAAAAATTTTCAAATTTGCTTATACATGAAAGTAAAATGTATTCATAATTCATATTTCAGTAAGTGATATACTGTATTTTTTACGAAAAATACAACTCAGGTGCTAACGCTTTGAAATCAAGTTAGCACTTCACTTGTAAGTGGATCCGAACAGCGCTATCACTGTAGCGCATAATATATGTCGGCACATGTTTAATTAGATAACTCCTGCATAAGTGATGCCAGGAGATACGACCTGGTACTTTTATAATAGACAACGTCCAACCTTACCATCGCTTACTTGTACATGTACGTATGACATCTTATATTGGCTTGTATTTTTATAATAAAAGTCATAGTAACAGTTCGACACCAATATTTGTTTCAAACTCAGCTAAAAATGGACAAAAGTACTTCCCTATAGAAAAGATTCGTTTAATAGTTTTAATATTTAAATTCTTATTGCATTTTTTTTCATACCCGCAAACGCAAAGCAATCTTGCAAAGAAATCAAGCAGCTTCATAGTTTCAAACATACTCAACTTGTATTACTGAATTTACTTTCTGATAACTAACCTAGACTACAATACTAATGCATCGTCTTAATCTCTCTAGTAATCTTGAGTAACCTTTGATTTGATTCAATTAAAGATTCAAGTTCTTCAGAAACAAGACTTAAGCTTACAAAAAAAAGCCCTGGTTCGTGTCATAAACGTAAATGTTCAAATAAAACAACTAGCTGCCAAGTAAACACGTCATTCAAGTTTAGAACTTTCACAAACAATAAGTTTTTTAAAGAAACATGTATTTTTACAGTTTTCTCTTTTTGAATTTCCACGCGGCTACTTGCAACAATAATGTTTTTATGGTTTCTTGTACACGCAATTCTTGAAAACAAAACAAGTTTGACGTCACGTTTCTCGAATCTCTGATAAGCATTTAAATACAAATTTAAAAAAATGTGGACGCTATCCAAAAGGTTTATTTTTAATATGGGCTGCCATTGTTGTTGACCTACTAACTTAGCTGTACTTTTATCGTTTGATTATATTGTTCTTATCATTTGGCATAAAGCAAAACAGTGTTACTAAAAAAGTCCGTATGTTGCAGTGTAAAGAAAGTCGTTATTTTACAAAAGATAGGATCTGAATAATAAAATGTGCATTTTTTTTTTTTTTTTTTTTTATGTTTGACCCTGCCAAAATGACTACTCTGCCTGATGGAAAGCATGAGTAGAATCCAAGAGTGGTGGTCACCATACTGCGAATGCAGACAATGCAACAATGCAGCATGGTGACCCACACCATGGCGGGCTAGTGATGCTTCTGCATCATTGGGCCTCCGGTCTCGCACTCACCAACGAAACACGACACCATGATCGCTGTCATTTTACGTTGATTTTCTGTGCGAGGGTAGTACCGCCCCGGTCGAGCCGGCCCGTTCGTGCTGAAATCAGCGTGGCTCTACTACCTTGAGAATATGATAATGATAATGAGCATAATAGTTTACAATAAAAAAGATTTTAAAAATTATTAAACTTTTGTATGCCTATGTCACATTAACAATTATTTTACAGGAACTACACGATCACTTATTAAAAGGTATTACATACCTCTGATTTGCCTGACGTTTCGACCAGGTTGCACTGGCCGTGATCACGGGCTGACTCATGAAAAATTATTGTTAATATATCATGGAACGCGAAAGTTTAAAGTTACTATGTCTCATTATTACGAATCTATTATCATCAACCAATGTTTTTGAAATTTTTCATACACGTTGTCACAAAAATAAAAAGGATATTATATATTATATCCCCTTACATTCATCCCAAAAAAACGTACTGTTTGCGATGTTGACCCGAATTGATTGACAAAGCTCTATCAGGGCGAGCAACCTCTCAGTCAAGAGCAAGATAAAGTATAAATTTCAATTCGTTCACCCCAAGTGGTAGTAACGTATCCTATGCCATGTTTTTGAGATACAAGTATCTAATTTTAGGCAAATTACTTATATTTGCTGGTTATATGAAAATAGGATTTACCGTGGGAGAGCACCCTTTGACATGAATGGGCTGGCTCGACCGAAGTGATACCACGGCCTTACAGAAAACCGGTGTGAAATAGCGCTTGCGTTATGTTTCACCGAGTGAGTGAAGATACCGGAGGTCCATACCACAACCCCTCCCCACTTCCGCCAAAGGTCGTCAACGCACTTGTGATTCCTCTGGTGTTGCGGGTGTCTATGGGCGGCGGTAATCGCTTACCATCAGGTGATACGTCTGCTCGTTTCTCCCTATGCAGTAAAAAAGGACCCTGTGCCATATTAGTACTCTCTCGAAAAGATACATTAATATTTACAATTTAATATGTTTTAATAATTTTGCAAAGCAAATTAAAACATGCATTATTAAATATGGATCACATTAATTTCACTGTACTAAATCCATTTTCACCAAATAATGACCGACGGTAATTTGATTGGCGGCTGTCAGAGAGTTTTAAATTTCATCGAAAAATGGACAAATATATATGTATGTCATATACGAAGTTAATTTTAAAAAAAAACACAGCAATCGTTGCTATTTGCAACGATTGCTGTGTTTACTTTGTGTGTACTTAATATATCGAAGAGTTCGTTTTCTTAAAGCTTTGTGAGTTTTTCATCGAAAATATACATTGATGATAATAAAATTTCTTTTCAACACTACCTTTGTTCGATACCAAAACGCCTAACTAGTATAAACTAAAATATGATAATAGCAACACTATCGTTTTGTCATTTCTTGGTGTGATATTTTGAAATGTAATGTCACTCGGTTACAGATCTCAGGGCAGATAGTCGAGAAATTTGGGGTTATCCCGTAGGACGCGTATTGGCGATGGGCCAGCCCACTAATTTGTAAAACGGATTTGTTCGGAAATATCGCTTAAGGACGTGTGTCGGCACGGGCCAGTTCCTTCTAGGGCCTACGGAGTATGTCGCTGTAAAAGTAAAATGAACTTGAATTTTAGTTTCTAACGGTCATTTTGCGCCGGTATGATTAGTAATTGATAATGACATAAAGATATAGTGGGTAAATAGTTTCGACCACAGTTGTGATTATCCTTGATTGTATAAACTTAGTGTTAAATCTCGCGATTCCTCAAGAAGTGATTGTGAGTCGGAATCCCCTCGAGCTTCTTAAATGTTTAGAATCGTGACTCAGAGCCTTTGTGTGGGTGAATCTAGCACCTATCATCACCAGGTTACCCGAGGCAGCTTCGGAGGAACTCACTGTTCACCCATCCCATCAGCAAGGGGTGAGTCACCACGAATTGTAACATATTGTTTAGAGAGAGGTAAATCGCCTTGAGTTTGACTGCTTTTATTTTAATGGACCCGCGAGCCTGGTTCCCGAGGTTTATCAAGGTTCCCTGGCCGCTGGTGAAATAAATTAAACAACCTTACTGTAAAATTTGAAATGGAGTACAATTATATTACCGTTGTACCGAACGTTGAGTATTCATAGTAGGCTTCGTCTTAATCCCATTAATGTACTTATACCAACATGTTGATCCCTGAGCGACATAGTTCGAAATTATATATGTATTTAATTTAATTATAAAACTAAAATTTCTAGTTTTAAATTGATTTCAACTTCCTTTTAGTTTTATCATATTATTGTTATGAAGGTTTTAATGACCATTTTTTCTCTCCGAGTCTTTTTCCCACACTATGTTGGCTTCGGCTTTAAATCTACTACGTCACGGCTGAGTTTCGGTTTTAGACGCGTGTGTGTGTATCATCAGATTTCTTAACCCAAGTACTAGATGATATCGATATTCTGCAGAAAATCTGTACTCAAACATGTATTTGAAGATCTAAATGCCTCTAAAAACCCGTTACAATTCCCACAGATGTCTGTATGGCACCCGGGATCGATGATTCACAATATACCAACCTACTCGGCTAACACTAAGCCGTGACTCAAAAAGACAAGCCCCCAACCTGCTCAGACTGAAAAGGGACGATATCACGAAGGTCATAGGTGTCCTAACTAGACATTGTCCCGTAAACAAGCACCTATTCACTATTGGTGCAATAGACAGCTCTCTGTGCAGGGGATGCAAGGAGGCAGAAGAAACGCTGCAGTACGTTATTACAGAATGTAGATGTGTGGCAAGATCAACGGTCAGACATCTTCCAATCAACATCACTCCTGGTAACATGTAGTGAGCTGAAAACGCTGCTAAGCTTCTGAGATGATCTAGGATGGTTGAGTAAGAAGATGACAAAACCCAAATGCAATGGTATTATGAAAAGATTAATGGTAACCCATTCCACCCATCTATTAATCAATCCGATCATGTTTGCTTAACCACACTGATCGCTTATAAAATAAAACCGCATTCAATATTTATGGTAACAGATTAAAGAATAAACATAAAAGCATTATAGCCAACCAAATTTGTCAATTCGCAGCAATTTTTTACTCCAGAGAATCATCAATCAAGTATAAAAATCGTTTCTGTAGACGCTCCAATTTCCAATATGATGAAAATTTAATTGGTAAGAAGAAAATGTTTCTTCGATAACGGCAGTTAAGGTTTTTAAGTTTTAGGAGTATAGGTTTTTATGCTTTGAATAGAAAGCACTTGTACGAATCACAGAATCACATTCAGTGCTAAATTGATATGATACATTAAATATTGATAATGATATTGATGTGAAGTACCTATCCTAAATATTTACCATTTTGCAATTTTCACAAATAAAATATTATCATACTGTAATATTAAATAAAGCCAATCTAAACGTTTCTATACTAGTACCTGTCCTAAACGTAAACTGCTGTTATAAACATTCATCAGGATATATTTTTTAAATATTTTTCGTAAAGAAATGAGTGATTGTATGAAGTGATTTTATGTTTGCAAACTCGAAAAATAATCACGCGTGTTAAGTCGTGTATCACGTGTATCATAAAAGCTGGTAATAAAAATTAGCTTAACAAAACTATGAACCGACTACGTAAAAAAATTGATGAAATCCATATATGTACATATATATATGGATATGGATGGAGATAAATATGGATCATATATATGGATCATAAATATGGATTATGTATATGGAATATATATTTTTATATGTTCAAGGTAGTAGAGCCACGCTGATTTCAGCAAGAACGGGCCGACTCGACCGGGGCGGTACTCCCCCTCGCACAGAAAATCAACGTAAAATGACAGCGATCATGCTGTCGTTTTACGTTGATTGACCGACATACACCCGGGCGGAGCCGCGTGCAACAACTAGTCACTCATAAATCTATTGACACCCCATTCACTAGAATTGATACAATATAATTTAGGCACTACGGTAAACAGGAGCACACAATATAGATGGATTACTAAAACTATTACGCTTCGCTACCTATAGCTTAACCGTAGTCGGGTCAGAACGTTATTATAATAAATATTGCACTGTTTATGAGCCGTAAACGAACATTTACGGATGTATATAATATAATACATTCTGGCACCTCAGTCACCGCTCAATTCGAGTAATGGCTCTCTCTACATTGCCCTCTATGATCTGTCAGTTGCGGTGAAACTCCATTACGATACCACGCCAGAATATATTCACTTCATTAGATATTCCATTGAAACAAAATGTATTTCAATATTCACAATCATTCTGTGGATTACAAGTCATAATGTAATTATCTTACGGTACGCATGAGTATTTTAGGTGGCATTCCATTAGATGTTTAGTAAAAGACCTTTATATGATGAAATCCGCTAAGCTGGGCCTTTAGTGTAAAATACGTATGTATCTCCGACTTAAGATTTTATTATTAAACGAATATATAAAAGGTCTATAAATATTCACTAAAGGAATTTATTTTAACCTTACCTTTGCGTGTATTTTGATAGATATCTGATCCAGATAGATTTAGGAATGAAGCTTTTTCCTGCCCTGTAAAATCATAGTTATCTGTACATCTATACAAATAAATAAAATTGGAGTGTCTGTCTGTAATATTAAAAGTACAGCTTTTTAATCAATGCATGTGTATGTATACACGATACATATACCAAAAATGTAGTTGATTTTTTTTGTCCGTCTGTCTGTCTGTCTGTTTGTTCCGGGTAATCTCTGGAACGGCTACACGGATTTTGACGGGACTTTCACTGGCAGGTAGCTGATGATCCGGGGAGTAACTTAGGCTACTTTTTTTTAGAAAAACTTTGTCCCGCGGCGTTACTCGCGGTACAACAATAACCGCGGGTAACACCGCGGGGTTCATGTTCTATCCTATTCTATCCTAAATATCTATATTATGAGACATGTATTTATATTCCAAGAATATTTTTAAAAATTAAATTTCTTACTAATAACTAACTAGGACTACCTTCTAAGAAAAATCATTTAAAACGGAATTCATTTCGCAATAAAGACATTCAAAATAAACTTTGCCATCGAACATTAATTTTCATAATCCATACTAAAACGGTTCACGTTTAAAGTTTTGATAATGACGTCGTTGGCTTCTGCTAAAGTACGTAATTTATGTTCACGGGCGATATTCTGACATGCCCTTTAACGGTTGACATCGGTGATTAGTTTTGGAGACCTCTTACCGTTGTAACTGGGAGACCGAAGCTGCCAAAACGTGATAGATGACTTCCATAACGCCTCTTAAATTGAGTTTTGTGTTCACTTTGATGTCTATCTAAGGAATTTAGATACGTTATCTCTAACTTTCTGTTTAGTAGTACATTATAAAAAGAAAACTCTAACTAGTCACCGATAACTTCATTCCACTTCAGTGCAATTGGCAGTAATTTGTTACGGTTCGTTCGTTAGTTCGTTTACTCTTAGTGATTTTAAAAGTTTCTAGCGATAATGACTTTTCTAGGCTTAAATTGTTAATAGTTTTTCTTAAAAAGGACTAACGATATATATGCAGATATATATGACTGATCCTGATCCCAAATACTAGTGAGTTTTCACATTTGTCAAAAAGGAAAATTAATTACGGAACAATGTAAAAAGATCATTGATATTATTTCTTTGTGTAGTAGGAAATACATTTCTACTAATGATAGCGTTTTCCAAAACGATTTAATGTTATAAATAGTTTTATTAGTCTTGTATAGTTTTAGAAAACTTAAATTCTACACGCATTATTAAAACGTGTAATTTGTGTTAGAGCAATAAACATTTCTACTCTAGATTCACTCTTTCACTCTATATTACGTTATAAATTACCATAAATAAAACATAATTAATGAAATATTCGTGAATTTTTAAATACTTATATTTTTTTTTTATGGCCGTTACTTAGCAAACAAAAGATAAATCAATAAATATTTCGTACATCTAACACCCAAACACCATCCAGTCTCAGACTAAGCAAACATACATACTTACATACATAGAAAACACCTAAACTCCATAACAAATATTTGCAGATTCATATAAACATTTGGTCCATGGTCATGCACACTAGTCGCATTTGCTATACGAGGCAGTCAATAAATTGTCATCAATCTGTAATCTTCATCAGGATTGTCTACTCGGGCACGTACATCATAGATCAAGTGGCCCTCCAAATCGGTTCATCCGTTTGAGAGCTGCGATGCAACAGACAGGCACACACACACAGAGAGAGACAGACGGGCAGATATCGAGGTCAAACTTAAAACACCCCTCTTGCTTGTTTGTGTCGGGGGTTAAAAAGAATGTCTCTCCTGACAGTGACAGTTGCTAAAAAACGCTATCCCAACTCTTGAAACGCGGTAATGTCACGGCTTTATTTTTTCAAAAAAAAGTAAAAACCGATTTCCACTTGTACATCTTTATATATATAATTCTTCTGTGAGTGTGTATGTCACTGAACTACTCTCAAACGACTGGAACGATTTTGATGAAATTTTTGTGTGTGTTCAAGGGGATCTGGGAACGGTTTAGATTCACAATTTTGTCCGCTGGACAATGTTTTTTTAATATTTTTTTAATTTATTAGTAGTTATGGCAAAACGACGTTTGCCGGGACAGCTAGTCTTTATATATATATAATTCTTCTGTGAGTGTGTATGTCACTGAACTACTCTCAAACGACTGGACCGATTTTGATGAAATTTTTTGTGTGTGTTCAAGGGGATCTGGGAATGGTTTAGATTCACAATTTTGTCCGCTGGACAATGTTTTTTTTAATTAATTTTTAATTTATTAGTAGTTATGGCAAAACGACGTTTGCCGGGACAGCTAGTAACATACATTCTTAAAAAAGATATGTTGTACACACGAAATCAAGAGTAAATTACATACTGAACACAAATTACTTACGATCTCATTTATATAAAACTTTTTTAAATTTATTTTATGTAATCTTTACTTATCCTCGGGCCAGTCCCAAAAGCATATTAACGTTGTTTTCTACTCTATATAAATGTAAATATTAATATAGATGATACAGTTATTTAATATCGGAGTTACCGAGTTCGTCGTATATTTGTGATCACAATAGGTAATTAAATTTAAATCACATTTGAAATTGTGTACTAAGCTTTTGATATCTACATACTGAAACAAAAGCCTTTTCATCTCGACAATTCCCAGCTATAAGGCTTTATCTAGGCTCGACCTAATTTGCCGGATTTGAAATTCAAATTAAAACCACATATACATATATATATACTTAAAGCACTAACAATTAAGGCAAATTTGTAATTTATGAACTGAAAACTTCTTCTTCTTCGGCGTTGTGCACTTTTTTGAGATGGATTAAAATAATTAAACTCGCGTCAGGACACGTGATCTTATCGAATATTCGTAAGACGGAGGTGTGGCGTTGGAGAGGAAGTAATATCCCCCTCTCTTTCTACCGCGGCGGCAAAATGTCTGCCTGCTTCTGCTGTTTCGTTTAAGCGGCGCAGGGCTCTTGAGTGAGTGTGCGTGTGTGTTTGTACTACAGCCTGCTGCACGCATGCATGGATGGTGACTGAGGATGACTCGACTGTCTGTAGACTTGTAAAATTCGTGTATATGAAGTGTATGTGTGTATATGGAAATTGAACAAAGTGCATCTAATATTATACGGGTAATATGTTTTTTAATTCATTAACCTATATTTTTATAACATCACAATAAGCATTTCTGTAGTTATCGGTTCTCAAGCAATATTAAAAGCAAAGCAAGGCATAGATTCGTATAGCACCGTTCATTGTGTTTAATAACGGAAATTAAAAAAAAAAACTTTAAAAATGCACAACGTTAATATTCAAATTTTCATTCAATTCCAAAATTCAATTGAAAAATAACTCCGTATAATTTTATATTCACGTATACATGAGCAGGGTAAATATGAATTTGTAATGATTATTGGCACATATTAATTGGGTACACATTGGGCACTTAATAAATTGTTGACACGTTATAAGGAAAAATATACATAGAAGGATTTATACATCAGAGTTTTCTAACCATTAAGGCATTGAATAAGCAAATATTCACTATAACAAACATATTCCCAACATCGACGAATATTACGAAAATATTTTTGTATGTAGCGAACTCAAAAACGTTCGTATCAAAAGCCTGTGACCCGATTTCTCGTTGTATATAGCTCGCATCTCCCCACTTAGAACCCAACGTGAACCTCAACCACGTCAAAGCTCTGCAGTTATTGACCATCGAATCTCGATAAAAGATTTAACTTGTTTAGTGAAATATTTGTAATATGATTGACTCTTTTTTTTTTTAGTTTAGATTATTACATATATAGAAACACAGTAGGAGAAAAAGGACACCTGGCAAGAAAGTTAATTTACATTTGCAATAAAATGGAAGTAACATTCAAAACTTGCACTAACAGGGATGTAATCAAAGTGAATACCGACCTTGTCAACATCCTTAAGTCTACAAAAACCATTCATTACTTAGTCACTTGGTAATGGAAAGCTTTGCAGAAAGTTAAAACTTATATTGTTACGAAAATTTATTAAAGAACATTTCAATGGATTTCTATTCATTCCACAGTTCAATATTAAAACAAGTATTAAGTAAAGTTCAATAATCATTTATTTTTGAAGTCAGAATTCAGTTGAAAACTCACTTCACAAACTTTTTCTTCATTCTAATATCAACCAAAATACTCAAAAGTTAAATTGCAGGATTTCGTGACGAAATATAAGGGAAGGAATAAATAAATCAAAAGAGCTCTTTTTCAACTTCTTTGTAGCAAAGCTTTGTCAATGTTGTACCTTTGTTTTCCCATTGTTCGAGACTGATGTAGTATCAGTTCCTTATGTCGCGTGAGTTATAAATAAACTAGCAGTTGGACGCTCACTATTTTCACTTTGTCTGTCACTGAACCGGTAGTGACACCTACTCAAGTTTAGATATAATAACACAACAGACTGCAAACTATTTTTTGCTTTGTATCTCACCTAACAATGGCAGTTTACTCTTTGGCTACTTACCTATTAGTACATTTTGCTTTTATTTGTACATTATTAAAACAATTACAGAATGTGAACCTGTGTAAGATTAGAACTTTATATTCTTTAAGCCATTGTCACATACTCCCCAAAAGGTTCGAGGCCATGTATGACATATACATAAACTTCGTCTGTCTGTCTGTTTGTTCCGGCTAATCTATGGAACGGCTATACTGATTTTGTCGGGACTTTCACTGATGGGTAAGTGATGATATAAGAAGTAACTTAGGCTACTTTTTTGACTAGCTTCACTCCGCGGCCTTACCCACGGTACGACAATAACCGCGGGTAATACTGCGGTTATTGTCGTACGGGTAATACTAATTTCAGCTAGTATAGTTAATTATATAGACCTTTTCGAAATAACTGAAGTAAACTTATCTTGTAGTTCTGTTAATTTGCGGAATTTTTACAATCTTACCTCACTTCGTAGCATATAGGGAATTAACTTAATACTTGAGTCTAACTTTGAATTAATATATTAAACTTTCTGACCTACTTTCGTATTTGGATTTTGATTTGACTTACGATGAATTTTTTTTTTTTTACTTTTAATAACTTTTAGAGAACTCAATAACAAGTTCTGATTAATTTTATTTCAAAAATACATAATTTTAAAAGTTCTAGCAACTTAAGTAATTAGCAGTCGATCAGTTACAAATTTAGCAAGATTAGATTAGCAATATAAATTATGTATATTATACTATAAAAAATAATATAGTAATAAACCCAATAGTAATAGGAACAACAGGCGTGGCAGCAAAGAGTATATATAGATACATAAATAAATTAGATACTGACATAAACATTCATATACTACAAAAACATACAGCAATATATACGTTTGTGAGTATTGTGCATACAATACTCACAAAAGTTTTAAGGGACACAGTTTTTTTAAATTCAAGGAAATCCGAATCTCCTCTTCTCTGCAGGTTTCAGAGAGGGAATTAGTATAAAAATCTACAGAAATCTCGAATAAGAAAAATCTTAACCACTTAATAATAATATATACTATATGAATCAACCACAGGTAACATAAATCCATATAGGAGGCACTTGGAAGCTAATACCACCCGCATCTTCTGAAAGAAAATCCGTACCGATATTGCTCAATCTTCTTAGGCTTTACACTTAAGACCTTAATGATTCTTATAATAACGATTAATTAATCAGTAGTATTAGCAAAAGTAAGCGGTGAAGAATATATACGTAGATTTTAGATATATAGATATATATTTTAGAGACAAATAAATATTACCTGGATGACCGACCTTTACGGGGAATTTTCTTTGGTAAATTTTCTAAAAATGATTCCTAGCTAGGTCGATCTATTGCTTCTTAAACCCCTGCTGCAAAAGTTCATTGCACTTTGAAACTATTAGATAGATCATAAGCCAAAATTGTATAACATCGATATAGGCCTTCATTTTCAAAAAAATAAAATCAGTTTAAGTTAAAATATCTTATGATTGTATCTACGAGGGTTAAAGATATGAAAAAGTCGTAGAAATCTAACTGTTTCAAATAATAACGTTTTTACTACAAGTGTTTTGATGAAAAATAACAAAATATATCTTCAACAGCAACTCTGAACCGTAAACTAGCTGTAATGTAACTAAAACAAGCAAACGATGTGTAGGCAGACAGACAGCAACGAGATTTTAATGAGATTTCTGCCCTCAAGATTCTCAACCGCAAAAACTTACTACACGAACAATTACTTTCGGTGACAGTTAAAATAATATCTGAATAAAAAACTTGGTAATGGTGATAAACGTATAAAACCAAATAATTTTCTTAAACATTACTTTTGTAAATTACAGCAGGAAAATTTAAAATATGGAGGAATATATTTCACAATACATCTTAATAATAATACAACCCTGTTAACTTTAAGCTAAAATTGCCTAATCCCTTTCAAATTCTTGAAAGAAACTGCTATATAATATTGAAGACTTATTGTGCAACCTCTTGTGAGGGATAAGAGGTAGCTAAACAAGGAACAAGGAATAAGTTTCAAAAATTACTTACATCAAACACGTGACTGAATAAATAAACCGTGGAAAGAGAGTTTCTTAAAACTTTACATAACAGTTGCCACTTTTGAAAAAGTGAATAAGTAATTACAGTACCCAGTACATCTAAATTACTTTCAAACAAACCACACCTAACAGATGTAAATAATAGACCCCATACTGCGCAACAGACAGTCTCCAAGCTGCAAAGCTGGGGTTGGAAGCTCTCCCTCATCCGCCATACTCACCAGACCTTGCATCTACCGACTATTACTTTTTCCAAAATTTAGACAACTTTTAGTGGGTAAAAAATTCAATTCCCGAGAGGCAGTACAAAATGCCAATTTGAAGAATTTGTTGCCTCCCGTCCAGCTGATTTTTACAAGAAGGGCATCAATAAACTGCCAATGCGTTGGCAAAGATGCGTCGATTGCATGGGTGATTACTTCGAATAACAGAAATAAAAAAGTTTGAAAAAATAAGTACTTTCACTTATTGCATACAAAACGGCAATTTCATAGGTATTATTAGATACCTATAATATGATTATTAGACCTATTATTAGATCTATACAGATCCTTAAAGCGTTAAAAATGCTTAGTGTTCCACCACGGATCACTTTGTAAGAAACTTTTTTCCTCTCAAATCCAATCTGTGGAACGAATTATCCCTGTATCATTTCCGGGTCCACGCGACCTTCAAACCCAAACATAGTCAGTGTCACTTACGACTGAATGACATATAAATTCTGACCATGTCCCATACACCTAAATCTGTTCAGGCATTGGGAAGTTAGTGTAGAACCAAGAAACCCTATGTCAAGTTCATACATATAGTTTACAAACCAAATCTATGCTACCAGCGGTTATTCTTGTTGCTTGTTGCTTTACATTTTAATGTACTACGGGTATCGCCGCGGATCGAGCATGTCTAAAAAAAGCTGCCTAAGTTACTTCGTATATTATCAGCTATCTGCCAGTGAAAACCCCGTCAAAATGGGTCCAGACGTCCAGTCGGAACAAACAGACGGATGGACGGATAGACAAAAAAAAATAGAAGTACTGAATGTACTTTCATATGCATTTAGTAATGTTTATTTAAAATTACAAACAGACACTTAAATTTTATTTTATTGTTTTAATATCCCTGAAATCATCACACTCCTTTATGGGTAGTACTTTGATGTAAAAAATATACGTGAATCGTTTGAATATGTAGACCGGTTATCTACATGCAATTGTGTGTATATAAAAAGCGCTGTGCACAAGCCAATTATTACGAGACTAATAAAGAAAATAAAAATACTATTATTGGTTTTAATAGACACTATGTAATATTTATGCTTGTAGCTATTGTTATTGAAAATTGACAGTAGACAAAGTCCGTGTGTCTGTCAATGTTATAATTTTACATTCTGCTATTTATACTGTAAAACATATCGCACTAATATACTGTGAACCAAACCTTTAAAAATACATCTATGCATATAAATAAAGCTTGTTTTGTATTCGTGCCAGTTGACGACTGCACGAATCCGTTTAAGTACATACTGATCATGAATTCGTGCAGAGCCTACATTACCAACTCATAATCTAAAATTCATTGGAAATTTTATAATTATATATATAAACAATTATATTTCTCTATTTAATATAAAACCTGTAGCAATGTGATGACCTGTACTCTACCGTATTTCTAACCACGAATGCGTTAAAAGTACGGTTTACACACTAACTTTAATGGGAAGTACCGTGTTATATATATTTCAATATTGGGTAAAAAAAAGACACCGTTTAAAGTAGTGCATAATATTATTGTGTTCATTTAGGTGTGTATTAGGATTTAAGAATCACTTTGCTTTTTGTGGGTGTATAATTTGGTTACCTAATTTTAAAACGAAAGTTACTCTAAGCCTACTGCTACAGATTAGTCTAACACCTACTCAGCCAGATCAAATCAGTTTCAATGCAATCGGCTCTTCGAAACATTAATGACAATACATCCGACTGACGGTAAACCACATTTCCTCGGATTTAGTAATCCTTGACAGTAAACGTAGGAACACATTCTTACACCATTTCTATATTTATACATTTAGAACATATTAGTGGTCATTCAGGGTTCAAAATTCAACAACAATCATTTTTTATTTTCATTTTTTTAGCTCTCTACACTCGTCCTTCATATAAACTTTAACTATTCCAAATGTAATACACACTCCTCCGTTCACGTAATCTTTATTAAAAGGGGTACAAAGTAGAATTTGCTTCACATTTTAATACATAGACTTATTTTGCTAAAATCAGACAAAATTTTTAATATCCATATTTTTGCGTTACATATCCATAACGATATTTATACATATAGAACATATTAATTTTGCTAAAATCAGGAAAAGTTTTGATAAATATATTTTTACAATATGTAGTTAGAAACTAACAGTTAGTTCATAGTGTCTAAAATTGCGATATAAGTTTAAAGGTACTTAGTGACTAAGGAGTTACAGGTCCTTTTTTTTTTTTTACACACAATAAACATACATAGTAATGGAATTAATGGCACAGTCATTTATTTCCAGTCTGCTTTTGGGTGGTGGGGAGATGTCTGACAAGGTGCATTAGAGATTTCATTTTCTTTGCTTTGACAGAGAAAAAGATGTCCTGAAAATATTAATAGAATTTTACTAGAATTAGTTAATTCCCATATATTGTTTGAGAGCCATTATGTTTATGTTATGCTTATGTGATATATGTAATGTTTCTTTTTGAGACGATTGTCCTAATTATTGATACATTTCCTTGTTTATGTAACTTGAAATCTTCCAAGTGGATTTACTAACTTAATAAATTTGTTTTGTATACTTAAGTATAATAAGGCTTTACATGTTTGCGAAGCTTCAAATGATTCTAATTAAAAAAAAAAACATTTTTTTGAAGACTACTCCCACAAGGAATGTACATTTTGTGTCGCGGGAGACTTCACAGATATACATGTTACGGACACAAAGAACACTCAGACTCAGAATAACAATTTGTGGATCACACAAAGTGTTGTCCTAGATGGGATATAAACCCACAACACTTGGCTATAATAAGCGACCACTTAATACCACTAAGCAAATGGTGCTTTACGTTCAATTTATTTTAAAACTAACATTTCAGACACTTTTATTAAATCCATTATTTATTTCAGGGCCACATGTCCATCTTCCCTATTCCACACGTGGGAGACGCTCCTTCAAGAGGTGGAAGCAGACGTCTTGGGGTATAACAATGCAGCCCAGTCTCTGGAGAGGCTGGTTGCCACACCGCTCATGGATCGCACTTTCCACATGAAGGTACAAGCGAGGAAGCTATTTGCTCATCGGGAAGGCTGCGAAGTTATTCTCGGGAAAGCTGATGACCAACTTAATATGGTAAATATTATATAAACTTATTTCACCTACTGTTATCATAAATAAGTATTGGCTAGAATGCATTCATGGCTTAGTTGGCGGTTTCTACTTTCCAGTAAAGGCAATGAACTGTCTGTAAATATGGCTTTAGGTAATTACGCATTTTATTCTACTCTCCATAGAATTACGTAAGTTTATCAACTGATTAGGTCATTCAGAAAATGATACCAAATTTATATAGGCAGATAATTAAAGTCAACTATCCTACTTTTTACTTATATTATAAATGCGAAAGTTTATAAGGATGTGTGTGTATCTGTTACTCTTTCACGCAAAAACTACTGAACGGATTTGGATGAAACTTTACAGTAACAAAGCTTATACATCAGAATAACACATAGGCTAATATTTACCGCGATAACTGACATAAACGACGACAGTTAGTAATTAATACACCGAACTCTATAGTGGTATTTTAAACTAAAGACTGTGTGCTAGTTTCTAAGTATTAATCAGAAAACCATACATGTACATACATATATATCAAACTTAGTTTCAGGGTAATAATTACCCATTTAATACATTATTACTACCCATGTTTAGGAAGCAAATGCCACGGTCAAACTCTAGTAATTATATTTATATGTATGTATGTGGGTATATTGTAGATACAATTAAAATCAATTTCCTAATGGACATTACAAATTAATTTTACCTACACCTGGAGCACATGTGTGATGATAGGAATATTTAGAAATACCGTTAACTCTTGCTTTTAATGGAGTATGTCATTGTTTGAAAGCTTAGCTTTAATTTCCGATGAGAGAGACGAGATGTTGATTGGAGGATGTCCGCCCGTTGATCTGCCACACTTCTACATTCTGTGAGAACGTGCTGCGGCGTTTTCTCGTGGATGCCGTAAGAGCTGACTAAGGGAACAAACGACGCAGAACAGCATCACTACAAAAAGAAGGAAAACTTGAAATAAACCATATACCAACCCGTCTGATCAACGTGGTATAGTAGACCAAAACCTCCTTGCTAAACAGAGGCCTATGTCTAGCAGCGGACTGTTACAGGCTGTTGATGAAGGTACTTCACAAGGTAGTAGAGCCACGCTGATTTCAGCACGAACGGGCCGGCTCGACCGGGGCGGTACTACCCTCGCACAGAAAATCAACGTAAAATGACGGCGATCATGCTGTCGTGTTTCGTTGGTGAGTGCGAGACCGGAGGCCCAATGATGCGGAAGCATCACTAGCCCGCCATGGTGTGGGTCACCATGCTGCATTGTTGCATTGTCTGCATTCGCAGTATGGTGACCACCACTCTTGGATTCTACTCATGCTTTCCATCAGGCAGAGTATAGTCATTTTGGCAGGGTCAAACTTAAAAAAAAAAAAAAAAAAAAATAACTTCCATGATGATTTGATGACTGTTCGTGTGATGATGAATTAAGAATACGAAGTGTACATTTACGTATCTTTAATATAAGATCCTGTATGTATAACAATATAGACTTTAAACTAAGTACTAAATTATGCTCACTGCTTTGCTGTGGTTTCGGATTTGATTCCCGGGTCGGACCAAATGCCACAAACTGGCTGCAATCTTCTGATGTTTTTTGTATATAATATGTATGTATGTATTTACAAAAAGCATAAATATATTTATGTAAATTATTGTATTTACAAAAATATATTTCTATCAGTTGTCTAGTCCCCGTAGTAAAAGCTGCGCAGTTTGGAGTGAGATGTCCAAAACACTACTCCCCAAAGAAAAAAGATTTAAAAGTGCAGAATATACATAAGCTGTATCCATCGAATAACAATTGTTCTTTCAATAAACCTAAGTGAATATCAGTTTAAAGACACAATCCAGTATAGATTTCGACATAGCTTTGATTTTATCTCAGACTATCGATACTGTAACGAACAATTTGTAGGGATCCATCCGGAAATACCTAAAGAAATTGGATATAAGCAATCCGTCCAATCTTTGTAAGAAGTGCGAGTAAAGTACTCGTATCTACTCAAAGCTTTCAAAAAGAACAGGCATACCTACTTGAGAATGTCATTACTTACTCGTTTTCCTTGAGTATTCTTGTACCTACACACTTTTGTCACGTAGTATTTTCATTTAAGTATTTGTTTTATCGACTATTTACTAACTCTAAGAGATCGTTTTCCCGCTATTTGTACATATTTATCGGATTTAGGTTATTGTAGGAGTTTGTTCTTTACGTGCTAGTTGTATACTTGCAAAAGTGTTTATACAACCTAATTGCAGAATAAATGATTTCATTTCATTTCATTTCATTTCATTACCTATATATATATAAAAATGAATCGCCGAAATGTATGTACGCGCATAATTTCCGATCGGCTGCACCAAATTCAATAATTCTTTTTTATGTGTTGCTTATTATTAGGACAAGATATTATTGTATACAAGAAGAATAACGGGATAATCTTATCATCAATTTATAATTCAACGGGAAGCTGGGACAGATATGCAAAAATTTTGAAAAATGTTATAGTAGGTACACATAGTGCCGTGTAAACATACATATTTTTATTTATTAAAAAGCGGTGATTTTAATGTTACAAACAGACAGTCCAATTTTATTTATTAGTAACATGTAAGATAAACTTAACGCTTAAGAAAATTCACTAGACTTATTTTCAGTCGGTGCTTTAAAGTGCAAAGCGACTGCAAGCGTTCCCGCCAAAAGTTCACCTAACGAGGTGCAAATAAAACTCAGCACACTTACACTTCCAATGCCAAATTTAGACTAGGACGTCTCAGTTTAATTCCTATATTTTTTTAATCTAAACTATTATTATAAATTTGAAAATAACTCTGTTTCTGTCTGTTTCTAAACTGATTTCGATGAAATGCATGCAAATACAATGCAAAAGGCAGTTTTCAGCAATCATACTATCAAAAAGACATTGCTAGATTCAACTTTTGCAGTATTTTGAATCTATACAAATAAATAAAATTGGAGTGTCTGTTTGTAATATTAAAATTACCGTTTTTAACTGAATGCATGTGTATATATACATGGTACACATACAAAAATGAAAATTTCAAAAAAAATATTTCGTCTGTTTGTCTGTTTGTTAATCGGCTAATCTCTGGAACCGAGACGATTTTGACGGGACTTTCACTGATAGGTAACTGATGATATAAGGAGTAACTTAGACTACATTTTTAGGGTTCCGTGTTAAAGGCAAAAAACGGATTCTTATAGATTCGTCATGTCTGTATGTCTGTCTGTCTGTCCGTCCGTATGCCACAGCCACTTTTTTCCGAAACTATAATAACTATACTGTTAAAACTTGGTAAGTAGATGTATTCTGTGAATCATATAAAGTTTTTCACACAAAAATAAAAAAAAAAACAATAAATTCTGGAGGTCCCCACTCCCTATATATATACATATCCCTATACTTGGAACTGAAACGCAAAAAAAATTTTTTTCATCAAACCTATACGTGTGGGGTATTTATGGATAGGTCTTCAAAAATGATATTGAAGTTTCTAATATCATTTTTTTCTAAAATAGTTCTTCCAAAATTGTAAAATGTGTCTCCCCCCCCCCCCTCCCTCATGTAACTTCTAAAATAAGAGAATGATAAAACTAAACAATATATATACATTACCATGTAAACTTCCACCGAAAATTGGTTTGAATGAGATCTAGTAAGTAGTTTTTTTAACATGTCATAAGTCGTAAACCGCCATGTATCGATCAAATTTACAACGAACTACAAGAATTGTTATATTATGTTACTTGCTGCTACGGACTACTTCATGTACCAGTCCGACTCGCACTTGTCCGCTTTTATTTACACTAGCTTCGCCCCACGGCGATACTCGCGGCACGACATTAACCGCGAGTAATACCGTGGAACTTAGCTAGTCTATACAAATAAATAAAATTGGAGTGTCTGTTTGTAATATTAAAATAACCGCTTTTTACTAAATGCATATGTATGTATACGCGGTACATATACAAAAAAAGTGGTTAAAAAAATTTTTGTCGGTCTGTCTGTCTGTCAGTTTGTTCCGGGTAATCTCTTGAACGGCTGGACAATTTTGACGGGACTTTCACTGGCAGGTAGCTGATGATCCAGGGAGTAATTTAGGCTACTTTTTTTAGACTAACTTTGTCCCGCGGCGTTACTCGCGGTACAACAGTAACCGCGGGTAACACCGCGGGGTTCAGCTAGTATAGTATAAATCCTTCTCTTTCTTTGTTTCCTCCGACAATTTTCTTCTTAAATTGAATGCCAGCTAACAAACCTTTTTTAATCTTAAACATTTTCTTTAAGAAACTCATGGTTGTGTTTCCATTGTATTACAATTTGCATTTTTAATTATATTGAATTTCGCCTTTGAACTCTAGGTAATTAAAACTTAACCAAAGACTTGTAATTGAATAGCAAACTTTTTCATCTCACTCTCCGAGTAGTTTTATTTTTAGACTAGCTGAACCCCGCGGTGCTACCCGCGGTTATTGTTGTACCACGAATAACGCCGCGGGGCAAAGTTAGTCTAAAAAAAGCAGCCTAAGTTACTCCCTGGATCATCAGCTACCTGCCTGTGAAAGTCCCGTCAAAATCCGTCCAGCCCTTCCAGAGATTACCCGGAACAAACAGACAGGAAGACAGACAGACAAAACAATTTCTAACTACATTTTTGGTATAGGTACCGTGTATACATACATATGCATTTAGTAAAAAGCGGTTATTTTAATATTACAAACAGACACTCCAATTTTATTTAGTTGTATAGATAATGTAAGCAAATTGAAATCATGACTCTCCTTTTTTGAACATAAAATTGAAACAATAAAAAAAATACTAATTTGCTTAGCACCTATGTATGTACATTTCAACCTATAAATATTGCTAATTTTAAGATGTGCAATTTATATAAAATTTGCTTTTAAAAAAAAACAGATATCAAAGTGAAATAGAGTTCACGTTCAAAAAGGCTTTTTATTTTACCGATGCCATAATCCTGTAATGCAACGTGTAAGGCTTTCAACTGGCGATATACAAAATTCGGTTCATATTAATAGCGTTCGTATGTGATCTCTACTCGGCTCAGCGGGAGCACAGTGCAATCAAACTTGCGGTCGTCCCTCACACTATAGAGACTATGGGTAGGGGTATACCTGCTATGAAATTGATTAGAAATTGGTACGTTTATGTAATCCTATGTCTTTAGCAGTAACTTAAAGTTTAAACTACTTAACGCTTAGAAATCAATCGCTTTTTCTATCTAGACATCTATACTAATATTATAAACGCGAAAATTTGTAAGTATGGATGGATGGATGTTTGTTACTTTTTCACGCAAAAACTACTGAACGGATTTGGATGAAACTTTAGAGTAATATAGCTTATAGATCAGAATAACATATAGGCTAATATTTGCCGCGATAACCGACATATACGCAGGCGGAACCGCTAGCAACAACTAGTTTTTAATAAATCCTACTAATATTATAAATGCGAAAGTTTGTAAGGATGGATGGATGTTTGGATGGATGTTTCTTACTCTTTCACGCAAAAACTACTGAACGGATTTGGATGAAACTTTACAGTAATATAGCTTATACATCAGAATAACACATAGGCTAATATTTGCCGCGATAACCGACATATACGCGGGCGGAGCCGCTAGCAACAACTAGTTTTTAATAAATAAAGGATAAAACTTTGATTGCTCCTTTGGCCTAATGGTTTAAGCGGTTCCCACGCCGCTTTCCACTGCGCCAAGTGTTATGGGTTCAAATCCCACATGGGACAACACTTTTTATGAACCACAAATTTATTGTTCTGAGTCTGTGTGTTCTTTGTGTCCGTTTCCTGTATCTTTGTAAAGTCTCCCGCTACACAGATAGTATATTTCTAATGCGGGAGTTGCCGTAGTAAAAAAAAGCATCACTATTTTTCAAAACAAGTCAAAGAGTAAAATAGTTTTTGATAACATTTTTATTGATTTACCTACTAAAAATTAATGTAACATTAAATGAAAGTTACTAAGTACGTAAAGGAAATCATAACATATTTTTGAATAACCCCTGACACAAAAAAAACGGTATTAAACCTCTTTTCTTGAATACGTTTATTAATGGCTGTCGAACGTTTTTGAACACTTCTTAAAAATATTGATATAACGCGGAGGCATTATTAAGAAAAAAAATCCATTATGTGTTATCATAAAGGAAAACGGAGAAAATGTTAATCTTTTTGCTCAACGTTGAGGTGGGAAAATCGTCTGAGTCAAATTGTAAGAAGCGGATTTGTATTGTGCTTGAAAATGTTCAGACACTTTATAAACCGCCTTAAGCGAATCACAGCATCTCTTTGAATCCGACTTCCAAAGGAAGAGATTCTCTATTCGAGTAAAAAAAACTTTTAATGTGTGTTTATTGTTTCAATTGAATTGATTGCATCTCAAAATTGTTATTATACATATTTAAAGATAACATTCCAGGTCTAAGAAGCAATTTATCTGATGATACAGATTATTATCACTCATCATGGCTTAATTGAATTATAGTTAGTATTTTTTTAATTCAAGTTTCAACATCTAAAAATAGGTTCAAACACGGCTACACCAATTACCCTCCATTTTTATTATATATAATAGATGTCTGAAATATTTATTTATTATTATTTTATTCTTCTTTCTAGTCTTTATTATTTTCAAGATTTACCTGAAGACCAGGTTTTACAACAACATGGAGCCTGACCCGGAAATGGAACCCCAGACCTCTTGGTCAGCAGTCGCATATGTGAAACCGTTAGAACAACGAGACAGTTTAATTGAAAAGACAGTACATTGTAAATAGTTCTTCGAATGATCTTACCATACTGTAAGGGATTTTACGGGTGGAACTTCAATTGTCATCAACATCATATTTAGATTTACATATAATAAAAGAACAAAAAAAACTACACAAAAAAATATTTCGACATTTTTATTTGATATACATACTTATAACTAATGTGTGTAATGATTTTCAAATTACATTACAATATAGTTAGTCCCCGTTATCCTTATAATTGGGTAATTCTATTATTAAGTGTACCTATTTCTAAGGATCTCATACGGTTGCCGGTGCCATCGCGTGAAAGACGAGGGCAACACACGCGACTACGGCACGGTTTAAATCCCGTAAGATTAAATGTAAAAACATTAACAATAATAACAAAAGCTTTAGAGCAATTTAAATAGACAACTTTAAGACAAATAAATCTTTAATATTCGTATCCTTTTTTCAGAGTCGCGAAGACTACAGGGGAGCTTTCCTGAACTACTGCACGAATCCAAATCCAGCTACTTTAGCAACCTACTATGATTCACATAATACGTATGTGCAGCAACTGACGGCCACGAACGCGATGCTGGATCAGTACCACAAGCATACGCTGCCGACCATTTTGCAGGTAGAGTCACTGATACTTGTGTAATAAAGACATTGTTCTATAGATATTAGGGTTGTCGCGCAAGCAAATGATTCAAGAATATCTCATTCTTACAACTTTATAAATGCCAAAGTTTGTGAGATTTATAAATGTTATTACAATTTTACGCAAAAACTACTGAAGGGATTTATATAAATTTGACTGCACGGTTAGCCTATACTCTTTCCGCTGTAGCATGGTGCGGGTGACAGATGCATGTACGACGATTCTGGTTGGTTAAATTTAATTCACTACAGTTTTTAATGATTTAATATATTGCGAATGTGGTACTAAGCTGAAATACTAAGTATAAAGCTGAAGACTTTGTTTATTTGTTTGTTTGAACACGCTTATCTCAGGAACTACTGATCCGATTTGAAAAAATATTTCAGTGTTAGATAGCCCATTTATCGAGGAAGGCTATAGGCTATATATCATCACGCTAAGACCAATGGGAGAGGAGCACCAATGAAAAATGTTACAAAAACGGGGGAAAATTATCACGCTACGGGCAATAGGAGACGCAAACGAGGTTGCGTGGGTCGGTTAGTAACTTGTAAATCGCGACAACTTTCAAGAGTGAAACGAATTGTTACTGAAACTGCCCCTAACAGCGCAAAGAGTAAAGTGGTTCACCGCCGCTTTCCGCTGAGCCAAGTATTGTGGGGACAAAACCCACAACGGACAACACTTTGAGTGATCTAGAAACGGTTTTTCTGAGTTGGAGTGATCTTTGTGTCCGTTTCTTGTATGTTTTTGTAAAGCTATATACAAGATACACGCAGGCAGAGACACGAGCAAAATCGTTTCTCGTGGTTTTTCTTAATTCACTATGATAATCCATTCATGGCTAATTATTGTTTTTTTTTAACGATTGTAAATGTTATATATTATGGTTAGAGAAGTTTGTTATAAAGTTACAAAATTCACTTGAAGATTTGGTTAAGAAAGTAATATAGGAAAGTAATAGCTTACCTAAATCCTAATGCCTGTTTAATAATTTAATATTCCAACCATTTCGTACGTTATATTAAATTTACAATAACAAGAAAGCGTTCAGTAGATAACGTCCATTATCTTATTAAATAATGATTAATCGCTTTAACGATTATCAATTACTGAATACTCGAACCAAAAATACAAGTAATCTAAAACTTAACATCGTTTAAAGTAATTGAAAAGGTACAAATTGATGAAATCGAAAAGAAATGGCCCAAATCCCGGGACAATTGATATTGACGTATGACAACAATTGGGTCGACGTTTATTGTCCCAATAGAGAGCTGTTCGACAACCCTGATTAGTTGAAGAAGCTTCAGACCTGTACTAATCTCATTTTCAATTATATTGACTTACGTATATATGTATATTACAATCACGTTCTTCGAGATCTCTAATTTGATTTTCTTATGGGAGTTCATACTTTTATATTGCTTTGACCTGCTAACTAATAAATTAATATTCTTATAGACATTTATAATATGTGGAATAGTGGTGTTAGGGTATATGTTTTCTTTTTAGCAACTAAGTAAAAAACATTTTTCGCATCAAGGGCATTTATTATTCTGATGCTGCTGGTCATAAGCTTCCTTATATAGAAATGAGGTCTCCTGTATCCACCCGGATTGGTATAGAGCATGTTTCAAGTTTTCCTTTTTAGAGTTTGCACCCTTAGTATGGGCCCGGTTAGATGACGTTTCTTTTCATAGCAATTTAAACTTTATTGACTAGTCCACAATGTATAAATTCTTAGTGGTGACCAAACCGCGTGGCAGCCTCATATCGCCCGCGCAACGTTGACACGTCAATCTTGCTTGAGTTTTCTTTGTGTTGTCGGTACAAATAATATGTAATTACATCCGCTGCGCGCCTGTGATGTCCACCAGGACGCCTCCTGCTGCGCTGCGGTCACGCATGTCATATAAACGCGCCCTTAGTCGGCTCTAACTATACCTGTGGAAAGAAAAGATAGGGGTAGAGACATATTCGCAGTCCGTCACCACACGAAAAATAATAACATAAATATATAGTTCCTGGATCGAACGAAAACCGTTGGTGCCGTTTTCGAGATTCAGATTATATATATACAAGAATTGCTCGTTTAAAAGTATTAGATTATAAATAAAGTATTATAGACTCGGAATAAACTATCTCGAATAATAATCTTCATCATAAAAAAAATCTTCTAAGTCGATAATGAGACAGTCATAGCATAGTTCTACTCTTTAACATTCTTTTATTGTAACTTATGTAGAAGGTCTATTGTTTTTTGCCCAATAACAGAGTTAATTTCTGTAAACGCAGCAAAAATATACAATTATGCCATAACACCCCTTTTTTTACAGGAATTGGAAGAAATATTGACTGATGTAACTTCGGCTGTCAGTGAAGCGATTTGGCAAGAAGGCGAAATAATTACAGATAAGGTATGCAAAAGCAATCATTTATAAGCCAATAAAATAGTTCTATCGACTTTTTTTACAGTTCTAGGATGGAGATAGTGATATTACGATTGTAACTTTTTTTTTTATGGAATAGGCAGGAAAACGAGCAGACGTATCGCCTGATGGTAAGCCATTTCATTGCAAACACCAGAGGCATCACAAGTGCGTTGCCGGCCTTTGGGGGATAGGGACTGGAGATAGGGGGAGAGGGTTTGGGTTATGGGCCTCCGGTATCCTCACTAACTCGCGCAAGCACAGTATTTCACACCGGTTTTCTGTGAGGCCGTGGTATCAGTCCGGTCGAGCCGGCCCATTCATGCAGAAGCGTGACTCTTCCACGGTATCATCATATCATTTATGTGACAACTTTATGTATTAACTGATATTATACAACTTGCTGTTAGTACTGTCTAGTAGTTGAGGAGCTATGAGGGAACAGATGAACATACATACATAGCCCGTTAATATCGTAACATTCCTTTGCTATACTGGGGTAATAAGGATAGACATCCTGTTCTTTATCTTAAGATAAAGTTGCTGATTATCATCATCTTCCTAGCTTTTATTATTCCCAAGATTTGGGATCGGCTACTAGTTCAACCGGTTTTTCCACGGAGCGACTGGAATCGGACCTCCGCAACCCTGAATTCGAATGTTGAACTAGTTGTCAGTATATTTGAGGGCACTGACTTCCCTGTAACGATTGCCTGCCATAGATGTTCATGACAACTGGGACCGACAGCTTAACGTGCTTTCCGAGGCACGGTAAACCTAATCATATTAATTGTGTGTGGTGGTCCATTGAAATGAATGTTATGCGATATGCCGAAGATAAGATATATTTTTAACACGCTTTTTATAGTATATTCATTGTGTGTGACGCGCTTAAGTCTCGATAACATGTCAGTACGTAGCGATTATCTCGTCCAAGTGAACTTTACTGGATTTATATAACTATACTCGTAATAATGTGGAGAAACTATGAGTTTAAAAGAATTACTTTAGCTTATTGCTTTATTGCTTATTCCAATAATTCGAAGATTTTAGAAGTAGTAAAACAACCTAAAAGTTTTTTAACATACATTACCAACTGCAATGTAAAAATAGATAAATAACAATACTACTGCAAGTATATATACATATCTATATATGAACACTTAAGCAATTCTAGCAAAACTTTTTGTTTGTAAACCTCATTGTGGTTATTTGAAAGCCATTTTTTATTCAAATGAGTTAATTCAAATGAACTTCGTACATAAAACTGGTTAAAACTATATCAGCATTTATATGAATGCTTTAGAAATGAAAGTTAGATACTAGGCACATATGTTGTCAGAATTCATCAGATTTGATTCGATTAATTTGATTCGATTAATTTGATTCCATTGTATTCAATGATAATAAGCAAATAGATATGTGAGGTTGAAATCGAACAGTATTTTGTACTCATTATCTTCATTCTATTAATAGTCTATCTATTTCTGTTGAAATTTGAATTTTTGATTCATAAAAATAATGACTCTTTAAAAACAAAAGAAATGGTTAACGTAATCCGTAGATTTATGTCTCAATATGAAGTTTAAGTACTAGATTGGATGGAAGACAAAAAGCTTTTATCGACTCTAGTACAGGACTTTCTTAATGAACCCTGCAAACTTATCTTATCAGAACAACAGAAAACATAGCCGATCATCGTATTTTTATCGAGGTACGTGTTTATAGTAATCACCCGTGACGAGCGGTAGTTGTTTAATTTTTTACCCTAAATAATGATACCAATGATATCTTTATTACAGAACTTTCTTAGTGGGGAATCATTGTGTTGGTAACGTTAATAACTAGATATGTTAAAAGTAATTTTTCTTTCACAGAGCAACGCTCAGCTTCGTCGCTACGAGTCTCTCTGCGCTCAAGCTCGCGCTGTGTCTAGCACCGCAGACTTGGCTCACTTGGCGCGTACTCTTCTGACTGCCCAATCATCGATGCGGCCTCCTAAAAGGACCTTCTTACCGCCCTACCCGCCAGAACCTGATGATCCACCACTAGATGTTCCTGCGGTAATTTATTCGAATGACTAATTTTTTCTTGCTTCTTTTTTATTATTAATACATTTAAAAATGGCTATAATATCCTATTATTATTAGCTTAGTGTGAAATATATATAAATAAAATTATTTAAGATATTTAGAACTACCTAAAAGAAGTAAACTTACAATACAAGCACAGTATCATAAAATAAGTAAATCCATATAAAAACACAATCAACAAATAGTCGTAAAAACTAGATATTAATATTATGTTTCTAATTATATTCATTGGCAAATAATAAATTCAAAACTCATTGCACCGTCAACTACCCCTTTCTATCCCATACAGTTTAATTCATCCTTAGGTAACCTTTGAATGCTTTTGGCAATAAGGACGCCCTTTGCACACCACATCTCACATTCTGTGTACTCTCATGTAACTCTATAATATTACGTTGTGCAAATAAAGAGTTTTCTATTTATCATTTACGTGGGTAACGATTAAACAAGTTTAAAATAAGTAATCAGAATTCATGCAAATTTCGAACTCATTTGGATTTAAAACCTTAATCATTTTGGCCGATAGAAAACAACATTACTTCCTTTTGCATAAGTTTTCTTTCCATGAACGACGATTTACAAAATACATTGAGAAAATGCGATGAAAAGTTATATTTTTGATTATAACTTTACGAACAATATGTTGCTTGGATAAACTGATGGTGTTGTTTATTTATCACTTAGGTATAGTGGGGTGAGGCCGTTATGGAAAGGGATTAGTTTAAATTGCTTAGGGATTAAGTGTAGAACTTTGAAACGGATGCTATTAAACGTTTATCCGATCTGTATATTATTGCCAAAATGAATACGAAATAAAACAATGGAAAGTAAATACTGAAGAGCTTTAGTGAACACTCTTACATCAACTCGTTTATTTGAACCGAGTATTTTTTATCTTTAATCGTTTTGCATAAGAGATTTTTGTTTTTTCTATTTTATGATGTTAAAAATGTTAGAATCTTTTTAAATATGAACGTGCACAATGGAGAAGCAACCTCAAAAGTTATATATAGTAACTAGCTGAACCCCGCAGTGTTACCCGCGGTTATTCTTGTATCGCAAATAACGCCGCGGGACAAAGTAAGTCTAGAAAAGGTAGCCTAAGTTACTCAATGGATCATCAGCTACCTGTCAGTGAAAGTCACGTGAAAATCGGCCCAGCCGTTCCAGAGATTACCCCGAACAAACAGTCAGACGGACAAAAAATTTTATACTTAACTACATTTTTGGTATATGTATTGTGTACACATACTTATGCATTTAGTAAAAAGTGGTTATTTTAATATTACAAACAGACACTTCAATTTCATATATTTGTATAGATTTAAATTATGAATTTCGAATTAAAATAGGTCATTTTTTCTAATTAGTATCTTACTATTGTTTAAGAAATCAAGACAAAAAGTAAATAACACTAACAATCATTACACCATCTTTCATTTTCTACTCCTTGAAGAAAACCAGTACGTTATTTATAACTGGTATTAGTAAACTCATTAAAAACTTTTCACGTGGATAGTATCTTCTTCCACTAATGTAAAACGGAACTTCAACAATAACTATCTTACACATCAGCAAAAGCTCTGGCGTGAGTTTGTTCACGAAGTAAAATTTGAAATTTCGATAAAACGACATACTTGGGTAATTTTACTGACATTATGAAACTACATAACAGACTTCATTTCATATTAGAAATTGTTTTCTTCACTTCTTCATGTCTTTCGTTCGTCCCTTTTAGATGACGTAAATATGCCATGAATTATACCAGTGCCCACTAAAACAAATAAGCCCAAATTCAGTAGGCTTTTTTCTTGTTTAGTTGAAAAATTTCTAGGGTCATCTTCCAGCTACATCATCCTAACACTTTATTATTGTACTAGCTGAACCCCGCGGTTGTTGTTGTAGCGCGGGTAACGCCGCGGGACAAAGCTAGTTTAAAAAAAGTAGCCTGAGTTAGTCCTTAGATCATCAGCTATCTGCCAATGAAAGTCCCTTCAAAATCAGTCCAGGCGTTCCAGAGATTACCCGACATACAGACAGGCCGACATACAGACAGACAAAAATGGAAAAAAATGTTATTTTGGTACATGTGCCGTGTATACATACATACGCATTTATTAAAAAGCGGTTACTTTAATATTAACAACAGACACACCAACTTTATTTCTTTGTATAGATTGTCAACGAAGAAACGTTTGCACAAAAATTTGTGAAGAATCGGACATTGTAAAGTGGTTTTATGTACATGTCTACCTATACATACAAACAGTGCAAGTTAAATAAAAACTTATAAAAAATCACAACTTTCACTTCAATAAACAGGCGCCTAGCAAAAGGCAATGTGATATAATATGCTCAGTATCCTGTACACAGCAAAATTGAATCGTTCGCAAAAGAAATCTAATTTTTAGTAACTTTACGGATGAATACCACAGCTCAGCGTTGCCTGACTTTTTTTCAGTCAAATCGAAATTTTTAAAACTTTTTTGTGAAAAAATAGCGGTATCCTTTCCTTGAAAGCGGGTTAAGAGTAAAAAAAAAGTATCGTATCTAATCTCAAATTACGACACGAGTACGAGTGACTAAAAAAAAAAAAGGACATTCGCAATATTTTTGTTTCTCTTCTACATGCTGCATCATACCTAATTCGTGAATTGCCTGCCAATTTTATCGACGATAAAGCACTAGGGCTAACTTACTAACTTCACTTTGTACGTCCTGCCAGTTATCCCCAAAAAGCGGGACAAAATCTGTTCCGCGCGGGACATTATAATTTTGATTCAAAGCTTGCATCGCTGCCACAGCTAAAACCAACAAAATAGGATAATTCCGAAGTACTTTGACGAAACACAAATAATCCGCCACAATATTGAAATTTACCATTTTATTTTTCAATTCTATAATATAAACTTTACAAACCTTAACAAATGCATCTAAAAGTCATTTACAAACTATTTAATTATTTTTTTTCCAATTCATAAATAAAGTTTTCATTGAACCCTTTCTATTTGGATGCTGCCTTGTGGTATAAACAATTGTAGCTGTTACTCCAGACACGGGGTCAGTTCCTTATTTAGAAGTTTCCAACTTGGTTTTCCTTGAAACCGTGTATTTAGTAAAGTAACAAAACTTACTTGGTTTCTGTGAAAATAGTACTCACGGTAACGTGAGTCTGAAATTTATTTTTCCTTTGTTTTTGGAACGAAGTTACTTATGGGGCGTTGCGGAGAGGCAACCTAGCCGGCAAAAAGCGTCCGTAACGATAAATAAAAAAAAGCGTTAAATTTTATATAGCGCCATCTGTAAGTTGCATATATTATTTTATTATATTTTGTGATAAGGAACTTCGTTCATATCTGGTGTCCCACGACACCACACGACTTTTTTTATTTATCGTGTTATTGCTTAAAAAGTATATCATTTTAATTGACAGTATTCGGTGTAGATGCCAAAAGGTTATAACGATATTACAGCAATTGTATAAATTTTATAAGACATAACATATTTTCAAAAACTTATTAAGCCTTGAAAATGAGATATGGTTTGGAAAAAACAACTTCATGCAAGATTTGTAAATGTTATGAGTTTCCTGAACAGCGTTCATACAGAACCACGTCGATTGCGCTCAAAATCACTTTGACTTGTTATAGATAGATAGATAGATAGAAAACTCTTTATTTGTACACCGTGTTACAGTACAGAAATAACAGAAAATAACAAATATATAATGTACAAAGGGCGGCCTTATTGCCGAAAGCAATCTCTTCCAGGCAACCTATAACACATACAAGATGATCGAAGAAGCCCCGTTATAATATAACACATACAAGATGATCGAAGAAGCCCGGAACGGGGGTCCGGCATGCTATAAATAAAAATCAGTAGGTAGAAAATCTGAAAAACATTTTATGTATCGTGAAAGCACGGTTTAAGGCTGGCATTGGTTCTAATTTTATAAAAAAAAATATATATACGGTCGAATTGAGAAACCTCCTCCTTTTTTTGAAGTCGGTTAAAAAGAAAAGTTACATATTTACTTCGTAAAAATCAAAAGTTACGCACTGAAAGCTTAAAAAATATTTCATTTTCATCTTTGTAGCCGCTGAAACTACGCGTAAGATATTGCAGAGATACAAAATAATATTAAATTTGATTCCATGATAAAATCATAAAAACAAAATTATATGTGTAATAAATAGGCATTCACAGAAATGAGCCACAAATCAGAAATCAGAGGTTCGCAGAATTACTTAATAACTCCACATAATTATCTAAACACACTCTCTTTCTAGAAACTAATGGCATCATCCCTTACACCTTTTAAAATAAAATGCACACATTTGTAACAGAAGCCTCCTAAATTTTATTCTACTTGTAACACCCAGACATAAATATAAAAAATATTTTTATGATACTTTACCACAAAAAATATGGGCTATAAGTTCCGGTTTGTGAATTTTTACTTACCTAAATGAAATATCGGGTAACTTTAGAAAAGTTACTTCTTTATACAGCCAATGACACAATATACTATTATTTCGTCAGCGAAATGATTGCAAACCCCTTAGCACTTTTTGCGTTATTATATTATGCTTTTCATTGCTTAATTAAGTATATATTACTATCTTCTTCTTATATATAAAATCAACTGCTGTTCGTTTGTCTCGCTAAAACTCGAGAACGGTTAGACCGATTTGGCTGATTTTGGTTTTAAAATGTTTGTTGTAGTCCAGGGAAGGTTTAAACAGTTAAAAATTTAAAAATAACTTAAAAACCAAATATCACGTGTACGAAGTAGCGGGCACAGCTAGTTATATATCAATAAAACATGGTCTCTCACTATAAACTTTCAAGTTTTAAGAAAGAAATAAACAAATATACAGAAAAATGAAGATTATTGACATCGTTGATAGAGGCCAGACTACATAGTAACGAAAAGACATGGCCGTCGGGGCTGAAATTTAGTGAAAGGTAGACTCCTGAAGTCGTAGGAATCGTCCGTGAAAAATCCAGGCAGATGATCTTAAAAATTCTTGTACTTCTGGTTTTATATCTAAAGTGCGTTGTATTTATTTATTTACTCTATTTTAATTTAATTTAATTCGACTTTAACAGGAGAGTATGCCACCGATTCTCAAAGGAGAAATTCTTTTTGACCGGATGGGTGCGCAAGCGCGTGTCAACTACGAACAACTTCGCAAAGATGCTCAAGATCTTGAAATTAAGATCAAACAACTACAAGTAAGTTCACATTTTGATCTTGTAAGCTACAGATTAGCTGATAGTAAATTATCGAACATAATTCTTTAAGTCTTTAATCTTTTCTTTTTAAATAAAACTTGAAATGCTTAAAATATAGAATATCTTTATCATAAAAGATCGACATAATATATTGAACCTTTTAAGCTTTTGGAGGTTTGCTAGCTAATATTTAAGGTTTGGTTAGTGTTTAAACTTCGGCTTAAAAAACTGATAATCAATACCGTATATTTTTTTATTTCTGTATATTTACTTTTACAGAATTAGTTTTTCCAAATGTTTGCATTAAACCGGTTGAGTTTGCAAGGGAGTCTGTTAATAAGGGAGAGGGCTAACAAGAATAAAACTATAAGTATTTAACAGTAATGATGTTGACAGAATAACTGCGTTTTTTCTAAAAACGTCCGTACAAACATAAAATCTTATACGAGTACATTGGAACTGAAACAAAAATATATTACCAAGAAATCAACACAAATCCCACACCAGAATACTGAGCTTTCCGAGAAGTGTTGTTTTCGCATCCCACAAAGATTCTCTAATAATGATTACGTAGTATCATTTGTGTTATTGGAGGAGGGAACGCTTATCAATAATAACTTGCATGTCTGAAAATAGATCAATAAAATTGGATAGCATAGAAGACACTGATAGAGTGAAGTGAAGTAGGCACTTTCTTCTCGTCATATTTTCGTTAAGAAAGTAAGTTTACGAAAGTTACATACATATGTCTTATATAAATGTGGTTTTCCTCCCCATAAAAGCAAGTAAGCAGAACTAGAGGTGCCACTAACTAACTAACGTTTAACTAAATAATTAGCAGCCTGCCCCTAGTAAAGTCACAAGATGATATGATTAAAAATTAAACACTGGGTTTACTGCGATCGCCTAGCTACCATACCTACGTACTAATTAGGTGAAACGTAGATACATACACAAACAGTGGGTAGAAACGTAGAAAACAGATCGCACAGATTTTTAATGCAGTGTTGTGGATTTCATCTGCGTATTGGACAGCATTTTGGATGATCTCCGAGTTGGTTTTCGGCGCTTCTTTGTGCACATTTCATGAATGTAATGCTTTGTAACATCAACGCGACAAATGATACAATTCCAAGTGCGAAAGTTCTCTATACTTAATTTTATAAAGAGATAAAATTTTGCATTTGTGAAGTTATATGGGGTAATATCTGGTCTACTGAAGCGATTTTGAAAATTCTTCTCTGTAAATATTTAAACATATAAAAAATATGAAAAATACGCCCAACGAAGTGGGTAGTATTTGTAAAAGAAGGCTTTTCTGTACCGCTTTCAAAGATATTTAGATTGCAGAAACAGATAAGCAAAAAAAAAATTTATTGGATTACCTGTATATTAATTCCTTTTTTAAAACAGGATAGTCTTGATGCTTTGTCACGGCATCAGACCAGGGGGATCGAAAGCAACCTCTACAGCAAAGTGAACGAGATTCAAGTAAGTACTTACTACGTGTCATTATGTATTTTTAATCCAATTTTTCGACTTAAAACTAATATGTATTATTTTATCTACACCAAACACAAAGATACTGTATATTTGTCTATACCTATACCTACGCATCATATGTACTATGTTAGCCATATGGAGTAAAATCGGGGGTAAAAAGGTTTATTTTGACCAAAAATAACCCGTAGGTAGGTACATCAATGATATTAAGTAAAAGAACCCTTCTAACTGTATAAAATGTAAAGTAAGAGAACTTGTGTATTATACCGTAAACTTCAATCGAAAACATTTTGAAGCAAGAGAGAAAACAAATTCGGTCTAATTTCAACATCATTAAAATTTCACGCTCAGTTTGTTACTCAGGAATATAACAATGGATTCATTCATGACCTTGCTTTAACATTTCTCCATACTTTTACACTGCAATAAAAGAAATAAGGCAACTTTTTTCTGTTTAATGTTATAATGAACATTGGAATATAATATACTACAAAAAAACTTCATAAAATATTAACATTGCTAATGTTTACCTATATATCGGTACCTTTGCATTATACTCGTAATAATATCTTTCAGTTATGAAACTTTGTCTTGGATTCTTTGACAGGGCTGCGTAAACTTTTAATAAATAATAGTGTTAGATATTCAGGAAAACTTTACTTAAACTCTCTTACACCCAAAATACAGAGGTTGACTTATTATATGTGTGTAAATCACCTTTGCATTTCCTTTATTGTACCTATGGTGGACATAATTAGAATATTTGTTACCAATCCTGAAATAAAAGTGAATTCTGTGAAACAATGCTATTAACAGTAGTGACATCTGTTTTTCATGATATGAATTTAATAGAATTTTACGATCAGAGCCATCTAGTGGGCTCAAGATAAATACCACAAAAGACTCAAATCACAAACGTGACTTAGTAAATACTTCTCATATGTATCACTAGATGTCACTATCTGACGTAAATTTAAATGGAGTTTAAATTTTGAGAAATTATCATTGTATTTATGGTGTGATTTAAAATAATATTTAAGATTATAAAAATAAGCAATCTTTTTACGTCAATACTTTCTCAACAGGATGACATGTCGAAGAACAAATACGACTACAGGGCGACGCAGTTACATCTAGCTGCAGTAAGAGCTCAGGTAAGTTTATAGGTCGTTCATTGAATATTATTAGGCTATAGAAAAACTTTGAAACTATTTACAATAGTAAATCTTAATCCTTTTTGTAAAACGCCTAAAATAGGCACATTTTAAAAATACTTCGGTAGGAACTTAATTTATATATTGATAAATAATATAATTAATTTTGCGGAACATAACCATTTTTACCAGTATTTATAACTAAGTTTTATCTTATTTTTTTTTTTGTTTAGCTATGAATGTGACCAATATCGTAAATTATTTTAAAAGATCCAATATCAAAAAGAGGTTTTAGTTTTATTAACGAATAAAAAAACGTTTCCAGTATAATTTCGCGTCCATTTTGTTAATTCAATTATTTTTTTAAACACTAATTAAGAATCCCCAGGGCGCCTATTCATTGTCATTATGGTGAGCGACACCCGTGACAAAAACTTCCTATTTCTACCGAGTTGATATATTAGCAACAAAATGTGTAAAATTTTTTTTTTGTTTACGGCCTGGAATATTTCTCCGGTCCCCCCTCCATCCCTATGTGGTAGACGATCCCGATTACACTTTTGTGCAACCAGCAGGGGCGTCTATCTATAGTGCAGGATGTGCGGTGCACACGGGTGCAGGAGTTTTAGGGGTGCCGGCAGCCGCACTTTTAATGACTCTGAGCGCTTACAGAAGATCACTACGCTTTATTAAAGACAGCTGAGTAATGATTGCACACGGGCGCTTCACGGGCTAGCAATGCCTCTGGCAATCAGACCGCCATCCCATCCCTTAACGCAGATATCAATCTGCCATCAGAAAAGAATGTTCCTTATCTTCTTCAATTGTTTACAATTTATGCAAACAATTATGGTGTGTGCGTACAACGTGTCGTCAGTAATTGTAGATAAACAACTTCCTAGTCAATGTATAAGGTAAGTGCGGAAGACTAAATGCTAATTATATATACCTAGATACCTATATTTTCATACAGAGCAATGCTATGAGAATGATTCATCTTTATCTTGTTAACAATAGATTACTTTTAACAGGAAAGATGCAAGGGCATGCCTAGTAATAACATTTACTTGAAAGTTATATAATTTTGCAATTAGCTATTAATCTATACAAACGTGTCTATTTGTAATTACAAATTAACATATTTTGACTATGTAAACATGTATATGAAAAATGGTATATACATTATATAATAATATGTTACTGACGTAAAATAATAATTCCGAAAATGTTTGTTGGTCGGTCTGTAAGTCTGTCTATCTGACTCTTTGTTCCGGCTAATCTCTGGACGGCTGGACTGATTTAGACGAAATTGTCACTGTCAGATAGCTGATGATATGAGGATTTACTTTGGTTACCTTTTTCAGGGTTGATAAAAATCATGATTTAAAAAAATCTTATTAATCGGACTAATTTGATTTAAATGGATTTTTTTTTTACTTATCTTTTTTATTACTATAATGGTCAGTTATTTATTAAATGGAAACAATGTATTTTTTTAAATTTAATTTTTAAATCAATTAAAAGCTAATGTAACAATTTCTACTAAAATCAACAATTTAAAAAACAGTAGTGTTCAAAAAATAACAAGGAAATTAAAAACTTAGCAACTCATTAAAGTACATATTCTAATTACTTCCAGATGAGTCCACTATCTAAAATAGGATATTTGTCGCTTTGCATTGAATTTGAATAGCATATTCAGAACATGTTCTGTATAGCATTTTGAATCCCGGGTCGGTAATCGCTCGCTCGCACGACATTGTGCACGTGTGCGCATCTATGTCGGGGGAAGTCCCTAGACTAGATTTTTGGTCGATTTGGTTGCAGTAAAAATTTAATGAATTAAATCTTAGATTTTTATAAAAAAATCATTTGATTAAAATCACGACTTAAATCAAGTGATTTAAATCATGTCAACCCTGTTTTTTTAGACTTGCTTCGCTCCGCGGCGTTACCTGCCATTGTGGTTATAAAGTTACAAACACACACCACCAGGGTAACACCGCGCGCTCATCAGCAATAAGATCTAATGGTCTTAGAAAATGTAATTATGAGAGAAAAGTATTTGAGAAAATATATACTTTGAAAGGAACAATCACTAATAACTACAACAGTTTAATCGACTGTCGAGAGATAATGGAATGCAGACTATAGCAGCAAAAGAAAGCGAAAACTGAAAATAAAACTACCTATAGCGTCAAAACAAGAAATAATTTTAAAAACCATAACCTGACTAAGTAAAAATGTTAGGAGTTCATATAACCAAAGTCACCCGGGCAATTATTACGAATCTATTGACAGCTCATTCATTAAAGTCACAGAACATGCAAACAAACAAACTATTTTTTTTAGTAATCGAGTAATCAAATCATTTTGTGGACGAACATTTCAAATATATCCATAACTTGCGTAAAGTCGGTGAGAGACGAGGAGTAGGAAATGATGCTTTTAATCATTTACAAAATCAATACAAGAATGGTACGGTGAAAACAAGTTATAACGTCATTATAATATTCTTGGATTACGGATTTATTAGTTACTAGCTTTTACCCGCGGGTTCGCTCGCATTTAATAAAAAGTTTCTTAAGTTACTTCTAATACCTCCAAGAATATGTGTATAGAGTTTCATGATGTTTAGTAGTTTTCACATGAAAGCGTAACAAACAAACTTACATTCACATTTATAATAGGACTAGCTTTCGCACGCGGCTTTACTCATATTTAATAAAACGTATCCTATGTTACTTCTAATACCTTCAAGAATATGTGTACAAAGTTTCATGGTGATCGGTTAAGTAGTTTTCGCGTGAAAGCGTAACAAACAAACTTACTAATACCTTTATAATATTCGTGTGATATTATTATTAGGTAATCTATACATTTGTAGATTACTCTAAGGTCCAGCCTCACATCCTCCTCCTCAAAGCCTCCATCACTCTGCGATTTTTACCTTCATTCGTTATCAAGATGTCGAAGAGACTTACGTCAAGCTTCAGGCGATGGTCTGCAATAACAGTACGCCATCCATCCAACTACACTCTCAGGGACCGATTTTTGAAATAGAGATAGGTGTGAAACATGGCGATCCACTACTCTACAAGAGTAACAAAAAATAAGATCGAGAAAAAGTAATGCACGTATGACCTGGTTGTATCATCAGTGGTCGCCACGCAGCTTCCTACTGCGTCAAGTGTTGAAGGTTCAAATCCCACGCGCGTCAACACTTTGTGTGATCCACAAACTGTTGTTCAAGGTCTGGATGTTCTGTGTCCGTTTCATGTGTGTTTGTAAAGTCCCCGCGACACACGATATATTCCTAATACGAAAGTTGTCTAGAACAAGTATTAAATTTTAACAAAAATAAAACCGATTTCAAAGTTTGACTCGATTTCTCTTGGATGTCATTAGTGTCCTTATCATGGTACCACCGTTGGGATATCTCTTTTCCATTAAAAAAAGAATCATCAAAATCGGTTCATAAACGACGAAATCGGAAGAAGAAAAAAAAGAAGTCGGTTTGAACTCGTTTAAAAAAAGATTGAATACCTACATATTTATTGAATTACTAGCTGAACCCCGCGGTGTTACCCGCGGTTATTGTTGTACCGCGAATAACGCCGCGGGACACAGTTAGTCCAAAAAAAGTAGTCTAAGTCCTCCCTGGATCATCAGCTACCTGCCAGTGAAATTCCCGTCAAATCCGTCCAGCCGTTTCAGAGATTACCCGGAACAAACAGACAGACAACAGACAAAAATTTTTTTAACCACATTTTTGGTATACATATATATCGTGTATACATACATATGCATTGATTAAAAAGCTGTTATTTTAATATTACAAACAGACAATTTTATTTATTTGTATAGATAATAGGCCCCAGCACACATGGTGTTTGTTTACAACTATGTTGTGATTATTTCATGAGTCACAGATATTCAAGATTTTCTATTTTAAACTTTCTAATTCAAAAAATCGTAATACACGTTATTAACCCCATAAGGCGTGTTAGTTTTTTTGTTAGATCATTGTAAGTAAATGCCACATTCCTTATAGAGTAATCATCAATGAGATTCCATAAGTCAGGTATTTCGTAGTAGTAAAATAATTGGGAGTAGGTATTGTAACACGTAATCTAAATAATGGTCACGTAACTTGGGATTTTCATTATGTATTCATAAAACTTGATACTGAAATATATCTAAAACTAACAATCCTACCTATTCATTAATATACTAGAATAACATGTCATGTTTACACGCATAATTTTAATGATTCATAATCACGATAACGTCAAATAATCGCAAGGAACTAAAATTCACATTTGTATGTAGCAAGAATATCTCGTCTATATAAAGACACAGGCTTAAAAAGAGAAAATTGTTTTTAAATAAATCTGGACATAGATAATATTTTATTTAGCAAAACGGATAGATAAATAAATTAAGTCATAGACACGGCTCTAGTGCGCACGCCTAGCTCTAGGAGGCACATGCGAAACGACTACGTAAAAGAAATCAATAGATTCAAACTTTTGGGCGCCATATTGTTCGAACAAATTTCTATTATTCCTTTTTTAAATTTGTAAATTTAATACTATTTAATAATGATATTATTACTTGTAATGGAAATTGACAGAGCAGAATTTCAAAGAAACCATTTAAAAATTTTCGAATGACGACTTTCTCTTTTAAATTAGATACTTATTGCATTATTACAGTGACGTGAATTAGTAAATCTTTAATGAAAAAAGAAACTTGCATCTTTTAAGTTTTAGATTCTATTACATACAAAAACACTTGTTAAAGCTGAATGTTTTGTAGACAGCGTTGCCGCATTGCGCACAGCCTCCCACTCAGTCTGAGAGGAGATCTCGCAGGCCGTCATAACCTACGAATTCGCGTCATTCGAAAAACTTATTATTCATAGAGAAAAGCATCGTTGTTTATAACGTGGACATTTTTAAACGTGCGGTTTTGTGTAAATCAGTAATCACGGAAAATAAACGAAAACTTAAGTTCCGTACCAGAATGGGCTGGATTTCTATGAAAAATCATATGGTGAGTATATTTGTCATGTTCATGCCGAACACATAAGTGCTTGTCTTTTAATAAACGTATTTATATCTACATCTGTTATAAAAATATACTTTTCAGTAACATTTCATTTAAGAAGAAGGTCGCGCGAAGTTCTTTTGTTTTTGACCTCAAAAGGTTCTTATACAAGAAAACGGGTCGCGTAGCAATACACCTTATTATACTTCTATGGTGTAGTTTTTATAAACGAACTATTTACCTACCATACCTATATCTAAAATGATACTAGTAATGTCTTTATATCAACAAACATAATCTTAACAATCAACAACTTGTAAGACTATGACTTGTAGAACATGTGAACGTAAAAACAAAAGATCTAACTAACGTAACTATACCTAAACTGTATGTGTGTGAAAATATTCGTTACTTTTACGTTTGGGTCATTCTTAACTACAGGAAATTCTATAAAACTCAACTAATCCCTAATAATCACCTTAACAATTAATTATCTTTGTAGTCATTAGACGTGCTTGTTTATAATGAGTGCAACGTATGTGGTAGTATGATCATATAGTACACAGGTAAGACACAGATAAATTAAGAATTTTTTTTAACAATTATACAGAAAAACTAATACATATGCATTTACAATTATCACATGTAAGTTTTTTTGTATACTATTATGTATGAAAATGCATGCATCTGTTTTGTTTTTGGATATCAAATATTTATTTATTTATTAATCGACAGAGATGATTGTGAGTACCAATTATTGTGGTTGTAGGTTGATTCTCTGCCGACTCCTAGGCAACCACTTGTTTTGTTAATACGATTTTAATTAACGTCTAAAGCAGTTATTGGGTACCTATCTAAACATTTCAATAAAATGTTTCAGGGGAAGTGGCAAAGCCAACCGGTTTTTTAGTTTCGCTTGTGTGTGTATTTATCCAAAACTTAAAAGCGATGTGTAAAATCTTTAATGTACAATATTTTAGCCAATACCTCTTTTAAAATGATACATTTATTACATCACTTTCCTTGAAATCTCACAATTTTTTAAAGAAAAAAGTGCAAAATGTCTTTGTAAAAACTTATCTATGAGGCGACATGAAAACAAAGGAGAGTCTATTGTGTTTTTCACTGAAACCACAACATGCAGATTTCGTAAAAGATATAACAAGCCTTTGCTTATAAACCACTTTCTCGACACTTCTTACAAGAATCTACATTAATAATGAAATGAAAAACTTTCTTTATAGTGTTCTTTATTGTAATGCCTTAAAATGAATATACACAGAATAATTTAATCAATAAAATATTCAAATGTTATACCACAAATTAAACTCCACTGCTCTTCTTAGTACGTACAGTTGTCATAACTTGCAGTATCTAAATTTTCGGTTGGTTTTAGTTATTTACACACATAGTGGTTTAGTTATATACAGCTATTTTTTCATTCAGTATCACTCTTGTGGCGATGATTCCTGTAAAAAAATCGTATTATATTTAGTCACTTTATAGAATTAATATCTATACATCTACACATATACAACATATACAAATAAATAAAATTGCAATGTCTGTTTGTAATATTAAAATAACCGCATTCAGTAACTAAAATAATAAAATTAAAATGCAATAACTACAGAAGTATTAATAACTTGATAGATCTAGAATTTGCAATTTTTTTTGGGTCACTGCAATGATATTGATCGTGACGCTGCGAGTATACAGCCATAGAACAGGTTTATTCTCCGTTCTGTGTGCTTACTAACCTTTTTTTAATCAAAAAAGAAAAGATTTCTAAGAAAAAAAACCGTCTCCAAAAAACATCAAACGAAAACTCCCTGCCTAGAAACACTAAAAATCATAAAATAAACTGACTTTGATTTGGCTGCCTTAAATTACTATGTGTCAATTCTTGTCTATAACTATTAACTATTAATTTAAAGAAACTATTATTATGTGTGTGAGGTACCTAAAATCTGTTTGAAGTCCGTGCCTCTTAACCGTTAAGGAGTTCATCATCGTTCATGATCATAAAATGACGACTATCAGATGTAAATTAATCAAAATAATTTGAGAAAATATATCACAAAACACGTGCCTATAAAATTCGATTGTTGCCCTCGATTTCCCATCATCGGATCCTAACATGGTGACAATATATGACAACTTGTGTGCTACACCAAACACAATTCTAAAATCGGTTTATAAACTAATACAAAAACACGACGACAGTATCGACGAACATACATAAAAAGAAGATTCCGACAAATTAAGAACCTCCTCCTTTTTGTAATCGATTATAAAGAATTATTTAACTAGAATTAATCTGTATAAGACTGATAGGTGCGAGATCTCGTCTATCAAAGAAACAACCTTTAAGGTGAAAATGTAAATAAATTTATTCAAGTTTTTACCTTAACTAATTAATAAATCTACTTTAAATATAATATAATACATCCCACTAATATATTAAGTAAAGTTTATAAGACATATTTTCACCGATGTACTAAGAGGTGTAACTTCAATAGGGTAGTTGACTGTATCGCAAATAAATACCGATGTCTCCCTCATTAAAACGAATATTACAAAACATCTCGGAAAATATAATTATTACAGTTTTTCATTTCTATTACAAATTTTAATTTAATAAACATTGAAATATATTGCTCAAATGAGTAGTCTAAAACAGTGACGTCACAAATCAGTATTTAGTACATTTTTCATACAAAGTTATCGTTTTGACAGACGATAAAAAGTAACTGATTTGACTAAGGTGTCAACTTCCCTATTTAGTCTGGTGAATAGTGACTGACGGCTGGCGTAGCCGTTAAATCCTGTCGCAGCGCTCTATTCTACTGCGTTGAGGGTCGTGGGTTCAAACCCCGCATGGGACAATGTTTTGTATAATACACAAACTGTTTTTTCTTGTTTGAGTTCTTTGTGTTCGTTTCATGTATGTCTGTAAAGTCCCCCGTGACCTAGGATTAATGTCTAATCCAGGAGTTGTATATAAAAGAAATAGAGTAATTTCAACTTATTTATAAATGCCGCCGTAATTAATAATTTAAATAATTCTTTTTATCCCACCTCAGCGAGGAAATGACTAAATGCAAAAAAAAGCATTTACAATCACAAGATACTTTCATTTCATTAACAAAGCAAATAAAAAAAAAGTACACCAAGAAGTTTCCGAGTCTAAGTTTTAAACAAATTAAAAAAGGTTGTATGATAAATTCAACACCATGGAGGTAGAAGTAAATAGGTTTAATGATGTTTTTAATTCACAAACTTAGTGCACACGATGTTCTTAATTCAATTTAATTTAACCCTTAGTGGACAAAAACGGCTTTTGCACTCAGATATCGAAAGGCAAAAATACTCTTTCCGAGATGGAGGTTTTAATTTTTTTTTTATTTCTTATAATGGTATCTACACGACTATATATTATATAGTGGCTTTTCCATTCTCCACAGGGAATGAAAATAAAATGTAGTCTATGTAATAGATATTTAAATATCTACGTCTCTGCGACACAATCATTCTTAATAGACTAATGAGATTAAAAAATAACTTACAATGATACTTAGCTTAATGTTGTTAATATATAGAACGGGCAAAAAAACTTTTAAACGTTTCTCAGCAATAAATAAAAAAAAAACAATAACACCTATCAAAATAATAATAATAAATAAGAATATTTTTCTGCATTTAGGACTCAGTGTGACCTCTGAGCAGACCGGTTCAAACAAACAACATTGAAGTTGTCCTTTTGTCATTGACATGACATTATTGACATTGTACTAATCCATAAATTATCAGCAATATAACCCCAATAAATTATATCACTAGCTGTGTCCGCTACTTTGGACGTGTGACATTTGGCTTTTCAAGTTAATTTTAAGTTTTCACCGTTTAAACCTTCCCTGGACTACGACAACCATTTCAAAACCAAAATCAGCTAAATTGGCCCAGCCGTTCTCGAATTTTAGCGAGACAAACGAACAGCAATCTATTTTTATATTTAAGAAGAAGATTAAAGACTCTCTAAAGGTATTTATTTGTATACCTTCTTACCGAATTCGTAAAAAGAAGAGATTTTTTAATAATTATATTTATTAAGTTGAATAGCTCACAAATTCATTATGGTCCAATATGGAGACTATTTAAAAAAAAAATCGTTATATGTACCTACCTATTTAAAATACGTTAATATATTATAAGAAAAAATATGTCTAAAAATTTCATACAAAATTTTATTTATCTATTAGAACGAGCAACACTCTTAAGTGTGGGGTGGAAAAGATAGAGATTGCTGGTCACATCGCACCCTCAAGGTCACCCATAAAAAAAAAAGGCTTACTCATTTTTCATTCCTTGAAAATACGTTAAAATTCTCATTAAAATTAATGCTTTGTTGTGAAATTTAATAACTAATAAATAAAAAGCTTAAAACCTTCCCTTTTTATTTAGTCTGAAACAACAAGTTTATTGAGGGAAAATACTTCTAAAATTAGTCAACCGTGACATGCTGCATTTAACTTTTTACGACGAAGCCAATAGGAAGGGTAATGGTTTTGACAGTCTATGTACATTCATTCAAAAAAGTATCGGGAATAGACGATTTGTTTATGGTTCCAAATTCATTTTTTTGTTTTTTGTTGTTGTTAGATTGGCACAACTGTTTTCCATTTTGGCGCGGAACTTGAGTTGCATCTGCTGTTATTTATATTAAATATACAGCGCTGTTTTTAGTTATATCATATCTAGTGTGATCAAATTACCACTTCGTGGCACCCGCTTTCAGTCGGTAGAAGACATAAAGAAGAATTCGCAGCGAGAACTAAACTCAATTCCGGAAACAGCCTTTTAAAATGTTTTGGTGATTTTATTATTGGTTGGCGTTAGTGTATCGTTTCTGAAGGAGCATACTTTGAAGGTGATAAAATAAATTTGGATGAATAACTAATATCTAGTGTATTATTGATCTTTTCCCGCTACTTTTTTGACAGAGTAGTATGTTTGTATATTCTACCGTTATGAATCCGGATCCAAATCGATTTTATTGAAGGTGATAAATTCCTAATAATGACCCGGGTAACGTAGCTTTTACGTAGTCGGGTTATAGTTTTATAAAAAAAATCTTTTGTATCCTTAGATTTGTATTTTGGTGAAACATATAACACATTATTATAAGTATATTTCAAATAATAAATGAACAAAGTTAAAATTGAATTTTACTAAAATTTCGATCACACTATAGGTACAACTAATAAACTTAAGATGAGAAGAGAGAAGAAGAATGTAATAATTCATTTTACAAACTATTTTCAGTATATTGACAGCCTTCAATTATCTCAGTAATGATAATTATCTTATTAATGATTTTAATGTATATTCTTACATACCTAAACTAATTTTAAAAGTATCATTTTCTTACCCACAGCACCCACCCGATTCACGTGTGTATTCAGTCAAAGTAACAAAAATGTGGACTCCCATTTGAAAACTATACATTTTTATAAACTCAGGTCTCTCATTATTATCAAAAACAAACATTAAAATACCTAAAATCAAGTTTCTATAAGGAAAATTTTTATCCTTCTAGTTTGTTCGATTTAGGGTGCTAACACCGGTGCGCTGTCTACTTGTTGCTTTCAACAAAGCCAAATACTAATAAATTAAGAAAGGAAAATCAGGAAATCAAAAATTGCCGGAAAGCATAATATACCTTCTAGACTCTGTTTAAGGAAACAGCAACATGTATCTTTCATTTTTCTTATGTACACACTTTTCTACAAGAGACACTATTGCCTTTGGTAATTTCTGTTGAGTTAATTATGTCCAAAAGTTTTGTTTTTATTATGTGTTCTCAGATTATAAAAGTTCGAGAGGACCTTAATGCTATCTATTTTGCCTAAACCCTATGTTTGATTTCTGCGAAATGACAACAATGGTTTTGATGCTACCAAAAAGGAAATTCTCTAAAGTTTGTAGGATAGATGAATAAGTGAATAGAGTTACTCACCAAGCAATATATTTCTAGCAACGGATAATTTAAAAAACTAAATAGGATACAAGGTACTCAACGTCTTTACCTAATCAATTACACATAATTAGCATTATTAGTTTACCACTCTTCCGTCTACTATGTTTAGTACCAAAATTAAAGATAATAGGAATTGCATAATAAAAGGTGAATAATTATCTTATGATTTGTAAAATAATATTTTGAATAATACCTACCTAAATTAAAAGCAGTGTGTGTGGTGTTCGCACCCTATTGAAAAAAAAAGTAACATTGTGTTAGTATATGCATGTATTTTGCATTGACATGTAACTTGAACCGCATTGAACCAGTTTTTAAAAAATGGAGATGGCAAGAGGGCGCTATAAAAAGGTACAATTTTTATTTAACAACAGAATAACTCTTGTGGTCGAACGATATTGTACTCAAAATTCTACCAGATAATAACAATGGCTGTCGCTAACAAAATCGCCATCTTACTGCTGATCGCTGCGTGTATCATGGTTATTACTGTGGACATTGCCAACGCAGTCCGCGTTGGTCCCTGCGACCAGGTCTGTAGCCGCAGTGATGCCGAGAGAAACGAATGTTGCAGAGCTCACGGCCACAGAGGATACTCTAGTTGTAGTTATGGACAGATGCAGTGTTACTAATTTGATTAAAAGGTAAATACACATTTTATCTGTTACTAAACATTTTCTGTGAGGCCGTGATATCACTCTGGCCGAACCGGCCCATTCATGCCGAAGCGTGGCTCTCCCACGGTTATCTTTATCTAGGATTACCTATGTTTGTCATGAAGCATACCTATATTAAACCGATAATGTTACTCGATAAATTTCTAATCTTTTTTTCAGACAACTTAAGTAATTTCCATTACTATAACTTTAAGCACATGCTGACTAAGAAGATCCATTTTTAATTGGGAAACACATTTCTTGGACCATTTGATATAGTGACATAATGGCAGATTACTATTGATTACAATTGATGAACACCTGTATTGTTTTGATGAATTAATATCATTAAATGCACACATACATAATATAGATTGTTTTCTTTATTCTATTAGGTATGTTAGAATTATTTGCCACCACATGATCCTCCATATGTAGCTATGCTTAGAGGCTACCGGTATCTATAAACTGTTATTGAATCTAGTAGTTTTCTGTACTAAGTATTTTTTATTTAAAAACCAAATGTGTAATAAGTTTGTCTATCTATACGACCGAGCAGGTTTTTGGTAATTAAGGTTCAGCCTTAAACTGCGATGTTTTTCTGATATTTTTTTGTTACTCATATTTCTATTGATACTCATATTTCTGGCAAAACTACAGAACTAGAACAAATCAAAAGTCAGGACTCAAAATAAATATAACCTACATACAAATCAGTTTTCGAAAATAATATACTTGTAAATATCAAAAGCATCGAAGGTACATCACAGCATGTATTTTTTTAATTTTAGTGTATAACATGTTGATGCATAACGAATTAAATCTTACAACATGTTGGAGATGACCATCTATATCTATGTATATCTAAACAAGTATTATAATTAACAAACTTGTATTATTGGTTATCGAACAGGAATAAATGTATATAAGTACGTAGAAAGAGCCAAAGCCCAGATTATCCATAATAATCCACAAATCTTATAAGGTTGCAGCTTAGAGCGGACGTTGAACTCTTGCCTGTTCACTGTGTTCACACCATAGTGGCTAATACTGACTGTAAGGGCAAAGTAAGAAGGCGGTCAATACTCCAGGGACACAACACAACTAGACAAATATATCCCACCAAATCATTTTCATGTAAAATGTTGCCAAGACGACTTCATATAGCTGTGAAAAAGATATCAGATCTCATGTTGAGCCAAGCTTCTGGATCTACCATAGATGTAGAATGATATAGATTAGTTGTGCATTTCAATAAGCGAGACCAAAAAAGAAATGCAATGGTGTGCGTCAACTTTGCATGTGCGTATAACGTGCTAGTGATGCGCCATGCAAAATATATTTTTTCGATAACCTGTACCAACTGGTATAAATAAATCTACAGGCATTCCGAGTTACGTATCAGAGCGAATAAGTACAATGAAACTACAAAATTAAAAAGACAAATCTTTATTGATAGATTTTTTAGTGGATACACAAAAACAAGGCATAACTGTTTAAATGTTAAATGTGTTAATTAAGTGATAATAATATTACACAACATTGCTTGTTGTTTTAGAAACATAAATATTTAACCACAAACAATATTTAATCAAAAACAGCAATGTAAGCATATATAGGAATTCATTTTCCTCCGAATAATATTAATTTATTATAGAAATGTCTCAAATTTTATTTATTTTATTATGCATTACACAACTTTGCCTTATATTTAATTCTAATAGACACATATATTTCTATAATCAGTTATATTAATATATGTCAAAGATTTAGGAGGTTTAGCGAATCATACTTATGGCTATCAAGATTCCTGAAATACTTTATAGTCTATCTTAGGTATATAAGTAATCACTAACAACTTTGAGCACAACTTAGACTTAGAGCCTCCAATTGCATCTCGTCTTATCCATAACTTCTCTTTTTGAGACCCTACTGAGGCCATCGGGCATTGTGCCAAGGTCTTTTATGGTTTCAGCCAGGACAACTGTATTAGCGAATCAATAGTTGGTGAGACACTTGCCATTAATATTGATGCCATATTCAGTTCAGTTTAAAAGCCTAAAAACATCTTCCAATGCCGCGGTGAATAGTTTCGGAGATATTACATCTCCGTGCACGTCGTATAAAGTCGTCTTGAAAAGTTATTTGCAGTTGATACACTTACCATGACCTATGTTAATGTATGAGGATAATAGTTTACCATCGGTAATGTTAAGTTTATGCATAAATATCTAAAAGTTTGTACAGAACCCTCGGTGCGCGAGTCCGACTTGGCAGGTTTTTATTATCTTCAACCCAGCCCAACTAAAACCTGGCTTCGCGCCCATGCTTTACTACTACTAGACTAGTTATAGTTCTTAAATTACTGTTTCAAATTTAAACAAGAATTCTTGAGTAACGCTCTTATCCCAGTGTGAATAAAAAAATAATATATAAATAATATACACTCAGTTAGTATTTGTAGCTTTACTGTTCAAACATTAATATGTACTAGAAGCACAGAAATATTTATCCCTACTATTCAATATTACTTTTCTCGATTAAAGGTAGCCTTGTGATGATCGATTGAGTTGTTAATACATTAAAGATAGCTTACAAACAAACTCATTTATTAGTAAGAATTATGGAAATGTCATGTATATTGGATTTGACGTATAATCGTTGTTTCACAAAGGACAGCTAAAGGTAACTAAAGTATCAACTTACCGTGTAACGCATACGTCCATAGGATGGACCATCTAGCTTTAAACTAAGCCGAGCTTGTATGTCAGCTTCATTGACTGATAAATAAAATAAAAATAATTTGGACATCTAACACACAACGCCATCCAGTTCCAAGCTTAGCAGAACTTGTATTGTGTGTACTAGACAACTGACATAGTTTTTTTTGTAAATTCATACATTTTATACATAGAAAACACAAAAAAAATATGATATTAGGAATACATGTTAATGATGATGATGAGATGCATGTAATCGATAAATTACAATTAGTCACAGAACAAAATGATCCTCCTCGTCACACAGTGTTTGTTGCCGACGGAGTTCGAACTCACAATCTCTACCAATAGTCTAGATCGCTTACCACTGCACCAAAATATTAGTCGATACAATACAGCAGTTGTTATCTGGGAGCACGGTCGTGACCAGCAAGGGCCTATCTTTTCTCGAAGTGTTTAGTCGTTTTTTGAACCCTCATAACTTAGGTTTCCGATATACCAGATCGTTCAATTTCTTAGGATATGATGTCAATAATAAACTAATTAATCATACAAAGTTTCAATTGCATAGCCCTGAAACTTTATATTTTCGATACCTAAAAAACACTGATTTCGTCAATGACACACTGATGATCATCAAAACTGTTATGATACTTCCTGAAGTGCTAGAAAGCTGAAATTTGGTATGTAAACTAAGTTTAGTATACAAACAACAAGAAAAATCATAAACCTGTTACTTTTGCCCCCCAACCCCCAAAATTGAGAGTAGAAGTTTGTATGCGACTTTCACAAATTTTTATGCTAGAAGTTTTATTTTTAGTGTACGGACTTTTTCCGAGAACTAAATGAAATTGAATTAATAAATTAAAGTTAAAACATCTTTAAGATGTAGTTTATTGTAATGCGTTTGAAATAAATACACACAGACTAATCTATTCGAATGTTTTAATTAACACAAATTCAACTTCGCACTGCTCTTCTTAGTACGTATGGTTGTCATAACTAGTATTCAAATTTTCGGTTGGTTTTCGTTATTTACATTTCCGATTTTCATTCAGTCAGTCAGTTGTTTTCATTGAGTATCACTCTTGTGGCGATGATTCCTGAAAAAAAAACAGATAATTATAGAGTTAATATATTGTATAATTTCTGCAAGCTTTTGCTTGTTATAGCAGCTCTATGTTACCATAATGTAGATTAAAAAGATGGACTGATTTGGTAAAAAAATTGGGAGGACCAACCTTGATAACTTCAATAATATAATTTCATGATAGAGATCCTTTATCTTGGCTTATAAGCAAATGCCAAAATATACTTATTTCATTATTTCGTTTAAAAACTACCCATATATTTAAAAAGTGACAAAAAGGCTTTATAATCTAAGGTTTAACCAACCTCTGTGAGCAGTAAAGACAGTTGTATACGAATAGTCTGAGACGTCATTATCGTCAAAATAGATTAGTCATCTTTTAGGTAAATTCAGCATTAGTGGTTCTAGGAACTTTAGTGCTATATCCAACATTTTAGATGTTGAAAATCTGAAAAAAAAAACATTAAGTAAAACAATGAAATTAAAATGCAATAACTGTGATAATATACATAACTTGATAGATCTAGAATTTTCACATGTATTTTGGGACACTGTACTTATAAAGTTCGTGACGCTGCGAGTACATTATAGCCATAGAACACGTTTATTCTCCGTTCTGTGAACTAGCCTTTTGTCAATGAACACTCTATATAATACAATAAAGAAATAACAAAAATAAATTTAAGAAAAATAAATAAACCGACTCCAAAAAACATGAAACGAAAATTCCCTGCCTAGAAACACTTAAAAGCGAAAAAATAAACTGACTTTGATTTGACTGCCTTAAATTACTATGTGGCAATTCTTGTCTATTAATTTAAAGAAAATAGTAATATGTGTGTGAGGTACCTAAAATCTGTTTGAAGTCGTTGCCTCTTAACCGTTACGGAGCTATAACTTTCATCATGAGCTCATCATCATTAGATAACGATAATAAGATAAAAGATGACGACTACCAGATGAAAATGGATTGAAAAGTTTTAGAAAATATAACACACAACACGTGCCTATAAAATTCGATTGTTGCCCTCGATTTCCTTAACATTTTATCATCAGATCCCGACATGGTGACAATGTGAAGACCTGGGAGCTTAACCAAACCCAATTCAAAAATAATTCCAAAATCGTTTCATAAACTAATACAAATACTAAATACCAATGAACACACATAAAAATAGATCCAACGAATTCAGAACCACACATTTTTTTATTTATTTTTTATTTATTTATTCATATATAAAAAGAATTACAAAAGTGCTTATAGTTGACGCAATCACAATCTCATTAGAGATTTTCCGTGATCCGTGATTCCGTTCCGTCCGTGACATTTTTGAATACATTACAAAGAATTATTTAAATAGTCAAATCTCTATTAGTCTCACTATTAGACTGATATGAGCAAGATCTCGTCTATCAAAAGCACAAGGTGTCCATTTACGTATATTATTATATATTAGTATCATCATCATCAGCCTATCGCAGTCCACTGCTGAACATAGGCCTCTCAAATTGCCCGCCACTTGGTTCGATCCTCAATATTAGTATAGGTAATAAAAAGTGAATAAATTTATTCAAGTTTCACCGTAACTAATACCTAAATCTACTTTATAAATAATAAAATACCATTAATAAATCAAGTGAGCTCTTATTTATAATAGCTATGTTTTTATCGATCTACTAAGAGGAATAATTCAATGGAGTTTGGTGAAAGATGACTGCACGGCTGGCGTAGTGGTTTAAGTCAGTCGTTGCGCTTTTTCGTGTCGTGGGATCAAACCCTACTTGGGAAAATACATTGTGTAATAAAAAAAAAAAAGAATTGAGTTCTATGTGTCCGTTTCATGTATGTTTGTAAACTCCTCCTGGGCCCAAGATTTATATACCTCATGGTTGGTTGGTACCAGGATGGTACCTCATATGCGCGTCGTGGGACCTATTATAAATGTTGCCGTAATTAAATATTTATAATACGTGTATACGTATTCATATTATGTACTAGCGACCTGGACCGGCATCGCGCGGATATATATGAATCTGCTATAATATGCATGTTTACGCAAAAACCTTCCTCTTGAATCACTATACTATATATTAACAATACTATATATTGCTGAAAACTGCATTAAAATCCGTTAAGTAGTTTAAAAGCTCTAAGCGAGCAGACAGTGGAATCGACTTCATTTTACACTATATAAAGATTGAATATATTTAATTCTTGGTTTGCTGATTCATGAGTCCAGCTAAAAAAAAATGTACAATTTTCATACATTTATAATAATAATAAAAAATAATAATACATGCATGATTAATGAAGTAAGTTGTATGCATAGCAATCTGATTATACTTTAACATTTCTCATCATGTTACAATATATTACTGAAAATTGCTATTTAATCTTCTATATAATAGATATTTGAATATCTAAGCCTCTGCGTCACAATCATTCCTAATAAACTACTGAGATTAAAAAAATATTTACTATGATACTAAGCGTAATGATTTTAATACCTACAACGGGCAAGAAAACTATTAAACATTTCTCAGCAACAAATAAAAACAAACAATAACACCTATCAAAATAATAATAAAAAAAAAACAATATTTCTGCACATATGCCCTCTGTTCCGGTTCCGGTACCGGTTCAAACAAACATAACATTGACGTTGTCCTTTTTTCATTGACATGATATTATTGCACTAATCCTTATAATAACAGCAATGTAACAATGTTTTATATCATTAAAGAAAACTTCCTACGCTATTTATTACCTTCCACCTACCGCCTTCTTACCGAATTCCGTAAAAAGATGAAATTCTTAATAAATTGAATTTTTATTTTTTGTTTGTTTTGTGTTTTAGTTGAATAGCTCAGAAATTCATCACGGTCCAATTTGGAGACTATTTATTAATATTTAGCGTTTAATGTACCCACCTATTAAAAAATACGTTAATATATTACAAAAAAAACCTAAAAAATTTCATACAAAGTTTTATTGACCTATTAGAACGAGCGACAGTCTTAAATGTGGAGAGCAAAAGATAGAGACTACTGATCATCTCTGGAGGAGGCCTTCACCCACAAGTAGAGGGATGTTCACATTAATTTAACAAATAAATCCTAAATAGGTATAAAATGCATACTTAAGTTTTTCCTTTTTACACTTAACTAATTAGATTTTTCTTTACTAAAACATGTACCATGTGAACAACGTGAAGTAAAAGGCTTTTTCATTTTTCATTTATTGAAAATACTTTAAAATTCTCAAGAAAATTTGTTGTGAAATGTAATAACTAATAATAAGGATGTTAAAACCATTCCTTTTTAATTAGTCTGAGTCAACAATTTATACTTTTTCTTTTGTATCACCTTCGATTTGAATTTAGGTGAAACATATGACACATTATTATAAGTCTAATTGAAATTATAAAATAAACAGTTAAAAATAAAATTTTACTGAAATTTCGACCACATTGAACAAGTAATAAAGTTCAAAAAATGTAATAATATATTTTACAAAATATTTTTAGTATATTGACAGCCTTCAATTTTCTCAGTAATGATAATTATACTACTAATTATTTCAATGTAGTGTATATTTTTACATACCTAAACTAATATTAAAAGTATCATTTTCTTACCCACAGCACCCACCCGATTCACGTGTGTATTCAGTCAAACTAACAAAAATGTGAACCCCCATTTGAAAACGAAACATTTTTATAAACTCGGGTCCCTCATTATTATCAAAAACAAACATTAAAAAACCTAAAATCAAGTTTCTATAAGGAAAATTTTTATCCTTCTAGTTTGATTGATTTAGGGTGCTAACACCGGTGCGCTGTCTACTTGTTGCTTTCAACAAAGCCAAATACTAATAAATGAAGATAGGAAAATTAGGAAATCAAGAATTGCTGGGATGGATAATATACCTTCTAGACTCTGTTTAATGGAAACAGTTACACTTTTCACAATTTTTTTCTTATAAACATACTTTTTTTCAAGAGACAGTATTTATTGCCTTTGGTAATTTCTATTGAGTTAGTTATGGCCAAGAGTTTAATTTTTTTGTTATGTGTTCTCAGATTACATATCTATTTTTTAGCATATCTATTTGGCCTAAACCCTATGTTCGTTCTCTGGGAAATGAGAGTAGTAGAGCCACGCTGATTTCAGCACGAATAGGCCGGCTCGACCGGGGCGGTACTACCCTCGCACAGAAAATCAACGTAAAATGACAGTGATCATACTGTCGTGTTTCGTTGGTGAGTGCGAGACCGGAGGCCCAACGATGCAGAAGCATCACTAGCCCGCCATGGTGATGGTCACCATGCTGCACTGTAGCATTGTCTGCATTCGCAGTATGGTGACCACCAATCTTAGATTCTGCTTATGCTTTCCATCAGGCAGAGTAGAGTCATTTTGGCAGGACAAAATATAAAAAAAAAAAAAAAGAACAGTGGTGTGGAGGCAACCAAAAAGAAACTTCCTAAAGTTTGTAGGATAAGTGAATACAGTTTCTTACCAAGCCAAATCTTTCTAGCAACAGACAATTCAATAAACTTTATAGGATATAAGGTTCTCAATGTCCATAATAAATTACAAAGAATTAGCCACTTTGTTTTAGTAAACTCGATCAGACAGCCTACCGATGCAGTTCTGTAAGACGTAAACTCGACTTTCTCAGTTTATTGATGCCACTTTAGTAGTATCTTATACTTTCAATCAAATTAGTAACATTGCATCGTCTATTTTGGTACTAAGCACAGTAGACAGTCTTCTGTCTAATGTGCTTAGTACCAAAATAAAAGATAAAAGATATCAGAAATTGCTTAATAAAAGATGAATATTTATTTTAGGATTTAGTAGATAGTACCTACTTAAATTAAAAGAAGTCAGTGTGGTGTTTATACCCTATTTGACAAAAATAACGTTGTGCAAGTATATGCATGTATTTTGTATTAATATGTGACGTGGACCGCATTGAACCAGTTTTTAAAAAATGGAGATGGCAACAGGGCATTATAAAAAGGTACAATTTTTATTTAGCAACAGAACGACTCTTGTGGTCAAACGACATTGTACTCAAAATACCACCTGATAATAACAATGGCTGTCGCTAACAAAATCGCCATCTTACTGCTGATCGCTGCGTGTATCATGGTCATTACCGTGGACATTGCCAACGCAGTCCGAGTTGGTCCCTGCGACCAGGTCTGCAACCGCATTGTTCCCGAGAGAGACGAATGTTGCAGAGCTCACGGTCACAGAGGCTACTCCAGTTGTAATCATGGACAAATGCATTGTTACTAATTTGATTAAAAGGTAAATATACAAATTTATTTTGTGACTCAATTTTGCCCAAAGTATTTATAAGTATATTTAATTATTTGACTGTGACCTTCTTTATGGAATAGAGGCAAACGAGCAGATGTATCGCCTAATGGTTAGCGATTACCGCCGAACATGGCAACACCAGAGGCGTCACAAGAAGACTTAAGAAGCTTTTAGAAGCTTATTGGCAAATCTCACAAAAATCTGAAATGTTGGTTTAGGATTATATTTTTCATGAAGCTTGCAGTAGACCGAAAATATGACTATAATAAATTTCTTATCTTTTTTTCAGACAAATCAAGTAATTTCCATTACTGTAAATTTAAGCACATGCTGACTAAGGAGATTCATTTTTAATTGGAAAACACATTTCTTGGACCATTTGGTATATAACCACAATGGATTATTTGGTATATTTAGTAACATAATTGCCGATCATTATTGATTACGATTGATGAACACCTGTATTGTTTTGATGGATTAACATCATTAAATGAACACGTACATAACAAAGATTGTTTTCGTTATTCAATTATGTTAGAATAAGTATATTTGCAGCTACACGATCCATATACAGCTATGGTAAGAGGTTGCCGGTATCTATAAACTGCTATTGAATCTAGTAGTTTGCTGTACAAGGTATTTTTAACCGACTTCAAAAAAAGGAGGAGGTTTCTCAATTCGACCCTATGTATATTTTTTTTTTATTTATGTGTTCGCGGATAACTTCGTCGTTTATGAATCGATTTTGATGATTCTTTTTTAATGGAAAGAAGATATCCCAACGGTGGTACCATGATAAGGATATTAATATCTTATGGCATCCAAGAGAAATAGAGTCGAACTATGACGTCGGTTTTATTTTTGTTAATTTATTTAAAAATCAAAGGTTTAATAAGTTTTTCTATCTGTCTGACCTAGCAGATTTTTAGAAATTAGCGTCCAGCATTAAACTGCGTGGTTTTCTAAAATTCCATATATGCTAAGCTCTGCCATTAACACTCAGATTTCTGGCAAAACTTAAGCAGAACTAGAACAAATTAAAAGTCATAACTCAAAATAAATATAACTTTGTTACAAATCAGTTTTCGAAGACAATACTTATAATATCATATGTGTCGAAGATACATCACGTAAATGTTGTATAGTCATTTGAAACATGTTGGACATCTATATATATGTCTTTTGATGTCCATAGCCAAAGCCCGGCTTCTTGCCCTGTTGAAATCTTGCCCATCTACTTCCATAGTGGCTAATATTGACTGTTAAGGCAAGGTAAGAGGGCGGTCAATACTCTAAGAACACAATACGACCAGACAAATACTTTTAAGGCTGTAGTTTGCAATTTCGGGTGTGGAGGCCACAGTGTCTGTTTTCTGAGTCCCCTGACCTGTTTCTGCTAATCTGACAAGAGGCGTTACCTGTCACTGCCAGTTCTGCGCTTATGAAGGACACAGATCGTTGGGTAAATACTGAGCCTGTACTGTCACAGTCAGACTGCTGATGAACATACTTAAATATTTAACACGTTAATGATGATGATGATGAGATACGTGTAATTGATAAATTACAATAAGTCACAGAAGAGATGATCCTCCTCGTCACGTTTGTTGCGGAGCAATCTCTATCAATCGTCGAGATCGCTAACTACTGCACCAAGAGATTAGTCGATACAATACAGTAATAAAATAATTTCATGGTATCATCATTTCCTTTATCTTGGCTTTTGATTTAATGTCAAAATATACTTATTGCGTTTAAAAAGCTATACATATGTTTTTAGAATCTTGAAAAAGTGTCAAAAAACTTAATACATAAATCTAAAGTTTAATCTACCCCTGTGAGCAGTAAATATAGTTACATACGAATTTTTGGGACGTTTGGAAGTTTGAACTTGCTGGACAAAATAATTATTTCCCTATTTTCATTTAGCATCATGTCATCTTTTATCTAAATTCAGCATTTGTGGTTCTAGGAACTTTAGTGCTATTCCCAACATTTTAGACGTTGAAAAACTGAAAAAAAAATATATTAGGTAACAAAATGACATTAAAATGCAATAAATACGATAATACTAATAATTTGATAGATCTAGAATTTTCACATGTGTTTCGGGTCACTGCACTGATATGGATCGTGGCGCTGCAAACACAGAGCAACAGAACAGGTTTATTCGCCGTTCCCACTTTAACTTGGCTGTCTTAAATTACTATATGATAACTCTATACTCAATACGTCTATATACACAATTATCTAACAAATTAAATAAAATAGTATTATACGTGCTAGGTACCTAAAATCTGTTTGAAGTCGGTGCTATTTAACCATTGATCATACCTATGCTTTTAACAGTTAAGGAGTTATAACTTCCATCACCGGCTCATCATCATAAGATAACGACTACCCCATGTAAATAAATATTAGATTTGTTTTAGAAAATATATAAAGCACATAATACGTGCCCATAAAATTCGATTGTTGCCCTCGATTTCCTGGATATCCCATTATCAGATCCCGATATGGTGACAATATCACCTGGGAGCTACACCAAACCCAATGCAATTTTTTTTTTTTAAATCGGTTCATGAACTGATACTAAATATCGTCGATCATACATAAAAAAGTAAGAAGTGTTCTGCGACCCAGTAGTGTGAGACTGAGAATGCCCGTTGAGAAGACCGGTTAGAACAAAAAGTATATAGACGTTGTCCTATTCTCGTTAACATGTTTGATGACGATTGATATTGCAATAACCCTTATTTAAGGGAAGGGAAGTTTTTCAGTCTATGTATATTTGTATATGCCACCATAGCGCCTAAACTACTGAATCAATTTTATTGAATAGAAGATTCCGAATAATGACCCAGGTAACATAGTTTTTACGAAGATGGGTTATCTATACAAATAAATGAAATTGGAGTATCTGTTTGTAATATTAAAGTAACCGCTGTTTACTAAATGCATATGTATGTATGTATACACGGTACAAAAATGTATTTAAAAAAAAATGTCTGTCTGTTTGTTTCGCGTAATCTCTGGAACAGCTGGGCCGATTTTGACGGGGCTTTCACTGGCAGTTAGCTGATGATCTAAGGTTTAAGAAAGTTACTCCCTGGATCATCAGCTAACTGAAAGTCCCGTCAAAATCCGCAAAAAGCTACCGAAAATAAAACAAACAGACAGACAGACAAAAAAAAACTTAACTACATTTTTAGTACATGTATCGTATATAAATACATATGCATTGATTAAAAAGCTCTTATTTTAATTCAATATTACAAACAGACACTCCAATTTTATTTATTTTACCATAACATTTAAAAAATGTATCAAGTCGTGTTACAAAAATCGATGTTACAAAACATTTTCAATATCTTGACAGCTCTCAATGTAGGTATATTCTTGCATACCAAAACAAATAATAAAAGTATAATTTTCTTACCCACAACACCCACCCGATTCACGTGTGTATTCAGTCAAACTAACAAAAATATGGACTCCCATTTGAAAATGATACATTTTTATAAACTCGGGTCCCTCATTATTATCATCAAAAAACATTAAAAAAACCCATAGTCAAGTTTCTATGAGGAAAAATTTCATCTTCTCGTCTGTTTTGGTTTAGGGTACTAACACCGGTGCGCTGTCTACTTGTTGCTTTCAACAAAGTCAAATACTAATAAATTAAGCAAGGAAAATTAGGAAATTAGAAATTACTGGGAAGGTAGGAAGGTATAATAAATACCCTCTGGACTCTATTTAATGGAAACAGCGACACTTCTTCCTTATTTTTCTTATAAACATACTTTTCTTCAAGAGACACTGTTACCTTTGGTAATTTCTGTTGAATTAGTTACGTCTAAGAGTTTGAAGTTTTTTTTGTTATGTCTTCACATATTACATAGGCTCGATAGGACCTTAATTCTATCTACTGGCCTAAACTCTATGTTTGATTTCTGGGCAATTACAACAGTGGTTTTGAGGCTACAAAAAAGAAATTCCCTGAAGTTTATAGGATAGGTGAATAAATGAATACCGTTTCTCATAAAGCAATATCTTTCTAGCAACGGATAATTTAATGAACTTTATAGGATGCAAGTACTCAACTTCCATAATAAATTACACAGAATTAGCCGTTTTCTTTTAGTGGACTCCTTGTAAACCGTAAACTCTACTCTTTTATTAATTTATTGAAACCACTCTTCTGTCTACTGTGTTTAGTACCAAAATAAAAGTATATTATCTTTTATTTTGGTACTAAACACTGTAGACAGAAGAGTAGTTTAATTGCTTAATAAAAGATGAATATTTATACATTTTATGATTTGTAAAATAATATTTTGGATAATACCTACCTAAATTAAAAAAGAGTCTGTGTGGTGTTCCCACCCTATTAAAAAACAGCATTGTGTTAGTATCTGCATGTATTTTACATTAACATGTAACTTGAACCGTAATGAACTCGTTTTTTTTTTAATGGAGATGGCAAGAGGGTATTATAAAAAGGGTACGATTTTTATTTAGCAACAGAACAACTCTTGTGGTCTAACGACATTGTTGAAAATTCCACCTGACAATAACAATGGCTGTCGCTAACAAAATCGCCATCTTACTGCTGATCGCTGCGTGTATCATGGTTATTACTGTGGACATTGCCAACGCAGTCCGCGTTGGTCCCTGCGACCAGGTCTGCAGTCGCATTGTTCCTGAGAGACACGAATGTTGCAGAGCTCACGGCCACAGAGGCTATTCTAGTTGTGGTTATGGACAAATGCATTGTTACTAATTTGATTAAAAGGTAAATATACATTTTATTTGTTACTAACCTTAGCGGAACTCAGTGCAGGAGAAAAAGTGTATTTTACTTTATTACCCGACTACGGCAAAGCGGTTATGATTTTTGACAGGCTATGTATGTATGTGTGTTCATTTGTTCCCTCCCTTGTTTTTTTCGGCTTTTGAAACTTGTTTCCTGCTTTTTCAGCGTCGTTTTTTTTCGTAGTTGGGTTTTAGTTTTTACCTTTTTTCTCTTTAAAAAGTATTTATGTATTTAAATCAGTTGTCTAGTACCCATAACACAAGCTCTGCTTAGCTTTGAACTAGATGGCGTTGTGTGTGTGTGTGTGTGTGTGTGTGTGTGTGTGTGTGTGTGTGTTAGATATCTGTAATTTAATTTATTTCATTCAGTATGTTATAGGTTGAAAATGCTAGATGCTGAATTTCTTTTCTTTTTTTCAGACAAATCAAGTAATTTCCAACACTGTTACTTTAAGCACATGCTGAATAAGAAGATTCGTTTTTAATTGGGATACACATTTGCCTGACCATTTGGTTTAGTAACATAATGGCACATCATTATTGATTACGATTGCTGAACACCTGCATTGTTTTGATGGATTGATATTATTACATGAACACCTACTTAACATGGATTGTTTTCTTTATTTAACAAGTATTCATGAATAGAAAATGAATAATATTCTACAAAATACACTGTAAAAGTAATTTAGAGACAGCATTTCCTAGCATTTAAACAAAGTCTAAGCGTGGTTAATACTAAAAACACAGAAATATTTATCCTCACTATTCAGTGTTATTTCACACTAACTAACAAAAAAAAAAATTGTATAATTAGGATAATAGACAATGGATATATTTAGCTACACAAATTAAGAAATCTATACAAAAGAATAAAATTGGAGTGTCTGCTTGTAATATTAAATTATCCGCTTATTACTAAATGCATTCTTAACAATGGCCGGTCTCTATTCACAATGCCCGACTCCATTGGGCAATGTGATAAATAATGCCCACCCTGTCCTGGGCAAAGTAATAAAATAGGTGATCTATAGTATTTTTGTTTATGGTTAGGTTTTTTAGTGTTTTTATAATTGGTTAGGTTAGGTTTTTTTCTTTTATATCAGAAAAAAACCTAACCTAACCGTAAACAAAAACACTACAGTTGCCCCCAAGCGTACGCGCCCTTCACATGTTGCAAGGCACGGCCGCTGCCCAATTTATTACATTGCCCGGCTACAAGTAGGGAATTATTCATACTGCCCGGTCCAAGTGATCAGCATCAATCATCATCATCAACCCATAACGTTCCTCTGATGTACTCGGATCTCCTCTCAGAAGAGGGTTAAGGCCATACGTCACCACGCTGGCCAAGTGCAAGTACGTCGATGTTTTCAAGCCGCCCAAAGACCTCCAACTAGGCTTCACGACTGTTATCCTACGATAACAGCAGGGACCGACTGCTTAACGTGACCTCCGAATCATGGAGGCGTTCATGGTATCATGCCACCAACGGTCACCCATCCAGTTACTGACCGCGCCGTCGTTGCTTATCTTCGGTGAATGTTTCTAATCAACGACGGCGCGGACGATCGGTGCAACTGAGCTATAGCGAGTCCAAGTGATAAATTCAAGCTATCTCAAACACTGATATATTTAGGATTATATTGTTCATGTGTTTCCATATAAATGTTGACTGATCATTCTGTCACATAGAACGGCTAAGTGCATAGCTACGATGCGATGCAATGCGACGCCGCATCGCGAATTGCTACGATACGAATTCGTGCGGCAAAGCATTGGTTCATGTGGCCACACTTTCGACCACAAAGAGATGTCCTAATCAGATTTTTGTATGAAATGGATGATGAAAAATAGAATTAAAATAATATAAATAATTTATGGATACGAATAAATAGGAATAATTTTTTGTAAATGTTTTAAAGAAAAAAAAATGATTAACAAATATTTTGTTTACATTCTTCAATATTTGAACTAAAATAAAATAACATCTCAGATCCCGCAAATTATGCGTAGCGTATAGTCACCTAGTTAGATAACTTTACACTACAATTAGTATAAATTAAGTAATAACACATATTTAGGACATCTAACACACAGCGCTATAACTTCTACTTCGGCTAGAAAACGGTGTATAGATAGCCCTCGAGTGTAGGGGCCATGGTATTCGTTTCCTGACTCTGAAAGGTTCCTGGTTCATGCGCTACGGAGCGCCACGCATCGCCACCTAACCAGCCCCCCTAGCCAAGTTGCAAGCGTTTATTTTTATGTTTGGCCCTGCCAAATAAAATGACTCTACTCTGCCTGATGGAAAGCATAAGCAGAATCCAAGAGTGGTGGTCACTATACTGCGAATGCAGACAATGCAACAATGCGGCATGGTGACCCACACCATGGTGGGCTATTGATGCTTCTGCATCATTGGGCCTTCCGTCTCGCACTCACCAACGAACCACAACAGCACGATCGCTGTCATTTTAAATTGATTTTCTGTGCGATTCTTTCTGCAATCGTTAACACCTAAATTCTCACCAAATTCTCGTGCGTCATTGGCTAAAGTTGCAAGCGTTTTTCTTTCTGCAATCGTTAACCACTAAATTCTCGTAATAAAGGAGAATTTAGGCATTAACAATTGTAACTTGGCTAGGGCCCCTGCTTTTGCTATGGTGATAGAAGACCTCATCTGTCACCCCGAGTCCTACGGTTATGGAGCACAGAGATCGTTAAGCAAAACACTGAGTCTATATTATCATAATCAGACCGATGATAAATATTCTTACAATTTATATAAATATAATAATTAAGTCATTCGCATCCCAAATAATAATAGTATTGTCGACATCTGACACACACACAACGCAATCTAGTCCCAAACTAAGCAGAGCTTGTACTATAGATACTAGACAACTGATATCGTCATCATGATAAATAGGTACATATAATACTATCGTAACTGGGCACTGTCTGTACATGGAAGATCTTTAAGAATAACTATTATAGGGTGGGCTTTATAAACCCAATAGAACCCAAAACAATGATTTCAGAATTTTTGTCAGTTTGTATATACAGACATTTGTGCTCGTTAATCTCAAAAACGGTTTAACCGATTTAAATACGATTTTCACTAAGGCGTTGCAGTTTGCTCCAATCTTCTTTTTTATTTCAATCGGTTCATAAATAAAAAAGTTATAAGTTTTACCGCGATAACCGACCTTTACGCGGGCGGAGCCGTAGGCATAAGCTAGAATATAGGTACACATGCATCTACTTTTTAACATTTTTGTAAATACATACATATGATACATAGAAAACACCCAAATTAAGTGATAAAAAGATAACAAGTCCATGTTGATGATAAGATACATTTAATCGATGACGATTTGAAATCACAGTCTCTAGCTCAATAGTCGAGATCGCTGACCTCTGGGCGAAAAGTCCATACAAGTAATTCTTGTTATTTATTATAGTTTATTTCCTTTTTGATAATAAGTGTATAAATTAATAAATACGCTAAAAATTATAATAAATTTTATTTAAGAGGAAGTATTAGATTTTCTCTTCGTTTGTTCTTCTTTACTTGACATTACTCTTTTAATATTTTATTTTATTTTACCCGAATATAATAGCGTAAAAGCGTACGGCTCATCTATACATCTATACAAATCTCATCATATCATCTGTTTGTAATATTAAAATAAACGCTTTTTACTAAATGCCCATATATATGGATACATATACATGGGCATTTAGTAAAAAGCGGTTATTTTTAATCGACTTCAAAACAAGGAGGAGGTGTCTCAATTCGACCGTAGATATGACTTCAAAAAAAGTAGGAGTTTTGGTACTGCCGCTCGGGAATTGAATTTTTTACCCACTAAAAAGTTGTCTAAATTTTGGAAAAAGTAATAGTCGGTAGGTGCAAGGGGTGAGTATGGCGGATGAGGGAGAGCTTCCAACCCCAGCTCTTGCAGCTTGGAGACTGTCTGTTGGACAGACTGTCCCGTCCAACAGACTGTTTGAAAAATAAGTACTTTCACTTATTGCATACAAAACGGCAATTTCATAGGTAAAGACCTATTATTACAAAGAGACACTCCAATTTTATTTATTTGTATAGGAGAAATAAAAGAGTAATCGAGAACAAAATTAAAAGCATTGAAATAGTGACCCAAATCCGATTCAGAAGCAAGAAAAACCGCGTATAATACCCCTGGGTGTAACTAGCTATAATAAATGCTTATTATTAGGTATATGCAAGCAAAATTGTATTTAAAGTAGATACTATTTATTTTACTGTGAATAAATTCGTACACAGCACTCAGACGTATCACTACAACCAGCAGAATTAAAATATTTATATCATTACAAAAAAGAAACATCTTTACAAAAACGACTCTAGTTCAGAATGCAAGTTTAATTAAATTTGAATTTTAATTCACAAACTGTAGGTTTTTACCATCCTACGAGTAGTCACTGTCAATGTCATTATAGTCCTGTCTAACAAGTTCTGAGCACCACTAACTGTGGCTCTGCTTTTATAAACTTGGGTTTCTCGTAGCCATGAATACTAACTACTCAAAGATATGCAAACGTAAACAGACCCTTAGTACCCACACAGTTATTAACATAGAATAACTAGTTTTTTTTTTCATAAAAACCAACATCAAGTTTGCTTAAGGAAAAATGTATTTCTAATGCATATCCACAAGTAGGGTACACACGCCGGATAGCCTCCCAATACTTTACCTAAGGTATTATTACAATAGCAAGTAAAATTTTGAGAATGTTTTTGAGCGACGTAGTCATAATTGTGGCTAAGCTCTATAAATAAAGATTTAAAAAATAAAAGTAAAATTTTAACAAAAATGAAACCGACTTCAAGGTTTGACTCGATTTCTCTTGGATGCCATCATCAGATCTTAGTGTCCTTATCAGGGTACCACCGTTGGTAAATCTCCTTTCCATTAAAAAAAGAATCATCAAAATCAGTTCATAAACGATGAAGTTATCCAGTTAAAAAGCTTAGCTATGACCCGACTATGTAAATACTTTTGATAAATTTATATGGCCTATATACATAGGCCATATAAATTGGCCTACTATACAGCCACGGGCCATTATAACGAATCTATTGACACCTCATTAATTAAAATCGGCTCAGTAGCTTAGGCCCTACGATGGCACATACAGACTTATAGAGAATTTCGAAACCCCTTTTTTAACCGACTTCAAAAAAAGGGGGAGGTTTCTCAATCGACTGTATATTTATATTCACTTCATCGTTTATGAACCGATTTTGATGATTCTTCTTTTGTTAGAGAGGAGATGTTCCAAAGGCAACAGAGACGTCACAAGTGCGTTGCGTACGTGTTTGGACTTAATTAAATTAAATTAATGCAAACATTGAGTTTATCATATATTTTCTAAAGCTATTCTAATATTAGCATCTGTTTGTCATAATTTTATGATGATGAGCTGTTATGTAAGATACGTCTCCTTAACAGTTAGGAGTTAGAGGATAATTATTCAAATATCAAATGTTTGTCTGTTACCTTAAGTCGTATTCCTTCAAGTTATTTATGTGAGGTGATGATGGCAGGTCCAACTCCTCAATGGTTAGGAGTTAGAGAATAATTATTTCTAGCTATTTAGATGAGCTGATGATAAAAGGTAAAACTCCTCAACGGTTAGGGATTAGAGGATGATTTAAATATATATATATATATATATAGACCTTAATTTATATTCTTTCAGTTTTGCCATGAGTTGATAAAACTTAAAACGCTTAGGTTTGGTGGAAATATGGTGGTAGATTCTTCAAATATCATAGGTACGAATGGACCTTTGTTGTATTCTTTAAAGTTGTTTAGGTGATCTGACCGGTAAGGTTAGGAGGCGTATCACCTAACTAGATGATAGGTTAAGATGCCGATCAAGTAACTAGGATTCTGTCGGAAAGAAAAGATATGCAAAGCTGAGATTTGGATAAAGAACCCACACTGTATTTAAACACCTAGTTTGTTTAAGTGTGTTCATTTAAATATTGATAATTAGTCTTAATTGTTGAAATTTACGTAACGCTTTTTCATCATACGGTTTCGAATCAGCAGGAGTTAACATTTGAAAGTTGGTTCAAACAACAAAACAACTATAATCATTTTCGATAATAAACTTCACAGCAACTTTTATGAACATTACAGTTCTTTGATGTATGTTTTAGATTTATTTAATTATGTCGAATTTATCGGTTTCTTCTTTAGTTCATCTACAATCACATTAAATTACTGAAATTAAATGTCATGAAGTATTGAAATTGACTAGCAATAAATCCAAATGATCAACTCGAAACGATCAACGAGAAGGAAACTCGTAATGCAATGACCTCATCATTAATGTACCTTCACAATGACAACACAAGAACTTTTTACCTTAAGGATTTGCACAGCTTTGTCGTCAAGCATTTAATTTTTTTTCCGTTGTTAAGTTATAAGTACACAATTGGATTTTTTTTTCTAAATACAGTTCTATTACCTAGTTCGTTTTCCTGAAAGAAAACCCTTAGGGCAATTAAGTCAGTTGAATTGAAAATAAGTCAGAGGTAAACATCAAAGTACTTAATAATGTCCTCGTTATTGTTAAAAAAATTTGTCGTTAGGTTTTGAATAGTCAGTTGATTGCGAATTGGAGCACCTACCCAAAGGGAAAATAAATTGTTAAATACTTTGGACATCACTGATCCATTTATACAGGTAATAATTTTATAGGTGTGCATATAGGTCTGCACCCACCAAACGAGTTTAAACAAAGTGTGCTGGGCAGCAAGGCCTTATAAATAGCAATTGATTTTTGTACAGCGTCAGATAACTGTTTGTAGTCTAAAGACAACAATCAAAATCAACAAACAAAACAATGGCTGTCGCTAACAAAATCGCCATCTTACTGCTGATCGCTGCGTGTATCATGGTTATTACTGTGGACATTGCTAACGCAGTCCGCGTTGGTCCCTGCGACCAGCCCCCCTAGCCAAGTTACAAGCGTTCGTTTTTCTGCAATCGTTAACGCTCTTTCTCAAGTAATTTTAGAAAACGATAACTTGGTAGCCAAGTTGACACAAATGGTTCGATCGCTCGTTCTACAATTTACGTGGAAAAAACCTAAAATATAGTCTATGGTCTATCCATCTAAGAAACATCAAAGTAGGTAGTCATGGTAACGTTGACATTGTTCATCAACAATTTTTATTGTCGATTTTAGTTGGCTGAATTATAAAGTGATAAAATGTTTATAAAATAAAGAACAATCTATTTGTAAATGGTTTATTATAATATCACAGTGCGAAATGTCGTTTTAACATTATTGTGACTTGGAAACATGAAGATCCTGCTTAAGGATTAACTTATAATAAATGACGTGATACCTCTTACATAATGAATTTATAGATAGAGTCAGACAGAACAAGTCCTCGTCTTATTGGAATTCATGGAAAGGTATGTAAATTATTAGTTATTCTTTGTTGTTTAAAAGTATCTCACTTCATCTCTTGAAAGTATGAAACAAATAGTGACATGATAAGCGACAAACATGCTATAATTATTGCCTATTTAATATTAAAAATATAATGTAATGGTTTCCTATTATGACATTTAGTTTTCTAAAAGACAAAGCACATACAACAACTTTCTTCATAGACACACACTATAAAAATTAATCTATCAAACATCTATAACTTCTGTGTACTATCTATAAATTAATTACATGATACCTATGTAATATATAATGTTGATAAAATTCATTTTAAAATTGACAGAATGAGTCACATATTTTCATTGACTCATCTTCGACAGCTTTTAATAGTCTACTGTTGGACATAAGCCTCTCCTGTGAAAGGAGACATTATTCTAGTAATGAATGCTTAATAGATAGATATGTTCTAATATGTGTGGGCAAACTAAAAGTCTGAAACCAAAAAAAAGCCCTAGCAATAAGTGGTGAGGACTGGACTGGTGATGGTCCTAGCAGCAGGCAAATGCGAGAGGGTGTTGGCCTTAACGGGTTTGACTGTTGAAGTAGGACTGTACAACCAAACTGTCCATTCTCTGTCCCAGATTATGTTTACTTATAGTCTCTTTGTTGTGACTAATCTACAGAATGAGTGGACCGATTATCACAAAAAATTTAATAGCAGGGAGGAACTTATAGTTTAATTAATTATAATATAATTGTTTTTTTCAGCAACATCAGCCCCACTCCCTCTGGAGAAGTTCCATGCACAACCCTCGCATCTCAAAGGGGAGCGCCAGTGACGTCAAGCAAGTTCACGACCATAGAAACTTACCGGCTGTAACTAAAGGCAGACTGGCAAAAAACCTGGATGTGAGGAAACTGGAAAGGAGGCGAATAACATAGTAGACAATTGAAGCGAAGGATAGATACATTACAAATTATTATAATTTGAAATGCACTGTATAACAGAATTTTAAATAAACAGAATATAATTATAAATTGTTTCAATGATATTTCAGAAAAAAATTTAGAAATTTTACCTCAGTTGAGACCATCATCATCATCATAAACTGTTTAATGTAATGATAGTTGCGGGTTACAAATCTTTTCCTTCACCTACATTAAAAATAGTGGTAATATAAATTTTTTGTCAATGACATAATTTATACATTGTTTTGTAATGTTTCTACTAGGTAAATAAACAAACACTGTAATAATAAAGCCTTTTAATGATTGTTTTAACATCTGAGTACATTATCAAATATATTTATAGAAAATAAAAAAAGTAGAATAGAATAGAATAAACTTTATTGTACACCAAATAAACAGTTTACATTTAGGAGTATATTAATTTTACAACCATGTACAAATGGCGGTATGTACAAAGTATTATTTATAATAAAAAAAAATTCAAATAAAATCTTTATAGTCTCTTCTTTCTATCCAACACAAAAAAAAATCTATATCACGGGGGAAAATAACCCACATAGGAAAGACAATGTTTAATAACAAAGCCATTAACAATTAACATTATTTTAATCTATTTAATGAAGAATTTGGCATGGCTCTTCCTTCGATGACTTCACTTTGATTAGGCATATTCATAGCAGGTATGGGATCTTGCAAATTTATATTGTCTTCATTGTCATGTGTAGCAGAAAGTGGTTGTGGTAGTGGTATGCCAGCTTGTAACGCTAAATTGTGTAATACACAACATGCAGCTATAATATTGCTAGCTACATAGGCATGATGATGAAGAAACCTGTCTCTGAGAAAACATCTCCACTGTGCTTTGAGTAATCCAAAACAGCCCTCAATGCAGTTACGGGCTCACACATACTTTACAGTATAAAGTTCTTCCCTAGAACCTTGAACTACATTGAGAATAGGTGTCATTAGCCAAGGATGTTGTGAATATCCAGAGTCACCTGAAAAAATAGTTTAAAAATTAGTTACCCACAGGAAAACTACTGAACTTTAAGGTAATAGAGCCATGCTGATTTTAGTATGAATGGGCCGGTTCGAAAATGATGCCATGCTGAGTTGTTGCATTGTCTGCATTTGCAACGAGTATAATGACCACTGCTCTAGGATTGTGTGTATGCTTTCCATCAGGCTGAGTAGAGTCACTTTATAAGGCTGATACATAAAAATAATAGTAAATATTTTTATTGTTACACAACAACCTAACAGCCATAATTGTTCACTATTTTGATGAATTTCACTCATAAATGATTCAGCTCTACTAGAAGACCATATATGTGAATCATGTGTAGCTCCACCGAACTTTGGATTCACATTTATAATCAGCATATTACTATCACAAATCTGAAAACCAAATCAACATTAAGAAGTGACATAATAGTCTCATACATAATAATAAAATAAAAATAAGAATAAATCTACCATTTGAACTTTCAGTGAATGATACCCTTTTCTATTGAAATATACATGCTCTTCAGTAATGGGCTTTACCAAAGCTACATGCGTACAATTTATGCAACCAATTACATAAGAAAAGCCAAATCTTCTTTGGAACCTTGTAAAATAAAATTATGTTTAACGCATGGTACATATTCAATTAAATATAGTTAAGTTTGTTTGTTAAGTAGGTATACACTCTTGTTTAATAGCTGTTTTCTCTTGTTGTGTTATTGGAAACCTAAGCCATTTTGCAACGACAGCAGGGTTTCTCAAAGCATCAACAACTTGTCTGATGCACCAACAAGCTGTCCGTTGGGCAATGCTGAAGGACACCAACAATTCGCTGATAGGATCCTGTGGCTAGGAAACTAAGAGCATCAAAGAGCAAGAGCATGCCTCAAAACCTATAAATACACAAACATTAAGGCAAAGTTAAAATAGTCAATAGTACAAAAAAGACAGATTATTAACTTACCTTAACTTTTCAGGGAATCTCGTTGGTTCCCTTTAGCGATGTCTTGTTTTGGAGTTCTTGACAAAGGGCTTCGAAAGACGACTTGTCTAGCCAAAATAGCTCCACAAATAAAGTTTCCGGCATTTCGCGGATTGTCTCGTTGCACTGACGATTAATATGTCTTTTTCCACCTCTAAGCCGTACTTCCTCATTACGAGCGCACCACAACATATTTATAGTATGCATTTTAAATGTCCAAAATTATGTAAAGCACATAAAATAGTTCTTGGTGGTCCTTTTAGACTATATATCTATCATACCGACGCCATTTCTAAAGCGATATCACCAAATATTTTTGATCGCTTAATGAACGTTCAAACGCATGGATATCGTTTCGTTTGCGTTTGTCAAAAGTGTAACTTGGCTAGCTTTTGCTAACCTTTGTATGGAGTTTGGCATCGAATTTGTAGAAACGATCACTTTCCATTCCATCACTACGAACAAACGTCAACTTGGCTAAGAGTTTCTAAATGGAATCGAGTCACGTGATCAAAACAAAATATTAGCCAATGACACACGAGAACGCGATTCGTTAACGATTGCAGAAAAACGAACGCTTGTAACTTGGCTAGGGGGGCAGGTCTGCAGTCGCATTGTTCCTGAGAGACACGAATGTTGCAGAGCTCACGGCCATAGAGGCTATGCTAGTTGTGGTTATGGACAATTGCATTGTTACTGATGGTTTTAAAGGTAAATGTAATTTTCTTTGTTTTAAAAAAATATTTTTAACCACACTTCCAAAAGGAAGAAGTTCTTAACTTAATTGTTTGTTTTTTTTTTCTCTACCTATATTAAAGAATGCACGAACATGTTACACGTTTATATTTTAATGCTGTAAAGAAACGTAAATATTTTATGAAGTAAATTTTAATTCAATTGTAGTAACTCAGTTTCCTATTGTTGATATCTTTTCAATTTTTCAGGCGTTGAAATTGACTTGGCATATTAACTTTCACCTAAGCCGCATTTCTAAGCAAGAGCCGTGGAAAACATAAACACAAACACTGAAACCATATCTCCAATGAGAACTATTTCATCCTGATTGATAAATAAACTGGTACCCAACAGACATTGTTATGATTTTATTGCCTTACTTACTTTATACGAGATCTAATTCAAGTAGAAAGTACTAAGACTATAAAGATCTATTTAATTTGGTACGGATACACGACCTTTTCCAATTGCTGACCCTCAAATTTATCGGTTCGATTATTATTTATTTACTGCGTGACTGTATTTAATTTATTTATTTACGTGACAACTCGAACGATTACTACCGTATCTCAATTATAGATCTCATAAAAATCACTTTTATGAAATGTTCTTTTGATAGTTGATACAATTGGATTGTGAGCATAATAAACATAAACATTAACAAACCGGTTGTAAACGTTCATGCCAAATTAGGTCGATGACCCATGTCGCTAGCAAATCAGAGAGAACAACTTATCAATCAGCTACTAAGTCACCCACACTAATGTTAAGAGTTCACCAATTTTATTAAGCAGCCAACTTTACTTAAACAAAAACTAATTAACGTTAAGAAAGTATTTACAACAAATGCGACATGTGGAAATAACCTCTTAGGTATGTCAAGTATAAATTAAAATTTGTAAAATTTTTCACTCACTTGAAATCATAGTCTTCGCGAAAACTTTTATAGGTGACATTAATCTCTATTTAATATCTACTTATCATAAAATACCTACTACACAATTAGAACATCCTGGTCGTCGGTCAGCAACATTAAGTTACTTAGGATCTTGGGTTTCCTCAAAAACGCCTAATCTAGATTTTTAGTAAGTATTGGACCAAAACTCATATTTTAACTGTATTAACAGATTTCATACCCACAAGGCTCATAAAAAGCATTAGATGTAATCGAGATTTAACAAATTGCATAATATCTTACAGATTTGATGTATCTGTATAATCTATACATCTATACAAATAAATAAATAAAGTAAAAACTAAAACCCAACTACGACAAAAAACGACGCTGAAAAAGCATGAAACAAGTTTCAAAAGCCGTAGTCACGCGTTGTTAAAGTGTTATGGACTATGGTACATTCCTAAGTTTCAAAAGTCGTAGTCTATGAGTTGTAATGTACCGCAGTCCATAACACTTTACCAACGCTTCATTTCGCTTCGCTTTCATGCTTTATCAGCGTTGTTTTTTGTCGTAGTTGAGTTTAAGTTTTTACTTTTTTTACACTTTTTAGAGTTTCTAGGAGTTTTCGTTGGATGTTTTTTTGAAGTCGAGTTGATTTATTTATAAAAAGTTTTTGTATTGCTCGTATAATGGTATGGTAGATATGGTAGAACTAAAGTTGATAACAACAAAAACATTAAATTTAAACATCTTTGTAGGTACCTACTTTTGTTTCCGGTACTTTTCTATACAGGAGTTCCAAGACGGCAAAAATTATGTAGGATTTTAGGTTAAGAACGATCACGAGTTTTGCGACATTATGATTTTAGTTCTCATAACTGTATGTATGTTATATGTATGTAACACGCCAGCGTTGTCAGACGTCCCGTTTTTTGCGGGACGTCCCGCTTTTTGAATCAAAATTGTAATGTCCCGCGCGGAACAGGTTTTGTCCCGCTTTTTGGGGATAACTGGCCGGACAGCCGGAAGCCCAGAGTGAAGTTAGTTACGGTAGCCGTAGTGCTTAATCTATACAACTATACGAATAAATAAAATTGGAGTGTCTGTTTGTAATATTAAATAAATTGCATTTTACTAAATACATTTGTACCTATGTACATTTAACAAAATAACATTTTTTACAATGTTTGTCTGTCTGTCTGTTTGTTCCGGCTAATCTCTGAAACGGCTAGACCGATTTAATGATGTAAGAACTTACTTATGCTACTTTTTAGGGTTCCGTAGCCAAATGGTAAATTCCTCATGTCGTCTGTCTGTCTGTCCGTCCGTATGTCACAGCCACTTTTTTTCCGAAACTATAAGAACTGTACTGTTGAAACTTAGTAAGAAGATGTATTCTGTGAACTGCATTAGGATGTTCACACAAAAATAGAAAAAAAAAACATTTTGGGGGTTAGAACTGAAACTCAATTTTTTTTTATCAAACCCATACGTGTACCTATCTATGGATAGGTCTTCAAAAATGATATTGAGGATTCTAATATCATTTTTTGCTAAACTGAATAGTTTGCGCGAGAAACACTTCCAACGTGGTAATAAGTGTCTCTCCTCTGTAACTTCTTAAATAAGAGTATGATAAAACTAAAAAAATAAATGATGTACATTACCATGCAAACTACCACCGAAAATTGGTTTAAACGAGATCTAGTAAGTTATTTTTTTTAATAGGTACGTCATAAATCATTAACCGCAATTTTCCTTTCATTCAATCAACTCGAACTCGAGTCCGACTCGCACTAGGCCGCTTCTTTTAGACAAGCTTTGATCCGCGGCGTTGGATTAGCTAGTCGTCAATAAAATAGGCAGGCATTAAAAAATAAAAATTCCACCTTTGCATTACAAATTTGGGAAATGACACTAATTATGGATGATGTAGCAGAAAAACAAAAATATTGCGAATGACCTTTTTTTTAACTTACTCGTGTGTCGTATACGTTTTTTTGCTGGCATGGCAAAAATCTGGCAACGCTGCGCTGCTGGTGTAATCTCGTAGTTATACTCTAAAGCAAATAATTTTTTAAATAATGATTGTTTCACAATTCACAACAGATCGAATACAATATCAATTAATATACTCAGATTTTAAGCAAAATGTGCTTAAAACAGCCTTAGCAAATCAAATTAATAGTGTTTGCGAACGATTTTCAAATTTAAAATAGGTCCTTCATAATTTATCTTTTTATAGAACGCGACCATAGTTTTCCCGCCCGTAGATGGCTAGATCCCTCTAGCGGGTAAAATTGGAACTACCTCGCGTCATGAACACTGGATCGTGTGCGTGTTTGTATTCGTGGATAATATTTATTTATTTTTGACTTTGGTGCACAACATACTAACTGAAAACTGAATGTATTATTATGAAACTATTTGAAGGTAAGTTTTATTATATATATTACTAAGGTTATGTAATAGTAATTTGTCTACAAATAATATTGATGACGAGACATCCTATTACAGAAAAAGATGAATATGGCTCACTCGTAAACTCTAATCATATTTTCAATTTAAATACTAAGCAATTAATGGTGTTTAATAAATAGCTAACTAGGTAAAATTAAATACTAGTATCCTTGAAAATTTTATAACCTCAAAATATTATTATCTTAGATTTCATTTTTATTGCATGCTATGTTTAATAATGAAATATTCCACGTGTCAATTGTTTTTAATTTATTAACACTCATTAACAACACAAATACTCTCACATTAAATTCGTTTGTGTCCGTGAAAACAAGACTGAGATTTAGGCGGGAAATCGTAATATTCGTACAAAAAAATTCTATTCATTCACAGAAACCTCCACAGAAATCTAAGACTTAGGATTTTTTTAAAGTCTGTAAAGTTTAATCAATGTCATTGATTAGAGTTCTTATTTTCTTATATTTCAGGAGCAGTCTATTGAAAATTTTTACACTGCCAACAATATTAATTTTAAATTAACAAAATGAAACCCATGTCTGCAGATAAAGCTTATGCTAAAAGAAATGGCTACCAATCAGATGATGACACTATCAGATACAAGTTGAACAAAGAATACTTTGATAATATTGCTAAATCACCAAAGAATAAAAAAACTGAAAAAGTTGACAAGGTGCAAAACGATGATGAAAACATTCGATACAAATTGCCTACTGTTATCTTGAATAGAGCCAAATTATCTGAACAGAAACCTAAGCTCAAACAAAAAATTAAAGTAAATTTCTGGAGTAATAAACAGTCTGGCAGTCGACTGAATAACACCGATGCAGTCAAACAGAAAACAAACCGTAGACACACCGTTGCTGCAACTGCAGAAGATACAATAACTAAACCAAAGCAATCAATCGTCAAAGTGAGGAAACGTGTATCATTCTTACCTTCTCCGATATTTTCCGAAAACCATATACCAATGGTAACTGTGCCTGATGATTTAACAATACAATTAAATGAAGAAGAGGCCAATGATTTGGCTGATGATTTAAATTTGGCATTTGTTAACAGCAATAGTACTGGTATAAAGTCAAACAACACTAAAAGAAAAACTAAGAACTCAAATGATGGATATATTCGGGAAGCTAAACGTAAAAGGAGTATGGAAGACTTAGATACTAGAACTCAAGGAAATGAAAATGAGTTGGAGTTCTTTTCTAAGTATGTTGTCCAAAAATTGAGACGCATGGAAACCAATCAGCGCATTTATTCGGAAAACTTAATAAATACTGTTCTTATGTTGGGTCAACTCGGTAAACTCAATGGTAAATCGAAGATTGGAGAAGCATAGTACAAGAAAAGTTATTGAATAACTTGTTATTTGTTAGGCAAATTTAAGAAAATAAATATCTTTAGCATAATATAGATTCGTCATAATTTAAATCAAGTACCAGCTAAGATTCAAAGACAATCATGCAATTATATTGATGAGACTAATTTTTCATGGTGCTTTACACAATGTCCACATAATACTGAACTGTTGTAAGAAATTTAGTTCATATTATTACTAAGTATATTTAAGTGTATTTAAAAAAATACTTTGAAAGAATGACTTCTGATGAAAGTTGAAAGTTGTGGTAGTATTTTTAATGTGTATTGTACAATATCATAAGAACAACATGAGAACTGTCGGCTCTTATCAATTGTCGTATAATATTTAATGTTACCACTTTGTTTTACCTGCACTAATGGATGACATTTGTAATAAGTATTACCACTGACGTCACTAATTGTTTCTTGGCCTCCATTGATAATGTTAGTTGTTAAGTTTAAAAATATGAGTGTGTATGCCACATCTTGTAGGTTGCAATATGTTGGCAATTTTTTTTTTAAATAAGAGTATTATATTTAAATGTTATATATGACTCTATGATGTGATAAATGTATCAATATACTGAAAAGATACATATTATTTCAATGTTAGGGCATATTCATCTCATGTATCATCTTAAATGGGCTAGATAGCATACCTAAATCATTTGATCGGTCTCAACTGATTCATTTCTTGAAAATGTTTAGGCTCCGGATAATATCACTCACTTCTAGCCCCTATTATTCACATAAACATGTCATTACGTCTTATATCACACTTAGTCATCTATACAAATAAATTTAATAAATACAATTGAAGTGTGTTTATAACTTCAAATTGTCAGTTTTCACTTTATACAAATGGAAATATATATAGTACTTACAGTAAAAATAAGCATTTTTTTAAATTTGTTCTGGCTAATCTCTGAAACGGCAGGACCGATTTTGATGGTACTTTTACCTATACCTAAACTAGCTGCGCCCCGCGGTGTTACTCGCGGTTGTTGATGTAAAAATACGACAACGATCGAGCGGCGCAACTAGTAGTAATAATGTTAAATTAATTTTCCCCTAATTAGACTTCAAGTTCTAGAACTGAGATACTGATATAGTGTTAAGTGTGAGTGAGTGATACATTTTATCTGGGCGAATGATATGTCTTTTAGATCACTTCTCTATGGATACATAAACTGTACCCGAAATTGATAATATTTACTACGTTCCGAACCCTTGTTGAAGAATAGTACTCGGTAACAGGTATTTTCCCTAGCAAGGCCTTAAAACTGTTTATCATTATATATGTATGTGCTGGTATTACCAGAGTGGACAAATATATAAATAAGTTTATTATGTATTTATATTGTAACGTAGAATAATATATTCTAACCTCTATATTATATCTATATGAACTAGAGGTCATCCGACTATGACTTCTGTATTGACTAAATAAGAAGTCGTTTTTTTTCTTGCTAAATAAATTGCCAATAGTCACTGCCTACAAAAGTGGTCAGATATCCGACCTCCGTCATTTCGGTACATCTCTTAGAAAAAACCGTATTAAATTGAGTTTTTATACATAATTCATATAAACACCCTTATAGTAGTCTGCGTAGTGAAAGCGGCACTTTGTATCAGAATAGTATTTGTAATAATTATGATTTAAAGATATTGATACTAGTAAATTAAGTGGAAGAGTTTTTTTTGTTGACCCTACTAATATCAGGTAATACTAGTCGTATTTGATTTAGTATTACTGCTTTTTACCGCACAACTCTAGAGGTAGGTAATGTCATATCAAAGCAGTAACTATAACTGCGAGGAATGTCTTGTTTTACTATTGTGTTCAAACTAGTGGCTTATTATATGTACCTATTGTCAAACATGACTGTTATTAAACATTAATCAAATGTAAGTTTATATCAAATATATATATCAGTTGGCCAATTTTCTCTGTGATTACTAAAATAATGGCCCAACTACTAGAGCTAAGCCTCAGAGTTTATAAATAAAATCTTTTTGAAATACGTTAATACTGCGGTACCAGGATTAACTATTTACACATGTATTTATTGATTGTTGTTTAATATAAAGGGTTTCGATAAGTTATGTATATTTTGTCTTTTTGACTTAAAAATATTTGACTCACGTTGTGGGATTTGCGAGATGTATTTGTCGGTCTTAAACAACTAATAAAATATTCATAAGTATGTAACGTTTCATTATTTAGAATAAATATTTTCTTTTTTGACCTAAAAAATGAGACATTTAATTACTGGGCAACTACTAATTTAATGTACCATTATCATCAACCTGCTTTTTAATGTTTTGCTTTAGCTTAATTTTTCTATACCATTTTTAAAACTAAACATATTTCATGGCTAGGTTAGGACACCGTGTGGTGTCTCTCAATCGCGTATCCACTTCCAAGATACCAGTCTTATAAGGGGAAACTAGAATTAACAGAGATACCATCTGTCATGTGAATTGGACCTAGATATTAGGGCAATCAACCAAACCAAGAAGCAATAAACTTGACGAATGGAGCCTGCCTTAGGTAGGTAGGCTCCATTGCTACCCTCTCACAGAAGACCAACCAAAATGACATCATTTGTGCTGTCGTGTTTCGTTGGTAAGTGTGAGACCGGAGGCCATATACGATACAGATGCATCTCAATAGCCCACCATGGTGTGGGTCGCAATGACTATGGTGTTGAATTGTGCTTTCCATCAGGCAGAGTCACTTTGGGAGGCCTATATGTATAAAACAAACTAAAATACCCACTAACGGATTTGACTCTCCTTTTTAACCTTTAGTAGTTTTTCGTCGCGAGGATTCCTACGAAGGCTCTTGTGCCTCCTTTAAAATTTAATTAATAAACGTCATTTCATATCGCTTTGTTTTATTACCTATGGAGAATCTATTTGAGTTAAAGCGATTTACCTGGTCAATTTATCTAACCTGAAATAGATACAATATAATGTTAGCATATTATCTGGTCTTTAGTCACTGGTAATCTCTCTTCGGTTGCGACTTGCGTGTTTGCAAACGGTTGCTTGGCGACGTCTCGGAGCGCCGCCACGCTACATCCGGCGAGCGACGGCAGTCGCTCAGTGCCGGCCCTCACTAGTGGGTCGGTATCTCGCGGACGCGTTTTCAGATTTCAGTTTTAGAAGAAAATATTTTTAATGTTCTTTTACAAAGTATTTAAACATATACATAACCATTTCTAATGTAGGTATCTAGATGATTGAAGTTAATTACTAAAAGTTTAAAAACAAACTTTAACTTTTTGAAGAAAGTTGACGAAAAAATCACACTTAAATAATAACCTAGATACTAATTAAAATTTCATCAAAAAAAAAAGTAAAAACATTAATTAAGTGTGAATATACGAATTTACGCACGGATTTTAACGAACATTTAAGATGGATATAATACACCGGTTACACTATTTAGTTTTGTCACAAAAATCTGATTTAATGACGATGGAACGTGAACAAAGAATGAGAGTTCGGCGACAGTCCAGCCTTCCTGAATACAGCAAAGCAAGTAGAACCAGGCAGCGATTAGAGCAAGCATATTTTAATGATGTAAGTTTACATTCTCACATGTAAATTTATTTAGAAACTAAAATATTACAAAGACAACAGTACGCATATTTAATATCATACTTCATAGATGGCAATAACTTGAAGTATTTGAACTTCAGCATACACTAGATTTGCCAGTAAAAATTACTAATTCTGAAATATATTACTCCTATCACGCACTTGCCCTAGGACTAAGTTAATTGATTAGCCGTCCCAGGTGATAAATGACTCGTGTCAAATACATTTTGTAACTTTTATAATTTAATTTTCACTATAGCAGTAGGTGTGCAATATTCCAGCAAGGTTAATACCCTACTAATTTCGGTCCCGAAGGCTTCAAAATTAATTCGTAAACACGTGAAATAGTTTAAATCTATATATTTATTAATCTATACTATAAACTATACTAATATATAAAGCTGAAGAGTTTGTTTGTTTGAACGCGCTAATCGCCGAAACCGCTGGTCCGATTTGAAAAATTGTTTCAGTGTTAGATAGCACATTTATCGAGGAAGGCTATATATCATCACGCTAAGAATGTTTAAAAAACGAGGAAAAATTATCACCCATCGAGCAAAAGGAGACGCAAACGAGATTGCGTGCGTAGTTATAATATAAAACTTATTTCATTTTTTTTAAACTTAACCAATTTTGAAGTAATAAAAACAATCTTACTCTACTAGCAGTCAGTCTCATCCTCGAAAATATTAGTGAACTACTGAATATGTTACATCAATAGCCTTTAACAGTCCACTACTATACATTAGTTTCTGGTCTCTTCATATAAAAGACTAGCTGACCCGCGCAACTTCGTTTACGTCTCCTATTGCCCGTAGCATGAAAATTTTCCCCCGTTTTTTGAAACATTCTTCATTGTTGCTCCGCTCCTATTAGTAGTAGCGTGATGATATATACCCTATAGCCTTCCTCGATAAATGGACTATCCAACACCGAAAGAATTTTTCAAATCGGACCAGCGGTTCCTGAGATTAGCCCGTTCAAACAAACTCTTCAGCTTTATATATTAGTATAGATGTATTGGCCTTACCACGCTGTCAGACGGGTTGATATATGGCTTGTTTCAAGTTTTTCTTCTCATTGCAGTTATCCTGCATAGTTAGATCTCTTAGTCGTATCTTGGAACGAATTCTTAATCCATCGACACTCGTACATAATATAAAATGACCTGATACACCACACTCCACACGATCTCAAACGAGGTAGAGCTTACAGCAACCATACCGATGATAAATACACTTAAATGTATGTAATTGTAAACATATACATCTTAAAGTTCAATTACATCCAGACACAGAACAAAAAATCATGCTCTGCACGCAATCCCTGGGTAGGAATCGAACCAGCTACCACTGACTTAGCAGCCAGTAATACTAACCAATAAGACAACAGGCTCGTCATCGTCATCTATAGTCTACAAATAAATAAAGTTGTAGTGTCTGTTTGTAATCTATGCTCTATACAAATAGATAAAATTAGTGTCTGTTTGTAATAATAAATGCATATGTATGTTTACACGGTACATATACCAAAATAACGTTATTTACAATTTTTGTCTGTCTGTTTCTTTCGGCAAAACTCTGGAACGGCTGGACCAATTTTGGCGAGACTTTTACTGATAGGTAACTGATGATATAAGGAGTAAATTAGGCTACTTTTTTAGACTAGCTTCGCCCCGAGACGTTACCCGCCGTACGATAATGACCGCGGGTGGCACCGCGGGGTCCATCAAGTTTCTAAAAAATTATCAGCTACAGTTTGGGCATCAGTAATTGAATGTAAATTAATCTAGCAAGAAAAAAGATTTCGGTATTTTTTTTACATTTTCGTTAAGGCACAATTCTTAAGGAGAGAAAAAAACTAAAAAATTGCGAGGTAAAGAGTAAAACATTAATTTTTTCCATTGGACTGCAATAGGTCAATAATTTTTGACAGAACGAAGTCTGTCGGGACAACTATTAACATAATATTAAATTCCTCACTGTAATATAACTCTTTCGGTCGGGTAAAAAATATCACTTACATTTACCTCCAGCATTATGAGTATGATGTTTAAAAGTAGTACATAATAAATTATAATATACTAGTTGTTGCCCGCGGCTCCGCCCGCGTATATGTCGGTTATCGTGGCAAATAGTAGTAGCCTATGTGTTATTCCTTAAGCTATATTACTGTAAAGTTTCATCCGAATCCGTTCAGTAGTTTTTGCGTAAAAGAGTAACACACATCCATCCATCCATACTTACATACTTTCGCGTTTATAATATTAACTAGTATGGATAACTAGCAGACTGTTGTGACGTTGTGACGTTTCCGTCTCCTATTGCCCGTCGCGTGATAATTTTTCCCCGTTTTTGAAACATTTTTCATTGGTGCTCCTCTCCTATTGGTCTTAGCGTGATGATATATAGCCTATAGCCTTCCTCGATAAATGGGCTATCTAACACTGAAAGAATTTTTCAAATCGGACCAGTAGTTCCTGAGATTAGCGTGTTCAAACAAACAAACTCTTCAGCTTTATATATTAGTAAAGATGAAATCAGTACGGATAATCCATATTTTTCCAAGAGCTAATTCCGAAATTTATTATAACAACCTTTTTTAATATACATATAATGTAAATAAAGTTTATTTCAATAACTTTAGTTCAATGATTAAATTCTAGGTATGTTTATATTTGCAAACGCATAAGTTAGTAAGTACTATTAGTTATTCAGTGCTTAGAAAATTCAATATAGTCTCCCTGTAAGCAACATCAAACTGGCCAAACAGAGATATTCTAATATACATACCTATTATAAAGAACAGTCCATATAATTCAGCAGTATAAAATGAAGTAGGTACCTAGGTTCTAGACGTAGTTTAAATAAAAAGACAGTACAAAGGGTTGATAACTCGCTTTACTGTCACTGTCCGTCCGTTGTGATAAGCTTTGTTAATGGTCGCGGCCTTTACTTGAACTTGACACGAATCCACTCTTCTATCTAGATGCAGTTTAAAAATTTACGGCACAAACAAGCTTTTGTTTACTTCATTAACAGCTAAATTAAATATTCAGAGCGAAGCAGGCCGTCTTCCTTTCTACTAAATGAGGAACAATCTATATACACCTGTAATGTTTTTGTATGAATGTAGATACAAACTATTTTGTTTAGGAGTACGTTACACTACTACTAGTCTACTATACTACGTATTGATGGAGTGATTGAAATAAATGAATAATAATTTTAATAGTAAGTAAAATTTTAACTAACAAAAATAAGCTTGTTTGCTAGAAACAAGGTTGCAATATAGGCACAATACAGGACTATTAGACAGAATCATCAAGTAGAAACCTACGTCATGTATTTCAAATAAATTCGATTGCATCGGTTTTTATCATTCCAATCGTTACCTATTTATTTAATACCATTGTAATTAGATAGATTTTGTTGACTATGTCGAATTTGTATGAAACAAAAGATTTATAAATTCTTATTTACAATAATAATTATTATTTATCTTTACATTGAACATATTCAGTAGCTTGACAAAATATTTACCTTGAAGCAATTGTCTCACATCATATGTAAATAGTGACAGAGGCAATTCTCGAATCGTTTTTTTTTTTTATTAAATATTTTTATTGACATAGTTGCTATTCTTTTTAAAATATGGATAATGCTATATTCAAGGGCTGCTTTGAGCTTTGCGAATATTTTCGAGGACATTGTCCTTTGAGGAGTGTATGTAAATTGGAACTTATAACAGTTGATGCATCATGAAAAAATACGATGAAATTGATTTTAAATTTCCAATTTACGACCAGCACTAAGTTGAATATATTTTTTCAACATAAAGAGAAATATTATATATTTTACAGGAGTCAACAGACTGTGTTTTAAAGTTTGTTTCTTTCAGCGGATAATTTGAACCACTTGATGCAGAGAGTGAATCCACTATTTTATTATTGTAACACCATAACGTTGTACTTAACAGTTTGAAGACTTTTTATTTCAAATCACCATTGACTGAACAACTGCTTGTGCTTTAGATATTACAATCTTAAAACGTTCAGGAATTGATTGAATAGGTTTGTCGTATATGTAGTTACATATAGGCGTGTGTAATCCTTGTCATCATCGTAACGTCATCACTTTCCGATGGCGTAGTGGTTTAAGCGATCACCTCGCCATAACTGAGTGTTGTGGGTTCGATTCAAACAAACAACACTTCGTGTGACTTGTGTTTTGAGGGGTAGTCACAGTCCAAGACACAGCATTTATTCGTTGTGCTAAATACGTCTTAAAAAACTGGCTGTTAGATGAGTGCAGGCCGATAAACGACTATTTCAATACCAAAAAAAAAAACATAATGCTTACACGTAAACCTAGCGCAATTTGATATACATTGATATGTTAAATCAATACTTACGCTTATAGTGGTCATCAGAAAACAATTAGCTTACGCTACTGATATAAAAAATTAAGCTCTCGCTAATTAAATCACTCAACTATATAAAATGTTAAAGCTCACGCAATCGCAATACCGAATGGTTAACTCACGAAATAATATTCATAATACATAGAATGAACGAAAATTATTTTGAGATTTGTCAAAGCCACAGTCATAGACCGAATTTCCCTTGATTTTTATCAGAACTTTTTATTCAGCGCTGGGTGCGTTGAATAGAAAATATTAACTACATAATTAACAAGTAAAATTATAACAAAAATAAAACCGACTTCAAAGTTTGATTCGATTTCTCTTGAATGCCATCATCAGATCTTAGTATCCTTATCATGGTACGCCTTTGGGATATCTCCTTTCCATTAAAAAAAGAGTCATCAAAATCGGTTCATAAACGACGAAGTTATCCGCACACAAATAAAAAAAACCGGTCGAACTGACAAACCTTCTCCTTTTTTTGAAGTCGGTTAAAAACGACTACTTGACTTTTTGAAGTAAATCACCATTTTACTAACAATAGCCAGAATTACCTGATTATTGTTAGTATAATGGTGATTTCTTAAATTATCATATTGTTTTTAGCGTCGCGGCGCCGCGTCGTATTCTATTTTCGCTTGCAGCCCGTTTCTTTAAAACAATGAATATTTAATGAATCCTAACAGTTTCGGTTAGTATATACTAAATTATTTATGTCAGGGTAAAGAAGTCAAAGTTATTCCAAATCATGATTCTTGGAATAAGTTTAATTTAATTTTGGGTAAATTCTTGTAAAATGTAAAAAACAGCGTCTTACATCCTTTCTTTAAGCGGGGCGTGAAAAAGCATCTTACTATGCCGCCATAGTGTGGGTCACCTTGCTGCATTGTCCTCATTCGCATTTAGGATGGTAACCATCACTTTTAGATTCTGCTCATGCTTTCCATCAAACCGAGCATAGTCAAATTTGGCAATTTAAACACAAAAAATAATAATAACAAAAAAAAATGATAACAGTAATAGTAGCTGTATAAACCAAATTATTGTAGATATATGCACTCTTCCTGTATATGCACCTCCATTGTTCTACGTCACAATATATCTGTGTTTAGTTATTATATAATGCCTATTTCCGACCCACGTCTCCATTGCAGTGATAGTCAGTGCGTGTACCTACAAAGTAATATATAGAAACAATCAACAAATGCAGACTTAAAATACATGCATACTCAGAAGCGTAATTTATTCTACTATCGTGTCCGCGCCTATACTTAACAAATATTTCGTTAGCGACATCATCAAAACAGATGGTACAAGAAATTTATACGCCCTAGCAAAAAAGTTAAGAAAGGCTGAAAGAATGAAAGGGATGTAAATTACTTAATTTGCATCACACAGCACTTGTTTAAGAGAGATAGCACTTATTTAGATATATACCAAAAATTTACTTTTATAATATGTACTAGCTGACCCACGCAACTTCGTTTACGTCTCTTATTGCCCGTAGCGTGATAATTTTCCCCCGTTTTTGAAACATTTTTCATTGGTGCTCCGCTCCTATTGGTCTTAGCATGGTGATATATAGCCTATAGTATTCCTCAATAAATGGGCTATCTAACAGTGAAAGAATTCTTCAAAAACGGACCAGCGGTTCCTGAGATTAGCGTGTTCAAACAAACAAACAAACAAATTCTTCAGCTTTATATATTAGTATAGATTAAAACTATTTTTAACAGATATTCGGTAACGGTAGTCCCTACGGCCCCGGTCAAGCCGTTTGTACTGAAATCAGCGTGGCTTTACTACCTTTATGTTTCGCGCGAATCTCTTCCTACAATCGCTAACACCTTTATTCTCTTGTATTATTGGCTAATATATTGTTTTGACTTAGCTTTCAGATAATAAATCCCATAAATTTGTTAGTCATTTGGTTCGGTGGCTTGGAAACTAACAAAATACAAGTCATTTGTGGCTACGGTTACCTGCTAAGTATTTTTTTTTAAAGAAACCATTTAACCAAAGCAATGAGAAGGAAATCTTAAGTTGGATGTCGTTTACAACTATTATGTATAACATAATAGTTGTAAACGACAGGCTTTCATCATATACCTGCACTAGCCGACCCACGCAACCTCGTTTGCGTCTTCTATTGCCCGTTGCGTGATAATTTTCCCCCGTTTTCGAAACATTTTTCATTGCTGCTCCGCTCCTATTGGTCCTAGCGTGATGATAGCCTATAGCCTTCCTCGATGAATGGGCTATCTAACACTGAAATAATTTTTCAAATCGGACCAGCGGTTCCTGAGATTAGCGTGTTCAAACAAACAAACAAACAAACTCTTCAGCTTTATATATTAGTATAGATGTAAAGCATCGAAGCCGTGTTGTGGGTCAACATGCTCCATTGTCTACATTCGCAATAAAGATGGTGACCAACACTCTTGAATCCTACTCGGTCTTACTATCAGGCAGAGTAGAGTCATTTTGGCAGCTGTTATATAAAATAATAACGATGATATATTTGATAGGAGATGAAGATATATTATAAGTTAGGATTCGCTTTTTCATTTAAATCAACCCAGTATTTTTGGCTCCACATTCAGCAATCTCCTAAAACTTTTAATTGCCAATAATCGTTTATCATATCAAAGGTTCATGTAAATGTCGTCAGTATTTCTATTTAAGCCCCAATTATTCGTTAATGTAACTTTAAGCAACGATTCTGAGCAATTTTTTACATTGAATATGAATAGATTGGTAAAATAATAAAGTAATTGTAGTGAATCGCTAATTCAGAAATTAATTTTTAATGTACGGTTGGAGGATTTGAAATAATAAAAAATGTAGAAATAGAAATACATATATATTAGACGACTTAATGATTTATTGCTCGAAATTGCATAATTTGGAAGCCACCAAAATAGTTGGCCGATTATCGTGTAGCGACTGGCAAGGGATAACGTTATTTTATTAATAGATAAAATTATCTATCGATCGTAATTTATAGTTTATCGATAGAACTATTTTAGTGCTGTTTGACCCAACACACGTACTAACACCATGGCAACAGTAGGTGCAAAGTTATTGGTGCCGGTCCAGCCACCACTAACTACTGCCGTGCGTAAGCTGGCACATTGCAAAAAATTACATCGTGGAATCATTAACAATTAGATATGCTATAAATATAACACATAATCTTAATGTGATATAAACAATCACACTCACATATCACACATTCATCACACATTAACATACAAATCTAATAAATACCATCACAAATTAAGAAACACAAAAACCTTGTACATTGAGTTTGGAATAAAATTTTATTATATTATTATTATCACAACATCACATAAACAGCCTCTAACAATCCACTGCTCGATCATAGGCATGTCCTTAGAAATAAAATAAAATAAATAATGTTATATCTAAAACCTTTATCTGAGTCTAAAACTGAGATACACTGAGCTATCTGTCACATGCTTCTGTCGTAAAACAGATTTAATGTTGTTTTCACTACTCGTAAAGATATACGACAAAGAAAGCGAAGACCTCAAAGTCAAATGCAAGAAGCAGTTGAAAAAGGTTTCTTGTTTTGTTCTTGCTTTGTTTAAAGAAATATACATTCATAACTATACAAATAAATTAATTTGGAGTGACTGTTTGTAATATTAAAATAACCGCTCTTTATTAAATACATATGCATACACGGTACATATACCAAAAATGTAGTTAACATTTTTTGCTGTCTGTCTGATAGTTCCGGGTAATCTCTGGAACGGCTGGACCGATTTTAACGGTACTTTCAACGGCAGGTAGCTGATGACCCAGGGAGTAACTTAGGCTACTTTTTTTAGACTAGCTTTGTCCCGCAGCGTTACTCGCGAGGCAATCTCTTACAGGCCTAACATTACCTATATTAAAACATCTGCTGGCATCGTTATACAATTAGTAATACGAAATACATATTTGAGGTGAAATTCCCAATTTCTGCATGTAAAACAACTATGTGTAATAAAACTGTTTCATGATTTACTAATATATATGTACATATATAAAACAATACAAGATGACATTGTTCAAATCAGACAATTCGGAGTGTACACAATTTTGCAGTAACTAACAATTACAAGTAAGCAACAATTCATTTTCTAAAATAAAAGTATTCCTAGTAACTCATAGCATCATCCACAGAAATCCAAATAATGTGCATTAACATTTTTGCAACTCGTGAAAATAGGTTTACAAGTTTCCAAGATCAGGTAGAATAATTAGATAACACACCTAACTTACCGTGGGCGAGCCACGCTTCGGCATGAATGGGCCGGCTCGACCGGAGTGATACCACGGTCTCACAGAAAACCGGTGTGAAATAGTGCTTGCGCTATGTTTCACCAAGTGAGTGAAGATACCGGAGGCCCATTCCCCAACCCCCAATGGTCGGTAACGCACTTATGACGCCTCAGGTGTTGCGGATGCACATGGGCGGCGGTAATCGCTTACCATCAGGTGATACGTCTGCTCGTTTGCCATCTATACCATAAAAAAAACACAAAAATATGTTAAAAATTTACTTTTACACGCTTTTTTGGTTTCACATGTAGGTATGTATGTTCTGTAAGCGTGTTGTTTTTAGTTTTTCTAAAGTGTATTTATTTTTTGTGAAATTTAAAAAGTTCCATTAACAAACTTTCCACACCGAGTCTTCATTTTATTTATTTGTATGGTTTAATTTTTTACACGAATTAACAAAAATGCAAACAAAACGTGTCCCCTCACGAACATAAAGCTGTTCAAAAACTCGGGACTGTTTAATCAGCAGAATGTTGAATCAGGTCAAGGCCATTGTGTGATTGCATTGACATAGGACATGTTTAGTCATACATAATAAAAGTCCGACAAAAGGAATTCGTTTTCACTCCTACTTTTATGATAAGTGTAAGACAATAAAAGCCTTCAATATAAATGTTATGCTAGGCATCACTTTAACTCTTACATTTTGAGAGTTTGGTAATTCCATATGCTACACAAATTTAAAAAGTTACCTTTTTTAATATATATATTTGGCCCTGCAAAAATGACTTTACTCTGCCTGATGGAAAGCATAAGCAGAATCCAAGTGGTAGTCACCATACTGCGAATGCAGACAATGCAACAATGCAGCATGGTGACCCACACCATGGCGGGCTAGTGATGCTTCTGCATTATTGGGCCTCCGGTCTCGCCCTTACCAACGAAACACGACGGCACGGCACGATAGCTGTTATTTAACGTTGACATTCTGTGCGAGAATAGTACCGCCCCGGTCGAGCCGAGCCGGCCCGTTCGTGCTGAAATCAGCGTGGCTCTACTACCTTGGAAACCTACCTACCTCTCAAAAAATGGATTTTTATTATTATTTATAGATTACTAGCTGACCCATGCAACTTCATCTCGTCAACTTTTGCCCGTAGAAGCATGAACAAATCTTTTTACCATAAAGAAGGTTATAGTGAACCAATCCTAAAAGATAGACATATTAATGCTGTCGCGGACTTTTTTTAAAACTTCTGAAGGAAAAAAATCTTTCATACATTATTTTTGTGAAACTTTAAGCGTTTACGCACAATGCAAGCTCTTGAAAGGAATAACTTTCTGTTTTTGCAACAATTTTAATGTTACTCCGCTCCATTTGGTCGTTACGTGATAATTGGGGTATTTAACACTTAAACAGCTGTTCAAATCGGACACGCGTGCAACTAAACAAACTTTTTAGCTTTATTGTATTAATCTAGATATAACTTAAAAGGACTTTGAATAATGTTATGTGGTAAACAAAAATCATTTTTTTAACCCTAAATATACACATTTTAATTTATCACAAAAGGTCTTTTGGATTTTAACCAACTTCCAAAAAGGAGGAGGTTCTATGTTCCACTGTATGTAATTTATTTATTTAAGTTACAACGTTAGTAACAAATGTAACAGTGATTACAGTACCTACCTAGTCAGTTTTAGGAATAACGTTAGTCTAAGTGTACCAGAAAATTTATGTTAATTTATTTATTATTTTAAGGAACATCATTAATATACATTGTATGTTCATAATTACGTATGAGTTTATATTGACTCATTGTCGCAACAAATAGTACCTAAATATTAGTAAAGTAGTACTTAATTAAGCTAACGTTACAATACGTGTATTTCACTAAAGTATTCGTGTTTAACATTCTTTTTTCGTTTTTCAATTAGTTTCTGTTTGTTGCAGCGAGAGCTTTTTGCAGCAAAAGCGGACAGCGGCGCAACAGCAGTAGATCGTAAACTGTCGTCATCGTCAGCAGGAAGCATGAAGAATAAATGGCTAAAAGCCTTCAGGAGTCTCAAGCCGCCCAGTGTTCCTCCACCTCATGCTGCACCACCAGACAAGTATGTTTACGACAATCTATTAACATTTTTACTAACATCAACTAATTATTTACAAAAAGTTATTTCAAAGCATGACTATCCAGAACATCACAGGTTACAGTTTTTTAATTCATTTATGTCATCAAAATGGATGTTAAACTAAGTTCAATTTAAATTGTAAATGCACAACGAACCTAAATTTCAAATGTAACCTTCAAAGATATCATTGTGGGCATTACCATGTAAATAGCATATTTTAATAAATGCTTGGGTCTAGAAACTAGAACTAATATCGATATCTTATGAGAAGTGTTCAGAAATGTTTGAATGGTTCATTACAAAATATATTAGTAAATCTCTTTGTAAAAATTAGGCGAAAAATCTTAGTTGCTTAAAGGAATCGGTTTACGAACGTTCTGTTTGTTTTCGATAAGCTGACTTAAAACATAAGATGACGTCAAGATTAATGCACAAAAAAAAATGCAATCGAATCGAGAACCTTCTCCTTTTATAGTCAACTAGCCGACCCACGCAACCTCGTTTGCGCCTTATATTGCCCATAGCGTGAAAATTTCCCCCGTTTTTGAAACATTATTCATTGTTGCTCCGCTCCTATTAGTAGTAGCGTGATGATATATACCCTATAGCCTTCCTCGATAAATGGACAATCCAACACCGAAAGAATTTTTCAAATCGGACCAGCGGTTCCTGAGATTAGCGTGTTCAAACAAACAAATAAACAAACTCTTCAGCTTTATATATTAGTACTAGCCGACCCACGCAACCTCGTTTGCGTCTCCTATTGCCCGTCGCGTGCAAATTTCCCCCGTTTTTTAAACATTCTTCATTGTTGCTCCGCTCCTATTAGTAGTAGCGTGATGATATATACCCTATAGCCTTCCTCGATAAATGGACTATCCAACACCGAAAGAATTTTTCAAATCCGACCAGCGGTTCCTGAGATTAGCGTGTTCAAACAAACAAACAAACAAACAAACAAACAAACAAACAAACAAACAAACAAACAAACTCTTCAGCTTTATATATTAGTATAGATAGATAAGTCAATAGAAATTTGCGAACTTTTTGCACTATTTTTATGATCTACTTGACCTGTTGCAATATTTTACTAATACAAATATTGTGTGTTTTTGTATGTATATATTTATTTGTTGTATTAATGCTTATTATAAATGAACAATAATTCTTTTGGTTTTTATCTGATTCATTTGTAATCTCTTACAACTTTTTTTCTCGTACTAAAACTGCCCATGAATTCGTCTTTTTACAGCCCATTTTTTTAACCGACTTCAAAAAAAAGGAGGAGGTTTCTCAATTCGACCGTATATATATATATTTTTTATGTGTTTCGGGGACAACTTCGTCGTTTATGAACCCATTTCGATGATTCTCTTTTTAATGGAAAGGAGATGTCCCAACGGTGGTACCATGATAAAGACATTAATATCTGATGATGGCATCCAAGAGAAATCGAGTCGAACCTTGAAGTCGGTTTCATTTTTGTTAAAATTGTACTTGTTCCATCCAATGTTGTCTGGAAGAAATTGCTTTATAACGAGAAGGCCACCATTTGTACACGCTCATTTAAACTGTATTAACTGGTGTAAAATAAAGTCATTCTATTCTACTTCAGCTATTCAAAAAAATTAATCTTAAGATAATTATGATTTCTAATATATTTTAAGTATGCAAAGTAGGGATCAAAGATAGTGAATAACAAACTCTAATATTCACTGCACATAAATCCATGGGTTTGGGTATATACTATGGAATTCAAAGGTCAAAGTCAAACAAAAGATCGAAGTACGACTAAATTAGTGCAGTAGGTATTCGGTTATTATAAATATAGGAATTTCCGTGAATGAAGACCATTAGAAAAATCGGATTACAACCTATTGTCTACACGTTCGTTACATTATAGGATTTTAGTAAGATTCTTAATAGGATTAGTGCTAACAGGTATTCGCTTTGCATGTAAGGCTTCTAAATGGACTTAACAAAGTTCATGATAATGTGAAGGCAATAATAAAACTACCCGCACTGACTGGCATGTTTTTCCAGTGGTTACTGAACCTGATTGCTAAGAGTTCGCGAGTTCAATTCACATCCGAGAGAAATAATGATTGTGTAACGAACATGATGGTTCGTTCCATGATTGGGTGTAATTTATTTTTAACATGTATGCATTTAAACATATCCTCTCCTATATGAGTCACTATGGCAGGTTCATAAACCTGCCATAGTGACTCTACTCTGCCTGATGGAAAGCATGAGCAGAATCTCAGAATATTGGTCACCATACTCTATCCATACCATTGAGATGCTTCTGCATCATTGGGCCTCCAGCCTTGTATTCACTAAGAAAACACCAGAAGCTGTCATTTTTTTAAGAACAATACAGAATGGCAAAACAGTGAAGGATGCAGGTGAACAAAAAGTGCAGTTCTGGTTGCATCAAAAAGACTAGACTAAAAAGGGACGATCTCAGGAAAGTTACAGGTATCCTATATTTATCATCAGTCTAGTATCTACAACACAGGCTCTGACTAATTTCGAATAAGACACAGGGCTGATATGTGAGATTCGAGAATTTATTATTATTACTCAGATATTGAGGAATAAAACGAATTCTATAACAATATTATATAACGTAAGAAAATATCGATGCCAACAATACTGTAAAAGCTCTATCCAAATAAGAAGAAAACTCAAGATAACGAGATGCATACAAAGCTGTTGAAGTATTTACACAATACAAAGCGAATAGTGTTTCGTTTATATAAATGTATTTTCTATTTTAAATCCAACAAGCGCTATTTCAATAGAAATACTAGACACAATATTTTATATATATTTTATACAACCACGTGCAAGTTATTAAACCTTTAGCAGTGTATACCTTGAAAAGACGAGTGACCTGTAACTATAGTACTTAATTGGAAGTCACTTTGAAATCAGAATCAAACACACTGAAATTATGTACACTAAAAAAATGGAGATGCCTTTGGAGATGCCTATGTTCAACAGCAATACCATCTTTACCATAGGGGCACACGGGACCAGTGCCCAGGATCTCCCGTTGTCAGGGGCCCCGAGGAACCGACAATGTCCCCACACATTTATTATATTATTATTGTAAAGTAATAATCAGATATATTTGTGTTTGGGCCCCATAATAGTTTAAGCCGGCCTTGTCCAACAGTGGACTGCGATAGGCTGATGATGATTCAAATAAATATTTGACGAGGGAGAACCTTGCTGCGTCACGTTTTGGCCAACTCGATCGGAATGATACCCTGGTCTGATAGTACACCGAAGTCAAACAATACTTACGTTAGTTTTACCAAGTGTGTGGTAGCCTGAGGACCAAAGGCACGCTCTCCCCCTAACTCCGGGGCGAAGGCATCTTCAAGGCACTTCTAACACTTGAATTGCACCTGTCCACCGGTGGTGCTGCTAATTTCTCATTAGGTTTTTGTCTGCTCGTTAGAATTCTTATTTTAAAACAAATTCTGTTGGATAAAACTCTTGTGTCATGTTATTGCTGACGATGCACTCCGAAATTATTTAACCAATTTATATATTTTTCTTTTAATCTTTTTTTTAACTGGCGTGCCTAATATAGGATAGGAAAATTAACATTACACTTAGACCAATAAAAGGCGAGCATGATTGAAAAAAGACGATCAGCTACATAGTATCCTATAGAATCTAGTTAGGACAAAGCCACTGCAAAGTGAAGGAAAACTTGGACGTCATACCTCCTTTCTAAGTAGAAGTTTATGTCCAGCACTAGAGAGGTAAAGGCTATTAAATATAATAGATGAGGTGCAAAAAATAATTGCTAAACGGTTAAATAATTCAATTAAAACGTTAATGTGGTTTTTAACTTGCTTGCGTTATTAAACGTGTTTATTGCAAAAATGTACTTAGTTTAAAAGCCTTATATAACTGTAGGTACCTGATATGTATATGTAAATACTCTTGAACATCCATTTTGAAGCAGCTTAAGATATTTGGTCATGCCTAATGTCTAGTAAAAGCATATTGTATTTCATATTATTGTTACGTAAGTCATTTCATTAGAAGCTCATGTTTGAAATGAAATACCTTAATTAATTAATCGGTAGTAATTCTAGCCCAACTACTGAGAATGAAATGACTAATAATATACTAATGTAATCTGTGATGATAGTATATAAGTATAGTCCTCGGAAACCTTTACTAATTTCAACATTTACACTCGGTTGTCAAACACAGCGCTATCTCACAGGTTTCAGCACGTCATTGACAATTGTAAAGTATATTTTATCACGTTTATTTCGTGTTATGTTCATCTTGATGTTTCTCTCTTTTTGCATCTATAAAGAAAAAATCAAATGTACCACGCGGTGTCGACGGTTATGGCGATGAGGTAATTGTGCCCCGTAGGTGTGAGAATGATTGTAAATTTAATTTCAACCAAAAGTATTGGTCTTCTGCTCATCCTTTTTCACGTAGAAACAATCCCGAAATATAGCATGTTAATACTGTGTAGATGTAACACAAAATAAATACTAAAATAGTGCTTAATTTTCACCAACTTTTGCTTTTCGAAAGAAACACACTTTCGCTAAGTAATTCGCTTGTAACCCTTTAATTGTGCTAACATCCCTAGGCTTTAAATTAAGTTCGCAATCTGTAAAATGTAATGCTTGTTTTGTTATCAAACTTGATTTAATGGTAATGTATTATTAACAAATAATTATGTGGGTAACAGCTCAGCATTGAACAAACGTCAAGGAGAATCAAGGCCATGACTGAAAACTCATTATAATTGTTGTACCGGGCGGCTTGGGACTGATTACCGGCTACCTTATAGACTGATTCACACAGTGCCCCACCTTGACCTTGAACGTCATCGGTCGATATCTATGACATATATAAATATGACATCGTTCACTGAACAAGTACATAAATAGATATAAACAAGCAATAAGCGAGAACAACCATCGAGCCCATTATGAACTCATTGTCATTTTACTTGATGAAATATAAATCATTGCTATCCATGAATTGAAATAATGGCAAGTTTTTATTACACTGTTAAAAACATATTTATAAATTCAAGTTTATTCTGGCTTAGTTCTATAGTAAATATATTTGCGTACAATCTGTCTTCCAATTACCAGTGAAAGCAAACAATAACTGTTGACTTTTATTCACAAATCTGTATAATTTTGTAGGAGGAATGGGGCTGCAAGAGACGCAATGCGCGGCGGCGGAGATTCCGAAGCACATAACTTTCAAGAATACACCTACAAGAAAATCACGCCGTGTGATGTTTGTTCACAGGTCCTTAGAGGTAAGAAAAAAAAACCTAGAAATGTCAAAGTAAATATTGTCGTAACATAAGCGTGCGCTACGTTTATTGCATACTAGCTGAAGTAACGTGAGAAGAGTAAGGCTGCGGGACAAAGCTAGTCAAAAAAAAGGAACCTAAGTTACTCCCTGGATCATCAGCTACCTGCCAGTGAAAGTCCCGTCAAAATCGGTCCAGCCGTACCAGAGATTACCCCGAACAAACAGACAGACAGACAGACATAAATTTTAAAAATATTATTTTGGTACATGTATCGTGTACATACATCCATATGCATTTATTTAAAAGCGATTATTGTAATATTACAAACAGACACTCCAATTTTATTTATTTGTATAGATGATGTCCTCCTAGCCGATAGTGCACAAGTGTGTACGCAAACACATGTACACTGTCTGTTCCCTCACTCTCATACTCTAGTGGGACGCTAATCCAATATGACTGGGGAGGAGTCAGGTGCAGGCCGACAATATTTCATGTTTTGGCACAAATAAATCGGCACGACCGGAGTGAGAGAACCAGTGTTAAGTCGTTCATATCATTGCTTTTCTACGAAGTAGGTAAGACTACCAGAGCCTTTTTCAACCTCTGATTTTGGGGAGAAGGATTTCAATGGTTGACAAATCACTTGGAACTCTTTATGTTACAGGTTTCATAAATGTCTAGAAATTCTAGATTTTTTATTTCGGTTGATTTGATCGAGTATGCACATTAAAAAACTAACCAGGCGATGGTGGTTAGTAATGTGACACTGCTGTTCAATTCTACTAATGCAATAATAAGTGTTTACAAAACTTTTACCCTAACCACAAAAACTTGGAGATTATCACAGTTGCTTATATTGATTTTCACCTTTTTGGTGTCCCTTGGAACTGGTACATATATTTTGAATTTTATTCTTATTTGTGCCACTAACAGGGTGCACAAAATCTCATGGTTACAACTACAATATTTGTCAAAATTAAATAAGTATTTGCACAAGAGCTCTATAAGAGATATACGGATTACTAAGGATGCTTCAATTGATCATTTAACATTGTACCTTTCTGTAACTGTAGAGTAATTTTGGCAGCTTAAACATATTAAAAAAAACTACTTGCGAAATAACGTACTGCGTCTATAATAGTAAGTTAAATCGAATCGAATCGTTAGGGTACAGTACAAATAATGTCATTGTAGGTACATGATTATAGGGTTGTGTAAACAAAGACAACCTGTGCCAGGCACCCTCGTTGAATGTGAAATTGCTAAACCTCGAGGTATCTTTATAGGTGTACCTACCTAGACACGTTAGGTGTATTTCTCGCAGTAACGCGCACGAAAGGTGACGAGGTTTATTGACTCGAGGTACACACCTGTTATTGAGCTACATCAACGCGATGAATGCCTACAACAGGGCCAAAGTTTGACAAAAATATTTACAAATGAAACGTTTGCGGATTCGAGGTAAATAATTGCTTTGAGAACCTTGTAATGAGACATTAATTCAATTTATTGTTTCACCGTGATGCTTTGAGTTTGAAGAACATTTCAGGAAAAGTAAGCTGGAAAATTTTAACACGTGTAAAGTTCAAAAGTAGGAAGAGCAGACTTAGGAGGCCAAGTACTTGTGACAATAGTACTGTCATCATAATCAGCGTAGTCTTAATTATTGCCAAGATTAATTAGGCTACTAGTTCAACTGGTTTTATCTGAATACTAGCCGACCCACGTAACCTCGTTTGCGTCTCTTATTGCCCGTCGCGTGTTAATTTTCCCCCGTTTTTGAAACATTTTTCATTGGTGCTCCTCTCCTATTGGTCTTAGCGTGATGATATATAGCCTATAGCCTTCCTCGATAAATGGGCTATCTAACAGTGAAAGAATTTTCAAATCGGACCAGTAGTTCCTGAGATTAGCGTGTTCAAACAAACAAACAAACTCTTCAGCTTTATATATTAGTATAGATTAGTTTTTCCACGGAGCGGCTGGCATCGGACCTTCGCAACTCTGAGTGTGAACTGAACTCTTAGGTTGAATTAGATTTCAGCATATTTGAGGGCTTTTCCCAATAACGATTGTCATAGGTGTTCATCACAACAACAGTACTGTTAAGTGAAGGAAAACTTAAGACAAACTCTATAATGACCGATCTGACCACCGGGGTATAAAAACCCCCACGTGGAATCCCTCACGGGCCGTTATCCCGTCTGAAGGGTGGGATCCGTGAACTGCTGTTATTCGTACATAGGGACCATGATGATGAAACCCTTTTTTTTACGTGTGGAATCCCCCTCGGGTCTTCACCCCACCGAGGTTTGTGGCGGGGCGGTGTGTCGGAATCTACCCGACTAAAACCACACGGTGTGCCACTCTGCGCCAGAGACGGGAGAAGTCCGGGAACTGCTGTTATTAACACATCCGGACCCCTCCCAGTGCCATGATGATGAAACCTACAAAAACCTTAAAACTCTCACAAATGCCTGACATGAATTTAATCCTATCACAAGTAGGTTCATGAGTGGCTTTAAAGCTTTGACGTCGAGGCGGTTCGCAGTATCATAGATCCGATATCTGATATCGTTATTTATGGCATAAGGTTTTTAAAGTTTTATCTGGTTAATTACAAAAAGATGTTATAAATAGTGGAATAGGCATAGAATAAAATGGATAACTATTATCCAGACAATCTTGGAATTTGGCTAGATATCTGCTTATCATCATCGTCAGCCTGTTGCAGTCCAATGCCTAGACATAAGCCTCTCCCATTGCACGCTACTCTGATCGATTTTGGGCTCCTTGCATCCACCAGGAGCTAATCATCATGCCCAAGTCGTTACTCCACCTGGCTTCTTTTCTGCTTCATATCTGTTCAAACATAGTCAGTTGTGTGTTTTGAATATTAGAAGTAATAACTTCTCAAGGTTAATTCTCGTAATTATTAATTCCGAATTCGGTTCTAATCTAGTCTGGTCGAAATACATGACACATTTTATGACATTCTATTTCATGGATTTGAATAAATTTTATTACAAGAATGGTTCTTTCTCTAAGTGGTAAAAAACATTTTTTTGTTTTAGGCATCTGTTTGCTAGATATTCAATCTTAAACGCATTTTTTTTGTTAAAATAAAAGCTAAATGGCCCCTTTCTAAAAGCTAAATGGCTGGCTCGAAAAATCTGTAAATAAATTATGATGGTAGTCCATGTGATAAACTTTGAAGGAAAACTATAACGGTTAAGATAAATAAGAAAACTTCTTACAAGATAATAAGTAATCAAAACATTATTCATAGTAATGAATAACATTTAAAATAATCCACGTACTAATATGGATGACTACGGAACCCTGCTTGGCCTGACACGCATTTGACTGAACTTAACGATTAATTAAATTATTAATCGTTAAGTTCAGTCAAATGCGTTTTTATTAATACACAATCTCTGGTACCCAATGGACGATAATTATGTGACTTCAGTTCATAATTTGTACTAAAATTATGATTTTAACTGTATATGATACTTCAACTTCCTACGAGGATATAAACGTTGTGTGGTGATATCTTTATTTTCTGATAATTTGTTGAAAAAATGTAGTTCGCACTTTCCATCACAATTTTAGTCGTGAGTATTGGGGTCAACTAATCTACTTAGTAGATTACGCTTAACATTGCTTAAATTTTCATATCGATCGATGTAAACAGCCACGATTTTAGTTGGCCTTATTTTCACAAGGTGTGGAAATATTATAAAAATCTAATCCTATTAGATCACATTGTATCGTATTACACGTATTGTATATCAGCCGACACGAGTATTGATCACTATTGTTTTTCATATATGGCTCCTCCTAAAACAGAAATGTGATATCTTTCTTGGAAAATAATTAACAAGTGATATTTTTCCAGAAGATACTAGATGAATACTATTCGCACCACATCCAGATGGCGGAGCGAAACGGAAGTCTTTTAGTTTAACCAAACAACTGATGGTATTTTTTTTATTAGGACCTCGTAATTTCGTCTTAGCCCATGTTCAGATGACGAGCACTGAACGCGCGTTTCGCTAACGCGCGTTTACACCTACATGCAATTTCGTTCTAAGAGTAAACATGCTTACGCGCGTTTTTACATGTAGTTGTTAACGCGCGTTAGCAAAACGCGCGTTGAGCGCTCATCATCTGTACATGGCCTTACATAAATCAGTTTTGTTTTTAAATATAAATGGGATTTTTTTAAATTTAAAAAGTGAGTGGAATATCACAAAGTGGAAATGCAATTAATTACAATTTCATCATGATGTAGATGTATTGCAGTCGGAAATAATTAATGAAAAAGATTCTCTTGTCGAGTTTTCCTTTGTCTTAACGTGTTTATTTCGAGGTAGAATCTTCTTATCTTATCTAGAGGTAGAATGATTTGTAGTCGTTTTTCATTCACCGTATAATATACTTATTAGAACGTTAAAATAGTTAGTGAGCATTAATATTTTGACACACAAGCAGATGATCAAGCACACTAACAATTTTTCATAGTAAAAATACCGTTACAAGCTTTCTCCAGTATTCTAAAAGTACATTATCATATATTGCCTTTATTAGAACAATTAATGGCCATGTCTGTTCTAGTAAATTATGAAAAACCCTGCCTAGTTGGCAATGTGCCATTATTTTGGCGTTGCGGTAATATTTATTTGCGGAGTATTTGCTAGATAATATTTATGAATTAGAAAGCAAAAGAAAGGAAAAAATAATTCATTCTGAAATTTACAGGACAACACAAGAGTAGGCCACAAGCAATTATAACGCCTTGTACAATGCCTGTTAATTAAAAGTCTGGTTTAGAATCTTGGAAACGTTTGTACCTATCCATGAAATGACAAGAAGTCTATTACAATCATCATCACTATGTTTAAATTTACGTCACCCATATTGTCTGGATCAATATTATCTCTATCTACTTCATTCATCAAAATTGGGTTAGTAGATTTGACGCACATAAACAGTTAACGCAATAGTGACTCTTTATTTTTGCTTCTCAATAGAAGCCTTTGGCTAGTGGTCCATGCAATACAAGCCAAAGACTCCTACAATACCATGTAGCACCATAGTTAGAGAAATAAGCAGAAGCTATATTCTTTCATTTCATAGCATAAATCACGGTATAATCAGAAATATTTTAGAACAGGCTCGCAGCGGAGTTACGTAACTTCTTAAATAAATGCGAAGCCGCTCACTGCACGTGATCCAACACGTTGGTCACGTGCAGTAGACTTCCGTAGTTAATCTAAATAACTGTGTTCTAAGTAACCATCTATACAAATAAATAAAATTGGAGTGTCTGTTTGTAATATTAAAATAACAGCTTTTTACTAAATGCATATGTATGTATACACGGTACATATGCCAAAAATGTAGTTAAAAAAATTTTTGTCTGTTTGTCTGTCGGTCTGTCTGTCTGTCTGTTTGTTCCGGGTAATCTCTGGAACGGCTGGACCGATTTTGACGGGACTTTCACTGGCAGGTAGCTGATGATCCGGGGAGTAACTTAGGCTACTTTTTTAAGACTAACTTTGTCCCGCGGCGTTACTCGCGGTACAACAATAGCCGCGGGTAACACCGCGGGGTTCAGCTAGTTTTACATAAATGTTGCTTTGCTTTTTAGAGGACGACTCCCGCATTTGGAATATACATCCTGTACCGCGGGAGACTTTAAAAATATTCATGAGACAGATACAAAGGACACCAGGATCAGTCCTGGAAATGTTGTTCTCAGGAACAACATTTTGAGGTTCACCTAAAGTGTTGTCCTATGTAGGATTTGAACCACAACACTTGGGGCAGCAGAAAGCGGCGTGGCGGCCGCTTAAACCTAGTGGTGTAGTAATTAAATAAAACATTTATTTGCAACCAACCGTGCAGTCAATATACATAAATGTTAAGTTGATTTGTGTACGCAACAAAAACTTAAAAAGTTGTGCACCGATTGAGTCCTTTAATACAATAAACTCGTACACGTACCTACAACCTTCTTGAAAGATTGATTTCATTTGTTTGTCTCGCCAGGTTTAGTTCTCGTTATTGTCAAAATAACCATAATGTGCCAAAGCAAAGTGTGTCACGGTTTCTTAGGCATTCTTTAGAATAAAATTTACCAAGTGTGTACATTTCAGATTGAAGAACTATTTCTCTCAAACTAAAATCGCTTACAACGAAATAAGAAACGAAAGTGTTACTACTTAAAATGTTCCTAATTAGAAGTTAGTTATTGTTCATTAGTATATAAATTGTCCATTCCATGTACTGTGTAATAAGGATTCAATTAAGACAGAATGGCTGAAGACCAAGTGCACGTCTGACACACGCTATGAATAATTGCTGATGGAATGTCACTCAAAACCCTTTTGACATTTACTTCACACACAGACAGTGGCGTTAGATTAGAATGTTAAATTGAATTGAAATGCTTCTTCTATCGCGTCGATATTCTGAAGAGTAAAATGTTATACTTAAATATATAAATTTGATTTAATGGCAGTCTCAGAACAGTTTAGTCTTTTAGATCAGATTTCCCGCCCACACTCCCACTACTGTAACTCCTGTATACCAGTATAAACAGCAGGACCCACGAACACATCGAGTTGTGACACTCGGGAAGTCCGAGGAAAAAAATGAACTGTCTTGGAATCCGCACAATAAGATTATTAGGGTTCAGCTACTAGTTCAAACTCTTTTACCTGAATATCACCTTTTCCACGAAACAACTGGCATCGGATCTCCGCAAGCCTAAGAGCGAACTGAATTCAAAGGTTTAACTGATTATCAGTGTGTTTGACGGCACTGAATTCCCGATAACTATTGCCGTAGATGTTCAGTATAACTGGGGTCACGGTTAACGTGCTCTCCGACCGACGCACGGGCATAACAAAGAAACACCGCCAACTTACATAACATAAGAATTAAGAATGTCTTGTTAGAAAAACTTAACAACAATTTTAGGCCCGAACCGGGCATCGCAACTGACACCTCTTAATTGAAGTCGCATACACTGACTGCTAGACCAACAAGGCGCTGTCCTCATTAATCTATATACCTACTAATAATAAAGCTAAAGAGTTTGTTTGTTTGTTTGAACACGCTAATCTCAGGAACCGCTAGTTCGATTTGAAAAAATCTTTCAGTGTTCGATATATTACATTTATCGAGGAAGGCTATAGTTTATATATCATGACGGAGCGGAGCACAAATTAAGAATATTTAAAAAATAGCAAACGCAAACAAGGTTGCGTGGGTCAGCTAGTATATTTATAATGGTGCTGTAATTGGATTGTAGTAATAAATTTATGAATGTGTAAGAAAACGTTACAATGAAATACTTTCCAAAACAAAAACTAAATGGGAATTTTCTAATACCAAGGGAATAAGGTATGGAATATTAACTGTCGCTACGAAGTAATTACTTAAGTATTACACGAACTAACTACCTATATATGTATTTGATTAAGAGCCTTGAGAGGCAAACAACCCCCATAAAACTTATGTACAAGTAATTAAACAATAATAATTTGGTATGTTTGCTGTTACGTACTGTGTTGGATCGGAGTAATAATTCAAAAACCTGGGGCGCAGTTCGTATAAATATAAATTTTCCTGTATTGAAATGAATTCTAGGTGGTGGTACACCTAGAAGGTCGTTAAAGCATTTGCGAATTTCTTGTGATTCCGTAGGCGGTAACAGATTAGGTCACAACAGAAAATTTTCTTGCTTTGCTATCAAAAAAAGCATCAAAGCGTAGTTCAATGATGTAAAAAGGGAGAGACCTTTGAAAATAAAATTAAATAAAAAAAAATCTTTTAAAAAACAAGCTTTTATTGGAATGACTGCCTCGTTGGTCTAGCGGTTGTCGTGTGCGACTGCCGATCATGAGGTCTCGGGTTCGATTCCCGGGTCGGACCAAATGTTTGTATGATCTACAAATATTTGTTTTGGAGTTTGGGTGTTTTCTATGTATAATTTGTATGTATTTACAAAAAAAGTATATATGTATTTATATCAGTTGTCTAGTACCCATAACACAAGCTCTGCTTAGCTTGGGACTAGATGGCTTTGTGTGTAAGATGTTCGAAATATTTATTATTTACTTATTTATGCCCTAGAAAGAATAAAATAAAGTATTCCTTGAAACATTTTACTATCAACTTATAATGCCATTACACTATTTAAATATGATACAAACTTGTCGCGAAATTTCAGTACAAATGTTTACTTACTTTGAAAATTTTATACACTGATATCAGTCAAATCAAATTATTTTATTTACTTCCTAATCTATACAGGTAAATCTCGTCACAAGATAATAGCTAATGTATTGTTTTTCGATATACCCATAGCTGAAGATTTAAATAAATTATGTATCGGCATTATAAGTTGATAGTAAATAAAAAAAAGTAAATACTAAAACCCAACTACGGCAAAAAACGACGCTGAAAAAGCATGAAACAAGTTTCAAAAGCCGTAGTCACGCATTGTTAAAGTATTATGGACTATGGTACATTACTAAGTTTCTAAAGCCGTAGTCAATGTAGTGTACGCTGGCCAGACGGGTTGATCGGCTATTCCTTGATACCTCCTATCTCAGGCGCAAAGTGGTACACCGTGTGGATTCACGGTTTGAACCGTAAAACCACGGAAGCTGAATCGATTCCGGCCTTCGATCTTATATGTCATAGATGCACAGGTCCATGCAAAAGTAAACAAAATATACGTATATATACGTAGCTAAGGTTTTTTTTAATGGCTTACCAACAATTGTTTACACAACACTAAAACAAAGTAAAAAAGAAAAGTACATAAAGAGGAAAATAGCAATAGTGTAACAATTACTTATAGGTAAACTCCGCATGCATAAAAAGAGTTGTACCGTACGTTACAAATGAACAATAAAAAAAAAGAAACTAAACACACCGCAATAATAACAAAAATAGAGTGAGTATGTTTTCACATTTTATATTCATACTCCGGTTGCCATCAATATGGAAAGTTCTTAAGTAAACAAGACTTTACTTTAATTAATAACTCTGCAAAAACGAGCATATGGCGAATTAGCACCAAGAACCGTTCTTCTCAGAGGTACGCGTAATGGTTTTATGGCTTTGCGAGGGATCCTTAAAGGAACACGGAAATCAAAGCCCTCTAGCAATTGTGGACAGTCAATTTTATACTTGTATTCCACTAGAGTCCTGAACCGATGCACACATCTGTGAAATATTTGATCGAAGATTCCGGCACTCCAACCCGCCGCAAACCCATGGTTAAGTGTAATGATGGCCCGAGGGGATTTCTATATGTTAAAAAGGGGTTGTTTGCTTTCTTAGCACCTTTTACCACTTCTATTCTTACTGTGGGTGTCCAGTATGAACAGAAGTGGTGACACATTGTGTTCTTAATCCGTCACCACATTGATAAATAAAGATTTGTATATATTTTTTTAAAAGATAGAGCAATTTAATTATAATGACTAGAGATGACTTGGCGGTCAGATGGCTACCGTTTTTATAGACTTTTGTAGTATGACAGTTCAACGTTTACATTGGACCCTGTATATTGATCCTCTATACTGTACTGAAAAATGTGTAAAAACAGCCTTGCAAAGCTAGTCTTTATGTAGCTGTTTCAACATAAATTTTAAACTTAATTGCACTCGTTGTTTCAAAGTTTTGAATTTATGTACTTTTACTTAAAAAGTTATGGGTTTTAAAAATATAATCTGCTTTCGTGCGCTGTATATCTTTAAAAGGATGCAAAGAAATTTCAATATACCTAAAAAAGATTCTGTTATTCCTAATTGGAATAATCCAATTTCCAATATTCCACAGAATAACCAAGATTCGTTAAAAATAAAATTAATCATATTAAGATTCGAAAGACAAACTGCGTCAAATAATGTGGATAAGACAATATTGTGTTAATAATCAGTTATTGTAGTAATTTTTTATTTTGTCCAGGGCATACTAGGCAGGGATTGCGCTGTCGCCTCTGCAAGATGAACGTGCACACTGATTGTATGCCGCAGGTCGGCAAGTGTGTGACAAAGTCACGACTGCTACGCAGACAGAAGAGCACTTCCGAGATAGAATCCCACAGGATACAAGAAACAGCGTTCGATGACGAAAGTGAGTTCCACTTTTACAATTTTCATTCTAATTGATCAGTGCAATAATATCACTTACAAAGCCTAAACAAAACCAGACGACATAATATCTTACTAAGTATAATACTTACATCCTACTTATTAGCTCATGCGTACGGAAGTTGTGGTAAGTAAATATTATTTCGATTTAAAAAATACAACTAACATAATATTGATATTATGATACTCCAGTAAAATAATAATTCACATCAATGCTAATAAGTAATACTTCACACGGCAATTAACTTTTACTATTAAAAGAACAACACAACCTTAGTGAACTTGCAAATACATGGGTCATAATCACTTAAGTAAACACTATCAGAAGTTAACTCACGTTCTCCAGGGGTGGAGGACGGGTGGCTGCCGGGACAGAGGTTAACCAAGATCTCATTCAAGGGATCGGTCAACTTCGATGACGATTTTGATAGCTACTTTGACGGTAACAAATAGGAGTGACCCCTGTGCACTTACTCGATGCCGAACGTTCTGTATAACTAACAACATTCTACAATCCCAACTCATTTGCAAATACTGTACATAAAAGGTTTACTATCAAGCGAGTTCCAGACACCATCTGCCACACAATTAACAGTTTGAGTCCTCTGTGCCCATAATAACGTTCGCGAGACTGACCCTGATCTCTGATGCTCAGAGGAGGAAGTGGATCAAACCTATCAAGTTCTGAAGCGGGCCAACGAAATAGCGAAGCCGGGTGGGGAATCGCGCGGGGGCCCAGTAGTGCGTGTGTCGGCCCCGGAGGAGCCACCGCCCACGCGCTCGCCGGCGCGGCCGACCGCCGGACTGGCCGTAGCACCGCAGCCCGTCTCCTCTAGCTCAGGTCTGGCGCCGCACCCGAGCTCGCTCGCTTCTCCGCTCGAGTCGCGCCGTAGGCTGGCGGCCGCCGAAGGCCGACCGGCAGCTTCACTCAAATTCACTCGTTTTCAGTAGTGTCGAGTTGTTTTTTGCACGCATTGTATAGTCGCGGGCGCAGGACGGGGGCGGGGTGCGGTCGATACTGAGCGGTGCTTGTCGATAGGCGGGGCGACGCGGCCCGACGGCGGCATGCGGCGCAGACTGTTCGCCGGCGTCAAGAGTTTGTCCATGTGGGGCTCCCGGTCACGCCGCGGCTCGCCGCAGCACCGATCCATTTCACTTCCGGAAAGTACGCGCCCTCGGCTGTAGCGCATCGCTCTCTCAGTCTCACAGCTTTGTTTGTCCCAACTTCAGGGTTACGGTGCCACATTTTCGTTGTGTGTTCAGTATTTTGTTCAATTTATGTTTTATTTTGCAAATGCAGTGTTAGTTTAGATAAATAGGATTAAAATAGTCGAAGCTCGACAAGCACCTTAGATGCTTAACCTGTCCAATCACTGGGCTCATCTACCTCTGCCTGAATCTGTAAACATTATTAACGTACTCGACGAAATGTCATAATCGTTCCAAACATTCCATCTTGTTTATACTCCTAAATTGTTTAATTTATGTTAATGTTAATTTATGTTTTATTTAACCTTTTATTTATTTTGTTTTGTCCGTCCATTGTCTTTACAGAGACGGAGGAGACGACGACGCGACCTTTCGGACAGCCCCTATGTTTCTTTAACGAAAATGGCGATCCACCGCCTTCAATCCTCAAGTCCACAGCGAGCGTCCGCAAGAAATAATTAGGCGACCTAGTTATCCTACGGGAATGAAATCATTTATCATCCATCGCCTCGCAGGCGAATGCCGTGACGGCGTGGCAGTATGGCCTGTCCTCAATATCGCTTCCCGAATGTCTTGTTACCCCGAAGCGCCCCGCGTACTGTGATACATATTATAAATATATTGTTACTGTTACAATAAACGTCAAAAATTATGCTTCCTTTTATCTAGTTACCCTTAAGCACTCTATTTCACTCTTACTTGGAGTCGTCTTTACATATCTGCGAGTGCGTTTCATTGTAAGTGGTGCATGGCTTGAAGCAGCAGCGCGCCGATTTAGGTATGCATGCTTTTTATCGGCAGTACACATTTTTGACATAAAACTATTACTTCTTTGAACTGCACAAAGTTATCACATGCCTTTCAAAACTCAAATCCAATTCTATCGCATTGCGATATTACTAATCACTTTCAACTAAATACAATCTCGTCACTGACACGATGATCAGGCTAACTACAATACACCCGAGTTTAATCTCAACATAAATCCCACCTACCTAACAGCTAATTGGTGTTTAGTTTGTTTAAGCTTCCTAGTACTCCTCTGCGTTTTCTTTATTTTTGTTTAAAGTAAGGCAACGTCTGTGAAAGGGATAAATTGAAATAGTACTAAAATATTTATAGACTGGATCCTATTTACTTGTCCTCACAGGTTCAATGAAGAACTCCAAGAGTGCCCAAATGTTGAGGCAAGCAGACCACACCAGTCCCTTACCTGGTACCGATATTGACATCGTATAATAAGCGAATCCCCGTAGAATATTTCCACGTTGGTTCAGACATACATTACATCGAGGAGCATTTTGTCAACAAACTTCATTCATACAATGAACCACCATTCTGTTACTATCTGAAAGCTGCTGATGACAAGCATCTGTTATTAGTTACTTGGAGCGCCTAGTAGATACCTAGACAATCAATTGAAGTGAAAGCAACATGTAGCTTTCACTATAGTAGTTTTCAATTAACTCTTTCCATCTTGTAGTCGTTAGGTTTTTTACTTTATCTCACTGTTTAAATCACGTCTTCTCTTCATTTCAAATTATTTTTATTTGCACTGCTTACGCACATTGGTTGTAGATGTTTGTTTTTATATATAATACTTTGCCTGTTTCCGATGTTGATACTAATTAAGACTAGTTCACAATGTCTATTTTTAAATTTTAAGCTGTTTTATAACATAAAAGAATGGTGATTGTGAATCACATAGTCTTAGTTATAATAACATTTACTATAAAAGTCATTAAAATTCAACTAACTCGAATACTTACCCAACATATATTTGTTATCGTTTCACAAAGAAAGTAAAAGACATGATCACGAAGCCCTTTTAATAAAATGTTATAAAAAACACAATTTCATAATCCGACATAAAGGATTTTAAGGAAAAATAACAAATGGAGTTGGTGAGTACCGGCTTAAAAGCTCATACTTCATCAATGTTATAGCGCCGCATTCTCCGAGACGCCAAAAGTTGAACCTTAGAATGAAGAGTTTGTCCCTGGATTCGCCGGAATGTGGAGAGCTGAGGCGACGTCCAGCGCGTGACCCGCAGCCCGCCCAGGGCAGCCGCGTGCTATGTACGAACATGCCAGTAACAACCATGCCTGGGTCCAAAAAACCTCACGCTTTGACTTTCTTTTTCTGCTTTGTGCTAGGGCTTGTCAACGGGTGTTTATTTAACTTATCTATATATCTCACAATGGTCAATCAACAAAGAAGATATCTGCTTACAAGCCCTATTTTCTTTTAATTCGCTACGAGGCCACACAGACTCGCGACTGATTAGCAAGCATGATGAAAGTATAAGGGCAGCTTTGCTGCTGTTTTCTACGGTTCTTTGGACTCCGGTACTTGATGTCGAGCTGTGTTGTGAGGACAAGACCTTTCAAGTTTATCCCTTCGGCTTAGCTTTTATGTGTTAGTATTAAATCATTTGGTAGGTATTCACTGGTTATTTTTTCTCTCTATACATCCTTGCAGTCTTCGAAGTTTCTAAAATAAATAACAACTACGGTCTGTGCAGATTTTTCGTCTCGTACGTTTTACCAGAATGCTGCAACTACGTGGAAAGAATTAATGAATAATTTTGAATTTTATTTTCACACGAATAAATTTTAAATTTGGAAATCAATCGCCACAGAATTAAACCGTTGTCATATAAATACATTGCTAAATAATTAGATTTTGTTCAATGTGTTAATGTATCGTAAGTAAAGTTTTTTAATGGATGCATTTTATACTTTTTTTCTCTTTGTTTTTTTAGGTAACTGCAGGGCAGTTTGCATGAGACATGGCTTCAATAGAATAAATAACTACTCGATTCATAGTTACACTCGTTCATGTATGTTATCATTAATTTGAATGCTTTACACAGTTAAATAATAATAGTTGTTCAGTAATTAAAGTTAGAGTGTAAACATGAAACCCATTTTATTTTCAATAAACATTTTTAAGTAGAATTAATAACGTTAAGCTGCTATAGCTTATATTGTTCATTGTTCAAACTGGGTTCAACTCTTGTATTTTACTGACGTAATATTATTTTTCTGTGTTTTTGAACAGATAAGTTGCATTTAATTTTAAACACTTCTTTTGTGTTTTATCACCCTTGTTGAGTATTGTGAGTATGTTTAAATATGCATGCTATTTTTGTACATTATAGAATAATTTAATTAAAAATTTAATTGCCTTATTAAGTTATTATTATCCTCACTTAACTGAGGCACGAATTGTAACTAAACATTCCCCCATTGTATAAAAATACAGTTCATTTCTGGATTAATATTAAAATTTAATTTCATATCGGTAATTCAATGAGTTCATCCCGTTGACACTAATGGTTAAAAAAGTATATTTATTAAAGAGATATGATTTAATTACATATATACTTCAGAGAGTAATTATTAAAATATCTCTGTTAACCAAGACACCTTTTACTTCGGTGTTAGGAGCCAGACTCGATCATTACTAATGTGAATGGTTTTGATATCTTTAATAAATTTAAATATAACTTATAAAAGCCTAACTAAAACCATTTTTTCTAAGACTATGTTAGTTATCTTACATGTATAAAGTATTTAACTGTAACATGTACAGCTCCATCATCGCCGGTACACAGCCGAAGATTGCTCAGTGCGCGCGGTGGTCGCATGAGCAGTGTGGAACTACCAGATGAGCCTGATAAGAGCCTGTCTTCGAATAGTGCTAGTCCTTGCCCTTCACCAGTAAAGCAACAGAGTGTAAGTAACATTTGAAACAAAAATATTATTATTAAAACAAAAAAACCGGACTACTCAAATGACAATGTTTACAAGGACAATGGAGCATGTGATGACAAACGTAGTTTTGGTAGATCTTTCTTTGCCTGTAGGTAACAAAGTATTGTTCGTCCTCGACATAAACCGACAAATTATTCAAATATATCATCCGTAGGGTTCCAATACTGTAGTCGTTGCTACTCTTTCAAAGAATTTTGGTCAATCTACCTTAAATAGGCTGCAGAGCGTGCCAAACATTTGAATTTAGCGTCAAAAATCAGCCCTTTTGCTTTTCGTTTTTATTTTGATATGCCCAGTGTCACTTTAACAGTAAATACTAATCTAACGACACCTCTCAAGCTAAAATCCAGCGGGCCGTTCTGGCCGCAGAGCGTATAAATTATACATACAATTATGTACATCACCCATAAATAGAATACTTAATCAATATAATCATATCCAAACTCAGAATCCAGACATTGACATCTTTGGTCAGTCGTACGATGTATTTAAAGCCGATATAACAAAAATATTCTATGTACAGTCATATAAAGAATAGTAGTAGTAAATTTAGTTAATTAGTTATGATTATATAGTTATTTTTATATTTGAGTAGATCGCTGTTGTCATATTACAGTAAATGCTATGTACACCGTAATTGTCATACATATCAGATACAATCCCACATGTTATTATAATTAGCTGTAAGTTGAATATGTATGATGTGGCAGTACTTTATACAAATAAATAAAAAAAAATACATACTCTCGAAAAACATAATCCTCTTTCGGGCACAGTCGTTTTTTTTTATTGTGAAAGGATCAATAAGATTGGTAATTTGAAAGTTGAGAATAAAATGGGAAATACCTTACGACCTAATATTATAAACAATAGATTGTTAAACTTTCAAAAATGTTTCTCCAGAAGCATCAACGTCTGCTGCCAACAAACTTGTACGTGATACTGTACAACTTTAAATCGCGGCACGCCGACGAATTGGATTTGAAGGCCGGATACAAGGTTACTGTGATCGACACCACCGACCCGGACTGGTGGAAAGGCAAGTGTTTGGGCAAGATCGGATACTTTCCTTCCAAGTACTGCACCAAGCTGCAAGCTGGCGAGCGCCCACTACAGGTTACGCATAATCTTCAGGTAATTTGAATTAATTTTTCTCTGATAATTTATACTCTTGTTATAAATATTATCCTTTCTTAGGACTCTGAAAGAAAAATATGCATTATTGGACATCTTTCAATGAGTCAAGATACGACATTGATCTATTATACACTCTCAATGAGATACTATGGTGTCTACTGCCTCGTTGGTCTAGTGTTGACGTTTGCTACTGTCGATCAAGAGGTCTCGGGTTCAAATCCCGGGTCGGGCCAAAAAGTTTTATTGAATTTTTCTGATTATAGAAATGCTTAATAACAGCTCGGACTTTGGATGTTGGGTTCTGAACTCCGGGGCCTCGGAGAGCAGGTAAAGCTGTCGGTACTGCGCCTGATTACCCTCGGGCGTGTCGGTTAACCGTCCCATCGGATTATGAGAGAGAGGGAACAGAGAGTGTAGCTGTGTTTGAGTACACACTTGTGCACTATATATCTCCTGCGTAATTGACTGGTTTCCGTTGAGACTGGCCGCCATGGCCATAATTGACTAGGAGAACATCGTAATCATCATCATCATCATCATCATCAAATTATGTTGTTATTAAATCAAAATAAAAAGTGTCGTGAACCGTCAACGTTCACACTTTAAAACATTTGAATCTCCTTACAATTCCTGTTTGATTATTTTTTGACTTGTAAAATATTTCAGGTATCGGATGGTGACAATGGTCTCATGCTGCTTCGTGATCAGATTGTCATCCAAGTGGGAGACGAAGTTGACGGCATGGTGATGATCCGATCGGGTGATAACCGCCAAGGCGTTTGTCCGGTAAAATTTCTACAGGAGGTGTGACGCTTTAAGCTTCTTAATTTCGATTTTATGAGAGTAAGTATGCATTCATTTTATATTATAGTATTTAAATATTTTTTAAGATTGATAATAATGATCCATTATAAAAATATAATTCTACTTAAAATCACGATTTACCTTTTACCTTGTACAAATAAAGGGATTAAATAGTCTAAAGGTTTAAATAGTTGTTATCGTTTAATGCTTTCAATTACAGAAACGCGGGTCCCTTACAGACGAATGCGTCCCACATTATGTACCAAAATTTATTCGAAGCGCTCCGGTAACTCCTTGCGATAGTGAAGCATCGACATGGTCAGAACGAGTCCGTAGCAAAACTAGCTACGATTTCCCGACAGGATATGCTTCAACTAGCTACGCGGACTACGACAATTCAAGCTATGAATCTAACTTCAACAAGTCCGATTACGATAAACCGTCGTGCAGCAAAGCGAGCTACGAAGGGCCCTCCGGGTATAATAATACTAACTATAAGTCTTCATACGAAAAGTCAGGCTACGACTCATATGGGAAATCGGGTTACGGAGAGTACAGAACGAGCTATGAAGGATCTACAGGGTACGAGAAGGGGAACGAAGATTATAAGCATAGCTACGAGTCAGAAGGTATGTGGTGGTGGCGCCGGCCTCTCGGCGTCCGTCGGCCGTCGTGCAGGCGATGCGGCGCCTCGTCGGCGACGCGGCCGCTGCGCATGACGCCATGCGCGGGCGCGCCGCCGCCTCTCGAGCCGCACTCTCCGCACACCTCCGACCGCCACCGACTAAAGTCACGTGACCGCCCATTGCTTTTCGTTAAGCAGCTGTTTTTGTAGTCCCCTTATTTATATACTATGTTTTGCGATTTATGCATATATATTGTATATTCCAGTGCAAAGACATAAATTACTTTATTCCAAATTCAAAATTAAGCTTTTACAAATTTACAGAGTTTGCCATTTTGGTAGCGTAGGTATATTGTGTATGCGCGTCATGTGATGATTGTTTTAGGCTAATTCGCGGTAAGGCAGTAAAGATTAACCATAGAGGAACGGCCTACGAGAAATATTTACTTTTGGTAAATTTCTTATCCTCCCGATTTACATAATTTTATATTAATTAATAGTATATGTATAATATATACAATTTACAATAAGTCCATTTACTATGATTACTTGGCGACATATCATTTTCTTATACAGTGTGATTAACTTATTTTTATCGGAGTATAATATTGTATAATTAATTAATAATTTAAAAAGACGTAATTTTAAAACTACTTTGCGCTATTGCTATGTTTACAAAATTTCATTGTAATTTATAAGTATAGATTCACATGCAGATTTAGATACACGTAAATAAAAAACAGATAGAAATAAGGAACTAATTGTAGTTATGTAAGAACAAAGAAAATATGATATACCTACCAAAGGATAGATTAGATTGCACCGAGTTTAAGGTAATTGATGTAATTTATATATAAAAAGTCATTACCCATTATGTTTCACCTGCAGATTGGAGATTTACTACGGAGTAACTTCATTTACATATCATTATCATTCAGTTTATCAGGGCCATGAATATCTTATTCAATAAACTGAGAAAGTAACACGCAGATTAAATGTTCTTCCTTTTCATTCATTCGTTCATTGAACGAATTTCATTGTGGTTCTGTGGTCACTTTTCCTTCATTTTTTCACAAAATGAAAATCATTGTTTTTCAGTATGAATTTAAAAGAAATGTGGTATTTTATTGTAGGTATTTCGGTATCCAATCCGAATTCATCATTTGCGTGTATTTATAAATATATTTAATATTTAAATTAATATTTATTATAAAAAGTTTCATAATTTTCAAATTGCTGACATTTTTGTTTGCTTATAATAGCAATTAAATTATGATACATTATTAATATTGATTTTCCATATGGAACATTCCAATTCTATTAAGAACTCACTAAAAACATAGAGGAGCTGTAGCCTAGCTTAATTGTATGTAGCATCGACACAACACTAGTTTCACATAATATTGTCTATGAACACGGTAGTGAAGTATTTTGCGATGGAGTATTTATTATTAGTCAACTAACTGCCAAAATCTTTAAGACATAAATGTCTACCTTTTATCTAACGACAGTTTATTTACAGCTACACACAAATAGATAGAAAATCTTAAATGTTATCTGTGTAAACGTTTTTAGTGTATTTACCAATTTATTTACTTAAATAACATTAACAATATAAATAACTTTAATTATTTTGTGGTTTTGTGTCAATAGGAATATTTAAAGAGCATCACCTACATTAGTATATCAAGATATAGTTTATGAGCATTATATAAATTGTCCTCAGCGACCATTTTTTGATTCCCAGTATCTTGTATTCAAATGAAATTATATACATATTAGGTACAGATTTATAGTTCTCTGTAAAAAGAATATTTTACTGAGAAAATGTGCTTACATTTTTAAGGGACTTAGGTACGTCACTTTCCCTTCAGATACTGATTCGTTGGCATTATCCAAAACATATTCATATAAATCCTAAATTATTGATAACTTTAGTAATGTTAAATCATTATTTGAGTTAACACGTTAAGCCGTCCCCTGGAGTTTTAAGAATATATACGTATATGAAATATATGCATACCAAATTACTTATAATAAGATGCACACTATAGATAGCTTAGTATATAATAAATAATGTTAGCGTAAACTTCTTGGTACTTACAAGATATGTATATAGATTGCTGAGAAAAAAAATAACGACTGAAGTCAGCCGAAAGGGAATCTTTAAAATGCGAACGCACTATTTGTGATCTTTGTATCTTGAAATTAAAACTATATTTACCTAGTATCATAAGATCTAATTCACGTCTAACAATAAACAGGCGTACACAAGGCTTTGAGTAAACATATACTATGAATCGACGTACGTATATGTGTATGTAAAATTGTGAAAAAAGTTTTTAACCACTACACTGTGAGAATGTAGTCTTTTACAACTTACAGCTCAAAAACTTACAATGCACACATGACACAAGTAAGCTGAAACTAAACACTTAGCTAAACGTGTACTATAATATCTGTTGTTACCTATCACGTTTCACTACAATATTTTTTGCCCTACGCGGAAATTCATCACACTTACTTGAAAACAATTCGGTAATTGACTGACCGTTGACCTTGTGAAACTGCGCAGAGATAAAAGGTATTGATTTACCTTGAGAAGGGGCTTGCTGCCCGAGACATTTAGATAAGTGTAAGCATGAACCATCGATTTAGAGATTTTTAATCGACTTGAAGAATATATTGTTAGTTCTCCGGCCTCTCTAACAACACACAAATTAGCACGTAATTGTAAAACAGTAAGGCGGATCACAACCGTTGATTGATTGCTGGTGTACCGGAGTAACGGTAGAAGGCGTTTGGGAGGGCTTAGTCCTAATTAAAAACATGAATTAACAGACTCAACTGAAACTTATGAAACATCAAATGATGGAATACTTATACGTGGGATGTAGCTATTGACGATATTAGAGGAAACTGGAAGTTTGCAACCAATAAGTATATACTGAGACTGGCATTGTTTTGTTTACAAGTTTATTGATTTGAAGAATCGTTTAGATTTTTCATTGTCTCAAAATTTGTAGAAATGAATGTCAACAACTACTCGAATCGTAACAGTCCTGTAAAATAGAAGTCCACGATGTTTCCTTCAGGATAGAATAAAATCAAACAATTTTAATCTATACCAATATAAAGATATGAGAACGGTTAAATCTAAATATCTTTTTGTAGAATTGATTTAAAATAGGAGTTATTATTACAGTTGATTGGCGTTTGGAATAGATTATGTTATTGTCTTTTTTTCAACTAAATCTTACACATACTACCATACATACAACTACCTATACATATAAATATATATTATAAGCCTACTCCACTCATCCTAGACATGTTCTTCACACGTAAATATATCAATTACATTGCAGTTATTTACTGACATTGATGTCTGTTAAATATTTATGTAGAAATAATATACTTTTTACATATATGTGTTTATACTTTTTATATATAACTACTGCACTAAGAGTTTTGTAAGAAAATACACTGGAATACGAAGAACATTCCCAAGTGAATACGTAGAACAAAGAAAACAATTTACATTTCCAACTTACCAAGAAAATTTCTTTCGTTACAACTTCTATATATTAAAACCAATATTAAGACTGATGTGAAGTTTTCTGAGAAACTGAGAAATTAAATAAAGGGTGGATCCTGCAACCAAACAGTGGCAAGGATACCAGAATAGAATTTCTAAACAACGCGAGAAGGGTACAATCCGTGTTCAGCAGGTAGAGAACCCAAGTGAAGAACCCCAAGATAATGCGTAATAGTGAGAACTAACACTGTCCGATCTAAAATCAGCAGTGAATTCATTTCTTAGTTCAGTTATTCTTGGCTAAGTTGAGTTAAATGGTATGAATATAGCCACAAATCACACATAAGGTACATGTTGCTATCTTCAAACCGGTCAACTTTGAAATGCGCACGCTGAAATCTAACTTCATCATCATCTTCCTAGCCTTTATAATTACCAAAATTTGGGGTTGACTGGCATCGGACCTCCGCAACCCTGAGGGTGAACTGAATTCGAAGGTTCAACTAGTTGTCAGTATATTTGAGGGCACTGACTTCCCAATACAACCGGGACCGACGACTCGACGTGCTCTCCGGCGCACGGGCGGGCAACACCGCCATCTTTCATACTCCGGGCTGCTATTAAGAATTTCTTGTAAGAAAAACTTAACAGCAGTCGAACCCGAGACCTCTTAATCAGCGACTGATTTTAGGGTGCGTTTATCGTAAGCCACTGCGCACGCTAAACACTAGACCAACATGCTGTTATCTAACTTGCACTAAGATATTATTAATTGAACCAATACATAATTCAAATAATGCACAAGAATAATACGTCCCATCCCAGAAACTACCTCTTATTACTCTTATGTCTGATTTACTACATTCCGAGTTCCCGTAAAATTCATAAATGCTGACCTCTATACTATTTCTGTAGATAAGAAGATCCATAAATACAAACTGTGTTTCGATGCAAGTAAATATGCACCTTATCGACTATAGACACTTATATAGGTGCCGGCAGCTTACTTGGCCATGCGCAGAAAGTTGTTTTTAAGGTCCCTTTGGTGATAGACGGACGCGGGGATTGTAGTAGCACCGTTCCGAGCAAGCAATTTAACGTTCCGAGCAAGCGATTGGTGCGTAAGTCGACTACACTTCGATTTCCTTTGTTTGAATTTGTTGCAATAGTGAAGCATGCGCGAACTTACCTCCACTACGCCGAAGTTAGGCCAAGTTAGATGCCGGCACCTATACGACACATTTAGATCTTTGTATCTAATCATAGCTCTCAGTAACTAACTACTTTTTAGGGCACTAGCTGTTCATTATATGTACCTAAATGAAGCTACTTAGCATATAGGTAGTGGCATAAACCTTTCTCACACTCCTACCTTATTCAGATATATTATATATTCGTTTTAAGTACATAAAAAATCACTTACGAAAAATGGAACCAAATCATTAAATATTATAATGTATTAGAATAGGCCCTAGTTACCTGCAAAACGAATCCCAAGTGAGATGTTTGTAATATAAATATAATTAAATGGATATTGTAGTAATATACAAATTATGATACATATGTATGTTAAATTATTAAAATTAACTATTATTGATGTTTGAGTCTATCTCTAACTATGGAGTATAACTACTTTAAACATCTAATAAATTCTATTGAGGAATAATAGCTATTTGTGAAGGAAAATGTAAAGGGAATAAAAAGTGAAAAAAACTTTTGATTAAAATTGATTACTTGACTGCGAAAGACGCAGGGTTATGTTTTTGGAGTGTATTTATGTAATATTTCTTTGGCACGCCCGAGAGCCTAAACGGCTTGTCGTATTTTTATGTGAGTGGTGTCAATAGATTCGTCTTAGCCGTGGGAGTGACACTGGAAACATTAAAATGTATAAAGTATATATAAAAAATGTTTTCTTTCTTTCTATATGAATTTAATAAAGATGGCAAATATTGACGCAGTCGATTATTGTTTTTAAATAGTTCGTTACTTGTTTTTGCGATTTTTAGCGGCTGTGTGTATAGAACTTTTTGAAACATAAAACCACTAGGTATCAATGGTATCAATTTCAGTCGATTAGGAACCATGACGTCACTCATAAACTGTGAGATGTTCAATTTATATCTCTATTTCTGTCGTGAATTTTACTCCTGTTCATTTTAAAATAAGGTTTACTTTGCTGAAGTTTAAAAACTGTGTAAGCTTAAATTACATGTTAAATACATAACGCCTGGTTATAATCACGTTATCTGACAGCGTTCTTCTCTGAAGTGCAAGTACCCTCCAGGTACAGCACAGGCTTCCTCAGTCGGTTGTTCTGAATTCAAATAAATAATTGTCTTATCCAATACTTACTTAGATAGTTTTAAAATATTTTCAATGTTTAAAAATACATAGGTACATATGTTTGTGTCATTCTAAGTGGTTCTAATTTTAATCCCAATGCAATTTAAGTGTGAAGACTGAAAATGAAATTGTATTTTTTTGGACAGAGTAATTATACTGGTAGTTAGAAAAAGGCGACACTTAAATGTTACTCGTGAACACGAATTATCCAAAGAGCTATAATTGTAAGTTACACCACTTTAGGTTTAGCAATGAAAACTATGTTATGTGATTGCCGTTTAATTTTGGTAATATATATTTGTCTGTACCTAAAATAATTTGTTGTCTAGATAGAATTTGTCGCTTTATTTCTGTTGGAAATGCGTTGATTTTAATTCTGAAGTTTATCAAGAACGTTGTGTTAGTAATAAATATTATGTCATAAAATCTTTAGTTTCAATTTTCTTACCTTTGCATTCCTGGAAACATCTTCTAAAATATACGTAATGATTGGATATGACCAAGATAATGGAGTTTATAGGAAGAAATGGTATGTTTTAATATTCAGGTATTCTTTAATTTATTAATTAAGTGAGCTACTAATGATTAAGATCTAAGTTATTCTTTCTGTGGTCTTGCTGTAAACTTACCCTGTCAATAGAGGTGTTCTTGCCACCACGTAGTCATAGCACGTATACAATAGGTGCGACCACGGCTCTACCTTGATCATTTTTGTACCTAGGCATTTCTAGATTTCTACTTGAATTATTTTATTGCTTCGTCCTTTTTAGGCAGGCCTGGACATGCCTGTTAGGAATTTCATTAGATCTAAATATTTATAAAATATATTAGTGCTTTGCACATTTAAATAAAGTATTTTCAAATGCTATTTGTAAAAGTGTAGATGGTTTATTGTCTTGTCGATTCTTCTACATACTACTACGCTACTAGAGTCAATAATGTAAAGTTTCAAAAGTACCTGAAAAGGCCTATACTGGAAATAAGGGCTTTTTATTTTGATTAGACCCCTTTTTTACGTAGTCGGGTTATAGTGCTTTAACCTTTTTTTACTAATCAATCACTTGATAACACTCAAAAGTTAAAAAAGTAACATCGCGAAACGCAACACCTGGTGAGGCTTTCAATGTGACGGAACCATCTAAACTTATAAATGTATTGACCACAGGGTTCGTAAAAAGAAAAAAAAAGGTTCGTTGTAAGTTTTCCTTTGTCATAGCAGTGATGTCCAATGCAGTTTACTTCTTTAGTCGCCTCTTACGTCACCCATTGGATGAATAGGGGTGACTCTCCGTGTTCTTATTTTGTCACCACACGTAATAAAATATTACTGTAAAATGTGACTGCTGTAAAAGCGAGTTTACTTGTTTCTTAACCCTTTACGGTCTATCTACTGAATCAATTATGTCATGACATAGGCAACTACAAGGTACCTACTTCTGTTCCTTAGGGATATGCACCTAAATGCTAAGCACCAATAGCAGTGTTTCATTAGATTTCATTTCAATGTGGGTACAAAAACCTTGCGTCACGTGTTTGTTATCAACTCTTCCGAAACGAAAAAAGAGACTAGAAATACTGACAACCCTAAATGTTTAGCCATCTACTATCAACCTCTACAGTAGAAATATTTTTTATGGTAAAACAACGTTTGTCATCATCAACAATCCATAACGTCCAACTGCTGGGCTCGGGTCTCCTCTCATTAGAGGGTTAAGGCCAGACGTCCCCACACTGGCCGAATGCGGGTTGGGGACTGGCAACTACTGGCAAGCCAACGTTGTGGCTATGAAATATTGACGTTGAATATTTTAAGCCGCCCAAAAGCCTCCAAGTAAGTTTCAGCTAGTGAACAGCATATTTAAAAAAAAACTAACTAATAAAATTTGTAGTGTCATCTAGTGTATGGTATTCAAAAAAGCAAGAACACATGTCAAACGACTTGCTTTGCACCTTAATAGATGGCGGCAGCTGTATTGAAATGACAAAGCAAATCAGCTTGTGTTTGCGACATTTATTTTTCAGAGAAAATACATCTCCTACATGTGCAAATAAATTTTGTAAAATATATATTTAAACTATAAACCTATCACAAAAATTACATTATTAGGAATATCATCTAAGCAAGGAGCATTTCGAAGTATGCAGATACAGTCTCCTTTTTATCTCTTAAAGTTAAGAAACCTCATAATTGTAATATTTCTTACGTCATGGTTGAGAAATTCAATAATGTTATATTATAAATTCCAACGAAAGTATCGAACCGAAACAGTCTGTTATGCTACATGCGCAGGCCGGTAAACTGCCGACCCTACTCCTCGCCTCCACGGCATGTGTCGATAACCCTGCAGTAGACGCGGCTTACCAACATCACGCCTGCGCTGCCGGTGACGTCTCCATACGGCGTCACAAACTTGGACGCATTCCTTTAAATTCGCGAAGGCTCAAAAAAAATCTTGCAATGTTTAACCACCGATGACAAATGTTAACTAACAAGTCTCATTGTCATATTAATATAATACTCTACAGCTGCAAAACGTTTTTATCATGTTTAGCTTAAATGAAAGATATTGAAACTAAGTCTTGGCCGCTCCAGTGTGCCGCCTCTCAGTAATTTAACATACCATCACATAGATGGCGGCACTGAAAATATTTGACATTCCACGGATTCCAATCGCAGTGGGCTCGGCTCAAATGTCAAACGCGACTATTTCGTCAACAGAGTCGTGGCGCGATAGTTGGATTTTATGAAATAACAACAAATACTTCTACACAGTGCGTTTGATGGACAATGGATAATAAACGATAGAAGTCAGTATATAATTTGCATCCTATAGCGAGACAGCGTGCCGTGTTAATAATCTGACGAATGTACACATAGTTGTTGCGATTCCAATACCTATTGATTTTCGTTCTTTGCCGGTTTTGTAATATTGTCATGAAGTTTTCAGTTGCATAGGACGATTTTTATAATAATAAACTTTATCATTACAACGTGTCATTGACTGATTTTTTAAATATTGTGAGAAAAATATTTTTCTTGGCTCTCATTGAAGAACATCGTGGGAAAAACATACATTGTGTAAGTAAACTCACACCGTTTTATTTATTTTTTTATGTCATGTCTTGTAAATAACGAAATTGTGTTCCTGTGTAATCTTTACTTTTTATAAACTAAGAATACACAGAAACTTAAATGTGAAATTAAATTTTAAAACTTTATTCATTAGATATTTTGTTTGTTTACTATAACTATACGTATCAATACCCACTATGAATGTAGCCAATAATATTGAGCAACGAGTCGTATTAGGAAAGTTAAAAATTCTTAAATTATTGTTATCATCAGGCATCACGTTTACATCGTCTAAGTGACTACTTTTGCGATGTTAAGCTACGTACATAATGTACCTAATGACTAGTTATGTACCTACCTACCGGTTTAATTTGCGAGCGCGCCATGTAAAAAAATTCGCCGCTACACGGAGCAAAGGCAACAAGGTATTCAGCCAAGCTGCATGGCATGGAATCTCGCGAACATAATAGTGTGGAATGCGATCGTACGCGGCGTACAAACGATGTATGTATTCTCACACATGCGCATGTGGCCGCCAGTACAACCGTGATAAGAGCACGATAAAACGCCGTCTGATTAGCCAATGTTGACGGTGACCCTGTTGAGTTCCGTCAATTGTATCGGAAGCACCCAGACTTCTCGGTAGACTTCGAATTTATCACACAGTGTGAGTAATCGTTACGACTGTTGCTGCGTATATCAAATCAATTTTCCGGCACGAAAATTTGACGGCACATGTTCAAACATTCATGCCGTGATTTGTTTTATATTGTTAACAACACATATATTTTAAAGAAAGTTTCAAATATTTTTGTTTAAAGTAAAAAAACAAATTTATGAGTTTTTATTATCTAACTACTTCAGACAACGCCTGACTTGATAATTTAACAGAAATGACCGTTAAAACTCGTTGCCAAGTCCTAATCTGTTATTGTAAGTAGCATTGCTTGTTGAAAATCCAACAATTCGGTAGGTATGAGGGGCCAAGGCAGCCGTACAACCGTAACATCTGCCCGTATCCCCTCGTCCCACGTGCGCAGCCGCACAGCAGGGGTAGCGAGCGACTGTCGTAAAATAATACGCCGCACCCCAAATGCGGGCTACTAACAAATGTGCAATCATCCACTTGAAACTTTAACTCTACGACCTAAGGCTTAATTTTAAAAGAAAATAACGTTTACTGAAATAGAGTATTATTTTTAACATTTGGAATGTCAAGGTTTCACAATAATGTGGTTTGCGTTTGAAGCTAGCAGGTGATAACAATTTAGTTAGGTTGTATTTAATTGACATTGGATTCTTGATGCGCAGTGAGTTGTGATGTATCGCTTTCAGCAGTGTCACACTGTCACGTGTCATTTACGTATGTACGTAACACTCTGTAATTTGTTTTTGTTTAAGGTTAACGACAAAGACAATTGCACGGTGTGCTATATGTATTCAACCTTTTATAGATAATAGACGGATAAACTTATTTATAAAAAAATAGCCCATGAAGATATGTTAGACTAAATATAACCGCTGAAAAAAAGAAGTAACTGCGGATACAAAATCAATTTTAATTTATTAGATATTTTTCAACATTAACGATAAAATTCCTATGTTAATTTTTTAATGGATTCACTTTAAATCCATTTTAATTAATGACGATCACAAAAAAACAAATAACTAATTGAGCACGTCGTCGTAATTAAGTATCGTTTCAACGTCAAGCATCCCTGTTGCATTTAAACCATTTAAAACCATTTATTTTAGCTACAACATAGTACAACATACAATCTACAAACTAGAACAACAAATTCACGTAACAATTGCATGGTGCAGCAAAGGCAACTAGCTCAGTTTACGCTGTACTGAAGCATACCACTGATTTACAGCTGGCCCCTGAAATTTGCGCAAACAGTTGCGGATATAAGAAAACACACACAGACAAAACGCAACACATCAAACATAAGATGTTACTGTACTGCGTTAATTGGAAACAAAAACAATTTAATCAAATAAGCAACTACTCTTAAAGAAAATAAAATATGATGTAAAAACAACAAAAATCAAAAAGGCAGGTACAAAACCAAGCAAGAAATCAGACACTCATCCATACACAGAGTTTAACACTATAAAGACTTTTATATTAATTGTTACCGATATATGTATGTTCGGGATAATCTTTAAAGGTAATTAATTAACCATAATTTAACTTTGTTTCAATGACGTATTCATACTAATGTAATAAATTCGAAAGTAACTCTATCTCTCTGTCTGTTACCTACGCTTTAACGGCTAAACCACTGCACCGATTTCAATGAGAGTAGAAAATATTTTTGATATCCTACTAATATTATAATCCTACTAATATTATAAATGCGAAAGTTTGTAAGGATGGATGGATGTTTGGATGTTTGTTACTCTTTCACGCAAAAACTACTGAACGGATTTGGATGAAGCTTTACAGTAATATAGCTTATACATCAGAATAACACATAGGCTACTACATATTTGCCGCGATAACCGACATATACGCGGGCGGAGCCGCGGGCAACAACTAGTATGAGATATATATATGAGATACCTACATATTTTTAACCGACTTCCAAAAGGAGGTTCTCAATTTGATCGGCCTAGTGGTTTTAACGGTTGCCACGCCAGTTTTTACTCGCCAAGTGGGTTCAAATCCCACATGGAACAACACTTTGTGCGATTCACAAATTGTTGCTCTGTGTTTGGGTGTTCTTTGTGTCCCTTTCATGTATGTTTGTAAAGTCCGCGACACAGGGAATTGCCAATTCCATTTCTTTAATGTTTCACTAAACTTTAAACTAAAAATTAACCATTTAATTAATGAAGTATATCAACAAACGCTAATCATTCATTGATCTGCCCGCTAAGCTTCGCTAAGGCCTCTATTCTCTTGTATTACTTATTTATTTGTTTATCTTTATTCTATACACGAAGCAAATTTTTTATTATATTCATTTCTCTACTGATTCTTAAGTACGCATGACTATGCCCTTACATTTCTCTACTATCCTCGATTCACTCCGGGTTTGCTGGAAGAAAACTCAATTTTGGGTTAAGCACGCCCTTTGTACATGACACTTCGTTGTATTTCTTTTATATTTATATGTTCTATGTGTACAATAAAGAATAAATACAAATACAAATACAAAACAGTACAAAAGATGAGTTACAAAGTATTGCTTACATATATACAGACAACCATAACACGAACAATTAGGTGTTTAAAAAATTACATAATGACATATTATAAATGGTGAATTTCTTATTTAGGACTTAAATTACATTAAAACCTTTATCTATATTGTGAAAACTGTTAAAATTACGGGTAAAATACTTTCATTGGTTTTAATCGACTTAATTTTATTAAACTACACTCAAACTTCAAAACAAAACACTAACACAACAAAGATGAGATGCACCCGGTGACCTTAGCCAAAGGTCACTAATATCACGTAAATACGCTGCAAGTACATTAGCGTACTAAATAAAATATGTTTTGCAATACCTCTTTAATAACTTATTACGACCATTTTAATTCATCAAAGTAAATTTAATGTTCATAGTTGATCACTTAAGTCAAACTGAGTCAAAAATTCCAATCACGGTAATCACATAGCACCACATACTTTGGATTCATCAACCTAAGGAATATGGTTATCATCTGCCAGGATTTCTATACAAATCTAAACTAATATATAAAGCTGAAGAGTTTGTTTGTTTGTTTGTTTGTTTGAACACGCTAATCTCAGGAACTACTGGTCCGATTTGTAAAATTCTTTCAGCGTTCGATAACCCATTTATCGAGGAAGACTATAGGCTATATATCATCACGCTAAGACCAATAGGAGAGGAGCACCAATGAAAAATGATTCACGGGAGAAACGGGAGAAAATTATCACTCGACGGGCAATAGAAGACGCAAACCAGGTTGCGTGGGTCTGCTAGTATTTGCAAATTATTGCTTACCTAGATCGGACAACTTCGAACAAATATTTCGGACATTTAACACACAACGCCATCTAGTCCCAAACTAAGCAGAGCTTGTATTATGGGTACTAGACAACTAATATAAATACTTATATACTTTTTTTTTGTAAATACATACAATTTATACATGGAAAACACCCAAACTCCGAAACAAATATTTGCAGATCATACAAACATTTGATCCGACCCGGGAATCGAACCCGAGACCTCAAGAACAGCAGTCGCGTAAGCTACCACTGCGCCACCGAGGCAGTAAATCATCATATAAACACCTTTTTATTAGTCTTCCGCTGAACATAATATGCCTCTCCTTTGAAAGGAGGTACATTACATCAGGTTGGCCAAACGGATTTGCTGTGATGTTGTCCTGCCAAATTTGTTCCCTTAGTCGCCTCTTACGACACCTAGGGTATGAATAGGGGTGGTGCCACTTAATCCGTCTCCATACCGAAACTTATCTGTACCCTTCTACCTACCTAGATGGTTATCATGAATTAGTACATCATCTATACAAATAAATAGAATTGGAGTGTCTGTTTGTAATATTAAAATAACTGCTTTTAACTAAATGCAAATGTATGTATACACGCTACATATACCAAAAATGTAGTATTTTTTTTTGTCTGTCTTTCGGTCTATCTGTCTGTCTGACTGTCAGTCTGTCTGTCTGTCTGTCTGTCTGTCTGTCTGTCTGTCTGTCTGTCTGTTCCGGGTAATCTCTGGAACGGCTGGACCGATTTTGACGGGACTTTCACTGGTAGGTAGCTGATGATCCAAGGAGTAACTTCGGCTACTTTTTTAGACTAACTTTGTCCCGTGGCGTTACTCGCGGTACGACGATAACCGCGGGGTTCATCTAGTATTTGATATGGATGGTCTATGTCCAGCAGTGTATTGTTAAAAACTGTTGATGATGATCGATGAATCATATTTAAGAAGCGCATAAGAAGACTTAGTTAAAATTTAATAATGCCACTATTAAAAAAGAAAGAAATTATTCCATTGTTTGCTATTCGAATTCGCATTCAGTCTGTACTTTTGTTGTCACAGAATTTAAGGTTGCTGGTCTAGCCGTAAATTCGGCAACCTGAAGGCTAACGTAAATAAAATCGTCTTTTAAGATTTTTTTGAAGTACCTAAATACTTATGAGAATACATACCTCACAAATGATTGACATTGACTACAATGTGCAGATTTGGATATAAATATGAAAGAGTTTTAACTTTCCTAGAACCTGCCCAAGCTACAAGGACTAAACGCCCCATATGTGGATACTGTTATATGTGTGTAGGTGTGTGTGTGTGATGTTTTGAACTGCACGGTATTTATTAACTACTAGCTGAACCCCGCGGTGTTACCGGCGGTTATTGTTGTTACCGCGAGTAACGCCGCGGGAGAAAGTTAGTCTAAAACAAGTAGCCTAAGTTACTCTCCGGGTCTTCAGCTACCTGCCAGTGAAAATCCCGTCAAAATCCGTCCAGCCGTTCCAGAGATTACCCGGAACAAACAGACAGACAGACAGACAAAATTTTTTTTAATCACATTTTTGTTATATGTATCGTGTATACATACATATGCATTGATTAAAAAGCTGTTATTTTAATATTACAAACAGACACTCCAATTTTATTTATTTGTATAGACAACGATATTCAACAGATGGTGTACATCTGACGTAGATTTACAAATTCATTAAATCGTTACCCTATGCCCTGTTGCGTTACCATTTCTGTTGGTTACACGAGAATGTATCTAGAATTCTTAATAAAGAAAAATAGAAAAGGTTTTCGTAATCTTTTACAATGATCTATCATAATACAATGTACTTATTGACATTACAGTTTAAAATAGAAGAGAAACTACCTAGAACTAAACAGGTAAACTTAAGCTTAAAGCGCTGTAAGGCTAATATTCAACGGCTTGCCCATCTATCATCTATAAGTTACGCGATGTAGTTATTGCATAGACTCCATTCTATAGACTTTAAGTTATTGTGGCCATATAACATTACTAATGTAATTTACTGTCAAATTCCATTCCAAGATTTCTTTTCCATTGAATGGGTTCGTGACCATCTGACTATGTGTCGAATGATCCATTCGACGTGTGTAATACCGACATACCAACACTGTCCGTCTTCGTGACTCCGCCTCCGGCCAGAAAAATTCTATTGTGGTTAATGTACTAAATTCCTCATCATTAACGCAGTCATCGCATCACTCGTCATTCGAATGTTTTGTTTGCCCTTCCCTTCTTCCACACCTCCGTACTTACTAAATACCATGTCTTATATTACTTTTTAATGTAATACTACTTCACGTTCCTCGAATATCACTCTATGTTTATGAATTATTCGTCTGATATGTGAAGAATTCTTTATCTTTCTGTGTTATTATTTTAATTAACGTCGATCTACCTGTTTTCGTCAAGATACGGACGGTATGCAATTAATTAAGATGTAATCTAATGATAATGTTAAGTGCACATTGGGTTAAAACTGTTATATGTATGTATAAAATATGTTTTAAAAGAAGTAAGTTGTTATATGTCTTTATTATTTATTTTGGATGATAAAAAGTATAAAACAATTGTGTTGAAGTTTTATTTATTGTAAAAAATATTTTGGCACATTCTGTTGTGTATAAAACTATTAACAACACTTTGCTATAATTTAAATTCCCTATCCCCTATATACTTATTTTAAAAAGTGGCAACTACAAGCAGCAGTTTAGACGAATATGTGTTTGCAAGTACCAAACTTAGTAAATTACACAATTTGATGTACGTTATGGTCAATTTATATAATTTAAGTAAGAGTATAAATAATGGTTTACCCTTTTCGGACTCAATTTAACACAATGATGGGCTTTAAATTTTATCAGTGACGTAATCATATAAACTAGATATTCTCGTTTTGTTCTTAATTTTAATCAAATTCCTACAATCGGAATTCGAAAAGCGCATTGTTCACCTTACGCATTACAGGCGCATAAGAATTTAGCAACATAATTGCTCAATTCGTAAGCGCTTGTTGGTTTCACGTTTTTGGCGCTCGTAAACATCATCGGCACGCAATATTAGTAGGTCATCAAAAATTGGTATGATAATATTTTCGCGATGTGTCGCGCGTCGGTCGCGCGTATGTCTAATCTGTGATACAGTGGTCCATTGGCTTCGTTCCCGGTGCGGTCGCGGTATGCGGCCGAGCCACGTTTCACAACTCTTTGTTTGATCATCTGATTCCTCCCTCTTACTTACGTGGAGATCGTACGACTTGGCGCACGTCTGTCCACCGTCTAGCCGTTTACGTGCCGGTAGGAATTTCCGCCGCTTTGGTATTCGCATGCCTTTATGACTAGGTAATCTACGATATTTAATTCGAAAACAAACTTGCGCAACCAGACACAAAGTCTTCCAAATATTTAGACCTAATTAGCGTCGTAATGTAAAGATAAACGACGTCTGATTGACATTTTATTTCCTTTCTGATTATATGCAACGCTAACTATGTCTAACGACAGAGTATTTCGAACATCTCAGACATGCATTAATAAAATTGATATCACGAAATCCGATCCGATTCGTAGTTTTAATGTTCTGTTCATTACTGTTCAATAAAAGTTTATCTTATTAAATCAGGTAGACATGGAGAAGGTGGAATCAGCATTGGACGTGCTATCGCGCGCTGCAACGATGGTGCAGCCGAGCCCTGCGTACCCAGCTAGCGATTCAGACAGCTTCGGTAAATATTTACATTAAAATACTTTTATTCATATTCTAAATATAACACGTTAATTAATAATTTTAAACATCCAGACACATCTTACATACATTACACGCCAAAGAAAGTTAAGTATACATTTCAATATGATTGATTATGCATCTTGGTTTAAGTGTGACAAGTTTTCTATTTCTTGACTCTGCATATATAATTGTAGTTCAATATCCATACATAATGATATAAATTTTAAAGTAACTATGTCTGTCTGTAACGCTTTCAGGCTAAACCTATGCACCGATTTCAATTAAATTTAGCATGGAGATACTTAAGAAGGACATAGACTACTCTTTTCCGCGATAACTGAGATAAACGGCAAAAGGTAGAATATAAATATTGAAATAAAAACTAATACTTCTTGCCTTTGAGGCCTATAAAAGTGCAAAATTTAAAACTGTGTAAAAAGCAGCTGTTCAGTAGTTGTTGGATTGCTAAGTGGCACACAATGATATTGTATCGTTCTTTGTAGCTTTAAATGTATACATAGTTGACAGACTATTCACTTATTATAGTTTCGACTACCTACCTAAGTATAATCGAGATGGCACGCGGCCTTGTAGGCGGGTCGCATTCCAGATTCCAGCTGACATTGTTTAATAGACATCCAGCGAGACTGTCGCGTGCTAGCCGCTCTATAAGAAAAGGAATCCATATCTTTTCACATACCTATATTAGTTTATTTTTAGAATCTCGTACAGTTCAACCGGTCGGTACGACTGCGTTTAAGTTTTTGCCCATACTTTTCCGTATGAAGTTTACAATTTGTGTCGTTCAACTTATAGCTAATCATTAATTTTATTGTGTCGAAATTGTTTGCACAAAACCGGACTGGTCTCGGACCGTCAGTTACGTATCACAAAAGATACTATTGTTTGTAAGCTTGGACTGGTTCCACAATGAAAGACTCATTGACGAGTAATCCTCACTTCCGCGAGGCGGTGATAGCCATAAATATGCGCGACATGACACTTTTTGGTGTAACGCACTCGACCGATACATCCGGATTAAATGTGGACAAGTTTGTTGAGAAAAGTTAATAGAATTTGTCAAAGTCGTGAAGTTTCAAAAATTTCTCTCTAATAATAAGTTAACAATGGGCCCCGATTAGAAATCAAAGCTTTTCACGTACAGCAGCGAGAGTATACCCCATGGCTACGTGAAACGCGTCCCGCGTCAATTTCGCCGACCCACAATCTGGCAGATCATCCGGCTTCCAACCCTTCATTGATATCCGCATACCGATATACGCACGTTACACGATCTTTTAATATCTTTACTGGCAAATTTGTAGTCTGGTACATAAAAAGTCAGCTAATATGGCGGTATTTGAATATTTTATATGAGCATGGTAGGTATAAACGCCTCATACTGACTTTCCTACTCTAGTCTGTATATTAGTTAAGTACTAGATAAGCAGCTCGGGAGTATAAGAATTATTAAATGATGTTTATAAATGGTATACTAGGGACATACATTCACATTATCGATTCAATTAGAATGAGGAATTTCGTAGATAAAAAACTAAAAACCTAAATGCTGACGCAAATCTGATATGCGTAGGTATCTTATCTGAATACGGTCAAGCAATTCGATAAGTGATGTGTTCTTGTTTATTAAGTGTTTACAAACAATGGTCGGATCGCGGATAATTATGCAACTCGACGACAGAGACAGGCACGGGCGCACGCGGCGTCAGCGCGGCGCTCACTTTCGTTGCTCTGCGTGTAGACTGTCGTGTCCGCAAGCGCCGCCTCTGACTGCAAGCGCCGTATGCGTGCGCCTACTCCCCGTCCCCGTCCACGGACTACCATCAGAGAAAGCGTTCAGGAATTTGGTCGTACCATGCTCTCTACCGAGCCATAAATTGCCACGTCTGATACTATAGTATAGGGCTACCTCGCAGTACCTCACGGTGCGTTTGACAAGAATGTTACCACACCTACCTTATTCAAAAGAGATTTAAGCAGTGCAGTTTATGTAATCTTATCATTGTTTAAGTTGAATTTTAGAGGTATATAATAGACTGAACGAAGCGTTTTAAAAATCAGCGAGCTACTTTAAATATATGGTGCATGGTCAGACAGATTCCTACGAATTTGAGTAATTTATGATGGTTTTAATCGCATAATTACCCTTTATATTCGCGCTACACACACATTTTTGCGGCTAGAAATCTTGCCAACGTTATCAATTTTTCATATCAATCGCACGTTACTTTGTGTATGTAGTTTTACAGCTCTCTAGAAATGTAATACCTGACGTTCTATCATTTATATTGAATTGAAATAGGTTTTATTGCGAAAGATATTGGGGTGAATATAGCATGAACGTATATATCCGGAACGCAGAGGCGGCGTGTTACGGTTTCGAAAAGAATGCTGAATGTAGGTTGCGTTGCGGACTACAGTTACGAACATTCTTAGGAAGGTATGCTATCGATGATCACTATTGTTGTGAGTACAATTATTATTTTCGGAGATCTAAATTAATTAGGACCGTTCTTTACATAGATAAACAGACTACCTGATGAACATAGATAATTATTACTTATCTAAAAAATCCATATGATGTAGACATATTCAATAAAAATTGGAAAGCTGGAGTGTAGTTAGTAAATTCTGAGAGTCAGTGGTTTGCAAGAATGATGTTGCGTGTTGAAGTGACACCTGTGGATGGCGCTCACACGAAGCGCGCTGAAGGAATCCTGATAGCAATGAAGTCATCATGTACAGTAGAATTTCTAATGGCAACGGATTCCATTTCGTTGGCAGCGAAGCGAGAGTGCAACTATTCCAGTTATTCGGCCCGTCTCGCATATTGTTGCAATGATCTAATAGAAGCTACTAAATAGTCGTCAGTTATTCGCATATGTAGTAAAGAGGTTGAACGAAAGTGTGAAACCAATTTTTTTATATAATTAATAGTAAATAGCGTAAATTATGAATTCAACCGCAAACGACCGTTTATGTGACATTGAAAAGGAATTTATGTTTGTTTGCGCTTTGGCTAAAATACATTTTAACTGAAATATAAGTGACAATGAATAATAGTATCAACGATATGAACTTCTACAACTACTAAATCATGTAACTTCACAGAAATCCTTGACCTTATTTGTGCATACTGTCGATTAATTTTGAGTTTCTCTTGAACATTTTCTCGTAACCGATTTAAAAGATCCATAACCCTGACGCACATTTGCAATTCGTTCCGAGATTCCTGCGACATGACTTAGCAAATACATATTGTATTACATGTAGTGCATACATTGGCTCGTACTTATTAATAAGTAAGGAATGTTAATAGCCTTCGGAGGCGTTTGATTTTTCACTTGACCTCTCTTACAGTCGTGTTATCGTGTCTTCGAATAGTTGAATGTTTACGCCATTAGGAATGTATAGCTTGTACTCAACATTGTAGATAATAAAATTCTCAATAAACAGTAAGTAGACAGACACTAAACATACATGGATTCCAGACCACGCCCGTGGCGCGGTGATGCAATGTGCAATGTCGTGACGCCGGATGTACGTCATTTTTTAAATAAATCCCACATTTTTAAGTGTGTAAGGTGATAATAAATTGTAGAAAGTTTTTAATAATGATAAATCTAGTGACATTGCCTATTATGCGCGACGTTTATGAATTGAGACGTTTTTTCCGCCTCATTAGGCGTTATGATAATTTGTTTTTTAACCGAATTCCATTCGTATGCGTGGTCGGGTGTCATGTATGAAACATAGGCCAACATTTGAGTCCACATAAGGAATCTCCCTATAGTTGCGTTTGAATTGATCGAAGCATGTCAGGGTTACCACGTACTAACACACGATCAGACAGCTACGCGGTGGCATGTTATGTTATGTAATAACTAAGTTCGCCGCATACTTAGCGGGGTTGCTACCTGCCTTTCATTGATTCGGTGAATTTCTCAATTTTTATTTAAACTTTCGATTTTCCAATGTTTTAACTGTAAGATTGTAGCTATTGATGTTATATTCTCTAAATAAATATCTGTTTAAAATGAACCCAGCAAAGTGTTATCGATAGGTTTACTCACATTATTTAATCAGTTGCTAGGTATCGCTTGTTATGTTTAATTTACAATAATCAAGGAAAATGTCGCATACTGACGATTCATTACGAATTATTTACATGCGTAACATGTTTGTTCGCTCTTTACTTATTGAGTACCGAGATCTTTAATCTTCCATAGTATTAGTCTACCATAGGTCTTTTACATGATCAGGTCTGTGGCGATGATTGTTCGTTAACAACCCATAATATCCCACTGCTGGGTTCGGGTCTCCTCTCAAGAGAGGGTTAAGACAACGTTACTACTAGGCTACGTAAATCTTGCCGTTGAATGTTTGAATGTTTCAAGCCGTCCAAAGGCCTCCAACCAAGCTTCACGACTGTTATCCTACAATAACAACCGGGACCGACTGCTTAAACTGACCTCCGAACCACGGCACGGACATGGTATCATGCCACCAGCGGTCACCCATCCATGTACTGACCGCGCCGTCGTTGCTTTGCTATAGGCTATGAGCGCCTCTTTGTTGATGATTCTTTATCTGATAGCAACTTCTATTGTAAAAAAACTTTACGCATGTTACCCACGGCAGTCTGATCCCAAACCAGAATGCTGATAAACTTATTCAAACATCTCAGTTAATTTAACATTATGGCACACAATTCATTGTTCTAGGTAGGAATCGAATCGAACCTACACTCGCTTACTTGCTATTTAGGGTCACTAACCACAAAAACTAAGCCAACAATCTTGTCGGAAATCGTTTTAGGTATGGGTCCTACTCCTATGTTTTTTTTATTTTTTTTTATTTATTTGTATGTAGCACTTACCAATAAATCATTATCTCGGTCATGGAATGGATGTCCACGTCTGAATAACCCAACGACTTCCATTCAGGTATCACCACAGCTTTCATCTGTTTTACTATGATCAGGGCATTGCTTCATTTAGTAGGAAGATTTCCTAAGATCTACTGTCGTCCGTACGTACGTACGTTGGTGGTCCCAACTTGTGCATATTTGCCTCTTTAGTCTCGCGGTTGGCTTGTGCCACTGCTGATCATGAGGTCTCGGGTTCGATTCCCGGGTTGGACCAAATGTTTGTATGATCTACTAATATTTGTTTCGGAGTTTGGGTGTTTTCTATATATAATATGTATGTATTTACAAAAAAAAGTATATATATATAATATATATATATATATTTATATCAGTTGTCTAATACCTATAACACAAGCTGTGCTTGACTTGGGACTAGATGGCGTTGTGTGTTAGATGTCTGAAATATTCATTTATTATTATTATTCAAGACAATACTCAGAACTAACAGTGTACTTGATTGAATTACATACATCACTTAAGTCGATCTTCTACGGATTACTAAATCTGAAGTTCCTCGGTGTAAGAAAACTATATATTCCTCTATGGAAAAACTCAGGAGCTTTAAATGTATATAATCACTATTACAAAAAGTAGCGTATTTTGTTGAAAAATTTGAATTCTCTGAATATTGCAAGTAAGTGATTTACAATAAAAATGTTTTGAAGGTAGGTGCCGTAATTAGGTCTTGTAACTAATTAAATTAGATTTGTGTAGTATTTAAATATAGTAGTATTGAAATAGTTATATATTATAGTAGGTCAATATCTCCTATATATACAATACATATATCCCAACAGTGGACTGTTAAAGGCTCTTAGTGTGATGTAGTATTTGACTATCAACAATGATTATATGATGAATGAAGATGATAATGATAAATTATATTGTTTTAAAATATAACTGACTATCAATAACAATAACGGACAGTTATTTTTGATGTCAGACTTTCATTTCTGTAAGTACTTTAAATGAATTAATAATATTTATGGATACAACTCTTGCAATCTGCTCAACCCGAGACCTCATGATCAGCAGTCGTACAAGCCAACCGCGAGACCAAAGAGGCAAATATGGACAAGTTGCGACCACCAACGTACGTACGTACGGACGACAATAGATCTTAGGAAATGTTCCTACTAAATGAAGCAATGCCCTGATCATAGTAAAACAGATGAAAGCTGTGGTGATACCTGAATGGAAGTCGTTGGGTTATTCAGACGTGGACATCTATTCCATGACCGAGATAATGATTTATTGGTAGGTGCTACATACATATAGGAGTAGGACCCATACCCAAAACGATTTCCGACAAGATTGTCGGCTTAGTTTTTGTGGTTAGTGAGCCTAACTGGCAAGTAAGCGAGTGTAGGTTCGATTCGATTCCTACCTAGAACTATGAATTGTGTGATATAAGGTTTTTCTGCCCTTCCAAACACATATGCTTCAGTTGAAAAAAGTATTTCCTCATAAATGCATCTTATTCTACATTTCTATTCTTTAATAACGCAAAGTATATCTCGCCTCTACTTCCAGCCATTAATGGTGAAATTACTATGTAACGCTTGCGTAGTGTAGCCATAATTTACGAATTTATGAACTTCTTGACGAGTAAAAAGTTAACAATGTTGAACTGTACAAAGAGTGTAGTTAAGCTATGTAACAGTAATTGATGTGCAGTTAGTCGACTTTTTCTTGTCTTTCGCTCTACAATTAGTCGAGTTGACGTTCCATTGTACTCACAAATCAGATCTAGATATGCACGGAACTTCATACGTAAACCGACAACGCTAACGTTTCCATATAAAAATCATCTTCATATGTATTTTGTAGGTAATCGTTATTGAATTTTAATGTTAACCTCGATTATTGATGAAAATTGGAATCTTATTAATACATTATGTAGGTGCCTACTTAAAAGAATTTTATGATTATGATTTTTAAATGTCATTTACATTTTTATTAAGTACCTAATACAATTTTGGTAACTATTTTTACCTCGAAGCTAAATTATCTAAATAATGATTTTTGCCCTTTTGTAACTACAGAATTTTTAAGATTGGGAACCTGTAACTACCTTTAAAATTCATATCTATCTATACAATATATAAAGCTGAAGAGTTTGTTTGTTTGAACGCGCTAATCTCAGCAACTACTTGTCCGATTTGAAAAGCTAAGTTAGAAAGCCCATTTATCGAGGAAGGCTATAGGATATATATCATCACGCTAAGACCTACAGGAGCGGAGCACCAATAAAGAATGTTACAAAAATGGGGGAAAATGTTAACACTACGGGCAATAGGAGACGCAAACGAGGGTCGGCTAGTACTGATATATAAAGCTGAAAAGTTTGTTTGTTAGTTTGTTTGAACGCGCTAATCTCGGGAACCGCTGGTCCCATTTGAAAAATTATTTCAACGTTGGATAGTACATTTATCAAGGAAGGCTATATGCTATATCTCATCACGCTAAGACCAATAGGAGCGGAGCACCAATGAAAAATGTTTAAAAAACGGGGAAAAAATATCACGCTACGGGCAATAAATAGGATACGCAAATTAGGTTGCGTGGGTCTGCTAGTAAGTCATAGAGATTAAGAGCATCAATCACTTAGTAACATATTTTGAGAACTTAATTATTAAGGCTTATTATCACGAAGATACACATATCTCTATCATCTATACAAATAAAAAAAATTGGAGTGTCTGTTTGTAATATTAAAATAACCGCTTTTTACTAAATGCATATATATTTATACACGATACATATACCAAAAATTTTGTCTGTCCGTCTGTTTGTTTCGGGTAATCTCTGGAACGGCTGGACCGATTTTAACGGGACTTTCCCTGGCAGTTAGCTGACGATCCAGGGAGTAACTTAGGCTACTTTTTTTAGACTAACCCGCGGCGTTACTTGCGGTACAAAAATAACTGCGGGTAACACCGCGGGGTTCAGCTAGTTTTAAATAAGCTTATCGTAGAACAGCTCTATCCAATTGACGATTATTTTCATTATATTTATATTAATACGCAGTAACAATATACCAGTACGTACAAATTACTTCCCCCTTTAAGGATACTTATGGGGTAATATATGCTTTAGACGTAGTGGCTGTAGTGATGATTTTCTACTCTTAAGCACATTTTTTTCTATAGTAATAAAAGTGTCTACTGTTATATTGGAATAAACCTTTTTGATGTGGAGTTAAACTCTTATATTACAAGAAGGTAACTAACTACATGTCTACATCCCAGGCAGTACTTAAACTTATTTTTACAATAACGCCGAAGGCAATAATGAATTTTGGTATACAGCATCTTACCACCATAACTCGTTCTACTGCTTGCTGCCATGTGCAAACAATATACACTTATAATATGATAAGTTGGTACAGATATATAGGTTCGTGTAAACAACTTTACCGAAGTTAACTCCGTTAACTATGGTGTCGCCCTCTTAAAAAACATATGACAACAGTAACCACAACCTCATATCCCGTAGATCAAACCAGCTTTATGAAAAAAGCCAAGATAGATGGCGCTGATCTCAATTTTTTTTACTTTTGGGTTTCATTTCTTTTTGTGGATAACAGATGTCGTTACTATAGCTGAGTTACCCCAAGTTATAATTAGTTATTGATTTTGTGTGCTTATGTTCTTCTCACAAATATGTGGTGATGGTTTGTTACTATCATCATAGCGTGTTTCAAACGTAAATTCTAACATTGTGATATTAAGTTATGGGTAGGTTCTATTCATGCAAAATCAACTTGTCTATACTAATAAATAAGGCTGAAGAGTTTATTTATTTGTTTGCTTGAACTCGGCAATCTCAGGAAGTACTGATCAGATTTAAAAATTATTTCAGTGTTAGATAGACCATTTATCTAGGAAAGTTATAGGCTAAAATCAATAGGAGTGGAGCACCAATGAAGAATGTTACAAAAACGGGGGAAAATTATAACGCTACGGGCAATAGGAGAGGTAAACGAGGCTGCGTGGGTCGTCTAGTTACTTATAAATAGGCACAGCGACACTACAAACACTAATCCTCTACTAACACTCTTTATTCATTCAAATCATGAACAATGGACCTAATTAATATCAGGTACTAAACAACAATACAATACTGACTTCATTGACCCTGACCAGAGACGTTTTACACGCCTGACTGGCGATTGTTTAAACAAATGTGTTTTTGTTACAATCATTGCTTAGAACGATGTACCTAGTGGCAAGATTTGACTTCACCTCCTGGAAAGTGCAATAGCAAGCTAATGATTTCAGCCATGGTTGATTTAACTGTTTTCGAAAGCCAAGAAAAAATTGATTTGAATGAATTTAGCGCAAACTACTGTAAATGATTGTTTGTGTCAATAGATTTATTTATAGTAAGCTCTGAAGAAGCTTAAAGCAAATTAAAAGTATTTGAATGGGATACCTGAACACTAAATCCCGGAATTCATATTTAGGACAGCACTCATTCATCAAGTCATTCATTAATATGACAGTATTTCATAAATATAGTTTAAGGGAACGGGGACATGGACTGAACGTATATTAAAGAAGTCGGTTTAATCCCGTGATTTTGATCTACAACGAATGCGATACTGACTTTTTTGGACTCTTAAAGGGAATCATTCTCCAAGATTAATTTCCTATTTCACCGGTTACAGATTTTTTTATGTATGGTCCTGCCAAAATGACTCTACTTTGCCTGATGGAAAGCATAAGCAGAATCCAAGTACGAATGCAGCATGCTGACCCACACCATGGCGGGATAGTGATGCTTCTGCATCATTGGGCCTCCTTGGATAAGTTCCGGATAGCTTACTAGACTCTGATAACGAAGTTCTGACGTTCGCTCTCTATTCAGGGAACATAGTCTGCCATAAACCTTGATGTGGCCAGAACTTACCACAAATTAGGACGAAAACCCTAAAAAACATCATAACGTGGTTATAATCTGTTTAGCGAGCAGAGCAATCTCCTCAAAGTTTCTCAAAAGGAAAAAAACATTTACTTCACATTATAATGAACACCTTAACGTTAGAGAGATGTTATATAGGATACTCTGCTACTGAAAGTCCACTTTAGAACTGGTGTACTTAAAATTCGAATGTTGAAGCTTTTTATCGAGATATTTTTATTCATTTTAGTAATTTATCACCGTCAATTTGATAGGAACTGATTTCAAGATCTGTCTAGAAGCTTTCGAAAACTACATTAATTGAAGTAGGTGGTCTAGAACAGGTACTGATTACTGGTATGGAAATACACTTATTTAACACCTACCATTCAATCATTGAGTGCAACATTCAAGTCTATATGGAGCCCGGCATGCGGAATGTTTGGGTGGCGCTTCCCTCACTTTCGCTAAAAACATCCGGCTTCCGTACCTAGCTGCACTGACTAACTCCGCTTGTTATGTAAACAAATCATTCGTCACATCTTTACTGCAGCCGAGACAATTACTGTGTTTTATAAACAATTTTTGGTGTATTATGTCAGCTATAGACAAATCTGTTTTGAGTTTTGGGTAACCAAATTATTGAAAGGCATTTTTTATTCGTCATAGAGTATTGTTAATTTCCACCGTGTTTATAGTTCAGACGATGTGGTTAGGTTTTGTAAAAATATAGTCATTGTGAATGTATTAAGGTCTCTAAAAATCTTTCAATACTAAAACACCTATAACTTTGGAACTTAATAAACGATATTGATTTCGGACTTGACATCGGATACTTTGCATTGTTGACTTAACGAAGTCATTCATTAATTCTCTGGATCAGCTTTATATGTTGTAATTGGTTAAAAACCTAAAGAAATCTTCCAGACTGCAGGATTTCATAGACTATTTGACTAGATATTCAATCGAATAGTGTTATGAGGATGTAGAGAAGTAGAAACTTAAAATTGATTGTAGGCACTTATAACTTTCCGAAACTACGTTCCTACTTGGTTTAGATATGTAAGTGGATTCGTTTAAGAACTACCTGTGTAAATATAGTATTATTCCTGGTAGCAGCTACCGTCTATCGAATGTTCGTGTAGTAAAATGTACCCTCAAGGTGCGCGCGAGCTCCTTCCTGCCTCTTATAAACAACATGTCTATAATATGCATTTTAGGTATACACGTTTGATATTGCGCCTCGAGATACGTAGGGGCGGTGCTACTGATTCACGCAAACGAAAATGAAATTTAGGAGTTCGTCTTTATAAAAAGAGGTTTAAAAGTTTGTCAAAGGAATAAATTCCTGTTACCTTCATTGTACTTTGAACATTGTTATTAAGATCAAATGAAATTAATACAACTTGAACTCAGATATATCGTACAGACATTATTAGGCAAAAAAATGACAATATAGACTGCTCCACTATCTTGACGATAGAATTAGAGTGCAAAATTTGCCATGTCCATTAAGAGATGATAAAATGTATCATTATATTTGATCTCAATGATTAAAATTTGTTGTATTTCAGCCAATTCTTAAATTTGTTGGTGTCTTGCTAAAAGATTTCTAATTTTTTACCTTTTTAGACAGTCAGGAAAGAATGCCCTATTCTTTTCTATTTCGTTCGGTATAGAGCTTTACTTAAATAGTACAAGTGACAGACATATTTTCAAAAACACATATTAGCCTTAATGCTTCAGATTCGATATTCGTAGAACCTATCAAAACAAAGTAACCGAATATTTTCCTCGTTTTTTTTCATGTGGCGAGTTATGAATAAGTAAATCTAATCACAAATTAGTCAGATATGCGGAACTTGACGCCTATTAAGCATACGTGTAGTTGGGAAGCAGCTGTTGAATGCGGAATCAATAATGTTTTCGTGATTATGAATATGAAATCGCAAATAAGTGAATAATGCTTGTTACATATTCACGTATGTGTGTTTTTAAAAGCTCTTTAGTATCCTTCATCCGTTTCTGATTACTTCTATTGAGTAATTAAAAAAACCTGACTTGCATGCTTGCTTTATTTACAAGAAATTTCATGTGAATAAGGTGTTTAGATGTATTCAAAAGGGAGTAAATAGTCGTGTATTACACCCTGATGTCGTCATATCTACTGTACTCCATTTTTAGATGTTTCAAATCTTAATGCCGATACTGAAAGTATTCCAACAAAAAAGACAAGTGAATTACTTCCTTCGCTTTAAGACTTGGAAGTCTTTTGGCACTTTATTATTCATGAATTTTTGCGTTGGGTGTAGATACATTGATATTCTGTGCCAGAGTAGGATTTCTGTTCCAACTTTATATTTTCATCCTAAATAAATTCAGTACTTAGCTCAACCAGAACAGAACTGATTGTCTACAACAAATACTTACCGATCTTCGCAAAAAATATATATGAACAGAAATGCCATTTATATTACTGAATTCGTAGAAAAAATATAAGATTATTTTACATGTTTTATCATTTCTTTAAAATTTAATACCGCATCCCGTGTTAGTGTGGAGAAATAGAGCACTATTATTACCATAATTCTACTACCTTTAGCCTGTTTGAAGCCTGTTCTGCATTATTATCATCGTCAACCTTTATTAGTCCAATGCTAGACGGCAGCACCTTCTGTTACATTAAAGATATCATGAAATCACCATATTTAATATTACTGCTGGTAACATTAAATCTCAGACCATTCGCAAGTGTCAGACTGATTAAGCAAAGGAGCCACTTCAACTCCACTCAACAGGGACCGGGAATACTTGAATATTATACGACGTACGTTTTCTGATCCCACAGATGTATTGCGTACCCTCGTTCAAATGATCGATATGCGTGCAAATAAGCACGGCTGAGGGCCAAAGGAGGATTATTATAAGCAACCGCCGGATGGGCGCCCGACGCCCCAGGCGCTCTCACCACGCATGCGCACACCGAATTACACAGACGAGCCTCCAGCATCTCACCCCACTAATAATATCTCGTTTACATTTGAAAACAACATGTATTGATGTTTATTTATATTTAATTCATTATATCCGTTTCATTTAGAAACTGCACGGAATACGTTAATGACTGGCGGTTGAACTTCCGATTTAAGCTGTTTTTATTAAGATATCCGTATGTTAAATGATGAAGTAACTAAAAATATTCGGCATTATACACAATTTTATTGGCAATCATACGCGGTGTTCTCTCGATAGTGAGTGGGCAAAAAGGCATTTTATCATACAAGTGTGGGCTGATAAAATGCGATATTTCGGAAAATCATTACAACACATGTGATATACGTATTTCTATTTGATACCTGCAATTTTGGCCGACCGATATATATTCTTCGATATATTATTAATTACAATATTTTAATAACTATTATACTAATTTATTGAACGGGATACAACGCTCAATAGTTTCTTAACATTATCAGTTATGATATATTCACAATAAAAGGATTTCTACTAATGAATTGCTTTGAAAACAAGAGCAGTTTGTGTTTAGATTATTTAGATATGTATTTATTTTGGTATGATTTTTGATAGGTAGGTACTCCAGGTCAAATCTAATAAAGTAATGGATATTTGCACTCCTAAATTATTTTAGTGAAGTAGTAGAATAGTGCTCTACTATACTTCATAAGGGCAACCGAACGACCACTGCCTATTGAATTAAAACAGATGTCATTACAGTGTAAATAGTTTTTTACTAGATTTTTTAATTAATTTTTAATCTTATTGGCAATTCGCAAAACGATGGCTAAAATGATTTGTAATTTTGGTCACAGCGATAGGTAGTTATTTATGTAAATAACTCACACACTGACAACAATATTTACTTCTCATTAAATGTACCTACCTATTTGATCTGATAACTTTCGTTTATATATACATACAAATAAATCAAATTGGAGTGTCTGTTTAAATTGTTAGAATATTAAAATAACCGCTTTTAAATAAATGCATATGTATGTATTGGTAAACACGCTTGGTAAAAACGTATTGGTAATAATACGTATTGGTAAAAACGCAATACATGTACCGAAATAACATTTTTTTAAAATTTTATCTGTCTGTCTGTTTCTTCCGGGTAATCTCTGGAATGGCTGAACCGATTTTGACGGGACTTTCACAGGCAGGTAGCTAATGATCCAGAGAGTAACTTAGGCTAGCTTTTTCCGACAGTTGTTGTTGTATCGCGGGTAACACCGCGGGGCTCAGCTAGTAATTGATATTTTTGTTGAAACATCTCCACGACGATATCCAAACTTGTTTACTACCTACATAAACAGTGTTCCCGTAACAAACTAAGTTAGCAGTCGTTTCGCTTCTATTTTAAAATGGTGTCTAACGTTAAGCCTGTACACAATGACCGACAATTGCTACGCCTCACTGGACTCAAGACACAAAAGCTGTTGACAAAAAACTACTACTGTTACACCTGCATGAACTACAACTCCTGCCACATCATGGTAGGTGTACATCGACTTGTAAATACAACAGCTTGTACAGTGTAACACTTAGTATCTAGAACATCAACTTTGAAAACTTAGGCGCCATTCAGTGCGACGCGGATGGTACAATGTATGAAGCCTATACAGCTCATTTAATGCTATGCGGATAGATCCGCGTGCGGACGTCATTGTATGGTCCGCGCAGCACTGAACGACAATTCATCCGCGACGGACGCTCCGCGCGCGGACGGACTTCTCAATTTATTGTGCGAGATAACTACAGATTTCGGTTTCAATAGTCTTGGATAGAGCTATACATTATAAGTTAGGTAAACTTAAATATATATATTAAGCAACCTTTATCATGTTTTGAATAGATATGGCAGATACCTGTCTGAAACTTTATCAGGAACTGGTAAAACTGGCCGTTAATTAACTCTCTCATAAATTTAAGGTAGACAAGATTAGTAGTATCCTCGTTTCATATAGTCGTGTTGTAAAACCAAGAATTTTAAAAGATACATACACTTATGCTTCATTCTCGTCCGTAGGTAGACACGATATAACATTATTTTAACATACAGTATATGAATCTTCCACTACTTCAGCTGATTACGCTTGAAAATTTTTCACCATACAATACTCCACTGTTGAATTATTTATTTTTAATTATTTCATCAAAACAAGTATTTATTTTTATTGTTCTCGTTTCTACATACTGAATCCCAATCCAATAGTAGACACATTGACAGATTGACAGTCCATCAGGCTGAGGACGTCTTAACTGCCATTTACAAATCCGGAGTCTTCACTTTAGGGCCCGTTTCTTGATACACAACACACGTATAAATGTGCAGAGCAATACATATTAAATTAGTAGTAGGCATCATTGCATGAGAAAGCAAGCAATAAGTGAGATAATGTTGACTAGAACCTTAAGTATTATGCGAACCAGTGAGTGTGCATTTGAAGAGACGACGATAAATTGACATCAGTAACCATGTATTATTTATTGTACATAAGTATATGTCGTCATCATGAACAGCTTTCATTGGTGAATATAGGCTTCTTCTTAGAAAGAACTAGTAGAAGGAAGGAGTATAGGATTTATTTATGTAAATCATGTTAGCCTCTTTGTGTATATAATATACGAATAGAGTTAAATCAAGATCTCCATTGTTCACAGTTTTTGTATTCAGAACGTTCTTCCCGTAACACGTTTTCTGGCTCCTGACCTGACACGTGACGGTGCCAACCAATGTCAGTAACGATAAACAGAGGCACGAATTGTTACATAATGTGCGCATATTTTTTCTTAGATCTAACGAACATGCATTTCATAATAGACAATATCAGTTCATTCAGTATCTTTATTTGCCATTCTCATCATCATTTCGTAACTTTATTCGACCGTTTAAATAAAACAATCACGTTGAAAAGTCGTTTTATTAAAGGGGTTTGTCACATCAGCACATCGTAAACATACTGCTACTTCACCTTTCGACTTTACCATCACCGCATCATTCAAGGTTCAATTGAAATTTTTAAGGGATACTTTACATTCAACTATCACGTTCCATAATAGCGGTGTTAATTCTCATATTAATTTACTATTTCTATTCGCCGAAATCCTCAAACATAATTAAAGCACGGCGCCAAACTCTACCTGTCGGTATATCTTTACCCGCCGCTGTCTATTAGACAATAATAAAAAAGTTAATGCCTAAACGACCTGCAGAGATGCGGCAACTTCTCACAGCTCCCCACCCTCGCCCTACCCCGCACAACTCGTACAAAAATAAAACAACCTTCCAAGGATACAACCACCGTAATTTTAATTTTAACATATCAACATAAAATTGGCAAGCGAAACAGAACACTGTGACACGCAAAATAGTGTTCATTTTCAATTTTGATGCTTTAGAAACAACCGCTTCTTGCTATACAAATTAGCTTAAACTTTAAGTTCTGAACAATACGGTACAATTTTGTAATAGATTTAGCAGATAAGGCTGCAGACGCGAAGGAAGAGAGTGGAGTAGGGGGGTTCATTAATCCCCGCGCCCTGCGCGCACGCACTTTCATGAATGGACCGAACAGGTTGATGTGTTTTAACTATAGGGTGTTTCTAATATTTTTCTATTTGAAAAAAATAAACAATAAGTCTATCATAAAATTGGTCACATTTAAATTTACTATCAAATGGAAAATCTGATCTGCTGATCAGTGTCATTTCATTGGGCATATTCTTAAACCGTACGGTTATTGGCGATTTAGGATAATAAGGCTATCGTTAACATTTACGAAACAAACGTTTCGCCTGACATCGCAAAGTCGTCATTGGCTTCTAAATTCAATGATGTCATCAATTCTTTTGTTTTGTTTTGTGATAGCAACAGATGACCCAATTTGATCTAAATTCCTTTACCTTTGCCTTTTGCAATCAGTTGTTGTGTGACCGTGTTGTGTGTATCATGTCAACCACAATTACCACCGCATACCTATTGACCTTAAGGTTTAAGAAAGTTATGATAAAAATATATAATAATATGTAATAAAGCACGGTCGTAATTAGAGTATATAGAACCATGTTAGATGGCATTATATTAGAAGTAATACTTGGAAAAAGAGAAACAATAAACTATTATTATTATCTCGACATCTTCTACCACATAACATAAGATAGATGTGACACTAACCACAACCGAAATCGCAATTGAATATTTACAGCTCTTGGGTTAGATTTTCTTCTTTTTTTTTCAGTTCACTATATGAGGTACATTTTCATGTTTCGATTATATGTTATTCTCTAATGATTTTATCAAACTGTCAGAAAGATGATTATGTTGGGGTTGTGCAAAATTGCAACATTCTTTAATATTGAAATATGCATCTTAATCTATCGGAGTTATTTGGTTTAGTTTCTCATTCCGCGCACCTATAAAGTTGGCTATATTCAGGTTTATAAGATAAGGTGCCGGTCGGCAGTAATCTGTGCATGTGCTATGCGGCCAAACCTGTCGTTCCACTAACATCCTGTGCATGGAAGGTTCGAAGGAAGCGCCGCAACGTCCGGCCGCGTGAATGTAGCGTGATGCTCTTTTTCCTTTTCGGTTTGTTTTTTGTTCATCTCATTTATTTATTCCAATGTAATCTCTTCCAGTTCATTTTTTATTCAGTCGGCCTTCAGTGTTACCTGTGCAGGGACGCCAAAACCTTGTCTACACTATCGTCTTAGCATTTGCTAAAGAATCGATTGTCCTGAAACTGTTGATTAAGTGTTGTGATATTTTGTTTATCTCAAGTGACATTTCTCTGAGATTTATAGTGTGGACATGTGACTCCGTTTAATTATTAGTGTTTGTTTATCTGTTTGCTGTGATGATGGAACTGCCGCACTATCTATTTCTCTTAGCGCGGACTTCGTTAAGTAATCTGAATTTGCTCTCGATGGATCCTCCGCAGTCTCCAAAGTTTAATGTGCCACTTTGGCAGCCGTGGGTTGCCTCCCCTCAGAAAGGTATTTTGATTCATTATTATAAAACATTTTTTTCTTAGCATTGCATAATTATGTAATTTTAAACGATGATTGCTTTGAATTTTATTTTGAAGAGAATGTAAAGACTTAGGAAATGATGCCCACAGACGATAAAATTACCTTCAGTATTTTGAGTTTAGTTACTACAGTATTAAGTTTAGTTTCAGACAGACTATCCTATTATAACTTTGCTAAAGGCGGGAAATCCAATACCAATTAGCGACGAAGAGGGTCAAATAATTTCGTTAGTCACCTAAAATTAAGCGACACTCATTCTACTTTTAAGAAATCCTTAAAAGTTTATCCACATTGTTTAATCTTTTGTTATGTCAATTTAATTATAACTATTGGAAAAAAAACCTTGACAAATGAATTTTAGATATAAAACGAGTCGTAAAACAATTGTTTTACTCGTTCACATTTCTGTATGTCTATTGAAACACACATTCTTGTACAAACAAATAATTAGTCAAAGTAACTTTCACACACATTAATGACGAATTTCAATGTCAAAATCGAAATTGTATGCATTTTACATTGCATTTGTGTTATGTAGCGAGAAACGAAGTTCAATTCTTAATATAATAGAAGGTGTTCATATTAGTACTAATTTCAGAGACACCCAGCACTGCATCAAGCGGTGAGTCTGAAGGCGATCGCACCCTGTCTCCTGAAACAACGCGAGCGCAGCCCAAAGAGCTGACTGGTAAATGGCGCAGGGAACGGCGGTCCACTCGGTTACCTGATTACCGGCCTAGGTAAATATCTGATCTGATCCGATCCTTAGGACTCTTTTTTATCTGGTCTTCCAAATTGTTAAGAGGCAATGAAGATATGGCTTAATGTTTTTTAAGAAGTTTTGTTATCAAAAGTTTAGTAATAACGTTCGTAATGTTTTTTAAAAATAGGCATCCGAATTTCCGTTTGTGCCTGAATCCTAATGTATTTTTTATCTGTGGTTTATGATTATTTGAATATCGTGAACGAATACTAAAGAACAGTAGCTGATCCGAATGGCATTCCATCCCAAACACAAAATAAAACAGATTACATCTTCCGATTTAATTACCATAAATTATATGTTCGTTTCAGGGAGAACGGTAAGATGGCGCTGCGCTCGCAGTCATTCAATGAGCGGCGCAGCGTGGCGTCAGTGGCGCGCGCGCAACCTCACAGCGAAGGGGAACTTTCTGATGAAGCAGATGATGCGCCGGCTAACTTAGCTATTAATGGAAAACGTAAGAACGCTTTTTATCATTTAAATATATAGTAGAGAAATAAAAATTAGGATACTAGTTTTTTGAGTAAAGTGTGCAATTGAGAATTGGTTTGGAAAGGTCTTTGAGAGGTGTTTCTATGGGTTATGATTTCATGTAGAAATCTATTCAGAGTTAGATAGGCATACAATTGAAATCGTAACATTTAACAATTTTAATTAGAAAAATTGAAAAAGTATTAAGATATTCATTTTTAAATAATCACACATGTTTTCATGTTGGTAAAGGTATTCATTCAGACCATACGTGATCGTACGTACGTATGAACAGAAACGTGGGATGAATGAATAAGAACATTGGTCTGTGTAGGAATTAACTTTAGAAGAATATAAAATATAATCTTGTAGATTTATATACCATAGTAGGTATCGCTCGCTTTTATCGCTCGAAATTAATTTGGACATTACGGCCATTCTACCTTGTTCTTAAATAGTACGGTATAATACTATATTATTTAAATCGATTATTATTCTTACCTACCTAACCATACTAACGACTTGATCAGAAGACTCTCAAGGCACTTACATAACAAAGTTCCAAAACTAATCCAGCGCTGTAATAAATTCACAAAGCGAAGCCTATATAACACTTTAAGAAGTTCTGATTCCGTATAAATTCTTGCTAATCATATTTCGTCTTCGAATGTCGGCCTGAGTTATGTACTAAGTTGATCTTCTCATATACTCGTACATATTATATCATAACGTATATGGCACTTTGCCTTTCTTTGAGAAAATGGTCAGAGAACATAACCTGAATAACTTCAGACCAAGTATACGGTCCTGGATCTGAATGTTGTTTTACTTCTACTGTAATTAATATGTAAACGTTATATTTTTATGTAAGTACTAGCCGACCCACGCTACCTCGTTTGCTTTTTCTATTGCCCGTGGCGTGATAATTTTCCCCCGTTTTCGAAACATTCGTCATTGGTGCTCCGCTCCTATTGTTCCTAGCATGATGATATATAGCCTATAGCCTTCCCCGATAAATGGGCTTTCTAACACTGAAAGAATTTTTCAAATCGGACCAGCGGTTCCTGAGATTAGCGTGTTCAAACAAACAAACAAAATCTTCAGCTTTATATATTAGTATAGATTTCGATCCACAAATTTCTGTTATCAGCGCTTTGGGTCTGTTTGTAAAGTCCCCGACAAAAAGGATCATTATTTAATGCGGGAGTTGTCTTTAAAAACAAGAATTTATTAATATCATGTAACGTATATATTTTCACTAGAATTCTAGATGTTGATGACATGGATGATTATGTATATAGATTTAAAATCGTATCGATTGATTAATGACGGACGGACGACGTGCATATTTCAAATATTTTTATTATTCACTTTTATCGACTTCAAATGCTGTATATAAATAATTTATGCAATTATTTTATGATTATTGTACGTATTTTCACACAAAAACCATCCAAAGCTTGCTTAATACTAATAACAAGTACTTGGACGACCGTAAAATTGAATCCTTGCTAGATTCCAGAAACCAAATTAAAAATGCATATTAAATTATCATGAAAGTCTTCTGATATGTATACAAGAATACCTCGTTTTAAGCTATTAGATTTGTACAGTCCATATAGATCCATAGCAGTCTTGTCACAAAAATATTACAATGTTTATTCTATTATGCTAAATTCGCTTCGATGAATAATAAAAGTCTATTATGTACTGAATAAGTGAATACAATAATACAATGTTTCTCTCTCAAAGAAACCATACCTTTAGGAGAAAAATTGTTATTGTTTCACTTACAAAGCAATTGCTTTGTTCCAATTCTTTTGATCCTTGCCTTAGTTAACTTAGTTACTTCAATGGTTTAATGAAGTAACACGTAACATTCAGCGCGATAGGATTTAATGTCAAGGAGCTTTTTTGTTATCGGGTTATGCATAAAACGGAATAAGGAGTGATCCCAACGAAGTGTGGTATCCATACATTTAGGTATTCTGTCTTTTAAACTTTCGCGTTCCATGATATATTAACAATTATTTTTACCACTGTGACCACGGCCAGTGCAACCTTTTAATAAGTGATCGCGTTAATTCCCGTAAAAATAATTGTTAATACATTTAGGTATTAGTTGGAACAGTGGAATGGATTTATTAGCAAACACATAGAGAATATGCATTATCCTACTAATATTATAAACACGAAAGTTAGTAAGTATGGATAGATGGATGGATGTTTAATACTCTTTCACGCAAAAACTACTGAATAGATTTGAATGAAACTTTACAGTAATATAGCTTATATATCAGAATAACACATAGGCTAATATTTGCTGCGATAACCGACATATACGCGGGCGGAACCGCGGGCAACAAATAGTACTTTATAAAAATAAACTCGTGTTGCCAACCACTAGATTACAAAGAGTAAGCAAGTCTTTCTTATGTCAGGATGTGCGATTTTACAATAAAATTCCAAGCAAATATCAAGAAGTAAGTATTACCAAACCTTTAATAAAACAGAAACTGTGTGAAAAGGCTTTTTACACAGTTTTTTATTATTTAGATGATATATTTGCTTGGGATTGATGATGCTCACTCCAGGCATTTACCTATGTATTTTGTGTGAAAGTGATAGATATTTCTATTTTTATTGTATGTTGTTTTTCAATTGGCTGATACCAACAATCTAAGCTTGTAATATAAGTTCATATTTAGTATATTTCTGGTAGTTTTGAGTGTTACACCGACCAACCCAAATGTTCTGCTGGCGGTAGTGTCGCGCTTCGAGTCGGTCGTTAATCTTGACTTATACCGGTTAGTTAACACGATGGCTGGGGCTCGTATGCCGTCTGTATGAACTAGCCGACTCAAAATTATGGACCTTTCTTCAAAAGGCCAAACAAGATCCTATACTATACTGTACTCGCATAGATTTATATTTTTTTGTTTTGCTATCAATGTTTTCGGACTTAAAAAAAAGACACCTCGGTGGTTTGTTTCGGCATTTCTTCCTGTGTAGCTGTAAAGTCCGACGTGTAAAAATATCTGAAAAGATTTACTTACAAATAAATATCATTTTATTTTATGTCTATTTGACGCACGGAACTTCGTCTGCGTCTCTTTTTCAATTATGCTCTGCTTCTATTGGTCTAAGTGGGATGTTTACTATCCTATCATAGGCACACGAGTAAACACACATTAAAAAAACGGTTACAAACTTTCGGAGTTAATCGTAAGCAACGAAGTCACACGAGAATTATGTACATTTGAAAAAATACATTTAAAGTATTGTAATTATTTAAACAGTTTACTTGCACATCTTTTATTATTATTTTGCTGTCACTTCGGATGCATTCAGAAAACGTAATATTAATTTCTCTTTTGGATCAATACTCCTGACCAATAACGCAAGCCACGATCTTTTTTAGTAATTTAGTAACTTTCCATAGCACTGATATCAATACACTCTAAATAATAGGTACCTAGCTAGGTATAATTCGCACTAAGTGATACTTACATAAAAGGATTTTATTCCGCCCCAGTAAACAAGCCATACCATGATTGATGTATTTATTGGATAGTCCCAACGTTTATGTCGAGGCATTTATAAGATTGGTTTACTTGTTTGTAATAGCTGTAGACTAAGTGAAAGGTTTTGTTGTTACAGGAGCACCACCCGAATACCCAGGAGCTAAGAATGAGGCTCCTATAGATATGCGACTACGCTCACGGCCCGCACCACCTCCATATATAAGACCCTCAGTCATTACTAAGAGTGACACACCACCTGGTAAATATCATCCTTAATTTCGCTTGCCCATTCTCTTAAACTTATCTGCAAGCAGTTTATATCACTCGTTTTTTCTTCATCAGGTTCAATGTCGATGTGCGATCCCGTGATCGACGAACATTTCCGACGTTCACTGGGCGATGATTACATGAACTTATTTAAGAAAAATAATCCCGAAGTAACACAACCGCTACCGAAACCCAACATGAAAGACCGCGCCAGTAGCCCTATTCAGTTCAAAGCAGAAGAATCACCAAAACCAGCTAAAATCATCGCTATGGAAGTGGATGACGCCAGTATGTCTGTAGATGATCACTTTGCGAAAGCTCTCGGTGATACCTGGAGGCAAATACAAACTTCGAGGTTAAAAGACAGTGAAAAAGTACAGCCGAGTAAAGGTGGCGTCGACGACCACTTCAGCAAAGCCCTGGGCGAGACGTGGAAACAAATACAGACGTCCAAACTCAACTTAGACACAGATAACGAGAAACCTAAAGATCAAACGACGAAAATTATTTCAAGGAGCGGAGTGGTAATATAATAACCGTAGTTAAACCGACGGGTGATTCAGTTTATAGCCTTGTAAAATTTACGAGGCATTTTCATGATACTAACTCGAGTATCCATTAATTCCCACTTATTTTACATAAAAGAAATTTATTATTTTTTAACGGGTGCGAGTAGCGTGCTCGCTCTTACAGACACGTTGATAGATACTGACGGTTGTGCCAAAAGTAACAAATACTAGAGAAAATATAAAATAGACACATGTTTATTTTCTTAAAAGGCGATAAAAATAATTAGCTATAAGGTCGATAGAAACGATTTACTAAGTCCTTAATCCATTTTTATATTTAAAACTAGCTCACCCCCGCGGTGTTACCCGCGGTACAACAACAACGCGGGACAGAAAAAAATCCCATGTAAAAAATATCCTATGTCCGTCTCCGGGTTCTAAGCTACCTCCCCACTAATTTTCAGCTAAATCGGTTAACCAGTTCTAGAGTTATAAATAGTGTAACTAACACGACTTTCTTTTATATAAATAGATGTTACGTATAGGTAAATTTACTATTTTAACCATACATAACTCTGAACAAATATTTATGTGGTGTTGTCATTAGTATCTGTGAGCGCGTTTGTAAGTGTAATGCAAGTCGAAATCCATGACAATTCTGTTACCTTAGGTTTTGGGTAATATTTTTTTGTTATTTAATTGTAAATGATATTTAAATAGTCAATTAGTCACCAGTTACACATTGTAAGTTATTACCTCATTACGAGCGCTTCTGCACAATTCACTAGTAGGTTAAGTTATAGCGTTGTAAATAATAGTCATTGTATGAATGTTGTTCGGAGATTTGATCATATCTGAAGTCACTAAACTAAAAGCGGCTCATAATACGGTAGTTGACACGTAACTCAAATTATTTACTTTTTATCATCTGTCAAAACGATAACTTTAAATGAAAAATGTACTAAATACAAAATTGTGACGTCAATACACTCTTGTGACGTCACAAATTTGTATTTAAATCTTTTTATCATCTGTCACAACGATAACTTTGTAAAAATATACCTATACTAAATACAAACGCGTGACGTCACTGTTTTGGATTACTCAATTGAGCAATTTGGTATACGGTATGTTATATTTCAATGTTTATTTGATTGAAATTTGTAACAAAAATTAAAAGTTGTAATTATATTTTCGGAGTTGCTTTGTAATATTCGTTTTAATGAAGGAGAAATGGGTATTTAGTTACGATACAGTAAACTACCCTATTAGTACAAATTGTATGAGGGTAACCGCAGTTATTGTACTCAGACTAATAATCTTTATGCCTCCGACATATATTTTTTTAATGTTCCTTGTTAAGAATGTGTGTGTGCAATTAAGTTATGCAAGGCAACGCCTGACAGTAATTTTGTAATTAACTTAGTGAATTCGTTTTAACTGACATCGTAAAAAGAGGACTCGATTATATATTTTTTCACATTCATAGAAATATTAAATCCCTTATTCATAATCGTTATTTAAGTTAACCAATGATTCTGAGTTATTTTCAACTTTAAGGCTATAAGTTTAAAGTTGAAAATTATATTATTTTCACCTTTAAGGCTATAAGTTTAAAGTTGAAAATTATATTATTTTCAACTTATTTTACTTACCTATTTTATTATTTCAACTTACTCATTTTCAACGGCGTACAACATAATTTGTTATTTTTAACTTTAAAGCCGTAAATTTAAAGTTGAAAATAACACGAAACTGTTGCTTAGCGTTAAATAACGTTCATGAATAAAGGGGTTATTATATAATTTGTTGTTAAAGAGGGTGCACAAAAAGGGTTTGTTCGATATAAATTAAAAGAAACTCGCCCCAACAACTAAATAACTAATAATCTCAGTTTAGAGCTACAAATTGAACTTTATGCGTTGTGAGGTTTATATTGATTTATTTTTTGTAAGGACTGTAATGGGAATGAATGTATACCTAAACAAATGTTTAATAAATATTTGCTGGGAAAAATAATAGCATCCTTGTATAGTATCATAAATCTTGTCGGAGTTCATGTCTTAGACGAATGTAAAACATTAATATAAGACTTGAATGTGAAAAGATCAGCGCTGACTTACGGAGTGACGGCGAAGAGACTAATTCACTAACAATTTAAAATTCAACCTAAGAATCTTCAGAATACAACTGTATTTGATGCAACGAAATAAATTGACCGCAAGCGACGGTTGCATCGAATACAGTTCCTATTTAGCTTAACTGCCACGTGTATGCGACTGCTCTGTATGAAGTCTCGGGTTCGATTCCCGGGTCGTACCAAATGTTTCTATGATCAGCAAATATTAGTTTGGGAATTTGATTGTTTTCTATGTATAATATTTACGTACTTAAGTACTACTAAAAGTATATTTCTATCAGTTGTCTAGTACCCAAAGTGCAAGCTCTGCTTAGTTTGGGACTAGATGGCGTTGTGTGTTAGATGTCCGAAAATATTTACATATTTATTTATGTCTCTTTGCCGTCCATTGACGCTGATTATTAAACACGTTTTTCAGATTTATTCGATAAACTTTGTGTGTTCAAATTATTTTTCTTACCGAATTTTAACAAACGATAGGCAGCTGGCTGCCACAATTGCATCCTATGATTTAGTTATGTACATATGTACTACGGTTTGATGTATGTAAATAACGTTTTCCTATTTATGCACAATAATTTAAGTATATTGTCGATAAAGACGAGCAAATACACATAGCCTAAAAGTTAAGAGTTTTATTTATTTTTCTATTAAACCTTATTAGCTGTTCTTCAAACGCTAAGCTACCGCTAAGAATGGTAGCGTAATGTTAAACAGTAAAAAAACCTTGTTCAAGAATTGAACTATAAAATGCTCTACATTTAGTAATGTTACAGATCAGCGCTATCATCGACGCATGCACGAAACATAAAACAAATCGTGTGTAGGTTTAGTATACCTAGATAGACGAAGCATTAGCTAATGAACTTTTTAACCGACTTCAAAAATGGAGGAGGTTATCAATTCGACTGTTTCTTTTTTGGTTTTTCTCTTATAAGTCATAACTTTCGAGTGAACCGATTTTGATGATACTTTTTTATTTGAAAGCTGTTGCTTCCCGTGTGGGCCCGTTTCAATTTGGTCTAGTTCTTGAAGTCGTTTTTTTAATTTTGTGATTATTATTTAAGGAAGAGGTTTTCAATTCAACCGTATTTTTTTATGTTTGTTACCTCAGTACTTTCGACTCGGTGAACCGATTTAGATAATTCCTTTTTTATTTGAAAGCTGGGGCTTCCCGTGTGGTCCCATTTCAATAAGGTCAAGGTCAGATCTGGAAGTCGATTTTTTTGTAAAAGATTTTGAGTACTGAAGTTGATAAAGACAATTTATTTAAACTTTTGACAAAAAGGCCGAGATTCAACGTGGCAATGCTGCCAGCCCTTTGGGAACCCTACCAGTAGGCGATGATGCGGAGGAATTTATTGACGCCTGTATGTAAATATTGTTAATGTTTCTTTTTTTATTATTATTAGTATCTTAGTTAAATTTCTTACAAAATAATTGTCCTAATATTATTGATTAATATATGTAAAAAGCAATTAAGAATATTAAAATTCATAAATATATAACCGCATCCCAATCCGATCCCAATCGGTATCAGATTTTTTTAAAGATAATATTATTTGTTAAAATGGTTCTACCAAAGCTTTTCTTTGGAGGTCTAACACAATTCTTCATTCACGTCCGAACAGTGCATGTACAACGCCAAAGGTCTAGTGTGAAAAAGGAACGACGAGGCACTCATTTCGTTCAGTAAGTAGTTCCTTTACATAATTTTGGAGCACTTTTCTCACTTTTCAATTTTTCATCATCCGATGGCTGCAGAAAGGGAATTTGTCTTTTGACGGAAAACAGCCAGTTATTCTATTATAAAATAATAAATAAGGTTCGACAGATAACACCTTATGCGTTATTGCGACATCTGTTTTAGTACATTTTTTAGGTACTCTACTCTACCTGATGGAAAACATGAGCCAGAATTCAAGAGTGGTGGTCACCATATTCATTGTAAATGCAGACAATGCAACGATGCAGCTTGGTGGCCCACACTATGGCGGCCTATGCTTCTGTATCGGTGGGCCTTCGGTATCGCACTCACCAACGAAACACGACTGCATGAATGTTTTCATTTTACGTTGGTCTTCTGTGAGAGGATAGTACAGCCCCGGTGGAACCGGCCCATTCGTGCTGAAATTAGCGTGACTCTATTATCTTGAAGAAGGCCTCCTAATACAATTGTATTATAAGGCCTACGAGGTTACACACTGCTACGATAAAAGCGACGCAATAGAAGTATGACTTTCGCGTTTCTCCTTTCTACGATATACCGATATCTATACAAATAAATAAAATTGGAGCGTCTGTTTGTAATATTAAAATGACCGCTTTTTACTCAATGCATAATATATGTATGTATACACGATACATTTAGCAAAAAATTATTAGACTAACTTTGTCCCGCGGCGTTACTCGCGGTACAACAATAACCGAGTTCGAGGATCGAACCAAGTGGCGGGCAATTGGAGAGGCCTATGTCCAGCAGTGGACTGCGATAGGCTGATCATGATGATGATGAAGTACTAAGGACTAAGGAAAGAAAGTATTACGCATTTCGTAAACTACAATTGTTTAGCTATCAATTACATACCCGTGTATAGGTACGCTCGTTGCAATTTGCTCGAAACATCGGGTAAACAATCCAAACGTTCCTACTCTACAAATGTTAACCTATTTAAAAATATCGGGTAAACACAAGTCAATTGCACCTACTTCACAAATATTAAGCCTTTTTAATCCTTTCAATATTTAATACGCCCTGAAAATTTTAAATAGGCTAGAAACATAATCAATCATATCTACCGAGCTAGCGTAAATTAATTCATGCTAATGGGTCTTTACAAAAGTGAATAATGGCTGTGTTTCACATTACTTAGGCACTGGCTAATAAACGTACGTTAAATAAATTAAAAACACGTGTCGGTCGAAAGGATCGAAGTGAATACGTAACGTTCTATAAATATTTTAGTTGAAACTAATAAATGAACAGCTCACTTCCTAACAATATTGGGTAATTACTGTAATTAGGCCTTAAATTATATATGTACATAGATATACTAGGTAATAATAGGTCTTTACCTATGAAATTGCCGTTTTGTATGCAATAAGTGAAAGTACTTATGTTATCAAACTTTTTTTATTTCTGTTATTCGAAGTAATCACCCATGCAATCAACGCATCTTTGCCAACGGCTTTTAAAATTGGCAGTTTATTGATGCCCTTCTTGTAAAAATCAGCTGGACGGGAGGCAATAAAATCTTCAAAGGCATTTTGTACTGCCTCTCGGGAAATGAATTTTTACCCACTTTTGATTGATTTTTTACACACACCCACAAATAATTATGATTGAGATCCTCAACTTCGCCATAGTCGGTTTAAATCGTATCATCGACATGACCGGGCCGCAATCAAGCTGGAATATAATAGAGCACATGTATTCTTCATACGTTTTTATCGGTATTTATTTTTAAAATATGAATTTGAGCAAGTAGACTATGTAACGGAAGTCTGAGGTAACAAATTTGGAAAAATACATTCCTTTTTAAACCGATAAATTAATACTTTCAATTTACATTTTACTAAAAGATAATAGTTCTAATAGCAGAAACCTTGCTGTAAGCAATGAAACCGAGTACCTAGTATAAACACTCGTACTCAGAAACATCGTGAGGAAAACTAATACCTCTTTATAATTCTCTCGAATGTTTGTACAATCTTCCTAACTCCTCTTGAAGGCAAGCCTAAGTCTATAGGCAGGGTAAATTGTTATTTATTAGAAAATTCCATTACTGCCACCGATCGAAATAAGCAAGCCGCTTAAAAGTTGAAGACATTAGTGAATACCCAGATATTAAACGAAGATTCACCTACATGTCTGCCACTGACAACACGTACTTTATACTAACTTGTATGATGACTATTCAGTAATTAAGACGTGAAATTAAATAAAATAAATAGGTTTCGTTAGCTTTTCCTCATTTGGGGAGGCCTTCGTTCAGCTCGTTTCAGTTCGTTAACAGCTATAGATTCCTTGCAAATCAAGTACGAATGATTGTTATGTAATTAAAACAAACTTGCTCATTCCTTCTTTCTTTTTCAAAAGACATTCGTGCATCACGAATAAATGTTATGTCGCAGGAATTAACAAAATAGACGAAACGGACACAAAGAACACCCAAACTCAGAACCACAATTTTTGGAACACACAAAATGTTGTCCCATGTGTTGTTTGAACCCTCAATACTCAGCGAGATAGAAAACGGCGTGGAGACCGGTTTAACCACTACGCCATAAGTATAGTCATTTGACTAATTTAACTAACAATAAGGTAGGTAATAACATTACAATGTGACATAATGTAGGTATGTATTCTGCAAAGTTTTATTACCTTTTTGCGACAAGGTCATGGATAAAAACGATAAAATTAATCAATGGGATTGGTTTATTAACGGAAAAGGCGGTGAAAAACATTTTGTTTGTACTTTATAATAATTAAATTCAGTTACTTCTTTATTTATATATTTTCCTCCGGGTTAAGAAGATTTTCGTATAAAGGAAAGTTCTGTATGAGACTAGAAATAAGAAGTGATTTATTTAAAATAGCTATTACTGTAAAAGTAATAACGTATTTGCTTATTTTGGTGACGTTTTAGCTAAAACTTATCTCCTCTATGCAATTTCGTCATAGAACATTTGAGATTATCAAAATGAACAAATTGCAATCTGAAATTTTATTTAATCTCATCATGAATGTAAAAGCTAACTTACGCAACTAAGCTACATGTCATCTGATGATAGGCTGATGCCTATTGCCACTACTGAACGAAAGCTTAACCCAAAGAGCCCCAACTACTTGCCTTGAGGAATCCGCATAAATCTGTAACGTACCTATTGTAGGGAAAGATATTATTATATCTAATTAATGAGTACTAAGATGTAAAATAAAATAAACATTGCCTCTGACTGGCACGTCGGAGATATTTTAATACGTGGTGAATTCTTAAAAAAAAAAAAAATTCATAGCCATTAAAATCTTTAATTAGAAGGAACGTACGGAAGCCTTCAATTCTAACTAGTGAACATAGTATGATCTAGACTCTTCTCTTCTCAAAAAATTTTAAAACACTATCGTTTAAAAAATGTAAGTTTGTACTTTGTACTAAGCCTATTTTAGAACTGGGTCGAAGGGAATTTCTCAGAGAGTCTGTAAATAAACCGAGGCTTACCCAAGTGCAAAAAGGCATGGTTCTAAACCAATGACTTTATAGTATGTAGTTACTGAATCGCCGACATACAGCTTTATAATTGACGTGTATACGGGTACGTATCGTACATTAGATTACTAAATATGACTAGCTAATCCACTAGACTTCGTCTACAACAAATAAATATTATAAATTCGAAAGTAACTCTGATTTCATAGAAATTTAACATAAATATAATGATATGATAAGCATTGGCCAAACTAGTGTCTAAGTACTTAAAACAGACCGCAAGTTATTTATAGAGCTCCATTTCAAACCAAGCCTATTCGATCGACAATGAATAAGCCTTGATTAAACATATCTAATGCAGTTAAAGCGTTTTTCCACTTTCATCTAATCCCATATATATATCTGCTATAAATAATAGCTATAAATAATCGATACTTGCTGCTTGACTATAGGTACACACCTAACAAACAATATAAAATCATTTAAAAAAAAATTGACGAGTTTAGTAATCAACTGAGTATGTTTAATAATTCTTCAATATACAAGGATGCAGAAGCATCATTAGGCCGAAATGGTGTGGGTCACTTTGCAGCTTTGTTGCATTCGCAATGAGTATGGTTCTGTTTATGCTCTCCATCACGCAGAGTAAAGTCACTTTGGCAAAACAGGCAGGAATAAATGGCACTAAATTAAACATTATTTGTAGTCAGTAAGAGTCTATTAATCACGGCAAAACTTAGATTACGAAGACTGCTCTAATGAATGAAAAATCCTTACCGCATTTATTATACAAAACTAAAACACAAAAAAATTATTAACTCTATGTAACATTAGTGATCCGAGGGAGTGGCAGGTTTGTTCCCCTGGTTAAATGTGGTTCGTTTATTATGTTTTCATATGTTTTGATGTCTCTTAAGTTTCCCAAATTAAAACATGAAAAATTTATAGAGTTAATTATTGTAATAAGTTAAATCAAGTGCTTTACCATTTTGTTTCAGACGCTATCTAGGATTTAGATTTATTGCGTATGTGGCATTTGGCATTCCATGTACTAGTCAAGCCCTTCATTTAATACCAGTATTGACGGGTTGAAGAAAATATGTAGGTCATCCAGCATTTTAATTTTAAATACTGCTTTCTTCTTTTTTTATGTTTGGCCCTGCGAAAATGACTCCAGTCTGTCTGATGGAAAGCATAAGCAGAATCTAAGAGTGGTGGTCACCATACTCTGAATGCAGACAATGCAACAATGCAACATGGCGGGCTAGTGATGCTTCTGCATCATTCTCATATCAATTCTTGATACTGTGAATAAAAATACAATGCAACAAAAATACCTAGTTTTTTGGGCACAAGTAAATAAATTACACCATTGGGAAGTAAAAGCTTTTGTTAAAATTCTTGTAAGTTCCGATAAATGTTAAACAAAGGGACGTTATGACGAGTCGAACAAGCTAACGCACTTGTTCTAATTCACAGTATCAAGATATCACTAATTATGGAAATCAGTGGGTAAGGCCTACGTTCAGCAGTGACTTCTTACGGCTGATATGATGATGATGATCAAGAATCAACACGTTTTTAACTTGTTGACTAGACTATACTATTTTTGTGGTCAAGCTAGGTATAATATATTATGCTCATGAACGATTTTGTTGGTTCACTTTAATAGTTGAAAATAAAAATTATCCAAATGTGCCTACTAAATTACAAATACCCAACAGTTCGAATAAAAAATTGGAAAACCCGTAAATCCTACTAATATTATAAATGCGAAAGTTTGTAAGGATATGTGTTTGTTGCTCTTTCACGCAAAAACTACTAAACGGATTTTCATGTGACTTTGCAGTTATATAGCTAAGACATCGGAATAACATAATAAGTTAAAACTTATAGAGATATATTTAAATGCCAACATAAACACGGACGGAGCCGTGGGCAAAAGTTAGTAAATAATAAAATGGATAATTTATGTAGATACAAGTTTTATATTTTTTCGTTGTGTATTTTACTACCACATAGGCTGAAATATCTAACAATACAGTTTGCCTTCCACGTTATGGATACAGTTTAGGATTTTATTACAGTTAGAAGTCTTACAAACATCTTTTGGCAACGGATTTCAACAAAAACTATGAAATTAGAATAACATCTCTTTATTGGAGTAAAAACTTATAACACAAGTATTTCTGGCAACATAACTAGTGACATTATATAAACATGGCCTTGTTATTGAAGCTTTAAGCCTTGAAATGTTGCCTACAAACAACACATGTTTCATAGGTCACCCTTCATGTATGTCATGTAATAAATATCGTACACATTTGTTTTAATGTTCGGTAACAGCAATAACCCCTTAACTAGTAAATAACAATAATTATTAAATGGCATGCTAGACAGGTATAATGATCACTTCAGTATTGTCACAGGACTATCTGACATAAGCTGGTTAGTGTTACAACTTCACAAAACAACTCTAAACGTCTACAACAATAGTGAGAAACTTCGTTTCGTTGAAATTCCAAATTTGAGCACTGAATTCGAATGGTGCTAGAGAACTTTATCACTCTACCCACACACTCGAATACAGTTGTCAAATTATGGGTTATGATGTAATCTCCGCCTTCTCTTCAGACTTCGCGATAAACGTCGCGTCTTGATGTTCGAAACTTTATATGGCAATCTCCCTTGCGTGAAATCTAATTTCTTCCGAAGGATTTCTTCTTAGATTTCAAATCAACGTCTGTTTCCTGTAAGAAAGAAAACAATATATTTTATGAAAAATGATCTTTATATCTTAACATACTAGGAATATAGTCTATTGATTTTAAAATATTTATCAAGTAATAATATTAAAAGATCAAATACACTTAGATACATTAGGGAAAATTACTTAAACATTATTTACCAACATACCGCAAGCCTAATATCCGGCAACGGAAACTATTTCTTGATTAACATTACATATTTGTACATATTCGTAGCGTAGGACACTGCGAGCTCAGGAATATGAATCTTATGACGGGGCAAGAAATAACTTAGGGAACTTGTAGCGTTGCGGAATTGAGAGCTATCTACACAGGGGCGGTATGCAATATTTTCATCTTTTAGTTCAAAAGATGGCGTAACATCCTCTATAACACGCTATAATATGTATGAGCGTAGATGACAATTTCTTCTTCAGAATTGAATCTTTTTAAAATTCTAATAGCACAGCGCTTCTGTGTTTGATAAATATAACTGTAAATGTATTATATAACCTGTATGTTATACAACCGAAAACAAAAGGGAGTATAATAGAGCCATAATTATATCTCCAAAATAAAATGCGTGTCCGTTGATAATCTATAAGACATGTCGCGAGCCACGTGCCACATCGTATCTGATTGGTATTGACATTTGACACGAGGCGTCCTCTGAGGGCCGCTGAACGCTTTCATTATTTACGTCTAGTTTACCTGTCCGGCGGTGTATCGATCGTGCTTCGCCACCCCGCGCCGCGCCCAAGCCACCGCGATTCCGTCACAACTGACTAAATTACGTAATATGATTACGGAACGGCAAGGTAGTAGCGCTGAACTTGAACCTTATACTAATTTCTAAATCACATTTAAGGCATTGTAAAAACGAGGCCATTATAATGAACGAAATTCTACCCAAGATACCCTAGATACCCAAACTACATCTATAAAATTATGAGTAAAGTAATGTACATATTAAAAATCTAGTAGGTACAGAAACACGTCACTAGGATCTATCTAAAGTGATAGTCTAGCAGTGGTATAGAAAAAAAAGGTTCTTTATATGCGTAGTAGAGTCATTTTTAAGCTAAACATTTTCTACATTCGTTTAAATAACATACAATTACGCATATTAACATAGCTGTTAATCAAAATGGAGAGTTGTTAAATAGTGAATTATTTAAGCGAGAAAAAATTAGCTGTAATAACTCTATCTTTGATATTACATCACTTTAATATCACCTTTTGACTCTTTTTTACAAGAAAACAATAAATTAAGTATGCATTAAAATGTCTTAATCAGTTTATCCTCTGACTTGAATTTTTAAAATAAGGCCCAATGTGGAACGAAGTGGAAATTGATTATTCATGAAAGTTAAACGAGTACGATCCGAAGAAAGTTGGGGTGGGCAGTATAAGGAAGGTTATTTACTTATATACCTATATATATTGCGCATTATGTTCCTAACTCACAAGCAAGGGTCTAAAATAGGTGGATTCACTAAACGTGATCCGCTACAGGATGACTCTCAATCCCCCTTTGTGTATTCAGGACTGAAACGTGAACGACGATTTTGTTCCATTGTAGAACTCACGTCAAAATTTCTTATTTTTGTTTAGAATAACACTGGCCCCGAAGTTGCTTTTAAAGGAGTAGAGAAAATGTATTTATGTACATATTAGCAAAATTTGAGAAGGTAATGAGCGTCAAGAATGAGTGTTTACATTTTATAATATTTCAAATTATTATAAATGTAGGCACTGTTTTGGACAGTACGTACTATACAACTTTAAACGAGTTATTAGTTTGCATCACGCAATAAAAGATGTTGGTGGACGAGACGTTACAAGTCTTTGCTGTGATATAAGATTTTTTTTTTCAAAAGTCAACCTTTTTAAAACTACCCACATAAATCCCGTGTAATTAAATTAAAATTACGTATTTGCACTGTTTGAAATAGCCGAGGACTGTAAGAAAACTACTAGTGATCTCACTGCACTGCTGTTAGAATACTGATGTTTGTTATCCAGAGATAGTTATTTAAAGCATGGAGATGTTCCGCGCGAAGGGTCCAGGACAATTACGCGGGCGCATCCCGTCGCGAGCTGCCGGCCTGCACACAAAGCCGGTAAGGGGATACTTCCTCTAACAAAGGTTTCACTCGGTTTTAGAGACGTTCTAGTCCGACGCCAACGAGAATAGAAAAACTTATACACACATTTACTCAATTTTCTACTCTGATGCCTGTTCATAAAAATGCAAGTCAAAGAGCATTTTGTGAAATTATACATATGTTTTTACCTTTGACGTAGGTTGTTATAGAAAAAGGAAGCCCTAACGGTAAGCGACGTAATATTTACATAGCACAAATTCTTAGTTAAATATGGTGGTGTCATCACTTACTTAGCCGGTAATTCAACTGAAGCCAAACAATGACGTCAGAATTCATTGATACAAGGGACACTACTGGACTACTTACCAGAATATCAGGTTTATCATTTATGTTTGTAGACCCTTATATTTTTTAGAGGAATATCTTGAAATAAGTTTGTGAAATATAGTTTAAAATCTCGGACCTTTATACTACGGGTAAGACCAGAAAGTCACTTTTACTTCAACCAAAGGTAAATTCAATTATATCGATACCGGACATTTCAATTTCTTTACGACAAAAGGACATTTTGCCGAAAATAAGTTTTATAATATAATTATAGATCCGTAATCCATTTACGCCGATCCATAAAAGATAGTAGGATGTGCCCTCCATCGTAAAGACCCAAAAGCTTTTTAGTTTTTTGTAACTACGAGTAGTTAATAAAGATGAGCAATTTTGTAAGTACATGCATATACATACGCGGCATACCTACTAAGTACTCGTTGGTCTAGCGGTTGACGTATGCGACTTACGATCAAGAGGTTTCGGGTTCGAATCCCGGGTCAGGCCTAAAATGTTATTGAGTTTTTCTGATTATACAAATACTTAATGACAGTTCGGAGTTTGGAAGTAGGGTCTGGTTCCGTGCCTCGGAGGGTACGTAAAGCTGTCGGTACTGCGCCTGATATCTCCCCGATCGTGTGGGTCAACCTCAAACGTCCCATCGGATTATGAGAATGAGGGAACAGAGAGTGCACCTGTGTTTGCGCACAAATTTGTGCACTATAATATCTCCTGCGTAGTTGGCTGGTCTCCGTTGAGACTGGCCGCCATGGCCGTAATCGGCTAGGAGAAGAACACCTGCTAAGTACGTACTTTCATATTTTAGTCTATTTAAGAATCCGTATTAAGTACCTACATACCTATTTATTTTTAATGAATTTTAAACACTTCAAGCGAATTACCCTAAACACTTACACGAAGTATTACACAAAGTAATAGTACTTTTAATTTGCATGTGTCGGCGCCAAGTTCGTGATATTATCTAACCAGAAACACTTAAGGTATTTGCTTTGTAACTATTTGATTTATACAATGGCAAAGATAAACTAAATACGTATTATGATTTATCTATACTAATATATAAAGCTGAAGAGTTTGTTTGTTTGCACACGCTAATCTCACGAACCGCTGGTCCGATTTGAAAAATTCTTTCGGCGTTGGATAGTCCATTTATCGAGGAAGGCTATAGGGTATATATCATCACGCTACTACTAATAGGAGCAGAGCAACAATGAAGAATGTTTCAAAAACGGGGGAAAATTTCACGCGCAAACGAGGTTGCATGGGTCAGCTAGTAAATTTAGATAACTAAGTTAGTTTTCATTTTGACCTACATTTAATGATATTATAACCTCAGTTTTAGCTCGCCTTAGCCTTAGAGTATACAGTTATCCAATTGATATTCGTTACATGTATATTTTAATACAGAACTAAGTTGCAGTGTCGAAATAAGATTTAGGATATATAGCTAAATTCATTTTATATCCTAAAAAAGCGGCCAAGTGCGTGTCGGACTCGTACATGAAGGGTTCCGTAGCAGCAAGTAACATAATACAACAGTTTGTCTAAACGGTACATATACCAAAATCACATTTTTTACAATTTTTGTCTGTTTGTCTGTTTGTTCCGGGTAATCTCTGGAACGGCGGGACCGATTTTGACGGAATTTTCACTGGTAGGTAGCTGATGATATAAGAAGCAACTTAGGCTACTTTTTTAGACTCATTTCGCCTCGCGGCGTCACCCGCGCTACGACAATAACACCGCGGGACTCAGCTAATATATATATTTCGCAAAATTCCACGTAAACTTAACATAAACCATTCACACATTATTTACTAAGTAGGATCTTTGTTGTTCAAGTATATTAGTGAAATAGTTATCTCCGACGAAACAAATAATTGATTAAAATATACCAGTTATCTACGTCTCTTACGCTGAGAAATTCTGAGAAGTAATATAATACAAGTTACCAGCAAAGAAAAAGACAACACATAAATAAAATAGAATAAAGGATTTATCAAAGCGTTAGTGTACTAACTTTTAAATAGCATTATGTAAATAAGTATAAAGGAATATAAATCCTATTGTTGAGCATCCAGTTGAGGCGCCAGGCTTTGTCATTTGATGCTTAGAGCTCTAGTTGCGTCAAGTTCTACCATTATGAATAGAAATCGAGGCGCCTATATTTTCAAGCACCTGTTTTATATTCTTTAGTAAATGAAATTGTACTACTATAACTATCTAAACTAACAGTATAAAGATTTTTATTTCCGATACACAAAAATTTACATTTATATTTCACATATCTTCAAGTAGGTACTTTTTCTAAATAAAACACAAATTCTTATATCACACTACCTTCACAGAATACGATTAGTATTTGTTAGAGTTTCTACCCAACCCTTCGGGTGGCCGAGACTAGCTAACTTCTTTTTAATATCAGGCATAATCAATATTTCCTGAAGATAAGTATAATGAATTAACTAAATGAATTTCTAAAGTAATTTTAAAGTAAACAAAGAAAGCAACTTCGCGAGATAAAAATGTTTTTATGGAACTTTATAACGAGAGCGGAGTTACCAAGAAACTCACGAAAATAAAATTATCAAATTTTTCTTTATTTTCACAAGTTGGATGTTTAAACGTTGGAGGGTAGAGTGAATTGCTTGCTCTTGAATAGGCGTGTACCGTCTTCGTCGTCACTTCTTCGAGTGAGTTGGAAGATGAACGCTTATTCCATTATTCAATTAAAATATACCTTATTATGAAAACCTACAAAACGAAGGCTTTAAAGATTAAATTTATGACTGGGCATTACCTTTTTCTTCTTTTACTGCATTCTGGAAGATTAAATGTTTGTGTATGGTTAATAATTAATATAATTTACAAAAAAAATATTTTGCGTTCGTTTCAATTCGCATCAACTAAATAAGGTTTACAAAGGACACCAAGCGTCAGCTACTCAATCGATTTTCCATTCTCCTGAAGTGGTTTATACAGACGATCTCGTTTCAAAGCGAGAAAATTTTAATTTGGCCATTAAATGAGCCCTTAACAATACAAAGTGATTGTTAAAAAGCCTCATTTACCTAAGTGGATGCTGTTACTGCTAAATGTAATATAACTTTAGAGTAGGTCGAGAACAATAAAATGGAAGTAACAAAACAGGTGCTAAGACTTCAATGCATTTACAGAAATACGCATTTCAACTTGTATTATAATAAGAAATAGAATGTTCAAACGAGATGAATTCGCTTTATACTAGAAGTATAAGTAGCGACATTACACGTAGTAAGCACACTGAAATATAGGTCGCTAAAACTTCACCATCCAGTTGAATGGATATTTAATAAAGTGCTCGCACATACAAACTGTAGTTTAGGTTGTATGGTGTTATATAGTGGTGTTGTATCTCGATGCAATCAAGTTATAAAATGTAGCCATTTCAGAGTGCATAACTTTATACGATCGCACGTTACTTCGCTATGGGAGAAACTACTTTTCACACTAGATAGGATTGCTACGATCTGTTTTTAAGTAGTTCCTTGGATTCTCGAAAAGGTTATAATACAATCATTTTCACACGTTTTATAAACGAACGAAGAACATTTAGAAAACCGTAAGTGGTGCTATTTGCATTTGTAAAAGGTTAAATTACAAAGTTACTTTTAAGTTGTATAAACTTTTAGTACCCAAACAGTTTACACAACCCTGTTTTCGTTAAAGTTGCACATTGAAGTTTTGGCCGCAGAACATTAAGTAAAGAAATAAATTAAACTTTATCAGAGTGCGTTTTAGAAACTAACGAATAACGAAATATTAGCTAATTGTTAAACCGAACATTCTATAAGCAGGACCCTTATGTTTAGTATAAAAGTTACCAAGAAATCTTTGTATGCTTATTAAACAACACAAATCTTAAATTACTTTGATCAATACTATGTTATCATTCACAGCCCTTATTAAATTAATTACTAATACGACACTGTTCTTCAGTCCATGTGGTATTTTTTAGATGAGTAAGCGAAAGATTCAGTCTATCCATGTATCGACCGTCAAATCTAGTCATCGGGCAAATCGAGTGCTTGTTTAGGAGTGTATAAATGTTGTGATAGAAATTAAACTATAGGTGAAAGACGATAAGTTTGTAAGGCTCGTCAAACAAACACAACTAACCACAATTTTAACCACAAGTCGGGTCTATATTACAGTCGATGAACTATACATCTAGAAAGAGATGTTGGTTCTTACCGAAATTAAGGATTGTAGATCATATTGATCCTCAAATTTATAAGAGTATAGAGAGTACTTAACTATGTTAAGTATCAACATGAATAATGTGATAATACAATGTAGTTCATTAATAATTTTCTTGTTGTCAGAATTCCTATAGAACAAAATAATTCAGAAGCTACCTGGCGGAATGGTAACATAATTTAAATAGAAACGTTGTTTGCAATAGCTGACTACTCCAACAAACCGACACAAAGGGCTTAGTAACTTCGAAACAGTTGGAAAGTTTAAAAGTTTAACATCAACAGTAAATACAGATATTTTATGACTTTACGTCTTTAGCCGAATCTGGTCCAACTGGTATAAGTGACGCAGACCAAAGCAAATTCTACGGAACTCTTTGTAAAACCTCTACGGGTAAATGAATCCAACCGGAGTGGGGACAAAGAACGGGAACAATGAGAACCTCTGTAAATATCTTTTATTATCTGTCTTGCGTCCGTATCTTCAGCGCACATACCGTTAATGTTTGTCGACTTTTGTGTAAGCTACAAAGTCCACAATCTTCTATTTGAAAACTTTACTTTAATTTGGATTGAAAAGTATGTACTAAATTGATAATATTTTCACTTCGATGATCTAGCTAGAGCAGACATCATCACGAAGAACTTTTCTGTCTAAATGTTTTACATGTAAGTCGCTAAACAACAATTTATTGGAACATATCTACGGCTGGAGCGTGCCAAGCAACGAAGTTAATATAAATTCAGTGTACTGCGGTCCCAATATTTATCTGGCAAAAATATTATGATATACGACTTCAATTTTGGCTTACGGCTTAAGATATTTTACAGCTATCTTTTATGTGTTTTGGAACATTTTATTGATAACATTAAGATCAGAAATAATGAACATTTATATATTAATCCATCCAAAGCAAGAATACAAATTAATCATAACTATAGGGGACATTTTTACACTTCGACTTATGGCGATTTTCATGTTGGTATTTCATTTGAAGTGTCGCATATTATTTCCAAAGAAGTAAAAGTGTACGTATCATCCTACGCTACTGCATGCTGTTTCTCTACACAGTATAGTCTTTATATTGGCAATGTTAAAATATTCTATATGAATTATGTAACAGTACAAAAAATAATCGCTCTATGTATTCAGGCATAAATTTCGTTAAATCTTCAATTTGATGTGTGAGCACAAAGCTGTAAACCTAGTTGGTTTGATTGTTACTAGGTTCCTCGTTTAAGATACAAGTAACAACATAAATGTATTTATTCTACTGTTTTATTTCATGGATCCTAATTGTATAGGAATCTGCTTCTGACATATGTATAATTAATTAAAATATGTATTGTAGAAAGATGCTAAAGCCCCTTAGATAAGACGCAAGTGTTTCGCGTTGATTCCTTATTCATCAACAACCCATAATGTCCCACTGCTGGGCTCGGATCTCCTCTCAGGAGAGGGTTAAGGCCGTACGTCCCCAGACAGGCCGAGTGCGGGTTGGCGACTGGCAAGATTACGTTGTGGCTACGTAATCTTGCCGTTGGATGTTTTTAAGCCGCCCAAAGGCCTCCAACTAAGCAACTAAGCTTCACGACTGTTATCCTCGGATACCGGGACCAACTGCTTAACGTGACCTCCAGATCACGGAGACGCGCATGGTATAATGAAACCAGCGGTCACCCATCCAGGTCCTGACCGCGCTATCGTAATCACTGAGTGCAACTGGGCTATGAGCGCATTCCTTGTTAACTACCATTAAATAGACATAATGTATAATTTAACTTCTCTATTCATGTTGTTTACTTCTTTATGCACCATTTAATAAATTCGTTTAGTCACTTTAAATTAATTTATTGGAAGATTTTATTGTAGAATCAATACATTTTTCTTTAATCTGTCAAATAATTGTATTCTTGGTCGATGACAGATATGCTAATGCCTCATTATTGCCATATACTCGTATTTGTATAGCGATGCGCTTTCTATTCTTTAAATGCTGATTATGTTCACGGTGATAGAATTAGCTACAACTGTATATACATAATACATATAAGTCAGGAACAATAATTTTTCGCTAAAGGTCACTAACTAATTACGGCTTAGTTAATAGTGGTCGATAGAGGATAAAAGGTCAGCCGGTCTTCTTTCAAATAACATAGCCACGTGAGACATAGGTATTACATTTACCTATGCTATTCATCCACAGAAAGGAAAATAATAATTAATTGTATGTGATATTGAAATCGAAGTTGGAAACTAGGTATATACCATTTAATGGATTCTCATATGCTCAGGGGAATAATTTACCTTTTGGACAGCTATGTTAAAAACACACAGTGCCAATAAACTATTGAATAAAATTGATGTAAGTTATTTATTGCTTCTCAGTAAGCAAAGATAGAGCAACATCGATAATGTCTGCCTTTAAAATGATGTACTATAACTCTCGTGTCACGTTGTTGCTCGCGATGAACTTCGAGACTACCTAACCGATTTTCACGTTTTTTCAAATGTGTGTTTAGTAAGCGTGCTTACTATAGGATAGTTAACGTTTAGACCAATAGGAGTAGAGTATGACTGAAAAGAGAGGCAAACGAAGTAGTCTGAGTTAGAATAGCGACCAAGACTGAAAACTAATTAAAAACTCTTACTTTCGATCCGAATAACACTAACGTACAAATATTATAATTTAATATGTAGCTCTCAAATACATAAAGTATAGTGGACATTCAATAAAAGATGTCATTTTTTCCTCTTACCGAAGAGGTCAGTAATGAGTTCTAATTTGAATACTTACTTCAAATTATAAAAGTTAACCCCGAGGATATATTTTCGTTTTCGCTTCACGAGGATGCTTATATCAGAGAAAAGAAGGGAGAGGACTTATAAGAACGAAATTAATAAAGAAGACGAAGAAGAACGAGAGCTTCTGCTACATCTAGATTAAATGGATCGAAAACCCTTATTATCAAAAAAAATGCAGATTTGTTTATCAATTTTAAGCTAGTATTTGTGTTGTACTATAAATATATTATACTATCTTTTGCCTGCTCTGCCTTCGAGTATGTAGATTTTCGTGGTAAAAAGTAACCTACGCTCTTCCTTAAGAATCAAAGTATCTCCATTCCAAATTTCATTGAAATCGGTGTTTCGTTTTAGTCGTGAAAGCGTAACAGACAGATAGACGGACAGAGTTTCTTTCAAATTATAATATTAAGTATAGATTTTAAATTCTTATAAATCTGACTGTGTTGAAAGACAATTATTTTCAAAGTTATCGTTTGAGAATTCAAATCCAGTTGACGTACCATCATAGTTTGACTGTCTTTATATAACACGTAACACCATCACGGTTGACACCATCTCGGCACACTATTTATGATTTTTTTATTTAAGTTTAGACTCAAAACTTAGCACAATATCCATTCCCTTAACAAAGATGAGGTATGTTTACGTACGTTGACCTATTCCTACTCGTCATGCAACTATCTTACCTATCGTCTATCAAGACATTTTCTTTGGCTTCAGCGGTTTACATAACATTTTTTATTACATGACTATATTATTTGAAAGAAACAAGATGCCTTAAGTTTAACCTACCCCACGACGACTAGGGTAATTTCTTAGCAGACTATGTATGTTTGTATGTTTATAAAATTGTTTCTAAAATTTGTATGAAACCACTGAACAAATTTTAGCGAATGAGGTGTCAATAGATTAGTAATAATGTCCCGGGTGATACAGATTATATACATTTTGTTTAATTTTTTTACGTACGACTACGTAAAAACCATATAATTTTGAAAGATTCTTTTTCTTGTTAAATTTATATGTTATCTTGTTTTAAAAACAGACATTTCCTTATATAATGCAAAATTTTAAGAAAAACAAACTTACTTCAGTTTGGTTAAAATTTAAATGAGTCCGTGTTTTATTTGGAAGCACCAGCTTTCAAATAAAAAAATATCAAAATCGGCTCACCTAGCCGAATGTTCTAAGGTAGCAAACATAAAAAATACAATCGAATGAGAACCTCTTCTTTTTGAAGTCCGTTCATAAATATAGGATTTGAATCATTTGGTGGTGGAATTCACACATAGATATACATACACAAATGACATAGTCCGTTGAAAAGTTACATTTGGGGTTATATTTCTCAGAGGACGCAATTTTACTTTTTAGAAATGAAAAAGAAGTTAGTGTAAAGTTAAATTCAAGTGTGTGGAATAGCAACCCTTGTCCCCCGGCAGCCATCTTGGAAAAATAGGTGCAAATAGGATTTTTATGGTTTATCTGCCAAACTACAGGTCTGACAAAATAAATGAAAAGAAAATTAAAAAAACCTAACGCTAAGCCCAAAAAAATATAACATTTCAATGGACTAACAATCGAATTGCGAACCTCCTATTTGATGTTTGTTTTTTGTTCCCTAACGACCGACTTGTACTCAAGGATATAAAGACATCATTTGACGACAGCCTGTAATTGGCGTAATAAAATACTACGAGTATACGATATTCAACTTATTTACTGCCATCGAGAATAAAAGTCTAACAACCCAAACTTATGTAATAGGATCTTCAAAAAAAAACTTACTTCTAGACTTTTTATCTTTTATACAATACATCAAATGGTGTAGAAACACATTACTAATGTCTACCAGTAATTTTTAGAGTATAGGGCAAAAGGGGTCACCGGATGATAATAACTATAATAAGTCACACCTGCAACTGCCATGCCTACCATGAGTGTGTTGCCACTTTTTAACTCCGTCCTCAGATCATACAAACAATCTTTACGTTTCTCTATTCCAATGAACTCTCAGATATTCAAAAACTTTGAAGATCTGAGAGTCTCTCCTATTAGAATCAGGTGTGTTTGAGCGCCGGTAACTTCACTTGCTCGCTGAAGGATAACGAAAGAGTTCTTTTTTCAAGTCAAGCAAGTCCATTTGTAATGAAGAATGGCCCTTATACGATTAGCACAGCTCTCCAACGCATGCATGTGAGATAATTAAAGTTTTTTTCAATATGTTGAATTAAATCAAATTGTGATCAAATTTAAATACTGTTAATACTTTAAGATGTAACATCGAATAGTCTTCAACAAAGAAGAAATCAATATCGCTTTTGTCTTAATAAATACACCAGTACACGTGGTAATTAAATTTTACATCAAAGCGACACATTTTCAACGGAAAATTGCGAAAACAGGCGAACGGAACATCAGCGGGAATAATGTTACAAAGTAAACATAATAAACATAACAAAACCGGTATAATGGCACCTACAAACGTGTGACATTCGCCTACCTTTATCGACTTGTATACGGATACCTTTGTGCGAATACACCTATACTGAGATTTTTTTTTTATTTACCCACATTTATTTAACAAATAAAAAATGTTTTTACGTAGTGAGGACTTGTACTCTTGGCTCACTGTCATCTACTCGTCACACTATCACACTAATATTATAAAGGCCAAAGTTTGTGAGTATGTATGTTTGTTACTTCTTAACGCAAAAACTACTGAACGGATGTGAATGAAACTTTACAGTAATATAGGTTATACATCAGAATAACACATAGGCTTAGAGACGCGGGCAAAAGCTAGTTGATTATAAATCCGATAATGATAGATGTAAGTCCTCCATAACAAAAATAAATAAGTCCAGTTAGCAAGTACAATTCTAATACTACGAATATTGGATTGGATGGATACTAGTTGTGACTAATCATATGAAAAAAAGTAAGCATTTTGAATTCATATTTCTAAAACCAGAATGTAGATATTTTAGCTTTGACTACAAAATAACTGCAAAAGAACGCGATGCTCTATTTAGCTGAAACCTTTCGCTTTACGGTTCGCGACTTTAGTGCAATTAAGCGTTCATAATAGAAACGTTTGAAAGTTCTTTTTAAAAGTGCGTCTCCATCGGCCCCTGAAGGACGGTTATATAACGTTATTATATATATATATATAGTAGCGAGAAGGAGGAGTAGAACTTCGAGCGAATAATATTTTACAAACGAAAATCTTTTATACAGAACATTTTTTATTAGCAACAAGAAACTACCCAAGTTTCGTAATGGACCAAGGAGTAATTCTAAGCTCAATTAGCTTAGTGTCTTCAGCGTCCAATTGTCTAGGGATGGGTCATTACGAGGGAAAACTTCTGCAAGATTCAGTATAAAAAGTTGGCATATTTCATTAGGAGAGCTAGTTAGTAGCAGTCATTATAGTCACCAAAGTCACAAACATAAGACAAGGAGCGTTTATAGTATATACTCGACAATTGTGTATTTATATTTCTGTATATTTGTGTTTTTTTCTTAAATAGGGGGCAAACGAGCAGACGTATCGCCTGATTGTAAGCGATTACCGCCGCCGATGAACACCCGGAACACCAGAGGTTGTGTGTACGACCAAGTGCGTTGTCAGCCTTTTAAGAAAGAGTACGCTTTTTACTTCAAGGTTTAAAGGTCGTATTGGTCCGGGAATACCGCAGACGACAGTCAGTTTTGTTGTGCAAGGCAGAAAGTTCCTAGAAAACCGTACATATTGTATTCCTTATTGGCTACATACGGCCCATTTATATAATATAACTTTATACTAAATTGTCTTAAAAAAGGTTCTGTGTGCTGGAATAACTTATCGCACGAAATTGTTTTTGGTAGGATTTCATTTCTTTTTGTAAGTTGCTTATGCCAGTAATTTTTGTTGTTTATTTTTTCTTTTTATGAGGTGTATTTCTTGTACATCTTCTTTCTTCTTTCAGAAAAGGTCCGTAGGTATACCAAAAATAAAACCTCTAGCATAACAATTACTGAAAGTCTCATACAAACTTCCATCCCCCAATTTTGGGTGATTGGGGGCAAAAGTAATAGGTTTATGAATTCTTTTGTTGTTTTTATACTAAACTTAGTTTACATACCAAATTTCAGCTGTTTAGCACTTCAGGAAGTACCTTAACAGTTTTGATGATCATTAGTGTGTCAGTGACGAAATCGATGTATTTTAGATATCAGTAAAATCTAAAGTATCAGAGCTATACAATTGAAAATTCGTATGTTTAATTATTCTATTATTGACATCATATCCTGAGAATTTGATCTATCTAGTATATCGGAAACCAAAGTTTTGAGGGTTCAAAAAAACGACGAAGCTCTTCGAGAAAAGATAGGTAGTGCCCTTGGGTTTCGCTTAGCTCGCCTTGGCGTGGGCACGACCGTGCTCCCATATTTTCTCCATTAGTATTAATATTTATATTTTTTTTACCATTTGATCTACAAATGTTAGGACACGAATATTACGTATTGGCCACATACGGCCAATTGATCGTGGTTAAACGCATTCGGTTTGTTTATGTTCCTTCTGTCCAAAATTTCTGCTTGAATGATTTTTATTATTTTTTATATTTATTTTTTATACTTTAGCTGCGCCAAAATGACTCTGCTCTGCCTGATGAAAAGCATGAGCAGATTTCAAGAGCGGTGGTCACCATCCTCAATGCGAATAAGGACATTGCAACATGGTGACCCACACTATGGCCGCCTAGTGAGATGCTTTTTATATCGTACTTTCGCACACAATCAAGCAACCACATGACTCTCATCAACTGACTGTATGGGGCTCGTATTTATTATTTACTTCTATGATGATCTCCGATAAAACAGGACGAGCATACCACATGCTCGTCCTGTTTTATTTGATCCAGTCCACTGTACCTGCATACTTTCCATATTTATTTAGGAACAATTCCAAGTTGCGACAGATGGTACATCGTTATCATAACAAAATAAAATACCTGTAGTTTTAGCAAACTATTTTTAGACATTGTTTTGCACATCGTGCATCCGGCTTCCGAAAATAATGTTGACCTAATGTGTTTATCGTCTAAAATACACATTTATAAAATTCTAAGTATGTACTATTCTATATAGGTGTGTTTCCTCAGATTAATAGTTACTTACTAATTTTTAGCTCTAAACGAACTATTGTGAAGTTCTGGTTTGCTAAGACTATTTTTTTATTGTATACTAGCTGAACCCCGCGGTGTTACCCGCGGTTATCGTCGTACCGCGAGTAACGCCGCGAGACAAAGTTAGTCTAAAAAAAAAGTATCCTAAGTTACTCCCTGGATCACCAGCTACCTGCTATTGAAAGTCCCGTCAAAATCCGTCCAGCCGTTCCAGAGATTACCCGGAACAAACAGACAGACAGACAGACCGACAGACAGACAAAAAAATTTTTAACTACGTTTTTGGTATATGTAGCGTGTATACATACATTTGCATTTAGTAAAAAGCAGTTATTTTAATATTACAAACAGACACTCCAATTTTATTTATTTGTATAGATGTATAGATTACAACCAATAGTTGACTGTTATTGGCTTTTCGGCACTTAGAAGTAACCGGTACTGTGCTGAGCTGTAAGTAGTTAGTCCGAACAAATATGTTAATGATTACATGACAAGACAGTAGGTATTCTTGCCATGTAATCAATCACATTAATGTTAAATTTCCATGCATCTTTTAAACTGAAAATGTACTATTTACGTCGGTGTGAAGTGTCGGTTTACTACCAATATTAGTAATGGAGTATGGAGTCGCATATTGTAAAATTTGTCCCATATTTCAAAAGTCAACAAAAAAGTGATACGCAACATTTTACCGTAAAGTCGACAAACAACCTGCGCAAGGGTAGATAAGCCATTATCAATAAATATAGGTATGTTCTCGCAACGACGAGCGTTCAATTCATTAGTACGTTAGATTACACTAACAAGCATATGTTCGGCTTCCTTGTCAACTCATTGAAACAAAAAAACGGACGTATATGAAATAAATAAAATGAGGACTAAATTGTTACAAAATAAAATCTAAAGGTAGCAATGAGTAACTAATAGCGATATCTATACAAATAAATAAAATTGGAGTGTCTGTTTGTAATATCAAAATAACAGCTTTTTAATCAATGCATATGTATGTATACACGATACATATACCAAAAATGTAGTTAAAAAAATTTTTGTCTGTCTGTCTGTCTGTTTGTTCCGGGTAATCTCTGGAACGGCTGGACGGATTTTGACGGGACTTTCACTGACAGGTAGCTGATGATCCAGGGAGTAACTTAGGCTACTTTTTTTAGACTAACTTTGTCCCGCGGCGTTGCTCGCGGTACAACAATAGCCGCGGGTAACACCGCGGGGTTCAGCTAGTAAATAATATAATATCTATATCTCTGGGTAACATTAACTTATCTGTAGTAAGCATACTTAATTCTAATGCAGAAAAGCTATTATGCCCTAAATGTAAACGATGTACAGCCACTTAAAACCGCAAAAGTACTAGATCCCCTACCGCTGAACCAGTATGTTCAACACAGACTCAATTTTATCGTGAAATCGATGTTTAGTATTAGCTCTGTGTTACTAACTTAACTGCTTGCCGGCTCTAGGTATATCATTAGTTTATAGAAAACTTTAATTACTACGAGTATGTATTACTTCTATAATAATTTATCATCTCTTTGTATATAAATCTTCTTTGCGTGTGTATGTGATAAAATTCCTAATAAACGGTTGAAAAGATTTCAATAATAAAAAATGTATTACTAAGGATTCGAGTCGATTCGCTCAGCTAGTTTAATTATACAAATGCGAGGGTTTACACTGATAGTTCTCTTAGATAAAGGTTACTTGCCCCATTAAGCTGTTGGTCCTGGTTGCAATATGAACATTTTTGGCATACTAATATATCATCATCATCAGCCTATCGCAGTCCACTGATGGACATAGGCCTCTCCAATTTCACGCCACTTAGCTCGATCCTTGGCTTTTTGAATCCAGCTCTTGACAGATGTCTTGCGCGTGGACGTGTCTGTCCACGGTATTTGCCGTAGAACCGATACTAATATATGATAATTACAAATTATTACTAGCTGGCCCGGCGAAATTCGTACCGCCATATTTACATATCTGTCTCAGCTTCCCACAGACAGTGTACAGTCGCGTACAAAATAATATGAGTTTTCCCGTTATCTTTTTATTTTTCTTATACACAAACCTTGTCCTAACAATAACGAACACATTAAAGATAATTATTTAATTTGGTGCAGGCGAGCGGAAGTTAGGCGCGGACATACATTTCGGCGATTCATTTTTATATATATACTAGCTGACCCGGCGAACTTCGTACCGCCATATTTACATATCTCAGCTTCCCTTTGAGGACAAAAATAAGTGATTTTTCCCGATTTCGTTATACTGCATAGTGCATCGTAATTGAGCACACCCCATGTTCTTCTCGAGGCTAAGACTATCTATATAGTGATTATCAGTCCTCGCATAATTTTTAGAGTGGTTTTTACTTTTGTTGACTGTCTCCAAAAAAACTACCTGATAAAGCTCTATGAGATACAATATTGTGTATAAGAGTGTTTTAGAAATGGTATTCATGCTTTTTGAATTTAATAATATATTTTCTCAGAACCGCGTATGAGTTACGAAGTCTGGAAAACTTTGTCTTTGACGAGTATCAAATACAAGTATAGTTCGAACCAAACTTTATGGCGTTTCTGAATTTAGCTGCGTAAGCAGGTGTGCAGGGGTACAGTTAAGTCGAAAATAATTAGATAACTGGGTGTAATTATAATATGAAATTTAATCATACATGTACTTATTTTTAGCATATTTAATTTATAAGACATGAGTAGGTTCCTACCATTCTTATCCAACTATAAACCGAATAATTATTTCTGAGATTTTGTTCAAGGCAAATAAAATATGATCTCAAATATTAATCTAATTCTATTTAATTATACTAAAAGTTTTCTAGCAAGTTGAAGTGTTTTTTGAAAACCTATTTACAGAAATAAACTTAGAGCATATATAAATGAAGGGGCAGCGGAATGGGCGGAAAGCGTGATCTGAGCCGTTAGTTCGACTGTATGTAGACAAGATTATGAGTGCATGTGTAGTGTACGGACATAAGTCACACACACAAGGTGCACAAGATGCACCGTGTGTTGATCTACATCCGCAACCCTGTACTTTCCTTCCGATACCCAAAATTATATGCTGCGCATTGACACGGACGAAGTTCCGAGCCGCCATAGAGTTTAGTTCGGACTATAGGAATGTTAACTTGCGTTCCACACAGCCTTACAAAGTTTTTGCCGAGACTGTACAGAATATAATACACTTACGTTAACATTAATTAAACAAATGCTTTTCTCTCCTGACAAGCCAATTAGCATTTTAATTAGAACCACGAGTCTGTCTACTTACAAAGTTGTTCATGAATTTTCGTGCTAATAAAATGCCTCAACGCGTTCATCAATTCACAGGAAATAAGGAAGCTTTCTCGATTTCTATATCAATACTTGAGCGACGTCATCTTAATTAATAAAGTCGGTCAGACAAGAAATAGGACAATTCTTGGCTTTTATCTAGTCCACTATTACTGATTGTTTATGTTTTATGATATTGTTGGAATTTACATTTCATAGTCATCACACACAAACATAATTTTATTAACACCAATAAAACAATATGTAAATCCCTATTGTATCGCACAATATAGACTTCATGAGTGCATTATTCACGATAAAATTGAGGTATTTGAAGTTATATAAAGATAGTAATTGATATTTACATACATTTCCGTGTCAATTTCTTTCATAGTTTATGGAAGAAGTTTAGCTATTATGCTTAACGAACTTTGCCGTCTGCTGAGCTTAACGGATTCTCGAATGTTCACATGACGTCCTCTAACACAACTCTGAGCATCATAAAAAACAGTTATATTGTAGGTACAATACAGTCCGAATACTGCAGACAGTTAATATTTCGGTGTATAAATTAAAGGCGAATAAGGAGGGCGCGTCGGCGACCTCGGACGTCGGAAATTCGTAAATTTTGAAATCGTTATACTTTAACGCTTGGACCATGTTTTCACCTCGGGCGTGACTACAGAATGATCTAATATTTCAATGCATTATTAAAAATGCTCAACTATCTCACTGTTACCGTTTTACAGTATATAGTTTATATAGGAATTACTAGTTCAGTTTGAAAAATCATTAGTGTTAGACAGCCCAGTTATCGAGGAAGGCTTTAGGCCATATATATTCTATCTATTCTATATAGGATCAAAAAGAACAGTTATTCCTTTTGTGTACTTCCATTGGGTGCGCTGCGTAAATGGTTAATGGTTAAAGTTTCACAAAAACAATGTATGAATGAGTTGTTCCCCTTTGAAAAAAATACTTGTGTAAAGGTAAACATTGAATAAAGTATTTAGGTCATTCGTTGAGGTACAAATTTTCAAATTGAATCCATGTTTGTTCTGTTAATGACAGATTTGACGAAGGCGAATGTCAGATTGGTACAGGCCCGCAGGCGTGTATCGGACGTTAGCAAAGCAAACTAAATAGGGCTTCGTAAACATTATATGTAATTAAGCCGCTGAGCCGAATCGTTTATCCACACATCACTGAACTCAATGGTTCTTGTTTCCTAAACGAACCATATAGAGAAACAATTTGCTTCTAGGCTTTTTAATAAAATTCCAAAGTATATTCTAATCTTGATACTTTAAATACACAATAAAACTACACTACACTATTTACATATTACTTAATAGTGTATTACGTGGAATACAAAAACGCTTGGGCCTAATTTATTTTTATATTCACGGACTATTTCAAATAGTAAAAAAAACTATGACTAATATATTTGCTCTATTACGTTGTTATTCGGGTCCGTATTTAATACTATACAATTAAAGAGGTTTCTTGCTAATGCAAGGAACCTCTTTAGATTTTTAGCATTTCGCAGATTAGCTTACAAACGTTTAATTCTACAAACCTATGATATTGCTAAAGAGATATTAAACAGGAGGTACTTAATCGATTGCAATTAGACTTTTGACTTAACGATTAAGCTATTTAATTTTTGTGTACTTTTAAAACCTACAACACTTATACAAATATAAAAAGTATAGTCGTATTGTATCACAACTGACCCGGCAAACTTCATACCGCCAGTTTTTTTTATTGTAAATATTTTCAACATTTCTGAAAATTCAAGAAATAGAAATACGGCGCCATCTACCGGATAATCTAGCAATAGAACTACGGCGCCATCTACCGGATAATCTAGCAATAGAACTACGGCGCCACCTACCGGATATCTGTGCAACTTAGATGTCAAACCGCCATTTATTAGGATTTTATAGAACTAACCGATAAATACACACTTAAGTCGTATAATAAACAAATAAATAGATCACGGAACAATATATAAAGCAAAAAAAGAATGAATAAAATCGAACTATGTGTTATTGAATTACAACTAAGTACATGTTTTGACTTTAATCCCCCCTCTCCAGGAAACCGTGCTCAATTTCGTGATGAAAAGTATCCTATGTCCTACCTCGTAATATGAACTCAAATCATGCCAAGTTTCATTTGAATCCATTCAGTAGTTTCGGTGTGATGCGCGGCCAAGATACAGACAGACCGACAGACAGACACAAATGAAAAAAAAATACAGTTTTGGCTTCAGTATCGAATAAAGAGAACCCCCAAAAAAATCTTTAATGTACAGAATTAAACCTGTTACATTTTTATGATAAGTATAGATTATTTTCTTTTTAAATGTAAATTTTTATACACCAAGACATGGTCACTTTATACAATTATAATTTTCACTCTTCTAAAAATTTTAATACTTTTAAGTAAGTATCAAAGCGAAAATAACTTTTTGACATACGAATTCGGTTGAATATTCCAATACTCATGTTTAAATCTGAGTAGAGCAATTCTCAAAATAATCGCGGATAAAACTTTCCATATCCTTCAATACAAGTAGGTGCCTGATCACAGTCACATGAAGAAATACTTTTCACTTTAAACGTCTAATGAAAATGAAATGCAACCCCAATGAGGGCAGAGGCACTGTGTAAAATTGTACAGGTTTAATTTCACAGATGATTACACAATTCCACGATCAACATTAAACACCGCTTTAAAAATGAACACCTATTGAAAAGAGATATGCGAATTTATCACCATTCGATACCACCGTTTTTTTTTTCAATTTGTCTACTAGCAACTACGGCAACAAACTGTTCCAAAATATTCATAAAAGCGTAAATAAATTATAGTCTGAAAGCCTAATACTGGTAAAAACAACGTATTATCTATAAATTATATCTTCGTGTGTACAATCTATAATAGTAATTGCTAGGTACAATTTAGTATTAAAAACATTATTGAATTGTATTTGGTGACGGAATAGTAACTTTATATGTATATTTACAAGTCATCTACTTGTGGAAATACTGGAATTTTCATGGTAAATATAAAAACATCAACTATGTAAATTTTCAGTAAATAATTGGTACTGAAATAGCGTCATTTTAACAAGTTTTTTATTAAATTGCAATGTATGTATGTTCGGGTGGAATCTTGCAACTCAATTTTGAAGCTGATATCTTCATCTGATTTTGCTGCAATTTTGCAAGCATATTGATCTAAGATCCGACCCTAGATTAATCTTCACCGAGCTGATAATAGAATAAAACATATTTTATAATAAATTTATTATATCAGAAAATATATTAAAAATGGGTTGTCTAAAAAAAACCTGAACAGATAAAGGTTTAATTAAAAAAAAAGTTTTTTAATTAATAACTATAAATAGTTTATAATAAAACTAATAAATATTAATAATACAATATTAAACAATTTAACATAAATTAAACAAATAAATTTATAAAAGTGTATATAAATAAATACATATATATGACATGAATGAAATAAAGAATTTGTTTTGCATTCCTCTAGTTTCAAAGTCCTTTTATGTACCTGACATTGGTACGAAATTGCAAACATTCCTCTTACTTTATTTGTTTCTATTTATGGTACAAAACCTGTAAAGCTTACCCAACGGTATACCCAAATACACGTTGTTTGTTTGTCTTCGTAACAAATGGCCATGTTTATGTTATTTCCAAGAACCCATATTGTCTGCGCTAGTCGCGCTACATATCAAAGCAGATTCGGAGCATCACCGAAACCGCTACAATTGACAGCTTTGTAAATAATGCGGAGTAATAAATAATGGGGGTTACAATGTCAAATATGTTTCAGTGTGTAAGGCTTTTTTATATTCGAATACCGCCAACTTATTTTCATTCTATCCTATTCCAAATTTTACTGAATATTTCTTTTCCCACATATGTACTACGACCGTATTGTATAATACACTATTTTTAATTAGACCTATACTTATAGTAGCGAATAGTTTAAGTAAGACGTGTAGCTGATCGTCTTGCAAATATGCATGGTAACATTGTATAAGTTTATTTCTAGTAAAACAGGAGTCTGTTATAGTACTTATAACAAAAAAAAACATCGATGCATAAATGCCTACAACCATGAGGTACTGATGATACTTTAGAATGTCTCAACAGATTTTCATGAACTCTAACAAAATTTACTATATCAAGCCTTAAAAAAACGTCTTACAACAAGGCATCAGACCACAAGTATATCTTTACAAAGTACGCATTAAACATTTCTTATGTGTAGTAGAAGTAACTGAAACACAAGTTACTAACTACGCCGTAGAGCCATTCAACTGCGTAGCACCTAGTCTCTACAAATATAAAACATCAAAAATTCGCATTTTTATCACCCTTTTATGTCTTATACTACGGTACGGAACATAGGTTACAACTTAAACTTAACATTAATAAAGGACTACGATAAACTGGCACGTGTATTGAAGCTAACAACTACTACAATCTCTAAAGGCCCGTATTCACTTTGATTAGTGCGAATGCAAGTGCGTATTGCAGGTGATCAATGATTGGTAGAAATTTTTCTACCAATCATTAATCACATGCACTCACACTAATCAAAGTGAATACGGGCCTTATAGCAATGTAATTCCAATAATTCAACTAAATAAAAAAAAAAATGGAGATGTTTTACCATACTTTTGTCGCCTCTTTGTACGAGGAAATAATACACATTAAAAGTGACCTCAAAGGAGAAAGGATGAGTGAGCACTGGCCTATTTTCCTGCCTACGTGTATACTTTTTAAATATTTTGTCGCGATTTCTAATTAAACTGTCATCGCGATGGGACGAAATGTATAGGAAACTGCGAAAGAAACTAATATTAAATTACATTGCATTACGTAATACTATTACTCATTGGTATTATACTATTGAAAGGTTTATTTCTGCTAAAACTGCTATAATGTATCGTTGCTAAACCTGAATAAGGCCTTCACACCCGTCCTTGGCAAATGGAAGGTTCGCGACCTACTTACCTCCAGCTGAATATTAAAATAAAAGTATGACTGTCATTATCATGTTTCTACACAATATTGATCGAGTTAAGAAGGTTACGACTAGCTACAATTTGCAAACAAGTTTCTATAACCTCCACACAAGCGCGAATTATATATTAGATTAGATAAATACATTAGCTGACCCACGAACTTTGTCTGTGTGTTTCTTTTCAATCAGGCATGGATTCTATTAGTCTAACTGTGATGTTAACTGTCCTATTATTTTGACGTGCCAACGTCTAATAAATTGATGAATGCCTGCTGCATGCACGGAAAAGGATGGTGCTTGCCGCATCTATCTCTCATGCAACTTTTAACATTTCATCAATGTTTTGCTATGACGTTGTCACGTTAAACTATCGTTCGTTCGTTAAAAAACGTAACGGGACAATTAGTGTAACTGGAAAATGAGTCATCCTTTTTCGTGCATGCACTCGGCGTTCATCAATTTATCAGGCTTGTCACGTCAAAAAAGTGAAAATCGGTTAGCTGTTTCGGAGTTCATCGTGAGCAACAACGTGACACGAGAATTGTATATAATAGTGTGTCACGATACCCTATAACAGCCGCTCAGAAATTGGACTACTTGTTTACTTGTCACCTTAATCGTTTGAAATTTGAATATTCTATACACCGTGGGAGAGCCACGCCTCGACATGAATGGGCCGGGTTGACCGGAGTGATACCACGGCCTTACAGAAAACCGTGTGAAATAGTGCTTGCGCTGTGTTTTACCGAGTGAGTGAGGATACCGGACACCCATACCCCAACCCCTCCCCACATCTCTTTCCTCATACCCCAAAGGTCGGCGACGCACTTGTGACGCCTCTGGTGTTGTGGGTGTCCATAGACGGCGGTAATCGCTTACCATCAGGTGATACGTCTGCTCGTTTGCACACTATACCATAAAAAAATAACAAACTTTATTTTCATAGTACTTCAAGTAACAAAATCAATAAGAACAGGTCGGACAGTTTCGACAGCCTATTCTTAAATTCAATTAAGTTGATATGGAACCAGTCGTGTTTGTGTTTGTAAAATAAATATTGTAATACAACAAAACATTGTGTTCCCAGGAGGAGGTCGACAAGCAGAAGAAGGGCAAATTGAAGTTAATACAACACAACGGCTATCGTTGTTATTCGTCTGATTTCATGTCGTACCGTCGTCTTCGTATCTTGACGCTTATTTTAGGTGTAATGTCAATACTGTATTAATAACAAACATAATTTTCTTTGACATCGACGTATTTCGATAAAATAACAGGGAAATGATATACGTGATAATTTTGTGTAATTCAATGTGTTTTCATTTGTAACCTATTGTATCTATTTTGAGAATAAAGTTATTATTATTATTATTATTTCATATTAGCTATTCCCGCTACTTCGTACACGAGACAATTGGATTTTCGAGTTGTTTGAAAATTTTCACCGTTTAAACCTTCCCTTGACTACGACAAACATTTCAAAACCAAAATCAGCTAAATCGGCCCAGCCATTCTCGAGTTTTAGCGAGACAAACGAATACCAATTGATTTTTATCTATAAGAAGATTAGGAAGACCACACGAACACGAGGCTTCATTACGAGAAAAAAAATTGTGACACAAATTAGCGACATGTTTTATATAATCACTAGCTTTCGCCCACGGCTCCACCCCCGTATTTCAGTTATCGTAGTAAAGAGTAGTTTATATCCTTTCTCAATATCAAATTATCTTATGCCAAATTTCAATTAAATCGGTGCGGCAGTTTAGCCGTGAAAGCGTAATAAACAAACAGACAGAGTTACTTTCGTATTCCTAATATACAATATGGATTATGTATTATCTCATATTGAAGTCAATAAAAACACCAACAATATAATAGTAGTCCTAAAACAGTACTAAACCTAATGTACCTATGATTTTTTTTCTATTTATTATTGTTCTACCCTCCCGTAAGTAATTGCTTTAAGCTTATCGTTTTGTACATATCCACTTGATGTATTTCTTGCAAGTAGGTTTTTTATATGTACATTTATTTCCATACTTTAGTCGTGAAGAATATTTTACATTGACGCGAACTAAAGAAGTTAATCTATGGGAATCTTGTCTCACCTATGTACGAGTGAGTCCCTTTGAAGTTTAAGGAGATTTTCATACCTACACATTTTTATTTTTTGTTATGTAATAGGGGGCAAACGAGCAGACGTATCGCCTGATGGTAAGCGATTACCGCCGCCATGGACATACGCAACACCTGAGGCGTCACAAGTACGTTGCCAGCCTTTGGGGGATGGGTTGAGGGGGGGGAGGGGGAGGGGGGGGGGGAATGTGCCTGCGTTATCCTTATTCGGTAAAACACAGTGCAAGCGCAGTTTCACACCGGTTTTCTGTGAGGGCGTGGTATCACTCCGGTCGAGCAGGCCCATTAAAGCCGAAGCGTGGCTCTCCCATTATACAATGTTTTTCATCACTTTACATTAAAGATTGTTTTTAATTGGTAAGGTTGTTTGACACTTCTTGTCTCTTTTGTTTTAGACATGACCCAGTTGACAACAAGTTTTAATTACTTTTACCTGCTTCATGAAAAAAGAAACAAGAGGAAGCGATAGTATCTATTTTTAAGATTTTAATTTTCCCTGACTTAAGTTTGAAAAGCCGTAGTCGCGCGTTACAAAGAAACGTACCATAACACTTTCAAAACGCTGTTTCTTATTTCGTTATTTTTCGTTCGTTATTATTTCTGTACATTAATAATTGTGTACTATAAGTATTGCATCGTATGTTTCTTCAGTAATGTTGTTTAATCCAGGGTCCTGAAAATGTTGTTTCATACTTTTCAGCGTCGTTTTTTGTCGTGTTTTAGTAGTAGTAGTAGTGTCGTAGTTGGGTTTTAATTTTTACTTTTTTTATTTAAAACTAGCTGAACCCCGCGGTGTTACCCGCGGCTATTGTTGTACCGCGAGTAACGCCGCGGGACAAAGTTAGTCTAAAAAAAGTAGCCTAAGTTACTCCCCGGATCATCAGCTACCTGCCAGTGAAAGTCCCGTCAAAATCCGTCCAGCCGTTCCAGAGATTACCCGGAACAAACAGACAGACAGACGGACAGCCAAAAAAATTTTAAACTACATTTTTGTTATATGTATCGTGTATACATACATTTGCATTGATTAAAAAGCTGTTATTTTAATGTTACAAACAGATACTCCAATTTTATTTATTTGTATAGATGTTTTGGTGCCTCTATAATATGAATTTCTTTGCAAAGTATATTTCAAATAGGTACCATAGATATATCACAATTATCGTATAAATACGGACAAAGTCACGATTTTTGAAATGTACACGTAACGCTCTTTCGTATGATACCAAACACGGCATATTTCTCAAATTATTATTTTTATACAGTACTTTACGTTGGCTAGAGGGCGCCACATTAGATTCAGTGACACGTCATATATACCATATATACGCCTATAACCAGCAGACGATTATGACGCTTCAAACGACACCTCATTTGTCCAATTCTAATCAGTAGTTAAGGAGCTATGAGGGAACAAATGAACATAGATACATACATACATAGCCTGTCAAAATCATAACCCTCCTTTGGCTTTGCCGTAGTCGGGTAAAAAAAAAATATTATCCACCTTGTTGTATAGGTATATAACATGTACTTACTACTTATAATAAATTATTTTTTTACGTACTTCAATTAACTAAGGCACAAATAATACATGCTAGTACTATTAAGATTTTTAATTGCTTTATGGTTCTGTCGAAAATAAATAAAATGAATAATTAAAGAAAGACCGAATAATTTACATAAGTCTCGCCCCAAAGGGAAAGTGCAAATGGGTTCCTTTCCATCATCGTACCTCGGTGTAATTTTGCTAACTCTGTTTGGCGCACCTCTAACATTAATTTAAATTATGTATACGAATATTTTAAGGTTATGTCGACTTTTCTAACAACGATTTTGCAGTACATAGTATAAAGCAAAGTCGCTTCCGCTTTCTTTCTGTCCCTATAAACGCTTAGATCTTTAAAACTACGCAAGGGATTTTCATGCGTTTTTCTTTACTAGATAGAGTTTAAAAGTTAGTATAGATAGAGTGATTCAACAGGAAGGTTTATATGTATAATACATGCATAATATAGTAGAGAAACACTGATCATTTTAGAGGTTTTTTTTGCGCTTACATTCCAATCGCTGGCTGAAACCTATGAGAAAGATCAAAACAATGTACTACAGTGTTGTACACCTTCAAAAGTTCTACAAAAAAGGCCCCGATGGTATATGTCTATTTCTTAGGGATAACCCTTTTTTTTTTTTTTTTAACCTGTGGGAACCCCCTCGGGCCGTCACCCCGCCGTGGTTTGCGGCGGGGCTGTGTGTCGGAATCGAACCGACTAAAACCACACGGTGTGCCACTCTGCGCCTGAGACGGGAGGGATCCGGGAACTGCTGTTATTAACACATCCGGACCCCTCCCAGATCTCTTAGGGATAACCCACAATAACCATTTTTATCCTTTTCTATTTACAAGAAATAATCGATTATTTACGACGCGATTTTAAGCAATACGGCATTTATCTATTTTTTTTTTTTCGAAAGTTTATTAAAAATATATGTTGGCCGATTCTCAAACCTACCCGATAACACACAAAATTACAAAAAAATTGGACCAGCCGTTTCGGAGGAGTTTGATAACAAACACCCGACACACGAATTTTATTATATTAGATTTAAATACTAAAGTGTATTCTTTTTGAGACAAAATGTGCATTTCAGAACGACATTTTTTTTTAAATTGTATGTTCGTACCATACTCGGTATTAAGGTTAATTTTTAAACCGCACTTATCAAGAGAAACCTCTAAAATGGCAAAAAGCTGTAAACGTTATTTATAAACTTATAAAGACATTATGTGGTATCAGTATTGCACCCGTGCGAAGCAGGGGCGGGTCGCTAGTAATTATATAAGAGGAAATATATATATAGGCCTTACGACTAGGGCCAACAATATAGCTCATCCACCCCTAAAGAGTTGTTCTATTCTCGGCGAGTTTGTCATTGACCCAGTTCCGTTGGGCAACAGGCACCGAGTTGCAGCTTGTTTCTGCTAAATTAATACTAATAAAGGTAAATGGCTTAATGCAAACAGAGCGGTACCAGCCGGCACGACGCCACGCACATGCTCGCTGCACAATTCCGTTTATAGTGTGCTTTATCTCATTACAATCTGTTACAGAGTTTATTAAAATATGAAACAGTTAAATTCACTCTTTTAAAAGTTTTGCAATACTCCTGGGTACTGCAGCTGGAATTTAAGAAATCAGTCCACATTTCAGTTAGCAATGTTGACACAGTACAAAATTCTACAGCACATATAATATGCATGAGGTTCATTACAACCATCTTCACTTAAATATATGTTATATGCAAACGAGAATTAAATAAAAAGTAAGAAAGTAAATTAGGAAGGCAAGGAAAATGGATAGGAGGCGAGGGTTAGGGTAACGGATACCGCAAGTCGACCGACTCGATGAGCCCGGGTCACGAAATGGTACATCAGGACAGCAGTAGGCAGTAGTCCGACTTGAAGAAAAAGATAATTTTCTACTTACCCTAGAACTATTTTACTCCAAAAACGGTCCAGGCAAAACCGAGTAAGTTATCAGAAGTTCCCTATTCTCAGGTCTAATGGTAAATTTGTATGCGATCAACGCTGTCACTGTCGCTGTACCGGTAAACATAATTTACGTTAACCTGACTTGTGTGTAAGTGACTTGTGTTACAGAGTAAAATGTGTTTGTATAGTTAATTATGCCATGTTTAATGGATTGTACATGGGCCTAATTCGTTTTTCTCAGTAGCGAAGTTACTAAAAGTACATATATATTAACACGTTTTTTTGTAACTTGCACTGTAATGTACACATACGACCACCAAAATAGATATAAGAAACAAAGAACCTCCTACCTTATTGTGTTCAATGTAAGGTTAAAATAAATATTAATAGTTAAAAAGCTACGTGGGGCGACATTATTCAAATATTTTCAGAAAACATCCTAATCTTTTTTACATTTTCAACTTTTTGGTTTAGTTAATTTATAAAAGCATGTTTTTTAGTTTTTTCAACTATCATTTCATTTCATTTTATGTTTAGAAATTATTATATTGTCATCGGTCCCGATAAATCTACTAAGTTTAAATGAAATCAGACCATCACAATTGCGTCAAAATCAACTCCAAAGGAGTCGGTTATAATCAAACATACACGTGAAGCTAATAATAACGACACAACTTTTAGGCCTATAAAAATTGTCAGTTGCTTAAGCACTTAAAGAAAAAACGGATATTACCCTGTAATGTTACACTCCTATTGTTGTACTTTATTTTTAAACACAAAATTCAACACAGCTTACCTACACGGCTGAGTCGAGACTGTGTATAACTAATACCATTTAATTGTACCATACTATAAGCACGATAAAATAAAATAAAAAATCTTCTTAACAAAATGCATGCTACAGAAAAAACATTTTACATAAAAAGCTCCTTGGCATTTGAGAGCCGTAAGACTAAGTAATATGGACAAAGAACAACGGGAATCTCTAAGTGTGTTTTCAGTTATTACGTGCTTAAGTTTATATGTATTTTGAACTCAACGAAAGAGAATTGGATTGATACAAGATAGAGCTCTATTTTTATATTATTCAGCAGTCTGGCTTACAAAAATCCTTTTTATTCAACGTAATACCATGCGGATTTAACATTGTTTGTTCTGTTTAAAGCTTTATTATACAAAGAGTTTTACACATACACACAAAAAAAGAATGTATTATATATGTATAACAAGCCAGCATAACTTATAACAGTACATTGTCAATTCCAAAAAAAAAAAAAGTAACTCGTATCTTAAGTTGAGAAACATAATATGTAATAGGAATTCTTTTACGTAACCTACTCGTGTATATAATACATATTGGGGAAATGTAAAAAAAGGACGTTATTCTTTACACCACAATAGTACTCGCAGATGTACGAGTATATCTTATAAGTTCATATAAAAGTCAAGTAAACTTTGTTCTCAAATAGATGGTCACCGGTTATAATCAAAGATTCAAAAAACCGAGATCGATCACAAAAATAAACAACGTTAAATTCAATTACAGTTCAGAAACTAAGTGAGACTTTATTTTCTCCTTCAACTGTAATTGGAGACACTCCCCTATTTGCCTCAACCAATATTGGAATACTTGGTGTCGACATATCGAGCGAAGTCCAGTTTCGTGGCCATTTGGAGGGTAAGGCCAAATTGGCCTCGAAGAAGCTTGGTGTGCTCAACAGATCGAGACAGTATTTCACTCCGGCCCACCGCCTATAGCTTTATAAGGCACAGGTTCGGCCTCACATGGAAAACTGTCCCCATCTTTGGGCGGGGGCACCGCAATACCAGCTCCTCCCTCTGGACCTCATGCAACGGAGAGCGATTCGCATCGTCGACTGCCAAGAGCTTTCAATTCGGCTATACTCTTTAGCGCTGCGTAGAGATGTGGCTTCGCTGTACATCTGTGTTGTGAGTGCTCTTAGGAATTGTTCGGACTGATTCCTCTCGCCTCTTTCCGCCACCGTCCTACGAGACAGAAATTTCCTCTCCATCATTTAGACGGCTGGCAGTCCACAACTGTACTTTTTCCAGGAACTTTCTGTCGCCTGCGGTATTTCCGAACCAATACGACCTTCAAACCTTCAAGAAAAGAGCGTATTCCTTTTTAAAAGGCCGGCAACGCATTTGTGACACCTCTGGTGTTGCGGATGTCCATGGGCGGCGGTAATCGCTTACCATGAGGCGATACGTTAGCTCGTTTGCCTACATTCCATAAAAAAGAAATGGGAAAGCCCCAATTTTATTAAATTTTGACATTTTACTCAGTACGTATGTTCCATACATAGTTAGTAAATTACTTCCCGTCCTGCAATACGGTAGTAGACTCCTTAGTTAAATTAGTTACTTTTATCGTCTGTCAAAAAGATAACTTTGTATGAAATACAAACTTGTGACATCACTGTTTTAGACCACTCAATTGAGCAATAAACACATTTCATTGAGAAATAAAAAGCTGTAATAATTATATTTTCCAAAACGTTTTGAGACAGACAGTTTTCAGAGAGACATAGTTATTTATTTACGATACAGTCAACTACTCTATATGACGATTCTATATATGACATCCTAAGACCCCATAAAAAAATGGCGATTTTTGTTGCGACCGTTGCGAGTTACGAGTTAAAACGGAATTTGAATATATTTTATGAATTCTCATTATACTAACCTAACAATTCAATCTGAATAAGCTATATAAAAGAGAAAAACACATCTTATATAAAAACAATTATGAACGTTTACTAGTTAGATCACGCGGTGGTGAACTACATTGCTAAAGCTGGGTGCTCCTTGTTATTAAATAACTTTTATCGACCTACGCCCCGCCGCGTCGCGTCGCTGTGCGTCCTCGCTACCGACCAATCCCCAAGCAGGGGAACTTATAACAAGAAAAATCTACAAACAAGCAATATCCAAAGAAATTAAAGCATAAAGAAATTGTAATATGTATTATTGGATATGCTTTGTGAGCATGTACTTGAAAAACAATGATGTTTGTGTATTGCTCAAGTGCTCAGCTCAGCTCAGTGCCAATGAAACAGTGCTACAGTAATGTAAACGTGATGATTAAAAACACTTTTTTTTTTAAATATTTTTTGTTACTCGTACTCTATAAACAAGCAACATAAAAAATATTAGAACGATAAACAAGGTATTATAAGTATTATTGCTTTGTTTTTATGACCGTCTATAGACGTAAAAGTGTAGATCTGAATGTTGTTACCAGATACTAGCTTTAGTTCTTAGTTTCGTTCACGTAATAATATATTTTTTTACGCAAGGTACAGTTTTTTTTTTAGATGACGTAGCTTGTCTTCTGTATCCTTTAAATAGAGATTACTTCAAATTTCAAATACTAGTGATCTGCTGAGACATACTGAAGTAAACTGTGGAACCCACATTGTCAAATGTAGCATAATGTGAGAAATGATTTACTTTATCTATTGAAAGAAAATAAAGCTTAAAGAAAAAATATTATTCTAAATAGTAAAAGATTTTTTGGCAACTTAGCTTTCAAAACAGAGCATAACAAGACGTTCATAATATTTTTATTCATGGCACTGTCTCAGATGCCTATAAAACGTGTTTCGCATAATAATGATAATACTATATTAAAATGGTTTAGACCGTGGCAAATGAAGAAGTTAGCTCCCGTCGTCACGCTGTCTAGGAACTAAATCCATATACATAAAATAAGTTAGAGGTTTTGAGAATATTAGGTACTTGTAAGGCATTTTCACTTTGTTTGATCGTTTGTGCGTATAATGTATTACCACAAAGCCGTACAGAATTGAAGTCAGCCAATGTATTTAGACTATTAGACGGAATTATCGGATTACGTAAGCCTTGCTCATTAAGTGGGTACTCATTTCAGGATCGCTTGGATATTTCATACAGTTAGATTTAGACAAAAAATTCGAGATCATGGAAGAACTAGTGAAACAATAAAATACCTACAATTCAAACATCCGAACGATCTTTTGTGACTAACGTGAACATTATCTCGTAAAGAAACGGAATCTCCGATATTAAACGTTATTCCGCATCTATCCTCTTTGGAAATGCCTGTGAGGGTCATCGTCCTTTAGCAGTCTCTTTTAACAATTTACTTAAAATCGAATCTTCTTTAGGACATTTTTTTTTAATCCCTATTGTATGATTTGGAAACTGGCTTGAGTTTCGTATCGAGGTTAGTTTGTAAAGTTAAAAAACGGGCGTACATCTAAGCATCAAGTACGTAGAAGGGGTAGGTGTGGAGAAAAAAGCCTCCACACGGTAAGATAAGGCACGCACGGCCGCCACTGCGAATTTCATCACGACCCTCCCTGTCTTGCGTCTTTATTTACTTAGTAGGGAAATATAGTACAGTATGTTGGCTTTTTAAAATAAAGCTGAGTTTGTTTATCTTTATTTTCCTTTAATGCCTTCTGGTTAAGTGTGGAATAAGGCTCATATTTTTATTTATTTATTCAAATTTTATGCACTTTGTACATCGGGCTATTTAATGCCCAAGGCATTTGCTACCAATCAATCTCTGAATCGTGTACATAATCAATAAAAATATACACTTACGTACTTAACATACATAAGCTAAAACTATTTTTTTCAATACATTGATTATTTTATATCCTTTAGAGAAATTTGCTTTTTGGTATGTTCTCGTAGATGGAAATCATGTCCAATTTTACACACTGATAATAATTTGCAAAAATATCTTGAGTTGTCTGTCGTATATAACTATTTTGTTTTGAATACTTATTTTGAATACTATATCTATACTAATATATAAAGCTAAAGAGTTTGTTTGTTTGAACACGCTAATCTCAGGAACCGCTGGTCCGATTTGTAAATTTCAGTGTTAGATAGCCCATTTATCGAGGAAGGCTATAGGCTATATATCATCACGCTAAGACTTACAGGAGCGGAGCAACAATGAAGAATGTTACAAAAACGGGGGAAAATTATCACGCTACGGGCAATAGGAGACGCAAACGGGGTTGCGTGGATCGGCTAGTTTATTATAAATATCTGTAGTAATTTCTATATTTTTAAAAAATTTACATTTATTATAGAAATACCTAGTAAAAATATTAGTTCGCCTACCTGCTTTCAAATTTTGCGGACATAATTAAGTATTCGTTACGTACACTTTACTTTACTTTACATTTTAATTTATTTCACTTCACGAAAAAATTTAATTTACATTACAAATCTAGAATAACACTAGTAACAAAGAAAGTGACACAACATATGTATTATTTTATTATCAAATCAAGTATATGGTGCTGTTCACCAGCCATCTGTTACAATCTACGCAAATTACGCCAATTTACATGATTCTACGAAATCAGTCACTTTGGTACGTCCCTGACATGTAAAGTAGCCATAATGTCAAACATTTTTATCGACTGCTTTTCACGAAAAATTTTGTACTCTTACATGAATCAGAATTTGTCAAAAAAAACTTGGAAAAAAAACATGAAAAACATGAATTAAGTTTAACTTTAATGTCTAAATGGAAAGCAATGGAGCAATGCTTGTAAATAATTAAAAGAAAAACACGTGGTCTAAATGCCACGCTTACTAGTCTGAAACATATATCAAGAAAGCGATTGTCTTGCTTATTTTTTATTTATTATGGATTCCCATTATGTAACAAAAAATAATTTAATTTATTGGTAAAACTTTTGCACGCGGCTTCGCTCACGCAGATTTTGAACTCCTGGTTTACCCCCTTAGGGGTGGAAATTCGAAAATTACTTTCTTACTGCTCACTTACGTTATATAAAGAACCTACATGCAAAATTTTAGGATTCTAGGTTCAGCGGTTTTTGCTGTGCGTTGGTTGATCTCTCTCTATACAGTCACTACCCTCTTTTTACCCGATTACGTCAAATCTAAAGAGGGTTCTGATTTTAACAGGCTATGTATGTTTACTTGTTCCCTTATAACTTCTTAACTTCTCATTAGAACTGGACAAATGAGGTGTCGTTAGAAGCGTCGTGATCGTCCTCTGGTTATAGGCTATATAATGTAATGTGTCACACACACATAAAGTACTAAATTAAAAAATAAATTTTAGATAAATATGTCGTGTTTGATATGATTGGAAAGGGCGTTACTTGTACATTTAAAAAATACATATATTATTGGCATATCACGCTAGTTTTATTTCCTATGCAGACGAATCAAAAATATTTATGGCTATCGAAAGCCCCTCCGACTGTGAGCTACTGCAGACTGACCTAAATAATTTCGATAAATATTGTATAAATAATAAATATTAACTAAATGTGTCCAAGTGTTTTGTAGTTAATTTTACCCGTAAATTAAACCCCATTCAGTTCTGCTACACTATTGCTAATGAGCCGTTTGCCTATGTTATCTCAATAAATGATTTCAAACTAATATACGATACACATATTGACTTCATCGTGAAAAAAATCAATAAAACCTTAGGTTTAATTATTAGATCAAATTCAAAAAATACAGCACTGGTACGGTGGTGCGCACTGGTACGCAGTATCCTCGAGTATGCGTCTGAGGTTCATATTCTGCATTATGGGGTATTGATATCGATCGTACTAAGTCCGTTCATAGGAAGTTTTTGAGATCAACGTAAAATGACAGCGATCGTGCTGTCGTGTTTCGTTGCCTCGTTGGTGAGCGCGAGACCGGAGGCCCAAAGATACAGAAGCATCACTAGCCCATCATGGTGTGGGTTACCATGCTATATTGCCCTATTGTCTGCATTCCACCACTCACCACTGCACACCACTCTTGGATTCTGCTAATGCTTTCCATCGGGTGGACTAGAGTAATTTCGACAGGGCCAAACATAAAAAAAAACTTGACCATCGATATGTGAAGAGATGTAGAAGGTAACATGATATTGTTATGTTGCTGAAAATTATTAACAGAGATGTAGATTGCTCCATTCTTCTCGAGAAAATTAACATCAGAGTACCGCATAATTTACGTTTTAGACACAATCTACCCTTGGCAGTACCTCGAGCAAGTATCAACTACCGCAAAAAATCATTACATATTATTCGAGCGAGTAGATGCATACCTAACTGTTATACATAAATTGAGCAGCGCGAGCAGCTTTTCAGATCCAAACCTTCATACGTCATAAAAAACGTGCTACAAATTTTTTTAATCCCAATACTACGAGCGTAACATTTCCTTTTTCTAAATCTTTCTTTTTTTTCTAATTCGTTTTAATTTTCTAGTGTTCTTATTAGATTTCGTAATTGTTCCTAAGTACTAATAAATGTTTTACATTCAAATCAATGAAATTCAATGAAAGTATTGAATCAATCATATTGAAAAAAATATATAGGTAGACTGTCTCCAGTTTTAACGGAAAAACGGACATTAAATATTTCTGATCAAAATGAAACGTAAAGTAAAAAAACTGATACAATCGCAATGTTGTTTTAAAGAACTAGAAATACCTAGAATAACCTATAGTTTCCTTATTAGGTAAGAGATTTCTATGTCTTGATAGTAATCGTATAGGATTGTGTGTAACCGGAGCTAGAGCGGTGTCCGATATCGACCAACCGCCCTACGCACACAACCTATATACCTAACCCAGTACTTACACAACTAGCTAATCTAACTATAGATATCAAGTAACCAATATTCATATAGAATTTCAAATTAATTTCTACCTATAATAAAAGCAACCGCTAATCTATACAAATAAATAAAATTGGAGTGTCTGTTTGTAATATTAAAATAACAGCTTTTTACTAAATTCATATGAATGTGCACGATACATGTAACGAAATAACATTTTTTAACTATTTTTTCTGTCTCTTTGTTCCAGTTAATCACTGGAACGGCTGGGCCGATTTTGACGGGACTTTCACTGGCAGATAGCTGATGATCTAAGGAGTAACTACTTTTTTTAGACTAGCTTCGTCCCGCGGCGTTACCCGCGATACGACAATAACCGCGGGTAAGACCGCGGGGTTAAGCTAGTTATATATTAAAATATTTTAGTTATTTCTAGCGGAGGACAAAGCTAGTATGATATATGTTCCTTTACATATTTTGCTAAACATAGCCTAAAATAGTGCGTGTAAATATTTTAATTGGAAGACCTTGGTTTTAAGCAAGTAATGTAAATGTTGTTCAATACTCTCTAGTATCTATTGTTTTAGGTTTATAACTACAATAAAGAATATGGAATTTGAATATGTTACTTTTTTTATAAGTTTTCCTCGAGTCATATTAGCAATACATTCTTTGTTCATTAGCAATTAGGATTGTCATGTTTACCTGAACCTAACAACGTGATTTGACGTAAGATGTACTTTTTAAAGCATCCCGTTGAAAACCAACTCGTTTATTAGTTTGTCATACAGTTACAGCAAAGAGGTGAATGGAACGACATCAAAAGATTTACACAAATGTATTGCATCTACATCTTTTTTAAGTTTTGTTGTTGTCAATAATGTTTTTCGTTCTTTTTTTCCTAATTAATGTTTAATGTAACAGAACTATGTTATGCGTTCGATAAAATGTTGCTTGCTGCAAACATGATCAGAGATTGTAAAATGCTTATCTACGTTTATTAGTTTGTCATACAGTTACAGCAAAGAGGTGAATGGGATGACATCAAAAATATTTACACAAATGTAATGCATCTACATCTTTTTTAATTTTTGTTGTTGTCAATAATGTTTTTGTACTTTTTTTCTTAATTTATGTTTAATGTAACAGAACTATGTTATGCGTTCGATAAAATGTTGCTTGCTGCAAACATGATCAGAGATTGTAAAATGCTTATCTAGAAATTAGCATTTATATTGAACAGCCTCATCCCGTAACTGTGTGTCATCCCATATCTCTGTGACAAGAGAGATATGCTGGGTAAGTTTAACTACTGCATTACTTAAAATGTATTATGTTAAAACTAGTGTATCAGAATATGCTCAATGATGTTACTGAATATACACAGCAGGCAATTAGTTTATTTAATAACTAGCCGAACCCCGCTGTCATTGTCGTACCGCGGGGTGAAGCTTGACTAAAAAAAGTAGCCTTAGTTACTCCTTATATCATCAGCTATCTATAAGTCCGGTTCGGTCCAGCCGTTCCAGAGATTAGACGGAACAGACAGACAGACAAAAATTGTAAAAATATTATTTTGGTATATGTAACCTGTATACATACATATGCATTTAGTAAAAACCGGTTATTTTAATATTACAAACAGACACTCAAATTTATTTATTTCTATAGATTAATTCGTTACTTTTTAGTTGGAATGAGAAATTACGTCATGAGTATCTTATATCCGTATCTTTTAGATGTACAATCTACTTGCAGTCTTTATGGAGGAGGATCGAACTAAGTGACGTGTAGTAGTTCCATATAGGCAATCGTTAGGGCTTTTACATAAAGAACTAACAGTAAAGTGGTAAGTTGGCATCGAACCAACTAAAGAGATGTGCTACTCCGTCAGAACTGTTTGGGTTTTTCTTGTCTATACAAATAAATGAAATCGATTGTTGTTTCAAATTTATCAGCTTTTCACTAAATGCATATGAAAGTACAAAGTAGGTACTACTACGGAATTTCCACTGGCAGATACCTGTTGTTATAAGGAGTAACTTAAATTGGGTTAACACTGAAATAGGGAATAATATGCGATTCAAAACAACAAAAACCTCGGATAACACAGCGAGTCGCAGCTAGTCACATCTATACAAATAAAAATTGGAGTGTCTGTTTGTAATATTCAAATAACTGCTTTATAATAATTGCATATGTATGTGCACGACACATGTAACGAAATAACATTTTTCAAATTTTTTGTCTGTCTGATTATTCCGGGTAATCTCTGGAACAGCTAGACCGATTTTGACGGGACTTTCCCTGGCAGACAGCTGATGATCTAAGGTGTAACTTAGGCTACTTTTTACTAGTAGGAAATATAAAAAAGGTTCAATACTAAGTGTCATGGCTAAGTGCGCGTCGGGCCATAAACACTATAGGATTTATTACTTTCGACTTTGAATAAATAGCAATTTCAGTGAATAGTTTTTTATTCACTGAAAACTAACACTAACACTGAAAAATAACTTTTATTTCAGCAAGTACCAAAAATTTATAGGATAAAACCCAAAAAAATGCTGTGTTTTCACGTATCAAAATACAAAACTTAACCGTTTGATGCGACAATTGGATATCATTTCACCTCGACAAAGCAATTTCGATGGCTTGCAACTTTTTGTTAAAGTTTCATCTATAAGCAAGTAAGTATGTTACGCAATTTGCACGGTATTGTGTACACATTGCAATACTTACTTATTTTAGTTCTACATATATTTTATTATTAAGTATTCTAAGACGCCTACAAGCCAGATGGCTTTATTTACACAAGATGACTGATAAGAGCTGGATGCTCTAGGCCAAAGATCGAACCGAGTGGCCTGCAATTGAAGAGGTTTATGTCCAACAGTGGACTAAGATAGATCTGAAGATAAATGAAGTAAATGTAGCAAAATTTCTTGATCCAATTTAATCAAATTTCTCCGTATACGATTAGTCGCATACTGAGTAATTTACTGAGACACGAAGTCACGCTTATCCACAAACTGTCTTTAAAATCAATTCTACAATTAGAAATAAATTACTAAATAATTTTGTTAAATTAATCAACAATAGGTTATTATTTCACTAGTTGCATTGATTTTAGTCTTGTAATTGTACAACCACATTTATAAATCTACTAGCCGACCCACGCAACCTCGTTTGCGTCTTCTATTGCCCGTAGCGTGATAATTTTCCCCCGTTTTCGAAATATTTTTCATTGGTGCTCCGCTCATATTAGTCCTAGCGTGATGATATATAGCCTATAGCCTTCCTCGATAAATGGGCTTTCTAACACTGAAAGAATTTTTCAAATCGGACAATCGGTTCCTGAGATTAGCGTGTTCAAACAAACAAACTCTTCAGCTTTATATATTAGTATAGATTAATATTTAAACTAATGCTAATAATTCATTTACATAAATACTAAAAGAGCCTACCCAAGCAACGTAAGGGTCGTTAAAATATCAATAGCCCCACATCAAATTTATAACCCTATAACAAACAGTTAATAAAGCGCAGAAACAATTGTCGGAACTGGTTGCAAAAGCTGAGACCTTGTTCTTTCAGAAACGAGTAGGTATTCTTCTATTGAAAAAAGAAAAACAAGTTTCTGAAGTCCTTGAACGAGAGACTTAGCCGCCCATAGATCGATGCGACATTTATCTATACAAGTAAATAAAATTGGAGTGTCTGTTTGTAATATTAAAATAACAGCTTTTTAATCAATGCATATGTATGTATACACGGTACATATACCAAAAATGTAGTTAAAAATGTTTTCTCTGTCTGTCTGTTTGTTCCGGATAATCTCTGGAACGGCTGGTCTGATTTTGACGGGACTTTCACTGGCAGGTAGCTGATGATCCAGGGAGTAACTTAGGCTACTTTTCTTAAACTAGCTTTGTCCCGCGGCGTTACCCGCGGTACAACAATATTCGCGGGTAACACCGCGGGGTTCAACTAGTAGTTCATAATTTGAGCACCAATTGTTTTTTTTTGGGTTTTTTTTGTACGCCAGTTAGCTGTACTATTAAGTGTTCCAGGATTATCCATTCTTTCTGTCCTGTATACATATACACGGTGCATATACCAAAAATGTATTTTTTACAATTTTTGTCTGTCTGTTTGATTCGGGTAATCTCTGCATAGGTAGCTAATGATATGGGGAGTAGTCTATATATAAAAATTAATCCCTATTTGTCTTGGTCACGACATTACGCGTGAACGGCTGAACCGATTTTGCTAATTTTTTTTTTGTTGGTTAGCCCATTTAGCGAGGAAGGTTTTAGGGTATGTAACATCACTCTACGACCAATAGGAGTCCGGTATCGACCGAAAATGTTGGGAAAATGGGAAACGTTTATTTCTTATGGAGAGACGCAAACGAAGTTGAGCGGGTCAGCTAGTATAATAGTATATAAAGTTAAATCATGAAACCATTTTACTTTAAAAATATTAAGACTATACTAAGCGATTATTAAATAAATACATACGTCGTGACATTTCATGACAGTAAAAAGAACGATCATAATTATAATGGCAAATAATATGGCCAAATCAATAAATAATCTGATTTTGACTATAAGAAAAGCTTAATGCAAGAGTACTTCATGATAAAGCTAAACAATGGTAATCATATCGTCAAATAGTTACATCATCTACAGTTAGAGGCGCTGATCGTTCTGTTCAACATGGCGGCGAAAGGGTAGCTAAAAGAATAACATAAAAGTATCTTACTATTTTTCATAAGCTTTTATATAGTGATCTACCTGTAATTTTAATAATAAAACCATTACGACGATTGAGATTACAAACAACTTCTAGAATTAAAGAACAAGGTCAGTTATCACGTTCACAAGTTGAATTACATCCATTGCCTGAAGTGGTCAATTCTAAGATTTGACCATAACACAATATTATAAGTTCACACACTTTTTATTGGGATTGTAACTTAAAATATCTTAGGAAAACTATACACTTATTACTATTACTTAAACCACTCTATAGCATCTCTGTAGCTAAACAAAAGAAAAGAAAAGCGTGCTAATAGAGATTCGCAAGCTTTTCGTTTTGGGGAGTTACGGGGTCATTGGCCTTTTTAAATTGAGTTTTCTCGTACTAAATACTAACTTTGAAAGGGTTAAATGTATTAATAAATATTCTGAGTCAGATTAAGTTACATGCATTGTTGAAATAAACTAGATTAGTGGTTGACCAAATGAAAATGGTCGTTATTACTCGCATTAGGAACTCTGCAACATGTAAAGATTTATTCTTAATAATTAATCTATCTTTGATGAAAAGTAACTATATAGGTATGCAAGAATAATGTATTTTTACACTGTCTCTTACTGCATTCGTATATATGTATTTTCGTAATTTTTACTCAATTATCTATATAATAAATTGGCAAGTTAATAAGGTTTTTGAACTTACCACGTACGCCACATACAGATTAGCGCGTGACCCGACTCCCGCCAATTCGGATCGATCACCGAAAACACAACGCATTTCACGGATAGCAAAGTAGTCCACGATCGATAATCATACAATACAAAGCCGTACGTACGGGCGCTGCATGAGGCACGCCGTGCATCCGACGCTCCTACCACACATATTATTCACAAGTTATTATTTTACACGCACGTCCACTCATGAGAAAAGCAACTTGAGACGACCGCAGCGTTCGAAACCTTAATACTTCCCTTCGCTGCAAATATAAGGTGACAGAATCGAAGACTGAGCCGATCGAATGATTACCTACGAGAAAATAATTTGCACTATTCTAAAGCTAATTACAATAATGAGCACATAGCGGTCACGTTCATTGAATACGTTATCGTAAAAAAATCTTAAGAAATGATCTTTGACATAGAAAAGAATTCTTTAAAAGTTTTAAAAACAACGACGCAGAGATACGAGAACTTAGTAACGCGTCTAGCGAATACCAAAATAATATGAACAATATGGGGACAGGAACTGGAGTCGCGTAATAATAAGAGTGCTTGCGTGGGGATGGTTCGGAGGGTGCATTGTGCACCGGCGAATTTTGGAAGGGCCCGCTCCAAAAGCCCTTGTTTGTTCCCCCCTGCACTTGCGCAAGATGCGAACCAGTTTTGATTTTTGTAAATCAACTCGTAAGTTAGACCGTTCACAAGGGGTCTTTCATCCCACCGTAACATACCGGTATCAAACAATTGCCGTACACCATTCATAAGTAATAACAATAAAAATAAGCTATGCTTAAATTTAATTTTGAGATCTTATCCATCCTTTTTGTAAGTCAGGCAAAAACCAGTCAAAGGGATTTAAAGGGCCTAGAATATCATACAGTTTTTAGAAAAAACTACAATTAAAAGTTCCATCAGAGTCACGGGCGACAGAGATCTAACGAATTTACTCAATATTTTTGGTCCTAAATCCAATTAAACTTCTATACGACCCATTGACCGAATAGTCAGTATCAAGAAAAGTCAATATGGTTAAGTTCTAGTATTCATTCTCTGTAATTATACCTAAGGGTGGTAGCATGCTTTGAATACCTTTACCCAAAGGATGGGAGCTATCACGTAGAAAAATATTTTTTTTAAATCCGACTAGCAACAGTTAGAATATGCGTTGCAACAGTTATAATATGCGTTTAGTACATTCAACCAACTCATAGGTAAATTACTTAGATGATTGTGAACAATTAAGTTAACGTCGAGATAGCCAGATCAGAATTCTATGTACTTAAGTTTACTTTACTGAGGTATAGATTAAAGTAATCTCTATCTCTCTATTACTTTTATAGTATGTAGAATTGCAGACATTGCTATTCTTTCCGCAACTTCCAATAAAATGGAAATAAATAAAAATCTCAAGTATACATCTATACAAAGTGTGTCTGAGTGTCTGTTTGTAATATTAAAATAACCGCTTTTTAGTAAATGCATATGCATGCAATGCATATGTATACACGGTACATATACCAATTTTTTATTTTTATTTTAGTCTGTCTGTCTGTCTGTTTGTTTCCGGTAATTTCTGGAAAGGCTGGACCGACTTTGATGGGACTTTCACTGATTATGGTGATCTAAGAAGTAACTTAGGCTACTTTTTTTAGACTAACTTTGTCTCACGGCGTTACCCGCGGTACGATAGTAAACGCGGGTAACACCGCGGGGTTCAGCTAGTTCTTACGTACTCGTACGTGCGAGTGAGAGAGTAAACATTTTTTAATACTACATGAATTTAGTGGGTATACTATTCAAATATGTGGTGCCATGTTATATGATATTGTTTTTTTGTTTACTGGTCGTCTACAAGTAAAATTTAATTTCAGAAATCATTCAATTTGAGGTCAAGTTTATAACTACTGCCATACCGATTAATCTCAAAATAAAGTCAAATTAATCCGGTCTGGCTGAACTTTAAAAGTATATCATTTAAAAGTATCACACGACAATTTGAAAGATTTCAAATCATAATAATAAAAGTGTTATTTTCTTAATGCGTCATAAATAAAAAATAATAATGCAGTTGATTTCATCCGATTTAAGTTTGTGAAGTGATCTTACTTCTACACAATACGATTCGTATGTGCTTGAAATCATTGAGCAAACAAATGTTATCAGACCTTTAAATGTGTTTCTGTATCTGCCTACATTATTGTCTTGCGTGGTTTCGTCTTTTTTAAAATGGGATGATAATGAAGTTTTTGTGTAATTAGTTGGACTAGCTGAACCCCGCAGTGTTAGACGCGGTTATCGTGGTACCGCGAGTAACGCCGCGGGACAAAGATAGTCTAAAAAAAGTAGCCTCAGCTACCTACCTGTGAAAATCCCGTCAAAATCGGTCCAACCGTTCCAGAGACTACTCGGAACAAACAGACAGACAGACCGACAGACAGACAGACAAGACAGACAGCCGGCCAACATTTTTTTAACTACATTTTTGGTATATGCAGCGTGTATTCATTTATTTGCATTTAGTAAAAAGCAGTTATTTTAATATTACAAGCAGACACTCCAATTTTATTTACTATTTTTTATTAATTATTTACTATACAAGATAGATGGAATATTCTGTGAATGCAGCTAGTTATTAAGTTTCACTATTACTATTATCATACCCATATAAGTCAGCATAATATGTTAAAATTGTATTAAATTTTGTGGTAATCAATAAAAAATATTATTATTATGAAATTATTATTACAGTTCTCTATTAAACCGAAATACCTATATGTATTTGCCGTATATTGTGTAACATAACGTAGTCTCGCAAGAAGTATCATGAGAGTCATGACTCCATGTATTCGATATTGTACTAAGCTTTTTATTTAATAAAATAGGATTATTACATTATGTGCCTGTAAGTTTCAACGTAAACAAGTTATTTTATCGATCCAATGTATTGTGGAGCGAACTTGCGGTTACATCCACATCGAATAAAATTAAAAAAAACATTTAAAATGATTTGCTTGTTTTAAGTCAATAGTATATTTTGTTCGATATTGATTACTGCTTCATGGACCATTAAGACTAATTATTTTTGATATAATATACAATTTTTTTTTTATTATATTTGTGACTAGCCGAACCCCGCGGTGTTACCCGCGGTTATCGTCATACTGCGAATAACAACGCGGACAAAGCTAGTCTAAAACATATAATGCATTTAGTAAATATCGGTTATTTTAAAATTACAAACAGACACTCCAATTTTAATTTGTATAGATTGATATGAAAATATTTATGTAGAAAAATGTTGAAAAGAACATTCTTTCCAGTGTCAGATTTTTTAAACCTTTCATAACTGTTACATTCTCTTGTGCGTACATTTGTTACCTAACTCCTCCTAAACAGCAAGAGCGATCAGGATGATTTTTTTTTTGTGTTTATTTCATTGGGTTTCTGGATGGCTTGAAACACACAATTGGAGCCAGTAGATGGCGCAGCTGTCGGTATGTTATTAATTTTGAGGCGGTACGAAGTTCGTCGGGTTTGTTAGGTAGGTATAATTTTGATTATTACACTATGTGCTGTCAACCGACTCAATGATGTAGACTTGTTGAAGCAATTTCTTCCAGGCAAACTTAGGATGGAAAAAATAGATTGCGAAAAGACGAATTCATGCGCAGTTTTGGTGGAAGAAGAAAAAAGAATATATAAAATAATTTTAAATAAAGAAAAATGTTGATTACAAATACACATTAACATATTGGTTGGTTGAAATGAATACATGCATACATAAATACAGTACCTATCTACATACACTTTCATTACGAAGAAATTTAACAGATTAAATATGTTTTCGGTAAATAATACATTAAAATGACAGGTACTGTTCTTTAACCACTTTTTTTTAAATATGCTAATATTTATCACACGTGATTGCCATTGTCAAAGCATTACATAGTCGGAAAACTTATACAGTAAACGACTTAGCCCATGTTCAGATGACGAGCGCTCAACGCGCGTTAGCGGAGTACACATGCTAACGCGCGTTGTTACATGATGTTGTTAACGCGCGTTAGCAAAACGCGCGTTGAGCGCTCGTCATCTGAACATGGCCTTATTGTAGAACCTGGTATAGTGAGTTGGTATTGCCTTTTTCCAAAGACTCAGGTGACCTCAGAGATATTGAATGTGTGTCACTGAGGAAAACAAAGCGTTCCTATAAATAAGGTGGCATACAGGATAGTAGTTAGTCTACTTCTATAAAGTATGGAAAGAATATGAGTACTCCGTGTAAGGCGTATTGGGAGTCTGTATTGATGTGTGCACCTGTGCACGGTTGTTGTTGTACCTGATTAAGTAATCAGGTTGCGAAATTCAGAAACATGATCATATTTGCGCAGTCTAAATAGTCCTATAGTCTGACAACTAATTCAACCTTTGAATTCAGTTCACCCTCGGGGTTGCGGAGGTCCGATGCCAGTCGCTCCGTGTAAAAACTAATATTCAGGTAAATCCTGTAGCACTAGTAGTTGACCCCAAATCTTGGGAATAATAAAGGCCAGGAAGATGATGATTTGCGAAGTCTAAATATGAATTTAACAGAAAGTTTTTAAGGTGTTCAAGTTTATCAAGTTGCTCTGCGGTGATATCGAGATAACAGACATCAGCATACTCGAGTATATAGAGGAGGGATAGTGCAAGTGCAATTTTAGTAGCCGTTTGAAGAAAATTGAAGTCTTCGTAAGGATCCTGTCAATGCAAATAATTTTCAGCTGGCCTCTTGCAAAAGTCGACTTCATTCACCCATGTAACATTACAGACGTAAACACAGGAATAGACCTATATTTTATATGTCTGAATTATTTTCCGATTATTTATTTTTACTCAATTATACTTTCACTAGTTATTGTCCGCGGCTTCGTCCGCGTAATAATAAACATGTCGGTAATCGCGGCAAATAGTAGCCTATGTGTTATTCTGATGTATAAGCTATACTACTGTTAAGTTTCACCAAAATCCGGTCAGTAGTTTTTGCGTGAAAGAGTAACAAAGATACATCCGTACTTACAAATTTTTGCGTTTATAATATTAGTATAGATTTACACAAAGATAACAGTTTTATTCCCCCATTCGAAATTAAACAAATCTAAATCTATACAAATAAATACAGACAAAATTTTTTTAACTACATTTTCGATATATGTAACGTAAAGTATCATATCTACACAAATAAATAAAATTGGAGTGTCTGTTTGTACTAATAAAATAACCCCTTTTATAAAATGTGAATGTGCTGGCCAATAAACGCGAACACAAAAGATATGGTCATTAAAATAATATATTTTTAAGCATATCGCAAGTATGTAAATATTATGTAATTTGGCAAGAAGTTGGGTGGCGCAGTACAAGTACCTACCTAAACGAAAAGGTCCGAGTGTATAATTAGTTGCTAGAGCATAATGACTTTTATTGCGATTATGAACTATGTACTTATTTTATCACCCTTGTCTAAATTGGTTTAAGGAACCAGCACCTATACTCATTGCTCATTTACACAAATAAATAAAATTGTAATGTCTGTTTATAATATTAAAAAACCGCTTTTTACTAGGTAAATGCACATGTACTTACGTATCCACGGTACATATATAAAAATATAATTTTTAAAATTTGTGTGTGTCTGTTTGTTCCAGTTAATCTCTGGAACGGCTGGTCCGATTTTGACCGATAGGTAGTTGATGTTATAAGGAGTAGCTTAGGCTACTTTTTTAGACTAGCTTCGCCCCGTGGCGTTACCTGGGAACGACAATAACCGCGGGTAACACCGCGGGACTCAGCTAGAAAGAATATTATATGCTAGCTGAACCCCGCGGTGTTCCCCGCGGTTATTGTTATACCGCGAAAAACATCAGCTACCTGCATGTGAAAGTCCCGTCAAAATCGGTCTAGCCGTTCCAGAGATTACCCGGAACAAACAGACAGACAGACACACAATTTTTTTTTAACTACATTTTAGGTATAGGATGTACCGTGGTATACATACATATATGCATTTAGTAAAAAGTATTTATTTTAATATTACAAACAGCCACTCCAATTTTATTTATTTGTATAGATGAGAAAGTAACTCTAAGTACTACTACTAAAACTACTAACCGATTTAAATAAAATTTTGTACATTTATAGTCTGGAGCCTGAGAAAGGCTACTTTGAAATGCGAAAAGCGTTAAAAGGGGGGATGAAAAGTTGTATAAATGTTACACAAAGTCACGATTCCACGCGGACGAAGTCTCAGGCACAGCTAGTTTCACATAAGTAATGCACTTTGGTTTAAAAAATATTAAAAAAGACAAGCTAATTATTTACTTCGGCCACATTAGAAACTGATGATTGAAAACCAGCTTCCAACAAAGAATATTAAATCTTGTTTAGAACTCTTCCAACGTACAAAAATTTCACTTTGTATGATAAAACTGTAATGTATAACAGTTGAACATTTAAATATTCTTTATTATGAATTTCAACAAAAAAGTAAATTCTACTTGGTCAAATCTATATCAGAAATGGGTGACACTTTTTATTTCTATAGTCTCCTCGGTTCTAATATTGGCATATTGATAGTTTCCGAACAAGATCCAACATTCTTTTTAAAACCAGGAGGTTTTTTTTGGAAACTAGGTTTCCATACAAGAAAATTTTGCCTTCTTTCATAAAAAAAAAGTCGTGTGGTGTCTTGGGACACCAGATAGGAATGACGTTCCTTATTAAAAATACATATGTATAAAATATACAAAAAACTTCATTCACGCTCTTTAAAAACCACAAAACTGTCTTAACATCTTTAATATATATAAAATGATTTAAAAAAATATATTATAAAAGTTCTATGCGAGATAAACAAAATAACTATTCAGGTATAAATTTTTTAATCTCTACTGATACAAGTTCTGTTTAGAGTTACATACAACTTACAGATTACTACGCTACACTAAATGTTTCGTTCGCTAAATAAATAAATAAATATTTCGGACATCTTGTTTTTTGTAAATACAACATATTCTACATAGAAAACATTCAAACTCCGAAGAAAACAAATATTTGAAGATCAAAGAAAAAAATTGATTTGACTCGGGGTTTGAACCCGAGACCTCAAGCACAACATTCGCATACGCTACCATTGTAACATCGAGGCATCAATCTTACGTTACGGACGTTTTTGCCGGCTAGGGTACTCCTCCGTAACGACCCATGGGGAAATTCTTTAAAAAAAATAAAGTTTTGGAAACTGGATTACAATCATTAGTATCCAATGTGGTCGTATGGTAATTATTGAAGAAAAAATCGGCCAAGTACGTGTAGAATCACGTTTAATATAGCTTCCGTGGTTATCTACCACAATAATGGGAACGAATATGTACCCAACATCTAAATATAACGGGGGTTTATTATTTCATTTTGTAAACATTTGACTTGACACAAACGGTTTCGTAAATAACGTACAATGGAACTAAATCGTTGACTATTAATCGTGAACTAAAAAAGATTACTTATTTACTTAACTGTTATAGTGTTCATTTTAAATTCGCATGCTATTATCGTGATTTTTCATCTCAAAATGCTACCGATTGGCTAAGATGGGAGGGGAAGTTACGCTCGACTCAAACAAAAATCAGTGATTTAAGACTTAATATCCCACAAATAAACCTTTAATGAATTGATTATTAAAGGTTTATTTGTTGTTAATAATAAATAATATGATTAACTTGATCGTTACTATAGTTTTATTTATTCTATTATTTTTAAACTGAAATGAATGAAATTGCCTCTAATAAAACTTCATTTGCAAATATACTTATTTTCTTTTAAATCATTGTAGAGATTTTAAAGTGAAGTTGGTTATATGTTTTCTTAAACCCAACTAACCTAATCACTCGCGTAGGTAGGTAGTGACTTTAATTCGGTAGTACCGCAACGACGACATCTCAAGTCTACCTCAAATTCGCCAAGCGTTGAAAGACATCCTCCAAAGTAGCTCGGTGCTTAGAGAAACAATCTGTTAGTGAAAACATTGGTTGAGAATTGTAAGTACACATATACTTACAACAGAACTCTTTTGTGAAATCCAAAGTTAATAAAAACATTTTTGTACGTACAGAATGTGTAACAATTGGTCAGTGTCTAATTAGTGTTGATGCTGAGCAAACAATATTTTTAATCCATTGCTTTTAATTTCGTATATTTCCGAACGAATAATATTTTGACATCATATTCCACGAGATGGCGCAACGTCCAGTTTCATCAATTCTATTCTCTCTGGTTTAGCGTTGCGCTAGTGTATCGATTTTGCGTATAACACACAGGGTTCCCAGATATAAAATTAAAGAAAAGAAAATAATTCGTAGAGGTAAAACCGCAAACCATTTACAGAAATAAAAAATCTATAGTGCTTTTAAAACTCATAGCTACGCATGTTAAAGTCTATATATTTTAACTTGAGCATTTTTATGTGTTAAATAATTTATTGTTGAAATCTTAATATACGGGCAACACTAAATGTCTATGAATTTGACCCCGAGGCTCGTGTCCGGAGCAGAAGGAGAGTGTGGTGTAGGGCCAGGCCCTTCGTTTTTTGATCATCATCTTGTTCAATATCGTGTAAAATGGGCACATAATAGGTACATTCAATATTTTTAAATACATTTCATAATAATTTACAACTACAATCCCAAACCGAACTGAATCTGTGGCAATAGAAATATATTACGGGCCATCAAAACCAGTTAGTAATGCTAAGAATACCATCCTGAGTTGCGCGTAATGATAATTTTATTCGTACAAAATTTTACATCAGTGATATTTCAAACTATTTGCGGTTGGTTATTTTGCTTTCTTTTTGTGATTAAATTACATACATTTAAATGCGGCAGAATATAATGTCCTCGGGATTTTGGTGAAAGTGTTGAAACAATGGTGTATCGATTATTTTTCGCTGACTAAATGTCATCCCGGTGCCGTAGTGTTAATATTAGAAGTCTATGTTTGTGACTACGATTACTATTGTCTAGGCATCTACGCGTTTTATATTAAGCATGGGAACTTCAATTTAGCTTGAGTGACCAAAATAGTGTCGACGTTTTTCATTCGGATAAATTCATTCGCTCCTTGACAATATCTATTTTCTGACCATTTCGTGAGTGGAATAAGAACAGTAAGATATAACTGAAAATAGTAGTAGCCCATTCCTATAGCATATTCTATTTATGTAAATAAATAGTGGAACTAAACTACATAATATATTTCTGATTAGAAATAAGTACTCGGAAATAAAGAAGAGTTACTTAAATTTATTAACGGTTTATATTGTCGTGATTAGTCTTATTTATTAACTTGTGTACATAAATAATTGTACTCCTGAAATAATTTGTTGACATTACTTTTACAAAAGATATTTTCAACAGTGTCATTCTAGGTTTTTAATTATACAAATTTGTCTTGTGTATTAAAATTATTAATAAACTTATATTTTTAAATCATAACATTGTAATGGTTTCGGCAATAATGTTATGGTAGTTATTATTTCAAAGTATTCAGTCAGCATATTTTAAGGTTTAAAATATTAGACAAAATGTTTGCTATCATTAAACGAAGCTTCACCTAAACGATTTTTTTTGTTACAGTTACATACTTAAAACATTGAAGAACTGTGCTCAAAGTTTACCCAGTAAGTTACCAATAAATCTGTGAAGTAAATAGATCTGTTTTAAAAATGGCCAATCCAAATCGTGAAAGTGTCAGTACTCGATTTTCTGATAACTATGATCTTAAAGAAGAACTGGGGAAAGGAGCATTCTCAATTGTGCGTCGGGCTGTGCAAAAGTCTACTGGTTACGAATTTGCGGCTAAAATAATTAACACCAAAAAGCTTTCAGCTAGAGACTTTCAGAAGTTGGAAAGAGAAGCGCGAATTTGTCGCAAGCTCCAGCATCCTAATATTGTAAGACTTCATGATTCCATTCAAGAAGAACATTTTCACTACCTTGTATTCGACTTAGTTACGGGTGGTGAATTATTCGAAGACATTGTAGCCAGAGAATTCTACTCTGAAGCTGATGCATCTCATTGCATACAACAGATTCTTGAATCTGTTCACCACTGTCATCACAATGGAGTGGTACATAGAGACTTGAAACCAGAAAATTTGTTGTTAGCCAGTAAAGCTAAAGGAGCTGCAGTGAAACTGGCTGACTTCGGATTAGCCATTGAAGTACAAGGCGATCAACAAGCATGGTTTGGCTTTGCTGGTACTCCAGGTTACTTATCACCTGAAGTTCTCAAAAAGGAACCCTATGGGAAACCCGTCGATATTTGGGCGTGCGGAGTAATTCTGTATATTTTGCTGGTTGGATATCCTCCATTTTGGGACGAAGATCAACATCGCCTTTACGGGCAAATTAAAGCCGGCGCTTATGATTATCCATCTCCAGAATGGGATACGGTAACACCTGAAGCTAAAAGTCTAATAAATCAAATGCTAACCGTAAATCCAAGCAAGAGAATCACAGCTTCTGAGGCGCTCAAACACCCATGGATCTGCCACCGCGAACGTGTTGCTTCTGTTATGCACAGGCAAGAAACCGTGGATTGCTTGAAGAAATTCAATGCTCGACGCAAATTGAAAGGTGCAATATTGACTACTATGCTTGCCACTCGTAACTTCTCTGGAAAATCTATGGTAAATAAGAAAGGAGATGGATCGCAAGTCAAAGAGTCAACTGATAGTAGTACGACGCTGGAGGATGATGATCTAGACAAAGATAAGAAGGGAGTTGATAGAGCATGTACTGTAATTTCAAAAGAACATGACGAAGATGCTTTAACAAAAGCAGACTCATTCGGCAAGGCCCGAGGAGATAGTAACGCCTCGTTACGCCGCGCAGAAATTATTAAGCTCACCGAAGTCCTCATAGATGCTATTAATAACGGGGACTGTGATACTTATTCCAAATTATGTGATCCGAATGTGACAGCATTTGATCCTGACGCTCTAGGAAATTTAGTGGAAGGGGTTGAATTCCATAAGTTCTTCATTTACAACACTCCTACTCACGTTAAAACCAATACGACGATTCTTAATCCTAGAGTGCATCTCCTTGGAGACGATGTAGCCGTTATAGCATACGTATGCGTAACGCAAAGTGTGGATGCCGAGGGACGACGAGCTACCCACCAGTCACAAGAAACACGTATCTGGCACAAACGCCACAACAAGTGGACAGCAATACATTTCCATCGCTCCTAACTAGTCCCCTCTTACGACTCTTCCGTACGCCAGAGAATAAGTCTCACCAATCAGAGTCACTTTAATGGCGACGCTGTTGCGGCTCTCATAACATTTTAAAAGTACTACATCAAAGAGACACGATAGATTGATCCTCTGTGTCGTACGATATAAAATTTATTATCCCATTCTGCTATAAAACTTACACGAATTTTATTAGATTCTTTGTAATCCCAAAACTTAAGTTAATTTACGCATAGGCAAATGTTATCTACACCAATATAAGCAATTTAAAGTGAATTCTTGTCCGGTAAAGTCACTAAATAAAATTTACTTGTGGCGAAAACGTGATACCGTTACATTCAATGCTTTGTGCTAGTTTAGTGTACAAAATTCTGATCTCTGACAAAATCGAAGGCATGTCAACGAATATCCAGGCAAAGTTGCTTAAATAAATTGAAATCTCATCATACACAGATCTGATACTAATGAATCTAATATTATTAGTGAATCAGCAAACATTTTCAAGATTTAGAATTATTAGCACATTTCTCAGTAAGTCTCTCTACATTTTTAACTATGAATGTTTTGTCGTGCTTAAAAATGGTGTTCTATTTGTTATCAAATACCTAGATAGTAAGATTTAAGTAACTAATAAAATATGCAGTTATTGGCACTATACACTTAGAAATTATTATTAAACATTGTCAGTCTTTAGTAGTATAATAAAGTTATCTCTTTCATCTATCTATTAGTAGATTATATTGAGTTAGGTTTTCTTCATCTATATGAATTTTATTTATGTGTTCAATAGAGCAGGATCAGTGTACTTATTCTATACTTTAAGTGGATTATATCAATTTCGTCAATTTTAGATTTTAAAATTAGTAACATTATTCTGCTTTGGCTTTTTTATCGAGCCCTTAGTGTGTGAGAAAATATTTCCTTTGCTTACTTACTGTTTCATTAAGCTGGACTGATTTATTTGCAATATCGGTTCTATACCTGATTGTCAAATCAAATTATACTTGATATAGCTTAGAATTTTAAAGTGATAACTGTGCAAGAGAATGGTCTGCATGTTGGTAATTGTATTAACTAAGAAGAGCTTTGTCAATAGTGATATTAATGTAATGGGGTAAAGTGTTTTTTGCACAGTTTCACTTAAGAGATGTGCTTTAACTATTGGATCTTTAACTGTAAGTCTGCAGTAAATTCAGTATTTCCTATAAATATAGTTAGATATAAAAATGACATTTAACCATGTTTTTTACAATTTTGTAATATATTTTAGTATAGTTAGCGAAACCTAATTTATCAACATCTTGGGAGTTGTAATATTAAAATGCATAATAAGGAAGATGACAACCTAGAACTTTTAATCAACTAATCATTGTGGTACTTTTACCGTAAACAGAGTACATTATTGTGCCATTATAATAAATTAGTGCCAATAACTGTAATAACTAAAAATGTATTCTAGTCTTTATTGTTATCTACGCATATTTAGTATTTAATCAACATTTTAAATTAATTTTGAAAATATATAAGTATATAAAATACTATATATATACAAAGATAGGTACATAAACTTACATTGTGTACATAGATATTGATTTGCACACTGCATGTTTTAAAGTGTCATCTTTGTCATTAGCTGAATAAAAAGTATTTTCCCTGAAAATATTTAATGAGGGTTTGTTGTATAGATCATGTTGAATTTATTTGATATTTTACTTGTATGAAACTAGTTTCTCAGCAGTAATATTGTAAAGCTAGAACTTGCTTATCGAGTTACCAATCTCCAAAAAGCATAAATAGTTATTTATAAATATGTGTTGTTCTGGCATGTCCTTGGCCAATAACATACACAAAGACATAACACAACTTGTTAGGTTTCTCAACCCAGTATGAACATCACATTTATGTAGGTTTAATATTAAGTTTTTATATGAGTTATAGTTTTTTGAATTTTATTTTTTTTGTTGTTAAATAGTAGTCTAACCACTAACATAAGTTTAGTGTCACTTTGTTTATCAATTTATATATTGTTTATATTTAGCTGAAAGTTTTTCATTCAGCCTATTGGGATCCCTTTAAATCCAATTTAAATGCTTAATTTTGTTAATTTATTTTTAATTGAAATACAAATAACAATTTCAAAACAAAATTATAATGTTCATCTGTAGTTCAAAGTAATTATTATTACTATGACTGTTTTTGAATAAAACATTTGTTTGGTATAAGCAAATGTTGCAATGAAACGAAGGATAAAACCTAAAATATAATGCAGTGTGAAATGCACAAATATTATGTATTTATATCTTCCATTAAACTTTCACAAGGACAGATATATTTTTAACCTATGTCAAAAAAGGAGATGGTTCTATGTTCCACTGTATGTATTTTTTTAGGTAATAATGTTTAGTCTTCCCTCAATAGTGTTCCAAATATAACTAAAATTAAAGGGATACCCATTCATGGCTACTATCAGCTTCAATTGAGATTTTTTAAGACTACATTAATGTTATCTGCTCTCTTCATATTGTTATGATGCACATTTACCTGTATTATATGCATGCATTTATCTCACTGGCTTTCACATTTAGGAAGAAGGGGACTTTTAAAATGACATTTAACTCTTTCTATTGGCTGCTTTTTATTATTACATATACAATGCCTACTTATATATAATTACCTATAAATAAATTGTTTTACATCACAAATGTACTTAAAACATTGCACTCCATGTTGCCATTTCAAACAATGTTCTACGTTAACGTGTTGTTTGTGATTGAGCAAGCTGTTTAAAATGGTTTCATGGGGTGAGTTATATACATAATATGGGTGCATTGCAATATGGGTACATTTTTAAAAAGTATATTAGAATAAAAAACCTTTTGTGTCATTTGAATTTAAAATTACTTAAGTAGTAAAATTGCTGATAATCATCAATAGAATTATATATTAATTATTCAACTAGTATTGTGTTAAATGTTTTCTAGCCAAACAAATATTTGTAAGGCTGTGTAGGCATGACATTGATATACATATTAGGGTGTTGCTAAGAGGATTTCAACAATATGTTTAGTCAGAAATACCAAATTACACCCTAAACTAGGTAAATGGCTAAATTAATTATGTTTTAAGCACATACTGAAGTGCATTAAACTTCTATGTGTGACTAACATCATTTAGGATTTGCTGTTTTTGTCAACAAGGCTAAGTTTGTTGTCAAATAATTTTCAAATGTGAAAGTGTAGATGTATTAAAGAATTATCAGTAATTGTATTCAACATAATTTTCTTGGACCTCTGCATTGCCGATTATCATGTAAAATTCTCTAAAATAAAGTTCTTTTGATCTACAATAAAACAATTTTTTTTTAAACACACCCATTTATCTAATAGTATGATACAAAATACAGGTACAAGCCTCTCAATTTCATCAATTATTTACATTGCTAATTTATCTACTTTATCATATAATACCATTAACACTAACAGCAAAGAATTGTCTATACTCAATAACTACAAAAGCCTACTTCAGGACATACCTTACATAGGGATGAGATACTTCATTTTTGAGTTGACACCTTTACAACCATCAACAGACACATTAAAATTCTTGAGCACATAACTAAGCTCCGAGTTATTTAGTTTTCTATCTCCTAATTCATGCTGCACACACTCTTTCAGATGGATGTCCAAAAGAGGCTTAAATTTTATATAACTTTTTAGTGCTCCTACATCAGAAAAGTTTTCAACTAGTTCACTTTCTAATGAAGGGTTACATCTCCTTTCAAAATTTTCATGATCCTCGTTGCAATTATATATTAGTATTACAATAATTTCTTTACTCATACTTTCACTCTTCTCAATTACAGTTTTTATTTGTTCCTTTACATCCACATCATTCACTGTTAAGTCGTCCACAATAATTAGAGACATTCTGCACATAATGAGTCCAAACATCAAATCTGTAGAAAATGTGTTCTTAAAAGTAGGCATAGTGTAATGGTAAACATTTGATCCTGTACCCATTGTCTCCAATAACAGTGAAGAAGTTAATGTTTTACCTACACCTGTCCCACCACTGAAAAACAATATTTTACTATTTGCTTCCTTCTCTAGTGTATTAATTATAAGATTAACTGCTTCTGTCTGTCCAAATAATCTACTTGAAAGAGTCTCTCTCAGGATATCTAAGTTCAACTGATCACAGCACTTTAAATTACGCACATGATAAGCGAAGAATGAAATGAAAATAGTCAAAACAATCGCTATTATCTTGAGATACTTGTCTGTGAAATTTCTAGGCTGCCTTCGTATATTTATATGAAACTTTTTAACCGTTGACTCTCGGTCCGAGTTTGATTTGTAGATAGAGGATAAAGGAGAAACACTGCTTCTTAAAGGGCTCAGTGTAGAACCACCAATCGTTTCATTATTGGAAATATCCATAACTTGTATTGATTGATTACTTAAATCAATATCCATTGGTTCACAACTTTTATCGTTACTTTCCATTTTTAATAAATAATTGGTTTACATAACCTATTAAAATGTTGAACTAATTATCTTAGCATGTTTAGTTTATAACAGATCATGGTCCATGTAACAGATCTGTATCATCTGTTATTCTCTTTTTTCCGAGACAGTGTAAGAATTTTAAATTTCAACCACCTTAGAATACGTCAAATCTGGCAATGAAACAGGTGGAGTTGTCAATCTAAAAATCATTTATATTTTTTTATGTATTAGCCACATTTCATTATCTGGATTTATCATAAATACTCAATAGAAACGTACGCTATTCAAAAAATCTAATCTATCAAAAAGTCATGGTCGGCTTCTATTCGTTTAAGGGGGTGATGTTGTGATCACGAAACATAGTTTTTTTTAAGGAACTTCAGAATTCTTAGAACATTAAACCAACACAACAAACAGAAACTGGTAGGTACAAACAGAACAGCTGACACCCCATACGTTTAGTTTGAAATTCTCATCAAAAGTTGTTTTTATAGACCACTTTGAAAATAAAACTGAGCGAAGGTGTAACCAATGTTAATAACAATGTATTATTTATAAGTGGTGAAAATACATTAAATCGTTACAATAGGTTTGATTCAGAACAAAAAAATATCTTACTAGTTGGCCTAAAAGTTTTGGCCACCAGCGTGAAGATTACAGAAGCTGCATTCGTTAGTAAAAAAACTAGTGAATATAATCTTTGTATTGCATTGCTGGAAGAAGTAGGTATGTAGATTTCAAGGATTTCAAGTAGGACTATGTAGAAAAATGAAAATTAGAAAAATTTCTTCCATCATCGTTAGGTCGAAAACTTTTCAGAGCACACTCATAGAATAAAGTGCTTATAATATGTAGGGGACCCATCATGTATTATTATCTATTATTTCCATTTGTTATTATAGATAGAGCAGCGGAGCCAGGCCTCCAGCAGTCCTTCGGTTTTTTTTTGTGTGTAGCTGGAAAAAGGAATTATATATATAGAACTCCGTCCAGGTAGCAATAAAGTAATTTACTAATGATGAGGAATTGCAGGTGGGCATGGCATGAAACCTCGTGGTAGCGTGGCGCGGTACCACTACGGATGAAATTAATAATAGTCACAAGTTAACAAAAATAAAAGACCCGAAGACGTTCTAGACAGATTAAAGCAGAAGTTAGCATTAAAATCACATAGACCAGCCGGATAAAAAAAAACACTTCAAATAAAAAACTATACTAAACTATCCATACCAATGAGAAAACATTCCATAGACATTTCACAAACAACAACAGCAACAATAATATAGAAACCCCAGCAGTACAGTACTTAGAATAGTTCTGGGCAGGTATCTGGGAGACAGAAATACATCATAACGGGGAAACATGATCTGAACTACACATCACTAAACCTAACCCAAGAGACCGAAATAGGTAACGTAGAAAGTAACTACCAAATCTGTAAAATAGAACAATGGAAAAAGAAAGCACTCCAGAAAGACAAAATAAGTAAAACTACTTACTTATCTAATGGATATAGCTGTTCCAAACACTCACAACCTACAAAAAACAATAGCAGAAAAAAAGCGTGCATTCTGGTGAAGGCAGATGGGTTACCACTTAAGCTTTTTACGATAATAGGAGACACAATCATATTATTATTACTTCCGTAATCCAAATATTAATCTTGGGTAAAAGCAATGAGTATGGTGACCACCACTCTTGAATTCTGCTTATGCTTTCCATCAGGCAGAGTGGAGTCATTTTGGCTGGGGTAAAAATAAAAAAAATCTTGGAACGGCTGGGCAGATTTTGATGGGTATTTCACTCGCATCACCACTGTTAGCCAAAATACAAACTATCCTTGCGTACCTAGACTCGGCTCGGCCATACTACCTCAGCCTCCTACCTTCTTTATTGTCCAATGCTCGCTGAAAGTATAGACTGTCATAAAAAATCTGAAAAGTTTGATTGATTGAAGGCAATAATGTTAGGAATATAGGGTCGATCGAATTAAAGAATTCTGATATTATTGTATAGCCTATTCATGGAGGAAGTTAAACGTAGGCAACATTAAGCTACCACCAATAGAATCGTGAACGTGAGTGAAAATATTGCAAAATACAGGCAAATCAACTTCCTTTTATGAGTCCAGCCAGCCCAAACTCAGTTTCTCTCTCTCTACTCCGATCACGCTTTCCGCCTGTTCAGCACACATTCACATAACGTGCAAAGTGTGTCCACTTTGAAAAACATAGTTATTTTTCGATTCGAAAAATCGGAACTGTACATTGAAATATTTCGATACATCGAACGAAAACATCGATGTTTTTTTTGTAAACATCGAGTACTTTTTCTTACATTATATAATATTAGCTGTTTGCGCGCGGCATTGCTCGCGTAGAAATATATTGTATGCATTAAATTCAAACTGTGTTAAAGTATGTGTAAATATCATTTTTTTAAATGTATCTATTTATTTTTGATCAATAGCTCAGTTAAAAGAACTTTCATACAACCATTAGACTCATATTTTAACCCCTTTAGGAACAGATTTCCCATAAATACTGATGTAAGTATTCATCTATTTGTTATCAGAAACATAAAGACGGACGGACTAATTATATGTATTAAATTAAAACTGTGTTAAAGTTTGTATAAATAATTTATTCATGTTTTTAAACTTTTTATTTATTTTTGATCAATAGCCAATTTCAAAGAACTTTCATACAAACATTCGACTCATATTTTAACCCCTTTAGGAACAGAATTCCCATAAACACTGATTTAAGAATTCATCTGTTTGTAATCAGAAACATAAAGACGGAAGTTTTTAGGCAGCTAAATTAAAAAACGACGGACTTCCAAACTAACCTCTATATGAAATGTCAATGCCGATTTCTCCCCTTATCTTTCAACCCCTATTTCACCCCCATCAGTTCTACGACCGATATGACCGGGCCACTGTCTTTTCAGCTAGCTTATTCTGTAGGTTATGTCGATGACCTTGATTCTCTGCCGAATCACCTCATTCCTGATGCGATACCTTAGAGAAACGTCGATCATAATCCTCTCCATAGAACGCTGAGCAATTTTGAACTTGTGAAACAGCCGTGTCGTTAGTTTCCACGTTTCGGTATACCATGACGGATAAGACGCGCTGATTGAAGACTTTCGTCTTTAGGCACTGTGGAAACGACAATAAAAAAACCCGACGAAATTTCCCAAACGCTGCCCAACCCGGCTGAATTTTCCTGTTCACCTCATCCTCAAATTGATTCTACCTAACTGCAGAGTCTGACCGAGGTACAGTCTGTCCGAGGTTCACCGAGGCCCGAGGTACAGGTGTATTTTTGTACAACTTTGAGAACGGCATCGTGTACTAAGACCGCTTCCAGTAGAACATGTTCGTTAAACATACGTATCTGCTCATTTTTAGAATTCCGTACCTCAAAATAAAAAAAACGGAACCTTTATATGATCACTTTGTTGTCCGTCTGTTGGGTAAAACCCTTTTTTCAGGAACGCGCGGAAGAAGAAATTTATATTAAACACTCAGATCTACTTTCCCTAAGAGCTGTGAAAAAATCACACTTCTAAACCAACGCAATTAAAAGATACAGCCATTTATGCTGCACATTTTGGACACTCGCAAAAGAACCAAAACCTACAGGGTACTCCCGTGAACTCAGAATCTTGAAATTTGGTAGTATGAAGCAAAGTCTCATTGCACAGATAAATTTTTAGTAACATCATATAATATACCTACAGGTTTTTATGGAACCCTCGGTGCGCAAGTCCGACTCGCACTTGGTCGGGTTTTTATAACCAGTAGCCTAAAAAAATTTCATGTTTTCAACTTAAAAATGACGAACTTCCGTACAAACTTTCAACCCTTATTTCACCCACAAAAATAAAACCGACTTCAAGGTTTGACTCGATTTCTCTTGGATGCCATCATCAGATCTTAGTGTCCTTATCATGGTACCACCGTTGGGATCTCCTTTCCATGAAAAAAGAATCATCAAAATCGGTTCATAAACGACAAAGTTATCTGCGAACACACATAAAAAAACGAAAAAATGTATACAGTCGAATTGAGAAACCTCCTCCTTTTTTGAAGTCGTTTAAAAATGACGGGTTACATAAATAAAATTTAACCCTATTTCACCTCCTTAGGGTTAGAATATGTAGAAACGCTTAAATAGATATCTATTCATTTTTAATCAATAGCCCAAAATTAAAGTTTCATGGTACTAATTTAAAAAATAACAGACTTCCACACAAACTGTGAACCTGTATTTCACCACTTTAGGGATAGAATATCCAGAAACGCTTAAATACGTCTCTACTTTTTTAATCAGTAGCACAGGATTCAGTTTTTAATGTTTCTAACTTAAAAAACTTTACCTTACAAACTTTCAACCCCTATTATACACCTTAGGGGTAGAATATCCAGAAACGCTGAAATACGCAGTTACTCATTTTTAATTAGCAGCCTAAAAGTAAAGTTTCAGGTTCCTAATTTAAAAAATGACGGACTTCCATAGAAACTTTCAACTCCTATTTCACCCTGTTAGGGGTAGAAATTCCAAAATTCCTTTCTCAGTGGGTGTTTTCTCAATTAAACGATTCTACTCACCAAATTTCATAGCCCTAACTATACTAGTTTACGCTCGGCGATGATGAGTCAGTCAGTCAGCCAGGACTTGTTATTTCATTTACACTAATATATAAAGCTGAAGAGTTAGTTTGTTTGAACACGCTAATCTCAGGAACCGCTGGTCCGATTTAAAAAATCTTTCAGTGTTGGATAGTACATTTATCGAGGAAGGCTATAGGCTATATATCATCACGCTCGGTCTAATAGGAGCGGAGCACCAATGAAAAACGTTTCGAAAACGGGGAAAAATTATCACGCTACGGGCAATAGGAGACGCAAACGAGGTTGCGTGGGTCAGCTAGTAAATATAGAAGATTTCAAAGTGATACAGAAAATTTCGCGCGTGAATTTTTTGTGAATGTTTTAAAGGGGTTTAAATCCATTTTTTTATTAGAGTTTAGATTATAATCTTTCATAAAATAATAGATCAAACCCTTTCATAATCTGGCAGAACGTAATCAATCAATTATTTATTTGCGGAAACATAGGTTATTTCCAAATCTTATGTTTATTTTAGAGTTACACTTTGTCCTACCACATTATGAGGTGTGCAAATATTGTAAAGTATCGATTGATATTTACATTGAAAATGTATATTGGAAAGTAATTCATGCGCTGGTATGATATTTGAATGCATGTATACAGAAACTAGCCGACCCACGCAACCACGTTTGCGTCTCCTATTGCCCGTAGCGTGATAATTTTCCCCCGTTTTTGAAACGTTTTTCATTGCTGCTCCGCACCTATTGGTCCGAGCGTGATGTTATATAGCCTATAGCCTTCCTCGATAAATGTACTATCCAACACTGAAAGAATTTTTCAAATCGGACCAGCGGTTCCTGAGATTAGCGTGTTCAAACAAACAAACAAACTCTTCAGCTTTATATATTAGTATAGATAGATGTCATAAGTTAAATTATTGAAACACTTAAAATTATCAAAATATATAAATTAATTTCAGATGGTACAAACACAGGTAGATAAAATTGACCAAGAAAATTAAAAATTAGTTAAATTTGATTGAAATTGGACGGTAACATTAGAGCAAATATTGTAACATTTGTAAATAGGTATTGAAATTTTCGATGTATCGATGTAAATCGAATATCCGCCCTTTATAGAGTGTGCCATACTCTATGGCAAGGAAGAAGAGGTCATTGTGCTCTGTTCTACGAGCCTACAACTGTCACGAATGGAAACAACAAAAATAACGTTAATTTCGAAATGGGAGATAAAAATGGTCATCAAAATGTTGTTAACAAATCAACCCCTCCACCAACTAATAAAAAAGTGCGGAATCCGTTTGATAAAGCCTTAATTGATAAGTTGCACAAGCCAATATGCAGGTCAGTACAAATTTAATATATGGCACAGAACGTAAACTGTTTAACTAATTGTATAAAGTGGTTCCTAATGTCTAATGTTATTTTGTTGTATAGTCCTGGAATGTGTAAAATATACAAGAAGAAGAGTAGCGGTTCGTTCCGATGGGATATTGATCAAGCATGCACGCTTGTGCCCGCGGATATCGTCGTGTGCAACAGTCAATTTGAACCTTCACCCGATCCTGCTTTGGAAAAGATAGCTGAAGAAGCCACTGACAGGTAGAAACATAAAATGTCTGATATGAATTCCAAATTGTATGAAAAACAAAATTTTCAGCCATTGTTGTTTTCCAAACATACTAAGTTAATTAATGTGTGTAGCTATTTGTATGTATTTGTACGAGCATGCATAAATTAATAGCATGTGTTATCCCTTATATAAAGTGTTCATTAAAATACCCAATATTTGTAGCCTAAAATCATTGCATTAATTTACAGACAGTGGTTACTGACTCAATGAATATTTTATATTTAAAAACATAGTATGTTTATACAGTCTTAAATTTGTGCTTGATTTCAATTACTTAAAAGACTAATGCTTATTAATAGATATATTCAGGTATAGACATAAGGATAATTTTCAGATTTTAATAATACCTGTAATAGTTGTGTTAACCAATAAATAATAGCAAGTATATAGGTAATATCCTCATTCATTTACTCATTGGGCAATCCATTGTTACGTCAACATATTATATCTATTAAATATAATTTCTTGTCATGTTGTTGCTCATTATGAACTTTGAAACTTCCTATCCATTTTTTTAAATATGTGTTTTGCTAATGCCTAAGATAGGATAAATAGCATCATGCTTACATCAATAGGATCAGAGTATGATTGAAAAGATATGCAAGTGAAGTTGTGTAGGTCAGCCAGTGAAATATGAAAATCCAACCACTCTGAAAAGTAATGTTATTTATACGAAAAACAAAAGCTTTTAGACACAACAGTAGACTTCCTACATATACATATACTATTCAAATAAATAGAATTGGAGTGGCTGTTTGTAGTATTAAAATAATTGCTTTTTACTATATGCATATTATGTATGAATACACAGCGTGTATACCAAAATAGCATTTTTTTTCAATTTTTGTCTGTTGGTCTATTTGTTTCGGGTAATCTCTGGAACAGCTGGACCGATTTTGGCGAGACTTTCAATGGCAGATAGCTAATGATCTAAGAAGTAACTTAAGCAACTTTTTTTAGACTAAGTTTGTCCCGTGTATGTTACCTGCAGTATGGCAATAAACAGGGGTAACACCTCAATAACTTCCTAATCTCACACATCATTGTCTAATCTCAAACTAGACAGAGCCTGTGCTATGGGAACCAAACACCTGATAAATTACACTCCACACAATAAAGGGTTAGGCTCATTACAGTTTTGAATCACTAGCTGTTGCTCCCGGCTACGCCCGCGTGTTTGTCGATTATTGCGCTAAATAGTAGTCTTATGAGTTAGCCTGATGAATAAGCTATATTACTGTAAAGTTTCATCCAAATCTGTTCAGTAGTTTTTGCATGACAAGCATACACACTCACAAACTTTCACCTTTATAATATTATATTGGATGATAATAATATGATAATTTAGACATCTTAGACAATGCCTCTTTATTTAAAACTAGAACCCCATGGTGTTACTCGCAGTATGACTTAAGCTAGCTTAAGTTAAGTTAGCCACAGAATAGACAGAGAAAACTTTAAAAAAATGATTTTACGGATGTAAGTTTTGTATATACTTGCATTTAGTGAAAAGCTGTTTATTTTAAATAACAAATAGACCTCTGCTTAGGAAGGAAGTTTGGCTTGCTACACAACACCGGCCCGACACATTAGTTCTTTATATAGTTTCATTGAAATATCCTTCTCTGCTCTTATGATGTTGTGCTGCATAGTTTTCTCCCTTAGTTGACTTTTACGAAATGCACAGAATCATTAGAGGTGGTGACACTTCACAGCATACTCATTGCTAATGCAGACAATGCAGCATGGTGACCCAAACCATGGTAGCCTAGTGATGTTTCTGCATCATTGGGTCTCCGTTCTCGCAATCACTAACGAAACACGACAGCACGAACGCTATCATTTTACGTTGATGATTTTTTTATCACTGTCATCACTATCTTTACATAGTATAAAAAGAAAATCACTTCCGCTGTCTGTCTGTCCTGTCTGCTTAGATAGTTAAAACTACGCAACGGATTTTGATGCAGTATTGTATATTACATGAACACTGATAGTTTTTGAGGTTTTTAATGTGATGTCGTAAATAAATACATTTTTTTTGCGCTTACATTCCAAACGCTGGCTGAAACCTATGAGATAGATGAAAATAATGTACTGCAGTATTGCATGCCTTAAAAAGATCTACAATTAAGTCCGCGATGGTACATGTCTATCTCTTAGAAATTACCCACAATAACCATTTTTATTCCTCTTTATGAGAAAAAAAGGTTTATTTAGGATTTTAAATAAAACAGCGTTAATCGTTATTCAATTAAGTACCTTAAATACATTGTGCATTTAATATAAATCAATGTGGCCTTTTACAGTATGTAATTTAAATGAAAACATTCGAAGAAATTACAGATTAAAAATGCACGAATCGTGTCGTCGGTGAGTGCATCTGAAATCCAACCGTGCGAAGCCGGGGCGGGTCGCTAGTAAACTGTAAGAAAAACTTGAGACATACTATACCAACCTGTAGTAGGTTGATATAGGGTCTGTGTAAAATTTTCCTTCTTTTCGCAGAGCTGATGTCCTGGTTTGCTCAGTTCTTGTAATAAGCAAATTGGTTTAAAAAAGTTTAATAATTTCAGATTTTTCTCCCAAGAGATGGTGATGCCTAGTCCTGTAGTAGAACCATCGAAAAAAGTGAAACCTTTGCTTCAGACATCTTGTGATGCAAGTATCCAAATTGATAGTCTCATCCAAGAGAAGCTTGTAGTGACGAAAGAAGGTAAGTTTTAAGTTTTTTTGTGACTGATCAATGTAGAGATTCAGTGTTGAAGGGCAGGAATTTCCGACTTAGTTGTTGTAATATTTCCAATTAAAACACTGTTTAATCGTAGTATATTTTATGTTTTATTCGGATTAAAAATCTTAAAGTATTTTACACAAGTTCCTCCTTAATGTTCAATCGCAAAAGTCCCCTATGACAAGTGAGTGAGTCAATGACCTACTGTCTGAATGAATCAATCACTCCTTGATTAATATCATTCTATTACATCATACCCCTTTCATTAAAAAAAATTACAAAAAAAAAAAAAATCAAAACATGACTTCATACTCTATTTAAATGAAAACAACAAAAAAAAAATAACTACCTAGTTATTAAGTTATGTTTGTATGATATTACACTGGTAAGTAGGCACCTACATTATGAATGTATTGATACAATATTCTATTATACTGTATGAATTAAAGCAAAACCCTAAAGAAACATTACCATATAACATTCATGGTACTTAATATTCTTCATATGCATATACAACAATTACTTTATGTTTGTATGTTACACAATAGGTATATGTTTATGACATAAAACATAATCCTTACATTTCCATATATATAATAAGCTAATACACAAATTAACCTAATACTGCACAGAACCACACACCCAAGTTCATCAAATTATTGAGATCTTATGTGATAAGATGTTCTAGTATAAACACAATCCTCAGCATCTTTGACATCATAAGATCTGTTATTATTAACTTTTACAATTTTACCCAAATACCATTTACATTTTGTTGGATCTTTTAAGAACCATACACCTTGATTAACACTAAATTTATCCTTAATTTTCACTTTCTTATTGTAGTTATTTTCATTTCTATGTATTACTTTACTAAATTCCATGTTTACATTCTTATTTAACTTAGGCTCTAAATATCTATGAGTGGATGGTAGCTTAGTTTTCAGGTTTCTATTCATAATTAATTGAGCTGGTGAAAAATGTGTTCCTGAAACTGGTGATGACCTATACTGCAATAATGCTAGTCTATAGTCAGTCTTATCTTCATGACATTTTATTAACAATTTCTTAGCAATTTGAACACCTCGCTCTGCCATACCATTAGACTGTGGGTATCGTGGACTTGAGCAAGTGAATTTGAAACCCCAGTCACTTGCAAATTTGGTACATTGTAAAGAGTCAAATGGAACATGATCTGATACTATTTCTGATGGTATGCCAAAGCAACAAAAAATATCAATCAGTGCATTTATTACTGATTGTGCTGACTTGCTAGATAATTTTTTTATGTCTAACCACTTTGACATGTAATCATATACCACAAGATAGCTGTTCTTTCTGAAATCCATGATATCCACACCAATTTTTGAAAAAGGTAAATAACCTAGTCACAAATCATGAACAAAATTATCATCATCCTGCTGATCTGATTTTTCTACTAAATTCACTGATTTACTTTTACAACCTATTGCAAAATGATTCAATTTATGACATTTAGCACACACTTTGCCAAAAGCAGGACACTGTCTAGGCCCATGCTGTCTATTACATTTTAAACATTGATAAAGATATAACCCCTTATTTTTATTGTTAACTTGACTTTTATTATTAAATGTACTCTTAAAATACTTATCTTCTCGCCTATTTTGGAAGCCCTTGTCACTTGTTTTGTGAAGTACATCTACTGTCACAGCATCCTCTTGTTTTGACATCACTCTCACATGTTCCTTAGCTAACTCTGTGGATCTGCATTTGTCAACCGCTTTTTCAAGTGATAATCCGCTATCTTCCAAAAGCCTTTGCTGTACTTTCTTGTCATACACTCCCATTACAATCCTGTCTCTCAACATTCTTGCTTCATCTTTGAAGTTGCAATTCTTAACAAGTCTTCTCAGTTCACTGTAAAAGTTATCAAATGTTTCACCTTCGTGCTGGTCACGTTTATAGAAATTAAATGTGCTGATGAGTTCGTTCTGTTTGGGTTCAAAATACTGATCAAATAGTAACAGCAACTGATCAAACTTATGATTTTCTTCATTACCTTTAAGAACATTGAAGTAAAGATCTTGGCCCTCCTGCCCTATGCAGTTGAGCAAAATGGCCGCCTTCCTTGCGTCTGAAGTTTTCTCCAACCCAGCTGCTGATATGAACACTTTAAGCTGTTGTTTGAACCCTTTCCACCTGGGCACCATTTCTTCGATTATATCTAGTTTTAGTGGTGTCGGCATTCTATATTCGATGGATGACCCCATTTCCACGTCACAAATTAAGTGTTCGACGTCTTCCACTTTATTCTTTTCTGTACCCATAAATAATACTTTGTAGGTTCAGTAACGGCTGCGCCATGTAATATTTCCAATTAAAACACTGTTTAATCGTAGTATATTTTATGTTTTATTCGGATTAAAAATCTTAAAGTATTTTACACAAGTTCCTCCTTAATGTTCAATCGCAAAAGTCCCCTATGACAAGTGAGTGAGTCAATGACCTACTGTCTGAATGAATCAATCACTCCTTGATTAATATCATTCTATTACAGTTGTTACTTATCGTTATATAATACCCAAATTACATGAAATCTGAATAAATTGTAGCTTATGTGTTATTCTTATGTAAAAGCTGTATTACAATGAAATTATATCTAAATCCGTTCTGTAGTTTTGCGTGAAAGAGTAACTTGTAACTCGTAACGTAAGAAAATTGTAGTTAGCAGAGCCACGCTGATTTCAGCACGAACGGGCCGGCTCGACCGGGGCGGTACTACCCCTCGCACAGAAAATCAACGTAAAATGACAGCGATCATGCTGTCGTGTTTCGTTGGTGAGTGCGAGACCGGAGGCCCAATGATGCAGATGCATCACTAGCCCGCCATAGTGTGGGTCACCATACTGCATTGTTGCATTGTCTGCATTCGCAGTATGGTGACCACTTGTCTTGGATTCTGCTTATGCTTTACATCAGGCAGAGTAGAGTCATTTTGGCAGGGCCAAACATAAAAAAAAAAGAAAGAAAAAACAAACATCCATACATCTATCCTTACAAACTTTCGCATTATAGCATCAGTAGAATTGTAATGTTAAAAATATGTTCCTGTACTATATTTTTAAAATATGTCTGCCAAAGATACTATGCCTGAATGAAAACAAGAACAAAATCCAAGAGTGGTGATCACCATACTCCACACCACACCACCCTACAATATGGCGGCCTAGGAAGATGCTTTTCACGCCCCCTTAAAAGGATTCTAGAGGATCATGGAAAACAACTATTATGCAATTAACAACTAATTCTATACTTATAAAATAAAGGAATATGGTCATCCAATATATAAACATTGTAAACAGTCCCGAAGCCACCGAGTCCCTTGAGCCCCTGCAGTTGCGTAGAGATGTCGCCTCTATGGCAGTACTCTATCGCCTGTATCACGGAGAGTGTTCTGAAGAGCTCTTCCAACTGGTCTCTCCCTCCCCCTTCCTTTACAGAACAACACGCGCCGGCCTTGGAAGTCACCGCTTCAGAGTGGTAGACATTCGATTTCGTACTGATCGCTTCGGTTCCTCCTTTCTGTGCCGAGCGGTCAAAACCTGGAACTCACTTCCAGCGTACGTGTTTCCCTCCCACTATGATCCCGGGTCCTTTAAGCGGGGCGTAAAAAAGCATATCACTAGGCGGCCATAGTGTGAGTCACCATGTTGCAATGTCCTTATTCGCATTGAGGATGGTGACCACTGCGCAGAGCAGAGTCATTTTGGCGCAGCTAAAGTATAAAAAAAAAATGAAATCATGCCTGATGGAGAATTTTATTAAAATAAGCCTATCAATGTGATCATAAATGTTTAGTGAGCAGCTAATTCAATTATTTTTCAATCGATATAACTGTTCAGATGCTCAGGTTTAATAACCTGAAAAATCTTTACAAAAACAAGACTTGCTAATAAATAGGTAAAAATTGTCTTATCCTACATGTAGGAAACACTATCAAAGTTATTACATGTGTTAGTACATCTGAATATCTTTTTGTGATCTATAATTAAACCACATTAACTGCTTTTTGACAAAAATACAAAAAAATACCCAATAGAGCTATCATAAAGTAAGTAAATAAAATATGAATAGGCCATAAATTAATGTAATTTCAATTTGTTTATTTTACTGATTGTGGCAAAATACTGTCTACTACTGATGCGTTGAGTCTCCTATTGCGATTAATTCACTATGATAATATTTAAGTGGGGTTATTAAAGCCATTATGATCGTTATCCAAAGCTTTTGTCGCAGCCAAACATTTTTTTCGTCGTACACTTAGCGCTCCTACGTACAATGCCGACGTTCATAATATGACCACAGCCTTACAGTCTTATTAGGGTTTCGAAAAATATAATAATTAGGTAATTGAACTAAATTATGTATCGATTATGATTTTTACGTGTATAATGTTTATAGTTTCAGCACAAACCATTCTCACATTGCCTCCAGAGCTACCACCTGAACTTGAAAATCTTCTAAAACCATTCTGCACTTACACACAGGTAAACACTGATGTATAAATATGTATTTTTTCTAGTTGTTTAACATTAATAATGTAAAAAGAAATCTTAATTAAGTTTGGATAAATCATTCAAACACAAACTTCGTTTGAAGATTGTAATTGATACACAAAATTGATATTTCATAGTATGCATGTATTTATTTACAATAAAAGTATATATGTCTTTATATCTGTTATATGTATTTATATCTGTTGTCTTAAACACAAGCTCTGCCTAGCTTGGGACTACATGGCGTGGTGTATTAGATGTGCGAAATATTTATTTATTTTATTTTTAAAGTGGTTTCAATACTTTTTTTTGTCAGAATGCGTTCAATGCAAACAAAAGCACAGACCGGCTCCAAGTTTAAACAGAAAACTTTACAAATGTGTGTCATACACAAATTGTTTTTCTAAGTTTGGGTGTTCTTTGTATACACGAGGCACATTCACATTACAAACACACATACATGAAACATGTATGTGTGTTTGTAATGTGAATGTGCCTCGTGACAGAATATATTCATAGTGAGATTTTTTTTAAAGATAAGAATCACAAACAAAAGATCCTCGATATCTCTTATTCAGAAAACATTAAATACAAGTGTTCGTAGGCGGTACGGTTTTTCGCGGCTCACTATGCATGAGATCAAGTTTAATCAATCAGGGTGGGATCAACTTGAGTAGTGAAAGTGATTCACTTAAAGAGAAAGTCCCAATAGGTCTCAATCTCTTGCTTTCTTTTTCTCTTTCTGGCTAAAGCAGTCTCGAACGGTTTTTAACTAACCTGCCCCCCCTAGCCAAGTTGCGAGCGTTCTTCTTTCTGCAATCGTTAACGCCTACATTCTCGTGTGTCTTTGGCTAATCTTAGACAAAGTATTAGCCAATGACACACGAGAGTTTAGTCGTTAACGATTGCAGAACGAAGAACGCTTGCAACTTAGCTAGGCGGGCTGATATGCTTACGCAAGTACGCCTTCGAGCGAAGTGCACATAATGCAAGAGCTAACCTACCTAGGGTTACAATAATCTCCATTCCACAATCTAAACTGCAAGTAATTTCTAATATGTATAGCTTAATTAGCTAGCTAGCGAAATTGGTCCAGTCGTGACCAAGGAAAATATTAATCAACTAGTTGCACTGCGCAGTGTTACCCGCGTTTATTGTTGTACCGGGACAAAGCTAGTCTAAAAAAAGTAGCGTAAGTTACTCCCTGAATCATCAGCTACCTGCCAGTGAAAGTCCCGTCAAATTCGGACCAGCCGTTCCAGAGGTTACCCAAAACAAAAAGATAGACAAAAAAATTGAAAAATGTTATTTTGGTACATGTATCGTGTATACATACATATGCATTTATTTAAAAGCGGTTATTTAAATATTACAAACAGACACTCCAATTTCATTTATTTGCATACATTTATACATACTTACTTAATATAGGTAACATACTTTTGAACCTTTTCGGTGACTTAATATTCTTAGCTGTCGCCTACTTTTATTTCAGGATCAAGACATATCTGGTGAATATGAAATCACTGCAAACGGCTCGCTCCGAAGAAAACTCTTCTTTGAAGAGCACAGTGATATGGAGCAGTATGATTCAGAGCAAACAGATGACGAGATACACGTAGAACCACGCCCACCTTCCAGTTACGAAGCTCATACACCTGTTGTATTCAGTCCGGATCTTGTAAGTGTTTAATTTTAGTTAAACGTGCGTTTTAGCACTTATACATACAGAAAAAATGCTTATACACTTACATTATATTATGTTCTTAATATTGAGTTATTAATATTGATTTCAAACTGCCTCGTTGGTCTCGTGGTTGGCGTGTGCGACTGTTGATCATGAGGTCTCGGGTTCGATTCCCGGGTTGGACCAAATATTTGTATGATCTACAAATATTTGTTTCGGAGTTTGGATGTTTTCTATGTACAATATGTATGTATTTACAAAAAAAGAGTATAATATGTATTTGTATCAGTTGTCTAGTACCCATAACACAAGCTCTGCTTAGCTTGGGACTAGATGGCGTTGTGTGTTAGATGTCCGAAATATTTATTTATTATTATTTATATTTATTTATTTATAGTTATTACATATTAATATACTTATAATAGTACCACCACCGCAACATTTTATTGACTATATCCGAATAATAGTAATTGGATAATTATTTCTAGTATTTTAGCCGTAAGTTAAAAGCAGTATTTCGTTATTAAATATTTTAAATTTATTGTTCTAGTGTCAAGACCTAGTTTCGAAAGGAATGAAACGTACATTTGGTACGCCCTTGAAAAAAGGTTCTTCGAGCAATGGGAAGCCTTGTTACCGGAACAAAATATTAGATGTTGTTGAATTTGGGGAGCCATGCTTTAGTCCAATAGGATTCCAAACCCCAAAGCGTACTAACCAAAATTCTGCTACATCGTCATCCTTAGCTTCGGCTTCTATATCTCCCGTCACAAAAGTCGCGTCAAGCGATGAAGAGGTAAGGGTTAAAATTTGCGTCCCTGTTTTTATAATTGTCTTTTTTTAAATGTATGTATATCTCTTTCTAAACTAGTAGATATTACAAACGTTGCAATGCTGGTATAACTTATTATTGGTATTGTTGCAATTTTGGTCAATACATTGTAATTTAATTTCCAAAATTTTACGCCTGGTAATTGATGCTTGTATATTTTGTAGTAGTATGTTGTATTACCGAGCCAGTTACGATTAATGCAGTTTATTAAATACTAGCTGAACCCCGCGGTGTTACCCGCGGTTATTGTTGTACCGCGAGAAACGCCGCGGGGCAAAGTTAGTCTAAACAAGTAGCCTAAGTTACTCCCTGGATCATCAGCTACCTACTAGTGAAAGTCCCGTCAAAATCCGTCCAGCCGTGCCAGAGATTACCCGGAACAAACAGACAATTTTTTTTTGTAACTACAGTTTTGGTATATGTATCGTGTATATATACATATGCATTGATTAAAAAGCTGTTATTTTAATAATACAAACAGACACTCCAATTTTATTTATTTGTATAGATGAGTAGTTAACTTTTGAAGAAAGACTTAATTTCTTGTGTCATACGTTAGACGATTTCGAATCTTGTTTATTGAATGTTGTTGGTGTGGTGACGGGCTGAAAATACATAGTCTCACCACCCCTATTCATCCCATTGGCGTCGTAAAAGCCGACTAAGGGAGCAGGACAACATCACTGCAAAGAAATGGAAAACTTGAAAAAAACCCTATTCCAACCTTCTGGCCATAGTAGTATTAGTCCAAGATCCCAGTCAGCCTAGATTTACGTCATTTTAGGAGAGATGAAAGTTTTAGGGTCGGTAGTCTTAACATATAATCAGAAAGGAATGGATACTCACTAAGCTGAAAGTGGGGCCGTTTTACAGCAGATGTCGCAGGTAAAAAAAACTATGCTAAGATTTGGATTTAGGCTTCCTAAAATGGGGTATTTTTACTAATTTTTTTTACACTTTCAAAAGCATTTAATTTGATGATGTGCAGGGCCTGCCAGGCGATGGTTATCGTGCTTAGCATGCTATGACTCATCACTACAAGAATTTCTAGCCTTACAGAAAAACCGGTACTCGGAAGGTTCAGTAGCTCTTGTTCCATTAAACTATTTCATTTTTAGAAAAATAACTTTACGTCACCCGAATCGGAGACAATGGCTAGATGTCTTGACTGCGTCCAATCTCAAGCACAAACAGAAAAGAAAAAGTGTTTCTGTAAACTGACACCAAATAAGATAAAAAGGAGTACTTCGCTGAAGGAATCCCCACCCAGAAGCCGGAAGGGCTCCGTTTCATTTTCTGAAAAACGCAGTCTAAGTATGTCCAGTCTGCATAGAAGCAGATCAGTTCAAAAGTTGGATTTTAGCATGGATATGAGTATAGACAGCTCTTTGCATAATCATTCACAAGGTAAGTTTTAGTCTGTAATAATGTTTTTTTTCTTTTCAACAGGCGTTTAGAAAAGTTGATGTTGTAGTAATAATAGCAGTAGCATTGTCGAAACACTAATATAGACAAACACCCCAACGAACACAGAAGTGTACACCGATAAGTAATATAATAAGCTTAATGTTCACTAGATCTCGGTGAGTTTATCAAATGGTGAATTTCAACAATATTTTTTGGGCTTATACTCCAATACGAACGTCAGGTAACAGCGGGGCTCAGCTAGTAATAAAAATAATAGAACTCGTTGTATATAATGGAATATGTAAAAGATTTTCTGTTTTGTAACCGAGGGAGTTGAGCCAAGATGTAACAGCTTTATTGCAATGGGCATGGAATCGTGTATAGGAAGGAGATATATGTCAAGCTATTTGTTGATCTTACTGTAGAGGCAGCCTCTTAGCGTCCGTACGCTTATTGGTACTTACAAAAAATATTTAATAAATAAAAAACATAATTTTGCTTTGTCTTTGTAAGTAGTTACGATAAATATTTGGATTATAAAAATAAAATTGTCGTATATGGTTCACACTGAAAGTTTTGCGTTTGGCCGCCCATAATTTTTTTAATTTGGAATGTTAATATCTAATACCTTTAAACGACCAATTCTTGTTCAACGGTTCGACAGATTTTTATGAAATTTAGTATGCAGAGCGTTTCCGAGGCGAAATAAGAAAAAAAAAACAATAAACATATTACTACTAGCCGCAATCTCGTTTGCATCTCCTATTGCCCGTAGCGTGATAATTTTCCCCCGTTTTTGTAACATTCCTCATTGTTGCTCCGCTCATGTAGGTCTTAGCGTGATGATATATAGCCTATAGCCTTCCTCGATAAATGGGTTATCTAACACTGAAAGAATTTTTCAAATTGGACCAGCGGTTCCTGAGATTAGCATGTTCAAACAAACAAACAAACTCTTCAGCTTTATATATTAGTATAGATACAAGTTCATTGTTTATTTATGAGTTACGCAAAACTTTTAGTTTTACTTTCCTACATCTATACTGAAAATATATTGCCTGCTACTACATGCCTGTACCTATATGTTGATCAACATATTTTATCCAAGACATTCTGCACGGGTGGCGTAGTATAGCTTGAAGTGGCCACGCTGCAGTCTTTTGCACTGAGTGTTGTAGTAAACGGTTAAAGTTGCCCAAAAACAATAAATGAACGAATTGTTTTTGGGAGTCTTTTAAAGGGAATAAAAGTTCAAAAAAAAAAGTTCACGACAGCATATGTCTATCGTTTAAGGTTGTGTAGTGTTTGTCTATATTAGTATTTCATTCATGGTAAGTACTATAGTAAAATCACTACAAAGTATTAGGTATGAAGTTGAGCGATACCTGATAAGGAATTCTTAATTAATGGGAAATAAAATAATCTGTTTCTGATTATAGTTACTTTAGTGGTTACTGACCTTAGCTTTTTACCCGACTGCGGCAAAGTCAAAGGAGGGTTATAATTTTGACAGGCCATTTATGTACGTATGTTCGTCTGTTTCCTCATAGCTCCTCAACTGTTTATTAGAATTGGACGAATAAGGCATCGTTAGAAGCGTATTTATTATCCGCTAGATAAAGGCTATATGACGTGTCACTGAATCTAATGTGGCGCCCTCTAGCGGTCATAAAGTACTGTGTTAAAAAGATTTGAGATAAATATGCCGTCCTTGGTATCATTGGAAAGGGCGTTACTTGTAAATTTCAAATATATATATATATTAGTAGCATTTGCTAGTGACTTTGTTCGTATTTATTCAAAAATATTTATATTTTTATGGTATTTAAAATGTACTTTGCAAGGAATTCATATTATAACGGCCCCAAAATATTCTAAATAAAAAAAGTAAAATCTAAAATCCAACTACGTTTAACGTAACGTAACGTAAAAACGAAGCGAAAAGTATGAAACAAGATTGAAAAACCGTAGTCACACGTTACATAGAAACGTATCTTAACACATTAACAACGCGTGACTGCGGCTTTTCAAACTTGTTTCATACGCAGCGTCGTTTTTTGTCGTAGTTGGTTTTTTTATTACTGTACTGAATTTCACAGTACAAGTCAAGTACACAGGTTTTGGGATACAATACAAATACTTCTTAAAAATCTCTCATCCGCTTAGGTTATGGATATGCTTTTGTTTTTATAAAGTTAAATCAATATGTTTCTATTTTTTTTGCAGCAGTCGATGGATTAAAATCGCCTTTAGAAGACCAAGAAGCGACGTGGTCTTTAGTGGAAGAATCCAGCATTCATCATTTAGTTAAAGTAGAAACAGCAAAGCGGGACTCGTGCAATATACAGTCCTCTACTCAAATAGATAGTGTTGTGACTATTGATGATACTCCAATCAAAGGCAAATCTAGGAGTAATATACGCTCTCATGAAATTAGTAAAATTAGGGCTCCACTGCCATTGAGTCCTCTAAATATGTCGCTAGATAGTAGTTTAGATAATATAGAAAACCCACTGTCTTTGGAAGATAAAAAGATAGACTTTAATAGGGTTGATCTCAAGTTTTTGACTGAAAATGTATCTCAATTGGATTACACCGCCAGTAACATGACCAAAGTGGGAAGTGATAGTTCAACTAGTTTTAAGAAAGTAGATAGTGGATTTAATGAAAATACATTCTATGCAAACGCTTCTAGTTACTACGAAAGTGCCATAAAACCGTCAGAACTGACCGTAACAAATATACCTAAAAGTAATAGTAAGAATGCCTTGAAAGAAATTTCCAACGTTCATTGGATGCGAGTCGACAGCGGATTTAAAGACGAATGCTCTTCAGATGTTACCCAGTTTTATCCTGAACATGAAGAAGCATCCGTTGGGAAGTTTACTGGTTTCAATTTTTCTGAGACTAAATCAGCTGATAAAGAGAATAGAGGGGCGGAGGAATTCGATAATTTCCTGGTACAAACGAATAAAAGTGAGGCAATGTCGATGTCTGATATTTTTACTGACGAGATGACATTCAATTGTAACTTTTCTTCGACACCATCCAAGAGCAAAGGACGCAAGGTTCATTCTTAATTTAGTTAATTGTGTTGTTTTCTTAAGACTATGAATTTTATATGCATTTACACAGCAAAATATATAATTAGTAGGCTGTTTATGACTTTAGTCCATTATTGTGGATAATTTATAGAATTATGATGAATTAATATTTCTAAAGCAAGTTATGAGTGTTACGAATATTTTTGCATGATTTAATTATTTTTGTGACTTTGTGAATTGTGTGTTTACTTGGATCAAGTAAGTTAATAAAGTTTCAAGACTGAAATGATGTGAACGTTTTCCTTAAAATGTTTTAATTGTAAGTGATCATTCTGATCATAGTCAAAATGCCATTTGTCGTATTACCTTTTTTATTCATAGACTCAATATACCTACCTCTAAGATAAAGTGCATTTTTAAATTGTTTTCTTTGTTCACTATAAAAAAATATATTTAAACATAGTGTCCATAAAAGTGTTAAGTGTCTATATGACTGTTAATTTATATGTTTACACAATCGCATATTGCTGTTAATTAGAGGACAGTTATTATCAAGACGATTCCAAAGTCCGAGTTTTGTTTACTGTTATTTTATAGAAGGTAATTTGGCGATATTGTCATAAGCTAATTATGTTGTTCAACATAAACTATTAATTTTATTCTGTATAAAAAAAACTCTGTATAATGTCTTTCTGATAGTAGTACCATTACCTATATTTTTTTACGTATTAGCCTGCCAAATTGATTCTACTCTTCCTGATGGAAAGCATGAGAAGAATCCAAGAGTGGTGGTCACAGTGGAAGTGCAGATATTGCAGCATGGTGGCGGTGACGCTTCTGCATCATTTATCCATAGTATAAATAAATACTACTTCGTTAAAAACGTCATGTAGATATACTTTATACATAGCTTTTAGTATGAAGGATTAAATTTCTTCTTTATTCTATTAAGTCTTTGCTCTCTTATATTGACATGCATTAAAGTATCGTTGGTTATCTGATAGTTAAAAAGGCGTGTATTTATAGATAAATAATTATTTTGATTTGTTTCTAAGATACAACATTCCAAAATTTAATTCGAAGATTGCATTACTGTATTTATGTATAACGCGTGTGCGAAAGTATCACTATCTATCTGATATTTTTTTGATTAAAACTTGAAGTTAAAAAAAGCTATAATAATTTAAATTATAGTGCTTTTTTTGATAAATACGCAAACTTTCTAAGTAGATATGTATATTAAAAATTCAATTTGCCTTTCATAATCTACTTGAGGAAAATTATAACAAGAATGTATAATGCTGCGATTGCTGCGAAGGATCTTTAGGTGGAGCAGTCTGAGATTATCAGCATGACTTGTGTAAACTGCGTAGAGCGGCTACGTATTAATATAAAGGCAATTTAATCTATAAGTTCTTTAAAGAGGCATTTAACTTGTGGTAACGAATACACGTAGGCATCGGGAATACGAAATTCAATTGAAACGTTGGACCTAAAACAAATTCTATGATCAAAGTGTTTTTATATGTCAATATATTCGTCGCGAAGCTTCAGCACGATCCCACCTTGCCGGTTAAGTCTTGACAGTTATCATACAACAGAGGCGTTTTGAACCCGAATAGAAAACATATTTATGTGAAATAGTTCTAAGTGTTTTTTTCACTTTGTATGTACCTTAACCTACAATACGAGATTGTAGTCACGTATTATTTCTAAGTAATCTTGACAAACATTGCAGATAATGCAAAAAGTTCAACTAATAAACATTGTTTATAAAAATTAATGATTATTTTACAATATTGTGCACATTAATGATGTGTAGTACACAACGGTAGCTATTGCCACACGTATATATTATATGGCCGTCGCGACTGTTCGTGCGTCAATCGTTTTTAACAAATAACTATATTGATAACGTTGTAACCCCTGTTATCGCCGTATCCCGGAACGTCTGCGAACTACAAACGTTAGGTAACAACGATGGGCTGCTGGAGTTTGAGTGCGGTGCATTCACTAGGTCTATATAAAGAACGGGACAGTCGAGCCGTTTCATTTCATACTACACTTTAAACAGAACAATTAGCAAAGAGTATTATATTCTGTGTCTGATCATATTTCACTGCGGTCGTGTAATATTCGATAACTTCTGTTGTAATGTAAGCACGTGCGCGCTTATAGATATTAGCATTTAATTTTATTTGGTGAATACTTAAAAAAAAGATTTTTAAAAATGTATAACAAGACAAGTGCTACGTTGATGCTGCAGACGATTATGGTGTTGATGGATAAGCAGAATTCTACAGATGTGACAAATTTTCCCTCAACTTTTAATGGTTAGTTTACATTTACTATTTTTAAGCAAGGCAAATAATGCCTGTTAGGTAATATTAAATTTATATTTCAATTTATTTTATGGTTTATTAAGGAAATTTTATGTTTTAAACTTTTTTTTAAGTTATATTTTATTACTTACCTATGTATTGAAATGAGGTTTATCCATGTAATAAAACACAAAAAAATCATTTAGAAAAAGAGCTCATAATTAATAGAATAGAGTTATTTATTAAAAATGCATATCCAATTTTAAAAGCTAGAGGAAAGTGTCATTATGTGTTATATTCGTAAAAAGTTTGCTAAGCAAGATATTTTTGCTAAGTTGTTATTTAAAAAAAAGTGTCATGTTCAAAACTATCCTACTAATAATAAAACACGCGAAAGTTTTTAAGTATGGATGGATGTTTGTTTCTCTTTGACGCAAAAACTACTGAACGGATTTGGATTAAACGTTACAGAAATATAGCTTATACATCAGAATAACACATAGGCTACTATTTGCCACGATAACCGACATACACGCGAGCGGAGCCGCGGGCAAAAACTAGTATTAGAATAAAAACAGTATCGACTAGAAAGCTAGTCACCATGTGAAATTGAGAAGGGTATATGTATATGTCTGCACAAAATGTTTGCAGTTCTGTTGATAAGTTCTCGTAACTATTGAAATTTGATACCTACGAGTACTCATTGCTTCCATTACATAGATGTACCGTATGTCTGTATTATTCAGTAAACTGGTTTTAATAAAGAATAAAAATTGCAACTTTGTTTTTTTTTAAGACGATGTCGAGTTGGAGCGTTGTTATGGAGATTATGGGTGCTTTTCGAAGGCATACCCATGGACGGAAAATCGACCGGACAATTATTTTCCTGTTCCACCTGAAGCTATGGCAGTTCGGTGAGTGCCAACAATATCCTTTAAAGTAGGTACAAATTCAAAGAGAGATTACCCGGAACAAACAAACAGATAGACAGACAGACATTTTTTTATAAAATACATTTTTGTTATATGTACCTTTTATACATACATATGCATTAAGTAAAAAGCGGTTATTTTTAATATTACAAACAGACAATCCAATTTTATTTATTTGTAAAGATTAGCAGACCCGTGCCCACTTCGTTAGGCGGTTAACATTTTTTTTTCTCCGACTTTGCAAATCCGGTTACCACGAAAAAGTCCTACTTTTCGGGTTATTATATATCCTATGTTACTCACAAAAACAGCCTTCTATGGTTAAAAAAAATATCAAAATCGGTTGAGTAGATCCAGAGATTACCCCCCAACACACTTTACCTCTTTATATAATAGTATACGAGTAGAAATATAGATAAGGGTGTCGAAGAGGCGACTAAGGGAGTAAAACACGCTGGACAACATCACTGCAAAAAGAAGGAAAACTTGAAACAAACAACCCGTCTATGAAGAGGCCGAGATGTCCAGCAGTGGACCTAAAACTTAAATTGTAATTATTTTCACTCTTGTTTGTTAGGATTCCCTAATCTCGTCGCTTGTCTTAAAACGTTCCAATTAGGTCACCAAGTCCGTACTTAAAATTCATTGTCTCTGGTAGACACAATATGCTAACCATTCCCTACAACTCGATTTAAAGAATTCTCGGCGGCAAAAATTCGTAGTTTTCATAGGTTGTTTTAAAGTTTAACAAGGAAGTAAATCCACGCTGAGATCTGCATAAACGGGTCGGTACTAGCCTCCTACAGAAGACCAACCTAAAATGACAGCAGTTGTGTTGCATGTTTCTCGCCATGCTGAATTGGTACATTGTCTGCATTCGCAATGAATTTGGTGACCACTACTCTTTGATTCTGCATATGTTACATGCTTTCTATCAGGCAGAGTGGAGTCACATTGGCAGGCTCATATAAAAAAGGTTCTAAAATAACTCAGTCCTCAAATCCCACTTACTGTTATGTTAAAGAAACCTGTATTCTTAAAGAAATATTAATTAATCAATCTATTACTATCTTTCACTTTTGGCGTCCAATCAGTCTACCTCCTTCAGTTAGTCATCCGATCTTGTCTATCTGGAGTCTGGAGGTGTCCTACCTTTCATTTACCATTTTTTTATTTATGGATTGCCAAAATGACTCTACTCTGCCTGATGGAAAGCATAAGCAGAGTCCAAGAGTAGTGGTCTCCATATTCATTGCGCGTACAGACAATGCTACAATGTAGCATGGTGATCCACACTATGGCGGCCTAGTGATGCTTCTGCATCATTGGGCCTCCGGTCTCACACTCACCAGTGAAACACGACAGCATGAACGCTGTCGTTTTACGCTGATCTTCTGTGCGAAATTGTGTGTCATTCGAAGTCGAATGACACACAATTTCGCACATGCGACTTCATGGTCTTAGCACGCCAATATTCCATCTCTTTAGAGAATCTCATCTCGGTAGAAAATATGTGAGGAACGCGAATTCGCTGTCCAAGTGAATACAGGCCCTATTATAGAATAACGAGACAACTAATATTATTCTGCAAGCTATGTTTGTCTGTAACTTTGATGCTTTATAGGATGATCTCATTAAGACCGAGCGCTGCGCGACTTTAACTTTTTAGACTAGACCCTTTCACAGTCTAAATGACTTTTAAGCCGTTAGAAAAACTTAGGCATCACTTTCGTTAATTGTCATAAAATGTAGGTACATTGTGTGACGCTATCAATTTTCCAAACACAAAGTACGTCTCTGATAAAATTTGTGTAACATTCTGATACATGCTTATTTATAGCGGCTGAATCAAAGCCCTCATTAGTAAAGATCCGTTTCCCTTTATCTTATCTGAGCGTCGTTCTCGTTCGTCTGAACGATAAGCGCGCGGGGGCTCGTCCATGACATTTATCAATCATAAGCCAGACCAAACAAATATTTACGTCTCATAATTGCATAGTGACGTGTAACTTATAATCAAACAATGTAATTTATGCTGCATCTGTGTTCGTTTTATCGATTTGCAGTTTATAAGATGTTGTGACTTTTGAATGTTCTGGACGTAATACAGTACCCATGAGTTGGACTTAGTACATTGATAAAGACACATTGCTACCAGAGTCAGAAATTTAATTTTAGTTTTATGTTTACGAGTACTTTCGTAAATAATTTAAGTGTTTATTTCACAAGTTCTATTATCAGTGTAGATCGCTGGATGATTCGCTGAGAAGTTTACAATTATTCAGGTGATATAGAGATCCCTCGAGCAACAGATATGACTTTTCTGTTCTGTCACATCGATTGGGTATATTGCTGAGTTTACAATCTATCTTCGAATATTAATTGATATTTATTACGAAGTAGGGTAACATGAATATTGGTACCGGGTGGAATACTTGATATTTGTGTGACCAATATTCGTGAAAACGGAGATATAGCTTTATTAAGGTAGGGCAGATGATAAGTTCGAGAGGTTGGTGGTGTCCGCTAAGATCGAAGGAAAAAGACCCAGAGGCCGTAGCCCATTGTGGTGGGTAGACCAATTTTGCTTTGCTGGCCATCCATGCTGCCCTGCACCAGGAACAGGTGGCGAGCTATCTCTCGCATAATACTTCCAAATACGAATCCAGACCCTCAGAGCTGAGGATAGCGACACTAGGAAGAACATATTTATTTAATTATTTTTTCTTCATTTGGAATACTTACAGGTAGCATTATACAAACGTAATATATAAACGATTTAAGAATATCCTCTGTTAGTATACTATACCTGAAACATTATTTATAACACCAATTTAGAAGATATTGTACTAAACTAGTGAGGGCATCCCATCCTCGTTTTTGTTTAAATTACTAAATATTATTATTTATTCCAGATATGCCGTATTTACTAGACGAAACAGAAAAATACCGGTACTCTTCGATTCGGATAATAAAGAAAAAATACAAAATGCAAACCTTGACCCAAGAGGTCCATTCTACTTGATATCTCATGGATTTTTGGAAGGTGGTCATAAAACATGGGTAGGTAAATTTTGATTTGTTGTATAAAATCTTTACACACGTCTCCAATATAATTATCTATAATAATAATACTTATCTATAATCTTTTTTCCTGTCTCTCAAGGTATAAAGATGAAAAATTAACATGGAGGTAGGAATAGGTGTTTCGCCAACATAATTTAATTTAGTTTTAGTAATATTTAGGATTTCTTCTCGAATTTTCTTCATTCGTTCTATCAAGAAAAAAGAGATATATAGTTAAGAACGCAAACCTGATTTATGAACTATTGCTAACACTTCCCAATAAATCCATAAAAGCAATATCCATTTCCTTCCAAAGCCTATAATTTTTTTCCTTTTCACCACTTTTCTAATGGAATTGCTAAAGTACACAGCTGACGTCAATAGTTCTGTACCTACTACGTAAGTTACAATAAAATTAAATCCGCAAAAAGTTTGATAGGCCTCTGCTTAGTCCTACAGGCATATAGGCTTGTATGTACTTAAAAGTAAAAATAGGGCAATCGGTCAAGAAGTTCTTAATCAATGTACAGTGTAACAACTAATAGCATATCATTACATATTTCTATAATTAGATTGCCCAATGTTCTGATATAATACAGATTTAACCTCTGGCACTAACATGTTTACAAGGAGTTATTATTTTATTTTATTTGAAATGAAATTGTTATTAGACAATATTTTAGATTGGTGTTAATGTTATTCGAGTGAATGTTTATGATATTGATAATATATGTCATATACGGAGTTTTTAACCGACTTCAAAAAGGAGGAGGTTATGAATTCGACTGCATTTTTTTATGTTTGTTACCTCATAACTTTTGGGTAAACCGATTTTCATGATTCTTTTCTTATTTGAAAGCTCGTGCTTTCCGTGTGGTTCCATTTTGTTTTTTTTTGTTAAAATTTGTGATTATTTTAATCTTAGTTGGGTTCGTACTGGGAACTATTGTACTTCATTTATCAGCCTAGAGATCTTTAAAACCACAGAGGGTTTTTTCACTACAATCTACAGTGACTACTTTGCTTTGCCATTACTAGTTTTTAACTATATCATTTTTTAGTAACTAGTTTAAAATTATATCATATTTCCCTCGCAACTTTATCTCCCAAAAGTTCTCTCCGTTTTTGCATCAATTTTCTTCTTCTCTTTCGGCTTCTGTTTATCGCAGCGTAATGTCATATAACATATATGCTTAGTTAATTAGACTGATCAACACTAAAATATTTTTTCAATTAAAACCAGTAGTTCATAAGATGAGCGCGCTCAATGAAACAAACAAACTCTTCAGCTCATATTATTCTAACAGACTTTACATCATAACTAATCATCAAAGAAAACAGTCTTGGCAAATCGTTGGATACGAGCAGTAGAGAGCCGGTTTTTACGGCGAACCTTGAAGTAGACCTATACGCACACCAGCACTGGACGTCTTCCTACTAAAATAACATTGAACTATTTTAAACTCAACTGGATTTCTTACAGATCCAGAACATGGCGGATGCTCTTCTTAATTTAGAAGGAAATGCAGCAGCAACTGTGATAGTGGTGGACTGGCGAGGCGGATCCCAACCTCCGTACGGACAAGCCGTAGCCAATATAAGACTCGTGGGCGTTATAACTGCACATCTTATACATAATATTTATGTAAGTCATGATAACTTGATTGCACGATGGGCCTAGTGGTCAAAGCGGTCGGCAAGCCGCCTTCTGCTGCGCCAAGTGCTGTGGGTTCAAATCCCATCTGGGACAACACTTTGTGTGATCCATAAATTGTTGTTCTGAGTCTAGGTGTTCTTTGTGTCCGTTTAATCTTATTAAAATAACCGCTTTTTACTAAATGCATAATTAGGTATGTGCGGTACATATACCAAATATTTAGTAAAAAAAATTTTTGTCTATCTGTCTGTCTGTTTGTTCCGAGTAATCTCTAGAACGGCTAGACGGATTTTGACGGGACTTTCACTGGCAGGTAGCTGATGATCCAGGGAGTAACTTTTTTTTAGACAAACTTAGTCCCGCGGCGTTACTCGCGGTACAACAATAACCGCGGGTAAAACCTCGGGGTTCAGCTAGTAATAAAATAAAAAGACGCAAAATATTGATTTTTTAAACAGTCTTTAAATTTATCAATATGTTTAATTTGGATTGCTGTATTACTACAGGTTGAGTAAATACAAGTAGTAGCTTAGAATTGCGATGAATTAAAATGAGGTTAGCAAGAATCTTAAACTTGACTTTAATTACTATTACAACACTGTCCTTTTAATATTTTTCTATGTATAAAACTCGCACGAAAATTTTATTTATCTTAGTTTTTAAACATGTTTTCGCATTTAAAGTGAAAAAAAAAAATAGTAAAAACAGTAGTAACTATTTGCTTCTTTTTGGACTGAGAAAGCAGCTTAACACTTCTTTATTTATCTCTACCGTAAAATATTAAATGATTAGTGTTTGTTTGTTACAGGAAATCTTGGGACTGTCAAATTTAGACAACTTTCACTATATTGGCCATTCCTTGGGGGCACATTTAGGTGGATACTGCGGACATGCTTTGCAAAAGGTAAATAAAACAAAAATATGTAGCTACATATGTTGTGATCGTTTTGATTTATTTCCTTACTAATTGTTGCCCGCGGCTCCGCCCGCGTATATGTCGGTTATCGCGGCAAATAGTAGCCTATGTGTTATTCTGATGTATAAGCTATATTACTGTAAAATTTCATCCAAATCCGTTCAGTAGTTTTTGCGTGAAAGAGTAACAAACATCCATCCAAACATCCATCCATCCTTACAAGCTATCGCATTTATAATATTAGTAGGATTAGTAGGATTAATTTAAATCAACTTTCGTAATAGAGTATGCTCCTAAAGTACTCACGCACTAATTAAGCTATCTCTGGTTTAGAATTGTGATATAGAATTGTATGAAGTCTGGCGGCTTCATATTTTTAACAATGTGATACAATGTAACTAAAAAACGCCTTTAGGCATCGTTTGAAGAAGTGAGCCAACCAATATTTTCTTGTTTTTCAGAAATTTTCTTTAAAATTGGGAAGAATTACAGGATTGGATCCAGCGGCTCCCTACTTCAGTAAGACAGTATCGTTAGTTCGTTTGGACAGGTCCGATGCCAAATATGTGGATATTATCCACAGCAACGCTGTACCTCTATATTTCTCAGGTAAATGTTGCTTTTTTGCATAAATGATAAGACATAATTATGTTATTATTTTACGAGAATTATGTTCTGAACACAAACTAGACAGACTACACACATGGGACTAATCCCGCCCACACGCCCACCACTGAACTCCTGTACACCAGGATCAACAGCAGTGACCCACGAACATATCGAGTTCGACACTCTGGAAGTCCCAGGAGAAAAATTAACTGTCTTGGAACCCGCAACGAAATTAATCAGAAGAACAAACAGGAGGAGTTGGAAATATGATAAGTCCACTTCCCTCCTTAGCAAAGCGGGAGACCAAATGAAGTCAAAATAGGCAGACACCTTTTTTAAACCGGGAAGCACCACGCATAAAATATTATGGGTCCTAGGTCACCTATCTTTGATTTCTATAGTATGTTTGGCAGAATCGCCTAAACGCTCGGAAATTCACCGCAGTTGACACAAGACCCTCATAGTATACCGCCCTATAGACTACACACATACATCCTACTAATATTATAAATGCGAAAGTTTGTAAGGATGGATGGATGTTTGGATGTTTGTTACTCTTTCACGCAAAAACTACTGAACGGATTTAGATGAAACTTTACAGTAATATAGCTTATACATCAGAATAACACATAGGCTACTATTTACCGCGATAGCCGACATATACGCGGGCGGAGCCGCGGGCAACAACTAGTATTATTATAATTATATCTGAAATTGTATAGATCGTATTTTATTTAAACTGCCTCCGTGGTACAGTGGTAGTGAATACGACTTCTATGCTTAGGTCTCGGGTTCGACGCCTGGGTTGGACCAAATGTATGCATGGTCTACAAATATTCGTTTTGGAATTTGTATGTTTATGTTTGTTTACAAGAAAAAAAAAACATAATTATTTACCTAAGCTCATCTTAGTTTGAACCTATATGACGTTGTGTGTCAGTTGCTTGAAACATTTATTTATTTATATTTATTTCCAGGATTTGGCATGACAGAGCCGATTGGCCACGTGGATTTTTATCCTAACGGTGGTTCCGTACAACCGGGATGCAAGCAGTACAATTCGCCTAGTGGCTTGTCGAACGACGTGTCCTACCAGAACTTTGTGAAACTGCTTGGATGCAACCACGAGAGGAGCCACGAGTACTTCATTGAAAGTATTGCACCATCATGCCCATTTATGGCTGTCCAATGCGAATCATATGATGTAAGTATTACGTATATTATTCACTATCTTTTGCACGATATCGAATATCGTGATAATGACACTCACAAACGATGTGACTTTCTATTGGGACTAAAATTTTCATAATTGGTGCAGTAAATCCATACATTACCCCTACAACCTAACAAACGTTACCTCTTTATACTATTAGCATAGATGTATATATCTACATATGTACTAAGTGTGTTCAATATATTTTGCTAAAAAAAGTAAGGGTCTCTAATAAATTTGTAGGAGTAGGTCTGTACTGAAAGGAGTATTATTATTTTCTAAGCCACATTTAGAACAATATTAGAATAAATTAGGGATAGTAATTAAATTAATTATTAGGTAAATCTTGTGCGCACATGAACGTTATTCTTAATTGCGTCTCCTAATGCCCGTAGCGTGATAATTTTCCCCCGTTTTCAAAACATTTTTATTGATGCTCCGCTATTATTGGTCTTAGCGTAAAGATATATAGCCTTCCTCGATAAATGTACTATCCAATACTGAAATATTTTTTCAAATCAGACCAGCAGTTCCTGAGATTAGCGCGTTCAAACAAACAAACAAACTACTCTTTAGTTTTATATATTAAGTATAGATTCTCTGTTGATAAATATTATGTGGTGCATAAATAAAAATGTAGGTACAAAAAGTGATACAAACAATGAAATGTCTTAATAATATATTTGATCAAACCATAAAACAAACATACACAATATAAGTATAGTTTATTGTATTTTAGTCATAACACCCAATCAACGTCAGTCGAAAATGTGTTTTTCTGATTTTGTTTGTCTATCTATATTAACAGGTTAACAATTTCGATTGCAACAAATACACAAGTTCAATAATATGATTACGTAGGTAAACTGTCGTACATGTTTGTGTGATTGATTGTCAATGTTATTTTATATGACGCATGCGGCATTCGGTGCAAAATATCTGATATCAAATAGGTATTTATTTTCATACAACGACGTAAATTAAAAACTACGCATAATTTATTGGGTAGGTTTCACCTACTATATAGATTACGTTTTATCTATTTTTGTATGTTTTACAACACAGATGGTTAAAGTACTAAATCACTAAATAGTGTTTTCATTACTATACCGTAGGGTAAAAAGCCGTCAACTCGAACATTGTCTATCGCAATCGTTATTGGGAAGTCAGTGCCCTTAAATATACTGACAACTAGTTCAACCTTCGAATTCAGTTCACCCTCAGAGTTGCGGAGGTCAGATGCCAGTCGCTCCGTGTAAAAACTGATATTGAGGTAAAACCGGTTGAACTGGTAGCCGACCCCAAATCTTGGGAATAATAAAGGCTAGGAATATGAACTAGGTGTTTTGGCATAATTGTTACAAAACGTGTTATTTGTTTTAGGCTTTCTTGGCTGGCAACTGCACAAGCTGTGATAATCATCATTACTGTATACCGATGGGCTATTATTCGTACAACATATACAGACGTTTGCAGGTCGGCGGTCTAGTAGACACCAACTCGAATATTGCTCTGTATGCTATAACTGGGAATAATAAACCTTATTGCAGTAAGTATTAGTGTTTAAAACTTGATGAATACTTCAGATGTAAGTTTATACCTGAAAATATAAAGTTATATAAATTTATGGCCTGATATTGCTGTAAAAGGGCACGTGAAACAATTTTGACTGCACGCAGATTGTTGTAGGTTATACATGCGTCCCCAAATGGTTCTTCTGCGTCTGTGTCCGTTTTATGTATGTCCCCTGTGGCACACCGTGGGAGAGCCATATATTTCCAAAGCGGGACTAATTATCTTTAAAAAAATGCAATACAAGCCAGTTCACCTAACTTTACTATTCTTTACATCGAGTAAAATACAAAACTGATGACTTAGACGCAATTCTGTTTGTAATTGCTTACGTGTTTTTGTTATTTCTTTGTTTACGCTTGCATGCCCCAGATACTCAATTGAACATAATAAATTGAAAAACTTCATTAAACATGTTGTTCTATTTGGATACTTGTTGACAACTGATAATCACATCACATCATACTAATATATAAAGGCGAAAGTTTGTGAATGTGTATGTTTTTTACTCCTTCACGATAAAACTACTGAACGGATTTGGATGAAACTAGAAACTGCGATAATCGACATACACGCGGGCGAAGCCGCGAGCAAAAACTAGTACTTAAATATGCATCGATTGAGAAAATTCTAATTAATGCGCGCATATCTTTCTGCCCAACTATTCGTATCATGTAAATTTTATATTGTTTTATTTCTTTAGTTTTTTTTGCAATTTATTTATACACAAATTGACTTCACGTTTCTCATATTCTCTTGTGTAATGTAATATTTTATTTATCAGGAGTACATTACGAAGTAGTCGTGAAAGTGGCAAACTCAACAGAAAGTAGAACTCACGGCCCTGAATCTGGCAAGTTGATGATTACTTTGGTTGACAAAAACTACAATAAGAGCGAACATATATCTCTCACTGACGCACAGTAAGTAATTTTTATTTGGAATTTTTATTCTAATTGACTGCCTCGGTGGCGCAGTGGTAGCGTACGCGACTGCTGTTCTTGAGGTCTCGGGTTCGATTCCCGGGTCGGATCAAATGTTTGTATGATCTGCAAATATTTGTTTCGGAGTTTGGGTGTTTTCTATGTATAATATGTATGTATTTACAAAAAAAAAAAAGTATATATATGTATTTGTATCAGTTGTCTAGTACCCATAACACAAGCTCTACTTAGCTCGGGACTAGATAGCGTTGTGTGTTAGATGTCCGAAATATTTATTTATTTTTATTTATTTTATTCTAATTGATGGAGAATAAATAAACAAGGCTTTCGGTGGGTTCGTGTCAACGAGTATTGAGCGCGATGGGCCAGAGAAGTAGCCGTTGGACTTAGTTCTATTGACGGGCGCTCCCACCTCATAAATTATAGTTATAACTAGCTGAACCCCGCGGTGTTACCCGCGGCTATTGTTGTACCGCGAGTAACGCCGCGGGACAAAGTTAGTCTAAAAAAAGTAGCCTAAGTTACTCCCCGGATCATCAGCTACCTGCCAGTGAAAGTCCCGTCAAAATCCGTCCAGCCGTTCCAGAGATTACCCGGAACAAACAGACAGACAGACAGACAGACAGACAACATTTTTTTTAAATACATTTTTGTTATATGTACCGTGTTTACATGCATATGCGTTTAGTAAAAAGTGGTTATTTTAATATTACAAACAGACACTCCAATTTTATTTATTTGTATAGATGAGAGTTTTCATTACTTCTATTATCAGTCATGCATCACGAAAAGAGTTTTTAGTACTGACACAAACAGATTACTTCTTATTTCGTAATCTATACATCTATACAAATAAATAAAATTGGAGTGTCTGTTTGTAAAATTAAAATAACAGCTTTTTAATCAATGCATATGTATGTATACACGATACATATAATAAAAATGTAGTTAAAAAACTTTTTGTCTGTCTATCTGTCTGTTTGTTCCGGGTAATCTCTGGAACGGCTGGACCCCGCGGTGTTACCCGCGGGGTTCAGCTAGTTAAACAAATAAAATTAATGTCTTTATATTTTTATGTAAGGTCATGTTTGTCATGAAAGCTTCGTGTCATATATCCTATTTACATAAACTTTAAACTTTGGACAGTCAAATTTCCAGAATGACTTGGTTTCTATGGGTCAAGTTCAAGGTTTGACACGAGATTAAAAGTTGACGTTAAATTTTTCGATAACATTATTGAAACTTGACAGTGTAGTTACCTATTCTTTTTTTTTACTTTATTTTTGTATGTGTAGTAGTAAGTGAATCTCTGCAGCTGTAAAATTACTGATAAAGTGGCATATATTGAAAACATTCTGATACATTTTTTTTATTAAGAACCATTTAAGGCATGTGTTACTTTGTAGACATTTTGTATAAACAGTATACTTACTTTATAAAATAAAAGATCTTAATAAATTTAACTAATCCTACTAATATTATAAATGAGAAAGTTTGTAAGTATGGATGGATGTTTGTTACTCTTTCACGCAAAAACTACTGAACGGATTTGGATGAAACTTTACAGTAATATAGCTTATACATCAGAATAACACATAGGCTACTATTTGCCGCGATAACCCACATATACGCGGGCGGAGCCGCGGGCAACAACTGGTATATAATAATAACAAAAATAATCTTAATAAAAAAGAGAATAATTAGTAAACAGGAAAAATTGTACGGTAGTGGTTTAACTGAATGTTTTTTAAATAAAATGTATATTTTACAAAAAACAGGGTTCATATTGTTTTCTTCTTTGTTTATAGAAAGTTCTACAAGCCCGGTGAAGTGGAAACGAAAATGATTGCTGTCAAAGACACGGGTCATCCTCCAATACTGCTGGTCGTGGAGTGGAAGTACGAGACCAATCTCTTCAACCCAATGACGTGGCGCCTATTGAAGAGTTCTAGCATTTATGTAGATTATATCAAATTATCTTCCATTGAATACAACACAGAGTAAGTGTACACTCGGCTATATTATTATACTAGTTGTTGCCCGCGGCTCCGCCCGCGTATATGTCGGGTATCGCGGCAAATAGTAGCCTATGTGTTATTCTGATGTATAAGCTATAGTACTGTAAAGTTTCATCCAAATCCGTTCAGTAGTTTTTGCGTGAAAGAGTAACAAACATCCATCCATCCTTACAAACTTTCGCATTTATAATATTAGTAGGATTATAGTATAAAATCAGCCAAGATTTTTTTAGCTTTTTCTAGAATTTCGTAAAGACGTTACCTGTACAAATAAATAAAACTTTAGTATTTATTTGTAATAATAACAAAAGGTTTTCACTAAATGCGTATGAAAACCTATATGATACTTACATATAAAAAAAAACAATTTTAAAATTTTTTGTCTGTCTGGTTCCTCCGGCTAATCTCTGTAATGGCTTGACGGGATTTCTCTGACAGATAACTGATGTTATAATGAGTAACTTATGCTACTGTTATTTGAGAAAAAATAGGTTCAAAAGCAACAAAAACCGCGGGTAATAACGCGGGGCGCGGTTTGATGTTTATATATATTTATACGATAATTGTGCAAGTGTGAGTAATATCAAAGGGAGTGAAGCTGCTTGAACTACACCACTCAACATCATCCAACCAGGTCTAATAATATGATTAACTAGCTACTAACTAGCTATTGTTGTACTGCGAGTAACGCCGCGGGACAAAGTTAGTCTAAAAAAGTAACCTAAGTTACTCCCCGGATCAGGAGGTACCTGCCAGTGAAAGTCCCGTCAAAATCCGTCCAGCTGTTCCAGAGATTACCCGGAACAAACATACAGACAGACAGATAGACAGACAGACAGACAAAAAAATTTTTAACTACATTTTTGGTATATGTATCGTGTATACATACATATGCATTAAGTAAAAAGCGGTTATTTTAATATTACAAACAGACACTCCCATTTTATTTATTTGTATAGATAACGATAAGCTATAGAGCTTTTTTGTCAGTTTCAAAGCTATTTTGCAGTTTATTTCGTTGCACTGACTGGATATGGTACCTCTCCATAGGAAAGAGGGTTGGTAGGGAGTTTGTTGTAAGTTTCTGTTCACTTTGCAGTGACATTTTCCTGTTTAGTTTGCTTCTTAAATGGGCTAATACGACACCCAAGACTTAAATATATCTGCTACCACCTCACCACAAAGATAGTATTGTTTTTTGACGATATAATAATAGATTTTTTTTCTTTCAGCATTACTGTTTGTCCAAAACAAAAAAAGCCAATAGTAGCCAACATGCCTGCAATAATGAAGACAAAATATTGCAAATTTAGAAAATGAGTTTGTTTTGCTAATATAGTTTTATTTAAGATGGATAATACCCTTAGGACAGTGCCTACATAATGTCTACTAAAAGTATTCTAATAGTATTTTATATTTAGATTTAGACTTAAGGAATTGAACATGTAATTAAGTTTTATATTAAAATTATATTGGAATATATTTTATTTTGAATAAAATTACAATAAATATAGTAATAGAAGTGTTGCTTTTTAAATATCTGAAAAAAGAATCAAATTTTGATTAGTACCTACTAAAATTTCCTTTGATTTTTTTCTTTTAATAAATATGTTAAATATCGTAGTTGCTAATTCAAATTATTATTAATTAAGAATCAAAGAAGTCATGCGTAGAATACTCCAACAAATTTTAAGATATCAGCAATCAAAAGGTGTATAACGTATAAACGTAGACACTATTCTGCTACCTGCATCTGAAAAGAAGAAATAGAAACATTTATTCTTACACAGCATAGCATTTATAAAAGAACAAATAAGAATGAAAAAGAACCACAAGTAATTATAGGCATTATGAATACGCGGCGAATAGTGACCAGTACGAAGAAGGGCGCTAGCATATGTGTATGCGTAAATATAGGTGCGTTCTCTCACACTCCAATAGGACGTCTATCCGACACAACTGGGGAGAGAATAGTCGCAGTCCGGCGGCTTTACGTGCTCTCTGTAACACACGGGGATTGAGGCACTCCGAAAAAAAAACTTTAATCTGAATCGAAATTGAGACCTCTTGATCACTAGTCGCATGCAGTCTTTTGTCTTATGTATGGGCCTGCTAAAGTGACTATTCTGCCTGGTGGAAAACATAGGCACAATGCAGCATAGTGACCGGCATTATGGCGGGCCAGGGTTGCTTCCGCATCAATGGACTTCCGGGCTCGCACTCACCAACGAAACACGACAGCACGAATGCTGACATTTTAGGTTGATCTTCCGTGCGAGGTAAGTACCGCCCCGGTCGTGCCCCCCGTACATGCTGAAATCAGGATGGCTCCACTACCTATAACTCACAAAACTCACTGTTAGACCATCGAGGCTTAGGTAATGTACGCTGACGCTTGACCGCTTAAAATAATTATTTTTAACATCATTAGATTCTATTTGACCATAATAATTCAACTTCTAAATAAGTTACTATATATAGAAGTTACTACAACAACTTATTTAGAAGAGTGACCTCCATAAATAGTTGGTGCGAGTTGCTCGATTTGACCTTCAAGAATGGTTTGAGTTTCATAAAGGAATTTGAAACAAAGAACTTCCTGGGTTTATGCCTTAATAAAATAATTACCTATACCTACTAAACATTTTTTTTCTGCAATAGCCATAGTCGGATGCAGCGATTCGTTCGGGTAAAATCATAAACGCTGTCTGTGGCAGAGAAAACTTCTGCAAAGCCCTGATCGCAAGGGACAACAGCGACGTATGCTCGTAGAACTAGACGCACCTTCATAAAAATAATCCTGTTGGCATCGTACTGCGATAGAATTACATAAGATTATTCCACAAAAAGATTGATGATAAGAAAAAGATGCTCAAATTTAATTTTAAACCAACTTCAAAAAGGAGGAGGTTTTATGTTCCATTGTATGTATTTTTTATGTAGGGAGGTACTGCACAATCATATAATTTTTTATAGTCAGCTGCCAAAATGACTCTGCCCCGCCTGATGGAAAGCATGAGCAGAATCCAAGAGTGGTGGTCACCATCCTCATTGCGAATAACCACAATGCATGGTGACCCGCACTATGGTGAGATGCTTTTTCACATAGATGTAGAATACCATAGATTGGTAATGCAGCAAGACTAAAAAAGAAATGCAATGGTGTGCGTCAAATTTGCATGTGCGTGTAACGTGTTAGTGATGTGCCATGCAAAATTATTTTTTTCGATAACCTGTACCAACCGGTACAAATAAATCCACAGGCATTCAGAGTAACGTATTCAGTGCGAATAAGTACAAGAAAACTACAAAATTAAAAAGACAAATCTTTTTTGAGAGATTTTATTGTGGATGCACGTAACGTGTTAGTGATGTGCCATGCAAAATTATTTTTTTCGATAACCTGTACCAACCGGTACAAATAAATCCACAGGCATTCAGAGTAACGTATTCAGTGCGAATAAGTACAAGAAAACTACAAAATTAAAAAGACAAATCTTTATTGAGAGATTTTATTGTGGATGCACGTAACGTGTTAGTGATGTGCCATGCAAAATTATTTTTTTCGATAACCTGTACCAACCGGTATAAATAAATCCACAGGCATTCAGAGTAACGTATTCAGTGCGAGTAAGTACAAGAAAACTACAAATTTAAAAAGACAAATCTTTATTGATATATTTTTTTGTGGGATGACAAGGGATAACTGTTTAAATGTTTAATGTGTTAATTAAGTGATAATAATATTACGCAACATTGGTTGTTGTTTTAGAAACATAAATATTTAACCACAAACAATATTTAATCAAAAACAGCACTGTAAGCATGCATAGGAATTCATTTTCCTCCGAACAATATCTTCGGAAAACTCGTTCACATTTTAAGCCTATTTCTATTATATCTTGAGATGGATAATAGTGTGGGTACTGATGCAGAACGGAGCTTTATTCTTTGTGCACTTCTGTTTACAAAACAGTTTTCTTCAAAATGACTGCTACAAATGGTTGAATGTTTTTTGGGACCCAATCCGGTCTGTTCACTATTTTTAGCCATTTTCCTCGAATGTCTGCATTTTGAGCAAATCTGTAACCATATTAATTAATTAATTATTCTATATCTATGCTTTTTCACGCCCCGCTCGAAGGACCCGGGATCATAGTGGGAAGGAAACACGTATGCTGTATTTAACAACAATTTAAAAACTAACTACATTTTACGGATTGAATAGCATTTTTAACTTATTTAGATAATAATACACGGTACGGTAATAACGGTTGTCGAGGACATGGCTCGAGGTAGATCACTGTGTCTCTCAATTTCTTACAGGTCACGGTAACTTTAAGAGCAAACTACACTCATTTAAATTAGTCGATTCACCATTGTGTCAATGCTCAACACCTGATATTAGCTGTGAACAGTCGGCTCATCATGTACTCTGGGAGTGTAGTCTTTGGTACAATGAACGTAACACAATGCTAAATAGCTTACAAATGACATCTGGGGCGGTATACTATGACTACTATGAGGATCTTGTGTCAACTGCGGTGAATTTCCGTGCGTTTAGGCGATTCTGCCATACATACTATAGTAATCAAATATAGCTCACTTAGGACCCCTAATACTTTATCCGTGGTGCTTCCCGGTTTGAAAAAGGTGTCTGCCTATTTTGACTTCATTTTGTCTCCCGCTTTGCTAAGGAGGGAAGTGGATTTATCATTTCCAACTCCTCTCCTGTTTTTCTTCCGATTAATTTCGTTGCGGGTTCCAAGACAGTTATTTTCTTCCTGGGACTTCCCGAATGTCATAACTCGGCGTGTTCGTGGGTCACTGCTGTTGATCCTGGTGTACAGGAGTTACAGTGGTGGGAATGTGGGCGGGATTAGTCAAAAAATAATAGACGGTACTTACGGTCTATGGTTATGAACATACGAAGTAGAGAACGAAAGAAAGGTTCTTATATAACCCTTGAATCGCTCACTGAGTTGTCGTTGTCATACAATTTCAGATTTCGTTTTTTAATTGTACTGTAACCGCAAGTTTGACGACTTGCGGTTACAGTGCAATTATAAATTACAGAATTAAAAACTGGTTTAGTAAATAGTTACTCAAACATTTTGTGAATATGTGAGATATTGAGTCAGATTGGGAGAAAATTGCAGGAGGATAATCTGGCAACACCGACATGCTGACTCGATAATAAGGACTTCTTAAATCGTCGCGTCGTTTCCAGCAATAAGGACTAAAGTGTGAATATTGTATACCTAGGAAGAAGAAGTTCTTCTTCTTAGGTATACATGAAGAAAATGGCGTAAAACTGTTATAATTTTGACAATCTTCTTGGATAACATTTATTATTATCATAGAGTTATACAGTAAATATATATTAAGAATTCTAATCGAGTCAAATTGAGCTAAGCAAAGTTCGAGTTAGTAAGTCGACTTCCCCATCACTAACTTCATTGACAGTTACTTGACGTATGTTACGAATGTTGATGCTGTTGTTACCTATTGAATTCATAATCATATAATTCGCCTCAATACGTAACATATAATATTTCGTTATATCATCACAGGCCGCCATCATAACCATATTGTAACTTCCTAGTTCAGCTTATCAGTTTACGATATGGGTGACACTAGAAAGAAGAAAAAGTTCTACTTTCGCAAACGTAGGAACAAATATTTCTTGGAACCCGGCTTTCGGGGCTTTTTCTGCACGTGTAACTTCAGGGAAAAAGACTGTGTCAAAGAAATGTACAATCTTTTAAATGAATATGCCGGGAAACTATATCCAGATCTAGAAATTGAACAAAAATCTGCTGTACCTGAATCTGCTGCGCCGGAAGAGGACAGGTCGGAGAGCGAGTCCGAGGATGAGACTGATATTGGAGATATACTAAGGCGAGAGGTTGAATCCATAAAAAAAGAGTCCCAAAAATCTCTACGAGATAAAAGGTTTCAAGTTGTGGAGACTGGAGCTTCAAACTGCATTTTTGTCAAAACAAATCTACCTAGTCCAGAAGAATTAACAACAGCTATCATAAAAGATTTATTTACGACAAGGCTACAGAAAACTCGATATGTATTACGTTTACTTCCGATTATGGCTACATGTAGGGCCAATCTGCCGGACATTATGGAGGCCGCCGGCAAGCTCTTTGATAAATATTTCTTGAAAGAGCCGTCAACATTTGCAGTGATTTTTAATAAACGGTTCAACAACTGTGTCTCTCGGGAGTTGATTATTAAAGAGCTAGCAGATCTCATCGTCTTGAAGAACGGAGGCAACAAAGCTGATTTGAAGAATCCTGGCCTTTGCATTATTGTTGAAATCATCAAGGGAATGTGCTTGCTTAGCATTGTGGACAATTACTTTACATACAAAAAATATAATCTAAATGAAATATGTAAAGAAGAGCCGACCAATGATTCCGAGGGAACCCAAGCGAAGAAGTTCAAGAGTAATGTAACCACACAAGCAGAAGAAAACAATGTATAACTTCTCAAATTTGATGTGATTTATTTTATTCCAATCCTATTAATAAACATTAAATACGAGTATTAGTAAGCTGACCAGTAGTGTTAAGTCATCTCTTGTATTTTTACTCTATTTTAATGTATTTGTAGTCTTACTTGTAAGCAGTACTTAGAACTTCGATACCAACTCTTATACCAAAATTTGACTATACCTAAATTTTTTCATAAATTATTACAAACACATATTAAAATATAAATGTGAAGTAATGTTTGTTTTTTTTATATCCTCTCATACACCATCTTCTTAAAGTTCAAAAAGTTACATAAACTATAATGGGCGAGGTCGCTTATGTAACTAAGTGTAGCGTCGAGTGGTTAGGTAACTTTATTATTCCTATAAAGTACTTGGTATCATTATATAAGCAGCAGGCGGTGACCCAATAAGGCTACCCGGCCACGAAACATGCGCGTTTGCGTGAGCGGGAAACACGTGTTCTAAGGATATTTGTAGGATTTTTAGTCTGTTGTTTTTGTATAACATGTACTTCGATTTTAATACCGTAGATATCGCAAGGGCCTTTTATTTTAGATAAATCTTATAAAAAGTTCAAAACAAGGGTTAGCTTTTTGTTTACAAACGTCGCGGTTTGGTACGGCAGCTCGCAAGCTCTTGTGATGGTGTAAATTGTGTTCCATAGATGTCACTGTTATGCATAACTAAAATGTTTTGAACTAGATGTCGCTAGGTGACTCCCTGAAAGTTTTTTGGGTAAAATCAGGTAAAAGTAGTTTTTAGTAATAACTTACTTTATCAATCAGTTTTTGTCGATTTTTTACTTACCGTTAATTTATTAATGTTTTTGTGTCGGTGTGCATTTTTAGGGTCCCGTGCGAAAGCCAAAAAACTGAACCCTTATAGATTCGTGTCTCTCTCATGTGTGTCTGTCTGTCTGTCCGTCCGTATGGCACAGACACTTTTTCTGAACCTATATGAACTATAATGTTGAAACTTGATAAGTAGATGTATTCTGTGAACCGCACTATGGATAGGTCTTCAAAAATTATATTGAGGTTTCTAATATCATTTCTTTTAACCAGAATAGTTTGCTCAAAAGACACTTCAAAAGTGGAAAAATGTGTCCTCCCCCCCTGTAACTTCTAAAATAAGAGAATGATAAAACTAAAAAAAAATATATGATGTTACCATGCATCTATGGATAGGTCTTCAAAAATGATATTGTGGTTTTTATATCATTTCTTCTAACCTGAATAGTTTGCGCGAAAGATACTTCAAAAGTGGTAAAATGTATCCCCCCCCTGTAACTTCTAAAATAAGAGAATGATGTACATTATCATGTACTTCAACCGAGTATTGGTTTGAACGAAATCTACTAAGTAGTTTTTTCAATACGTCAAAAATCGTAAACTGCAATTTACCTTTCATTCAATCAACACAAATATAAAAATTATAATATGTTACTTGCTGCTGCGGAACCCTTCATGGGTGAGTCCGACTCGCACCGGGCCGCTTTTTTTATATGTGCTTAGAAGATACGCAATGCAATCTATTTTAAAAATTATGTGAAAACGATAAAGAAGTATAAAATATGATGTATCTGGCTTGCCGTCGTGGCAACAGTTAAGCTGTATTTAATGAAAAAAAGAACTTTTGTTTTCGGGAATATTAAGCAAGTTCTTTTTTATAAGCGGTGAACCTAGAAGTAAGATGATTCAAATCCAAATACCTCATAGCGTACAATATTCACTTAAAGCTATAGGGAGGTTGAGAAAGAAACTAACAATTCCTGGAATTACTGCGAGGCAGTAGCATTTAAGTAAGTACCTAATCTACTACAATGCTTAATTTTCGTAGTAGGTACATTTAGATTATTTTTATTAATGATGGATCTGCAGGCATAGATCCGTTCAGACTAGGTTTTGTAAAAAAATATTAATGTTGAAGTTTTTAAATAGCCATATATTAGGGGAGGCTTATGTCCAACATTGGACGTTTTTTGACTGAGATGACGATGATTTAAGTAATGCAGAAAAACCACGTTTGACGTTGATGAGCAGTTGGAAGAAATTGTCTTCGGAATTCTTTAAATACAATCTGGGGATCTAATTTACATGAACACAATTCACCTGGAAAATATTTTCAATTAATATAATAATATAGACATGTCCATCATTGCCGTGCATGTGCAACCTTTTTCAGGCTAGGTAGTGTATCACCTACATTTTTATTAATGGCTTACTTTAAATAAAAAATAATAAATAAATATTTCGGACATCTAACACACAATGCCATCTAGTCCCAAGCTAATCTGAGCTTGTGATAAAGGTATTAGACAACTGACATAAACTCTTATAAACTTCTTTTTCTTTTTGTAAATACATACGTCATATTATACATAGAAAACACACAAACTTCGAAACAAATATTTGCAGATCATACAAAAATTTGGTCCGACCCGGGAATCGAACCCGAGACCTCAAGCACAGCAGTCATCACTACTACTACAAAACATCACTTAAAAGTCAACTGTTTGTTTTTGTAGAGTCTTTAAATTTCTTGAGTAAATTCTGTTTTCTTTGTTTGTGTTTGATATGTTAAGGATTAAAAAATAATCCAAGACCACAAATTAGACAAAATGCAATATGGCAGAATTACACTGTCCGTACTAATTGTTTGTTAGAGTAGCCAATTAAAAGTTTCCAAGGGCTGCCGCAATTGGAATTGAGCCAAATACTTCTGTAATAAATTGCTGCTCGTGATAAGAATACCCTTACAATATAATTCCTTCTTTCATAGTGTTCGGCCATGAAAAACTTTCGATTGTACAAAGCAATGAATTCTTGATGCCTTACCTCAAAAGAATATATAATGAATTAGGTAAACCCCATTTCTTCTACATTTTTTAAGAAATTAAATCACCTGTCCATACACTATACCTACCAGAAGCATCTTTGGTTAGTAAAGGATATGATTTTAGAATTGTGTGTGAAAGATATACTCTCTGTGGTGTCGTGACTATGCTGTTTACTTACTTATACTTGAGATGAGTCTAATTCAAATCATGAGGCAATGGACATCAACTAATGACATCCCTTGACGGTCGTTAGGCCAGGCTGCCCGTTTTATTTTTTCCCCTGAGTGACTCAGTCAGCGAGTTTCCCTTTTCAACAGTTTCGTTTTTATGAAACTAGTGAAAAAATTGTGCTGGACTTTCAGGAAAATGAAAAAAATAAACTTATTCAGTAAAACGTGTTAATCGTACCTACAATCCCTTTTTACTTGTTTAGATTAGATTTTTACTGTACTTCTCATCTAGGCTGAGTAAGTGGCACTAAATATGAAAAGTCGTTGAACCAAGACGTCAGGCCTGTTAAATTAAATTTTAATGTGCTCTGTCCCTTGAGGATAGTAAAATATTATATTCTTCATCACCATAGAGAGTATTGAGTGCTTGTAATCTAATTTCTGTAATTTATTTATGTACTGCATATTTAACGATATTCGGATATTCGAAAAGAGGAATTTAGAGAGACTATTAGGTGTCTGCCTTAAAGGACTGTTACGTGTGTACGTGAACTGAGCACAGACACGTGCATTGCAACTACAATACGTGTACAAAGACGTCTTACAATATATCGCTAAAACGTTTACACCTACATACAGTGCAACCTCGCTAAAAGCCTGATGGAAATTACTATGTGTTCGTTAAACCAAGTAATTTGTTACCGTGTTTTCTATTTTATACAAACTTCCTAGGCTAACTTGAAAGTATTTTGCTTCAAGTTTCTTTTTACAATCTCTAATGCCTCTATTGTCTTGTATTGTTGGCTAATATTATGATACCACGAGATTTAGCATTCAGAGATTTTGTTTCCATACTTTTTTAGTTTTCTGATTATGTTTACGTTTTTAAAATGCAATTTGGCCAAGAGGACTGTTTACACAGTTTTATTTAATAAAATGAAATAGAAAATCAGCATAAAGGTGGTAGATACCTTTATATGTTGTTTAATTTCCATTTCCTACATTCGCGGCAACAAAAGATAGGTATCAGAAATGAAATCTTTAAGCACAGGTGATTATACTATATTCTGCATATTTAAGAAACGGTTATAAATAAAATTTGAAAAAATGTATTTGTTATTTAACGGTTTGCATTACTGCGTACGTGGGAAGGAATAAACCTGAGATGGGTAACCGAGCTCGTAATTCTTGTCTTGTAACGACAAAAATCACACAGTCAAAATTATGTGAATAATGTGGTACAGTTCCATATAGTTCTATTTGCACAGCAAGCTCGGCTAGGGTTCATCTTGAAACAGGACGATGCCCGACCATAAACGGTGCTACTAATAATTTCCATATTAGCTGAAGCTAATATTGAAGTGTTACAGTGGCCAGCCAGGACTCAATACGAGGGTACTCATCTAACCAATAAAACAGTGTCAGAGAACGCAACATTCCCATATACTAGCAGCCAGATCTTATAAGTGCTTTGAAATCGTGTTGGTAGACGAATTCAGAAATTAACCTCCACTATTATATTGATAGCAAGCTCTCAGGTTAAGGGAATGCATAATCAAAAGAAGATATTCTATCTATAATTGAACCAAAAAAAAGAGATTTGGCTTCAACTCATTACTCAAGAAAATGTATCAGTTTATAACAAGACTTATTTCTCTTTAATATTGAATGAAAGAAAATACAAGATTGTTTTTTTTAAGTAAACAAGGTCATGGGGCCTTTATTTTGTTTTGAGTAGTATAGTTCCGAGGAATGTAAAATTACTTTGACGCGTGCGGACCTAGTAGTTGTCGGTCCCGGTTGTTATCATAGGAGGAACAGTCGTAAAACTTAGTTGGAGATTTTGGGCGGCTTGAAAATATCCAACGGCAGGATTATATAGCCACAGCGTTGTCTTGCCAGTCCTCAACCCGAACTCGCCCGGCGTGGGGATGTATTATGGCCTTAACTCTCTCAGAGTGACCCGAGCCCAGCAATGCGACATTATAGGTTGTTGATGATTGTGATGTGCGAACCTGTGGGTAAAGTGATGAAATTATTGAAAATGGAATATACCTATCAGCTAACGAAACATTAGTAACTTTATTAATATATTTTTTTAAATTACAGTAATTTGGGCTCACTCAAAAAAAAACTTGTTTAGAGTTTAGCGTCTATGACTGCCGATCAAAAGGTCTCGGTTTCGGCCAAATGTGTATTGGGTTATTTGTTTTAAGAATTTTTTAATATAATAATAGCCCCAAGTAACAAAGATGGCCAGTATTTCACGCCCGTGCCTCGGAGAGCACGTTAAACCTTTGAACATCTATGTCAATCGTTATTTCGGATATCAGTTTCCTCAAATATATCCACTGAAACCCTGTGTAACCTTCGAATTCAGTTTACTTTTAAGGTTGCTGTGGTCCAATACAAGCCGTTCCATAGAAAAACTGGTATTCGGGTAAAACTGGTTAAATTAGCAGCCGACCCTAATTAATCATAGCGATTAATAGGAAGAAGAACTAAGTAAAAATATACATTTACATGTATTATTACAGAATTATGTCATATCGGATCAAAAATATAATTGAGAATTTAATGGAGCGAACGGCTGTAGGTACTCAACAAAAGAGGACATAGGTTTTATCGAGCGTCGTCGTTGTAAAATACATAGGAGACGGAGAGACGAGCTAGAACATAATTGCATCCTTATCGGTAGAACGGGCTGTCTTGTCATACAGAAATTCTTTTCAAAATTACGTTATTATATCATAAATGTAACTGTATCCAATACGGTTTTGTACAGATTTTATAAAATCTTCTTCAAATTGCTGACCAAAATATTTTTTCTATCTGTGTATTTGTGAGGATGATCAGGATGATCCGTGTTATTGTGACATATGACGTATACCTACGTAGTCGTTTCAGTTCACTTAGTAGGGAACGAGTTTATATCGAGTGTATGAGCTACACTTAAGCTGGCCCGGTCTGGCAGCGTTGGAATAACAAGCACAAAACGGACACCGGCAAATCCAACCCAAGTCCCGGATTTGTAACAAAGTACGGCTTATTCCGCTCACTTCTACATAATATGGCCGAAACACTTGGAGCGCAGATGCTTGCTGCAGATTTTCAATGTGGTTTCAATTTCTTAGCGTCGTCTTTGCAGTGATTTGTGTGTTAAATAATGCGTGTCTGTGTCTGTGTCTGTGTAAATTGAATACATAAACTTAATTTATAATCACAATAAATGTAGAACCGTTTCTTTTTTATGCAATGTTTTCATTTAATTGTAACGATGCGCAATTGCCTCCAACTGAATAGCTACATACATACTCTTATATTCTCCAATAGGCACGTAGAGGTTTTTTAAATAACTCTATTTCGTGAACTATAAATTAGTCAATACTTAGGAAATACCCTAGGGCAAACTTATATATAAATTACGTCATTGGGCTTGACAAAATTGTGTTTCTTCTTCATTAACCCTGAAGTTGATTAAACTGTTGTAAACATAAAACTCAAATAATCGTTATAAGTTTCTAACGCTGTGCGTATTAATTTATCTTAAGTTCATTATTGAAGTCATATTCAGAATACATTTAGAGTGTTCTTAAATAATAGCGACACACCACAGCATGGTGAACACGATCACGTGAAAATTTTCACTACAAAAATAATATAATCCAATACCGCAACTTTACACACACAATTACAAAGACAGGCGCCCCCAATTACTGAACGGCAATTTGTTGCGTCATTGTGACAGACGTGTGACAGGGACATGACGGACCACCTCTCCATGCGGGCGCGATCATGACCCGACCACTAATAAAACGGCTGTTTTGAATTATTACGTGCTGCACAATAAGGCCTACAAACTAACAGAATCAGTAATTTTTAGAAAACAGTCTATATGTACTCCGTATCTTAATACGTGTTATTAATGAATGACACTAGTACTAGACCGTCAGACCAGATCTGAATACAACAACATAAATGATGACCTGTCACTTTTTTCCAATCAGCTATGTAAAATGTACAATGCATGGTTTTTCATGACGTACGATTGAGTTACTTGTAACTTCATGTAAAACAAAGCCATTATATTGTCCCTGTTTCAAGTCATGCCTATAACCATTTATATTTTCATTTAAATTATAACCGATTTTATGAAATGGAATGCATCGTTTTAAAATAGTTTTATAGATCATACTTTAGTAGTTTTAAAATCGAATTATTCACTTTTACTTCTTTGATCATTATAATGTAATAAGCAGCGTTTACTTCATCACTTTAAAATTTCAATGCTCTGTAGTTTGTTCTAAGTTCTATTAACTACGGTATTTACCAACTCCTTGGTATCCATTCCAACCCGAGCATTACAAATTCATTGCGTTCATCTCTGAGCAGGTATTTACCCAAAATAGTAGGTATTTACTGTCGTAACAATGAAGGATCTTCAAAAAATCACTTGTCTTGATATTACTACAACTTTTAAAGATAAAGATTCTTTGCTTCATTCTATTTTAGATATTAATTTTTTTTACGCTTTTCTCCAGACATTAAATGCTTAAACTTTTTGAAATTATTTTTTTGTTGAAAATCTTTTCTATCTTGATAACCTTTTGCTTGTTATACATACTTTCTTAAAGGTTTAGGCAGACGGCAAGCTAGTGGTGCGGTAATGGTTACTATTGCAAGTAAATATCGTATAAAGTTTTTTTTTATACGTGTGGAAACCCCCATAGGCGCCAACCCACCGAGGTTTCTGGCGGAGTGATGTGCATCAATCGGACCGATTGAAACAACACGGTGTGCTACTCTGCGACTGAGATAGAAGGGATCCGGGAACCACTGTTACTTCCGGCCCCCTCCTATCCATCCGGATGTAGCAGTAAGTCTATCCTAACCTTCATTTCTCAGTCGATATAAATATGTGTATATTTAGGAAATAGAATTTATCATCAAAACTGCTCTTTCCTATGTCAAATAATTTCACAACAAATTCAAAGTGATAATGTAGCTCAACAAGTGCTACGAATGCTACAGATTCTACGAGTTACAGAAAAATGTATAACAAGAAATACATATACGGTTTCTGTTCATCAACTTGGAACCTATTAACTGGAATATTTGACTCGACTTCCAGTTCGTACCAATATTTGCACACTAACATCTGAGTTCCGCAACCCAATCACTGTATTGGTTATACATACGATACCAAACCATCAGGCGATAAGTTTGCCCGGTGCCACCTATCTCATAAAAAAAACATTGTTAGTGGAGGACGGAGGAACAGTTCTGACTAAGACTTTTATTCGCTAGTCACTAACAACATGGTTTTTAACTACTATCGTGATTTAAAAATGCAAAGAAATATACTTTCTACACACGGATGTCTTCATCATTACCTTGTTTCAATTATACGTGTTTCCATTCTCTTTTTTTTAAAGATAACTCTCGCACTAGGAATAAATACTGTATTGCGGGCGACTTTACAAACATACATGTAACGGACACAAAAAAAAACCTGACTCAGAACTACAATTTGTGGATTACAAAGTGTTTTCTTATGTGCTTATGTATGTGCGTATTATTATGGGCTCCGCCCGTGTGTATGTTGGTTGTCGCGGCAAATAGTAGTCTATGTGATATTCTGATGTATAAGCTATATATATATAACAAACATCCATGCATCCATACTTACAAAGTTTCGCGTTTATAAAATTGGTAGGATTTAAACCAACAATATTTAGCAAAGTAGGAAGCGGCGGCATGGTGACCGTTTATACCATCAGGCCATATGTGCAGTCCATTGTACATTGTTTTGTTAACACACTAATCCATACCAATATTATAAATGCGAAAGTTTGTAAGGATGGATGGATGTTTGGATGTTTGTTACTCTTTCACGCAAAAACTACTGAACGGATTTGGATGAACTTTTACAGTAATATAGCTTATTCATCAGAATAATACATAGGCTACTATTTGCCGCGATAACCGACATATATGCGGGCGGAGCCGCGGGCAACAACTAGTTATTAAATACATTTGTGTCATAAATTTATAAGTGATAATCTGAACTTGTTTGTCCTTTCACTTTTCTAAAAAGTGGATATATTAATACATCGATTTCACCGACACCACTTTTAATTTTTTTTTATTTGAAAAGATTATAAAAATAAACATAATTATTAATAATTGAAGACAATAACAGTTATGATTATAATATTACCTACTTATATTATATTATGTTAATAGCGAAATGGTTTCAAGGTATTTTTTCGAATTTCAAGGCAAATTGTGATACTTGGTTTCTTTTACAATACTTAGAAACAATTAGTTTTGATTCCACACAACCACATATCTGCTTAAAAAAATTCTTTGAAAGTCTGAAACAACTTAAAAGGTACAATTTGATTTAAGTTGTAAAATTTTACTCAACAGTATCAAAGGTACGTATTTCTTTCCCCTTTAACCTCATTAGTATGGCAATCGAATAATCAAATATGAAATCTTCTTATATAAAGTACATAAACCGTTCACATTCCAGAAGATTTTCAGAGCGGACCCTTTAAACTTACTGTGTGGATGTTTTAACAAGTACAGATGTTATAATAGCGGCCAGCGGGCGACCGGCCTCCATCAATATCCGTTTTGCCTCAGGTTTATTTTGACGTAGCCTTTGTCAGCAAACCGCTGAATTTCATACCAGTCATCTGCAGATATATTTACTTATATAATATATTATTTATGGAGAGTCCTTTTTGATTAAATAATAATAATAATAAATATTTCAGACATCTAACACACAACGCTATCTAGTCCGAAGCTAAGCAGAGCTTGTTTATGGGTACTAGACAACTGATATAAATACATTTATACTTTTGAAAATAACACTTATTTATACTAATATATAAAGCTGAAGAGTTTGTTTGTTTGTTTGTTTGTTTGTTTGAACACGCTAATCTCAGGAACCGCTGGTCCGATTTGAAAAATTCTTTCGGTGTTGGATAGTCCATTTATCGAGGAAGGCTATAGGATATATATCATCACGCTACTACTAATAGGAACGGAGCAACAACGAAGAATGTTTCAAAAACGGGGGAAATTTTCAGGCAACGGGCAATATAAGGCGCAAACGAGGTTGCGTGGGTCAGCTAGTAGAATATAAAGTTATTAGGTCCTTAGATTTGCGTAAATGTCTTTTTCTCCAAATATGGTTCCTGTTTCTCGAAATGTCCTTTTTTAAATGTCATTTTCTACTATGCCTGTGTCTGTCAACAGCCTATGTCATCCGCGTCGTTATTACGTACTAGTTGTTGCCCGTGTACCGGTACCGGTACCCGCATACGGTACATCTATGTAATGGAAGCAATGAGTACTCGTAGGTATCAAATTTCAATAGTTACGAGAACTTATCAACAGAACTGCAAACATTTTGTGCAGACATATACCCTTCTCGATTTCAACATGGTGACTAGCTTTCTAGTCGATACTGTTTTTATTTTAATACTAGCTGATGCCCGCGGCTCCGCTCGCGTGTATGTCGGTTATCGCGGCAAATAGTAGCCTATGTGTTATTCTGATGTATAAGCTATATTACTGTAAAATTTCATCCAAATCCGTTCTGTAGTTTTTGCGTGAAAGAGTAACAAACATCCGTTCATACTTACAAACTTTCGCGTTTATAATATTAAGTAGGATCTAATGATACCTCATTCGTTTAAATCGGTTCAATAGTTTAAATGCAACTGTGGAACATACAATGACTGCCAAAACTATTATTCCTTCCTTTTGGCTTTGCCTTAGTCGGTAAGTTGTATCGACAAAACAAAATGTAATCGATGTTAACCATATGCAAAGTATTGATTTCTTAGTTTAATTTAATATATGAATACATGAAAATTCTAATATAAGCAAGTTGTTTAGTCAAATTGCCTTGAACTTAACTGCCAGCCTTCTAAGCACCGAGTAGAGTACTAAAAGAACATTTCAACAAAAAGAAAATTAGTTTTTTTTACCGTGTTTTATTGTTTTTGCCTCCTCTTGTTTTGTTTTCTGATTTTGGTCACTATAAAGTTACTAAACAAACAATGTAAATTTAGAAGAAAACTATATCAATGTACAAGCCCGTAGAAGCTTTAACAAAGTATCATATTTGCTCACGATTAAACATTATTACAGTGTTCCGTTGTATATTACAGTCACTTTAGTCGCTCGCAAAATAGTGTTATATCGTTACGGATGTGTTACAACCGCATTTATGAGTCTTAAAACGCATCTCGAAACTCTCCGCAAATGTGTTGTCTTATACCGTGGCGTCGTCCTTGAGTTTACCAAGAAACAACGCATTCAAGTAACTTTACTATGTAATATTTGTCGTGATATTATCTTTCATTCCCGCGGTAAATGTTTCAACAACAAATGACCATGAAATTGGTTTTAGGTTAGATCCAACAAATTAAATTATTTATATTTTCATTGACACGGCAAAAGTTGCAATGCGGCAATGTTGACTATAACCTGTAAAGTCCTTTCTTTAGATTTAAACTATAATTAAACCCGATATGAAACGCTGGTGCTTTTAGTTTTTACGCCTATTTTTATATTTTCCTGTAGCTCACCAGTTTAGCTCGCACAAACGCTCGCAAAACTTGTGAATATTATTAATTAAATTACGTTAATTTTAGGTGAAGTACAAATATTTATCACATGAAAGGATTTTTCGCTTTTCGATGATTTTGGTTGTTTTTTTTTAAATATGCGTTTAGGTCTACCTTCCTTTCTGTACCTGGCAACGTTTAAGCTAAAGGTAACTATCGAATTGTACATGAATATAATAAATAAACTGACCACAAAATACTTATTTCTTAAATAATTTTATACCCATTATGGGTATAAATTAGATTTTTATAATATGTAATAAATCTCAAAATTGAAATGTTATTTTATATATTAGATATACTGTGTTTCGTGTGTAATTACTTATTACATTTATTTTACTTTCACAGGTAGAATCAAAAATATTTGTACTGCTTTTCAATAAGAGGCTTAATAAAACTATATTAAGACAAGGAAATGAAATCACGATAGAGTTTTTTACACTCTAAGAATTCTAAAAGAGCTTCCAGACCACACCTTAGAGGTCACCATTTTAGTTAATTATTATTTCTTTGGAATACAACATCTTCAAAGGTTTGAAAGGGATTTGTATTTAATTGGATAAATAGACGAGTAAACAAATTGTTTTATTCTACAAGAGGAGCGCTTTAATATCAGTAATTAATTAGAAGACAGTTTAATTAGAACTCATATCAATGAAAACCAAATGGTCTCGAGAGACATAGTAAATCAACCAATCTGTCTGTCTTGATCCTGTTTGACCATCTTTATTCCAAATTTAAAATAAATAATAGTTACCTTGCTGATGTCACACTGCATTATACAGTAGGGTAGTGTACATTACGAAAAAAAACATAGTATAGTAAATAGTCTATGTCTAATGCGCGCGGGCAACAACTAATACGTAATAATGGCGCCGATGACATAGGCTATATAAATTTTAAACAAAAACCTAGTCAGATTACAGTTTTTTAAAACATTTTCTTGTCAATAATATGCTTAAATACAGAAGATAGAGAGTTTTTTACGATATTAAATGTAATCAATAATGAGGCGCTCATAGCCCAGTTGCACTCGGTGATTATAAACAATCACCGAGGGTAAGCAACGACGGCGCGGTCAGTACCTGAGTGGGTGACCGCTGGTGGCATGATACCATGAGTGTCTCCGTGATTGCTCCGGCTGTTAAGATAGTAGCCGTGAAGCTTAGTTGGAAGTCTTTGGGCGGCTTCAAAACATCCAACGGCAAGACTACGTAGCCACAACGTTGTCTTGTCAGTCACCAACCCGGATTTCGCCAGCGTGGAGACGTATGGCCTTCACCCTCTCTTGAGAAGAGACCCGAGCCCAGCAATGACATCATAGGTTGTTGATGAATAATGATTCAATGAGTATAATAACTTGTTTTGCGTACGATATCTGTCACAATTATTATCAAACTGATTACACTCATTAAAATTCTTTAATTCCAGAAAAGTTTGTGCATCTTATCACTATTTGGATGGATCAGACATTAAAAGTTTTTAGTTTGGAATTAGAAACAAATACTTCAATATTTGTATAGATGTGGTTTAGTTCATTGTCGAACAGTAGTTTTTCTGAATGTAAGATGCCCCTTCAGTACTGGTCATATGCACCCATATTATTACAGACTAGCTGAACCCCGCGGTCTTACACGCGGTTGTTGTTGTACCGCAAGTAACGCCGCGGGAAAAGTTAGTCTAAAAAAAGTAGCCTAAGTTACTCCCTGCCAGTGAAAGTCTCGTCTAAATCGGTCCAGCCGTTCCAGAGATTACCCGGAACAAACAGACAGACAGACAGACCGGCAGACAGACAGACAAAAAGTTTTTCAACTACATTTGTGGTATATGTACCGTGTATACATACATATGCATTTAGTAAAAAGCAGTTATTTTAATATTACAAACCGACACTCCAATTTTATTTATTTGCATAGATTGCTGTAGTAGTTATGTGGGTAAAAAATCCCTACTATTGGATATTTTTATGTATGAGCATTATTGTGTATTTGAAATATTTAAGGGTGTCGGCCAAAATAACATATTCTTGAAAAAGTTGCATGAAAATGTAATTAATCATAATTCCTGTATTCATTCTAAAAGTTTTAATCGTTAAATAAATTGCGTTTGTACAGACTACAGATAACAGGTTCCAGGGATATTATTCCATCTAGATTCGTTTTTATTTGTTAATTCTTAACATTTTGCAGTAAAATTATTATTTTAGTTATGACCAATAACTATTTAAGACAGGTTCTATGAAATATATATAGGGTTACATATATACAAACAGGGTTTTATGTTATCACCTCATAACGCTTTTATCAGAAATGTTTCATTATTATGAAAACGGTACCTTTCATAGAAATTCGTAGAACTCAGTTTTATCACAAGTAAATCGATATTTCCTTATTTAATAATGGATATTTTATTCCTTGTACATATACGTTTATACATACATACATTTATAAATGTCTTGAAATTATCATAAAAAAACAATTATTACGTAAGAACCATATTTTTAACCGACTTCAAAAAGAGGAGGAGGTTTCTCAATTCGACCGTATTTTTTTTATGTGTGTTCGCGGATAACTTCGTCGTTTATGAACCGATTTTGATGATTCTTTTTTTAATGGAAAGGAGATATCCCATCGGTGGTACCATGATAAGGACACTAAGATCTGATGATGGCATCCAAGAGAAATCGAGTCAAACCTTGAAGTCGGCTTTATTTTTGTTAAAATTTTACTTGTAACTAAAGTAGTAGATAAAAATTAAAAGTTTGTTTTTAGTTTTATTTACCTAATAAGTTAAACCTGCGGCTTCTATTGTATATTATAAATTAAGTTATCTCTTAGATACGGCTATTTTCACCCGACCATCTATGTATGTTTGTATGTCCCACCGTAGCGCCTGAGCTACTGAACCGGTTTTAATGAACGAGGTGGCAAAGCGTTCGTGATAATGGCCCAGGTATATGGACATAGGCTATATAAATTTTACCAAAAGATTTTATGAAGTCGTTTTATAGTTTTTAAACTTTTTCTGGTTTTGAATAATATGGTTTGTTCTTTACTAGTTCATTGTAACCACTTTTTATGGCGTAACTATGACCACTTCTATATCCAGGTATAACTTTTGTAAAATTTTATTTTTAACTAGTTTTTACACGCAGCTTCGTTCACGCAGACTTTTATCGCCTGATTTACCCCCTTAGGGATGGGATTTGAACAATTCCTTTCTTAGTGCTCACTTACCTTATATAAAAAACTTACATGCAAAATTTCAGGATTCTAGGTTCAGTGGTTTGGACTGTGCGTTGATCTCTGGGTATGTCAGTCACCTTCCTCTTTAATATATATAAATAAATAAATATTTCGGACATCTAGCACACAACTCCATCTGGTCCCATGCTAAGCAGAGCTTGTGATATGGGTACAAGACAACTGATATAAATACATATATGCTTTTTTCTGTAAATACCTACATATTATACATAGAAAACACCCAAACTCCGAAACAAATATTTTTTATGCAAACATTTAGATAGATTAAGTAGTTACGCATAAAAGGACAAAGAAATAAACTTACTATTTGAGTTACAATAAAAATGCGTGTATTGCATGACAAGCTGTGCACAAATTTTGTCATGTAGTACTTTTTGTTAGCCATATAAGGAACACGAAATACTTATCCAATTTGTAATAAAATACATAGGTTGAAGTTCTGCCCTCCTCGTGGTCAAATACAATCGAAGGTAAACACAACCAAATGAAATTCTACTGATAATTCTCAGAAAATAATTGAGCGCCCAGCATTCTTGACCTTTAGGTTTATGACTCTCTAATACAGTATTTCTGAATATCTATACTAGTATATTATTATATTGTGGAATGAACACAGGAATCCTCTTTAATTTAGGTTTTTATGTGACTTTTTCAACAACCATATCTTTCTAAACGAGATTTTTTAAATATTTCAAGTACACAATAAAACCCACACATACATATACAAAGTATTTAATAGTAGAAAATCTTTTACGAACCTAAACCACTACAGTAGTAAGTAATCATTACAAATTTGAGCATATATGATCAGTATTGAAAGGGCACCTTACATTCAGAAAATATCTAATATTTGACAATCTTTTCGTTTCTGACTGTAAATTAACAGTTTTTCATTAAATGTATATGAAAGTTAATACGGTACTTAATTAAAAGTCAATTTGAATTTTTTGTCTGTGTATTTCTTCATATCTGAGAAACTGCTGAATCAATTTCGACGGGACCTTCACTGTCAGATAGTTGATGCTACAAGAAGTAACTTGGGTTACTTTTATTTTGGAAAAAAACACAGGTTTACGCTAAAACAAAAGTAGAATCAATGTAAACAATATGTTCAAAAGCAACAAAAATTAGTGGTGCGGCTTGTACTGCATACGAGTATACATATGAATAAATATAAGTGTAAAAAGCTCTCGTAACTGGCGAGCGTGTATGAAAAGTGAAGAGACCCAAGCTATATGTCAGGATTGCGGAAAATATATGTATTTTATTAAGTAAACCTACACCGAATGCGCCTCCGTAATAAGAAATAACAATCTTTATTTGCAACTGACAACATTACATGTTTTTTACTTTACCCAACTTTCTATCTTTATAAAACAACTTTAGATACACTTTTTATTTTATCTTATTTTCAAGATACAATACCATAACAATCACAACTAATGTTCCCTTTATTCCGTACATATGTTTCTATATTATGCGTTAGTAAAAATAATAATATTAGTGTGTACAAAATATAGGTGGTCGAATTAAATACAATAGTAGTCGTGCCTGTGGCGTAGGACTCTACTTAACCTTTCCATAAAATCTTTTTAATACTACTAAAAGTTTACCATCAAAAATGTTTGCTGGCTTTATTCAGTATGTTGTGGATTTCTTGAAATGTCTTACGCAATATAATGGAACGGTTGTCTGCAACAATTCGGTGCGCAATTATAACAGAGAAGTTAGGAGTCGTTTAAAAGTTTAACGAGTCATCGTTTCAGCGGGACTTTTGTTTATGGCCGCAATAGACCGCAGCGATTAAATCTGAAACACGCGGTCGCACGACACATGCTATTCATTAAAATAACTCGACATATATTTGTTTCACAATGAATATTTATATTAAACTCGAAGTGATTAAAACTGAGGACTGTACAGTGGTGGCATTTTGATATATTGTATTACAAAATACTGGTGCTGTATTGACGTCTTACTCTCTCTTATCACAAAGTGACTAGGACAGACTAACATTCTCATTGCAGGTCCATTGTTGGCTCAAGTTTTACTTTTGTGCAATAGGTGGTACTCACAAGCGCTGCTCACTGCTTTGTCGACTCGAGCAAGAGGAGAGCAAACCTATCTCGTGACAAGAGACACGTGTATTTCTTTCAGTTGTTAATACCTTAAAGTTAATATTCTTCTTTCAGCACAAACGATGAATTTTATGTTCTGTCTTTATATTTTTCCAATCAAAGGGATAATCTGAAAAAGAGGTAAATATTTAAATTATTAAGAATGTCTTATTTTGCCAATTCCTTTTTTATTTATCTTATTGTCATGCATTGTGTCTGTGTCTAATAAGTTCAAGACTGTATGACTATATATTCTTTTTTGTGGTAAATGTGTATTGTACTGTATTGATTTCTGTTATTTTATCATGGCTACTAACTTCTTTTTAGTGTGGCAGGTTTAGGGTAAAGAAGAAATGTGACTTGTAATTTGCTGTGCCCTAAAGGTCCACGATTATTTCTAGTATTTAAGTGTGACATTATGTAAGGGCCTGCCAAAATGACTCTACTCCGCCTGGTGGAAAGCAAAAGCAGAATCTAAGAGTAGTGGTCACCATACTCATTGGGAATGCAGACAATGCAACAATGCAGCATGGTGACCCACACCATGGCAGCTTTGTGATGCTTTCGCATCCTTGGGCCTCCGGTCTCGCACTCACCAACGAAACACGACAGCACGAACGCTGTCATTTTACGTTGATTTTCTGTGAGAGGTTAGTACCGCCCCGGTCGAGCCAGCCCGTTGTGCTGAAATCAGCGTGGCTCTACTACCTTGTAAAACCTTCTTTTTACAACATTATGGGATGCAAATAAACGATATGAATATGAAATGGAACGTATGTATCACATCCAAAGTTGGGCGTTAGTGACTGCGCTACAGTGTGTCACTAATGCAGTCATTATCAATTAATTTATAAATTGTAAAATTGTTATCAGTTTCAAATAAAGAATTTTTATATTATTATTTATATTTATAAATGTAGCTGGTCTCAAATTTAAAATAATTGAAATTTAAAATTTGATTTTAGTTAAATATTGACAATTTTCTTGCTAAAAACTCAATTTTTTATTCAGAGCCGAGAGATCTGGGCAGCTGAGTAAATATTGATGTACTTAGAGTTAACGTCAGAGGGTTGAGTTATACATGTAGGGGTTGGGCCATTGATCCTGCTATAAGACGTGAAACGGCGGTAGTAGGATGTATTACACACCCAATTAGTTACTTTACGTATATCACGACTTGAATGAAAATTAACAGGGCAATTTACGTATGTTAACTATCTTCAAATATTTAATTAAGAAAATCACTTAAAATTTTATGTTGGAGAACATTAGCTTGTACATTCGTATTAAAATTTAATTGAAAATACTCGGATCGGACAAACGTTCAGAAAGTTTCTATTTTGAAATAAAAAACTGGTATGTTGAGTGAAAATTGCTGACTTATAGTTTAAATGTTTGAACGAGAAAATTTTTAGGCCTATGAAAATGTTCAGTTTGCTTTATTATATTAAACAAATATTACTTTCATTTGTATAGGTATGTAATGTTTGTGTATTAGAGTTAGTAATATTTTAATTGCTTTAGAACGAATACTGTTATACAGTACAAATATCGCAACACCATTTTATACTACGCTTGGAATTATATTTTCATGTTATTTCTACTAGTCGCTATTGAAGCATTTAATCGAACAGAAATTTACTTAATACTATGGAACATTTTTAATTCAAAATTATTAAAACTTGAGCCTGCTTTAATATCTGGCCAGCAATGTATAGTAGGCTAAAACCTCCTCCGTAGGAGAGGCTTATGTTCAGCAGTTGACTGTTAAAGGCTCTAGATGAAGACTGCTTTATTGTCAATTAATTTATTGACAGATCTTTTACTACTGATAAATACCTATACTTATTTCTACATAAATGCATTATTATTTATAAATATAAACCAGTTTATACTTATGGGATTACAACCATGATTAACAATGACAATTAGGGCAACCTCTAAGTCCCCCCCTGGAGGGGGTCGAATACCGGTAAAAGAGAACCTAGAACCTTACCGTGGCCACTATAAGGTTCCCGGTTCAAAATTATAATATTTTAGGGGATTAATAGAACGGCTATGATTCTGTTGCGTATAAGGGATGTTAATGCAGTACCGTGGAGATTGTCTATGACTGTGTTAAGGATGCAGTATTCTGGAGCTTGAAACTCGTGGTAGCTCCAACAACAATAAAAACACGATCACTAGTCGCAGTTGCCAATGTACTTTCCTACTTACCCTAAAATTTATACTGAGAAATGTATTACTAATAAAATTGGTTTATAATATGAAATAATTTAATTTTAAAACCACGAGTAGAGGTTAAAACTCCTTTTTCTAACGTTTATGAAGCGTATCTGATTTTGGTACAACAGTGTAATTAAAATTATTGTAAACTCAAGTTTGAACTGAAAATTAATATATGATACTTTGAAACTTAGTATATAAATGTGGTCGCGATCTGTTATTGACATCTGAGTGCTATATACAAATGTAGTATCTAGCGTTCCGAGGTCTTAACTATAAAATGCATTTACTGTGAAATAACCACTGTCTGGCAAATCAATACTTTTGGCAAAATAATGTCAGTAACAGAAGCTGTTCAAATACAATAGCATAGCATGGTAATCTTGGGTCTCCAGAACGCGTGCTTTTAAACGAGTAAGAATTAAGCCTATACCTAAATACTAAATTGGGTCATTTGCCTTACAATGCGCGTTCTTGTACCTAACCTCTAAAATCTTACTCTAAGAAGACGAAGCTGGTGTGCTATATAGACGTCAATACAAAACTCATCTAAAAATGGTACTTAAATACACAAGTAAGACACAGATGTTCGGAAAACTAAGTTGTTTAAAAATAAATTACCAATTTCATTTTGACGAGACCATTCTGATAATAGCCGCAGGGAAACACCGTCCACAAGTTTAATACAAGTCTATTGCGACCCTATCAAGCTATATGAACTACTAGTTTTAGCCCGCAGCTTCGCTAACATTTAGTAAAAGTATTCTATGTTACTTCTGCTTGGACTCTGAACTGCCTCGTTGGTCTGGTGGTTAGAGTAAGCGACTGCTGGTCAAGAGGTCTCGGGTTCGATTCCTGGGTCGAATTGCTGTTGGGTTTTTCCTAAAAGAAATTCATAGTAGCAGCCCGGAGTATGGAAGATCGCGGTGTTTCCCGCCTGTGCCTCGGAGAGCACGTCAAGCCGTCGGTCCCGGTTGTCATGAACATCTATGGCAATCGTTATTGTGAATTCAGTGCCCTCAAATATACTGACAACTAGTTCAACTTTCGAATTCAGTTCACCCTCAGAGTTGCGGAGGTCCTATGCCAGCCGCTCCGTGTAAAAACTGATATTCAGGTAAAACCGGTTGAACTAGTAGCCGACCCCAAATCTTGGGAATAATAAAGGCTAGAAAGATGATTCTATGTTACTTCTAATACCCCCAAGAATATCTATGCAAAGTTTCATGATGATCGGTTAATTAATTTTCGCGTGAAAGCGTAACATATAAACTTACATTCAGATTTGTAATTAGTAGGATACTGTGTTATGTTGTGTTGTAAATATCTGTTATCATTGTTATATAATTCCAAGAATCCAAAGTCAAGACGAACAGAATATTATTAGGTCACTAGATAATCTATTAAAAAGGAATAACTTTTGATGTCAAATAATACTTTTTACTTTCTTACTACGTACTTTCACTTGAACAGACAAGTAAAAAATGTTTTTTTTATTCTATTTGTTTTTGGAACTTTTACGCACAGCGTATGCCAGTTAATTATTATTAAGTAGCTCGTAGGCCGCCCACAGGTCAGGTGAAGTGACGACTTAGCTATGATGGCTGGCAGGAGCTGGACGCGAGAAGTCAAAAACGATCAAAATGACGTGCAATGGGCTCTTACATTGCACGTCATTTTGATCGTTTTTGATCAGAGGCCCATGTCGAGCAGTGGATTGCAAACTGATGATGATGATGACAATGAAGTGGGTCGTATGTTAATTGTATACAACAAAAGGTAATACTTTTAACCTTGATAGAATCCATATGTATAATTGTGTGGTTGTGATCTGTTATTGAAATCCGTGTGCTACATACGAGGGCAGCCCGATAAGTAATTCGCCTCCATGGGAAAAACGAGAATTTTGGAAAAGTAGCGATTTATTTCTCAACACAGTATCCTTTTAGCTTGATACACTTGACTCAGCGATGCTCCAAATTTTTTAACCAGTATGAAAAATACGTTTACTCGAGGCCTATAATTTGGCCTTGGTGGTGGCGATGACCTCCTCATTCGACTCGACTTCCTATCCGGTGAGTAAATTATTCAAGTTTGGAAATAAAAATAAACTTAAACAGCGTGAAACACTACTCTGAAATGGTCTCACGGTTTAGCTTGCTGTCCGGTAGCGACAGCTGTCGACAGCTTTCTCATGCTCAAAACTTCATGCAGGATAAAATATGAAACTGCGACGGTCCGCCAATACGAGATCGTTGATTTTTGTCACGTTTTCCTCCGTGGTAGCCGTTTACGAAGCACGGAGCAAAAATCATGTTGAAATTCTTTAAACAATATTTTGACAGTCGCCATCGAAGAAGAGTTTGCATTCGATTTCCATTTCAATGAAGCATTCTTTGATTTCGCTGCGCGATTTCTCTTCCAAAGACAAGAATCGATTCACCAACAAATACTGCTCTTTTTCCATTTGTCTAAAATCCGCGAACACGTCCGCTTCCACACGCGGTCAAAATAAAACTGCGAGACCGAGAGTGAAATTTTGACACTAGCCGTCTACGAGACCGTTCTACTCGATAACAAATTTCTCTTGCGGTAGTGGCGCCATCCGGCCGTAAGGCTAAGTAGGTAATTATCGGATAATACAGCATTAGGTGTTCCTAGGTCTTTCGTAGGAGTAAGCGGGATTAAGTTTTAAACATATTATATATATATTTAAAAACTCGGTCTTAATGCAGGGCAGGATTAGTATCGCACAAGTTCAACCGATATAATAAAAATCCTAGTACCTTACGCTAGTTACAAAAATTATAATCATAATACAACAGTAACACAGTGTGACATCTGCAGACATAATTATGTCTATTTAAAAATATTACACTTCAAAACTATTCTAACTTAACTAGTGCATTGTTACTATTATATACAATTACGGTTAAGGAAGTGAAGGGCTCCCCATAGGACGATTAATTCAGCTCGGCAGTGATGTTACAACGTAGCCGAGCGACATCCGCGCACAGTTCCGTTTCCCTGTTTCTCAGTCGCTACGTTCATGTGTCAGGAGCTCCTACTTCCTTTGATTTACCGCCACTTTGATCATACAATAACATTACGGAGGTACACACCAAAGTTATTGCACGGCACTTGACATAGTTTCTTTTTATACAAAGGTAAAGTCAGTACATTTCTTCATAAAACATTCTGGGGTTGTTGTCCTATTAAAAGTCTGCGAAAGATAACCGATAAAACAACATGATGAAGTAAGTATAAGAAAATATTTTTTGAGGAAAAATATATGGATTTAATACAATAAGTTCGAATAACTATTATGTTACATAATTCGTGTAGTAATACTGTGTTTAATTAACTAAAAATGTAATGGTTTATTATGTTTATTTCAAAAAAACTTTATAACACCATAGGTTGTAATCACACTTCACACTCATATATAAAGGCGAAAGTTTGTGAGTGTGTATGTTTGTTACTTCTTCAAGCAAAAACTAATAGACGGATTTGGATGAAACTTTACAGTAAAATAGCTTATACATCAGAATAACAGATAGGCTACTATTTGTCGCGAAAACCGACATACACGCGGGCGGAGCCGCGGGCAACAGTTAGTACTTAATATCTGAGATAATAAGTCAGTCATTGTCTGGCAACCTTGAGTGGACTTGAAAGTTCTTACTGTCACTTAACATTTTATGATTATTATAAAATATCCGTATTGCCTACTTACTTCTAGTGTCTGTTTAAAATTATTTACTGGACGAAACTCTAAAAGAACACTTCCACAAATATGTTTGGTAAAATTTTATACGTACTTATCTCAGTTGCTATTAGCAAACCCCTATAAAACTCCAACCTGCTTTACCCACCCGTATTTTTATAACCCTTAAAGATATTTTTTTACTACCAAACATTTCTCTGTACACTTTTCATCTGTCATAGAACTAAGCAAAGCGTGAAATTTTACTCATCTCAAAGTATTATGGGTAATCTGTGTCCTTGTTTATACCGTCCTATGGCAATCTTACTGGAAATGATGAATGAGTGTTGTGTACTGGAACATCAGAACTTTCACTTTGTTTCGCTTTGACTTTGTAACCCCTATGATTGTCATACATACCTACATGGTAGTAATATACTTTATTAACGCACATATATTTGCTATGAGAAAAGTTGAAAAACCATTCTTGAACATCGACTACCGCAATCGAAACCAACCAGTGTTATACGATAACATGTAGATAGAAAGTGTTACAGTCCAATAATCAATACAGATTCCATTACATTTGATAAGTCTGCTAGACTCCCAGATTATCGGAATGCAGGCGATAATACTGCTTACCAAGATACTGCAAAACGTTAGTTAAGCAGTAGCATGGTATCGCATATGTTATGAAAAGGTCGAGCGTGGTTTGGACGTGGCAATTTTTACAAAGCTGATTTCTCATAACTCTAACATTAATTGCTTTATATTTTTCACGTGTCTTTCACTGCCTCTGTTGTGCAGCGTTAGCCTATAAGAATGCTGTGCTTGAGATCTTGGGTTCGGTTCCTAGGTCGAATCAAATGTTTCTTTGATATACAAACATTTTTGGTCGCAATTTGGGTGTTTACTACGTATAAAATATGTATGTATGTGCTTATAAAAAAGTGCATTATAATTTGTATTTATATCAGTACCCTCTGTTTTAGCTGGCGTTGTGTGAATGTCGTAGAATTTTTTTATCTATCTAATACCTTTAAACGATCAATTTTTTTTATATATATATATAATCTGAATCTCGAAAATGGCTTCAATGATTTTCATGAAATTTAGTATGTCGGGGCTTTCGGTAATTCGTTTTTATAAACTGTACTAAAAAAAAAAATACTGAGCAAAGCTCTATCATCCAGGTACTTATTATTTAATTTGAAAGTTAATTGAAGATTATAAAATAAAATGAAATGATTTAAAGGGCTTCTCGTGTGGTAAACATTTTTTATTAGTATTCAGAATAACCATGAAACATCAGTCCCATATAATTTTCGTTCAATAATTTAGATTTAATATTATCTCTTATTACTAGACTAGTTTCTGCTATAAATTTTGTTGTCAATAGTCTAACCACCCCATCATCATTTTTCATAATATAAATACATATTTAAATGTAAAATGTGAACATTATATCTTGAATTATTCTATGACTTGGAATTTTAATCTATGAATTTTTAGTTCAGACATAATTCAGTTCTTAAAGTATCATTTGAACTTACCCATTATTAAATTTTGACGTTGAAAATGTACGCAATTAGCTCTCTGCAAGTACAATATTATGGCAGATACTCCAGTGATTTTAATGAGGGGCCTGTGAACTATTAGCCGGCTCAAGAGCTTCGTATAAAGAGGCGCCGATGACTCCAGAAGTGGCCGTTATTGAACGCTCGCAACGGAGATGTCGATAGAGCAGGTTTGTTCTCGAGAGGCAAGGCCTTACCACGTATTATGATGTCCTCATTTTACCTTGCTTTTGCTACCTAAACGGGTGTTAATAACGCTGACCTTTTACTATATAGATAATGTAATCTATACTAATATATAAAGCTGAAGAGTTTGTTTGTTTGTTTGTTTGTTTGAACACGCTAATCTCAGGAACCGCTGGTTCGATATGAAAAATTCGTTCGGTGTTGGATAGTCCATTTATCGAGGAAGGCTATAGGGTATATATCATCACGCTACTACTAATAGGAGCGGAGCAACAATGAAGAATGTTTCGAAAACGGGGGAAATTTGCACGCTACGGGCAATATAAGGCGCAAACAACGTTGCGTGGGTCAGCTAGTACTAGATACAACGTAGAAAAATTTAAAATTGAGATTATTATTACTTGTTCTAAGTTAAGATAATAGTTAGAAATACAAAGTTTTATCGCTTCCCAAAATTTTACTGGAGTTATGCCCTAAAGCTGCTAGAAGTTGTTTCATTAGTGAATTTCACGTTCTCCTGTAATAATTTTGATGCCGGACATAACGCATCTTATTTGTACAAATCATTTCTTACGAAGAAAATCTTACCGAACATCACTCTGACGGATACAGATATTCCATACAGGGTCCCCCTTCTCCATTCCTCTACAGGACAACACGTGCTGGCCTTCGCAGTCACCCTTTTAGAGTAAAAGACATACGCTCTCGGACGCAACGTTTCGGTTCTTCCTTCTTGTGCCGAGCGATTAAAACATGGAACTCACTACCACTATGTGTTCCCATTCCATTATGATCCCAGGTCCTTTAAGCGGGGCGTTAAAAAGCATCTTACTAGGCCGCCATAGTGTGTGTCACTATGCTGCTCAGTCCACGTTCGCATTGACGATAGTGACCATAACTATTGGATTCTGCTTATGCTTTCCATCAGGCAGAGTGGAGTCATTTTGGCAGCTTGATCATAAAAAAAACCGAATACTTACATATAAGTAAAGTCATCGTCAGTGGTAAAGCCAAGCATAAAATATTTTTTAAAAAATTATCACCTAACGAAAAGATTTTCTTTTTAAGAATATCCGTTACGTTTAAAATAAGAGCGCCACATAAGCGCCTTAACTTTTTTTACTAACTTTCATTTATACATGAATTTACACAAAAGCCAGACAAAGCGATAATGTCTTCCATTTGTTAAAAGACGAGAATTACAAGCACCGGTGCTGACAACAGAAAATAATAAAAGGGTTGTCTTTGTTGGTAGCAAGAGAAATACATTATATGCAACCGCTCGAGCGGCGACCTACCTTCTATCGTATAATCACTCTATTGTCTGAACCCTGCTATTCACCATTACAGGAAAAAACTTATATACGGAAGTTACAGGTTCTAATCAAAGTTGAGTCACGAATACAACTAAAAAAGTCATTTAAATTCAAATAACTGCAGCAAATCGACAGCACACAAATTTTATTACAACATTTTATTTGATGACCTTGATTCGCTTCAAAACTTTAATTCAATTTTTATAATAAGGAAAGAAGATTTTCTTTTTAATATGCAATATTTTCCAGTGGGAATAGAAACTAAATGCAGACCATTATTTAGGGAGTTAATCTTAAGCTAACTTAAAGCCAACAAAAAACGCAAATAATTAAATACCTTTAACTATCGGTATTATTTACCATCGTAAATATTGATACATATATTAATAAATTACTATTGTAGCAGTATTCTACATTTTGGATAGTTCAATTGGATAATATAATTGTTCAAATAAGGCCATAACAATTCAGACCCATGTACGTATGTTCTGGAATATAACTCGAGCTGATTTCAGTGTACCTTAAATTATTTAAGAAATGTTATGATATTGATTGTGTAAACTTATGTTTTGTGAGTTCAATAACTATATGTAGTTTCATTCTACTAAGTTTTATTCATCAAAAGCCTATAAAAGTATACTCCTTTTCTGAGCAAGGAGGCTCTGACCAACTATAGCACGCTGGTTAGATGAGTGGGTATAGACTTTGTTTAAAGCTTTTCTTCTCTTTAGAGAGATGTTGTCCTGGGTGGTTTGCTGTTTTAATCCCCTCTTATGACACACACACACACACACACACACACACACACACACACACACACACACACACACAGGGTGAATAGGGGTGGTGAGACGCCGTATTTTTAAACCGTCACCACACGAACTTTCAATCGAAAGTTTTATTAGATCTTCTTAGAAATAGAAAATACTTGCACTACTAAAAAAGCTTTTAATAATAATAAATATTTCGGATGTCTAACACACAACGCCATCTAACAGTCCCAAACTAAGCAGAGATTGTATTATGGGTACTAGACAACTGATATACATACTTGTATACTTTTTTTGTAAATACATACATATTATACATAGAAAACACCCAAACTCCGAAACAAATATTTGCAGATCATACAAACATTTGGTCCGACCCGGGAATCGAACCCGAGACCTCAAGAACAGCAGTTGCGTCAGCTACCACTGCGCCACCGAGGCAGTTAAATTAGCAATAAAGTAAGTAAATAACTGCTAGAAAATTATTATAAGGGCTTCTAGACAGTTTTTTTTCGCATAAGGATTGTCCATGTTTACCACAACTGTTGTGGTAAACCTTACAACATAAGTATTGTTTTGTTTTGGTTTTGTCAATGAATATATATTTTATATTAAGTACCAGCATTGCTTAGATGTATAAAAAGGGAGCTACATCTGCCAACAAACTGAAGAAATCAGTTTGGCAGAGGTATCAGGAAAAGCATTTATATCGTTTGAATAAAAACTTTTTATTTTTTTATTATTAAACAACAAAAAAAACTTTTTATAAAAAAAAAAAACCGACTTCCAAAAAACAAAACTCCCTGCCAAAAAACACTAAAAAGCTCAAAATAAACTGGCTCTTCATAAATTGCAATGTGCCAATTCTTGTCTATACCTAACTCTTTATTCATTTAAATAGTATTATTATTATGTGTGCTAGGTACCTAAAATCTGTTTGAAGTCGGTGCCAAGCCAAATGTTAAAAGATATATTCTAACCAGTCACAAAATAAGAACGAGCTATTAATTAAATTTAAAAAATGTTGGATACTAGAAAATTTTTGATAATGACGAGGTTCGATGAACCTATTGCGTATGAAAGAATGGAATTGATAGGAAGATTTATAATTATACCTGCACTAGATTAAAATATATATAAAATATGTACATGGGTATTAAAATAAATCCAAACCCGCTTTGCAGTTATGACTACCCAGATGATGGCATGCAACACAAAAAAAAAATTGTATTCATATACACAGTTGTTAAGTAAACTAACTAAACTCTTGTCTAATATCAAACGATGTACTGAGCCTATTGGGTATATTTATTTTTCAGGTGATAGTACTCCACTCGATAATTTATACGATACTGAAAGCATATATAAGCATACTGAAAAAAAAGGTGTAATTAAAAAGTAAAACGCAAAGGTCAACAATCATCAATCAAAACAATATTTTTCACGGACTTAATTGAGAATTTCCTCCAGAGCAATAAAACCTCAATAAAGAAGTGTAATACATTGTATTTAGGTGTATAAACGTTATAGTTTTAATATTAACACGATTCATCCTGTTTTAAAACATTAAAATTGATTCAAGGTTACGAGGTCTAGTTATGAACCTTTAATATTCCTTGAATAAGATGTGCCCTTTATTCTCTTATAATATCATCTCATAGCATACATAAATAATTCATAAAAGAATAGCATTTTCATATTCTTTCACTTAGCTTTTCCGTCGAGAACTTCGCTGTTTTATACACCTCAACAAAAATGTTACCGAAATGGCTACGAGCCGTCGCAGTTAAATAAATTATGATTCTTAGCAAAATTTACATTGTAAAGTATATTTATTGCCCTGTTAATTGCTTAATTTAGGGTTAAAGATTTACGTGGTTCTGATTATATTTTCTAGATCGTTTATATCGTCATCATGACATAACTACATTGGAAACTGTTAACATATTCATTATGTGGGGCTTCTTTTTAAAATGATACGTAAATGATCATTGGGTATTTTAGTTTTGTTTCATTGGAATAATGGATGATTACACCAACAATCCATAATTATCCACTGCTTGGCTCAGGTCTACTCTTAGGGGATGACCCCCGAGGGTCCCCACGCTGGTCGAGTGTGGGTGGGGGACTGGTCATTAGAATAATGTCGATTTCTAAAATGAGTCAGTCAAAAGTGTTCCGGTTTGGATTTGAAAGGTGTTAGAAGTGTGTAAAAACAAAATTTACTTTAAAATTTTTTTGGCTTCTGGAATACTCTTCTGGAAAAAGTAAAAAAGTAATGCAACACTATTACTTATACTCAAAATGTTTACTACATATCATTACAGACCTAGTATCGAATTAGTTTATCACCTTTGTGGAAAGTTTTACATTTTGACATCTGATGTAAAAATACTCAAAATTTAGTAAACATATATAATATATACCTAGATACACATTCGAGTAAACAATTCCTTTATTCATTTAAACAAATGTCTTTTGGTGTGTTCGTTCATAGAAAGTATAACACTTTGAATAATGTATAGTATTGTATATGTATAGTATACGTTGATTATTGTACTGTGAACTCGAAAATGCTATTAAATATGTTAATTTAGTAATATACGGAAGGTATTTATTTCAATACGCGTCGTGTAAAGGATGGCAATTTAAAGACCCCATGGTGAGTCAAAAACGTGAAATACATTGTAAACAACGTCAACCTTTGCGTTTATTTTAATTATCTTTTGTATACGTGATATTACGGCCTAACTGAATATGTTTAACCAGCCCCTCTAGCCAAGTTGCATTCTACCAAAGAAAACGTAAGATAGAATGACGTCTCTTAAAATTAAGTCACGTGTCTCAAAACAATATATTATCCAATAATACAGGCAAATAGAGGCATTAGCGATTGTAGAAAGAGAATTGTTGTAAAACACATGCAACTTTTCTAAAAGGGCTTACTAAGCAAAATGTTCTATTATTCATTCTGGAGTCAATATTCAAAGAGTGGCAATGCACTTGTGACCTTTAAGTTCCAGGGGCCCATGTCCAGTTGTAATAACATACCATCAGGCTTTCCGTGTGTTGACTGATTAATAAATAAATAATAATAAATACTTCGGACATCTATCACACAACGTCATCTAGTCCCAAGCTAAGCAGAGCTTGTGTTATGGGTACTAGACAACTGATACAAATACATATATTTTATAATTTATACTCTCGATTGTCGGCACTTGATGGAACTTGTTGTAATACATTCTACAATTAAACTTACTTGTACTTTATTTATAGTGGAATAAGTACAAGTGAGTTTAATTCTAGAATGAAATACATATATACTTTTTTTGTAAATACATACATACAAACTCCGAAACAAATATTTGTAGATCATACAAACATTTGGTCCGACCCGGGAATCGAACCCGAGACCTCACGATCAGCAGTCGCATACGCCAACCGCAAGACCAACGAGGCAGTAATTAATTAAGAAAAAGGAGTGTCACCTCCCGTACTCATCCCTTGGGTGTCATAAGAGGCGACAAAAGGAGAAAACTACGCAGCACAACATCACTGCAGAGAGAAGGAAAATTTTAAACAAATCCTACACCAACCCTTCTGCGCAGCGTGATAGTAGACCAAACCTCCTTCTGAGGTGAGGCCTAAGTCCAGCAGTGAGCTGTCAAAGACTGTTGATAATAATAATAATAATGAATATTGCGGACATCTAACACACAACGCCAACAACTTGATGAAACATGTGTTTAGGTTAGGAACCTTTTAGCAGGCTACTGCTCCGATAAGAATGTAGAAAGAAGTATAAGTGGGTAGTACAGGAAAAAATGAAAGAGTTCATCGAGTGCTTCTAGTAGTAACTGAGGAGATAGATTTAGGTTTATAGCTAAGCTATAAAATTAAATTAAATGAAAATTAGATTACAAATTCAACGTCTGATTGTTAAGTAAAGAGCAAATATAGTTTCCTATGAATTTATCTTTATCTATAAGATTTTTAGAATTAAAACGACATATGGCAATTATATAGTAACTATATTTATAATGTGATTTAATTTAAATACGTAAATCTGATATGCGGTATCCGGTTATATACTTGCTTACTTACTATTTGATATCCAATCCAATTTCAAAATTGGAAAATTTGTTAAACTAATATAGTTGAGTCTAAAGTAAAACTTGTTTGTTCAAACGAAATAGATTTAGTAGTCAATAAAGGAATATTTCTGCAGAAGTTAAAATTTTGCTTTTATAATGTTCGTTTAAAATTTATACTATTTTTTTTCTTTGAAGTGTAAAATATAGTTTAAGAAGTTAAGTGGGATTTTTTATGGCATTGCTGACAAACGAAAAGACAGGTCAACTGATAGAAACTGACTGCCGTTGCCTATGAACGCAGATAAGCCAAAATCTGAATAATTACCTAATAGGAAATCATTTGCTAGAGAAAACAAAAATTAGCAGGATTTAAATAATTCTTAAAGCATCATTAAGTTATTTAACTTTTAATGTGATTAATTATATTTTGTAATTGATCAAAACAAGGCCTTCACACTATCTCAAATTGGTGGGTTGAATCCATGAGAGGTAAAAGTACGATATGTATGTATAATACATATAAAACATATAGTTCAAAAACTATAACCAGACTACGTGAAGGTTTTGATAACATTTATATAGCCTATGTCACGCAGGGCATAATTAAAAATCTATTGGCATCTCATTCATGAAAATCACTTCAGTATTTTAGGCGCTACAGTGGAACATATAAACGTACGTAGACTGCCAAAACAATTACCCTTCCTATTGGCTTCGCTGTAGTCTGGTAAAAAGTAAGAGGTCTGTTACTAGCGATAGATAGAACATACACATCGGCGGATAGCGCTAATATTTTGTCACTCGACTATGAATTTTATGATGGACTAGCTGAACCCCGCGGTGTTACCCGCGGTTATTGTAGTACCGCGAGTGACGCCGCGGGACAAAGTTAGTCTAAAAAAAGTAGCCTAAGGTACTTCCTGGATCATCAGCTACCTGCCAGTGAAAGTCCCGTCAAAATCGGTCTAGCCGTTCCAGAGATTACTCGGAATAAACAGACAGACAGACAAAAAAATTTTCAACTATATTTTTGGTATATGTACCGTGTATACATACATATGCATTTAGTAAAAAGCAGTTATTTTAATATTACAAACAAACACTCCAATTTTATTTATTTGTATATATATAGATTTTCTGAAGTTGAGATTACAGGCGTGAAACGCTGCAGCTACTTGTACACATATTTTATAGATTGTCATGTTCCGCATGTAAAAAAAATTTTTTGTAATTTTTTTCCAAATTCAAAGACAAGGTATGCCATAGTGATATGGTGTTCATGTTAGTTATTAACTTTTCTAAAAAAATACGTGTATTTTATTGGTCTTAAACGTTAAAATTCTAAAGATAAAAAGATACTTTTACGATTTAACTAAACTCATGAATCAAGAAAAAAACTTAATCCGATATAAATCAGTAATTTTAAAACCTATTAAACTCAATCTTTACGTCCCATCAATATCACAGACGTTGATTTAACGACCAATAATAATAACTGTTATCATACCGAACCGCATTTCTCGTCAAAGTTCATTACCGTCTGAATCGGAAGCTTGTATCAAAAGGATTTAATTCAAATAAGCTTTTCATTTTAACATTTTATGAACCCCCGGGAGAGTCCCTCACCACGGATTAAATTCGTAGTATTTAACTTGACAAAATTTTAGTTTAAGTGAGCTTTGAGGGTAGGACTCGGACAAAATGAAATAGAACAGTTTAGAGACAGTTTTTAACGAAATAATTGAGAGACTAGGTAATTTTCCCTTACAACCCTAACAAATTTACGTCAATGTTTCGTCAAGTCTTATGTCTTATCCAATGTATTAGTATTACGTACATGTACTAGACAGAGAAACTAGGGGTCTTTGATTATTAGAATAATAAAGAGAGACTCAAAAATAGTGACTTTCAACAGGAGAAACAAACAGCAAGTCTCCATAATGACAAAGTGAGTCGGTTGTCAAACTCGTTCGCCTAATTAAGTCTTTGTTTACGTCCACTCTCAAATATACAACATTGAATGAAACGGAGTCCATTTTGTTTCACTGGCTAAAAAGTAAATTTAATTAAGTCCAAAGGGCTCTTGACTTTTTCAATCTGTAAGGTTGGCCAATTAAAAGTTGAGACTTGTAGCAGCAGGAAACCGACGTAGAGTGCTTAAAATTACTCAGTGCTGCACTAGTCTACCATTAACCATACCATAAATTATGACTATTAACTTTAAGTTAAGTTTTCATATAATCATTTATTTTAAATGTCTGTTGGAATGTAACTTTATACTAATCGAATTAGTTTTCACTCAATATTGACTTGTTTAATACTCATTAGAGCAATCAGAACGTCTTTAAAATTCAGCCGCCAAATGATTATAACCTGAATACCAACGTACTAAATAAGAGGCGTGCCTGGCAGTAGGAAGACCTGGCAGTCGCTAAATCGTCTTACGAAGCGCTCCGGAGAGGAAACAACTTTTAAATATTTATAGAACTATTTCACAAACGTTGAGCTGTTTGTCCGTTAAGAAAAATCTCGAAATGCTCATGGTTAGTTATACTTTGAACAACTTTAATACTTTATTCACCTCTTAGTGTAGATTTCAGAAGATTCTTCCTGTTTGATATTTAAAGTAGGGTGGCTATAACTATTTTCTGTGAAGGTAAACAAAGTTATTAAGGTCACGAATATTTTCATGAATGTTCTTTACAACGAGTTTGTAGATAGAGAAGAACGAAAAACAGTATTTTCATAAAAAGGTGATAGTTGATGCTACAAGGGTAACTTTCTTGCAAAATTTTAAAGGTACGTTGAGAAAGTATTAGTGTTAGTCGATTCTTAATGAACGTAAAAACAACAAATTTAGGTGTACCGTATTAATTTATTGGACAAGTATCATTCTAAACTGAGTAATGTACTCAACTCTTATAATCGTGAAATAAATAACGCAAAAATAGGAATCTCGAGAAATTTGATAGCATGCTGTAAAAAGAGCATTTTTAAACGGATTAACTTCCCGGCTGGAAGTTTATCCGTTAAGAGAAACAGAACTAAGTTATTATTTGTTTTTTGAATCAAATATCTATACAAATAAATAAAATTGGAATGTCTGTTTGTAATATTAAAATAACCGCTTTTTACTAAATCCATATGTATGTATACACGGTACATATACGAAAATTGTGGTTAAAAAATTTTTTGTCTGTCTGTCTGTCTGTTTGTTCCGGGTAATCTCTGGAACGGCTGGACGGATTTTGACGGGACTTTCACTGGCAGGTAGCTGATGATCCGGGGAGTAACTTAGGCTTAGACTTTTTTTAGACTACCTTTGTCGCGCGGCGTTACTCGCGGTACAACAATAACCGCGGGTAACACCGCGATGTTCAGCTAGTAATATAATAAAAGTTTCCGCATTTTGAATTAAGCTCCATAATAACTTAAAACGCATTATATTAAAAATCAGAATATGTAATACTAAAGTCAAAATTTCGCGCATTGCTAAGTGATTCCTCGAAATTGTCCTATCTGCAGTTTATGGCTGAATTACGTGTAAGTAGAAATCAAATTTTATGAGCCACAGCTTATCATATGAACCAACATTCTGTAAAAAGGAAAACAAACTGCAAAGAACGAGCCAATTGTTTTTGATTTATAGTGGAGCCTCACAAAGAGATGTCCTATTTAGATGCGAGAGCAAGGGTGATCGTTGTTACAACAAGACTATTGTGACCGACTTATCAGTAAATAGAGCATGTATCAATTGTGCTGTGGTTCACAAATAATGTCAAATCACTAATGGAAAAGTTCTTGTAATGAATTGAGAAATAAAATTGCTTTTGTCGAACACTGTCCTAATGGATCGAGCTTCAATGAGATAAGTAAATTATCATTATGTTCTAACTGTTATTTGTGAGTCGATTCTAATAATGAGACTGCAATCAGTTTATTTTGTTTATCTACCTAATGTATTTAGTAATCAACTATCTCTGAAACTGACCGCTTCTAGTTAATATCATATATTTATTCTTCGTACAATCTTGAGTGGTCTGTGAGAGACCCAACTTCAGCCCTGACCCAATATATAATATGTTGTGATTGGCTGATTGATATTATCGAATCTATTACAAGTTGAAAAGAAACTTTCTTACGTGGGAATACGAGTACATAACTAGGTTGTTTTATCTGTTGAATAGCAAATTACAGTCACATTAGCTTTGATTAATTTTTGCCCACTAGTTTTAATTATATGATTCTATTTTATTAAGAAAATATCTTTCGAAAAAAAACTGTTTAAAGGCTAATTAATAGTGCTTTAAGCCAATATGGTGCATTAGTTGGCTTTAATGCCATAGGCGTAGAGTTAAATGAGTTGTGTGTGACTTACTTGGCTTAAGGTCCTATATCTTCTAGTTGGGGCAGAGGGCGTCCACAGCAATCCACCATCACGTTCGGTCGTGAGCTTCGCATTTTAACTCGTTCACGTCTTTCCAACCTTCTTCGCCTCGTCTGCAACTGTGCGACCAGGGCTGTTTGGGACGGCCAGATTTTCGTCCATTCATTTCATCTATCATTGCGGATCCCAATCGAGCGCCTGATGTACGTCAGTTAAAAGTCAGAAAATAAAATAAAATTATGAAGTATTCATTAGGATGTGTCTGAAAGGTCAACAAGCTGTTATTTTACCTTAAGATAGTAGAGCCACGCTGATTTCAGCATGAACGGGGCGCCTCGTCCGAGGCGCTACTACCCTCGCACAGAAGAACAATCTAAAATGACAGCATTCGTGCTGTCGTATTTCGGTGGTGAGTGACCACAGTTTCCGATGACGCAGAATCATCGCAATTATTTTATTTTTATGTAATTTTGCCACGAATATATTCAACCAAAAGTCTGAGTCTGATATGATATTTGATTCAGATATGATGTCTGCCCCCATTGTTATACATTCAGTAAGTTGCGTAACTTGGCCGTATGACTTACTGTATTTACAACAACGTGGGCAGAAATGTCCGGTGAATTAACTATACAATTATTCTATCTGTAAGTAAAACACTTACTACGTAATAAATAATTATTTCCTAAACACAATTAAGTTCTTCAGTATGTACATTATTCTATATTTATAATTTTATTTTGGTAATCGTTTAAGGAAAAAAATGTAAATTTATTCGTTACTTGTTACCTAGTGTATTGCGCTGTAAGCCATTCAGTATTGCATCACCATTCTAGACAACTTTTCCACGCGTGCGAAGAGAAAAATAAGTGTCGTAATAACTATTTATCACGATTCTCTCCCCGGTACCTTCTATTCGTTCGGTGTTTTTTATATACGAATATCTCAAGTTCATGTAATCGATATTCACGATAAAGTAACGGCTTTTTTATAAAGCTGTGTATTTGTTCTTAATCGATTATATTCATTTTATGATTATTATCAATGGAACAAATGAGCAGAAACGAATCACTCGATTAAAAGTCTATGACTATGGTCACAACCGCGAAAAAATAAATATTATGTAGTCTTTGTAAGGTTTATTTTAGAGCTGATTTTCTTAGAACTTCTAAAACTAAATATGTAAATCCATTTGTTAACATGTACTCAGAGACAAGGCTATAAATATAAAATACATGTATAAACTAATTTTAAATAATATAGGCAACATCGAAAAGGGTCGAAATGAAGGCTTGTAGACTTTAATAAAAGTAATTTACTAGGGAGACACGTCAACAAGGAATTTTTATTGCGTAAGCATTCCTCCCTGGACAAACAGATGAAGATATATTATTCCCGGCCCGCTTGCTGGCATAACCTACGTTGGCCTTGATTTTAGACTAAAAACAATTATCTTGAGTACCTTACCATTTGTTTTTTAGCTGAAATCTTAATAACTTAAAATATTTTTTGCTTTTGCTCCCTGAAAAGTAATTTTGTGTTTTAATCCTCAGAAAATACTATGATTGGGTAAATGTCTTAGGGTGCTTCTTGTTTGCCGGAGTTCTGAACAACAGCTGGTCTAGAATTGGCACACTGTACGGTAACAACCGTCTCACTGAACATTCCAGTGGTGGTGATGGTGTATCACATATATCGTTGCTTAGGCCCTCATGATTTCAGACATTTCAGACATTTAGACATTTAACACACAACGCCATCTAGCCTCAAGCTAAGCAGAGCTTGTGTTATGGGTACTAGATAACTACTCTCGACGGTAGGTGGCTCTTCGACGAGCACTTCCGACAGCTTGGTCCGAAGCTGGTCGACGCTGCCTCTGCCCTTGGTCGACTTTTGCCCAACTTGGGTGGAGCCAGCGTCGCAACGCGACTCCTCTACACGGGGGTGGTCCGGTCGATGGCGCTGTATGGGGCACCGGTGTGGGTGGCGGCTCTGACTGCCCTCAATAAGGCCCGCCTCTGGCGGCCTCAGAGGGTATTGGCGGTCAGAGCCATCCGCGGATACCGCACGGTGTCCACCGAGGCGGCGTGCGCCTTGGCCGGAACACCTCCGTGGGATTTGGAGGCGGAAGTGCTCGCCGAAGTTTATCGACGGGTGGCTGAATTCCGGGCGGAGAGAGGCATTCGCCCTCCGCCCGAAGAGGTACGCGAGTGGCGTGAAGCCGCCCGTCGAGCCACGATGGCTCGCTGGTCGTTCCGGCTGGAGACTCCACGCGCTGGCTTTGCCGCCGTGGAGGCTCTCCAGCCGGTCATCCTCGAGTGGGCAGGGCGGCAGCACGGGACCCTTTCCTTCCGACTGACGCAGGTTCTTTCCGGGCACGGATGCTTCGGAAAGTACCTGCACTCGGTCGTCAGGAGGGAACTGAGTCCCGCCTGCCACCACTGCGACTGCAGTGAGGACTCGGCCCAGCACACGCTGGCGATCTGCCCCGCATGGACGTCGCAGCGTCGGGCCCTCACTGCAGTCATCGGAGGAGATCTCTCGCTACCGGCCGTCGTTCGCTCCATGGCCGGTAGCGACAGCAGTTTTACCGCGGTCGCAGCCTTCTGCGAAGACGTAATTTCGCAGAAGGAGGCGGCGGAGAAGGCCCGGGAGGATGATATCCACTCGGACCCGATCCGCCGCCGGCGAACCGGGCGGCGGAGGCGCGCCTATAAGCGCCTCATGCCGCCCTGAGTGTGGCCGCGGATGGTCGGGATGGGTTTTCCCCACCATCCGCTTTAGTGGTCACCCGCGAGGGGGCGACGTTACGCGTGTGCCGTACGTCGCCTAAATTGAGAGTTTTTAACAGCAGACGGTGCCCGCTTCAGTGCGGGCAGGCGCTGGGAGGGGTCCGGATGTGTTAATAACAGCAGTTCCCGGATCCCTCCCGTCTCAGGCGCAGAGTGGCACACCGTGTGGTTTTAGTCGGTTCGATTCCGACACACCGCTCCGCCGCAAACCCCGGCGGGGTGACGGCCCGAGGGGGTTTCCACAGGTTAAAAAAAAAAAAAAAAAAAAAAAAAAAAAAAAAAAAAAAAAAAAAAAAAAAAAAAAGGGTACTAGATAACTGATAGAAATACATATATACTTTTTTTTTTTGTAAATACGTACATACATATTATACATAGAAAACACCCAAACTCCGAAACAAATATTTGTAGATCATACAAACATTTGGTCCGACCCGGGAATCGAACCCGAGACCTCAAGCACAGCAGTCGCATACGCTACCGCTTCACAACATCATCAATTGACTGCCACAGAGGCAGTCAATTGATGATGTTGTGGATTGCAAAAGGATTTGGGGGAAATGTGATATATATTATTGGTAAGGGCTCCCACACATAACTACGATGAGATGCGATGCGACGCCGCATCGTAGGAACTTGCGATGCGAATTGCTACGTTAAGAAAGCCCGCATGCTGCTACTGCGATTGTAGGCATCGTGCTACTAAACCACGAATTCGTGCTGCAAAGCGTTGGTTCATGTGTCCATACTTTCGACCACAAAGAGATGTTCTAATGAGATTTTTGTATGAAATGGTTGATGAAAAATATAGTAAAAATATTAAAAAAAATTGTAAGGTGAAAGGTGGGTCCGTTATCAAAATGAAGCCACTCACGAAATTTTTTTTAGATAGTAATAACTTGTAAAATTTGTACCGGGGATCCCGGACTATCAAGAATTAAGACAATTGATAAGCAGACGTACACATCTTTGAACAAGTTAGTAGACGATTACAAACTTGGGTATACTAATTTCCGTGAACAACGTCCTTGTTTATTTATTTAACAATTTTTGAGTGTTAAAAAGTATTAATATTAGATTAATCCTTAAGCAACTTAGTTTTGTTTCGTTTAAATTAACAAATACAACAATTTAATGTTAATAGCAAACCTGACGATGCTTTTTATACTTTTATCCAATAAAAGTGGCACGGTTCTTTCAAAATTTGTCTAGTAAGCTAGTAAATATGGTTTACTAGGATGATATTTTTTTAATGTAATAGGGATCGACGAAGACCGAGGAATCAATTATCAACTAACTTGTTAAAAAGCTACTAATAAAAAAAGTCTGCTTTGTATCTTCTACAACTACATTTTAATATGTTATAAACTATGTATGTACTTCAAAACGTACGGACTTTGCCTAATACTCCAGACGTACTGATGCAATGTCTGCAATGCTTCAGTAAACATGACTGTCTGGACGTGGTTCTAAGAGAGCGCTGAGTGCAATAAAAGCCTTGAAATGTTGGAATGGGTCTGTGAATATGTTTCAAATATGTGTTAGGTTAGGTTAAGTTATAATAATTACGTTTTGGGTCTCATTTAGTTGTAGGTATTATTAAATTCCAGAAATAAATAGACTTGCTTTAAATATATACAGATATTTTTACCGTCTACAGACTGAACTTAGAAAACTTTTTTAATTTGAATGGAAAATCCGGAAAGATGGTGAAGTCAACGATATCATCAAAATGTAGGTTTAGCTTAAAAAACCGACAAATCCTCAGAAATTAGGTTAATTATGAAATGTGGTCGGTATGTTGATTTTCAAAAAGAGTTTCCAACTTTCAACTGTATACATTTTTCTAAAGTTCCATGTCTCCAAAAAAACTCTTTTAAAATTTTATGTTAAATTATACATAGTATTATGTTTTACATTTATGTAAGAGCTGTTGATTGTAAAGAAGTCAAAAGTTTAAAACCTATTTCATCCTAAAAATTTGCTATCATAGTCAAATTCTATATTGCCTATTGAGCTAAAATATATACACGTTGAAGAGTTTTTATTTCAACGAAATAAAATTCTACATTCTGTATGATAAGAATTCGATATCATGATAGCAGTCGTCTAGAGACGAGTCCGTAACTATAACGATACTATGCTCTAACAACGATAAGTTGTTTTGCGATATATTGAGCTCAATTGTTATCCCTATGATATTCTGAAGTACTATAAATAAAGTCTAATAGACCACACGTGCTAGAGTTTGTATCATGACTTTAGAAAACTAAAAGTATTTACTCGTTAAGGTGGAAGAATATGTTTTCTAGGCTTATAGTTAGGTAAATTGAGAAAAGATCTTTGATATGTTGTAATAAGAATATATCTGTAATCTATTTATTTTTTGTAATTAAAAACAAAATGATAATTCCAGAAAAAAAATTAAGACATTCTGAATACCTCATGTAACCGTTTATGCTATATGTTAACTTATATACAATAGGTGCCAGCAGATATTATAAAAAAAAACATGATTATTTTTTAAAATCCATTCATCATACTTTTTAAAATCAACAGTACTTTATTTACAATGATTTAAATCCTGTGTTTCTGTGCTGCAGGAGGCCAAAGAACAAATGAGCTCCCTTATCATAAATATGTACCACGGACCACTTACACTTAATTCATTTACTCGTTGAAAACCAAGGAAGGTATGCTTTATCATCGGTTTCTGCGAGGTCATGCTATCATGTGAGCTCAACCATGGCACCCACACGTGTGTGAAATCTATCTCAAATATTCAACATATATTATTATAAATATATACATATATTACAAATAATAACTTTAGCTTTTTTAAGATTATAATCTAGAAGTTCCGCGCAGTTTCACCTTTGTTTTTAGTCACAGATGTGCTCTTCATCCGGTTTCATACACAAATTACTTAGTTTTTTTTGTTTACCTTAAAATATCATAAAAATATTTTTTCTGCTACTTGGGGTGGAGAAAAATTCAAGAATGGAACATCACATAAATCAGGCCAGTTGTTCTTGAGTTATAAATGTATACCATTTCTTTGTTTATCGATTAAGGTAACATATATTTTAAAATCATAATTGTGAGCATTTTTTCTCAAAGTATATCAATAATCGAATTAAATTAGTATGTGAGTATGAGAAAGAAGAACTAATAAAATATCAAAACTATACATTACGAGATTGATGAGACGAGACAAAATTATAAACACAGAAGCAGAAACATACCGAGACCGCGGTTGACTTCTTACCCTCATTGAGGTAATCTTGTGGGAAATCAAGGCAACCGCGACCGAGCAATCTGTTATTTCTCTGGCAAAACCGACGTAATGAGACCTCTACTATTGTCGCGATTACTCTTAGAATTTGTCTTAGGCCAAAGCTCAACGAGCCGTGGTCGGAATATTGATGTATATTATATATTATGCTTTAGGTTCAGATGAAAATCCAACGTTAAATGGTCGAATAAGAACAAATATTCCAGTGTTTTCACAAAATGGTATTTTTTGTCTTGGCTGAAGGCGAATTGAAAAGATAATTTAATTTAGAAGTTATAAAAAGAAAATTAGAGTTAATATAACTGTACTTTATTAATATTTAGAACATAATTTGAATATAGTACAGTGATTAGTTTTCACGTCGTTCACGGTTCTCTGTCGTAAATCGCTTACATGTTTCTCATGGACGTGTTGCAATCATGTCCTGCCAATGTCCAAAAATGAATATATTATTTGAACGGCCAATTGGCTACTCTGTCGTGCAAACATTTGATATTCACTGTGAATACGAAAGGTTTGCTTATTAATTGGATTGTCGTACCACGTACCGAAACCAACGACGGAAAATCGGCCGATGTGATTGCTCTTAATTCGTTGCCTGGCTTCCGATAAAATATTGGACCGCATCGAAAACGGACTATGAATATCAAACATTATATTAAAACTTTAATATTTACTATGGTGAATGTTCGCAAAATGGTTTATGGAATATATTAATTCCCGCTTTTTGTTTTCATTTAACTATTCCACGAATGACTATAATAATGTAAGGGATCATAATATTCACTTTTATGTCCGATAAGTTCTTTGCCCATTTATTAGCAAGTTTGTAGCCTTGAAGTTACAATGAATTTTCTTTTGTAGAAGGTTTATTAGTATAAGAAAATGTTTTAAAAAAACCCGTCAAGTATGTGTCAAGCCATGCTCAATGTAGGATCCCGCAGTTAGCTATTACAATAAAGCGTTTTTTATTACATACTAGTTGTTGCCGTCAGCTTTGCCCGTGTATATCTCGGTTATTGCGGCAAATAGTAGCCTATATGTTATTCTGATGTATAAGCTATATTACTGTAATTTTTTCTGTAGTTTTTGAGTGAAAGAGTAACAAACATCTATCTATCCATCCATACTTAAACACTTTCGCGTTTATAAAAATAGTATAGATTATACACATTTGACATTATTGGTAGGCACAGTTAATAACTTGAATATTTATAAAATGCTGTTAAAAATTGATAAATTCAAACGTCAAATCAGAGGGTTTTCCGAGTTTTATTAACTTTGAATCATTTTCTTTTGGGTTGTGTAAATCTGTAGGTATTAGTAAACATTTCATGGTTTGAGTAAAACGAATGACGTATATGAGTAACAAACACTTCTAATACGTCAATAATACGGAAAAGAGTATAATTTGCAAAATTACAGTTGTTTTCAGTTATTTATATTTTTTTCACATTATTTTTGAGTTTATATCTCGTTTAGTTAATATTTTAGTTAAACCCGTGTAACGCAGTTACGATATTAAAACAACAATAAGTCTACTTTACATACATACTTATATTATTTATTGTTTGAATCTGCATGTATTTTAGTGTTATATACAACATTTACATAAGTAATAGCAAATTTATAAAAAAACAGTATTAGATACAGAATTTATTATTTTACTAAAAAGATTTTTTATAACATTGTTTAATTCATTAGGCTCCAAATTTTACCTTACTCATAATCTGTTCTATTTTAACTATGTAAACGAAACTGTAATGTACATACATATTTGTTAGTTTAGTAACAGGGATTCAGGCGGTTTGCTCTTCGGATTAAAAATATTAATAACAACGGAGGTTTGAACCGTTATAAATTAATCCAAACAGAATACTATACGTCTTCGGTAGGTACTATAACACACAGTATGTTAATGACTGCCACGTGGAGAAAAATAATATCACTAAGCCTCAGAACAATCATCAAATGATTTTTACTCACAAACAAATGTCCGTACCGGAGGTGATTAGCCATAGCGTATTATTCCGATACAAAACAGTCTGTAATTTTTTGGGATATCTTTACATATTCAAATTTTAGACTTACATTCAAAGACAAACACCTGTCACTACCAACTGACACTTAGGGCTCCCACACATAACTGCGAATTCGCATCGCATTGCCAACATCTGCGAGCTCGCAGCAATGCACGGCAATAAATTCACGCCGCATCGCATCGTAGTTATGTACGGGAGCCTTTAATTATTAAAAAAAAACATTTACAATTTCACCCACACATGAATACGTTCTTTATCATAATAGTGTAATGCGTAGGCCCGTTTGGGCATAAACTTTGACAGAGGCAAACGTCTGTGTATGGCTACATCCTGGCGTGTTAATTTATATATACTTGGAATGACGAACTAAACTAAACCAAAATAAAAATACATCTCTTTTATACTGACTGAAAATAATCACCAATTTTAACAAGAAAAAAAAGATTTCTAGAAGTGGACCAAATTGAAATGACACGGGTAGCACCAGCTTTCAAATAAAAATAGAAACATCTACAGAAGTCGGTTGGCGCACATACTTAATGCAAATTGAAGACTTATATGGTTTTCTCATAAATGACATTGTCAGAATTGGATCAAATTAAATTGGGACTACACGGGAAGCACCATTTTTCAAGTAAAAAAGACTTCCTACTTAAAAAAGGAGGAGGTCTTCAATTCGACTGTATTTTTTATTTTGTGTGTTACCTCATAACTTTCGAGTAGGTGAACCGAAGTAGATGATTCTTTTCTTATTTGAAAGCTAGTGCTTCCTGTGTGGATCCCACTTCAATTTGGTCCAGTCCTTGAAGTCGTTTTTTTGTTCCATTTTTTATAATTAGTTACGAAAACCGAAAAATGAAAAATGAACTACGATCTCTCGAAATGCTAGCAAAAACTATATTGTGCGGTAGATAGAATCTAGAGTACTGGGTATTTATTGTACCGATAAGAATATAGTTTTAGTAAGGACAAGACAATAATCACATAGGTTTTGATCATCTTATTTGCTATTCATATGTCATTTAGGCTATAGCTTTTTACATGAGGTGTACTCTCACTAGTTAGGATAACATGGTTCTTAAAAATAATATTAGGTAGTTGGCATTTTGCCTTAAATTTCGCATTAATTTGAGAAAGAAGAGGCATTTATGAATATTTCATTTATTTTAGTTATAAACATTTTTGTTAGGTACGGCATCCATTAAAGTTATATATATCTCTACTATAAAGATAATTCATATTATGATGAATTTCTCTAAGGAGCCATTTCACGGTATTTCGTTACATCGCTTTTGATTTTATTTGCATAAATAAATTACCTTTTTTTCATTGACGATGTTTTCATATTGCCGCGGAACTCATTATCTCGGCAATATTATGCTCCCCTGACTTCATTAATAGAGAGGTTGTTTTGAAAAGGTACGAGGGGCTGATCCCGCCGAATATCGACTGTTAGCTTTTTATCAAAACGCCAAATGGTAAATAATTAAGTACTTATTCTCTCTTGTTGTTTGCTAGGTCGCTCATAACAATTTTTGGAAGGGCCTCATAATCTAGTAGTTAGTGATCCTGACACTAAGCCAATGGTCGTGGTTTCCACCCAGGACAAATAATGCTGTTACGAGTAGGGTAATTTGTTTTGTGTTCGAATGTAATTTATCTATAACTAGCAACCCGTCCCGGCTTCGCACGGGTAGATTTCAGATGCACCCACCAATGACACGATTCGTGCATTTTACATCTGTAATATCTTCGAATATATTCGTTTAAATAACATACTGTACAGGGCCATATTGATCTATATTAAATGCGCTATGTATTTAAGGTACTTAATTGAATAAGGGTTAATGCTGTATTGCTTTAAATCGCTTCGCAAATAAGCCATTATTTCTAGTAAAAAGAAAGTAATAAAAATAGTAATTGTGGATTATTCCTAAGAAATAGACATATTTATACCATCGCGGTCTTTTGACCTTTTTAAGGTGTACAATACTGTAGTACACTATTTTCATCAATCCCGCAGGTTTCAGCCAGCGTTTGCAATGTAACCGCAATAAATGTGTTTATTTACGACATCACATTAGATACCTCTAAAATTATAGTCCGAACCAAACTTTATGACGTCTCTGAACATCGTGCGAGTCGCTGCGTAGTAAACAGTTCTAGGTATCAACGGGGACATAAAGGGGTGCGGGGCAAGTCGATACACGCCGAGTTTTGCTTGTGTGTGAGCTGTATCCCTACACTACAAACGCACATGCAAACAAGCATAGTCTTATCTAAGTACATTCGAGTTGTTAATAATAGGCCTTTACCTATGAAGTTGCCGTTTTGTATGCAATAAGTGAAAGTACTTATTTTTTTAAACTTTTTATTTCTGTTATTCGAAGTAATCACCCATGCAATCGACGTATCTTTGCCAACGCATTGGCAGTTTATTGATGCCCTTCTTGTAAAAATCAGCTGGACGGGAGGCAACCAACTCTTCAAAGACATTTTGTAACGCATCTTGGGAATTGAATTTTTTAACCCACTAAAAAGTTGTCTAAATTTTGGAAAAAGTAATAGTCGTCGGTGATCATGCCTGGTGGGCCACTGCCCAATAGTTGACGTTGGAAAGATGTATATGTCGGAGAACGAGTAGTTTTCTTAAGTTTTAATTTGAATTCGTGTTTATTTCAATCGATTATTCGAAACGTCAAACTGTGCATCGAGAAACATGGCAGTTTGGGTGGAATCTGTGGACGGTGTATGCTAAAGAAGGCGCACTGATTATTTGTTATTAACAATGTGATTATTACGTCTTAGTTTACTTACAGCTTGATTTAATAATGTTGGTTTAGTTTTAGTAGATTCTGTAAGCAATATTAAATTAAATGTTACTAAAATGTGTGCGGGTAACACCGAATACAGTGGTAGGTGTCACCACTAGTTAAAGCGAGCAGCCGTTATAAAAGAGAGCGGCCGCACGAGTTGCGGGACTACTAACTTATTGGCTCTTCAACTAACTACCCACCGTTTCGTATTGAAGTAAAATAGAATCAACAGATCAGTTTAGTTCGAGCATTGTACGAGGAAGGACAGGCTGTAAATAAGCTAAGTACATAGGCTTCTTAATTATTGTAATTGACTATTGATAGTTTGTAACTAATAAGTTAAGATGTAACTTTCAAAAGAGTGGCCATGAGTTTCTTTGCCAGTATTCTTCTCATAAGGCCCTACGCATTTGGAAACTGGAGGTTATAGATTGACACGGACGTTCAGTGGATTTTGGTGTTCTCACCTAATTCACTTTGACAATGTTGTGCCGATCTATGATTTTAACTGTAGCTTCATTGATTCAATAAACTATTGGAATTCTATATTGTCTTTGGCTGTGCAAATAAACCCTACCTACCAACGTGTGTTATAATGAAGATTGATTACTAGACTAGACTAGACTTGATTAAGAACAATTTCTATTGCTTTAAATCACGAGTGCCACTTGACAAAATATGCAAGTGACGGCGGCGAAGCTGACGTCACCATTTCATAAAAACCGCTTCGACCGATCGCCCCCGCTGTGACTCCGACATCAGAAGTGGGATTACCTGTGATACCCCTAGAGATTACCTGTGAATTGCCCTATGGATTACCCCTGTGGACTACCTCTAGAGATTACCCCTAGAGATTACCCCTAGAGATTACCCCTGTGGATTACCCCTGTGGATTACCCCTGTGGATTACCCCTATGAACTACCCCTATGTATCACCCCTATGAAATACCCCTATGGATTACCCATAACGGATCAGGAACAAAATACAGGGCAGATTGTTATTATTTTATTTTCGTTTACCCTACGTTAAAAAAAAAATCTTTTCGATACGTAATTAATTTGTGCTATACGAGAACCGCTAACTAGTGAGAGAACTACTCCGACTGTAAAAGTGAAGTGATGTGTGAAAAATACAAGCGCTGTCACAGCTATGGCAAAATCAAAAGGTTACGTAATCCAGTAAAGATTAGGACAATTTTAGTCGTGACAATATTGCTAATACATAATCTGAGATTTCAGATACTACCTCGCATGACAGTCGAAGGAAACCAAAGCGCAGAAGACGATTGCTTGAGCCTTATTCAAGTGTGGTGTCATAGATGCAGTTCCAATATGAATGCCAAGGCAAACGATTTACAAACCGAGTAACCAGTAAATGTCAGCTCCATCCAACCAGCTCTAGTTCAGCTCCAAGAAAGATTTGGTGAGAAGTTTTCATTTTGTTTCAAATGCTCTTTAATAAGACAAATTCTGTCAGATAGATTTCTGGGCCAACGAGAATATAGTGTAGTAATATTATTGAGGGTAGGTAACGCCCGTCCTTATAGTAACATAGTATTGTGTGGTCCACGAATTGTTGCCCTGAGTCTGGGTGATTTTTGTGTACGTTTTATATCCTTTTGTGAGGTCCCCCGTGACACAGGATGTTTATTCCTAATGGGAGAGTTGTCTTTTTAATAAAACAAGAAAAACACGAAATTCTGTCAAGATATCCGGGTTGAAGAAATGCAATGAATAGCATTTCCTGTAGTAGGTACACGATTACTGTATTCCAAACGACATAATTATTTAAAGAAAAGAATGAAAATCTGCTTGCTTTACGCTTTTCAGTTGTAATTTTCGAAAAGTTCTTAAAAATAATAAGGTCGTTTCTATTGGTGCCTACATTCTCTTATAAAATGAGGATCGCAATCAAATGAAATTAGACCCATAGTATAAAGGTCCTTACGTGGTCGCCGATATACTAGAGGGAGACCGCGAATTTGCTGCGCACACATATTTTCTACCAACCATTGATCATCTACACTCGCAGTAATCAAAGTGAATACAGACCGTCAAATACCCACTAGTGAAGTCCCTATTGATTTGTCCAATGAACATGATGTAGAAAACAATGATCCTTGAATAGTTTATTAAATTAATCGAAGTCTTTATTTTGTTCGTGAACAATTATTTGGAATGTATTTTGTGACGTTTTAAGTTTATTTTAATTAATAAACAAAGTTATTTAGTTACAAGGGATGTAGTGTTGGTAACCTGGTGTCACTACCTCCTTAGGTCTCGCTGGTCATTTGTAGCCGTAGCTCGTGCAGTACTTATCTGTAGAGAGTGCGCGGTGCGCATCTGGCTATGCGAATGTTAGTCGCTGGTTAAGTGACAATCAAAAGATCTCGATCTCTGGTTAAGAGTTGAGCAAAAAGCCGCTGGTGAAGTGGTGATACGCAGTTGCTGGTTAAGCCACCAAGTCAAAACGTCTTAACGCTGTTACTGGCGATTTAAACAGAGGTGCTGAACCTAGGTTAACAATCATTGTTGTTTATACTAAGACTTACGTGATTATGCTGGTAGAGACATAAATGAGCATGGTCAGAACCTTATCGTGATATTTGTGAATAGAAAAATCTAATTTAAAATTAAAATCATGAAGGCAAAATAATTTGTTATAATTGAAATTGGTTTCTATGAATCTTTAATTTGGTCAGGAATAGCCGAGAGGACGGTTTCACTGTCCAGATGATTCCTCAGTTAACAAACACGTAGACGTGTAAGTCTTATCAGAATGCCTGTGGGCCAGGCCGAATAAATTGAGCTACTGTGGTTGCTTTTTCTTTGTTTACAGATGACTCACACGAGGACGTGTGAAGCATCAGGACGGCCGTGTCGGAGAACGAGTAGTTTTCTTAAGTTTTAATTTGAATTCGTGTTTATTTCAATCGATTATTCGAAACGTCAAACTGTGCATCGAGAAACATGGCAGTTTGGGTGGAATCTGTGGACGGTGTATGCTAAAGAAGGCGCACTGATTATTTGTTATTAACAATGTGATTATTACGTCTTAGTTTACTTACAGCTTGATTTAATAATGTTGGTTTAGTTTTAGTAGATTCTGTAAGCAATATTAAATTAAATGTTACTAAAATGTGTGCGGGTAACACCGAATACAGTGGTAGGTGTCACCACTAGTTAAAGCGAGCAGCCGTTATAAAAGAGAGCGGCCGCACGAGTTGCGGGACTACTAACTTATTGGCTCTTCAACTAACTACCCACCGTTTCGTATTGAAGTAAAATAGAATCAACAGATCAGTTTAGTTCGAGCATTGTACGAGGAAGGACAAGCTGTAAATAAGCTAAGTACATAGGCTTCTTAATTATTGTAATTGACTATTGATAGTTTGTAACTAATAAGTTAAGATGTAACTTTCAAAAGAGTGGCCATGAGTTTCTTTGCCAGTATTCTTCTCATAAGGCCCTACGCATTTGGAAACTGGAGGTTATAGATTGACACGGACGTTCAGTGGATTTTGGTGTTCTCACCTAATTCACTTTGACAATGTTGTGCCGATCTATGATTTTAACTGTAGCTTCATTGATTCAATAAACTATTGGAATTCTATATTGTCTTTGGCTGTGCAAATAAACCCTACCTACCAACGTGTGTTATAATGAAGATTGATTACTAGACTAGACTAGACTTGATTAAGAACAATTTCTATTGCTTTAAATCACGAGTGCCACTTGACAAAATATGCAAGTGACGGCGGCGAAGCTGACGTCACCATTTCATAAAAACCGCTTCGACCGATCGCCCCCGCTGTGACTCCGACATATATATAATAATTGGCGCGAGAACTTCGATTCAGGATTTGTAATTTTTTCCTTTCCTTCGTTACTCTGTAGTTCAATGTATCTTAGGTAGACGGCGCTGTGGTATATTCATATGTGACTACTTTGGAGATGAAACTGTGACTTGCGAAGAGGAACGTAAAATTTATAAATATTTCCATGTCCAGTTTACTCTAATAAGTGTTTTAGAGTTTCATGCCTGAAGAGGTTAACACAGAAAATGGACTTTGCCCATCCCTAAACTACTACACTGACTTTAAAGGCACTTTCAACTTCAAATCTTAAGGATTCTTAGAAGAATCCGAAAGATTTGAAATTCCAAAATGATTTCCGAAAGAATAGTTAGAAGTTTATGTCACCTCTGCTCGATTCAAAACGGTATGGTCCTGCTTGGGACGCTCTTAAAGCGTATCCCATTCAGGGTGGATAAACGTGGAGGCAATACCACATTCCTTTTTTGTTTTTTCATATCGTTCATTTTCCTCATTAAAGTCATTTATACGTGATAATCTATCAGATGAATTTAATTCATGACTTTTATGGCTTCGGAAATCGTAAAACGAAACGCTTTACGTAGGTACTCGTAGTTCAATTACACTCACTTTGATCTCGGATCAGGATCCCTTTAAATGAAGACATTGTAAAGATAAATTGAATTTACTTGATTCGGGACTTAGGTATTGACATTATACTGTCTGATTCTATGTGATTGCTACATTATACATTGTGTCTTACATATAAAATATACTAACATAATAGCCTTAAATGTATTTAAATTTATTTATACGATGCATTAGATATTCAAGGATATCTACGTGGTTATCCTTCCCGACGGCTGATAAATAAGGAAGTAAACTGTGTAAGGTCAGGTGTAAAAAGGAAATAAAATAGTGGAATAAGTACAAGTGAGTTTAATTCTAGAATGTATTACAACAAGTTCCATCAAGTGCCGACAATCGAGAGTATAAATTATGTGTAATATTAACTACCGTTTAAAATTAATTTTAGAGATTTTCCATTTTAGTTATCCAAATCAATCAAAAATACCATTTAATAATAAAGACAAACCTCATGAGACGCTTATACGTGCCAAACGTCCGCGGCTTCGTGCACGTCATCTTTTTCCTTTTGTGTTTTTAAATTTGAAAGGGATCAACTGCCATGTAACGATTCTTGATTCTATGGTCAAATTTTCAACAGTATTTTTTTTAATGAATCGAGATGATGAACGAAGGTAATGATAAATATATATGCATATGCCTAAGAACGGGTGCCAAGATTTCCGTGACGTATTCATTAATATAAGATGATTTGTCCGTAAATTACATGAGTACTTCTCACTTAAATTGACATAAACATAACTCTAAACTATCAAAAGACCAACAATGACCTGGTGTGAATCACACAGGTACTGACTAACTAAAGGTTAGCATGTTTGTGTCATTGAATTATAAAAACAGCTAGCGCACGTTTCAGTAACTTGAATTAACTTTTCCAATGTATATTATGTTTTTTTTCGGACATCTAACTCACAACGCCATCTAGTCCCAAACGAAGCAGAACTTGCAATATGGATACTAGACAACTAATATTAATACATATGTACTTTTTTCGTAAATAAATAAATAAATATTCCTGACATTTAACACACAACGCCATCTAGTCCCGAGCTAAGCCGTGCTTGTGTTATGGGTATTAGACAACTGATATAAATACATATATACTTTATTTTTTGGAAAACACAAACATATTATAAATAGAAAACACCAAAACTCCGAAACAAATATTTACAGATCATACAAATATTTGATCCGACCCGGGAACTGAACCCGAGACCTCAAGCACAGCAGTCGCATACACTACCACTGCGCCACCAAGACAGTCAAACAGTATAAAGCTTCTCTCTTTGAAGATCTTTGTTATAGTAAGAGAGCTACTGAACCTCTCGAGTAACGGTGTGTCTGTAAGGCTAGAAATTCTTGTTGTAATGAGTCACATCATTAAGTAATATGTTTTTGAAAGTGAAAAAAAAATGAGAAAAAAAAACTTTTTCAGGTTCCCTTCGTTAGAAAAAAATATTTCAGAGATGATATAGTGGATAAGTTATGAATTTTTACGACATAATAATGCTAATAACGAGTTGTTAGATATTACAGTTATACAGTTAATCAGGGGTATCATTACAATTAACTTGTCCAATTATTTTACTACAGCCCCAGAGAGATTGTAGATTTACATCAATGATATTTTCATTTCTTAATAACGTTCATAAAATAAGTCATTAAAATTCGGACATCAATCTGTTCGCAATACTAAAGAAACTTAACAGAACTCATAAAAGTTTTTAATGATAGCCCACGGCATTTTAATCCTTCAATTTATAATCCTAAGTTATAGAAACAACTGAATTTCTAACTATAGAATGTGTATTAAGGAATTTTTTTTTTTACTTAGTTTACACTATTTGTTTGGCTGAATTACTTTTAAAATATAAAAAAACTAGCGTGAAATTTTGGTAGTGTGAATTTAGATAATCTTTAAAGATTTTCTTTAATAAGCATTTTCAGTTTTTTTCTCTAAATATGCAGATGTATTTTATTTATGTATTTAATTAAATTTCAGGTAAATGTTGCCTGTTATTACACGTTAGAAAATAAATAAATTTACTGGATAAATAGTTTATTAACCGACTTCAAAAAAAGGAGGAGGTTTCTCAATTCGACCGTATATATATATTTTTATGTGTGTTCGCGGATAACTTCATCGTTTATGAACCGATTTTGATGATTCTTTTTTTAATGGAAAGGAAATGTCCCAACGGTGGTACCACGATAAGGACATTAATATCTGATGATGGCATCCAAGAGAAATCAAGTCGAACCTTGAAGTCGGTTTTATTTTTGTTAAAATTTTACTTGTGTTACACACTGTCAATTTTTTTTTACTAGAATAATATTTTCACAGTGTGTATGTTTTACCTTAGTAGCAAATTGAATTTTACAATCTTCATAATGTTCTTATTATCTAAATCAGGTCTATAAGCTAAAGTTTACTTCACGATGCTGTAACTACTTCGTTTACCGAAGTTATGTGGATTGAATGTTAGCTACAACTGCACTTCATAAATTATATAGGATTCATGGATGTCATTGCAACAATCAACTCGCCGTTTCCTACTGTGCTGTATTGTGTCCACTCATTGTGGATGTGAATCAATATGGGACAATACTTTATGTGATCTAGTAATTGTTGAACTGTGTCTGTGTGTTCTTTGTAGTCGTTTTAAGTAGGTATGTGTAAAGTTTCCCGCGATACAGTATATGTTTATATTGTAGAGGATGTTTTTAAAAGCAAATAAAATTTACCAGTCACCACAAGAAGCATATAACAGCGATTCAAATAATGTGGTTACTCGTCGTAAATCTCATGCCTGTACGACTGCGATCATACTCGTACATTTGAGATTCACGGGAACAAAGTTCCCAGAGGCCCTGTAATATATAATTTGTTGTTATGACTCTAGTTTTGTGAACAACCCTAATAAATAAATATGTAGCCACATTATTTGAGCCCGTAGTTACACTTTACTAACGCTGGCATGAATACAAAATCTTTTGTATAAGAACAAACTGCTTAAATGTTATTGTTATTGCAGTTCCCCGAGCAAATTCTGTATTATATTCAATACACCAACGCAACCTACTCCGCAACGTAATATGCAACGGTGTTAGTTGTTTCATTAAATAATAGATTCTTCTCAAAATATAGACAAACAAGCCTAGCATGAGCCTTGTAAGTCTTCACCACTCAACTTATGCAAACATGTTGTAAAGTAAAAAATAAGACTGCGAGAGTTTTACCCAAACAAAATGTTGAGCTTGCATACATGGATAATGGATTAGCTTTATAATAAAACCGTTAGGGGTTACTAACATTTCATTTTCCTTAAAATTAGCCGGCACATAGTATATTAAAGACATCGTAGATTAAAAAACATTTATGTCTATTTTTGTAACAGAAAGATATTGAGTAAATGTAAATATTTACACTTTGGGTGAGGAAAACGTTACGAGGGTCACTTTTAGTGTTTTTTTACGCAAAACACAATAAATGTATTCAAATTAGAGAGTTAGGTGTGACCACAATGAGAAAGGAATCGCGGTCGTTTTCAAGTGATCTCTGTAACGAGGGTCGGCAGATCCCTATGTAATTGTTATCCATAATAGTGCTTGGGTCGCTTCCTCCGCCCACTTAGACTCTGCCACTGACGTAAACATTCACCGACAAACAGAGGAATTGAGGAGAGTTGTATACCATTCAGAATGTACCATGAAAATTCAGACTCATGTTAATTGAACACTATATTGAGTTACGATCTAACTAAACGGGATACGACCTGTGTTATTGAAAATCGTAAATTCTAACCATGAAATCGAAGTTATTCGAAAACTTTATAGCCAGCTCACAGAAGGAGAGCTATGGGAAGGTCAAATAACGTTGAAGGGTTGGATAACGGTGGCTCAAAGTTTTAATTAAACAGCAACATCTGGGAGAATCGTTACTGACACGACAATTATTGTTACGAGAACACAAACACATTATATGCCAAACGATAGTTTGTATTTGCTTACATTGTTCATATTATTATTATTTTGCTGGATACCGCTATAAAACCCGTTTATTCCAGATGTAATAATACACAAACAAATTCATATTTGATAAAATTAAATTAAAAAAAACCCAGATCTAAAAATGTTATTACATTTAATACGTTTAATTTGTCTAACCTTTATAATTACCAATATTTTAATATATTAATATGTTCGGATTTGCTAATCGGATCATCATATAGGTATAGCCAGTAACACCACTAGGAATACGCTTTCAAATGAAGAAAAACATATCTAAATCTGCCCATTCATTCAGGAGCTATGATACTACAGACAAACATAGCAGTCAAGCTTATGCGTCGTTGCTTTCAATTATTATTTTTTTATTTTTAGATAAGCCTATGAGTCTGAAAGAAACGTTGAGATCCCTGGATAATACATTTATGAACCCTACCTTATTTATGGTGTCAGGTTTTACCTAAGTTTTTTAGCGTGTGAATAATGTAATTATAGAAAAAATTTTCTGTTTGGTTAGAAATTTATTACAGAATGTTTATAGTTAAATGAAGTTTCTCTATATAGGCTCCTTAGTTCTGCTTTAAATAGTGTCGACCAACTCTCTGTGAGAATCGCAACAATTTTCCGGAACATTTCCGAGCGGGCTAACGAACGGAAACGCAGGGGACATGGCCAATTGGCGGATAAATGCACCTCAATTACTTTATTGCGGCAACATTTTTCGTCCTAATGTCCTTTTTGGCTTTGGCGACGAAACTTTTTATTTATTTTTTTGTACCTGAACCTGGCTTAGTTGGACATATTTTGCCCAGTTATAGTTTAACAAATAAAAATAAGTTGGAGTAAAAAAGAGTATTTAAAATATTAAGGCACTTCGAACATATTACAATGAAATACTTAAAAACACATGATGTATAAAAAGCGTTGAAATATTTTTTTGCTAACAACTCCTGTGTCAGACTCATGTCCAGAACAACATTTGTGGATCGAAAATCCTCCTCATCCCCCAAAGGCCGGTAACGCACTTTAAACGCATCTGGCATGGGTGGGTGACGCGTCTGATCGTATGCCCTCTATTCTATTAAAAAAAAACTTTGTAAGTAATCTGGTGTACAATATTATTTTTAGGGTTCCCTGCCAAAGGCAAAAAACGAAAGCCTTATAGATTCGTCATGTCTGTCTGTTAGTCTGTCTATCTGTTTGTCTGCGTGTCTGCGTCTGTCTGTACGTCGGTATGTCACAGCCACTTTTTTCCGAAACTATAAGAACTATACTGTTGAAACTTTGTAAGTAGATGTTTATCGATCAAAGTTACAACGAACTACAAGAGCTGTTATATTATGTTACTTGCTACTACGGAACCCTCCGTGTGCGAGTCCAACTCGCACTTGGCCGCTTTTTTTATTATTAAAGATCATTATTGAGGATTACAAAATTGTAATAATTAATAATTCGTTTTTATATTAAAGTTCTTTTGTTATTAAAAAAAATCCATTAATTTACTTTTCTGACAAAGATAAAATACAAAATCATGAATAAAGTAACGACGGTAGTGTGATATGAACTTGGGAACTTTTAGATGTCGATTTTGTCATTATCTCACCGCCACTTATTAGTTACTTAGTTTAGTTCCCTATTCATTGTCCCATTATTTTATCTCTTGCAGTTGAGTGTTCTAAAGAGACAATAGTTAACTATCCCGACGGTATTATCTGGTTATCTGTAACGGGGATCTTTGTCCTACAACCTTACATGGACAGCATTAAAAGATGTTCTAGATAAAACAAGCTTCAGTTTTCTCTTGTTAAAGTAATATAAACGTAATGTTGTAGATTACTTTAAGAGTTTTGGACAAATTTGTAAATATACTTACGTGGCTTATTTTGGGTCCGTAGTTCCTTAAATAATTAAATCATTTTCAAAAGGCAGATCAGGTAACTTGTAACAAAATGAAAATAAATACACAAATGTGTTGCATAAGCTGAATAATACGTTAGATTGACCTTAATATTGAGGATACTATGGAAACTATTATAATATCGAATAAACTTCTTCTTCTTTTCTGATGAAATGGCAACCAGCCGGGACTCTCGGATCAGCTATTTCTGCCAATGTCAAGTGTTTATAGTCTTGAAATCATAAGTTTTCAAGTCTTTAAGACTTCATCGAGATGAAATTAATGTTAAAAATATATAAAACTAGCTGTCCCGGCAAACGTCGTTTTGCCATAACTACTAATAAATTAAAAATTAATTAAAAAAACATTGTTCAGCGGACAAAATTGTGAATCTAAACCATTCCCAGATCCCCTTGAACACACACAAAAAATTTCATCAAAATTGGTTGAGTCGTTTGAGAGAAGTTCAGTGACAGACACGCTCACAGAAGAATTATATATATAAAGAAATGGATGACATGAAATGGTGACCGTCTTTCGAAAAAACAAAAAACGATCTCCATCGAACAAACTATTTTAACATAGTATGAACTTGAACATTTGAACAAATGTCAAGAAATAATAACACAACACTAAAATATACAAAAAACGAGTCAAGTGTATGTCAGGTCATGCATAGAATAAGGTTCCATAGTCACTAATTTTTTATGAGTTTCTTTTTAATATACGAGTATGTATGTTCTACGTATGTATGTACTTATAATTTCGTTATTTTTGAACGAAATTTTCCACGTAAGCGCATTTTACAAGTTAGGCCTTGATAATTCCTGAACTATCAAAGTTATTTAAGCCGTTATATCTTTCCTTCAAAATTCATTACATGAACTATGAATGAATTATAATTCATATAATTCATATCAAAATTTGAGCTTATTCAGTGCAAGACAAAAGGTATTAACTGATGTGAACAAATAAATTTATAATTTTACTATGTTTTATTCTATACAAAAGTTGTTTTTCAAAAATAACGAATGTTTCAGGCAACAAATGATCATTAATTCCGTCAATTGATATAAAGTGAGCGCATTAACTATGAGTTTAGTTTCAAGTAATACTTCACTAAGCAAAGCGTGCGTTACTAAGAAAAAAAGTTACTTGGAGCTAAATAATCGCACCATTTCGCCAGTCGAAAGCTAGTAGAAACGTCTTATTTCTCTCAGTAGCTTGCCATGAAAAATACGAGAGGAATGTGCTCACATTAGGTTCGGTCGTTACTTAGGTCCTAGTACGGGTTCGAGCCCTCGTCGAGCTGTTGTGACTAATGGCTGTGGTACGGTAAAATATGTTTCACCTAAGTGTGCGACATGACCACTAACCAGCTATTCGTAAACTAAACGTGTCTGGACGTATTTTGTGTGTACTAAACGTTGTCTACTTTGATGTATGAGTTCTATTATGGGACTTAATTCTATGTGTACACTACAATATCGAGAATAATTTACTTGTAAGCTCAATTAAAACAATGATTTGTAAACAAATTTCAATATGTATTCAACTAAATCTTGTGGGTAACAAACAAATACCTGAATACTTAAGCTAGAGATCGCCTGGCGGTCGAATCCTAAACGATTAGAATCCTATCTCGTGTTTCATCTAATTGACTTTGAGTGCCTTGTTATAGAAGGTATGTATATTAAAGTATTCGGATAATATTATTATTATTTATTTTTTACTATAGTATATTATTTTTTTAATTGAACAATCATTTCAAAATTGAATGCACCATCCTATCTACCTATCTACTACAGTTTAAGTAGATGTTTAACAAACACTTTTAATTTTAAATTAAAGTTGGTTGAAGATGTACGAGCTTCTCTGCCACTGTTTTCATTTCTTCACAGTACACACCAATGCTCATTCCGTGTGGTAAACAGCTGCGAAGAATCATACCGGCACTAGACCACCAAACAGTGACCGTCACTCTTTAAGGGGTAACGTGGGGCACAAATTTATCAAGAATAACTTGACAATTTGGCGCAAATGAATCAATGTTTTGATTTGATGTGGCCAGAATTGCAGAACGGCAATTTCATAGGTTGAAAGATTTGTTAGAATTTGTTATTTACAATCAAATACTTTTTTTAAGAGTATATAGTTAAAGTATTAGCCAGTTCTTAAAATATGTTTAATGAATTAGATAAGGATTATTATGACAGAAAAGTGCTAAAGATTTTCTACACGTTCGTGAAATTTGTCTAGTAACTGCATGAAACGATTCCCATCGGAGTCTTTAAACCTGACCTTTGTGTTATGTGTGGCGGCTGCGGCTTTTTACCTCTAGTTGTAAAGTAACATTTTTGTTCCAGGAAGGAAAATAAAAAAGTCGGAATTACGCCTAATGTCTCTTTAGAATGTTCATTCGGAGACAAATAAGTTGAAATAATCTCCGTGACGGTAGGTAAGTAACACAGGTCGCACTCGCGGGCCAACTTCCATTATTCTTGCGCCCACCCCGGTCTGAGTGACTTCACTGTCGTTCTCACTTCCTTCCCTTAGCGGGAAATAATTTCAATTTAAGGCTTTCATTGAAAAAATATTCGTGTAACTTTTTATTTAAGTCGTACGGCTCATTGCTAAACAGGATTTTTATACAAAATGAGTCCGTGGAACGGTTGATGTTTGAAACTTCTCTATTGTGTTCTGCTATCACAATAAACGTATAAGTACACTGAAAACGAAGAGAGGGTACATTGCAAGCAAACTTTAGTAGAAATCGGGGACGCGCGAGATATTTATGACTTCCTCCGAGCTCCCAGAGGCTCTCGGCGTTCAAAAGCTAATAAAACGATGTCACATAATGCAAAGTTTTATTTAAATCTGGGACAAATTTTGACTTTGTTATAATCTTTCTAAAATATAAGAAAACTAGTTTATTTACATTGAAATATATAGATCCAAGATCTATTATAGACCATAAATAACTTTACCCCACAAAATACTACATGCAAGGTTCGGAACAAGTGACATGACACTACTAAAATCTATGTCGTATAACAGGAATGAACGGGTAAATAAATGTACTAAAGAAAACCATGTTCAAAAGAAAAAAAATTACGGTTTCAACTACGTAACCTTTATTATATTTCAAACTTCAGGAAATTGCATTTGCGTTGCATGAGGCAAGTTTATAAATTTTAAAGTATTTGTCTGAGGAGTTAGGTCAGTGAGGCGAGTTGGTTTGCGCGAGTAGCGGCCGGTAATGTCTCTGTTTAGATTAACCGCTGGAATTCGCTAGCTATTGAAATTTTCACACGACCTCAAATGTAATTTAAAATGTTACTAGTTACAGTGGTGCTTTTACGTAGAATGTGCTAACGTTGACTTATTCTGTTTATTTTGTGGATTTACTGTTTCTACTACGAGTGTTGCTGTTGTCGGACGAACTACTTTATAAGTTTTTAATCAACATTGCACTGTTAAATGTTATTTATATATATAACTGAAAACAAAAGTTTATAAATGTACGTTTCATTTAAAAAGTTATTTGATAATTTTAGAGTTACCTATAGTTTACAGAATCCATTTAAGAAAGCGCAAGGTTTATCTAATTGGCATTATTATCAAGACTTCGTCCGAGAATTATCTAATTGAGTCAATAATGAGATCTAGAATATTACCGATTCCATATAGAACATCAACATTCAAAGTCAAATATCAGCATCGTGAAGTCTCAATAACGTTTTACATTCAACGGTGGAGAGCTGTAAGATCCCAATACGTGGCGGGAGATAAGAAATGGTACCGACAATCGTACCGCCTCAGAGCTCATTGAACGTAATATTCGCGGTTAGTATGAAATTCATATCGAGAATATGACCCACACTCTCACGGTGTCACCGAGCGCTGGAATTATTCAAAGGCAACAATGGTAATAATTCACATTTGCTTCAATAGTAAATTTCACTTCTTATACATGTATACATATCTGGAACGGCAGTTAAGGTAGCGACCGTAAACGATTTAGGTTTCCAATGGGTCCGGTGCGGTTCGAGTAAGAAAAGATTAATTTTGTTTGTCCATGAATATTTATTGCGGATAGCCGAAGCGGACAGTTTACCCGGTTCCGGACATGATTGTAGAACCGACTTGTACGCTTGATTATCCTCTTAGACCCAAGATGCAATCGAGTCTGCCCTAAATTTGTTTCCGTATATCTTTAAAATGTGTCAAAGTAAAATTTTTGCGTCAACACCCGTTATATTTTCGCTTGATTTGAGTAGCCCATTTTAGGTACTTTCATACCTAACTATTACTATACTATTTCAAGTTAGTTTAAAATAATACTACCGTAACAGTCATTTATGAGTTGGTGAGTAGACAAAAGAGATTAAGGATCCCAGTATTGTTGCTAAAGTTTCATGTGCTCTAGTAGTTTTTACGTGCAAATTAAGAATTGACAAAACAAAAATGATAAAAAAAGGTATAAGTGACGTGAGTTGTTTTAATTAAAAAGACTAGACAAGTACATATAGTTATAAGTGTACCTATGTATTTGCTTGATTCAAAAACTGACATTCATAGTCAGAGAGTAATCTTCCATCACGGTATGACGAGCACTAAGCTTTTTAATAGTGGCGTGAATTTCTAAGTTAATAAATTACTTTTGGCATTTACACACTAAATTAATTGCCCTTTTTATCACACTTGAAGTAGATTGAATACATTTTTGAGCGTAACAGTCCGTCACAGTCAATTTCTGAACGCGGGTCTTTCCCGAGGGACGGCTTAGGCCATAATGGGCATGATGGTTTGGCCGGATGTTGATTGCAGCAAAACGAAAGAGTGGGTACATTAAGGGTTATTACATTCTACTAAGAGGTTTATTTTACTGTTAGAAGCTTATAATGTAACAAAAATTAATGAAAAAAATTAATGAAAAATGAAAAAAACGAAACGATAATAAAAAAAAAAATCGGTTTTTGTTACCAAACTCCTTCGAAACAGCTGGACCGATTTTTATGAAATTTTGTGTGCATATCGGGTAGGTCTGAGAATCAGCCAACATCTATTTTTATACCCATAAATGATAAGGGTGAGCCACCCCAAAATTTTTATTTATATGGCAAAACAACGTTTGCCGGGTCAGCTAGTATATAATCATAATTTAAAATAGACTTATATATTTATTAGAAAATAGACAATTTATGAAACAAAATATCTTTGAAGTCAAACCTCAACTTTATCTTCAAGCTTTCAGAAATTCTATCCGTAAATGATCCCGATTAACTTTAATATAGTTTCCATTCATATTCTTCGAAACCCTTTGTTATAGTTTTATTATTAACAAAGTGCTGTCATCTATATATAGGGTAGCGGTTTTTAGACTATAGTATATTTTTCAATCCAACTATAGTTTTAATCATAGTAGCATTATAGTGTTTGTAAATCTTACAGGTATGTACAATAACTAACTGTCGTTTCTGAACTGACTGAAAATAAGTAGACGGGTCTTTTGTTACTAAATGTACCTATTTAAACTTGACACAGCTGATATTTTGAACTTGTGTGAGTATCAGTAACAAATTTACTTAGAAAATATCTTTCAGAAACATTTATAAAAATCGTTACGAGGATTTTGGAGCCTTAATAAACACAAATTTTAACAAAAAAAGAAACGACTCCATAAACTGGGCCAAATTGAAATGAGACCACACGGGAAGCACCAACTTTCAAATAAAAAAAAAATCATCAAAATCGGTTCACTCAGTCGCAAGCTATGAGGTAACAAACATAAAAAAAACAGTCGAATTGATAACCTCCTCCTTTTTTGAAATCGGTTAAAAAGTGAGAAAAGTCTTTTTACCGAAATTTTAAATTGCTTAGTACTTGGATTATGGTGGTTTTAATAGTAGTCGTCAAACGTAATAAATTCAATCGTGTCATAGTAGATGGTGGTAACCTCAACTTAGTTTGGGAAATAGACTCTTGGCAAGAATCATTGAATTAAAAATATTGAGGTGCATAAACACTCTACGGTTGTTAGAGATAGGTACTTTTTGAAACCATATCTCTCTGCAAAAGATCAGCTTTCCCATTAAAAGGTTAAGAGTTTAAATAAATATTATCATATGGATATTTCTCTATTAAATCGTTTTTATTTATTTCATAAAAACTTACAGTTTATATCTTTGTATGGCTATGTTATTATTTCTTCACTTTAAACGAATTAACACTGTAGGCGAACTAAGCGGAGCCTATATGACATATAGTTTTGCTACTATCCTACTAATATTATAAATGCGAAAGTTTGTAAGGATAGATGGATGTTTGTTACTCTTTCACGCTAAAACTACTGAACGGATTTGGATGAAACTTTACAGTAATATAGCTTATACATCAGAATAACACATAGGCTACTATTTGCCGGGATTACCGATATACACGCGGGCAGAGCCGCGGGCAACCACTAGTATAATATATAACATTAAATCCATACAATTAATAATTCAAACAGCCGATAAGAAAACAATTCATGAAAGTTTTATTAAGGTATCTTTTGTATTTTGTAAAATGTAAACTCATTTAAGTAGGTACATGGCATAGCTCACTTCAACTTAACAATGTTCTCGTGTAGTACAAAGGTGGTGACGTTAGGAGGTTAGATATTCAACTCTATTGATCGGGTTGCGACTTTGACATACGAGCAGTTAGTTTATTTTGATAAAATCTTTTTGATAACCTTCTTTCCATAAGCTTTTTGATCTCTATTTGAATTTAAACGGTGTAGTATTATCATCGTCCAGTACTTCAAAGGACATAGGTCTCTCCAATGGTATAGTAAAATAGTTGTATCTCATTTTTGTATACTCCTAAAGATAGCAAATGAAGTAAGTAATTGATTTAAATTAAATAAACAAAACCAATCAACCGTACAAAAACCGTATTTAATTCATCTGGTCATTTATATCTGCACTGAGTCAAACTGTAAAAAAAAACTCATCGGGGTAAATAATAATAATAACCTGCTACCAAAGGACACAAAAAAATCTAGATAAGTACTTTCAACTGATGAGATAGTATACATAAACACGCAGAACATTTTTGCGTCTGCCAATGAGAGTGCAAGTGCCACAGACTTTAACTGGTTTCTATGTTTAAATATAATAAGCTATATTTAAATTACAAAGCTTTTTATAAATAAGCTCTTACTGGAATGCCTCACTCGCTGAATCAAATGGATCCAAACTCGAGGATTTTGCGACGTTTCTTTACAGAGTTCCTATGGCCACCTTCCAGCTCCAGCTCAGCTCCATGTCATTATAATATTATATTGTCACGCTATATATATATATATATATGCTTGCAAAATTTAAGCACAATCACTGGACTAGGATTAGGAGTGACTTATGTTATTATCTTATTTCAATTACACTTGTTGTACTTAGTAACTGAGGCGATCATAGTCCAGTTGCACTCGGTGATTAGAAACAATCACCGAGGGTAAGCAACGACGGCGCGGTCTGTACCTATGGTTGGCTGACCGCCGGTGGCATGATACCATGAGCGTCTCCGTGATTCGGAGGTCACGTTAAGCAGTCGGTCCCGGCTGTTATCGTAGGATAACAGTCGTCAAGCTTAGTTGGAGGCCTTTGGGCTGCTTAAAAACATACAACGGCAAGATTACGTAGCCACAACATTGTCTTGCCAGTCCCTAACACGCACTTGGCCAGCGTGGGGAAGTATGGCCTTAACCCTCTCCTGAGAGGAGACCTTCTTTTTTTTTTTTTTTTTCCTTGTGGAAACCCCCTCGGGCCGTCACCCCGCCGGGGTTTGCGGCGGGGCGGTGTGTCGGAATCAAACCGACTAAAACCACACTCTGCACCTGAGAGAGGGAGAGATCCGGGAACTGCTGTAGTAAGACCTCCGGACCCCTCCCGGCGCCAGCCCACACAGAAGCGGGCACCCTCCTCCAAAACCTCTCCGTTTAGGCGACGTACGGCACACACGTAACGTCGCCTCCTTGCGGGCGGCCACTAGAGCGGATGGAAGGGCAAACCCGTCCCGACCATCCGCGGCCACACTCAGGGCGGCATGAGGCGCTGGTGAGCGCGCCTCCGCTGCCCGGTTCGCCGGCGGCGGATCGGGTCCAAGAGGAGGTTGTCCTCCCGGGCCTTCTCCGCCGCCTCCTTCTGCGAGATGACGTCTTCGCAGAAGGTGGCGACCGCGGTATAACTGCTGTCGCTACCGGCCATGGAGCGTATGACGGCCGGTAGCGAGAGATCTCCTCCGATGACTGCTGTGAGGGCCCGGCGCTGCGACGCCCATGCGGGGCAAACCGCCAGCGTGTGCTGGGCCGAGTCCTCACTGCAGTCGCAGTGGTGGCAGGCGGGACTCAGTTCCCTCCGGGCGACCGAGTGCAGGTACTTCCCGAAGCATCCGTGCCCGAAAAGCACCTGCGTCAGTCGGAAGGAAAGAGTGCCGTGCTGCCGCCCTGCCCACTCGTCCTGAAAGGAGACCCGAACCAAGCACTGAGACGTTATGGGTTGTTGATGATGGCTTAGTAACCAGTATTATATAAGGTCGTGATAATTGTGATTTCGATTTGTATTACCATCAAATAACAACACGTATTTGAGCATTAGACAAAATTTTCATCAAATTGTAAAAAGTAAATAATGCTAAAAATAATTAAACATTTTCAAAAAAAATTAAGTAGTACCTTCATAAAATAAAAACTGTGGAATTTAAACTGTGGAAAAAATAACAAAAGCACAATGAAATAAGTAAACGGATTGGTAAAAATATCAATAAAAGATATATTGTTAAATAACGATATATTACAAGAAAAAGTCGTATGGTGTCGTGGGACACCAGATAGGTCCTTATTAAAAAAAGTATTTATTTCAAGTTCTATTATTCAAGGTAAAAGGTAACTAATAACTATTCAGGTATACATTTTTTATGAAGATTTTTTACCGATAAAAATAAAATAACTAAACAGGTCCCTTGTGTAGTAATCTCTACTGAAATAATTTCTGTCTAGATACTCCTCCTGTATAGATGTTACATACAGTTGTATGTAACAAGTACGCAGTGACGAAAAATTATTATAATTTAATTTATACTTTTTTGTAAATACCTACCCTAGATTCGAACCCGAGACCGCTGTGTATGCAAATGCTGTGTTTGAGACAGCATTCTCATACGCTATCATTGCGACACCGAGGCATCAATCTTACGTTACGGACGCTTTTTGTCGGCTAGGGTACCCCTCCGCAACGCCCCAGAAGGCACTCCGTTCCAAAAGGTTTAAAACACTTTTAATACAATTGATATAATCGTGTATTACTAATCTATTGACACTTTTTTCATTAAATTGGTTTAGTAGTTTAGGAGCTATTGTGAACATATAAACATATGTAGACTGAAAAAAAACATATGTAGGCTTGGCCGTAGTCAGATAAAAATAAGAAGAAAAACAAGTGTTTTTGATCTTACTTTTCACATTTTTCGAATGTAATTATATAAATAATATTACTGTTTATTTCTTCTCACGACCATTTTAAAGATAACAATAAAACATCCCAGTATTGCCTATCTTGAAATGATGTAGCTATCATCAATTTGAATTAAACAAATTGACATTTATAATATATGATTGACGTGGGGTGTTGACGTTTTATCATATTAAAGATTAATGGAGGGCTGTGCTAGATAGCTCAATTTACTGGGTTACATATTTCTTTACTGATTGACACGAGAATTGATTTAATTGAACTGTAACCTAGAATTATATTTCTGGGTCACTTAAGGATGCATTTATTTTGAGTGCACTGTTTAACAACAAATTAGTGCAGCAAAGCTTGTTTGATGCAATGGGCTAATATTTTTAAAACTATACCATATACAAGTACTATAAGATCTATAATAATATCTTTGAAACATAAGTAACGGCTAAACTGTTCTTGAAAAAGAGTTTGCAGGATACTTTTTATAACTGTACATAAACACCATTTCAAGTATTACAAAAGTCGAGTAAAGGCTATATCAATTTAAAAGTATCATTCCTGATACACAAACTTCTTATTAACAACTGTACTTTATTTACTTTCTACAGCATATTTTTAGTTTCTACAGTTGTGTGTACGAGAAAAACTGATGGTTTATCAACTATAACTTTAACTTAACATCACTAAACATCACAAGACAGGCTACATTGCTTTTGCCCATCGCAAAAATCTTCTACCATCTCATACACTCTCCATAACTGCCCACTCATGCACAAGAATGGATACCGTCGCTTGCTCTTGCTCACCCCTTCAAAGGCTGGAATCTATTAAATACCTCGGAGTGCAGATAGACCAAACTCTCAGCTTTAAGCCTCATATAGCTACTCTTGTCTCGAGAATACGCAAATTAATGTACATTTTTAAAATCCTAAGGCATGCAGCTGATTTAAAAACAATAAAAATGGTATACTATGCTCTTTGTCATTCAATCATTAACTATTGCATTCTTTCGTGGGGGGGCGCGGGTAAAGTCCAATTTCTAGAAATAGAAAGAGCTCAGAGAGCAGTGCTAAAGGTTGGTGCAGGACTACCATTTCGTTATCCGACCTCGGACCTTTATAGGTTGTGGAACGTATTAACAGTAAGACAAAATTTTGTATTGGCCATCATTTTGAAACAACACACTCAGACAGTCTACGATCCAAATTTAAAAAAAGGCAAGCGTCGCAAGGGTAATGTTTGTAATAATGCAACCTTCTACACTAGTCTGTCACATCGATTCTTCTGCTTTCTTGGCGGGTATCTTTATAACAAAATTAACACCTCTTTATCAATATACTCTCTGACAAAATCCGAGTGCAAACTCAGGGTGTGTAGTTGGTTGAGAACTCTCGACTACGATAAAACTGAAAATTTACTCACTGTTTTGTCATAACAACAGAATGATTGCATATATAAATAATTAACGTGAATATAATTATATGTGGTACACACGCACACAAACACACACACACACACACACACACACACACACACACACACACACACACACACACAAACGCACGCACACACGCACGCGCCCACGAACGCACGCACGCACGCGCGCACACACACACACACACACACACACACACACACACACACACACACACACACACACACACACACACACACTTTAATTTTATTTAATTATTAATTTTTGATGTAATTTAATTTAGTTTGATTTGATTATATCTAACTTACTTTGATTTAGTTTAATTTAATTGAGTATGATTTGGTATGATTTGTTTTGATCTAGTTTGGTTTGATTTGTTTTAATTTGATTTAATTTAGTTTAATTTGATTTAATGTTTAATTTAATTGTTCATTTTGTTTTTCTCCTTATCTAGCATGTATAAAGCTGTCCAATATGTTAGATTATTTTTTTAAGCTAAGTGGCGTGGGGACCTGGTGACTTGTAACACAGGTATCTAATACCTATCACAGGCACCAGTCTCTCACAAAATGTGGTATAAATTGAATGTATTGGACTCAAATATTATTGTAACAAACATTTTTGTGAAGAGAAAATAAACTTTTTTATTATATTATTAAAAAAAAAAAAATATTTATTAGCCCCTCAGTCGTCCAAGAACACAATACTAGAAGTGTAATTTAGTTTGAATAAATACTTAAATAAATACGTTTTAAAATTAGATTTTGGAACAAATTGTTTTACCAGATTACGCCCCAAACCATTTAATTTGGATCCAGTGTGTCTCTAATTGATGGATTAAGCTTAATTTTGTTTTGCCTTTGTCTCCAAATGTAGTAAAAATACGAAACAAAAGACTAATTCAACTACGACGCGATTAAAGAACTTCAAATCATAAACTCTCAACATGATCACCAAAATAATATTACTATGTTAAACTTTTAAACTACTTATAAATTCAATAGAATGGTTCAAGGCTAAATTCAAACATATCCAAGCAAGATGCACAGATTGTATGTTATGTACTTAAGCGTTCTAAAGACTTTAAACTATACAAAGAAATACATAATTATTAAGGGATGAATCTAACTTCACATTAATTATAAAAGATAACTTATATATAAAATGCATTTATTCACAAACTTCACGACCCAAAAAGGAAAGGTTAACTGAATTAATGTTACCCAAAAACTTTGTAATTAATGATCCGCTAATCTTTACGAAGACTGACAAGAGGATAAAACTTTCCAGTTTCCAGGATTTTTGTTGGCAACTTACACTCTCCTAATACATATGCAGTGAAAATAGGTCGCTCTCAATCGATAATAATTTATAGCAATGAATTATCTTGGGATTGCGTAAACCTCCGCTGCTAATGACTCGGTCCTTACTCGAACTATCTAAATTAGAAATTTGATATTTTCAAAAGATATGGGTGTTAATTTGGTAACTGTGTATATCGGGCGGAAACCTGGTCGTAGTTGGCAATAACTATCAAAGCTATGAGAAGGAACAAGTAGCCGTACAGACGGTTAGTGCAGGCAGTCGAAGTACGACAAGGTAGATAGACGGTCGATGTGAGACTACAAGTAAAGCGCTCTAGCGAACGACCAACGAGCTTCATCTAATAGATTGTGTGGTTAGTAGGCCAGATTAGATGATACACTCAACGAACAACATGGGTAGGTTAGGACACTTAAATGAATGCGATTTAACACTTAAATCAAACACAATTAGTATTCGTAATGTAAATGTGGAATAGACACCAAAAATACAGATATTTATACATTTAAAAACATTTAGCATGTGCATAAATTTAATATTTATTTAGGCTCTATGAATTACCAGGTATATCCTTTTTATACTTTTATATTTCATTGCATTGTTTAATTCATAAGCGACTTTACAAAAAGAAGGTATGGTATATTTATGTACCAGTTTTGCCTATTTTCATGGACTTATTTATTTTTTTGCATGAAAATGTATGTTCCAATACATAACCTAGAGTGTAAGTTAAAATGAATGATTCCGCGAAAAATCTTTATTAAGAAAGATAAGCTAATATAGTATCTTTTTTATAAATGATTGTATCTAAAACTATGTATTGTGTCTTTACATCTGTGTGATAAAATATTATTGAGTTCACTTTATTAAATTAAACTTTACTTTATATTGTAGTTAAAAGTAAACCGCTATGAAGTAAAATGTTTGTATATGAAAATGTTGTTCTGTATCGATATCATTTTGCTAAATAATTTTGTGGAAAAAATATAGGATGCAAATGTCTGAGTCCCATTTCATTTTTCTGATTTCAATTGCATTTTAAAAAAGGGCTGCAAATAGATAGAAGTAAATCCAAGTACCAAATATGGAATGTAGAATTTACATAATGGAAGATAAAAGCAGTTAGTTTCAGTTTTCACGAATTAATCCGTTTTTTACCAAGTCAACTTCAAATGAAATAAAAAAAATGTATGAAATTGTTATTAAACATGAAACGAAATTTAGCAATGAAGCCGAATATGGTTAGGAATAAAATGAAATAATTTTAATTCTATGGCAGTAACAATACTTTTGTTTTCCAATCAGTCATATGATTTTGTGACTAAATTGAAATACTTTATTTAACAAAATAGTATTGAATACTGAAATTGTATTGATTAAAACGGATCAGTGAATCGTGAAATAGCTTTCGATGGTGATTTAAACGAAGAAAAAAATGTCTTCGCTTATCGTTGATCCCTTAGTACTTAGAATCGTCAGACAGGTCTTTAAATTTTTTACTAGCTATGAAGGCTATTTTACGATTCATTGATCCATTTGTATTCTATATATATAAAAGAATGTGTCTGACTGACTGACATACCCAGAGATCAACGCACAGCCCAAACCGCTGAACCTAGAATCCTGAAATTTTGCATGTAGGTTTTTAATATAAAGTAAGTGAGCACTAAGAAAATAATTTTTAAATTCCACCCTTTCCAGACTTTCATCCCCTGATTCACCCCCTGTAAATCAGGGAATGAAAGTTTGCTTGAGCTAAGCCGCATGCAAAAGCTAGTTTATGATTAATTGTGCATAGTTCTGTTGAGTTCTTTATTGAAACTAAACATTTGATATGTTGAAATATTTGAGAATGCTGGTTCATTTTATAACCTTAGCCATGAAAAAATTAGCAATAATAGTTTGTAGTATGTAAGCAGATTTAAATATGCTTTGGTGACAACACTGATGCACGGAAAAACTCGAATGAGTTATGTGGCATCTTACAATTAAGTTAAAGTCTGTTAAAGCGTGTACCTTATATTATTTCAATCTTATATATATATCTTTATATATATAATTCTTCTGTGAGTGTGTATGTCACTGAACTACTCTCAAACGATTGGACCGATTTTGATGAAATTTTTTGTGTGTGTTCAAGGGCATCTGGGAATGGTTTAGATTCACAATTTTGTCCGCTGGACAATGTTTTTTAATTAATTTTTAGTTTATTAGTAGTTATGGCAAAACGACGTTTGCCGGGACAGCTAGTATATATATATATTTAAATCAATTACTATTCGTCTGTCTCGCTAAAACTCGAGGACGGCTGGAACGATTTATCTGATTTTGGTTTTGAAATGTTTGTCGTAGTTCAGGGAAGGTTTAAGCGGTGAAAAATTAAATATTACTTGGAAATCCAAATGTAACGTGTACGAAGTAGCGGGCACAGCTAGTAAATAAATAAAATACATAAATTTATTCAAAGTTTATAAAATTCAGCAAATAATTTTCCAGGATCTATAAAGAAGAAAAAATAATGATGTGATAAAAAAACTTTTCTGCGCTACATCAAATTTTTTTTGGTAAGTTTGAGTTAATAGAAATTAAGTTCGAAGTTGCTGTAGCATGTTGGGCACGCATCAAATAAAAATAGATAATAGAGATAAGTTTTTTTATATGGTCTATGGCCCTGTGTGGCTAATGCTTGCATGGGTAAACATCTTCATTTTATCTTCATTTGAGACGTGCAAAGCAATTGCTTCTCGACCCACGCAAAAGACGTGCAGTAGTTTATTTACTACCATTTTAAAGTATCCCTGTTAAAGTCATTTTTCACCGCTGTCCGCTGTCTCTTAAGATTGGGTGGTGTTTGTCCCAAGCCACGCCTCGCTGTTCGCCGAGTATTTGAGATAACAACGCGCGGGTGACAAGAGTTCTCCCAACTTACTTGCGATGCTCACAACTTTCACCGCAAATGTACTTTAACTAGTGAAGGTGCAACAATAATGTGACTCAATATTTTTTTTGATATTCATATGAATAAATAAGTTATACTGATAGAAGAATCTTTATCCTAAATTACAATATTAAACGACACTCCCACCGACACTTTAACGTCTACGGAAAATGAATAAATGTTTTCATAGAGCACCATATTTTTGCATTACATTTACATACATACATTACAGACATTCAACTCATGAATTTATGTAATTGTAATACAATTTTTATATAAAAGAAGTGATTCATCGGTTTTTAAAAGTGAATTTTGGGGAATTAAAGATATTAATGTTCGTAATTAAATATTAATTTTCAGAAAAGAATTCTTGTTTATTTATTTGAATAAGACCGATAGATTGGTCATAATTTAAAGCATCATCAATTTTTATTTTTTAAATCAATCACTATTTAGCTATCCTATAAGACTAATTTGCTTTTCTATTTTGTAATATCCTAAGTTATATTCACCTCTCAGACTGTAATAAGAAATGGATCCCAAGAACGATTCTAGAATTCAGCTATTCGTAGAACTCTGAGCAACGAAGCACGTTTGTAGTAGCCGTACTTCGTAGTTTCGAAGTTGCGAGATAACAGCCGTAAGGGTGGGTGGGTGTACTTGAGAACTCACTGCCCCATGCTCTGCTTGAGAAACGCTTACAGTTCGTAAGTTCTTACAGAACTGTGGCTCTTACAGTACTTGAATTATCTTTACTCACAATTAGTATATCTTGTTATAGCTTTACACATTTATCTATTCACTTATGCGACAATGTTATATAATGTTTTTAATGTAGTCAGTTATTGCAATACCATCACGCAAGCTTAACTTGTAAGAATATAATAAAATGTTGTTATTAAATAAATAAATAATAAGTAAATAAATATTTCGGACATCTAACACACAACGCCATCTAGTCCCAAGCTAAGCAGAGCTTGTATTATGGGTACTAGACGAAATACATACATATTATACATAGAAAACACCCAAACTCCGAAACAAATATTTGTAGATCATATAAACATTTGGTCCGACCCGGGAATCGAATGCTATTATTATTTAATTTTAAATTGTTTAGAACTATTTGAAAAAAATATTCAGGTGACATCCGCTGCGAAAGTAAACTCCGTATTCATAGAAAGGTCTGTAGACCTGGGACATTATTATAATTAAGCTGCAATAATTTATTCACTTATTTATAAACTTTATGCACTACATTTGTACATCGGCATACTTAATGCCCAGGGCATTCTCTTCCAATCAACCTTTGGGTGGTGTAGAAATTTTGTGAGGTAGGTGCACAGGTTTCATATTAAAAATATATAACACAACATATTTAAACTATATATACATATACATTTATAAACACAATAGCACACATCACAATACAAATGTAAACTTACATATATACACACACATATAATCATTGCTATTTGTTTTAAACTCTCAACCCCAGAAAATCTTTGTTAAAAGGAAGCAGCTATTGAAATCATTATGCTAAGCCATATTTAATAAAAACAGGTACACAATTTCTTATTTATTTTTTTCAAGCTAAAAATTTTTTATGACCTAAATTGCTATATTTAAAAATGCTAATTTCAAGAAAAACGCTGCAAATAGCGTTACGCTTTGTTCATGGGTTACCTTTTACCTAAAGTATAAATCTGTCTCTGCCTCTCTACACTGCCTGATGGAAATCCAAGAGTGGTGGTCACCATAATCATTGCGAATGCAGATAATGGAAGAATGCAGCATGGTGACCCACACCATGGCAGCCTAGTGATGCTTCTGCATCATTGGGCCTCCGGTCGCACACTCACCGACGAAACATGCGTTGATTTTCTATGCGAGGGTAGTACCGCCCCGGTCGAGCCAGCTCGTTCGCGCTGAAATCAGCGTGGCTCTACTACCTATAATTACTTTATTAAATAACTTCACCTTACTTGACCAACTGTTGATCTGAGTCGCAATTGAGTTTCGCCGCTAAAAATAGAGTAAAATATTAATTATTAAAATTATATTATGTATATTTCTACCAAACCGTGGCAAGCCGACACAGGTCAGTTTGATCGATAAAATGTGAACCGATTTTAATAATTCTCTCTTTGCCTATTAGAAAGCTACATTATTCAGAAGTAAAATAGACTATATTTTATCTCGATATTCCCACGGGGTCGGGCTCTACGAGAGTGAATTAATTATATTCTCTAGCAATGAAATGCTGTTATATCCACACAATAATGATAATATTAGTGTTAGTGATATCTAAACTTCTTAACTGTGTGTGTTGCACTATAAAATTACTAATTATAGACAATCTTACATAGTTACAGGTGTCATTTTAGATTGGAATTTTGTTTCATTATAAATTTTTTTTAGAATACGAAGTAAAGAAGATAATAGTTTTAAAAAGTCTTGTGAAATTAGTTGTACTGTACATGAAAGTAATAACAACTATTTATAGATTTTTTAAATTTTTGCTGGGCAATGTTTATTATTACGTCGTAGATTTCCACAACAGATAGCTAGAATAAATAAATTAAAATAAGTCTGACAAAATAACAATTATTGCTATCTTCAATTTATTTTCCCACGTTCTCAAATAACCTTACCAATAAGTCCTCACTAATAAAGCAACATATCTGGAAAAACTAAATGTTTTTCGGTTAGACGAAGTTTATGTCGGTGAAGAGTAATAAAAGTTTTTTTATCTTGTGTGGGAACTTTTTGTTTTACGTGTCGAAACCCCCACGGGCTGTCACCCCACCGGGGTTTGCGGCGGGGCACCACACGGTGTGCTACTCTGCGCCTGTGCATGAACGGATCCAGGAACTGCTGACATTAACAAATCCGGACCCCTCCCAGCGCCTAAGGCAAGTACGGTCTGCTGGAAGCTCTCAATTTAGGCGACGTACGGCACGGGCGTACGTCGAGTGGAGATCGTCCTCCCGGCCCTCTCCACCGCCTCCTTCTGCGAAATTACCTCTTTGCAGAAGGCTGCTACCGCGGTAAAACTGCTATCGCTACCAGCCTTGGAGCGTATGACAGTCGGTAGCGAGAGATCCCCTCTGATGACTGCAGTGAGGGCCCGACGCTGCGATGCCCATGCGGGGCAGACCACTAGCTTGTGCTGGGCCGAGTCCTCACTGCAGTCGCAGTGGTGGCAGGTGGGACTCAGTACCCTCCTGCAGGTACTTCCTGAAGCAACCGTGCCCAGAAAGGATCTGCGTCAGTCGGAAAGAAATTGTCCCGTGCTGCCGCCCTGCCCTGTCAATACTTCTATTTGATCCTTCACACACACAAAACAAACAAAATTCCTAATGACTAGGATACTACTACAAGTTCACTTAGGTTGCTTTCTATGCTTTGTGGCCGCTAATTAACAAGTCGTGTATATGTGGAATAGTGCTCGTTTGAACGAATGGCAATGATAGTCTTGTGGGACTGCCCTTTGTACAGTCGGCACCCTCGTTAGAGGTGGAATTTCAAAGCCACCCACAAAGCGTTTCGATAAAGGTACTGTCTTTTATTGTTTTTTATCTACGTTTAGAGATAGTCGCTGGTTGCCTTTCCTACGTTCATTGGTAATATTTAACGGGAAGTGAAGTTTCAATGCTATCGGTATAGGAGTCCAGTTTTATATTGTGTGTATAAATACTATGAAAGTAATATTAGTTTTTCTAAGCAGTTTGTTGTTATAAATTATGTTGTTACTGCTTATTAGTGTCACGATCTAAACTTGTATTTAGACTGTATGCTGTCACTGAAAATATAACCTCCGAAAATTTTTTGAATTCATATATTGTTTATAACAATTTTTTGGTGTATAACATAAGACTATGCAACGAGGCAAGCATAAAACCAATCAAAACTCATTTAATGTTAAACAAAAAGCGAGTTTCGAGTTGGAGACCTTAACCATATGTTTATTTACCCATGATTTTAGTTGATAAATATTATTTTCGTGACACTTATTTCTTAAGTATTTTTATACTCTTGAAAGCGTTTATTAATTCGTCTCGAAAGGAATTGGTCACCTGCATGAAGCGATATAGGCTTTAAAAAATCACAAGCGTAGTTACCTGCAATGCTGTCTAATTTTAGTCCATGCTTCGAAGAACACGTTAAACAGTCTGTCCCGGTTAAACATCTATGGCAATCGTTAGTGGGAAGTCAGTGCCCTCAAATATACTGACAACTAGTTGAACCTTTGAATTCAGTTCACCCTCAAGGTTGCGGAGATCCGATGCCAGTTACTATGTGGAAAAATTCAGGTCAAAACCGGTTGAAGTACTAGCCAACCCCAATTAATTATGGGAATAATAAAGGCTAGAAAGATGTCCGTTAATTATAATATAGATGGAGTATCAAGAAAAGGAGTATCGGATGTCATATTTACATAACGCTCAAGTTTTTATATTTGAGTATACAAAGATTACCTACCGTATACACTTATCAGTGCTAGTTTGCGAAGTCTATACTTCGCAAACTAGCACTGATAAGTGTATACGGTAAATTCTCTATGCCACTCTACTCTTACAATTCTATAATTGTAAGAGTAGAGTGGCATAGAGAATTTGTAATGATCTAGGGACTATTTTACACCGGTTTTCTGTGAGGCCGTGGTATCACTCCGGTCGAGCCGGCCCTTTCATGCCAAAGCGTGGCTCTCCCACGGTAATTACTACAAAATACAAATAAATATAAATTTAATCGGGCGATTAGTTAAAATAACAATACACTAGAATAACAAACGGATACTATCAATATCATATTTGAATTCAAAAATCGAAAACATTCTTCATTTTTAAACGTCATAATGAGTAGAGTAGATGTATCGTAACTAAATATCGATGTTTTCTTCATTTAAACGAATATTACAAAACATCTTGAAAAATATAATTATTACAGTTTTCCATTTCTATTACAAAGTAGCCATGCGCGCTACTTCGTATATGTGATATTTCGATTTTTAAGTCATTTTTAATTTTTCACCGTTTAAACTTTCCCTGGACTACGACAAACATTGCAAAACCAAAATGCGCTAAATTGGCCCACTCGTTCTTAACTTTTAGCGAAAAAAACGAACAGCAATTTATGTTTTTTATGTATAAGAAGATTCTAATCAAATAAACATTGAAATATATTGCTCATTGGAGTAGTCTAAAACGGTGACATTACAGGTTTGTATTTAGCGCATTTTTTAAACAAATTTATCGTTTTGACAGATGATAAAAAGTAACTAATTTGACTAACGTGTCATCTACCTTTCAATTTAAATACGGACTTGTCGAAACGCAAGCTTGGATGAATCCATTTTAAAGCTTGAAGATTCAAAACATAACTTTATAAAATAATGCAGGAATTTTCCAATTAAAAGAACTTGTAATTGATAATTTTTTAAGTAAGCACGATTTAAATCACAGAAAATCAGCAAAATGGTAACTATGTATACTATAAATAAGAAAGTTTCATAGAAGTTTCTGCAACCGACTATTTATCCAGTAAATGTGTGTGAATGAAACCTGATATTTTAGACGTATGGAGTGTGAATTGAATAATTTCTTCACGTCAATACTTTTTTTATGCTTAAACGATGGTCAAAGTTAAAATGCAGTCTCGCTATGGTTAGTTAGCATCTTAGATTGTGGGTGTTTGTGAATTTAATATTTCTGTCTTTTCAATTGGTTTCAAATTTTAAATTAAGAACCGCAAGAAAGTTTTACTACTACTATTAAAACTAAAAAATGAGGTCGTATATTGACTAAATATTTAAATGATTGAGTCAACAACTCACTTTCAGAATTGAGAACATAGAATCTTACTTAAACATTAAGTATGCCTATATATTCAAAGTGAACTTTGGTACTATCGATGCCCACGTTGTTGGATTCTTGACCAATTTTATACAGCTACAGAGGCCGCAAGAATTATATTAATAATTTGAGCTAAGCTTGTACTTGTACATCGATTTCTCTTGTTGAATATTAAACGTTTCGCTAAGAGCATTTTCACTTAGCTAGAGGTAGCTATAGAATTTTGTACATATCTGAGTTCGGCATAAGTAGCTATTATTTCCAAGGCAATTATGTTCAGAAGGCTCGTTTTACTTACAGATAGCTTGATGAGTATCGGCGTGTGTTGAATAGCTCAATTCAGATGGAATAATTCATCCATCCAAAATTTTATTTATTCCGCGATGCAGATACCAGTTTATAGGAATGAACGTACTTATTTCTAACATCTGACATCGTATGTTTACTAAAAGTATTTTGTCTTAATAGTCGTTCAATTTTATGGATTAAGTATATAATTTATTCGTTTATACTGCCTGCAAAAGTGGATTTAACTTTGGGGAATTTTCTTCTAGTTCCATTTTTGTAGTAATCTATTCTCTATACGTCTCTATACGTATAAAAATATAATAACATTTATAAAACCAACTCAATAATGTAGGAAAATACAAGACACGACTCACTGGATAAGACAAAGTTAGGGGCGTATTCTGGCATGATGAAATTATAGTGTCTACAGCTTTAAACGTGGCAGCGTCTAACATGTCGAGGGTCGTTTATTACAAGATTTTTGTCGTGAGCTTTCCTCGTAATCAAATATTACATTTACATAGGGAGTAACTTTCCATCAAAATTAATGCGTTCTAACGTTACATTGAAATAAATTGGAAAAAGTTTACACATTTTCACACAATATGTGGAATATGCAGTGTAAATACTTTTTTTTTATAAAGTATTCCTGAGGCATGGAAAAATCACTTTTACACAAGTGAAACTGCGAGTAAAAGCTAATTTTATATAAACACCATTAGCTTCGATATTTAGCAATCTAAGTCCATCCTTTTGTGGAAATAGATACTAATGTTAGTTACGACTGGCCACATGAGTGAATAAGAGCGAAAAGGACAGATGTTCCTATTATGGTACGAGGGAAAGAGAAGAGGTTTGGATAATCCTCACCGACACAACTCGCCGCCAGACTTAGGAAATGAAAGCCAACCGAACCCAAATTCATTAATGTTATCTTGTTTGCCATCCTAATACTTGCACGGAGGTATGAGAGTTGCAGATAACTAGTGCAAAACTAAAACAGTTATCTGGTCATTTCTAATTTGTAGTATTTCCACATTATTTTGTTAAGTCCCCTTAATTACACATTGTAATGTTTTTTTTCTTATATCACATTAATCTCCTTCTGTCTATACATATGCATATCTACTAAATGAGCCACGCGGTGTAACACTCGGTATAACTTCATCCGCAGGTAACGCCGCGGATCGAATCAATTAGCTGCACAAATAAATTATTAATGTTTTTTTTTACCGATTGTGAATCTAAACCATTCTTGAATCCTTAGCAATAGACACAAAAAAAATTCAAACACCGCAAGATTCAGCTAGTCAAATAAATAATTCTCTTGTCACTTTGTTGGTCACGATGAACCCCGAAAATATCACGTTTTTTTCAAATATAAGTTTTATATTACTGACATGCGGATAATTAATATTATTAGATCAATAGCAGCCGTGACAGACAGAAAGAGACGCAGGTCAGCCAATAACATCCATGAACCAGTTTGAAATTGAATTAAATATACCTATAATTTTAGATAATACAGTTGAAACTCGATTAACCGGAATAATTGTTGTTGTTAGGGATTCGGATAATCTAAAATCCGGATAATCGACTGTATGAAGAAAAGTGGGTTTCGTGAATATGGTAGTATGATTATATACCTACACTATATACTTATCACTCACTATACGACCGGTTTCTCTTTTTTAATAAATCAGTAAGTCCCGGCACGTTCATGCTTGCATAAATTCGATTTGTAGTACTATATATGTATATGTTAAGAATTTGTACCTGGCTCAATATGACTTAATTATTTAATTGGTCGCGGTCGGTAGTCCGGATAACCGCGAATCTGTATAACTAAAGGCTGGATAATGGAGTTCCTACTTAACTGTATTTGTAGAAAATTTGATTAAGAGCGTAGAATGAATTATCAAACTTTCACTCAGCTTTATTCACTGCTCAAAGCAGTCATCAAAGATAATTCCTATCATTAAATACCTTTCCAGTTGTAATAGTCTAATCGCAAAATGGAAGAGATATTCCCTTAATTTTATTTAATTTTCCTTTCATCATCTTCCTAGCCTTTATTATTCCCAAGATTTGGGGTCGGCTACTAGTTCTACCGGTTTTACCTGAATATCAGTTTTTACACGGAGCGACTGGCATCGGACCTCCGCAACCCTGAGGGTGAACTGAATTTGAAATTCGAAAGTTGAACTAGTTGTCAGTATATTTGAGGGCAATGACTTCCCAATAACGATCGCCATAGATATTCATGACAACCAGGACCAATGGCTTAGCGTGTTCTCAGAGGCACGGGCGAGAAACACCACCATTTTCCATACTCCGGGTTGCTATTAATATTTCTTGTAGGAAAAACCCAACAGCAGTCCGACCCGTAAACCCAACCCGAGACCTCTTGATCAGCAGTCTGCTTTCCTTTAATATTGTTTAATGTGTATTTTATCTAATAACCTAATAGTTAACGTTTCGTGCTAAATCACACCAACTTTCACCTTTATTTATAAATAGTTATTGCCCGCGGCTCCGTCCGCGTATATGTCGGTTATCACGGCCTATGTGTTATTCTGATGTATAAGCTATATTACTGTAAGGTTTTATTCATATCCGTTTAGTAGTCTTTGCGTGAAAGAGTAACAAACATCCATCCATCCATTCTTATAAACATTCGCGTTTATAATATTAGTAGGATATAAAGGTGAAAGTTTGTGAGTGTGTATGTTTGTTACTTCTTCACGCGCAAACGACTGGACAGATTTGTTATGCTGGGAGCTGACATCCTGGATTAACACATAACATATGCTACTATTTGCCGCGAAAATCGATAAATACGCAAGCAGAGACGCGTGCAAATAATAGTTCTCTGCTATTATTACTTCATTGGTTTAATTAGTAAAAGTAATCTTAATGAAGTTAGAAGATATAATTAGTTCAATTTTTGTAAGGTAGATGAATTTTACTGGATCATCGATACTGGATGATAATTGATAAAAACCACTGATATCTATCAGTGGTTTAATCTAAACTATGTATCAAACTTAGAATTTCTGATATGAAGTAAAATGCAAATCAAAGTAATGTGAAAATTGTTGCCCTCTAAATCATAATCATTTAATTGCTATTTTCTAATTTAATTTCCACTGCTGAACGAATGTCTCTCCCAAGCGCCAACCATCGCGGTCTTGGCAAGTCCGCATCCATTCGCCAGCAGCCTCTTTCTTCAAATAATCAGTCCACCGTGCCGCAGGGCACCCTACACTACGTTCGATTCATTAAGAAACTGTGTTGTTACCAACAAGCGAGCCGACATAATTAAAGCCCAGAGCTGTGAATAATCTCGTGTCAAAATAGGAAACAGTCACATTTATACGTATATATCTATACAAATAAACAAAACTTTAGTGTCTGTTTGTAATATTAAAATAACCGCTTATTACTAAATGCATATGTATACTAAAAATGTCTATACACGGTACATATACCAAAAATAATATTTTAATTTTTTTTTCTTTCTGTCTGGATGTCTGTCTGTTTGTTCCGGGTAATCTCTGGAACGGCTTTTGACGGGACTTTCACTGGCAGATAGCTGATGATCCAAGGAATAACTTAAACAACTTTTTTTAGACTAGCTTTGTTCCGCCGCGTTTCCCGCGGTTCGGTAAAAACCGCGAGAAACACCGCGCGTTCATCTAGTCTACTACTCAAATAATGTCTAAGTAAGAAAGTGTAAGCAAGTTTCTTTGAAATATTTTGTGGTCAAGTATTTATTTCTGAACGAGTAGTGTAACAAGTGGTATAAGCATGAAAGAGAAGTGTTTGAACAGTATAAGAGCATACCGTAGCTTCATGCAAAGCTATTTAATACGATTACATTGAAATAAGTTTCGTTGAAATGTTCTATAAGAAGTTCCTTATTACAAAAGTTAGAAGGAACAACAAATTGTTTAAGAAAACTAAGAAACATTGTAACTTTAATCAATATTTATAAAAATACATCGCTTTATTGTATACCAGATAACTAAGTATATTACTTAACATTAGATCAGAACTGCACTATTGGCCTAGTGGTTTAAGCAGCCACCACGCCGCTTTGTAATACGCCAAGTTTTGTGGGTTCAAATCCTACATGGGACAACACTTTGTGTGATTCATAACTTGTTTTTCTGAGTCTGGGTGTTCTTTGTGTTAGTTTCATGTATGTTTGTAGGATCCCCCGTGACACAGGATGTATGTTCTTCTACTCTGCTTAATGGAAAGTAAAAGCCATACTCATTACGATTGCAGACAATGCAATTACCTGTCTTGTGATTCGTTCGCGTAGTTGGGCCTCCGGTCTCGCACTCACCAATGAAACACAACAACATGAACGCTGTCATTTTACGTTGATCTTCTTACCACTTTTACCACAATATTTTATTTCCTTACCTTTGAATTTTATTAGCTGTATGTTTACTATAGCATAGGTTAGGCCTAGTTTAGGATTAGACGGCCACATGTGAGAATTGTAAGATTGTTATTATTGTTGCACTTCCATGTGGTGACCGATAAAGAATATAATTATAGTGTTACCATCACTACTCATCCCGTGGGTACCGAAAGAAGCAAAATTCGCAGAACAATAGCACTGTAAAGAGAAAAATAAGTTGACTATGTCCAGCAGTGGACTATTAAACGCTGTTGATGATCGATTGCTTCGTCGCAGTCTGCGATCTCTGTAATACCTTAAAGAGATTGTAGACTTTGGCAAGGTTACCATCTTAGACGGACTGTATGTTTCAGTAAGAGTAAGAGGAGAGGTAACTGCCTCGTTGGTTTAGCGGTTGACGTATGCGACTGCTGATCAAGAGGTCTCGGGTTCGAATCCCGGGTCGGGCCAAAAGTGTAATTGAGTTTTTCTGATTATAGAAATACTTAATAACAGCTCGAAGTTTGGAAGTTGGGGTCAGAACCCCCGTGCCTCGGAGAGCACGTAAAGCTGTCGGTCCAGCGCCTGATCTCTCCCCGATCGTGTCGGTTAACCGTCCCATCGGATTATGAGAGTGAGGGAACAGAGAGTGCATCTGTGTTTGCGCACTATAATATCTCCTGCGTAGTTGGTTGGTCTCTGTTGAGACTGGCCGCCGTGGCCGTAATCGGCTAGGAGAACATCATGTTTCAGTAAAAGATTAAAACAATTCTAGTGCACAGTATTTTTAAGTGTGGCTTGCCAAAATGACTCTACTCTGCCTGATGGAAAGCATAAGCAGAGTAGAGTACTATGGATTTGGAAAACATAACAGACAATGCAACAATAGAGCATGGTGACCCACACTATGGCGGCCTAGTGATGCTTCTGCATGCTTCTGCATCATTGGGCCTCCGGTCTCACACTCACCAACGAAACACGACAGCATGAACGCTGTCATTTTACGCTGATCTTCTGTGCGAGAATGGTACCGCAACGGTCAAGCCGGCCCGTTCGTGCTGAAATCAGCGTGGCTCTACTACCTGTTCCATATTCTTGACGCAAGGTCGTAAAACTGAAATTGCAGACTTATTGGCAGTATTTTTTTGCGTATATTAATTATAATAAATTACCATGTTTTCAATAATAACAATAATTTTATAATTGCAATCTATTGCAGTTTAATGGTTTTAGTTTAAAATATTTGAGAAAGCTGTCTTAACACAGCGGTGTTTAATTACTACCGAGAGATTATGCATATATTAAAACTGTTTTTTTTACCATTTAGTACAAGAAACGTAAAAAAACAATCCAAAATACTAATTTTTTTACAACTATAACCTATGTTATCTAATCTAACTACTAATAATAACTAATAATAAACGATCAAAATATAACATTTAGGATAACCTATTTTTTATCGTTTCATAGATATTAGAAATGCGAATAATATAAAATAATGCAAGAGAAATTAAAGTGGACACTTTATCTCTATCATGCGCTCAGCGTTTCAAAGTATGTGTGGAAATGTAGGGTGCCACATAATATATTGCGGATTAACTGTGACATTTGGACATAATATGTACTTTTCTAAGAATATGTAGTAATTTATTACATTTCTTGTATGAAGATTACAATATATCGGCACTGCTTTATTAGCAATATAATACTTAGTTTTGTCAACAAACCAAGATGATGGTACTATACAAATACATGCAAAGTCTTTCTTTAAATTTGTCGCTATGGTTATATCTATTTGTCGTAAATAAATATGAGATATATAAGTTAAAAGTGACTTTCAAGATTGGTCTATCTTTTTTACAAACAGAGCAAAAAAAAAAAAATATAAAAAATCGGCTGAGGGTTCAGTACGAAGTTTTTTTTATTTTTATATTTGAGTTGATTGAAAAAAGGTAAATTGCGGTTTACGATCTATGACGTATAAAAAGAAAACTACCCACTTAAGTACTAGATCTCGCTCAAACCAATTTTCCGTGGTAATGTACATCATATATTTTTTTAGTTTTATCATTCTCTTATTTTAGAAGTTACAGGGGGGGGGACACATTTTTTCACTTTGGAAGTATCTCTCGCGCAAACTATATAGTTAAGAAAAAAAAATTTGAAACCTCAATATCATTTTTGATGACCTTAGAGTTACGTAAGGGTAGGGTGAAAAAATTTTTTGGAACTCCAGTTTTAAGTATGGGGAACCCCCAAAAATTTACAGAATACAGCTTCCCAGAATACATCTACTTACCAAGTTTCAACAGTATAGTTCTTATAGTATCGGAAAAAAGTGGATGTGATATACGGACGGACAGACAGACAGACATGACGAATCCATAAGGGTTCCGTTTTTTGCCATCGCGCCACGGAACGCTAAAAAGGCTTTGAAATGCATTCCTTGTTGTACCTGAGCCCTTTAAAAACATTATTGAAACATTTAGAACAAAATATATCTCATTGAGGACATACACGTGAAGTATCGCTCACAATTATTATAATTTCTACATTCAAATTCAATTTTAATCTGTGAAAATGTAATAAAATCAGAGTTCTGCATTATTAAATATGTTACTCTTTTAGATTCATGTGGTTAAAAAAATTAAAGCACCGTTGGAAAGAAATTTCAACATTTTCAATTTACTCGACGTGTATGCACAACCCTCGGCGGGTATAAACTTACTTATCTGAATATTGTTAGATTGCGTCTACATTTTACACACACGTTTTATGATTCCAAGTAAAATGAAAGGATAGATTCGAACTACCACAGTTTCTTTGAGCAAGTTGCATTATTTTGAATATACAAGAAGAGTTTGAAGATCTTTAGTCATCGATACAAACCTCACAGAGCAACTTAGTGGAAATCAGTTAAAATTGTCAAGAAAAATTTATAAGCGAGTTTATTGACTCTCATATGATACAAATGTGAAGCTTTATTCACATCAACAACTTTTAATAGTTTACTGCTGGACATAAACCGCCAAAATCTCGGCTTTGGCCTGCTATATAAATATGTCTATACTTTACTTAATAATATTATAAAGCTGAAGAGTTTGTTTGTTAGTTTGAACGCGGTAGTCTCAAGAAACGCTGGACCGATTTGAAAAATTTTCAGTGTTAGATAGCCCACTTATCGAGGAAGGCTATATGCTATATATCATCGCGCTAAGACTGGTAGGAGGGTAGGAGGGGAGCATCAATTAAGAATGTTTCAAAAACGGGGGAAAATTATCACACTACGGACAATAGGATACGCAAACGGGGTTGCGTGGGTCTGTTAATCCAATATATACCTAATGCGCTTAGGTACTTTTAACATTAATTAATAAAAGCCAACTTAAAAGGCAAGAATTGAAATCTTTTTTCGCTTAGAGCCTTAATATAAAAAAATATCTGAATGCTAGAAACGTTCGTTGCGCGGAACTGCACTTATTACGCGGGACCAGTGAGGCGACAATTTCTTAGATCTTCTTGGTACTCGTACTTCCTTCCTAATAATTAATTTGATTTAACTGGGAAGTTTTTCAACTTTTATCTTGAGGTCAGAAGTAACGTCAGTAAGGGTAGCGAAGCTCGAATACTTTTTAAGTTTCTCCCCTTTATTTTACAGAAGCACTCAAAGTTACTTAAGTAACATAGCTGAATGTAGTTTTCTCAGGTATTTCAAGTTTCAGAACACACGATCGTATTAAAAACCAGACTTGCTTCTGAAAGTTTGTAATTATAGTAATTCTAAATTTAAAAAATTTCATTAAAGCCACTATTCATTACTTTATGTTCTTTCATGTAATATATACGTCTATAGGAGTATATATAAATAAAATAATTTTAGTATCACATAAAATGATTTAATTTTATACACAATGTTTCAAGTTCGACGGTTTGTGAAAAAATTCTCCGGCGACTCGGTTTAGATTTAAAGATACTTTATTTTCAATTCAATTTATGTTACCTCGATTAGAACATGGTTACAAAAATATTAAGTGTTCATTATCAGAAAACTAATTCATACTTATATTATAAATTCGGAAGTAACTCTGTCTGTCTATCTGTTTGTTACGCTACAATTTCGATGAATGAAGGGAAGGACATGGGCTACTTTCTGTCCCGATAACCGACATATTGATTATTCTTTTAACTTTTTTTGTCAAGGTAGCTTTTTTGATACATCGTAATTACGACGTGATCATCTTTTTAACCGACTTCAAAAAAAGGCGGTTCTCAATTTGACCGTATATATAAATATATTTAATGTATGTTCGCAGATAACTTCGTCGTTTATGAACCGATTTAAATCATTCTGTCTTTAATGGAAAGGCGATATCCTAACGGTTGCAGCATGATAAGGACACTGAGATCTAAAGATAGCATCTAAGAGAAATCGATAGACTTAGTCGTTCTTGAAGTCGGTTTTATATTTTGTTAAAATTTTACTTGTTAAAATAGTAGACAAGACGTGTTACAAAATCGCAATAAGACGGGGTGAGAGCTTAATCTGATTAACAATTAATCATTGAAAGCATCTTAGGCAACGGACACGAGTCCATCAAACTGACCGTCATGTTCGCGAACGTATCGTGACATGGAAACCATAATATGATTTGCCCGTTTAACTAAAATGACAATGCCTAAACAGCGTTTCCAGCAGGAGCTTTTCGACTCAAGTATTTATTATCTTTATCTTTTGTTCTTATTTAATTTTATATTTAATTAATTTATTTCATTTTTTTTTAATTTCAATTTACCTGTCATGTATAAGGCAGTAATCTCTCTTGAATAAATTTTAATATTTATATTTTGAATAATTCTATTTGCTATGATACGTCACTTATTTTTAGAGTCGATCGTAAGAAAATAGTTTTTAACAATGTGAATAGGGCACTAAATGAAGTATTGAATTGGTTTACAACGAATAATCTCCTACTTCCTCCGAATTCAAATAAAACAAAGTGTGTGAGATTTACTATGCCAAATGTAAAACAACTAAGCACTAATCTAACTATAAATAATGAATTCATAAGTATTTTAGACTCAACAGTATTCTTAAGAATTACATTAGACAGTAAACTTCAATGGGGAGTCCGGATAGATAGCCTTGCGGGTAAACTTAGTTCGGCAGCTTATGCAGTATGGAAGGTACGTCAGCTCACTGATACGGACACGGCTAGGTTAGTTTATTTTAGCTACTTTCAGAGCGTCATGTCCTATGGTATACTATTTTGGGGTTAGGCGGCTGATATTGAAACTATTTTCATTCTGCAATAACGAGCCATCCACTCAATGTACAATTTAGGTGCTAGAGTCTCTTCGAGAGTTGCTCAAAGATATGGATATTTTAACTGTTGCATCACAGTAAATATTTCCAAATATTACGTTTGTCAGGCGCAACATTAATGACTATAAGAAAGACAGTGATGTACACAATATTAATACAAGAAACAAATCTAAAATCGTTGGTGCCTATCATCGTTTACATAAGGTACACAACTCGTTCGATGGTCTTGGTATACGTTTTATAATAAAAATCTCATACATGTAATCGATCTTCCTGTGAATAAATTCTACAAAAGAAAGAAAAAAAGAAAAAAAACGAAAAAAAAAAAACGACAAACGTTCATAGGCTGTCATTAGATAGATACAGACAAACTTCTTTGTCTTACAACTAAGCTAAATATTAACAAACCATTGTTAGTTGAAAGTAATGCGTGACGATTATTATGGTAATTTAATTAGTAGTGAGTTTTATCAGTATCTCGACTTTTGTCATGCTCACTAAAATGTCATTGCTTGCGGTGTCGTCGTGGGGCGGGACATTTCTTTCCCTCTGCTATAGCGAAGGAGATGATGGCTGGTCCATGCGTCATACTCGTGAACGGGTGCTGCTTGGGGTGATTGGTTGGCCTAGTCAGCGATGCTTTAGACAATACTATTATTTTGGTTCGTTCAACTGCAACTCTATTCTCTTAATCCAGTCACGAATTATTTTTAATAGTAAATTTTGCAACTGAATGTAAGTAGATGTGCACCTTGAATGATTTCTATGTTTAATAGACTCAAACCTTCATCGTTGTCACTTTTTTTTTGCTTTGCGTTATACTTTGGAGCATTCTAATAAAGGGACATTTGGGTGGCAACAGCTTGCATACTGTTTATCTTACATGTAACACTAACACTATTGTACCTGAAAATCTGACTTTGAAAAAGAGTGGCCATGAGCTTTTATGCCAGTATTCTTCTCATGAAGCTATACGCATTTTGGAAACTGGAAGTTATGGATCAACACAGGCAGGCAGCAGATTTTGGTGTTTTCGCCTAATTTACTTCAACAATACAGCACACGCTGTGGAGAATGTTTGTGTGGATCTATGATTTTTAACTGTAGCTAGAATTGAATGATGATAAATGTCACTTACTGTCTCAATTGAATAAATAAATAAATATTTGGGACATCTAACACACAACGCCATCTAGTCCCAAACTAAGCAGAGCTTGTATTATATTATGGGTACTAGACAACTGATGTAAATACTTATATACTTATTTTTTTTGTAAATACATACATATTATACATAGAAACACCCAAACTCCGAAACAAATATTTGCAGATCATACAAACATTTGGTCCGACCCGGGAATCGAACCTGAGACCTCAAGAACAGCAGTCGCGTACGCTTCCACTGCGCCACCGAGGCAATGATGATTTTGAATTTGAAATAAATGTGATGTGTCTTTAGTTACCGATTACTATCCAGAAGATTCGTGTTGTCACCTGAAGTCCAGACAAATATCATCCAAACAAATAAATAAAATTTAAGTGTCTGTTTGTTATGTTAAATTAATAGCTTTTCACTAACAGAAAATGAAAGTCAATACGGTACTCGTAAGACCCTCCGGAACGGCTGAACCGATTTTGATGGGACTTTCACTGGCAGATAGCTGATGGTATAAAGAGTAACTTAGGATACCTTGTTTAGACTAGCCTCACCCAGCGGCGTTACCAGCTGTTGCAGTTATACCTTTACAATGACAACTACGGATAACAAAAAAATGTTTTTAAAAGCGTGACTTAGAAATGAAAACAAAAATTTAAAAACAGGGATCTCGTTTATTTTAAAATTCTTATTTTAAGGTAACAGTTACGTACATAAGGTTCGTCGAAGCGAAACATCACTATCATCTTAAAACTCCTAAATACAAGTCTAAATATGTACATGTATAAAATTCACTACGTCCAACTCACGTTGTTGATAAAATAACTTTACCTGCATCATTTTCATGTTATTTTTAAATCACTAAAGTCTAACACTGATTTTAGATGAGAAAGAGACAAGTTCATATTTTGTTAGTCTTTTGATCATCGGACAGTCCTGAAAAGAAAAAAAATTGGTTAAAAAACATTGCAAAGTCATACGTTTACCAATTGCCATTTGCAATTGCAGAAGGACTTTCTAAATACCGAGCTTTCGTTCATAGTTTACTAACAACTGAGCAAATCCCAATAATACGAGTACCTAATTATATAGGACCATATTTTTAGAGATTTGGAAGGGAAAATGGGTGTTTTAAAACTCTTTTTAGGAACGCCTGGGACCCTAAACGTGACCTTACAGGGACCCTAAACGTGACCTTACAATTTAATGTTTATACATCATAAATCAACTTAAAACTGACAATAAAGACTTAGGTTTATTGTCCATTGAATGTACAAAAGGAAAGTTTCTAAAAAACGGTATAACTTAACTTTTGTAACAAAATTTTAGTAAAAATCTTTCAAACAAAGCATAAAAACAATAAGTGCAAAATAAATGGTTCTTTACCATACCTAGTGTGCACACACAATGCATTTTAATATCAATAAGCAATCGTCAAAATATACGCCTATTGAACTAATTACTAAGTAGCTATTTTAAATGTAAACGTTTTTTAGTGTTTCATGATACAAAAATTTCAACTGAAATCCGACTGTCAATAAAAATGCATATTGAAATTAGGTTATTTCTTTTATTGACCTTTTTTTGAGTGGGACTAACACACACATCAGGATCAACAGCAGTGACCCACGAACACACCGAGTTATGACACTCGGGAAGTCCCAGGAAAAAATTAACTGTCTTGGAACCCGCAACGAAATTAATCAGAAGAAATAACAGGAGAAGTTGGAAATATGATAAGTCCTTATTTTATTGACTATGTATTATCGGTAGAGATTTTTTATCGGGAATGAATTCGCTTTTTTATTGTAATGATGTGTAATATATAACTAATCCAGTATATCCTACATGTCTAGTAAATAAATCTGGAAAATAAAAAATGATTTACAAATGTAAGGAAATGAAATCGATCGATATCAGATATTGTAGTGAACGAATTCTTTAACACCCTCCTTATTCTATAATCTATCAGAACTATCATACGATACCTTTTAGATTAGGCACAATAAATTAATTATTCCCAAGTTAAATTAATCTTACCGAAAAAGTGAATAAAACCTATTTAGTAACAAAGTTACTAAATAAGTTACATCATAATATAATTATAACTTATAGTCCTAACTTTTGGAATTTAAATAATTAAAACTTATTATTGAATTTCAAAGACCAAGTAGAGGCGGTAACTTTTCTTGATCAGGATGGTTTTCTAGCTATGTGGAAGTTTTCAGTTGAGGCTATATAGCAAATAGTACGGTGAAAAAGGGACCAAGGGCTTGATAGGGTATTTTCCTGAATCTATCGCTATAATCTTTCACAGGCTGATGGATAGAATTAATGTAAACGAATTGAAGAATATTTAAAATTAATAACGCTAATATCTGATACGAGGTTAAAATAAAATGATTGGAAAATGGTAATTTGTAACTATTGAATCCCCAAGAGAAGTACCAAAGGTTAGAAACCTTTGGTACTTCTCTTGGGGATCTCGGGTTATAATTTCAAATGACTTCGATATACAGATACATATACGAAATTATTCAAAGTATTTTTTTAGTTGGAGATTCTGAAACCTAATTTTAAAGTCCAACAAGCTTAATAATGTTTGAAACTGTAATATGAATATATTTTTGCCAATATCACGTCTGAAAGAATCTAATATAACCATTATATTGCTAAAAAATATTGTTCAAAAAGATTGATTAACTCAATATGACGCAATAGACCCGTAGTCGTGGATTTATGAGATAATAGTGTAGGATGCTATGAAAAAGTTTTTAAAGGTCGACACAGTGTTTCAGTCGTCAAAAAACTACGCTGCCAATTAAGCTAGTGAGTATCGCAGGTTTGAGTTGGGTTGTTAAACGTGGAAACGTTTGATGTGACAAACACTTTTAAAAAAAGTGGTTCGAATATATGCTCAATTTTATCCAGAAATATAACTACGGTCAAACCACGATCCCATATATTTTCATTCCATTTCCAATTACTCCCCGCATTGACAGTCGTGATTGGGTGAGATACATATAAAACAGGTTGTTGCAACTCACAATACGAATTGTGAATACAACCGAATAAGTTATGACCAGATTAAAATGTTGAAAAGATATAATGTTAACGTATTTTATGCGCGCAACAAACAAAACCTCAGATGTGAATACATAAAACACAGCACAGATTTGTTCGATTTTAAACATCTATTTCTGCCTATTTTATTGTTTTAATGAATATCATAATAATTATTGAATCATAGAGTACGTCTCAACATTTATTATGATTGCCGTTACGAGTTAAATCTACTATTATACAGGAGATCCTCGCCGGGTGATATTCCTCTCATGAGAAGTTTATGTTGTAAAAATTTTAGAAGTTCGTTATTTAAAGTATATCATACTTTTAGATTTAGATTAGAAAATTTTATATTATGAACTTGTCTACTTCTAAAAACATTTTCCCAACATATTTTTGGGCTCAGGTCGGCAGCTGGAATTCAAACAATATAATTCACTTTAAGTGCGAATGAAGTTGCCTACGCTATTGTATAACTTCACAAATTAGCCAAATTACTACACAATAACTGAATAGACAAAACTAAGAAAAATCGGTACCGAAAAAATATGATGTAGTATCACATTTTGAAATGGTACGTGCCACTTCGCTACTTTGTGTTTCCGGGCATTAGGGATAATTCCGAACCATTCAATATTTGTAAGGTTCCATAAAAGGTGTCGTGCCTTGTAAATATTAATAAGGTTCGATGAAGGTTTCGCACTTTAGAAGCATTAGCACAACGCCGTTGATATCGATTTGCTTTGAACTTGCTTCCTATTGCGTTCGCTCAACTGTTTAGAGCAGGTATTGTTTTTTTTTTTATAAATCATTGTTTTTTCATCTCTAGATCAGACACCTATAAACCAATTATAGTTAAAAGGCACGGACATGGAAGAGAAAAAGTGTAAAACTTGATTCATAAAATAAAACATGTCAAATCTATTCTATATTTTATTATAGAACCTGGAATGTAAATTTAGCTCATAGTAAACTATAGAACACAGAGAAGATCTTTTGTCTTGTACTTTGTATGTTCACGCATATACACGATAAAGGATCAGATATACCATTAATTATACTAAAATAATTCTACCCCTCTATGTAAGGAAATAAAATGTTTTTCTTACCAATGCCTGTATAACAAACAGTTGAGCACCGCCAACACGCCTACGTGTGAAGTAGAACGAAGGCCTGAAACAATAACAAAATGTTATTAGCTGTAGTTCGTAATTAAAGTAATTAACGCCTTAATGTTGACATAAAGTCGAGAATGCTGCATTACTAAGAAAATGTCGCCGCTTCTAACCTATTATGGTTGAATAAACATTTATTCCTCTAATTCAAGTCTTTGTAAATAACGGTCATCCTTAATTAATTACAAATATCTTAAAATTCATATATTTTATTTAAAGCTACATAAATATACCACATAGTGACTCGAATAAATACCTATTTCAAGTAGTAATGGCATCTTGAAGACGAAACAATTAAAAAAAAAAATACGTACAGGAGGAATACCTCATTAAGACTTTTAAAGAAATAAAAACTTTTTATAAAAAAAAACATTTAAGTAGTAGTATTATTATGTGTGCTAGGTACCTAAAATCTGTTTGTTAAAGTCGGTGCCTAGTCAAATGGAATAGTAGGTACTACACAAAAGTTTTTATTTTTTCATTTTTAGTGCAAGCAATTGTAGGTTATCAGTAAGTTGAACTATTTCATATAATTTATAGTACGTGCCTAAGAAAACGTGGAATTCCCTCAATTTCCTAGGCACCCCATCATCAGATCCTGATATTTGTGGTGGCAATGGGACCACTTCGGAAGCATACCCTTTCGAATACACCTCAAAAACTTAACAGTATACAACTTAAGGTATATAGATACACACATATGACATTTAAAGATTTATCCTCCAACTCCTAACCGTTAAGGAGTTGTACCTTATATCATCAGCTCATCGTCATTAAATGATGACTACCAGACCCAAATACAGGAGTATTTTCAGAAAATATACGAAAAACATAGTATGTGCCTGAAAAAAATGAGGGTTCTCCTCGATTTCAATAGGATGCCATCATCAGATCGTAGTTCTCATGTCATGGTACCATCGTCGAGATATCTCCAAAAGAAGAATCATCAAAATCGGTTTATAAACGACCAAGTTATCCGCGAACACACATAAAAAAATATATATATACGATCGAATTGAGAAACCTCCTCCTTTTTTTGAACTCGGCTAAAAAGTGGGAATAATAAAGTTTAAAAGGTTTTTGATATCAGTTGTCTAGATATTAACTTCTCAAGGTATTTTTAGGGAGAACGTTTTTTATTTTTTCGAAAGACGGTTCCCATTTCTTCTCATCCATATTTTATATATTTTTTTACATTAATTTCATCACGACGAAGACTGAAAGACTTGAAGATTCAGAATTTGAAGACTATAATTACTTGACATTGGCAGAAATAGCTGATCCGAGAGATCCGGCTGGTTGCCATTTCGTCAAAGAAGAAGATAGATATTTTTATACATGTGGCTTCAAAATTTGTAAGTTTATTACAATAAATTTTCGGACATCTTTGAACGTCGTCGAAGCATCTGCATCTTTTATACACATATATTTTGTATGAAATATACATAAAAAGATAACCTATTTCTAGAACCGGTACAGAATTATGTTCTGTAAAATGTAAGAATATATAAATACACATAGTCAGTACTTAATTATCGAAGTTTCTCAAAACGAATTACACGAAAAAAATACTATATATAAATAGCAAAGAGTACAAAACCACTTTAGCTGGGAATATTTTTCTCCCAGGAGAAGGCCTTATTACACTTTGCCACGTACGTTCTTACTATTCATCGGAAAATATTTGGAATCTTTCCCAAAAAATGTACAACAACTATTTGGTCAGTGGTAATTCGGATCCGTATGTTAAAATGTTGTTGTAATGTAGTTTAATAAATATTCCTTCCGAAATAAAGAGGCACCTGTATATAGTAATATGAGAAGTTTCACATTGCACAATGCGTTTCAAAAGAGGGGTTATAGGTATTGGTTGAAGACTGGGATGCTGAATATACTTATAAATCGATTATAATAATAATAATAATAATAATAATATTTATTTACGCAACATTAAATACAGATTTCATCACACAAATAACATTTTCATTAGTTAATAAAATTTAAATAGTCAGGCTCTGGTATCCACGTTAAGATTAAACTTGTGTTGTGGATACCAGTCCCTCTCTCAATTAAAACTTACATTTATTACGTGCTTATATATTTCAACCAATATAACATCATTTTAACGTGTGAGCGTGCATGCATGTGTGAATTGGTGTAAATTTGTGTAAGGTATGTGTGTAAATGTGTGTGCGTGTGTGTGTGTGTGTGTGTGTGTGTGTGTGTGTGTGTGAGTGTTATAGAATTGTAAGTTTAAGCAGCATTTCTGTTTGTCCATAGTCCTGCTCGAGTAGCCAGTCAGTTACCCTGACCTTAATTTGGAATTTCGTGAGATTGTAAATACCACAGTGCTTGTTAAGGATGTTGTAAAGATGTCCTGCCATAACACGAAAATGGCGCCTTGAAAGTGCGAATCTGAAAGTGACATTCGGGCAAACTCTGTATGGTCTGCGTGTGTTCTGGTTTTCCGGATTATATTGTAAGGTGCTGTGTTTTCGTAACACCGTTTGGAGCACAAAGATTTTACGAACAGTGAGGAGTTTACATTCGTTGTATAACTGAGTGGTAGGGTATCTAAAAGGTTTACAGGTCATGACTTTCAGTACTGCTCTTTGCGCTCTTTCAAGCGGCAGTAAGATTGTTTTGGCAGCACCCCCCCAAACAGATACACAGTAAGCCACAATAGTTTGGCAGAGCGAGCAATAAACCAATTTAAGAACGTCAAATCCAGCCGAGTGGCGAAGTTTTTTGAACACACATATGAGCTTGCGAACACGGGATGTCAAACTGTTTATATGTTCATGCCAGTTTAAGTGGTTGTCAATTAAAATGCCGAGGTATTTAATGCAATTGGTCCTAACCAGAGCTGGACAGTTACAAGATTCTTCAAAATTATGTTGACAGCTGTGAGCCCTTAATATAAACGTTCCCGAATCAGGTTGCGTGCCAGAGGTAGGTGTAAAGGCTAGATACATGGTTTTATTTACATTAAGAGTTAGGTGATTGCTCGAGAGCCATGCCATCACACTCTCCAAAGCGGACTCAGCACAGGAGAACGTCTCACGCCAACTAGAGCCGTGGATAAGGAGGGCCGTGTCATCGGCGTATGTATAGATGGAACAATTTGGTATGCTTAGGTTGCAGAGTGACTTAATGTAGATTAAAAAGAGTGTTGGGCCAAGAATTGAGCCTTGAGGGACGCCGTAGCTAAGGGAGATAAACCTACTAGTTATTGAACCTATCCTGACACATTGAGTTCTGTCACTAAGATAACTTTTAAAAATTTCCAGAGAATGTCCTCGTACACCCAACCCACTCATCTTCGTTATTAGTTTGGGAATAGAGACAGTGTCAAATGAATTATGGTCCGATTCATATATTTTTATTTGTAACTTTATTATAATAAGCAAAATTGAATATGAAAAACATAACATACATATTGATGCGATCAAAAACATAACTTGTAAAAAAAATTATAAGCTGCCATTTTGTATTTGCGGCCATCTTGGATTTACAATGAAACAGAATTTATTTAATTGTATTGACACCAGAAGTAAAGATGTGTACTAAATTTCAGATCAATCTGTTAACTGGAAGGGGGACAAATTTCAATTACTAGATTTGACCCAAACAAACAGGGCAAACCAAATAAAATGTACCGTAAAAAGTTGTAAGACGCATGTAATACCAAATCGGTTAATTTATTCACTCCTATTAAGGGACCTTCTGTCGAATGGACATCTCTCATTTCCCAACGAACCACAAAATATAGAAAACTACTACTTATGATCTATATAAAAATGTAGCGGGAAGGCAATGAGTAGAAGACGTATTATAGAGCAAGATTTTTGTTTCTATAAAAACATTGCTAAATAGAAACTGGAGATAAGAAGGTAGTTTAGAGGTAGGGCATGTCCGGCGTCGAAGCACATTTTGTGATAGAGCCGGATTATGGAGCTTTAAGGGTTCACGCAAGGTCACATATAAGCCCTTGGTTTTGTTTACTAGAGATCAGAAATTTAACAGGAAAGTTGTTCATAGATAGGAAACGGTAACTAAGAACGGATTTTACGATAGGATCGGATTAAGGAGACTAAGGGCTCTCACATGTTTTTATGAAACTCTAGCGTGGACAAGTGGAGCTCAGTTCTTTTCTTTACAGATACGGTTTAAGGTAGTCCAATATATTTGTTACAAGCTTTATTTAGTTTCACCTGTCCCGCTGTTTGTCTGTTATCAAATCTCGCAAGTTAAATATTACCCACTTCCCGATTTCCAATTGAGCTGAAAGCTTTAGTTTTAGTTCTGATGACAATGCAATTAAATATAATCGGTATTATTGTTAATCCAAAGCAATTCCAAATACACTCAATATGGGTAACAAATGAAAGAGCTTAAAGTTATTTTTTAACCGACCTCAAAAAAAGGAGGAGGTTTCTCAATTTGACCGTATACATATAATTTTATTTATGTGTGTTCGGGGATAACTGCGTTGTTTATAAACCGATTTTGATGATTATTTTTTAATTGAAAGGAGATATCCCAACGGTAGTACCATGATACGATGACACTAAGATCATCTGATGATGGCATCCAAAAGAAATCGAGTAGAACCTTGAAGTCGGAAGTTATTTTTGTTAAAATTTTACTTGTATTTTAGCAAGTAGTAAAAGCTAGTTTAAGCAAAGAAACTTTTTAAGTTAATCACTGGTTTATCATTATATTTAATGTTGAGTGGTGACTGAGTACCTACTGGAAAACAATAGGCAAGGTGCTCCGACGACCTGGTGAAGGATTGGATAGGTACATATATATAACCTTGGGAGACACCTATATCCAGTAGTGGACGTCTTTTTATTGTTGCTGATGATGATAAGATAATATAATTATATTCTTTATCATCGTCTTTCTATCTATTCATAAACGTCTACTAAGAATCGGCTAAACTTCTATTTCTAACGTTGAATGACCACTACCGGACCTTCATAAGACCGTGTTAAAAACCGATTTCATTACAAATATTTGATTTGACAAACTTTTATATTAATTGTATAGAAAATTTGAGTGAAACGAGGGGTAAAATGGCGTAACTTTTTTGACTTCTGTTGGTCATGACTAATCTTTCTAGAAGTTAGGTTCGGATAATGTTAGTGTCTATTAATGTATATTATGAATGTCGTAATGTTAATTATTAATGTTTATTTGTCTGCTATTAATTCAATAAATGTATAGAAAGATATCTAATGTACAAGAAGAAAAGGTCCCGAACTGTTTGTCTTTACTCAGTTTCATTTAAATTGAGTAGGTATAGTAACAGTCACCTACAAATCAATTCATTTTCAGACAAAGGCTACTAAATTCATTAATTTAAATCATCCAAATGAGTGTAACATTTCGGACGATTTTTATAATATGTAATTAACGTTAAAATATCGAAAACAATTCATGGTTAATCTACATTATTGTGTCCTTCGTATTTTTTGCTCTATTTTTTCCTATGAGCTGAATGCGTCATGATGCATTTTAGCTTTGTTGATGTCACACGCTTGACAATAGTTTATAATTAAAAATAGGTCTTTACCTATGAAATTTCCGTTTTGTATGCAATAACTGAAAATACTTATTTTTTCAAACTTTTTTATTTCTGTTATTCGAAGTAATCACCCATGCAATCGACGCATCTTTGCCAACGCATTGGCAGTTTATTGATGCCTTTCTTGTAAAAATCAGCTGGACGGGAGGCAACAAACTCTTCAAAGACATTTTGTACTGCCTTTCGGGAATTGAATTTTTTACCCACTAAAAAGTTTTCTAAATTTTGGAAAAAGTAATAGTCAGTAGGTGCAAGGTCTGGTGAGTATGGCGGATGAGGGAGAACTTCCAACCCCAGCTCTTGCAGCTTGGAGACTGTCTGTTGCGCAGTATGGGCACGCGCGTTGTCGCTTGTGCGCTAGTAGTATAGTAGTGAGTATATTGAAATAAGTGAAAAGGAAAAATTTGTGTTTTGTCACAGATTAACTGCTAATATTAAATACATTACTTTTGTTTCATTGGCGTAGCAAACATGCCTTTGCATATTCGCGGCACGAATGAATATTTTGCTGCTTCTATATATCCCCGTGAAAACAAATATTGCTCACCATTTCAAATACCGCTGTTTCAATACTGTTCAGATGGTTACTTACTGAAGTGTGGTTTCTAAGTTAATATGCAGTTTATGAAACCTCACATACTTATCTGCTGCACAAAACAATCTAACTGAATAGGTATAATAAATATTGATTGTGAGATACATTGTGTTTTAATGCGATGGCAAACTCAATCTATTTATTTAAAACGTAATATATAATAAATATAATATATATAATAATAAATAGATATATATATAAAAATATATATCTCCAGTTTCTATTTAGCAATGTTTTTATAGAAACAAAAATCTTGCTCTATAATACGTCTTCTACTCATTGCCTTCCCGCTACATTTTTATATAGATCATAAGTAGTAGTTTTCTATATTTTGTGGTTCGTTGGGAAATGAGAGATGTACAAGTGTAAAGATTGATTTCCGAAAGTTATGTTACATTAAAAATCCAACTAAATGCAATAGCATTTGTAAAAGCATAATACATACTCACTAAAAATACACTTAGAATATTAGTATGTAAAATACAGGTTTTGGTACATGATAGAGATACTACGTTTTTTTTTTTTTTTTTTTTTTTTTTTCTTTGTTTGACCCTGCCAAAATGACTCTACTCTGCCTGATGGAAAGCTTGAGTAGAATCCAAGAGTGGTGGTCACCATACTGCGAATGCAGACAATGCAACAATGCAGCATGGTGACCCACACCATGGCGGGCTAGTGATGCTTCTGCATCATTGGGCCTCCGGTCTCGCACTCACCAACGAAACACGACAGCATGATCGCTGTCATTTTACGTTGATTTTCTGTGCGAGGGTAGTACCGCCCCGGTTGAGCCGGCCCGTTCGTGCTGAAATCAGCGTGGCTCTACTACCTACTACGTTCTTTGTTTTAATGGTCTGATCGTCTGAAGTATCATCATATCATCTACATCAATCTGTAAGTCGTCCACTGCTAGACTTAAGTCATACATAGACAGCTAGTCTTATTAAACAAATATCTGTGTTGAATATTGGAATTGGAATAAAAAGATATTAATTTTTTCTCTTGAACTCTTAAAATTTTGGAGTGGCCCTCCAATTAATCAATAAAACTTATGAAGATAGTTTGAAATGTATAAATTTCACAAACAATAGATGTTGCATCCACATTCATACCGAGATACTATTTGTCCTAAACAGCCTGAAATTTATTACCTTATTTACAAGAAACATCATAACGGTACTGTGACGAAAGTTCCTAAGAATGCCTATGAAAATGTCAGAAGAAGCAATAACCTCGCCTTTATAACTGAGCTCTTGTAACCTTTACGTCCCTAGCGCTAAAAAACTGTCGCTATGTACATAAAAAATGTCGCAAAGACCATTATGTTAAATAGGTAGATAGATTTAATATAGTACCAAGTGCTAAGTAGACGCACTTTGAGAGATGAGATGATTGCTCTCTGTTATAGGAGAGTTGATAGTTCCAAGTAAGAGGGTTTAGCTGTTTCTGTAGGAATTATTTGCGCCAAACTTCATCATGTGTTTGAAATGTTTGATAGAACTTGATCTGGGTTAAAAATAATATGAATTATTTATAAATAGCTAAATGCCTCTATACAGTTTAATACTATTGAACCGATGAAATAATTTGGAAATGCATAATTTACATTTCAGTCTACCTGGTAGCGAGACAACCTAACCTATTTAACAATTATATGCTATTCCGTTTGTCAATGTCCGAGTTGTTGAAAAATTAACAGGACGAAGTAATCCCTGTACGGGTCCATTAGTTTCATTAACGAGAATATATCCCAGGAAGAACTGACAGTGACTTGATATGTTGAAATGTTCCGCGAGCTTTCAACAGGTAGGTATTCAATATGGAAAATTCAAATTCGTACCTAACTTTTTTGATGAGAGACACTCTCGGTTTTGCCGAACACACAAAAAGTTACTTAAGTTCATTATTTTCTCTTAACGTGAAACAAATGGAATAAGAAAATTATTGCTGTATCGATATTTTTTGTTTCTATTTTAAATTAGGTTCTCTTCTTGTCTTCTAACACCATTGACGACTTAAAATAAACAAAACAAAATTTATGTGTATTCATTAGACTAGCACTTTTAAGCGTCAACTGTAAGGAAAAAATATGGTTAAATAGAAAAGCAGCTTTGCACCATATCTTAGCTACATTTGAAACTAGCTGTAATTAAATTTATTACTTAGATTGCCACAGGAGTTTGTAAAACAATAAATATGTTACTATGTGACCAGCTTACTGATTTGACTTACTGATTAGGAACTGATTAGGCCCATTACTGATCTAAAAGTAAATGTACATAACTAACTGTTCTACTATTATCTATTAATAACACATTTTGAATGTTAATTAAGTTTTATTTTTATTCAGATATTTTAAATGTGGCTACAGTATATAGACGTAATTTTAATTCGCGTCTACGAGTTTATACAGAGTGAAACGCTTTTGAATAGAGGGACCTTAATTAACAGTTTGACCTTTTTTACGTGTTTAAATAATTTTCTCTTCGGTGTCACCTCGTCGCGAATATTTATTACAGTCAGAGTACAGCGTACCTTTTCTAAAAGATGGAGACATCATGTTTTAGAATCAGAACGACTCCGTGACTTTTAGTTAGTCATGTCTTTTTTACCCGACTACGGCAAAGCCAAAGGAGGGTTATGATTTTGACAGGCTATGTATGTATGTATGTATGTATGTATATATGTATGTATGTATGTATGTATGTATGTATGTTCATTTGTTCCCTCTTATGTTACCGTAGGTTGAAAGAGTGACTTTGCACACAAAAAGTCCGATTTTCTCAAGTTATTAACAGCTTGTTTCGAAAGTCTGGGTGGCGTAGTGTAGTAACATGTGACTGCTATTCTTGTGGTCTCAGGTTCGATTCCCGGGTCGGACTAAATGTTTGTGGGATCTGCAAATATTTGTTTCAGAGTTTGATGTTGTCTATGTATGTATATATTTATAAAAAAGGTATATATTTAGCTCTAAGCTCTGCTTAGTTTGGGACTAGATGGCGTTGTGTCAGATTTCCGAAATATTATTATTATTAATTTCTTGTTAATTTTATTATTTAAGTTCCTTTTTTCTAATTACGTAAACTTCTGTGATATTGGGTTTCTTTATATTTTATCAAGTTTTTCGTGTCAACTAGAAATAAGGAAAAGGTCCCAAAACATCATGTTCATATATAGGGAAGATATTACGACGCAGGTATTATTTGCTGTCTATGTTCCAATGCGGAATTTTCACAGTTATTGAATCAGCAATATAAAAAAAAGCACTGCAACAAATGGAAAAAATAAGCTATTTGTTTCTTTATAAACGACGTTCATAACTTTACTATATACTATAAACCTTAAAAATGTTTGCATTTAAGTTAGTTGTTGCCCGCGGCTCCGCCCGCAAATACAAATAGTAGCCTATGTATTACTCTGATGTATAAGCTATATTACTGTAAAGTTTCATTCAAATCCGTTTGGTAATTTTTGCGTGAAAGAGTAACAAACATCCATCCATCCATGCAGCCATACGTACAAACTTTCGCGTTTATAATATTAGTATACATTTGAGCTAGCATTTGAAGCTCTAGTAATTGTATTCATTCGAGTACCTTACGTCCTAATAAAGAGCATTTTAATAGAAAAGTCTATTTTGTATATGTAACGTTAGCTGAAATTATTGAATAATTGTATCTTTTATAAGAGCTTCTCAATTTAATAAATATTTTACAGTGTTATTTGGGCGCTTAAAAGGCGGGTCTTAGCTTAAAATAAACATTCCTTAGCTACAGCATACTCATATAAATACTATGTATATGAATCTACACAAACCTATATATCTATATATATATAAATGGAGATGACAAAAAAAAACTATTCTATACAAATAAATAAAATTGGAGTATCTGTTTGTAATATTAAAATAACCGATTTTTATGTATACACGGTACACGTACCAAAATATATTTTTTTATAATTTTGTCTGCCTGTCTGTCTATTCGTGCCGGTTAATATCTGGAATGGCTTGACCTATTTTGGCGGGACTTTCACTGGTAGATAGCTGATGATTTAAGACCAGCTTTGCCCCGCTCAGCTAATAGTTTATTAATGTCTAAGTATACTTTTTGTAGAACTTTTAATACAAAGGAAAGAATAAATAAGTAAGTTTGATTAGTGTCTATAATTTTTTACATGAACAATAGCTTTTAGTTACCTTATTTTAAATCGTACTAGTAAAGTAATGAAATTGATTAGTCCCATTGTCAATTGTGTACGGATCTTGTAATGTATTTTTTTCTATTGATTAATTATACTTTCTATAAAAATAAATCTTAATAACTACTACCCCATATTTTTTTTGGTCGTAGTAGAATTTATAATATTCTAACTGCTACAGAGATTCAAATGTATTGTCACAATTTGGTAGATCCATTACCAACAATAGTTCAACATTTTTTTTATTAATATACAGACAAATAAATCTAGTTCTCGCGGATTCGCAGTTCTGCGATATTCACGTTCCTATAAACAACTAAACTAAACTATAATTGTAGTGCCAATACGAATACCATATTGTATATATATATAAACATACATACTATATACAATATGACCTCAGGTAGGGAACAGTGTATAAGTCGAGCGACGGTATGGGGTGGTGGGTAAACGAAGGGTGGGGTTGGGGGCAAAGTACTACCTTAAAGATACAAAGACCGGTGGTGTCTCAAGACTTTTTAAAAAGCAATAAATTAATACTGATTATCTACAGTTTCACAACTCTACTATAATTTCAAACACGTTTCTCTTGCTTCAAGCTTGACCTATTTATTATTTTAAACGAGTCTTTTTATTCTTTTAAATTCCTTGTAGATTCCAAGACAGTTAAACGTCGTCCGTAACATGCTAAGCATCCCTGCGCAACCTTTTCAATGGTAATTATATTTTGAGCAATTTTTTTAGAGTGCCCTGTTTTTGTCGGTGTCCATTTTAATTTGAATACTTTAAAGTGGTCGCAATTGGAAACTCGGCACGTGATTCGCCCTCCGTGACTAACATTTTTACGTCCCTGTTACGGGACGACACGTACTTGCCACCTTTAAAATGTAGTTCGATTTGAAATGTTCTGATTTTATCCCCACGAAATTATAAAGCCACTGCCATTTATTCTGCATATTTTTTTATTTATATGTGCCTGTCAAAGACTACTGGGCTTGATGGAAAGGATGTGCAGATTCAAAGAGTAGTGGTCACCATACTCATTGATACAACGATCGAGTCACACCGTCTCTGGTTAATTTTTAAAATACCGATTATCAAAATTGCTAACTCGTTAACAAAATACAAACCACGACAACTGCTAACAATTTTGAGAGACCACAATAGTCAGATTTTTTATCAAAGTGATTTAGCTTTGTCCTCTTATTCACAGAAACAATGAATTTCATATAATTTTAGGCAGGTCTTTAGAACTTCTTGATGGTTCTCTGCAATACTATCTATCTTAATTTCAAATATTCTCCCTGTTGATTAAATCCCTCTTAAATACCAGAGCTCTGATACAAACATAAACACATATGAAACTTTACGTCTAAGCTTTCGAAAGTCTTTAAATCTTCCTAATCTGGCTCTTTTGCAAAAACTGTTCTTAGCTGACGGTTTCAAATGAAAAAACAACATTCTTGACAAATCATTTCGTTTTTTGTTAAAGTAGTTATTAGTTTTAAATAAGTGAATGATATACCATTTGTATAATTTCTAATTAAATCAAGTCGGATTTGGCTATAAATATGACAAATATTTCGGACATCTTTCATACTTTTTTTTTGTAAATACAAACATATTATATATAGAAAACATCCAAACTCGAAAACAAATATTTTCAGATCATACAAACATTTGGTCCCACCCGGGAATCGAATCCGAGACCTCAAGCACAGCAGTCGCGTACGCTACCACTGCGCCAACGAGACAGTTCTAGCTATACCTATACTTACGAAATTTGTTTATGAATTCTTTTATAAAACTAAATTTAAATAATTTAGTTCACTATTCTATAATACATTTCATGCTATTCATGGTTATAACAAATTGTATCACAGATTCTATAAGTATTTGGTAGCACTGATAACGGACAGAAATAAAACATTTTATTTTCATTTATATTCACTAAGTACTCAATGCTAATTGGAAATTGTGTCTATAGTTCACCTCATTGCAGCTCTGGGCCCACTTTGTCAATGTGAATAATATTGCCCGAATCGAACGATTCAATCTAGTGCTACACGCAATGTCATCATATTTGTTAATCAAATGGGGTTATTATGCAAAACTCTAACCAATTCTAGTACTAATACTACTAATAATAAAGTGTCCATGTTTACGAAACTCGCAAGACTCTCTAAAATTCCTCCCGTTTATATTATTATATATAGACTAAAAAATGTATTACATTTTGCTCTATTTCTTTTATATTAATGTAATTTATAGAAGTAGCAAGAGTTCTTCGGTACGTTATGTAATTTAGCTATAAACGACACTTCGCCAACTTAATATTATAACATTTATAATGTAGCATTCGACGAAACAAAACGCTATCAAGCGATGTTTTTCCTTGAAATGCCTGTACGAAATTAAAATTACCTGAATTTGAATCCCTGCTGCCCATTACCGGCGCAATCTGCGGCCGCTCCTCGTCCAGTATGAGCACACCGCTGTTTGACCACACCGATAGCACGTGCGCCAGGCAAGTCACGTTCAACCGCCCCTGTCAGAACAAGCGTTAATCATCGACCAGAAATAAAACCAAAGATATTAATAATCGTGAAATTCCACTATTCAATTTGAAAAAAACCTTTAATTAATATTTGTGCATGTTTTCTATTTAAATAAAAATAAATCACTGAAATGTATGTACACCCATAAATTCCAATCGACTGCACTTAGCTGGATAATTCATTTTTTATGTATTCGCTATTATCAGACCAAGGTTTGTATTCAAGAAACTTATAAGAAAACCGGAAGTTTGAAAATTTTTGTCCATGAATGTACTACCCGTGGAAAGCTGGATAAATAAAAGAAATAAGCTTTTTGAAAAATTTGAAAGCAATTACGAAAAAAATGGCTATACAAAGTTCGCCGGATCAGCTAGTATTTAATAAATTGTGATTATTACGGTGATTTTTGAACATGGTCTGTACGAATGGATACGATTGGATAATTTCATTTGACGTGAACTGTAAATAGCTTAAACATTCATTTCAAGAGTATGGTTTAAGAGTTAAACCAGCATTCAAAGGCTGCAAAATATTCTAAAGTTGTTGAATACAAATCATTTTTTTAAGTAACTAACGTAAATATGACACTTTTGATATATAATTATAATAACATAAAAATAATAATATAAATGTCATGGAGCCGAACATAGTATATTCTCAATTTTTAAATCTGTTAATAACGAGAATGCAATGAGCACTTACCTTGCGAAAGTGCACAGACTGTACTCGTATAACGAGCTGGCTAAACGAAGATGATTTATTGGATTTTTCTTCGTCTGAACTAATGTTCGATTTATTTGGTATTTGTTCTAGTCTTGGCGCAAGGCGGGTGGTAGTTTCATGTTTCCGATTGCTATCGGCAGAGAGAATGCCCACTACGCCGCCTATATTGCCAGGAATATCAATTACATTATCGGTGACTGGCTCCTCGTAACTCGAGATTGCGTCCCATGGACTAAATATTATTCGATTTGCATCTTCCAGCGACGCGTCGCTTATCACAGGTTTTCTTCGCGCGTATGAGATGTCATGCAGCGGAATATCCAGCCCTTTCACCTACGAATGTAATATAAGATATTAGAATTCTTGTCACGTCGACGGCAATAAACATATACCCTGTCATTATCAAGGCGTGCTGTAACACTGAAGGATTTACAATGCATGGAATATAGTTTTCCATAGCAAGAATTATATAGGAAATTTTTAGGAAATAAATATTCATGGCAATCATAAATCATTATTAACAGTTTAAATCTCTTTATGATTATAAAAATTACTCAATATACACTGTTTATGTTTATTTTGAGTTTAAATAAAATGTATTATTTAAATTAAACATCTACGCCGATAACCAAACGTATTACAAAGCATTTGAAATAGCACCAAAAGTACACAAAGAGCTCTTTACATCTAAATCTCGTTTTATTAGTAATCTGCATTACCTCCTGGCCATTCAGTAGCCACGTAAGATTGGCTGGCGGGTCAGCGGGCGGCGACGAACAGTTGGCGCGAAGCATGTCTCCGATCGAATACCAACTTTTCTGCGCTCGCACACTGGGTCCCATTTCGGGTAACTCTGCAATAGTTCCGACTTTAAATCGTTTTGTATAATCTATATATTTAAAAATGAATCCCTATTTGCCTTGGTCACGACATCACGCGTGAACGGCTGAAGCGATTTTGCTAATTCTTTTTTCGTTGGATAGCTCATTAAGCGAAGAAGGTTTTAACATCACTCTACGACCAATAGGAGCCGGGAATCGACCGAAAATGTTGGGAAAATGGGCAAAAATATTTCTTATGGAGAGACGCAAACGAAGTTGAGCGGGTCAGCTAGTGTGTAATAATTATTACATTCTTTTTATGTTTCAATAATATTCTCTTATTTCTGCACCGCCCCAAGTTGGGAGGATATTAAAGAAATATTAAAATCATGAAAATGTAAACCTGCGTAGATAACGAATTGATCATATCTTTTAATCTCATTTTTAACCTAAGACGCAAAAAGAGGGGAGTTATAAGTTTCACGTCGATGTCTGTCTATCTGTGTGTCTGTCTGTGGCATCGTAGTTTTCAAATGGATGGACCGATGTCGATGCGATTTTTTCATTTGAAAGACAGTATTCCTGCGGCGTTTCTTAGCTATGTTTGGTTAGTATTGGTCAAGCAGTGTAAGAGTATCAGGTCTTTTCATCAGATCTTTTCCAAAATGATGTAAGGCATTTTTGGCGTATGATTACTCAATTAAGTACTATAGGGTTTTTTAATTTTTTTAACGGTATGTTAACAAGTAATCTAACTTCTTTCTATCGTTTTTTTTATATTTGATTCTGCCAAAATTGACACTATTCTTCCTGGTGGAAGTGTAAGCAGAGTCCAACAGTAGTGGTCAATATATTCATTGCAAATTCAACAATCCAACATGGTGAACCACAAAATGGCAGCCATTAAATTGCTTTGCTGTGCTTTCTGTCCTGTGCTAATCAACGAAATATGATAGCACGAATGCTGTCATTTTAGGTTGCTCTTCTGTGAGAGAGTATAGAGAAAGAGTACCGCCTCGGTCAAGCCAATCCGCTCGTGCTGAAATCAGCGTGACTCTTCTACATTTAGACTTTTACATAAATAATTTTCATATCATATATATGCATCAAATATAAATTATTCTAAAGTCAAATTTCACAGCAATACTTTAGTTCTTCTGATAATAGTGATAGAGATCTTAGAATATTGTTTTATTGATAATTTGTGTAATATTTTCTTTAACTATCTACGTTATATTATTGATAGTGACTTAGTTTTAACGTTGAATATTATATAATTAATACTGCATACAACATATTTAATAGCACATACCGAAGTATCGAAAATTCGGAGTGTAATAGTGATAATGGAAAATACATATTTTATTTTATTTTACAATTTTTACAATTTTAAGGATAGATATATAATATATATTTATAAATATAAATTGAAATATTGACATACAAAGAACGGTCTCATTGTCAAAAGCAAAACAACAGATCGAGCTCACAATATAATAATAAACTAATAACATAATACATAAACTTATATTTAATATTACATGTATTATGACTACCTCGTTGGTCTCGCGGTTGGCGTGTGCGACTGCTGATCGTGAGGTCTTGGGTTCGATTCCGGGTTTGGGCCAAATGTTTGTATGATCTACAAAGATTTGTTTCGGAGTTTGAGTGTTTTCTATGTATAATACGTACGTATTTACAAAAAAAAAAGTATAAATGTATTTGTATCAGTTGTCTAGTACCCATAACACAAGCTCTGCTTAGCTTGGGACTAGATGATGTGTGATAGATGTCCGAAATACTTATTATATTTATTATTATACTATCAATAAGCCAAAACTAACATGCAAAATTTGATAAAACACTTATTTATGACTAGAAACAAAGATCCATTAAAAGGGAGTTAAAAGTTTCATCAAAAAGACAATTAATAGAAATATAAATAACGACTAACAGTAATTACGATCACCATCTTTCCTCTCGCTGTCACAAAAATAGCTAAGGAAAGTTGACTAAGCTATGCACCGGACACTTTAACAAACTTCGGATTGTAGCGGGGAACATGAAAGAGAATATAGAATCTGGATTGAGCGAGCGATCGAGCTATTGAAGCGGTAAAATTAACAAGAACAACTTCTACGATATATTTTACAATCTATTTTTTTTACATTCTTTAAACTTTATTTCACCAAAAATGTAGTAAAATGCAGATTTAAAGATACATGCATATGGATTTTCATACTTTTTTGACTGACTTCAGAAAGTCTTCGAAATGTGCACATACTTAAGGACGTAGGTAGGTACACTGATCACTTTAAGATTAATTAATTAAATGTCTTGTTTAAAAATTATGAAATACCTGAATGACTATTGATGGTATTTTGTTTTGGTAAATTTTCTGAAAATTAATCCTAGCTAGATTGAAACCTCGAAACCCTCTGTATGCCAATTTCATAAAAATTGTTGGAGGCGTTTCCGAGCTGCAGATTATGTATATAAATTGATATACAAGAACTGTTTGCTTAAAGATATTAGATAGATACGTCTTTTTCTACACGTTAGTAAAATCAAGTCATTCTGATAAAAAAAGGAAAATTGCAAAGTTCAATAATAGAGTCCTTGATGGTTCTTTTTTAACCGGTAATTATCAATTAAATATATTTTTATTTAATGCATGTTTCGTTGTTGATTTCTTTGTAAAGAAATTAGTAACTATTTTCTTAAAATCTATGTAGTTGTAAATAATCATAAAGAACTATATTTGAAACAGACGTTAGTTTAGTTATCTGAAATGTATGCATGTCTTAAAATATTTTTTCTCACGATTGAGATTTACATTGAATTTTCCATCCAGTTGTAAAGTTGCTTTAAAACTGTAAAGGTACACTTTGATATCTTGATCGTAATCTACAGGTCAAATCGTAATATTTTCTCCAACCGTTATTCCCACTTTGTGCATTAAACACAAGTTTGTGCAACTTGACTTCAAAATCTGCTTTTGCACTCTGATTAACAACTAACCTTCCATTCTTGTCAGTGACATGTTTCAGTTTTCAATGAATAAGTAACCGATAAAGGCTTATATTTTTTGGGAAACATCTGTCATTAAATTTTCTTTAAGGCTCCCACACATCACTGCGAATTTGCAACGCATCGCAAATGTCTGCGAGCTCGCACGTATTCACCACAAGAACTTCACGCCGTATCGCATCGTAGTTATATGTGGGAGCCCTTAGCTCAAACTATTATTTTTTTCAACAAGGAACATCAGATGTTTAATACTGATATTAAGTAACGTGAATGTCCTCATCTTCTTACCACTAAATTTACGTTTACCTTAAATAAGATGCGTTGATCCTACAATTACACAGTAAGAATTTATAATGTTCCATGTAAAAGTTATTTCCTACAAGGACTATTTAGTTATTAACTCAGTATAAACTGAAAAAGCAACACGCAATCTTAAGCTTAAACAAGTTTTTAATTCGTTGTGGTGGAAGCCACTAAATCTCATTACTCGCTCTAGTACATTTTAATGACGTTAATTAATACTTTGAACATCAAAGAATAAGGTTAAATTATGCCAATAAAACATATGTATATAAATTCATACCATAGTGATCTAGTTCATGACTATTCTTAAGTAGAAAATACATATGTACCTATATACATACACACTATGCTTTTTTAAAGAAACTGCTTGTACTTATATTTATTTATGTTTTACGAAACAACATAAGGAAAAGAACCGTTTTTGATTATGTCCTGTAGGTAATGGAAGGTAAATGCGGTATCAAATAGTCATGTCACGGCTGAATGTGGCCCGAATTTGTCTTATAGCCATAATTGACGTTTTGGGACGGTATGTTATGATTATATACAAGACAGTATTTTTTTTTTTATCTGTGCATTTTTTTTTGTTATACGAGTAGATACTCTTCAATGAAAACCAAAAAAGTAGAAATTTACTAAGATACAGTACAATAGGCAGATATATCGCAGTATGCGATCTTTTACAGACAAACTGGATGGATTTAGGTGAATCATATATGTATTAGGAGATAAGTAATAACCGTCGAAGAGTCTCTTATATCTTAAAAACACAGTTGATGGTTTTTTTTTTATTTTAACTTAACTCACTTTAACATAAATTGTATATTACTTATATTGTTGTTACTATTTATTGCCCGCGGCTCCGCCCGCGTGTATGTCGGTTATCGCGGCAAATAGTAGCCCTTCTGTTATTCTGATGTATAAGCTATATTACTGTAAAGCTTCATCTAAATTCGTCTAGCCGTTTGCGCGTGAAGAACTAACAAATATACACACTCGCAAACTTTTGCCTTTTTTAATATTAGTGTGATTAGTATTTTAAAAGGAATATAAACAAACAGACTGAATTACGTTAGTTTTTCCTTATTTATATTAATCGTGGCTGATAACAGTGATTACATATCTAACTGGCTTTACTCTACGCTAACTTATTAGTGATTATTTGACTAACTCGCTATCATTATTTGACTAACTCGCTATCAACCATCATTAAATGTAAGTATCTCGTGATGATAATCTTTGTGACACCTAATAACAAAGGTATTCGTATATTATCTTAAGTTTTTATTGTTTAGTTTTCAAATTTTTATCAAGTATATTTTTCTTGTCTAGACTACTGAAATTACTATTACCTATTTATTCACAATATAAATAAAATTTCAAAATGAACATAGTTAAACTTTTTGGCCTGAATGACAACTGAAAAGCTGAACAGTACTTAATATCATTACTTTTTGACGTTAAATAATGCCTAGCGAAATTTAGAAATGTTCAATAAGAGTTCATGTAATAATGAAACCAAACGTTTGAGAGATTCTTTCCTACCATTACATGACTAATGCTAGATATGTATTCAGGTACAGAACGAGTATACTGGCTAGATGTGTTTCCTCTAGTTGCTAAATAATCTGTACACTAAGAACACTAAAAAAACGACAAAACAGATTAATTAGATTTGCATTCCAACATGTAAATTAAAATATTAGTTTCATCACTGAACCGAAGCTTCTAACAAAGACCATGTTGAAGTAAAGGAATAGAAATAGGAGGGTAATGAATTACTAAGGTCGAGGCTGCACGCGTTGACATCAACGTTGCATATTCATCTTCCACACGCGCCAGTTCCATTTTGCTCACAGATTTCATAGAATGCGGTTAAAACGCCGAACAGACAAAATGGCGGCTCAAACTAAAACTCGGCGTGATTTTGTTTGCCAGCAGCGCCCTCTATTACGAGGCAGCGGCGGAACTCCGCGCTGAGCAAAGTTTTAAGTGTTTACATTCCTGTTCTGTCGCTTTTTGCCAATTATACTTAATGGGAACGCAGGGAGTTTTCCAGCACCTCGTTTAATTCGGCCGCCGTGGGTGTATTTTAGTGTTTATTTAATTCGCCAAGATTTTTCTAAAAGCAGGCTTACTTTGAAATACAACAGTTTGCTTTTAAAAGAGTCATTTCGTTAACCAATCTATAAAGTTGGGATGTAATCCCCTGCACCTTTGAGTTTATCATATATTTCTGTTGATTAATTTTAATCTTCTTGTAAAAGAAAAAAAGTATAGTAGTGTCCTCAAGTCGTCAGTTGACCCTACCGCAGGACTCCTTATCCTACGCAATGTACCAATTCGCGGAGGTGTAAAATAAGTACAATCTATCGACCTGTAAACTAACTGTATGTAATAATTCTAAATATAGCAACATTTTTTTTTTACAACAACTGCCTCGGTGGCGCAGTGGTAGCGTACGCGACTGCTGTTCTTGAGGTCTCGGGTTCGATTCCCGGGTCAGACCAAATGTTTGTATGATCTGCAAATATTTGTTTCGGAGTTTGGGTGTTTTCTATGTATAATATGTATGTATTTACAAAAAAAAAGTATATAAGTATTTATATCAGTTGTCTATTACCCATAATACAAGCTCTGCTTAGTTTGGGACTAGATGACGTTGTGTGTTAAGTGTCCTAAATATTTATTTATTTATTTATTTTTTTGTATGTACATGTGGCTTATGTCCAAATATATATCCTAGCAATATTCAATTGACAAAAACACATAAATCAATGTACGTGCTTGATTGTTTCAACGAGAAATAAAGGTTTTTACGGTAAAACATAATGATTTTGCATTTTACCTGGTGTTGCATGTTTACAACACCAGGTAAGATGCAAAATCATTATGTTTACGGTATACAAATATTTTCAATTATTTTTATGCTACCGTTAAGATGTTTATCATTATGCAAAAACAAGTCTTGATCGTAAATAAGATTGTCTTACCAGAAATTAAAATAATGTTAGACACTACTAGTTTTCCTTACATTAAAGGTTTCTGACAAATTACTACTTCGTTACAATACAGTACAATGGATTTCTATCAATAAATTTGCAGCTTTTCTGTGCGATAGTATACTAAAAAATGTAGAAATCTTATTCTTTTATTATTATTTTAAAGAAATTATTGATTCATTTCATTACTTAACAAGTAAACTCTTACAACATTCAGATCAATGAAAATGTAATCTAAAAACTTGGATAGTACGAACATGCCAGTCTGAGTCGAACCGTCTTAAATCATACGGGGTATTGAGTAATCCCGCTGATAGTAGCTTATACAGACTTTCTTTCTAGTAATTGCAGACCCTAATTTTTGTTGGATATTTTTAACATGTTCTACTTAGATACGAAGACGATTCTTTATATATATCAAATATTTATGAAATGTATTTTTGACGTTATTTATTGAGAAATACGTCTTTAAAGAAATTGTCAAAACACCGCAGAAGTGCAAACCTACTACAGACTGATACGATCTCTAAACAACGTCATCATCATCATCATCATCATCATCATCATCAGCCTACCGCTGTCCCCTGCTGGCCATAGGCACTCCAATTGCACGCCACTTAGTTCGATCTTAGGCTTCTCGCATTCGCTTTATAACCACTACATAATGTTTAAATAATAATAAATATTTCGGACATCTAACACACAACGCCATCTAGTCCCAAGCTAAGCAGAGCTTGTGTTATGGGTACTAGACAACTGATATATACATATTATACTTTTTTTTTCGTAAATACATACATATTATACATAGAAAACACCCAAACTCCGAAACAAATATTTGTAGATCATACAAACAACCGGGAATCGAACCCGAGACCTCATGATCAGCAGTCGCACACGTCAACCGCATGACCAACGAGGCAGTCTAAATTTTCTACTAAAGTTTTAAATTAAAATACCGTAAATAAACCAAAAAGAGGAACATTCAAAATAGAAGCAAACTGCCTCTATTAAGTACACAAATTACTAACGTTGCCTTTAATTATGGTACGGTGCAATATTCGAGGCTGCATCTAGTATTGATACGTTCGAATGAAAAACCATACTGAACTCACAATAACAGCATTAATCCGTCAATATTATGGGTACATTCGGTAGGTACGTATGAATGCATTGGAAATGCACCTTCAGTACTATGTGTATTGCGTATTCTCACTTGTCAGCAGTATTGTACCCGGTGTGGTTTATTTATGCAAGCTCGCACTACGTGGAAATGTATTCTGTGCATTTGTTGCCCTGGGAATGGACCGTGGAGAATAGTTAGCTCAATTGTGTTTCAATTTACGCTACATACATTGATTATGAAACATGTATGTGATCTAAACTGATGTCTGAGTTTAAAATTACTAAAACAACTACAAAAGGACTCAATACAGTTATTGAAGGAATGAAGGGTAATTAAAATACAGGATATAGACTTAGAAGTATATAGGTATTGTTTAATTTGTTTTAAGTAAAATAAAAATAAATTTTAATACAGACATTCCTGGAGGGTTACCCATAACAGTTATTTATTGCTTCTTGATAACAAAGAAAATGATATGTTATTGCCTATTGACCTTGCTTGTTTTCTTACATATTTCAGTACAGGTTTTCCCTATAAAAAACTAACAGGAAATACCTATGCTGTATGTAACACGGATATAACGCAATTGTAACTTAAAATGTTTGCATTATATGACATCTGATCGGGTTTCGGGAATCAGCAAGAGGGTATCCAATTACCTTACCTTAACGACCCGATTCCACTAGTCTCCTTCGACGAATTCTAAACAGCATGAGTCCTTATAGCTACATCGAACAAATTTAACATGTAATTTTAATTAAAAGGTAGTAGAGCCACGCTGATTTTAGCACGAACAGGCCGGCTGGAGGCGGTACTATCCCCGCACAGAAAATCAACCTAAAATGATGGCATTAATGCTGTCGTGTTTCGTTAGTGAGTGCGAGACTAGAGGGCCAATGATGCAGAAGCATCACTAGGTTGCCAGGGTGTGGGTCACCATACTCCATTGTAGCATTGTCTGATTTCGCAATGAGTATCATGACCAGCACTCTTGGATTCTGCTTACGCTTGCCATCAGTCACAATAGAGTAACTTTAGCAGGCCCATACATAAAGAAAAATTAAAAATTTATTAATAATTCTCGAATTCATAATTATATTACTGTAGATTAAATACATTTCTTTGCTTTAAAGGTTTTCAATAAACTGGCAATACTTCAGAGAGGCCTGTGTCCAGCAGTGAACACCTTTCAGCTGAAATGGGATGAAGATGAAACAAACATTCAGTTGGAACAGTGGTGTACTTCTACGTAAGCAACATTTGTTACTGGATGGTATATCCTACACTTGTTACTATTGTATCAAATTGGCATTCTGTTAAAGAGAAAACAGTGCAACTTGAACCGAATCTGACTTTAGAGTATTACCGTGGGAGAGCAGCGCTTCGCCGGCTCGACTGTAGTGGTACCACGGCCTTATAGAAAACTGGTGTAAAATAGCGTTTGCGCTGTATTTCGCTGAGGGAGTGAGGATACCTGAAGCCCATAGTCCAATTCCTCCCCAATTCCCCAAAGGCTAATTATATTAAAATGACAGCATGCGTGTCGTCGTGTTTCGTTGGTGTGTGCGAACTGCGAGACCGGAAGCCCAATGGTGACCCAACCACTAGGCCGCCATGGTGTGGGTCACCATGCTGCACTATTGCTGCTACATTTTTTGGATTCTGCATAAGTTTTCTTTCATTCATAGTAAAGTCACTGTGGCAGGCTCATACATAAAAAAACGTATTCGTTGAATACACAGTGCATTCTGCGCTTATACATTAAGTTGAACACACCATTAATCTAAGCTACGGAATAATAGTGTTGTTGGTACGCTCCAAGAAACACTATATTGATAATGTTATCAACTTTATCAACATTATCGATAATGGTATTCGCCTGCTGGCGTGCAGCTAAGTGCTACACGACATTGTTTCTAATTTTAAACTCCAACTTAACGGCTTCGTTCAAGGATAGTCGGAAATACTCGTAGTAGTAAGTAATTTTCGTAAGACAACAAACTCAAAACAAGCTGTTATAACTTTTGTTGTTAATATGGTAACAAGAACATATTGAATTTCATTGTAATGTTATTTAAGTGCCTTACTTTTTATAGCAGTTTATGTTTCATTAGTTGTTTAACAGCAACATTTGTTTCTTGAAAATAGGAAATAAAAAACAACTTTGATTATTTTTTAGTTTCTTTGCACCAACTGTATATCCACTAGTTAAATAGAATTAAATGGGTTTGGTAATAATACAAGAACACGTTTTATGTTATTGACAAAGAAGGGCTAACTTTTAGCGATCTTTTGCCTACAATAGTAAATTTGAGTCTCGTGAACCGAGCCTAACTGGTAGATTAGGACCAATAGAAACCGATAATCGAAAGAAAATACAATATTCCTTGTGTTCTGAGATTTTCAAGACTATGAGATAGTAAGGAAGTTTCCTTCGTCAGGTTAGCTACTGGATCAGTACTTTTAATGTAAGGGAAGAGTCAAAACTTATCCTTCCTTCCTTTTTTTTGGTTCGTCAAATATCACGTAACCAAGATTTACTATTTACCTATCTGACTGTGTGGAGGAGATTGCATGTAGGTATTTATCAAAATTTCTAGAGATTGTCATACATACACAAAAAATAAATAAAGAGAAAGTACAGTAGATGAGTGACCAGATGAACGCTAAGCTTAGTTTTAATACTAACTTCCTTAGTCAACTAAGGAATGTAAAGTTTTCCACATTTTCAAATGTTGATAACACCATTATGTAGAACTTCTCGCGAGTCATATAAAAGGGTAATAAGCAATGACTTCGAGCCCCAAGTCTTCTAATAAATATACAGATACACATTCCTGAAGCAACCTCCCCAATAACCGTAAATTAACCAAGATAAACCTTAATCAAACATCCCTTGTGTTCGATTCCTCGCATTTATTGCGTAACAATAGTTCTGATTTACGATTTAGGATTATACGAAGCCGCGGCGCCCCAGGATTGTACACCTTATTTATGTGACTGTGAAATGAACTAAGATACAATATAATATTCAAAAGATAGGCATTCTATAATCTATATTTATAAAAGAGGAAGGTTACTGACTGACAGAGATCAACGCATAGCCCGAACCGCTGAACCTAGAATCCTGAAATTTTGCATGTAGGTTCTTTATATAACGTAAGTGAGCACTAAGAAAGTAAGTTTTGAAATTCCACCACTAAGGGTAAATCAGGGGATGAAAGTCTGCGTGAGCGAAGCCGCATGCAAAAGCTGGTTTGATATTAACGTATAGCAATTATATTTATACATACTATGTAGAAAAGTGCAATATATGGATCTGATTTATACTTCATAATCGTTCTCACCCATAAATCAATATAGTATACCGACTCCACACGTCAATTTCCATCAAGTATCAAATCTAAATCCAACAAATGTACTTACACCTATAGACCATGCATACGTAGGTAGTTATTTTCTCCGTCTAGAGGTAGTCTGGTAGAGATCTCTTTTAGCGATAACACCGACTAACACCCACTTGCCAAGTTTAAGTTTTTTTCAATTACTCTATTCAAATTTGTCTTATTACTTATACTGCAAATCAATTTGTATCAGGTTAACGAACTCCCGTTAATATAGTTGTGGCGTCTCCACTTGCCATAGAAGTAGGATAAGCACTTGCACCTGTGATAACAGACCGGTTGTAAATACCTCTGAATATAATATAGTAAATATATATAGTAAATCTATAGAGATCTATAGAGAGATATAGTGAATCTCTAAATATAGTAACTGGGCCTGATCCTCGACGTTGATTTTCTCTGCGAGGGTAGTATGTATATTTTTGACTCACTTGTTTTGTGAAGTAAACACTATAATGGTGGTTTCTATAACAAATACATCCATTTTCATAATTTAGATAAAACGAAATAAGTAACGTAGTTCGACTAATTTTTCATTTCTAAACATAACTTCTCACATGTAAAAGTATAGAATTTGCCCAAGAACCACGGTACGTGCTTTCTGTATGTGCTTTAAGTGGTCGGGAAATCTTTCCATTGTTTAATTGTTTTGTGTACACTCGTTTCTCTGGGTATATTTAGGGATATAACATGAAATTTTGATTAAATACTGTATACCATTATTAAGTCGCTTTATTTTGTTTAACAAAATATAGTTTCTTAAGTGTTTTATTTTCTATTGTATTAATAAATAATTACCATTGTGTAGAATTTAAAGAAAATAGATAAAAAGTAGTTATATCTGCTATATTAAATGTAAGAAATTTTCATATATTCGGAACGAGATATATTTTTCATAACATTATGCTAACAAAATTGACGATGTAGTATTCGGAAGCTCAGATATAAATCATGTTCGATATCACTTCGTCACTATATGTTTTACTTTTATATCGACAGCCAGTATCGCATATTGTGGTATCTGTAAGCGTAAATCAGCACATGGTGATTGAAGAAAAAATTGCTATTGAGTATTGTGACAACTGAATATTACGTCATTGGAGAGTTAAATTAAGTTTTGATTTGTTAATGTAATATCCAAGCAAGTAGAGTGTTATTAGATGTTGAAATTTTAATGTCATATATATCGTAAACATAAATGTCACTGAACAGCCAAGATTTGTCAATTCTATCTATCTATAATATGTATGTATTTATAAAAAAAAATATAAGTAATTAAATCAGTTGTCTAGTACCCATAACACAAGCCCTGCTTAGTTTGGGACTAGATGGCGTTGTGTGATGGATGTCCGAAATATTTCAAATATTTATTTTTTATTCGATCTAACTGTATTGATCGTTTCCATAGATTTTGATACGAAAATCGGGTAATTGGAAAAGATGCCTTATAATTATAATTATATTATTTTTGAGTTTTGTGAAGTATCCAAATGATGGTGTACTTTATTAAAAGTACACCATCATTTATGTATGTATCTATTTAGATACATACAAATGTTAAGGTAATATTATTAAACATAAATCAATATTCGTCCACATATAATAGTGATGCATGACTTCTGTTATTTCCTTTCATACGAAACTTTTCCTCTTATGTTATAAAATTTCGTATCTACTTTTTCTATTACGACCGCAAAACTCAATCTACGAACAATATGTCCATTTTTGTCACACGCTGGGTATTCGGTACGCCGTAGTTCGCAGGCAAACGATATATGGGTTGAAATAAATTAAATTGAATATAGCCTCTACCAACGACAAACTCAATTAAAAAGTTGACCCAAAAGCCTTTAATAACATATCAAATTACAACACTAGATATAAAACTGTTTAGACCGTGTGGGTTTCGACAAGAAGCTTCATCAAACATAGAAAGTGTTTTAAATAGATACTGTTACGTGTTAGAGTGCTATGAATTTGAGAAATAAACCTTCTGACGAGTAAGAGTCTTTATTAAAAATAGTCTTAAAATCACAGTATAACTTAGGACTTAGTATAACTTAGTCCTTAACTTAGGTTATGTATATGACCGATGTTACGTTATTTAATTAAAGAAAATCGGATTTAAATTGTCGATATTAGTGATAATGCGGCCTTACATCGGACATTTACATTTTACTTCGCACAGTATACATAAACAATAATTTTTTTAGTAAATTTAATGTATTTTTCATCCCCCCATCTTGTAAAGAGTATTTTTGACCTTCGATATCCGAGTGCAAAAGTCGTTTTTATCCGCTAGAGAATAAAGTCAATTGGATTTAGAACAACGTGTGCATTAAGTTTGTGAATTCAAAACATCATTAAACCTATTTACTTCTCAAGTTTCTTATTTGCATTTTGTTATTTCCTGAGGTGAGCTGAGGTGGGAAAAAAAGTTACGTGCTGCGCTCGAGTGCAAAGATTTTCCACCTCGAGCTCTTTTGATTCCTTCACTAAGGCTCAGGATTCAAATTTTTCATTTTAGAATCCTTCGCTTGCTCGGTCATCAAACTTGAGCACGCGGTTAAAAAGCAACTTTGCACTCTTGTATAACAAATAACTATTGACTGCCTCGTTGGTCTAGCGGTTGGCGTGAGCGACTGCTGATCATGAGGTCTCGGGTTCGATTCCCGGGTCGGACCAAATGTTTGTATGATCTACAAATATTTGTTTCGGAGTTTGGGTGTGTTCTATCTATAATATGTATGTATTTACAAAAACACAAGCTCTGCTTATCTTGGGACTAGATGGCGTTGTGTGTTTAGATGTCCAAATATTTATTTATTTATTTGCATATGAAGTATCAGTAACTCTAACTTATGTCGCACAGAAGTACACCGACTTCTTCCTTTCAGTGAACTTTCTTTGCGACAAGACTTGTAATACAAGAAACGATTTCCGTGTCAAACTTTCAATGTTTCAATACTGAATAAAACTTCTGAATATTTTTGCTTGTTACAGAATAAAGTACAGTACACTATATTTTGACTGCGTTATTTAATATAGGTAATTCTTTAGAATAATTTATAAAATTACCTATTACTACCAATCTACAAATATAACATATATATATTAAATATTACTACCAAATTTTTAATTTAAACGCTTAAAAATATTTTTCTTATCTCGGTAACAGTTTTGATTTTACAAAACACCAACAGTTGTAATTTAAAATAAATTAGATAAAATATACAAGAGATGTGTATGAAGGTTAAACATAAGTTTACATTTAGTAACTATTTTGTCAAATATCAATTACAAATTCCCGAAAATTCCCGGACAACAACTTGTTACCCGACTACGGCTAAGCCAAGGGAAGGTTATGATTTTGACAGGCTATGTATGTATGTACGTTCATCTCTTCCCTCATAGCTTCTAACCTACTAATTAAAACCTTTACAAATGTATCATTAGAAGCGTCTTAATCGTCCGCTGGTTACAGGCTATATGATGTGTCACTGAATCTAAGGCGGCGCCCCTTGGCCGACATAAAGTACTGTATTTAAAAATAAATTTGAGATAAATATAATGATAAATCAAAAATACATACGTTATTAGCAGTTTCTCGTTATTTTGTCCGTATTTATTCGATAATTGTGATATTTCTGTGGTAACTATTTAAAATATACTTTGCAAATAAATTAATATTATAGAGGCACCAAAACATTTTAAATAAAAAAAAGCAAAGACTAAAACCCAACTACGACAAAAAACAACGCTGAAAAAGTATGAAACAAGTTTCTTGTCGTAGTTGGGTTTTAGTTTTTACTTCTTTTTAATTTTAATTTTAAGTCACGCTAAACAACGCCAGGCAGTTAATATTACGGGTTAAAGTATGAAATCGTCGATTTGTTTTGAAATATATAACTGTTTCTTTTTATCTAAAATGTAAAATATTTATTTACTCAAAATACTACTATCTAATCGGCAGTTCATTTATGCCTCCTTGGTCTAGTGGTTAACGTATGCGACTGCTGATCAAGAGGTCTCGGGTTCGAATCCCGAGTCGGGCCAAAAGTGTTATTGAGTTTTTCTGATTCTTTAAATACTTAATACTTAATAACATCTCGGAGTTTGGAAGTTGGAGTCTGAACCCCCGTACCTCGGAGAGCACGCTGCTGTCCTGCGCCTGATCGCTCCCCGATCGTGTCGGTTATTCGTCCCATCGTATTATGAGAGTGTGGGAACAGAGAGTGCACCTGTGTTTGCGAACACACTTGTGCACTATAATATCTCCTACGTAGTAATCGGCTAGGACTAGAACGAACAACATTTATGCCTTTGTGAAAGAAGTTTGGGTATATACCACGTAGAAAATTGTCGTAATCACGAAAAAAATTAAAGTGGTTATCATGGATCTTTGATGATGATGCTGTTTACCAGACCTTAGAAAACTATAGGGAATAACACCATAAATAGACCACCAAACAGTTACCATTACCGTTTTATTGGTAAGCTTTGTTTAAGAACACTATTGCAGCGTATGACCTGCGGTGAGCCATTGCATTTTTCACTTTTGGTTATAGTCGTAGGTTATAGTGGTTATAGTTGTAGTAGTGTAGTGGGTAAAGAACCCACTTTTCGAATATCGTCGTCGAATATCAAATGTTGCATATTTTTTTAAATAAGAACCTCATAAGTATCATGTAAAAAAAGTTTCAATCGAAAATTTTATACCATGAAGGCTATAAAGAAAATATCTATGATTATTGATAATTTAACCCCTATTGATAAGTATTTAGAAAATATTGATTCTAGTCTGCGAACCATTTTCTTTCAGACGACGGGAATGAGGTTTATGTCATATAAAAAATCTGAGCATCTAAACACATTTCTAACAAAAAGCTCAACAAAAATAATTGTATTTTATTTATGCGTGTATGTTATAATTAAAAGTTAAAGAGTAAAAAGAAAAAATATTAGATTTGTAAGAAAAATTGACAGTTTCATTAAAAAATATATTTTTAGTAAGTACTTTTTAAGGAGTTAAAATTTTTATGGTACCGTATAAAGAGTGTATGATCAAAGTGAAGATAGAAGTTAAAGTTACGAATGTGTACTAACCAACAACTCTCATAAAGGCGCTCTTGTAGACCGTATGGAAAAACGGTGCGTCAGCTGAAACTTCGCAACGGTAACGACCGCTGAGACCACGCGTCACACCTCTCAGCACGACCTGCTGTGCACCGGATCTTGACACCTAAGGAGACAAACCAATTGAGAATAGTACATTATTTCAAATAATTTTTCAAAAGGATTGGTAAGGACTGAGTAAGGAGTGTATTGATGATGATTATTAGTGACTGTTGAAATATTTTAGCAATTGAATTTGTTTCTAAAGGAGTTATTTAATTAACTTTTCGTATCACAAGCTCGTAGGTATATAAATACTCATGCCGTAACAGGAAGGAGTGAATGGAACTTTGGTTTTTGTGGTTACTAATCCTTAAGCAGAGCAAGGAGAAAAACATTAATAGGGAGAGATGGCAGGGGATTGTACGAATTGCTTTGTCTGCATCTAATACTGACGTAGACATTTCTACATGACCACGACTACTCTGCCAAGAGAAGGACAAGGAGGTCGTACGCATATTCTTGTACAGAAAGAGTACATAGTACATATTATACATACATTTACCGGATAATAAAAGTGTTTGTGTTTTATGAAAAATATTTCTATGTTCGCCTGCCATAGATTAGAATGTGTTACTATACTTCACTTTAATTTATTATTACTCACTTATAATTACAGACCGGTTTGTAAACAATATAAAAAGCTTGTGATATGCATGCAAATATGCATGAAAAATGCTTGAAATATGCACGAAAAGGGCAAAATAAATGATAAATGTTAGGAACCCAAAAAAAAACAGTAAGTTTTATTTTTTTATTTCAAAATCAGCATACAATTAGTGAATTATGCTTTGATGGTGATAATAGGTATAATAACATTAGAGGATGTTAACATTATTTAATAATTGTGTAACCGTAAACAATCGGGTATTGTTCAAGATGTTCAGTAGTAAGATTGTGTCTTCGATCATTTAAAACATTTTTATGAGTGGAAAAGGTTCGCTCCACATCTTATGAGATAACTGGGCAGAATTTTAACTCGGGTGCTATGTTAGCACTTATAGTTTCTAGTAAAAGTTTTGGCATTCCATTAATAAAACTATCAATTTAATACAAGCGTTCAAAACCTGGATTATTGTTCAATATGTTTTCCAACTTTTTTTTAAGTTTATGCGGCAATGTCGTTGGTAACATGTAGTTCATTTGGTCCATTTTATTCTTTGTTTGAATAGATTCAGTCAATGCTAAACCGTGACTTTTTTTAGGACTTTTAGATATGTTGGAACAATGAGTGTGAGTTTGGTAGCCTCAAAATTTCTCAATAAATATTGTAAATGTACCAATAATATGTATCATAATTAGATCACAGATAAAATATGCAATTACCGTTGAGGATTGCCTAAATATGTAAATGCATATAATCAAGTCCCTACTTAATATATGTCCCTATATATTACTAATACATTGTAAAAATAACGAAAAATAATATTGTAACACACACACAAGATTCCATACCAAACAAAATAAAGTAAAAAACAAACGCTCGAAACGAAGAAAGTGCTAAAATAAACACAATCAACGCAATCTTAAACCAAATAGGTACTACAATCAGTATATTTCATCTTGCGATACTACATAACGGTAAAAGAAGGTGAGTGCTCACTGATACGAATACGATGTTATGAAATAAGCTCGCGATAAGAGGTATCGTGCCGTGCCAGAAAATGTTTTATAAAGCTGCGATACTTTCCTAACTAAGTTTTGAGACTTCGATTTCCTCATTTCGGGAAGCTTTTAAACACACAACACTCTTCGCTTGAATCTTATTAGTCCTTTCATGTACATAAGTAAAACTTAACTTGCTTATGAATACATAATGCAAGGGAAAGTAAGCGCTGATGAAAGGTAGGTACTTCATCACAGCTGTAAACATGTATGATATACATGTTTTAGGACTAAGGCAATGTCATTTTAAGTTTTAATAGCAGTAAATATTATCATTTAAGATGACAGTGAAGAAACTACTATGGTAAACGAACAAGGAGATATGTAGTACCATTTTTATTAAATGAATTGCATTCAGATCTAATAAAAAGGTTCATTCAAAACATTACTTTAAAAATGAACTTCACAAATATTACCTTTCGTTATGTCCCTAACTAATGGGTGACATTCCCTCTTTGTTTGATTTTTACCCGTTACTGGCTTTGTAGACATGGTTAACCAATGTTCTTGATACAGTTTTTTAAATTAAAACCAATTTTGTATCTCAATACACTATATTATGTATATTTAAGCGAGAACTTCTGCCGACAACCTGTCTTACAGTTTGGTAGACTTGAGCATATAGAATGTGTATATGATTTTGAATAAATAAATAAATAATAAAAAAAAAAGTGTTCTGAAGCCAACGCAGCAGAATACGCACCTTTTATGAGAAACGCTTGATTCGGATACCAAGATTTACTCAAAACAGTGTGACCTCCTAGATTACAGAAAGCTCTCTATAGTTGATTGATGTTGACGAAAATACTTCATTTAAATATGAATCAACGACTAATCCAATAACAAGAAGCATATTGCATTCTACCGCATAAAGCTTCTATCACTTCAAATTGAACTAAAAGCCTCGATCTATCTTGCGAAAAGTCTTTACACTTTCAGAAGCCGGCAAACTATATCTCGCCTGTCCTGCGTTCAAGAGACGTCTGACCCGATTTTTAAGGTTTACATCGTATTCGGAGCCGAGTGTTTTGAGTTGTGCCTAATACTCGGTAAAGATCCAATGTAAAACTTTGATTTTACTTTTTACTTTCAATGGGATTTAATGTATTATGTTTGTACTACGTTATAATTTAAATGTGGCTACGTGCCAAGAGTTAACGGCTTAACCGTAGCTCTCGGCAAAATTCCTAAGTGTTTTTTCAACCCTCTCACGAAGTTAAATGAAGTATCAAGATGTCGCAAAGTCGTTGACCCATATATAATCACAGTTATGACATTGTTTATAGTCTTGCCGTAAGTAAGCTATTTCCTCAAGAAATATTGTTTCTTTTTATTTCGGAATTTACGCAGAGCGGTTAATAAAAAAGCACAAACTCATTCCTTACAAGCGTTTTACTTAGTTTGTCGCGCTAAGTGGGCGTTTTAATTGTGGCTAATATTTCTTCTTGGGCTTTATGAAAAAAAAACTTTCATTTTCTTAAAATAAAGTCTGCGCGCTCATCGTCTGTCGTAACGAACCATGACTGAATCTTTTTATCGTAATCTTTCCTTTGTCTGATTAGTATCGATTGAGTAATCCATTGGAGCTGTTATTTGACTTGATTAGAACAATGTGACTGATCAATTTAATTCGATTTGCAATCTGTTCAGAACGACCGTAGGGTATTAGAATTTACATAAGTAATGGCTTTGGGAATATACAATTAGTGTTATGGACTTACGTCGACGCTGATTCCTGTTTGAGAAAATACTCGAGTGTTGGGTAGTTCCTTTGGTACAAAACGAAAGAACTCCTGTGCGCCGTGGTACCACTTGACGGTATAGAGTGCCTCCCCCACATCCAGCGCCCAGCGGCATCCAAGCGTCGCACTTGATCCTACGCCTACGGCTTCAGGAACGTTCAGTTGGATATCGCGTAGGCCTAAGACACCTGAAAATATATTTTGAGTTAGTTACGCAGTATTTTATGATCTACAATGGGATGAATACTTTTTATGAACATCATTCATATTTTTGTAATAGAATGCACTCCTTTTCAAATATGATAATATGGCATATGAAGTTATCTGTATTTTATTTTTACATTGAATAGTAAAACAATTACTAAGCATAAATTATATATGCTTCTTTACTAGGACTGGACTATATTATTAAATAATAAAATCAAATTTTTATATGAGCCGGTCAATGTGACTCTATTCTGCTTGATGGAAAGCATGAGTAGCATCCAATTCCATCATCATGATTATTGCGAATACAGAGAATGCAACAATGCAACATGGTGACTCATGTTATGGCGCCCTATTTTTTTTTTTTTTTTTTTTGTTATCCCTTGGGATAACGCTGCGTTCCCCCGTCCAAGGTTTCGACAGGATCTTGTTTACTAGTGATATATTTTCCTTCTTAATATGTCCCTATGGCGCCCTATTGAAATGCTAGACTTATTTTCAATACCTCACTATTAAACAAAGTAATATATTTACAGCCCAAAAAAGAATGTTTGTGTTTGGGCATATATATTGTATATAGTATATTTTCTTTAATATATACACAAGCCTTTCTGTTGCATAGGTACACTTATAATGACTTGTTTATGAGTAGTGCTATCTACTCAAGTTAATGTAACCATTTCTTGTACCCCGCGTATTAAGGTATATATATTATACATATACTTATATAACTACTAAAAAATCTAAACACTCAAATATTACTACTATACGATAGTCTTATGGTGTCACTTTCACTATAATGATCTTAAATAGAATCTTAAATATATACCAGTACGTATAAGAGCAGTTGTAATTGAAATAGAAGTGATTTTATGCTCTGCAGTAGCAAGAAGAGAAGTTAACGCCTGAAACGACCATCGTTCTATGTAATGCTATATTCCATGTAAGGCTATGTAATCTGACTGCTCAGGCATTCGAATTCAATAAATACGTACCTATAACATTTTTAAAAAGACTGTTTATTTGAGAAGGTTAATGCTTTAAACTACCTTCTTTAAATTTCTTCTTTTATAAAGACAACTCTTGCATTAAGAATCAGTCCTGTGTTACGGGGGGCTTTAAAAGCATATATGACACAGGCACAAAAAACATTCAGACTCAGAATAGCAATTTGAGGATCACGCAATCAAAATGGGGCTTGAACTCAGCAGCTCACTACAACCCCTTAAACCTATACATTATTCGTGCAATCATTGTCTATGAATTTGGAAAGATTTAAATAAAAGTTTTAGCAGGTATGAAACGTTTTTTATGTAATATATACAGACGCTCGCCTAATACAGGTTTTGGACAGCGCGCGTATACTTTTAGCAAAGTAACAAATAAATCAGACATCTGTACATTACACAAAACTTGCTCCGACTGAGCACATATAAGTACTGAATATCTGCATTGCATAGTAGTACACATATTTATGTGCTTGTCACGTACGAAGTAATTGTGTTTTGAATTCAAACCAAAACTATTGCAGTAAACCAATTAATATGAAATATTAGTTTTGTTTCATTTGAAATTACGAATACATACAATTGTTTGGTTAGAATACAGTCGTTTTAAATTACTAATGTTCGTGGTATTTGAACGGTATGTTGGCGAAACTATCACTGCATAAAGTGTTACCAACTCTGAGAGTAAAACGAAACACAATGTTTTCCCCGATTTCTCCGATATGAGAAAAATTACATGTGCTACAGTTTTCAGCATACAGCTGCAGCTGTTTACTTGTGTTTTTATTTAAATTTCTGTACTGGTAATCTCTTCTTATATTCTTACTGTATATATTATGCGATATATACATAATCTAAATTTCATATAAAAATATTATTTTGAGCTAAAAAAATGTTGGATTTGAAAGTATTTATGAAAATTCGTCCATTTTAGACTTAGTTAAAAAGGAGAAGAAAAAAAAATGTACTTAATTAGATAAAAAGGAAAACCGCTCCAGATCTAAGAAACATGTTATCTGCATGGCTTCAGTTTTTTTCTACATGACACCGGAGGGGTGGAGAACACACATCTTTAATTTGTCACAATGTTTAATCAAAAGAGGTCACAAAAATGTTATGATGACGCATTCCTGTGGTAAACGTATCGGAATGTTTTTTTTGTCATGTGGACTCAAGGTTTATTACGCATTATTATACATACCTATCAAGGTATTAAAATACCTTGATAGGTATGTAATGCTTAAATTGTTCTTCCAACAATGATAACTAATATACCAATAATAAGATATATATTGATTCGAGAACAGGTTAAAATTATTCACGGACATTCAGCTTTTAGTGTTTTGTGTCATGACGTGTCAGTTTTAGGTAAACTTAGGTATATTATTTAAAGTTTAAAAATCTCTAGTACCTTATTCAGTTGTAAAAATATGTTTCTGTATAAATATTTGCTGCACTTTATCCTAAATTTACATGTCCTCTCCTCTCTCTGATCCGAGTGAGACATTTTACTGCAGACATGGCTAAACGCAGTATAAATAACTTTAGACTATAAAAATTTATACACTATAGAGTTTAAATTATGTTTTATTTCAATAATATATAATACAATACTGTAATTACTGTAAAATAAAGATGGTTTAAAGGAAAATAGAAAATATTGTGGCGTGGAGTGAACTGTTGCGTTATTACGACAATGCAAATTTCGTGGAGTCCCATATTGAGTTGTTTACTTGGTGTTGTTAACTTTTTTAAAAAGCAATCATGCTACGTTGTTTTGACTAAATCACTGACACCAGATACTCCATAATAATAAAAAACGCAGATACCATTTTTAAGACGCGTTTGCGAGCATAAAATATTTTCGACTAGAATGTCGGGTATAAGATATTTTTCAACAAGACAAGATCATTTATCTTAGATCCAATTTAAGAGAAATAATAATAAGCTACCCAGTGAGATCTATTTTTTTAAGTAAAACTGTCTTGAGTGGCCTGGTTTCTTACGAAACACTTAAACTCCGACTCACTTGTAGGCACCACATTTAAATGCTTATCTAAACGACTATGTCATAGACACACTATTTTTACCTCGAAACAGCTTGAGGTCGCAGGTTAACGATCAAAACCACCGCAGTTTGATCGAAGATATCGATCACATTGGTACTTTTTGACTGGATACACTATAAGCGCTTCTCGTAGCACCTGCATGATCGTTCAATAAATAATTTACTACAAGCGCTTAAAGTTTTACGGTTGTATGTATCTTCATTGTATTTTGGAGGTACTGATATATGAACGACGGTATATGAACATGCACATTATTGATATAAAAATAGTAAAAATTAAAACCTAACTACGACAAAAAACGACGCTGAAAAGCATGAAACAAGTTTCAAAAGACGTAGTCACGCGTTGTTAAAGTGTTATGGACTATGGTACATTACTAAGTTTCAAAAACCGTGTTAAAGTGTAAGCATAGCCCATAACACTTTATCAACGCGTTTTTTTAATTGAAAATGTTTTGGTGCCTCTATACTATTAAGTTCTCTGCAAAGTATATTTTAAATATGTACCATAGAAAAATCACAATTGTCGAATAAATACGGACAAAGTCACGAGAAAATGCTAATAATAAATATATTTTTAAAATGTACAAGTAATACCCTTTCGTATTATACCAAACACGGCATATTTTTATACAATTTATTTTTTAATACAGAACTTTATGTGGGCTAGAGGGCGCCACATTAGATTCAGTGACACGTCATATAGCCTATAACTAGCGGACGATCAAGACGCTGCAGGGACGTGTAGCACTGCGGGGCTCAGCTAGTTATAATTATAAAAGATGCAACGAAGTGGTTGCGTGGTAAACAAGTAGAATTGTGGCTGAAAAGGGTTTTAACTGGGAGGCTGTACGAATAAAACTGACGCAGAGGCACATTAGGTTAAGAGTGTTTTGTAGGCTCGTCACGCACGTCCTGCAATCTAGTACTTATCACGGACCACGTAACACCTTCCGCACATAAAACAAAATATATGAGACGAGACTACTACTACTACTAGGTAGTATTTCCATTTAAAGAATTACAAAGATAGTTTAATTGAGAGTATACATAATACTTTTTTTTATGTATGGGCCTGCCAAAATTACTCTACTCTACCTGATGGAAAGCATAAGCAGAATCCAAGAGTGGTGGTCACCATACTCATTGCAGATAATGCAACAATGCAACACTATGGCGGCCTAGTGATGCTTCTGCATCATTGGGCCTCCGGTCTCGCACTCACCAACGAAACACGACAACACGCTCGATGTAATTTTACGTTAATCTTCTGTGCGAGGGTAGTACCGCCCCGGTCGAACCGCCCAGTTCGTGCTGAAATCAGCGTGGCTCTACTACCTTCAAAACTTTGGTAGCAAACTAATATTATAAAGCTGAAGAGTTTGTTAGTCCGTAGTACGATTTTCAAAAAAATCTTTCAGTGTTGGACGGTAGATTTATCAAAGAAGACTGCAGAATATATATCATCACGCTACGACTAATAAGAGTAGAGTATCAATGAGACATGAAATGCCAAAATGGAACAGAGTTATTCCTTTGGAGAGCTCCGGTACGTCTACTTTACGAAATTAAGAAAAAGTTGGCGATAACATTATATCTATCTTTTAAGATTGGCTAACTAGTGTTATGTTTGGATGCTTGATTACAAGATATATTTAGGATAAACTTGATTTATTTATTAGATTAGACGACAGACAGTGCATTTTACATCACATGACGAATCAATCTGAACACCGACTTTAAAGGAAGTGACCTTCCATGACATAACGTTTTACAACATACTTATCACGGTTAGTACTATAGTGATGCGACATCCCAACAAATAAATAAAATTGGAGTGTCTGTTTGTAATATTAAAATAACCGCTTTTAACTAAATGTATATGTATACATATATGTACAAAATAATATTTTTTTTCTAATTTTTGTCTGTCTGTTCAGCTATCCGCCAGTGAAAGTGAAAGTCCCGTCAAAATCTTCCCAGCTGTTCCAAAGATTAGCCGGAACAAAACAGAGAGACAAAAATTTAAAACCCACCCTATACCATCGTATAGGGTGTAACTTAGGCACAATTTTAGACTAGCTTTGCCCCGCGGCGTAACCCGCGTGTACCGCGGGTATCAACGCGGGGTTTAGCTTGTGGTACATAAATCTGTTTTCGCTCCTCACGCTACTGTCAATAGAAGACATAACCGGGGCTGCGTGGGTCAGCTAGTATGTTATAATACAATTAATGAATAGGTTGAATGAATACAATACATTCATGTGTTTAACTAAAGCTTGTATTAGGTTTCTTCATTTACGGGTCCGGATGTGGTAATAGCAGCAGTTCCCGGATCCCTCCCGTCTCAGGCGCAAAGTGGCACACCGTGTGGTTTTAGTCGGTTCGATTCCGACACACCGCCCCGCCGCAAACGCCGGCGGGGTGACGGCCCTAGGGGATTTCCACACGTAAAAAAAAAGCTTTCTTCATTTACAGAATGACTTGAAGTCTCAATTCATATGCTGAAATAAAGAACTGACATAAACCAAAATATTTTATTAATTACTAGCTGCTGCCCGCGGCTCCGCCCGCGTGTATGTCGGTTATCGTGGCAAATAGTAGTCTATGTGTTATTCTGATGTATAAGTTATTTCACTGTAAAGTTTCATCCAAGTCCGTTTAGTAGTTTTTGCGTGAAAGAGTAACTAACATACACACTTACAAACTTTCACCTTTATAATGTTAGTGTAATTGATGATAAAAACGGTTAAACAAACAAAAATACCATGTATAATTTAACATATAATATATTTGGTGCTAGTCGCATTTGAAAAATATAACAGCCTGATAATGACAACTTACCTACGTACAACCTATGTAATGTAATTAAAATAAAAACGAAGTAATTCGGTATAATTACAGCTACGTAATCTATAATAATCTATAATAATTAAAATAAAAATGAAGTTTGTACGTGGAATTTTGTACGTGTAACTTCTAAAAAAAAACTGTCAATACTTAACCTTAGTCCTATATTACTTTAAGTAAAATGCGTTTTTAGCTAATCGTAAATGTCTTGAAAATTCGCAAAACGGAAACAACCATCATCGACGTCTGCCCTCACGCGTCTACCTACCTACCCGCGTTCGGGTCGTACACTCAGCGATGAGCAACCTATTCCCCGCGCCAACCGCCATGCGCCATCGTAATATGGCGCACTCGGTTTGTCATTATCGCAACTATTATTTTAATATTTATTTATTTGTATTTATTTGTATAAATTTTTATTTGCATAAATATTTATTTGTCCAAATGATGTAGCGCGAAAGATATATTTTATCTACTTTAAATACCAGAAGCGATAAATGTGTCCATTTTCATTTAGGAATCAACTTAATATTACCATACCAAATGTGCATTTGAAATAAATCATTAATTTTTATTGTAGTTATGGTTCACTATGTTGGCTTTAATGGCTTACACATTTTAACTATAACAGCTTTTAAGATAAACATTTCCATCAAACATTACATATGTAAAACTTTAGCGATTTTGGCGGCGCACGCCAGTATAGCTCAGTATAGATGGTAGATTTTTTCTACTACCTACTTGACACTTATCGTCATATTTTAGAGAATTCACACAATATCTTTATTATTTGTAGCCTATGTGTTATTCTGATGTATAAGTTAAATTCCTGTAGTGTCATTCAAATCCGTTCAGTAGTTTTTGCGTGCAATTTCACTGATATGTCCACATATTGTGACAGTGTTACCTTTATTTAAAGAGCTTCGCTGTATACTATGTTATGTGTAATCCCATTGGAACAATATACGAACATATTAGCATTGTCGCTCACCCTCGACAGAGCCACATAGAGCTTTCCGTTGCTGAAACAGTTCGTCTATGCCTTCGGTGCGCAACGTCTGACCTTATGTCTTGTTTATCGTCATCGCAAAGCATAGACTCACCAAAAACTGCACGCGTTTAAAGCGGAAAGGGAAATAAACTATGAATTGGGGTCATCCTTTAAGATAATAGTCTAAAAAGACATATTTCACTATAAATCAAACAAAATAATTTAAGTTTCTCGCAGATTGCACGAAATAAAACAAAAATTTTTTTTGAAATTTTGTCTGCGACATAAACGTCTTGTGATTGGTTGCAACTCTGGTGACGTCACATGCTAATAAACGAAAGATTCCTCTATTGAATATTGTTTGCGTTTTATGTTTTCGGAGTGGTAATAATCGATCTGTGAGCTATTTCTGCAGGACTTTTTTTAATAAACTATTTAATAAGTGGTTCGAAACAAAAAGGAACCAAATTTTGTGCGTGCCGATAACAGCAACCTACATAAGATGACGCTTTTATGGTTGCACTTTTCTATCTATACAAATAAATAAAATTGGAGTGTGTTTCAATATTAAAATAACCGCTTTTTACTAAATGCTTATGTATATATACTATATACACGGTACATATACCAAAAATGTAGTTAAAAATGTTTTTGTCTGTCTGTTTGTTTCTTCCGGGTAATCTCTGGAACGGCTGGACGGATTTTGACGGAACTTTCACTGGCAGGTAGCTGATGATACAGGAAGTAACTTAGGCTACTTTTTTTAGACTAACTTTTTTTAGACTATTAAACTACAATTTAATAAATAAATATGATGCTGCATTTTAAATATCTATTTAAGGCCGAAGAGTAATTTTTGTTTTGCATTGTCACTACACTTCTTTACATTTGTTCAAAGTGGACGCTTCCGGTACGTATGCATAAAGATTTGTGGAACTACTGACCCAGGAAAAAGCGAAAATTTACTTATTTCAAATTATACTTATTAATTTTACAACTATAAATATAAAAAAAAATTTAATAAAAAAAACACTAAACAAACTAATTATATTATTATCTAATACCTACTTTAAACTGATATCTAAAAACTACGTCTTATGTATTTTTTAAATCTAAAACGCGCTTATTCCCAGTCAATAAGAGCCACGTTCGTTCGCATTAACAGTGACAATTCGAGTGAAGTCAGCGCGTGAGCGTCGTGAGCGCTCCCGCCTTTTTGTAGATCCAGCGGATGGGCGTTTCGCGTGTTAAAGAAAAATCAACCGTAATATCGTACTTATACTGGTGCGGCGAGATTTGGAAGTTTTATTTCATCTATATCTTGTGTGTTTATTAATTATAATTTTTTAATTCTATATTTTATTAAAAAAGATATTAAAGTGTATAGTGATAAGGATATATCCATGTGAAATACAATATATTTAAGTATTTAATACACCTTGAAGAAATGCCTAACGCTTAAACACGTTATTGTGGCTAATTTATAAAAGGTATATTTATACTATTGAGGACTTTTTTGTAGATCTTTTGAAGACCATCATCTTTGTAAAACATATTTTTGGTGTATGATCAACGTATGCGAGGATAAGAGCTCGAAAGCGAAAATTTTCATCTGACTTGCTTCAAATTTATCGTCACTGCTCAGCTCCTATGCATCTTAGCGTTATGTTATATAGCCTATAACCTGCCCAGGAGTATGGACTATAATCGTACCAAGTTTGGTTAAAATCCCTTCAGTAGTTTTTGATCCATGCGTGCACATACAGACAGACAGACAGACAGACAGACAGACAGACAGACAAAAAACTTACTGATTACATTTTTGGCATCAGTATCGATAACCATTCATCCCCCAATAATAATTTTTAATATATATTCAATGTACAGAATTGACCTCTCTACAGTTTTATTATAAGTATATAGAAGACTACACGTAACCTTCTACAAAATATTATGAGACTAGCAACCCGGCCTAGCTTCGCACGGAACTCTTTGAAATTCTCGGATTTCCTCTATTATAATATGTATATTTTACACATATGAACTTTTCCCTTAAATCCCTTTATCTATTGCTGATGACTGATTTAAGGCCTGTTGAGTAGTTTCAAAGATTTAAAAGAACAGGCAGGAAAGGCAGCAACAGGGTAAAGATGCTTTTAAAACGGCAAATCACGAAAATCAAACTACCTACTTGATTAAAAATTTCTCTGAAAAAGTTATTAAATCGATAAAAAATCGACTGAAATAAACTCCATGCATTTGTAGAGGAACAGGTGTCATAACATCCCTCCTACACAATGAAAAGATCCTCTGACTAGGCGAGTTGATCATGTCTTTGGGTCACGGACTAACGCTTGATCTTGGGACGTTGTACATAATAGACATAATATTCTAATCGCTGTAACAACTTTTCATATCCCGATCACTCCATAGTTCGGTGTGCCATAAATAGATGGCACTGAAGTATCTTTTTTGTTTCACCGTATGTAAAAGTCGCAACACTAAACACTATCACTCAGTTTTCCTCATAACACTTAATAGCATTAAAAAAGTTTCATTCGTCACACATACTGCACAAACAAACCAGAACAAACTTATATGATACAACAGTGTCTGCCAGCGTTGGCACCATACTATAAAGGCAAGTACTTTAAGCGTGCAATTTTACAGAGCCCGGTTGTCATCCGTAAAAACAACATCTGTACAAATGTTTTAAACTCTGCCTGTCAAGGTGCGTACTACGCCTGCAGTAAAAATACTCGTATAAAAGTTACTTTATTGTCGCTTTAAATAGAAATGCCATGATAATGTTGGTATGTTGCTTAGTGTGACGATGAGTGTGTAGAGATTTACCTATAGTTTTAATTGTAATAGTGGCATTTTAATATTTTTTTTCATTCTACTATCTCGGAAAGAGTATTTTTACCCTTCGATATATGAGTGTAAAAGCCGTTTTTATTCGCTAGTGGATAAAGTGAATTGAATTTAGAATGTCATGTTTTTATCGATTTAATAACTTTTTCAGAGAAATGTTTAATCAAGTAGTAAAATCATTACATAGTATTTAATGAAGTCGCTCCCGCTGCCTGTTCGTTTAAATCTTTAGTGTGGGTCACCATGCTGCAATGTTCTTATTCACATTGAGGATGGTGACCACCACTCTAGGAATCTGCTCATGCTTTCCATCAGGCAGAGCAGAGTCATTTTGGCTCAGCCAAAATATATAAAAAAAAAAAAAAAAAAACTTATAGTTTGTGAATTCAAACATCATTAAACCTATTTACTTCCACCTCTATTGTGCTGGATTTATCATACAATCTGTTTTTAATTTGTTACAAAACTAAGACACGGAACTTTCTTGGTGTACTTTTTTTGATTTGCTTTGCCCGCTTCATTTTCTTTTCACGTCATTTAGTCATTTCCTCGCTGAGGTGCGTTGAATAGTTACGTGTTGCACTCGAGCGCAAAGATTTTTCACCTTGTGCTCTTTTGATTCTATTTTTTTCAAGATTAGAATCCTTCGCTTGCTCGGTAATCAAAACTGAGCACGTAGTTAAAAAGCAACTTTGCACTCTTGCATGACAAATAACTATTGAACATTTAGATGTCGAGCGTGATGGATAAAAAAGCACATTACTTTAAATTAATTCACAGTTAAGGGCTTGTAATCAATTGTTTACCAATTAATATTTGTAAGTAAAGGATTTTAGATTGCTAATCAAGATACGGGTTCAGTATCATTTTCATCGATAATGTTCTACCCTGTGGCACAGTTCATAGTTTTACTTTTACTTACTTCTAAATAGAGTTTAATAAAAAAAATATTGTTTTATAAATTTTATTAAGAATCGAGGTATCTAAATTTGGCGATAATAAACGTTCGGTTTAATCATCTTCTATACATACATACAAATAAATAAAATTGGAGTGTCTGTTTGTAATATTAAAATAATCGCTTTTTACTAAATGCATATGTATACACGGTACATATGCCAAAATAATATTATTTAAATTTTTTGTCTGTCTGTCCGTTTATTCCGACTAATCTCTGGAAACGCTGGACCGATTTTGACGGGACTTTCAGTAATAGGTAACTGATGATGTAAGGAGTAACTTAGGTTACTGTTTTTAGACTAATTACATTTAGACGACTAACGTTTAGCTAGTAGATCATAAATCAAATGCTGCATCTTTGACTTTCATCGAAAGCCATTGTGCTACTGTCGCTAGTGTTACTCTTATCATATTTCAAATGTAGTCCATTCATTAGGACCCAAAATTGAAAACCGGCGGTCTGCAGGAATCCATATTGGGTGCGTTTCTCTTTCTCGTCTCCAATAATAGTCATTCACATTTACGAGATAGATGACCCGAAATACTATTATTTGCTGACAACCTATTATCAAATCTTAAAATCAATAGGACCATTTCCATAACTAATATTCATATGCGAAATGTATTCATTACTAAGTGATAAACAAAATATATAAGATTCTCATTATCTAACGTAAGAAGTAATTTTTAAAATTAAACTATTTTCTTGCGAGTAACATCAGATTATAGATTAGAATAGTTCAAACTTCTTTAAAGGGATAAAGTTCATTAGTAAGTATGTACGGCTTATGTTCAGCTGTAATCGAATGTATAGAGACCAGAGTATCGTGTGTTACTATATCTTATTATAGTGGTTGTATTATTGTAGTTATATATATAGTAATTATAGAACGAGATATACATGATGGAAACCTCCTTATATAAAAATGTTATTGCATTATGAAACACACTTGATGTCGTAGTTACCTTTTTTTTTCTTCTAAATATTTCGGACATCAACACAACGTCATCTAATCCCAAACTGTAACTACATATATGTAAAATTGTAACTACATATATATTATAATTAGAATAAAAAATATCCGAAATAAAAATATTTGATCAAAGAGAAGATCACACAAAAATAAGGTCCGACCCGGGAATCGTACCCCAAGATCTCAAGCACATCAGTCTCATACGCTACCACTGCGCCACCGAGATAGCCAAAAAACTTTATACTATATTAAATTTTATTTATTTTGTCTATTCTTCTTTATAAGTCCGTGTACCTGTTGCAAGCTGTCAAAATTTTCAATAAGGTTTTTAAGAATGTTCAAAAGCAACTACGAGTATTACCTCATTTTTTTCTTATTGTGTTTCTTTTTATATATATATTTTACTACTATGTCTGATATTCATATGTAATATTCGGTACCAAACATGACACTTGACATGTCCTTTTATCTTTAGGTTTGCTTTTCCTTAGTTTATTTGGAATATTTTCTTCCTTTTGTTCAATAATTTATTCCGAGCCATGTTCATTCGTCTCTTAACCTCGTATTCATGCTTCTTTACAAATATATATATATATATGTCGTGCCAAGTGGACAGACCCTTAAAATATCCTCTAATAAATTGTTAATTTTTCTTATTTGTCGATTCGTCATGATTTTAAGATTATGTTACTTTAGGAAAATTCAAATCCTAATCTCGCCATGTTTTTTTTTTGTTATGTTAACCCTTCCAAAATACATATGTTTAATATATTTATGATTACTTATGTATAATTTTGGAACATAATTCTGTCTTCTTCTTTAATTTAGAAAGCAATAGTTGTCTGTGTTGAAATTATGTTTTAATTGGAACCAGACTGTCTTGCCCACCTGCTTATACTTAATAATCTTGTTATTACTAATTATCAAATTTCGTACAATGTTCATTTCTACTCTAAAAGTAGTTTTTTACTTGATTTAATTTAATTTCGTAAAATATTTACATCAGTATTAAACTACATACGATATTTCCTAGAATCATTAATCAACGAAACTGTGGCGTAAATAATTTACCAGTGTAGAAATTAATGTTTGCTTAGTTTCTTATACTAATGAACATAATATGTTCCAGAATATATTGTGAAATATTTCATTAAAGTGAACATTCATAAGTAGATAACTACAATACAATAATAGTAAACTTATATCAAGCCGTACGTGGGTAGCACAGAGGCGGCAAACAAAAGCTCGAAACTAGTCTTATTTCACCCGCCTCAGAGTCATTAATTGCAGCACGAAAGTAACCATTTATTTGTGAAACGTGCACCTTAAAGCAATTTTATTTCTACGGTCCCTATTTCTTATAAGTATGTAACTTTGCGGTCGATCCGTTAGCGGTTCGCTGAGCAGAATTTCAGCTCGACGTAAGTAATCAAATCTTGGCCTTCAGCTATACTAAAGGTGGTTGGAATACATAAATCAAGTGAACGGTACGTGATCGAATTCAAGATCAAGCCAATACACAGTTCTCGTCGACATGAACTCATTACAATCTAACCAAATTCAATTTACGTTTCGAGCCACATCATAATATTTCATTTTGGCGCGAGTTTAATATTTATATGGAACGAATTCATTTCACCGCTACTCACTGTTCAAATAACTATAGATGTGTATTCAGGTGTTTGGTTCTCGTATTTTCTCTTCATTTTTCGTTATGTATAATTACATTCATCAGGTATTTTTTGAAGTATTACAAGTTTTTGAATAACCCGAAGTTTCAATCAGTTGCACTAGTCACGGTCATGTACATGAACAGGCTTGGATGTGTTCATCCAGTGATAAAATCATGAGACAGATCGTTTCGGCATGTTGGGTTATTCTTAAAAATAAGACTCGTTGGTTTCCATACAAAAAATGGCCACTGTTAATGTGATATGTGACGGTACGTGGCGAGAAAAATGTCTAAACATAACGAATGTATGCAGATAGATGAAGAGCTTTCAGCAAAATATCCGTATAACGTTGACATTTGGTTTAGATAATGCAATCATGTATCTTATTATCACAACTTGCACACGCTCTCGGTTGATATAATTCAACCCCTGACTCCTATATATATCAAGTAATGTTTTAAGATTATCTCAAAACTTGTTGCTGAAAATGTTAATGCATATCACAAGCTTGGTTATTAAATCTTTATTATTGCAGTAGTATTGTTACGATAGGTATGAATAAAAAAATGTTTTACCAGTTTCTGTCACTAAAGCCCTTTAAAACTAAATCAAGCACTGGCATCAGTACAAAATGATTAATACAAGCTAAATTAAAATACATTAACTATTTGCATATCAATTACGGCCGGACAGTGTGTTCGTACTAAATATCGATTTATGCTGCCTACATGTAATAATTGATTTATACTTAATATTCTAGGATGATAACGTGTCATGCTTATACTTCTTAAATATGTTGTCTAGCTGAACCCCACTGTGTTACCCGCGGTTATTGTCGTACCGCGGGTAACGCCGCAGGACAAAGCTAGTCAAAAAAAACTAGCCTAAGTTACTCCTTAGATCGTCAGCCCCGGAGGAGGCAGGAGGCCCATACCCTAACCCCTCCCCGTTCCCTCATCCCCAAAGGCTGGCAACGCACTTGTGACGCCTCAGGTATTGCAGGTGTCCATGGACGGCGGTAATTACTTACCATCAGGTTGATACGCTTGCTCGTTTGCCCCCTATTCCATAAAAAAGCTATCCGCCAGTGAAATTCCCGTCAAAATCGGTCCAGCCATTCTAGAGATTACCCGAACAAACAGACAGACAGACAAAAATGGCAAAAAACGTTAGTTTGGTACATGTACCGTGTAAACATTATATGCATTTAGCTAGTATATCATTATATCATATAAGTATATCATTTTAAGCTAAATATATAATAAAGTTAATTCTATTTTATCTAAAATTAAATTAAACGAGTTTTCTGTTTGCAATAAATGAGATTCTTTTCAGACGCGAATCCTTTGGACTAAAACTCAGGTTTCAACTTTAACATCAATATCATATTATTAAATCGTTGAAAATAATAAACTGTAACATTTATTGTTTTTTCCTTAGTTTGTTTGGAATAAAATATTTATTCAAACAAGAAATTGTACAACCACATGCATGAGAATTTATACACCGTCTGTTATTAATCTATAAAATATTCCGACGACCATGCATTGGTATCAGATAAATCTTCCATAACAAAAACTTTTGTAATTTTTATTTTCACCTCTAGAACCTTTTTTTTGTTATTTTTTTTTTTTTTAAACTTTCGCGTTCCATGATATATTAACAATTGTTTTAACGTCAGGCAAATCAGAGGTATGTAATACCTTTTAATAAGTGATCGCGTTAATTCCCGTTAAAATAATTGTTAATATTAAAAATATTTAGTCACATTTTGAACAAAAATTCACCACAAACAGTAATCCTACACTTAACAACTTTAAATGTAGGTAAATATATAAAGGCAGAGAGAGGCATATAGGCATATTGAATCAGGGTAAATAGCTAAGAGTAATAAATCTGATTTCACCATAGTATTTCATTTGAACGCTACATTCGGGATAATGGTCATAGTGTAATAAAGGTAGCAATTCCAATCATACTCTAAACACCCCTCATTTCGGACATGCATTGTTTAGGATATTATATAACATTCCCTATTATGCTGTGCTGTGTGTATATTATTTTACAATTGTTGGTTGTAGAAAGCACTAGTATAAACTATAATTTGTAGAAAATTAAGTCCAATTTGAGAAGCTTTATTTTGTTTTCTAGTGAAATGTGAGTAAAATAGAGTAGATTTGCCCACCCCACTTACACTGTCGTTTCTACTCCTGGTATTTAAGTTTCGAAATAAATTTCAAATAGCTTTCTATAAATGTCAAATAAATGATTTAGTAAAAGTTTGGTGAACGTAGATAAGTTGTAACACGTGGTGTAATGTTTACTAGTGTCGTGTCTCGGACAGACTCGCACAACACTATCTATAATAAATGAAAGCCGCGTGTTCCGGACCAATAATTTTTCGCAATCCTCTATGCCCAGAGAGATTGGCACTTTGTTGAATTTTTCGAGGATTGCCCAGTCTTCGGAGGATTTCGATAATCAGCTTTACTTAAGGGATTGGATTCGAAACTCGATTGTATCCCAAGTGATTTTAATAATTCATCACTTTAGTAATCCATGTCAGGAGATGAAAGATACTGTTGAATTGAATGCCTAAAGTTCAGCCTAGCTACTGAATATTTTACATACTTACTTATACCGTGCGTTTTTGCATATCGAATGTACCCAGTAATATAAAAAGGACATGGTAACAAACGTAGTAACTTACTTAATTGAAAAAGATTTCAGGAAAATATTACGATAAATATATAAAGTAATTGAAAATATTATTAACAATAGCAATATTTCTGTAAGTTTAAGGAGTAGTTTGTTGTAACTGTGTGAGTTTGAAATAGAAGAGGAAATTGTACAGATCAAACAATCACACATATTTGTTAAAGAAGTCAAGATTTTTAAATAAATAAATAAAATAAATAAATAAATATTTTCGGACATCTAACACACAACGCCATCTAGTCCCAAACTAAGCAGAGCTTGTATTATGGGTACTAGACAACTGATATGAATACTTATATACTTTTTTTTTGTAAATACATACATATTATACATAGAAAACACCCAAACTCCGAAACCAATATTTGTAGATCTTACAAACATTTGGTTCGACCCGGGAATCGAACCCGAGACCTCATGATCAGCAGTCGCACACGCCAACCGCTAGATCAACGAGGCAGTGAAAACGAATGTTTTCCAATGAAAAGGTAATAAAAGAAACTTTAGTACGACAGTAACCGCACAGATTTCTATGATTCTAAGAGAAATGATGAAAAACGATCTCAAAATAGATCGTTTAAAGTCGTAAGTACTAAATTGTACATCTACTGAATACATAAACGAAATTATCTTATAATGTATATATCAATTCTGCCAAAACACTCTAATCATCTAAACTAGACTAAGCACGGTATTTACAGGAACTTGCTAATTCCAAGTATACATCATATTCCAAACTTTGTAAACGTGTCTGTTTCATAAGTTTGTAATAGTATAATCTGCCTTTTAATCCAACAAGTAGCTATATAGTTAGTTGTTGGATTATAAGTAATAAGTACAAGCTGTTGTTTAAGCACGATGTAAACTATTATAAATCGGGTCAAATTAAGCCCTTTTACATATTCATCAAAACTTAACATTATGTTGTTGTAATAAAATATAAAGTCTAAAATATGTTTGGATTTATAAAAAAATATTCTTAAAATTGGCTTTTAATTTTATATTTTGTGTAAATATGTTGTTGATCATTGAACCAATGATTAAATTTCTTAGTTTATTTACTTATTTACTTTGTATAATTGCTGTCCTCCTCCTTATCCTTTTTCTTTCCTTTTTCTGAGTCATTGACGATGCGTATGCAAAAATTCATGATGGTCGGCTATCATCATCATATCATCATGAAGTCTACAGGATCTACAGTCGCACATTCTGACTAAGACATTAAATCATCAATCAGCGGTTAGACAAAGCAATTTATGGGTTATGTTGACAATTAGGATAATAGATAAATTATACCTAATATCAACAAAACCCATAAAATATTTGTCTAGTAGCTTAACGTGAAAAATATGTTAGATAATAAATTTAATATCTTGAACCGTCGTGTTAATAATTTTACTACACATTTAATAAACACCCAACATTTATTTTATATCTTTATGATTGTAAAGAAACACCCGAACACAATATAAAGTGGGATTATTTTAAAATATAATATTTGTAACCGAACATAAAATTTATGTAACTAGTAAATATAAAGGAGTCCTAAATAATTTGATATCACAAAAACCATAAGCCAAAATGTTTATTCATGTTAGAAAAATCACATTACCGTCGTCGGTTCGCACAAAACATGTGAAGCCAATGCAGACGACGCATTTCTAAGATTTCAGAGCCACACAAGCTGAGAAATCATTATATTAACGAGCGCTTCCCAACATTATTTCCTCTTTGATAAAATATTGTAACTAGCTTGAAGTTGTGAATATAACACTTTTTTTGAATTCTGGGAACAAAGTATCTTTACTAGAAATTATCTTATTCCTAATAGATAAAACGGATTGGTGGAATCGTAAACTATATTGTTTTATTCATAAGGAATAAACGAAAGTATAAGGCGTGTTAAATGATAGACTTATTTAGTCAAATGAGAAATAATGATAGACAGAGACATAGATATGGTATACAGTAAGAGACCCTGTAGAGTACAGGGGGGTAACAGATGATTATAGACATTGTCTTTCTGGTTTCTTGTCTTAAGGTTTCTCTGTGTAACGTAGGTATATACCTACGTTACACAGTACGAACGTACATACGAACGTTTAAAACAAACTACCCTTGACTTATTTCATCATCATCAGCCTACTGCACTCCATTGTTGGACAAAGTCTTTTCCCATTGCACGCCACTCTAATCGATTTTGATTTTAATTTCATTCCTTGCATTAAATCAAGATACTATGTCTACTATGACGAAGCCAATGGGAAGGGTATTATGTTTAATTGTAAATATATTCATAATAATAGCCCAGGTGACATAAGCTCTGTACGGGCTAATGACCGTACATTTCACGCGGTCAGCATTTTACGTCCACATCGTCGATTTATAAATGTTTTAAATTAGAGCAGAGAATTGTAAATCCATAGGTCACTGGTTCAAATCCGGCTCGAAGGACCATATATGTAAGGGTCGCGTACACAGCTTGTTGAATGATAGACTTTTCTTGATATGATACTATTTATCATTTGCACACAAAATGACTGATTAAACTAATGATATAATGTGGAATTATATTTGCTAGTGAGTACACCCTGTGACTGTTGAAAGTGCACTGTTTTATAAATGTTTTAAATTAGAGCAGAGGACTGTAAATCCATAGGTCGCTAGTTCAAATCCGGCGCGAAGGATCATATATGTAAGGGTCGCGTACACAGCTTGTTGAATGATAGACTTTTCTTGATATGATACTATTTATCATTTGCACACAAAATGACTGATTAAACTAATGATATAATGTGGAATTATATTTGCTAGTGAAAGTAAAATGCTGACCGCGCGAAATGTACGCTTATTAGCCCGTACAGGCTCTATAAATATCAAAAGATTTTAATTTTAACTTTTGTTTGTTATTCTAATATTATAAGGTTAGATTGAACAGCACTGGTTACCTACTATTTACTAAGCAAGTGTTTCACAAGGCACAAACCATTTACTAAGTTTTCCTCCTTTATTATATTTTATTCCTGCTGTAATTTCTTTACTTGGTTACAAAGTTTCTTATCAACATTCCAAAAAAAAATTAATATTCCTCCAGATAAAACGTTTTCCTTAAAAAGGTGAAGAGACATTACAATTTAGGGCCATTATACAATGTTGTTATTACAACTTCTCAGAAAATAACAATTAGAAAAAGGGGAGCCTTATAGCTGTTAGGTACTTAATATTAATTATAATTTTAATGCTTATGGATTGCTTTGGCAAGTATAACTTCTGCTGCAAGCTGCGATCAACACATAAATATGCCTATCGTAACTCTTAGCATAATTGCAAAATTGCCAAAATTGTAAAGTTGCCGTTGCCACCGATGCAAATTATTTTGGTTAGTTGCTGATTGATGTACGTATTAGCTTGGTGTAACAATAACTTTCAAAAAGCGAAGATTTGTGCTACAATAATTACATATAATTAATATTTATTTTTATTTATTTATTACACATCACGCATTTTAGGTACATTGGCGGACTTTATGCCTAAGGCATTCTCTACCTCTCTCAATAAAAAATTTCAATGTTAATATGTATTTAAAAATGTATTCATCGTGAGTTAGTTTTGCCAGTGTGATAATATTATGGGTAAACTTTTCCAATTGTTTGATTAATATCCTCTTTTTAACCGACTTCAAAAAAAGGAGGAGGTTTCTCAATTCGACCGTATATTTTTTATTTTTTTTTTATGTGTGTTCGGGGATAACTTCGTCATTTATGAACCGATTTTGATAATTATTTTTTTAATGGAAAGGAGATGTCCCAACAATAGTACTTAATTGTAATACGTAATTGATTATTGAATTATTGAATTATGATTACATTAATATCTGATGATGGCATCCTAGAGAAATCGACTCAAACCTTGAAGTCGGTTTTATTTTTGTTAAATTTTTTCTTGTATGTAGTTAAGTAGTAGTAGTAGTTAGTAAAACAGTTAATGTACTGGATGTTACATGTAGTTTAATAACATAAGGCCTAAAATTAATATGGTTTTTAGTGAAAATACCTCATACTCTGGGCTACTGTATCTTCAAGGAGCCGAAGCAAATAAACACAAATAGATCCACTCAGTTGCTCAAGTACAACTCTATATTAACTTTCAATGTACATTCTTCACATATCTTTTCTAAGAAAATAATGACATTGAACACTTACTTCCCCCAAGCCACAATATAATTGCGGCAATATGCGAAGCCATGTTGGAGATGATGTGGCGCTCACACGTCATGTCACGACCGCCTCGTGACGGCTCTCACGCGTCTTCTTCATACTCTCCTTCATTTTTAAACACTAGCTCGAAATATTGGAAAATGTCTTGTCATAACTGGCATAACTTTGGCCATATTTATTCTCTCAGATCCTTATTCGAATCTGGAACAAAAAGAAGAAATGATGCTTATAATCCATTACTATTACATGTACTTAAAGTAACATAAAAATTAAATAAGAAATGAAACATCGATAAACATATAAGCGTACAAGAGATAAATACGCTTGTATATTACGATTAGCCACCGGTGTCTGCTTCGCACGGATGAGATTTCTGTTTGTGTAAATTTTAACTGTTTAACACGTTATTGTATAACTGGTATTTCTTCGCCTTTCAACGCCGCACTCTTTCTACTAATTTTGTTCGGCCAGCGGTAGCGATAACCCAATAATTTTAGGCGCTTAATGTTTTTATTTCGCATTTTCTTCTGATTAACTCTAATAATTAATATGCGATACAAGTAAACTTTATCGCTATGAAATTTCCAGCAATTAAGCAATCAATTCCCTAGATTCCATTTGATTTACCTACTTTTTTCTTTAAAGTTTTTTTAAGGTATACGTGAATCTTGTAATTATGTTTAGACCTTGTAAAAATTAATTTGCCTTCAACAAAAAGGAAATTAACATAACAAATATGTTGTCATGATTTTTTTGTAAAAGTAATTCATGTTTTTGCTATATACTTTACTAGCCGACCCACGCAACCTCGTTTGCATCTCCTATTGCCCGTAGCGTAATAAATTTCACCCGTTTTTTAAATATTTTTCATTGGTGCTCCGCTCCTATAGATCTAAGTGTGATGATATATAGCCTATAGCCTTCCTCGATAAATGTACTATCCAACACTGATATAATTTTTCAAATCGTACCAGCGGTTACTGAGATTAGCGCGTTCAAACAAACAAACTCTTCAGCTTTATATATTAGTATTTATACCTTTGTTTTAAATTTTTCAGACCTGGTTGGTCTGACCATTTTATAGACTTTTAGCCTACTTCAATCACATTAATTGTAATTGAAGTTGGCTACAATGTAATACATTAATTTGAATTTAGGAAAAACAAAAAAGTCGGCTTGAGCCATATCTGGTGAATATGGTGGTTACTTGTTATTGAGTGTTTGATCAAAAATTCGTTCACAATGATGGCCTTGTGCGAAGGCGCATTATCGTAGTGCAAAATTAAAGAATTTTCTTTCCAAAAATCTGGCCTTTTTCGTCGAATTAACTCTTAAACGCCGCATAATGCTCAAATAATATTCTTTATTTACCGTTTGACGTTCCGGCAAGAATTCCGAGTGCACAACACACCGTTAGTCAAAGAAAACAGTCAACATGACTTTGACCTTTGATCGTGAAGGCGCCATTCCGAAGCTTGTTCACTTGTTTGCATGTCAAACTCGTAAACCCGTCACCAGCAACAATACGTTTCATGAATGTTGGGTCGGAATCGACTTCTAGCATGTCCCCAGCGACACTCATGCGATCGAGTTTCTGGCGAAAATTCAGATCTTTTGAGACTAGCCGAGTGGCAACATGTTTCATACATAAGTGATTATTTTAAATAATACGGATTCACTAGTGAGATACAGAAAGTTCAGCAGCTATCTCTCTCAAAGTTGAGCCTACTGTAACATTTTCAGTGACTCCGAACACGAAATTCCATTGGCGATGCAAAATATAAGACAAACTCGATGTTTTTGTCAATTATGAAATTCGCAATACACACTAGACATGATATAACTAAAACAGCGCTGTATTTATTATAAAGAAAATAAAAAATAGTTTTTTTTTAATTGAAACTGTTTTATTGAAAATAATATATTAAAAGCTAAGAAATAATTTGGTAAAAATATTCGGTATCAAATCGTCGGGCGTAGCGTAAACTGAGATGACTGGATGGATCACGGGCCCAACGATTTTATACCGATACAAAATATTTGCAGATCATACAAACATTTTATCTGCCCCGGGGATCGAACCAGAGACCGCAAGCGCAACCGTCGCATACGCTATGACGTCGCCATCGAGGCACTCAAAAACTACAAAAAAAACAAAAAGATATCAAAATTTAACCAAAATGTCAATTTTAGTAATCATAGAAGAATCCACTAACTACAGAAAATTTGCGGCCATAATTTTTAGTTACCTCAGTTCTCTGGATCAATAAAACTAGCCTAAGAGAAAAAGCGGAAAATTTAACAAGAATAACAATATTTACAGCCGCACGACTACGAAATAACAATTTGATAAAATTATATAGGTACGTTTAAGGTATAATTCCATTCGATAGTAATAAAACGTGGCAATGGGAGAAAGATCTTTTCATTAAACGTATCGTAGACGTCTGTGATTTATCGCCTCTTGAGACACTCCATTCACGGTATGCGTTTTGTTGTCTAAAGATCGATTGGCTTGGAATAAAATACATTTGCCAATTGAATAGCGGGCCTCGCAATGTTTCAGCCCGAACGACACTTTTTCAGCCGAGTTGAGGACTAATGGCTTCACGCGCTGGCCTCCGACTTTCAATAAATGGTTGGGCCGCGTGCACCCGTCAGCTGTCGACGCCTGCCTCCCAGTACCTAGCGAGAACTTTTGTATCTACTACTAGATTACCTAATCTATTTTGATCTTTTTTTTCATTTAGATCTTCTCTTGATTTAATTAAAAAGCCTTGAAAAACATCTGTTAGGCTCTATTCGGCAAAATCGAGTCTAGCGAAAGTAATATAATTTTTTTAGCCATATTAATTGTCATAGTTCCGTAACAAAACTTTTAATCGTAAAACTAGACTTTGCTTTTAGAATTTTAAGTTTTTGATACGCTATGAAAGAGCAATTTTTCCTTTTTAGGGTTCCGTAGTTAACCGTAGTTATGCGTGAAAAAAAATTTGACGATAGTCTATATGATGAACTTTGAAGGAAAACTAAAATGGCTAAGACAACTTTGTTCAAGAGTTATAGAGACCTAAATTGTAAAATTCGCTTTCTTGGAAAACTTTGAACAAAAGTAACGAAATAATATTACTAATGGTTATAAATACCAACCCGCCTTCTAAATCCCCGTATCATTATAGGTGATTACGGAAGCCTATGCTATACGAATGACAGGCACTTGGATGGTTTTTTTGACACGTTTAATCTTTGGAGATCAAACCATGTTTCCCTCATGTCTTATGTTGATACTTGGAAATCAGCGTCCGCATGTACTCAGTCCAGTCTTGACGCAGTAACTCGTTTGTTTGCTGGAAATCAGCTTACCCTCATTACTAAAAAAACTACATATTTTATTTTCACTGACCGCTCTGACTAGACCTTCTTTATCTTCTTACTTTCTCGTTGCTCAGTTTTGAAATGTCGGGGCCCATTTGTTGTGTAAGTGCTGCTCTGTCTCAAACCAACTGTGTTAAATATCTTGGTGTACATTTAGGGGATCTTCTCTCCTTTCACTCACATCTTAATATGCTTATTGCTTATGTCCATATTGCGTAAACTTATATTTTGTATTCAAAGCTCTCAGCAATGTATTTGGCACTCGGTTACCCAAATTCATCCATTTAGCACATTGCCAGTCAGCTACGCAGTATTGTATCGTTGTATGGACAGGAACATTTAAAACACATCTCCTAAAGCGCGCACCCAAAAAACGGTACTAAAAGTTAGTTCGATTCCCCGCAAGTTTACAAGACTTGCAATGTTCTATCGGTGCGAAAATTGATTGTTTTGAACCTCATCCTTTCGACCTATGCAAATACCAAATACGATACTTCAAAGTTAGCCAGCGTTCGTAGGAAACACAATGTTTGTCCCTCGATATCGGTAGCCTAGCCTATCCTAAAGATGTTTTTACTTTATGGGCAATTATATATACAATAGTCTAAACAAATTTCTAAACTTGTACTCAATGCCACATGTTTTAACACTCATTTTTAATGAGTGTTAAAAAATACTCGCACACACCCACGCTAACAAACACACAACTACTCTCATTGTCTTTGTAAATCTGTTGATAATTATAACTAAATAATAACCAAGGTAGTAGAGCCATGCTGATTTCAGCACGAACGGGCCGGCTCGACCGGGGCGGTACTACCCTCGCACAGAAAATCAACGTAAAATGACAGCGATCATGCTGTCGTGTTTCGTTGGTGAGTGCGAGACCGGAGGCCCAATGATGCGAAAGCATCACTAGCCCGCCATGGTGTGTGTCACCATGCTGCATTGTTGCATTATCCGCGTTCGCAGTATGGTGACCATCACTCTTGGATTCTGCTTATGCTTTCCATCAGGCAGAGTAGAGTCATTATGGCAGGGTCTAACATAAAAAAAAAAAAAAAATCTACAAAGATAATTTTTTAGTTATCAGAGTCGATGACTGGATATCTGTCACACAGGTTTCGAACCTAGCTCAGACTGCAGCTCTCAATAAGGTTCTGTCTATATTGTACCTATCTATAAATAAATAAAAATAAAAAATGAAATAAAGAATGTAACTGTAGCTTTTAAGAGAAATTAACAATTATTATTATATTTGCGGCGGCTTTTCAGGTTTGGTTTGTATCTCGTTGGGCTCTGACCTCTGTTATTCAATTAGTTGTTGTTCTAACCCGTTCGATAGGAAAGTATTTAAATAAATATACTATGATTTTATTTTCATATTACAGATTACATACGTAGTCATAAGTTAATAACGACTGTAAGATATATAAGAATCAATAAATATTTTGTACTCTGTCTTTGAAAAAGTAGACAGGCAAATACTTATATCTTACCAACTGTAATTATAAAGATTTAGATGGAAGACCTACATTCTATACAGCACCTTAAGGATAGAAGCTAAAAAAATTTTTTGAAAGGTAACGAAGTATTTATTACAAGGGAGGAGCAGTGAAGAAGGTGCGGCAAGGAAGCAGCTTTTCTTTCCTTACCTCCTTATATTGCCGACAGCGCAAAAATAATACACTGGGAGGTTTAGGCAATACCTCCAGCAGGTTGGGTTCGTATAGCTGTCACTGGAACAGGCTGTTGGCGAAATGCCTAAGTCCTTTTATATCAAAAAATATTTTTAGCGTAAACATTTTCAAATTTCACCTAAACAACCAGATTGAACGGCCCTGCTGCCTAATGAAATAGGAAATAGCTTACAATGTAAGTTCCGTACACATTCCTACACCAATTCCCCAGAGTGTAGTGAACCCACATCCTTGCCACTAAAAGAGGCATTAATAGTCATAAACGTACTCACGAAATTTGTAGCACTAATGTCATGCCATTTCAGGACAACTTCTCAGCTTTATTGGATAGTAACACTTATTGTAAAAAGAACTACTTTTAAAACTATAACGGAAATATTGACTTAAATGCAACAATCCATGTTTGAATCATATTAAATGGAGGTGAAGATATAAACGGGCGCAATTCCCGTCACCTAGATTCATAGGTTGCGGGGAGCGTGTGAGATGCAGGCAAACATCCAAGCGGCAGCATGGAAGCCCGGGGTTGTTTGGCAAGCTGTCTAACTAATTGCCACGTTACCGGCGCGTTCTACTCTGTTCCGTTGTTTATGGAATCCACGTTGGTAACGTTTGAAACTTGTGTTAAATAGTTAAATATTTATCTCATTGCCGTTTATTTCAACTAAGTGAATGGCTCCTTCAATTCAGTTTTTAATTCCTATTACGTTGTAATCTATTCTATATTAAGAGGCATTTATATATAGAAACTAGCTGAACCCCACGGTGTTACCCGCGGTTATTGTTGTACCGCGGGACAAAGTTAGTCTAAAAAAAGTAGTCTAAGTTACTCCCTGGATCATCAGCTACCTTCCAGTGAAAGTCTCGTCAAAATCCGTCCAGCCGTTCCAGAGATTACCCGGAACAAACAGACAGACAGACAAAAATTTTTTTAACTACATTTTTTGGTATATGTATTGTGTATATATACATATACATTGATTAAAAAGCTGTTATTTTAATATTACAAACAGTCACACCAATTTTATTTATTTGTACAGATGTAAAGATTAAGGTTAAAATTTATTCATACGGAAAACAAGTCAAAAATGTCTGAGAATGACCGTCAGGGTTGTTTTTTTTTTTGTTTAAAGACCAAACATCGTGGCTCCTCCATCCATGAGCAGCCGGAGAACCGAAACGTCAAAAAAATAAGGCCTTTAGATAGACACAAATGTATTGCTATCTGCTTATTGATACTCATCTTAGTCATAACACTAAAATTATTTTTCACATCGATCAAAAGCGAGCTCATAAATGAGTTTATTATTTTATTTTTCGTCACTTAGATATCGTGGAATAGAAAGCAACTGCGATTACCAGTTTCATTTAAAATTAAATTGAGTAAGTAATAAATTAATTTGTCCCACAGCTTTTGAAAACGGTTGAGTTTTAATTAAGTTTTTGCTGTAACTTTCGTTGTTTATTTTGTTTTGCGTTGTTAGTTTTGTATTTAAGATTCATGGATTGAGGGAACGAGCGAAAGAACACTTCAAAGCATCGTTGATTCCAATCCTCGTAAGTTTAGTACCGACGACGGCGAGACGACAACGACATAATTTTTGAGTCCGGTAAATCAGTTACAACACAGAATGATTTATTAGAAAAGAAAAACTAAAAAGTAATGACGGATCAAGGTCTCCAACTTAGAAAAACTACAGGACTGCTTCAATATCCTATTATTTATTTTTATAAATTGTACCGACTACTTTTCGGTGCCAAGAATTACAATATAATATCCCGCCATAGAGGCACGAACTCTAAGGTGACAGTTTATAATGTTGCTACCCTTCATTAAAGTTATTAAATTATGGTAAGTGAAAATAAGTCATAAGTGTTTCATACACTCACTTTAATTCAATTAACAAAGAATTATTTTTTAAAGGTGACGCTAACAGTAAGAACCGTGAATATCGTTTTAGAATTTACCAAAGTTAGAGAAACAGTTGCAATGTATTTATTAAGTAAATATATAAACATTAATTGTACACTACATTCTAATTAGACAGTAGCGTACAGTAATAACAAAAACATAAAGTTTTCAGTATCTCTACTTGGTTTTTGTGAAGTGCTTAGTAGTTAGTTTTAGTCTCTCCTTCATTGCACACCATGATTGGGAAATATATACAATGTAGAATACAAAGAAAACAGTAATACAATGGGCGGGCTTATCGAAGTCTGCGATCTCTTCCAAAACTTCGTATGGACCGTACCGTATATTACCAATGCTCGTAGTATTTATGTAAATAGTACTAGTATTTGTGAAGCGCATTTACAATGAAGGTTTGAATGCCGTGTACATCATTCAAATTACTTACATTACAATATATATATTTGTCATTACACAATAAAAAAAAGAAAAAATTAAAACCATAACACTTGCTAGCAACGTTTGACTACGGCTTTTCAAATTTGTTTCATACTTTTTAATTCATACTTCATACATAATTCATACACCTGTATTTAGTAATGATGTTGTAGCAACTTTCACTACCACCACCACTACTAATCCTATATCGTGATATAGAAATTCTCGCACCGGTTACAATACATACAACTACACAACATCAAGCTTTGGGTCGCGGTCCACCAGGCATGATCTCCTCGCCTGGTCAGAGGATCTTCCCTTTGTGTTGAAGAGACACAAACCTCCACAGTGTGATAAAATATGGTGAAAGCACTAGACAGTAATTTATTGGAATCCTCTCGAGGTCTCGAGGTTTGTCGATAGGAAATAGTGACAGGCTTGTATACCCTAGAAAGGTAGTCCGTGAAAATCCCAGACAATTCTTGGAAATCTTGGTGTGCAAAGAGAATTACTACTTTTCTGGTTTCAATAAAGGATACTTCACACCTCCGTTTCAGGCCTGCGCTCATTCTGAGCTCTGACTGGGAGAAATTCATAATAATTAAATAACCGAAATGTAATTATTGAGATAAACTGATTTTTTGTTACCCTATTCCTTTGTGTTATTTTTTATGTAATACAAGTATTCGTTTAAAAAAAGTTTACCAGTTTTTGAAACGGCTTTGTACCTGTGTACATATGTGACTTGGGGAACAGTCTGTTCGTTTGCCCATATATCTTAAAAAGTAAGCAGAACTTTTTTGTTTAAAACAACAAAACATCATTTGAAACGAAATTCCTCTATGGCTATAAATAAAACAAATAATTTTCACTTTTACCATAATATTTCTCTTTATATGTGCCCTCTTAGATCTCATTGAACCGAAAGCAACAGGGCCACATAAATATATAATTAAATCAATAATATACACACATCACATAAACTGGATATATATTACTTTGGAATATAAGCATTCTGACTTAGGCAATAAATCATACAGTGTTCCTCGACAGTATGAGTGCCTAATATTAATGGTCTCCTTTGCCGTGGTATGTCGCAATACTTCGATTGTCAGTGTTAGAGAAATAGCCAGGGACGGCGACCCCACACTTTACGCCGATACGTCAGCGTGTCGACTCCGCGCCGTCATCACAAAGTGTTTTCTTTGACACTTCGTTTTATTGGTCTGTTCATGGTTCGTTGAATAGATGATTGTCGGGAATATCACCAAACGAATATACGAGTATATTTCAAATTGCAGGATATATAATTGTATTTGTATCTGTATTTTGACACTTTCTTAATTCTAACATTTTATGTGCGAAAGTAGGTCTGTATGTTACGCGTTCACGGCTAACGGCTTTTACATACACTATTTCAGGCAACAATTTGATTGTACGAAATTAACGTTCTTATCTATTAGAGTTATTACCAGACTGCGAAAGAAAGGGTTATGTTTTTCGAGAGTATGTATGTATATTTATTTCTTTCCACAACTCCACTATAACATTTAAAACGTCAATTTACTTAAAAAAATTAATAAATACTACAAATAAATATTTCGATCATTTTACTACACAATGCCATCTAGCCCCAAGATAAGTAGAGCTTGTGTTATGGGTCCTAGACAACTGATATAAATACATATACTTACATTGTAAATGCATACATATTATACATAGAATACACATAAACTCCGAAACCAATACAATTAAAAAAATATGGTTATTATAATGCAAAATTATAGTTTATTACCCATAAATAATATGACTGTATATTAATGGTTATTTCACTTGAATTGTATTTATATTTTGTCATGATCTTGTACTGACCGCAATATAGGTTTTGAATAATAAAAACCATATAAACATGCTTATAATTGTTTTTCAATAGATGTGAAAACCAGATTGAGGTTAATAATTTTAATTCAAACATTATGAAATTTCAAATTTTAAAAATAAAAGATTTTCTCATTTCTATCGGCAGTCCTAAATACTGCCATTTTTTTAATAAATAATTTCACTTGTTTTTATCCGACTATGCCAAAGCCAAAGAAGGGTTATGGTTTAATGTTTTAGTATTTTTGAATAAAAAGTAGATTATTTTTTCCTAGTTCCTTAAACATGCATTAAAGCGACATATACTAGTTAAAGCCCTTATCTGATACTTAGTGAAAATTTGTACATTGTTGTTTAATGTAAAAATTTATGGATATTTAAGAAATCGATGACTCAACTAATTTGCGACAGCGACATTAGATATATTCGAATAAGTCTAATATCATCGTTGACTACAAAAGTCGGAGTTAAAAGATGAATTCGAAAAGTTTTAAACACGCCTTATTTGATCTTTAAAGAAAGATAGGGGGAACAAAGATAAAATAAATTGTAAAGTTTAGTTAGAGAGTACTTTTGAAAGGATTACGTTTGTGTAGTGGAACCAGTAACGATGGTGAAAGTGAGACGAACACAGGTTAGAAAGAGTTAGTGACTATTCTTAAGATTGAAAGATACACGCTTCAAGCAAGTCAACCCTTTACTGCCACATAGGTGCTTAATTTTATTTCATTCAGAGTTCAAGCAACTCAACAAGATTTACTTAGCACGTTTCCTGCCTAAGTTTCAAACATGTTGAACAATTTCCACAAATAGATTTCACACGGCTGTCAACATAAACATGACACAAAGTAAACAAAGAGTGTCTCTTTTTGACGCGAGTGGCTTCCATGAGAAAGGTTAACAAACACTGGTTTTATTATCAAAACTCTAATAAAATAGTTTAAAAGACTTCATTTTATAAGATATGTTTCTACTTCTTTAATATGAAAAAGAATTATGATATGTTTGTGTTTTAATTTCAATTGCATGCATAATGACTTGGAATGAACCAGACGTAGAAAAATTGTAGCACAATTTCGTTGTGTAAAAAGTAGCTAAGTTAATTATCGAAATCTTAATATTAAAAAAAAGTAAAGTAGCTTAATGCGAAAGTGAGTTTAATATACAAAATACAGAAACTATATGAAGTTGTCAAACAACGTTAATCACTATTATTAGTTTGCTGTAGAAGCGGAGTCTTCAAATGTAGAAAAAGATGTTACCGAGAACTAAAACTATTATTGTTTATGAACGAACGATCTTTACTTAACACAGTTATTTGTGGGCACATCACTATGTCATAGCAGGCCAGGTGCCATTTGTTGAATAAAAACATATTTTTAAACTCTTTGTTGAATAAAACTAAAAAAACACCTTCAATATTCCTTTCTCAGAATTAAATAAAATACGCTTCACTGGTATTCAAATAACAGTAATAAACAAAATAGTCAAACCGAATATCAGAACTCAATTTATACCTAAAAGTAATATGAACCATTATGAAAGGTTTCATAGGGCAGTGCTTTCGCTTACATGATATTTAGTTGAATATATTTTATAGAAGTTTTTAGAATTCAAAATTTATCATTAAAGTGAACTTATTGATTACCTAATTAACGAAATATTTTCGCAGCGTAAATTGATTAATTGTCATGCTTCGCGTTTGCTTATTTGCATAAGAGGAATAAAATTCTAAGAAGTTCAGTAGGGTTGGTTTCAGGATAAATCCACAACCCTACTCATATATCTAAACTTCTATAGTAATATTATAAACGCGAAAGTTTGTTAGTATGGATGGATGGATAGATTTTTGTTACTCTTTCACGCAAAAACTACTTAACGGATTTGAATGAAACTTTCCAGTAATATAGCTTATACATCAGAATAACACATAGGCTACTATTTGCGGGCGGAGCCGTGGGCAACAACTAGTAGTTTATAAATAAACTGGCGAGTACGACTGTTGGCCTTAGCATACAACGAGAGGTTAAAAAACTGACGTCACATAAGTGACCTTCACTTTGCTTAGCGTGTGTTGGCAACTATTATTAGTGTTGGTGTATAACTGTTAAGATATCTAGGCTGTTGAGGGTGATGTGTATGTTAAACGTGATGAGACTGCTCATGAGACTACTACTAAGTGTATCGTTACAATATTGATTGTGTCGAATTCGTTGCCTTTCACAGGAGTGAAGTTGGTTGGTGGCAGCAGAGTCGCCAGCTACCGGTATTGCAGAACTTTTCCTTGCTCATCGGCGGCGCAGCTCTCGTGTAAATTACTTTTGTTCTTCAAATAATTGTCGCCTTCCGACTGTATACTTTTAGACTTTATAAATATACATATACATTATATTTTATTACATTTATTTGTAAGTTTTTCTTTAATTCTCACGTATCTGATTCTATGTGATTGATGAAAACAATTATTTAATTATATAGCAATAAGTACATTTGACATTATGAAAAACAAAATATAGGCGCATACCGACTTGCATATTATGTAAAACATTGATTTTATTTTGATATATTATAAAAAATGAGTGGGGAAAAAAATGCTTTCAAAGCAAGTTATAAACATAGCATATTAGAAGTATAATATATTTTTTTTTTAAAGACCATACTGCATTACACATATACCATACTACATAGCGTAGGGACGTGTCGCCACGCCGACAACTGAGACCTGCGCATTAGATCTCAAGGTAGTAGAGCCACGCTGATTTCAGCACGAACGGGCCGGCTCGACCGGGGCGGCACTACCCTCGCACAGAAAATCAACGGAAAATGACAGCGATCATGCTGTCATCGTGTTTCGTTGGTGAGTGCGAGACCGGAGGCCCAATGATGCGAAAGCATCACTAGCCCGCCATGGTGTGGGTCACCATGCTGCATTGTTGCATTGTCTGCGTTCGCAGTATGGTGACCATCACTCTTGGATTCTGCTTATGCTTTCCATCAGAGTAGAGTCATTATGGCAGGGTCAAATATATAAAAAAAAAATGTTTTACTTCAAAAATATAGACATTTTTACCTTATATGAAAATCCATCACAAGTTTTGTTAGAATCATCTCTCTCTCTCCACACTAATATTTCAACTACGAGTATATGTATGTAAATTACGTCTTGAAACCAATACATGACAAGTTTAAGCAATACACTTCTTATCTAGAAGTCTGCTATGCTTGTTGAATATCAAAAACTCTATAACATCTTCTCAAATAGTCTGTGGAACAATTTTGTCTAGAACATGTATAATCAAGTTTGACATGAATTTACGTAGAGAAATATATTACGTTCATAAATAAGTGTTTTATAATCATGTATTATCGTAAAAATTGGAATTTAAATGTATAAAAAGTAAAATGTAATTTGCAAACTCTGAAATTGATAATGGCAGAACTGTCCAAAAATAGTTATTTATTTATTATCATCATCGTAATTTATTAGAACATTTTTAATACATAATTATACTTGTTGGTAAAAATTATTTAACTTATGACTCATCGGTAGTTTTAAAAATCTTTGGTAGAGCAAAAAGTTTTTAAACTTTCAAACAAATTATAATTTAATGGGTAATGCTTTCATAAAAAATATAATTTATTTTTAATCGAGAACAATGAACTCTCTAATATGTAAAACTTATAGTAATAGTATCGAATATTGCAATGTCAGTGTTCTCAATTCTGTTGACTGAAATTATTTGTAGTAAACTAAATAAACAGCTGATTCGAACATTTTCTATTGCTCTTTCAATAGTTTTCTTCGACCAATATCAGCAATTTATACATTAATTGTAATAAGTGGATCATATTACGACAATATTGTATACTCGTATAAGAGTTAGGGAATACATTACTACTAAATATAGAAGAAATATGTATAATAATAATATAAATTGCCTCGACTGTATGTAATCATTTATGTATTTATGTATTAGATTTAGGGATTATCGATCGATCGATTTTAGTACGAGAAGTTAAAACTTTGTATTCCTTTTTACAACGAAAATATGGGAATGGAGAATGGAGGACTAAGAAATTTGGCACAGTCAAAGTTTATATATGGTGGAGGAATGCACAAAGCTAAAAAAAATGAAAACTCTAATGAATATTGGTTGAATTTTGACCACTGGGCGACCGCTAGTTTTTTACTATTACCAATAACAAGCTGACTTGGATGTCAAAATATAGGTACATGAGAGCTGATCAATAAAAGAAAAGAAGTGCACATTAAACTGTCAAGCGCTAGCAATGAGATATTTCAAACCGACTTCAGACAGAGATATCGTCAGATCTGAAGAAAAATATATCACAAGAGCAGTTTTCGTAAGACGGTCTTCCGTGCCGCAGTATGGACCGTGCCAGATGTACCGCATGATATCAACGTCGAACCTCCTACAAATGAAGAAGAAGCGAAAGCAGTTCTCTCGCTCTAATCTAGTAAAGCTCCAGGACTCGATCTCATAACTGCGGAAAGGCTAAAAGCCGACATAAATTTTACCGTTGAGGTACTCACACTTTTTATAAAGAAGATCTGGATGAGTGAAGAGCTTCCAGATGACTGGAACAAAGGGTTTTTTTATAGCAGGCCAAGTGACCTGAGCCAGTGCAGCAATTGGAGAAGCGTCACTTTGCTCTCGGTACATTCCAAGGTTTTCTGTAAGATCATCATGGACAGAGTATCGGAGGCTATTGAACCCCTTCTGCGCAAAGAGCAAGCAGGCTTCCGCCCAAATCGTTCGTGTGTCAACACCCTGCGCATCATTCTGAAACCTGGCGACGCACAGTTGCAGATGAGGCGAAGAAGGTCGGGAAGACTTGGACCGAGATGAAATGCGAGGCTCACGACCAAACGCGATGGTGGATTGCTGTGGACGCCTGCTCCATCTAGAGGACATAGGATATAGGACCTTAAGTCATAACAAGCTAAAATTAAAAATTTCAAAAACCCTCTACGTAAGCAAACATAGCTAAGAACCATCGTAAAAACTGGCTCACTCAAATGAAAAAAAAACGCATCGGAATCAGTCTATCCATTTGAGAGCAACGATGCTACAGACCGACACATACACACACAGACAGACAGACATCGTCATCAAACTTATAACACCCCTCTTTTTGCGTCGGGGGTTAAAAACACTTCAAAGTCCCTAAGCTAAAGCTAAGGCTTACCATAGACTATAGCACTTATAGTCCGAGATCCTTGGTATAAATTTTACAAGTTATTACTATCAAGTTTATTTTCCGTGAGTGGCTTCACTTTGATGAGAGGCCCACCTCTCACCTTACAAAAATTTTCGGTTGTGGTAGCTGACAGGGATAGCAGGGACAAAAAACTTTTGAGCGTAGGACCGGGATAACGTATCACGTAATTTGTAGCACAATGTAGCTGTTAAATTATATATACGGTCATTCGGTTACTAATGTATTGCACTTCATTTATGATAAAGTGGGCACGTAAAACGATATCTTTTAAAAAAAAAACCTGAACATCTCCCCTTAGGTATACTTCTTACTTACAAAGAAGAATATAGCGGATAGAAAATATCAACTAGTGAGTTATTAAATATTACTAACGCATGAAAAGTAAACCATTTTTATCTCTATCCATACAAATTTATGTCTGTAAGTACAATATTGCTGACAAAGCTATACTGTTTCTTAAACAAAGAAAACAATAATATCGTTGTTCGTGAAATTATGTATATTTTGTAAGCATTATTAACTATCGAACATCATTGCTGGTTATAATACTGTTTGACTTTTGTAAACAAATAATAAACACAAACTAATTCATGAGTGGTAGTTACCTACAATATTTATTGCTTCTATGAATAAGAAATTTTAACGAGACTTTTTTATTTTATGCTAACAACAATGTGCGATGTATTTTATTCAACAAAGTTTCATTGACTGGCCTTGTTAATTTGGTACCATATATGTTTAAATAGTATACAGTCAAAGTGATGATTGCACATATGTATCATCACAAATAAACTAATTCGTCTGGTTAGTATTTCTCAATACCTAATGTATTTGGCAGTTTAAACATTATGCCTTGTAAAATTAACGTCTTCTAATAGAGATCAGGAAAACTGCGAAAGTTTATATTTAATGTTCATATATTCTAACTCTATCTTAATTATAACACTAACTATGGACATCACAATGTATTGGAAGATTTCAAAATCAATGGCTCCAAGGACTTTTTGAATAAATTCAGCAATACTCTAGGTAACGCATAAATGAAATTTATCTTTATACCAAAATTTACCCGATTTCCTGAATTAGTGTTTAGAAAATCATTTTTTAAAAGGAAATATCTAATTAAAAATTTACTTGACGAACTGCATCGAATCGATCAATCATGGTTAATTTCTATTAAAGTATTATTTAAAAAAACGTAGGTATATATTATTAGGAAGTCAATTCTGACTGAAGTTGGTTCTGAATGGTTGACAAACGGTATAGAAATATAGACGATCACAATAGGAGCAGAATAGACGAGATATGAGAGTGTGGGCGTTCACGAGGTCCTTAGAATATCTAGGAAAGGCAAGCCCTACCACGGGATTGTAACAGAAAGTTTAAAAATGATTGTACTGATAGTACTTTATATTTTTCTCATACAAATTTTACGGGAATCGGTAAATTAAACAGGTTCTAATTGAAATGTACAACATATATTCTTGTACATAATTAACAGAGAATCTTCAGCATCCCACTGCTGGACATAGTGATAGAACAGACGTGGGCGCGTGGAGTAGAGCCATGTTCAGATGATAATCGCTCAACACTTGTTTTGCTAATGCGCGTTTACAACTATATGTAATTTCATTCTAGAAACGCGCGGTAGCATGTGTATTGCAAGAATAAAATTACATGTAGTTGTAAACGTGCTCAACGTGAGTTAGCAAAACGCGCGTTGAGCGCTCATCATCTAAACATGGCTATGACTTTGCTGAAAATGACAACGCAATTTTACATATTTACACTTCTTTCTAGTATAAGAAAATTATTATTATATTTCCAACTCCTCCTGTCTTCTTCCGATTAATGTCTTTGCGGATTCAAAGACCGTTTAATTTTTCCTAGGACTTCCAGAGTGTCATAACTCGGTGTATTCGTGGGTCAGTGCTGTGGATCCTGAAGTACAGGAATTACAGTAATGGGCGTGTGGGCTGGATTAATATAAGAAAAACAGTCAACGATTTGTAGTAACATATATTTGAATTATACTGATGACTTTGACACTTCAAGGAGTGTACGCCAAACTAAAATACTTAAACATAGTATAATTAAGAAGAAAATAATTTGTTGTGGAAATCCTCATCCATCTTAGAACTAGGCCGATAGTTTTAGTTACTCACACTGGTTACACCAAATGGCTAAACATTTAAGTTATGAGGAAGTACAGTGCTCAAATAACTCAAAATTAAGTATTCTTCCAGCAAACTCTGAGTGAAGAAAGGACATTAGAGAAATGTAAGGGCACAGTAATGCATACTTAGGCATCGGTAGAGAAACGAATATAATCAAATAATAATATGGACATTGATTTATACATATATACGGGCCTATATGGGCTTACATAAAAATCTTATTCCTTTATTTTGTTTTACTACCGATCTGTGTTCATAATTTAATTTTATCTGATACTTCTTCTTTTATAACTTGATGCATTACTAGTCTATATATAATTTGAAGAAAAGTTAAGCTAGGGATATTGAAGTCAGCAGAGTACGTACATTAGCAGAAAGATCAATACTCATTGAATTATTTCCATTGTAACATGGCCAGAATGCTAATATTCCGCACATATTAAGATAATACTCTTTACTTTAGTCGAGTGCTATATTTATATATTTATTCATATACATTATATACGATTACGAATACGGTTTTTATACATCTATCTTTCTAAAACTTTAAAAATCCTCTTATCTTCTTGAAAGATTTCTAGAGCTTAATAAGAATAGGCGGAGAAACTAATTGAAATTACGATTTAATATATATTACATAATGATTCACAATTTAATTTATTTCTTATTTTACTACTATTACTATTATATATTATGTAGCTCTATTCTTAGTTGCACTTCACTATAAATGTAATATTTATTTTTCAGACAACTTACACACAACGTCATCTAGCTTCAAACTAAGCAGAGCTTGTATAGTGATAGTTTGATAGAATACCTATAGTTTTTTTTATAAATACATGCATATTATACATAGAATATATCCAAATTCCGTAACACACAACGTAACTGTTGGTTCGACCAGGAAATCGAACCCGAAACCTCAAGCACAGCAGTCGCAAACGCTTCCACTGCGATACCGAGACAGTCTATTAATACAAATATACGTATGGTCTGAAACTACTACTATTCTAATACTCATTAATCTAAAACATTAATCAGATAAAAAAATAAAATCATTTGGCCCGTGTTTCCATTCGTAAGGCAAGCATTCCGTAAGGGCGTAAACTGAGTTGACCAACTCAGTTTACGCTACGTCCAACAATTTTATTTTTTTGTCTGATTAATGTCTTAGATTAATAAGGGAGATGGGTGTGATAACTTTAATCTAGGACCTATTGAATTATTTTTTAGCTTTTAGTACATTATTTTCAATAAAACAAGTTTTTAGTTTTTAATTTAATTACGTAATATTTCTCATCTGTGTTCTACTAGTCAAGCCCTTTTATTTGATATCCTTATAGTGGTAGTCGTAATAAAATGTGTAAACCACCATTTCGTAGCGGGGCCATCTTGGATTTTAATTTTTCATAGTGAACTGCGATCTACTTGTCAAGTTCTTTCATTTGACCCGTATTCACCCAAATTGAGGTAGTCGTGATAAAATTTGTAAACCGCCATTTTCGTTCTAGTGACAATTTAGTGAAACAGAATTTGTTTCATTAAATTGTCACTAGAACTAAAGGCGTGTACCAAATTTCCGATCAATCTGTTAACAGGAAGTGGGTCAAATTTCAATTAATATATTTGCCCAAACAAACGAACAAAAAACAAACAAACAAACTGGGCAAGTTAAATAAAACCGTTTAAAAACAATACAGTCGTACTGAGAACCACTTCCTAATAGTCTTCAAAAAATGTAGTCATTTTTATGTATATTTTCATCATGTCTTAAATTTATTTTCATTACGTTTTAAAGTACTTTATTTATTGCTGTTGTTAGTAAATATAATTATACTGATATCATTGATGATTTTTGTCGATGCCCGGTCAGTTACTACTGATTCTGTCCCATGTCTGTGTATAATACGCCCCAACTAGCTAAACTAAAATCAGTAATTGCAAAAAAAAATAACATCATCAGAAGCACGTGCGTATTTGGGACAAATAAATTTTGTATACTATGTGCACACATGATAAACTTAAATTAAAACGGAAAGGGTATATAAATATGTAAATGATCTAAGAAAATATATCCTATGCACATCAATGCTAATCACGGGAACCAGTGAACCGATTTTAATAGAGTCTCACCCTTCTGAAAGTAATTCTTCGAATAAGATGCGTGACTTTAAAACTTCGGGAACGTTCGGCGTATGGAAATGCCGAAATTGATTTAACGTATGTTTTATTGATCAAGCAGTCCTGCCACTCACTCGGTTACTCAATTTTCTTTCATGTGGTTGACTGTGATCTATTTTCGCACATGTTCAGTTCTCATTATAAGCAAACAAATTATAAAATTATGTTACCTGAAAATGTATTTATTATAAAATTTTCGCATTTAAAGTAATCACTTTATTATCAGAAAAAAATATAGATATTAAATAAATACTAAGCTTATTGAAGACTTCAGCATTGGTATTGAAGTTTCTAGTTAACTTTAATCGTAGAATTAGAATATGCTTTGTAGTAATGAGAAAAGAAGGTTCATCATGACTTAAATATTATTAATAGGATTTTGTGTTGCGGTAAAGCAAGACCTAATAACATTACAACATGGCTTTTAAGTCAGACAGCAATTAATTTAGTACCAAAACATAGGATCACAGAGAAACAAACATTTTCAAAACTGACCACAGATTAACAAGTTGTAAAGAATTCTATCAAGGAAAACCGAGAAAACAATTTTTAAATAAGAGAATATATTTGAAAATACATTTTTAAATTCACGGACGGCTCACAGTATTTTCTCAGTAACGGCTATTTTTTGTTATAACATCTAAAACAAGCTTCTAATGAAAATAAGACTTAATAAAAACATTTTAAACTGACTCCGGTACGTAGGCATTTTCATCTAAAATAAAAGGTATTTTAGCTTAACGTCAAATTCTATTGTACAATTAAATATCATGTACTATATAAAGTGATACAGTGAAAATAGGTATCTACCAAATTTTAGTAATTCAATGTTTTTATGTGGCTAATAAAAATGTTTAACATAAAAACCCATCGTATGTATATAAAAGTATTTCGATACATATTTTTTATCGTCCACAATTACGTTCAACTTTTTAGGTGGATTAGAATACGTATAGTTTCGCAAAAAATATCAAAAATCATAAATTTACTCCTGAAAGTTAATCCCTATTTCAACCTCGTAACTCGAATCGACTTTATTTTCTTTAAATTTTTCGATTACGTTATATTTTTGTTCATTTTGAATAGTTTTGCGCTGATATTGATTCATTTTTTTCCAAATAATGTTTGCACTAGTCTGAATTAATTGTTTAGTCTATAACTATAAGGACAAGCAACGCATCTATGAGTTAATTTTACAAAAGTTCCATCAGTTGGAATAAAGCAGGGCTTAATCTGGGTTACATTTTATTGGGTACGACCCTTTGTTTACACCACGTTGTGCATACCAAGTGTGGATAGTTGCCGAAACTCGTACGACGGGGCAACGCGTAGGCGTCGTTAAGCTCATTAGGACACCGGTGACCAAGTTTGGTACAATTCAATCAGAATGACTGTCAGTTACTGAAAAAAATATTGTTAGTTTTTTTACTGTATACACAGGTTTCAATAGTCATAATAATAATAATTTATTTATTGCTCTTTCAATATGGAACAGTTTGTAACAATTATACCTTTGTGAGAGACTGGTGTCTATATTAGTAAAGCTTGTGATACAGATCACTAGACTCCCATCTCTTGGATCCGTAGTCATTGTCTTTAAGTTACGGAGATAAGAAACTTTAGACACTATAGATATAGAATACTATAGTTTGTGTTCACTCGCAATGTTATCCTGATCACAGTATATTTACAAAAAGCGGCCAAGTGCGAGTCGAACTCGCCCATGAAGGGTTTCATAGCAGCAAGTAACATAATATAAAAGTTCTTGTAGTTCCTTGTAACTTTAATTGATGTTTTAATAATAGTGTACTTTATGCGGCTTACGATTAATAACGTATTAAAAAAAACTTAATAGATCTCGTTCAAACCACTTTTCGGTGGCAGTTTGTATGGTACATATTTTTTTTTTTTTTGTCATTCTCTTATTTAGAAGTTACAGAGGGGACACACACATTTTACCACTTTGGAAGTGCCTTATTCCTACGTTCCTTATGGAGCGTAAACCAAAAAACTGTTAGAAACCTGGTAATGAATTGATCAAATGTTTTTACAAATTTGAAAACGTTAATGAAGTTATAGCAATAGTACAGTTATAGTTTCATCCTAAATCAAGATTTCAACATAGTAGGTATAACTTCATGAAATACATGAATTTACCAGTTTTAAGAATCAGTCAGAAATGTGTGGGTGTACTTTGTGTCCGTTTTATGTATGTTTGTAAAGTCCCCGCAACACAGGATATATACTCTTCATGAGGGAGTGGTCTCTAAAAAAAATGTGTAAAATAAATCAAAACAAGAGAAATTGATATCAATGTTTTACGACACAAATACCTATTAAATTTGGAAGTGGGTATATTGACTTTAGAACCGTTTAAACGTAACTGAAATATTATGTTAGGTGCCAAGTAATGATTTATTCTAAAACTTTTTGCTACTTTTATAAATTTTACAAAACTCAGGGCTTAATCGTAACGACTATATTTACAAAGTACTATGTGATAATCATACTTTAAATGAGGCTTATTTCGTTTCTGTTCTCTGTTTCTTAAATATCCAGCCTTAATTTCTTTTGTTAGCAAAGATGCGGGTGGTCCTAATAATTTAATTTAAGGAATTAAGGGCGAGCTTGCTATATAAAATTAATGTAGATTTTTTTTCATTATCACATTGTAAGCCAGACAGAGAACTTTAGGTAATTGTATCGTCTACACTCTTTATATGAATTACAAAATATATCAATAAAATATATAACAAATAAACCAATCTAAAGATATCTCGCCGTTTATTTTACTAAACAGTTTGTTATATCTGCAAAAGAATTAACTTTGTATGTATAAATAGAACAAATCAATCTCTGTTAATATGTGTTAATATTGGATGTGGATAGTCACCGTTACTTAGTTTATTTTTATATGTTATAAAGTATGCAGATTTTTTGCAGTTTATTCAAAAGAGTACTAAATGAAAATAACAATAACCTAATTATTATTAACTATAACCTAATTTTGTCTTGCATTTTTTTTTGTTTTTTTTTTGTAGTTGATAGTAATCCATTTACAGATTATCCGATCCGATATCGGTGCCGGGCGCCGATGCAATATCTGAGGAATTAAAATGTATGAAATATGTATCGATTTTTCATATTGTGCGGCCCGATATCAAATATCGGAATTGACCCATACATACATTTTACTTTCTTCGGTATCGGATCGTATAATCTGAAAACGCTTTAAGAGTCCAATGAACAAAAGTCTATCAGAATTATCAACTTACAAGTATGAATTTGTCTTATGCAATAAATATAATATTCTGAAGTGTAACCCAAAAGCTACTTACATGTATTACCGTTTTCGATACAGATTAACAGCTCGATAAGCCTACTGTTAATACTTAATGTAATTAACTCCGAGTAAAACATGATCATACATCTAATGCCTACGCCGTGGTTTTTGTACGACTTTGATCTCCTTTGCACAATTTCAAACCATTAAATATAATATATAATAGAAAGATAAAAGATATAATATAGAATGTGCCATACTGTCTCTGAAATGGGCTGTCAGGTATTACAATGACAGGAAAACGCCTGTATACGCGTGCCTCCTCGATATATCAAAGGCGCTTGATCTGGTTTCCTACGATATTCTTTGGATGAGGTGTAAAAAACGTACCAATAAATTGTCAACCAAATCATATCAAACCCAAAAGCACTTACATCAAATAACCGTCTATACCTCTTAACCGTTTACCACTCTCATTTAGCAGCTATTTTACAAGAAAGAGTACCTCAAGAGCTAATAAACACTCATAGGTATGTGTATGGAGACCAGATCAATCAGGTACGATGGGCGGGGATAGTGTCTGAACTGTATGAATTGGAGTGTGGATTGAGGTTTGAGCTCACCTAACCTCTTCAATCTTTACATCAACGAACTGATCGAGACAATCAGCAGAGAGCGCGTTGGCTGTTACATTGACGGAATATGTATTTACATAACATAACATCAGCTACTGATCATATGGCTCTGCTGAGTGACTCGGTCTGTGGTCTCAAATGACGATTGCCATCTATTAAGAATTTGCAGAGCGTCACGGATTAGTTTATAATGAAAAGAAGAGTGAAATCATGGTCTTTAGGGCTGGCGATCGATGCTGGACAGTTAGTACTCCAGTCGAACTGTATGAGACATCATTAACGAGAGTACACAAGTTCAAATACCTCGGGCATTTATTGACCGCGGACCTTAGAGATGATGAGGACATTAAACGGGAGCGGAGGGCGCTGTCGGTCAGAACTGATATGTTTGCACTCGCAGGCTTGCACGTTGTGCCTTATCGGTTAAAATAACTTTATTAAGTGCATACTGCACATCTTTTTGCACGTGCAGCCTCTGGGCTAACTATACTCAAGGGGCGTACAGCGCTCTTCGTGTTCAATACACTAAAGCGTTCCGGGTCTTAGTGGGGCTGCCCCGGTATCGCAGCGCATCAGGGATGTTCGCAGATGCCAACGTGGATTGTTTCTACGCCACAATGCGCAAGAGATACGCTTCCCTGGTGGGGCATGTGTGGTCCAGCCCCAACAACATTTTAAAGTGTGTAGCGAGTAGACTTGACTGCGTGTATGTGAGTCGTTGCTGCAGGCTTTGAACTTCGGTGGTGAGTCTGTAGCGGTGACTGGTGTGTACGGGTCAAGTAGTTCTTGTTTTGTTTTATTTTAATTATTATTTTGTGTGTAAAACTAGAGTAGGTAAACTAACATAGTCTTAAGAATAAATGTTACTACCAGCATGAGTCACGTTGCTTGATTAAATATATATATTATTATTATTAGATAACAATAAGACAGAGTATGAGATAGGTTATCATACGGATACGGGGAATATTTAAAAACAATCCCAGTTGTCATTTTATTTATCCACGCTCAGCGGACTCAACAATAAATGGTACGTGTAATAAAGATTGCCATTTTTATTTACATGTCAGAAGAAACAGGGTTTTCTCTAGGCATTATTGTTCCTAGTAAACCTAAGAGAGCGGACTGTCATTGGCTTTTATGATTGTATTGTTACACCGTAAGAAGACTCAAGTTCATATTAGATTTACCTTAGTAACTAAATATGTGATACAAAAATATTCAGATTGGAATACAAATAAAAGTATTTAATAAGTATATAACTATATATAGCCCTAAGACGAACAATCGTCAAAAGATTTATCGAAAATGCAGCTAGTCGATTAAATAGTCAGAGGGTAGTAAAGTTTTGTGTTTATAGATGTGATTTGTTACATTAATGCCAATACTTCTTTGTTTTTGCTCTAGCATTTGGGTGCTTCGCTGCTCGTTTCTACGCCATTCAGGCTATTTTTGTAAAACATTAACAATTTGTCAGGTCATTTATTTATAACATGACAAACTCTAAACAGAGGAATTCAACAGCTCTGTTGATGCTGCCCTGACTTAAAACTGTAAATATAAATTAAACTAACGCGTTATGCCCAAAATGACATGCTCATAATAAATATTTATAATCTATTATCTTTTGGAATTTTATAAACATGTACTTTATGCTGTTCTCAAGTGCATCGAAATCAAAAATATTGCCCATAAACCGATTCAGAGAAACACCCCCCTAATACTTTTTAAAATGCATTTAGTTCCTCTCGTATTAACACTTTTTAGGATTAAAATTGTTAATCAAGAATATCTTATTACTCTGAAACGTACGCTATTTTATCCTTTATTATATAAATTTTAGTGTCTTTAAATCAACAAATGTATCTTTCCTATGGGTTTGTTTCTATTTAAATCATGCTATTAAATGCAAACGTAGTGTGGGACACTCTCCGGCCAGGTGTCGGCAAGTGGGGCATAGGAAAGCTGATAGCGACGGGATGCAAAAGGCAACGACCGGACTCTGTGGATCTTTGGGAGAGGCTTATGTGTAGCACTGGATTCAAAATGATGATGATTTAATGAAATGGTTATGATTTTAAGAACTTAATAAAAAATAGAACTTTGTTATAATAATTTACTCGCACTTTGTGGCATAGACAGTCTAGATCCACTTCACGGTTTCGCTGTTTGCAGATTAGAAGAACTCACGACTCGCTACTAAATATATCTTTATGGTTCTACTTTATAGGACATCCATACGTTAATACAGATATATTAAAGATAGATCGTTTTTTTTTCATTTTTTTTTATTTAAAAAAAACTTGTTATATTTTTTAAATAAATATGTTTTTTTTTTGGTATAAGTTCTTTTTAAATAATCCTTAATAATATAAATAAATAATTTATAGAAAATGTGTGTACGATCTCCAATAACCACATAAATCATCATACTTATTTATTTTGACACTTCTAATGACATGTTGAGTCATAAATAAAATAAACGAGAATATAATAAGGTAAACAATAACTTCAAACTAAAATTGCCATAAACAAAGTATTCACGAATATAAAGGAAAAGATTTGCGTTTATTTTTAGCAGTCCTGTGGTAGTAGCTGTTAGCTTAAACAAGGCTTTAAACTTTAATATTTAATTAAGAAAACAATTATAGAAGGTGTCGGGGTCTTACTCAAAAATATTTGGCGACAATAAATAAGCATTGTTCCTTGCCAGATATTATTCAGAGAGAACCCTGACCTAAATTTTATTGAAGTAATTAAAATTCTCTCAATGTTTCGTCTTTAGAGTTTATCTGGGAATGAAAGAAAAATTCTGGAAATATCAGTTACTTGACGTCTTCATGAAAGGACTGACAGAATAGATGAATAAATTGTTATTTTCAAGTTGAAGAAAAGAGTACTTAGTTATGAAGAAGGTGACTGTGCTAGCCTGCCAGTGCGATAAAATGAGACACAAATATAGATTTTAAAATACATAAAAGGGATGATTAAAACTAAACGAAGCAATTGTATCAGTGAAACTAACTTCAAATCAAAATTATACGCGGAAATCAAACCGTCGGGCCAGTATGGTATAGTAGTTCAATTCAAACGTCCAAAAGTCAGAAACATTTTTTATAATACTAGCTGACCCACGCAACTTCGCTTACGTCTCTTATTGCCCGTAGCGTGATTATTTTCCCCGTTATTGAAACATTTTTCATTGGTGCTCCGCTCCTATTGGTCTTAGCGTGATGATATATAGCCTATAGCCTTTCTCGATAAATGGGCAATCTAACAGTGAAAGAATTTTTCAAATCGGACCAGCGGTTCCTGAGACTAGCGTGTTCAAACAAACAAACAAACAAACAAACTCTTCAGCTTTATATATTAGTATAGATTTAGTAACGGAGTAGCTCACACCTGGAACACATCTGAAAAATATGTAGTGTTCCCTTAAGCAGGTGAGCAGGGAAATACACGTTTTTATTTATCTGATCTGATCAACACCGATTTACCGCTTACAATTTTCTCCACTTTTTGTGGCATTAGCCCAATCAGTTCTCCCAGGCGGACCGCGTGATTTGATGATTGAATTTGTTATTGGCTAGCAGCAGTTCGATTCATTGGATGAAGAGACATATTACATTTCAATCGAGATGTCTATTTTCTGTTATCTTATTTTGAAAATTTATTTGGCTTCATAAATATGTATTATTTTCTTCAAGTCAACTGTAATTTGTGTGATTGTAAAGAATGGAAACTACATAAGAAACGAACTCAACAAACGTACGAGTTGTCGGAAACGCGGCAAAATCAACAGCCACCCTATCCTTTTCTATTTTATTAAGTTGCGAATTCAACGATCAATTTTCTAAATAAAGTTAGTGTTATTAAATAATTGACTTCTTTCTTCTTCTTCATCAGCTGCTTAAAATAATATATTTTTCCTCCTGGTCAGCTACTAGTTATTCATATTAAATAAATAAAGGGTTTGATTCGTAAAGGCTCAACTTTACCAAGAAACGGTTTATTAAATCTATCTGAGTCATTATTTATTTATATTACATTTAATTTGTAAGCATTATCTTTACTTATTTGTCTTTACATAGCCTTAGCTATGAAAGCAATGTGTAGGAATAACCAGTCTTAATTAAGCACCTTTGTGTATTGATTATATTAAACACAAATCAAATTAAGGAAGATAGGTCAAGCGATGGCCTCTTTGTAATTCAATCAATGGTATAGGATCGCATGGGTAGTCAGTACTAACACGGCATGCTTCATAAACTCGGTAAATATAACTACAATCCAGACTAATTTCATAAATGCAAAATTAACTCTGTCTGTCTGTTTTACTTTCATGGCTTAACCACTACATCGATTCATATGAAATTGGGCATGGGTAAACTTTGATTCCTTAGGAAAGACTTAGGTTAATTTTTATCACCATTACCGACATACCCGAGAGCGGAGCCGCGTTCAAAAGCTAGTTAATACTATTTCAGTGGAAATTTACCACATATTCAGCTTGAGAGTGTAGTAATCAAGAGGTGACTAGGCAGAACTACGAAGGGAGTAAACTACGTTAGATAACATCATTGCAAAGAGAAAACTTAAAGCATACCCTATACCTACCAATTCCTCAGGCCAGTGTAGTAGTATCACCTATCAACTGAACTAAGGACTCCCCCAAGGAGCGCCAACCGTCCCGGTCTTGGCCGGGATAGTTGGCGTTTACTCGTTGTCTTCATTAGCCAAAACCTCTTTCGTAAGAAGAGGCCTATATCGGAAATGCCTTTTTTGTTTGTATATTCTTTAAATAATATTTAAAATTTTATAATTAACAGTATAAACAAATTTTACACAATTTAAACTCTCGATTGTCGGCACTTGTTGTAATACATTCTAGAATAAAACTCAGGTGTAAAATAAAATAAAATAGTGGAATAAGTACAAGTGAGTGTTATTCTAGAAATTTTACACAACTTATAGTCATTTTTTTAGAAAACAAGGAGAATATCACAAGCTAGCTGGAGCTATGATGTTCTCCTTTTTGACATGACAATGTGATTGTTTTTTATATCGATTATAGCGGTCCAGAAGTAAAGTGTCTGTTGTTGATTGTAGAGAGAAAGTCGAGCAATTTAAAAGTGCATAGTAAGTCAAGTGGCTTTAGCAGTAATTTCCGTAAACGGGAATATTAATATTTACTAAATTTGTATAAAAAGGGTGTTTGATTCCAATGTTTGTAAGCAATGAATATTTTACAAATAACAAGCATAGGTCACCAAGTAATGAAATTAAGATGCTTGATTTCATGTTATCCCCTCCGCAGGATTAACATATAAACGAACACAATGTACGTTTATTTATCTATTTATATTATTATTTATTGAAATAATGTCTTTTGCATTTGTGAATATTTATTGGATTTTAAAAGAGACGGTGATCCCTGGGTTTGTTTCGTCCTTTCTTCTCAGGGCTAGTCCAGTAAGGAAAGGCCGAACTCATCTGCTCAAAAAAAGATTAACTTGCAAAAGTGTTTATGTAACCTAATTGCAGAATAAATAATTACATTTCATTTCATTTCTAAATATCCAAGTAATATTTAAACTTCATAAAATACAAGTAATATTTAGTAATGATTAAAACTATTTAGTACTATTAGCTGTTGTGTTAAAACCCTGAGTACAGTGAACTAAATAACAGATTAAAAAACAAAAAAGGTGTTACAACTTTAATGTTAACAAATACAGCTGCTAGTTATTAAGTAATACTAAGTTATGTTCTTGACATTTAGAAACGTCATCTAATGCATCAAAGTTTGTCTCTTTCTTTTTTTATTTCGTAATTGGTATGAAATTAAGTACATAGATATTTTCATGATTGTATCTTTACAATATACCTTAATTGATTTAAATATCCCCACAATTATTGTAACTGGAAAATAAAATTTTTAATAATATTTTTTATTGATTTTATAATCACGTTCTGAGAGCAAAACATAACAGCTCATATAAATTCTATTATTTTAATGAAAATATCGAGTTTAATGTAAAATGTAGGTTACATACGTATATTTTATATTATACTGTATCGTGACAGACAAGAACTTACCTTTTATGCTAACAAGATCCAAGAAAAAAATATTTTTAAACACAATTTGTTCAGTACTTATTTTATTAGCACAGTGAGTTTCATATTCCGTACGCAACAGTCGAAAAGCACTTATTTGATAAGTCGTAAGTTCGTAATCATAAACACTCGTACGTCACGTAGACGAGCTACGACGTAGCGGTTGGGTAGGTGGCGTGTCTACGGAGAGACCGGCGAACGATGCGAGGTCCCGTTAACAACTGAGCGCGGACACTGCAACGCTCGCTCTCCCGCCCGGATGCAAACGTGCCTCGATATTTGATATTTATTTTTTTGATATTTATTTTATTTATTTATAATTACATATAAGTTAGCATATAACAATATTAGTGTTGGGGACCTCCTTTTAAGCTAGGGTTGCTTGTGTCAGGAGATCCCACTCTTCCATAGCAAACATAGTGAAACTTATACATATACATTTATACATGTATGTGTGTGTGTGTGTGTGTGTGTGTGTGTGTGTGTGTGTGTGTGTATGTGTGTGTGTGTGTGTATGTGGTATGTGTGTATGTGTGCGTGTGTGTTCGTGTATTTGGGATAAGTGGATTTTGAGATAAGTGGATGAGTGAACCACTAGCATACGTGCTGTAAAAGCATTTCGGTGTCATCATAAGACAAAGTCTTAATCCAGCCGATCAGTTCTTTTTTGCATTTGGTGTATAGCATAGTATAAATGGATAGCCTCTTATTAATAATGTTATATAATTGAGCAGAACGTTTAAAGTATTGTCTGCCTGCAAAACTAGTTTTTGTGGCAGGGATATCAGCCACACTATACCTCCTTCTTTTAGAAATGAGGCTTGGCCTGAAAGGTATTTTTTTATGCATTCTCAAAACTGTTTGTGTAATATATAATTTTCTTACAGATAGAAGTTCGCAGATTTGGTAAAGTTCGGTGGTGGGGAATGTGATTCTTTTGAAGTACATTACCTTCAGCAACATCCGTTGTGCTCTTTCTACTTCCAGGAATTTTGTTTTGCATGTGCCACCCCATATGGGGATGCAATATGTCAAAACTGACTGCACAAGAGAAATATAGATCTCATTCAATACGTTACGTGATGGACGTGAGTTCTGTCTGTGACATTTCGGAAGTACGTGTCTGAGTGATCTAAAAATCCAGTTAAATTTTCTTATTCTGTTAGTGACACTTTCCAGATGTGGGTGCCAGGACAATTTCTGATCGATGAGTAGGCCAAGATATTTCGATTTAGTTACTTTATTTATGCTAGGACAGTTACAGTTTCTGTTTTGTTGTAAGTTACAGTTATGTACCCTGATGTTAAATTGATTATCGGGTTGTGTGTTATTATATATACCGAAGCAAATAAAGTTGGTTTTCTGTGTATTTAGGGTAAGGAGATTACTTGTAAGCCATCTAGCTACTTGAGACATACCCGCCTCAGCATAATCCCCAACCTCCCGCCAAGAACGTCCCTGGAAGACCAAAGCTGTGTCGTCAGCATAGGAGAAAACCTCAGCATGCCCAATCTCCAGATTACACAGGTCGTTGATATAAATGAGGAAGAGCGTGGGTCCAATTACACTTCCTTGGGGAACCCCAAAAGATGTTAACGCGTCCTCACTGATAAAGTTTCCGATTTTAACCCTTTGCTTCCTATTAGCCAGATAGCTTTTAAAAAGATTGAGCGCAATTCCTCTAATGCCAATCCGTTCCAATTTGTTCAGAAGTACTGGGATAGAGACAGTATCAAATGCTTTTTTTAGGTCCAGGAAAACAGCGAGACACCTCATACCCTTATCGACTTGCCGGGCTACTAGTGACGTGAGAGCAGCGACTGCATCCTCGGTAGATATTCCGCGTCTAAATCCAAATTGTGACTTTGATAAGATGCTATATTTGTTGAGGTACGAAAGGAGTTGAATATTAATTATTTTTTCAAAAATTTTAGCTATAGAAGGCAAAATAGAAATAGGTCTATAATTATTTAAATCGTCTCTGTCTCCAGATTTGTGTATAGGGACGATGACTGCTTGTTTTAGCGCATCCGGGAAAACGCCTTTACCCAAACAGAGATTAAAGAGGTGCGTCAAAAAGGGAACAATAACACCGCCTGCATATTTTAGGTACTTTGTGGATATATTATCCCAACCGGGAGCTGAATCGGTTTTAAGGCTCATTAGTACCCTATAAACTTCATTCTCATCCGTATTGAGAAGTACAAAGGAGTTTAATTGTACTGGAAGATTAGTGGGTTCATTAGGAGCAGAGTGTACATCGCTTTGGATGTCCTGTGCCAGCTTACGTCCAATATTTACAAAGTAGTCATTGACACTGTTTACAGCCTCTCGAGGCGTAGGTTTGATATTTAGTAAATCTGTGCCGGTGTTTTTTGTTTTATTTGTGTAGGTAATGGATTTAATATTGCGCCAAAGTAATTTATTATTGTTTATGGAATTACTTATGAGATCCTGATCGTATTTCATTTTATTTTTCTTTATTAAGTTATTGCAGTAATTCCTGTAGCGTTTAAAGGTTATTTTTAATATCTCATTATCTGGATTACAACGGACTTTCTTTTGTAGTTTGTTTCGATGTTTTATACAACGTAAGATACCAGGTGTGATCCAAGGTTTTAAAACGCGTTTGCTGTGAGGGATTCTTAAGGAAGTTGTGTTTAGATTAATAGATTCTGCTATTTTTGTAATAAGGCAATCACATAAAGCGTCTGGATCGTCAAATAGAAGTAAATCATGTAAGTTTTGGTTTTTCAAAAATTTTAAGGCTTGTTCATAATTAACAATGGTCTTAGTGCGGTTAGCTATTATATTATTTTTAAGATTAGAGAGTACTAAAAGTGTCGTATAGTGATCAGTTATAGTGGTCTGTAAAATAGAAATTTCTGCTGATAACTTTCCCTTATTTATTTTTAGCATAAAATGATCGAGGCAGTTCTTGTCACGAGTGGGCAAAGTGTGCCCCGGTAGGATACCATATGATGATAACATGCTAAGGTAATTCATTCTATTTTGAAATTCTTGTGGGGGCTCATTATCTTTTACTTTAATATTGATGTTGATATCCCCTGATATAATTATATTTTTCTTAGATATTAGTGGTTCCAGGTGGGCGCTCAGTGAGTTAACGAAGGCGCTAGTGTTCGGGTTAGACGGGGATCGGTAAATGCAGAAGACTATGCAGTTCAAAATGTCCAACTGCAGGCAAGACGCGTGGGTTAGTTCTATTTCTTCAATTTTATGCTTTAAAGTACTTCTGACATAGACAACTACGCCGTCATTTTGATTTAACTGCCTAGAAGAGGAGTAAACCGCGTAGTTGCTGAGCTGTGGAATGGTTTTGTTGTTATTTAGTCTGCATTCAGTCAACACTATGATGTCTGTTGTGAAATTAAAAGAAGAAAATGTTACTAAGAAGTCATCAAAGTTACAATAGATGCTGCGAATATTTTGTGAAATAATGGTAAGATTAGTCTTTTCAAATTTTATGTATTTAGTGAGTTCTGAGCAATCACATAAAAAACTATGCGCTATGTCAATATTGTCTAAGTCCGTAAGAGTTTGTAAGGTGTCACACATTAAATTCATATTTAAACGAGAATAAAATCATGGCTAGAAACGGGCTCATGTCTTTGTTGATTACATCATGCAGCATATTGCGTGGGTTATAATAAGATAATGTGTATTGAAAACTTATTCGTATAAATTGCATATTTAAAAGAAGAAAATAAAGCAGGTATACTTTAGTGTAATTGAGTACGAGAGGTGTATGTATGTTGTAGTGATGTAGATTTGTTGTGTGTAAGATGTGTGAAAGTAGTTTGGCGTATAAGATTGTTTTACAATTTGACTTAACTAATATAATGTGAATATAACTAGCATGCGAGTTATTATACAATGTGGGATAATAATTCTTTAAAGGTGCAAGCTTGAGACAAAAATTCAAAGAAGAAACAGAAGGTTGACCTGATTTACATAATAAGTTACAATAAAATAACGAACTATATTCTACAAAAAATTTAGAAAGGTAAATACAGTGGTGGAAGTAATAATTGTGTACTAGACTATATAGTCACTTTTCACTCACTAGACGGTGTATTTGATCCTCACTGGAAATGGTAACGATCGGTGACTGTTCGTTCTTCCGTATGTAGACTTTCCCATAAGCAGTCCAGCAGAATTTATATGCTCCACTTTTGTTTAAATCTCTGGCGAGGAAGTATAGACGTGATCCTTTCGTGGTCAAATGTTCGGAAAGATAGATTGGAGTATCTTCATGAATTTTAAATCCTAAATGCCTACCGCATAGTTTGGATTTGTGTGTAACATTAAACGTTTTAGCCGCCCTCAGTAGTTCATTCTTTACAATTGTAGAACCGGTTTCTACAATTATGGGAGAATTCTGTGACTCAGTGTTTTTACCACGTACTCTGTATATATCCTTGATGTCTTGAACCGTAATCTTACAGTTTAAAGTTTGTGAAAGACACTTGACCATCTCGATCAATTCCTCTTTGGTCTCCCGCTTTTTTTTAGGTACATTTTTAATGACAAAGTTAGTCTTGCGAGTGCCGATTTGCATTTCCTCTATCCTATGCTCCAAAATTTTTATATATCTTTTGTCTTCACCTGCCTGGGTTTCAAGGCTTACAATTTTCTTGCTCAATTCCTCGTTCTGTGCTGTTAAGTAGGCGATTGAGTTTTCTATGTTGTTGTTAGATTGCTTGATTTCCTTTAAGGATGAAAAAACTTTTTGTAGCTCATTTGATTGATTCGCCGTGAAGTGTGAGAAAATCTGTTTCATTTCCTCCCTAAAAGCATTCATCTGCTTGCCAAAACCCTCATTCGAGTCGTCCCAGGCTCGCTTAAGCTCTAAGTAACTATCGCCATCGTCTAGAAGTCTACGCTTCAGTCTATTAGTTACTTTGTGATCGCCTACATTAAGTTGTGAGTCCGACCCGTAGGTCGAGATCGGCGTCTTTGCCAACTCCAGGCGATCCGACATGCTAGGCGGAGTACGAGCGAGGGACATATCCTTTTTGATTCTTAATAACTGCTGCCATGGCTCATGCAACCCCATTTTATTTGCAATTTTATTAACGACGTTTTAAAAGATATGTTAATAGCCGTTAAAAGCTCTCTAGAGCCATACTATTTTAATAACGGGACTAAAGTTGCCTTCAATGACTGGAATAATAAATGTATGCTATTAAACTGCATAGCGTTTTCAGTGGAAAAGCAAGAAAATATTTATTCAGTTAGTGTTAGGATGTAATCAGCAAATAAAATAATAATTTTAGGATGAAAAGATAGTTTATGTTTAGGATGTGAGTTGGATGCACCTTCATATTTAAGACAAACTAAAAAAGATATTAAGGCAAATTTGATACGCCTAGTACTTAAAATTAATCCTACTTATCACATCACACTAATATATAAAGGCGAAAGTTTGTGAGTGTGTATGTTCGTTACTTTTTCATTCAAAAATTACTAAACGGATTTGGATGAAACTTTACAGTAATATAGCTTATGCATTAGAATAACACATAGGCTATTATTTGCCACGATAATCGATATACACGCGGGCGGGGCACACTCGTGGGCAAAAGCTAGAAAATAATATTTAGAAAAACCTAACTATTGTAGATTTTGATAGAAAAGAATACAATAGAATAGAGTAGAAAGATAATAGTAAACTATGATATGCTAAGGTAAGGAGTAGGTGAATAAAGGTTAAATTTATATTTGAGTAATCGGTCTATGGCTTTTTACGGTATAGAGAGCAAACGAGCAGATTTATCACCTGATGGTAAGCGGTTACTGCCACCCATGGACACCCGCAACACCAGAGGCGTCACAACAAATGCGTTACCGGCCCTTGGGGGATGGGGAAAGGGATGTAGGAAGGGGTTGGGGTATGGGCCTCTGGTATCGTCACTCACTCGGTGAAACACAGCGCAAGCGCTATTTCACACCGGTTTTCTGTGAGGCCGTAGTATCACTTCGGTCGAGCAGACCCATTCATACCGACACTACTCCCACGGTATGGCTACAAAGTTACCAAAACAATGAATTTAAATAACTTCTGTTGTTAATTCTAACTTATTTAAATGCATAAAAGTACATACATAGAACAATTTATAGAAAAATATTATAAGACACATTTTAGAATGAATTCTAGAAATTTATCAGTTGAATTTAAATTAAATACATATGTTTTATAAATCACTGTAAATGGTAGACATGTATTCAATATAATCTGTTTTAAATGCTGCGTCAAATTCATTACCATATATTTAAATATGGCAAAAGTATACGATTCTGATTAAAACATGATCAGCTATCAAAATGTTGAAACAAGAAATAGGCAATTATGTGGGGATGTAAGGTACTAATATCGAGCAGATGGAAACATGAAGATGATCATTCTCGTCGTCAGTTCGAACCACAAGACAAACGAAATTCCATTACGATATTAAAGTAAATCCCCAAAGCCGTCGGTGGCTTTATGAAAGAATTTAATAATAAGGAGCAGAATATTATTCAATTTTTCCGGAAAACAAAGATGGAGCAGGAAGAAAGTCTGTTCCCACCTGGGACTCGGGGGCTAGTCGAATTTATTAGCATTCAAATGATTTATAACTAGCGAGCGGCAGCTGAATATTTTCTGATTCGTCTTAAATTAAATTCTTTCTTTCCTTTGGCTGGATTTCATTAAGGGTAACGAAATGCCACAAAGATGGAAAAGATAATCTCGGGTGTGCGGGTGGGGCTACGGGTACCATCAACGTCACGCCGACGCGCCGGGCCCGCATCCTTTCTGAACTAGACAGACATAGCTAGTACATTCTGAGAAATTATAAAAGTAATTAATAGGTTTTGTTTATTTTTAGATCTTTTATTGTAACGTTAGTTTTTAAAGTTGTATAAAGAAATAATTCTATTAAAGTATAATAATAAAACGTTGCCTTTGTTAGATTTATAGATGAGCAGTGTCAGTAACAAATTTTTATTTATTTAAATATAGCGTCATATACAAGTTGTACAAAACAATAATTTTATTTATTTTTAAAGATTTTATTATTTTATTTCTTTTTTATACAATTCTTACAGCAAACTATAACATTCTTGTTTTCCATTTTTAACGTGGTTACAGTAAAACAACTATTGTAAGACTAAATATCAACGGGATTTAATTATTTTTTTATCTTTCCCAACAACGACTTCCTCAAAAATTTCAGTACAAACTTCATTCTCATTTAATAGTTAAAATTTTCTAAAGTTTTCCTTTCCAAATACCTATTGCACCCATAAACGAGTATAAAAATAAGCAAGTAGATAGTAATATCACACAGGACAATCGACCTTTTTTTTTTTTTTTTTTTTTTTTTTTTTTTTTTTTTTTTTTTATGTTTGACCCTGCCATAATGACTCTACTCTGCCTGATGGAAAGCATAAGCAGAATCCAAGAGTGATGGTCACCATACTGCGAACGCAGACAATGCAATAATGCAGCATCGTAACCCACACCATGGCGGGCTAGTGATGCTTTCGCATCATTGGGCCTCCGGTCTCGCACTCACCAACGAAACACGACAGCGTGATCGCTGTCATTTTACGTTGATTTTCTGTGCGAGGGTAGTACCGCCCCGGTCGAGCCGGCCCGTTCGTGCTGAAATCAGCGTGGCTCTACTACCTTGTACCTTAAGCTTAGGCATTAAAAATATCTTGTGTTGTAGCTTATAAAAAGAATATTTACGAAAAACTACTAAGTAACAAAGGAATCAAAAGTCAGGTTAACAATAATCATGTCTTGAAACTAAATAGAAGTTGCGATTGAAAATTTCAGGTATTCAATGGTAGAAAAATAATATGCAACATTTTTATCTTACTTGGTTACTGAACAAAGTTCCCCTACACGTGTGTTGTTTTGAAATTAAAATATTTAATGAGCACACCAGAGAACAAAGCCTGACCTACGTTACGCCGCACATGTGGCATACGTATCAAAAGCGTTCAGAGTTCACTTTCTTTTCAAGCATTCATTAAATTCAGCTCTCATTATTCGGATCCATGTTAAAGTTAAAAGGAGTATGATAAAAATGGAACTCCAATCTACATTACCGCATAAGAAGACATGAACAAACGCTAGTATTTAATAACTTTGCATTGGGCATTCAAAGAGTATTAAAAAACTACACAATCTCTATTAAATTTAAATTAAAAAGTTTCCTGAAGATATCTTAAATTTTATTATATGTAATAAGCGTGTTATCACCATAATCAACAAAGTTGAAGAATACTCTAATGATAATAAAAAGGCTATGAAACAAATGGTCTAAATAATAATAATTCTGGTGGCGCCGGTAAGGCGAGGTTCTTAAGTTTTTAAATTTATATGTATACCAAACAAACCAGGTGTTTCGCCAAGGGCAGGAGTTAGGATATGATCGTGCACCTACCTCAATGTAGACCGTCAGTCGATGATGAAGGTAGATCTTCTCCAGGGGCCCCCGGTGACGTCAGCAGTTCAATCCTGTAGATGGCGAGCTGCTTTGTTGGGACATTCACTTTGTTGTTTAATACATTTACCGACGACACTTCTTATTTGGCGCGGCGTTAAGACTTATAACCACGGGTTATATCGTCCAATTCTTAATTAGTTCAAGGCTGATACTCTCACGAGCGAGGCAAAAAGCACCAGACCAAGGCGGGGCGTTTAATGTAACTGTTTTTCTGTAGTTCATTGTTTTCCTTACACGTTAAAATAAGGCGCCACTTGCAGTCTACTTATCGATGCACGATTGTTATCGGGAAGGGATGGGAAGCGAGCTTAACACCTTGTAAATTAATTATAGATACATTACATAGATGGCGTCACCAAATTCAATGTAATACAAATGTTTACCAGTATAATTTTTTTTTTTGTTTTCTTCCGCCAAGTTTTTACAAACAGAGTATTAGCATTTAACTACAACTTTCATGTCTCTCTCTCTATGAGACATAGAAATAGCTATTTCATTTGAGAGCGGTTTTATCAATATTACTTCATCGAATACTGATTTTCTGGATCACGTAGCAATCATGGTAGTCGCCAAGTCAATTGAACCTTTAATTTTCTAAAAAGTTTCCATTAACATACTGGCAATTACGAGCATCGCAGAATCTACTAAGATGACTTTAAATTTATATAAGGAGCTATGTGGGAACAAATGAACATACAAACATACATAGCCTGTCAAAATCATAACCCTCCTTTGGCTTTGCCGTAGTCGGGTAATAAAAGAAAAGCATAAAGGGTTATTTTAATTACTAAATTGCTTAAGCATATTTTTTGACAGTACGATAATTAACTAAAGGCAGTTTTAAATGAAGAAAGTTTAAATACAAAAGTAACAGTTATTTTTAATAAAACCACAACAATTAATTAAGCCTTTCGTCAGTCTTAACAGCAAAAGAAAATATTTTAATAAAGACTTGAGTGGCAGTTCTAACTGAGGTTGAAATTGAAATGTGTTCTATTTGAAATATATTCTATTAACACCATCATATGTACGTATAAATAAGCGGTGGTGTTATTTGCGCACTACCAAAGTGGAATGTTTGAAAAGAAAGTGAGCTCTAATTAAGTAGGCGTTACACGAAAGGTATTCCAGGAGTGCGACACATCAAGGGTTGATTGTGTGAGAGGCATGAGTAATAATGTGAGACCTTTCTGACTGAGTCCCTTTGACTTTTGGATAATAGGTGCTTAGTCATTTTTTGTTATAGAAAACCGCAATAGTGTTAATTAAGAAATTCAAGAATATTTTATATCTAATGATATTCTGTACGTATATTTCAACTTCTTAGTCTTCGAACTTATGAGAAAACGTAAATGAAAACATTTTAAATGATTTTTTTATACAAATCAAAAAATGAATCAATGTTTTCATATAGGTATTCCTTTTATTGTGTATTTTTTTAAAAGAGTTTGACGGAAATTGATTTGATGTTATTTAAACATACAGAAAAGCCTACAGGAGAGGCTTAAGTCCAGCAGTGGACTGTGTAAGGCTGTTTTTGATGATGATGATTATGAAATATACAGAATAAATCTAACAAATTAACGTATTATATTTTATTAAAATTTAATAATATTTCGTATAGGAATTTGCTGTTTGCATGATTCGATAATAATTACCTATTTATAAAGTTCTAAACACCTAAGTTATATACCACACTACCTCGTTCGCGTCTCCTATTGCCCGTAGCGTGATAATTTTCCCCCATTTTTGTGACATATTTCATTGTTGCTCCGCTCCTGTAGGTCTTAGCGTGATGATAACCTTCCTCGATAAATGGGCTATCTAACACTAAAGAATTCAAATCGGACCAACGGTTCCTGAGATTAGCGTGTTCAAACAGACAAACAAACAAACTCTTCAGCTTTATATATTAGTATAGATAAAATAAAAGATGTAAAACAAATGGAAATTTTTACTAGGGGGTATGATATTTCGACATACCTTGCCTTACATATTTAATCAGTAACATATGTATATACATATCAAAAGTGTCTAAATGACTAATCTCATCTTAAAACATTACTACAAAATAAGCGTATTGAAAACAATAGGCATATTATAAAAATAATAAATATCCACAGATAAATTATACTGAAAGGAAAGTAACTGTTTCATTCAGTAACAGAGTTGTGAATGCTAATATTTTTTAATTAAAAATTTGTTAAACATCAACACTGGAAGTTAGGCATCAATGGTCAAACGAAACTTTCCTATTCAATGGGTTTCGTATAATTTATTTGCATTAATTTTTGTTTAAAGTTAATTCTGTGACTTTTAGAAATCATTATACAAAAGGCGGCTGCGCAATTGTGGCTTTGTGCCCTTTCTTCGCGTCCGACCTTGTTCAGATACTCACCGAAGCAACAATTCCCTGAGTATCTGCGTCAGTCGGTAGGTGACACGACATTCCTTCCAACCAAAGCTTCAAGGATAGGCAGAACAACACCGACAGCACGTTTTCACTTCGGCGGATGGCGCAAACCTGGTCAAAGACTCTCGCGTCCATATCCGACAGGATATCAAAAGGCTGAAAACGTGCGAGGACTATCGCCGCCCCTATACTGTTTTCAAACCACAAAAGCCCATATAATAAAAATATTTGAATTAAAATTATCAAAATGTTTATATCATCTTGTCCTGTAACAAGCACACCCTGTTTTCTATTTAAAAAATATAAATCACCCTTGTATTTTGCTCGTATCTAACTACGTCGAACGACTGTAATTTGCCGAGACCGCATAGTGAATTGGATGTCATTTATTTTTATAAAATAGAAAGGTCGCAATTTTACGGATAGCTTGACTGTACAACGTTGAATGTTCTTGGCTCACGGTCCGCGGTGTGGCTAATGAGGCAAAAGCTAGAGCGTGGGACGAGTGTCGATCTGCGCTGCTAGTGGTACCACAAGACCGCGTAATGACCCCACCTCAAGTCTCACTCAAAATATATGGAACGTCATGAGACGCACATAACAAGCTACTTTGTTTAAGATAGTTATTTTCTATAAAATTTAAAGCCGTTTTTGAAATTCTAGTTCTTCTTTGCCCCCTTAATTCAACTTAACAATAATCCGTAGTTATGAATGCAGACAATGAAATAATAAATGATATATGATTATGCTTTCGTTATATTATAATACTAGCTGTCCCGGCAAACGTCGTTTTGCCATAACTACTAATAAATTAAAAATTAATTAAAAAAACATTGTCCAGCGGACAAAATTGTGAATCTAAACCATTCCCAGATCCCCTTGAACACACACAAAAAAATTCATCAAAATCGGTCCAGTCGTTTGAGAGTAGTTCAGTGACATACACACTCACAGAAGAATTATATATATAAAGATATAACGAAAGCTATATGATAATTGCAAACAAAAGAAAAAAAGCACTTTTGAATAAGCACCCATAGAAAAGATCTCAGTTGTTATGAATTAGTAACTGAAGCTCCGTGTATAGATCTAATTGGTCTTGATAATAACCGTCATTATAAACAAACTAGAATATTACTTAGTACGTACAATTAGGTACGGCAGCACATCAACCCTATATGTATATGCTAACTATATACCTACTAATAAGAAATAAAAGTATTTTTTTTTTTTTTTTGCAAATAACTAATCTAAATACGGTTAGATAATATTGAAATTGTTTAATACAGAGAATGTAGCTTATTTATTGATCTGCAGTACAGCATTTTGAACAATAACTAAAATGATGCCTTCATTTAATATAAACGATTGAGCTTATAGATGATCTCTAGAAGATTCGCAATGCACTAATGAATACCTGTTAATAAATATCAATTTAAAGTCAGACAACAACACAAACAAACAAACAACAGTTAATTACCATCGCTAGTCTGAGTTTCTTTCCATAGCATGCATATAAATGTATCCCTATTAATAAGCTATATAAAAATATTTCATTTAATATAGATTAGGAATAGTTCAGTGAGCGGTTAGGACGTCTAGGCTTTTAAGCCTTATTATACATTCATGTTTAATAAAAGTGTACCAGTGTATTCATATACCTGTTTAATTAAATTTTCATATTTGAATCGAGTGTAATTATTATTTCTTTACAGTAAGATATTTCGCGTAACGATTTATGGTTGTGACGCAATCATTAAACAGTCTCTCATTTAGCCCATATTCATTTTTGCCCATTCAACTGTGAGTACCTTGCTCATTGGATAACTACGATGCGATTTAAAACCAGAATATACGAAATAAAGTTTTAATGAGCATGGAATTCAATAAAGGCGGTAACAATGGCGTATGTGAAGTGTATTGTGACTCTTTTGTTTAACTGCCAGGGACGTCATTAAACATTTTTCACTGCGCCAGTCTAATGAGTAAAGTCATATAAATATCCATATATCATTCGCTAAATTTAAAAGTCTGTTTTTTTTTCAATTTCAGTACATGTATTTCTTTTTGAAGAGAATGATGTATATAATAATTACTGCCTAAACTTTTAAATATAAAATAGATTGTATAATACACAATGCACATCCATAACATGAAGTAGATACTAAGTCAGAGTAAATTAATATCTTATATATTTCTAATCAAATCATCATCATCAGGTATAATAGGTAGGTTGGTATAATCTAGTTGTAAACTTTACAGCTATAATTTAGTTGCACAATTCAAGTAACCTGTTTACTCCAATAAAAAATATAAACTTGTGCACCCTAGTTTAAGATAGAATATTTGTAAAAATACAGTAATTTTTCATGCAAACATAAAAGTAAATCAATGTAGTATTGTTTTTCCTTTCTTTCTTAGGTTTAGTTTCTGAATAAAATAAAAAATATAACATGAATCTATATTAATAAATAAGCTGGAAATAGATCTTTTATGCTTCGAAAATTTAGTGTTCCCAGAGTAATAAGATTTTAAGTTGTAAATGAACGTTTTATGAAACTAAACGAACACATGTACGCTCATTCGATAAACCCTTAATTCAATTACTACTTAATTCGACTAGCACGAGAAATTGATAAAAGCTATTTCCGTCAGACCCAACGAATTACACAACATGCAACAGCAAGAACATTCCAAAACTACAAACCTGTATAGACCCCTGACGGGTAGTGATTGGCCTCAATTTTCTAAGCCCAAGTAGCCCCTGGTTAGGGTTGAAGAGGTCATGATATGATGGTTATTTCGTAGTTGAATTTTGGCAGGTCAGCGAAGCAGTGGCGAGTGCCGGCGGAGGAGGCATCGCATGGCACCGGAAATAATGACTGCCGCTCTGTAATTGGAACGGGCCGCTGCGTTTTAGCTATTCGTCAGTAACTTCACTCTTTTGCGAGGGAAAATGCACTTTATATTATTTTGAATGTAGTGAAAAAACTATGTACATTAAGGAAAAGTGCACCAATAGAGCATATTCTTATTCGGATTTGCGTTCCCATTAGCTGTTAAAAACATAAACAGCGAAATAGGTTTTTAAAGAGAGAAACTAATTTTATGTATGACAAAAAAAACTTTTTTTTATTGGTTTAAAATTTTGAAATATACGCTACACCGTATATCAAACCGTACACCATTTATGTTACTAACGTAAAATAAACCTTCAAAATCAAATCATCTATACAAATAAATAAAATTAGAGTGTCTGTTTGTAATATTAAAATAACCACTTTTTACTAAATGCATATGTATGTATACACGGTACATATACCAAAAATGTCTGTCTGTCTGTTTGTTTCGGGTAATCTCTGGAACCGGTGGACGGATTTTGACTGGACTTTCACTGGCAGATAGCTGATAATCCAGGGAGTAACTTAGGCTACTTTTTTTTAGACTGACTTTGCCCCGCGGCGTTCCTCGTGGTACAACAATAACCGCGGGTAACACCTCGGGGTTCAGCTAGTTATACATAAAGCCAATAGGTGGACATCATAGAACTTTGGATATTTACATCATAGAACATTTCTGTGACAAGCTTTAGAATTCTCCATAGCAGTTGATGGAGAATTCTAATACTTTAGTCAAGCTGATAGAAATAAGTAAAGGTTGCAATTTACATTGCAACCTTTACTGCATTCTACATGCATTCTACTGCATTGCATTACTGCCTCACGAAAACTTATTGCCTTACAGATCGAAGTTTTAATGCGAAATAGTAAAATAAAATGATACTGATACGACAATTTAGTTTGAAAAAAAAACATCCTAAAATATTGCTATAGTTGAAATTTTTTTTTAAATATTATCTTTACTGATTATTATAATTGTGACTCAAATTGTTATTATCGCTTTTTTATTCAAATAATGTCTTTTGCAATTGTAACATTTGTCTCCACTTAAAAAAAAACGGTGATCTTGAGTTTGTTTCGTCCTTTCTTATTCTTCCAGTTAGGAAAGGTCAGCTTATCTGCAACTTATCTGCTCAAAAAAAGTTAAACTTGCAAAAGTGTTCATGTAAACTAATTGCAGAGTAAATTATTTCATTTAGTTTCTCATAACTTCGTGTTCTCAAATAAGACTCAAAAACTTCAGTACTCGATACCATCTTCTGGTTTGTAAACAAGTCAAATTTCAACGTTTCACACCTTCATTGAAGTTAGATGTAACTTTGCAGGCACAGTCTGTCAAGTTGACAGAAAATGCGAAAATGAAATGACAACTAATAGGGTTATTATAAGAAACGTATACTGTTTTGTGTTACTTCTCAAAGGCCTAAACAAAGTTTGTTAAAACTTGAATCTGCGGCGGTACGGCGGTGAGTGAAATGGTACTTGTGGATTTTGTACAAAATATTGTGATAAAAATTGTGAAATTAGAGAGATAGAGTTACAAGAGAATTTTTGTTTTTTTTTTATGTTTGACCCGGCCATAATGACTCTACTCTGCCTGCTGGAAAGCATAAGCAGAATCCAAGAGTGATGGGCACCATACTGCGAACGCAGACAATACAACAATGCAGCATGGTGACCCACACCATGGCGGGCTAGTGATGCTTTCGCTTCATTGGGCCTCCGGTCTCGCACTTACCAACGAAACACGACAGCATGATCGCTGTCATTTTACGTTGATTTTCTGTGCGAGGGTAGTACCGCCCCGGTCGAGCCGGCCCGTTCGTGCTGAAATCAGCGTGGCTCTACTACCTTGTTTTCAAAATCAAAGATTACAACAAAATTTACATGTTAATTTCATAAAACTTTGTACACAAATTCCTACAAAATGTTTTCCTCCTTCCTTCCTTAATTACGCCTTTGAAGTAACACCTAGGATATCCTCTTACTTTACTATTGTACACATCTCACTAGCAAGTGAACATAAAAACTTGTTATAACAAGTTTTTAAGTTCACTTGCTAGTGGAATGTGTTTGGTACAATAAAGAAAAGTAAGCATTACTGTCCAGTTTAAAACTTTCCAGTCCATCCTATCCAAGCCATACATTGAGGACGAAATCAAAATTTACCAATTTTTTCACAATTGAAAGAAAATGTGACTGTCTATCCAAGTTATGTATTTTGATTGAGTTCTTCTTGTATGCTAATAAGTATTTATAATTTTCAAACCTTTTGTATGTCAGTAGTTACTAAAGGAAACACTGAGGCTTGTTTGATTAAAATACATTTTACTACATATAATACATATAATGTATTATATGTAATAAATTAAATACATTAAATATATAATCAATAAAGATTATAAAAAAACAAGTTCTTAATAATAGAATACAGTAGATACGTACAACTATTTCCTACAAAATAGAAGTTGCGAAGTATTTTTTTTTTAATATTCCTTTTATATTTTTAAATAAATATAAACAGTGTCTGTATGGCAGATAACCTAAACTTAGAAGTATCTGATTTAATTTATTTTTAAAATAAATTATTAAACTGATATTAAAAATTCTAATGTTTCTTTTGTACTTATTCAATCAACTTTTAAAAATATACCAAAAAGTAGCTGTATCTGTATGGCAAACAAAGTAATCTTAGAATTATCTGAATTACTTGAGTTTTGTATATTAACTTAACAAACTGATATTAAAAATGCAAATGTTTTGTTTTGTACTTGTTCAATAAGTTTTTTGAAGCATACCAAAAAGTAACTGTATCTATATGACAGACAAATTAGACTTGGAATTATCTGAATTACCTGAGGTTTGACTAATAATTTAATAACTGAAACAAAAAATGCAAATGTTTGGTGTAGTACGTATTTAATCAATTTTAAAAAACATACCAAAAAGTAGCTGCATCTGTATGGCAGACAAATTAAAATAAGAATTATCTGAATTACTTGATTTTTGAATAATAATTTAATAAACTGATAATATAAATGCAAATGTTTTGTTTGTTACTTATTATATAAAAGAAAATAATTGTTCGAGAGGTATACCAAAACACTCGACCAATTTCACTTTTACGCAAGCAAAGCCGCAATTAAAAGCCTTAAGTGTATATGGAACATATATGTCTGTTAGGGTGTAACTCGAAGCTCAACATGTGCAGGGAATTGTGACGTTCGGCGAACCGCCTCCGCAATTGAAACACCGTGTCCCTCCAAGCACAACTAAATTACTGAACGGAAAACGATTACGTTCACCGGAAATTTATTTAAACACTTAATTCTCAAATGATTTCGGACTACAGTTGCAGAGGACCGTCTCACAACATATATGAATAGACTACATATATTATTTATTTTGCACTCCCAAACTTTGTTAGGTTATTCTCAAAGGAAAATTGTACTTTGTTACTTCAATGCAATTTGTCAGTTGGAAAATAAACCGATTTTGTTGCAAACTGAAATTGAGAAAATGCTCGCATACAGGCTCCAACTCAGGTTGAACAGAAATAGTGTAAGAGAAATGAAATAGTTTTTTGAAACTCAACTGGGAATCCATAACTATTTTAGCACGTAGCAGTTACGAATAGTCTTTAAGAATTATATTACTGCAGGTGAATTCTTTGTTGTTTAAAAAGGTGCTACGCAGTTAAAATCACTAAAATAGGGCGTAGTGCAGAAGGAATAAAAATAATTAAAACATGAATTTCTGTGATTTTGCGTATTCTTATTAGTTGATATCTATTTACATACTAGCTAAGGTATGGATGACTATAGTAGACGAAGCATTTTGCAATGCCAAAGATTTACCAGATTTTTAGCAGATGAATAAACACGCATTAAGAACCCTTATTTAAATAAAAACGACTTAAAGACAGATTACCATAATGAAAAAGAAGATGTAATGAAAAGCAAATTTGACTTGGTTAAGTGATCTTGTTTGCTTAGTGACCCGCAGCTATTGACCTGAGTATAATATTATTTGAAATAAACGGAGACAAACATAGCACTGAATTGTATACAAGTTATTGTTTGTTAAGTAGTGTGTAAATGTATGTTACATATCATGTTGTGTATTATTAAGCGAAATCAATTAGCAAATCAGTTAACACCATCACACCACCCACATGTACCCCACATACCCGTAGTCGGTAGTTTATTGTGTTTTTATAGCCCGCCATGGTGTGGGTCACCATGCTGCATTGTTGCATTGGCAAAGGCTACTAAAGTCACTATCACAACTTTGACATTTAACTTTAAGTGTCTATCGCAATATATCTTGAAGCATGTATTTAATTTCCTCTGTTTAGTATCTGCAAAGTGGTAGTTAGTCATTAATGTGCATTACAGAAACGCGAATCTAATCTAAATGTATTAGTGAAGCTCTTAAACACAATTTAATTGCATGTCAATTTAAATTGACAAAGACTGCAATAAGACAGCACTATTAGTTTTAAACTAATTCTAATGGTAAGCTTAATTTGACTTTAAAATCACGTTATTAATAAGTAACGACTTTTGAATTTAGATAAATCATATCTTAGATACGAAGAAGAAGTTTCTGCCTGTTATTGGTTCATTTACGATGTTATCTATACTAATATTATAAAGCTAAAGAGTTTTTTTGTTTGTTTGAACGCGCTAATTTTATGTTATGTTGGATAGTACATTTATCGAGAAAGGCTATAGGCTATACATCACGCTAAGATCAGTAGGAGTGGTGCACTAATGAAGAATGTTAGAAAAACGGGTGAAAATTATCACGCTACGGGCAATAGGAGGCGTAAACAAGTTTGCGTGGGTCAGCTAGTGTTGAATAATATTAAGAGGTTAACTTAATCCTGTAGTTCAATTATCTTGGCTTCCTCAAAGGAAACAGCGGGACGGGACGGACGCTCCCTCTGCGCAGAAGACGCACCGACAGATCATTTTGCCCCCAGTTGCGGGATTCCTATGGGTGGCGTTAACAAAAAAATCAGTTTATATTCAAAGTTAATGCCCTCAGATGACTACTTTGTAAAATTTAATGACCGAGAAAAATGGATATAATATCACTTTGTATTGAAAAATTGGACTAGAATAACACTATTAAAAAAAAAACACATTTTTAACGTTTTATGTTTTCCATATATAAAATAGTGAAACATTATTCGCTGTTTATATCATCAATGATTATTCAGCCATCGGTTTTGCTGAGCAATAACGAATCTGGTAATCGTGACGGAAAACGCCTTCGGGGGATCAAGGCTGGGCCTTAAGAAGCACCTGATCCCTGTGAAGCCTCGGGGCGGTACTACGTAAACTTCTACAAACGAATTAGACGGAGCGCCTAGAAAACGGGATTATCCAGTAACTGTTTTATCCTACGATAATAGGTTCGCGCCGTACTCCCCTGTTTGTAACATTTAAGGTATGGGCTACACTACATTGTTAATGAACCATAATAATGTCAGGAGCTTTGCCAACACGAAAATGTTAAGGGAGATGAAAACTAAAACCGTGTTGAAATATACAGAGCGTAATATTAACACATTTACTTAATATCTTTTTGGAGTCACTTTTTAAATGTTCCTTTGAAGTTTTTCTTTGTTGTCAGCGTATTTATCAAATCTGTTTATATCATCAAAACAGCCCGTCACAAAGAACTTGACGTTTGATTTAAAGCTGTATAAAAAATTCAACTATCTATTGAGACAAAGAAGTTAAAAGTATATAAAAATTAGATTTGCCCGTTTTATAAATTCATTCAAAAGAAAAAAAAAAATTTAACAAACGTTTTGTATATTCCTTCTGCAGTTTTTGAACCAAACTATTTTTTTTTTTATTCCTAATTAAGCTATGTAATCAAACCATGTACTTGTATTGAAAGCTTTGGTTTCTGAAATTACTCAGTTATTCTGTAATATCTTGAATACATATACAAAATATGTGTAGACAGTAAACCACGTTCTATATAAACTTGAAGGTAGTCATCAAGTAATTGTGGGATCGGGAGGGGAGATAGGGGGAGGGGGCTTGGGTTATGGGCCTCCGTTATCCTCACTCATTCGGTGAAACACAGCGCAAGCACTATTTCATCCCGGTTTTCTGTGAGGCCGTGGTATCACTCCGGTCGAGCCGGCCTATTCATGCCGAAGCACGGCTCTTCCACGGTAAAATCCTCTCTCCCATTTAAAGCTACTTCAATATTCTCTGTTAAAAGTTTGTTTTATTTATTCAGCACGTTGCCTCTGTATTGTCTACTAATTATATGTTTACTATTAACTTTTCACTTATTGAAATAAAAAAAATAAAACATACCTGCAATCACAAATAGAATTACCTACTTCTGATTGAGCCCCAGTAACGGTTTTGCCGAAGTTATCTTTCCAATGTTTAAGTGAATAATTATCGGATACCTAACTTACCAAGCGCTTTACATGAATAAATTTGTACACCGAAAAAGGAGGAAATATACTTGTAAAAAGATACGATAACCATTTAATGGCCTGGTTAGGGAAAGTAGAAATGATTTAGACCATTGTATAGCTTTTCCGGACTTGCTGTCCAGGAGAATTCTACATTGGAATAGAAACAATTGCCAACCCTCCTTTATATATTTTTATACATAATAGTAACTACACCATAAAATGTACAAAAACATAATTTAAAAAAAACCTAAGACTGTCCGTACATGTATGTAAATACAAAGCAGTCATGAAGACTGCCGACAGGAGTCAAAACTCAAAACTATAAACAAACAGTTGTTTAAGTGTGAAATGAACCTCTTTGCTCTTTATATATATAATAAAATATGCGATAAAAAAAAGAAGTAAAAAATACTTTTTGTGACAGTCATGTCATAATAAACCTCAGATTATTAGACAGTCAAGCCATCAGCTGTCACGATCGGTGCATGCGCGTAGCAGGCTGTAGTACAAATACTCGCGCTAGCGCCCTGCGCCGCTGTTTTACGATCAGGGCATGTCCTGACGCGAATTTAATTTTTTTACCCATTCGTTTACCATTTTTTAAAGTGCACAACGCCGCTTAGTAAGTTATCAATTTAAAAATTATTCAGCTTTACAAAATTTTTAAGTATTTCAAGAATAACACGTTGCCTTCTTAAGCCACCGGCCCTCAAAGACAGTTTCATAAAAGCTAACATGTTTTTTTTATTTCAGATCGTGTACTCAAAGTTAATACATTCACTCAGATTGCTAAATTGACTCTGCACTTCGATTATCACAGCTTCGAAATGATTGACCACTTCAAGTGAAAAATAAATTCTATTAAATTTTAACTTTTGTTTTTCAAATATAATTTTAAATTTGTCAACTCTTGTTAAGTCAACACTTCAAACTAAATTTTGAGGTAAATACATAAAGTAGGTATGTTACTTTCAGAATAGTCGTGGCATTTATTACTTTATTATTACTTTAATACCAAATAAGTGATTTTACAGAATTAATGTGATGACTGATGACACCAAGAGAATCACCACCACTTTCAGAGTAATTTATAATTTTAGGATGGACTAGTTGAACCCCGAGGTATTGACCGCGTTTGTTGTAATAACCGCGAGTAACTCCTCGGGACAAAGCTAGTCTGAAAAAAAGTAGCCTAAGATACTCCCTGGATCATCAACTACCTGCCAGTGAAAGTCACGTCAAAATCGGTTTAGCCGTTCCAGAGATTACCCGGAACAAACAGACAGACAGACGGACAAACAAATAATGTTTTAACTACATTTTTGGTATGTGTACCGGATATACATACATATGCATTAAGTTAATATTACAAACAGACACTCCAATTTTATTTATTCGTATAGATGTGAATATGAGTGTTTGTTTCATCATTTGTCTGTCACGTCTTCACGTCAAACTACTTAACCGAACATCATGACTGCCGAAGTTGTTACTCATATTCCAGAATTTTTATATTAATCATAAAATATTATGATTGATGTTGAATTTCAGTTTATGAATTATTTTTAAAGCTCTAAAATGTCTGACCACTTATTTAACGAATGTGTTTCAACCTTTACAACGCAAAATTAGATTTAATTAATTTAATTTAGGTATTTAAGTTTAAAACTTAATTGAATACACAACGGAGCCGTTTGGCACAACGTTTATTAAATTAATTAAAACGTACCTTTAAATATCAGTGAAATCTCGTTGGTATCTACAAACAGAAAGGGACGTCCCATTGCCTCTTTCAAACTTGATGTATAACGAAGATATGTAATAGAATTATTTATATAACGCTACTTTATAGCTATATTTCACAACAGGTTTTGAACGTTTTGAAATTAATTGAATTATCGTATCTACGTTCATTCTCTTTCTCTTCATGTAGATTATTTTTTAAGCTACTTTAAACGTAAAGTAATAAGAAGTACACTTATAAATATTTTAACAGGAATTAAAATGTTCACAATATGGATTTCATGTATTAAATCCTTTAAATGTTTTGTCCAGATTACACCGGTAGTCGTTACAGGCTGGCTTGTGAGTACGTTAATTCTCGTAAACATATTTTATATATTATAGAGAATGCGATTGTTTAAATGTTGATACACTTGTCTTTACCACTAAAACCCAGTACTTAAATATTCTTTTATAGCCCTTTCATTATTTTCTATAACTAATATATCAATCTTTAAGATGTATGTTATCTATACAAATAAATAAAATTGGAATGTCTGTCAGTAATATTAAAATAACCGCTTTTACTAAATGCATTTGTATATACATACAAATTTTTAACTACATACGACTGGACCGATTTAGATGAAATTTTTTGTGTGTGTTCAAGGGGATCTGGGAATGGTTTAGATTCACAATTTTGTCCGCTGGACAATGTTTTTTTAAATTAATTTTTAATTTATTAGTAGTTATGGCAAAACGACGTTTGCCGGGACAGCTAGTATATATATATATATACATTGTATTGTCTTATATATATAATACAACAAAATATTTTTAACTTTTGGTATATGTACCGTGTATACACACGGTACATATACCAAAAATGTAGTTAAAAAAATTTTTGTCTGTCTGTCTGTTTTTTCCGGGTAATCTCTGGAACGGCTGGACCTGTTTTGACGGGACTTGAAGCTGATGATCCAGGGAGTAACTGAGGCTACTTTTTTTAGACTAACTTGGTCCCGCGGCGTTACTCGTACGACGATAACCGCGGGTAACACAGCGGGGTTCAGTTAGTGTAAAAATAATATTATAACAATTCATAACACATACGGCTAAAAAACATTTAAAACAACAACAGGAACACAAATAAAAAAACACAAAGCAGTCACGAGGACTGTCGACAGAAGTGAAACCTCAAAACTATAAACAGAAAACAGTTGTTTAAGCTCACGTAACCTCTTTACTCTTTAAATAAAATGCGCGATAAAAAGAAGTAAAAAATGTTTATTGTGATGTTATAAAAATAAAGGTCGATGCTATGCAGTGTAGACATATTACCAGTCATGTCATATTAGACAGTCGAGACATTTAGCTATCACTTTACACACTTGCGCAAGCGCCCTGCGCCGTCTTAGGTCAGGTCACGTGTCCTGTTGCGTCACGTGGCCTGACGCGAGTTTTACACTTTTTACCGATCCCAATATAAATTTTGCTAAAGTGAACAAAGCCGCTAAAGTAGTTTTCACTTCAAAAATATGACAATGCAAGTGTACGTGGTGACGGATTAAGTATACAGAATGTCTTTATCCCTATTCGTCCCGTGGCGTATCGTAAGAGGCGACTAAGGATACAAACTGTGCTGGACAAAATCACCGCAAAGAGAAGGAAACACTTGAAACAACTATAGCAACCTGTGTCCAGAGACCAGAGTCTCCTTTCTAAGCAGAGGCCTTAGTCTTGTATACTATTAAGTCTGTTGATAATAATACAAGTGCAGTTCTGTATAAAAACGTAGCCACATTATATTCACACATTACGTAATAGCTTTAAGAAAGAGTGAAAAAATAAACTATTTTTAATTATTTATACACAAAGTGTTCTTTATCAAAAGTTTTTAAAGGTTAACGTTAGTCCATCGTAAAATATGTCGAACATATCCCTTGGGTGTCGAGAAAGGCGACAAAATTATAACAGCTGGATAGGCACCGACACCCGTTTAGTTGCTAAGGACTACCTAATTGAGATGACCAATTTGCCTGACAAGCGGTAACGATTATACTGTTAGCTAAATAACATTGCCATTACCACTCTATTTTATATGGTTAGTGATTTGCTTGTGACAATTATTAATATAAAAGTCATTTCAGTACTATAAGAAGGTAAAATGCCTAAATATTAGTTTTTTATTACAAGATATAATATTTTACCTTTTCGACTGCATAGACTTAAAGTGGTTAAAGCGGTCACTACACCGCTTCCTACTGTTCTAAGTGTTGTGGGTTCGATTCTAAAATGTCACCCAAAAATTGTTGTACTTAATCTTCTTTACAATATGGTCGTTTCGCATGCATGTAAAAGTTCATCTCGCGACACGCGATATGTTCATAGTGCAACAATTCTCTTGTAAAAATCCTTACATGACGACATTTAAATATATATAGTTCGAGACCTTAGGCCCAATGATGCAGAAGCATCTCGATAGAACGCCATAGTATGGGTCGCCATACTGCATGGTCTGCATTCACAATAAGTATAATGACTACTACTGCTTTCCATCAGGCAGAGTAGAGTTATTTTGGCAGGCTGATTCATAAAAGAAGATAAAATGTACAATTTTGTTAATTAGATTCCTATATCTTTCGTCACCGCTTGCCGGGTAGCAAGATAGCAAAAATTAAGGGCTACAGACTACTGTTACATATTAAATGATAGGTAATTATACTTTCCACACATTACTATTAGACGTTTCATTTAGTTTATAACAATGAAATCAAACTATGAAGTTGTTACTTTATCTTATTGTAACATGGATTATCTATGTCACTTTATTTTGCAAAATTAATTCACTTAGTTGTTGCTAGACAAAAATTTTAGATTAATAAGCATTTCTAAGAACTCGGTCTCCAAGGTAATCACAACGAAAATTCTATTTTATATTCAGTCCAAGATTAGTAGTAAAGAAAATTAAGAAAAGAGAGACAAAAAATTAAAACTACTCCCGCTGGAGAAAGTAAACCACACAAAACGTGATCAATGAAGATTCACACTTATTCTACGGAGTAATAAAATCGACAAAAAGAAATACACAGATCATTTTTATTGTTAAGTAAACAAAATTAATGGAGCCATGTATTTGTTACTACTCTGAGAAAAACTTTTGTTTACTTGTTATTGGTTGATACAACGTTCTGTGTATCACAATAAATACAACATAACAGTTTATTTTAATGATTGAAACCTCTACATTTTCCTCCACTCATAAGGGGGTTATTGTGGTTTACTTTTCAACAAATACCAAATCGGACTAAGATATTAACAAGAACCCACGATTACGAATACATCCACGAAGTACGTAACATAGGCTAGTTAAGTTTGTATGTTTCTCTCCACTTGTATGTGAAGAACTTTAACCGTTAAACATTCAGTTTCAACTGTTTTCAGTAATAGTAAATTGTATAGATCGGAGAAGAATAGAAGAGTTCCACATTCACTTTTGGATCGGTGCGAAGCGAACGCCGTTTTAGAGAGTTGAGAGAAAAATAAGAATAATAAGTCAAGCAAGGACACTAAGGAGATGGATTTTGTTGAAAATTAAAACCGTTGAATATAAAAAATAAATGTGTCAAAAGTGTCAAATTTCTCTCAAACGCTAAAATAAAATCTGAGTAAAACAAACCATTTAGTTTTAGAGACTTAAAAAGCACTCACTTTATATTATTTAAAACTAGCTGCCTCGACAGACTTCATTCTGTCAAAAGTTATTGGCTTGTCGCAGTTCAATAGAATAAATAAATAAAATGTTGTTTTACTATGTTCATCGCAATTATTACGTTTTTGCTCTCTATGAGAAGCTTTCTTTAGAAAGCGCTTAGAAACATCTTTGGTGCTCCTACGATGACGTAACTAATGAAACTAAACAATGCAATGTTTTTTTTTTTTTTTTTTTTATTTAAATATGAAAAACAGTATACATTAATAAACATAAAACACCCATAAAACCCTTATAGGTTTATCTTGGGTGTGAGTGTAGTTAGAACCTTATACACAATTAATAACATGTATGATGTAAGAAACATATCTATAATATGCATTTATACTCGACTTCCGTCAAGCCAAAAGGAAGAGTCGTATTTATGGCAGTCTATGTTTGTTTATATTAGATGATAATGGCCCAGGTGACGTATTGTAAAAAAATTACCAAAAGTTTTTAGGTAGCCGAGTTGCAGTTTTTTAAACTTTTTCTTGTTAAATTACATAAAAACTATACAAAGTAATACAACAATACTAATAAATACAAATTGAAAATATCTTGATATTTCTCATTCACAAATATTTTTCCTCAATTAGATATAGAAGAGAAGAGTGACAGCAAGGAAATGAAACCACTAACCAATCTTTGATGTTATCCCTTGATCGTATTTTACGACACGTCTATAACAACCAATATCAATAGTTAAGCCTTTTTAAACGAGCGACGTAAAAAAGAAAAGGTTCGCAATTCAGATGTAGCGTGTTTTTAACCCTCGACGCAAAAAGAGGGGTGTTATAAGTTTAACGTCGATGTCTGTATATCTGTGTGTGTGTATCTGTATATGGCAGCAAACGGAAGCACTGATTTCGATGCCGTTTTCTCATTTGAAATCCAGTTTCCTTGCGGTGGTTCTTAGCTATGTTTGGTTAATATCGGCCCAGCAGTGTAAGATAATCAACTCTTTTCCAAAATGATGTAAGGCATTTTTGGCGTATGATTACTCGATAAAGGGCTTGCGTAAAGGGTTTTTAAATTTTAGTTATTGTTTTTATATTTCCAATCATATTAACAGCTTTTAATAACTATATCAATAGTCTTCAGTTGAACATAGGCCTCTCCTTAGGGAGAAGGTTTTGACCTTTTATAACACGTTGGAATAGAACTGGTTATTGTGGAGTGCCTTGTGGGAGCCCTATGTCCAGCAAAGGACATCGTTCGGTATATATACATATCATGGTGATATCACGCTGATCAGAAGCTAGACGGATTGATGTAGGGTGTGTATCATATTTTCCTTCTCTTTACAGTGATTGAATCTGCATAATTTGCTCCTTTGACTGCCTCTTATGACACCCATGGGATGAATAGGAGTGGTGACACTGTATAATCTTAATCCACGACAATCCGGAATGTTTTTATAGGTATTTGTTACCTCAGAACTCCAATATTTATGAATCAATATAAAACGTGCTTCTTCATTTGGTTAGATATACTTCTTTAAATTTCATTCAAATTTGAACCTTAAGAATGGAAAATTAAAGAATAATCTATAGTACTGTTGTAAATGTGAAAGTAACTCTGTGTTTCTGTCTGCCTTTCGCAGCTATAGAGATAGATTGAATTTTGGGGCAGGAAAAACTGACATAAACGCAAGCAGAGTCGCTGTCAAAAGCTAGTATAGTGATAATCTGATATACGTGTAAATGTAAGTTGGATTGTTTACCCTTCAATAATTATTGCACTGATTGAGTTCAAATTTTGATACATAAATACGAACCGTTTCAAAGGTTATTTTTATCTTTTCTTCGGATAATTTTTATCCTTCATCACTCCAAGTCGCAAGTTGCACCTTGCACCACCCACCCACCACAAAAAAAATCTTTTTTTTCTTTTTTTGACAATAAGACAATTGCCGCACTAGGTATATTTATTTGTGTGAGCGGGGAACTTTACAAACATACATGAAACAGTAGTGGATCACACAAAGCATTGCCCTATGTGGGATTTGAACCCACAACATTTCGCGCAGTTGAAAGCGACATGGCGACCGCTTAAACCATATTTTTTTTATGTTTTTTTTTAACGTGTGGCCGCCTAAACCTCTAGGCCAACCGTGCAGTCAAGATTGCTACAAATGTTTGTACATCAATCGGGATCGACAGTCACTTGTTTTCAAAGATACTTAGAGGTTTCAATACTTTAAGAATAGTTACCAATCCATAGACTGACCGGACTCAGATTGCTTAATTTTGAAACCTACTCGGTTGCTACATACCTGCAAGCCTCACTCCCAGCTAGAATTATATATAAAAAAACAATTAACTAAGATTGATCGTGTTAACCAGGCTCCTTTTTAAACCGACATCAAAAAAATCAGGAGGTTTCTCAATTCGACCGTATTTATATTGTTTATTTTTTTTATGTTTTATTGTGGATAGCTTCGTCGTTTATGAACCGATGATTCTTTTTAATGGCAAGGAGATATCCCAACGGTGGTATCATGTTATCATAACAATAAAAGTGTCCTTATGGACACTAAGATCTGGTGATAGCATCCAAGAGAAATCGAGTCAATCTTGAAGTCGGTTTTATTTTTGTTAAAATTTGACTTGTAAAAGTTGATCATTTATTTTATTTTAATCTAAATAAAATAATGTAGCAGAAAATTATATTGTTCCTTTAGGGTATGTATTCCAAATGTTTATATCACCACTGTACACTGAACTGAACACAGTCATATCTTCAATTTATACTCTTTTTCACCTGCCTAGACACAATTGGACACACCTTGTTTCAATATAAAATGTCTTAGGTCCGTATTTTAAAAGGCGTCTCAAGTATCCGTTGAACTCTGATCAGCTGAAACTAGTTTCAAATCAAATCTCAAGTGTCACTCTTATTATATAATGCGTTTTAAGGTCTACTCAGCTGAAACTATTCTCAGTAACTAATCTCAACTCACAGTCTATTCTCAATTACGTTTTTGCATTATGAAAATTATTGTTCCGTATCACGCATCAAATAAATTTAAACAAAATATATTTATCAAACATAATTTATGTAAGTGGTAATTACTTTGTATATAATACACTATTGGCTAGTGTATCAATATAAACATGATAATAACAGGCAACTCGCCCTAAATTAAATATTATAAATATTAAAATAATAATAGCTAGATATTACCTATAACGGAAAGTTCAAATTGTTTTCAATACTTGTCATGTTTATTTTTTTATACCTACAATATTATTATATTCTTGTCATAAACCAAAGGGCTTTGGGTAATATTAATTGAAACAAATGGTTAAATGTATATTTTAAGTGTATTGAATATCAATTAAAGTGAATTGAAATTTGTATGATAAATGATTCTTTCGTAAATAAAGTAAGGTAAGGTAAATTTTTCATTGTTATTCAGAAAAATCCTCATAAAATACGTTCATTTCCCCTAAAACGCTTTAAAATTACCACTTGAGACTAGATTGAGCTTGTCTTAGGTGAAAAAGGTGACATCAGTCACAATCTATTACTCGAAGGAGATTTCGACTAAACATTGTTCTAAAATAAGCTATAGACAGAGATTCATTGATCTTTACTAACTTGATTAACGATCAGTGAATCTTGTTTCAAGAAACGTTCACTAATAAAATCTCTTCTTAAAACTGGTTTTAAAACTAGATTCACGACTGTTCAAATACGGGCTTTAGTGTATTAAGACATCCACATCAAAAGTATAAAAAGTTTTGAAATAATTTATTACTTTGATCACTTCCTCATATCATTCTTATCACCAATATCAATCATTATCAATACTAATACGGGGATGTTATTAAATCTAAGGGTCTTAGACGCGATTATTCGAGGATACGTCTTTTTCATTTTATTCGATATCAATATGGTAAAAAACTGTATCAGGTTTTTCCTTTATGGAAATTGATAGAAAGGTTTATTTTTAAGTCGATGGTAGTGATTAATCCACTAATAATAAAAAAAATATTTCTAATACCTAATAGATTACAAGTTTTTCTGACAATCGTAGAACTTGGTGAAGCTTTCTCGAAAGAATGTTATCGACGACAAATCCATTATTAATCGTCTTCCTTTTTCAACACGAAAACTTATATTCGTTGTAAGTAATTCTTTTTTTTTTATACCCGCCTGTCTAAGTACCATTTCTTTGCATGATGGAAAGCATGAACAGAGTCCAAAGGTAGTTATCATCATACTCATTGTAAATGTAGAAAATGCAACAGTGCAGAATAGTGACACTATGGCGTCTTATTGAGATGGTTCAGCTTCATTGAGCCTCCGGTATTTATAAGGTAAATTACAAAGTTTTAACTTAAAATAAAAATGTAAACTTAAAACGCCCGTCATTCTATTTATACATAATTTTTATACTATTTCATTAATTTTTAACGTATTTGCATTAAATTAGAAAATGATTAGTTGCTCTTATTAGCTGAAACTCTCCCTAACAACGTATCAGATTTCAACAGAATTTCTATAGTTATTTATACATCTTGTATGTGTACATCTATGAAGTGAACCCTACTTGTACGTATTTTCATTGTGTTACTGCCCTTGACAATTTCACGAAACTACTTTATTCAATATAGATTCACCTAACACAGTGTCTATTTTCAATATATATATATATATATATATATATATATATATATATATATATATATATATATATATATATATATATAGGTATGTAATCTATTGTGCGCTACGTGATCACACAATTCACACACGGTATTCTGATACTAAACTATGCATGCTGCGTAAACTGATAAAAATACTTATTTTTTCTAAATACATACATATTACATAAATTACACCCAAAAACTAAAATAAATGACCTTACTTAGCGGATAAAAAATGTGAAAAACACTTAACTGAAAAAAAATATGTAAAATTGGATAAAAACCTATCCAAGTTCAATAAAGAGAACCTATATTATTACAAAAAACAATAAGTTCTAATATTTCGCATTCCATTTTCTGAAACATTTCTGAAACGAATGAAGTATCATTAAGGAATATTTTAGGAAACTCAATAGTTTGTATGTAAAATTACTACGTTGTCACGATCAAAAGTGATATATAAAATGTGCAAAAAAACGTGATGACTCGTTACAGCTGTGCCACGACACGCACTGTGAACATAAAAACGAACCTCACATTTGTAAGCAAATCTTTCAACTTGACATGTAAGTGGAGTAACTGTTACTATATAAGTGACATTCCCTAGTAGCATACATAAACGTAATTATGACGATTACACCAAGCTGATTGCATTAGATGGCATCGCGGTACAAGCAATCAACAATTATTCACGAATATAAACGTCATGTCTGTCTAGAATTAACTCTGTTAGCTCGTAAACATGTCCTGACATTGATTTATTGCATTAATTCCAGACTCCGGGCCATAATCATTTAGAAACAAGAATTTACATAAATCACTTAGTAAATAAAATTTACCACTGTTGTAAATTGTGTAAACAAGGTGCAAAATTGTAGTAATGTTTATAAAATGTGATGACGGGTCATATTTTTGACACTTGTTTAGACTTTGTTGGCAGTATTTCATATCTATAATCGTCATTGAATGATGTTTTCGGTTTTAGACTCAAAATTATATTAAGTTATGGTTAACACACATTTCAAGTAAAAAAGATTCGATTTTTAAATAAACTGAGATACCAACCTACCACATAGAAAATTAGTACGTATGTATGTATATTTGTTGTTATGTAAACAACACAGACTACTGCACAAACTATATAATAAACAAATAAATAAGCCTAACATAGATCACAGATAGAATAAGATATGTTTTTGATATTTATTTGTTAATAATGGAAACAAATATAATTTATTCACTTGTTTGTAATGCTATCTTGTGAATTTTATTTCATTGAGTATTTTATTTCACTTGAGAACAAAGAATAAAATAAAACTTTAATTTTTATCGCACTTTTATGCTTCAGTCCCTCCTGTGCGATTTAACTTTGAATTTTTTGTCGTTTATTTTATTGCTTGTTATAAATATTCAATATTTTTACATTTCTGTTCTTCTTTTCCACTAAAGTACAATTAATGTTCTTGTATATAAATACCGTCCTCTGCCATGTCACTAAAATAATTACATATTTAAACAAAAATAAAAAACCGACTTCAAGAACTGAACCAAATTGAAATGGGACCACACGAGAAGCACCCACTTTCAAATAAAAAAAGAATCATCAAAATCGGTTCACCCAGTCCAAAGTTATGAGGTAATAAACATTAAAAAATACAGTCGAATTGATAACCCCCTCCTTTTTTGAAGTCGGTTAAATAGTATTGCACTATGCAATTCAACTAAACAGTAGAAAGTACGTATTTGTAATTGTATAGGAAATCCTATTTAAACAAATTCCTATTTGTTTTCATAAAACCTCTTCATAAATATGTGAAGTTTATTTTTTAAAGTCCTTTTCAAGTAAATTTCTTGAGCAGTAGAAATCGTAACTTGATATGTTATTATCAACGTAAATTTAAAAAAAAAAACAAAATAGTTTCATGACCGACTGTTTTAAGCTACAGAATGAGGTCCAGTATATGCATACGACCATGTCATGCATGGGCCGGCTCGACCGAGTGATACCACGGCTTATACTCCAACCCCTCCCCCCATCCCCCTCTCCATTCCCCAAACTTAATGTTAAGTTAAAAATATAATCCTTTCAGAACAGAGCCAATTATTTGCAGAAAAAGCTATAACTTGTTTTACCATTCTTAAAAACTAAACGTACGGATTAAAAAAATCTTTGTCTTTTTATTTATTCATACAATATAATAGGCTTTGCTTCAGAACATAAAGCTGAAGTTATAATAAGTGAACCGATAACATTAACTCTGGAGGTCGAAATAGACTATACATCAATGTCAGAGTTGTACTGAGGCTAAGAAGTGATTCCCAAATGAACCTCGACGTTCAGGAATGTTAAACGATTCGCAGGAAAGAGCATCGAAGAAGTATCTCAGGTAATTACAGTCGCGAAGCGTGCAAATATTTCAACAATTTTTAAAGTACCATCTTTCCTGTAATTCGAAGCAATATTTCGCACTAAATAAAATCTACAGAAATAGTAAAATGTTCTGAAAGTTTCCAGGATGTCTTCGTTATTTTGTGTTTGCAAGTTGCATAATTTGTTTACCTTGTGTGTAGCAATAAGTAAATACCAATGCTGTTATAGTTATTTTCGTATCTCTTTTTATGTGATTTTATGTCGTTTTTATAGCTTCATGAATAATGGTAGAACAAAACGGTTAGGAACCATTTTCTTCTATGTGTGACAAATCATTTTCATTTAAAATTATGAGAAATAAAATACATACATACATGGTATGTATGATTCATTACACATACACATATCATACGTCAAGGTAGTAGAGCCACGCTGATTTCAGCACGAATGGGCCGGCTCGACCGGGGCGGTACTACCCTCGCTCAGAAAATCAACGTAAAATGACAGCGATCATGCTGTCGTGTTTCGTTGGTGAGTGCGAGACCGGAGGCCCAATGATGCAGAAGCATCACTAGCACGCCATGGTGTGGGTCACCATGCTGCATTGTTGCATTTTCTGTTTTATTGATCACCTGAATGTTTAGAAAATAATGTCTAGTACCAAATGTCATAATATTATATTCCACTTATAGAACAGGGTGTCGTCATTTTGTCTTTTTTTTTTTTTAAGAATAGACCATTGATATACATATACAAGAATGTAGTACGACTAACTTTATTAAAAGAATCGTTAGTTTTTACGAACTTTCATATACATTCCAGACCATCTAATATTAAAAAGTTCAAAGGTTTTGCGTTTATTTTTTGGAACATCACAAAAAGAAAATTTCAAAGTCTACATTATGTCAAGTATTATATACAAAGTCTAATCCTAATTGTGAAGAACAAAACAATCAGTAAAACAGAAAAGATAAAAGCATTGTCGCCTTGAAACGTTCACGTTTTTGCCAAGGGTCTCTCGTAAAACTTTATTAGGCGCATTAAGGTCGCGGTTGAATCCTGTTTATGTAATCGCCGCTGGGGACCTTTACCAGGAAAAATATTAAGTGAAAAAAGAACACACAATGTCACCCTAAGTAAGATTATATTTATGACGACCTATATCTAAGAGGGTGGTCAGAGGCACTCAAAATGTCGACCTAAGCAAAATGACGAGACGAGAGCTCATATGAAACATAGAAGCGGCGCCCACTCATAAAACAAAGATAAGCATTTGATTGTGGCCGGGATAATATGTATTATGTTTCGGGTGGCTCTTGGATTGTGACCCCGATATTTGTATTTCTTCTCATACACTGTTGTACGTTTTTATAAAGAAATGTTATGATATGCATGTATACACATACTGAAGTAACAATATGATGCAATATTACACTCGCATTAATTTAACTATGTTAGTCTATAAAATATCTTATTTCAGCCGACAGCTTTACTTATTAGCTTAGATTTTATACCTAAAGGCGTTACTCTATAAACTTTAGCAACTTATGAACATTCGAAATTCTTGAATTTGCTAATAAAATTCTTAGTCTAATGGAACCAGTCGGTTTATAGAGTGGCGCTTATAGACATTAAATTTGTTCAAAGCGTGTTTTGCGTTATCATCCAAATAGTCATGGAAGCTTAAAACAATATCTGCTTTTTAAAATATCAAATAAACCTTTGAATATTACTTAACTTTATAGACATTACGAGACCTATGGAATTTATTTATATTTTCTTATTTGTTTAAATTTTCTTTTGGTACATGCATGTTGTTTTTACTAAATTTTTATTTAAGCTGAGTAATTATTATTTTTACTTTTGTTGAACTTAATTTTCAGTGTGTTATGTTTCATAAATTTACTGTTATTTTGTAGTGTGTTAGTGTCCCAGTTAGTAGAGACAGTGTCGTTCCCAAACTACCATTCCCAGTTTCATTCCAGAGATTGTCAAATATAATTATATAAATAATATAAATATAATTGATGCTAGGTTTTGGTCTGGCCCGCAAATTAAAAAGAAATGTTAGAGTCTCTGCTACGTAGTAATTAAAATCTACCTCTAAATTGTATTATGATCCCAAATTATAAATAATTTCATCACAAAAAATATTTTTATGACTATAATAACGACAAGTTCTGGAAAAAGCAAAACAGTTTTATAATTAGGACATCATGGTATCCAGAGCACACAAATACCATTAAAGATTTCAAACCCCCATAGATTCTAGTCATTCTAATACATGTTCACAGGTTTTCATTGATCTATATTTAATAAAATATGAAGTAGGTTTGTGCTTTGTAAATCAAAGCACAGGCATAAGAAAGTGTAGGTCGTAATAACTGTGTAAAGACTAAGAGAACACTAGAAAGGGTAAGAGAGGGGAAATAGTAAAAGGCTACTTCAAGAAACGTTTACGAATCGAGATCAATATGAGCGAAGCCAAGCTAAGATTTCCTTTCAAGTTAAAAAGTAGAATCTTGGCGCAATTCCCCGGTCTGACAGAACTTCGTAACCATATCTACACATACATATTGAATTGATTAACCACAAGCACAAATAATTCATATCAATATGGTGATAAGACCTGAACTACCAACCTCATATTTGGTTCAAAGTTGTATTTTTGTAAAGTACGTCAGTTAGAGTGTTAAAATCTTATTAATGCTTAACTGTCACCTATTGCTGTTGTTGTGTTATAAAATACAAAATGGCCAGGCTCAACACTTAATAATGTATATTGTTAACTTTCCAGCTGAATCGACCTTTATTCAGCACTGCAGCTTAATGAAAACCATTGGATTGAGAAGTAGTACAGGCACAAACAGAAATGAAGTTCCTGATTAACATTAATCATGTACCTACCTACATTTGTCAGAATATAATTCATATTTCTGTTTTACGTAACACTTCAAAAAAATTTTTTTTTTTTTAAATAAAACGTGATGTATGAATAAATGTGTACGTGACTAATTGTGTTGTTTTAAGTTTATTCGTTTAAGAGGGTACTAACATTGGTTTATGATTGTGGTAGACTGCTTAGAAATTCTTTTCTGCTGGACTCTTTAGCGCTGCGTAGAGATGTGTGTGTGTTCTACCGCATTTACCGTGGTAAGTGCACTGAGGAATTGTTCGGACTGATCCCTGCCGCCTCTTTCCGCCATCATCCTACGCGACAGCAGTTTCATCCCCATCATCTAGATGTTTGACAGTCCACAACTGTGCGCTTCTCCTTTCTGTGCGAGTCAAAAACTTTCCGCCTCGCATAACAAAACTGTGGAATGAACTGTCGCCTGCGGTATTCCGAGACTAGTACGACCATCAAACCTTCAAGAATAGAGCTACACCTTCTTAAAAGGCCGGCCTACTTGTAACGCTTCTGGTGTTGCGGGTGTCCATGGGCGGCGGTAGTCGTTTGCACCCATTCAATAAAAAAATAAAAGAAAAGGGAGAAAAGATAATTTCTTGCCAATAATTTCTCGAAACCTCGAAAGGATGAAAAACGTTTAGGCCTTTATAAAATTAGCTTTGTGATGCAATTTACATTTAACGCTGCCTCTACATAACATACGTGCTTAGGTTACATACTAGGCCAAGCATTTGTCATATAAATCTATTAAGTTCTGCAAAACAATAGGAATAATAAATAAGAATAAAATTCCTTTAATATGAAGTACCTCTGTCTGTTTGTCGATGGCTAATTGCTGTACCAATTTCAATGAAATTTGACATGGAGATACTATGAAACTTGAATCTTGAGGAAGGCCATAGACTACTTACTTCCTTACTGCGATAATCACCATACACGCGGGCGGAGCTACGGAATAAAGCAAGTGTTAGTGTATAATAAATAAATTTAAGTACATATATTTTGTTTTACTTGCACGAGTTTCTTCTACTTAAGCTCTAACCGATTACCACAAAACTTTCACGCGTTTATAAGTTTATATTTATAGTTGTGAGCTAGATGAATTTAAGTATTTTAAAATATAAATATATTAACGGATAAATAAATAATCATACCTTAAAAGAGATTGTTCGCACCCTCACTACCATCCCATACAAACAATAGTAGTACAATTGCGATAATTCTGCACTTAACGCCTTTGTTAAGTCCTAACTCCAGTGGGCGAAGTACTTACTTAATGCACTACAGAGTCTGCTCTGTGGCACGAATAATTTCCTTAATATTGCTTTGCGAAATCTCATTCAAATAATCAGAAGTTCACGACTCCAATCCGCCTAGATGCAAATTGCATGCAGACTGCTTAATTAACAGCCTAGAAACTGCATGAGCTCAACCGATAGCAGAATCCATCTTGTCTCGGTGACTGTGTCTACAAATTATGTTATTAACAAACAGTAATTATTATTGATTGCTAGTGTTATTTATCTACGAATGAATGTCAAATATTTAAAACAATGATACAACATATTTTGATTTTCATTTTTTAGTTGTAAATAGACGCAATTAGTATTGTGTTTAGATAACTGTCATATAATAGGTCTTTACCTATGAAATTGCCGTTTTGTATGCAATAAGTCACTTATTGTTATATATACAAAACGGCAATTTCATAGGTAAAGACCTAATATTAGGCGTCCAATACAATTAGTTTAATTTTGGTTTTATGCCGGTAACATCCTTTTTTCTGTATTTTGTTATGTTGACGACTATTAAATTAAATTTATATATATATATATATATATATATATATATATATATATATATATATATATATATATATATATATATATATATATATATATATATATATATATATATATATATATATAATATCAGTCCCATAACAGATAGATTTTCTGCAGATGTCTCAAACTTTTAATTTATTTAATGGTATCTCAGGTGTAATGGAGTTGGTATGGCGGACGGGAAGAGCTGGACGAAGAATAAAATCGTGGCTTTGAAATATCCGGGAGTGGACCGGTATCAACTGTTCCGCCTCGTCAATGACAAGGAGGAGTACAGGAAGCTGACGGCGAACCTTTAAGATTGAAGAGGCACTTTCAAAAGAAGAAAAGTAGCATCATTATAGAGTACTTCTTATTCCATTTAGTTGTTTAACCAAAACTAATTTCAACTTAAACTACTACAGAAACAACAATGGGCAACAAAAAGATGGCAACAAAACGACTGCATAAAAGATGGGATTGTTATTGCAACCGCACGAGACACTGACAAGTGATCTGTCAGTGGATACCGCGTCTTGCGACGTCGGGCTTACACGGATTTGAGGGGAAGCCCTCCCTTGACTGATGTGCAATCCTCGGACATATTTCTTCCCCACTTTAATTAAGTTAGTGACTGGACGATTAGCATGTATCACTTTGAAATAAGATTTTAAGCTTTTTTGCCGAAGATGCGATGCTAAGTTTAGTAAAAGTGTATTTTAGGTTGCTACTGTGTTGCTTATAACCGCGCCCCCTCTGATTAATGAACTTTAAAATGTTCGAAATGCTAAGATTTTATTTACTTATAAAAGAAATGATGCACATAAACTCATTTATGTCAGAATTTTTTTACAGAGATTTGCATAATACTATTTTTTTCACAATGGAATACTCTATCTATACTAATATATAAAGCTGAAGAGTTTGTTTGTTTGTTTGAACACGCTAATCTCAGGAACCGCTGGTCCGATTTGAAAAAATCGTTCAGTGTTAGATAGGCCATTTATCGAGGAAGGCTATAGGCTATTTTTTTTTTTTTTTTTTTTATGTTTGACCCTCCCAAAATGACTCTACTCTGCCTGATGGAAAACATGAGTAGAATCCAAGAGTGGTGGTCACCATACTGCGAATGCAGACAATGCAACAATGCAGCATGGTGACCCACACCATGGCGGGCTAGTGATGCTTCCGCATCATTGGCCTCCGGTCTCGCACTCACCAACGAAACACGACAGCATGATCGCTGTCATTTTACGTTCATTTTCTGTGCGAGGGTAGTACCGCCCCGGTCGAGCCGGCCCGTTCGTGCTGAAATCAGCGTGGCTCTACTACCTTGAAAATCACCTTGAAAATATATCATCACGCTAAGGCCAATAGGAGCGGAGCACCAATGAAAAATGTTTCGAAAACGGGGGAAAATTATCACGCTACGGGCAATAGAAGACGCAAACGAGGTTGCGTGGGTCAGCTAGTATTACATAAAAATAAATTTATCCCATTATGTCTAAAGAATTTTATTGTAGCAGTAATACATTTAAATATAACAATCTAATTTTACTGGAAATAAAAACGCTTTGTTAGAATAAAATCTTTATTTCATGATGGCTGATTTTAGAACAAGAAATGACACAAGTCGCTTACTATATTTTAAAGTTTAATAATGAGAGTTCACTTATTTCAGATACATAATAAGTTTTTCTATCGATTATATTGCACTTTAAAACAATATAGTTATAAAGTTATATACCATATATTACATAAACTCATTCTAATTTCAATGCATATGTGATGAGAAGAACAATATTGTAAGTTTCACAGGATCAAGCCAAATCTTCTGAGATTTATTATTTAGAACGGAAAAGAAGGCGGAATTTTTGTGTAGAATTTCCTTTGTACAATCATATTTAGAATTTGTTGGCTGAGCTGTCACGCTCACAACTGAACACCTGTCGGAGACAAAATTACCTAGGCATAAAGGCAGGATACTTCACTATATACCTTACACCTTAACCTTTAATAAAAATTCCTACTCACAGTCAATCAAGACACAATTTGTTTTACTATACAATTCTATGACTAACTAACGTAATAATAACAAACTATTGCAAGTTTGTATAATGTTTCTTATTCCTACGTTAGTTTTCATACATATTTGCCTTGATCATCTATGTTATTTAAACTCTTGTATCATTTTACTCTTCATACTATACTCAGTTATAACTACCTAGAGTCTTAAAACTTGCAAAAAATATTTTCAATATGCGTATCATCCTTTAAAATGAATTTTATGAATAAATTTAACTACTTATCGGCTCTGAACTAATAATATATCCTATTGCAATAATATAACCTCATTTGATGAGTTCTACCGTACATATTTCCATCAGTTCAATCACTAAATTGCATTCGGGTCTCACTTACTCATAAATCTATACAGACTAGTGTTATTAACAGCACATGCTTAAAATATTAATGTGTCTAAATAAAAAGTTTTGTACGGATTCTATACAAAATTCACAACGCAATTTTCTGGTAAAATCGACAATCAATCATCAATCAATGCCTAGACAGGATTATTTACGGAACACAACAAAAGTAAAACTGCATGCAAGTGCTAACTTATAAAATGTATGTATATACAGAAACTACGGTAGGTTCAAATGAAGTTTCTATGTTTGAGGATGAACATGTTATTTAGTTCATCAACCCTATCTTAAGACCCTTCCGAGAAACAAAATTCTGTAATGCTTTAACCAGACGCTAATTAGTATTGGTAATTTTAGTTATGTCCAACTATGTTAGGTTTTAGCTTTTTAGAATTAGAATTTCCTCTTATACTCTGTCCTAAAATAAATGCGCTGTATTACCTGTGTCATATAAATAGTTGCTGGTACTTATAGCACAGGTTTTCTTTTTTTAGTATCAGCAGTGCATTATTTGTGTTTATATGTGATGCGAAGACTGTGAATTATTATTGTAAACTGGTACTTGTGAACAATAAATACATATTATTATTATTAAAAAAAAGAAAAAAAAAGTTTTATTTCAACTAACTAACACATTTTCAGTTACGCAGTTGACAATCACGTTCAGGCTCTATTCATTCAGGTTCTTAATTCAAATGATCGCAAAACTCTATATGGCTATGATTTACATTAGACGCAACAAAAGAACAGAAAAATGGGTGAGTAAATAAAATGCCAAGCAAACGTACGGTTTTCATGACACCCACACCTTCATGTGGTACCATATAGTGAGTAAGTTATGTTAGTGTTAGGTATCTTTAGCGGGGTAACTATAGTCACATTTACGCTTCTTTAGACTTTCACAGACACCTTGTCCGCTTGAAGATGTGACTGTAAAAGTTTGATCAGTAAGAAAGTTTTAATTGCTAGTGAACGGCATTTCCAGTGGGGCCCAGCGCAGTTCATTTTCAAAGTATTTTATTCGTACAGAGAAAATAATTTACTCAACACATTTTCAGTAAACAACGTTCTCCAAACGCAAATTGTTAATTAAAATGAACAGATGGTTTTTATTTTAATACATTTCAGTTATATTTTGTGAGTTTTAGCGACATTCGGTCTGATATAATCTTGGAACTGTGCAGAAATTTTGTTGCTATCATAAAATAATCCGTACATCAGGAAAATTATGAACGCAAAAATGTTCCTTACTCTTTGATAACGTATTCACTCTATTAATCTATACTAATGTTATCAAAAGGTAAAGTTTGTGAGGTTATGGGGGTAGACTCTGGAACTACTGAACTGATTTTGAAAATTCATTTTCCAACGTTTCGTACACAACATTTTCGTACATACATATAATGTACGGCTTACCTACAACTTTTTACATCACGAGTGGTAAGGTTGTAACAACAATCTCACCACTGGTGTTGTAAAGATTCAAATATGATTCAAAAGATTCAGGCGGTGCGGTTGTAGCATCAACTCTACCGCTTCTGCTGTAGAGTAAACTGTAACGTAGCATTGATCGCGAGTAAATGTGAGGTACAGAGATAGTCGATGTAGAAGCCGAACCGTGTTAGCGAATATTAATAAGGATTCTAATGAAATTATGATTATTGTCTTTCTATACTCACAGAATTATATCGCACTTAAATATTACCAATGAAATATTGATAAAAGTAAAATAGGAAACACAACAAAAATTGTTCTTTCTCTTAGTCCGAGACTACGAAATCTATAAAAATAAATAAAATTGGAGTGTTTGTTTGTAATATTAAAATAACCGCTTTTTAATAAATACATGTATATGTATACACGGTACATGTACCAAAATTGGATATTTAAAAATTTGTCTGTTTGTTCCTGGTAATCTCTGGAACGGGTGGACCGGATTTGACGGGACTTTCACTGGCAGGTAGCTGGTGATCCAGGTAGTAACTTAGGCTACCTTTTTTAGACTAACTTTGTCCCGCGGGTAACACCGTGGGGTTCAGCTAGTCTAAATATAAAAGAGGAAGGTGTCTGACTGACTGACTGACATAGATCAACGCACAACCCAGACGGCTGAACCTAGAATTACGGTTACAATAAAATGTATTCAAACACAAGTTTGTATACATTTTATTATCACCGTAAATCGAACAACCTTATCGAATATCCATAAACACTAGAGGAATGTGTGAGAGAGTCACGGCTCAATAAGACAGTTTGCGGAAGCCTTACGTATACACCTCCATATACTCGTATATGTAAGTACTATAACCGTCACCTACATTCGATTTGTATTCAGAGTTCGTTAACTCCGCTCGCAATGATTACCCCGAGGCAAACGTGTTTCTCAAGTGAAAATGTGTGTCTATATTTTATTACACGCCTGGTAATATGTTGTACATATTATTTCTCAATTATACTTAATTATTAGTTAATGAGATTTAAGTACCAACTTGTGTATAATAGCAAGACACGTAAATCCCTGTAATTATAAATTGAGTTATGTCTACACTACCATTATGAGCAACACATTTCCAATTAATTGATAAATACTTGTAATGTTGATGCTTTATTTCTTCTATATTTTGTTGTCTCTAAATGCGATGATACTACTAAACATGATAAGAATATATCGTAATATCTAATTTTGAAATTTACGATCGCATAGAGTTACCAAGTTGAAATAAAAAAAAATCAAGTAGATTTTTTTAAATCTTTGGCTGTAAAACGTCAAAACAGTTACCTATTGACTGTTAATAAGCCATATTTTTAATCATTTTATGTACTTCGCTGCACATTGCTTTTATCTAGAATCATAAAGTTTGGCGATAAGCAATAAAAGTAGATGAGGTAAAAACTGCAAGTCATTAATTTCTTATTACATCACATATTTTTAAAAAGTCGGGTAGAAACAACTTTGAGGACGAGGTGAATAGGAGAATCCAGCTGGGTTGGGCAGCGTTTGGGAAGTTTCGTCGGGTCTTCTCATTGTCGATCCCACAGTGCCTAAAGACGAAAGTCTTCAATTAGTGCGTCCTACCCGTAATGAAATACGGTAATGACATATAGAACGTCCGTAGGCCAGGTGGAGTGATGTTGGTAGGAGCTGGATGCGAGAAGCCGAGGATCGAACTAAGTGGCGGGAAATTGGAGATGCCTATGTCCAGCAGTAGACTGCGATAGGCTGATGATAGATAGATAGATGATAGATATTTTAACCTGCTTTTTGTCATCATAATCAATTTAATTTCATTGAGAACTATTCATCCTTAATGTACTTAGATATCCATGTTTGTTATTGCATAGTTTTTTATTGGAAAAAACAGGCTAAAAGGTTTCGAGATAGATCGAACTATTTATAAACAAACTGTTTATCATATCTATGTAGTCTCTATAACGTTTATAAGGACAAGATTTTATTTGTTCATACAAACTACAAAAGGTTAAACGGCGAGGGATATGTCGCGCACATATATCGGCCGAGTTTATCTCAACTTAAGTACTACTCTACGACTTGGTAAAGCCTAATTTTTTTCTTTTGTTTCTATTTTCATAGATGTGATAATAAGTATCCCACCGTAATTGATGCTTCGATTCTAAGAGACACGTGACGACGAGAGTTATATATATTTTATTAATAAAAAAATGCCGAGGGACACGGAAATCGCGCTTATTGACTCTCACCGAGGATGGAAAGGCAAATAACAAAAGAGGTAGACAAATATTTTCAAATAAAACTATGTTGAAATTTATATTTACGTACAAGTCTTTACGTACAAACATATTTTAGCTACAGCTAGACAAACAGTCTTTAAAGAATAATTATATTGCACAAGGTATATTACATCGCATTGCCGTCTACGTGTATGTAGCATTTGTTATTCCTCGAGAATTACAGTATCTCCATGCCTAATTCTATTTAAATCAGTGAGCGGTTAAGCCGTGAAAACGCAACAGATAGAGGCACTTCGGATCTATAATATTAATATGAATTCATCAAGTTGAAACCTTATCTTGTAAACAAAATGTCTTTAATGGTATAAAATTATTTAGATTGAAAAAGTATAATATTTTTAAACCAAATTTGAGTTACAAACTACGTCAGACTCACATGACATCGACAAGAGATATAATGGTTTATACAGTGTGCTCGTAAAATTTTATAGGTGACTTGGAAGTACAGGATGTATCCCAGGAGGCAAGCCACACCGACCTTGCATTATGCTTCCTTTAGACACACTTATCTAACCATGATTAATTTGTTCATCAAAAAATATTTCATCCGATTAAAAGGTGTGTATGATTAAAACTAAATTATTTTAGATAAATTTTGACAGGTTTTAATAATGAGTTGATTGAGTAGCAAAGTTTGTCTAACTCTATCTATTCGCTCACTTCGTTTACTTAGCTGCGAATTTTATATGCACAATTGTTACTATTCATTTTTATACCTAAAAGCTCATATCAAAAGAACAGCTACAAAAGTAGTGTGTATTTTTAATTTATTATTTATTCCCTAGGTTAGGTTACTCCCCGGATCATCAGCTACCTGCCAGTGAAAGTCCCGTCAAAATCCGTCCAGCCGTTCCAGAGATTACCCGGAACAAACAGACAGACAGACAGACAGACAGACAAAAAAAATTTAAACTACATTTTTGGTATATGTATCGTGTATACATACATATGCATTGATTAAAAAGCTGTTATTTTAATATTACAAACAGACACTCCAATTTTATTTATTTGTATAGATTAACTTTATCAAAATTCCAAAATCAGGTTTACATCCAGCGACTTAATGGAATAAAGACAAAATATATTTTTGGTATATGTATCGTGTATACATACATATGCATTGATTAAAAAGCTGTTATTTTAATATTACAAACAGACACTCCAATTTTATTTATTTGTATAGATTAACTTTATCAAAATTCCAAAATCAGGTTTACATCCAGCGACTTAATGGAATAAAGACAAAATATATTTTTGGTATATGTATCGTGTATACATACATATGCATTGATTAAAAAGCTGTTATTTTAATATTACAAACAGACACTCCAATTTTATTTATTTGTATAGATTAACTTTATCAAAATTCCAAAATCAGGTTTACATCCAGCGACTTAATGGAATAAAGACAAAATATATTTTTTCTTTATTCCTTCCATTTCAATCTTCATTAACATTAATCAGTTCTTATGAATAATATAAGCATGGAAAATAATGTACTAAAGGAGTTCAGTGTTTTTTATCTCAAATAAAATGTTAAAGTAATTTTAACGGTTTAGACGAAAGAATCAATATTTTTTAAAGTATAAGGAATAAATATACAGAATAAATAAATAAATAAATAAATATTTTCGGACATCTAAACACACAACGCCATCTAGTCCCAAGATAAGCAGAGCTTGTGTTATGGGGTACTAGACAACTGATACAAATACATATATACTTTATTTTTTTTTGTAAATACATACATATTATAGATAGAACACACCCAAACTCCGAAACAAATATTTGTAGATCATACAAACATTTGGTCCGACCCGGGAATCGAACCCGAGACCTCATGATCAGCAGTCGCACACGCCAACCGCGAGACCAACGAGGCAGTCAGAGAATGGAAATATTATTCTTAATAATATTATAATTTGAAAGTAACCCTGTCTGTTTCTCTATCACGCTTTCGCGACTAAACCATTACAGCGATTTTAATGAACTTGGTCATGGGGATACTTTAATTCTTGAGGAAGGACATATGCCACTATACATTACCGCGATAACCGACATACACGCGGGCGGAGCCGAGGAAAAAGCTAGAATCAAATATATGTATATTCTTGATTGATTGTTATTCTTGCAATCGTGTTGTAAACGTGTTTTTGTCTGACTACATCATCGAATTTTCAAAAATTAAATTATAGATCTGGTATAAGACAGACCGAATGTCTGTTTAAAACGCATCATATCAGTATTAATTTCGGTCATAAATTGTTATATTACATCTAATTATACGATTGAACTGACACAGATCATGGCTATGACTCTAAAATGTATAATTTTCATAATTTAGAAATTTACACTATTCTAGTACCTACATGAATGGTAGAACTTGCCTACTCTCACTTTGAATATGATGGTTCCAATACCCTGAAGAAGAAGATTCACAGGTATTCATTCACACCTACGTGAGTATAAGATAGCTTATTCCGTCTCATATTTATACACATTGATCGATTTAGTAAGTATGAACATCGATTTATTAGGCATTACAGTCAGTTTACATTGTTTACAATAAAGTTAAAAGTAAAACCGGTTGAACTAGTAGCCGACCCAAATAATCTTAGGAATAATAAAGGCTAGGAACATGCTGATGTTAGATATCAATTACAAACTATAGGATTACCGTTAATTAGTTAAATTTACATATTTGATACTTAAAATATTTACATTTAATTTAATTACTCAATACTTTTTACATGTTAAAATCATTGGCGATTCATTGTAAACTTGATTTTTAAAGTGACAGAATTGAAGATATACGAACTCCCAATTACACATACTATTAAATGCTCATAACGGCCCAACATTCCTATACCGTAACGACCAGAGATGACATCGGCTCTATTTCACTACTCAAATAGGGTCAAGGACATTTAAAATAACCCGATTATTGGTATCAGCGACTAATCTATTCAGGGGTTTTTGGACAAATAGTGTGGTGAGCATAGGTACATCATTTTCAATAATGTTGACACGATATGGTTTACGCTTGATCGTGTCTCGACAACATATTACTAGAGCTATCTTAGCATTTCTAATCCTGTTTCTATGTGACATGATATATAAATCAAATCAGTACAGTACATACACCACAGTGGTTGTATATTATATGCACAGATTGGTAAACACCAACTGTAAGTTCATCTAAGGTGTAAAAATATTAGCGCAATATTAAATAGTTTATAATTTTTTTAAAGGACTAGGCAATGAAAGACTTAAAAAAGTTTAAAATTAATATTTAAAAAAAATTATTAGAAAAATTACTAGAATTTTGACATAAAAATGCTCAAGAAAAGTATTACTTTCACGACATTTTCTCTTATTATAAAAGCTACAACGATCGCGGCATCTCGCGAATTCCTTAAATTAATTAAATATGTAAGCTTTAAATTCCATTGTTTAAAGCTTCATAATGATATCATAACTTATGCTAAGCCAGAGTGGGTCACTAGTTTAAAATAATGTGATATTTTGTGTTTGACAGTCAAGGCATCAAGTCGCCTGCCCGTCCGGCTCGCCTCATTTATTTACACGCACTAATGACGCAAACAATAGATATTTACTGCATTGTTTACTTCCACATTTAGATATCGAATCAGAAAATGTACCAACCACTCACATTAGAAGTATCAATAGCTATCATGGCTTTGGAATAACAATACTCTCATGGGTTGTAAAATAATTTTATGAGTGTAATGTTTGGCTGTAAAAACTAAAATCAAAGTATCTAACACATTTTATAAGGGCCAAGGTCAAAGATATGAACAGTTTAAATAGTCTAAAAACTGTATTTCTTGGAAAGCTCAGGTATTCTTGCGTGCCTGTTTAGTTTCGTACGTCGCTCCTTTCGCGTTATCATGCCGAATAATAGAATTTATTATATACAATACCTTAATGGTAATACACTCAACTGGGGATGAATAAGATATAAGACCGCTTCAAATAATATTGTAAGCGCCTAAGAAAACTTAGATCAGAATAACACAAAGCATTGCAAAGCAGTGTAAAATTTATATTCATAATAGACAAAATTATCAAGAAAGAGTAGGACATAACATACGAAAGAAGAAATACATTAACACACTTGAAAAAATATAAATTAAAAATTTAATTATGTCAATAAACTAGTAAAATAAATCTGTTCGGACTTTAGCAAACTGGTTCAGCGTGGTCCTTAAGTTGACTCTACATCTGCTAATTGCTTCCAAAGTTGTTTTCGAACATAATTTTAGCTAATTGCAGTAGTGCAGTCGGCGTTATGCCAAGAAGTTACTGGAAAAGGCACCTTAATTCACCCACTTTGAAAAATAAAATGCGCGTAGCTTAGCTGACCTGCTTAGTTACGTTTGAATAAATATTTGAAAGTTGTTAAACCCATTAATAATATACGGAACTATGCTTATACATGTATAAATTATTATTTTCTTATCGAAAGGAGAAAAGTTTCGGATGTGATTAAGCTATGGATTAACATTAGCTATGAAGAGCGCGCTCAGATTTGCAAGTTGTTCTAACATTGTTTTCATAATTTGGCAAATCATGATTAAGATTGAATAAACTAAACCGCAAACCAACACGTTTTATAGTTTGCAATTATTTTAGTGCGATCCTCCTAATTTTTTTTTTCCCTTGCGGAAATCCCCTCTGATACTCGGTTGTAGATGGCCCCCTCCTGTGTGGGAACCCCAATGTTCCCCTGTCCCCCAGGGCGCGCACGCTCTGCAGCGTCCGCGCCACCACCCGAGCCTGGTTCTGCTAGGGGGACAGACGACCTCACCTGTCACCCCCAGGCTTGTCACCTGCCCCTTGTGGAGGACGGAGATCGTTCTCCGATCTCCAGCGCCTGAGTCGCCTACGGTACCTGGCCCGTTCGCGGGCCTAGCGGGCTGGGAGTGTTCTAAACCTCTCCCGGTCTCGCTCCGCCATCTCGTTGGCAAGTATAGCTTGCTCGCAAAAAAAGACGGTGGAGTTCCACGCGCTCTCGCTCCGCAATATGGCCATAATCATGTTACCGAGCGAGCCGGTATGAGAAGGGCCCGAGGACGAGGACCTGGCGGTGTTGGGACTTCTGATCGTTGATTTCTCGAGTCTCAGGAATTCTGCCCAACTGCCGCGCCTCCTTGCGCCACTAGGAAAGAGGCGCAAGGGCTCTTGCCTCCAGGTCCTATGGTGGACTTCCGGCTAGGAAACTCGCTGCCTCAAAGGAGATCGTGCGGTACCCTCTTATGATCCTGATGGCAAGCATTCATTGCGTGCATCGCAATAGCGCGATATTGCTGCCAGATCCAGCCGCTGTCGAGACTTGGGCAACCCCAGCCGTAGCACTCAAGGTTGCCTCACGATGCGTCCCGCCGCTCGCCATCAAAAACGTGTCATCCGCATAACACGTGACGGCGATACCATCTAAGAATGCACCGCGAAGCACCCAGTCGTAGGATAACTGCTTCCTCCGTCAGGGTCTTCACGTGCGTGGTCGCATCCACCGTGGAGCGCCCCTGATGGAAACCGTATTGGTTGTCCGCCGGATCTGGTCCTACCCTGCAGAGATGCTTGACAACGCCGGTAGGCGGATGCTGAGTCCGCCGCCCCTCCTTTCGGATGAGGACCAGTTTCCCCGTCTTATACAATTTCGGAAACTGGCCTTGCTCAAGACATGCGCTGAACAACCCTCTCAGTCGGGGCTAGAGAACCGGCGCCTCATCATCTAGAGCCAAGACCCTCGCTCGGCCTGGAATGCCATCGAATCCTGGGGAATCCTCCTAAACCCTGAAAACAAGACAACAAAGTAGTCATCCTATTCGATTTATAGAATAATTTCTAAGTAACTTCTATTTCAAATGTCACTCGCCAGATACTTTCATTAAACCACATACGTACGTAAAGTAGAAAACACGCAGCTATTTTTTTGTTTTTTTTCTCTTGTCTTTCACTTTTTACGTAAAATAATTTAACCTAAATTTTCTACGTAAAATCATTTATAATTAGACATACATATTTAATGAATCCCTCATAAGTACCTCGTAATTGTTAATCGTAGAACGTAGCCCTCCCGTAAATGTCCACATAATCAAAGGCCCTCGGGCAATTGCCATAATCAGCCAACTAGATAGGTTATTTCAATATTATTACGTGATAACTGTTTGAGGGATCGTTTGAGTGCTGATTGAGAAGCGACCGCAAGATATAACAACCAGCTGAGTTTAGACTAATGGACGAATATTGACCTTTCTTATGGAATAAAAATGTATAGCACAGTAGTAGGTTAATGGTGGTATGTGGAGTGATAACTTTTATGGTACCAAGTCCTTAAAATTTTTAGCAAAGTAGAAGTATTCTTGATAACAAGTTGAAGGTATGGATAATATTAAGTAAACTTTTATCATAGAAGGCGTAGTGCCTTTATTTTTTAAAGTCTATTATAAATTTTAAATAATTGTATAATTATTGTCCCTAGAATTTTAAATATCCTACCAATGTCTATGTTATACGTACAATCGTCTGTATTATAATGATTAAAATGAACACGAGCAGAGTTTTTCTGAACAAATTATTTATTCTCCCTTACATTGTAATTTCTTTAAGAATATATTAGTTTTACATACTAAAACAATATTTGATAGAATATACGGATTATTTTATAAAAAATATGAACTATCCCGGTATACCCGGACCAATACGATATGAAAAAAGCGTACTACTTTTTAAAATGCAACGCACTTGTGACACCTCTGGTGTTGAGGATGTCTATGGGCGGTGGTATTCCCTTATCATCAGGTGATCCATCTGCTCGTTTGCCCCCTATCCCATAAATAAAAAAAAACTACTACAGCGAACGTACTACAGCCATAACGTTACATTTAGCATTCAAACCTTTTTTTTTATTTTCTTTCCAAATGTTCCTTATTTAAAAACAAAAATTAAGTTAGGCAGAATCAAAATTAAGAGAATCAAAGTCTTACAAACTTTTAACGATTCATGATAATTTTTATCGTTGTTTCTTTTGCATAATGAATTCGAAATCATTTCACTTCAACCTTTATTTGTGCAATCATATTTTATACTGTTTAATATAGAACTATTTTGAATTAGTAATGTACAATGCGGTTTAGACTTCTCGTCTAAGATGAATTTAGTGTAAAGTTATGAATATTACAAGAAGTTGCTGTTGCTTGTTGGAGTGCTTGACTCCCAGTGCCTTTTGTAATACCTTAACCTCGGTAATAAACCAATATTTATATATTTTTTTTATATACTAATATTTTATTTTTATAACTAATATTTTTAAGATTTTATTCTTATAGTTCACCCTAACGATCGATGCAATAAAAGAACAGGACATAATTTTTACAGATTTTAGTAGGTTCGATTTCCGGGTGTGGCGAGCAAATTTTCGGAAATCTTTGGATGCAGTTTTCTTTCATTTCAAAAATAAAGAAATGTTTTCTTTGATTAAAATTTTCTATCTACAATATTAAGAGTACTTTCCCTCAGGTGGCATTATAAAATTCCATTCTGTATACCCGCATGGAGAATTACAATAACTTTGTTTTTATCTTTTGTTTCGTAGCAACAAAGATTGATAAGTAATTGTCTACGCAATCTTTTAAAATGTTTTTGAATCCTTTAAGGATTCATTTTCAAGGATTAATGAACTGAACCAACAGGCGGGTGGCGTCGGAAGTCGGGCGCCGACCGGCGGGTGGTCGCATGCCTCTTTTCGTCTCCTCTGAAGAAATTACTCTAGAATATTGTTCTGTATTGCACTGGTTACAAGCTTTGTCCAATATCGCAAGTTCTGCTGCACTGTTAAACTTCATAGGAATTTCTGACCTCGCACCATTTTATTGTTACATATAAGTATACTGACCACGGCAAATGCTTCGATCTTATCTAAATAACTTCTAACTGAGCAAGTATTCCAATATCCCGGGTAATGCACTATGGTTTTGTAATGAAAAGTCTGTAATATGTCTGTTATTAAATATATCGCAATATTTTACGTCTGATACAAACAATTGGCTTTCGTCGTTAAGTCCATTACTAAAAGTGCTCATTTCAAATGGGCTCACTGACGGTAAGTAGGTACAAAGCGGGGGTAATAATAAATAAATGAAACGATTTATTTGTGAAGCGGGAACTTTTCCATTGTGTTAACTTTTTGCTGCGGGCCGGAATTCGCGTAGCAAAACATTGTGATCGCTTCACGGGTCATGTTTTGATAACGCCGTGACATTGTTATCTCGTTTGATGAATGGACTTTTTGTTACAAATGGACGTTGTTATTTCGCTAGTGAACTGGCGCGTCGTAAATGTTTTACAAAGAAGAAATCATTGCGCTATGAAATATATTGAGTTGTTATAAATATTGCCTACATTCGATTTTTGTTAGATAGCTGTTCATGAAATAAGGCACCTTTTTATTTCTAACTTAAAATTAAACGATATTGATGTAAATTAAATATTAACGGTAAGTTAGAAATATTAATGCAAAATACTTAGGCAAGGTTATTTGACAAGAATAATTCAGTTTTAGACATAAGTTTATCCATGACAGAATCCAATAAAATTGTATGATGTGAACTCATTTGGAACAGACTTAGAAACAGATTTGGAGTTAAAATTGGCATGCAACTTTATTCGAGCAGAGGATTTGAACTAAGGAAATGAAAATTGTTGAGAAAGTCTGAGCCTCAAAGGGCTCGTTAAAGATAAAGTGTCATACAGCTATCTTTGATATTGCCTGCGTCTTTTATTGAGTTAAATAATCTCTTACTCGTTATTCAAGGCCTTCAGCGCTGTTAAACATTCGGCTAACGAAATAGCTGTTTAACAGTTTAAAGAACGAGACAAAGCTTAAATTGAATTTTCATGTGCAACTAATGTTAGTATAATACAATAAGAAGTCATTTCTAGGTTGATATCAAAGAGTTATTCACGACACCATAGTATAGTATATTCTACTTAATTGATATCACTTACCGAATGCAAGAAAACTAGTGTTAAAAACATCGGACAACTTAATAACTATAACATTTACCTAAGTATACACAGCCATTTGAAAATTTTTCATCGCGTATTGGTACTTTTTCATGGTGTTTAAAACAACAAAATATTTGAAACACTGAAAACTATGTAGAGAAGATTATTTTCCTTAAGTAAAAAATACCCAGTTGTCAGTCTCTCGGACCTTAATGTAATTAGATCTGATTGGTGTATTCAGTGACTCGATGATATTTATAGGTTTTAAGCTTTTTAGAAGAATATTAATAAACTAGGAACGAACCATAAAGAATGGTAATTAAAAATATGTAAATAATATTAAATAACAGACAAATGCATCTAGTCCCAAACTAAGTATTATAAGTAGTAGACAACTGATGTATATACATATATACTTTTAAGTAAAGGAAAGTCAGCTGTTCAAGTTGACTTTAATTATACTGAAAAAATAATTACCTTTTCCCCATCATCTTCCCACTCCTCATACGTATCTACTACACCTTTGGGATTCAATTCCACGTGACAGCTGACAAATCACACGATTTTGGCCGCTCCAATTTCCGATGACAAGACCTACATTAACCTTAAGGGCCCTCTGTCACCAGTTCCCAACACATGGGAAGAATAAATCCGATTCAAGAATAAATTAAGGTCTTTGTGTCACAGAATTGTCCGGAGTTTTCAATAAAACCACCGGGTCCCGGTAATACCAGGTACCGTCTTTCGTGTTCAAATAAACATATGATTTATGGATATATTTTTCGAACGAAGTTTCGAGTGGAAACGATCTTCCTACGTATGTGATATGTTAGGTATCATTATAACTTAAATAGGGGAAATAAGATAGACTGCCTAGTTTTTCAAATTTAAATTTAAAGGAAAAAAAAATTGTAAGTTGCAAGAATCAAACCTTATAAGATAGGGCTGAATAAAAGAAAAAAATAAGTATAAAGAAACTGACCTACAAATGCCCTAGAAGAATAAGTATGCTGTAATTTTATTTAAATCTTGAGAAACGAAGTATAAAAAGTGTTAAGTAAACTCAATGTTCAATCAACCGATTAAATCTGTTACGACATATTTAGATCATAACATTATTACAATAAGTTATTAGAATGACAGCAGTTACAGATTAAATATAAATCAGTTCCAGATAATAGTTAAGAACAATCAATTGATTATCTTTTATATTGCAATCTACTATCAAACACAAACCTATCCCAATGCCTACCGGCCCTGACACGAAATACAGATAACTAAGACAGGTTATTAATACTATTGATGTACATAAATACATATATGTACATCATCAAACATCTCATCTATATTTATTTTATAACTTCTCACTCCACACAATAGTTTTGCTCGATGCAATGCAGAGTCTCGCTATTCTAACGACTTCTTGAAGCTCCAATGACACCACGATGTTTTCAATACCTTGTTTCTAATTATAGTGAACTGTAAACAATAACTCTGACCCCCTGCTAGCCTTTTTGGATATGAAAAGCACGTCTATAATTTTTGTTTGAACTAGAAATATAAATTTTCGTGTACTAATCTAATATTTAAATTCTCGTGTCACAGTGTTAGTTACCATATTCCTCCGAAACGGCTTGACCGATTTTTATGAAATTTTATATGCATATTGTAGGCGTTGTGGGTCACTGGGGTCTGCAGTAGCCTGTTTGATGATGTTGGGGGTGAGGATTGATAGTAAAATATTAAACAATAGTTCAATTACGTGTACACCCGAGGGGAGGCAGCGACGCGGTGCGCAGCCTGTATTCCTTATGGCAGTCTTGGCGCAAGTGTTTGAGTGCCTTCAGTGGGGCGCCGGCGCGCGCGACGTCCCTTCGCTAAGCCACGCCGGCGCCCCCACCCGGTAGTGCACACGTCATTTTAATAACAAAATAGATCAAACATACCTGTTATACATATAACATAACTTACACAAGCTGGTAGAAACTTATTTCTAAGACTATTACAAAATAGTATTAAATAAATGGAGGAACAGCGTCTGCGTCGTCAACACATATTAAGTAGGTCTGAAAATCGGCTACTAATTAAATAACGACAATAATAAATATATTGATGCTACTTTTACCGCCAGTAAATAGCTTGCTGCTTAAAAGTATGCACTATGTTCGTGAGAAGCATGAGTTTAAGCCCTCAATATTTAAAAAAAAAGCTGTTCAATGACACCCACATCATGGACAGGGTAAATATTTTTTTTTAAATAACACCTTTACTTTAAAACTACTAGAAGTACACAAAACAATGTATTTTAAAAGATTTTAAATCACCACTTTATCTTCATGATTTAGATTTGTTTATGGTAAATTACAGGTTTCTAGCACTAGTAGTCTGTGAGAAATATTGTGGACGGTTGGACGAACGGACACGACGAAACTGTAAGGGTACCAATTGTAGCAATTTAACTACGGACCCCTAAAAAACTAATAAATCAACGTCTTTCCACATGTATAGTTGTTGTGATGTTCAATACAGAAATACACACATATACATATACGAGAAGAAAATGGAAGAGGCCTTTTGCATCGAGGGTTAAAAGTGGCTCATAAAATTAGTCGCATTCCCTCCAATCATTCCTCTAACACGTTTTATGAACAATATCAACACAATAGTTTTTGACATAAAATGTTCGGCGCCGTGATTTTATGCCAAATTTTATGTCATTGTCTTCGTAAATGTTGTCCAAATTTATTAGCCACTAAAAAAGTGTTATTTAAATGCACATACGACAAACAGAGCCGTTCGTAAATAATAATGATTCGTTGTTTGCTCACATTGACAGGTGAGGAAACAACGCAACATTATTTTACAACTATGCAAATGTAATTAATTTGATAATATAAATTAAATTTGGGTTTCATTATAGACCAGACCGAAGCTACAGAACTTTTAAATTCTTTCTCATCCAACCATATCGTACCAATGCAATGCACAGTGCATTCATTTAATATATTATAACAATTCCTAACTTTTTCTGTTAGAGAGAGCGTTGCTTTATTTTATTTAATAGGTTGCGATAAAAAATCTATTTCCCGAGTCTGCCCGTGACCCTAGCGGTAAAACTCGTTCAAAACGTTGGGTAATAGAAAGCCCTAGAATCGTAACCCCTTAAATAATTTTACCGCAAATAAGTGCCTCTCTATAGCAAAAACAGGTAGTAGAGCCACGCTGATTTCAGCACGAATGGGCCGGTTCGACCGGGGTGGTACTATCCTCGCACATAAGATCACCGTAAAATAACAGCATTTGTGCTGTCGTGTTTCGTTGGTGAGTGCGAGACCGGAGGCCCGACTAGGTGGGGTCACCGTGCAGCATTATTGCATTGTCTGCATTCGTAATGAGAATGGTGACCACCGCTCTTGGATTCTGCTTATGCTTTCCATCAGGTTGTGGAGGGTCTAAAACAGTAATCCAATAGTTTACTCTGTATAACTTCTAAATAGTAGCTTGTTTTCATTTCCAAGGTCATACTATATAATAGCAATATTACAAATAATGTAAAGGTCTAAATCATCATCATATTACGAAAACTAAATTGTTATATTACTATTTGTTATATGGAGTACTCATCGTAACTACTAATATTTAATAATATATTTATTAATATTTAATAATAACTAACTAAACTAATATTTTTCATGAAATCTAAATATTCTTTATCTTTCATATAGACATATTCTACATCTTTTTTTCTAATACCTTTTAATGGTGTGCAGAACGAAAATTGTCAATATAAAAAATATCGGGACATTTAAATAATAAATAAAAGGTGTATCGGTAAGATACAGGAACGTGTTGAAGAATTTTTATATTCCATTAAGTTCTTCGAAAAATTGCGTCAACAAAGAATCAGGCTGCTAATCAAAACCGACTTGTTTTCATAGTACTTATTTGTTTTCAATCTCAACACGAACAGCTCCGTTCTTAAAAAAAAATATTTTTACGATTCAATTTACGTGCCTTTTTCTGTTAAAATTTATTTAAGTTTCGGTTAAATTCGAGAAAAGAAAATGATCAATTGAAATTTACTGATAATTTTCTTGCCATTTCCATGTATCAATATTTAAGGCAACGCCAGTTATATAATAATTAAATCTCTAAACAAATTGATTGTAAAAGGTCTTTCACACAATTGCCACTAATGCTGACTTACTATATAAATCATATTAAATGATGGTCAAACAAGCCATTTTTTTTTATAATATAATTGTCAAGTAAAAATTAAAAAGTGCTTCGGCATCGACATTACTTTTAATGAAGTGCGGCAAGTATACACATTACTTTTAACCCTCGGAGATTCTTAGAATAGGTAACATTATTCTCATACTACTCGCTAGCAGAAACTACAGGAGTCTAGTAATATCATTTACTTTCCACCATCAATTTGTACTCGTCTACCTTAAGAATTCTTATACCTTAAAAGTAGTACTGAGTATTGCATTTTGTTCACATTTCGTGGTAGCCGCTGTGAATTACACGGACAAATTTATCATAATAAATGGCTAGAGATGATTTACATGAGCGAGATTGGCAAGGCGCCACTACCAACACAATAGCTCCTATGCGTCTCGGATAAATGCATCATATTGCCACCAAGGCTTTAAAACCATATTATGTTGAACACTATGTACCCTATGACGTCAGAATGTATAACGTAGTGCGATGGCGTCACTAGTACTATAAAATTTTGGTAAATCCAATTTGAACGCCACAAAGTGTCACGAAGACTTTAAAATTTAATCATGCGGAACACTGCATACGTGCTGACATTACAATACCTTGTATTGAGTAAGTGCTATCGCAAAGCAGACATTAAGATTATGCAAAATCCAGGCTCAATGCATCTACACCGATAGACACATTCCATTTGAGAATTTCACGCTTCTATTCCGACCAATAGGTACGGTTATCCGTGTATGCGGATTGTCGTGTGACAACACTACGTCGCGTCTTTGTCAAGTCGACTTGGCTTAATCCCAAACGACTGAGGAAAGGTAACATATCTCTTTATTTACGTTGTATTTACTATGACAGTAACAAATGTCACGTACATAATATACGCGCTTGATGCTCGTTTCTTGTGCTACAATGAAAATCGGAAAAATAACAGAAAAATAGCCATGTTCTGGTTATAATAGATACTTACTATAGATAAATGTGTAACCTCAACCTTTCTTTTTTTTATACTTACTTCGCTATCTAACGTATTGTAATATACATAGTAACGCACTAGGGTAAGCGTCTTTAGGAGCACGTGAAGTCATAGATTGTAAAAATGGTCATCGTTATTTCTAATAACAACGTTTAAAAGTATTCTTAAAAAAAATGTATATTATATTTTGTTATCCCGCTCATAACTTTTTTAATGAATTTGGTTTAAAATGTAAAACAAGATAAATAAAGGGAAGGCCAGCCATACATCCAAGACTCTGTCAGACACTTTTGCGACTACGGTAGCGAGATGGGCCTGTAGTTCGACTAGTCAGATATATCTCCAGTGCCATTTTAATGAAGGCATTTCACAAATTTTCGAACTACTAGATGATGGTTCAAAAGTTTGTCTTAGATTTTTCTTGTCGAAATGCATTTTTTGTAAGATAAATTATTACAGTTTCTTCCCTTGGCACATTTCTCCTTAATTGGTGTCTAGATGACAGATTAAGAGTGGGAAAGCGGTGACGTAATTGACAGTCCAATCTGAGCGGCGGTTTTGTTGATGGATCTCGGTGTATTCATGACGATACGATTACATTTCATCATAAATGATATTAGGAACATAATGTTGAAAAAAAAGATACTTTTTAAAAAGATTCATAGCACACCTTCTTCTTTTTAATTTTTACTTTCTTACACTATTTATTTATTAATTTAAAGCTAGTAGCACTTGTTGTACAAAGGCGGACTTAATGCATTAGGCATTATATCCCAGTAGACCTTCAGATGATGTAGAAATAAGATGCGGTAGGTGCAAAGATATTAAGTTTGTATGGTATATAATAAATAATAATAAATAAATAAATATTTCGGACATCTATCACAAAACGCCATCTAGTCCCAAGCTAAGCAGAGCTTGTGTTATGGGTACTAGACAACTGATACAAATACATATATACTTTTTTTTTGTAAATACATACATATTATACATAGAACACACCCAAACTCCGAAACAAATATTTGTAGATCATACAAACATTTGATCCGACTCGGGAATCGGGAACTCGGGACTCGGGGACCTCACGATCAGCAGTCGCACACGTCAACCGCTAGACCAACGAGGCAGTCGATAATGATTAATGAACATAAATTTAGTATTTAATAAATTCATAAAATACATATAAACATACACCTACATAAACTTAACATTGTACAAAATACACAGTATAGTACTAGGGTTGTAACATGTGACTGTACTGCCGAAGAAGAACAGGTACTTTAGAATTGAATGGAAGGCGGTATGTGGACATCCTGATCTCGGCAGGGAGTGAGTGTATTCTAGAGCAGAACTGACTACACATAGAAGACATAGCAGAAGGAAATTATTTATTTACTAAGTAATAGCAAGTAAAACTGGCATTCGGCTTGCATCCCCCCCCCCTTCCCCAACTTTGCAACTGGGTTGCAGCATTTCTGCACTAGCATCGCATCAGAGTCTTTGTGACGGTACGGCCTCCGACTTTAAGTCGCTTAACGCAGGGATTCGTCTTGTCGCCCACATTGTTTCTTCTGCATATCAATGACATGTTAGCCCTTGGCAACATTCATTGCTATGCACACGATAGCACAGTTCATTGGCAACATTTTAGACACCCTACAGCCAAGCCAGCAGATATTGAGGAAAAACGACAGGAGCTTGTCGCTTAACTCGAGTTCTGGGCCGCATTTCTCAATGGGACTGTGATAATCTGGTCGAGTTCAACGACAAGCAAACACAGGTCTCCATTCCTTCCCCTTCCGACTTTTCAGAACACTCAACTGCCAATATAAGGTAGGCTCGATATCCTGGGCATGAATATCTGCCGCGATCACAACCTGCGCGAGTACGTTGAGAGCTTCACTAAGGCGGCCTCGCGAAGGTTACGTGTTCTAAACAAGGTGAGATGGGTCTTCTCGTCCGAGCATCTATGTTTTCTTTATAAGACTCAGTTTCGCTTGTGCGTGGAGTACTGTTCTCACCTTTGTGATGGAGCCGCGCAGTATTTGTTTGACGCTCTCAATTTGTTGCAGCGGCAAACAATCCGCATTGTCGACAGTCGTGTAACCACCGAGTCCCTTAAGCCTCTGCAGATGCGGAGAGATATCGCCACTAAGGACAGCCTCTATTGCCTTTATCATTGGAAGTGTTCTGAAGAGCTCTTCCAACTTCCCCTTCTCTTTTCCATTACCGGATAACACGTGCCGGCCTTGGAAGTCACCGCTTCAGAGTGATAGACATATGCTCTCGCACTCATTGCTTCAGTTCTTCCTCGCTGAGCCAAGTGGTTAATACGTGGAACTCACTACCAGTGCACGTGTTTCCGTCCCACTGTGAACCCGGATCCTTGAAGCGGGGCGTGAAAAAGTATCTCACTAGGCCATAGTGCTGGTCACCATGCTGCGTTGTCCTTATTCGTATTGAGGATGGTGACCACCACTCTTGTATTCTGCTTAAGCATTCCATCAGACAGGGCAGAGTCATGGCAGCTAAAACAAAAAAAAAAGTTTGTTGACGATGTTCCTACTTTTAAGTAGTATCTTGTAATTTTTCGAATCAAATAAACATTTTTCATTTTCATTTGTTGACCGAAGCTTCCGGTTGTGATTGCAACATAAGAAACGGAAGTGTGGTACTAGATGTTGGTACGTTAGTACTATTAGTTATTCTTTGTTGTTGGGGTAACGATGGAGAGTTGGAAAACAAAGAGTAATTAAAGCTTCGGTGGCTTTTATTGGATGTTTATTTATATTGATGACGAGGTTTCATATAGATATCTTGGATAGATAAAGATGATTTTTATCTATAGTAATTACTTAAGTATTTAGGCAGATTTACACCCAAGTAAAATATAAAACCACCTGACTCATAGATGAATGATATTATAAATTAATAAATCTTTCGGTAAGCAAGAAAATTAACAACAGATAATGAAATCTTACTTGATTGAAAAAAATTAAGTGGATCGACCTACAGAATAGTAGCAAGTAAATTAAAAAAATGTGTAGGCACTCATTCGTCAGAGTATACGTTTGTCCATTTAATTATGTTTCTTTAATTTTATTATACCAGTACTGGAAAATACAGATAATCTTGGAAGAGACACCTGACTGCTATAGTTTGGCTCACTACGGTATGTCATATGAAACATGGTCAATTGCCTTCGTTAGGTCCAGGAAACATGCGTATAAGGACATTTTTATCTTTAAGTAATATCCCACAGTGTGTTTAAAAGCCTTGATAGCGGACTCCATAGATAGGCCTTCCTTAATCCCAAACTGAGCACCATGAACCTGTAGGCAGTTACCCAGTCACACATCCAAGACTTTGTCAAACACTTTTGCGACTCTCGTAGTGTGTGAGATAGGCCTGTAGTTGGACTTGACAGAATTATCTCCAGTGGCATTTTTAACAAGAATCACAACCACGGTCCTCATGAGGTTCGATGGTAGGTATCAGTGTCTTACACACAGTATTTAAAACATTGCTAAAAGCCTATTCACATGTAGTCCTGCATATGTCAGGTGCTTTATACTAAGACCGTTATGCCCCGGTGACTTTCCTCTACCTCTATCTGAAAGACATTTTTACATCCACGTCTACACCTACGTCTGTGTCTGCGGCTACGTTTGCGTCTGTAGTTAAGGACCTACGCAGACCGGGATGGCATGGTAAGGGATTTAAATTTTTACTAATGGACATTCAAACGTATCGATATAGAAAATAAATTGCTATGCTTTAAAATGATACCGTGGCATCGAAAGGGATTTCATTGCATGGCATTGAAAGATACGCCACGGGCTCCCGCGGCAGGATGCTGTGCAGTAGGCTACGGCATGCCAAGGACTTCGGCGCTCGTTTTGACATACATTTCCTTGTCGCGCCGGCATGCCATGGCAAGGCGTTGGAATGCCGCGATATCTAAGCGGCTAATGTGCGCTAACTGACGTCAAAGTCTCTTGCAATGCCGTCTCGGTCTGCGTAGACTTTAAGTCCACATTTTGATGTATGCCTACGACTAAGTAGGTAAGTCTACATCTACGTCTATATCTACAGCTATGTCTGCATCTACGGCTAAGTCTACTTCAACGTCTATGTTAACGGCTACGTCGGCAGCTACGTTTAAATTTGAATTCATTTCAAAATGTATTTTTAAAACTAGATCGATTCATAACAATAATATTAAATAACTACAGCTGAATTTTCTATCATTGTCAAAGTTAGAAGTAACAAAAACATAATTAAACAAACGTAAACGTATAACATATTACACAAATGTTGTTTAAATTGAGTTTAATAAATAATTCCAATTAAGTGGTTAAAGGGAAGCTTAACCGATAACCCTACAACAAAATAGGGTTGCTTTAGTAGGTAGGTTTCAGCTTTCAAGCGTTTTGATGTAACGAGCTCAATGAGGACACGGCTCAATGGATACTGCGCCCAACTTAAACAATAATCGCAAAGTTTAACTTTTTACGTCTTTAGGGACGACAGGGCAAGGGAGCCCCGCCGTCATCGCACCAGCCCTCGTTAAATGTTCTGTTATGAAAGTTCATAAAAAGCCCCGTCAAAACTTTTTTCGTATCGTCCACAGGTCGATCCCCCATCTCGTCTTTTACTTTTCGCGTGAAAACTACTCGGGAGAGTTATTGCTTTAGGTATGGCGGAGTAAAGTGCGCAGTAAGTCTCTATTATCTACGCCGTTAGAGTCGCGTGAATGAAGGCGAACGAACGTGGTAGGAATCTACAAGCTAACTCAATTCTCACAGTACTGTTAATACACCTAATATACCAAACAGGGTTTCTTTGTTCTATTCACACTCGACTTTAGCTTTCTTTTTATTGTAACTAAATCTATTACAAACTTTCTCGAAATTGTTATAAAGTATGGGTAAATAAGGATTCGAAAGTAGTATCAAAATGCTTAGTACGTTTTAATTAAACATGTAATGTACTCTTTCTTGTCAATTTAATAATACTAACAAGCATACTCTGTTCTCTATTTCCTCCTTTGAGCTGTCATAAAATCAGATATATATTTCTATTTTATACATACGTTACCTAAATAATCTCCAGTTACATACATATTTAGATGTGAAGAATAAACAGCGTACATAAGTCTGTCTAAATAATTTTCTCATCTTTTTCTTTATTCAGATTTCTGCATCACCCTATCAGCAGATAATGCTTAAAGTATTAAGCCCACCTCTATATACAGCTATAAATAAAATAAAATTATAGATAGGGAAAACCTTTCAAATTCGTTACCAACGCAAAGACTGCTATGTAACGTGTTCTAATATCCTTATATATAAGTAGTTTATGTACCCTCCCGATCCTTATCCTCTTTTCGCATATATCTTCTACAAATGCTTAGAACCTACATAAAGCTTATTTTAAAAGGAAAATAAACGTAGCGAAAGAGGTCTCGGAAACAAAATTAAAATATTTGGGAATGTACTTGATGTACTAACAATATATGAAATAACAAAAGTACTAAATCTATCTGTCCAATTTAACCTATACTTACAATGTCTAATGCATGTATTTGTTTCTTAAAGTATGAAGACATTATCTATATCTATACTAATATTTAAAGCTGAAGAGTTTGTTTGTTTGTTTGTTTGTTTGTTTGAACACGCTAATCTCAGGAACCGCTGGTCCGATTTGAAAAATTCTTCCTGTGTTAGATAGCCCATTTATCGAGGAAGGCTATAGGGTATATATCATCACGCTACTACTAATAAGAGCGGAGCAACAATGAAGAATGTTTCATAAACGGGGGAAATTTTCACGCGACGGGCAATAGGAGACGCAAACGAAGTTGCGTGGGTCGGCTAGTTACAATATAAAATACCTCAACTAAGTCTATAGATATTTTATATTTCATCAAATATTAATGTCTTGCTGCGATATGAGGTTCCAAATTCTTTGCAAGTGTCTGTATAGATCTTGTCTATATCTATACTAATATATAAAGCTGAAGAGTTTGTTTGTTTGTTTGTTTGAACACGCTAATCTCAGGAACCGCTGGTCCGATTTGAAAAATTCTTTCAGTGTTAGATGGCCCATTTATCGAGGAAGGCTATAGGATATATATCATCACGCTACTACTAATAAGAGCGGAGCAACAATGAAGAATGTTTCAAAAACGGGGGAAATTTTCACGCTACGGGCAATATAAGGCGCAAACGAGGTTGCGTGGGTCAGTTAGTACTTTTATAAAAAGACGTTTTAGGGTAGGTAATATTGCACATCAAACGACTTCATCATATTTCTACCTTATACCTACGGTATTTTGTATATACAAATTATAAACCGATATAAATATAATGTGTGCAGTTAGCTAGCAACTTCTTTTGAAACCTTTTTGTTTTTGTTTTAGTACAACTATAATTTAATATATTTAGAAAGAAATTTAACTGTTATTAAATTTACTATTGAGTTGAAACAATTAAAAATTAAATGTTTATATACACATGGAAATAATGTACGTGTTCGTAAATTCTCGCATGTCCATCACTTAACTTTAAAAATGCTAAAGCAAGTTTTAAATAAAGACATTTAAATAATAGATATAACACAGAAAATTAGTTTTATAGATTCTATTTACATGTTTTTAAGAAACTAACTACATAAGTTTTTAGCATAAAAATCTGCCTTATTAAGTATTAAACTCTAAAGACATACTCATTTTCATGCAGACTTTTCATTAGTGCGAATTCAATTTGGTCCGGTGACTCCTATACAATGCATATATACTCAATTTATGTCAAGCATAAAAAATGCAATAACATATTATTTTCATCAATTCAAAATCTGTGAAGCAAATTCATCTAAAATATTATATTCATGATGGTCGTTCTTGAAATCTGGAACGAATATTACATTTCTCAATATATTACAAAATAAAATGAGTTTTGCGAAATAGCATAGAGGTTCTTTAATAACGTTTTATATAAATCTTGATACAGGTCATTCATACCATACATTTAATATAGGTAGGTATAGCTAATATTGCTTGAACCCATTTCGAATCACTATCCTTAAATAAGAGCAATCGAGTGAATGGAGTTTAATTTGTTCACTAGAAGGCTCCCGCTGACCGCTTTTCAGCTGATACTAAACTTTCTTAGAAACACTCCTTACAAGTTCTTGGTTTATGTTACTCGAAGTTTGTATCTACCGGAACTCATACTTGTTATCTTTACTTGCTTTGTCGAAGGTTCCTCGAATAAATGCATTTGACCATTAGAATTCAATAAGAAATTCTGCAAACAATAATCTTATTATAGAAGTTACGACTATGAAAATATTATTGTTAAATTTGATTGTAATCTACATAACTGCTCGTTCCAGTATTTAATAAATATTAAAGATTATTTGCCTTGATATATGATCCAAGAAATAGTTTTAAACGGTAAATGCCCAGACCAGGTGCTTAAATTAATTAGAGCTTTTAAAGTATTAAGATAAATAAATAAATAAATAAATATTTTTGGACATCTAAACACACAACGCCATCTAGTCCCAAGATAAGCAGAGCGTGTGTTATGTGGTGCTAGACAACTGATACAAATACATATATACTTTTTTTTTTGTAAATACATACATATATATTATAGATAGCACACCCAAACTCCGAAACAAATATTTGTAGATCATACAAACATTTGGTCCGACCCGGGAATCGAACCCGAGACCTCATGATCAGCAGTCGCTCACGCCAACCGCGAGACCAATGAGGCATTAGATATTATACTTATATTCAAGATACGTTTTAGGGTAGGTTATATCGCACATCAAGAGACTAGATTAGATTATATTTCTACCTTTAATACTGTATGCCGTATATTGTAAAATCGATATTTAAATAACTTAATGTATGCAGTTTGCTAGTGATTTTAAAACCTACAATGTTTTTTTTTAGTTTTAGTACAATTATAATATAAGAGGGTGATATAATAGAAAGGAATTTAATCCTTCAAACAAGTTATATAAGCTGAAAGGGGACTATTCTTTTAATAAACGCAACCTAGAAAGCACCAAAAATGATTTATGGATTGTTTTTTTCTACATAACTAAGTTAACTAAGGAGCATATTATGTTGTATCCGATCTATGCAACTAGATAAGCACGATTCGTACCAAACACACTAAGGACTACGAATTATACAATTTTTTAGATCTTCTTTGCATTTATTATTGAGAAAAATATATATATAAAGTTTTATGGAACCTATTTACCACACAATGCGACAATATTTTAAATTTCCATTATAATAACATTCGTAGTTTTTTTTTCGTTTATTTATTCGTTCCATTATAAAATCACCTTGAAACTGTAAGGTTAATGTAAGCTAATGATAGGTATGCTATTTTGTACTAACAAAGGATAGGCAAAGTCACCACCTGTCTATTCACACATTAAAACTAAAATATTAGTCATAAAACGACCAAATAGTTATAGTAAAAACTCTGTTCAAATAGATACGAACTAATGTCCTCATTTCATACTATGCTAAGTAGATACATTACTATTCGACTCCAGTTAAGTACATACGCATTATGAGCACACTTTATATGGCATAAATTGCAGATATTATAGTTTGTAACTGTACGTCCCATTCAGCTCATTTCAGATCTATAACGCTCATCGTAAAATTTTATGACGAATCTTCCAAAGGCTTTGATTGCACGATCAGTGAGGTTGATATCTACATCTGAGGATCAATATTTGGTGATAAAACTCTTTAGATAAACTCTTTTTATATGTTTAACTTGTCGACATTAAATGACTACATCTTAATAGTTTTATTTTTAATAAAGTTGCCTAGAGCCATGCAATCATAATATACATTGAAAATAAAATATAGAAATCCGCGATCGTTTATTTTCCTTCTTGTACACAGTCTCAATAAATTCTTCACGTTGATCCAAGGCTGAACCCTTGTGACGTATGAAAATAGAGGGTTTGCGAAGCCTCATTGTGGCCGCAAGTCGGGTTATATGTATGCGCTGTAACTTGTAACCCGTCGACACAGACGCCACCCGCGGCTGCCCAGGATCGCTCACTGCCATTGTATACCACACGTAAATTAGTAATCCCAAAAAAAACCTAATTTAAAATTATCGCTCTTCTGACAACATCTTACATTAGTGGAGTAACGTAATCAATACATAACATTGTTCAGTATCTTGTGTTTAATCCATCTATAGCTATCTATCCTTTAAGGGTTTAGCTGTCTATCATCTTTGATTTTGAAGCACCCTGTAATTCATTAATATACCTGGAATTTCATAAAGAACTAGAATCAAATTTTTGGTCTGAAGAAAAATATTTGTAATAAAATTGGACCTCCTTTTATAGGTATAATAATTTGAAAAAAAAAAAACAAAGTTTTATGAGTAAAATTCGACGCTGAGAAATTATAATTCCTTCGTACCTAATTTAGTGGTGTTGAAAAGTATACAGGTTTTAGTTTTCTTACTTTTTTATAGATCAAGTTATTACATGTCTAGAATGAGAAGTCTGCAGTTGGTTTTATTATTCAACTTGGACAGAAAGGGGAAACAAAGACAGTTTTGGAGAAATTCATCAAAAGTTTTGATTGTATTACGTACACTCCGCTCCAAATGCTTGTTAATCTTTCGGCGGCACTGTATACTCCCTGTGTTTTTTTTTTCGAAACTTTAGATGCGGTACTCTTGTAAGAAGTTTATCAAAGTTATGATTTTTTTTTTAGAAACTAAAGAATACCTGCAACAAAATCTTTTCTACAGATAATTTTGGGTCAAAAGATCTTGTTGATTGATTTTGGTGATAATTACATAAACTTGGAAATTGGTTTATTTTACTCATTCTTTATATTTAATTATAAATTCGCATTAGAAAATAGGCTCTTATTAGTTACCTTAATTCAAAGCACAGTTTTGAATTATTTTGATGGTAGAAAAAGTAATAATTCATGTTTTCTGAATAATGAATAATCCAATCAAGCTTGTGCACATGACATCTTACAAGTGCAGTATTATAAGTGTAATTAACTCATATTTACTGAGTTAATTACATTTATAATTTGTTGATATAGGTGCAAGAAAGAATAACCACTTTACAATTTCTGTTTCACAATCATCAGAAGATTGTCTACAGCTCCAAAAGACTGTCTTTAACTTATATTACAGCTATCCAAAAGATAGTGAAAACAAAGTGTTATTTTTAACTGACTTCAAAAAAAGGAGGAGGTTTTTCAAATCGATCGTATATTTATTTTTTATATGTGTTCGCGGATGATTTCGTCGTTTATGAACCGATTTGATGATTCTTTTTTTAATGGAAAGGAGATATCCCAAGGGTGGTACCATGATAAGGACAATAAGATCTAATGATGGCATCCAAGAGAAATCGAGTCAAACCTTGAAGTCGATTTTATTTTTGTTAAACTTTTACTTGTTACACAATAGGAATATTAATTAGCTTCCTTAGTAAGATATCCTTTTCTTACAATGAAGCTGTTTTTAATACAGAACTAACTTTTGCCCGCGGGTCCGTACGCGTATGTTGGTTATCGCAGTTAAATGTAGTCTATGTTCTTTCTGAACAATCAAAGTACCTTCAAACCAAATTTCATTGAAATCGATGTAGCGTTAAAGCGTAAACAGACCGTCTGTCAGAGTTACTTTCAAATGTTAATATTAGTATGGATTAATTTGTATCTTTCCTATTGTTATAGTAGATTTAACTAAATTATATTTTAAGTTAAATATTAAGTAAATTGATTACAGGTATACATACGATACATAACCGGTCTTCCTTATACAAAAAGAAATAAGTTATTACCAGTTAGTAAATTGTCAAAACTGAAAATAAAAAACCTATAAGTCGAGATAATAGTGATTTCTTCTGAGCATGTACCCTTAACAGATTGTTGTGTTCGTAAGGGTCTAGCTAAGCTATCTCGCAAGTTAAACCGGCTACTGAGAATCCGATGATTCGTAAGAAAACTCTAATCAAATGTCAAGTGTTCCCCTTCATACTTGTATGGGATTGAACTATTCATTTATTACTAGGAGGAGACAAAATCTAAACGAATCTATTCCCTTTCAAATGTTAAAAATAATATTTTTGGACATCTGCCACATAACACCATCTAGTTTCAAGCTAAACAGATCGTGTATTATGAAAAGATGATTGACTGATAGAATAGAGATTTTTTTTGTAACCACCAAGAAACCATACATTAAAAAGTAGTTTTTTTTTTTTTATTATTGGTAAAAAATTACAAACATTTGGTCGATCCGGGAATCGAACCTAAACTCAAAGTACAGCAGTTTCATTTGTATTGAAAAGTCCAAATATGGGTACTTCAATCGTCATTGAAGTACCCATATATGGACTTTTACTATATCACTCTTTATTCTATGATAGTCGACAAATCATATTTTTACTACATTAGAAGAATAACTGACAACGACAGAAATCGAAATAATTCAATCACTAAATGTGTTTTGCTTGTGATTAAACTACTGCTGGAAGTCTTCTTACAGGACTTAATTTCTTTATTTACGTATTGATTTAACTGAAACTACAAAAAAGGTAGGAACTATTGCACTGCTGGGCAAGATATTTGTATATCTTCAATCACTTAGAATCCTACTAATAATATTACAAATGTGAAAGTTTGTAAGGATGTGTTTTTGTTGCTTTTTCACACAAAAACTACCGAACGGATTTGGTTGAAACTTAACAGTAATAAAGCTTATACATCAGATTAACAATTTACAAGGTAGTTGAGCCACGCTGATTTCAACACGAACGGGCCGACTCGACCGGGGCGGTACTACCCTCGCACAGAAGATCAACGTAAAATGACAGCGTTCGTGCTGTTGTGTTTCGTTGGTTGGTGAGTACGAGACCGGTGGCCCAATGATGCTGAAGCATCACTAGGCCGACATAATATTGGTCACCATGCTGAATTGTTGCATAGTCTGCAATGAGTATGGTGACCACCACTCTTGGATTCTGCTTATGCTTTCCAACAGGCATAGAAGAGTCATTTTGGCAGGCACATAAAACATAAAAAAAAATGTTTGCTATTCTTTGCCGCAATAACCGACATACATGCAGTGGCGTAGCGAGGGGGGGGCGGAGGGGCGGACCGCCCCGGGCGCCATCATAGGAAGGGCGGCAAAATTGGAAAAAAATATATTTTGTGCGGTCAGTCAGCCAATAAATTTTTAAGAATTTAACTTTTGTTAAATAACTGTAGGACGAAGCGATGTGCCAACATGCTTCAGCCACTTGTTTAATGAATATTTTACGCACTAGAGTTCTGACAAATATTTAGCTATACCTACTCACAGCAATACGACCACGGTAACGGCGGGATAGAGGGTGCTTAGAATCTCCGGGAAGCCACTATAACCGATTGATCTTGACAACTTTTAATGGCCGCACGTTACGTCTAGACTCGCATCTGGCACAACTTGAGGTGGAACTTGAGGAGATTAAATAGCATATTTTAGGGTAATGTGAAGTCCGAAGAGAAGGGGAGGACACCATAACCCTCGACTTAAGCCATCCAATGTATTTCCGTGTGGAACCAACAATCTCAAGGTGGCATTGAGTTTCTGGTTAATAAGTCTCTTTCTAGCAACGTTGTGGAAATATTTAGTATATAGAACAGGGTAGCATACCTCATTTTCAAGCTCACCGAGCGATATAGCATCAATGTAGTGCAAGTGTACGCACCGAACTCAGCCCACTCGGATGACGAGGTAGAGGATATGTTCGACGACATACCGAGGGCTCTCCACTTCACCATTAAGACCCTTCCCCCCCCCTCGGGCCGTCACCCCGCCGGGGTTTTCGGTGGGGTGGTGTGTCGGAATCGAACCGACTAAAACCACACGGTGTGCCACTCTGCGCCTGAGACGGGAGGGATCCGGGAACTGCTGCTATTAACACGTCTGGACCCCTCCCAGCGCTTGCCCGCGCAGAAGCGGGCACCATCTGCTGGTAGACTCTCAATTAAGGCGACGTACGGCACACGCGTACGTCACCCCCTCGCGGGTGGCCACTAGAGCGGATGGTGGGGAAAACCCGTCCCGACCATGCGGGTTCGCCGGCGGTGGATCGGGTCCGAGTGGATATCGTCCTCTCGGGCCTTCTCCGCCGCCTCCTTCTGCGAGATTACATCTTCACAGAAGGCTGCGACCGCGGTAAAACTGCTGTCACTACCGGCCATGGAGCGGCGTGGGCCGAGTCTTAACTGCAGTCGCAGTGGTGGCAGGCGGGACTCAATTCCCTCCTGGCGACTGAGTGCAGGTACTTCCCGAAGCAACCGTGCCCGAAGCAACGGTGCCAGCGCGCGAAGTCTCCAGCCGGAACAACCATTTAGCCGTTGCCTCGACGGGCGGCTTCCCGCCACTCGCGTACCTCTTCGGGCTCACCACTAAGACCCACAACAACGTTGTTACGGGTGACTTTAACGCCAAAGTGGGAGTAATAAATCGTAGCGAATCGGTAATAGGATCCTATGGGTTTAAAAGCAGAAATCATAGGGGCAAATACTCGTCAACTTCCTCGAAGCAGAGGGGCTGAAATTTTTCTTTAAAAAACAGTCCCAAAGGAAGTGGACTTGACAAAGCACCAACGCTATGACCAAAAACGAGATCGATTTCATCTTGACGGACCAAAAGCACATATTCAGAGACGTCTCAGTTTTATCAATAGATTTAACACCGGTAGTGAAAACCGAGGCTTCTCTGAGGCTCTCTGAATATCGACTTTAAGGCTAAACGTGCCCGTTTGATGAAATCCAGGCGCCAACTCTGCTCCAAGCCGCGATGGGAACTGAAAAGTTTCAGTCAAATCTGGAAAACCGATTTGCTACCATGGAAACCACAACACATGTAAACCAGAACCAGGAAAATGTGGTTCAAATTTTCAGGGAAGAAGGTATGAGATTTTGTTAAATGCAGCGAAAGGACAAGAAAACGAAGCTTTCGGTAGGCTAATGAAGGAATGACGTGAAAACTCACTTTTAATTTCGTCGGCAAAGCGGACTAAACCAAGAGATCAGCATACTTGTACGACATGACCTCTGATGCTCCAATACTCTTTCAATCGAACAAGCGATCGAACAGAACCGGGGTTCAAAAGTGTTTGTACAGTCTCTAGGAGGAAGCCGCCTGACGAAATTGACCACAGCAAGTGGAAAAATCGTTGCTTCCAAGCCGACCGTCCTTTCGGAAGTGGGACGTTTCTATGGCGATTTATACGCTGACAGAAGCAGGTGAAACTAGTTAAAAGTTCAAACCCTAGGACAGATGCACGAGCTTTACATGATGCAGTCATTTTTTCCTTTCTTTGTTTCTTGGGGCTTTGGCAACCGGTTCTACATGAAGTGAATGATACCTACACAAAAATATTTACAAATCAAGGGACTTGACATACGATTCTGCGCTCAGAAAGAAAATGCTTTGCAAATGATATTGACCGAGCAACGAGAGAAATAGGCAGATGGCGTTGTAAGTTATGAAAAAAGTATGTGTGAAGAACTCTAGAATTCCCATAGAACCTTAAAGGCACATAAAAAGAAGGCATATTTTTGATGACAGAACTAGAGATGCTAACTTGTATGATTTGAAATAGTAGTTATTTTCGCTATCTTGACTATTGAGCAAGTGAAAAAAAAATGTGTGATGCTATAGACATTGATGGTGTAATAAAATACTTTTCTATTAAACAAAGTAGACAATAAATATTTAATTAAAGGCGGAAGTTATATTATTTTTTAATAAAAATATAGTTCTAGTTTATATGAAAAACTAGCTTACCCACGTAACCTCGTTTGCGCCTCTTATTGTCCATAGCGTGATAATTTCCCCCTATTTTTGAAACGTTCCCTATTGGTGCTCCGCTTCTATTGGACTTAGCGTGATGATATATAACCTATGACCTTTCTCGATAAATGTACTATCCAACACTGAATGAGTTTCTCAAATCGGACTAGCGGTTCCTGAGATTAGTGCGTTCAAACAAACAAACAAACTCTTCATAATATTAGTAAATATTGATATGGGTTTTTGAATTCGTTAATCATTTCATTTTGTATATCGTCAAGTTCTTACAATGTTTCAAAGGGGTTGAAATAGTTAAAAGTGTGCCTACTAATAAACAATAAGTGATTATAAAACTAAGATTAACTTATTTATTTTAAATCTAACCTGTGTTATGCCAAAATAATGTGGACTATTCTCGCCGAAAAGTTCTCTAGAATTAATCTACATAAGTAATGTTTAGTAGGTATACATTACCTTTAAATATCTAACTAAGAGGGCGGCAAAATCGTCTGCCGCCCCGGGCGGCCGACACTCACGCTACGCCACTGCATACATGCTGGCGGAGCCGCGGACGACAGCTAGTTATGAATAAAGTAAGACTCAACATTACCAAATCTAAATGTTCCTAAATCACAGCAAAACAATACCTAAAACTTTCTTAAAGTATTCCTACCGATCTCGGCACAATCGCCTCAAATCCATCTCGTATTTATCGATTTTATAAGTAACTGAGCTTAACGCAAATAGACAGAAACCTAAATAAATCGTGGATTGGAGCTCATTTAAATCGCTAAGTAGAACCGCGTATAAAACATTGTGTTACCTTTAAAGGATATACCATTTTGTTGTATTTAATTTTGATTTCCTATATTGTTCTATTAATAGTAAATCAGTTCATATGATAATATGTATTGTCAGAAGTTAACGAGCGGGAGGTTAATAATATTGTGCGTTAACATGACACTACTTGAAGGAACTACATAATTAGGAGTGTAAGAATGTTGTCGTCGTGTAAGTCTTGGTTTGCACATGTGTTACAATATGTGTGAGTGGCTCGGCTGGGATCGCGGTCGGCTCCAGTTTAATTAATCTGGATTTGATGAGGGATTAAGTTTGTGCGACGCGTGACGGATCGAGAGCTCTACGCGTTCTGGGCCTCGTCTACTGTGGTTTAAAACGGATTTACCTCTCATTTCGCCTCCACACAATTTGTACACACGTTCAAGAACCGTAATTCGGCTCACTCGTTTATTAAAGCGTATTGTTATATCTTTGTCAGTTTTTGGTTAAAGTGGGATTTGTTAGATCGCTTATTTAATATATGAAATAAACTAAGAACGTTAACAATTAATTTATACTCTCGATTGTCGGCACTTGATGGAACTTGTTGTAATACATTCTAGAATTAAACTCACTTGTACTTATTCCACTATTTTATTTCCTTTTTACACCTGACCGGTTTCGCCTTATGGCATTCTCAAAGGTTATGATTACATTTACCCAAAACACTTACATCTAAAACCTAACAACTGTGGGTACCTGGAAATATCAGTGTGTCAGTGTAAGAACTTCTCCCCGAAAATAGGGAAATTGTACTCTGCGTCTACCATTGCTATTTGCTAATTCGATACTTTTAAAATTAAATAAGTAAAAGTAATGATATTAATTTACGATTCCAAAATATTATTTCAATAAGTAGATTCTATAAATAGATAATCAATAAAAAAATCCTTGAAATGAAATGATAATGTCATGTCCTATTTCTATTTATGTCCAAATTTGTTTTATATCATATGTCTATTAACCTATATGTCTAACAAATTACATGTCTAAAAATAATAAAGTCATTAAATTATAAACTATAAACCTTTCCACAACAAAGATGCAGATGACATTACTTAAAATATTTTAACAGTGGTGAATTATTATTGATGTCTAATTGCTGATTCAGCAACTTGTCACGATTCCCTATCAACAACTTATTAATTTCCAACGCCTCTAAAGCGGTTAGTTTTTTGCCCTTGTCACATATGTGTAGTGCCTTAAAGTCCACGTTAGGATCGAACGAATGCTTTTCCACTATTAAGTGTTCTGCAAAATTGGACTCTGTCTTTTTTAGCCTCCAACCCCTAGCATGTTCTGTTATTCTGGTTTGGAAAGACCTTCCTGTTTGGCCAATGTATTTTTTGTTGCACACTGCACATGTGAGTTCGTACACCCCGCTTTTTTCTGTGATAGGAGTCCTATCTAGACTGTTACCTATGAGGTTTTTTAGACTACGGGTTGTGTAAAACGCTGGTTTTGTTACATCTAAGGATCTGGAACACCTATATGAGACTTGCCCTATGTATGGTAAACGAGCCCACCGTTCTTTTTCTGTCTTAGGAGTTGGTCTGTTAGCTTGATATACCTTTCCTAATATCCTGATTTTCCGGAAGCCCTCTTTCACGGACAACATTATTCCAGCTGATTCAAACCATCCTATAAGTCACAAACATGCAGCATTCCATGCCATGGTACATAGATTACTATCGATACCAATGTCTAAGGAAGAGTTCAATAAAGAACTACAAATAATAAAAACAATAGCACATAATAATGGCTACTCCCCCAATCTAATAGACACTATGGTTAAGCATAAGACATCAAAAATGGTTTTAAAATTGGTATATCAAGCTAACAGACCAACTCCTAAGACAGAAAAAGAACGGTGGGCTCGTTTACCATACATAGGGCAAGTCTCATATAGGTGTTCCAGATCCTTAGATGTAACAAAACCAGCGTTTTACACAACCCGTAGTCTAAAAAACCTCATAGGTAACAGTCTAGATAGGACTCCTATCACAGAAAAAAGCGGGGTGTACGAACTCACATGTGCAGTGTGCAACAAAAAATACATTGGCCAAACAGGAAGGTCTTTCCAAACCAGAATAACAGAACATGCTAGGGGTTGGAGGCTAAAAAAGACAGAGTCCAATTTTGCAGAACACTTAATAGTGGAAAAGCATTCGTTCGATCCTAACGTGGACTTTAAGGCACTACACATATGTGACAAGGGCAAAAAACTAACCGCTTTAGAGGCGTTGGAAATTAATAAGTTGTTGATAGGGAATCGTGACAAGTTGCTGAATCAGCAATTAGACATCAATAATAATTCACCACTGTTAAAATATTTTAAGTAATGTCATCTGCATCTTTGTTGTGGAAAGGTTTATAGTTTATAATTTAATGACTTTATTATTTTTAGACATGTAATTTGTTAGACATATAGGTTAATAGACATATGATATAAAACAAATTTGGACATAAATAGAAATAGGACATGACATTATCATTTCATTTCAAGGATTTTTTTATTGATTATCTATTTATAGAATCTACTTATTGAAATAATATTTTGGAATCGTAAATTAATATCATTACTTTTACTTATTTAATTTTAAAAGTATCGAATTAGCAAATAGCAATGGTAGACGCAGAGTACAATTTCCCTATTTTCGGGGAGAAGTTCTTACACTGACACACTGATATTTCCAGGTACCCACAGTTGTTAGGTTTTAGATGTAAGTGTTTTGGGTAAATGTAATCATAACCTTTGAGAATGCCATAAGGCGAAACCGGTCAGGTGTAAAAAGGAAATAAAATAGTGGAATAAGTACAAGTGAGTTTAATTCTAGAAGTTAACAATTAACTTATACATTCCTACAAGAAATTTGGGGAATTCAATGTAGAATATGTTCTATTTTCGATACGTAAAATATAACTTAATGAGAGGATGATAAAACTACTTGACAAGACCAGACTGGATAATTAATTTGTTTTCATTAATAGTTTATGAACAAAAAGTTTGTACACATAACAGGTAACAGATTTACACTGAACTAGCCGATGACTTAAGAATGATATTTAGGTATTATCTACATTTTACGTAAATTTTGTGTAAAATTTCTCATCGTAGAAAAAACTAAGAAATTGTGAAATTTGAAAGCAAATAAAAATTTCTGGTTTCAGTACTGAGCAAGTAGAGCAGTGGTTTATGAATATGAGTGGTTGCAAAGTATTGAAACTGCTACGAGTATTGTTGCACTGTTTCTATTTAAAAGACTCAAAATTCAATATTCACTGGTGAAAACACAAATTTTTGTTACAAGAATTGGAAGTACTTTGAATCTAATGTTTGAACATTATATTCCACATAAATATTTCCTTCGCATGATTGTTGTTTTCAGGACTTAGAAAAATAAAACATTAAAATAAAAATAATTCAAGAAAAAAAAAGTTATATAAATTTAAAGCTCGCAAATTCAAAAGTTGACATATTAGAAACAAATAAAAATCTTTAAGCCAATATTTCGAATTTGCTTTAAAAGTCCTTTAATTTGCAACTTTAAATTTAAATAATCCCTAAGCCTTTGAACACATGCAAAACTGGCTGGTATGCTTAATAGATATTAACTGTTACATGCACATTTCAGCTCATAGAAACACTTTGTATAAAATTTCAGATAGCGTACAACACAAAGCAAGAAGCTTTCTAGCATCCACCTGTACAATAGAATTACTGTTGAAGCCCCCGAGCTATTATGTTGAGATGTTCCAGGAAATATGTGAATTTAAAGTTTAATAGTAGGTAAATAAAGCGTTTGTGCTTGTTCCGTAGGAGTCGACGTACACGAAAAGTATATTTTTCCATTCTGATTAAAGTGAAGCGAAAGTATTAAGCTACATAAATAGCTAAGACTGGTAAATACAGCAATTTTTTATACTTCTTTATATTCAGTTAATCTAATTCAAACATTCATAACGCATTACCTAAACCGAAGTCAGATGTATCAGTTCCTTATTTATTTAAAGGTATTTGGAATACAATTACATAATATGTATTTTTTATGACAGATCAGTCAAACAAGAAGACGGGTCACTTGATGGAATGTGCCAACCACCGCCGACGAACACCTACAAATCAGGAGTCACAGGTGTATTGCCGGCTTCTGAGAAAGGAGTATAAATGAAATATCTGGCAGGAAGACGCCAGGTGGACCAAGAAGGAAGTGGATAGATGACATCAGGGCCTGGAGTGGACTAGGAAAATATCACCAATTGAAAGAGGCTGCTCGTGATCTCGAGGGATACCGTCTACTGGCCTCTTTAAGATGGCACCAAATAAATGGACTAAGCTGGCAAACGAGCAGATGTATCGCCTGATGGTAAGCGATTGCGGCCGCCCATGGATACCCGCAACACTAGGGGCGTCACAAGTGCGTTGCCGACCTTTGGCGGATGGGGAGGGGGTTTGGATTATGGGCCTCCGGTATCGAGGATACCGGAGGCCGGAGTGAGTGAGGACTCACTCGGTGAAACACAGCGCAAGCACTATTTCACACCGGTTTTCTGTGAGGCCGTGGTATCACTCCGGTCGAACCTGCCCATTCATGCCGAAGCGTGGCTCTCCCACGGTAAATGATGATGATGAGAAAGGAATAAACTCTTTTCCTACGGTTTTAACGGTTCTTTTCTCAATGGTTTAGTTTTTAATAGACTAAATCAAAACTGTAATACAATTCAATCATTCGAATAATTATATATTAAAATTAAAAGATTCAATGAGTAGGTAAATAATCTTTGTATGTAAATATTTACAACATAACTAAATACATATTTTAATAGATTATGAGGTAGTTAACTGGTAGAAATGTTGTGGTCCAAGTTAATTGCACTCGTCCCTACGTAAGCTGAAAATAGTAAACTTTATAGGAAATTTCGTTTTTAAATACCATATCATCAATAAAGTGAAGAACAAAACAACAAAATATGTTAATGGATAAATTAAGCAGATCGTAAAATATACGATAACTTCCGCAACATGAAACAAAATCCATTACATTAATGTTAAAGAAGAGTAACAATACGTCACTGTCAGGAGTGGAGAGTGGGGCCGGGAAGTGATTTCAAAGGCAAAATGCCCGCAACGTGACGCGACTCCAGACTACATCCACGTGAACTACATTAATATTTCAAAGAATTAGCGGACGTGACCGCTTCATCAACTCCAACTCGTCCGTCGCTTTTTAATTTGAACACTTCGATTCTATTTGGCCAAGCCTTAATGGCTAGGGAATGACAACAGAGACAGAATAAATTATAATATTCAACTACTGCTTTTGCTTTTGTTAACAGTGGGAAAACCTACATCGTTTGTATTGTTGTTGTTGTTTGTACCACATCGACCGCAGTTACACATCATACCATGAATACTTTTCTTAATCACTAATATTTTTTCTAGAATTTTTCTCACTATCCACGCTTTTATTAAAGGGAACTTTTCGTTGACTAAAATAATTGTCTACTATTAGAACGACTATGTCCTTGTTTTCAACAAACTGAAAGATGCAAGGAGTCGTAGCGTAACGGTAGGTTAACGAGGCACGACCTTTCTTTCAAAAGCCTCAAAAAGCTCTACTTAAAAAGATACACCTCCGTTAAGTAGGAAAATATTCTACAAACACAAATAAAACATAATTAAAAGTGTCACAGTCTTGTGGATATGATTTGTAAAACAGCACTTTTGTAACTTAGTAGAAGTAGCTTAATAGAACCAGGGTACGCATACTTAACGTTTTAAAAATACATTGCAAAGTTAGGCTTTCAATATATTTTTCATTAAATTAGATAAAAAAGGAAACAACAATTATATTCGCAAACACTGGTATAGAAGCGTTTCGCTGCTTTAATATTAAGATTTTTAGGAACGCCTTTCAATCACTGATGTATCTACTAGTTGGCGTAGCTATATTTCGGAGTGCAAGAGATGAAATATACTATTTTATATTCTTGTTTGCTTTTAGGTGTATAGTAAGTTTATATTTAATTTATTATTTAAGTTATTATTTTATTTGAGTTTATATTATATTTTTTATCCAGGGTACGTTTATATCGAAACATTCATTCAGGAAATAAACCAAGAAAGATTCATTATATTTACTTCTGATAGCCAATTACATATTTAGTTTTCATCCCTTACCTTACATGCTCAGCACGCTGTTCGCGTTTCAACGTGCATAAATTAAAAGGAAAGTAAAGCCTTAAAAGTAAAGCCCTAAGTTTACCTAAGCTTAGTCGGGCTTTGTAATAATCGGACGAAATTAGAAGACACACGCGGTACATTTAAACTTTCCTCATAAAGTTAAACATATTTGTCTTACATATGCAAATTATATTGTAGAATTGTTAACGTTGTTGTTTTTCATTATAATACATTTTAGATATTTAGGTAATATTGGACATTTTTGTTATTCCGTATTGAACGAAGGATGCAGGCAAATAAAAAATGCAGTTAAGGTGGTATCAAAAAGACTAGCCCGCAACCTGATCAGACTGAAAAAGGACGATATCAGGAAGGTCATAGATATCCTGACTGTACATTGTCCCCTTAACAAGCACCTATTCAGAATTGCAATAGACAGCCCTCTGTGAGGGGATACATGAAGGCAGCAGAAATGCCGCAACACTTTCTCACAGCATGTAGAAATGTGGCAGATCAACGGGCAGACATCCTCCAACCAACATCACTACCGAAAATATGTAGCGGTCTCGAAAGGTTGCTAAGCTTCTGGGATGATCTAGAATAAAGAAGAAGATGACAAAACTCACGTACGTGTACAATGGCCTAATCATGAGGCTAAGTGCGAACAGGAAAACCAAACCACACCATGCTGTATTGTATCAGAGAGTACTAGCTGCCTCGAGTACAATAACACATTGTGTAATATTTATTTTGGTCATTAAAAGTCTAATATTTACCTAACACCCCTACATAATACCTTTGTAATTTAATGCAACGACACATGTTGATGTAATATGTTTTTAAATATAAGCACAGTTTTAAGTTAACACGGAATTAAAACAATATTTACAGAACAGAAAATTAGAGAAAAGTGTCTCAACAAATCTTTAGTGTCATCTGGCTTCCAACTGCAACGAGAACCATGTGTAACTACGTGTCTACGCATATCTAGAGCTCGAATGAAATATTGGCGGCTGTCTCGCTTTTGCGCAGTAGTAGGTATTCAAGAGAAATTGGTACGTAATATCTGCGAATACATAATTCAAATTTGCAAATACTTTTACTAAATTCGATGGTTTAAATTTATTAAAAAGATTAACGTGGTTAATTAAAGCAAGCAAATTCGCATATATACGTACGCATGCTTTTAATAAACATGTGTGTCCTACATTATAAGGTTTTCAATGATTTTCATTTTTACTGGTTTCTTAGTCTACTTACAATTGTTCCGGGTCCTAGGAAATGAAACAAGAAGGTAATGAATATTAAATGCTAATTTGTGATACATATTACATAAATTGGTTAAATATGTAATATTTTGTATGGGTCCGAGATACCTAAAAATAAAGAGATTTTAATTTAATTCAATTTAATATTCAATTTTCTATAGCAAGAGCCAAACTATACTCATAAGAAAATTTATTAATAGAAAGTACGTCTATAAATTGTTGGGGAAAGCTGTTGGCAATACCAGTTGGTATTATAGGCCAGTCGGAGAAAGAGAGAAGCGAAAACTGTTGGCGGCATTCGATTGTTTCTGTCATAAGTTTTTCAATTGCAAAGTTGAAAGTTGTAATGGTTTTGTGTAACGTTTGACTTTACAGAGTACGCATCGAGGACACGGGCGCAACTGCGACCAGCCTCGAGCTACGTGACGTTGAATAACTCACAGCCAACACTAGCAACTTCGCTCGCTCACTGCTCTCAGCGGAGAATTTTATGCGCATTATTATCACGGTTTCTGTACGGCCCGCGCTCCGGTCGCTTCTACACTAGAACTCAATCCTAAATGTCTTTATGACCCGGCTAAGACGATGCTATTTCCGCTAAAACAACTAATTTATTATGTTAGTTTCTCATCTCAGCTGCTTTGCTCTGAAAACAAAGTGTTATACATGTTAATCATCTTAAACTTGTATTCAACAGAAAATAAACAAAAAACATGAATATTTCTTTAAATTTTAAAATGTTTTGTTGACATCTAATCATCATAATTTATATATAACCGACATTCGAATAATTTTCATGAAAATGAAAAGCTTAAGTTGATTTTATGTAGTCGTTTGATGCTATAAGGACGCCTGAACACATTTGTCTGTTTTTTATTATATGTATTTGTTTTTGTATTACAAACTACAATATTTTAAACATTTTATCATTCGTCTTGACCTGTTCCGTTCTGGCTTGATTGAGGAACAAACTGCTATATAATATTTTAATTTCAAAAATGTAGTAAGACAATTTGTATATATATTTAAAAATGTGAAACTGGAGTAGGATTAGGAGAGTATGGAGATCGCTGGTGGCAGATTAGGGTCCACGGTAGAGAATAGAATTACGGCTGGATTGCAGTAAATTGTGATCGCGCTGCAACGTAGCGATTGCGCCAATTGGACATTGTTTGGACGGGTGATGGGGGACTTGATAGGGCTTGGTGGAGATTAGGATGGTTAGATGAAGCCGACACTATCGCTCTTGCATTTTAGGAAAGACCTAAGTTCAGTCAAGAAAGCTTAAGAAAACCTTCCTATTCGTACATGAAGTAAAGATAAGAACAACAATTTTCGTTTTTAGTCTTTTAAAATTAAATTAAGCCATAATTTATTTTTCAGTGTTTGGACTACCGTAATATTAATACTCGAAGCGTGATTAAATTCATTAATATTCAAAACATGGAGCGGCCGCCAGTTGTTTGATTATCTTCAGTGGAGCGGAAAAGAAAAATTTAAATTCCTTAGACGTGGCAGAAAAGCGACCGTCGAACCCCAATTGTATGGACCACCTTTTATTATCAACTAGCGTTTGAACGCTTCGGTGACATCAGAGACTATTTCTCGAGAACGGGAACACATTTTAGTCAGTATATATACACAGGTTGAAGTGAAATTTTGGCACATAAAAGTATTAAGGTTTATATATAGATTAATAAGGAAGGTGGATGTGTAATATATATATATATTATAGTAGAGGATATCCGAGATTTCATGCAACTTAACAACAAGCATGGCATAAAAAGTTGTTTGCTCTAATCTGTAAAAATATATGAATCATAATTCACATAAATTATAATAGTGTTATCGTTGTTAAATACAACAAAAAAAAACAAATTAAAATGCTGATTTTAGAAAATCACATAGTTCTGGCTATTTATATAAAGTAATAGTCCAAACTGAAATATTACTAATAGAGTTAATACAATAATAAAAATGAGGTAACACTTTCATCCAAGGGCTTTTTTCAATATTTTTAATGTTCTCCAATAGAAGAGAACTCATATCAGGAGATTTGCCTCCTGGCTCTTTGGATGATACTGCATGCCATCTGATACATTCTCTAATTGCGATATCACAATTCATACACTATTGTAGAAGGTCCATTTTCGTCACTTAGCATAAAATTCACACCGTTTATAACTAGTGGAGCTACACTACAATACTTCGTACAATACTATAAAATAAAGGAGAAACAAATAATTGTACATAAACACGAAACAAACGCAACGAAAATCGACGCGTGAGATGCGAATTGAATGTTGCCAATGTTCAAATTATTGTTTCAATTTTGATATGCTCATTATTTTGGAATAATTAATTATTTTTGAGTTCAAATGACGAATGTTTTATAAATAAGTTTTAAACGAATTTAATAATAACACAATAATCTTGGATTTCAGTCTAAAACGCACATTAATTAATATTGATTTCATATTTACCCCACTTTGCGTCGTGTGTTCATATGGCAAGTAAAATTCTTTCAAAGTAAATTCAAGATGCAAGTATTGTTTAAAATCTTTTATATTTTGAGTTATTTTCGAAATCTGCTACGGACTTTATAAAGTTACTCAAAATTCATTATTTTATTTTATTTAGTCTAAAAACTAAAACATGATCTCGGAACATTCTGGGGCAAAAATTGGACAACTTTTTTGGTCAACGCTCGCTAAGCGCGGAAGTAGGATGAGAAATAAGAGGATTTTTGAGGTTGCTATTATTTTAATTCCTAAATGATTCTAAATTCAAAAATCAAACTCTCTCAAATTGTATTTTTTATCTACATAAATTATTTTTACATATGATTATTTCGTGCCATTGTTGTTATATTTTGAGATTAAATACAACTGTTGATAAATAAATAATCAATAATCAAAAGGTTACATTACAACAGTACTCAAATTGAACATATCTGTCTCTAGCAATTACAGACGTTAAAAAAACAGACCGCTAAGTAGAAGTCAGTACCTCCACGTCCTTGTATAAATTGGGAGATGTTGTATCGAAAGTGCTTAAAGGTTTTTCACTTTCAGTAAAATGCGGATCTTCAACTGTTTCAATACTCTTTTTTCTGTGTGTAGTCGATACCAATACTTTATTATGTGATGTTAACAGTATTATGAACAAAAAGCCTTTAATTTTTAATAATTGTTTTTTTATTACATGGTTAGATTTTATATTTTAGACGGTATATCACCATGTTGTCCAAAACTTTCACCTACCTTCAAGGAACGTTGGCAATTAACTATATTTTCACAATTAAGGTATTAAACAACAATTAATAAGTAATTGGATTTAAACAACAATAATAGTAAAACTTTCTCAATGCAAAAAGAAAAAAAGTTAATTGCTGTCTAAATAATTGTCTGGAGAAATCGAATGAATGAAATTCAAATAGTTCGCATTTGTTTCTTTACTCTCTCTAATCAAAGAAAACGCTACCTGCTGGACTAAGCATTTTTTGGGACAGAACAATGTACGAGGTATGTAGTAAATAATTGAATGCTTTCGTTCACTTTTAATTAACTGTAGTTAGCTACAGTACACATTCAGGATGTCGCTCACGTATACAGGCACAAAGTTAAACTTTTGACACTATTTTATTATGTTTATACTCACTTAATTAAGTCCCTTGTCACCAGCAACGCAGCTCGTTGCTTAATACTTTAAGCTCTTAAAACGCAAACTACAACACTATACAGTATTATATCCTCTTAACGAGCTCTTTTAGAGAGCTTACTTCAAATTTAATTAATGGCGATTCAGTAAAAACCCGGCACCAGTTATTAACATTAATTAATTTTAGACACAATATAACAACTTGCAAATGAAAGCCCATAATACATTTTGTATACAACGGTTAGGTTTTATTTAATGAATTTTTAATAAGGTGGAGTTTTTCAAACCATGACTTGAATACAGTTTAAATTACAGTAAAGTTTTTGCAAAGTCTTGATTTTTACTCTGTTCTATTCATTAATAGATGGGTAGTCCATTGAAAATACTACTAATATACTAGTAACTGTGTGCATTAGCACACAGTTTTTATAACACAAGTAAAATTGTAAAAAACCCGACTGCATCAATATCTTCCATCTTTATTATTTTGTATTAAATAAAACATATAACTTATACATATATTCGTAATCATTGTTAAAAAATCTTTATTTTGATGTATTTTGTCGTCAACATTTTTTTTTAAATTACTTTTTGGCGCCAAAAGTCCCTAATTTTGTTTTTTTTTATATTTTGATGTGCCCATTGTCACTCTCACGACTAAGACGAATCTATTGACACCACTCACATAAAAATACGACAAGCCGTTTAGGCTCTAGGGCGTGCCAAAAAAATATACATACATACACTCGAAAAACATAACCCTCCTTCTTTCGCAGTCGAGTAAAAAGCAATTTCATCAGCTTATGACAAATTTTAAAAAAGAGGTTTCCAATTATTGAAACCTAAATTTCTCGCTTGGTTCCTTTAGCACTTCTGGACCTTAAATAAACTTCGTGTGTAACACTTAAAAATAGATAATATGACCACTACACTATATATATAGCTATTTGGCATTGAAATGTCAGTAAAAATTTTGAGGATAAATTTCGGCGAAGGAAATTTATCCTCGAAATAATAATTTCTTAAAACGCACTTGGCCAATTTTACTGTTCTAAAGCACATCCATAGGAAAAGTAATGCAATCCTAAAATCGTGGAGAGATATGAGAAACGAGAATGGTGGGGTCCAATCTAAATTGCACTGTAATGTGTGTAGAAAGAGTGGCTATTTCTTTGATTAATTTTACTCAGAATAATTTTTGTACTAGAACTATTATATACTCTATGAAACTGGGGTACAATTATGATTCCGATTCCGCGGTTCCCTTATCTTGTCATATTTATTTAAGACGTCCGATCAAATTTAGGATTGTTAGACTTTTTATAGGCTTCGAGAAGACTAGATTGTAAATATATTATTTTACTGGAATGTTAGTGGTGTAAGAATGAAAAAAAAATCGTTTCTCGTCACTAGCTACCTATAAAAAGACAGGTTAAAGTCTGGTAAATTAAGGGCAGTCAGTGACACATGACTGTTTCTTAGTGAAACCATACAAAAAAGTTGAGGTTTTCAAGAAATTTTCGACATCCTAATATATAATTAATTTGAAATATAATCGTATATTATTTATCTCTCACACAGAATAGTTAAAAACAATCAGTTCATAAATGTGATATATATTAAGATGGTGTTTATATTATCAGAACCCTTTTAACGTTGAGTACATAAGAGTATATAGGCTCATAAATAAAACCACTTTAAGTATTTAGAACATTACTATCGTGATATATATTTAATACTTTACATTCATATTACATAAGGGCACTATGTGTGCGAAACGTCTTGTGGATGAGGCACTTAGATTCGTCTTTATCCACCACAAACCGCCCTGGCTTCACCGCATCTACTCGCTACAATCCATCATCCTGCCTAGATCAATTAAACCCGAGCTTGGTCCGCCACGTAATGTTCCTTACACAAGGATAAGACATCTAACGCAATCTTCATCGCGATCTACGTACATACTTATGTACGTTGTAGGTAATTGGATAATACAATTGTACCGTAAAAATATATGATAACCTCAATTTACTCGTAACAAGAGTTCATTAAAAAAACAATGAAATTTTTTGAAAGCTCATTTTCGGCTATACACTTTTATTTCCATCACAATTTTCCGCTCATTAGTTAAAAAGATAAATGGTTTAGGTCAGTTTTAACGTCGTTTACAACTAGTAATAGAAAGGGCGTTATAAAACCTCTATGAATTATTTTACATGATAGAATTGAGAGATTAGAAACTGGGTTTACCTTTTCATTTTGAATTCCTACATTTATTCCTAACATACCTAACTTATATGTTTATAGAATTTCATCATTGATTTTCTTTCTATGTATTCTATGTACCTATACGATAGTGTACTGTCATATTTCCTATTTACTTTTAGAGAACACACAGACTAAGGACAAAATGTAGCACCAGAAATCTTAAATATTAAGAAGAATTTCTTGAATATGATGCTACGAGATTAAAAAAAATTATTATGTACATAAAATTATATTACTTAATACAATTATTTCATATAAAAAAAATATATTTATAAAATTATACTAATATAATTATTACTAAATTAAGAATCGGACGTCGAACTTATGTCCTTTCGAAATTTTGATATATTCATCTAAGAAAGTATCGGACCTCATTTGTCGGTTGGCCGAGGTGATGTTTTCAAGCTAATGCTAGGAAACAAATTTTATGTGATTTTAATAGTCCAATAACCTTGACTCTTAACACAACTTGTAGAGGCGACGTTAAAATTTTTAGAAAAAAGTAATATTCGTAAACAAAACTAATACATGTAAAATGCAAATATGAGAGTGCAGTAAACGAGATTTTGGTGGTAAATATAAGCGTGAGTCTGTAGGTGGCGTCGCCAAACATAAATATTCGCGGTAACTTATGTGCGTTGTGTCGCGCTCTTCACAGACAAAAACACCTCAGTAATGGAGCTTTGATTTTAAATTCTAATTTTATGAATCGTCTTGTTTGCATATCACAGCACATTTCGGTTAAAATGGCTCGAATATGTTACGTAACCTTGATAAATGGCAGCTAATTTATAATAAACAGTGACACAAAATGGTTTCGACTAACAACGTAGAATCGTTGGTTTTTGGTAAATATGTCTTCTTAAATAAAGAAATATATTGTAAAAAACAATTAAACAAGAGCTTGTATTTTTTTCTATGTACATAATATATACATACATACATTGTTATTTTTATGTTCTATTGTATTGTTATGTTATATTGGAATTATATCCATCCCCGAATAGTTACTTAAGTGTACAGAAAACTCGTAAAGTACTATATGCATGCACGTAAACGTTTTTATATAATGTAATCTACTTCTAAATATCTATACTGAATGTTTAACTGAGTATTAAATGATATGTGGTGATAATGGTGATGAAAAACTCTCTCAATCTACTCGTTATTAATATTCTTTTCAGAGAAATCAAAGAACGCTTAAAGTAAATACTTTTTATTATATTTATACTTGTGTTTAGAGTTTACTTGTTTGTTTATTAGTTTTCACGCACTAAATACTCAACAGCATCATTAGAAAACGTCCTATGTCGTTAGATGCTTCTATTAATAGACTAAAGCCCATATAGGCCACAGGCCAAATGCCGAGCAAAATTTATGTTTTCTTACATGTGTATACAAATTTTTAAACATTGGTATAATTTTGGTGATTTGTGTCTTACAAAACCTAATTCCCTCGGATTACTTTCACAAACTTGCGTAACTAATGAAGTAACTTGTGACATGGGTCGGGCCCTGGGATCGACGTAATCAAATTAATGAGAAAACTTCACTTCAATTTAGGGTTTCCTACCTCAATCTTTAGGATATTTGATAGCGGTCAAGTCCTATACTTGACCACTGCTCGGTATCAGAATCGATATGTTGATTGCACCTTAAACATGCTACCTTTTCTTCTTTTTGTTTATTTGTTACATTAGTGATTTGATAGAGATATACGGATTTATACTGATTTATTATGATATATTTTCCACATTCTTATAATAGTAGAGATCTGCAAATTAGGGCTCACATAACCGCGACGCGATGCGTTACGACGCCGACGACGCAACTATTTGCGATGTGAATTGCTGCGATACGATTTCGTGTGGCAAAGCGATAGTTCATTTGACTATACTTTCGACGGTAGTCAACCGTATTGGACTTTTTTTTACTTTTTAGGAATTGTGACATGGATCGTAAAAAGATTGTTTCACTGCTGCTATCGTTAATGTGATAAACAAAAAAAGAATATTTTGGGTTCATCCATTTATTAGGATTATGAACGCTGATGGGAACTATTTTATTCGAAAAGACGATGCTTTGAGATTAGAAGAAGAAATTGTTTTTGATTATTTTAGAGTAAGCCTATCTTCATTTGAAGAGCTTTTGAGTATATTATTACCATCTCTACAAAAAACGATTATAAAAGTTAAGAATGGCGGTTATGCCTATAGAAATGCTGGGACTGGCTATTAGATAAAGTAAAATAAAATTGAAAATTTTTGTTCATATTTCAAATGGTAAAATCATACTCTTCTTCCGTTGTCACTGCGCTGTAGATGGAATAATTATTACTAGTAGAAAGTGAATTAATTTGATCTTCCCGTGCGTTTGATGATTGTTTAATTCGTGTCTTGCTCTTTTCCTTACGCTATCTCGGACGTACTAAAATGGCGTCAACAAGTGTGATGTAATATCGCAGGAATGCGCGATGCGAATCAGATCGGAAGTTCTTGCGGTGTATTTGTGCGAGCTAACAAAGACTCGTGGAACCACTGAGAAGTTACGAATATTAGCCAATGAAATGAACCGAAATATAAAAAATAAGTTTACTGTACTTAGTTGAAATGCAATCAAAACATTGTAGACTACTGCAACTACTTATTAGAACTGGACAAATAACTACAAAAAAAAAGTAAAAAATAAAACCCAAGTACGACAAAAACGACCCTAAAAAAGTATGAAACAAGTTTGAAAACATTACGCTATCATGTCTAATAAACCTGTTTTTTATCGAATTTATTTTAATGATATTTGGCATCCAGATACTTTGATTCTTGAGAATAAATCACCACGATAATCTACACATCCGCGGGGGAAGCAACGGGCAAAAGCTAGTAATCTATAAACGTGGTAACCGTGTTATTTCATTACAAAAACGAAAGACAAACACAAAAACAAAGCATTACAAGGACACGAGCTGGTACTCGTATCTATAGGACTGTAGTCTGTGTTTGTATAGCACTTTGATCTTCGTTAATGTAATTAACGGACCGAACTGCGATAAAATAATTGAATATTCTCAGATGATCAGGGTATGGGCCTACCTAAGTTTATTAGCCGAGTTTTTAACCTTTAAATAATATGGTGACTAGACATTATTATGTTTATTAAGTAGAAATTTTAAGAAATATCTTCAGTAGATATTTTGAGAACTTCTTGCATATGTACATACATGCATAGTAAAGAAAGTAAAAAGGGGTCCATAGCATCATCATCATCAGCCTATTGCAGTCCACTGCTGGACATAGGCCATACCATATACTGCCAAAAAAATGTACATATTCAATAAATACTATATCTATAAATAAATAATACAACACACACACACGGTTACGAGTTTTTTATACATCTAATGAGCTAATAAAATATATTTTTTCTAGTTGGCTCCTTGGTTGGTTGGTAGCCTATGTGACTGTCAATCTCTCAAGAGGTCTCAGGTTTGATTTCTATGTCGAGAGAAAAGTGTTGTTGGATTTTTCTTACATAATATTCCTAACAACAGTTCGGAGTTTGGAAGTTTGGCAGTATTTCTCGCCTATGTCTCGGAGAGCACTTTAAGCCGTCAATCCCGGTTGTCATGAACATCTATTGCAATCGTTATTGGGAAGTCGGTGCCTTTAAATATACTGATAACTAAATTAACCTTACAATTCAGTTCACCCTCAGGATTGCGTAACTCCGATGCCAGTCCGGAATTGCGGAAATCTGACATTCAGGTAGCATCCATTGAACCAGTAGGCGATCCCAAATAAAATTGAAAATATAAAAGCCTTGGAAAATTGTACGACGTAAACAAAAAATGGTGAATATTGTCACTTTTCGGAGAGTTAAAAGTATTATAATTATTATATTAACATTAATACTAAATTAGATTTTAACTACCAACATTTCTATTTGGTCGAGAGCAGCTAACTGTTATCTTAAAGCTTTTGCCACGACGCTATTTATAGGCAAATTGTACACTTCTGCTTCATATTGGACCTTGTTGTTAGTAAATAGATTTTAAAAAACAAAAACTGTCAGTTACACTTAGCAGTAAAACCTTGTTCATTAATAAAATCCATTAAACAGTAGGTACAATTTGAGATTTTGTGAATATTTGCTTTATGAACAGTTATAAGCCCAATAATTATAACTACCGAAATATAATCTCAATGTAAATTGAAATTACATAACTTAAAGCCTCTAACACATATTGATTAAAAAACTCGACATAAATTTTTTGAACTCATAAAATAACTTTGTTGAACATCCCCTGCTCTGTTCATTCCTATAAAGAATCGCGAGGAACAAAGTTTCCGAGCAGAATGATGTAGATAAAAAAAGAGTTTCTATATACATCGGTACTTAATTGAATTGTGAAATTGAAACTGTTTAACGCCTGCTGCACTACTCCAACTTCTTATCATAAATTCCGCTGTTATAACCTTTAACCAAGTTTCCTGTCACCCACAGATACTTCGACTTTGTCATTTTTTCGCACCACGTTTAGTGACGGGTGCTAATTGTAACATGAATATAATTTAGCTTTGTTAAAAGTCCGCTTTACCAAGTTATGTTCATGAGCTCAGTGTAATAAGACGCCATCTTAACACGAAATGGTAAGTTTTTTGGTGCGATGCCAAAGTGCACGAAGATTTGTTATAATGTGAGCGTAACACTTAAGATGTTTAGGGATACATAATGAATATTAATGTCAACATTAAACAACCTCCCGTTAGACACTGAAATTTTACTGCGATGGTTTACTTAAATAGTATTCTCTTTTAGGGTCCCGTTCTTCGAATTAGATGGATCAAGTATTTGTAATCTATTTCTAAATAAATGACGTCATCTTGTTATGTTTGCAGCGAATTGAAATTCTAGAATCAACAACCACTGCCGCAATCAAAAGGTTTAACAAATGTGGTGGGCCAGACATGTATGTCGGAAGAGTCCAGACCGTTGGGCCAAGGTCGTCGTTGAACGCTGGGTGCCTCAGGGTGGACGCCGCCGACGAGGCAGGCCCCGTAAAAGATGTCGCGACGATCTTCAAGCCTATCGCGGGGACTGGCCGGAACTTGCCTTAGATAGAGTGAAGTGGCTGTTGCAGGGGAGGCCTTTGCCTAGCAGTGGGACACAGTAGGCTCATAAAAAAAGTAAAAAAAATACTACGGTCTACACAAATCTTCTATTAATAGGTATCACCATCATCAGCCTATCGCAGTCGACTGCTGGACATAGGCCTCTCCAATTTCACGCCACTTAGTTCGATCCTCGGCCTCTCGCATCCAGTTCCATCATTACTAGGTATAGTTTGTTGTAACTAAAGCTTTAAAAAATACTGTTATGTATATCTGCTAATAGAGGAATGTTCTTACTCGCTTAATTTTTTATATGTTTTTTGCCAAGTGATTTTTTTGTTTACTCAGACATTTAGAACATGTTTTCAAAATATGTGTTATTAATAGAAATAACGATGATGTAAAAAGTTTTACAAATACTACAACAAAATCATGATCAAAAAATAACATTTCAAAGCTACGTGTTTCTTATACGCCATGTGTTCATAAAATGTTTGATCATCCCTACTCTCCCCTATTTCTTTTATTTAACATTTGAACGCATTTCTACCTGAACAAATAGCTGCTTCAATGTTTTGTTACCTAATATATTTCCTACACATTTTTTATTGTGTATGATCAGTCGAAAACATGTAAACACAATCGCGCGCGTGTCGTCCCCACGTTAAAGCGAGTATTGAAGTGTGAAATTCAAAAATCAACTAACATTTTCTAACCCAGTGAATCACTCATCCGTCTGTAGTCTTTTGCTCAAGACATGTTTGCTTTTTGTTGAAGAGATTTCCCTTTAGATAAATTCATTCGTGTTGATTCGACATTGTTTATACTGGAATCCTTTTAGGTACGTTTGAACTATGTTTATATTTTTTAAGGAACTGGTGATAAAAATTTAAAAACGTACTTTCGTAAAATATAAAGTAGATTCATTAGTACCAATATCTTTCACATGGTACATGCACACAAAATTTAAGGACCTTGATGGGACTTACGAGGAAATCGAGGAATTGGAATTAGATTTGACTCAAAAACGTTACTACGTCAAAAAAGTCACGATTTATTTGTGACTAGTTGTGGCCCGCGGCTCCGCCCGCGTATATGTCGGTTATCGCGGCAAATAGTAGCCTATGTATTATTCTGATGTATAAGCTATATTACTGTAAAGTTTCATACAAATCCGTTCAGTAGTTTTTACGTGAAAGAGTAACAAACATCCATCCAAACATCCATCCATCCTTACAAACTTTCGCATTTATAATATTAGTAGGATTGTTAAAGAATATAGCATGCAACTTATCTTGGGGATGAATACCGTAAACTTATTTATGTATCACGTTTTTGTGAATTATTTCGGTAGATCCTCTTGTAAAATACGGGCGAACTGCGTGTCTGACCGTAAACATTGTACGGTTCTGTAGTCTTTTGCAACCTATTTTAAAAAAAGCAACTTAATCAAAGAACTAAATTTAATAAGGTTTTATGTAACTCTTAAACTTCACAGAGAAATAAAATTATTTCAAGACAAGCTCTGTAAAATTTAAATTACGTATCATTTAGTAAAACCAATGTTAGAATTTTAATCTCAATTATATCATTATTTATTTATTTATATGTTTATTGTATACATACAAAATTACAAAGAGATAAAAGAATAAGTTACAAAATATGCAAACGTTACAATTTTGTACAACAATTATGTACACGTTACATATTTAAAACTACATACTTACTTTACAATTAAAAAGTTCCTCACTCAACGAAGCATATCCACATATTTTTTTATTAATTTTATTAAAACAATAATGATAATTGAAAACGAGCAAGGCTTAATTTTTTTTTTAACGTATAACGTCGTTTCTTGTTAACGTTTAGACGTTGTAGCGTTGTACCGTACAAATAAAAGACTAAAATGATACCCAACAATCTATACTAATAATAGTATAAGTTTCCAACTTTGTTTGTATTGTTGTAGGGGGTAATATTCGGAAGTACTGATCCGATCCTGAATTTTTTTCAATAACAGAAAGCTACACTATTCTAGAGTGAAATAAGACATATTTTATTATGATTGAATAAATAAATTCAGTTAAAAATAATATTATTTATAAATAAAGTCGAAAAAAGTGGGCGGTTAACGCCCAACAAAGTGGGCACGGGTCGGCTAACTAACTACTTAACTTGATTACGGGAACTCTAAAAATGACAGCAGACACCATTTATATTATTAGGCCGCCCTTTCAGTATGCGACATTTGGCCCTCAACTATCGTGTCGCAAGACACGAAATGTTTAACTTCGTCACGGGACACATCACAAGTCAATGCTTCGGGTGAAACGATAATCGTCACATTCGCGGCTTTCGTGTCCCTTGACAGTCGTTCCAAAGTTTTTGATTAATGGGGACGGGGGCGTGTTGCGTTTCACGAAATTTCAATATTAAATCCCATCGAGATTGTATTGGCAATCAACCAATTGTATCACGATTGCCAAAATTGAGATATTTGACATCAATATTATAAAAAATAAAAGAATATAGGATGAAAAAGATATTGTAGCCCCTTTTTATTAAGAGATTGTATGAGATCGATGTATTAAGAAAAAATAATTGACATTATGTGGGACGTGAGAAGTCGATGCCCTACAAGCGTCAATAAGCGTCACTCTGAGCCACGTTTTCAGTGGGAAACATACGGTACTCAAATGAAAACGGGGTTAACTCATAAGCCGACATCTCAATGCAAACTGGGCAAAATATACAGAGCTCAATGTGAAGTGACAATTTTCTAAGAAATTATAAAGTTTTACCACTTTAAATCGGTTATAAATGTATCTGAGGAAGAGATTTCAAAACCAAATGATATATATTATCCGTTAAAGTTTGCAGTAATTAATAGCTAATAGTTTTAATTTCAACTAGCCAAGCCCCGCGATGTTACCGGCGGCACAAAAGCACCCGCTGGTAAAGCTAAGCCCAAGTTATTCCTTATATCATCAGCGATCTGAAAAGTGAAAGTCTCGTCAAAATTGCTCGAGCCATTTCAGAGATTGGTCGGAATGGACAGGCAGACAGAAAGACAAAAAATTTAGAAATTGTTTTTTTGATTAATTACCTACTGTATATACTTTACGTACATATGCTTTTAGTAAAAAGATGATAACTGGAAATTACAAATAGACATTTCAATGTTATTTATTAGTATAATTAATATTGACTATGTCTAAACCACTAAGAGTCTTAGTAGTTTAGACGGTCGTCCAGCCGCTTTATTTTTTTATGTACCAAGATTTGAGGGTTCAAGCCCTACATAGAACAACACTTTGTGTGATCCACAAATTGCTTTTCTGAGTCAGGGTGTTCTTTGTGTCCGTTTCATGTATATTTGTAAAGCCCCCCGTGACACAGGATATATTCCTTTAGACAGATTCCTAATACGGGAGTTGATTTTTAAAAGACAAAGAAACAGAGAAAATTTTGGCGTAAAATACCGTTGTCCAAAATACACAAGATAAACTCCAGTCAGTTGTTTAAGTTCAGCAATTTTATTCTGTATCTTTACATAGTTATAAAATGAAGTCGGTTGTTGCTTTTGTCCTTTTAGATATTCTATATTCAATGGTAATATAATAACTTAATAAAATAATAACTGATTTTAATGCGATTTTCACAAATAGAAACAGTGACTCAAGAATAAGATTTATATGTTTAATATATAAAGGCACATAAGAAGAATGCTGATTGTGGCATTTGCATATTTTGTAACTGATATTTTGTATCTTTGTAATTGTTAAGATGTATACAATAAAAATATAAATAATAAATAATTATAGGTATTAGAGCAAACCTGATAATTTCAAAGATTTCTATTCGATTAAAAAAAATACCTATATCATTAAATGTGTCCGGAAAATTAAAGTACCATTTTTGGGTAATTTTAGAATCATAAACTCCTTGTAATATTAATGCAGTTTGAAATTTTAAAAAAATATTCAGTCATAAAAACTTTCTTTGAAATTGGAATAAGTTGAAATGAATTTAAAAATAAAAATATTGTAAGAAATGCAAGTATAGTTCGCTTTTCAAGGAATCGAGTTTTTATTTTTATTAACGTATTTTTTTCATAACTTCGCCCTTATAACATTGTTAATATCTCCAAGGTTATTCAACCCCTTCAACCCACTTTCTCACTATCAGTTATAAACAAAACTGTGTTCTCTTTATGTCATCAAACGAGAATATAAAGTGCTCTATCGACATTTTATCCACTACGTTCTTTCACAGAAAATAAAAACAAATTGTTGGCTTCGACTCAATTTTTCTTTATAGATTTGAGTTTTTTTCTTTTAATTTTGTTTTTTACTGAGCTACTCAGCAACTAAAGGAAAAACATCGAGCAATTTAACTAAAGACGCAAAATAGCGAAGAAAAATAATCGAGGAACGTAAGTACCTACTATTCATAGATATTCTAGATTTCTACTGAGATTTTGAGCTTGCGAAAATTTTAAAAAGTTTGTTTATGTAATTTCCTATTCGAGTATACATCTAGAAACGTATTTGCTATTTTCATTTGCGGAGTGCAAATTTTCAGTCAGTCATTGATTTGTCTGTTGTTTGTTTAGTGGACTATGCTCATAACACTATGTTATGAGTATAGTCCATTCCGACCAATCTCTGAAATGGCTCGAGCAGTTTTGACGAGACTTTCACTGGCAGATCGCTGATGATATAAGGAATAACTAAGGCTTAGCTTTACCAGCGGGTGCTTTTAACATCGCAGGGCTTAGCTAGTTGAAATTAAAACTATTAGCTTGTAATTACTGCAAACTTTAACGGATAATATATGTCATTTTGTTTTGAAATCTCTTCCTCAGATACATTGATAACCGATTTAAAGTGGTATAACTTTATAATTTCTTAGGAAATTGTCACTTCACATTGAGCTCTGTATATTTTGTCCAGTTTGCATTGAGATGTCGGCTTATGAGTTAACTCCGTTTTCATTTGAGTACCGTATGTTTCCCACTGAAAACGTGGCTCAGAGTGACGCATATTGACGCTTGTAGGGCATCGACTTCTTACGTCCCACATAATCTAAATTTTTTTTTTCTTAATACATCGATCTCATACAATCTCTTAATAAAAAGGGGCTACAATATCTTTTTCATCCTATATTCTTTTATTTTTTATAATATTGATGTCAAATATCTCAATTTTGGCAATCGTGATACAAGTGGTTGATTGCTAATACAATCTCGATGGGATTTAATATTGAAATGTCGTGAAACGCAACACGCCCCCGTCCCCATTAATCAAAAACTTTTGAACGACTGTCAAGGGACACGAAAGCCGCGAATGTGACGATTATCGTCTCACCCGAAGCATTGACTTGTGATGTGTCCCGTGACGAAGTTGAAGAAAAATAATCGAGGAACGTAAGTACCTACTATTCATAGATATTCTAGATTTCTACTGAGATTTTGAGCTTGCGAAAATTTTAAAAAGTTTGTTTATGTAATTTCCTATTCGAATATACATCTAGAAACGTATTTGCTATTTTCATTTGCGGAGTGCAAATTTTCAGTCAGTCATTGATTTGTCTGTTGTTTGTTTAGTGGACTATACTCATAACACTATGTTATTATAAGATTTTATTTTTTTATTGAACTACTGATAAGAACAATTTTTTTATGGTACAGGTGGCAAACGAACATACGTATCGCCTGATGGTAAGCGATTACCGCCACCCTGGACACCCGCAACACCAGAGGCGTCACAAACGCGTTGCCGATCTTTGGGGGATGGGGAAAGGAATGTGGGGAGGTGTTGGGGTATGGGCCTCCGGTATTCTTACTCACTTGGTGAAACACAGCGCAAGCGCTTTTTCACATCGGTTTTCCTTAATATATAATTTTCAGTTAACTACAGCTTCAAACTTCGCGGTTATAATTCGAATATCATAAAATTTTACCTAAAAAACACTCCATACTACTTAAGAACATATTTCCAGTACGATACACATTTATGTATATTCATTCATATAAACGTAAGCATTATGTGTTTTCATAAAAACACGTACAAGAAACGAATAGTTTGTTTATGCAGAAATATTGCCCATTTAAGGTTATAGTATGGCGATAGTTCGCGTATGACCATAATGTTCTTTGCCCGGCTGTTATTTCCATGAAACTTATCTTCAAGATTCATGGCAAGTACCGACAAAAATGAAGGTCGTTAAAGAAATTGAATACCCTTTACTCAAGCTTAAACTTTCTCATACCCATTTCTTCATAACTTTTAGCGGTATCTCAACTCGAAGCTTGAATAGTGCTATCAAATTTACTTAATAGTTTTCTGTTTGTTCTTTTTTATGTAGCTTACCTTGTACCTTATTATAACTTATTAATAGGGTTGTTTTCAAGTGTATTCTAACCAGGTTTGATTGGCTGGCTTTTGCCAATGCAATGATAGCACTGATGACACTTGGAGACAGCTCTCATACAAAACTCTAAATTATATACATAAGGTCACACTTATCAACATTCGAAATAAACAGAGACGCTATCTCGCTACTTGTTTATTATTAGCATAACATAATTCACAAATTCCACTTCAGTTCTTGAAGTTTTTGTTACAGCTTATTCACACCCTCGTCATGAAAAAGACATTAAGTTTGTGCAGACCTGGTTTTAGTTCCTGGCAAATAAGTACGGAATAACTGACAGAATAACTATAGGTATAAGACGAATATTTGTCTGAATGGCCGGCAGGATGCCACCACCGATAAAAATATATCATGATGACATTAAAGATTTTCTGAACAAAAGTCCGGTACGGTCAAAATTTTTGTGGTACCTACAAGGATAAGTGAGTAGACATAGTCAGACTATAGCTACTCATAGAAACTTACAACTCAATAGATATATATGCGTTACAAATGTTTAAAAGTCATTAAAACACATGATTCCATAGGTATAGGTACGTTGTGCCTGTTTTGTTTGTTACCTTTAAACTGAACTGTTTTGTCTTTTTTCATTTGAGCCGTACCATTTTTTTTTTCATTTCCAGCCTCATGCAGAGAAGTGATGGACACATTTTAAAACAATTCCTTAAATATAGGAGTACTAGCTTTTATCCACGACTCCGTCGCCTGTATGTCGGTTTTGACAATAAAGAGTAGCCTATGTTATTCCTCAAGAATTAAAGTATCTCCATGCCAAATTTCATTGAAAACGGTTCAGTGATTTACACATGATAGCGTAACTGATAGATAAACAGACAGAGTAGATAACTTTCAAATTTATAAAATATAAATAAATATGGATTGAAGTCGCTGATAAATTTTTGTTTATGACGACGGAAAACTTACTAAGCACATTCTGTACCTAATATAAAGTATGAATATACTTACCTGGTACGTAAAAGTAACTTTAATATAACCATATTAAATGTATAAACAACTTTATTCTATACTTAATACCAATGAAACATTAGGTAACTGTGCACCGCCGAAAGTTTGAAACTTGCATGAATATGCAGCGCCTTCAAAGTATTAACTAGAGTTGACAGTTGAGTACACCTCCGCAGTGTCGGTAACTATTATCCCGCTTACCTATTTCTACACCCAAAAGGAGTTACACAATAATTTTAACTCCATAACTTATAGGTATATTAGGAGAGATGAATAGTTTGTATAAGTATTGCCAATAAACTAAACTCAAGCCCAAAATGTCTTATAAGTGTACCTAAAGACCCAAAGGGTTATTGGAAAAAACGTAAGTATAACAAACGTAATCATTTTAACATAACATGTTTCCGGGCCAAATCAAACTCAAAATACTTTGACAATATAATCTTCTTATTGGAAAATACCTATTACTTAGACTTATTCCAATATATGAAAATGAACTTACAACCGTAAAACACGCCAAAAGACCTCTACAAAGTAAATCTCGAATACTTCTTGGCTTTTTATTTGCAAGTAACAACAAAGGTGATGATTACAAATATAAACGGGGTTTTGAGTACTTCCGCATGTATTGAATACGTATATATAAGAAGAAATGTGGCAATAAAAGTGTCGTAAATATTTTACTCTCCCGTGACGAAAGAAAAGAGAACTTACAAATGTAGACTGGGATATAAAGAACATTTACTTCAAGGCAACCAATTATCTGTATGTCTTTTGTCTTCTATGTAAAGTTTAGGACTAAAAAACTGTAACATTTGATGGAACTATCCTCAACAAAATTACTTTTAATTGGATTTTTAGGATTTTCAGTACGTATGAATAACAGAATAAAAATAATTTGTATATTTCACGTAAAAATACAACTAGACATTAGTAGCTTTGGGCATTAAGTCCGCCGATTACAAAAGTGCATAAATAAATAAATGTTTTGGAATATCCATTAAATTTTAAATGTGCACAAATCCAATTATCGGATTACCGGAATACTCATACTTTATGTAATTTTCTTTATTTAAATTATACCATATAATATTTTACTTATTCTATTTCTTCAGAGAACACTTGAAATCTAATCTGAAACTTGAATAATAAACAAACTGAAGAACGCAAAAAACAAAAACAAGTGCACTAATTTATATAGATTTAACTACATAATTATTTTTAACGAAAATTATGCGATTACCAATGCACTTTCAGTTGCCCTAGTATACCAGTAAGAATATTGATTTTTAGTTCAATTTAAGATTAAAAAATAAAATGTCTAAAGTTAATTACGAGAAAGCAGTTTAAATTTAAAAGCATTTTTAAAAAGCAATCCCTTTGCCATGTATGCAGATAAATTTATGAGATAGCGGCAGTGGAGCGCATTATGTGAACATTTTGTCTGGTGATGGTGAAAATGAACTCGTAGGTTTCACTTGGAACACGTAATGTATTACTACTTAGATATCAATCGTCATTCCGAGGAAAATTGAGCTACCTATTACTTGGTTGGATGTTGTATAAAAGATTCATGTTCTTAATGAATATCTTGCCGTTGTCAAGTCGTATAATTACAGAATTAACGTTTACAGCGCTTTGTGTATTATTAAGCATTTGAATTAACAAAGAGTAGCTTTACAACAATTTAATAACGGAAACTTTTATGTTTAATATTGCGTAATAATCATGATGAGCCACATAATTGATATTAAAAAGTAGATTGACCATTTTTACTAATAAAGGCCAAAAGGATAGAGAAAAGTGTAAACAGTGTTTGTTCATTTATTTATTAAAACTGGAACTTTAGAACAATGATAAGTAGACTTTGTAGCATTAAATAGTTATTACATATACTTACTAGCTTTTGCACGAGTCTTCGCTCATGCAGAGTTTCATCACCTGATTTACCCCCTTAGGGGTGGAATTTCCAAAATTCCTTTCTTAGTGCTCACTTACGTTATATAAAAAACCTACATGCAAAAGTTCAGGATTGTAGGTTCAACAGTTTCGGCTGTGCATTGATCTCTGGGTATTTCAGTCACCTTCCTCTTTTCTATATTTAGAATAAAGATTGTAGCATTTTATTTTATAGCCTAACTCTCTAAGTACGCATCACATCATGACTTTTTCGAATGGCACTTATAAACCAACAAACTTCGCAGCTTCTGATTAATAAAGTTTTTAAAATCATCGAGGTATATACTCAGAATATAAATATGTGAAAATACAAACGTAATATATAGTGTATATTTTTAACCGACTTCCAAAAGGAGGAGGTTCTCAAGTTGATCGGTATTCCTTTTTCATTGATTTTGATCACTCCGTCAATTGTGGACCGATTTTGAAAATTCTTTTTGTATTCGAAAGGGTATGATCCCCATGTGGTCCAATTGCCACTATATCATGATCTGATGATGGGATCCCAAGGAAATCAAAGGAGACCCCCAAATTTGTTAGACACGTGTATTTCACCTATTTTCTGTAGCTATTACAGTATTTACATTTGGTAGTCAACAGTTCATAATGATGAGTTGATGATGGAAGATAAAACTCCTTAATGGTTAGGAGTTGGAAGATGTATGTATGTTACCTTTAGATGTATTTTTTCAAGTTATTTAAGTAAGGTTGAGTTGTTGAGTAGTATTTTATCACTGTAATGTATTTAAGCCTGTTTATTGTGATCATGAGCTTATAAGAGTATTATTTGCTTTCAAACATAAAGTGTTAATTTCTTGTAGGTCCTAACTGAGTGCGGTTACACCTAGTATCAGATTATTATTGTTTTTTGGGACGTAGTTGAAGGTATAAGACATGATAATGTGGGTATGTACTAGTGCTTACCTATTACCTAACAAGTGTAAAGCACGTATAACTATGGGTACCTATTTAAAAAAAATATTATTTAGCTCACTACTATGTAAATATTGTTTCTTTTGTTAAATGTTCTCATAAAGTGAAATTTGTTGTTAATTTCTTTTGAGAAAATAAAGTTCTATAACCACAAATAATTAATGAAGGTGCAACTCCTCAACAGTTAGGAGTTGGAGGATATTTTTTTTAAATTTCATACGTATCTGTAGTTGTATAGTTTCAAGTTATTCAAGTGAGCTGATGATAGGAGGTAAAAGTAAGAAAGAAACGACATGCAAAGCTGTCAAACCGACTTTTAAAAAAACTCAAAAGAAAACCCATGCCTACAAAGACTAAAAAGCGAAAAATAACGAAGTTTTTTTTATTCTGTCTCGCTGTCAATAGCCGACCCGAGAATACCTAAGTTTCGAGCACAATTACTGTAGTTTTTGGTGCTATTAGACTTCTGAAATTTAAAATCTGATTATTATTCGACTTTGCTTTCAAAATTTTATGATAAGTTTAATAGATAGCATTTGAGAATCCATCATAAGGTCTTATTCGAGACTTTGAATAAACCTTGCATTTCTAGTGAAATAAAGAGAGGTTCTATTTGAGGTCCCGTAGCAATCTAAACAATTAAGGTCAGTGTTAGAATCAGTTAGAAGCTTGTTCAATATTAGTTCTAGTCAAACTAACTTACTAAAAATCACATTATTGTATTTTAAATTAAGATCCGAAAACTGAAAATAATGGAATAAATTTAAAACGCCTGGATTTTCTGATATGTTTTCAGATTTCTGAGGTACTTACCCACCTGCCAACGTAGATAAAGACAATACAATATGTCTATTATACCTAGATACCTATTTTTTTTAGTATCGATCGATATTAGAACCTGACTTTTACTTTGTGTTACACTTTTAACAAATGTTTTAATAATGATAGATAGAATGGATACTACGAACATGTGAATGTAAAAGAGTAGTAGTAGAAATGAAATACCTATATCCGTTATCATTCTAAATCAGACGAATCGTTTTTCCGACACATGTTTCAAACTTACTGCATATGTACTAAAACAAGCAACGATCTATATTCAGGTGAAACGATATAAAGTTAAGTAGCATTTCAGTATGAAACTAAACACATCGCAAGTTGGCAGTCGTGCCGGCGCACATGTGGCCTAAATTTCGACCCTGTTGTCTAAGTGCAATGCATAGAAACTCAGCACTTAGTATTTCACCTACACCTTCCACTAAGTAATCTGACACGTACTTACTATACTGCAATTCTTGTTTAGAATTACCACGGGCGCTACAAATTCGACTATTGTAGGTATTCGTGTATTAATTCATGGCATTATGTTGCACGTTCAATAATCAAGTTACCGCCTGAGGCTGTAATTTGTTCTGGTGATGATATAAATGTATTATATGTATGGGGAACAGTTCACACAGAGCAATTTATGGTACACTGTATATAGTTAGTCTGTTTGTAGTTACTAGCTTTTGCAAGCGGCTTCGCTCACGCAGACTTTCATCCCCTGATTTACCCCCTTAGAGGTGGAATTTCAAGAATGCCTTTCTTAGTGCTCACTTACGTTATATAAAGAACCTACATGGTTCTTTATGGTTCTAACCTACTGCCTCGTTGGTCTCGCGGTTGGCGTGAGCGACTGCCGATCATGAGGTCTCGGGTTCGATTCCCGGGTCGGACCAAATGTTTGTATGATCTGCAAATATTTGTTTCGGAGTTTGGGTGTGTTCTATCTATAATATGTATGTATTTACAAAAAAAAGTATATATGTATTTGTATCAGTTATCTAGTACCCCATAACACAAGCTCTACTTATCTTGGGACTAGATGGCGTTGTGTGTTTAGATGTCCGAAATATTTATTTATTTATTATTATTTATTTACATGCAAAATTTCAGGATTCTAGGTTCAGTGGTTTGGGCTGTGCGTTGATCTCTGGGTATGTCAGTCAGTCACCTTCCTCTTTTATATATTTAGATTATCGTACAAAATTGAATTAAAGCAAGTACCTAGCTTTCCTTGTTTTTTTTTAACCGACTTCAAAAAAAGGAGGAGGTTTCTCAATTAATAAATCTAAATTCATAAAAAAATATATATATGTGTGTGTGTGTTCGCGGATAACTTTGTCATTTATGAACCGATTTTGATGATTATTTTTTTAATGGAAAGGAGATGTCCCAATGGTGATACCACAAGGACGTTAATATCTGATGATGGCATCTAAGAGAAATCGAGTCGAACCTTGAAGTCGGTTTTATTTTTGTTAAAATTGTACTTGTTATTTAAAACAACTACCGCACTTAGGAGCGTATCCTGTGTCGCGGGGTACATTACAAACACACATGACATGAGCCGGACACAAAGGACAGACTGAGAATAACAATTTGTGAAAATGTTTTCCTATGTGGGATTTGAACAACACTCGGTGCAATAAGGAGAGGATCCCCGAGTCCAGCAGTGGGACGTTATGAGTTGATGATGAATGTAAGTAGAAGTAAGTAGCAGTAAGAAGCATGAAGACCACTTCAACCACCAGGCCATACGTACAGTCAAAGTAGGTATGTAATATTAAACATTCAACTACATTCAGACGTCACACAAAGAAATTTAAGCTACTTGAACCGATTATGCACAGTAAAGCAGGCAAACATACTGATTTGCACCGAGTAAGTAATAATAATATAATAAATACCTATAGGAGAAACTGTAGGTAAGTGGGTAGGTACCCACACAATTTCAAGCCATTTGCTAGCATTACCACGTTCTTCACGTGATGCCATACAATAACGCACTTACACAAATTGCAGATCGGTAGTATTTGCATTTACCAAGAATGTTTCAGACTGACGTCGGCATGGCAATTGTAAATTAATTGCAGCCAGCAGTTGCATAATTTTATTTCATATTAGCTATTCCCGCAGCTCCACCCGCGTGAATGACGGTTATCGCGAGAAAGAGTAACATGTGCCCTTCCTCTAGAATCAAAGTATCTCCATGACAAATATATATCTTTATATATATAATTCTTCTGTGAGTGTGTATGTCACTGAACTACTCTCAAACGACTGGACCGATTTTGATGAATTTTTTTTTTGTTCAAGGGGATCTGGGAATGGTTTATATTCACAATTTTGACCGCTGGACAATGTTTTTTTAATTAATTTTTAATTTATTAGTAGTTATGGCAAAACGACGTTTGCCGGGATAGCTAGTATATATATATATATATATATTTGGCATGTACTATAGCCGCGAAAGTGTTACAGTACGGACAGACAGAGTTACTTTCGAATGCATAATCTTACTAATATTATGAACGCGAAAGTTTGTAAGTACAGATAGATGGATGGATGTTTGTTACTCTTTCACGCAAAAACTACTGAAAGGATTTGGATGAAACTTTACAGTAATATAGCTTATACATCAGAATAACACATAAGCTACTATTTGCCGCGATAACCGACATAAACGCCTGCGGAGCCGCGGGCAACAACTAGTATTAAATATAAACAAAATATCTACGATAGGAAGTGCATATCTACAAAATTTATTTAAAAAATACCCTATTGGTTGAACAGTCTATAAACATAACAGCAGTAAAGTCCAAAGATAGTCTCACAAATATAAGTAAATAGTTAGCCCGCGGCTGCGCCCGCGTGTACGGCGGTTACTGCGTCAAAAAGTAGCCCGTTCTTGTTCTTGTATTCCGAAATTCATACAAATCGGTTCAGTGGCAATCCGTTAAGACGTAACATATAGACACACAGACAGATGGAAAGAGTTACTTTCGCACTTATAATATTAGTATGGAAGTATGAATAGGTATAGAGATCCCTGTTAAGACGTAACATATGGACATACAGACATATGGAAAGACTTACTTTCGCACTTATAATATTAGTATGGAAGTATGAATAGGTATAGAGATCCCTGACGACAACATTTTTGTCAGCATAAATAGCAGGAAAATAAAGTTAAGCTATAAATAATGTACCCTATTCCACGAAACGATAGATAACATAAAAATATATAGCGGTCTGCAAGACTGATAGCCTACTGTTAATAAAACCAAACACCTTTTTTCATGTAGGGTAAAAAGCGAAACACGTTTTCGAATAGTAGGTAAGTTAGGTCCGCAATGTAGCTCATTTACATATATCGTTGGAACTTTTTTCGTCTCAAGTCCATCTACCAAATGCGGTCGGTGTGAATTCTTAAAAGTACCACGATGTAATTGTGTATCGAGTGCTTAAAAGCTTTCTTGTAAAGAACTCAACACATCCGGAAAACCGAAACCTTGATTTTATATTTTGTGGTGACCTTATTTTTATCATCAATTGTTTATACCTACCTAATCCTATCGTACTATGCGAAAGTGTGTGTGAATTGCGCACAAAACCACTGAACGTATTTAGCTGCAACTTTACAGTAGCTTAGGTATACCTACGTCAGAATAACCCATCGCTATTTATCGCGATAACCAACATAAACGCGGACAGTGCCGCGTGTAAAAGCTAGTATCATAAACATAAACCATCATACTAACAATTATTTCAATGTTAATTTTATGTAAGCAACATCAAAATTAATACTCGTATTGTTTTTTGCAATGCAATATTACCTACCTATATAAACTATTCAAAAATGGAAGTAGGTGTATCATATAATTATGAAAGAAAAATCTATAAACACAAAGTATTTACTTATTATTAATATTATAATTACTTAAATTAAAAGTACCTAATAAGTAGAGTTATAGGTACAATTTCTGAAATGCAATTTACAGAGTTGGAAATACAAGTGCGGAATTATGCGGTTTACATTGAAACTCTAAATTTCTCCAGGGATCTACACCACCTCTAGAAAAATGAGTTCTTAGAAATAAACACGATCTGAAGAAATTAATTTGTGAAATTCAGTTTCATTCCCCAACCACTGTTCTTTCCATGGACTGCTTATTTTTTCTTTAGTAATTTTTTTTAGCGTGAGTCACACTGCAATAAATTAGTTAATATAAAATACTGATTGCTTCTAAAAATAAGCAACAGAAATATTGAACCTACAGAATTAAAAGGCAACGTTATGTCGGCTACGAGTCGGCTTAACCTACAATGTATTGCAGAAAAGCTCCGCTCCAATCTATTGCAGTTTACGGTTACGAATTGTGTTGAAAGGTATTTTTTTTAGGGCTACAGATATTCTCGTTATCACTCACCCCAAAATTCTTTGAATCTGGCACCGACTACTAATTTCTCTACTTTGAGCATTCGAAAATTTAAGCAAAATATAGGTACCTACCGTGGATGGTATATTATGAATCAAGGACTTTATTGTTAGCTTCAAAATAAAGAAATTACCACTTTCCCTTATTCTCCTTTTAGTTCACTATTTATAGTACCTACCTGTTTCAAAATCTTAGCGTAAAATACCTTTAAAGTAAACAGAAAACTGATAATATTGTTAGTTAATACGAGTACGGTAGCGGCATCAACATCAATGGCGAATACATCTCTCACTTGCGATTTACAGACGACATCGTCATCATGGCAGAGACGCTGCAGGACCTTCAACAGATGCTGAATGACCTGGCTGACTCTTCTGTGCGCATCGGCCTACGGATGAACTTGGACAAGACCAAGGTCATGTTCAATGAACACGTTCTACCGGAACCGGTTGCAGTACACGGTGCCGTTCTTGAAGTTGTTCAAAAATACGTGTACCTCGGGCAAACTTTGCAGTTAGGGAGAAACAACTTTGAGGACGAAGTGAACAGGAGAATTCGGCTGGGTTGGGCAGCGTTTGGGAAGCTTCGTCGGGTCTTCTCATCATCGATCCCACAGTGCCTAAAGACGAAAGTCTTCAATGAGTGCGTCCTACCCGTAATGACATACGGAGCCGAAACGTGGACACTTACGGTACGGCTAGTTCACAAGTTTAAGGTCGCTCAGCGTGCTATGGAAAGGGCTATGCTCGGCGTTTCTCTAAGGGACCGTATCAGAAACGAGGTGATCCGGCAGAGAACCAGAGTCATCGACATAGCCCATAGGATTAGCAAGCTGAAGTGGCAGTGGGCTGGCCATATTTGCCGTAGAACCGACAACCGTTGGGGTAAACGGGTTCTTGAGTGGAGACCGCGATTCGGCAAACGTAGTGTAGGACGTCCACAGGCCAGGTGGAGTGATGATTTGCGCAAGACGGCTGGCAGGAGCTGGATGCGAGAAGCCGAGGATCGAACTAAGTGGCGTGCAATTGGAGAGGCCTATGTCCAGCAGTGGACTGCGATAGGCTGATGATGATGATGAATACGAGTACGTTACGACCCTGTTCTATGCCTAGTATCATAATAGCCAAAATAGGGGAGGAAATATGACAAATACTATAATATTTAGAGGCAAGATAACTCAAGTCAACACCCTATAGAACCCGTATAGAGAGCATCGTAAATAGTGAAACTATGTACCTACTTACCACATGTTTATAAACCAAATGAAGACAAAAGATTCCCGGTAACCCTGCTATTCTAGATATCATTAGCGGTCGTTGTGAAACCAGAGAGAAACGAGAGTCCCCGAGCTGTGGGCGAACACTAATACTAGTAACATGTGATAATCGACTACACCTTACCACACTACATTATCCAGATAGCGTAGGTACCTACTTGGAAACTCATCTACAAGTAATTATTCCTTGAAAGTAATAGAGCTAAATGCGCGGACAATGACTAGTTCTGATGAAAGACTCCATAACTTTTCTTTGAACATTTGAAAGTTCGATACATTATTCCTGATACCTTTGGTGCCTAGGAGTACCTATTGTGAAATAGATACCTACAGTCTCTTCAACGATTTCTTTAGAATACAAAGTCTATTAGTATTTTCATTATAGATCCTTATTTGTCATATCTCAATGAGATGCGGGAAAACGACCAATACTTATTGTATGTTGATACTTTAAAACGTGAAAGTCCAAATGTATTTTTTTTTTTTCAAAAGTAAATTCATTGCCATTCGAATGTCAATGTTTTTTTTCAAGAAAGAAATATAATTAATAATATCACTTTCTTGATATTATTTCTTCTATTCTACTTAAGTAGACAAGAAAGAATCCTTAAAAGTAAAAAAATATTAAAATTGAATAATGCAAATCATTGTTTCTTCTTCACTTCATTGTTATTTTCGACATATTTTTGGTGAAACTTAAAGCCGTCTCTAAGTATACCAAGAAGTATTCATTCAGAGCTTATCAACTAGTACACTTACTACTCAATCGCACTGATAGAGCCTTTGACTCGTGTAGGTATTATAGTCGACACGCTTCTCACAAAGGAAACTGTTTCCTTGAACTTCACGCGTGAGAGACTCGACATTTCGTGTAACTGTTTTATTTATAGATATTTTATTAGTGGACTCAGATCAAATAAAAAAGGTAGATAACGAACCGTCTTGATCTTGTTGAAGCAGAAAAAAGTAGCGTACTTCCAAGTAAAGACACGCGTTACGCACTAACTATGCTACAAACTACGATACTTTTTGTCAGTATCGTACAAGTTGTTGTTGTTTGTACGATACCTTTTGTTTTTATTTGATCTGAGTAACGTTATAGTTTTATTGCTCTCTCTATTAATCTTTGTAATTTTGTCATATGCTGTTAAAAAATCTCTAAAAGGATACAACACTGCGCCTTTGTATTAAATGTTGTAGTAGTAAATACAGTTATAGTAAAAAAGTGTCAGTATGTTTACAAAGAAAGGAAGGCAATATTAATTGTTTAATGTACCTAGGTAGGTATAGTAAATTTTCCATTATTATCAACTAATTTCATTGTGCTGACCTATTCAGTTAAAGTTATGTAGGTACTTTTAAAAATGGATTCCCGTCATAGCCTAACAATACATACAAGTGTTCAGAACTTTCGTAGCACGAATTAGTCAGTCTTACAACATTGAGGAAGTAATGTTAGTTCAATGTCCTAAAACTGTTTTTTATTAAATCAAATAATTTTCATTATCTTATTTAAAACTGTTGTTTTAATTTTTTTTTGTACAGGTGAAATTTAAATAAAAGTAAGAAGTAGGTACATCATATAATAAGCACCCTAAGTTTATTTTCTTTAAATTTTTAAATTTAGCAGAGCGAGGTAATAATTAAATGGATCAAGTAGTGAGTTTAGATGGCTAATAAATAAGGAAGGCATATTATCCTCTTAGTTATTCATACTTAACAATAGAATTGTACGAAACACTAAGAGACCGTACAACTTAACCACAAAACTTTGTTAAGACTTGTTTACAGTTACAGTTTCAGTTTATGTGATGGTGGTCCCTAACTTGCTGTGTAGATGGCTACTTACTTTACACATATGTACGATTCAAACGATCTTAGTTCTGAACAAAACTAATTTAATTGAGATTACCTACCAACTCGCTGCAATAAATTGGGTATCGCCCTTCTAAAGTTGCGCTGTTCACTTCAATAAAGAAACACCTACATATCTTCTAGTTACTTCAATAGATACTTAGACCTCTCACTAGCAGTAGGGTAGATGACTATATCGTATATAAATACAGATGTCTCTTTAATGTAAACGTAGACTGCAAAACATATCTGAAAATATGATTATTACAACTTTTCATTTCTATCACAAATTGTAATCAAATAAACATTGAAATATATTGCTCAATTAAGTAGTCTAAAACAATGACGTCACAAGTTTATATATAATACATTTTTTATCCTACATCGAAAGATGGAGGGTTTGTTCTTGTTTTTCGAGTGTATGTGTGCATATTTCTTTGGCACGCCATAGAGCCTAACCGGATTGCCGTGTTTTTATGTAAGTGGTGTCAATAGATTCGTCTTAGTCCTGAGAGTGACAATGGGACATCAAAATAAAAAGAAACTAAATATAAATAAATAAGTAAATAAAACGTGTGGTTTCGTGGGCCACCATATAGGAACGAAGTTCCTTATTTTATTAGTCAATTTTTGTTTTTATTTAAATTAAATGAAACAGGTGAAGAAAAAGTAAATTATTATTGATTTTATTAACTTTTTTGTAAATATATACATAACCGATAACTTTATTACCAGAGACCCAACATTTCCAGGTTTCGGAATGGGATCACAATAAGTGAATTTATAATATCTCCCACTAGAGAGGCCGGGAAGTGGTAACGTTAACACATTGTCAAGTTAAACATTATATGCAACATATATATATACATATAACATGTATTATACAAAAAAAAACATCCAAACTCCGAAAAAACAAATATTTGCAGATCATACAAACATTTGATCCGACCTGGGATTCAAACCCGAGACCTCAAACACAGCATTCGCATACGCTACCGGCAGGGCGAGGCAGTCAATCTTACTAACGTAAGATTTAACGTTAAGGACGCTTTTTGCCGTCTACGGTACCCCTCCGTAATAAGGAACTTCGTTCCAAAAAAAACCTTTTCTTATCAGTTTTTTAATGTATTTAATAAATATGACAGGAATTGACGCAGTCGGGTTTTAATTTTTTAAATAATTTGTTATCATACAAAGTTATCGTTTTGACAGATGATAAAAGTAACTAATTTGACTGACTTTTTTTTATGTTATAAGCGGGCATACGAGCAGACGTATCGCCTGATGGTAAGCGATTACCGCCGCCCATGGACACCTGCAAACACCAAAGGCGACACAAGTGCGTTACCGGCCTTTGGGGGATGGGGAGGGGAGGTAGGGGGAGGGGGTTTGGGTTATAGGCTTCCGATATCCTCACTCACTCGGTAAAACACAGCGCAAGCGCTATTTCACACCGGTTTTCTGTGAGGCCGTGGTATCACTCCGGTCGAGCCGGCCCTTTCATGCCGAAGCGTGGCTCTCCCACGGTACCACCTGGGTAGGCCCCAAATTATTATGCTGCATTTAAACGCACACCGAGGTCCGGGAAAGCTCATCAAGCTCTACACTTTTGATAAAGGTTGGATGCCATTTACAAGTTTGCGAATAGGGCAATGTTTTCCGAACAGGCAAACATTTTAGACGGAAACGAAGTTCCATTGCATTTAACTTGATATTATTTGTGAAATTATTGGCCAGGTGTATTCTTAATTACAGAATCACATCACTGTGGGAGAGCCATGCTTTGGAATGAATGGGCCTGCTCGATCGGAGTGATACCACGGCCACACAGAAAACCGGTGTTAAATTGCGCTTGCGCTGTGTTTCACCGAGTGAGTGAGGATACCGGAGGCTCTTATCCCAAACCATCCCCACATCCCTTTCGCCATTCCCCAAAGATCGGCAACGCATTTGTGACGCCTCTGGTGTTGCCAGCTGTTGGTAAGTGATTACCGCCGCCCATGGACACCCCCATGGGCGGCGGTAATCACAGCTGATACTGTCACTGTACAGTCTGTTCGTTTGCCCCCGTAGACCATAAAAAAAGAAAAGAATATCACAATATGCATTAAAAGTCAACCATATTACTAGGAATTAGGATTTATCCATTTTAATAGCAACATCAAACACGCGAGAACATGAAAATATGTCGCAAGCGATTGCTGCAACGTTTGCGACATATTTTCATCAACAACAAGTTCACTAGTGCCACCGCCAGGCACCCTGTTTGTGGAGACTTTTCGATACTCAGCAAGCCTATAAATGGTGAGGTATACATCCAGATCAGCTTCTAACAGGGTCGCTCGCCTCTGGATGCGATTGAATACATCCACTCCCTGTTGAAGTTGAAGGAAATTATATACCTACTTATACGATTAGAACTAGGTAAGTATCAGATCAACATTTCAAATTCACGCACTCTGTTGTATCACCGGTTGCTTCCCTATCTGCGGTAGGTACATCATTGGAGTTAATGTCATAACCATATCGTATATGGCTCGAGACGGCAAAGAATGTTAAAGCTAGATCATATGCACGGTCCTCCGGGAGCCCCCACACACGCCTTTTCTCTCCTTCAAGGAGGGTAGGTATGGTGGGTAAAGCATTTCCCGCGTAAAAAAGTGTGCCGTCACTGGACGACTGGCAGATGTGAAACATCAAAATTGTTTTTGTAAGTATAAGTTATATACCTAATAAAAAAAATGTGCCCTTTTTTCATTAATATTATTTTTTATTAAATACAATTTTTTTTTTGATGTCGCGACAACTCAATAATTTTCATCATTGACTTCGGTAAGGCGAAGCGGCGACCGTCGCCACGCCAAAAATCAGGTTTAGGTACCCCTCACCTATAGATGTTTCACATCAAAAAGGTTACTGAACAAAGTGAGACGGGTCTTCTTTGTAAGACCCAGGTTCTCTACTCGAGTAGGTACTGTTTTTATCTTTGGGATGAATCAATGCAGTAGTCTCCGCAGTTGCGAAAAGATGTGGCCTCTATGGCAGTCCTCTATATGTCATCATTTATCAGGGAAAGCATTATGATGAGCTTTTCCAACTGGTTCTACGTTTTACTTTCCTCTACAGAACATGCTGATCTTGGAGTCACCGTTTTAGAGGAATAGATATAGGTACGTTCTCAAATTAACCGATTCGGTGCTTCCTTCTCGTGTTTTTAGTAGTATAAGTAGTTATATTGAGGTAGGTACCTAAGATACTGTTTTGTTAACTTAAATCACTGATTTAACTTCCTCCAAGCTTTTTTTAAACAAGTGTGTAACCGTTGGATGCAAACCTTGGGTGGAGGCTTCTGTCCAGCAAGCAGATGTCATTTTTCGCCTGTGATTATAAACTCAGCAGTAAGTAAGTATACAAAGCACTCGTTTCAGACAGCAACTAGCGCGAAGGATGATTGTGAAAGAAAAACTAAATGCTAAATTTAATAAAGGTATCTGGGTTTTACCCGCCATCTTTCGATTGTGTCACCATTACTCTGTAATCTACTGTAAATTTTAGAACCCTGCAGAATTCAGTCCCATTATTCTAATGGGAAGCTTACTAGCTGCGTAACTGCAAAAACTTAGCACTGCAGATGAGGCCGTCGAAAAATTTCAGCGGTTATTTTTCGACCCCCCGCAAGACACGTTTTTTAAATGTTTTGAAAGCTGTTTCACCCGTATGCATAAGTGTATTGGGATTAGAGGGTACCCCCCTCTAATCCCAATGCATTTTTTTGCAATTTTGAAAAGCTGTAAATAAACTTTTTTATATTCTATTTTTCATTACACTATTCCGTATTAGGCACAGCTGTACTTGAAGGTGTGCCCGATCAAGAAGGAAGGATAAATTGCGATCAGATTCGAACAATCGAGTCAAGTTTCAGCCTAGTAATTAACCCTTAGCTCCAAATTTTAAAAACTGTCGTCTGTTGCGACCTCACTTAATAGTCGAACCCTTGAATAGATAAATGCACAATGAAAGAGTTTATTTATTTCTTATAATGTTTATTACATAAATTACTAAATTATACATATGCTAGTACCACTTAAAGGCAAATTTAGTAATAATTACATAATTATTTAACATAATAAAAAACGATGTGTTATCTAATAACTTACCAAACTACTCATGGTGATTCAATTTTATTTTTAAATGAAGATCTATAGCAACAGTTTTCTTAAATAAATCAATTAGGTCACTTCTTACGTGTGATTTGATTTGCTGTAATCTTCCACCGCCTGCTCCTGCTATTAACTTAGCTAACCTTTCTGATGGACACTCCACAACAACTGAACACAAGATTTTGTCTTCCTCCTCAATTTCTTCAAAATATTCCAGTTTGACATTTAACTTATAAGGTATCTCTTGAGCTAAGAAGTCTAAAAATTTTGCTCTTACTGTTTCTTCGATCAATGACTCTGGAGCTTGATCTGACCATATTTCTGGAGAATATTGGAAGTTAGCAGTTTTCGCATTGCTGATAAGATAGTCCTAAAAAAAAAGCTAGTTAAAACATATTTTTATCAAAAATAATAGTATTTTGCTAACCAGTAGGAGCGCCCAAAACGTTTATGACTTGTAACATTCCTTTTAAAAGTTTATTACTTTTATATTTTTAAATATAATCTCCAGTCTACTTATCATCCTGAAAACCTTCAATAGTTCTCTAGACATAGCCCTCTGCTTAGAAAGGCGTATATCGCCTACAATGCCACACTGCGCAAGCGGATTGGTATAATCTTTGTTTAGGTATCCCGTCCAGCTTAGAGAGACACCTACCCGAGTGCTGGACTGAGCCCTGGGCCATATGTCAGACCGCCTCAGGGAAGTGTGAACGCTAGCTTGGCGTCTGGACGCTACCCTGAGTGCATGAAGAGCGGTATGCTGTGCCTATTAAGAAAACTGATAAGGAGGTCGGACCCGATATGTCGGATGCCCAATTCGGCTTTCGAGAGGGGCGATTGATGGTCGACTCTATGTTGCACTCGAGAGCCTTCAAATGAATGAATACTTTAGTGGCCTTGAGTCAACGTATTCTAGTGTGCCATTTAGCTGCATCAGGGAAGCACTCCACTACCACTGGGTGCCAGAGTACCTGAAGCAGCTAGTGGCAGACTATGTAGAGAGGTGTACCGTCATATACGAGGACTGAGAGAGTATTTTGAGACCGCGTCGGTGATTGGGCTCATTGAGGCGCTGCCTACGTAGGGGTGATCCTAGATAAGATGGAGGCCCTGTTGTTTCAAGGGCCCAGTCGTGGTCCTCCCCACCGACTCGTCCTTGTACCTGTTAACTGATCTGGGCCTCTGATTCTTGATGGGAGGTGGCTCTTCGACCAACACTTCCGACAGCTTGCTCCAGCTGTTTGACGCTGCTTCTGCCCTTGGGCGACCTTTGCCTCATTTGGGTGAAGTCAGCGTCGCGACCAGACGGCTGCATACAGGGGTTATCCCGTCAATGGCGCTGTATGGGGCACAGGTGAGAGCCTTTCGTTCCTCAGAGAATACTGACGATTAGAGCCATACGCGGTTACCGTACCGAGGCGGCGTCTTTGTCGGAACTCCCCCGTACGATATGTTTATGACAGTCTGTTGGCTTTCCACTAGTAAAGAAAGGATTTGTTTCAATACCAGTCTACTCCCTATATTTAATTAAGGGAGAAAATGACGGTAATTGCTAGGAGGCATTTGTGTCTAAAGTACAAGCTATACGAGAACCATTCTCTTACAATATCAGTTCTTAACTATTATTGGTATATAATAATTTTAAATTGAATACCTTAATGTCATTAACTCCATCACCATTTAATGCAGATATGAGGAACACATCAGAAAATTTACTAAATCCTCGTTCCATTTTACTATCTACTTTCTTTTTACTTCTCTCATTATTAGGTATGAGGTTGCCTGCTATATATCCATTTGTAAGACTTCTGATCACATTTAGTAATTGATGTTTGCTTTTTAGTTTATCAACCTGTAACAAACTGACATTGTACAATAGATAGTGGTATTAAATTATTGATATATGACTATATTCCTTGTCTGACATAGATATTAAGTAGGACTTAAATTACATCTAGATGAAGTCCAAGGTCTGAGTATTCTACTATGTATTTAGTATTTTGTATATATGTGTACATATTATAATTATAGTTTCAATTTATATTTTTTTTGGACTCCTAACACACAACGCCGTCTAGTCCCAAGCTATGGGTACTAGACAATTTGCATAAATACATATATATATCAATACATATAATAAAATCGTAACTGGTTGCTATCTGTACATGGAAGATATATCAGGAAAACTATTATAAGAGGACTTTATGAACAGAATAGGAACCAAAACAATGATTTTTAGAAGTTTTGTCTGTTTGTCTGTGCGTTTGTGCGCGCTAATCTCAGGATCGGCTTAACCGATCTTCACTTAACATTTAGTGTTTGTTTCATCTAAATCGGTTCATAAATAAAAAAAGTTATGTCAGTTTAAAGAAACACCGCAGTATCCGACATTTACGCGGTAAATACGTCCTACTAATATTATAAACGCGAAAGTTTATAAGTATGGATGGATAGATGTTTGTTACTCTTCCACGCAAAAACTACTGAAAGAATGTGGATGAAACTTTACAGTAATATATCTTAAATATCAGAATAACACATAGGCTACTATTTGCCGCGATAACCGACATACATAATGTGCATAGAAAACACCCAAACTCCGAAACAAATATTTGCAGATCATACAAACATTTGGTCCGACCCAGTCGCTTAAGCTACCACAGCGCTAGCGAGGCAGCCAAAAATTTAAGAAACTTACTTTGTTTATAATTAGAAAACTAGGTATTTTATCAAGTGAATTCAACATATTGATGACATCACTGTGAAGTTGATCTTGGGTGTAAATGTTAGAAGCGTCATGAACAACACCAACCACATCTGCACATCGTAAGCTTTTGTGGCATGCACCTGTCATTGATTCTGGCAAATTGTACCTGGAAATTATATTCAACAAATGTTAGTTATAATCAGAAATGTGCTAGCTTCTAACTATAACTGTAATAACTATTACTAATTCTCGGTTATCGAAATTTGACATTAATTTACACTTTTGTTGTTAATTTTTTAGGGTTTCGTGCCAAAGAGACGTGAGACACTTCCAAAATGCCAACCCCCTCCTCCCCTCCCCTGCAACTTCTAAAATATGATAAAACTAAAAAAAAATATGATGTAATTACCATGAAAACTTCCACCGAAAATTGGTTTGAACGAGATCTATACGTCATAAATCGTAAACCTCCATTTATCGATCAAAGCTACAACGAACTACGAGAACTGTTATATTATGTTACTTACTGCTACGGAACCCTTCATGTGGGAGTCTGACTCGCAATTGGTTTTGGATTTTTAACTTTCTGTACTCCTCCTCCATTTAAACCTAACTGTGCCAAATACTTCTCCGTTTGCATAGTCTTTGCTCAGATCAAATAAAAAAGGTAGATAATGCACAGCACAGCACAAGTAAACACACGCGTTAACGCACGCACATACTAAGAAACTACTCTACTTTTCGTCAGCACCGTACAAGTTGTAGATACTTGTACGATACTGATGAAAAGTAGCGTACTTTATAGCATAGATAGTTTGTTAACGCGTGTTTACTTGGAACTACGCTACTTTTATGCTGTTTTTCATTTTATGAAATATGGTGCAAACGAGCAGACGTATCGACTGATGGTAAAGGATTACCGCCGCCCATGGACACCCGCAACACCAGAGGCGTCACAACTGCGTTGCCGGCCTTTTAAGAAGGAATACGCTCTTTTCCTGAAGGTTTAAAGGTCGGATTGGTTCGGAAATAAGGCAGGGGACAGTTCATTTTACAGTTTTGTTGTGCGATGGAGAAAAGTCCTGGAAAAGCGCACAGTTGTGGACTGCCATCTAGATGATGGAGATAAATTTCTGCCTCGTAGGACGGTAGCGGAAAGAGGCGGCAGCAATCAGTCCAAACAATTCCTCGGAGCACTCCCAAAGGGTAAATGCCATAGAAGATGCACAGCGAAGCCACATCTCCACGCAGCGCCAAAGAGTCTAGCCGAATTGAAAGTTCTTGGCAATTGTCGATTCGAATCGCTCTTTGTTGAATGCGGTCCAGAAGGAAGAGCTCGTATTGGGCTGCCCCCGCCCAAAGATGGGGACAGTATTCCATGTGAGGCTGAAGCTGCGCCTTATAAAACAAAAGGAGGTGGGCCGGGTGAAATACTGTCTCGATCTGTTGAGCACACCAATCTTTTTCGAGGCTAATTTGACCTTACCCTCCAAATGGCTACGAAACTGGACTTCGCTCGATATATGAATACCAAGTATTCAGCAAGGACAAGGCCGTGCGTTATTTACCTTTTTTTATTTGATCTGAGAGTTTAAGTAAAAAAGGGTACAACGTTTTTGCTTCACATATTAATAACCAATATATTGCAAGGTTATTTTAAATAAGTAATACTAGCTGAGCCCAGGTTGTTACCATGGGCTACGCTGCGGGGCCTAGCCTAAGTTAGTCCTAATATCATCAGCTATTTGTCAGTACAGTACCATCAAAATTAGTCATACCAGAGATAAGCCGGAAAAACAGACAAAAAAATTTCAAATTAGATTTTTTTGTAGCAGGTATGTACTGCATTTACTTTCATACAGATTTAATCAAAAGCAGTTAATTAGAAATCACAAACAAACACTTCAATTTTATTTATTTATATGATTGGTAGAACCCCTTAATTTTAGGATGAATAAAAAAATATTTTCTACTCACTTCCGTTTCTCTTTATTAGTTACAACACCTGGAGTATCTAAGAAAACAATTTGTGTGTTATTCTGATAGCACATAGCCCTCATCAATTTCGTAGTTGTGTGCACTTTGTTAGAAGCAGCACATATCTGAAAATTATTTTTATATTGTTAAAATACTTTGAAAAGTGCATTGATTAACGCAAGAATGTGCAACATGTTTTATTGATATCTTCACTAGAGAATGTAATCTCAAGTCGAGTTTGTTAATTCAAGATTAAGAATTAGTTTGAATTCAAGAATTAAGTGGGATTAAGTATTATAACCTCACGAGATCTCTGTATGTTTGAGATCTCAGGTAGTTTTTGAAAACCAGTTGTGTAAATTGAACAACTGTTACACTATGAAAACTGCTAAGATGATGAGGTTAATTAAGATAAACATTATTTTAAAGTATAAAATTTGATGTAACTCTTATTTATTACAACTCTTATCATTTATTACCAAATTGCTTTTTTTTAATAAATCATGAAACATATTCATTAGATATTTTAATCCTATAAAAACCTTCCCAGTGGTGAATAAAGAGTTGTTTCCAGAATAACTTCTATCTATGTATCATAGATATTGGAGAGTAGAGATAGAGGTAGAGGAGTGATTTTGGAAATAACATCTTAAAAAGCTAAGAGTATCAAGAGTGTTGTCTGATAAGTAGTAAAAAAGTAACAAAAATAAGAATTAAAAAGAAGTAAGATTGTGGGCAGCAACTTATGACAGTGGCTTTGTACCCTTTCAGACTCAACACTAGTTGGCAGCAGTGTAACCTCTTACAAGCGAACTGTAAAAAACAACCCCTTGCCGCACCACACTCATACACATCCATCTCTTTCAATCTCGTACAAGATCTCGTCATGTTTTGCTTCGGGATTGATCTCAAAACATGGCACAAGATCACCCCAAATCGAGATTGCATTCCCTAATCCACACCTCAAAACCATACTACTTACAGTATTGTTTTGTTGCAATTTGTTTGTTGTCAACTATAGGCTACTATTTACCGCGATAATCGACATACACGCGAGCGAAGCCACAGGAAACAGCTAGTTTTTCTATAATTAGAATACAAGTATGATCAACTTGATTACAAACCTTTCTTTCGATAATTTTGTTGATAAGAGTACTTTTTCCAGAATTTGGAGCACCAATAATAGCTACATTTACAACTTTTCCAATACTATTTTCATTAATTCGTTCCGGTTGTGAAGAGAAAAATACAGTTTTATAATAATATGTCTTACTGTACGTTAAACGTAAAGTCCGATACGCAAGTGTAGTCATATTGTTAGGTTAATGTGACTAAATCTCTATATGACTAAACTTTCATACACATTAAAAATCACAGTACACACTACACATTAACTCAGAGAGTTGAAAATACTAATATTATATATGTTTCAAAACTTTTTTTTTCTTTATTATTCGTGACCATAGATACACGTTTTTCGATCGAATACATAGATGGGTTTAATATCTAAAATAAAACTGATTAAAATATACATTTTTATAATGACTATTGACTAATTTTTTTCTACTGTTTTACAAATATATTTATACAAAACACTAAAGTTTTTCTTATTTCTTAAACAGTGTCACCGCGGCCGTGAGATTGCTGTCTGTCTGCAGTGGGTCTGCAGCTGTCTGTGTCTGTCACACCAACGTCACCATTCCCCAATCCCACAGCCGACAACCAGTGCTGCCAACTTAGTGGATTTTCCACTAAAACTGTTGTTTGAATCATTCATTTAGTGGCGAAATATTGGTTTTAATGGCTAGTGGATTATTCTAGCGGTTTTTTAAATTTTGTTTTAATTACTATAACTACGATCACTCAGCCAACTTAGTGCCACTCACATTCAATTTAATATTCCTTTATTACTTTATATATTTCATTGGTGTTTCGTATACGTTGCGATCAGCATGTCCCGCCCAGTGGGCATACAATAATTTCATTTAGATCAAGTTAAATTACAGATTATTTTTAAATGACTTATGGAAAAAACAAAAAAACAAAATGCAGAGGTTGATCACAAAAATGATACTTTTTTAGGTGTGTGCGCGTGTATGTGTGATCGTGTGTGGGTCTATGTGTACGCGTGTGTGTATGTGTGTGTGTGTGTGTGTGATTTTTGTATTTGAATTTGTATTAACCCCTCAGAGAGAGGATGTGGACATCTTATTATCTTATTAACTTTGTATCTATTGGTCGGTTTTTTTTAGTAAGCATCAAAAACTCGATATTGTTAATAGAATTTCAGTAGTGTACCCCATTGAAATAGATGAAGAAGTTTTTTTCCAAAATTTTAAATTTTATATGGCTCTCCTGCAGTGGCGTAGCGTGAGTGTCGGCCGCCCGGAGCGGCAGACAATTTTGCCGCCCTCATATTTAGATATTTAAAGGTAATGTATACCTACTAAACACTAAAAGTTCACTAGAATAAATCTACCTATGTAGGTAGATTTATTCTAGTGAACTTTTCGGCTAGAACAATCCACATTATTTTGGCATAATACAGGTTAGATTTAGAATAAATAAGTTAATCTAAGTTTTACAATCACCTATTGTTTATTAGTACACTTTAAATTATTTCAACCACTTGAAACATTGTTACAACTTGACGATAGACATAATGAAATGAAGAGCGAATTCAGAAACCCAAATCAATGTTTACTATCTATACTCATATATAAAGCTGAAGAGTTTGTTTGTTTGTTTGAACACGCTAATCTCAGGAACCGCTGGTCTGATTTGAAAAATTCTTTCAGTGTTGGATAGTACATTTCTCGAGGAAGGCTATAGGCTATATATCATCACGCTAAGACCTACAGGAGCGGAGCAACAATGAAGAATCTTACAAAAACGGGGGAAAATTATCACACTACGGGCAATAGGAGACGCAAACGAGGTTACGTGGGTCAGCTAGTTATTTATAAATATACTAGCTTTTGCCCGCGTCTCCATCCGCTCGGATCATCATATCATCACTCATATCATCACGCTCGGACCAATAGGAGCGGAGCACCAATGAAAAACGTCGGAAAATTATCACGCTACGGGCAATAGGAGACGCAAACGAGGTTGCGTTGGTCAGCTAGTAATATTATAAAACTGAAGAGTTTGTTTGTATGTTTGAACGCGCTAATCTCAGGAACCGCTGGTCCGACTTGAGAAACTCTTTCAGTGTTGAATAGTACATTTATCGAGGAAGGCCATAGGCTATATATCATCACGCTAAGTCCAATAGAAGCGGAGCACCAATGGAGAACGTTTCAAAAATAGGGGAAAATTATTACGCTATGGACAATGGGAGACACAAACGAGTTTCTAACGAGGTCAGCTAGTTTTTCATATAAACTAGAATTATATTTTTATTGCAAAATAATATAAGTACTTTTGAGAATAAAAGTCAAACTTCCGCCTTTAATTAAATATTCATAGGTCTACTTTGTTTAATAGAAAAGTATTTTATTACATCATCAATGTCTATAGCATCACACATTTTTTTGTCATTTGCTCAATAGACAAGATAGCGAAATTAACTACTATTTCAAATCATACAAGTTAGCATCTCTAGTTCTGTCATCAAAAATATGCCTTCTTTTAATGTGCCTCTAAGGTTCTAATGGAATTCTGAGTTCTTCACACATATTTTTTTCATAACTTACAACACCATCTGCCTATTTCTCTCGTTTCTCAGTCAATATCATTTGCAAAGCATTTACTTTCTGAGCGCAGAATCTTATGTCAAGTCCCTTTATTTGTAAATATTTTTGTGTAGGTATCATTCACTTCACGTAGTACCGATTGTCAAAGGCCCAAAAAACAAAGAAAGGAAAGTGACTCAAGTTAGCATCTCTAGTTCCGTCATCAGAAATATGCCTTCTTGTTATGCGCCCCTAAGGTTCTATGGGAATTCTGAGTTCTTCACACATATTTTTTTCATAACTTACAACGCCATCTGCCTATTTCTCTCGTTTCTTAGTCAATATCATTTGCAAAGCATTTACTTTCTGAGCGCAGAATCTTATGTCAAGTCCCTTTATTTGTAAATATTTTTGTGTAGTTATCATTCACTTCATGTATGTCAATGAAAATGACTGCATCACTACTAGTAAAGCGTCAGCATCTGTCCTAGGGTTTGAGCTTTTAACTAGTTTCACCTGCCTCTGTCAGCGTTTAAATCGCCATAGAAACGTTCCACTTCCGAAAGAACGGTCGGCTTGGAAGCAACGATTTTTCCACTTGCTGTGGTCAACTTCGTCAGGCGGCTTCCTCCGAGAGAGTGTACAAACATTTTTGAACCCCGGTTATGTTCGATCGCTTGTTCGATGGAAAGAGTATTGGAGCATCGGAGGTCGTCTCGTACGAGTATGCTGATCTCTTGGTTTAGTCCGCTTTGTCGACGATGTTAAAAGTAGGTTTTCACGTCATTCCTTCATTAGCCTTCAGAAAGCTTAGTTTTGTTATCCATACGCTGCATTTAACAAAACCTCATACCTTCTTCCCTGAAAATTCGAACCACATTTTCCAGGTTCTGGTTTACGAGTGTTGTGGTTTCCACGGTAGCGAATCGGTTTTCCAGATTTGACTGGAACATTTCAGTTCACATCGTGGCTCGGAGCAAAGTTGGCTGGAGCCTGGATTTCATCAAACGGGCACGTATAGCCTTAAAGTCGATATTCAGAGAGCCTCATACAATTCGGTTATCACTACCGGTGTTAAACCTATTGATAAAAGACGTCTCTGAATATGTGCTTTTGGTCCGTCAAGATGAAATCGATCTCGTTTTTGGTCATAACGTTGGGACTTTGTCAAGTTTACTTCCTTTGGGAGTGTTGAAGATGTTGACGAGTATTTGCCCCTATAATTTTTGCTTCCAAATCCATAGGGCCCTATTACCGATTCGCTGCAATTTAGTACTCCCTCTTTGGCGTTAAAGTCACCCGTAACAACGTTGTTGTGGGTCGTAGTGGTGAAGTGGAGAGCCCTTGGTATGTCGTCGAACATATCCTCTACCTCGTCATCCGAGTGGGCCGAGGTCGGTGCGTACACTTGCACTACATTGAAGCTATATCGCTCGGTAAGCTTGACAATGAGGTATGCTACCCTTTTCTATATACTAGATATTTCCACAACGTTACTAGAAAGGGACTTATTAACCAGAAACTCAATACCACCTTGAGATTGTTGGTCTCCCACACGGAAGTACATTGGATGGCTTAAGTCGAGGGTTATGGTGTCCTCCCCATCTCTTCGGATTTCACATTATCCTAAACTATGCTATCTAATCTTCTCAAGTTCCATTTCGAGTTGTGCCAGATGCGAGTCTAGCCGCAACGAGCGGCCATTAAAAGTTGCCAAGATTAATCGCTTGTAGTGGCTTCCCGGTGATTCTTAGCACCCTCTATCCTGCCGTTACCGTGATCGTGTCGATGCTGTGAGAAGTATAGCTAAATATTTGTCGGATTCATTGAATAATTCAAATAATTTCAATAATTTTAGTGAAAAAAAAAATAGCTTAAATCCAACCAACTTAAACTGGCTTGTTAGACAATCATAAAATAATCTGTTTCTGAATTTATCGTAAATATATTCATATAATGCTATCAATTATTTTTGTAGATCATTTATCAGAACTCTAGTGCGTAAAATATTGGTTAAACAAGTGGCTTTAGCTTGTTAGCACATAGCTTCGTCCTACATTTTTTTAACAAAAGTTAACTTGTTGAAAAAAATATAGGCTGACTGACCGCCACTGACCGCACAAAACATATTTTTTCCAATTTTGCCGCCCTTCCTATGATGGCGCCCGGGGCGGTCCGCCCCTCCGCCCCCCCCTCGCTACGCCACTGCTCTCCTGTAAAATTGCAAAACTGTCGCTCATACCAAATAGCCTTTCACCCCTCGTGATGGTTTTAAAAGTTGAATCTAATGGAGAGCTAGTTTATCTGGAAACCTGGAACTCACTTCCAGCGCACGTGTTTCCCTCCCACTATGATCCCGGGTCCTTTAAGCGGGGCGTAAAAAAGCATCTCACTAGGCGGCCATAGTGTGGGTCACCATGCTGCAATGTCTTTATTCGCATTGAGGATGGTGACCACCACTCTTGGAATCTGCTCATGCTTTCCATCAGGCAGAGCAGAGTCATTTTGGCGCAGCCAAAACATAAAAAAAAAAAAAAAAAAAAAAAATCTGTTGGCAACACTAGCCACAACCAATTCACTCTAGTTTATAGGCACAGACCACAAAGGCCGTATATTATAATCTATGACACTTTCGCAACTCTTTCTTTTCTTTACACCGTTTGATTCAAGCATTGCATTAACCAATAACTACTAATTGTTGTCAGTGTTAGATTTGGCTGCTATAATATTATTGTACTTGCCAAATAACCAGAATTGTTAGATTCTCTCGCAGAATCTTAAAATTGATTCGTGTAAGAACTGAATGCTTGGTTTAAAAATCGCCGGCATGATTCTACTCAGGTAAGTAGATATCTTTATAATTTTGTTTACTTTTATTTTGCATGCTCTATTTTGCTTCTCAAACTTTTTTCAATTTCTCTCAAACTTCTCAAACAATTTTTTATACTTTTTCTAAACTCACCTACTTATACTTATTTTAATTTTTATTTTAATTTCCAGAAATGTCAGAGATAAAGTATAAAAATCAAATTTTGGCTGCTATTGATCATTTACGTTCCCGCAAATCTCGTCCTGATATTAATAGGATTTGTAAATTTATGCTAAAGTGTTATAAAGTAGTACCAAAAGACACTAAAGCTGATTTAAGACGTTGCTTAAAGGAGAAAAGTATTTTTAAAGTTGACTATAAAGATAATGTAAGCTATAGAAACGCTGCTAAGTGGCGAAAAAAGTCAAATCCAAACAACAGTGACAGTGAGTTGAATATTAATGATCAATTTTTGTAATTCTAACAGTTATGGGAGCATTGTCAGACAAATATTACATCTTGCAATGTCTAAATATTTTAGTTTCTAATAAAATGTCATGTCTGTTTTAGTCATGTCTTCATCAGTTGCAACCAGTGAAAGGAGAATAATAACATCAGCAATAGCAACTCTCATTTATCAAGATCAGAATTACTTGGAAAATGGGATTGCATTTGATGATCTCGTTTCTGCAGCTGCTTCACAAGGATCCAAGTATTCCAAGAAACAACTTGAAACAATAGTCAATAAAGAGTTGGCTTCGGGAAGTTTGGTTAAACTCCAAAACGGTAATTTGGCACTAGGTCCAGTGGACCATGACGGTGACAGCTCAGATAGCTTTAAATTTGAATATCACACAGATTTTAACACAAAGGTATGTTTACTAATCTTTATTTATCTTATCTATACACCTACAAATAAATAAAATTGGACTGTCTGTTTTTTAATATTAAAATAACCGCTTTTAAATAAACGCAAATGTGTCTATATGACAGGTAGCTGATGATGATCCAGGGAATACCTCAGGCTACTTTTTTAGACTAGCTTTGTCCAGCGGCGTTACCCACAGATGTACAGCTGGTAACAGAGGGGCTCAGCTACTTATTACTATAATTATTTATTTACTAAAATAAATTGCTGTTTGTTAATTTTTACTAAAACTTGGAATGACTGGACTGAGCTTGCTAATTTTAGTTTTGATATATTTGTGAACCTTCAGGGAAACCTTGAACCATCACAAAGTACAGAATTAGTAAATAATTCTTTGGCCTACTATACACTCTGGCAAGAACAATTTTATTTTAGTATGTCTATTTCAAATCCAAAAGATACATGAACAATATTCCGAGTATTGTGTATGAGTATTTCTCAATTAACTCATTTTCTAGTTGACTTTGGTGGCTGTTTTTTTTTTTATGTAAATCAAAATATATATAAGTATGAAATTCAAAATCTAGATAGATCAGATACTTTTAATTTCTTACCAATATATTTAAGTTTAGATAAAAAACAGTCACCTAGAAAATAAATTGAGAAATACCTGTATTTAAATTTGTGATCTTACATTAAAAGATCAACATATGTTTTTGCTGGTTGTCAATTATTTATGGAGCATTACATTAATCTTGTGATTAATCTAATACAGACCAAAAATATTAATCTATTTCTGTAATAAGTAGGTAATGTATGTGATATGAAGATATCCAGATCATCTATATTACTCACTAGCTGAGTCTCGCGGTGTTGCCCGCGGTTATTGTCGTACCGCTATTGACGCCGCAGGGGTAGCTAGTCTAAAAAGTAGCCTAAGTTACTCCTTATAACATCAGCTATCTATCAGTGAAAGTCCCGCCATAATCGGTCCACCTGTTCCAGAGAATAGCCAGAACAAACAGGCAGACAGACAAAATTTACTGTGTATACATATGCATTTAGTAAAAAGCAGTTATTTTAATATTACAAACAGACACTCCAATTTTATTTATTTGTAAGATTGTGATAGGACTCGTAATCTAGGTTGTCAATAAATTACTCCTACATATGTCAATATCAAATTTATAAAAAATCAAGTTATACCCACTTGTCATTAAACTAATTTGTTTGTCATTTACTTTTTACTCTTAGTATCAAAAGAGTCTAGTACATTTATGTATGCATGGATACTTTTTGCCTTTTACATTTAAAATGTTTTTTTGGTTGTCAAAAACTGATCAATAATTTAATGAACTTTGTTATAATAACTTTGTCATTGCATCCATTACTCATTAATTATTAATAAGCTGAAGAAAATAACATTCAATTTTCAAACAAACAGCTCTAGTTTTATATTTCTTTAAAAAGATGTGTGTAATTTATGTGTAAAATTTAAGAATTTGTATCTAGTACCTACTCTAATAGGCAAGTATTCAGAATATCCTGAAGTTGAGATCATTTCAACATAATTACAGATGACATCATCTGCCAACTCTTCATGCAGATCGTCTCCACAAAGAATGAGGGGAAGGCCTAAGAAACGTGGTGGTATTTCAAGTAATGGAACAAGCAGGAGTGCATCACGCAATGCTGGTGTGCGGGTTGGCGAGCGCCGTAAAATGGCTAAAAAAGTTTTTGATCCTTCCGATAACAATGTACCTAGTAAGAGAAAGAGAGGTAGACCAGTGGGGTCACTTAATAAAAGTACCATCAAGAAAAGACTAATGATAGCTGGCCATCATAAGTCAGATGCTGAAGGAACTCCACTATCCGAAAGTCAACTGTCCTTGAATGGCAGTGGTGATGAATTAGAACAAGATGAACCAATGCCACATGAGACTTCGGGCGGTGTTTGTTCTGTGTGTCGATTTCAAAAGCCTCGTGGATCGAATGAAAGACTTTTAGAGTGCCGTGATTGTAACAAAAAAGGTCATTTAAGTTGCCTCCAGTCAAGTTCTAGTATATTAAAACCTAGACCTGATAACACCTGGCAATGTCCAGATTGTATAACGTGTGTAGTTTGCTGTGAGACCAATGATGCTGTAAGTTTTATTATAATTATTTTATCAATTTAAATTTGACAGTTTACCTCTTAAATATAGTCATAAACTCAGATTACAAAACTTAGGCTGATGGAATGTACAGAACATGAAAGTGAATCTGGGCATTTTCACTAAACTAGGATATTGTAATAGGAATTTTAAGATGACGAAAAAACACCCTTTGATTTAAAGGTGATAATATATTTGAAAGTAGTGGTCTAATTTAAATATTTATCTAATTTCAATTTTTAACATGGATTAATTGCATGGTTTATTAAAAATATGCAAAAACATAGATTTACTCAGAATAAGAGATGTTGTGTTTGTTACTTTATAAAACACTAGCTGACCCACGCAACCCCGTTTGCGTCGTCTATTGACCGTAGTGTGATAATTTTCCCCCGTTTTTGTAACATTCTTCATTGGTGCTCCGCTCCTATTGGCCTTAGCGTGATGATATATAGCCTTCTTCGATAAATGCACTATCTAACTGTAGAATGTAGAATTTTTCAAGTCGGACCAGCGGTTCCAGAAATTAGCGCATTCAAACAAAAAAAACTCAACATAATATTAGTATAGATAGATGATTAATTATAAAACATTGATTGGAAAAAATTACTACAATTATGAATCTAATTGTCTATTTATAGTTTCATAATTTTATTACCGATGGTATACTTTTTTTTTATGTGAAGGCTAAGTTGCTTTTAATCTATACTAATATATAAAGCTGAAGAGTTTGTTTGAACACGCTACTTTCAGAAACTACTGGTCCGATTTGAAAAATTATTTTACTGTTAGATAGCCCATTTATCAAGGAAGGCTATAGGAGTGGATCACCAATGAAGAATGTTACAAAAACGAGGGAAGATTATCACAATACGGGCAATAGGAGGTGTAGGCGAGGTTGTTGATAGTTTAAACTGTTTTTATAGTTTTTAACATTGGTGAGATGATATTTGATATGATGATGATGTTTCTTACATTTAAGGCCTTAAATGTAAGTAATAGGATTAAAACTTATTGGGTGAGAGGAACAAAACTGATGGTTAGAAAAGTGTAAACAAATACTTACATTTAAACAATCATCAATCGCCTTAAATGTAAGAAATAGGATTAAAACATATTGGATGGGAGTAACAAAACTGATGGTAAGAAAAGTGTAAACAAATATTTACATTTAAACAATCATTCATTGTCAGAGCAAAGTGATGTCTGTATCTAATAGGTACCCCTTTAAACAAGCAATTCTTGAATATAATATATTATAACGATTTTCATGAAATTAGGGATTCAGCGGTTTTTGGGGATGATAAACGATCTAGCTAGGATTCATTTTTAGGAAATTAACTTAAAATCCTTTAAGTTTAATAGAGGACATCAATATCTACAAAAAAGACAGCGAAAACATATGTCTAACTATTCTATTCTAACTTTTACAGTTAAGGTGCCACTACTAGTTGTCACACACGTAATTAATAGATGACGTCATACTATTTGTTTCTGTACATTCCATCTGCCTTTTACACGCTTTTATTAGCTTGACCTGTATGTATGAATCTATGTATGTATGCACATAACGGAATCTTTTGACTTCATTTTCACATACTTCTAGGAGTCAGATTAACTTGAAAATTTGCACAGGGGTCAAGGGCTGATGACAATACAATAAATTGAAAAATTATTTATTTATTATTATTATTTTTTTTTTTTTTGTAATCTGTGGTTATAAATATATTTTATTAAGTTTACAATAACTTATTTTCAGGGCATTCTGACTGTATGCAGTACATGTACTGATGCCTACCATGCACTATGTCATGCACCACGCATTCCAGAGCGAATGAAAGGTTGGGATCAGTGGGAATGCAATAACTGTTTGGAATCTCGGCCCACAGTTGTGGGTTCACCAGCTATAATTCGAAGAAGTGTGGATTATATAGCACAAAATTCACCGCCAGTAGATCCATTTTTAAAACCACATGAACTTGATAGAGCACCCTCAAAACTTGGCGATGACATGCCTATTGATCTCAGCATTCCAGATATAACAAATTGGACAACGGATGATGTGTTTGATTATTTTACTAAGTATTTACCAGAAGCAGCTCCAATTCTTAAAGAACAGGTAAATATACAACACTAGAATGTAAGAATGAATTCAAGACTATGCTTTGTGATTCTAATTATGGTATTGAATTAATTTGTTCTAATTTGACTATTGCTACTTTTAGACTTACACCAGACACTTGATCCATAATGAGTAATTATGCTAATTAAAATTATTATATTATTTTTGATGTAAGTTTTTTACTAAATGCACACTGAAGCATATATGGATATACTTTATACTTTCATGTGCATATAGTAAAAAAACTGTCAATTTAAAATTAGAAATTGATTTTTAAACTTTCGCGTTCCATGATATGTTAACAATTATTTTTACGGGAATTAACGCGATCACTTATTAAAAGGTATTACATACCTCTGTCACCACCACTACCACCTGACCACAGCCAGTGCAACCTGGTCGAAACGTCAGGCAAATCAGAGGTATGTAATACCTTTTAATAAGTGATCGCGTTATTTCCCATAAAAATAATTGTTAATAGAAACTGATTATTATTTGAGGTATTTAAATTATAATTCTTATAATATTGTAATATTTCAGGAGTTCGACGGCGAAGCATTGAGTACCGTGCGACGTGCCGATATCGTTAGAGGCTTGGGACTCCCTCTGGGACCTGCTCTAGCCTTATATCGTATTGTAGTAAAACTTCAAACCAGAAAAGATGACTGGACTATGTGCTGGGGTTAAGGTATCACAAATTTATTTTACATGTATATTACATGTACTTTAATATTAAATTGTCTTCTGAAATTTTCAAAAAAATGTTTAGTAATAAACTTTTAATTACTCTTGATATTTTTATTTAGTTATTTGATCTGTGGTTTATACTCAATTACCAAAAAAAAAGTCAGCTTAACATCCCTTTCTGCAGATAAAGGCATATATCTGTATCACATTGAAATCATAGCTTCCTAACCCTAATGTGAGTGTTTAACCAAGCATTTGACACAAAGTAATAGTAACAAGGCCAGCTAAGACTTAACAGTAACCGTAATTACCCGAATACAGCTAGGCCAAAAGGAGGGTTATATTATTAGCAGTCTATGTAACTGTTCAGTCATATCTCCCAAATTACTTGTCATATTTAGACAAATGAGGTATCGTCTATTAGAAGCGTCTTTTTTTATGTTAAAGCTTCCAAAATGACTACTCTGCCTGATGGAAAGCACAAGTAGAATCCAAAAGTGGTGGTCAATGTCCTCAATGTGAATGTGGACAGAGCAGCATAGCGACCCACACTATGACGGCCTAGTGAGATGCTTTTTGACACCCCGCTTAAAGGACCCGGGAGTTCCATGTTTTGAACGCTCGACACAAGAAGGAAGAAACGAAACTTAGCGTTCGAGAGCGTATGTCTTCCAATTTAGTAGGGTGACTGCGAAGGCCAGCACGTGTTGTCCTGTAGAGGAAGGGAGAAGGGGGGGACCAGTTGGAAGAGCTCTTCGAAACACTCGCCATCATACGATAGAGGACGATGAGGCGATAGAGGAGTGCCATAGAGGCGATATCTCGCAACGTATATTTCATAACGCCATAGGTACAAAAATCATGTGACAAGGCAGAATAATCGAAGATTGCTACCCCGTGCTACTCCAAATTGGTTTACTAGCTCTAAAAATATCTATCTACTTTAAGTATGTAGGAAATACATGTCATGTCTGTGGGTACATTAATCTGTAACATTGTAATCGTTTTTTATGGTATAGAGGGCAAAACGAGCAGACCGAGACGAGTATAACCTGATGGTAAGCGTCACAAGTGCGTTGCCGACCCTTGGGGGATGTGGGGAGGGGTTGAGGTATGGACCTCCGATATCCTCACTCACTCGGTGAAACACAGCGCAAGTGCTGTTTCACAATGGTTTTCTGTGAGGCCGTGGTATCACTTCGGTCAAGGCGGTCCATTCATTGGCTCCATCCAAAGCAAATTTGCAAATTGAAGGAAATGATATCGAGAATCGGATGTTTTAGTGATCGATATCTTTGACACTCTCCTTTGGCGATTTTGATATTTCATATATACATAGTCACAAAAAAAATGTCTATGGGTAATCCTAAAAAAAAAATCATTTACTGTACAAAATTTTCTCCGATGAAAAGTTTAAAATCTATTTTGTCGAATTTAAGAGTTTTTCTCAAAGCTGTAGGTACTTGAATGGCATTGAGAAAAACTCTTAAATTCTTCAATATAAAGCATTGACCTAGAGACAGTAGGTACCTAGGTAGTTCCTGACATCTGGGCTATGTCATTTTTTGCAAGCATCTGAGCTGAGGGGCGTGCCCAAGTTATTTGATCATAAAGGCTTTTGATCAAATATTTTATAAAAAAATATATATTATAAAAATTCAGGTTTAAGAATTTATTGCACCTTTGCTTTAAGTTCAAACAATTTTTACCTAATTTCTCTTTGAATCTTATATCGTTTCGCAAAAATCGATTAAGATACACGATTCTGAATGCACCACATACGTTCGTCGGTTATGAGTTTGTATATCCCGCGAAAAGAGTTGTTCGTATTTCGTAATTAAGAATTACCACAAAGTGATTGTGTATGCCGAGGATCGAACTAAGTGGCGGGAAATTGGAGAGGCCTATGTCCAGCAGTGGACTGCGATAGGCTGATGATGTGATGTGATTGTGTGGAAAGCATTACTATTATTCTTCTCGCCCGCCAAGTCACGTCTACCCTAAATTAGAAGCATGAACTCTACCGACATTCCTAGCAGAGTACGAGCTTCTACATATTATGTATTAAAGAGTTTTTTGAGCCTGTTGTGTCCTACTGCTGTCCAAAGGCCTCCTTTGCATCAAGCCACTTCTCATTTCTCTCTACCCAAGGCCAGTTCCGGCCAATATATGCGATAGGCGTCAAGATAGTTGCGAGAGAATAGGTACTTAATTTAATTTATTTGCTTGAAATATAGATACATACAAACTTGAGAAGTAGGGGGAGTCCGGGAGAGTATACCCGCCTTCCACTTAAATGCTCATAAACCTTTCTATATTTACAAATTGCTATTTTCTATAAATTGTATCTGAATTCAATTCAAAACATTCATAGTTAATGAGTAATTAACGATTTTTACCAAAGTGATATTTGGCTATTATCTCCCGCCTGGGTGGGAGACCTGACCCCCAAAGTAGGGAGCTTTTACCCGGGCTTAAATCTAGGTAAAATAATCACATAAATTGTAATTCCATAAAGAAATTTTATCATAAAATATCGCACATAGTATTACATACATACAGGACGCGATTTTAAAGTGATGCGTTAGATTAATTAACAAAATGCTTCGTGAATATCGCAAAACTCTTGGCTGTCATCCATCCACTTGGACTGGAGTCACCCTGGGGAGCCTGGTGGTTCACCAATGACATAAGGATTCGTTGTATTTAACCCTAAGGAAAATGAAACTGGTGGATTAACATCACCCAAAGCATTTATGGCGAAGCAAACGGTCACGAGAGTGCCACATTCAGCTAAAGTAACTTGTCCTACTTGACGCACATGCTCATTCTCATATTACTTGGAGACACTCTTGTACAGTCGTACATCATAAACACATACATAACTGTGATGAATCAGTCATCACAGTTATAGATGATGTGAGCTTCAAATTGGTATTTTCTTAACTTCTTTAAAGTTTTTGAAGAAATCAGTAAGTTTTTTTTAAAACTGGTTGCACTGGATAAACTGGTTGCTTCTGGGGTTCCCAAAATTAATTCAGGGATTCTGCCATAAAATCACTGACCCAATCTTTTTCTGCTTAGTTGTTGGAAATCCAAGACTTTGGAACCTTTTTGGTATTCATTTTTGCATATTCATATGCCAGCACCATATCAGTCTAAGGCATAGGTTAAGCCATAATTCATTTTGCTGGAGTTTAGAAGATATTTAATGCTTTTTCTTCCTGAATGTTAAATATTAGAGCTGTTTTGCACTGGCTTCCTTGTTTACTTATTTTAGTTAATTTCGACTTGTGTCTTCAATAATTTAGTAAAGTATTTCGATTCATTCCGTATTCCAAAGCAAAACTTCTAATAGACTTTCCGCTAACAAAGTCACCTAAAGCATTTATTATTACTGTCAGATCTAAATTGCTTCTGTTTCTAGTTATTTCTATTATATTTGGAGGGCATTTTGGATGATTATCTGGAAAAAAATAACAATTATGAATGAATAACACCCTGATTGCGGGAGACATTACCCTGGTAAAGTCTCCTCCCGACGACAGGGTAATATCTACCACACCACGCCAAGCTGTACGTTACTACATTTTTATAAAAAACAATGACACTTAAGTAAAAGCTGTCTGCCGTGAATTTTACTAGAATAATTATACAAACGAAGTGTATAAATAATGTGCAGGAATCTTTTTACAGTAAATAACAGAAATCAAATATTGAAAATTCAAAAAATTAACTTACCGGGCACGAAAACGCGTTGACACTTTTCAGTCCTAAACCAAACTGCCGATTGTAATGGCGTCGCGTGAGCAGGGTGGGAGGTACCTATACGGAGTCTATGAAGTGTGGCAACGTCACAATATCTAGTTCTACAAAGGTTCTATGAGCAGTGGTTATTGTCTCCCACCTGCTAAACTCTCCCGGGCTCCCCCTACATACAAACAGCAGGAAAAAGTCTGGCCAGCGCGGTAAAGTAGGCCAAAATCTTTCTAAGGAGAAGCTTATTTATGTCCAGCAATAAGCTATTGACAACTGTTAGGGGTCTTTACCTATAGGCTATAGGTAATGCAGGGTGTGCGGTGCACACGGCCGCAGCGCTGTTAAGGGCGTTGTGGCACCCGACACAAAACATCGGTTAATAATTATTAACCGATGTTTTGTGTACGTTTATAATCTAAACTGGCAAGCGAACCGGTTTGGGGCCGCGGTCAATCCCGACCATAAATTTCACATTTATTTCACTAAAGCTATTTTAGTGATTTGACATTCCGAATGGTTTTTATCTATATTAATATATAAAGCTGAAGAGTTTGTTTGTTTGAACACGCTAATCTCAGGAACCACTGGTCCGATTTGAAAAATTCTTTCAGTGTTAGATAGCCCATTTATCGAGGAAGGCTATATCATCACGCTAAGACCTACAGGAGCTGAGCACCAATGAAGAATGTTACAAAAACGGGGGAAAATTATCACGCTACGGGCAGTAGCAAACGCAAACGAGGTTGCGTGGGTCGGCTAGTTACGTACATAATGAAGAAAATGAATAAAATGAAATAAATTAAATTATATAAATTTTTTGATCGTCAGTGTCTTCGGGGCATTCGGCAGTCAGCAATACATGTGTTGACAGGTCGAGACCGCTCTCTGCTCCCGCGTGGCCCTTGTTCGCGCGGTGTCCGCCCTTACCTTTAGCACCGGATGATATAAACGAGTCACTGCATTTATTTTATTCGTGTCGATAGGTAGGTTCATTAGCATCATTGCGGATGAGAATTGAGAACAGTGTTTTAGAAGTTGATATTTTACTCACGTTATCACGAAGGTATCCGTAAAGTGCAAACCATGTCGGAGAGGCGGTAGTTTTGTGCGGATTTAATTCGGAATTATCGAAAATCCCACAAATCCACCATTGTGACTTATTTCTAAAAAACATTTTCAAATGTAGCGATGAAGTCTTCTTGTCTTCAAGATCATTTTAATTTGGCTAAGAAAGACAAAGATTTGATCTATTTTGAAGACATGAAAAAGCAGAACGAAAGTCAGCCAACTATAATAGGTACCTATATCAAAACTTTTTTCATCAGCTTCTAAGCAGACGATGACGGACTTCGAGATTCGTACAATATCTCAGTGTTGATTACTAAAACAGGTAAAACCAGGTAAAACAAACCATGCACACACTATTGGGGAAGATTTAATTTTATCAGCAGTAAAATAAGTAGATAAGTAATAAAAACCACTGTGCTCCATAAATTTGCTGCAGATATTATCAGGAAAATTCCTTTGAACTCTGTGCAAAGAGGAATTGATGAGATAGCTAAAAATATTGAAGAATCATTGTGCAGTTATCCGCAGACTTGTCAATTGATTGCTGCAAATTTAGAAATGGATACAAAAGAAGAAACTATATTTAATACCTACTCTGAAAAAGGTTTGTGCCAAAAATGCAATTCCTTTGAATAATATTTTGGCAGTTGCTACGGATGGTGCACTGGCTGTGAGAGGACTTCACAAAGGATTCATAGCGTGCTTAAAAATATAGTTCCTGACGTGCTTGCTGTGCATTGCCTGATTCATCGCCAGCATTTGGTTGCGAAAAATTTGAGTGAACGCCTCCATATATCACTGCAAAATGTCATCAGATCAGTTAATAAAATCAGAAGTAATTCGTTGAATGACAGATTATTTAGTCAGTTTTGCATTGCCAATGGTTCTTTTTCTTCTTTTAATGAAATGACAACCACCCGGATCTCTTGGATCAGCTATTTCTGCCAATTTCAAGTGTTTATAGTCTTCAAATCTTAAGTCTTTAAGTCTTCGTCGTGATGAAATTATTGATAAAATACCTATATATAAAAATGTAGATGAGATGAAATGGGGACCGTCTTCCGAAAAAACAAAAAAACATCCTCCATTTGCGAATGATGAAGATTTGAACCGATAGCTCCTTCACACAGAGGTGCGCTGGCTGTGAAAAGGTACCTACTTGCTTGACTCGATTTTACAATCTGTTTGGATCTGTGATAGAGTTCCTAGAAAAGAAAGACCCCGAATTGCGCGACAACCTCATCTCATCAATGAACGATGTTGCGTACCTACATGACAGACCTGTATAAATTGTTTAATGATCTCAACCTCCAACTTTAAGTTGATGACTTAAACTTGATTAAGACAAAAAGTAACATTGCTGCTTTCGTATCCAAACTACTAGAAATTATGTGTACAGCTGTGGGGAAGTGCCAGCGAATCCAATTTACAGATAATGCAAAGGCTACAAAATGGTATCCTTAGAACCATTTCAAATGCACCATGGTTCATTACAAATGCAGAGATCCATGAAGCTCTGAACATAAATGCTGTAAAGGAAGAGTTAACACTAACTGGAAGGAAATATAAAACGCGGCTTTAAAATCACCCAAATGATCTGGCTACCGTGTTGGCAACTATCGGCTACACTAAACGACTGAAACGCCATGATATTCAAAGTCTTGGTGACAGATGGTGAAGGATTAGGGATCTCCTGCTGAGGAGGCACTTAGACATGACACAATGACTGGAAACAAATCTGCTTATAGTTTGTGACTGATTGCAGATAAGTACAAAAAAAAACTTGATAACTGAGTCACTGTACGATGCTTTACTCATTTATTTGTTTCAGACTATCATTTGGTCATTAGGTAATGATACCATCGTAATACAATCTCTGTTAAAATCTAAAAATCATTTGTACATCATTGCTTATATGGTCATAAAATCAAATAAGTATTCTTTTCAAATGAGGTGTGATATTTAGTTAAGTACCAATATTTGTACTGATATCTCCTAAGTATAATTTATGAGTAAACGGACATTATACAAATTTTAAAAATACTGAAGTTTTGCTAATCTATACAAATAAAAAAAAATTGGAGTATCTGTTTGTAATATTAAAATAACCGCTTTAACATAAATGCATACCATGTATACACGCTACATGTACCAACATTTTTTTTACACCGTTTGTCTGTCGGTCTGTCCGACTGTGTTTGTTCTTGGTAATCTCTGGAACGGCTAGAGCGATTTTGACTGAACTTTCAGTGGCAGGTAGCTGATGATCCAGGGAGTAACTTAGGCTACTTTCTTTACACTAGCTTTGTCCCGCGGCGTTACCAGCGGTACAACAATAACCGCGGGGTTCAACTAGTAATCAATAAGACCAGCAGCTGATCATGATCATTAGGTAAGTGAAGATGAAAATGATGATCTGTTTGAATTAATATATACACAATCGTATATTATGAGGTCTAAAGTGTTCAACTACCCAAATATGGCAAGCAATTATTTCTCTCTAATTCTCAATTCTCTGCTCAGTTCAAACTTTTGCTAACGTATGCCACAGGTCTACAATATTACTATTATTACACAGGACTGCGCCTATGGCGTGTACTGAGGCGTCTGTTTATAAAATAAACTGATTTGGTTCTGAAAAATACAGGAAATGCAGGATAGGAAGTGATTATTTCTTTTAACAATTCAAATGATTTTTGACACTCGTCATCCCATTTAAATATTACGCTTTTTCTAAATAATTCCATTTAATTTATTTATTTAATTACCCATTTTTAATTACAATAACACGTGTTGGTCGTGTTAAAATCATGTACTTACACATAAATGTTTATGAAGCGCGTTTAGGCAGGATCGCCATATAAAGGATTGACTTAGAAAGGAACTCAACAAAAGACTGGCGGTCCATTCTGCTGAATATATATTGGAAATGAGGATTACTGTAATTATATACCTACTAGTATGCTAAAATAGTACCTACTAGGTACATCACACCACTCATTAGTAAAATGTATGCACCTAAATGAACCAGCCATCATTTGTATTTATTGTTATTGTATTATATTCATTATTAGCTGTTGCCCGCGGCTTTGCTCGCGTGGAAGTTGATCATATGCATTTAATTAAAACTGTGTAAAAGAATGTATCAGTAATTTATTCATGTTTTAAACGTATTTATTTATTTATTTTTGATCATTATCCCATTTAAAAGAACTTTCATACAAACATTCGACCCATATTCAACCCCTTTAGGAGCAGAATTCGCATAAATACTGGTATAAGTATTCATCTATTTGTAATCAGAAAAATGAAAACGAAAGTTGTTAGGCTGCTAAATTAAATAAAATGACGGATTTCCGAACTAACCAATACATGAAATGCCAATGACTATTTCTCCCCTTAGGGGTAGAATGTCCAGAAACGCTTAAATATGCATATTCTCGTTTTTAATTAGTAACCCAAAAATAATATTTTATGTTTCTAACTCAAAAAATGACAGACTTCCATGCAATCTTGCAACCCCTATTTCACCCCTTAAGGGTAGAATATCCAGAAACCTTTAACAGGTATCTACTCATTTTCAATCAGTAGCCCAAAAATATAGTTTAATGTTTCTAACTTAAAAAATGATGAGCTTCCATACAAACTTTCAATCCCTATTTCACCCCCTTAAGGGTAGAATAACCAAACACACTTAAATACGTCTCTACACTTTTTTAATCAGTAGCATATAAATAAAGTTTTGTGTTTCAAACTTCATAAATGACGGAATTCCAGACTAACCTATGCACGAAATGTCAACCCCTATTTCACCCCTTAGGAATAGAATATTCAGACACGCTGAAATACGTATTTACTCATTTTCAATCAGCAACCCAAAAGTAAAGTTTCAGGTTTCTAAGTTAAATATAACGGATTTTCATAAAAAAAATTAACCCCTATTTCACCTTCTTATTGGTAAAATATGCAGAAACGCTAAATAGATATCTAGTTACTTTTAATCAGTAGCCCAAAATTAAATTTTAATGGTACTAATTTAAAAAATAACGGACTTCCCTACAAACTTTCAACCCCTATTTCACCCCTTTAGGGGTAGAATATCCAGAAACGCTTAAATACGTCTTTACTCTTTTTTAATCAGTAGTACATGAATAAAGTTTCATGTTTTTGACTTAAAAAATGACAAAATTCCATACAAACTTTCAACCCCTATTTCATCCCTTAGTGGTAGAATATCCAGAAACGCTTAAATACGTATCTACTCATTTTTAATCAGTAGCCCAAACACAAAGTTTCATGTTTCGAACTTCAAAAATTACAGACTTCCAGACTAACCTATATGCGAAATGTCAACCCCTATTTCACCCCTTAGGGGTAGAATATTCATAAACGCTTAAATAGGTATCTACTCATTTTTATTCAGTAGCCCAAAAATAAAGTTTCATGCTTCTTACTTAAAAAATGCCGAACTTCCATACAAACTTTCAACCCCTATTTCACCCCCTCAGGGGTAGAATACCAAGAAACGCTTTAATACGTATTAACTCATTTTTAGTCCTTAGCGTATAAATAAAGTTACATGTTTCTAACTTAAAAAATGACGAACTTCCATACAAACTTTCAACCCCTATTTCACCCCTTAGGGGTAGAATATTCAGAAACGCTCAAATACGTCTCTACTCTTTTTAAATCAGTAACACATAAATAAAGTTTCATGTTTCAGACTTCAAAAATGACGGACTTCCAGACTAACCTATGTACGAAATGTCAACCCCTATTTCACCCCTTAGGGGTTGAATATTCAAAAACGCTGAAATACGTGTTTACTCATATTTAATCAGCAGCCCAAAAGTAAAGTTTCAGGTTTCTAACTTAAAAAATGACGGACTTCCATACAAACTTTCAACCCCTATTTCACCCCCTTAGGGGTAGAAATTCCAAAATTCCTTTCTTAGTGCGTGTCTACTCAATAAAAGGATCCTACTCACCAAATTTCATAGCCCTAACTATCATAGTTTACGCTCGGCGATGATGAATCAGTCAGTCAGTCAGTCAGTCAGTCAGTCACTCAGTCAGTCAGTCAGTCAGTCAGGACTTACTATTTTATAAGTATAGATAGATTAACTAATCACAATCATTACAACAGAGCGATCGACAGGCACGTCCCCTTAATGAATGACACCTACCTGCGTAAAATTAGATATATAAAGTAGCCCGTCCAAAATTCCATCATTATTCTTGCGAGAGCACTTGGGAACGCACCTACTTCTTGGCTTCAGCTAGACTAAAACTATTTAACAAGTATGCATCGCAACGGTATACAATCGCTCAATTATTGTAATGAAGAGAGCATCGCAACGGTGGACTCTGTTAGCGCTGCGACTTGCCGGTTCGACCCTCGTGATCGACGCCAACCGCCGTCGCTGCCAGCGATGCCCCTGAACATATGCTACTCTGAACAAATATTGGAAGCTCTCCGTCCTTATGTTTTGTCACCAAAGGACATGTGGACATTAGGATATCCCATCCAAATGGAACCAACGTCAACGAAAGCAGTAGTATATTTGAATACACCACCAAAGGTGAGGCCGTTGCCGGTGACTACGTGGGATGTGAACGCTCCAGAATTTGTGCCTGCCTCTCAATGCGACAGCGGTAATGGGTCGTGGGGTTCGACTCCGCGTTCTGACAGATATCTCTGTGTGCGTTGCGATGAAAAGTTTCTTATGACTCAGGATGGTAAAATGGACAATAACGAACCGTGTCTCTATCATTGGGGACGTTTGAGTAAGGACTACCGTTACGAGTGTTGCCAGTTACTCTGGGGTTCCAAAGGATGCAATTTAGCCATTTACCATGTATGGAGTGGAACTCGCCCAGGCATAAATGGACCACTAGATGGCTACGTACGTGCTCGCTCTCCTCGCGGCGGTGTCTATGCATTGGACACAGAAATGTGCTACACAACGGCTGGATTAGAATTAGCGAGTGTTGCGGTCATTGGCATTGATGGCCGACTTGTGTATCAAGCCATTGTAAAGCCGAGTTCTCCTGTAGTCGACTACAACACCCGTTTTTCGGGGATCAGGCCGCGCGACTTAGCGCGTGCATCTAAGACGCTGAGAGACGTACAAAATGATATACTTCGTTTTGTTGGCACAGACACGATCCTTGTTGGACATGGGTTGGAGAATGATCTGCGAGCACTGAAATTGTTGCATGGTGCTGTGATTGACACTTGCTCGTTGTACCCTCACGCACGAGGCTTTCCCATGCGGCGATCACTGCGAGCCATCTCGGAGGAGTTCCTCGGGTGCATTGTACAGCGTGGAATAAACGGACATTCACCATGTGAAGACGCTCGTGCCGCATTGAGTCTGGTACTGCTGAAGGTTTGCGGAGAGCGGGCAAGCCCTGGTTATGTATGGAATCAGCTGCCAATTTCTCAACCTTATGCTCCTCCGCCTCCGCCACTTTGTGCTGCGTAATTTTTTTTAATGTGTGGCTCTGCCACAATTACTCTACTCTGCCTGATGGAAAGCATGGCGTGTGATGTGACCCACACCATGGCGGGCTATTGATGCTTCTGCATCCTCGGGCCTTCGGTCTCGCACTCACCAACGAAATACGACAGCACGATCGCTGTCATTTTGCGTTGATTTTCTGTGCGAGCGTAGTACCGCCCCAGTCGAGCCGGCCCGTTCGTGCTGAAATCAGCGTGACTCTACTACCTACAGTAATTTTTCTTATAAGTTTTAAGACGATAGTTTCAAATACAATTATTATTGGACTGTGAGTAGGTAGGTGCCTTTGCAATGTAACTGTGTCAATAAACATGATACTTTTTTTAAAAACAATTGTTTAATTTGTTATTTACTTGTACAGAGCAACCTGAGTATGTAAGATACACGTTTAGACACTATTATAGTGTATATATATTATTTAATATGCCTCGTTATTTTAATTTCTGTTCGTAGACTATTGAATGTTTCACTTAGAACAGGAGACTAGGATTTCGTTCGAAGCGACCTGTGTTCATTCATCTTTTATCGAAGGTATATACGTATGTAACATGTATGTGTATGTAAGTCAGTGTTGGTGTTGTAAGATTAGTTTATAACCATTACTAGACATTTAGTTTTTTATTGTCAGTACTCTAAGCAGACATATGTAAAAATATATCATTAGATAAGTGTACAATATAGTTTACGAGTAGTATTTAGTACTGTTGGTAACTTTTTTCTTACGATACACGACAAGGCCACAAAAGAAAGTGATGTATATGAGGAATGCTATTAAAGTTATGTAATCACTGATATCAATCTGATATGATCGAGGGGTGTATAGTTTACATAGAAAATTGTATGTTTTTATCCATAAACCTTTATTGCCCAGGAGAAAAGCGCTCTCCTTCGTCGCGGTGCCTTTGCGGTGCGGTCGCGTTTATTTTTAAATAAGTAAAATAAGATTGGCAGTTTTAAATTCGTAATACTTTTGAATGGAATGTCCGAATCAAACAATTCTAAAATTATCTACTGGTCTAGAGACATTCTTAAATATAAAAGTACAATGGCGTAACTAAAGGTGGCAGGGCTAGCAAAATGCCACGGGCCCCCAATATAAAAATACCCAATATCTGCAAATATATGTGATGGGAAGAAAATGAGGATGGAAAACCGAATGTCAGCACATTTACCCAAATAGGGTGGTGAAAATCTAACCATTTAAGTAACAATATTATTTATAGAAACAAAATATAGTAATCAGTAAGTAAGTAAAATAAAAGCATGACCTTAAATGTAATCTTTACATAAAATATAAATTTAAAAACTTCCACTGAAATCTATATATTAAAAACTTAACCAAATCTACATTAAAATAAGTGTGTAACTATAAAGAGTATAAAATAAAAATTAAATAAAAATAAAAAATCCCCAACACAATAACCCAAGTTCCCTTTAAAAAATAAAAACATGAAAGAAAGTCAATCTTAAAGTAACTAAGTGTGTACGAGTATTAATAAGTCTAAAAAAATACATGGCGCTGGGGGACCGCTCCTACTTACCTTGACTAACTTGACTTTAAATAAGTAGAAGCGTCCCCCATCGTTTAGAATTATATATCGCATAGTATCTAAAGCTATATTACTATAAACTGTATATTTACGACTAGCTGAACTCCGTGGTGTTACCCGCGGTACAAAATCAACCTCTGGTAACGTCCCGGGGTAAAACTAGTCTAAAAATGTAGCTTAAGTTAATTCTTATATCACCAACTATGTGCCAGGAAAAGTCCCGTCAAAATCGATTCTGCTGTTACAGAAATTAGCCGGAACAAACAGACTGACTAAAGAAAATTATTATTTTGATATATTTACCGTGTATGCATACATTTAGTAAAAAACGGTTATTTTAATGTTACACACAGACCTTCCAATTTTATTTATTTCTACAGATAATGTCAACACTATACCCAACCGTCAATGCTCACCCGCGCTTAGAAAGCAATGGATGATTTTTAACATTGATCAAAATCTTTTTGTTTATGATGTATTGAAATCTTTAATGATTAACTTTAATTTGTACGGTGTTTTGTTGTCTCACTTTAATGGATTTTATGTAGATACGGCCTCTCGGACAGGGGCCCTTATTGGTCGGGGGCCCGTGGCATTTTGCTAGCCCTGCCACCTTTAGTTACGCCATTGTACTTTTATATTTAAGAATGTCTCTAGACCAGTAGATAATTTTAGAATTGTTTGATTCGGACATTCCATTCAAAAGTATTACGAATTTAAAACTGCCAATCTTATTTTACTTATTTAAAAATAAACGCGACCGCACCGCAAAGGCACCGCGACGAAGGAGAGCGCTTTTCGCCTGGGCAATAAAGGTTTAAAAACATACAATTTTCTATGTAAACTATACACCCCTCGATCATATCAGATTGATATCAGTGATTCTATAACTTTAATAGCATTCCTCATAGATCACTTTCTTTTGTGGCCTTGTCGTGTATTGTAAGAAAAAAGGTACCAACAGTACTAAATACTACCCGTAAACTACATTGTACACTTATCTAATGATATATTTTTACATATGTCTGCTTAGAGTACTGACAATAAAAAACTAAATGTCTAGTAATGGTTATAAACTAATCTTACAACACCAACACTGACTTACATACACATACATGTTACATACGTATATACCTTCTATAAAAGATGAATGAACACAGGTCGCTTCGAACGAAATCCTAGTCTCCTGTTCTAAGTGAAACATTCAATAGTCTACGAACAGAAATTAAAATAACGAGGCATATTAAATAATATATATACACTATAATAGTGTCTAAACGTGTATCTTACATACTCAGGTTGCTCTGTAGAAGTAAATAACAAATTAAACAATTGTTTTTAAAAAAAGTATCATGTTTATTGACACAGTTACATTGCAAAGGCACCTACCTACTCACAGTCCAATAATAATTGTATTTGAAACTATCGTCTTAAAACTTATAAGAAAAATTACTGTAGGTAGTAGAGTCACGCTGATTTCAGCACGAACGGGCCGGCTCGACTGGGGCGGTACTACGCTCGCACAGAAAATCAACGCAAAATGACAGCGATCGTGCTGTCGTATTTCGTTGGTGAGTGCGAGACCGAAGGCCCGAGGATGCAGAAGCATCAATAGCCCGCCATGGTGTGGGTCACTTGACACGCCATGCTTTCCATCAGGCAGAGTAGAGTCATTGTGGCAGAGCCACACATTAAAAAAAATTACGCAGCACAAAGTGGCGGAGGCGGAGGAGCATAAGGTTGAGAAATTGGCAGCTGATTCCATACATAACCAGGGCTTGCCCGCTCTCCGCAAAACTTCAGCAGTACCAGACTCAATGCGGCACGAGCGTCTTCACATGGTGAATGTCCGTTTATTCCACGCTGTACAATGCACCCGAGGAACTCCTCCGATATGGCTCGCAGTGATCGCCGCATGGGAAAGCCTCGTGCGTGAGGGTACAACGAGCAAGTGTCAATCACAGCACCATGCAACAATTTCAGTGCTCGCAGATCATTCTCCAACCCATGTCCAACAAGGATCGTGTCTGTGCCAACAAAACGAAGTATATCATTTTGTACGTCTCTCAGCGTCTTAGATGCACGCGCTAAGTCGCGCGGCCTGATCCCCGAAAAACGGGTGTTGTAGTCGACTACAGGAGAACTCGGCTTTACAATGGCTTGATACACAAGTCGGCCATCAATGCCAATGACCGCAACACTCGCTAATTCTAATCCAGCCGTTGTGTAGCACATTTCTGTGTCCAATGCATAGACACCGCCGCGAGGAGAGCGAGCACGTACGTAGCCATCTAGTGGTCCATTTATGCCTGGGCGAGTTCCACTCCATACATGGTAAATGGCTAAATTGCATCCTTTGGAACCCCAGAGTAACTGGCAACACTCGTAACGGTAGTCCTTACTCAAACGTCCCCAATGATAGAGACACGGTTCGTTATTGTCCATTTTACCATCCTGAGTCATAAGAAACTTTTCATCGCAACGCACACAGAGATATCTGTCAGAACGCGGAGTCGAACCCCACGACCCATTACCGCTGTCGCATTGAGAGGCAGACACAAATTCTGGAGCGTTCACATCCCACGTAGTCACCGGCAACGGCCTCACCTTTGGTGGTGTATTCAAATATACTACTGCTTTCGTTGACGTTGGTTCCATTTGGATGGGATATCCTAATGTCCACATGTCCTTTGGTGACAAAACATAAGGACGGAGAGCTTCCAATATTTCTTCAGAGTAGCATATGTTCAGGGGCATCGCTGGCAGCGACGGCGGTTGGCGTCGATCACGAGGGTCGAACCGGCAAGTCGCAGCGCTAACAGAGTCCACCGTTGCGATGCTCTCTTCATTACAATAATTGAGCGATTGTATACCGTTGCGATGCATACTTGTTAAATAGTTTTAGTCTAGCTGAAGCCAAGAAGTAGGTGCGTTCCCAAGTGCTCTCGCAAGAATAATGATGGAATTTCGGACGGGCTACTTTATATATCTAATTTTACGCAGGTAGGTGTCATTCATTAAGGGGACGTGCCTGTCGATCGCTCTGTTGTAATGATTGTGATTAGTTAATAATGAATATAATACAATAACAATAAATACAAATGATGGCTGGTTCATTTAGGTGCATACATTTTACTAATGAGTGGTGTGATGTACCTAGTAGGTACTATTTTAGCATACTAGTAGGTATATAATTACAGTAATCCTCATTTCCAATATATATTCAGCAGAATGGACCGCCAGTCTTTTGTTGAGTTCCTTTCTAAGTCAATCCTTTATATGGCGATCCTGCCTAAACGCGCTTCATAAACATTTATGTGTAAGTACATGATTTTAACACGACCAACACGTGTTATTGTAATTAAAAATGGGTAATTAAATAAATAAATTAAATGGAATTATTTAGAAAAAGCGTAATATTTAAATGAGATGACGAGTGTCAAAAATCATTTGAATTGTTAAAAGAAATAATCACTTCCTATCCTGTATTTCCTGTATTTTTCAGAACCAAATCAGTTTATTTTATAAACAGACGCCTCAGTACACGCCATAGGCGCAGTCCTGTGTAATAATAGTAATATTGTAGACCTGTGGCATACGTTAGCAAAAGTTTGAACTGAGCAGAGAATTGAGAATTAGAGAGAAATAATTGCTTGCCATATTTGGGTAGTTGAACACTTTAGACCTTATAATATACGATTGTGTATATATTAATTCAAACAGATCATCATTTTCATCTTCACTAACCTAATGATCATGATCAGCTGCTGGTCTTATTGATTACTAGTTGAACCCCGCGGTTATTGTTGTACCGCTGGTAACGCCGCGGGACAAAGCTAGTGTAAAGAAAGTAGCCTAAGTTACTCCCTGGATCATCAGCTACCTGCCACTGAAAGTTCAGTCAAAATCGCTCTAGCCGTTCCAGAGATTACCAGGAACAAACACAGTCGGACAGACCGACAGACAAACGGTGTAAAAAAAATGTTGGTACATGTATCGTGTATACATACGTATGCATTTATGTTAAAGCGGTTATTTTAATATTACAAACAGACACTCCAATTTTTTTTATTTGTATATATTAGCAAAACTTCAGTATTTTTAAAATTTGTATAATGTCCGTTTACTCATAAATTATACTTAGGAGATATCAGTACAAATATTGGTACTTAACTAAATATCACACCGCATTTGAAAATAATACTTATTTGATTTTATGACCATATAAGCAATGATGTACAAATGATTTTTAGATTTTAACATAGATTGTATTACGATGGTATCATTACCTAATGACCAAATGATAGTCTGAAACAAATAAATGAGTAAAGCATCGTACAGTGACTCAGTTATCATGTTTTTTTTGGTACTTATCTGCAATCAGTCACAAACTATAAGCAGATTTGTTTCCAGTCATTGTGTCATGTCTAAGTGCCTCCTCAGCAGGAGATCCCTAATCCTTCACCATCTGTCACCAAGGCTTTGAATATCATGGCGTTTTAGTCGTTTAGTGTAGCCGATAGTTGCCAACACGGTAGCCAGATCATTTGGGTGATTTTCCAACCGCGTTTTATATTTCTTTCCAGTTAGTGTTAACTCTTCCTTTACAGTATTTATGTTCAGAGCTTCATGGATCTCTGCATTTGTAATGAACCATGGTGCATTTGAAATGGTTCTAAGGATACCATTTTGTAGCTTTTGCATTATCTGTAAATTGGATTCGCTGGCACTTCCCCACAGCTGTGCGCCATACACCCATATTGTCTTTAGGATCATTTTATATATCAACAGTTTGTTGTCGACTGAAAGTTAGGAGTTTCGTCCCATCAACCAGCTAATGTTTCTGAATCGCATATTCAGTTCGTCTCGTTTTGACCTAATGTGCCTCTTCCAGGTAAGCCCCCTGTCCAGGTGCATACCGAGGTAACGGACAGAGTCACAGCTTGGCAATACATTGTCGCCCATTTTTACCGGAACACAATTTCCCCTCCTCAGCGTAAATGTGATGTGTACAGATTTAGTAGTACTAGCTTTGATTCTCCAATTCTGGATCCATTCGTTGACCTTATCAAGGTTATTTTGCAAGACGGCAGATGCTGCGATTGGATCCTCGCTGCCTGCGAGAATTGCGGTGTTGTCAGCAAATATAGCCGTAGTTACGCCTTGTGTTTCTGGGAGGTCAGCAGTGTATATTGTATATAAGACAGGACCAAGGACAGATCCCTGTGGGACTCCCGCCATTATACCTTGTATGGTCGACAGCTCTCCGTCCTCTCTCACCCGGAAGATTCTGTTTGTGAGATATGACTCAATAAGAAGATAGTAACTGTGCGGTAGAGACGCTTTTATTTTATAGAGAAGTCCTTTATGCCATACCTTATCGAAGGCAGCCTGAATGTCCAAAAATACAGCGGAGCAGTATTCCTTTCTTTCAAAGGATTCTCTTATCTTGTCACAAACCCGGTGCACTTGTTACACTGTAGAATGCTGTTGTCTGAAACCAAACTGGTGTTTACGTATCACCAGGTTTTGGTTGAGAATGGGTGATACTCTGGTCAGGAGGATCCTCTCGAAAATCTTGGACAACACAGGCAAAAGACTTATTGGTCTATACGATGACGCGTCTTCGGGGGGCTTCCCTGGCTTGTGTATCATTGTTACTATGGATACCTTCCATAATCTGGGAAAATATTGTACTCTAAGTACCCCGTTGCAAAGGACGACCATAAAAGGCAGTGCTCTCCTGGGTAGTTGCATAATAATTTCTTTTGTGATGAGATCAAAACCTGGGGCTTTTTTGTTTTGTAGTCCATTGATGGTCCTCTTCAGTTCTCTAACTGTGACTGGCTTTGGTGGCAAAGATAGTTTTAGGTCCTGCTGCAGTGTACACTCGACGTCGTTTTCAAATGCTTCATTGTTGCCTTCATTGGGTGTAAAGATGGCGGCCAAGTGTTTGGCAAACAAGTTGGCTCTTTCTTTACCTGTCTTAGTCCAGCCAGACAGAGATCTAATGGGGCATTTATATTGTTGTGGCCTGTTTAACGCCTTTGTAAGCTTCCAGAGCGAGTATTCTGACGATTTTGTGGCAGTAAGACTTTCTAATTTGCTTTGCAGTGTGGTGTTGTTAAGACTATCTATTGAGTTTTTCAACGTTCTAATAGCTTTTTTGAGAGCAGTTTTATCATTTTTGTGTCTAGTTTGGTGTCATATTCGACGCAATCTTCTCTTCAGTAGTATTTGGCGTCTAATCTCAAGAGGTACATTCCCAACCACTTGGCAATTTGTTTCCTGTTTTAAAGGGGTGTTAATCCAGCAGGCTTTTTGTATGAGTTGAGTTAAATATTGGGTTGCGTCATCTATTTCATCAGGTGTTTTTAAGGAGACTTTCAGCTCTATGTTTTCATCAATGTACTCTCTGAAGCCTTCCCAGTCAGTAAAACTATTGCACAAGGCTTCAGGCCTCTAATAGGTAATGATAGACGTACTAATAGTCAGGAAAACAGGAGTGTGGTCAGAACTACCATCCAGACATAATTCAACCTTCATGTAATTTGCTGAGAGTCCCATAATCACGAAGAAGTCCCGTAGATCTGGTTTTTTATGCGGATCTGTGGGCCAGTAGGTTGGTTCTCCTGATGAGACACAGTTAAGGTTGTTTTCATCAAGGCTTAGTTTTAGTTGCCTGCCCCTAGTTGTTGTTAGCCTTGAGCCCCAATATGTATTTTTCGCGTTCCAGTCACCACCAGCCACAAATCTTCCCCCCAATGTTGAGAAGTATTCTGTGAAGTGTGTTGCACCAATTGTATATCTCGGTGGACAGTATATTGAAGACAGGTTGAGCCGTCCACAACTGCTTTCCACTGCAATGATCGTAGCCTAGATGTGTGTGTGTATGTATAGGAGCCCTAAGGAACTCTTCAGAAGAAACACCCACTCCTCAGTGATGCATACATATATTTCAGAATTTAAAGTGATGTAAGAAAAGATCAGTTTGACTTTCTTTCATTTTTTATTTTTTAAAGGGAACTCGGGTTATTGTGTTGGGGATTTTTTATTTTTATTTAATTTTTATTTTATACTGTTTATAGTTACACACTTATTTTAATGTAGATTTGTTAAGTTTTTAATATATAGATTTCAGTGGAAGTTTTTAAATTTATATTTTATGTAAAGATTACATTTAAGGTCATGCTTTTATTTTACTTACTTACTGATTACTATATTTTGTTTCTATAAATAATATTGTTAATATTATTAACAATATTATTTATAGTGTTCTATAAATATGTCTAAAACACTTGCCCGTACCTTACACTTCATACAAAAAAACAAATGTGAAGAATTAGACTCGTTCTCTCACGTTTAATAATATTATGTTTGAATAATATTAAAACACTATCATAAACGTCGACTTCGATCGTCGTAATAATGTTACTTGGAAGAGAATCATTCTATGAATGTTTTTTCTTTTTACGCTCAGATTATTCACTCTATTTTTTCAAAAATATCGTAATTTTCAATAAATTATATTTCCAATTTCTGTGTTTTGCAGCCTTTGACTTTGCAAATTTTAAATGACACTGATCTCTTAAAAAGCTCTAGAATTTCTTGATAAATATAAAAAGACATAATGTGAATCATTTGCCACGGAAATTACAGTTTTCGGTCCACTTTCAGAGACGAATTAGAGGTCTTCGTGTAGGTACTATATATAGACCTTGCTTTGCCTTGAACTGCCTCGTTGATTTAGTGGTTGACGTGTGCGACTGCTGGTCAAGAGGTCCCGGCTTCGAATCCCGGGTCGGGCCAAAAAGTGTTATTGAGTTTTTCTGATTATAGAAATACTTAATAACAGCTTGGAGTTTAGAAGTTGGGTCTTAACCCCCGTGCTTCGGAGCACACCTAAGCCGTCGGTCCTACCGGAGAACATCTCTTCCCGGTCGTGACGGTTAAGCGTCCCATCTGATTATGAGAGTAAGGAAACAGAGAGTGCACCTGTGTTAGCGATTAATCGACGAATAATTATTGTAAGAAATGGCCAATCATCATCATTACTATCTATGAAACGAATAGTCAGTCAAATAATGAGAGTGAGTAATGTGTGTAATGGAGTGTCTGTCAACTAATGAATTAGAACGCACAAACACGTAGATGCCGTAATACTTAAATATTTTTAAATTATTGTACGTACTTAAAGCAATGGATGATTTCTAACATTGATTAAAACCTTTTTCTTTATGATGTATTGAAATCCTTAATGATTAACTTTAATTTGTACGGTGTTTTGTTGTCTCACTTTAATGGATTTTATGTAGATACTTAAAAACATTAAAAAAAAAAAATTACTGAATTACGACGGCCTCTCGGACCGGGGCCCTTATTGGTCGGGTGCCCGTGGCATTTTGCTAGCCCTGCCACCCTGTAGTTACGCCACTGTACTTTGTACTGTACTTTTAGCTCGTTTCATATTTAAGAATGTTTCTAGACCAGTAGATAATTTTAGAATTGTTTGATTCGGACATTGCATTCAAAAGTATTACGAATTTAAAACTGCCAATCTTATTTTACTTATTTAAAAATAAACGCGACCGCACCGCAAAGGCACCGCGACGAAGGAGAGCGCTTTTCTCCTGGGCAATAAAGGTTTATGGATAAAAACATACAATTTTCTATGTAAACTATACACCCCTCGATCATATCAGATTGATATCAGTGATTACATAACTTGAATAGCATTCCTCATAGATCACTTTCTTTTGTGGCCTTGTCGTGTATTGTAAGAAAAAAGTTACCAACAGTACTAAATACTACTCGTAAACTATATTGTACACTTATCTAACGTTATATTTTTACATATGTCTGCTTAGAGTACTGACAATAAAAAACTAAATGTCTAGTAATGGTTATAAACTAATCTTACAACACCAACACTGACTTACATACACATACATGTTACATACGTATATACCTTCTATAAAAGATGAATGAACACAGGTCGCTTCGAACGAAATCCTAGTCTCCTGTTCTAAGTGAAACATTCAATAGTCTACGAACAGAAATTAAAATAACGAGGCATATTAAATAATATATATACACTATAATAGTGTCTAAACGTGTATCTTACATACTCAGGTTGCTCTGTAGAAGTAAATAACAAATTAAACAATTGTTTTTTAAAAAAAGTATCATGTTTATTGACACAGTTACATTGCAAAGGCACCTACCTACTCACAGTCCAATAATAATTGTATTTGAAACTATCGTCTTAAAACTTATAAGAAAAATTACTGTAGGTAGTAGAGTCACGCTGATTTCAGCACGAACGGGCCGGCTCGACTGGGGCGGTACTACGCTCGCACAGAAAATCAACGCAAAATGACAGCGATCGTGCTGTCGTATTTCGTTGGTGAGTGCGAGACCGAAGGCCCGAGGATGCAGAAGCATCAATAGCCCGCCATGGTGTGGGTCACATCACACGCCATGCTTTCCATCAGGCAGAGTAGAGTCATTGTGGCAGAGCCACACATTAAAAAAAATTACGCAGCACAAAGTGGCGGAGGCGGAGGAGCATAAGGTTGAGAAATTGGCAGCTGATTCCATACATAACCAGGGCTTGCCCGCTCTCCGCAAAACTTCAGCAGTACCAGACTCAATGCGGCACGAGCGTCTTCACATGGTGAATGTCCGTTTATTCCACGCTGTACAATGCACCCGAGGAACTCCTCCGAGATGGCTCGCAGTGATCGCCGCATGGGAAAGCCTCGTGCGTGAGGGTACAACGAGCAAGTGTCAATCACAGCACCATGCAACAATTTCAGTGCTCGCAGATCATTCTCCAACCCATGTCCAACAAGGATCGTGTCTGTGCCAACAAAACGAAGTATATCATTTTGTACGTCTCTCAGCGTCTTAGATGCACGCGCTAAGTCGCGCGGCCTGATCCCCGAAAAACGGGTGTTGTAGTCGACTACAGGAGAACTCGGCTTTACAATGGCTTGATACACAAGTCGGCCATCAATGCCAATGACCGCAACACTCGCTAATTCCAATCCAGCCGTTGTGTAGCACATTTCTGTGTCCAATGCATAGACACCGCCGCGAGGAGAGCGAGCACGTACGTAACCATCTAGTGGTCCATTTATGCCTGGGCGAGTTCCACTCCATACATGGTAAATGGCTAAACTGCATCCTTTGGAACCCCAGAGTAACTGGCAACACTCGTAACGGTAGTCCTTACTCAAACGTCCCCAATGATAGAGACACGGTTCGTTATTGTCCATTTTACCATCCTGAGTCATAAGAAACTTTTCATCGCAACGCACACAGAGATATCTGTCAGAACGCGGAGTCGAACCCCACGACCCATTACCGCTGTCGCATTGAGAGGCAGGCACAAATTCTGGAGCGTTCACATCCCACGTAGTCACCGGCAACGGCCTCACCTTTGGTGGTGTATTCAAATATACTACTGCTTTCGTTGACGTTGGTTCCATTTGGATGGGATATCCTAATGTCCACATGTCCTTTGGTGACAAAACATAAGGACGGAGAGCTTCCAATATTTGTTCAGAGTAGCATATGTTCAGGGGCATCGCTGGCAGCGACGGCGGTTGGCGTCGATCACGAGGGTCGAACCGGCAAGTCGCAGCGCTAACAGAGTCCACCGTTGCGATGCTCTCTTCATTACAATAATTGAGCGATTGTATACCGTTGCGATGCATACTTGTTAAATAGTTTTAGTCTAGCTGAAGCCAAGAAGTAGGTGCGTTCCCAAGTGCTCTCGCAAGAATAATGATGGAATTTTGGACGGGCTACTTTATATATCTAATTTTACGCAGGTAGGTGTCATTCATTAAGGGGACGTGCCTGTCGATCGCTCTGTTGTAATGATTGTGATTAGTTAATAATGAATATAATACAATAACAATAAATACAAATGATGGCTGGTTCATTTAGGTGCATACATTTTACTAATGAGTGGTGTGATGTACCTAGTAGGTACTATTTTAGCATACTAGTAGGTATATAATTACAGTAATCCTCATTTCCAATATATATTCAGCAGAATGGACCGCCAGTCTTTTGTTGAGTTCCTTTCTAAGTCAATCCTTTATATGGCGATCCTGCCTAAACGCGCTTCATAAACATTTATGTGTAAGTACATGATTTTAACACGACCAACACGTGTTATTGTAATTAAAAATGGGTAATTAAATAAATAAATTAAATGGAATTATTTAGAAAAAGCGTAATATTTAAATGAGATGACGAGTGTCAAAAATCATTTGAATTGTTAAAAGAAATAATCACTTCCTATCCTGTATTTCCTGTATTTTTCAGAACCAAATCAGTTTATTTTATAAACAGACGCCTCAGTACACGCCATAGGCGCAGTCCTGTGTAATAATAGTAATATTGTAGACCTGTGGCATACGTTAGCAAAAGTTTGAACTGAGCAGAGAATTGAGAATTAGAGAGAAATAATTGCTTGCCATATTTGGGTAGTTGAACACTTTAGACCTTATAATATACGATTGTGTATATATTAATTCAAACAGATCATCATTTTCATCTTCACTAACCTAATGATCATGATCAGCTGCTGGTCTTATTGATTACTAGTTGAACCCCGCGGTTATTGTTGTACCGCTGGTAACGCCGCGGGACAAAGCTAGTGTAAAGAAAGTAGCCTAAGTTACTCCCTGGATCATCAGCTACCTGCCACTGAAAGTTCAGTCAAAATCGCTCTAGCCGTTCCAGAGATTACCAGGAACAAACACAGTCGGACAGACCGACAGACAAACGGTGTAAAAAAAATGTTGGTACATGTATCGTGTATACATACGTATGCATTTATGTTAAAGCGGTTATTTTAATATTACAAACAGACACTCCAATTTTTTTTATTTGTATATATTAGCAAAACTTCAGTATTTTTAAAATTTGTATAATGTCCGTTTACTCATAAATTATACTTAGGAGATATCAGTACAAATATTGGTACTTAACTAAATATCACACCGCATTTGAAAATAATACTTATTTGATTTTATGACCATATAAGCAATGATGTACAAATGATTTTTAGATTTTAACATAGATTGTATTACGATGGTATCATTACCTAATGACCAAATGATAGTCTGAAACAAATAAATGAGTAAAGCATCGTACAGTGACTCAGTTATCATGTTTTTTTTGGTACTTATCTGCAATCAGTCACAAACTATAAGCAGATTTGTTTCCAGTCATTGTGTCATGTCTAAGTGCCTCCTCAGCAGGAGATCCCTAATCCTTCACCATCTGTCACCAAGGCTTTGAATATCATGGCGTTTTAGTCGTTTAGTGTAGCCGATAGTTGCCAACACGGTAGCCAGATCATTTGGGTGATTTTCCAACCGCGTTTTATATTTCTTTCCAGTTAGTGTTAACTCTTCCTTTACAGTATTTATGTTCAGAGCTTCATGGATCTCTGCATTTGTAATGAACCATGGTGCATTTGAAATGGTTCTAAGGATACCATTTTGTAGCTTTTGCATTATCTGTAAATTGGATTCGCTGGCACTTCCCCACAGCTGTGCGCCATACACCCATATTGTCTTTAGGATCATTTTATATATCAACAGTTTGTTGTCGACTGAAAGTTAGGAGTTTCGTCCCATCAACCAGCTAATGTTTCTGAATCGCATATTCAGTTCGTCTCGTTTTGACCTAATGTGCCTCTTCCAGGTAAGCCCCCTGTCCAGGTGCATACCGAGGTAACGGACAGAGTCACAGCTTGGCAATACATTGTCGCCCATTTTTACCGGAACACAATTTCCCCTCCTCAGCGTAAATGTGATGTGTACAGATTTAGTAGTACTAGCTTTGATTCTCCAATTCTGGATCCATTCGTTGACCTTATCAAGGTTATTTTGCAAGACGGCAGATGCTGCGATTGGATCCTCGCTGCCTGCGAGAATTGCGGTGTTGTCAGCAAATATAGCCGTAGTTACGCCTTGTGTTTCTGGGAGGTCAGCAGTGTATATTGTATATAAGACAGGACCAAGGACAGATCCCTGTGGGACTCCCGCCATTATACCTTGTATGGTCGACAGCTCTCCGTCCTCTCTCACCCGGAAGATTCTGTTTGTGAGATATGACTCAATAAGAAGATAGTAACTGTGCGGTAGAGACGCTTTTATTTTATAGAGAAGTCCTTTATGCCATACCTTATCGAAGGCAGCCTGAATGTCCAAAAATACAGCGGAGCAGTATTCCTTTCTTTCAAAGGATTCTCTTATCTTGTCACAAACCCGGTGCACTTGTTACACTGTAGAATGCTGTTGTCTGAAACCAAACTGGTGTTTACGTATCACCAGGTTTTGGTTGAGAATGGGTGATACTCTGGTCAGGAGGATCCTCTCGAAAATCTTAGCCCGAACACAAAGTTTCATGTTTCGATCTTCAAAAATGACAGACTTCCAGACTAACCTATATGCGAAATGTCAACCCCTACTTCACCCCTTAGGGGTAGAATATTCATAAACGCTTAAATAGGTATCTACTCATTTTTAATCAGTAGCCCAAAAATAAAGTTCCATGCTTCTTACTTAAAAAATTACGAAGTTCCATACAAACTTTCAACCCCTATTTCACCCCCTTAGGGGTAGAATACCAAGAAACGCTTAAATACGTATGAACTCATTTTTAGTCCTTAGCACATGAATAAAGTAACATGTTTCTAACTTAAAAAATGACGAACTTCCATCCAAACTTTCAACCCCTATTTCACCCCCTTAGGGGTAGAATACCAAGAAACGCTTAAATACTTATTAACTCATTTTTAGTCCCTAGCACGTGAATAAAGTAACATGTTTCTAACTTTAAAAATGGCGAACTTTCATATAAACTTTTAACTCCTATTTCACCCCTTAGGGGTAGAATATCAAGAAACGCTTAAATACGTATTAACTCAATTTTAGTCAGTAGCCCGAACACAAAGTTTCATGTTTCGAACTTCAAAAATGACAGACTTCCAGACTAACCTATATGCGAAATGTCAACCCCTATTTCACCCCTTAGGGGTAGAATATTCATAAACGCTTAAATAGGTATCTACTCATTTTTATTCAGTAGCCCAAAAATAAAGTTTCATGCTTCTTACTTAAAAAATGCCGAACTACCATACAAACTTTCAACCCCTATTTCACCCCCTCAGGGGTAGAATACCAAGAAACGCTTTAATACGTATTAACTCATTTTTAGTCCTTAGCGTATAAATAAAGTTACATGTTTCTAACTTAAAAAATGACGAACTTCCATACAAACTTTCAACCCCTATTTCACCTCTTAGGGGTAGAATATTCAGAAACGCTCAAATACGTCTCTACTCTTTTTAAATCAGTAACACATAAATAAAGTTTCATGTTTCAGACTTCAAAAATGACGGACTTCCAGACTAACCTATGTACGAAATGTCAACCCCTATTTCACCCCTTAGGGGTTGAATATTCAAAAACGCTGAAATACGTGTTTACTCATATTTAATCAGCAGCCCAAAAGTAAAGTTTCAGGTTTCTAACTTAAAAAATGACGGACTTCCATACAAACTTTCAACCCCTATTTCACCCCCTTAGGGGTAGAAATTCCAAAATTCCTTTCTTAGTGCGTGTCTACTCAATAAAAGGATCCTACTCACCAAATTTCATAGCCCTAACTATCATAGTTTACGCTCGGCGATGATGAATCAGTCAGTCAGTCAGTCAGTCAGTCAGTCAGTCAGTCAGTCAGTCAGTCAGGACTTACTATTTTATAAGTATAGATAGATTAACTAATCACAATCATTACAACAGAGCGATCGACAGGCACGTCCCCTTAATGAATGACACCTACCTGCGTAAAATTAGATATATAAAGTAGCCCGTCCAAAATTCCATCATTATTCTTGCGAGAGCACTTGGGAACGCACCTACTTCTTGGCTTCAGCTAGACTAAAACTATTTAACAAGTATGCATTGCAACGGTATACAATCGCTCAATTATTGTAATGAAGAGAGCATCGCAACGGTGGACTCTGTTAGCGCTGCGACTTGCCGGTTCGACCCTCGTGATCGACGCCAACCGCCGTCGCTGCCAGCGATGCCCCTGAACATATGCTACTCTGAAGAAATATTGGAAGCTCTCCGTCCTTATGTTTTGTCACCAAAGGACATGTGGGCAGTAGGATATCCCATCCAAATGGAACCAACGTCAACGAAAGCAGTAGTATATTTGAATACACCACCAAGGGTGAGGCCGTTGCCGGTGACTACGTGGGATGTGAACGCTCCAGAATTTGTGCCTGCCTCTCAATGCGACAGCGGTAATGGGTCGTGGGGTTCGACTCCGCGTTCTGACAGATATCTCTGTGTGCGTTGCGATGAAAAGTTTCTTATGACTCAGGATGGTAAAATGGACAATAACGAACCGTGTCTCTATCATTGGGGACGTTTGAGTAAGGACTACCGTTACGAGTGTTGCCAGTTACTCTGGGGTTCCAAAGGATGCAATTTAGCCATTTACCATGTATGGAGTGGAACTCGCCCAGGCATAAATGGACCACTAGATGGCTACGTACGTGCTCGCTCTCCTCGCGGCGGTGTCTATGCATTGGACACAGAAATGTGCTACACAACGGCTGGATTAGAATTAGCGAGTGTTGCGGTCATTGGCATTGATGGCCGACTTGTGTATCAAGCCATTGTAAAGCCGAGTTCTCCTGTAGTCGACTACAACACCCGTTTTTCGGGGATCAGGCCGCGCGACTTAGCGCGTGCATCTAAGACGCTGAGAGACGTACAAAATGATATACTTCGTTTTGTTGGCACAGACACGATCCTTGTTGGACATGGGTTGGAGAATGATCTGCGAGCACTGAAATTGTTGCATGGTGCTGTGATTGACACTTGCTCGTTGTACCCTCACGCACGAGGCTTTCCCATGCGGCGATCACTGCGAGCCATCTCGGAGGAGTTCCTCGGGTGCATTGTACAGCGTGGAATAAACGGACATTCACCATGTGAAGACGCTCGTGCCGCATTGAGTCTGGTACTGCTGAAGGTTTGCGGAGAGCGGGCAAGCCCTGGTTATGTATGGAATCAGCTGCCAATTTCTCAACCTTATGCTCCTCCGCCTCCGCCACTTTGTGCTGCGTAATTTTTTTTAATGTGTGGCTCTGCCACAATGACTCTACTCTGCCTGATGGAAAGCATGGCGTGTGATGTGACCCACACCATGGCGGGCTATTGATGCTTCTGCATCCTCGGGCCTTCGGTCTCGCACTCACCAACGAAATACGACAGCACGATCGCTGTCATTTTGCGTTGATTTTCTGTGCGAGCGTAGTACCGCCCCAGTCGAGCCGGCCCGTTCGTGCTGAAATCAGCGTGACTCTACTACCTACAGTAATTTTTCTTATAAGTTTTAAGACGATAGTTTCAAATACAATTATTATTGGACTGTGAGTAGGTAGGTGCCTTTGCAATGTAACTGTGTCAATAAACATGATACTTTTTTTAAAAAAAATTGTTTAATTTGTTATTTACTTGTACAGAGCAACCTGAGTATGTAAGATACACGTTTAGACACTATTATAGTGTATATATATTATTTAATATGCCTCGTTATTTTAATTTCTGTTCGTAGACTATTGAATGTTTCACTTAGAACAGGAGACTAGGATTTCGTTCGAAGCGACCTGTGTTCATTCATCTTTTATCGAAGGTATATACGTATGTAACATGTATGTGTATGTAAGTCAGTGTTGGTGTTGTAAGATTAGTTTATAACCATTACTAGACATTTAGTTTTTTATTGTCAGTACTCTAAGCAGACATATGTAAAAATATATCATTAGATAAGTGTACAATATAGTTTACGAGTAGTATTTAGTACTGTTGGTAACTTTTTTCTTACGATACACGACAAGGCCACAAAAGAAAGTGATGTATATGAGGAATGCTATTAAAGTTATGTAATCACTGATATCAATCTGATATGATCGAGGGGTGTATAGTTTACATAGAAAGTTGTATGTTTTTATCCATAAACCTTTATTGCCCAGGAGAAAAGCGCTCTCCTTCGTCGCGGTGCCTTTGCGGTGCGGTCGCGTTTATTTTTAAATAAGTAAAATAAGATTGGCAGTTTTAAATTCGTAATACTTTTGAATGGAATGTCCGAATCAAACAATTCTAAAATTATCTACTGGTCTAGAGACATTCTTAAATATAAAAGTACAATGGCGTAACTAAAGGTGGCAGGGCTAGCAAAATGCCACGGGCCCCCAATATAAAAATACCCAATATCTGCAAATATATGTGATGGGAAGAAAATGAGGATGGAAAACCGAATGTCAGCACATTTACCCAAATAGGGTGGTGAAAATCTAACCATTTAAGTAACAATATTATTTATAGAAACAAAATATAGTAATCAGTAAGTAAGTAAAATAAAAGCATGACCTTAAATGTAATCTATACATAAAATATAAATTTAAAAACTTCCACTGAAATCTATATATTAAAAACTTAACCAAATCTACATTAAAATAAGTGTGTAACTATAAAGAGTATAAAATAAAAATTAAATAAAAATAAAAAATCCCCAACACAATAACCCAAGTTCCCTTTAAAAAATAAAAACATGAAAGAAAGTCAATCTTAAAGTAACTAAGTGTGTACGAGTATTAATAAGTCTAAAAAAATACATGGCGCTGGGGGACCGCTCCTACTTACCTTGACTAACTTGACTTTAAATAAGTAGAAGCGTCCCCCATCGTTTAGAATTATATATCGCATAGTATCTAAAGCTATATTACTATAAACTGTATATTTACGACTAGCTGAACTCCGTGGTGTTACCCGCGGTACAAAATCAACCTCTGGTAACGTCCCGGGGTAAAACTAGTCTAAAAATGTAGCTTAAGTTAATTCCTATATCACCAACTATGTGCCAGGAAAAGTCCCGTCAAAATCGATTCTGCTGTTACAGAAATTAGCCGGAACAAACAGACTGACTAAAGAAAATTATTATTTTGATATATTTACCGTGTATGCATACATTTAGTAAAAAACGGTTATTTTAATGTTACACACAGACCTTCCAATTTTATTTATTTCTACAGATAATGTCAACACTATACCCAACCGTCAATGCTCACCCGCGCTTAGAAAGCAATGGATGATTTTTAACATTGATCAAAATCTTTTTGTTTATGATGTATTGAAATCTTTAATGATTAACTTTAATTTGTACGGTGTTTTGTTGTCTCACTTTAATGGATTTTATGTAGATACGGCCTCTCGGACAGGGGCCCTTATTGGTCGGGGGCCCGTGGCATTTTGCTAGCCCTGCCACCTTTAGTTACGCCATTGTACTTTTATATTTAAGAATGTCTCTAGACCAGTAGATAATTTTAGAATTGTTTGATTCGGACATTCCATTCAAAAGTATTACGAATTTAAAACTGCCAATCTTATTTTACTTATTTAAAAATAAACGCGACCGCACCGCAAAGGCACCGCGACGAAGGAGAGCGCTTTTCGCCTGGGCAATAAAGGTTTAAAAACATACAATTTTCTATGTAAACTATACACCCCTCGATCATATCAGATTGATATCAGTGATTCTATAACTTTAATAGCATTCCTCATAGATCACTTTCTTTTGTGGCCTTGTCGTGTATTGTAAGAAAAAAGGTACCAACAGTACTAAATACTACCCGTAAACTACATTGTACACTTATCTAATGATATATTTTTACATATGTCTGCTTAGAGTACTGACAATAAAAAACTAAATGTCTAGTAATGGTTATAAACTAATCTTACAACACCAACACTGACTTACATACACATACATGTTACATACGTATATACCTTCTATAAAAGATGAATGAACACAGGTCGCTTCGAACGAAATCCTAGTCTCCTGTTCTAAGTGAAACATTCAATAGTCTACGAACAGAAATTAAAATAACGAGGCATATTAAATAATATATATACACTATAATAGTGTCTAAACGTGTATCTTACATACTCAGGTTGCTCTGTAGAAGTAAATAACAAATTAAACAATTGTTTTTAAAAAAAGTATCATGTTTATTGACACAGTTACATTGCAAAGGCACCTACCTACTCACAGTCCAATAATAATTGTATTTGAAACTATCGTCTTAAAACTTATAAGAAAAATTACTGTAGGTAGTAGAGTCACGCTGATTTCAGCACGAACGGGCCGGCTCGACTGGGGCGGTACTACGCTCGCACAGAAAATCAACGCAAAATGACAGCGATCGTGCTGTCGTATTTCGTTGGTGAGTGCGAGACCGAAGGCCCGAGGATGCAGAAGCATCAATAGCCCGCCATGGTGTGGGTCACATCACACGCCATGCTTTCCATCAGGCAGAGTAGAGTCATTGTGGCAGAGCCACACATTAAAAAAAATTACGCAGCACAAAGTGGCGGAGGCGGAGGAGCATAAGGTTGAGAAATTGGCAGCTGATTCCATACATAACCAGGGCTTGCCCGCTCTCCGCAAAACTTCAGCAGTACCAGACTCAATGCGGCACGAGCGTCTTCACATGGTGAATGTCCGTTTATTCCACGCTGTACAATGCACCCGAGGAACTCCTCCGAGATGGCTCGCAGTGATCGCCGCATGGGAAAGCCTCGTGCGTGAGGGTACAACGAGCAAGTGTCAATCACAGCACCATGCAACAATTTCAGTGCTCGCAGATCATTCTCCAACCCATGTCCAACAAGGATCGTGTCTGTGCCAACAAAACGAAGTATATCATTTTGTACGTCTCTCAGCGTCTTAGATGCACGCGCTAAGTCGCGCGGCCTGATCCCCGAAAAACGGGTGTTGTAGTCGACTACAGGAGAACTCGGCTTTACAATGGCTTGATACACAAGTCGGCCATCAATGCCAATGACCGCAACACTCGCTAATTCTAATCCAGCCGTTGTGTAGCACATTTCTGTGTCCAATGCATAGACACCGCCGCGAGGAGAGCGAGCACGTACGTAGCCATCTAGTGGTCCATTTATGCCTGGGCGAGTTCCACTCCATACATGGTAAATGGCTAAATTGCATCCTTTGGAACCCCAGAGTAACTGGCAACACTCGTAACGGTAGTCCTTACTCAAACGTCCCCAATGATAGAGACACGGTTCGTTATTGTCCATTTTACCATCCTGAGTCATAAGAAACTTTTCATCGCAACGCACACAGAGATATCTGTCAGAACGCGGAGTCGAACCCCACGACCCATTACCGCTGTCGCATTGAGAGGCAGGCACAAATTCTGGAGCGTTCACATCCCACGTAGTCACCGGCAACGGCCTCACCTTTGGTGGTGTATTCAAATATACTACTGCTTTCGTTGACGTTGGTTCCATTTGGATGGGATATCCTAATGTCCACATGTCCTTTGGTGACAAAACATAAGGACGGAGAGCTTCCAATATTTGTTCAGAGTAGCATATGTTCAGGGGCATCGCTGGCAGCGACGGCGGTTGGCGTCGATCACGAGGGTCGAACCGGCAAGTCGCAGCGCTAACAGAGTCCACCGTTGCGATGCTCTCTTCATTACAATAATTGAGCGATTGTATACCGTTGCGATGCATACTTGTTAAATAGTTTTAGTCTAGCTGAAGCCAAGAAGTAGGTGCGTTCCCAAGTGCTCTCGCAAGAATAATGATGGAATTTTGGACGGGCTACTTTATATATCTAATTTTACGCAGGTAGGTGTCATTCATTAAGGGGACGTGCCTGTCGATCGCTCTGTTGTAATGATTGTGATTAGTTAATAATGAATATAATACAATAACAATAAATACAAATGATGGCTGGTTCATTTAGGTGCATACATTTTACTAATGAGTGGTGTGATGTACCTAGTAGGTACTATTTTAGCATACTAGTAGGTATATAATTACAGTAATCCTCATTTCCAATATATATTCAGCAGAATGGACCGCCAGTCTTTTGTTGAGTTCCTTTCTAAGTCAATCCTTTATATGGCGATCCTGCCTAAACGCGCTTCATAAACATTTATGTGTAAGTACATGATTTTAACACGACCAACACGTGTTATTGTAATTAAAAATGGGTAATTAAACAAATAAATTAAATGGAATTATTTAGAAAAAGCGTAATATTTAAATGAGATGACGAGTGTCAAAAATCATTTGAATTGTTAAAAGAAATAATCACTTCCTATCCTGTATTTCCTGTATTTTTCAGAACCAAATCAGTTTATTTTATAAACAGACGCCTCAGTACACGCCATAGGCGCAGTCCTGTGTAATAATAGTAATATTGTAGACCTGTGGCATACGTTAGCAAAAGTTTGAACTGAGCAGAGAATTGAGAATTAGAGAGAAATAATTGCTTGCCATATTTGGGTAGTTGAACACTTTAGACCTTATAATATACGATTGTGTATATATTAATTCAAACAGATCATCATTTTCATCTTCACTAACCTAATGATCATGATCAGCTGCTGGTCTTATTGATTACTAGTTGAACCCCGCGGTTATTGTTGTACCGCTGGTAACGCCGCGGGACAAAGCTAGTGTAAAGAAAGTAGCCTAAGTTACTCCCTGGATCATCAGCTACCTGCCACTGAAAGTTCAGTCAAAATCGCTCTAGCCGTTCCAGAGATTACCAGGAACAAACACAGTCGGACAGACCGACAGACAAACGGTGTAAAAAAAATGTTGGTACATGTATCGTGTATACATACGTATGCATTTATGTTAAAGCGGTTATTTTAATATTACAAACAGACACTCCAATTTTTTTTATTTGTATATATTAGCAAAACTTCAGTATTTTTAAAATTTGTATAATGTCCGTTTACTCATAAATTATACTTAGGAGATATCAGTACAAATATTGGTACTTAACTAAATATCACACCGCATTTGAAAATAATACTTATTTGATTTTATGACCATATAAGCAATGATGTACAAATGATTTTTAGATTTTAACATAGATTGTATTACGATGGTATCATTACCTAATGACCAAATGATAGTCTGAAACAAATAAATGAGTAAAGCATCGTACAGTGACTCAGTTATCATGTTTTTTTTGGTACTTATCTGCAATCAGTCACAAACTATAAGCAGATTTGTTTCCAGTCATTGTGTCATGTCTAAGTGCCTCCTCAGCAGGAGATCCCTAATCCTTCACCATCTGTCACCAAGGCTTTGAATATCATGGCGTTTTAGTCGTTTAGTGTAGCCGATAGTTGCCAACACGGTAGCCAGATCATTTGGGTGATTTTCCAACCGCGTTTTATATTTCTTTCCAGTTAGTGTTAACTCTTCCTTTACAGTATTTATGTTCAGAGCTTCATGGATCTCTGCATTTGTAATGAACCATGGTGCATTTGAAATGGTTCTAAGGATACCATTTTGTAGCTTTTGCATTATCTGTAAATTGGATTCGCTGGCACTTCCCCACAGCTGTGCGCCATACACCCATATTGTCTTTAGGATCATTTTATATATCAACAGTTTGTTGTCGACTGAAAGTTAGGAGTTTCGTCCCATCAACCAGCTAATGTTTCTGAATCGCATATTCAGTTCGTCTCGTTTTGACCTAATGTGCCTCTTCCAGGTAAGCCCCCTGTCCAGGTGCATACCGAGGTAACGGACAGAGTCACAGCTTGGCAATACATTGTCGCCCATTTTTACCGGAACACAATTTCCCCTCCTCAGCGTAAATGTGATGTGTACAGATTTAGTAGTACTAGCTTTGATTCTCCAATTCTGGATCCATTCGTTGACCTTATCAAGGTTATTTTGCAAGACGGCAGATGCTGCGATTGGATCCTCGCTGCCTGCGAGAATTGCGGTGTTGTCAGCAAATATAGCCGTAGTTACGCCTTGTGTTTCTGGGAGGTCAGCAGTGTATATTGTATATAAGACAGGACCAAGGACAGATAACTGTGGGACTCCCGCCATTATACCTTGTATGGTCGACAGCTCTCCGTCCTCTCTCACCCGGAAGATTCTGTTTGTGAGATATGACTCAATAAGAAGATAGTAACTGTGCGGTAGAGACGCTTTTATTTTATAGAGAAGTCCTTTATGCCATACCTTATCGAAGGCAGCCTGAATGTCCAAAAATACAGCGGAGCAGTATTCCTTTCTTTCAAAGGATTCTCTTATCTTGTCACAAACCCGGTGCACTTGTTACACTGTAGAATGCTGTTGTCTGAAACCAAACTGGTGTTTACGTATCACCAGGTTTTGGTTGAGAATGGGTGATACTCTGGTCAGGAGGATCCTCTCGAAAATCTTGGACAACACAGGCAAAAGACTTATTGGTCTATACGATGACGCGTCTTCGGGGGGCTTCCCTGGCTTGTGTATCATTGTTACTATGGATACCTTCCATAATCTGGGAAAATATTGTACTCTAAGTACCCCGTTGCAAAGGACGACCAGAAAAGGCAGTGCTCTCCTGGGTAGTTGCATAATAATTTCTTTTGTGATGAGATCAAAACCTGGGGCTTTTTTGTTTTGTAGTCCATTGATGGTCCTCTTCAGTTCTCTAACTGTGACTGGCTTTGGTGGCAAAGATAGTTTTAGGTCCTGCTGCAGTGTACACTCGACGTCGTTTTCAAATGCTTCATTGTTGCCTTCATTGGGTGTAAAGATGGCGGCCAAGTGTTTGGCAAACAAGTTGGCTCTTTCTTTACCTGTCTTAGTCCAGCCAGACAGAGATCTAATGGGGCATTTATATTGTTGTGGCCTGTTTAACGCCTTTGTAAGCTTCCAGAGCGAGTATTCTGACGATTTTGTGGCAGTAAGACTTTCTAATTTGCTTTGCAGTGTGGTGTTGTTTAGACTATCTATTGAGTTTTTCAACGTTCTAATAGCTTTTTTGAGAGCAGTTTTATCATTTTTGTGTCTAGTTTGGTGTCATATTCGACGCAATCTTCTCTTCAGTAGTATTTGGCGTCTAATCTCAAGAGGTACATTCCCAACCACTTGGCAATTTGTTTCCTGTTTTAAAGGGGTGTTAATCCAGCAGGCTTTTTGTATGAGTTGAGTTAAATATTGGGTTGCGTCATCTATTTCATCAGGTGTTTTTAAGGAGACTTTCAGCTCTATGTTTTCATCAATGTACTCTCTGAAGCCTTCCCAGTCAGTAAAACTATTGCACAAGGCTTCAGGCCTCTAATAGGTAATGATAGACGTACTAATAGTCAGGAAAACAGGAGTGTGGTCAGAACTACCATCCAGACATAATTCAACCTTCATGTAATTTGCTGAGAGTCCCATAATCACGAAGAAGTCCCGTAGATCTGGTTTTTTATGCGGATCTGTGGGCCAGTAGGTTGGTTCTCCTGATGAGACACAGTTAAGGTTGTTTTCATCAAGGCTTAGTTTTAGTTGCCTGCCCCTAGTTGTTGTTAGCCTTGAGCCCCAATATGTATTTTTCGCGTTCCAGTCACCACCAGCCACAAATCTTCCCCCCAATGTTGAGAAGTATTCTGTGAAGTGTGTTGCACCAATTGTATATCTCGGTGGACAGTATATTGAAGACAGGTTGAGCCGTCCACAACTGCTTTCCACTGCAATGATCGTAGCCTAGATGTGTGTGTGTATGTATAGGAGCCCTAAGGAACTCTTCAGAAGAAACACCCACTCCTCAGTGATGCATACATATATTTCAGAATTTAAAGTGATGTAAGAAAAGATCAGTTTGACTTTCTTTCATTTTTTATTTTTTAAAGGGAACTCGGGTTATTGTGTTGGGGATTTTTTATTTTTATTTAATTTTTATTTTATACTGTTTATAGTTACACACTTATTTTAATGTAGATTTGTTAAGTTTTTAATATATAGATTTCAGTGGAAGTTTTTAAATTTATATTTTATGTAAAGATTACATTTAAGGTCATGCTTTTATTTTACTTACTTACTGATTACTATATTTTGTTTCTATAAATAATATTGTTAATATTATTAACAATATTATTTATAGTGTTCTATAAATATGTCTAAAACACTTGCCCGTACCTTACACTTCATACAAAAAAACAAATGTGAAGAATTAGACTCGTTCTCTCACGTTTAATAATATTATGTTTGAATAATATTAAAACACTATCATAAACGTCGACTTCGATCGTCGTAATAATGTTACTTGGAAGAGAATCATTCTATGAATGTTTTTTCTTTTTACGCTCAGATTATTCACTCTATTTTTTCAAAAATATCGTAATTTTCAATAAATTATATTTCCAATTTCTGTGTTTTGCAGCCTTTGACTTTGCAAATTTTAAATGACACTGATCTCTTAAAAAGCTCTAGAATTTCTTGATAAATATAAAAAGACATAATGTGAATCATTTGCCACGGAAATTACAGTTTTCGGTCCACTTTCAGAGACGAATTAGAGGTCTTCGTGTAGGTACTATATATAGACCTTGCTTTGCCTTGAACTGCCTCGTTGATTTAGTGGTTGACGTGTGCGACTGCTGGTCAAGAGGTCCCGGCTTCGAATCCCGGGTCGGGCCAAAAAGTGTTATTGAGTTTTTCTGATTATAGAAATACTTAATAACAGCTTGGAGTTTAGAAGTTGGGTCTTAACCCCCGTGCTTCGGAGCACACCTAAGCCGTCGGTCCTACCGGAGAACATCCCTTCCCGGTCGTGACGGTTAAGCGTCCCATCTGATTATGAGAGTAAGGAAACAGAGAGTGCACCTGTGTTAGCGATTAATCGACGAATAATTATTGTAAGAAATGGCCAATCATCATCATTACTATCTATGAAACGAATAGTCAGTCAAATAATGAGAGTGAGTAATGTGTGTAATGGAGTGTCTGTCAACTAATGAATTAGAACGCACAAACACGTAGATGCCGTAATACTTAAATATTTTTAAATTATTGTACGTACTTAAAGCAATGGATGATTTCTAACATTGATTAAAACCTTTTTCTTTATGATGTATTGAAATCCTTAATGATTAACTTTAATTTGTACGGTGTTTTGTTGTCTCACTTTAATGGATTTTATGTAGATACTTAAAAACATTAAAGAAAAAAATTTACTGAGCTTACGACGGCCTCTCGGACCGGGGCCCTTATTGGTCGGGTGCCCGTGGCATTTTGCTAGCCCTGCCACCCTGTAGTTACGCCACTGTACTTTGTACTGTACTTTTAGCTCGTTTCATATTTAAGAATGTTTCTAGACCAGTAGATAATTTTAGAATTGTTTGATTCGGACATTGCATTCAAAAGTATTACGAATTTAAAACTGCCAATCTTATTTTACTTATTTAAAAATAAACGCGACCGCACCGCAAAGGCACCGCGACGAAGGAGAGCGCTTTTCTCCTGGGCAATAAAGGTTTATGGATAAAAACATACAATTTTCTATGTAAACTATACACCCCTCGATCATATCAGATTGATATCAGTGATTACATAACTTGAATAGCATTCCTCATAGATCACTTTCTTTTGTGGCCTTGTCGTGTATTGTAAGAAAAAAGTTACCAACAGTACTAAATACTACTCGTAAACTATATTGTACACTTATCTAACGTTATATTTTTACATATGTCTGCTTAGAGTACTGACAATAAAAAACTAAATGTCTAGTAATGGTTATAAACTAATCTTACAACACCAACACTGACTTACATACACATACATGTTACATACGTATATACCTTCTATAAAAGATGAATGAACACAGGTCGCTTCGAACGAAATCCTAGTCTCCTGTTCTAAGTGAAACATTCAATAGTCTACGAACAGAAATTAAAATAACGAGGCATATTAAATAATATATATACACTATAATAGTGTCTAAACGTGTATCTTACATACTCAGGTTGCTCTGTAGAAGTAAATAATAAATTAAACAATTGTTTTTTAAAAAAAGTATCATGTTTATTGACACAGTTACATTGCAAAGGCACCTACCTACTCACAGTCCAATAATAATTGTATTTGAAACTATCGTCTTAAAACTTATAAGAAAAATTACTGTAGGTAGTAGAGTCACGCTGATTTCAGCACGAACGGGCCGGCTCGACTGGGGCGGTACTACGCTCGCACAGAAAATCAACGCAAAATGACAGCGATCGTGCTGTCGTATTTCGTTGGTGAGTGCGAGACCGAAGGCCCGAGGATGCAGAAGCATCAATAGCCCGCCATGGTGTGGGTCACATCACACGCCATGCTTTCCATCAGGCAGAGTAGAGTCATTGTGGCAGAGCCACACATTAAAAAAAATTACGCAGCACAAAGTGGCGGAGGCGGAGGAGCATAAGGTTGAGAAATTGGCAGCTGATTGCATACATAACCAGGGCTTGCCCGCTCTCCGCAAACCTTCAGCAGTACCAGACTCAATGCGGCACGAGCATCTTCACATGGTGAATGTCCGTTTATTCCACGCTGTACAATGCACCCGAGGAACTCCTCCGAGATGGCTCGCAGTGATCGCCGCATGGGAAAGCCTCGTGCGTGAGGGTACAACGAGCAAGTGTCAATCACAGCACCATGCAACAATTTCAGTGCTCGCAGATCATTCTCCAACCCATGTCCAACAAGGATCGTGTCTGTGCCAACAAAACGAAGTATATCATTTTGTACGTCTCTCAGCGTCTTAGATGCACGCGCTAAGTCGCGCGGCCTGATCCCCGAAAAACGGGTGTTGTAGTCGACTACAGGAGAACTCGGCTTTACAATGGCTTGATACACAAGTCGGCCATCAATGCCAATGACCGCAACACTCGCTAATTCCAATCCAGCCGTTGTGTAGCACATTTCTGTGTCCAATGCATAGACACCGCCGCGAGGAGAGCGAGCACGTACGTAGCCATCTAGTGGTCCATTTATGCCTGGGCGAGTTCCACTCCATACATGGTAAATGGCTAAACTGCATCCTTTGGAACCCCAGAGTAACTGGCAACACTCGTAACGGTAGTCCTTACTCAAACGTCCCCAATGATAGAGACACGGTTCGTTATTGTCCATTTTACCATCCTGAGTCATAAGAAACTTTTCATCGCAACGCACACAGAGATATCTGTCAGAACGCGGAGTCGAACCCCACGACCCATTACCGCTGTCGCATTGAGAGGCAGGCACAAATTCTGGAGCGTTCACATCCCACGTAGTCACCGGCAACGGCCTCACCTTTGGTGGTGTATTCAAATATACTACTGCTTTCGTTGACGTTGGTTCCATTTGGATGGGATATCCTAATGTCCACATGTCCTTTGGTGACAAAACATAAGGACGGAGAGCTTCCAATATTTGTTCAGAGTAGCATATGTTCAGGGGCATCGCTGGCAGCGACGGCGGTTGGCGTCGATCACGAGGGTCGAACCGGCAAGTCGCAGCGCTAACAGAGTCCACCGTTGCGATGCTCTCTTCATTACAATAATTGAGCGATTGTATACCGTTGCGATGCATACTTGTTAAATAGTTTTAGTCTAGCTGAAGCCAAGAAGTAGGTGCGTTCCCAAGTGCTCTCGCAAGAATAATGATGGAATTTTGGACGGGCTACTTTATATATCTAATTTTACGCAGGTAGGTGTCATTCATTAAGGGGACGTGCCTGTCGATCGCTCTGTTGTAATGATTGTGATTAGTTAATAATGAATATAATACAATAACAATAAATACAAATGATGGCTGGTTCATTTAGGTGCATACATTTTACTAATGAGTGGTGTGATGTACCTAGTAGGTACTATTTTAGCATACTAGTAGGTATATAATTACAGTAATCCTCATTTCCAATATATATTCAGCAGAATGGACCGCCAGTCTTTTGTTGAGTTCCTTTCTAAGTCAATCCTTTATATGGCGATCCTGCCTAAACGCGCTTCATAAACATTTATGTGTAAGTACATGATTTTAACACGACCAACACGTGTTATTGTAATTAAAAATGGGTAATTAAATAAATAAATTAAATGGAATTATTTAGAAAAAGCGTAATATTTAAATGAGATGACGAGTGTCAAAAATCATTTGAATTGTTAAAAGAAATAATCACTTCCTATCCTGTATTTCCTGTATTTTTCAGAACCAAATCAGTTTATTTTATAAACAGACGCCTCAGTACACGCCATAGGCGCAGTCCTGTGTAATAATAGTAATATTGTAGACCTGTGGCATACGTTAGCAAAAGTTTGAACTGAGCAGAGAATTGAGAATTAGAGAGAAATAATTGCTTGCCATATTTGGGTAGTTGAACACTTTAGACCTTATAATATACGATTGTGTATATATTAATTCAAACAGATCATCATTTTCATCTTCACTAACCTAATGATCATGATCAGCTGCTGGTCTTATTGATTACTAGTTGAACCCCGCGGTTATTGTTGTACCGCTGGTAACGCCGCGGGACAAAGCTAGTGTAAAGAAAGTAGCCTAAGTTACTCCCTGGATCATCAGCTACCTGCCACTGAAAGTTCAGTCAAAATCGCTCTAGCCGTTCCAGAGATTACCAGGAACAAACACAGTCGGACAGACCGACAGACAAACGGTGTAAAAAAAATGTTGGTACATGTATCGTGTATACATACGTATGCATTTATGTTAAAGCGGTTATTTTAATATTACAAACAGACACTCCAATTTTTTTTATTTGTATATATTAGCAAAACTTCAGTATTTTTAAAATTTGTATAATGTCCGTTTACTCATAAATTATACTTAGGAGATATCAGTACAAATATTGGTACTTAACTAAATATCACACCGCATTTGAAAATAATACTTATTTGATTTTATGACCATATAAGCAATGATGTACAAATGATTTTTAGATTTTAACATAGATTGTATTACGATGGTATCATTACCTAATGACCAAATGATAGTCTGAAACAAATAAATGAGTAAAGCATCGTACAGTGACTCAGTTATCATGTTTTTTTTGGTACTTATCTGCAATCAGTCACAAACTATAAGCAGATTTGTTTCCAGTCATTGTGTCATGTCTAAGTGCCTCCTCAGCAGGAGATCCCTAATCCTTCACCATCTGTCACCAAGGCTTTGAATATCATGGCGTTTTAGTCGTTTAGTGTAGCCGATAGTTGCCAACACGGTAGCCAGATCATTTGGGTGATTTTCCAACCGCGTTTTATATTTCTTTCCAGTTAGTGTTAACTCTTCCTTTACAGTATTTATGTTCAGAGCTTCATGGATCTCTGCATTTGTAATGAACCATGGTGCATTTGAAATGGTTCTAAGGATACCATTTTGTAGCTTTTGCATTATCTGTAAATTGGATTCGCTGGCACTTCCCCACAGCTGTGCGCCATACACCCATATTGTCTTTAGGATCATTTTATATATCAACAGTTTGTTGTCGACTGAAAGTTAGGAGTTTCGTCCCATCAACCAGCTAATGTTTCTGAATCGCATATTCAGTTCGTCTCGTTTTGACCTAATGTGCCTCTTCCAGGTAAGCCCCCTGTCCAGGTGCATACCGAGGTAACGGACAGAGTCACAGCTTGGCAATACATTGTCGCCCATTTTTACCGGAACACAATTTCCCCTCCTCAGCGTAAATGTGATGTGTACAGATTTAGTAGTACTAGCTTTGATTCTCCAATTCTGGATCCATTCGTTGACCTTATCAAGGTTATTTTGCAAGACGGCAGATGCTGCGATTGGATCCTCGCTGCCTGCGAGAATTGCGGTGTTGTCAGCAAATATAGCCGTAGTTACGCCTTGTGTTTCTGGGAGGTCAGCAGTGTATATTGTATATAAGACAGGACCAAGGACAGATCCCTGTGGGACTCCCGCCATTATACCTTGTATGGTCGACAGCTCTCCGTCCTCTCTCACCCGGAAGATTCTGTTTGTGAGATATGACTCAATAAGAAGATAGTAACTGTGCGGTAGAGACGCTTTTATTTTATAGAGAAGTCCTTTATGCCATACCTTATCAAAGGCAGCCTGAATGTCCAAAAATACAGCGGAGCAGTATTCCTTTCTTTCAAAGGATTCTCTTATCTTGTCACAAACCCGGTGCACTTGTTACACTGTAGAATGCTGTTGTCTGAAACCAAACTGGTGTTTACGTATCACCAGGTTTTGGTTGAGAATGGGTGATACTCTGGTCAGGAGGATCCTCTCGAAAATCTTGGACAACACAGGCAAAAGACTTATTGGTCTATACGATGACGCGTCTTCGGGGGGCTTCCCTGGCTTGTGTATCATTGTTACTATGGATACCTTCCATAATCTGGGAAAATATTGTACTCTAAGTACCCCGTTGCAAAGGACGACCAGAAAAGGCAGTGCTCTCCTGGGTAGTTGCATAATAATTTCTTTTGTGATGAGATCAAAACCTGGGGCTTTTTTGTTTTGTAGTCCATTGATGGTCCTCTTCAGTTCTTTAACTGTGACTGGCTTTGGTGGCAAAGATAGTTTTAGGTCCTGCTGCAGTGTACACTCGACGTCGTTTTCAAATGCTTCATTGTTGCCTTCATTGGGTGTAAAGATGGCGGCCAAGTGTTTGGCAAACAAGTTGGCTCTTTCTTTACCTGTCTTAGTCCAGCCAGACAGAGATCTAATGGGGCATTTATATTGTTGTGGCCTGTTTAACGCCTTTGTAAGCTTCCAGAGCGAGTATTCTGACGATTTTGTGGCAGTAAGACTTTCTAATTTGCTTTGCAGTGTGGTGTTGTTTAGACTATCTATTGAGTTTTTCAACGTTCTAATAGCTTTTTTGAGAGCAGTTTTATCATTTTTGTGTCTAGTTTGGTGTCATATTCGACGCAATCTTCTCTTCAGTAGTATTTGGCGTCTAATCTCAAGAGGTACATTCCCAACCACTTGGCAATTTGTTTCCTGTTTTAAAGGGGTGTTAATCCAGCAGGCTTTTTGTATGAGTTGAGTTAAATATTGGGTTGCGTCATCTATTTCATCAGGTGTTTTTAAGGAGACTTTCAGCTCTATGTTTTCATCAATGTACTCTCTGAAGCCTTCCCAGTCAGTAAAACTATTGCACAAGGCTTCAGGCCTCTAATAGGTAATGATAGACGTACTAATAGTCAGGAAAACAGGAGTGTGGTCAGAACTACCATCCAGACATAATTCAACCTTCATGTAATTTGCTGAGAGTCCCATAATCACGAAGAAGTCCCGTAGATCTGGTTTTTTATGCGGATCTGTGGGCCAGTAGGTTGGTTCTCCTGATGAGACACAGTTAAGGTTGTTTTCATCAAGGCTTAGTTTTAGTTGCCTGCCCCTAGTTGTTGTTAGCCTTGAGCCCCAATATGTATTTTTCGCGTTCCAGTCACCACCAGCCACAAATCTTCCCCCCAATGTTGAGAAGTATTCTGTGAAGTGTGTTGCACCAATTGTATATCTCGGTGGACAGTATATTGAAGACAGGTTGAGCCGTCCACAACTGCTTTCCACTGCAATGATCGTAGCCTAGATGTGTGTGTGTATGTATAGGAGCCCTAAGGAACTCTTCAGAAGAAACACCCACTCCTCAGTGATGCATACATATATTTCAGAATTTAAAGTGATGTAAGAAAAGATCAGTTTGACTTTCTTTCATTTTTTATTTTTTAAAGGGAACTCGGGTTATTGTGTTGGGGATTTTTTATTTTTATTTAATTTTTATTTTATACTGTTTATAGTTACACACTTATTTTAATGTAGATTTGTTAAGTTTTTAATATATAGATTTCAGTGGAAGTTTTTAAATTTATATTTTATGTAAAGATTACATTTAAGGTCATGCTTTTATTTTACTTACTTACTGATTACTATATTTTGTTTCTATAAATAATATTGTTAATATTATTAACAATATTATTTATAGTGTTCTATAAATATGTCTAAAACACTTGCCCGTACCTTACACTTCATACAAAAAAACAAATGTGAAGAATTAGACTCGTTCTCTCACGTTTAATAATATTATGTTTGAATAATATTAAAACACTATCATAAACGTCGACTTCGATCGTCGTAATAATGTTACTTGGAAGAGAATCATTCTATGAATGTTTTTTCTTTTTACGCTCAGATTATTCACTCTATTTTTTCAAAAATATCGTAATTTTCAATAAATTATATTTCCGATTTCTGTGTTTTGCAGCCTTTGACTTTGCAAATTTTAAATGACACTGATCTCTTAAAAAGCTCTAGAATTTCTTGATAAATATAAAAAGACATAATGTGAATCATTTGCCACGGAAATTACAGTTTTCGGTCCACTTTCAGAGACGAATTAGAAGTCTTCGTGTAGGTACTATATATAGACCTTGCTTTGCCTTGAACTGCCTCGTTGATTTAGTGGTTGACGTGTGCGACTGCTGGTCAAGAGGTCCCGGCTTCGAATCCCGGGTCGGGCCAAAAAGTGTTATTGAGTTTTTCTGATTATAGAAATACTTAATAACAGCTTGGAGTTTAGAAGTTGGGGTCTTAACCCCCGTGCTTCGGAGAACACCTAAGCCGTCGGTCCTGCCGGAGAACATCTTTTCCCGGTCGTGACGGTTAACCGTCCCATCTGATTATGAGAGTGAGGGAACAGAGAGTGCACCTGTGTTAGCGATTAATCGACGAATAATTATTGTAAGAAATGGCCAATCATCATCATTACTATCTATGAAACGAATAGTCAGTCAAATAATGAGAGTGAGTAATGTGTGTAATGGAGTGTCTGTCAACTAATGAATTAGAACGCACAAACACGTAGATGCCGTAATACTTAAATATATTTAAAAAAAAAAAATACTGAGCTTACGACGGCCTCTCGGACCGGGGCCCTTATTGGTCGGGTGCCCGTGGCATTTTGCTAGCCCTGCCACCCTGTAGTTACGCCACTGTACTTTGTACTGTACTTTTAGCTCGTTTCATATTTAAGAATGTTTCTAGAGCAGTAGATAATTTTAGAATTGTTTGATTCGGACATTCCATTCAAAAGTATTACGAATTTAAAACTGCCAATCTTATTTTACTTATTTAAAAATAAACGCGACCGCACCGCAAAGGCACCGCGACGAAGGAGAGCACTTTTCTCCTGGGCAATAAAGGTTTATGGATAAAAACATACAATTTTCTATGTAAACTATACACCCCTCGATCATATCAGATTGATATCAGTGATTACATAACTTTAATAGCATTCCTCATATATCACTTTCTTTTGTGGCTGTACTAGATACTACTCGTAAACTATATTGTACACTTATCTAATGATATATTTTTACATATGTCTGCTTAGAGTACTGACAATAAAAAACTAAATGTCTAGTAATGGTTACAAACTAATCTTACAACACCAACACTAACTTACATACACATACATGTTACATACGTATATACCTTCTATAAAAGATGAATGAACACAGGTTGCTTCGTACGAAATCCTAGTCTCCTGTTCTCAGTGAAACATTCAATAGTCTACGAACAGAAATTAAAATAACGAGGCATATTAAATAATATATTTACACTATAATAGTGTCTAAACGTGTATCTTACATACTCAGGATGCTCTGTAGAAGTAAATAACAAATTAAACAATTGTTTTTAAAAAAAGTATCATGTTTATTGACACAGTTACATTGCAAAGGCACCTACCTACTCACAGTCCAATAATAATTGTATTTGAACCAATCGTCTTAAAACTTACAAGAAAAATTACTGTAGGTAGTAGAGTCACACTGATTTCAACACGAACGGGCCGGCTCGACCGGGGTGGTACTACCCTCGCACAGAAAATCCACGTAAAATGACAGCGATCGTTCTGTAGTGTTTCGTTGGTGAGTGCGAAACCGAAGGCCCGAGGATGCAGAAGCATCACTAGCCCGCCATGGTGTGGGTCACATCACACGCCATGCTTTCCATCAGGCAGAGTAGAGTCATTGTGGCAGAGCCACACATTAAAAAAAATTACGCAGCACAAAGTGGCGGAGGAGCATAAGGTTGAGAAATTGGCAGCTGATTCCATACATAACCAGGGCTTGCCCGCTCTCCGCAAACCTTCAGCAGTACCAGACTCAATGCGGCACGAGCGTCTTCACATGGTGAATGTCCGTTTATCCCACGCTGTACAATGCACCCGAGGAACTCCTCCGAGCTGGCTCGCAGTGATCGCCGCATGGGAAAGCCTCGTGCGTGAGGGTACAACGAGCAAGTGTCAATCACAGCACCATGCAACAATTTCAGTGCTCGCAGATCATTGTCCAACCCATGTCCAACAAGGATCGTGTCTGTACCAACAAAACGAAGTATATTATTTTGTATGTCTCTCAGCGTCTTAGATGCACGCGCTAAGTCGCGCGGCCTGATCCCCGAAAAACGGGTGTTGTGGTCGACTACAGGAGAACTCGGCTTTACAATGGCTTGATACACAAGTCGGCCATCAATGCCAATGACCGCAACACTCGCTAATTCTAATCCAGCCGTTGTGTAGCACATTTCTGTGTCCAATGCATAGACACCGCCGCGAGGAGAGCGAGCACGTACGTAGCCATCTAGTGGTCCATTTATGCCTGGGCGAGTTCCACTCCATACATGGTAAATGGCTAAACTGCATCCTTTGGAACCCCAGAGTAACTGGCAACACTCGTAACGGTAGTCCTTACTCAAACGTCCCCAATGATAGAGACACGATTCGTTATTGTCCATTTTACCATCCTGAGTCATAAGAAACTTTTCATCGCAACGCACACAGAGATATCTGTCAGAACGCGGAGTCGAACCCCACGACCCATTACCGCTGTCGCATTGAGAGGCAGGCACAAATTCTGGAGCGTTCACATCCCACGTAGTCACCGGCAACGGCCTCACCTTTGGTGGTGTATTCAAATATACTACTGCTTTCGTTGACGTTGCTTCCATTTGGATGGGATATCCTAATGTCCACATGTCCTTTGATGACAAAACATAAGGACGGAGAGCTTCCAATATTTCTTCAGAGTAGCATATGTTCAGGGGCATCGCTGGCAGCGACGGCGGTTGGCGTCGATCACGAGGGTCGAACCGGCAAGTCGCAGCGCTAACAGAGTCCACCGTTGCGATGCTCTCCTCATAACAATAATTGAGCGATTGTATACCGTTAAGATGCATATTTGTTAAATAGATTTAGTCTAGCTGAAGCCAAGAAGTAGGTGCGTTCCCAAGTGCTCTCGCAAGAATAATGATGGAATTTTGGACGGGCTACTTTATATATCTAATTTTACGCAGGTAGGTGACATTCATTAAGGGGACGTGCCTGTCGATCGCTCTGTTGTAATGATTGTGATTAGTTAATAATGAATATAATACAATAACAATAAATACAAATGATGGCTGGTTCATTTAGGTGCATACATTTTACTAATGAGTGGTGTGATGTACCTAGTAGGTACTATTTTAGCATACTAGTAGGTATATAATTACAGTAATCCTCATTTCCAATATATATTCAGCAGAATGGACCGCCAGTCTTTTGTTGAGTTCCTTTCTAAGTCAATCCTTTATATGGCGATCCTGCCTAAACGCGCTTCATAAACATTTATGTGTAAGTACATGATTTTAACACGACCAACACGTGTTATTGTAATTAAAAATGGGTAATTAAATAAATAAATTAAATGGAATTATTTAGAAAAAGCGTATTATTTAAATGGGATGACGAGTTTTAAAAATCATTTGAATTGTTAAAAGAAATAATCACTTCCTATCCTGTATTTCCTGTATTTTTCAGAACCAAATCAGTTTATTTTATAAACAGACGCCTCAGTACACGCCATAGGCGCAGTCCTGTGTAGTAATAGTAATATTGTAGACCTGTGGCATACGTTAGCAGAAGTTTGAACTGAGCAGAGAATTGAGACTTAGAGAGAAATAATTGCTTGCCATATTTGGGTAGTTGAACACTTTAGACCTTATAATATACGATTGTGTATATATTAATTCAAACAGATCATCATTTTCATCTTCACTTACCTAATGATCATGATCAGCTGCTGGTCTTATTGATTACTAGTTGAACCCCGCGGTTATTGTTGTACCGCTGGTAACGCCGCGGGACAAAGCTAGTGTAAAGAAAGTAGCCTAAGTTAATCCCTGGATCATCAGCTACCTGCCACTGAAAGTTCAGTCAAAATCGCTCTAGCCGTTCCAGAGATTACCAGGAACAAACACAGTCGGACAGACCGACAGACAACGTTGTAAAAAAAATGTTGGTACATGTATCGTGTTTACATACGTATGAATTTATGTTAAAGCGGTTATTTTAATATTACAAACAGACACTCCAATTTTTTTTATTTGTATAGATTAGCAAAACTTCAGTATTTTTAAAATTAGTATAATGTCCGTTTACTCATAAATTATACTTAGGAGATATCAGTACAAATATTGGTACTTAACTAAATATCACACCTCATTTGAAAAGAATACTTATTTGATTTTATGACCATATAAGCAATGATGTACAAATGATTTTTAGATTTTAACAGAGATTGTATTACGATGGTATCATTACCTAATGACCAAATGATAGTCTGAAACAAATAAATGAGTAAAGCATCGTACAGTGACTCAGTTATCAAGTTTTTTTTTGTACTTATCTGCAATCAGTCACAAACTATAAGCAGATTTGTTTCCAGTCATTGTGTCATGTCTAAGTGCCTCCTCAGCAGGAGATCCCTAATCCTTCACCATCTGTCACCAAGGCTTTGAATATCATGGCGTTTCAATCGTTTAGTGCAGCCGATAGTTGCCAACACGGTAGCCAGATCATATGGGTGATTTTCCAGCCGCGTTTTATATTTCCTTCCAGTTAGTGTTAATTCTTCCTTTACAGTATTTATGTTCAGAGCTTCATGGATCTCTGCATTTGTAATGAACCATGGTGCATTTGAAATGGTTCTAAGGATACCATTTTGTAGCCTTTGCATTATCTGTAAATTGGATTCGCTGGCACTTCCCCACAGCTGTACACATAATTTCTAGTAGTTTGGATACGAAAGCAGCAATGTTACTTTTTGTCTTAATCAAGTTTAAGTCATCACTTTAAAGTTGGAGGTTGAGATCATTAAACAATTTATACAGGTCTGTCATGTAGGTACGCAACATCGTTCATTGATGAGATGAGGTTGTCGCGCAATTCGGGGTCTTTCTTTTCTAGGAACTCTATCACAGATCCAAACAGATTGTAAAATCGAGTCAAGCAAGTAGGTACCTTTTCACAGCCAGCGCACCTCTGTGTGAAGGAGCTATCGGTTCAAATCTTCATTATTCGCAAATGGAGGATGTTTTTTGTTTTTTCGGAAGACGGTTCCCATTTCATCTCATCTACATTTTTATATATAGGTATTTTATCAATAATTTCATCACGACGAAGACTTAAAGACTTAAGATTTGAAGACTATAAACACTTGAAATTGGCAGAAATAGCTGATCCAAGAGATCCGGGTGGTTGCCATTTCATCAAAAGAAGAAAAAGAACCATTGGCAATGCAAAACTGACTAAATAATCTGTCATTCAACGAATTACTTCTGATTTTATTAACTGATCTGATGACATTTTGCAGTGATATATGGAGGCGTTCACTCAAATTTTTCGCAACCAAATGCTGGCGATGAATCAGGCAATGCACAGCAAGCACGTCAGGAACTATATTTTTAAGCACGCTATGAATCCTTTGTGAAGTCCTCTCACAGCCGGTGCACCATCCGTAGCAACTGCCAAAATATTATTCAAAGGAATTTCATTTTTGGCACAAACCTTTTTCAGAGTAGGTATTAAATATAGTTTCTTCTTTTGTATCCATTTCTAAATTTGCAGCAATCAATTGACAAGTCTGCGGATAACTGCACAATGATTCTTCAATATTTTTAGCTATCTCATCAATTCCTCTTTGCACAGAGTTCAAAGGAATTTTCCTGATAATATCTGCAGCAAATTTATGGAGCACAGTGGTTTTTATTACCTATCTACTTATTTTACTGCTGATAAAATTAAATCTTCCCCAATAGTGTGTGCATGGTTTGTTTTACCTGTTTTAGTAATCAACAATGAGATATTGTACGAATCTCGAAGTCCGTCATCGTCTGCTTAGAAGCTGATGAAAAAAGTTTTGATATAGGTACCTATTATAGTTGGCTGACTTTCGTTCTGCTTTTTCATGTCTTCAAAATAGATCAAATCTTTGTCTTTCTTAGCCAAATTAAAATGATCTTGAAGACAAGAAGACTTCATCGCTACATTTGAAAATGTTTTTTAGAAATAAGTCACAATGGTGGATTTGTGGGATTTTCGATAATTCCGAATTAAATCCGCACAAAACTACCGCCTCTCCGACATGGTTTGCACTTTACGGATACCTTCGTGATAACGTGAGTAAAATATCAACTTCTAAAACACTGTTCTCAATTCTCATCCGCAATGATGCTAATGAACCTACCTATCGACACGAATAAAATAAATGCAGTGACTCGTTTATATCATCCGGTGCTAAAGGTAAGGGCGGACACCGCGCCAGCAAGGGCCACGCGGGACAGAGAGCGGTCTCGACCTGTCAACACATGTATTGCTGACTGCCGAATGCCCCGAAGTCACTGACGATCAAAAAATTTATATAATTTAATTTATTTCATTTTGTTCATTTTCTTCAATAGGTACATAATAAAAACCATTCGGAATGTCAAATCACTAAAATAGCTTTAGTGGAATAAATGTGAAATTTATGGTCGGGATTGACCGCGGCCCCAAACCGGTTCGCTTGCCAGTTTAGATTATAAACGTACACAAATATCGGTTAATAATTATTGACCGATGTTTTGTGTCGGGTGCCACAACGCCCTTAACAGCTCACCGCACACTCTGCATTACCTATAGGTAAAGACGCCCCTAACAGTTGTTAATAGTTTATTGCTGTACATAAATATGGGCTTTATTTGTACATAAATAAGCCTCTCTTCAGAAAGGAGGTTTGGACTTACTTTACCACGTTGGCCAGACTGGTTGATATAGGATTTGTCTCAAGTTTTCCTGCTGTTTGTATGTACTAATCAAGTTTGTATGCATCTATATTTCAAACAAATAAATGATATTAAGTACCTATTCTCCCGCAACGATCTTGACGCCTATCGCATAGACTGGCCGGAACTGGCCTTGGTGGAAATGAGAAGTGGCTTGATGCAGGAGAGGCCTTTGCACATAAGTAGGACACAACAGGCTCAGAAAAAACTCTTTAATATATAATATGTAGAAGCTCGTACTCTGCTAGGAGTGTCGGTAGAGTTCTTGCTTCTAATTGAGGGTAGACGAGAGTTGGCGGGCGAGAAGAATTATAGTAATGCTTTCCACACAATCACTTTGTTGTAATTCTTAATTACGAAATACGAATAACTCTTTTCGCGGAATATACAAACTCATAACCGACGGACGTATGTGGTGCATTCAAAATCATGCATCTTGATCGAGGGCCCGTTGGGTATTAAAATTTTTGCGAAACAATATAAGATTCAAATAGAGATTAGGTAAACATTTTTTGAATCTAAAGCCAAGGTGCAATAATTTCTATTAATTAATTATGATCAAATAACTTGGGCACGTCCCTCATCTCAGAGGCTTGCAAAAAATGACATAGCCCAGACCTCAGAAAGTACCTAGGTACTGTCTCTAGGTCAATGCTTTTCATTGAAGAATTTAAGAGTTTTTCTCAATGCCATTAAAGTATAACTTTGAGAAAACTCTTAAATTCGACAAAATAGATTTTGAACTTTTCATAGGATAAAATTTTGTACGGTAAGTAAATATGTTTTTTTTTTTAATACAGATCCCTTTGCGTGTACCCATAGACATTTATTTGTGACATGTGACATATATGAAATATCAAAATCGCCAAAGGAGAGTGTCAAAGATATCGATCACTAAAACATCCGATTCTCGATATCATTTCCTTCAATTTGCAAATCCTTTGTGGGAGAGCCAAGCTTTGGCATGAATGGGCCGCCTTGACCGAAGTGATACCACGGCCTCACAGAAAACTGTTGTGAAACAGCACTTGCGCTGTGTTTCACCGAGTGAGTGAGGATAGCGGAGGTCCATACCCCAACCCCTCCCCACATCCCCCAAGGGTCGGCAACGCACTTGTGACGCCTCTGGTGTTGCAGGTGTCCATGGGCGGCGGTTATCGCTTACCATCGGTTATACTCGTCTCGGTCTGCTCGTTTAGCCCTCTATACCATAAAAAAACTATTACAATGTTACAGATTAATCTACCCACAGACATGACATGTATTTCCTACATACTTAAAGTAGATAGATATTTTTAGAGCTAGTAAACGAATTCGGAGTAGCACGGGGTAGCAGTCTTCGATTATTCTGCCTTGTCACATGATTTTTGTACCTATGGCGTTATGAAATATACGTTGCGAGATATCGCCTCTATGGCACTCCTCTATCGCCTCATCGTCCTCTATCGCCTCATCGTCCTCTATCGTATGATGGCGAGTGTTTCGAAGAGCTCTTCCAACTGGTCCCCCCCTTCTCCCTTCCTCTACAGGACAACACGTGCCGGCCTTCGCAATCACCCTTCTAAATTGGAAGACATACGCTCTCGAACGCTACGTTTCGTTTCTTCCTTCTTGTGTCAAGCGATCAAAACATTGTTGCTTAAATGGTTAGATTTTCACCGTGGTGAAATCTAACCATTTAAGCAACAATATTATTTGTAGAAACAAAATATAGTAATCAGTAAGTAAGTAAAATAAAAGCATGACCTTAAATGTAATCTTTACATAAAATATAAATTTAAAAACTTCCACTGAAATCTATATATTAAAAACTTAACAAAATCTACATTAAAATAAGTGTGTAACTATAAACAGTATAAAATAAAAATTAAATAAAAATAAAAAATCCCCATCACAATAACCCGAGTTCCCTTTAAAAATTAAAACATGAAAGAAAGTCAATCTTAAAGTACCTAAGTGTGTACGAGTATTAATAATTCTAAAAAAATACATGGCGTTGGGGGACCGCTCCTACTTACCTTTTAAATAAGTAGAAGCGTCCCCCATCGTTTAGAATTATATATCGCATAGTACCTAAAGCTATATTACTATAAACTGTATATTTACGACTAGCTGAACTCCGTGGTGTTACCCGCGGTACAAAATCAACCGCTAGTAACATCCCGGGGTAAAACTAGTCTAAAAATGTAGCTTAAGTTACTTCCTATATCACCAACTATGTGCCAGGGAAAGTCCCGTCAAAATCGATTCTGCTGTTACAGAAATTAGCCGGAACAAACAGACTGACTGATGAAAATTGTTATTTTCATATATTTACCGTGTATGCATACATTTAGTAAAAAACGGCTATTTTGATGTTACAAACAAACCTTTCAATTTTATTTATTTGTACAGATAATTATAGCATGGCTTTTAACACTATGAACTATACCCAACCGTCAATGCTCACCCGCGCTTAGAAAGCAATGGATGATTTCTAACATTGATTAAAATCTTTTTCTTTATGATGTATTGAAATCCTTAATGATTAACTTTAATTTGTACGGTGTTTTGTCGTCTCACTTTAATGGATTTTATGTAGATACTTAAAAACATAAAAAAAAAAAATACTGAGCTTACGACGGCCTCTCGGACCGGGGCCCTTATTGGTCGGGTGCCCGTGGTATTTTTAGCTAGCCCTGCCACCCTATAGTTACGCCACTGTACTTTGTACTGTACTTTTAGCTCGTTTCATATTTAAGAATGTTTCTAGACCAGTAGATAATTTTAGAATTGTTTGATTCGGACATTGCATTCAAAAGTATTACGAATTTAAAACTGCCAATCTTATTTTACTTATTTAAAAATAAATGCGACCGCACCGCAAAGGCACCGCGACGAAGGAGAGCGCTTTTCTCCTGGGCAATAAAGGTTTATGGATAAAAACATACAATTTTCTATGTAAACTATACACCCCTCGATCATATCAGATTGATATCAGTGATTACATAACTTTAATAGCATTCCTCATATATCACTTTCTTTTGTGGCCTTGTCGTGTATCGTAAGAAAAAAGTTACCAACAGTACTAGATACTACTCGTAAACTATATTGTACACTTATCTAATGATACATTTTTACATATGTCTGCTTAGAGTACTGACAATAAAAAACTAAATGTCTAGTAATGGTTACAAACTAATCTTACAACACCAACGCTGACTTACATACACATACATGTTACATACGTATATACCTTCTATAAAAGATGAATGAACACAGGTCGCTTCGAACGAAATCCTAGTCTCCTGTTCTCAGTGACACATATAATAGTCTACGAACAGAAATGAAAATAACGAGGCATAATAAAATAAATAATATATATACACCATAATAGTGTCTAAACGTGTATCTTACATACTCAGGTTGCTCTGTAGAAGTAAATAACAAATTAAACAAATGTTTTTAAAAAAAGTATCATGTTTATTGACACAGTTACATTGCAAAGGCACCTACCTACTCACAGTCCAATAATAATTGTATTTGAAACTATCGTCTTAAAACTTATAACAAAAATTACTGTAGGTAGTAGAGTCACGCTGATTTCAGCACGAACGGGCCGGCTCGACTGGGGCGGTACTACCCTCGCACAGAAAATCAACGCAAAATGACAGCGATCGTGCTGTCGTGTTTCGTTGGTGAGTGCGAGACCGGAGGCCCGAGGATGCAGAAGCATCACTAGCCCGCCATGGTGTGGGTCACATCACACGCCATGCTTTCCATCAGGCAGAGTAGAGTCATTGTGGCAGAGCCACACTTAAAAATAAATTACGCAGCACAAAGTGGCGGAGGAGCATAAGGTTGAGAAATTGGCAACTGATTCCATACATAACCAGGGCTTGCCCGCTCTCCGCATACCTTCAGCAGTACCAGACTCAATGCGGCACGAGCGTCTTCACATGGTGAATGTCCGTTAATCCCACGCTGTACAATGCACCCGAGGAACTCCTCCGAGATGGCTCGCAGTGATCGCCGCATGGGAAAGCCTCGTGCGTGAGGGTACAACGAGCAAGTGTCAATCACAGCACCATGCAACAATTTCAGTGCTCGCAGATCATTCTCCAACCCATGTCCAACAAGGATCGTGTCTGTGCCAACAAAACGAAGTATATCATTTTGTACGTCTCTCAGCGTCTTAGATGCACGCGCTAAGTCGCGCGGCCTGATCCCCGAAAAACGGGTGTTGTAGTCGACTACAGGAGAACTCGGCTTTACAATGGCTTGATACACAAGTCGGCCATCAATGCCAATGACCGCAACACTCGCTAATTCCAATCCAGCCGTTGTGTAGCACATTTCTGTGTCCAATGCATAGACACCGCCGCGAGGAGAGCGAGCACGTACGTAGCCATCTAGTGGTCTATTTATGCCTGAGCGAGTTCCACTCCATACATGGTAAATGGCTAAACTGCATCCTTTGGAACCCCAGAGTAACTGGCAACACTCGTAACGGTAGTCCTTACTCAAACGTCCCCAATGATAGAGACACGGTTCGTTATTGTCCATTTTACCATCCTGAGTCATAAGAAACTTTTCATCGCAACGCACACAGAGATATCTGTCAGAACGCGGAGTCGAACCCCACGACCCACTACCGCTGTCGCATTGAGAGGCAGGCACAAATTCTGGAGCGTTCACATCCCACGTAGTCACCGGCAACGGCCTCACCTTTGGTGGTGTATTCAAATATACTACTGCTTTCGTTGACGTTGCTTCCATTTGGATGGGATATCCTAATGTCCACATGTCCTTTGGTGACAAAACATAAGGACGGAGAGCTTCCAATATTTCTTCAGAGTAGCATATGTTCAAGGGCAAGGGCAAGGGAATTATTTAGAAAAAGCGTAATATTTAAATGGGATGACGAGTGTCAAAAATCATTTGAATTTTTAAAAGAAATAATCACTTCCTATCCTGTATTTTTCAGAATCAAATCAGTTTATTTTATAAACAGACGCCTCAGTACACGACATAGGCGCAGTCCTGTGTAGTCATAATAATATTGTAGACCTTTGGCATACGTTAACAGAAGTTTGAACTGAGCAGAGAATTGAGAATTAGAGAGAAATAATTGCTTGCCATATTTGGGTAGTTGAACACTTTAGACCTTATAATATACAATTGTGTATATATTATTTCAAACAGATCATCATTTTGCTAGTGTAAAGAAAGTAGCCTAAGTTACTCCCTGGATCATCAGCTACCGAAAGTTCAGTCAAAATCGCTCTAGCCGTTCCAGAGATTACTAGGAACAAACACAGTCGGACAGACCGACAGACAACGTTGTAAAAAAAATGTTGGTACATGTATCGTGTATAAGTACATACGTATGAATTTATGTTAAAGCGGTTATTTTAATATGACAAACAGGCACTCCAATTTTTTTTATTTGTATAGATTAGCAAAACTTCAGTATTTTTAAAATTAGTATAATGTCCGTTTACTCATAAATTATACTTAGGAGATATCAGTACAAATATTGGTACTTAACTAAATATCACACCTCATTTGAAAAGAATACTTATTTGATTTAATGACCGTATAAGCAATGATGTACAAATGATTTTTAGATTTTAACAGAGATTGTATTACGACGGTATCATTACCTAATGACCTAATGATAGTCTGAACCAAATGAGTAAAGCATCGTACAGTGACTCAGTTATCAAGAATATACAAACTTTATTTTTCACAGCCAAATAAATATAAAAGAAAATGTTTTTCTTTTTTATTATTTAACGTGGAATCAGGTAATGCTGCCCATGTGGTGTTTTTTAAACTTAGCCGTAGCTAACGCACTATAAAGTGAAACAGGCTGTTTTGGGTATAAACTTTAGTCTTAATAGCAAATAGAGATAGCTATTATGGATCATTGTATGTTGTTATGAACTCCAAAAACTTTCTTACCTTTAAATGAGCAATTCTTGTATATTTATATATTTATACAGGTATATATAATCTGAATCTCGGCAGCGGCTCCAATGATTTCATGAAATTTAGTAAGTATGTGCTTTCGGAGCAATAAATCTTTTTATAAAATTTACCCAAAAAAACCGAGCAAACTTCGGTCATCCAGGTACTAATATTTAACTGTAAAATTGTAGTACAATAAAATAAAAATATTTTAGTATATCGGTATCTACGTGTTTGTGCGTTGCAAACTCATTAGTAGACTCTCTATTACACACATTACGCATTCTCATTATTTGACTGTCCATTCTTTTTATAGATTTCATTGTGTGATTATGATGATTATGATTGGCCATTCCTTACAATAATTCATCATCTTCCCAGCCTTTATTATTCCCAAGATTTGGGGTCGGCTACCAGTTCAACCAGCATTACCTGAATATCAGTTTTTACACGGAGCGACTGGTATCGGAACCCCGCAACCCTGAGGGTGAACTAAATTCGAAAGTTGAACTAGTTGTCAGTATATTTCAGGGCACTGACTTCCCAATAACGATTACCATAGATGTTCATGACAACCGGGACCGACGGCTTAACGTGTTCTCCGATGCACGGGTGGAAACACCGCCATCTTCCATACTCCGGGCTGCTATTACGAATTTCTTTTAAGAAAAACTCAACATCAGTCCGACCCAGGAATCGCAGCCGAGACCTCTTGATCAGCAGTCGATTGCGCCAACCACTAGATCCACGAGACAGTCCTTACAATAATCAAAGTAATATTATAAGCTTATTTGCACATCTCTTCACCATGAACCCTTCATGTAGCTAATTTTGAGTCATCTTAGCACGCGTGCCTACACTGTGTCGTCAACAATATGTTGCGAGTAAGACTTCCTCAGGTTATACGTTTTGTAACAAATTTGTTGAGATTTTTGTGTCCTTCGTGCAAAAAGATGAAGAAATACTGCTTACTTAACCTCTATTGAAGTACGTGTAAGAACTATTGTCATATTAAAAGTATTAAAATAATAATGCAAAAACTTTTCATGGCACTAATAAGTACAAGCCGAAGTAAACTGCTGAGGCTGCTAGACTTAAATAAAAAAATAAAGGTAAATTATTATGTCTAGTAGACAATGTACCTAGTAGAGATCAGTTATCAAACTCTGTTAATCCTTAATATTTATTATTTTATTGATTTTAAACATCTAGCGTTATACCTAAGCTACTTAATATAGCAATTTAGCTCTAATTTCAAACTTAGAAATTCATAGTGACAATGGATCAGTAAGGGCAGACAAGGAAAATAAAAAAAAACTATTAAACGTTTATATCCTTTTTACTTGGTCACAATATATCTTCTTTAGTTTCTTTTTTTTTAAAAAGCCAAATTATATTCTGTGTCGCGGGGGAAGACAAACATACCTAGGTACATGAAACGGACACAGAGAACACTTAGCCTCAGATCAACAATTTGTGGATCACACAAAGTGTTGTTCCATGTGTCATTTGATCATATAACACTTGGTGCAGTAGAAAGCAGCTTTGCGACCCCTTAAACCACTAGACAAACCGTGCAATTATCAGCTATAAAATAAGGATGTTTTTACATATATCTATATCTATACTTACCTACTTATAATATAAACTGTAGAGAGGTCAATTCTGTACATTAAATATATATTAAAAAATAATATTGGGGGATGAATGGTTATCGATACTGATGCTAAAATGCAATCAGTAGGTTTTTTGTCTGTCTGTCTGTCTGTATGTGCACGCATGAGTCAAAAACTACTAAAGGGATTTTAACCAAGCTTGGTAGGATTGTAGTCCATATTCCTGGGCAGATTATAGGCTATATAACATAACGCTAAGACATATAGAACCTGAGCAGTGACGATAAATTTAAAGCAAGTCGGATGCAAATGCGCTTTCGAGCTCTTATCCTCGCATACGTTGATCATACACCAAAAATATGTATTACAAAGATGATGGTCTTCAAAAGATCTACAAAAAAGTCCTGAATAGTATATATCTATCTTATATAAATTAGCCACAATAACGTTTTTAATCGTTAGGCATTTCTTCAAAGTGTATTAAATACATAAATGTGAATTGTATTTCACATGAACATATCTTTATCGATGGGGAGAAAATGAGGAAAGAAAACCGAATGTCAGCAAATTTACCCAAATAGGGTGGTGAAAAACTAACCATTTAAGTAACAATATTATTTATAGAAACAAAATATAGTAATCAGTAAGTAAGTAAAATAAAAGCATGACCTTAAAACTTAAATCTTTACATAAAATATAAATTTAAAAACTTAACAAAATCTACATTATAATAAGTGTGTAACTATAAACAGTATAAAGTAAAAATTAAATAAAAATAAAAAATCCACAACACAATAACCCGAGTTCCCTTTAAAAAGTAAAAAAATGAAAGAAAGTCAATCTTAAAGTAACTAAGTGTGTACGATTATTAATAACTAGCTGCTGCCCGCGGCTCCGCCCGCGTGTATGTCGGTTATCGTGGCAAATAGTAGTCTATGTGTTATTCTGATGTATAAGTTAAATTCCTGTAGTGTCATTCAAATCCCTTCAGTAGTTTTTGCGTGCAATTTCACTGATATGTCCACATATTATGACAGTGTTACCTTTATTTAAAGAGCTTCGCTGTATACTATGTTATGTGTAATGCCATTGGAACAATATACGAACATATTAGCATTGTCGCTCACCCTCGACAGAGCCACATAGAGCTTTCCGTTGCTGAAACAGTTCGTCTATGCCTGCGGTGTGCAACTGACCTTATGTCTTGTTTATCGTCATCGCAAAGCATAGACTCACAGACTCACCAAAAACTGCACGCGTTTAAAGAGGAAAGGGAAATAAACTATGGATTGGGGTCATCCTTTAAGATAATAGTCTAAAAAGACATATTTCACTATAAATCAAACAAAATAATTTAAGTTTCTCGCAGATTGCACGAAATAAAATTAACAATTTTTTTGAAATTTTGTCTTCGACATAAACGTTTTGTGATTGGTTGCAACTCTGGTGACGTCACATGCTAATAAACGAAAGATTCCTCTATTGAATATTGTTTGCGTTTTATGTTTTCGGAGTGGTAATAATCGATCTGTGAGCTATTTCTGCAGGACTTTTTTTAATAAACTATTTAATAAGTGGTTCGAAACAAAAAGGAACCAAATTTTGTGCGTGCCGATAACATCAACCTACATAAGATAGACGCTTTTATGGTTGCACTTTTCTATCTATACAAATAAATAAAATTGGAGTGTGTTTGAATATTAAAATAACCGCTTTTTACTAAATGCCTATGTATATATATACACAGTACATATACCAAAAATGTAGTTAAAAATGTTTTTGTCTGTCTGTTTGCTTCTTCCGGGTAATCTCTGGAACGGCTGGACGGATTTTGACGGAACTTTCACTGGCAGGTAGCTGATGATCCAGGAAGTAACTGAGGCTACTTTTTTAGACTAACTTTATCCCGCGGCGTTACTCGTGGTACAACAATAACTGCGGGTAACACCGCGGGGTTCAGCTAGTACATAATAATAACATTGATAACTATGCTGCAGAACTGAAAAATGTTAAAGCAGCTATGTTGCACTTGCATAAGTACAACATAAAAATTGTTTCTGTAATAACCTCTGGAAAAAATTCATTCATTATTTTTGTAAAATCTAATTTACTTTATGTAGGTAGGTATATCTCAATGCTTTTAGGTTACATTTTGAAATAGTACAAAGCGTGGTATTTAAAGATGTTATCTGACCCGACGAACTTCGTACCACTATATTTTTCTTTCGTTACCATGAGTAAGGTGTAGTCACGGACAAAAAAACTTTTTCCTTTATTTTTTCTTGTACACACACCTTGTCCTAAGAATAACTAACACATAAAAAAAAAATTGGTGTAGCCGATCGAAAGTTACGCGCATACATACATTTCGGCGTAACGCCGCGGGACAAAGTTAGTCTAAATGAAGTGGCCTAAGTTACTCCCTGGATCATCAGCTACCTGCCAGTGAAAGTCCCGTCAAAATCGGTCCAGCCGTTCCAGAGAATACCCGGAACAAACAGACAAACAGACAGACTGACAAAAAAATGTTTAACTACATTTTTGGTATATGTACCGTGTATACATACATATCCATTTAGTAAAAAGCGGTTATTTTGATATTACAAAGAGACACTCCAATTTTATTTATTTGTACCTATAGATGTATAGATTTGTTTACTGTGGCACTACAAACCATTTATTCGACATTTTAATCAATATAAAATTGGAGAAAACTGATAAAATTAACTTAAACCGCGCTGTTTTGTTTTGTTGTGGCTAGAGTGTGACGTCACGCGTCTCATGTGACCAGCGCCATTACAGAAATATCGTTTTTGGTTGTCAAGCTTGAACTTTATCTTAAATTTAAATTCATAATTAATCATAATACAGTAGAAATTCTGCAAAAAATTTGATTCGGTAAGTAGTCGTTTCACCACCCGATGAATGAAGCAATATTCTGTACTTTGACCAGGCAGGCATGCGACATAATATCTTATTGTTTAAAGCTGTGCCGTCCGCGTGGATCTCCTTTTACAATAATGTTTTTTTTTTAAATATAGACTATTAAAGTACAATTTAATAAATAAATATGACGCTGCCTTTTAAAAATCTATTTAAGACCGAAGAGTAATTTTTGTTTTGCATCGTCACTACACTTGTTTACATTTGTTCAAAGTGGACGCTTCCGGTACGTACCTATGCATAAAGATTTGTGGAACTACTGACCCAGGAAAAAGCGACGTACAACTGCCCATGTGAAAAACATCTGAGACTAAGATCTACTCCAGCAACACGGAAAGTCTGAAGATGAGATTTATTAATTGTCATTGCATAAATTTACTTATTTGAAATTATACTTATTAATTTTACAACTATAAATATACAGAAAAGAAGGAGAAACAAACAAAAACACTAAACAAACTAATTATATTATTATCTAATACCTACTTTAAACTGATATCTAAAAACTACGTCTTATGTATTTTTTAAATCTAAAACGCGCTTATTCCCAGTCAATAAGAACCACGTTCGTTCGCATTAACAGTGACAATTCGAATGAAGTCACCGCGTGAGCGGCGTGAGCGCTCCCGCCTTTTTGTAGATTCAGCGGATGGCCGTTTCGCGTTTTAAAGAAAAATCAACCGTAATGTCGTACAATGTCGTAACACTGGTGCGGCGAGATTTGGCAGATTTATTTCATCTATATCTTGTGTGTTTATTAATTATAATTTTATAATTCTATATTTTATTAAAAAAAATATTAAAGTGTATAGTGATAAGGATATATCCATGTGAAATACAATATATTTAAGTATTTAATACACCTTGAAGAAATGCCTAACGCTTAAACACGTTATTGTGGCTAATTTATAAAAGATAGAAATATACTATTGAGGACTTTTTTGTAGATCTTTTGAAGACCATCATCTTTGTAACACATATTTTTGGTGTATGATCAACGTATGCGAGGATAAGAGCTCGAAAGCGAAAATTTTCATCCGACTTGCTTCAAATTTATCGTCACTGCTCAGCTCCTATGCATCTTAGCGTTATGTTATATAGCCTATAACCTGCCCAGGAGTATGGACTATAATCGTACAAAGTTTGGTTAAAATCCCTTCAGTAGTTTTTGATCCATGCGTGCACATACAGACAGATAGACAGACAGACAGACAGACAGACAGACAGACAAAAAACTTACTGATTACATTTTTGGCATCAGTATCGATAACCATTCATCCCCCAATAATATTTTTTAATATATATTCAATGTACAGAATTGACCTCTCTACAGTTTTATTATAAGTATAGATTAAAAAAAAATACATGGCGTTGGGGGACCGCTCCTAGTTACCTTGACTAACTTGACTTTAAATAAGTAGAAGCGTCCCCCATCGTTTAGAATTATATATCGCATAGTAACTAAAGCTATATTACTATAAACTGTATATTTACGACTAGCTGAACTCCGTGGTGTTACCCGCGGTACAAAAGCAACGGCTGGTAACGTCCCGGGGTAAAACTAGTCTAAAAATGTAGCTTAAGTTACTTCCTATATCATCAACTATGTGCCAGGGAAAGTCCCGTCAAAATCGGTTCTGCTGTTACAGAAATTAGCCGGAACAAACAGACTGACTGATGAAAATTGTTATTTTGATATATTTACCGTGTATGCATACATTTAGTAAAAAACGGTTATTTTGATGTTACAAACAAACCTTCCAATTTTATTTATTTGTACAGATAATTATCGCATGGCTTTCAACACTATTAACTATACCCAACCGTCAATGCTCACCTTTGCTTAGAAAGCAATGGATAATAATAAATTAATAAATTCGGACATCTAACACACAACGCCAAATGTGCATCTTAAGTGACTCGAGGTTGGCACTGGAGACCCTGGCCGATCCCGCTTCCCTTCACCCGATCACGAACGTCGTTAAAACCAGGTTAACCGAGTTGGAAAAAAGGGGTGGCGAGGTACAGTGGTTCTGGGTGAAGGCGCACGTGGGTGTGGCGGGGCGATGAGCGGGCAGACGAGTTGGCAAAAGAGGGAGCCCTAAAGGACAAAAGGGCCCCGCTATACACGGACTTTCCCAGGTCTATGGCGAAGCGCCTCATCAGGTCGTCCACTTTGGAGCAGTGGCAGGGTAGGTTTGCGGAGGCCACAACCGGGGAGACCACAAGGATGTTCTTCCCGAGCATATCTGGTGCCTATAAGGGGTTCAGGGACCATAATCACCATAATGTGACAACACAACTTCTCACTGGTCACGGAGGTTTCAGATCGTACCTATATAAATTTAAGCTCGCAGACTCGCCAAACTGCGTCTGCGATGGTGAGACTGAGGAGATGGTGGAGCATATTATCAGGCACTGCCCAAGGTTTGGATCCCTGCGCCATGACTGCGAGCAGGAATTAGGAGTTGACCTTGAAAAGTGTGACCTGGGTGTGATCATGGGAGAGAGAGAGTAGAGAGACACTTCTCAAATACGGAGTACGAATGATTAGAATTTAATGGATAGTGTGATTGTTTCTCATTGTTTATTTTATTATTTTATTGCGATTTGTTTTAATTGAATTGATTTTGCCATGATTATTGTAACTTTGAGTGTTTAATGTGTTAATTGTATTATTATTAATTTACCAGTATTTCATCTAACAAGGGCCAAGTGTAAAAGAACGTTGACTGATTATTTGGGGAAGTTGAGTTACGATGACACTGAAGCGATGCTTGCAGTAACGGTGTAGGATATGACAACGACACGTAGCCACACACACACACACACACACACAAACACACACACACACACACAAACACACACACACACACACACACACACAACTCAGACACTCACACACATATACAATCAATAATTAGAACATAATAAGTATCTAACTATGTAAATCTTCATAGTGCCCGATTTTTGTAAAATTGAATGTAAACATATCTAGGGGGGAGACCTGGTGTCCTGAAACACAAGCCTCGAGCTTAGCTTAGGCACCAGTCTACCACAATATTATAAAAAAATACTATGCATGCTTATTTTAAATGTAATGTATACTATATATTGTGGAAAGAAGTAAACTATATTATATTACAAAAAAAAAAAAAAACTGATATGTGATTAAAATTTAAATTTTTTAATCCATCAAATCCGACATGACATGACTGAGCCAATACTATAAGATTTGAATTGATACAATCTAATCAAATACTTTGATTCTATATGTAATCTGGTTTCAAATTATATGAAATAATATGGACTCACCCTATTGTTAGTTGTATATAAATCAATCGTACTGTGATTGATAATAAAACAAAAGAGACAGGGTTGTAAAAACAGTAAAAACAGTCAGTCGGAATGGACTCAGATGGCCACGATTCAACTTAGCTAAAATTGTCTACCGTGATCAGATGAATGTTTTATAATTATAATTATTGTGATTAGAATCTAAGTGGGGGTGAATTGGGTGAAAATGTAAACCATGTGCCATGACCCTTATATATATCCGCAATGCACATGGCAAGAAACTGTGAGGAATAATGTAAGTCACTTGAGGCAGAAAGGAACAGTATAAAATGTAAATATGAAAAAGTATGTATACAAAAAAAAAAACAAGTGCATGAAAACAAATCATGCATGACCTTAAGATCTATAAACTCACAAGTCTCAAGTGACATAATAACCCATAATGTCAAATACTACAGGCAGTAACACCCTGCGATGGCGGGTGCCTGCAACTATAAAAAAAAAAAAAAAAACACACAACGCCGTCTAGTCCCAAGCTAAGCAGAGCTTGTGTTATGGGTACTAGACGAAATACATACATAATATGCATAGAAAACACCCAAACTCCGAAACAAATATTTGTAGACCGTACAAACATTTGGTTCGACCCGGGAATCGAACCCGAGACCTCATGATCAGCAACGCTCACGCCAACCGCTAGACCAACGAGGCAGTCATGATTTCTAACATTGAATAAAATCTTTTTGTTTATGATGTATTGAATCCTTAATTATTAACTTTAATTTGTACGGTGTTTTGTTGTCTCACTTTAATGGATTTTATGTAGATACTTAAAAACTAAAATAAAAATATTTTAACTGAGCTTACGGCCTCTCGGACCGGGGCCCTTATTGGTCGGGTGCCCGTGGTATTTTGCTAGCCCTGCCACCCTATAGTTACGCCACTGTACTGTCTATATGTTTTGCAATCCTTAATGATTAACTTCAATTTGTACGGTCTTTTGTTGTCTCACTTTAATGGATTTTATGAAGACACTTAAAAAAAAAAAATAACTGAGCTTACGGCTTCTCGGATTGGGGCCCTTATTGATCGGGTGCCCGTGGCATTTTGCTAGCCCTGCCACCCTATAGTTACGCCACTGTACTTTGTATTGTACTTTTAGCTCGTTTCATATTTAAGAATGTTTCTAGACCAGTAGATAATTTTAGAACTGTTTGATTCGGACATTCCATTCAAAAGTATTACGAATTAAAAACTACCAATCTTATTTTACTTATTTAAAAATAAACGCGACCGCACCGCGACGAAGGAGAGCGCTTTTCTCCTGGGGAATAAAGGTTTATGGATAAAAACATACAATTTTCTAATATATACTATACACCCCTCGATCATATCAGATTGATATCAGTGATTACATAACTTTAATAGCATTCCTCATACATCACTTTCTTTTGTGGCCTTGTCGTGTATCGTAAGAAAAAAGTTACCAACAGTACTAGATACTACTCGTAAACTATATTGTACACTTATTTAATGATTTCTTTTACATATGTCTGCTTAGAGTACTGACAATAAAAAACTAAATGTCTAGTAATGGTTACAAACTAATCTTACAACACCAACACTGACTTACATACACCCATATGCTACATACGTACTAAGTACACCTACATAGGTGTACATAAAACACGTGCAGGTACCGTTTGTTTTTCTGAAAACTGAAGAAACTAAAAAGTGCCTTAAGTCCTTTTATAAAAGATGAATGAACACAGGTTGCTTCGAACGAAATCCTAGTCTCCTGTTCTCGGTGACACATATAATAGTCTACGAACAGAAAGGAAAAGAACGAGGCATAATAAAATAAATAATATATATACACCATAAAAGTGTCTAAACGTGTATCTTACATACTCAGGTTGCTCTGTAGAAGTAAATAACAAATTAAACAAATGTTTTAAAAAAAAGTATCACGTTTATTGACACAGTTACATTGCTAAGGCACCTACCTACTCACAGTCCAATAATAATTGTATATGAAACTATCGTCTTAAAACTTATTAAAAAAATTACTGTAGGTAGTAGAGTTACGCTGATTTCAGCACGAACGGGCCGGCTCGACCGGGGTGGTACTACCCTCGCACAGAAAATCAACGTAAAATGACAGCGATCGTGCTGTCGTGATTCGTTGGTGAGTGCGAGTCCGGAGGCCCGAGGATGCAGAAGCATCACTAGCCCGCCATGGTGTGGGTCACATCACACGCCATGCTTTCCATCAGGCAGAGTAGAGTTATTGTGGCAGAGCCACACATAAACAAAAATTACGCAGCACAAAGTGGCGGAGGAGCATAAGGTTGAGAAATTGGCAGCTGATTCCATACATAACCAGGGCTTGCCCGCTCTCCGCAAACCTTCAGCAGTACCAGACTCAATGCGGCACGAGCGTCTTCACATGGTGAATGTCCGTTTATTCCACGCTGTACAATGCACCCGAGGAACTCCTCCGAGATGGCTCGCAGTGATCGCCGCATGGGAAAGCCTCGTGCGTGAGGGTACAACGAGCAAGTGTCAATCACAGCATCATGCAACAATTTCAGTGCTCGCAGATCATTCTCCAACCCATGTCCAACAAGGATCGTGTCTGTGCCAACAAAACGAAGTATATCATTTTGTACGTCTCTCAGCGTCTTAGATGCACGCGCTAAGTCGCGCGGCCTGATCCCCGAAAAACGGGTGTTGTAGTCGACTACAGGAGAACTCGGCTTTACAATGGCTTGATACACAAGTCGGCCATCAATGCCAATGACCGCAACACTCGCTAATTCCAAACCAGCCGTGGTGTAGCACATTTCTGTGTCCAATGCATAGACACCGCCACGAGGAGAGCGAGCACGTACGTAGCCATCTAGTGGTCCATTTATGCCTGGGCGAGTTCCACTCCATACATGGTAAATGGCTAAACTGCATTCTTTGGAACCCCAGAGTAACTGGCAACACTCGTAACGGTAGTCCTTATTCAAACGTCCCCAATGATAGAGACACGGTTCGTTATTGTCCATTTTACCATCCTGAGTCATAAGAAACTTTTCATCGCAACGCACACAGAGATATCTGTCAGAACGCGGAGTCGAACCCCATGACCCATTACCGCTGTCGCATTGAGAGGCAGGCACAAATTCTGGAGCGTTCTCATCCCACGTAGTCACCGGCAACGGCCTCACCTTTGGTGGTGTATTCAAATATACTACTGCTTTCGTTGACGTTGCTTCCATTTGGATGGGATATCCTAATGTCCACATGTCCTTTGGTGACAAAACATAAGGACGGAGAGCTTCCAATATTTCTTCAGAATAGCTTATGTTCAGGGGCATCGCTGGCAGCGACGGCGGTTGCCGTCGATCTCGAGGGTCGAACCGGCAATTCGCAGCGCTAACAGAGTCCACCGTTGCGATGCTCTCTTCATAACAATAATTGAGCGATTGTATATAGCGATGCATTTTTGTTAAATAGTTTTAGTCTAGCTGAAGCCAAGAAGTAGGTGTGTTCCCAAGTGCTCTCGCAAGAATAATGACGAAATTTGGGACGGGCTACTTTATATATCTAATTTTACGCAGGTAGGCATCATTCATTAAGGGGACGTGCCTGTCGATCGCTCTGTTGTAATGATTGTGATTAGTTAATAATGAATATAATACAATAACAATAAATACAAATGATGGCTGGTTCATTTAGGTGCATACATTTTACTACTGAGTGGTGTGATGTACCTAGTAGGTACTATTTTAGCATACTAGTAGATATATAATTACAGTAATCCTCATATCCAATATATATTCAGCAGAATGGACCGCCAGTCTCTTGTTGAGTTCCTTTCTAAGTCAATCCTTTATATGGCGATCCTGCCTGAACGCGCTTTAAAAACATTTATGTGTAAGTACATGATTTTAACACGATCAACACGTGTTATTGTAATTAAAAATGGGTAATTAAATTTTTTTCTAAATAATTCCATTTAATTAAATAAATAAATTAAATGGAATTATTAAGAAAAAGTGTAATATTTAAATGGGATGACGAGTGTCATCCCAAAAATCATTTGAATTGTTAAAAGAAATAATCACTTCCTATCCTGTATTTCATGTATTTTTCAGAATCAAATCAGTTTATTTTATAAACAGACGCCTCAGTACACGACATAGGCGCAGTCCTGTGTAGTAATAATAATATTGTAGACCCAAGGCATACGTGAACAGAAGTTTGAACTGAGCAGAGAATTGAGAATTAGAGAGAAATAATTGCTTGCCATATTTGGGTAGTTGAACACTTTAGACCTTATAATATACGACTGTGTATATATTAATTCAAACAGATCATCATTTTCATCTTCACTTACCTAATGATCATGATCAGCTGCTGGTCTTATTGATTACTAGTTGAACCCCGCGGTTATTGTTGTACCGCTGGTAACGCCGCGGGACAAAGCTAGTCTAAAGAAAGTAGCCTAAGTTAATCCCTGGATCATCAGCTACCTGCCACTGAAAGTTCAGTCAAAATCGCTCTAGCCGTTCCAGAGATTACCAGGAACAAACAGACAGACAAACGTTGTAAAAAAAATGTTGGTACATGTATCGTGTATACATACGTATGCATTTATTTTAAAGCGGTTATTTTGATATTACAAACAGACACTCCATTTTTATTTATTTGTATAGATTAGCAAAACTTCAGTATTTTTAAAATTAGTATAATGTCCGTTTACTCATAAATTATACTTAGGAGATGTCAGTACAAATATTGGTACTTAACTAAATATCACACCTCATTTGAAAAGAATACTTATTTGATTTTATGACCGTATAAGCAATGATGTACAAATGATTTTTAGATTTTAACAGAGATTGTATTACGACGGTATCATTACCTAATGACAAAATGATAGTCTGAAACTAATGAGTAAAGCATCGTACAGTGACTCAGTTATCAAGTTTTTTTTTTGCTTATCTGCAATCAGCCACAAACTATAAGCAGATTTGTTTCCAGTTATTGTGTCATGTCTAGGTGCCTCCTCAGCAGGAGATCCCTAATCCTTCACCATCTGTCACCAAGGCTTTGAATATCATGGCGTTTCAGTCGTTTAGTGTAGCCGATAGTTGCCAACACGGTAGCCAGATCATTTGGGTGATTTTCCAGCCGCGTTTTATATTTCCTTCCAGTTGGTGTTAACTCTTCCTTTACAGTATTTATGTTCAGAGCTTCATGGATCTCTGCATTTGTAATGAACCATGGTGCATTTGAAATGGTTCTAAGGATACCATTTTGTAGCCTTTGCATTATCTGTAAATTGGATTCGCTGGCACTTCCCCACAGCTGTGCGCCATACACCCATATTGTCTTTAGGATCATTTTATATATCAACAGTTTGTTGTCGACTGAAAGTTTGGAGTTTCGTCCCTTCAACCAGCTAATGTTTCTGAATCGCATATTCAGTTCGTCTCGTTTTGACTTAATGTGCCTCTTCCAGGTAAGCCTCCTGTCCAAGTGCATACCGAGGTAACGGACAGAGTCACAGCTTGGCAATACATTGTCGCCCATTTTTACCAGAGCACAATTTCCCCTCCTCAGCGTAAATGTGATGTGTACAGATTTAGTAGTACTAGCTTTGATTCTCCAATTCTGGATCCATACGTTGACCTTATCAAGGTTATTTTGCAAGACGGCAGATGCTGCGATTGGATCCTCGCTGCTTGCGAGAATTGCAGTGTCGTCAGCAAATGTAGCCGTAGTTATGCCTTGTGTTTCTGGGAGGTCAGCAGTGTATATTGTATATAAGACAGGACCAAGGACAGATCCCTGTGGGACTCCCGCCATTATACCTTGTATGGTCGACAGCTCTCCGTCCTCTCTCAACCGGAAGATTCTGTTTGTGAGATATGACTCCATAAGAAGAAGCCTGAATGTCCAAAAATACAGCGGAGGAGTTTTCCTTTCTTGTAGAATGCTGTTGTCTGAAACCAAACTGGTGTTTAGGTATCACCAGGTTTTGGTTGAGAATGGGTGATACTCTGGTCAGGAGGATCCTCTTGAAAATCTTGGACAACACAGGCAAAAGACTTATTGGTATATACGATGACGCGTCTTCGGGGGGCTTCCCTGGCTTGTGTATCATTGTTACTATGGATACCTTCCATAATCTGGGAAAATAGTGTACTCTAAGTACCCCTTTGCAAAGGACGACCAGAAAAGTCAGTGCTCTCCTGGGTAGTTGCATAATAATTTCTTTTGTGATGAGATCAAAACCTGGGGCTTTTTTGTTTTGTAGTCCATTGATGGTCCTCTTCAGTTCTCTAACTGTGACTGGCTTTGGTGGCAGAGATAGTTGTAGGTCCTGCTGCAGTGTACACTCGACGTCGTTTTCAAATGCTTCATTGTTGCCTTCATTGGGTGTAAGCAGTATTTCTTCATCTTTTGCACGAAGGACACAAAAATCTCAACAAATTTGTTACAAAACGTATAACCTGAGGAAGTCTTACTCGCAACATATTGTTGACGACACAGTGTAGGCACGCGTGCTAAGATGACTCAAAATTAGCTACATGAAGGGTTCATGGTGAAGAGATGTGCAAATAAGCTTATCATATTACTTTGATTATTGTAAGGACTGCCTCGTGGATCTAGTGGTTGGCGTAAGCGACTGCTGATCAAGATGTCTCGGATTCGATTCCTGGGTCGGACTGATGTTGAGTTTTTCTTAAAAGAAATTCTTAATAGCAGCCCGGAGTATGGAAGATGGCGGTGTTTCCCGCCCGTGCCTCGGAGATCACGTTTAGCCGTCGGTCCCGGTTGTCATGAACATCTATGGTAATCGTTATTGGGAAGTCAATGCCCTGAAATATACTGACAACTAGTTCAACTTTCGAATTTAGTTCACCCTCAGGGTTGCGGGGTTCCGATGCCAGTCACTCCGTGTAAAAACTGATATTCAGGTAATGCTGGTTGAACTGGTAGCCGACCCCAAATCTTGGGAATAATAAAGGCTGGGAAGATGATGAATTATTGTAAGGAATGGCCGATCATAATCATCATAATCACACAATGAAATTTATAAAAAGAATGGTCAGTCAAATAATGAGAGTGCGTAACGTGTGTTATGGAGTGTCTGTGAACTATTGAATTTGCATCGCACCAACACGTAGAGGCCGTTATACTACAATATTTTTATTTTATTGTACTACAATTTTTACAGTTAAATATTAGTAGTAGTGCTCGGTTTGTTTGGGTAATTTTTTTAAACATGATTTTTTTGCTCCGAAAGCCCAAACGTACTAAATTACATGAAATCGTTGGAGCCGCTTCCGCGATTCAGATTATATAATTGATATATACCTATATAAATTTATATATACAAGAACTGCTCGTTTAAAGGTAAGATATGTATTTTTGGAGTCCATAACAACATACACTGATCCATAATAGTTATCTATATTTGCAATTAAGACTAAAGTTTATACCCAAAACAGCCTGTTTCACTTGATAGTGCGTTAGCTACGGCGAAGTTTAAAAAACACCACATGGGCTGCATTACCTGATTCCACGTTAAATAATTAAAAGAAAAACATTTTCTATTACATTTATTTGGCTATGAAAAATAAAGTTTGTATATTCTTGATAACTGAGTCACTGTACGATGCTTTACTCATTTGGTTCAGACTATCATTTGGTCATTAGGTAATGATACCGTCGTAATACAATCTCTGTTAAAATCTAAAAATCATTTGTACATCATTGCTTATACGGTCATTAAATCAAATAAAGTATTCTTTTCAAATGAGGTGTAGTATTTAGTTAAGTACTAATATTATATTGATATCTCCTAAGTATAATGAGTAAACGGACATTATAGTAATTTAAAAATACTGTGTTTTGCTGTACTGAGTTTTGCTAATCTATACAAATAAATAAAATTGGAGTGTCTGTTTGTAATATTAAATTAACCGCTTTAAAATAAATGCATACCTACGTATGTACCCACGATACATGTACAAAAATAACATTTTTTACAATTTTTGTCTGTCTGTCTGTTCGTTCCGGGTAATCTCTGGAACGGTTGGACCGATTTTGACGGAACTTTCAGTGGCAGTGTCAGCTGATGACCCAGGGAGTAACTTAGGCTACTTTTTACACTAACTTTGTGCCGGGGCGTTACCCGCGATACAACAATAACCGCGGGGTTCAACTAGTAATCAATAAGACCAGCAGCTGATCTTACGAAAAGTGAGATTAGTCAAGGCTATGATAAGGAAGAAAGATCATAGGGAAACAAAAACAACGCATTTTAAATAATCAAAATATGTTTTAGCTGCAGTTAAGTAGGAACATCTTATTTCTCATCCTCTTAATCTTATGAGTGTTTTAAGAGTCGACTAACGAAACAAACTAATTGAAGTGAACATACAATGTCAAGTTAGTCTGACAGGTGACATTCCTAATGCGGGAGTTGTCTTTTGTAAAAAAAAATTACCTACTGTATTCATTTATCTTATGAAGATGAAAATGATGATCTGTTTGAATTTTGAACTCACAATCGTATATTATAAGGTCTTTAAAGTGTTGAACTGCCCAAATATGGCAAGCAATTATTTCTCTCTAATTCTCAATTCTCTGCTCAGTTCAAACTTCTGCTAACGTATGCCACGGGTCTACAATATTACTATTACTACACAGGACTGCGCCTATGGCGTGTACTGAGGCATCTGTTCAAAAAATAAACTGATTTGAGTCTGACAAATACAGGATAAGAAGTGATTATATCTTTTAACAATTCAAATGATTTTTGACACTTGTCATCCCATTTAAATATTACGCTTTTTCTAAATAATTCCATTCATATATTTTTTAATTACCCATTTTTTATTTAAATAACACGTGTTGCTCGTGTTTAAATCGTTACAATTTTAACAAAAATAAAACCGATTTCAAGGTTCGACTCGATTTCTCGTAGATGCCATCATAAGACATTAATGTCTTTATCATGGTACCACCGTCGGAACATCTCCTTTTCATTAAAAAAATAATCATCAAAATCGGTTCATAAACAACGAACCTATCCACGAACACACATAACAAAAAAAAATGAAAAATATATGCGGTCGAATTGAGAAACTTCCTCCATCCAGCATCCAGTGCATCCAGCTGAATATATATTGGATATGAGGATTACTGTAATTATAAGAACGGTTATGCGTCATACCTACTTGTATGCTAAAATAGTACCTATTAGGTACATCACACCACTCATTAGTAAATATGTAGGTATGCACCTATATAAACTATGCCATCATTTGTATTAATTGTTATTGTATTATATTCATTATTAACTAATCACAAACATTACAATAGAGCAATCGACAGGCACGTACCCTTAATTAATGACGCCTACCTGCATAAAATTAGATATATAACGTAGCCCGTACAAAATTCCGTCATTGTTCTTCAGAAAGCACTTGGGAACGCACCTACTTCTTGGCTCCAGCTAGACTGTAAAACTATTTAACAAAAATGCATCGCAATATACAATCGCTCAATTATTGTTATGAAGAGATCATCGAACGGTGGACTCTGTTAGCGCTGCGACTTGCCGGTTCAACCCTCGTGATCGACTCCAACCGCCGTCGCTGCCAGCGATGTCCCTGAACATATGCTATTCTGAAGAAATATTGGAAGCTCTCCATCCTTATGTTTTGTCACCAAAGGACATGTGGACATTACGATATCCCATCCAAATGGAACCAACGTCAACGAAAGCAGTAGTATATTTGAATACACCACCAGAGGTGAGGCCGTTGCCGGTCGACGGTCACGTGGGATGTGAACGCTCCAGAATTTGTGCCTGCCTCTCAATGCGTCAGTGGTAGTGGGTCGTGGGGTTCGACTCCGCGTTCTGACAGATATCTCTGTGTGCGTTGCGATGAAAAGTTTCTTATGACTCCGGATGGTAAAATGGACAAAAACAAACCGTGTCTCTATCATTGGGGACGTTTGAGTAAGGACTACCGTTTTGAGTGTTGCCAGTTACTCTGGGGTTCCTAAGGATGCAGTTTAGCTATTGATCATGTATGGAGTGGAACTTGCCCAGGCATAAATGAACCACTAGATGGCTACGTACGTGCTCGCTCTCCTCACGGCGGTGTCTATGCGTTGGACACAGAAATGTGCTACACAACGGCTGGATTGGAATTAGCGAGTGTTGCGGTCATTGGCATTGATGGCCGACTTGTGTATCAAGCCATTGTAAAGCCGAGTTCTCCTGTAGTCGACCACAACACCCGTTTTTCGGGCATCAGGCCGCGCGACTTAGCGCTAGCATCCAAGACGCTGAGAGAGGTACAAAATGATATGCTTCGTTTTGTTGGCACAGACACGACCCTTGTTGGACATGGGTTGGAGAATGATTTGCGAGCACTGAAATTGTTGCATCGTGCTGTGATTGACACTTGCTCGTTGTACCCTCACGCACGAGGCTTTCCCATGCGGCGATCACTGCGAGCCATCTCGGAGGAGTTCCTCGGATGCATTGTACAGCGTGGGATAAACGGACATTCACCATGTGAAGACGCTCGTGCCGCATTGAGTCTGGTACTGCTGAAGGTTTGCGGAGAGCGAGCAAGCCCTGGTTATGTATGGAATCAGCTGCCAATTTCTCAACCTTATGCTCCTCCGCCACTTTGTGCTGCGTAATTTTTTTTTTATGTTTGGCTCTGCCAAAATTACTCTACTCTGCCTGATGGAAAGCATGGCGTGTGATGTGACCCACACCATGGCGGGCTAGTGATGCTTCTGCATCCTCGGGCCTCCGGTCTCGCACTCACCAACGAAACACGACAGCACGATCGCTGTCATTTTACGTTGATTTTCTGTGCGAGGGTAGTACCACCCCGGTCGAGCCAGCCCGTTCGTGCTGAAATCAGCGTGACTCTACTACCTACAGTAATTTTTCTTATAATTTTTAAGACGATAGTTTCATATACAATTATTATTGGACTGTGAGTAGGTAGGTGCCTTAGCAATGTAACTGTGTCAATAAACGTGATACTTTTTTTTAAAACATTTGTTTAATTTGTTATTTACTTCTACAGAGCAACCTGAGTATGTAAGATACACGTTTAGACACTTTTATGGTGTATATATATTATTTATTTTATTATGCCTCGTTCTTTTCCTTTCTGTTCGTAGACTATTATATGTGTCACCGAGAACAGGAGACTAGGATTTCGTTCGAAGCAACCTGTGTTCATTCATCTTTTATAAAAGGACTTAAGGCACTTTTTAGTTTCTTCAGTTTTCAGAAAAACAAACGGTACCTGCACGTGTTTTATGTACACCTATGTAGGTGTACTTAGTACGTATGTAGCATATGGGTGTATGTAAGTCAGTGTTGGTGTTGTAAGATTAGTTTGTAACCATTACTAGACATTTAGTTTTTTATTGTCAGTACTCTAAGCAGACATATGTAAAAGAAATCATTAAATAAGTGTACAATATAGTTTACGAGTAGTATCTAGTACTGTTGGTAACTTTTTTCTTACGATACACGACAAGGCCACAAAAGAAAGTGATGTATATGAGGAATGCTATTAAAGTTATGTAATCACTGATATCAATCTGATATGATCGAGGGGTGTATAGTATACATAGAAAATTGTATGTTTTTATCCATAAACCTTTATTGCCCAGGAGAAAAGCTCTCCTTCGTCGCGTTTATTTTTAAATAAGTAAAATAAGATTGGCAGTTTTAAATTCGTAATACTTTTGAATGGAATGTCTGAAATCAAACAATTCTAAAATTATCTACTGGTCTAGAAACATTCTTAAATATGAAACGAGCTAAAAGTACAGTACAAAGTACAGTGGCGTAACTATAGGGTGGCAGGGCTAGCAAAATGCCACGGGCACCCGACCAATAAGGGCCCCGGTCCGAGAGGCCGTAAGCTCAGTATTTTTTTTTTTTTTAAGTATCTTCATAAAATCCATTAAAGTGAGACAACAAAACACCGTACAAATTAAAGTTAATCATTAAGGATTTCAATACATATAGACAGTACAGTGGCGTAACTATAGGGTGGCAGGGCTAGCAAAATGCCACGGGCACCCGACCAATAAGGGCCCCGGTCCGAGAGGCTGTAAGCTCAGTATTTTTTTTTTTTTTAAGTATCTTCATAAAATCCATTAAAGTGAGACAACAAAACACCGTACAAATTAAAGTTAATCATTAAGGATTTCAATACATATAGACAGTACAGTGGCGTAACTATAGGGTGGCAGGGCTAGCAAAATGCCACGGGCACCCGACCGATAAGGGCCCCGGTCCGAGAGGCCGTAAGCTCAGTTAAAATATTTTTTTTTTGTTTTTAAGTATCTACATAAAATTCATTAAAGTGAGACAACAAAACACAGTACAAATTAATGTTAATCATTAAGGATTTCAATACATCATAAACAAAAAGATTTTAATCAATGTTAGAAATCATCCATTGTTTTCTAAGCGCGGGTGAGCATTGACGGTTGGGTATAGTTAATAGCGTTGAAAGCCATGCGATAATTTTCTGTACAAATAAATAAAATTGGAAGGTTTGTTTGTAACATCAAAATAACCGTTTTTTACTAAATGTATGCATACACGGTAAATATATCAAAATAACAATTTTCATCAGTCAGTCTGTTTGTTCCGGCTAATTTCTGTAACAGCAGAACCGATTTTGACGGGACTTTCCCTGGCATATAGTTGGTGATATAGGAAGTAACTTAAGCTACATTTTTAGACTAGTTTTACCCCGGGACGTTACCAGCGGTTGCTTTTGTACCGCGGGTAACACCACGGAGTTCAGCTAGTCGTAAATATACAGTTTATAGTAATATAGCTGTAGGTACTATGCGATATATAATTCTAAACGATGGGGGACGCTTCTACTTATTTAAAGTCAAGTTAGTCAAGGTAAGTAGGAGCGGTCCCCCAACGCCATGTATTTTTTTAGAATTATTAATACTCGTACACACTTAGGTACTTTAAGTTTGACTTTCTTTCATTTTTTTTACTTTTTAAAGGGAACTCGGGTTATTGTGTTGGGGATTTTTTATTTTTATTTAATTTTTATTTTATACACACTTATTATAATGTAGATTTTGTTAAGTTTTTAATATATAGATTCCAGTCGAAGTTTCTAAATTTATATTTTATATATGTAAAGATTACATTTAAGGTCAGGTTTTTATTTTACTTACTTACTGATTACTATATTTTGTTTCTATAAATAATATTGTTACTTAAATGGTTACATTTTCACCACCCTATTTGGGTAAATTTGCTGACATTCGGTTTTCCATCCTCATTTTCTCCCAATCGATAAAGATATGTTCATGTGAAATACAATTCATATTTATGTATTTAATACACTTTGAAGAAATGCCTAACGATTAAAAACGTTATTGTGGCTAATTTCTAAAAGATAGATATATATTAGTCAGGACTTTTTTGTAGATATTTTGAAGACCATCATCTTTGTAATACATATTTTTCGTGTATGATCAACATACGCGAGGATAAGTGCTCGAAAGCGCATTTTCATCCGACTTGCTTCAAATTTATCGTCACTGCTCAGGTTCTATGTGTCTTAGCGTTATGTTATATAGCCTATAACCTGCCCAGGAATATGGACTACAATCCTACCAAGGTTGGGTTAAATCCCTTCAGTAGTTTTTGACTCATGCGTGCACATACAGACAGACGGACAAACAAAAAACCTACTGATTACATTTTTAGCATTATTATCGACTAGCTGCTGCCCGCGGCTCCGCCCGCGTATATGTCGGTTATCGTGGCAAATAGTAGTCTATGTGTTATTCTGATGTATAAGCTATTTCACTGTAAAGTTTCATCCAAATCCGTTTAGTAGTATTTGCGTGAAAGAGTAACTAACATACACACTTACAAACTTTCACCTTTATAATGTTAGTGTAATTGATGATAAAAACGGTTAAACAAACAAAAACATAATACTATGTATAATTTAACATATAATATATTTGGTGCTAGACGCATTTGAAAAATATAACAGCCTGACACTGACAACTTACCTACCTACAACCTATGTAATGTAATTAAAATAAAAACGAAGTTTGTACGTGGAATTTCGTACGTGTAACTTCTAAAAAAACTGTCCTTAACCTTAGTCCTATATTACTTTTAGTAAAATGCGTTTTTAGCTAATTGTAAATGCCTTGAAAATTCGCAAAACGGACACAACCAACATCGTCGTCTGCCCTCACTCGTCAACCTACCTACCCGCGTTCGGGTAGCGCACTCAGCGATGAGCAACCTATTCCCCGCGCTAACCGCCATATTTTTTTTTTTTTTTTATTTTTTTTTTTTTTTTTTTTTTTTAACGTGTGGAAACCCCCTCGGGCCGTCACCCCGCCGGGGTTTGCGGCGGGGCGGTGTGTCGGAATCGAACCGACTAAAACCACACGGTGTGCCACTCTGCGCCTGAGACGGGAGGGATCCGGGAACTGCTGTTATTAACACATCCGGATCCCTCCCAGCGCCTGCCCGCACTGAAGCGGGCACCGTCTGCTGTCAAAACTCTCAATTTAGGCGACGTACGGCACACGCGTAACGTCGCCCCCTCGCGGGTGACCACTAAGCGGATGGTGGGGAAAACCCATCCCAACCATCCGCGGCCACACTCAGGGCGGCATGAGGCGCTGGTAGGCGCGCCTCCGCCGCCCGGTTCGCCGGCGGCGGATCGGGTCCGAGTGGATATCATCCTCCCGGGCCTTCTCCGCCGCCTCCTTCTGCGAAATTACGTCTTCGCAGAAGGCTGCGACCGCGGTAAAACTGCTGTCGCTACCGGCCATGCAGCGAATGATGGCCGGTAGCGAGAGATCTCCTCCGATGACTTCAGTGAGGGCCCGTCGCTGCGACGCCCAAGCGGGGCAAATCGCCAGCGTATGCTGGGCCGAGTCCTCACTGCAGTCGCAGTGGTGGCAGGCGGGACTCAGTTCCCTCCTGGCGACCGAGTGCAGGTACTTTCCGAAGCATCCGTGCCCGGAAAGAACCTGCGTCAGTCGGAAGGAAAGGGTCCCGTGCTGCCGCCCTGCCCACTCGAGGATGACCGGCTGGAGAGCCTCCACGGCGGCAAAGCCAGCGCGTGGAGTCTCCAGCCGGAACGACCAGCGAGCCATCGTGGCTCGACGGGCGGCTTCACGCCACTCGCGTACCTCTTCGGGCGGAGGGCGAATGCCTCTCTCCGCCCGGAACTCAGCCACCCGTCGATAAACTTCGGCGAGCACTTCCGCCTCCAAATCCCACGGAGGTGTTCCGGCCAAGGCGCACGCCGCCTCGGTGGACACCGTGCGGTATCCGCGTATGGCTCTGACCGCCAATACCCTCTGAGGCCGCCAGAGGCGGGCCTTATTGAGGGCAGTCAGAGCCGCCACCCACACCGGTGCCCCATACAGCGCCATCGACCGGACCACCCCCGTGTAGAGGAGTCGCGTTGCGACGCTGGCCCCGCCCAAGTTGGGCAAAAGTCGCCCAAGGGCAGAGGCAGCGCCGACCAGCTTGGGACCAAGCTGTCGGAAGTGCTCGTCGAAGAGCCACCTACCGTCGAGGATCAGGCCCAGATACCTCATCTGGGACCGAACCGGTACGAGGACCGAGTTGACCACTATGGAGGCGCCAGGGGGCGGCCCACGACGGGGCCCATGGAATAGCAGGGCCTCCGTCTTGTCCAGGGCCACCCGTAAGCCCAGCGCCTCGATGCGCCCGACCACCAGAGAAACACCAATGGTGGCCAGGCGCGCCGCCTCCTGGAAGTTCGCCCCCCGGGCTGTGACAAGAGTGTCATCGGCGTAACAAATTACGCCCAGCCCGGGGGGGAGACGACCTCTTAGGACCCAGTCGTATCCCACGTTCCACAGGAGTGGTCCTAGGACAGACCCCTGCGGAACGCCGCACGACATGGGTCGCCGTCTCAAGGCGCCATCTCGATCCTCGTACACGACGGTACGCTCCTGCAAATAGTCTGCCACCAGCCGCCTCAGGTACTCTGGCACTCCGTGGTATTGGAGTGCTTCCCCGATGCAGCTGAATGGCAGACTATTAAAGGCGTTGGCGATGTCCAAAGACACCGCCAACACCACGCCGCCACAGCTCACTGCCTCTTCGGTCACGGCCCTAAGGCGCATCACGGCATCGACCGTCGAACGCCCCTCTCGGAATCCGAATTGGGCGTCCGACAGGTCGGGCCCCACCTCGCGGAGTTGCCGGACGATGCGGGCAGAGAGTATCCTCTCAAAAAGTTTACCCGCCTTGTCCAGCAACACGATGGGCCTATAGGCCGCGACCGAATCGGCAGGCCGTCCCGGCTTCCTCAATAGGACCAGCTTCCCGCCTTTCCAGCACTCAGGAAAGCGTCCGGACGCCAGGCTAGCGTCCAACACTTCCATGAGGCGGTCCGACATATGGTCGAGGGCTCGGGCCAGAACTCGGGCTGGAACCCCGTCCGGCCCGGGGGCGGTGTTCTTGGAACGAATCCGCAGAACAGCCGCCCCAACCTCCGATTCCCTAACGGGCGGCACGTCTTCCTCTCGACCCCCGTCGTCTCTGACCGCATAGGCCATCGACGGGGGTGTGTGCTCCGCCCGCTGCGGGAAAAGTCCCTCGACCACTTCCTGCAGGAAGCTGGGCTGGAGAGTCACGGTAAGGGGGGGGCCCGCCGTGCGGAGCTTCTGTCGCACCGCACGATATGGGCGACCCCAGGGGTCACGGTCGAGACTTTCCAGCATCTCCTTTTTTTTCACCTCTTTGGCGCGGCAAATGGCCAGCTTCAGAGTTTTCCGCGCTTCGCGGTACTCCTCTTGAAGCTGGTCCCCGCCACCGTCTCCGCGGTAACGTCGCCTGCTGCGGGTGTAAGACCTCCGGGCACGAGTACAAGCCGCACGGAGGTCCGCCAACTCCTGGGACCACCAGTAGACCTCCTTCCGAGGAGGCCGACGACCCTGGACGCGGGGCATGGCCGTATCACAAATCTGCGTAATCGCATCGCGAAAACGGCCAGCCCCCAAGTCCACGCCGACCTCCCCGGTCGGGGCCCGCGGAGACAGCCACGAATGAACGATGGCCGCCTCCTCCAGCAGGTCCCTGTCGAGCTTGGCGACAGCCCACCGCGGAAAGTGGGACATTTGCCGCGCCACGTGACCCCTACTGGGGCCCTGGGACCGGGAGAGCTCGAATCGGATGTACAAATGATCCGAGAGCGTCTCGACCTCTTCCAGGACACACCAGTTCCTTACTCGTGCGGCGACAGCAGGGGTAGCGAACGAAAGGTCCACTATCGACCCCCCCTGCTGTCGCACGCACGTGTTGGTGGCGCCTCTGTTCAGCAAACAGAGGCCCACCGAAGCCGCCCACTCCTCGACGGCTTCGCCCTTGGCGTCCGTCCCGGGGGACCCCCACGCAATGGATTTTGCGTTGAAGTCCCCCAGCACGAGGACGTGCCCAGACGCTAATCGCCGCATCGAGGTCTCCAAGCTGTTAAGGAAGACCTCGAAGTCGCTCAAACTCCGGTTGGGGGAGAAGTATATACCGTAAACGGTGATCCCCCCCCACTCGGCGGCAACATATCCCGAGCCCTTGTCTCTAAGCGACAAGGGTGGGGAATGAGCCGCCCCGGAACCGACGACTGCCACGGAGCCGTCCCAGTCACCCATCCAGTTTGGACAGGGAGGAACGTAATAGGGCTCCGCGACTACGGCAACACCGATCGACCACTGCGCCATACTTTGCAGGAAGAGATCCTGCGCCGCGGCGCAGTGGTTGAGGTTCGTCTGGACAAGGAGGTTGGAGACGTGGTCCATTACTGGACCGTCTCTACAACCTCCTCCATGGGCGTCGACGAGGACGGACGGACAACGTCGGAGGCAGCCTGGGTCGCCAGGCTAGCCCCCGGCGTCTGCCGAGAAGCTTGGGGAGGCCTGCAGCCCCCCTGCCCCATCTGGTGATTGGCGGGCTTTTTGCCCGCCACACACATAGGGCAGTGAGGGGCGGCAGAGCACTCTGCCGCCTTATGCCCCGGTCGACCGCAGCGGAAACATAGTCCGCTGCAGTCGAAGCAGCTTGCGCACTTAGTGCGAGTGTGTCCCGCGGCAAGGCACTTGTAGCACCTCATCGGTCTCGCGGCCAGCACAGTAACTCTGGCACTCACGAAACCGATGAGGATCTTGCCGGCGTCGCCCAAAATTTTGGCCGACGCCACGGGACAGCTCACCCACACGGCGCTAAGCCCTCCTGGACCGGGGCGGATGGTGCCGACCCGGATGTTGTCCGCGCCGCACTGCGTCTTCTCTCTGACGGCAGCGCGGACATCATCCACAGTGACGGAGTCGTCCAGGCCCGAAATGCGCAGCTCTGCGCACTTCGTGGGCCTGGGAGATCCTCACACCATCCGTGGCGGAGAAGACCTCCCTCAGCCTCTCGGCGAAGGTGTCCGCCGTCTTTGCGCCATCAGCCCCAGGGAACTCGAGGATTCGAGCTCCCGTCTGGGCGAGGCGCAAGCGGACACCTGACGCTCCAAAATCTGGGGCGAGACTGTCCCGGGCCGTCTTAAAGACGGCCGCGTAGGACAGTCCGCCCCTTGCCGCCTCCGGCGAGACCGTAACGACCACAGCCGCGGTCTTTGGCGGCTGCAGCTTCCGCGGCCCCCCCGGAGCGGCCCGGGGCACCGACGACGATTGCGGGCCAGAGGCCGCCTTTTGGGCAGCCTTATTGGCCCGCTGTCGGGACTTTTTCGACTTAGCCCCCCCTACTAGCTGCCAACCATCATTTGATGGGGCAGTAGATGTGGGGGGGCCTGGCAGAGGTGTTGGAGTGGGGAGCGGAGGAAACTCCGCTCCTGCCCCCGCCGCCGTCTTGGGCCCCGTCCTCTTCGGCGCAGCCGTCTTGGCTGGGGCCTTTGTCTTCCGCTGCTGCGACTGTCGAGCAGCGGTAGGGCCCGGCGCCGTCGTCACCGCCGCGTACGTCACGCGACCCCCCACCACGGGGAGCGGGGTCGGTGCCGACGCGACCTTCGGCCTTGGCGCTGCAAGAGGCGGCCGAATAATGGGGGCTGGAGGCAGCCTCGCCTCCAGGCCGGCCAGACGACCGTCCACCAGATTCCCCACCGTGGTGAGGATCTGCTGCAGCATCTGCTGCAGGACGGCGTCTGGTACCCCGGGGATGGTAGGGGCCGGCTGGGACGTAGACGGGGCCGGCTGGGAGGCAGACGGGGCCGGCCGGGACGCAGACGGGGCCGGCCGGGATGAAGACGGGGCCGGCCGGGACGCAGACGGGGCCGGCTGGGACGTAGTCGGGGCCGACTGGGACGCAGATGGGACAGGGACCTTACGCTCAGGGCGCTCCGCCCGAAATTGGGCGAACTGAGCGATCAGCGCGCTAACCGCCATGCGCCATCCTAATATCACGCACTCGGTTTGTCATTATCGCAACTATTAATTTTAATATTTATTTATTTATCTTTATTTGTATAAATATTTATTTGTCCAAATGATGTAGCGCAAAAGATATATTTTATTTACTTTAAATACCAGAAGCGATAAATGTGTCCATTTTCATTTAGGAATCAACTTATTACTACCATACCAAATGTGCATTTGAAATAAATCATTAATTTTTATTGTAGTTATGGTTCACTATGTTGGCTTTAATGGCTTACACATTTTAACTATAACGGCTTTTAAGATAAATATTTCCATCAAACATTACATATGTAAAACGGTATTTTGGCGGCGCACGCCAGAATAGCTCACAGATGGTAGATTTTTTCTACTACCTACTTGACACTTATCGTCATATTTTAGAGAATTCACACACTATCTTTATTATTTGTAGCCTATGTGTTATTCTGAAGTTTATGTTAAATTACTGTAGTGTCATTCAAATCCGTTCAGTAATTTTTGCGTGAAAGAGTAACAAACATCCATCCATCTATACAACCATACATCCTTACAAACTTTCACATTTATAATATTAGTAGGATTAAGCAACGCTATGATCCGTTGCACTTTGCAAGACTTTCTTTGTATTTCTCAGAAGACAGTAAATCAGGTATGGAGTTTCTTCATTGTGCGTATAAAATACTGAAATAAAGTGCTTCGTGCAAGTCTTTATTATTTCATGTGTTAAGCGTTGTCTCTTTCCCGAGGCTCTCTCGTAATATACATATAGGTATTTGTGTAGTCTCTAGTTGATACTTAGCGGATAAATCTCAAAGTATTCCACTACTTTAACATTTTTTCGTAGATGCCCATGAATAAAAACTATAATTAATACTGAGCAAGATTGCAACAAAATGTCAAAAAATGTATAAAAGGAAAGTTCATGCTAACCGAAAGGGGGTTGAAAAATCATTTTTTTTTTTTTTTTTTTTATACTTACGCATCCCGTCAATAAACTCTTATTATGTAGTAGCGGTTTTTTTTTCTCCCGATTTCAGGGCTCGAACTCACGGTAATATTTATGAGTATTACCGTGATTTTTATATGTATGTATTCCCTAACCCTGTATAAGCATGCAATTTCACTGATATGTCCACATATTGTGACAGTGTTACCTTTATTTAAAGAGCTTCACTGTATACTATGTTATGTGTAATGCCATTGCCACATAGAGCTTTCCGTTGCTGAAACAGTTTGTGGTGAGGTCTATGCCTGCGGTGCGCAACGTCTGACCTTATGTCTTGTTTATCGTCATCGCAAAGCATAGACTCACATACTCACCAGACACTGCACGCGTTTAAAGCAGAAAGGGAAATAAACTATGGATTGGGGTCATCCTTTAAGATAATAGTCTAAAAAGACATATAACATAAATCAAACAAAATAATTTAAGTTTCTCGCAGATTGCACGAAATAAAACTATCAATTTTTTTGAAATTTTGTCTGCGACATAAACGCCTTGTGATTGGTTGCAACTCTGGTGACGTCACATGCTAATAAACGAAAGATTCCTCTATTGAATATTGTTTGCGTTTTATGTTTTCGGAGTGGTAATAATCGATCTGTGAGCTAATTCTGCAGTACTTTTTTTTACTAAACTATTTAATAAGTGGTTCGAAAAAAAAGGAATCAAATTTTGTGCGTGCCGATAACAGCAACCTACATAAGATAGACGCTTTTATGTTTGCACTTTTCTATCTATACAAATAAATAAAATTGGAGTGTGTTTGCAATATTAAAATAACCGATTTTTACTAAATGCCTATGTATATATATACACGGTACATATACCAAAAATGTAGTTAAAAATGTTTTTGTCTGTCTGTTTGTTTTTTCCGGGTAATCTCTGGAACGGCTGGACGGATTTTGACGGAACTTTCACTGGCAGGTAGCTGATGATCCAGGAAGTAACTTGGGCTACTTTTTTTTAGACTAACTTTGTCCCGCGGCGTTACCTGTGGTACAACAATAACTGCGGGTAACACCGCGGCTTTCAGCTAGTACATAATAATAACACTGATAACTATGCTGCAGAACTGAAAAATGTTAAAGCAGCTATGTTGCACTTGCATAAGTACAACATAAAATTGTTTCTGTAATAACCTCTGGAAAATCCATTCCTTATTTTTGTAAAATCTAATTTACTTTATGTAGGTAGGTATATCTCAATGCTTTTAGGTTACATTTTGAAATAGTATAAAGCGTGGTATTTAAAGATGTTATCTGACCCGACGGACTTCGTACCACCATATTTTTCTTTCGTTAACAGCTACCCATGGGTAGGGTGTAGTCACGGACAAAAAAACTTTTTTTTTTATTTTTTAATTTTTCTTGTACACAAACCTTGTCCTAAGAATAACTAACACATAAAAAAAAATATAATTTTGTGTAGCCGATCGAAAGTTACGCGCATACATACATTTCGGCGTAACGCCGCGAGACAAAGTTAGTCTAAATAAAGTGGCCTAAGTTACTCCCTGGATCATCAGCTACCTGCCAGTGGAAGTCCCGTCAAAATCGGTCGAGCTGTTTCAGAGAATACCCGGAACAAACATACAAACATACAGACAGACAGACAAAAAATTTTTTAACTACATTTTTGGTATATGTACCGTGTATACACACATATGCATTTAGTAAAAAGCGGTTATTTTGATATTACAAACAGACACTCCAATTTTATTTATTTGTATAGATGTATAGATTTGTTCACTGTGGCACTACACACCATTTATTCGACATTTTAATTAATAAAATTGGGGAAAACTGATAAAATTAACTTAAACTGCGCTGTTTTGTTTTATTGTGGCTAGAGTGTGACGTCACGCGTCTCAAGTGACCAGCGCCATTACAGAAATATCGTTTTTTGAAATGGTTGTCAAACTTGAACTTTATCTTAAATTTAAGTTCATTTTATCAGTTTTCCCCAATTTTATTAATATTATACTATTATGAATATTCTACTATTATAATACTTCATAATACAGTAGAAATTCTGTAAAATATCGGAGTGTGCTAATTATGTAATAAAGAATAATTTAAAACGATTTCCAATAATCAGTCAAATAGCCTATTATTGGGTAAAAGTGGTAAGTAAAGTAACGAATTTAAAAATTTGATTCGGTAAGTAGTCGTTTCACCACCCGATGGATGAAGCAATATTCTGTACTTTGACCAGACATGCGACATAATATCTTATTGTTTAAAGCTGTGCTCGCGACTTCGTCTGCGTGGATCTCCTTTTACAATAATGTTTTTTTTGTAACTATAGACTATTAAACTACAATTTAATAGATAAATATGACGCTGCCTTTAAAATCTATTTAAGACCGAAGAGTAAATTTTGTTTTGCACACTACACTTGTTTACATTTGTTCAAAGCGGACGCTTCCGGTACGTACGCATAAAGATATGTGGAACTACTGACCCAGGAAAAAGCGACGTACAACTGCCCATGTGAAAAACATCTGAGACTAAGATCTACTCCAGCAACGCGGAAAGTCTGATGATGAGATTTATTTATTGTCATTGCATAAATTTACTTATTTGAAATTATACTTATTAATTTTACAACTATAAATATAAGGAAAAGAAGGAGAAACAAACAAAAACACTAAACAAACTAATTATATTATTATCTAATACCTACTATAAACTGATATCTAAAAACTACGTATCTATGTATTTTTTAAATCTAAAGCGCGCTTATTCCGAGAAGAGTCAATAAGAACCACGTTCGTTCGCATTAACGTGAGCGGCGTGAGCGCTCCCGCCTTTTTCCTGCCGCTTCGCGTGTTAAACAAAAATCAACCATAATGGCGTACTACTGGTGCGGCGAGATTTGGAAGTTTTATTTCATCTATATCTTGTGTGTTTATTAATTATACTTTTATAATTCTGTATTTTATTTTAAAAAGATATTAAAGTGTATAGTGATAAGGATATATCCATGTGAAATACAATATATTTAAGTATTTAATACATCTTGAAGAAATGCCTAACGCTTAAACACGTTATTGTGGCTAATTTATAAAAGATAGAAATATACTATTGAGGACTTTTTTGTAGATCTTTTGAAGACCATCATCTTTGTAATACATATTTTTGGTGTATGATCAACGTATGCGAGGATAAGAGCTCGAAAGCGAAAATTTTCATCCGACTTGCTTCAAATTTATCGTCACTGCTCAGCTCCTATGCATCTTAGCGTTATGTTATATAGCCTATAACCTGCCCAGGAGTATGGACTATAATCGTACCAAGTTTGGTTAAAATCCCTTCAGTAGTTTTTGATCCATGCGTGCACATACAGACAGACAGACAGACAGACAGACAGACAGACAGACAGACAGACAGACAAAAAACTTACTGATTACATTTTTGGCATCAGTATCGATAACCATTCATCCCCCAATAATAATTTTTAATATATATTCAATGTACAGAATTGACCTCTCTACAGTTTTATTATAAGTATAGATATAGATATAGATATAGATATAGACATAGAAGAAGATAACTATTCATCCCCCAATATTAATTTTTAATATATATTCAATGTACAGAATTGACCTCTCTACAGTTTATATTATAAGTAGGTAAGTATAGAGATAGATATATGTAAAAACATCCTTATTTTAGCTGATGATTGCACGGTTTGTCTACTAGTTTAAGGGGTCGCAAAGCTGCTTTCTACTGCACCAAGTGTTATATGATCAAATGACACCTGGAACAACACTTTGTGTGATCCACAAATTGTTGATCTGAGTCTAAGTGTTCTCTGTGTCTGTTTCATGTACCCTAGGTATGTTTGTCCTCCCCCGCAACACAGGATATAATTTGGCTTTTTAAAAAATTAAAGAAGATATATTGTGACCAAGTATAAAGGATATAAACGTTTAATAGTTTTTTTTTATTTTCCTTGTCTGCCCTTACTGATCCATTGTCACTATGAATTTCTAAGTTTGAAATTAGAGCCAAATAGCTATTTAATAACTTAGGTATAACGCTAGATGTTTAAAATCAATAAAATAATAAATATTAAGGATTAACAGAGTTTGATAACTGATCTCTACTAGGTACATTGTCTACTAGACATAATAATTTACCTTTATTTATTTTATTTAAGTCTAGCAGCCTCAGCAGTTTACTTCGGCTTGTACTTATTAGTACCATGAAAAGTTTTTGCATTATTATTTTAATACTTTTAATATGACAATAATTCTTACACGTACTTCAATAGAGGTTAAGTAAGCAGTATTTCTTCATCATTTTGCACGAAGGACACAAAAATCTCAACAAATTTGTTACAAAACGTATAACCTGAGGAAGTCTTACTCGCAACATATTGTTGACGACACAGTGTAGGCACGCGTGCTAAGATGACTCAAAATTAGCTACATGAAGGGTTCATGGTGAAGAGATGTGCAAATAAGCTTATCATATTACTTTGATTATTGTAAGGACTGCCTCGTGGATCTAGTGGTTGGCGTAAGCGACTGCTGATCAAGATGTCTCGGATTCGATTCCTGGGTCGGACTGATGTTGAGTTTTTCTTAAAAGAAATTCTTAATAGCAGCCCGGAGTATGGAAGATGGCGGTGTTTCCCGCCCGTGCCTCGGAGATCAATTTAAGCCGTCGGTCCCGGTTGTCATTTACATCTATGGTAATCGTTATTGGGAAGTCAGTGCCCTGAAATATACTGACAACTAGTTCAACTTTCGAATTTAGTTCACCCTCAGGGTTGCGGGGTTCCGATGCCAGTCGCTCCGTGTAAAAACTGATATTCAGGTAATGCTGGTTGAACTGGTAGCCGACCCCAAATCTTGGGAATAATAAAGGCTGGGAAGATGATGAATTATTTGTAAGGAATGGCCGATCATAATCATCATAATCACACAATGAAATCTATAAAAAGAATGGTCAGTCAAATAATGAGAGTGCGTAACGTGTGTTATGGAGTGTCTGTGAACTATTGAATTTGCATCGCACCAACACGTAGAAGCCGTTATACTACAATATTTTTATTTTATTGTACTACAATTTTTACAGTTAAATAGTAGTAGTAGTGCTCGGTTTTTTTTGGGTAATTTTTTTAAACATGATTTATTGCTCCGAAAGCCCAAACGTACTAAATTACATGAAATCGTTGGAGCCGCTTCCGCGATTCAGATTATATAATTGATATATACCTATATAAATTTATATATACAAGAATTGCTCGTTTAAAGGTAAGAAACGTATTTTTGGAGTCCATAACAACATACACTGATCCATAATAGTTATCTCTATTTGCAATTAAGACTAAAGTTTATACCCAAAACAGCCTGTTTCACTTGATAGTGCGTCAGCTACGGCGAAGTTTAAAAAACACCACATGGGAAGCATTACCTGATTCCACGTTAAATAATTAAAACATTTTCTTTTACATTTATTTGGCTGTGAAAAAAAAAGTTTGTATATTCTTGATAACTGAGTCACTGTACGATGCTTTACTCATTTGGTTCAGACTATCATTTGGTCATTAGGTAATGATGCCGTCGTAATACAATCTCTATTAAAATCTAAAAATCATTTGTACATCATTGCTTATACGGTCATTAAATCAAATAAAGTATTACTTTCAAATGAGGTGTGGTATTTAGTTAAGTACCAATATTTGTACTGATATCTCCTAAGTATAATGAATTTAAAAAGGACATTATACTAGTTTTAAAAATACTGAAGTTTTGCTAATCTATACAAATAAATAAAATTGGAGTGTCTGTTTGTAATATTAAAATAACCGCTTTAAAATAAATGCATACGTATGTATACACGACACATGTACAAAAATAACATTTTTTACAATTTTTGGTCTGTCTGTCTGTTCGTTCCGGGTAATCTCTGGAACGGTTGGACCGATTTTGACGGAACTTTCAGTGGCAGTGTCAGCTGATGACCCAGGGAGTAACTTAGGCTACTTTTTACACTAACTTTGTGCCGGGGCGTTACCCGCGATACAACAATAACCGCGGGGTTCAACTAGTAATCAATAAGACCAGCAACTGATCTTACGAAAAGTGAGATTAGTCAAGGCTATGATAAGGAAGAAAGATCATAGGGAAACAAAAACAACGCATTTTAAATAATCGAAATATGTTTTAGCTGCAGTTAAGTAGGAACATCTTATTTCTCATCCTCTTAATCTTATGAGTGTTTTAAGAGTCGACTAACGAAACAAACTAATTGAAGTGAACATACAATGTCAAGTTAGTCTGACATGTGACATTCCTAATGCGGGAGTTGTCTTTTGTAAAAAAAAATTACCTACTGTATTCATTTATCTTATGAAGATGAAAATGATGATCTGTTTGAATTTTGAACTCACAATCGTATATTATAAGGTCTTTAAAGTGTTCAACTGCCCAAATATGGCAAGCAATTATTTCTCTCTAATTCTCAATTCTCTGCTCAGTTCAAACTTCTGCTAACGTATGCCACGGGTCTACAATATTACTATTACTACACAGGACTGCGCCTATGGCGTGTACTGAGGCGTCTGTTCAAAAAATAAACTGATTTGAGTCTGACAAATACAGGATAAGAAGTGATTATTTCTTTTAACAATTCAAATGATTTTTGACACTTGTCATCCCATTTAAATATTACGCTTTTTCTAAATAATTCCATTCATATATTTTTTAATTACCCATTTTTAATTTAAATAACACGTGTTGCTCGTGTTTAAATCGTTACAATTTTAACAAAAATAAAACCGATTTCAAGGTTCGACTCGATTTCTCGTAGATGCCATCATAAGACATTAATGTCTTTATCATGGTACCACCGTCGGAACATCTCCTTTTCAATAAAAGAATAATCATCAAAATCGGTTCATAAACAACGAACCTATCCACGAATACACATAACAAAAAAAAAGAAAAATATATGCGTTCGAATTGAGAAACTTCCTCCATCCAGCATCCAGTGCATCCAGCTGAATATATATTGGATATGAGGATTACTGTAATTATAAGAACGGTTATGCGTCATACCTACTAGTATGCTAAAATAGTACCTATTAGGTACATCACACCACTCATTAGTAAATATGTAGGTATGCACCTACATAAACTATGCCATCATTTGTATTTATTGTTATTGTATTATATTCATTATTAACTAATCACAATCATTACAATAGAGCAATCGACAGGCACGTACCCTTAATTAATGACGCCTACCTGCATAAAATTAGATATATAACGTAGCCCGTACAAAATTCCGTCATTATTCTTGAGAAAGCACTTGGGAACGCACCTACTTCTTGGCTCCAGCTAGACTGTAAAACTATTTAACAAAAATGCATCGCAATATACAATCGCTCAATTATTGTTATGAAGAGATCATCGAACGGTGGACTCTGTTAGCGCTGCGACTTGCCGGTTCAACCCTCGTGATCGACGCCAACCGCCGTCGCTGCCAGCGATGTCCCTGAACATATGCTATTCTGAAGAAATATTGGAAGCTCTCCGTCCTTATGTTTTCCAAAGGACATGTGGACATTACGATATCCCATCCAAATGGACCCAACGTCAACGAAAGCAGTAGTATATTTGAATACACCACCAAAGGTGAGGCCGTTGCCGGTCGACGGTCACGTGGGATGTAAACGCTCCAGAATTTGTGCCTGCCTCTCAATGCGTCAGCAGTAGTGGGTCGTGGGGTTCGACTCCGCGTTCTGACATATATCTCTGTGTGCGTTGCGATGAAAAGTTTCTTATGACTCCGGATGGTAAAATGGACAATAACAAACAGTGTCTCTATCATTGGGGACGTTTGAGTAAGGACTATCGTTACGAGTGTTGCCAGTTACTCTGGGGTTCCTAAGGATGCAGTTTAGCTATTTATCATGTATGGAGTGGAACTCGCCCAGGCATAAATGGACCACTAGATGACTACGTACGTGCTCGCTCTCCTCGCGGCGGTGTCTATGCGTTGGACACAGAAATGTGCTACACAACGGCTGGATTGGAATTAGCGAATGTTGCGGTCATTGGCATTGATGGCCGACTTGTGTATCAAGCCATTGTAAAGCCAAGTTCTCCTGTAGTCGACCACAACACCCGTTTTTGGGGCATCAGGCCGCGCGACTTAGCGCGAGCATCTAAGACGCTGAGAGAGGTAGAAAATGATATTCTTCGTTTTGTTGGCACAGACACGACCCTTGTTGGGCATGGTTTGGAGAATGATCTGCGAGCACTGAAATTGTTGCATGGTGCTGTGATTGATACTTGCGCGTTGTACCCTCACGCACTAGGCTTTCCTATGCGGCGATCTCTGCTAGCCATCTCGCAGGACTTCCTCGGGTGCATTGTACAGCGTGGGATAAACGGACATTCACCATGTGAAGACGCTCGTGCCGCAATGAGTTTAGTACTGCTGAAGGTTTGCGGAGAGCGGGCAAGCCGTGTTCATGTATGGAATCAGCTGCCATTTTCGCAACCTTGTGCTCCTGCGCCACTTTGTGCTGCGTAATACAATCGCTCAATTATTGTTATGAAGAGAGCATCGAACGGTGGACTCTGTTAGCGCTGCGACTTGCCGGTTCAACCCTCGTGATCGACGCCAACCACCGTCGCTGCCAGTGATGTCCCTGAACATATGCTATTCTGAAGAAATATTGGAAGCTCTCCGTCCTTATAATATGTATTGTCACCAAAGAACATGTGGAAATTAGGATATCCCATCCAAGTGGAACCAACGACAACGAAAGCAGTAGTATATTTGAATACACCACCAAAGGTGAGGCCGTTGCCGGTCACTACGTGGGATGTGAACGCTCCAGAATTTGTGCCTGCCTATCAATGCGTCAGCAGTAGTGGGTCGTGGGGTTCGACTCCGCGTTCTGACAGATATATCTGTGTGCGTTGCGATGAAAAGTTTCTTATGACTCCGGATGGTAAAATGGACAATAACAAACAGTGTCTCTATCATTGGGGACGTTTGAGTAAGGACTATCGTTACGAGTGTTGCCAATTACTCTGGGGTTCCTAAGGTTGCAGTTTAGCTATTTATCATGTGTAGAGTGGAACTCGCCCAGGCATAAATGGACCACTAGATGACTACGTACGTGCTCGCTCTCCTCGCGGCGGTGTCTATGCGTTGGACACAGAAATGTGCTACACAACGGCTGGATTGGAATTAGCGAATGTTGCGGTCATTGGCATTGATGGCCGACTTGTGTATCAAGCCATTGTAAAGCCAAGTTCTCCTGTAGTCGACCACAACACCCGTTTTTGGGGCATCAGGCCGCGCGACTTAGCGCGAGCATCTAAGACGCTGAGAGAGGTAGAAAATGATATTCTTCGTTTTGTTGGCACAGACACGACCCTTGTTGGGCATGGTTTGGAGAATGATCTGCGAGCACTGAAATTGTTGCATGGTGCTGTGATTGATACTTGCGCGTTGTACCCTCACGCACGAGGCTTTCCCATGCGGCGATCACTGCGAGCCATCTCGGAGGAGTTCCTCGGGGGCATTGTACAGCGTGGGAGAAACGGACATTCACCATGTGAAGACGCTCGTGCCGCATTGAGTCTGGTACTGCTGAAGGTTTGCGGAGAGCGGGCAAGCCCTGGTTATGTATGGAATCAGCTGCCAATTTCTCAACCTTATGCTCCTCCGCCACTTTGTGCTGCATAATTTTTTTTTTATGTGTGGATCTGCCAAAATGACTCTACTCTGCCTGATGGAAAGCATGGCGTGTGATGTGACCCACACCATGGCGGGCTAGTGATGCTTCTGCAACCTCGGGCCTCCGGTCTCGCACTCAACAACGAAACACGACAGCACGATCGCTGTCATTTTACGTTGATTTTCTGTGCGAGGGTAGTACCACCCCGGTCGAGCCGGCCCGTTCGTGCTGAAATCAGCGTGACTCTACTACCTATAGTAATTTTTCTTATAATTTTTAAGACGATAGTTTCATATAAGTACAATTATTATTTGACTGTGAGTAGGTAGGTGCCTTTGCAATGTAACTGTGTCAATAAACATGATACTTTTTTAAAAAACATTTGTTTAATTTGTTATTTACTCCTACAAAGCAACCTGAGTATGTAAGATACTCGTTTAGACACTTTTATGGTGTATATATATTATTTATTTTATTATGCCTCGTTATTTTCATTTCTGTTCGTAGACTTTTTAGTGTGTCACCGAGAACAGGATACTAGGATTTCGTTCGAAGCGACCTATGTTCATTCATCTTTTATAAAAGGACTTTAGGTAGTTTTTAGTTTCTTCAGTTTTCAGAAAAACAAACGGTACCTGCACGTTTTTTATGTACACCTGTATAGGTGTACTTAGTACGTATGTAACATGTATGTGTATGTAAGTCAGTGATATTGTTGTAAGATTAGTTTGTAACCATTACTAGACATTTAGTTTTTTGTTGTCAGTATTCAAAACAGACATATGTAAAAATATATCATTAGATAAGAGTGCAATATAGTTTACGAGTAGTATCTAGTACTGTTGGTAACTTTTTTCTTACGATACACGACAAGGCCACAAAAGAAAGTGATGTATGAGGAATGCTATTAAAGTTATATAATCACTGATATCAATCTGATATGATCGAGGGGTGTATAGTTTACATAGAAAATTGTATGTTTTTATCCATAAACCTTTATTGCCCAGGAGAAAAGCGCTCTCCTTCGTCGCGGGGCCTTTGCGGTGCGGTCGCGTTTATTTTTAAATAAGTAAAATAAGATTGGCAGTTTTAAATTCGTAATGCTTTTGAATGGAATGTCTGAAATCAAACAATTCTAAAATTATCTACTGGTCTAGAAACATTCTTAAATATGAAACGAGCTGAAAGTACAGTACAAAGTACAGTGGCGTAACTATAGGGTGGCAGGGCTAGCAAAATGCCACGGGCACCCGACCAATAAGGGCCCCGGTCCGAGAGGCCGTAAGCTCAGTTAATTTTTTTTTTTTTAAGTATCTTCATAAAATCCATTAAAGTGAGACAACAAAACACCGTACAAATTAAAGTTAATCATTAAGGATTTCAATACATATAGACAGTACAGTGGCGTAACTATAGGGTGGCAGGGCTAGCAAAATGCCACGGGCACGCGACCAATAAGGGCCCCGGTCCGAGAAGCCGTAAGCTCAGTTAAAATATTTTCTTTTTGTTTTTAAGTATCTACATAAAATTCATTAAAGTGAGACAACAAAACACAGTACAAATTGAAGTTAATCATTAAGGATTTCAATACATCATAAACAAAAAGATTTTAATCAATGTTAGAAATCATCCATTGCTTTCTAAGCGCGGGTGAGCATTGACGGTTGGGTATAGTTAATAGCGTTGAAAGCCATGCGAAAATTTTCTGTACAAATAAATAAAATTGGAAGGTTTGTTTGTAACATCAAAATAACCGTTTTTTACTAAATGTATGCATACACGGTAAATATATCAAAATAACAATTTTCATCAGTCAGTATGTTTGTTCCGGCTAATTTCTGTAACAGCAGAACCGATTTTGACAGGACTTTACGGATATAGGAAGTAACTTAAGCTACATTTTTAGACTAGTTTTACCCCGGGACGTTACCAGCGGTTGCTTTTGTACCGCGGGTAACACCACGGAGTTCAACTAGTCATAAATATACAGTTTATAGTAATATAGCTGTAGGTACTATGCGATATATAATTCTAAACGATGGGGGACGCTTCTACTTATTTAAAGTCAAGTTAGTCAAGGTAAGTAGGAGCGGTTCCCCAACGCCATGTATTTTTTTAGAATTATTGATACTCGTACACACTTAGGTACTTTAAGTTTGACTTTCTTTCATTTTTTTTACTTTTTAAACGGAACTCGGGTTATTGTGTTGGCGCATTTTCATCCGACTTGCTTCAAATTTATCGTCACTGCTCAGGTTCTATATGTCTTAGCGTTATGTTATATAGCCTATAACCTGCCCAGGTATATGGACTACAATCCTACCAAGTTTGGTTAAAATCCCTTCAGTAGTTTTTGACTCATGCGTGCACATACAGACAGACAGACAAAAACCTACTGATTACATTTTTAGCATTATTATCGATAACTATTCATCCCCCAATATTAATTTTTAATATATATTCAATGTACAGGATTGACCTCTCTACAGTTTATATTATAAGTAGGTAAGTATAGATATAGCTATATGTAAAAACATCCTTATTTGAGCTGATAATTGCACGGTCTGTCTAGTGGTTTAAGGGGTCGCAAAGCTGCTTTCTACTGCACCAAGTGTTATATGATCAAATGACACCTGGAACAACACTTTGTGTGATCCACAAATTGTTGATCTGAGTCTAAGTGTTCTATGTGTCTGTTTCATGTACCCTAGGTATGTTTGTCCTCCCCCGCAACACAGGATATAATTTGGCTTTTTAAAAAGACAGAAACTAAAGAAGATATGTTGTGACCAAGTAAAAAGGATATAAACGTTTAATAGTTTTTTTATTTATTTTCCTTGTCTGCCCTTACTGATCCATTGTCACTATGAATTTCTAAGTTTGAAATTAGAGCCAAATAGCTATTTAATAACTTAGGTATAACGCTAGATGTTTAAAATCAATAAAATAATAAATATTAAGGATTAACAGAGTTTGATAACTGATCTCTACTAGGTACATTGTCTACTAGACATAATAATTTACCTTTATTTATTTTATTTAAGTCTAGCAGCCTCAGCAGTTTACTTCGGCTTGTACTTATTAGTACCATGAAAAGTTTTTGCATTATTATTTTAATACTTTTAATATGACAATAATTCTTACACGTACTTCAATAGAGGTTAAGTAAGCAGTATTTCTTCATCATTTTGCACGAAGGACACAAAAATCTCAACAAATTTGTTACAAAACGTATAACCTGAGGAAGTCTTACTCGCAACATATTGTTGACGACACAGTGTAGGCACGCGTGCTAAGATGACTCAAAATTAGCTACATGAAGGGTTCATGGTGAAGAGATGTGCAAATAAGCTTATCATATTACTTTGATTATTGTAAGGACTGCCTCGTGGATCTAGTGGTTGGCGTAAGCGACTGCTGATCAAGATGTCTCGGATTCGATTCCTGGGTCGGACTGATGTTGAGTTTTTCTTAAAAGAAATTCTTAATAGCAGCCCGGAGTATGGAAGATGGCGGTGTTTCCCGCCCGTGCCTCGGAGATCAATTTAAGCCGTCGGTCCCGGTTGTCATTTACATCTATGGTAATCGTTATTGGGAAGTCAGTGCCCTGAAATATACTGACAACTAGTTCAACTTTCGAATTTAGTTCACCCTCAGGGTTGCGGGGTTCCGATGCCAGTCGCTCCGTGTAAAAACTGATATTCAGGTAATGCTGGTTGAACTGGTAGCCGACCCCAAATCTTGGGAATAATAAAGGCTGGGAAGATGATGAATTATTGTAAGGAATGGCCGATCATAATCATCATAATCACACAATGAAATCTATAAAAAGAATGGTCAGTCAAATAATGAGAGTGCGTAACGTGTGTTATGGAGTGTCTGTGAACTATTGAATTTGCATCGCACCAACACGTAGAGGCCGTTAGGTATACTACAATATTTTTATTTTATTGTACTACAATTTTTACAGTTAAATATTAGTAGTAGTGCTCGGTTTTTTTTGGGTAATTTTTTTAAACATGATTTATTGCTCCGAAAGCCCAAACGTACTAAATTACATGAAATCGTTGGAGCCGCTTCCGCGATTCAGATTATATAATTTATATATACCTATATAAATTTATATATACAAGAATTGATCGTTTAAAGGTAAGATACGTATTTTTGGAGTCCATAACAACATACACTGATCCATAATAGTTATCTATATTTGCAATTAAGACTAAAGTTTATACCCAAAACAGCCTGTTTCACTTGATAGTGCGTTAGCTACGGCGAAGTTTAAAAAACACCACATGGGCAGCATTACCTGATTCCACGTTAAATAATAAAAAAGAAAAACATTTTCTTTTACATTTATTTGGCTGTGAAAAATAAAGTTTGTATATTCTTGATAACTGAGTCACTGTACGATGCTTTACTCATTTGGTTCAGACTATCATTTGGTCATTAGGTAATGATACCGTCGTAATACAATCTCTGTTAAAATCTAAAAATCATTTGTACATCATTGCTTATACGGTCATTAAATCAAATAAAGTATTCTTTTCAAATGAGGTGTAGTATTTAGTTAAGTACTAATATTATATTGATATCTCCTAAGTATAATGAGTAAACGGACATTATAGTAATTTTAAAAATACTGAAGTTTTGCTAATCTATACAAATAAATAAAATTGGAGTGTCTGTTTGTAATATTAAATTAACCGCTTTAAAATAAATGCATACCTACGTATGTATACACGATACATGTATAAAAATAACATTTTTTACAATTTTTGTCTGTCTGTCTGTTCGTTCCGGGTAATCTCTGGAACGGTTGGACCGATTTTGACGGAACTTTCAGTGGCAGTGTCAGCTGATGACCCAGGGAGTAACTTAGGCTACTTTTTACACTAACTTTGTGCCGGGGCGTTACCCGCGATACAACAATAACCGCGGGGTTCAACTAGTAATCAATAAGACCAGCAGCTGATCTTACGAAAAGTGAGATTAGTCAAGGCTATGATAAGGAAGAAAGATCATAGGGAAACAAAAACAACGCATTTTAAATAATCAAAATATGTTTTAGCTGCAGTTAAGTAGGAACATCTTATTTCTCATCCTCTTAATCTTATGAGTGTTTTAAGAGTCGACTAACGAAACAAACTAATTGAAGTGAACATACAATGTCAAGTTAGTCTGACAGGTGACATTCCTAATGCGGGAGTTGTCTTTTGTAAAAAAAAGTTACCTACTGTATTCATTTATCTTATGAAGATGAAAATGATGATCTGTTTGAATTTTGAACTCACAATCGTATATTATAAGGTCTTTAAAGTGTTCAACTGCCCAAATATGGCAAGCAATTATTTCTCTCTAATTCTCAATTCTCTGCTCAGTTCAAACTTCTGCTAACGTATGCCACGGGTCTACAATATTACTATTACTACACAGGACTGCACCTATGGCGTGTACTGAGGCGTCTGTTCAAAAAATAAACTGATTTGAGTCTGACAAATTTGAAATGCAGGATAAATAAATAAATAAATATTTCGGACATCTAATACACAACGCCATCTAGTCCCAAGCTAAGCAGAGCTTGTGTTATGGGTACTAGACAACGGATACAAATACATATATACTTTATTTTTGTTCTTGAATACATATTATACATAGAAAACACCCAAACTCCGAAACAAATGTTTGTAGATCATACAAATATTTGATCCGACCCAGGAATCGAACCCGAGACCTCATGATCAGCAGTCGCACACGCCAACCGCGAGACCAACGAGGCAGTTAAGGATAAGAAGTGATCGTTTCTTTTAACAATTCAAACGATTTTTGGCACTTCTCATCCCATTGAAATATTACGCGTTTTCCAAATAATTCCATTAATATATTTTTTTAATTATCCATTTTTAATAAAAATAACACGTTGCTCGTGTTTAAATAGTCATCAATGTTTATAAAGCGCGTTTAGGCAGGGTCGCCTTATAAAGGATTGACTTAGAAAGGAGCTTAACAAGAGACTGATGGTGCATCCAGCTGAATATATATTGGATATGAGGATTATTGTAATTATAAGAATGGTTATACGTCATACCTACTAGTATGCTAAAATAGTACGTATTAGGTACATCACACCACTCATTAGTAAATATGTAGGTATGCACCTACATAAACTATGCCATCATTTGTATTTTTTGTTATTGTATTATATTCATTATTAACTAATCACAATCATTACAATAGAGCAATCGACAGGCACGTACCCTTAATTAATGACGCCTACCTGCGTAAAATTAGATATATAACGTAGCCCGTACAAAATTCCGTCATTATTCTTGAGAAAGCACTTGGGAACGCACCTACTTCTTGGCTCCAGCTAGACTGTAAAACAATTTAACAAAAATGCATCGCTATATACAATCGCTCAATTATTGTTATGAAGAGAGCATCGAACGGTGGACTCTGTTAGCGCTGCGACTTGCCGGTTCAACCCTCGTGATCGACGCCAACCACCGTCGCTGCCAGCGATGCCCCTGAACATATGCTGTTCTGAAGATATATTGGAAGCTCTCCGTCCTTATGTTTTGTCACCAAAGGACATGTGGACATTAGGACATCCCATCCAAATGGAACCAACGACAACGAAAGCAGTAGTATATTTGAATACACCACCAAAGGTGAGGCCGTTGCCGGTCACTACGTGGGATGTGAACGCTCCAGAATTTGTGCCTGCCTCTCAATGCGTCAGCAGTAGTGGTTCGTAGGGTTCGACTCCGCGTTCTGACAGATATCTCTGTGTGCGTTGCGATGAAAAGTTTCTTATGACTCCGGATGGTAAAATGGACAATAACAAACAGTGTCTCTATTATTGGGGACGTTTGAGTAAGGACTATCGTTACGAGTGTTGCCAATTACTCTGGGGTTCCTAAGGTTGCAGTTTAGCTATTTATCATGTGTAGAGTGGAACTCGCCAAGGCATAAATGGACCACTAGATGACTACGTACGTGCTCGCTCTCCTCGCCGCGGTGTCTATGCGTTGGACACAGAAATGTGCTACACAACGGCTGGATTGGAATTAGCGAATGTTGCGGTCATTGGCATTGATGGCCGACTTGTGTATCAAGCCATTGTAAAGCCGAGTTCTCCTGTAGTCGACCACAACCGCCGTTTTTCGGACATCAGGCCGCGCGACTTAGCGCGAACATCTAAGACGCTGAGAGAGGTAGAAAATGATATTCTTCGTTTTGTTGGCACAGACACGACCCTTGTTGGGCATGGTTTGGAGAATGATCTGCGAGCACTGAAATTGTTGCATGGTGCTGTGATTGATACTTGCGCGTTGTACCCTCACGCACTAGGCTTTCCTATGCGGCGATCACTGCCAGCCATCTCGCAGGAGTTCCTCGGGTGCATTGTACAGCGTGGGATAAACGGACATTCACCATGTGAAGACGCTCGTGCCGCAATGAGTTTAGTACTGCTGAAGGTTTGCGGAGAGCGGGCAAGCCGTGTTCATGTATGGAATCAGCTGCCATTTTCGCAACCTTATGCTCCTGCGCCACTTTGTGCTGCGTAATACAATCGCTCAATTATTGTTATGAAGAGAGCATCGAACGGTGGACTCTGTTAGCGCTGCGACTTGCCGGTTCGACCCTCGTGATCGACGCCAACCACCGTCGCTGCCAGTGATGTCCCTGAACATATGCTATTCTGAAGAAATATTGGAAGCTCTCCGTCCTTATAATATGTTTTGTCACCAAAGGACATGTGGAAATTAGGATATCCCATCCAAGTGGAACCAACGACAACGAAAGCAGTAGTATATTTGAATACACCACCAAAGGTGAGGCCGTTGCCGGTCGACGGTCACGTGGGATGTGAACGCTCCAGAATTCGTGCCTGCCTCTCAATGCGTCAGTGGTAGTGGGTCGTGGGGTTCGACTCCGCGTTCTGACATATATCTCTGTGTGCGTTGCGATGAAAAGTTTCTTATGACTCCGGATGGTAAAATGGACAATAACAAACAGTGTCTCTATCATTGGGGACGTTTGAGTAAGGACTACCGTTTCGAGTGTTGCCAGTTACTCTGGGGTTCCTAAGGTTGCAGTTTAGCTATTGATCATGTATGGAGTGGAACTCGCCAAGGCATAAATGGACCACTAGATGACTACGTACGTGCTCGCTCTCCTCGCGGCGGTGTCTGTGCGTTGGACACAGAAATGTGCTACACAACGGCTGGATTGGAATTAGCGAGTGTTGCGGTCATTGGCATTGATGGCCTACTTGTGTATCAAGCCATTGTAAAGCCGAGTTCTCCTGCAGACGACCACAACACCCGTTTTTCGGGCATCAGGCCGCGCGACTTAGCGCGAGCATCCAAGACGCTGAGAGAGGTACAAAATGATATGCTTCGTTTTGTTGGCACAGACACGACCCTTGTTGGGCATGGTTTGGAGAATGATCTGCGAGCACTGAAATTGTTGCATGGTGCTGTGATTGATACTTGCGCGTTGTACCCTCACGCACTAGGCTTTCCTATACGGCGATCACTGCTAGCCATCTCGCAGGAGTTCATCGGGTGCATTGTACAGCGTGGGATAAACGGACATTCATCATGTGAAGACGCTCGAGCCGCAATGAGTTTAGTACTGCTGAAAGTTTGCAGAGAGCGGGCAAGCCGTGTTCATGTATGGAATCAGCTGCCAATTTCTCAACCTTATGCTCCTCCGCCACTTTGTGCTGCCTTTTTTTTTTTATGTGTGGCTCCGCCAAAATGACTCTACTCTGCCTGATGGAAAGCATGGCGTGTGATGTGACCCACACCATGGCGGGCTAGTGATGCTTCTGCATCCTCGGGCCTCCGGTCTCGCACTCACCAACGAAACACGACAGCACGATCGCTGTCATTTTACGTTGATTTTCTGTGCGAGGGTAGTACCACCCCGGTCGAGTCGGCCCGTTCGTGCTGAAATCAGCGTGACTCTACTACCTACAGTAATTTTTCTTATAATTTTTAAGACGATAGTTTTATATACAATTATTATTGGACTGTGAGTAGGTAGGTGCCTTTGCAATGTAACTGTGTCAATAAACATGATACTTTTTAAAAAAACATTTGTTTAATTTTTTATTTACTCCTACAGAGCAACCTGAGTATGTAAGATACTCGTTTAGACACTTTTATGGTGTATATATATTATTTATTTTATTATGCCTCGTTATTTTCATTTCTGTTCGTAGACTATTAAGTGTGTCACTGAGAACAGGATACTAGGATTTCGTTCGAAGCGACCTGTGTTCATTCATCTTTTATAAAAGGACTTTAGGCAGTTTTTAGTTTCTTCAGTTTTCAGAAAAACAAACGGTACCTGCACGTTTTTTATGTACACCTGTATAGGTGTACTTAGTACGTATGTAACATGTATGTGTATGTAAGTCAGTGATATTGTTGTAAGATTAGTTTGTAACCATTACTAGACATTTAGTTTTTTATTGTCAGTATTCAAAACAGACATATGTAAAAATATATCATTAGATAAGAGTGCAATATAGTTTACGAGTAGTATCTAGTACTGTTGGTAACTTTTTTCTTACGATACACGACAAGGCCACAAAAGAAAGTGATGTATATGAGGAATGCTATTAAAGTTATGTAATCACTGATATCAATCTGATATGATCGAGGGGTGTATAGTTTACATAGAAAATTGTATGTTTTTATCCATAAACCTTTATTGCCCAGGAGAAAAGCGCTCTCCTTCGTCGCGGTGCCTTTGCAGTGCGGTCGCGTTTATTTTTAAATAAGTAAAACAAGATTGGCAGTTTTAAATTCGTAATACTTTTGAATGGAATGTCTGAAATCAAACAATTCTAAAATTATCTACTGGTCTAGAAACATTCTTAAATATGAAACGAGCTAAAAGTACAGTACAAAGTACAGTGGCGTAACTATAGGGTGGCAGGGCTAGGAAAATGCCACGGGCACCCGACCAATAAGGGCCCCGGTCCGAGAGGCCGTAAGCTCAGTAAATTTTTTTTTTTTTAAGTATCTTCATAAAATCCATTAAAGTGAGACAACAAAACACCTTACAAATTAATGTTAATCATTAAGGATTTCAATACATATAGACAGTACAGTGGCGTAACTATAGGGTGGCAGGGCTAGCAAAATGCCACGGGCACCCGACCAATAAGGGCCCCGGTCCGAGAGGCCGTAAGCTCAGTTAAAATATTTTCTTTTTGTTTTTAAGTATCTACATAAAATTCATGAAAGTGAGACAACAAAACACAGTACAAATTAAAGTTAATCATTAAGGATTTCAATACATCATAAACAAAAAGATTTTAATCAATGTTAGAAATCATCCATTGCTTTCTAAGCGCGGGTGAGCATTGACGGTTGGGTATAGTTAATAGCGTTGAAAGCCATGCGAAAATTTTCTGTACAAATAAATAAAATTGGAAGGTTTGTTTGTAACATTAAAATAACGGTTTTTTACTAAATGTATGCATACACGGTAAATATATCAAAATAACAATTTTCATCAGTCGTCTGTTTGTTCCGGCTAATTTCTGTAACAGCAGAACCGATTTTGACGGGACTTTCCCTGGCATATAGTTGGTGATATAGGAAGTAACTTAAGCTACATTTTTAGACTAGTTTTACCCCGGGACGTTACCAGCGGTTGCTTTTGTACCGCGGGTAACACCACGGAGTTCAGCTAGTCGTAAATATACAGTTTATAGTAATATAGCTGTAGGTACTATGCGATATATAATTCTAAACGATGGGGGACGCTTCTACTTATTTAAAGTCAAGTTAGTCAAGGTAAGTAGGAGCGGTTCCCCAACGCCATGTATTTTTTTAGAATTATTGATACTCGTACACACTTAGGTACTTTAAGTTTGACTTTCTTTCATTTTTTTTACTTTTTAAAGGGAACTCGGGTTATTGTGTTGGCGCATTTTCATCCGACTTGCTTCAAATTTATCGTCACTGCTCAGGTTCTATATGTCTTAGCGTTATGTTATATAGCCTATAACCTGCCCAGGAATATAGACTACAATCAATGTCTCTCAAAATCTACCAAGTTTGGTTAAAATCCCTTCAGTAGTTTTTGACTCATGCGTGCACATACAGACAGACAGACAAAAAACCTACTGATTACATTTTTAGCATTATTATCGATAACTATTCATCCCCCAATATTAATTATTAATATATATTCAAAATGTACAGGATTGACCTCTCTACAGTTTATATTATAAGTAGGTAAGTATAGATATAGATATATATAAAAACATCCTTATTTTAGCTGATAATTGCACGGTCTGTCTAGTGGTTTAAGGGGTCGCAAAGCTGCTTTCTACTGCACCAAGTGTTATATGATCAAATGACACCTGGAACAACACTTTGTGTGATCCACAAATTGTTGATCTGAGTCTAAGTGTTCTATGTGTCTGTTTCATGTACCCTAGGTATGTTTGTCCTCCCCCGCAACACAGGATATAATTTGGCTTTTTAAAAAGACAGAAACTAAAGAAGATATATTGTGACCAAGTAAAAAGGATATAAACGTTTAATAGTTTTTTTTTATTTTCCTTGTCTGCCCTTACTGATCCATTGTCACTATGAATTTCTGAGTTTGAAATTAGAGCCAAATAGCAATTTAATAACTTAGGTATAACGCTAGATGTTTAAAATCAATAAAATAATAAATATTAAAGATTAACAGAGTTTGATAACTGATCTCTACTAGGTACATTGTCTACTAGACATAATAATTTACCTTTATTTATTTTATTTAAGTCTAGCAGCCTCAGCAGTTTACTTCGGCTTGTACTTATTAGTACCATGAAAAGTTTTTGCATTATTTAATACTTTTAATATGACAATAATTCTTACGTCTATTGAATAGAGGTTAAGTAAGCAGTATTTCTTCATCTTTTTGCACGAAGGACACAAAAATCTCAACAAATTTGTTACAAAACGTATAACCTGAGGAAGTCTTACTCGCAACATATTGTTGACGACACAGTGTAGGCACGCGTGCTAAGATGACTCAAAATTAGCTACATGAAGGGTTCATGGTGAAGAGATGTGCAAATAAGCTTATCATGTTACTTTGATTATTGTAAGGACTGCCTCGTGGATCTAGTGGTTGGCGTAAGCGACTGCTGATCAAGATGTCTCGGATTCGATTCCTGGGTCGGACTGATGTTGAGTTTTTCTTAAAAGAAATTCTTAATAGCAGCCCGGAGTATGGAAGATGGCGGTGTTTCCCGCCCGTGCCTCGGAGATCAAGTTAAGCCGTCGGTCCCGGTTGTCATTTACATCTATGGTAATCGTTATTGGGAAGTCAGTGCCCTGAAATATACTGACAACTAGTTCAACTTTCGAATTTAGTTCACCCTCAGGGTTGCGGGGTTCCGATGCCAGTCGCTCCGTGTAAAAACTGATATTCAGGTAATGCTGGTTGAACTGGTAGCCGACCCCAAATCTTGGGAATAATAAAGGCTGGGAAGATGATGAATTATTGTAAGGAATGGCCGATCATAATCATCATAATCACACAATGAAATCTATAAAAAGAATGGTCAGTCAAATAATGAGAGTGCGTAACGTGTGTTATGGAGTGTCTGTGAACTATTGAATTTGCATCGCACCAACACGTAGAGGCCGTTATACTACGATATTTTTATTTTATTGTACTACAATTTTTACAGTTAAATATTAGTAGTAGTGCTCGGTTTTTTTTGGGTAATTTTTTTAAACATGATTTATTGCTCCGAAAGCCCAAACGTACTAAATTACATGAAATCGTTGGAGCCGCTTCCGCGATTCAGATTACATAATTTATATATACCTATATAAATTTATATATACAAGAATTGCTCGTTTAAAGGTAAGATACGTATTTTTGAAGTCCATAACAACATACACTGATCCATAATAGTTATCTATATTTGCAATTAAGACTAAAGTTATAATACCCAAAACAGCCTGTTTCACTTGATAGTGCGTTAGCTACGGCTAAGTTTAAAAAACACCACATGGGCAGCATTACCTGATTCCACGTTAAATAATAAAAAAGAAAAACATTTTCTTTTATATTTATTTGGCTGTGAAAAATAAAGTTTGTATATTCTTGATAACTGAGTCACTGTACGATGCTTTACTCATTTGGTTCAGACTATCATTTGGTCATTAGGTAATGATACCGTCGTAATACAATCTCTGTTAAAATCTAAAAATCATTTGTACATCATTGCTTATACGGTCATTAAATCAAATAAAGTATTCTTTTCAAATGAGGTGTAGTATTTAGTTCAGTACTAATATTATATTGATATATCCTAAGTATAATGAGTAAACGGACATTATAGTAATTTTAAAAATACTGAAGTTTTGCTAATCTATACAAATAAATAAAATTGGAGTGTCTGTTTGTAATATTAAATTAACCGCTTTAAAATAAATGCATACCTACGTATGTATACACGATACATGTATAAAAATAACATTTTTTACAATTTTTGTCTGTCTGTCTGTTCGTTCCGGGTAATCTCTGGAACGGTTGGACCGATTTTGACGGAACTTTCAGTGGCAGTGTCAGCTGATGACCCAGGGAGTAACTTAGGCTACTTTTTACACTAACTTTGTGCCGGGGCGTTACCCGCGATACAACAATAACCGCGGGGTTCAACTAGTAATCAATAAGACCAGCAGCTGATCTTACGAAAAGTGAGATTAGTCAAGGCTATGATAAGGAAGAAAGATCATAGGGAAACAAAAACAACGCATTTTAAATAATCAAAATATGTTTTAGCTGCAGTTAAGTAGGAACATCTTATTTCTCATCCTCTTAATCTTATGAGTGTTTTAAGAGTCGACTAACGAAACAAACTAATTGAAGTGAACATACAATGTCAAGTTAGTCTGACAGGTGACATTCCTAATGCGGGAGTTGTCTTTTGTAAAAAAAAGTTACCTACTGTATTCATTTATCTTATGAAGATGAAAATGATGATCTGTTTGAATTTTGAACTCACAATCGTATATTATAAGGTCTTTAAAGTGTTCAACTGCCCAAATATGGCAAGCAATTATTTCTCTCTAATTCTCAATTCTCTGCTCAGTTCAAACTTCTGCTAACGTATGCCACGGGTCTACAATATTACTATTACTACACAGGACTGCACCTATGGCGTGTACTGAGGCGTCTGTTCAAAAAATAAACTGATTTGAGTCTGACAAATTTGAAATGCAGGATAAATAAATAAATAAATATTTCGGACATCTAATACACAACGCCATCTAGTCCCAAGCTAACCAGAGCTTGTGTTATGGGTACTAGACAACGGATACAAATACATATATACTTTATTTTTGTTCTTGAATACATATTATACATAGAAAACACCCAAACTCCGAAACAAATGTTTGTAGATCATACAAATATTTGATCCGACCCAGGAATCGAACCCGAGACCTCATGACCAGCAGTCGCACACGCCAACCGCGAGACCAACGAGGCAGTTAAGGATAAGAAGTGATCATTTCTTTTAACAATTCAAACGATTTTTGGCACTTCTCATCCCATTTAAATATTACGCGTTTTCCAAATAATTCCATTCATATATTTTTTTAATTATCCATTTTTAATAAAAATAACACGTGTTGCTCGTGTTTAAATAGTTAAAATCATGTAGGTACTTACACATCAATGTTTATAAAGCGCGTTTAGGCAGGGTCGCCTTATAAAGGATTGACTTAGAAAGGAGCTTAACAAGAGACTGATGGTGCATCCAGCTGAATATATATTGGATATGAGGATTATTGTAATTATAAGAATGGTTATACGTCATACCTACTAGTATGCTAAAATAGTACGTATTAGGTACATCACACCACTCATTAGTAAATATGTAGGTATGCACCTACATAAACTATGCCATCATTTGTATTTATTGTTATTGTATTATATTCATTATTAACTAATCACAATCATTACAATAGAGCAATCGACAGGCACGTACCCTTAATTAATGACGCCTACCTGCGTAAAATTAGATATATAACGTAGCCCGTACAAAATTCCGTCATTATTCTTGAGAAAGCACTTGGGAACGCACCTACTTCTTGGCTCCAGCTAGACTGTAAAACAATTTAACAAAAATGCATCGCTATATACAATCGCTCGGTTATTGTTATGAAGAGAGCATCGAACGGTGGACTCTGTTAGCGCTGCGACTTGCTGGTTCAACCCTCGTGATCGACGCCAACCACCGTCGCTGCCAGTGATATCTCTGAACATATGCTATTCTGAAGAAATATTGGAAGCTCTCCGTCCTTATAATATGTTTTGTCACCAAAGGACATGTGGAAATTAGGATATCCCATCCAAGTGGAACCAACGACAACGAAAGCAGTAGTATATTTGAATACACTACCAAAGGTGAGGCCGTTGCCGGTCACTACGTGGGATGTGAACGCTCCAGAATTTGTGCCTGCCTCTCAATGCGTCAGCAGTAGTGGGTCGTGGGATTCGACTCCGTGTTCTGACAGATATCTCTGTGTGCGTTGCGATGAAAAGTTTCTTATGACTCCGGATGGTAAAATGGACAATAACAAACAGTGTCTCTATCATTGGGGACGTTTGAGTAAGGACTATCGTTACGAGTGTTGCCAATTACTCTGGGGTTCTAAGGTTGCAGTTTAGCTATTTATCATGTGTAGAGTGAAACTCGCCCAGGCATAAATGGACCACTAGATGACTACGTACGTGCTCGCTCTCCTCGCGGCGGTGTCTATGCGTTGGACACAGAAATGTGCTACACAACGGCTGGATTGGAATTAGCGAATGTTGCGGTCATTGGCATTGATGGCCGACTTGTGTATCAAGCCATTGTAAAGCCGAGTTCTCCTGTAGTCGACCACAACACCCGTTTTTGGGGCATCAGGCCGCGCGACTTAGCGCGAGCATCTAAGACGCTGAGAGAGGTAGAAAATGATATTCTTCGTTTTGTTGGCACAGACACGACCCTTGTTGGGCATGGTTTGGAGAATGATCTGCGAGCACTGAAATTGTTGCATGGTGCTGTGATTGATACTTGCGCGTTGTACCCTCACGCACTAGGCTTTCCTATGCGGCGATCACTGCCAGCCATCTCGCAGGAGTTCCTCGGGTGCATTGTACAGCGTGGGATAAACGGACATTCACCATGTGAAGACGCTCCTGCCGCAATGAGTTTAGTACTGGTGAAGGTTTGCGGAGAGTGGGCAAGCCGTGTTCATGTACGGAATCAGCTGCCTTTGCAATGTAACTGTGTCAATAAAAGTGATACTTTTTTTAAAAACATGTGTTTAATTTGTTATTTACTCCTACAGAGCAACCTGAGTATGTAAGATACACGTTTATACACTATTATGGTGTATATATATTATTTAATATGCCTAGTTGTTTTCATTTCTGTTCGTAGACTATTAAATGTGTCACCGAGAACAGGATACTAGGATTTCGTTCTAAGCGACCTGTGTTCATTCATATTCTATAAAAGGACGTTAGGCACTTTTTGATTTCTTCAGTTTTCAGAAAAACAAAGAGTACCTACAAAACTAGGTACCTGTACGTTTTTTATGTACAACTACATATGTAAGTCGATGATGGTTTATATTAGTTTGTAACCGTTACTAGACATTTAGTTTTTTATTGCCTGTACCTACTCTAAGCATACATATGTAAAAATATACCATTAGATACGAGTACCATAAAGTTTACGGGTAGTATCTAGTACTGTTGGTAACTTTTTTCTTACGATACACGACAAGGCCACAAAAGAAAGTGATGTATAAGGAATTCTATTAAAGTTATATAATCACTGATATCAATCTGATATGATCGAGGTGTGTTTTTGCGAAAATGTATCTTAATTTTATAGTTTACATACAATATTTTATGTTTTTATCCGTAAACCTTTATTGCCCTCGAGAAAAGCGCTCTCCCTCGTCGCGATGCCTTTGCGGTGCGGTTGCATTTATTTTTAAATAAGTAAAATAAGATTGGCAGTTATAAATTCGTAACATTTTTGAATGGAATGTCCGAATTAGACAATTCTAAAATTATCTACAGGTCTATAAACATTCTTAAATATGAAAGGACCTCCTGAATATGACAATACTTCATCTAGTAATCTCGTTATTTTGATAATTTGCCATAAATAAAACACCATAACTTTCCATGTTGAAGGCATGTCATTGTTGGGCCATCATAAAACAAGGAAGTTCGTACATAATAATCGATTCACCTAGTCCCCCCATAGTACATACCTATTGCTTATGTAATATTCCACATAACTAATATGCTTATAGGTGGTTTATCATCTTATCTATCTTCTGTACTTATAAAATAACAAGTCCTGACTGACTGATTCATCATCGCCGAGCGTAAACTATGATAGTTAGGGCTATGAAATTTGGTGAGTAGGATCGTTTTATAGAGTAGACACCTACTAAGAAAGGAATTTAGGAATTTCCACCCCTAAGGAGGTAAAATAGGGGTTGAAAGTTTGTATGAAAGTCCGTCATTTTTTAATTTAGAAACATAAAAATTTATATTTGGGCTACTGACTAAAAATGAGTAAACATGTATTTAAGTGTTTCTGGATATTCTACCCCTAAGGGGTGAAATAGGGGTTGACATTTCGTATATGGGTTAGTCTGGAAATCCGTCATTTTTGAAGTAAGATACATGAAACTTTATTTTTAAGCTACTAATTAAAAATAAAGAATTACGTATATAAGCGTTTCTGGATATTGTACCCCTAAGGGGGTGCAATAGGGGTTGAAAGTTTGTTTGGAAGTCCGTCATTTCTTAAGTTAGAAACATGAAACTTTGTTAATGTGGTACTGATTAAAAAAGAGTAGATACGTATTTAAGCGTTTCTCGATATTCTACCCCTAAGGGGTGAAATAGGGGTTGAAAGTTTGTATGAAATTTCGTCATTTTTTAAGTTAGAAACATGAATCTTTATTTTTGGACTACTGATTAAAAATGAGTTTATACCTATTTAAACATTTCTGGATATTCTTCTCCCCAAGGGGGTGAAATAGGGGTTTAAAGTTTGTACGCAAGTTCGTCATTTTTAAGTTGAAAACATGAAAATTTTTTTGGGTTACTGATTGAAAAAAAGTCGGCCAAATACGAGTCGGACTCGCGCACCGAGGGTTCCGTAAAAACCTGTAGGTATATCATATTATGTTACTTATAATGTATGCTTATAGCAATTTTGCCTTTGTCCAAATTTTAAGATTCTGAGTTCACAGGAGTACCCTGTAGGTTTTGATTCCTTTCCGAATGTCGAAAATGTGCAGCATAAACGGTTGTATCTTTTAATTGCGTTGGTTTGGAAGTTTGTTTTTTTACAGCTCTAAGGGACAGTAGATCTGAGTATTTAATATAAATTTCTGCTTCATATCTCCACGCGTTCCTAAAGAAAAGGGTCTTAACCGACAGACGGACAACAAAGTGATCCTATAAAGGTACCGTACCTCTACCGTATCACGAATGAGGTGATCCTCCTATCCTCCTCCTACATTATAAGCAAGCTGATGTGGCAGTGGGCTGGCCATATCAGTCGCAGACAGTTCAGTATAACCGTTGTGGTAAACGGGTTCTTGAGTGGAGACCGCGTCTTGGCAATCGTAGTGTTGGACGTCCACAGCGATAGGCTGATGATGATGAGATACGTATTTAAGCGTTTCTGGGTGCTCTACCTCTAAGGGGAGAAATAGACATTGTCATTTCATATAGGTTAGTTTAGAAGTCCGTATTTTTTAAGTTAGCGACCTAAAAACTTTAAACGTCTTTATGTTTCTGATTACAAATAGATTAGTACTTATATCAGCATTTATGGGAATTCTGTTCCTAAAAAGGTTAAAATATGGGTTGAATGTTTGTATGAAAGTTCTTTTAAATGGGCTATTGATCAAAAATAAATATAGACGTTTAAAAACATGAATAAATTATTCATACGTACTTTTACACAGTCTTAATTAAAGCATATAATCAATTTCCACGCGAGCAACGCCGCGGGCAACAGCTAATTTTATATATATGTAAAAACATGCTTATTTTAGTAAATAATTGCACGGTTTGTCTAGTGGTTTAAGGGGTCGCAAAGCTGCTTTCTGCTGCACCAAGTGTTATATGATTAAATGACACATGGAACAACATTTTGTGTGATTCACAAATTGTTGATCTGAGTCTGGTCTGGTGACGAATTCTTGAACACTCCCCTCGTGGGGGTTGCTGATGGTGTTTAAATTATGCATATTCTAAACGTTCTACTTGGAGAGTATTGAGCTAATGCTACAATAACGTGTCTGCTTTGCCGACGTCCTGACTAATTCACCGTTACTATATATTATGAACAAGTAAACAAGGACGTTAACGTTTAATAGTATTTTATTTTCCTTGTCCTGCCCTTACTGAACCATCGTCACTATGAATTTCTAAGTTTCAAATTAGAGCCAAACTGCTATTTCAAGTAGCTTAGGTATAACGCTTTTTGTTTAAAATCAATAAAATAATTAATATCAAGGATTAACGGAGTTTGAACACTGTCTACTAGACATAATAATTTACCTTCACACTAAGATTAAGTCTAGCAGCCTTAGCACTTTACTTCGGCATGTACTTACTTATTAGTACCATGAAAAGTTTTTGCATTATTATTTAAATAGGTACTTTTAATATGATAATAATTCTTACACGCTCTTCAATAGAGGTTACATAAACAGTCTTTCTTCACCTTTTTTCACGAAGGGAACAAAAATCTCTACAAATTTGTTACAAAACGTAGGTATAAGGCAGTGGCGTAACTATAGGGTGGCAGGGCTGGCAAAATGCCACGGGCCCCCGACCAATGAGGGCCCCGGCCTCTGAAGAAAACGTGAGCTCTGAAGAAAATTTTCAACAAGATACCTGTGATAAAGTGAGTAGACCATACTACCAATTCAAGTTTATTATTAAGGATTTCAACACATCATAAACAAAAAGATTTGGATCGATTTTAGAACTCATCCATTGGTAACCAATGATACCTAGAAGATCATCATCTGCTTAGCAACCAGCACTACGGTTTCCGGAAGGGTCGATCAGCTGGTGACCTTCTGGTATACCTGACTCATCGCAAGGCACACGCCATTGAGACTGAAGGCGAAGCCTTGGCAGTTAGTTTGGAAGCGATGCGAACACCTTCGTTTGGGTCTGGCGTAAAGCACGTTTTACGTAACTCCTTCCTACTTCTAGGAGTCTGATTAACTTAAAAATTTGCACAGGGGTCAAGGGCCAATGACAATACAATTATTTGAAAAAAAAAACAATGTTTTATTAAACACCTTATCGAAATGAAATTGTTATTTAATTGTAAATATATAGAACCATGCTCTTTAAAATAATTGTTATTCGTGTTATGGTTATTAAAATTAAACTAAGTACAACGTGACGATTCTTACTGATAGGGCCCCATCAAAAGAATTAGCCACGGGCCCCAGATGGTATAGTTACGCCACTGATATAAGATGAGGAAATCTTCCTCGTAATATCTTGTTGACGACAGAGTGTAAAATGACTCAAAATTAGCTACATGAAGGGTTCATTGCAATGTGCAAATAAGCTTATATTACCTTGATTAATCGACGAATAACTATGGTAAGGAATGGCCAATCATCACCATCACTGGTGAAATCTATAAAACGAATGGTCAGTAGAAATTTCATTTGCTGCATTAGAAATATCTGATGGTGTGTTATCGAAGCTTGTATCACTCATTTTTGTAAACAACAAAGTAGGTAATACATTTTTACAATGCCAATATCGATCGACCAAAAATGGCTGGATACGATGTGAATTCGAATAAGTTCTTTTTTTAAATACGGCACTGTGATGAAAGGCACGTGTCTGACCCATATCTATGTGTTTGACAATATTCTTATTTTTTGAAAAAGGAGTTGCGTGATGAAATTTTGTACAACATAATAACACACGTTTGGACGACTTCATGGTTACTATGACTCAGGTGTTTTAATGTTGGCAATAAGCTAGCTGTTTCAGAAATATTTTAAAAAGATTTATAGCATGGGCTTAAGTAAAAATAATAAATAAAAAGTAGGTACCGTATGCATTTAGTAATCCACTATTTTTGTGGTCTGTGCATTGTATTTAGTTTAATGTAGGTAGGATAAAAATATTTGATTTCTGTCAATTTTCATTAGTACAACTATCTATATGTTTACCTTCATTCAAAGTTTTTAAGAGTGGCATTGCTGTGTTTGTGGTGAAATTTTGTTCGAAATATGCTATATAATTATTAATATACAATGCAGTAACCGAAATAAATTGCAAAATAAGTTTATGTAGTGGAGTAAAGGTAAATATTTCTTATTTCTTGTTCCTCGACTTTTTGGTCACGGAACATCTATCTTACACTAATGCAGTCTCGCCTTTTAGCAGGTGAAAATATTTACCTATGTAATTATCTGATTACGGCAAAGCCAAAAGAAAAGATATTCTTTTGGCAGTCTATGTATGTTTGTATGTTCCATCGTTGCGCCTATACCTACACTAACAAATCTATACTAATATATAAAGCTGAAGAGTTTGTTTGTTTGTTAGAAGCGGTAAAATCAGGTACCGGTCCGATTTGAAAAATTCTTTCAGTGTTAGATAGCTCATTTATTGAGGAAGGCTATAGGCTATATATCATCACGCTTAGACCAATAGGAGCGGAGCGATAAAGAAGAATGTTACGAAAACGGGGGGAAATTATTAGGTACGCTACGGGCAATAGGAGACGTAAACGTACATAGGCTTATTATCAAAAGTTTTTAAGTAGGTAGTTGGTTTATAGTTCTTCAAACTGTTTCTTTACTTGTGCGCTTGAAATCGCTATACCATAGAAATATTTGTGTTTTTTTATTAGGTACTTTAGTGTATTGTGTTAAGTACGTACCTACACACTATACCTAATGTAATGTTCAATCACTTTCTAGACATTTGCGTTTGAGATTTTAAAACTTAATGTCCATTGTAAACAAATTCTATTTCTGACTTTTGACCTTACTTCTGACATAGGAATGTTCTGCCTCTCTAACTATTTCTGTTTATGAGTCTAAATAAATTTTACACACGTAACATTGTGGAGTTAGTCTTTCTTTTGGTGTTTATCAGTGTATGGTATCCCACTGCATATATTAGGTATATGAAGATTAACGTAATTATAAGAACGGTTATGCATCATACCTTCTACCTATCGCTCATTAGCAAATCTGATTGCACCTACACGAACGATCATTTGTATTTATTGTTATCGTACTAAATTCATTATTAACTTATTACAATCATTACATCAGACCGGTCATCAGGCGCGTCCCCTTAATGCTTTGCCTACCTGCGTCTAATTCGATATAAAACGTAGCCCGTCCTACATACCGTCATTATTCTTGCGAGAGCGCTTGGGAACACACCTATTTCTTGACTTCACATAGATTCTAAAGCTACTTCGAATAGCCAGTGACGATCGCCATCCTGGAAATGGTCATTAAGGGCGTAGCCGACCTGCTCCCCGTATGGATATGGATACACCCGCGGCCTGTAAAAGGGCCGCACCACCTTCTCTCTCCCTACAATCTTTATATATTTCTGTTGCAGTTCTTGTCGCCACAGCCAACACCACGGCCCGCAATCACTTATACCTACTTGACTAAGTGGGCACATCGTATGCGGACGCATTGTGACCGCTACAACAACAACTACACTTCGTTACAACGCAACACGGCGCCTCGCAGACCGCCGTACAGTGCGACGCGCTGAACAACGGACTAAACAACTACCTACTAAGTTGCACGTAAGTCGCTGCCTCTGTCGCTGGTCGCTCGAAACTGGGCCTCCCAAGGTGTCACCTGGGGTTTCACCTGGCTGGGGCTTGACCGCCATGGCGGCGTGAAGACTGAAGCAACCCTGAAATAACCCCGTAACTATCCATACACCCAGGACCTAACTCTCTTCAGGGGTAGGGTTAGGTACCGCTGTCAGGGGGCTACTGCCCCGATACATCGTCCACATGTACCCGATGGGATGTTGTGCGTGAGATCTGGCTACGTTCTCGCACTACCTAACAGGTGCCTCATACTACCTAACATCGCAACGGTGGACTCTGTTAGCGCTGCGAGATGTCGGTGCAACCCTCGTGATCGACGCTGACCGCCGGTGCTGCAAGCGATACCCCTGAACATGTACTCTTCTGAAGAAATATTGGTAGCTCTCCATCCTTGTTTTGTCACCAAAGGACATGTGGATATTTCATCACAACATATATCACATCCAAATGGAACCAACGTCATCGACAGCAGTAGTATATTTGAATCCATCGCCACGGTTGAGACTGTTGCTGGTTACGACGTGGGATGTGACAGCGGTCATGGGTCGTGGGGTTCGACTACACGTTTTGAAAGTTATCTGTGTGCGTTGTGATGAAAAGTTTTATATGCCTCCGGATAGTAGAATTAACAATAACGAACCTTGTCTCTATCAATGGGGACGTTTGAGTAAGGGATACCGTTACGAATGTTGCCAGTTGCTCTGGGGTTCCAAAGGATGCCATTTATCTATTTATCACGTGTAGAGTTGAACTCGCCCATGCATCAATAGGCCTCTATATGGCAACGAAGATACGTGCTCGTTGATCTTGCGGCGGTTTCTATTCGTTGGATTGGAACGGTAGAATTGGAATTAGCGAGTGTTGCGGTCATTGCCATTGATGGCCAAGTGGTTGTAAAGCCGAGTTTTCCTGTAGTGGATCACAATGCCCTTTTCTCGGGCATCAGGCCGCGCAACTTAGCGCGTGCATTTAAGACGCTGAGAGACGTACAAAATGATATTCTCCGTTTTGTTGGCACAGACACGTTCCTTGTTGGACATGGGTTGGAGAATGATCTGCGAGCACTGAAATTGTTGCATGGTGCTGTGATTGACACGTGCGCGTTGTGCCCTCACGCACGAGGCTTTCCCATGCTGCGATCACTGCGAGCCATCTCGGAGGAGTTCCTCGGGTGCATTGTACAGCGTGGGATAAACGGACATTCACCATGTGAAGACGCTCGTGCCGCATTGAGTCTGGTACTGCTGAAGGTTTGCGGAGAGCGGGCAAGCCGTGGTTATGTATGGCTGCCAATCGGCTGCCAATTTCTCAACCTTATGCTCCTCCGCCACTTTGTGCTGCGTAATTTTTCTAATAAGTTTTAAGAAGATAGTTTCATATACTATTATTATTGGACTGTGAGTATGTGAGAGTATGTAAGTACAGAAATATGCTACACGACGGTAGGATTGGAATTAACGAGTATTTCTGTCATTGGTATGGATGGCGGACTTGTGTATCAAGCGATTGTACAGATGAGTTCTCCTGTAGCGACTTGGCGCGTGCAACCAAGACGTACAAAATGATATTCTTCGTTTTCTTACCATAATCACGATCCTTGTTGGACATGGGTTGGAGAATGATCTGCGAGCACTGAAATTGTTGCATGGTGCTGTGATTAACACTTGTGCGTTGTACCCTCATGCACGAGGCTTTCCTATGCGTCGATCACTGCGAGCCCTCACGGAATAGTTTCTCGTGTGCATTGTACAGCGTAGAATAAACGGACATTTACCATTTGAAGACGCCCGTGCCGCAATGAGTCTGGTACTGCTAAAAGTTTGCGGAGAGCAGGCAAGCTCTATTCGTGTACGGAATCAGCTGCCAATATCGTTTACTAAGTGGGACTTGTCGTGGGGTTCGACTTCGCGCTTTGACAGTTATCTGTATGCGTTATATATAAGTTTTATATGACTCCGCATGGTAAAATGGACAATAACAAACCTTGTCTTAATCATTGGTACGTATGAGTACCTAAGGACTGCCGTTACGAGTGTTGCCAGTAACTCTGGGTTTCAAAGGCAGTTTATCTATTTATCACGTATAGAGTGGAACTCGCCCATGCACAAATAGACCTCTAGACAGACGGCTATGTACGTGCTCGCTGTCCTCGCGGCGGTGTCTATGCGTTGGACACAGAAATGTGCTACACAACGACTTGATTGAAATTTACGAGTATTGCTGTCATTGGCGTTGATGGCCAACTTGTGTGTCAAACGATGTAAAGCAGAGTTTTCCTGTAGTCGACCTCAATCGGCATCGGCCTCGGGCATCAGGCCGCGCGACTTGGCGCGTGCAACCGCAAGACGCAGAGAGACGTATCTCCGTTTTGTTGGCACAGACACGATCCTTGTTGGACATGGATTGGAAAATGATCTACGAGCACTGAAATTGTTGCATAGTCCTGTGATTGACACTTCATCATGTGAAGACGCTGCCGCAATGAGTCTAGTACTGCTAAAAGTTTGCTGAGAGCAGGCAAGCCGTATTCGTATATGGAATCGGCTACCAATATCGCTAACTTATGCTCCGCTACGTAGTTTTTCTAATAAGTTTAAGACGCTAGTTTTATATACAATAATGATAAAGTCGTCACGTTGATGGAATACTCTTGCTGTGAAGTATGTGCCTTTGAAATATAACTATGGCAATAAATGTGATTTAAAAAAAACGTGTTTAATTTCTTCTTTACTCCCACAGAGCAACTTGAGTATGATAACGCTTATACATAAATTTGATTAGAAACTAGTTTTTCGTGTATGTCGGCTATTGCGATTATAAGTACCTAACAAATTTCTTTTATCAGGAATTTCATTGAAATCGATGCAGTGTTTTAGCCGTAAATGCGTAACGACAGAGTTACCGGTAAGGTTAGGTTTCTTTGACTTAAGAAGAGGGTAACTTTGGTTTGGTTTCTAATAATAATTTAAGAATTTTGTATATCAATACGTTTATTTTCGTATTATCTTTCAATTTAATGTCTAACTTTGGCTCTATGCTTTATTAAGTGTATATTTTATATAAAAAAACAGCGCTCATTGCCAAACTGCCTCGTTGGTCTAGTGGTTAGGGTAAGCGACTGAAGATCAAGAGGTCTCGGGTTCGATTCCCGGGTCCGACTACTGTTGCTTAATAACAGCCCGGATTATGGAAGATGGCTGTGTTTCCCGCCTGTGCCTCGGAGAGCAGGTTAAGCCATCGGTCCCGGTTGTCATGAACATCTAGGTATGGCAATCCTTATTGGGAAGTCAGTGCCCTCAAATATACTGACAACTAGTTCAATCATCGAATTCAGTTCGCCCTCAGGGTTGCGGAGGTCCGACGCCAATCACTCTGTGTAAAAACTGATATTCAGGTAAAACCGGTTGAACTATAGTAGACGACCCTAAATCTTGGGAATAATAAAGGCTATGAAGATGATGATCAAAAAAGATCAGCGGGCCAAAGTTTCCCTCCTCAAAGAACAACTTTGGCTCAAATATAAACTAATAAAAAGAATAAGTACAATACTTATGTATTTAAAGTAAGGTTTAATAATTTCTAGATAACATCCTTCTTTACCAAATAAAACCACTATCACCCAAAGAATTCAGGTAAAATTTCTACTATAGAAAAGTATATGTAGGTACGGTTAAAGTAGCCAAAGTAACCCGACCTTACGCTACTTTCTAATGAAAAATTTTAGCATGGATATTATTATAAATAAAAGTTAAATGCTACGTCTTAGGTAATCTAAATGCAAACCCACATAACATTCAGGGGCGGCTCTATTTAGCACATATAGCGCTCGGGTGCAAACATTTTTCAAGCGCTCCATAATAACCGCTCGGCCGAAATGAAATACCTGAGTACAAAACATTTGCATATTACTCGTATTTTATATTTACTCAATCACCTAATCGGCCATTTCGTATAGTCTTTTTATTATAATTTCTATAAAAACTTCACATTAACGTAGGACAGTTTCGACTTGTTAGCGTGTTTACAGTTATAGTGGTGTAGTAGTAGGTACCTACCTATTATTTATAGGTAGGTACACTGGGCCTCGTATTAGCTTCTACTCTATACCGAACTTTCTAAAAATATAGGTAGGTACGGCAAAAATAGCCAAATTTATCATTTTAGTTTGGTAATCTAAATGCAAACTTAATTAACAAATATTATCTAGATTGTTTTAAAGCCTTCCTAATGTTGGTATGGTGACGCGATTGTGTTTGTTTATTTCAACCTGTTGGGTAGGTATATTACCTACATTGTTCAGTTACTTATTTTATTTACAAACTTTATGCAGTAAATTTGTACATCAGCGGACTTAATACCAAAGGCATTCTCTTGGAGTCGACCTTCGGGTGGTATACCTAGAAATGTTGTGAGATAAGTGCATAGTTTTCATACTACACATAAAACAACATATTTAAACTTAGACATTTACTATAGGTACATAGGTATATAAACACAACAGTGCACATCAGAAATATAAACGTATACCTATTATATAGGTACAATAGATACTGTGAAAAACTCTTAGTCTTTTTTTAATTGTTTATTTTATTAGGTACCTTATCTGCCGGTATTATTTAAATTGTTAGTCTGCTCCCATTTTGTTCAGCTAGTTTATGACTCTTAGATAAATCTAAGTTCAATATAATATAGGTATAAAAAATACACCATTATGTGAACATAACTTACGAGTAGTATTTACCTACTTATCTAGTATAGGTTACTTTCGTTTGTAACACGGGTTTTTTTGCGATACACGACAAAATCACAAAAGGAAGTAATGTAGAGTGTTATAAGAGTGAATACGTGAACGAGATGTATTTCTTATAAAATATGACCTGCAATAGTTACCTAAACGTGACAGTTTTATGGCTCTACCAACAGTGACACACAAATAGCCACACTCCTATCATTATATATTATTCCTCTCCCAAAAAATAGCAACCCTTCACTCACTGAACACTTTCGACCTTTTTCTATTCTTCCTTTCCTATCCAAATTTCTCGAAGCCTGTGTAGGTATATAAATAACTCTCAGTTTGTACACAGAAACCAACTTTTAAGCCATTTACAATGAGGTTTCAGACCTTGTCACAGCACATCTACGAGTGTTAGTAATAGATCTGCGGCCGATACAAACATCAGTACAATATGTGAAAGTTTCTGCGCTTTCCACAGCCGATAGACCACTGTGATTGAAACCTACCTACTGCAAAGAGTGAACCAAATAAATTCCAATTTGTCCCTTTAGTTTTTCTCTGTGTTCCTTAGTAGGTAAATGAGACAAACTATGTTGATAACAAAACTGATCTGAGTAGTCGAATATTATATACATAGGTATATACTTCACTTCAAAATTCGAAGACTTAAGATTTGAAGACTTTGAATATATGACATTTGAAGGATTCCATATCGTCAAAAGAAGAAGAGGAAGCAAAAGATATTGCAAAATATTATTTTAACTTCGTCGTCAAAGCAAAGTACCTTGATATAAACAAGATATAAACTTAATTGAGTGACGCATACATACAGTGTAGTTGTGAGCGAGATTTTAACCAATAGGTTCGCACCCGATCACCATAGTTGCGAAGGCGACGCGCGGGGGAGGAGCTTTCGCGTTAACCACGCCACATTGGAGCAGAACGCGCGAAGGCGGAGCTCACTATATTGAAGCATTACTGTACTATGTGCCTATCTTATTTGCGACCAATGATATGATATTATAAAGTGAAGTGAAGACTCGAATGCTAGGTTGCATTTGGCATTGTTATACCTCGCAACTACAGTAGGTTATAACAGAGAGAAGAAAGAGAGAGTAAACTAATTTCGCCGTGAGAGCGATAAGGATGCATGGACTGCGAACATTAATGGCGAACATAGATTAGTTTTACAGAATCGAATTTTAACAGAGACTTTAATGCCTGCCACTATAAGTTTGTTTTATTGAATTATTGTTAGAATTTATTTTAACTATATTTTATCTAAGTGATTTTGTTAAAACCAAGTGTTCGTTTTCATACGAAAATTTTTTTTTAGAAATATCACCACTCATAGATTAGAAAAAACCACTTTGTGAGCTTAGTATATAAACAATATTGCCTAATAGGTATCTGTGAGAGATGTATTGGCTTTTTGGCTTTTAGTCTTTTAGCAACAAATATGTTTATATCCCTGATCTCAAGTGTTATAGCTAAAAATACTCGGGTAATTAAAGTTGCCAGACGAAATAGACCGTTGAAACCATGGATGACACCAGGTTTGTTAAAATGTATTTGTCACGGTGCCTACCATGACAAACTCTATTACAAGTCCAAGAAAAACCCAGACAACATGACACTCATGACAGCTAAATTAATGTATAGGTATTAGATATCGGAACTTTTGTAACAGTCTATTATGTAAACTTAAAATTGATTATTATAGGAGTCCTAGCTGGTAATAATCCAAAATGTGTGTAGAAAGCTATTAAAGATATTTCAGTTACGCGTAAAATAGGACCTACTCCTACGGAGCTTCTGAATATCTGCAATGACCCGAGATGTCGATGAATCACGTATGCGATTTCTTTAAGGGCATAGGCCGAAACTTGGCTGACCAAATTCATCAATCCAAGGACTCTTATGTATCTGAACCCCATCAATGATAAAAAACCCTACAGATATCCCACAACGCTCCTTTACTCCAACTGTAAGGGTCTCACAGAGCGCCAGTTGTACGTGCTCAGATCGATACTAATAAAAACTAAAACCCAACTACGACAAAAAACGACGCTGAAAAAGTATGAAACAAGTTTCAAAAGCCGTAGTCACGCGTTGTTAAACTGATATGTACCATATGGTACATTACACTACATGGACTACAGCTTTTGAAACTTATTAATGTTCCATATCACTTTAACAACGCGTGACTACGGCTTTTGAAACTTGTTTCATACTTTTTCAGCGTCGTTTTTTGTCGTAGTTGGGTTTTAGTTTTTACTTTTTTTTATTTAAAATGTTTTGGTGCCTCAATAATACTAATTTCTTTGCAAAGTATATTTTAAATAGATACCACAGAAATATCACAATTATCGAATAAATACGAACAAAGTCACGAGAAAATGCTAATAATTTATATATTTTTGAAATCTACAAGTAACGCCCTTTCGTATGATACCAAACACGGCATATTTCTCTCATATTTATTTTTTGATACACTACTTTACGTCGGCTAGAGGGCGCCACATTAAATTCAGTGACACGTCACATAGTCTATTATCAGCGGGCAATCAAGACGCTTTTAACGATACCCCATTTGTCTTGTTCTGACTAGTTTAAAAAGAATGAGGGAACAAAGAAGCATACCATAGAAATATCACACTTTTCGAATAAATACGGACAAAGTCACGAACAAATGCTAATAATATATATATTTTTGAAATGTACAAGTAACGCCTTTTCGTATGATACCAAACATGGCATATTTATCTCAAATTGATTTTTTAATACAGTACTTTATGTCGGCTAGAGGGCGCCACATTAGATTCAGTGACACGTCATATAGTCTATTATCAACGGGCAATCAAGACGCTTTTAACGATACCTCATTTGTCTTATTCTGACTAGTTTAGAAAGAATGAGGGAACAAAGAAGCATACCATACAAATATCACACTTTTCGAATAAATACGGACAAAGTCACTAACAAATGCTAATAATGTATGTATTTTTGAAATGTACAAGTAACGCCCTTTCCAATGATACCAAACACGGCATATTTATCTCAAATTTATTTTTTAATACAGTACTTTATGTCGGCTAGAGGGCGCCACATTAGATTCAGTGACACGTCATATAGCCTATAACCAGAAGACGATCATGACGCTTCTAGAGACACCTCATTTGTCCAAATCTAATGAGTAGTTAAGGAGCTAGGAGGGAACAAATGAACATACATACATACATACATACATACATAGCCTGTCAAAATCATAACCCTCCTTTGGCTTTGCCGTAGTCGGGTAAAAAAGCATCAGGATGTGTCTCTTCCAAAGACAAAAATGCGCAATACGTCATCTGTGTGTCCCAGAGCCGCATATAGGACGTCTTTCGCTAGAAAACAACCTACTAGTCTAAGTTCTAAAGTCTAAAATTACATAAATAAAAAAATGATATTGTGGGGCTTAGGAAACATGAGGTTAAAAAAAGTTGGAAATTGGCTTCACAACTGGATTATGAAAGGACTGAGGACCTAGTCAAATTTATTTCATAACACACACGCACATACACACACGCATACATACACACAAACACACACACTCACACACTCACGCGCGCACACAACCAACACATACGCACAAAAGCGCGCATGCATTCGCACACACATACACTAAACACAAAGGCACTAGGATATTTGAATAAGTTTTCTAGTTGCAAGCAGCGTCACCTTCAAATTCAAATACAAAATTTGCCACTGAATTCTGTCTCCCGAAATACAGGCTATGCCTAGCTTGGAAATCAGTACCAGTACTTATTATACACAAACTGACAAGTATTTTATAGCATTGTAAAAAAAAATTGCATTGTAAAGTCTAGAGGTATTTTTTAGAGAGAATGAAATGAGAATGATTTTTTGTTGGTTTGAAACTTGAGATATAGTTTATGTTATTTTGTGTCTACTTTAGTTTTGATTGTTTATGGTTTATACTTTAGTTTATAAATCTTTCTATCTATATATTTCAAATTAGATATGTAGGTATATATTTGAAAGAGGGAAATGGTATAGAGACTCAACAGTTTTACCTACTCACTTTCCTTCCTATGAAGATTAATTTTTAGGACTAACCGATTATTATTTATGTTTAGAGGCGGTTGCGCCTGCCTTTATGGCGTAAAGACAGTTAAGAATAAACGGAGTTGGAGTCAACACGTGAATACTTTTATTTATTTGGCCCTGTTAGTAATAAGTAACACGCAATATACCTTGTTCGTGTTACTTAAGTAACCTACTAAACTTTTCAATCGAGTGTCCAATCTACGTCTATAAACACGTTAGTCTATACAGACATTTGATTTATTATATTTAAATATAGCTATCTTTTTCTGCTACGTGCTGTTTCGTATTTTCCGTACTATTCATCAGTGAAATTTTTCAATGCATGCAGTTTTAGACAGTACGGCGGGCAGGGCACAGATTTCGGTATCATTCGGAAATAACATATCTAATGTTTTAAAACATCATTGTTTGCGACATATAGAAACACCAATCAGTTAACTTTACAATTTAAATGCATTTAAATAACATAATATTTAGACCCTAATGGCCGTTTTCACCAGCGTCCCTTCAGCACTATAACTTTAGGAGCAGTTCTGAAGAAGAATGGATTAATGAGATAGTTCATGAATAATTATTATCAATTGCAGGTCACACCTCGAAGAAAAAAGATTCTTGAATAAGAAACTGCTAAGGATTGTACATTACAACGCCTAGTGCAGTAGTATATAACAGGATGGCCTACCAATAAAAAAAGTAAATCTTCCAGAAAAAGTACATATTTAAAGCTGTTGGTGGCACTTTCACTAAGAAAATAAATGTTGGAAAAGCTTCATAGTCCATATTTAGAAATCAGCAAAACAGAAGCAAGGGCAAAATTTTATTTGACTGGTTTTAAATAAACTTAGATATTAAAGAATACATTGTCATGTGAAAATGTAAAGTAATTGTGAATCTTTTAGGAATTAAAATGTAAAAGAACCTTTATTGCCTTACCATCAAGGCCTTATAAAAATGGTTGGAATGGATTTCGTTCAACTACACAACTATTTCTACCTAATAATTGGAGATTATTTGTCAGCCTGGTTTGATGTTGTAAAGATGTTATACCCATAAGACCGCATCACAAACAACTAAGACTGTTAAACCAATATTTTTGCTACACATGGCATACCAAATGAAATTGTGGCTGACATTATGTCTTTTTCATCTTTTGAGTTCAAGCAATTCCATCAAGAATGGGATATAAAAGAATTTTCAAAATCGGTCCACAATTGACGGAGTGTAAAATATCAATGAAGTTAAAAATCTTCTCCTTTTGCAAGTCGGTCCAAAAGTAACCAACACCAGCCCACGCTATCCACAATCAAATGGAATGGCGGGAAAAGCAGTTGGGATTTGCAAAACTTCATGAAGAAGTGTGACAAATCTGGCCAGAATTTTAATGTAGGATTAAAGATTGTCAGAAAGCCCAGAACAAATAATGGTAAGCAGACAGCTAAGGACTCCAAACTATTGAAAAAAGCCTTCTCCCAAATGTCATTAGGGTGAAGGAGGGTAAGGAACCGTGCTTAAACAGCAAAACTCAAAGCTACTTTATGATAAAACTTCACAGCGGAAAAGCGTTTTCAATAATGGTGAAAGTGTGGTGCACAGAAGAGGAGGGACATGGGAGCCAGCTAAGATTATTAAATCTAACAATACACCATGCACTTGCATAATAAGAACTGAGGATGGTCAAACATTAGTTACGAATTCAGTCCATCTCCGGAAATCAGGAAATTCCTATACACTTACCTACTGCAGAATTCCTTTACACTTACCTACTACAGAACAAATTATTTATCCCATCTTGGGAAATAACACCACTGCATGTTTGATTACAATCAAGCACTTGAAGTAATAAATCAAACACTCAACCTCAACTGATTCCAACTCAGTCCCCACAAACTGAGTCCTGAAGACACCTCTGAAATCGTTAATCCTACTTTACTAGATATGGAAGAAGAATAATTAAAACAAGACGATTACTGAAAGAATGAACCGAAGTTGTTAAATTAGTAATTAAGAGACTTTGTTCGTTTATCTATTTTGGAAACGTATTTTATTTTTTGTTTGCTTATTTGTTTGTTTGTTTAGTTCCGGGAGTTAGGATTTTTGTATCGAAAAATTTTCTCCTCTTTATCGAGCTTTTTAAAAATTGCTTGCATGTTAATATTTTTGAGTTCTTAACGAAAACTAAATACCCATTTTTTTAAATCTTATTATGTTAATAACAATTGTATTTTTTTACCTTCACTAGATTTATATATTTATTTTTATTTAGATATATTTTTAGGACCTTGATCTCTATTTTTTATGTTTTCGAACTTGTTAACTAGACTAGTCATCTGACAATGCAAAGATATATCTAGCGGAGAAAATAAATTCCGACTCCAAACGCGAAATGGTTTGATGGTGAAGCACATCAACATTACTCCTTTAGGACCCTGTGGGGGACTCTTTTGGGATTTCATCTTCAAAGGGTTCCGTAAAGATGAAACAATGAAGATAACACAGGGAATGACGTCGATTTTAATCAACTTATCACATAGAAAGTATAGGGATGCCAGCGATGAAATCAATGTTACTAAAGCGGGATATTTTACCGGAATGGAAACATTATCCGTGAAGTTCACGTTACCTCAAGCATCAGGAGGCCGTCCTAGTTCCCAGAAGACACTGTTAACAGTACCTACATTGTTGGTAAGATGTACTATGTTGGTGCCGTAAATGTACTATTTGTAAATGCACACAGATGCAAAGCCAAGGAAACCAGCAACAGTAAAACATCGGCGCATCATGGCAACGATTCGCAGTTGACGTCACGAACGGGAACAAGAAAACACGAAACGACCGGCGGCGCTCAAACGATTTTTGAAACGAAAAAATGAAGTAATCGATATCCTGAATAGAATAGAGCGAATTAGCCTAGAAATAGGTCTCAAAATCAACCACTGTAAAGTTAAATTCGTGGTGGTAGATCGTGACAGTAAACTAGAATTCACGGGTGCTCTTGATCTCGAAAATGTTGAAGACTTCGTCTTTCTGGGAGGTAAGAAAAGCAACAATGGTTTATGCGTAAAGGAAATCGGAGGACGCATAGGGATGGCCTAAAGTGCGATGAACCAACTACAAGGAATATAGAGAGATGTGTACCTTGGTATTCTCCATATTGAGCTATGGGGCTGAGACATGTATGTACGTTAAGGAAAGCTGAACTGGAGACGAATGCTTCAGATACCATGGATGATTTTCTGCATTTTATCTACTGTGCAAAAACTTAATATTAAGACCCGACTCTCTTCTATATGCCTGCGAAAAGTTCTTGTCTTCTTCGGTCACATTGCCAGGCAAGAGAGGAACAACCTCGAGCAACTCATGGTCACCAGAAAAGTTGACGGCAAAAGACAAGTGGACGTAGTTGTCCAATTAAGTGGACTGACCAGATCCGGACAGCCTTGCAATCTACACGTTGCTCTTCACACAAGTTACGCTTGCGAAGGAGATGGCGGAGCGGGACCGGGAGGCATTTTTCTTTTTTATTTGTTTGTTGAAAATCCACAGACTTTTGCGTATCCGTCCCTTTTCTTGTTGTTGTTTATTTGTTTTTCTTTTAGAGTTCTAATTTTTTTGTTTTATAGATGATGCCTTGTGTTGATGTTGTTTTGGTATGTTATTTTTTTTTGTTTTTTTTTTGTTTTTGATTGAGGTGTTATGTCCAGTTCAGAACAATCAGTCGCCTGCCTGGTATTTAAAAAAAAATTATAGCCGTTGTTTTTGACGCAGTGGATCAGTGGCAGTAATTCCGCTAGAAGACCGTAGAACAGTTACTAGTGAATGGTATAGCGAAGTTTGTCTGCCTCAAGCTTTCAAGGAGTTAGATAGCAAGCGCCCAAGGAGCGACGTCCGTGGCATTCTTTTTCACCAAGATAACGCGCCCGTTCTCACAGCTGCTAGAACTATGGACTATTTAACAACTTCGTTGGTACAAATGTTGCCCTACAGCCCAGAGTTAGCTCCATGCATTTTTTTATTACCCACGGCAAAAAAAATGCTTCGAGGGCGAAAATTTAGCACTGCAGACGAGGTTGTCGAAGAATTTCGGTGGTTATTTTTTGACAAGACACGTTTTTAAACGTTTTGAAAGCTGGTTTACCCGAATGCATAAGTGCATTGGGATTGGAGGGGGACATTTTGAAAATCTGTAAATAAACTTTTCTTATATTCTATTTTTATATCGTATAATGCAAAAGTAATGATGACTGTTTTTGACGAAAACTTCTCTAGAATTATTATACCTATGTAATGGATTGCAGGTATACATTAACTTTGAACTTTAAGTAGTAGAGCCACGCTGATTTTACCACGAACGGACCGGTTCAACCGGGGCGATACTACCATCGCACAGAAAATAAACGTAAAACGACAGCGTTCGTGCTGTCGTGTTTGGTTGGTGAGTGCGAGACAGGAGGCCCAATGACGCAGAAGCGTCATTAGTGTGTTGCATTGTCTGCATTCGCAATGAGTATGGTGATCTCCACCCTCGGATTCTGTCTGCTTATGCTTTCCATCACTTCCATCAGGCAGAGTAGTCATTTTAGCATAGCATAGCTAAAAAAAGGAATATCTAAATAAGAAGGCGGCAAAATTGTATTGCGCCCCGGACGGCTGATACCCACGCTACGCCACTGCCGTGCCCACAACACTTGGTGCAGTAGAGAGTGGCGTGCCGACCGCTTAAACCACTTTCTTTTTTTTTTAACTTGTGGAAACCCCTCGGATCGTCACCTCGCCGGGGTTTGCGGCGGGGCGGTGTGTCGGAATCAAACCGACTAAAACCACACGGTGTGCCAACTCTGCGCCTGAGAAGGGAGAGATTCGGGAACCGCTGTTGTTAAGACCTCCGGACCGACCGCTTAAACCACTAGGCCAACCGTGCAGACCGTGCAGTCCAAAGTCATCGTATTTTTTCCACTTCTAATTCACATCTGATTTATCTTACCAGACCAGAGGCCTTACAAGAACAATCAGAATTCAATGAACTATTTATTTGTATTTTTAAAATATAGAAACATGCAGAGAACTATCGATACACTCCTCTTCGACGACATCGGTATGTCGCGTCGTACTCAATGTTTGGCCATCGATCTCCTGAAATAAAAGACACAATAAATTGTGTAAAATTATGAAAATATTAAAATGAGTGAAATAAGGTTAGGTACTCCTAGGTTGGAGGTAGGTTATGGACCCACTACAACACATCTGTGTTACCCACTCTGAGGCATTTGGCTGGTTTAAAGGGCGAGCGATATCTTGGGTATGAATGTATGATGGAAGTATGGAACGAATGTTAGTGCTAAATCGTCATTAGCACGCCGCTTTCAGCTAGGCCTGCCGGTTATTTTATAATTATATTGTTATTATTATAATAAATATATTATATAATTATATATAAATATACATGCAGAAATACAACTTTATACTATGTATAATACATTAAGTATTCATCACCATAGCTCATGCCTAGGTATTAAATATTTAGGTACCTTTTCTTTACAAATCGAATCTTGTTCTGGTAAATATTCCGTTAAACATATCATCCAATTTGTTATTTCTGGAACACTTGGATCCGTCGTCATGTCATCAGCAAGTTTTGGAGACGCTCTATCAAGTTCATGTGGTCTCCAATATGGGTCTACTGGTGGCGTTAGCAGCGTACTTTGTGATGTAATGTCCACACTTCCACTATTGACATTCAAGAACATTTGCCTTTCAGAGAGTAAAGCTCTTTCAGCATCTGCCTCAAGGTCAGGGTCAGTTTTCATTACACTATTCTTAATGGCATATTTATAAAGTGATTTCACCGAATCAAATAAGAACAAATCAGGTGGTCTACCTCTTTTTTCCTTGCTAGGTACAAAATACTTCGAGGGACCAAATACTTTTTTTGTCACTTTATTGCTGACACGTCCACCAATATTGCGCAATGCACTGCCACTGCTACTACTCGCTCCATCACTTGTAATATCATCGCGTTTCTTGGGGCTGCCTTTCATTCTCCGATTAGGAGAAACATAAGAAGAGTCTGCCAATGACGTCATCTGGGATGATTACAAAAAAATATATCAGGATTTTATAAATAAACTGCTAAATCATAGTAGGTACCTACCAATTGATCACATAAGTATCTAGTTAAAGCGTGTATTTTAAAAGAAATTATAAACATCTAGGTTTGATTTTTTATACCATTTTTGTACTTGATGGTGAAGGTGTTAAAACAGACTTTGTAACCAAAAAAACATTAGGTAGGTACCTACCTACTATTAGATACAGTGGACTACTCAAGACTATTGGTGAACTAAGTTACCCGCCTATAGGGTGCTACGATAAAGTGAAAAAGTTATTGAATTGGTAGGTTTTACCGATTGTGACAATAATGCATAACAATGAAATACCTAAAGATAATAGTTAATAAATTGAACGTAGGTAATGAAAATGGTATTTATCAGAACAGATCATTTTATTTCCAACTAGCTGAACCCCGCGGTGTTACCCGCGGTTATTGTTGTACCGCGAGTAATACCGCGGGACAAAGTTAGTCTAAAGAATGTAGCCTAAGTTACTCCCTGGATCATCAGCTACCTGCCAGTGAAAGTCCCGTCAAAATCGATCCAGCCGTTCCAGAGATTACCCGCAACAAACAGACAGACAGACAAACAAAACTTTTTTCAACTACATTTTTGGTATACGTATCGTGTATACATACATATGCATTTAGTAAAAAGCAGTTATTTAATATTACAAACAGACACTCCAATTTTATTTATTTGTATAGACGAGGTTTTGCCCACTTTGCTTCGCCCGCGTGTATATCGGTAATAGCGGTAAATAGTGACCTGTCATTCCTGAAGAATTATGGTATCCCCATGCTAAATTTCATTGATGGTGTAGCGGCTTAGGCGTAAAAGTGTAGGTACCTATCAGACAAAGTCACTTTTAAATTTATTTTATTTAATTTATAAATGACCTACGTAGAACTAATTCATAAATATGTAACAAGATGTTCATACTTGGATGAGCTTAGGTTGTAAGTAAGTTGAACGACAATCAAATGATTTATAATCAATGGTAATAGATATAACGGCTTCGAAATTATTTATTATATAGATATAGAACTAGCTATCACTTTATACTGCCGTTTTTACATAAAAACTACAATAAGAATCGTTTACGTTAAGAAATAAATAGCCATCGCATCGTTTTTTCATGAATAAATTTAATGCTTATAATTTAAGAAAATATTTTATAACACCTGACTCAACGCCATCTAGCTTTTAAACAAGTAGATTGTTAGCATGCGAAGTTTATGTTTCGATGACGCAGGAATGCGTTTTGTTATTGCAGTTGTGATAACTTTTTGAGAAGAATTAAATTCTTTCTATTTGTATTAGTACCTACTAAAATATCATGAATACATATAAGATGATTCACTTTATAAACGGTACTAATCGTCCATTACATACTCGTATTGATAGCAGTGCAGAATCTGTTGGTCTCATTTGATATTTAAAACAAGGCCTAAGGTCAAGCTTAAGGTAGGGTCAAAAAATTAAATAACTATATTGAATAAATTAGATTTTATTGCACACTACATAACTTTAATACACATTGCTATTTTTATTGGAAAATCGGATGATAATATTTGTGACGTCTCTATCTCTATCTAGGCTATCTCACGGAAGGGTTGCCAACTTTTTAACCCTAATAACTGGGTTAATATCATCGTCGCAAACTTCGCTTGTAGAGACGCATTCTAGATTTTGTGTCGATATGCACTAGGTACAGTTTTCACTTTTAAATCCGGAACTGATAGCGGCAGAAGGATGGGAGTTAAATTCTTGTGTTTTCTTCACATTAATACTTCGCAAAAATTGCCATATAAGCTAGGCGTTTAATTTTTCGTTCATCCATAAAAGTTTCTTCGCCTTATGATACTCTGACTGACAGATATGCTCCCGGGGCCCGTTGTGATTAGTGACCTCTTTCTGTAAATGATTCAGAATGGGATTGATAAACGGGATCTCAAGAGTGTACGGTTAGCCCAATCGATTAAGCGGTCACCACCCTGCTTTTTACTTTTGCGTTTAGAGTAGAAAGAGGCATAACGACTGTTGTGGATTCAAACCGCACAAGACACAACACTTTGTATGATCTATAAATTGTTGTTCCGAGTTTGGGTGGTCCTTGTCCCCCGCGACGCAGGATGTGAATTCTTTTTGCGGGTGTTGTCTTTCAAAAAGAAGACTTCTTCCGAGCGTAGCCGATCTGATCGCATCAAAACGATATCGGGTTGAAAGAAGCTTGCGGCTCTTTCTCCTTCTGAAGCGCCCCGGCCTTCCTTCGGACTGCACCTAAATAACCAAGAACCCCTAGTCAAATTATCGATAAATTCATATTCATGAGGTCTCAGATTGAGGTCAATTTAACGCAAAAAAGACAGGTTTGCGCTTTTACAGTCAGTACCTAAGTTGAGAGTGCCTCCTTAACAGCATTAGTCAGTATCCCAGGAATCCTAGATACATCAAGCCAAGTCTAGTTTCGTGGTGGATATATCCCCATCACTTAGATATTGGCCATTCACCAACTTTCTTTTTCCAAAACACTGCCTCGCACAACCTTTAGGTGAATTAGATTATTGTTTGTTCGCATGTTTGCGGTATTTCTTGATCAATACAGCCCTCAAACTTTCAAGAAAAGGGCGTACTCTTTCCTCATAGTACGGCAACTCACTTCTGATTCCTGCAGATTCCTGGGCGACGGCAGTTGCTCGTTTGCCCATCCTACCATAACAGAAGTTTCCTACCTTACGGAGTGATAGGTGGACCGCTCTAAGGCGTCGTCGTGTGTGCTTTTGAATGCGAGGTAACATGCGAATAACATGGGAATAACTAAGATGAACTTATAATTTCTGCATTGAGAGTAAATACTTCTCTGTATTACGCCATGCTTAGTTACAGAAATATATGGGTAGAGTGATTTAAGCAAGAAAACAATAACTATAGAACTAAATAGTTATATAGGACTGGATGGTTGCGTAGTTCAGGATTTCCCTGAACTACGCAACCATCCAGTCCAGGCGCATGTAGTCACATCTTTATCCTTTGTGTTGAAGGAACTCGCCCCTCTTTTAAGCCCCTACACTTATTCTATTACTTTACAAGCATAACTTTTTATGTTTTTATCAATAACAGAACAGGTGCTGTTTGTTTGTTAATAGTCCTAACTACATTATTTTCTGCTGGAAACGAGTGAACTTGAGACCTCAGCTGTAGTTACTATAGCCAAATTAAATATTATCAACCATATTCCCGAGATAAAAATAAACAAAATAAAATGTTTGTTAGTTTGTTGCTATTTTAGACTATTTGCTTTACAAGAAAATGGACAGGGTTCTTTCATTTCCTTGTACTACTTTTATATGTATTGCCCCATTCTAAAAGAAAGTCACTTATTTTTGATCATAATGCTTCATGTATGATAAGAATACATTAAATAACATTGTTGCTGCATTGATGTATATAACTCTGTAATGAGTTGGTAGATAATAAAAATTGATAAACTGTATCGGTGGCCAAAAGATGCAGTCAACCTGAAACAAAGATAATTTACAATAAATGTGTATACAAGACAAAAACAAATCTAACATTTGGTATTGGAATAAGTGAAAATAATTTGGAATATAGAAACACCCAAGAATTACTGGCCGTTTGGACTGTCTATGTTTTTGCCTGGAAATGCTATACCACCTAGCTAGCGCCATCACTATAAAGACAGAATCAAAGGAACTGATTTTATGAGGAGTACTGATAGATGTGGAGTTCTCTTATGAAGGAGGCTTTTATCTTTTCTTTTGGGTGATGGGGAGTGATTAAGTGGTCACATTGCTACTTTCTACTGTGCCGAGTGTTATGGGTTTAATGTCCAAGTGGAGCAACACTTTGTATGATCCACAGATACAAATTGTTGTCCTTTTTTATATGGAATAGGCGGGCAAACGAACAGACGTATCGCCTTATGGTAAGCGATTACCGCCGCCCATGGACACCTGCAAACACCGGAGGTCTCACAAGTGCGTTGCTGGCCTTTGGGGGATAGGGAGGGGAGATAGGGGGAGGGGGTTTGGGTTATGGGCCTCCGGTATCCTCACTCACTTGGTGAAACACAGTGCAAGCACTATTTCAGACCGGTTTTCTGTGAGGCTGTGGTATCACTCCGGTCGAGCCGGATATTCTTGATATTGACTGAGTCTTGATATTCTTTTTATCTATTTCATTTATATTTTAAAGTCCCCACCACATACCTAGGATACATACCAGTACCAGAATTGTATTATTTAAAAAATCTGTGCTGCCAACACCCATAGTACATGTTAACAAATATTTAAAAGGTACATATATATATAAAACTTACTGTAAAGGTGGTTAGAAACTTTTTTTTCACTTCAGATGTACATACTTCAAATGGTTTGCTCTCCAAAAGTCCCATTCCGTAGTAGAAACTAACAATAGTAAGAGGACTAGCAATCGCTTGGTCGCATAATATTTTTACAAATACTGTTTTAACAGACACTTTTGGTATTAATTTATCTATCCCTAAATAGTAATAATGATGCAATGGACCCAAAAGTGTCCCCACAGTGAACATGTGACCTTAAACAAAATAAGTTATGTTATACAGACATACTCAACCTTACAATTCATACTAATAATACTAAATTCAAAAGAAACATTTGTCTGTATGTTACGCTTTACGACCACCACAATGATTTTGATATTTTTTTTAATGGAGATACTTTGATTCTTGACTAACAACATTGGCTACTCGTTACCACGATAACCAATATACACACAGGTGGAAAAGCAAGCAAAGATACTACTAACTGAATATTCTCTCGCATTAAGTATCTATCTTACTATGTTATAATACTGTTTTTGTTCCTCTTATTGAGATACCACAGCTCACTTATTACTTCTAATTATTTTGTTGACTGAAGTCTTGAAAATGCAAATGAATTAGCATACCTATGCGCGGCCAATCGTAAGCTGATGTAACTCCTCTTCGTATTTCTACTTCCTGTTCAACAAAATCGCCCAAAGCCATGAAGGCCCCAGATGTAATACTGTTTGTGAGCAGTAAGTGCTTCTTCACAAAAGATTGTACACCTCGAGAGACGCTGGAGTGATTTCTTTTGAATTTATTTATTTGTAGATAGGTCCGTTTCATGCCTTGAAAAGTATACATGGCGAAAAAAATATATGATTTTTAGTATACTTGTTCTTCAGTAATACTTTCGTAAAACTCCTAGTTTATATTAAACTAGTGAAAAGTACCTTAAAATAAAAGTAACTACTAACGTAGTGTGCACTATTTCATAATTTAACTTTACAAAACATAATACCTATTTACATTATGTGTACCGTCACCCGTCATTACTGTCAGTAAGTACCACAGATGTAAGTACACATGTAGAAATTACTTTTTTTTTCTCTCTCTGGCTTCGCATGATTTGAGCATTTAGCCAATGTCAAGTTATGAAAGGACTTGACAAAAATACGGCTAAATGAGTACTAGCGTTTTAAAATATCGTTACTAATATAACTTGCTTTTACTAGGTACAAATTTTTCTTTGGATGATGAAGGTGTATTGATTTCTTCATTTATCTCTTAAGTTAATTAAACTTAAAAATCATTGCCAACTTAGTAGGTAGGTATAATTATGTGCATAATAACATTAATAACATAAAAGGAAATGTTATTATCATTATAAAATTCTCGTGTCACAGTTTTCGTTGCCATACTCCTCCGAAACGGCTTGACCGATTCTCATGAAACTTTGTGAGCATATTGAGTAGGTCTGAGAATCGGCAACATTTATTTTTCATCCCCCTAAATGGTAAGGGTCACTCATCCTTAAAAAAAATTTATGGCAAAACGACGTTTGCCGGGGCAGCTAGTATATTATATAATATTGTTAAGGCACGTATCATCAGTGTGTTTACCCTTTACATAGAAACTACTATATACGATAAATATAGCAGGTACTTATGTTCGTAATACATACTTGTCAATGTAAATAGTTTTAAGCTCTTGTTAACCGACTTCAAAAAAGTAAGAGGTTCTCAACTCGACTGTTTAAATATATATTACTATTTAGTGTGTTCGCGGATAACTTCGTCGTTTATGAATCTATTTTGATATTTCTTTTTTTTAATGGAAAAGAATTATCCCAAAGGTGGTACCATGATAAGGAAACTAAGATTTGATGATGGCATTCAAAGGGAAATCGAGGGGGACCTTCGAAATTCGTAGGGGTGACTAGTGCATTTTTAATTTTTTTATTTTCTATGAAAGCTGGTGCTTTTCATATAGTCCCATTTCAATTTGGTCGTTCTTGAAGTCGGTTTTTTTTTGTTAAAATTTTACATGTACGTTTGTTTTTAATATTATTATGTACCGTGTGAGAGTTTATGACAAGTGCCACAATATAGATACACTCCTTATTTTAAGAATAGAAATACAAGAAAAGAAGTTTAAAGTTTAGGAATTAAAGTATTATCAATATCATCAGACATCATTTAAAATGAATACGTAATCCGTCAATATATGTGGATAAATAATTTATTTTACTGTACAAAAATGTACATTTCACTTACATGAAAATTTGTTTTGTACTTCATATACTACGCAAATTATACACTACAGCACTCATATATTACACAATTCAACAAGCTAAGATTTTACAATTTTAACGGTTACACTAGCCGAAATTAGGAAAGCCAAGCCGACTACTATCGAAATGTCAATGTAAATTTTACATTGTCATATCGATACTAGTTGAAAAATTATTTGTGGGTATTCAATTTGCGACGAATATTCAAATATACCCTCGTACAAGTATAGAATACGGACTGCTGGTCACAATACAGATAAGAACACAGTAGTATAGCTTTATTTCACAAGATCTTAATAAGGATCTATTTTCCGTTAACAATGTTTAATTGACTAGAAAAGTACGTACATGACGTACTAAAATGTGTTCCTTTCTACAATTGCCACGGTTACTTAATTTATATATTATTATGAATATGTGGCGGAACGGGTCACATGTCCCTCCAACACAAAGGGAGGATCCTCCGACCAGGCGAGGTGATCATGCCTGGCGGGCAACGGACCAACAGTTGATGTTAGGGTGTTGTAAATATCATAATCGGCGCGAGAACTTCTTTTGCGAGATTCAGAATTGGTAATTTCTTCGTTACTTCGTAATTCGGTGTATGTTCGCTAGATGGCGGTGTCATATGTTGTTTGTTGCCGCTGTATGTGGAAGTCACCACATCACTCCCCTCCAAGAATGAGTGAGTGTGTGAGGAGTGAGTCGGTACTGAGTCCCAGTGAGTTGGGGCTAAAGTCCTCTGATCCCAGTGATTCGGAATGGCGCGCTGTGCTGCTGTAAGGTCCCAAATGAGTCGGGGTGGTTGGTGCGTAGTGGATGACTGCTGCGGGGACGGGAAAGAGATGCTCTGCTTACATGTACCGTAGGTGCAGTGTGCTGTGTCTAGACGCTGATAAGGCCGTAGGGGTAACCAGGCTGAAGCGGTCACTTCCTGCGTGTGGTGTATCCCTGTTGAGGCCGAGGTTGCCGTCTGGCTGAGACTTGTTGCGGGAGTGAACATGATCTGCTGTTCTGATCTGATGACTTCGAAGACTGCTTCCAATCACGTTGGGTTCACCACTGTGAAAGCCGGGCGATCGTGTCCCTCCAACACAAAGGGAGGATCCTCCGACCAGGCGAGGTGATCTTGCCTGGCGGGTCACTATATCATAATCGGCACGAGAACTTCTATTGTGCGATTCAGGATTGGAAGTTTTTTCGTTTCCTTCTTTACTTCCTAGTTCGGTGTATCATCGGTAGATAGCGCTGTCATATGTTATTGTTGCCGCTGTAAGTGGAAGTCGCCACAAATAAAAGATAACCATTAACTAAAGTTCATTTAGTAGTTTTCATATTTATTCACGCTGTATGACAATTTTAAGACTAGTCAAATCAAGCGTGAACTAAAATTGAGGCATTCCGCTGCAGCACTTTGTAATAAGGTATTTCGTCCAACAGATTATTAAAATAAACAGCGCTAGAACGCTTATTGATACGGATAATTTTCTCGTACCAAAGTGACGTAAGTGTCGAGAACTTCATGCCGCTTACGCGTTTTGTCAACTTTACCTAGTAGTGCGCAATGTACAATAGCAAAGAAGCTTGCGGTGCTTTCAGATTTTCAGCCTTGGACTTAAAGTATACGTAAGCATTCAAAGTCTCTTATGATCAGGTCATACGTCGTTTGTCTATTATGTAATGAAAGAAAAGGAACCATGAGACTGAATATAGATAGCTTACACTTATTTTAAGTGGTTAGTTATGACTGCACACGGGCCGTTCACGGGGTAGAGAAACCTCTGATTATTATTAAAACTGCTAGCTAAGTAAGTCCCAAATGAGATAAATCTGAAATAATTTAATCAAAATGACTGTTAATTACCTTCATATAATTATTCAAGCTATCTAATACGAATTTTGTGAGACAGTAGAAATATTTAAGCGGTCATCACAGTTTACAGATATACTTTTTAGAATCTTCAAGATTCTTGTAAAACTCTTACTATGAGAAGCTTTGGTCTTGTCTCACTTGATAGTTTAATCATTGTAGCGTTTCCTTAGTAAAAGCTTCTCGATTGGTGACACTTTGCCGGCGTAAAATAGACTATGCTGCCACCTAAGACAATAATAATACAAGTGCGATATAGACTCCAGCCAAACTCTAGTCAATATTACGGTTTGCACCAATGGAATGTACGAGACTTATCACCGTTTTCAGTGGCATTTAGATGTCCCGGTTCTTATTATTGTTTATTTATTTGCGTCATTATGCTTCATATATGATAAAAATATATTATATATCATTGTTGTTACATTTACGTATAACACTCTATAGGATATTGGTAAGAAATAAAAATTTATAAATTGTACTGGAGGCCAATACATGCAGTCTACCTGAAACAATGACAAATGATTTCTTTGTTGTTAGGAGATCATAAACAATAAAAATATATAGCGTGATATTAGATGTTTTGTCAGACAGCATCCCAGACACACATAAGTAACCCCCATGGTTGCTCATGTATGCTGACGATTTCCCTCTGGCAGATGCGGGCAGGGGTAGATAGGTGCGACGCCGATGTAGGAAGGTGTGGAAAGAGGCATTTGAGAACGGTGGTCTGAACCTTAATGTGGGGAAGACCGAGTACTTGGGGTTTGACTGTATAGATCCCTCGCCCGTTGGCATAAGCGATTACCTATACTCTTTGCGCTGTAGCATGGTGCGGGTGACAGTTGCCTGTACAAACATTTTGGTTGGTTTAATTTAATTTACTACAGTTATTAATTATTTAATTTATTGCGAATGTGGTACAGCTGAAATACTAAGTCATAATTTATTAATAATTTGTAAATCGCGGCAACTTTCAGGAGTGAAACGAAATGTTACTGAAATGTTACCTGCACCATGCTACAGCTCAAAGAGTATACTCGTAGTCGAGCACATGGACTATATTAAATACCTGGGATCTGTATTTAACGCGGCCGGTGACATCGATTGTGACTTCAAGGCACGCATAGCTGCCGCGTGGACCAAGTGGCGTGAGTTGACAGGCGTCATTTGTGACCCCAATGTCGGTTAGGTTGAAGGGACAGGTCTGTAAAACTATTATTTGGCCTATCCTCTTACATGGTTGAGAGGTGCAGGCGTGGCCGGTGCTGAAGCGACACAAGCAAGAGCTGCGCGTCACAGATATGAATAATGCAGCTGTGGATGTGTAAAAGGATCGTGTGAGAAACTCCCGCATTCGCGGCGGCCTTCATGTCCCCTGACATCGAGACCCAAGAAGTGCTGACTTGACGTCGTAAAGGGTGACATGCGTGCTAATGGCCTTACTACCAAGGATGCCAAAAGACCGGTTAGGTGAAGAAGAAAAAATAGGAAAGCAAACACCAGGCTCCAAAGTGTTAACTTTGGAAGCAACCGGGTACTACGCTAAGACGATGATGATGAAAGAGCCAAAATGCAATAGTAATAATAACCTCATATTTTTGAAATCATACACGTACTTTACATTTTTAAACACAGATACATATCCATACTTTCATACTATCCATGCTTCCAAATTAATATTACAAATTCGAAAGAAACTGTCTTTCTGTCTTAACAGACAGCGTTGGGAAAGCGTAACCGCTTTCCCAACTAAACTGACCGGCGGCGACTTCGCCGTTAGGACCATCATAATTCATATAGTTACCTGATAATAAATAATATTATTATGAACAACAACAACGCTTAGAAATGAAACAAAATAAGACTTAAACTTTTAAAGAGTTGTTTTCGTGTGTTGTTTCTGTTATGTTTTCTCATAGAGGTTAAATCATTCATGATCACATCAACGTCGGAATACGAGATCGATAAATGGATTTATTTTCGAGGCACTCTTAACCGGCTATTATTAATGTTACATCTGTATGCAACTGCGCCAACTGCCGATCGACGGAGGAGGCTCTGGCAAATAAAATATACCGATTAGCGTGTCACACTTGTTTCTTACGTAAGTATTAATAAAGAGGAACACTTACTGTAAAAGTCTTCAAAAACTTTTTTTTCAGTTCTGCTTCACATGCTTCAAAAGGTTTGCCTTCTAAATAATCCACGCCACAATAGAAAGTAAATAGAGTAATTGGTGAAACAAGTGTCTGATCAAGTAATATTTTGATTGCTGTTGTTTTGACAGACACTTTTGGTATAAATCTTTCTAAGTTCGTGTAGTAAAAATGATAATAAGTACCCAGTATTGTTCCGACCACGAACATGTGACCTTAAACAAATAATCCACAGAGCAAAAGACTATTTAAGATTAATATAAATTTTAACTTTAATTTTTAACTTTGTTTGCCTAAGAGCTCTCTGTCGACTATACGATGGAGCGCCTACTTTAACTTGAACGCACAACATAAGTAAATTTCCAGTGTCATACATCTTGCTTATTCAAAAATGTTCTACACTCTACCTAAATTACGTCTTTAAAGTGTAGAGGACTCGCAAGGTCTACGGTATTTTGGTACCTACACATTGTTTTACACTTTTATAGTTAAGTCAGTAATCTTAAGAGAAACTGAGCGTAATTACTAAGTTCATCAATCTGATAAGACTTATAATGTTAAAGTTATAATAATTTACCTGCTCGTTTCCAGTCATATCTTTTTGGTATCTTATTTGAACGGAATTCAAACTCCTGTTCCACTAAATCACCCATCAGCATACAGGCTCCTGCGGATAAACTATTTGTAAGTAATAAGAATTTCTTTATGATTCTTCGTAAACGTCCATAATTTCTTGAACAATTCTTGGTAAAGTTGATTTTCTGTGGCGTTGATTTCATGCATTGAAGGGTGAACATCGATATAAAGATTTTGTATTACTCGTTTTCTTTATCTACTAATTTTACTTCTAGTAATTAATGAAGTCATGTTTCAGATCTGCTTTTTAATAAATTCTTATATCAATGTACTATAAAATTTCTATATGTTAGTTTACTTCAATCTTTTCTTCTTGTCCTACCTAATCTTCAAAATATTGTTCTAATTTAAAATACAATATAATAGCCCATAGCCCTCGTCTTTGTTTATGCAAAGATTTATACTTTAAAATATCATTAAATCTAATCTATGGTTCCATGGCAGCTTCAGATGTAGGATAAGTGATAGCATTATAAACTTAGACAGTATCTTGGACAAAATAATAAACCGGTCGTATTTACTTGACGAAGATATGTCATTGAATTAATTCAGAATCAGACTAGGTACTTGCATTTATTTTGAATTCCTTTAAATTATTTAATTTGACTTTCGGTGTTTCCCAAGTGATTTCTCTTCACAACGCGGCTAATAATTACTATCCATCTATTGTCTACCAAATAGGCGTTGTAAATAAGGGAAATCAAAAATATTACTTAAGAGTGAAATTGGGATTGTCCTCGTGGTGACGGATTAAAAATACGGAACGGTCACCACCCCGTTTCAACCCGTAGGAGTCGTTAGAGACAAAGGAATCAAACTACCCAGGTCTGCAGCACAGTACAAAGAGAAGGAAAACTTGAAACAAACCCGGCCAAACTTCTTTATGAGGAGAGGCATAGATCCAGCAGTGGGCTGTTAAGGCTATTGACTATTGTAGGAAAAGTGTGTGCAAAAAATTGCTCAACAAAGTGAAATTTTAGATTTTTCGAGTTTATTTAGACTAGATTAGTTTTGTTACATCTTTATATTGTATTAAAACAATTTGAATAGATAGTTAAATTAACAGGCAGGAGGTTAACATTTACTGGTATTGAAAGTTGTAGTTTTTTGCCACGCGACATCTATAGCGTCTACGACTGCTGTGCTTGAGGTCTCGGGTTCGATTCAAGGAACGGGCAAATTGTTTATATGATCTACAAATATTTGTTGCAGAGTTTAAGTGTTTTCGATGTAAAATTTGTATGTATTTGTATATGTACCATGTACTTATATCAGTTGTCTAGTACCCACAACACAAGCTCTGCTTAACTTGGGACTAGATGGCGTTGTGTTTTTTTTTATGGAATAAGCGGCAAACGAGCAGGCGTATTACCTGATGGTAAGCGATAACTGCCGTCCATGAACACCAGAGGCGTCACGAGTGCATTGCCGGCCTTTGGGGGAAGGAGGGAGGGGTCGGGGTTAGAGCCTCCGGTATCCTCACTCACTCGGTGAAACACAACGCAAACACTGTTTCACACCGGTGTTCTGTGATGCTGTGGTATCACTCCGGTCGAGCCGACCCATTATAAAGTGGTGACAAGACAAGCGTGGCTCTCCCACTATAAAGTGTGTTTTATATGTCGAAATATTCATATTTTATGTATCTTAAATTTTCACAAATTTTGTGTTCATTTAATCTAGCTGCAAATGAATGTTCAAGTACCATTTAGAACAATATTTCTAAATACAACTAAGTTTTTAATAAGATTTTTCACTTTTTCTTATATACCTGCCTACATAACTAAAATACACGCGTATTGACCATTTTATAGAGTGACTAGCTGTCCCGGCAAACGTTGTTTTGCCGTAACTACTAATAAATTAAAAATTAATTAAAAAAACATTGTCCAGCGGACAAAGTTGTGAATCTAAACCATTCCCAGATCCCCTTGAACACACACAAAAAAATCGGTACAGTCGTTTGAGAGTAGTTCAGTGACATACACACTCACAGAAGAATTATATATATAAAGATATCCCAGTCACCCCAGACTTACGTAATTTTAGGAAAGATGATTTTTTTAGGATTGGTAGTCTATTATAAACTCAGAAAATAATAGATACTCGCTAAACTGAAAGCGGGGCCTTTTTACAGGTAGCAGGTATCAAAGGTGGAAAAAAGCCATGCTAACTTACGTCATTTTGAATTACGACTGCATTTGACCTATATCGATAAGTACAATTTTGGCCCGTTAAATCTGGCTTATAATAATAATAATATTTATTGCACGTAAACAAAAAGATAGAATCTGTTCATAGGGAAATATTTTAAAACATTATACTTATACTTCCTAAATTGACGTCAGTTAACGTGTTTTTTTCCACCTTTTGATTTGTTCTAATTTTAAAACACTCTTACACTTACTTTACACTTTACTTTACTCCTAACACACACTTCACACACTCTGCCCCTGTATTTTGTTTTTATGTTTTCTTTATATTTTTTATTTCTTTGTTTAAATTAAGTACATTAGTCAATTAAATATTACACGCTCGAAATATGAGGGAGCGGTGTCTTCTGGCACAGGCATTTTTATGCTTAAAAGAAGTCACCTTTAACTGTTATGTAAATGTTATGTGTAATAATGAAATAAAACATTTTTGTTTTTTTTTTTTGATTTTTTTTGAAAACAGCCTCGCTTTCAGCTTAGCAAGCATTCCTTTCTGAGTTAATGTTAGACTACCGATCGATTTTCTAGAATGACGTAGGTCTGGGGTGACTGGGATCTTGGACTATAATAATAGATTTAAGTAGGTAGAAAACTCCTCTTTCGAAAGCTACTAAGTAACTAAAATCGAATGTTATGAAACATTCCTGTTTACGCAGTAAGTAGTATAGATATCTCTCTGAGTAAATGTGTTCTGTGATAGATATCTTCCATTTCCATTAATCGTAAGTAAACAATCATAAAGAATCGGAAACAGAAAGTTCATACAAAATTAAAAAAATATGTGTAAATTACAGTACTATTTTTAATTATTTATTATTCGAAGAATACTCGAAACTGATTTGAGTAAAAATCAATAAGAAATACAGTTACGTCAAACAATTTTTCTCAAATGTCAATCAATGTTTTGTATGGAACAGTATCAGGGGCTATTTTCTAAATAATTTAGGAGTAAATTTGTACACGCCAGTGTGTTATATATAATACAAAGGGTACGAAGCCCAGCTTGTTTCTACACTCCTACAATACACTTCAGTACAGAGACAGTGAAAGAAAATGGTTTAATATCAATGTAAACTAAAGAAAATAAAACTACAAAATGGCTCAACAAAGTGAAGTTTTAGATTTTTCAGGTTTATTTAGACTAGATGTATTGTTACATCTTGATATTGTGACATATAGCTTTTATGAAATCGGAGCAAAGAAATTTTTCGCTTTTGCAAGTGATGCAGAAGTTGTTTTTATGTATATTAATCCTCAATTGGAACGTATGGTTAGCAGTTTTGATTGGGATTTTCTAGATAATCCTATTCACTGTATGTGTTTTGAACCTAGTGGGACGTGGGTGATCTTAGTTAGCGATGAGAAGGTGTTGCTTGTACCATTTTTACCTCAATTCCTTCCCAAAGATACTTATGACCAAAAGTGGTCTCTGTCGAGGGTTACAGTTTTGCCTTCAGGAAACGTAGTAAATCCTACGTCTTTGACATGTTGGTTGACTAGGGAGGCTGAGAACATTCTGATTATAGGCTGCAAGGTAAGCCCGAAGAACAGTATTGAATTCTATATGAATATTAAAATAAATTGTGTTGAAATTTCCTACTAATCTTTTGTATTTTGTAATTGTAGACAGGCACTGTAGTATTTTATTCACTGGAGTCGCAAACTATTGTCGGAGATTGTAGAGTGCAAGGAGAAATCACTAATTTGCAAATATGCTATGATGATTCCCTAGATCTATTAACTTTGTTGGTGAGTAAATGTGATGGTAGTCAAGGTACCTAATCTAATTTTTTTTTGTTTTATAGTGGTACACTAATACTAGAATTAAATAGCTCTTATTTCCTGTGCCTAGTAGTCAAAACCTGGAACTCACTACTAGCGCATGCATGTGTTTTTCCTCTCGCCATAATCTTTCTCAGAGAGGTTTATGTCTAGCAGTGGACTGTTAAAGTCTGTTGATGATAATGATTATGATGATGATCCTGGGTACTTTCAGTTGGGTGTGAAGAAGCACCTCACCAGGTTTCCTTGGTGTGGTGTTCACAGGGTTACTATGCTGCATTGTCCATATTCACAATGAGGATGGTGACCACTACTTTTGGATTTGACTCATGCTTTCCATCAGAGTGATTAAAGTAATTTGAACAGCTATAAATTTTGAAAAAAATCCAGTTTAGTAATAGATGTAGTGTTAACAACCAATAATGATTAAAATGAAGGGCTCATGACTAAGTTGTAACTAAGTAGCTTACCATATTGCAAAATTAAGAAATCCTTTTTTTTTTTTTTTTTTTTTTTTATATTTGACCCTGCCATAATGACTCTACTCTGCCTGATGGAAAGCATGAGTAGAATCCAAAAGTGGTGGTCACCATACTGCGAATGCAGACAATGCAACAATGCAGCATGGCGACCCACACCATGGCGGGCTAGTGATGCTTCTGCATCATTGGGCCTCCGGTCTCGCACTCACCAACGAAACACGACAGCATGATCGCTGTCATTTTACGTTGATTTTCTGTGCGAGTGTAGTACCGCCCCGGTCGAGCCGGCCCGTTCGTGCTGAAATCAGCGTGGCTCTACTACCTTGACCCAGTTGACAAAATTAAGGAATCCTTTACTACAGATAGGGGACATTTTTTATTACATTGTGTCCACTTTATGCTTTGGAGAGTATCTTAAGCCTCCGTAGATCCTTAGTAGATCCCCAACCAGCCCCCTTAACCAAGTTCCAAGTGTTTCATGTCAAATATCTTTCTGCAATTCTTAAAGCCACTATTCTCTTGTGTCATTGGCTAATATGTTTTTGAACATATGAAGGTGACATTGTTTGTTAGTTTTCTATTAATGTTTACATTTGTAGAATGTCTGCTTTACAAAGGAAATGGTTTGGAAAAAAAAATGTCTTGTAAAAAGTAATATTTTTTTAGTAGCTGCTCGTGATGACTCAGGTCTCTCCAACCAACTTGCACTAATAAATAAATAATACAAATAAAAATCTATTCATGTTATATTAGGACTGTTTATTTTTAGATGTGATCTGTCATGTTAATTCAAGTTAAAAAGTTTATTTTATTAAACGGTTTTATTTAGTTTGCCCTCTTGTTTGTTCAAATCTAGTAATCGAAATTTGACCCCCTTCCTGTTGACAGATTGGTCTGAAATTTGGAACAAACCTTTAGTACTGATTACAATATAATTAAATAACTTCGGTTTCATTGGAAATCCAAGATTGTCACCCCTACAAGATGGCGGTTTACAAATTTTGTCATGACTATGTCAATATGGGTATCAAATGAAATGCACTATGTGCTAAATGTACTATGCACTAGAAAAAACACAGTTCACTATGAAAAATTAAATACTTAAAACTTCAAAATTAACAATTATGTAAAAAAGTTTTAATTTTAACGGTTTTATTAAAAAAAAATGTACTAAAAACTAAAAAAATATTTGGTAGGTCCCGGGTTCCGGGCGTAGCGTAAACTGAGTTGACTGGATGGAAACATGAGCCCAACAATAAATGCCTTAGATTGATGAGAGAGGTGCGATTACTGCAACCTGAGACCTACCGAAAATTTTTTTAGTTTTTAGTACATTATTTTCAATAAAACCATTTAAATTAATTTTTTTTTTACATATTTTTCTATATCATGTGAATAATATTTTATTTTCAGTGAGAATCAACTGTTTCAGTTGTGTTTAAATGATTGCGTTAATATTGTTATTTCATAATTGAGCTAGCTTTGAGTAAAAAATGCTTTAATCATGTATTTTGTAAAATAATTGAGTCTCATTTAACATTTTTTAGAAATTGGTTGTTAATGTTTTATACTTTATTTACTTTCATCTTAATTATTTAGTTTTTAATCTACTTTAATAAGTTCAAAAGAATTGCAATTGCAGAATCTCTTAACATTTATATTTTCTGGTATTGAACATTTGAGACAAACAGTAAATGTTTTAACATATTGTTACATGTTAGAGTTCGGGTACTTGAGAAAATAACCTTCTAACGTTTAAAAGAAACCTTATTAACAACTCTTTTATAATCATGATATCCCTCCGAATAAAAATTCTTAATGGGCGCCGAGGTCGCTAGGTTGATCACTGATATCACTTCGATGTTTAGAAGCTCAAACTGAAGTGATTGGCCCGCGTGGGTTCGTGTTTATATAGATTTTTCATTTACTAGCGCTTTCGAGAAACGTCTCAAACATACGAGAGCGTTCCCCGTACCAAGGACACGCCCGCCAGTGAACTCGTTGTAAACAATTGTGCAACAACCAATCGATATTCGACGTAAGGTTCGTTATTCTGTGCCTTAAAAATTAACTTTCTCGATCGTTGTTCGCGAATAATCTTTCTTCGTAACAGTATGAAAAACCTATCACTCAGTATTCATTCTGCCTTAGTATTTAACCATTATTGCATCTTTCCAGATATCTGTCAGTAAATCCCAACAATGTAAGTTGGTCCTGGAACACAGGTCTTTTGGATACAACTGGCTGCAACAAACCAGAGCGCAAAATGATAAAGACAAGAGAGACGGCTTCATATCATATATAAAACAATTGTCAAAAGATAAAATCACCTTTTTCATACAGGGTGGCTCTAAAGGTAAGAGACAGGCAGAGAGAAGGTAAGAGTTAAACATACACAGACAGACAGAGAGTGTGACACAGAGAAACACAGAGTGAGAATGGTGAGTGGTTGTTGCATAAAATAAGACTAGCCTGGTAGTCTTTTTGTAACCCTGCCCTGTCTGATAAGGTTTGTAAATTAGATTCTTATCTAAATTACAATTTATACAATAAATAAATAAATATTTCGGACATCTAACACACAACGCCATCTTGGGACTAGATAAAACTAAGCAGAGCTTGTATTTATAAGTCCACTTGTCCACACAAATATTTGCAGATCGTACAAACATTTGGTACGACACGGGAATCGAACCCGAGATCTCAAGATCAGCAGTCGCATACGCTAATACTGCGCCACCGAGGCAGTAATAGTTGGGTGTTGAACACAATCATTTTTTCTGTGTCTTATGTAATTTATCTAAAGTAAGAATGTATTTAGAAACATATAAGTTGTATGTTTTGTAAGTCAATTTCATCCTAAACAGCCTTTTTTTTCACTCATGGACATAGGCCTCTCCTTAAAGCGAAGATTTGGTGTGCTGTACTGACACACTGGCAAGTTGCCATAGGATTTATTTCAAGACTAGCTGAACCCCGCGGTTGTTGTTGTACCGCGAGTAACGCCGCGGGACAAAGTTAGTCTTAAAAAAGTAGCCTAAGTTACTCCCTGGATCATCAGCTACCTGCCAGTGAAAGTCCCGTCAAAATCTGTCCAGCCGTTCCAGAGATTACCCGGAACAAACAGACAGACAGACAGACAAAAAATTTTTTAACTACATTTTTGGTATATGTATCGTGTATACATACATATGCATTTAGTAAAAAGCGGTTATTTTAATATTACAAACAGACACTCCAATTTTATTTATTTGTATAGAGTATAGATACTCTTTGTAGTGTTAGTTTATGCAGTTTGCGCCCATATTCTGTTCCTATAACACTAACGATATAAATTATAAACACAAACAATATCACAAAACTCCGTATAATACTAAGCCGCCATAGTGTGGGACGCCACACTGCATTGTTTGCTTTCGCTGTGAGTATGGTGGCTCCCACTGTTGGATTTTGCTTGTTTGCACTGTTGACTTAAAAAAAAAACCTCTGGTTACAAGGAATTTTGTGATCAATCAATTTAATTTTTGTTTATTTATGCTTACAGATGACAACAAATCTCAAACTGTAGAGTATGTTTTGAAGCCGACAGAGTACCTCCCATTATTCCGTAAAGGGTCAAACAACTGGGCACTGACAGCACAATATGTAAATGGTAGACATTTTCTAACAGCGTTTGAGTTAAATGAAGGCACTCTCATTGTAAGTAATCTCAGCATTTTATAGTTCTCTGTCCGCGTGTACGTTGGTTGTCGCGGTAAAGAGTATCCCATGTCCTTCCTCAAGAATCAAAGTATCTCCATGCCCAATTTCACTGAAATCGGTGCAGCGGTTTAGGCGTTAAAGCGTAACGGATAGGCAGAGTTACTTTCGAATGGATGTCTTATCAGTCAAAGAGGTTGAATTAAATACCATAAAAATTATGTGTAAGAAACATGCCTTAATGTTTTTTTTATTTACAGTTGGAAAGCCCTGAAGAAGACACCCCTTCGCGAACACTGAGGCCATATATAAAGAAAGATTGCTTGTATGTTCATGCTTTATGGACAGACCGCCTTATCTACCTTTTACGGAAGAATGAAGTTGAAGTACACTCTACTAGTTTTTCTGTTATTCAGGTAAAGTGTTAGGCAATAACTCATTCGAAATTACTGTTTAGAATTAAATGATAACTAGCTGCGCCTACCGGTTGCACCTGTGGTTATTGATGTACCTTTAGGACAACAACCACGGGTCACCACAGGGCGAAGGAAGTCTATAATAAAATTAACCTAAATTACCCCTTTACTAAATTATACTATTAGCTATCTGTCGGTGAAAGTCCCGTCAAAATTGATCTTGCGTTTCCAATGCTTAGCCGGGTCAAACAGCCAAACAAAATTTATAAAAATAATTTATTTATATAAGTACTCCATATACTTTCATATGCATTTAGTGCAAAGTGTTAATAAATTACAAACAGGCACTTTAATTTTATTTTATTTTTATTGACTTGTGGAATATATAAAACACCTTTTTGTTCGATCCCCGGGTCGGACCAAAAGTTTGTATGATCTGCAAATATTTGGTTCGGAGTTTGAAAGTTTTCTGTGTATAATATTACGTACGTATTCACAAAAATAAGTATATGAATATGTATTTATATCAGTTGTCTAGTACCCATAAAACAAGCTCTGATTAGCTTGGGACTAGATGGCGTTGTGTGTTAGATGTCCAAAATATTTATTATCTTATAATGTTCTAGGGTGGAGAACGGGAATTATCAGAGTTATGGAAGGCCGAGTTGATCGGGGACGTTCTTGGTGCACACCTCATAACGATGAGGGACTCTCAACCGATGAGTAGCGTGTGGCGTGAACCTGCCTGCATAGACGACATACAAGTGCCGCGCTTCAATCTTGAGCCCTGCCTCATTGTTACTAATCAGGGAGCCTATATTTTAACTTCTGTGTAAGTTTATTTAGTTACTACTAGCTGAACCCCGCGGTGTCACCCGCAGCCATTGTTGTACCGCGATTAACGCCGCGGGACAAAGTTAGTCTAAAAAAATAGCCTAAGTTACTCCCCGGATCATCAGCTACCTGCCAGTGAAAGTCCCGTCAAAATCCGTCCAGCCGTTCCAGAGTTTACCCGGAACAAACAGACAGACAGACAAAATTTTTTTTAACTACGTTTTTGGTATGTGTACCGTGTATACATACATAGGCATTTAGTAAAAAGCGGTTATTTTAATATTACAAACAGACACTCCAATTTTATTTATTTGTATAGATGTATTTTCTGTTACTCCATTTGTATGTAGCCTACGCCTTTTCTTAAGAATAAAAGTATCTCAATAGCCGTGAGAACGTAATAGGTTTCGTAGGTACTTTCGTATTATAAAATTAAGTAGAGATAGGAATTAAAGAATATAAAAGCGACTGATGTTATGAGCTTATATTGTTGTACGTTTACAACGAAAACCATGGATAATGCTGCAGGGTGAAGTTAGTCAAAAAGATAACCTAAGTTACTCCTTATAACATCAATTATTTACCAGTAAAAGTCTCGTCAAAATAGGTTCAGTTTTTTCAGAAATTAGCCTAAATAAAAAAAAATTTTTGATGTATGTATCGTATATGCTTGCAATGCATTTAGTGATAAGTTGTTAATTTGAATTTTAAAATTACAAACAAAATAAATAAACTTAAAGGGTCCTTTAAGTTTATTTATTTGTAGAAATAGAATAAAAAAACAAAAAGATGTAAATCAAACACAACATGTAACTGTAGTTTATTATTATTAAAGTAAAACTTCTTTATGCAAGCTTGTCTCGGGGAGGAAGCTGGTTAATGCGTGACGGGGGCGTTACGAAAAGTGTGATCGGACGAGGCTAACGGAAGTTCAGAAATATAAGTTAGTGAAGATGGAAAGAGAGTTACGTTTTATATATTACTATAGGGGCAAGAGAGAACAGTGCGAGCACACATTTTTTCTCTCTTATAGCTAGACTATACAAATAAATAAAATTGGAGTGTCTGTTTGTAATATTAAAATAACCGCTTTTTACTAAATGCATATGTATGTATACACGGTACATATGCCAAAAATGTAGCTAAAAAATTTTTGTCTGTCTGTCTGTCTGTTTGTTTCGGGTAATCTCTGGAACGGCTGGACGGATTTTGACGGGACTTTCACTGGAAGGTAGCTGATGATCCGGGGAGTAACTTAGGCTATTTTTTTTAGATTAACTTTGTCCCGCGGCGTTACTCGCGGAACAACAATAACCGCGGGTAACAACGCGGGGTTCAGCTAGTTATATATAAAGAAGTTTTACTCGTGTGGTATAAAGTACTAGTTTTTTATTATTTAGCGTTCGTTCAAAATAAAAAAAATTAATATAAGGTAGAAATTTTGAAGAACATTCGTATTTTTATACTGTGTGTGGTGCAGGGCGGAGGCGGCGGAGTGGCTGATGGGCCTGCTGGTGCGCGGCGCGTCGTTCGCGGAGCAGGCCAGCGCCGCCCTGGCCGCGCCGCTGCCGCCTCTGCTTCGCGGCGCCGCCGACATGCAGCTGTCGCGCGGGAAGCCCGCGCACGCGCACTACCTCTACAGCCTGGCGCAGGTACCGCACCACACACTTTTTTTTTCTTTTAACGCCATGTAGTCCCAAGCCAAGCAGAGCTTGTGTTATGGATACTAGAAGACTGATATAATTACATATATACGTTTTTTTGTTAATACATACATATCATACATAGAAAACAGCCAAACTCCGAAACAAATATTTGCAGATCATGCAAACATTTGTTCCGACCCGGGAATCGAACCTGAGATCTTAAGCACGGCAGTCGCATACGCTACCACCTGGCATAGAGGCAGTCAAACTATTTCCTATTTCAAGGAAAAACCACCCAGATTTCAACACCGAGCTCGACCGGGATGGTACTACCCTCTCACAAAACACCGATCTGTCGTGTTTTGTAGGTGAGTGCGAGACCGAAGGCCGGATGATGCAGAAGCATTTCAATAGGCCCCCATAGTGTAGATCACCACGCTGCATTGTCGCATTCGCAATGAATATCGTGACCACTACTGTTAGATTTTGCTCACACTTTTCATCATATACCTATCTACGACAAAAATCTAGGTGGTAAGTGTAGCAACTTCCACATAAGGCAAGAAAAACTTAATACAGCGTCATCTACCGAAGATATACCGAACTACGGATTGACTATTAATCCTGAATCGTAATATAGAAATTCCTGAAGATTTATATATATATGTATATATATATGCAGCTTCCCAACATCGTCTATACGGCTCGCCAGGCATGGTCACCTCGCCTGGTTGGGGGATCATCCCGATTTTAGACAATGAACATGTTTTTTTTTACGCATATCTGCTATTTCCTTGCCAAAATTAATTCATTATTCAGAATAAACATTAGCTCACAAAATTTACGGGCGTCTGAAGAAAAATGAGATTTTATTCTCCAAGCATTGGTGGAGTTCTCAGTGCTGGCCAAACAACACCGAACCCAGGCACCGTCACCAGGATTTCCAATCCCGAACTAGATGAAACCTTCACTAATATTAAATTTATATTTACATCATAAATAAATTCCATTTTCATCACACAATTATTTGTCCAGGATGGGAATCGAACCCTTTGCCTTAACATTCGGGATCACTAACTAAACCGACAGGCTCCGCAGTGATCACCTTGAACTGATTTCTTTACCTGGTAGTATAGTGTGTATGCAGTATGCGACTATTGTGAGTTCTTTTAATTTCCAGTTTGATTCCCGGGTCGGACCAAATGTTGGGATGATCTACAAATATTTGTTTCGGAATTTGGATGTTTTTTTATATGTAATATGTATGTATTTACAAAAAAGTGCATAATTATGTATTCATATCAGTTGTCTAGTAGACACACTACCAGCTTTGTTTACTTTGTGACGTGCAAAATATTATCATTATTCATATGTAAAGCAAAAACTTTGTACTCTTTTACGAGAATTATTCCAACGGAGGAATGTGAAATTTGGCACAGTGATAGTTTATATTAAAGAAGAGTGCAAAAGGTAAAAGAATTTAAAAAATTAACTATGGTTTAATTTCGACGAGTGGCCGACAACTAGTTTAACTAATTTTAGAAAGTAATTTTTAATTGTAAGTAATATTTGTAGAGTGAACCGGACGGTTGGGTTGCGCGTCTGGGCGCGTTCGGTCGCATTCAGGAACTCGCAGAGTACAAACATACCAGTGACGAAGGAAGTCTCGGAGACACAGCCGTTACGGTCAAACTCCTTGCTATGCTGCTCAATATGGAAACGTCTGCTGAGTGGAAGGGCTTCGATCAGTAAGCTTTGATATTTTATACTGCGCATAGTTTTTAAATCTAGCCTTGTCTGTAGCCTTCCGTTTGTATGATCTACTACGAGAACCATTTCATTAAGCAAGGTCCATAGATGATAGGAGATATAACAGTAAGAATTTGTCAAAATAATTTCCAGGTCTTTTTAAAGGACCTCCAAATAAAAACTGCATTGCATTTGGCATTCTGTTAACAAGGAGATAAAATCTGAAAACTACATTTCTTGATATGTACCTACTAATTGTTTTGCTTTGCTTATAGTATTTTGATAGATTTTCAAATGTCGAAATAAAAGCTAAAACTTATTTGAACAACTCATTAATAACCTAAACCATAAAAGACACTTTCTTAAAAGAAAAACAAAGATATCATTGAAAATTTGTTTTCAGGGATATTAAACTCACATTATTGAGTCAGGTGGAGTTACTTGAATTATGTTCATTCGCCGCCGCAGCCGGTCTATGGGACCTGGTGCCAGTGTTTAGCATCCAACGAGGCCATCCCTACATCCTTCTTTCTGCTTTGAAGTCAAGGAGTGACATGTGTCGCGGAGCTATTGCTTGTCTTTTAAAGCAGCGATGTCTTGTGCCTCTCTTGTTGGAACAGAATGGTCAATGGTTATTTGAATATATCGTTGAAAAGTGCAATGAATTGGATACTAATATTTTAAAGGTGAGGAAATATTTCTTGTAATAAATTTCTTTTTAATATGTATGGATTGTATTACTATAAATATATAAAATTAGTGTATGTTTGTAATATTAAAGTAACCGCTTTTTTACTAAATACATTCATGTATACCCGGTACATATACCAAAAAATGTATTTTTTACAATTTTTGTCTGTCTATCTGTCTGTTTGTTCCGACTAATTCGGCTGGACCGATTTTGACGTGACTTTCTCTGATAGTTAGCTGATGATATAGGGAGCTAGAGAGAGACTTAGGCTACTAGACTAGCTTCGCCACGCAGCGTCACCCGCGGTACGACAATAACCGCGGGTAATACCGCGGAACTCAACTACTTATAATAAAATTGGAAATTTGCAGTGTTTGTGCTTATGGCTAAATCCATTACAAGAGCAGTTGCGTCCGTTGATGCGAGATTTGGATCAAGAAATAACATCAATATATGTGAGTGAACTTTTTGAAGACTATATATTTCTAGGAGAATGATTAGACTATTGAAATCGTTCTTTAATTATATGAATATTATATTTCATTCTTATTAAAGAATACATCTTAAGTTTACTGTGATATATTATTTTATAACAGACGGCAAGACTACAGCAGTTGATAGTAACATTCGTGCACATCGCTTGTGCGATTGAATCTCGTGGCCCATGTCCAGGCACACACCTGGAAATAACCCAAAGCGCTGAAACTTGGAAGAATCAGTTCACTCCTAGGAGAGCGCTGAGCTGCGGCCTGGGACATTGGGCCGTTGTTGACGACGGCAACGCCAAGGTTATGATGACTCACACTCCAGTGAACACCGACGTCATCGGCAGAGTCATTGACGTGGCCTGTGGAAGACATCACACTTTGATGCTGACTGAAAACGGGGTAAGTTTTAACATATTGCAACAAAATGTCGCGAAAATTCGAGGACAAGCACAAGAGGCTATACAAAAAGTGCTTTTATCCGTCGTCAGCGAAGTAAGTGGTGTTGGGACGGGTCACCTGCCTAAGTATTGATGTGAATGGCTTGAAGATTGTTGCCTGACTGCCTTCACTGTTGCGCTTAGGGGGCAAGCGTTGTCTTAGAGGCACTAACTATTTAGTTAGAAGCGTTCGAGTCGAGATATGGGAAATGCTATCTGGAACATGTTATTGTGTGGGGAATAGATGACTAAGGTTCTAAATCCTTTATGCTCGGTCCAAATCGCGATTCGTCCAATTCGCGGTTCATCCAATTTGATGTGTTATTTGCTTTTAACCCTTCGTACTACCAGTAGTGTCATGGGGAATATTTTTTCCCCATGACACTACTAACCAAATATTAGATCATGTGTCACGGTAATTGGACGAACCGCGAACTGGACAAACCGCAAACTGGACGAATCGCTAATTGGTCCTTTTTAAGCAATTGGATCAAAAGTGAATTGGACTAAACGCAACTAAAAGGTTCTAAATGGGTATACGCGTGTGTGTGTGTGCCCAGATATACGGTGCGGGCGACAACAGCTTCGGCCAGCTGGGCGTGGGCTGTAGCTGGGCGGGCGGCGCGGGCGACACGGCTCAGAGCGCGGGCGCGCTGTTGCACGTGAGCGCCGGCCTGGCCGCTCCCGGCGCTTCTCTGGCGGCCGGGCACTACCACTCGGCCGCCATCGACGTGGGCGGACGCCTCTACACCTGGGGGTCAGTTCCCATTACACTTTCAAAAACTGCCTTATAGGTTTTTATACTTTAAATTTCATACTGATATTGCGGTAAAGGCTAGTCTATGCTCCTCAAGAATAATAATGTCTCCATGCTAAATGTCATTGGAATCGGTGCAGCGGTTTCACTGTGATACCAGACAGACAAATTAACTTTCGAATTGAATTTGTGAATTAAAATAATAGTTTTTATGAATGTTTTAAATTAATATACACATCTTATAACAGGTTTACTTATCTGAGAAAATATGTCACTCGATGATTTTGTTTTAGTTGGGGTGTTCACGGACAACTAGGACACGGCAACATTGACGATGAATGGTCACCTAAGTTAGTGACTAGATTCCAAGGGAGGAAGGTGCGTATCGCTATCATAATTTGTAATGTGCTTTATTCATTTTATATAGATACTAGCTGACCCGGCGAACTTCATACCGCCATATTTATTTTTTTGAATATTTTTTCTAAATGACCGAAAATCTTATTTTAATATTTAAGCCCGTCTCAACATCTCAACTATAGGACTAAGCAGACTAAGAAAATATAACACCTCCCGTTTTCTTTAATTTTTTTCCCATATAAACCTTGTCCTGACAATAACAAACAAATAAAAAAAGAGTTATTTAATTTGCTGCAGTCAATCAAAAATTATGCGCGCACATACATTTTTGTGATTCATGTTTATATTTTTTTTTTTTTTTTCGGGCGTCTATCGCACAACGCCATCTAGTCCCAAGCTAAGCAGAGCTTGTGTTATGGGTACTAGACAACTGATATAAATACATATATACTTTTTTTTTTGTAAATACATACATATTATACATAGAAAACACCCAAACTCCGAAACAAATATTTGTAGATCTTACAAACATTTGGTCCGACCCGGGAATCGAACCCGAGACCTCACGATCAGCAGTCGCATGAGCCAACCACTAGACCAACGAGGCAGTTGATTCAGTTGAGGCATTCAAACAGGGTCTGTCGTTAATATGGAAAATCCGGTAAGTGGAGGTAGTCCAGATGTCAGGCTGCAATAAAATCATTGTTTTTTGTCAGTTTTACCAACAGTGTAAAAATGGTGTCCACTTTTAACTTTTTTTTAAAATTTTGTTCCTGTGGCCATTCAATCAGGTGCCTTTTCAACAAAATTTGTGTGACATCGTACTCCTAGAGACTTGTTTTATTTAATTTAATGGATTTAGATGCGTTTTTATTATAAAACATTAATAAAATTAACATACAACAAATCATATTACATAAAACGTGTACAACAAATCAGTTAATACAGTAGAAGAGTTGCGATATCCAAGAAGCGGCCCGCAAATCAAAGAAGCTGGTCATGCACGCCGGAGTAGAAGATCCTTTATTAAAGACACGATATAGATGATAAAATAAATCTTAGTATGTACTTCCTTACACAAAAAGATTACATAATGTCAATTAACTGTTTCATGTATGTGTTCCGTCCAAACTCAAAAAAGGTTTTTGAGTCTATGTAAAACAGAACCAAAAAAAACACAGAAAGACCACCTAGCGAAATTAGTATCGCGGCTATTGTATTTTACGATCACAACGATTGGTCACAATCATCACACATCACATTTACAGCAGAATGAATCACATAGAGTATATTAATAATAAAAATAAAATCTATTTTTCGGACATCTGACACAAACGCCATCTAGTTCCAAACTAGCAGAGCTTTAATTGTGCGAGCTAGTGAAACTATATACTTTTCTTAATAAAAGAGTAAAGAAACTGTTGTGAGTAAAGACATACGGTGTTGCAGGTACTGAGTGTCGGTTGCGGTTCTTGCCATACTGTGGTGCTGATGAAGAATGGAGAAGTATGGGCGTGCGGTGCCGGAGTATTCGGTCAGCTCGGCCAAGGCCACAGAGACAAATCTTCGGTGCCAGTCCGTGTGCCCATACAGGAGCCGGTCGTCGCTATAGCTGTTGGATACTTCCACAACGTAAGTTATATGTTAAACCGTTAAATGATAGATATCTTAAATTAGGCTCTCGGTGAAGACTTCAAACAGCGTTCTATGGAATAAATTCATTGTTGTAATACGCATCCAGTCGCGGTGTTTGTATCAGACCAGCCTAATTCTTAATACAGGTCGTGTTATTAAAAGATAAATGCACGAGGAAGTGTTAAATATTCCAATAAAACCGCATAAAAGAAATTTATCCTACAATTTCGTTGGAACGCACGCTAAGAATGCGAATACGCGTCACAAGGAAGAATGCGAATACGCGTTATAAGGATGCGAATACGCGTTATAAGGATGCGAATACGCGTTATAAGGATGTGAATACGCGTTATAAGGATGCGAATACGCGTTATAAGGATGCGAATACGCGTCATAAGGATGCGAATACGCGTAATAGAGATGCAAGTTCGTACCGTACGGATGCTAATATGATTTATTAGGATACAAATAGGCATATGTATCTCAAAAATGCCGTGTAAATTGATAGGATGTTTGTTGTGTAGGTGGCGCTGACTCGTAGCGGCGCGGTATGGTCGTGGGGCGGGTCGCCGCAGCAGGTGCGGACGGCAGGCCCGCGCCACAGCGCAGACTCGCCCTCCGCCTCCGCCCCCGCGCCGCCGCCCCCGCCCCCGCCACACACACCCGAGCTACACCTCGCGCCCAGACTTGTCGACACCTCCAACGTGCGGGGACACGTCGTACAGGTCTATACATTATTTTTTATAAATCTATCAGATGTCTGTGTGAATCTACGGCTCTGCCAGATGGAAAGCATTAGCAGAATGCATACAATGCAGCATAATGACCCACACTATGGCGGCCTATTAAAATACTTCTGCATCATTGGATTGTACTGTAATTACTGTACATTATCGGTACAAAGTGCCTTGATTCCAGTGATACCCGTTTAATAAAACTTCAGTACCTCAGGGCGAGATATTTATTGAACATAATGTGAATGCTTAAATACAATGGTTGTATGTAAACGCTAGCGCGATTCAATTCGACACTAACGCCATCTAGGGCCGAACAGGATAATTAATTTACTTAATACTACTAACCTATGTTGTGTTACAATGTTTACCTTTTTATACTATAATATTATCTTTTGTTTATTGAATACTGAACATTCCGCCCACCAAAAGGATTATTTCCTTTTATATCCGCCCACCATGAACAAACTCAGGTAACAAGAACAATGGACTGTATATAAATTTTAGCTAAAGTACCGGGGCGGTGTCATTGGACGTGTACAGATAACAATTAATCCAATAAAATTTAAACCTTTCACAAAGAGCAAAAACTTGAAATAACAACAAACATAACAATAAAACTATGCTAAATAGCTTTATCTAAATATACTTAAATCTAACAATTTTGTTTTGTGACTATTGTGTCGTGGGAAGTAAACATAGCTTCGAAGTTGGACGCTTGATTATAGTACCCTTGCAACGTATAGTGACAACGCGAGTGATATTATCCCTTCCTGGGTGGACCTCAACGACTCTTCCATACAACCATTTTGCCGGAGGTAAGTTATCTTCCTTAACTAGAACTATGTCATCGATTTTAAAATCCGTAGATCGTACCGCCCATTTATGCCTTTGAAAGAAATGTGTAAGGTATTCATTTTTCCACCTGTGCCAGAAACCTTGCACCATACGCTGCGTCAACTGCCACCTGCGTAATGTACTTAACGTGGCGTCCTCGTAATTATAATCTGGTGTCACTACCAATGGTTGACCCACTAAGAAATGTCCAGGAGTTAAGGGTGTAGGATTCTCCAGGTCACTGCTGCTTTGGGACAGCGGTCGCGAATTGAGGCATGCTTCGATTTGGGACAGAACCGTGGACATTTCCTCAAAGGTAAGTGTTGAGTCTCCGATTGTTCGTTTCAAGTGATGTTTCACACTTTTGATCCCTGCTTCCCACAGTCCACCATGATTTGGAGCATGAGGAGGAATAAAATGCCACTCCGTTTGAGAATCTGCGAGAACTGACGCTATGGTTTGGAATGTCGAGCTTTCTTGAGAAAACAGAAGTCGCAACTCTTTGGCAGCTCCAACGAAATTAGTTCCATTGTCGCTCCAAATATGGCGACAATGACCGCGTCTAGCAACAAAGCGCCGAAACGCTGCCAAAAATCCTTCAGTTGTCAGATCAGAAACAGCTTCAATGTGTACAGCGCGGGTGGCCATACACACAAATAGGCAGATATATCCCTTGTACGATCGCTGTCCACGGCCTTTCGAGCACCTCATGCTGATGGGTCCCGCATAGTCGACACCAGCATTATAAAACGGCTTACTGGGGGTCACCCTGCACGATGGAAGCTCTCCCATCAACTGATGTTTAGTAGTAGCAGCATAGCGAATACAGGGAACACAACTGTGTAAGTGTGCTCGTACCAGATTTTTCACACGGCTTATCCAGTATTTGGTGCGTATAAAGTTAAGTACCAACTGTTGACCTCCATGAAATGTTCTTTCATGCGCATTGGCTACAATTAACTTAGCCAAGCTTGAGTCATGAGGTATAACAATTGGATGCTTTGTATCATCAGGTAGTTCCGAGCAATGCAGCCTACCCCCAACGCGTAATAGCCTGCTGTTGTTGTCCATAAAAATGTTCAACGTATATAAGGGACTTTTCTTGTCTATTGTCCTATTGTTTTTTAGGGCTACAATTTCTGCCTGAAACCATTGCTGCTGACTTTGCATAATACAAAAATGCAATGCCTCCCGTAGTTCCATTACTGATAGGTAAGGTGTTAATGTAATATTATTTCTACTACGACTGGTTGACTGTAAAAATCTTTTACACAAAGCCACAACCCTTACTAGCCTTCTTAGCGATGAAAATCTAGAGCCCCAATTTTCATCAAAATCCGTTACCAAGGTGACGGTATGAACCTTCACAGCTTTCTTTTCTACATTGGTACGTATTGCGCTAGGCCTAGTATATTCTACTGGATCACTTCTTAACCACATGGGTCCATGTTTCCAAAGATCACTCTTGAGTAATAAAGATGAAGCCAGACCGCGGGAAGCGATGTCCGCCGGGTTGTCTTTGGATTGGACATGAGCCCATTGTGTGTTGTCTAGTAAACTGAGTATCTCCGAAGTCCGATTAGCTACGTAGGTTTTCCAACGACTTGGATGATCATTTAACCATGCCAATACAACAGACGAATCAGTCCAAGCATGGATATTCGTCTTTGGTATGTTCATAACCTTAGCTACTTCGGTTAACAATTTCGCCACTAAAACAGACCCACACAGTTCCAAGCGAGGAATGGATATTTGCTTTATAGGAGCCACTTTAGTTTTGGCTGTTAGAAGATAGGTATGTATCGTCCCATTGAGATCGATAATTCGACTATATACAACAGCGGCATAAGCTATATTGGACGCATCGCTAAATCCGTGCAGCTCCACCACAACATTTCCTTCCGCTTTACCAATCCACCTTGGAATGTGAAAATCAACCAATTGTTCCAATTCTGCTCGATAATATCTCCATTCTTCTAGGAGTTCCGGTGGCAACTCATCGTCCCAGTCAATGCCAGCAATCCATAACTTCTGGATAAACACCTTAGCGGTTATGATACACGGTGCTATCCATCCCAGTGGATCATATAGTCGGGATATTTCGGCTATTACTGTTCTTTTTGTTTCAGGTGGATCCGGTGATGACATTCTCACGGAGTAATGGAATTCATCGGTGTGTCTACTCCAGGTAAGTCCTAAAATCTTTGTCACCTTATCCATTTTTATTTCTAAATCCTTACCCGAAACTTCCTTTAACATCTCCAGTACGTGCATCCTATTACTTGTCCATTTCTGTAGCTGGAACCCTCCTTTCTCTAATAAAGCATTCATTTCGCTATAGATTTTTATTACTTCTGTTTCAGATTGGCATCCAGTCATAAGGTCATCCATATAAAAGTCGGTTTTTACCCGGTTCACTGCCATTGGATACCTTTCACCTTCATCGCTAGCAACTTGATGCAATGACTTAACTGCTAAATAGGGTGCGCATGAAGTTCCGAAGGTAACCGTTTGAAGTCGGAACTCCTCGATCTGTTCGCTAGGATCCTCTCTCCAGACAATCCTTTGGAAATCTGTGTCTGGCATTGCTACTTTAATTTGGCGATACATTTTTATTATATCTGCCGCCAGACAGATTGGATGTAGTCGCCATCTCATTATAATATGACGCAAGTCTGCTTGGAGAGTGGGTCCTACCATTAAGGCATCATTTAAAGAGAGCCCGTTGCTCCCTTTGCATGATGCATCATACACCACTCTCACTTTCGTGGTCAGCTTGTCTTGTTTCACCACTGCGTGATGGGGCAAGTAAACCGCATTACTATTGTTTCTGTCCGATTCGTCAGTGATTTTGTGTAAGTGCCCAAGCAATATATATTCTTTTATCACCTCAGAATACTGGTGTTTTAATTTAGGATCCCTAGCCAACTTCCTTTCCAATCCTAGCAATCTTTTTACAGCTATATTTTTTGAATTAAGCGGCCGATCATCTGAACGAAAGGGTAATCGAACAATGTATCGTCCATCCTCATCTCTTTTAGTTGTAGCATTATAAAAGTCCTCACAGTACTGCTCTTCAGGAGTAAATGATCTTTTTGTCAACGATATCTCTGCGTCCAGTTCCCATAACCTTTTCAACATATCATTCTCTTCAATTTGAGTATGCATCGCAATTATCGTGTTACAGGAATTGAGAGAACCTTCTGCTCTACTAACATGGCCCGACACAATCCAACCCAAATGCGTGTCTTGTGCAACCGGAGAGCCCATGGGACTCTTGATTAGTCCTACCTTCAAAATACGGCAATAGGTTTCCGCCCCTAACAATAGGTCAATCTTGTTAGGTACATTAAACCTCGGATCGGCTAAATTCATACTGTGAATTTCGGGCCAATCCTGCATTTTAAACTTTGTGTCTGGCATAACTGAAGTCAGTGTGCTTAACACATGCGCAGTTACTTCTAAGATAAAGGATGGGTCATGCAATGATTGTATGTTAATATTAACAACATGTCTAGAAACGACTTTGCCATGATCGATTCCTATACCTGCAATAGTGGTTTTCGATGCCACTTTCTTTAGACGAAGTAATTGAGCTGCGGCCTCCGTTATGAAGGACGCTTGTGATCCCTGATCTAACAATGCTCTCAATATTTGAGAAGACCCATTTAGTGATTCGGCCTTTATTAGCGCCGTGGCTAACAGCACTTGACCCTGCGCTCGTCCATTCACTAGATGGGTTGCTATATTTGAACTGACCGCTGAGGTACTCTCCTGTGAAGTTGTAGTAAATTCCATTGGCATGGAAACCGTACTAGTTACACTGGGGTTCTTGGCAGGGTGCAACAACGTGTGGTGCTTTCGCTGGCATATACGGCATTTGGAAAGAACACGGCAAACCTTGGAAGTGTGTTGACCACCCAAACAATTAAAACACACACCCAAAGATTGTGCAATATCTCGGCGCCTGTCACTATCTTCTTTACAAAACTTCTTACAGTTGCCTAATTTATGACTATCAGAACAATGCGGACAGGTCAGACTCGTAACACCATGCATTACTTTGGCGTGAGATGTAGGAACGCCTTTTGTTTTAGATGTAGCTTTAGGTTCTATAAACTCAAGTGCTCGAAAACGCGTCTCTATAAACTGGCAAAATTGTTTAAAGGAGGGTAAATCATCGGATGACTGACTAACATGCAGTTCCCACTGCTTCCTAGATTCGACGTCCAACTTCAAACTTACCACATATATGACAATTACGTCCCACGAACTAACATCAATACCAAGATTGGTAAGCTCATGCAGGCAGTCACTAGTTACATCAAGAAGTTCCTTTAGTGCAGTTGAAGACTCGACAAGTATGTTACGTTGGCTAAATAATCGCTTTAAAATACAAGTGGACATAAATTTCTTATTGTTAAACCTGTGTTCCAACATTTCCCAACACTTGTTATAATTGATATCCGTTATAGGGACATGTCTTATTAACTGCTCTGCTTCGCCTGACAATTGTGTCTTTAAATAATGAAGGCGTTGTACATCGTCTAACTTTTTATTGTTGTGTACCAATGAAACGAACAAATCGCGAAATGACGACCACTCGGTATATCTCCCACTAAAAGTAGGTAAAACTATTTTTGGTAGTCTTACCACATTGTCAGGCGAGACATCACAAGTGTCTTTTTTGGAACTAGGAGCTTTTAATTGAGACAGAGCATTCTTAAGTTCTACTTTATACGTTAGATAAGCTTCGTTAACAGTTTCATAAACATCTTCTTTAAAATAGTCGACCAATTCTGTTTCCTCACATTCGCCTACTATAGCTTCATATTTAGTAACAAAATTCCTCCATTGAGTTTCCAATAACTCCAGGCGCGTATCCACGTAATTGTAAACTACACGTTCCTTTGGAGACTTTTTGAAGTTTACTAGCCCTTTCTCAATCTGTCCTTTGATGGCTTTTAACTGTTTTAGTTCTCTCTCCATTATGTATTCAAAGTGTAGTCTAAGTGTATATCAAATTTTTAAGTTAAATATTTCGCAAAAAATAATTCACAAATTTTTACAAGTGTCGTTATTTAGTAATTTTTTCTAAGTCTGGGCCGCTGTAATTATAACCGCCAATCCTTAATATTTTTCTAAGTGTTTACAAGAGTAAATTTTTCTAAGTGTTTTTGCAACTTGTAAACCGCTCCAAAATCCGGCATAGGTTCCCCGTATCTTCGTTTTTTTCGAAACTATTCTAAGTCCCAGACCACCACTTTAATTTTTCAAAGTTCATGCATTAACTTGTCTTTTTCAACGTCTAACACTTAGCACGATTTTAACAAACACATAAATTGTACTCACAGTTTTAAGTCCACTTTCGCACTTCACTACTCACGCAATAAGTTCAGTGTTTCACCGCCACACCTTCAACTTGACACTTCAACAGCACCAATACAATTCTGCAACCCCAGGTTTTCTTCCGTCGTCCGCAATCGTTCACACCACTAGCGCCAAGTTGCCGTCGCATTCAATAAACGTAAACATTTACTGCACTTGTTAAGGATTGTGTTCCTTCAAAAACGCCCTTCGACTCGTAAGGACCATGTACATTATCGGTACAAAGTGCCTTGATTACAGTGATACCCGTTTAATAAAACTTCAGTACCTCAGGGCGAGATATTTATTGAACATAATGTGAATGCTTAAATACAATGGTTGTATGTAAACGCTAGCGCGATTCAATTCGACACTAACGCCATCTAGGGCCGAACAGGATAATTAATTTACTTAATACTACTAACCTATGTTGTGTTACAATGTTTACCTTTTTATACTATAATATTATCTTTTGTTTATTGAATACTGAACAATTACTATTTTTTTCTGTTTTTTGTTTTGAGTTATGATTTTTAGATAACAGAAACATCTAGCCGGCTTTGTTTTCCATAAATTTATGCAAATAATTTTATTACTTGTACATAATATTTAATTCTAGTCTATCAGGTTAGTGTTGCAGTGAAAATAAAGTATTTTGTGAACTCTCTTTAGAAAGGTGATGTATGTTAGTAACCATATCACCAAAGGAATACCTAATGAAAATATTGTTAAACTACTATCTTTACAGGACAGAGCTGCCTTCTCGTTAAATCTACATGAAATTCTTATACAGAATACCCACGCTTTCACAGAGGCTTACAAATGAATTGTAAGGGATGATTTATATTAGGTCGCGCTGTGTCCGAGGCTAAGTAGTATGTTAGTAGGTGGGCCCTGAGGGGACGCGGATTTTGCCTTTCACTGCTTCATAAAAAAATGTGTGATACGTTTGAAATTCATGCCCCGTCTGAGCCAAGTACACGCATAGAGGTATTATAGATAGAATATGGGAGCCAGGCCTCCAGCCGTCCTTTGTTAGAAAGGGAGAGACGATCGCGGTACCAATCTGTCTCTCTCTACTCACGCATGCGCATAGCAGAACGATTCAACAGTTAATAGTTGTGATTGGATTACTATTGTGAGTCCTTTACTGCGCATGCGTCAGTAGAGAAAGACAGACGGGGTAACGCGATCCTCTTTCTCTTTCTAACCGTTGGACATTTCCGCTTACTGTCAGCCGTATGTCTTCCCCACTCTATCTATAATAACTCTATGAGTACACGGCACACCTGTGTCCTATATACAGATTCATAAGGCATTATTACTATTGAATACTTTTCAGATTTCAGCCGGATGGCACCACTCCTGCATACTTGACAATGGTGGGACTATGTACACGTGGGGTCTCAACTTCGATGGCCAACTTGGTTAGTAATACGTTAAAATTAAATGCGAGTTAACTTCCTTGTCTATACAAACAAATAAAATTGGAGTGTCTGTTTGTAATATTAAAATAACCGCTTTTTACTAAATGCATATGTATGTATACACGACATATACCAAAAATGTAGTAAAAAATTTTTTTTTCTCTGTCTGTCTGTTTGTTCCGGGTAATCTCTGGAACGGCTGGACCGATTTTGACGGGACTTTCACTGGCAGGTAGCTGATGATCCAGGAAGTAACTGAGGCTACTTTTTAAGACTAACTTTGTCCCGCGGCATTACTCGCGGTACGACGATAATACGATAAACGGTTCAGCTAGTTATAAATATAACAAGACTTGAATAGTCACATAACAGATATCAATTTAAGTGCATTTTTCTGTTCTAACGTTTAATCCTTTTCATAGTAACTCTTATTAACGGCGTCTGCCAAATGCTCGCGTAAAGTTAAATTTCCATCTATTTCATATTATTTTCTGAATTTTGTTTCTCTATCAATGACAATGTTATTCACATTATATAATTTAGATATTCTCTTCATTATATAGATATTCTCTATATTCATACACAAACTTTTCAAATTACAGGAAGCGGTGACAGAAAACAGATTGTGATACCAACAGAAGTTAAAATCCGTACAGATTCACAACCGGATACGGTGAAAAATAGCGGCAATAAAACCCCAGATGTAGAATATAAAGCATTGAAAACAAATGCTTTGATGGCCTGTGGAGGTGACTTCACAATTTATATTGATAACGATGGCAGAATTTACATTACGGGCAACATGCATATTCAGGTATTTATTATTTGTTTCCTTAGTGTTTATAAACATGAGTCAGTCTTCAGTTTCAGTTATATCAGCAAGGATAGCAGAAAATACGTTTACTATAATTCAGCATAAACAACTAACTGGCTCACGCAACCTCGTTTGCGTCTACTACTGCCCGTAGCGTGATAATTTGCCCCCCGTTTTGATGCCCGTAGCGTGATGAGATATATATAGCCTATAGCCTTCCTCGATAAATGTACTACCCAACACTGAAAGAATTGATCAAATCAGACCAACGATTCCTGAGATTAGCGCGTTCAAACAAACAAACTCTTCAGCTTTATAATATTAGTATATATATACTATGATGAAAATGAGTCTATTTCCGTTAAGAAAATCATCGATCATGAATACAAACCAATGCTATTTCGTTTTTTCTTTTCATCAACACTTCTTTAAGACGAGTCTTTAAGACTCCACTGCTCGATATAGGCCCTTTCTTAAAAATGAGGTATCGGCCTACGGGTTGATATAAGATTTGTATCAAGTTTCCTTCTCGTTCCAGTGATGTTGTCCTGCATAATATGCTCTCTTAGGTCAACTCATACTGGTCAAAGCGCAGTAGCCTATGTGTTATTCCGATGTATAAGCTATATTACTGTAAAGTTTCATCCAAATCCGTTCAGTAGTTTTTGCGTGAAGAAGTAACAAACATACACACTCACAAACTTTCGCCTTTAAATATTAGTGTGACTAGACATAGAATAGGAATACAATCACTAGAAACTTTAAATACCACTATATTTAGTTATGCCAATAAGATGTATTTTTTTTCAGCTCAACAATGAAAGGGAAAAAAGTAACAATCGTGTTCTTTTGATGAAAGCAACAAAACGTGTTATAAAACTACCGAGCCGACTCACCAACAAGTTTGTATTTCAACCTATCGATAGAATCGATATCATGTTCCCCTTCGAAGTAGACGACACGCAGAGAAAACCAATTGAATCAAAATTTAACCCACTTACGTGTATGAATGACTTTAAAAAGGAATCTTGGGCTGATCAAATAATTATGGTATTAAAACAATGGATCAATGAAGAAAACTTTATAGGAAATCTAAATATGACAGCTAAGTTTGCATATCATAACAAACTTTATGCCCAATGTTTAAGGCTGTCATTGGAAAATTTGAAAACCGCACCGCAACAAGATTGCATTTTTGCAACTCACACACCAATTGAAAACAATGAAAGTGAAAATGCCACTGATGAAAAATATGTGGATATAAAAGAGGGACAAAAAAGGGTAATTAATGATGTCATGACTAAACGCATTAAAGAGGTGTCCATGTCAATACTTAACCAAGAGCCATATCCTTCAATCGACCCACTTGCTTATACAGCGTTGCCTTGCTGCTGTGCAGAACTAAATTACTGCAAAAAGAGGACAAACTCACAAACCAATGTCGATATGACTGATTGCAACATATCTAATAAAGCTGCACAAATTATAGATAAATGTATCAGTATATTCCCTGTTGATACAGCATTGTGGGAGGAGTGCTTTCGCCTGTCCAAGGATTTCTTTCTTGAACACAATTTGTCTATACCGGACTTCGAGGCGGTATTACGTAAATACATGGAACAAAACACTACAACTATGGCTGCAGCCATAATGTATTCAAATGACTGTGCTCAGTATAGTAAGATACTGTCTCCAAAATTCTACCTAAACTTGTGCAGTCAAGAGATGGATACCTGGGAGTGACTCATTACATTTTATTGTGAATGTTTTATTTTTAATTATAGACGATCTATAAAAATAATCATAAACATGTAATAGTTATTTTGGAATTCAAATATGGTAGAGCAGTGATATCGATGTTTACAATAATAACTCTCGTAACTACACCTTTTCCTGATATACTGTTTTTCCTAATTGAAAATGTTAGATTTACAGTATTGTAACTGCAACATTTACTATTCTGACTGTTAGAATTTTGTCTATTCACCTTATCACTTTTGTATTCATCGTTAGTTTCTTCTCGATCTTTTAACTTCACATCTAATTCTATTGAATATCAGTTTTGAATCTACGATTCTATGGGGATCAGTTCATGAACCCTAACATAGCCGATCTAGGCATTTTAATATCCATAGAATATCGAATTTTATTGTATACTCGAATAACGATGATAAATAATTTAACGTTTTTTAGAATATTGATGTTTCAGTGTCTACCAGTATCTTAAATGTGTTTAATCGTGAATACGTTCGTGACTTGTGTAACTTGTTGTTGTATATTGAGTTGCAAAATTTTTTTTTTCTTATTTAAATAATAAAATCGATGTATTTGATGTATTTAAAAAGACAACTGTTGCGTTGCCCACGTTTCTAGATAGCAAGAAGCACCATTATGCTTGGTTTCAACTACATATATTTCTTTTACTTCTGATGCAAATTGTTGCTTCTTTTAAAAGCCTGGAGGATATATTGTTTTAAAATGTTTTGCTCTTATTACAACATAATAATTTAATTTTAAGTGTTAATTAATACTCATTCCGTGTACTAGAATAGTTTTATCTCGTCGTTGTTGTACTCGGTATAAAATATTTGTCTTAAATAGATTTCAACCACGCAACAGGCAGCTATTAATATAGTGTTAACATTATTTAATGTTTATTGGCTCTAGTCATTATTATTTTAGTTAATCACATTATTCTTTAAAATGAAATGATAAATGGAATATTGATAATAAAATGTACTAGAATGATCTTGAGTTGTTTTTTTTTTCGATTTTATTATTATTGCATAATTAGGAAATACAAAATATAAGGATATGAATTATGGATTTGGACGCTCAAATTGATCTATAGAATGTAAATGCAGGCTTACGCAAATAGCCATTTTACCACAGTATTCTATTACTTACTCGGAGCACACTAAGTATACACGAAGAATGACTAAGTAATAAATAAAAAGACCTCGTGAAAGAAGAACGACTTTGTGTCCATACATATGCTTGTAGACATTTAAATGTTATATATTTATTAAATATATTTACAATAAGTCAAATAAATAACAGTGACATAGGTCAAGGAGTCCAATAAAAATAAAACGGAATGAAGCTGTTTTTAAAAACAAAATATTTACGAAATAAAATAAACATACAAATATCACTTATGCAGTAAATTACTCAATAAATATGTGTCGACACTAATAGCGTAGTAATGCTAAAACTACTGCTCAAAATATCCACTTTTGCTGTGTTTTATTGACGAGGCGAATAGCACCCAACAGACAAATAAAGCGACATACATAAAAATCGTTCATAATAGATTCATACAAGATTCCTAAGATCGACTCTGTACGGGTTGCCAATGGTGCTTCATTGTACATGACTTCTTGAGTTTAACTATCACATGTTTCATAAATGAACATTCATAAAAATGCACCAAAATATTGTTTTTCAACACGTGAACACAACAAATTTACAAATGCCATTAGTAATCATTTTGGTGAGCTCATGACAGGGCCGGTCAAAGAAGACTAACATTGAAATAGGTTAACTTTGACTAAATATTCTGGGATACGTTTGAAGCTAACCTAAGACCTGATTTGTAAGTATTTTAGTCTGGTATTAAATAATTTAAAATGTTCCGTAAACATGTACGTATATCTGTGACTAATGTAACATCATGTTTATAATAGGCTAGACGCGCACTGTAAATATTTTGCCGCACTACGAAAATATTCTGCTGCGTAACGTCGTATCGCAGTTTTGTAACAAAAAATTATATACTGTTTTGCGATAATAATCACAAATTTTTACAAACAAATACGACTTCAAGAACCGGACCAAATTAAATGGGACCACACGGGAAGCACCACCTTTCAAATAAAAAAATAATCATCAAAATCGATTCCCCAGTAAAAGTTATGAGGTAACAAACATAAAAAAATGCACTCGAATTGATAACCTCGTCCCTTTTTTGAAGTTGGTTGAAAATTAACTACAAAAAGTTTGTTAAAGTTCAACTTAGTGTAACATATTAGAAAAGGTTTGACTGCGCGCAGTTCACAGTTTTTGAGTTTGAGTTAAGATATATATATTATTGCATCTCTGAATCGAGCCATTTCATAAGTAAAAGGCTCAACTTGCCTCAAAATTTCATAAATACAACCATTATATTAATTATTTTCATCGTGTTTTAGTTGTAAGTGCGAAAATACAAGCTACTACTACTAAATCAGCTTAAAACTTATCACTTGGATACGACATTATCCCGTTGTATGCGTTTTTAATTTCTAACGTGCGGCAAAAAATCTTAAGCTTTTTCACCTGACGGCGAAAAGATCTTTACGCTCGCCTAGCCTTAAGTTTACATTTGATACTTCCTAAATCCCGAATTATTTTCAGAAGTGGCATCCCAAAACTACATTTTGACCCTGGTAACTCAGTGGGTTATCATAATTGCACGATTCATCTTTTAAATTTAGAAGTTTATCGGTTTGCCGCAGTAGGCAGCCATATTTGCTTCACGTATTGCCTCGGCGCAAGTCTGGAAGAGAAATGTAAAATTAGGGTCATATCAGTACACAACGCAGTAAAAATCCTTATTTTAAAGAAATACGTACGGGATGTGCGTGACACACTCTTGCGATATCTTCAGCTGCTGCTCCGTATTCTTGAGCCAGGACACATTCGTTGATAAGCTCGCCACCACCCTGTAGAAAATACGAATGATCTATGTAAAATCAAGAGATGTCAAAGTCAAGATGGTCTTTATACACACGTCAATGCGTACGTTATCATTACCTAGTAAAAACAAAGTCCCTCCTCGTTCTTGTACGCTCAGATCTTTTTAATTACGCAACGGATTTTAATGCAGTTATCACCAATTCAAGAAGTAATAAAAGTGTATATTAAAATAAAGAAAAACTGAGAATTTCACGATATTTTATACTCATATTCATAGCTAGTTCATCGATCACATTGCGAAATCATTGTAAAATACTACATATGCTCAAATTCAAATTAAGGTTATATTAAACGTTCCGTCATTCAAACAAATTTTATGCCGAAACTAAAAGCACTTTTGCTTATTAAAACCTAATGCACCAAGAAAATTATAAATACTGAGGGCCTAGTGCAAGTTTTCTTTTTCACATCTACTTGATTATCGTGGTGATCGTAACCGCAACGCCCAATGTGGTCGCCCGTCGAGAACAAGTTATTGTAAAATAAACTCACACTAGGCCCATCGCTTGCAGCCTTATAAAAATTCAATATTCTTTTGTTCTCATTCGTCCTAAGAAACTCACCGGTCCGATAATGTGCGTGCCCAGAATGACATCTGTAGCTTTGTCTGCCAACACTTTGACGAAACCGTCAGGTTCACCATTTGTTTTCGCTCTCGAGTTAGCCAAGAATGGGAATTTACCCACTTTGTATGCCTTGCCCTGTAAATAAACGTTTGATTAAGTTTCTCAGTCATAGAAACACCGAGCACTTGTTAGCTACACTTTAGCTGTCTTCCCCTCTATATATTATATCCCCATCTATTATACCCATCTTTCGAGTTCGCCTACTAGACCCGGTAGGAAGGTAGACCCAGAAACGTCGGCTTAGCGTCGTAAAAGGTGATATGCGCGTCAATGATCTACCAGAGAAATCGGAGACGGAGAAGTGGAGAAAAAGATGCAAGAAACCAGGAATTACGCTTGGACGATGATGAATGTTCTCTGCCTATTTGTGCTAAAGCATTGCTTTACCATGAAGATGTGGATAAATTATTTTTCCTCAACAGCCTCCACAATAGCTTCATCATCTTGAGATTAACTTATTTGATTTTCTATTGTAAGAAGTATTACTAACCTCTTTCTTGAGATCCTCCTCCGTTTTGCCTACCCAACCAACTTCAGGTGTGGTATAGATCACAGATGGAATTGCATCATAGTTGAAATGTACCGGCATGCCCTGTAACGCAATTTGAATTCTTAATGTTAATTTTGTGATAACCTTATATAAGTATATATACATATATCGAATAAAACAAAGATGTCAAGTGATAAATATGTATTTCTAAAATACATCATTTATTACTAATCTGTTTCAGGTCACAGTTTATAACTTTTAGTCAATTATTTGATGGTGAATGGTTTTTTTTATGGTACAGGGGCAAACGAGCAGACGTATTGCCTGATGGTAATTATTTAGTTGTCAAGGGCAAGCAGCCTACCATGAAATTTTTTTAAATGCTTTTAACGCTTAGATGATCTTTCATATCTTCAGAATATGTTCAATTATTACCTTAATGCCTTCTACACAGACAATACCTTCGTCTTCAGCCTTGTGAGCCAACATAGGTCCGTGGATACAATCACCAATAGCGTAGATTCTGAAAGCAGTGCATTAACTAAGTCAATGATGTTATGGGTGGTACACAATAAATATGTAGATCATTCAAACATTTCGGCCGATCCGGGAATCGAAACCGACACCTCAAGCTCAGCACTCGCATACGCTGCCACTGCGAAACCGAGGCAGTTAATATATGTTATGTACTTAATGTATTAAAATCTTATAAGATAAAATCATTTAAGATCGGAAGATAAAATAAATAAATATTTTCGGACATCTAACACACAACGCCATCTAGTCCCAAGCTAAGCAGAGCTTGTGTTATGGGTACTAGACAACTGATATAAATACATATCTACTTTTTTTTTTGTAAATACATACATATTATACATAGAAAACACCCAAACTCCGAAACAAATATTTGTAGATCGTACAAACATTAGGTCCGACCCGGGAATCGAACCCGAGACCTCATGATCAGCAGTCGCTCACGCCAACTGCTAGACCAAAGAGGCAGTCAAAATGCATGGTCAGTCAGAGCTTCTAACGCCAAATGCACGAAAATCTATTGCTTACCCGGGAACTTTGGTCGCAAATTTATTGTTAACCGGGACACGGCCACGGTCGTCGAGTTCAATACCAACGTTCTTCAGACCCAGGTCTTTGGTGTAAGGGCGACGGCCAATCGAAATAAGAACGACATCACAGTTTAACTGAAATGCACAAAATATAATTAAGACACTAATAAGCATCATCGCAATAACAGGCTTCTCCTTAGAAAAAGAAGGTTGCTTTATGGTCTTCTATATGAAACTGACCAGATCAGTTGCTATATAGGGTTTGTATCAAGTTTTCCTTCTATTTACAGAGCTGTTGTCCTAGTTTGCTCGACATTCACGTCAAAGACAGGGGTGATGCCACTCCGCAATGTTAATCTGTCACCATAAAGATAGTATAAGATGAAATCAATTATAATATACTAGCAGACCCACGCAACTTCTCCTTTCCCGCGTCTCCTTTGCCCGTAGCGTGATAATTTTCCCCCATTTTTAAAACATTTTTCATTGGTACTCCGCTCCTATTAGTCTCAGCGTGATTATATATAGCCTTCCTCGATAAATGTACTATCCAATACTGAAAGATTTTTTCTAATCGGACCAGCGATTACTGAGATTAGCGCGTTCAAACAAACAAACTCTTCAGCTTTATATATTAGTATAGATTTTCGGATACTCTTTGTAATGCATTATTAAGTTGGTGAATAAGTATTCAATTCAGCTTCTTTGAATATGGGTTAGTTTGTTTATTAATTTAACATACTCAATTTGAACATTATTTTCTTTTTTTATAGGTCGAAATAGAAACTTGGACAGTATTAGACAGTACTAACTTTTAATGTTTCGCGTTAAATGATATGTTAACAATTATTTTTACGGGAATTAACGCGATCACTTATTAAAAGGCTGGCTGACTCTCAGCCTGTGACCACGGCCAGTGCAACCTGGTCGAAACGTCAGGCAAATCAGAGGTATGTAATACCTTTTAATAAGTGATCGCGTTAATTCCCGTAAAAATAATTGTTAACAGTATTAGACAGTCATAATAATTCCGATAGACCTGAATAAAAAAAAGTCAAGATAGATATGCATTTTAGTTGGTGTTTTTTTTTGTACTAAACATAAACTTAAAAATCGTTTTATTTACGTAATCTTATACTGCTATGGTATAAAGCATAGGCTAAATTCAATTGGAGCTAATTTTTCTCGTTCAGTCATCTTTTTTATTAGATTTTTGCAGTTGTCGTAGATAATAAAAAATCATCACAGTTTAGAATTATGTATTTGGAACTATGTAACAGTTTTGTGTTGATAAATATGGTGTATTGATGACACAATAAGATATATGGATAACATATATTCGGGTCGAACTGCCATTTTATCTAAGTAATAAATAAAAACGTATTGCAGAGATTCAATTTACTTGTGAAGTGTGTGAGTATAATATTAAGCATATTTCGAAACGAAAACTTGCCATATTAAACATCTACGACAATCGTTACTGGAAAGTTAGTCAAAGACACTGACAACTAGGTACAATTCTTAAATAATGGCCTTATCTGTGACAGATGGCTACGAAATCGAAGAAGTAACTTAGAACAAGCAATTTTATTTTGTATCACCTTAATGAAGTGCAATCTTAGTATACATAAGCCTAAGAGTGCAATACAATACATTTTTTTTTTTTTTTTTTTTAGTAGCCCGTAGGGATCCCACTGCTGGGCAAGGGCCTCTCCCAAACATTTGGGAGGAATTGCCATAATCGCCACGCAATACAATACATTACAGATATAAAAATTTACACGTAAAATGTACCTCGCAATTTCTGCAATAACACTAGTGATAACTGTCACAGACAGAGGTCAAGCTATATAATTACCAGCTGACCTGGCAAACATTGTTTTGCCGTAAAAAAATAATTAATGAAAAATAGATGTTGGCCGATTCTCAGACCTACTGAATTTGCATATAAAATTTCTTAAAAATCGGTCAAGCCGTTTCGGAGGAGTATAGTAACTAACACTGTGACACGAGAATTTTATATATATACTAGCTGTTGCCCGCGGCTTTGCTCGCGTGGAAGTTGATCATATGCATTTAATTAAAACTGTGTAAAAGAATGTATCAGTAATTTATTCATGTTTTAAACGTATTTATTTATTTATTTTTGATCATTATTCCATTTAAAAGAACTTTCATACAAACATTTGACCCATATTTCAACCCCTTTAGGAGCAGAATTCGCATAAATACTGATATAAGTATTCATCTATTTGTAATCAGAAACATGAAAACGAAAGTTGTTAGGCTGCTAAATTTTAAAAAATGACGGATTTCCAAACTAACCCATACATGAAATGCCAATGACTATTTCTCCCCTTAGGGGTAGAATATCCAGAAACGCTTAAATACGTGTTTACTCATTTTTAATCAGCAGCCCAAAAATAAAGTTTCAGGTTTCTAACTTAAAAAATGACGGACTTCCATACAAACTTTCAACCCCTATTTCACCCCCCTAGGGGTAGAAATTCCAAAATTCCTTTCTTAGTGGGTGTCTACTCAATAAAAGGATCCTACTCACCAAATTTCATTACCGTAACTATCATAGTTTACGCTCGGCGATGATGAATCAGTCAGTCAGTCAGTCAGTCAGGACTTACTATTTTATAAATATAGATTATATTTTTAAGGACTATAATTTCACTTTCGAAATTAGTTCGCCCCCAATAAATGATATTCAGGTAAAACCGGTTGAACTTGTAGCCGACCCCAAATAAACTTGGGTGTCATATTCATTGTTACTTATTTGTATACATTTTGTTTATACTTTTTTATAATTATTGAACAGACACAGAGAACACCTAGCCACATAACTTGTGGATCACACAGTGTTACCTCGTGTAGGGATCGGATCCCTCAAGAAGTCAAGACAATAATAAACGGCTAAGTGATTTCTGAGACCCGTACTATCTAGTCACTGTTTAATATTAAAAACAATTAAGTAAAAAAGTGAGTTGCTTACGGTCTCTTTGGCGCCACCTTTAGCTGGCTCAACTTCAACTATCACTCCTGATCCCTCTTTCTTAACTGATGTTACTTTGGTGCCAAGTTTAAACTTCATTCCTTGTTTTGCCATGATCTTTTGCAGCGTCTTAGAAACTTCACCGTCAATGCCGACACCTGTTAATGTTAATATATAAACTTTTAAGTTCTAACATATACATTGTGTTGTATACTATTTTTTGGCCGCGGTTTCGCCCGCGTGTATGTCGGATATCGCGATTTTTTTTACATAGCCTATGAAACTCACAAATAATGTTACTTCCTATTGGTAAAAAAAATCCAAAATAAGTTCAGTAGATCCAGAGATTACCAACTAAAACTTCACAAACATTTACCTTTTTATAATATTAGGTATTATAAGGCATTAATAATTCGTTATTTACATGCATTTCATGCACGTATGTAGGGTATTGCAAATCAAATAATGGTTAAATGGGTCTGCTGGTCTAAGGTCTAGTCGTTAGCAACAATGACTGCTAAGTTAGAGATTGTGGGTTAGATTTTTTGTCAGAATCAATGGTTGTATACTGAACACGATTATTTGTTCTGTGTCTAGATGTAATCCTACTATCCTGCTAATATTACAAATGCGAAAGTTTGTAAGGATGTGTTTGCACGCAAAAACTACTGAACGGATTTGGATACAATTTTATAGTAATAAACATCAGAATAACACATAGGCTACTATTTGGCGCGATAACCGACATACACGCGGGCGGAGCTTCGGGCAACAGCTAGTCTATCTATACAGTAGCGGCGTTAGGGTAGGGCGCGGTTGGGCGATCGCCCAGGGCGCCGGATTAAAAAGGGCGCCACAGGCGCCATACGCTCGTAGTTCGAGGTCTACTTTTACTCAAATTCCCTCAATTAAGCGAAAAAATCTTTATGTTTGTAACACATGAATAAAACGCAGTATTAAATGTGTTCGAACGGAGCACTGCATGCAGTTCATTTTACCCGGAATCCTCAATCATTGAGAAACACATTGTCTTTCCCTTTTTCACATTTGAGTTAAAAAGAGTTAGCGTTATTTTTAGTGAAGCGGAACAAACTCAGCTTATTCATAAAATCGGTGCATATGTATAAAACAATTATTCCAATTATTTTAAAACAAACAGACGCGACTTAGTAGTCAGATAGCTAGGTTGCGATGCTAACATTCGTGACTTTTCGTTTCTACTACCGAGTGACATTAGTTTTTACCCGACTTCAAAAAGGAGAAGGTTCTATGTTCCACTGTATGTATTTTATTAGGAATACAAATAAATGTATAGTAGGTACTGGAGCCTCTATGTGACAAGACAGATCAGATGATTGAAAACTGTGCTGAAGAGATTGTGGAATGAGAGTTTCCAAATGAGAGGTGACATGCTGTGATACATATCCCGCTTAGGATGACTCCATTGGTTTGGCTCGAGTGGCATCACGGAACCGTTTTATACCGGCGGACGCAGGTGATCACTGGAAAAGGATGCTTTGGAGATCACTTGTGTCTGATCCGCAAGGAGCCAACGCCTGAGTGTCACCACTGCGATGGCCAGACTGTGGGCACGGCGCTCCACACGCTGACAGTATGTCGGGCGTGGGGGGAGCCGAGGCGTGGTCTTGTGGCGGTCATCGGGGTTCTCTCGCTCGGTATCATGATTGAGGTCATGTTATGTTGGTGAAGGAGACGGTGAAGCGGGACCGATAGAGGTTTCGAACTTTCCCGGTTCGCTAAGCCAAGGCCAGGTACCGCAGACAACTCAGGCGCTGGAGATCGAAAAAAGGATCTCCATCCTTCATAAGCGCAGGTCTGGGGGTGACAGGTGAGGCCATCTATCACACTAGCAGAAGCAGGCCCGGTTACGGGCCTTTTGGGGACAGCAACGGGAACGTCGGAATTCCCACACAGGGGGGGGGCATCTTCAAATTATAGGTGGAACGAGGTACGTCGGAGTCCCAGGGTTTTCCTTTCTAGGCTGCATCTGGTTCCCCGGCTACCAGTACTCGAGAGGGCGTGCGGTTTTAGGCGGTTCGAGTACGACATGCCACCAGCAAGTCGGTATCCGGGAGGATTTCCGCAAGGGAAAAAAATACAAGGATGACTCCATTGATGATGTAAAACAAATACAATGTTCATCGATTGAAAATTCTAACCGATCACATGGGACTATAAACTATAAAAAAGCTCAGTGACCACGTTGGGCAAGAATAAGCAGCGTTAAAGCAGTCCGTTTACAAATTACTGCCATCCATGATGCTTACTTGGCTATTGAAACTCAGAAAACGGATGTTGAAGTGTCTCATGAGACTTCTACTCAAGCCGAATTTTTCAACTGTCTTTTGGACACTACATTAATTTCAGTCAATGAAAGGTTCGAACAGGTAAATGACCACTCGATATCTTGGTCTTTTTTGTACAATATTAAACAAATTCAGGAAAAATCCGACCTTGTCAAACTCTGTGGTGATCTCCAATTAAAATTGACTGTAGATTCTAAATCAGACATAGATGGTTGTATGTTATGAGATAAATTCGTAAGTCTGAAATTCTTCATGCCTGATCAGAATGTTTCCTATTTTAGTTTTAAATTTTATCAAAGATCGCAATTTATAAGAAAGGTATCCAAATAGATGGATAGCATTGCGGATATTATTGCCTATTTAATAGTTGCTAATGGGGAGAGGAGTTTTTCATAGCTGATGCTGATACAAACCTATCTTCGATGAATAATATCTCAATCTAGATTGACAAACTTAGCAACTTAATTAATTGAAAAAGAAATTGCTGAAAATATCGACTTTAATAAACATATAAAAGAGTTCACCGATAGAAAGGCCAGAAAAGTAAAATTTTATTAGTTTTTTTCTAATACATAATTGTTTCTTTCATTTTATTCTATCATTTCCCTTTTTTCGTATAGGTTTTAATTGCAGTTGGGGGGCGCCGTAGAAATCTCGCCCAGGGCGCTGGTAGTGTTAAAACCGGCACTGTATCTATAATACGTATATTAAGTATTGTATATACTTAGAAATATGTCTTTAGTCTGGTTATATCGATTAGACGTATGAAGGAAGTTGTTATTACTATTGTTATCTTAACCTTTTCTACCTACCTAATCTTTTAATGTAAAATGTTAGATAATTATTCAAAATAAATTTCGTATCGCACGATTCATTCAGCAAGAGAGAACTGATTGATTTAATGACTTAGATAACAAAGCAGGATAGTTATTAATCAGATATAGATTTTTGTTTCTATTATAAACACGAAAGGTAATACATTGATAACGTAAATATAAACAGATAAGTGTACTATCAACAACAATCTATCAAAATCTGCTATAAAATTATGTTCTTGACAACGCCACTCTTGAAATAGCCATGTGTAATGTACTTTACACTTCTATAACGGAATAATTTATAATAAATTCATTTTATTCCAATTGTGCTTTAAATAAATTTAATTCCAATCTATATAATAATCAATAGCAATAGAATAAGTCAGCAATCTATCAGCAAAAAAATCCCCATTTATCAAGAAAAACTATCTCTGCACATACCGCATCTTATTTCTACATCACCTAAAGGTAGACTGGGAGAGAATGCCTCATGGCATTAACCCCGTCTTTTGTACAATAAGTGCAACAAGTAGGCAAATAAATAAATAGAAGAAGCAGACGGGGCTGCGTGGGTCAACAATTCAACATATATTATGGGGACAAAGTACACTAAGACATAGGGGGTCCGGTTTAGCGGTCAGGGACATTAACCACGAGAGCAAGAACTCAGTCAATTGACGGCGTTATTCATATACATTCTTTACCTTAAGCAACGGTTCTGTGTTATTTTCAACTTTAAACTTACAGGCTTATAGTAAAAAATAACACAAAACCAATGTATAATTAACAGTTGCGTTTATTAAATGCAAAAATAGAGGTAATTATATTTTTATGTCACTTACCACCGATAGATTCTAAGAACTCAATGGCTGTAACATCAGCGCCCAGTCTTTGGTAGACAGATCCAAGTTCTAAACCAATTACACCAGCCCCAATAACCAACATCTTTTTGGGCACTTGAGGTAGCGAAAGAGCTCCGGTTGACGTGATGATTTGTTTTTCATCAAACTAAAAATGGAAAAAAATAGAAAACATATCTTGTATTCAAAATACAGTCTGTAATAACTTAACTTGCGTACAACAAGATTTGTCCAGAAAATACATGCTAAATATTATGTATATAAAAGTTTTTATTTTACAATTTAATAAATTAAAAAAGGTTGTCTATATTTTTAAATCTTTTTGTTCGTAACTCAAGAGTTGGACATGTAATCCGAATTGTCATCATTTAACGATTTAAAATATGTTTCTGTACCTACATAAAATTTGTTGAAATATTTCTAGGTGGTTTAATTCTTTGTAATTCTTACCGTAACTCCTGGGAATGGAGTGACCTCAGATCCAGTTGCAATTAAGATGTTCTTGGTATTGACAGTTTCTAGACCTTTTTCGCCTTTGACCTCAACCTTCGTGGGGTTAACTATTGTTCCCACACCACGACATACTTGAACCTAAAAATATTGCCATTGTAAGTAAACTTTTTCGTAAAATGTTACTGTAGTTACATTGATTCTACTAAACCTATATTGTACTCACAGATACAATCGACTAATTGTATGTTACTATAATGAGGTCCCTATTATTGTATTAATCCATTTCCATTTATATCAATTTGGGGCAGAATTAATTGTGCAACGAATTCAATAAAACCGATGAATGATATGCTTTTAATTACAAGTACAATGGAACTGAACTTTAATGGTATTGATGCTAACATTACCAGACGGACGACGGACAACGACCGCTCGTTGTGCATGAATAGTGCTGTTTTAATTGTTCAGTTCCTTACAAAATGTAACTGTAAAAAATAACTCTCGAGATAATTTAAATGAGGAATGTAATAATTTGGATTTTTACTCATCCTATTGGGAGTAATCGAGAAGTTATGTTACATAATGTCTGTAGCTTAATATAACTGAATGATACCTTAGATATGTAACTTGTAAAGCAAAAAGCCAGCTTTAGACACTCACCTTATTTTTATTGAAAAGCATGGCTATGCCGCCAGTGAGGGCTTTTACAGCATTCCGTTTGTATTCCATTAATTTGTCGAAGTTATAAGAAACATTGCCAGTTTCAATACCCCTGTTTTTAAAGTCATGTTTGGCCATGTGATATAAGTGGGTATTGTGGAGCAACGCTTTGGAGGGAATACATCCGACATTTAAACATGTTCCACCAAGTGTTGGGTCCTTTTCTACACATACAGTCTACAATGAAAAAGAGAAGCTTGTTAAAATACGTAAATATTTTCGTTCTATTTTGTGTTTTAAAAAATTGCTTAGCAAAGTCATTTTGCCCAGCCTAATGATAACCTAATATATTATTAAACATGCGATCTTCCTTTTTCTAATTTAATTTGAAATCGACGCAATGTATGACCTTGCCGTGATTCATAGCTGAATTTTTTTGGGGCTAGCCGCCTGCTTGGTGCAAAAAGGGGCCAAGACTACAGTAGCTTTACGAGGCTGGAGTTGTGTATCTGACTATTCCATCATTTGACCTGCCATTGACCTTTTAGAGCGACCAGAATTATTAAATAGTTATGGTGTATCTATCTATATATTGTTGGCCAATCACAAAAGCGCAGGTAAACAAGGTGCACGTCAACGAAATGCAAATGCTCAGATGGTCCGCAGGCGTCACACTTCTAGATAAAGTGCCGAATGTATATATCAGAGGCAGCTTTAAAGTGAGACCAATACCGGAGAAACTCAAAGAGATGCGCTTGAGGTGGTACGGTCACGTCATGCGTCGTCCTGACGAACACATGACCAGTGCTGCAACTAGAGTCGGGACCAAGACGCCGTGGCAGACTCCGAGCTACATGGATGTCGACCATCAGCAAGGACCTCGGAGAAGAGAAGGTGGACCCTGTGACGACCCAGAACAGATATCACTGGAGGAGAAGGATAAGGCGAGCCGACCCCGATTAGAAACGGGAAAAGGCCTGACGAAGAAGAAGGTGTATCTATCTATAGGTCCGTACTATTTCACCATGGCCGGATATGAACTGAGGTAGCCCTTAGCCCTGAGCCAATAGCTCATCTTATTTCCCTTCAACTGTTGTTATATAAATATATTTTTAACAGTTTGAACTAACGCTAAATTAATAGATAATAAATATATTAAAAATCGTTACCTTCAAGCCAAGTTGAGCAGCTTTAATGGCAGCCACATAGCCTCCAGGGCCTGAACCAATGACCACTAGGTCAGCTTCGTGAGTAGTGGAGTATTGTCTAGTTGCTATCCTCAAACCTCCGTACTATAATAAAGAAATACATAATTCAAGTATTGTATTTATTTTTAAAAAAATCCTGATGACTTAAATATTAGTACATGCAAGCAGATAACAGAATACATGCATTAATGATATTCAAAATAAAAAAAAATATATAAATAAAATACATAGATAAAATTTATACATCTTTGTCACCTATGCCATTATAATGAATCTATTGATACCACATAAATTAGAATTGATTCAGTAGGTTTTGCACTAAGGTGGTTCATGCAATCGTGTTTCGTTGGTGAGGGCGAGACCGGGGGCCCACTGATGCGAAAGCATCACTAGCCCGCCATGGTGTGGGTCACCATGCTGCATTGTTGCATTCTCTGCGTTCGCAGTATGGTGACCATCACTCTTGGATTCTGCTTATGCTTTCCATCAGGCAGAGTAGAGTCATTATGGCAGGGTCAAACATAAAAAAAAAAAAAATAGAAACATACTTATATAATACTGGCAAAGCTATAACTTGTAGGTTATATATAGGTATTTGTTCAGTCCTACTATCACTATGTACACTACGTCTATCTGCGTATAGGTAAGTTTACAGTTTATAATAACATACACAGATTTAACTAACACTTATTTAATTCACAGAAGGGAATACACAAGGCGAGAAACAAAAGGCAAGAAGGTAAGTACAGTTCAAGGCAAAAGAATAGAAAATACGATCACTAAAGAAACAATAAGCATTATGTATAAAGCGTAAACACAGAGCAAAAATAATAAGCCAAGCAACGTGGATTCGCTATGAGAGCGTGCGGCTGACTGGCGCGGCGAGGTGGCGCATAGTAACAGCATCGCGTCGACCGGTGAGTGCGCGCAGCTAACATTTAATATTGTTGTTATGAAAATAAAATACTTCATAACATAATGTAGCTAGGTGCTACATCACTCCCCCTCCGAGACCGGATCACGGGCGATAGTAATCTGGAAATCTTACTACTCTTCCACTCCTAGTCTTTTTTACAGGTGGAGCAGCTTCGACTAGTGGACTAGTTTCGGATGGAGGACTATTGTCAACCAGGTAAGCAGGTTTTAATCTATCTATGGTGACTGTAACACTTTTTCCTTTAACTTCTATTTTAAAAGTCTTTGCTTTTCTTTCCAGTACTTTATGGGGGCCAGAGTAAGGTGATTCCATAGACATTTTGGCTGGACCCGTGCGAAGAAACACGTAGTCAGAAGAAAATATGTCTGCAGGTAAGTAAAATGTTCTCTTGCCATGCCAGGAGACTGAAGTTGGAGACAGATTGGAAATGTGGTTGCGGAGACGACAAGTGAAGCTGGTGAAGTCAGGTTCAGTGTTGTGACTCGGCGAAAAGAATTGCCCAGGTAGTCTCAAGGGTTCTCCATACACCAGTTCTGCAGCAGATGTCTTCAGGTCTTCTTTCCACGCACTCCTAATGCCTAGGAGCACAAGAGGAAGAACTTCTGACCACTGGGTATTATTGTGGCATTTGATGGACGCCTTTAGTTGTCGGTGCAGTCGTTCAACCATTCCATTACAGGCAGGATGATAGGCTGTAGTGGGGCGATGCGTGGCACCGACGAGGCTGCAGATGTTTTTGAACAGCTGGGACTCAAACTGTCGGCCCCGGTCTGTAGTTATGGTGTGAGGGCAGCCGAAACGCGCGACCCAGCCGGATATGAAGGCTCGGGCGCAAGTCTCGGCGGTGACATCAACCAACGGGAACGCTTCAGGCCATCGGGTAAACCTGTCGATAACGGTTAGGCAGTACCTGTAATCAAAAGAACAGGGTAATGGCCCTACTATATCCATATGGATATGGGAAAATCGGTCTGAGGTCAAAGGAAATGATGTCAAAGGAGAGGTAGTGTGACGGGTAATTTTATTTTTTTGGCAATCAGTGCATGTCTGTGACCATTTTCTGCAGTCACGTCTAACTCCAGGCCATACGTATCGTTCTGATACGAGTCTTGCTGTAGCTGATGGTCCTGGGTGACTCAGATTGTGTAGGCTTTCATATATCTGACGTCGAAAAGCAGGTGTTATATAAGGTCTTGGGTAAGCTGTAGACACGTCGCAATATAGTGTGGCGTCAGATGTTGAAAGTTTCTCTAATTTCATAGATGTACCCTTTTTTAGCAGGTTATGTAATTCTGAGTCCGATTCCTGTTCCTTTTCTAATGCTCTGTAGTCAATGTAACTAGCAATGCTATCGACGCGTGAAAATGCGTCGGCTACAACATTGTCTTTTCCAGACACATGTCGTATGTCAGTGCAAAATTGAGCAATGTAATTAAGGTGGCGGTGTTGGCGCGGAGAACAACTGTCACGGTTGGTGTTGAAGGCGAATGTGATTGGTTTATGATCGGTGAACACTATGAAGGTTCTGGCCTCAACCATGTACCTGAAATACTTTATTCCTTCATAAATTGCCAACAGTTCTTTATCATAAGGACTATACTTACTCTGCGCAGAAGTGAGTTTGCGCGAAAAAAATCCTAGGGGCTCCCACAAATTACAGACTCTCTGTTGCAAGACAGCACCTATGGCGATATCAGAGGCATCGGTAAACAGGGCTAGTTCTGCGTTTGGATCTGGGTGTGAGATGAGAGTCGCGTTAGCTAGACTAGTTTTGCAATCTTCAAACGCTTTTAGAAGTTCTGGAGTGAGATTCACGGGCGTTGATCCTTTAACACTCGGGCCTGCGAGCATTGCGTTGAGGGGTCCTTGAATTTCAGCAGCTTTCGGGATGAATTTCCTATAGAAGTTTAATATGCCAAGAAATCTACGAAGCTGTTTGGCTGTCTTAGGAACTGGATAAGCTTGAATAGCTTGAACTTTTTCAGGCAAAGGGCGTATTCCAGCGGATGAAACATTGTAACCAAGGAATGTTACCTCTTCTACGCCTAAAACACACTTAGAAGTGTTTATAAGTAAACCATACTTTCTTAAGCGTTCAAATAAAATTTCCAGGTGTTGCAGGTGTTCAGTTTCGGTCTTGGAGAAGGCTAAAATATCGTCTAAGAATCCGTACGTAAAATCTAGGCCTTGAAGCACTTCATCTAAGAATCTTTGAAAAGTTTGTGCTGCGTTCCTGAGACCAAATGTCATGCAGGGGAACTCGAAGAGACCGAACGGCGTGGTTATAGCCGTCTTCGGTATATCCTCGTCCGCTACTGGTATTTGATGAAAAGCTTTCACAAGATCAACTTTACTGAAAATTTTGGCTCCTGAAAGCTGATAAGCAAAATCGTGAATGTGTCTCACCGGGTACCGATCAGGTATTGTTCTAGAATTAAGTGCTCTGTAGTCTCCACAGGGTCTCCAGCTGTCGTCCTTTTTAGGAACCATATGCAGGGGTGAAGACCATGGGCTTTCAGACCGTCGAGCAGTTCCAACCTTCAACATGTCTTCGAATTCGATTTTGGCAATCTTAAGACGATCAGGTGCCAAACGACGAGGGCGAGAAGACACGGGCGGTCCGGGCGTAGTTCTAATATGGTGTTTTGTGTTGTGCCTTATAGTTCTGCAGGATCCAGCAGGTCTTGTTATTTCTGGGAACTGATTAAGTAATTTATGGTACGGTGAGTCACCTGTGAACACCTTAAGTGAAACTAACTCATGAGCTAGGCTGTGAGATGATGGCGCGTCCACTGATAGACTGGTAACTGAATCCAGCAGGCGGTGGTTACGACAGTCAACTAATAAGTTATAGAAACTTAAGAAGTCTACCCCGATAATTGGCTTAGACACATCCGCTACGATAAATCTCCAGGTGAAACTCCTGCGAAGACCTAAATTGAGGTTCAGTTCGATTCTTCCATATGTTGAGATTATTGAACCATTAGCGGCGTAAAGCTGATATTTAGATTTGCTAGGTCTGTTTTTAAATAAGTTGCGAGGGTAAGCGCAAACATCAGAACCTGTATCTACCAGAAATTGGACTTTTGTGTACTTATCAGTGATAAACAGGCGGCCCTTACAGGTGGAGCAGTCTTCCGCCGCCATTATTGACTGCTCCTGGAGTTTTCCTGTGTATAATCACAAGGCTTAATACATCGATTGGCTTTTGAACCGAATTTAGAATGGTACCAACAAGTTGGGTACTTACGGTAACTCGATTGTGAACGACTTGAACTCCGGTTCCTATTGTTCCGTTTATAAGACCGTGATCGACTATCACATCGAGACAAACGCTCAACAGACTTCGTTAATTCGCTAATTTGTCGAGCCATATCTTCCATTGTGATCGACGATGACTTTGAACTCACTGAAGCAATCTGTTGAGGAGCAGCGATATCGTGCACTCGATCAGCCAAATCAGCTAATGATTGTAAGTCGAGGGTAGGTTGTGAGGCTACGACCGTCTCGATATTATTGGGCAGCCTACTGGACCAGACTGTTTTTAAAAAATCTTCTGGAACGTCCTCACCAGCTAAATGACGTAGGTGTCGTAAAAACTGCGAGGGCTTGCGGTCGCCTAGCTCCTCATGAAGCAATAACTGTTTGACCTTATTCTCTTTACTCCTGGATAATCTTTTAATTAATTCACTCTTGAGCTTATTGTACTTATCCGTGGTAGGTGGCGAAGTAATTATGTCCTCTACTTCAGAAGCGATTTGATGGTCCAGCTGTGAAACTACGTAATAAAATTTTGTGACGTCAGAGGTGATGTTCGACAATATGAAATTACCTTCTACCTGTGCAAACCACAAAGCAGGTTTACTGGGCCAGAACGGCGGCATGCGAACACCAACACGAGATATTTCAGTCGACATCGGTGTCACGGGCTCCTGGACTACATAATCACTCTTCGAAGCGGTTGTCATTTTGTTGAATCCGTGAACTTATTTAAATTCCAAAACGTGTTATAGGCGGGTCACCACTGTAGGTTATATATAGGTATTTGTTCAGTCCTACTATCACTATGTACACTACGTCTATCTGCGTATAGGTAAGTTTACAGTTTATAATAACATACACAGATTTAACTAACACTTATTTAATTCACAGAAGGGAATACACAAGGCGAGAAACAAAAGGCAAGAAGGTAAGTACAGTTCAAGGCAAAAGAATAGAAAATACGATCACTAAAGAAACAATAAGCACTTATGTATAAAGCGTAAACACAGAGCAAAAATAATAAGCCAAGCAACGTGGATTCGCTATGAGAGCGTGCGGCTGACTGGCGCGGCGAGGTGGCGCATAGTAACAGCATCGCGTCGACCGGTGAGTGCGCGCAGCTAACATTTAATATTGTTGTTATGAAAATAAAATACTTCATAACATAATGTAGCTAGGTGCTACAAACTGTTCCTTTGGCTTCACCATAGTCAGGTCAGAAGTAGTTAATAAGGAATTATAAAAATCTTCCACACCACAACTGTACATTTTTGTAATTAGGCTTACTTATATTCCTATATACCTAATGGTATAAGAATTAATGTATTTTCAGATAATCAAGTAGGAATTTATCACAATTTTAAAGTGAAAATGTCTTTAGTGGCGATGTGCACTTTTTTGGGGTGGGTAAAAAATGTTAAACTCGCGTCCGGACACGAGACCTGATCGAATATTCATAAGATGGAGGTGTGGCATAGGAGAGAAAGTAATATCGCCCTCTCTTTCCACCATTCAGTCCAGTCCAGTACCAAGTTAATTATGTCAACAAATTTTGAATAAAAATGATTCTTTAAGTACACTAAACAAACCCCTTCCTATCAAATAGTAATTTCAAATGTGATGAAGATGAAAGAGATGATACTTATTATTATATTATATATAAAATACTTTTTTTTTAATTTACAAGATAGGCCAAGTACTAACATTGAACACAAAAAAACTCAATAAATAATGATCATGCACTGTCAAATTATAAGCATAAAAAATCTGACATCTTGTGATTACCTATTTTTAAATCCTGTGCTCTCAAACATTTACATTTCTCTGATCTCTTGTAATCTATTTAGATTGATTATATCTAATCTATCTATATAGATTGATGATTATATAATCATTTTGTAAATATTAACAAATATTTTTACGGGAATTAACGCGATCACTTATTAAAAGGTATCACATACCTCTGATTTGCCTGACGTTTGAGTCAGCCTGTGACCACGGCCAGTGCAACCTGGTCGAAACGTCAGGCAAATCAGAGGTATGTGATACCTTTTAATAAGTGATCGCGTTAATTCCCGTAAAAATATTTGTTAATATCATGGAACGCGAAAGTTTAAAAGTTAGTATTTTGTAAATAACTTAACAAAACTGAAAAAATAGCTTTAACTTAAAACTAACTGTTAGAGTTTTGTCTAACATTAAATTCAAAACAATTACATCAACCAACTTTTACCTATAGCAGGTTAAAGTTATAATAAGTATATATGAAAATAATATTTCATAATTTCATATTAAAAATTTAAATACGAGAGGTCAAGACTTGGTGGACACCTGTATGGTGACAAACGCAGTTTTATTTAAAAAAATAAATTAACATTTTATATATGAGCCATAATAAATTGGTGTTATTTGTTTTTCATACATTTGTATACATATAAAACATAAAAATGTACCTAACTGATCTTTATTTTCCATTGATATCACAGAACTGTCTTGGTCACATGTTTGAAGGTCACAGCAGGTTATAACTCCATCATTTAATGTAGGATTTTTTTTAAGATTGGAGTGTTGTAAGAATTCCATTAAACTTAATATTTTTTATAAGATTTGTAAAAAATATTGATCATAGCATCACATCAGTAAATCATTGCATAACTTTGACATTCCCCGGAATTTGAATTAGAATCTCTTGTTTAATAGATAAAAAAAATATATCTCCTTACCCTGACAGAAGTCGAGGCTACTTTCAAAAATGTATATCCCATACTTTACGCTAGTTTTTGATCTATTATATTATAGAATTTGTAGTTGGAACAGAAATTCAGATCCCTGGAGCGGCCAATTTCTTATGTCAAATGGTTGGAATGACAAAATCTGACAAAATCAACCAAACGTCAATTAGAAAATGTGTATTTTTGCAAGTTTGCATGCATGCGAAAGTGCTGATAGGGAACTCATATAAAAAACCTTATAAGTGGAAGTGAGAAGTGAGATGTATATTATAATACTTTTTTTTTCATTTTACAATTTATTTAAAATTTAAATTGTGCCATTGTCACTGTAGCTTAGAAAACTCGTTTTGTGAACATGCAAGGATTAAATAAGATCAGAAAGCTTTAAAAAATATTTCATCAAAAAATTACAATGTTGAAAACGTTTTTGAAAACATTTTATTTGTTGATGTAATATCTTTTGACATGGCAATAATTCATTTTTAAAAGTAGCAATACATAATTGCGCGCGCTGCGAGAATCTGGAGTTTTGTTTATCAATCACATCAAGCTGAGGACTGTGTCCGGCAGTGTCATTGAGCGAACGAGCGTTTTTACGTCAATCGATCCCTAAATAAACGTTTACAGTATTATTTTTTTAGTGATTTAAAGTATTCTGTGAAGGTCTTACTAAGAGTATTGTTTAGTGAAGTGATTGATTCCATAAATAAGGTAAGTTTTGTTTATTATTATTTTATCGTAAAAGTAGCCCTTCTCCGCAGTTCCATCCACTTGCGTTTTTGGTCATTACTCTACTCCTAAAGGTCTTAGCTTGATATTATAAACATGTACTATAAAATATTATAACTTACTGATTGTCTTTACTCAATTCAAAAATAATAATGAACATCTGACATCCCTCGCGTTTACGTAAATAAACAAAAAATATTTTGCTCTACTGTATCGTTCAATTTACATGAAAGTAAACATTAAAATTACAACTTACCTACTCAAAACTGTTTTCATTAAGCGATGTTCCTATTCACAAGAGCATAATTAACGTTCCATAAATAATTAAAAGAAACCGTTATAAACTACGCAACGGCTGTTTATTTTATTAATTTCGTAGTGATTTTTAATTTAGGAAATGAAAGAGAAATAATTGCTGTGGACATAGCCTCTATGTATTTCTGCATTTATAAAAACAACGCGCCTACATCGTAATAATTGTATCATCATTCTTTCTTTACCTCATTCCTTATTTTTTTATGGAGAGGTATATTTTTAGGGTTGCGTAGCCAAATGGCAAAAACCGGAACCCTTATGGATTCGTCATGTCTGTCTGTCCGTCCGTATATAATAGCCACTTTTTTCCGAAACTATAAGAACTATATTGTTAAAACTTGTTAAGAAGATGTATTCTGTGAACCGCATAAAGATTTTCATAAATTTTGGGGGTTCTCATACTTAGAACTGAAACTCAATTCTTTTTTTTTTCATCATTCCCATACGTGGCGCATCTATGGATAGGTCTTCAAAAATGAAATTGAGGTTTCTAATATCACTTTTTTCTGTACTGAATAGTTTGCGCGAGAGTCACTTTCAAAGTGGGAAAATATGTCCGCAATTTACCTTCCAATACATCAACTCAAATATAAAAATAAAACATTTAATTATGTTACTTGCTGCTACGGAACCGTTTATGGGCGAGTCCGACTCGCACTTGGCCGCTTTTTTATTTAAATGAGTGGGACCACGGAACTATATTATTCATTTTATATATATATATATAAATATATATATATATATACATTATATTTTAAATCGAATATAAAACATTAAAAAAATGCAGCCTCCCTCTTTTCGTAAACTTCTTCCTATTTTGAAATCGTTAAATAATATTACCATAAACAAGAAATACATGTTTTTGTTTACTTGTCCATTACCTGCTGAGAAAGTACATTAGATATTTATAATGAAAGGTACCTAACTTTACTTTTTAAAGTAGCTTGATTGTAAAGGCCTGATGGTCGTCGGTACACGTAAAAAATCGAACAGATGTATTGTAGTACCTATATACCGATCCCAACTCATGGGAAAAGACGCTCGGAGGTTTAGTAGTACCTACAAAGCAGTACCTACAAAGCGTCTAGGATTAACATTTCAAAACAATGAATGAATCGGGTTTTAATTTTAATAGTCCACGTTTTCAACTAACTTACTTAAAGTATTACTTAATAGGTACTAATAGTGTTAATGCAGGTCACACATTACAACTATTACAAGTAGTCTTGTTAATCCCTCTAGCTAAGGCAAATGCTAGTGTTTTCACATGGTTTCTCTTGCGATAATGTAGATTTTAATTTTAAGTTTCAAGCTAGATGACCGAGATTCTCAAAGTTATATGTGATCCCTATAGGTCATAACAACGGGTAACTAGACACTATAATCTACATTTATAAAAGAGGAAGGTGACTGACTGACTTAGAGTCCTGAAATTTTGCATGTAGGTTCTTTGTATAACGTTAGTGAGCACTAAGAAATGAATTTTTGAAATTCCAACCCTAAGGGGGTAAATCTGGGGATGAAAGTCTGCGTGAGCGAATCCGCGTGCAAAATCTAGTTTGTATATAAATCAAAACAGAAAGATATACTTATTTTTAGGGATGGGCCGAAATTTGTTTCACATGCGGTTCAACCGAACATTCGGTAAAAGAAAATAATGTAAAAATCTCAATTACCTACCTACTATTTCTACTTATTAAAACTACAATGTTATTTTAAAACATTTTATGAATTTGATATTCCTAATATCTATCCAGTCTTACTTAAATTTATCAACTTCAATCACAATAGAAAATAAAATTACGTAAGTATTACGAACTACTAATTAACCAGTAGTTATAATGCAAAAACACTAAGGATTCTGCCTTTTCTGGCAGGAGTCTTTTACGTTTGTGTTCACATACATTTCATCAGGGGGAACTTGTCCTTTTTCTTAGCCTACCAACCATACGGACATTGGTCGTTGCATAGGAAATTATCATTTAGACATCCACTAGTTCTTAACTTCTTATGCAATCGGACTTCTAGTTGGTTTCAATGTCAAGTAGTTTTGCTGTTGCCAGTTCCTCAGCTCCCTAGCAGCTCCCACACAGAAAACCGGTGTGAATCAGCGCCTGCACTGTGTTTTACCGAGTGAGTGAGGATACTGGAGGCCCATACCCTAACCCCTTTCCCTCCCCATCCCCCCAAAGACCGCAACGCACTTGTGACTTGTGACGCCACTGGTGTTGGTGTCCATGGTCGGTTGTAATCGCTCACCATCAAGCGATACGTCTGCTAGTTTGCCCCTTATCCATAAAAAAGGAACGTTCTGTAAATATCTCCATTGTTGAATTGTGAGGAAGATTGTGCAGTCTGGACAACTACATCGTCACTGCTCAAACTTTGAATATCCTCGCTCCTTCTTACAGACTGCTGCAAGCCAGTGCACATTAAGACTAAAAAAACATAAGTTATTGATGCACGTCCACATGTCCCTCGTAACTGAAATCGTTTTAGCTGTCGGTAACTGACTGAAAATATTTTTTTTCAATAGTTCGAATAGTCCAGGTGATTGAGGAAGTATTCACTAATAATGCAAGTGAGCGCGTAAATAAGTTAGGACTTGTTGTTGCACCTGAGAAAGCTGAAATATTCAATTTTTACCGAATGTTCGGCCGAAGTTCGCATTCGGTTGAAACCGCATTCGGTCCATCGCTACCTATTTTCAATCGAGCCATTTAACTTCAAGTAATCGAGTACATATAAAACAAACATTGCTAGGAAATTAAGAACAATTTTTCCTTTCGGCGCGGCGGTCAAAAATAGACAACATACAAATACAGGTGGTATTTGTAAACGTTTCGTAAGTTTATCAATATTTATTACTTGTTTATACAACCACGGCGACAAAAAATATGCTTGTTTATGACATACTGGCTAAACCACGCAACTTCGTCTTGCGTTTTTCAAAAGATTTTTTTCCCCGTTTTAACATTTTTCATTGGCTCAGCTTCTATCGATCGTATTGTGATGTTCTATAACCTTCCTACATAAACGGACTATCGAACGCTAATACATTTTTAAATCGCACCAAAAGTTTCAGAGACTCATCGCACTGAGCCAAACAATTTCTTCGGTAGTATGATCGTATCGATGACGGTGTTTTATATAAATTATCCAACCTGCCGACACATTAAGGCCAATTCTCCTTGAAATAGAGCTGTTCCAACAACCGACTCTAATCAGCATGAAAACACAACACTAGGCAAGGGGGACATTTTTTACAGCAGCAACTAGAACCGCTACTTCCGAACTTCAAAATCTAGGCAAAGGTTGTTATCAGGTATCTCCTCTCCGATATACTTAGGCCAATTCAAACAGCTGTATATTAGGTATAGACAGAACTTAGAATATTATACAACACTTTAGTACTCTATCAGGTTTCTTAAACACGGTATGCGGCAGTCTTGGGTTACTGTACTACCATTGGAAACCAGCACATTGCAAGTAGAACATAACGATAAACCTTAGATCCGTTAACTTTGCGGGTTACATATTAGCTTTGTATAGGTAAATAGAGATACTTAATACAAAAAAGTGTTTACCTCTTTTTTACGTTCTAGCGTGAGCTAGGCAAGGTAATAGAGAGTAATCAAACTCAGATGATTCTGGCATATTTACATCAAACATAGCGGGTTATATCCGTGTGGTGTCGAATTAAGAATGTTGAACCCTTACTACCTCTATTCATGATACAAACAATGTCCTCAAGACAACATAAGGTAAGACATTAACAAAATTTTGGCCGATTTAGCGACAAATTGACCGAAAACTTAATCTCCAGTTTATGCGCTAAGTAAATCAATTAAATGGTGTTATTTTCCATATTTAAGGACATAATAATTTACGAGAAACTGTCTGTTGGAGTGGGTAAAAAATTCAATTCCCGAGAGGCAGTACAAAATGCCTTCGTGGAGTTTGTTGCCTTCCGTCCAGCTGATTTTTACAAGAAGGGCATCAATAAACTGCCAATGCGTTGGCAAAGATGCGTCGATTGCATGGGTGCACGGTACTTCGAATAACACAAATAAAAAAGTTTGAAAAAATAAGTACTTTCACTTATTGCATACAAAAGGGCAATTTCATAGGTAAAGACCTATTATTAATTTGGAATGAAAAGGTTTTTTGGACACAAAAGACCAGGCGTCCTTATCGAAATACGATTTACATATTTCATTTCGCTCATTGAAATCCAGATATATTTTGCAAACCTGAGACTAGTTTTTAAAGGTAATTGACCGATTTTAATTTACATAATACAGTTACGCCACTTCATTAACTAATTTCATTTCCTGTTACTAGGTAATCTCGTTTACATTATACGACAGGAACGGCCAGCTTTGCCCAAAATCAAACGAATACTTATAAGCCGGTTAGGTTATAAGATGTTGTGGTTTGTACGAGTAGAGTTTAGTTTACCTGCGTAGTAGGACAGGTAAGTTAATCCAGTTAGGTGGCCCTGACACGTTGCCCGGCTTCTGTATCGAGGCATTTAGTCGTCGACACTCGGTCCGCATCCGTCCTCACAATGTGCGAAGCCAGAGCACGTAAAACTGCACCTGCCATACAAGAGAAACTCGCCATTTATGAAAACGGTATTCATATCATATCCATTGACCATCGTAGGATCCCGATTAGGCTCGATTCACAGTTTACGATCGAAAGTCTCATAACCTTGTTCTATCATAAAGTCGTTGCATTTACATATGGACAAGGTAGTGTTTCACCACAGCTAGTTGTCATTTGGTCCACGTAATTTATATTGCGTCGTTTAAATAAAAACACTTGTCCAACGCTTTCACGCTCCTTGATTATGATATTTGATCTCAATGACATACTGCGCTAGTTCTCGAACACATGATATCCTTTTATCTTGTCTTCTCATGTTTAATACTCACAGGTAGTTCAAATCTTATTTTCAATGCTCAAATTTGACATTCTTTAACCATAAAAATAGCTTTACTGAGTGCGTGTGTGTGGTCTATTCTTAACTATATTATTACGTCAATTCTAAAAAAGAGCTTGGAGGTTCTGGTTGCTGATATTATTACGGGAAACGGTGTTCCTCTATGGCCCTTATCGCCTCTAATTTTGTTATTTAAAATTGTGATGTTCGTATTTCAATTTACGTCATGAAAGATAGCTTATATTCTGAAAGTACTGTATTTCGTTTGTCTTATGAGTACAATAACACCTTGTTGTCACGTTCTCGTATACCAGAGATTAGTTTCGCTTTGATAAGTAGCGTCAGAAGGCGACCGACTACTTTATCTTCTGAACGTTTATCATTCAAAGACGCGCGTTTGTCAGAGACTAAGCTATTATGATGTCCCATATCATTTCCATAAGTAAAATAGTCTTGTTGTTAAAGAAGCACTTGTTGTTTAGTGTAGAATGATGTCATTTCTCGAACAAAATTACCTCGAACAAAAGAACCGATACTTATTAACTTTGTTGTTGAAAAGATAAAACACGTGTAAAAAGTATTCGATCTTTAATCCTTTACGGAAAAATATGTACCAAAACGACCTGATATGTACCCTGTATAAATAGGGATTTTCCTTGTGGGGAGAAAATAATGACTTACTGAACAAAAAACATATTTTATCATCACTACCATAACATTACATTCCTGAAGTTTTTCTCTTGTACCAAATTATTTAATCTTGTAAAACATAACATTTATCTTTAAATCGTTTAAAAATACAAAGTATTTCGATAATATATGTATTTGCGATTAATGTAATGTAAAGTGTCAATGAATAAAATAACTACATATATGATTATGATTTTTTGAAGTGTCTGCTTGTGTAATTATAGTGTATCACTAGCCGACCCACGCAACCTCGTTTCCGTCTCTTATTGCCCGTAGCGTGATAATTTTCCCCAGTTTTTGAAACATTCTTCATTGTTGCTCCGCTCCTGTAGATTTTAGCGAGATGATATATAGCCTATAGCCTTCCTCGATAAATCCAACACTGGCTATCCAACACAGAAATAATTTTTCAAATCGGACCAGCGGTTCCAGAGATTAGCGTGTTCAAACAAACAAACAAACTCTCCAGCTTTATATATTAATATAGATTAAGCGTTGTGGGAGTGAAAATTTTGGTTTAAGTTTCTCAGTTCTTAAAAGACCTACCGCCTTTTATTCTTTGTAATCCTTGAATTTCTTGCGTTATTCTTCTTGTGCTGAAATATCGCCAATAGTAATCGTCCCAAAATACTATATTATTTAAATCAAACCTGGGACGTTATGAAAATAATTTTAATATTTCCTTTTTCTTTATGTGCTTCTCAGACTAAAAACTTGTCTAATCAGTCTGTATATTCCTCCTTGTTTACTTTAAAATATTGGTTACTAGCTGAAGCCCGCAGTGTAACCCCGAAGCTAGTCTGAGAAAAGTAACCTAAGTTACTCCTTATATCATCAGTCAGCTATCAGTGAAAGTCCTGTCACAATCGGTCCAGCCGTTTCAGACATTCGCCGGAACAAACAGACAGACAGGCATTTAGTAAAAAGCGGTTAATTTAATATTACAAACAGACACTAAAATTTTTATTATTTGTATAGATGTATAGATAAATGATTTCAGAAACATTTGTTACATAAAATTAAACAATTTGTTGTTGTATCCTTTAGATCTATCTTAGCAACAAGTTATAGTTAGATCAGCTTCCATTATCGTTTTAAGTTCGCCATTATTGATGTCCTTTGCCTTTCTAATGGTGGTCATAAAGTTCATATGTGAGGACAAACTTGCCCAATACAACGATTAATCCAGTACCTGTTTGTTTGTTAGTACTGCTAGCGCCGACCATATGTTTTAATGATGCCGCATGAGCTTAATTACGAATTTAGTTAGTCCATATGTATGCATGTCCAATATGAATACTTCCCGTCACCTTCGTCTTGATTTGACAAATGCGATGTTGCTCTATGGATAGGAAATCCAGAAACCTGATATTTCTATGCACGTTGAATCTGTTACGGACACATTTCATGGACTTACAAATATGACATTAGTGTAAACTAGGTTGACAGAGTTGTTCAACAATATATTTCTGTTATGACTTTTAAAATTAACTTCTCTTAAAGAGAAATTTGAAAAGACTTGTCTGAAAATAACAATGTTTTTATTAAAAAATACTTAACAATAAATTATCATAAATTACTACTTTGTAGTACTCAGTATGGTGGAATACAACGATGCATTGTACACGATCGGATATTATATCAGAGCATCCGTTATGATAATATTGGAGGGACGTAAACTTAATAAAAATTATGTTCAATGAAAGTTCTTTATTTATAACTAGCAGTTGCTAGCATTTAGAATTATATTTACTAGTGACTTTCAGTGCTAGTTTTTTACCTGACTACAGCGAAGCCAAAAGGATCAGTAATAGTTTTGGCAGTCTATTTAGGTTTGTCTTCCGCCGTAGCGTCTAAACTACTGAAAGAATTTTAAATAATAACATGACAATAGATTCGTAGTAATAGCCCCGGAGACATAGGATATATCAGTTTTTAACCGACTTCAAAAAAGGCTGGGCGAACCGATTTTGATGATTCTTTTTTAGTTGAAAGCTGGTGCTTCCCTGTGTGGTCCCATTTCAATTTGGGCCAGTTCTTGAAATCAGTTTTTTTGTTAATATTTGTGATAATATCCTTCGATCGAACAATACATGCCTATTGATCGAAGATTATGTCAAAGGTTTTTACGTAGTCGATATAGCTTTAAATTTTTTCTCGTTTTGCATTATTATAATTATTTAAACTTTTTAAGTTTTTTAAGTTTCTAAAACACGAAAAGTTTTAGAGCTTCTTTTATGTTTTAATGAACATTATGTTTTAAGTTATCCAATCTAAAAAACTAAATATAAAAATTGCATATTTATTTGAACAAAAAATGTTTTGGTCCACATAAAGATGGACGCGTTGTCATGCTTTGTACTTACATACAGTTAGATATTGTGCATTGCATTTTAAAGTAGGTAAATATGTAGGAGGTTGCACGATAGTTTATATGCAAGGAGCGTACATCATTTGGCACGGGTGTAGGACAAAAGGGGATTGGTATATTAGAAGCCATGGGTGGCGAAGGCGACAAATCCTATCCACACGATCTGTATTTACGTTGTTCTTTTTTTTAGATTTTTGTTACTTTTGTATGTAGAAACTGAAATCTTATTTAAAAAATAAATTGCTGCTCGTTTGTCTCGCTAACGGCTGGGCCGATTTAACTGATTTTGGTTTTGAAATGTTTGTCGTCGTCCAGGGAAGGTTTAAACGGTGAAATATTAAAAATAACTTGAAAATCCAAATATCACGTGTACAAAGTAGCGGGCACAGCTAGTATATTTATAAATCAAAATATAAGAACTCTATGCAATGTTATTTCGGCAGCAATGTTCCGTGCTCCTAAGATTAAGCTTAAAATATGCATTCATTTCGAGACGCCAAACTAAAATTGTTGAAGTAATAGTTTATATTGTTAATGTTTTGCTATCAAATAAGAAAAGGACTGAATGAGCAATTTTTAAACTAATGTTATCGTGGCATTGCTTGATTTTTAGGTTAGGAACGTCTTTTGGCACAGATAAATGAAAGATTTCGAAAAGCATAAATTTTTAGTTACATCATATAATATATCTATAATATATAAAGCTGAAGAGTTTGTTTGTTTGTTTGTTTGTTTGTTTGTTTGTTTGTTTGTTTGTTTGAACACGCTAATCTCCGGAACCGCTGGTCCGATTTGAAAAATTCTTTCTCTGTTGGATAGTCCATTTATCGAGGAAGGCTATAGGGTATATATCATCACGCTACTACTAATAGGAGCGGAGCAACAATGAATAATGTTTCAAAAATGGGGGAAATTTTCACGCTACGGGCAATATAAGGCGCAAACGAGGTTGCGTGGGTCAGCTAGTATAATATATCTACAGTTTTGTAGGGAACTCTCGGTGCGCGAGTCCGACTCGCAATTGGCCGGTTTTTTTTCCTATTGGGCATTATAATATTATGTGGGTACCTACTCACTACACTATTGAGAAGTTTGAGAAACAAGCCCCCCTAGCCAAGTTGCAAGCGTTCTTGTTTCTGCTATCATGAACGCCTAAATTCTCGTATGCCATTGGCTAATCTTAGGCAAAGTAATCTGAGACAAAGTATTAGCCAACGACACATGAGAATTTAGGCGTTAACGATTAGGCAAACGGGCAGGTAGCTAAACGCCTACACCACTTATCAGTTTAAATAGCTTTAGTTTGATTAATTTGCTAACGATAAATACTGTCTATTGATCAAAATATAGACCAGGCATTAATACACATTTTTATTATGTACCTACAAAAAAAGCCACACATGTTGTACGGTTTAGGAATCATATTATACCTTATTGCAATCTCCTTTTACCCTTTTCCCAAATTATCACTTACCACAAAACAATTTGTGTATCACACAAAGTGTAAATTTACTGGATGAATATCTAATTTTATTAGTTGTTCATTCTTGTTTTCATATCCAAATCAGTTCAGTTTCTGTTGTTATTGCATCATTGTAATTGCATTGCATCACTGTAATGGAATCCTCTCGATTAAAATCAATCATAATAAAATTAAAAAGCTACAGTAACTCTTACATTTAAAACACAATAAAAGCAACACTTAGGTACTTTTAATTCTAATAATTATGCAACTTTTTCGGCGCTTTTAAATTTTGTATTGCAGCGCTCGAAGAAGTTAGCGTCATCACTCTGGATTGGTAATTTAAATCCTTCGATATATTTTTATGCCATTTTTAAGTATATATTATGGACTATAAAAAATCGTGACTAGTAATGTATTAAGTTATAGGCACCTTTTAGGTATTATCAATTAATCTGGTATAAGAAACCTATAAGGATTTTGTCATTCTGGTAGATGTAGATTATGCGTATAACATGATTAAATGACATCACCTGACGAGCAGATAAGTGACTGTAGAGTTTAAATGCGTATGAAATTGTGCGTAAAAAAAAGATAGATATTTATTGTTTGTGTTTAGCAGCATTGCTGCACACAACAAAATGAATAGCAAATATATGAATGTGATATTATAGCATACCTCTGAAAAGTAATTTATTCAATACGTGCGGAAACAAGTATACAAGCATGCTGTTTGAAATAGAAATTCTAAGTAGCCATTCGAAGAATTCAATTAGAGAAAAAAAATTAGACTGTTGCAATACTTAATAACGAAGTAATATCCTCTTACGTACCTACTTATTTACTACTACTTCTTTAGTAATACCAGTTATATTCATCGGTATTCAATTTACGTCATATATACTTAAGATGTTTTATTTAGTTACATTAATCATCAGTTTATTTGGTTGTTTTATAAATGAATCACTATTCCTTGAACGCATTTCGAAGAAAACATCTGGATCGACTCCTATGGAAGGTTATCTATTTATAGTTTGTTTCTAGGACTAAACACCATTTCAGTTTGTTAGTTGAGTTCTTGTTCAATGATTTCCTACAGTGCAAAAGTGTAAAGAATACGGTAGGTTATTAGGTACTTCCGAATTTCAAAGTCTTTAATTAATGTATATGACATGTTTGAAGAGTAAACCAAGAACGTTATGAGTATAGAGCATGTCCGCAAATATGGTGTCTTCATAAGAAAGCGGCGGAACTGTCGACTTACGACACGGCTATTACGCATTTGTCGTAATTTCTTATGACTGTAGAGCGCGAACTAACAACTCCACTTGAGACAAACGCATTTTTCACTTTTAGTTCTATTCGCTTCTGAGTCATGTTATGAGTTGTTATGCAAATAATTATCATGTAAAATTTTAAAGAAAAAATAATGTGTCAACTAACAAGAACTGTTTTAAAGAATTCCTTCTTTGGCAATCTTAATGTGGTTCTACTTAAATTACCTTGTTCTTATACTCTCTACATTGTTTTATCCAACTTTGGTTTATAGGTTTGAGTATCTGTTAAGATTTTTACATTACTTAAACGTGGACCAGAGAAAAGTCCTTCAGTAAGTGGTTAACAGATTTTTTCATAATTATACAATTAATTTCATTTTCAAAAGTAATTTTGAAGTCTCAATTATTCATTTATTCTACCTACGTAGGTGCATACCTAACCGTAAATGCAGAGGCGTATTCGACTCTTTTGGTAATTATAATTTAGTCCAACTCACGTAATACGGCGCACGGCACGACGGCCTAAAGCTGTCATCCGCTTTAGGACTCTTGGGGAATTAATGATGGAAAAAAATAGTAGTACTCTAATTGAAAGGGTAAATAAGAAGGTGTGCCACAGCCACAGCAGAAGTGAGCTACTGCTAGCTAGCCCACCCCAGTAATAATTCACTTTTATAAAAAAAAACGTGATTTTTATTTCTTTTATAGACCATGCCCTGAACGTATTTTTTTTTACTTTACATTTGAAACTGTGTTGGTTATAAATGACCTAAAACACTGAACGGATACTTAATAAAATATATAAATATACCTACCAAGGTAACTACAACTTGCTAGAAAACTAAAAACAAGAAAAGTCACTAATATGTTTTGTTTTTTTTTTTCACTTTACATTTCGTATCTAACGACGGTAACAACATTTTCTTTATGTGTATTAACAAAGAATTTACAAAGGTAAATATACGAGACGTAATTAGTCAACAAACTTGACAAGCAACATCCGTCCGCTTTCAAACATCAGGTAACAAATGTACCAGGTAGTTTACAAACGTCGGCAGTGTACACTTGTCGCTCAGTGTTCGATGCATTGAAAGCGAAAGTGCAATCAAGTGTGGCTCTGCGTGCAGACCACGCGCCGCCAACTAGCTCATCACACCGACTTTGCTTAAAAGGACAAAGGAAGTCCGCTTCTGTTTTATTGTACCTTATAATTAAAACGCAACCTTATTGCTATGCTTTACTGTGGGTTGAAAATTAAATAGGTTTTCTTACCGGGTCACATTGTACCTCACTTCCTCTAGGTTTAAGCCTCAATTTTTAAAATACAACAGAATTGGCTTTTACCTATGCTTCCTTCTCTGTGACTACCTATGCCTGAAAAAGTTTTTACAACATTGAGTGAAAAGTGCCTTGCCTTCTCTTCATTGAGAGCTCCATTGTTAATAATTATATTGTCTCTTCAAAATTCTGATCAGCGTTTTTGATTTTTATGAATAGAGACCCACCCAGTAGCACTTAAATTGAAGTGGGTATCGGTTGGTTAAGGGGTTCACCACTTGAGCACGAATTTTGGCAGTTTTTTGACCTTTTCAATTTGGAGACAGAGCTCCAGTATTTTAAGGTAATTAATTAAGCAACTTTAATAATAATATGTAAACAAAGCATAGGTACCACATTATATTTATCGTATTAATTTGTAATAGACTCATACTGCATCCATATTTACAATTGTGAGTTGGGCGGGCGGCAAGTAGGGCGAGACGCGAAAAGCTTCGTCTGCCAGTAGAGGTCATCGCCCTGCGAGCCCTGCCCATGAACGCAATTGTGAGGGATGCTCCACACTATTATTATCGATAAACCTTGTCAAAAAATATCATATGTTGTAATAAAAAAATATTTATGATTTCATAGTTCATTGCCTCTATTTTAGTTGTACAGCGCCCTCAATCTCGTGAAATATCGAAAATAGCCAATAATTGTTGAACCAAGAAATATTGGAGTTTTCCTAACTTAAGTACAGTTAGACAACTAAGAAAAAAAAACACAACATTATCATTTCACTTTTGTTAGTAGTATGCACATGCTTAGACATAGTTCTTCTTAAGCTTGTTATTCGTAGATTTTTTTCTTAGTTTGATCTCGCATCGTTTCGAACATACCAACCGGATGAATGCACAATCCGCTCTTATGGAAGTTATGTTCGACTGACCTAATAATCCTTTTTTAGACCCATTAACCGCATCCATAATAAGCGATGGGTCTCGCCTTCTCGCTCGGTAGTATTCTTCATAATTTAGAACCACAGAATGAATAAAAGTATCACTATCAATTCGTTTTGTTTGTGATGATAGTATTGAAATTATGCCAATCTTTATATTATGATAAAAAAATACGTAAATGTACTATTATTATTATGTAATAAGACATTGTTACAAAACAATGCTATAAGAATATTTTTTGTCTAGGGGCTAGTGTCACCAGTTCCTGATAAAGTTTTAGATATCGAACAGATTGAAGTTTCAGATAAAAGAACAGTGAACGACGATATCTAATGAGCAATTCTATATATATAATCTGAATCTTAGAAATGGTTCCAACGGTTTTCATGCATTTAGTATACAATGGGTTTTACTAAACCTTCTTTTTAATTTACCTTTCCTACTTATGACGGTTCTAGTAAAACAGGAGTTGTAATTAGCGGAGTTACAGCCTGGTAAACTTTAAAATGGTTTCCCTTCGGTTGAATTAAACGATCTGATGAAACGGAAAAAATAATCATTATCCGTAATACAATCATCCAAAACTATTACTGAATGCCAGTCTAATTAAAATAGTACCTAACAGTACACAAGTACATAGAAATATGGTTCCCAAGTTACTTCTATCATTCGCTATCTGCCAGTGAAAGTCCCATCAAAATCGTCAAGCCAGTCCAGAGTATCCGGAACAAACAGACAGACAATTTTTTTTATATAGTAAGTACCGTACTTTAATATGCATTTAGAGAAGAGATTAATTTAAAAGTACCAACAGTCACTTCAATTTTATTTGCATAGATTAATCCCATTGATGAGTGGGTAGTTAAGAAGCAGTATGAATTCAAATAGAGAATAAGTTTACCAAATTCGTTAATTATGTTACGCATTAATAAGTGTGAACAAGTGTAAGTTGACAAGATCCAATATTTTTTTTTTTATTAACTGTGTGCACCGAAAATACCTTTGTGCAAACAACACTTGTACACTCTATGATACATAAAAGTGTGTACATAGTGATAAACTTGCTATCATGCTTCAAGAGCTGTTATAGATAACTGTAGCATTCCAATTTGAAGGTGTGCCTTACCGCTGACGATAGACCTTGAAGTCGGTACAAATGTTTCTTTATATTTTACCTTAGGGCTTTTCCTTTTCATTAGATAAATTGTCAGCTAGCAATAAATTTCGTTAAGGGCGCGTTTACGATTCGTACAAAATTATGCTTTTTTTCGGTGCAATTTGTAACTAAACTAAACAAATTGAATATAACAAAGTACTAACACTTATAGATTAGTTCTTCATCTTCAAATCCGAGGGACAACTTTTTTGGAAATTGTATTTTTTTATATTGTAAAAACGATCTTCCGTAACCATTTTCCACAGTATTTACGATATCGGGTTGAGTTTTGGTACATTTTTGTTCTACAATCAACCTATTTTAGAATTTCTAAAAATAATGTAAGAAGGCATATATAGTCAATTATAAATCCGAGGAAAAAAATAGTATAAAAGTGTCACAGAAAGTCGCAGAAAAAATAACAACCGGAGCTTATATTTTCTCATATTTTGCCATTACGGATGAATCGTAGTCGATTGCAATAAGGGTTATTTTATTTTTTTGAACCTCTTTTGATTTATCGCGTAAAAATTTCGTAATCTCAGTCTGCGCTCAGCCGCCGTCATGAGTGGACACTGTGTCGCCTGTTTGCATTAGCTCTTGTTGAAAAGATCGCTCTTCGAATTCAATATATTCGATAAACCAGAATAGGTTGATACTTGACAACGTTAGATTATTTTTAACCGACTTCAAAAAAAGGAGGAGGTTTCTTCTATTTACAGATTTTTATAACAATATTTTAGTTTGCTAAAACTAAGTAGTATTGTGCGAGTTCGGGCTCGATTGATGAGACATTACCTCCTACTTAGGTGGAGTGACCTGAAGGTGTACTATGGTGACTGCTTTTCTAACTTCTAGACGAGTTGACATAGTCTAATCGAGTTTGGGCTCATTTTGTTAGTTATGATGAGACCTTACCTCCGGACTACATGGAGTGACTTGAAGGTGTACTTCGGTGACTGCTAGTGGAACTCCTAGACGAGTTGACATAGTGTTACCGAGTTTGGGCTCATTTTGTTAGTTATGATGAGACCTTACCTCCGGACTATATGGAGTGACCTAAAGGTGTACTTCGGTGACTGCTAGTGGAACTCCTAGACGAGTTGACATAGTCTTACCGATTTTGAGCTTATTTTGTTAGTTATGATGAGACCTTACCTCCGGCTTAGATGGAGTGACCTGAAGGTGTACTTCGGTGACTGCTAGTGGAACTCCTAGACGAGTTGACATAGTCTTACCGATTTTGAGCTTATTTTGTTAGTTATGATGAGACCTTACCTCCGGCTTAGATGGAGTGACCTGAAGGTGTACTTCGGTGACTGCTAGTAGAACTCCTAGACGAGTTGACATAGTCTTACCAAGTTTGGGTTCATTTTGTTAGTTATGATGAGACCTTACCTCCGGACTACATGGAGTGACTTGAAGGTGTACTTCGGTGACTGCTTGTGGAACTCCTAGACGAGTTGACATAGTCTTACCGAGTTTGGGCTCATTTTGTTAGTTATGATGAGACCTTACCTCCGGACTACATGGAGTGACCTGAAGGTGTACTTCGGTGACTGCTAGTGGAACTCCTAGACGAGTTGACATAGTCTTACCGATTTTGAGCTTATTTTGTTAGTTATGATGAGACCTTACCTCCGGCTTAGATGGAGTGACCTGAAGGTGTACTTCGGTGACTGCTAGTGGAACTCCTAGACGAGTTGACATAGTCTTACCAAGTTTGGGTTCATTTTGTTAGTTATGATGAGACCTTACCTCCGGACTACATGGAGTGACCTGAAGGTGTACTTCGGTAGCTGCTAATGGAACTCCTCGACGAGTAGAACTAGGTGTGCCGAGTTTGGGCTTGTTTTGTTATTTATGATGAGACCTTACCTCCAGACTAGATGGAGTGACCTGAAGGTGTACTTCAGTTCCATTAGCAGTTACCGAAGTACACCTTCAGGTCACTCCATCTAGTCTGGAGGTAATGTCTCATCAGAACTAACAAAACGATCCCAAACTCGGTAAGACTATGTCAACTCGTCTATGAGATCCAAAAGCAGTCACCGAAGTACACCTTCAGGTCACTCCATCTAAGCCGGAGGTAAGGTCTCATCATAACTAACAAAATAAGCTCAAAATCGGTAAGACTATGTCAACTCGTCTAGGAGTTCCACTAGCAGTCACCGAAGTACACCTTCAGGTCACTCCATTTAAGCCGGAGGTAAGGTCTCATCATAACTAACAAAATAAGCTCAAAATCGGTAAGACTATGTCAACTCGTCTAGGAGTTCCACTAGCAGTCACCGAAGTACACCTTTAGGTCACTCCGTGTAGTCCGAAGGTAAGATCTCATCATAACTAACAAAACGAGCCTAAACTCGGTAAGACTATGTCAACTCGTCTATGAGATCCAAAAGCAGTCACCGAAGTACACCTTCAGGTCACTCCATCTAAGCCGGAGGTAAGGTCTCATCATAACTAACAAAATAAGCTCAAAATCGGTAAGACTATGTCAACTCGTCTAGGAGTTCCATTAGCAGTCACCGAAGTACACCTTCAGGTCACTCCGTGTAGTCCGAAGGTAAGATCTCATCATAACTAACAAAACGAGCCTAAACTCGGTAAGACTATGTCAACTCGTCTATGAGATCCAAAAGCAGTCACCGAAGTACACCTTCAGGTCACTCCACCTAAGCCGGAGGTAAGGTCTCATCATAACTAACAAAATAAGCTCAAAATCGGTAAGACTATGTCAACTCGTCTAGGAGTTCCACTAGCAGTCACCGAAGTACACCTTCAGGTCACTCCACCTAAGCCGGAGGTAAGGTCTCATCATAACTAACAAAATAAGCTCAAAATCGGTAAGACTATGTCAACTCGTCTAGGAGTTCCACTAGCAGTCACCGAAGTACACCTTCAGGTCACTCCATGTAGTCCAGAGGTAAGGTCTAGTCATAACTAACAAAACGAGCCCAAACTCGGTGAGACTGTCAACTCGTCTAGGAGTTCCATAAGCAGTCACCGAAGTACACCTTCAGGTCACTCCAGCAAGTCCGGAGGTAAGTACCTATTACATAGAAATGAGAAAATATAAAAAACTTTCAAAATATCAATTTAGGCAAGTTGACATTTATACCTGCCGCTATCCGATTTGCACTTGTTTGTGTAACTTGTGTCAACGTAGTAATTCGATTCTGTACCTATCAATTTTGCAAACGCGTCCTTAACAGAACTCCCTGGCGAATATAAAAGTTTCTAAAACTGCTATAAATGAAAGGTCGGGGAAAAAACATGAAATTAATATTTTTAAGTCGTATGTGAAATACTAATTGTATCTTTGCCTAGGTAGGTATATTGGATAAAATATTTATTTAAGAGCAATATTAAAGAACAGACTACTACCATTAAATACAAAACAATGATCTTAAACTTAAGTGAAACATTCTATTTAGACTAGATGGATTCTGGTTTCATTATGTGCTTCTTTGACAGTAGATGTTTCGTCTTCTCTTGCAGTTGCCGTGCCCAACAGGGTCCATAATTGTTTCTTGTAATAAGTTGTTAACACCTTTATGTACATTATGGAGTGCAATAAATGATAAATAAAATAAAATAAAAAATAAATAAACAAAATCTTTGTACTCCTTTTTACGAAAATAATGCGAACGGAGAAGTATGAAATTAAGAAAAAAATATGGTTGAGTTTTGACCACTGGGAGACCACTAAGGAGTCTATTATAAAATTGTTAAACCTGAATCTCTAATGTAAGTTTCTTAGATTTACAAATATAACAACACAACAGAATAAATAAATATTTTCATTTAAAACCAATCCAACCATACTTGGGACGATAGCGGTTCACATCAGCAGCCTTTGAAGGTCCACTGATAGACTTAGGCTTCTCCTTACGAAGAAATAGCGGTTATTCCTTTTAACTTATAATTTTTTTACTACAATGTACCGAATGCTATAACTGTTTTCAATGAAATCAAAACACCGCATTACACACTACAACCTAAACTACTATTATGTTCAATTACTAACTACATAATGCGATTGGATTGCTTCTGTTAATACGAATATTATTGGCAACTGTTAAACTTCGTCATTCATAAAAACATTTTATTTAAACTTTGTGGTGATATAATGTGGAATATCATTATTATTCAGTAATAGGTAAGTAGTGTCCTTGCGTTCATACGTGGGGTCGTCCCCTTCATCGAATTGAACCCTTTCCTATTCACACCCTAGTTATTTAAAATGAACGTTAATGTGTAACGACAGAATATTATTTGTCTGTACCAAATGAACAGTAATTTGCATTTTGTAAAAGGATTAGCACTTTTAATATAGACAACTGTTCTGTTTCTTTGATGAAATTATGAGCCTAATCCATAATCTGGTAGCACTCTATATTATTCCTGTAATAGCACTTAAAAGAAAGTGGACTAAAATAGTTTATAAAAAGCATCTATTAAAACAATAACGTGCTACTAGTTTTATTGGTCTTATTAAGAGCATGACTGACGAAAGACGCGCTGTTCATCTTCTTTGGTCGAATCAGTTAACCCCTCCACAGAGCACACGGGAAAATTGTATGTTGTATTTATAACTGTCATCAACTGTAATAACTGATTCATGTGCGCCCGCATGAGGAAGTGGCTTATTGATTGTGTCACGGAGGGATCACTCGTTACATGTTGAAATGTTGAATGGTAAGTCGTAGCCGCCACGTTAAAAGATTTAAATGCTTACCTTGAGTAAAGCTGTGCGTTGGTCCCTTTATTTATGTTAGGTCAGGTCAATGTATATCGACGCTGTGAATTGTTTATTTTTACTCGCCTTAAATACGTTAAGCTGACATTGGGAGCGATTGATTTGATGCTTCTTGAATGTTGACTGAGTTTCTTGATAGCTGTTATGATTTTTCACTGTTGTGAAATATGTAGGAAGCTTCGAGATATGAGATAGACGTAACTATTCTTCTTTCTCTAACTTTAGTTTGATACCAATGAATGAGTCATTACTAATTGTATGTGTATACATTGGTTACCATGTAAATACCAGGTTATGGAATAGCCCTAAAAGTGAGTGACTTGACTTTGTGGCTGGGATTTATTCCTGGCCAACCTTTGCCGGTGGTTTCGTCCGCTTGGTGGTCGACATCAGACATCGTAGAGGATAAAGTAATGAAACAATAAAGTAAATCAATAAGTTACAAAATATATTATTCTCTAACTTGCATCTCTTAAAGATTAGTTTGAAAAATTAAATCGGGAATAACGTTTTTTATCACTTTTAATATAAGTTTGAAAACGTTACTACTAAAATTAACAAAACTTCATGTAAATTTCCAACCCCAATTTTGCAATACGTCACATGCTGCTAGACCCGGTGGTTTCAGCTATGTTTTGATCGATCTGTCAGTGAATCAGTCTGTTAGTTTCTTCTTCTACAGATATAGATAACATGTTTCTGATTTTCACATACTTAGACACTAAAGAAACAACAGGCCTAAAGAGGCCTAAACTCCTTTTGTCTGTAGATTCTGTTTGCCCAAATATACATTTATTTCCAGGCTGTTCACATTGCATATTCACTTATGATTCGAGTATTTCTTGAATTTAATTAAAATTAGAACATAATATTTCTATTGCCACGTAAAATGATCTGCCACTTGCCATTAAAAATTTATGAGCTATAAACATCTAACCCTACTACAATACGCGTGCACGTGCTATGGATATCGTATAAGTAAAGCAATAATATCTTCTGTATCATTATGGCTGGCGAAAATAACCCTTCTGTTAGATTGTTTAATGGTCACGCCTGTTTCATAATGATTGCCTAAATCGTAAATCAGATACAAGAAATGGCGCTATAAACTGATACTGCGATTGAAGTTTTAGTTTATTTTTAAATGGAATCAGGAAAATACTTTTACGCCAACTAGTTGAAAACTTGAAAGCGTAAAGTAACAAGACTGTGAGTTACTAAGACAGTTCAAGACAGATAAAAGTTGCGAATGTTGTTATTTTCTGACCATATATATACTTGCGAATGGTGTTATTTTCTGACCATATTACCTAATTTGCCTTCAAACTCACATAAGCCAACTACTTATACTTTAAAGCATAAAGGAACAAAGCAGTCAGTGACTAAAAAAGTTCCAGACAGTTAAAGGCTGAGAAAATGCAGCTATTTTTACACATGTTACCTAATTTATTTGTCCTCAAATGACAAAATTGTTGATTAATATTTGTTAAAAGTTTGTCATTATACATGAAAGAAACTTTTGACCAATGTTAAAGTTTAAATGCATTTCTATAGTAAAGTCCCAACATAAGATCAGTTGCACAACAAACTTCACATTAATAATGTACCCGTGCAGTTTATAACTGCGTTGTACACCGATCCAATTGACACAGTTTGAATGTATGCCGTACTTATAGAGCATTTATTACTTATACCAACATTATTAGTACGTCATGATAGTTATTGGAACTCTAATGTAATAAGTATGTATGTATCAATTTCTAGTAAAAAAACTCTAGCAATTGGTCTTAAAATTTTTTGATAATGAGTGGACGTGGGACGCTTCGAACCGGTCTTTGTGGAAGTTATTAGAGAGAAACACATGTCCATTAGTAGGCATCCTAAGGATGAAATTATGTCGAAGATAACAGTACGAGCTGATGCTTCGTAATGACTAATCTATATAATAATATTATAAAAAAACTAAGTTGGCTTGTGTAGGCCTTAAAAATTCTGCACTGATGAAATTCAAATAATACTGTACACAGACCGCTTCAAAGTTGCTTTTTAACTATTTTTGGCGTTAGTTTTGTTCGTTATTTCTTATCAATACCACTATACTATATACTATACTATAGTGTGTGGCAGGATATTGCTCGTGCTTATGTATCGAGGCCTGGCCTTTAACCTGATTCCAATTAAAAAAGCCTGCTGGCCATATAACGTCCGATGTTGCAATGCCATGTAATTTAGAGAAAAAACAGACCGCTACATCATCATTGTGAAATGCAGTAGGTAGGTATAAGACTGTAATGCCAAATCCTATTTAAAGTCAAAAGCTACGTTCTGCACAGACGTGTATGAAAAAAGAGACTATGACGTCATACTCTGCTATTGTGAATTCATTTGCTTTAAACATTTCGTTTTACGACACTATAAAACATTTATAAACAATAATGAATTCAATTTTTCGAAGGCTTTATATAATACGCATTTATTAAGGAGCATTACATAACTTATTTTAATTGTGGGCTACTTCCTTGTTAATTTCTTAACTGTTTTGTATACCTGCTATTACATGGTTTTCTGACATTTTGGTTGTCCTTGACAATTGACCTCGTGAAACAGCTTAACACGCATGAAGTAGAATTAATCTAATTAGACGAGTTTGAGAAGTTCTGCAAGATACTTACTTATCAAACCATTTTCAGTAGGAAAAGTAGATAATGACACTTTATTAGGTTAGTATTTATAAACTAGCTGATCCACGCAACCTCGTTTACGTCTCCTATTGCCCGTAGCGTAATAATTATTCCCCGTTTTTGAAACGTTTTTCATTGGTGATGCGCTCCTATTGGTCGTAGCTTGATGATATACAGCTTATAGCCTTCGTCGATTAATGTGTTATCTAACACTGAAAGAATTTTTCAGATCGGACCATTACTTCCTGACATTAGAGCGTTGAAGCAAACAAACAAACTCTTTAGCTTTATATTAGTGTATAACATTTATAATATTCCCATATCTCCGAAAGCAACTTACTGTAAACATTATGAAAGGTTAAATTAAACTAGTTGTCACCCTGTGTAGGAAACTCGAACATGATTCATGTTATTTTTTCGTTTTCTACACTTCTCCTCCATATAAACTTTAACTGTGCCTTTCATACTCCTCAGTTCGCATAATTTTCGTAAAAAGGGGCACAGAGGTTTTGCTTCACGTATTAGTCTTATATATAAAATTCTCGTCTCACAGTTTTCGTTCCCATACTCCTCCGAAACGGCTTGACCGATTCTCATGAAATTTTGTGAGCATATTGAGTAGGTCTGAGAATCGGCCAACATCTATTTTTCATCCTCCTAAATGGTAAGTGGGACCCATCCTTAAAAAAAAATATGGCAAAACGACGTTTGTCGGGGCAGCTAGTATTATATAGATTTGTTTTTAATGAACCAACTTGTTAAAGCGCCACGAACTGGCATGTACTAAAAAGTAAAATGATTCTTTAAAAAAACATATTTTAATTAGCATTCGATAAGAGTAATTTAACCACAGTCGACTTAGCAATGTACCCGGAATGCAATTTCGTTAATTAGCTTTAAAATATGGTTTGAGTCAAGTTAGCAGATTCGTTTTTCGTGTTTGCTTTTAGTAATATAAGATTATAGCTTGATTATATTTGCTTTTTTGAAAGAGAGATAACAATGACGTAGATCAAACATGGGACTTGCGCATGCCTAAATGATAAAATTTATACGTCGATATAAAACTGAAGTACTCTTGAATTTCTGTATCTAGTTTCATATGAATCAAATGATTGTCGATCGGACTTAAGAAGATTCTACACAAATAAAATCTGTTTGTAATTTGTTGTCTTTCTATCTGTTTCTACCAACTAATCTCTGGTACTACTCGACCGATTTTAACGTTACTTTCACTGGTAGGCAGTTGATGATTTAAGGAGTTACTTAGGCTATTTATATTTAACACGAGCTTCGTCCCGCAGTGCAGTTAGTAAAGAAGTGTTGAAGGAGTTTGATTTTTAGTTAACCAGAGCTATTTTTTACCCACTACGGCAAAGCCAAATGAGGGTTATGATTTTGACAGGCTATGTTTGTATGTATGTTCATTTGTTCCCTCATAGCTCCTTAACTACTCATTAGAACTAGACAAATGAGTATCATTAGAAGCGTCGTGATTGTCCGCTGGTTATAGGTTATATGACGTGTCACTGAATCTAATATGGCGCCCTCTAGCCGACGTTAAGTACTGTATTAAAAAAAAATTGAGATAAATATGCAGTGTTTGTATCTTGTACATTTCAAAAGTACATATATTAATAGCATTTGCTCGTGACTTTGTCTGTATTTATTCGATAATTGTGGTATTTCTATCATACCTATTTAAAATATGATTTGCCAAGAAAATAGTATTATAGAGGCACCGATACATTTTAAATAAAAAAAAGTAAAAACTAAAACCCAACTACGACAAAAAAACGACTCTGAAAACGCTTTTGAAATGTGTTCCTAAGTGTCAAAAGCCGTAGTCCATTTAGAGTAATGTACCATAGTCCATAACACTTTAATAACGCGTGACTACGGCTTTTGAAACTTGTTTCATGCTTTTTTAAAATAGTTTTTTGTCGTAGTTGGGTTTTAGTATTTACTTTTTTTATATTAGTCATACTATTTTTAATTTAATGTATCATTATTATAGTAATCACTATTTGTTGTAGCAATAGATCAAAGTAATCATTTGCATTTATGAAGCCAGAGATACAGAGAAAGTCGTAACTTTTATCCAGAAAAGCAGAATTTCTGAGGCGAAAATGAATGGAAAATCACTTTTACGAGCCACGGCGACGTCGGGTCCTTATTTAGGTTCCTCATTTCGTTTCGAAATTCTCAGAGAGTATTCTTAGGTAAAATGTGAAATTTGGAATAATTACCTACTGTTTATATTGAGACGAAAATGTAAAAAGATAAAATTCGGGAACAATGTGTTATATAAATTTGAAAAGAAAAATATATTAATGCAGGCATACAGCTTCCACCACCAGACGAACGTTAAAATTCATTAATATAGCAATATAAGGTAAACTCATTATTAAACTTTAAAAAGGTTATCTAAAAGATTTTGAACATAGACTTAAATTAAAACTTTTGAATTGCGTGGACTTTAAAAATGATTAGGTACACGTATGCAATTTAATAATATTTGGTGACATCACTATTTATGATTTATAAAATTCTGTTCTAATAAATTAATTGTATCAATAAGAGAGGTTTACAGTACACCGCACGTGTCAACATTATCATCAGAATGTATCATCCTCTATAAATCGGTTAACGTGTTTCTTTCGATAAAATAATTTATATTATACACAACAACGCCTTTGTTCAGGCAACTTAGTCATGACGATTTATATTTTTCATTTTCATCGTATTGTTTGTCAATACAGTATTAAATAACAATATGCTCATAACATTATACTGTAATAAGTTTATACAGGCGGCAAAAATTTGACTTAAAACTTTCGGAAAAGAAACAAAATATATTTACACTACTGTAGATATGTAAAAAAGTTTCCAGTGCTTCTACAATATGTATGTTCTGAATAGACAGTAGACACTTTGTATGAGTTCACTGAGCCCAGAGCGTGGAAGAACACTAGGAACTAGCGAGCAAACTATTCAAAGGCGTTTCATCTCTTCAAATTAAGCTTTACGTGTGTTTTTATACACAGGAAAAATATTTTTATTCTTAGTGGCTTGGGTTCTCTAACAAATTTCTCTTTAAATTAATTCCTCTTGGTAAATGGATAATAAATAGACAAAGGAATGTATTAGACTAAAAATGGGTTTACTAAGACAATTTAATTGTCTCTATCACTATGAAGCTTCTGACTGAGATTTTTACGTAACTTCATATACTTATATGTAAAACCTGATGCTATATCCACTGTACTGAATTTCTGCTCTGGGCTGCCAAGTAAAAAGCAGTTCAGAATTCCGACAGTTTAATTTCGAGATTTAGATCTTGAAGATATTTTTGTTCGCTGTATCGATATCTTTATTAACATACATGGGAAATATGTATACTTTGTAGTCAATTTCTGCCGTTTTATTTTAGCAGCCGCTTTGTTTCTAAGGCTAGTAGCATGATGTTACCTAGCGGCTTGCTTAATTAATTCTCCATCCAATACAAAAACAATTCAAATGCTCTAATTTATTTGCTTTCTTAAAATTAAATTACAAGACTTATTTTCTTTAACTACGTACGGCTAACCTCACCTTTTATCTTAATTAATTATTCTTAGGCAGGGCAGGTTTCCTTGACTTATATTACGAGACTGACGAAGTGGAATAAACGAGGTGGCAGCCTTCAACTAGAATGACGTCAATTGTTTCAGCAAATATATCCCGAAACAGCCTTGTAACACCGAGCTAGATGGAGCTAAAAATACCTGTAGGTCAAGGGTCAAATTATGGTGTTTGACTGGCCTTTAGCGTGAACGATATTGCTAGCAAATATTGATTGATGGTGTTTTCTCTTTTGCCTTATTGATTGTTGTATATTTATATCTACCTCTCAATTTAAAGACCAGGCCCTAAATTTTTTAAAAACATTAACCTTTTAGATATTAATGTCCGTGTGGAGATAGATTGAGAATACTGCGTGTCATCCCATGGATGTAGTAGGAACCTACAAAAACAAATTATATACCACCCCGTCTAGTAAGGGTAGTAGTAGAGTAGTAGATCGAAAATTTATTTCCAAAGAAGGCCTACATCCATCTGTGTGTTATTTATTAAAGGCTGTTGATGCTGTTAAAATTATAAGTGATGAGAATGTGGAAGTATATAACTAAAAAACAAGCTATTAGATAGTCCCCTTATCTTTAAGGTATTTGACACTTTAACCTTCATTAAGACTCTTTAGAGGCTTATCATTGTAATAATTTAGATACTTAACAAGGTTGTTCCACTTAGGCACGCGTAGAATATGTCAGAAAGGCTCTACGATTATTTTTCAATTTCTTAAATAGCCTTGAAAGAAATACTACCTCGTGTAGCTGTGACCTTCAAAGATGGCTGGTTCGATACACACGATTCGTCTATACACTCTATATAGGTATAGTAGATATCCTTTTCAAGGACACTTCCCTTGGGCGGTTGTTTATACAAAAGTTTATCGTGATAGGTACTTGTATTTTATTACCAACTTTTACTTTATAGTAGCAATTATTACCCTCTTCTAATAAAGTTCTAAAAATAGTTTGTTTACTTTTGGGTACACTGCAGCAGTTTGTGGTCGAGCGCCTGTTACAGTGAAAATAATTTTATTACTGTAAATGTTTAGTTTTCATATACCCACACATGATCAAAAGGGTATGCCCCTATCGATTCGATGTTTTCCCGTTTCTCAAATTAAGAATTTACATAACTTGTAAACAGTGCCTAGGAGACGGACAAAGCCAAGATTTTATGTTACAAAATACACGTAGAGGAACTAATTTAGGTATGTGATTATTTGATTTGTAATTTAAAACACAATAATTTAATTCCATACACTGCATTACTTTTCGTAATTTGCCTGGTCATCATGTTTCTCTCGACCAGTTAGTACAAATAGAATACATATACAAATTTGACACTTAGCCTCAGTTAGGTATATTTACTAGTTACGTAAATCTTTGAAATTTAGTCATTATATTAGTGTATTATTATTCTATGAGTGTCGACATTGAAATTTATTGTTTTGCCAAATCTAAAACCAGTTGGTCACTGAATGCCATGTCATGATGGCACACTTCAATGGAACTAACAGGTTTTGTGTCAAATCGCATGTAACAAAAAGTCGTAACACGGACTTAAACTTTAATAATACAGGTTTAATTACAACTTCAAATGTTAAAATACATTTTAAAGAAATGTTTGTTGTGTGCATGTGTGTGTTATAATTAATGTCAAAAATTATGTTCAAACTGTTTTGTACTTAATTTTCTTGCATTTTTATTTAAGTCAAATGCAATTAAGGCACGAAAATTTAGTTTGTGTTTTAGTAAAATCATTATAACTTAGATAACCTGACACACATCTTCTTAGCCTTTAGTTAATATTCTCAAGATTATTTAAGCTCGGCTACCCAATTTCGAATGGTATTCAATGTTTTGCTTTTAGATGTTCACTAGTATTTACTGGAATTCGTTTTCTTATTATTATTTACTTATCCATTCGATCGTTCGATCGATCAATATTATCGTTTAATAATTTTAATCGATAATTTTGATTAATGAAAATATGCGGCTCTGTTTTACGATCTGATTTAGATAATATTCAAAAGAACTTGCAACCGCAGCTATACTATCATAATTTATTCTGTGTAGGTACCTACCTCTAAGCATGGAAAAAATAACTCTTATAATTAGTAGAGACATTAATTTATAGTAGGGTACTTTTGTAATTTGGAGGTACTAAGGTACTTTACCTACTTTATGTAGGTAGACACTGGTCTACACTCAAATCTTATCTCTTAAAGTCTTAATATTACCTAGCCATATATACGCCGAAACCAAATCTTCCATATTTGACCTAGAGAAATTTTGAATGTTGTTTTTAGAGAAAATATTACAAGTAATATTTATTGCTGAAAAGCTCAGGTCAAATACAAGTTGTTGTTGTTTGTACGATACTGACGCAAAGTAGAGTAGTTTATAGCATAGTTAGTGCGTTACGCGTGTGTTTACTTGGAACTACGCTACTTTTTTCTGCATCAACAAGAACAAGGCGGTGCGTTATCTACCTTTTTTTATTTGATCTTAGCTGAAAAGCAACAATAAAGACAAATGTTTTGTAATGCTGGTGACATATCATGTTGAAAAGAATTAAAGTCGTTTTAAGTCATTTTTTCTAATATTTTTTCGAAAACAAACTGTACAGACCTCGTTAAAAATATATACAACTTGTGTATAGTATAGATTGGAATTGGCGTTTTTGTAGTTAGGTATATTGTTCCATACTCGGTCTATCTAAATTTTTTTAAGAAGTTACCATTAAGTGAACATGTTTTTAAATGTGAACTTTAAGTACACATGCGCTAAAACGGTAGCGATAACTTGAAATTCATTTTCTCAAATATCGATCTGCGCATAGAAAGATATCATTATGTATTGTCTACTTACGGCACTGACATGACAGGTATCGACATGATAGGTATTTATAATGTTTTCGATACATCAGACTACATGGATGGCGTAGTCGTCTAAGCAGTCATCATCATCATCGTCTTCTTTAACAGTCCATTGCTCTAACAGGCCTCTCCTTAGAGTTTTGGCCTACTATACTACCTCGCAGCTAGTTTCTGTTGTGGGTTGAAAGCCCACATTGGACAACACTTTGCCTGATTCATAAGTTCTTGTTGTAGCTCGTCTATGTTTCTATAAGTCCCCTGCGTTATATTATTATTCCTAGTGCAGGAGTTACCTGTTTAAACGTAATCACAAGAACCTAACCTAACATCGTCGTTGGTAAACATATTTACTTTATTTAAATCAGAATGTCTGCGATCTGACCCGGCCGCGTTACGACTTTCTTAAGCTAGCCGAAGTACGCTAGGCTCACGAAACTATAGACGCAATTTGTCAGACAAGAAAAGGTCTAACTGGTTTTTATCTGTGTCCGAGCTGTTCCGACGCAATGAGGAAACGGATTAAAATCGTACTTGTTATTATATCGACTTAAAGTTGCGTAATTGAACTATCTTATGCAATTTCTCTGGCTGCTAATGTTAAATGTCCTAAGATGCTATTGACATAAATCTTGAATACTTATGCTATATATACTACTATATATACCTTATGTTTGTATCACACCTATATTGAGTTACCTACCGCCTCATATTTTTACATCACTCAAAAGTTGACTGGCAGAGAATGCCCCATGGCATTAAGTCCGCCTATATACAATATGTGCATTAAGTTTAAATAAATAAAATACTATGATTATTTTGTACCTATCATACAATCGATAATCAACAGGAATTAAAACGTTAATAACTAATTTGCCTATATAATTTATGATAAATTAATAGTTTGTCGGCTAAGTAAGAAGGATAAACTGTAAATAATTGTATTGTTCGAGTGATGGGAGGGGTATAAGTAGTTAGCAAACGCTGAACATCTGCCAAGTTACTTAATTAATAATATAATTTGTTCAAAAACGTATGGATTAAATAGGCGAAAATAATGTAACATTACACATACTTACTTAAAAAAAGCTTTTGTTACTTGTAATTAAATAAATTAAATTAAAATTATTTAATAACTACCTGACCTGGCAAACTTCGTACCGCCATATTTCCTATATCTATATCTATAAAAATAAATAAAATTGGAGTGTCTGTTTGTAATATTAAAATAACCGCTTTTTAATTAATGCACATGTATGTACACACGATACATATACCAAAAATGTAGTTAAAAAAAATTTGGGTCTGTCTGTCGGTTTTTCCGGGTAATCTCTGGAACGGCTGGACGAATTTTTATGGGATTTTCACTGGCAGGTAGCTGATGATCCAGGGAGTAACTTAGGCTACCTTTTTTTGTTTTTTTTTGTTACTCGCGGTACAACAATAACCGCGGGTAACACCGCGGGGTTCAGCTAGTTTCCAAATAAAATTGGTTTAGTATTTATGCCCGATTCAGATTCCAACTGGTATTGTGCTGTCGCGGACTAAAAAATATGAAACTGTCGGTTTTCTTTTAATTCAATTTGATACAAATTTTGTCCTGAAAATATCAAACGCATTAATATAAGAATTATCCAATTTAGTGCAGTCGATTGAAAGTTATGAGCGTACATACATTTCGGTGATTCATTATTATTTATATTGATTTAACATATTCTTGTATACCTAAGTATTTAAGCAAGAGTAAAAATTTGTTTTAACGCTTTTAGAGATAATTACATTAAATCTCATACATTCAAAGGAACACAGCTCACAGGCGATGTAGAGGTGAATTGTATTGTATTCAGGCGGTGTTTTGTTTCTTATACATTCATCATCATAATCTCAAGAAAGATGTCCACGTCTGGTCATACCCTGCTACTGCTCATACATTAAAAAATATTCTATCACCTACTAAATTATTTTCAATTAATTAATAATAATAATTCTTATATTACGAAATAATGCTAGTCACAGTATAAAAACACAAAGCTCATTGATTCTACCTAATCAGATGTAAAACACGAAACAAACCTGATAACTGTTATCTATAAGTGGCTAACGTTGTGCGTTATTGCTTCACAGTTTCCTTCTACCGTTTCGACACAATCGTAAAAATCGCAATTATGTAATTTGGCATGAATTTTAAGTGATACTGCTTGCTAACACATCGGTGTGATAACGGCCGTAAAAAGCCAGATTTAAGTTTGACTATTAATAGGTTAATATGTTCAGGCAAATTAATGGCATTGCATAGGTACGTCAAATTATCTCTTGTTTTTCTTTTTCTCACTGAGCGGTATTCCCGTTAACTATTTTTCTTAAGTAGCTACATCCTTACTTATAACTAGCTGAACCCTGAGGCAAAGGTAGTCTAAAAAAGTAGCCTAAGTTACTCCTTATATCATCAGTGAAAGTCTCGTCAAAATCGGTCCTACCGTTCCAGAGATTAGCCGGAACAACCAGACAGACAGACAAAAATTTTAAAAGGAATTATTTTGGTACCGTGTGTACATACAAATGAATTGAGTTAAAAGCGGTTTTTTTATATTACAAGCAGACACTCCAATTTTCTTTATTTGTATAGATGAATAGATGTAATGATTCATTGGGCACATGAAATAATTCTCTAGGACGATTAACTTTCATTACATAACACACAATGAACGTGTTGCTTTCTTTTATTTCAAAATATTTTACAAGTTTTACAGATAATATGCAAGTACACATTGAAATACTTTTATAGATATAGAATAAGATAATGTGTTTTCATTTTTCATTTAATAATAATAATATTTATTCTCTTAAAAATGTTTACAAAATTGTTGTTCACATGTATGTACAGACTAGACAATAGGGTACACCACCCATACGATAGCACAATCAATATTATAATATTAGTTATATAACACATCAATATACCTAAAGTGTATGTTGTTAAACAATGTGAAAGTTATAAGTAGAATCTATAATTTGTGGTACCGTACCCCATTGTAGGGCCAAAAGCTACGAACAGCATCCACAACCGAACTAGGTGAAACCTGTGTTTCAGCATGTGGCGCCACTCCCCTTAGGATTTATTACAAGACTAGTCTATTAAGTAAGATTAGGGAAAACAAGTATTCTAAGGCTAAGTTTGTGTAAATGATCCTCTCTTTGTGTATAGTGAAAGTGTACGAGTCTGAGTGTGAGAGGGTGTGTTGAAAACTTGAAATTTTTAACTGAATATTTAATTATGGTTACCTAACAAAACAAAATGTGCAAAGTAGATCCGTCATCGCAACACCGTCAGGAGATTCTCCGTTTCACGGTAATCCAGGCCTTGCAACCAAGACGTAACCTTTTTTTTACATTCATTTCTATTCAAGCTATAAATCGAAATTTCTCTATTTACTCTGTTAAAGATGAATGGACCCAGAAAACAGTAGAACCGCCCAATAAATGATGTGCGAAAAGATCTTCCCGCCTCACAGACCCTGCCTCTGCGGCGGTTTTTGTCCTTATGAGGATCATAAGGGAGTTCATCATACTGTTTCATAATTAGATCAACTAAAAATAATTGCCTAACCGTAAGAACTTCACATAGTTCATACAGTTGTTTTGTTGGAAATAAAATAGGTCGAAAAGTGCTGACTTTAAGAATGGCTCGTTGTGCGATTTCTACACGTTTGATGTTAATATCGTATTTGTTAATCTATAGAGTCATTGTTCTTAAAGAACATCAACCCTACACGTGACTTCAATAATCCTTGTCGTTGTAAGGTGGGTGGGAGCAGTTCTTTTAAAAGAAAATGTGGTTCATGAAAGTTTTATCATCTTTTACTAAATTTATTCCTTTCTGCAAGAAACAGACCCACAATAGTGTCTAACCATATTCAGAGTCTGCCGCACCAGAGCTAGTCAGTTTTATAATCTCTTCTTGCTTTATTTAACCTTCTCGCGTTCAGTTTTTATTTTAACAATGAACTATAAATGAGTAAACATTTAATTTATGTATATCTACTATTTGCACATATAAATTATTTCCGTCCGGATAAGCTTTGAAAATGAGGTCGTCGCTTGAGATAACGAGAATGTTTTAAAAAGTTGGATGGCAGATTGCGCTCCCCTAGAAAAATTTATCATTTGGATGTTACCCTGCTATTTCCCTCGAAGAGAGTGAGATGGCTCGACACTCGACTTTCTTATTAACCTGAACTCAGAGGGCTCACAATCACACTACTGACGTATTCCGATCGTAAATGGGGTCACAGTCATAAAACAATGCGTCTCGTCTTTTATCTAAAATATTTCCAATACCTACCGCATTCTTTACAGTAAAGAATACATACATATGTCGGTATGGGTGTGTTTAATGGAGCCATTATTGTAAACATTTCGATTATTTTTAATAAAATACATTTTGTCAAAATTATCATTTGTTGTTGACGAAGTTGTTAGTTCAATTTTTAGTCTCTCTATAATGCTAATCTTTATTTGACATAAAATATAAATTACAATAATTTGAGGTCCCTTTCTCCCGTGCTTGGTATTACACCTGTATTACAGGAGCCAATTTGCAAAAGGAAAAGCTATGTTTGAAATTTTCTTTCAATAGTCAACAGTGAAGTCGAAGTGAAATCCTCAAATTATGTTTGTTAATATTAGTGTGCTGTACTGTTTTCAGCGTGTAGTTATTTATTCCTGTTTTTGTTATTGACACAAGACATGATTAATGTCTAACATTAATCATTTCTTGTGTCAATAACAAAAACAGTACATCAAGTAAATTCTAATCCTACTTCCTACTATCCTACCAATATTATAAATGCGAATGTAAGTTTGTTTGTTACAACAAGTTGTGTTCAACAAGTGGTACGCCACTAACCACCACCGATGAATGACAAACAAAATGTAAATTGAAATAAGTCGCAATAGAATATGAACCAGGAAACAAAACTATCTTTGGTATAATGATGAATAATTTTAGTGAATATAATCCTGAACATTGCTACTACCGCGGAAATCAGCCCCCCTAGCCAAGTTGCAAGCGTTCTTCTTTCTGCAATCGTTAACGGCTAAATTCTCGTGTGTCATTGGCTAATACTTTGTCTAAAATTTGCCAATGTCACACGAGAATGTAGGCATTATCAATTGCAGAAAGAAGAACGCTTGCAACTTGGCTAGGGGGGCAGGTCTCAAAATTTAACTTTTTGAGCAACCTTCGAAATAAACTACGAGCCGTATCTTCTCACTTTGCTGCTATTGATAAGAAATGAGGAAACTAACGCACGAAAATATATAAAAACATTTTTTCAATCGATTTGTAACTTTTTAAGCCTTTGAAGCATACACAACCACACTTAACATTTTTATACTTGCGTATCAAGTTTCAGAATTTTGCGTATAGAGCAATATTCGATTCAAAACGAATACTGCGTGCAAAAATTTACAGCAACACAAAACATGCTATAAAACGTCTGAGACGACCTTCAGACTTAATTTATTGGATTTGGATCTGGTAGAACCACGCCCGGCCTTAAAAGTTGAACAATAACAAAACGCATGCTAATACATTTTTTACCATATCTTCTGCTTGCGCACGAATATGCTTTAGAAGCAGTCATGGTTGTGATGATATCATCCATGATTCATTAGGCACACTTATAATGTGTACCTTTACAGTCTGTAGATACTACGTTGTGACCTGATTATCTCATGGAAAATATTAACGTTTTATGTTTACCTACTTTTCCCGTAGTTAATACGTTTGTCGTATGTTCATTGTTTCCAACCTACGTTCAGCACTGAACGGCGATAAATATAGTTGTAGAACTCAGAGTTTTCAGTATATTTAACATCTAAAGTGGCTCTTGCCTCGAACCTGATTAACTCGAACTATAGCTTACATTCTAAAATTCATCTACTAAAAAATCTGTTTTCGTTGTCTTCATACCTACTTTTTTGTTTCAATATACATCCAATTGCCGATCTTTATTTCCCTAATTGCTCAGTCGGCAAAACCGCAAATAGCCTGCCTATGAAGCGACTTGGACCAAATAACAGTTGGCTAAATGTGTAATATGTTCTGCTCTTCTTTGAGTATATGGGTGTTCTTAGTACACACACGGGCATCTGATCCTAAACTAGGCAGAATTACATTACTGATAAACATACTTCTAAATGTTTAAATACAGACAAATGACACCCAGACACAAAACAAAATGATCTCTAACCCACGACCTATGCTTGTAGGATCACAAATCACTAGGGTCACGTTAGTATAGTAAATTCAACCATGTTATAATAATAATTATTTTTACGGGAATTGACGCGATCACTTATTTAAAGGTATTACATACCTCTGATTTGCTTGACGTTTCGACCAGGTTGCACTGGCCGTGGTCACAGGCTCAACCAAGTTGTAATTTATGCTTAAGTTAAGTATGCTAATACTCATAAAGTAGTAATAAATGTTTTTATTTGCAGTTCTATCAGCTAGCGCGTTGAGCGGACGTAGCGGCGTGGGCTTGGTCCCCACGCTGGTGTCAGAGGTTGCCCTGAGTGCGGACGTAGAGATGGTTCAAGAGGGGGATGCGGGGAGCGATAGACTCATCGCCCCGCGCCGCTTGCCGAACCCCTGTTTGGAGAGTCCTCAACGTATGGATCTGCACAGGGAGCTCCTTTTCAATCAAAGGATGTTAGTAAATACATACTTATTTCATTAATCGTAATATTCTGGGCTCTTAAGGTCACGTTTACTTCTCGTCAGTTTAAAAAGACGGTAGAGCGGTTTTTGTTTATAAAAGATTAAATAACAAAACACTCATATTAATTGAATTGGTCAACACCATCATCAGTCTACTGTAGCCCACTGCTGGATATAGGCTTCTCCCATTGGTCGCTCATAATTAATGCTTTTTATATTTTTTACTTTGTGTTTTAAAACTATTTTAGTAAAAAATCGTCTATGAGACTTGACTCTTGAAGATAACAATTAGACATGTGCACCTTAACACAGATAAATCTGATTAAAAAGAAAACTGCAATAGTCGATTTCTTTGTAAGAAACAAACGAACAAATAGGTGAAAAGCTTAAACTATTTCTTTAATTATTCTACTTCTTTCCTAAGTATAGTTTCAAAATTCGTCTTCTATCGAACTCTAGATCTATACTAATATTATAAACGCGAAAGTTTGTAAGTATGGATGGACGGATGGATGTTTGTTGCTCTTTCACGCAAAAACTACTGAACGGATTTGGATTAAACTTTACAGTAATCGTCACCTACCTATAACTTTAATAATCTAGTATTTTTGTGTATTAATAAGATTACCGTATGTGTCTCTTTGCAATTGAGCTCGACTCCTATTGGTCTAAGAGATAGTTCACACACGGAAAAAACCGCTCGGATGCGAACCGCGTGGTTCCAATCCGCAAGGATTGGAAAGTGTTCAGACACGCACGGTAAATGTGAGGAGTGGGGAAGGGTGACAATCGCTTCATTTCAATTTTGCCTTTGTTTCTAGCGAATCCTCGTTTTCGCCAAAAACGTCCACTAATTCCTGCCTGCAGGTTACAACAAGTAAATAGTCGCGGTATCCGCGGACAGGTATGAACGCATGATAGATGCTAATGTATATATGATCCGCGCTGTTGAACCGCGCCGTTCCTTTCTGAGGCACATCAGCAAAAAAATAAAAATACGCGAATTTCAGTTAGATAGTTTCAGAGTTCATCGTAAGCAAAAACGTGACACAAGAATTATATATAATAGATAAGTTGGTACTCATTGTATAATATTTTCATTCGTACATCATTAAAAAACGCTGAAAGCATATACTTCACGAAGTAATCAACTAGAGCTGCGACGCAACAAGCAGATTATGTTATCTATAGGAGTAATTTACGTACGTAGTATACACCTGTTTGTAATTCTAACAATTTCCTTATTCAGACGTTTCTATGTATTAGATAAGAATTTAAATTTATTTTTTACACTATTTGTGTAATGTACACAATACAATAATATAACACACTAGCCGACCCACGCAACCTCGTTAGCGTCTTCTATTGCCGGTAGCGTGATATTTTCACCCGTTTTCGAAACATTTTTCATTGGTGCTCCGCTCCTTTTGGTCCTAGCGTGATGATATATAGCCTATAGCCTTCCTCGATAAATGGGCTTTCTAACACTGAAAGAATTTTTCAAATCGGACCAGCGGTTCCTGAGATTAGCGTGGTCAAACAAACAAACAAACAAACAAACAAACAAACTCTTCAGCTTTATATATTATATATTATATAACACATTCCCGAACATTCTTCAAATCGCGTGAGATATGGCACTATTGATTTGACATGCATCTGACGGTCACGGTAGCTTTATGTAAGCTACAAAAAACGAATACTGTACTGAACCGATGAATTATTATTTATTACATGAAAATATTGTCTAAAGCAACAACAGAAATCTATCTAACCATTGTGATATTTTTCTGGTTTCTGATTTACTATAGCAATTATATTAGCGGCATCCCAAGAATATCTTACAGTAAACAAAATTGGTGAAAAATATAATTCGTTCGTGATTTATTTAAAAACAAAAAAGTTATGAATAACACATATGTTTTGATAAAACAATTATCTAAATATTTTAGTACATTTAGTTCTAAGAAATTATTATTACAATATTAAATAAGCTACGTTAATATTTATCTATGTTGATTTAATAGAAACTTTAAAGCTAGTAGTAGTACGTATGTATAGCTCAGTCACATCCCATTATTACGGAGTTTATTATTTTTTTGCGAATAGAGTTTAAAAAATTGTGTCACTTTAAAAAAATATCAAAGTTATTTTTAATATCTAGGATCAAATGCTGATCCAGGATACTTATAGAAACCAGAAAAAGATCCCGCCGGATAACAAATTCTGGCCTTTGTGGCCTAAATTGAACCGAACAGTGAAAAGTTGCTAGTTATCCATCCGATCTCTAATGAAATAAAATAATTTGTATCAAAACGATATATTTATATCCAAAATATGCTATAAGTACATGACAGACATTGTTGTTGTTGCTGTAGGTACTTATGTACACATATAGTGACGAAATGTTATTTAAGCTTATTACAAAGCATACTTAACCTTAAGCAATTATAAAACAACATAGAATCAACGGATATCTACTGTAAATATGGAATTACTAGTCACGAGAATATTTTAGTTTTTGCTAAGTCTAAGTTTGGTTCAAGTTCTTAGCGCACAGGTGCACCGCATCCGGTCTTAAGACTTGCACCCGTTATAATATTATTGAACATCTGTCGCCCGAATCGCGCCGATCTTATTTTACGGGCATTCATCACCCGAGCACATGTTTTTGTTAAGCAACTCAAGTCTATTGAGGAATACCGATGAATACATTTTACAGATGTTTTGACCTGTTGATTGAGTCCATTTCCCCGACAATCGCATTGACGTCTCGTCCTGTTATTTCCGTGCACGGCTGCGAGCGCCGCTTAGCGGAAGGAAGCAATTTCCAGTTCAGTAACTGGAATTCTATATCTACCCAGTATATCACTTTTATTCGTAGATTTCTTATGGAGCGAGATTAATAGTTAATTAACATTACAAAACACAACATCCCGCCACGATATGTTCAATCAGAGCGAGTTACGTCACTTATGTATAAACCTAAAGCATATATACCTGGAGAGGCAGCCGAACGGGCGGAAAGCGTATTCGGAGTAGAAAGAGAGAGACTGGGTTTGGGTAATGTCTGTCTCTCACGCAAGATTCTGATTGGTTGGTGTATTTCCCGCCAAATCAGTCATGCAAATTGGTATGTGCGTCCACCAATCAGACTTTATACAGTAAGAGTATATACATATGTATATGCTCTAAGTGTATAAAGGTCATTTTGTTCGGATTTAGGAGTTATAATTGACACTGGTTGACAAATGGTGACGTCGCGTCTGCATAAAACGACGCCATGACACCACCGAGTGATGTAGCGTGAATTTAAAACTTAAAATTTAAACCTACTAAAACTTTTTTGTAGAAATATAACTTTATAACGGTTTTAATTAGCTTGACCTGGTTGTTTACTTGTTTGTTTAGTTAAAATCTTGTAATTGACATTTGACCCCCTTCCTGTAGACATATTGATCTAAAATTTGGTACACACCCTCAAGTCTGGTGACAATACAATTAAATGAATTCTGTTTCATTGCAAATCAAAGATGCCGCCGCTACAAAATGGCGGTTTACACATTTTGTCACGACTACCTCAATATGGTTATCAAATGAAAGGGCTTGACTAGAGGAACACTGATGAAAAGTACTACGAGTATGTAATGAAATTAATAACTAATAACTTGGAAATAAAAAATATGTAAAAACATTTTTTTTATTATAACGGCTTTATTGAAAATAACTAACTAAAAATAAAAAAAATATTTGGTAAGAAATATTCGGTATAAAATCGTTGGGCCCGTGTTTCCATCCAGTCATCTCACTTTACGCTACGCCCAACGATTTTAAAAATATTTTCACATATTTTTTATTGACAATAGAAGATACTTCCGAACCAGTTTTTCAAAATTAGTCATCATGCCTATTATGAATTAAACAGTTATTTTCTAAACTGATATCGAGATTGAAAATCCGTAGGCAGACACTTTCTGTCTATATGTAAATCTGAATTATTGACAGCTGTTTTAATTTGTCAATTTTGACAATAAATAAATAATAAATAAATAAATATTTCGGACATCTAACACACAACGTCACCTAGTCCCAAGCTAAGCAGAGCTTAGGTTACAACTAGACAACTGATACAAATACATATATACTTTTTTTTTGGAAATACATATTATACATAGAAAACACCCAAACTCCGAAACAAATATTTGTAGATCATACAAACATTTGGTCCGACCCGGTAATCGAACCCGAGACCTCATGATCAGCAGTCGGACACGCCAACCGCGAGACCAACGAGGCAGTCATACATATATACGTACATACAATAGATATAAGTACTACGTTTAAAGATAACAGCAAGGTTAAGATAAGAAGTAAATTCTGAAACTGAAACACAGCACTGTGTTTAGGCGAGTCAAACAACTATTAAATAGTGCTATTTTATAATGTCATTTTTTTATTCATATAATTATATTCATACAATAACAATATCTTAGCAACACTAATCTGGTCCCAAACTAGGCAGAATCTGTGCTATAGTAACCAAATTGCCGATAAACATACTTACATATTTTTCTAAATACACATATTATGGGTAAATTCAAAATTGCACCCAGACACAGTCCTCAGACCCGTCCAATAGTAACGTTTACGTTTTGTATCCAATTTAAAGCAAAAATATAGTGGACTGAGCTCTGCATTTCGCGTATAACTACGTTACTTATACGTATTAAATTCCGGCAGTCGCGATAGAGTCGAGATTGCTCTTGATTGGAGTGATGCGGGTAGTGCGACGTTATCCCATGAAGATGGTAGCAATTAGTTAGGATTAAATCATTCTGACGATCTCACGGTAACGGGATACTCGGGGGTAACTCGATACTCGCCTAAGCTTTAACAGCTTAGAGAGCTTAGAGAGCTTAGATGAGAATCGAGTATCGAATTGAAAAAAATGTAATACACTAAGTGAGTTATCATGCCAAATGACCATATTCGTTTATAATATCATACTTGGTTTTAGGAAAGGGATCTATATTTTAAATAGCGTTTATGTTTCTTCAAATTTATAAAATGTTTAATTTGTGATTCTGCACAATTTGATAAATAAAGTAGTGAACGTAATATTGAAACAAAGCCGAACAGACATGCAACGCTATGAGAAATACATGGTATACTTATTACGCGCTAATATGACACATGTGCAGCAAAGAAAACAATACAATAAGTTAACTGACGTCATACGTACAAAATAGTCCACACATGCAGGTACGGTGCGTGGGAAATACTGCTAGGGAACTATCTCAATGAAGAACGTAAAAAACATCTACCTACTGTAAGATACTTGGTATTGTTGTAAAACTCCGCAGTAGAGTGGGTGCTGTTGAAATAACATGCATTCAAGGATATGCGCATATTTTATCAAGGAACGTAAATTAGTCGACAATTATTCTAAAGAATGAAATAATTCCGCATTGTAAAATATCTGGCTGGTAAATATTTTAATTAAGTGGTAAGTAAGTAAGTTTTTGGTCTAAAGATAAACACCCACAATTTGCTAGGACTGTTAGCCAGGTGTGAAACACGAAATCAAAAATCAATTTAAAAAATACAAGGTACACCATATTGAAGGCCTAGATATGTTTCTTCTTCTTCGTTTAATGAGATGACAAACAGCTAATCAGCTATTTTAATCACCCATTTCTACAAATATCAAGTATTTAAAGTCGAGAATTTCGAGTCGTGATGAAATGAATGATAAAAATATAAAAAATGTGTGTGTCTTTGTCTTTGTATGTCTTTCGAAAAGACAAAAAACGATCTCCCTAGAAATGTTAAATTTGTTGGAGTAAGTTATAAATTCTGATAAGTCAATCCACTGTCATTGTACTGAATTGCAAAACCCTATCTTTATTACATACCTATTACGTAATACAAATATAAAACTGTCTACCAAACTGTGACCATATATGGTAACGTTTTTGTACGAATATTATCAGTCGCGATAAGATTGCGGCGCCAATACTATTAATTTTTTTACCAAACAATGAAATTTATTATGTTTATGTACGTTTATTATATTATGGTTTGTTCTCTTTTTTGTTTCAGAGGAAAGAATGTTCTCAATCAAAAAAGTGAACTGGAGAAGGCCCTGTCGAAACACAAAGAGAAGCAGATTCTAAATCAAGTAAAGGAACATAGAGAGACCCCAGGTAACATAATGATAATATTTCATATTTGTACACCCATAATCGTGCTTTAATCGATGCTCGAATGATTACAATTGTAATTAAGGAACTAATTTTAATGTGTATTACGATTAATGAATCCACAATAAACTGCTGTACATGCATCATTTGCGAAATATATATTATCGTAGGTACATATTCGATATAACAATGTTATGTCATGAATCGTAAAACTGATTGATTGACTAGCAGGCGCCACATTCGTTGCTTGCATTATATAGCTTAATTTCATCCTTTTATTTAAACAACATTTCGAATGACTACCCACCTCTCCTCCGACAACAATAAATTTTATTTAATTTTTCTCTCGCATGTTAGGTTTTATTTTGTGTCGAAGTTTGAATACAAATTCCACAAAACTCGTATGGGTCGGTTTTTTTGCTCGCATATTTGGACGCTGCGCCTGGTTCTTTATCCGGTGCAGTTCGATATGAGTACCGCAGGTGCACTCGGCGGGCGTTAACCCCACAAGTCAATTATTGAACGATCCCTTTCGAGGCTTAGAAGTAAATGAATTTTAGCTTAGTCTGCACCTTGAATCAGAATAGTTGTTTACACAATTTTCTCTAATTAGCTGTACGCGGATGTCGATGACCAAGGTTGGATGAAAGTGAAACTGCATCTGGTTATTTCCCGTCTATCCGATTTGCCAGACGCAAGAGAAATCACTATCCGCAGTCAATAAGAGCTCCGCGCAATATTAGTCGTTTTAAGAATTCATTCACGAATTATGACCTAAAACTTATAGAAGGCAAAAATATGGTAAATGATGATGTTTAACCAAATAAGTGTTATTTCTCTGTCAAGTCCAATCTAAGTACCTAATTAATGTTAAAATATATTTTTCGAAACGTTATTTTCTTGTCAAATATTTTCATTATATTTCTAATCCTTGGGAATAAACAGGGTGAATGTATACCTGTTCAAAGTAACTTTTGCCCGCGGATTGCCTCGCTTAACTATGAACTTTATAATAATAAAGATTTTTTTTGCTCTTAGCCTTAATGATACATATATGCTAATATAGACAAAGTATTTGATAGGCATTATAGACCCACGCTGATTTCAGCACGAATGGGCTGGTTCGACCGGGGCGGTACTATCCTCGCACAGGAGACCAACCTTAAATGACAGCATACCTGCTGTCCTGTTTCGTTGGTGATTGCGAGAACGAAGCCCCATTGATGCAGGGGTGACAGTTATCGTGATAAGTGTGTGAGCCAAAGAGTGCTCGTAAACTCATAGTAAGGTTGGCGTGGATCGAACCATAGGCCAGAGAGACCCGTAGAAACGGTGGTGCCGCTGGCTGCCCGCGGCATAGAGAGGGGCCCAACCGCGGCTAACCACCATGCGAGGCTGCCCCGTCAGGTCGCGTATAATCCACGGAGTGGCTCGTCGTGCCGGTTGGTGACCGGGCGGTGGGACCAGGCGACTACTTCCGGGAGGTACGGGGGCCCTTCCGTCCGGCGGTTCGGTAACCGTCATGCTTTACCGTTGTATGACGACTCAGCATTCAATTTGTCGGCTCTAAGGCCCGTTCCTGGTACAATTGCGAGTGCACCCATGCCGTCGCTCAAAAACAATCCGGCCTGCCCCCCAAACTCTGCACCTGGGTCGCCGCATTCCTGCACCAGCGCCGCATTAAGGTCTTTTGCCACGGTGCGCCTCTGATTATCGGCAGATAAACGCCGGTGTACCTCAGGGCTCCGTCCTGTTGCCCACGCTGTTTCTTCTGCATATCAATGACATGTTGACCCTTGGCAATATATATTGCTATGCAGACGACAGTACAGTTCATGGGCAATATTTTGGTCACCCTACAGACTAGTCTGCGGACGTTGAGGAGAAGCGACGGGATCTTGTCGCTGAGCTCGACCTGGTTCTAAGCCGCATCTCTCAATGGGGCAGTGAGAATTTGGTCGAGTTTAACGCCAAGAAAACACAGTATCCGCGCTCTCTACCAAAAAGTCTCCCTTCCTTTCCCTCCCAACTTTTCGGAACACTCAACTGCCCTTGCCAGATAAGCTCTGTATCCTGGGTATCGATATCTGCCGTAATCTCAACAGGTGTAAGTACATCGGGAGTGTCATTAAAGCGGCCTCGCGGAAGTTAGGTGTACTTAACAGGGTGAGATAGTTCTTCTCGCCCGGGCACCTATGTCTTCTTTACAAGACCCAGGCTTGCTCGTGCATGGAGTACTGTTCTCATGGTATGGTGCCGCACAGTATCTATTACGCTCTCGATCGGTTGCAGCGGCGAGCAGTCAGCATCATCGGTAGTCCCGAAGCCACCGAGTCCCTAGAACCTCTGGGGCTGAGAAGAGATATAGCCTCTATGGCAGTCCTCTATCGCCTGTATCATGGGAAGTGTTCTGAAAAGCTCTTTCAACTGGTCCCCCTTCTCCCTTCCTCTACAGGACCACACGTGCTAGCCTTCGCAGTCATCGTTTTAGAGTGGAAGACATACGCTCTCCAACGCAACGTTTTGGTTCTTCCTTCTTGTGTCGAGTGATCAAAACATGGAACTCACTACCGCCGCACGTGTTCCCTTCCTATTAAGTTCCCGGGTCCTTTAAGCGGGGCCTGAAAAAGCATCTCACTAGGCCGCCATAGTGTGGGTCACTATGCTGCTCTGTCCACGTTCACATTGAGGATAGTGACCACCACTTTTGGATTCTACTTATGCCTTCCATCAGGCAGAGTAGAGTCATATTGGTAGCTTGAACATAAAAAAAAGTATAATCAAATACCTGCTATTTATACGTGAAGCAAAAACTTTGTACATCTTTTATACAATTTTTTTTCAGTATTAGTTGGGGGAGGAATGAATCATGATTGAATTTCGATCACTAGGCTACTACTAGGCAATTTAAATTCTCTTGTTTTTTTTTTGTAATAGGCGGGCAAACGAGCAGACGTATGGCCTGATGGTTAGCGATTAACGCCGCCCATGGACACCTGCAACACCAGAGGCATCACACCGTTATCCTCACACACTCGGTGAAACACAGCGTAAGCACTATTTCACACCGGTTTTTTGTGCTTGCATATAGTTCAAAAAATCTGATACAAATTGATTATATCAAGAGTACTTTCTGTTTAAAACAATATGAGCTAATTGTGACTTTCATTAACCTTTAATGATCTCAGGTACCTAACACTGAATCATTCAAACAATTTCATTCATTTAGCTCATAAAGTATCAGTTACAAGTGTAAATGTTAAAGTCCTTGGCACAACTGACACAACATTTATGTTTATGTTAGTGCCCGCTTCTTCGTACACGTGACATTTGGATTTTTAAGTTATTTTTAATTTTTCACCGTTTAAACTTTGTCTGAACTACGACAAACATTTCATAACCAAAATCAGCCAAATCGGCCCAACGAACAAGAATTGATTTTTAGATATAATATATGTTCTTTTAATGGCTCGATCCTCACTCATTCTTTCCACGTGGCCAATCCAGCGAAGTCGAGCAGGTTTTATTTTCGCGATTATGTTTGCTTTTGACACTAGGTCCTCTATATCTCAGATATTTTTGTCTCAAATTTCTCCTACGTTGGTCCTTCAATTTTTCATAATATCTAAGTTCAGCGATTAATATTAACTAAAGACTAATAACGAGTTTCTCTATAGATTAAAATTGGCCTAATCACCGCTTTGTAAACGGGGATTTTGGTAGTCCTGCTCATCAAGCTGGAGACAAGTAGTATATGAATGGTTGCTTTACATCTTTGTATGATGATAATGCAGATGTTCATTTTATCTTCCCTTTGATTGTGCTGTTTACTGTAAGATATTTTCTCTTGGCTCTATAGACCTTATATCTCTTCACGTGGAGGTATTGTGTGTGATATTTTTTATGGATACGGTTCTTTCTTTAATCCTAACTAAAGGTCTTTACGGTGATTTTACTGGCAACAAGCGATGTTGATGAGATGGGCAAGAATGGGATTCATATGTCAAAATTAGAAATTCTAAATCTTTAGACATTAGAACATACCTATACTCATCCTTAAAGATACTATATCACTCATTTTATAGGAACACATTTTATATTTTATTACGTTCATGTTATAACGTACAAAACGTGGGTGTGCATCAAAGAGTCGTTTTTTAGTACCAAGTAGAATATTACAGGCAGAGGTAACTGAAATTCATTAGGTGTATTAGGTAAATACTTAAATAATTTTAAGACTTTAGCTTTTCCAGGTTTGTATAACCACGGTTATATGTAATCGGAAATATAACATTCTCTTTTTATATGACTAAACCAATTGCACGGTAATATTATGCCAATTGTATTGCATATACTTACTAACGAATTAGATCGTATACTTATTTTACCTTTTCCTTATTTAGCGGAATGAAAACTAGATTAGGATAAAGTTTATGACAATAAAATGTTAGATTGTAGAGCTCGGGTGGGGTATTATGACAAAGGCAGGCAGACAGGATATTATAACTATCAAATTGCTTTTAAGACTCTACATTACAACTTTAATTATGAAGTAACCTTACTGTAATGTGGCTAATAATTATACGTCTCCTTTGCCTACCATCTTGAAGGTTTAAAAGTCCCATGGCCTTTTGCATTATAGTATCTTAAAATAATCGTAGCTGTATGTGTCTGACCTTAATGACCTGCTCTCTTGTCCAACAATGTACTTGATCAATAAAAGATAGGATATATATATTTTTATGCCTATTCGCATAAACTGACATGTGCTATAATAAACAATAGTAGGTATAAACAGGTGTGTGAGTAGGTATAAAAGTAATTTACATAAACTAAACTAAATTACCTTCTGCTTATGTACTTCTATCTATAGGGTATTTAAAAGAGCACTATTTTTTCGTCTGCAGGAAAATCATTGCTTAAATGTTTCATCATCATCATCAACAGCCTTTAATGGTCCTCTTCTGGACATAGGCCTATTCAGAAGTTGAATTTGGTCAGTGATAATATACTACTCTTTCCACTGATGTTGTCTTCCGAGTTTACTTCCATAGTTAGCTCTAACTCGCTAGATGAATACGTGATGACACTCTATATTCTTAACCTGTCACGACATGATAAAATGTCTGGCTTTCTCCCGTTTCTAATCGGAGTCGGCTCTCCTTATCCTTCTTCTCCAGAGACATGTTCTGGGTCGTCGTGGGGTCCACTTTCTTTTCTCCGAGGTCTTTCCCGATAGGCAATCTCCATGTAGATCTTGGTCTGCCACGGCCTTTTCTATATTCTTAATCTGTCACGATACGGTGAAATTATTATCTTCTTATTCGTCTGGCCTTTTCCCGTTTCTAATTGGAGTCGGCTCTCCTTCTTCTCCAGAGACAACTGTTCTGGGTCGTCGTGGGGTCCACTTTCTCTTCCCTGAGATCTTTCCCGATAGTCGACATCCATGTAAATCTTGGTGTGCCACGGCCTCTTGGTCCCGACTCCAGTTGCAGCACTTTCTTGGTCATGTGTTCGTCAGGTTGACCCATGACGTGACAGTATCATCTTAGGCGCATCTCTTTGAGCTTCTCCGGTATTTATAGATCTTATCTTTGGTTCTTATTGGCATTTGTAAATCGCAGAGTACACCCATAAGTTTTCTCCACTTTGCCAACACGTGATGTCAGTGTCTATATTGCCATCGCTAGAGAGTACACTGCCGAGGTATTTGAAGTGGTCAACAGTCTTTAGAGTGGCGTTTTGGAGTGTGATGGGAGGGCTGACGTTGCTGTTTGAGAAGTTGCAGTGCATGTATTCTGGCGTTTCTTTGCTTATTCTCAAGCTAGCGGTTTCTAGAGCTAATCTCCACTTTTCCAAAATGCTTGCAAAGCCAGCTAAGCCAAACCATCTAGTCTTCGTCGATTAAGAAGATGCCGTCTGCTTACAGGATATCCTAGGTTCCAGAATGTTGTATGTTGACTGTCAGATCGTTCATCACTATGTTAAACAGTAATGGACTGAGTGCTCATACCTGTACCTGAAACTCCTCACTTAATCCCGCTGGATATCGTACTCGGGTTGTCGCTCTCTGATGAGTTCTATGTAGCACTCGGGAAGATTCTGGGAGTGCATTGCTTGCCAAATCAGTGGTCTCGGGACTCGGTCGAATGCCCTTTCGAAATCAATGAACATCATATGAAAGATAATATATATGTAATAAATGAATTTTAAGCGTCTGTTAGTTTACATCCTCTAAATCCATAATTCGACAATAAATTTCGACGGGAAAAGGCTTTGCATCATAATTTTAAGCAACGCCAGTTTTTGAACGAAAATTTGATTTAACTTATATCTAATGTTTATGTTTCTTATTTCCAGAATTAGAACGAGCAATAGCTGAACGTGCCCGCCGTTTAGAACAAGCGCAGGAACAAAACACAGAAGAAATAGAATCGGGTACTAACCCCACGTTGCAAGAAGTGCGTGCGCGGCTCAGACACGCTGCACCCCCCGCGCCCTCCCCCGCAGCCTCTGCGCATTAAACCACACAACCCTTTAACCCCATAACTGTAACCCATCGTAAAACAAACTGCAAAAACTAGGATAACGTTCGCCGACTTAAAATGGATTATAATAATTTTAGGCGCACATTAGGTATGCGATTTTATTCTAGTCTTGAACAAATCCTTTCATTATAAAGGCTAATAGGGGAACCCTTTAGATTTCAATTAATTCATTTGACTAAGAGTAATTTAATTTGATGGTAGTAGAGCAGATGAATTTGAAATTTCAGACATTACTTTAAGGTCTATTTAGCTAAATTAGCACCAGGGTTCCTTTTTACCTTTTCCGACTACTAATATTAGCTACGATTTTCACTCCCTTATCCATCCCAGTATGTGATCTTAGAGTTTGTTATTAAATGTCATGTAACTAGTTCAAGTATGTCTTCTTAACTTCAAGTAATCTAGTAAAGCCTAAGGGAAGTAGAAATCACTATCTTCTAGTCTGAAATTTTATTAAATGTCATTTTATTCGAATAGGTAGTTCTGGCGTAAACATTTTAAACACTTAAATATGTAAATTCTTCGAATTCTTGAAATCAATATTCGTTGAACAGAGTAATCGTATTTCTGATTAACGCCATCTATGTTTAGTAACATGTAACTCTTTTTCTTATATTTCGCATTTGATAGTTGAAAGAACTACAAACACACTAAACACAGGAATTTTTAATTGAAACATGAAGGGTAAATAATATTATATTATCGGGTTAGAGGAATTGTCAATGCACTGTAAATTATATTAACATAAGCGAATGTGCGTTGCGAATATGTGAGTGATACGCTTTGACAGCCAAAGCTTAATTGATTATATTAATCGGTTATTTTTATTATAAGTCGAACAGCCATGCTTTAAATCTTTTTTTCAACGAAAAGGTCACTAAAAGTGTCAGAAGAATTAAATTTGCTAACAATTTGTTAGTTATTGTTTAAAGGACGATTATGTTACACACTCAAAAAAGGCGGGTGATTAAACTTTTTTTTAATTGTGCATTTCGTTTCACGAAATACGTATTGTACCGAACAACAATGTGACTGAGGAATCGACTGTGTGTGTTCTAATAATAATTATAAGGGTAACGTCGACTTCAAACCAGAGATTATAAATATTTTTCTAAACTTTTTAACGTCACAAATCTTAACATTGGTAGATTTCATTCGTAAACATTTACTGTTCTTGTTGTATTCTCGTCTTTCGCTATATTATTAAGAGGTATCTGTTCGAAATACTTGTAATAAATATTTTATGATGTAACTTATAGAGAGTAGATAGATGTTTGCAATTTACACATGTATGGTTTACAAATATTAATATGAAAGTAACTATTTTATTGTCAGAGTAGAAACCTTTTAAAAATAGAATAAATCCTAATAGATGTTATCCACTTAACGTGTTATAGTAAAAGATGTATCAATAAAGGAGTTTCGAGTACCTTATCTATGGGCCTAAATAATAATTCACAAGAATTTAATAAGCTTTATAGCCACATAAATAGATATCTAATTTTCTACAGACTCTTGCACCTTACAGAAAAGGCCTTTCTCTAATAAATTCAATGAATAGATGACCATGTTAGAATTTGAAGTGTTCATAAAAGTGATAGATAGATATTTTTGTATATTGGGACACCTGTGGACTTACTGCAGGTTTTCAAAGTTTAATAGATATTTCTTGGTAGACCCCGAAGATACATTTAAATATTCACATACCTATAGATAGATGTTGATCATATTGTATGGAGAGAAATTGTAAAGTATCAAAATGTTCAGAGGCCATATGCAGGATGACTTTGAATGTTGCAATTCAAGCTTTTCGATGAATCTCTGTTTTTGTCTACTGGATATTTAGAACTGCTTAGAACCTTTTGTAAACGCCATTGTCATACTACCTCGGTAGCGTAGTGGTAACGTATGCGACTGCTGTGCTTTGAGGTCTCAGGTTCGATTCCCGGGTCGGACCAAATGTTTGTATGATCTGCAAATGTTTGTTTCGGAGTTTGTGTGTTTTCTATATAGAATATGTATGTATTTACAAAAAAAGTATTCATGTATTTATATCAGTTGTTTAGTAACCATATCACAAGCTTTGCTTAACTTGGGACTAGATGGCGTTGTGTGTTAGATGTCTGAAATATTTATTATTTATTTATATTTGTTACGTAACAGATTGTCCGGTTAAGCCAAAATTCGTCGGTTTGGTGACGACAAATATGGTGATGAGCATGATTTATATTGTGTCTTGATTATAGTTTATAAATAATAATGTGTATTGAGAAAAATATAAGTATGTTCATTGACAGTCCAATTAGCATGGGACGGGTTCAGCATAGTATGGGATCACAGGTCCGATAAATCAAGTTACTTTTTTAAAACGAAAACCACACTTGCATTTCAAAAGAAAAAATCTGGTTAGAATTGTATTTCTATGATGTTTGTTACATAATTATGTCTATATTTATTTTTTATTTTAAAACTTCTTGCACACATGTACATCGTCGGGCTTAATGCCCAAGGCTTTCTCTACCAGCCAACCTTTGGGGTTTATATATGGTATGTATGTTGACAATGGCGTCCAAAAATTAAATGATTTATTACGAACATTTTTGTTATATTCGCCCATTAGATAGTTGTCGATATTGGAATGCGTGTTATGTTCTCGAGTGTGCCTATTTATAATCTTGTTATTTACTTTCAGAGTATTCATTATTTATCGTTATAAGTTAGATTATTGTAGGATGACGATTCTCAAAAAGATACCAAAATTACAAAAAAAAAAAATTGTATCATTCCACTTGTTACTCCTTTCACTTCTATAATTTTTTGTCTATGGTTTATTTTTGCTTTTTTGTTTAGTGATGGAATAAAATCACAGTGAATTGTGATAAATCATATGATTTTTTAGTACATTGGTTTCGGAGCTTTATACTCATGCGTTTTAGGCAGTAAGCTGTTTTCAGAAGATGCATAAAGACCTTATTTAACCAAATTAACAATACGCAAATCCAATTTGGTTTTTTTAATATTACATAGATTGACTACGTGAGTAAATACCAACTTAAACCTATGTACGATAAAATCATGTGATTATTATAATTCAACTGTGATTTTATTGTATCACTATTTCTGTTGTAGACTTATTGTTAAGTTATCGTTAGTACAAAGTGGCACCTTCACGCTATGAAGGCTCTAGATATAAGCTTCCGAAGCATAGTGGCCATCTTAAGTGCGACGTTGTATGAAGAAAGTAGTGTAAGTACTCTATGAATTATGTAATTAGTTTGACATGGAAACTGTATGAAAATTTAATGATTTGTATAGTCAAATAAAAATGTTTTAGGGTATTTGTTTGTTTGTATTGAACTTATACAATAAAATAAAGAACACCCAGGTCCATAACAACAATTTGTGAATCACACAACGTGATGTCTCATGTGGGATTTGATCCCACAACACTTGATGCAACCGTGCAGTCATTTCTTTCCTTATCCCTAATCAACTGCTTCATTTGACCTGTCTGAAAAGGATAACATTTCCAAGGATATATTTTTACCATAAAAACGGTTGCCCAAAATAGAAACTAGTTTCATTTAATCTGATACACATTGCTCCAACTTATAAACTAAATTGATTAGGGTGCTGGAAAATTATAATTTATACGTAAAATTTAGAACCCATACAACAGATTATATTCCTATATCTAATATTCCAACGATTGGGCTTAGGCGTCTGTTTAACACGTCTCAAAAAATAAGATTATTAAGTTAATACAAAGAGAATAATAAATCAAATAGAGTAGAGTCAGACGCCCATGGTCCGCTCTATCGTTACAAGAACTTTTTTGCTAAATTTTGTACAATGAATCTCGGCTAGATCGATTTATCGTCTCCGAAAACCCCCTTACTTTTTGTGCGGATTTCCCCTCGGATACCACCGGTGGATGGTGGAACCGACTAAAAACCCGCCCACCGTCTCGGGTACTAAAAGCCGGGGAACCAGGTGCACCTTCAAAAGAAAATCCGGAACCCCGACGTACCTCGGGCCACCCACTCTTTGTAGGTAGCCCCCTCCTGTGTAGGAATCCTACCACTCCAATTCAGATTATTTATTTACAATGATTGCCTGATTAAAGGTATTAGAATGATAAGTAGAAGGAATATCGGCAAGAAACCATGAGAGCATTTCCTATACGCTGTCATGTAAAAAAATAAAATAGCTAATGAACCGCTTGCGTCTTATTGCCGTTAATATTACCTACGACTAGTATTATATTTCGTCAGTGATATTACGTAGTTAGTCATAAGTTTAATAGTAACGCACTATTTACTTGCATCTTTTAATAAAACAGTGTAAATTTTGCATTAAAATCATTCGATTGTCATACAAATAATTTGGTGATTGATAGTGCTTTAGTATAAAGTATTTCGAGTGCGTTGATTGTGATGTGTTATTGAGAGATGTTTACAGCAGGCGTTGTAGGTTGTAGGTGCTTTAGTGATCTAACCATATTTAATTACATATACTTTGGTTAACTGTAAAAGATGTGACTATTCAAAACATAGGTACATATTTAGTATCTTGTAAATAATGGAACATGAAAACAATGGTTTTCAGTTTAACCTACAGTCTTTCTTTTCTGTTATTTAATATAATTCACAAATCTATCTATTTAACGGTCTCTATTTTACAGAATCTACATTTTTTGCATTCTCATTTTTTTATCATTGTACAGATTACAGACACATACAGATTCAAATCTAGAACTAGGTAACCTAAACTAATTTTGACTTGAATCTCTTTTCGTAATTGTTTGTAGCTACTTGAAACTTTACTACTACTTTTCTCCGCGTGTAAGTTAGTTATTGCGACAAAAAGTAGCCTATGTGCTTCTCCAAGGCCCAATCTATATCTATACAGAAATTCATCCAAATCAGTTTAGCGGTTGAGCTGTGAAAGCATAAGGGAGAGACAAATATACAGACAGAGTTGCTTTCAAATTTATTATATTAGTGGATGCACAGAATTTTCACCTTTTTTTACGTTTAGAAACCCCGACGGGTCATCACCGGAGTTTGCGGCGTGGTGGTGTGTCGCAATCGAACCGACTAAAACCACTAAAGAGATCCAGCAGCTGCTGTTATTACGACATCCGGACTCTTCCTAGCGCCTGCCGCGGCACCATCTCCTGTTAAAATTTCTCTTTGAGCGTCACCTCCTCGCAGCTGACCACTGAAGAGGACGAAGGGGAAAACCCGTCCCGTCCATCCGGGGCCACACTGAGGGCGGCATGAGCGCGCTGGCAAGTGCACCTCCACCGCCCGTCCGGTCCAAGTAGAGGCCTCCTTCTGCGATATGACATCTTCGCAGAAGGTTGCGACTGCGGTAAAATAGCTGTCGCTACCGGCCATCGACCGTATGACGGCCGGTAGCGAGAGATCTCCTCCGATGACTACAGTGAGGGCACAACGTTGCGATGCCCAGATGGGGCACACCACCAGCGTGTGCTAGGCCGAGTCCTCCCTGCAATCGCAGTGGTGGCAGGTGGGACTCAATTCCTTCCTAGGAACCGAGTGCAGCTGAAGTTACGACCAAGGCGCACGCCGCCTCGGTCGATACGGTGCGGTAAGGTATCGCTCAGACTGCCAATATCACAGAACACATGGCCAATATCCTCTGAGGGCGCCAGAGGCGTACTCTATTCTGTGCCGTCATAGCGGCCATCCACACCGGTACAGAATGTTTACCTAATTTAGGCTTACAGTCTTCTTAAATAAGAAATAATCGTGTGTTTACTCGATAAAATATCGGATTTATGATCATTGTGCATTGAGTTGACATGTTTTTGTTTTCGTGTGGCATTTCTTCAGTAAAAGATAAACCAACTTACCCGATGGTGATTGGTAAGTTTTTGTTTTATGATCAAGCTACCAACATTGACTCTACTCTGCCTGATGGACAGCATGAGTTTGACTCATAGATAATACACTATAGTAGACATAGATGCGCCACTAAGGATTTCAATTGATTTAAATGGGAGTACCCAAGCACAGAGATGGCGCTGCGTGTATTAATTACATCTAGCCCGATAGATGGAGCTAATGAATTTTATACTTGTTTTTGGATTAAGGACAAATTTATTAAATAAAACACAAGTTTAGATCTCTTAAGTTCGCCGTTTATTATGAGAATTATAATAATTTAACGCTTGTATTTTCGTAGCATTATTATTACACAAAGTGGTTTTGCCTTTAAGTAATCTGTTGAAATTTGTACACCAGCTGTTTAAAATAATATTTAGCTATCCATTACAAAATTTACTACTTCTGTTTTGTGTTTTACACAAGAAAACTGCGAAGAATTACAAAAGATCACTTAAGAGCTGACTTTCTCGGCATTTTGAAAGTGTCGTCGAATCCAAATCGCAAAAGCAAGCAAGGTTCAGTATTCACAGCGTAGGGTCAATAGTTGACGTATCGTATCACAGAATCCAAGGAAAAAGCAGGGTCAAAGGTTGAAAGAGCACAAAATAGACGCCAAGTATATCACCAGAACACAACGAAACCAGAAACAGAAAAGTTTTGAAAGTGAACGTTTACTGTTTACGTTTCTGTCAGTACTAATTTACGTTTCGTTTCACCAAAATAACATTTTCAAACTGAAAAATTGAAATAATAGGTTTTGACAGAAAAAATGCTTTAGTTATTAAATTAATTACTAAATTAAATTAATTAAAATTTAGTATATTTAAGTAAGTACTTAATTTATTTCAAGTTTTTATGTCAACTAGCTCCACCTATCGGTACGGATGTATATTATGGTCAAAGTTTGAGTACCTCTTTAGAGGGGTGACACCACCTTCTATGTAATTTTTTTGTTAAGACAGATGTATGGAAGTTTCATAGCCCTGGTTTGACTGCACGTTTGGCTTAGTAGTTTAATTTCGTTCAATTTCTAAAAAGGAAGAGGTACGAACACAGAATCTTGAAATTTGGTAGTATGAAGCAACGTCTTATAGGACAAAAAAAGACAAAATTGCGATAAGCATACATTTTTAGTAACATCATAAAATATACCTACGTTGGCAAGTCCTACTTGCACTTAGCCGTTTTTTTATCAGTAACTCAAAAAAAAGCTTAAAAAATTACGAATTTCGATACAAACTTTCATCCCCCATTTTACAGGGGGTAAAATGGTAAATTGAGTTACTGATAAAAAAAACGGCTAAGTGCAAGTAGGACTCGCCAACGTAGGTATATTTTAGAGGTAGAATATCCAGAAACGCTAAATACGTATCTATTCATTTTAATCACTAGCCCAAAAATTAATTTTCATGTTTCTCACTAAAAAAATGACGGACTTCCTTACAAACGTTCAAACTCTTTTTCACCCCTTTAGGGGTAGAATATCCATAAACGCTTAAATAGGTAGCTACTCATTTTAAATCATTAGCCCAGAAATAAAGTTTCGTATTTTTAACTTAAAATGACGGACTTCCATTAAAAAAATTAACCCCTATTTCACCCCTTTAGGAGTAGAATATCTAATAACGCTTAAATACGTATATAGTTATTTTTAATCAGTAGTCCAAAAATAAAATTGTATGGTTCTAATTTAAAAAATAATGGACTTCCATACAAACTTTCAACCCCTATTCCACCCCTTTAGGGGTAGAATATTCAGAAACGCTTAGATACGTCTCTACTCTTTTTTAATTAGCAGCACATGAATAAAATTTCATGTTTCTTAATTAAAAAAATTAAGAACTTCCATACAGACTTCCAACCCCTATTTCACCTCCTTAAGGGTAGAATATCCAGAAACGCTTAAATACGTATATACTAATTTTTAATCAGAACCCAAAAAACAAAGGTTCATATTTCGAACTTCAAAAATGACGGACTTCCAGGCTAACGTGTAAACGAAATGTGAACTCCTATTTCACCCCTTAGGGGTATAATATCCAGAAACATTTAAATACATCTCTTCTTTTTTTAAGTCAGTAGCTGAAAACTATAGTCTCATGTTTCGAACTTCAAAAATGACGAACTGCCTGACTAACCTATACACGAAATCTAAACCTCTATTTCACCCCTTAGGGGTAAAACATTCAGAAACGCTTAAATACGTATTTACTCATTTTTAATCAGTAGCCCAAAAGTAAAGTTTCAGGTTTCTAACTTAAAAAATGACGGACTTCCATACAAACTTTCAACTCCTATTTCATCCCCTTAGCTTCTTAGTGGGTGTCTACTCAATAAAACGATCCTACTCACCAAATTTCATAGCCCTAACTATAATAGTTTACGCTCGGCGATAATTAATCAGTCCACAGAACAAAAGAATCTCTTCTGTGAATCAGTCAGTCAGTCAGGACATGTTATTTTATAAGTTTAGATTTCTAATATAAATTTTGACAGTCAGTCACTCATTCAAACCTATACTCTTTACAAATAAATAAAATTGGAGTGTCTGTTTGAAATTTTTGTCTGTCTGTCTGTTTGTTCCGGGTCATCATCCTAACGGCTGGACCGATTTTGACGGGACTTTCACTGGCAGGTGATGACAACAATAACCGCGCGCGGGTTCAGCTAGTTCAAAATGAAATTCGAATAGAGAAAATGTTTAAAGAATCCTCGCTTTGTAGATTTGTAAATGCTTATGTGAATCTAATTGTATTTGAAAACCATTTCTTTCAAAGAATAGTAGATATATCTAAGAACATTTTTTTTTCATCAAAGTATTCACGAATAAGATGTACGTGGTAGAGCAAACACCAAATACTACAAATAATTAACATTAGCACAGAAAAAACTAATTGTATGTAATCGGAATTGTGTTAAAAATACTTTCTATGACGGAAAGTGAATTTCCACATTATGGCACGAGGAACCAATTACAATGACTGCAATAATATTATCAGGTGTTATTAAATTCATTGTATGCGACATTAACGAATAATTACTTAGGGAAATTTGTCGAGTTCGCCAAGCATGAAACGCTTTCGTTTTCTTAGGACACGGGAGACTCGTCCACCAGCGGACGGTGCGCTTAAACTCCTCCCCAAAGCGCAGTAGTTTCATTATTGTTTAGTAACGCTCCCTCGATCAGTCGACAATCGGACTCCTTTCGCACCTTACGTTCTAGTATCATGTTAATATAGTGCGTGGTTACCTGACTAGTGACTATTACAATATGAATAACAAAACATTTTGTTTTGCTTTAATAACATTATTTGTTATATGCAACGATGTTTACGGAAAGAAAGTTAAGAAAAATAAACGGCCTAAAGATCAAGATGAGTTTACGACTATACGGCCAAATGTGGTCGCATATTCAACTTTTGGGTTTAATGATGTAAGTTCATATAATGGCTTTATACCGACCTCACCAGAATATTCTAGTATTCTCAGCGGCATTAATCAGGAGTCTTCCACAAGATTATACGCTCCAGCATTTCCAAGCGCCGCAGATACCACAGGATACAGTGGAAATTATGGTTCACAGAGTTTTGATGAACAAAATTATGGTGTTGGGGACGATGGCAACAATCAATCCGGTATGTCACAATATACATTTAACTCAATGAATTTTCTGTCAGGGTCTAATATTGCTTCTAACGGTAATCAGAACGATAAAACAGAATCTGAACATTCCGACACACCTGTGTACGGTACTAAAATAAGTAACAAACAAAGAAATAGGCCTAATTATAACTTTAATAACCTTGAGTCGGAAGTCTCTAACTCAAATCTTTCTGATAACAAATATTTTAATTTGCCCGAGACAGAGCAAACACAAGAAAAACCGGTATTAAGAGAGTCAGATTTTAACTATCAGAATATTGGCAGTTACCAGCCAAATTATGCACAACCACAAGAAACAAATGTTGGTGGTTTAAATTATCCAAGAGTTGTTGACTTTACTAAACTAAGTAACAAATATCCTACAGAATTAGATACGAGTAAACTTATATCAGACAGTATGCAACATTCTAACGCTCAAATAGCCATGGCACATTCTCAAATCGGTAATAGCTATGGAAGTATGTTCAAAAATAATCAACTCGTTGATAACACACCTACAAACATAGAACATTATAATTTCAAGAACGATGAAGAAACGAAAGACAAAAATGTGTTAAAACCAAATAAAATTATGGAATCAGGTTTAACAAATAAGCACGTCGCCGCACATCACAAATATAATGAACCCAGCATCAAATATGGATCAAATACAGAACAAAAATATATTAAGCCATGGGCTTCTGGTAACTATAGTAACGCTTTCAAAGATTGGAAGGATTCCTCATCATCGTCCTCATCGAATGTGAACGGTTATACATATTCAACAAATTATAGCAACATGAATTTTAAGTATGGAGTCAGTGAACCCAAAAAACCATTTAACCATGACGAATTATTACCAGCGAGCAGTAACGTTGTAGATTTTACTAGTCATCAATTTCCAGAAAAGGATTTTAATACTTTTAAAAATGTGCCTGAATTCAATTATGAAGGTGATTCTTACGGCAGTTCATTGTTCAAAGATAAATATAAATCAGACGATTTTTCTAATCAATTAAAAAATCCTTTAAATGTCCCAGCAACTACGAGTTCACATTGGGGAAATTCATTCAAATCTACTGATTATTCTTCTCCTTTTGGAGATCACCCTAAGAAATCTTACTACCACACATATGAAGACGATGTTGTAACTATACCTAAACGGCCGCACAAACTATTTACGAAATTTTCACAAAACAAACCATCTGATTGGTCATCAAATCACTTCAGACCACAAAAACTAAATAAACCTACACCGGATTGGACAAAAGACTATTTCGACAGTAAATATAAATCAGAAGAGGATTTATTGGGTCTTAGAACACGCGATACATCGCGTCCTTCATATATACCAACTTACAAACACACTAGTAATATTATTGATAACAATGAATATGATAGTTTTAAGCAATTGGTTGAGAAGTGGAAAGAGTCCTACATTAAATCAAAATATAAAGACGCACGTGATAATGCTGACCATTGGCCTGAAAAATCTGTCCACGTGCCCATACCGAAACCACACCCGGTAAGTGAGATCTTCAATTACTTTACTTGATTAGTTTTAATGTAGCTAAGCATGTCTTGACATTAAGAATTTTACGTTAAAAAACATGATATGAAGGAATGCGGATCGGAAAAGCAACCAACTCACGTCGCGCACTAATTTTCTCGGCCTCAGCAAGTAAAATGATGCGCGCGTGCGCCCGGGAGAAATCAAGTAATACAATACTGCAATGGGTTTATAAAGTAGATATACTTTGTCCATACATGTTATGACCTTAGAAGCTGCCGATAATACAACTATTCAAACTACAAATTGAAAATTTAAAATTTCATTTGGCGAAAAATATCGAACTCGATATTTAACGTTTAAATATTTTAATATTTAAATATTTAACTCGAATTTTAAATTTAACGAAGGATATTTAAATAACTTTAAATGTTTTAACGTTCAAAGAGACTCGGCGAAGAATCTTGGTTGATCATTTTGCGTTTGTTCATTACTTTAAAATAATTGTGTTTAAATTACATGTGCAACAAACTACACAGCTAACATAACTAAAAACTGGTGCTGATTCCTATACTAATTTCAAAACGTAAACAAATGTCGCTTTATCGCATTAATTCCTATTACTATGTTCGTTTTGCGACATTAAAAATACTTAGTTAAAATAATTCATATAAAAATACTACACGACGGTTCAATATCATAATCAAATGAGTCAAAGTTCTCTGGTTACTTATACATATAGGGGAATCGATAGAGAATTTTGAGAAAATAATACAGAAGAGTTCAGGATATCGGCATATAGTGTAGTACATTGTATTCAAATCAAATTCATTGGATCTTTAGTCCGACGCCATTACACTAATTTAATAACAAATTCACAACATTTGTATATGTACTTGTATTCTACGATTCATACATACTTAAATACATATATTATTTCATTAAAATTCCTATTAAACTGTACCCAGGTGGGCGCATACAGTTACGTATACTTAAATAACATAAAATATGTAAATGTCTAAAGAGTTTAAATATTTAATAAAATAACAATCATAATAATATGTTAGTGTGGTGTAGCTCCGTCGTCTGGATCCAATCCTAGACTTTGCAGTCAATCTCGTACTTCGTCGACTTCTGCAATAGAATTTAAATTCAATTCCTGTATATACTCGTATTTCTGCATTTATACGCTTGACAGTTGAAGAATTCTGTCATCTGATGTAAGTCATCGCGATTAGCCAATATTATATGTATTATGTTGGCTAAACTAACTTTTAAACTTTCGCGTTCCATGATATTAACAGTCAGAGACTGGCCGTGGTCAGCCTGTGACCACGGCCAGTGCAACCTGGTCGAAACGTCAGGCAAATCAGAGGTATGTGATAACCTTTTTAAATAAGTGATCGCGTTAATTCCCGTAAAAATATTTATTTGTTAATGTTGGCTAAACTCGATGACTATGCCGCATGTGCCAGGAACCGTACCTACATTAGGAGTAAAACAAAATCTTTTAATAAAAGAAAAGTAAAAAAATAATAAAGCTTTTGATTGCTTTACAGTTGTTTAGAGAATTGTATTACGCAATAGAAATGAAAATGTATTATGATAGGCGATTTAACAAGCAGTTGGGCGACAATAATGGGCTCGTCGACCTCCTCGAAGTCACGCTACATTAGGTGCGAATAAGTAGTGAAAGCAATAAATAATAAATTCATTTATTCAAAGAAAATATTGGTGTTATAGTTTTGTTCTCAATAAGTCAACAAAATATTTGTTCTTTCCGTGTGGTGTCAGATTAAGAATACAGGATGTCGTAAGAGGTGACAATATGTAGGACAATTTAAGAATTGTAATTAATAATAATAATAAAAGACTATCTACTATTAATAATAAAAGACAATCAAAAAAAGGGCCCAACCCCAAATCTGAAGTTATGATTTTAAAATGAGTCAGTGATTATCACCGCTTGTGATGTTGTGTGTGTAATGTATAAATTTTACTTCTTAATGTGTAATAACTCCTATGTATTTTTTTATTTATGAAACTTTTTTTTAAATTGCCAATAATAGACCTTTACTTTTACAAAACATTCAATTATTGATGGAGTAACACAACGCAACTTCTAACCCTAGAAAATTACAAAACGGCGACATGCGGTCGTTCACCATAACATTGAACTCTTTGTATGTATTAATTGCATGGCATGCATTGTGTATTTAAAAAGTGAAAGTTTCTATTTTCACCCTTTATCTTTTATGCATATAAGGAAGAAGAATCGCATGTAGATTTGCTTTATTTGAAAAAATGTTTTCTCTACTCATCTGGTTCTAAAATCTCGTACTTAGTTACATTAAAGTAAATATGATATATGTGTTGGATAAAAACTGGATCTTCATTGATACTGGTACTTGATAGTTGCTTTGTACATTTAATTCGTTTATTCATAGTATATATGAGTAAATGGACTAATTAGTATTTATTAATAAAGAGCGTAGAAAATCGTGACCCGTGTTTTATTGTATAATAAATCGTTTGGGATCTGTAGAGGGAAATGCACTTGCAGATAGAGGTACCGCCAGGCGCGGTTTCAGCCAAAAGTTTTGGAGGGGGTCACTAATATCAATTTAAGTTGAGTAAATTAGAATTTATTGCACAATATACAATTAAATGGCACACATTAAAAATAAAAGGATATAGTCGTCTCAAACGTCTGGGACAATCTTTGGGTGAATATTTAGAGGAGCTCGCTCGCGAGAGGAGTCGAAAAGGAGCTCCAGAAACACAACAACGGCTTCTGGAGTCCCCCCTGCCGTACCTCACGTCTGAGGTACGGCAGGTTAACCTCAGTTACCTGGTTACCCCGGTTCACCTCCGGAGCTCTGGTCGCTGTGGAGCCCCTCACAGCTCTACGCAGTAGGAGTCGGAACACCTTAGACGACAACCCCTGACCGCACCGAGGTGTCACCGGTCCCACACATCTCCCCTGGAAGGCCACAACGACCCTTAAGCGACGATTGGGGAGCTAGTGACCTCAGCCGTGCCCCCATCCTTGCATGCCATGCCTTTCGACCGGGATCAGTCCTTTCAATATCCCGCTCTGCGGACTCATCCTGAAGCATAAAATCTCCACAGAAAGAGACCGCGATCTCTCGTGTTGACAGATTTCGTCCGAGACGAGGGCGGAGTCCCGGTCGGGCCCGCAGTGGTGGCATAGTGCCGTAGCCTCACGTCCGATTCCGTTCAGATACTCACCGAAGCAACAGTGCCCGGTGAGCAGCTGAGTAAATTGATAGGTCACACACACACAGTCGGTACTCTCTATCCAAGCTTCGAAGCTCGGCAGAACGGCTCCGACAGCGCGTTGGCTGGCACAAACCTCGGGGTCGAGCCGTGCCCGCGAAGCCCGAAGGGCTTGTTCCGGGCTCATTATCCGGCGCGATCTTTTCGCCATTCCGACCGACAGAATGAATTTCGTCATACACTATTATGTCCATGTCGAAGGGTGGAGATTGCGCCAGAATCGTCGCCGCCTCGTACGAGATCGTGCGGTAGACCCGTACGATCCATATGGCCATCAACCGCTGCAGACTCCCGAGTTGGAGCGATATGGAGCGAAAACACCTAATAGCGTCCACTGTCGAGCATCCCCGTCGGAATACAAATTGGCAGTCCAATTGATCAAGGCCTGCTCACGACAATCTTTCAAAGAGTTTGTCTCTCAGCACCAACAGAGTTATCACCAGCGTCCGACCTGGAACACCATCAGGTCCGGTGTTCTCAGCTCTTCCTCCGATACTTCACACTCGTCGGACACGACAGCCTTAGAGGGTAAAGTTTTGTAATTCACATTATATTACAGTTTAATTTTTTAAGTGTAAGACAATGATTTGATTTGATTTCGTATCTCGATTAAACAATTATGAAAAATGAGGAGAAAAGAAACAGGTTCTGGTAGCAGTTGGAAAAAGTTACATATGTATGATTTTGGGGGGGGTCACGTCCCCTGTGACCCCCCCTCTGGAACCGCGCCTGGGTACCGCACCCGGTAATAGTGCCTGTGCCGCGTCCGTTCCCGGTGCGAGTGCCTATCTCTAGGCCTGTTGCGGTTCCCGTGCTGAAGGAACTCTTCGTGCCCATTGAGAAGCCAGTGCCCTACCCTGTCTACAAAAATGTACCTTACCCCGTAGAGAAGCTGGTCCCTGTGCCGGTTGAAAAAGAGGTTAGTCCCTGTCAGTGCAAACTGATACAGCCTCAGTGAGACTTAGTATACTCATATGGTACGGGCGAAGATTGATCACGTGCCAATACGTGTCAATGTGAGAACGTGGCGGTACTCACGTTACGCAACGGTACCGCAATCATTTCGCGGTCAACAAGTAGCATTAACATCAGATACCAGCAATGTTGTTTGATGCTTGTTATAGATGCTTTTTTACTACTTAAAGCGACGAATTATTTAGCAACTTTGCATGTGGAAAATCTTTCTGATCTGTCATTGATTTTTTTTAATAATGCTTAGCCTTTTGCATGTAAATCCAGATACTATAGTTATTGTCTTATAGTCCTTAAAATAGAGCTTGTCCTCGGTGACAGTTGTCACTAATGTCATTCCAGAACTTACGAGTTACATTTTTTTATATACACATAAATAATGAAAATATAGGTCGTCAATTTCACAACCATCTCTCACGGAGATCAAGCTATAATTTAAGGACTGTAGCGGTGGTAGTGCACATTGCACAAGATGTAAGGAGAATCGTAAATTAGAATCACACTCTTTGCACCCGATCATTAGATTAAGAAATATTGACTGAAATTGATATTTACTAGCATCGGAAGCATCGCCTAATAGACCTCATACTACCTTATAATAAAACCTCCTATCAAAGAGTCTCATTGAAATTAAATGAGTACTTTATGAGTACTTATCACTTTTAGCATCTAAGTCGTAAAGTAAGTGCCAATCTGTAATTCCTCATGTGACGTATACAATTGCAATGTGCAATTCAGGTTGCAGTACCTGTGGAGAAGCCATATCCAGTTCATATCCCGTACGTAAGGCCCGTATTCCATCACACGAAGCCAGTTCACGAAGATCCAGAATACATAGAAGGAGACGACCACCCGCATCGACCAGAATTTAGGAAACCTTCCCAATATAAGAAGAGACAAGTTTATGGGTAAATATTTTTATGTTATTAGATTATTTTTACATTAAAGATATAAAGTGTCTGAAATTTAGCTTCGAAAAGACAGTACCGATTTTTCGAAAGACTTTATCAAAGAGTATATCAAGAAGGAAAGAAGAAAAATACGGAAGAAACATAAATATATTTATATTATATGATCATCACCATGAATAGACTAAGTATAGGCCAATCCTCAGAAAGGAGGTTTTTCCTACTGTACCACGCTAGGTCGGTTTACGGTTTGTTTTTTTCAAGTTTCCTTCTTTATGCAGTGCTGTTTTCCTGTGTCGTTTGCTCCAGTACTCTTATGACACATACAGGATAAATAGCGGTGGTAGCTGCATGCTTCATTCATCACAACACAGACAAATTCACTATGACGAAAATTTACATTTGTGTTTGTGACACACGTACATCAGTGTAATAAATTTAAATGGTCAAAGACATCTTTATGGAACTGTGTACCATATAAACACCATAAAGGATTGGCGTGTGCGTCTGCCGATCATGAGGTCTCGGGTTCGATTCCCAGGTCGGACTAATGTTTGTATGATCTACAAATATTTCACTTTCATTAAAGTCTTACAGCATTAATTCAGTAACAAAACTTCTGACTAACGTCATGTCAAACGGACCGTTCTGTGCACTACAAAAATGCAACAAAAGCAGTAGAAGAACCTAATAAGCGCAAAATTGTTTACATACAAATAAATGGACACTTGTATCACAGACTTGCAAAATGTAATCCAAAAGGGGTATAAATAGGTTTGTAATATAGGAAATGCATCATTTTCAAAGTTAGGAAATGTCAAGCGTAAGAAAGAATACATTAGTTCATAATTCTGGTTGGTAACGCGTGACTCTTCTGTACGGGACGTGTACGGATTTAAAAAAAAATGTTTTAACGTTTAAATTTACAGTTCACGCAACAGAACTCGACGGCCGAGCCGGGCAACCTACCAAGAAAGAAGTAGAAGAAGGTGGCCAGATGGTCGGCGTCCTTCAAGCTATACCCATGACAATGAGTACAATAGGCCTTATAGACATCAACACTCAGCACCATACAGACATCATGACTTAGATGAAGATGAATACAGCAGACACAGAAAGTACTGCAGGAATTGCTAATGTTGAAGTAAGGTGAATCTTAGTTTCGTGACTCACACATTATTTGCGTAAAAATTGCAGAACGACTACTTGATAGGTTCTACAGGTGTGACCATACTATCACACAGTGATCAAAGACTATTTCATTATTGATTAAATTAGTGTTAATGATAAATATATTTTGTAAGTCCTAATTATTGCATTTGTAGGTTTCGTTTCAGGTTTTATCGAGTTTTTGTAAAATACATATTAACTCATTTGTACTTTTATATTGAATACTCATCAAATTGTTTTAAGTAAATAAAACTTCTATTGGTATTATTGTATTGTGCCAAATAGGTACGAAGAATGTAATGTAATATATATCTATGGATTATGTTTCTGCTTCTATTATATCGGCAAAAGTAGTAAGGCTACAAGTACTAATTCACTAATTCGTTAAAATCTGTATAATACTTAATATTAAGTCATCTTTAGTTCTTTCCATGAGTAGCATTAGCCTTAAGTGTAATATTTCATCAATTAATTAGTAAATAGTCAAAAAAATATCTTTGTTTTATTGACACATAGACACTTATTACAAAGATTGTTGACACACATACCATATATCATATTCTCATAGAAAACGCACGTAATTTGAAATTATTAAGTTTGAAGTGGTAATTATTAGCAATTATTTCATAGTATTTATGTTGTGCTGTTAAAAGTAGATGAGTCAGTCTCGCATGGACGACTGCTTTTACCAACGCTTCGATAAACACAACTTTACACCAAGGAAAATGAAAATTGATTTCCATTATAGCTGTGAACCCACTGTTAGATAAAATTAGTGGGAACCAATTGAGTTAGAAGACTGTTAAACTGTAGTCAGACATGTAATGTATAATGAATGAGTTGTAATGGCGTGACGTATTAAGAATCACAGCCTGGATTTATTTCGTAGGTGTTGTAGGAGCAGACTAAGGACGTAAACTACGCAGTCAACAATATTGCAAAGAAAAGGAAAACTTGACACAAATGATATGCCAACCTGTTAGACCAGCCTGTATAGTAAACCATGACTAAGTAGAGACCTGTGTCCAGTAGTGGACTTTTAAAGGTTCTTGACGCAGAGGTTTTCTCTAACCCGTGAAGCGCCTGTGTGTAGTCATTCCTTTAACGCCCTTTAGTAAGCAAAGCGCTCCTCAGTAAGTACGGAGATTAATTAAAAGTGCCACTGAGTGCCGCGGCCGTCACTCGTAATACTGCTGCGCCTGTGTGCACCGCACACCCTGTATTATAGGTAAAGACGCCCCTTTGTTGACGTGATGTGTAATATGAAGTTTAAAGAATTAGAATATAACTTGCCAATGGAAGTTAGGTACTTTAATCATCATCATCTACCTATCGCAATTCCACTGCTGCATGTATACCCTTTTTAATTACTTGATTTGATTCTCGGCTACAGTCAGGTATTTAATTTTGTTTCGTAAGTTATGTATAAATATGTGTTTTGGTAGTCAAGTCTCAAAATTCGCGACAGTTCTGGAATAAGATTTTTTTAAAAGGATTTAAATATAAATCAGAAACAAGCTACGGAATACCTCACAAACTTGTAAGTAAATAATTATAAATTACTAGCTGAACCGCCGCGTAAGTAAATAAGTATGAATTACTAGTCGGCGAACTTCTTACATATCTGAATCTGCTTCCCACAGGCAATGTACAGTCGCGGACAAAAGATTGGCTTTCCAGTTATATAATTTTTTTTATACACAAACCTTGTCCTGTCAATAGCGAACACATAAAAAAAATATTACTTAATTTGGCATATCATTTTTCCGTACAGTTAAGAACCTACCAAGGGCTTGTGCGAATTAAAACATTCTAACTAAGCAAAAATCGGGTTACTTGAGGTTTTTATTTTTGTACTTGTTTTTTATAGTATGAAACTAACAAGTATTGTACCATTTTAAATGTATGTATTTATAAAAAAAAAGTATATAAGTATTCATATCAGTTGTCAGTTGTAATACAAGCTCTGCTTAGTTTGGGACTAGATGGCGTTGTGTGCTAGATGTCCGAAATATTTATTTATTATTTTACAATTCCGATTAAATGCGCCAACTTTTAATAGCACTTGCCAAGTAACTCTGGTACATTTTTTTTAAAGGGGGGCATTTCAAAGCCTACAAAATTTAGAAAATTTTAAATTCATAGTTTAACAAATAGCCTTAATTCTAGGAAACTTGCGGCAATTGTGTCATTATTTTTTATTGTAATTCTCGAAATGGTATGTAGAGTTACAGTTCCAAAGTTTAAATGAACAAACATAATAAAAAATAACTACAATAACCGAAAAATGTTTACAGTTTGACCAATTTTCTAGGTTTTTCTTAAATGCCCATAATTTTCAAACTGCATGTGATAGATTTTTTTCTTATTTTTCGCATGTTGGTTACAATAAATCCTGTCACCACGTTTCGTTTTTCTACATTCTATTCTACACTACGTTTCGGTTCGACGTTGAGTTCTGGGACAAATAATTGATTAATTATGATTGTTTTTTCAACCACGTCTTAAAGGAAAAACTTAATTTAGTTGTAAAATTAATAAACAAAATTCGAAATAGTTTTTATATTATATCCTACATTAAATTAACAAGAAAACACTAACAATAGAAATAATTAAATTTATCTTGTGCTAAATTCATCATATCTCCAGCATCTTTACTAGAATTATTTAAAATTGCGTTTGCTGCAAGATTTCGGAGAGTGACCTAACTACTAAAAATAAAGTTCTCATGACATATCTTGTTTGCAATCTGTCTAGCATTATCCACCTGACAAAACTTAAATTAACGTATGTATTAAGCTACTGCAAAAATAAATAAAAACTTAGCAGTATCTATTTGATGAGGTTAAGATTGGCTTACGACATCATTATTCTACATCACAGTGGGAATATACCTGTCTAATATGCCGTCTTGTTTACTCTTTTTACAAGATGCATAACTCCATGATATTAGCTTATTATTCCTACCAGTTGACATTCTAGCGGTGCACTGCACAAGATGCCAATCTGTAGGAAATAAAATTTATGTATCTTCTTTAACTACATCTACATTTTAAGTGAAAGTTTACAACAAAAGTGGATTTTCGGACCGGATTTTTCTTATAAAAGAACAGTGCTTCACAGTGATTCATAATCAAATTATACTAAGTTGCCCTTTAGGAGTATTGTGCAGCCTATAAATAGACAATGACCAAAATTGATTTTGAAGTATTTTTTATATAGTTTCAGTTAAAATTGTACAGGAAATATTTGTGTATTCTATATCGTTTATTTTTAGTACACACAAGTAGCATTTTTCTTTTCTTTGCGGTCTTTGCCGGACGATCGTAACTCTGACACCTGTCTAGATCACGGTACAACATTTGAGGATCGGATTAAGATTTCCTACAACTTAATGGAACAACTCAATGTTAAGGCCTTGCAAGTATGTAATCTATACCAATAAATAAAATTGGAGTGTCTGTTTGTAATATTAAAATAACCGCTTTTTACTAAATGCATATGTATGTATACACGATACATATACCAAAAATGTAGTTAAAAATTATTTTGTCTGTCTGTCTGTCTGTCTGTTTGTTCCGGGTAATCTCTGGAACGGCGGGAAGGATTTTGACGGGACTTTCACTGGCAGGTAGCTGATGATCCGGGGAGTAACTTAGGCTACTTTTTTTTAGACTAACTTTGTCCCGCGGCCTTACTCGCGGTACAACAATAACCGCGGGTAACACCGCGGGGTTCAGCTAATCTATACTTATAAAATAGTAAGTCCTGACTGACTGATTCATCATCGCCGAGCGTAAACTATGATAGTTACGACTATGAAATTTGGTGAGTAGGATCCTTTTATTGAGTAGACACCCACTAAGAAAGGAATTTTGGAATTTCTACCCCTAAGGGGGTGAAATAAGGGTTGAAAGTTTGTATGGAAGTCCGTCATTTTTTAAGTTAGAGACCTGAAACTTTATTTTTGGGCTACTGATTAAAAATAATTAAACACGTATTTCAGCGTTTTTGAATATTCTACCCCTAAGGGGTGAAATAGGGGTTGACATTTCGCGTATAGGTTAGTCTGGAAGTACGACATTTTTTAAGTTAGAAGCATGAAACTTTATTTTTGGGCTACTAATTAAAAATGAGTAAATACGTATTTCATCGTTTCTGAATTTTCTACCCCTAAGGGGTGAAATAGGGGTTGAAAGTTTGTATGGAAGTTCGTTATTTTTTAAGTTAGTAACATGTAACTTTACTCATGTGCTAATGATTAAAAAAGAGTAAATACGTATTAAAGCGTTTCTGGATTTTCTACCCCTGAGGGGGTGAAATAGGGGTTGACATTTCACATATAGATTAGTCTGGAAGTCCGCCATTTTTGAAGTTACAAACATGAAACTTTGTTTTTGGGATACTGACTAAAATAGAGTTAATACGTATTTAAGCGTTTCTTGATATTCTACCCCTAAGGGGATGAAATAGGGGTTGAAAGTTTGAATGCAAGTTCGTTATGTTTGAAGTAGCAAACATGAAACTTTGTTTTTGGGCTACTAATTAAAAATGAGTAAATACGTATTTCAGCGTTTCTGAATATTCTACCCCTAAGGGGTGAAATAGGGGTTGAAAGTTTGTATGGAAGTTCGTTATTTTTTAAGTTAGTAACATGTAACTTTACTCATGTGCTAATGATTAAAAAAGACTAAATACGTATTAAAGCGTTTCTGGATATTCTACCCCTAAGGGGGTAAAATGGGGTTGACATTTCGCATATAGATTAGTCTGGAAGTCCGCCATTTTTGAAGTTACAAACATGAAACTTTGTTTTTGGGCTACTGATTAAAAGTGAGTAAATACGTATTTAAGCGTTTCTTGATATTCTACCCCTAAGGGGTGAAATAGGGGTTGAAAGTTTGTATGGAATTCGTCATTTTTTAAGTTAGAAACATGTAATTTTATTCATGTGCTAATGATTAAAAAAGAGTAGATATGTATTTAAGCGTTACTTGGTATTCTACCCCTAAGAGGGTGAAATAGGGGTTGGAAGTTTGTATGGCAGTTCGTAATTTTTTAAGTTAGAATCATGAAACTTTATTGGTGTACTACTGATTAAAAAAGAGTAAAGACGTATTTAAGCGTTTCTAGATATTCTACTCCTCAGGGGTGAAATAGGGGTTGACATTTCGTATATGGGTTAGTCTGGAAGTCCGTAATGTTTGAAGTTCGAAACATGAAAGTTTATTTATGTGTTACTGATTTAAAAAGAGTAGAGACGTATTTGAGCGTTTCTGGGTATTCTACCCCTAAGGGGGTGAAATAGGGTTTGAAAGTTTGTATGGAAGTTCGTAATTTTTTAAGTTAGATACAGGAAACTTTATTTTTGGGCTACTGATTAAAAATGAGTAGACACCTATTTAAGCGTTTCTGGATATTCTACCCCTAAGGGGATGAAAAAGGGGTTGAAAGTTTGTAAGTAAGTTCGCCATTTTTGAAGTTACAAACATGAAACTTTATTTTTGGGCTACTGATTAAAAGTGAGCGGATACGTATTTAAGAGTTTCTGGATAGTCTACCCCTAAGGGGTGAAATAGGGGTTGAAAGTTTGTATGGAAGTTCGCTATTTTTGAAGTAGCAAACATGAAACTTTATTTTTGGGCTACTGATTAAAAGTGAGTGGATACGTATTTAAGCGTTTCTGGATATTCTACCCCTAAGGGGGTGAAATAGGGGTTGAAAGTTTGTATTGAAGTTCGTTATTTTTGAAGTAGCAAACATGAAACTTTATTTTTGGGCTACTGATTAAAAGTGAGTAAATAAGTATTAAAGCGTTTCTGGATATTCTACCCCTAAGGGGTGAAATAGGGGTTGAAAGTTTGTATGGAAGTTTGTCATTTTTTAAGTTAGAACCATTAAACTTTATTCATGTACATTGATTGATGTGCATTGATTAAAAAAATGTAAAGACGTATTTAAGCAGTTCTGGATATTTTACCCCTAAAGGGGTGAAATAGGGGTTGAAAGTTTGTATGGTAGTCCGTTATTTTTTAAATTAGTACCATGTAACTTTATGCATTATCAGCATTAATGCGAATTCTGTTCCTAAAAGGGATGAAATATGGGTCGAATGTTTGTATGATAGTTCTTTTAAATGGGCTATTGATCAAAAATAAATAAATACGTTCAGAAATATGAATAAATTACTGATACATACTTTTATACAGTTTTAATTAAATACATAAAACCAACTTCCACGCGAGCAAAGCCGCGGGCAACAGCTAGTAATAATATAAAATTGAAGTGTCTGTTTGACGCTGTAGCTACTCCGTTCGATAGATCACAGCATTTAGCAGTTTTTTTCCTCTGAATTAAAATCTTTATGGCTACCGCTTATTGGTCAGTATTATTCTCTCACAGCTTTTTATCTACGTACTTAAGTGTAGGGCAGCACCGTCTCGCGTAAAAATCCGAGTGATGACAAAAAAACAATATTCCGACTCAATAGAATCTATTATTGGTGCATTTGACGTTGATAATCGAATATTTGACGTTTTTACACCAACAATACTAAAACGTTACAATAATGTAAAAAAAAAGAATTATAGTTTATGACAACAAGGAAATAGAATGAAATCTATACAAATAAATAAAATTGGAGTGTCTGTTTGTAATATTAAAATAACCGCTTTTTACCTAATGCATATGTATGTATACACGATACATATACCAAAAATATAGTTAAAAAAATTTTTGTCTGTCTGTCTGTCTGTCTGTCTGTCTGTCTGTCTGTTTGTTCCGGGTAATCTCTGGAACGGCTGGACCGATTTTGACGGGACTTTCACTGGCAGGTAGCTGATGATCCGGGGAGTAACTTAGGCTTCTTTTTTTAGACTAACTTTGTCCCGCGGCGTCACTCGCGGTACAACAATAACCGCGGGTAACACCGCGGGGTTCAGCTAGTGTAAATATAAGATTCTTTAAGTTTAAATGGAGCTGAAACATTAAACTGACCCTGAAAAGCAGGAAGCTCTTAAAAGCCTTTGTAAATGACTTTTTTCAACATATCTCTCGTTTTTAAGTTTTATCGGTGCCTCTTTTTACTCACCTTTTAAAAATATACAGTTAAAAAAAAAAGACGTGTGGCACTCGGGGACTGCCGCGGTAAAGCTATTGCATAGCATTTTTCATAAACTTATGCAATTATAATTATTTATTTATGCAGTATGTATAATATTGTGAATGAAAAATACAAAACTATTTTTCAAATTGCTGCCATACTGACAACAAACAAATGTATGTTTGGAATTACCGGACCGTTAGAATTTATCAAGTAGCATAAGAGCAACAATTTTAACATTTAGTAGTAATGAGTCGGAGTGGGAGGTGTTAGGTTATTTTCGTTACGGAATTTCTAGATTCGGCCTCCACGCTCAAGGCCCGCGATAGAAGCTATGCAATAGCTTAAAAATATAGCTTAAATAACTACGGTAAGTACACTAGGATTCTACAATAGTTTCCTGTGTGTTAGGGTTTCAAAACTGCAGTAAGTCGTCTAATAGTCGTGTTAATGGAGTGACTACTGTCCAAAGTTATTTTAAGTGTTCACCGACCGTACCGGCTATAGTGGTACCGACTTTAAACCTATGAATAGGTAGCACATACAAATAATAGTGTTTCATCAATATTAAAGGTTTGCTTATAAGGTGTTTTTAAACGATGTTTTTTTTGCTTTACTTACTTCTACTTAAGATACATCTATCTACATAAAAAAATCATCATCAAATCACATCTATTGACATAGGCCTCTCCTTCGAAACGATCAGAAACATCATTTATTGTTTATTTATTTCCTAAATTCTCACTGACAATCAGATGGAAACAATTATAACGTACTTTGAAAATATAAATACATCGTACCAATTACTTTGAGTTAAAATAAAATGATTTCTAAATCTAATATTCTTATTTTAATCCGTACTAATATTAAAAAAAACTTTATGTAACGCTGTCTGTTTGTCTGGCTATCTGTCTGTATAATCTGTTTGTTAAGATTTCACGGGTAAACCGCTGCACCGATTTTAATAAAATTTGGCATAGAGATACTTTGTTTTTTGAAGAAGGATAGGATAGGAAGGCTACTATAAATAATGCGATAACTGACTTACGCGCGGAGGGAGCCGCGGGCAAAAGCTTTTTTATTTTAAATTAAACTGTCATATTTTTTTTTTAATTATAATCAGCACAGGATATTACAATGTGACATCAAAATCTTTCCTATCCTATCCCATTCAATTCCATTCCATCCCATCCCATCCCGCCTATCCATCCAATACCATCTAGCCATCCAATACCATTCTATTCTATTTTATAAGTACACACCCTGACAGAGCGTCATTAATTTTACGAATGGAATAACTTAACAAAACATTTAGTGACATATCGATGAGATCAAATTATGAGTATTACGAGATGAGCAAATTGGCATTAGATAGTAATGATCGATATCTCAAAATTCCTACTGCGTTTGTTGACGAAATGATGAAATTCTGACAAATCGTTATGATGAAGTAAATTACCTACCTTCTCGATATGTGTTCACTCACAAAATATACATTAAGCATCCACTGAGTTGAAGGTCCATAATTCTTATTTAATTTACAAGTGAAACAAAAGAGTAACGAAAACGTATGTGATTGTGCAAAAAGCTCTCGAATCTCGGAACTCAAATAATATAGGAGTTGTGAGAAAATATGCCCAGCCTGCGTTTATTACCTGACAATGAGTTGGGTGCTCAAATGCAACTGCTCACATAATTATGGCAGGCGGTTACGTAGTGCTCTAATTTTACTTACAGAAAATAACATTCACTGTTTTGTTCAGGGACAGCGGTTGGTGGTCACGATTAGACACAATTTGAAGTCTTAAAATGGTTAGACCATTAATTAGTGTTAGTAAAATACAATTATGTGTACTTATTATGTAAATTTAGTCCCCCTAGCTAAGTTGAATTCTACAAAAGTAAACGTTAATAGAAAACTAAGAAATGTACGGTAGTGACGTCTTTCAGCGCTAAGTCATGTTGTCAAAACAAAAGGATAGAATATAGACGTTAGCGATTGTAAAAAAGTCCACTGCTGGACATTGGCCTCTCCAATTGCACGCCACTTAGTTCGATCTTCGGCTTCTCGCATCCAGCTCCTGCCAGCCGCCTTGCGCAGATCCTCACTCCACCTGGCCTTTGGACGTCCTACACTACGTTTGCCGAGACGCGGTCTCCACTCAAAATCCGTTTACCCCAATGGTAATCAGCTCTGCGGCTCATATGAACAGCTCACTGCCACTTCAGCTTGCTAATCCTATGAGCTATGTCGATGACCTTGGTTCTCTGCCGAATCACCTCATTTCTGATGCGATCCCTTAGAGAGACGCCCAGCATAGCCCTCTCCATAGCACGCTGAGCGACTTTGAACTTGTGGACCAGCCGTGCTGTAAGTGTTCACGTTTCGGCATTGTATGTCATGACGGGTACGACACATTGATTTAAGACTTTCGTCTTTAGGCACTGTGGGATCGACGATGAAAAGACCCGACGAACTTTCCCAAACTCTGCTCAACCCTAGCTGAATTCTCTTGTTCATCTCGCCCTCGAAGTTTCGGTTCCGGTAGAACATGTTCATTGAATATGACCTTGGTTTTGTCCAAGTTCTTCCATAGGCCGATGAGCACAGAAGAGTCAGCCAGGTCGTTCAGCATCTATCCTGCAGCGTCTCTGCCATGATGATGATGTCGTCCGCAAATCACAAGTGAGAGATGTATTCACCAGTGTAGCGTTTTGAACAGATCCTTCATTGCATTTGTGAACAATTTCGGGGAAATAACATCCCCTTGTCTCACTCACTGATGCAATGGTATGGACCTTGTCTGCTGATCCTGTACTTGGACGGATATAGTGGCGGATTCGTAGAGACATCTCAATACTTGTATGTATCGCGAGTCCACTTGGCAACGCTGCAGGGACTCCAGAACAGACCAGATCTCGATCGAGTCAAAGGCCTTCTCATAATTCACGAATGCTAGACACAGGTGCTGATATTCTTCGGTCTTCTGTATAATCTGCCGCACTATGTGGATGTGGTCTATGGTGCCATATCCACTCCGAAATCCGGCTTGCTCCGGTGGTTGGAATTTGTCGAGTATTCGCGCAAGGCGGTTCGTGATGACTTTTTACAACGGCTTGTAGACGTGACTTAGAAGAGAAATGGGTTTATAGTTCTTCAACCTGGTCTTGTCACCCTTTTTGAAAAACAACTGAACTTGAACTGAAAATGTTTTTGTTGACTATTTTTCACATTCTTAAAACTTAGAACTCTAAATTCAAGTATTTTAAGTCTACAAGTCTTCGTCGTGATGAAATTAATGAAAAAAATATAAAAAAGTCTTTCGAAAAAACAAAAAATGGTCTCCTCAAAATTATTATTTAAAACTATTTATGACAAACGAAAGGAAGCCTTGTCAAGGCAAAGAGTGTCAGTTTATTTTTCATAAATCACTAATAAACCTTCATGGTCATCTAAATATCCTTAATAACAAATGAATGCGTTTGTGGTGAACGCATTAATTTGTCGGTAGTTTATTTCACATTTTGAAAACTAAAAAAAACCTGCCAAGTGCAAGTCGGACTCGCGCACCGAGGTTTACATTCAAACTTGTAGGTATATTATATGAGGTAACTAACAATTTATGCTTTTTGCAATAAAATTTTACCTTTACCTGTGCTATAACACGTTGCTTCGTACCAAATCTCAAAATTCTGAGTTCATGCGAAGTACCCTATAGGTTTTGATTCCCTTGCGAGTGTCAAAAATGTGCAGTATAAACGGCTGTATCTTTTGATTGCGTTGACTTAGAAGTTTGGAATTTTTAGAGCTCCAAAGGACAATAGACCTGAGAATTTGATATAAATTTTAGCTTGATACCTCCACGCTATCGACAGACAGACGGAAAACGAAGTGTTCCTATAAGGTTTCCGTTTTTTTCCTTTTTAGGTACGGAACCCTAAAATGTATGTGGCAACAATTTGCTTTTTTATAACTTTTGGTGATTTATTACATTAATGTAAATGTTTATTACGAGTAATGGCAGAAAAGTAAAGTCGGTTAAAAATATTAAAGAATAGTTTCAGAGTCCTGAAACTATTCTTTAATATTTTTAACCGACTTCAAAAAAGGAAGATGTTCTCAATTCGACTGTATTTTTTTTATTTATGTTACCTCAGAACTTTCGACAGTGAACCGATTTTGATGATTCTTTTTTTTTATTTTGATATGTGGCGCTTTCCGTATGGTCCACTTCTTAAATTCGTTTTTTTTTGTATAAACAGTGTGTTGCACACATATTTATCATTAACATTCTTTAATAGCCCATTGCTAGCACATACGTCTCTCCGTAGAAAGGTTTTCTTTACTATAATGGTCAAACGGTTTGCTAAAATGTTTGTATCAAGTTTAGATGACCAAACGGAAAAAGTGAGGGATTTCGCTCCCACAGCCACCATTGGAACTCCTGTACAACAGGGTCACCTCAGATGAAGGTCTAAGCATTTTATATTGCTGTAAAAGTAAAGTATTTGTTTCGACTTTTATTCGTTATGAATAAATAGAAACATAATTGCTATCTAACAGAGACACACTATGCTACTTAATTGCTAATTCCAAATGTTTTCTCTAAAATAGCACAACGTATTAATGAGCGGCCCGTCAGCCGGAATGATCACCTCGGAAGAGCCTTTTTTTTCTGTTGAAGGAACTTTGCACCCGTTCCTCTACACATTGTGTTTCTTCATTTATTAAAAAGCTTAGGTATATAACTTTGACAAATGTTAACCCCCGCTTTAACAAACATTCAACGATCATTCCAAATTTTCTCCCTTTCTTTCAGACAAGTGTTTTCTATTACCGAAGTGCAAGACAAAGGCGTTGTTGTGTTGTAAGTTACTAATTCCTGGCGATTTAGATATTGAGACGTATGAAGTGAAATGAGAATATATTGAAATGAAAAGTAGATAAAAAGTGTACGAAGGGAAAACTTTTATGTATGAATGTATTAAATAACGCGAGCAGGGCGGGGACGTTTAAATGTAGGTCAAAAAAGGTGATCCGGAAAATTCCGGGTTTGACGAAAACACTAGTCTGTTTATTGTTATTTTCTATTTTTGTTGCTAAATCTGGGGGCACCCCCAGATGTAGAATATGTGAAGTTAGGGTTGGTAGAGTTAGGGCGTGTAGATTCAGAAGCTTGGCTCTACATGAGATCAGATATCTTTTTCACAGGGTAAGCCATATGCAGTCGTCTTGGCAACATTTTACATGAAAATGTTTTGGTGGGATTCTGTCTCACAATAACTGTTTGTTAGTAGAAACAGTTACCATTTATTATTCAACTAGCTAAACCCGGGGTGTTACCCGCGGTTATCATCGTACCGCGAGTAACGCCGCGGGACAAAATTAGTAAAATAGTAGCCTAAGTCACTCCCTGGATTGGATCATCACCTGTCAGTGAAAGTCCCGTCAAAATCGATTCAGCCGTTCCAGGGATTAGCTGGAACAGACAGACAGACAGATAAAAAAAATATATATACATTTTTGGTATATGTACCGTGTATACACATATGCATTTAGTAAAAAGCGGTTATTTTAATATTACAAACAAACACTCCAATTTTATTTATTTGTAAAGATAAAGAAATCTTGTCTAATATTTGTTTTAAGTGTTTTTTTTTCTACATCATGGTAAGTGAAGTCGGTATTATTTTAGGACAATTACATTCTACCCTTGTATATAACTTTTGCAACTGCATTTGCTAGCAATCTTGTTACACATATCCATACTAATATTAAAATTCGAAAGTAGCTTTGTCCGTATGTTAAACTTTTACGGCTAAAACATTGAACCGATTTGAATGAATACCTGTATAGATATAGATTAGACCTTAGACAAGGACAAGGCTACTCTTATCGCAATAACCGACATTAAGGGCAAAAAACTATGTAACGATTTAAAATCTACATAATTTTGGTATCTAATTCCTAAATTAGTGTAGAATAACCAATTTTGTTTAGTTTTCCTAAACTGTGAAGCTTACAATTTCTCTCTTTGAAATAACCACGCCTAGGAAAATATAGACATTCCAAATTACATTAGTTACCTACATTACATAAACTTTGCCATTGTTCTGTACTTTCATACGAGAATAAAGAACAATGGCAAAGTTTTGTAACTAAATAGCTTTTCTTTGTAGATAGTAAATACCTGTCACTCCTGCTGTTAAAAAAAATTGGATATATCTAGAAATGCGTATATAATCGATACATACTACTGGACACTTACTTTGAGAATTACCTATACATCTATACAAATAAATTGGAGTGTCTGTTTGTAATATTAAAATAACCGATTTTTTATTTAATTATTTTTTTAAATTTTGATTAAAGTGACATGCAATTGGAGAGATCTATGTTCAGAGTTGGACTGCAATAGGCTGATTATGCGATGATGATGAAGTGTCCAAATGAAAATAATTTCAGTTTTTTTTTAACATTTATATGTAGCTGTCATCCAACTGTTAACATAGCATATACAGTGACACATTTGTATACTAACACGTTTTCAAAGTTACTTCGCTTGTTCCATCATTTGAGAATCCAAAATGCAAAAGCATTCTTATCAAAAATTGGTTTAAAACGACATTGTACAAGAAAGGTAGTGATTTTTAACAGGTTTTACCAGAGAGTAACAAATCTTGAGACATTTGAAACATCACTGGGTTTTCCCAATAAGCATCCTGCCTCGTTAACTTTTTGCCTTAGGTACGTAGCGTATAAATCTTAAATAATTTGTGGAACTTTTATTTTAATGAAATGAATAGTTGATGAAAGTGATGATGAAAATGGCGTAAAATATTACCATTGTTTTCAACGGCTAACGCATTCATTAACGCACTAATTTACATGACCACTGACAAGTTGACTGGTAACTTTATCTCTCACCTAAGAGATGAAAGATAAATTTTGAGTTTTACTGATTATTTTTTACAAAAGTAAAGTACCTAAGTATACGACTTTAAAGTAAAAAATAAAAAAAGCTTATTTGGCAGAGTTTATCCGTTTTTCTCCAGGTCGACTAATTGGTTAGATTAATTTTCTTATTCATTTGAAGCTACCAATTTTCTTATTAAATATATCTTAATAGTGAAAAAGTTTGATAGGGGACATTTGTTACGCTTTACGGCATATATGACTCTACGGGACACTTTTGTCTCAACGGGAGCGACACCACGGACTTACAAAAATGCAGATGTTTGGCAATTCTTTTGTTGCTTTTACACCGAATAAGTGAGATTATTAAAACTACAAGCCCACTCTTCTCCAATTCTGGAGGAGAGAGGATTTAAAAGCCAGTAAGGTATACTCTTTCGATAGGTTGTTGATTTTTTTATGCCATAGGGACGAACGAACACACAAGTCTAGATACGTTATTGCGAAATACATTTTTAAATTTAATTATGTATTACGATAGATAGAAGTTACATACTGTTATGATAATCACGACGCAACAGAAGTAGGACGCTTTCATCCCTCTGCTCTGTAATTACGTGTATGTGCGTGGAAGAACCTTTATTTCCAGATGTCCAATGGTATATATTATGTTGTCATCATATGGACGAACGTGCAACATGTATTAAGCAGATACGAAGTTAAATACACTGCTGTGATAATCACGACGCAACAGAAGTAAGATGCTTGCATTCCTCCGTCCTGCAATAACGAGTGTGTGTGTGTGACAACTTTTATTTCTAGATGTGCATGGGCGTTAGTAATTACTTAAAATCCGGTGACTCTTCTAGTCATTTGGCCCTGTAGCATTTTTTTTTCACGATCATTCGAAATTTTATTCATAAAGTATTTTGTGATTTTAACGAACAAAGGTTTTCAAAATTGAATTACCCATGACGATGTGTTAAGTCTGTATATGTATATCTGTTATTACCTGCATAAAATCAATGTAGATACATATGTACATGTATTCTGTTTTCTCGTGCAAGAGACAATATTTGAATATTTGCGATGTTTTGTATTTTTAACCGAATTTAAAAAAAAAGGAGAAGGTTTCTCAATTCGACCGTTAAAAATAATCATCAAAATCGGATCATAAACAACGAAGTTATCCGCGAACACATATAAATATATATATATGTCGGAGTCACAGTGTGGCGATCGGTCGAAGCGGTTTTTATGAAATGGTGACGTCAGCTTTGCCGACCTCACTTGGATATTTTGTCAAGTGGCACTCATGATTTAAAGCAATAGAAATCGCTCTTAATCAAGTCTAGTCTAGTCTAGTAATCAATCTTCATTATTACACACGTTGGTAGGTAGGGTTTATTTGCACAGCCAAAGACAATATAGAATTCCAATAGTTTATTGAATCAATGAAGCTACAGTTAAAATCATAGATCGGCACAACACTGTCAAAGTGAATTAGGTGAGAACACCAAAATCCACTGAACGTCCGTGTCAATCTACAACCTCCAGTTTCCAAATGCGTAGGGCCTTATGAGAAGAAACCGGCAAAGAAACTCATGGCCACTCTTTTGAAAGTTACATCTTAACTTATTAGTTACAAACTATCAATAGTCAATTACAACAATTAAGAAGCCTATGTACTTAGCTTATTTACAGCTGGTCCTTCCTGGTACAATACTCGAACTAAACTGATCTGTTGATTCTATTTTTCTTCAATACGAAACGGTGGGTAGTTAGTTTAAGAGCCAATAGGTTAGTAGTCCCGCAACTCGTGCGGCCGCTCTCTTTTATACCGGCTGCTTGCTTTAACTAGTGGTGACACCTACCACTATATTCGGTGTTACCCGCACACATTTTAGTAACATTTAATTTAATATCGCTTACAAAATCGACTAAAACTAAAACGACATTATTAAATCAAGCTGTAAGTAAACTAAGACGTAATAATCACATCGTTAATAAGAAATAATCAGTGCGCCTTCTTTTGCATACACCGTCCACAGATTCCACCCAAACTGCCATGTTTCTCGATGCACAGTTTGACGTTTCGAATAATCGATTTAAATAAACACTAATTCAAATTAAACTTAAAAAAACTACTCGTTCTCCGACACGGCCGTCCTGATGCTTCACACGTCCTCGTGTGAGTCATCTGTAAACAAAGAAAAAAGCAACCACAGTAGCTCAATTTATTCGGCCTGGCCCACAGGCATTCTGATAAGACTTACACGTCTACGTGTTTGTTAACTGAGGAATCATCTGGACAGTGAATCCGTCCTCTCGGCTATTCCTGACCAAATTAAAGATTCATAGAAACCAATTTCAATTATAACAAATTATTTTGCCTTCATGATTTCAAATTTGATGTTTCTATTCACGTCAGTATCACGATAAGGTTCTGACCATGCTCATTTATGTCTCTACCAGCATAATCACATAAATCTTAGTACAAACAATAATGATTGTTAAACTAGGTTCAGCACCTCTGTTTAAATCGCCAGTAACAGCGTTAAGAAGTTTTGACTTAGTCGCTTAACCAGCAACTGAGTGTAACCACTTCACCAGCGGCTTTTTGCTCAACTCTTAACCAGAGATCGAGATCTTTTTATTGTCACTTAACCAGCAACATATCGTAGTCACTTAACCAGCGACTGCGAATAACCACTTAACTAGCGGCTTTATGCTCAACTCTTAACCAGAGTTTGAGATCTTTTTATTGTCACTTAACCAGCGACTAACATTCGCATAGCCAGATGCGCACCGCGCACTCTCTACAGATAAGTACTGCATGAGCTACGGCTACAAATGACCAGCGAGACCTAAGGAGGTAGTGAAACCAGGCTACCAACACCACACTCTAAATAATTGTACACAACAAAATAATCAAAGCAGAAATAAAGCCTTCGGATTAATTTAATAAACTATTCAAGGATCATTGTTCATCGGACAAATGAATAGGGACTCCACTAGTGGGTATCCGACGGTCTGTATTCACTTTGATTACTGCGAGTGTAGATGATCCATGGTTGGTAGAAAATATGTGTGGGTAGAAAATATATGTGCTAATATTTCGGCGACCACGTAAGGACCTTAATACTTTGGGTCTAATTTCATTTGATTGCGATCCTCATTTTATAAGAGAACGTAGGCACCAATAGAAACGACCTTATTATTTTTAAGAACTTTTCGAAAATTACAAGTGAAAAGCCTAATGCAAGCAGATTTTCATTCTTTTCCTTAAATAATTATGTCGGTTGAAATACAGTAAACGTGTACCTACTACAGGAAATGCTATTCAGTGCATTTTTTCGACCCGGATATCTTGACAGAATTTCGTGTTTTTCTTGTTTTATTAAAAAGACGAGTCTCTCCCATTAGGAATAAACATCCTGTGTCGCAAAGGACATAAAACGTACACAAAAATCACCCAGGCTCGGGGCAAGAATTTGTGAACCACACAATACTATGTTACAATAAAGGCGGGCGTTACCTACCCTCAATAATATTACTGCACTATATTGTCGTTGGCCCAGAAATCTGTCTGACAGAATTTGTCTTATTAAAGAGCATTTGAAACAAAATGAAAACTTCTCACCAAATCTTTCTTGGAGCTGAACTAGAGCTGGTTGGATGGAGCTGATATTCACTGGTTACTCGGTTTGTAAATCGTTTGCCTTGGCATTCATATTGGAACTGCATCTATGACACCATACTTGAATAAGGTTCAAGCAATCGTCTTCTGCGCTTTGGTTTCCTTCGACTGTCAGGCGAGGTAGTATCTGAAATCTCAGATTATGTGTTAGCAATATTGTCACGACTAAAATTGTCCTAATCTTTACTGGATAACGTAACCTTTTGATTTTGCCATAGCTGTGACAGCGCTTGTATTTTTCACACACCACTTCACTTTTACATTCGGAGTAGTTCTCTCACTAGTTGGCGGTTCTCGTATAGCACAAATTAATTCCGTATCGAAAAGATTTTTTTTAACGTAGGGTAAACGTAAAATAAAATAATAGCAATCTGCCCTGTATTTTGTTCCTGATCCGTTATGGGTTATCTATAGGGATAATCCATAGGGGTAGTTCATGGGGGTAATCCCTAGGGGTAGTCCACAGGGGTAATTCACAGGTAATCTCTAGGGGTATCACAGGTAATCCATAGGGCAATCCACAGGTAATCCATAGGGTAATTCACAGGTAATCCATAGGTAATCTCTAGGGGTAGTCCACAGGGGTAATTCACAGGTAATCCATAAGGTAATTCACAGGTAATCCCACTTCTGATGTCGGAGTCACAGTGTGGCGATCGGTCGAAGCGGTTTTTATGAAATGGTGACGTCAGCTTTGCCGACCTCACTTGGATATTTTGTCAAGTGGCACTCATGATTTAAAGCAATAGAAATCGCTCTTAATCAAGTCTAGTCTAGTCTAGTAATCAATCTTCATTATTACACACGTTGGTAGGTAGGGTTTATTTGCACAGCCAAAGACAATATAGAATTCCAATAGTTTATTGAATCAATGAAGCTACAGTTAAAATCATAGATCGGCACAACACTGTCAAAGTGAATTAGGTGAGAACACCAAAATCCACTGAACGTCCGTGTCAATCTACAACCTCCAGTTTCCAAATGCGTAGGGCCTTATGAGAAGAAACCGGCAAAGAAACTCATGGCCACTCTTTTGAAAGTTACATCTTAACTTATTAGTTACAAACTATCAATAGTCAATTACAACAATTAAGAAGCCTATGTACTTAGCTTATTTACAGCTGGTCCTTCCTGGTACAATACTCGAACTAAACTGATCTGTTGATTCTATTTTTCTTCAATACGAAACGGTGGGTAGTTAGTTTAAGAGCCAATAGGTTAGTAGTCCCGCAACTCGTGCGGCCGCTCTCTTTTATACCGGCTGCTTGCTTTAACTAGTGGTGACACCTACCACTATATTCGGTGTTACCCGCACACATTTTAGTAACATTTAATTTAATATCGCTTACAAAATCGACTAAAACTAAAACGACATTATTAAATCAAGCTGTAAGTAAACTAAGACGTAATAATCACATCGTTAATAAGAAATAATCAGTGCGCCTTCTTTTGCATACACCGTCCACAGATTCCACCCAAACTGCCATGTTTCTCGATGCACAGTTTGACGTTTCGAATAATCGATTTAAATAAACACTAATTCAAATTAAACTTAAAAAACTACTCGTTCTCCGACATATACAGGGTGTAACCAGACGTCTACCGAAAACGAAAGAGGTAGCTTCAGCACCCCAAAACCTATTAAAAAAAACAAACCATTTCCCCTAAAAACAATTGTAGCCGGAAAAAACAATGTGTCAAGAATTTTATTCATTTCTGAAGCCAGCAATGTATTGCGCGCACTGCATAGCTACGTGAATGCCTATTTATAACTATTTAATTTAACTACCTACGCGTCGGTAAAGTTGGTAATGCCTACTAACGAAAAAAGGTAGTGACTTTATACTCTACTTACTGTTAGGTCTTTTTTTATCTTTTCTTAAAATCTTATGCACCGTTTTATGAAATATTGCGGTTCCATGACCTCTAATTAACTTCGCCGCAGTTCGTGTTCCTACCCGAGGATTTCTCTCAACAAGAGCCAATACCTGTTCTTCCACTCGAAGATCAACTTCTCTGCCTCCTCCATGCCTTTGGGGTGTAATCCTCTCATTATTCAAAACTCTCTGGTAGGCAGCCGTGATGACTCTAGCATCAGAACGGTGACGGTTCGGGTACCTATCACGGTAAATACGCAAGGCCCGTGATAGATTTCCACGAGCTTCACCATAGCACATAATCATTTGTCCATATTCCCTCGCACTAAACATTATAAATAATCACTATCACTGTTATAATAAAAGAACCTATTCTAAAAATAACCTAACACTAAAATTAGGTAAAAAGAGAATAAAAAACGAAAAAAAGTACTTAATTAACTTACTACACCTACTAAAAAAAGGAAAATTAGAACACAAATTAACTTTCGCGCAAGGCAAGTACCGAATTGCAAATTATAATGCATCACGCAAGCGTTCAGCCAGTACGAAAATTTAAGACCAACTAGCCGTGGTCAGTAACCAATAAATGTATAATTACATTAGAGACACGAAAAAAGTATCGATACTTTTTGGTATGGAGTACTTTACATTTTGGACTGGTATCGTATCGATTAAATAATCTTTAAAACTTGCGACCTTACGACAAAGAAAGAGATCGCCATTAGGCCTCGGTAAGAAAAGTACTAGATACTTTTACTCAATGAGTACTTTTGGACAGGTATCGTATCGATTTAGAAATTAAGTTCTAAATGGGTAATCTTCAAAACTTGCGATCTTACGGCAATTCCTACCCGTAAACTAAAAAAGAAGGTCTCCATTAGGCCTCAATAAGAAAAGTACTCGTACACTTTTACTCACTGTATGCATGTAACGGAATCTTTTAACTTCGTTTTCACCTACTTCTAGGAGTATGATTAACTTGAAATATTTCACAGAGCCAAAGTCCGATGACAATACAATCATGTGAAAGAAACAAATAGTTTTTTTTTCTAAAAAAAATGTTTTAAAAAGTAAACAAACACAAACTAAAAAGTAGAAAATAAATAATAGTTTAAAAACTAATAAACACGCTTTAAAAGCAATCTAACTATAAAGTAGAAATTAATTTAATGTCGCCGCATTTTACATTAATTCATGAGTACAGTATCGATACTTTCTATTCGGTACCGTGTCCCTATTTTGTTGAGTTTCGGTCGCGTCGTAGGTAAATATCTACGACGCGACATCGGTAAGCTTTTGTCGGCTAAAATCAAAGGCAACTAGTGCGCGCACCAAACGCGCCGCTATCGCGCGAATCCTCTGACTTTAGGTAATTAATAAAATGACGGAAGTTTCAAAGTTCTAGGGCTAGATGCACACGTAGGGTTTCCTGGTTAAATTTCACGTTTTTTATTAGAAATTTTATACGACTAGCACGAAATCAATGTTAGTTTTTTCCGTTCCGGCAAAAATTTAAACATGTGTGCATAGTTGAAATTTTGTATTTTTTTATGGAATAGGGGACAATCGAACTGACGTATCGCCTGATGGTAAGCGATTACCACCGTTCATGGACACCCGCAATACTAGAGGCATCACAAGTAGGATGGCGGCCTTTGGGGGATGGGGGAAGGGTTTGGGGTATGGGCCTCCGGTATCCTCAATCACTCGATGAAACACACCGGTTTTCTGTGAGGCCGTGGTATCACTCCGGTTGAGCCTGCCCATTCATGCAGAAGCGTGGCTCTCCCACGGTATGTAAGAAGAGCATTCAGATTGCCGAATGGGGATTGCTAACCAAGAAACCGTAGGTGTGCACTGGACCTAAAGATTACCCAGTTCGTCGATCGAAGGGCGGTGCGGCCCACACGTCTAGGCTTAAGACTTCAGCCGCACGGTGTTATGGGTTCGATTCCCAGGATAAATCTCTCACTTGAATTTTATTGAAAATGATGATGATGAATGACTTCATTATACCAACGCAAAAAATAACACAAGTGTCCAGGATACCTATTCATTATTATTTAGCGTTGGTTGATAACATAATCCATCAGAAAGCCAGATTAGTAAGTGATTTCGTTAAAGTTTTCCAGCATTTTCAAGTAAGTGAGTAGGTACCTACTTTAGTACCTGAATTTAATAACGTAGGAAAATAAAGTTTTGTACCAACCTAATACAAATTTATCTACATAGACAATAAATTGTTTATGCATATGCACGCTTCATAAAGTTAGGGTCTTACATTAATTTGTAATAGGTATCTACCTACTTTAATATTTTGCATTTTGTTTAGAACATAGGTTTTTTAGAAGTTCTGTTTGTAAAATGAAGGCAGAAGGCAGGCTGCACTGTCTAGGTACTAGGTTACTATCAGTTAGATAGAGCAACTGAGGCGAGCGGGGTGGGACGCGCCAGCGCGGTCGCCGCCGCCGCGGTCTTTGAACCGCGCGCTGGCGCGTTGTGTAATGAGTTAATGACCCCGGCCATCTGTTTTTATTTTGAAATACATTGAAGTTTTTTTGACTTTATTTGTTTTTGGGTTTTCTAAATGAGATAATTAGGTAGTTTGGGTCCTATTATGCTGTACTATGTGTATGTAACCAGAAATAAACAAAAAAGAACTTAGATAAGTTAACATATTTTTTGCGTTTTTTTTTCGCTAAACCTATTCAGTATCATGGTTTGAATGCAACCCCAAAGTTTTCGGGAGCAGTCTTTTTACACCCTGTATATATTGCTCTCACATTTTCATTTTTAAATTACATATTTTGTTTTAATAATAAATCCTAAACACAAAACTATACTTACCTTAAGATTTATTTATTTTAGCGACAGATACGTATTTAAGTATGTCACAGTAAGTGTCATTTAGCTGTGTATTAAAGTCATATGAATGCGCATTGTTAATTAGCTCCAATCCTGTGTTGATGGGGTAATCCTTCCGTCTTAAATACTTGTTATAATTACATTTATGTGATTATTAAAAGTATTATATCCCCACAGAAATCATTATGTCACAAACATTTTAGATTTTTGTTAAAAATAACACGACAACCCTAAAATCACTAATGCCGTTGTTGTAAACAGGCAAATACCATCCATACTCGTTCATGCCATCCATCGGAATCGGATAGTCATTATTATGACTACTTTCCTACAATTATTCTGTCTGGTAGTTGACACATTACAGTATATATCACATGTGCTAAATTGCAGAATCGTTTAGTAAGATAGTTTTTTTTTTCAAATTAACACAATCGCTTCATGCGTGGGTAAGAATGTAATTGGGCTAGCTGAATGTTCCGCGGATGTGCCGGTCACGGGGATGGACCTTGAATTTATCTATCTGAGTCGAATTCACAACAATGAGTTCTCGCAATCGTTGACTTTACATACATGACACAGTAATAGTTGTACGAGTAGCTATCGGATATTGCACACCCGATCTTTTTGATTTAATCATTATCATTGATTAATTGATATCTTTTAACCAATAATTTATTTTATTTCTAAAAATTAGCTTTACTTTTAGTTGTTAAGCTATTGTGGTTTACATCTGGAAAGGTTTACAAAAAAGTATTTATTGTAGAAGTTGTATAGAGTGTATAAAAGCTTTCGAGGTCTCGTGCAGTGTTTAGTCTCTCTGCGCAGTTTCGTTGAACCGGTCGTGGGCTGTTTGACCCCACTACCTTCGGTCGGCCACTTTGCTTATACACTTCTCACCTCGCATGTAAGTTTATCAATATCTATATTTACGACAGGGTCGTTCCAGATTTGTAAGGCTAGGTACCATTTTAATATCGTTACATTAAGTAAAACCCTTTGTAACTTGAATATAACCAGTGATAAAGTCAAAACAGTGGGTCGCTTGAGACAAAAGCATTTTGTAGGTAAAATAGGAGGAAGAAAATAATTATATTTACTAAATACTTTTGCCATAATTTGACATTAAAATAGTATTTTTCGAAGTAAATTCATACGTGGTGGTGTATTATTATGTTTATTATTAGAATGTTGTGCTCATCGATGTATAAACTACTTTGAGTTGTCTCAAGGAGTACTACAAACTATAATTGTAAGTGACTAGTGATTGGCGAGCCTGGATTATGTTTACAAATTTGCAATAAAAAGTTTCAGGGCTATAAGCCCTCTAAAAAAAGTAGAAAAGTAAGATATAAAGAGCTAACTAAAAAACATAATAAGAACTGTGAAATTGTAGATGACAAAAAGAAAAAAAATTCTTAGTTATCAAGTGTTTAAAGTTAAAAGTAAAAAGATGGCACCTATTTAATAATAAATTGACTACTTAATACTAAAAAAGGATTGAATTTGATCATTAGACGTGTAAATGAAAGTAATCTAAAAGAACATAGCAACTCTAAATAAATAAAACCATGACATCCTTGGTATTCTTGTGGTATTAAATTTGAAGATTTATCTAAAAATAAATAAAACAAGTGTTTTTTTACATGCATAGGCTGCAAAATTCCTGCACAATCTCATCTAACTAGATTCCCAGACAATGGGGTTCGCGTACAGTTCGTATGCAGGAGCATGATGGCTTAGGTCATCATTATTTTACGTGTTAAAATAGACGCTTGCAGGTTAAGAAAATCGGTAAAGCGGAAACCGTGAAAGCTTAACCGATAGAAAGACAGTTCCTTTAGAACTTATATTAGTATTGATTAGTAGTTGCCCGCGGCTCCGCCCGTGTGTATGTCGGTTATCGCGGCCTATGTGTTATTCTGATGTATAAGCTATATTACTGTAAAGTTCCATACAAATCCGGTAAGTAGTTTTTGCGTGAAAGAGTAACAAACATCCATCCATCCATCCATACTTACAAACTTTCGCGTTTATAATATTAGTAGGATTTGATATGAAAAACTGATGGAGTTTTAGTACATCCGATTCAAAAAGTAATCGTTGACAAAAAGAGGTCCAATTCGCGTATTGTCCTATACAAAACGTCCGATTCGCCCAGTGTCTTATCCAATTCGGTATTCGAAGTAAATTAATAATTTTAGTTCTCAACATTTGGTTGAAGTGACGACCTGAGAAATTTCAGCGTCATTGACGCATTGCGTTATTAAAGGCATTCGACTATTTCTTTAGTTTACGTAGTTAAAAAAAAACATTAAAAACTGCTTAGATATATGCATATTTATAAAATAACATTGAAGACAGCCCTGTTCGTCTAGTAGTTAGCGGTTCGAGCAACCTGAGACACAGATACCTACTGTTATTGCTATGAGTATGAAATAGTCAATTGTCCTGTTTTACATAAAATCTACAATATAATACTATATAACAATGGAATTACCAACACGTCGCAGTACACTTTATCACCCCACAAAGCCATTCATTGTACAATGAGTGTAACTTCAGTAATCATTTTATATTTTCCGTAATTTTTTTTAAATAGCTGTTGTCCTGCATAATTTCCCACTCTACACTCCGTATTCTTAAACCTTCATCATATGAACCTTTACAGTAATATCAGTGTATATTTATCAATCATTCTCTGAACCAAAATGAAGGTCGGAAACAGACTCTCACCGTCAAGTGAAGACCATAAAGATAGGGTCCAAGATATTCCAACCATCACTTAATTTTATTTTAATTCATACAGAAATGAATAATCAATTTAACTATTTTATTTTATTGGAAATATATTTGAATTTCAATTTATTCTATGAGTAAGGAGGCAATTATAAAAATACATTTATTTTTATAACAAAAACCCTGATCTTTTAATTTTAAAATGTTATTAGCTAAAAATCAATTAAATTCAATGGATGGACTATTTGAGATTCAAAAATTAGCATTTTTTTTTGTGATTGGCAATGGGACGTATTTCGAAATTTACTATCGTAAAAATATATTTATAAATATAAAAATATATTTAATATATATAATTTACGTATCATAAAAATATATTCCTAGTTATATCACTGAAATTAAAACATGATATTGCACAGCTTTTAGTTTTAGTCACTTGTAGGCCACATGAACGCAAATAGTGCTCCTTTTTGTTTTGATATTATTAAAATAATATTAAAATATGATGGTTTTACATAAATAAATCGAAGGATTATTGTATTGTGCGCCGCTGAGTATAATATTATTTGCACAAAATGAAATATTTATTAAAACAGTCTGAATATATACACTTTGAATCTCGACAAAAAGTTAAATTTTCGCGGATCCGAGGAGCCTGAAGTGACATTCCGAATTCTTCTTAGAGTAGCGGACTTGAAGCCGGCCGTTTTGGTAGCATTTTAGTGGATAGGTAGGTACACCACAATACTCCCTGTTTTGTCCCCGAGGAATCTGACATCCAATGATTTACCACCTCATCAAAAAAACTAACAACAACGTAAACTCTCTACCACCTGACTGTTTACCACCGCGTACCTAACTAATTACTTCGTTTAGTTCACCGGACTCATTCAATAATTGTCATTTTGTCACTTGTTACAAGGTTTTTTTTTATTAGATACATAAAATTTTAATAATTGTTTGTTACTGTAATTTAATTACTAAATAATTGTTCTTTTAGATTTCAAAAGTTAGATTAGAGAATTTCAACATCGGGCAACATTGTTTAAAAAATCTTATTTGTATAGATTTTTTAAATAATATTGCCCTGTGTAAAGTTGGAGTGTCTGTTTGTAATATTAAAATAACCGCTTTTTACTAAATTAGTAGTAGCAAGGTAGTAGCCACGCTGATTTCAGCACGAACGACCGAGGCGGTACTACCCTCGCACTGAAAATCAACGTAAAATGACAGCGATCGTGCTGTCGTGTTTTGTTGGTGAGTGCGAGATGGGAGGCCCAATGATGCAGAAGCATCACTAGCCCATCATGGTGTGGGTCACCATACTGCATTGTTGCGTTGTCTGCATTCGCAGTATGGTGACCACCACTCTTGGGTTCTGCTTATGCTTACCATCAGGGAGAGTAGATGCATTTTGGCAGGGCCAAACATAAAAAAAAATGCTGTATATATACACGGTACATATACCAAAACATCAATTTTAACCATTTTTGTCTGTCTGCCTGTCTGTTTGTTCCGGCTAATCTCTAGAACGGCTGGACGCGGGACTCGGCAGTAATAAATAAATAAACAGAATACTATAGTCCAAGTCAATTTTAACCTTGCTCATCCCAAGGCTATAATTTTGTTTTCGTGTAACCCTATTTTTTCTAAAACAAAAGTAGCGAGTTATTCCTTATAACATCAGCTACCTGTCAGTGAAGGTTGCGTCAAAATCGGTCCAGCCGTTTCAGAACAAAAAGGCAGACAAACGATCTTCAACAATCTTTTAATTTGAAGTGACAAACACACTTCAATTTTATTTATTTGTATAGTTTTTACGTAAAACGGGACACTTGACAGGTAAATAATAAATAATTGTCATAGAACACTAAAAAAGTCCAAGTCAATTTGAACCAAGTATTACATTAGTTTATTAACTCTTTTTAAAATGCACTTAAACATTGTGATTCAGATAAATATGGTTTATACTTGAGGAAAAGTTTTGTTACTCACTCAGCGGATACCTAATCTAAACAATACATACTTTTTGAATAAATAAGTATCCAACATTAGTCATCCTAGCAACATGTGTGAATATACATACTTTTTAGGTATAATTAATGGTTTTTTCTTGACATAGAGCGTTGATATGAGGAAGTAAAGATTTCTATTAATGACATAATTTTTGCTCTCTTTTTCGTCCCAACGATCATCTAATTATAGGGTCCTATGCCTCAAGAATTTACACTTTTTCCTGGATAGAACATATTATATGCCATTTCAGCAAAAAATAGGCAAAGTAAATAATCACCATCATCAATGAAGAAACAAAATCCCAACAAATTTGCGAAGTGCACGTTGACCATATTAAGTTGCTTATTTCTCTACAATAAAACATTATTCAGGACTTAGTACCTACTGTCTACTGTTCTAGGAAATAAAATAGTTCAAGTAAACACTTAAAGTATATATGCTCAGAATAAAACAAGGATGATCTTTAATAAAAATATTCAAGTGTCATTAGTCACTGTACTTACTAAAAAGACTGAAAACTGAACTAACACTTACAAACACCGAAACTAATTCAATCCAATCACGGGCCGCCCAAAAATCTCCACTGTTCTCGACCGATCTCGAATAGTGATATGACATTTTAGTCTTCAAAACATGACAAGTCAGGGTTGCCATTGCAATCGACAATTGCCTTTGGTATCAAACATATGACAATCGTCCCGCGCGCTATGTTAAGCTGCCTTTGTTATACTTGCCAAATTTAGGTTTTACGCTCGAATCCCAAATATAGTCAGCTGATGTATCAGAGATTTTACGTCCAAGATGGTTTACGCATAGGATGGACAAGGCGAGGAATTAATACATTAGGGAAAGGTTGTAATGTAACTTGTAAGTAGTTCCAGCGGATGGAAAATAGTAACAGGTCCAGAACATAGGAGAAGAGGACGACCAAAGATAGGATATATGAACTGAATATGAGAGAATATTCCTAAGAAGGTCGACAAGAATGAACTCACATAGAATAGAATGGAAAAAGAAAATTCTTTGTGCCGCCTCAAAATGCCGGTCGACAAATAGATGATGATGATGAACTGTATAAGTAACGTAAGTAATATATAAGAATCAATCCGTTACTTAAGTATTTTGATTTAAATTCATGTGACTATAGAACTCTTAGGGATGCAATTTTACATCATCGGTAGTAGGTACTTAGATTTATATGCACTAATACTTAGGACATTTAATATTCTTGTTCTGTTTATGTAATAGGCGGGCAAACGAGCAGACGTGTTACACGATGGTAAGCCATTACTGCCTCCCATGGATACCTGCAACACCAGAGGTGTCACAAGTGCGCTTCCGGTCTTTGGGAGATGGGGAGGGGAGATAGGGGAGGATGGTTGGGGTATGGGCCAACTAAAAAAGTTTATTTTACTCTATGGGGCCATATATTTCACACAGATAAAATGACCCAAAACACTAACCAAGCACTTGATCTAAATATTTATTAATTTTGTAAGAGAAGCCTGAATTTTTCAATTCGACTGTATTTTTTGTACATTTTTAAGGTTAAGTATTTTTTTACCGAGTAGTTTATATTAAACATACTTATACATATAAGCACCAGCTTGATGCTTGTTAAGGCTGCTATGTACTTTAAATGAAGGTACCTTCATGTCAGTTTCCTGGTTATAACCTATTTGAATGTAAATAAAATCAGATCAATTCATTGCTCTGCCATTGCACTTATTAAGGACAAATCGGTGAAATAACCAAAGTACTTCTTTTATCGATTTAAATATACTGTCGAAGACAACAGTCGTAGTATTTGTCGAAATTTTAAATTTATTCACAGCATTTATTTTATTAGGCCCACTTTGAGTGATTGACAGAGTCGGAAATACTAACATTAAGAAGAAGCCTCATCTACCTAATAAGTACTAGAAAAATAAACGTTCATAAATCTGGAAACGTACTGACTGGCCTGCTGACTGGAAAGAACTGGTCATGACCCAAGAAGCTGGCTTGATCTCGGAAAGGGTGACATGAGTGCTAATGGTCACACTACCAGGGATGCCGAAGACCAGGCAAAGTGGAGAAGAAACAGCATGAATACGGACTTCGGGATCCAAAGTGTTAACTTTGGAAGCAACGGGGAACAATCCTAAGATGATGAATTGATGATGATATATCTAAAAACGTAGAATTATGAGCAAAGTTTCTAACCATGCAATGTAAATAAAAATTTGCGAAAAAAATAAAATAAGAAGCTCTTAATTGTGCGTTAACAAATCGCGTGTTTATAAAATGTATATTTTAATAACTTATACAATTAATGTTGCGACAGTGCTATAAAGCACAGTATTAAGTCATCAGTAAATTGCAAATTGAGATGATTAATTAGTTGCAAATAATAAATATACTTAAGTAGATATAAAAAGTGTTACGACTTGTTTCACGACATTGTTGTGTGAGAACCGTGTAACAAAAGACTTTTTTTCATTAGCTGAGTTACAGTTACTAATAGTATTTATAAGAAAAAACAAAAATGCATGCATATGGCTGGATGTTTTTATTTTTATCAACGAATTGTTAAATCATAAATTGTGGTTTTTTTAAAACATTTTTACCGACCTTGCCGCAATGGCTTATGGAGTTTTATTTATTAAAAAAACGTTTTAATCTATACAAACAAATGTAATTAAATGTCTGTTTGTAATTTCAAATTAATAGTTTTTCACTAAATGCATAGGAAAGTATATACGATACTTACAAACAAACCACATTTTTTTTTATTTGTCAGTCCGTCTGTATGTTTGTTCCACCGGCTAATCTCTAGAACCACTAGACCGATTTTGATCGGACTTTCAGTGGCAGATAGCTGGTGATATGAGGAGTAACTTAGGCTCCTTTTTAACCGACTTCCAGAAGGAGGAGGTTCTCAATTTAATTGTTTTTTTTTTATTTAATCTAGCTCTCGTCCGCGGAGTTACCCGCGGTTCTTGTTGTAAAGGTACGACTATAACCACGGGCAACACCGCGGGGCTCAGCTAGTTGAAAATAAAAACAATCAAACTCGTATCTAATGGAAATAAAACAGCCATCTCGTAGAATAATAAGCATGTGTAATCGATTTTATTGCATTAATTTGTACCTACTCGAAGTTTATTCGAATCGTCTTATTTGTAGGTATGTTGAAGTCTAGTAATTAAATAATTATTGTCTTTATGATTTTTATGAACCTATTACAAAACAAAGAAGTTATTAACCTTGATTAAATAGTTGAAAAAACTACACACTCTATCTACTCTGATTTATAGCCGTCGTGGTTATATCGGATGTAAACAGTAAAAAAACTATAGTATGGGTTTAGAAGCGTTTACGTATTTCGCGCATGTAGCTTCATAAACCGAGTAAAGTTAATTTTATTTGGTTTTACGTAATTTGCCAGTGTTGCCACAGTTCCCATGATATCCGAATGCATAACAAGCTCGATCGGTTCGATAAGGAAGGATTGTGTAGACAACCATGTTGTTTCTCAATAAAGAGATCGAGCCATCTGCAAAAACGTGAGTCAATTGCTATTATGGAGTTTGAAAGATGCTCCGCTTCACAATACTGTCATTAGTCATTACCAAGTTACAACATCTCGCAGCTGAAGACAATTATCTCTATTCAAAAATACTTGCCGCGAAATTTAATTAAGAAAATTCCTTTGTTTCTCATTGTTTTGGTAATGTCATGAGGTATTTTTGTGTAGGTACTCATATAAATTCTTTAAATATGGATCTTGAAACAAACATTGAGATGATAAAAAAACATGATTTATCTTTATTCGATAAACCTAATGTGGCGATAGGACATTTAAACAGAACGGACATTTATGAGGGAAAGAATAACAAATTACGAAATTAATTTTACTTGGATGAAGCTCCGTGCAAAAGCTAGTTTAATATTTGTGTAATTTATAACAAAAACTATACCTATCAAAATAATAGGTAGGTACATTTTTTTTTTTTTTGTTTTTTTTTTTTTTTTTACATTTTTAATTACATTAAATCAGAGTTATAAAATACAAACTTATCTTAAATTGAGTCAAGATAGGGATATAACAATGTCGGGGAATTATATTCTTAGATGTGATTATAAGAAACGTAAATTATTACAAACACATTAACTACACTTGGCTCATAATAATCTTAACGTCTATCTCATTTTGACAATTTAATACACACTTTTAAATTTAATTGGTTGAATCCATAGATTATATAATCACAAACTGAACCAAATTGAAACTACACCAGCTTTCAAATAAAAAAATTATCATCAAAATCGGTTCACCTTGTCGAAAGTTACAACTAAAGAGGTAACAAACATAAAAAAAATGCAGTCGAATTGATAACCTCCTCCTTTTATTGCATTCGGTTAAGAAAGCAATGAAATAGACATTGTTCTTCACTTATCGGTCAGCATAAAACAGTTTTATGTTTATGTTCCGTGTCAAAAATTTGCATCGTTAAATACTTGATTGAAAACTCTTTTGAAAAATACTTGATTGTTTTATACGTACTAGTATGTAGCATGGCGTTTTCATTGCTTGTTCAGTGTTTGTCAAGAAATTAAAATCATCGTATATCTAGAGTTAAATTATGTTTTTGTTTCAATCTGTTCTTAAGACAATCAAAGTATTTTTGTAAATTTATAAGCTTCAATAATATTTCAGTACATTACATTATTCATTATAATTAATTGCAGTCTATGTAAGGACCAATCAAGATGTAAATCAGACTCGATAAGGTGGGTAGACGCCTTTATGCATGACATTTATTGCACTAGTGGTCCCCTTTAAATTATAATTGATAGTTGAATTAGAAAACTTCCTTGACATTAAGTTGAAAATTAATGTTAAAAATGTCACAAATTGTATGACGTGACTTAGATGTGAAATATTAGATTAGAATTAAAACAAATTTTAATGATCATTTAGTTTTTGCCTGCGCAGCACAACTTTAACTGTTTGTCTAAATTACACAATTCGTCGTTATGATAAGTGACATTAATTAGGGTAGCAGTAGTAGAGTGCACAAATCTTAAACTTAGTATGTGAACAATAAAAACAATCTACTGACTTCACCCCATAAAAAGGACCACATAAAATACGTACTTATGATGAATTTTATTTATAACAACTGTTTAGGCAGCACACGTCTACATGTTTCTCAGACGGTAGGATTATTTTTATTTACCTGATACTTATCGTATACTATGGCTAAATTACACAAAATCTTAACAAAATGTAACTTATATGTTATACTGTCGTAAAAGCTTTAGTGCAGTAAAGTTTCTTCTAAATCTGTAAGGTACTTTTTGGGTGAAAGATTATTAAACATTCTTATATCCATCCCCATAAACCTTCGCATTTTTTAAAATATTAGTAGAATAAGGACCGATTATTATTACAGTAAAAATTAATATTTAACGGCCATGGGAGTGTCTTGCTTCGCGACATTTGCTAGATTGATTGGAATAATTATAGGACTTCACAGAAAAGCGTTGTAAAGAAATTCTTTCGCTGTCGGAGGAGAGAGACACTTAAATCAAGGAATCACACTTCATACGTATCATTTGTTGTAGTTGTCTATGGGCGGACGTAGTCACTTACTGTCATAAGACTCGCCTCCACATTCGTTCCTATGCCATAAAAAATATACTTAATGCAACTATACTTTTTAGCAATTATCATTTCATTATATTTATTATACGACTCAACCTTAACTACGTCATTTAAACCACGTATTCAATCGTCACGGAAGCTAAATAGTATTCTCGGAAAATATAATCCAATCAGTTCGTATAGGAAGTCTGTATTGTATTCTGTGATATCACGATTGTTCATGACAACGAAGACAAATATTCACAAGCGGAAGACAATTATTATAAGATTTCAGTTCTGTCTCAAGTCTGTTCTCATAATTACCGTCGGCTAAAGAATCTATATACATCTTACAAGAGATTTGCATACAAATTCTTTTTTTTTCAGAATAAAATGAGAGCCCTAAGTTTGCTCATAGCCCTAACGGTAGCATCCGTCTGCCAAGCAGCAACACCACAACTCAGATTTGCATGGAAACAGGTTGATTACACATGGGACTCACCAGAAAGCAGAGCGAATGCTATCAAAGAAAAGATGTTCATACCCGAGAACAATCTTCCTTTAGGTTTAGTAAGATGGAGAAACAAATTGTTCGTTAGCATACCAAGGTGGAAAGCTGGCGTTGCTTCCACACTAAACTACATTGATTTAGACGGCCCTCAAGACCAGTTGTTGAAGCCGTACCCATCTTTTAAGGATAATTTTATCGCTGATTCTGCAAAAGAACTACCATCCAACACTTCCTTAGTTTCTGTATTTAGATTGTTTGTAGACCCGTGTGACAGACTTTGGATGGTTGATACCGGACTCGCTGACATTCTAGGTAAGAATTAATATAATGAACTAGCTGAACCCCGCGGTGTTACCCGCGGCTATTGTTGTACCGCGAGTAACGCCGCGGGACAAAGTTAGTCTAAAAAAAGTAGCCTAAGTTACTCCCCGGATCTTCAGCTACCTGCCAGTGAAAGTCCCGTCAAAATCCGTCCAGCCGTTCCAGAGATTACCCGGAACAAACAGACAGACAGACAAAAAATTTTTAAACTACATTTTTGTTATATGTATCGTGTCTACATACATATGCATTGATTAAAAAGCTGTTATTTTAATGTTACAAACAGACACTCCAATTTTATTTATTTGTATAGATTAGTAAAAAAAAAAATCAACAGATTTCTTAAAACATTCGTTACCATAGTTATTGGAGGCTAACCTTTAACTAAGTTTGGTTTGTGTCCAGTAATCATTTATTTACCATATTGCACTGAAATAAATATTAATTTACTTAGCAGTAGTTGACCACTTTTTTTTTTTTATTTACATTAATTTAAGACCTTCGTATGCACTGAATGAATTCGAGTGTGAATATCTTTACGTGCGATCTTGGTTAGCAATAACAAAAGAAAGAGTAACAATTATCAAAGAACGACTGACCTCCGCAAAACAATTTGTACCAACAACAAATATTACACGTGCTATGGTTACTGCACACATAAAACGAATTTAAGTAGTTTTAAAATAAACCAGCAGTAATAATTATATCATATTCCGTGTTCAATATTCCGGATACTTTGTATAATACCTTTTTGCTTTCCGTAAATTAAATTATCTTCAGGTTGGAATTAAGAAAAAGTACTTGTTCTGATTCGAAAAGTCATTGACTCCTAATTTTTATCCTGTTGCATATGAAATTATACACGTCCGTCCGTTTGTTTATTTATTATTAGAACCATTTTAATTCTGTTAAATATAAAGAGGAAATAGTTCTAAAAATTTAAACTATTAGCCCAACATTAAATTTAAACCTCTACGTAAATAGGGCTAAAATTGTTAATGTTGGTGATTGGTACGTCTCTGTCTATTCTTTTGGGTACAAACGCGAGAATGTATTTATGTAGGTATATTTTTATCGAATTTAATGCATCTAGATTCTAATTAATTATAATAAGGCGAACACTTAATCTATCACTCCTAAATCTATCAATATTTAACCTCGCGCACAAATAATTAAGGAACACAAAATGAATTTTTAAATTGTACCTGGTATGAAAAATCATAAAATACACATAAAAATCAAACAAAACATTTGAGAATTGTTACAATTTGAAGGTCAATAGCGATAATAAATAAATATTTTTGGACATTTCACACCCATTATTATATAACCAAACGTAATTTGTAACCTAGATCACATTCTTATTCTGCAAATATATTTGTATACATATATATTTAATTTTTAGGTAATGGTAATCAAATTACCGGGCCTTCTATAGTCATCTTCGACTTGAAGACTGACCAGCTGATACATCGCTACAGCTGCAAAACTACTGATCTGAAGGAAGACTCTTTCTTAGCCAACATTGTAAGTTCTTTCAATTGAGTATGTGTTTAGATTTTATTGGTTTTTTATGGTATAAGAGGGCAACCGAACATACATCGCCTATGAATAATTGCAACTCAAGGTCATCGCCTCGGTCACGGGGAGAAAAGGTTTGGGTTTCGGTAACCTTTCAGTAACAATTAATTATTTTGTTACTTTTTATCAAGTGGCCGGAAAAACGCTGTAAAGTAATGTTTACACTTATTTATCGGTATCACTTCGGTCCGATAATAATTACAGCCAGTCCGGAAAGCCGGTGAAAAAGCAATATTTACTCCGGTTTTTCGGTATCACTCCGGTTCGGTCTGTCCGAAAAACCGGTAAAAAACAATATTTACACCGGTTTTCCGTGTCACTTCGGTCGAGCTGGCTCAGTACCATGCTTTTATTGTCTTTACTTGGATGTTTGTTTGCTTTTCTAGTGTGCTTTTCAGTTTTTTTAAACTTTATTTTTTGTGCCTTATCACGCCTCTCCTACGTAAATATGCATTGAAAGAACAATATGCGCCTTTTTCTTAAAATGTATCTTAAATCTTTTACTACTCGCCTTTCCATCAGTGTCGTGACTTCCAGATGCAGAAGAACTAACAGAATTATGTATTTTAGATAGTGGACGTGACAAAAGACACCTGCGATGATGCCTACGCGTATATTCCTGACCTCGGCGGTTACGGTGTCATAGTTTACAGCTTGAAACAGGACGAATCTTGGCGTATCGCTCATCACTACTTCCACTTTGAGCCTCTAGCAGGAACCTACAATGTCAGTGGTATTGAGTTCCAGTGGACCGATGGCGTCTTTGCCTTAGCTTTATCGGAACCCCGAGAAGATGGGTATGTATTCCTTTTTTAAAACAACTCCTGCACTAGGATTACATTCTGTTTTGCTGGGATTTGACAAACATATTTGAAACGGGCACAGAGAATACCCAGACTCAGAACAACTGTTAGTGCATCACACAAACTGTTGTCTCATGTCGGAATCGAACACGAACAACACGCAGTGCAGTAGGAGTAGAGAGGTTACGGTCTACCGTATCTGCATTAATTTTATATAGTTACAAAAGATGTATGTTCATGATGCATGTATTTAAAAATATATTGGTATGATTATTTGGAAAAAGCCACGTGCGAGTCGGATTCGCCCGTGAAGGGTTCCGCAGCAGCAAGTAACATAATTTAATTTACATTTTTATATTTGTGTTGATTGAATTAAAGGTAAATTGCAGTTTACGATTTATGATGTATTAAAAAAACTACTTAATAGATTTCGTTCAAACCAATTTTTCGGTGGAAGTTTGTATAGTAATATATATCATCATCACTAATTGCAGGGGGGACGACTTTTTAGGGTTCCGTTTTTTGCCTTTGGCACGGAACCCTAAAAAGTCGTGAGTGAGTGTATGATGTTTTAACGTGTCATTATCTAAAACGAGTAATCTTGATTAAAGTGAGATTATCCTAATACAAGGACATACAGAGACGATCAATACTTAAGCATGTTCAGGCAATTATTTATGTGGTGGTTGACGTATGTCGATGACGTGAAACTCAGTTTTACTCATAGAACTTTTTTGTATATCAATATATGACTATAGCATGGATACGATGTAGCATGGCATTGATATTGCGATGAATATGCTGTATACTGGATAGCAGCTGTTAGCCCGAAAAGTACATACACTTCAACACTGACATAACATTACACGTGGAAAAAGGTTTTTAACTGTCTTCAATCAAAGAAATAAAGCTTTAAATATTTTCATTTTAAACTAGCTGACCCGGCGAACTTCGTTCGGCTTCGGCGATCCGCCATATTTACATATCTATATCAGCTTCCCGTTGCAGACAAAAAAAAGACTTTTTCCGTTGTCTTTTAATTATTATTGTACTCAAACCTTGTCCTAACAATAACAAACACATAAAAAGAAGAATTATTTAATTTGGTGCAGCCAATCGAAAGTACATACATTTCGGCGATTCATTTATATCTGTATATATATAGATTACTAACCAGTCACTTAAACTGTTTGTTGTTTATTTTTTTAGGATTATACCAGTTTCTATATCTATAGCCATTTTGATATTTATATTTTTAGATTAAAGAATATTTTGCTTTTGCATTTCTTTTGAATATACACTTTCTAAATTTCACATTCCGTTGTTAGAGAAATTTTGCATAAAAAGGTGCAAAAGAATCCTTTTTATATTAAAATGTACAGTTTGAAGTTTGCGAATGAATTAGATTAATTAGGCTGCTAAGTTATTTAAAGAAGAAAAAAATTAAAATTAAACCCGACTAACTAAAAATTTAAATCAGTTCAGTAGTTTAGGCGCTACAATAGAGCTTACAAACATACATAGACTGCGAAAATTATTTTTTGGCTTCACCGTAGTTAGATAAAAAATATGTATACGATGCATTTGCTGAAAAATATCAGTATTATAAGAATAGTGAGGGCTTTGATGATGAGAGTTGATGGCGATTTCAACGAACCGATTACTATAATAATTTACTCAATTGAATGAGCTTAACCACTCAGGTTTGAATCCATTTAAATTTAAGGCATTCCAAGAATAAAAAAAATTAAGGCTGAATACAGCTTGCTTGAATTTACCATGATTAAGACATTTAGAAGTTGCTAGACTGTTGTTAAAAAAACAATTATGTTAAAAACAATAGCTTCGTCAATTCGTCATCTCTTATTCGAATTAAATTTCAATTCCAAATGCCAACTGATTGTTAATATATAAATAAATTATCGTGACATATCGTGAGAGATAAAATAATAGAAGCAGTGACTTTATTCAAGACCGCCTGACATTGACCCCATAATACATAAAGGCTTGTTTGACATAGAGGTCATTCGATTCATTTAATAATATAATGCTAAATTAGCAAATTTTATCATTGTTTGGCAAGGACCTTCTCACGATAGAGAATTGTTTTGCTTATCACAGGTATAGAACTATGTTCTTCCATGCGTTCTCCAGTACCAAAGAATTCTGCGTGTCTACTGAGTTACTACGCAATTACAAGAGCATTGACAAGAACGAGGCTTTCCATGACTTCAAGGTTTGAATACCAAAACTATGTTGTGCTTTATTGAATTATTTATTAGTGACATAGCAATAAACTACAATCACGTATGAACGGTAATATATTATGCACATAGAAAGTTCGTTCACATCTTGTGTGGCAAATAATAACTATCTGACATTCTTTTCGAACCAATATGATTATATTTTTTTTAGATATGTAAAATTCCACTCTAAATATGAAGTGCCTGTGTGTATTTGCAGTTTCCTCTTTCGGGAATATAAATTGGTAACGGACTTTCTCATTCAAGATCTTCAAATTTAAAAGTCTTTATTTTACCATTTCATTTTATGTGTACGAATTAAATTCCTCATACGACTAGCTTCTAAAAGAAGTGTTTGGTAAAAAATATTACATAATAATTACTTATATATATATATATATATTTGTTCTTTTACAGCTATTAGGTGACAGGGGTCAAGGTACTCAGTCGGCTGCCAGCTTCTACGATCCTAAAACACATGTGCTCTTTTACACGCAGGTAATATTACTTTTAATTACATTATTTCTGTTAGATAAGTGACTACTTTTGATATATTCTAAGTTAGCCTCTCTTTCCCATAATACCCTTTACCAGAAGTCTAAGTAAGCTCTTTCACGATCAATAAAATACTTTTTTCTATCTAATCTATCTTCAGAACTTTTCGTTTTGTTTATTCCTATTTAAGTATTATGAAGAAATGGTTTGAGGTTGACAATGAAAATAGTTTGAAAAATTATAATATATCTAGATATTGAAGAGGTTTAAACCTTAAACTGTATATTTATATAGATAACCTTAAACATAAATCACATTTTCATGAAATAGGTAATTTTAATATTAAATATCTGCTTCCGTATACACCGTACCGTAAATGCTTGATTTTTTTGGCCTTTTCTGTTTAATTTTGATGTAAACTACTGTGTGTGTGTGTGTGTGTGTGATACTACTGTGATACATAATCATAGAATACATAATAGATAGTACAACGAGTGCAACTATATTTTTAGAATTGTTTTTGTACACCTTTATACAGGTACATATAGTCACCGATGCGAAGGTCATTTTATCTTGATTAAATAGTCACAACAAATATTTAATATGAAGGCTGGATGCATTAATATTGTTTAAATAAATCCATATTGTATATTTTAATATATCTAAAACGTTTAATAATCGTGAAAATGCAGATAATAATTTAGTTTTAACAATAAACTACCACAAAGATTAACAACTTTTTAACCGACTTCATTCATAAATGTATAGCTTACCTAATGGAACACTGACGTTTTGAGATACCAAACATGTCAAGAACACATAGCTGGCTCTATAAAATAATTTACACGCCCTTTAGGTAACCATATGTAATCTCAAAAAAAGCGATGACGCGATAACTTATCCCTCCTTAATCTTCACTCAATCCGGTTTAAAAATATCAGCACCACGTCGTCAAAGTGCTTAAATGTTCGATTTCTGGACATATTGCTCTCCTTAGAAAAAAGGTTTTAGCTAACTATACTTCACTGGGCAAACCAGTTGGTATAGGGTTTGTTTTAACTTGACTGCCTCGTTGGTCTCGCAGTTGGCATGTGCGACTGCTGATCGTGAGGTCTCGGGTTCGATTCCCGTTCGATGTTTGTATGATCTACAAATATTTGTTTCGAAGTTTGCGTGTTTTCTATGTATAATATGTATGTATTTACAAAAAAAATAAGTATATATGTATTTGTATCAGTTGTCTAGTACCCATAACACAAGCTCTGCTTAGCTTGGGACTAGATGGCTCTGTGTGATAGATGTCCGAAAATATTTATTTATTATTATTATTTAAGTTTTCGTTCTGTTGTCCTGCAGTTTGTTTCCTTAGTCGTCACTTACGACAGCCTCTTACACAGTGGTGACACTCTATATTCTTAATCCGTACCCACACAGATATACTAATGTAATTACCTATTGAAACAATCAAAAATAGAAACTGATCATGATTCTAAACAATCTATATACTATTATATAAAGCTGAAGTTTTTTTTTGCTTAAACGCACTAATTTCAGGAACTACTGATCCGATTTGAAAAATTATTTCTGTGTTATATAGCCCATTTATCGAGGAATACTATAGGCTATATATTACCACGCTAAGATTAATAGGAGCGGAGCACCATCGAAGAATGTTACAAGAACGGGGGAAAATTATTACGCTACGGGCAATAGGACACGTAAACGAGGTTGCGTGGGTCAGCTAGTGTAATATAATATTATATAAGGTTTTCTAATTCAAACAAAGGAAAATGAACGAGTGATCGTAGGAATTAACGTGAATTAAGTCAACAACACGACGTTTAAAGTGAATGTATGAAATCCAGCCTTCGTATTTGTACAACAATATTGAATACCGTTCGTTCTGTATTTAATTATTTGTCATGACTATACGACCAAGATATTGACCTTCACATCTCTGTGTATAAAAAGTCAGACAAAAACATTTACTACTGTGTTGTCCGTATCATATTGTATTTAATGGTTAAATAATTATGTTTTTACTAAAAGATAAAAACTTTGGGATTAATATTACTGTTTATACGTTTCTGGAACAAAACACAAAGTTTTGATAAGCCCGAAACGACGCGCGACAGCCCATAGTTTAATGTTTTAATAAGGATAAAGTGTTAGACTAAAGTGTCCTTGGTAATTGAATGAAAACTATTATTTTATCGAAGGTGAATAAGTAGTTAATCAGCCTATTGCCGTATACTTCTGAACGAAGACTATCCTTAAAGAGCGCCAACCATCCCTAGTAGCTTCACGAGGTTACATCATACCTTGATTTTGACTAATGTTAGTACATTGTAAATAAGCTATTAGCAATATAGGAAGACTTTAATACTCGATCATCTGCGACGATAAATAAGGTATAGATTCTATTTCTCATGATTAAAGAGCCACCAACTACCATCAGCGCACTTATCTATTTCATCATTTAAACACATCATGTAAACAATTTTTATAAATCCATAAATTTTTTAAGGTTATTTTCGAACATTCTTCGAAAATTAGGCAATATCTCTTAGTGACTGCAAAATGCAATAGTAATTAAGCGCAATAAATCTATTTTGAAATACAGTAAGTTGTCGGTCCTTGATAGCTTCATATCTTCATTAATAAATTGTTAATCGCCTTGAATCGTTCACTGCTAGACTTAGGCCTCTCTTTAGAAAGTAAGTTTTGGCCTATACACCTTCCACGCTGGCCAGACTTATTGATACAGAGTTTGTTTTAAGTTTTCCTCCTTTTTGCATTTTTGTTATCTTCGTCTTACGCTTTTTACGACACCCACTGAATGCATGGTGGAGACAATCTTTATTTTAAATCCGTCTCTACAAGGTCATTCTTAGCTCGTCATAAAATATACACTGTATAGTTATAAGACCAGTAGGTATATATATAACACCTATATACATCTATACTAATATATAAAGCTGAAGAGTTTGTTTGTTTGTTTGAACACGCTAATCTCAGGAACCGCTGGTCCGATTTGAAAAATTATTTCAGTGTGTGATAGCCCATTTATCGAGGAAGGCTATAGGCTATATATCATCACGCTAAGACCTACAGGAGCGGAGCAACAATGAAGAATGTTACAAAACGGGGGGAAATTATCACGCTACGGGTAATAAGAGACGCAAACGAGGTTGCGTGGGTCAGCTAGTATAAATATAAAAGCGTTAGAAGTCCCGTATGACTATGAGATCGCATATTTCATAAGTATGTAGTGCTTCCGTGGTTGGGGTTTTTATAATAGGAAATGTAGTCTATGCTATTATTCTATGTTCATAAATAGTCCAGTATAACCTTGCCATTTAGACTTCAACATATTTTCAAAACGGAAGGCGTTAGGCATTAGACATCTAGACATACCTACTTACGAAATTATTCGCTCCGCTTATTTTTTTGCTTACTTGTGATTACGATATTTACTACTTTGATACTTTCCCAATCAAATTGACATCATAATAAGTTCAAAATAATTTCTTCAATCAAGATCTTTAAAACTAGGGAGCACACTCATGCACTAAAAAGGTTTCAGTACTGCCCCCTAGACAAGTTGCAAGCGTTCCTCTTTCTGCAATCGTTAACGCCTATAGTGCGTCCAATCGTTTATTTAACTTTTGACAGATCACGCACATAAAGTTTTGTAATAATTTTTGATCAATGTACTAGGGGGAATACTGTACTTCATGGACGGGCTCCGCCCACTTAGAGATGTGTCATTCATAATGAATGACCACAGACTATAAAAACGGGTTTGAAATAAATCGATTATCGATTATATTAATAAAACATACAATAACATTATTGTGATTATATTTTATATCAAATCACACGGTCTCTAAACTTGAGTCACTGATATAAGAGGCCCATTATTACAGCTCTCCTTTTCAAAGTATTCACGAAGTCGCAAGACAAACTCTCTTGTTTGTCCTTTGAGCACCTTAATTTTTGGCATTTTGACAGTAACGAAGGGAGGGACGATACGCTCAACTCAACCAAACGTGAGAATTCACAAATAAATCAATACGGAGGAATAAAAATACTCAACTCGACGTATGAAAATGTGAATTATGACAACTACAAAATGTCCGCTACGCGTCCGGTGTTGCGGTTTAATAATCGATAAAATTACGAAATTATCGGTAAAATAATGAGTGTGTTAAATCGATTAAAACTTCTTCATGTACAAAATCGATCGATAAAAGAAATCGAATCGGTAACGGGTCAGGGTATCACTATTTGATTAAGTATTAGAGCTGTCAAAAGTTAAATAAATGATTGGAAACACTATAAAGTCTCGTGTGTCATTGGCTAATCTTAGACACAGTATTGGCCAATGAAACATGAGAATTTAGGCGTTAACGATTGCATCCTTAATCCTTATTTTTTTTATGTTATCCCATAGGGGATAACGCTGCTTTACCCCGTCCAAAGATACGACAGGACCTTGTCATTCTGTTTGTTCTATTTGTGTCCTTTATTTTTGTAAGTATTTCGCACTATGTGCCTCATGTCAAATTGTTCTTTCCATCATTTCATATTTATCTGCTAATGTACTATTTCCATCTTATGTTATCCACTACTTTTCTTTCTATATAATTCTTATTTCTGGCAATCTTATTCTTTTACCAATATTTTTTAATTCGATATATTTTACGTTTACGACATTTTTGTGATATTTAGTATGATTTTCTTGCACTTGCAACTTGTGAAGGAGGCTGTTTATGATTCATAAGCTGACTACTACGCACGCATCTTTACATAGTAATATATAAAATGATGTCGAATCCGCTGTCTGTTTTCTGAGAACTTTTAAACAACTCAACGGATTTTAATGATGTTTACAGCAATGGAAAGAGTAATTCAAGAAGAAGGTTTATATGTATAAAAAATGCATATTATTTTCATTAGGCGAAGATATCCGAGAATTTCAAAGACTCCCGTGCGAAGTCGTACTCCTGTCGCTAGTCCTAAATACTTCATTTCATAAATTATAAAATTTGTTAATTCAATTCAATTCAATTCAAATTATTTATTTCGGACTTATCAATGTTAATACATCCATATTTTGTTAGTTACATTGAATGAGTTAACCTAGTGTTAGTTTAATAAAATATTATTTGGTGTGGATGTATCCGAAAAAACATTTAGGATGCTGTTGGAGGAGGAACGCACGCACATGGAAGCACAACGTTTTCGCATTATAGCGGCGAATATGTTGAGTTGTTAGAGATTGTTCTATCATTGTTATTTTTTTTCAGGTGAACCGTAATGGTGTTGGGTGCTGGAACTCCAACAAGCCTTATACGGTTGACAACAACCCACTAATCTTCAGCGACCCTATACTTTACGAGTTTCCTAACGACTTAAAGGTAATGTAAACGTTTTTACTAATCATATTACGTTTTTAAAATTTCTCTTTGTCCGACTGCCAATAGACACATTCTTACCATTAGCATTAATATAGTCATATATAATGGACGGTAACATCATTTGATATCCTAGCAGAAAAGTAAAAAATAAAAATATTATTAGCTTGAGACTTGCTTCATTTAATTAGTAGAAATCCCCATTCTTTCAAGTTTTTTTATAAATTATAGGATGTCCCAGTAAGAGTACCCTTTTTTATTTTAAAATAAAAAGCGGTTATTTTAATATTAAAAACAGACACTCCAATTTTATTTATTTGTATAGATAAAAACATGTTTTTTTTTTGAGTTGTGATTTTTTTATTAGATTTTAGTATGGAATCAATTATCCGTCAAATGCCAAATGCCTTTACTCTTTTCATGAAATTTTCCATGACTATTTCTGGACTTGATTGTATTTCAACGATGACGCGTTGGATCTCAAATTCGAGCTCAGGAATTGTTTCTGGTTTATTCGCATAATCCCGAGATTTCACAAAATCCCAAAGAAAAAATATAGGTCTGAACTGAAAATTCTTTGAAATGTGCGAATGGTCTCTAACTTTCCACGTTTTGTAATTTTTTTTCACAATTGTGACACGTTGTTTTTTGGTAAAGCACTCCATTTTTTACACTCGGAATAAACATAATGTTACACCTGCAAAATTTTATAGTATAGAGTTTAGAGTAAATTTAAAAACTGCACTCTTATTGAGACCACCTATACATGTTATCTGTTCTTACATTTTCCAGCACAATTTAAGATTTACAAACTCGTGGTAAAAGTCCGAACCGGTCTATGATACTTCCTTATTTCGAACTTTTTACTACCGCGGCACCGTTAATTGGTAAATCTTAAGATTTGCCTAAAGACACGGTAATTGTTAAAATTACACTTCACAACTACATTGTTATTGAATACATGATTCATTTCAAGGTTAGGTTAGAAGTTTAGAACACTGACCATCAACTCGAGACCTGTTACGGTTGGTAAATGTTGTTATTGAGAATAAAACAATTCACACAAATTTAATTTTGACTATCTTCGTTTTCCGGTACGTTTTTATAATAGCCTGTATAACGGGACAAATAAATTGCGTTTTCTAAAAACTCCGTTTGATGTTTTCATTTCAGATTGATGATGAAGGAACTCTGTGGGTGCTCGTTGACAAATTGCCACGCTTCGTATACAAGAGTCTGGACCCTAATGTGATAAACTACAGTATTTACAGCATCAATACCACCCAAGCTATCCAGGGAACTGCCTGCCAATAAAATGAACACTCAAGTTATTGAGAATCAGCTGGACTATCAATTTTATGGTTAAAACATCAGAACTAACTCGTTTTATGTTTAAGCTGACTTTTTTATACTAGCTGCCCCGACAGACTTTGTTCTGTTAAAAGTTATTGGCCTGTCGCGATACAATAGAAAAATGAATAAATAACGCCTTTTTACGTTTTTTCTCTCCATAAGAATCTTCCTTCCTGAATTGGTGAAGCGGTTTTTGAGTTCCGCAACACATTTAACGATACATTTTTATTTATAAAGATTCATCTCAACTTTTTTTTAAATATTCTAGTAAACAAATAAGTTCATGCATACGATTTTTATCGAATATCTTTTTTGTTAATTAGAATTTAGATTTTTTTCTGTAAGTTTTCTGTTCTGTTTTACAACAATGTTTAACGCCTGAATTCTTAGACAATTTACGAATTGTAGGTATAAGTATAAAGTGTTTAGAAAAGTTATCAATTTTCGATCCTAAAATAAACTATTACATTTTCGAGGAGATTTATCAAACATGAAATAAATTTTGTGTTAGTTTTGATGTTAAATAAATTTATTGGTAAATTATTAGTGCATAAAAATTTTGTATTCCGTTCCTATAATTTGATAAAAAAATCATTAAATAAAATGTGAGTTCACGGCAAATTAGATTTTGGCGTGATTTTTATTTAAACCGTTTTATTACTAGTGTATAAGCGTTGTTTATTCTTCCATCTTTGTATCTGTAACAGACATAAAAATTTCAATGGTAGATATATACTATTGTAAGTAAATACATATTTTTTAATAAAATTTTAGGTTTCCAATTTTATACTGTTTTTTGTTCTCATCGCGCAACATCACTTACATCACAACCTACCCACTCTCACACACTGGTGTGTGTACTCACACACATCAGTACACACACACACACAGAAATGTACAGACACAAAGACATTGGTAATGTTTTATACATATTTAGAAAACTATTAAATTAGTCTAAAAACTATATACTATGACCGTTTTGGTACTCCGAGGGACAATTTGTAAAAAAAAAAATATTGACTTCTGATGAACGTTATATAACTGCTATTTAGGTTATACTTACTTTATGGAGTACAACATTTATGTAACGTCTAAGGTCGTAAGCAATAAAAAAATAATATCGAGGTTTCTCTTTAACTATAATTTGTATTACCTTTCCAGTTACTATTTCTCTTAGCTTGGTATTGACAAATTTGAGTCATGACCCACCCTAAGCTTACTTTCTTGCAGACATTCAAATTTAATTAGGTCAACATTTGCGTAAATATGAATTTCCATTCCATGGTGGATCACGTTATTTGTCCTTTAATTACACAGAGAATTATCTGTTGCAGTGATATGTTAGATATTTCTCATAAGCTGAGATGATGTGGAAAAATGTAATATCCAAAGTAACTATCTAGTTAAAATTCACCGAGTGAGTGAGGATACCGGAGGCCTATACCCCAACCCCTACCTGCTTCCCTTTCCCCATTCCCCAAAGGCCGGCAACGCACTTGTGACACCTCTGGTGTTGCGGGTGTCCATGGGCGGCGGTAATCGCTTACCATTTTAGGTGATACGTCTGCTCGTTTGCCCCCTATAGCAACTGTTAACTCATATTGAAAGTCGCTTCGAAATTCTGCTTCCAGATGTTAACAATTGATTAAAATAGATTAAATACAAACTTAACAGTTTTTGCCCCACTCTTTCCTACAAACTTAATGCATTTAATGGAGTGGTCCATTACTAGCAGCACACCAGAACTTGAGATATTTATTACCATTCTAAGGAAAGCCACAATGTCAACAGCGAAAAGCACGGAAAATTAGTGCGCTGAAATGAATTTTCTTGCCAGTCCGGACCGGTCATGTCTCCCGACGTACCGATGGTCGCTGGAGCCGAAATGTGCAAGAGTGGAGACCAAGATTAGGCAAACGTAGTATATGTAGTACTGCCCAAGACACAGATTAATAAATAGTTAGGTACCCCAAGACCGGGATAGTTGGCGCTCCTTGGAGAAAACCTTCGTCCACCAATGGACGGAGACTGGTTGATATGAAAATCTTTAAATTTTTTCTTTTTTACTGATCTAAAACTACGATGAACTCAAATACAATTAATAAGGCATACTACATTTTTATTTCTGCCGTAACCTATTATATAGTTGAAGACCATCAATAGATTTAAAATTTACGGTTGAATTTTACTCATTAGTTACTTATACGAAAAGTAAAGGGTTGCGTTGAGTAACATTAGCTAAAGAAGTCCGTAGCCTGTGGCATAGAACTCAATTAATATGGCTATGATATGTATGGCATAATTCTTTAAAACTGCAGTAGCAGCATTAATATTATACCTTAAGTGAAATGAATCACAGTGTGCGACTACAGATGCTGATTAAATAAATAGATATTTCGGACATCTAACACACAACCAATCTAATCCCAAGCAGAGCTTGTACTATGGGCACTAGACAACTAACATATTTTTTTTTAATATATACATAATATGCATAGAAGACACCCAAACACCGAAACAAATATTTGCAGATCATAAAGACATTTCGTCCGACCTGGGAATCGAACCCGAGACCTCAAGCACTGCGCTATCGAATCAGTCAGTGATTATATTGGTTTTGTTCAGAACGTTAAAGTAACCTTGCATTATGTAATCGCAGATAACTAGTTTAGTTGTGTTTTAAGTATCGGTCGTTGCGTGCCGGTTTCATTCGTCAGTCAGTCGTGTACCGCATTGCAAGGACAGAACACCGTTCACTATGGCATCCACAAAAAGCGATAAAGTCGGCATTGTTGGAAGGTTAGTGTTTACTAAATTAAATTAACTTACTAAATAGAAGAAATATATAAATTTTGGTTTACAAATCATCATGACTTCATAAAATAAAACAGTTAGATTTTTACCTAACTATTTTATTTATTTTAAGTATTTTTACTTTACTCACTAAACAGTAAAAGTTGCATATTACTTACAGTAATGTGTTTTAAATTTGAGAATTATTCAACATATTATCTACTCGTAATATTATTCAAAGAGGTCACTGACATAAAGTTCAGCCAAGAATGTGTTTAGAAATATTTTTGTTGACTTGTATGTGTATGTATGTTATGTATACAAATATGTATGTTCTCAATTTCTTACACGGTTCTCGCATAAAGGTTAGTCGTTAATGAATAATATAAAAATAATTCCTGTTTATCCAAGAGTTCGAGTCGCATCTGTAGCTTTGTAACTTTATTAAAAACCAGCTAAACCCCGCGGTGTTATCCACGCTTATCGTCGTACCGCGAGTAACGCAGCGGGACAAAGTTAATCAAAAACAAGTAGCCTAAGTTATTCCCTGGATCATAAGCTACCTGCCAGTGAAAGTCCAGTAAAAATCCGTAATATTACAGTAATGTATACCTATTATAGATAATGCATCGTTAAAATCTTTTAAGTCGTGGTCGTGACTCGTTCCATAATTAAGGTTAGCTTTCTTGCGTAACTTTTCAACATCAAAAGCATAGAACTAAAAACTTAAATAGGTAATTAAAATTCCTTAAATTCGCAAATTTAAATAGACTGGTATTTTAGTTTGTGGTCTAACAATCTTTACACAGTGATGCAAGCATTTTTCAGTAGTGTGACAGGTGACAATATATGAGTATAGCATTTAAATCTAAGGGTTGTAATATGTCCTTAGGGAGATCGTTTTTTGTTTTTTCGGAAGACATCCCCATTTCATCTCATCGACATTTTTAAATTTTATATCATTAATTTCATCACGACGAAGACTTAACGACTTGAAGACTTTTGATTTGAAGACTATAAACACTTGACATTGGCAGAAATAGCTGATCCGAGAGATCGGGCTGATTGCCATTTCATCAAAGAAGAAGAAGAATATGTCCTTATAAAACTATTGGTACTTATTTTGTAAGTTAATATTTACGTAAGAACGTATATATTATAAAACATTGTTTACAAAGGCATAATTTTTTTAATTATTTTTTGATAACGTAAAGTTCAAGGAAAGGTTAACTTCGAATATAAATAAATTATATCATTAGTTGGAACATCATTGTGTATCCATCTAAATTCAAAATATTTTTTTAAGTTTTTAATGCATCTCGACAAAACCAGCAGTCCTTTACTGCGCATGCGTCAGTTGAGAAAGACAGATGGGGTACCGCTATCTTCTCTCTCTTTCTAACCGTTGGACATTTCCGCTTGCAGTCAGCCGTATGTCGTCCCTACTCTATCTATAATACCTCTATGGATATCCTGCCCTTTAATTGAGGGAGAGACTCTGTCTGTCAATGTTAGTATGTTAGTGCCAAGCCCTTCTCGGTGGAGCAATCGCTACTTCACTCTGCTTTCTACTTCTGTTTAAACTCTTGATAGGCTACGACTCCTATTTTCTCCTTTACTTGCTGTACGTATATGTATGTTTATCTACGCTATCCTAGTTTTCTCTTGCCAATTTATACTATTATCATCAAACCTACATAAGCATACAGTTTCAATTCAATACAACAATATAAATAGATTAAAATTAAGTAACATTATTAGTTTACACACTTAATTAGTTAGGGAATTAGTTAATTATATACTTACTAACAAAAGCGTGCTAAAATCAAACAGAAACGTTAATTTATTTCTGATTTCTTAACGACCATCGTTTTTGAATACTACTCAATTGGTTTTTATTTATGTACATATTACTTAATGGGGGTCTTAGAATTCTATTAAAATCCCACTCTACCCTAATCTACATTGCGCCGACCCAAAGTTGTTGACACGAATTTTAAAATAATTAAAATAGAGAGGTCATACGGGAAAAGAGAATAGTAGAATCTAAAACAGGCTTTGACTGCTGGAATTCCTCATCTATTTTGATCGATCGAATCCGATAAATCGTTTAATAAGGATGACAAATATTCACTAAAAGTAAACTACTATCTATATGATTTACTAAAAATCTAGTACATTACGCTTCAGATATTATGAATTCCCGATTACGAAGAGGAAATCAGAGTAACATGAAAAATACCGAATTATCGCTTACCATCAGGCGAAACATCTGCTTGTTTGGCGCCGTATGCAATAAAAAAAATGCACTTCATATGCTTGGAGACATGAAAGATTTACTCCGAAACACAGTATAAAAACACGCGCTTAAACTTCAAACATTAACAATTTTTATTATCTTTATGAGGCCTGAGGTCAACCTTCTGTTGTAAGTTCGTGGAGGTCAATTAAATCATTCAATCTATCTTGTTTTTCTAGTGGGCTGATTGGCAGATCATGGGCAATGCTGTTCGCATCTGTTGGTTACCAGGTGACGGTGTACGATATCATACCACAGCAGGTTACCGACGCCTTGGCCGACATTAAAACGCAACTAAAGACCTTAGAAAAAGACGGCCTGCTGCGTGGCAAATTGAATGCCGACCAACAGTACCAATGCATCAAAGGTAATTGTTACTTTAAATTGCTATCATATATATATATAATATAACTGAATATCCTACTAACATTATAAACACGAAAGTTTGTAAGTATGGATGGATGGATGGACGTTTGTTACTCTTTCACGCAAAAACTACTGAACGGATTCAGATGAAACTTTACAGTAATATAGCTAATACATCAGAATAACACATAGGCTACTATTTTCCGCGATAACCGACATAGACGCAGGCGGAGCCGCGGGCAAAAACTAATAATTATTATAAGTTAAGTAAAGGTGCACTAGTAATACCACAATGAGGACTTCTTAATGTTAGTGTAAATTGAAGGCCAAAGTAAGAAGAGACTAACTAGTGAACTACTCAAATCTCCTACATCCTAACTAATATTATAATTGCGATTGTGAATTTGTTGTTGCGTAGGCTTCCAACCTTAAGCCACCAACCTGATTTTGAAAATTCGTTCCCCATTGGAAAGCTACTTTTACTGCGACCGAACCGATATACACGCCACGTAGTAGGCTATAAGAGAAAACTTGCTATTAAATACGATGAGGAAAATAGGTAAGAATGATTCGCGATTTCAAAATCTGTCTACATTTTCCTCATTCAGGTTATATTAAATGGAAGCGCAATTAAGGACAATGTACCTACTCTGTGCATTCTATTGTAGCTCAGTAGAGGTTCCTTTTTTGTTTCTTTTTATAATTTTATATTTTTTATTAATTACACAATTCTACCTGTTAAATATTTGTGGTTCAGAACGAAACTTGTTATTTACATAAATTACTAGCTGAACCCCGCGGTGTTACCCGCGGCTATTGTTGTACCGCGAGTAACGCCGCGGGACAAAGTTAGTCTAAAAAAGTAGCCTAATTTACTCCCCGGATCATCAGCTACCTGCCAGTGAAAGTCCCGTCAAAATCTGTGTAGCCGTTCCAGAGATTACCCGGAACTGTTTGTTCAGACAGACAGACAGACAGACAGACAGACAAATTTTTTTTAACTACATTTTTGGTATATGTACCGTGTATACATACATTTGCATTTAGTAAAAAGCGGTTATTTTGTATAGATAGATAAATAGATATAAACAAACAGACACTCCAATTTTATTTATTTGTATAGATGTCGTGGCTATATTCCTTCTTTTGTCTTGTTTTTAGGTTTACTGCTATTGACCAGAAATAGTTGGCATTAATATAATTGAACTTTACTATAAATAGGTATTAATATATTTTTTAATGTTTTCTATCTATACGAGTTTTTTATATTTAGTTATTAGTACAGCTGCACTTTATTTGATTATTATATATAACACAACAATTCTTGTTTAATTAAATTGTTACTAGTATAACTTTTGTTAGGCATGCTTAACGGATCAAATATGAGTGTATCAACGTGATAACAATTTTATATACAATCAAAAAAATAAATTCAGTAGGTAAACAGATGATGGCAATATCGATGTATGATGTATCAGTGTTTTTAACATACTTTATAATATTATAATTTACCAACATCTTTATCATTTACAGTCACGTATTTTTAATTAACACGATTAAATAATTTCTTATTTTCTACTTTTTCAGCTCGGTTACTTAGAAAAGCGTTTTTTAATTTTATTTTACTGTACTGTACCTAATAATATAATTTAATGACAACATGCATAACATTAGTTCGAGCGAGTAGTGAAGTTTTATTTACGTCGCAACTATGCGTTCTATGTGCTTATGCTTTTTTAGGGTTACTTAGTATAAAATCGAGTAAAATATTTTTGGGGTGCCACTTCTACACGTACATTGTGAGGTTGCACAATTTTTTATATAGGTATCCGTTTGTGAGATATACAATTTTAAGCGCTTTTTTTATTAAAATAGGGCATCTCTCTAAAAGCTAAATAGCTGGCTCGAAAAATCTGAAAAAAGTCATGACGGTGGTCCATGTTTACTTAAACTACGGCTACTGTAAGGAATGGCTTTGAGAACTTTGTTAGTTCAGTTCAGTTATAGAGGCCTGTTATATGTGCTTGCTTCCTAAAAAAATAACAAAATAATAAATAAACATTAATTATGGATGACTACGGAAACCTATTCTTTGCGTGACCAGCCCCCTAGCGAAGTTGCCAGCGTTTGTCTTTCTGCAATCGTTAACGCCTAAATTCTCGTGTGTCATTGGCTAATACTTTGTCTAAGATTACTTTATCTAAGATTAGCCAATGACACACAAGAATTTAGCATTAACGATTGCAGAAAGAAAAACGCTTCCAACTTGGTTAGGCGGGCTGACATGCACTTGACCGGTTTTTTACTCTATAAAATGTTATAACTATGGTCTGTGCCTTATGCCTTAATATCTATAAATCAGTGAGGTTAAAAGATTTTTAAATATAAAGACAAATTGTTACATAATAAAGCGATAGTGGAACTGTTTACATTTGTTTTAACTTTTTTCGGTTGACATGTAGACATTGTTATCAATAGTTGTAAATAATGATATCACAATATTTTACACACCACTAAGTAGTGGCGTGATAAAGTTCTCCATTTATAGATTTAATAACATTATATGATTATTACTGATATTTAATTACTACCGTTGGTCTCACAGAAGAGGAGAATTAAGGTAGAAATGCTATGTAGGCGGGGCAGGCGTACCGCGTACCTCTAATGTCTCTGCTGGCATCAACTGGCGCTTTAATATACGTATTACTTTCGTCGGGAACGTAGATGCGTAAAAAAATATTGCTATGCATAACAGTGTGATAATTACGTGCTGAAAACGAAGCAAGGACTATAATTTACTCAAAGGAAACATATCGTATCATCAATGAGTCTATAAACTTTTGTTTTTAAGCAATATTAACAAAAAACTAAAAAGTATTATGTAATACACATACAAACCGTTATATTACAATGTATTAAAATAATCATACATTACGTATTAAATTTAAGTATGATTTGCATAGTTGCCAAGGGAGCAAGCAATGAACTGCATTTTTAAAACATTTGGCATGAAAATATTTAGTAAAAGTTATGTTTACAATTCTTTGCCGTAGGGACAAAATATAGGACAAACAATTTTAACAAAAATAAAACCGACTTCAAGGTTTGACTCGATTTCTCTTGGATGCCATCATCAGATATTAATGTCCTTATTATGGTACTACCGTTGGGACATCTACTTTCCATTAAAAAAAATCATAAAAATCGGTTCATAAACGATGAAGTTATCCGCGAACACACATAAAAAAAAAAACAAAAAAAAAACTATCTACGGTCGAATTGAGATACCTCCTCCTTCTTTTGAAGTCGGTTAAAAACAGGGACGTAGACAAATTGAATCGATACCGTAATAAACGTTAAACTTTTCGATGATATTGGTTTTTACGTTTAGTATCCGATTTATATTGTACTATGGTTTTTAAAACAATATATGATTTTGTTTAATCTCAAAATTTTTATTAAACTTATTTTGGAGATATATTTAAAAACTAGCTGAACCCCGCGGTGTACCCGCGGTTATTGTTGTACTGCGAGTAAGGCCGCGGGGCAAAGCTAGTCTAAAAAAAGTAGCCTAAGTTACTCCCTGAATCATCAGCTACCTGTCTAGTGTCTAGCCGTTCCAATGATTACCCGGAACAAACACACAGACAAAAAAATTTTTTAACTGCATTTTTTATATATCTACCGTGTATACATACATATGCATTTAGTGAAAAGCGGTTTTTTTAATATTACCAACTGACACTCCAAATTTATTTATTGGTATAGACAAATGTTTCAATAAAAAGTTTATAAATATTTCATATACCAAAATTTTACAGCCACCAGACCAATAAACAGATTTGATTGAGCAAATGATAGTGTATAAGAACTTTTGATTGAATAACAGTATACGGTAACCAAGACTCGGAACAACAATTTGTTAATTAAAGTATTGTTCTACCGCAGTAAAATGTCTGTCTGTTTGTCCATGCGTCCGTATGTCACAGCCACTTTTTTCTGAAACTATAAGAACTATAATGTTGAAACCACATTAAGATTTTCACACAAAAATAGAAAAATAATACACATAACATAGTACACACAACACATAAACATAGTACATGTTTGAGGTCCCCTAACTAGGAAATTGAAATTCAAAAAAATTTTTTCGTCAAACCCATACGTATATCTATGGATAGGTCTTCAAAAGTGATATTGAGGTTTCTACTACCATTTTTTTCTAAACTGAATAGTTTACGAGAGATACACTTCCAAAGTGGTAAAATGTATGTCCCTATAACTTCTAAAATAAGAGTTACACCTAAATACACAAGTATATAATTTATTTTAGGTAGATAAGGGAGTTGCAATGTTTTGCAACAAAAAAATTATAAAGTAGAATGAAAGTATATCAAAGTATCGGCCAAATAAATATTAATTTAAAGATTATTGGAACATAATTATATTCGACAAATGTCAAATTCACCACATCCCTAATCCCACCTTAGTTGAAAGGTATATATACTAGAGTTTTAAAGAGACACGTTTAATTTCAGTCGTAAATGAACGATTGTTAAGCAGTTTAGAATTTAAAAAGTTGGAAATAACACGATAGAGCCGCAACGCCATCTAGCTACAAAGTAAGCATAGCTTGTACGATTAAAGAAGAAGAATAGAAGATAGATTGACTGATAGAATATTTTACCTACTTTTTTGTAAATACTTACATATTATACATGAAAAGCACTTAAACTCGGAAACATCCAGGAATTGAAGCCGAGACCTCAATACGGCAGTCACATACGTTACTACTGCGCCACCGGCACTACGAATATAAACGTTTTGCCTTAACCACTGGCTATGTACCTATGGAATATTTTGGAATAATTATGTTTCTTATGATAATACGAACTGATAATGAATGACAATGGTTATTTTACAGAACAAGGGTCTCTTTCATTTATATAACCAGGAAATAATGAGCACTGAACATAATAGATAATATTGTTGTACCTAGTACCTTTCTGTTACTAAGTACTTGAGAAGAATTTATCTAGGCCATTGTAATATTCCAAGTATGTCTACTCATTTATGTTTTCCTTAACACCACAATATGTGACACTCAATTTTTACGTGGTTTTTGGGTTCTGTGCCCAAGGGATAAAAACGGGACCCTATTACTAAGACGCCGCTTTTTTTGCCGTTTTAATGCTCGTTACTAATAACGGCAACGGGTCGACGCTTGAAAATTTAAAATGTATAAATAATAGTGTGGAAATCTTCGTGCGTGCGAGTCCGACTCGCACTTCGATTTTTCTTAATACACATGACGCACATTCTTTCCTTATATAATATTTTTCAAATGTAAACCGACATCCTCGTTAATATTACAAATTCGAAGGTAGCTCTCGTTGTCTGTATATTTGTCTATCTGTCTGTTTGTTACGCTTGCACGGCTAAACTACAAAACCGATTCAGATGAATTTAGGTGTAGATATAGATTCGACTTTGGAGAGACCTACTTTTTGTCGCAGTAACCGACATACGTACATAAAAGACGCGGGTAGTCTATACATCTATACAAATAAATAAAATTGGAGTGTCTGTTTGTAATATTAAAATAACCGCTTTTTACTAAATGCATATGCACTCGTTAAAAATTTCTTGCGTCTTATTCCAGGGTCATCCGACTTAGCTGTAGCAGTGAAGGGGGCCGTATTCGTTCAAGAATGTGTTCCAGAGAACCTTGACTTGAAAAAAAAAGTATTCCAAAATCTTGATCAAGTTGTTGACGATAATACCATTCTCTCGAGCTCGACTAGCACTACACTCCCGTCGTTGTTCTCTGAGAACTTGAAACACAGAGCACAGGCAAGTTTCATTAATATTTTTCAATGTCTGGCTATAATATTATGATAGCCTATACAGATGTATGACTCTTTCTTATGTTAATATGAGATGCTTGATTTTAATCCGCGTCAGAAGAAGCCTATTTTTGAAGTGAAAACTTCTGTAGCCGCGTTGAGCGCTTTTTGGTAGGAGAAAATTTTATGAGTTCACGTCACCGACATTCTAATGTTTGATGTTGAAATTTTCATTTAAACTTAAGTTACTCCCTGGATCATCAGCTACCTGCCAGTGAAAGTCCCGTCAAAATCGGTCTAGCCAGTCCAGAGCTTACCCGGAACAAACAGACAGACAGACAATTTTTTTTTTAAATACCTTTTTGGCATATGTACCGTGTATCCATACATATGCATTTAGTTAACAGTAGTTATTTTAATATTACAAACAAACACTTCAATTTTATTTATTTGTATAGATTATACAAATAAGTTATAAGTTTTCATTTCTATCGGCAGTCCTTATGGCTGCATTTTTTTTATTACTAACACACAATACCTCCTTAGCAATATAAATTAGTCGTTTTGAGAGTAATATAGCTGTGGATAGTTTGTTTTCTATGTTCTGTGTTTTATGTTTGATAGGACTGTTTTTGGTAGTAGGTATAATACTCGTATTTACGGTAAGAAAGTAAACCTAAACAATGTTTTGTCATAGGCGTCCTAACGTTACAGGTAATCGTTTCCCACCCCGTGAACCCACCATACTACGTGCCTCTAGTGGAGATTGTACCTGCGCCCTGGACCAGGAAGGACGTTTGTGAGAAGACCAGGGCTATCATGTTGGAAATAGGTCAAGCTCCAGTTTCTCTCAGCAAAGAAATTGATGGATTTGTCCTCAACCGTATACAGTAAGTACCCACATATTCCACATATAAATAAGTTTTTAGTTTGAAAAGTAACTTTCATAAGATGTTTTTATAGTGAAACGACAGTGATATGATAGACTGCACAGACGGTGTAGTGTTTTAAGTGAACATCTTGCCGTTTTCTATTGTACTGAGTATTGTAGGTTCGATCCTCACATTGTAGGATCCACAAATTGTTCTTCTAAGATAAGATGTTCTTTATGTCCGATTCAAATATGCTTGTATTGTAAAGTCCCCCGTGACACGGGAGTTGTCTTAAAGAAAAAACTGTATTTAAAAGAACTAAATAACCTAAAGAAAACAGCAAGTTGAGATATGATTATTGAAATCAATTCAAACCCAAAAGTGGTTGCTAGGTCAGCAACGTGCACGAACATATTCTGGTCACTGTTTTATGTCATTCATATATTTTAACAGATACGCGATTCTGAATGAAGTATGGCGCCTAGTAGACGCCAAAATCGTAAACGTGGAAGACATCGACAAGGTGATCTCAGAAGGTCTTGGCATGAGATACGCCTTCCTTGGATCGCTGGAGACCGCACACTTGAATGCTGAAGGCATGAAGAGCTACATTGAAAGGTCTGTAAAACAACTATATGGGAGCAAGTTAATTGCGCAGTATTTTTAATGTTATATTTTGCTGTAATTTAATTCCTGATTCTAATTTATGCCCTACCATACATCATCTTCCTAGCCTTTATTATTCCCAAGATATGGGGACGTTACTACTAGTTCAACCTGGCATCGGACCTCTCTGACCCTTCGGGTGAACTGAATTCGAAGGTTGAACTAATTATCAGTATATTTGAGGGTACTGACTTCCCAATAACGATTGCCATAGATGTTCATGACAATTGGGACCGACGGCTTAACGTGGTCTCCGAGAAACGAGCGGTAAACACCACCATCTTCTAAACTTCGAGGCTGCTATTAAGATTTTTTTGTAAGAAAATCCTAATCGCAATCCGGCCCGGGCATCGAACCCGAGACCTCTTGATCAGCAGTCGCTTACGGTCCCTCGCCTTTTCGTACTGCATTGAATGTATACCTACTGCATTGTAGGTATGTATGTATACATCATGGAATTGTACGAAAATACTTCATCACTCAATACAGTAGAGACAAAAATAATTGTTCTTAGAGTGGGTGGTCTTTGTGTCCCTTTCATGAAGATATCTTTATTAAGTCCCTCCTGACACAGGATATATTCCTAACGCAGAAGTTGTCTGTCTAAAACGAAAATAAAGCAAAAAATCTACATAGACGTCAATATCTCAAAGCTTTATAGGGTTACATTTATGACCAGTTCTAGAAATATAATTTTAAAACGTTTTATAAATTGCAGATATGGTGACACCATTCACGACGTAAGCAAAACAATGGGTGAAATTCCGCGTATGACCTCAAGCAAAAGTGCTGACACTATTTGCGAGCAGTTGAACCAAATGGTTCCAATAGAAAGATTGCCTGAAAGACGTGCTTGGCGGGATGCTTGCTTAACCCGCTTAGCCCTGCTCAAGAAGGAGATGGAAGGAAAATACAAAAAGTGAACCAAAGAATTTCATGAATCTTATATATAAATAAAAATCCATTTATATTATGATATATAGTTGTAAACATATACATTAAATGAAAAAAACATTATGAATTATTGTAAAATAATTGGTAAATATCCTTTATTTGTGCGTTTATAATAAAATGTATTCTTTGTTATTGTTTTCATTATAAATTTTTACTTATGAGTAGTCGCGGACTCCTCCTCATCTTGGAAAATGAATACCTAAAAGTATTATTCACTAAATACGAATTAATAAATAAAGACATATCTACGAGTGAGTACTAATCTATACTAATATATAAAGCTGAAGAGTTTGTTTGCTTGAACTTTTGTTTCTCAGGAACCGCTGGTCCGATTTGAAAAAGTCTTATATAGGCTATATATCATCACGCTAAGACCTACAGGAGCGGAGCACCAATGAAGAATGTAACAAAAACGGGGGAAAATTATCACGCTACGGGCAATAGGGTCGGCTAGTAAACAATAAAATTACACTGATAGGCGACTTACTTGATATCGCAAATGATAGGTTGTAAAGGACTAGGATAGTCCTCTGTCGCCTTTATCATGGAGAGAGAGGACTATCGGATCTATGGAGACGAGCACCGAATTCGGATTCCGAAATCGTTTTCAAATTCGGAATCACGTGAGCCTAGCACACACGTTCAGTTTTTTGAATTCGGAATATTTACTGCCCAGAACGTTAGGGGTAGTTTAATTTAGTTTAATGTTTAGGAAAACAATTTTTTTTTCATTGTAAATTTGGTTAATATACCTAAGTGTTAAAGGTTCGACCGTAGCTACCAAAACAATACTGAATATAAGATTCGGCTAATAGAATAGAAGAACGAAACATAAAAAGCTTAGACCAGAATGGTGGGATAAGGATGTCAGTAGAGGAGTGCATAAAAAGAAAACAGTGTGGTTGGATTTGCTGGCTAGTAAAGCTAACCAAAGAATGAATCAGCTTGGTACGGATGATGATGTGCAAAAGAGAAAAGAGTTTTAAAAGGTACAGAAAAGTGAACTGAAGGAACTGATTTCAAGGACAAGAGAAGAGTATAAGAATAGGTACGAAAGACAATGCTCCGACAATTTTTGGAGCAATGTAAAACTGTTTTTGAAGCTTGTCAGGTCGGCCTGGGTAAAATCGGAAAAAAAATGATTTGAATGAAATTGGAGAAGTGGTAATGCTCTGAATAAGGAAGTAAAACAGTTAGTTCGATGAACGGAATATTTTGAAAGTTTATTTGAATGTGGGGAGTGATCTCTGATACTGAAAGTACTGAGATCGCAAATGTAGCTTGTATCAGTGAAATTAATAGTTGGAACGATATTAGTATGGATGAAATATTAAGAGCGATGAAGAGCATGAAAACTGTAAGAGTTCCAGGAATCAGCCTTCTCAGTTTCTTCTGCAAATTGTATGCTGAGGTTTTGATTGAGAGAGTGATGAAAAATATAGACGAAAAAATATGGGATGTGCAAGGCAAGCTAGAAAGGGAATGGAATGTACGGACCAAGTCTTTTCGCTCAGATCATTGAAAAACACCTTACCAAACATAAGAAAGTTTTCTGCGCGTTAATCCATCTCGAGAAAGCCTATGACCGAGTGGTGAGGGACGATTTGTGGTCAACACTGTCTATGTATGGAGTAGACGGCCAGATATTAAATTTCTATAATAAAATTCTAGAGCCTGTGTCCTTATAAATGGGGTCTACACAAATTGATTCGACATAGGGAAAGGAAAATAGTATGACAGTCTTGAAGATTACGATTGAAGATGAGAGAGTGGAGCAAGTGAGGGACATTATACATTTAGGTTCTATGTTTACAAGGAATAGAGAACATGAAGATGATATAGAACGGAGAGTGAAAGCGGTAAATATGGTGACAACGATGGTGGTGACTGATCAAGCACTATTGGATTCAACTCTACTTTCCGCCAGGCGGGGTAGTCATTTTGGCATTTGGGGTCCTTATAATAATATAAGGACCCCAAGGAAAGGACCAATATTTGATAGATGTTTCTTTAAAGATGTAACTTTATAGTTATTTCTTCTTGAACCATCTATCACAAATAAATAAATTGAAGTATCTGTTTTTAGTTTCAAATAAACAGTTTTTTACTGAATGCATATGAAAGTACCTATACGCAGTATTTACATAAAAAAGCATTTTTTTAAATCTGATCTCATGAGGCATGATCACCTCGTCCGGTCGGAGAATCCTCCCTTTGCGTTGGTGGGACATGACACTTGTCCCCCACAGATGTTTTTCTCGATCGAAACCTTTACCTTGTTTGGAGGAGGACGACGAAGTATTGGTCTTGAGAAACCTACCAAATGTGAACGGATAGGTGGTAATATCATTTGGCGACTTAACCTCTTTCTGGACGTGCACAACAAACAGGCTGTGGTCATTAACCTCATACTTGGTCCTAGCAACTCCAAATACTGAACCCTGGGGCAGCCGAGTGAAAAGACGATCCGCCTGACTTCCAAATCAGGCGGCTCGTTCATATAAAATATATTAAAAAGTTACTGAATCTGACAAACTAGAACTAATATTTTAACACTACTTAAGAATAATATTTACAATAAAAAGTGATCCCTTTTTATAGAAAAAAATAAATTAATAATTTTATCCAGAAAAAATGCACCAGTACGCTTGAAGTTTCCCGCCAAATCAGTCATGAAAGTTGGTATGTGCGTCCAGCAATCAGAAGCTTGCGTGAGAGAGACAGACACGATCACGTTTTCCGCCCGTTCAGCTGCCCCTCCAGATATATAAGCTTTAAGACACTACCCAAACTCAGTCTCTTTCTCTCTATTCCGATCACGCTTTTCACCGTTCGGCTGCCCCTCTAGATATATATGCTCTAAGGGCAAAATCAAACTTTTGTATTTTCGAATTCCACAAACAAATAATCTGTTAATTGTTATCTGTGGTTCTTGTCTAATAGGGCATTTGCGCGATCGTTCATAATTTTATTTACTATCACATTTTAGAACAATAAAAAGAGTATAATTTTTATATTACGGTATTTTCAAAATCGATGGTGTGAATTTAGAGAGATGTGTCATTTAAATAAGTAAAATTATTTTGTTAAAGCCTTCATGACAAAAGGCCTTGCAGTACGCACAGAATTACAAATGTGTTGTTTTGATAGATAATGGATCCAAGAATGTGTAGGAAAATCAGTAGTAGTGAAAGTCTTCCAGACGTCGATGATGTGGAATTTGAGGTATCAAACATCATTGCACCGCAAGAGAGTGATGAGAATTTAATGTTTGTAGGTAGCGACGAGCCTCACTCTGTGACTTGGCTCGACAATGATCAAATAGATGAATTAGATCTTAATTTAGACCAAACCAACCTCTGTTTTCATAGAGTCGATAGTGCAGATATAATTTATAGAAGCAAGAAGAAAAAATGCAAAATGGTCGGCAAGTATGTTATGGGAGATGTCTTAGGAGAAGGTTCGTATGGCAAAGTTAAAGAAATGTTAGATTCAGAGACGCTGTGTAGAAGAGCTGTTAAAATATTAAAAAAGAGAAAACTAAGAAGAATACCAAATGGAGAACAGAATGTACAGAGAGAAATACAATTATTACGTATACTTAGACACAAAAATGTGATAGAACTAGTCGATGTTATGTATAATGATGAGAAACAAAAAATGTACCTTGTCATGGAGTTCTGTGTTGGAGTACTACAGGTATGAGATTTTATTCACTACTGATCTGTCTTGTTTATTGATTGATAACAATTTGATACAACTAATTTCTTGGGAAAGTTAGTTTCTCAAGAAGAAATAGAAATGTAAACTTGGTTATTATCTGATCAATGATGTTTTCAAATATGTTCAACATTGATTTAGGCTATCTATATTGAAATAGAGAAGTAATAGTCGTTGAAAATAATGCTAATGTTATTTCTTGTTTTAATAGGATATGTTGGAAGCAAGCCCAGGCAAGAAATTTCCTCAGAGGCAAGCTCATGACTACTTTACACAATTACTGGATGGTTTAGAGTATCTGCACGGCCAAGGAGTAGTTCATAAAGACATTAAGCCTGGAAATTTACTGTTAACATTGGACCACATGCTGAAAATCACTGATTTTGGTGTTGCTGAGGTAAATATATAGAAGAAATAGCTTTTACCTGCACCTTCCCCACCATGTGTGTCAGTTATCACAACAAAAATACCCTTTGCCCTTCTCATAGTCTAATAAAGTGGTTTAGCTGTGAAAATGGAACAGACAGACATTTACTTTAGAATTGATAAAATTAGAATAGATGTGTAGATGTCTTGTTTAACTAGATTAGCAATTTGCTGTAACATATCACATGGATAATGCATAAAGTATGAGTCATACCACATACTGTATACTCCTGATGCTAAACAATATATACTTAGAATCAAGGGTTTATGTTTCATACACACGTTTATATTTTTAGCTTGTGTTAAAACATATTGCAAATTATCAGTTTTTCACTAAATGCATTTAACGGGACTTTCGCTGTCATATGGCTGATGATATAAGGACTAACTTAGGCTACTACTGCTAAACACGGCACAGCAACCCTACTAACCTATCTAGCCAGCATGGTATAACTATAGTAGGTCAAAACCTCCTCTCTATGGAGAAGTCTATATCCCGCAGTAGAGAGCTAAAGCTTGTTGATGATGTACCAAACATCTTCAGTAGTAGTACATACTAGCATTATGAATGCCTTGTGAGGCAAAATAATGATGTATCATGCAGAAGCTAAGTATTGATTTAGTTAGTCAATTGGATTTGTACTATTTTTAGTTTCCACATACATGTACTGAATTATAAGTTAATGACTGTTCAGTAGCTTGCTGCTTATATTTATGACTAGCTGAACCCCGCAGTGTTTATTTATTTATTTATATTAAGTCATTTATTCCATAGCCTTAGTCATATTATATTTACAATGTTGTTAGTTGTTGTTAGTATTATCTCAATCTTAAATGTTAGTAATTGTGTTAGTTTTCAGTTGGTTTTAAGATATGGACCCCAGTTTGGGTAAAGGCCTTCTCCAACTCTTTCCATGCTTTTCTGTTCTTAGCCCGCATAATCCAACGCTCTCCTGCAACCTTCCTGATGTCGTCAGCCCACCGTTTTAATGGTCTTCCTACCTTTCTTTTCACCATCAATGGTCTTTTTCAATGCTAAGTTTCAATGGTCCACCATCTGTCTGTGTATTGGGCGATATGACCAGCCTAGTTCCACTTTAGTCTCGGTGCGTGTATAAGTGCATTAGTTTTGTTTTTAGTCTTATGATGTCACTTCTTATTGTTTGTGTTTTTCTTATCTTTAAAGTGCTTTTCCATGGCTCTTTGGGTGGTCAATATTTTGTGTTTCGATTTTTTTCATGGTTAGACTGTAGTCGCCTTACAGTACGCCTTACGGTACCTACTATTACATTTTGGCTTAGCACCGACTTCAAACAAAGTTTAGGTACCTAGCACACATAATAAAACTACTATTTAAATGAAGAAAGCATTAGGTATAGACAATAATTGGCACATAGCAATTTATGCAGAGCCAGTTTATTTTATGCTTTTTAGTGTTTTCTGGCAGGGAGTTTTCGTTGAACTTTTTTTGAAAGTCGTTTTTTTTTATGAAAAGATTTTATTTTTCCATTTTTAGTGCAAACAATCGTAGGCTTTTAGTAAGTTAAACTATTTCATATAACTTCTGCTAATGCGAATAACTTTAGTGGTTTGAACACGTATTAAAACTGAGTATGCTCAGTCTCCAAAATTATGTTGATATGCAACATTTCTGTTACTTCGATCGTGTCTATGCATGCTTAAATGCCGTAATGAAATAGAAGCAGGCGAGTTACTTAAAGCGAAATACATTAAGGGGCTAGCGCCTGTGTCATCAGCCTATGAGAAGGCTACGGAGAATACTACTAGTCCTGAGGGTCTACGTGACTTTATATCACGTCTAATCAATATTCACGGTGACTGCCTTTGGTTTTCGATGGACTCATACCGAAATCTTAACCAATCGCAACGCTAAACGCGCTCACCGTGACAATCGAGTTAATGTGAAACAAACCCACACCCTCAAGGCAAGACCCTCAGGGCCAGTGATTTATGAAAAAAAATGTTGCGCTGAGTCACCAACCAACCAACCAACCAGCTCAGACCAACACCATCGAGGGTGGTTAAGCAACCACCCTCGATGGTGTTGGTCTTTGCTACTTAGAGCCTAACAAAACACTTAACAACCCGCATGATGAGAAAGCATTACGCGAATGACAAGAGTTGAAACTAATAAAATTGTAAATAACTCTTCAAAACTCATTGCACCGTCAATTACTGTTTCTCCGATACATTTTGATCAATATTTAGTAATAGATTGCTTTCGGCAATACGGTCGTCCTTTGTACATTATATTTTTATTATTTCCTGTAGGTACTATCATCTACCTCCTAACCTTATCTGAACTACTTGAAAGAATACTATTAGTTAGTACACATGGTATTTAAAATATCAACCTCTAACTCCCAATCGTTTTACTTTCTATTATCAGCTCATGTGACTAACGAAAGAATTCAAGTTAAGATCTATATGTACGTGTGAAATTAAAATCATCCTCTAATCTATAACTATTGACGAGTTTTACCTTCCAACATCAGCTTACCTAAATAGCTTAGAAGTATACAACTAAAGGTCTATAGATACATATAAAATAAAAAGAATTATCCTTCAACTCCTAACCGTTGAGGAGTTGTACCTTCCATCATCAGCTTACTTAAATAACTTGAAAAAATACGACTAAAGGTAACATACATATAAATGACATTTAAAGATTTATCCTTTAACTCTTAACCGTTAAGGAGTTGTATCTTACATCATCAGCTCATCATCGTGAAATGATGACTACCAGACGCAGATACCAAGTAACTTTCGAAAATATACAAAAAACAACATAGTACGTGCTTAAAAAAATGAGGGTTTCCCTCCATTTCCCTGGGATCATATCATCAAGTCCTGATATAGAGGCAATGGGACCACTTCAGAAGCATACCCTTTCGAACACACATGAAAAACTTGACAGTATACAACTAAAGGTCTATAGATACGTATGAAATTGAAAGAATTATCCTCCAACTCCTAACCGTTGAGGAGTTGTACCTTACACCATTAGCTTACCTAAATAACTTGAAAGAATACGACTAAAGGTAACATACATAATATGACATTTAAAGATTTATCCTCCAACTCCTAACCGTTAAGGAGTTGTACCTTACATCATTCAGCTCTTCATCATGAAATGATGACTACCAGACGCAAATACCTGGGTAACTTCAGAAAATATACGAAAAACAGTACGTGCCTGAAAAAAATGAGAGTTCCCCTCGATTTTCCTGGGATCTTTATTATTAGTAACTTAACCGCTGAATATTAATAAAATAATAAAACTATATTTAATACACACAGCAAACAAACAAAAACTTAATCTAAATTATCCATTTGGAATTTGCATGAATTTTAGACCGCTGAATGGATTGAGATAGATTGAACTTTGGAGAAGGACATAGGCTACTTTCTGTCGCGATAAACGAAATATACGCGGAGAGTGAACCCGCGGGCAAAAGCTTAGTTACGTCATAAACCGTCAGTAGGTACATAGTACATAACTACTTTTATCAGAAACTGGCTTATCTACGCAACCTCGTCTGCGTCTCCTATTGACCGTAGCGTGAAGTTATAAAATGCAAACATATTTGTGTACCATAAAAAAGGTTATAGTGTGCCAACCTTAAAAGATAGGCATAATATATGTTGTCGCGGCCTTTTCTTTGAGAACTCTTAAAGGGGAACATTTCTTGCATTCATTGTTTTTGAAAAACTTTAAACGTTTACGCAGTGCACGCAACGGAACCTCTTAAAATGAACAGTTTTCAGTTTTTGCAACGTGTTTCATGAATACTTTGCTCCTTTTGGTTGCAGCGTGATGATATATAGGCTTCCTCGATAACCGGGCTATCCAATACAATCCAATAGATTAGCGCATTTAATCCTTCAGCTTTATAAAATAAGTAATGAGAAATGTATGTTAATCATTAAGTTCTGTTGTTAATTGAATTTGTTATTTTCAGGCGTTAGATATGTTTTCGCCTGAAGACACCTGTTACACTGGACAGGGTTCTCCAGCGTTTCAACCTCCAGAAATAGCAAATGGTGCCGAGCAGTTCTCGGGCGTCAAAGTAGATATCTGGAGTAGCGGAGTTACATTGTAAGTTGACAAAAATAAAACGTTATTTCCTTGTGTTTTTTTTAATACTATTAGGTATTTAAAAGCTTTTTTATATAGCAGAGTAGATTTTTTCTATGATGTCCACGATTTGAATTGCACTAGCTAGATCGAATTATCGCCTCCGTAATAACGATGTTAATGAAATTTAGTATGCAGGGAAACCCCCTGCGTACTAAATTTTATCAACATCGTTATAGCCGTTTCCGAGATTCAGATTATATACAAGAATTGCTCGTTTAAAGATGTATATTATGAGTGTGTATTCGGTCGGAAATAACAGTTTTTCATATTCAATATTACAATTATAACATTTTAGTATCATATATTATCATTAAACTATGATGAATATTAGATGAATACATTAATTTTGACCCTGGTTGACTTTTTGCGAAGTGTTGTTTCTAGTTCTAAATCATCAGTATTGAATTTTAATATACAAATAGTCTAATATAGTTTCGTATTATTTCGCGCATTCAATTACTCAATTTGCCCCGCTATTGTGCTTCGGTTCGCTTTTTTGTACCGAAATGCGAAAGCGTATTTGACATTGCATTTAGGTATTTCAAATAGCTAAAAAGTGACAATAGATTTTGTGGAAATCTATGTACCAGGTAATTAAACAAACCAGGTAACAAGGATATCCAATTTTAAATTTGAATGGTATTACAGTGCTTTGACAAATTCGTAACAATTTTTATCCCAATTTTGTTTTGCCTACGAGTACCTTCAATAATAAATTATGTTAAACACTTAGATGTTATCTCAGTTTCTATCTTTATTTCAATACTTACTCACAAATTAATAAAGAAGTACATGTGAATTGATTCAATCTATATGTGAATTGTTTAATATACCTACTTATGTTTACGTTTAACCTGAGGGCCTTGTGTAAATTATTTCACATCGATTTGTTCTCGACAGCGAGCGCGTTTGCCGTTGCTATTGGTGAAAAATTCAGTACGGGCCAATATCACAAACTGGACCGCAACATACATTACTTACTTACTACATTACTTTGCGGCTTCCACCAAGATAGTGCTTGGCTAAGCGCGGCGTTGATCCTAGGGAGACCTGAAATAACAAGGTCTATGTCCTCTTCAAAGCAGGGTGCCAGGGTTGTTTTTAGTAGAAACACCATACTCCTCGCTTCTGAGCCCTCAAAGAGCTGGAGATCCAAAGAGATTTTCCACTCTGTCAACAATATAAAAGGCCCGTTGGTGGATATGTCACTGATTTCAAAGTTATTTATTACTTGATACCCTACCTACGTCCTCTTCATTAAAGAATCAACAGTTTATACTTAAGCCAGCTTTATTGTTTGTTAACAGATACAATATGACTACAGGAAAGTATCCGTACGAGGGAGACAATGTTTATAGACTGCTGGAAGCTATCGGTCGGGGGGAGCCGGCTCCTCCGCCCACTACGCTAGGTCCAACGCTTGGTGCTCTACTCACACACATGCTGAAGAGAGATCCAGATCTAAGGCCAACTGTACATGAAATCAGACGGCACTCGTATGTATATTTATTAAGTCTTTTACATTTGATGAGTCTAAAAAATTATAGGCATTGTTGTGTTCAATTTTGCGATTCTTAATCGTTAACTTCCTTCTACATACATCTATTGTTGCGAACTGTCGCGTCTATGACGTAAGTGAACATGTGAAAGCATAAGCAAAATCCAAGAGTGGTGGTTGTTACCATTCTCATTGCGAATCCAGCATGGTGACCTACACTACAGCGGCCTATTGAGATGCTTCTGCAACGTTGAGTCTCCGGTCTCGTACTCACCAACGAAACACGACAGCACGAATGTTGTCTTTGTAGTTTGGTCTTCTGTGAGAAGGTAGTACCGCCCGGTCGAGCTGGCCCGTTTGTGCTGAGATCAGCGACACTTATAAGAAGTACAACATACCTTCTTTTGTTAACAAAAATACGAGAAATAATGATTGTTTGCTATCCCTCACATATTTATTTTTATTTACGTATAATGATGTAAAAAAAATCTACATTTAGGAATAAAAACATGACACACGGACTTTAACCTAAGGTAAATAATGAAATTAAAATTATATTCACATGTTGAATCGACTACAGTTTTATGACTCACGGATTATTCATAGTCCGGGAACACGGTGAAGAAATCTATACGTTATCCTCAGTTACAAATATTATATATACATATACTATATATAATTATACAATATGGTATGAATCACAATTTGTCATATCCATTTTTAGCCCAAGTATCTCACAAGTCTGAATTTTTATTCATAGTTAGCTGTTCAAAAGGTTATCATAATGGTGAATAGCAATACTTCAAAGTTGCTAAGATTATCTTGTTTACCCATAAATATGTATTCGTTACTGTGTGTTGTAGGTAAACACAATCTTAAGTTCAAGGATGCTGGGCTGTAAATAAGTTTATGTGAATATGTAATTTGAACAATATGTTTATCGTTTTAATGGGTCCTTGAAGACGGCACGTATTTCTACTATTCTTTTCAGTTTAACATCCATTACGTGTCACTTATCAATAGTACGTGATGTTTAAAATAAAATATTACCAGAAATTTGATTAGGAAGTGTCACTGATGTAAGATTGTAGGTAGTGGTATGAATATTTGATTAAAACTTAAGGTTAGAGCGTGGTAACAAGAGTGGTCAGTCCATTTAAAAGGGTTGTACAGTATAACATTTCAGAAATCTGACACAAAAGCCATCTAGTAGGGACTAGAAACTTTTTTTGGTTAAAGTTCTGCAAAACTAATTTATGAAATATAAGTCTGTGAGAGCATTATATCTATTAGGGGTGGGTTTATTATAAACTTCTTGCGGTAAACATTTTTGTTTACATTTACGTTTGATATTACGCTACGGGCAATAGAAGACGCAGCCGGGGCTTACTGGGTTAGCAAGTCTGATATATTTGTTTCTATCCGAAAAGGTTCCAAATAGTCTATCAGAGAGTTTATCAGCAACTAGTGAACATGTTGTTGATATTCTCCATTAAAAAATAAAATATATTATAGTAAATTCATATTTTTATAAATGGCTTGGTAATGGGTCACATGACGATAGTAACTTTATTATCGGCCCTTGCGGTCAGTAGGTATATTGAAGGCAATGAGGCTGAGATAATTGACACATTTTTTGTGACACTTGAAATTATAAATAACATAGTATCTGGTAAAACAATAGTACTTCAGATATTGCTTGTTTACCTACCGATATTAAGTTAGTACGTAATTACATGTGTCAGTAAATAGGCATACCTACATATGATGTACTTTATGAGATAGTAAGTAGGTACATAGTTGTTTTTCCAATTGATGTAAAGTAGAAGTGCCAATTAAGGCTTGAAACAGACAGAAAATTGTTAATCGTTAAAAACAAACTTATAATTTGTGAAGTCTTTCGATGATTTTCGTTTCTTGATAGAATTTGGCTGAAAGATTTTAGTTTCAAAGATTTCAATTATTATTTTGAATCATAAGTAGTTGTGATTGCGGATAAATGTTTTATGTTACCCCCTAAGGTGTCCACGGCCTTTCATTGGCCGTATTATAACTTGGTCTATAGTGTCCACAGCCAGTCACTGGCCGCGAGTGACCGATCAACTTTACCGCTTTTTTTAATCGACTTATATTACGTTATTGCATCGTTTCTCTTCACTTGCGTGTACTAAATGAAACGGTGATGCATTAGCACACCACTATTTGCCCGCAGACATCCCATTAGTTCCGAGAATCGTTCTTTTACGGCGGCCATTGTATGGCCGTGGACATCTTAGGCTTTGTCCCGTAAACTTTATGTTTTGTATACATTTGCTTGTACAAATCCCAAGAACGTTAGCTATACTTTGAAAAAAATGTAACCCCAAGCCACTTGAACCACAGTTGAGCCGAGATTTCAAGTGTAAACATACCCCATTTTTGATTTCGATTTCGACATGGTCGCTAACTGCCTACGTGAGTTCTCAATTCGAGAACAATCATGAATATCGTGTACAAAATGTCGTTGTCTAAGCAATTTATTGTTTGAAACTTAAACTACATTTATATTTACATACGTAATAAGCATTACTTTTGTGTAAATGCCGTTTATAAATGTTTAAAACACAAAACAAATAATGCATTATTTTCGCGGCCATTGTATGGCCGTGGACATCTTAGGCTTTCTCAATTCAATTGTTCGATTTTCCGGATTTCTATACGCCGGATCGTTACAAATTCTCGTCGATCGTTCAAAATCTTGACGAGACCTATCTAAATATGTATAAATTATCAATATAGAAATAAGGGTTGTCGAGTTATTCGACTAAGCCTCCGAAGTAAAAACACTTTCCCTACTTTCATCTACGATTTACTTATACAATTCTATATTCGATTCTAATTAATGATACATTATCTGATAGCTTATTTGAATTCCTTTCTAATGATACCAAAATCGTATATAGCCCCAATACATTTTTCTTTGGAAATCTGCATTTCAATGAGAGTCGGGAATTGGCGGGAATTATCCCACAAACCCCGTGACACTCAAGCGATATTTATGTCAAAAGTGACGGACCACCTGAGGGGTATGTTTTATTCAGCATTAAAAATAGAATGAGGTTTGGAAGGTCGAAATTGTTACTAAGGATAAAATATATGGGCCGGGTTGACTAAAGTGATACCATAACTTTTACTTTTATGGAATGAATGAATGAATGAAACTTTTATGGAATAGGGGGCAAACGAGCAGACCTATAGCCTGATGGTAAGCAATTACCGCCGCCCTTGGACACCCGCAACACCAGAGGCGTCACAAGTGCGTTGCCGGCCTTTTGGGGAGTTGAAGGGAGGGGTTGGGGGGAACGGGCATCAGAAGCGCCTCTAACCCGTGAAGCACCCCTAGCGCTCTTTAGTGAGTTTAGCGAGCTTCAGTAAGTCCGCATCGCGGCGCCCTTAACACTGCTGCGCCCGAGTACATCGCACACCCTGCACTATAGGTAAAGACGCTTCAGCATAGCTTCAAAGAAACAGGTTCTAAGCAGTTGTATCGTTGTTTTTCACAAAGTGAGGAGCCCAAACGTTTATTTTCCCCCTGATTCTGGAGTAGGGACGTATTGACTACACGACAGGGACGAATAGACGGGCAGACGAGCAGACGTATCGCCTGATGGTAAGCAATTCCCGCCGCCCATGGACACCTGCAAACACCAGAGGCGTCACAAGTGCGTTGCCGGCCTTTAGGGGATAGGGAGGGAAGAAAGGAGGAGGGGGTTTGGGTTATGGGCCTCCGGTATCCTCACTCACTCGGAGAAACACAGCGCAAGAACTATTTCACACCGGTTTTCTGTGAGGTCGTGGTATTACTCCGGTCGTGCCGACCTATTCATGCCGAAGCGTGGCTCTCCCACGGTAGATCCATAAATTGCTGTTCTAAGTCTAGGCGTTCTCTGTGTCCGTTTCAAAAATCCCCAATGACACGGTATTTATTCCTAAAGGTATCCACGATTGGCGGTAATCACCATTAGTTGACTCGTGTTATTTGACGGTAACATAATAAAAAGAGTGATAAAATTGTGATGAGATAGAATAAAATAACCTTTCTAAACCAAACATTATTAATCTACCTACAGAATAGTAATATGCAAAAAGGGTCATCCTCGACAAACTAATATCCTTGTTTTCACAACACAACAACGCATACATTTGCGTGGTAAGCAAATATAGGTGTATTATAAAAATAACAAGACTGAGTGTTCATTAAACAAATGGCCACGTAATGGATGTCAGTAAGTGATCCATGTTTATCTTGATTGAATGATAAGAGGATATTACACCTATCATAGTTTTAAATGAACTACTAATATTAACTGAGATTTATTTTTATGCTTAACATGTATACAAACATTTCATACCGATTAAGTTGGTTCATTCAGTCACACGATGCTTACGATCATTTCAAAACAAATATTTCTCTATCGTCATTTTATTTTGCCAAACGGGTATTACTTTTTAGAACTTAATACCAAAACATGTTTACCTGAATTTGAAATTATATTTTTGGCTTTAATAGTGTCAATGCATTTATTTTCAAGTTAACAAATTAAGGGCTGGTTTCTAGTTCAGTTCTTAATAAAGTTTATAATGTTTATACAAGGTTGTAGAGCAACGCTGATTTCAGCACGAAAGGGGCCGGCTAGACCGGGGTGGTACTACCCTCGTACAGAAAATCGACGTAAAATGACAGCGTTCGTGCTGTCGTGTTTCGTTGCTAAGTGCGAGACCGGAGGCCCAATGATGCAGAAGCATCACTAGGCTGCCATTATTGTATTGTCTGCATTCGCATTGAGTATGGTGACCACCACTCTTGGATTCTGAGTATGTTTGCCATCAGGCTTTCTTAGGGTAATACATAAAAAAAAATCTGGCATCTAACACTTTTAACGAATATATTTATATCCGACTCTATCCAATATTTGTAAAACCAAAATCTCTAGGTATCTGGCAGAAAAACTCACATTATTCTTCCAGGGACTCTATCCGCAAGTAGTGAAACTGACCCAAGTCTCTAAAGTTCGATTTACATTTGAATTTACCTTATTACAGCTGGGTGCAATCTCGGCCGCCATTAGACTCGGGTGAGCGACTGGTTAGTCCTCGATCAAGACGTTCGGACGAGCTGCACAACTCCACTGTGATACCCTACCTCGTGGAGCGGCATTACCCGTCGGCACAGGAGTACTTCACTGAGAGAGACTTGAGACACGGTTAGTGAGGAACATTAACTTATAAGATAACATACTATTCACACCTAAGATTATGCAGTAAAAAGATTTCTTTGTTATGACAGTCACCGAAAAAAAAAAGCTATTATTTTTTTCAAAGCGAGCCAGGGGACAGGACTAATAGGACTAATAGTACTTAACAGGTTCGGTTCGATATCACTTACTTTGGATCACGCACTTGGTTTTTTGTGGTTTGGGTTCTATCTATCTATCTAAGTGCCAAAGGATCAGATAGGTCATATAACACCGCACTTGAACACCTGCAATACAAGAGCCACACTTGTGTTAAGAGTAAGGGAGGGGGAAGGTTTGATGGGCCTATACTTACTTGACTCACTTGGTTAAGCAAGGAATCATCAATAACATAAATCTACAGTCTACTAGACATAGGGCTCTCCCTAAATAGAAGATTTTGGCCTACTATAGGTACCATCCTGGCCAGAAGGGATGATATAGGGTTTTTGTCAAGTTTTCTTTTGCAGTGCTCTTATCCTGCGTGGTATGCTTCCTTATTCGCCTCTTACGACACCCACGGGATGAAGAGTGGTGACACACGGAGAAGCAACCCATGTGTTGCTTTAAACCGGTTTACTAACTTTTAAACTTTCGCGTTCCATGATATATTAACAACTAGTTGTTGCCTGCGGCTCCGCCCGCGTATATGTCGGTTATCGCGGCAAATAGTAGCCTATGTGCTATTCTGATGTATAAGCTATATTACTGTAAAGTTTCATCCAAATCCCTTCAGTAGTTTTTGCGTGAAAGAGTAACAAACATCCAAACATCCATCCATCCTTACAAACTTTCGCATTTATAATATTAGTAGGATTAGTAGGATTACTTTTACGGGAATTAACGTGATCACTTATTAAAAGGTATTACATACCTCTGATTTGCCTGACGTTTCGACCAGGTTGCACTGGCCGTGGTCTCAGGCTGACTGACAAACTCAAATCAGAGGTATATAATACCTTTTAATAAGTGATCGCATTAATTCCTGTAAAAATAATTGTTAACATAAACGGGTTTTCTATAAAGTGTTATCACTCCGTTCAAGTCGGCCCAAATGTGCCGGGGCATGGCTCTGCTACGGTATTTAACTTAAACGATCATGAAAACTAAATCTGTATATATTTGTTTCATATTCTCATGCCATTACTGTATAGCACACAACATGTATATCAGATCTTGCATTGAGTATGAGCACACACACAATGTATCATAAATAGTAGCACAATAATTGCTTTCAAGCTGTCAATAACGTTTTGTGATGATGACGCACAGTTTTTGTTTTTGTAAATTTAATCTGATGAAATCATAAAAAATTGAAACTGTATTAAATTTTCCAGAGTCTGAAGAAGTGCGCATCCCCGATCACGTGCGCGCACGCATTTGTTCCTTGAGTTAGGTTCGTTGCATGCGAGTGACAGACTCTCCCGCATATACATTATATAGTTTGCTTTGGCTCCCTCCCAATCGGTTTATTTACACGGAAACTGATCAGCATATATTCACCATAACTGTACCAGGCTTATAAATATAACCAATTTATGTTTATAATACATAAATAATAGTCTTTATAGATGAAACTAATTTATAGTCCAATAAATGTCTGCTGCAAGATATAGCGTATTCATATTATATTTTTGTGTGATTCATATTTAATATACTAATCCCATAGTTTATGTACTGCGTCATAATAACCGGCTTATGTTATAAGGTCTTAAATAACGCGCCCGGAGATTATAATAAGCGAAAATATTATTATTATAAGAAAAGATTTATTAGAATTAAAAATTTAAATCCAACTAGGATTTCGCCAATGCCAAATTTCAGATTTTGGTGCAGCGGTTTTGTCGTAAAAGCATAATAGACAGACAGACTTACTTTCGAACTAATAATATTAATATGGAAGTATAGATTTATTAGTGAAATAGTCATTAACGACTCTACTTTTCATAGACATACTATACATAGGTACATATGTCGCGGTGCGCTGCTATATACTCTGTTATATTAGTGTATTATATATACCTACATACAAGTAGGGTACAGTAAATGTGTTATGCTGTTTCAGAACTGGGTGATGGAGGTTCTAGAACGTTATCTACAGCTGAGTTGTCAGATGCAGACTCTAGTAGACGCAAGCGCCGCTGGCATTCTTCGTGCGGACGTCTTCCATCCTGCCGTCTCACATGATCTCTAGTTAACACCTCACACACACACACCTCAACACAAACACACACACACACGCGAACCAATTTCATACTGTTTACAACTGCATCGAATTTGTTCTTCGCTGTGTTTTTTAAGATGTTTTTGTACTAGGGACGTCCAAAGGAGCGAATAAATAAATTTCGTGATTGATTTTCGTACTAAATTTATTTACCACATACAATTTGTCGATCTATGATCATAATAAAATATTATAGGTAGGTACAGCATTTGTATAAATTATATTACAAAAGTGGCACCTAGTAACGATCGATCAAAGATTAATTGCAATTGTCGCTAACGATAACCATTTTTGCAATGAGAATATAGATGCACGGTTTTCGTTAGAACATGTTTCATAAGAATCCTTCAGACTGTACTTGAGCACTAGTTTTTGTCATGCACGTTTTGATCGAAAATAAAGAAAAAAATTGCCTCTTTCAAAACAAATAACTCTCCCTGTTCTAATATAATAGTTTTATCAGAACATTGCCATTACACTTTGCCAACTAGTTCACAAGCCTCTCTCTACAATCATGTGTTTTCTGTCAAGAGTGGCAAAATACAACTACATACAATATACTTATAAATACCCATAGAGCAACACAGTCTGTCATTTTTTTGCGGTGGGAAATCTTTACACATACATCATTTATACTCACATGCAAAAACAATCGCCTGTCACTACAAACTCACACATAACAATTGAAACAAAACAATCACAATTTCCCACTCACAATCTCATTCTGTATCATAACAGTGTAACACGTAGGCTCATTTAGGCTTATACCTTGACTAGGCTACTCCCTACCGTGTTGCTCTATGTGAATACCACTTAATTCGACAATAATCTCACTTCAGAGTGTATTTTGTATGTAGTTGTACTCTACACAGTGTTGTTTGAACAGCACTTACTCGGAACAAAGTTTGGCTAAGGTATACTTAATGTTGTTATTTATTTGTTTTGTGTGTGGTTGTTACACGTAGTAGTTTGTGTACATTTAAACAATAGTGTAATTGTGGGATCAGAAGAAGTATATGGCTGAATGCACACTGTGAGATTTAGACTTTTTTCTAAGCAATTTACAGAGTGTTTGTGTATGTTTAACTGTATATTTCTACTGAATCATTTTATAGCTGCTTTAAAAACCTTTAATCTGTTGCGTATTTCAAAATATTGTGAACACATTTTTTTTCTTTTCACTGAAATATGTTTGTTATTATATTATATGTTTGATTCTACTTTTTAAAATAAAATTTGTCTTAACGGTTCAACGTAGCTTTTATATCAAAATTATACCGATGGAGTTTATGAAGTCTTATTGTAAGACAGAAATACTTCTGTATGAGATTGCAAAATTTTGAAAAAAAAGAACTTTTTATTCTGTTTTTTAATTAGGACTTGTAAACAACTTTTGAGTTGTATTACTGTCATTTTATCACTAACAATTGTTTAAGCGTTGGAATCGGTTTTGATGACGGTATGAAATTGTGTATATTTGAAAGAGAATTTGCAGAGTGAAACAATAGTCGAACTAAAGATTCGCACGTATCAGAAATTGAAAATAAAATGATCGGTAACCAATAAATATCATAAATGCAATATAGTACCTGTTATTTCAATTTCCACGATTCGTATTCAGTGAATTTGTATTTTAGTGTAATAAGTAGATCTCAAATTGCAAAGTGGCAAAAGGAAATAATATTTTTATAAAAAAATATCGCTTTAAAACCAAATTATTGTATACTTCTTGCCAAAAGGGACAACACCACCAGTTAATTTTCAGTTTAAGAATTTAATTTTTATTTTCGGTCTATTACAATCTTGTAACTTCTTTTAACATTGATTGTAATAGCCCCCTGCACTAGTTTTCACAACACCCTTCTATAAAATGGCGGATAAAAACGTTGTCAATTTTAGGATCGCGGCCACACTACAAATCGACCACAGTGCAGCTGGGATTGCACTAATACAGCTAATTCATACCCACATGTTAAAGAATGAATTATTGATAAGATTGTAAAAAATATTAGAATGAATTGAAAAGAAATAATAAAATTGGAACCAATCGACTGCTCTTGAAAGTATGTAGCTGTAAATATTTTCTATTAAAACATTTTACATATTTCGATGAATATTGCAACTTTCTTCAAATTGTGTTTCCCATCACTTGATAAACAAAGATCACAAACACCCCGTTTGGTTGTCGCAAACCTCTATGGAAAATATTGTATGTGTGGTTTCAAAATAATTCATGTGTCTTTAGTGTTTTTAATATGTATATGAGCATGAGCAGAATCCAATAGTAGAGATCACATAGTCATTCTATTAATAGTATGTCCGTATAGTGTAGTAGTAAGTTCCCTTTGTTATTTAAAAGAACCCCGAACAAAAATAAGATGTCTTTTTTTTTATGAAAACAGTTGTTTTACTAGCGTGGCCGCGGTTCACCCTTCGTATTTTTGCGTATCCGTATGTATGATTGATTTTCTTACTTTAGTTATTAGATAAAAAGTACAATATGTTACTGTACATTAAATTACCTGTGTATTATCAATAACAACGATTGTAATTTGTTAAAGGATGATAAGCGAATGCGAACAAATTATTGTATGATTTGGATGAAAAACTAAAAATTGTATTTTAAACCACATACTTGAGTACCTACTTCCTTATAATCTCTTACCATCTCAATTGCCTTTGACGGACCTCACTTTATGGGCTTATATGTATGAATATGTAAATTTATGTTAGTATGTAGGTATGTTTAGATAAAATCACCTTTTCTTGTAAAGTTTTGCCGTTAAATGGATTGTTGTTGCTAGTTGATGTATATTTCTATACTGTTTCGCATTGACTGGCTATTTTACGGTCACGATGAGCGACACGTGTAGATAAAGTATAATATGGAATAATAATGTTTTCGGATTCTCTCTGCGCTATATTATTGTTCACATAATGTATTATTTAGTAGTGCAATACCTGTTTATAACTCAATTCTGTTCTAGTTGGTAGTTTAGGTTAAAAGATTAATTAAGCCATATTGTAATGAGATTATTGCGCAGATGATCTCCTGTCGCCAAAGGCGGATTTTTGCTAAAGTATTTAATTTAACAATAATAGGTTTTGGCCACTTATGTTGCACTTAATTTTGAAAGTGAGGTTCTTACATTACTGTTAAAACTGTGTGTTTACGCTTAAAGAAAAAAATGGATATATGTTTAGTGCCTGAACTGAAAAAAAAACGAAAAAATTGAAAAAAATAACTAAAGAGAATATTAATATATTGTAAATAAAAAGTCAAAAGTAATGTGATTTATTCGTTTTATTTATAGCTCTTTTTACCTTATATCGAGTAATTAATTCGTACCGATTTATCGACCTCTTATAAGTGACTTATTCTTAACAGATTTCAAACAACTAAATAACTTCTAAGTTTAAGTAAATATAATTTAAATATTTTCTAAATTAGTGCAATTTAGAAAATATTTTAACGTCATCGTTGTTCCAATTGTATTGATTTTTCGGGTTGACTCTCAGTAGTCCCACGTAGTCAGTTCTATAGGAAACTTTTGCAACCTTAAAATATACGATTAGTGACAGATTTTAGTCGGTTCGATTTCCGGATGTGTATTTTCTAAAAGCTTTGAATGCAGTTTTCTTTCCTTTCAAAAATAAAGGAATGTTTTCTTTGAGTAAAATTTTCTATCGCTAAAATATTCAGAGTACCTAATTTCCCTTCAGGTGGCATTACAAAATTCCACTTTGTATATATTATGGTACTTTCATAAAAAAACAATCAATTTATAATGTTTCTGTCAGTTGGTTCCGGCTAATCTCTGGAACGCCTGGAAGAATTTTGTCGATTTAAGACTTGACTAATAGATAGCTGAAGATTAAAGTAAGGATTAATTTACACCCCACCGGGATAACCGTAGGTACTTGTTGTACAAGTAGGTACAACAAAAAACCGCGGGTAAAACCGCGAGGCTCAGCTAACTAATATAAATACAAAGAATGTAATACATATATGTAGTTACTAGTTGTTGCCCGCGGCTCCGCCCACGTCTATGTCTGTTATCGCTGCAAATATTAGCCTATGTGTTATTCTGTTGTATAAGCTATATTACTGTAAAGTTTCATCCAAATCCGTTCAGTAGTTTTTGCGTGAAAGAGTAACAAACATCCATCCATACAAACTTTCGCATTTATAATATTAGTAGGATTTACATATTATAAACAATCAGTGAAGAAGTTGGGAGTAGGTTATCGTTCCGTGGCTGGGATGGTGTATTCAACACTTAGTTTACCAGCAGAAGGTGCCCGCTTCAGTGCGGGCAGGCGCTGGGAGGGGTTTGGATGTGTTAATAGCAGCAGTTCCCGGACCCCTCCCGTCTCAGAGTTCGCGGAGTGAAGGGTTGCCGAAGATGGTCATTACCTTGCGTTTTTCTCATTGTCAGTGCACAAAGTTCAAGGTGCACTTTTTGTAGGCTAATCGAACCAAAAAAGCCTAGCAACGTTGCTCTAAGTGAAGGACCACTACATTAAATTGGAGTGTTGAGTGTGCTGTTGAAATAAACCGTCTCTATTTTTTGTGCGAGTTGTCAGTATTATGTATACAAATAAATTAAATTGGAGTGTCTGTTTGTAATATTAAAATAACAGCTTTTTAATCAATGCATATGTATGTATACACGATACATATACCAAAAATGTAGTTAAAAAAATTTTTGTCTGTCTGTCTGTCTGTTTGTTCCGGGTAATCTCTGGAACGGCTGGATGGATTTTGACGGGACTTTCACTGGCAGGTAGCTGATGATCCAGGGAGGAACTTAGGCTACTATTTTTCGACTAACTTTGTCCCGCGGCGTTATTCGCGGTACAACAATAACCGCGGGTAATAACGCGGGGTTCAGCTAGTCTATACAAATAAATAAAATTGGAGTGTCTGTTTGTAATATTAAAATAACCACTTTTTACTGAGTTCATATGTATGTATACACGGTACATATACCAAAAATGTAGCTAAAAAAATTTTTGTCTGTCTGCTGTCTGTCGGTCTGTCTGTCTGTCTGTTTGTTCCGGGTAATCTCTGGAAGGGCTGGACGGATTTTGACGGCACTTTCACTGGCAGGTAGCTGATGATCCGGGGAGTAACTTAGGCTACTTTTTTTTAGACTAACTTTGTCCCGCGGCGTTACTCGCGGTGCAACATTCACCGCGGGGTTCAGCTAGTTATCAATATAATTTTTAGTTCTGTTATTATCTGTATGTAATTGATTGCTAAAATATAATAGGTACTTATAAAACACCTGCGGTACAACAATAACTGCGGGCAACAAAAGTAGCCTTAATTAGTCATTATATCATCAGCTATCTTATAGTGAAAGCCCCGTCAAAATCATTTCAGCCGTTTTCCAATAATACAATTTTAACGCAGTATCGTATAAACTTTCATATGCATTTAAAGAAAAACTGCTAAATTGAAATTACAAACAGGCAATTCAATTTTATTAGTTTCTAAAGACTAGACGAATAAATAAAACATATACTACATTTTACTCTTGACTCCGACCGCGTGTATATCGTTTATCGCGGTGAAAAATAGGTTGTCTTTTCTGAAGAATTAAAGTATATAGCAAATAATTTATCTAGTATTTCCTAATACTAGATAGAGTTATAATCTTTTAGCAAGATTTAACTAGTCAAACTGTTTATATACATATAATACCACTGACGAATGTGTCATTGATAAATACACATCTATATTTTGGTTCATCAATCTTTATCTAGATGGCGCTGTGTGATATGTTTCAAAACATTACAATATGGTTTTCATTCTCACAATATTCACTGATGAACTTTCATACAGGAATTCCGGTAAATAATTAATGGTTTTTTTTAAATTAATAAACCCTTTAGAAAAGTCACTTACATCCATTACTTCTTATAGTGTATGGTATACAACTTCATAATATCCTTTTAAAACTAGCGATTGAAATAGGAAAATCTACCTAAAGCAGTTATAAAGATCAGTTGAAAACAAGCAATGGTCTTAAGCAAATGCCAACCGGATATAACTTTATAGGGTTCTTCATCATTTAGGTACGTACATACTATTTAGATTCATGCGAGTACTAAAGCAATGTTAATAAGTAGTTAATTAGAATATTTTCATAGCTCAAAAAGTACGTCTATGTTAAGGTTTCCATGACGTCTATTATTGTATCTACTACCTAGCTCTAAATGAGCAAACAAGCTGTCGTTTTAACGCGTCTTCATAAATGTCTTATGGTAGCTTGTGAAAGGATGTGCGAGGATGTCTACTAGTCGCTTTAGTCCTTGGGGCAATCGGTAAACATTATAATGTTAGTTCTGTCATCATTAACTTAACTAAATTGAATCTCAGTACTCTCAAAATAATAAGTAATATTATCTCCTATCATATCATTAGGTACCAATAGTTCCAACGCCACATTTCTCAATAGTTTTTACAATGAATGACATAGAAAGGTTTTTAAAATCACCGTTGAAATTAATTCTAGAATTATCAATTTCTAGATACTTTTAAATTTCCTGATTTTAACAAGCAAGTGAAGGGAAACATGAAAAACACTTAGGGAATAATTAACTTAGTTAATGTGAAGCTTGCACGGGTGTGCGGGTGTGACCACAGAATAGAGAAATAAACATGTGCTCTGTGGGTGTGACAACTTTAAATTTTAGATTTGACCTAGACAAGACACAAACACGACTAGATAAATAAAACCCTTTAGTAGGTACATTAATGAAAATGGCTAAAAAGATGTTAACGGAAACATTTTATTTATATTACTTTCCACACAAAATTGTAAAATTTTATATAGTAAATATCTACATGTCGTGTTTCGTTGGCGAGTGCAAGACCGGACCCAATGATGCAAGCAGAAGCATCTCAATAGGCCGCCATAGTGTTGGTCACCATGCTGTATTGTTGCCTTGTCTGCATTCGCAATCAGTATGGTGACTACAACTCTGATGTTGTCCATCAGACAGAGCAGTCTTTTGGCAGGCTCATATTATTATACAAAAAATAACATTAACAAAGATGTTTCTGGGATAAATGTAACATTGACATTATTTTTACATCTCATTTTAAAACTATAATCGTTTGCGTTGTTGACCTTCTGTGCAATAAACACGGGAAAATGCAAGTACATTCAGAAACAATTTGAAAGAATAACAGAGCAGTCTCATAGTCTCAATTCGAACCTTGTCCTTAATACGGTAATTGTTTTATTTACATCGGTGCTATTGCTGAAATAACGTAACTTGTTTTCATATCCATAAAATGGCGGAGCAGTTAAAAGCATAACGATGATATAATTTCATTATCAACAACGATCAAAAATGGTATTTAATCAGTATGTCGTACCTTAGGTACTTGTCTGATACATTATTTTTAACCTCTCACCTTTCTACTCAAGCTGTCAGGCAGATCATGAGTTCATGACAGATCTCATCACTCTTTGAATAGTCGTTTCTCCCCGGAACGAACGGTTCAATTTTTTGTTTTTAAAATTAGAATTCAGAAAAATGTGCAGGTACCTTAATTTTAATTATTTATATAGTAATTGTAATCTTATTCTAGAATGTTTATAAGCGGAATGAAAATCTTTATAATTTTTTATTCGACAGATAAATAGATGGAAAACTCTTTATTTTTTTTCTTTTTTACAGGGTTTTGTATATCAATGTTTTTACATCGTTTACACAGTGACAAGAGAGTACATAAAAATATCAGACGATGTCATGTACTAGGAGCGGCTTTATTGCTAACAGCAATCTCTTCATATTTAATCAATTTATTTCACACCTGATCGGCTAAATTAATCTGTATGGTATCGACGAGATCACTAACTACTTTAAATGACGAAGTAGGTATTCGATTGATCACTATTCTTTTGTTGAACATTTGATCTATATCTCAATATGTTGAACGGCGTTCTCTAATTGTAGGTATTTTTTTTAATTTGTTTAATAGAATAAATTAATTTATGTAGATATATAGATAGGCATTTTTAATTAGGTGATTATTATACTTTTTCTGGTTTGATTAAAGTATGTGTTCAACAGCCTCGTAGTTATGAGTGAAACCTACCTACCTACTGTCTGATACTTGTAGGATTGTGTAAGATCCAAAATGAAGTGTATTCCCTGCCATTCTATCAGAGGTCAGGTAAATGCCAACGGCAAGGTATGCGGAACCGCACCACAATGGGAATCTTTAAGGATTAGATTTAAATTGAATAACCTTTTAAATACACGGAATATTTAATTTTTACAGGAAAGAAAATAATGGGCAGATGAGAACCTTATAGAATATATGGTTTTATAGTTAATGGCTTAAATTTTGTGTCCCATTATATTTTTTTTATATATGACCCTGCCAAAATGACTCTACTCTGCCTGGTGGTCAACATATTCATTGTGAACGCAGACAATGCAAGATGAAGCACGGTGACCCACACCATGGCAGCCTAGTGATGCTTAGTTCTGCATTATTGGGCCTCCGGTCTCGCACTTACCAACGAAACACGACAGCACGAACGCTGTCATTTTACGTCGAGTTTCTGTGCGAGGGTAGTACCGTACCGGTCGAGCCGGCCCAGCCTTGCTGAAATCCGCGTAGTTCTACTACCTTTTATTTGGAAACTTTACTTAAATTATTGTTGTTCATAAGCAGACATAAGTATGTGTATATGTATTTTTATCGATAAATACCTAAACAAGTTTCTCAAATTAAACAAACCTTTTTTTTTCCTTTGTTGTGTGGAAAACCCCTCGGGTAGTTCTACCACCGCGATTTGCGGCGGCGGGTGGTGTGTCGGTAATGAGCTGAATAAAACCATATGTTGGACACATTGTGTGGTCACTACTCTGCAGAATGATGTCTCTGCGCCTGAAATAGTAGGGTTCCAGGAGCAGCTGTTATTACGATATCCGAACCCTAAAAACATATTACTTCAAGTTTAACATTTAAAATCATTTTCGTGTCACTATATGTCACTGTATGTCACTGTATGGTCTTCTTCTTCTTTGATGAAATGGCAACCAGCCGGATCTTTCGGATCAGCTATTTCTGCCAATGTCAAGTGTTTATAGTCTTCAAGTCATTTAGTCTTCGTCGTGATGAAATTAATGATATAAAATATAAAAAATGTGGATGAGATGAAATGGGGACCGTCTTCCGAAAAAACAAAAAACGATCTCGTCACTGTATGGTATTAGAACATTACTTCATGGAGACTTCATAATATCGATGGTCTGGCAGTTCAAAAGACTGTGAGAAAATCAGTTCACCCGTAAAGTTCCAATAAAATAGTTTCGTTATAATGTTCCGTACTATAGTTCATCACAATGCTAGTCACAATTAAATTGATGGGGTCAAAATCACAGACAAATCGCGTTCAATAGGTGAGGCGCGGGCGCAGTGAAAGCGTTCACGCAATTCTATTGTGACGCTGATTGATTTCCTAGATAGAAGATAAGTCGCCGTATCACAGATACGCTATTGTTCTACCAATTTCAGCAATTAAATTTTATAACATAACAATTTATTTATGAGATAATACTAAATCTTGCAGGCTCTGCAAACTCAAATGGTTTCGGAGCTTGGTTAATGTTTCTTAATGGAGCCGAAGTTTAGAGAGAGAGAGAGAGAGAGATATAAAAAGGCAAAGAGAGGTTTATACAGTTTTTATTAATATATTAGGTAAACTAGACAAAATTAAAGTGATGGTAAAACTTTCGGATTCAGAACGCGATTCACCCACAAGCAATTTTTTTTGTCATGACATGAAACCACTTTTTCCACTTTTTACTTAGTAGGTAATTTATAAGATATTTGTAGTTATTACACGAAAACAATGCAAGTTTACTAACATACGTACATTCTTCATGTAATCCATCAACACATTCGATCAGTTGCGACAGTATTGAAAATCAAGATTAATCCATAAAATGTCAAATTCCTTATCGTAACGAAAGAGTAAAAGTTGTATGGTATCGTCGCAGGGCCGTGGGAGATTATGTTTTGTTTTGTCATAACTGATACACTAAATTGTGACTATTGCATATATCGTATTGCAATCAAAAGTGTCCCGTCCCTATATTGAGCAACCTATCTTGGAGAATCTCTCTGGCCAAATTCCAACAGTCAATTATACGTTGAAGCAGTTTATGCAAATATGGATGTAACGGAAACAAAGTTATAATCGGACTGCAGTTATGTACATAATTGGAATAAACCTATCAATGTTACTTAACCTGTAGATGTTGCTTAACAGCGAGTACGTACATTTTAAATTGAATATCATCGCCATCGAGATTGTGGTCATTAAAGCGGTTATTGAGATGCTGCTGCGTCAATGAAACTTTAATCTAATCAATCAGATGACTTCTGTCATGAATATGAAACATACTCGTATTTTATAAGTACAAATAGGTTTTTATATTCTTAAATCAGTAAATTATTAAACCTAAGCAATCAGATATTTTTCTAAGTAATTTGATGCTTCTTCTAATTTTTTTTTATGAATTATGCAAAGACCATTTACCACCATAGGTATCTACCTACTTTTTTACGCGAGGAATGCCTTCCCTGGGGGGAGCACGAAGGGCGTATGTGGGAATCCTGAAGGACCGGTATACCCACTAAACCCCGCGGCGGCCTACCTCGTCAGTCAGGTTAGTTTAATTCATTAATTGTATTCTGTAATAAATTAATTCTCTAAGTTTAGGGCCCCTACACATAACTACGAATTCGCATCACTTCACAAATATCTGCGAGCTCGCAATATACCGCAAGAACTTCACGCCACATCGCATCGCAGTTACGTGCGGGAGCCCTTAATTTGATTCTTGTTGACGTGAGATGAATAACATAGCTAATGAAAATTGATAGGGTTACGGCATAGTCAAATATTTTATGACCACAATTAAGTATTACCATACTTTGAGCATATTATTTGCATGTGCCAGCTGATGTATTCTTAATTTCTCGTGGGAACCATCAAGAAAAAGAAATTAATCCCACCCACTCGTATTTTTACTTCAATCTATACCATAATATATAATTATAACAGACATATGAAGTTTGATTATTATTAACGTTGAACCTATATTTTGGACAATTTATAAATTTGGTTTCTTTAATTCGGTTCGATGATGTCTTAGATCAATATATTGTTTTATATAAATATTTTCGATTCTATATATAGAGCATGGAGATTTTGAAGCAGAGATGATATTGCGGCCTGGATCTCATTGGAAATTAACGTGACTTTGTGATTGTCCGGGATCCAAACTCACATGCACGTGATAAGTATAATAGAATAGAATAAACTTGTTTGTACACTAATTGATCCAGTTTTATTTAAGAGCAAAACAATATAATGATCATGTACAAATGGCGGCCTAATAACAACCTAACAATGTACTAATTAAATGAATTGGCTTCTATACTTATGGTTTTTTTGTCAATTTGAGAGCTCGACAAACTGAAATTGTTGATATGAATTTTTATATATTTTTTTATACAGAATTAGTTATATCAGAGATAGATTCAGCTAACTAAACTTAATATACTGAAACAGTAGTTTAGAATTAAAGTCAAACTTAAAGAGGTGCCGAATTGTTCTTCAATCCAGGGTCATAAGAAAAACCCAACAGCATTCCGACCCGGGAATTGAACCCGAGACCTCTTGATCAGAGATCGCTTACACTAAGCACTAGACCGACGAGGCAGACTCAACTGATGTAACAAACAGTATTGTAACATTTCCTATACCTACTTAAACAAATCGAATTATCTAGATAATTGCCTTAGCAGTCTCAGTTACAAATGTCTATCGTTACTGAACTATTCTCACGCCTCACACTACTTTCACAGTCTCCATAACATTGTCTTACACTGATAAAAATGTCGGCCCCAATCCTTGGTATACAAACAAGCAAAAAATGTTACGACATCTTATATTGAACGCATTACCAACAAGACGCGACGAACTTCATTTGACATTTTGATGCAGAGATTTTCATCTTTAACCCGTTGACCTCTATCAAACATGACGTCCAGAATGTCAAACTAACTTTTCTGCTTTAGATATTTGCGAAGATTTTCATCTCATCCATATTTTATATATTTCTTAACATTTTAATCACGACGAAGACTTAAAGACTTGAAGACTTATGATTTGAAAACTATACAACACTTGAAATTGGCAGAAATAGCTGATCCGAGAGATCCGGCTGGTTGCCATTTCATCAAAAAAGAAGAAGTATTTGCAAATACTAACAAGATTTATTTATCGCACGGCTACGTTACACTGATGGAGATTGCACACAATACAAAATTAAGTACATATGTACTTCAATATTGAGACTTTTCATAGACATATACCTCCTATGCATAATATCGACAATGCTAGGACGGTACGAGAAATATTAGACAAGTCAGATATAATCTTAATAGCCAATCCAAGCATTTATTTACTTGCTCAATTGCTAATCTATTTTTTTGCCTTTGAAAAAAAAACTCCCGCTTTAGGAAAATGGTCTGTTTCGAGTTGGATTTTACAAACATACATGAAACGGACACAACAAACACCCAGACTTGAACAACAATTTCGTGGACCACATAAAGTGTGACCCCTTGTGGAGGTTGAGCCCACAACACTAGGCCATAGTATTCCCATATTCAATTCCAAAACTAATGTCGGTATTAATGTGGTCTAATTCACATAGTGCAAACATATTGCCATGAATAGGAAACATAGGTGGATTAGACCAAACATCATCATCTTCCTAGCCTCACACTGACTTCCTAATAACGACTGCCATAGGTGTTCATGGCAACCGGGACCGACGGCTTAACATGCTCTCCGAGGCACGGGCGGGAAACATCGCCATCTTCCATTCTCCGGGCTGCTATTAAGAATTTAAGAAAAACCCAACAGCAGTCCGACCCGTGAATCGAACCCGAAACCTCTTGATCTGCAGTCGCTTACTCTAACCACTAGACCAACGAGGATTAGACCAAACAATAGTCTCTTCGTAGATACAGGTGTAAGTGTACACATATGATGTAAAATAAAATGTTATCTATGTCTGGAATATATTTTTGATTTTACAATAAATCGGCGACAGTCTGTGTATTCAAATTAAACACCCATTCAATTATTATTTGGAAGTAAATTTCGTTTTACATAAATATTAAGGACACACTACTTAGTATGTTTTTTCAATGAAATATTAAAAGTATATTATAGCGAGGGAATGTTACTCTTTTATTGATTTGAGATAGGTATATCTGTATTGTGTTATCTTCTTATTACGGCATTATCCTCATGATGTTATGTTGAAATATTTAATTCACGACTTTTATTGACTAAGACAAAGGTTAATTGATTTTTAAGATTTATTACTTTTACGGTGAGAACGGATTTGTTTATACCATAGAGGTATTATATATCTATGGTTGATACACGCCTCTGAAGAAATATATATTAAACATACCTACCTACCAAAATACATACATAATTATCTACTAAAAAATTTTGCACACAAGAAGGTAAATCATTTGTGGGAAACCGTTCGCATAGGAAACACATTTTACCAAATCGAATTGTTGGTATCCGATTATAGCCTGATTAACGGCTTAGATTGTATCAAAGAGATAAAGAAAGTATATGATATATTTTAATCGAGTGACTTATGAACTTTTGAAATTGACAATGAAAAAAATACCAATTAAATTGAGAACCTCCTCCTGTTGGAAGTCGGTTAAAAAGCGGGCAAATGTTCTCTTATTTACTCAATTATTACTTTTGTAATCTATGATCACCCGAGAGTTTATCACACTTAGTTTAGAAGAATAAACTAAATTAAAAAGCTTTTTAAAACGAAAATCTTTTGCTGGAATGCCTCGAGACGAATCACAGGAGTTCAAGCTCGACGATGTTGCGACGTTTCTTTACAGAGTTACTGTGGCCAGCATCATCAGATCAGCTCCATGTCATTATAATATTGTATTGTCACGTTGTATACATATGCTTGCAAAATTTCAGCAAAATCGGTTGAAGATATCTGCTTCGAAATTGAGTTGCAAAATTCCACCTAAACATGTATGCATATACACATTGTAAGTTAATAAAACGCTTGTACAAAGAGAAGTCGGAGAATTCAGTAATTGCCTCGTGTATCTCGCGGCGACATTGGAAAGATTTCATGAAGAAAACGACGGGCATGCATCTTTAGTCTGGGCTACTAATGAGATCACTGCGGAAATAATTTTCTTCTGTAAGTAAACCACTCGATTACTAGTGTTTCGTAAGTGTAGGTAGAATTATATACTATATTAGATGGCTGGACACTGGCAGTTGTCATTTGCATAGATAGATGGCTCATGATCTGTAGATAATCAGTGACGTAAGTTGTCTATAATATAATCTGGTTAGAGCTAGTTACCTATATGTATGTACAAATCAATTAAATTTAAATGTCTGTTTATAATTTCAAATTGACAGCTTTCCACTAAATGCATATAGAAGTATATACGGTACTTACATATAAAATATATTTTTAAAACCTTAGCCTTGCTGTCTGCATTTTCCCGTTAATCTCTGTAACGGTTGGACCTACCTAGATGAAACTGAAGATAGCTGATTTATAACCAGTAACTCAGTATAAAAAAATAGGGTTATGTGAAAATAAAATTACAATGAAATATTGAATAATAACCTCTAGCTAGCTGGTCTCATATTTTTATACCCATTTCCATTTTCAAAACTCAGTCAATGAATTACCATTTCAAAAGACAAATTATCGTCTGCAATACAACTAACAGATATACACACAGACGTCTACACAAAGAATAAAACTCAAAAATCCAGTACAAACCATCACTTTACCAATAACATGCAAATTAAGTGTATAATGTTAGGACGTGTACCGTTATTAAGTCAATTATTGCTTATTGTTCTGAAGAAACATTTTACAAAGAAACTTTTAAACATTGTGACATGGGAACATTAAGGTATTTTATACATTGAAATCGATTTGTAATACGCTTTCTTCATGAGCGGTCATTTGATGTTATTTTTTTATCTTGAGATTGCAGCATAAACTTTGGCCTTGGGGTAATTTAATTACAAATGATGTACGTACTCGATTGAAGGTAACGTTAGGTATTTGTGATGTGACTGTGTCATTAATCGAATTTGTATGAATTATGCATTTGAAAGGTTAATAAAATCAATTATGTGGTTTCCCATGGCACTTGCGATCAATAGGGTTGCTAAATAACCATACCCAGAGAGTCTTTAGACGTATTTGACTTATTAATAAAATTTACATAGTGTTACAAAATATTCGGATCATATTAAAGATAGAACTCAAAGAACTAATTACAAAATATAAAAAATACCTATTACGAGTAGATTATGAAAACAATGTTTTCATGTGTGATCTTTTGATAATGGTATTGCAGACTTTATGATGTGATATGACATGTGTTTAAGCAATAACTAAAATGCATGAACGCTTAATTTTTGCGAAGAAATAATTTTCTGATTTCAATAAAAACTAAACTTGATTATACTTTAATATATCTTTAAAAAAGAACTTGATACTAATTTTACACATTTGTTTTTGGGACTCATTTAAAGTCTCAGAAAAAATATCAGACACTGTTCTCCGTATACGCATATTGCCCAGAGAAGAGTCGGTTAATATGGTAACTTGAATTAGGTAATTAGTGACAATCTTATCGTTAGGTGAAACGTGGATTGCGATGCGCCCTGACAACTGGCGCGCTTGACACTCGCGGAAGAAGGCCCAGGGAGGGGTCGTGGCTCGTGATATACCGAAGGTGAAAGCGCCGGTTATCTAATGTCTCCTTAAGGGCTTTGTAGGAACGCCGTATTTGTAAGACATGTGAATTGACCTTTATGTTTTCTTAAAGGTAAATGTTGTAGGGTTCTGTCTTCCTGGTAAGTCTTCTGTTAGATCATTGGAGAGAAAAATAACAAAACATTAAAATATCACCTTTTTTTGCATGGCTTGGTATACATCATCGTATGTTAAACATTGGCCGCGAGGTGTCGAATTTGATCTATTACTTAATAAATAATTTTGAAAAGTGAAAGTATATAAAGTTCGAATTTTCAATCTTGTCTAGTACTTTCTGAAGTAGAAGTTTCGTACGTAAGTAATCGTAAGTAACGTAGCTGTAAAATTTGGTGCACATCTGTAGGTACTTAGATCCAAGTAAAAGACCTCAAAACCGTCTCTATAGTCGATTTTAAGGGCGATTTGTATCGTAACATAGCTTCACTTCTAGTATTTAATAAACGTGTTGTCTACATTTAGAAATTTTGTGTATATATTTTTTAAAAATCATGTGTTTCAGTTCTATACACTTGCTACACAGAGCTTTGCATCACCTAAATGTTAATCTAAAATGCCTATGGTATTGAGTCCGCCTCATGCAATGAATTTTCAGAAATAAAATAAATGATAAAAGAAGAAATGTCAATTATATGTAAATAATAGTGAAAGCTACTTGTAGAAAGCAATAATTCTATTATCGAGAATAAAGTTTGATTATGCTTACATGATTAATGTAAGTACAATAATAAATCCATCAATCATATTCTAATTACCTTTCTGAAGTGATCACAATATTGAAATCTGTGGCCCAACCCTACATGGATCACGGCTTTTGAAACTTAGTAATGTACCATAGTCCATAACACTTTAACAACAACAACGCGTGACTACGGCTTTTGAAACTTGTTTCATGCTTTTTCAACGTCGTTTTTTGTCGTAGATAGATTTTAGATTTTACTTTTTTTTATTAAGGTAACTTCCGTGTTAGGAATAAATCCTGTGACATTATGAACACAAAGACCGCCAAACTCAGATCAATAATTTGTGAATCACACAAAATTTTATTCCCTACTAGCTGAACCCCGCGGTGTTACCCGCGGTTATTGTTGTACCGCGAGTAACGCCGCCGGACAAAGTTAGTCTAAAAAAGTAGCCTAAGTTACTCCCTGGATCATCAGCTACCTGCCAGTGAAAGTCCCGTCAAAATCCGTCCAGCCGTTCCAGAGATTACCCGGAATAAACAGACAGACAGACAGACAGACAAAATTTTTTTAACTACATTTTTGATATATGTATCGTGTATACATATATATGCATTGATTAAAAAGCTGTTATTTTAATATTACAAACAGATACTCCAATTTTATTTATTTGTATAGATGGCGACTATGCGATGCAGTCTTGCAGTCAGTATAGTATTGTCTTGATGAACTTAAAATCCTTCTATATTTACATTCTTGGACACACCAATTCTGTTTATCTATGTAAAATAAATGTATGCAGACGCCACCACTAGAGCGAGACGTGCGTGCATCATTTCATCGCATTTACACCCGCAATATATTTCTCTTCTAAATTACCGACACGATACATACTCATTTTTCAAACTTAACTACTTGCACTACAGTTACGACATTTTTTGGTAATGGCTACTTTTTTAAATGAAAAACTTCTAATTTATGACACATTCAAAGATCAGTCTTCTTAACTAGGCTACCCTTATCTCTCAACAACAGGACTTTGTCTTTAATAGGACTTGTTCAGAGATCTGTTTCTTTTCTAAGTACATCATCATCATCAGCCTCAGTACCTATTACAAGTTCGTCGCCAAGTAGTAGTATATAATAGTACTGTACAAGATCTAACTTTAGTACCAATCACCGACAATTTGACTGCCTCGTTGGTCTCGCGGTTGACGTGAACGACTGCTGATCATAAGGTCTCGGGTTCGATTCCCGGGTCGGACCAAATGTTTGCATGATCCACAAATATTTGTTTCGGAGTTTGGGTGTGTTCTATCTATAATATGTATGTATTTACAAAAAAAAATGCATATATGTATTTGTATCAGTTGTCTAGTACCCTATAACACAAGCTCTGCTTAGCTTGGGACTAGATGGCGTTGTGTGTTTAGATGTCCGAAATATTTATTATTTAATTTTTTATATTTGGCAAAAAAATTAAAAGAATTAGTGACCAATTTCGTTGTTTTCAAATTTTTCAATGAGATGGCTATAATACTAATACTAAAGGTAGTAGAGCCACGCTGATTTCAGCACGAACGGGCCGGCTCGACCGGGGCGGTACTACCCTCGCACAGAAAATCAACGTAAAATGACAGCGATCATGCTGTCGTGTTTCGTTGGTGAGTGCGAGACCGGAGGCCCAATGATGCGAAAGCATCACTAGCCCGCCATGGTGTGGGTCACCATGCTGCATTGTTGCATTGTCTGCGTTCGCAGTATGGTGACCATCACTCTTGGATTCTGCTTATGCTTTCCATCAGGCAAAGTAGAGTCATTATGGCAGGGTCAAACATAAAAAAAAAAAAAAAAGTATCATAAAACAAAAGTTACACCTATTGACAGGTGTTGATAAATAATATCTTCATTAGCACAGTCGAATGTTATAAATATTGAGGGCGATCGATTTATAATTCGCGGTGTTGTCTAACAGGAAGCGATAAATTAGTGAAGAAATCTATGAGGAAATTCTTATAAAAGTCGACATGCCACAGAGGATGAATGTGGAATGAATGTAGGCGCTCTTGAGAGCTTGCACAAGTCAGACCAATCAATTGGCTATGTCCATATTGTAGGTAATTGTAGCGAATTGTATATGTAAATGTTTACAATCGTTTAGGGGCAGTGTACTGGAGCGCCAAAATTATGAAATCAAATTATTTAAAGCATGTTGTAAGAACAGAGTTATCCACGACCTTCGGCAGGCGTGAGAAGCATCGCTTGGACCGCGTGCGACTCTGCATTGTTTCTAGTTAAATAATCGACAACAACATGTTGCAACTTACTTGAACAATCGCAGCTTATGATAGTCGCGTGCGTCAATACCTCGTAAATTATCCTAAACTGTTCACGACGTTTTTCAAATGGTGGCTTGCGAAGCTGAAGAAATTAGGGAGTCAAATACACTAACGAGAAATGCTTGCGGTGATCATCCAGTCGACCTTGTTGACGATTTGAGCAGACGTCTTTTGGCTTTATTTAAATTAAAGAAAGCTTATTAAGTAGGAGATTTCCGCTTAAATAAATATGAACCGATACCGAACTTGTTTAATTATTTAAAATGATGTAATGAGGAGCTGCATTTTTTGCAGTGAATGAAGATTTTAGCATATTTATTTAAAGAAAAATAGTAGAAGTGTTTTGATTTTGTCATACTTAAAGAGGCAAAGCTTCTTTATTAGTTTTAGATTTTTTAACCACGGGTCAATTTCAAGTTCAAGAAATTCGATTTATATTTTTTTACTTAGCTTAGTTAAGTAAAAAAATAAAAAACCGGGTATACCATATAAGAGTAACGGTTATTCTAAAACTTTTGATGTGTAACTAATGAACTATTACAATATACAACGACAATAGCTTATATAAAAATAAAGATAATTTATCTCGTCCGATCGTAATTGTGAGAATATGCTGTAAATACGGAAATAAAGTACCTACATAAGATCATTGTTGTTTCCCTGCGTTCAGTAGAACCTCCGGGGCGCAATCAGATTACCAGACATGTTATATTACAAGACGACACCCATGCAACCTCGTTTGCGTTTCCTATTGCCCGTCGCGTGACAATTTTCCCCCGTTTTTGAAACATGTTTCATTGGCGCTCCTCCCGTATTGGTCTTAACGTGAAGATATATAGCCTATAGCCTTCCTCGATAAATGGGCTATCTAATACTGAAAGATTTTTTTAAATCGGACAAGTGGTTCCTGACATTAGCGTGTTCAAACAAACAAACGATCAAATTCTTCAGCTTTATATATTAGTATAGATTCTGTGTGTTACAACCAGTTGCTGTTACATTAAACCTTACAATAGAAAACATTAAATTATCTAATAATTTGTTGAAATGCATAACATTTAAAGGTGTCACAACATGCATTAATAGTATCTAACCAACTTGCTGTACTCATTACTTACACTCCCCAATCATTTTGTAAAAGCAAAATCTTTAGTCTTTTATTGTTTTACTTTTGTTTCCAATATACTCCAAATATTTTGGACCACTTACATAATAAATTAACAATTATTTTTACGGGAATTACGCGATCACTTATTAAAAGGTATTACATACCTCGGATTTGTCTGACGTTTCGACGTAGCTGATAGCCTGTGACGGTCAGTGCAACCGCACTGAGCGATGGCACAGGCTATCAGCTAGTTCCATCCATTTCCATTGGCAGAATGTGTGTAAATACACAGCAAATTAAATAGTGACTAATCATGTAACCTTTCTCGAATGCAAGTAAGGGAAGCATGTCCTTCCGTGCATGGGCACGCTTTCAATAATGCAATTGGTGTTGGTTAGTGGGACTCATGCATAACAAACTTTATCTTTCTCTTAAATTCAAGATATAACTACCACGACAATGCTCTCCCAAAACAACTTAATATTCGTGGTTGTTTATTTTAAGTATCTAGGTATATATATCAAATACTTTATGCCCCTAACTATCCTTAAATATTTGGTTATAAAATTAACTAGACATTTTTTTAATTACATGCATTTAATCAAAAAGTAATTTTGTTAGCGTTGGTTTTTTGCAGTAAAATGTATAAAATTTATTAGAAAGAACATAACTCTATAATTATTTTTAAAATGAAAACGTCATTTTCCCACACGGTTTTTATTATTGTTACCTAATTACTAGTTAGTTAGTTCTTTATAGTGACCATTTTATGCCTACGTGTTTTTTTTTGTAGTAAGTAGAATGACTCATACACATTCATACTTTATGTGTAAAAAAGAACAACGATAAAATATTTATTTATTCTTAGTTTCATTTCAGAATGTTAGACACAGTTTGAGCATAGCAAAATCTATACAAAAAAATAAAATTGGTGTGTAACCTCAATATTATTTTTAAAGACCTATTCATAGATACCCCACGCGTATGGTTTTGGAAGGAACATAATAGAAACAAGTGGAATTCCCGAATGAGTAGGTACATAGTAAGTCGTAAGACATGTTACTTAATTGAAGACGAAAAAGAAAAAATCAGGTTTTAAAAATTAGGCTCGTAAAGGGATTGCATTAGCTTATTATTTAAAACTAGCTACACCCTGCGGTGTTTCTCGCGGTTGTTGTTTTAAAAGTACAACAACACTGCGGTGCCAAATTAGTCTAAAATAAAAATAGCCTAAAATACTCTTTACATCATCAGTTATCTTCCAGTGAAAGTTCCATCAAAATCGGTCTAGACTTTCCCGATATTAGCCAGAACAAACAAACAGACAGATAAAATTTAAAAAAAAATGTTAATGTGAGTACCGTATATCTTTATATATATATAATTCTTCTGTGAGTGTGTATGTCACTGAACTACTCTCAAACGACTGGACCGATTTTGATGAAATTTTTTGTGTGTGTTCAAGGGGATCTGGGAATGGTTTAGATTCACAATTTTGTCCGCTGGACAATGTTTTTTTAATTAATTTTTAATTTATTAGTAGTTATGGCAAAACGACGTTTGTCGGGACAGCTAGTACTTTTATAAGCATTTAGTGAAAAGCTGTTAATTTGAAATTATTAACAGACACTTCAATTAGATTTAATAATATACATTTTCCAACGATTTCCGCTCAGATTCAAGAAATTTGTAAGTTTCCGTTGATTTTAATTGCAACAATTAGTGCATGATCAACATAACATTTAATTGAACCCAAATTCCCGTAATGCGGAACACCTACGTTAATTTTCTTTTTATTATATATAGTTTAGTATTTCATTAGTTTTAATTTTGTTTTCTATGCGAAAACAAGGCCTTTTTTCCCAAACAAAACGGTAGCTGAAGTTATCTATACATCTATACAACTAAATAAAATTGAAGTGTCTGTTTGTAATATTAAAATAACCGCTTTTTACTAAATGCATATGTATGTATACACGGTACATATACCAAAACTGTAGTTAAAAAAATTTTTGTCTGTCTGTCTGTCTGTCTGTTTGTTCCGGGTAATCTCTGGAACGGCTGGACGGATTTCGACGGGACTTTCACTGGCAGGCAGCTGATGATCCGAGGAGTAACTTAGGCTACTTTTTTTAGACTAACTTTGTCGCGCGGCGTTACTCGCGGTACAACAATAACCGCGGGTAACACCGCGGGGTTCAGCTAGTTTCTTATAATATCAGCTGTCTGCCAGTGAAAGTTCCGTCAAATCGTTTAATGTTTATGGTAAAAATACCAAGATCCTCTGCGATTAAGATCAAGCCGTATCTGGTTCCGTGTTAAGGTCAAATTTTGCAATAAGGATGTGGTTTCAACGCTACCTTCCTAATAATTGTTATAGTTCAATTGTTCGGTCATGAACGATTCGTCTATGAGAATGACTCACTCTTAGAGCATCACAACAAAAGGTATGCCTCTCAAGGATGCGATGTCATAGTTAAAACAAATAAATGATAGGTCATTTATTGGTAATTTAAATAAAGTATGGCAATTACAGTTCTCGGAGATTGTTATTTAAAATCGTTCACGTTTTTCTTAATGGCAAATGCATCATGAACGATGTCTGCCTAAAAGTTAAAACATACATATACGCAATATCTAAATTAAAAAACAAAATGTTATAAGTTATTTTAAACATTTATTGAACTTGAAATGTTTTTAATGAATACTTAGAGGTTTTAGCTCTTTCGTATCGTAAGGAGAACGATTTCTGAATATAAGCAGGTATCGAATTAAAATTCAAGTAAATGAATTATAAAACCATTGCATTGAGTTTTCTATCATTTTGTATAAGAGTGGGGAGAGAGAAAGCCAGCAGACTTGTCCCCCGATGGTAAGTGACTACTGCCACCTGTGGACATCTGCCATCAAGAGTCACAAGTGCGTAGTCATCCTCTGATTGCCCTTTTCTCCCTCTGAATTCGGGTGAATTCGGACTCAGGTAACCACACTCCAAAACACACACACCTTTTATCTAAGATGTCGATGTATCTTAAAGTTATAATGTTGTATTGTTCATATATGGTTATGTGATAATTTGAATAAATTGTTTTTGATCTGAGTACTTGGTGTCATTGGTATGTTATTACATTATCACTCGAATGGTGCACTATCCGTACCGACCGTATATACTTCCATGTGCATTTAGTAAAAAGCTGTTAATTTAGAATAACAAACAGATACTTACTATTTGTGCAATTTAAAAAAAATATTTTGTTTGTAGCCTCTGGCAATTGTTTATTATTAAATAATGTTAGTAATTAGGAGCAGCGTATACTGTATAAGCGAATACTCCCACGGTCGTTATTGGACGTTCATCGGTGAATGATGCACCGTCGACGATTTATTCAAGGTAACTTATTTATGTCTGAACTTATATTTTCACGACGACAAACCCAAATATGTCCTGTAAACGCAAAACCTAGCATCTTTAGTGTACTATCAAATCCTCTGGGTTTTAGGTTCTCGGTTGATGATGTTGTTGATGATGCCTACAAAATATTGTTATGAATTGTGTTGGACTAGAAATAAACCTCTTTTTTACATTTATATTCCTTAAAATGTTTATAATGATTGCCTATGTAGGCAACCATTATTTTTAAGCACTGGCAATAATCGTTTTAGTCTATAGTAAAATAGGCTTAGATAAAATGTATTTGCTTCCGAAGTTCTTTAGGACTACTGTTTGAAACCTATATTTGCAAAGTTATAGTTTGGTAATAACGTAGACACATAGACAAATAAAGTAGACACATAGATATTTAAGTTCTTAATAAATTAGTGACATAATAATATATCATGTCTCATGACATTATTGTATTTATCTAAAATATGCATGTATTTCTAAATGTTTAAAATATGTGTTTTAGTAAAAGTTAACAGAAAATAAAAGTGTAGTCGCCAATGTTTTGATGAATTTAAGTTTGGTTTCAACGCCTTTGTCTACTTCTTTGGGCATAACTACGTATATATGTGTGGAGGAACGGTGGTGTCACTGTCCCTCCAACACAAAGGGAGGATCCTCCGACCAGGCGAGGTGATCATGCCTGGCGGGCCACTGCCCGACGGTTCATGTTGGGATGTTGTATATATGATTATCGGCGCAAGCACTTCTATTGCGCGATGCAGGATTGGTAGTTACTTCCCTTTGTATGTTACTCCGTAGTTCAGTGTATCATCGGTAGATGGCGCTGTCATATGTTTTTCTTGATGCGCTGTATGTGGAAGTCGCCACATATGTATCTCGTGGTCATATTAAGGATGTCAGCGTGATAACCATAATTAACTTACTTGCGCTTTGCCACTCTTCGAGTGGATACCTACGTGTATCGATTTCCCGCCAAGTGACCCGTCTGTTAACACGTTTGCCCATCTCTCATTCAAACAGTCTGGACTTACAAGATTCGATCAGAAACTTGTGCAAATTTATCTAACGTTGGCGACATGTTGCAAAACAAACAAGGTTTTCACACAAATGCCAGCATGATAGTTCTCAACAATGCACGGTATGGGAATTTTTTTGTCACAGTCACATTTTGTCGCAGCTTTTAATCTAAATTGTAATTGTGAAATCATGTGTGTTTAAGATAATCGTCAAATATTATACCTCTTATTCATAAATGTTATTTAACGTTAAGCCACGGTTCTACGTATTTATGTTTTAAACATTGCGTAGCGTTAAATAACGTAGGTTGAAATACGAACTTCATTTACTGGACATTTAATATAGTTTTAGAAATATGTATAAATTATCTATACAAATAAATAAAATTGGAGTGTCTGTTTGTAATATTAAAATAACCGCTTTTTATTTAATGCATATGTATGTATACACGAAACATATACCAAAAATGTAGTTAAAAAAATTTTTGTCTGTCTGTTTGTTCCGGGTAATCTCTGGAACGGCTGCACGGATTTTGACGGGACTTTCACTGGCAGGTAGCTGATGATCCGGGGAGTAACTTAGGCTACTTTTTTTAGACTAACTTTGTCCCGCGGCGTTACTCGCGGTACAACAATAAACGCGGGTCACACCGCGGGGTTCAGCTAGTAAATAATAAATAATATAAATATAAATAATTCATTGGTGTTACAAAGTTATAGGTGAAGATTTCCTCTCAATACATCATATTTCTTAAAAGTCCTGAATCAAACGCAACGATGAAACTAAAAATTGAAAGTGTTTCGCAAATAAAAAAAAAAAACAATAGATCATCGTATACTATGCCTCAACAGGTTGCTTCAGCTCGATATGGTTCGTTCGTCAAACAGTCAGAAGTCTCCTCGGTCATCTACCGTGAAGAACATTTGGTTCACGGCCACATACAGATCAGCCTCCCCATCCGTAATCATCATATTGAGTAGTCGCGTACGTGAGTGAGGGGAGACTCGCGCTCCACAACCAACTGCAACTCGGTTGCAAAATAATTCGCTTTTGCAAATACTATAAAACCTGTACTTATGCAGATTAACTGAAAGTAACGGTGTGGAATCCGAGAAATTGTATTACATATGATTATAGGTAAGGTATATATAGCAATACATTGATCCTATTACATGCCACCTAATTTAGAAGATAAAATGTGACGAAAGATCTGCCTAATTTTTTGACAGCTTATCATTAATTTTTAAGCCTTGATCTTTGGAAATTTATTTTGGTGTAGATATTTGCAAGTAGAATATATTCGTGCGACACGCTAATAATATCAGGAAAATATATAGAACTTTTAATTTTTTAGAGACGCCAGTGACCAGTATTGTACCATATTATTGGGCTTATAAGTAGTTTTGTTAAGAATATGTTCATCGTGAGCAACAACACGACACTAGAATTACCTATATGTATATACTAGCTGAACCCCGCGGTTTTACCCGCGGTTATTGTTGTAACGCGAGTAACGCCGCGGGACAAAGCTCGTCTAAAAACAAGTATCGTAAGTTTTTCCCTGGATCATCAGCTACATGCCAGTATAAGTCCCTTCAAAATCGGTCTAACCGTTCCAGAGATTACCCGAAACAAACACAGACAGACATAGAGACAAAAAGAAATTAACTTAATTTTTGGTATAAGTACCGTGTATACATACATATGCATTTAGTAAAAAGCGTTATTTTATTAATACAAACAGACACTCCAATTTTATTTATTTGTATAGATTAGGTGATATGAGCATAATTATGTATACATAGGATCTGGTTGTTTTCTTAGAGCCGATTCCTGTACAGGTAGTATGTACCTACCTCTAACAGGTACATAATTCCTGTACGGGAATCTGGTTTAACAAATAAGTCTTGTAATGTATTTATAATGCATAGCACGCGAATTCGCGTTTTTATAATAACTTTTACCTACACTGCATTGTTTCACAAGCTCTCAGTTTTGGCCAAAATTGAATTGACCTTTGACCTGAGCCGGTTAGATTGACCTTCTATGACTTAAAAAAACTAAATAGGTCACGTACAATATAGCTGAGTGTATATAAAACATTATATAAATATATAAACATACATTACATTGCAATTTTTTCTACATCTTTAATTACCACAATTACCTATGTAAAAGCAGCTGTACAAACTACTTAGTACCCGTGATTTTTGATAGGTAATTTTCACACCGTTTAAACATTCCCTTTACTCTATCTACTCGATGTAGTAATTCCTTAGTTTTAGTGAGACTAACAAGCATCAATTCATTTTTATATATAAGAAGATTGTAAGATAGTTTTCGCTGCTTTAGATAAGAAAAAGGATATTGGGGGTAAGTTATAGAACTTCAAGTTGCAGCGTCTTTTCCTTTCGGCTATGGGATCTCAAGCTCTTCATGGTAGACGGTGAACTTCTTCTCCTAAAAATAATTAGTTTCATAAAATATAAAATGGTTAAAAACACATATTAAAATTCCACGTAAATTTATTAGTTAGGATTATAAAAATATTCTAAATACAATATCTAATACGAAATGTATCTCAGTTGTTCTTAAGATGGACTTATGCTATAAATTAAAATAATGGGGACATCGCATCTAGATTGTGAAGGATTTTGTGTGAGTGTTTGGATCATTCAAGATGAGATCCCAAAGACTAGAGGTACCTAATGTCGCAATGTCACTGATATTTTTATTAAAACTATTGTTCATTGTATACTAGTATTACGTACAAATTTATCTGTACATCTAACTCATGCTATAATGCCATGATAGGAAGTACGTGTGAACGGAAGGAAACCCACTCGTTCTGCTAGAATAAGTCGTGTGTAATGTTGAACGTTAGAGCATTTGGAGTGGAACACTATCGTTTGTAGGTATACCTAATAACATCACTATGGCTGTAGCCATTCGTGTGAGTAATTGATGGCTGATTGATTCATTTCAAACTCTCTGTAACTAAAAACTTCTGTAACTCAAAAATAACGTTTATATGAAAACTTACTGTGATTTGGAACACGTAACTTGTATACTTAAATAAATTCATGACGTTATTTAAAGCTATCCATGAGTGTATTAGATTTGTTTTACTTTGAATTCCATGATAACGTTCACACTCGTCCCTCTGTAAGGCACTTAAAGAATTAGCTTTGATATTGTAATTATATATGCAATTTCAAAAAGTGATAAAATAATACCTATAAAAATAATTCTCAAGTTATTTCTACTACACGTAAAGTACAAAATATTTAATTTCTCTCTCTCTCTCTCATATAGCCTCATGCGAGAGCTATTTTAAAAAGCGGCCATCATGAAAAATTTTAAATGCAGTGATCTGTTAGTGTGATAATAAACCATAAGGTGCCAATTTTCGTAATAGTCCAGTCTCCCTAGAAGACAAATTGTTAGATTCAAAACTTCAATAACTATCTGCCAAATTAAAACAACCACATCGCAACTCTGATCGCGAGATAACAACTTTTTCGGAGTCTGAGCAATACATGCATTTATGAATGTGTTAAAAGTAATTTGTTCAGCTTAGTTTAGATAAACCTCGCTTTGTTACTATACTCATAATGATGTGCGAGATACCACTCAAAAAGGATGAAGCCATTTGCAAACTTGACAAACAGCTTAGTACTCCACTCTGTCATACTATATTTATTAAATGTTACTGGGTCAAAACTATTAACATGGCAAATCTTATAGATCTGAATGTTCTAACAGGATTAACGAGTACTGAATTTTAAATTGTAATAAAATATACTGAAGTCAAGATTCTGACGTAAAATCTGATAGGTAGTGAATGTCCGATATGAACTTGCAGTTCTTCTGCGAATTGGATATCCTACAATAATAAATTGTAAATTTTAGCACAATGTATATCACACACAATGTATATCAAGGTAGTAGAGCCAACGCTGATTTCAGCACGAACGGGCCGGCTCGACCGGGACGGTACTACCCTCGCACAGATCAGCGTAAAATGACAGCGATCATGCTGTCGTGTTTCGTTGGTGAGTACGAGACCGGAGGCCCAATGACGCAGAAGCATCACTAGCCCGCCATGCTGTGGGTCACCATGCTGCATTGTTGCATTGTCTGCATTCGCAGTGTGGTGACCACCAGTCTTGGATTCTGCTCATACTTTCCATCAGACAGAGTAGAGTCATTTTGGGAGGGCCAAACATAAAAAAAAAACAAATTATGTAAACCAAATTGAATAGAAATGATCGAAACGAAATCCGAATTAACATGTTTAAACTTTATAGAGTTAATTTTCAACTTAGCAAATTTAAAAGGTCCCTACGCAAATGATAATAATATTACTCAAGGTCATCAATACTCATTATAAACATAAATATGTGTTCGATATAAATATTCAGTGTGCTGGCTCTTTCAAATATATTGAGATAAACCTTACTTAGTAGCATTAAAATATAATAAGAAATAGGAGTCAACAAATTCATGTTCACACGACAATACTGTTACGGTCAAATACCGACTCTTCTTCATTTTCACAACTTGTGCACATTTGTGGTTTGTACACACTTCCGGGGTCAAAAATCCTACAAAGCGTAGCGAGTGTAATCACTGATGCTTACAATACAGGTGTAAATGCATTAGGCAATGGTATTAAATTCTTTAGTTTTTACGATCAAAACAGGCAGTTTACAGATCTAAAAAAAAGTATAGTTATCTCTGAATCTTTTACTTGTTGCGGTCGGGTAAGTTTAAAATGCTTTTTTTAGAAACTTGAAAATATGTATGCAGCATTAGTCATCACCTCACGTTCACGATTCTACACTTTGCTAATTTTGTTTTGGGTCGGTGCAATGTATAGTTTCCGAAAAAGATTTGGCTGATTTATTTAATGAACTTTAATAAATCATCTTTAGGAACATAGTGGTTTTGAGAAATACGAACAATGTGAATCTGTAAAATATTTCTAGAAAAAATACCACGTTATGAGTTATTTATATATGTTTTATTTATTTATTTTTAATATTGTTCTTAAATCGCGAAGATATGAATGAAATGAAGGCTGATAGCAATGACACTCGTGACGGAGACGTTCTATTGGAATCATCTCAGTAATACCTATAGCACAATGGGCAACAAGACAGCAGATTTTATTACATATCTGCAGCACTGGCCGGAGACGCACACGAAGAGACATATATATATGTATGTGCTATTAATTAAAATTTGCTTATTATAGAATTAGTTGTTATTTTTCTATCGCTAGCAATACTTTTCATTTTATTAGTATGACAACTCACGGATTGGTGAGTCAGTTGAAGTTGTAAAATGTTAAAGACAATACTATACGATGCTGCTGTAAACAATAAAGAATATACAATACTTTCAAAACATTTTCTGTTCACAACCTCACATTTATATATTCGCGTTTATACCTACGTATTTATAGGTTATAATCATAAGTAACATAGATTATTAGATAATCTGCTGGTCTTGTAGGCTATACAATGACATATACCCAATATTCACGTACCTACGCACAGGTTTATTTCATCTTTGTTTACATCGCACAAAGTTCTCGTCATGGGTAGCAACAAAGAGCATTGTTGCAATTAAAGAATAGCTACAAAGATAATATTAAACAGTTTTTGTTATCTTCAAGGGATATACAATAGCCCCGTGTTTAATTACAACAATACGTTGCATTGACGAAAAGACTCTGAATGTATTTAGTTATTTGGATACCAAATGACATGAAAAGAACAAATTCACCTGCTTCATCCTATAAATAGGACAGACGACTGTTAAGTCAAATCTGTATATTTTAGTGATCTTTATAACATGATTTTAGTCCTTACTTCACCTAGTCTAATATATTTAGCGGCTAGATTTTACCCGCGCCCCGCCCACTTGTATGACCGATATCGGGTTACCATTTTTCAGATTAATATTATGGCCTATGACACTCACAAATAATGTAGTTTTCTATTGAACAAAAAAGTTTGCTCGAAATCGGTTCAGTAGATCCAGAGATTTACCCAACCTCACAATCCTCAAGGTAGTCGAGCCACGCTGATTTCAACATGAACGGACTTTTTTTTTTTTTTTTTTTACTTGTGGAAACCCCCTCGGGCCGTCACCCCGCCGGGGTTTGCGGCGGGGCGGTGTGTCGGAATCGAACCGACTAAAACCACACGGTGTGCCAACTCCGCGCCTGAGACGGGAGGGATCCGGGAACTGCTGTTATTAACACATCCGGACACCTCCCAGCGCCTGCCCGCACTGAAGCGGGCACCGTCTGCTGGTAAACTCTCAATTTGGGCGACGTACGGCACACGCGTAACGTCGCCCCCTCGCGGGTGACCACTAAAGCGGATGGAGGGGAAAACCCGTCCCCACCATCCGCGGCCACACTCAGGGCGGCATGAGGCGCTGGTATGCGCGCCTCCGCCGCCCAGTTCGCCGGCGGCGGATCGGGTCCGAGTGGATATCGTCCTCCCGGGCCTTCTCCGCCGCCTCCTTCTGCGATATTACGTCTTCGCAGAAGGCTGCGACCGCGGTAAAACTGCTGTCGCTACCGGCCATGGAGTGGATGACGGCCGGTAGCGAGAGATCTCCTCCGATGACTGCAGTGAGGGCCCGGCGCTGCGATGCCCATGCGGGGCATGCCGCCAGCGTGTGCTGGGCCGAGTCCTCACTGCAGTCGCAGTGGTGGCAGGCGGGACTCAGTTCCCTCCGGGCGACCGAGTGCAGGTACTTCCCGAAGCATCCATGCCCGGAAAGCACCTGCGTCAGTCGGAAGGAAAGAGTCCCGTGCTGCCGCCCTGCCCACTCGTGGATGACCGGCTGGAGAGCCTCCACGGCGGCAAAGCCAGCGCGTGGAGTCTCCAGCCGGAACGACCAGCGAGCCATCGTGGCTCGACGGGCGGCTTCACGCCACTCGCGTACCTCCTCGGGCGGGGGGCGAATGCCACACTCCGCCCGGAACGAAGCCACCCGTCGATAAACTTCGGCGAGCACTTCCGCCTCCAAATCCCACGGGGGTGTTCCGGCCAACGCGCACGCCGCCTCGGTCGACACCGTGCGGTATCCGCGTATGGCTCTGACCGCCAATACCCTCTGAGGCCGCCAGAGGCGAGCCTTGTTGAGGGCGGTCAGAGCCGCCACCCACACCGGTGCGCCGTACAGCGCCATCGACCGGACCACCCCCGTGTACAGGAGTCGCGTTGCGACGCTGGCTCCGCCCAAGTTGGGCAATAGTCGCCCAAGGGCAGAGGCAGCGCCGACCAGCTTGGGACCAAGCTGTCGGAAGTGCTCGTCGAAGAGCCACCTACCGTCGAGGATCAGGCCCAGATACCTCATCTGGGCCCGAACCGGTACGAGGACCGAGTTGACCACTATGGAGGCGCCGGGGGGCGGCCCACGACGGGGCCCATGGAACAATAGGGCCTCCGTCTTGTCCAGGGCCACCCGCAAGCCCAGCGCCTCGATGCGCCCGACCACCAGAGAAACACCAATGGTGGCCAGGCGCGCCGCCTCCTGGAAGTTCGCCCCCCGGGCCGTGACCAATGTGTCATCGGCGTAACAAATTACGCCCAGCCCGGGGGGGAGACGACCTCTTAGGACCCAGTCGTATCCCACGTTCCACAGGAGTGGTCCTAGGACAGACCCCTGCGGAACGCCGCACGACATGGGTCGCCGTCTCAAGGCGCCATCTCGATCCTCGTACACGACGGTACGCTCCTCCAAATAGTCTGCCACCAGCCGCCTCAGGTACTCTGGCACCCCGTGGTATTGGAGTGCTTCCCTGATGCAGCTGAATGGCAGACTATTAAAGGCGTTGGCGATGTCCAGGGACACCGCCAACACCACGCCGCCACAGCTCACTGCCTCTTCGGTCACGGCCCTAAGGCGCATCACGGCATCGACCGTCGAACGCCCCTCTCGGAATCCGAATTGGGCGTCCGACAGGTCGGGCCCCACCTCACAGAGGTGCCGGACGATGCGGGCAGAGAGTATCCTCTCAAACAACTTGCCCGCCTCGTCCAGCAACACGATGGGCCTATAGGCCGCGACCGAATCGGCAGGCCGTCCCGGTTTCTGAAGCAGGACCAGCTTCCCGCATTTCCAGCACTCAGGGAAGCGTCCGGACGCCAGGCTAGCGTCCAATACCTCCCTGAGGCGGTCCGACATATGGTCGAGGGCTCGGGCCATCACTCGGGCTGGAACCCCGTCCGGCCCGGGGGCGGTGTTCTTTGAACGGATTCGCAGAACAGCCGCCCCAACCTCCGATTCCCTAACGGGCGGCACGTCGTCCTCTCGACCCCCGTCGTCTCCGACCGCATAGGCCATCGACGGGGGTGTGTGCTCCGCCCGCTGCGGGAAAAGGCCCTCGACCACTTCCTGCAGGAAGCTGGGCTGGAAGGTCTCAGTAAGGGGGGGGCCCGCCGTGCGGAGCTTCTGTCGCACCGCACGATATGGGCGACCCCAGGGGTCACGTTCGAGACTCTCCAGCATCTCCTTTTTCTTTTCCTCCTTGGCGCGGCAAATGGCCAGCTTCAGAGTTTTCCGCGTCTCGCGGTACTCCTCGTGAAGCTGGTCCCCGCCACCGTCTCCACGGTGACGTCGCCGGCTGCGGGTGTAGGACCTCCGGGCACGGGTGCACGCCGCACGGAGGTCCGCCAACTCCCGGGACCACCAGTAGACCTCCTTCCGAGGAGGCCGACGACCGTGGACGCGGGGCATGGCCGAATCGCATATCTGCGTAATCGCATCTCGAAAACGGCCAGCCCCTACGTCCACGCCGACCTCCTCGGTCGGGGCCTGCGGAGACAGCCAAGATTGAACAATGGCCGCCTCCTCTAGTAGGTCCCTGTTGAGCTTGGCGACAGCCCACCGCGGAAAGCGGGATGTATGCCGCGCCGTGTGACCCCTACTGGGGCCCTGGGACCGGGAGAGCTCAAATCGGATATAGAGATGATCCGAGAGCGTCTCGACCTCTTCCAGGACACACCAGTTCCTTACTCGTGCGGCGACAGCAGGGGTAGCGAACGAAAGGTCCACTATCGACCCCCCCTGCTGTCGCACGCACGTGTTGGTGGCGCCTCTGTTCAGCAAACAGAGGCCCACCGAAGCCGCCCACTCCTCTACGGCTTCGCCCTTGGCGTCCGTCCTGGGGGACCCCCACGCAATGGACTTTGCGTTGAAGTCCCCCAGCACGAGGACGTGCCCAGACGCTAAACGCCGCATCGAGGTCTCCAAGCTGTTAAGGAAGACCTCGAAGTCGCTCAAACTCCGGTTGGGGGAGAAGTAAACACCGTAAACGGTGATCCCCCCCCACTCGGCGGCAACATATCCAGAGCCCTTGTCTCTAAGCGACAAGGGCGGGGAATGAGCCGCCCCGGAGCCGACGACTGCCACGGAGCCGTCCCAGTCACCCATCCAGTTTGGACGGGGAGGAACGTAATAGGGCTCCGCGACTACGGCAACACCGATCGACCACTGTGCCATGCTTTGCAGGAAGAGATCCTGCGCCGCGGCGCAGTGGTTGAGGTTCGTCTGGACAAGGAGGTTGGAGACGTGGTCCATTACTGAACCGTCTCTACAACCTCCTCCATGGGCGACGATGTAGACGCACTAATGACTTCGGAGGCAGCCTGGGTCGCCAGGCTAGCCCCCGAAGTCTGCCGAGAAGCTCGGGAAGGCTTGCAGCCCCCCTGCCCCATCTGGTGATTGGCGGGCTTGTTGCCCGCCGCACACATAGGGCAGTGAGGGGCGGCAGAACATTCTGCCGCCTTGTGCCCCGGTCGACCGCAGCGGAAACAGAGACCGCTGCAGTCGAAACAGTTTTCGCACTTGGCGCGTGTGTGCCCCGATGCCAGGCATTTGTAGCATCTCATCGGCCTCGCCGCCAGGATTGTGATCCTGGCGCTGACGAAGCCGACGAGAAGCCTGCCGGCGTCACCCAATGTTTTGGCCGACGCCACGGGACAGCTAACCCACACTGCGCCAAGTCCTCCCGGACCGGGGCGGATGGTGCCAATCTTGATGTTGTCCGCGTTGCACTTCGTCCTTTCTTGGACTGCAACGCGGACATCATCGACAGTGACGGAATCGTCCAGGCCCGAGATGCGCAGTTCTGCACACTTCGTGGGCCTGGCGATCCTGACACCATCCGTCGCAACATGAACGGACTGGCTCGACCGGGGCGGTACTACCCTCTCACAGACGACTAACCTACAATTACAGCATTTGTGCTGTCGTGTTTTGTTGAATGCAAGACCAGAGACCCAATAATGTAGAAGCATCTCAATAGGACGTCATAGTGCGTGTCACCATGCTGCATTGTTGCATTGGCTGCATTCACACTTACTAAGTTGTCCACCACTATTGGATTCTGCTCATACTTTACAGCAGAGTAGAGTCAATAGGCAGGCTCATACATAAGAAAAAACTCACATATCCAACCTCTAAACAGTCTAAACAATATTAGTATCGATTAGAAAATAAATTACTATGTTGCTGGCTGACTACATTAATATGTGTAGTCAGTTTACTATCAGGCGGTCATATTCATATATACCACAGTCAATATTAGTCCTATATTATTTTTACTCGTACTAATATTGAGCACAGGACTCTACCAAGTTTTCTCGGTGACGCAGAGCCTTACTAAAATAAGGTATCATTCAGACTCGAACTAAAAGTTACCAATCACGCATATGGCTTTGACATTTGTTGAAATCAAGTTAACACCTAGATTTCTTTACTACATCACTTTCGCAGTCTATTTATAAGTCAGTCATCTTCAAAACACATTCAAACCTGAAGACGATTTATCGACGTATTAGATTTTTAGTAATCGACTGTACAATTGACTATTAAATTTGACATTGTAAGTGAACAATAAATTTGGTGTGGTTCATCCTTTGGCATCGGAACAATGGCGGAGAGCGGCACTTTGGAACCTTGCGCAGACGCATGCACTGCACGACGAAGCGCCGGATGCTGCGATTAATTTCCCTTACAACGTGATTAATGATGGCCGCGTAATTACGTGCTTCGACTGTATGGGCGTGAGAATGTTCGCATTGCACCACATACGTGATAAACTCTTTTTATCTCGGACTATAATTACTTCATTATCTAGACTTGAATATTTATTTGAACACAATGGGTATCTATTCAACCAAAAAGTATGATAGAGTAGGTTATTCAGAAGTCGATATTTTTATGGAACTACATATAACTAATAATCGATAAAGATCTCGTTTTTATTTAGGACAAATTTATGCTTTCGTGTTGTATTTAGAATTATTAAAACTTTATAATAAACGGGGTTCGTCTTATGGTGCATCATACAACTGTTGTAATAGAAATAAACAGTCATCACACCTTGTATTTTCCTAAATAAAACGTACAAACAATCCTATTACGATTCATTATGTACTCAATCACGGATGTTACGTTCATCGTAAGCATTCGTCCGAGGCTGCATCAATGTTACATGAGAAGAAGACAAACTAACTATCACACGTTCGCATTTGTACCTACCTGTACAAATAAATAAAACTGAAGTGTCTGTTTGTGATTTCAAATTAACAGATTTTCACTAAATACATACGAAAGTATATACGATACTTACATCAAAAAAGCAATTTTTAAAGTTTTTGTCTGTCTTTCTGTTTGCCTTAACAACTCTCTTTCTCTGGAACGGTTGCTGCTGTTGTTATTATCCCCATATTTTCTTATATTTAAGTATTCCCTACGCTTCCACAAATATTTGAAGTCCAAAATTATACAAAGGGGTTCAGGCCATATTCGAATTTTAGTAAGACTAACGAACAAAACCAGTAAAACTATAACAGAAAACGGGATTAAAATATCATAATTATCTTTTAAATCACAAATCACAGATAAGAAGTCCATGACTTAAATAAATTAATTGGCTGTACATGAAAGGCCATTTACCTATTCAGTAAACACAAAACAATGCGACCAAGTGATGAGAAGACCAATGATGAATGACTATTTAGGTGGTTGTTTGTTACTAACTCGACACTGACCTACATAACAAACATTTAGTAAAATTGGGGATGTTGGCGACAAACATATAGGAATGTTTATTTCATCATCAAAAGGTCAGAAAGGTTTAAAGGGTCTCCGTTTCTTCGCAATATTTATGCTTTTATGTATATATAGCCTTCATCAGTTTATATCTAACGTCGGCATCTTGTTGTAGTCTTTTCTTTTAATAGACAAACTTGAGAATGCAGTGACCGCTTAAAGATAAAGATATTATTCATTCATTCGCATTATGGTCTGGAAAGCGTCGAATGATATTTTGTACCCCTTTATTTCCGGAAGACTAAACGTTACCATCACAGAAGCAGATCTTATGATGCAGAGTTAACGTATACAACGAACTATTCTGATCAACCAGGTATCCTCTTGGTTGACCATAATAGTTGCAAAGAAGTGAAAGAACCGTTTTGCTTAAAAACAATGGCCTATCATATTTGTGAAATGTGTAATTAGTGAAAATAGTCGACAAAGCAATGTGCTCTTTTGAAATGTCTTTCTGAATTGACATATTGCTTAACCGTCATTTGCAAAATAATAGTATAATCTCTTGACACCAGAATAATTTAGGCATCAATCGATAAGAATAGCATTACACATTGTTACGGCGTTGCATGGTTACGCATTCATAATAGTAGTTTTAAAATATATTTGAAACAATAGACAATTTCCACATAAATATAGCCTTTGAAGTTGGGTCGGAATGTGAGCATCCTCAGAGCTAAAGGTTACGGCGAGGTCGACAAGCGCTCCGTAATGAAGATACCTGCAACATACCTTTTATTACGTACAAAAATACACATTATGTTTTGTGGAAGGTGAACTGGAGTTTTCCTTCATATACATACCTTAAATATAATTGGTATATGTTAACTAATTATGTACTTAAAAATGTAACAGGATAGTACAGCCTTGTGGCATACATACAAGATGTTTAATAGATTTTAGGGCAAAAATAAGTACCTAATTGGAAAGATGAGGGCATAGGAACTCCATTGCAGGACCAGAAATGAACAAAAAGGAAGAAAGAATGTAAAAAAAATCGAATGCTTGATAATGTATGGATAAATAATAATAATAAATAATAAATATTTCGGACATCTAACACACAACGCCATCTAGTTCCAAACTAAGCAGAGCTTGTATTATGAATACCAGACAACTAATATGAATACTTATATACTTTTTTTTTGTAAACACATGCATATTATACATAGAAAACACCCAAACTCCGAAACAAATATTTTCAGATCATACCAACATTTGTTCCGCCCCGGGAATAGAACCCGAGACCTCAAGAACAGCAGTCGCGTACGCTACCACTGCGCCACCGAAGCAAATGGTTTTAGATTAGAGTATAATTTAATTAAACTTAATTCCCTACGTTTGCCGGTTGGATGTCGGTTGAGTAACGGGAATGCAAGACTCGTCTAAATAAAGTTCATCCAATCCAATACAATCTAGTGTCGGGGTCACACTTGGGTGTACATAAGAAACTAGCATTAGGCATTTGGCATATTTTGCAGACATAAGGTGGGTTAATAGATAAGAAATATGATTATGAGCAACATGGAAGTATCATCCGTGTGTGCCTCGATGGGCGTCACCTAAGTGAGAGTTGTTACTCGGAGGTGGTTCTTGCAAGGAAGGGGTCCGGATGTTCGAATTAGTTCAATGCAATTTTGGTCCTAAATTCCATCCCGCACATCCAGGTATGATTTCTCTACACCTTAAAATAAAAGTCGTATGAAAATGATCGAATTTTTGCATTAAGGCTGTCCTTCAATACTTGTCGAATATGTATCTATGCTAGTAATAATAATTAACAAGGTAGTAGAGCCACGCTGATTTCAGCACGAATGGGCCGGCTCGACCGGGGCGGTACTACCCTCGCACAGAAAATCAACGTAAAATGACAGCGATCATGCTGTCGTGTTTCGTTGCTGAGTGCGAGATCGGAGGCCCAACGATGCAGAAGCATCACTAGCCCGCCATGGTGATGGTCACCATGCTGCACTGTAGCATTGTCTGCATTCATAGTATGGTGACCACCACTCTTGGATTCTAGTTATGCTTTCCATCAGGCAAAGTAGAGTCATTTTGGCAGGGCAAAATATAAAAAAAAAAAAAAAAAAAAAAGTAATATGGTATCATACTAGGCAATACGATACCCTTTTTTATATTCTTGTCAACAATGTTACTGGTTTCCGTCAGACCACGTTATTGTTCTCTATTCACAAAGTATTATATTTGTTTGATGAACGGTCATAAGGTTTGAATTCCAATCGAAATATTTAATCGTATCATCTTGAGTTGAAAGGATATTTACTCAAGGGCTTTTTGTTGCAGTGATTGCTACCATTTTAGTAAATGACATAACTGATTCAGCCTTTCACTTGCTCAATTTACTAGTTAAAATGACCTCGATTATTAAACAGTTGAATGATAAAACATTCGCTATAATAGTTACAAATGTGATGATTTTGTTAGTTGATTTGTTTTAGGCTTGTGTTAAAATTGTAACACACGTTTACACAAAGGAAACAAGAAAAAGTTTACAAAACTAAAAACGACTAAAAACTTTTAATTAAATTTATATAGCCTATGCCATCCGGGCTGTATCAATAGCCCGGATGGTATAATAATAATGCTCATTCATTAAAATCAGTACTTTAGGCGCTACACTAGAATATATGAAGTTACAAACATACCTGGACAGGTAAAATCACCCTTTTTTTAATCGGGTAAATATGATTACTTTGTACTCATATACATGTTATACAGAAAAATGACTAAGTTTCGACTTTCTCGTTTATTAACTGACATTACTGGAAAAATAGAGCTCTACTGTTAGCAAGCACTCAGTTAAAAGTCAGGAAAGGTGCTTAGTCCAGCACTCAGTATAGGTGGAGAGAATTATAATTGAGACTTAAGACCTTATTCATAAACGTTAGTTAAAGTAAAGGTTGTGTTATTTTCAACTTTAAACTTATAACTTAGAGTTATAAATAATACAAAACTGCTGCTTAAAGTTGAATAACGTTTATGAATATGGTCGTTTATATTTGTTAATATTATAATGATATGATGAAGAGAAGTAAAATTTTGACGTTTAAGGCGATTGAAGCCATTTGAAAGGGAAATAAAAACCGTTACCATTCATAAGCGCAATCATTAATTCTTCTTAATAAAGTGCCATAATTGTATTTCTGAAGTCATTGCAAGTTTTCCCGTATTAATTTGTCTCTTAACGAGAAAAATACTGAAATAAGGCTCTCCAAGCTTATACCAACCAGTCAGTTATTTAGGCTATACAGATAAAAATTATCAGAATCATAATCATTTATATAAGTATGCATAAAAAAAACATTTGCCACTGTCCAACCTCCTTGTAGTTAAAGTCATTGTCAAACTTCACAAAATTATGAGTTTAAATTATTGTAATATAGCAATAAGATTGTTAAGATTAGACGTCGTTAGAGGTTTAAGCATCCCGCTATCTGTGTGACCTCGGGTTGACGGGGCAGTGGTCCGTCAGTAAGCGTGTATCGCGGATGTTTGCGATGACCCCTGGCAGCGCCCGCGGCGATCTGACGCAACGAACCATATCGTTGGAAGGCCTCTTTCCGTTAAGGCACTCACGGTAAGGCGGATCTTGATAGCCCTAAGAATAGATAATATCATTGTTTAGAATAGCTAGTTTTGGTTTTTTGTCTGGAAATCAAAACTAGTTATCAATTGCGTGTAAAGTAGGATTAAAGATTAAGTATTTAAGATTACTAGGAGTGCTATTAAAGATAATGTTATACAGTGTACTAATACAATTATTATCAAAAATTAGCATGTATTTATGTATTTAAATGTATGCTGGTAATGTTAACTTGTGAGAAGTACTTACCAAATACATATTTATCATATTTCTTAAGTACTTCACAACAATTTCTTGTTATAGGCGTTGAATCTCTTAACATATTTTTGATAGTAAATATTAAATTCCACTCAAAGATTACAAAAGGATGTTTAAGTTTGAATTTCTGTAGTCTGTGTTTAAACTTATGATTTGTGTAAGTCCGAATCTGTCTCTACATTTCCTGTGCTCCTTGTAGAGGACTGTTTGATTTATAAATTCATTAATAGTTAAAAATTTATGAAGCATTTGCATTTATTTGTTTACTTAACACATCTAGTACTTACGACATTGTTTCGCAAATGTATAAATTTGCGTGTTTGCGTGAAGAATGTATGGAAGAGGAAGTTTTGAGATTGCAGACAATGGCTTTGCGCATTGCAATTTAATAATTAGGTCATTACTTTAAGTAGATAGTTAGTAAAGGGTAACGTATATAAGAAAAGGTGTAATGAGTACCTATATGAAGTACTAGCTTTTGCCCGCGGCTTCACCCGCGTTTCTGTCGGTTATCACCGTAGAGAGTAGAATACTTTCTTTCTCAAGAATCAAAGTATCTCCATGCCAAACTTTATTGAAATCGGTGCAGAGATTTAGACGTGAAGATTTTTTTATTATATATACTAAAAAATATCTTTGAATTTTCTCATTTTCTCTGCTTTAATTTGCATGTATTAGGTACACGTATAAACTTTCCTCTTGAATCACTCTGTCTGTTGCTGAAAATTGCGTTAAAAATGGAAGCGACTTAATTTTGCACCATGTTAAGATTTATAATGTTGGTATGGAGTATGAATATAGAAAACAAGTGATAAAAAAAAGAAAAATGGAAATGAAATGAACAGTCGTATAAAACCAATAGGAAACTTCATCAAAAGTAAAGAGAAAAACCTTAGATTCTTAAAGAAGACTGCTGTTTTAATAAGGTAGCAGATTATTTTTTCTGAAGTGATATAAAGGTATTTCTGTTACAATGAAGTCCAAAGGAAAGAAATGGTATCGAATGAGAAGTGTATACCGTGAATGCGTATACGCATGGCGGATAGCGGTCCAGCGCGATCATCTCGCGAATTAATTGACCGGGCCGCATTCTACGCACACGTTTCGAAACGACACGTTTAGTGTAATAGTTCCCTTTACATCTCGTAATGGTCTAAAGTTTTTATTATATACTCGTTAAAATTGTCGGATTGTTTTATATTCAAACTGCACATTTAGTCCAGAAGATTTCATTTCTTTCAGCAATTTAGTTACGTCACACGGCATACATTTCTTTGTTTTTATGTCCCGTGAAATCTTATTAATGGTGTGTATCAAAGTGGTATTAGTTATTATAGTCTACTCGTAGAAGGGCCTACGCAATAATTATATATATTACTAGCTTTTACACGCGGCTCCGCTCACGCAGACTTTCTTCCCCTGATTTATCCCCTTAGGGGTGGAATTTTAAAAAATCCCTTCTTAGTGCTCGCTTACGTTATGTAGAAAACCTACATGCAAAATTTCAGAATTCTAGGTTCAGCGGTTTGGGCTGTGCGTTGATCTTTGGGTATGTCAGTCAGTCACCTTCTCTTTTATTTTTATAGATATAAGGATATAATATAGATTTAGGGCAGAAATGATATTTATATGAAAAATCCCATAAATCAAAATAAAATAATTTTCAAAGCAAATAATCAGAGCAAGTAATATTTACTACTAGTAATTGCTCGCGGCTCTGCCCCCGTATATGTCGGTTAAAGTTTCATCCAAATCCGTTCAGTAGTTTTTGCGTGAAAGAGTAACAAACATCCATCCATACTTACAAACTTTCACGTTTATAATATTGGTATAGATTATTATCCCTAACTTAATTTGTCAAATTGTACAAGAATCGATAACTACACTGATAATAAGGGACCATAGTTGTAAATAGTTGCCTTATATGTAAGATTAAATAAAGAATAAATGAAAATGGCTGTCATTTATTTTAAATGCATTTACAACTAGCGACTGGTATCGGACCACGATGGTTATACTTGTTGACAACAAGTGTTGTGTATAATATTTGAGGGCATTGACTTTTTTTTTTTTTTTTTTTTTTTTTTTTATTGTTCAAAATATTATCTACATACAGATATAAATACAGATTCTCTCGCATAAACCACACGGGTTTTTAGGCGAGAGGGAGTTGGTCTATAGTCTATAACAAAATTTATACAGTTTAGCACAAATATACACAAAAATCAAACAAGACAACAAAGGGCAGGCAAGCGTATGCAGGTACAGTATCTAATAGACAATACAACACCGCCTACCCACATACTTAATCTATGTTGTCCATAAGGAATTTCCGAATTAGTTTTAAATAGTTTTCGTTTGTGATGTATTTTTGCAGTATATGTTCTGGTATATCATTTAATATATCAGGCAAAATATAACGCCATGTTCTAGTGCCATACAAGTTATTATATTTTGGCAAGGTGTATTTTTTTAGATTAGGTAGCTGTCTCAAGTTACATTTACGTTTTCGTACACAGAGTTGATCTATATTTGCAATTTCTTCCTTCATGATAGCCATTTTGATTTTACATTGTATTGGTAATACATTACAATGTTGGAACAATTGTTTAAAGTCATCTTGAAATGCTATTTTTATTTTTTGTGGCACAATAGCTTTTAACATTCTTAATTGTAAATTAAATATTTTTTCAATATAAGTTTTGTAAGTACGGCCGTAACTACACAATCCGTAACTGATAACTGAGTCTGCCAGTGCCAGATATAAAAGGCGTAATGTTTCATATGGCATTTTGTACCTCAGTATACTCAGTTTACTTAGTATAGCTCGCAATTTTTTACATACGTGGTCTATATGTGCACCCCAGTTAAATCGGTTATCTATTATAAGTCCCACATACATATGCTCCTGAACTGTTTCTAATACAGTACATGTACTGTCACGCCTACACATAAAGTTGTTATGTAGGCATTCATGATCGTGAGCTAGAATATTTGGCATGTGACAACTGTTTTTATGTGAAGATTGTATACACATCATTTTTGTTTTTTGCGCGTTTATCACTAAACCAACGTCGTGCGCCCATTGACACATTCTATTAAAATTTTCCTGCAGTTTTAGCTCAGCGATTTTAATGTCTTTGTCAGCCACCAGAAGACAAGTGTCATCAGCAAACTGATATACGGAGCCATGTTTAAACAGGTTGCACATTTGGTTCACGTAAATAATATATTCATTTGGGCCAATGATTGATCCTTGTGCGGTGCCTTTATTTGTGATCATTTTGTTACTATACGTATCGCCCACTTTAACTCTCGTGTAACGGTTATGATGATAGTTTTTGAAGAGTTGTAACAGTGGCCCACGTATACCAGCTTGCTCCAGCCTTTCATACAACACTTCATATTGGAGCATATCAAATGCTTTGCTGAAATCAACAAAGATAACGAGCACGTGACGTTTATCATTCAAGTGCTCGTTAACTTCGTTGGTGAATTGACACAACAATTGAGAGGTACTTCTCCCTCTTTGAAAACCAAATTGTTTAGTGTGAATAATTTGTTGCGAGCGTAAGAAATGGCTAAGTTGGTCCCCTATATACCTCTCAATTATCTTGTCAACGCAGGACAGTATAGTGATTGGGCGGTAGTTATTACAATTGTCATGATTACCTTTTTTAAAAATAGGGCGCACTAGTCCCAGCTTTAGATCGTCTGGGTAAGTGGATGTGTCGATGCATCTATTGATCAAATGTGTAATTACCGGTGTTATTTCTTTATTCAATTTTTTTATATCGGTTGCTCTAATTCCATCTAATCCCGGACTTTTGTTAATTTTCAATCTATTGATAATTTTAAATGTTTCGTCATTATTTATCTTTGGTAATCTCATCGATACATTCACCCCTTTTGTCATGTTAGCTATTGGCACCGTTAATATTTTTTTATCACATGAGTTGGAAAGTATATCTACATTTTTTTTGAACTCCAGCGCAAACATACTTGCTGCGTCATGATCGGACAAGGAAAAATACTTTTGAATCTTTTCATCGACTGAGACCACTACCTTTCCACATAATTCGTTTATAAATTGCCACAACTTTCTAGCATGATTAAAATTACTTACAATTTCTTTCTTGTAGAATTTATTTTTAGTGTAGTTAATAAATTTGTTAGTCTTGTTTCTATACCTATTATAAATTATTTTATTTTCTATGGTTGGTATTTTTTTCCACAATTTTAAGAGTTCAGCTCGTTTTTTACACATGTTTATAACTGTTTTGTTTACCCAATTGCATGTGTTGGACTTATATTTATTTAACCTAATTTTACTGTGCTTACATCGCTCATACGCGTCTGTAAATATCGAGTGCATTTTTTTAAAAACATCATTAGGCTCACAACACAGAGGTGCATTCCAATCCGCGCGGCGCAGCTCTGTCACCAGTCGATCGCTATCGTAGGTAAACATACGGCGTTTGTTTACATCGTCCCTAGTCGGCCGCTCATTCACTAGTGTGCACGCCGTTATGTAGTGATCTGCCGGCGACTCATCTACTACCGCTGAATAGATGGTCGCTGGACGAGTTGCTCCGCACAAAGATGTGATCTATGCATGACTTTGTTATTAAGTTTCCTTTTTTTTTCAATCCGTGTATATTGATTAATGCAGCTCATTAAACCTAATTCACTTAAAGTGTTCATATAATCGATTTTTGTCTTACAGTTTTTTAGGATGTCTATATTAATGTCACCAATGAACACAATATTACACTTCTCGTCTATGTTTTTAATTAAATATGCAATTTCCTTCGTGTAACTCGGGATTGAGAGGTCAGGTGGTCTATACACACTAACGATTGATATTTTTTCATTGTTTACCTCTAGAAGACCCATAATAATTTCACTGAAATACGAGGTAGTGGGCGTTCTTGTGAACTTTAACCTTTTATGAACGTAAAGAACAACGCCTCCGCCTTTTCTGTGTGCTCTCAGATTGGTATACATATTATAATTAGTGAGCTCAAATAAACCCGAACAGTGTTCTCCTATGTTCACTTCTGTCAAAACAATAATATCAACTAGCTGAGGACTTGAAGCTATCAGTAACTCAATTTGTGCAAAGTTCAATACTAGGGATCTAATGTTGACATGTAACGTTGTTATTTTCTGCTTGTGATTTGGTAGACAATGTATGTAATCGTTCCAGTTATTAAAGTTTCTTTCATCAATATTATTAGTGGTGTGACTACGCATTGAGAGTTAGAGTATAGTAATATGCAACATTAACAGGACAAGAAGCAACATCGAAAAGAATAAAAGAGGAAGATGCCGATTTATGGTTTATTGTTACTTATCTCTTGAGCCCATCTTTTAATATCCTCTTCTGATCGGATTACGCGTATTTTGTCATCTTCATTTCGTCTCACAAGGACATTTCCGTGTTTGCACCACACGAACTTCGCCAGATTCGTCATCTTTAGTTCCGACTTTGCACGCCACAGTAGGTGAGCAGTGGCAGGGGAAAGTGCTTCTCTCAGAAATATTCTTGAACTACCCTCTCTTCCAATATCGCGTTCCAATACGGTTTTCGCTTTTGCTGCTTCCAGCCACACATCTCTCTGATCCTCCTTCAAGGTCATCACCAGTATCCCTTCGTTCCTTCTCTGTCCATCAATAGATTTACTTTGTTTTCTATGTATTCTAATAACATCTTCTACTTTAGTTTCAAGTTTGTCGCTAATTCTGCGTACTATTTCCATAAAATTTTCATCATCCTGTTTGGTAATTCCACACACTTCCACTTGGTTATGCATGTTTTTTTGTTCTAACATATTTATTTTCTGCTCCATAAATTCTGTTTTGTTTTTTATGTGGGTATATTTATTATTTAGGTCTTTGTATTGTCTATCCATGGTTTTAATTTTTTCTTCATATTTATTGAACGCCTCCTGAAATTCATCGAATTTGTCGGAGAAAAACTGTAGACTTCTTTTCATCTCATTTTGTATTGTTTCTCTTATTTGACGTCGTATTTCCTGCATCATGTTTCCCTGCGTCGCCAACCCTGTTGTTTCTGTATCGGTATTTTCTTCATCGTCCTCGGGAAGAATGGCTGAAATGCGTCTTTGTTTCGATTGACTGGAGCAGGGCTTGCATTTCCAATCTACCGAGTCCACCGCAGTAAGGGTACTTAACTGCTCAGCAGTTAATGAAGCACAGCTTGCATGCCACCATTTGTTGCACTTACCACACTGCAGTCCGGCTGATTTCTTAGTGATTAATTTACTACACTTAATACACTTAGCCATTTCATATAATGATTAGTGTTTACGTACAAATTAATTATTAAATTTATTTGTGGGTGTTCACGCACTACTCGTATCCGTCGCGACTGACTCGTATCCGTCGCGACTGACTGACTTACCAATAACGATTGCCATACATAGATGTTCATGCCAGCCCGGACCGACGCGATGGCTTAACATGCTCCCGTGGCAAGGGCGTGTAACATTGCCAGCTTTCATACCCCGGAGTATGTAAGCTGTTATAAAGAATTTCTCGTAGGAAAAACCCAATAACACTCTTTGGCACGACCCGGGAATCGAACCGAAATAGAATGAATGAAATTTAGCTAAATGAATATGCATGTCTGACACATATTTATATAACTAAGACGGTTAACGTTTTCAATAATGTATTAATTAACAGAATTGCCATTATAAAAAAGTCTGTTTATAGCTCGTTTACATACTATTCCTATTTACACATTTTAGTGAAATAAAGTTATATCTCTGACTAAAATTTATGCCAATGTGTATAGGCAATATAAGACGTTGTCGGTGCTTCAAACGGGTTTAATGCGAGACTTCGTTTAAGGACGCAATCGTGTCTGCGCCTAATGTCGCAAACTGTAGAACATCTGTCCTATATTTCCGTAGTTCAATGCACGATGTAGTCAATATGAGTGTGCGATTTATTCAAACAATAGATTGTAGTCAAACCAAAATTAGAAGAACTTGGGATATGCACAAGAAAATTTAAGACGTGGAACATCTTATTAAAGCAAATATTTTAATAGCTTTATACCACGTCGTGGTAAGAAAGCTACTTAGTACAAAGATAGGTATTGGTAGGTATAAGTCTAGGTAGACATTTTCCTAAGCAACTAAGATTTCAGAAAAAGTTTAGTAATCCAACAAAAATCTTCTTTTCTAGTCATGGAAACAATATTACACAAATTAAAAGAGTTCCTTAAGTGGCTAGTGTTGATTTTTGACTAAGAAGTTGAAATATAATACAGTTTATATAGTACAGTTTTAGTTTAAACCTGTTTTACCTCAGGAGACCGCCAGAGGTCGTGGATGGACGGACGTGTTCCATTTCAACAACAAATTTGTAAGCCACCGACAAATGCTTGTCTTAGACCGGATCAAACACTTATTAATTTTTGGCTTCATAGAGTTAGATTTTTAATTTATGTAAAGTCTGAACACCGAGAAACAGTCTGAAGTTGTGTAATGTTGAAGTAATTGCAGAAAATAAGAATGACTCATATTTATGTCACTTTTTGAAATAAATGTGTGTAATTAGTAGTTCAAAAAAATATAAAATAGAATGGTACCGTATTTTATATTTTTTTGAACTACTAATTACAAGTAGCCGTTGAATGTGTACAGCACAGGCTCGGTTATTGTGCAGTTGAGGAGGAGAGATGAAGATGATAAAAGTTCTAAAAAAATGAAAATAAAATGGACCGTCGCAGTTGTGGTCGTATACAATGTCAATAGTCAGGTCCAGATACAGGTATAGGCTAATATCTACCGTGATAACCGACATACATACGACATACTGGAGAAGCAAAGCAAAAGCTGTATTTTTATAAATCTTTTTGACATTGTGTAACAACTAATAGACGATTATCACTTGTATTTATGGATCGAACGAAGTGACGTGCAATTATATAGAAGACTGTGTCCACCAGTATACTACGAACCGCTGACGATGAATTTTAGTAAAATATTCTCAACTATTTCTTTTCTTAAATGTGCATAATGTACTTACATGTTAACACAGAAAAAAAATAACAAAAGAAAGTGATTGTCAGCTATAAAAGTCTGTATATCACTCTTGACAAAAAGATTTCTCTCGCTAAATGTTATGAATATGCAAAAAATAAACATTAAGTACGTGCACCTCGTGTTTGCTTTTTTATCTTTAACACGAAGTTGTAGATAGCCTGACGAGATTTCACTAAAATTGAGATAAAATCACCAACTAACTTTACAACTTCCCTGTGCAATTACGATGTCTCAGGAATCGTGGTTAATCAAAAATTATACAGCTTCTTATGTTATGTGAATAACTTTCAGGAAAGTATATTAAACCTTTCATACTGTTTGGTAGTAAAACTTATCACTGTATATGCAGTCACCGTCAAGGCCATCTGGCTCTTCTAACCAAGTTGACATTCTACAAACGTAAACGGTACCTAATAGAAAACTATCAAATGAATGGGAATAACGTCTCTCAACGCCAAGTCACTACAAGAGAATAGAGATGTTACTGATTGTGGAAATATAATCGATGCAAAACACTTGCATCTTGGCTAAGAATTCTAATCTAAAACTAAGCTGAGTCTATACCTTCTATGGTACCTAGACTGTTGATAAACATACTTAAATATGTAGTTCTTAATACATATCTTTAAATAGTATATAATGAAGTCGCATCTGCTGTCTGTTCGCTTAGATCTTTTAAAACACTTAACGGGTGGTAATGCAGTTTTCAGGAATAGAGTGATTTAAGAGAAAGTTTTATATGTTTAATAAATGCATCTTATAATATAGGAAATCCGAGAATTACAAAGATTTCCGTGCGGAGCCAGGCAGGGTCGCTACTTGTAGATAAATTATGCACAGAACAAAGATCTTCACACAATTATTTGTCGTAGTTGGAAATTGAATCTCCAATTTTCAAGTCAATGTCACTAATCATTGGGCCAAAATGTCAATCTAGAGGTCAACTTTTACACTTCATATTTCTCCAACTTCTACCAACAGATAAACGTTCAGATATCTTATTTAATCTGCCTCGTTACTGTCGTTGTTTTTTGATTACGGAAATGTTTTAAAGAGTCCAGAGTTTGGAATTTGGAGTCTCACCCCTGTGCCTTGGAGAGCACGTAAAGCCTGATTTCTTCTTGTTAGTGTCGGATAGTCGTCCCAACCATGGCGAAAATGATAATGCACCTGTATTTGTGCATATACTTTTGTCGTATAATTTAATTTCTCTTACGTAGTCAGCTGGTCTTCTTCTATAACAGGTTTGTATAGAAGAACATTAAAAGATAACCGGAAAGGTTTTATCTGTCCGCGCTGTATACTAGCTGTGGGAAGCTGAGGCTATATAATATAACTACTAAAACAAGTTTTTCAGAGATTTAGAAAATATTTACGAAAGAAAAATATGGCTGTACGATGTGTAGGTAACATGATTTTTAACATAGGCACTTACTATTTATTTACTACTTTTATTTTTACTTGTAGTAAATTTATACAAGCACGTTAAAACAATTTTTAGGACAATAAAATACAAACTACAGTGAAATAGATCACAGATGAACACATACATAGTCTACAAGTTATTTCTGTTTGCTTCACCTATTGTGTTGATTGTAATAATGATCCAGACGGACGAACGCAAGACAATACACGGTATTTCTTGAGCAACAATGCGACAATCATACAACTTCTATTACAACGACATAAAGTGCATTATAAAAAACAAAATACCTTTGACATAGACGCAGAAAGCGTAAGTGGTGATGAATGAGTAATGATCGTGACCGAACCGGTGTTTGAGTTGAAAGTTGAACTCGCATTATCTTTATATAATATTATTCTAAATCGGACTTCTTTTCATACTTGTGCAGGAAAATAATATGAAAGTTCGTCTGTGGTTACTGTAAATAGGTACTGAAAAAATCTTCTTTGTAGTCAGTCGTTACACAATCAAACATTATGGTAGTAAATACTTTGGATGTTGATGTTATGTTCCAATTTCTCTTGATTCAATTTTTTTTCATTCAATATGGGCCTGCCAAAGTGTCTCTACTCTGCCTGATGGATAGCATGAACAGAATCTAAGAGAACCTCGTATAGTCACCATATTTATTGCGAATGCAAACAATGCAACAATGCAGCATAGTGACCCACATAATGGCGGCCTATTTAGATACTTCTGCATCATCAAATTGAAATTTTCACTTTCGTGTGTGTTTTGTTCATATTTAATTTATTAAGTGTTTTTGTGAATTAAATGTTAGGTTGAATGCATAGTTATATGAATTTGTAATATAAGATAAAACCGGGAAGCGCCAGAACTTACACCGAAGTGAATTTTCTCGTAAAGTTACGGCAAGCGATGCCTAATCTTTTAACAATGGAGTGTTAAAAGACGTGTTTATGCTGTGAAAGCTACTCTAAATGAAACGTACCTCTTCCGCGTTTAATATTTCTTTTATACTATTCTTTGTATCCTATGTTCTAAAATGTAGTATTTTGAAGAGTCTGTTCATAAATCTACGTCATTTTCTACGTAGGCAGGTCCTTGCCTATGTGAATGAGAATTATTAACGTTTTTATTTACCTGCAGTCGTAAATTATGCGATAACTTATTTAATCCCAGGATTTTCTAATTTCATATATCTAGCAATGACAGATAGTTAAACTTAAGTAAGTCATTTGCAAGTAGGGCGTTGCATTGCCTTGTCGTGTGTCGAGTCGAGTTATCGTTCGTTACAAACTATGAGAATCGTTCCTATTCTCGATACAAATTTCGCTTAGTTAACCTCATAATATGAAAAAATAATGAATTACTCTCTAAAACTTTATTTTTACTGTTGATTGCATAAGGCTATACCTGCGTTGACATTCAATAGAAATAATACACGTGAGATTTAGACATTTATAGCGGAAGCTGACAAAATACGTTGTTAAGTATAGTATAATAGGTAATAGAAATAAAAACGTAGTTATTATATATAATTTAAAGAATGCATCCGGATAGAGGCAGAGGTCGCTACGCAATAGGTGCTTCAATAACACAAACATCGACAAAAATGCTTGGATAAAGTGCCTACTTCGGATCCGAGTCACGAGTGGTTGTCATAAAATTTCTATTTTCTTGATTTTTAGAATGTCATTAGTGCATTGGTAAAGTCCGTTTCAAAGACGTCTGTAGTCTCAGAGTCTAAACTTATCATGATGCAACAATCTTCAGCCAAAGTGTCTGAATTTTAATTTAAACACAACACACAAAACACACTAATAAGTAAGTTGAATAATCAACTAAGAGAAATGTGATGGATTTAGGCAGGCATGTACGATTTAATAGCAGTTTTGAGCGTTGACTATGTCGATTATACGGCTGGCCTACACCCTTCTAGAAATTGGTTCCTTTTGGCTTTCTTAGAAACCTTATTAAGCTCGGTTTGGTTGCGACCAATTGAAGTACCATAGTAGGTGCTATGGGAACGTGTTCGCGAAACAACAGCCTTATGAGGCAAGACACCTCATGGGAATCTGTCACGACCGAGCAGCCGGTCGACACTCGTGCTAAAAGCAAAATGTTCACTTAAGATCGCGCGTGCTCTTGCTGTGACGCAACGTAGGCATTTGCTTATTGATAGCATAAGTTTGTTTTAAAATATCACTGGCGTAAGTACTACTTTGTTTTAAAAAAATAGTTTTAAAGAAATAATTGTTGGCGTATTGTTTATTCTCATTAAAACTAAAGAGGACAGTGAGTAAAAGTTTTTAACAAGATTGTAAAGATAAATACGATGAATTCGACTGCTCTAATATATTAAGGTTGCTTGGCTAAAATGACGAATAATTTGCGTAATGTCATAAATACTTACAATTAATTTCGAATTAAATTTTAAGTTATTGTTAATAGTGAATTAACAAAAAATAACCAAGAACTTAGGTATGTAACACAATTTTCAAAGATGAAATGCCACTCAAGAGTCAAAACTTTTGCATTTGAATTTTATTTGGCTTTGGAGTACAATTTAAAAAAATATATATAATTACAATGTTATTTTAAATATCATTGGATTTTAAATAGATAAACGAAATATTATTAACATACCCACCTGCTACAACTATGCCTTCGGGTTTGTAACAAATTAATTTGTTTGTAAACACATTTTGCATCTCGTTTGAACTGCAATGGTTGTTATTTAAGGTTGATGATAATGTCGATATGTTAAAAAAACTATTTACGCAGACTTTATCTAAACGATCTTGTGATTTCCTTGATTTGTTTAGTATTTCAAAAGGCCCTCTCTATTTGCCTAGCCTTATCCCATTTCAATTAAGGTCGGCTCTCCTCGTCATTCTTCAGAGAGTGGAGACATCGATTTGGGTTCTATTTAGGTCGTTGTTGATGACGGACATCCAAGTTGAAGACGCGGTAGACCCCCCTAGGTCTACCGCGCTTCTTTGGGTCGGTGTTCATAGGTAGGCCTTGTCTCGTCATCTGCTCTTCAGGTCTTCTCATTACATGGTGTTTTAAAACGCCCTATGACCTACAAATTATATTTAAGGACGAAAATTTTGTAATGTGTTTAACGTGTAATAATATCATTATCCTTGTGATAATCTTGCGCGTATTGTGTTTATCAATTACGCCTCTTTAGATTAATCATGGTAATGCTTAAACTCAATGGCAAATGAGTCATCAAGTAACAATATATGTAGTTATTTATATTCATTAATTGTTTGTAGTTAATTCAAGAAACAGTGGGCTTAGAGGAATTACATGTAGGCACAATCATTAAGGTGTCCCACGCTGCATACCGTCACTGATTCGTATCTACACTTATTTGTGTACATTGCTGACGAAGGATGTCTGAATAATAGGAAGTTTTTACATAATTTTTAGGCGTATTACATAATAAGAACGTCACTGAGTGCATGATATTTTCCAACTAAAGGATAAACTACACAGGACAACAACGCTGCAAGAAGAAAGAAAATGTAAATAAAATTAAAAATTATGAGTCTTAAAAGTTAAGATTCAAATAACAATGATCCCATAGTCTTAAGTAAATATATAAAAATGAAAATTCAAATGAAAACACAACAATAATTTGCGTAATAAGTACCCATATACTATTGAATTTACATTTTCTAATAAATTATCATGAAACTACTCATAATAGTTCTTGTAAAGCAAAATAATTTATACATCCTATCAAACTTTTTACAACTAACCTAAATATTGCATTAATTTATCAGTAGTCAATCAGTTTTTTCTATTATCACTGCCAAATTGATGAGCTAAATTTACTTAAATAAGTGAAGCTGTAGGCAAAAATTTAATAAAAACTCTTTTAAAATTGGCTATGTGTACAAAGAACAGGTCAAGAAGAACATCTCAACAATTGTATCTGTGTAATAGTGTACGGTTGCGTTACACAAAAGTGCTATTTGCATTGCAATAAAGATGCTATTTAGAAAAGTATAAAAATACTTCTAAGTATAGTCGTAAGTATTCGCAGTGTGTTGCATTATTTTAGTTATTTACATAATGTCAAGTTACGTGAGGCGTGGGTACGTTTGCATGTGTAATCGTTTATATACTTATATTATAAGTATAATACGTGTACCACAAGTGCATCTGTTATAACTTTTTATGTATTTATTTATATATTTGCATCAATCCGTCTTATCTACACTAGTCATTATTAGCCATCAGTTTTATTATGTTTTACAGGGGTACCATATATCCGGGATACCTTTAAGAAATTCGGGGAAAAATACAAACAATATAATAATAACAACTTCATACAAATTACGCACGGCTGTTCGATAACAAACTAGGTAGAACCTGCCTACGTTCCCATTGAGGGACCACATTGCAATATGAAAGTTTTGAAAGTATCAGGCTTTAACAAAAGTTCTCAAACAATTGTAAGTTAAGTAATTAATCTGTAAAAGCAGTACCTAGTTCAAAAGTTACAAGCGGTCAAAAGGTGGTCCCTTAATCGTGACTCATAGACATCCATACCTTGTAAACTAGCTCAAATTTACAACTGCTCTAAGTGACATCTCTTAGTAAAAGATTAGTGAAACACAATTAACTAAATATCTACCTTTCTCGTTCACTGTATAAAAAGATATAACACCAGATATAAAACTTATATATATATTTCTATATATATATATATATATATATATATATATATATATATATATATATATATATATATATGTATATATGTTATAGTACTAGAATCAGACTGATGGTTAAATTTAAATTTCTAAACACACACATATCTTTACATAGCATACTTATTACTTTTTATCGCTTAAACTACTTCACGGATTTTGAGAGTGATTCAATTCATCATCAGCCTATTGCAGTCCACTAATGAACATAGGCCTCCCCATTGCACGCTACTATGATCAATTTTGGACTACTCTCATCCAGTTTCTGCCAGTCATTCGGCTTAAATCTTCACTCTACCTGGCCTGTGGGCGTCCTACACTACTTTTGCCGAGACCCGGTCTCCCCCTAAATGTATAATCCATACACATTATGGTAGGGAAAATCTGAGAATATACATACTGTACTATACCGTTGACAATAATCTTGTGTTAAGATCTAAGCAATGAGTAAGCTTTTTCTGGTTTAAATTATCATCCGACTTCGGTGAAACCGAAAAGAAGGATTCTATTTTTAGTAGTCTATGTATGTACGCGACTCGGCAAAACGAGTTTCGAATTAATTCTCAGTTATTCTGTCATAAAACAGTTTTTATAAGTATGAATATCAATAGTGTGTTACACACTAATGAAGAATCTCAGTGACAGGTAAAGAATATCAGTAAGCGTCTTACACACCTTTTAATGATATTTTTAAACGTTTATATAATGTGTTAACTTGACATTCGTATGCCACAAACTATCCTAAATTGTTAAATAATATCCATATAAAGGTTGTCTGTTAAATCGCCTTGAGCGATAAAACCACCGATGGTTACGTCTGTATAAGCGATAAGACCGCTGCTTGTTACTACTCAAATATTTGTACCTTGTTACTTTTGTTTTCTTTTAAATTGTGTACAATGAAGTGAACAATAAGTAAAAAGACCTCAAATATTCTTTATTTATGGCATTTTATGTGAAAAGGCTTTATTTTTCCTCTACACAAGAGTTCAATACACACTGGAGCTCATGATTTACATCATCACAAACACTTAACTTAATACTGACACTGACTTTATCACTTTTGGACATGGGCCTCTCTGTATAAAGGAGGTTTTAGACCACTTTACCACGCTATCAGACGGGTTGTGAAATAAGGTTTGTGTCAGATTTTCTTTCTCTTTAAAGTAGTAAAAATTAAAGCTATATAGTCTTGCGCAGATTGCTCCCTGTAATGACACCCACAGGATGAGTTGTTACACTCTGTATTTTCAATCTGTAATACATATATAATTAATAGTTCGTCAATAAGCCTGATAATCTATCTATACTAATATATAAAGCTGAAGAGTTTGTTTGTTTGTTTGAACACGCTAATCTCAGGAACCGCTGGTCCGATTTGAAAAATTCTTTCAGTGTTAGATAGCCCATTTATCGGGGAAGGCTATAGGCTATATATCTTCACGCTAAGCCAATAGGAGCGGAGCACAAATGAAAAATGTTTCAAAAACGGGGGAAAATTATCACGCTACGGGCAATAAGAGACGTAAACGAAGTTGCGTGGGTCAGCTAGTACTAATATATAAAGCTGAAGAGTTTGTTTCTTTGTTTGTTTGAACGAGTTAATCTCAGGAACCGCTGGTCCGATTTGGAAAATTCTTTCAGTGTTAGAAAGCCCATTTATCGAGGAAGGCTATAGGCTATATATCATCACGCTAAAATTTACAGGAGCGGAACACCAATGAAGAATGTTACAAAAACGGGGGAAAATTATCACGCTACGGGCAATAGAAGACGCAAACGAGGTTGCGTGGGTCGGCTAGTATGAAATATAGCATAACAGATTTTTATATGTCCAAAAGTGTGACGTAATACAATGAATGTTTGAGTGATGGGCAGACAAAACAATAGTTCGTCGAGATAGTCATCGTTCACGTCTAATAAATCACATTAATGTTTTCACTGTTGGGTCATAGAGCCAGCAATAAGTTAGATTACGTAAAACACTTATTTAGTTCAAGTGTAGTTGCAGAAACTCTGATATTGACATTTATTTAATCTACAAATTAGTAGGTTAAGTCTCTTTGCACCTACCATGAAAGCATGAAATCATGTTTAAAATACTTCCTTGTATGTAGAAGAATCAAATGTGTGTTTTAAAGTAAAAATCGGTCAAGTCCGAGTCGGACTCGCGAACCGAGGGTCGCGTAAAAACTTTTAGTAAAGTAGGGACAAACTTAACTTTGTCGTTGGAAAACTGTTGTCCCATATATCGACATAAACCATGGTTAGTGTATCAACTGCAACTAAGTTTATAATCACAAAACTATCACTATGTCAAATTTCATTGAAATCTGTGCAGCGGTTTAGACAGACGCAGTTACTTCCGAGTTTACAAGATTCGAATGGACTAGTATGGATGATTAGTTTTACCATATGTGTTAGTATTTATTATACAGTCTAGTTTTACACAACATTGCATTATCAATATACAAGTTAAATATAATTATCTTTAAATAAAAAAATAAGTTTTTAAGTTAAAGCAGGTGAGTAAGTATCGTAAAGATGTTTATAATACAGTTTTAAGATTTATCAAAATGTTTTTTTTTTTACTTTTCCTGCAATCTGAAACCTATATTACCTAAACTAGACCCACGATATTACAAATAGTAGGTATTAAAACGTAAAACATCTAAGCCACTCGAACCATTGCATAAAGTTTGCATGGAATGTTTTGTAAAGCCGGAAAATCGTCATAAATGTCAATGAGTTGCTGAATGGTTTTACGGTATAATTCTAGGCTGTGGATTGTATAGTAATCGTCAGCGGGCGGGCGGCGAGCTTTCAGATCTCCCCTCCTCACGAGCCGGGCGGGCGGCGCAAGCGCATCCAACAGCCAGTCCCTACGCGACGCACATCGTGACAACATGTCCCCTGTGTGGATCTTGCTTACATTGCTCCCCGTCTTGGGTAAGTCGACCGACAATGGCCTGTGACCCACAGCCCCACCTGTTGCAACGCTGCATTCAATTGTGACAATATCGGAAGTGACCACAATTTGTTTTATGTGTTTTTCTTGTATTATAATGTGCCCAGTAAGGTAACTATGCATGTTTAAGGAATTCGGTTTTGTGTGTTTTCTACATTTTCATCAAGTAGTGTTTTGTTGTTATTAAGTTGTGAGGAAGTTGCAGCGGTTGAACACATCACTGTGTCATTAACTATAGTGATTAATTAATTCAGAACACCGAAGTGCTCAGGAAATACTTTACTTTCTTTTGTTAATCTTTTTTGCATTAACTTTTACTGTAATCAAAATTTAAAATATTAGGCATAAGTCTAATATTTATCCTAATTAGAAAAAGGACTTTTTTGATTAAAACAAGTTATTTTTCTTGTAAAGAACTTTTTGTTATTCGTTAAATGCAAATCTATTTTTTGTTTTAAAGCTACTCAGCTCTATTATATACGTTATCTAATACGTTTGTATATGAAGCGCACTATGTATTGCACCTCTGTACATAGTTGTGCAACCGATGCACTTTCCTTTCGCTTAAAGCAGCGCCCGCGCCGCTCAACCGATCGCGCATCACCACGATAATCGATTCCCCGGATTTTGCATAAGTGATTTTCCCACGCTCCGCTCTCTGTACGAACTAGGGCGGCGTGACGGCCGCCAGCGAACGGATGGGTAACTTCAAGGTTCATACGTTTGAACACTTACTTGTCATAGTTCGTGACTGGGAAATGACACGTGAATGGTGTCCTGTCTGAATAGGTCATCTTGTTCATGGCAAATTTTGGAAAAGGCAAAATGACCTGACCTGTTTAAAAAAGAAAATGTAAGCACACATAAGGGCAGAGCCAAGACCTCGAGTTTAAGGAACATTGTGGTGAACAGTGTGTGGCCTACTTATGTGCGTCGTAATATGCCGACCGCTGTTTGCAGTTAAGCAATTGTTAGCCTAGTCTGCGGTTAAGTTGCCATCAGTTGTTAGAAATTTGAGTCCTTCCTTGCCCGTTAACCATTTTAGTCCTCATGAGGGCAATATTAGTCTCAATTTTTATAACACGTTTAAATCAAGTTTATCAACAAGAGAAGTAGTTCAGTTGTTTGGTTGATAAACAAATCCATGAAACATAATAATAATATACCACAAATGAGTCCGTTACAAATCTTCAATTAAATACAAGAACAAAATTATTTACGTTAAATACATACGAAAAGTTAAGCCAGTCAAAGGTTGAAAGTTTAAACGGTGAAACTAACGGTTGTTGCCCTTCTGTTTTGTCTAGTTAGCACTCGTGACTAAGAAACTTTATTTAAACGTGAGGGGAGCGTTTAAGTTAAACGGATCATTCTGTGCGTAGAACATTTTGTATTATATGACCTATATTTTCATTTTATTTCAAATATACTTAGTATATTTGCTTTAATTACATTGTCACATGAGTATGGAAATTTCTTCAGCCTTGGTTAAATTTTGCAAGCTAATAATATTGCAAAGTTAAGCAATCTTAGTCATGATCATTCTGACATAGGGACCCCAACATACCTCGGTAAGCATGTTAAGCCGTCGGTACCGGTTGCCATACGGACGCCTTTAACAATCGTTATGGCTGGCTAGACCCCTAGCCCTAAGCATCACTAAACCGCCATGGCGTGGGTCACCATGCTGCATTGTCTGCATTCGCAGTGAGTATGGTGAACACATCGAAATTTGATATAGCCTGGAGGTGTCATGGCAACCGCGCTACGTAAAAAAATTAAGTTAGTAGATGGGGTCATTCTACTAACTTAATTTAAACCTAATTTAGGAAAAATATTCAAAGGATATAAAAATACGTGTATGCCATTAAAGCGTAGAAACTAAGTAGCCGTTAAATTGGTGTAGGATTCGTACGTAAACTGTACCTGCATACTAACTTTGTAACTAAAGTTTCAACCCTATACCATTAAATACTCTTGCAACAATGTGAACCAATATGCTGTTTTAATTTAACCGTATACTACAATTATGTGTGTCTACATATCAATGTATTGAATCATTACAAGCATGGGAAAAATAAGATTTTGTGTAGCGACAATCGATGTCAATGAAAGCGAAAGTGTGTAATGTTTTTTGTTTGGGTGTTGCATGTTTTCATTGAGCATGATGTTGTGATCGTTCTGATGAATAAACCAATATGTAAATATCGGCTGACTCATAACAATAATAACAGTTTAGGTCACTCGGTTCATGAATTATTCAAGGTAAAATCACTTCCCAGTACACCTGCAATCATACGTAACATAATGAAATAAAAAGTTATCAAATTCGAATGTTTTTCCTTTCCAACTGCTACATACCTAATTAATTAAATATCCAGATATTTTTTAACGTTCTATTGTCTCTTTTATCGCTCGGTCCTCGGTATTTTATTTACTTTTGGTCTATACGAGTATCGTAGCCAAACTCACTCACTCTTTTCAATAAAATGGATCATGGTTTTTCTAATAAAACCTAGTATTCAATGCAATTTTACAATTATTTTTTTTATTAAATTGAAAATTATTTTTTACTAGTTGTTGCCCGCGGCTCCTCCCGCACGTATGTCGGTTATCGCGACAAATAGTAGCCTTAATTATTCAGATGTATAAGCTATATTAAGTATAAGTATTAAGTAAGTAAAGTTTCCTCCAAATCCGTTCAGTAGTTTTTACGTTTAAGAGTAACAAACATCGATTCATTCATCCTTACAAACTTTCGCGTTTATAATATTAGTATGATTATAGCAACATTTTATTGAAGTGATCATGTTATACACAGTTACGTTTTAAATTAAATATTTATCATTGCTTCTTTGGATTATATTTTAAGAAAGAAGAAGATAAAATAAATACCTAAAAAGATTTTTGAAAATGGTTTGATAATCGCAAACATGTGTTTTAGGCTATTCAATAGTCTAAAGGCAAAAAAATCTGTCTTTATCATGTCATTTCCTTTATTGTTCTTTCTTTTTCATTAATTCCTCAATTCAGCTTTGGAACTTTGCAAATTCAGCTTTTACTTTGCGAATTTTATAGTTTACGATTAATGATCAACGGAAGTCGGTTGAAATAACCAAATAATTTATAAAGATAAATTTTAGTTGATACAAATTCATTAGAAACAATTTTGAACGTTCTCTAGTCACCTAGAATCGCAGATGACGTAACAAAAAATGAATATTGAAATGCCCCTAATTCAATTGGTTGCCTAATTACTTGTCCATCACTCGATAAATTTGATGTGCATTGACAGTATTGAATTAAGCAAGTCGTTATAGCCTACGTGTCTAAAGTATGATTGCAGTAGTTGAACCCAACACTCGTGTACAATGAACTTGAAGATGGTATTTGGTAATTGCGTTATAGCTTTCAAAGAGTTTTAAGGTTTTTTTTTTAATTGTTCTAAATAGGCTAACGTTCAATAATTATCTCATACCATTATTATTTAACTTACATTACAAAGTAGCTGTGGTAGTTGTATTTTGTATCATTCAAATTATCAAATTAAATTTTCGGTTATTCATGAGTTATTTTTTTTTACTGTTTTCTTTCAATGTACGGAATTAATTGTACTATTATAACTGCACTATTATGTGTGTATAAATGCATTATTTACTAGATAATTTGAAAGTAAGAATGCAGAATGGTTTTGAAATAATAATAAATTTGCAAACATCTGAGTGAAAAACCTAGTTATTTGCAATCTATACTTATGTACATACACTATTTACGGGCTCATCCAAGCAAAGTAAGCGCAATGAACATTTATTTATTGTGCCGTGTGTAAATTCCTGAACAAAATGATGTAGTATACTTTAAACTGAAGTAATTTGGTCAAGTGGCATATCACAGTTCGGTTATAATCTACCCTTCTCTTCAAGCAGCTTCAATTAAGTGCGTTTTTTTTGTCAAAGTGTTAGGTAACCCTTATTATCAGTTTTCCTATCATTAAACTATTTTATCCTTCGCGCCGTCTGAAACGATCATACACCCAAGAAGAGTTTGGTAACCAGGCAACAGCATGATAAGCTAAGCCTAGATAGATTGATTTATCGCACCCGAAACCCCCTCCATACAAGATTTCTTGAAAATTCAGATTATACATATATATACAAGAATTGTTCATTTAACGGTATTAGATAGATAGATATGTTAATCAATTTAACGGCGATACATCGAACGGCCTATAGATGTCAGTTTATCTAAGTCAAGACTCATAGCTTGTTGTAATCTGTGATATTTTGAATCATATAGTTGTTGTCATAATCGTAATATGTTAAATAAATTGCATGGTTGTATTAATAAAACAAATGCTTTTATGTGACTTATACTTATACTATACTTACATCCGTACTAATATTATAAATTTGATAGTAACTCTGTCTGTCTCTTACGTTTGCACGGCTAAACTGTTGAATTGATACATTCTAGAAATAAACTCACTTGTACTTATTCCACTATTTTAATTCCATTTACTACAGTGTTAGTGGAATTAGTACAAGTGAGTTTATTTCTAGAATGTATTAACAACAAGTTCCATCAAATGCCGACAATCGAGAGTATAAATTATACGTTGAATTGATTTAAATGAATTTAGGTATAGGCATATATTGGATCTTGTAGTAGGACACAGGCTACTTTTTGTCGCGACGTATACATGGGCAGAGCCGCGTGCAAAAGCTATTAATTAAGTATAAAAAGTTGTTATCAGTAGTTGGCTTTTGTGTACATCTTATTAGATGAAATTATTAAATGAATCAGTAAATAGAATTAATCGAAGACTTTCAATGATTAATTGTTCTGATCCTAATACACCACTATTATATATTATTATTATTATTATTAGTCAATTGGGTCTAATTAGGTTAGTCAAATATGTATAAAGGTTAGTCTATTCAAAACCTTAAGTTAATTTTCAAAGGAACAAATGTTTGAAATATATATTTTTATTTTACAGTTCCTCTCTGTGTGTTCAAGTATTAAGTGTTAAGTTAAAAAGTTACTGTCATGTTTGAAACTTACAACTCGTAACATTCTTTTGATTATTCTTTCACTTTTGTTATAAATATGGTTTGCAGAAGTATGTACCACTAAAAGACTTACGGAGTGACCTCTTTATTATAATATATATAAATTAGTGTGTGAACGCACAGTTAGATGTGATTACACTTACATAAGGCGCTGAGGTGACCTTTCGCAGAGGATGCTATGGCACCTTACGCTGCGCGCCGTTGCGCAACAAGTCCGCGATGTTATCGTTCACCCCACTGCCTCCCACGTCTTACCACATATCCACACTCACATCTTACGCATGAGAATCTAGAATGATTGGATTTTTACCGGACAGTTAAGTACTAAGTACACTCGAGAGCAATTAATACAGGTCACTTTAAGAAGAAAGTAAAAATATCAAGCTAATAGTGCTATCTTAGTGAATTTCAATGCTCCTAAAATTAAAGTGGGTATTAAATTTTTTATTCACTAAATATATAAAACGTAAATAAAAACCTAACCAAAATCTAAAACAAAAACTCAAAATTGTTAATAATTTTAATCATTTGTATCTGATTCTATAGAAAACATATATTTTTTTTTAAGATAAGCTATGTGGTTTATCGTAAATCTATCCAACGCGAGATCCTAATATTAAAGCGATACGAATAAACCACTGTTTGTATTTTTATTATTAGTTAGAATTAAACATATTCAACTATGTTGAATCTCGGTTTGTGTAAGTTCTCACCGATTAAGATCATTTTCACAACATAAGTATATTATGTTCCTGTGTGATTTGTGGTTTATAACAATCATGGCACGTCGTTAATGGCATATACTCGTAACTATACTGAAAGCTATTAGAGCGGAACAGTAACCTTAATGCGAGGGAAACCGCTAATAGTTCATGTATCACATTTCATGTCATAGTCTAGGAAACTACAACATTGTCAAAGAAATTATCAAGGTAGTAGAGCCACGCTGATTTCAGCACGGTTGGGCCGGCTCGACCGGGGCGGTACTACCCTCGCACAGAAAATCAACGTAAAATGACAGCGATCATGCTGTCGTGTTTCGTTGGTGAGTGCGAGACCGGAGGCCCAATGATGCGGAAGCATCACTAGCCCGCCATGGTGTGGGTCACCATGCTGCATTGTTGCATTGTCTGCATTCGCAGTATGGTGACCACCACTCTTGGATTCTACTCATGCTTTCCATCAAGCAGAGTAGAGTCATTTTGGCAGGGTCAAACATAAAAAAAAAAACTACAATTTGATTGAAACGCCAATTCAAGGTAAAAACGGTGCATATGAACTATTAGGCCACTTCACTATTCCCGTACCTTTTAATCTATCCTAACTTTTGCTTTGTTTTTTTGTTGGGTATTTACGCTTTAAGTATAATTCTAACTGAAAATATTATCATTCACCAGAAAAAGAGTACTTAGTATATATATACTAAGTATAGAAATGCACAAATGTTAGCGATGGAGACACATTTCCTTTAATTAAATAAAAATGACACTTTTTTTTTTCTTTTTTAATACAAAAACTCCCGCATTAGGAATATATTCCTGTGTCGCATGGATCACAGAAACACTCAGCGCAGTAGAAAACAGCGTGGTGACAGCTTAAAACATTAGTCCAACAGTGTAGTCAATTCATCTATATATGGATGGTCAATTTGCAAAACACAAACTATATAAAGAAAAAGAAACAAATCACTAGTAACGTGTGATATAAATTCCACTTAAATATCAATTCAGTACATCAAACAGCATTTTTAACGATCTTATATAATCACTGTGGGTGTATCCTAACTTGGAGAGAAACCATTATTTAACTGAGTTCGTATCTAGTTTGAATGTTATGCATTTGAGATGTGTAAATCGGAAATGAATCGCGGCAATATATCACATCGTATTTGGTTTATTTTGAAGAACATAATATAAGATCTTAATCACATGAACTTGAATATTCATTAAATGGCCTTGTTTCATAAACCTAAACCGTAATAGACGGGTAAAAAAAATTCAGTACATTTTTTTATATATACATATTATAGCTGAGCCAAAATGACTCTGCTCTGTCTCATGGAAGCATGAGCAGATTCCAAGAGTGGTGGTCACAATCCTCATTGCGAATGAGGACATTGCAGCATGATGAGCCACACTATGGCCGCCTAGTGAGATGCTTATTTACGCTCCGCTTAAAGGACCCGGGATCATAGTGGGAGGGAAACACGTGCGCTGGAAGTCAGTTCCAGGTTTCGACCGCTCGGCACAGAAAAGAGGAACCGAAGCGATGAGTACTAGATCGTATGTCTACCACTCTGAAGCGGTGACTTCCAAGACCGGCACGTGTTGTTCTGTAGAGGAAGGGGCAGGGGTGACCAGTTGGAAGAGCTCTTCAGAACACTCTCCGTGATACAGGTGATAGAGTACTACCATAGAGACGACATCTCTACGCAACTGCAGGGGCTCAAGGGACTCGGCGCCTTCGGTACTGTTTACAATGTTTTGTACGGTACTGTTTACAATTATACCCTTGAGCAGTTGATATAGGGATCCTTTGATAGGAATAGGATGCATTATACCGCATCTGGCCTATGTTTTACCGAACATACAGCGGTCATTACCATGACCGAGTTTTTTTTTATTATTAGTTTAATTCTGAACAATTAATTAAGTCATTTACAACGGTAAATATACACTTTGAATATTATAAAATTAACAGCAATCAATTTTCTTAATCAAAAGTTATTTGGTTAGCAAAAATAACTCTACTCATCCACGGTTCGCAATATTCATAAACGTGTTACACACACTATCTTTCGTAACGAGATAGGTTTAATTTTAATTGCTTCGAATAACTGACACTTCGTCTCGATCACATTAGTCAAAGTCGATACGCAAATTATCAATTTTCTTGCTATATGATAGATCATCATCAGTCTATCGCAGTCCACTGCTGGACATGTGCCTCTCCAATTGCACGATTGCACTTAGTTCGATCCTCGGCTTCTCGCATCCAGCTCCTGCCAGCCGTCTTGCGCAGATCGTCACTCCACCTGGCCTGTAGACGTCATAATATGATAGATCAAACGTGTTAATACCAAATCAAAAAATAGTTAAGGTCAAAGTAAGAAGGTAGTAGAGCCATTTTTGTGTGAAAATCTTAATGCGGTTCACAGAATTGATCTACTTACCAAGTTTTCAATATTACAGTTCTATAGTTCCGGCAAAAAGTGGCTGTGACATACTGACAGACAGACAGACATGACGAATCCATAAGGGTTCCGTTTTTTGGCATTTGGCTACGGAACCCTAAAACAATCATTAATTTGCCTGGAGACTTTTTTTCTAGGAATTCTAGGAACGTATAAAAATCTGACCTTGAAATCCATGTTCTACATTTTATACTTTTCTTCTTCTTCTTTGACGATTAAAGTTACTTACGCAATTCAAGTTTTTTTTACATATTATTTCCAATTACCAATGAGTCTCCAAATTTTTGTGTTAAGCACTATTAGTTATACTGCTTGAGTGACTGTGTCAGATCATAGTGCACAATAAATATTTTTTAAATGAAATTCCAAACACTTCTAACAGTAGGTATCATATAACGGTTCATCAAACATAGCGATGCCAGTGCTTTTTTGAATTTAGAATTTGATTTTACTTGTTTCTGTTTTTAAATTAATTCGTTATCAAATTAGAAATTGGTGAGTTGGCCAGACTATTTCCTAACCATAGACAGGATAGAAGGAAGTGAAAGAACGTGTTGTATGTAATCGTAGAACTGTATGTAGCGGAACGACTAGACTTGTAATTAAATTTTATAATAGCGGAAATTTAATAGCACCATTTGAACAATAATAATACCATGCACGTAATAAATTGCAGTAAGATCTCTTCTATTTATGTTGTTATTTATTGTGTTAGAAATAGTAGGACTAATTAAACAGCTACAGCTTACAGTTAATTAAAAGGCGTAAATTTAAAACAAAATGCACCTAATTATGTTGTCAGAACTTAAATTTACTTATTTTTTGTACCTATTCCTACTAATATTTTAAATACGAAAGGACTCCGTCTATGACGACGGACGGGGCACTGGCAACCAAAACATCCCCGTTAGTGGCAATAAGATCACCAATTATTATCTAGGAATGTGGGACCAAAACACCCAAAAGTGGGCGTTTAGTATGCCTCTGCCTACCCTTTAGGAATAACAGGCGTTTTTATCTATACAAATAAATAAAATTGGAGTGTCTGTTTGTAATATTAAAATAACCGTTTTTTACTAAATGCATATGTATGTATACACGGTACATATGCCAAAAATGTAGTTAAAAAAATTTTTGTCTGTCTGTCTGTCTGTCTGTCTGTTTGTTCCGGGTAATCTCTGGAACGGCTTGACCGATTTTGACGGGACTTTCACTGGCAGGTAGCTGATGATCCGGGGAGTAACTTAGGCTATTTTTTTAAGACTAACTTTGTCCCGCGGCGTTACTCGCGGTACAACAATAGCTGCGGGTAACACCGCGGGGTTCAGCTAGTCTATGTATATAACTAATTCTGACGGTTGAACCGCTTATACGGTTTAAATGACTAACAATACGCTTGATAAAGTATTCTTCTTCAGGGCAAGTTGTTACTGTGATAATCGTCATAGGTGTCACTGCTAAAAGCTAATATTAGATAATGAGTTATACGTTTTGGTTATGTCTAACAAAAAAAAAATGTGTTATTCATTTTAGAGATAGCTAACTAGCAATCAGCCCCGGATTCGCACGGGCTCTTTACGGAACATAATCATAATATAACCCATGTTACCCCGAGAAGATGTGAGGTTTAAATGTTTCCGACGTCTGCAACAAATATCGTTATATGTTAGCCATTATACCCAAAAACTTAACAAATCATATACGAGGACCTTCCTTAAGAAACACTCTATCTATTGGTAAAAACTGCATCAAAATCCGTGCAATAGCTTTTGAGTTTATCTCGAACAGACAGACAGACGCGGTGGAGGACTTTGTTTTATAATATGTAGTGATGTTGGCAAACACGAGATTATGTTGTAAAATTTGCTGCTAAGTCAGTGTTTGTGTAAGAAAATCACATACTCGTAAACGAAACTGTTATTTAAATAGATAAAGCTTCGCTTGTGAAACATGATAATTGAAATCTCTATTACCAGATTCTATTTTTAAGCGTTAACTTTGAGATCTTATTTCAAATTTGTGACCAGATCACCGTTTGCTCAATAATCTTAAAACCTACACTTCTCTTGACATCTTTTGCAGTAATATATAAATATTTAGCAAAACTAGGTCCCATGTCAGCGCTCTTTGATATGTACCTGGTTTATTCAACATTCACTAGGATTAGCAACATGGTTCGTGACACTAGTTATATGATGCAACGAACTCGTCTCATTAACTGCCTTTTGCCAACACTCCGTCGAGTTGCTGCATGTTTACTTCAAGTAGTTATTTACAATTTGTACAATAGTTGCCTTGGACGATGAGAATTACCCTATCGAGCCATCAAACTTGGCCCAAAGTCAAAGGATTGTGAATGCGGCCATTATTTACTATCAACGAAGAATCTACTTAAATAAGCAGTTGTTTTTTTTATTAATTATTACCTATTCGTAATTTCGTTATGTCCGCGTAAGTTGAGAATGGAATTATTCAAGTTGTTTTTTTTGTCAGATTTAAAACCACATGCCATATTACATGTCTGCAGGGTAATTTAAAACTAACGATGAAATAATGTAATGACATAATTCAAAATTTTGAATGAGCTGTGTGATTTATAATTTCGTTATGTAATAAAACACAAGTGAAACCTATACATACATATATATTTAACTTTTTCGTACATCATACACGTTGTAGTAGAGTAGAGCTGCAAAAAATGCTGTATTCAAAAACTTTGGATGTTCTGTGAATACCTACTAATTGTTTTCACAGAACATATACAGTTCTTTCATTCATCTCAAATCTGTATGTTACAAATGAAAATAATCTTATGTTGTAACCACTATTTTTCTTACATTACATTTGTTTTTTTTTTGTGAAACTTTAAGAGAAAGTGACAAATTAACAAACAAGTTAAATATCCGCTAACCAGCATATCTACGACACGAGAGGTTCACGCGTGATGTCGTGACCAAGCCAAATAGGGATTCATTTTTATATATATAGGTATTAGTACCTAAGTTGGATTCACCACTAAACTTTTCAATAAGCATAGTTCACAGTGAATCAAACTTTGAAAACTGTAGGTATAGCGCAGTAGCAGTGACAACATTTCCGCTTAAAGGGAGAATCAAGATATTTGCTAATTTATTATTTGAAAGACTTTGTTTCAGTATTTAAATATGATGTTTATGTACAAGCAATATAACATAAATTGAAAAATTACATGATGGCAATCAAGTCATATTAGCAAATTAAAATAAATCAGTTTAGTTAAACCTCAATAAATCACGATTGTAATTCGACCAGAGACGTTTATAAATTTTAATTACTAACAAATATGAGTTTAAACACTTTTTTTCCTCCGAGACTTTTCCCAATTAGGTTAGAGTCGGCTTAAAACCTATTACGATACGGCTGACACATCATGAACTGAATTGTCTAGGATTTTTAGCTACGAGCCCACCCCATTAAACTCATTATTTTTTAAATTAAGATATTGAACCCATTATCAATTTTTTGAAAAAGCTCATGAGGTCAATGTTTAAATTTTGTTTTACTATCGTAGAGAAATAAAGTAGATACATTTAAAATGTTTAAATGCAAAAAGCCGATGAGCGCAGTTTCAATATTCTATGAGAATTTTTGACTGAAACAAATGTTCCAGCCCGATTTAAACATTGTTATAATAAACTTGAAAATGGTCTTGAGATGACCTTAAAAACACAATGATAAGGTCGTTGTAAGATTACGGTCTGCAACAGTAATTGCTATTCGGTTTATTGCTGGTCTCGTGGTGATCTACGATGTCAAAGGATACATTAATATACACACATTCAAAGTCCTCATCGCTCTAAGTTCTTTATTACATGATGTTTTTGTGTACAATCTAAAGTAATCTAGTCATTTTCTGTTTTAAAAACAGGGGGAGCCGTACGTTTCAACTGTAAAGGACGCATCCTAGGCGCTTACTATGCAGACGCAAAATCTGGTTGTAAGGCATTCCACGTTTGCGTTCGCGTTGCTGGAGGTGGTATTCGAGACTTCAGATTCTTCTGTCCACCTGGCACTTTGTTCCATCAAGAAGCTCAGACGTGTACCGACTGGGGAGATGACGACCCATTGGCCTGTCCCGCGGATATCTACGACGGTCAGTTTGATCTGTACAGGATCGGATCCGGTGAGCCCGCTTTGCTACTCTGCCATCCCAAAACTAAAAGGCACTTATATTACTTAAAAGCTGCCTGAAGTTAAGGGAAGGCAGTACTAACCCAACACTCACAAATATATTAGATATATCTAAAGTAATTAAATATTATGGGTTAAATTACGACAGCAAAAAGTCTGTGTGACCCACAAGTCGTTACTTCATTAATCCCATTGTTGTAATATTCAAATTTCAAAAACTGACATTGATGAAGGTCGATAAATATTATAAAAGTAAAATCTTTATCTAATATTATGTAATGATTGTTATATCATTCATAATTATTGCATATTACAGTAAGTGGAGGTGAATTTAACGTACAGCACAAAGTTTGTGAGTGTTGCTATTTAGTAGCTATGCATTTATGTTGCAATTGTAATTAAAAGCTTAAAACTGCCGTTCTATTTAGATATGTTAAAAACTGATGGGTATTTGATCAATGATATATATGTTTGACACAATTTTTATACATTGTCAAATCCATTATAATATAAATTCGAAAGCAATTTTGTCTGCCTGTCTGTTAAGCTTCACTAGCTTTAATGAAATTTGGCATAGAGACACTTAGATTTAAGGAAGGACATAGGCTACTCTGACTAAATTTAATTTGTAATTATTGATATTAATGGGAATTAATGTCAAATACTTGAGATTAGTGTCAACAAACTCTTCCAGCGTATAGTGTTTATAAGAGACGGTGACAAATGAATTGAGAATACGTTCAAGGAAAGCTAGCATTGGTTTAATAATTATTTTTAATATTTATGGTCCCAATTTGTATTTAATGTTCATCGTAAAAACATATTTTTTTATATAAAAATAGGCTTTATATATTTTTCTTATATACATTTGCACACGAGTTAAAACTATACAATACTTTACCTACTTACATCTATACATAAAAGCAGAAATATGAGCATTTCAAATACTGTGTACAGTTTATATACTATGTATCTATTGAAACGTAAAATTTAAACAAATGCAGAAATTAACACTTGAGGACAGAATACCAATAAAATGCATTTCTAGGCAACTGAACTGTAACCGCTTTAAAAGTAGTCATAAAAAGTCATGTACAAGAACAGGAACGCTTCAGCCAAATATGCTTACCATTTGCAGCTTTAACTGTATGTATGTTGAATAAGGTGATTAGGTTATACAATAATACCATGTGTGTGAGAGACTCGGGAGATGAAGCTTTTACCGATATTTACTTTCCTGGTACTATCACTAACATATCAATTAATCAATCTGACAATAACTCGTTGTTTTTCTGTGATAGGATTCGACACCAAGAAATTGACAGGAAATCGAGATGAAGAAGCCGAGTTCGGTCTTCAACGAGCGGAGACCGGTGATCGTCGCTTAAGTCAGAATAACGTCGCTTCTAATCGACCTGACTCTGATCTACGAGCTGCACATTCTTCAGATTTCTTTAGTGGACAACGCGACCGCGGTCGTGATGAGTCCTCCCCTACGGCACCGCCCGTATCCCCCTCTCCCTCTTCACAAATATACTCAAGACAGTCTTTTAGAAGACCCACTAGTGCACGCACGTCCCCAACCACTCAGTACACCATTCCCGCCTCAACTCCTTCACCGCAGCCCTCCAAACGACCACGGTACGAAGGAGGTACCAAACGGAAACTTGTGAGAAAGCGCCCCATCTATGTACCTACAAAAGCAACTGTAACGCCAGTACCACCTGTCTCAGTGCCACAGCAGAATTACCCCGAGCAACAGCAGCAACCGCAACAAAACTATAACCAACAACAAAATTATAACTCTAATCAAAATGCTAACCCGCAACAAAATTTTAATTTACAGAAAAATTATAATAACGCTCAACCCAACTTTAACCGTCGTGTTCCCTCTCAGAATAAACAATTTTACACTACAACACCGGATGTACCTCCACAATACCAAGAATACAAAGATGAATATGTGGAAGTTAGTCGAGTAACACCTAAACAAAATCGATTCTACGAAAAAAGTGTGTCCTCCACATCTTTTCCCCAAACAACTAACTCTCAAAGGTATAATAAGAATGATGGCCTTAAAGAACTGCATAATTATGATTCACAATCAACTCCAGGAATTAACGTACAAAAAGAAACTGGACCTCTCAATGTCATAAATAACTTCAATGTAGTAGACGTACCAAGAGATTCCGAATTTCAGCGAGCTAAAAATTCTAATTTCAATAATGCTAGAGACTCTCCTGCAACTACTGATTACAGCGTTTCAACGAGAAATTTCCCCACTACCACAGTTGCTTATAAAAATTATAATAGCGTCTCCTACGAACCGGAAAAAGCCAACTATGTACCTTACTCGAAACAAAATAATTTTAATAACAACTATCCTACAACTACTTTTGCCCCCATAACGACTATATACACAACATCTCGTCCTGAACCTCCACCTAATTTAAACACCGTAGCATACAACACTAACATTGGCTTTAACGCACAAACGAATAACTACGCTGAGAGCGGCGAGGATGACGGTCAATATCATCCGCCAGAGGGCGAAGACGACGGACTATATAGACCTGATGTTTATGACCGAGAACTCTTGTCAGGTGCTCACTCCTTAAACATAGCCGCCAGCGGTAACAGGCTCCCAGAAGATCGTAAAAAATACTCTAAAACCCAATCGCCACAGAAATCAGTAGCACAGACCGCAGCTCCTAGGCCGTTTAAGCCCGCACCCACACCAACCATACCACCAACAACTAGAGCACAGGAGCCTATTTATACGACAACTCAACTGCCACAGACTGTGAACACGCAGCGAACCTTTGACTACTTTCAAACTTACACGACGACATCGCGGCCATCAGACTACTTAGGAAGTGGACAAACATTCGCGCCAGCTAACGAACAACCAGCCAGACAAACAACAACAGCCGTACCCCGAGTGAAAGAAACGAGACCACCACGACCTGTAACACGTGCGCCTGCCCCGGCAACGCAGTCTACGGTGGCCCCTACCACGCCGCCAAGGCCACCTCATTTCGCACAGCCGGTTAACAAAAAGGAAGACAGCAGTTATGACTATGCATATTACGATTCAGACCCAGGATTCTCAGAGTATGATCAAATCGAAGAATTTGGAAAAACTAATAAGAAGAAGAGATCGTAACTGTTAATGAATTACGTTAAACCACTGCCATTAAATTAGTCGCCTCTTTAGTGCAGTAACTAGATGAAACTAGACTTTGTAAAATTGTAGTACCTATCCGCAACGAAGGAATAGTTTCATTTGGTTTTAACGAATAATTTGTAGGTTTAAATTACATGATATTTAAGATGATAATAGTAACTTGTATTTAAATAGTCAATCCGACCTTCAAAGTACATCTTTTGTAAATAAAACTGATGATATTTAATATAATAGTGACATACAAATATTGATAATATTCTATACAAATGTACCTTACTAAATCTAAAGAGGCTTACCTGTAGTTACCCTAAATTATTTGTGATATTATTATTGATGTTTCTATTGGTATAAGTTGTTTGTTACTATGTAAGTATTTACAAACTACCCACAATGAATTAAAGCAAGTTAGTTTAACTTGTGCTTGCTGACAGTGGTATTTCATGATGTAGATTCTATTTAGGTTCCATAGAAAGTAAGTTAAGACGATAGATTGTAAAATATTTCATTGTAAATAAAGTTTTCTTAATAAAGAAGTGCTTGTGTAATTTGTGTCACTTGGCAAAGTACGTGGGAACTAGTGAACAATTTAGACGTTTAGCTGAGCAGTGCACATAACATGCAGGCAAACAATACAACACTTTCGACACCGGTGTGACGATACGATAATGATCTGCATTGGTATGCTAAGTCACAATATAATATGCCAACAAAAGGGTTGCAATGGTCCAAAGGTTAAGAAAGAACATGATGTTTTATTTATCACTAGCTGCCCTGACTTCGTTCTGTTGATATTATCGGCAGGTGTTTTAATTTAGTCTATGATTTGTATGGGAAAACAAAACTGTTGTTTTTTTTTCTCTTCATAAGAACCTTCTTTGTGCCTTAAAGAAAATAAAAGTAAATCGATAGCAACACATTTGATCATTCATTTCTATTTATATAGATAATAATTGCTCAAAATATAATAATGTTATTATTATATGTATTCGTTATAATAAATAGAAACAGTAAAATATTTGACATACATTATGTACAATCTTACAATGATAATGCTTTCCTTTACTTCTGGCGTATGATTTTTATGATAGGTGTTGTGAGGGTCACATATTACATAGTTGAAAAAAAAAACATGCTGATTTTGTAAACGTAGATATAGTAAATGGCCAATTCCAGTTACCATAATTATGAATCTAGTACTTAGGTTGTGGAGTTCACATGCCAGGCAATATGCGTCAAACATCGAAGTTCAACCATTATCATTATTTACTTGGGTTCATTATTCATATTATAACCGACTACGGCGAAGCCAAAAGGTAAATTAATAGTTAGTTATAGTTAGAATAGTTTTGGCAGTCTTATGCATATTTGTATGTTCTACCGCAGTGCCTAAACTATCGAACTGATTTTAACTCATTCAAATCTATTGACACCTGTCAATAGATTGGTAATGATGACCCAGTGACATATGGTATTTAAATTTTATCAAAAGTTTCACGTAGCCGGGTTATAGCTGTGTAATCTTTTTATTGTCAAATTTATAAGCAACTAGAACACACACATATAAAAATATTTTTCTTATCCGAGAAAAAGCTTTCCGATTCATCTTAGTGCTAACTTAAAAAAAAAACTGTTCGTTATGATGTACAAATAATGCAAATAATTTAACAGTTTGCACTAAGTTTAATTAATTAGTATTTACGACTTCTGCTTAAAATGTTAATGCTTAAGGTAATTTTCCCTTTTATAACACAATCAGATTACACCAAAATCTTATATCAAACGCCTAACCATATCTTCATGTCGTAGATTAATGTTCTTTTGCTATCGATGGAGTTACTAATAAAAAAAAAAATATAATGTATCCTACGTATTCGTATAAAAAACAATTGCTGTTCGTTTGTCTAGCTAAAACTCGAGAACGGCTGGGCCGATTTAGCTGATTTGGTTTTGAAATGTTTGTCGTAGTCCAGGGAAGATTAAAACGGTGAAAAATTAAAAATAACTTGAAAATCCAAATGTCACGTGTACGAAGTAGCGGGCACAGCTAGTTGACCAATACATATTTGTACGAAAACCACTTCCAAAAGTTTCATTTTATCTTTACTACATTACATAAATACCTGCAGCATTTAAGTAGAGAAGTGTACTCCGGCAGCCAAGATAATATTTTTAATTTGTGTTTTAAGTGGTACCAGTGCACACGTAGACTATTAAGTGAATTTAGATACTAATTTTCAATTCCATTTTTTTGATTATATTTATAGACTAAGGTATTTTTAAAACCTTTAACCTCTTTAGGAAGGAGGTCTTAATATACTCCGACATTTAGTTTTAATAAAAAAAATATTCAAGTATTTACCTACTTAACTAAGACAGTAAAATACCCAAAGATTTTCTAAATAAAATCTATTAGTATAAATATTTTAGTATTATTTAAAAAACTATATTAGCTTTATACGCCAAAGAAAACACAATTTCAATTGAATCCTTATGGCATCGCCATCTGTTGAGGGACAAGTTAAGTTATGTTAAATTCATTTTTGTCTATTTTAAATATTCCTCAGCTTCAGAACATAAAAGCTTTGGATTGTCACGTGTTATGTTTATTCATCCTATCTTTCTTTTTATATATTTACCAATAGACAAATATGTGTATAATGTTTAAGAATACTTAATGTATAGAAAGAAATTTAACTGCTACTCATCAATAGATGTCACTACTATCAGAAAATAAAAACGCATTGACTGCCTCGTTGGTCTTGCGGTTGGCGTATGCGACTGCTGATCGTGAGGTCTCGGGTTCGATTCCCTGGTCGGACCAAATGTTTGTATGATCTACAAATATTTGTTTCGGAGTTTGGGTGTATTCTATGTATAAAATGTATGTATTTACAAAAAAAAAGCATATATGTATTCGTATCAGTTGTCTAGTACCCATAACACAAGCTCTGCTTAGCTTGGGACTAGATGGCGTTGTGTGATAGATGTCCGAAATATTTATTATTATTTATTATTATTATTATTTAAACGGCAAAGTGGGTCATGATACTCATGATTCAAGTTTGTAGTAGTGTAGTGTATGACTGATAGCACTATAAAAACCCGAAGTATGATTTTCATTTTCATAAACCATTTATTTGGATACATTTTAATTAAAAATATGAAAACATGTGCTTTTTGTAAACCGTGCAAGTTAATTCCAACTATTTTGAACAGGCACCCTGAAGGTGATGAGCGCAACTCTCATCTCATCTCACTCTATGGTGGTTTATGACAGCGGAGCTCTGTGTTTCACGCTTTATCTGAGGTTTCACGTGCACTTGACGGGGGATTGCAGGGGCCCGGCCAAGGCCAAAAACAACAAAGACTAAGACTTGCCACCCTTTTCTCGAACCTTTTATACCTCTGGTAACTTCGTCGTGGATAGAGTTCCTTTCAGCAGTAATATAGTGATAAATAATTTGCCAAATTATACATGTAGTTAGAAAAAAACTATTGTAAATAAGGTACCTTTATTTTGGTCCTAAAGGGACTTTTAGCATAATACTTGAACTATGATTGAAAGTTATACAGGCCTTTCTTGTCTTTGTTTCGATGTGACTCGCCCAGTTCGATTTGTTGTCAAGAATAAAGCCCAGATATTACTTAAGTTGACAGGGAGAGATTGGTGTTGAATAATTATGGTACTTTTAGCTCTTATAACTTCCATTTGTTGGTGTAGAGGATGAATTATGTATTTTTCATAATTATTAGGGAGCCTAGGAGGTCACCCTTGTTTAGGATATTCTTTATTTTCGCTGCTTGGTTAGTCGAGTTCTTACTACGACAGAAATTACGTCAGGCCTCCGTTCTCCGCAATGCTGCCTTATAATCATCCCAGTCCTCTATGCTCCATGGTGGAATTATTAGCTTGGTTAATCAATAATTATATGTAATGTTCTGTCCAGGATTTTTTAGAAAATCCATTTGTAACATATTTTATACTTTACGAAATTTATAATAAAAAAGGTTTTATTCTATTATCAGCTCGGTGCCGGTCGATCTTAAGTCTATAGCAGTCTATAGTATCTATAGTGTCGATAATAACGTTGAGCTTTTTTATTTCCTGTCTAAAATGGCATAATCAATCAATTTTAACCTCTAAAATGTCCAACGCCATCTCACGGCCGCCGTGACACTCTAGCAACTGCGCGGCGCTTATCGCAGTAAAAAGTAGTCTATATCCTTTCTCAAGAATCAAAGTATTCCAAATTTCATTGTAATCGGTGCAGCGGTTTGGCCGTGAAAGCAGGTCAGACAGACAGAGCTACTTTCTCATTTATAATATAGGTATGAAAGTATGGATGGACGATCATTTCTGATCTTAACTCTTATTAAATGTGTATTGTAATGCTTTGTCCATGATTAATTAAGTAACAACATCAGCGACACCGTTGAAGCCCGTGTAATTCCTCAAATTTCATACAAAACATCCCTGAATGTAAGCTGGTTTTTTCTGTCTTTTCATTTTTTTACATAGTAAATGCGTCTTTACGTATTTACTATATCAAAAATTACAAAGACCTAATGTCTCTTTATTCTATTTTTATATAATAAAGAAACATTTTACTTCTACAGATTGATACTAGTCGTCATGTTACGAGTGGAAAATATGATTGTGTCTAGAATTAGAGTATCAGCTGTAAACATATTGCGGTTCTGATATACTAGGTACCTCAACCATAAAGAAAGCTTCTTGAAAACCAATGAAGAGCAGCAAATAGGCAGACCTCAAGCCAGAAAGTTTGCCAAAGAAAAGTACTCAAAAATACTTCGAAGAAATGTTTATGTTTCCAACTTGGTTATGTCAATTTATAGAATTTGCGATCATTATTTTTGCCATTTAGTCCGAGATCCCCGGAACAAATTTCACAAGTTATTACTACCAAGCTTATTTTTCGTGAGTGGCTTCATTTTGATGAGGGTCATCTTTTACCTTACAAAAGCTTTCAATTGTGTTAGCTACCCGTTAGCTTACACAATTGAAAGTTTTTGTTTGCTGTTGAAAGTTCAATTGCTAGCAGGGAATAAAAATCGAAGCGTAGGACCGGGATAACGTATCACGCAAGTTGGACAATGTGCCTGTTACTATTGGTTAGTATCATTTTATCGTTATCGATAAATGTTGGAAGGTCAAACCATACAGTTTGTAGGATATTTTTTTTTCTAGTTAATAATAATGTTAGTTAATATTTATATAATTTAACAGCTACAAAAGGCTTGATCTTCCGCATTAGATTCATCATCATAGCTTCCCCCTTTAACATTACATTTTAAAATTTATGCTGGAGTCTTCTAATCACGTTACAATTTAACATTAAATATTTGAAGTACCTATCCATTCTATTTATGATCATTTAAATTTTCAAGGCATTTTAGACTACACCTTCTTTGTAGTAATAAACTACAAAGAAGGCAAAGAAAAAACACAAGTAAACATAAATTCTCTTTTTATTAACTTAAGTATCACAAAGTACAAATGTAAGTTTACCCTTTCACATATGTTTATATTTACAAAGTGTTGACGAATAACATTAAATACACCAATCGCCTAACTGATGTATACAGTAACGATGTCTAAAATAATGTAGACATCTTTGTTTACAAATTATTTTGTGTTCCCTTAAGTTATATATGTACATGTCTCGTACACACAAGTCGGTGAGCACGTTGCAACGTACAGCGTGGTATTAAAACTAAAACATTAACAATCAAAACAACCTTTTATGCAAAAAAGAAGACAAACATCATGATAAAAATTGTGTCAAATTAATAATCACTAAATCGACGTACACTAACAAAATCATTTAATACTTTCAAGTACATTCCCGTTTTCATTTTGATTAAAATATAATTAATATCATTTGATTTAACTTCTCAACATTTTTAGAGAGCAACACTAATTTAAACCATTGCCGGTAAGTGTTGCCAGTAATATATTAGTAATTTAGTTTCATTTATTAGATCTCAATAATTATTCTGGAATTACTCTTAATCATTATTCATTATAAAAATTTGGCACATAATTAAAACATGTTATTTGAATGTACCAAAAGCGGTAGGTATATGCAATTGTCTATGGCTAACAAATGTTATGAATAAGATGATCATATCCTTAAAAGTTGAGCTTTTTTCAATGACAGAGTTTATCGAACTTGTAATGACATAATTTTTTACTTCAACTCTTGTTAACAGAATTCAAGTGTTTGTCGTCGGTCATTAGGAGATAATTTGATGTATTACATACTCCTTTACTACTGAGGTCCTTCAATGTATTCGACTTTTTTTGCAAATTTGGCTAGTTAATGCGTAGTATGAGGAAAAGTCACGAATATTTACCTAACTAATAACAGCTAGATGTTACATGTACCCATACCTTGTTAGGACAATTATGTACTCAGGCGGTTTGTGCAAACACTGGAAAATGTATTATAACGGCAATGGCGGATATCTCGACTGACGTAACATTACATATTTAGAAAACTAATGATGTTTGCTTTCTACGGACATCATACACAGACATATCGCAAAAGCACAAAGTGTATTCGAACTACATCGAAATTGCTAGAAATTAATTGAATGATATATTTTTTGTAATAAAACTCAGAGAATTGAGTAATGTTCAAGTCTCTTAGTTTTTATTACGAGAACGATTTATCAAAAGGTACATTGCACCTACGACAATCCACTTACCTATGAAATCCACGAACTAATTAGTATTATTGTCACACTCAAAAACAATTATATATATACCATAAAAACAAATTGAACTTCTGTTTAAACATCGAACGTTTTATTTGAAATTAACATTTCGTTTTGGTCAAAGAAATATAAAAATATTTCCACTGAGATAAAAAAAACTTTGAAATAGCGTTGATCGGAAAAACCAATTTCATCGTTTAGTTTTTCACTAAATAAGAAAATGGCTCCCTTCTCGTATTAAGCACTCGTAGTCCACTTCTCGCATTTGAACTTATACATTGGGTTGAATAAATTACATCTACTATTCCTAAGTCTACAAATATGTACCCTTACATTTATACGTAACTTAGCCTTAGTTGAGCTTAATATCCATATCATATCGGATTTGTGGCGATGACCGAGATTCCTGATATAGTAACTGATTTTAAGAAAACAGTTAACATAAAATAAACTAAAACACCTGTGTTTTGTATCGTACAGTTTTCAGTGTACTTATAAAAAAGAATGTAGAAAATTACTTCTAACATTGGCACAACATCAGATTTAATTTTCTACACGCAAACAAACGCTCTCGGGTGTTTTGGTGTTGCTCCTCAGTTAGCTACATCTTAAAATACGAAGCTAAGAGTAGTTATTGACTTTGCGTTGAAATCACTTTAACAAAATCGTAGTTTTATGATAAGTAGTAAGTCGATTAAGAAGTCTCTGTTTAACGAAACGAATATTCGTGAAACGATATTCACGTTCATCGTACCGAGATTCACTATTGTAAACAAAATATGGCATTTCGTTTCACTGCGAAGCCACGGCACCAGCCATTCTTTGCCGAACATCGCCTAATGCTGATCCATTTCCAAAACCGTTTAGAAGCGGTAGCATTCTTTCTTTTGTCTCCATCTTCACCCTGTCTGTTTCTGCTTTCACTTTGGCTTTGTTTTTCTGAAAAACAATTAATATTATTTACGTGTAATCACATACATTAGCATAGTTATCATATAAATTTCATCTAATACCTATCCTTTTTTTCTAATCTTGTACAATAAAAAAACTTGAGAAATGTCAAGGGACACCCGGATGGAACGAAGTTTACTGTCAGGATTCATTATTTTTATTATTTTTATTATTTATTATGTACAAAAAACCTGTATATACTCAACAAAAATAATCGACGCGACACCACACTGTTCGATGCGAAATAGAAATTAAAATATCTGGCTTGCTTTCTGTAAGAGAGAGAGGGAGAGACACACAGAGAAACGTGCGCACGCCGCACGGCTTACAATAGCTTACTGTAGCAAAAAGTGTCGCTACAAGTTTTCGTGAGATTTTTTTCCGTCTAGCCCCCTTTCACAACGCGCGATAAGTAACTTCGTTCCAATATAATTCAATTTAAAAGTAAACGAACGTTTCTTTGTAGCAACATAAAATGAAATTGTGCGTTTTCTACTATTCCTAATACACTTTGTTTTATTTGTACTTGATTTTAACTTTTGAAGTTATAAAATTTTATGTATGAAGTAATTTTTAACATCTAGTTTTCATCATTTTAACTGGGGCACTACAAAAAATAACTAGTAATGCAGTCTACACTTAAGTAAAATTTTGTAATTGAGAAAATACTTTGAGCTGTGTTTTACAAATCAACTTACCTTGACTTTCTTGAGGTAAGCCTGTTTGTAAAAGTCTGAGAATAGGTAGTAGAAGAGAACGGCGTGCATGCCGATCCACCAGACGAAGGCACGAGGGTAGTCGCAGTCAACGAACAGCAGTTGAAAGGCGTGTAAGAAGACTAGTACGAACTGAACCTGCAAATACACATTATTTTATTTAATAAAGATATTTGTATTAACGGTTCAAATTGTTTTTTTTAGGAAACTTGATAAGTATTTGTTATTTTTAGCCCTACAACATATGATGTAATATTTGAGTAATTTGAAATAACTAATAATAATTTCAAGATAATAGACTTTCTTATTATTATTGCTCACTTTTAAATTATGTATTCAATATAGCTCTAACATTAGTTTCCATCCGGCGATGATGAATCAATCAGTACAAATTATTTTATAAGTAAGCGATTATTGCCGCCCATGGACACCCAGGCATCACAAATGCGTTGCCGGCCTTTGGGGGATGAGGAGAGTGATAAGGGAAGGGGTTGAGGTATGGGCCTCCGGTATCCTCACTCACTCGGTAATACACAGCGCAAGCGCTGTTTCACACCGATTTTCTGTGAGGCAGTGGTATAATTTCGGTCAAGCCGGACCATTCATGCCGACGCGTGGCTCTTCCACAGTAACTTGTGATGTTTACTAGATTACTGCCACCTCAGTTAAATAATTACAATTATATGATACTACTAGCCGCCCCAACCTCGTTTGCGTCTCATAATGCCCGTAGCGTGTTAAGTTTCCCCCGTTTTTGTAACATTTTTCATTGTCGCTCCGCTCCTGTAGGTCTTAGCGTGATGATATATAGCCTACAGCTTTTCTCGATAAATGGGCTATCTAACACTGAAAGAATTTTTCAAATCGGACCAGCGGTTCCTGAGATTAGCGTGTTCAAACAAACAAACTTTTCAGCTTTATATGTTAGTATAGATAGATTATATTACAGAAGCTATGATCTGAAGGGACCGACATTATTCCAACTGTGAATCAATTCCCTGGCATCTGTCCTATGAAAATTCCCTTTGTACAGCAAACATTACAGAGATTCATGTGCAACATTTAATATTGTTTTAGAACCTAATTATTCAGATAATGAAATTTTCAAAGAATATAAACAACGATATGATGCCGGTTATGAAAATTTACATGAATATTACTCTGTAAAATTCATAATGAACACATGATATTTATGATTACAACACGTTGTCTGAGTCAAATATCATTTATAAGATGTCGAAAGTTATGTTAGATTTGTACCACCTAAATCATAATGTCAAGGAAAACGGAAGGCCATTATATGAAAGATACATGTGTACTTTTTAAAATTTTGAAGGCCACAACAGTTAGCCACTCGAATCAAACTAAACATACTTCTATCTCGTTCTTTCACAGAATACTGTAGTTAACCAAAACACTACCTACCTTTCGGATTGGCTATTAATTCAAATTTCACACGTCTCACACGGTTTGCTACCAAACCAGTTACAGGCTGTGCTATGGTGACCCGAGTGCCAATTAACGTTTTTGAATCTTAACAGCTAATGAATTACACAACAAATGATCAATTTCATCACATAATTATTCGTCCTAGTTCACAACGAGGACAAATAATAATGGGATGAGTAATACCATTTTTTCGTCAAACCCACAACCGCTGGCTAATCCGTCAGGGCCACTAACTATTATGCCAATAGGCCAGTCAATGTCACATTTTTATTAGTTTTAGTAAAATTTTGAAACGAAATATGTAACGGACTTTGTGTCCTAACGGCAAAAAAATGTAATTCAAAACTAAACATCCGAATTGTGAACCTATTCCTTTTTGTAGTCAGTTAAAAAGAGGAACTTACCATCTGAAGTGCGGTGAGGTACTTTTTCCACCAGAGATACTTCTGGACCTTTGGTCCTAATGCAGCAAGGAGATAGTACGAGTACATGACGATGTGCACAAATGTGTTCAACATGCCGAAGAAAGTAGAATGACCGCCTGTTGAAAAAAAGTATAAATAAAAATAATATTCGACATGTACAAGAAAAAGAAACGGAAAAGAAAAAAGAAACATATTCAATGTGAAAATGGGACTTTAAATGTAGTTAGCACATTGTAACATAATCAATTCATTATAAAAATATCATTAGTGGTCGCCCAGTAATCGAAATTCGATCAAAATTATTATTATCTCTGTTTTAACATTCTGCATTCCTCCTCCACATATATCATATAGACTTTCACTGTGCTAAATTTCATGCTCAGTTCTCAGTTCCTCCGTTCGCATAATTGTCGCAAAAAGGGAACCAATGTTTGCTACACGTATTAATATGTAGACAACCTCCTGTAGTATGGTAATCAGATTGCCAACAAACACACTTGGATATTTATTTCGAAATACATACATATTATAGACCAGCTGAATCCCGCGGTGTTACCCGCGAAATAACATCAGCTAGTCTAAAAAAAGTAACCTAAGCAGTAGCTTAGCTTGGCGTAGCCTAAGGAGTACCTTATATCATCAGCTACCTATCAGTGAGAGTCCCGTCAAAATCAGTCCAGCCGTTCCACAGATTAGCCGGAACAAACAGACAGACCCAAAAAAATTAAAATTGATTTAAGAGTAAGTATCGTATGTGTATTTAGTGTGTGGCGACCTCCACATACAGCGACAACAAAAACATATGACAGCGCCATCTACCGAAGATACACTGAACTACGAAGTAATATACAATACGAAGAAATTACCAATCCTGCATCGCGCAATAGAAGTTCTCGCGCCGATTAACATATATAGAAAAATCCCAACGTCAACCGTAGGGCAGTGGCCCGCCAGGCATGATCACCTCGCCTGGTCGGAGGATCCTCCCTTTGTGTTGGAGGGACATGACACCCTGTCCCCCACGGTGGTGACCCCGACGTGATTGGAAGCAGCCTTCGAAGGAGCAGATTGAGCAGCAGCATTACCACGCCACCATCTCGTTCACTCCCACAGCAAGTCTCAGCCAGCCAGCAACCTCGGCCTCAACAGGGATACACCACACGCATGAAGCGACCGCTCCAGCCTGGTTACCCCTACGGCCTCATCAGCGTCTAGGCACAGCACACTGCAGCTACGGTTCTTGTAAGCAGAGCATATCTCTCCCGTCTATGCAGCAGCCAGTCACTACGCAGCAACCGCCCCGACTCACTGGGGACCTCACCGCAGCACCGCGCACCGCACGCCATCCCGACTCACTGGGATCAGCGGACGACAGTCCCGACTAGATGTATAAATAAATTACAGACAGAGAACAAATGACCATGTTCATCAAACGATTATTATTGATCCTGGGAATTAATTCGAACCCACGGCAACAGGCTTAACAGTCAAGATCTCTAACCACTAACAGCCGTTTTCTTTAACCTATCCTCCTCATTAAAATTCAGACCGTTTTTAGTAACCTATCTATTTATCTCCAATTTAAGGGCTCCCACGCATAACCGCAAATTCGCAACGCATCGTAAATATCTGCGAGCTCGCACGAATGCACCGCAAGAATTTCACGCCGCAACATCATCGCAGTCAGGGCCGGATTTAAACTTAATGCCGCCCCTGGGCACCGGATAAAATCCCGCCTTAAGGCGGGTTTTTATCCGGCATTTTACTTAAACTTATAGTTCACATATTTTATTTGTCAAAATTAAATAACTAATTTGTTGAAGAAACTATATTTATTACATGTTACATATTCCAAAAGCATAAACAAATATTTGTTTCTTTTCTAACAATTATAAATTTAGCACTAAAGGTGAGTCTTAATTATATTATATCAATTTTACAGCAGGCAAATTCGTCTGACTTTTTGAATTGAGAATTGTTTGATTAAATCTTCGCAATTTAAACGTTGAAGTACGTCGGATTCGATGCATAGAATAGCTAAGCTATTGAGCCTATTAGCAGTCATTTTAGAACGTAAGTAGTTTTCAACTCTCTTCAAACATGAAAACGAGCGTTCTGTACAGTTTGTTACAACAGCTAATGTCATAAATATTCGATAGGCGATTTCCACGTTTGGAAAATGAGTACAGGTCATTTGCATGCAACAATTTCAAAAGATCGGAAAGCGAATTCTGTTCCATAATTTTTTCAATGCAATAATTTCCTTTTGCGTATTAGCAACAATTTTGATCAATTGTTTATAATTTAACAATGAAGTATGTTTCATCCACTTTATAATATTATAATACTTTATCATATTATAGTGTAGATGAAACATAGAAGAGTTTGTTTGTTTGTTTGAACGCGCTAATCTCAGGAACCGCTGATCCGATTTAAAAAAATCTTACAGGTGGATAGTGCATTTATCGAGGAAGGCTATAGGCTATATATCATCACGCTAAGACCAATAGGAGCGGAGCACCAATAAAGAATGTGTTAAAAACAGGGGATAATTATCACGCTACGGGCAATAGGAGATGCAAACGGTGTTACGTGGGTCTGCTAGTAAATCATAAATCAATAAGGTAAAATATTTTTTTATGATCATGAATGACAATGGCCATATTAGCCGCAGAAGTGATTACCGTTGGGGTAAACGGGTTCTTGAGTAGAGACCACGTCTCGGCAAACATAGTGCAGGACGTCCACAAGAAAGGTGGAGTGATATCTGCGCAAGACAGCTGGCAGGAGCTGAATGCGAGACGCCGAGGATCGAACCAAGTGGCGGGCAATTGGAGAGGCCTATGTCCAACTGTGGACTGCGATAGGCTGAAGATGATGATGATCATGAATGAACAATACTGCTATAAGCGTCATTGTCATAAATAAATTAAATTAAAGAAAGAGTTGTTTTACTTCTTAATATTATTTTTGAAAATGTTTTGGCACCAATTTTGAAAATAACTTGCCGCTTAAGATGTTCAAAGTTTTAGCCAAACCAATGACCCTTTCGTGTATCCAAAGATATTTTTTTTGTTCTTCACAGTTAAAAGGTCTATCCATTTTTTTTAGGTTTTTATCTACAGTAAGGAACTTATGCCTGCCCGTTTTATTTGCCCACATAGGTACTGCACAACACTGCGGCATTTTAGAAAACAATATTTGTATAAGAATGTTTATAAAAATAAATAAACCAAAATAATTTAGAAAAAAAAGCAAATATCGTACTTGACAGTTCATTGGACCTGACGCCAAAGTGCCGCCATCTGGAGTAGACCATTCCAAAAAACCACAAAACCCCCTCATATAATCGATGAATTGAATTTCTTGAATTATCAATTAAACATAAAATTATTAATTAACGGAATTAATTAATTATAATATATTGAGCAATCTTGGTTAGCTAAACAATGTTTTTCACTTACCAAAGTTTGCCGCCCTAAAAAATTTGCTGCCCTGGGCACGTGCCCCGACTGCCCCTATTGTAAATCCACCGCTGATCGCAGTTATGTGTGGGAGCCCTTAACTAGAGATAGGTTATTGAAAACGCCTGGAATCCAACACGTGTGAAGTCAAGTCAAGTGGTTTTCTTTGTAATTTTATTTTATTAATCTCATGTATCTTTCGGACCGTTTATCACCACTTATTTTTTGTTCATGTTCGCTGATTTCTTAGATTATCTTTTAGATAATTTAGACTTGTAAAGTGCAAGTATTTAATAGATAGTATCTAATTATTTTTAATTGTAACAAATAGATGTATACAAGTGCTAAAAGTAAATAGATTACACTACCTACGTTACTCCACTTCCTTCAACAAAGTATAAATGAATTAGTCATTATAGAAACCCGGAAACGAACAATAGATTCAAGCTGCATAAGATTATGCTCATGGTTTTAAATAGGGACAACGTTAATGAGATCAGAGAGTTGCGGTAAAGTAACTATTATTTTGATAATAACACTATTGTAATAAAAGGAACAAATTTTCAATAGTTTTTGGAAATCTATCGACTGTCATGAAATAAACTGTCTTTAAATTACTAGGTTATTAAATTGAAAAAAAAATTTGAAGTCGGTGTCTAGTTAATATAACACAAAAACATTTCAAAATTGTAAACGTATATTTAAACGTAACCAACGTAGCGGGGGTGGATGTACGTCAAACGTACAAAAATGTAAAACAAAACTGTTGCATGGACATACTCGAGCGCGTCAGAAATTTTATTTACGACTATACCATACACTATCATTACAGATTACATCTAATACAATAGTGTAGGACTAAAATTAACAATACAGACAAAAAAAAACATAGTAAACAGTGCCAAAAATACAAATAGAAATTAAAAATATTTACACATTGATATCATCCATGTCCTACGTCGTTTTATTAATGTCCGTATGTTAATCTGATGGTTTGCATAATGGAGGTGTTCATATGTAAGGGTTGAAAATGACAAAAAAAAATGAAGCGCGTTGGATTTTTTAAGGGGATGTTAAGTGAACCTAAAAAAGCTCTCATTCAATGATCTGACGATTTGGATGTGACGTAAACTCGCTGCCATTCTATGAATGTGCAAAAAAATCGCCATTTTGAAATACTCGAGCGCGTCTGATTATGACAGGTATGGTTTATCTTTATGTCCTACTAGCCGACCCACGCAACCTCATTTGCGTTTCCCATTGCCCGTAGCGTGATAATTTTCCCCCGTTTTCGAAACGTTTTTCATTGGTGCTCCGCTCCTATTGGTCTGAGCGTGATGGTATATAGCCTATAGCCTTCCTCGATAAACGTACTATCCAACACTGAAATAATTTTTCAAATCGGACCAGAGCTCCTGAGATTAGCGTGTTCAAACAAACAAACAAACTCTTCAGCTTAAATATTAGTATAGATAAGTGCTGTTTCTGCGGTGCATTCGTGCGAGCTCACAGATATTTGCGATGCGTTGTGAAATGTATTCGAGCTCTTAATCTGTCAATCAAAAAAAAATTGATCCCAAATCCAGTAATACTTTTTGGAAAAGTACCACTATATCTGAAGAATCTAAACTAGAAAAAAACTAAGTTCTGATAATAATAGAAGAATCTTCATTTTGCTGCTTTTGCTGTCAAATTAGCCACGCTCGAGAATGTAGAGATGACGTTTTTTTTAAAACTTTATAGCCCTCCCTTTTCTTTGCCTCATTCTCAAATTGCCAGATTAGTAGAATATCCACTTTTTAGCATTTAATTAACTCACCCCACTTTAATCTAACGCGCTCGAGAATTTCTTATATTCAATTTTTTTTTTCCTCATGTTATCCTTTATATTGAACGGGCGGCCATGTATACGGGGCTCAGATTTGGTGGAAGTTCTTAACCGAGTACAAGGTATCCCTGTATAATCTGCCGCGCTTTAGTAAATCACGAAATTCCTTCTAGGGCTCCCCTACTACTGGAAAGAGGGTGTTAAATACAATCAAAGCAATTTCGTTAGACTACAAGTTCGTACGTCAATTTATCACTGGCATTCTTTTAAGGAAATAAACATTTACTAAACAAATTCCTAAACAAGGATCTCCAACAGTATTATACAAACATCAAATTAATATCTACTCAAATATAAGTTGAAGGAACTCGTCTCTGTTTGAAGACATCAATTTTCGAGGACATGACATTAGTGTGATTCGTCAACACGTATTATGTAAACGATAAAGTTAATATTTAGTGAGGAATTAGTGAGAACCCGCTAGACAGAAGAGTTTGGCTCTTACTGATGTGTAAAAAATTGTGATAATCAATATTTTTACTAAGGAAAACTAGCTTCGCCCATGGCTTCAATTGGATATTACTATTCACTGTGGCGGGAATCTTTTTAATTGAAAGGTATTAGGTATTCTAGGCGATTTGAAGACACCAAATCATTTATTAAAGCGACGGGACTAAGTCGTTGGATAGCATATACACTTATAGATGGTTGGGACTTGGTAGACAAATTTTTAATATACTTGTTGGCATTTTCTTCACTTACTTTTTGAAGATTTATTATTGAAAAAATGCTACTTATTACAACAATTTCATTTAGGGTGTGTAAAACTATATTTATTAGTATGAAATGATTTAATCTAGACAATAAAATATCCCTACTATACCCAGTTGTAACTGAAAATAAGAATGCGATTATTAGTCAATTACAAGCTTGACTCTAATCATATCATGAATCATAGTTATTGGATTTTACGCCCATTATAAATCAAATGATTCATCAAAAAATACAACATCCAGAAAAACTACGGTAGTTCTGTAATTCAAATATGGTAAAGGTACATTCAGAGTAATTATATTATTTTCAATCGTAATCAATAATAAATATATATATTTTGTATATTGGTATAATAATAAACTGCGACATTTCACTTTCCATTATTTGACATTTGTAGGAATCGAAATCACATCTTTAGAATCACAAGCCACCAGGCCAATCATTTTCATCGTTGTGTATGTATTCTTTAATGACTTAACCTTGGAACCAATTATTTGGCAGCAGGGAAAAGCCTATCATATATTTTTTAACACAGATAAATCATTACGAGGTATTATTATCCAATAAAAAAATTTCAGTTACGGAACTAAGTTTTTTACATACTTTTTTAGCTTTCTGTCTAAGCACTTTTGTATTGAGGCCTCAGAGCTTTAGACGGGTCATGGAACATCAATTAAATTGTTTGTAATTGATTTTATTTCGACATACTGTACAACCTTAACCCCGGTGAACTAATGACCCATGGGCATTACCACACTTAAAACTTTAAAGTGACGTAAGAGTTAGTCATCGTTATCTCAGTCGTTGTCTCCTCTGGCAGAGAATTAAGGGAATCATAAATTATTATGTACCTGTTCGACATTACGATTTAACATATTGTAATACTCAGATTACATTTTAGCATATTTATGCCTATAGCGACACAGCAAACGGGTTGAGAATATAAGGTGTCACCACCGTCATATTTATACAGTGGGTGTCGATCGACTAAAGAAGTAAACTACGCCGGACAAAAGCAGTGGACTATTATGGGCCGTGTATGATGATAATAGTATAGTATAGTGTATAGTATAGTATATATACAACTTACACAAATATACTCTTTTCTGTACACGATACGTGTACAAGTACAATGCTTTCCGCGCCATAACCTTCGCAGGGAACTCCCAAAGTTTAAAGAACCGGCCTATCCACAAAACCCCGCGGGAGGACTTTTTATTTTATTTACTTTTCATTACGGTATATTTAAAAACTAGTCAGGTGATCAAAGTTGGAAAGGGTTCGTAAACAAAGAATATCTATTAGTTCTACAAACCGAGTGTCTGAATGTACGTAAACCATGAGATGATATTTTCTTACTTGGATAAAAACTAAATAGATAATCACGATAACCGCAGTTGGTATTTCCAACTATTGAATGAAAGCGTACACGTGTATTAGACAGTATTACTTGACGACCTTGCCTTGATGCGCTAAGTAGATAAGTTAACTTCGTATTTACTTGAATTTAATACACGAAGATTGTACATCACTCGTCCTTGATTTTATCGATCTCTACCATGTTTTGAAATCTCTTTCTTATATCCATAATTTACTTTTTTTGCTTTATTTTCGAATTTTAAAATGTGTAGTAATAAAAATATATGTAGTTTAATAACATCGATGTTAACCCAAATCATTATTTAATATTATTGATCACTGAACAAAAGTTATGTAAAATTTTAGTTATTATTATACTATTTTATACTTATTAATCAAAATCATTACGAACCTAGATAAATCAAAACTTGAGATGGATCCTTTTATTATGCATTTTTTTTTTATGTTTGGCCCTTCCAAAATGACTCTGCTCTGCCTGATGGAAAGCATAAGCAGATTCCAAGATTGGTGGTCACCTTGACATGCATCTATGAAAATTAATAGAACAGAAATAAATTAATAATGCTAACCTGGCGTAAACTTGACTCCGAACCACACTGACATGGGCATGATGCCGTGATGGATCACGTGTAATTTCGACACATGGTCAAACTTCTTACGCATTACGAAGAAGATCTGAAATCAACAAAAATACAATTATTTTTCAACCACCTTAAAAATGTGTTAGACAAAGTTCTACATAATAATCACGTTTTGGAATCGGGTAACTAGAATAACTAACGTAATGTTTCAAAAGTGCTTTGCAAGTAGTTTAGTTATAGTATATTATAATATTAAATCGAACCCTTTATTAATGTGACTTGCTTTTACACCGATATTATTTTTTTTATTACCGAATATTTAAAATTTAAAATATTTGTACGCCATAGGACAAAACTTATCCATTGAATACTGAAAAACCTAAAATTTTAAGTCGTCCTATCGATACAAATAAAGCTTTCTGATTTCCTTTCTTAAAGTATTTCAGATTTGTAAGTGTTATTATATAAATATTTGTAAGAGTTTATTTAGGTATTTTCATAATTTACTTTACTAAAACAGAAACAAAAAAGCATGATATAGTTTTTTTTATATGTTTTACCGTCGGTTTTAGTCCAGGATCCCGATCAGTAACACTGATTACTATTAAGCTGAATCATTGTAATTAACTACGTTTCGATGAGACGCCCTATACGAGAATTCGCGATTGTGGTAACTAACAGGAGTAGCCGGAATAAAATATGACGATTCTTAAAAACTTATTACTAGCTGTGGTTTTATTTTATTAAATCCTGAGAAAATTAATTACACTATTAAAAAAAATATTTGTCCTACAAAATGTATGTTATTATCAAAGAGTTCCCTACTTCCAATAAGTATCAATAACGAGGTCATTAGGAGAATAACATGGTCAATCAATTGATCAATTTATTTTTTTCTAATATTCTACCTACTTATTTCACTCTTTAAATGTTTGAAAATAAATACATTTGAAATAGGTACCTATTCGTATCCTTAGGTTTAGATAATAATAACACCCAAAATTATTATAGATAGTAATTATATCATTTATTTACAACAATGGTCCAAAGTATGAAGGCCTCAAAAGTTGGTTTTTGGACTTAGGTATTTACTTATTTTTAAATTTTAAGATGCTGTGTTTAATATATATAGTAATCGATAAACAATACGTATTTCGAGTATATAAAAATATTTTCAAATAAGTTTTTTTTTAAAGTGTTTCATAAATATCAAATGAATATTTTGTTGTTCCAAGAGTAACCTACAAATAGTTTGTGAAATAAGATACATTATACCAAAATGTTAAATTAACCGCAATTTTGCAGTAGCACTTAGTGTAGGCAGATTTAATTTATTCATGACATATAGAATACAAAATTTCACGCCGACAGATCGAGAAATTAGGTTAGGTACTATAACAGTTGCATTAATAACGTAAACTTTATTTTTTTAGTATTAACATATCTGTAAAAGAAATCCGAAATCTTTACTCTTGATACTTTTGAATATTTAACGTTTTAAAGACGGCCAGTAGTTTTTTGTCCAAATAAATATGAGAAGCTGTAAAAATAATACTATTTGAAAATATTTGTAAATGCTGCTTGTGTATACATATGTAGGTGACAGGATGCGAAAGAGCAAAATCGATCAGAGGCGAGCAATTGAAGAGGCTTATATCTAGCAGTGGACTGCAATGGGCTGACGATGATGTTGTAATATTATTATAGAGCTTAGTTACTTTAAGACTGCCTAAGACCGGGATAATTGGCGGTCCTTGGGGCAGACCTTCGTTCAGGAGTGGACGGCGCTTGGTTGACATTAGTTTGCTTTTGTATAATATTAAAAAATTCAACCAAAAAGACTTAATTCCACTAACAGGAAATCTAGAAGCTTCCTTTGTACCAAAACAAACAGTTAAGGAGCAAAACAATTTCCAGTTTCGATGTTATGATAATATATCCGTAAAATACGTCGCCGGCATTGTATTGACCCGAACCCATCATAACATGCGAATTCCGGTAATATTCAAACATAGAAATTGCGGTATTTGCGTGCGGCTGATCATACCCTTGACATTGACAATTATTACCTAAGCTGTTATACTAGATATTCATATTTTTAAGTCGGCGAAGGTAGTCCACTTTTAAAGTTAAGGTTTCGAATGTAATCGCTATGACTTTTCGACAATACAGCTGCGGGCATTTCGAAACATGCCGCTAAAGGAGCCTCTTTTATAGTGGGAGTTGTGATTGTATGCGTGGTATTTGAACATGAATACGTTTTGATTTAAATAAAGAATGTTAATAATAAGTACTATTTTTGCAATTATGGAATATTTTACGCAAAACAATTAAAATAACTAGCTGCGTGCAACATGAACCAGTTTATAAGTATTAGTTTTCAAAACAAGTACCTACAAACTATTTTTCTTTGTTTCGTTTTGCCCTTTGTATTTAGTTATTTCTGGGTTCCCAAAACTATTATTTCGTCTAGTTTTAGTTTTAGCTTTACTGAATATAATCATCATAGAGGCTTCTAGCTAGGCTGTCTAGTATAGGTTTTTTCCTCGACAATATTTCCACATTACAGAGAAATTTGAGATGCAGAAGTTTGGATGGGAAACCAATTACTGCTGACCAGATTTTGGTGCAATTTTATATGAAGAAATATTCGACAGACATCGGGTGGAGCAGGCAAAAGATAGTTATTACAATAAATAGCTTACGAAAGATAGTTCACAATTTTATAACACATACTACTAAGTAATACTACGTACTAATACTAATGTTATTTCCAATATAATAATGAGGGCAATATTAAAATGCAAAAACTATTTACGTCATTCATTTAATAAAAATAAGAAACTATTTTAAGTATATCTTGAGTACAAATATAATAAAAATAACAATAATTTTTTTCTCGGTAGGACCACATGACACAAACACAATTGTTGTATTTTTCTGTAATACTAAGATTTAAATAAAAAGAATTTTTGTATTCATACTTTGAAGGGCACAGTTTCCAACTAAGTTCTCAAAACCGGAAAAAAAGTTATAACAACACCGGATCAAGGAATAGGATAATATAAAGATATGATCTTCAAGAAGACGATGTACCCGGCTAAATAACACTTGATACGATTTTGCGAGGACCAAGTTAACAAACTTACCTATGATAGCGAAATTATATCACTTAACTAACAGCTTTAGGTTTTATCGGCCTTCGAGGTCTTAAGTGTTTTCAGTAAGCTGACAAATCGTTTTCTTGGAGGCTAATTTTAAGGGGTTATATCAAATGTAAGGGGGAAAAGAATCGGTGTAATAGTGAGTACTTTTGTGTGTGTGTGTGTGTTTGTTTGTATGCCTGTGTATCTCTCTATGTGTGTGTTTGCATGTGTGTGTGTGTGTGTGTGTTTGTGTGCGCGTGTTAGGTATATGTCTTTGTCCCCCGAGGCTTTTCCCAAACTAGGTTAAGGTCTCCTTTATTCTACCTTTATTCTTCCTTTAATCTACTAAGATACGGCTGAAGTCATCCTTTAACTGCTGGATATAGGCCTCTCCTTAAAAAGCAGGTTTTGGTCAACTATACTACGCTAGCCAGCCGGTTTCTTATATCATAAACATATTTTTTCTCATCTCTTTCAACTTCACTTTGTAATTAGAAGCCTGTATTTTAAATCCATAAAGGTCTCCTCTATTACGATGTTAGCAATGCCCTTCTAAGCCCATAACATAGTTGCTAAACTGGTGGATGAATCGACCTTCCGTGACAACTCTCTGGGCAAAAACGTTGTCTGTCATGGTCAGTTTTAAGAGCGTGGGTGGATGGCTATTAAAAAACAGATACACCCATAATAGATACCTACTTCACAAAAGGACATAACATCTATACAAATAAATAAAATTGGAGTGTCTGTTTGTAATAATAAAATAACCGCTTTTTACTTAATGCATATGTATGTATACACGATACATATACCAAAAATGTAGTTAAAAATTTTTTTGTCTGTCTGTCTGTCTGTTTGTTCCGGGTAATCTCTGGGACGGCTGGACGGATTTTGACGGGACTTCCACTGGCAGGTAGCTGATGACCCGGGGAGTAACTTAGGCTACTTTTTTTAGACTAACTTTGTCCCGCGGCGTTACTCGCGGTACAACAATAACCGCGGGTAACACCGCGGGGTTCAGCTAGTTAATTATAAAAACGATGTTTTGATCTTCTTATTCGGAGAAAAAAATGCTAGGCTATTCACTTGTGTCTATAATTTGTATGAAATAATTTGTCATGAAACTACATAGTGCACAGGTATTTTTTGCTACAGCAGCCTATTACTTTTGTTTTAATGTCTACTGTCTTTTTGGAAAGTTTTTTACTGTTACTTTGGTTTATTTACAACTGCATCCATATAACCGTATTTAACAAAAAGATTTAGTAAATTGTATGCACACCTTATCTTTATCATTGATCTTATCTTAAAAAAGGAAACGAAATCTCTGTGATCTATAATCGGTATGCTTATTAAAGTAATAAAAAACAAAATGTAACAGATTTATACTGGTACATGACACGTTACTGGTAAAAGCTGATAGAAATAATAAATTAAAACAGCACTAGTGGACTTCGTCACTGTCTAATTAGTTTCAGGTGTATTAGAGATTAAGTATTTATATACAATAATATCTATTATACTATTATTTATAGATTTAGATTTATTGTAATATATAATTAGATTAAATGGGTTTGAATTTACATAACCTGAATCTTACAATAAACCCCAAAGGTGTATGACTGAATGTGGCTAAAACGAGAATAATGTTGTGTATGCTGACATTTTTTATATGTTTACAAGTGAACTTAAGGCTACTTCCTGTTATTGTATAAAGAAAAAAAATATTAATAAGAAAACAAATCAAGCGTTTGTCGCATATTTGATAAACTCTTCAGATTTAAGTAGGTATGTAAATAAGTTTCCGCCTTTTGCGTACACTCAATGTCAGTATCTATTTTTTATAGTAAGTGAAAACCTTGTAATACAAAAAGATGAAGAATCTTCAAAACGTCAACCAAATACGAATTAGGCTTAGTCGATGTATTTTTAATTTTGCAATCACCTTGAATATGTAAATTTTTTTATTACAAAACATTCTAAGAATCACAAAGTTGTTAGTCCTACCAATACTTTTACATTCTGAAAATTCTTATCTGATTTTGATTCTGTCTGGTTTGAGTCTGATTTAGAAAATAATTACCGATTTGTTATTCTTATGACTGTCAATAAATGGAATAGTTACGATAAAATCAATCTTTATATGTAAAATAAATTCCAATAAACTTTATGACAGTCATATAAAATAAAAATAGGAAACATATAAAAAGGAATCATTGGAAAGTATAAAGCATGATTCCATATCCATAGAGGTAAAAAAAGATTATTTACATATTAAACACCACTCAAAGGAATTTTGAATGCCGGTATGAGTTGCTCGGATTCAATAAAAGATACTTGGACAGATAACCAAAAAGGTTACTTTAAAAACTTATCTTTGGATCGCCAATAAAAACTACAGCTCTCAAAATATACCTTGACGTTTGTAAGTGATGGCTATAGAGCCGACGATGTAACTTTAAACTAGCAATTTTATTTTGTATCAACTACTAACTACTATTTTAATAATTTAAATGAAGTGTAAGAGATTTCAAATATAAAAATGAGTATACAAATACTTTAACTCGAACATGAGCAGTGTGACAAATAAAGGTAAAACTCACCGTATCGAAAAATTCTGTGAATTTCGAGAAATAGTACCACCAGCATCCGTGAACTGTCTGTAAAAAATAGAAATGTGTTTAATATAAACATTTATCAAACAAATCTATGTGAAAGAAGCAAAAGAGGTGTGTCAGCACCTTAGTAAGTGGACACTAATTATTATCTGTGCCTGCCTGTCTGGGAAAATAGGCGTGACGTGATGTATTTCAAATAAATGTATGATTTCATCCTTGCGTCTGATAATTGGTTTTTCATTTTAGTCAGCAAAATGTGAACGCTTAATACCCCTTTGTCTACTACCCTTCGGGAATAATGTTGTGAGTATATTATGTATGTATAAAGCATTTACAATAGGTATAAAGAGATGATCGATACTATACGATACGATACGGAAGACTTTGAAGCTGACGTAACCTAAGGTGAGTGTCAAAAGAATGAAACAAGATACAGAAAGTACATAATAAAGTACATTTTTTACAATGTATCACTAACTTTTATTATTTAGGTAATACTCGTATATTGTTTATATTTGATATTTCAAGCAGCAAAACTTTGTCGATTGGAAAATGATTTAAAAATTAGTTAACCTCTGCTTTAAACGAGGTACACCAGTGACCATTTCAACTGGTTTTAAAGTTGCTAGTGTAAAAACTCCTTAAAAGTATTTACTTCTAACTTGCTAATATATACAGCAATCTATTGAACTACTTTTATCGGTTAAAACATTTGTAGCATAATTATGTAGCGATGCGAATGAACTTGAAGGTAAACAACTTACAACGTGAGTTCAAATAAGATGTGTGAAACTTATAAGATACCTTAGAACTTATTAGATTAGTTACGTAAAACACATTTTTCAATCACAGTTCAAATTATCTTCCCTATAATTAACATTGAGACTTTTAGACTTACAACACTGTTTATTGCGCCAGACAGGTATTAAAATCTACAGACTTTAATTTAGTTGCCGTATAGAAGGAACATCAGTGGCCCATGTTAAGGTTTTGTATTTATTCAATTAGGTATTTAAATTAATCATGATGAAAATTAGTGACTTAATGATATACATCCATAAAGGTTTGAGTTCTTACCCGTATCGCCGCCGGTGAATTTGTATAGTCGACTGGTTGACATCTAAAGCTGTACGTCGTGAACCAGCCGCTTACTATGCTCTGCATCAAAGAAATATAAACATGTTTAATTACAGATCATATTCGGTTGTAAAATTAAAAACGATTTATGCGAGCCTTTCAAAAAAGCAAGAATCAGTGACATTCAGTCTGATCTCAACTCGATTCATCATTAACAATAAATGTAAAATGTTCTTGGAATTGAGATAAAAAGTGACTGATAGCTTGTATAAGCACAATATTTCGACCGTAGAATTGGAAAATTATTATAAGGTAAAGATAACTGAGGTCTATGATCGAATGATCACTTGAAAACAAACAGTAATTTTGCCAGACATGCAGTGACAATTGAAGTCATTGTCCACAAACTGTAAAAAATAGGCACAGTACTGTTAATTAAAAAAAATTATTGTGATTTGGAAAGTACTTTTTTTCGACAAAATAAACGTAATCTAAACTAATTAAACTTTATTGTGTCTTAGCAAGAGTCATATTCATGTGTATGATTATGCAGGAGTGAGTCTTCTTTTCCTGTTCTATTATGCATTCTGAAGTAGTAGTTGTACATACGGTTATAGTTGTGTGTAGTAGCAGCTGATGCCATTGTGAGTAATGTCTAAGAATTACATTATTTAAGTCAATAAAAGTTGCAAGATAAATGTAAGTAATAATTACCTCGTGGAACAACCAGCAGCTGAATATAACTTGGAATAAATTGTAATAGATAAGCACAGTCTTTAGCTCGAACGGTTTTCTATTTTCCATAAATTTTGGTCCGAGAATCTGCGTAAAAAGAGAATAGTTTTAGTATAACTGTAAACAACAATTAGACCAATATTTAAAAATGCAATTCAAGTAATATGTTCAAGTTCAAGTTTTAAGTGCGAGAAAATATATCTGCTCTATCTTTGTTCTGAATTTTTATGATATCTTTATCTGTTTCTATATGATATCTTAAAAATCTTATACTTTAACACGTTTGTGATATGGTAAATTGGGGATATAAAATTAACAATTGCCAAACTGATATAGAAAGAGAGAGAAGAATCGAAAAATCAATCATATCTAATGAGTCGTCTCGTCAAACAAGATATAACTTGACTTTTAAAAAGATAGCAAGTTTTAAATGTATAAGAATAATCATGATATATTTAGTTTTATGTATTAACAGCAACAACGGCGGCAAATTCCAATACAAAACATTCCATAATTATATTTAATTTGCTTGACACGGTACCAATTGTTAGTCGATCAAATGACGTACATTATGTCCTATAGTCATTATACATAGCGTAGTTAATTACAGAATACAGAAAGATCTTAGTATGCAAATATTATACATATCGTGCATACTCGATTAAGAAATCAATACCTAATTCAATGTATTTAACTAAATGAGGACTTCGGTGCATCCGGAATTGCGGACTACGACTTCTCAAGTTGGATGGTAACAATGTACGTCTTTCAGGAATACCTAAATCTTAACGATTATATTTAAGTCAACTGAAAAAAAATACATTCACTGTAATTACATTAAACAATGCTATTTTTGCTTGGTCAAGCAAGTGTACACTAACGAAGAACGCCAACGGACGGAGTTGCCCTTAAATTTTTACTAGCTATTTATAATATGCAAAGATTAAAATATATATAAATATATACTCGAATATGAAATAATACTAGCTCCCATTTCCTATATTGCTACAATAGACGAAGAATATAAAATATAAATTAAGTACTTACTTTGACGGTAAACACGTATGTGAGACATATCGCCAGGGTCGGGAAGGGCGACGACATGAGAAACCAGTCTTTCACCCTCTGATCGCTTTTGTTGTCCATCAGGTCGTGATACCCCTCAACTAGCCTACTCAGCGCTTCCATGTTTACTGGAACAACCATAACAAATACGTAAGACAAAACTAAGACTCAACACATTTACACAGATAATGCACAATCACTTTTAATTCCGCACGGATTGCGTTAACATAAAGGTGTGAGCACACCGTATCACAATTATCGAATGAACGGTTTTGGCTGTTGTAATTTTAGCTGCTTACTGTCGAGCGTCAGGTTTAGCGAATGTCAGGGTGGACAAGGTTCTGTTTCGAATCGCCAATGCTATCTGTATCTCATATCTCAAAATTAATGCTAATATATTAGGTATTTTAATAGTACGCTTTAAGCGTGATATTAGAGGTCGGACATCCGACTAACCTTCGGTTTAATAAATGCGACACATTTGGCAACACCTACTACTTTTACGATATGGAACATGTGGTAACAGTTATAATTTTCAAAACATTACCAATTCTTCAAATATGTGAATAATTTTATCCAATTGAATAGTGGCCTATCCCTACCTACCATTTTGCAACTTGTTCTTGTCAATCGACTCTACCCCACCTTATCGATATCCTTCAAAACGGCAGAGAAAAGTTGACGAAGCTGTTGTGAAATTGTCTGGCATTTTATTTACTTAATTAAGGTGATAGCATTGCTACTTGATCTAAATACCTATGTCCTTGACATAGTTATCATAAACATATCACTTATTTATATAAATTAATCGCCGAAATGTATGTACGCGCATAACTTCCGATCGACTGCACCAAATTGGATAATTCTTTTTAATGTGCTCGTTATTGTTAGGAGAAGGTTTGTACCTATAGAAAAAAAACGTTTACTGATATTTTGTCCGCGCCTGTACACTACCTGTGGGAAGCTTTAAAGGGCATAATTACTAAAACAAGTTTTCCAGTAATTAACGAAACAAAAATGTGACGGTGCGAAGTTCGCCGGGTCGGTTAGTAAATATATAATTTCTACGAAAGCTTACGAAATACGAGGGATGCTTACGCATGAAAGTTTTAGATTATATTAACTTTAGGGCCGTATCTTTTTTCATGTGGTCGTTATTGTTAGGACAAGGTTTGTGTACAATAAATTTTTTTTTCCGCAACTGTACACTGCCTGTGGGAAGCTGAGACGAATATGTAAATATGGCAGTATGAAGTTCGCCGGGTCAGCTAGTTAAACATATACTTTGGAATACCAGTATTATATGGCTAACAAATATTTAGATGTATTTTATACACGCGATCTGTCTGATGAGTGTCTATCCGTATAACATTTCACAATAGAAATATTGCAGTACAAAACGTTTATAAGTGCAATACAAGCACAATAATTGGTTAGTTTTAGTTTTATATGAATATCTCACATATCGTTGCATAAATTTATGTATACTGCCTATTCAACATCTCACAATAACTGATTTTACTATTGGAATTTCAATACGTTTTTAGATTATAGGTTTTTAGAACATAAACATTGTTATATCCGTAATGTACAAAATATATAATTACTATGCACTGTTATAACAATAAAAATGTATTGTTATGTTACAATCGATTTTAATCGGTGTCCTAAGATACGCCATAAAAGTATGTCATAATATCAAAACAGTGAATTTCAAGGTAAAACAAAATACATCGTGTATTTCAAAATGGGTACATCAGATACCTACGTTCCGCTTGAGTGCATAATTGATTTGTTTGAGAAACGTCATTTAAATTACTTGCAGGATTATAAGTAATTATAACGTTAACTGTTGGAGAAATATACCACACAACTTTTTGTTGAAATGTGGTCATAATCTATACTAATATTATAAATGCGAAAGTTTGTAAGGATGGATGGATGTTTGGATGGATGTTTGTTACTCTTTCACGCAAAAACTACTGAATGGATTTGAATGAAACTTTACAGTAATATAGCTTAAACATCAGAATAACACATAGGCTACTCTATTTGCCTCGATAACCGACATATACGGGGGCGGAGCCGCGTACAACAACTAGTACATACATGAAAAAATCTTTTATAAGCTTTTTTCCAACGATGCATTTAAAAATGTAAGTTTATATATTTCTGATCATAGTTAATGGTAATGGGTTTATTTGGTGTTAATTAGTGTAACACACCTTTATTTAGGGGGCTGGTGGGTAGAGTAAGGAAGCTCATTGCAATTTTTAGAAATCTACTCTAAGGATAGTACTTTGCATCATGTCAATCAATACTATCTTTATCATAACTATCTGGGGTGGAGCTCATAAAAATTGTCAAGTCATGACCGCTAGACAGTTATTTGTGCTTTACACAATTCTCTGCAAACAGGCAACCCTGGAATATAGCCCCAATCATCTCACAAAGCGCAGCAGATGTATGTCCTTAGGTTCTGAGCGTCATAGGTCCACAATGGCAAACAAACATTTTCGTGTACATAATAAAGCAAACAATTTGTGTCATATATATTAGCTTAATCATTACCAGTTTAAAAATCAGCTAGCGATTGGATTATGACTCTAATCTATGATGAAACAGAACAGCCCCCTAGCCAAGTTGCAAGCGTTCTTCTTTCTGCAATCGTTACCGCTTACATTCTCGTGTGTCATTGGCTAATATTAGACAAAGTAATCTTAGACAAAGTATTAGCCAATGACACACGAGAATTTAGGCGTTAACGATTGCAAAACTTGGCTAAGGGAGCAGTTGCTGTAAAGTTTGCTCAGGCACAACCACACACTCAGACACAAACACACCCACACACATACACAAACATACATACATTTACACTGACATACAGCATATCTATAGGCATCAAGGTATTCCATTCCATTTTATTTTTGTTTCTTGTTTTATTTTAGCCTTTTGAATTGGTGTTTGCTATTAATTCTGGTTTACTTTATCGTTGGACTTTTTGGAGCGGTTGAAACTGGTCTATGAAACTCCATGTGTGATTCTAAATATAAATGTAAGTACAATGTTAAGGCGTTATTCAGTGCGACGTAGACCGTCCGCCTGCGGATTAGGGCTTGCGGGTGAATTCGTCGTTCAGTGCTGCGCGGACCGTGCAATGACGTCCGCGCGCGGAGCTGTCCGCATCGCGGATAGCAGCACTGAACGCGCTGTATAGGCTTCACACATTGTAGCATCCGTCGTGGACATCCACGTTGGTCATCCGCGTCGCACTGAATAACGCCTAAGGGAGAGTCCTGGCACTCATAACACAAGTTTGATCTTAGCTTGAGTCAGAGAACCCATCTTATGTGTGATTTACAATACTTTTACACATGTGATTATATATTATATAACTATAAAGCAAAGGTTATAAATCTTAAATATTGTAAATTTTAATAAAATTTAGTATTATAATATATTCGCTTTAGGTTCAAATAACTAATAATGTAATCAAAATCTAAGCACTCAATTTTAATGAACATGTACTCATAGGTACTTTTTGCATCTATGTACCTATATAAATAATAAATAACTTATTAATTCTGTGGACTTTTAGGCCAACGCTCGTTCTAGTGTAGTGGTTAAATATTTAATATATAATATTGAATTCCTTGTTAATCAGGATGACTCGGCGTTAGTGATGATATTTGAAGTACCTACTTATCCATGCACATTAAGTATGATGATATCATAATTACTATTCGGTTTTTGCTAATTCTAGTCCGAGATAATTCAGGTTTCCGGTGAAATAGTTGTGTACAACACAAATAAGAACTCGTATATCATAATTCTTTGAAGACTGCTTAAAATGAACAAAGAAGTATAGATTCGTTGTTTATCAACATCTGAAAATCTATTCACATAACCAATCCAAGGATAATTGTTTGTACGTGAATACACTTAAATCAATATATATATATTTCTTGTGATGTGTTTGATGTTCATACTAAATATGCCTATTTTATAAATTAAAATGCTTTTAATTTTTTTACTCAGATTAGCTGTTGATCATGAGTTGTAACTTTACCGCTGACAGAGGTGAGAGCAGACAAAACATCCTATCTTTTGTAACTTTTTGTTAATGTAGGATGTCACGGTTAGGGTTAAAAGGCATTTTATATTATAGCTAAAAAGTTGTTACTGTAATATTTATTATTAATAATATTAATAACATTTATAGCACAAAAATGAAATAAAAATATAATATGTTCAACTTAAAACTAGTTTAAGTTACAAATCGAACATGAGAGCCTCCGTGGACAAACTAGGTAGAAACCTGTATTTCGGTTTACGGCGCCATTCCCCACGGGAATTGCAACTTAACTAGTATTGACAGACTACGTCAGATATAAAATAAAAAAAAAGAATTATTTTATTTCGTGCAGGCGATCAGAAGTTATACGCGTACATACATTTTGGCGATTGCTAGAACCTCTTCAGTTTCCTTATATCCCAAACTTTGAAGCCATTCAGTGTAATATACCTACACTAGCTGTCCCGGCAAACGTCGTTTTGCCATAACTACTAATAAATTAAAAATTAATTAAAAACATTGTCCAGCGGACAAAATTGTGAATCTAAACCATTCCCAGATCCTCTTGAACACACTCAAAATTTTTTATCAAAATCGGTGCAGTCGTTTGAGAGTAGTTCAGTGACATACACACTCACAGAAGAATTATATATACATATAAAGATGTAAAAGATGTCAATGCTTAGTATTTTTATCTGATTATCGCAAGTATTGGTAACTTAGTTAGTAAACGAAGATAAATATGATGGCGAATGTCCGAATCAGAATTAAACTTTAAATTTATGGTACGAATAAATTGAAATATGATTAATATAATTTAAATTATTTATTTAAATATTTACGAATCTCAATTCGTTTGACTTGCTCAATCATTTCACGGACACATTGACTACATTTATTCTGAAAGTTCGATACTTGTTACGTACAGGGAAAATACTTTAAAAACAAACTTTAAAAGTTCAAGGTACACTAAAATTCCAGTGGTTGCATGTGGAATTTAATAAAATTTGTGGACATAAATACAACACAATACTACACTAGACATTATAAGAGTCTTTAAAACTCTTCAATTGTTTTTATATTAATTTCTGTAAAAACAAAAAAAAATATAATAAATTCTTTAAAGTTGGCAAAACGTATTTTGGCTTCCACAGCGCCTGCTTCAGGCTGAAGAGACACTGGAATATATCACCTTGCCAGATGGTCATTTTTGTATAGAGTGCGTCTTAATCAGAGTAGGCAAGACTCACGCCACCACATAGCAGGTCTCTTTTCTTAACATATTTTTAAAATACCTTATGTCCTGAAACCTGATTTTAGTTTGTGCCAGTCCAACAGGCTACGGTACGCCTTTGGAAATGAATATGTACTGGGTACACAAAATAAAAGTATATGAAGGTTATTTAACATCGAATCATACAAGCAGTGCATTCATAGTAGCAGATGTTTATATATAGAATTCCAGTTCACTGACTGGTTTCTGTTAAACGTTCTTCAACCAAGAACAAATTAAATTCGTTCAATAATGAAAGATTATCAAGAGAATTTCATTTTCTAGATAAGTAGGTATGTCATGCAAAATAACTTTGTCGGCATGCTCGCTATTTCCAAAAGATTCTATTTGGCTCCATTCATTATTATTATTATTATTACTAGTTGTTGTCCGCGGCTCCGCCCGCGTATATGTCGGTTATCGCGGCAAATAGTAGCCTATGTGTTATTCTGATGTATATGCTATATAACTGTAAAGTTTCATCCAAATCCGTTCAGTAGTTTTTGCGTGAAAGAGTAAAAAACATCCATCCAAACATCCATCCATCCTTACAAACTTTCGCATTTATAATATTAGTAAGATTTCTAAGGTTTCAAATTAACAATTTAAGTAGTAACCTTTTCATCTTGTCGTAGATTGTTGTGTTTTTAACCGATTTCAAAAAAGGAGGAGATTCGCAATGCGACTGTTTATTTTTTTATGTTTGTTACCTCACATTTTTCGACTGGGTGAAATTATTTATTTTATTTTTAAGCTGGTGCTTCCCGTTTGGACTTATTTCAATTTGGTCCATTTTTGTAGTCGGTTTTTTTTTGTTTAATGTTTTACCTTATTTGTAATAACATTGACATCGATAAGTTACGACTTCCTTACGCTACGAAATATTAATCGACGGCCGCGAAAAACCTACAAATAAACTTTTTTGTAATTTTGGCGTGGGCCAAACGGTAGAGTACTACCTAAGTAGAGATCGCTTGTTGTGGCGTAGTCCAAAAACTCCAGTCTGTGAAGAGGCCTTTGTCCATCGGTGGACTAGTAGAGGCTGTTGATAATAATGAACATGGCAATCTTACTTCTCGCACTATTATTGCCCATGACTCCTATTGTGTCGTATGAATTTGTTCTACTATTAGGTATGTATAAAGCAGAAGATAAGTTCTTGTAAAAAATCACCTCATCATTTTAATTTTCGATAATTCCAATATTTTGTTTGATTTAAGTACTACAAAACTACATATTTATCCTTTCTAAATAATGTTAAACCTGAAATAATTTAAATAGACTCGATTCCTAGTATATATTAATTAAAATGTATGCACAAAACTTTCGAGGCACCTGCACCAAAATTGATGATTTTTTGTTTTATGCGTTTGTTACTGTCAGGGCAAGTTTTATAGAAGAAAATTATACTTTCTTATATATTATCAGATACAAGAATTACTAAGATTAATACTAAGCAATATCTATAAAGGTATTGAATTCTCACAACATTCAAGTACCAAGACCTGTTTCTAACCAACAAGAATGTAGTACAAATTCCTACTACACTTTAGTTTTATTTACCACTTCAGTCAATGAACTTACATTTGAATTAATAGTTACTACAATTATAATTTATTTTAAAAAAGTGTGATACTGTTTTTGTCTTGTTATTATTAGCAACGCGTTTTTTAATAGTCATATATCAGATCTATTTATGTATAAATTAGGATAGCCTTGCATTCGTGGAAAATTACAGTGACCGGCAGCTGCGATGTTTATGTTATGAATGCTTTAAATTTAAATTAAATACCATTCTTGCGAGATCAGTTTTATCGTTCATTTAAAATCAATGTATATGTGTATTTTATGCGCTACCCGTTCATCAATATTCTGCAAATATGTATGTAGATTATCAAAAATAAAGAAAAAATCATAGGTTAGATTCATTCAATAAATTTCAAAATACGTAGTAGCGAAAACTGTTTACATACATACATATAAAAAATGCTTTACGTAGTGGTACAAAAGCAGTAAAAGTTTGTATAAGAGTACACGTAGGAATAGTAAAATATAAAAGTCAAAACCAAGTTGACGGCGTACTCAGAAGTTATATTACAAACAAACATTCAAACTGATAAGTATCTAATATTTTATAGATACAGGTCTAACTTGATTTGTTATTTTTACTTACAGCACAAATCATGGGAGAGCCACGCTTCGGCATGAATGGGCCGGCTCGACCGGAGTGATACCACAGCCTCACAGAAAACCGGTGTGAAATAGCGCTTGCGCTGTGTTTCACCGAGTGAGTGAGGATACCGCAGGCCCATACCCCAAAAGCACGAACGGGCTGGCTCGACCGGGTTGGTACTACCATAGCACAGAAGATCATCGTAAAATGACAGCATTCGTGTCGTCGTGTTTCGTTGGTGAGTGCGAGACCGAAGGCTCAATGACGCCGAAGCATCACTTGGCCGCTATAGTGTGGGTCATCATGCTGCATTGTTACATTCGCAATGAGTATGGTGAACACCACTCTTGAATTATGCTTATGCTTTTCATCAGGCCGAGTAAAGTCATTTTGGCAGGCCAATACATAAAAAAAAGCTATTAAGTATAGGCATAAAATTCTGCCAGTCATTCTGTTTTATTATGTTATATCTAATATTGATATAGTCATTATGTATTCTCATTAAGATACTAACTAGCTTTATTAATCAATCTGGCAGAAAAGCACTCAAGAATTGTTCCATACAAATAGTCTTATCTACTGAGTACCACGCAATTTATCTCTTTACAAAAGAGCATACAGCTACATTTATTAACAAGTGTGTGCAATGCTCTTAAAATTAGGTGAGGTAAGATTACATTATAATATACATAAAATTGCAAGATATTAACATTCTGATTTTAAAGCTTTGTTCATTCAGCATACTTAATCTAAGTGGCATCATCATTTAAATCACATCTATTTAAGTTTGATTGATTTGGCTCCGTGAATTGCGGTCTGACATGCATTATTATGTTTGAAAGGTTAATTTGATTATAACTAATAAATATATATCATAACGAGGCTATGAATAAATTTGTATTTAGTTACAACTAGCTGAACCCCGCAGAGTTTCCTGCGGTTATTGTCGTAACGTCGCGGGATAAAGCTAGTCTAAAAAAAGTAGCCTAAGTTACTCCTTAGATCATCAGCTATCTGCCAGCGAAAGTCCCGTCAAAATCCGTCCAACCGTTCCAGAGATTACCCGGAACAAACAGACAGACAAAAATTGTAAAAATACACATATATATGCATTTATTAAAATGTGTTTTTTTAATATTACAAACAGACACTCCAATTTTATTTATTTCTATTGTTAACTTTATTAGAAACTCATGAATTTAAGAAAACAATTCCAACATTTTGTTTTACCTAGACTGTTGAAATAATCGCAACCTTTTTTTACTGTTTATACTAGGTGTATTGGTGTCGTAGTGTAGGTACTTATACTATGGTGTATTTTATTATAGTTACAGATGATATCAATGTTAAGTGAGTAGGATATTATTGATTCTCTATGATTTGATTTATTTTAGTAAACGTAAACAAAAATATCTAACTTGTACAAAAAATATATGTGACAACTTTATTCGTTATGCTTACTCAAGGTACCGTAATATGTCTTCTCTTATGTCATCTACAATATCGGCAATTAAATACAATGTAAATCTTTGTTAATTCTTTTCAACCACGCAGCGAACAATCTGAATCATGGGTTCGTTTTAAAATCTTAGTACGTAGTTTAAGAAAAAAAATTTTTTAAGTTTATTTTCATTAAAATGAAATATTTCAGCATAATTAAAACTCAATTTCTTCTGATCGCGAAATTTGATTACAGAACTTCTGTTTATCTTTATTAAAATCAAAGTAAAATCAAGACCTACTTTAAACAATTACGTTTTTATTGTGATTCTTCATTTCAATACGAATGCATTTCTGAGATATGTAATTAATTCTGCAATAAAAAATAATGCATTTCGTTTCGAGAATTGAAATAACGGGTTCTCTTTGCAAGGTAACGGTTCATCTTCTGTTTACAAATGAGAATAAATATTATTTATGCATTATCTCCTAAAAAACTATTAATCCCAAAGCAGTGTCATTTCAAAAGCATTTTTGTCATTAGCAGAGGTAAAACATATTTCGGACAAGACCATTACTTTCTTGCGATTTGTTTAGCAAACTCTTTAGGTTTTTTGTTGATCGCTGCTGAATAGTAATCACTATTTCTGAATAATATAATAGGTATAATTATATTATTCAGAATTATTCAGTATTAGTGATACATAACAGAAGTTTATTTTTATTGAACAAACATTTGACTAGTGTAACTAGTGTATTAATAAAGAAGGAGCAGTTTATTAAAACTGCTGAACTAGTGTTTGTTTCACCTTTTATTTAAAATTTTAATATGCGTCTGTCCACTTCTTCCAAGATATATAGGTATATAAATAGTGTTACTTTTATTTTATTTGTTAAGTTTTTAGTAGAACTTTCACTCATTTTATTACTTGTTGAATATTATGAATTATAGATTAAAGTTGCAATAAGAAATATTCAAAACTGAAAATTTCAACAAACACCCAAGCTAATTAAAAAAACTAATATTAATAAAGGAGGTGAATGACAAACATATTTCGTAAAACATTTTTTTTTAATGCGTGTCGACCTCCGTCATTCAAAATTACCTATTTTCGCATTTCTATTTGGAAACTTGGACCGGAAGATGACGTGGTTTCATGCTAACTAAAATACGTAATTGATATATATTATTCTTTCAATAATCTGAGTTATAGTAATACAATTCAACGAAACAATGTTTTAACCAATTAAATAAGGATTGTGAAGAACTTGTTCAGAAATAGTCAAATTAAATAAAAAAATAGAAAGGGGTTTGGTTGAAACTAAAGCGGAATTTTGGCCGAATAGCGCTTAACATAGTATACAATGAATTTATCTCTTTAATCAGCTTAAAGTCATAAAGATGATAAAGTTTTCGCTAATAAAATAATTGTTATTGTTATACCAGACATATAAAAACAAAGACATCAGGACACCTTTATACTTACATCGTAATCACCGTAAACTTAGTTAACGTAATCACGTTGTTGTAACTGTTATTGAGTAGTTGGCTCCTATGTACGCATAATTAAACTTTTATTACTTTTTGTATCGGAATCTACGTGGCTGTTTCTAGTTAAACATATCCTCGTATTTACATTGAAACAAAGACAAATAAATACATTTTTCCCGAGGATGTCTTGAGTTGAAACTGATTTTTGGTACCTATTATTTGATAATTGTATATAATTTCTACATAATGATTTGACATTCTTCTTCTGGAGGTGTGAATACCGGTACGGTAACGTTACGTTCAAGTGATGCGAGAATGTGAGGTTTTAGCGCGCCATGGTCACCATCGCGAACAACTTTATTACGCATTGACAAAAGCGGTTGTGCGGGCACCGCATACACACGACGTCGTTGACTTGAAACGCCGTCAGCCGCATGCCGTTCTAGGGCTGTCAGCAATTTTGCTTGTAAACCTTGACGTGATGTTTTTATCAATGATATGAAATTATTAACATTATTTGGGATTATCTTACAGTTAAAATTTAAATAAATTTGAAAGTTATTGAAGTTAATTTTGGAACAAAATTAGTAGTAATTCAAGTTTAAAGTTAATTTGTAATGTAAATATTATTCGAAATCCCTCGACCGACGGTCTGATTCTTATTTAAATGATTTGATTCTTTTAAAATGCAAGTAAAAGAAAAAAAAAAAGAAATGTACCTAGGTACGTACTACTATTTTTTTTGCTAAAGCAACAAAACGAGTGGATTAAACTATATATTACAATGTTAATTGGTCTTTAAATGGTGTTTTATTATAATGCAATTAGTAGTAAGTATTTCGGCAACCCTGGAGGCGATCGTCCGCGAGTGTGGCACGCACACCACCCTGCGCTCTAGTTGTTGCGTTGACCCTGGAATTATCCATACCAATCCTATCGCTATATAAACAATTGCGTTTCTTGCGCAACTGACATAGCATTGTGCGCATCTCATTTCCGTCGTAGATGAGTAAGGACACAGTTATAAGATGAAATAGATTAGTGGCACAGAATGCAAAACAATACCTGCTTCTTGAGAATTCGTAATTACTGAGGATTCGCAAATCTTAATTCGCAAATTAATGGGTCTCTTGACAGGCACTATATCTGTGTACTTGCGATTATGAGAATTTTCTGATGAATTTTAATATTTATTTATTTATTTAATTTAAAAACATTTACAGTATCTTTACAGAATTGTTATCCCAATACGACACTGTAAGGAAAAAGTATTTACAAATGTTTTATAATAAAGTATCATTTCATTTAACTATATGACTACGAAACGTCAACTCGGGTACCATTTCAACTCCCAAATCCCGGATACTGGTTAAGGACGGCAACAACGCACCATCCACTTCATATGGGTAGTGCAGTGGAGCCCTAGCCCGGCTGTAGCTCATTACTCCGCATTTAGCTATGTGAAAGTACAACTTATTGGTATTGCTCCACTGCACTACCCGGTCTATGTCTTCCTCTAGTCGCTTAGCGTCCGTTGCGTCCGCTATCGACAGATATACCTAGAGGTCATCTGCAAACAGCAGAGACTCGGCATGTCTCAAGACCCCCGGAAGATTGTTAAGCATCAATATAAATTCTAGAGGTCCCAGGTTTGAGCCCTGACTTATACCTGAAAGAGTTAAATACGGACTTGATTTGTAACCAGCATAATCAACGTACTGCCTGCGATCACCAAGGTAACTCGCGAAGAACATATAAAATATGTTTGTACGTGACATATATATCACATTTCTCATCGTCTTATTCTCGTCCAATGTAGACTGAGTCGTTGAACGCCATTTTTACATGCCACGCCATGGAATATGGGATACACGTTCCATACACGGTCGCCGATGGCGATTGCAACAAAATCTTGTTGGTTTATTTTACTTATATGGTAAAAAACTGATTCTTGCTAACCTCTCTTAAATGTAAACGCACTAGGTAGTATGTACAGATTGAACAGATCACTTTTCTGATCTGTTCAATCCATGCATTAAAGTGCATAACTAGCAAATTATAATAATTGTTAGTCTAAACAGGTTTCCAACGATTAACCCATTAATAATGTGTCGAGTATAATATGGTTGTAACAATGTTGTGAAATTAAATATCCATAAATATAACCTTGTATCTCGTTATTGAGCTCATTACCATTCAAGTTATTATACATTATAGGCAAGGTGGTCTACAGCTTGATAAACTCTGAGGAATTTTTAGCAGACTTCCTTAGAATGTGGTCTTTGTTCTGTCTTGCCTAAATGTTCCTGTTCTGTTGACTGTGGAGACATTGCACACAGAACTTTGGAATTAATTTGCCGCTTAAGACTTTATATATAACATTTCAACATTATAATTTCTGTCTCACTAAAATCAATTCAAATAAATATTTAGGACATCTAACGCACAACGCCATCTAATCCCAAGCTAAGCAGAGCTTGTGTTATGGGTACTAGACAACTGATATAAATACATATTATACCTTTTTTTGTAAATACATACATATTATACATAGAAAACACCCAAATTCCGAAACAAATATTTGTAGATCATACAAACGTTTGGTCCGACCCAGGAATCGAGCCCGTGATCTCATGATCAGCAGTCGCACACGCCAACCGCGAGACCAACGAGGCAGAATGATTGGTATGATTGTCAAGTTTAAAAGTATAATAAGTGGCTAATATAAAAATATCAATAAATATGTCAGTGAGTTTGCGTCTTATGCTTAAACGTGATAACTCCTATGATATTTTACATAGGTATTAGTTGTTAAGAGTTTGTCACATTTTCCCAAAAAAAATATTGTACGGAGTAATACTTCTGTGGACACGTCCACATATAATTAAACACATATAAAAAAAACAGGAACATAGTTTAGTGCTGTCTATTATAGACACACCAAACTATGGAGTATCTGTGAATCCTATATCGCGATATAAAAAGTTAAATTCCAAATTTACAACTTTTCATCATCAAGCCGCGATTCACCCAGCATGTTGGTTGGAGGCTGTGGTCAAAATCAAGTAGGTAATAAAACTTCAATCAAATAGCGCTATTTTGTTTCAAGCCATTTAAACACGTATAATGTGCAATGAAACTACAACTTTACCAGCAACAATGTTTTTAGTATCTAGTTAAATCTCCATATTGCACAAGAAGTGAATGGTTCGTGAAGATAATAATGGTATTGATGAATCTAGATGTTAGTGGTCACTTCAGCGTGACGTATTTTTTATGTACCAGTCTTTGACCAAAATTTGGTCATAATCTTGAAATCGTTTGAAAAAACAACAGAAATGATTTTTTTCACTATTTTGTACATATTGATGGTCTAAATTTAACTTGAAGACGAATGATTCATGTATGATCACTAGGCTGCCATGGTGTTGGTTTCCCAAGTCATTTATTGTGATACGGTCTCTTCATCACTAATATGCGTATTTTTTATAACTTAGAACTTACTCATAAGCGACGGAAATGAGATGCGCATAATTATTTGTCAGTTACGCAAATAAAGCAAATATTTACTCAGCGATAGTAGTAGGGATAATGTCAGGGTCAACGCAACAACTAGAGCGCAGGGTGACATGACACACTCGCGGATGGTCACGGTCGACTCTAGAGTTGCCGAAATATGTTATTGTCATACTATTTATATGCTCAATATAGGTATTCACTCACACCAAGAACTTAAGGCCTCAAGTCAACCTCACCTGCAAGTGGTTATTACTAAGTTAGTAACTTATTATATGCTTGTCCGTATGTATGGTGATGCAGTAAGCGCTGACTAAGGGAGGAAACTAAGCAGGACAACAACTGCAACAAGTACAATTTTAACAAAAATAAAACCGACTTCAAGGTTCGACTCGATTTCTCTTGGATGACAACATCAGATATTAATATCCTTATCATGGTACCGCCGTTGGGACATCTACTTTCCATTAAAAAAAGAATCATCAAAATCGGTTCAAAAACGACGAAGTTATCCGCGAACACACATAAAAAAAAAATATATATATACGGTCTAATTGAGAAACCTCCTCTTTTTTTTGAAGTCTGTTAAAAAAAAAGCAAAACTTGAAAAAAAACTTATACCAACCCGACGGGCTAGCGTGGTATAGCAAGTCAAATCTCCCTTCTAAGGAGAACCTATGAACAGAAATGTCTAGTACATTGCTGGACATATGTTATTAAATTATAATTTTACGGTCACCTACTAAATATTTAGCAACAAAATGTCTATTTTTAAAAGAAAGAGAAGAAGGTGGTTCTCAGTTCGACCGAATTTTATGTGTGTTCACGGATAACTTTATCGTTTATGAACCGATTTTGGTGATTCTTTTTTTAATGTAAAGGAGATATCCCAACAGTAGTACCATGATAAGGATACTAAGATCTTATGAAAGGCATCCGAGAAAAATCAAGTCGAAACTTGAAGTCGGTTTTTTGGAGAAACGTTCAACTCGATAGTCCACGTTCATACTTTTAAGAGATATACATAATAAAGTATGAAGAATATACCTAATCCCACCAAAAACATAAATGTAAAAAAGGGGAGCCAAGTTCAATACAAAAATTTTACTTGGCTGTGGGCTTCGTCGTAAAAAGAATGGAGATCTAAATGAGTGCCAAGTTCTATGCAAAATCCAAATATGTATTTATAGAACCAAAATAACATTATGAACAAGTATCAAACTCTATTTCTTTGCTTTATTGGATACCTATAACAATTGCTGTTATTTAAAAATGTGAGATCTTAAAGTAGTTTAGATTTGACTTGGCCAGTTTTTATCAGAATAAAAAAATATATATAAATATATGTTGAATAACTGTATACAATGACTGTTGTAATGAAAACTGGCCAAGTTAAATCTAAACTACTTTAAGATCCCACATTTTTAAATAACAGCAATTGTTATAGTTATGCAATAAAGCTAAGAAATAGAGGTTAATACTTGTTCATAATGTTATTTTGGTTCTATAAATACATATTTGGATTTTGCATAGAACTTGGCACTCATTTAGATCTCCATTCTTTTTACGACGAAGCCCACAGCCAAGTAAAATTTTTGTATTGAACTTGGCTCCCCTTTTTTACATTTATGTTTTTGGTGGAATATGTATTTATAGAACCAAAATAACATTATGAACAAGTATTAACCTCTATTTCTTAGCTTTATTGCATAACTATAACAATTGCTGTTATTTAAAAATGTGGGATCTTAAAGTAGTTTAGATTTAACTTGGCCAGTTTTCATTACAACAGTCATTGTATACAGTTATTCAACATATATTTATATATATTTTTTTATTCTGATAAAAACTGGCCAAGTCAAATCTAAACTACTTTAAGATCTCACATTTTTAAATAACAGCAATTGTTATAGGTATCCAATAAAGCAAAGAAATAGAGTTTGATACTTGTTCATAATGTTATTTTGGTTCTATAAATACATATTTGGATTTTGCATAGAACTTGGCACTCATTTAGATCTCCATTCTTTTTACGACGAAGCCCACAGCCAAGTAAAATTTTTGTATTGAACTTGGCTCCCCTTTTTTACATTTATGTTTTTGGTGGGATATCATTACTTTTTGTAAAGAAAACTAGGCAGGTTTAATTGATTTATTAAGATTTAATGTTTTTTATTGCGTTTCTAGTGTGTGGTTTTCTTTTCTTACAAGTATTAAACTCTATTTCTTTGCTTTATTGGATACCTATAACAATTGCTGTTATTTTAAAATGTGAGATCTTAAAGTAGGTTAGATTTGACTTGGCCAGTTTTTATCAGAATGAAAAAAATATATATACATGTATGTTGAATAACTTTATAAAATGACTGATGTAATGAGAATGGAGATTTAATGAGTGCCAAGTTCTATGCAAAATCCAAATATGTATTTATAGAACCAAAATAACATTATGAACAAGTATTAAACTCTATTTCTTTGCTTTATTGGATATCTATAACAATTGCTTTTATTTAAAAATGTGAGATCTTAAAGTAGGTTAGATTTAACTTGGCCAGTTTTCATTACAACAGTCATTTTATACAGTTATTCAACATATATGTATATATATATTTTAATTCTGATAAAAACTGGCCAAGTTGTTATAGGTATCCAATAAAGCAAAGAAATAGAGTTTAATACTTGTTCATAATGTTATTTTGTTCCTATAAATAAAATTTGGATTTTGCATAGAACTTGGCGCTCATTTAGAGATCTCCATTCTTTTTGCGACGAAGCCCACAGCCACGCATAATTTCTGTATTGAACTTGGCTCTCCTTTTTTACATTTATGTTTTTGGTGGGATATCATTACTTTTTGTGAAGAAAACTAGGCAGGTTTGATTGATTTATTAAGATTTAATGTTTTTTCTTGCGTTTCCGTTGCACGGTTTTCTTTTTCATGCTATTGTCTACATTCTCTTGAATGTTAGAGATAATAGTGCGCATTGCCCATTCATTATCTGATACCTTTTTAATACGCTTCCTGTTTATGCTTAAATTGGTCAAGCCCGGGCGATATAACGATCTCAGGCGGTTATATCTGTACTAATATATAAAGCTGAAGAGTTTGTTTGTTTGTTTGAACACACTAATCTCAGGAACTACTGGTCCGATTTGAAAAATTCTTTCATCGTTTTATTTTTTTATTTATTTAAAATTTATTGTTCAAAATAATAAAACCTTATTCTAAAACATAGGTCCACAAAACTGTTTTAAACAGTTTGTCTGTAGACTCAGTTGAGCCTCTATATGCAACATGCTTGTACGTAACATTGCACACGTCACACCCATGCATTAGATAGATACATGCACATGTGCAGTCCTATGCACAATGCACAGTCACATTTACATATTTACGTACATGCCATACACAAAACACAACAATCAACATAAAACTTATATATGGGTATAATATGTTTAAGAACATCCATGTATACATATATTTATATATATTTGTGCTATCAAACAAGATCCAATAAGAATTGCTTTAATTTTCTTTTAAGTTTGTTTAAATTGGGTTCATGTCTAAAATGCACCGGCAAACTGTTGAGGACATAATATATGGTAACCGTTTTTTTAGGTTTCTATCACCATAGTAGTTAGTGACTTTTGGTACATGAAGCCTACCAGCAGTAGTCGACCTTGTTCCGTGACAGTTCGGAACAAGTGATAATTCATGCTTTTGATTGCTACTATATGTCTTAGTTTAGCCGGAAGGATATTGCATTTTTTTAATAACTTTTTGTAATCGTCGTTACAACTTATTTTAGTTTTATTGTTTACCAATAGCTTTAGAAATTTAATCTGTAATGTTTATATTTTATCCATATAGGATTTAAAAGTCAAACCATAGCGAGCATAACTTATGATAGGTTCAACCAATTGTTTGTACAGGCATTTCAATGTGGTGCTAGGTACTCTAAATTTTAGGTGATAGAATTTTCCTAGTAATATTCTAAGTTTTTCACAAATGAATTGTATATGGGACGACCAGGAAAAACTGTAATCGATCTTCACTCCAAGGTAACTAAGTAGAATGGGCTATCTAACTGTAAGTTAGATAGCCCATTTATCGAGGAAGGCTATAGGCTATATATAGGACCAATATAAGACCAATAGGAGAGGAGCATCAATGAAAAATGTTTCAAAAACGGGGGAAAATTATCACGCGACGGGCAATAGGAGACGCAAACGAGGTTGCGTGGGTCTGCTAGTTCTACTATAGAACTATCTTGGGTCTTAATTTGAATAGGGTCTAGATTAATAAGTGTTTTAACTCTGGAGAGCGCAACGGCGTGTCCTCTGCTAAATATTGAAGTGCCTATGTCGAGAAGAGCGCTGTCCAGACTAAGCCCTTGTGATTTGTGGATGGTAATAGCATAAGTCAAGCAAATAGAGAACTGTTCCCGGTGAACATATAATAGGTCTTTACCTATGAAATTGCCATTTTGTATGCAATAAGTGAAAGTACTTATTTTTTCAAACTTTTTTATTTCTGTTATTCGAATTAATCACCCATGCAATTGACGCATCTTTGCCAACGCATTAGCAGTTTATTGATGCCCTTCTTGTAAAAATCAGCTGGACGGGAGGCAACAAACTCTTCAAAGGCATTATGAGTATGAGCGCCGCTAAGAGCATACTTTAGTTCGTTCACATTCTAAGTCGTATAGCGCTTGAGAGCCACGCGGGCCGGAAAACCTCGCTTTCTCCCGTGTACAAGTGAATTTTACCAGTACTCTTAAATTAGTCAGTAATACATACATGTATCGGTGACAATAAGACATCGCTATTGCCTTGACCTTGGTGTAATTACACGTTGGACTTTCTTTTAAGGTACAAAGAGTTCGAACTAACAAATTTATACCTTGTTTATTTATTTATTGGATGGGGCGACGTTGGACCAACCGCGTCGCTGCAACATAAGTTGCAGCAAATGCAGACAATGCTAAACGCATGACAGTTGACAGCGGCAAACTTATAGCGAATGGGTTGTTTAAAGTATTTATTTATTCATTCAATCTCATATAAGTACTGTATTTCACTTTCATACTGGCTTAGGCACGAAGAACGTTTATTTTTATAGTATGACAATCATATAATTCATCGTTGAGAAAGATGCAGGATGAACATAAATGTAATAAAACATCAAGATAATAATGTACTAGAGAAGATGCCACTCATAAGTGCGGTGCTCCATGCAATTGCATTTAGCCTTCCTTCAGTCGCTTGCTATTTAAATTTAAAAACGTTTTAAAAACTCGTGAAATATGCCATTTTGTGTCTTGAGATATTGCACTTATAATACAAGGAATACGGCGAAAAGCAAAGGAATAACTTTTCACCAGTAATTAACCAGATATAATTCTTTTAAAATTAAATACGAACAAAATATTTTAAGACGCCATTGTTGCCTTATTTGACATAAAGTACCTAAGAGTAAAACGTGTGATATTTAGGTAAAATTAACTGACGTTAAATGCACAATATATTTATCCTATTTAATTGGATAAGGAAAAATAATATGTTGTTGAAAATAGCTTTCTTTTTTTTATGTTTGGCCCTTCCAAAATGACTCTACTCTGCCTGATGGAAAGCATAAGTAGAATCCAAGAGTGGTGGTCACCATACTGCGAATGCAGAAAATGCAACAATGCAGCATGGTGACCCACACCATGGCAGGCTAGTGATGCTTCTGCATCAGCTTCGTAAATAACACAACAATTATTTGTAATGTTTAAGTAGAATTTAAAAATTGAATATTCGGCTTTTATATTTTATATCTCGATGCATTCTCCAAAAAAAAATAAAAGTGGCAAAGCTATTGAAGAACTGTTTACTCAGTCTGAATTTCCTAATAAAGCTTCATAGGAATCAAACTATTTATCCGTTCTGCTTTTTTGCTTGGCGCTTACTCTATGACAGCGAATCTTTGGAACAGTTCGTAGGCTAAAACGTGCAGGCGTCATGAAAATCACGGCGCTTATGACATTACGGCTCGCGAGGAACTACAGCTCAAATGCGCTGCTTATTAATACTGTTGAATTAGACTACTAAATATTGTTTCAGCGCTGCAGCGCTTTTTTGTTATAATACAAACGGAACATAATATTAGTTTTGAATGGCTTCTCTAGTACGTAATATCTTGATGTAATAAAACAATAAATAACTAGATCGGTATTCGTAAGCGTTACCTATTTTTATGTGTTGCTCGGGAGCGTTTTTATTTAGGTTTACTTCTTTTCTGTGTATAATTATATTATGTGGTGCGGCACGCCGCTGACGACACACCGTTGGCCGGTTGTTTAGCGCGTATTACAAGTTTTTTGTATGGGGACACCACTTATTTTTGACTGAACTTTATTTTGATATTTCTGTTAATAGCAATACATATATTGGCATGGTTTCAAATATCTGCTTGTAACGGTTCCATCGCTATAATTTTTTTTGTTGTATGGGCACCCCCCCTATTTTTTAACTTTTTTTTAATTTTAGATTTTTTCCTACGCTTACACACAATTACCAAGCTGGATTCCAAATTTCATCCTTCTAGGTCATCTAGAAGTAGGTTAGAATTAGGTACTATAAGTCAGTCAGTCAGTGCTAAAATTTACGACTTTTTGACCATCATATCTTTATAACCGTTTGAGCTATCTTCATGAAATTTGGGCTTCTAGATGTGCTTATAGATATAATTAAACACACGCAGTTTTGTGTGTTTACGTTAAAGAGGTTTTGAGTTATAGAAGAGTCAAAAGTGGCACCAAGTGGTTCGTGTAATATTACACTTGGCGCTGGCTAGCCAGTTCCTTTGCTTGAACTTGGCTTGACACGCTGCCGCGTGTCTAGATAATATAAAGAAATGTATATTTTATCACAATATATGCATATGTACATTGCAATAAAATTTTGACGCCCAAAAAATATTAACATCAATGTGACAATTACGTAATCGAACCGTCTAGAAGCAGGAATGTAGCAAATGCATAGCAATTCCTAGTGCAAACATTAATTAACGCCTATAAAATAGGTGGATCCAAATATCTTAAGTGATTCCTAGAGCTAACAAACCACAGATAAATAAAGCGATCGAACTGAAAACCTTTAAGTATTCGGTTAGTGTTTGATAATTGATGGAACCCTAATGGCATGGCGATGTATATTTTCGTCGGAATATATAATTTACTTTATAAGAGTATCTATGGATGGGTTTTGGTTAGGTTAAGAGTATTACGATAATATAATATTTAGGTATATAAACAGTACCAGTTCGGCACTGATAGGTACAGATTTAAAAAAAATATTCATAAATCCGCTTCTTTTTGACACATGAGTCACGTTTAAAAGATTTATCGCAGTGTTTACTTTAAACTATTAATTTTATAACTACTTATTATAATTTAACTACTAATAAAGGTACAAAAAATAATAAATAATCTGACTTAAAAACACTAATCAGTGATTAAATTGTATTTATGTTCGTTATATTTTTAAATTTAAAAATTTCAATGAGGTGTTTGTATTTTTTTTTGCTTGCAACAATACCAAATTACAATAAATTTGACTGACTCAGTAGCCCAGTGGTAGCGTGTGCGACTTTATTAACTAAATATGTGTATGATCTGCAAATATTTGTTTCGGAGTTTGGGTATTTTCTATGTATTATATATATATATATATATCTATTTACAAAAAAAAAAGAATTTATGTATTCATATCAGTTGTCTAGTACCCATAGTACAAGCTCTGCCCAGTATGGGACTAGATGGCGTTGTGTATTAGGTGTCCGAAATATTTATTTATTTGTTTATTTTTTCACTAATGAAGTAACGTTGTTTGATTTGATATTCTTTTGTAAATTTTCAAACACATACTGAATAATATTTCGAATAAATGGATCAATAAACGCATCTACATCATAATGTTCCATTGTGCTAATTATTTTGGGCTGGACGCTACGCATGTAACTGCTCTTTTGCGAACATATTTCCTGCTAATTTTATCTATTGATACAATATTTTAGGTGTTGCTATATTGTAAATGTGTTCAATATAATAAATCTCATTTTAATACCATAGACAACACTTTCAATTTAAAACTAGAAGGTTACACATGGATTTTCAGTTCATCGACCTCCTGAAGTATAACTACTATTTGAACGTACGGCTGACATTCAATGCTATTTTAAGTAAACATAATGTCACACACGATAATTATATTACACTAGCTTTCGCCCGCGGCTTCGCTCGCATTTAATAAAAAGTATCATATGTTAATTCTAATACCTCCAATAATATGTGTACAAAGTTTCATGATGATCGGTTTAGTAGTTTTCGCGTAAAAGTGTAACAAATAAACGTACATTCACATTTATAATAGTACTATCTGACCCACGCAACCTCCTTTGCGTCTCCTATTGCCCGTAGCGTGATAATTTTACGCCGTTTTTGAAACATTCTCTATTGGTGCTCTGCTCCTATTGGTCTTAGCGTGATGATATAGCCTATAGCCTTCCTCGATAAATGTAGTATCCAACACAGAAATATTTTTTCAAATCGAACCAGCGGTTCCTGAGATTAGCGTGTTCAAACAAACAAACAAACAAACTCTTCAGATTTGTATATTAGTATAGAAGTATAGATTACTAGCCGACCCACGCAACCTCGTTTGCGCCTTATATTGTCCGTAGCGTGAAAATTTCCCCCGTTTTTGAAACATTCTTCATTGTTGCTCCGCTCCTATTAGTAGTAGCGTGGTGATATATACCCTATAGCCTTCCTCGATAAATGGGCTATCAAACACTGAAATAATTTTTCAAATCGGACCAGCGGTTCCTGAGATTAGCGTGTTCAAACAAATAAACAAACAAACAAACAAACAAACTCTTCAGCTTTATATATTAGTACTAGCTGACCCACGCAACCTCGTTTGCGCCTTATATTGCCCGTAGCGTGAAAATTTCCCCCGTTTTTGAAACATTCTTCATTGTTGCTCCGCCTCTATTAGTAGTAGCGTGATAATATATACCCTATAGCCTTCCTTGATAAATAGACTATCCAACACCGAAATAATTTTTCAAATCGGACCAGCGGTTCCTGAGATTAGCGTGTTCAAACAAACAAACAAACTCTTCAGCTTTATATATTAGTATAGATAGATGATGTAAGACTTTTGCAAGCAAACAATAAACCTCAGAAATATGCTATCATACAATAATTATTATTGCAGGCTTAATCACGTTTGCTGACATTGCATAGATGCCACATATGGACAGGCAAAGTTATTGTTAATGGACGCCGCTACAAGTGACCTAGTTAATTAGAGAAAAAGATGCACGGAACTGCAGGTTGCGTACATCTATATCTATACTAATATATAAAGCTGAAGAGTTTGTTGTTTGTTTGTTTGTTTAAACACGCTGATCTCAGGAACCGCTGGTCCGATTTGAAAAATTGAAAAATTCTTTCGGTGTTGGATAGTCCATTTATCGAGGAAGGCTATAGGGTATATATCATCACTCTACTACTAATAGGAGCGGAGCAACAATGAAAAATGTTTCAAAAACGGGGGAAATTTTCACGCTACGGGCAATATAAGGCGTAAACGAGGTTGCGTGGGTCAGCTAGTAACTTTACATACGTACTTAACATTACTATTTTAGTAACTTTGAATAATAAAAACTGATTACGATTTAAAGATCGTATGACTTGACTTTATTTAAAGATTTTGTTTTGTAAATATAATGTTTTCATACCTCTTTAATAGGAGGAAATTGAAGTTCTCTCGAGCAAAGAAAATAGCAAAATGGGACGTGCTACAACTCGTAACTTTAGGTATAGATCCGGATCCATTCTACATATTTAAGTTGTTTTTTAATATATGAAGTTCGATCAACTCAATGAACGGAATAATTTACAATTTGGAATAGTGAAAAGTATTTTTTATGGTTACGCTGGCATGTATACGAAACGACGATGTAAATAACTTACAATGTGATGTTCTATGATATGGACGATTTAAGATAAGATAGTAGATAGATATAAATGTGTCTTAACGTAGAAACTTTCTACATAGATCACAAAAAAATTAAAAAAAAACCTCTATTATAAATGCAAAGGCGTACACTAAATATTACTTTGTGTAGTATGTATGGGAATTGATGTAATATTGTCTGTTTTGTGAATGTAATGGTGACCATAATCATATCCGATTAAAGTAGGTATAAAAGGCCTTTGTTAATATTATGGGTTAAATATGACAGCTATGTATTAGATTTATTCATGTTGTGATCCTCTACTTTTAAAGGTGTTAATTACGTTTTAGAAGTTTTCGAGAAAAAGACAACTATTACTTTCACTGTCGTAATGAACTTACCACCAATTTATGTACAGTTTAGTCAGTGACCTTTTTTGAGTATAAAGTATATCATCGAAGGCTGTTTAATGCAATTGCATTCAGTATATTCACCCATAGGCGTGTTAATGGCTCTAATAGTAGCAGCATGTTAATAGTTTCTACAATCGCGCCGTGAATCGAACGGAGGTTCGTATATTTCTCTCTCTCTGGTATTTCTCGAGATTTGTGATAGAATGAATATATTTTTTTATTTCAGGCGAAATCCAACATCAGCCAGCCTTTTTGATTAGAGTTAATTCTGATTTTAAAAGTCGGCTATAGGTAAAATAATTAATAAATTTGATAACAGTTATGACATGGTGTATGTCTTCGGGATTTATAATATATATCTTCTGAACGTCATCGCAAAAACAAAATGTAGGTGGTCGTGATTTACTAGAATCATAAAAGATATAAAATACGCGGCTTCGTTGAAGAATATCACATGGCGTTGGTGTTGTGTCATCGTACATATTTTTCAGATGCATAGGTGTGCAGAATATAAAGCACTCGTAATGCGACGGACTGGCTTTGTTCTCAACTCAAATCCTCGTATCACCACAGAACAGGTGTGCAATTTTTTTATGTTTAGCTGCGACTCTGCCTGATGAAAAGCATGAGTAGAATCCAAGAATGGTGGTAACCATCCCCAATGCGAATGTGGACAATGCAGTATGGTGACCCACACTATGGCGGCCTAGGCCACACTATGGTGACATCTCATGAAAGAAGGTAATTAAAAAAAGAAAAAATATATGACGAAGACAGGAAGTATAAACATTATCTCTATGTAATATAAACGAGAAGTACGTTGTTCTGCTAACGTGTTTTAGGTCATAGGATAATGTTTATTTGCCCGCAAAAATCGATCTTGGAACTGTATGTTGCAAAAACCTACTTATCGTACTAACATATGAGGCAATTTAACTTATTAACTACGTAATCAAATTGATTGAAATTTAGAATTACACCTAAGTTTTGGTTAAGTACTGAAATTTCAAACTTTTAAGTCTTATAAACAACGGATTTAAAAAAGGATATGGCTATGAAAAGTGTATGGGTATGGCTCTTGTTCAACTTGGCCTGCCGACTGCCGTGCCCCCAAATTATTTATGTTAATAAAGCACATTCGAACCTTCACATGAATTTTTGGCTATCTATTTATAAACAGGACCAGCTATTTATAAATAGATACAGAAGTTTTTTTTGTAAATGTGCCTATTTTGTATATTTTTGTACTATGAATAAGAAAAAAAACTGTTTACAGACATTCACAGTAGTCAAACTACATGTTATTGTCATGAGTATCATCAACATCATCAACAACCCACAGGAGAGGGTTAAGGTCATACGTGCCCACGCTGGCCAAGTGCGGGTTGGAGACTGGCAAGACAACGTTATAATTTTGTCGTCGGAACTAAGCTTCATGACTGTTATCCTTTTTTTTTTTTTTTTTTTTTTTAACGTGTGGAAACCCCCTCGGGCCGTCACCCCGCCGGGGTTTGCGGCGGGGCGGTGTGTTGGAATCGAACCGACTAAAACCACACGGTGTGCCACTCTGCGCCTGAGACGGGAGGGATCCGGGAACTGCTGTTATTAACACATCCGGACCCCTCCCAGCGCCTGCCCGCACTGAAGCGGGCACCTGCATCTGCTGTTAAAAACTCTCAATTTAGGCGACGTACGGCACACGCGTAACGTCGCCCCCTCGCGGGTGACCACTAAAGCGGATGGTGGGGAAAACCCATCCCGACCATCCGCGGCCACACTCAGGGCGGCATGAGGCGCTGATAGGCGCGCCTTCGCCGCCCGGTTCGCCGGCGGCGGATCGGGTCCGAGTGGATATCATCCTCCCGGGCCTTCTCCGCCGCCTCCTTCTGCGAAATTACGTCTTCGCAGAAGGCTGCGACCGCGGTAAAACTGCTGTCGCTACCGGCCTTGGAGCGAACGACGGCCGGTAGCGAGAGATCTCCTCCGATGACTGCAGTGAGGGCCCGACGCTGTGACGCCCATGCGGGGCAGATTGCCAGCGTGTGCTGGGCCGAGTCCTCACTGCAGTCGCAGTGGTGGCAGGCGGGACTCAGTTCCCTCCTGGCGACCGAGTGCAGGTACTTTCCGAAGCATCCGTGCCCGGAAAGAACCTGCGTCAGTCGGAAGGAAAGGGTCCCGTGCTGCCGCCCTGCCCACTCGAGGATGACCGGCTGGAGAGCCTCCTCGGCGGCAAAGCCAGCGCGTGGAGTCTCCAGCCGGAACGACCAGCGAGCCATCGTGGCTCGACGGGCGGCTTCACGCCACTCGCGTACGTCTTCGGGCGGAGGGCGAATGCCTCTCTCCGCCCGGAATTCAGCCACCCGTCGATAAACTTCGGCGAGCACTTCCGCCTCCAAATCCCACGGAGGTGTTCCGGCCAAGGCGCACGCCGCCTCGGTGGACACCGTGCGGTATCCGCGGATGGCTCTGACCGCCAATACCCTCTGAGGCCGCCAGAGGCGGGCCTTATTGAGGGCAGTCAGAGCCGCCACCCACACCGGTGCCCCATACAGCGCCATCGACCGGACCACCCCCGTGTAGAGGAGTCGCGTTGCGACGCTGGCTCCACCCAAGTTGGGCAAAAGTCGCCCAAGGGCAGAGGCAGCGTCGACCAGCTTCGGACCAAGCTGTCGGAAGTGCTCGTCGAAGAGCCACCTACCGTCGAGGATCAGGCCCAGATACCTCATCTGGGCCCGAACCGGTACGAGGATCGAGTTGACCACTATGGAGGCGCCGGAGGGCGGCCCACGACGGGGCCCATGAAATAACAGGGCCTCCGTCTTGTCCAGGGCCACCCGTAAGCCCAGCGCCTCGATGCGCCCGACCACCAGAGAGACACCAATGGTGGCCAGGCGCGCGGCCTCCTGGAAGTTCGCCCCCCGGGCCGTGACCAATGTGTCATCGGCGTAACAAATTACGCCCAGCCCGGGGGGGAGACGACCTCGTAGGACCCAGTCGTATCCCACGTTCCACAGGAGTGGTCCAAGGACAGACCCCTGCGGAACGCCGCACGACATGGGTCGCCGTCTCAAGGCGCCCTCTCGGTCCTCGTACACGACGGTACGCTCCTCCAAATAGTCTGCCACTAGCCGCCTCAGGTACTCTGGCACCCCGTGGTATTGGAGTGCTTCCCTGATGCAGCTGAATGGCAGACTATTGAAGGCGTTGGCGATGTCCAGAGACACCGCCAACACCACGCCGCCACAGCTCACTGCCTCTTCGGTCACGGCCCTAAGGCGCATCACGGCATCGACCGTCGAACGCCCCTCTCGGAATCCGAATTGGGCGTCCGACAGGTCGGGCCCCACCTCGCAGAGGTGCCGGACGATGCGGGCAGTATAGTATAGTAGGAGTATCCTCTCAAACAACTTGCCCGCCTCGTCCAGCAACACGATGGGCCTATAGGCCGCGACCGAATCGGCAGGCCGTCCCGGCTTACGATAACAACCGGGACCGACTGCTTAACGTGACCTCTGAATCACGGAGACGCTCATGGTATAGACTATGAGCGCCTCTCTTGAGTATTTTTTTTATAAATACATTTTTTTAGGGAATAGGCTCGTTGCAAAAACATTTATTATTATCTATTTTAGTAATAACGAGAAGGTCCGGTTTCTTCTAATTTAATGACTTAGTGATGATTTATATCAGAACAGTTAAAATTGTTAGCGTTAAATGATCTCCGCCATACAATAGAGTGTTTAAGGACGACAAGACTCGAACCGTTTCCAGTTGCAACATTGCTAATAGCGAATACGTTGTATTGCGAGACATGAAAACTTGTACCATTTTTCTTGTTCGCTGGCTCCCCGAGCCTTGACAAGTTTAATACTACTCGAATGGTCATTATTCCTTCTGATACATATATTTTCTATATAAGGTGGTTACTATAATTCAATAATATCAATAGCTAACAAGAAAAACTACAACTAAATCGGTTCAGTAGTTTGGGTGCTACGGTGGAATATATAAATATACAATACATACACTGTCAAAACTATTACCCTTCCATTTGGCTCGCGGTAGTCGGGTATTTTTTTGAAACTGTCATTTTACAAAAAGAAAACAACAAAAAAATTGTTCAAAGTTGATGGTAAAAATAGCAATCAAGCTGTTATGAATTTATAAGTCTGATTCTCAAGTTCAAAATATCGCATAGTAATTTATTTCGTAGTTGATTCGGAATTAATTCTCTAAGAGAATGTAGTTTTTAAGTCCTTCGAATTGTTTACAACAAAGATGTTTTTAAACACCAAAGATCAGCTGATAGCTCTCATATATTTTTAAATATTCACTTTTAGTGTAGGCTTAACAGTTATTGTATCATGCAAGGTTATAATAAATAATATATGTTTCGGTCATCTAACATGTAAGCCCAAACTAAGCAGATCTTGTATTTTAACAATTATTTTTACGGGAATTAACGCGATCACTTATTAAAAGGTATTACATACCTCTGATTTGCCTGACGTTTCGACCAGGTTGCACTGGCCGTGGTCACAGGCTGACTGGCTCAGCGACGCACCCCCTCCGTCGTCGAATCCGTGAAGTAGAAGTTTGTTCGTCAAGTCGAACAAATCGTCAGGCAAATCAGAAGTATGTAATACCTTTTAATAAGTGATCGCGTTAATTCCCGTAAAAATAATTGTTAATATATCATGGAACGCGAAAGTTTAAAAGTTAGTCCTTTTTTTTGTTTTTTTTTTATGTTTGACCCTGCCATAATGACTATACTCTGCCTGAATGAAAGCATAAGCAGAATCCAAGAGTGATGGTCACCATACTGCGAACGCAGACAATGCAACAATGCAGCATGGTGACCAACACCATGGCGGGCTAGTGATGCTTTCGCATCATTGGGCCTCCGGTCTCGCACTCACCAACGAAACACGACAGCATGATCGCTGTCATTTTACGTTGATTTTCTGTGCGAGGGTAGTACCGCCCCGGTCGAGCCGGCCCGTTCGTGCTGAAATCAGCGTGGCTCTACTACCTTGAAAGTACAGATCTTGTATTACCTATAGGTGCTAGACAACTGATATAATTACATAATAGACTTTTTTTATTTTTGTATATATAAATATACATATTGTACTCCTATATAGCTCCACCATCAGGTCAGCTTAATGTCATTATAATATTGTATAGTCACGCTGTACCTATACACATGCTTGCAAAAGTTCAGCAAAATCGGTTAAAGATATCTGCCTCAAAATTGAGTTGCAAGATTCCACCAGAACTTACAAGCATACATATATACATATATACATTGCAAGTTAATAAAAAGCTTGTAAAAACCTTTCTAAAAGTAAAGGTTCTATTGAATACTTCCTTTGAATAGTTCAAGAAATATTGCTGTTAATCCGATAAGTACATTTCTTTAACTAATTTTACTGTTAAAAAACGTATCGTATGAGGAGTACATAATAATTATTATTAATAAACACTATACTACTACTACTATGGACTAGCAATACCTCTACGACTGTTCTTTGTTTTTAACTAATAATTGATAGTTATGCTTAGTAATCACAATAAATCTGACTTTTAAATATTAACAACTGCGGAAACGTAAATTGCAGAACGCACATTGCATACCCATTAGCTACAACGGCTACTAGTAACAACGCCTTCGGGAAGCTAATCATAATAAACACCATAAAAGTTTTTCTAAGCCTAGTAACGTGTCAGTTATTTAAATATTTTTCTCTTCATGAGAAATTTCCTACTTCAAATATACATCGTTAATTGTAGAAATGAACCAGTTACTCTCATGCAACGGAAAAGATTTTGAAAAAAAAAACAGATTATTATTTGTAAATCTAAATTTCTAATCAATTTTCCAACATTCAAAAAGTACTGTTTTTCCCTTGACATTTGTTTATCAAATCCATTTTTAAACGAAGGTTTTCCAAGGAGCGCAAGCACCAACAGTTTATGAGTGATATATTACAGACTATATTCGGATGTTGATACAACTGATGAAATAATTTATTTTAAGTATCAATTGTATTAATTCAAGCATCATATTATAACAGGTATTACGTTGCTGTTGTCTAAACTCGACCAAGTAGACTAACACGCTAAGTTCAATGTAGTTATAATTATGCAAATATAACCTTCGGACATGAAAACCATTTTCCTCAAGTCCTGTCAATCGACGTAAAGTAATATAATAGTTTCTATAGAAAATTGCACCTGGCGTTGCAATGACTAATGCTGCAGAGTAATTATATGTTCTGGATCTCTTCACTCAGCAAATTTATACCTACCTTTGCAAACAGTATGCCGATCGTGAAAAAATAATAATAAAAAAGCCGTGCCTTGCCTTCCCAAATTATTGTAGAATAAATCTAAATACGAGTAAATAAAAGAGGAAGGTGGCTGACATAGAAAGAAACCAACGCACAGCCCAAACCGCTGAACCTAGAAGCTTGAAATTTTGTATGTAGGTTCTTTATATAACGTAAGTGACCACTAAGAAAGGAATTTTTGAAATTTCACCTCTAAGGGGATAAATCAGGGGATGAATGTCTGCGTGAGCGAAGCCGCGTGCAAAAGCTAGTCTCAAATAAAAGATATGTACGGACTAATTTCATTCATGCTCACAATATTAATGTGAAAAAAAATCGGTTTACATTCCACAAATTGAGGTTTAAAAATTCTTTACAATATTTTTATATACCATTTTTCTTCAGTATGCTAGCCTTTATTTATAAATAGTTGTTTGATTTTTATAATATAGAAAAGTTACGGGTAATGTTCGCGTTTTGGATGCTAAATTTTGTCTACACATGTAGAGGTACATAAATGTCAGGTTGAAGGAAAAAAGTAATGTCAATCTTAAGATAAATTGTGTATAAACACGAAACAATTGAATAACAATAGCAGAGTGTATAAACGATCTATACTTGCAGCTATGACAGAGTTAAGGTCATAAAACACAACCATGACATTGTTTGAAGTAAAATAAACTCAGAATTCCAATAAACGACTTAAAATGGCCAGTTTTTCAGATAGGTTACTAATTATATTAAATGGTGATGAGAACCTGGAGCGTTTGATGGTAACTAGAAAGGTGTAAGAAGTAGAAGATACCCAATGGCAGATGTACTAAAAAATGGTCAGATCAGCTGAACAGCTGGAGATGCCAAAAAGTCATTGTCATTGAAGAGAAGTCACGATCCTCAGCAGCGAGGGAAGGATTAGGAAGAAGATAGTCAGTCAAGTTAACCTAAATTTTAATGGAAATAAATATTTTGTTGAGGTGTTCAGAAACGCACTTTTATATACTATAGTCACTCTTATACAGCAGGTAGTAGCGAGCTAGCCAACCTACCTACCGCAAAAAAAATATGGTAAGTAATAAGTAGGTTTAAGACATTTTTTTTTTACCGGGGTGGAAGATACTCATGGATATCCTACACCTATTGGGATGGAGCGAAGAGGTCTGTAGGACTCTTAACGACTAAAAACCATCACGGTGTTCCCTTTGCTTGCCAATAGCCGTGGGAGTGAGAATCACAATTGCATTCTTCCGCTACCCCCGACAGACCCCTATCACCCAAAACGTGATCTTCACCCACCGGTCGAAGTTATCTAAGAGCGCACACGGAACACTGTGCACAGCCTCTCAGGCCTGGATCAGCTCGGACGACGAATTTCCCAAGGTCGTCATCCGCAGGCTACTTCCTAGCAGAGCCGGAGATTAACGAATGCCCTTCGGCGTAGGTATAAGCCATACATGATACAAACAACAAATTAACTTACTACTTTGACCTTGATCCTTAAAAATAGATGAGGAAGAACTGCAGACATTATTTGATATTGGATTACACAAAAACAGCATCAATATTTACTTATGTTTATTAATTATATAGGTATTTCATTTCCGCACATAGATTGTTTAGAGCCGAATATTTGAGGAGTACACAATAATATGACTACTGTATTAATTAGATGTTAAGAGAATATGTATGTTTGAATATGTACTAATTAAAAGTAACCTTCTGGCAGAATTTTAGCAAAACTGTACTCAAAATGGAAAAGCTTTATAAATATTATTTATAATTTACTAGCGACAATACGGAACATTGTGTAGCCAAAATCATGGATGAGCGTGGTACATTGCTTGCAATGTTTATCATTGAAAATATTATTGTTTCCATGATTAGTATTTCTTTAATACTATAAGGGATAACTGGTAATTTCCCACGAATAGTATAAATTAAGCTTTATTCACCGACTTCATAAAAGTATAGTTTTTATATTGTCGTCGTTTTCTTGAACATCTTTTGTTATATATTTTGTTGCATGATTATTCGACAATGGCTGGCCTGGTTAGAAAAATACGTAGTTTTTGACACACCTTGCTGGTTTTGATTTAACATTGAGCATCCATTTAGAATATATAAACGTATATATACAAAGAAGTATTTCTGAAACCTGATTTACCTTTAAGATTTCGTCAACATTTTTTTTTCTGAAGTTGTCGATTCACACGTCAATAAACTAGAAGTTGCAGAAAACCATTCAAAGAAAACCGCTTAGGAATCTTAAGATCTTTACGCTTTTAGAATATGTTTGCCGCTAAAAGAATATAAATTCTACTAAAAGTATTTATTGCCCCGCGACACATTTCGTGTTAGCTTTTAAATATTAACATCAAATGTATTTTTAAATTTCTTAAATTGAGAGAGTAAAAATTCCCTTATGCAAATTTTTTGTCGGTTATCGAAGTAAAGAGTAACCTATGTCCTTTCTCAAGAATCAAAAGTATCTGCATGCCAAATTTCATTGAAATCGGTGCAGCAAATCGACCGTGATAGACAGAGTTACTTTTGCATTTATAATATGATTAGATTTCTGAAACTAAAAAGCACTACAGAAATTAGTGTGAACAAATGTGATATTCAATATTAAACCTGATGATGATGATACAGACATGACACATTTTATGCCCAAACTCTCACTGCTGCATTGTCTTTCACTTTCAATGTCACTAACAAATAAGAACCGACACTGCTCCATATGAAAGTCAGTTGAAATAAACCGTATCGAAAAAGTCCATGACAAAAGCTTGTTCGAATACCTTTTTTGTTACTGCGAGAGAGCCTTTAAATAAGTTCACTGCTTTCGATTCAATATTTCGTTGTCTTAATTGGACTCGTGTATAAAAATAACGCTTTTTGTGAGCAAAAGACTACACTCATTACAGTTTTCGACCTCAAAACTGTCTGCCAAATATGCTAAGTGAACTGAGAGGTTTTGTAGTTCCGTTCGTTGTAAATTTGTGTATTGAAAAGGATTTGTAAAGTTGATAATGGGTTATCTATGAATATTTATCATTGTTTAACTTTATATTTACTGTCTAATAATGAAAATGCGTACGCGACTGCTGTGCTTGAGGTCTTGGATTCGATTTCTGGGTCGAACCAAATGTTTCACTGTTTGTATTGAACTGCTAATATTTGTTTCGGAATTTGGATGTTTTCTATGTATAATATGTATGTATATACAGAAAAGAGTTTTTGTATTTATATCCCTTGTCCTGTACACAAGCTCTGTAAACGTGCTCTTAGTTTGGAACTAGATGACATTGTGTGTTAGATGTCCGAAATATTTATATTTATTATTATTGTTATACACCGTTCAAAAATCGTTAACGGGCTTGCTTATTTAATACTTATTACAAAATTTAAATGCTTTTCGGTGTTAAATTTGACGTAACTAGGTCTTCTTCAACAATAACAGTCTTGTTTTTTGTAAACTAACGTCTAAGCATAAACATTTTTAATTTAATTTGTACTTGTTGTGTAAATATATGTAAATAAATAATAACGCACTTTACATAACATTAAAAACAAAAATTAAATGATGACACTGACATTTCAAAGCAAAATTAACCATTACTACTTTCGAAAACTCTTCGCTGCACGAATGAGGTATCTGTTGGTTGGGTAATCTTCGCACTGAATTTACGCGTCTACTCTGCACTGAGACGGAATCGAACAGGAAGGGTTCCGTACCGTAAAAATTATCAATACATTTCAAGCGTCTACCTGTTGCAACGGCAGTTTGAAAAGCCGTAACCGATAACTCGATATTGATAACGATCGATATCGAGCTAAAACGAGCAAAAATATCATGTTTATTGTATGGGAGCCCCCTTAAATATTTACTTTATTCTGTTTTTATTATTTTTTGATAAAGCGGCAACAGAAATACATCATCTCTGAAAATTTCAACTGTCTAACTGTCATGGTTCATGAGATACAGCCTGCTGAAGGACAGACAGACGGACGGACAGCGAAGTCTTAGTAATAGGGTCCCGTTTTACCCTTTGTGTATGGAACCCCAAAAAGAAGTATTTTTTGCAAATATGGATATTGTATTTAATAGAAGGTCAATGTTATGTTGTGTAAATCAGGTAAAATTCCATTGCAATTAAAATAACAGTGTCATTACAAGCAGTAATGGATATATGTTTTTGTAGTAAACCTAACGACAAACACGATTTTTTTTAAAGTTGAGGTATCATTAGAAGATTCCCACTCCAATATGCAAGTTACACTTTTACTGCTCTCCACAGATATATCTCAGATAATCTCTCCCACACGCTGTAACTCATTGTACCAGGACCAACACTGTGTCCCACGAGCACAACGATTTACAGCCCTCGTAAAGTCCCAAAAAGACTGTCTTGAAATTCGCAACGAAATTAATCAGAGAGGGGTTGATAATGTTATACAGCTTAGTTATATTAAATTGTGAAACTTTCAAATCCTATGATCAAAATGATAAATATAGTGCGATATAATTATAGATTTAGATATAATTTTTAACCAACTAACGCAACTCCGTCTCTGAAAAGAAATAAATTTACCCAGATTTAACAACATACTATCGGGCTTAGCGTGGTGTTTTATAGCCTATAGCTTTTCTCAATAAATGGACTCCCTAACACCAAAAGCATTGTTGAACTTAGTCTATTGACGTCTGATGCCGTGACCAAGGGCAATAGGTATTCCTTATTACAACCTTTTATTTAGCTTCACCTGTCCCGTTGCTTATCTGTAATCAAATCTAACAAATTAAATTTGACCCACTTCCCGATTTCCGATTAAGCTAAAATTTGAAATATACCTTTAGCTGTGATGACAATGCAATTATATATAATGTTTTTTTTATTGACAAGTAATAAAAGCTTGTATTTTTAAAAAACTTTTTAAGTTCATTACTTGTTACATATGTAGATAATACTTGTCTCAACTAAGATAATAGTATAATATTAGTTTAAATTTTTTTTATTCACAATGATATAAAACAACGTTGAATTATATTTTTCTATTACTGAATTATTGTCGTGTCCTGCTTACTCAGTATATTTACTTTTATTTGTATTAGATATATACAAATAATCGCTTATTTGCTTAGTACTTATGTCTGTAAGCGAATTATAGCTAAAGTAATATGTAAATAATATGTTATACGCCGCAAAATGTACTTCACTAGACACAAATGCGTCAATAGATCTTAAGAGCAGTTTGAATAGCCGTAACCGATGAATAACGACAAATACCAAAGAAAATTGCTGGTAGGTACATAACTTTCACATATAAACTACGAATGAACATGACCCTCTTAAAGCATAGAGCTCCTATTCCACAAATTTAAAGCAATAAACCGGGACCTATGCAGCAATAAAGTTAGAATTAATATTTGTATTAAGGTTTTTCTTTTTGTAAAATCCCCACATACATCCAATAATCAAATCTATACTAATATATAAAGCTGAAGAGTTTGTTTGTTTGTTTGTTTGAACATAGCGTGTTCAAATAAATCATCATCATCTCAGGAACCGCTGGTCCGATTTGAAAAATTCTTTCAGTGTTAGATAGCCCATTAAGACCTACAGGAGCGGAGCAACAATGAAGAATATAAATAATAATAATAATAAATATTTCGGACATCTAACACACAACGCCATCTAGTCCCAAGCTAAGCAGAGTTTGTGTTATGGGTACTAGATAACTGATAGAAATAAATATATACTTTTTTTTGTAAATACGTACATTACATACATTTTTGTATATCATACAAACATTTGATTAGACCCAGGAATCGAACCCGAGACCTCATGATCAGCAGTCGCACACGCCAACCGCGAGACCAACGAGGCAGTTAAGAATGTTACAAAAACGGAGGAAATTTATCACGCTGCGGACAATAAGAGACGCAAACGAGGTTGCGTGAGTCGGCTAGTGTACAATAATGGTTTAAGAAGTATAAATTTTTTTTTCACACTTAACTTAAATTTACCAACCCGATAATAACGAGCAATTAATAGACACTTTTTGGTAGTAATATTTACTCAGGTGCTGAATACTTAAACATCCAACCAGTCATTAGACTGGCTGGATATTTTTGTATTCTAGTCAGCTGAAATCAGTCAGCATAAATGGCTAACAACTTATCATTAGATAAGTAGTTAGCCATTTCATCAGAACCTCTTCTCACATGAAGAACCTTTAGCGACTCTAATCATACTAACTACTAACAGAAAAATAACACATCGACAATTATTTATATTATTACGTCTATTTACCCACGGTAGTGCCCACTCGCACTGAAGAGGTTATTTATTAGGATGTTTCGACACACTGTATGTATCGGCGTAGTTACAAAAAAATTTAAAACGTCTATTGCGACATTTAATGATGTTAAAAAAATTATGGTCAAATAATTAGTCCGAGATCCCCGGTGCAAATTTTACAAGTTATTACTATCAAGCAATTATTTCGTGAGTGGCTTCATTTTGATGTCCCAAGTTTGGGGCCCACCTTTCACCTTACAAAATCAACACACAACAAAAAAAAAGTTTGGACAATGTGGCTGTAATGATATTACTTCTAAAATTTGTACCGGGAATCCCGGACTAAGTGAGACAATATTCGACAATCTCTAAGTTGTTAATTAAGATAACTTTCACTACAAGTGATACTCGTTAGTAATCTATACTAATATATAAAGCTGAAGAGTTTGTTTGTTTGAACGCCCTAATCTCAGGAACTGCTGTTCCGTTTTAAAAAATATTTCAGCATTAGATAGCCATATAGCATAGCATATCGAAGAAGGCTATAGACTATATACCATCACGCTAAGACCAACAGGACCGGAGCACCAATGAAGAATGTTACAAAAACGGGGAAAATTATCACGCTACGGGCAATAGGAGACGCAAATGAGGTTGCGTAGGTCTACTAGTATTTAAATATGTAAGGTATTTCTTTTATTAGTCAGAGGCAATTACGATTGAAAATTGACTACAAGTTTGTGACATTAAATTCTGTTTATCAGGTAATGACATACTTGAGGTTAAGTATCTTACTTTATTTCCAATAATCACTTAATTTTATTTACTGACCCGATGTGCTGTAGTTTAGTAGTCGACCTCAAAAAGAAGAAAGTTCTGAATTCAGAGCATTCTTTTTTTTTAATTAAAAGGCTTATTATTGATTAAACGCTAATGATTTGTAAATGTTTATTTACGATCTGGTTAAGTGTTTAACACCCATTTTGCCAACCATATTTTTTATAAATTATTTTTACGGGAATTAACGCGATCACTTATTAATGGTCACAGGCTGAATCCTCAGCTTGTGACCACGGCCAGTGCAACCTGGTCGAAACGTCAGGCAAAGTCAGAGGTATGTAATACCTTTTAATAAGTGATCGCGTTAATTCCCGTAAAAATAATTGTTAATATCATGGAACGCGAAAGTTTAAAAGTTAGCATATTTTTTATATTTTTGTCCTTGTTAGATAACAGAAGAAGTTAATAAAAGACAATGGATAAATAATGCTTACATGGATTGAGAACTGCATTGGATGGAAAGTGTCAGTTATTTCTTATCTTCTCTAGCTATATAAAATCTACAGCTGTTGAACATCCGTAACACGAAATGGCTATTGTTTTGAGAAATTCAGAAATAAAACTTCGATTAATTTCTATGACCTGTATGTTTAGATATCATCGTCATCAGCGGCTCTGAGGACTGTGATAGTCCACTGCTGATCATAGTCCTCTCCAATTGTACGCCACTTGGTTCGATCCTATATACACTTCTTATTTTTGTTTATTGAATACTTTAGTAAAAGATTATTCTTACTTAAACGACAAAGCTAAGTTCAAATTGCGTGACATCAACCAGTGCCTACACGAAACTCAATTTTTATTATACCACTTTCTGGTTTACTTATAACTTGTTTACTCCAAATCTTTTATATGAAACTAAGATATATCTGAATCGGTTTTAAACAGGCTCATAATCGTAAATACAAATAATGAGATCAAGTTTATCTTTAGGTCATTTTCTTCATTAATACCAGGCGATATTCTTCGTAACATTTTTTGCTAATTTGTAACATTGAAAGAAAAATTAATGAGTAGTTTCGACTCAATGTCGAAGCGTTATTGTGAAGCAATCATCGTCACGCACATTCATATTTCACGAACATACCCGCACTTTCAAAACAGTGGCTTCAAGTTCAAGTGTACCTTTGCTCAGTGGCACGCATGTTGAGCAAGTATATCATTTAATGTTTATCGGACATCTAAAAGGAAGTTCTTAATAACCGTAACGTTTATTTATAAACATTCTAGTTACTCACCGAGGCTTCGCACGGATGAACTTATGAAAAAGATAAGACCCCTATCTCTCCTTTAAATGTTTTTATTCATAAAATAACGTTTTTCAGGTTATTTTAAAAAAAAAAAGATCAATAATAATGTCAACATTCTATGAAATCCGTCTTGAGTAACTCACATCACATCATCACTCAGTAACGCTTTTGTGAACTCAAAAATTTTCACTTCCCTTTTTGCATTGAGCAATTGGGATTTTAATTTATATCGTCTATTAACTGATAAACACTTTGTCGACAAAGATAAATTAAATTAATTACACTAATTGTAAATATTGCCCAATGAATCAATTAAGGCCGCTAATTTGTAAACCCATTAGCCGCAAGTCTGAGGTTTGTGGTGAAAGAATGCAGAGAGAAAAGAATGCAACCTCATCCGTTTGCTAAAACTAAATGTTAATATTTGTTCAAAGTTGTGTAGAAACTAATGCACCATACAGATATTAGGTATACCTAGGTAGGAAAACATTGTTTAGTTTAAAGTTTTATATAACATGAATAAAGTTACAAAATCTCTGATCAAACAGTTGAATTGAATGTTTTAAATCTTATATAGGTCTAAACGTAAGTTTAACAATCTAAAGACAGTCAATCACACATTGAAATTGTATCTTTCAAAGTTAAATTAATCTGGAACCCGAGTGCAATGCAATTATGAACAAAAAAACGCGAACTAAAATGAGTAATCACCAGTATGTTAATATTTACTTCTATTAGTTGACTTGTCTGTATACCTTATGTATGTACATATTGATGAGATAATTTTTAAGTGACACTTGAAGTGAATTTTTGTGTTCTATTATCGCCAACGCTTACGAGACTCATAGGTAGAGAGCAAAATTTCATATCAAATCCTATCATTTAACCAATTTTGTTTTAGCAATACTATTTCTAAGCACAGTTTAGGTTAAGTTTAGAAAACGTTGACCTGTCTAAAGCCCAAAAACCATGACCTCCATATCTCCATCTTGTTTTTCTTAATAATTGTTCAAAACAGGGTGTGTTTTAGTTTTGATTCTTAACTGTAACCAACGGTTTTTTGAAACACGTTTTAGTTACAGTTAACTAATTTAGTATCGCCTACAATAAATTGAAACTAAGATATCCGTTACATAAAGATTAGCATTTATATTGCGGTTTGTCATAGACGTTATCCATCAATTGTATCCCTCTATTCTAGAAAAAATATCTAGGTGACTGTGTTGTTCAATGTCTAATGAATGAAATTATATGTGCCCTGTTATTTATTCTTAATATAGATCATATCATGAGACTGTTATTTTACACTTAATTAATGGTACTTATGAATGGTAGCAAAAGGAAATTTAATTTTGAATGGTGGAAGTAAACATTAGCGCGTTCAAATCTTTAACTAACGGAACAAACTAGTTTCGTTAATGGATTCAAATATGTTCCTATAAATATATATTTTCATTTATTAAAAACTATAGACAATTCACTGACCGTTGGACACATGGCCAACAAGTTTGAAGTTGCTCAAAGAGCGTGCGATGCTGGATGTTTATGTTAATTCGTAATTAAACAATTCGGCATAGAACTGCAGTAACCGATGTAGCACGGAGAAACAGCTCGCTAAAGGGGAAGTAGTCCGGTCATGTCTCCAGGTCCACAAATGTTCGCTGGAGCCGACAGGTGTTAGAGTGGAGACTTCGATTAGGCAAACCCAGTGTAGGGCACCCTGCGAAATGATGGACTGGCTGACAGCGGATGGATGCGGACAGCCCAAGACGAGTGTGGTTGGCGCTCTTTATGGAAGGTCTTCGTTCAGAATTGGACAGCAATAGTCGGAAGGAGACAATTTTGGCAACTAGTTTATGGAGGTCTGATTACAGTCACTCCACGAAAAAAAAAAGTTAAGACGTATAGTAATAGACTTGAAGACGAATCCAACTTCATTTGAGAGAAAAAAGGCTTAGAGGAAGATAAAATTTTAGATAATTTCCTTGCTTTATGTTTAAATTAAATTGAACTGAAATACATTCAATCAAATGGAATGAATCAAATGCTAGTTAACTGAAAACAGCAATTAGATAGTTACTTTATAAAACAATCATATACTAGCGTTGAACGAGTTCCAAATAAAGATTCGAATCCTACTGAAGGCCGGAAATTTCACAATATATTTTAAGTAAAACATTTTCTTGACGAATGTGTCAAGGGTTAATCGAAAAGTCACACAAGACCACACCCCGAGGTGATCAAGTTTATAAAACATAAATGAGGCGATAGCAATGCAAATGATTCAAAAAAACCGGTTCAATAAATTTTTAAATTTAAATTTTGCCGGAATATTAATTTACTATAGCATCAGCTGACTCTTTGCGGCTTTTGACGTATGCATGCCATTGTAGATCAGACTAGCTGTCGCCTGCGGCTTAGTTCGCGTGATCATATCGTATTTCTAACGTCGAAAATGACGAATTTCTATACAAATTCTTTAGTTTACTTTACTTACCTTTAGTAATGAAATTTCCAAAAATAATTTCTTAGTGTATTCTGACAACATTTCAAGTTTATAATCATAGTAGTTCAGGCTCTGAGTTCAATTATTAATCAGACAGGGCAAGTTATTTTATATTCTATGTAAATTACATGACATCTATAGAAGTATTAAAACTTTTAAATTTTAAAGTTATATCTTTTTAATATAAGCAAAAAAAATATTGGAATAATGCATAGGTTACTTGATTGAAGGAAAAAAACCAGTCATCATTTATCACAGGAAAATAGTAAAACATTTTTGCTTTTTTAAAATTGTTTTTGTTGTTGATTTTTGTTACTTTTCTTTTATTTGATGGATTTGATGAAGAAGCGTTGTATCATTACTTTTTTTTTTGACACTAATTTTATTTTGTATTATTTAATGAAAGTACACCTGTTTGTTAATATTTGTAATAGCTATTATTTATTTTATGCTACAGGTTCGAACTGATTAATTTAATCGCAGTCTCTAATTATTATATTATTTTTACCGTCACATTTAGAAATCACTGCAATATGAAAAGGTTAAATTCTAAATACTTACGTGATATTAAATTATCAAATAACAATTTACCTAATGTTGACGAATTTAAAGAAATTTTATTTTATTTTAGCTATGCGTCTGTACGAATTTGTGTTTAATTTATTATTTTAATAAAATCCAATTATTTTAATGCAGGTATGTGTCAATAATTACTAATTTTAATTCAATGGTTTTCGTAATGAATTCACTATTTCATTTATCACAATTGACTGTTTAAGTCATTTTGGTACTTAATGTAACCCAAAATTCGTGTTATTTTTTTTAATAAATAATATTTCACACTAATTAAGATATATGAAGTAATATTTCTGAACAAAGTCCATTAATTATAAAAAAATGTTTTTTTTTACATAAATTTTAAACGTAAAGACTTACCGTCCAAATCAATGCTCCAACACAAATATTTTCACTAAGACACTGGTATAACGCAATGTTAGATTGCAGTATCAAAGAGACACCAATGTGCGCAACTCGAGATCTACGGCACGAACTGCGAGGCGCGTGGGCAATTGCGCGGTTCACTTTTACACTAATAATGTTCGCGCGCGCTTGATCCGCCCGTATATATCACCGAGCTATTTGACGTCACGGCTACTGCCAAGATAAGGGCTTCGCACCATCAATACGTGTTCTATCTGGCACCGGCGATTATAAGTTACTGCGCCATTGATACCGTGCAGATAATTTGTCTGGGACAATCAATGCGTGGTAGATACTGCATATGTATATGGGAAGAACAAAAATATACTAACCACAATAACAAACGTATTATATTAACTAAAACTTTTGTCTTCTTCTTTGCTATCATGTATCTCGTATGTGCCTTCGATATATTTTTTTGACAGTGACATTTTTGAAATATTTTCTTTTATAAGTCTATGGTTTCAGCGGACAGTTTTCCTTGTTATGTGCTGATAGAATTATAACGATAGATAAAAAATTTACCTATTAATTCCTCAGCCTGAGAGAACTACTGGGTTCATCCCAGTGTATCCTCCTAAGAATACCCTTGGAAATCTCAGAGGTATTCTTCATGATGTACTTGAATAAGAAGGTTTCATTTCAGTAACCATTAGAAAGTTCTATTCTACATCTATAGTTATCATTAAGCGTAAATACGCTTGATTTAATCAATAAATATTTTTTTTTTTTTAAAACTTCAAAAATAAAGATATTAAATAAAAAAAACTAACAGGAATAGACACATATGTAAAAATCTGTTTAATTTGCATTTTAAAGAGTGTATTCGTTTCTTATTTCATTTAACATTTATAATATATTTAGTATACTCCAAAACTGGATATAATAAAATGATCGAAATATAAATCAAATCGTGTCATCATCGAGATCTTTGCAACGAAATCGTTAAAGTCGATAAATGTTTTTATAAAATCAGAAAATCTTTTATACATTTGTTTATTTTTCCTTTAAAAATGGTCAAGTACGAGTCAGACTCGCCCATGAAGGTTCCGTAGTAGCAAGTAACATAATATGTAAGTTCTTGTAGTTAGTTGTAACTATTTGAGTTGATTGAATGAAAGATAAATTGCGGGTTACAATTTAAGGGTTCTAAAAAAAACTACTTACTAGGTCTCGTTCAAACCAATTTTCGGTGAAAGTTTGCGTGGTAATGTACATCATATATTTTTTTAGTTTTATCATTATTTTATTTTAGAAGTTACAGGGTTGGAGGGGGGATACACATTTTACCACTTTAGAAGTGTCTCTCGCGCAAACTATTCAGTTTAGAAAAATCAATATCATTTTTGAAGACCTATTCATAGATACCCCACACGTATGGGTCGGATGAAAAATAATTTTTTTAAAGAGTTCTAAGTATGGGGAACCTCCAAAATTTATTGCCTTTTTTCTACTTTTGTGTGAAAATCTTATTGCGGTTCACAGAATACATCTACTTACCAAGTTTCAACAGTATAGTTCTTATAGTTTCGGATAAAAGTGGCTGTGACATACGGACGGACAGACTGACGAATCCATAAGAGTTCCATTTCTCACCATTTGGCTACGGAACCCTAAATAAAAAAAAATGGTTTCGACAACTAATAAGAAATAGACAACGAATTCTTTTTTTTGGCGATGCGATCAATTTATGCTAAAATTAAAATTAAAAAAACCCCCGACTCAATAACTTGAGTTCCCTTTAAAAAGTAAAAAATAATGAAAACGCGATGTTTTTCTTTTAGAATTATTAGGAGTTCTAGGAGTTTGATTTACTTGAAAATTTGCACAGGGGTCAAGGGTCGATGACAGTACAATAATTTGAAAAAAAAAATCCAAAAAAAAAATTGTTTAAAAAGAAAATAGTTTTCAGAATCTAAGCAAGCACGCTTTTATAAATATATCAAACTCAAAGGTAGAAAAGTGGGGTGCTTTTAAATACACATTAATTTTGTTTATTTTATGTAGATTTTACTTAACAACTAGCTGCGTTCTGCGGTGTTACCTGAATATTGTACACTGTGTCATTGGTTCTAATTTTGTATAATTTTTTTTTTCATATATTTAAGTGTCCCAACTTACTCCTTATAACATCAGCTACCTGCCAGTGAAAGTACCGTTAAAATCAATCTAGCCGGTCCAGACAGACAAGTTTCATTTACTTATATAGGTGGCAATACATATTACTTTTCTGGTATTAATTATTATATGTTGTTTCTATTTTTTATCTACAATTCTTAAACATTTTGCTTGAAATGTAGTTGTGCTGTATAAAATTACGTCATAAAAGGCGTAAATCATTTGATTTAAAAGTGTGTAAACCAACTTGTAGGTTTTGAAGGAAACAATGTATTATTTTTAAGACCCCATGTACCTAAGACGCCACCAATAATAGTAGATTAGTAGCCAAGGGCTGTAAGGCATCAATTGCAGCTCGAGATATTTAGTTTAGTTTACTATAGTTCGAGGTGCTTACACCCGAGCTAACTATTCTGCTTTACATCTCGATTGTGAGGTAAGTAGAAAAAAAACCGACATTATAAGAATAAAACATTTCATTTGTTGAAATTTATAGTGAAATGAGAACAATTTACAAATTTTAAGGACTGTTTTTTTTTACCCGACTACGGCAAAGCCAAAGGAGGGTTATGATTTTGAGTATGTATGTATGTATGTATGTATGTATGTATGTATGTATGTATGTATGTATGTATGTATGTATGTATGTATGTATGTATGTATGTATGTATGTATGTATGTATGTATGTATGTATGTATGTATGTTCATTTGTTCCCTCATAGCTCCTTAACTACTCATTAGAACTGGACAAATGAGGTGTCGTTAGAAGCGTCATAATTGTCTTCTGGTTATAGGCTATATGAAATGTCACTGAATCTAATGTGGCACCCTCTAGCCAACATAATGTACTGCATTAAAAAATAAATTTTAGATAAATATATCGTGTTTGGTATCATCGGAAAGGGCGTTTCTTGTACATTTCAAAAATATATATATTATTAGCATTTGCTCGTGACTTTGTCCGTATTTATTCGATAAGTGTGAAATTTCTATGGTATGCTCGTTTGTTCCTTCCTTTCTAAGCTACTAGTCAGAATAAGACAAATGAGGTATCGTTAGAAGCGTCTTAATTGTCCGCTGGATATAAGCTATACGACGTGTCATTTAATCTTATGTGGCGCCCTCTAGCCGACGTAAATGACTGTTTCAAAAAGTAAATTTGAGAGAAATATGCCGTGTTTAGTATCATACGAAAGGGTGTTACTTGTACATTTCAAAAATATATATATTATAAGCATTTTCTCTTGACTTTGTCTGTATTTATTCGATAATTGTGAATTTTTTATAGTACCTATTTAAAATATACTATGCAAAGAAATTAATATTATAGAGGCACCAAAACATTTTAAATAAAAAAAAAGTAAAAACTAAAACCCAACTACGACAAAAAACGACGGTAAAAAAGCATGAAACAAGTTTCAAAAGCCGTAGTCACGCGTTTGTTAAAGATTGCATTGAGGATGGTGACCACCATTCTTGGAATCTGCTCATGATTTCCATCAGGCAGAGCAGAGTCATTTTGGCGCAGTTGAAATATATATATATAAAAAAAAAAAGTTGCTTGGAGAGGACAGAAAAACTCTGCGTTTTGAGAACCTGTGGGGTTTATATTGGTATTTTGTACTGCGGTTTACGATAAACCCAAAGAAATTTGGTTGACCGCCTTTGGCGTCACATTGATCTTTTGGGGTTATTTGTGTGTGATGATTGATGCTAAATTAGCACCGTACGAGTGAAATTGGATGTAATTAGACGTCAACAACAACATGCAACATAAAGGCAATGTCAAATAAATAGCTCCAGCCAGTACACGTTGGCCGAGTATGCTAGACGGTCGTGTCGAGCTTAATTGCTTGACTAACATGACGACATGGAGTAATGATGAAATATTTCGGTTCATTGATTACTATCAGAATGTATCAGTTAGATATAGGGAATGGATGGGTAAACTTGCTTAACTACGTACAATACGTAATACATATTTAGTTGCGATTTTAGAATAATGTCAACCTGAAAAATTTAATTTTCCTGGTACACAAGTAAATAAAATTTGAAAGCGCTGTATAAATATATTGCAGCAGCCGCGATCGCCTCGACGTCCATCTTTATCTAACGACCAACACAGAACAGTATCAAGAAAATCTGCGCACTCGGCCATCGTGTATTAGAGCCATAATATCATACGTCATTTGATCAAATTTATGTAGGAACAACATCAAATTTTAAATCCATGTTTGCCTTTTCTTTAACCAGTATAAGTGTATTTTAGTAAATGTCCGTAAAGTAAGGTATAAATTCGTTTTATTAATATTTATATATAATTTATTAATATAAATAATAATTATTATTTATCCAAAACCAGTAGGTATATCTCGAAAAAGACATACCTATATTTAGACTTTGTTGTGCAGGAAACGTAAGTACAGTTGCCAAAAGTAACCTTGTTTTCAAAATTAATTATATCAACTTTTTATTATTTGAGTTGACTTAAATTTGAAATTTTTCATAATTAAACCGTAAAAGGTGCTAAACTCGTGTTAACGTATTAACTGTTATAAATTCGCACCGTCGGAATGAGATAACCTATCATGAAGTCGCTGAACATGGCCAGTTTTCTTTATTTTCTTTCTTTTCTCCTTCGTCTTTCTGCAAATCATCCTTCAAAATGAATATTGTTATGAGTTTTAGGTCAATATAATGGTAGCAATGAAAATTCACAACTATAAACTTTAATTTTTATTTATTTTCAAAATGACACCTCTCGGCTCTCTGCCTGATGCAAAGCAAGATTAGTATCCATGAGTGGTGGTCACCGTCCTCATAGCGAATGAGGGCAATGCGGCATGGTGACCTACACTATGGCGGCCTAGCCTTTTCACGTTCCGCTTTAGGAACCTGGATCATAGTAAGAGAGAAACACGCACGCTGGTACCGAGTTCTTTTTTTTATTTTAGCTGCGCCAAAATGAGTCGAGAGCGTCAAACAGGTACTGTGCGTCACCATCGCAAAGATGAGAATAGTACTCCATGCCCGAGCGATCCTGGTTTTTGTAAAGGAGACAGATGCCCGGGCGAGAACAATCGTCTCACCTAAACAAGGTGAGACGGTTCTTCTCCTACACACCTAGCTTCCGCAAGGCCGCTTTAGTGGCACTCTCAACGTATCGCGTGGGTTGAGATCTCGGCAGATGATGATGATGATGCCCAGGATATCGAGCCTACCTTGTAATGACATTTGAGTGTTCTGAAAAGTGGGCAGGGGGAGTTCCAGATTTTGACTCCTCCGCACAGTAAGGAAGAGCCAAACTGTTTAGCTCGACACCTATTTTTTCCAAGCTAATAGCTGACTTCCAACTTATCGTGTACTGTAGAGGAAGGGAGAAGGTGAGACCAGTTGGAAGAACTCGTCAGAATAGTTTTCATGACAACGGCGATAGAGGACTGCAATAGAGATTACATCTTTTCACAACTGTAGAGACTCAAATGACTCGATGGCTTTGGTAAAAAAAAAAAAGAAAAAGACTTTACATGAATACGAGCTCCTACTAAACTACATAACATGTACATAGTATTCATAGTAGGAGATTTATAAGCCATTTTAGGGTTCATGTATTTTCAACTTCGATTTTTGGTGTTGACCGTACATAAATTTAATTTACCTATTCATTCCTCTGTGTTAGTCATCGATTCTTTATGACCAAAATTTAAATTATTCAGACGGTTAGATGCCTATTTACAGGTGTTCAAATTACTATTCACTCATCTTAAAATAATGTGTTTTTATTAAGGCTATCCTTTAATTGCAAGAACAATCAATTTAATTGTATTCATAGATACGTAGCTGTTTATTAAGTTCTGTAATCAAGATGGAACTTAATATTGCCCATAAATAGAACATTAAACTTTAGGGGAATTACGGGTTTTTGCTATTTTTAAATTATACCAAATTAAATACTACATCTGCGCATTGTATTCATGAAATTATGTACAGCATATTTATGTTAGAGGGGCTTGCTAGCATCGGAGTTAAGTAATCCTAGCCAGGTCAGTCTGTAGATGGGTGACCATTGCTTGATACTTATGTGGCGACTTTCACATACAGCATATCAAGAAAAACATACGACATACAATGCGAAGAAACTATCAATTCTGAGAAGAGAAGTTCTCCCGCCGATAATCATGTATATATCCAAACATCAACCGTTGGGCAGTGGCCCGCCAGGTATGATCACCTCGCCTGATCGGAGGATCCTCCCTTTGTGTTGGTGGGACATAACACACCTGTCTCTCACAGTTGTGTTATGCGTCACCACACTTACATTGAGATTCCATCCGTGGCTCGTAGAGCATGATAAGCTTTGTTATATGAATATCTTTGGCAATCGGTACAGGTAGTAGGAGCCCTCAAAATTCAACAATAGTCTTTCTACAGAACTTCAATATCGCTAACTATCTCTCTGCTCATATCAAGTGAACTGACTACCTTTCATGTTTGGAATCTTTCATCAATATTCGTTAATGCCTTTGATAATGCATTGCTGGACATATTCTGTATATTATGCATTAATAAATAATAGTACACATCATACACCTGGCCGTATATTCCAAAAAAACTAATCAGTAACTGCACAATTGGCCTAGTGGTTTAAGTGTCTACCGTGGGAGAGCCACGCTTCGGCATGAATGGGCCGGCTTGACCGGAGTGATACCACGGCCTCACCAGTGAGTGAGGATACCGGAGGCCCATACCCCAACCCCTCCCCAATCCCCATCCCCCAAAGGCCGGCAATGGACTTGTGAAGCCTCTAATGTTGCCGGCGTCCATGGGCGGCGGTAATCGCTTACCATCAGGCGATACGTCTGCTCGTTTGCCCGTTTATTATACCGTGTATATAATAATAATAATAAATCGCTTTATTGTACACCAGATAACTAAGAACATAACTTAAAGCTAGGTAGGTAGGTAGTACAACTGGCGGCAAACGTTTATACATACATAAAAAAAAAGTGGTCCCCACGCCGCTTCCTTCTCAAGTGTTATGGGTTCAAACCCCACGTGGGACAATACTTTGTGTGATCCACAAATTATTGTTCTGAGTCTGGATCTCCTTTGTGTTCATTTCATGTATGTTTGTAAAGTCCCCTGCGAAATAAGATGCATATTTCTAATGCGAAGTAGTCTTAAAAAAAGAGCCTGTACTATGGTAACCAGATTGCTGATATAATAAACTTATAAATACATATATATTTGAGATAAATTAGACTTTGTGAAAGTGTTTCTGTTAAGTCATCGCAAGATATGTATATGACCTGGGTGGGGTTCAAACCCATAACCTATCAGAATCAGGATCACCCTTCCCCATGTCCCTCTCCCTATCCTCCAAAGGTCGGCAACGCACTTGTGACGCCTTTGGTGTAGTAATCGCTTACCTTATCAGGTGATACGTCTGCTCGTTTTCCTCCTATTCCATAAATAAAAAAACATTCGATCGACAGGCCCTCCTGTTGCTGACAATTATTCAGGAGTACATTACAATTCTTATATGTTACACACAAAATTTATAGGATTTGAATTTTATTCTTGCTTGACTTTGCCCTTCCCATAATGTAGTTATGTAAATTTTTGTAATGACGTGTTACACAGAAATGTTCAGTTTTTTGTAAGTATAAGTATGTTAAACTATAATATAAAACTAGACAGTAGTTGAGATTAGGTTTTTAAAATAATCGTTTATAGTGAGTGGACATCAAGCAAAAATAATTACTGTAAATCTACAATTCATTACTAAATACACGTCACCACTACCATATGGTTGCAATTTAGTATAATTAATCAGTAAAACTGATTCATTAGCATTAATTAAAATTAAATGATTAAAAAAGGTTTCGTACAACGACAAACGTTATGACGACGTCAATACAAACTTTAGACTGAACACATGGATATTATTTTGTAAATAAAAAAACACATTTGATGTTTTAAAAGCTGTATAACTTGCAAAATACTTTTAATTAGAATTTTGATTGTATAGAACATGACATGTATGTGTGGATTCCCTCAACTTACGCTATAGAAAAAACAAAATTCACACATACCTATTTAAAAAAACATAATTTAGGTTTAGGTTGATTTGTTATTTAAACTGGTTTTTGAACAGCAATTTACTTTTTGATAGTAAAGCTTCTTGAATATTCTATCAGCTGTCACAAACAATCATATATTTCATCTGACACAGTTACCTGTTTGATAAGACTTTCTATAGAACAACGATAGATCAAGAACAAAGGCGTTTATTAGCTAAATGACACTGAGAACAATGACAATAAATATTATGTCAATACAATTATAAAACTAAATCTACAGTATACATAAACTCCTTGTCCGTCTATCTAAGTTGTCATCACACTTTCGCACAACGTCTACGGCTCCATAACTCTTGAGTAGGAGATCGTATTTTCTTTTTTTCGAAAGACGGTCCCCATTTATATATTGTAACATTAATTTCATCGACATGACACTGGAAGAAATAACTGATCCGAGAGATCCGCCTGGTTGCCATTTCATCAAAGAAGAAGAAGAATAATTCTTGAGTAATCATTATTGAGCTTGTTTAAGGTAATCCCAAAATTACTTAATTTTAAGAATTTTTACCCGTTTTTGTAACATTCTTCATTGGTTCTCCGCTCCTATTGGTCTTAGCGTAATGATATATAGACACATATAGACATTAAAAGATTTTTTTTAAATCGTATTAGCGGCTCCTGATATAAGCGCGTTCAAACAAACAAACAGACTATTCATCTTTATAATATTAAATACATTTATGAAACAGTATTTATTGGATAAAGGAAAAAATAAATATAATAATAATAAAAAAATAATAAGGTACTACTTTAAAACAACAAGGTGCGAAAAGTTTTTGTTAACTTTTGTAGATATTTATTGTTTTTAACCGACTTTTTCCATAATTAATCGCAGTTTGACCTCCGTCTGCATGTCCGTTTTTTCCAGTTAATCTCTGGAACGGTTCTGATGGTATAAGGAGTAAATAGATTACTTTTTTATGACTATCTTCGTCCCGCGGCGTCACCTGCGGCTTTTATTGTAAAGGTACAATGACAACCGCGGGTAGCATCGCGGGGATCAGCTAGTTTATAATACAGTACAACAATCGATCTTGTAACTACAGTGCACTTTAATAGAGTTCAGAATTCAGATACTCAGGTACCCATCCCACGTTACCTAAGATAGTTCTTATCATCCGTAACAGAAACATGGAGGCTTTTAACTTCGTGAGTTGTGAGATGCTAAAAAAATTAATTACGCAGCCGTTCTCGGAATAACGACTAGACGTAGTGTTAGTCAAGTCTTCTAAAAATAACTGTGGCTAGTTCTCGAACTCTCCCTGTGTTTGCTATACCTATAGCCAACGTAACAAGAACACATTCTATGTTATTTGCTATTGAGTACCTGCGCACCTTATTTTCTGTTTACTTACAAATACATTTTAATGATGTCATGTCACTTTAGAGATCCTTTCGATCGACTTGAAAAGAACGAGGACTTGGCTGTTTTTTTTTTATGCCAGTTTCCTCAAAGCCTACCCTCGCACAGAAGATCAACGTAAAATGACAGCGTTCTTGCTGAGGGATGCGGGGAGGGGTTGGATATGGGCCTCCGGTATCCTCACTCACTCGGTGAAACACAGCGCAGACGCTATTTTACACCGGTTTTATGTGAGGCCGTGGTATCACTCGGGTCGAGCGGGCCTATTCATGCCGAGGCGTGGCTCTCCAACAGTAAAAAGCAAGCCGTAAAAAGCAAGCAAGTAAGCATTGGGATGGCAATTTTGGTTAATATAGTACCGATCTAAACCTTATAGCGTGGGATGTTTCTAACCATATAAAGCGCTCAACCTGTATATGATTTGATTTATTATTCAACAATATTATTAATCTTTTACAAAACAACCGGAACAAGTTCTTCAAGTCCAACGTTCAGAACCCATTTATTTATATCTATGGAAAACTCCATATAATCGAGCCTCCATATTATAATAATGTTGCTATATTTCTAAGATTTGCCTGATTTAATATTAGTGTGAGTCATTCTACAGGTTTATTTAAATGAAGGAAATTTTTGTTTACATCGCAGGCTATCGACACCTGCAGTGCTAGGGTTGTCACTCGTACTTTGCCTATACTGTAACGATTTATAACCTAAAAAAAACTACATTATTATCATAATATCAACCGTCGCTTATTTTATTTATTTAATAGCTTTTATACCGATGATGGTAAGTTATTACTGATATGATTCTATATTTTTGGAATGAATGGCTCTTTAAAAAAATAACATCTTAATAATTAAACTACTACATTCAACTTTTGAGCTCTCTTAAGAGAAATCTCATTTCAAGCCCAAAATCGATCAGAGTGGCGTATAAAATGAGATGCCTATGTATAACAGTGGACAGTTTAGCGCGTCTCTAGTTTAAGTACCACGTAGAATTTAACAATAGCAAGAACTGCTAAATGCTACGTAGTAGGTACTTAGATAATAAAAAAGTAAGAGTGACCAAAAGCTTACAGTCTTAAAGCAAATGGTTGGTTTACCTTACGTCCTTATCTACCATACCATACCTACTGTTTACCCAAATCTCAAACTCCGAGATAAAGTTTTCAAGATGTTTTTCTTTTCTTTCTTTTTTCTACTTTCTGTAATAAGTTTGTAAATAGCAATTAGATTACTAGATATAGATAATCCGCACTGCCATTACCAGCTCCCCATTTTTATATTTTATCTCCTACTCCATCCAGTGGTTCACTAGAAGGGATCGCATATCGCGTAAAGACCGTCATTTGTACAACTTTCTTTTTATAATTAGTTCTACAAATTGTATTTTATTATTTGTGTTATCACACTAATATGTAAAGGCAAAAGTTTGTAATGTGTATGCGGGCAACAAATAGTGATGCAATAAAGAGTTAGGTAGATATCGCTAACATAGATACCATCAATTTGATAGTATCTATGTTGACGATGTTACCTTACTCCCGGACAACAGACCCGGAAAAAAAGAAACTATATGGTCACCAGGTTTCCCTAGTTTCATGAATATATTTGAGTATTTAATATTATACGAAACATTATATTAATTTTCGAGAATTTCAAGTATGTGCGTCAAAGTGATCGAACGTCATTTAGTCCATTGACGCTTATTCGTTAGGAAAAAATGCTAATTTTGTAATTTATAAAATACATTTTCTAACTATTATGAACTTAATAAAAACCCAAGATTATCCGTCGTCTTTCAAAATTTTAATTTTGAAAATGTAACCCGGCTGCTACTATAACTTTTGATAATATTGTATAGCCCATGTCACCCGGGCCATGCATTATGACGAATCTATTGACACATCTTTCATTAAAATTGGTTGGATAGTATGACAGCTACAGTATACCATACAAACATACATTAACCCTTTCTTTTCGCTTTGCCGAAGTCAGGTAAAAAAGGGAGCCACGAGAGATCACGTGATAGTGATAGGACATAATCAGCACGAAGAACCTTCTACTTCACGGATTCGACGACGGAGGGCGTGCTCCGCTGAGCCAGTCAGCCTGTGACCACAGCCAGTGCAACCTGGTCGAAAGGTCAGGCAAATCAGAGGTATGTAATACCTTTTAATAAGTGATCGCGTTAATCCCGTAAAAATAATTGTTAATATATCATGGAACACGAAAGTTTAAAAGTTAGTATAATCAGCACTATGACATGAACACATAGATCAGCACTATGAGAGAGTGCACAGAGAGAGAGAGAGAGCTTTTAAAGCACCCTAGAGTGTGTTTTTAGAAGCACTCTCTAGGGTGCTTTTAAATGACTGCCTCAGTGGCGCAGTGGTAGCGTACGCGACTGCTGTTCTTGAGGTCTCGGGTTCGATTCCCGGGTCGGATCAAATGTTTGTATGATCTGCAAATATTTGTTTCGGAGTTTGGGTGTTTTCTATCTATAATATGTATGTATTTACAAAAAAAAAGTATTTAAGTATTAATATCAGTTGTCTAGTATCCATAATACAAGCTCTGCTTAGTTTGGGACTAAATGGCGTTGTGTGTTAGATGTCCGAAATATTTATTTATTTATTTAAATTGTAATGTGATAGTCAGTATTGAAACGCACCCTTTTTACGTCTACGTATAAATTAAGTGAGCTTAAAACATCCCATGCCCCGAAGCTAAGTTACCATTTATTTCACATAGTTTAAATCATTACAACACACGAATTATTGCAAAATGAAATTGTCTTCTGTGTATAGCGTATATATTATGTTAATGATTGATAGAGTCTGTCAGAGAAGCACTGGATAAAAAAATCAAATGGTTGCAACAACAGTTATGTTATTCTTTATTCATTTATGTTTATTATTATACAATCATATTATAAAACCTCTTCGTGGTGAGAGAAAAAATATTAATGTCTGTTTTAATAGCACTTATATTAATAGCACTTGTAAACAATGGCGGATTATATTATAAAATAGGGACATAAAACACTAGCAGTTTATACTCGTATAAAAGAAAAAAGCGATGACAAAAAGTATATATTATGCCACAACCAAGTTAATTATTCTTTATAAATAATGTGCATTGACGTCACTTGGCAAAGGATAAAAGTATAACCAATAGTCGTCTAAACATAAAGCAGTAGTAGTGTATCTTATAAATACAGCCAAGTGGTCAACTTTATTTTAGCTCTAGTAGGTACATACTACATACTAGTACAGGCAGTACAACTGCCTTGTTGGTCTTGCGGTTGAAGGATGCGACTGCGGATCAAGATGTCTCGGCTTCGAATTCCGTGTCAAAGGTGTTACTGAGTTTTTGTCGGTCCTGCGCCTAATCTCTCCCCGGTCTTGTCGGTTAACCGTCCTATCGGATTCTGAGATAGAAGGATCAGAGAGTGCACCTGTGTTTGCGCATACACTTGTGCACTATAATAATTTTGCGTAGTTGGCTGGTCTCCGTAGAGATAGGCCGCCCGCGCCGTGGCCGTTATCGGCTAGGAGAACATTATAATATTACAAAGAATAATAATAGCGCGGTGTTATCCACGGAATTAATATTCTTTCAGAACTTTGAATGTTTTCAATATACAGTAATATTTGCATTATATTGTATATTTGTAAGAGAAATTGCATTTAACTCTCAACATCTTTCGATAACTTTCAAGACAGACTTACAGAAGGTAGGTTTAGGCTTCTTAGGCTAGATAAAGATAGAATTTATTTATTTATTTTTCTTCACAATAGCTACACGTTTTATAGTGAAATATGAAAAGTATGATATTCTATTTAAGTAAATTATTTTTCATAATACAAACTTCACGTATGAAAGAGACTGTGAGACTTTAACTAACTGGTTAGGTATGTTTGTTACTCTTTCACGCAAAAGCTACTGAACGGATTTGAATGAAACTTTATACATAAATATAGCTTATACTGTATAAGCTATATTACTGTAAAGTTTCAAGTTATTCTGATTAATTCCACATAGACTACTATGCCGCGATAACCGACATACACGCGGGCGGATCCGTGGGCAACAACTAGTTTACTGTAATTGTCAAGTTAGGAGAATCAGGGTTACTATACTCAATCATTATAGTAGATTACAGAAAGCACAAGAAAAAAAATGCATCAATAAAGCGAACATAATTACTAGTAATAAAGATCATAAAATGTTTTAATAGCAACCACTGACGAAATAATAGCTACAAATAAATAAAATATAAAAAATATTAATCTATACATACATACATACAACTAAATAAAATTGGAGTGTCTGTTTGTAATATTAAAATAACCGCTTTTTACTAAATGCATATGTATGTATACACGGTACATATACCAAAACTGTAGTTAAAAAAAATTTTGTCTGTCTGTCTGTCTGTCTGTCTGTCTGTTTGTTCCGGGTAATCTCTGGAACGGCTGGACGGATTTTGACGGGACTTTCACTGGCAGGAAGCTGATGATCCGGGGAGTAACTTAGGCTACTTTTTTTAGACTAACTTTGTCCCGCGGCGTTACTCGCGGTACAACAATAGCTGCGGGTAAGACCGCGGGGTTCAGCTAGTAATTGAATAAACTTAAAAAATGACGTTGACAAAATAAAAATTCATAAATTACATGCTATTTTATTCCATCCCTAATTTCCTATAATGACACCGCTACATTGGTGCCTTATACAAAGTATTAGGTAGACTTGACATATGTGTACACCCCACGGAGCAAATACAAAGAGGAGATGGCATAAGCGCATCACCCCCGTGACAAAATACTCACCCCGACGTCATCGCAGTTGACGCAACTTGCAAATTATACTATTAACGTCAATGTTCTAGAACTGCATCGAAAAATCGTAATACTTGAATGTTCTCGGTACAATCAAGTAAAAAGATGAAGTGTTGTGTTTTATCTTGTACAAGTAACTCAGATAGACGTTCTGGTACCATGAGTAGCATCATATTTCTTTTATAAGTAATTTTATAGCTAATTTTTTTAAAAGTTCTAGAAAAATCTCTTGGTGTTTTATTGAAATGTTATTATATTTACTCGCCACTAAATGGCAAAACTTTGTATTACTGGAAATAAAGATACAATGGTACGTTGAGCTGAATATTAATAAAACATACCATAAGAAGATACCGAAATGAGTTCTACATTCTTACCTAATGAATTTTTATTCATCATGGTATTTCTTTTGTATTTTTCTTAATTATATGTGAACAGACTGACATCTATCGACATCTATTCTAAAATAAAGAGACAGGGTCGTATTTAGAATCCAAATATTTTATCAAGTTACGACTATATTAATCTTGCATTGAAAGTTGTTACTTCAAATATTGAAAAAAAAAAGAAATTTTACTTATGCTGATGATTTGACGGGTTTTTTTTTAAATTCATTAAAATAATACAATGTACCAGTATACAGGTAATGTTCTAAATTTTCATCTAAAGATAGTATTGAAGAGCAATTGATCAAAAAAATAATAGGCAAAACTGGACTCCTACAAAATACACCAATATTTGTTCTTCCCGTTGTTATGATAGTGATTCATTTCAAGGAAAAATCATAAAAAATCGAAAAAGGAACTTATTATCTAAACCCAAATTAGGCAAGATTAAAAGTGATTAGATGTGGATATTAGAGACAACATTGGTATGACCATTCAATTCAGATTTAGATTAGTTGATTTTCTGAGATTGGCGTTATTTAAGCATTCCAATTCCGAAGTGAAATAAAATATAAATTTATTTATTTTTTAAAGAAAATGATTTGCACTACATATATTAATTTTTGTTCTACATAATCCACGTGTAAACCAAGCATATTAAACAATGTTATATTTAGGGTTATTTATTAGAAAAAAAAGTTCACTTTTTCAAAATTATTTACGTTATTAATGATGTTTTTTGTTCAAGATGCTTACAAAATCGACCTTGAAAAAACTACTCCTTGAAATTCTGAGTACGTCCACACTAGTGTCAGCTAGCTAAACTACATAGCAATATACTCGTACAACGATGCAAGTAGTTTTGCTATTGTCTGGTAGATGGAAAAGTGTAAACTAACACCCCCTCACCCCCGCAAATTGTCACGCATTGCTTCATACAAAAATCTCATTAGGGCATCTCCTCTTTGTATTTGCTCCGTGGTACACCCACAGAAGAGAAGAACTATTATTATTTTGTTCTGTGTGTACACCCGTAAGAGATAGATACCAAGTACATTAAATATTAACGTTGCCAGATTAAAGCCAATTCTTCCATGCAAATAAATAAAATTGGAGTGTCTATTTGTAATATTAAAATAACCGCTTATTTAATTAATTAATATGTGTGTTAACACGGTACATGTACGACATTTTTTTTTTAAATTTTGTCTGTCTGTCTGTCTGTCTGTCTGTCTGTTTGTTCCGGGTAATCTTTGAAATGGCAGGACCGATGGGGACGGGACTTTCACTGATAGGTAGCTGATGATATAAGGAGTAACTTAGGTTACTTTTTTTAGACTAGCTTTGCCCCGCGGCTACGACAATAAGCGCTGTAACACCGCGGGGCTCAGCTAGTCCTTATTAATAATACCATTTACTGTTTCAAAACGTTCAACAAATCTGGTCGCAATTTGGTCGGTTAATTGGAGTTAACATTTGGTCAAGTTTTTGTCGATTATTTTTTCTTAAATAACTTTATACATTATCTTATAACTTTAACATTATCTTGTTTAAATTTTGCTTAAGGTTGTTGTTGAAATAATTACTTGATGAACATATGCAGGAATTGTTTTTATGCAACTCCCATTAAAAACTAATGAGACATTGTGGGTATCGTTCACTAATATTACAAATAATTGCCTTGAGGTACGCCTAATGTAGTGTTTTTCTAGGTTTGGAATACACTTTTGGTTTTCAAAGGTCAAATGACCTGTGATGATGTTCTCTATAAGAGAGTGGAATTTATCTGCCAACTTTTAGGTCTCACTGAATCGGAAATATCAGTCTACACGTTGAAGAAAATAACTAAAAAACTGTAGCTCCGTAAAAACTTTGAATAAAACGTATACATCTTACTTCTTATGTCACCCGGCCATTGCACCTCATGTTCGATACCAAATCGTCTATTTGGTGTACACTCTGGAAATGTCTTGCTCTGAGTAAAATTATTTGCCATAAGTGACGGTAATCTGTAGTGACATTTTAGGTTATGTTAAAGTTGTCAATGTCGGAAAAATGTAGGTATCGCGTACGGACGTGTGATGGCGCGGGCCGGCAATTGTTAAAAAGTCCTCCCAGAGCTTGTTCGGTAATTATAATAATTCGCTTTTGGAGTGTTGGTTGAGTGTGGATGGTTGTTTGCTTGCAGGGGCGTATCAACATAATACTTTTAACTTTAACTTGGTTGTGGATGTTGTCATGGCGCGTCGGTATTAATAAAAGGAATTATTGATTATGGTTACCTAGCCCCGTGTTGAATTTTTATACGGCCACCAGTTGTTCTGGGCTATATATACTTGCCGAGTCTTTGTTTGTCGCGTTGTTACTTGTTTCGGGAGTCGTAGCAATATCTTGTGATTCGGGACATAGATAGAACTCTCTAGAAAAACATCGGTTTTCATATTGTAAACGGATTGTGGTGTGGATGATGCAGAGTGAAGAACTCACCATACAGAAGGTCAGTTATTCCTCTTGTTGACCTCCGTTCACCAGGCGATTGGTCTGGGAGTGCTTAGCTTATATTTATGGGCCGTAAAATATTAACAAGGTTTCCTTCCTTCAGGGGGAACGCACTAAACACCTCATCTTTTTGTTTCGACTAATCTCTGGAACTCTGGAGGTAGCTGATGATATAAGGAGTAAGAGGGGTACCCTAGCCGGTAAAAAGCATATAACTTTTTATCATTATATTTTTATAAATCATTTTAAATAAAATAAAGGGTTTATACAACCTTCTTTTAAAGCTATATGGTATAAAAAACTAAATTGCCGGGCATGAAAGGTTGCGATGCACCTTGATAAGCACAAGCGTTCATTCCCGCGGTGTCGACAAGATTTCATAACGTATTTATTTTGGTTTCTAACTATTTTGTTTGTTCCTCTGAACAGAGTATCTCAGATTAATGTGTAGATTAGAGTAGTACAATCCGGAAACGCCGTATAAAAAATACGTAAACACACAGTTATGTACAAACGAGTATCTCTTCAAATCTTAGTTAGCCTTTGTAATATATAAAGTTAGTTCCTACTTTTCTACCCTGAACTTTAACATTTTATAAAAGAAGTAATATAAGTTTAAGTAATGTAAGTATAAAGCATCTTGCTAAAAAAAACATATAACAAACTAAAAAAACAAAAGTCAGAATGACGCGACCTCCAGCTTATTAGAAAAAAAAATGAGGCATTTAATAAAATATAGCAGTGTTTACAGCGTGTTCCATTTGACAAAGTAAAATGTATGATGCGTACGTTGTTACGTGAGCACGTTTTTCTTTTAGTTTCTATTCTTCCTCTTCCCTTAGAGGCATCTACTAAGAACGCTATGCTATAGTTTTATTTATGTTTTATTAGCTTAAATTTTGACATTTACATATTACGCAAGTTACGCAGACGTAGGACTTAGGAGTATGGGCACACTTATAGTTAAATAGAGAAGGAGCGCAGAATGCTATCATTTTTTTAAATTATGCTAAAAATATATACACTATCATGCGTATGACACACACATACACACGATGAATGAGCATAAACAAAAATGTAATGCCATATGTCAAAGTCAAACTAAAAAGAAGAAAGAAGATTATTTTTTATATTTTTTTTTTTATAATTTTTTTTAGCTCTAGGAACGCATCAGCGGCTTCTGGAAACCCTTCTGCTGTTCCAGGGCGGGTCGCTGTTACGCCTCCTACCACTCTACACAGTGCAGTACTCGTAAGTAAGAGTCGGAACACCGACCCACCTTAGGTGACACCCCCTGGTCGCACCGGGGTGTTTGGGAGATTGGGTAGCAGGCGATGTAACGCCCCTGCTACCCCTCGTACTCAGGGGATTAATCGCCCGAAATACTCTTCGAAGCTTCACCGACTGTCCTGGATTAGGTCTAGGTACTTCATGTATTAGCCTACCTGGACTTCACCGTCACCTACCCAGAGGCATGAGCTTGCGCTGTCATAGACTATGGAACCATATCGCTTTAGTTTTCTGAGGCGCCACCTTCAGGCGCAGCTCACAGATCTTTTCGACAACACAAGCCACCCCCTACTTGGCGAGCCGAAGCATCTTTTCAAAACTTGACCCTTTAGCTAGTATTAGTGTGTCGTCCGCATGGCAGACGACACTTAGGCCGGAGAGCAGAGTGGTACGAAAAACCGCATTGTATGAGAGGTTCCACAAAAATGGACCCAACACAGAGCCGGGAACCCCGCAACACACCGCCCTTCGGTTTTCCATACTGTTCCGATCGATAAACTTTACCATCCTGTCGCGCAGATGGGCCCCTATGACCGCCCGCAGGTAGGGCGGCACCTTGTGATACTCAAAAGCCGCCCTAATTGCCTGAACTCTCTAGGGACTCTCTCTCAAAGAGTTTCCCCTACTCGTTTAGCAGGCATATCGGTGGGAAGATTAGTAAATACTTACTAAAAGGTCTATGAGTAAGTAGCAACCGCGTGGTATAACACCCGACCAGCCCGCGTTGATAAACACGTGATACAACTTATGCCTAAACTAGCTAACCGGCGATTGTTTTCGCCGTATTCCTTACATTTTTCATTTATGCTCCGCAGCTAGTTATCCCAGCCTAATGCTCTCGAACAACCCTACTGGTTTCTAAAATTAGTTTCACTAAAAAACAAACGATCCAGCAGCAAGGTTAACAGATCACATTTAAAAAAATTGCTTTTAATTGGGTTTTAGAAGTCATTGCTACATCCAGTAATGCTCATCTATGTCTAAAATAATGATGATAACATATCTGTTTCTCCCACCACAGTCTAAAAATAAATAGTATTTTTTTATTTATTACTACAAAACACACAATAAAATCTTGCATGAATGTAATGCACTGCAATGTAATGGACTGCCTCGTTGGCGCCGTGGTAGCGTACGCGACTGCTGTGCATGAGGTCTCGGGTTCGATTCCCGGGTCGGACCAAATGTTGGTATGATCTGCAAATAATTGTTTCGGAGTTTGGGTGTTTTCTATGTATAATATGTATGTATTTACAAAAAAAAAAGTATATATGTATTTATATCAGTTGTCTAGTACCCATAACACTAGCTCTGCTTAGCTTGGGACTAGATGGCGTTGTGTGTTAGATGTCCGAAAAAATATTTATTTCATTAAGGAGTAGGAGGAATAGGAGTAGGTATGCTACTCATAAAATGATTTGAACCCCTTGAGAAACGGTTCCATGTCAACACCGACACACATCTAAGATTACTTAAGCCATTCTTAAGTATTGAAATCAAAGTCCAAAGAATAGAGGCTTAAGTGAATAAACATGAAAAAAACAATAGAACCGGTGACCCCCATCGATCAGAACACCGTAGCCAGTTAAGACCAGTTCAGAATTTAAATTAGCGTCACATATTTTTAGAGTAAATAACTGACTAATTTGTTTTTCTATAAATAGAATACCTAATGACGCAAATGTTCCATTCGTTTCTATTTGCTTTTTTTGGGTGATCATAACAAATCTCTTATTTATTTTTTTATCACTTCGATGTTTATACCACCGTGAAATGATTTCTTACATGTATAAAATAGCTAACCTAATATCCATATCTTCGACTTGTTTCTATAACACATGAATTAGAACTGACTTATTGAAACAGTCTGAATATAGATATCTGTCACTGGTAACAGTCACAGATATCTATATTCAGATCAGTGGAATCGTCAGATTATGTATGTTTCGTTATCCTTGAAAGACCTCCTTCAAAATAAAAAAAAAATCGAGAATGTCAAGAGGACGTTTTTTTTACAATTTTGTAGCCATCCCTTTCTTTGCGTCATTGTCAAATTGTCAGATTAGTAGCATATACACTTATTTGCATGTAATTAACTCACCCCACCTTAATCTGACGCGCTCGAAAATTTCTGATGATCAGTATTTTTTTGACTAATCTGATCTATACTTGACGGGCGGTCTTATATGTGGGGCTCATATTTCGTGGAGGTACTTAACCGGGTACAAGTTATATATTAATCTGCCACGCTTTAATAAATCAAGAAATTACTACGCCTACTATAAGAAGTTTTTATGACAAAACGTTTTTTTAAACGCAAATGTTATTTTATCATCATCAACAATAGTCTTTACTAATCTACTGTTGGACATCGGCCTCTCTTTAGATAAGAGGTTTGGACAACTAAACCACTCCCTAAAAGATAGGTCGGAATAAGCTTTGTTTCAATTTTGCCTTTAACCTTGGAATTCTATTGCCAGAGGTATCTTATAAGCTATATTATAAGCTGTAGTTAATGTACATGGCCTATAGGAAGAGGCACCGTATGCTGAAGCACAGGTTTCTAACCTAGTTCAGCAGCGGAGGCTAATAAGACACAATTGGTACATTGTAATCAAGCATTTTAAAAAGTTATCAAATTGTTAACACTTATGATCAATAAATATTATTATTATTATTATCTCTAGCCCGTGATACGCCCGTGTGCAATCATTACTCTAGCGTCCCGTCAGTAAACGTGCAGATTCATTAAAAGTGCCGCGGCCAGTGCACGCCCCTGGCTGTTGCCCTGTATTCCTACATCATCTATACATCTATACAAATAAATAAAATTGAAGTGTCTGTTTGTAATGCATATGTATGTATACACGGTACATATACCAAAAATACAGTTAAAAAATTTTTGTCTGTCTATCCGTCTGTCTGTCTGTCTGTTCCGAGTAATCTCTGGAGCGTCTGGACGGATTTTGACGGGAATTTCACTGGCAGGTAGCTGATGATCCGGGGAGTAACTTAGGCTACTTTTTTTAGACTAACTTTGTCCCGCGGCGTTACTCGCGGTACAACAATAACCGCGGGTAACACCGCGGGGTTCAGCTAGTACATTATAAAATCAATAGAATGTATAAATTCCATTTACTTAATAATATATGACGTAGGAATATAGTGTAGCCTAGTGTAACTTAGACGGCTCTTACAACACCCACACCCACCTTAATAGGTGGTACTAGACACTGTCGTGGTTTCAGATATGGAATATTTAGTGAATTCTAAAGATCCCGGTCACGGTAATCAGACAAAGTTATAAATTACTAGCTGCCCCGGCAAACGTCGTTTTGCCATAAATTTTTGTTAAGGATGGGTGACCCTTACCAATTAGGGGGATGAAAAATAGATGTTGTTCGATTCTCAGACCTACTCAATATGCTCACAAAATTTCATGAGAATCGGTCAAGCCGTTTCGGAGGAGTTTGGCAACTAAAACTGTGACACGAGAATTTTATATATTAGATTTTATATATTAGATTTTACATATTAGATTTTATATATTAGATTGTATGTCATCGGTCCTTAAAAAGTGTTCGAAGTTTCAATTCCATTCGACGTTTTGAAGTGGATGAAAATTATGTTTATAAATGTATATAATGTATGTGTGTAACATGTAAATAAAGCTATTAAAGGTACGTTTAAAAAATTTACCTGAAAGGAAAATATTATATTAAGCAGACTTAATTCAATTTCCCAATTTTCAATTGCCTAATTTCAAGTGTTCATTTATTATCTATACAAATAAATAAAATTGGAGTGTCTGTTTATAATATTAAAATAACCGCTTTTTACTAAATGCATGTGTACGTATATACCAAAAATGTAGTTAAAAATGTTTTGTCTGTCTGTCTGTTTGTTCCGGGTAATCTCTGGAACGGCTAGACTGATTTTCATGGGACTTTCACTGGCAGGTAGCCTATGATTCAGGGAGTAACTTATGCTACTTTTTTAGACTAACTTTGTTCCGCGCGTTTCTCGCGGTACGACGATAACCGCGGGTAACACCGCGGGGTTCAGCTAGTTATTTATAAAAGCTTTAAGTAGGTAGTAAAAGTATTGCAGCAACTGATTAAACTAGTTATATATAATTATAATATGACTATATTACTAAAACAGGTACAAGAATAATTCGTCTTTTCGGTGACTTAATGTCAAAACACATTATCGACTAAATGACGACTCAATGTTAAAGAACGTAGGCTAATTTATTTAATTACCTTTTTCAAGTCTAACCTATGCCAAAAAATCGGTCAAGTGCAGTTTGAATTGCCGCAATTGTGTTCCTACCGTGAAAGATTTACAAATGGAGTTGCAAAATGGTTTTGTATTCTAATATTTCTAAAATTAAAACTCATGTGTACTATATTTTATTTTACTATTTTCTAAAATACTGGAATGAGTTCAAGTGAGTTAAATTCTAGAATCTATTTTAACAAGTTCCATGTAGAGTGTAAATTACACATTCTAATATTGTGTCCAATACTACAACAATATTTGCTTAAATGAATTTTGGAATATAATTTTTCAAAAGCCAGTCAGGATTTATTTTTACTGCTGTTATGTTCGTTCTTGGGTGCTTCTTACTTTTTCTACAGCAGAAGGAATACAAATATCATAATCTAAGAGACGCGACTAGGACATAGCCAAAGCTGGCTGTCTTTGTGTCGCTGTGATGGTTACCATGAGGAGCACTAGACCGGCACAACAGTTATGCCTAAATATTACGTAAGCTATGAAGAATCTTATTTGATTTCATTGTACGAAATCCTATTCCACTTCCTACTAGTGTGTAAATGTTTGTTACTCTTTTACGCAAAAAATGAACCGATTTAGATGAAACTATAATAAAAATAACATATAGACTATTACGTGGGTGGAGCCGTAGACAAAAGCTAATATTAAATAATTCTGTTTTTACCAAATAACATTAAACTTCAGTGCTTATTATCTATCGATTTGTGAAATCACTGTGCAGAATAACAAACTCTACAACTTAGATCCGTGAATGGAGCAAATACATACCTACCTACATGTGATGTACTTGCGAATATTACGTATTAATTTAGTATTTGTCTAGTATCGCAGCATTCAAGTTATCGTCCCGTACGTACTTATGAGTATTTAAATAAGCATAATTATTACTATCAGCTTATCGCAGTCCACTGCTCGACATATGTCTCTCCAATATATTATATCATCATCATCAACAACCCATACTGTCCTACTGCTGGGCTCGGGTCTTCTCAAACTAGGACAACAGGAGAGGGTTAAGGCCATACGTTCCCACGCTGACCGACTGCGGGTTGGAGACTGGCAAGACAACGTTGTGGCTACGTAATCTTGCCGTTCTATGTTTTTAAGCCGCCCAAAGGCCTCGTACTAAGTTTCAAGATTAATATCATATGATAACAATCACGGAGACTCTCATGGCATCATGCCACCAGCGGGTACCCATCCAGGTACTGATCGCGCCGTCGTTGCTTACCTTCGATGATGTTTCTAAACACCGAGAGCAACTGGGCTATGAGCGTCTAATATATATATATTAGTAGCAGACCCACGCAACCTCGTTTGCGTTGCGTCTCCTATTGCCCGTAGCGTGATAATTTTCCCCCGTTTTTGAAACGTTCTCCATTGGTGCTCCGGTCCTATTGGTGTTAGCGTGTTGATGTATAGCCTATAGCCTTTCTCGATAAAAGTACTATCAAACACTGAACATTTTTTCAAATCGGACCAGCGGTTCCTGAGATTAGCGCTTTCAAACAAACAAACAAACAAACCCTTCTTTATACATTAGTATAGATATATATACATATTTATGACTGATATTGAATGAAAAATATTATTGTTTGTGATTTATGTTGCTCTACATATGTACTTTATAAAAAAATCTGTTTCATTCCGTACGTTTATCTGTACTTAATTTTTACTATTTTCTAATCAATCAGCTGCTTTATCTTGCTGCAAATCTTTTCTCGGGTACGTTAACAGGACAACGTATACAGAGGAGGTGAATCCAGCTACTAAACACGAAATATTATTTCGTAGATACATAGAATTTGACACTTTACTTGACTGATTTAGTTCTAATTGTTTCACAGGATGGTGCTATGTTTTATGTAGAAAGAAAGATGATGTAATACCCCAAAAAAAACGTATCTCAACAAATACGTCAGTTTGTATAATCTAGAGAACATAATATGGCCGCTGGTCAAGTATCATTCTGCTAGCATAAAATGGCGTATTCAACATGTCTAAATAAGCTGTCGATGACTGACGTATACGCACTCTTTAGTGCTATGACCTTTGAGCTTAAGAAGTCATTTATACTCGTTTTGAAAGACATATTGCTATTGCCATTAAACACTCTTAAAAAAGTCGGTTACAATCAAACAGACTTTCTTTCAAACTACGCAACTGATTTTAATGTAGTTTGTTTTCATTAATAGGGAGAGAGATCAAAGAGTACAGTTTATACGCATGAAATATGCTTATTATAATAAAATAAATCCTAAAAAAAACAATATATACGCACTAATATAGTAAGGAATTGTATAACTTAAAATTATCACTAAAAAGGTTCACCAATCAAGGTATAGGTATGTATCCTAAGAATAATTCACAGTAATCAATTATTTCAATTATTTCTTCAATAAAATGAAGACTACTGAGTTATTCACGAAACTATTTCAACCAATTTAGTATTATTCTTTATACGATTAAATAGGTTTAATACTTTATATATTTAATGTAGATCAAAACTGCCCTGTAAAATATCATTTAAATAAGTGTATTAGAAGACATATGAGGTTTAAAATATACCCGTGCAGAGCTGGGACAGGTAACTAGTTGGAATCAATATGGCAACAACACTATTGATTAGTCAATAAATCTTTATTCATTAAGACCAGTGCGTCAAATAACTGCCATCCTCACTACTGGAGACAATACCAAGATCTAATATATTGCAGTTACTTAAATAACAATAGTGTTAATAGTTAATATGTTTGTGGTTAGGTATTTATACTTTCATAACGTTTAATATTTAACTTCAAAATACTATATTTATACTAATATATAAAGCTGAAGAGTTTGTTTGTTTATTTGCTTGACCAGGAACTACTAGTCCGACTTGAAAAACTCTTTCAGTGTTAGATAGCCCATTTAGCGAGGAAGGCTATAGGTTATATATCATCAAGCTAAGACCAATAGAAGCGGAGCACCAATGAAGAATGTTTCAAAAACGGGGGAAAATTATCACGCTGTGGGCAATAGGAGACGCAAACGAGGTTGCGGGGGTCAGCTACATAGATGCCTATTCGTGATGAAAGCAATATCTGGACTCTATCAAGCACTAATGCTATTATTTACCTACTTTTGATACTTGGCTGGATAAACCTAAGTTTATCAAGCCAAATATTAAAGGTAAAAAATAAACGAGTATCATAATATAGACACTAAATGATGTGATATTTGAAAGCAGTTTCAAAATTTATGGCACTGTAACTACGCGACGCAAGATTTATTTGTTAGCCGTGAAATTGTTGGACAGTCATTTTTACTCGTGTAGTAAAAACTGGTATGTCGGTTAAAAAAGTTAGTGTTATCTTAAGTAACACTAAAATTTAAGGTATTTAATTCAGAAGAATTAACTGCAAAGGCATTGAACAGCTTGTTCATTGTAAATTATCTATACATCTCTACAAATAAATAAAATTGGAGGATCTGCTTGTAATATTAAAACAAGTATAATTTTAATAAAAATAAAACTGACTTCAAGGTTCGACTCGATTTCTCTTAGATGCCATCATCAGATATTAATGTCTTTATCATGGTATCACCACTGGGACATCTCCTTTCCATTAAAAAAAGAATCATCAAAATCGGTTCATAAACGACGAAGTCGAATTGAGAAACCTCCCCCTTTTTTGAAGTCGGTTAATAACCGCTTTTTACTAAATACGTATGTATGTATACACGGTACATATACCAAACTAATATTATTTACCATTTTTGTCCGTTTGTCTGTCTGTCCGTCTGTCTGTCTGTCTATTTGTTCCGACTAATCTCTGAAACCGTTGGACCGATTTTGACGGGACTTTCACTGATAGGTAGCTGATGATATAAGGAGTAACTTAGACTACTTTTTTTAGACTAGCTTCGCCCCGCGGCGTTATTCGCGGTACGACACTGACCGCGGGTAACACCGCGGGGTTTATAAACCCTGCGGTGTTACCCGCGGTCAGTGTACATTTTATTTATCATGATATATAAAATGTAACTAACTACAGCAGTTGTGTGAAGCATGATATATATATCGATCTGTAAATGTATATCGTATCTGCATACCTATAACACTTCCGAAAAATAAAAGGTCTAGTTGAAATAATGTGGCAATTCAGTCGCAAAATTGTTATTCACCGGCCGTTGTATATTTCATATTTTTTTTATGATTGGCCCTGCCGAAATGCCTCTACTATGCCTGATGGAAAGCATAAGAAGAATCCAAGAGTGATGGTCACCATACTCACTGTGAATGCAGACAATGCAACAATGCAGCATGGTGACCCACACCATGAGGGTCTAGTGATGCTTCTGCGTCAATGGGCCTCCGGTCTCGCACTCACCTACGAAACACGACAGCACGCTGTCATTTAACTGTTGATTTTCTGTGCGAGTTTGTTTCTGCCCCGGTCGAGCCAGCCCGTTTGTGCTGAAATCGGAGTGGTTCTACCACCTTTGTTTTGATTGTGAAAAGCTAGTCTTAGATAAATCATCATCTTCCTAGCTTTTATTATTCACAAGATTATTTGGGGTCGGCTACCAGTCTGAGTCTAGTCTATACAAATAAATAAAAATTGGAGTGTCTGTTTGTAACATTAAAATAACCGCTTTTTACTAAATGCATATGTATGTATACATGGTACATATACCAAAAATGTAGTGAACAATAAATTTTGCCTGTCTGTCTGTTTGTTCCGGGTAATCTCTGGTACAGCTGGACCGATTTTGACGGGACTTTCACTGGCAGGGAGTAACTCAGGCTACTTTTTTTAGGCTAACTTGTCCCGCGGCGTTAGTCGCGGTATAACAATAACCGCGGTTAACACCGCGGGACTCAGCTAGTGATAAATAATTTTTGCATGTCGAATAATGCTTAGATATGTAGGTATATAATTGATGAACCTAAGACGTTCTATGTTCGTTCTTGAACGATGTCGTCATTATAGGCCACTCCACCACTTCTAAAACCAATTTCAGAGATTACCCGGAACAAACAGACCGGAAAAATTTAAAAAATGTTATTTTGATACATATATCGTGTGAACATACATATACATTTATTAAAAAGCGGTTATTTTAATATTACAAACAGACATTTCAATTTTATTTATTTGTAAGGATTTCTTAATGATTTATCACAATGAATAAAAAAAAGATTTTGTCCGGAAAATATATCCATTTAATGTAAAATATTTTATTTGTGTTTCTTATCCTTGTTTCGTAAACAAATAATTAATCATGAAGATTTACAATTTCTAAATAATTCTTCGTCAGATTAAATAATTGTAAAAATATAAGTAGTGTTATACGTTTATATAATTCGATGTTAGGGTGTAATAGTTAACTAAACGAGAATAATATATTACTAAACGTTATTAAACATTTATAAAATAGAAAATTTAATACGAATATTGCACCTAAGTAATTACAATTGCCACACAAAATATTCTAGACGAATCACGTGTCTTATTTTTCTCTCTATTAGCAACATACATGTAATGTTACATCTTTCCAAAGAACTAACAATAAAATAAATAGAGCAGTTTTTAGTTGCAAGTCATTAAGTTAACAAATGATAAAAGAAATCTCAAATGAAAAACGACTTAGTTTATTAAAGTGATCATTATTTAGCTAAAGTGTAAAATACCAGTTCATGAATCTAACGCGAAAAACACAATAAAATTAAATCAAGTCAGGGGATGTAACTCAGTGACACGTCTAAGATTACTTAAACGATTTCAACAAATTTTGACCCAGTGTGTAACTCTGAATTGAGGTATAGGCCTTAATGAAATCATATTACTTTATTATTGATATTTAACCAACCAATGTCAATCATATGTACAGTGCAAATACGTGGGAGGTATAAGTAAAGTTAGAAGTATAAGGAACCGACAGCTTTATTCACGATTTGACAGATTCAACAACACATCACATTCGATTATTACAGTAAAGTAGACGATAACAGCTTTTGAGAGTCCACTGCTTGAAATAAGCCCCCTTATAAGGAAGATTCTGGCCCATTGGACCTGTCCTATATTCTTTGTTCTGTGAGACCACTCTTTCCACGCTAATATAGTGTTTCTTTCACTTTCAGCAACTGTTATCTTACAAAATTTGCTCTCTTAAGTCAGCTTTTTAGTTTTTCAAGATCGTTTAAAGCCTACTTGCATTCCTTACTAGTGATTGAACTGATATCAATAAGCAATTTACGAGATAAACAAGAAAGAAATGCTTTATATAAGTAATTAGTTCACTTGTAAACGGGTTACGGAAGCAAAAAGTTTGTACCTCTTTTTACGAAAATCACGCGAATGGGTGAGTATGAAATTAACTATAAAATTAACTAAATAAAATTGGAGTGTCTGTTTGTAATATTAAAATAACTGCTTTTTACTAAATGCATATGTATGTATACACGGTACATATACCAAAAACGTAGTTAAAAAATGTTTTGTCTTTCTGTCTGTCTGTCTGTCTGTTTGTTCCGTTCCGTTGTTTCACTGGCAGGTAGCTGATGATCCAGGGAGTAACTTAGGCTACTTTTTTTAGACTAACTTTGCCCCGCGGTGTTACTCGCGGTACAACAATAACCGCGGGTAGCACCGCGGGGTTCAGCTAGTTAGTTAATAATAAGCTATTCATCGCGGCGACTAAAGGAACAAACTAAGCGCCTGCTTAGTTTAGCAGGCGCCAGCCTAATCCTAACCTAACCCGTCTTGCCAGCATGGCATAGTAGGATAAAACTCCTTTCGAAGGAGAGACTTATTTCCAGCTGTGGACTATTAAAAACTATTGATGTTTTTTTTTATGTTTGGCCTTGCCAAAATGACTCTACTCTGCCTGATGGAAAGCATGAGCAGAATCCAAGAGTGGTGGTCACCATACTGCGAATGCAGACAATGCAACAATGCAGCATGGTGACCCACAACATGGCGGGCTAGTGATGCTTCTGCATCATTGGGCCTCCGGTCTCGCACTCACCAACGAAACACGACAGCATGATCTCTGTCATTTTACGCTGATCTTCTGTGCGAGGGTAGTACCGCCCCGGTCGAGCCGGCCGTTCGTGCTGAAATCAGCGTGGCTCTACTACCTTGAAGATGATGATGAAAGTTTTTTTGGAGGAGGTGATTAGAAAGTTAAAAAAATGATAATTTCAAATTATTGAAAATTTCTCATATATGTCTTTGCAAAATCATTGTAAATAGCTTACTTTCTGAAGATTGTGTATCATTAATCAAACAGATATTTTGTTAAAAGTGGCCAACCGAGAAGAACGTTCACCCGATGGAAAAGTTTTTTTAAAGGACCATTCTCGCAATAGGAATCAATTCACCTGTACCGTGAGAGAGCCACGCTTCGACATGAATGGGCCGGCTCGGAGTGATAACACGGCCTGTGAAATAGCGCTTGCGCTGTGTTTTACCGAGTGAGTCAGGATATTGGAGGCCCACTTTTATTTTAAAACAGCCTATTTCCTACCTCGAGTAACAATAACATTTTTGTCCTACGCTAGATAAATTTTATAAAGTAGTTTTTACCCGTGGTTCTGCTCGAGTGTATGTTGGCTATCATGGTAAAGGGCAGCCTATGTCCTACCTCAAGAATCAAAGTATTTTCTACTAAATTTTATTTAAATCAACGCACCGATTTCAAAGCGTAACAGACGGACAGATAGAGTTACTTTCGAAGCTAGACTGCTGTTCTCGAGGTCTTAGGTTCAATTCCCGGGTCGGACCAAATGTTTCTTTGATCTGCAAATATTTGTTTCGGAGTTTGGGTCTTTCTATGTATAATATAAAATTTGTATTTTCAAAAAAAAAGTATTTATGTATATACGGACTCATAAACAGCATCAAAGTAAGAAACAACTTTGAAATAAATATTTTAACCAAGTATGCAAACTTTCTACACAGATTTAAATTGAAACGTCTAGATTGGTTCGTTATCTTTAAAACAGCGTAGGTCATATACTAAGTTGTGTACTGGAAAGGACCTTAAAACTTTTTTGAAGAAAACAGAAATTAAAAATAAATTGGTTTAGTTAAAAAATTGGTTTTAACAATAGACACAAGCTTTATGCAAGGGTTTTTTTATTTTTTAATAAGGTGTATTACACTACACGTGCCCTATTGTGGACTCTAATCGGATGTAATACAGATTTGATTAGGGTTACTAAAACATCTTGCGGAATATTGTCCCATTCTTCTGAAAGTGCTGTTCTTAGTTGTGCCATTGTCGTAGGCACAGGATTTCTCGCATATTCAGCTCTATGATATATGAACACAAGTTCCATTCGCCCGTTTATCGATATGCCACCCCAGACCATGTGCCCGAACCGCCTCCAAAAGGAACACGCCCCTCATTGCAACTTTGAGCATATTGCTCCCCACGTCGACGATAGACTCTTCTGCGACCATCTGCACCATATAAACATGTCCTACACTCGTCTGTGAACAATACGGAGGCCCATTGCTCATCTGTCCAATTTAGATGATCACGCGAAAATCTTAAGCGAGCTTGTCTGCGAGCTACAGACAACTTTGGACCATTTGCTGGTCTAAAAGAGGTGATATCCGCTCCCTTTAACCTTCTTCTTATTGTTCGTGCACTAATGTCTACTCCACGCACTTCATTAAGCTCTGTTTTGATGTTAACTGACGTGAGGAAACGATTTCGCAGGGAAGTTGTAACAATAAATTGGTCATCACGACCGGTGGTTCTGTTCTGCCTGTACTACGTCTCCTTTTGTAAGAACCTGTCTCCACAAACCTTCTGTATATTCTAGAAACCGTAGACTGGTTTAAATTTAAATTTCTACCAATCGTTAGTGATCCAAGCCCTCCCGCACCAATGCTACAATTTGAGCAGCTGGTTCGGACGAAGTATCCATATTATGGTTCAGAAACTCTCGATGACTTAATAAGCTAACCTAACAATTCTGCTGGTAACAATAATTCAATTGTCAAAAGAATAAAAAATCAATAACATTCAATTTAAAAAATTTGCTATAGATAATACGCAAATCTGATACTACGAGTAAACTTTCTTTTCCCGGCTATATTCATTTGTTTTACTGCAATTATATTTTTAAATATTGCTTTTTTTAAGATTAAGAGCCAGTCTCTCCATATTTATATAATTTAATCTAAAAAGTTTGCATACTTATAAAAAAAATATTTCAAAGTAATCCTGAAGTTTGATGCAGTTTATGAGTGCGTCAGTGTATATATCAGTTGTCTAGTACCCATAATACAAGCTCTGCTTAGTTTGGTACCACTTCCACCACTTAGCTACGATGGTATGTTTATTCCATACTGTGAAAGTGTGAAGGAACTTGGATTGTACATTGACACAACTTTCAGCCGGCAAAAACAAGTTGCATCTGTGTGCCAGAAAGTCACGGGCTCGTTACGGACTCTCTATAGACTTCAGAACTTTCTGCCAACGAAAACCAAGGTTTGTCCGCACCCTAATATTCCCAATAATGGACTGTGGTAATGTGTGCTACTTTGACCTAATTGCAGATCTGTTCAATAATCTTGACTCTCTTCTACACAATTCCATTCGCTTCGTTTTCAACTTACGCAAATATGATCACTTGTCTAATATCGGTCTTATTTGAAGCGGCTTCCAAATCGCTCGCCAACGTAGACAGACACGAGTGTTAACTACCCTTTATTCTTTACTCTTCTCTTTAAGCTCTCCTTCCTACCTAACTACCCCATTTTGGTTTCTTTAATCGTAAATACCTTAGGTTTTCCAACAACCTAATTCTACAGTGTCCCACTCACCGCTCCGATTTTCTACACTCAACCTTCTTCGTACAAGCCGTCCTACTGTCGTGGGACGAGTTCCCTCTCAAGATGAGTACTAATCTATCTGCCAGTGAAAGTCCCGTCAAAATCGGTCCAGCCAGAAAGATAAAAATTGTAAATAGTGTTATTTTGGAACATGAATCGTTTATACATATACATAAACTTTTAATTTTTGTTGATAAATGACTGTCAGCTTAGACTAATTGATTATATGATTGGCCCACAAGAAAGAATATTTTCATAATCGTTCTTTCATTTATGATTCATCTAATGTGCAATAACCGTTCTTGACCCCAATCGATGGCACAAGATAACCAACATACCTTAAAACATTCCAAATTAAATACCTAATATTGAAGGTCACGCATAGTTTTGATTGAATGTATTCATGAATAAAACCATATTTTTGCATATATGTACCATTATTTCCACATTGAATGTTTTGCTTTTTGTTCCTGGTCTACAACGACACGCACAAAGTTTAATTTTAGTGAAATTAAATTGAAAATGCAAATTTATTTATTTGCAGAAATGTAGGTATACAAAGTTTTTTAATGTCATAATAGTATGAGGCACATTTACATTCTACCATGAAATAAGTGTGCAATTTTTATTTCATTTTATTATTCAAGTTAAGCTATAATTACAATTTACATTAAAAAAACATTCAGAAACTTAAATATTTTAAAAAAAAATGTCAGAACAATTGATAATTAAATTTATAACTGTTGTTATAATTTTGATTAAAAAAAGTTAGACAACAAATGTTAAGCAACACTCTCTAACGTTATATGACTGCTATGTGGGAGCACCATTAAAAATCCCAGTGCCAATTATATGCCATCGTCATCTAAATATTCTTGAATAGAGTAGGTAATAGCACTTAGAAAATAATATGATATTTTATTGGAAATATCTATATCTATCTTAGATAGTAGCTACATTAATCTTTAAACATAACTCTAGTGAAAAACTAAGGGAATAACTACTATTCTAAGTTATTTTCCTCCTTGCAATCGCTTGACTGAGTTCTACCAAATAAGTAGTAGTTAATAAAAAGTTAAGTAAGTTACCTATACCAAAGTTTATTTAGATAATTATGTTCAATAATAGTACCAGAAAAATATTAGTTAAAAAAGTAAAAACTAAAACCCAACTAAGACAAAAAACGACGCTGAAAAAGCAGGAAACAAGTTTCAAAAGCCGTAGTCACGCGTTGTTGAAGTGTTATGGACATTACTAAGTTCGAAAGGCGTAGTCCATGTAGTGTAATGTACCATAGTCCATAACCCATACCATAGTCCATAACGGGTTATGGACTATGGTACATTACACTACATGGACTACGGCTTTTGAAACTTGTTGCCTGCTTTTTCAGTGTCGTTTTTTGTCAACTACTTTTTTTTTTTATTTAAAATTTTTTTAGTGCCTCTATAATATTAATTTATTTGCAAAGTATATTTTAAATAGATACCATAGAAATATCACAATTATCGAATAAATACGGTCAAAACCACGAGAAAATGCTAATAATATATATATATATATATTTAAAATGTACAAGTAACGTCCTTTCCAATGATACCAAGCACGACATATTTATCTAAAATGTATTTTTTAATACAGTACTTCATGTCGGCTAGAGGGCGCCACATTAAATTCAGTGTCACATCATATAGCCTATAACCAGAAGACAATCAAGACGCTTCTAACGACATCATTGTCCTATTTGTTCCAGTTCTAATGAGTAGTTAAGGAGCTACGAGGGAACAAATGAACATACATACATACATAGCCTGTCAACATCATAAGCCTCCTTTGGCTTTGCCGTAGTCGGGTATTATCAATATAATATTACAAAGTATACCTACACGTAGGAAACTAAATCATAAACAATACTACAACCACAGATCACCTCCAATCTGTGACTACAACGCACACACGCAAAAAAAATAAAGTGTGATCAAAATATGACTAAACTATCTTTGAAGGATGTTGAATTTTGTTATGTAACTTATTACATAGTATAAGCTATAAGATAGGTGTACCGCCTCTAAGTTTGAACTGTCCATCGGTTATTGATTTGTAAGTGCTAGGTTTCTGTCTCATGGGCCCGCAGAGGCTGGTGAAGATTCCTCACTCCAAGGAAGCATCACTGCTGGACAAGATTAAACAAATGTAATAAACAGTTATTTTATGGAACAAATAACTTGTACGAAACAATTTCGATCTTAAACATCTGCCGGGTGTCCCGTGACGGCACATTTTTTTTATTTTGTTATTGCACACATAAAAATAAATTTACCTACACAAAAATTGTAAACCTTAAGGAGTTTCCTGCCGGTTCTTGCAACTGCAACTAGAGTCACCAATGTAAAAGAACACCCACACACATATAAAAGTGACGACCACCGTCCATGAACGCAAAGAAATAAAAAAGTAATTGAAGTGAAACCTTTTGATTTTGTTTATTCGCTTTCACGGGTAAGCTGCTACAACGATTATAATGTCTGGCAGGCAAAAGTTTGTTTCATATTCTCATATTATTTGTTCGAAACCAAACGTAATATAATTGTAATGGCAACATTATAGTTTTGTAATGTCTTAGTTTGACATTTTGAAACGTCATGTTACTGTTAAATGAAAATCGGTCGAGAACAGTCGAAATATTTGGGAGGGCCGTGATTTATATTGAATTAGTATCTGGTAAACTAATTAATATATACACGAGTTTTGAATTCCGTAAGAGCAGCACTTGTAGAACCACGCTAAGATTGGTTTTCGGTGAATGATGGATTTGACTTCCCCGAACTTCGGCCTGTATGTTTATGTGTACCAGAACATTATGTAGTGCACCCAGGCATACAGGGGGCCCCCTCTACAGCTTCGGCCGTCAATGAAGCCTACAGAACGCCTTGGTGAGCTTTTCATGTAATATTTAAAGTGTGATAATGCCCTAGTTTGAACTGTACACCGGTGATTGATCTGTGAATGCTTAGCTTTATCTCTCATGGGCCCGGATATTCACTAAAGTATCCCTCCACTAAAGGGTCCCAGCACTGGTGTACAGGGTTAAACATTATTTTTAATATATATATTAATAACATACAGAAATTCTTTTGGTAACTAAAATCTGAAAACAATGACTATGAAATATTTACCATTCTAATAAGTTGAATAATAAGTAGAAATTTACATTAAAAGAAACAAGCAACAAACATCACATGCTGGTGTCGTGATATTTATTATTTTTCAAATAATACGCACTAAACAGGTCAAAATATAAATGAATATTATTTAAAATTATTTTACTATGAATAATAATGATTATGCATTTCTATTTATGTCAAGGATGACAATTTAATAAAGCATACACATATAAAGTTATAATCAACCAATTAGATTAGAATACATTAGGTAAATTAGATTGAAAATGTCCACCTCAGTTGCTCAAAATAAAAGTAAAAAAATGAAAGTATAGACAAGTTAGTCATGTAACCTTATGTTAGAAATATATGTAACTAGTCATAATCATTATATTTAGAATATTTTAGAAGATTTTTAAGATGAAAGGGATACCCCACATTTTACTTTTCATGTACTTACTTACATTTATAATGTATTGCATTTCACTAGTTGGAGAACAATATTTATGTTATGGCCTAATGTATTAGAAGAAGGTAAGGTATATAACAGGAAGGAAGAAGATCCTTATCAGTCTCGGGCACATATGACGCGCAGAGACTATAAAGGAATCTATGTAATAAAATGTTTTCGTTAAACCCGTTTTCGACACCAGCGGGTTAGGCTGTCGATGCTAGAGTGGTTAAGTGTTGTGTTAAGAGAAATTATACCTTGTCAAATACAATTTGATATGGATGGCAGATGTCACAAAAAATGACAAGTGCATTCAAATAATTAATGAAATCAATCAATTCTTTGTTAATATTTTGTTTCAAGGTACATACATAAGTGATAGCATCATAAATAAGTTTACTGTAATCGACAAATTATGGGGGTATTAAGTTGCTATGTTCATTCACTTATAAGAGATCACAGAAAGCACAAGGAAAAAAACAACCACGTGAGCAAAGTTACTAGTAATGAAGATAATTTAAATGTTTTAATGGTAAGAAATAAATACAATTTTAACAATTAAATAAACCTGAAACAATCACAACACCGACAAAATAAAAAATTGTTAATCACAGATGATTGTTATTTTATTCCATCCCTGTCTGACACCGCTACACCGGTGCGCACCGCTCGTACGCCTCTCGCCGCCTGCTTCCCGCTCTGCTGTAAACACTCCCATATGTAAAACGGTTTGTGGACATCCTGATTATGGCAGTGACAGCGCATTCCAGAGCAATTTAGCAGTTTTTTCAGATACCTACTAGCTGTTCACAATATATTTATCTATACAAATGAATACAACTGGAATGTCTGTTTGTAATATTAAAATAACCGCTTTTTACTAAATGCATATTTAAGTATACACGGTACATATATCATTAAACATACATTTGTTTGTTGTCAGTATGGCAACAATTATATAGATGGCGGTGTACCTCGAATGCGATGGAGCATTTGAAAAATAGTTTACTATCTTTCGTTCACAATATTATACATACTGCATAAATAAAAATTAAATAAATAAATATAACTGCATAAGTTGATAGGAAATGCTATGCAATAGCTTTATCGCGGCAGTCCCCGACTGCCACACATCTTTTTTATTTCCCCTATAACCGTAAGTCGAACTTCATCAGCGAGATAAATAAATTCATCATTATAGAGAATGACAAGTACGATGGAGAACCTCTGCCTTTTTGTCCAAATCTCACCAAATGTTCAGCCATGAAAGGATCAAATTTAGGTATAAGCTCAATACAGCCAAGAAAATTTCCGTTTAGTGCAGATCCAGAATAATTTCATTTTTACCACAGAACAGAGAATTATTTTACCGTGAAGAGAAAAAATCCTCTACATACATATTGTCCCAAACATTTACGATGATCCGGAGCAATATTATGATCAGTTATTAAGTTAGAATTTGTCTAGTGATTAAATCCGCTTTTGGCAAATACGGATGTTCCTCCATATAATTTGCAAGGACCACAAACCACGTGACCTATTGATTCTGAGTAAACTAACCAGCTTCTCTTCACAATTTCGCCAATAACAAGCTTTATTTCAAACATATTTTTAGATAGAAATCTTTTTTGATTTTTATACTGCCTTTTTAATCTGGAAAAATCTAATTCTTCTTTTTGTTGAAGTCCTTTTTTAACAATTTAATCTCGAAGTTCATCGTTTACTTGCTCAGTGCATGGTCACTTATAACGGGACGAAACGGTCAGGGATCGAATAGACGGCTATTCTTCTATTAAAATTTCGTCTTCATTGTAGATCGCCGGCCTCGTCGCTACTATAGGGCTAGTGTTGGACAGAGAAACGTAAGAACGAGAAGTAGAAGGACCAGGGCAAGAAATCGCTGGCGATAGTCAGCATTCGTTCCATTTTGCAGAGCTCGAAAAAATGTTTCTAGTTTACGAGTATGTTTTAAAATGTTGTCTATCTTCTTTTCCTTTTTTTCTATATTCTGCTCCACTTGGCTTTTTTACTATCGAACTACTCTCATTACCGTCTCAGTCTTAAAAAAACACGGAAACAATAAGAAAAGGGGTGAAAGGATAATAATTATCAATCACCAAAAACGAATTACGCGAGCGCGTGATATGACGGACGAACGACAATTAATGAAAAAGATATGACAATTGACAACTCAGTGTAGGTAGGGTTTACGCGCGCTTATTAAAATTTCAATATTTATTGTTAAAATCAAGGCTTTTTCTGTTCACAGCGCATTTAAGTTTTTTGACTCGGTCTAGGTAGATGCACTGATTCTAGATTCATAGTGCATGCGAAGACACGATTTCAGCGCGCCCCTCGATGCTCGCGCCCTAGGCTACAGCCTAATTAGCCTATGGTTAATCAGGCCCTGCGTAACGTATAAAGGAAGAATCTATACCTATACGTTTAAATACCGGAAACAAAATCAAATTTATTCACACCCAAAAGTTTAGTACCTGAAGGACCAGAATAAGCCTTGCTTGGTATTTTTGTTTGGTATATTTTTTTATTATTTATTGGTTATTTTATCGCCCCCGAGGTCTGCATCCTAAATTTCATGAAAATCGTTGAAACCGTTGCCTATATTTTGATTATGTGTAAACACGAATGGCTCGCTTAAAGGTATTAGATACTGAGAAGATACTAGAAGATATGCAGAAAGCAAAAAAAAAGTAAAAAATGAATTAAGGTTGAATTTCGACCGCTTGGTGACCACTAGTATGTATGAGATTAAACTTTGCATTATTGTACTATTAGGTATACTACATAAGTAGGTTTAAGGTAGGTAGGTAAGGTATATCGCCAGGCAAGCGGCCGTAAACGAGAAGCCGGAATTATTTGGCAAAGGGTTGAAAGATATTCTAGTCCGTAGGTAATCTAAATCAAACACGTAATCTTAGAATGATGTAATAATACAATACCTTTTCAATACTCAGTAATCGATTTTCTATCTTCGGGTACATGCAATTTCATCTCTCGTTATCTAGTTAATGATAAACCATGTTTATTTTATTTCGTAACAGTGATGTTTGATATCAATTAAGGCCACGTTCGTCAAAGTACGTGCCGTATCGTTTCATCTTCAATAAATGCTACTTCAAAAATACCCCAATTACCTGAAACTTAGTATTGCACAATACACTAAGAGAAAACAACATTCGAAGTAAAAGAACGATAATAATAATAATTTTAAGAATATGTTATTTTATGAATATGTTATTTAATATTATTATTTTAAGAATATGTTAAAATATGGAAGCCTTCCATTGTGAATCCATGAGAGCTTCACTGTTACATGTGCACGTTAGTTGATTTTGTAGATGTTTTGAAGTCATTCGAAGTAAAACAAAAGGGTAAAGCACAAACGGGCCGGCAATTTTTTATAGTGTACACTATTCTTAAAAAAAAGAGTGAAGTATTCATCAACAACCCTTAGCGTCCCACTGCTGGACTTGATCTCCTCTTAGGAGCCAAGTGCCTCTGGCCAAGTGCGGTTTGGGGACAGGCAAGACAACAAATAAATAATAAATAATAAATAATAATAATATTTACAAAGGCCTCCAACTAAGCTTCACGACTGTTATCCTACGATAACAGCCGGGACCGACTGCTTAACGTGAGCTCCGAATCACGGAGACGCTCATGGTATCATGCCACCAGCGGTCACCCATCCAGGTACTGACCGCGCCGTCGTTGCTTACTCTCGGTGATTGTTTCTAATCACCGAGTGCAACTGGGCTATGAGCGCCTCAGTGAAGTAATGTTTCATTATAAATAGACTAGATAACTAGAAATCGACCTGGGGCAGTTGGGTGATGATACTAAGAGCATTTTTCGAAAGGCAAAAATCTAAGTATATTTTTCATCGCAAGTGAACATTTGTTTGCAGTTTTTAGTACGTACAATATATTTAACATTTTTTTTTACGCAAATGAACAGACGTTTCGCCTGATGGTAAGCGATTACCGGCGCCCATGGACATCCGTAACACCAGAGGCGTTACAAGTGCGTTGCCGGCATTTGGGGGAGGGAGGAATGTAGGGGATGGGGGTGAGGGTAGGTCGGTGGGTCTCCGGTATCCTCACTTACTCGGTGAAACACAGCGCATGTGCTGTTTCACACTGGTTTTCTGTGAGGCCATGGTATCACTCTGGTCGAGCCGGCCTATTTATGCCGAAGCCTGGCTCTCCCATGGTAAAGTATGTTAATGCAATTTGAAAATCACTAAAACAAAAACTCAATGGACTTTTTCAAGAGGACTTTAGTTGTCCTCTATAAAAATAAAAAACAATAAAAACAATACAAAAAAAGAAAGCGTCAAAGTATGTAAACTTTTACTTAATCAAGAAATAAGTTTTCTTGATTAAGTAAAAGCAAACTAATGAAAACCCAGAGTCCAGAGCTACTGATAAATACGATCATAAATAAATCTCATGAATGATACATTTGTTCCCCTTTGTATTACCTGACTACGGTAAAGCCAAAAGAGGGTTATAAATACATTATTGAATTCGCTGAGGCAATAGGGTATTTTACTGTATACGAGAAAAAATCTAAAAATATATTATTTAGATACCTTAGTTAGTTATTTCAAAGTTTTCACTTTTTTTAATCTGGTCTTTAACACCAAAAAATAGTAGCAGCCATGTTATTACGTTAAACCGCTGTGTAAACTAAAGTGTCAATTGTCGACTGATCAGCGTATGCTTATTATCAGCGCTGTTTTTGTTTACAAAGCGAACTGACGTCATTACCACAGAGCAATATGGCGTCCTCTGCTCCAGCATTTTTACAAATTACGCGTGAAATTTGAAAATGTAAAATTTTTAATGCATTTTTATGGCACTATTACTACGCGGACGGTGCGCATCACGGATAGCGCCTATGGTGTCTTTAGTGTTGAATCAGATACAAATGTCTATTAAACTTTTTTGTTTCATTGTACAAAATTACAAAATGCAAAATCTAAATTTGCAAAAAACTGGCCTTAAATGCCAGTTTTGCAAAAAACTGGCCTTAAATGCCAGTTTTTTGCAAATTTAGATATAGTATCTAATCGCTAAGATACCTACACATTGCATACCTATACTATTAGGTGAACTCTGCCACCCGAAACCGGCAGCATTCAATGATATTTGTTTAAGCCACACTCGAAGATTGTATAAGTAGTAACACATTGATAATACCTTAACTTTATTTTTATTCTTCGAGTACTAGTATTTTTTCATAGCTATTTGTAATGAACTTGTACATTCAAACAGACGGTCACCGGTAATAAGGAATCACTCACGGCAATTGAAGTTCATGGGCACACCTGAAATTGCAGTCGATCATCTAGATATATGCGTAGCTATATGATATGTAAGATTATTATGCAAAGAAAAGTGTCCATAGATTTTACTGTATTTTCCGGTGATACAGTTTATGCCGCATCCGCATAAACTATATCACCGGTAATCAGTGGCGTAGCGTGAGTGTCGGCCGCCCGAGGCGGCAAAAATTTTTGCCGCCCTCTTATTTAGATATATATAGATAATGTATACCTACTAAACATTACATAGGTAGATTAATTCTAGAGAACTTTTCGGTGAAAACAGTTCACATTATTTTGGCATAATACAGGTTAGATTTAAAATAAATAAGTTAATCTAAGTTTTACAATCACTTATGTAAGTACACTTTTTATTATTTCAACCACTTTGAAACATTGTTACAACTTGACGATAGACAAAATGAAATGATTAGCGAATTCAAAAACCCAAATCAATCTATACTAATATATAAAGCTGAACAGTTTGTTTGTTTGAACACGCTAATCTCAGGAACCGCTGGTCCGATTTGAAAAATTCTTTCGGTGTTGGATAGTCCATTTATCGAGGAAGGCTCTATAGCCTATGGTATATATCATCACGCTACTTCTAATAGGAGCGGAGCAACAATGAAGAATGTTTCAAAAACGGGGGAAATTTTCACGCTACGGGCAATATAAGGCGCAAACGAGGTTGCGTGGGTCAGCTAGTATTTACTATTTATAAAGATGAAGAGTTTGTTTGTTTGTTTGAACGCGCTAATCTCGGGAACCGCTGTTCCGATTTGAGAAACTCTTTCAGTGTTGGAAAGTACATTTATCGAGGAAGGCCATAGGCTATATATTATCACGCTAAGTCCAATAGGAGTGGAGCACCAATGGAGAACGTTTCAAGAATAGGGGAAAATTATCTAGCTATGGACAATAGGAGACGCAAACGAGGTTATATGGGTCAGCTAGCTTTTCATATATACTAGAACTAAATTTTTATTAAAAATAATATAAGTACTTTTGAGAATAAAAATCAAACTTCCGCTTTTAATTAAATATTTAGTTTCATTCTGCTTTGTTTAATAGAAATATTTTATTACACCATCAATGTCTATTGCATCACACACTTTTATTTTTCTTGCTCAATAGACAAGATAGCGAAATTAACTACTATTTCACATCATACACGTTAGCATCTCTAGTCCCGTCATCAAAAATATGCCTTCTTGTTATGCGCCTCTAAGGTTCTATGGGAATTCTGACTTCTTCACACATATTTTTTTCATAACTTACAACATAACGCCATTTGTCTATTTCTCTCGTTACTCTGTCAGTATCATCTGCAAAGCATTTACTTTCTGAGCGCAGAATCTTATGTCAAGTCCCTTTATTTGTAAATATTTTTGTGGTTTGAGCTTTCAACTAGTTTCACCTGCCTCTATCAGCGTATAAATCGCTATAGAAACGTTCCACTTCCGAAAGGACGGTCGGCTTGGAGGCAACGATTTTTCCACTTGCTGTGGTCAACTTCGTCAGGCGGCTTCCTCCGAGAGACTGTAAAAACACTTTTGAACCCCGGTTCTGTTCGATCGCTTGTTCGTTTGAAAGAGTATTGGAGCATCGGAGGTCGTGTCGTACGAGTATGCTGATCTCTTGGTTTAGTCCGCTTTGCCGACGAAGTTAAAAGTGAGTTTTCACGTCATTCCTTCATTAGCCTTCCGAAAGCTTCGTTTTCTTGCCCTTACGCTACGCTACGCATTTAACAAAATCTCATACCTTCTTCCCTGAAAATTCGAACCACATTTTCTAGGTTCTGGTTTACGTGTATTGTGGTTTCCATGGTAGCAAATCGTTTTTCCAGATGTGACTGGAACTTTTAGTTCCCATCGCGGCTTGGAGCAGAGTTGGCCGGAGCCTGGATTTCATCAGGCCGGCACGTTCAGCCTTGAAGTCGATATTCAGAGAGCCTAAGACAATTCGGTTATCACTACCGGTGGTAAACCTATTGATAAAACTAAGACGTCTCTGAATATGTGCTTTTGTTTCGTCAAGATGAAATCGATCTCGTTTTTGGTCATAGCGGTGGGGCTTTGTCAAGTCCACTTCCTTTAGGACTGTTTTTTTTAAGAAAAATTTCCGCCCCTCTCGTTTGAGGAAGTTGACGAGTATTAGCCACTATGATTTCTGCTTCCAAATCCATAGGATCCTATTACCGATTCGCTGCAATTTAGTACTCCCACTTTGGCTTTAAAGTCACCCGTAACAACGTTGTTGTGGGTCTTAGTGGTGAAGTGGAGAGCCCTCGGTATGTCGACGAACATATCCTCTACCTCCCTTCCTCTATCTACCTTCCCGGTGAATCTTAGCACCCTCTATCCCGCCGTTACCGTGGTCGTATCGATGTTGTGAGTAGGCATAGCTAAATATTTGTCGGATTCATTTAATAATTTAAATAATTTAATATCTTTAGTGAAATAGGAAAAAAATGCTAAAATCCAACCAACTAAAATTGACTTGCAAGACAATTTACATAAAAAAATATTTTTCTGAATTTATTGTAAATATATATAATGTTATCAATTATTTTTGTGGATATATCGGAACTCTAGTGCGTAAAATATTGGTTAAACAACATAGCTTCATCCTACATTTTTGTAAGAAAAGTTAACTTCTTGGAAAGTTAATTGGCTGACTGATCGCCACTGACCGCACAAAATATATTTTTTACAATTTTGCCGCCCTTCCTATGACGGCGCCCGGGGCGGTCCGCCCCTCCGCCCCCCCCCCTCGCTACGCCACTGCCGGTAATTAGTTTGAAGAGTCATAACTTAAGAGATAAAGTAAGTGTGAAAAATTATAAATGTATAAGTTGATAATTCGATATACTACTTTAAGCTTAAAATCATTAGTTCAAGATATACATAGCAGTAGAGAAGCTCGTGATATTAGATGAGATTTGATCAGGCGTTATTGATATTGTATTTGATAGTCTCAGTCTCTTAAAATAAAAAAAAAATATTTACCAGCAACTCTAAAACGTGTCGTCGCATCATGAAAAAGAGTCGCTGTTGACGACACTAGCAAGAACAAGAAAATCTGCTACGACCGGCGCTCAATCGATTTTAAAGAAAGTGCACTAGTTTACATAACCCGACCCGTAGGAAAGAGAAGTACCCTAAAATACAGACCCAGTGGTAGAGTCCGTACAAGGTGATTACCCGGTTAAACTACATGACCTACAGAATTCAGCGACAACCAAGAGGGGTTCAAAGTAGAATATATCGACCGCCTGGCTAAATATCGTGGCAGCAATAGACACTCATTAAAGACTATTCTGAATTATTCTAGGGTTTAAGAGTGATTGTAATAATATCTGTTTTATACGTCAATATACGAAATTATAATATAATATTATAGAAGAATTTACTTAGCAGAAAACCTTAACAAAACTGTTATCGTTATTATAATCAAAAAATTTGCAGCATATTAACATAATTTATGACATAATAAATTATATATTTAATTACTTATAATAATTGATCATAGTAGAAAAAAATATAATTTTAAATTCGTTTTCTTTACTTTCCTTAAGAGCCCCAAATTCTTGTGTGCCCAAGGGCCCTAGCTTAGTTTGAGGCGGCCATGAGTTTACGGGGTTTTCGTTAGAAGCAATTTTATGTATTTATATAGTTTGACCATGAAAACTCACAGCAGCATATTAATGCACCCCAATCGCATTTCGCATTTCGGCCGACGAGAAGATTATAAAAGCAAACAGCGAACAGATATTTGTAGATGGCATCGAGGATTTGAAGGTTAGAACTGCAGTGAACTTTAATGGTGAAGTTCCACCACAGTGAAGTTCCCTTCGAAGTGCTTTGACGTAGAGTTCGATATCCGGCAGACCCGCGGTCAGTACCTGGATGGGTGACGGCTGGTGGCATTATAGTTATACCTTGAGTGTCTTCGTGATTCGGAGGCCACAATAAGCAGTCGGTCCCGGTTGTTGTCACAGGATATCAATCGTGAATCTTAGTTGAAGGCCTTTGGGCGGTTAAAAAACATCCAACGGCAAAATTACATAGCCCCAACACCGTCTTACCAGTCCCCAACTCGCACTCGGCCGCGGGCCTTAACTCTCTCCTAAGAGAAGACCCGAGCCCAGCAGTGGGAAGTTATGGGTTGCTGATGAGATGAGTATCAAAAAGAAACATAATGTAAAATATGTAAACGTATGAAAAGATCTATGAAAAATGCGGGCCTATGTATTCAAATATTGAACGACACTAAATAGTGATAGCAACGTCATCTTTTGTGCAATAGGCAAACTATGCCATCTTGAGGAAAGAAGATTACTAGCGCTCTCTAGCTTTTATTTTATTAACTAAAAAAAATATACACTGACAAAAAGTACTAGCTATCAGACCATAGATGGTAGCCCTTGTAGGAGATTTAACTAATCTTTTTGTTGAGTTTTAACTTTTATTTTTAACCGACGAAAAAAAAGGATGAGGGTTTCAAGTGGTGAATAGGCCCTATCCAATAATATTTATTTTATATTTATAATTAATATACAACTAACCATTAATAAATCTGTGAGTAAATAATAAGTCACCCCATTTTTCCACCCTAAGGGTTGTTTTTTGTTTCAAATAATATGTGACAATTTCGAGGTATATAATTATAGCGGAACCCAACATTACGTAGGTATACTTACATATTTTTTTGTAATGATTAGTTTCGAAGTTAAGCTTTACAATCACAGCAAAAAATATTGTATATATATATTTTAAAATTTAGGTGTATTTTTGGTATAAATAGTTTACCACGCGTATATAATAAAAACGCGGTGTTTTTATTATATCACTGTAATCATCATTAGTTAAGTATCTTTTAGCATCGAAACAAGGAATTAAAATCTCAGACGAAACTGGTGCTGCGACTTCTGTTGATAAAATCTTACTAACCTATCTATCACCCAAAATCAATCTGACATTTATGTTATGGAACTCATGGTTTTTTTTACCCTAAGGGTTTTTTAATGGAATAGGGGGACAAACAAGCAGACGTATCTCCTGATGGTAAGCGATTACCGCTGCCCAAGGACACCCGCAACCGCAACACCAGAGGCGTCACAAGTACGTTTACTTATCAATTAAGAACCATATTCCTTATCTAGCCACGACGGCAGTTTTAATAATTTTTCAGTCCCGTTAAAATATTTTCTAATAAAATCGACAACAGTATCGACTATTTTTAACACGTGAAAATATTTAAGTACATCACTACGAGGGTGGTGCCGAGTGGGTTGGATTGTATATAATTATGTATTATTTTTAATTTGTTTAATTTTCTGATTAAGTTTGCCTTTTGTTACTTTTAATAGTTAAAAATGACTTTGTTAATAGAATAATATTTAACACCGCTAATTTCCGAGTGCGATTTTGGTGTCAGCTATTTTTATAACCTATTACCGAGAAGATTGAAGCTGTGTATGAGTAACCAATAGTGCCTACATATTGCAGTTACCTCTAGTTCGGGTTCTACTACATGTTGTAATAAGATTTCGTGGCTCTCTTTGGATGAAATTGTAAATATTAGTGGTAAGTCTCAATTTTATGTTACCAGTCGATATTCTGTACACGCCCACCATGACTTATTTGCTATCACTGACACAATTATGGGAAAAGTTTCTCTTTTCCACGATATTTAGGTACTTCGGTGCGTCAAATTGATTAAGCCTCATTTCATAACTGCTGTCATCACATTTAAAACTTTGTTTTTAGACATAAAGTTGCAATATATTGCACTTAGTTAGACATTCTAAATGCATGAAACTTTTGAAAATTTCAAAATTTGCTATAAATGTCACTCTATAGGTACTGCCAGCACATTGAATATTTTTAAAATTTGTGTTAGGTAATTACTCACTAATTTGAAATAATAGGTGAATGAGTAATTTACTCTTACCACATAATTTTGTGTATTAACCACTAGTTCTGATTACCTAATTGGAAAGTGATATTATACACTGATGAAATCTTACTGGCATAGCTTCATTGGCCTTGTATCTTATTTTATTTATAGTAAACATCTTGGGATTTTTTTCATATTTTCATCAAACTTTTAAATTCTTGTTAAGATTGTTTAGCTGAATATTCATGTTGTGTATTGTATGCATGCATGCAATGAAATAATTTGAAATAAATAAAACCTAATTTGTAATACCTATTTACATGAACAATAGAAATGTCTATCAATGAATCTCATTTTCATATGTAAATAAAATAGTATTTGTATTATTAGTTTGAAAAGTTATAGGTTATTTAAAAAACATTCAACTTTTTTCAAAGTTACTTCACTTCAAAATAAAAGTTATTATCATATGTATTAATAGATACTATTTATATTTATTTTATTTATGTATAAAATAAATAAATATTTTGGATATTTAACACGCAACGCCAACTAGTTTTCAAACTAAGCAGAGCTTTTGATTGACTGATAGAGTACTTATATAGTATTTGTTTTTGTAAATATCTATTATAGATAGAAAGTACCCAAACCAGAATTAATATTTAAGTATAGATCATACAATCATTTGGTGCAACCCAGGATTTGAACCTGAGACCTCAAGACCTTGAGCAGGCACTTACACTAGCACTGCACCACAGAGTCAGTTTCTGCGCCACACAGTCAGTTTCGGACATAATACTTATAATCAGGGTTCGGGGATATATATCAATGGATATTTATCAAGAAATATATCTGAAGTATATTAGATATATACCGAACTGGGTTCGACAATATTATCAACTAGCTGAACCCTGCGGTATTACCCGCGGTTATTGTTGTATCGCGAGTAACGCCGCGGGACAAAGGTAGTCTAAAAAAAGTAGCCTAAGTTACTCCCCGGATCATCAGCTACCTGTCAGTGAAAGTCCCGTCAAAATCCGTCCAGCCGTTCCGGAGATTACCCGGAACAAACAGACAGACAGACAAAAATTTTTTTAACTACATTTTTGGTATATGTATCGTGTATACATACATATGCATTAAGTAAAAAGCGGATATTTTAATATTACAAACAGACACTCCAATTTTATTTATTTGTATAGATAGTCGAGAGTAGAGTTAAAACATACTCACTATTGGCAAGTATTTAATATAATTAACAGTTTATTACAAACGACTGATTCTCTGATTCTAGAGTTATAATTTGTGATGTTTATTGTTTTGTTACCTAAGTGTAGATATTTCATTTCTTATGGTTTTTAGTTGATTTCGCCTGATCTATAAGATTTTGTTTTTTAGTTGATTTTGCTTTATCTAAAAGAAGATTGTATGTTTTGGTTTCATTTGTCTTATTTTAAGGACATAAATGAATAAACATTTTTTTTTTTTTTTTTTTAATTATTTTAGTATGTTTATGTAACACATCATATGGAAATAGTATTCATAAACAATACAATAAAATAATATGACTTTCATAGAAAATTTAAATATATCAATCTTGATTTCATTATCTATATCTATACAAGCTTGTAACAATTTGAGTTTTGTCTGTAAGTGCCAAAAATACCAAAACCTAAAATTTAAACACGCTAAATTATGTTTTAGAATACAAAATGTTAAATACCTTGTGTTCCTACTTACATACAAAAGTCAATCATGATCTATTTAAATTCATTTATTCAGTAATTTATTCATATTGCATACAATTATTAAATATTTTTTTCAAGTAATACTTGTACCATAAAAAAATGGGCATACATGTGTAAATACAACATTCATGAAATTCATTAGGACTTTTTTGTATCCTATGCATGGTACTAATTAACCATTATTCAATCTAGATTAGAATTTTCATATGCACACTTTTTCATTAGTTATATAGTTAGTTAGTTAGTTATTAATATCGAAACAATTGACAAACTAATAATTGCAATATATATTCTACTCTATAATAGGAATATTAAAATTCTTTTTCTTTTTTAAAGGATTTCAAAATGTGAGAAATGTTTAAAGTTTGATAAAGTCTTAATTGTTTTTACATCATTAGCATTTTCAGTTATACATAAAGGTACAAATAGAAACTAAAGAAATGTTTCAGCATTTCCTCATAATATCTAAATCTATGAAAAATACAGGTATATGATATTCTCGGCAGCTTTGCAGCAACCCGAAATATATTGGTTGACAATAAAAGCATCCATTATGGTGGCTGTATCTCAGATAAAGGGCTGTATAGTGTGCAATTCGTTTGACGCAGGGTAGCTGTTGTGATTTTAAGTATTTTAATTACTTGGTTACCTTTATGTAACTATGTAATATTTGACTGCCTCGTTGGTCTCACGGTTGGCGTGAGCGACTGCCGATCATGAGGTCTCGTGTTCGATTCCCGGGTCGGACCAAATGTTTGTATGATCTACAAATATTTGTTTCGTAGTTTGGGTGTGTTCTATCTATAATATGTATGTATTTACAAAAAAAAAGTCTATATGTATTTGTATTAGTTGTCTAGTACCCATAACACAAGCTCTGCTTAGCTTGGGACTAGATGGCGTTGTGTGTTTAGATGTCCGAAATATTTATTTATTTATTATTTAAAACAAATTATTAGCTAATATTTTATTAGAGCAACTATGTCGCAAATATGAAAAACCCAACAAGACCTTCAGTTTTCATATAATTAAAGGGATACATTTTCCGATATTAGTACTGCAGACTGCTACAGGCCACAAATTGTTTGCTCCAGTATGATGGTGTTGTAGATTGTTAGATGGTTTAAGAAGTTCGCGCCTCTACTTCTTCTTCTTCTTTGATGAAATGGCAATCAGCCGGATCTCTCGGATCAGCTATTTCTGTTAATGTCAAGTGTTTATAGTCTTCAAATCATAAGTCTTCAAGTCGTTAAGTCTTCGTCGTGATGAAATTAATGATATAAAATATAAAAAATGTAGATGAGATGAAATGGGGACCGTATTCCGAAAAAACAAAAAACGATCTCTCCTTCGCGCCTCTAGATTGTTGTGAAAATAACTTTACAATCTGCTCACTTAATGAAGTTTCAATAGAAAGTAACAGATAATGTATTCTGTTAAAACTATTTATCTTTGGTTCTAATACTAAAAAATTGTGACAACTAAGAAGCTACGCGCCTAAAAACGCTCAAGGGATTAACATGTTTTTTTTGTAAAATGGAGCCATCAAAATCCTCTGGGTATTTTTGTGGCAACAAAGACTTAGGCAATAATTCTTCCTCAATAATAAATCCTTTATAGAAGCTAATTAGCTAAAGAGGCCCCATGGAAGCTGTTTTATCGACTGACAAACCCTTATTTGAATCTGATTCGATTTATTCAGACATTTAAGGCGACTACTATTGGTGTTTATGCTCTATCTCATAAACTCGAAATAATGAGAATGTCAGTCAGCTTAAACTCGGATGTGCGTCATCTATCGTCATATTTCAGAATAGATGTCATTAAAAATCTGGTTTAAATTTTTCTAGATCAAAAGCATGTTTTTCGTTAGCAACGTAAACACGTGTGCTCTGTAATTTTAGTTACGACTAGCTGAACCCGCGGTGTTACCCGCGGTTATTGTTGTACCTCGAGTAACGCCGCGGGACAAAGTTAGTCTAAAAAAGTAGCCTATGTTACTCCCTGGATCATCAGCTACCTGCCAGTGAAAGTCCCTTCAAAATCGGTCCAGCCGTTCCAGAGATTACCCGGAACAAACAGACTGACAGACAGACAGACCGACCGACAGACAGACAGACAGACCGACAGACAGACAGACAAAAATAACTACATTTTTGGCATATGTACCGTGTATACATACATATGCATTTAGTAAAAAGCAGTTATTTTAATATTACAATCAGACACTCCAATTTTATTTATTTGTATAGAGTATAGATTAAAATACGATTTCAGCAGTTTTGTTGATTGACTATGTCATTATGTGACAATTAATAGAAGATTAGAAGTACATATTATGTTGTTTTGATCATCGAATACCATTGATGATTTAATATTTACACAACAGATAACACTATTAAAAGTGATTACAACTCTAATAAGCTTTTGAGTAATATATGGTAGATTTATTTATAATTTTTTATCGGTAACGCTGATTCTATTATAATATTATGCTAATCGCTTATGCTTAGCGATTAATTAGTACAAGGTCTTAGATTTATTGAATTACATATTTTATAGATATCCACATGAGGATACCTATACAATGTTACTAAATTACTTTGTAGTTTCACCGTCTATTTATTTATTCCTCAAATTCTGTCCTGAATATTGAGTTAAGGTCGGCTTAATAATATTTTAATCTATACAAATAAAAAAAAATGGAGTGTCTGTTCGTTATATTAAATTAACCGCTTTTTAATGAATGCTTACATGTAGTATGTATACACGGTACAGGTACAAAAGACACATTTTTTTTAAAAATTGTCTGTCTGTTTGTTCCGGGTAATCTCTGGAACGGCTGGACCGATTTTGACGTTCAACGGCAGGTAGCTGATGATCTGAGGAGTAACTTAGGCTACTTTTTTTAGACTAGCTTCGTCCTGCGGCGCTACTCGCGGTACGACAATAACCGCGGGTAAAACCGCGGGGTGCAGCTAGTGTTAAATAAGCCTTTTGGTTCTGCTGCGTAACTTAACCAATAACGAATTTATAAAAACTACTAATCGCCCAAACTATCGACGGTCGGTTGCATATTGTCAGGACCGAAGCTACACACCGATGGTCGGTCGAGCACTGAAACCAGCCTTAGTGCTCCGACGCGTCGGTGCGTACCATCAGTCCTAACAACACGCAACCGACCGTCGACAGTTTGTACGTTGAGTGCTCTCCTGGTCAACCAAACTGGCGGGACTGGTACAGTCACAAATAATAAAATAAAAAGCCTTAGTCACCAATACGTATACGAAATAGACGCACACCCGTATGGTCGGTCCACCTATCGGTGTAGCATTGATCGCTGACGGCACGCATGCGGATGCGTGCGACCGATGGTCCTCGTACGCAGTGCGTGGCAGATTGCGCGTGCGTACGGTCGATCGAGCACTGTAACGACTTGGTAATTTTTGTACAAATGACAAGCGCGACCGACGTACGCACCGACGGTCGGTCGAGCGCTAAAACCAGCCTTAGAAAAATATTGATATGATTTGTCATTGGCATCGATCGATGACTGACTAAAGGAGCAAGTAACAAAATCAAGGAACACTGAACACTGTTCTTAAACTACGGGGAAAATGTTATATCAATTAGCAAAATATCTATCTACATAATGCTCTTTTAGTCAGTCACAGAAGATTTTATTCACAACGAAGTTGTCCGGAGTCTAAAAAGTCGTAGTGTCTATGTACCTTCGAGAAAAGCATTGGCTTCAACATTATTTTTTTTAAGCTAATACACCCAAAATATCTCGAAATATATAATATACTCCATTACTTGCTTTCCTGACTCATGAGGAAAACAGGCTTTATAATATAATCAGATGAATGATACAGTATCACGGACTGATAACTAGGATTAAAATGTATTAATGTTTAGGTAAGTAATGTTCTGGGATTGATCAAAAATTCATATGACTAATGTGTTTGCTTCTTAGAACTTTCCCTAAAGAGTACCTAGTCTTAATTGATTAGGGAACATACGTAAACTACGTCACCTATTAAGGGCTGGAGTGGGGGAAGAGGTAAGTTTTGTCATGTACCCAGTAATACAATGACAAGAGCTAAAGTAATGAAAAACCAATTAGATGTTTTTTCACGTTTTTTGTCAAATACATAATCATTTAAATATGGGTGGGATTCAATTCCCCTACAGGTGGGACTGTAGGGGAATTGGGTAAAAGTTGTATGAAATAGGTCACGTAGTGTAGGTAGGATTCCTTACTGCTTACGCAGCAGCATACAGGATATTCAAAAACAAAAAATATATCGATACGTTAAATAATGACTAAAATTTACCTAAAGTATAACAGGAAACTTTTAATTAAAAATAGTATGTGTGACGTAAAAAAGTGTATAATCGTTTTATCCAGAGATACTAAAATCATTCTATTTAATTGCCGCACCTGATTTCATTTACCACAGATAAAAAATACAGACAAGAACCGCCTTTTTAAGATAAGACAATAAACAAAAAACAACATACTGATTAAGTCGACCTATTCTCGTTAAGGGCGTGTAGTTTACATCGTTTCTGACTGATTTCACTATGAAACACCCAATTATAATCTAACTGTTTTGGTATTTGAATTTACATGATTGATTTTTGCAAAAAAAATCCCGATTTTCGGCTGTCAGCTTAGCTTAGTTCTGTATCACAAGCACCAATCAGAGTCCAGTTTACAAGCACAGTAGTAACAAATCAGAAGTAACAGTCCTGAAAACTAATAAAATAACCAGAACCTATTACCATACGCAATTTTAATTTCATTTGTATTCTTTTCAGATATAATTTATCTGCGGAAACTTGGCCTTTCCAAACCACCGTCGTTCTGTGATATAACCTGTTCATGTGGTAAGTTTATTTAAAATATAAATAGTTTAATACTGGTTATCATTCCAAAAATAGGTAGAAAACAAATGAGGTACAATACTCGTAGTAGTAAAAACACGCATTATTTTGCTCTTTAAAAATAGTAAGTAAATGTACATAAATTTACCTTACCTTATTATATTTACAGTTTTTGTAAGTATTAAAAAGAGGCAAACGAGCAGACGTATCGTCTGATGGTAAGCGATTACCGCTCCATGGACACCCGCAACACCACAGACGTCACAAGTGCGTTGCCGCCTTTGGCGAATGGGGGGACGGGTTGTGGTATTTGCTTCCGGTATCCTCACTCACTCGGTGAAACACAGCGCTGCGTGCTGTTTCACACCGGTTTTTTGTGAGGCCGTGGAGCGCTCCAACAGTATTTGCACACATAAACAGACACATACATATACTTTTCCTTTTTTTTTTCTCAACTCTCCATCTTCATTGATTATATTATCGCCGCTACCGAGTAACGACTGAAATCTTCCCACGTTCATCAAATACATAATATGCTTCTTCTTTGACCTGTAACTTCGTCAATTCATCATTCTCCTTGCAGTCACTTCTCTGTTCTACGGTTTTACGTTCTACGGTTTCCCTGACAAAATACCACAAACCGCCTTTAATTTTAGAAGAAAAGTATGCAACTGTAGCTTAAACTGAACAATACTTAACATTATAACCGTTGATATGATTAAAGATAAAAGACGGAAAATGGAGGGTCAGTTGCTGTTAGGTGTTACTTTTGAGAGTAACATCTAAATAAGACGTGTCTATTTAAACCATGAGGATCTTACGGCTAGAATTCGTCGTTTTATAAAATTAGTAATAAACATAAATATTGTGTAGGTATTCCTTTTTAAAGCCAACTCCCTTACTAGAAATATATAATGTGTCACAGCACACTTTACACACATTCATGAAACGGGCACAAAGAACACCCAGATACCGTACTACAATTTGTGAATCTCACAATGTGTGGTAACATGTGGGAATCGAACCCATAACACTCGGTGCAATAGGAAGCGACGAGGGCAACACTAAAACTACTACGCCATCAGTTGTTACATCCCCATCCCCAGAAATTAATTCATAAACATACGGCAACTGTTTTTATTTGCCAACAAGGACAGACAATTAAAGAATTTTAAAAAGTAAAGCACAAGACATTGTTAAAACTCGTTGGAAGATGTGTGCTCAACAAACCCGTTAATTTACAACAAGGTAAACATGTATTTTATAAGTAAGAGACAAAGAATGAAGCCATAATTCAATAATTTCCTGAATTGCAAGTATAAATTTATAAAATTCCCTTTGTACTACTTAAACAACATTCACATAAATTGCATTTACTTTAACCGCGTTCCTTCTAGTTACGTCTAGATTTAGATAATGCTAAGATTTTGAGATCTTAAATGATTTATAACAATTAATGTTTTTGATATTACATGCCAAAGATCTTAACCTACTACTTACTTTGAAACTCAGTACACACGTAAATTAGGAGGATTCCCCCTTCCGCGGACTGCATATAGTACCAGACAAAACACATTATGTTATGAGCCGACTGTTGGTTGGCCTTGTGATTAAAGCGGTCGCTACGCCGCTTTCTACTGCGCCGAGTGTTGTGGCTTCAAACCCAACATGGGACAACTCTTGATCCAAAAATTGTTATTCCGAGTCTAGGTGTTCCTTGCGACCGTTTCATGCATGTTTATAAAGTTCTTCGCGTCACAGAATGTATTGTTACGAGCCGGGTATAACGTAAGTAAAAGTAGTCGGTTCATTACCAAAAAATAACAAAATGTTTATTGGCAACATTTTTACAACAATAATTCACTAAATCACTCGTTAGTCGCACTAGAAAATCGCTTCTATGTTTATCCGCTGTATCGTGAAACAATACTCGCTTGTACGGCTACCAAGTTCCGCTTTTATAATGCTGTCGAAATATTTCGAAGGATCATTATGTTCGGTAAAACATTCTGGAAGAAATAGAAAGTACTAGAATCAGTAATCTAGCTCCATCTAGCGTTGAAAATCGGAGTTATTAATCATAATCTCTACAGTCATGCGCTACTTGTTACAAGATGGCGCCGCTGTACTCCCGAGTTATCCAGAATATACGATACCCATTTTAACTATGGCGTAACAGTAGTTTCCTAATGCAGAGGAGAAAAAAAAAGCAGTAAAGGAATAAATTTCACATTGTTAAATTCTTCTGTTGGTCTTAAAATTATAGTACTGTAAATCATTCCCATTTGTCCGAACAGTATATGTATTATGTACTAGCGACCCGCCCCGGCTTCGCGCGGGTACAATACTGATACTAAATATACCATATAATCTATACTAATATATAAAGCTGAAGAGTTTGTTTGTTTGAACACGCTAATCTCAAGAACCGCTGGTCCGATTTGAAAAATTCTTTCGGTGTTGGATAGTCCATTTATCGAGGAAGGCTATAGGGTATATATCATCACGCTACTACTAATAGGAGCGGAGCAACAATGAAGAATGTTTAAAAAACGGGGGAAATTTTCACGCTACGGCCAATATAAGGCGCAAACGAGGTTGCGTGGGTCGGCTAGTGTCTTTATAAGTTTACTAGCTGACCCACGCAACGTCGTTTGCGCCTTATATTGCCCGTAGCGTGAAAATTTCCCCCGTTTTTGAAACATTCTTCATTGTTGCTCCGCTCCTATTAGTAGTAGCGTGATGATATATACCCTATAGCCTTCCTCGATAAATGGACTATCCTACACTAAAAGAATTTTTCAAATCGGACCAGCGGTTCCTGAGATTAGCGTGTTCAAACAAACAAACAAACAAACAAACAAACAAACAAACAAACAAACTCTTCAGCTTTATATATTAGTATAGATAAGTTTACTTCCTGAGATTAGCGTGTTCAAACAAACAAACAAACTCTTCAGCTTTATATATTAGTATAGATACACAACGTTTACAGCTTTTTGTCATTTTAGAGGTTGCTCTTGATAAGTGCGGTTTATTAAGGTTAATTTTTAAAATCACATTTTGTCTTAAAAAAGAATACACTTAAATATACGAGTGTATATTATAACATGATATAGTATTCCTACCGCATATAAATAGTCTGAAATAAGTCTCAATAATTTTGTTTGTAATACTAAATCGTTCCATTGCCGCTAAAAAAAATATATAAACATTTTTAAAGTGTATTCACCAATGCAATTTATAAGATACAATTACCAGTTCCTATATTTACAGTGTATGGTTAGTCTAACGGTTAGTGTTTGCGATTGCAATCAAGAAGTCTCGAGTTCGATTCCCAAACAGTGTTATTGGGTTTTTCTGATTAAAGAAATCTATACAACTAAATAAAATTGGAGTGTCTGTTTGTAATATTAAAATAACCGCTTTTTACTAAATGCATATGTATGTATACACGGTACATATACCAAAAATATAGTTAAAAAAAATTTTGTCTGTCTGTCTGTCTGTCTGTTTGTTCCGGGTAATCTCTGGAACGGCTGGACGGATTTTGACGGGACTTTCACTGGCAGGTAGCTGATGATCCAGGGAGTAACTTAGGCTACTTTTTTTAGACTTACTTTGCCCCGCGGCGTTACTCGCGGTACAACAATAACTGCGGGTAACACCGCGGGGTTCAGCTAGTATCTAATAACAACTCGGAGTTTTCGGTCTTAACCCCCGTGCTTCCTAGAGCAGAGATCATGTAAAGTCATCTGTCGCTTAACCTCTCCCCGGTGATTTTGACATCAACGGTTATAATGTACCCATATCAATAGTTATGATGGCTGTACCGATTTTGATAGGTAGGGATATAAAAATCGGTCCAGCCCAGCCATTCCATGGATTAAACTAAATGCATGTGTATGCATATATATGCATTTAGTAAAAAGCGGTTATTTTAATATTACAAACAGACACTCCAATTTTATTTATTTGTATAGATGACCCCCCCAAACTTACTTGATTATCGGTAATGTGTGTAATAATAACGCATTGGATCTTATCAGCGTTTCTAATCCCGTGCTAATAATAGCTAACATTTTTCAATGTTTGACCTTTTTCAATAAAGACGTCTAGTCTTATTATTTCGCAATAAGAAAACATTAACGTATGGATCCACCCTGATCAATCAGATTTCGAGAAATTATCGGTATGTACGTAAGCTTTTCAATGCGAGGCTTAACCAATGCGTCACTATTTTCATAGCGCGAATGGGCTATAGTTTCAAGATAGATATAACTGGTAGATAATTTCTAAACACACTCAAATAATATATTTCCGAAGTAGAAAGAATTTGTATTAGATCAATCAAATACTACTCTTTCTTCTTCTACTCAATCAAACGGACACTTTTGGGATTATGGGAAACTTGAATAAGAATGGATAAAGGACAAGAAAGAGATAATGTTTAAATCTAAAAAATGGATTGGGAAATGTAAGCAATAAAATCAAGCTGATCAGGGTTGTATACCTGTGCGTTGCGTAGAATTTAACTCAAATTGACTCGGATAGTCTGACTGATCTAACCGAAAGTAACAATTGTAACATTTAAATGCATACGATCATTTACAGTTAAGCTAATTTTAATTTGCTAATAAATCTGTTCAAATATTGTACCACATCAGTGCATCACTCTGAAAATATAAACGCGAATGTTTGTGAGTGAGTTTTTGTTTGTTTGATAATTCATCATGTTCAAATCAAACAGTTGGACCAGCATATGACTGGTGTTCCGATAACACTAGTTTTATATCATAACCAACCAAGTCCCGCGGTGTTACCTGCGGCTATTGTCGTACCGCGGGCGACGCTGCGGAACGAAGCTAGTCTAAAAAAGTATCCTAAGTTACTCCCTGTATCATCAGCTACATATCAGTAAAAGTCCGGTCAAAATCGGTCCAGCGGCTCCAGAGATTACTCGAAACAAATAGACAGAGAGACAGACAAAAATTGAAAAAAAAAATTTGGTATATGTGCCGTGTATACATACATATATTTAGTAAGAACCCGTTATTTTAATATTACAAACAGACACTCCAATTTTATTTATTTGTAGGTATAGATAATGAAATAGGTCAATCCAGTTGATGAATGATAAAAACATAAGATAATTAATTTGTTACTTTGAAATGATGTGATGTTATCTAACAAATGATTTTACCTAAAAATGTGGTCTGTGATATCCATATAAATATATCATAGACAAAACTACCTTCTTAAGAACTATCTGTGAATTACTATTGCCAATTACACGATTGCCAATGTTTTGTGTGGAAAATAATGTGAGATTAAGTAAATATTAAGAATTTTGAAAGAAAAGTGATTCTTGCAGTGAAATTGTTTTTGGGTTAAGTAATTATTTATCGGCATGTGCTAAATGTAGCAGTGACATAGATATCAAAAACATAAAATTTTGATAAATGATTATTTAATTTATAGATTAAAATCACTGCTTTTGATGAAATAAAAAATTGCTGTTAATAATTTACCAAATTAAATGGATTGCCGTTGTTTTTGTGGTCATATGTTAATTATCCTTTTTCTTGCCTATTCAGGTAAATGAAAAAAAAATTGGAAAATAAAGTAAAGGGAAAAGACTGTAATTAAAAAATACTTGTAATAGGGATAATACTATATATATATATCTATACATCTATACCAATAAATAAAATTGGAGTGTCTGTTTGTAATATTAAAATAACTGCTTTTTACTAAATGCATGTGTATGTATACACGGTACATATACCAAAAGTGTAGTTGACAAAATTTTTGTCTGTCTGTCTGTCGGTCTGTTTGTTTGTTCCGGGTAATCTCTGGAACGGCTGGACGGATTTTGACGGGACTTTCACTGGCAGGTAGCTGATGATCCTGGGAGTAACTTAGGCTACTTTTTTTAGACTTACTTTGTCCCGCGGCGTTACTGGCGGTACAACAATAACCGCGGGTAACACCGCGGGGTTCAGCTAGTATTATATAATTTAGCTTAGGTAATGATATCGTATTGTGATGGATGTAGGTTTCAATCACTAAAGTATTATCGTTGAATCATGTAGCGTTCTGTTTTATCTTGTAACTAACAGAAAATACTTGAAAAATACCTACATAGGTATTTCATTTCATGAATCACTGTAAAGATTAGCAATATTGGCATTTATGTGCAAAAGTAAAAATATATTTATCAGAGCTTAAGTAGGTTACGATTTAAGCGATTATGATTACAAAGTATGACTAACATACATAATATATGGACGTATAACTATACATACATATTTATATACCTACTTGTAGTTGTTACAATTGCTAATGCTGACATAGACAATTTTTTCCAGCTCATGACCGTACTGATCGTCTCAGAGCCAAAAGGCTTAAGTCTAAAAAAACCTGTTTAAAGTTAACGTAAAGCATAACTTTGAAATGCCGTAACATTTTTTATGTTTTTAGTTGTACTCGTATGTTTTAAGAAATTAAATGTAATTGATATTATACTAACTTTACGTAGTCCAGGGAAGGTTTAAACAGTGAAAAATTTCAAATAACTTAAAAATCGAAATGACACAAGTAGCGGGCACACCTAGTAGCATATAAATACTCTACCGCTTTTCATCTAACGCCTCTGACAGTCAACAGTTTGACAGCAGTTAGACCGCAGTTTGTTTATTTAATACACTGTTTCGTCATCAAGACCATGTGACAGCTTGGAGCATTTAGATTTAGGCGCAAAAATAAACACTAAACTTATTAAAATTTAAAATTAATGAATAAAATATTTTAATATAAATTTTCGTAATATTTACGTTCCTATCTATATAATGAAATCAATTACTAAGCGGAACAAACAAACAGACAAGAAGTGTAAAAAAAAATATTTTGATGTACCGTGTATATATATATATGCATACACATATGCATTTAGTAAAAAGCGGTTATTTTAATATCACAAACAGACACTACAATTTTATTTATTTGTATGGATATAGATAAAGCATACGTACCTTATGCGTATGTTATAAAAATTTAATTGAAAAGTACTTGTCTCTAACTTTCCTGTACAGCGTCAAAGGATAAATTTACTTACTTTCACATTTCGTAAAGGGGAAACGAAATCACAAAATTGACGGAAAAACAGAGTGTTAGAGAATAAAAACATAGTTTTGCAACATTTATAATTTATTTCGGCCATTTTCCGACTTAGCGACTATTGATCCATGTGAACATAATAATATGTGTGTGTACGTGCACACAATAAGGAAGAGGTATCTGCCTAAACTACAGATTCCTAAAAATCCTTCTGCAGCGAGGTCGAGGGTCAACTGTGGTCTCTACCGGTGTATACTGACGTTTGCAATGACGCGGTGTGACGCAGGCGGTTGCAAAGACGGTGCTCGTTGGTCGATCGGCGGCGCGCGCGCTGTCAGTCACTGTCCGCCGCGCTGGTGGACGCCAACACCTGCGCGTGTACCATACATCAACAACGCGAAAGTCGACCTGCTTGTTTTTTATTTTGTATTCACACGGTGTTCTTAAGAGGCACGCTCCTATAGAAAGGACTGTGTCGTCCTTTCGTTGTTACACACCCGTTTTATCAAACATCCGTACACGTAAGTAGTTATCAATAATTTATGATTAATTAATTAAATAACTTAATCGTATTTAAAAAAGTAAATGTATTCGTGCATGTAAACTTAATTTTGACAAATCATATTTTTATGTTTATAATTTTTAGTTTTGGTAAATTTAGTAGTTTAATAATGGTCATTGTTAATTGATTCAACTGTACTTATTGTTTTTATTCTCAATGTGCCACTTTATTACAAGAAAAATGTTTTAGCAATATAGACAACGTCAAAAAAACTACAGCTAAGAGAAAAAAAAACACAGCGCCAAAGTGTTTCTTTAATTAAGGTAAACTGTAGTGCATATTATTATAATCGTTGTAGTAAGTTTATTTAAAATGCCATGTAGCATTTATCTACCTGAATCATATTGCACATGACCTAACCTAAGCAATTAATGTTTACTTCCCCAATTTAAGTTAGTAAAATATATTCATAAACTGTAGCATATTACAAACTTAGCACATATATATTTTCATAAAAAAACTGTCTTAAATTTGTTAAATGTTTGTGATATAAAAATATGGTTACAACAGAATTGGGTGTCAAAATAATTTAGAATGCAAGTACCATCAATGTTTAAGCCCGGTCTGTTTTTGTTCCATCACAGATTACATAAGCTAGATACTAACAAAGATTTCACGAGGTTCCTATCAAATTGATCATCGCTGCATATCGATGACTTTACGCAACGCCGCGTTCGTGTCACCGTCGCATCGTCTACTACTGTCGCGTTCCACTATATTCCACATCGTTTCACGAATATGCTTTACCCACAGCACGCTACGTTATACTCATATCCTTATATTTCAATGAATTTCAATTAATTAATGTTTTGATTTCCATTTTCTTTTGACGATATTGCTCTTAGCTTTGTGTTATAACAGTAATCGCCTTTCAGCACTTTCATTAACGAACTTAGTTTAGAAAAGTCATTTTATATAAATCCTGCATCAACTGATAAGTCTGATATATTAGGACCATTAAATTAATATTTTTGTTATACAGTAAATTAATCATACAATCAGTCTATTGCAGTGAATATTGGACATGGGCCTCTCTAAACCAATCTTTTATCACTCGATCTTTACCTTTCTGCATCCGATCTCCGAATTAACTTTTTCGAGTAGCCAGTTCTTCTGGTCGTATCTAAGCTTTACGCAGTTCAAGCCTTCTTCTTATTGTCATTGATTACCTACATTGTAAATGATGCTCAAACTAATCTTTTATTGAGGTTATGAAACTTACTAACCAACACACTTGTTTCCATCCCATTATGATCCCGGGTGCTTTAAGCGGGGCGTGACAGAACAGCTTTCAGCTATAGTGTGGGTCACCATGCTGCATTATCCACATTCGCAATAAAGATGGTAGCCACAACTCTTGGAAACTACTCATACTTTCCATCAGACAGAGTCGTTTTGGCAGTTATATCATACTAGCAGACCCACGCAACCTCGTTTGCGTCTCCTATTGCCCGTCGCGTGATAATTTTTCCCCGTTTTTGAAACATTTTTCATTGGTGCTCCTCTCCTATTGGTCTTAGCGTGATGATATATAGCCTATAGCCTTCCTCGATAAATGGGCTATCTAACACTGAAAGAATTTTTCAAATCGGACTAGTAGTTCCTGAGATTAGCGTATTCAAACAAACAAACAAACTCTTCAGCTTTATATATTAGTATAGATAAAAATTCAATAGAAACACAGTAATCAAAAGTAGTTAAAAAATGATTCTTAATAAATATTTTTTTTGATGTTACAGGTAGTAAACAAAGTAGCAGTATTAAACATTTCAAGAAAATGTTTTTTTTTTTAACAGTGTCAGAAAGAGCTCTTAATTTAGGGGAACTTTACACTAATAATATCTGTTCTAATAGGTTATTAATAACATATAGATCACCACAATATTAAATCTATAATATCTGCTCTAAAAATGCCTAGTTATCTCTTGTCTGGTAAAATTGCCCGACAGGAGATAACCAACGTTGAAATTGACAACAATTGATGAATGAAATTGAAAAGAAAAAGAAAAAGTTAACTTATTAATTTTTAAAACATAATTTAAATAAATAAATAAATATTTCGGATATCTAACACACAACGCCATCTAGTCCCAAACTAAGCAGAGCTTGTATTATGGGTACTAGACAACTGATATGAATACTAATATACTTTTTTTTGTAAATACATACATATTATACATAGAAACACCCAAACTCCGAAACAAATATTTGCAGATCATACAAACATTTGGTCCGACCCGGGAATCGAACCCGAGACCTCAAGAACAGCAGTCGCGTACGCTACCACTGCGCCACCGAGGCAGTTGATTACTTTGATAATTGACCATGAAAATAAATAGTGTTCTAGAAGTGTATCAAATCATCTAAGACAACCCCCACTAACTTCGTCATACGCGTAAATGTGATATTTACAAATATCTCTGATATAGCCAATAGACATTTTACTACATATTTTAAATTATTTTAATTAAACAATAATAAATAAGCAATGCTTAAGTAAATATGCAATGTTGAAGTCATAAATAAACTATATTGTGTAAATAAATTTAACAGTTTATTAGTATGTTATAACGAAATATGACATAATTTGGAATGAATAACGCAATAATTGCCTATTCTTCCAATAATTTTACTGTGCGATAATTGCATTTTGCCGGCATTTTGTTTTTGAGCCGAACCATCCTGCTATCTGCAAGTTAAATCAAGCACGGAACTCATCTACCGGCGACTTGTGACATCAACGGTAGTCTAAATAGGTATATAGTATATAGACACCCAAAAAAGTTAAAATTAAATTCATTTTGAAGTTTTTGTAAACATAGATTCCAATAGGATCCCCACTTAACAAACAACAACATAGACTAAGAATACAATTTGCTACTAACAAAATGTATTTTCATTGTCTGAAAATAAATATGTTATTAAATCTAATCCAAGAGTATTTTCAATTTGGATTTTTTCGTGTCCAGTGATGTCATAATTAAGCGGATTTAAATGAACATGCCTTTATTCTCAGTGGTCTAATAATTGTTATTTTTATACAAAAGTGCGAAGTTGCTTTTTAACCGCGTGCTCAATTTTGATGACCCAGGAAGCGATTCTAAATGATGTTTTGAATTCTTAATTCTTTAATTTAAATTTCTTAAATTAAATATTCTGTAACTAGTTTTTTAATTTGTTAAAAACTCAGACGCGGAACCTTATTGTTGTACTTTTTTTTGTTTTTTTTTTTTTCAATTAATTATTTCCTCGCTGAACTTCGATCAATAATAGTACTGTTGAAACTTGGGAAGTAGATGTGTTCTGTAAACCGCATTAAGATTTTCACACAAAAATAAGAAAAATCAATACATTTTGGGGGTCCACATACTTAGAAATGAAATTCAAAAGTTTTATTTCATGAAACCCATTCGTGTGGTGTGTATCTATAGATAGGTCTTCAAAAATGTTATTGAGGTTTCTAATATCAGTTTTTCTTAACTAATTCATTTGCGCTAGAGACACTTCCAATATGGTACAATGTGTCCCCCCTGTCCCCTGTAACTTCTAAAATAAGAGAATAAAAGACTAAAAAAATGATGTATGTAAACTTCCACCGAAAATTAGTTTGAACAAGATCTAGTTAGTAGTTTTTTTTTAATAGTCATAAATCGTAAACCGCAATTTACCTTTCATTCACCAACACAAATTTAAAAGTAAAATAAAACTATATTTTGTTACTTGCTGCTACGGAACCCTTCATGGGCTTGTCCAACTCGCACTTGGAAGCATTTTGAATCCTTTCCTTCCTCGGTCACCAAAATTTAAAATGCAAATTTGCACTCTTGTATAACAAAGAACTATTAATTGTCTACTGCTAGCATGTGTCCATGGGCGGTAGCAATCGCTTACCATGAGGCGTAACTCGTTTGCCCCATTATTCCATTAAAAATGGTTTCAACTTGGAAAAGAGGTTTTGACTTACTATTCTATCCTAAACCCCTAACTATGCATGGGTATATACATCAGTAACACGGATATCCGTGTTACTGAAAACTTACTTTATTCTAATTAAAGTCCTAGTAATAAATATTAACAAATATGTATGTAGCTGAAATGCGAATGTGAGATGAAATGCATGTGTGGTGTGACTAGAATGGATAAGGTGAAGAATTATTAATTTAGAGGGAGCCTGAAAGTAGCATCAGTGAATGAAAAGTTGAGAAGCAACAGGTTAGCCTGGTATGGACATGTGATGCGTAGAGATGAGCAAAATGTAGTTAAGTTTGTAAGTCGATGGATATAAGAGTAGAGGACGACCAAAGAAAAAATGGATGGACTGCATAAAAGAGGATATGGGCACAAGTGATAGAGGCGAATAGAGGAGGAAAACTCATTGCACCGACCCCAAATAAATTTGGGAAAAAGGTAGGGAGATGAATAAATATTAACAAATCAAAGAGAGATCCAATTGCAAATCAATAAGTCAGTCAGTAATTCAAACATTTGAAGTAATCTATACAAATAAATAAAATTGGAGTGTCAGTTTGTAATATTAAAATAATAGCTTTTCTGTATACAATCATGTAGGTATACACGGTACATATCCCAAATTTTTTTTTTTACAATTTTTGTCTGTCTGTCTGTTTGTTCCGGCTAATCTCTGGAATGGCTGGACCGTTTTTGTCGGGACTTTCACTGGCAGATAGCTGACGATATAAGGAGTAGGCTACTTTTTAGGGTTCCTTGCCAAAGACAAAAAACGGACGTACTTGTAGCACTTACAAAAAAATATTAATTTGTAACCATCTAAATTTATCTACACATTTTAAAAACTGCCATCACTGCGACTGCAGTGAGGGCCCGGTCCAGCACACGCTGGCGGTTTGCCGTCGCAGCGTCGGACCCTCACTGCAGTAATCGGAGGAGATAAATAAAACAATATTTCGGACATCTTACACACAACGCCATCTAGATGTGTTAATAACAGCAGTTCCCGAATCCCTCCTTTCTCAGGCGCAGAGTCGCACACCGTGTAGTTTTAGTCGGTTCGATTCCGACACACCGCCCCGCCGCAAACCTCAGTGGGGTAACGGCCCGTGGGGGTTTCCACACGTAAAAAAAAGTGATTACATTTCCAGAAGCTTCAGATTTATTTGATTTTTTATCCTAATCACTCAATAAACACCATCATTAAAGACATATTGTGTAAACTGTAAATACAATTACGTTTGACCTCAAACGGATCATAAGGAATACAGATGTAATTAATAAAAAAATTTTGCCACTACAACATAATTCTTTATAAATTGTCAAGTATTTTTAAACACGCAAAACCACAAGTTTATCGACATTGACTTTTACACTATCCAGTAATTATCATATTGCTAACCGCCAATTACTTTTTTTACGTTTAACTATTTTTTAAGAAGGTTACATGAATCATTACCGTGATTTAATTTGTACCGACTACTTTTTCGACATAGTGCATCGATGTGGAACTTCAATTCTTAAACTTGGCATACACCACATGCAATATTGCAATTCATGTAAAACTTGCACAATTATAATTTAAGTCGTTTAAATATTTTCACAATTTTAATTTATTTCACGTAAAACTTAGTGCGTGATACCTAAGCATATATAAACATAACGCAATGTTAAACGTCGGCGGGATAGGTAAGGTGTAAAATAGTGGGGTGATCTGCGCACGAGTCTGTCAGTGGGTCAGTGGTACCGCAGGGCGCGGGCGCGGACGTCTGGCGCAACACCCTTGCGTAAAACCTGCGGACTACGGACCGAGGCCCGGTGAAAGTTGTGACGGTTTCGTAGAATATTCGAGACGAAAACATTAAGTCTCCTTGTGTTTCGTCTAAATGGAATTTTCTTCAGAATACTCATTTACCCTTTTTACTTGCTAGGTAGGCTTTGCAGGTATATAAGTGTAAAAAACTGACGAAATGTTAAAAAATACAATAATTATCTATTAAAATTCTGAAAATTATGTTTACCAATGGACCAATCCCCACACCTTAAAATTAAGTATATTGTAATTAAGTATATATAAGTATACAAATTAAAATGAAACATACTAATCCCAGACGAATTTCCAATAATATATAGTTGGATAAACCTAAATGCATATGACGCAAAGATGATTTCGTAAATTTATTTATGAAAGTATGTATTTGTTTGACATTTTTATTGCGTTAAATATTAAGAAACTTGCTCTATTTTTGAACCTACCTGACATTGGGTTTTTACTTTTATACTAGCTTTTGTACGCGGCTTCGTTCACGCAGACTTTCATCCTCTGATTTACCCCCTTAGGGGTGGAATTACGAAAATCCGTTTCTTAGTGCTCACTTACGTTATGAACAACCTACATGCAAAATTTCAAAATTCTAGGTTCAGCGGTTTGGGTTGTGTGTTGATCTCTGGGTATGTCAGTCACTCATCTTCCTCATTTATATATATATATAGATGTACACTAGTATTGCTTCACGGTGTTACTCGCGGTTGGCGTTATAAAGGTACAACAAACACACAACACAAAAGTATGTAGAAAGTATGGCGGACACTCGCTCACATCAAAGACCTCTACGGTGTTGAACCCATGCTATCCAAACAAAACATATATTTTATTACAATCTAATAATAATAATAGTAATGGACCGACCTATATTGGTTTTCCATGACCGTCATCTACGAGTATACTAATATAATAAACGCGAAAGTTTGTAAGTAAGAATGGATGCATGATTGTTACTCTTTCACGCAAAAATTACTGAACGGATTTGGATGCAACTTAGTAATATAGCTTATACATCAGAATAACACATAGGCTACTATTTGTCGCGATTACCGACATTATACGCGGGCGGAGCCGCGGGCAACAACTAGTTATTTATAAATCTGCTTCTCTGCTGAATGTAAATGAGTAAGTGTATGTATGTCTGTTAAGCTTTCACGGCGAAACCGCTTAATCGAATTTGATGAAATTTAGCACGGAGAGAGTTCTTAAGGTAGTATTTTACCGAAAAATCGACAAATACACGAGCGAAGAATTAGTTATATATCGTTATTATTTTTCTAACACTGTTCCTTCGTGTATGTATTTTTTACGTTTAGTTGTTTATGTTGTTTTCAAGTTAAGTGTTGATAACATTGCATAATACAAGCTATGGATATTGATAGTCTTGCATATTTTATTACTTCTCTATAATTTGTAAAACCAAGTTTATAATTATCTACACGTGTAAAATGCGATTCGGTTGCACGAAAAGCAATAATTGCTAGTTATAATTCTGTGCCATTATAGCCTGTTTGATCACATAAATTCAATTAACTGACACTTATTCGTGGTAAAATTATGTCTACCCGAAACCACGAGCGGTATAACCCGAAATGTCGGCATATAAAAGGTATAACCTATTAAATAACTTTATCGCGAATAAGTCCCGTTAGGTGTAAACATCAAACTACTATGTGTAAAAGTGTTGAAAGTCTAAAAACAGTAACTGAACTCTCTTATAGTTCCGTACATTTCTGAGATTCGATTAATAGGAATATATTTTTAAACTATCACTCTATCAGAATCTTATGTCAAATAGGAAATTTGCATACAAAATTAAAAACTTTGGAGAAAAGAGTACGATCTTGACTTGGACAATGTTTTAATGTTATATGTTCTCTCTAAAAATCTTAGTATAATAACGCCCTTTTTATTCTAGGCTAAAAATGAAATGCTTTCCTTGCATCCAAAACTACATCACGCAAATAATTTCCAAAAGGGCAGATTGATTTTGAGATAGGTATCACATATCCCAAAATGAATGCGCCAAAAGATACTTAATAAACTAATAAAGATTTATGGTTAATTTACTGTACATCATGAAACCTGATTACCAGATGTGATATGCAAAGAAGAGGCAAGAGCAGAAGGAAAATTATCTCGACAAAGAAAGTGCTGGTGTAAACTGTTCGAAATATACTTACTCTTTTTTTATTTTGAATTATTAAACTTTCGTCACGCATTACTTACTAGCTGACCCGCGAACTTCGTACCGCATTTTTTTTATTAATATTTTATACATTTCTGAAAATTTTAGAAATATAAATACGGCGCCATCTACCGGATAACCTAGAAATAGAAGTACGGCGCCACCTACCGGATATCTGTGCAACTTAGATGCCAAACCGCCAACTATTAAAATTTTATAGATCTAACCGATAAATAAACACTAAAGTCATATAATAAACAAATAAATACGTCACGGAATAATATTTAAAATACTTGCATTCTAGCAAAACAAAAATAATGAAATCGGACTATGTGTATTGAATCACAATTAAGTATATATTTTGACTTTCATCCCCTCTCTCCGGGAAATCGTGCTGAATTTCGGAATAAAATGTATTCTATGTTATGACATACCTACCTTGTAGTATGAACTCAAATCATGCCAAGTTTCATTTGAATCCATTCAGTAGTTTCGGTGCGATGCGCGGCCAAGATTCAGACAGACAAAAATGAAAAAAATACAGTTTTGGCTTCAGTATCGATTATAGAGATACCTCCAAAAAAAATTTTAAAAATCTTTAATGTACAGAATTGGACCTGTTACATTTTAATTATAAGTTTAGATACCTACATGTGTGATTCAACTTAAATTAGCTCCATAATTTAAAACTTAACTTCGTATGGAACATTTTACTTCACCTCATCATATCAGCAAAAGTATATTATTGAAAACAACGTCAAAGTTTCCAGACGAGACGATGCTATTAAATTACCCAATCATTATTTCGGTAACTCGGTAGCAGTCATCTGTCTTCAACCAATCGCCGTCCACTGCTATATTATGGTAATATTTCTTAAAGCATATGGTACAAAATTCAAGTTATATAAGACTTATAAACATACTAATAGGTAATTGGGATCAAGTGTAGGTGAGTGTAAGTGAATTTTGCCGTGAAGAGCAGGTCAAGGTCGCCTACAATAGTGGTTGTGCAACAACCGCTTGCAACTCACTCAGTATCGTGTCATCTCGTTTTTTTTTAGATACTACCGGCTAGCTGTCACTGCCAATGTGCCTTCATAAAATGATATATAAGTTTCACGGTCATTATTTATTATGACCACCATCGGAACTAAACCTTGCCATTTGTACTGACCCATAATTACAAGGCACACTGTGCGATGTTATTGACGTCTCTTGCATCTAATTTCCCTTGATTGTTTGCTTTAATAGGGCACATAACCGCCCTGATCGTCGTACTCAATTACAACTTTGATTCATCACATAGAGAACCATAGTCGGCATACGAACTTCAATTAACCACATAAGATATTTTAGAGGACGTGACAGTAGTTAAATAATAAAATATAAATGAAATAACGTGAGGTTAAGAAATAATGTTACGTGTCATTTTGCTTGTGATCGGCCATGAGCCATGAATGGCCACTAAACTTGCTGAGTCTAACCAAAACCTATTAATAATAAATATATGTTCTTAACTCATTTAATAGATGTTTGTTTGTAAATATTATACTCGTACTAGACTGTTAGGTAACAAATATGTTTCAAGGAGGTCCGGTTTTCATTGGAATAGTCCATTTTCTCTACCTAAATTGCGAGTTATAATGATGCAATGCAATTAGGAAAACTATTATTGATCAGTATTTTTATATGCAAATTCTGAAACTTGTTTTAAGTGCTTGTACTTCCTTTCCTTAAATTTGTGATTATTGGTAAATCACGATAAAAATCAAATCAGTATGTTTATCTCACATACCCAGAGTCAATATCTTACTTGAAGTTAATATTAGTCACTCATACGCTATCGATTTTCCTGGTATTGTGCAAAGATATGTTGTGTACTTGTTAATCTTATATGTTTGTTAAATCACATCATAGTTACTCTTAGGTGATATTACACATCAATCATTACTCATCATATTAACTTAATATTCACATTTGTGTTTTGGGTATACCCAAATACAAATATAAATAGCCGAATTTATTTAGCTTTCTTGAGGATAAATTCACTTGAGTTATAAATATCTAGCTCGTGAGACAACAGCCAATAGACCTACTCTCACGTTGGATGTTATAATTCGAAGTACTTGTTGAAGTAGCGCCCAAATTCATGATAAATCTTTACCGCTAAATTGGAACCAGAACAAATCATGATACATATGTAGATACCCAGTTGGAATAACATCATATTTTTTCATTATTCTACGAGTCCAGCATGAACGACAATGTAAAAAAACATATATAACATAAATAAATATTTCGGATATCTAACACACAACGCCATCTAGTCCCAAACTAAGCAGAGCTTGTATTATGGGTACTAGACAACTGATATGAATACTAATATACTTTTTTTTGTAAATACATACATATTATACATAGAAAACACCCAAACTCCGAAACAAATATTTGCAGATCATACAAACATTTGATCCGACCCGGGAATCGAACCCGAAACCTCAAGAACAGTAGTCGCGTACGCTACCACTGCGCCACCGAGGCAGTTATGACATGATAGTTACCTAGGACAGGATCATATGAAATTCATGTTTCCTATGAAAGTAGTTAGTCTCTCAGGCTTTGCTGGTACTACATACACAGGTAACTATTTACTTTTCCAAGAAAGAAAACAACGCTTTGAAAAAATATACAGACCTTTTTACAAAAAAAATTTTAAAATGAAAAAGGGAGCTGTTAAAAAAGCGGGAACTGTAAAAAAGTGACTTGTTAGGCTACCGCCTGCTCGCACTCACCGCCCTTTTGTTAGTTCTTTATTCGCCAAAATGTATCGGTTTCATAATAATTGAAAAACCTTAAACTTACATATTTAACGTAATATAATTTTCTTAAATTATCTTTTAATATTCACTGTCTTGTTTTGATTGTACTTTGGTTTAAAGTTCTGATAACGATTTAAAAAATGAGTCTCCTTACGCGAGTGGCAATAAACCGTTAAGAAGTTCTCTAATGTAATACCGTCTCTACAATTTTATTATCCGCAGACCTCCAACATCTTGAAGATTAATGAGAACTACATACTTTAATTGCTTTTCAATATAATGTGCATCAACTCGTACATGGTAATAAAATATCGAATAAAAATCGAATTCGAATAAGCATGTAAGAATATATTACCACTAGCTTTTGCCCGCGCTTCGCCTGCATGTCTTCGCGGTAATTAGTAGCCTATGTGTCATTGTGATGTATAAGCTATATTACTGCAAAGATTCATCTGAATCTGTTCAATAGTTTTTTCATGAAAGTGTAACAAACATCCATAAATTTATCCTCACTAGGATTAATAAGATTCACTTCAATTAATTCTCTTCTTCTCAGATAACTCTTAGTGACTTTACTATTATTAATTGTACATATAATACATACCAACGTATTTCATCTAAATCTTAAAACAAATACAGTTGTTTTCCACAAATTGCGATGCGTTTTACTGAGGCATCTGCGATCTGCAAAAATCACGTAAAGTGAGATTTTATTTTAAACTGATATACTATATCTTCTCTTACTTTCTTTGTTATAGATCTATCATATACGACCTTAACCTGGTTGAATTTGACAATGAAAGAACGGCAAGATATAAAAATACTTTTGAATATAATTACGCTGTTACGGCTTAAATTACAATTACAAATAAATGATTATCACTTCCTCTCCGCGTAAAATTATAATTTAGTTACGTCTACAATTTTAAAATTAAATCATAATATATTAACCTATGTACATAACCTTAAGTAAAAAGAACAATATCAATATTTACATACAAGCGTCAAAAAAACTTCACATCTTCGCCTTCTGGTAGCGTTCCCAAAAGACTGGCAGCATTACCACGTTGAATAACAATGCTGATTCTCTGTGCTGTATAATTATAATTATTTTTCTCCAAAAAAAATTCATCCAAATATCAGTGGAACAACAGCACCTAGTTTCATGGAGAGGTCTTATCTAGTGATGTTCCGGATATCCGTATCCGTATTCGTATCCGCGGATATCCGAAGGGGAAAGAAGATCCGTATTCGTATCCGTTGCTTTCCTGGCGGATCTTTAACGGATCTTATTAATTTTCAATTGATATATAGGATCAAAATCCTTTATACATAGATGATTAAGTTGAATTAAAAAATAATAATAAATATTTCGCACCTCTACATTGCGAACATTTATAGTAGTAAGTTACCATACCAATAAAACACAACAAAAGGTACCAAATCAAAGATATACCTACCTAACGAAATCAATTTATGAAAAGTTATAACATCACTTATCATTATAAGAAAATGAGAAAATAAAACACAAAACAAAACCAAACCTAAATCTTCGTTTTTTTTTTTACTATTGTCATGAGATCAGTAATTAAGAAAGTTATAAGATCAATTTAAAAACTATGAAATAATTAGAAAACCAAAACTAAATTCTAATTGAATGATTATTCTAACAAAGTTAATTAATACTGCTTGCCGCATAAAGTGTGGAAAGCAGTATTAATTTACCGATTGAATAAGAAACTAACGATCCGTATCCGTGGATTTTGACACCAAATATCCGTATTCGGGTCCGTATCCGCGGATATAAATTTTTAACGATCCGGCACATCACTAGACTCTTATCACAAAATGTATCAAAGAACACCAAGTATAATTTGACGTATACATTGCATTTCCTACATTTACAGAGATGGTTTTATTTCTCTTATCTATACCCGACTAAGGGGACGAAAAAGTAAGGGTATTATTTCTGGCAGTCTATGTATGTTCCACCGTACCACCTACGATATTTACTATACCGTTTTCGTGAATGATGGCTCTATAAAATTTATGAAAAGTTTTTACGTACTCAAATTATAGTTTTTAGAACTTTTTCTTGTCAGTAGTTAGTGGATCTGATCACACTATGCAGTTTATCAGGCCTTAATAAATACAGAGTTTTTTTTTCTTGGCTTAGTATATTAACTTGATTGCAATTGTATTGACTTGCCATGACAGCGACGTGACTTAAGGGCCTACCTCCCTTTAGATGCGTAAAAAGGTTGCATTCCAAAGACTACACCTCATTAACGGCTGCATCAAAAGATTGGAAAAAAATGTATGTTTACTGTCAATTCATGTACAAGAATTTGGCTAAAAAATTTTTAAAGTACGATAAATAGTATTGTCATAAAAAAATATATAACAACACGCTATTTTGTTCGTTTATTTGCTTACTGCTTTTAAACGGCTTTGAAGCTAAAAAAAATTTTTACATAGAAAAATTTGTGGTTAAATTTGCTATAAATATGCCATTACTTATATTTAAATCAATCAATATTTTGTAAAGGAAATGTTAAATATTGAGATTTCCAAAGTTAAAAGTGTAGCGGGTCTCTGTGAGGGCGCAGGCGGCAGTCGTGCGTTGGCATTCAGAGGGGAAGGCTGTGTCGTTCGCTGCTCCGCTCGCGCTATCGACTAACTATGCGTATACATTTGCTTTTTGCAAGTGTTTACGTACTTTCTTGGGTTAGTGTGCATTAGAGACTAACTCGCTGTAATGGACTGAAAGTAATCGTGCGCTTGGACGCTTTATTGATGTTATATATATTTGTGGACTATTGTTTTTGTGAATTTATAATTTTTTTTTTGCCTGCATTGTGTTTATTTCAAAATAGATGTTTATCGCCTCGTTCGCTCGCTCGCTAATAAAGCTCAATGCAAACCTCTAAAGTCATCTATTTTTAAGTTTTTGTGTCTGTCTGTCTATTTGTTCTGGAACGGCTGGACCGATTTTGATGCGACTTTCACTAGCAGATAGCTGATGATATAAGGAGTAACTTAGGCTACTTTTTTTAGACTAGCTTCGACGCCGCAGCGTTGCACGCGGCTACAACTACAAACGCGGGTAACACCGCGGGGTTCAGCCAGTAATAAATATTTCGGACAATACTTTTGACTGACAATAGTTTTAAGCTATTTTTGTAAATAGATACATATTAAACACTAGCCGAACCCCGCGGTGTTACCCGCGGTTATTGTTGAACCGCGAGTAACGCCGCGGGACAAAGTTAGTCTAAAAAAGTAGCCTAAGTTACTCCCCGGATCATCAGCTACCTGCCAGTGAAAGTCCCGTCAAAATCGGTCCAGCCGTTCCAGAGATTACCCAGAACAAACAGACAGACAGACAAAAAATTTATTAACTACATTTTTCGTATATGCACCGTGTATACATACATATGCATTTAGTAAAAAGCGGTTATTTTAATATTACAAACAGACACTCCAATTTTATTTATTTGTATAGATAAAGAACACCCAAACTCCGAAACAAATATTTACATATCATACAAACATTTGGTTCAACAGGGGAATCGAACCCGAGTCCGAGAGACGTACAGCAGTCGCGTAAGGTACCACTGCGCCAATGTAGAACATGTAAAATATTATCTATACAAATAAATAAAATTGGAGTGTCTGTTTGTAATATTAAAATAACCGTTTTTTACTAAATGCATATGTATGTATACACGGTACATATACCAAAAATATAGTTAAAAAATTTGTCTGTCTGTCTGTCTGCTTGTTCGGGTAATCTCTGGAACGGCTGGACGGATTTTGACAGGACTTTCACTGGCAGGTAGCTGATGATCCAGGGAGTTACCGCGGGTAACACTACGGGGTTCAGATAGTATCAAATATAGTTTGATCGGTAATTTGATTAAACTATTTATTTAAATGCTGAGCCTGAAACTTCTAGTCCGACTCTCACATGGCCGCTTTTTTTTGTACTTAGTACCTACCGATGATAAAATGTTTTAATTATAAATGTTACTAAAACTTTTAAAAATATTTTGTTTTTTATGTTAACACTAGCTGAACCCCGCGGTTTTACCCGCGGTTATTGTTGTACCGCGAGTAACGCTGCGAGACAAAGTTAGTCTAAAAAAAGTAGCCTAAGTTACTCCCCGGGTCATCAGCTACCTGCCAGTGAAAGTCCCGTCAAAATCCGTCCACCCGTTCCAGAGATTACCCGGAACAAACAGACAGACAGACAGACAGACAGACAGACAGACCGACAGACAGACAGACAGACAGACAAAAAATTTTTTAACTACATTTTTGGCATATGTACCGTGTATACATACATATGCATTTAGTAAAAAGCGGTTATTTTAATATTACAAACAGACACTCCAATTTTATTTATTTGTATAGATTATAACCATTTTTAATCATTATGTTTTGAAGTTTAGGCAAAAACGCCGGCCAAACGCGCATGTCTATCCCGCTCCCTAATCTTTGATCATCGTTTTGAAGTAGCGCGTGCGGTACGGAGATGTGAATGTGTGCGGTGCAGATGTGATAGTATGCGTTTAGCTTCGCCCAGACGCTCAAGGTTATTGAGGCTACTATACGCCTTAATTCAATCCTTGTTATGTAATTTTATGAAATTAGTAGAGCATCTTATTTAAAAAATTAACACTAACTTACAAGATGTAATACATATTTATTCTAATTATTTAAAATTCCTTGAGTTGAGGTTCAACGAACCAGATCAATTAGCCAAGTTGCAAGTATTTCGCGTCGATTCTGTTTCTAGAATCGCTAACGCCTATTTTCTCGTGTGTTATTGGCTAATATTTAATTTTTGCCACCTTACTTAGCGTTGAGAGACATCATTCATTCAGAGATTAAATTGTTGACGTTATAATAAATGTATTTAGGATTTTTTAAACGACATCAATAAATTTAATTAGGTTGATACGTGCTTTTCATTACTCGCGCTGTATTATAAATATTTGTTGAAAGTAAGTCACATGAATGTAGTTTCATTTGTCCTAAGTGCCTAAGTTCATAAGAAGTTATACCTCATTTTTTATTAACTTTCCTGTACGTGCGTGTAATTAAACACGTAAATAGTTCTAGAAACATTAAAAATGCAACTGGTTATTATCAGACCAGTTTATTATATGCTTGTTTGCTTAAAATCGTATTTCTTATGAAACAAATATAACTTACTAGCCCACCCACGCAACCTCGTTTGCGTCTCTTATTGCCCGTAGCGTGATAATTTTTCCCCGTTTTCGTAACATTCTTCATTGGTGCCCCGCTCATGTTGGTCTTAGCGTGATGATATATATAAGTGGGCTATCTAACACTGAAAGAATTTTTCAAATCAGACCAGTAGTTCCTGATATTAGCGCGTTCAAACAAACAAACTCTTCAGCTTTATATATTAGTATAGATTACGGTATTACATGTATTTTTAGTATCAGCTTTATTAATATTTAATGTTAGGAAACTGTATGTACACAGGCAAACAAAATACAAATAATATCAATAGCTAAACAGCATGATAATTAAATAGGTACAGTATAAGCACCTCGTTTCCCGGTATCCTACTAAATGTCTGACCCTTCCCGATTGAAGTCTGCCTTGATACTAATGAATGCAGGTCCGATGCGTACAATTCAATTCTGTTAATGTTGTCAAAAAATATTGATGAGACACAATCGGATGCCCTACTATTAAAAGTGTATTAATGTCACTTATTTAGCAGGTTCCAAGGTACATGTCATTCATCATAGCTCATTAGGATAGCTTGAATGTAATTATGTGCGTGCTTCGACATTTTTTTAAATTTATAAATTATCTTATCTAACGTCTGGATAGTTAATTATGTAACTGTATGGTAACAGTTTTTTTTTCCCACTTCTCATCATAAATTTCAAATATTCCAAGTACCTATACACAAAATACTCTGCATGTTTTTACGCCTGGAATATAAAATACCAATATAGTATTTTGATTGGTATTAAATATATACATTTGAGAAAACTTGAAAATTTTCGGCACACAGTCAATTCTGCGCATTCTTAATTATTTTATTTCTTTGTTACAGATTTGAATTAGTCGTTAGAGGACCTTTCCAAAGATGGCAACTATTTATGATTGGTACAGCGATCTCATAAATAACAAAAGTGGTTAGTATTTATTTGTTTTAATTTTTCTTCTATTTGTAATAAATGTGTCGGTAACGGTAACGGCGGATTATGCAAGTATTGACTACGTGTTACTTATATTGTACTATCAATTGGTTGTCATCAACTTCATTATTTAAATAGTATCCAACTAATCCAGTATGGTTAGGGTTATTATTATGCCCCAATGAAGGTGAGTCTCAAATCATAAGAAACAGAGCAACCCACGTTGTGACGTTACCAATTGCATGAACATACAAAAATTGAGTAATAGTAATATTGAGGAATAGTAAGATGATTAAGCATTTTAGTTTTGGTAATTCGAAATGAACAGTAATTTTCTATTATCATTTTTTTACTTTTAGTTCCTATTGCCAACTTTTTCTTATCACATTTTTTTATTATTTCTACCAAACAAATCGGTATCAGTAAGAATTTCACAATCTATAATTACATTAAATAGTGTTTTAAGGCTATATTGTCAATAATAAATGTATTCTTTGCATAAGGCTCATTTTGGAAACTGGAAGCTATGTATCGACACAGACAGCTTAGCAGCTAGACTTTGTATTGTAAGCAAGCTAAATTTGCAAATTTGTAAAGGAATGGAGTAGAGAAGATCTTTTAATACTTCATTCCGTTTAACCTTAAAAATTATACAAATAAATTTTAATCTTTGACAATGCCATAGGGCGAATCCGTTCAGGATTGAAATGAATTATAATACTGGAATAGGTGAGTTTCTAGAGTTCTAGAATGTATTTTAACAAGTTCCATTAAGTGTGGCCATGTAGAGTATAAATTTTATTTGTTTTATATGTTGACACAATAATATCTTGGTGTCTCTAGAACAGTAATAAGTAGGTAGGTAATACTAATTTTGGGAATTGATTGATTTTGAATACATGAAACTTCCCTTATTACCTAAGCTACTATCACATTCATTAACGTATCACAGTGCACTGCTTGGACATAGACTTATGTAGGCAGTGAACTGATTGCAGATACTTAGGTATAACTAATACTAGTATTGGAGTATCTGCAAGTTTCATCAAATACTTTAAAATAATTTTTTAGGTATTTTTCTAGGACTCTCTCAAAATGACTCTACACAGCCTGATGGAAAGCATAAGCAGAATCCAAGAGTGGTGGCCACCATACTCATTGCGAATGCAGAGTAGGTGACCACCTAGGTACCTAGACCTATAGTTATGCTTCTGCATCATTGGGCCTCCTGTCTCATTAGGTTACTTTAATGTGCATTTTTATTATTATGAACAATTCCAAAACCATGTTCAGTATACCCCAATGTATTGCATGCAATTAATGCAACAAATACATATATCTTGACCTAGGCATGAACACTGTTCGTGAGGAAATGGTCCTGGCAAGCCTGAAATACCAGGTGAAACTAGCAACTCACACAAATGAACTCGCACAGGCCTTAAGTGGAGAGGGTGGACTACAGTAGAATCGACTGAAGAGACAAGGTATCCCCAGTCTCGCCCAAAGATTTGTAGACTGAGTCAAGAAGAGGGTTTGCTGGAAAATTCAGCAATTGATTGGCTCTCGATGATAACAATAACATAAATCAGAACATATAGTTCCAGCCAAACAAGTGGCTTATTGTTTTCGAACAGATTGCCATAGTGCAGAAGATACAAAAAAAAAAGAATTATGAAAAAATTCCAATACAATGCAAAGTGCATTGGAATTCATATATGTATGTACATTTCTTACGGCAGGTGGTATAAGACATGACAAGAGTGTTGCATTTAGCTAAGTCTATGAGTTTGCTCAATACGTTACATAAGAACTGCGGAACGATTCATACTCAGATGTAGCCCCACTCTAACGTAACTTTAACGTTGCCTTCTTTGGCAGAAGTTATGTCAACTATACTAGCGGCCTCGACCTATCGTTCTCAGATACTGAGCTACATACCTAAACACAAAGAATAACTGTATTCGAAACTAACTGATAAAATAATTATATGTATTTTGTCTTATATTATCAGCTTAAATTGCCAAACATTGCACAATCAAGCAAGAATTGCTAAGGAAGGAACGTCTACTAATTTAGAATATGCCATAAAAAAGCTGTACTCTTGCAAAGCTAAGCCGTGGCACATTTTTGTTTGTTATTTTTTTTTGCATGGATGAAATAAGGAATAAAACGACATGAAAAATAAATCAAATCTTTTGAAGAGTCGTATTTCTGTTCAAAAGTTGCTCATTCGGTACAGCATTTTTATATGCATATACTATAACATCACGTAAAATACTTGTAACACTAAATTAACTGTTAAAAAAACTGTTACTAGTTTTTAATATTGGATGTATTTATTTGAGTGGATGCATGTCATTTGTTTTAGTCTTCTTGGAAGTAATTTAGCTTAGAGCAGTGGACGTATTGGGCCGAACCTGTCATACGTTTAGCTTCTTTTTGAAAAATATTACGATACTTGAAATCTTTATTGACCATGACTCTTTATCTTTCACTAGCCACCCACGCAACCTCGTTTGCGTCTCCTATTGCCCGTAGCGTGATAATTTTCCCCCGTTTTTGTAACATTCTTCGTTGGTGCTCCGCTCCTGTAGGTCTTGGCGTAATGATATATAGCCTATAGCTTCCTCGATAAATGGGCTATCTTACAAAGAAAGAATTTTTCAAATCGGTCCAGCGGTTCCTTAGATTAGCTCGTTCAAACAATAAAATAAACTCTTCAGCTTCATTGTATATTAATATAGATATATTGTATTATAGTTAGTAAATAATAATTGAAACATCCTACTAATATTATAAACGCGAAAGTTTGTAACTATGGATGAATGTATGGATGTTTGTTACTCTTTCACGCAGAAGCTACTGAACAGATTTGGATGAAACTTCACAGTAATATACATCAGAATAATACATAGGCTACTATTTGCTGCAGCGATAACCGACATATACATATATTCAATACTTATTTTTATATATGTATGTTATCTTAGAACTCGATCATCTACAAACCGATTTTATTATTATTTTGAACGTACCAGACGGCAAGTGCATTTGGTCCGACTATTTAACCGGAGTGTTTTTTTTAAACTATAGGTACTCTTTGCGCTGTAGCATGATGCGGGACAGTTTCAGTAATATTTCGTTTTACTCTTGAAAGTTGTCGCGATTTACAAATTATGACTTAGTATTTCAGCTGTACCACATTCGCAATATATTAAATAATTAATAACTGTAGTAAATTAAATAAGGAAGATGCAAATATAATATTTATCAATATTGTGTGACTAAAATGTAAGAAAAACATCAAAGTAAGGCCAATGCAACGTTTTTATTTTATCTTAATATTGATTTTCTACAATAATAACGAATTAAAAGTACTAAAAACGGAACGAGTTTTTAAATACCATTCAGCCTCTAGTGACCAATATTGTGACAACAACTTAAGGTTATAATCGTAAATGTAAACATTATTTTTAATTACATTCTTACCCTACTACGGCAAAGCCAAAGGAGGGTTATGATTTTGACAGGCTATATATGGATGTATGTATGTTCATTTGTTCCCTCATAGCTACTGAACTACTCATTAGAATTGGAAAATGAGGTGTCGTTAGAAGCGTCATGATCGTCTACTGGTTATAGGCTATATGACGTGTTACTGAATCCAATGTGGCGCCCTACAGCCGACATACAGTACTGTATATAAAAAAAATAATTTTAGATAAAATTTTATCCTAAATAAATTTTAGGTAAATAGTTTTGTATCACACGAAAGGGCGTTAATTGTACATTTCAAAAATATATACATTATTATCATTTTCTCATGACTTGGTCCGTATTTATTTGATAATTGTGATATTTCTATGGCACCTATCTATACAAATAAATAAAATTGTAGTGTCTGTTTGTAATATGAAAATAACCGCTTTTTACTAAATGCATAGACATGTATACACGGTACAAATACCAAAAATGTCGTTAATTTTTTTTTTGGCTGTTTGTCTGCAACGGCTGTACCGATTTCGACGGGTCTTTCACTGGCAGGTTGCTGATGATCCAGGGAGTAAATAGGCTACTTTTTTAGACTAACTTTGTCCCGCTGCGATACTCGCGGTACAATAATAACCGCGAGTAACACCGCGGGGTTCTGCTAGATTAAAATATGCTTTGCAAAGAAATTAATATTATAGAGGCACCAAAACATTTAAAATATAAAAAAAGTAAAAACTAAAACCTAACTGCGACAAAAAACGACGCTGAAAAAGCACGAAACAAGTTTCAAAAGCCGTAGTCACCCGTTGCTGAAGTGTTATGGATTATGGTACATTACACTACTTGGATTACGGCTTTTCAAACTTGTTTAATTCTTATTCAGCGTCGTTTTTTGTTGTAGTTGGGTTTTAGTTTAGAATAGTTTCACACCGCGGCGTTACCCGCAGCACGACAATAACCGCGAGTAACACCGCGGGATACAGATTGTCATATAAATAAAATTGGATTGTCTGTTTATAATATTAATACAACCGCTTTTTATTAAATGCATTTGTATCCATACATAGTACATATACGTTTGTCGGTTTGTTCCAGCTAATCTCTGGAATGGCTGGACCAATTTCGATGGTAATTTCACTGGCAGATAGCTGATATAATAAGGAGTAACTTCGACTACTTTGTTTTAGACTAGCTTTGCCCCGCCGTGTTAATACCCGCGGTTGTAAAGGCTCAACAATATCCGCGGATAACAGCTACCACTCAGCTAGTTCATCAATAAAATTAAAAAACTCCTGTGAAAACATCATAATCATAAATTAATATCCATCTAGCCGTTCATCCATACTAGTATTATAAATTCGAAAGTAACTGTAGTCTGTAAGTCTACCGGTAACCGAAAAAGACGCGATCGGGGACGCGGATTAAAGCTAGTTACAACCAAAATCTGTATCCAAGTGGCTGTAAAAATGTTGCTGCTCTATTGCTATGGTCTAAGCTTTTTTCGGAATATTAGTGGCATTTTTAACTGTTGTTGTATAGTCCACATTTATAGTAGCTTGATGCATCTATTTATTCAAAAAATATCACGAGATTCCTAACTTTAAGCAACTACGAAGAGTGTCATACAAAGATGACGTCAAATTGAAATTGATGAAATTGTGCGCCGTTTTCGCGCGAAGTTTAAACTGACAGTTTAAAACAGTAATTTTTGGCAATAAATTAAAGTATTTTTATTAAACTCGTGGTCAATTCTACATGAAATTTATTCAAAAGAGAGCAAACATAAAAATATTGCATCTTCCCTATTAAACCAAGCAGAATCGTCGTACAGGCTACTTTCACCCGCAACATGCATGCCGCTAGAAATATGTTATTGGTGGTTTTCAGATTTATACCATTTAATATTTTAAACGGTACAAATCTTAAAACCATCACTACCACCAATCATTCTATTAGTAACTAGCTGAACCCCGCGGTGTTACCCGCGCTTATTGTTGTCCCTAGTGAAAAAGTTACTCCCTAGATCATCGCTACCTGCCAGTGAAAGTCCCGTCAAAATCGGTGCAGCCGTTCCAGAGATTACCCGGAACGAACAGACAGACAAAAAGAATATAACTACATTTGTGGTATATTAACCGTGTATATACCTACGCATTTAGTAAAAAGCGGTTATTTTAATATTACAAACAGACAATCCAATTTTGTTTTATTTGTATAGATTGTCTTATTTTTAGAAATTATCATATGTTTAGAAAATAATTTCAATTATTTTCGTAAAGTTCTTACAACTCCAAAAACAACGTTTCCTACGTTTTCTAAACTTGCCATGCTCAACATCTGCTTAGGTGAAAATTTTATTTCGTTGTATGTCAGATGTCCAAAAATATTTTTATATTATTATAAAATGTAAATAACAATGAATAACGATAAAATATTTAAATCGATATTTATGAATTAGCTTAAATTTTTCGCTAAGCGTTCTGCAGCGAAAAAACTAAACGAACGATTTTAATTAAAAAAAAACACAAAGCAGTCATGAGGACTGCCGACAGGAGTGGAAACTCAAAACTATAAACAAACAGTTGTTTAAGCTCACCTGAAATTAATCTCTTTGCTCTTTCAATAAAATGCGCGATAGATAACAAGAAGTAAAAAAATGCTTATTATAATGTTCTAAAAATATAGGTTAATGCTATACAGTATAAACAAAACATTACCAGTCATGTCATGTTAGACAGTCGAGCCATCAGCTGTCACCATGCATACTCCCTGCGCCGCCGTCTTACGATCAGATCACGTCTCCTGACGCGAGTTTAAATTTCTTACCCATTTCAAAAATAATACGAAAGTGCACAACGCCGCTAAAGAAGTTTTTACTTCAAAAATATGGTACTAAACTATCTTGTTGTCAATAATAACAACTCATTTGTGATAGCCAGCTATCATGTCTGTCTACTACCCTATGTCATCATCATGATCAGCCAGATCAGACATAGATAGCCTTTGTATTTCACTAGCTGACCCACGCAACTTCGTTTACGTCTCTTATTGCCCGTAGCGTGATAATTTTCCCCCGTTTTTGAAACATTTTTCATTGGTGCTCCGCTCCTATTGGTCTTAGCGTGATGATATATAGCCTATAGCCTTCCTCGATAAATGGGCTATCTAACAGTGAAAGAATTTTTCAAATCGGACCAGCGGTTCCTGAGTTTAGCGTGTTCAAACAAACAAACTCTTTAGCTTTATATATTAGTATAGATTGTAAACTAATTGAAATAACTTTCAAGCACAAAGTTATTAAAGTCTGAGAAATTAAATTGTTATTGTCGATGAATATTACCAGCCATATAAACAGAAACAATCCTCAGCATGAGATATGCAAGTCGTTACAAAAGTCACATACATGTCTACCATTGTCTTTTCTAAGAAAGCATCTTTTAGTGTTATCTCGTATATCTCCGTCTGTATATCGTTTTAGAAATTATCCAAATCTCCTATTAAGGGATAGACCTAATTGAAATAGCAGTAATACTATTTTAAAAGTAACTAAAGTGATTCTAGAACCATTTTAAATTAAATCTAATTTAACAGCTAAATTTTATTATGACAATAGGATATAAGAACATCTTAGTAAGAAAAATATTTGGTAAATCAAACATATTATTCAAGGAAAATTGACGAGTGTTTGTATAAGTAAAATAAACATTTTCATAAGTAAATCAATTTTTCAATAAATCTTAATTGACATTGATGGTGATGTCCCAGCTCTATTTGCCAATCACCGCTGTCTGTTTCATAATTAAACGTACCTGCATAATGTTCTCTTTCCGATGAACGCAAATGTTTAACAATATTTCCAATGTGTGATGTAATATTTACCAAAAGAATACAGTTTTATTGTATAGATACACACTGTAAGTATACTATGCTCGATTCTAGTCACGTTATACGTAATGTATAAATATATACATAAGTATATGACATGTATATGTATATACCATTTAACGAGCAATATATCTTGTATAAATACATAATTTGAATCTCGGCAACGGCTCCAATGAGTTACATGAAATTAAGTATTCAGGGGATTTCGGGGACGATAAATCGATCTAACCATGATCATTTCTAGAAAAAAATTACCAAAAAAAAAAATAAATACCGAGCTAAGTTCGGTCATCCACGTACTAAATCTATATACGAGTATTTACTTATACACTTGTAACTAATATAATAATTGATCTTCCTTCATCCGTTGGTTATTGTATGGGACGTAGGACTAGTTGTTGTTTTTAAAAGGTTTCATTAAACAAAACTGGTACCTATATACGATAGGATTATGGTTATAATTAGTTCATTATAGCTGCATTGTCTGCATTCGCAATATGGTGACCACCACTCTTGGATTCTGCTTATGTTTTCCATCAGGCAGAGTAGCCATTTTGTCAGGGCAAAATAAAAAATAAGAAACATCCCACTGCTAAGCTCGGGTCTCCTCTCAGGATAGGATTAAGGCCATGCGTCCCCACACTGACCAAGTGCGCGTTGGGGACTGGCAATACAACATTTGTGCCTTGCCGTTCAATGTTTTTAAGCCGCCCGTGTTTGTTTCTAATCACCGAGTGCAACTGGACTAAGAGTGCCTCTTATGAGGCTATATTACTGTACATTTTATCTGAGTGTTATTTGCGTGAAAAGGTTACAAATATCCATACATACATCGTCACAAACTTGCACATTAATAGTAATAATAGACAGTAGGATTGTTACATCGCTTTCCAGTTACAAAAATCGTTTCAAAATTGACGTGTTCAGTTGACGTCTGTAATTTTTATAACTTATTTGTTTAGAACTATTAACCTCCCAACCTACATGTATACCTCCAACTATATACTCATACAATACGTCATAGAAGATACTTTAATTGTTTTGTAATCAATTTGTATTTTTTTTAATTTTAGATCCTCGTGTCAAAGACTGGCCGATGGCGTCTTCGCCGTGGCCTACATTAGCTGCTTGCTTATGCTTTGCGTATTGCTCGAAGGAGTTAGGCCCACGACTAATGGCCAACCGCAAACCCTTCGAGCTACGAAACGTACTAGTCGTCTATAACCTCGCACAAACGTTATTCAGCGCGTGGATATTCTATGAGGTAAGCCAATAATTACTGATCTTTCTTACAAAAAACTTAGTACTGAATCTTTTCAATTTAGTTCAAACGGAAAGCAAATGTAAAGTACCTCACATCCAATTCATAGGGTATGTAGCTACGATAACACGTACACATAGCATTTATTAGTGCAAGTAGAGAACGTAATAGAATAAAGAAGTTCAACATATACCTAAATCTGCTTTTTTCGCAATGTTATATTGCTCAAACAATAAAACACATACTGGGACAGTTGTTAAATACTGAACATGTCATAAATTCATAATACGCATACCTATAGCAACACTCGTTAAATTCATATTAATGTTATGAAGCTCTTTCACGCCCATGCTTGCACAACATACCCTATGCTACATACCGGCTGACCATACTAAGTGATTCAACACCGTATGCCAGTATAGAAAATAATTTCACAATATGGTCGGTTTTCTAGGCTTTTGGGTTAGGTATTTTAAACATCTATAAAAAATAATTTAATGTTTTGTAATGACATCAGAAAACTCAATTTAGTTTGAAACTGAAAATTTAATATCAAATCAATTATGTGTGTCCGCGTCTATCGCAGTAAATGGTAGCATATGTCAAAGTATCTCCGTGACAAATTATGTTGAAATCGGTGCAGCGGTTTAGCCGTGAAAACGTAACAGATAGAGTTATTTTCACATTTATATTATTGTATGATTAATCGGGTGCAAAGTATATCTTGGTACTTTAACAAAATTTACATACATATAACATTAATAAATATGAAACTACTTACTAATGTTATGTTAAATACAGTTAGCTTTACCTGTAAACAATTATTTTAATTAATTGCTAAATATTATCACATTCATGAATAAACATTATTGTCTGTCAAAAGATTTACAAACATTTATAATTCGGCCGTAGTAAAGTAATTTTATTTAAAATGTATTTGAACTCAGTATGGTCAATGAACTTACTACCTAATCTTGTCACGCAATCATTATTGGTTCAAAATAAGACTCCAAGATAATTAACCACGAATCTTTGATATGCTATATTTAAGTGGAGTTATTCTGAAAATACCAATCAAATTTCTGAAATTATTTTGATTAAATGTGTGTTTTTTTTTTATTTCACAGTACCTGATGAGCGGCTGGTGGGGTCATTACAACTTCACATGCCAGCTAGTCGACTATTCGCGGAGTCCGATGGCAATGAGGGTAAAATATCCATTATATTTGATTTATAAAAGACAGAAATCTGTCTACTATGTATATGTATGTATATGTGACTAAATAGTCTTGTAATCAAAAATAAAGACTTCTTACGATGTAAGCAATTGTTACTGAGTTGAAAGCCAATATCGAGGAAGATAAATAAATATATTTTTAAATGTGTTTCGGACATCTGACACACAACGCCATCTAGGTTTAAACTAGGCAGAGCTTGTACTATGAAAGCTAGATTGACTGATAGAATAGTTATATTCTTTTTTTTTGTAAATACATATTATACATAGAAAGCGCCCAAACTCCGACACAAATATTTGCAGATCATACAAAGATTTGGTCCGACGACCTCATGCACATCAATCCGCTACGTACCAACGCTACCATTGCACCAATGAGGTAGTCAATTAAAAAACGACGAAAGATAAAACGACACTACAAAATTTTTCCATAGTTGTTTGTTTAATGAAATTCAACATTCTAGTACTGTCCGACCAACGTTCACAGTAGTATTTTTATCGAGAATATTTACCGGCCTTCACACTGGTGAAGGTGGGTCATTCGCATTTGTAACTGAACTTGGGTAACATATGTAGGTATTACAGAACCAAACTTGTATCCGTACTTAAAGTTTACCAATCTTGTACATTTAATGTATTTGTATTGCGTTTGTAACTAAAAGGACCTGTTTAACAAAATATTTTGTTTCGTGTATTGTGATTGTGCTACGGAAAGCTATGACTGGAGTAGAAAGATCCAAATTTAACTCAAAACTAATTTTATTGATGGCAAAACTTTTTTAATATGTAGATGGTTAGTTTAGTTTTTGGACACTGTAACACTTTGCCGACCCTATGAATTCTAAATGTACCCCTTTGTTGATCTGATGATGGCATCCAAGAGAAATCGAGACGAACCTTGAAGTTCGTTTTTATTTTTGTTAAATTCTTGTGTATAACACTCCGCAATTATTAATTTAGTGGTTAATAAAATTTTGCTTAAACAGGAAACGCTTATATTGAAAATATTGAAAGTACCCAAAGAGAATTACGTTTCGAGAACGTTCTAGGTATTTTTTGAGGCGATCGAGGTCATTGCATTACAGTGTTCCTGAACGATAGAAAGTAATAAACAGTCTATAACGTAATGTGACGTTGCAAACTTCTTTGATGATTGTTTCATGAATAATTAATTTATCATAACATAGCATTTTTTACGAGCTTAAGTAATAAGAGTTTGAATTCTTAAGATCATTAACGGCCTTTGAAGGAATATAAATGGAACTTGACCAAGGACCTCACAATTTTACCTCACTAACTATTGAAACTTTTTATGAAGTTTTTTTGTAACCAGTAAGATCACTAAAAGTCTCATTGTCACATTGTATTTAAAAAATGACAATGACAAATTATAAGCATGGGTATTTACTGAAATCTGTTCCCCGTTTTTTGAACTCCCGCTTTTTAGAGATTTAATACTAGTACCTACAATGTATACACACGTATTATGAACAGCCTCGAATTTCATTCCCTACAAACATTTGCAGAAATACATACGACATTACATTCATGTATATGAGGGTCTAGGTAAATGAAAAAATAATACACAAAAACCTTTTACACAAACTCATTCTTTACTATATTCATTCATAGTTTTAATAAACTATAATGAATTAAATGGTTCAAGAAGGTCGCCATCGCAAGAATATATTTTACGAAGAAGAATTTTTTTCAGTTTATTTAACTACTTTAGGTAAAAACGTTTTAGATAATAGGACCAAAAGAATTTTGATTTTTCTTGTTGTAAAAATCATTATGACTGCAAATTTTACTCTTGTCCAAGAACTTAAAGGTAACTCTGTCTATGTTGACATCAGTTCATTGATACTATTAGGTGCAATTTTTAACCGACTTCCTAAAGGAGGAGGTTCTCAATTTGATTGGTATTTTTTTATCATGTATGTACATTACACTGATTACTCTGTCAATTGTGGACCGATTTAAAAAAATTTTTTAACACTGAAGTTTAGCAAGTAATACGGGACCAGACAACAACACCACTTTAAAACCCCAGACATGGTAAACCGAACGTGGAAGGTTAAGTAGAAACGACCAATAGAAATGAGAGGTGTTCAACCAATAATTATCAAGAACATCAGGAATCTTAATTTTGTTTTCGATAAACTTGACCATCACCTCAATATAGCTAGGTAGTTTAATCCAGTTAAGCTAAACGGCTTCTTGATATTAAGATACTGGAAAAATGACTTGAGAGAGACAAATCTATTCAAATAAATAAAATTAGAGTGTCTGTCCGCTGAACCACGCGGGTAACACCTGGGGGTTCAGCTAGTACGTAATAAATGGACACAGTCGCCTGTACCTTTATTTCGTCTGAATCGCTCTGCTTATCTCTTCGTTACACTTCAGGACCTAGCGTATTAAATACTAGCTGAACCCCGCGGTTATTGTTGTACCGCGAGTCACGCCGCGGGATAAAGTTAGTCTAAAAAAAGTAGCCTAAGTTACTCCCTGGATCATCAGCTGCCAGTGAAAGTCCCGTCAAAATTGGTCCAGCCGTTCCAGAGATTACCCGGAACAGACAGACAAAAAAAATTTAACTACATTTTTGGTAAATGTACCGGGTATACATACATATGCATTTAGTAAAAAGCGGTTATTTTAATATTACAAACAGACACTCCAATTTTATTTATTTGTATAGATCATTTAAAATTACATGCATTGTTTATTATTTTAAGCCTATTCAGGCTACAATCTTCCTCATCTATTTATGGGATTGCGCATAATTTTACGTCGGAATTGAGCCACAGTTTGTCCATGACTAATGGTTATGGCCGAGTTCTGTTAACCCTTCTTGTCTGATCTTTGAATATTCTGCTATTAATCATTTCTGCTATTAATGTTAAACAAAAAACCACTGTCATTCTATTGACACATTATTGGGATGTTATTGACATCATAAGATGCCAACATTTATCTTATATATAAAATTCTCGTGTCACAGTTTTCGTTCCCATACTCCTCCGAAACGGCTTGACCGATTCTCATGAAATTTTGTGAGCATATTGTTTAGGTCTGAGAATCGGCCAACATCTATTTTTCATCCCCCTAAATGGTAAGGGTGACCCATCCTTAAAAAAAATTATGGCAAAACGACGTTTGCCGGGGCAGCTAGTGGATTCTAAAAAAATGTGGAATGCAATGCGCTGATGATGATGAACAGAGCAAGAGTCTTTCGACGACAGTCCATCGGTAGTCTCTGGATACAATGTGAAAATGCAAAATTAGGGCGCGGTGCACTAGCAACTCGCTGCAACCCTTCAATCGTCTGTCAAACCTTCAATCATCTGTCGGTAGCTACCCCATGTAGAAAAGATAGCTCACCCCGCTATTTTGTAAGTATTAACTGATTTAAAACAGTTTTTCTACATCATAGAAGATTAAGCCAACGTGCATTAAACTTGAATGAAAAATAATAAAATACATAGGTACTTAAACCTCATGATCCCGAACAAAGGTCAAATAACATTATTTGCGGTATTATTTGAAACCACAAATATGTATATTGTATGTATTGCCTTCGCGTAAAAAAAAAACTCCGTTTATAAAATAAAGTTAAGTCGTATGGTTGTACCTAGACTCAAAGCCCCAACCTATTTTAGGAAAAAGGCTCGGTTTAAGAACTATGTAATAACTAGCTTTCGCCCGCGGTTACGCATTTAATAAAAAGTATCCTCAAACACCTCCAAGAATATGTGTACAAGGATTCATGATTAGTGTGATGTATATGGCTAGTAACAAAAACAGTTATAAGAAATCGAATAAAAGATTATATTTGCGCCACAAAGCCAGCTCATCTATACAAATAAATAAAATTGGAGTGTCTGTTTGTAATATTAAAATAACGGCTTTTTAATCAATGCATATGTATGTATACACGATACATATACCAAAAATGTAGTTTAAAATTTTTTTGTCTGTCTGTCTGTCTGTCTGTTTGTTCCGGGTAATCTCTGGAACGGCTGGACGGATTTTGACGGGACTTTCACTGGCAGGTAGCTGATGACCCGGGGAGTAACTTAGGCTAATTTTTTTAGACTAACTTTGTCGCGCGGCGTTACTCGCGGTACAAAAGTAACCGCGGGTAACACCGCGAGGTTCAGCTAGTTAATAATAAAAATAAATGATGATGACATCACAAATCCACCCAAATGGTATAGGTAATAATACAATGTCAATAATCGTTTTGTGAACGTTATGCTAAAGACGTAAGAAGGACACTATTCATTAGTAATCGCTGAAGCTATATTTGTCGAAACATTAAAATGTGTAAAATAACACCTATTAATGGACGAAGTACGCAGTGTTACGTAATTAGCGTTACTTTTGGTCCTTGACACTTCATTGAGTGTAAATACGGTGCTTCCTTTACATTTATATATGTGTAATGAGTAAATAATATATTTTATATCATCATGAGCTTATCGCAGTTCACTGCTACATATAAGTCTCTCAATTTTTTCCCTTTTTTATACGTCTCTCAAGTTTTTATGTAGTCTATTGTTTCATAGAGAACTGTACAGAAAGTTCTCTTAAAACTTGTCTACAGAGGTGGGCATGCTCCAATATATTAAATTATATCTACATCTTTTCATTAATATTATCATTAATTTCATTATATTAATATTTTCATTCTCTCTTGATCTCCAATTTATTTCCTAAGAGGATTTGTAATGTTGCTATTATGCTACTATGACATGGTTAGATGCAGTGTAATGCATTGCGCAAAATTAATTGTCTAAACAATTTTAGATTATTAACCTTAGCCTTTGTAGTGTCTGTTTTGGGTATCAAGATTGTTTAGTAAGGAATGACTACTAAAACTATTATACCATAGAAGGATACGTATTAATAAAACATATTACTATATAAATTCAACAATTAAGTTTTCGCTGCCCCGGTCGTATAATTGGGAATTTATAAAACATTAATATCCATATCATATAAAGGTAACACCATCGATATCCAAGGTTATTAGTTTGTATGTCAAGGGTTTGTTCCTACATACCTACACTTATTATACCCATAACAAACAACCTCCTTATTTTGTTTTTAAAGGTACGTTACATATACCGGTATTATAAACTGAGTTTCTTAGGCTTAGCCAGTCCATTTTGTATCTATAATATATATATCCATATCTATAATATTTAAATATTGTCAAAATTTCAATGACGATAAATCTCCTGAACCATACTCATCATCTTCCTAGCCTTTACGAGTATTATTCCCAAGATTATTTGGGGTTGACTACTAGTTCAACCGGTTTTACCCGAATATCAGTTTTCCACGGAGGGTGAACTAAATTCGAAGATTGAACTAGTCAGTATATTTGAAGGCGCTGACTTCTCAATATCGATTGCCATAGATGTTCATGACAAACGGGCCCGACGGCTTAACGTGCTCTCTGAGGCACGGGCGGGAAACACCGCCATCTTCCATCCTCCTGATGCATTCTAATATTATAAATTCGAAAGTAATTTTGTCTGCTAAGATTTCACGGCTAAACCGCTCTGTACCGAATCAATTAAATTTGGCATAGAGCTACTTTGATTATTTAGGAAGGACATAAGAGTAGCCTCTTTAACACGATAACTGACATTCACGCGGGCGGTTCAAAAGCTAGTATTGTATAAAATGTTTTGAGTTTATTCATCAAATTAAATCATGATTCAGTAGTTAAATTCTATTCACTTTGATACAAAACAAACAAATGTAAGAAAATACTTGCCAGTCATTGACTCTATTTCATAGAGCAAAATCTGTACATAACAGTATACTTGATAAATAATTGTATGAAATAATTCTGAATTTAAATTTAGAATGCTAAAAAGTGCCACTATATCCATCATACCTACTATGTAAAATCACAACTATATGGATATTATATTAATAGATATTCATTGATATTGATACAATTACAATAATTTAAAGTATGTCATAAAATTCAAATCAATATGTAAAGAAAAATTAAACTAAAACAGTTTTCGTACTTTATAATAACCCACCCTGCGTTATTCCCGGCGCAAAAGTGCTAAGTACCCGCTGAAAGGATGATGGAAACTTGAAAGTTCGCAACGCGGGAGTCATATGGATATTGTATTATCTAAAATAATGTTATTATAGTTAATCAAAAACTGGTATTTTTAATACATTTATAATGACTTCGAAAGCTACGAAATGATTAAAAAGTGATTGAAAATTGTTTATGTGATGTTTATAATCAAGTGTTAATGTTTGATTTTCTTTTTGGACAGATGGCGAATACGTGTTGGTGGTATTACTTCAGCAAGTTTACGGAATTCGGAGACACGCTTTTCTTCGTGCTGCGTAAGAAAAACGAGCACGTGTCTAACCTCCACGTTATACACCACGGTATCATGCCCATGTCGGTTTGGTTCGGACTTAAATTTGCTCCAGGTTAGTAAATTAGACCCGTTATGTGAATAAGTAAATTCCCTTTTGACTTGCCATGTTTTTTTGGGTCAAATCCGTCTCACACGCCCACCACTGTAACTCTTGTACACCAAGAAAAAAACATACTCGGGAAATCGCAGGAAAAATTAAACTGTCCTGGAACGAGTAACGAAAAGCCTAAATAGCCCAATGTCTTTAAAAATGATTTTCTAATTAAAATCTCACTAACATTTCGCAGCACTGACTTGCATATTGAACCTGGAACTAAACTATTGGTATATAAATCTATATTTCTATTCTTCACGGTTTGTCAATAATGTTTTGGAAGTTTTAGCGTCTAAACTTACATAATTTTTGTGACCATTCTTAATCTTAAAGTGTAATTTGCACTGCAGTCTAATCAAAGAATAAAATAATTAACCCAGAAACCTATAAAAGGTGATAAAATGTAATCGTCTTTAAAAGTCAATACATTTTTACCAATTTAGGGTAATTACAATACGTTATTGACCTATACTATCAGGGAAAGCAAGTTATGTTTATCGAAATGTCATGTGAACTCAGGTCGCGCTGAAGTAACTTAAATCTCCTTTTACGAATCGCGGAAACTACACTTTATTATATTTTCCGCGTTTAAAATGTCCAGCGACCTTAACATTGTTTAATCAGTATAGGAAAGGACATCCTAAACATACAAACAGTGGCTTCTATGTTTGTTTATATTATATCATTATATTTTACTAAAGAGCTTACGCATACACACGCAAACTACATACTGATAGAAGGACACATCGAATGAATCAGTGTCGATGTGTTTTTAAAGAAATTGCTTTAAAATAGTGTGTCAAATCATATGTGACGTAAAAAATTGTGTAGGTTAATCATAATATAAGTGTCTTGGTTTCATATTTTATGGTAACATATTTCAATATTTGGCTCACTTATTATCGTCTGATCAATTTGGCTAAGTAGGTGTTTTTCCACAAAACGTGTCACTCAAGATCAGCAAACAAATTTGATAAAAATAGTGTTTGTTCAGTAAATTATAGTTTTATTTTTGACTACTGTGTTCGATCCCAAATCGACTATTTTTTTAATGTAGTATTAGCTGTAATGTTGAAATAACAACAATGTGTGATTGTCTTTTGGCAAATGTCAAAGTGACACTTTTGTTAATAATGGCAAGTCATGGCACTGTTAGAAAAAATCGACAAAAGACAGTCATGTATATTTGAAGCGGTCCGTGATTTGATTAAATTCATAACCTTTTTTATGTATCCGGATCGATTATTAAGTACTAGCTGACCCACGCAACCTCGTTTGCGTCTCCTACTGCCCGTAGCGTGATAATTTTACCCCGCTTTTGAAACGTTCTTCATTGGTGTTCCGCTCCCATTGGTCTTAGCGTGATGATATATAGCCTACAACCTTCCTCGATAAATGTACTATCCAACACTGAAATAATTTTTCAAATCGGTCCAGCCGTTCCTGAGATTAGCGCGTTCATACAAATAAACAAACTCTTCAGCATATTAGTATAGATGTACTCGTTGTACCTGTTGCACTCAGTGAAATCGGTGCACCGTTGCACCGTTGCTCGCAGTGACAGAATGAAAAGTAAATCAATAAAAGATGGAAAATGATTGTAGCCACAAATTATTTTGAACAGATTAAACATTTTCGGGGTCGATTTCGTGATAAAGCTATTTGCCTCACTAATAACCAAAAGTAATATTACTATACCAGAATACCACCTCTTCTCGCTTCTTCGTTCAATGAACATTTCGAACTTATGTTCTTATGTGCAAGTTATTATATATTTGTCAGGTCGATAATTGAGGTTATTTTAAAAGTAAATACAGTCATATATACACAGAACAAATAGAAATGCCTTCGACGTAATTTCGTAAGTAATCTGTTATCTCTGTTACGTACACATAAACAATTAATAATATTATACACAAATAACTAAGTCTATTCTAATTCGTCCAAGGGATTTAATGAATGTAATATTAAACTACAACCTTATGCTCTTAGCATTAGGTAGAGTTTTACTTGAATTTTGTGTTTAGAGGTGGATCTTCTTCGTCTTTAAGACCCACCCACTCGTAGAAATGTGGTCCTGTCTATTAAAATAATAAAATTTACAAAATATCTATAAGAAATAGTTCTTACTTTTAAATTAATTTTAACAACTTTTTTTTATATAAAAGTCGCTGTCTTAGAAATGGATTGAATGATATTGTACTAGTTTCTTGTTAATTTAAACGTAAGACATTGTTTTGTCAAATCATAAGTACATTTTGTACATCTAATTTAGGAGTTTGACGTTTCATACTTATTAACACGACACAACGTAATACACGTCATAATCTCAATAATCAGGCGCTACTTTTGGGCCGCCTATTCCATAAAAAAAATCTCTGGAACCCTGGAATTAACAGTAATTATGAGGTTATTTTTATCTTATCACAAGATGTACATTCTTAATGTAAAAATGCGAAAACCAAAAATACATACATCAGACTGACGTTTTTTTAGACGTCAAATATTCTTCAATCTGTCAGAATTCTCTTATGCTAGCTCCTCGATTAGATGGACTATAACATCGGACGGCCTGAAAATGTTAATCTTCAAAATATGTTTTTAGACTTCATCAAAAAGCTTTCCAAAAAAAGTGCAAAAAAAAATTTATTTTGCAGTCGGTTAAAAATCATAATATAAAACAAATCAACTCTTTCTACTTAAGAAAAACTTAAACCAATATCACGGACCCTTAAAATTCTACGGTATCGAATGCATTATACATATTTGGGCACACCCCCATGTCTTACACTTAATCTGTTCGGAAACTAAATCGTAATATTCACGCAGAATGCAGTTCATTGCGTATTCTTGTGGAAACAATGTAGTTAGTAGTCAAATTTAATACGCAATGTATGATTGTTTTATTGTTTTGTCCCGTTAAAAGTAAAACGCGAATGCAACCGTTCAGTTGATGCCAGCAGACAAAATAGAGGTATTTGGACTTATTACGCGGCGCGCCTGCCCCGGCTACATAGTACTTCTACCTATATTTTCTGTTCTGTGAACATACGTCATTAATCATTTGATATAAATAAAATAAACTTGTTTAAGTATTGACACACACGTACATGAATTATTGATTTTACGAAGGCTATCTAAGTTAAATGATCTTTTTGTTTATTTACGATTTATTTACCTAAAGTCATAAAATATATGTGCAAAGGTACTAGAATTTTCCATAATGACTTCCTGAGTGCCGACAGATTCCAAACATTAAACAATGTCAATAAAGAAGCTAAATTTCAAACTTGTTTTGACTGATGAACTAACGTAGATAAAAACCCTCACAATTGGAACCTGCTAATTTCTCATATGTTTATTTCGTTTCTACTTATTTACGTATTTAATGTAAAAGTACATACAGAAAAAAAAACGGTAATCGCTTACCATCAGCGATACGTCTGCTCGTTTGCCCCCTATTTCATAAAAATAATACTATGTTTTAGTTTAAAGCTGACAAAATAAATTATAAAATAATCCTACTAATATTATAAATGCGAAAGTTTGTAAGGATGGATGGATGTTTGTTACTCTTTCACGCAAAAACTACTGAACGGATTTGGATGAAACTTTACAGTAATATAGCTTATACATCAGAATAACACATAGGCTACTATTTGCCGCGATAACCGACATATACGCGGGCGGAGCCGCGGGCAACAACTAGTGTAAAATAAATTAGAAACCTGTATTAAATATTTTTATAAAATTTTACACCTCTATATTACTTACTTGAATAAGTTATGTAGAGGTGAATCAAACAGAAGGAATTAGAAAGAATAAATTTACCTGCCACTTTACCTGTTAGGTAAAGTAGGAATAAATTCATATAAAAACTAAAAATTTACAAAAATGCAAAGAATTAACAACATACCTACTGTAATAAATAACAATGTAAATATAGCAATTATTACTTCAAAATATTTATAAATGCCAAAACAAACGCTAAGGGATGTGTTACATTTTACGTTTGAATATTTAAAATGCATAATGTATTATATAGGCAATTTTATCTTAAACAATAAATCACAATAAATCTTAAACAGTATACGACTGAAATCCGATTATTTAAGTCGATTTTTTTCATATCTTTTACCAAAATAAACACTGCATCAGACACTTTAATTACAGACAGGTAATTTATAGCTGTGAAAGAACCCCTTTTTTATTAACAACAATACATTCAGTTAGAACATTATTACTCCCTACCCTTTTCCCATACGACAATCATGTTTTTTTTTGCCGTTTTTATAGTTGATGGTACGGAATCCTTCGTGCGTGAGTCCGTCACGCACTTGGCCGTTTTTTAGATACGTAGCCAATTTTAACACTTAAAATCGGTGTTTATTAATAACAACCCCGCTGACAATATTGACACCCCACCACTGTGCGACTTTCATAAACCTTTTGTCTCGTACAGTTAAAGTGCGGAACAAATGAGACGACTACGATAAATGACGCTTTGCATAATATATCTGTTGTTTTAAGTTTCGTACTCACTGTAACTTTTTTTTATGATAAAGATGATTAAAATATACTTTCTTTGAAGTAACAAATAAGTACACTAGTGTAATTGGCAGTGGCAGTCCTCTATGGCTTTTATCATGGAGAGTGTTCTGAAGAGCTCTTCCAACTAGTCCCTCCCTCTCCCTTCTTCCACAGGACAACACGTGCCGGTCTTGGAAGTCACCACTGTAGAGTAGTAGACATACGTTCTCGAACTCATCGCTTCGGTTCTTCCTTCCTGTGCCGAGCGGTCACAACCTGGAACTCACTACCGGCATACGTGTTTCCTTCCCACTATGATCCCGGGTCCTTTAAGCGGGGCGTGAAAAATCATCTTACCAAGCCGCCATAGTACGGGTCACCATGCTGCTTTGTGATTATTCGCAATGTGGATGGTGACCACCACTCTTGGATTCTACCCATGCTTTCCATCAGGCAGGGCAGAGTCATTTTGGCAGCTCACTATAAAAAAAATATATAAATATTTCTAAAATCTATTAATATGAACGTATATTTTGTAACATAAGATAATTTAGACACTATTTCATTAAAACTTGCGTTGTATAGAGTACCTATGAAATGTGTAACTAAATACGTTTTTCTGCCGATTTAGGACACCATAAAAGAAAATGACGTATTTTTTGTGAATTCGCTTCGATTAACGTAACTTTGTTCATGTATTTATACTTTTAGTTTAACAATTTTCTGTGATTAGAATCATGAGGTGTCACGTGCTCGTTCACAGAACATGAAAATTAAACTAATAGGTGAGCATACCAACATACGACGAAGCTCCTAACTGCTTAAAAAGGGTAACCTTTATTAGAAGCAATGTTTTCAACAAAATATGCTATACTGATGTTATAAATCCGAAAGAAACTCTTGTGAGGAAGGACATAGGCTCTTTACCCCGAAAACCGACGCTTTTTTGCTTGCGATGCCAACATGACTCCGCTCTGCCTGATGGAAAGCATGAGCAGAATCCAGTGGTCAACGTCACGAAGTGGTGGTCACTATCCTCAATGCCAATAAGTGACAAGTGATAAGACAGTGCAGCATGGTGATCCACACTATAGCGGCCCAGTGAGATGCTTTTTCACGCCCGCACACAGGGGGGCGGAGCCGCCGGCAAAGCCAGTTAATAGTTATGAATCTTTGAAGGGCTTAATGATAAAAATAACTCTCAATATGGCTTAACGGAATGCCGGTTGTCAATAATTGATATTTAAATGTTAAATTTGAAGGTTAAGGACGCTATGATACGGGTATATTGTTTTGACCGTAATTTACATAAGCAGTAAATAAAATCATTTGTGAATACATACAACATTCTAAATCGTCTTTCCGCTATTTAAATATGTTTTTTTATTATTATATGCAATGTAAATAAAAACCCAATAAAATGTTTTATTAATTACATTAGTTAGTATCGGAAATTAGATTGTGAATGTTTTCGTTAGTACAAGGAAAGCCTGCAGTTACCTTGTCTTAGTACAAAATATAAAAGAATATTCCGGCTAGACTTAAATAATTCAATTAAATACTTAAATAGTATTCGGTATCTATGCGAACACAATCAGACGAAAGTTGAATTTTCATGTACGAAAGCTTTCTTATATATCATTCATCATCATCAGCCAATTGAAGACAACCTCCTTTTTAACCCAACCAAATTCAAAAAAGGAGGAGGTTCCCAATTCGACTGTATTTTTTTTACCTCAAAACTTTCGACCGGGTGAACCGATTTTGATAATTCTTTTTTTTATTTGTAAGCTGTTGCTTCCTGTGTGGTTCCATTTCTTTTAATTTTTTTTTTGTAAAATGTTTTATTATCTTATACACCGTAACGAAATTAATCATAAGTAAATTGAAAAAGTTGGAAATAAAAAAAAATATTATATTTTGCTGTTGTATATCACAAATTGTACAAATAATGAATTTCCAGTAAAACACTTCAATTGAGAATTCTCACTGTGTATTTGCACCGAAGGCGTAGTGGTTTAAGCGGTCGCCACGCCTCTACCGCGCTGAGTGTTGTGGGTTCAAACCCCACATGGGACAACGCTTTGTGCGATCCACAAATACTTGGCCTGAGTCTGGATGTTCTCTGTGTACCTGTCTAAAGTCCTCGCGACAGATGAAATATTGCTTGCGTTGTATTTAAATAAAACACAGTTATTATTTACACAAGGTACCTACCTAAAGTATGTATAGGTATACATACTTTATTAACTAGTTATATGTTTGATCCAGGTGGTCACAGCACGTTCTTCGCGCTACTTAACACTTTCGTGCACATCGTGATGTATTTCTACTACATGGTATCTGCAATGGGCCCCAAATATCAAAAGTACATTTGGTGGAAGAAATATCTCACCGCCTTCCAGATGGTAAGTACTCAGAGACAAAAACATACAAACAGAAAAAGACGCCTGTTACCAACATTACCACCTTTGCCAGTGTTTTAGTCCCGAGTAATGGCTGGCAAACCTATTGCCGCTAATCGGGATGTTTGGTTTGCCAAAAAAATCATAATTAAAATGAACTTGCTTTCAATATTTCAATGAATGTGAAATACTGCACAATATTGAACTCAACCGTTTAAATCGTACTTTTAATTAAATATTACGTATTTTAGGTTTATTAAGATCCTCTATATCTATACAACATGACGGGACTTTCGCTGGTAGATAGCTGATGATATAAGGAGTAACCGAGGCTACTTTTTTTAGATAAGCTTCGCCCCGCGGCCTTACCCGCGGTACGTCATTTACCGCGGGTAACACCGCGCGGAACTACTAGACTTTACTAACAATTTGAGACGGTATCCACAATAGGCAGTGGCATAAGCCACACACTCACTGCCGAATCAGTAAATTTTCAGTATTTTCTAAAGATTTCGAACCAAATAAAACAGTTTAAAAACATGAATTAATTAAATTATAATTTCCCATAGGTCCAGTTCGTGCTCATCTTCACCCACCAGCTGCAAGTATTATTCCGTCCGACGTGCGAATACCCCCGCGTCTTCGTCTACTGGATTGCGATGCACGGATTCTTATTCCTCTTCCTATTCAGCGATTTCTACAAGGCTAGGTACTCAAAGTCCAAGGGAACGGCCCTGAGGAATGGACTTTGTATGGTAAGTAATGCAAAACTACCATTAGGTGTACAGGAAAAGCTAATAAATATATCATTTAAGTGTATTAACACGTTTAGCTTTATAGCAGATAAGCACGTTTTGCTTAATTCCGATAGTTTGCCGCTACTTAAATATTTCTAATATGCTCATAAATAGTTATTGAAATAAATGCTTTCTCTGAACTTCTGCGCATCACAGAGTATCGTACAAATTTGTCTTGTCCGACTAAGAAAGTAACTAAAGCATATCTATCACAATAAATTTTGAGATTTGCTTTATTACAGCAATAACGTAGCGAGGAGATTGCAGGTATCTTGTAATAGTACTTTTTCTAAATAGAACCAGAATTATTACGATTTATTTTTGCCTGATTCTAACTAGACTGCGGACGATTTTACACATCACAACCACATTCGAATAATATTGGCAAGGACATTATTTATTTAACATTAGTATTATATCATCAATCATCATGTTAACGATTATCATACTTTGGAGTGTCAGACAAATAAATTTGTTCGAATGATCAACGATGTAAAAGTAATGAATGTACACAATTCTTCTATAATTTTAACATCGCTGATTCGCTTTTGTTATCTGAGTACTTACATTCAAAAAGGAATAAAAACATCATTATATTTAGTATTGGCATATCATTAGGTATACATTAAATAACCACCTTATAATACGTATACGTTTTAACAAAAACATACCTACAATTACAGCATCAGTGCTATTTGTTTAGCACTTAGGTGTCGTACTGATCTTTGGAATGTTCTCCTCAACGTCGTTTGAAGTTCACGAGAACATTGACTTACGTGGCTAAGACCCGTGATAATGTTTGTGTTAGTTGATTATGCTAATTTTGTTTGTAGACTCCTGTGCTTCCAGATTCCCACCAATATATTTATTTTTGTAATAGAACTAACATTTCAACAACTGCCTTGTGTTGTCTTTGCTACAAGAAATAATAATTATTTTGTGCCTAAAAGCAGCACAATATTTTGCTACATAACTTTACTAACGTCATCTTTCTACTTACTATAACTTAGAGTTAGATAGAGTTAGGGTCTGTTTCACAAAGTCTGAATAAAGTATTGGTTAACTATTTGACAAATAAATTATTTGGCACGTAAAAGTCCCTGTTATAATAGTTTGCGTTTCACAATCGTCTAACCGTTAAGTTTATGTGTCAGTTTATTACTTGTGAGTTAGAACTGGCAACGTCGCATTTTGATGTTTCAGTTTACGAAATTTAATGAACATAAAATATTTTTTGATTAAATCAATCTCAAAATTATGTTGAATGCATTTTTTATGCATTATTTTGTGATACGTAAGAATTATATATATTTTATATGCAGTTTACAACGATTTTATTGATACAAATGAGCAGTTTCTATAAATCGGTATTTTTATGTGAAACGAAACGTGAGGCAAATGTCACAGAAAAAACAACACTTGCCTTATCTTTGGGTTGTTTGATTTCATTGGTTGTAGTTTTCTAATTAGCTTTTAACATTATTTAATTCCTCATCATTCAATCTCCATGTGATTAGAACGTTGTCGAAACACTGGATCTCTTCGTGGTTCCGTTAAACGATCAAAAAAGTCATCTAATTCGTCGTCAAGGGCATTAAATAGATCCATTATTAATATTTTTCGTTTTCAAAAGACACAAAAATGATCTCCTGTTTTGAAAATGATCTGTCAAGTAACATATTCATCAAATAATTTCCTTATTTGACAGATGATCTAACCTATAATTTACTTAGCACTTTAACTACCAGTTAAGCTTATTTGAAGATTGTGAAACGCCAACGATGATTTTATTTGTCAGTTAAGTGGCAAGTAGCTTATTCAGGACTTTACTTGGACATTGTGAAACAGACCCTTAGAGTCGAAACCAGTGCCACACAAACCGTTCTCCAAAATAACCTAAATTTAGAATACTATTGTGGAAAACATGATTTAGTAATGTTAATAAAAAGTATAATTTTCAAGGTAGTAGGGCCACGCTGATTTTAGCACAAAAGGGCCGGCTCTGCCCTCGCACTGCCCTCGTACAGAAAATCAACGTAAAATGTCAGAGTTCGTGCTGTCGTTTTTCGTTTCACCAACGAAAAACGATGATGGAATGGCCAATGGCCCAATGATGCAGAAGCATCACTAGCTCTGCATATCATAGTGTAGGTCACCATGCTGCATTGTCTGCATCCGCAATGAGTGTGGTGACCACTACTCTTGGATTCTTCTTATGCTTTCCATCAGGCAGAGTAAAGTCATTTTGGCAGGGCTATTTATCAAAAAAAATGTAATGGTCTTGGAGGTAATAAATAAAGACTAGATAATATGACGATGATGAATGTTAATATCGAGTTATGTTTACAGACGGTTATGGATGAGAGCAGCACCGCTCTAAACGGCAAGAACGGCTACAAGCAGGAGGTGGACTCCGAGGTGCCGAACTCGTACGCGTCGTCGGGAGCCGATGCGTTTGTGCGCAGGCGGCCTGTGTCATAGTGCCAGGTACCCTCGCCCAGTGCACGCAACTGTATTATAACCTTTCAAAGACCATCTCGAACCTTCCGCGTTAGTGTCCATCCGATGTGACCCGAGTGAGAAACTGAGTCAGTGCAAGTGCTGGCAGAACTCGCTCACCTGCGCCGGAACGATTGTTGCCTCGACAATGTTTCAGACTACGATGAACTTTGATGATAAACCTTATTACTTCTTACTATAAAGTTTATTATTGCACAAAGTCACTATTTTTGATCTTGCTTGGATCGTCTAATTGCCTTGTAATTTTTTAAGTACAATATATAGTTTATGAAGATATTCTATAAACAGTTGAAAATGAGCTTCGATCAATGAGAAATCTAGTCGCGTTTTGGCGATTCAATGTTTATCTTTATGAACTGAAGCAAATGTTTGTTAATGCAATAAACGCTGAGTGCGGTTAGGTCACGTTGGTTGTGACATTTGAAATGATGGTACATTCAAGATAGGCGAAAGTGAGATGGGCATTTTTGTATTATGTATATACTTTAATATTATTTTAAAGTTAACATAGTTATGGTACCATGTGTAACTAGGTGTATTAAAGGTTAACGGATTTTTGTAAATATATTTTTATTGTTAGACGCTAAAATAAAGTGTAATTATGTTACCATACTATTTTAAGGTATAAAGTGTGGTTTTACTAACAGCGTTTCTGTTTCTCTCATGCCCTGTGCTCAAGTATTCCATCATTACTTTCACGTGTAATTTTACAGTATATTGTTGATGAATGCGAAAATGAACAAATTAAATGTAAATTGTGGTTTTGCACAATGCATTTTTGTAAACTTTGAAAGTGTTAACATCTCATATCGTTTCGGTACGAGACTGTGCAAACTGAGACGCTTAAATTTTCTAGAAGTATTCGAGGCAAATAAACGAGCATTTCGCTGTAGAATATAGTATAAATGAAATACGTGTGTGTTTAAATGTTCAAGGTAATAAATAGTAGTTTTACAACATAGCCTATTAAGTAAATAGCGAGTATGTACAGTCTCAGACCGGCCGAGTCATTGCAGTTAAGTTTAAGTATTATTTTCTACCATGTTCAAGTGTTTGGTATCACGTCCTGGTGTTACGATGCTTTAAATGTTGTGCAATGTGGAGTGCCAGTTGCTTAGATCGCAGGCGGGCTCGTCGGCGAGAAACAACAGACCTGCTCAAGTAATTACTGCGAATACACTCTTTTGCAACTTTATTTATTATGTTAATAAAGGATTTTACAATAGATATTTTGTTTTTTAATTATTGGCCAATTGAATTAATGTAAGACTTCAAATTGATAACTTCTGACCTAACCAGTGAACAGTGGCGATTTACTATTAGATTAAACTATAGACTGCACTAACTGTTGACTTGTCCCTAGCATTCAAGCATGCTATGACAAGATGAACATTACTGCAAGCTCCATACCATACATATTAGTATTTTGCTACCCTGTTTCATTAATTTGAGCACAATTGTGCTCAAATTACAAAAGAAGTACGATTCATTTATTCAGAAAACATATTAATAAAAAACATTGTCTTAGGTAACATTTATAAATTACGCACTAACTCTTATAACAACTTTTAGTAATTTAAGTTGTTAAACCTATGTGAATAGAACGACCATTACTCATTAGAACTACGTTTAAAATCCTAAAAGCTCCTATTAAGAGGAGGCTTACGGAAAAAGTGTCACTAAAACCAGTGATAAAATTTAAAACCTAATATAATGATACTTGAACGGACTGGAACCAATAGGCAAAGGTACGACAAAGACCATTTATATAAACTTAACGCCTAAATGAATATATTTCGGCCAAAGTAGCAGAAAATTACTACCTGAGGGGAGCACTAGTCGCGTTGTATGGTTAGTATATCAAGAATAAAGCACTGAAGACATATTGGCTCGTTCATTTCAACCAACGCAATATTCAGGTAATTTCAACGAATGTAATTCATTATGGTCTAAGATCCGACCCTACCTGACCGATCCGACCTGCACCGAGCTGATAATAGAATAAAACTCATTTTAAAATAAATTTCGTATATTATAAAATATATTATAAACAGGTTGTCTAAAAAAATCCTAGATAGAACATTTCTTTTTTGTTTATATTAAAAGTAAAGTAAGTAAAAATAAAACTCCAAGTCAGACTCAGAGTTGCTTAATAATAAGAGTACAATACTACTGAACTTTTAACACCAAATGTAAATATTATCAAATTCTATTCGGTTCGAGGATTAAAAGTAGGTACTTATTAGAGCGGCTAACGTTTAAGTCACAATTATAGAGTTAGTAGGTAGGTACTACGTCAAGGAGTCAAGGACGAAAGTACATACAGTAATAAGTTCTAATATTACCATGGCGCAAAAGTACTATTTGCGAGCAACGTTATTATCAGCATCATAAATAACATAATTTGTAAATGATTGGTCCATTGGGAAATCCAAAGGCACCTACACAAAAGTCGCAATTTACCCAGGCATAGATATCCTTGTCCGTCATGATTGCAGGCACCTACATTTTTAGCAGGTGTTCCACGTGTATTTTAATTTTGTTTTTAAATACTTAATTATATCATGTATTGTATAATGAAGTAGTTATTACCGCATTTTTTTATCGAACGATGTCTTCGTATGTTTGTGAGGTACTTTTTCTAGATTGTACTAATCTACTAAGTCTGTCAAATTAGGGATGCCAACAAATATGTATTGTAAATTGTCTAATAACTGTAAAAATTTTCATTTCAATTTATTACATTTCTCATAACCGTCAATTTGATTATATTATCGTTTTGGTTTTTAAGAACATCAGGTAACCAGGTAGGTACCAGGGCTATGAAACTTCCATACATCTGTCTTAACAAAAAAATTACATAGAAGGCGGTGTCACCCCTCTAAAGAGGTACTCAAACTTTGACCATAATGTACATCCGTACCGATAGGTGGAGCTAGTTGACATAAAAACTTGAAATAAATTAAGTACTTACTTAAAGATACTCACTTTTAATTAATTTAATTTAGTAATTAATTTAATAACTAAAGCATTTTTTTCTGTCAAAACACTATTATTTAATTTTTTCAGTTTGAAAATGTTATTTTGGTGAAACGAAACGTAAATTAGTACTGACAGAAACGTAAACGGTAAACGTTAACTTTCAAAACTTTTCTGTTTCTGGTTTCGTTGTGTTCTGGTGATATACTTGGTATCTATTTTGTGCTCTTTCAACCTTTGACCCTACTTTTTCCTTGGATTCGTGTGATACGATACGTCAACTATTGACCCTACGCTGTGAATACTGAACTTTGCTTGCTTTTGTGATTTGGATTCGACGACACTTTCAAAATGCCGAGAAAGTCAGCTTTTAAGTGATCTTTTGTAATTTTTCGCAGTTCTCTTGTGTAAAACACAAAACAGAAGTTGTAAATTTTGTAATGGATAGCTAAATATTATTTTGAACAGCTGGTGTACAAATGTCAACAGATTACATAAAGGCAAAACAACTTTGTGTAATAATAATGCTACGAAAATACAAGCGTTAAATTATTATAATTATCATAATAAACGGCGAACTTAAGAGATCTAAACTCGTGTTTTATTTAATAAATTTGTCCTTAATCCAAAAACAAGTATAAAATTTATTAGCTCCATCTATCGGGCTAGATGTGATACACGCAGCGCCATCTCTGTGCTTGGGTACTCCCATTTAAATCAATTGAAATCCTTAGTGGCGCATCTATGTCTACTATAGTGTATTATCTATGGTAGGTACTACAGCTGTATTACCTCTTACAGTTAAGAGACATAGTAATTTGATATTACGGATTCCATTCCTGAAGAGTGGGTATTTTATAGATACAGAATAGGACACGTGAAATAAAAGATGTGTAATAATTAGGCGGGCTCCTCACACTTCTGCCGCAGGGGTAGTCTCGGGTATAAGGTGGATTGCCTGCCGTTCAGTATGAGAGTGTACGTCGCGCTAAACACACGTGTTGAGAGTGGCTCTTTTGTGATGCATACTGCAAAAAAAAGAAAAAGGAGACACTGGGTGAAGATGTGGTTATAGAAACGAATTACATATATCACCACTATAATATTAAAAAAATTTGGACATCTAATACACAACGCCATCTAGTCCCAAACTAAGCAGAGCTTGTATATACTTGTAAATACATACATATTTTACATAGAAAATACCCAAACTCCGAAAAAAATATTTGCAGATCACACAAACATTTAGTCCGACTCGAAAATCGAACTCGAGATCTCACGCACTCCAGTTGCGTATGCTACCGCTGCATTCACCAACAAACTGCTTGAGAAGTTGCCCCAATCGCGCTACAGACACGCGGCGACGTAGCAGAGTGGCAAGGATAATCTAGGGAGCTGGGAAGATCTTGCACCCCTGCCGCCCAAGGGCCAATCTAAAAAATTGCCCCTGTTTGCCTGTACACATTACAATTAAGGGTCATCCCCACTCTTACACCCTAAATTGCCCTTGCGGCAGGCGTTTCAGTAGCCTGCCTTAGCTAATATTACGCTAATTAATAAATTTCTAATCGTAAGTGTATAGGAATAATCTACCTATATAGAGTCTATAAGCCTTATGGTGCACCTAGTGTGCAGGTTAGGTTATAGTTATTTTAACGTAACATACATCTACACTTAATCGGACATTGAAGGCCTGAGACTCTTTACTTAACCTAAATACTTACGTTTATTGTTGCATTTTATATAAAGACTACTCAACAAGAAAATGAAAAGCTACTAGTTAATATAGAAGCGTGTTATGTTGTGACGTTTATTATGGACATTCTGGCCGAATCCGTAGAGACGCTAATTTATACCGTCAATCCACCAATCGAAGGCAAAAATGGAATGAACAACGCATTAACGCCGTCAATAAATTAAGCAGGTATGTCAACATTAGCAGCTCACATTAGCTATGTATGTAGGTATGTACTAATATCTGGTCTGTGATTTTACATTGCATGTTTATTGAGTTAATCAAATATAGACGATATGCTTAGAAAACTAAACGCACTTGCTATCTCTATCCAATTATTTTTTTTGCTATGTAAATTAGATTTAAGAATACTACTGTTTTATAAGAATAGCATGCAAGTAAAAAAGGTCAGGGAATAAAGGCTTTTATTATTATTATTATTATATATGGAAGTCCTTTGCAAAATAAAATCTCTTCAATAATACTGTCATCAGCTTCAAAGCGCACAAACCTTTAAAGACTGTAAATTAATAAGTTTTGTATGAAGCTCTGAAAAATCTATTAATAATCAATCATAAAATAAATAAAATACTGATAATTTTTCTAAAAACTTTATTTCTCGCAAAAAAAAATTGGCAACCCTATCCATACCTAACAGTGATAGAAATTAATCTTCATGTGATGGTTATAGCACAGAATAACTAATATTGATTCTTACTGTACAATTGAGATTTTCTTTCTTTTTATTTCAATTTTAATATTTTGGGTCTTCTGATACATACCGCAAGTAGTTGAGTTGAGTCGAAAACAATGAAAGAATTTATTTTACTAACGGGCCAAGGCATCATTTCGGTTCAGCTCAGCCATATGTGCCGAAGCAATGCTCTCAGACGAATTTAAGAATTCAATCTTAGGTTCTACCAGTCAAAAGTCATTTACGACCGAGTTTAACGGATTTGGCGCCTTATATCTCTGGTGTATTACCTCAATCTATAAACATTTAAGGCGTTAAACTAAATCAATAAAAGCGACCATTTTACATTTAAACTAAATTAACATTATTTAGTAAGCTATACATAACATTGAACAATATTTTAAGTGTAGTAGTGTAGTTCCGTGTACCCACAAGGTTGGTAAATAGACAATATTCATTACCGGACATGCCTTCATCTCCATCAAGAAAATATTTTACTGTTTGTTGACGCATCACTTAATTCATTTGGAAAAGAATGATTGATCACGTTCAAGATTGGAAGATTTAATTTATTGTGAAGACTAGCTTTGCTGTGTGTCATAAATCTCCATAAGAAGAAATAAGAATCAAAGTATCTCCATGCCCAATTTAATTAAAATTGGTTTAGACGTTTGGTTTTGAAAGCTTAACAGACAGACAGGGTTAAATTCGCATTTATATTAGGTTTAGTTTTTGTTATTTGTTATTTGCTTGCACAGACAAACAGACAAAAATTCAAAAAAAAATGTTTGGGTTCTATTGCGTTCATAAAGCAACTATAAAATAGTTTTACAGATAGATTTTCCACTTACAGACAGCGACTAGTTACGATTTTTTTATTACATGTATTGATGATGATGATAAACGTGCTAGTGGAAACAGACGAATATTCATACATCATTTATAACTTATGCGACATAAACATGACATAACTGGCGTATGATTACTCGATAATAACAGCTATTGGTTTTACCTAATGCGGAGCAGTTAGCGACTTAATTCGAGAAAATTTTAAACATGCTGTACACTCCCTTCTACTTTCATATTTAACACTCGCTGCAAAAAGTGGGGTGTTATAAGTTTGACGTCGATGTCTGTCTGTGGCATCGTAGCTCTCAAGCAGATGGACCGTTTTCGATGAGGTTTTTTCATCTGAAAGCCAGTTTCCTTGCGGTCTTAGCTATGTTTGGATAATATCGGACCAGTAGTGTAAGAGTATCAGCTCTTTTCCAAAATGATTTAAGGCATTTTTGGCAAATGATTACTCGATTAAAATGCTAGTATAGGGTCTTTTTTAATTTTTACCCGACTACGGTAAAGCCAAAGGAGGGTTATGATTTTGCCTGGCTATGTATGTATGTATGTTCATTTGTTCCCTCATAGCTCCTTAACTACTTATCAGAACTGGCCAAATGAGGTGTCATTAGAAGCGTCATGATCGTCTGCTAGTTATAGACTATATGACGAGTCACAGAAACTAATGTGGCGCCCTCTAGCAGACATAAAGTATTGTATTGAAAAAATATTTTAGAAAATTATGTCGTGTTTGGTATCATTGGAAAGGGCGTTACTTGTAGATTTCAAAACTATATATATTACTAGCTGTCCCGGCAAACGTCGTTTTGCCATAACTACTAATAAATTAAAAATTAATTAAAAAAACATTGTCCAGCGGACAAAATTGTGAATCTAAACCATTCCCAGATCCCCTTGAATACACACAAAAAATTTCATCAAAATCGGTCCAGTCGTTTGAGAGTAGTTCAGTGACATACATACTCACAGAAGAATTATTTATATAAAGATTAGCATTTTCTCGTGACTTTGCCGTATTTATTCGATAATTGTGATATTTATATGGTACCTATTTAAAATATACTTTGCAAAGAAATTAATATTATAAAGGCACCAAAACATTTTAAATAAAAAAAAAGTAAAAACAAAAACCCAACTACGACGCTGAAAAAGCATTAAACAAGTTTCAAAAGTCGTAGTCACGCGTTGGTAAAATGTGATATGGTACATTACACTTCATGGACTACGGCTTTTGAAACTTAGTATCATGCTTTTTCAGCGTCGTTTTTTGTCGTCGTTGGGTTTGAGTTTTTTTTTTATTTTTTTACATTTAGCTTGTTAGTACTTTTCTTCCATAATATTATTTTGTAATAATGGAATTCAAACTGATTTAACCCTTAATTCGATAGTGTACAATATACTGAACATCAACTTTGAAAAAATAATACAGCATTATTTTATTTTATTTTATCATTTATTTTGATTCTAATAGTTTCTTTGTAAACTAATGTTATATACATAAAATTACGAACAAGATGCGCGACTTCATAGCTGGTTAGTCCGCTCCGTTAGACCGCTCTCGGTAAGTCCCGATTTATTTGTAATTTTATTATGCAATTATTACTCATTACTTCTCAATATATTTTATAAAACCTGAGATTATGTTTACACAGATTAAAATTATTACAGCTATTATAGATTTTTCGTAATATTCAATGAAATTCGCGTGTCTAGTATATTACCCATTGCCAAGTACCTACTATTTTAGTGAGATTTCGTGATGTGTATTATTTTGGACATTGCCAATTAGATAGAAAAATAAGCGCTTTTATGATTTTATGAACTAATATGCCTACTAATAACCATATTTAATATTATTTGCAGGTCTTTAGAAATACATCACGTTCGTTAAAAATATTGGCATTAGTGCCACCGATTAAGGCTACATCAGACATAGAAAGTCAAACTAGTTCGGATGAAGAGTATATAAATAACACAAACCGCCAGGAAATAGAGGAGTTTTCGTCTGACGTACCATCTATACCGTCGTCACTGAAAAACATGAATCTTTTCGACAGTGCTGTAGAGAGGAATAATTCATCTGATGATGAGATACCCAATAGCGAGCCAGAAGACCAAGAACTTGCAGTGCCTCTAACACCGATTTTTAGACAAGTGTTACCGTCGATCAGCCAGGTCAATTATGATATAATTCCAACTTTGAGGTCCATTGAATCTATACCGTCTGTTCAAGACATATCACAAGAATGCTGTGAATACCAGGGCTAAGCGTAGGCGAAATATCAATACCCATCGTCGCGTTCATAACGTCAGGCACAAGAGACGGAAAATCACGAATTACAAGTGGAAAAAAGGCAAATTCCAGCATAAGGCTGAAATATCTTATTGTGAATTGAATAAAATACATACTGACTTCACACCTATTGATTACTTTTGTCAATATTTTTCTTTAGATATTTTACAAGATATAGTACATAACACCAATCTTTACTCAGTTCAAATTACCGGGCGATCCATCAATATCTCTGAGGATGAAATGAAGGATTTTATTTCTATTTTATTACTTATGGGTGTTGTAAATTTGCCAGCTTATGTAGATTATTGGTCAAAAGAATTACGTTATCCCGCTATTGCCGAAATCATGTCACTAAAAAGGTTTGAAGCTATATAGTAAGAATACGTAGATACATCCATTTTGCTGATAACTCGTGTCCAGATTCGGATCGCTACTTTAAAATAAGACCTTTTGTAGAAAAGGTGAGAAGGAACTGTTTAGCCACGGAAGAGGAAACGAGATATAGCATTGACGAAATGACCATACCCTATAAAGGCAAAAAGGCGGGTAATAGGAGACAATACAATCCCATGAAACCCAATAAATGGGGTTTCAAAAACTTTGTTCGAGCAGGCATGTCGGGCATTGTATATGACTTCCTGCTTTATGGAGGCGAAGATACGTTTAGATACATCCAGTTTTCACAAGACGAAGAAACCTTAACCGTAGGAGCTAAAGTGGTCGTTGCTTTATGCAAAACAATACAGATGCGAGCCTGTGTCGTATATTTTGATAATTATTTTTCCACATTAGACTTAGCAAAACATCTAAGAAATGAATGTGGTATTTTTAGTCTAGGCACTATACGTCAAAATAGGCTAAAAGGTTGCGAAAAACTACTCATGAGTGATAAACTTTTAAAAAAAAAAGGCAGAGGGTCTTTTTGTCAAGTAGTTGACAATACCAATAATGTAGCGGTAAATAAATGGTTTGACAATAAGGTGGTCACTTTACTCAGTACGTACGCTGATGCTTACCCAGTGGGAAAAATAAAAAGGTACAGCAAAGAAACGAAAACCCGAGTTGACGTGGACTGTCCGGAAGTTATAAAGCACTATAATAACCACATGGGAGGCGTTGATCTCGCCGATATGTTGATTGCATTGTACCGGACTACTTACAAGAGACGACGTTGGTATTCTACAATCTTTGCTCAAATGCTCGACATTTGTGTAAACAACGCCTGGTTGATTTATCGCAGGGATTGCAGTAGACATGCAGTGAAGCATATGCCGTCTTTTCGGTGCCAATTAGCAAGAGAGTTACAGAATAAAGGCAGATCTCGCATTTCGGTAAACAATAATTGTCGAACAGATGATAGTGTCCGCTATGATGGTATCGGTCATTGCCCTAAATTTGGAGAGACTTACGGTCGCTGCAAACTATGCATAAAAAATAAGACTGATTTGTATTGTGAAAAGTGCAATCAAAGGCTTTGTTTAGTACGCAAAAGAAATTGTTTTTATAATTATCACAGGAAGTGAAAGTTCCTAAGGGTCTGATTAGTATTATATAATTATAACTATGATTGTTACATACCTTTTCGTTAGCAGTGATTATATTATGGATCTCAAGTAGAGTAGTTATGAGTAAGAATTAAGTAAAATGTTCCTAATTACCTGTTATTAAGTTCATAAATAAAGACTTTTTAAGATAATTTATAAAAAAAATATTTTTTTTTTAAGAAGATTAAAAATAAGTGATTTTCTTGCGTCTTAATTATTATTCCCATAAAATAGAAACAAGTCCTAGAAAAATAAATAAATCGGCAACGTGCATTATACTGCACATGAAAATTATTAACAATTTTATAGCTAACTTGGCGAGGTCTAATATACTGAACATGCATTTTCAAAAAATGAGAATATACCAGATTTTTTTTATTATTATTTATTGTTCTAACAACTTCTAATGAAGCCGAAAATACAAAAAGAAACATAATTTTTCACATTTTTTCTCTTGCCAGATTAAGGGTTAAATTGCATTTATTTCATTAGGGAGTATTAAATGTTAATTATACCAGTTTTTTGTCGAAGCAAGCGAGCCCAAGCGCACTACCTACCTTTTCTCAAAGTATTTCGTCGTTTTTTTAACCCCCATAAATTTTGGTTTCCGATATACCAGATCGATTAAATTTTCAGGATATGATGTCAGTAATAGACTAATTAAACATACAAAGTTTCGATTGCATAACTTTGATACTTCACATTTTATTGATACCTAAAAACAGCGATTTCGTCACTGACACACTGATGATCATCAAAACTGTTAGGATACTTCCTGAAGTGCTAGAAAGCTGAAATTTGGTATGTAAACTAAGTTTAGTATAAAAACAACAAAATAATTCATGAACTTATTACTTTTGCAACCCCCCAACACCCAAAATTGAGGAGTGGAAGTTTGTAAGAGACCTTCACAATTTTTTATGCTAGAGATTTTATTTTTGATTTTAAGATGTACAAGAAATATACCCCAAAAAAGTACAAAAGCAATAAAAATATTGCCTTAAGCAACTTACGCAATGTTACCCGCGGTTATTGTTGTACCGCGAGTAACGCCACGGGACAAATTTAGTCTAAAACAAGTAGCCTAAATCACTCCCTGGATCATCAGCTACCTGCCAGTGAAAGTCCCGTCGTAATCGGTCCAGCCGTTCTAGATATTAGCCGGAACAAACAGACAGACAGACAAAAAAAAACGACTACATTTTTGGCATATGTACCGTGTATACACACATATGCATTTAGTAAAAAGCGGTTATTTGAATATTACAAACAGGCACTCCAATTTTATTTATTTGTATAGATAGGCTTGAAGTTAATAGGTAGACACGTAATGAATCTTTAAAGAAGCTTAGTTTTAGTTTTTGCCACGTGTGTAGCAAAAACGAAATGTTTGTCTGTAAGACCAATATTGAAGAGCAATGTAAATATTTAACAATAATCCTGAGCACTTCCTTTATAAAATGTTTCAAGTCAATAGTACCTATAGGTAATGACGTAGGTACCTAAATGACGGGTTGGGGACGTCAGATCGAACTTCGCTCACGTGTAGCAGGCATAGAAAAGTTCTCCCTCACACACACTTATATTTTTTTTTATTATGTGCACAAGGCGTCACAAGTGCGTTGCCGGCCTTTTAAGAAGGAATGCGCTCTTGGAATTGGAATGTAAAAAAAGAAAGGAATGAAGAAGGAAAGAAAAGTCTTGAAAGTTTAAAGGTCGTATTGGTCCGGGAATGCAGGAATACAAGCGACAATTCATTTCACAGTTTTGTTGTGCGAGGCAGAAAGTTTGTGGAACAGCGCATAGCTGTGGACTACCAACCATCTAGATGATGGGGATGAAACTTTTGTCGCGTAGGACGATGGCGCAAAAGAGGCGGCAGTGATCAGTCCGAACAATTCCTCGGAGCACTAATAGTAATTGCGGTAGTAGATGCACAGCGAAGCCACATCTCTACGCAGCGCCAGAGTCTAGACTCTAGCCGAATTGAAAGCTCTTGGCAATTAACGATTCGAGTCGCTCTCTGTTTAATGCGGTTCAGAGGGAGGAGCTGGTATTGGGTTGCCTCCGCTACGGATCATCAGCTACCTGCCTGCTGTCTAAAAAAAGTAGCCTAAGTTACTACTTAGGCTACTTTTTTTAGACTAACTTTGTTCCGCGGCCTTAATCGCGGCGATGACTCGCTTTCTAGTAAAGCGAGTCATCGCCAGTGTCAGCCGGAGCGACAAGAGCTTTCAAAGATAAACTTGCTCAGCAATACTCGCTCAGCGATACTCGCTCAGCGATACTCGCTCAGCGATACTCGCTCAGCGATGCTCGCTCGCTTAATCATTTCTGTATAGTGCAGCTTTAAAAGTACACGTATGGATATCAACAAATCATTGTAACTCTCATTGTTGTCTGGCTCAGACGACGACGATGATGTATTTTACGATAGTGATATTTTCGGACACATTCAATAAAAAACTCATCCATAGTGTCTTGGAATGTGGAGTTGGCGCGTATAGCCCAGCGACAAAACTATCGAAACAACACACTTGCTGCCCGCAGATCGCCAACTCGTTCCTAGTTTCTAGTTCTAGTCGTTTCTCGTTCATCGTCGGCGGTGGGGCCACTGCCTAATTATTGTCATTTGCATTATCTGTGTAAAGGTTGTCTGCAAAAGATTCATGCTGCTGCAGATCAGATGATGAGCGATAAGACCCCAAATTATCACGTTTGTATACTGTAAATCTCTTTTTTATGTGTCTTATGTGTGTGTATAATTGTTAGGTATATATATGTGTATTCTGATAATACATAATGATTACGTGATTTATAACATAGGCACTTATTTCCCATCGTACTTTGAATTTCTGACGGACAAAAATGATTAACTACTGTTTTTTATCCGTCAGGGGTTAATGATAATGTTTCGGAAGATTAACCTGTACTTAAGTATATCTGCTTAAAGTATCAAGCTTCTAAAAAGTTATGTATTTCATTAATATTAACAAGAGTAGGTATTTTTGGCTATTATTAAGAAAAACAGCTATTTGAAGATGATCAGTTCTTCTTTTAATCGTCAAACAGATTTTTGATAAAATTTTGTTAATTTATTATTTTTTTAAACTTCAAGTTATAAAATTACTCAATTCCTACGTATTGTTATCGTCATGTGATTGAGAATTGTGTGATTAAGAAATCATTAACTTGTGACATTAACGGTATAAACAATGACGATATCACAGTGAATTGCAAATGCAATGTAAATTTACCAGAGATTTTGTGTACACATACTAACAACACCGTCCAAAATTACACTACAGTTCGAGTTGTTGTAAATTTCGAAAATTAAGATTTGATAAAATTATTTGATAAATCATTTTGTACTATTTAGTGAGTCAATGAATAAATGCTTACGTATGTGCTTATGGTCACCTTCATTAGTTGATTATATTTTAGCTGTGTTTAAGCAAATAAACAATAGAAGTGGTTGGTATGGTATGTTTACATGAACTGAGCGTACTTCTAAAACGCAAAAACACCATAACGACAAAAAAGACTCTTTTACACTTGCGTAGTTCCGAAATGATATGCAAATAAACACTTTAGTTATGTCCAGTTTATAAGCAGTTTACTTTTATAATACAATACTACTTTTTTATCTCGAATAAAGATCCATTGCTTATAATAATCCTTTACACATCCTGCGTCATTATATCCGGCTAACATAAAACGAAGGTTATAAATTATTTCGAACGCTTTGTTCAGTAAATAAATCTTTTGTTCCAATGTTCATACGTATTAAGAAAACACTTTATGTCTCTTAGTGGTCTTAGTAAGGTTTTTATTATTTTATTTTAATTTTCCATTGTAGATCTTACGGTATTATTTCATTTATTGGTACGATTGAAATAATAGGTACCTCCAGTTCTCCAATAACTTATTATAAGTTTAATTTAGTCTTTTTTGAAGTCACCTGAAAAATTAAAAATACTTTATAGAAATTAAATAACAAAAGTTAATTGTTATCATTTATTTATCGTACTTATATCATCAAATGATTTAGCGTGACTTATTATTCATTAGCTTTTGTTGAATTTTCTATAATGTATAGTTTATCATTGATTTTATAATTAATAAATATTTTATTGCATGGTTTGGTTTTCATTTTACGATATAAATTAATTGTAAGAAATCTACTTTTACTACGAGTACAATGAAGTCGTTTAAAAATCTAATGGAAAGGGGTGTAATCCTTTGCCATCTTAAAAATAGTTCTCTTGGTAATGAACGTAGATACCTTTTTACAATAATAATATATCAATATGATATCAACGATTCGTTCCTCATAAAGCGTTAAATGAACAATTCTGTTGGTAACAAGTCTTAAATTTACCATTTCATAAGTTTAATTTGTAGGTTTTAAAAGTGAATCCATTTGATTGTGTACCTTAACGATTATGGCATTTGGCATACCATTGGCATGCTTTTGACACCTTTCAGCTACAAAATTAATAATATTCCTATGGAATCTCGCGACTGAAAGACATCTTGACTTGATAGTACGGTGGTAGCGCATGCCATTCTGGGTCGGACCAAATGTATGTAATGTATGAGTTTAGGTATTTTTCATGTATAATATCTATATTTATACTAATATATAAAGCTGAGAGTTTGTTTGTTTGTTTGTTTGAACACGCTAATCTCAGGAACCGCTGGTTCAATTTGAAAAATTCTTTCAGTGTTAGAAAGCCCATTTATCGAGGAAGGCTATACGCTATATATCATCACGCTAGGATCAATAGGAGTGGAGCACCAATGAAAAATGTTTCAAAAACGAGGGATAATTATCACGCTACGGGCAATAGCAGACGCAAGCGAGGTTGCGTGGGTCGGCTAGTAATATTATAAAGCTGAAGAGTTTGTTTGTTTGAATGCTCTAATCTCAGGAAACGCTGGTCCGATTAAAAAAAATACTTCAGTGTTGGATAGTACATTTATCGAGAAAGGCTATATATCATCACGCTAAGACCAATAGGAACGGAGCACCAATGAAAAATGGTTCAAAATCGGGGAAAAATTATCACGCTACGGGCTATAGGAGACTCAAAGCGTTTACGTGGGTCAGCTAGTATTTACTCGTATATAAAACGAACTAAAGTAAGAATCTACTAGTTGTACACAGTACAAGTTCTGCTTAGTTTAAGACTAGATGGCGTGGCGTTATGTGAATGGTATTATTAGTAATTAAATAGTTTTGGATCTAAGTGCTCTCTCCAATTATCTATGTAAGGGATTTGTGTATTATACCAGCATTTGTAGTTTTTTTTACGGCAAAGCCAAAGGAGGGTTATGACTTTGACCGGCTATGTATGTATGTATGTATGTTCATTTGTTCCCTCATAGCTTTTTAATGAGGTGTTGTTAGAAGCATCATGATCGTCTGCTGGTTATAGGCTATATGACTTGTCACTGAATCTAATGTAGCGCCCTCTAGCCGATATAAAGTATGTTAAAGTGTTATGGACTATGGTACATTACTAAGTTTCAAAAGCCGTAGTCCATGAAGTGTAATGTACCATAGTCCATAATACTTTCACAACGCGTGACTACGGCTTTTGAAACTTGTTTCATGCTTTTTCAGCGTCGTTTTTTGTCGTAGTTGGGTTTTATTATATATATGGACTTGCCAAAATGACTCTACTCTGCCTGGTGAAAATCATAAGCAGAATCCAAGAGAAGTGGTCACCATACTCGTTGCGAATGCAAACAATGCGGCATGGTGACCCACACTATGGTGGACTAGTAATGCTTCTGCAGCTTTGGGCCTCCGGTCTCGCACTCACCAACGAAATACGACAACACGAATGCTGTCATTTTACGTTGATCTTCGGTGCACGGGTAGTACCGCCCCACGAACCGGCCCGTTCGTGCTGAAATCAGCGTAGCTCTACTACCTAGTAAGTTTCTTCGATTTTAGACAGGTTAAAGGAATGAGTAAGAAAAATTTATAGAGCAATTTTCAAATAGGAGACGGGAAAGAAAAGCCTTAACTTCAAGAGGTCATGTCCATGTATGTATGTACAGAGACACTCGGGGCAAAGACATCAACTGATTATAATATTTGCTTCATAAATAAGTTATTCTACTTAAAATACATATCTCATTATCTCATATTCTTAGATAAATATTATAGTTTCTGCTAACAGTAAAAAACATACTTATTAAACAATATTTTATGCTTCATCATCAACAACCCATAATGTTCTATTGCTGGGCTAGGATCTCCTCTACCGCACGGTGTCCACCGAGGCGGCGTGCGCCTTGGCCGGAACACCTCCGTGGGATTTGGAGGCGGAAGTGCTCGCCGAAGTTTATCGACGGGTGGCTGAATTCCGGGCGGAGAGAGGCATTCGCCCTCCGCCCGAAGAGGTACGCGAGTGGCGTGAAGCCGCCCGTCGAGCCACGATGGCTCGCTGGTCGTTCCGGCTGGAGACTCCACGCGCTGGCTTTGCCGCCGTGGAGGCTCTCCAGCCGGTCATCCTCGAGTGGGCAGGGCGGCAGCACGGGACCCTTTCCTTCCGACTGACGCAGGTGCTTTCCGGGCACGGTTGCTTCGGGAAGCACCTGCACTCGGTCGCCAGGAGGGAATTGAGTCCCGCCTGCCACCACTGCGACTGCAGTGAGGACTCGGCCCAGCACACGCTGGCGGTTTGCCCCGCATGGGCGTCGCAGCGTCGGGCCCTCACTGCAGTCATCGGAGGAGATCTGTCGCTACCGGCCGTCATATGCTCCATGGCCGGTAGCGACAGCAGTTTTACCGCGGTCGCAGCCTTCTGCGAAGACGTAATTTCGCAGAAGGAGGCGGCGGAGAAGGCCCGGGAGGATGATATCCACTCGGACCCGATCCGTCGCCGGCGAACCGGGCGGCGGAGGCGCGCCTATCAGCGCCTCATGCCGCCCTGAGTGTGGCCGCGGATGGTCGGGATGGGTTTTCCCCACCATCCGCTTTAGTGGCCGCCCGCGAGGGGGCGACGTTACGCGTGTGCCGTACGTCGCCTAATTAGAGAGGTTACCAGCAGACGGTGCCCGCTTCATTGCGGGCAGGCGCTGGGAGGGGTCCGGATGTGTTAATAACAGCAGTTCCCGGATCCCTCCCGTCTCAGGCGCAGAGTGGCACACCGTGTGGTTTTAGTCGGTTCGATTCCGACACACCGCCCCGCCGCAAACCCCGGCGGGGTGACGGCCCGAGGGGGTTTCCACACGTTAAAAAAAAAAAAAAAAAAAAAAAAAAAAGGATCTCCTCTCAAAAGAGGGTTAAGGCCATAAATCCCCACGCTGGCCGAATGCGGGCTGGGAACTGACAAGACAACCTTATGGCTACGTAATCTTGCCATTGAATGTTTCTAAGGGTTCCGTGCCAAAGGCAAAAAACGGAACCCTTATAGATTCGTCATGTCGGTCTGTATGTCCGTCTGTCTGTCCGTCCGTATGTCACAGCCATCTTTTTCCAAAATCATAAGAACTATACTGTTGAAACTTGGTAAGTAGATGTATTCTGTGAACCGCATTAAGATTTTCACACAAATTTAAAAGAACAATCATTTTCGGGGGTCCCCATACTTAGAACTGAAACTCAATTTTTTTTTTCATCTTACCTACCAATCTATGAATAGGTCTTCTAAAATGATATTGAGGTTAACTTAATAGTTTGCGCATGAGACACTTCCAAAGTGGTAAAATGTCCCCCCCTGTAACTTCTAAAATAAGAGAATGATAAAACTAAAAAATATATATGATGTACATCCTTCCACTGAAAATTGGTTTGAACGCGATCTAGTGAGTAGTTTTTTTTAATACATACATCATAAATTGCAAACCGCAACCCATCGATCAAAGTTACAACGAACTACAAAAACTGTTATTTTATGTTACTTGCTGCTACAGAGCCCTTCATGTGAGAGTCAGACTCGCACTTGGCCGCTTTTTTATGTTTTTTGTTTTTGTTTTTCTTTTATGCTTATTAATACCTAATGTTTATATGTATAATGTACCCAACTACTTAGATAAATTTTGAAGGTGTTTATAGAAAATTAAGTTTTGGGAACATGAATCTATACATCTATACAAACAACTAAGACTGGAGTGTCTGTTTGTAATATTAAAATAAACGCTCTTTAATAAATGCATATGTATGTATACACTGTACATATACCAAAAATGTAGTTAAAAAATGTTTTGTCTGTCTGTTTGTTCCGGGTAATCTCTGGAACGGCTGGACCGATTTTGACGGGACTTTCACTAGCAGGTAGCTGATGATCCAGGGAGTAACTTAGGCTACTTTTTTAGACTAACTTTGTCCCGCGGCGTTACTCGCGGTACAACAATAACCGCGGGTAACACCGCGGGGTTCAGCTAGTATTATATAAATGAGAACAAACTATTATTCGTGGGAAAAATAAGATTATTTATCATTTATAAAAAACAACCCACAGGTGATACGTAAGATTTTGGTTATTTTGACTAAGAAGCAATACCTACGTAGGAAACCCGTCTACAAAATATTCCCCTTAAATATAATTTTCACAGACGGACAAAAAAGTGATTTTAAGAGAGTTCGTTTCTTCCTTTCAATTAATAATAAAATTTGTTTAATGTGTTTTGAATATAATACTTCTACCAGCATTTACATTTAACATTCTCAAAATTCTATTTTTAAAATGTTAGGTACATTTTAAAATTTGAATTTTAAGAATGTTATCAATAAAGCGAGTAGTCTGTTTGGATTTTTTGGACTGTAATAATTCATGATTGGTGGCTAATTTGGATTCATTTTTCGAATGTGATTAATTAATACAATGAACTTAGGTGCATATCAAGCAATGCATTCTAGATGTTATAGTTGAGAAATGTGTCCATTTTAGATTAGATTGTAAGTAATCGTGCTCTATCGTAAATCTTATCATCACACAGCGTCTGATGAGATAAAAGATAGTGACCAATCAGTAAGTATGTGTGTCACAATGAATAAAGAAAATACCAGTAAAGTTAAAACATATAACAAATTAACACATTTACAATTTACATGTTTAAATAACATGTAAATTGTAAATGTGTTTTTTTGTGCATTTTTATTGCCTTTCAAATATTTAATTAATATTGATGTCGATTCACTGCACTGTAATTTCATGCTTAGTAATACACCACGTAATCTATGGAAATAAATACTTACTATTAATTAGAAATCATAGGTCTATTGGAACCTTTGGGCTAATTCTGTATTGCCATAAGGGCATAAGCTTTTGTCATACACTTGTAATAACCAATATAATGGAAGGGAGGTTAGATTTATTGCCCTTGACACACTTACAGTTTTTAAATTAACTAGCTGAACCCCGCGGTGTTACCCGCGGCGATTGTTGTACCGCGAGTAACACTGCGGGAAAAAGTTAATCTAAAAAATAGTAGCCTAAGTTACTCCCTGCATCATCGACTACCTGCCAGTGAAAGACCCGTCAAAATCCGTCCAACTGTTCCGGGAGTTACCCGGAACAAACAGACAGAAAGTCAAAAAAAAATTTAACTACATTTTTGGTTTATGTACCGTGTATACAAAGGCACATATGCGTTTAGTAAAAAGAGGTTATTTTAATATTACAAACAGACACTCCAATTTTATTTATTTGGAGAGATGTTTAATAAAAATGAATGTGTAATTAGTGCATTGTAGTTGGTTCTTAGCATTATATTCGTATACATTCATATCATCTGCGATTTATGTCCACAGCCGTTTTTAATTTATTGTAGGTATCCAAGTGTAGGTTTTTGACCAAAAATTTACAAATATTTTGGTATAGGTGCCGGCATCTAACTTGGCCAAACTGCGGCGTAGTGGGGTAAGTTCGCGCATAGTTCACTAATGCAACAAATCAAAACAAAGGAAATTGAAGTGTAGTCGACTTACACACCAATCGCTTGCTCGGAACGTCCAATAGCTTGCTCGGAACGGTGCTACTACAATCCCCGCGTCCGTCTATCACCAAAGGGACCTTAAAAACGACTTTCTGCGCATGGTCAAGTAAGCTGCCGGCACCTATACATATAAGATTGTCCCTTCACCAGCAATTCAAATTCAATTCATATTGTTTAGGGAACAAATGCAGTATCTACCTAAGTATAGTAAAAGTAATATCTGTATGTCTCGTCTAAGTACATCCCATACAATTGTATGGGTAAAAAGTTGTCAATCTGGGTCTAATTTGTGGTTTATTTAGTGTTTGTTATATTATGTCTTCTCGATCTAACAATAATGACCTTTACCTTCACTATAGCATTGAAGAAAAAAACATTATTCTCTAAACATTAGCCAAAACAAAATACCAACTTATTCAAACTATACGTTCTCTGATATTTAAATACCTCCTTAATTATCTCCGTCCGTTAAAGTCAATATCATGTCAATCATGTCATCAAAGGATTAATGATAGATTTATCACGGTTGAATTACTTTTCTTAAAATAGAATCGCTTTAATTACTCTGAACCAAACTGTTCGAATTGTAGTATTTCTACCCCTCCATCTAATCTTGACACCAGACGTGGAAAAAACACCATCATTTACTGAACTTAAGCCCACGATTCGACCTACTGTGATGCCTATATTACATAGATAAAATGATTAAAAGTATCAGTCACTCCAATTTACTAGTTATCTGTTTCAATAAAATCTATCGGAACAAAATAGCGATGACTTTATAAGTACCTATGTAGTAACATGTTCAAGATACATTTAACTGGCATGTGGTGTACATAAATGTTCCAAAAAATTTATAAAGGTATCAAATTTTAATAAAGGTACATATTTCCCAGGAGAACAGAATGTTTTTTCAGTGACCGCTCCATGTTGTTACTAAATAGGGTTGGTGAGAAAATATTGTAGCATCCCTCCCTTATAGAAAAGAGCAGAGACAAAAGTTGTTACGTAATCTGAAAAGTTTCAGTCTGTTGGCTAACACGTCTGTATGCTGTCGTGTTTTTACCCGACTACGGCAAAGCCAAAGGAGGCTATGTATGTATGTATGTTCATTTGTTCCCTCATAGCTCCTTAACTACTCATTAGAACTTTACAAATGAGGTGTTAGAAGCGTCATGATCGCCTGCTGGTTATAGGCTAACTGAATCTAATGTGGCGCCCTCTAACTGACATAAAGTACTGTATCAAAAAATAAATTTTAGATAAATATGTCGCGTTTGGTATCATTGGAAAGGGCGTTACTTGTAAATTTCAAAAAGACATATATTATTAGCATTTGCTCGTGACTTTGTCCGTATTTGTTCGATAAGTTTGCTACTTCTATCGAATGCCTGTTGGTTCGCTCTTTTCTAAACTACTAGTCAAAATAAGACAAATGAGGTATCGTTAGAAGCGTCTTGATTGTCCGCTGGTTATAGGCTATATGACGTGTCACTACGTCTAATGTGGCACCCTCTAGTCGACGTAAAGTACTGTATTAAAAAATAAATTTGAGAGAAATATGCCGTGTTTAGTATCATACGAAAGGGCGTTACTTGTAGGTACATTTCAAATATATATTTGTTATTATCATTTTCTTATGAGTTTGTCCGTATTTATTCGATAATTGTGATATTTCTATGGTACCTATTTAAAATATACTTTGCAAAGAAATTAACATTATAGAGGCACCAAAACTTTTTAAGTAAAAAAAAACATTACACTACATTACACTTCGGCTTTTGAAACTTAGTAATGTACCATAGTCCATAACACTTTAACAACGCATGACTACGGCTTTTGAAACTTGTTTCATGTTTTTTCAGCGTCGTTTTTAGTTGTAGTTGGGTTTCAGTTATACTTTTTTTTCAATTATGTGATTTCAGTCGAACGAAAGTTCACATATATAAAAAAGTTAAGCTCTCTTTATTCAATAACAACATTTAATACTTATGCTAAGAAGATTTCAAGTTTTTAACAAGAGCAAAAAGTGATATTTATCAACGTCAATAGGACTGTAGTTTACGTCATTATCGTAATTTTCCATCGAATTACTAAGACACGTCTTAATTCCTCTACACAACCACGTTAAGATAATTATCTCAACTGACCATCACGTTCGTGATCCTTATCTATACAAATAAATAAAATTGGAGTGTCTGTTTGTAATATCAAAATAACCGCTTTTTACTAAATGAATATGTATGTAAACACGGTACATATGCCAAAAATATAGTTAAAATTTTTTTTGTCTGTCTGTCTGTTTGTTTCGGGTAATCTCTGGAACGGCTGGAACGATTTTGACGAGAGTTTAACTGGCAGGTAGCTGATGATCGAGGGAGTAACTTAGGCTACTTTTTTTAGACTAACTTTGTCCCGCGGCGTTTCTCGTGGTACGAGAAGATAACCGCGGGTAACACCGCGGGGTTCAGCTAGTCTTGAATATAAAAAATCAATTGCTATTCGTTTATCTCACCAAAACTCGAGAACGGCTGGCCCGATTTAACTGATTTTGGTTTTGAAATGGTTTTCGTAGTCCAGGGAAGTTTTAAGCTGTGTACAAATAAAAAATGACTTGAAAATCCAAATGTCACGTCTACAGCTAGTAGTCAATAAATACCTTTAAACTACAATCTATACTAATATATAAAGCTGAAGAGTTTGCTTGTTTGTTTGAACGCATTAATTTTAGGAACCGCTGGTCCGATTAAAAAAAATCTTTTAGTGTTGGACAGTACATTTATCGAGGAAGGCTATAGGCTATATATCATCACGCTTAGACCAATAGAAGCGGAGCACCAATCAAGAATGTTACAAAAACGGGGGAAAATTATCACGCTACGGGCAATAGAAGACGCAAACGAAGTTGCGTGGGTCAGCTTATTTTATACAGTGTAGAAAACGGAATTCGGAACGTTCCAAGGCCGCGTAAAAATGACAGGAGGTAAGAACGACAAATCGACAGCTCTGGCAAGGACGAACGAACAAAGAAAACATTTTGTACAATTACTATCTTACGTCTTCATATTAAGAAACATTGTGTTTACAACTGATGTTACTTGCGTCTACATTGTTACATGTTAGATGTCATCACATGTTTTTGATACTACAGTTATCAACAAACTAGCAGTGTTTTGTTCGGCGCACGCGCCGCCTTAAATTCCTCGTCGACGTCCAGTGACGGTGCCTAAAACCGAAGACTGTCTTGACGATCCGGTAGACTTTGTGACACAGTTCCGGCACAAAATGTCTACGACACGTCCAATCCCAGCTTCTCGTCATTCACGACCAGCCTCTTTAACTTTTAAGGATATTTCTTCAGCCACTCATGTTTTTCACCGGGATGATTCCGTTTGACGAACTTTACAGCCGTCTTACACGAGTCCATACCCTGTCCTCGATCGAGCCAGCGTTAGAAAAACTATGATCTTAGAAATTAAGGGCAAACGGGTCGTGGTTAGCGTCGATCAGATCAAACCGGCTTTCATTCATCATCTGAACTTCTTTCTTACCTTCAAGAGCATCAAATCCCCAAACCCTCATTAATACGTCCTATCCTCCCTTCCACTCAACCGAATAATGACACTGGTACCAAACTCCAGCTATACACCACACGCGCTGGCAGGCGCGTCAAATTTAAGGATTGCCCAGATTATTGTTAAATTAACCTACCTCTTGTTTTTCCGTGGGGGGTGGTGTGGAGAACGTGAAACGAAACGTTCCAAGGCCGCGTAACAATGACAGGAGGCAAGAACGACAGATTGAAGCTCTGGCAAGGACGAATGAACAAAGAAAACATTTTACAGTTTTAAGTACAGTAAGCTTGGTAGAACACAGGTATCCATCACGATTTTTTTTATAATACAGTTTAATTTTCCTCTATAATGCTAAAATGAATTTGTTTTTATATAGGATCTATTTATTATTTGCACTGTCGACAAACCCTACCTTTTAATCTCTAAAATGCATGCAGACAAATTAAATAAATTAATAATATAGGCAAATCAACTTGACTAAACAATATTATCCTATAATGTGACACGCTTCAGTTGTTTAAATAGATATAGTGTTATAGAATTGAGTTACGAGACTTTGTAAGAAAAGCCTTATTAATTAGTCTTAACTGCTTATAATTTAAACTTTAAACATTGATATAAAAAATGATGTATTTGTATCGGTATTTAAATCTATAGTCTAATTGATTTTTTAAAATAATACAAATGCCTACTGTTCCAAAAGTTATAAATACTCTTCTCTTACAATACCTTAAAAAGCAATATTGACAAGTCCAAAGTCTAAAGTTAAGGAACTAATGACATCATGCTAAAAGCATACTGACTTTAAGTAAATATGTATTTGTCTACGATCATTATTATATATACCAATATAGTAGCTCTGAGTTTTAAACAACCTCGTTTGACCTCAACTGTAATAACTTGAATATGTATTTTTTAACATCTTATTAAAGAGTAAAATAAGATAACAAGGTACAATTAGTTCAGTGTAATTTATTTGTAAAAGGTTCTTTTTAACCGACTTCAAAAAAAGGAAGAGGTTTCTCAATTCAACCGTATATTTTTTTATGTTTGTTCGCGGATAACTTCGTTGTTTATGAACCGATTTTGATGATCCTTTTCTTAATGGAAAGGAGATGTCCCAACGGTGGTACCATGATAAGGACGTTAATATCTGATGATGGCATCCAAGAGAAATCGAGTCGAACCTTGAAGTCGGTTTTATTTTTGTTAAAATTGTACTTGTTCAACTAGTGTCGTGTGTCGTAGTGTGGAAAATTCTTCATTCGTTAGTTTAATAAACAGCCTGTTTAATATTATTGTGTATCCATATTTATTACTAGCAGAACCCCGCGGTTTTAAGCGCGGTTGTTGTTGTACCTCTACAATCACAGTTTCAAAAATTTCTTATTACGGAACAAAGTGACAAACATAAATCTTAAAAATCATATTTAAGTTCACGTAATGATAATTTAGTAAAAAATTGTTAATTTGAAATTTTACTCATTAATAATCAGTAGCCCAAAAGTAAAGTTTCGTGATTTTATCTAAAAAAATGACAAACTTCCATACAAACTTTCAACCCCTATTTCACTCCTTAGGGGTAGACATTTTAGAATTCCTTCCTTAGTGGGTACAATGAAACGATCATACTCACCAAATTTAATAGTAGAGCTGTGAAATTTGTTGAGTATGATCGCTTCATTGAGTTACGAACTTTAGCCGTTTCCGCTCAATCAGTTATTCAGGACTAGTTATTTTATAAGTATAGATAATGAATAATTAGCATACGATAAATAAAAAAAAAATTGAACAAAAGTAATACCAATGAAATAGTGAACAATATCCGATTCAAAAGCAACAAAAATCGGTGCAATACCACGGGGTGTAGATAGTCATACAATATAGTATCCGTAAAGGCTTGTCTCAAAAGGGATCCCACCGAAATCTGCTGAAAATATATTAGAAAAAATTTCTGATTTTTTCTAGTTAGCTTTTATAATTTTTTGTTGTCATTTTTTATGTATCCCCTAAAAATGTGATGTGATTGGATTATTGTAATTAAAAAAACAAATACCTAATTACCATGAATTTGGTTGCATGCCTTTTGAACTTGACATTCCTTCTTCATAATAAGTAAATATGAAACTGCTTTTTGTCCGGCAATGAAGATGGCTTTGTCTGACCAAACATATATCCACAAATGTTTATTAATGCATTAGAATATTGTACTCTTATCAACTAAATTAAATTTAAGTGGAAGTTCTCTAGACAAAAACTGATTCATAGAAAATATAACGAATATCTTAAATAAAATAAAAAAAACAGTTATGGTACAGACGATTGACAAGTTCTCAAAGTGAAACGGCTCAATGAAAAATAATTAAAAAGCACTAAACTGGCGTTTTATAACATGGCTAGAGTTATAGAGAATTCAAACACTAAATGGTAACTCTTATTAGTTGAAAAAGCAAGTGTCTTTTCATAGTAGGTCAAATATAAATATAATCACCTATAGATTAATATATTCGATTCTGACACCATTTCTAGTAAAATCACTTCTTTAATATTTATAAATTAATCAATATTACATTATATAGAAGCCTATATACATTACCATAGTAAAAAAAATAATAACAATATTTACATACAAGCGTGAAAAAATTCCTCCGCATCATTGCCTACTGGTAGCGTTTGCAAAAGGCTGGCAGCATTGCCACGTTGAATGGCAATGTTAAGTTACTTATGCTAATTCAATTTATAAATTGTACAATTATTTAAGTTTGTACAGCTGGTTTTAAGCTCCTAATGTTACAAAAAGGAAAAAAATATCTAAATCGCTGCAAAACTATGAAGTAAATAAAACTTACACGCAAATTGTTACAAAATCATTTTAACATCAAACTCCAAAAATTATAATCCTTTTATAGTATATCAACATAATTGATATGTATATTGGTCTGATCTTCAACCTTAAATTTTTATAGTATAAATGTGTTTGGATACAAGAAAGTTAATAGAAGATTTCATAAATATATAGACATGAAAAGTAAAATTTTGTAGATAAATATAAATGATAAGTGCCTAATTAAAGTAAATGTTTTATTTTTATTGCTTTTTTTGCACGATGATGAGAAAATATTATTATCACCATAGAAATAATTAATGATCCTTTTTTTTGACAAAACTAGAGAGTAAGTAGTCGTAGGGCGGCAGAATCGGGTTTGCACGCGGGCGCTAAAACAGCTGGCGGTGCGCCTGGCATTCCTTGTTAGCTTTATTCAATGTTTGTTAGTATCATCAGCGTTTCATCAGCGTTTTGAAATGATTTGTTGTTCATGCGTGCGTTGGTGAGTGCGAGACCGGAGACACAAAGATGCAGAAGCGTCTCTATTGAGACGCTTCTGCATCTATGTGACTCGCACTATGGCGATCAATAGATCGCCATAGTGCGGGTCACCATGAGATGCATTGTTGCATATTCTGCATTCGCTCTCGCTCTCTCGTATTCTGCTCATGCTATCCATCAGGCAGAGTAAAGTCACTTTGGAAGGCTCATATTTAAGAAAACAATAATTACTTCACTTGGTGTTTAATCATCAGCCTATCGCAGTCCACCGCTGAACATAGGTCGGTCCAATTACACGCCACTTAGTTCGATCCTCGGCGTCTCGCATCCAGCTCCTGCTGCCGTCTTGCGCAAATCATCACTCCACCTGGTCTGTGGACGTTCTACACTACGTTTGGCGAGACGTCGTCTCTATTCAAGAACCCATTAACCCCAACGGTTATCGGTTCTACGGCAAATATGGCCAATCCACTGCCACTTCAACTTGCTAATCCTATGGGCTATGTCGATGACCCTGATTCTTTGTCTGCCAGATCACGTTGTTTCTGATACGACCCCTTAGAAAAACACTTAGAAAGGCACTCTGGGATCGACGATGAGAAGATAGATAGATAGATAGATAACACTTTATTTGTACACCAGGGAAAAGAGAAGTGATGTACAAAGGGCGGCCTTATTGCTCATAGCAATTTCTTCCAGAAGAAGACCCGATGAAGATTCCCAAACGCTGCCCAACCCAGCTGGATTCTCCTATTCACCTGCTCAAAAGGTTCGGTCCTCAAAGTTGTTACAACGTAACTGCAAAGTCTGCCCGACGTACACATATTTCTGAACAACTTTGAGAACGGCGCCGTGTACCGCAACCAGTTCCGGTAGAACATGTTCATTGAACATGAGCTTGGCCTTGTCCAAGTCCATCCGTAGGCCGATGCGTTCAACATCTGTTGTAGGTCCTGCGGCGTCCCTGCCATGATGATGCTGTCGTCTGCATAACGCAGGTGAGAAATGTATTCGACATTGATGTTGATGCCATGCCTTTTCCAGTGCAGCGTCTTGAAGAAGTCCTCCATTGTATTTGTGAACAATTTCGGGGATATAACATTCCCTTGTCTCACTCCTCGATGCAATGGTATGTGTCTCGTATGCTGATTCTGTATGTTCGATCCCAAATCGACTATTTTGAGAATGTAGTATTGACTATAGTGTGGTCGAGAACAGCCGATATATATTTTGGGCGGTCCGTTCAGAATTAGTTTCGATGTTTGTTAGTGTCGCCTAGTATCTGGTAAACTGATTAATATATACACGAGTTTTGAATTCCGCCAGAACGGTTTTTGTAAAAGTTAATTGTCATTGTAGTGCGGTCGGCTACGTACGAATGCAAAAGGTTAGGAATCGGGAAGCCGCCTGTCAATGTAAGAGTGTTCTATGTGTGGGAACCAGGAGCTCCGTGACGGTGTACAGGGGGCCCCCTACAGCGCCTTAGACGTCAATGAAGCCTACACATCTCCATGGTAAGTTTCATATTGTAATATAGGAAGAGGTAAATCGTCTCTAAGTTTGACTGCTTTCCCCAGGAGCATAGATCTTCGGTTGTCTAGCTTTATCTATGGGCCATATTGCTTAGTACAAGGATTACTTACTCCACGTAACGAAGCCCTGGGGAAAGGAATTAAACACTGTATTTGGATGGACATGGACTTGGTGTTTAAAGACCATTAATCGGACATTTAGTATTGATTCATCATTCTCTTATTGGCTTATCTTTTTATCCCTCAAGTTGTAGAGAAGCGTATTATTCCCTTCCTTACTTTTATGACATAGTAATGGACAAGATTCAACAACTATTAAATGTCATCGCTTAAAAATTTATATGTAATTACTTTATTGTTTTATTTCTATCGCTTCAAACAGTGGTCGAAAGAGGGAATTATTATCAGATTTACGTCTCTCACGCACTTTTACTTTCACACTTCGTGGATTGTACAATTAATATGGTAATTAATTATCACGAACAGCAATTGATTTTTATTTATAAATTATCTTCTTATAAATAAAAATCAATTGCTGTTCGTTTGTCTCGCTAAAACTCGGGAAAGGCTGGGCTGATTTCGCTGATTTAGGTTTTGAAATGTTTTTCGTAGTCCAGAAAAGGTTTAAACGCTGAAAAAAACTTGAAAACCCAAATGTCACGTAGCTGGCACAGCAAGTTCAAAATAAAAAAGATAATTTGTCATCTGTTATTACCAATTTTGTATAGAGACGTATCCTGTTTTTGTAGCGATTAATATAAATATGTTAAATTCACCATGACTAAATTCAAAAAATTAAATGTACAAGAAGATTGCAATATTTTGTTGTTTTGATAAATAGTTAGTTATTAAATGACCTATTACAAGTTTTAGCTTAATTAAATTAAAATAACCGTGAATGTTTTTTGGTTTTGGATAAAAATACATTTCAATTATGACACACATTAATAGTAGGTACCTAACTTAACATCTATACAAATAAATAAAATTGGAGTGTCTGCTTGTAATATTAAAATAACCGCTTTTGACTAAATGCATATTTGTGTATACACGGTACACATACCAAAAACGTATTTGAAAAAATTTTTGTCTGTCTGTCTGTCTGTCTGTTTGTTCCGGGTAATCTCTGGAACAGCTGGACCGATTTTGACTTTCACTGGCAGATAGCTGATGATCCAGGGAGTAACTTAGGCTACTTTTGTTTAGACTAAGTTTGTCCCGCGGTGTTACTCGCGGTACGACGATGACCGCGGGTAACACCGCGGGGTTCAGCTAGTTTTAAATAAATAGGTATCCACAAGTTGTTTAAAAAAGTGATTGAAGATTATTGGAGTTAAGAGTTAAAATAAGAGATTTAGATCTAAATGTTCGAGTAGGTTTTGTCAAATATATTTAAAGAACCGACAGTGTTCCCGAGAAATCTGCGATAATTTCCACAAATTACTATTTATATTATGATCATTTAATATACAAATTTTTACTACTTATTTATGCTCAGCATAATTGTATCTCATATCTCATACCGTAATTGATTTATTTTGAATCAAATTTAAAAGTTTGTCAATTTGACACTTATGCATTTCAAACTAGCTTTTGCCTGCGGCTCCACCCGTGAGTATCTCGGTTATCGCGTCAAAAAGAAGCCCATGTCCTTCCTCAAAAATCAAAGTATCTCGATGCCAAATTTCATTAAAATCGGTGTAACGGTTTAGCCGTCAAAGCGTGACAGACAGACAGAGTTACTTTTGATTTTATAATATTAGTATGAATTATTGACACTATAAAATCTATATTCACCTATGTTAATTGACCTTTATGGCAGACTTACTCAAACATCCGGCTTAGGCCTTTAACAATTTGCGTCAGAGTCTCAGTCGCCCGAACATCGCGTTGCTTTACGTATTATTATTATATACACGGCTACTTAAGTAGGTACGTATGTTGTATAGGTCGGATGCTGAACGTTTGGTTATCAATGAAGGCCACTACACTCTCCGTAGAAAAATATTAATTTATCTACAGAGAGTTTAGCCGTAAGTAATGATTACATTACTTTATGGTCCAGCCGAGTAATCAGTCCGTGCCTGCCTATAGGCAGCGGTTTCTATTGCTGCAGAAAGTTTCTCGGCAAACATACTGAAGAGATACCTGATGGTTACCTAAGTACATATGCGTTGCAGTCCTAGGAGTTCTGCGCCATGGAGTCAAGGGACTCCTCCTCTGAATTTGGTATCCTCACTCTTATAGACTATCCTCACTATTTATAGACTTGCTGTTGCCTGCGGCCCCGCCCGCATGTATTTCGGTTATCGCTGCAAATAGTAGTCTTTGTGTTATTCTGATGTATAAGCTATATTAGTATAAAGTTTCATCCAAATCCGTTCAGTAGTTTTTGTGTAAAGGGGTAACAAACGTCCATCCATACTTACTCATTTTGCGTTTATAATATTAGTAGACTGTTCTATTATTGTTGCGGTATAACCAAATATTTATCATTTTTATTGATACGGTTAATCAGCTAGCTAATACAGGCTAGCGATAAAAACAGAAAAAAAATGTTGTTCTTTCTTTTCCTTGGATACAAAAGTATGTACTATGTATGAGTTCATAAAAAATATTCAAGACTAATTTGACGTTTTGAATGTCGTTACCATCAATAAAGTTTTATCTTTACATAATATAAAAAAGTACATATAGTGGAACATAAAATAGTTCAGTAACAGATAGCGTGAATAAAAAATAAGGTTTATATGAATAACTAGTTGCGCGTTGTAAAGGTATAACCAAAGACACAATACAAAAGTACAGTTGAAAGTATGAACACTCGCTCACATCAAATACCTCTACGGTGTTGAACCCATGCTATTCAAATGTATTTTAAAAACATATATTTTATGACAAGCTAAACCCATAATATTAATGAATCGACCTAAATTGGTTTTCCATGACCGACCTAAATTGGTTTTCCATGACCGTCGTTATGTATACCTAAATCTGATTCTCTGAGAGTGCTAAATGTTTTAAATGAGTAAGTGTGTGTGTCTGTTAAGCTTTCATGGCGAAACTGCATATATGCATTCTTAAGGAAGTATGTTACCGGATAATCGACAAATGCACGAGTAAAGGACTAATTATAAATATCGTTATTATTTTTCTAACACTGTTCCGTCGTATATGTAGTTTTTACATTTAGTTCTTTATGTTGTTTTATGTTTAGTGTTGATAACGATGTCGTAAAACAAGCTATGGATATTGACAGTCGTGCCTATTTTATTAGTTCTCTATTATTTGTACAACCATGTTTATAATTATCTACACGTGTAACATACGATTCGGTTGCACGACCAGCAATAATTGCTAGTTCTAATTTTGCGCCATTATAGCCTGTTTATTTACATAAATTCAATTAATTGAATTTTATTCGCGGTAAAATTATGTCTACCCGAGACCAGGGGCGTCTTTACCTATAGTGCAGGAGGTGCGGTGCAACCGGGCGCCGCGGCGCTTCCCTCAACATAGATGCCCGCCGCGGTACCCTGGTGCTGTCCTTAACATAGACGCACGCTTGGCGCCCGCCGATGTCCTCAACATAGACGCACGCATTGGCGCCCCCAGCTCTGTCCTTAATATAGATGAACAAAGATGCACCGCAGCGCCCCTAACATCGTCGGGCATTAGGGTGCTCCTACACAGCAGTTATAAAATGTTAAATGATGTTGGATAACATTTTATAAGAAGTTGTAACAAAAGTTATTTCCTTGCATCCAAAAATACGACTCGTTTACATCACGCAGGGGGGATTGATTTTGACACTTAATAAACTAATAAAGATTTTTCGTTAATTCCCTGGACATCGTGAAACCTGATTACCAGATGCGATATGAAATAAACAAATAAGGATATAAGCAAATTATCTCGACTAAGAAAGTACTGGTGTAAACTGTTCGAAATATACTTACCGTTTTTAAACTTTCTTAAACTAAACTTAAACTTCTTAAACTTTCAGCATTAAAAAGAAAAAAGAGCCTTGAAAATCATTCGTAACGTGTCACTCATGATAATTATACTAATTACTAGCTAACCCGGCGAACTTCGTACCTCTACATTTTTTTTTAAATATTTTCTACATTTCTGAAAATTCTAGAAATATAACGGCGCCATCTACCGGATAATCTAGAAACAGAAATACGGCACCACCTACCGGATATCTGTGCAACTTAGATGCCAAACCGCCATCTATTAGGATTTTATAGAACTAACCGAGAAATACACAATAAAGTCGTATAACATAAACAAATATATATAAAAAAGGAAGGTGACTGACATAGCCAGAGATCAACGGACAGCCCAAACTACTGAACCTATCATCCTAAAATTTCGCTTTTAGGTTCTTTATATTTTTTTATGTTTGGTCCTGTCAAAATGACTCTACTCTGCCTGTTGGAAAGCATAAGCAGAATCCAATAGTGGAGGTCACCATACTGGAAATGCAGACAATGCAACAATGCAGCATGGTGACCCACACGTTGGCGGGCTAGTGATGCTTCTGCATCATTGGCCTCCGGTCTCGCACTCACCAACGAAACACGACAGCATGTTTGATGTCATTTTACTTTGATTTTCTGTGCGAGGGTAGTACCGCCCTGGTCGAGCCGGCCCGTTCGTGCAGAAATCAGCGTGGCTCTACTACCTTGAAAATACGATACGATGATATTTTTTTTTTTTTATAGTGAGCTGCCAAAATGACTCTGCCCTGCCTGATGGAAAGCATGGGCAGAATCCAAGAGTGGTGGTCACCATCCTCATTGCGAATAAGCACAAAGCAGCATGGTGACCCGCACTATGGCGGCTTGGTGAGATGCTTTTTCACGCCCCGCTTAAAGGACCCGGGATCATAGTGGGAAGGAAACACGTATGCCGGTAGTGAGTTCCAGGTTGTGACCGCTCGGCACAGGAAGGAAGAACCGAAGCGATGAGTTCGAGAACGTATGTCTACTACTCTACAGTGGTGACTTCCAAGGCCGGCACGTGTTGTCCTGTGGAGGAAGGGAGAGGGAGGAACTAGTTGGAAGAGCTCTTCAGAACACTCTCCATGATAAAAGCGATAGAGGACTGCGAGACGATATCTCTACGCAATTGCAGAGGCTCAAGGGACTCGGTGGCTTCGGGACTGTTGACAATGCGGATTGCTCGCCGCTGCAACCGGTCGAGAGCGTCAAACAGGTACTGTGCGGCACCATCGCAAAGATGAGAACAGTACTCTACGCACGAGCGAACCTGGGTCTTGTAAAGAAGATACAGATGCCCGGGCGAGAAGAACCGTCTCACCTTGTTTAAGACACCTAGTTTACGCGAGGCCGCTTTAGTGACACTCTCAACGTATTCGCGTGGGTTGAGATCTCGGCAGATATCCATGCCCAGGATATCGAGCTTACCTTGTAACGGCATTTGAGTGTTCTGAAAAGTGGGAAGGGGAAGGAATGGAGACTTTTTGGTAGAGAACGCGCACACCTGTGTTTTTTTGGCGTTAAACTCGACCAGATTCTCACAGCCCCATTGAGAAATGCGGCCCAGAACATGGTCGAGTTGAACGACAAGCTCCTGTCGTTTTTCCTCAATATCTGCTAACTTAGCTGTAGGGTGTCCGAAATATCGCCCATGAACTGTGCTATCGTCTGCATAGCAATGGATGTTGCCAAGGGCTAACATGTCATTGATATGCAGAAGAAACAGTGTGGGCGATAGGACGGAGCCCTGCGGTACTCCGGCGTTAATCGATTGAAAATCGGAGGCCGCACCGTCGCAAAGGACTCTGATGCGGCGCTGGTGCAGAAATGCGGCAGTCCAGTTGCAGAGTTTGGGGGGCAAACCGAAAGCCGGTAGCTTGGAGAGAAGCGAGCGGTGCCAAACCCTATCAAAGGCCTTGGCCATGTCAAGGCTGATGGCCAAGGATTCCCCATGCCTGTCAATTGCCTCACCCCAAATGTGTGTGACGTACGCTAAAAGATCACCCGTGGATCGGTTCGGTCTAAAACCGTACTGACGATCATTTAGTAGGGAGTGATCTTCCAGGTAGTGGACCAGTTGTTTGTTTATTATCCGCTCAAACACTTTGCAGATAATGGAGGTGACGGCTATCGGTCGGTAGTTGGCCGGGTCGGAGCGGTCGCCTTTTTTGAGGATGGGTTGAACATTCGCCTCTCTCCAAGCCTCCGGAACAGCTCCTGAGGAATATGACAGGCGATACAGGCGCGTCAATACCGGAGACAACTCTGGTGCACAGTTCTTAAGAACCACCGCTGGGATACCGTCGGGTCCACTGGCTTTCCGGACGTCAAGTGACCGAAGCTCTGTACGGACATCACTCAGCCGGATACGAATATCCCGCATTGTAGTGTCGCAGCTCGGAATGGTAGGCGGGTGCTTGCCGCGGTCATCGATTCGGGAGTTAGCCGCAAAAAGATCAACAAGCAGTTGTGCTTTCTCTTGCGGCTGATGGGCCAGCGATCCGTCTGGATATTTCAGCGGTGGTAGCGAGGGCTGGCAGAAGTTGGACTGCACGGCTTTGGCCAATCGCCAGAACTTTCGGCTACCCGTAGGGTATGCAACGAGCTCTTGACCTAGCCGCGCGATGCGCTGGGCATCCGCTCTGATGTAAGCCTTCTTGCATTCCTTAGTGGCTTTGTTAAACGCTGCTTTTAGTAGATCAATGTCAGGGGAGCCGTGAGCGCGAGCCCTGGTCCATGCGCGGTAGGCCGACTGCTTTTGTGAAACAGCATGGGCGTACTCGCGATTGAACCAGGGACGGGTCGCTGCGCTGGCGACCTCACTGTAGGGAATATAGTATTCCATTCCGACAGTGATTTCGCCAGCCACAGCGGCCGCACTTTGCGACAGATCTTTATCTTTGAAGCAGCGTTGAGTCCACGGGATGGATGCAAAATAATCCCGCATTCCATCCCAGTCTGCCGACAAGTAGTGCCATAAACGTCTTTTTGCTGCCACTCGTCGTGGAGGGGCAGCAAGTGGCACCGTGGTGGAAACCAGGCAGTGATCGGAGGATCCCAGAGGGGCGAGCACCGACACACTGTACTGCGCTGGGTGACTCGTCAGCAGTAGGTCCAGCAAGGTATATAATATATATAATAATATAATATATAATATAACGTAAGTAAGCACTAAGAAAGGAATTTTTGAAATTCCTTCCCTAAGGGGGTAAATAAGGAGATAAAAGTCTGCGTGAGCGAAGCCGCATGCAAAAGCTAATAAACAAATGAATAGATCACGGACCAATATTTAAAGTACTTGCTTTCTAGCAAAAAAAATGAATGAAATCGGACTGTGTTATTGAATTACAACTAAGTACCTACATATTTTGACTTTCATCCCCTCTCTTCAGGAAACCGTGCTGAATTTCGGGATAAAAGTATCCTATGTCTTACCTCGTAGTATGAACTCAAATAGTGTCAAGTTTCATTTGAATTCATTGGGTAGTTTCGGTGTGATGTGCGGCAAATATACAGACAGACAGACCACAGACAGACGAAAATGAAAAAAAATACAGTTTTGGCTTCAGTATTGGCAATATTCTACAGAATTGGACATGTTACATTTTTATTATAAGTATAGATTGGCTATACGTATAAATTTAGGAGACAAGTCAATGTACTCTAATCATAAAAATAAACCATACGAATTTTTTAAGCATTACGAAAAACGACATATTTAATTAACTCAATAGGATAATCAAAACTCAAAAGCAATAAAAATAAATTAACTTCAAATATCTAATAATATTTCATATACCTACTTAAATATCGTGTTCTGATCTTTGAATAATGCTGGCCGGGGTATGCCTGAGCAGACATCATAATACAAGTATATACAAATATCGTTCTGAGGGCGAAGGAGAAAATTTGTCTTCTAATAGCAAGTGCAACATGACTCATAAATCACTTGCTCAGTTTTAAGATGGACCATTTTATATCTTCAAATAAATAAAATTGAAGCGTCTGTTCGTAATTTCAAAATAACAGTTTTTCATATGAAAGGATATACTGGTTTTATTCACATAAAAAAATCATTTCTAAAATGTTTGTCTGACTAACGGCTGTACCGATTTTGACAGGACTTTCATTGACAGATAGCTGATGTTCTAAGGAGCTATTTAGGCTACTTTCGTTTTAGAAGAAAAAGAACAAATTTAAACCTAAAAATATCCGATTTAAAAGCTATAAAACTCGTGGGTATCGTACAAATACCTACCGTGACACGTGGGTATAACGAGGCTAGTATAGTAGATTTCGATCTGCTAAATCTAATGATAGTAACCTTACCAGTAATTCTCTAAAATCTTCTTCCTAGCTTTTATTATTCCCAAGATATATTGTGGTCGGCTACTAGTTCAACCGGGTTTATCTGAATATCAGTTTTTCCACGGAGCGACTGGCACCCTAAGGGTGAATGGAATTCGAAGGTTGAACTACGGGCGGGAAACATTGCCATATTCCATACTCCGGGCTGCTGTTAAGACTTTCTTGTAAGAAAACCCCAACAGCAGTCTGAACCAGGAATCGAACCCAAGACCTCTTGATCGGCAGTCGCTTACGCTTGCCGCTAGACCAAGAAGGCAGTTGTAATACTCTAAAATTATATAAGTTAATTTAAAAAATAAGCATTAATTAGATGCTCACACTCTTTGAATGGTCTCCACTGCTAAAGTCAGAATATAAGAAGAAAATAAGAAGTTAACTTGCTTAAGCTTTCCATCTAGTATAAGATCCCGGTATACAACGACCTTCACCGAGATGCTTATTTAATGAAACGTATTTTATATTTAATTTAATATGTCAATAAATATAATGCTTATCGGTTGCCTAACAAATTTCAGTCCAGAGTATGTTTAATTAATAATTAAAAAATCATTTTTTTCTAAATATTTCACCGGTATGATTATTAGATAAATTCTATACCAATCGAAAGTATGAAGCCCATAGAATATGCAAACGTTAGGTTGCCTATTCTTTTCCGGTCACAACTATCGGGTTGCCAGGTATAAACAGGTAAATCTATACTAGCATTTTGCAACGGTCTGTTTATTGAATGAAAATTAAATGAAATTAAAGATTATTTTATTCTGAACACGGTGGTATAGGGTTGTCTGCGAAAAATCAGTCCAGAATTGCGGTTGTCGAATTTTAAAAATAAAATATTACTCCGAGTGAATGTGTGCGACTGAGAGGTCCCAACCAACCATCCCATGCGATGGAAGAGGACACAGCATAGCAGCTGTTTAAAGTCCGCTCATTTAAAGAAAGAGAGTGCGCATGCTATTTCTGCTTAGCAAAGAAAAGGATAGCGATAGACTCGTATATACTATGCATAATTTTGGAGTAGTTTATTATTTAAATAGAAAAAATAGAGAAATAGTTTTTTTTTTAAATCAATTAATGATTTGTGTGTCTATTTTTTATGTGACACTAAAGTATATATATACATCTTTAGTCAAAAAGAATGTTATAAGCACACATATATAATACTACCCTGTATAACAATATTGAATGAAAAAAAATGAAAAAAATTACTACATACAAATTATAAATCTACTAGTTGTTACCCGCGGCTCGCGCGTGTATGTGTATGTCAGTTACCGCGGCAAAAAGTAGCCTATGTGTCATTCTGATGTATAAGCTATGTTACTGTAAAGTGTTTTTTGTGTGAATCGGATGATGAAATAATTGATTTTAATGATGAAACTTTTAAAAACTGTGTATTAAAGTTAGCTTTTCATAAAAAAAAACACTTTAAATCCAATTTTGTTGAGCTACCCAGTGCGTTTCTTCAATTTGTAGGTTATCATAACACGTGCTACAAAAAAAATTTAGTGCTGAATATACAGTAAGTACATAATATTTAATCTTTAAAATTATCTTTACAAACACATCTATATTTTTTTCATGTTTGTTAGTAAAATTCACCTATGGTTTCGCACAGTCGCACACATTCACTCGGAGCAATATTTTATTTTTAAAATTCGACAACCACAATTCTGGACTGATTTTTCGCAGACAACCCTATACCACCGTGTTCAGAATAAAATAATCTTTAATTTCATTTAATTTTCATTCAATAAACAGACCGTTGCAAAATGCTAGTATAGATTTACCTGTTTATACCTGGCAACCCGATAGTTGTGACCGGAAAAGAATAGGCAACCTAACGTTTGCATATTCTATGGGCTTCATACTTTCGATTGGTATAGAATTTATCTAATAATCATACCGTTGAAATATTTAGAAAAAAATGATTTTTTAATTATTAATTAAACATACTCTGGACTGAAATTTGTTAGGCAACCCATAAGCATTATATTTATTGACATATTAAATTAAATATAAAATACGTTTCATTAAATAAGCATCTCGGTGAAGGTCGTTGTATACCGGGATCTTAGACTAATCAGGCAGAGTGGAGTCATTTTGGCAGGGCAATACATAAAAAAATGAATCCCTGAGATTAATTTTTTTATATTATATAGACTATTTGCGGCGTAGTTTAGAAAAAGTGAAAATAATTTTATAATTGTACTTTAATGGATACAATGTCTAGAAAAAGAAATGTTTTAAGTTAATGTAGTAGTTGGTCACCTCGCAACAAAGATATTAATTTGTTCAGATCAAGATAAAAACCTTTTTAAATGATGGCATTTCTATAGTGTAGACTAAAATCAACCTTATTTTTTAGGAAAATTAAACATATTTTATGTTACGTATTGCTTAACTGGTCATTCCCCTTTAAATATTTTATTTTCTAAATGCAGCTCCTAAATGACAACCATTAGGAAGTTAATACATTAATATAATTAGTGGACATAGATAAAATTGAAGAGGTTAAAAGTACAATATTTTGATTTAATTTATGAATCCATTTAACTTCATAAGTGGTTAAATATGCATTTTCAGAAATATTCAAAGAAAATAGCAAAGTAATAAAATTATTTATTGCGAAGTGAAAAGGAATATGATTCCCTGATCGAAAATGGTACCTGGGAATTAGTAACCCGACCACCGGAACTGAATGTGGTAAAGTCAAAATGGGTATTTAAACTCAAAGTTGGTGCAGATGGTAGCGAGAAGTGTCACAAAGCGATATTAGTAGCTAAAGACTATTCCGTAAAGCCAGGAGTAGACTATTTTGAGGCTTATGCTCCTGTGGTGAATGTCATCCATTCGTTTGCTAGTTGCACTTGCAGATGAAATGAATCTACACATACATCACATAGATGTAACCACGGCTTTCCTGAATGGCGGTCTTCAAGAAGATTAATATATGGAGCAACCTGAATATTTTGTCGAGGATGAACGCAAAGTGTGTAAGCTGAAGAAGGCTATTTATGGTCTTAAACAAGCTGCTCGTTGTTGAATGTTGAATAAAAAAATTCATGCACATTTATTAGGATTGGTATTTATTCGACCTAAGTATGATTTATGTTTATAGACTAAGAAATCTTTAGATATCTATAAAGCTATTGCGCTATATGTTGATAATTTTTATATATTTTGAAATCAAATTACAGAAGTGGAGAAGTAAAGCAACATATTGGCAATATATTCAAAATCAAAGACCTTGGAGAAATCAGGGATTGCTTAGGCGTTAGAATCCTAAGAGATCATAAAAAGACTTAATTTAACTGAGCACGTGTTTTTTTGATAAAGTCGATTCACCGTAAGCTTTCTGTAACATTTTCAGTGACTGCGAATACGAAATTTCGTTGGCGATGCAATTTTTAAGACAAACTCTTTGTTCGATGTTTTTGTCTATTATGATATTTGCAAAACACACTACATATGGTATTACTAAAAACAGCACTGTATTTAATATTAATAACAGATGCAACTCAAACTCGGAGTCAAAATGGAAAACAGTTGTGCCAATCTAACAACAACAAAAAAGAACAAAAAATTTAATTTGGAACCATAAACAAATCATCCATTTCCGATACTTTTTTGACTGAATGTGCATTTATTAAAAAGCGGTTCTTTTAATGTCACAAACCGACACTTCAATTTTATTTATTTGTATGGAGTATGGATGACTATCGTCTAGGTGTATGTGCAAATGGCCACAAGCGGTTTCAAACACAATGCAGTTAAGGGTACTTTATCTACACGTTCTCAGTTTTGTGGTAAGACTAACAATAAAGTTTGTTTATCTTTACAATTTAAATAATTTTCCATATTTAGGAATTGAACCTTGGATCTGCAAAATGTTTCTTGATTACGTCTATGAGTCTCCTGATAAAAAGTACATGTTACGTTTTTGTTTTGATATGGCGATAAGAGAGCAGAGAGGTTGTCTGGGTGGTAATTGAATACCGACATTTATATTAACTGCCTCGTGCACGTAGTAGTAGCGTTTGCGACTGCTGTGCATGAGGTCTCGGGTTCGATACCCGGGTCGAATCAAATGTTTGTATGATCTGCAAATGTTTGTTTCGGAGTTTGGGTGTTTTTTATGTATAATATGAAAGTATTTACAAAAAAAGTATATGTATTTATATCAGTAGTTTAGTACCCGTAACACAAGCTCAGTTTAGTTCGAAACTAGATGGCGTTGTGTGTTAAATATCCGATAATATTGATTTATTATTTATTTATACATCTTTTGAATCACAAGTAAGTAGCCGACCTTTGAGGAAAGATTATGCACATCTTCATTTTTATGCGCATGCAATAAATGTCTTATCTATGATCCTAAAATACCGCTCAGTAATATTTTTATAATAAGAAACTTCGTTCCTATCTGATGTCGCTCATGGACACTCGCAACACCAGAGGTGTCACAAATGAAGTCACGATTGAAGGTATTGGTCCGGGAATACCGCACAGGTCATTTCACAGTTCTGTTGTGCTAGGCAAGAAATGTGTATTTCAATATAATAACATTTGTAAAAATCACATGCCGTTTCCACGGTAGTAGAACCACGTTGATTTCAGCATGAACAGATCGGCTCGACCGGGGCGGTACTACCCACACACAGAAGACCAACCTAAAATTACAGCATTCGTACTGTCGTGTTTCGTTGGTGAGTGTGAAACGTGAGAATGATTCAGAAGTATCTCAATAGGTCGCAATAATATGGGTCACCATGGTGCATTGTTACATTGTCTGCATTCACAATGAGTATGGTGACCACTACTCTTGGATTCGGCTTATGATTTCCTTCAGGTAGAGTAGAGTCACTTTGACAGACTCATACTTAAAAAAAGCCTTAATTTATAAAGGGTTTCAAAATATGGATATGACACGTATTGAAGAGAATATGTGTATATTAAGAGAGGAGTATTATAGATAGTGCAGTTTTGGTGCCGTACCTATAGTTATACCTAATCCAAAGCAGCTGTTCGCAAATCCGAGCTCATAATAGAAACCTATAACATAAAATCTTATCTATTGTTAGAATAATTGTCTGCTATAACTCAAAACGTATAAAACTAGTGTTACCATTATCAATAAGACATCAGTTAAAAGAAGGATAAGAATATCATAGTCGAATATAAGCACAAAGAGACGTTTGTGCCTAATCATCTTATTCATATAACTGCGATTCAACACGTACGTTGTACATGGCATAGTTAATTGTTCATATTAATTATTCATTATTTAAATTTCATATTACCTTTGTAGGTCCTCGAGATCACAAGAACTGTAATTATAAGTAACTATGAGAAACATATAACCAAATTTCTGGCTGTACGAAACCGACCATATCTTGAGCCATGGTAAAAGAAAGTACAAAAAGAGTGACGGAAAACTAAGAAACCACGTATTCTAGATCCATTCTAAGTAACGTATCATTAAATTTAACTATAAAAAAAATGATGCTTAACGATAGTTCGAAGCGATTTAAGATCGTCACCATCTTCTTTCAATTTGTGAAAAGTGCAAGAAGAAGATGATAGTCGGAGTAATGAATATTCTTCTTTCGGTATCTTATATCACTTGTTATATATCCCTTATCGATCAAAAAATGATTTACTGGATATTATGTCACATTTACTAATGTATGTTACTATATGTAAACATTTTAAGCAGTTTTTTGGTAGTCCTTTAATATCATATTCGTCATCTCTCATGCATTTAATTTCTTCAGTATATTTCATACTTTCAGTTCCAAAAATGATAAAATAAGCTGTTTATTAAATTCAAAATATTTTATTCAAAGTCGTAAAGTTCTTCTGTTCCTTCATCAACAATCTTTAACAGTCAATTGTTGGAAATAGACGTTTCCTTAGAAACATTATGGCCTCATTATTTTGAGTATTTTGAAAACAATTGTTAAGCTGTACCAAAATTTGGTATCGAAATCATTTATCAGCCTTAAATATAATAAGTTGCGTTTAAATCAAAATATTGTGTCACATTTACCTACTAATAATTTCAAGGTAATTTATTAAATCAACATGAATATGCGTTGATACCCGAAATGTATTTCCTATTCGCAGAATGGTAAGCTTAGCATAAGCTGGACTAAACCTTTCAGAGAACCCCTACAACAAATTATATGACTTAGGATGTTACTGGAAGACCTTAATTTTAGAGTCAAAAAGCCGAAAGAAAAATATTCCACTTCATACTTTTCCTATTTCATCTCACTACATTAATATTAGCAAGTGAGTTGTTGGTGAACTTACCACGGGATGACAACATTACTTCGGAACGAAAAAAAAAGCCTATATATGCTGTCCAGACTGTTGTCCTATCTATATATTAGTAAGATATAGTAGGTCAAAATCTTCTTTTCAAGAAAATGCCTATTAGCAGTTCAGTAGTCGACTGTTTAAGGCTGCCGATGATTAAAGATATGAGCGGTCGAAAATTATTGTTGGTTACATCTCTCAGACTAATACTAACACTTTCAATAAACTAAAAAAAATAAAGGAAAAATCAATCCTTATCGCTTTGTTTATATTATGTATATAGATACGTAACTCCATTAATGATTGTTTTTCTATTGGTAAGTAGTTACCGAGAAATAATATTTCATAATAGCTAGTTACAGGTGAATATATATTATTATTATCTGTCGTAAATGTCTCATAATTAAAATATGATTTCCTGTAGGTACTATTCCGCTTTAGTTCTAACATTGAATAAAGAATAAAAAGGTATATAAAACATCGAATGACAACATTATTTTAAGTAAAATAGCTGAGTCCCGCGGTATTACTCGTCCCTTACGGTTATTGTTGTACCTTTACAACCACGGGTAACTCAGCAGGGCAAAGTTAGTCTAAAAAAAGCCGTCTAGCCGTTGCAGAGGTTAGCCGGAACAAACAGACCGAGAGACCGACAGACAGACAAAAATTGTAAAAACTTTTTTTTTGTGTACCGTATATACATGCATATGCATTTAATAAAAAACAGTTATTTTAATATTAAAAACAGACACTCCAATTTTATTTATTTGTATAGAGTAGCTACGCCCGTTGTATAGACTATCCGAGGTTGGGATAGATAATGATCATCGATTTACTTGCACTTTCCTTGCAAATTGTAACATTAAAATACCAATCTAATTGAAAACTTCTTCCTTTTGGAAGTCGGTTAAAAAGAATATCAGGAAAGAGGAAATCGATGACGAATTATTCTTTTACATAAATAAACCTGACTGAGAAAAACATAGGTATATTCTGAAAACAAAAAAAAATTCTAAACTTATAAAGTATGTAGGTCATTATCATCATCTCCCTACCCTTTTCTCAACTTTATTTGGAGTCGGCGCAATGAGTTATAATCCCCTATTCTCCGCTACCACTCGTCAGTTCACTGCTTACTCCCTTCCAGGCCATATCCTCTTTTATGCAGTCCATTCATTTTTTCTTTGGTCGTCCTCTACTCTTATCGCTTCTCAACTTTTCATTCACTGGTGTTTGATCTAATGTAGTAGTAATTCTTCACCTTATTCATTATATTCATACCACACATGCATCTCAACATTTGCATTTCAGCTACATGCAGGCGTCTCTCATACATCAAAGGGAACTTGGGATCGCAAATAGTTCCTGTTACCTGCCGCCTCTTCTTCACCTGCATTGATTCGATGCCGCACATACCTATCCATTTCGTCATTATTTTGTAACAACTAACCGAGTACTTGAAATCGGTGCAGACCGGAATCGCTATTCCATTCAGTGACACGGCAGCAAGACCTGTGAGACCGCCGAAATCGCAGAACATGTATTCGGTTTTCGTTCTACTGATTTTCAAGCCAACTTTCTCTAGTCTTTTCTGCCATGTCTCTAGTCTGTGCTGGACGTCGGACGCGTCTTCATCGACCAACACAACGTCTGCAAATAGCATGCACAATGGTGCCTCCTCCTGTATGTATCTGACATACAGAGCATCCATTATCAGCAGGAAGAGGTATGGGCTTGAGGTAAAGTATATAGGTATCTATATACTGTAATATGTATACATACTAATATTATAAATTTGACAGTAACTATGGCTGTCGGTCTGTCACACTTTCACGGTTAAATTGCTGCATCAATTACAACGAAATTTAGCGTGAAGATACTTTTATTCTTGAGGAATGATATAGGCAACTCTTTAACACGATAACCAACATACTCGCGGGTCGAGCCGCAGGCAAAAGTTAACTTAATATGTATTACACATTTCCTATACGAACTATGTATTTTAGTTGGAAAAATATGTTGGTGGTACAAACAATTGCTAAAAAACTATACTTAACTCTTTTTAAGAGTTTAAATACTACTCACAATATATGTAAATTACAGAACTTACGTCATATATGTTGTATTTACTAGTCACATTGCTAACCAGGTGTAGTGCTAGTTAAAAATATTATTATATTACCTATTCAACATGGCTATCTTAGTAATGATTAGGATAAAAATAGCATACCTACACATCATATACATGGCAATCTGATATTATGGTAACCAATCTGCTGACCAATATACTTATATCACTGACGAAATATATTATATACATATATATATATGTACTTAACGCCGACGCAATAAGAGGGGTGTTATAAGTTTGACGTCGGTGTCTGTATGTCTCTCTATGTGTTTGTCTGCGGCACCGGTTTAACACACACACCCAGAGACAGAACAAAATAATGATCGCGTTCATCAGTCAAATCACACATAACTTGTCCTAGTTGGGAATCGTACCCACAACCTCCGGCTTAGAAGTCAGGGTCACTTATCACTACACCAATAGACCTGTCAGGATGTACCGATATATTTATACTTGCTCGGTATATACATTTACGAGTGATAGATACCTAAAGCGAATGATGAATTATGAATGATGTAGCATAGATGCCCATGATTATAGAATACTTATAACTACGGAAGCTAAACTCTTATTAATATTTTATGTCAACAAAAGGAATAGATACCTTATAAAAGAAAAAACTAATAAAAACAATAAATACCTTGACATAGTGTGTAAGTAACACAGCAAAAGTAATCTAAAAAGATATAGGTATATTTAAATATTTAAGCGCAATTATTTGCCTTTAATTATACCTACGGCGTGCTCATTTTCATAACCCTGATGGGGTTGCGAAACTTAAATACAACATAAAAACAATCATGCAATAGTTAATTAGACAAGGTCTAGAATAGAATATTTCAATACTAATGTAACTGGTCTGACGCAAAAATATTTACCATAATATATACGGAGATAGCACAAAATATATTGGATTAGTTTGAGTGACTATTTGCAAGATGGTCAGCGTCTGCAACCAGATCTCTTGCTGTTCTCACCTGAGGCGCGTGGAGCTCACAACGCCAGCTTGGTAATTCATGCAAACTACAGTCGTAGTGACCCTCACACGCAGCTACGTGTGAGGGTCACTGTGACGAGCGAGGTCCATCGTTTTAAACCAGGCAATTTAAAGTAATTCAAATACACATTACGTAATGAAACGCACAAAACACCTTGTACCGCTCCTACTGGGATCTCTGATATAAAGTGTACACAAAGGTAATTAGCACGCAGTTATAAGCGACACACAGCTTAATATTCTCGTTTAGAACTTCATGTCACAGCACCGCTGTGTGAATAAATATACCTTTGAAGAGGTAGACGAAATGAATGAAGAAATTGTAGCCTTGTCAGTTCGGAGTCAAATCAATGTTTATAAGAAAATTAATACCAGTTAATTTCAACTTTATTTAAATTCACCGCGTACATTTGTAGAATAGACAATACCAATGTAATATCTGAGAGAAAGAAAATTATATGACTGAAAACCAATAGGGTTCTCCACGGGGCTGTAAGGGAGGAAACAACTGGTTAATTAAATATCACAGCGATGTCTAACTTGTAAAGAATACTCAGCTTATCACGAAGAGTTCTGAAGTTAAAACATACCAATAGTTGACGAGTTATCCACATCAAAGGTAGCCATCCTTTCCTTTCAGATAACAACATATCAATCCTGTGTTCCTTCTGGTCCTGGTTTCTATAGGTGTAGGTCTTCTCCTGGACCACAGCCTACCCAATACAACGTAGAACATTAAACCAGAAGAAAATTCATTAAAGTTGAATACTCTAAGGATGCAAGACTCTATAGGTAGGTACATGGATACGAGGCACTTTAATACTTTCAATTATTTTTGTAATAGCACTCCGCCACGCAACCAGTTACAAAATTTAATCTGCAAATATTTAGAACTTGCTTTTAGGTCATAATGTATGTAGGCAATAAATTGCTTATGATATTAACAAGCTATGAAGGACAACGTAACTCGTATTTTGATATATTATGGAATGTCTTATGGAATTTCCTATTAACAAAATTAAAGTTTACTCAATAGGAAATCGTTGTGAATGCTTGTTCACAGATTGTGTGATTCATCATCATCAGCCTATCACAGTCCACTGGATGATGGCTGATGACTGGTAGGAGCTGTCAAGGATCGAACCAAGAACGGTCACTTGAAGAGGTATGTCCAGCTGGGTGGTTTATGACTTAGTTAAAATATTTCTGAACAATAAGCGACAATGTTGTGGTTTAGGGTGGACTCCTATAATTATAGTAACTTTTACCCGACTACGGCGAAGCCATACAAAGAGTAATAGTTTTGACATGTGTGTATGTTTATATATTCCACCACCCCTTTAAGTGTTTTAATTGGTAAAAATAGCCCGGGTGGCAAAGGCTATATAAATGTTATCAAAAGTTTTTACGTACTCGTGTTATAGTTTTAAACTTTTTCTTGTTTATTAATCTATACAGCACAACATCGTAGCAGTCCACAATAACTCTTTGCAGTCTCAGCTTAAATCGTAGTAATTATGGAATTAAAAAATGTATTTTTATGTATTCTAATCTTAGATTGAAATAAAAATCTTTTGCAAGGACGACCTCCTTGCGAATGTTGACCTAAATAGATGATTTTTTAGACATCGCGTTCATCGCTTCTCATATATATATACATATACATATATTTTGGTAAACTAACTGACCCACGCAACCTCGTTTGCGTCTCCTATTGCCCGTAGCGTGATAATTTTCCCCCGTTTTTGAAACTTTTTTCACTGGTGCTACGCTCCTATTGGTTTTAGCGTGATAATATATAGCCTATAGCCTTCCTCAATGACTGTACTGTCCAACACAGACTTTTTCAAATCGGACCAGCGGTTCCAGAGATTAGCTCGTTCAAAAAAATAAACAAACAAACTCTTCAGCTTTATAATATTTTAGTTTAGATACGTTTCATATTAGACTAGCTAGTTAAATATTATGGATGTGCACTACCACACCACACTACACTTCCTAATACATTAAAAAGGACGTGCAAGATTACGTTGTTGAGATGGCAGAGTCACCAAATCAATAGTATAACCTCCTTTTATTTCTGTTATGTATAGTGTAGATAACAGAAATATCTTGGCAAGCGTTGTGTGGGACGCCCTCTGACCAGATGGCGGGACGACTTACGTAAGAGGGCTGGCAGCGACTGGATGCAGAAAGCAACAGACCGGACTCTGTCAGTGGTGTTCCTTGTGAGAGGCCTATGTCCAGCAGTGGACTGCAACGGGCTGATGATGATAATGATGATAATGTAGATGTGTGTATGCATGTATCTATTTAGATCTATATTTCTATTTATTACTTTATGTCCATTGTATCTCGTTTTGGACAACTATAACCCCGATCATACTACATCTCAACACCTCTTGAAGGTAGCCTGCTAAAGAATGCCTAAGGCGTTAAATCCGCCGACGTACATAAGTGCATGAAGCTGTAAAGAAATAAATATTAAAACTTAGACCACGTTTACTAAACTGTTGCAGGCTTGCAGCATTGAAGTTTTGCATTGTGCTATCTGTGTATTTTGCTGCGTAATCATTTTTTCTGGACTGTGAACAAAGTTGATTGCACATGTTCAGATATCGAAACAATGAACTGAATGATTGAATAATATAACAAGTAACCACTAGACCTGTTATTTCCTTGTAAATATCTTAACACCTTCCAATATTAGATGTAAGACAATTCCGTAGTTTCATTTAGCCAAGTGAGTGAGGTTATCAGACTGCTAATCTTGCCTCTCTCTCTAACGTGGAGAGGGTACTCAAAAGGCTGTAAAACATTAGCATTATTTGCAGATGTCATTTATCCTTATTGTCATTATAAATATCTAAACTTTTTGATCTCCCATCACCGTTAAAAAAGTTCATAAATTAACTAACTTATAAAGTACCCTTTAACTTGAGAATATATCGCATTATAGAATTAACGGGTTCATTCACCTCCTTTGGTTGAGGTTTTGGACGGTTGTTCATTGGTGTACTTGACCAATATTGGTGGACTCGGTCAATGCAACTGCAGTCACTAGTGTACATAATCAATTTAGTACTCGCTAGGTCTACTCACAACTGAATATAGGTAATATAATCTAAGATTTTTCATGAGTGATCTCAAACTTATTCGAACTCTATATTTAAAGTATTATGTTCCGTTATTTTCAACCCACATTGGTACGTTAATCAACTTTAGGTAATTTTACGCTACTGTATTACACCATAACCTAGCTAATTTAACTTTTGTTATGATTAATGTACTGTTGTAAGGTAAAGAGGTAAACAGATTGCGTATATTGTGTGTATAACGACGATCTGTCGTTACCTGGACAATATTTGAAATTCTTTATACATTAATGTCCTACATATATGTAACAACCGGTCTAACTGGACTTGACCGAGAACACCTACATCATTACCATTATTGATATTACAGGTTTACGCACATACCTCTTTCTGTTCAAGATATGCCTTTGTACAGTACTTTGTTTATTTGAGGAACAAGAAAATGAAATGTAACAGGAAATATGGCGTGGTGGCGCAGTGGTAGCGTACGCGACTGCTGTTCTTGAGGTCTCGGGTTCGATTCCCGGGTCGGATCAAATGTTTGTATGATCTGCAAATATAAGTTTCGGAGTTTGGGTGATTTCTATCTATAATATGTATGTATTTACAAAAAAAAAGTATATAAGTATTAATATCAGTTGTCTAGTACCCATAATACAAGCTCTGCTTAGTTTGGGACTAGATGGCGTTGTGTGTTAGATGTCCGAAATATTTATTTATTTATTTATTATTTAATATATTAATAAACAGTCCATAATACAGTTACAGTTTTTATCCTAAAAGAAAATTATAAATATATGAATGAACTGAAAAGTAATTTGTTTTCTTTAGTCTCATTAAAATATGGCCTCAGTGTATTTAGGCTAGGGTTATTAGATTTTGTGCAAATATAAAATATTTTATGAGATAAGTTACTCTATAAAAATAAACAATACTATTTAGTATAGGATTCTTTAATTTGATAGATTAGCTTGAAGCGAACGTGTACCTACATTGAAGGAATATGTGTCTTAACCGAGACAATGATAAAATATTTTTATTGCAGACTAGTTGTTGCCCGCGGCCCCGCCCGCGTGTATGTCAGTTATCGCGGCAAATAGTACCCTATGTATTATTCTGATGTACACAGTAGTGTATAAGCTATATTACAGTAAAGTTTCATACGAATCCGTTCAGTAGTTTTTGCGTGAAAGAGTAACAAACATACACACTCACAAACTTTCGCCTTTATATATTAGGGTGAATAGTGTGAATATTAGTGTGATGTGATGATAACTATATTACTTTACTTTTAAGACGAAACGGACAATAGGATGTAAAAGTATCTTAGGGTGAACCAATTGATTGTCGTCAAATGCCTATAGGAACATTTAGATAATTAAATCCAAAATTAAGAGACACATCCTCTACTGTACCTACATCAGGAGTATACTGGCAACACTTGATTAAAATAAATACTAGATAAATATAGATGAATAAATAATTCCTATAATGGGTGCATATAGATACACAAATCATTTAAATTATCATCTTCCTAGTCTTTATTACTCCCAAGATTATACGGGATCGGTTACTAATTCAATCGGTTTTACCTGAATATCATTTTTTTTCAGTGAGTGTCTAGCATTGGGCCACCGCAGCCCTGAGGCTGTGCATTATATTTATCTATGATCGGTACACTGAATTCGAAGGTTGAACTAGTTGTCAGTATATTTGAGGACACAGATTTCACAATAACGATTGACATTACCAAAGTTGACAACCGGGACCGACGACGACTTAACATTTGTTTAACGTTTGAAAGGGAATATATAAGAATTAAAATCGGTGATACACCGATGCTTCAACTAGGATCCCCCCACCTGAAACATGGAGATCATGTAGGGTCACCAAAATGAATCTAATACAAACTTGTTTAATAAAGACTTATGTATATAATCTTTAATTATTTTAAGCTTTACGGGTGAAAAACTATTCAACCAATAACTTTGTAACCATTTTTACTAAAATTATGCGAACGGAGGAGTATCTATAAAGTTTTGTACAGTTAAAGTTTATACGGAGAAGTGCAGAAAAAAAAGTGAAACTAAACGACAGACTATTACTTTCAACCTTTCAATCAATCAATATTAAACAAGCACTGGCGAATATCCAAAAGTATCTAAATATTTTTTTATTAGTAAAAAAGAGTCTTCGCTTAAATTTAAGTGTTATGAAAACCACCATTATGTATATACAATAATAACAACCAGCATTAAATATGAAGATAAATTTCGGATCAAGTTGAACAACTATGCTCTCTGTTAATTTTGACGCAGATCGGTGCGAGCGGCGGATATACATGTTGCATTTCAAGTAATTTAAATGTTTAATCAGGTTTAAATGTATGTTTTTGGAACGAAGTTCCTTATGGTGCTTTGCGAAAGGGGGCAAGACGGAAAAAGTGTAACGACACTTTTTGCTATATATGTATATCACTACATAGTATAAAACAAAGTCGCTTCCGCTTTCTTTCTGTCCCTATAAACGCTTACGTCTTTGAAACTACGCAAGGGATTTTGATGCGGTTTTCTTTACTAGATAGAGTGATTCAAGAGGAAGGTTTATATGTATACTAGCGGAACCCCGCGGCGTTACCCGCGGTTATTGTTGTACCGCGAGTAACGCCGCGCGACAAAGTTAGTCTAAAAAAAGTAGCCTAAGTTACTCCCCAGATCATCAGCTACCTGCCAGTGAAAGTCCCGTCAAAATTCGTCCAGCCGTTCCAGAGATTACCCGGAACAAACAGACAGACAGACAAAAAATTTTTTAACTACAGTTTTGGTATATGTACCGTGTATACATACATATGCATTTAGTAAAAAGCGGTTATTTTAATATTAAAAACAGACACTCCAATTTTATTTAGTTGTATGTATAGATAATAACTCTTTGATATCTATACGCAGATTTAAATTGAAGTGTCTGTTCGTAATTTCAAAACAATAGCTTTTAACTAAATGCATAGGAATGTGTACACGGTGTATTCACTTTAAAAAAAAGAATTTTTGATCTTTTCCACTGTCTCTTTGTTGCATCTAATCTCTGAAATGACTGCACTGATAGACGGGATTTTCACTATATTACTATAAAGTTTCATCCAAATCCGTTCGGTAGTTTTTACGTGAAAGAGTAACAAACATCCATCAATCCATCCATTCATCCATACTTATAAACTTTCGCGTTTATAATATTAGTATAGATATTCCATTGATTGGATTGAATATTAGGGTGCATATCTCCTATTTAGCTTTTTGATTTATTTATTTTTATTTTATTTACTACTAACTGTATCAGTTACTTCGTACACGTGACATTTGGATTTTGAAGTTATTTTTAATTTTTCACCGTTTAAACCTGCCCTGAACGATGACATACATTTCAAAACCAAAATTAACTAAATCGGCCTAGTAGTTCACGAGTTTTTTTGACAAAAACGAACAGCAATTTGTTTTTTATATATAAGACTAGCTGTTGCCCGCGGCTTTGCTCGCGTGGAAGTTGATTATATGTATTTAATTAAAACTGTGTAAAAGTATGTACCAGTAATTTATTCATGTTTTTAAACGTATTTATATATTTTTGATCAATAACCCATTTAAAAGAACTTTCATACAAACATTCGACCCATATTTCATCCCCTTTAGGAATAGAATTCGCATAAATGCTGATATAAGTATTCATCTATTTGTAATCAGAAACATAAAGACGAAAGCTTTTAGGCTGCCAAATAAAAAAAATTACGGACTTCCAAACTAACCAATATATGAAATGTCAATGCCTATTTCTCCCCTTAGGGGTAGAATATCCAGAAACGCTTAGATATGTCTCTACTCGTTTTTAATTAGTAACCCAAAGGTAATATTTTATGTTTCAAACTCAAAAAATGATAGACTTCCATGCAATCTTGCAACCCTTATTTCACCCCTTAGGGATAGAATATCCAGAAACACTTACATACATATGTACTCATTTTGAATCAGTATCCCAAAAACAAAGTTTCATTTTTCGAAGTTAAAAAATGACGGTTTTCCAGACTAACCTATATGCGAAATGTGCTTCACCCCCTTAGGGGTAGAATATCGAATAACGCTTAAATACGTATCTACTCAATTTTAATCAGTAGCCCATAAATAAAGTTTCATGTTTGTTACTTCAAAAATAGCGAACTTCCGTACAAACTTTCAACCCCTATTTCACCCCCTTAGGGGTAGAATATCCAATAACGCTTAAATACGTATCTACTCATTTTTAATCAGTAGACCATAAATAAAGTTTCACGTTTGTTACTTCAAAAATAGCGAACTTCCGTACAAACTTTCAACCCCTATTTCACCCCCTTAGGGGTAGAATATCCAAAAACGCTTAAATACGTGTATTTTCATTTGAAATCAGTATCCCAAAAAAAGGGTTTCATGTTTCTAACTTAAAAAATTACGGACTTCCAGACTAACCTATAATCGAAATGTCAACCCCTATTTCACCCCTCAGGGGTAGAATATCCTGAAACGCTTAAATACGTATCTACTCACTTTTAATCAGTAGCCCATAAATAAAGTTTCATGTTTGTTTCTTCAAAAATAGCGAACTTCCGTACAAACTTTCAACCCCTATTTCACCCCTTAGGGGTTGAATATCCAAAAACGCTTAAATATGTATCTACTCATTTTTAATCAGCAGTCTATATGTAAAGTTTTATGTTTCTAACTTAAGAAATGACGGACTTCCAAACAAACTTTCAACCCCTATTTCACCCCCTTAGGGGTACAATATCCAGAAACGCTTAAATACGTAATTCTTTATTTTTAATTAGTAACCTAAAAATAAAGTTTCATGTTTCTAACTTCAAAAATGACGGATTTGAAGACTAACCCATATACGAAATGTCAACCCCTATTTCACCCCTTAGGGGTAGAATATCCAAAAAACGCTTAAATACGTATTTACTCATTTTTAGTCAGTAGCCCAAATGTAAATTTGTATGTTTCTAACTCAAAAAATGACGGACTTTCATACAAACTTACAACCCCTATTTCACCCCCTTAGGGGTAGAAATTCCAAAATTCCTTTCTTAGTGGGTGTTTACTCTATAAAACGATCCTACTCACCAAATTTCATAGCCCTAACTATCATAGTTTACGCTCGGCGATGATGAATCAGTCAGTCAGTCAGTCAGTCAGTCAGTCAGTCAGTCAGGACTTACTATTTTATAAGTATAGAATACATGCATAATATAGTAAAGAAACACTGATACTTTTAGAGGTCTCTAATGTGATGTCGTAAATCAAACTATTTTTTTTGCGCTTACACCTTAAAAAGGTCTACAAAAAAGTCCGCGGTGGTATATGTCTACCTCTTAGGGATAACCCACAATAACCATTTTTTATCCTTTACTTTTTACAAGAAATAATGGCTTATTTACGAAGCGATTTTAAGCAATATAGTATAAATCCTTATCCAATTGAGTACCTTAAATACATAGTATATATATCAATATGGCCCTGTACAGCGTGTAATTTAAATGACTATTTTCGAAGTTATTACAGAATTCAAATGCAGGGACGTAGCGGTTGTGACGGTACCGGCCGGGTAGGCCGGCGGCGCGCGTAATCCGTAGGTACCTACTTATAAATAAGTAAATACGTTACGATAAATTAAAAACAAAATATTCGAAATTGTATGATAGTACCAGCTGACCGGCAAACGTCATATTGCCATAAAAAAATATGTAAGGGTGGGTCACCCTTACCATTTAGGGGTATGAAAAATAGATGTTGTCTGATTCTCAGACCTACCCGATATGTACCCAAAATTTCATAAAAGTCGGTCCCGCCGTTTCGGAGGAGTTTCGTTACAAACACCGCGATACAAGAATTTTATTATATTACATTTAAATACTAAAGTGAATTCTTTTATGAGAAAAACGGGGTTTTCAAAGCGACATTTTTTTTGAAATTGTATGTTCGTACCTTAGTCGGTATTAAGGTTAATTTTTAAACAGCACTTATCAAGAGTAACTTCGAAAATGACAAAAAACTGTGAAAGTTGTATATAAACTTATAAACACATTATACAATATAATTAGTATCTAAGCTAAATGTATGTATCATGTATGAATCAATTAAAGCATCGACTACTGAGGTACAAACTTCGTTCCATCAGGGTGTTCCTTGACACCTCTCAAGTTTTTAATTTTATATCAGTTTCTGATGATAACCAGATAGAATTGCGGATATATCGGCGACGGCTCATTGGGGTCGTTGGACTTTCATAGTGATATGGCACCTATTTCTTCTTATTAAGGATAACCACTACTTAGCGAAACTAAATGAACAGATGGTAAACAGGTTTGAATCATTTACATGTTACAGAATTCACTAATATGTGTATATATGATTGATATAAACATAGAAACAATTTTAATAGATGCAGCGAAAGTAATCTATACTAATATATAAAGCTGAAGAGTTTGTTTGTTTGTTTGAACACGCTAATCTCAGGAACCGCTAATCCGATTTGAAAAAATATTTCACTGTTAGATAGCCCATTTATCGAAGAAGGCTATAGGCTATATATGATGATATTACGCTAAGACCTATAGGAGCGGAGCAACAATGAAAAATGTTTCAAAAACGGGGGAAAATTATCACACTACGGGTAATAATCTTTATCTATTTGTGGCCCATATTAATAAAATACACACATCGCCTATCGAATATTATTCTCTACTAGCTGAAACCCGCGGTTATTGTTGTACCGCGAGTAACGCCACGGGACAAAGTTAGTCTAAAAAAAGTACCCTAAGTTACTCCCAGGATCATCAGCTACCTGCCAGTGAAAGTCCCGTCAAAATCCGTCCAGCCGTTCCAGAGATTACCCGGAACAAACAGACAGACAGACAGACAGACAGACCGACAGACAGACAGACAAAAAATTTTTCAACTACACTTTTGGTATATGTACCGTGTATACATATACACGTACATACATATACATATATACATACATATGTACATGCATTTAGTAAAAAGCAGTTATTATAATATTACAAACAGACACTCCAATTTTATTTATTTGTATAGATTTATATGCCACCGAATGTTACCTTAAGTTTTTCCGTTACTTCTTCAAAACAGATTAACTGTTGATATTCTGGAAAAACCACATACTAACAACGTCACGTCGATCACACACGGTCTAGAGATAGGTTCCATAAGCATCATGGTTTTTCTTAATTATTACAATAAATTGTTATTGTGAAGGTAATATATCACAGCCGCGAATCGAATTTTGCTATATTATGTATCCATCTGTCATTGCCACAAACAACGTGAGCGTTTTGATGTAAGTACATGAACTATAATACGATTATGAACTCATAAGTGACGATGTTTTACAGTGACCACGTGGCGTTTGTTTACCACGTTTCGCTTACCACATGCGTGATACCAAACACGGCATATTATCTCAAATTTATTTTTTAATACAATACTTTATGTCGATTAGAGGGCGCCACATTAGATTCAGTGACACGTCATATAGCCTACTAGCAGACCCACGCAACCTCGTTTGCGTCTCTTATTGCCCGTCGCGTGATAATTTTCCCCCGTTTTTGAAACATTTTTCATTGGTGCTCCTCTCCTATTGATCTTAGCGTGATGATATATAGCCTATAGCCTTCCTCGATAAATGGGCTATCTAACAGTGAAATATTTTTTAAAAGCAGACCAGCTGTTCCTGAGATTAGCGTGTTCAAACAAACAAACAAACAAACAAACAAACAAACAAACAACCAAACAAACAAACTCTTCAGCTTTATATATTAGTATAGATAACCAGCGGACGATCAAGATGCTTCTAACGACACCTCATTTGTCCAGTTCGAATAAGTAGTTAAGGAGCTATAAGGGAACAGATGAACATACATATATACTTCTATATATACATACATACATAGCCTGTTAAAATCATAACCCCCCTTTGGCTTTACCGTAGTCGGGTAAAAATTACTTCCATATCTCAGTGCATACCTAAACGTTGTGGAGAACAAAGAATTGTATACAAAAGTGAATCAGGTAAAAGTAAGTTGCGTGATTTGATAACTAGAGTGTTTTACAAAAACTATTTAGAAAATCCTACTACCCCTATGTATTATTCCATTTTGTATATTTCATCATCATCATCATCATCATCAGCCTATCGCAGTCCACTGCTGGACATAGGCCTCTCCAATTGCGCGCCACTTGGTTCGTTTGTATATTTACACATACCTAATGTTCCTTGCCCGTTATTTCTTGCTAACTAGTCCATTTCAAATTATAATACATTCTATGGCAAAAATAACAACTTGAAATGAGTGCCAAACATGATTCTTACTTTATTATATCACAAGTGTATTTGTAATGAACTTGAAAGTTTAATTTAGCGATGTGTACAAAGGTCAATCATCGGTTTTTGCAATAGGACGTCATCATACATTATTCCTGAACTTACAAAGAACAAGGTTACTTAAATGAGTTTTTAAATATATAATTAGAAATAAAGGGGGCCCTTGAACAAAATCCCACAGATTGATTGATTATTTATTCATCAATCGTTCTGTTGGGTATATATTAAAATGTGAGCATTATTGTATGGGAAGACTTTATAAAAAAATACAATGTAATAATATAAAGTTTGTCCTTTTTAAAGTAAAAGAAGCTACTTAAAATGCCAACGAAATTGAAACTTTCGTCTGCAAACTACGACGTATTACCACCTCACCAAAGCCGTGATTGAAGAAGTATGTTATACTCAACCCAGACCCGCTAAAAATATAGGATGTTCGTCACTGGTGAGTCCATTGCTGGACTTGCAGGGGTACCAGGGATATTCTAACAAGTGAGCCACCAAGAATATCAGCAAAGTTAGGACCGCCCATGACTTAAGCGTCTTGAGGAAAAAACTACAAAGCTTTTCAGATTTTCTCTAGCCTGAACAAGAAACGAAAAACAATGCAGTATACCTTCAGGTCCTTACAATAATATCTTTTATATTTTTTTTTTATACAATGATTTTATTTTATTTGATTTTATACAATCCCACATTGTGTGATTGTCTGTGTGTGACTTTACAAGCATACATATAACAGACACAAAAAACACCCAGACTCAGGACAACAATTTGTGGATCACACACGTGAAGTTGTTCATTGTGGGATTTGAACCCACGACACAGGGCGCATTAGAAAACCGCCGCTTAAACCACTAGACCAACCGCGCAGTCAAGATGAAAGTATTTTAAAGATGCAGCGTCAATATAATAAAATGTATGAACTTTCAATACATTCCAAATGCGAATAAGCCATTCTACCCTTTAGTATCGCCATCATTCACAATGAACAAAGACGTGTAGGTATTTATTCATCTCGGAAGTAATGACATCGGATTTTCCTAGTAGGTATCATAATTACTTACTTCGTCATATAGAAGTTGATACCAAATGGAATATCATAATTGTATTATATGTATTAACTTTAAATTCCAAAGATAAAACCCTCTCAACTTTCTGTTGAGACTTTGAGAGAAATTGCTGTTCAAAATACAATAAATTTATATAAATGCCATATGGAAATGTGGCTAATAGCCACATTTCCATATGGCTGGCAAGATCATTCAAGAGTCATTAATTGTGTTGGCTGGTGGTTTATTTAATTATTTCTCTACACCCCATTGATTTCGTAAGATATTCATATAGAAGAATTTATATCTGTAATGTATGTAAATATACACCAGCCCAATAAATACACAAATTATAAATATATAATTTATTATTGCTACATTGATTCTGCTAGGTCTCGTATTTCCGTCTAGAATTAAAGGTGTTTAGAATCTATCCTGATTTCCGAATATTGAATTCTAGAAAATCAATAGTAGTTTGAGAATGGAAATCTTTACACATGCGTATCACGTATGAATGAATGAATGGGGCTAACTGCAGAAGGTTGTTTGTAGAACAAAGAAAGCTGATTGGAACATTGAAACGGGAAGGAGGACATTATGTACATAGAGATGTAGCTGATTGGTGTGCCTACAATAGATAGAGCAGGCTTACAAATAGTGGAATTGAACAGTAATTCCCTTAGAGTATACATAGCTTGCTTATGTATACTCTGAGAGTAATTCCACTATTTGTGAGCCTGTTGAACTAGGAAACTCCTGTATCTTTAAGGATTCATGTCGTGCCGAAGATAGTTTTTTTTTTGGTATTAGTATTGTCACCTAACGGGAACTCTGACAAGTAAACGGTCTTCAATAAAAACCTTTCATTTATATAAAAAAAAACAGATTAGGATCTTAAGAATTTAGATATCTATGCACTTATAAAGATGTAGGTAGGTAGGTACATATGTACTTAATAGCTTGGTTGAAAATATTAGTTATTCTTCTTAAACTAAATTTAAATATTAATAGTCATACGACTGATATTACTCTATATGAACAATTATTTTTACGGGAATTAACGCGATCACTTATTAAAAGGTATTACATATCTCTGATTTGCCTGACGTTGTGATATTACTCTATTTAAATAGAATTTTTCATATTACCATGAGACCGTGAGATGGCATTCGTATAACAATTACGACAACAAAGGATCGCCAAAACTGTATGATTTAGTAAAGTGTTTGGAAGCAATTTTATACGTCAAAAGTGGGTGAAATCTTATAAATCATCACACCCATGGCAGTCCATAGTCGTGGTTTAAAATGTTGGATTATTTCCGACAGTTGATTTACCAACGATATTCTTTTGTTTTATATCGGTTCACTAAAGTGACTCTACTCTGCTTGATGGAAAACATGAGTAGAATCCAAGAGTAGTGGTCACCATACTCAATGCGAATGCAGACAATACAATAATGCAGCATGACGACCCACACTATGGCGGTCTATTGAGATGCTTCTGCATCATTGGACTTCTCACCAACAAAGCACGACGGCACCAATGCTATCATTATTTTAGGCTGGACCACTTCAATCGAGGCGGCCCGTTCATTTTGAAATCAGCGTGGCTCTACTACGTATTAAAGGTTCTTATCAGATCTTATTAAGTTTAAAAAGTAATACTTACATGCAATGAATACATACATCTTTTTTTTACGGTATAGGGGGCAAACTAGTAGACGTATCACCTGATGGCAAGCGGCTACCCCTGCCCATGGACACCAGCAACAGCAGAGGCGTCACAAGTGCGTTGCTGACCTTTGGGGGATGGGGAAAGGGATGTGGCCTCCGGTATTCTCACTCACTCAGCAACACTGAAACACAGCGCAAGCGCTATTTAACACCGGTTTTCTGTGAGCCCGTGGTATCACTCCGGTCGAGCCGGCCCATTCACGCCGAAGCGTGGCTCTCCCACGTTAAAACATACATACAAACATACTTACTTATGTTGAACATTATACTGAAATAGTCGTATCTAAACGTTTTAAAACGAACTGTCTTTTGCCCACGACATATCCATACCTACTAATATTAAAATTTCAAAAGCAACGTCTGTCTGTCTGCAATTGTTTTGATTCTTGAGGAAATACCTATTACCGTGATAATGCGTCAAAAAAAATTGATTAGGCTAATCCGTAAAACTGTTTATCCTCCAAACGGAAAAATGTCTAATCTATACAAATAAATAAAATTGGAGTGTCTGTTTGTGATATTAAAATAACCGCTTTTTACTAAATGCATATGTGCTTATGTATACACGGTATATACCAAAAAAAAATTGTATGTAGTTGTATGTAGTATGAGTGACAAAATTAAAAAACTATGACTAGTTATAATTCTTAAACTACTGGTACAAATTAAATAAAATTAGAAACATACCGTGTCTATACAATGCCTGCTTGGTTACTGAAAAATCAGGCTTCTAGTTTTATCCACAATGAAGAACATAGGGGGTCGAAAATGGGTTGTACTGCTTCGAGAATCTTCGGACACTGCTGTGACCCCAGATATTTTCAATAATGAGGATATACCCACTCAATACATTCAACAATTAAATTTTTTGACCATCTTGTATTGTAGATTCATTAATTCAAATTACTGAAAAATCAGGCTTCTAGTTTTATCCACAATGAAGTTATAGGTGGTCGAACATAGGCTGTTCTGCTTCGAGAAAAGGATGGTACGGCTGTGCCGCTTTTTGCTCGACTTGGTGGGAACACTGCTGTGATCCCTGATATTTTCAATGATGATGGTATACACACCCAATACATTCAACAATTCAATTTTTTTGACGATCTTGTTGATTCATTAATTCAAACAATCATTGTCATTTTCAGGAATTAATTATCACATATCAGGAATTATCATGCGAAAATGATCATATTGTGATGACGTTCTGATGTCAAAAGCCAAAACTGATATTTAAAATACGAAATATGTTCAAGTATCATTGATCACATGAATACGGGAATTAAAAATACTTTATTGACCAAAAAAGAAATATTGCTAGAAGTTTTGCAGACGTTATGAGTTAGGTAGGTATTCATAAAAGTACTTATGCATGAGTAATTTGTACGAGTGGTACGTAAACGCAACACTACCATTTCTACGAATTACTGATGGCCAAGCTTGATAAAGTACAAGATATAATTACTAGTATTTGTATCTTATTCAGAATATCACTAACTACCTGACACGCATGAACAAAGTTTACTATAAAAAATCTTATAGTGAGTCAATCTTAAAAGATACCTCAACAAATACTGTCGGGAACTTTTAAGGAGGAAGAATTCTTTCATACATCACTAGCTGATCCGGCGAACTTCGTACCGCCATATATTATTTACTTAACTCTCTCAGCTTCCCCCAAGCCGTGTACAGTCGCGGACAAAAAAAAATAACTTTTCCCTTAAGTATCTATAACACATACATACGATACGATACATACGAACACATAAAAAAGAATTTAATAATTTGGTGCAGCCGATCGGAAGTTAAGCGCGTACATACATTTTGGCATTTTTTTTTTTGGCATTTCTGTTTCTTCCGGTTAATCTCTGGAATGGCTGGACGGATTTTGACGGGACTTTCACTGGTAAGTAGCTGATGATCCAGGGAATAACTTAGGCTATTTTTTTGGACTTACTTTGTCCCGCGGCGTTTACATATGCATTTAGTAAAAAGCGGTTATTTTGATATTACAAATAGACACTCCAATTTTATTTATTTGTATAGATGTAGATTTGGCACTACACACCATTTATTCGACATTTTCATTAATGAAATTGGAGAAAACCGATAAAATTCACTTAAACTGCGCTGTTTTGTTTTGTTGTGGATAGCGTGTGACGTCACGCGTCTCATGTGATCAGCGCCATTACAGAAATATCGTTTTTTGACATGGTTGTCAAACTTAAACTTTACCTTAAATTTAAATTCATAATACAGTAGAAATTCTGCAAAATAATAACGCAGTGTGCTAATTATGTAATAAAGAATAATTCAAAACGATTTCCAAAAATCAGTCAAATACCCTATTCTTCAAAACTATCACACCGTCAAATACTGTCTCTCCAATACATTTTTATCCATCCTAAGGTTGCCTGGAAGAGATTGCTTTAGACAATAAGGCCGCCCTTTGTACATTACACTTATACGTATTCTGTAACCCGTTTAAAAGTATGCATTTCGATAAAACCAGCATCCTACCTGACTACATGTCTAATCGAGTAGCGTTGAAAATTGATAAAACCCGATCATACCAAATTGAGCTTTAAGTGAATGGGATAAGGAAGAGTTAAGCTTAAATTTCAGTCGGTTAATAGTTAAATAAAATTTTATAATTTTATTGATAAACTATTTAAAATTGTACCCACCGATGGTAAGAAACAGCTCCATTATTACTGTTTTTCCTTCTGCTACCATTTTTACATTGTAAAGCAGAGCAGTACGGCATTGTGGCGTAAAAAAAACTTTCAATGGATGACCTATTCGACGCAGCGTTGTAATACGACTATGATACAAAATACCTACAACTCATAAAGGTACACGTTGCAACGCTTACTAGTGCCACGCGCATCACGCTTACTAGCCATTTCTACTTATATCTTTTTGTTCTGTGAGACAACAGACAATTTTTTTCAAAATACATTTTCTGTATAGGTACCGTGTATACATACATAATACATGTATTTATTTAAAAGCAATAATATTAACATTACAAACAGATACTCCAATTTTATTAATTTGTATAAAGTATAAATTTCTACAGAAAATATCTTGCGACGATTTCATTCTCATGTAAAATTGTTTACAGTAAGCTAGTGGAAAACACTTGCAAGGCATTGAGAAAGTTAGAATCTGTACCTCATTTAAGAGACTTTTTAGGATTTCCCAGTTCAAGTAACTATTCCCCTTGAAAAAGTTGCTGAATCGTTTCTCCATTGATTTGAGAGTCTCAAGCGGATGGCACTTGCGCTTACTGGTCCGAACCGGTCTCAGAAATCGTGTCCGTGAGCAGTGTCTATGTGTGCGTTGAATGTACTTTGTATGTATGCAGATTGACTTGTGTACCTATCTATTTTGTACTGATACCGTATATTAGACCTAAGGCTAAAGAGATCGTTTGTTTCTTATGTTGAACGCGCTAATTAGAAACCGCAGGTTCGATTCGAAATATTCGTTCAGTGTTCGATAGCCCATTTATCGAGGAAGGCTATATATAGGCAAAGGCATCCCATTGCGACAAATTAAAGCGGATATTATCAATGAAAAATATTGCAAAACGTGGGATAAATTATTCCTTTTGAGAGCTTCTATTGTGTGCGCTGCGTAAATATATACATTGGTACATACATAATACATCGGTATTTATAAACGATACAGTCATCTACCCTATTTTGGGCTCCAACTACCCCTAACGCTTACCAAATATCTATGTTTGAATGTCAACTGAGACCGACTCGGCTTAACGTGTGCTCCAAGGCACACAGGGATCTCAATACGTCAAGAATGGTCACCCGTCATGGACTGATCTGGCTAGGCGCGAAACCGCGGGTATAACCTAGTCTACAATATATGTATTTATTACCCTACTGTACGGTTATAAAAGCTGTTCTCGTATCTTTCCTACTTTAAGATCAGTAATTCATACCGTACGAGGGATCTACTACATGCACAAAAGAGACAATCTCTGATGTCGTCGTCTCGTCCCGGCGGAAGATATTTTGCGATTTAGAAGTGCTGCACTGTTTATCTGTAGCACTGAGACATAACTTTAAAATATTCAAATAATTATGAGTTATTAACTTGTTAGTGGTTAAGTATCGTACTTGTTGCTTCCAACGTGAAATCATCACGTAAAGATCAAAGAGGTTTCAAACATTGAATATGTATTAGGTACATGTGGTAATTTACAAACCTTTTTTTATATGTTGGCCCGCCAAAGTGAGTCTACTCTGCCTGATGGAAAGCATAAGCAGAATAGTGGTGGTCACAATTTTCATTGCGAATGCAGACAATGCAACAATACAGCATGTTGTCCCACACCATGGCGGCCTAGTGATGCTTCTGCATCATTGGGCCTCCGGTCTCGCACTCACCAACGAAACACGTCAGCACGCATGCTGTCATTTTATTGATCGTTGTCTTTGATCTTCAGTGCGAAGGTAGCACCGCCCCGGTCGAGCTGGCCCGTTTGTGCTGAAATCATTGTGGCTCTACTACCACCAAAGTTTTGTTCAAGAGTGCATTCTTCTAAAAATATCTTTGACCAAGGTTTTCTTATTCGGCTAGTGCTATGTAGATGAGATGCGTCCACAAGTCAAATTTTATTCGTCATTCGCCAGGCGCTTTTTAGTTTGAAACAATAGGCCAAACACGTTTACAATAATTTTAACAACAACCACTATTACATAATGTATAATATAAAGAAATACACAGAAAAATCGATAAGTCGACCTAAATCCTTTAAGGGGTTATAATAGCCATTATTTCTAATAGAAATGACTATGAAATACCATATCCCAAACCTAGCCTTTTTTGTCACATTATAATTTTAGAGTTTCTTTAAATTATCCAATTTTTTTATAATTTATATCTTCATTATTTTGGGATATTGTCACTGCGTAATTACGTATCCACACAAGCACAAATTTGTGAATGTATCTTCTTACATCTTACGAAAAACGAATACGCGTCTATTCTTCGAAGTTAATCGGCCTGAGTACGTTCAAGAACTTAATAATATGACGCTAAATCGATCTAGATTTATAGGTCAAAAAATTATAGTTAAGGTTGTCTTGAAAAAGTCAAGGTAAGGGAAGTCCGTAACTTTAACCATAAAAAACGTATCGTCTGATTAGATAAAACAAGTAATTGGTTTTATCTTTAATACATATGCTCTTAGTATTTATAAATATCTTTATCTGGTTTTTTTGTGAAGTCGGTAAATTGTCAAAAGAAGACATCTATTTAAAAAGTGTGTCAGGTATGTTATATGTCTTTACACACCTTAGTGGTTTATTACTTTTGAGATAGGTATATATATATACCTACAGCGAAATTTATAACAGGTTGTCTTTCAAGTAGTAGTCAAGTAATCTACTTGTCAGCAGCCCTTCTTCTTGACAATGTTGAAATCAGCCATCTAAAAATTACTTTTTGAACAATAACCGAAATAATACACTTATAAAAGAAGTTGAATGTATTTAGAAAATTGAATGTTTATAGATGCCTATGATATGACTTGAAAAGTTTTATGTATTTGCTTGTTTTTTATATTCCACAAAGAGTAACTGGTTTAGTGGTTACAGTTATTACTCCCAATATTATTTGGGTCGGCTACTAGTTCTACAGGTTTTACCTGAATATAAATTTTCCATGGAACGATTGACATCGGATCTCCGCAAAACTGAAAGTAAACTGAATACGAAGGTTTAACTAGCTGTCAGTATATTTGAGGGCACTGACTTCCCAATAACGATTGCCATTGATGCTTATGATAAGGGGGACCGACAGCTTTACGTGCTCTCCGAGGTAAGGGCGTAAATTTGACGTTGATGTTGGGATGTTGTATATATGCAAATCGGCGCGAGAACTTCTATTGCACGATACAGGATTGGTAGTTTCTTCGTATTGTACGTTACTCTGTCGTTCGGTGTATATCCGGTAGATGGCGCTGTAGTGTGTTTTCTTGTTGCGCTGTATTTGGAATCTATAAATCAACAGAAAGCAATTAGATCAATATTTTGAATACTTCAGAAATATATCGATTTTCTTACTACATTTATTACCAAAATATCTAACCTAGCGTCATTTTCCCGAGGGGTCTCAGAAAGGTATATGTTCATCTTTTCCACATGTGCAGAAAAAAGACTACATAAAATTATTGCTCCATTTTTATAATCAAAGAAATTTAAATAAACGTCTCAATAAGTAATAAGCAATGAGCTTTGGGATTTTGAACTATAAACGATGCGCACCAGCGTTTAACTTCAATTTCAAGTTTAGTTCTAGTTCATATCCTGAAAAAGGATAGAGAACATTTTTAATGATTAAAGTCGGAGTTGGAGTAAAAAAGGGAAATTTGCAGCCAAGGAAAATTTTGCGAACGACTATAGTTCAGTGTTTAATTATATAATCTCAAACTTTCCGGGTCGACGTACATGATAAGGTTTTGGACACGTTTTTAGTAGCTCCAATTGTGACTAACTAAGTAAAAATGTAAAAATGGAACTTAGTTTGTAAACTAGTGACACTATTCATTTATATATCTCTAAAATTTAATCAAGAAGTTATAATTTAATTACCTATATCTTTGTTTCTAACAAGATATGCCTGGCGCGCAATACTGCCTGCGTTTATAGGCCCTCAAACATTAATTAACACCACTATTTAGAATGTATGTACTTATTAGGTGACCAAATTTTGACGTCATTCAAAAGTTCACAGTACAGTTGCTAATGATAATGTAAACAGTTTCTTAAGTCTTTGAACAAAAATATTTATGGCCAGTAAAAGCAGCTCCTGCAACGATTAAAGGTGTTTACACTATAATGTTTATAAAGGAACATGATAACATAAACAAAACAAACACTAAAGTAATATTCACTCTTGCGTATAAGTCCCTTCTGCATGCAAATATTAACTATTTCTTGTCAGTTCTCTGTTCCGGTAAAGTCTCTGGCAGATGATCAGGAGGCAAGGAATTTAGTCATGAGTGAACTGAAAAATTGATCAAATTGGCAAACAATATTAATAACATACCAATATCTGAGTATAACGATGACACGAGAAGTCAAGTTGAAGGCGCGTGAAGTGCGATGTGATAAAAGCGCGCGGGGGCAGCGCGCGCAGCCAGTACCGAGCTCACCTGTTAACCGAGCGCAGGCGCCATTTCGCGCCGCCGCGACATCCGCCCGCGATACCTTGGAACGCACGCACACCTACGATTCCGCGCCCTCTCTCGTACGTTAAACTAGATAGGACATCAGCTGTCCACCTGTCTATCTATCGGGTAGTGAATGTGTCTATTTTAGTAGCTTTGCCTGGAGCGGCTTACTTCCGAAAAAGGACCTCGCCGGTCTGACAGATCGATCGCTCAGGTGAGGTTAATCATAATTATCTAAACGGGTTGCGTCGGCGGCTGAATCATGTGATGAGCAGGCGAGAAGGTTGAGCAGTGATCACTGTCTGAGTTATCAGAGCTTAGTTAAAAGTTTTATAGTAAGAATTGTAGAAAAATCAAGACTGTTATGACATTCAAGTGTGTACTTAGGTTAAAGTAGTAAGGAGTAACAAAATTTAATTAACGATACAACCATAATCTACTGCCGCTGTATCAATGCGCCTACATACAAAATTTGTCATTGAATGATTCGCTTTGTCAATTAAAAGTATCTAATTAGTATGCAAGAATAATCAATTTAATTGTAATGATAAATGATAGCTAAGTCGTAACTTATGGTTTTCCTATGGCATAAATTATATAAAGATCCGTAGCCTTCATTAAATTAAACTCGTAAACTCTAATAGTTGCTCAGAGCGAACTATTCGTAGCGACGTTAATTAGATTCAAGGACCTGTTCTCAATCAGGGGTCAAAATTAAAGAGATCAAACAAAGATAGTTAAGTTTAAAAAACACTTTTATGTATGAAATCAACTGTAGACAGTAAATGGTACATGTATGTGGATAAAAGGATGGTTTCCAATCCAACATAAAAGTTTATCAACAGTGAATAACATCCGCATAGCCAGTAACTACTTGATTATCAAATCGACACGTTACACGAATCGTCTTGACCCCACCACATACAATAATTATCACTGAACTGGATAGTAGAAAACATACAACAGACGCAACAGTCTACTCAGAAAGGAGCTCGGTTTTGAAGCCAAGGATCCACCAAGGCGTTCTGGTGGCGTTCGCGTTAGTATTCCCAACGCGTGTAGCAACGCGGTGCGGTAGGCGCGTGACGTAAGGTCACCGCGCCTGGCCACTGACATGACATGAGATTAACATGCCTCCCCAGTGGGCTTATACACTACGCGCAACTACGTAACGTGGACATAGTTGACGCTCGCCAGTGGGCACGTCGAGGGATTCGCCTAAACTCACGTGCTGCGCTGGTTATCGCAAACGCCTGCAGCTATCGTTATCGGTATCTGCCAGATCTTGATATGAGCTGTCGTATATAGATTACTCACGTTCAGAACGTTTTGAATAAGTAAACATTATTTTATGAACCACTCATTTCTATTTGTCAATTTTGCTGTTTAGAATGCCATTTAAACGGTAGTCTATTAAGAATGTAAATATATTGTATAAAACAAATGTTCATGCAACTTCAGTCTGCTGAAGGCCAGTGCGCTCGAAATTTCCACACACTAAAATCTGATGACCATAACAATAGTAAAAGGCAATTTGTTTAGCATTACTAGGCGTCCACTTATGAAGGCTGTAATCTAAATAAGGAAAGCTAACATCGGAAAACTGTGAAGGTCAATAAATCAGTTAAGCACAAATAGAGGACAATAATACTTGTTTTATATTGATTTTCATCACTGAAGTGAGACGTTGGATGTCGTGACTAGCATTAATTTAGCATTAGTCAAAATCACTTTTGAGACCCGGAAAATGAAATTAATTAAACGTTCGTTAATATTATTTCTATATTTCTTGTTTAACACGATATTAACTAATACAAAAATGTAAACCTATTGATTATTTTTTCAAAGACGTATTAGCGTTACAATACGTAAATTTCCATTTTCTTGTTATGCTTACAGTTCAACCACAGAAAATAGATACGTTGATTATAGAAAAAAAGGATCAGTTATAAATGAATATAAATAGACTGTATAGCGGTAGAACAATAAGAAAAAAGGGTATTCTTTTCACTTATATACTTTTCAGTATTTTACCAACTCAAAGAAAATAAATAGAAACACTTTCAGTCAGTGACTACTTATTATATCTTTATTGCATCTATTACTGTTTGCATCGTATAACCATGTTACTATGAAGCTGTCGTTAGTCGTAAGTTAAATTGTTACACAGTAGACATATATATGTAATTACTTAAACATAGTATTTGCATATAATTTTTCGACTTCGACCCTATAGCTACATATTTTTTTCGCCGATACTATAGAATTGTCAACTGTTGTACTTGTACTTAGCCCAATTGTCATAGTTTCCAAGGTCTTTATTGTTAAGAAATACACTTAAATTATGAACATTCCAAGTAATTGTAGTTTATTATTTTTATATCTTTGTGCTTATGTCGTTTTCCTTGTGTAAATTATATACGAAAAATGTCGTAAAGGATTTCATTATTTAAATGTTCAAAGTGATTGCATACAAAGTACTAGAAACGAATACTTACTTGACTGGCTTGTCTATTATTGTACAGAAAGGTCATCATAATACTAAAATATTTAAACTCAAGTGAACAATACTTCGTGGGATAACTTGGGTAAAGGAGTTTTTACAATAGATTGTTATATAGGTACTAAATTTTAACAAACGTGATTCTACTTCTACTAGAAGCTCGGTACACTAAATAAAAAAAAAAACATAATTATGGCAAAGTAATATTTTAATTCAACAATTGAAATCTCGAATTCCATTAGAACCATGGACAATTTTCAAGATAAAAATATATACAGATTTTAAAAACTCTATTTTAATTCCGTTTTAAAAGTAAAGCAACGATAATAAAGTTTTTCTAATGTTTAGTAAACTATCAAAGTTCATGACTGTTATTTATCCTAGGGAATCTTAATTACTACCTAATAATTTGTGTTTATATTTAGGTAAATCAATTGAAATGAATCTAGAAGTATCATTTTATCACTTTTTATTACCTTACTATTTTTTAAAGTCAATATTGAATCAAGTAAAGTTATCAAAAAAACGATACATTATTTATATTTAAGATAATTTAATGACACTAGAGATAAAACAATTATAATATGTAATGCTATGATTGATGATTGAGAAAAACTATTATAATATGTAATATGCATATGATAAAATAAAATTATGTAAATTGTTGCCCTAAAGGTATTCCATCAAAAAAGTAACTTACCCGTTCCGCACTGTTCGTTCGTTTTTCCGCATTTGACAGAAACAATCCTGTTAAACTTTAAAGGTAGGTTCCTACCACACTATTTGTAATAGTTTTTAAACCAAACTATATAATATGTGAACTTCTTGACTATTTTTTCATAGTGTTTAAGTGATCTTTCATTTAAAATAGGAAGATTATTTGACAGTAACCATATAACGCCCCTTTCGCACGGACGTATTTTTTACGTCGCGTTGGCGTGAATTTTACTCTTCAGAGGAAGACAAATTAATAAGGAATAGTGGTTGTTGAATAAGCTTTGTGTTGATGTGAAGGTGGAAGGAAGGATTGTGAAGGTTGCCTGGAAGAGATTGCTTATGGCAATAAGGCCGCCCTTTGTACACTACACTTCGGATATTTAATGTATTATGTACTTATTTAACTCTGTAATAAGGTGTGCAAATAAAGAGTTTTCTATTCTATTCTATTCTATTGATTTACCTACAGACAGTATATTTTTAACGTACTTCCATACCTGTTAGTGGTTTTCTGGTTTTTAAAAGTTGAATCTAGTGGAGAGCTAGTTTAACTGTTGGCAACACTGTTAATCACTCTTGCCTCATCTCCCGTCTCAGATAGCCGTAATAAAATGAAATAATGAATAAAGCTAAATTACTAGCAGTAGCGGTTTGTGTCGCTAGAAAGAAAAAAGTAAACAGAAGCTATTCTAGGTACATCCTCTGAATTCTCAAAGATATATAAAGGGGCAGTTTGAGATGCTATACAAAGATTTGAGGCAATACCCTAATATTTTTTTAATTGCATAGAAAGCTAATAATAATAGAATAACAATGCACTAAAATATAATTATACCTATTGTAAACATACTAACTTTTAAACTTTCGCGTTCCATGACCAAAACTTACCTACCTACCTACCTACCTGATTTTGATTATGTTTACCATATTAACAATTATTTTTACGGGAATTAACGCGATCACTTAATAAAAGGTATTACATACCTCTGATTTGCCTGACGTTTCGACCAGGTTGCACTGGCCGTGGTCACAGGCTGACGTCGGCCTGTGACCACGGCAGTCCAGCAGACCAGTAAAAATAACTGTTAATATTGAAAACATAATCAAAATCAGGTAGGTAGGTAGGTAGGTAAGTTTTGTAAATGTATAAGGAATAAGTAGATACCTATAGATATTCCCTTTGAGTAGGAATTTAACTCAAGGTAAACAATCTTGATATAACTTTTTATTTAAAAACTTGGTTTAAAAATAAAATGCATCTGCAATGAAATGTATCAATTAATGCCACGGTGGTGCGGTGGTAGCGTATGCGATTGCTGTGCTTAAATCTCGGGTTCGATTCACGGGTCGGAAAAAATGTTTGTATGATCGGCAAAAATTTACAAATATATCCATATATGTAGGTATTTATATAAAAATACGCCTGTGCGAACGGGGCGTAACTCTGCAATCAACATGGCTGTTTGCTTTCATGATCTGTATCTTAGTCGTAGTAGTTTATTCACTATTTCAGCTGTTCAATTTTAAAACAGTTATCTTAAATAATAGTAACGCATGTCGTGTCAAAATTCTTAGTTTCATAATATATTCTTCAATGTTATATAACTGGTATTTTATAAAGCTACATAGCACTAGCACAAATTGTTGTCTGTACTTAATGTGGTTTGTTATTTTGAGAAATAAATAAAAAACGATAGGTTTTATTAATTAAAAAGCACTTAGTGTTATTTAAAGCTGAAAATAACGACATTTCAATCTGACGTAAATATTTGCGTAAATAAAGTGCATCCAATGAAATCGGAAATAAATGTTTTTTATGAGTAAATTGTTATCTTTAATGCAATATTAAAACGAGTTCACGTTATACCTATTGTTATACTGTTACAGTTATAAAAATAATTACAAGTAAGAACTTGTAATAATTCAGACAATCCTTAGGGTAAGATACAGCGAGTTACAGTTATTACTTATTACATAATATCTCTAGTTCTAGATGGAATAGAAGATAATTATCGTCACAAAGAACAAATACGTCAACCCATCACATTTGCTGTATGAATAATGATATCATAGGCAACTATTTACTTTATCTAAAAGGACGTAATAACAGTAAACCTAATTCGTATTTTTTTTTACAATTTAGATAGAGAAATAAAAATAAACTTTTATAGCTATTAGTAGTACAAACTTTGTTGTAATCGTTTATCGTATTTTCTATTTGGTACTAATGCATAAATATTTCGAAGTATGTAGTCACCTAATTACTAAGAAAAGATTAATAATTAATCAATCCACATAATTGTTTTGATTAATCAATCTTATCTTAAAATTTAGATATAATATACTAAGTGTTTGTACCTTAAATACCGTTGTGTCTAACCGTACAGTATAAAATTCGCATATTTAGAGGAGGGATTTTACAAATTCAATAGATATCAAGACATTAGGTGTAAGAACATAGGTATTTCATTAAAATCAAAATGTGGAAATGCAATGTTTCAAAACTGTAATCGATTTGTAAACGAATACGCCGAAAGATCAAGAGAAACAAAATTAGCCAACTAGTGGCAAAATGATACAAACTCGTTATCTAAAAATAATATACCTGCTAGTAAATGTATTGAATAGTTAATGGAATACCTTTGTTATTAATATGTTGTTATCATCTATAGCAAACGGACCAATTAGCACAAACAGTTAGTTGTTTAGAATACTAATGTAACTCTATAAAAATAAAACTTAACACACATGCAATAAAATGAATTTACATAAGAATACTAGCTGAGCCCCGTGGTGTTACCCGCGGTACAACAACACCCGCGGGTAACGCTGCAACGAAAAGCTAGTACAAAAAAAGAACCCTTAGTTACTTCTTATATCATCAGCTATCTACTAATGAAATTCCCGTCAAAATCGGTCCAGCCGTTCCAGAGATTAGCCAGAACAAACAGACAGACAGACAATATTGTAAAAAAAAAAAAAATTGGTATATGTACCGTGTATACTGTTATTTTAATAATTCAAACAGACACTCCAACTTTATTTATTTGTATACATTAAAGGTATATTTGTTTTAATCAAACAATAACAAATGATCCTACTCCTCCATGTGTTGGTCAATAATTGCCTAACACGGTTTAGTCGCATATCTCATATTAAAATTCAATGTCGAACACTGTCTTGTCATTTCAATTTGCTAGACATACCGTTATTTGCAAGGTCGGATTTCGTTTTCAAGCTCTCACAGAGGTTCTTGGCAATTTGGCATTGACATTCAAAACCCTTGGTACAGAAGTACTTTCCATAACACTTTGCCTTCTTATATCATTACAAGCATCTAGAAACACACGTACGTAATCGTTTATTCCTATTTATGTCAGATACTACTATAGAATATCATATGAATTTAAGCTTCTCATATTTTGTTCGATAAAATAAAGTAAAAACTATTTACTGTTAGTGTTAAATATGTGTTTAAGTCTAATTCAAGCGGTTATTACATTACTAGCTGACCCACGCAACCTCGTTTGCGCCTTATATTGCCCGTAGTGTGAAAATTTCCCCCGTTTTTAAAACATTCTTCATTGTTGCTCCGCTCCTATTAGTAGTAGCGTGATGATATATACCCTATAATATAGCCTTGCTCGATAAATGGACTATCCAACACCGAAAGAATTTTTCAAATCGGACCAGCGGTTCCTGAGATTAGCGTGTTCAAACAAACAAACAAACAAACAAACTCTTCAGCTTTATATATTAGTATAGATTATGACTATTCATCATAGTATACTACAGCTAACAATGTTTCCCCAAGGACTTGATCACACATTTACAATTCGTGTCAACCCGATTAACTGTTCTTTAATATTATTATACTTCAATCTTTGATTTTTAAACTTCTGTTGACATCATCATCAGCTTCTTCTTCTTTTAATTTCCATCTCCATTACGGAGGTTGGCGACCAAATGTATATTCGTCTCCCTGTCTTCTATATATTTTGTTTCTTCATATATTTTGTTTTATTAATATTTATTATAAGTCCCATAATTAGTAAGTTCGTCATTTTATTTTTGTAGCATTATTTGAAGATCTTCAGGGTTGGTAGCCAGGAAGACGGTAACGGCATATCTGATGTTCTGTATTAATTTTCCATTTACACGGATTCCATTTAACGGAATTGAAAGTATTTCGGTTTGTGAAGGTGAAATGATAAACTGAATTTATTTTCGTCTAGTTTTTTATATTTATCACTACTACAATAAATAAATCGTTCAATCAACAAAAAACTTCTATTGACAATAAAGAGCTTTTGTCGAAAAAGGGAAATCATAGGTTCTCTGGTTCAATCCCACCGTACTTCTGAGAAGTAACATTCAGTGTTAAGACGACTAATGTTAATTATTCTATAGAATTTTCATTCATTAAATCATGCACACCGCATTCACTGTACCAAGCTTATCTACGCTGTCTCTTTTTACCCGGTTGGTAACAGAAACTCAATATCACAATCTTCATTTCAATCACAGTCTTCTCAAGAATACCCAGGACAATAAGAAGAAAACGTGCTACATTCCTGCGTATGTGACGCTCATAAATATGAATTAGGAATAAATTGTTCTCTTTTTGTTCCTAGTAACAAACCATAAATCTATCCTAACACCTAGTTAGCATGATTTTAGCATCGTTCCTACAAAATTATATTGTTGTTTACGTAGTTAATCAAATGGTAATATTTTTACGACATTCCTGCGTGAGAACGCAAATATCATACACGTAGGTAGGCACGATATAAATGAAACTTATCAATCATAATAACGTTCATGGTCTATTTTAGTTTAAAATGCAATTCATTTCCATTCAAACATTTTAAAATGTTATTTGCTTTACCTTGGAACAAAAGCGACGAAAAGATGCGTGTTCTACTATCGTTACAAAGTCAAAAACAAATGTTATTCTAAAAGCATTTAATGAGCATATGACATAGCCAAATTAAAAAGGTACTGAATAAGTTCAAGGCATAGCGCAGACGTATGGCCTTAACCTTCTTCTGAGAGGAGACCCGAACTCAGCAGTGGGACATTATAGATTGTTGATGATGATTGATGATAGCGCAGACGCAAGAAATTAACAACCCACTATATTGAATATATATGCAATTAATGATTTCATTGATATTGATTATTAAGTCGCTAACAGGTAATTTAGACCAATGAAAAACAAATAAGGCTCAAAAAGCACTCACCATTTTCACTAAGAATTTTGCAGTTAGTACCTACTTAAATAACTAGCATCATAATCAAAATATAATCATAATACAAGTAAGTTATCTAAATCTAGTTAAATAGGTACACTACATACATTTTTTAAAATATTTATTTTCTAAATTATTTAAATTTGTTCATCTATACAACTAAATAAAATTGGAGTGTCTGTTTGTAATATTAAAATAACCGCTTTTTACTACATGCATATGTATGTATACACGATACATATACCAAAAATGTAGTTTAAAAAAAAATTTGTCTGTCTGTCTGTCTGTTTGTTCCGGGTAATCTCTGGAACGGCTGGACGGATTTTGACGGGACTTTCATTGGCAGGTAGCTGATGATCCAGGGAGTAACTTAGGCTACTTTTTTTAGACTAACTTTGCCCCGCGGCGTTACTCGCGGTACAACAATAACCGCGGGTAACACCGCGGGGTTCAGCTAGTGAAAATTAAAATTATTCACGAGATTATATTTTTCTTGGTACCTACTCATAAATTGAAGTGTTTTGTTGTAGTAACAATTGTTTCCTATCAGATCAAGATTATATGCTTTGCTATATAGTTATATGTTGCTACGTTTTGAAAACGCGTTTTAAGTTCATTTATTACCTATGTAAAGAATGTGTTATGCCCCCTTTACTCGTAATAATTATATTTTGAAAGTTACATGTCAATATGGTCAAAATGAATTTGTTACAAGTGTATTATTATTGCCACTAATATTCCTAGTATTTTCAATGATACAATATGTGTAATAAAATAATGCAATAATATTCATGGACATATTACACAGCGCTATCTAGACCAGATAGCGCTGTGTTTACATACATACATGATTGGCACGATCTTTTCGTAGTATAGCATTAGATTTTTGGTGGTTTTATTTCAATATGATAATAAGGAGTTGTTACGCTTAGCAAGGATATAGTCATTTAATGGTATACGTAGTGTTAGAGCACGTCCACTTCGACCTCGTGCGTTCGACTCGCGCCTGCAAATGTTTACATTTGCGCCGCCGACGTCCATCGCGCCGCAGCGACCAACGATTAGTTGCAAAATGATCGCAGCCGAATTGAGTTCAGGGTCGACTGTGTTGCCTCCGGGTGTTGCGCAAACGCATCGCGCCGCACAGCCATTTCACCAACAACAACACATTATTTTTCTTTGGAATACATCCCATGTGACATTTGAAATTAGTTTTCTTTGTCGCAATTAAATTAAGTAGTTAACTTTACGAATTTAACCTACTTTATTTGTTTTAGTGCCGATCGTAAACTTGTTAACATTATGTAGGTATATCGATAAGGCTTCCTAGAATTTTGCAATAACCTTTACTTCCTCAGTAAATTTCAAAACCAAACTATCAAAGTATTTGTAGTTATTTCGTGTAGGTGGAAACAAAAGCTATGTGAGAGTATCGCATAACACAACTTATATCCTCTTGGTTAATCCAAAATTATCCAGCGAAACATAAGTAAATTAATTTTATGCAGATATTCACGCATAAGAAGCTGTTTAGCAGAAGATTAATAACACAGAAAATCAACGTAAAATGACAGCGATCATGCTGTCGTGTTTCGTTGGTGAGTGCGAGACCGGAGGCCCAATGATGCGAAAGCATCACTAGCCCGCCATGGTGTGTGTCACCATGCTGCATTGTTGCATTAGACAATGCGTTCACAGTATGGTGACGATCACTCTTGGATTCTGCTTATGCTTTCCATCAGGCAGAGTAGAGTCATTATGGCAGGGCCAAACAAAAAAAAAAAAAAAAAAGAATAGTATCAATATTATTTTTTCTGCTCTTATTCTCTTTATATCGGCACGTAAATTCTAGCTACGTCTAGTACTGTAGATTATGCACCTAAAAATGATATGATTCTACTCAATAATACAGCATGCATATTTTGCAATCTAATCACGATTGTATGTGCGTATAAGTATATTACGCACGCGCGAAGGTCCGTTCTAATTTCGTCAATAGCACTATATGTATTTTACCGCAAGAATTTTGTCACTTTCGTTGAAATAAACTACAGTAATTCTTTAACGATCTCTGTTATTCATTGTACCTACCCTGTAACTGTATAGCATAATACAGCACAGTAGATAATAGCTAGGCATGTACCAAGGAATACTTTTGCAATTTTGCGGTATAGTCTGTCCACGCTTGACTTTGCATTGCAGCACGAAAATAAACATAAAACTTCAATTTTGAATACAGTCTTACCAGTCCTTATTTTCACATATGTCAAACAGTGAACTATGAAACCGTAACAGAAACCTTGACGTAACGTCATTCATGTTGTAGGCAATCACAAAGTTTAAAGAGAACTATCGGACCTTGCCGAATTACGGAATCGATTGATGGCTTCACGGATAGTGTAACTTAATGCGATATGTAAAAGGCACAAGGCCTCATCATCGATTTATACTAGAAATACAAAAAACTGGTAAAATCAAACTAGTTTAACTTTCATTGACAGCATTCTGATCATTCTTACCGATTACAGACAGATCACTTAGAAATAATTAGTCAGTGACTTTTCCTGATGACATTGCTGTCGTCATTCGCAGTTACAACTTATAGTACAGTATCTGATTCAGGGTTAACAACGTTTACAGACCTTGCAGCGCATACGTCAACACCAAACCATCATGGCACTTCTACTTTGTTTGATTATGACTCGGACTTGTAAATAATAATCGAATTACATAGCGGTTACCGCTATTATAGTGGTCCAACAACCTGGTTAAGGTCACAGCAAGCCATTAGATTCGGGCAGTACGGACCGGTTGCTTTTAAGAAACTTCGGAGAGGCCTATGACCATCTGTGGACGTCTTTTACCAATCTGGTTAAGAAACTAAAAGATGCATTATATAGACAGAAGAAAAATAATAATGAGTTCAAATTCTAAATAGAAATCCCTTATATTGTACCTAAAACAGGTGTTTTTGTAATTTTTTGGAATAGAGGACAAATAAGCAGACATATCACCTGATGGTGAGGCGTCACAAATACGTTGCCGGCCTTTGGGGGATAGGGAGAATGATTGGGGTTTGGGACTCCGGAATCCTCAGACTCAGTGAAACACAGTGCAGGTGCTGTTTCACACCGGTTTTCTGTGAGACCGTAGTATCACTCCGGTCGAAACGGCCCATGCACGCCGAAGCGTGGCTCTACCACGGTGAATTGCGGCAGTGTTAATACTACACTTCCGTCCTGCCACCTCCATCTTCCTCCTACTTCTTGCCACTATGAGCAGGGAAAATCTTGCTTAGCTTTTAGTATGATAGTAAAATTACTTAATGATACATTGCATCTTAGCGAGGACTGGTCTCCTTGGTAATTTCGCAATGGCAATTTAAGGTACAAATCAACTCCTGTTGCAAATCTATTAAAATTACATGGTATCTCCAAGTACTTAAAGAAAACGAGTAATTAATACATATTTGTAAAGTATTTACCAGTAAGTAAACAGCCCAAGCAAGTTTTTGGTCAGAATACACTGAACGGGTTTGTATCGAAATACTTTTTAATCGTTTTAAAGATACGTCACACGTCCTCCTCTCTATACGGAAACTGAAATGACTACTTCAAGTTCATAAAATCTGATTAATTTTTTTTGCGTTTACCTGTAACGTTCAGACTCATTTGTGATCGTTACGTTAGCTGAACCAATATATCAATATAGACCATGTTTCTTACAAACCAAATAACTATTACAGTTAGGTGATCTCGAGACTATACCATTCGCACAGTTGTAAAGAATCACAAAAAAAATAACAAAAAAAATCGACTCCAATAACAGCTTTCAAATAAAAAAAGAATTATCAAAATCGATTCACCCAGTCGAAAGTTCTGAGGTAACAAACATAAAAAATACAGCCGAATTGAGAACCTCCTCCTTTCATGAATTCGGTTAAAAACAGTTTAATTCTGACAGACCCTCTTTGTTCTTGAATATGTCAAATACAATCTTTAATACTAAAAAACAAATCGAAATATACGAAAATGTTAGGTCACCATGCTGCATTGTTGTATTGTCTGCATTTGCTTCGCGAAAAACATGGTGACCACTACTCTTGGATTCGGCTCATGCTTTCCATAAGGCAGAGTATAGTCATTTCGGTAGGTTTCGTATTGTATATTTTTTAAGATTCCGTACCACAAAAAGTAAAGTACCTATTTATTGTAAGGTTTAATTTGTCAAAAGACATAAACGTATATATGATTTATCTTATCTAATAGAACGCCTGTCTATCAACTCCTTGACATCCTTATTCATTGGGAGACTTCAATTGAAAGTTAAAATATGTTTACTAAATTAAAGTCATATTCAGACACTGAATCTCAATGTATTCAGAACCATGTCACGTCACACGATTTAACGCTGATAAAGTTATTGATCAAAACAACATACGTTGACTGACATAGGATTTAGGAACGTAAATAATGTTATGAAGCAATTTCTTACCGTACAAATAGTTTACCTAAGGGTCTCGTTTATTTGTAGAAAGTTTTTTAGGGAATGCCAATAATTGTTCGTCATTGTGGTAGACATAGGCAGGTAGGTACATAGTATCGAAACCGATCGATTTAGAGTAAGTTTGTATTTAATTAAAATACTGATTACCGGAAACGAATCTATCTATACTTCTATACTTATAATAAAAATGTAACAGGTCCAATTCTATACATTAAAGATATTTTGATTTTTTTTGTAGCGCTCTGTATAACCTATATTGAAGCCAAAACTGTATTTTTTTTATTTTTGTCTGTCTGTCTGTCCGTCTGTCTGTCTGTTGAATAGAATATGAAATCTATTATTGCGTGTATTTATTTTATAGATACAATCTAATTTATAAATATAAGAATAGGTACATACTGGCCGGGCGTGTCTCTCTCCCCCGCACTTTTCTGTGTCCCGTTGATGCCTAAAACACTTTTGTGCCAATAAGTTTGCATCGAAATATACATTCAACAGTGAACTCTTTTATATACACGTACTTATTTTATGGCAATATTATTCCTAGATATGAATAGGTGGTAACACTAACTATAAAATGCCATAACGTTAAATGGTCATTTATATTTGAAATATTTATTGGAAGTTTAAAACACTTAAATGAGGAATTATAATTTTTAATATAAACATTAGTTCATCATAATTTACCAGAAAATGATACAAAACATCTTATGATAGGTACCTACCCGAGCGGAATTAGGTATGATAAGAATTGTTACATAGCAATTTATTAGGAGCCAGTTTATTTTACACTTTTTAGTATTTCTAGGCCGGGAGTTTTCGTTTAATGTTTTTTCGAAGTCGGTTTTTATTTAAATTATTTTGTTTCTTTTTAATTTTAATGTACCTACCCAGTGTCACTCTAACTACTAAGAAGAATCTATTGATACCAGTCACATAAAATACGACAAACCGTTTAGGCTCTAGGGCCCGCCAAAGAAATTCGAACACTCGAACACTCGAAAAACATAACCCTTCTTCTATCGCAGTCGGGTAAAAAGAAGGAACAAAATGATTTTATGAAACCATTTTGTTACATTTTACAAATTTTATCCTATTGCTTTTTGCCTAAGTTATCTCAATCATATATTTTTAGATGTTTTATCATATGAAATAAAATGCTTTGTTATATTTGAATAAAGTATCTTATCACACTAATATTATAAAGGCGGAAAGTTATGAGTATGTATGTTTGGTACTTATTTATGAGCAAACGACTGAACGGATTTGAATGAAACTTTACAGTAATATAGCTTGTACATCAGAATAACACATAGGGTATTATATGTCGCGATAACCGACATACACGCAGGCGCAACCGCGGGCAACAGCTAGTAAAGTATAAATTTCAATACAATAAAAATTTAAAATTTCAATACAATGAATAAAGTGTTAACACATCATAGTGTATGGACACAATTAGGCACTGCTCTGATGATGAGTTAGTTTAAGTGATAATCTTGATACGTACGTTGATGATGACGATTTATCATCAACAGCTTTTGATAGGCCACTACTGGACATAGGCCTCTGCTTAGAAGGGAGGTTATGACTAGAGTTGTTTTAAGATTTCATTCCCTTTGCAGCGCTTTTCTCCTGCTTAGTTTACTCCCTTTGTCAAATCTTACGACACCCACTAAATAAATGGGGGCAGTGACACTACACTCTGTATTCATAATACGTCATAACAAGGATAAATATTACCTATATAAAGTTTTAGGGGTCTCCATAGCATTAAAACATATGAATAAAGACTAAAAATGGTAAATGGCCAATGTAAAAATAATCATGAATTGCTGTTAAGTTTAAGAAAACCCTAATTTCCTACTCTGGTATATATCCTCATACTTGCTAACCTTCAACTGAAAAACTATCATTTCCTGGTCAAAGCGGGAGTACGGTAAAATAGAAATACATTATGAATAGTTTTTCGTTGTTAAGGATAATAAAAATATTTACTGTAACAAAAAACTACTGATAGTTGTGAGAATTTAAGAAGAATTAAAACTGGTGCGACACTAACATTTTATATGTCTTTAACCTGTTATTACGTGATCTGAATAATCTAAAAGAAGTTTGACGGCTCAGTTTTATACGTTTGTTAAGATGATACCGTAGCTACCTACACATTTCGCAATTATTGTAACGTGAGGCCTCAATGCCAACCATACCTCTTTTCGTTTATTAAATACTGGTATATACCTTTGTTTTACTCACGTGTACCTATAGAGGAACTGAAGTAACTGAAGAGTCCAGGACTACCTTGACTCAATTAGCCTTGACAAAATTCGGGCAACCTCGAGGTACATAACGTGGGAGTCCGTGACTTTACACGCATGATTTTTTCTTATTCCATGTTTCTAACTTTGAAAATTATGAACTTCCATACATCTGTTTGTCCTTTATTTAACTCCCTTAATGTTGACATTTCAACCAAATATCCATTCTGGATACTTAGACAATAAAAAACATCAGTTGTCAAAATTTCAAGTTCGTAGCACCAGCGAGTGAGCGTCTTCCTTCATGAATTAGATATTCAGGGCAAGTAATTTATTTAAATAAACAGAAATAAAACTCACGAAAGTATTTATTTGAATTTGAATATATCTTTGATTAGTTTTCTTTCGCTTATTAAAATTGCCTTAATAAGTCTTTCTAAGATCCTTTTTCCCAAACTAGTTTTGGGGTCGGCTTTACGTCTACTACAATACCCCTGAACTTAATTATATAAATTACCTTCCATCAACAATACAACTGAATTTTGTGTTGTATTGTTGATCGAAGTAAATTACAGAACATCATTATTGGAAACCGAGAAAACAAGATATATCGCAATACGGTTCCGTTTGACAACGATTTTTTTTATGGAATAGGGGGCAAACGAGCAAACGTATTACCTGGTGGTAAGTGATAACCGTTACCCGATTCCCAAAAAGAAAAATTTTGAAGCAACAACATTGAAATATATTGCTCAATTGAGTAGTCTAAATCAGTGACGTCACAAGTTTTTATTTAATACATTTTTCATACAATGAAAACTTTTTCACAGATGGTAATAGTAACTAATTTAACTAAGGTGTCAGCTACTCTAGCGATGTCATTAAAAGTCGTTTTCAATTTACAGAATGGAATTCTTTCCGTTGACTGGTGTACAAGCACGCGACGCCAATGTCAATGGCGAAGAAACAAATGTTTTGAACAGATACAGCGACGTAAAGATTTGAATACAATTGTCGCAGATTAAAACATCATCCATTAGAAATTCTTCTGACGTTGCATTTTATCTTTTAATCGTAACAGGAATATCCACACAAACAATTGTTAAAAGCCATCGCTCTCCCTTTATAAAAAGCCCACGCGGCTTCGCTCACGCAGACTTTCCCCTGATTTACCTCCTTAGGGGTGGAATTTCAAAAATTCCTTTCTTAGTGCTCATTTACGTTATATAAAGAACCTACATGCAAAATTTCAGGTTTCTAGGTTCAGCGGTTTGAGCTGTGCGTTGATCTCTGGGTATGTCAGTCACTTGTCTGTCTTTTTATTCCGGCTAATCTCTGAAATGACTGGACTGATTTGGACGGGAATTTAACTAGTATATAGTAAATGTAATAAGAAGTAACTTAGGAGTCCTTTTATTTTTTTTAAAGTATAGGGTTACACGAATATAAAATTAAACGTAATGACATAGATAAACAATTTCCGATTTTAAGGCAACAAAAACCGTAGGTAATACCGCTGGTAGCAGCTAATCTATACAAATAAATAAAATTGAAGTGTCTGTTTCTAATTTCAAATTGACAGTTGCATGCATTATTATTAAATGATATTACGGTACTTACATTACGAAAACATTTTTTTTTGTCTGTCTGTTTATTCCGGCTAATCTCTGGAACGGCAGGACCTATTTTGACAGGATTTTCACTGGCAGATAGCTGATGATATAAGGAGTAACTTAGGCTTTTTTTAGACTAGCTTCGACCCGCGGCGTTACCTGCAGCTGATGTTATACCGCGGGTAACACCGCGGGGCTCAGCTAGCTGATAGTAAACTAGATGACCCGGTGCACTTCATGTCATTTCTTGATTTATCGTAAAAAGTGAATATCGTAGAATATTGTATTCTTTATCTCTAAACTCAATTATGGAAGAATTAAACAAACAATAATATTGCAAGGCGTGGACGCACGGATAGTGGCTTACGCGGTCTCCTCGTCACTTCCTACTATTCGGAGTGTTGTCGATTCAATTCCCACATGGGCCAACACTTTGTGTGATCGATTTGTTTTTATTCTGAGTCTGGGTGTTCTTTGTGTACGTTTCGTGATTTTCGTAAAATCCCTCACGACACCATATCTACTATTGTGTATTTTATTGTATAAAATACACAAAAGTAGCATCTGAAGTAGGAAATAAAATAAAGTAATAAAGGAAAAAAAAAAGTAATAAAATACACAATACCTAGGTAGTACCAATGCTCGTAAAGGAAAACACCATATTTTCTTTATCAACCATCTATACTAATATTAGAAACTCAGAAATAACTGTGTCTGTGTCTGTTACGCCATCACGGCTAAACCGCTACAAAAGCTAGCCGCGGACAAAAGCTCATAAAACCTAAACAACCAACTCACATGTTCTTAGATATAATTACTTGAATATAAATAAATAAATAAATATTTCAGACATCTAACACTCAACGCGATCTAGTCCCAAGCTAAGCAGAGCTTGTGTTATGGGTACTAGACAACTGATATGAATACATATATACTTTTATTTGTAAATACATACATATTATACATAGAAAACACCCAAACTCCGAAACAAATATTTGTAGATCGTACAAACATTTGGTTCGACCCGGGAATCGAACCCGAGACCTCATGATCAGCAGTCGCACACGCCAACCGCTAGACCAACGAGGCAGTCTATATTAGTCTTTAATTATTAGTTATCCATAAAAAGTTGAAGATCAGTAAAATATCATGACAAAGTCGACCTACCACATAATGACCTAGTCCAGTTAATGACTGTTCTGCTACTTACAAACAATAACCAATGCCAGGCAGCATGACGCACAAACAAACGTTCATGATAATCAAATCAAACAGAAAATGCAAGACTCTACGTACAATGCATTCATTATAAGCGTAGCAGTTTTAACTTTTTATCTTCTGAATTGATCTTTATGGAGTACTTGCGACCCGGCAAGGCTTCGCGCGGAAGTCTTTAAAATTCTCGGATTTATAATATGCATGTATTGCACAGTAAACCTTCCTCTTGAACCACTCTATTTATTGCTGAAAGCTGCATTAAAATCAGTTGAGTAATTTAAAAGATCTAAACGAACAGACCGTGATAGCGTCTTTATTTTATACTATGTATAAAGAATCTTGGCTAGCTCTTTTTCTTTATTTTGTTACCTAATGGTAATAATTCCTTTCCCTTCATAATATAGAGATGAATCCTACTAATATTATAAATGCGAAAGTTTGTAAGGATGGATGGATGTTTGGATGGATGTTTGTTACTCTTTCACGCAAAAACTACTGAACGGATTTGGATGAAACTTTACAGTAATATAGCTTATACATCAGAATAACACATAGGCTACTATTTGCCGCGATAACCGACATATACGCGGGCGGAGCCGCTGGCAACTACTAGTTTTACATATATTTAATTCACTGTCACATCGTTATTATCTCTACTGAAAGTCGTTCCCTGCTAAACGTAGATCTCCTCCAAGATTTCATTTATAAGTAAACAAATAGGTATAATTATTTTCTCCTTTTTCTTAAATAGGTACATGTTTAAATTTTTCTTTTCACTCTGTTTGATATTTTATAATTTAATAATGTATCCATATTGTGGTTCTTTGGCATTAAGAGGTTTATTTGTCTACGAAGCAGTAACTTTATTATTAACTAGCTGAACCCCGCGGTGTTACCCACGGTTATTGTTGTACCGCGAGTAACGCCGCGGGACAAAGTTAGTCTAAAAAAGTAGCCTAAGTTACTCCCCGGGTCATCAGCTACCTACCAGTGAAAGTCCCGTCAAAATCCGTCCAGCCGTTCCAGAGATTACCCGGACCAAACAGACAGACAGACAGACAAAAAATTTTTAACTACGTTTTTGGCATATGTACCGTGTATACTTACATGTGCATTTAGTAAATAGTGGTTATTTTAATATTACAAACAGACACTCCAATTTTATTTATTTGTATAGATTATATTTTTTATTCCGAACAAATAATATTCTAGGTAATGCTAAATTTTATGGTAACTTACCTACATTCAGGAACTCTGAAATCGATTGCTTCAAACGTATAACATAGCAGCTGCATTTAATCATCGTGTTAACTGCCAAGTCTGTTAAATGGGATGTTTTCTTTATTGTGTGTAAAATTATGCGTACTCATACATCTAGTCGTGCGATACGCAGTAGGAACATCACTAGAATGTCAATAATTCTATGGGCTTCCCCACAGCCGTCTGCGTTGTTAATAAAAATCTTTCATTGTCTTCATGTGTCATGAATATGTCAGTAAATGGTCTATTGTATCAAAAATTGTATGTCCTAAACGCTCGTCAAAATCGTCACTATCGTAAAGGCACTAACAATTACATTCATGCAATCAAAAAATGCAAAGAGTGAAATATGTTAATTTAAATGCATTTTATATTTATATGTGTATTACTTTAACTAAATTTAATGATTTAAACACTTATATCTGCATAGCGTAAGTGCTGCATTTTAACATGACTATTCGTCGCTCTTTTAATCCCAACATCCATCAATCCGTTTTCCTTGTGAATACAATCGACCGGTATCGTCTTTGTATTGATGTCATCTTTGCTTTTTTCCACAGAGTTCTTATTATATTGTCACGTCTTTGTTGTTCGAAGGCACTTTACAGATAGTTACATTAGACACGACCAGTGGCGGATTTAACACTCGGCTGAGTAGACTGGAGCCTTGGGCGGCGAATTTTAGGGAGCGGCAAATTTGGATGAATTTTTTTACTGTTCTCATCTTTAATACTATTTGAAAACTTACTAACTAAACGCCTGATGAAATATATCCTTATAGATATGGATTTTTTTAAATTTCAACAACAGTTTAATATGACAACTTAAATTAGTAATTTTGACTAGGGCGGCATGAGGCGCTAGAATGTGTGCTGCCGATAGCAAAAATGCTGTCACTTTATTTTATTTGTGACGCGGCTCTACTATCTCTGTGGCGAAGAAGCCAATACATCTATCAGCACGCCGTGGCTCAACGAGTGGTCTGATGTACTTCATCGAGCACTTTTGCCTCTAAATCGCACGGAGATGTTCTTGCCAATACGCATGCCGCCTAAATACTGTTTCTAAATACAATACGGTCACCACGTAGGGTTCTCACCAACCATGCATTCTCAGTGTGCCAGAGGACGCCTCACTATGGGCAGTAGGAGCCGCTATCCAACCACTGTACCATATGTAGACTGGACAATATCGTGTACAGCGTAATCGCAACTCATTATATGAACAAAAGTCGCAAGAAAAGACGCAGTGCTCACCAGTCGTAACGCTCGTCAAAGAGTCACTGGTAAGAATCAGGCCTAGATACTTTTGGGCCTGATAGAACGCGGGTCGAATTAAACATGGTTGAGACTACAGAGAATGGATCACCATGAGATCTATGCACTAAAAGTAACTTATTGGCGTAACAGATTTCGCCCAGTCCGTAAGGGAAGTCTCCTGAAAGGATCCATTACCCTTCTGGTGCGGCTGAATGGCAGGTTATTGAATGCACTGGTCGTGTTACTGGCGTTTTTGTAGGGTACATCAACATCAGGCCAGCCATTATATTTTGTAACTTAACAACGTCAGTATTCTCTCACTCTGGTGAAAGCAAAGAAAGCTTCACGAGGCGAGATCCACCAGATCACCAGAGTATGACTGGAAGAAATTTAGGACTATCTCGGTTCGTCAAAGCCGGAATTGGGCCAGGTCCTGCATAGCAAGCCCAAAATCAACCCCACACCGCATGATCTTAGCCGTAAACCCCGGTGGGATGAAGCGATATGACACATAAAAAAAGTTTATTGAACTGCAAGAGGGCGGCAAAAATTTAACAGTCTATTGGCGGCAAATATGTAAATCCGCCACTGGACACGACACAGTGAGAATGTAAATATAATTATACCTAATTCCTTGTACGTAGGTATATTCCCACGCGACGTTTATGAAGGCAACGGCCTACAACATACACACAAGACACCTCGGGTCAATTTATTTAGTAAATGTTCAATTAAAGGCGGTCCTTCTAATTGTGTGATGTTCTTACTGACTACATTGCCCCTTCCTTCTTTATTTCTGTTTTTATAATTTTCTAACTCTTACACCTAGAAAGGCACACCTTACCTACTCAACTAAAACAATAACTACAAAAAAAATTGTAAATTCTACTTTTATCGGAAAATGAATCTTCCGATTGTTCTGAAGTCATTATTAAAACCCCGGAAATAACTGGAAAGAATTGTCAAATGCCACATGTACTATTATTTTAAAACTGGCTTTTGCCAACGTCTCTGGTATCAAGCATGATACGACGCGCGCTGGTCCGCGCGGTGCACTTGCAAGCGAACCGAACCGCGCGCCGAGTCGCTATTACATAACCCGACGTGTGCAGCCAATGACCCACTTAGGCCTGAGGTGACTGCTCCCACTAATGACAACAACAAAATTATATTTAGAGTAGACGTATTCTAAAAATTTCAGTGCCCTTACAGTATCCGCCGGAGTGCTCAACGATATTGTGATACACATTCTGTTCTACAAACGCCTGTCCTTGACGATCTACTGCAACTTGCTCCGCCGAAGTCGTACGCCGCGAATCATGTGTTGCAATAAACGCATTCTTGTTACATCATTAGTAACTGCTTACTCAATATTAATCATTTTTTATCGTATATAATATGATTATTGCCTGTACAACATGATAATCCACACGATAATAAATTACCAATTAAAGTGATTACTGACTCATTATTCTACTATTGATATCGATGTATCATACAGGTAGGTAAGGCTGATAAATCAGCAATTTGAGACTCGTCATCAAACACCGAGACATCGATAACATTGTTATTGATTAATGAGTATTTCACACGGGTAGTTTTTGTCTTTGACAGATAACGTAAGCTAGGTACTTATATATAGCTTACAATTTACAAGATTAAACTTCTCTATAGAATAAGAGTCAGTAACAGTGATTCTAAATAGTTTGTAGAGATAGTGACAAGTAAGGGTAATCCCTTACTTGTCACTATCTCTACAAACTATTTATATCTATCGGTAATCCGATAGATATAAACATTCACAAACGATACTACTACATCCAATGACTACATCTTAATAATGCTAAGCCCCGCTCTGTTGAACTGTTGCATCTTCGTTTACCATGATAACAGTTGAAGGAAAAAGAAGGGAATGTAAGGTGTTTTAAACTAATTTTCCTTCGAATCTTTAAAATTACCTTCAATTTACTTCGCGTCAAAGCATCAAAAAATTTTGGTGTCGAGATAACAACCAGTGATAATAACCGTCTCTAAGAGATGGACTAAAGCACATAAATTTGTTGATTAGGTACTCTAGCATGTTTAATTCTGACACAGTTTTCCTTTTTTATTACAGAAATACATTTGACGAACAGATAACAATATATGTAACAAGATAAACTAAAAAACTTGCAATAACTCTTATCGAACTGTAAATTGATAAGACAGGTTGTAGATAGTCAGAAATATAATGTATAAAAGTAAACTGTATAACTATATATTATTACTAGCTGACCCACGCAACCTCGTTTGCGCCTTATATTGCCCGTAGCGTGAAAATTTCCCCTGTTTTTGAAACATTCTTCGTTATTGCTCCGCTCCTATTAGTAGTAGCGTGATGATATATACCCTATAGCCTTCCTCGATAAATGGACTATCCAACACCGAAAGAATTTTTCAAATCGGACCAGCGGTTCCTGAGATTAGCGTGTTCAAACAAACAAACAAACTCTTCAGCTTTATATATTAGTATAGATTATAGTCTTGTTTATTAATTTCAAATAATTTAGTTTTAAAACGGTTTTATATAATAACTGCAATTATTTAATTCTAGAATCCAACATATACCTACTGCGTAAAAAGTAGGACTAGATGGCGTTGTGTGATGAGTGTGATGACTGAGATGTCCGAAATATTTATTATTATTATTATTTGTATTTCCATTCCTGAGTTAAAATATCAACGTTCAAATTTCAGTATCATCTTCTTGTGACGCCGAATAGACAGCCAGGGTTAGCCACTTTGTTATACCGTCCAATATCTACTTCTTCAACCTTCCGCTGTTCTTTAGGGTTATTCCCTAGTTAGTAAATACCAACGAATGTCCATGAAAACTAAGATAAGATCATCAAATTTATATAGGTATATTTGGGAACGTATCTACTATACAAGAAAATATGATGATGGCGGATTTTCTTTAATTAACATTAAGTGTACTTTTTAAGTCATAAATTAGAGAGTTCTCTTTTATTAGAACAATTTACGTAAAATAAATCGAATGTTCATTGAACCATTGACAACCAAGTTTAAGTAGTGTTATCTGTGAAATAAATATGGAGACTTACGTAGTAGAGAGATACGTTATCAGTATGAGGCGATACAGTGTCTATCTTACAACTTCAAGATACCTAAAGCCAAAACCTCACAACATATGTTGCGTTTTTAAAACCAGATATTCGGACAAATATCTTATCATCGCCATCACGGAGAGGTGCATAAGTAGGTCGCATTAAATAGCAACCAAATACCTGTAAACATACAATGTATAAATAAAAGCAACTGTGTCAGAAAACCACTGTGTAGCTAAATATCTACTTTTGAACTTATTTTCAGAAATGCAATTACTGAAATAGTCATGAATGTAGGAGTCGCACTTTGATATAAATTATAGAAAATTCTGAAACTAAACCTAGAATAGAATGTTAACAAAATATAGATACGAGCTGCAATTACGACAAAAGATAAGAACATAGATATAATTGAACCTGACGAATGAAATTCTGATTTTGATTTCAATTTAAGAACAAGTTGGTCTAAGCAACGCGTATTCGTTAATTGCACGTCAGAATGTTATTGACGACTGACCATCGAGATTCCTTGAAACAAAGAATAACGTCATTCATTGACAATGTGGCACTACTATGCGAATTGGCAGATGTACCAACTCTATACATAACTTTCATAATTTAAAAAATATTTCGATTAATTATCAAGTAAGTTATGAGCAGGACTATATTTTTCTTGTTTGATTTGCTCTACAACGAATTTTTACCAAAAAATATTAAATTAAAGGGTCTTAAAGCTGCACCCAAGTGTGAAAGAAGTTTGTAATACTTAAACATTGTAAGATTCCATGCAAGTAGTAAATTACGACAAGTATTATTTTAGTTGATAAATCTGTATGATGCTATGAAACACATATTTTTATACACTTTCACATCTCTTACGTGTTCTTATTTTTATTTCAGATACTAAGAGCAAGTAGACACGATTGCCTCGAATTAGTATAGGGGTGAGTAATCAGATTTTTACTAAAAATATTCTGAATAATTTGTTAGAACGATTAGATATCCTACGTATTTTATTTTCATGTGATATTTCATAATCGTACGTAATGACCGGATAAATTGCTCTTTTTTCACTTCCTGGTTAACTGCCAGGAATCTAAGCCTAGTCCAAGTCAAAAATCATTTGTTTTTAAAGAAATATTTTTCATGAATTTTCATCATTCCATGTAACGATTACATAGAAGGAAGTTTCAGAAGTTTTAAGGAAAAAAATAAGCGGATAAATTTAGTAGGTTGCCGAAATGGAAAATAACTTTAAACAAATTTATTAGGATGTCACCTAAAACTATCAACTAAATAAGTAAAAATCTATGTTTATAATATGACGCGTGACACTTATATTTAGTGAAAATTAATTTATAAGACCCGAATTATCTATGAATCGTATAAAGGCGTGCCTAACTACGTAAGATATCTCTGACATCCGTAGGTAAATTGTCAATCATCTATACAAATAAATAAAATGTTGAAGTGTCTGTTTCAAATTAACAGCTTTTCACATCACACCAAAAATTTTTTAATTTTTTTTTTTTGTCTATTTGTTCCGGCTAATCTCTGACACAGCTGAACTGATTTTGACGGAACTTTCACTGATAGCTGATGATATTAGGAGTAACTTAGGCTACATTTTTTATTAGACTAGCTTCACCCCGCGGCGTTACCTACGGTTGTTGTCGTATCGCGGCGGGTAATACCGCGGGGTTCAGCTAATTATTTTATCTTCTCATAAAGAATTAAAGGATTTAAATTGAAGGTTTTTGAATTTATTTTTATAATGACAATCAGTTATACTCATTACTGAAAATATACATAGGTGAAATATTCAAAGTATAAACTTTGGTTCTTTAGTCGTATCAGCTGTATAGTCTACGGTATATTCCGTGAATACCCAAGGGACCTTTTCACATGAATGTAAACCACATTTCATTAATAAAAGTGAATACAACTATTGAAAGGTTTTTGTAGGTAATGAGTATTTGAAAAGAGCACATTTTGCTACTTGGGGTTAGGTGGTTTTTACTGTTTCATGTTTCTATGTAGTTATTTAAAACTTCAGTATAAACCTCATTTGTATTATTATACAATAATACCGATTCGGTTTCGGGTTCGATTCCCGGGTCGGACCAAATGTTTGTATGATCTGTAAATATTTATGTATCGAAGTTTGGGTGTTTTCTATGTATGACCCAACACGTATGTATTTACAAAAATAAGTATTTATGTAATAATATCAGTTGTCTATTACCGATGCCGTTGTGTGAGAGACGATAGAAAATTTATTAGGTAAATCTTCGCATTTGGTTGATGGGTACATCCGTTCGGTTAGCATAGATACGATTAGATCATATGTATATTTTATTGAAAAGTATGTGGATATCATTAAAACGCACAAATTATGTCATTTTTGTTGACCTTGACCTTGACCTTGACCCTACAGTATGTGTTAGTTACCGTACCACTTTGCTGAGGTTGTCTCTTGACCAATATTTAAAGGATTGCGATATATGTTATTGGTTTCCTAATTTAAGTTGATAGTTCATTACTTGTTACTTAAGGCAGGTATAAGGTTTATATTTACAACTATTTCTCTTTTTTATTTAAATTTAACAGCCAGGTTACGACCCGTCACGACTCACTCATCTAAGGGTTGTTGAGTATTCTTGACTCTTGATTATTGTTATCAGTCCTTAATTACGTGTATTGAAGGAACCCCGCATACACATATAGTTTATACAGATGTATGTGTTTACTAGCATATTATTCAAAATATTGAATACACCATAAAAAAAATATGTATGTAAAGTAAAACACAATTTTAATAATTGTGTTTTACTTTTTCTCTCAAGCGTCGAATCGTTTAGAAACATAGCGCGCCATCTATCTCCTTTCACAATTTAGTTCAGTTCCTGTTACGGCTGTTACGCTGCTGTCAGTGCGCCAAAGCCCCGTATAACCTATTTTCATTTCTCAATGAATGAAATTTTATATTACAGTTTTAATGACTATAAATAATTAAAAGAAACCTTTATAAAATGATTTAACAACAGTGTGATATTTATAATATTTTTATTGTCTGCAGGTAGTTAGATGACATTAAAATATTAACCGCGGTAGTCTTGCCAACCAGTGTCTAATTCATTTGTTATAATTTATTAATATTATTATTTCAGAAATCGACAAAATGGCGCTAATGTTACAATATTTAAATGATATGCACATGTTCATGGACAAATACGGAGGTGAGTCAAAGGATGATATTTTGACAGAATTATAAATGCACCTGTGCACTAAATATCTCCCAATGCCTGTCTGGTTATAGTACGTACTCAAACATTGTAATTAGTACACAAATTTTAAATGTAACACAGGTCACGCATTTTATTTCATTCATTATTATATATATTACTATAAAAAAATATTTCTATCATAAACATAAAAATAATTGCTTAAAAGTAAAGTATTACTGTGATGTGAGTCGTAATATATTAATATTTTTTATTAATTTTTTTCATTAATTTCACCACCATTTACAAAAATATTTTTTTGTATTTTTTAAAAAGTACAATTCAATAAGTACCTATATCACTCCATCATCTACGTTTTTAAACTTGTCCACTCATCTTGTATTACAAAGTACTTTTCATAGCTTGTCAACTCCAGTTGTTACACAAGAGTATTTTTAGATGACCCAAAAACAGCTTGCACTACGTTACCTATTTATAATCACTGTCATTATTCTATGTACTCTCATTATGCTCATTATAACTTCTTGTATGAATGATCCACTGATTTAAAAATCCATAAACTAAATACTCATATTGAAAAACTCTTTTTTAATTTCAGATCCCAGGACCAATCCATGGTTCTTGATGAGTTCACCGCTTCCCACAATATTAATATGTCTAAGTTATATCTATCTAGTCAAGGTATGTATATATTAAGAAATATCTCCTTTTATCTATTAAATATTGTGAAGAAATATATAGAAACTTATTTTTATTGTTTTCAGGTTTTAGGGCCACGATTTATGGAAAATAGAAAACCATATGAATTAAATAATGTCCTAATATTATACAATTTATTGCAAGTATTGTTCAGCACATGGTTATTTTATGAGGTAAGACTGAATATTACATAAGCATTTTACTTAATTAGAAAAATCTTGAATGATGTCATTTATAAGCGACTATATTTCTGAAGTTAATTGGATGTACCATGTACATACTCATAAGTATGTAAATTAATTACCATTCATATTAAAAAATACTGCCCTATATTTTTAAAACTACTGTGAATTTGATTACTATAAATATGCTTTTCCATATTAATTACCAGTAATGGCATTATAATGTTGTAAAACTTCACAAAAGTCAAAAACCATTTGTTGTGAAGTCTGAATAAACCAATGTAAATGTAACCAGTACTCCCATAATGCTAATATACCATAGACCCCAATTGTTAGATGCTTTGCTTTTATCCAAAGACAAACTGAGTATGCCTTCTATTAGAGCTTCCTTCAATGCTGCTTTGAAATAAAATGTATATTACCTTTCTTTTCAGTATTTATAATAGGTAAATATATTTAAATTATATGTAACACTAATGACTGTAGCATTCAAAAAGTAGTTAGCAAGTGAACCTTCCAATAGATAAAAGTTACACATGACATATGCATGTCTGTTAAATGTATTTTTGTTTCATAATTCCTGGTTGTGTTTTATCACCATTTGTTCCTATAAATGAAGATTTTGTTCCAATGTTCCAAATGGCACTGTTAACTCAATTTACTACATCATAGACAAGATATTTCTTAAAAATATTTCTGGGTGACTATCTAATAAAATAGTTAAGTAACCTCAAACACCAAACTGAGGTATAAGGTGTGACCAATGTTACCGTGTTGAATTAAACATATGTTTTTTTGACATGTCATACTCTAGAGTTTGATGGGGGGCTGGCTGAATCATTACAGTTACAGATGTCAACCTGTGGACTACACAGACAATCCTGTAGCCATTAGAGTAAGTGTAGAGCCAACGTGCACTGAGTACATTCGTACTGGATAAAAGTAAACTAACCGGAGCTCATTGTAAATAGACATGTGATCATTTAATGATTTTCAGGATTCCTACAATATGTATATAGTTACAAGGTGCGGATGGTATCTATTATTTAATTTAGAATAATTATATGCATTTAATAAACAGCTAAAAATAGACATGTTTGGATGGTTCTGCCACTAACAAGACATAAGTAACAATACAAAATATCCACTTGCGCAAACATAAGCTTAACTCTAGGATTAACACAACGAACCAGCGAAAAATTGTCCTGCAGTTGGTGATGTGCAAACTTTGTATATAAGGGCCTGGTGTCGGCATGTTGTTTCAGATCGGAGCCGCGGGCTGGTTCACAGGCAGGTATAACTTTCAATGTCAGCCGGTCGACCACTCGAAACATCCGCAAACTATGAGGGTGAATTATCACTTGCATTAATATTATCCCGTATTCCAACTTACTCACCTTACCTTCTAATTGAGTGTTCCGTATATTGATTTGTCCCTTATCTGTGTCATAAACTGTGCCAAAAGCCAGACACATTCTTAACTTATTAACTACACGTGAAATTGGCTTTAAGTACCTGCCATTATAACATTAAACCATTCATTCTTTTTAAACTCATATTTTCTATTCCATTAGTTGCATCTAGTTTTCTTCGCTTAGTCCTATTGTTATATGCAATATCTTGTCTATGTTATTAGTTCACAGATTAGATACAAAATATTACACCTCTACCATCATCTACTACTCTTAGTACTTCCAAATCTTTCTTAACGTTCTTAATAATGCAAGTTTAAGTCTCAAATCCCACATTCCAGACCCTCAGTAAGCATAAACACTAAGGCTTTTAATAATGTGATATTCTTAAATAAAGTTAAATAAACCTGAACTGTGCTACACTGTCTTGCAATTGCATGCATTATGATATTCGCTTAAATATAATCACTTCAATATTTAAATGTAATTTCATAATCATCAACTTGCATTCTAACCATGAACATTTTTTAACATTATCAATACACTGCTATCACTTCCATCTATCACTATACCACGCTTATTCACAAGTTAATAATATTTAGATAGTCATAGAATATAAATGTGTTTAATATTTTCATAACTATGTTACTTTTTATAACTTAACTTTGAATTGAAATGACTAAAACTATAATATATTTTACAGATGGTTCATGCTTGCTGGTGGTACTATTTTTCCAAGTTCACCGAATTTTTTGATACGGTGAGTACCTAAAGATGTGTACACAAGTTACACCATTTTCGATTAAATGTAAAGTAGGTAACCTCGACGCGTATGAGGCGGTTCGCTTATTGAGGAGAATAGTTAATATTCAAGTGGCATTAAACCCGTTTATATCTCACTTCTATACAAATAGCGACAATAGAGGTGAAAAACCTAACATTTATGTGACAAAAGTAAGCACATTATAATATAGTGTAAAACAAAGAATTTTTTGTCAACCCATAACATAAAAAAGAAATCTTAAAAAAAAAACAATTAAAACAAGTAAGAAACATTTGTTTTTTCACAAGTGAGAAGTCAATAAAACTAAATAAATAGTTTTGATGAGCTTGACAGGCGGCAAGTGACAACCCTATTTATTGGTCGTCATGGTAGTCATCGCTATAATCTAGAAAATAGGGTTGTTTGCCGCCATAATGTTATATTATGCTATATAACAAATACAATTTTACTGCATTATGCTGTGAATACTAGCAAACAGTTAAGAAATTATCCAATTGTTAATAAACTTATTTAATTTGTGATAAAACACACGACATAACCAATGATTTGGAAATGTATCCATTCTTGGAATATGACCTTCAACTCGCACATAAATAGGCATATCAAAGTACAGGGAGCCTCTACTACGCGGCTTGACCTTAAGATTACATTCATACATCTTGCTGGTATTTCAAATCTAAAAATTTGTTACAATTTTGTTTATCTCTTATAGCAAATAATAAATAAATATTACGTATTCATAATTGTGCTAGATTTAGTTTTAAGAGACTTCTTTACATTACCTAGAGTACGTTACATATACACGCCTAACCAAAAAAAGCCCTCTTAATGACTATTCCAGTCATCACAGTTTAATTATAAAGGAGGGAACATGAATGCCATAAATCATTGTAAGTTGCTCACATTCTTCACTGTTTTTTTATCAATTTATTAACATAAATAAATAGTGTAGTAATAGTTAGATTTAGTCTTTTTCATACACATGTTTGATCTTAGACCAATTTCTGTGCAGATCTTCTTTGTACTGAGAAAGAAATTCGATCATGTATCAACCCTGCACGTGATTCACCACGGCGTGATGCCCATGTCTGTGTGGTTTGGAGTCAAATTCACCCCTGGGGGTCATTCCACGTTCTTCGGCCTGCTCAATACCTTCGTGCATATCATCATGTACAGTTACTACATGTTCTCAGCGATGGGCCCGCACATGAGGAAATACCTCTGGTGGAAGAAGTACCTCACTACTTTGCAAATGGTAAGTAGACCCGGTTGTAACTACCAAACGGTCTGAAACATAGTGAAGACTGTTTATTGAACTGCTGGCGATGCGAAGGCTAACTCCTTTACATTGAGTTTTAGAATGATTTTTCCTGTTCATTCATATTTCGCATTTTATTACGTGATGGTTAAAATGCCACCACAAATCACTTAGAAACAAAATGTTTATCTTGGCTTTATACATTCACTTTACTGGTTTAGAAACAGAAGGTTAGAATCTCATTCAGTTCTTTTCCCATTCTATAAAATTCCAATTAATAGAAATTGTTATTTATGTATGTTTTTCTAATTAAAAAATCTTAACAAAATACTTATCTACTTTTCTTTTACTCGTTTGACTAATGACGAATTTATTTAAAAATAGAAGGTATATAATACATTATAATGAGTCGAGTAATTGTTCGACTTAATTAGTATATATTATGCAATAGAATTAACAAACATTTACATATTGTTTTATGAAGTAAAACACAAAGAAGAGGTCGCGACATCAATTAGCTTCTACATCTACATAACATTACACGACTGTCTCGTTAAAATTCGTTTGTTGAAACTTATAGGTGCAGTTCGTCGGTATAATGGTGCACGCGTTCCAATTGCTGTTCATCGAATGCGACTATCCGCGCGCCTTCGTCTGGTGGATCGGCATGCACGCGGTCATGTTCTTCTTCCTCTTCAAAGATTTCTACAACCAGTCCTACTCTAAACCTAAGGTACGAAAATGACCGTCGTTAGGTTGAGATTTGTGTACATTTTTAATTCCATCTATCTCGCCAACAAACTTATCAGCTTGGCGAGTATTAAAACCTATTATTAATTGTATAATAAACAACTTTAAAAAAAACCGACTTCAAGAACTGGACCAATCTGAAATGGGACCACACGGGAAGCACCAGCTTCTTAATAACAAAAGAATCATCAAAATCGGTTCACCCGTTCTGAGTTAACAAACATAAAAAATATAGATTGAGAGAGAAATATATAAATTGAGAACCTTCCCCTTTTTTGAAGTCGGTTAAAAATTGCAAAAATAAAAATTAAATTCTCCATTCATTAATTCGTTCTCATTCATTCATTTATTTGTTCTGATTAATTAATTTAGCCGAAGGGTATTGTAGCAAATGATAATGTGTATGTGTATCGTGTGCAGGTGCGCGCGTCGTCCCGTACCCGGTCCCGGTCCCGGTCCCCGGCGCCGGTGACGCGGCTGGAGGCGCCGTACCGCAAGGCGAGCGCGAACGGCAGCAACGGCGCGCTCAAGAACGGCTTCAGCAACGGCCACGGGCTCCCGCGCGCGCGGACCGTGCTGCCGGCCGGCAACTGACGCCGGACCCGCCGCCCTCCCTAGCATTCCGTACTACTCTGTGATTCGTAGCCTCAAATTGTCACGGGACGTTAATCTAATGTTATTTAAGCGTGGACCTCCGCGGGACCGCCACGGACGTAGCGGTGCGTGTGATCGTCTGGTGTACATACGGTTAGGCGGTATCGTTGGTGTAAATTTTATTTTATCGATGTAAATGTATAGCTAGATTTGTGATCGCATAGCGTTTTATACTTTTGTTAGACTTAAATAATGTTATGTTGCTTTTGGAGATTAGGGAAGAACTTTAAAACGGTCATGCAGATATGGCATGTATTATGTACATGATGCTTATTAAATGTAATTACTTGAACGGTATGAGCTTGTAAACGTTAATAATCACGAGGGCATAGCGATGAAGTTTTCCCGAAACGGACGAGGTACAAGTTTGTCACTCATCTTCTCTTGTTACTTTTGTTTTCCTACTTTCTCGAAGTATTCGCGAACTTAAAGAAAGACATAACTTGGACAGTATTATATATTTTCAAACAATGCAAATCAGGGATATTATGGATACTGATATGAAATCTCAGACTACATAATAATCTGAAATACGGATTACACTGATTATGGATTTATATATTCGGATTATATACGTGTATATATACGGCCTCAGTTACGGATATCTTTTAAATGACAATTATTCTAAAATAAAGATTTGTTTTATTGCTGGAACTTTAAAAAAAACTGAAAGTGATAGACTTTATAAATGCAATTTTATTAAAAATTCCAGCGATAACGATTAGTTGAAAGTCCCCAATTTATGAAAAGAAAAATAAAGAGCTTTGTGCCAAACATGCGCTTAACATTTTATTTCAAACAAATTTTCAAAATCAGAATTTATATGCATATTACAAATTTGAGGGCTTCCTTCGTTTCCTGAAGATCTCATCATCAGATCCTGATATGGTGGCAATGGAACCACATGGGAATCATACCCTTTCGAATACAAAAATAATTTTCAAAATTGGTTCACAATTGACGGAGTAATCAGTGTAAAAACATAAAAAAAATACCGATTAACTTGAGAACCTCCTCCGTTTGGAAGTCGGTTTATAAGTAGAAACTGTCATGTGTGTCATGTTAGGGATATAGGCTAGTATGATATTTATGTTATGATAATACTTGCCCTAGAGTTTCTCTATAGGGCAGGTATTATCATAACATAAAAACCATCTGGTTTGACGGGAAGAAAGGGTGCCTAAAATTTAATTTATTTATTACCACCAACTTTGTTTACAAAGATTTCAATAATGTGCAACGAACAGGTAAAGATTAACACATCATGCTAATTATATGTTAACTATTTCATCATTCCATTCCAGTCCATTCGCTTAGATACAGTCACCTTGATCGCGGCGCTTTCCCACGTGCGGCAAGCCACCACAAAATCAAAGGGCTCGCCTGCGGCGTACACCCTTAAGCAAGTATTATTTGTCAGTTTACACCGTTGTATGAATTAATATATTCATATTTCACAACAATAACCCCAATTTTGTGCGGTTGCACCGGCGCTATCTAAACCAATGAACTGAATGAATGAAGCCAAATGGAAGCGTAATAGTTGTGGCAGTCTAAATGTGTATTTCCACCGTAGGGTTAAACTGCTGCGCCTAAACCTGAATGAAGCGTCAATATATTCGGAAAAATGGCCCGGGTGACATAAGCTATATAATTTTTCTTAAAAGTTTTTACGTACTTGTTATTAATATATAAAACAAGCAACAAGTTAAAGGAATACTTAAGTACTTTACACTACCATAAAATGCGATGAACTGTCGAAAAGATCTGTTACGAATAACATCAGTAGATATACTCTAAACAAATGTTCTCTGTAACACCTCCTCATATGCAATTGCATGTGCAATTTAAGTCTTTCCACATACTATATATCACTACATATTAAAAACAAAGTCCTTCGCCGCGTATGTCTGTTCGCGACATGCTCAAAAGCTGCTGCACGAATTTCTGCGATTTTTACTTACATAGAGTGATTCTTGAGGAATTTTTAGTATAATGCTGGCTAAAATGTAACGATTTGATAAAGACGTCGTCGACGACGTACATGAAGCCGCATATCTCGGAGAAACAAAGGCTATACTATATTTTCCATAATGAACCAGTGCGAAGTGCGAAGAGGGTTGCTAGTTATAATATATTACAAAGTTTACAGTTTTCACTTTTTGCCAGATCTGGTCATGGACCTCCATAATATCCCTTATGCAATTAAAAACGCTTCTTAAAGGACAGGTAAAGTAAACTTTTTCCCTGTATTACCGCATTGTTATGTATACACTTAGCTAATGTTACAGTTACCTCGAAGAGTGATCAAACAAGTACATCACCATATATTCTAGCTCGATGCTTTGCGTACCATATAAAAGTACTTAGACTGCAAACACTGAGAATACGCAGCTATATTTCAGACGTACCTAATCTGGCTTAAAATGGCCAAGGCTCCAATAGCTTTTTTTTAAATTTTGGTTTTTATTCGCATTGATGTAAAATAGTATTTCAACACATGACTGAGTGTACTGCAATGAAAAATAAATTGCCAGCTTCGAAAATGAATGAAATGTAGTTTATAAGTATGGATCAGTATTTGACAAGCTCATTGTTGTCATATTCACAAATGTTCGTGGAAGTAACAGGTGTTTATTATTATTACTTTCAGCAAATATGGCTATGGTTTAACAATGCTGTATATCACCGATGTTTGCCTATCTGTGTTATTTTTTACACATGGGTAATATTTCAATGACAACTTTTTTGTTGTAAATTGACGTGATTATTTTTCTACGTTAAGTACAATATAACTATTTTAATTTCAACCGAATGTTCAATTTAGTTTTAGATACTATGACACTAAAGTGGTTGTGTTGGTTATTTATTTTGTTTAATTTATCTTTTATTTATACCAAAATTATGTATATAAGATCAAATCTATAACGGGTTTATAGCAGTAGCTTCAATCTTCCCTTTTTAGTCTTCCGTTTTGTTTTGTACTTACCAAAATTTCAAGGTGCTTTTTGTACTCCGATCATTCTGCTTACATTGGCAGTCAGCTAAAGTTCACCATTTTGTAAATATAAATTTTGTTTCATTATTCATATAGGAATCAATTTATGTACCTATTGTAATTTTTATACAAAAATATGCAATTAAATGATAAGTGTAATACTAGTGCATTATTTTTATTATAGTTAAGGTGCAGCTTTTAGACTACCTGTATTACCAATTTATTGATTTTGTTTAAAATGTTCGTCAGAGGTAGATCGAAAGACCATCAATGCCATACAATGTTTACCTGAAGGCAGTGAAGGCTGAGTGTGAGTTTGTTTAACATCAACTCTATCGTCATGGTGTCCGCGTTCGGCGTTGTGATTGGTGAAGATTTCAGAGCGAACCAATCGCAACGCCGAACGCAGTCACCGTGAAAATCAAACAGATTTGAAAGTAGCCCGCACTACACTGAACCATTTACTTTGTCCTCTTAACAACTTGAACAGAGTGATGTAATAAAACTATAGGCCAGTGTCGATAAGAGGCAGTAGTTATCTATACAAATAAATGAAATTGGAGTGTCTGTTTGTAATATTAAAATAACCGCCTTTTACTAAATTCATATGTATGTATACAAGGTCTGTCTGTCTGTTTGTTCCGGGTAATCTCTGGAACGGCTGGACCGATTTCGACGGAACTTTCACTGATCGATAGCTGATGATGTAGGGAGTAACTTAGGCTACTTTTTTTAGACTCGGTTTCATCCGCGCGACCGCGGTACGACAATAAGCGCGGGTAACTCCGCGGGTTTCAGCTTGTCTTTAATATATAACGCCACTACGTACAACTTATCTTCACATAGTATAAAATGAAGTCGCTTCCGCTGTCTGTTCGCTTAGATCTTTTGGATTACTCAACGAATTTTAATGCAATTTTTAGCAATGGATAGAGGAATAACTCTTTAAGATTAGGTTTATCTGTGTGTAATAAATACTTCGTATTACATTCTTTACTTTATACTAGTAGCGTAAAACCGAGAATTTTAAAGACTCCCGCGCGAAGCCTAGTTGTAATAATAATGAACACGAACCCGGAACAGCTTCATTTCATATTATACTATACTAGCGACCTGTCCCATTTTCGCACGGTAGTCTTTGAAATACCCAGTTTTTCTTTTCTATTATAATGTATGTTTTATACAAGTAAACCTTCCTCTCAAATCACTCTTTCTATTGGTGACAATCGCATTAAAGTTCGTTTAGTACTTTGGAAGATCTAAGTGAACAAGTACAAAAGCTACTTCATTTTATACTATGAAAGATAACTAAATAAAACCACAGAAATCATTTTCAATAACATGTTTTCTTTAATACGTTTCATACGATAGGAATAATAATGAATACTTTTTTATCTTGACATCACTTATTTATCTATAAAAAACATAATTTTAACATTTTATAGTAAAAACACTTTGTTCTTGAATATCTGTATTAAATTAACAGGTGCACTGTAAGTAAATTTATTATCAAAAACAACAAATTGCATATGTGGATTACACTGTGTTTACAAGTTTCTTGCTTTATTTTTCACTAAGTGACCTGGACAAGTGCGTTTGCCTCAAATGGTTTTTTTTTTCAATTCGAACCAGTAGTTCTTAAGATTAACATATTCAACCAAACAAAATATTCAGCTTTAAAATAATGTATAGTACATTCGCTTATCGGCGGCTCACGATCACGGTGCAGCGGCGCGATCAAAGTGACCGAAGTGACACGTGCGTATTTTTGTCATAGGAAAGCCGCCACGAATTCAAAGAACACGACGAACTATGATTTGTCAGTTTACGCCGAAACAGTTCAGGTTGTTTTTGTTGACTCCTCTTACGTGTAATCTAAAAATGTTTTAATAAAGGCTAGGAAGATGAGATGTTTTTATTTTTCATATAATTTGTCTTTACTACCCAGGCAAGCACCTAACTTGTATGAATTAATATATTCACATTTCACAACAATGAGAGGAGACCCGAGCCCAGCAGTGGGCCATCATGGGTTGTTGATGATGATGACCCTCACAACAATAACCACAATTGCGTGCGTACCGACACTATCTAAACGAATGAACTTTACGTGGACATAAAGTTACTAAATTTGAAAAAAAAATGGACGGAGTGAGTACCTATAGCTGTAATCCAAGCCTGTGGCGTAATATTACTGATACGATGAATAAAAATATTACTAATACGTAATAATTTTTGCCCGCGGCAAAGTCCGCCGACAGTGATTCAGTCGATTAACTGTACCATTTCTTTCTTTCTGAGACAACAAACCTTTTAGTTAAAGAAACCCTTTTATATCGTTTTAATCACGTGATTATTTTCTAAATTATATACATTTGAAAATTAAAGAATAAAGATGCATCCTAATATTTTCATTAAGTACAACTTACTTAGTGAAGATCTTTCCTAAAGAGATTTAGCGCACCTAAAACCCAAATTCCCTGAAGAACTATCCTCGGTGTTGTGCGACCGCGCAGAGCATCTGTACCTGTAGCAGTAGGAACGGTGACATAGATAAGATCCACCTTTCTTCACTTTTTCTTTTACCTGAAAAGCGAATATACATTAAGTACACTTTTTTAGGAATTTTAGTAGGTAAAGTCAACTCTTTGGACGACTCCTGAACCCCATGATCATCTAAAGGAATTTACTTATTTATTAAATTTCGCACTTTTTCAAGTTATATTTGACCAGAAGTCGCATTGGCTAACTCTGTCGCACATATAAAAATAACCTAAAAATGGTTTTGGTCTACTATGGAGAAATGAAATATCATGCGAAAATTAGAAAGAGATAGGGAGAGAATTGTACAAAATGTGTAATGTATTAGTATGCGTACACTGCTAACACGTCATCACTGACTCACCTCATCTTATTGCATTTTGAATGTCACCCAGTGGTGGAAACTACCAATCAGGGATGTTGCGGATGCCATTTTTTTCACATCCGCTGAATGCGGATGCGGATTTTCGAAGGCTCACATCCGCGGATGCAGATGCGGATGCGGATGTTTAAAATTATACATACATACAGTAATTGAATGAAGCATTAAAACATTTTTAACATTTATACTAATGAAAATTTGTGTTAAGTATAATGTTCCTGTTTTTTTTAACTTCACTTACTAATTCTCATAGTATTAAGTGCAGTTAAAAATAGAAGTATAATACTTAATTAAGAGTAATATAAGTTCCAAATCAAGCCGGTTACGCAGAGGTTCTTTTGTTAAATCCACCCTACTAAATACTAGGTGTCTAGGAATACTGCCTGGTGGAATTTATAAAATCTTCGTGACTAACTTCAATTCCTCTCGATGAACCCGCAATGAGGATTTTCATTTTCATTGATGTTTTTTAGTTTATTCGCAACAATCCTGCTACTAATGCTTGCAGACAATTGATAAAGCCTTTGTGTCTGAGGTTCCTTCAACTAGCATAAGAACAGCAACAGTAGTAGAGTAAGGTTCACCGGCCGAGTAGCCAGAATACCAGAGCCTTACAAATGAATTCTAAGAGGATTTTTTTACTAAGATGTACAATTTTATGTGATATATAAAAAAAGGTGTTTGAAAAATAATTACATTATCATCAGTCCAGGCATCTTCTGTCCACTCCCACACATTGCCTGCCATGTTGTACAAACCAAAGTCATTTGGAGGAAACATATTCACTGGGTTAGTTCCCACATAGCCATCCTTAGCAGAATTATGAGTGGGGAAGGTGCCTTGCCATATGTTTGCCCTGAAATTAACATTTAATTCTTTATTAAGTTATGTGAAAAAGACTACATCATCATAGAAACCTCTCTTTAGAAAGGCTTTGTCCCAGTATATCACACTGAGTGATGTACTGGGACAATTGGTTTGTGTCAAGTTTTACTTCTCTTTGCTGTCCTGTTGTCTTACTTAGTTGCTTAGTAGGCTCTAGGTTACCTACAGTGTGAATATGGTGGTGACATTCTATATTCCTAATCCAATCACCATGCAGACCGAAAGAATGTTAACATAAACTTTTACTGACATGTGCTTCCGTTCAGGAAACAGTTTGTCTCCCCAAGGATACTTTGTATCTTGGTGTCCACCCCGACATGCAGCCTCCCATTCAGCCTCAGTAGGTAAACGGCCACCTCTCCATTTACAATATGCTTGAGCATCTCTCCATGAGACATGGACAACTGGATGATCCATCATATCTAAAAATATGTGCCAGAAGTTTTATTTCACTGCATTTAAGTTTAATATAAAGTTCTACCAATTTTTTTTTTAACTACCTTTAATATTAGAATCAGGTCCATATGGGTGTTTCCAGTCAGCACCAAACACCTTATACCACCAGACGGCTTGCACGACACGAAAATCATTTAACTGCTCTTTAAATGTTGTATTTAAAAATGCAGTAAACACAAAACTGTCTCCAAATTGTTCAGCTTCAGTCTTATAATTAGTAGAAGTAACAAAATTATCATAGTCTTTATTAGATACTTCATACTTGTCTAAATAAAAACTAGGTAAAGTTTTCATTTGCTTTGGCCCTTCTTTATCACTTTCAATGGCTATATCGTCCGTCCCAAATTGATACTCTCCAGCGGGGATTAAAATCATTATTTCTGGTACGTTGTCTTCCTCCAGGGCACTACATGTTTCTTCACTGCTACATTGTGACGTCTGATCTATATTATTATTTAAACCACTAAACATACTGTCTTGAATTTGCTTCTTATCCCCTACCCGATTGATATTACATCCGCATCCTGATTCCTTATTATAGGCAAGAGTAATTTGAAGAGAAACAATTAACAGACTAAATAACATTTTATCTGCCGTTAAATTCTCCTTTATAAATAATAATTGTTAAATTAATACAACACTAGAATTAAAGAACATGGAAATTATTAAACTAATTCTGGAACTTCTTCATTTTCTTGTGGTTAAATGGCTTTGTTGTTATTTATAAAAATTGTGGTCTACACTGGTCTACACACTCTCCAACATTTATTTAAATTATCCTATTGTATTAATTCCTCCAATAAGAACTTGCCAAAACATCACAGTCTTAAACAAACAAACACACGTACATCGCGAACATAGATATCGCGAACGTAGTGTATCATTTACGAAGTTTTTGCATGTCAAAAAATTTGACATTTCGTCAATTGGTGTTTGTTAATTACTAATTTTATAAAATTATTTAGTTGACATTTTAATTTCGGGTAAGTATTATATATTAATGTTTTGATTATGGTTTTTATATCTATCTAAAATTGAAGTATTTTTTCTTTCTTCTTCTTGAATTGACAACAGCATGATTCATTTTTTTAGGCGGTAACACTTTTTAAATTTTTAGTTACCCGTGTGGGCCGTGTGACTTAATAATGGTCGGTATACACTACAACGGTCGTAGCGATGTGACTGCACAGTTCGTCTTTGCATTTATCGTAAGTCCATTGAGTGAATTTGAGTTTCCACACGTCAACGATATCTGCATCGATCATCAGTTCCCTTCCCTGCAGAAGCTCAGACTATAAACATGTCATTAGTTGTCCATTACCCATATACAAGCTCTGCTTAGTTTGAGACTAGATGGCGTTGTGTGTTAGATGTCCCAAATGTTTATTTAGGTGTACAAAAGAAGAGAAGAAAATATCACTGTGTGTGGTGAAAGGAGTGGCTTCTTAAAATAAAGTCGTACTTTTATATACACACAAATAAATAAAATTTTAATGTCTGTTTGTAATATTAAAGTAACCGCTTTTTGCTAAATGCATAATATATATGTCTGTCTGTTAGCTGTCTGTTGGTATGTCTGTTAGTTCCGACTAAACTCTCGAACGGCTGGACCGGTTCTGATGGGACTTTCACTCTTAGGTAGCTGATGATATAAGGAGTAACTTAGGCTAAATTACTTTTCTTAGTCTAGCTTCGCCCCGCGGCGTTATCAGCGGTACGACAATGACCGTGGGTAACACCGCGGGGTTCAGCTAGTCACACATAAATTTATTAAATGAGTTGACTGATGTGCGCGGCCGCGTCCGCCTACAGCAAGATTTGTGTTCGAACTGAGCGATTGGATCTTCCGTCCACACGCTACGATAACTGCATAAACGAACTGCGCAGTTAAATTGACAACGATTTATCGAAAACTTTTGCTCATGCGTCCGATCGTTTGCATCAACCAAGAAATCGGGGCCAATTTCCGTCCACACTATCGATAAAACTGCACAAACGAACTGCGCTGTTAAATCGTTGTAGTGTGTGCTGGCTATTAAACGTATCAATACAATCCTGATAAAGATCGGAACATGTGTGTGTATGTTATTAAAGTACCTACTTATACACAAAAAGGTAACAAAATTAAAGGGCAATTAATTCGAACAAAATTCAGTAACATCATATTTATTAACACATTTAGGTACCTATAACATTTTTATGAGTGCTCCAGGTTTCGTATCTTAAAAGATACAGATGTTTCCGCAAGCTAATTAGATACCTACTTATTAACAACAATACACTTTTCATGTAATAAAACATGCTCTCATAGATATATAGGACTATGAGATGAGACTCTCACTAAATACATAATATAGAGGACTATTTTTTTACAGGACTACATCATCGAACGTTGAAACGCTAACATCGACTTTACCTTTTTTTATTTTAGTTAGTATGGAAAGTACAGGATAACAATGAGAACGACTTGTGTAGGTAACAGTGATAACGAACGATAACTCAAAGTATGTATTACAATCATTCTTTTCTATGGAGTAGTAACCTCTAGACTTAATATATTGTTCATTTCGCTTTCGTTTCATTTTTAAAAATATGATCTGTAACATTAAGTTTAATAGTCTATTTAATCTTGCTCTTCCACTAATAATCCTTCGAGGTATTTCTTTTAATTTATTTCGGACAGTTTAAACATTTGATATCAAGAGTCAAGGACTTTTTACCCTCTGCCATCCTTTTTTACTGCAAACCTAGCTCCACTTGACAATCTCATCAACCGAACAATAGTCGATAAAAAAATGAAAATATCAAGAAATAAAATCCATATTTCAGTCCTTTGGCTATAATTACTCTGTAATACGGCTTTGGTGGAATCCTGAAAACAAGAAAAATAACTTTAGGTACTTGGATCGCTCTTAGAGCAAAAGTATCGAAATGATGTGCTAGTAGCATCATCAATTTACTGCACAAATAGACTAAGAATTTCTACCTATATCTTCTTTTACACCATTGATCTAATAAACACTAGATAAGAAATTACGAAGCAAAAATGCACAGGCCGAAATTAAGAGATTTCTCATAATCGAGCTCATCGATTAAATATTTTCGAGGCAAACCCAAACGTCAGTCAGTTTAGACTTTAGAGTAGGTATAGTGCCATACCTTACCCATACCCATCTTCAGAACAAAAACTTGTGGAATATACAAAATATCGTCCTATATGAGGATCGCACTATTAACATTCACTGCAGTGGAAATCGCTTATAACACTACGCCATTCGTTATCCAGAAAATCCAATTTCTAGAGTGATTGTGTAGCGCGCGCCAACCGAAATTGACGTAGTGACACTTGACAACAACATAAATTTTGACAAAATAAAATACTGACTTCAAGAACGACCAAATCAATTGATTTCTCTTAGATGCCATCATCAGATCTTAAAGTCCTTATCATGGTACCACCGTTGGGATATCTTCTTTATATTAAAAAAAGAAAAATCAAAATCGGTTCCCAAACGATGAAGTTATCCGCGAATACACATAAATAAATATATACGGTCGAAATGAAAACCTCCTCCTTTTTTGAAGTCGGTTAATAAAATGGGCAAATGCGTAGTGAAAGAATGCGATACAAGGTTTTTGACCTTGTATCGCATTCTTTAGCTTTAGCTGTATGAATTCAAGCAGAAATAATTTTCATATGTAAATATAATCTCTAAGTATTGAAATTAGGACAAATAACGCTTTAATCGAAATGAAAAAATAATAATTGCAATTTAAGCCTAGTGCTGCCATATTTTTCCAAATAATATACTATAGGTAGTATAAGTCAATGTTTTTCACAGACCATCGACCTTTTCGTTAGTCATCCTTTTCTCTAATACCCTTCAACTTTCACACCTAAATCACCATAATTATTTTAGGTACTCATCCCCGCATTTTATGCACATTACCATAAGCTGTGTTGCTCATCAAGTTTTTGTCCAAGGGCGTTATCTTTGCCTGTTTTATTAACCTTACATACTTTTTATTTTACTTACTCACCTTCTTTGTCTATCCTAATTACATTCATCTCAGCATTCGCACTTCAGATGTTTCTGTCCGGCACTAACCGCAAAAGAGACGAGAGAAAGAGACTGTGTGCGGATTAACTTTCAGATTCTTACAGAACTGCTTATTACATGTTTAGGCAGGCACTTGTTAAGTTTCTACTTTTCTAGTGGTTCATTTATTAAAAACCAAAATACAGCATAGTAACTCCGATTTCATTGTCTTTTTTAAAGAAGTAGCAACTGTATCAACAAATGAAGCTTAATTTAATACTAAATGACCGCCAGTAGGTGTTTACACAAAAGATACACCTGAAGGTCACACACGCGCGCCAGCACATTGTGTGTCTCATTAATATGTTGTATACAGGAACGCAACGCGTCCCTGCTCCGTCTACCTTGAAGAAGGCTACCATGGAGCAGGAAGCTGTAATACACACAGCCACAGCAAAAAGGCAACGCGATCCTGCTCCGTCCACCTTGAAAAATGCTACTACGAAGCAGGAGGCTAAAAACACAAAAACACCGACATAACACACCCCCCCTCGGGCCGTCACCCAGCCGGGGTTTGCGGCGGGGCGGTGTGTCGGAATCAAACGGTGTGCCACTCTGCGCCTGAGACGGGAGTCCGGGAACTGCTGTTATTAACACATCCGGACCTCTCCCAGCGCCTGCCCGCACTGAAGCGGGCACCGTCTGCTGGTAAACTCTCAATTTAGGCGACGTACGGCACACGCGTACGTCGCCCCCTCGCGCGCGGCCCCTAGAGCGGATGGAGGATTTTAGGTTTAGGAGTACGATTCAGATAGAAAAGAAACAGGAGATTCATGATAGGAATAAGAAAGAGACATCTGATCGGAGGTTGACAGAATGAAAATCGTTTTTCAATAAACTACTCTGCCTCGGTGGCGCAGTGACTGCCTCGGTGGCGCAGTGGTAGCGTACGCGACTGCGGTTCTTGAGGTCTCGGGTTCGATTCCCGGGTCGGAAGAAATGTTTGTATGATCTGCAAATATTTGTTTCGGAGTTTGTGTGTTTTCTATGTATAATATGTATGTATTTACAAAAAAAGTATATAAGTATTCATATCAGTTGTCTAGTACCCATAATACAAGCTCTGCTTAGTTTGGGACTAGATGGCGTTATAATATTTATTATTATTATTATTTATTAAACAAGAGTAAAAGTCTCCCATGACTTAGTATGACTGTACGACGAAGGGGTAAGATTTTCTCAAAGTACCTCAAGTGACGAAAAATAATCTACTTTCAAGAAGGGACTGTAAAATACGCCGAGAAGTAAAGTAAAAGTAATTTCGACGAATAAATGCTCACCAGCATAATAATATGTTTACTTTTAAAAATCAAATTAAATGTTTCTTTCTTGATAGAAGTTAAAACTAATGAGAACCTCCTCCTTTTGGAAGTCAGTTAAAAAAAGAGCTTTGACTACCCAAAGCTCCCACGTGGGAACAATATAGGTTCCTACCCACACCTACTGTGTTGAAAACAACGTTCTCTTTTCAATTTTTTTTTTAATTTATCAACAACTAGCTGTGCGTGCCACAGAACAAAAGAATCCTCTTCTGTGGTGCGTGCCCACTACTTCGTGCACGTGAAATTTGGCTTTTCAAGTTAGTTTTAATTTTTGAGCGTTTAATTAAACCTTCCCTGGACTACGACAAACATTTCAAAACCAAAATCAGCTAAATCGGCCTAACCATTCTCGAGTTTTAGCGAGACAAACGAACAGCAGTTGATATTTATATTTAAATTTATTGTCAAATTAATATAAACATTGTGTAATAAGTACATATTCACATAAGATCAAATACTTTATTATCAAAAATTTAAAGTCGTTAATAAAAATATGCTTTATGTAGTTATATTCATACATCCAAGGTGGAATCCTCTGAAGGATTTTCTGAGGAAAATTTGATAGGCCTCATGCTGTATAAATTTTGTCTATGCATTGGTCATGTTCTACAAATTACGTTCTTTTTTAGTGTGAGTAATATTCGTTTAATTTATTTTCTCAAAGTTAAATAATTTTCGCTCAGTTAAATAGTTGCCTAGATTTCTTCTCTCCATAGGCTGACTTCTTATGTCCGTGAACTGCTCGCTTGATCACTGTGAAACAAAAAAAGGGTTTTAAAAATTCTAGAAGCCAAAAGTACTTGTTGATTTTCCGTGAATTTATATTTAAAGTGTGTATAGTAAAGTAGCAGTAGGTACGTTACTAATTAATCCTCAATAAAGTCTATTTTAAATATCTTTAAAAAGTGCCTTTAATAGAATTTATTACGTCTAAAATTTCAAAAGTTAAGGTGCATAATTACTATTTCTAACTGCACACTGGTTTACCTTGGTTACCACTTTAAGTGAAGTAAAAATATAATACTGTATAAATGTACTTAAATACTTTTGTTCTTTAAATAAATAAATGCCAATATTTTCTATAAAAATATGTTTAAATAATAATTTAAGTTCAAACAGTATTTTTAACCAACTTAAAAAAAGAGAGGAGGAGTTATCAATTCGACTGTATTTTTTTTATGTTTGTTACCTCATAACTTTCGACTGGGTGAATTGATTTTGATGATTTTTTTTATTGAAAGCTGGTGCTTCCCGTGTGGTCCCATTTCAATTTGGTCCAGTTCTTTTTGTGTTTTTTTTTGTTAAAAATTTGTGATTATTTATAGCCAAATTTCTTAAAGTCATCATTAACTTTAGACTTTAGATCAGAGTTTATGATTATTACGACCAGAAGGTAAGTATTAGTCACTTGCCTTTATATCTTTACGGTGTGCCGTCGTCAAAACGATTTATGTCCATTATTCTGGCCTTTATTCTCTCATTCATCCATGCAGTTACAACGTACTAGTGCCTGCAATACAATAAAGCTGCTAAAGGAGCATCATTGTTCTACCAGCTGTCATTTGCCAAACATTAATACATAAGCAATTTTTTTTGTAAATGAAGCTTATTTATCACAACAAAATTAATACATATTGAAACATACCTTTATTTTTTTTTTGTTAACACGAATATTATAACAAAACTCATTTTTAACCAAGCACATACAAAATAGCTATTATGTAATAAACGGCTCTAACGATTTTTATGAAATTTAGTATTCAGGGGGTTTCAGGGGCGATAAATCGATCTAGCTAGGAGTCATTTTTCATCATCTGATAAAGTACCTAACATGACGTAAATTTAAAATTATGGGTGTTGTTACCGAGTAGGGTTTTATTATTTGTTTGAAAAATTTGATTCTCAGTATTTTTGTTTTATCCTAATATCTTAATAAGTTTTATTATTATTATAATTATTATTTATATGATATTAACTTTTATTTTAATTTTCGTATGGAGTAAACCAGTGTGGTTAGCTAGTAAAATAAGCGTAAAAATAATAGATACCGTATCATTCAAATTGCGCATCATGATAACTATAACACTCTTTTTAAAGAAAACTATTTTGACAACAACGGTCTATCTGGTATTAAAAAAAATGCAAGCACACAAAGAACACTGTTAGGTAGGTACTTATAGGGACTTTTTTGTGGTATAAAACGACCATAATATGTTTGGAAAAGAAATGCTAATTCTAGATACAAGACTGTTATACTTAGTGACTTACAACAGTAGCGGCACAATGTCTTCTTGTTTCATTTTACCATAATATTTTACAATGCCATCCACATGTCCCATACCCACCACTGCCAAGACCCGCGGGTTGTTTACTGTTGAAAAAAGGAACACTCAAAAAGAAGTAAAGTCTTCCAAATTAAAAATATGATGGAGTAGGTAGGTATTCGTGTTTGTGTAAAGTTCCTTTTCCAATCACAAATTGGGATTCATATTATACATACTAAGTTTTAAACTTTCGCGTTCCATGATATATTAACAATTATTTTTACGGGAATTAACACGATCACTTATTAAAAGGTATTACATACCTCTGATTTGCCTGACGTTTCGACCAGGTTGCGTTGTGCGGCCTTTAAATAAGTGATCGCGTTAATTCCCGTAAAAATAATTGTTAATATATCATATTATACATATTATGAATCCCAATTTGAGATTGTAACACAGAACGTCACTCTTATTAAATATGTGAACTTCTTTCAACAACATTTTTTTTATAAATTACCTGCCAAAGTGACTCTGCTCAGCCTTAAGCTAAAGCAAAATCCAACAGTTGGGGGCACCATACTCACTGCGCAAGCAGACAATGCAATATGGCGTCCCACACTAGGGCGGCTTAGTGAGATGCTTTTTCACGTTCCGCTTAAAGGACCCGGGATCATAATGGGGGAGAGCCAAGTGCGCTGGTAGTGAGTTCCAGTTTTCAACTGCTCGGCGTCTGCATAACAATGTGTGTTGCCAAGAGCTAACATGTCATTGATTTGCAAAAGAAACAGCGTGGATGACAGCACTGAACGCTGTGGTCTGCATCGCCTGAATGCTTGACAATGCATTTTTGGCTAACGAATAATAAATATATTTAAAAATAATTGTCAGGTCATCAAATATTTAACTTGTTATAGATACTTGCCCGAACGAACACATTCTTGCAACGAATATGCTAGACACTTATCCCGCTCATCGACGAAAACGTGAAATATTTTTTTAAATGCCGGCACATCCTTTGTTATTTCCTCGAATTGTGCTTGGACAAAATCGCGATCTTTATATTTTTCCAGTTGTTGTTTGCTGCAAGACGAATAGGTACAACATTGACTTTAGAAAATGTAGGCATAATTTAAAAAAATCTTAAAAATTATATATACTCGTGATCCAAGTCCAATGTGCTTCTAATTTGTGTATTCTCAGACACAATGAAATGCCTTCATTTGTGATTTAAGATTTCAGATTATTACCTTTACCTATTCAAGATTTTATCTCACAAGGGATTTCGAAAGAACGTATGATTGGGATGCACATGAATCGTTCAATATGTTTTTTATCATAATTATTATTAAAGTGACTTCAAAACTTTCATACATACTCTAATGGTTTGGGGTTTGACGTCGTAAGATGATACATAACTTGTCCCAATTCGTAAACACTTAGAGATTGAAAAGCTCGAGCTATTGTTATTTGTATTGGTCGATCACCCAGAAATAGTTTACATCCAGGGATCTTTTTCATCTGCAAAAAATGAAATCCGTTAACGCAACGTTACAAAATATCGATCCCTTCATTTTGACTTTTTACTTCAATGACTTTTTTCTTACATTGAAATAATCACGCAAATACTTACAAAATATGTCACAGCTTTTTAACAAAAAAAATATCTATATCCATATATTTTTCTGTATTTCTTTTAAAAACCAACTCTCGCACTAAGAATGAATACTGTACCGGAGGAGACTATACAAACATTGATGAAATAGACAAAAAGAACACAGACTCGGAACAATCATTTATGGACAAAATATAGGTAGTTTTTTCCCATTACGTTAGGTTCAAACTCGCACCACTCGGTGCAATTGGGGGAGGCGAGGTGATGCTTCAACCACTACGCCATCTGTGCTGTCAAATGCTGAAGAATAACAATTACATTTTGAGGCGAATGTTACTAACCTCATGATAGGCCCTCCGGAACTCTCCCCCCGGTGCAACTCCTAGCTCTTTTGCAATATCAGCGTAGGTTTTTAACAACATTGCATGCAGCATACCAGATACAAAGCTCTGGCCTTTGACCGCTTCTCTGAAATGTGTATTTATTATAGATAGGTACATCTGGTTAGTGGAGAATTTGCTAAGTTTAGAATCTGGTTAGTTGCGAATTAGGTAAAAGACATCCTCCATGCTTGCCTATCTGTTTGAACGCGATTAAGCACTCAAAAGTATTTCAAGCGTAAACATACCTCCAAGTCAAGTATAAAGATTCTTTGTATCATTTAATTTCTCAATTTTAGGTCTCTTAAAAGAAGGAGTAAACAACTTATAGAAAGAGGAACTATAATAACCTATTAAGAAACTTACTTCAACTTCCGAGCATCAAAATTTTTGGCATCTTCTAAAAACTTCTTGTCATCTAGCTCTAGAAGTGACACTCTTTGCCGACATAGTTCCACAAGAATCGCATTTGGATTCAATACTCGTACTATCTAAAAAACAAACTACTGTCGCTTTAAGTGAACCAGAATATTCACACACAGTGCGACAGCACTACCAAAACCAAACACAAATTTAAATAGATTTCAGACCATGGAAAAGCATGTTTTTTTTCAGTTCATTCTCAGAGGATCCATTGGCCAGATCCATGATGCATCTAATGACGATTTCATTCTTCAATAGAATGTTTTTAGGATACGAATAACTGATCTATTAAAATACCTATATTTTTACTTTTGATTAAATGTTTTCGATTTTTCCTTCCTATCCAATCTCCTTCTCCTACTCCTCCACTACTTGTTTTAGCGATCATCAATCATCAACAACCCATAACGTCCCACTACTGGGCTCGGGTCTCCTCACAGGAGAGGGTTAAGGCCATAACGTCCCCACGCTGGTGAAATGCGGGTTGGGGACTGGCAATACAACGTTGTGGCTACGTAATCTTGCCGTTGGATGTTTTTAAGGCCTTTTTTTTACGTTTGGAAACCCCCTCGGGCCGTCATCCCGCCGGGGTTTGCGGCGAGGCGGTGTGTCGGAATGGAACCGACTAAAACCACACGGTGTGCCACTCTGCGCCTGAGACGGGAGGGATCCGGGAACTGCTGTTATTAACACACCTCCGGACCCCTCCCAGCCCCTGCCCGCACTGAAGCGGGCACCGTCTGCTGGAAAAAACTCTCAATATAGGCGACCCTTTTATTCTAATTTTTTGCTGTTTGTCCCCTAAACGATCAGACGTGTCCCCTGATGTTAAGTGAACACCGCTGGCCTTGGACACCCACAACACAAGTCGAACCGATTCGAGTCTTGAGGACGTTGTTTCTCTATGAGCCTCTAACCTGCATTTAAATAGATGAAGGGGTTTTCAGAATGTTTTAATTTTTCCGTATTTTGTGATCTTTTCTACTATATTACAAAAATCACAAATACCTCAGAAACATCTTCAACAGATTTTTTGCTGAAATGAACGGTGCCCAATAACACCACTTTCCCATTCCCATCATTTTGTAGAATAGTTGCAGCAGGCGGTAGGTTTAGATCGTCAGCTGAACAAAAATTTCTTACTAATGCTGTACAAACCGCTAAAATTGAACAAAAGTTATAAAAAAGTTAATATAATATTGTCATCAATCAACAATCAACAGCATTTACAGGCCAGTGCTGGACATGAGCATCTTCTTTGAAAGTAGGTAAGTACCAGGCTAGCTAGACGGGATTTTGTTAATTTCCCTTTCTTTGAAGCGATACCTATTACGATATTGTCCTGCGTAGTTTGTTCCTTAAGTCAGCTCGTACGACACCGACGCGACGGACCGAATAAGCGTGGTGATACTCTAATGCGTTACCACACAGATAATTACAATTTTATTTTTAATTTAAGTTACAGAACTCATAGTATTAATAACAATTTGACTCAGAATGATTATTCTCTAGGTCTCTAGCATAGTTTGCAGCACTGGTTCACGATAGCGCAGTCAAGATGGCTGGAGATCATTTTTAGTCGATGCTGCTGGATAATACGGATACCTACTGTTTAAACCATTATAATAAATATGTATGACTTACGATAATTTGTTCTTTGTATTTGATTATAGATTAAACCCAATTCCAGGCTTCTGTTCAACACACGTTTAGCAAGGATACATGATAGGTATATCATATTTCATAGATATTTTGGAATAAGAAAAATTGACGCATTATTGACCTAGTTTTGAAATAACTTAGGGAATATTATTTTTGCAAATTGTCCATATTGGTTTACTGTGTAATTTATACAGAGGTTTTGACACGACAATTAGATAATTTAACTTTTTAATTTTCAGCCAATCACAAAATAGACTTTGAGACTGTGGAGGTCATAAAATAGGACGCAAAGGACGAAAAAAGTTGTACCTAAGTAAAGGGAATGAATTTACCTAAATAAAGCTGTTTATAAAGGCTATTGGTGGTATGTGATGTGAATGGACTTTGTTCGCTATCAATAAACAGAACCTCAAAATCTGTTCTTTGCCTATTGAGGCCTAGGTCCTAATTATAGTATGTTTTTCAGTCAAAATATCCTACACAAGTCAAGCGAAACCTATTTAGGAATTAGATTAGATTACTTATGTTGCGAGCCTTAAACCTCCATTGTGAGGAGAGTCCTAGTCCAGGAGTACCTAGACTATTAAAGCTGTTGATGACTGCTCTAGGAGGAAACTATTTTGCCAATAGCCGACAGTGAATCTTGAGACTTAAAGCCTAGGCAAAAAACGTTACTTTTTGGAAACTACACATTTGGCAACACTATCGACGACGCTAAGTTTTTGACCCAAGCCAAAAAGATATAAAAAATGTCAAGTGGATTGTTAAATGCGCTAACACAAACAGTGGGCACGGTGAATTAAATTATAAGTCTGCTCTGTAAATTCGTTTTAGTTCTTGGAGAAATAATAAGTGCTTACGTACCTGTCGTACCACGGGTAACGCCGCGGGGCAAAGCTAGTCTAAAACAATAGCCTAAGTTACTCCTTATATCATCTATCTTGTATCGCTACCTATCAGTGAAAGTCCCGTCAAAATCGGTCCAGCCTTTCCAGAGCTTAGCCGGAACAAACACACAGACAGACAAAAATTGTGAAGAAAATATTTTAGTATATGTACCGCAAAATGTATTTGGGAATGCATATGTATACATTTATATGAATTTACTTAAAAGGAGTTATTTTAATATTAAAAACAGACACTCCAATTTTATTTATTTGTATAGATATATTACCGTCAGATTGTCAAACCCGTTAGATTGTAATCTATCTCGTGAGATTGCAAACAGTCGAAAGATTGTGAAATGGTATCGACGAATCGCAAGTTTCGTCGATACTTTTGTGATTGTAAATTTATTTCATGTTGAAAATACCTCACTAATACTAACTAATGAGTAGTATATCGTAGTTGACAATCTATCGATAGTTTGCAATTTCCGTAGGTAGATTATAATAATCTAACGGTATTTACAATCTTACGGTGACAGATATATGCATATTATAATAAAGGAAATCCGAAACTTTCAATAAAGTGGGACCGGGTAGCTAGTATAATATAATATATTTCGGACATCTATCACACAACGCCATCTAGTCCCAAGCTAAGCAGAGCTTGTGTTATGGGTACTAGACAACTGATACAAATACATATATACTTTTTTTTTGTAAATACATACATATTATACATAGAAAACACCCAAACTCCGAAACAAATATTTGTAGATCATACAAACATTTGGTCCGACCCGGGAATCGAACCCGAGACCTCACGATCAACAGTCGCACACGTCAACCGCTAGACCAACGAGGCAGTATAAAATAAACAACAAAATTTATTATCAGTAAGTATATTTATTTAAGAGTGAACAATGTTTACATTCCTAACGAATTTAGTCATATTCAAAACTACTAAGCATTTCCGTGACCGTTCTTGGTTTAACAAGAATTCAACTTACCACACAGTGTCCTTTATCTACATAATTGCTTCAATAAGTGTACCTATATTTATTACAGGCTTAAAATTTATGACGGATGGATATCAATAACAATTTCTTAAAATTATCACAGTCCTTAAGATATTACATAAGTATAACATTACAGATAAATATTATTTAACCAAAACAATTAATTATTAAATTGGCCAATGATTGACTGAACACGTACTTATAAATTATTAAATTCCGTGTCAATTACATTTAGATAACAACCACACAGAGGAAAAAGACACCCTTTAATAACACATAGAGACACAACGTATTTCAAAAAGGTTTAGTTACATTTTTGACTCCGATACAAAAAGAGGGGTGTTAAAAGTTTGATTACTATGTCTCTGTGGCGTAGCTCCTGAACGGTTGAACCGATTAAGGTGTTTTTTTAGATTCCACATAAAACCGCAAATAGGAAAACCTGGTCAAACTTATTTCACAAATGTAAAGCTGACATTAAAGAAAATAAACTAAGAATTACTAAGCTGTTGATGGAATATCCGGATTCTTCCGGACATATGCGTAAAATAATAAGTTATAAACACTTTTTAGACTTTCGCGACTTATATACAATACATGTAGTTTTTGTTATACAACGAGTTTTGACTATTAAATTATTTAGAAGGTTACGTTACCTTCTGTATCCCGACATTTCGAACGATACCTTTTGTGGTCGCACTTGGTCAACAAAAAGTATGTGTAAGTAACATTTTCATAAACAAAAATACTAATGATAACATCACTATCATTTTTATTGCATGTTATATCTAAGCTAATCACGTATAACTGAGTCATTTTCAACATTCACAAATGACAAAGATTAAAACAATTGGTTAAGCTTAAAAATTTAAAATATCTTCGTATATTATTTGAATAATATCTTCTTTACACTGAATAACAGTTGCTTGTCAATATTATAACACACTCAGTCACATTTGGGAGTGTGTGTGGTCTGTCTAACTCAAATCTCAGTACTTGTTGGTTCGTACTGATCGTTATCGAGACTGTGGGCAATAAAATTGTGTGAAAAGCTTATATTCTCAAACCAAAAAAGTACTTAGTTTATGTAGACCAAATAAGACCTCTCAAGTTCTTTACTAATCAGTTGACTTGAACGGTTGTCCTGTTTTTTTATAAAGCTTGATTTTGGGGATTTAAAAACTTGTAACAGCCTAAGAAACGGTGCGAGAAAGCCGCTGTAATTAATTTTTTTATAGGTGTCGCTCGGAACGTGGTTGTAATTGAATATCGACTTAAAATTAACTAACAATGACGTCACAATCTTAATCAATCGATCAAATCTCGCCCACCTTGATCAATCAGCTTCCAAACTTTCATACGAAACGATAACTTCGTGAAATCTAAATGGCCAGGAGGCGCAGTTTGATCGATGTGTCACTATTTTCATAAAGAGAATGGTACAAACAATTATTATTATCACTAATGAAGTCACTGATGTATATTATAAAAACCTGGGGTAACACGTAACGTAAACTAAAAAATTCTGAAGAAATATATCATATATATCATGAAACACTTAAATTTCACTTTACATGCACTTATATAAATAAATAAATATTTCGAACACCTAACACACAACGCCATCTAGTCCCAAGCTAAGCAGAGCTTGTCTTATGGGTACTAGACAACTGATACAAATACATATATACATTTTTTTTTATAAATACATACATATTCTACATAGAAAATACCCAAACTCCGAAACAAATATTTGTAGATCATATAAACATTTGGTCGGACTCGGGAATCGAACCCGAGACCTCATGATCAGCAGTCGCGCACACCAACCGCGAGACCAACGAGGCAGTCAATCAATCAGTCAATAAAAAAAATATAGTCATAAAGTCAAACACAATAGGCGATCAAATAATATCAGAAATAATTCTATAGTTGGAAACCAGTTTTAAATGTAATTTCTTTTCTTTTTTTAATTTAATTTAAGATCAAGTGATAGAGATGATCACACGTCGCCGTCGCAGTGTTCAACTAAAGTTGCTGAGAATAGTGAGAGTCTAATATTAAAAAATAATCGTAATCAGTTTCAGCATAATATTCTTTTTATTTAATTGGAGGAGGTTAGGAACAAATGTGACATTATGCATTCGGCTTAACTCGTTGTTTTTTTGCTATCTGACTCAAAGCATTGAATTCTATCTTATGCAATGATCAATATCAAAATGAAACTTTTGTAGAAAAATCAATGTCAATAGCTGGTTCCGGTAAATAACGTGTCATTTTTATTCAACCACAGATAAGTAGTAGTCAAAATTTTAATATAATAAATTCAATTTTCTCAGTAAATACGTCCGACCTTGCTAAAGTCCTATCAAAATGGATATATTTATTTGCCAATAAAATAGATCGATTTAGAATTTTTAGATTGTGTTTTGATCGAACCGACATTCAAATTGAAATAAGGGTACAGAAAAAACACACAAAAGAAACTTTTGAGAAAATAGAATTGAAGCAGTAGTCAAAATTTTCAGAGACTATAAATTTGAAAGCGTCGAAGAAGATAAGTGTGAAAACCTATTAAAGCAATATCAACTTGATCAATCTCAATTCAGAGGAGAAAGAATTAGGCCATTCCATTAAAGGCGAGCGGAAATTTAAAACAGGATTTTTAAAAGTGAAAATGCTGCCCGTGACTGCCTAGAACCTGATTGTTTCTTTAGAATTGCATGTGTAAAGAACACATTTTGGTAAACGTAACCTTTTTTTAATTAGTTAATTACAAAAGGTCACATTTTACAACTCTATTAAATCAAATGGTAACTTGTACTTAGTGTAAGATTAAAAGGTGTCTTTTGATAAATACTTTACTATATATAGGTTTTATTTATATGTCTACATAAATACTATGTTAAAATCTAGCTACTAACTGACACATAAATGGTTAACAAAAATACAAAATAATTCTCTGGATTAAGTTAAAAATAATTTTCTCAATTTAAAAGAATAAAAAATGAAAATGACACCTTTTGTTCTTAACCTCCTCAATTATGAGAATATTAAGATTTTTCACAACTAACCAATAACTATAAGGCCGTTTGTCTATGTACGTATTAACAATAGTCACAACACATGACGTCATTTCTTAGTCGTTTATACGTGTTTTTTATAATATCATATCCTAAAACTGTATTTAGGAACAATATCATAACATGGCATTTTGCCAGGAGCGGGCAGTGACTTTCTAGTTTAATAATAATAAGCCTAATACAATTAGTTGTCTAGGTATTCCCTCGTTAAAATATACAATTTATACGCTTAAACCATGTAGGTACTATTACACTGCTTTACATTATTTTTTATCCTGACTTCGTTGAGAGATCATCCATAAATTACGTCACTCTTTTAAAAGATCCATGAAATGTGATACCAGGTGATGTGGGAGGGGGTCACAAGTTACGTGACGTCACATTTCAAAACCTGTCTAAATACTGAAACGCAAATATATTTCTGCATTTTTGAAGTAAAACTTCTGTATGCACGTTTGACTTGGGGAGTGAGCTGGTGAATGCGTGACGAGGGCGTTACGAAAAGTGTGATCGGGCGGGCGAACGGAAGTTGAGAGGGAGATATATACGTAAGTAAAGATACTAAGAGAGAGTTACGTTTCGTATATTATTGTAGGGACAAGAGAGAGATGCGAGCACACATTTTTTTTCTTTCTCTCAAAGAAGTTTACGATGGGGCAGGACCAGCGTGTGACGTAATTTATGGATGTCTCTTATACAAGTAATCTTCATAAAAGTAAACCACACGCACAACGAAAATAGCAGGCATTTTTGCAATAAACGATACGAAACGATAAAATTTTTATGACATTACCTGTAACGAACTTCCTAAAACAAGAGATTTTACAAATAACTCTAGAATTGGCAGGTATTATTTTTTACAGAGAATGACAAAAACAATCAAATTATTTTGTCAAAATATTTCAATAGTTTTTAGTCTAGCACTAGACACACCACACTACTAATATTAATTACCCTTAATTCCTCTACAATTTATCTATTTATTCTGTCCTCTTTTAAGTGGGGCACAAATAAAAGGGCAAAAATCGACTATGCATTTTAAAACAAAACTTCGTTTAGTACTATTTGCCGAAGCTTCTGAATAAAATAGAGTTGAAGATCTTTTTTTAACAAAAGGTTAACTTGATTACTGAATTTGTTATTGAAATGTGAATTAATTTAAAAAAAACTTTAATTATTGACAGTTCAATTAGGTACTATAAATAGTTATATAGAAATGTGAATTAATTTTAAAAAAAACTTTAATTATTGACAGTTCAATTAGGTTCTATAAATAGTTATATAGAAATTTGAATTAATTTAAAAAAAAACTTTAATTATTGACAGTTCAATTAGGTACTATAAATAGTTATATAATATATAACAAGGTTTTGCGTGCAAGCAGAAAAACATGTAGTTTAAAGGAATTACACTCATTCTCGGTTGCTTTTATGGTCAAAAATAAAACACCGTTACTTACATCCCACTTTCAAATAATTACTTATTCATATTAGACGCATGGTGTCCTTAGACAATAATATTTTAATAGTCTATTATCAATGTCGTCAAATCCTTATTTAAAAATATTATGTTAAAGCTGGGGCAGACACCTGACGTAACAGGAAAGTGTCATTAACGAAAACGTCTTCAATTAATATCGCCGGGTTTCTGTCCCTCCCGAATGTTTTCTGCCCCATACATTAATATTATGTAAACAAATTACATATATTTTCTATAATTTTTTCCGTATTAACTATGGCTAAATGTTTTATTAAATCAAAAAGTTATTCATTTTAACAGTTGCTTTTTAATTAACTAATTTATTAAAAGATCACGACACATCCGCATTCATCGACTGGATTTTTTTGGAGTTTTCAGTGTCAAGAGGAACCAGCCAATCCTGAAATAAAAAAGTACAAAAAATTGTTATATCAAATATTAAAAGTAAATACACGATAAAGACTATGTAATTGCGACATTGCGTGAAATAACACATTAAATTAACACTAATGCGGGATGTTGTAAATATCACATTTATATTATGTTTTATTTGTGTACTGTGGACATAGTAGTTTACAAACCGAATTAAAAAACATTAAATAGGTACCTAAACTTATCAACTAAGTCGTCACGTCGTGTAATATTTCGGACATCAAACATACAACAGCATCCAGTTACAAGCTAAGCAGAGCTTGTGTTATGGGTACCTACTAGACAATTCATATAAATACACTTTTTTTGTTAATACATACATATTATAGATAGAAAACTGTATTATTATACATAGTAACTGCCTCGATGGCGCAGTGGTAGCATACGCGACTGCTGTTCTTGAGGTCTCGGGTTCGATTCCCGGGTCGGAACAAATGTTTGTATGATCTGCAAATATTTGTTTCGGAGTTTGGGTGTTTTCTATGTATAATATGTATGTATTTACAAAAAAAGTATATCAGTTGTCTAGTACCCATAATACAAGCTCTGCTTAGTTTGGGACTAGATGGCGTTGTGTGTTAGATGTCCGAAATATTTATAAAAAAAAAAACACTCAAACTCCTAAATAAACATTTGCAACTCAGACCGAGACCTCGAGAACAGCAATCGTATACGCTGCCACTTCGCCACAGAGGCAGTATGTTAGTATAGGCTCTATTATCGGTACTCTATTTACGCTCTCGTATTAACTATATTTTAAAAATAAACTCAAAAATTTGTTGTCCGCGGTAACGGTACGGTAAAAAGTCGGTTTACGGACGATCTCTCATACAACGCCGTACAATGAACGTAATGGGTTAATGAGTTATCCTTTTTCGTGCATGCAGACGGCGTTCATCAATTTATGGGACGTTGTCACGTCACAAATTAATTCATTAAAATTAGCAATTTTTCTGTATTTATCAAGTTAAGAGGCCAAACCAGAGATATTAGTTCAATGTACTAACCATAATAAAATAAGAAGCAAACCCAAGTACAGTCATCATGGCAGCCAACGTCGGGGCACAAGCTTGTACCCGGCGTAGATAAGGGCTCCTACACACGCTACACGGATAGAGACTCTGATCACGCGAGTCGATAGGGACGGAGGCGGGACTCTGCAAACAAAATGTGTTTATTTTTATTTATTCAAATTTATTGTACACACATAACAGACACAAAAAATAAAAATATTAGGTAAATAAAAACAAATAAAATATTTGGATTTATCTGATGAGATTGTCGATATCTCATCAGATAAATCCCAAAAAAAAATTCTAATTAGTACATCTAAATAATACACATTACTTTTGTTTGAACTATATTAAAGACAATGTCCGCATTAGAAATATATCCTCTATCGCAGGAGACTTTAAAAACAAACAAGAAACAGACACATAGAACACCCAGGCTCGGGACAACAATTGTGATTCACACAAAATTTTGCTCCATGTAGGATTTGAACCCATAACACTCGGAGCAGACAGAGAGCGGTGTCACGACCGCTTAAACCACTAACACCATCTACGCAGTCAAAAAGTTTGTCACATACCTCCTAAACGGCTGGACTGATTTGATAAAATTTTGTTTGTATATTTCAAAGGGTGGCTGGATGGTTTGAAAAGAAAAATGGAACCGGTAGGTAACGCTGGTGTCGGTTTGTCATTAAATTTCGGCGTTACGAAGTTCGACGTTTGAACTAGTATATGTACATAAAAAAAACTTACTTTAATAGTGGTGTGATTTCATTAGGAGTGATTTTACCCCAGTATTCCACAATACCCGCCACGTGACCGATGCCTACAACACCCACGATGCGACAAGGCTCTCGACCTGCCAAACAATTTTAATATAATGGTGTGTGTGGACTCCATAATAAATTATATTTATTTCTAACCGACTTCAAGAAAAGAGAAGGTTCTCAATTCGAATGTTTGTTATCTCACAACTCTTGACTGTGTGAACCGATTTTGAAAATTCTTTTTTTATTTAAAAGCTGGTGGCTTTCTGAGTGGTCCCATTTCAATTTGGTCCAGTTCTTGAAGTCGGTTTTGTAAGTAAATCTTTACAGATATTTTTAAATGTTGGACTTTACATCTAGAAGGCCAGCAGCCGGCATTTCTTAAGACCCACTCTGGGACGAAATGCAAAAAGAAACCAGCCTTTGTTTTTTATGTGGTGGGATTAAGAATACGTAGTTTTATCTACCCTATTCGTACCATGATTTTCGTAAGAATCGACGTAGGAAGTCAACGCAAGACAGCACTGGAGAAAAGACAACTAAAACTTGAAACAAACGATTCACCCACCCGTATTCACAGTGTGGTAGTACGCCAAAATCTCATGTCCAAAAGTAAACTGTTAGATATTATATTGATGAAATAAAACACAATTATGTTTTTTTTCTTTTTATTTCCGATTACGACGAAGTCAAAATCCTGTGTCGTGGGGGACTTTACAAACATTCATGAAACGGACACAAAGAACACCCAGACTCAGAACAACAATTTGTGGATCAGTGCTGCCCATATGGGATTTTAACCCACAGCACTTGGCGCAGTAGAGAGCGGCGTGGCGACCTCCTAAACCACTTAACCAACCGTGCAGTTAAAGTTAAGTTTTGGCAATCTATGTATGTTAATATGTTCCACCGTAGCACCTAATCTACTGAACCGATTTTAATGAATGAGGTGTCAATAGATTCGCAATAATGGCCCAGGTGTCATAGTATTTATAAATTTTGACCAAAGTTTTGACATAGTTTAGTTATACTTTTTTTTTAACTTTTTCTTGATTATATTATTACTCACGTGGTTGCGAGGCTGCGACTTGCAAGGAATGGCAGAGATACATATCTCTTTCTACAACAAACACTCTCTTCAAGGCGGGGAATTCTTCAGCCATTTCCTCCAGCATATCCTCTAACATTTTTTTTTGTTTGCATTTTTCCACCTCTTCGAGACTAAAATTGAGAAGAAGTATTTTCAAAGTTTAGAAGCTACCATCAGTGGGAAAACTACACCACTGTTTTTCATATTGTTATACAGTCATGGATAAGAACCGTTGATTTTAACCGTGGGAGAGCTACGCTTCGGCATAAATGTGTGCACGACCGGAGTGATACCACGGCCTCGCAGAAAGGCCTTCTCACCCCCAAAAGGCCGGCAACGCACTCGTGACGCCTTTGGTGTTGCAGGTGTCCATGAGCGGTGGTAATCGTTTGCCATCAGGTGATACGTCTGCTCGTTTGCCCCCTATTCCATAAAAAATAAATTTTAAAAAGTTGATCAAAAATTGTATGGAAAAAACTTAAAATAATTATATAAGTGATAATAATTTCATTCTTTTCTACTTATTCAGCAACATGATTGGATGCATCAACAACCACACTATATCTCACTTAGAAATTATTTGCATATCAAAATCAATATTGATATGAACTGACCTTATTGTTTGATTTGACGTAAGAAGGTGCCATATAAATTTAATCGTCTGTGTCCACGACAAGGATGCTATAGCTCTGTGCAATGTAACATCAATCGCACGATCACCCAACTGAACAATGCAATTTGGTATTTTCTTGGCCTGAAAATAATATTTTGGCAAAGATTAATATAACTTACAAACTGTGCCCTGTAACGCTTTGCGGTAATACAAGTTAAAATTGCATTGATGAGAAACAAGGAACAAAAGATATGTATAAAATTTTAAAACTGAAGGTTGGTTTGTAAATTGACCTCATTAAAATTTGACCTCAATCAGTGCAGCACTGTCAAGCCCTTTGAAGTGTCTACAAAGCAATTTGACATCTATAAACATAAAGATTACAAGCTTTTGCCCGCGGCTTCGTCCGCGTTTATGTCCTTCCTCAAGAATCAAATAGTCTAGATTGTGATTTGGGTCCATCATTCAAATCGGTTTAAAAGAAAGGTAAGCCAATCCGATTTGAAGGTTACTTTATCAACAGAGTTACTTTCAAATCTATACTAATATATAAAGCTGAAGAGTTTGTTTGTTTGTTTGTTTGTTTGAACACGCTAATCTCAGGAACCGCTGGTCCGATTTGAAAAATTCTTTCACTGTTAGATAACCCATTTATCGAGGAAGGCTATAGGCTATATATCATCACGCTAAGACCTACAGGAGCGGAGCAACAATGAAGAATGTTACAAAAACGGGGGAAAATTATTACTACGGTCAAATAATAGACGCAAACGAGGTTGCGTGGGTCGGCTGGTATATAATAATATTTTAAAGACGTTAAGTTTCTAACTTTGTTTGTATTGTTGAAGGGGGTATTCTTCGGAAGTACTGATCCAATCCTGAAAATTATTTTTACTAACAGAAAGCTACACTATTCAGGAGTGACATAGACCATACTTTATTATGATTAATAAACAAAAAAATCAGTTCAAAATAATAGTATTTCTAAATTAAGTCTAAGAAAAGCGGGCGGTTAACGCCCAACGAAGTGGGCACGGGTCGGCTTGTTTATTATATTAGTACAGATACAGTAAGTTTTAGAGCACAGTATTAGAAAGAAAAAATTATACAATGCATTGTGACGTAGTAGCATTCCTTTTTAATTACTACGTCATAGCATAAAAAAGGCTTTATTGTTTATTAGGTTTTTTATGCAATATTATGCCGTTTTTACCATTTTTAGCTGTTACAATTAGTTTTATAATACTAATAAATTTTATAAGCAATGAAACATATTATACCTCTGCCATAGCTCGTCGGAACTCCCCTCCTGGAGCCATTCCTAATTCTCGAGTGATGTGAGCAGACATGTTCAAAAGGAGTATATACATCAAGCCATTGAACACTCCATTTTGAGCCATCGTTGCTCTGTAAGAAATATTGAAAATATACTGATAAACAGCTTTTGCACGCTTCTTCGCTCACGCAGACTTTCATCACCTGATTTACCGCCTTAGGGGTGTAATTTCAAAATTTCCTTTCTTAGTACTCACTTACGTTATACAAAGAACCTAGGATTCAGGATTCTAGGTTCAGCGGTTTGGGCTGTGCGTTGATCTCTGGGTATGTCAGTCAGTCAGTCACCTTCCTCTTTTATATATATAGGTGTACATAGATAAGTAAAAAAATACTATTTAACCACAACAACCGTTTAAATTTATACTAATAAAAACTTAAACTAATTCATATAAATAAAAATGAATTGCCTAGGCTCAAAACTCGAGAACCGCTTTCGTTACGGCATAAGGAAAGTTGTTATGGAGAGAAAAAAATAAAAAAAAAGTTAAAAAAACAACCGCGGGTAACACCACAGGACTTAGTTACTGAATAAATTCCTGAGTAAACTGTACTAACCTAATTTTTTTAATATTAATGTTTTTGGCTTCCCTAAGTATGACTTCTTCATCTAATAGTAGAATATTGGTTCTTTGCTCACATAGCTCAACCATTACAATATGAGGATTTACTTCTTGTATTACCTGTAAGAAAAACAAAGGATATTGTATTTTTTTAATTAATACAGGGCGAACGAGCAAAGGTATCGCCTGATGGTAAGCGATTACCGCCGCCCATGGGTGTCCAACACCAGAGGCGTCACAAGTGGGTAGGCCTGCGGTATCCTCACTCACTGTGGTGTGTGCGTGTGGTGGTATCACACCGGTTGAAGCCGGCCCAAGCATGCCAAAGCGTGACTTTCCCACTGTTAACCTTTTTATATATATTCGATAGCATGGACAGTGCAGTGACTTAAGTCGCTTTCTACTGGACTAAGTGTCGTGGGTTCACACCCCAACATGGGACAAGACTTTGTGTAACCCTCAAATTGTTGTCGACTGTTCTTTGTGTCTGTTTCATTTATATTCCTAAAGTCCCCTTGCTACACAGAATATTTTTCTAATCTAATACTCTAATATGCGCAACTGTTAACTATATTAGGCACGCCAACAAGAGACACATAAAAAAAAGTTAAAATCGGTTAGATAGTTTCGAAGTTCATTGTGAACAATAATCTGATATGAGAATTATATTTAATAGATATATTGAAAATTACGGACGCGTTTGCAAAATTGATAGGTACAGAATCGAATTACTACGTTGACACAAGTTACACAAACAAGTGCAAATCGGATAGCGGCAGGTATAAATGTCAACTTGCCTAAATTGATATTTTGAAAGTTTTTTATATTTTCTCATTTCTATGTAATAGGTACTTACCTCCGGACTTGCTGGAGTGACCTGAAGGTGTACTTCGGTGACTGCTTATGGAACTCCTAGACGAGTTGACAGTCTCACCGAGTTTGGGCTCGTTTTGTTAGTTATGACTAGACCTTACCTCCGGACTACATGGAGTGACCTGAAGATGTACTTCGGTGACTGCTAGTGGAACTCCTAGACGAGTTGACATAGTCTTACCGATTTTGAGCTTATTTTGTTAGTTATGATGAGACCTTACCTCCGGCTTAGATGGAGTGACCTGAAGGTGTACTTCGGTGACTGCTAGTGGAACTCCTAGACGAGTTGACATAGTCTTACCGATTTTGAGCTTATTTTGTTAGTTATGATGAGACCTTACCTCCGGCTTAGGTGGAGTGACCTGAAGGTGTACTTCGGTGACTGCTTTTCGATCTCATAGACGAGTTGACATAGTCTTACCGAGTTTAGGCTCGTTTTGTTAGTTATGATGAGATCTTACCTTCGGACTACACGGAGTGACATGAAGGTGTACTTCGGTGACTGCTAATGGAACTCCTCGACGAGTAGAACTAGGTGTGCCGAGTTTGGGCTCATTTTGTTAGTTATGATGAGACCTTACCTCCGGACTAGATGGAGTGACCTGAAGGTGTACTTCGGTAACTGCTAATGGAACTGAAGTACACCTTCAGGTCACTCCATCTAGTCTGGAGGTAAGGTCTCATCATAACTAACAAAACAAGCCCAAACTCGGCACACCTAGTTCTACTCGTCGAGGAGTTCCATTAGCAGTTACCGAAGTACACCTTCAGGTCACTCCATCTAGTCTGGAGGTAATGTCTCATCAGAACTAACAAAACGATCCCAAACTCGGTAAGACTATGTCAACTCGTCTATGAGATCCAAAAGCAGTCACCGAAGTACACCTTCAGGTCACTCCACCTAAGCCGGAGGTAAGGTCTCATCATAACTAACAAAATAAGCTCAAAATCGGTAAGACTATGTCAACTCGTCTAGGAGTTCCACTAGCAGTCACCGAAGTACACCTTCAGGTCACTCCATCTAAGCCGGAGGTAAGGTCTCATCATAACTAACAAAATAAGCTCAAAATCGGTAAGACTATGTCAACTCGTCTAGGAGTTCCACTAGCAGTCACCGAAGTACACCTTCAGGTCACTCCATCTAAGCCGGAGGTAAGGTCTCATCATAACTAACAAAATAAGCTCAAAATCGGTAAGACTATGTCAACTCGTCTAGGAGTTCCACTAGCAGTCACCGAAGTACACCTTCAGGTCACTCCATGAAGTCCGGAGGTAAGGTCTCATCATAACTAACAAAATAAGCTCAAAATCGGTAAGACTATGTCAACTCGTCTAGGAGTTCCACAAGCAGTCACCGAAGTACACCTTCAAGTCACTCCATGTAGTCCGGAGGTAAGGTCTCATCATAACTAACAAAATAAGCTCAAAATCGGTAAGACTATGTCAACTCGTCTAGGAGTTCCACTAGCAGTCACCGAAGTACACCTTCAGGTCACTCCATCTAAGCCGGAGGTAAGGTCTCATCATAACTAACAAAATAAGCTCAAAATCGGTAAGACTATGTCAACTCGTCTAGGAGTTCCACTAGCAGTCACCGAAGTACACCTTCAGGTCACTCCATGTAGTCCGGAGGTAAGGTCTCATCATAACTAACAAAATAAGCCCAAACTCGGTAAGACTATGTCAACTCGTCTAGGAGTTCCACAAGCAGTCACCGAAGTACACCTTCAAGTCACTCCATGTAGTCCGGAGGTAAGGTCTCATCATAACTAACAAAATGAACCCAAACTTGGTAAGACTATGTCAACTCGTCTAGGAGTTCCACTAGCAGTCACCGAAGTACACCTTCAGGTCACTCCATCTAAGCCGGAGGTAAGGTCTCATCATAACTAACAAAATAAGCTCAAAATCGGTAAGACTATGTCAACTCGTCTAGGAGTTCCACTAGCAGTCACCGAAGTACACCTTCAGGTCACTCCATGAAGTCCGGAGGTAAGGTCTCATCATAACTAACAAAATAAGCTCAAAATCGGTAAGACTATGTCAACTCGTCTAGGAGTTCCACAAGCAGTCACCGAAGTACACCTTCAAGTCACTCCATGTAGTCCGGAGGTAAGGTCTCATCATAACTAACAAAATGAACCCAAACTTGGTAAGACTATGTCAGCTCGTCTAGGAGTTCCACAAGCAGTCACCGAAGTACACCTTCAAGTCACTCCATGTAGTCCGGAGGCAAGGTCTCATCATAACTAACAAAATGAGCCCAAACTCGATTAGACTATGTCAACTCGTCTAGAAGTTAGAAAAGCAGTCACCGTAGTACTGTACACCTTCAGGTCACTCCACCTAAGTAGGAGGTAATGTCTCATCAATCGAGCCCGAACTCGCACAATACTACTTAGTTTTAGCAAACTAAAATATTGTTATAAAAATCTGTAAATAGAAGAAACCTCCTCCTTTTTTTGAAGTCAGTTAAAAGTAATCTAACGTTGTCAAGTATCAACCTATTCTGGTTTATCGAATATATTGAATTCGAAGAGCGATCTTTTCAACAAGAGCTAATGCAAACAGGCGACACAGTGTCCACTCATGACGGCGGCTGAGCGCAGACTGAGATTACGAAATTTTTACGCGATAAATCAAAAGAGGTTCAAAAAAATAAAATAACCCTTATTGCAATCGACTACGATTCATCCGTAATAGCAAAATATGAGAAAATATAAGCTCCGGTTGTTATTTTTTCTGCGACTTTCTGTGACACTTTTATACTATTTTTTTCCTCGGATTTATAATTGACTATATATGCCTTCTTACATTATTTTTAGAAATTCTAAAATAGGTTGATTGTAGAACAAAAATGTACCAAAACTCAACCCGATATCGTAAATACTGTGGAAAATGGTTACGGAAGATCGTTTTTACAATATAAAAAAATACAATTTCCAAAAAAGTTGTCCCTCGGATTTGAAGATGAAGAACTAATCTATAAGTGTTAGTACTTTGTTATATTCAATTTGTTTAGTTTAGTTACAAATTGCACCGAAAAAAAGCATAATTTTGTACGAATCGTAAACGCGCCCTTAAGGTAGTTAAAATCAACTGTTTATTATAACTCTCACCTTTCGTGAGAAGATTAAGCACAATGTCCCTATTAAAGATCTAAATTAACAATGTGTGAGAAGTAATTTAATTGTATTTGATATTCTTATGTGGGTGAACTTTCACAAAGCATGCAATATCATTGGAGCACTAGTTGGAGATTATGTCAGGAATCTTTTTGTTGCATTTAAGTCCAATAACAATGTCTTACTGAGATATGACACTATTATTACACTTGCACACTTTTAACAGCGTCAACACAATTCAAAAGGTCATAAAATTTTTACTACTAACTAAAACTGTTAAGTAGGAAACTACCTGTTACATACATAACATACTGCATACATAACAGAATGCTTATTTCCTTATCCTGTATTATGAAGGTATTAATGATAACAAACAGGAATTTTACCATGTTTATTTTTAGGCACTGCAACAGTACCAAAATAACATAAACCAATATTGGAACACAAACATGTTAAATTGTCCTATTTTCTCAAAATAAATCTAGTTAAAATGACTGTGGTAATTTGAATATTACAAGACTTACCCTGGATACATCTTCTTGGGACTTTATGCTAAAATGTGCAGTACCCACTAAATACACTTTGCCACCATCAGGAGCATCTAATACCGTCACAGTACTTGGTAGTCCTTCATCCATGGGCAATTCGGGACCAGCTATTAACATAAAACATATTTATTTGAATATAATTTTGGAAAATATTGTTCATAAAGAACTATTATTCAAATTATTATCATTTATTTAAAGTCCACTATTAGGTTGACATTTAGTTTATATTTTTTGAACTAAATTTAACTAATGGGCACAGTATGCTCCACTGAGTATATTAAGTTTTCAGGGTATGTATTATAAGATTATGTTGTATCTACTGTGCTTATCTACAAGTAAATGATAACCATATAAATTAAAATATATTTTAGAAAATTTGATTCTCATTATATTTAGTTGGAAAAAAATACAAGTTTTAGATAATTCCTCACCATTTATGTCATGTTCAGGATTTGAATCACTCGGTTGAGCAGTTGATGAATCCTGCTTTTGATCAATTGTAGAAGTAAATAATTTATTTTTATCTGAAACCATCACAATATATGATTACTTACATTTTATTACATTAACTTGTTTTTCTATAAATTATTTGTAATGCAATAAAGTCTATCTATCATCATCAGCCTATCACAGTGCACTGCTGGATATAGGCCTCTCCACTTAGTTCGATCCTCGGCTTCTCGCATCCAGCTACTGCTAGCCGTCTTGCACAGATCATCACTCCACCTGGCCTGTGCACGTCCTACACTACTTTTGCCAAGATGCGGTCTCCACTCAAGAACCCGTTTACCCCAACGGTAATTCTGGGGCTAAAATGGCCAGCCCACTGCCACTTCAGCTTGCTAATAATCCTTTGGGCTATCTCAATAATCTTGGTTCCCTGCCAGATCACCTCATTCCCTTAAAGAAACACCGAGCTTAGCTCTCTCCATACCACGGGATTGACGATGAAAAGATCTGACAGTTTCCCAAACGCTGCCTAACCCAGCTGAATCCTCCTGTTCACTTCATCCTCGAAAGAATCAAAGAATTTATGCTGTGAGGTTAACAGAACGGAACCAGAGAAGATCCCAAATGGCAGTCCAATGAACAAAGGCTATTACAGGCCAATATACAAAGGCCATGCCACCGCAGGCAGCAAAAGGATATAAAGGATACAAATTAGTAGAATTGTTAATGATGCAATACACTTCAAATGTTGTTAATATAAAAGCTACTATGGGTGACAGATATAGAAACTTTAGCTCTAGTATAGTAATCCTACCTGGATTATCCTGAATCATGGTAGCAGTTGTATTCAATTGTGCATCACCACCTCCATCTTCTGCTTTTAGGAACACCTTGCATTCATTTATTATATCACATTTGACTCCTGATGTCTTCGCATTTAATAATAATTGGTCTTCTTCACTTGTCACTAATCTATCACTATGAAGCAGACGATCAGCAGCATCCATTTTATTATTAAATTACTGCAGATTCAATAACACTTGAATCTTTCAAGTGTACCAGCTGTGAACAGAAGTTATAGACATTTATAGCAGAAAAAGCAATATGTAGAAATATTTAATATACAAAAACTTCAACCGGATACTGACATTCTTGAAACAATGATAATTAGGTATTTCGCATCAAAAAACAAAATGATAAAAATAATACAAACTATGCCACCTCAATTTTTGCCTTAGTGAAAGTACATATTGTAAAAACATCCTACAAGATTTTTTTTACATATGATGCTATTATTTACCTTTCAATAGTACTTAATTGTTGAATATTGAAAATATTTAATCACGATTTTTGCAGTCTTAATAACGTTACAATATAATTTCTGTAGATTTGTTGTACATTTTTAGATCCATCTGGCTTGGCTGGCACAAATTCTTATTCTACCAAAGAATTGACAGAATACTACTATTCTAGAGAAACTAACCATAGAGTAGAGTAGAGGCATACCTATAGAGTAAAGTAACACTTAGAGCATAAATATAAGGAGCTGCTGAACGAGCGGAAAGAGTGATCGGAGTAGAGAGAGAGAAAGAGACTGAGTTTAGTTACAGTCTGTCTCTCTCTACTCCGATCATGCTTTCCACTCATTCAGCAGTTCCTCAGTTTATATATATGCTCTAAGCACACTAGAGTCTGTATTAGTGTCGCAAGCTAGTTACAATAACCGGCTACACATTACACAGCCACGATGAGCACTTTTTGGTAGGGTAAAATCTTAGGGTCCGCGTCACCAACATGATAATTTCATTAAAATATTATGAAATACTACGGCAAAGCCAAAGGAGGTTATGATTTTGACAGGCTATGTATGTATGTATGTATGTATGTATGTATGTTCATCTGTTCCCTCATAGCTCTTCAACTACTCTTTAGAACTGGACAAATGAGAGCTGTACTGTATCGTTAGAAGCGCCTTGATTGTCTGTTGGTTATAGGCTATATAATGTGGCGCCCTCTAGCGGTCAAAAAGTAATGTGTTAAAAAATTAATTTGAGTTTATTATGCCGTGTTTGGTATCATTGGAAAGGACGTTACTTGTACATTTCAAATAATATAAATATTATTGGCATTTTCTCGTGACTGTACGTATTTTCTAAGACAGACAATTTATTACTCGGTTAGGTTAGTAGTATAATACGACGTATAATACGTATAATACGACGTAAACGTACAGAGATTTTCATGGTGGCTACGGATACGGCACTTTGAACAGGGAAGGGGAACAAATATTAGAATTTGCTTCGAGACATAATTTATCTATAGTTAATACATTTTTCAAAAAGAAAGACTTGCATTTGATAACGTATAACAGCGGAGGGAGGTCCTCGCAGATAGATTATATACTCACAGATAGTAAAACGAAGAGATGCTTCAGGGATTGTAAAGTAATACCGGGGGAGCCACTTGCTTCGCAGCACAGGCTTTTAGTGGCTGTGCTCAGATTGCCAAAACCCATCAAGACGCTTACGGACAGAACACCTAGAATTAAATGGAAAGAACTCTCTGGCCCGAAGGGCGAACTTCTCATGGCTAGCATGCGCGAGTATCTGACGCAAGACCTGGAAACACACTACCAAAGCGCAGATCTGATGTGGTCTAAATATGAAGAACACTGTAGAAGTGAGGCTAGTGCCACGCTGGGCGTAACAAGAGGAGGTATCAGTACAGGCAAAGACCCTACGTGGTGGGACAAAGAAGTTAAAGAGGCCGTTAACAACAAAAAAGATCTCTTCAAGACTTGGCAAAGTTCCGGACTAGAACATGACCGGGAGCTGTACAAAGAAGCCAAGAGGAAAGCCAAAAGATGTGTAGCGCAAGCCAGGGCTAAGTCGCGGGAAAGCCTTTACACCAAACTTGATGACGCAGATACAGATGCCGACGTCTTCAGATTGGCCAAAAATAGACACAGATCAAGTTTAGACTTTAGGGCCAATAAGTTTATTAAAAGCAAGGACAACACGCTGCTCACTACACACGAAGACATAAATAAACGCTGGCACGAATACTATAAGAAACTGCTCAATGAGGAATTTCCTAGCCAAGCATTCAGTCCTTCGGCACCAGTTCAGGGTCCAATTCAGGAGGTTACTATATGCGAAGTAGAGCAGGCCGTTCGGAAAGTGAAGAATCATAAGGCACTGGGCCCCGACGAGATTCCAGCAGATCTTTGGATAGCTCTGGGCTCCATCGCAGTAGTATGGCTTACAAAGCTATTTAATATAATAATGAGGAGCGTCACGATTCCAAAGTCCTGGCGGCAAAGCTTCCTTGTACCCTTCTACAAAAACAAGGGTGATATTGCTCTGTGCAGCAATTACAGGGGCATAAAATTAACCTCACATACCCTGAAGCTGTGGGAGCGTATATTAAATAGAAGCTTATTGCACATCTGCGAAATTACACCAAACCAATTTGGCTTCACCCCATCCAAATCAACCACAGATGCCACTCAGGCAGTGAGGATACTGATGGAAAAGCATCGTGTGAACAAGAAAGACCTGCATTTCGCATTTATTGACCTTGAAAAAGCGTTTGACCGAGTCCCAAGAAGACTCGTGTGGCAAGCAATGCGAGAGCAAGTAATCCCTGAAGACTACATACGACTGGTCCAAGATATGTATTGCAATATCCACACTAAAGTTAGAAGTCCAGCCGGTCTTAGTGAGGAATTCACTGTGGAAGTGGGAGTTCATCAAGGCTCAGCACTCAGTCCCTGGCTGTTTAATATAGTTATGGACTATATTACAAGGAACATCCAACTTGCCCTACCCTGGACTCTCTTGTATGCCGACGACGTTGCGATTGTCGCTCAATCTGCCGAAAAACTGCAGGTCTCACTAAACGAGTGGATCACTGCTTTGGAAAACTCAGGACTTCGAGTAAGTAGATCCAAAACGGAACACCTTGAATGCAAATTTAGCAACACAGCAAACAGCGACAACGTCTACTACCCGGACGGCACGCAAGTTTCAAAAGTCGACCAATTCCGATACCTAGGCTCAATAGTAACACGAGACGGAAGTGTCGAAGCAGATGTATCTCACAGAATAAATGTCGCTTGGCAAAAATGGCGTACACTCACTGGAGTTCTTTGCGATCAGCGCATGCCCATACGCACTAAAGGGAAAGTGTACAAGACAGCAGTAAGACCAGCGATGTTATACGGGGCTGAGTGCTGGACAGTGAAGGAAACACACGCTCAGAAGCTGCACGTGACCGAAATGAAGATGCTTAGATGGTCGGGCGGAGTTTCGAGGCTAGACAAAATTCGAAACGAATATGTCCGAGGTAGCTTCAAAGTGACTCCAATCCCGGAAAAGCTCACCGAAACCCGCCTAAGGTGGTACGGACACGTCATGCGAAGAGACAGTGAGCATGTCGTTCAGAAGGCACTGGCATTTCCGGAAGGCAAGAGAGGAAGAGGACGGCCGCCCTTGACCTGGTGGACAAGTATGGCCAATCTTATAAAGAAGACCCAATTACCTGACCCGACAACCCAGGACAGACTATCCTGGCGCCGAAAGATAAGGAGAGCCGACCCCATCTAACGTGGGAAGGGGCAAAGGAAAAGAAGAGGTTAGTAGTATAATATAGTATAAGGGCACCAAAATATATAAAAAAGTAAAAACTAAAACCCAACTAGGACTAAAAACGACGCAGAATAAGTGACGCCTCTGGTGTTGGGTGTCCATGGGCAGCGGTAATCGTTTACCATTAGGCGATACGTCTGCTCGCTTGCCGCTTCCATATTAAAAAAAATACAAAAAAGTATATTAAAATAGGAATCTGTGGGATTGTTACCATGTACCTTTTTGTTTGTGAGTATGTATGTATTTATATCAGTTGTCTAGTACCCACACCACAAGCTATGCTTAGTTTGGGTGTCGTGACTAGATGTCCGAAATATTTATTTATTATTTGTTAGTGGTTTACTGGTGGTTTAAAAGTTGAATCTAGTGGGAGAACTAGTTTAACTATTGGCAACACTGACTATTACGTCACAGGTCACTTCACTTCACTGAAATTGATTCAGTCCAATTTAGGATTGAATTTATTTTAATTTCCACTAACAACTACATAATTATCTAAAAATGAGTGCTTGGAGACAAGTTGGTCTTAAGTAAGTAGTTTTAAGATAATTTGATATTAGTGCCAAACCGTAGATGTTACAGGTTATGTTTTTCTAGTTACATAAACTACTCCAACATCGCTGCTAAGGTCCTGCGGCGATCTTTGAAACCTGAACTACGTGCTGATGCTATGAAACGTGATGAATCCCATGTGCGCATTACACCCTGGGCCAACGGCAAACCAGCGCGTAAGTTGTCTTTAAATATATCACCAATTACTTTTCTATCGTAGCTCTTCTCTGCATCTTATTGGCAATGAAAATGTATCTCTTATGAAGTCTTATTATTAGACAATGTCGTAGACAAAAGCTGTTTAAATTCAAGACACGAAATCAAATTACTATGAAAGATTTTCAAAATCAAGTTTTACACACCTATTATTTTCAACATCAGAAGTTTAATTGTGTATTTTTTCGGAGTACTAGTTAAAAATAATGTTATTTATTGAACTGTAATTTTTCAGATGAGAGTGACTAATGGGTGAAATAAATTAGGTTGGTGACACAAACGAAAAGCAAGTTTTGCTTGTTTGTTGCCTTTGATTGGAGTATTTTATGTCAAATAGATTTTAGATGAAATTAGCATTAATACTTAATATCTTAGTGCAGTTATTGTGTACGTTTTTAAACTAATCCTGCATTATATGAATGGTTTAAATATTTAATACCAGTGCTAAATAACATTTTTGCAGTTTTGTTTGTTTTGTTACTAAACACTTACACAGATATTGTCCATGATGATATGATGGACAGTCACACTCATGTGTATTTAAAATATAAGCTAACGATATTGTTCATTTACAGATTTAACAGGTGCCACACGCAAGTAAAGAAGGAATTATTCACCAACATGCATGATTATCAACCATCTGCTACTGTATAATATGTTAGATTATAACACAATTCAATAAATTATTGTTCAAAAGCTGTTTGTCATTTACTTATTGTGCTTGTTGCAAATGAAAATTGGTCTTCATGAAACTGTATGTAATGTCCAAATTTTTATTATTCGCAAGGAAAGCTATCAAAATGCTATAAAAGAATCTTAAGAGGATTTAATGACATCAGAAACAGGTGATTTCTTTGATTTTCATAAAAATATAATAAAATATACTTAGAAATTAATACAATATTGAATGTGAACCAAAAACTTTATTCCTCCTTCTTACGAAAATATGTGAACTTAGGAGTATGAAATTTGGCACAGTTTATATGGTTAACCTACATATAATGAGCCTACATTCAGCAGTGGTCAGAGATTGGTTGAAATGACACAATGTGTAGCAAATATTGAATAGCAATAAAAAAAAGTAAATGTATGAATAGGAATAAAACCAGGCAATACATTGTTTACATCCTGTTTAATCTTAATCTTTTTATTTTTATATTAGCTTTTTTAACTTCATCTACTAAGCATTTACCTAGAGGAGCTGTTGGATTTATATCTTTTAATGCAATATCAGTCTTAGGTGCATAACCCTTTTGTAACTTCTCTAAGCCATTCCAGGCAATCATAACTCCATTGTCCGTACACAATCTAGGTGGTGGTCTATATGCCTTATAACCTGTGTTACTTGCTAGCAATTCAATCGCTTTAAATATAAAATCATTACATGCTACACCACCTGAAACAATCAGGTTTCTGTTCTCAGGTGGGATCAAGCCATGTTTATCACAGAACAAGATTGCTCTATGAGTCCTATGGACTAAATGTTCAGCCACGGCAAGCTGAAAGCTGGCACACAGATCATTTACTTCTGGTATCAATTCACAACCTGCTATTTGATGTTCCATTTCTTTTTTAATCAACTTTCTTACTAAGGAATCCTTTAGGCCACTAAAACTAAAATTACAATCTCTATATTTTAATAAAGGCAAAGGGAATTCAAATACTTCTGGATTAGTAGCCTGTAATGCTGCTAACTCCACAGCTCTTCCACCACATATTTTAGAGTAATCAGGTATGTTTTTTAGTTTCATTCTTCTGGCAACTTTATCAAAAACTTCGCCTGGTGCATTGTCTACACTATTACCTAATAAATAAAAATCTTCTACATCTTTTACCACAGTCAATAAACAATGACCTCCGGATATTAATAGAACAAGAAAAGGAAAACTTAATTCCTGATACATTCGAGCAATTAGAGCATGAGCTTCCATGTGATGTACAGGTATTAAAGGTTTAGTATGTAATTTTGCTAAATATTTTGCATATTTGACTCCAACTTGAAGACTTATTAGAAGACCCGGTTTTGTTGTGACTGCTATAGCATCTACATCTTTAACTGATTTATTGGCTTTATGTAATGTTTCTGTTACAGCTACTTCTATATTCTCACGATGTAGTTCGTGCGCCATAAGAGGGTTTACTCCACCCAATTTAGTATGTATTGCATTTTGAGAATAAAGGGACTCGCCTAGTATGTTACCCGTGCCATCAATTATGGCACAACCTGTATCATCACAAGAGGTTTCAATACCTAATATTAATGGTTTTGCTAAATTAAATAAAGTCCTATTATTAAAAATCCGGTTACTACGTAAATTAGCCACTCTATTTATACATTTGTACAGAGCCGACATTTCTATTATCAATAAATTAAGAAAGGAATAGGCCAAATAGCTGCTTTGCTTTGGGCTATGTCTTTAATTTTGACCACAGAACACTTTCAATTCTCAGTTATTTTGACAGTCAGATGTCACAGAATGACTTAGAGCGTATATGGAGTGCTCACCAAGCGGCCATACCAATTTGCATAATTGATTTGGCGGGAAATACACCAACCAATAAGAAGCATACCAACCAATCCAATCAGAACTTGCGTGAGAGAGACAGCCTCTAACTAAACTCAGTCTCTTTCTCTCTCTCTTTACTCCAATCACACTTCCCGCCCATTCGATTGCCCCTCCAGGTAACTATCCTCTGAGCCTCAATCCAATCTTGTTCAGTGCATAGAAAAAGCTAATGAGTAGAGCATATTTATCGTAGCATATGTGAGAGAGACAGACACTATCCAAACTGTCTCTCTCTACACCTCTTACGCTTTCCGCCCGTTTGGCTGCTCCTGCATATATGTATGCTCTAAGCCCGTTCAGTGCACCCTACATGCTCTAAGGTTGGCAGTGACTAGTGACCACTGACTATAGACAACTGTCATTATCAACATTTCTGAAATTCGACAAGTATTGTGGTGTGCCGAAGATTATGCTATTTTGATCAGTTGTTAATAAGCAAATTGTATGGTGCACGACTCCGAACAACTAATATTTTATAGGAATTGACATGGTAAATATACTTTTATACAAATGACGCCATTGAAAAATAATAAAAAATCGCGAACTGCAAATTATTCGGCAATATCCGTCATTTAAGGCACAATTACATAAATCTTATCAGTCTGAAACCAATTACCAAAATATAACTCGTTTAAGCGATATTTTGGACACAATGGTGTTATGTTTTATTTTCTTATACCAGTAGACCATGTGCCGATACAATCCCGCTATATTTTTACAGAACCGTTAGTTTTCACATTACAAAAAACAATACACCCAAAGCTCTTTAATTATTGCATTAATATTTTTATCTTGCGATTTGAATAAATATACTAAACTTTCCATTAACGAATAGTGAAATTTTAACGTTTTATTAAGTTGTGAAATTCGGATTACGTTTCTTGCGATTAATCAATTGATATTTTTTGATAGAATTTTTTTTTATAGATTTCGTGACTACAAGGTGCAAGTAACAAGTCCAAGATGATCAATTTAAATATTTTGAAGCAATCTACCATTGTTCATTTATGTTTTGCCATTTCATACTTCACATCTGGTTTGATCCTGACTTTTATACAGGCTATTTTATACTTTGGACTCAAACCATTCAATAAATCTTTGTACAGAAAGATAAATTATTATCTTTCATATTCATTTTACAGTCGTAAGTATAATACTTATAATATATTAATACTAATAAGATAACATTGTTCCATAGTATAATAATGTAATTTAAATAAAATTGTTTACAGAATTAGTGTTTATGTCAGAATGGTGGTCTAATACAACTCTATCTTTATATATTAAGAAAGATGAATATAAAAAGTATTATGGTAAAGAGCATGGATACCTTCTAATGAACCATAGCTACGAGATAGATTGGTTAATGGGATGGCATTTCTGTAATAGTATTGGAGTATTAGGGGTAAGTACTATACTATTTTATCTATCTAATACCTTTAAACAAGCAATTCTTAAATATAAATTATCTGAATCACAAAAATGTCTCCAATAATTTTCATGACATTTAGAATGCAGGGGATTTCAGTTGCGATAAATCAATCCAGTTAGGATTCATTTTTAGAAAATTTACCAAAAAAAAAAAGCTAAGCTTGGTCATCTAGGTACTTTTTACATATAATGCCAATGATAAATTTAAATTTAGCTGTTGACTTTATAAATAAATGTATAAGAAAAAAGATCAAAATTAATGAATACTAGCTCTTCTCAAAAGTAGGAGTTTGAATAAAAGTTAAAGAATAAATTATAATCAAAAGCAACTTAGTGTTATGAGTAAGAAATTGCAGACCTCACAATAATAATATACAACAACAAATATTAATACATTAACAATATATCAAGTATCAGTAACTGTGCTTTGTATGCTAGAGGGAAATATTAACAATGATAAGTGTTGTATTGTTTACTCACCATTAATTAAGTGTATCAGTCAACTAAGGTCTTATTATGTCAGTGGTACCGTAAATCTTATTAATTAATAACAAGTAAAATAACTTTTCCATCTGCACTGCTTTGTGAGGGGTATGAATCATAATTTTACAAGCTGCAGACAGCTTAGTGAAATTGTGATACATTTGGGATTTATTGTTCTTTGATATTTTGGTAAAAAGTAGTCATATAATCATTTGTGACATTTCTGCCCATTGTACCTACTTGTCTTTTATTTATTAGTTTCATCATTATGCAATTGGAGAGGCTTATGTCTCCACCAGTGGACTATGATAGGGTGATGATAATGCTTTTTGTTGTGTAAACTTTCGCAAATTCATGTTTTTTATATTACTATTGGTCGCCAGTGGTCGAAATTCGACCATAATTCATTTATTTATTTTTTGGCTTTCTTACCTTTCTGCACTTGCCCTCCATAAAAAAATTTACTGTGAATTGCCCAGTGGTCGAAATTTGACCATAATTCATTTATTGGTTTTTTTGACCTTTTTGCACTTGCCCTCCATAAAAACTTAAACTGTGTATTGCTTAGTTTCAGTGTTTGAAATTTGACCATAATTCATTAATTGGTTTTCTTACCTTTCTGCACTTGCCCTCCATAAAAACTTAAACTGTGTATTGCTTAGTTTCAGTGTTTGAAATTTGACCATAATTCATTAATTGGTTTTCTTACCTTTCTGCACTTGCCCTCCATAAAAACTTAAACTGTGTATTGCTTAGTTTCAGTGTTTGAAATTTGACCATAATTCATTAATTGGTTTTCTTACCTTTCTGCACTTGCCCTCCATAAAAACTTAAACTGTGTATTGCTTAGTTTCAGTGTTTGAAATTTGACCATAATTCATTAATTGGTTTTCTTACCTTTCTGCACTTGCCCTCCATAAAAACTTAAACTGTGTTTATAATTACAGTATATGCTTTCAGATGCATTTCGTGTAAAACTGTTAATTTGAAATTATACACAGTTAATTTTATTAATTTTTATTCATTCTCTTTAAACGGTCAATTGAAGCGAATTCGTAGTTCAAATGTACTGAATGTGGTGTTACTGTTGAACGGTCTGCATACCTACAAGTTAGATTCAAAATGTATTATGCTTAATATATTATTCTTTAAAAAATTATGTTAAAGACTTTTCAATCTTATGCTACAACCCGTAACCGTTAAGCCCGTGCTGTATGCAAAAATATCAACTTTTGTGATAAATAATTCATAAGTACACAAAGCAAACTCGCAACCGCAACATCATATCGTTACGACAAAAAATAGCTTGTCATATATATTTGACTCGAGATACACAGTTTCTTCCTTGTTTCATTTACTCATTTAGTTACCTACCGTTCCGGTTCTATGACTTGTAATGTGACGCTTTATACACACAGGCTATAAACCTTCTTCATTAAACTGGATTTAATGCAAACGAACTAATTAAAACTTAGGTAATTGCAGTATCTATAACTATAAACAAATCACATAACAGTCACACTAATATATAAAGGCGAAAGTTTGTGAGTGTGTATGTTTATTACTTCTACACGCAAAAACTACTGGACGGATTTGGATGAAACTTTACAGCAATATAGCTTATACATTAGAATAACACGTAGGCTAGTATTTGCCGCGATAATCGACAAACACGCGGGCAGGGCCGCGGGCAACAGCTAGGCTATATATAATTATATTATCATGATACAATGTGTCAACATTGGTCAAGGTTCAACGTTTTTCAAGGACCGGTAGACAAAGAAATTCACTGCTCATGTTCATGTTAATAAATTCTTCTTAATATGAATTGCAAAATCATTCAGTTTTGTATCCAAATGCGTTCGTCAATGATAAGATTTAAAATGCAGCAACTATCGTTTAATGATTGTTATGCGGTGATTAAACTAATACTTATTCTACAGGCCCGTATTCACTTTGCGTATTTTCTACCAATCATTGATCACCTGCTTAATACGGGCCTTCTGAGACCTTATTTCTCACTAATTGTCGTGATTCTAAGCTACTTAAAACTCCCACGCCTTCCTGACAAAAAGTCTAGACAGACAGTCAACACTGTTTACTTCATAAGGGACGGAACCATGAGCCCCTTTTTTATCATTATGTACTCATTATGCACATAATGTACTACACAAATATGTAATGCAGAAAGCGGAACCGCCACGGGAAACATTTTTTTTATTTATTACCATTTTTAAGGTAAGGTAGGCGGTCGCTTAAAACTTCTTCGCCTTTGATTGTCCTTTATAAATTCATAACACGAAACTAGTCTTAATCTATTCAAAGAAATAAAATTTGAGTGTCTGTTTGTAATATTAAAATAACCGCTTTTTACTAAATGCGTATGTATGTATAGACGGTATATGTACTAAAATAACATTTTTTACAATTTTTGTCTGTCTGTTTGTTGCGGATAATCTCTGGAATGGCAGGTCCGATTTTGACGAGACTTTCACTGGCAGACAGCTGATAATCTAAGAAGTAATTTGACTACTATTTTAGTCCCGCGGTACGGCAATAACTTCAGCTAGTTAATTAATACGATTTACTTCTACCTAATTTCGCTCATTGTGCTCAAATACCGTTTACATAATCCAAGTCTTCGTAAACGATATGGTTCACTTCATAATGGAATTTATAAGGACCTGGTAGAACCGTATTTTCATATTATACTCCATAACAAGTTTAACATTCCTCTTATGGGATGCACGTGAGCGATAAAATACTCAAAGAAAAATGCACGAAACATACGATATATATAATATCGTATGTTGCGTTATGTTCGTCAGGGTCAAGTGTGATTCTGTTTTGGTTTGTTGTTTAAGTTTCGTCATAATTACGGACATGATTTATGGTAATCGTCGTCATTAGTTTTCTTTCCGTATGTTACGTTTATTAATGCTTCTATACCTGCTTCTAATATTTAATAGATACTAACTTAAACTTGAGTAATAGCACATAACTAGCTGAACCCCGCGGTGTTACCCGCGGTCATCTTCGTACCGCGAGTACACCGCGGGACAAAGTTAGTCTAAAAAAAGTACCTACCAGTGAAAGTCCCGTCAAAATCGGTCCAGCCGTTCCAGAGATTACCCGGAACAAACAGACAGACAGATCGACAGAATTTTTTTAACTACATTTTTCGTATATGTAGCGTGTATACATACATTTGCATTTAGTAAAAAGCAGTAATTTTAATATTACAAACAGACATTCCAATTTTATTTATTTGTATAGATTTATGAGTTTGTAACACTCATAAAATATTATTACATACGTATCCTAAGACTTCATGTTTATTAGTGAGGAGTTTGGTATAAAAATTATAGTATTATAGTAAAAAATCGCGTGTACCGGTTGTGAAAATTGTGTGTTAAAAAGTGAATAGAGATTTGTAGATAATATTACTTAACGTCAATAATGTCATGCTGTTGCCTTATTGCTCAAAAGGATAATTGGAAGGATAATTGGGGCGTTGCGGATGGGTACCCTAGCTGGCAAAAAACCTCCGTAACGTTAAATAAAGAAAGCGTAAGATTTAAAAAATGTAGTATAGCGCCATCTGTATGCCCTAGCCAGCAAAAAAACGTCCGTAACGTTAAATAAAAAAGCGTAAGATTCTTTAAATTTAGTTTAGTGCTATCCGTATACCCTAGCCGGCATCTGTAAGTTGCATGTATTATTATATTTTGTGATAAGGAACTGCGTTCCTTTCTGGTATTCCACGACACCACACGACTTTTTTTTTTAAATAATGTAGTCTTCATATCATAAGTCTTCGTCGTGATGAAAGTAATGTTAAAAAATATATAAAATATGGATGAGATGAAATGGAATGGCACGAGACCGTTTTTGGAAAAAACAAAAAACGATCTCGCGAGAAATCTTACGTAATATGTAAGTAATAAAGCAGGGGCGACTTGGATCGTAAATTAGTGTTAGCATTTATAAAACATGTGTATTTATATAAAACTAATACAAGTAGAACGAGACTAGTATCATATTTGTTAAATAGCCTAGACTCCGATTTTGTTCGAAACAATAAACTTCAGTTGAAAATCTCCGATGTGCTTGAGCTAACCGACATGCTCCGAAGCACTCCTCAAACTTCTGTTAGTAAAAAGTGGAAAAATTACCTGACTCTTTAAAATCGAAGACTGCTTATTAGTTATCTACCCTTTTCTTCTTTATGTCTTTGTAAATTTTATCCCCAATTATATTTCTTTTTAAGAAATAACAGTATTCTAGCAGCAGCAAATAAAAAAAAAACTAATTTGACCTGATAGGTACACATTTTACATAATCATATGACAATCTCTCATCTCGTAAGATTCTGATAATGGAAAACTAATTTAAAGGACCAGTATTGCATCAGTCATTTTCATTTATCATCAAAAGTAAAGAAATATCGAATTCCTTAGTGATTTACTCTAAACTGATTTCGGCCTTTCAAACTTCGTTATTCAATTATTAGAAATACTTGAATAACAATAACTATATATAAACAACAAAAATATATATAAACTAATAAACAGAAAAACTAAATATGTAACACTTTTTGGTCTGACCTGTGAATCGAACCAGAGCCCTTTTGATCTGCAGTCGTATACGCTAACCGCTAGACCAACGAGGCAGCTCCTAATTTACACTTATGTTTGCCTTATGTTACAAAAATAATTGTTTCTCTTTCAGAATTGTAAAGCGTATGCGAAGAAATCTATACAATATTTACCACCTATTGGTTGGATGTGGAAATTTTCCGAATTTGTTTTTCTAGAAAGGTCATTTGAGAAGGATAAAGAAATAATTAAGAACCAAATAGCGGAGATTTGTGACTATCCGGATCCTGTATGGGTGAGTAATATTTAAATCTATACCTACTACACAACACAACTTATTATATTTAATCATACTTGATAAAAAGCATACGTGTACTATTAATACCCAGTATGACATAACGATCGTTTTATATATTAAAATCAGTAATAATAATTTGTCCTACAAATGATAGATATCGAGATACAATAATTTATAATCCAATATATCTATATCAGTTGTTGCGATGTGATTAAGATAAACATGGAATTGAGAATCTATAATAATGAAATACAACATGGAAAGTTTAGTACAGTTAAATGATATTTAATTATTTTTGTAGCTATTAATGACGCCTGAGGGAACGCGCTACACAAAAAAGAAGCACGAAGCGTCTCTGGAGTTTGCGAAAGAGAAGAATTTGCCGCTTCTCAAGCATCACCTAACTCCTCGTACCAGAGGGTTCACAACAAGTTTACAGTTCTTCAGAGGGAAAATACCCGCTATTTATAACATACAACTTGCGTTCGAGAAAGATAGCAAGGTAAGGTTATTGTAAGAATTGTTGTTTTATGTATTGCCAGTTATCGTCCTTCACTCCGCCTGAGTATGTTGGTTATCGTAATAAAAAGTAGCATTTGTCCTACCTGAAAAATCAAAGTACCTGCATGCTAAATTTGATTAAAGTTGTTTCAGCAATTTAGCCTCGAAAGCGTAATAAACCGTCCGAATCACTTAAATCAAATCAATGATATCAAAACCTACACGGCTGAACGAATACAAAGACAAAAAAACATGGCTATGTATGACAGAGTTACTTACGCCTTTATTATATTAGTCTGGATAGATATTTAGACTTCACTGTCATATGGACTGAACTGCCAAGTCAACGAGTTTAATTTTATCTTTATTTTCTTTTAATAATCAGAATTACTCAGATATCGAAGGGCAAAAATACTACTTTTGATATGGGGGATGAAAAAAATTGTTCCCGCTGTCTAACATAGCGCTACGAGCAATAGAAGCCGCAGACGGGGCTGCGTGGCTTAACTAGTCTATACAAATAAATAAAATTGGAGTGTCTGTTTGTAATATTAAAATAACCACTTTTTACTAAATGCATATGTATGTACCTATGCATGGTACAGATACCAAAATAATTATTTTAACAATTTTTGTCTCTGTTTGTTCCGGCTAATCTCTGGAACGGCTGGACCGATTTTGACGAGACTTTCACTAATAGGTAGCTGATGATCTAAGGAGCAACTTAAGTTACTACTTTATTAGACTGATTTTTTAGACTAACTTCACCCGTGGTACCACAATAACCGCGGGAGACACCGCGGGACTCGGCTAGTTAGTCATATTAAAGCCTTGCAGTTTCTTGCTAGTAGGTAGTGATGATGCAAGAAATCAGACGACATTTATTCAATTGGCTCAAACTACATCATATGGATCTATTATGAAACTATATGTTCTGTATATCTTTACTGTTTTCTATCTAGATTGAACTACAATGTTATGTGATCGATATGTTAATGAATTAGGATATTCGCAAAATTTTATAACTAAGTTAAATATTGTATACTAGTTGTTGCCCGCGGCTCCGCCCGCGTATATGTCGGCTATCGCGGCAAATAGTAGCCTATGTGTTATTCTGATGTATAAGCTATATTGCTGTAAAGTTTCATCCAAATCCGTTCAGTAGTTTTTGCGTGAAAGACTAACAAACATCCATCCATCCTTACAAACTTTCGCATTTATAATATTAGTGGGATATTTTGTTATTAGGAGTCTTTTGTTACTATAATTCTCTTGCTTCATCGTAACTCGAATTTGGTTGAAAAAGTTAAATCTTGTTTTTAATCTCTAATCAATTTTATGCGTGATGCACTTCTTGCCGCGTAGCCAACACGACCGTGGAATGATCAAACGCAGGAATGATTGCTTTACATGCTCTCCGAGGTACGGGGGTTCAGACACCAACTTCCAAACTAATAATAATCAGAAAAACTCGAACTCTTTTGACGCGACTCGGGATTCAAACGCGAGTCCTCTTGATCGGCAGTCACATAAGCTAACCGCTAGACCTAGGTACTCAGGTGTCGGTATGCTGGTTTATTGTGAACTTTCAACAGCTTAGAATCGCCAGTACGTAATTGCTTGTTCCTAACACACATACGACGGTAAAAGTAGCTATGAAACCTATTATAGTGTAGTGTAGAAATAGTATTACCAGAACCGGTTCGACCTATCAAACAAAACCTGTATCTGTGATAGACATAAAGACTTGTTTTTGTCATCTATTTAAATATTTAAAACCTACAATTGCAAAGTAGTACTCGCCGACTCGCCCTTGAATGGTTTTTAGCAGGCTTGGAAAATTTGCGTTGACGACAAAACTCGTAATCTTCTACTGTAATGTTTTAAACGTTTTTTTTGGAGTTCACGGACATAATAATACTTCAACTCACCTTTAAAAAAATTAAGAGGTAATTAATGCGATTGTTTTTTCATGTTTGTCATCTCTAAAGTTATTTAGGTATTTATGGCCCGAATTCCGCTTTTATTTGACTACTCCCGAAACTACTCCTAATGTCGAAAATATACACTAGAATATGTAAATTCGTTATAAAATTATAGAATAGATAATGTCCTAAAAAAACTGGGTATGATTTGACTGTATAATCGTCTATAATCTAAAACATAAAATCCGATGAATCCTGCACGATTAGTTTATCTATACTTCTATTATAAACCCGAAGGTTTGTAAGTATGGATGGATGGATGTTTGTTACTCTTTCACGTAAAAACTACTGAACGGATTTGGATGAAACTTTACAGCAATATTATAATCGTCTATAATCTAAAACATAAAATCCGATGAATCCTGCACGATTAGTTTATCTATACTTCTATTATAAACCCGAAGGTTTGTATGTATGGATGGATGGATGTTTGTTACTCTTTCACGTAAAAACTACTGAACGGATTTGGATGAAACTTTACAGCAATATAGATTATACATCAGAATAACACATAGACTACTATTTGCCGCGATAACCGACATATACGCGGGCGGAGCCGCGGGCAACAACTTTGAATTTTGATTTTTTGCTGAATGATCGGCCGAAATTTGTATTCGGTTGAAACTACATTCGGCCTATCGCTATTTCCGATGTTAATCTTGCATCACTCCGGACTACTAATACGAACAAAAGAAAACCTTAATTTATCCGTATTTACCGACAACCTTGTACCTATGTACTCTATTGATGATTACGTAATTATATATTAATAACTTTGATTGGGTGTTAACCTTAATTAAGTATCTATCATTACGACACATAACATATCTAATCGTAATATATTTATCTTTCCAGTATGCAGTGTTACAGAGATATAAATAATAAAATAAATATATTTTAGGACTTGTTGTACATAAAAATACATATGTAACAACATGTAAAATAAGCTAGATGAATAAGCATATTTATATATATACTCATTCAGAGTTAGATTTCTGTACCACCACGACAACATATTTTTTAACGAATTAAATATAATTTAACGCGGACTTTCACTTCTTCACAACATAGGACAGGTAGTGTAAAATGAAATCGCTTACGCTGTCTGTTCGCTTAGATCTTTTAGATTACTAACAGATTTTAATGTAATATTCAGCAACATATAGATTGATTTAAGAGGCGGCCAGTTTCAACCGAGACCGGTAATTGATTAATTACGCAGGAGATATTATAGTGTAAAAGTGCGTGCAGAAACACAGGTGCACTCTCTGTTCTCTCACTCTCATAATCCGATGGGACGGTTATCCGACACGACCGGAGAGAGATCAGGCGCAGGACCAACAGCTATACATGCTCTCCGAGGCAAGGGGCTTTAGACCCTCACTTTCAAACTCAATTATAAAACTATAATAAATACTAGCTGACCCCCGCGGTGTTACCCGCGGTTATTGTCGTACCGCAGGTAACGTCGCGTCGAAGCTAGTCTAAAAAAGTACCCTAAGTTACTCCTTATATCATCAGCTACCTATCAGTGAAAGTCTCTAAGTCAGAAAAAATCGGTCCAGCCGTTCCAGTGGTTAGCCGCAACAAACAGACAGACAGATAAAAAATTGAGAAAAAATGTTATAAAATGTTATTTCTTTCATACATATGAATTTAGTACACAGTAGTAAAAAAAAATATACGGTCGAATTGAGAAACCTCCTCCTTTTTTTGAAGTCGGTTAAAAAGCGGTTATTTTAATATTACAAACACACTCCAATACTTGTATAGACGAGAGGTACAACAATTATATAATTGCTTAGCATAGGAAAATAACAGCTGTTTACTAGGTATATTGTTGAATAATTAACCGGTCATTGTATAAACTTTGACATAGTACTTAATTATCACGGTTGTTGTGACTGCATCACTCACCTTGGATTTATTACTAAGATAATATACACTCGAGTGATAATCATTACTTCTTAATTGTTTATTTATTGTTAATTTTTAGCGAATAATAACTACACGGATACACTCGCTATTTCTTACTGCACCTAGTACTGTAGATTCGATTGCTACATGGGATAACATTTTGTGTGATCCCCAAATTGTTATTATGAGTCTGGAGCGATAAATCTACATATATGTAATAATGTATGTAAAAGCCCGCGTGTATGTCGGTTATCGCGGTTTAAAGTAGTCTATGTCCTTCCTCAAGAATCATGTATATTTGTTTCCTCTTTTTGACTGACTTCAAAAAAGGAGGTTATTAATTCGACTGTCTTTTTTTATGTTACCTCAGAACTTTCGACTGGGTGAACCGATTTTGATGATTCTTTTTTTAATTTGAAAGCTGGTGCTTCCCGTGTGGTCCCGTTTTAATTAAGTCGTTCTTGAAATCGTTTTTTTTGTAAAAAAAAATATATGCCAAATTTAATTAAAATCCGTGTAGCTGTTTAGGGCGTAAACTCTTTATAATTTACAATGTTAGTATGGATTTACAACTTTAGAACAATAAAGTGAAAAGGGGTACCCTTGAGACGCGCAGTGTTATGAATTATTGCCAGTGATATGGTTGCCTTTTACGTCAGGTTTTGCTTATTAAAGTTTATTTCCTATTGAGTCTAGCACGATTGACGTAAGAGTTGGATTAAAGTTCGACGTGCGGTGGCCATGAATTCTGATGAATTTGCTACATTTATTACAACGAGATTTAGTTACGTATATCCACTATCCTGACGCTACATCCTGTTTTGCAAGACTGATTAAGAGATTGCAATTTTAAAAATTTATGTTAATCGCTGAGTAGTAGTTAGTAGTAACTGTGAATAAATAAGTAAATATTTCGGACATCTTACACACAACGCCATCTAGTCCCAAGCTAAGCAGAGCTTGTGTTATACTAGACAACTGATATAAATACATAAATACGTTTTTGTTTGTATACTATACAAAAAAAAACAACCAAACTCCGAAACAAATATTTGCAGATTATACAAACATTTGGTCCGAATTGGGAATCGAACCCGAGACCAGCACAGTACAGCAGTCGCATTCGTTACCACTGCGCCTTAGTCAGTAAAATAATGCGAAATAAATAATTGTACTAGCCATCCCACGCAACGCACTTTGTCTGCCTCTTAAAAAAAAGTTTTTTCCCGTTTTTGTAACATTTTTCATTGATTCTCAAGTCCTGTTAGCCGTAGCGTGATGTTATACAGCATGTTTCCTGTTTCTTTATAGGAAACCATGAGCTTGATCAACTTTTTATAACGCAACCTAAATACAGTACAATAACAAAAAAATATTATCCGGGCGCAATTTTACTGGGCAACCTATTTGCAATACCTATGTCAATGTGAATATTATCATTGATTTCTTATCACTAATATATAACAGATGAGGATATATATATCTTATATCGGATCTTGGACTATAAGTACTACGTATTATTAATAATGTTTGAATTTTCAGACTCCACCAACGTTAACAAGCCTATTGTATGGCAAACCGGTTCACGGTCATTTGTACATTGAGCGGATACCCGTTGAGAAAGTGCCCGAGGATGAAGCGGAAGCAGCAAAATGGCTGCACGACTTATATGTTACAAAGGTATGTTTCAGACAATATATTTATTTTTATGTTTATTAAAAAAAAACACAATTTAATTGCTACAAATGTTAATGAAATAAACTGAATCGGTAGGTAGACGAATGTTTTTCTGCTACGGCGTTTTTATGTACCACTAGTTGAACCCCACGGTGTTATTGTTGTACCGCCAGTAACACCGCGGGACAAAGTTAGTCTAAAAAAAGTAGCCTAAGTTACTCCCTGGAGTGATAGTCCCGTCAAAAGCCGTCGAGCCGTTTCAGAGATTACCCGGAATAAACAGACAGACAGACAAAAAAAATTTTTACTACATTTTTGGTATATGTACCGTGTATATATACATATGCCTTTCGTGTATACATGCATTTAGTAAAAAGTGGTTATTTTAATATTACAAAAGGACACTCCAATTTTATTTATTTCTATCGAATAGATAATTGCACCACAAACATAATAGATATAGGTAAGTAGTTCTAATAATAGATATTATAATCTTTCAATTAATGAGTATTAGATATTAGTAATTATTTTCTATCTAGCGGATAACGTCCACGAAGGGCCTCGTTAACCTATCTTTGTATGATACACTATTTATGTAATTTAATACATACCCATAGAGTTATTGACTATAGAGACACTAGTTGACACACACAATTTCATCTACCTCTCTTTCAATCATGTTCGGCTCCTATTAGTCTAAGGTACTATTAACCCTTAACTTAAACTCTCCTATTAGGTAACCCAGCAAAACACACTTTTAAAAAAACGTCAAAATCGGTGACACGAATTATGTAATTAGTTTTTTTTTGTAATAATATTTCGGACATCTATCACACAACGCCATCTTGTACCAAGCTAAGCAGAGCTTGTATTATGGGTACTAGACAACTGATACAAGTACATATATACTTTTTTTTTTGTAAATTATACATATTATACATAGTTAACACCCAAACTCCGAAACAAATATTTGTAGATCATACAAACCTTTAGTCCGACCCAGGAATCGAGAACCCGAGACCTCATGATTAGCAGTCGCACACGCCAACCGTGAGACCAACGAGGCAGTCAACAGTTGCATTTTGTTTTCTGTTTATATGGCAGCAACTTTTGTGCAGCGGCTTACGTTATTCACTAACCATATAAAAAACTTTTCATGATACATCAGTATAAAATAAACTATATACCAACATTACAGTACTCTTTAAGCGTCTCTTGTTAGGAGTGCCATATTTATGTGAGCTTTCTCTATGATTCATTTGGCGCTTTTAGCGAAGATACCCCCTCCCGAGTAGCTGGGCCCTATAACTCTGGTGATCATGACATATGATGATTATTTTGATAAATGACCATGGTATTTCAGGATAAAATGCAAGATTCGTTTTTGAACACGGGAGACTTCTTCCTCCAGTCCGGAGTTGAGCGTGTAGACTCGTTTGTGATCGATCCTCCTCCGTACTCTTTGTACAACGCGCTGGGTTGGGCTGTTGTCACACTCACGCCGATGCTTTACTACTTGCTGGGATTGCTATTCAGCGGAAAACTTCTTTATTTTTCCATTGCAAGCGCCATTTTCGCTGCATGTAAGTATTTAAGTTTTCTATATCTATCCAATACCTTTAAACGAGCAATTCTTGTATATATATATATAATCTGAATCTCAGAAACGGTTTTCATACAATTTAGTATGCGGGGGATATCAGGGGGGTAATCGATCTAGCTAGGATTAATTTTTACAAAAAAAAAAACCGAGCAAAGCTTGGTCATCCAGGTACTTAATTTAGAAAGGAGGTTAAGTTTGTAGTGGTAATGTCTAGATCTGCTGAACCCATTTTGAAAATTCTATCAATAGAAGGCCACATTTATTGTGAGTGTCATAGGCTATAAATTAACCCAAAAAACGATTATCGCGATCTAAGATGCTGCAATTGTCCTTATTCCCATTGAGGATGGTGACCAGCACTCTTGGATTCTGCTCATGCTTTCCATCAGATAGCGCAGTCATTTTGGCAGCTAAAGCGTAAAAAAAACAGATATACAGGCGGGCGGACCTGGCCAAAGCTAGTTTGGTTTTCCCGAGCCGTTTCCGCACTTAGCCTCTTGATTGGGCCATTGTAAGTGGGTTTTGTCATCGGCCAAAGCTAGTTATTCATACAGTTAATGGAACTTCAATCACCTTAAATGGTTGCTATGTAACTACTAAACTATGAACAATGGGATGTTTAATATTTTTAATAGTTAATTCTATAGATGTTTAATTTAATTTCGAGTAGGCTATTGTTATCTTCAATAATGTTATGTGAAGTTTCACATTATGATGAGTTGACTAGTAACATATTGAGTGGAATTCAAACCCATAACAAATTAATTGCTGGTCTGAAACCGTTTTATTTTATTTTTCACTAGCTATACACCGCGGTGTTACCCGCGGTTATTGTCGTACCACGGGTAACGCCACAGAACGAAGCTAGTCTAAAAAAGTAGCCTAAGTTACTCCTTAGATCATCAGCTATCTGCCTGTGAAAGTCCCGTCAAAATCGGTCCAGCCGTTCCAGCGGCGATACCCGCTGGTACAACAATATCCGCGAGTAATTCCGCGGTTATTGTAACCGCGGGTTTAGCTAATTGAAAAATATAATAAGAGTAGCTATTAAAATTATCAGTTATCGTTAATTTTTTACAACAAATTCATTCTGAGCGTTAATTTTCAATATAAAAATGTCTAGCAAAGTTTCAAGTGTTTGGCGTCGAATGTCTTTCCTATATTCTCTCGCATTATTCGCTAATATTATTGTTTCGATTACGTGGCTTAGCGTTCAGAGACGTCATTCCCATTTATTAGTTTGTTTTCTATTAACGTATACGTTTGTAAAATGTAGCTTGGCTACAGGGACTGGTCTACTTAAGTACTTAGTGCATTAGAGAATAACAAAATTTTTCTTTCCAGTTTTCATTCTACTCCAGAAATCTATTGGTATGTCGCAAATCAGTCAAGGGTCCTCATACGGAACTGGGCAGAAGTGAGGTACAAGTTGCAGTAAACAATGTTTTTGAAAACAAACTAGATCAAGTAGCCTCATACAACGTCCTGTATGTATAATGTTCATTTTTAAAATAGATAGAAATGGCTGAGAATATTAGTATAAATAGAAAATGAAACGAGCGGCTTAGAGTGTATTATGTGTATAAAAAGCTAAAGTTTAAATAAAAAAATGTAAAATATGATTATTTTTGAATACCTGTGTTGAAAAAGTTCTAATTATGATAGAAAAGAATATTACATACTTCTGTTATATGATTTTTCTATGAATGGTGTAGTGCCTGAGGCCTCAAAGCCCGTAATTTCGCATAATGTGGATGTAATTAATTTTTTTTTTTAAAAAGTTCAGCTATTGGAAATAGTTAAAAATTGAAAAAGTTGTGTAATTGGTGTAGAAAGAATACTTTTGTTTATCAAATTTTAAATGAACATTAGCAGTGTTGCCAACGGTTAAACTTGCTTTCCACTAATTACTTTTTATACTGTAACTACGGTTAATCACTAGACTGTACCCAAGTAGTGTACACTTCTTGAGTATTCTCTACAATATTGTGTGTTTTTGATTTGTCCAGATTGGTTGAAAAGTAGTCTAAAATTATGTGAAGTTAGGCGCGTAGTGTTTACTCTTTTGTAGATATTGCAGTAAAAGTGTAATAAATATAGAAAAGTATCTTGAAAAATTGAATAGTCATCGAATTATTACGTCTGCAGTGTATTATTTCGTTTGGTAGTCGTCATAAAACTTCTGTCAATGTAAGTATTAATGCTTTGACTGTTATTCTAATGACCTGAAGGTCGTGACGTATGCTTTGACAGTGGTGTAGTTTTCCCCAAGTGTCTGATCGAAACATAATCTAAGTGGTTTCTCGTGATTTGTTTACAATTGTTATCTCTATTTAAGAGAAAACTATGGGAAAAGTACGTTCTGCTCCGAAGACTCCCAGGAGACAAGGGTTCACCAAAGGAGCCCATTCCATGAACCCAGATCGACCAACAGAAGGATTGAAAACTAATTTACCTATTACATTGCTTTGAAAACATTGCAATGAAAAAGCTAAAAATGCAAGAGTGCATATACACACAGACACAGAAGGTTTTGACAAAACATTTGGAACAAAAAACAAAGAAAGCGGGATAATTTCAAATTTGGTGATTTACAATCTCTTTCTAAAGCTGTTGAAGAGAATATTGGAAATTATGATGAAAATAAAGATATAGATAGAGTGAAGACACTGGTGTGAAGGAAAAACAGAGGGTCTTTGATGCCGGAATGAGTAAAAGGATTTGAATTGAGAGCAATTTAGGTTGCGTGAAATCTATTTCTTTTAGTTTTTTGTGAAATTTTTAGACCAAAATAATTTCATTCACTGATAAAATAGTTCGAGGCTAAATCCCCAGGCGCTGCACTTAATGTGTTCTGTAAAATAAATAATTATTATATATTTTATTATATATTTGAAGAGATATTCTTAAAAAATATGTAAATGGTATGTTTCAAAATATTGTATCAATGTGTAAATTTCTGTAATTGTGTTTTAAATTGTCTTGTTTTATGACAATTATTACGAAAACTGGGATTACCAATTCCCATTAAAATTAAATTAAAGTTGAAGCTACGTTACTCATAATGTTATTATGGCCATGGCCAACACACAAAATAGTTTTTAACAAAAAACGGATTAAACATATTTCGTCCGGCTCTTTATTTTGTACATTCGACACTTTAATAATTTCAATGCAAAAGGCACAAAGTTATTGCTTGTTATTTAACAATTTAAATTTTACCGGATAATATTGGGAGGGACTAATTCTTTTTTCTAATTACAGGCCAGAGATCGCTATCATTTCATTCGATTAATTTACGCAAAATTATTGCATTGTGTTCTAATCAGAGTGACATGTGGTCTGTCAAGTAACTAGTTTTATCTAATATTTATTGTCCATATTCTCCGCACAGATTAATGCCTGTAAATGGCCATTTCCATTTTTATGCTTAGTTTCAATTTGTATTCTTCTAAAATTTTAATGAATCCATTATAAGGGTACTCATTTAAGTTAAAAGTTAAGCAACAAAACGGTCTTATTAGACGTAGGTTGAGTGGAAACAATGTAAAGAATTGAGAGTGACATCATTTTCAATTGAAAAAAGAAAGAAAAAACATCTATTTAAACAAAAACAATTCATCTGTTATATGTTTTTTTTTATAAATAAAGATACTAATATTGAAATATGTAAAGTTGTTGTGACTTTTATAAATATGCAATTTTCAGTTAATGTAAAATAATTTTATTGTTATGAGAGCTATATAGCTCATATAATTTAGTAATTGGTGTCAATAACAATTTATTATACTATAATATCTATTATGCCTTAATATCTTCGATCATAATGAGATGCCAAATAAGACCTTTAAACCAAAAAGGTTTTTAATAACATGGCATTAAGTATGTAGGTAGTTAATGTAAATGTAGTACTGACTGCTGCTACTATTTGTCGAGATTTTCATTTGGGAATGTGTATCTATGGTATATTTGATCGAAGGTTAAATATTTTTTCTAAGCAAATATTACATTACTTTTGCACAAATGTAAGTTTAAAGCACAATAAGATATCGATTATTTGATATATTAACAATGTTTATATGTAACAACAATTAATTGTTTCTCCACATGTTTAACACATTATTTTTTGTTGTGGTTAATTATAAAGTATGATTTTAGAACTCGGAGTAATGTTACTTGCGTACAAGTACATATTTCAAAATATTCTCAGTATACATTTTAATCACGCAATTAACTCAAAGAAGTACATATGCGGTTGGGTCTTTTAGGTACTCAAAAACTTAAAATATTGCGTTTTACTTAGTGATTATGTCTAACAACTGTAGAAAGTTCATTTTTTTATTTGTTTTGTTATTCTGTGAAAGTGCATTTTATATTTTTCATTTATTTTAGACAAGTAAATTCGTTCTGGTGATAGTGATATTTTTGATAATAATATGTCAGATGTGCTTTTGAGCGCTAAACTGTATTTATACAAGGTATTGTCAAAATTATAATTAATTTTTGTGCTGTGGTGTACATTTTTAAAGGATACAAGTAAGAAAGCCAGTTGCAAATGTTTTAAAATACAGTCCACTGTAATGTCAAAAACTAAGCCAGGTTTCTAGCTTTGCCAAACATTCTTAATAGCCAAGCAATAAATACTTTATAGTCTGTTATGGTTTATATTATTAACCCAAAGATCTTTAACACTGCCCCATGTATCAGATTATTTTAATAGTAATTTATTGGAATGTCTACGAAATTCTACATACATTTAAATCTTTTTTTATTCAAAGTAACTAGTAGAAATAGCAATGAAATGTTGATTGTTACCTCTATGTGACGTACGTAGAAAGTTTGGTTCAAGAGACATTTTATATTATTATGATAATGTATACTGCTAATGCGGGTGTATGTAGAAATAAATTTCTCAAACGAGATGTTAAGCATCAAACATATAAGTTGTTTTACATATTGTGAGGTATTTTTATATTTGTGATATGCCAAATTGACACGATAAGTGATTACAAACAAGCACAACTCGACTATGTAAATTATAGACTTGTATTAAAAGTTCGTTATTTTCTTTTCAATAGGCATAGATGTTGTAACTTTGTACGTATGTTTATTATTATTATTAAACTTGTACTACTTATATCGTCTTTTTATTGGCCCGTACATAATAATATTCTACCATAGCCATACGACGCCATCTGGCCACAAACTAAGCAGAGATTGTCCTAAGGGTACTAGAAAACTGATACAAATACTTTATAGAAACACCCAGTTCAAACCAACCATTCGACACAAGACACACTCTCATACAAGCATGCACACATGCATCTACAAACATGCTTACTGCACTTCTTTTTTGTGTATTTTAATGGAATTGTTTACTGTTTCTATGTAAAATTCTATAATATCTGTTTGGGATGGGGCCTGCAGGTCTGTCACACCTCCTTACTAGTGACTCCAGTCTCTCACAAAGTGACTTGGCTTGTCATGTATTGTACCATACTTTGTTATGAGAGAAATCAAAGCAATATTATTATTTAAAAAATCTTTATGCAAATTTTTGACAGCAGGAATCGAACCCGCAACATTTGGCGTAGCAGTCCGTTACAAAAACTACTACGGATTTACGCCGTCATATTAAGCTTATAACAAACTTAATACATATTTACTTTACATGAAAAGCTCAAATTCAAATCTTTATTTCACAAAATTACTGGACATACTCCTAAAACTACGGCATCACCATCAGTCTATTACAATTGCTCGTAATTTATCTTTGAATGCCTCTGGACACCTGTAAATCAAGTGATACAAGCCTGTTGCCACGGTTTTTATACTCTGTTTTTATAGAATTAGAAAAGGGATTGGGCACACTGGCCACTAATTCAATGAAAAAAATAATCGCTAACAGGTACGGTTCTTGGATGTTGTCCTTTTCTTATAAAATCCTTTTTCATACAGTCCTTTCTTAAATTATCTCACGAGGAAGGACATTTTGAGAAAAGGACATGTTGCGCTGAGAGGAATAAAAACATTTTAATATGATTTTACGTTCTTATATTAAAGATGTCTCAAGGAATGTCCATTTTACTTAGCCTAAGTATAAAGTCTAGGAGGTGCATTTGTACTTTCACTTCTATAGGTTTGTTGGTTACAAAGAACCCTGGTACTCCAGCCTTTTCTAAAGTCACTTGCTGATCACTAACCTGCAATAACAAGTGGAGATATAGGTATTAAAAATCAACAAAAGATTAAAATTCAATATGAATAAGCTTCCATACTTTTAAGCTTAAAACTGAATTAGCTGGTGGATATCCTAATTTGAAAACAAACAAGGAAGGAGGATTGGACTGCATTGCTCCTTTCTGTTTATTTCCTGTCTCCTTTCGCCATTTCGAGTATGGTCCATTCAATGGACCATACTCGAAATACCTATGTGGAGGAATGTTATTAGAAGAGCAAAGATTTCTGTAATGATTACAGCAGATATATTGGAGGCAGGATTTTAAGTAGGTAGGTGAGTGAAAAGGGGAGTTCCACAGAGTCAAAGCCCTTATTTTAATTCTCCTTTTTATGAAATACTAGCTGAACCCCGCGGTAGCGCCGCGAGACAAAGTTTGTCTAAAAAAGTAGCCTAAGTTACTCCCCGGATCATCAGCTACCTGCCAGTGAAAGTCCCGTCAAAATCCGTCCAGCCGTTCCAGAGATTACCCGGAACAAACAGACAGACAGACAGACAGACAAAAAAAAATCAACTACATTTTTGGTATGTGTACCGTGTATAAATACCTATGCATTTAGTAAAAAGCGGTTATTTTAATATTACAAACAGACACACCAATTTTATTTATTTGTATAGACTAGCAGACCCACGCAACCCCGTTTGCGCCTCCTGTTGCCCGTAGTGTGATGATTTTCCACCGTTTTTAATACATTATTTATTGATGCTCCGCTCCTATAGGTCTTAGCGTGATGATATATAGCCTATAGATCAATAAATGGGCTATCTAACACTGAAAGAATGTTTCAAATCAGACCAGCGGTTCCTGATATTAGCGCGTTCAAAGAAACAAATTCTTTAGCTTTATAATATTAGAATAGATAAAATTTTAGACAAAAAGCATAGCTTCAGTTGAAAAGAATAATAAATTAAAATCATGAAGATGAAATTTGTTAATGTTTAAATCAAGATAAATCAAGCAATAATAGAGTAGCATTTTATGAAACTCATGGTAATATTTAAAATATTACTCTCCATTATTAGATATTGCTTTAAAATAAAGTGCTATATCTTTAAATTCTTTACAATTTAATGAGGGATGTCACTGTGGTAAAAGATTCCAGATTAAGACACTATTTCACTGGGCCATACAGTGTCTATATATATAAAAGAGGAAGGTGACTGACTGACATACCCAGAGATCTACGCACAGCCCAAACCGCCGAACCTAGAATTCTGAAATTTTGCATGTAGGTTCTTTATATAACGTAAGTGAGCACTAAGAAAAGAATTTGGAAATTCCACCCCTAAGGATGTAAATCAAGGGATGAAAGTCGACGTGAGCGAAGCCGCGTGTAAAAGCTAGTATTAAATATATTAACATAAATAGACCCAAACATTACTTTCTGATCCAGCTGAAGAACTAATTTCATATCTGTCTGTCGCAGTTCTTCTTTATGCCTTTCTGATAAGATAGCCTTTTGTAGATCTTGTTGCTCAGGTGCAGTTGTATTCATCATATTTTGAATTTCCACTGAAATTGTTATAAAGATCATTTTCTGGTTATCACCATAACCTTGAAAAAGATCAGGTATTAGTTCTGATTTTAATCTATCTCTGCGGAGCAGTGGTAGTGTATGCGACTACTGTGCTTGAGGTCTCGGGTTCGATTCCTGGGTCGGAGCAAATGTTTGTATGATCTGCAAATATTTGTTTCGGAGCTTGGGTGTTTCCTATGTATAATATGCATGTATTTACAAAACAAAAACAAGTATTTAAGTATTTATATCAGTTGTCTACCCATAATACAAGCTCTGCTTAGCTTGGGGCTAGATAGCGTTGTGTGGAAGAAAAAAAAATCTTAATTGTCATCATCAAAGTATATAACAGTTCTGTATATAGGCCTCAGAAAGACATTTTGGTCTACTATATCTATAGCACTCTACCCAGATGGGTTGGTATGTTATGTTTGTGTTTAGTTGTCTTTCTTTGTGTAGTACAAATATTATCTAGATACTAATAATGTTGTTAACACCTTTAGTCAGCTTTTACAACACTCATGAGATGAATAGTGATTTTGACACATAACCCTTAACCACATTTTTGATCTTATGACACAAAAGTCATTATTTATGTCTAACCCTTTGAATTGTACCTATATGATACCCAATCGTCATCATCAACAGCCATTAACAGTCCACTGCTGGCTACAGCTAGTCCGTAGTGGGTGCGGACCGCAGCATCGGACATATAGTAGCCTCTACGAGTTTTGAACACGGTGATAGCAAAACCACCCTTGCCAGCCACAAACACTCCAGCCTTCTCTTCCTTTTTAGTTTACTTATATCCGATTTTGTACGAAAAATAAGCTAAATAAATATTTTTTCTAATTTATGAGAGTTTTTAAACACTTACCAGTATGTTTGTTTATGATTTGTTGTCTCTGTTGAAATAAATGTTTTTCCGTGACATGTTGAATTTCCATAAGTCCAATAACTATTTCAAATACAGTTTCATTAAGCAGACAATTAGCCAACCCTGACAGCAGTTCTATTGGCACTCTCATTTGATATTTTCTGCAAAATATTAGATGTGAAAATTGTAGATTAGGTTGCTGTTACTGAGGAATGATTTGTTTCAATGTTGTATTTTTTATATTCGAGTCTACCAAGTGACTCTACCCTGCCTCATGGAAAGCGTAAGCAGATTCCAAGAGTAGTGGTCATCATACTTATTGCGTATGCAGACAATGCAACAATACAGCATGGTGATCCACACTAGGTTGGTCTTCTGTGGAGAGGGCAACACCATTCCAGTCGAGTCGGCCCGTTGGTGCTGAAATCAGCGTGGCTCTACTACCTAAAAAATTGTACTGTAGAGTATCAGTAATTTACTTACGATGGTAATTCTTTGGCCATATCCTGCAGTTGTTCTAATAGAAAATACAATTTCCGCTGTAGAGCTTCAGGTGTCGGTTCACTTAATTCCATTTTAAGGTCGTATTTAGTCTAATGTATAATACAGACAATTATCGTCATCTAAGTTCTTTTTATATAAAGTTACATAATAAAATCTAACTACAGTTTAGCTGTAGTTAAATCCTTTAAAATATTTTTGTGAACTTCGTAAAACTTCGTAAACAAACTTTACACAGCACGTTTAATGTCATTATTGACATTGAAGTAAATAAATGACGTTAGTAGTTTTTTCTTTTCCTCCTATTTTTTACACTCGACAGCAGAAAAAGATTGGATAGCTCAAGAGACAATACTGACACCATAGAGCATATGTAGCTGGAGGGGCAGCCGAACAGGCGGAAAGCGTGATCAGAGTAGAGAGAGAAAGACTGAATTTGGGTAGTGTCTGCATCTCTCACGCACGTTTCTGATTGGTGAACGCACAAACCACTTTGCATGACTGTTTTGTCGGGAAATATACTAACTGATCAGAAGCCCAATCAGAAACTTGCGTGAGATAACATACACTAACCAAACTCAGTCTTTCTCTCTCATCTCTGATCACACTTTCCGCCTGTTTGGCTGCCCCTTCAGCTACAAATGCTCTACGGTGTCAGTATTGTCAAATTTTTCCTATGAGTATATTCCCTGTTTTCCAATTACAAAGCATAGTGCGACTCATTGGCGCACAATGCTGAATTATGCTGAAGCTTAATTGGAACGTGAATTAGTTTTCAAATGCACCAGCAGAGTGCGCTAAGTTCAGTGTTGAAAAAAAAAAATATTCAGAGTTAGCAATAACCTCATTAATTTGTAAGCAAAGTGGTATACATAAAAATTGGTTGAAAACTATTTACGGTTATTTTAATTAATTTGGATTTTGATAATTACATTAACATTTGTTTGATTTGAGTAATTTTTTTAAATGAGTTCTACCTTCATCCATACTTATATTTATTTTTTTAACACAGTTTGAATTAACTTTGATTATTTCGAAAAAACTGCATCGAAACGAAAGCTTTAAAAATTTTTTCAACAATAAATACTAACGAATATATAAATAAAACATTTTGATCAATGCCACCTTAAAGAAAAAACACTTGTTAATTTTTGTCAAGTTGGTATCGATTGCACGCATCACGCAAAAACACTACTTTTGAGAGTGCTCGATTGTGCGAAGCGTTGCTGTAGTTGAATCATTCAAAGTTAAGCATTATGCCGCATAATGCGCTCTAGTGCTGTAATTGGAAAACAGGGATTATTCCTACCTCTATGAATTTTTCTTTTAAACCTAAAACGGTAAAGGTAGGAATCTAAAAACTGACAAGAGTGACAATAAACTACTGACATATTTGTCATATTTGACATTCTTTCACAAAGGCCACAATGAAGAATTGAATTGAATTGAATTGACATTCTTTGTCTTTACAATTGAAAACAAAATATTTTTCTACTGAAAGTCTGACTGTAAAAATAATTATGAATGCTTATTATTGCGCTTTGTTTTTCATACTACAGTATTCTGTGAAACTAAAAGCTGATATATCGAACAACAATCCTGAAAATTGGGATCCGTTAGTATTTTAAACTACAATAAACTAACTCGAAAAATAAAAATTAGAACATGTCACTATTTAAATAATTTCTATTCAAATTTTCAGGTCACACTTAGGGAAAGACCCTGAGCCGAAGAATTGTACTACAATTGTACATACATTTGCTCAATATGCGTCAGATCTTACAAAGTGTTCTATCATGTATGCCAGACCTATCACACTATGTGAGAATTGTTTAAAAGAGTATATGAGTTTCAGTGCACAGTATCAAGAGTTACTGACGACTGTAGTTAATGGAACTTCTTGCAAGTCTATGTTCATATCGCAAGATAGACTAGATGCTGTTTTGGAATATCATGACAATATATTAAGTATTTGGGATAAAGGACATTGCAATGGTAATTCTAACACATTACCTTTGCTTAATATTCCTCTTAGATTGTTGGTCCACTTAATAGACTTTTAATGCTTTTTAGGCTTTAAAACTTGACCATCTTTTTGTTAGATACTAAGTTTTTTCCCTCTGTTGATGTATTGACTATAATGTTTCAAGGTGACCACAACATATTGTAACACAATGTAAAATAGCATAGCTGTCATGCATGTGTGGTGCAGTAAAGTGGGTCTGTGTGTTTCAATGCAGAGTAGTGAAATAATTCATCTAGGCAATAATTATCTAAGATAATAATAATACTTTATTTCAATGGCGGTCACACCATGGCAGCCAAGTGATGCTTCTGCATCTTTGGGCCTCCGGTCTAAGTAAAATAACAGCAGGACTGCTGTCACTTTGTGTTGATTTTCTGTGCGAGGGTAGGGTATATATTATAATACATTTTCTATAACTTAATAAAATATGTTCAATATGCAATAATCCAACATTTTTGTATACAAAAATAAAACTGACCGTACTCTACATATAGATGTAAACTAGGTATATTTATAATTCCAGCCTGTTACAATTGGTCTAATCCAGCAGTACCTATTCTATCAAATGAAACAATACACTTCAACACATTGTATAAAGCAACAAACAATTGTATACAGAAATATACTGCGGAAAATATAAGTGAAGTGTGTGATAAATGTATGCAGGAGTATCTCCAGTTGGATGATTATTATAAGACCCTCAGTGAAGATGCTGTAGGCGTGGACAGCATTTGCATGGATGTTTTTGATTCAGTGTGTATACTTATTTTCCTTATATTTTATAGGGGTATATATTTTACTATTCTATGTTATGTGTCAGCCTTATTATTAATGGCAGTTTAATCACTATCTCACTAGATGGCTACTAACAGTTTATTTAGAACACAAAGATAGGTATCAAATATTAGGTATGATCTAACATTTCGTCAAAGAATCAGTACAATATTGAGGCAATTAATTATAATTATGAATTGACATCAAATGTCACAGATGATGTATAAAATTATTGAACAAAAATTAGGCAGTCTATTATGTAGCTACCAGATTGCCTGGTGCAAGTTTATTTCATATGAATTCTATTATTGCAGTGACCATGTTCATCATTGCAACATACAACCAAAGTACAATACAATGAGAAATAAACTCGCTCTAGGTCTTCTGTACTTCAGCCGTCCAATATCTACTATATTATTGTCAAATATTTTCAGATGAATGCAACAAGATCAACTTGGAGTAAAACTCTTAATTGTTGTAAAATCAGAAGAACACCTGAAGTAATATTTTTATGCTGTGCAGCCATTATATCGGCATTGCCACTATTCTATTACATTATCTTGAGATATTGTGGACCCATCAGAGACTTTCCAAATGTTCTAAAACGTAAGTACTGATAGTATTTATTTTGAAGTTATTCATTATTGAAAGATATCTCTCAACTAAATTGTGTAAAACCGTCTGTTAAGTAAGCTATCTGAGACTTATCTGCTACCGGTGAAAAAGGGGCCTAAGAATGGTAAATATACCATTTACCACAACTTTACATGTGAGTATATAAAAATGAAAATAAAAATAGAGCTTCATTTATTTTTTATTGAAAGTATGGTCTTTATAATAGTAATGCTATCTTAATCAACTGTTAACATAGTATTCTATGCACAAGCCATAAATAAGTGTCGTCAATTAAATTTTCTTTTTTATTTACAGAATCAAGATTCAAGCAAACTATTTTAAGGGCAATAAACAGAAGAATAAACTAAGAGTAAAGACTTTTAATAAAAAACTTTAATGTAACAGTAATTATGTATTAATATTGGACCAAAGAAATAAAGTTTTTGTCAAAATTGCTCATGTTAAATTCTGACATAAGTACAGACTTCAGTTATAAACTACTTTCAAGTAGCTATGGATGGAATTATCTATGTCTAGCTTTCTTATTGTTATTTTTTTTCATGCTATTACTATTATTTGAACTACTGTTTGACATTTTATGCTTTAAAGAGTTTGGTGTCATATCTCCTTTGTTCATAATGTTCATAACGGAGTCTTTGTCTTTTGGTGTTCCGGGTCGGCTGTCTAATCCAACAGCTGTTAACATTTTACTGTCATTATTAAAGGCTTTTTGGAGCATACCGGAAGATGTAGCTATTTTCTGTGTAACACTTTGTTTGGTTTGCGAGTGGCTGATAACTTTTTCAATGCCTCCATTAGTGTGTTGTTTCCCTGAAGGTTTTGATGCAATACTCTCAGTAGATCCATGTATAGTGGTGTGATTCAAGTTTCCCATACTCATTCCAGTGCTTATCTGTGTATCTGATGAATCTTCATTTGTTTGAGATTCTGTCTCACTGTTTCTTTCGGCTGTAATGATAAATTATACTAAATACCATGTAGAAATATAATTTATTTAGATTTAATGAAAATATACTTACTTTTTGCTTCAGCTGGATCCACGAGACCACTAACAGCCTAAAAATCAAAATTACAGAACAAATTAAATGTGCACATGTGACATCAGAATCAAAACAAACAGTTTGTTTACAACTTACAGCCATAGATGTGATACTAGATTTAGAAAAGAGACGCTCAGCTTCTTTAAACTTTCTGTTACGTTTATCTGCTTTTGAATTAGTGCTCTTGTTGGTAGTAAGGTATCTGTCCCATCCTCTAATAATGTTTCCATACAGCTGTGTGTCTTCTAGATATGATCCCTCAAAAGCGTAAATTTGACGTTCTAAGTTGGCTAGTGTTTCCTGAAAAGAAAGACTAGTACAAAAATGGTCCTATTGTGAATTCAATTCAATAAATATAACATTCAAATCTTACTGCGACTTCAGCTTTTCTTTTAACTAACTCTGCCAATTCTGCTCTAGTATCAGCGACTGAGGATTGTTTGGACGCCATATTTCTTTTTGCTTGCACGCTTTGGGTATCGTTTTCGGGGGTTTGTGGTGAAACAACCATGTCGACTGTTGATATAGTCGTAAGTTGTCTCTAAACACCCATAGTTTTTTAAGATAAACACGTGGTATCTGTTTTGTGGTGGATTTAGTCAAGTTAGTGTATGTATTGTGAATATCAATACGGACGCGAATCCTTTAACTTTTTATGCGTAGCGTTTGTCACAATTGTCACAAATTTATAGTAGTGTAGTGACAGACAGGAGCACAGGCACAGATTAAAAATAAAATATAGACAATCTTAAACCATAGAGGCACCGATGAAATATAACAAAACTGCTAAAAGCGGTACAAAATGTATATACGTCGTTTTTTTCTTGTTAAACCATTGCAATATCAGTAAGTCTGAAATCATACATTAAAGTTATCTTCGCTGAAAATCAAAAAGAACCATGAACATACCTGAGCTATCTGGAATCCATTTTTTATTAACATAAAGGTTTTTTTTCCCTTAGAGTATATATTTCTAGAGGGGCAGCAGAACGGGCGAAAAGCGTGATCGGAGTAGAGAGAGAGACTGAGTTTGGATTGTGTCTGTTGTTCTCACGCAAGCTTCTGATTGGTGGACGCATATACAAATTTGCTTGACTGATTTGGTGAGAAATACATATACAGTCTCTCTCTCTGGTGGGGACCAGGTATATTATATATTCTTTAGACTCGAGTATGGCGACGCGTTACCAGTGTTGCAACACCGACAGCCTAACCCGGACTAACTTTTGAAGCTCCGGGTGTTACATATTAAAAACTATTGGAATGCCTGCTCTAAAATTTTGTGACTAAAATAAAGATCAGTTTCTCCTACGCTAGTAAACATCGGTCAGAAATCTGTTTAAAGATTAGGATTTTTATTGCAAAAAGGAATTTCAATTTGTTACATAATTTTTTTCCTCTCATTTTTATTAAATCTATACAAATAAATAAAATTGGAGTGTCTGTTTGTAACACTAAAATAACCGCTTTTTACTAAATGCATAAATACTTGACATTGGCAGAAATAGCTGATCCGAGAGATCCGGCTGGTTGCCATTTCATCAAAAGAAAAAGAAGAATGTGTATTGTCATTGTCAAATGATAAGAAAATGACAGATGACGTTTAGGTAAATTTTTTAACAACAAGTAAAAAAGTTTATCACTAATTATCAGATAAAAACTCTTATTGAATAAAGAATTAACTGATAGGACATCAAGAACTTAAATAATGCAGACAGGGGTCTAACCGGTTTGAGAAGGTGTAAATATTGATTTTAAAATGTCTATTAGCTACATACCGCGAGTAACACAGGTAAGAAATTAGTATCAGCATGTAAATAAATAATGACCATAATATATCAAATACAAAGTAAGCAAACAAAGTTGTTTTGTAACGATAATATTGTGGCCTGTATGTACATTTTAAAGTAAGAAGTGACAGCTTTCTTTTCTTAAATACATTTAAATACATATACTCTTTTTACAGTTGGATTCTCTACAACTAGACAACCAAGTTGAAGAACTATTCAAACAGTTATTTTTAGAAGCTACTAAGTTTATTAAGGTAATAAAATCATTGTTGTTGTGTGTACATTTAAAATTAATTTATCTTTAAAATAGTTGCAACCAATTTGAAGTGTTAAAATTCAGTGTTCTTTCAGCCCACCCTGTTACAGCCGGTGTTGCCAGAACTTGAGCTTCTAATAAGAACATGGATTTTCAAGTATTCAGTTGTAAATCAAAAAAGTACTTTTGGCCATCAAATGCTGTCATTGAAATATAATCCAAAAAATTTTGTTAAAAGTAAACTTTACTGGTACTATGGGTACACTATTGGTTTAAAATACTTGAAAGAAAGAGCAATTTATAGTTTCACATCTAATACTAAAGTTCAAAGTTTTGTTCAAAAGCTAGAAACATTTCAATTAATAGCAGATATATTGAACTTTTGTAGATTTATTCAAACTGGTAAATATCCCTCAGTCATTGATTTCATGTTAGGCCTACATCTGACTGCAGATAATTTGACAAGGGAAGACCTCACCGATTTTTCCTGGACCAGGGAGCTTCTTTGGCATAATTTCATTGTAAGTACTTACAAATTTTGGTATTTATTTTACCAACTTCAATTACATGAAAAAAATAATTAAATGACTTACTTCTATGAGTTTTACAAATGAATCACTTTTTAATGTATGACAAGCTTGTTCATTATGAATTGGAATAGTTATAATGTTTTTATTTACTAGACTGCATTCAAAATATAATATTATTTTTGATTGATTATTTATGTATATATAGTACTGTAGAGGTACGGGTATCACATCCCTCCAACATAAAGGGAGGATCCTCCGACCAGGCGAGGCGATCATGCCTGGCGAGCCACTGCTTAACGGTTGATGTAAGGATGTTATATACAGGGTGTAACCAGACGTCTACCGAAAACGAAAGAGGTAGCTTCAGCACCTCAAAACCTATTAAATAAAACAAACAGTTGCCCTTAAAAACAATTGTAGCCGGAAAAAACAATGTGTCAAGATTTTTATTCATTTCAGAAGCCAGCAATGTATTGCGCGCACCGTGATCTAAGTGAATGATTATTTATTACAATTTAAGTACCTACGCGTCGGTACAGTTGCTTATGCTTACTAACGAAAGTAGGTAGTGACTTTATACTCTACGTACCTAATTCTGCGGTAGCCTCGGTCGAACCAGAAATGGCATCAACTGTTAGTTTTTAATTACCAGAGAAAACTAGGTTCGGATACAGAACGTGTGTACTTACATAAAACACAATAATAGAAATGTCGGCTCAACTTTAGAATCTATACAATCGATTTGAGAGTTGAAAATTTTATGTTTGATAGTTCTTGTTTTTGTTAGTCTACTCCTAAAATTTCAACTTGCGGAAATACATAGTTTTTGAGATATTAATTTTTGAAATTTTTAACAAAATACGTGAAAATAATTTTGACAACGTCTCGGCGTTTTGTTATTCGTTACGTTATTCGTTTTAAACTTTTTCGAACTCTCAAAATTGTTTTTGTCTAATTTTTTTCCATTTTAATTTAGTTTTTATTGTAATACATACCGTAATATAAAAAAAAATACTTTTCGAGTATTTTTTATCACAATTACGTATTAAGATTCACTTTTAATAAAGGACATATTTTCTTTATAAAAGGAGAAACAAAACGCAACACTAATGACGCGACGTCATTTTGTAAGTGACAGGTTAAAGTTGGATTCCAATTCAGTAAATCTGTAGGTTATGTTAGAGTTGTGATCACACAAAAGAAAAAGCAGGAACCGCAACCCACCAATGTTTTTGTTAGTCTACTCTGTCGGTTAGGTTAGGTTAGACTTGTGATCACACAAAAGAAAAAATGAGGAGCCGCAATCCTCCAATGTTTTTGTAAGTCTACTCTGTCGGTTAGGTTAGGTTAGACTTGTGATCACACAAAAGAAAAATGAGGAACCGCAATCCTCCAATGTTTTTGTAAGTCTACTCTGTCGGTTAGGTTAGGTTAGACTTGTGATCACAAACCTGAGGCGGCTGGTGGCAGACTATTTGCAGGAGCGTACCGTCGTGTACGAGGATCGAGATGGCGCCTTGAGACGGCGACCCATGTCGTGCGGCGTTCCGCAGGGGTCTGTCCTTGGACCACTCCTGTGGAACGTGGGATACGACTGGGTCCTACGAGGTCGTCTCCCCCCCGGGCTGGGCGTAATTTGTTACGCCGATGACACGCTTGTCACAGCCCGGGGGGCGAACTTCCAGGAGGCGGCGCGCCTGGCCACCATTGGTGTTTCTCTGGTGGTCGGGCGCATCGAGGCGCTGGGCTTACGGGTGGCCCTGGACAAGACGGAGGCCCTGTTATTCCATGGGCCCCGTCGTGGGCCGCCCCCCGGCGCCTCCATAGTGGTCAACTCGGTCCTCGTACCGGTTCGGGCCCAGATGAGGTATCTGGGCCTGATCCTCGACGGTAGGTGGCTCTTCGACGAGCACTTCCGACAGCTTGGTCCCAAGCTGGTCGGCGCTGCCTCTGCCCTTGGGCGACTTTTGCCCAACTTGGGCGGAGCCAGCGTCGCAACGCGACTCCTCTACACGGGGGTGGTCCGGTCGATGGCGCTGTATGGGGCACCGGTGTGGGTGGCGGCTCTGACCGCCCTCAATAAGGCCCGCCTCTGGCGGCCTCAGAGGGTATTGGCGGTCAGAGCCATCCGCGGATACCGCACGGTGTCCACCGAGGCGGCGTGCGCCTTGGCCGGAACACCTCCGTGGGATTTGGAGGCGGAAGTGCTCGCCGAAGTTTATCGACGGGTGGCTGAATTCCGGGCGGAGAGAGGCATTCGCCCTCCGCCCGAAGAGGTACGCGAGTGGCGTGAAGCCGCCCGTCGAGCCACGATGGCTCGCTGGTCGTTCCGGCTGGAGACTCCACGCGCTGGCTTTGCCGCCGTGGAGGCTCTCCAGCCGGTCATCCTCGAGTGGGCAGGGCGGCAGCACGGGACCCTTTCCTTCCGACTGACGCAGGTTCTTTCCGGGCACGGATGCTTCGGAAAGTACCTGCACTCGGTCGCCAGGAGGGAACTGAGTCCCGCCTGCCACCACTGCGACTGCAGTGAGGACTCGGCCCAGCATACGCTGGCGATTTGCCCCGCATGGGCGTCGCAGCGTCGGGCCCTCACTGCAGTCATCGGAGGAGATCTGTCGCTACCGGCCGTCATATGCTCCATGGCCGGTAGCGACAGCAGTTTTACCGCGGTCGCAGCCTTCTGCGAAGACGTAATTTCGCGGAAGGAGGCGGCGGAGAAGGCCCGGGAGGATGATATCCACTCGGACCCGATCCGTCGCCGGCGAACCGGGCGGCGGAGGCGCGCATACCAGCGCCTCATGCCGCCCTGAGTGTGGCCGCGGATGGTGGGGACGGGTTTTCCCCTCCATCCGCTTTAGTGGTCACCCGCGAGGGGGCGACGTTACTCGTGTGCCGTACGTCGCCCAAATTGAGAGTCTACCAGCAGACGGTGCCCGCTTCTGTGCGGGCAAGCGCTGGGAGGGGTCCGGATGTGTTAATAACAGCAGTTCCCGGATCCCTCCCGTCTCAGGCGCAGAGTGGCACACCGTGTGGTTTTAGTCGGTTCGATTCCGACACACCGCCCCGCCGCAAACCCCGGCGGGGTGACGGCCCGAGGGGGTTTCCACACGTTAAAAAAAAAAAAAAAAAAAAAAAAAAAAAAAAAAAAAAAAAAAAAGACTTGTGATCACACAAAAGAAAAATGAGGAACCGAAACCCTCCAATGTTTTTGTTAGTCTACTCTGTAGATCGGGTTAAAAAAAAAAGGTAGACTTGTGATCGCACAACAAAAAAGAAGGAGCCGCAACGCCCCCATTCGGGATTCCCCTCTAAAAAGGGAAACCACAAGTTAGAGCCCCTCCCCAAAATCTATTGGATATATTGTGAAATGCATCCTAACCTTAAAAATTTTCAAAAATTCATATAAAAAAAACTATGAGGAATCGCAACCCCCCCTTCAAGGGGGGGTATCTGGCCCCCTTCCCCACCCCTCCCCCTTCACCCCACCTCCGAAATCGATTGTATGTATTCTAAAGTCCTTCCGAAATGTCAACCAAGCAAAACAATGAAGTTATTTACGTGTTTAAAATCACTAAATACGTTTATATTGTAATAATTACGCACGTATCGCGTCACGTGTGTCTCGCTCATCGCAGTCACAGCGGGCGCGCCGCACTGGCGACGTTTGATTAAATATTATTATTGCAACGACTTCAAACACATTTAGGTTTATGGTTAAAATGCCTTATTATACTTGATTGTAATTATAGTAAAATCATAGTATTTCGGCAAAGTTTTGGGTAAACTGAGTAGCAGAGTGATACCTACCTACTTAACAAAGTTTTTCAATTATACATTCAATTTTATTTTACGAATCTGTTTTTTAAGGCCTTCTCGTTGTGATCAAATTGCGATTTTTAATTTTCAAATACGATACACCCGATTCAAGTTGATCAAACACAAAATACGTACCTACTAATGTTTTCCGATACTGATACCTACTGTTTTATTATTAGTTACTTTTAAGTTTAAGTAATCAACTGGTAACTACTACAGAACTTAATTTACGTATTTCATACATACATAATGCTTAATGTTGCATACACGAACACACTATTTATTAAATTCACTTTTAAACTTTTTAACCTTCACTTCATAAATCCACAGGAGTTGATCGGGAGACTGTTTACACTGTCAGTTTAGTATTCCTCATTGAGCACATACGTTCGTTGCGATGGTTGAACAGTCTTATTCTTGTAAACAGTGTTAGTATCACAGACATGCACTTAACGAAGTCATAATTGAAACTGACCGACTCACTGGTCATGACCCCTCCCGCACCGCGCCCCGCGGCCGGAGCTTTGATGCGCCGCGCCGCTGCGCCGATGCGCTCGCGGTGGCGAAATCAACACTTGTAGTCGGGTATGCATGTATGTCTTATTTGTATTATCAGTAGGTACAGCGAAAATGAAGCGGGTCGAGGGGAGACATGCGCGCGCACGTCCGCCCGCGGTCAATGCACCGCGCTAGCGCACGGTACGTTGACCTCCCAGCCAGCTGAGTGATATTAAAATACATTACTGATTTATTAGTTTAATTTGTTTTTTGGTTTTCTAAATGAGATAATTATGTAGTTAAGGTCCTATTATGTTGTACTATGTGTATGTAACCAGAAAAAAACAAAAAAGAACTTAGACAAGTTAACATATTTTTTGCGTTTTTTTTTCGCTAAACCTATTCAGTATCATGGTCTGAATGCAACCCCCAAGTTTTCGGGAGCAGTCTTTTTACACCCTGTATATGATAATTGGCGCGAGAACTTCTATTGCGCGATGCAGGATTGATAGTTTCTTCGTTCACTACATTACTCCTTTGTTTGGTGTGAATCCTGTTTGTGTTGTATGTGGAGGTTGCCACAGTACATAGTAGTCATAATGGTTACTTACAAGGTAATTAAATAGTCAATGTCACATTACTAATCATCATCATCATCATCATCATCATCGCAGCCTCTAGTTTGCCCTTCTTGAGACGTAGGCCTCCTCTCCCAATTTCCATTTCTCCCGATCCCGTGCTATCGCCATCCAGTTCAGTCCCGCTCGTCCCCATATTACGTCGACCCATCTTTTTGGTGGTCTTCCTCTGCCTCCGGTGTTTGCACGGGGCCCCACTCAATCACTCTTCGAGCCCACCGGCTGTAGTCCAGTCTAGCAATGTGTCCTGCCCATCTCCATTTCCAGCGGTCGTTTTCTTGAATGACATCTACGACTTTAGTCTTTTCTCTTATCCACTTATTTCTCCTTCTGTGCATTTGAGTTAGCCAAGCTTCAACTGCTCCATTGCTCTCTGTGCTACTCATAGTTTCTCAGCAGATTTTTCGGTCAACGTCCTAGTTTCCATAGCATATGTGAATACAGGCAGGACACATTGGTTAAATACCCTGGTTTTCAGAAAGCCTTTAACCTTCAACATTACTAATGTAACTGTTTAATTTACAGGAGCTGATTGGAACAACAATAGCTTTGATAAATATTTTTGGATTGAAGAGTAAGCTTTCTAGCATGTTGAAGTATGTGTGGTGGCGTAAACACGAGAGATCATCTGTTGCCAGTAGTAAAGCCACTATGACAATAAACACTGTGTGTGCCAGTTGTGGCAATCATCCAGTTCTGCCACACACTATGGGTTGCAGCCATATTTTTTGTTACTATTGTTTATCGGTAAGTGAATTAATGCTTTTGAGATGGATGTTGAAAAGTATTGTACACACTTTTTTTTATATCTATGAGACTGTCAGTGACTTTATTCGGCCTCATGGAAAGCATGAGCAGAATCTAAGAGTTGTGGTCACCATACTTATTGTGATTGCAGACAATGCTGCATGGTGATCCACACTATGACGGCCTATTGACATACTTCTGCATCAGTGCTGTATTATGTAGAGACATGTGGCCTCAGTGGAGTGACATTCCGAGGGTTTTCCTTATCTACAGAAAGGAAAGATGTGCTAGCCTTACCTTGAATTTTGCGACTTAAAGTAATCTCACTTATTCAATGAGAAGAGCAACGAAATAATTGCTAATCACTGGTTTTCTAATAAGGTATTTTTTTTCAGGCCAATAAGATAGCAGATCAAGACTTTGCTTGTCCAAAATGCTATTGTAATGGAAAGGAAATCAACAAATTTATTATAAGTTAGCATTTCAAGTAATTTTTCAAATTGTTGGTTAATGGGTAATTTTGGTTCTGTGATATTATATTTCGATATTATATTTTCGAAGCATCTAACACACAACGCCATCTAGTCCCAAACTAAGCAGAGCTTGTATTATGGGTACTAGATAACTGATATAAATATATATGTATACTTTTTTTTGTATATACATACATACATATTCTACATTGGAAACACCCAAACTCCGAAACAAATATTTGCTGATCATACAAACAATGTGTCCGCGTCCGTCATACAAACCAGGAGTCGAACCCTAGACCTCATGAACAGCAGTCGAACCCTAGACCTCATGAACAGCAGTCGCGTACGCTACTACTGCGCCAAGGAGGCAGTCATATTTATATATACACATGTTTCTATAAATTATTTTAGTAATAATAATTAAGTGTTACATTGTTTTGTAAATTGAATAAAAATGCTAATACTATTTTATGTATTGTTTTATTTAATAATAAACATAATTATTAATGTATTTGCTTAGTCACATCAGTCACTCTGTCTGTCATTATAATTTAATTATTTCTACAGTATATGCAAATAATTTTGACTTAACTGCCCTAAAAATCATTAACAATAATAAAAAGTAATTGTCAAAGAATTTGATTTCTACAAATTGAAATTAAATTGTCGATGGCACTTAATCTTCTTGTATCTTTAGAACAGCGAAGAATAATAATGAAATGATTTTATTTATTTTAATGATAGACATTCGTCGGCCTTGGACATAAATAATTAATTATAATTTTTACAAATGTGATGATAATAATTATTCTATAACTAAAGCCTCCCTAAACAATCGTACTGTATAGAATCTCGTTTCACGATCCCTAAAAAGGATTTGACAAAATTTTACATAACCTACAATATTTATAACTCAACATTATTGCAGCATATTATGTATATATTTACTTAAGAATCTAAAACATCCATCCAATATGATACGAATTTCCTTTATATCTGAAAGGTATTTGGTGTATTTACATTAAATTGCGACACACCTACCAGTCGTCCCAATAAGGCTGGACTTCCGACCGAATCGAGTCCGTTTCGATAGTATATTTACAATCGAGGGCTGCCTACGAACAATTAGGGCTCTAGGCCTTGACTGGTGGTCTAACTAAATAAGGTATGTATTTTAGAACAAGACGTGGTGCCGTTCTGAATAAATTAATCATCTAATTTTTACCACGGGGAATACTGTCATTAACTACTAAATTTTCGAAATAGTTTTACTTACGGAAGAAAAACTGTTTCGAATAAAATACGCAGAAAATTTTATACTTCAATGTGTCAATGAGTAACTACTATATTTTAAACGTAATTGTGCGATAAAAAATGTCCAGTTTTATCTAATGATGATTGTCTTTGCTGTTGTGTACATCGGCGTGGAAACCTGTCTCCCAATCAGCGACGTAGTTCACGGTACGCACGGAGCCGTCCGGTTCCACCAGAGAATACTGACCTGTGTTAATCAAAGTCAATATATTTAATACATAGCGTCTTCAAATGCGTGCATTTTACGCATCCTTTGGAATTAATTAGAATTGTGCAGTTTGTTTCAGCTGTATTTTATCCTATGGGAGAATTTAATAGGGTTGCATAGAATACAAGTACAATTTTAACAAAAATAAAAGCGACTTCAAGGTTCGACTCGATTTCTCTTGGATGCCATCATCAGATATTAATGTCCTTATTATGGTACCACCGTTGGGATATCTCCTCTCCATTAAAAAAAGAATCATCAAAATCGGTTCATAAACAACGAAGTTATCCCCGAACACACATAAAAAAAAAATATACGGTCGAATTGAGAAACCTCCTCCTTTTTTTGAAATCGGTTAAAAAAGCACACATGCCTTAAATTATAGAATAACTAGCTTTTGGCTGCGATTCCGCCCGCGTTTACCTAAACAGTTAGTAAAGAGTAGCCTGTGTCTTTCCTCAAGAATAAAAGTATCTCCAAAAAAAAAAATATAGAAAACAGTGCAGTGGTTAAGCCGTGAAAGCGTATTAGAAAGGCAGTTACTTTCGAGTAGTGATGGTATGAATTTCTTTATTGTTGTTACCTTTAACGACTTCTCCGTCTCTCTCCTCCTTCTGCTGTTTAATATCTCCGGTGTGGGGGTCGTTGACACTGTATTCGTAAGCATAGCGCGGGTTGGCGTCCTGCAAGAAGGGTTATCATAATTTAGATGGTGCCGTGAGAATGTCAGCCGCTATAAAGGTCGCACCGCAATTGAATGAACTTTACCACCCATTAACTAGGTTGGGTACCTACTAATAATAATAGAGAACCTAGTCTAAAGTCCTGATTATTAAGCCTATTCATCTACTTTTAGTTTTGTTATTTCTAGTTATTGTGTGGTAATGGAATTAGAATCCTAGTCAATTCACTTAACACCAGATTTTAGTTTATACCTACTATCTGAACCCCGCGGTGTTACTAGCGTTATAACACAAACGTGTGTAAAGCCGCGGGGCGAAGCTAGCCTTACAAAAGTACATAACCTAAATTATTCCTTACATCATCAGTTACCTGCCAGTGAAAGTCGCGTCAAAATCGGTCCTGATCGACTATGTATAGGAATGAAAAAAAAATTACAAGTACAAGTAGGTACTATAATGCATTATTTGACAGATTTGATAAGAAATTGAAGGAGATACAACTCGATTTGTCCAAACGAAGGTGTTGTTATACTACGACAATGCACCAGTGCATTCATCTCTAAAGGGCGTCACACACAACGAAGATAGTAGGTATATATTTTAACGTCTAATATAAAAATATATTATCTTAAAGGACCACACACAGCATAGATACGATAATATATCTCTACTGCATCATTCTATCAGAAGGCGTTTTGCGAGTCGGAGGTTGCGTTTCTTTGGATGTTTAGTTCTTGCGATGAAACGGATACAAACTGGCTGTTGTTAGACTTACTTGACAGCTCGTCTGGTGACGAATGGGACAGTGAATTCGATCATTAAGTTGCATCAAGAAGTAAAAATCGTAAAATCTTGGTAGAGGACCACATAAGAACCAAAAAAACATCGAGGTCAATGTAATCTTTACCATGAACTAACTGAAAGTAAATTTACCATGTACCTAGGTACTTTAGAAATACCATAGAAATATAACATTTTTTTAATAAATACGGACAAAGTCACGATCAAATGCTAATCTATACAAATAAATAAAATTGGAGTGTCTGTTTGTAATATTAAAATAACCGCTTTTTACTAAATGCATATGTATGTATACACGGTACATATACGAAAAATGTAGTTAAAAATTTTTTTGTCTGTCTGTCTGTCTGTCTTTCTGTCTGTCTGTTTGTAACACCGCGGGGTTCAGCTAGTATATACTATTACCGTGGGAGAGCCGCGCTTCGGCATGAATGGGCCGGCTCGACCGCAGTGATACCACGGCCTCACAGAAAACCGGTGTGAAATAGCGCTTGCGCTGTGTTTCACCGAGTGAGTGAGGATACCGGAGGCTCATACCCCAACCCCTCCCCACATCCCATTCCCCATCCCCCAAAGGTCGGCAACGCACTTGTGACGCTTCTGGTGTTGCGGGTGTCTATGGGCGGCGGTAATTGCTTACCATCAGGTGATACGTCTGCTCGTTTGCCACCTATACCATAAAAAAAAAACAAAAACTAGCTGAACCCCGCGGTGTTACCCGCGGTTCTTGTTGAACCGCGGAAGTCGGGACGAAATCACGTTCGAGTATTTTTTGAAAAGCAAGGGTGAAAGTGATTGGTATTTGCCAGTGTACGACAATTTTGTGCATCAATAACTATCATAAAAAATGCAAATCAATTAAACGGAACGGTCGGACGGACTCGGAATAAATATGATAAAAAAAATGTGTTCTGTTCTGATGGATAAATAATTCAGTTTTTTGTGAATGAGTTCCGTTATTTTTCTCGTATTAAGCGCACGCTTTAACTTGTGTTCTTTCACGAAAGCATGTGAAATGCAGTGAAAATAAGATTAAACGAATAAACATATTCACCAGTCGTCATCAATAAAATTTACTTTTTCTGGATCCGTATCAATTTGATATACCTAAGGAAGCAGTGAGACGACAAAGCACAAAGCACTACTGACTTACTGAGTGAGAGTGGGCGAGATTCAATCGGACGAGTTCGCACTAATTGTTATGTAACAGAATGCAACAGACTTAACTGTCTGCCGAAGTTTGGTACTCTGGTTCTGGTTTGATATTAAAATATTCGATAACAGGTGTTAATTCTTAAAAATATATGGAATGAAAATAATTTGATATATTGAATATTACGTCCCATTGTGAGATTAGTCTAAGATAAAGGAGGCAGTTTCTGTTACAGTAACTTCATGTAACTAATTAGTACCTATTTTTTATGCTATTTGAGGATGAAGGTAGCTGAGCTGACTGTGTCTTAACAATTAATAATAATAAAGTCTTATTTAAGTTTAATAACTTTTACTGCTCTGTATTAACAAAGTACTCCCAATATTGTAGTAGATGCAAGGGCTTACGCTAAAGGTGACAGCCAGACCAGTCTTCCCTTTAAACCAGAACAAATGTTAGGGTATTTTTAAGAATCGATTTGTACAAGTCATCAAACGATTTCGCAAAATTTTGTTTAAAAACATACACCGTTTTACAGCTAGAAAAACTATTTGCAAGGAAAAAGGCGGAGTGGTAAGCACACAGTAAAGGAGAAATTCCTTTGTTCTGTGGGTAAGCAGCAGTAATAAATTGTCACTGGTCTGCTTACGGCAGTAGGTATATTTATATTCTGCCTAGTTTAGAATTACATGGCGGCGTGTGAGACGTGTAATCGTGGTTAATTTCCTGATTAGTCCAACAAAAGTAAAGATAAATGTTGATGCCAACATTGATTGTGATATCAAATACGTGTGTCGTGAACACCAATTTTATACTTCACTCACTGAATGCAAATAAGGTCTAAGTCAAAGTATTTCTGCAAGAAGGTATCGTCTTATCTTTTTTTAGTTATTCATGATATTTATTGCATTAACGTTTTCGTAAGTAGGTGCATTATGTATATATTATCTGCGACTGTGTACAACGAATGAATGTCTTACGCAATTATATAATATCTAGATTAAGTAAGTGACTAAGTTTGTACCTATCTGAACTAAATTTTCTGTCCCAGTCTTGTTAATACCGTGCCTTCACTTGTTTCTAGGTCCGGCTAGGTAAAGAATTTTCTCAGGAACTGAATAAATTATGTAAATCAATAAGAATTGAAAGTAAATTGATTAAGCTTTATTATCTTATTTGTGGAGCATTAGTTACTTAGAGAGAGTGTCATTAACGTAGTGTTTAAACCTAAATATCTAGAGATTGGTATCCGCGCTGCGTGGGAAATATACTAAAGAAGTTTGTATGTTTGCTAAAAAAGTTACATTAATTTATACCATAAATTCTAAATTTATCCTACAAATTAATGTAACTTTTTTAGCACACCTCATAAGTGGGCGAGATGTTACCTAGCTCTAGTGCTTTATAAAACTATATCACTGTCTTTTTTTTGATAAAATTAGTTTTTTTTTAATTGACTGCGTAAATATATATCTTTCAAAGGTGACCTTGAACGCACAAAATGTTGTTTATAAGCATGCTATTAACCGAAATTCGTGTCTCTAGTACATTTCTATTGAATATCGGTAACCTAGTATCTCACTGTTACTACCCTTAGAACAGTCCAAGTGCAATTACAGTAAAGCAATCATTAGGTTAGATTGATATCATAAAGATATAACATAGCTTTTTGAATTGGTCAGTAGTTAGTAAATACAAGTATAGTTCAGTATTCATATTGATTTATAGGGAGTGTTATTAACGAAGATCAATTGAGATAAATTTACTTCTATGAGTTAACTGCTTCTAAATGAAATAAGACAGAAGTTAATCTTAATATTTAGATAAAGTTATGTTAATACATGTACAGTTGAGTTACTTCGATTATTCGTCACATAATTACGACATCGCAGATATAAATTCGTAACTCACTTTATCTATCAATCTCAATACGTCAATTAAAGTTGACATTTAAGTTTTAAACACAACTCAAATTTCTAGCGGGGTTTGAGGACCATTACACAAGTGTTACATATTATATATGATCACCTAAACATATGACAGTTTGATACATTTGAACTACCTATAGTATCGGTCAAGATTTTGATGTTGCTGGACCGGTCATGCATCGAACTCGACAGCCAATCAACCAGTTACGTGATTGACTTAGTTGTAGGGACATGTAGTAACTTATGGCATATCACCTATGCCGCAACATCCTACCAGTCAGTTATTTGATACAGTAACTTGAAGCGTACTTGCATTTATCACACGATATCTTTGTGAAATAATCAAGTCATCGCAATTTGAATAATAAATTATGAGCTGTATTAGTTTATGATAATTATGAGAGTGGATAGACACCCAAGTCGGCATTAAATTATATATAAGCAGTCATCGATGTCGTAATTCACTTAAAATTATGAGATAAGCTAGTATAAATTTTAAAAAGTGAGCAAATGGTAGACTTAATATGGTAATAATAGAATATGGTCTTGACCAATAATAAGTAAAGTTTTTAAGATTTAAGCAGATACCTAATGTAACTTGAATTTTTCATAAGATAAAAAAATTACTTGCAAAAAATTTTGACATTGATAAAACAATTTATATTTCCATTTTGTTGAATCTTCTACTGTTATTGTGATTCAATTTTTCTTGTATTATTGTCACCCAAAATTAACTGAAATATATTTTAAAGTAATTCGAGATTCGTAGTAAAAAGTATCGCCAGTAACTTAACCTATTTAAATAGTACGATAACAAAGGGTACTTACGTAATTCTCCAAAAATTCCCTGTGCACATTTTTGACGGCTATTGGTGTGTGGGCAATCTTAGCAACTGGAGCTGCGGCTTGTGCAGAATAATGGGTTATTGACGGCGCTGAATAGTGCCTTACGGCTGGTGCAGAATATTGAGTAACTGCCGGAGAAGAGTATTTGGATACTGAAGCTTCGGAATGCTGAACCACTGCTGGTGCTGCATAATGTGACACTGTTGGTGCGGAGTACTGAGCTTGAACCCTTTCTTGGGCGGCTGCTTGTGAAGAGTACTGAGCAACATTGGCACTTTCATACTGTGACACGGCAGGCAAGAAATACTGTGATGAATCTACTGAAGAAGATCCTTGTGAGAGCGAAGACGTTGCGTACTGCGAGACCGCAGGAGCTACCTGAGCCACTTGTTGGTATTGAACTACAGCTGGTGCTGCACCGGTGGAATATTGTACAGGTGCTAAGTATTGAGAAGGTTGCTGAGAAGGTTGTTGTACTTTCAAGGCATCTGCCGTCGCGTAGCCAGCAGACGGGGCGGCATAAACCTGCGATACTACGGGTCCCACATGCACATGGTTATTGGAGTTCAGCGAAGCCTTTGCAAGTGATCCACTGTACGTTGAATGTTGAATAAAGTTTTGTGAAGCATATGAAGTTTTAGCCGGAGATAAGGCGAATTTTGCTCTGAGAGGAGCCGCGGTCACTTTAGCGATGATTGGTGCTTGAGCATATGTTGCTGAAGGAGTTATTGTTCTACCGTTTGTTGCAGCTGATGATAGTCCGGCCGAGGTTGCATAGCCATGTACTTCCTTGATGCGGTATTCTTGGGCAGTCGCGTAATTTGATGCGCCCGATGAGGTTTGGTAAGAGGCAGCAGGCTGTGCTGCGTAGATGATTTTTGGAGCAGCAGATTGGTAACTGATGCCCGTTGAATATCCAGCTTGACTAGAATATTGATATGCAGGTGCTTGAATGTATGATTGAGAAACGACAGGAGCTGATACAGTTTTGATTCCGGCAGTGGTTAATTGTACGGAAGGAGCAGAATATGAATAACCATGGTCACAGTCAGTCACTTTTTGTACTTGGCTTAGATGGTAGTTCAAATCAGGATCGTGATAAGCGAGTGCCAGTTGTATGCAAAGCGTTAAAAAGATTACCTGAAATAAGAAAAAGAAATAACACAATAAATTCTTTTCACTTTACATTAAGTTTAAAGTATTATAATTAATTTATTTGTTATAAAACAAATTACTTAATAAACAAACATCGCTCACCGGCTTCATTTTAAAGTTCGTGTGCACTAGACAAACAATGTTATTGTAATGAATAAAATTTCGGTAATATTTATATTATAATGCTGAAAGCAGGTAGTGTATTTGCCAAACTTAAGCGTAAATCGAAATGAGAGCAAAATGGGTACGCAAAGTCTTATATAGCGATCTCATATGTGTAAGAACGGGTCACACTTTTTCACATTCGCCGTCACAGTGAGTAAAGGCAGCAACTCAGTGGGCGCGGCGCGTGTGGGTAACGTATGGCGTATTCAGTATGCTACTTTAAATAACTGTCCAGTTAACTAAATCGATTTGGTTAGCGATACGTAAATATAAACAAATATAGTTCAAGTTACCGATTGATCGAGTTGATTTTGTGAGCTCGGATTCTGCAATCGTTTATCGTCTCTTTGTTATGCTTCTACGCTGAGCGTCCGGGTTCGATTAATTATTATCTAGCGGAATTATTTAGGTGCTTACTGTTTAAATTAGAATATAAACTTCGCATTACTGGTGGACTGAGTTTCAGTAGAGTAGTTATCATCAAGTTGTTACAAAAAAAGACAGTTATACGTACAGTAAAAACTACTTTATAAGACGGTTGAAGAGACGACTGGTATTGACTGTTTACAATATTGAAATCAATTACCCTGCAGCTAACCTTTCGTGACGGTAACAAAACATGAAACGTATGAAGTTATAAAGTTCTACAAGTTGGACACTATAAATCTGAGATTAAAGCGATCTTGATTAAGTACAGTCAGCTACAAAAGTTCCATAGCGCAATTTAATTTACTAGACATCTGAATAAAATATAATAATGATATAAATAAATAATTACCGCAACTAGAAGATTATAGATTTAACTGCATATAATTTTATGATAAATGCCAATCTACCTTAATGTTCTTATTCTGTAGATGAATAGCAAGCGGTACAATGTCTGGCAGCTTACAACAATTTTTTTCTTAAGATGCCATTTTACAAGATATTGTTTATCTCAAACCTAAGTTAAATATTTTAACGCCTAGTAATTCGTTTATTTCGATCTAACACTTTATAATTATACTATAGATTAAATAACTATAAATTAAACATATCAAACTAAAAATTAAGTAATAAATAAATTAACCATATTAATATAATTATTTAGTTTATTCATCTTCAAATTCTTTTTTAAGGAGAGGCTTATGCCAAGCAATGGATTATTAAGGCTGTTGATGTACATAAATTGTACTTTTTTAATTTTATTTCTTTTTTTACAATTTATTTATTCATTTACAATGTCGAATGTCAGAATATACACGAATAAAAATAGAGTGGTACAATGGGCGGACTTAACGCAGACTGCGATCTCTTCCAGGCAACCTTAAGATGAACTATACCATGTAATGTGTAGTTTGAGGTGCAAGTTACAAATCACGCACGAAACTAATATTACCTTAACTTATTATTATAAGTAGTTTTATTTTAAAAGCGCCATGATATTATAATTAATTTATATTTTATATTTTGTGTTCCTTCCTTAAATATTTTATTTTAATTTTCTTATTATTAATTTTTATTTTATGTTTGTTGTTGCTTAATTCCAATGTTTCCATGTTAATTAATGGATTTGGTTTTACCGTTTCAATTAAGTATAAAATAAATAAATACGTCTTTTTTGTAAATACATAAACATTATTCATATACACAAAAAACACCTAAACAGCAATGCAAATGTTTACAGATCATACAAACATTTCTTTCGAACCGGGAGTTGAACCCGTTGTTACATCAGCCCATCAGTCTCAAAAGCTACCACTGCGCCATCGAGGCAGTCTAATATATGCAGTGCACTATTGTAGCTGACTGTACCGCTTACGTTTCTCTGACTCTGGTATCAATTCAAGTTTGAATTCAAACCTTACTTTGGAATAAGTTGTTTTGGTAACCAATTTACACACAAATAGAATAATTCCATTTCTATTCACAATTTAGGAAGATAAGTTTGTAGCTGATCCCGAGATAGGAATGGTTAAACATGGTGTCCTGGGAGGTGGATAGCTTGAGGTCCTGAAGTCAAATGGTCCAAGTCCTTCCAGAGTCGGACGTATGAGACCAGTCGTTGGGGACGATTTTAGTATAATTACCACATATTCTTGCCTTCTGCATCCAAACAATAGTTCAGAATATTCATCCTTCAGCACTTATAAAGTTTAAGTATTATTTGATTACACGACATGACATAATATCAGTGCGTGATAAAGTGGTTGATTTATCCTTCAGCTGCATTTTCATGTGATTTATTTAGAAAATGAATGATTTAAGCAACCTATGAAAAGTTACTGGTACCAGAACTTCTCCCGATAGTAGACTGAAACTCACTGACTGTCTACGAAATGAAATAGGTTACATTCAAATTTGTAGCAATTTATTACTTTTGATATTTAATCTTTGTACAGTAAACCTGTTTCAAAATAGATACAGTTCACTCGAAAGCTAGTTGTAATATTCGTATTCTGAATTAAATCGTGTACAAAACCAATGTTTTATTAGTACCGAGTAATCCTAACATCGTCAATTGTGTCTACATTTAAAACGACAGTAGAATTTACATTGAATTTGACAACATAGAATTTACATTCTAGAATTTCCGCACTTTATTACTTCCAACTGTACTTGTTTTAACTAATGCATACTTGAAAGGAAAATTAAACAGTCAACACATTAAATTTGGCATGCCTACATAGAGAGGTTACTTTTAGTTTTAAACATATAAGCTGAAATACGCGAAATAAGTGATGATGACACGAAAGTAAGATTATCTATACAAATAAATAAAATTGCAGAGTCTGTTTGTAATATTAAAATAACCGCTTTATACTAAAGGCATATGTATGTATACACGGTACATCTACCTAAAACGTAGTTAATTATTTTTTTCTGTCTGTCTGTCTGTTTGTTCCGGGTAATCTCTGGAACGGCTGGACCGATTTTCACGGGACATTCTCTGGCAGGTAGCTACTTTTTTTTAAACTAACTTTATCCCGCGGCGTTACTCGCGGTACAATAATAACCGCGGATAACACCGCGGGGTTCAGCTAGTTTGTTTATATATTTGTTACATCTGCAAGCCTTAACTACTCAAGTGATTATTTTTGGTAGAGCTACAAAAATATCACACGCTAAGCAAGCAAAAAAAAGGTAATTTGCGATGTAGATGATATTAAGAAGTTTAAGAAACTACAACCCGACTACGTGAAATCTTTTAATAAAATGTAAATAGGGTATATATATATATAGTCATTCAGGCCATTATTACGAGTCCGTTCACACCTCAACCATTAAAGTCCGATCAGTAATTTAGACGCTACGAAGGGACATAGAGAGGCAATTGGAGAGGCCTATGTCCAGCAGTGGACTGCGCTAGGCTGATGATAATGATGATGGGACATACAAACATACATAGACACAATTGCCATCGCCGTGTATGTAAGATAAGTCTAATTTCTTTTTTTTTCACACTATTTGCCATATACAGTGCTTACCTGATTGCAGTTCATCGGCTCCAGATTTCTCATCTTTAAAAATAATATTTTCTGTCACTCTTCTTTTATCAATCAGTATGTGTAAAAAACTAAAATTATGTAAAGGTAAAATATTATCTTTTGAATTACTGTAGTACAGGAAAACTATTTAATGACTATTTAAGTCGCACATCTAAACAAACAAATGAAATTAAAGTGTCTGTTTCTAATTTCTAAAGTATATCGGCTAATCTCTGAAAAGGCTCTGCCGATTTGAAGGAATTTTCACAGGCAAATAGCTGATGATGTAAGAAGTAACTTAGGCTACTTTTATTTTTGATTTGCTTCGCCTGCTTTACCAGTTTTGGTTGTAAGTGTAGACAAACAACCGCGTGCAATACCGCGGGGTGCAGTTAGTATATTATAATCTAAGATTATAAACGAAATGATTTAATCAACCACCAGGCTATTTCTAATTCAATTAAATTTGTCTCTAGTTAAGTAATTAGATCATACCGCAATACATTTTATTTATGCAAATGTAAATTATAGAGAATGTCAAGGTTAGCCTAATGAACATATATGTATAAGTACTACGGTTGATAAATGGCCTAACATTAGATATCTCGGTTATGAACAAATAGCTTAATCAAGCAAATATTCTTGAGTTCTAATACTGTTTTGTTTTTATGTTATTATATTTTTTGGTAGGAGGTAGAAAGGAAATTACTTTATTTGATGATACTAGAAACTAATAAAACTGACTCAATAAAGAGGTGACAGAATGTTATAGTAAGCCAAACCTTTTAAGGCTAGGCATAGGCTAGGCTTATGTTCAGCTGTGAAGTGTTAAAGGTTGGTAATGATCATAAAACAAGCTATTTATATTTGTTTATCCACAAGTTTTAAGCGACCATTAGTATTATGTTCAAAATAGATCTCTTCTTTCAGTGTGATAGTTTTTTAATTTGATAATATTTCATCAAGCAGGCAATCATCCCATTCCTTTATGAACTGCTAAGGACATGCCGTGGCAGAGGCGTCTCCAGCCCGTGAAGTGCCCTTAAACATGCCGCGGCCAGCACCCTTAACACTGATGTAGCTGCACCCGTATGCAGATCCTGCATTATAGGTAAAGATGCACCTGTGCTGTGGCTAAGCAGTGCAAGTTTTATGCGGGTTGGTAATTCGGTCTTAGTTGTTCAACGGTTAAATGCTAAACATATGATAAGATTCTCGTAACACTGTGCTTACTTAAGTATTTATTTAACTAAGTGCTAAGAACTTCACGAAAGCAAGGAACTTTAACGCACCGATGGCGGAGTAGTTTAAGTGAAGACCGTTATTATCCGTATATACCGGTTCCTACTGCGCTGAAGGTTGAGGGTTATATCCCCAGATGGGACAACTCTTTGTGTGACCCACAAATTGTTGTTATTAGTTGTCTCTGTGTCTGTTTCAAGTGTGTACATAAAGTGGCATGCGAACCAGTATATACTAAGTGCGGGAGTGATATTTTTAAAGACTGGTAGAAAAAAAAAAACGGGGATTAGGTTACATCTTTTCTTTTTTTTGATTTTACTTATACTACATGTCGCCCAGTGGTCGAAAGTCAACCATTTTTTTTTAACTTTTCTGCAATCCTCCATATACACTTTAATTCTGCTAAATGTTATATTCCTCTATTCGCGTAATTTTCGTAAAAATGGGTACAATTCACATATCACTACATTTCCTAAAACAAAGTCCTCCACCGCGTTTGTTTGTCTGTCTGTTTGCGATAAACTCTAAAAGTATTATACGGATTTTAATGCGTTTATCACCAATAGATAGACTGATTCTTGAGGAAGGTATAGATAAATAATTTGTTAAGTTTGTGTGTACATTTGCTAAAATATAACAATATTTGTTGGGGGCTTTGAATTTGTACAAAGAGTTTTCTGTATTGACTGTGAGACAGCTGTGTGTGCTGCACATAGCTCCACGCAAACATTCTTCCATGGGTTTTAATTCTCAATTATCGACGAATAAACGGCGTAAAGACATTGTATGTCCAAGATTTCTTGTAAGGACGGCCTTAGCAAGTAGACACTACCAAAGTCTTAGTAGTCGTCTTTATAAAATCATAATAAAATATGCAACCCTTTAACAACACTGGAATGTAAGAATGTGATATCTAGATACCTTAAAAAAGTAACATATGAAGAGACAGAAAACTCGTTCACGAAAGTAACCTAAAGTTGTCAGGGTCATTTTTACAAAACACTGAAACACATCATACCACACACAAACACTCAAACACAATCACACAGTCACACAATTACAACATGCATATAGTTTTATACCTTACACCATTTTGTAATCGTCTTATTTAAGTTCGCATCATATCATCTCTCATTTAACTTTCATTGACAAAGTACAATGCACTGAAAAGGGCGCGGCATCAACATCAATGGCGAATACATCTCTCACTTGCGATTTCCGTCTTCACGGCAGAGACGCTGCAGGACCTACAACAGATGCTGAACGACCTGGTTGACTCTTTTGCACGCAACGGCCTGCGGATGAACTTGGACAAGACCAAGGTTATTTTCAATGAATACGTACTACCGGAAACTGTTGCGGTACACGGTGCCGTTCTCGAAGTTGTTCAAAAATATGTGTACCTCGGGCAGACTTTTGCAGTTAAGGAGAAACAACTTTGAGGACGAGGTGAATAGGCGAATCCATCTGGGTCGGGCAACGTTTGGGAAGCTTCGTCGGGTCTTCTCATTGTCGATCCCACAGTGCCTAAAGACGAAAGTCTTCAATGAGTGCGTACAGTACGGCTGTTCAACAAGTTCAAAGTGACTCAGTGTGCTATGTAAAGGACTATGCCTGTATTAATACATCATTGCGCAAATTAATATTATATATATTATATTATAATAAAATTCAAAAAATTCAAAATTCAAAATCAATTAAGACACTAAGTGACATTTATGAACGCTAAATTGAAGCTGCAGTTAAAAATCATAGATCGACACAAACAGACGCCACAGCATGTGCTGTATTGTCGAGGTAAATTAGGCGAAAACACCAAAATCTGCTGCCTGCCTGTGTCGATCCGTAACTTCCAGTTTCCAAAATGCGTAGAGCCTCATGAGAAGAATACTGGCAAAGAAACTCATGGCCACTCTTTTCAAAGTCAGATTTTCAGGTACAATAGTGTTAGTATTACATGTAAGGTAAACAGTATGCAAGCTGTTGCCACACACACACAATATTATATTATATTTATACTAAGAAATTAGAGTCCACCAAATATATGCAATGGTACAAGAATCAAAGTAGTAGAATCGAAACGGTTGCAATTTCACGTTAAAATAGTGTATGGAAGGACAATTGATAAAGCGCAGGGTCAAACATTGAAAGTTGCGGGAGCGAAGCACACAATGCTTTTCACACGAGCAGTTACGTGCTGCCTTTTGACTTAACTTCCAAACAAAATTTGTTCGTTTTTACATGTGATCAAGCAGAACTTATTAATGCGCAAGAAATATTTTATTTTATCATTCTAAACTAATCTAAGCAAATATTATAAAGAGGAAATATTTAATTTAATGCTTGTTACGATTTAAGTCAAAATTCTCAATCGATTTTAAAAATTCTTTTACCATTTGATAGCTGCATCTTCTCGAAATAACATAGGCTATTTTGAATTTTCCATAAAGAACCCGTGCTAAGCCGGGGGGGTTGCTAGTCTATATATATAAAAACAAATCGCTGAAATGTAAGTACGAGCATAACTTCCATTCGGCTGCACCAAATTACATAGTTCTTTTTTATGTGTTCGTTATTGTTAGGATAAGGTTTGTGTACATGAAAAATTAAAAAATAACGGGAAAAGTCAATTTAAAAGTCAACGGGTAGCTGAGTCAGATATGTAAATATCGCGATATGAAGTGTCAGCTAGTTAATTTATAGATATAGTTTGTGAAATTCCTCAGATCATTCCTTACCGTCACACGATGCTCTTTGAATTAAAGCTTTTGTAACTATCATAACAGATAATAAAAAACCCCTCATGTCTGTTAAAGAGAGAGGTCATGAGATAAAACAAGGCCAGAAACATTCATTCTCAATATATTTCTACAACAAGTGCCTGTTAGCTATACTATTGCTTGATATTTGATACAACTTTTACGTTTTATTTTTTTATTTGGGATAATTAATCATTACACAGTTTGTTATGACAATTTAACAAAAGTACACAGTGTAGGTTAATGTGTGACCTATGCATATTTAACACCTAGATGGCCCACGCAACCTTTTTTGCGTCTCTTATTGCCCGTAGCGTGATAACTTTACCCCGTTTTTGAAACATTCTCCATTGGTGCTCCGCTCGCGTAGGTCTTAGCGTGATAATATATATCCTTCCTCGATAAATAAATTATCTAACACTGAAATAATTTTTCAAATCGGACCAGCAGTTCCTGAGATTAGCGCGTTGAAACAAACAAACAAACTCTTCAGCTTTATATATTAGTATAGATATAAAGGAATAGATTGGTACAAGAATTTGATTGTAAACAATAAATAATAATCTCTGTCTATTAAATAAACTACGCCTTATGAGATGTATGTAAGTAGTTGCATCTTAAACGGTAACTGTCTGATGCCCAGTTACAATTTTTCACGACGGGTCATCAAGCTTTTAGAAGAAGGCTACTAGTTCTTGTTTCACTGTAGTACACTATGTTTGACTGAATTCATTAGATTGTAAATATTGCACTCTTCCAAAAATACACGCATACTTTTAGTTTGAAAATGTTTCCTCTTTTAGAAAAGTAGCGTTAAAGTACTTAACTAGTGTAATTGAAACGTCAATGTATCACATTCTGGAAAACTCAGTACATTACCTTGATCCAGATTTAGTAATATGGCTCATTTAAATGAATGAAATAAAACAAAGAAGAAAACCAGTAATATAAAAGTGAAGTTGATCATGTTTTACATACTCATATTGAGTAAGTTTTATATTGATAAGATTATAATCTAGTTATAAACTCCGAAAACTCTTCGCACAGCATCAATTACACAGATTATAATAATAAGCTTATCTTTATCAAGTGTCTATAGAACACATAACAGTTAAGCTCATGATATTGTGGTGGGTTATAATGAATCTTACGAAATTAATTCAGTAATTAGACACTAATGCAAATGGATTTATGTCTGTATTTATATACGTATCAATGGTTTCATATTAAGAAACTAAGAAAGCTAGTGTGTATACTTATAAAGCTACATTACTGTATAGTTTATTAACAGAGTTTTAAAGACAAAGAAGGAATCTTACCTCGCAACTCGATCATTTATCTATATTTGACAATTTAAATAAAATTTATCCTAAATTAAGAAAGGCTTTTTGGAAAATTATCACTATATCAGTATTAGAAGTTCTGATAGTTTTAGAATCTGATAGAATCTTCATTTTGTTGGCAAGCAAGAAATGCTATCTTCGTATCCGCTGCTTGGTGATCAGGGCATGACAACTCATATTTATTAATAATTTATTATTAGTAACAGAATAAAATAGAACAGAATAGTATTTAAAAAAAGAGCCATGTACAATTACAAGGTCAATTTGGGATCGTGGTTGCTCCGTATCTTCGACTAGTTTCTTTAACTCATGAATTAGTACTGACTTATCAGTCTGAATATAGGCATCACGCAGCTGCACGCCATAAAGATTATAGACGATTTTTTGTTACTTCGGCTTGTGGAAATCGTCAAAATATTTTTTTTTCGCTATCCTTCAATTATTTCCTTGTAAATAAAAACAAATTTAGCCATGCTAGAGAATGTCGCGATGACGTTTTTAACAACTTTGTAGCCCTCCCCTTTCTTTACATTAGTCTCAAATTGTTGGATTAGTGGAATGTACACTTTTCAGCATGTATATAACTCACCCCATCTAAATCTGACGCACTCGAGAATTTCTGATGATATTTTTTTTTTACTAGTCTGGTCCTTTATGCTTGACGGGCGTCCATATATCAGGGCTCATATTTGGTGGAGGTACTTAAATGGGTACAAGGTATCGCTCTGTATATTAATCTGCCGCGCTTTAGTAAATCCCAAAATTCCCTCTTGGGCTCTCTCCTACTATTAATTAGCGAGCGAGTTTACTGGAGCCCCAACCCACTCTCTCTCTCTCTTGTCATGGTTTTAGAGGAAGGACTGAAAGAGTGGCATAGTACTTTTCACTCTTGAGTTCTAACTCAGCCTGCAATCTCTAGTTATATATGTGTGGTGGTTGTCACTTATCAACAACTGACCCACCTGCTTCTTTGTACTCTTAAAATGAAAACTAATCATCTTGTAGGGACATTAAACACGGAAGTAGTAGTACTTTTAAAATGATGGATACGTTTTTATTTAAGACGAACTTTACTTACTTTTATTTTGCTTTTAATAAATCAAAAGACATCGCAGTATTGATTTAGTATTTTTAATTTCACTTTACTTTAGAATTACGTCGTTTACGTAATTACGAGTTTTGACCAGGTACATACGAATGTGATTGCTTTATGTGCGTTTTGATTTAATCAGTATTTTTCACATTAAATATTTGTATAAATTTCATTATATTTTTATTGTTCTCAGTTTATAATAGCAGGGTCTTCCCATGGTTATCTTAAGGTACATTGTGTCAGCTTTGTAGATAACTGCTCTTGCTGTCTAATATCACATCATGTAAGCAAAGGTAGGTTGACCCACGAAGTATTAGTGCGAACTGGAAGATTCATCTCATTCGACTGCCTCAAAGCGGTGGCGCAATGGCAGCGTATGTGACTTCTGTGCGTTCTGATTCGGTCTCGGGTTCGATTTCCGGGTTGGACCAAATGTTTGTACAATTTGCGAATACTAGTTTTGGAGTTTGGGTGTTTCTCTTATGTAAATATGTATGTATTTACAAAAAAGTAAATAAGAATTCTATCAGTCATTCTAGCTTTCATAGTCTGAGCTCTGCTTAGTTTGAGGCTAGATGGCGTTATGTGCCAGATGTCCAAAACATTTATCTACACTAATATATAAAGCTGAAGAGTTTGTTTGTTTGTTTGAACGCGCTAATCTTAGGAACCGCTGGTTCGATGTGATAAATTCTTTCAGTGTTGGATAGTACATTTATCGAGGAAGGCTATAGGCTATATATACTTATATTTTGAAAAGAAAATTCAATTTATACTATGTTGCACACATGTTCTCTTCTTCATATACAGTTCTTTTCTTATTTTAATGGTGTACTAGCTGAGTCCCGCGGTGCTACCCGCGGCTATTGTTGTACCTTTACAAAGGCAGCTAACGCTAGTCTAAAAAAAAGTAGCATAATTTACTTATTATTACATCAGCTATCTGCCAGTAAGAATCCTGTCAAAATCGTTCCAACCATTCCAGAGGTTATCCGGAACAAACAGACAGACAGACCAAAATTGTACCAAATGTTATTTTAGTATATGTACCGTATATACATACATATGCATTTATAAAAAAGTGGTTACTTTAATATATCAAACAGACACTCCAATTTTATTTAATTATAGATGTATGAAACTAAGAAGTCACGTGAATTTTTCCTTCAACTTGAGATTCAAATCCAATAATAGTAATTAGTTCTAGTGTTTAATACATGATGTGCGAAATATTAATAATTAATTTCTAATTCATACATTATATAAATTTAAACATACGTTCTACTATGAATGCTACTAGCAATCCAGCAGTTCAGTGCTTACTACTGCCTCGAAACGATTATAAAGTTCATAAACTAACTTAAGTATAAAGATGAACACTTAGGGCACATTTTACAAAAGGATTTCTAAGAACCAATAAAGCCAGACTAGCTATTAAATGTAATTTAGCGATCGATAGTTTTAGAATTACCGTTAAGTGCATTTGTTAGAAATAACTCGTATGGTCTAGTCTAGAGTCTCGTATTCGAACTAATTGCGTTGGTAAGTTCAAAATTTCCACACATATGTTCCAGTAAAGTAATTTACGTCATTTGAAACGTTGATACGGGTTGTGGTACTAGTGTGTCTTGCATAACCCAACAAGCCCCTAAGCTCTTTAGAGCTTACATGCAAATGACGAAATATGTGTATCAAGTATAAGGATTTCAAACATACATTATCGTTAGGAATTTAATTAGCAATTTTAAATATAAAAAATTCTAAAGAATGTGCACACGTTAATGTTTAATGAGAGAGAATTAAATTTATTGTCATATATTGCGAGTATACTTTACAAGAAATGATACATGTGCAATCAAACTTTAACTAACAAGAAACTAACAATTTTTAAAATAACTATGCAAAGACGTGGTATGTAAGGGACCAACCATTTTTATAATGAGGTTTGTTGCTAGGCAAAAATAAAGGTGACATTAAATTGATTCTGTTTGAATTTTAGTTCTACTAAAGGTTACGAAATTAGTCAGTGCGATAATGTCATAAATGTTTAAAAACTTTTCTAAAATCGTGAAATACAACACGTCTTTACGGCACTACTTGTTCTGTTAATACAGTTAAGCCAAAGGATTTAAGCTGATCGCTTGATTATCAGCGCTACTGACATAATGGAATAACGCAATATATTAAACCATTGTAAGGTATCCGCAATAAATAAAAATCTATTGTTTGCCAATAGTGGTGTCACAACGCCTAATAAATCCATAGGACAGATAAGCGTATAAGCTTTGACCGATAATCCACATTATCATATTATGTAACCGTTCAAAGCGTTCTACGTGAACCTGTTAAGTCGAGTACTGGCAAGGTTTATTCCAATCCAAGTATCGCAATAAAACTACCAAGAGATCGGGACTATATTTAATAACAGCAATATATCTTCATATTGGATGTTGAACAGGTGACGCGCTACGCCCAGTATCACACCCAAAACCTGATCGCTAACAGTTACATGCTCAGTATTTGTTTTATTGACATTTTTTTTATGAGATACCGAACACATGGTACAAGTGTAATACATTTTTACGTAACTTTCTAATATCTGGCGCGAGGTTCACCAATGTAATGGCCCGATTTACTCAGAGCAAGGTCGTTTTAGTCATTATTATATAAATAAAACATTGTAAAATGCTCTTTATTTAATGGACTTTTTCATATTTTTTTACCTTGAGACAACGTTATAATTCAATTGTTGATAGTTCGTTTATTTTGTTTTATAGGTTACTCAATAACTAAGCTTTTGTTTATGATATAGACGATTAATGCTTTAAGATAGGACATCATTTTGAACCAAATTAAAATAATGGTATTCAGATCCCAATTTGTGAGGTTGTTGGATTACAAAATAGAGTATAGTACACGAATTATGTTGATATTAACATAATCCTATTTCGTTTAAAAAGGAAAAGTTCCTCATCTCTAAAAGGAACGTTGTAGGTTCACCTTCTTCCCTGTCTGTGTGACATACAGTTAAAACTGTTTTTCTCAGGAACAAGGAGAATAATTAAGTTAAAGTAATATCTAATGGTAATGTATGCTACTGCTTGAAGAGTAATAAAATTTAACTTAACATACACATTTTTTTTTTTAAAAGTCATTAACTTTTGAAAACTGCGTAAAGAGCAAAATGGCGACTATCTAACCGTTTCAAACCGTTGTATGCTATATTGTTAACTGACGGCAAAAGTTTAACGTTTAAAAGCCCTTTACTGGTATGAGCCGATAATGTTGATATATAATTTGGTGTGCTACTTTAGACTAACACCAGATAGTTGAATGATGATTAAAAATATTCCTAACCATCTTTTACCTCTATCGTACATCCATATTAATATTATAAATTCGAGAGTAAGTCTATTTGTCTGTTACGCTTTCGCGGCTAAGTTGCTGAATCGTTTTGGATGAATAGAGATAGATTGCACCTTGAAGAAGGACATAGACTATTGTCGCGATAACAGACATATAAGCAAGCGGAGCTCCAAGAAAAAGCTAGTTCCAGATATATTACGATAGAATTAAGTCAAATGTATTAAACTAGCTGACCCACGCAACCTCGTTTGCGCCTTATATTGCCTGTAGCGTGAAAATTTCCCTCGTTTTTGAAACATTCTTCATTGTTGCTCCGCTTCTATTAGTAGTAGCGTGATGATATATACCCTATAGCCTTCCTCGATAAATGGAGTATCCAACACCGAAAGAATTTTTCAAATCGAACCAGCGGTTCCTGAGATTAGCGTGTTCAAACAAACAAACAAACAAACTCTTCAGCTTTATATATTAGTATAGATTCTCAAATGAAATACCGCATATACGTGCAACTGACACAGGCAATATGTATTGCTTTTAGGCCATCTGATAGTGTTGCATATGTGGGAACACGTGAAAGTAGTTGAATACGCACTGCTATTTGTCAGAGGTATTTTGTATTAGGTGCAGTCAATTTTAAATAACAAAAGTCAGTATGATACTGACAAGTGCAGATAAGTTCGCCTCAATCAACAGTTATTTCGTGATATAAGGTTATGAAGTCACCTTTTGTTCAGAACCTATCGAATAGATATTAGCATATGCAATGCTAATTTGTCCTAGTTTAAAGAATAGCAACATTTCTTGATTTGAATTGACTAAATACTTGACATCGACCTTAAGATTAGTGTCTGCGTCATAAAAATGGATTCATTGTCTTCGAAACTTTTTTTGTAGACAGAGTTTTCCACGTTCTTTTGATCTCCGGGTTCTTGGTGACCCAAAAACCAGTACTATCTGGTGTTTCTACTAAAAGCTACCCTATATCGGCATGCCCGAGGTCCTGTACTCTGTAGAGATCCCGGACAATGTGATTTCTGGTTCTTGTTTCATATCGATCGATTACTACACAGTCTATATTCGATACTCTCTGTGTTAGTTTGAAAAATACCCAAAGTGATTGAATTTATATATTTATTTATATATTATTTATTTATATTTTTTAACACAGGCCACTTTATTAATTACAGTCATGATCATTATATACTTACAAATATAATTTGAACCTTTCGATTTAATGACTAAGAGTTTTTGCCTTCAACACGGTCTCAATCCCACACACTTGTACATAAATATCTACTTGCGTTTCACAATATTTAAAAGCGTCGGCTCTTTGTTCACATCAAAGAAATTAAGTAAATGTAACAAAAATGTACGCTGAATAAGCAAACGAGTTAGGTATATTCATTTTAACTTGATTATGGTATCAACTCTGTTCTTGCAAACCTAAAATAACATTTCTCTAACATTATCTTCTACTATCTTATTATAGTAAAGTTATTTCCAAAAAGCGATTTTTGTAGGTATGTATTTAAACGACGTTCATTATCAGTGTAACATATCTAATTTTAGTAAATCTTTTACATTCAGAACGTCGTCTGATAGGACAAAATTCATTTCAATAATTTTTAGTTTAGTTTAGGGAGTTTCTGAACAACAGAGTTAGCACTAATATTCTTAAATGAAATCAGTTACATGCTCCGTGGTTGTACGAGTTCTTTCGCCATTATTCACGTAAATGTTACCTTGTTTTACAAATTCTAAGAATACTAAGTGCATTTTGTAAAGTGCGTCAGCTTTATAATTATCATAAATAACCGTCATTGTTATGCTGAATGGAACATATTAATTCATGCCATTCAAACTATTCAGGTCAGATTTCTGTATCGTTTTAAATTTAAATCAATTAGTTACAATTACTTCGATTTTAGTTCATATTACTAACTGAGCCCCGCGGTGTTATCCGCGGTATAACAACAACCGCGGATAACGTCGCGGGGCGAAGTTAGTCTAAAAACAACTAGCCTAGTTACGCCTTATATCATCAGCTATCTGTTAGTGAAAGTCCCGTCGAAGTCGGTCCAGCCGTTCTAGAAATTAGCTGCAAGAAACAGACAGACAAAGATTTTACAGATTGCTTGTTTGATGTAGGCATCTTATATACTTTCAAATGCAAACAGACACTACAATTTTATTTATTTTATAGATTATCCGTATGTACTGTTTCTTACATGAATTTTGTGTAGTAATTTGTATTAGTTTATTCAAATGTCGAAGTTGCAGACAATATAATGGTCTCCGGGTGACGTTTGGATCTACATCTACCAATTCTCTACGATATCTACAGGAAAGTAATTTATCTCTATTCATTGAGTGACTCGATCTGATTAACTATCAAAGTTTACTTTTGATATAGATCGGCATTTAATTTCAGTTAAATTTTAAAGCCGTTTTTTAACCGACTTCAAAAAAGGAGGAGATTGTCAATTCGACCGTATATATTACTTTTTTATGTGTGTTCGCTAACAACTTCGTCGTTTATGAACCGATGTTGATGATTCTTTTTTTAATGGAAAGCAGATATTCCAACAGTGGTACTATGATAAGGACACTAAGATCTGATGATGGCATCTAAGAGAAATTCATCGATTTGGTCGTTCTTGAAGTCGGTTTTTTATTTTGTTAAAATTTTATAAGATAGCTTTTTGTTTACAAGTATAAAATTCATTAAATTATTTGAAGTCATTAACTGACTAAATATCAAATAATCAAAGGAAAATAAAATTAAAGAGGTCATAGAAAGTGTTAACAAAATGTTTTTGGAAATAGCATGAAAAAATTCTTACTTCCGTAGCCCTAAGATTAAAAAAAAAAAGTTGTAGTCGAGTTCAACCGTAGTTAATATTTAAGTATTTACATAGGTATCGTGAATTGACTTAATTAACGTTTGAGCTAAGCCATGTTCATGTTTTATAGTCCTCCGAGTTATTGAATAGATTACCCGCAAACATGTCGAGTTCGTAAACTGAGAAAACGTGTGCAATACTAATACCGATACTGCGCCCTGTGTCCTTACATAATGTTTTATTACATGCCACACACATATCTACTTCAAGCTTGATATAATTGGTAAACATTTCAGTTATTTTGTACCCTTACTGTGGTCATGATTATGCACGCCTTTACTGTTAAAATTAAGCTTAACATTAATAATAACTAAGGCATTATGTCGCGTGTATGTCGTGAAAAGCAACCTATGTTCTTCCTCAAGAATGAAAGTCATCAAAGAAATTGGTGCGGCAGTTTAGCTGTGGAAGCGTAACTGTGGCTGCCTTTATCGCCATCACACTCTAGAAACATTCTAAAGACAAAGCAAACATGGGGTTGTGTCGTTTTATTACAGAGTTCCTATGATTAATCGGATCAAGTTTAAGTAATTTTTTATCATAATATTGCATTGTCACGTGATATACATACATATAAGTGCAAATTTCAGCTCAATTGGTTGAAGATACCTGCTTCAAAATTAAGTTTAAGTTGCAAAGATTCCACCCGAAATAAAAAATATGTAAAAAAAGGTTGAAAATAATAAAATCGTTAGACCCGTGTTTCCATGCAGTCAAATCAGCTTACGCTACGTACGCCCAACGATTTTATTTTTTTGTATGATCAACGCCTTAAATTGATGAAGAAGAGGGGTGTGATGACTAAAACTTGGGACCTACTGAATTATTTTTTAGCTTTTAGTACATTATTTTCAATAAAACCGTTTAAATTCAAAACTTCTTTTACACATTTTTTATTTTTAGTTTTCAATTATTCATAGTGAACTATGTTCTACTAGTCAAACCCTTTCATTTGATACCCATATTGAGGTAATGGTGAGAAAATTTGTTAACCGCCATTTTGTAGCGGCGGCCATCTTGGATTTTCAATGAAACAGAATTTATTCATTTGTATTGTCACCAGAACTAAAGGTGTGTACCAAATTTTACGTAGCTACATACGCACATTGCAAGTTAAATAAAAGTGGGTAAAACGTAAACAAAACGTAAAGGTATTGTAGTGTTTCTAGAGATTCTAATACATTGTTCATTAAAATATACAAAAAATATTACAATACTTCAAGTATTTTCAATTTATTTATTTTTTCACTGAAGAACAACTCCCGCCTTAGGAATATAGCCTGTGTCTGTGCCTGTGTGTGGACTTTACAAAACATATTTGTAACTGAAACAAAGAACATCCAAACCCAGAACACTTTTTTTGTAAACAACACAAATTGTAATTCGATGTGGGTTTTGAACCTATAACACCCAGCGCAGTAGAAAACATCGTGGCGTTCGCTTTAACTATTACGTCATCTACGCAGTCCATATTTTCCAAAAAGTTAATAATTATCATTAACGAAACTTCTTTTATGAAGATTTACTACCGTTTACGATTGTTATAATATATGTGTTCCGACCGAGCAACGTTGTGCCCCGCATAATTATGATAATTAAATAAATAATAACAAAAAGTTATTTCATCATATGAAATAAATCTAGTTTTCTACTAACCTTGTTCATAAAATAATAGTTTTTCGGATTATTCATGAAATATGATTTAAATGGCGGCTTAATTATTTTTTTTAATTGTCTGTGGAATGTTTCACAGATTGTATATTAAAAACGAATGACGGAAAAGAAGAACGCTCAAAGTAAGGCCTGTTGTGTATGACATGTGGATATGACCTCGGTATAACCTAAGAAGAAAGTTTTTAAGGACCTTCTGAGGCTTTCTAGGGGCTGACACATTTTTTTAGGAACTACTGCACAACCAAATACAAATTATATTCCATGTGGGTGAGGGATTAAGAATATGGAGTGTCGTCACCTCTATCCTGTCCGTGGGTACCGTCAGAGCAGTCTAAGGAAGCAAACTTCGTATGACAACTGCAATAAAAATCAAAGGGTTTGATCAAACTATCTGTATAGTATAGTAGGTGAAAACCTCTTTTCTTAGGAGAGGTATATGTACAGCTGTGTACTAGTCAATATTGTTGACGATGACAGTGATGTCGCACAACTCTAAGTACCAATTTTAGTACTACCTTCAATCCTTGATAATATTATTGCTTTTATACAAAGCGCTTCATATTTTATGTTTCATTTCTTTGTTATACATTACTTGAATTACGTCACTGCAGGTAGTAATTTTAATATCTTTTATTACTATATTAACCTAGACCCTATTTATTGTAAAGACATAATTTAACAAAGCCTTATAAAAGGTAATTTTGAATATCGTTTTGACTATATAAAAGTATTAAGTACATGAATTCAGTTTATTGCATCCTGTTGTAATATGTAATACCTTCAGTTATTCTGAGTCATGATAACTGGTTAAGGTTTATCGTTACGCATATTACGTATCTGTGGAGGCGGAACTGTACTAAAACTTCTTGTATACCTACTGTGATTCTTCTGGTTAAAAATGTTCTAATCATCATCAAAAACCGCCGGTTTTCCTTTGCCCTCCTGGATATGTAGGATATGACAACATTGGCCTTTTATGTCTCGTCGTCTCGTCTTTTCATTTCATATGAGGTAAAAACGGGCAGATACAAATATTTCAAAAGTAGTCTTTTGAACGTCAAAAGTATAAAATAAAATGTTATCTAAGATTGTACCTAGTTGCTAATATAAACGGTTTTCATGATTACCTATCATATTATCCTGACTTACACATTGTTTTCGTTATTCTAACTTTAACTCTATTTCATTCATCTTTTGGAGAGTGTTGAAAATACTTAACTAATTGCATGTGATATTAATACTGTTATACAATATTGAGTACAAATGTTACCGTGGGAGAGCCACGCTTCGGCACGAATGGACCGGCTCGATTGGAGTGATACTACTGCCTCACAGAAAACCGGTGTGGAACAGCACTCGCGCTGTGTTTTACCGAGTGAGTGAAGATACATGTGGCCCATACCCCAACCCCTCACCAATCCTCCTCCCCATCCTCCAAAGTGTCCTTGTGATGCCTCTGGTGTTGCGGGTGTCCATGGGCGGCGCTAATCGCTTACCATCAGGCGATATGTCTGCTCGTATGCCCCTGAATCCATAAAAAAAATGTTATGTACATCAATATATGTATAAAGAAGTTGTTTAAAATTCATGTACACTAAGTCTAATCTAAATTTAATGAAATCAACAGCAGAAACCAACATTTTTTTTCTTGCGCGTTGAAGTGTTAAAGAAACAATATTCTGCATAATTATACTAAAATTATGACCGAAACAACGATTTGGCGATCTAACTCTTTCGGTTGTTGTATAATTGATTTTATAGTTTTAGCCTAAAAAGGTGAACCTAATAGTAGTTCAAAAATCTACTTAAATATTTATAATAAAACCTTTACATAACGGTCTTTTTATTTCTTTAAGACATTACTGACATAGATTTTATTAACTCATACTTAAAAAGTTACAAGGTCTAAAACTTAAAAACATTTCGTAAGATAGCCCGTTCATCTCGATTGATTTATATTCAATAATAATCATATCCCGTAATTATTATTAGACCATACAACTCAAAGAAAGAACTGTAATTCTAATGCGGTCGGTAAATGTATAATCTAACATATATTTTAATAAAACGTTAAGTTGACAAACTGCAAAACAAACTTTGTTAACTCACTTGATTTAATTAATGATTATAATACTACACTAAAAGCAATCGAGCGATCAAACGATTAAGTGATCGTAATGATAATAATGACAGCAATTATAACAAACTATAAAAATTGAACTCGATTTTAGCTGATTTGTTTACTGACATTCAAGTCTAATTTTTTAATAGATGATAATTGACTGATTACTGAATCGAGATACACAGCTGTTTTCTTTTTGTGTGTGATCAGTGCGATGTTATGTAAGGAGTCGATTGCTGGTATCGGGAGGATCTAGTTGTATCTCGTCTCCGATCACTCATGCGTCAACTTGACAGTTGAGTAACTATATCAGTAAAAAGATCTGCTCATGACCTATATTTTCGTGCGATCTAAATCGAGGGTTACTTTATGATATGCGATAATTTTAATCATTTATCATCGAATGTGATTGTTTTGTTTGAACTCTTACGTACATTAATGACTAATAGGTTTATGATTAAGAACGTAAACGTGCATTTAGCTGGTGATCGGTGTATATCATTCTATTTACAAAATAAAAAGTGATTAATTATAAAATAAATAAAAAATTGATGTGTCTTGCTACAGAATGATTCGTTTTTATATCTATTTGAAAAGTCACCATTTTGAACCTGTTAATTAATTAATAAAAATATAATTGTCAATTATATTATGATTAACTTAATTTAAGTTAAATATTTTTTTAATAAAATGTAAGTTCTACTACATAAAATTATTGCATAAATAGGCTTAGTTAAATATAGTTTGGCTCTGGAAGTACCGTATTAAATCCATATACATAATTACATATGTACCAAATATTTGTAATTCATATAAATATAATTAAACTTGAACTAAAATTACTTTAAATTTATTGCTTACCAAATCTATTAGAAATAAAAATGTATTCAAACTAGTTGTCGTAATGAACAGGTCAAATATTTCTTGAGACATCAATTTGGTATGAGATCTTAAGGTTATCAACTACATTTATTGAGAAATTGAAATGAATAAAAAAAATGGCTTAGAAAGTAACTAATGACTGTAGACTAGTTTTTAATAAATAAATCGCGTGTCCATTTGTATTTACGGTAAATCTATAAACAAAAGTTTTGGATACACTTTATATGAGTATATATTTTGTGAGATGATGGATTAAAAATGCGAAGTTTCACTATTCCTATTTATACCGTGTGTGGCGCAAGAGTCGACTAGGGAAGCAAACAACGAAGGATAACAGACAGCTCGCAAAGAGACGAAAAACTTGACAAAAACACTATATCAAATCGTCTGCAGTAGTGGACTGTTTAAGGTATACATTGCACAGATTTATGCAACGCTTGTTATGTGATTTAAACGAAAAGACTTGTCGCATCCAATGATTGAACAACTTACTGGAGCTAGAATTAAAAAGTTGTGCAAATGAAGATTGTTTGTACGTGGTACACAGTGGCATTATGATTGATTATCTTACTCACGATTCGGACTATTTAGAATCAAATGTAAAAATCGAGTATGTAGTTATGTCGACAGAAGATGTGTGCTGACAAATAGTTACTTCAATAAGTATCTACTTATTACTTCTTGCTTTATCAGTAATTGAAACAATTTTTTTGTTGTTTCTTTTATGCTGAAGTGGATTTTGTGAAATATTAGTCCAAAAAGTTTATAAACTTAAGTCTATTAATAAGTGCAATAGACTTCGGACCAGTGTTGAAAATTGATGGGTCATGTGAACCACCAGAAGACCTTTTTAGAAAGATACAGGGGCACAAAATAATGACATTTAGCAGTATGCATCACTTGTAAGCTGTCCAACTGAGTATAGGTGAAGGGGAGGGTGTAGCAACGCTCGATTTTTCTCCCTTGTCACATGATTTTTGTACAGAGTTGCGGAATAATGGATTAGAAGAGGTGTTTAAATTGTAATGAATCGATGCCGTACAAAATTAGTGCGCCGCAAAGTTGGAAAGTTGGTTTATACGAAAGCTTATTATTTCATTTGGCTTAAAATTTTGCCAGTCTAGCTTGATTACAGTCTAGTTCCTTCGGCTACCCATTTCTATCTACCTCGGCTAACCACTTATCTTCCTAAAATAAAAATATGTTGTCTACCTTTGTATTTTATTCTTTATATATTTATTTGTATAGATTTGTTATCTTTTTACAGTCGCTCATTGTTTGAGTAACCTTCAGAAGCGCGCTCATTAAATCTTACTACATCCGGATAAAGGATCATAATTTTTGGGTTTCCGTTCTTCAAAAGGAAATAAAGAACTCTTATTGGATAACTATGTTGTTAATGTTTCTGTCTGTCAAGAAGTATTTTTTTAGGAAAATGAAAATAATATCTACTTCTGTCTGTGATTTTAAACACAAAATTTCGAAGTTTGTTAAGATTGGGGATTAAGACCTAATATTTGAACTAAGTTTAATAAATCACAGGAATCAATCTCAATGACCTAGAATTACGAAGTTTTTTTGGGAGGCTAAGTAATTTTTTTTTTTGATATGTATTCCAATTTCGAGAGGTATGTATAACTTGGTTTAAGCTTATCTGATTAGTTTCGACGTCCCTAATACTATGGACTAAGTAGTAATGAACTCGTGATTAATTCCTCCATTAATGCTCGTGTTTTAGTTTTAATGAATATTAATTTGTTATTTTTAGAGGCAATTTTTTAGATATTCTAAACTTTAAGACTCTTGTACTAACTTCCTCTTCTCCATATCCATTACCATACTATGTAAGATAAATAGTATTGATAACAAACATTATGCATTGTATATAATCTATTGAATAGCAAATAAGCAATGTCACGGGTTTATGTAGTGTTGACAATCAGATATTGTATTCAATGAATATTTTTTCATTGTACAATGTTTTATCCTGATGTCTACATGGTCAATAATTTACATTTCAGATAAGGTTTTTAAAGCAGAATATTTTGCAAGGATGTAACACAATTTGGTATGGTAAGACGATGCACGTTACACAGATAGTTAGTTGTACGCAGTATATTAGATACCCTTCAGTGTTTATTAGTTAATTGCCAGACAGTCTTTTCCTTACAAGAAAAGGCAGGCTTTTCCTTACAAAGAAGGATTTTTCTTACCGTTCCACGCGGTTGGTACACCTCGTCTAATGGGTTTGTATAGGATGTGTGTCATGTTTTACTTCTCTATGTAGTGTTGTTTTCCTACGTAGTTTACTTTCTTAGTGTAATTGACTGTAATTTATCATAACTAGCTGACCCGGCGAACTTCGTACCGCCATATTTACATCCGTACCAAAGCAGTCATGAGGACTGCCGACAGAAGTGAAAACTCAAAACTATGAATAAATAATTATTCAAGCTCACCTGTAATGAACATCTGTGCTCTTTAAATAAAATGCGCGATAAATAGAAGTAAAAAAATGCTTATTGTGATTGTGATGTTATAAAAATATAGGTTATATTAGACAGTCAAGCCATCAGCTGTCACCATCCTTGCATACGCTTAGCACGACTCTGCGCCGACGTCTTACGATCAGGTCTCGTGTCCTGACGCGAGTTGAACATTTTTTTACCATCCCAAAAAAGTGCACAACGCCGCTTAAGTTTTCACTTCAAAATAATTATTTAATTATTGTAGCCAATCGGAAGTCATGCACGTAGATATATTTCGGCCATTCATTTATATATTTACAGATATATCTGAATTTGGAAATATATAAGTATATTTAGTCTGGGTCTGTCTGGGTACCACGATACAGGTATTAACTTGTTTAAGTTCAGACAGCCATGTGCGATGAGATGATGTGATAGAGATTGTGAGGATTTAATCAGCTTTTACGATACCTATCTACGGGATGAGAAGGGATCGTGTTCTTAATCCTTCACTTCACAGCATTAGATTGACTTAAACTACTAATTTATACTAATGTGGTTTCCGCACTAGAAATATTTAACAACAGCTCGGAGTATATGTTGGGGTCTGAATCCCTGTGCCTCGGAGAACACGTAAAGCTGTCGGTTCTGCGCCTGATCTCTTCCCGGTGCGATCGTGTCGGATAACCGTCCCATCCATTATGAGAGTGAAGAAAGTGAAAGAAACAAAAAAAAACAGAAAGTGCACCTTTATATGTAGATAAATAGCTGTAGTGACTCCCCGTAAGTATCCTTAATTCATTATCACTACTATACTTAAAATAAGAAAGATCCTAGAAATTCACATTTACGATATTTACTCTATTTATACTTTCTAATATTTTTTTAATCAAAAATGTTCTGAGTCAGAAATGCTGACCTTTGAAATCATTAGCTAAGTATGGTGTCAAACCAATGCCAACTATAGATAGGAGTTTCCTAAGTTTGTATATGATGTTGTTTATTTTTGCAGATATGGTGACGTACTGAAGTCATTGAACCGAACAGGTAGGTTCGAGTAATATTACGAAATCTAAGCGATAGCATTAGTGTCAATGAAATAAATCAAAATACAGAAAAGGTGTAATATGTATGGGCGCCTGCAATGCTAGTGGATTTAGCTTAGTTGATCTAGATTTAATAGCCCGAGTCTATTTTGTTGCGTCACTGTGGCCGGCTATGAAGTATGCGCAGTTCTGAAAGGGGGTTATGAAGAATATAACCATCGGTGATTCATTTATATACAGAGTGTAAAGGTGATATGACAGCCAACTTCGACATAATTATTAATAATCTTTACTTCAAACCATTTAAAAATAAAATACGCATAACTGAACTGGACTAATTATTCACTTGTCTGAGGATATTGGAAATTATTTTGTTTTAACATAACTAGATACTTGAGAAATTGGTGATGATGGTGGTGATAAAATAATAAAAATAGTTAGTCAGACAACTAACTAGTCTTGAGTTATTTTTGTAATTTGTTAAATTTGCATATTTGTGGATACTGATTCACTTAACGCAATATGATCTGCTATAGTTAATTCAAGTCTAGAATGAAACATCAAGGGAACTGTATAAAGTAAGAATTAAAAAAAAATACCAAATTATAAATTTTAAGATGTCAATATTACGGGATAGGAATACTAAATAAGTTACATTTATCACAAATTATAGTGTATCCTAGTGTGTTAGGTTTAAATGCATACTTAGTTATTTTAACTGCCCACCTTTTTTTTTTTTTTTTTTTTACGTGTGGAAACCCCCTCGGGCCGTCACCCCGCCGGGGTTTGCGGCGGGGCGGTGTGTCGGAATCGAACCGACTAAAACCACACGGTGTGCCACTCTGCCACTGAGACGGGAGGGATCCGGGAACTGCTGTTATTAACACATCCGGACCTGCCCACCTAAGTCAAGGACAAATATTTGCGTGATGAGCACGATTATTTGCTGCTAAAGGTTTTAGGACAGGGGGCCAAATTAGTTTTTTTAAAACGAAACGTAAATAAATGACGATAAAAAGGGTTTTTTAATATAAACTCTTTTTTATGCTATATTTATTATAGAATAGCTATTTAAAAGTAACTTTCGAAGATGTACAGCAAAACGGCATTCCGTGAAAGAATCTCAGGTAACGTTCACAAATTTTCTGTATACACTGAGCACACTAGTCCCATTTATTCTATCTCTGTCCATAGTCGATTAATGACTTAAGTGCCTCAGTAGTGTAGTTACTATAGTACGGAGGCAGTTAAGTCATTAATACGATGCTACTGTAGTACCGTTTGTGTCTGTTGTACTGAGCTCTTGAGCTGAACCCGATCCTGGGTCTCGATGTCGCAGATGTCCGAAAATATTGTAAAAAATTTGAAAGTTTATTAATCAAAAGAGTCTGCCTGTGTATGATTCTCTGGTGCATAACGCCATCCTATTGAACAATAATACAATCAGGACGTGTACCTGTTAGAATCGTAAATTAAACAAGTTTGTAACAGAGCCGTTCCACGTTTCTTAATTGGTGATTTTATTAATTGATGTTAGTTCATTAAATGTTACTTATATTCGATGAGTTTAGATCTTTCTAAATAATAATTACTAGCCCATACTTTTAACAGCACTGCAATGAAAAAGTTTATTTTTTTAGTAGTAATTAGGTTTTACGTAATATAATACTCAGCCCGATTTGCAATCTCAATAAATAATACAGTTATTATAAAATAACGAAAAAAACCGCAATGCGTCTAGATAGACGCTCATATATAGGATGTTGCAATGTTTTTGTGGTAACTTGTGCGCTTTTTATACGACACGTTTTGTGATTCTCACAGTTTACAAGTATTTGTGAAATATGGTTGTGTAAAACAACTAGGTGGATACATCGTTTACCATGGCTTACGAGGTCCGTATGACTACTAAAATTTGGAGAAGTTATATTTTTAAGGACTGTCGAACTCAACGAGGGATTAAACGACCCGAGTGGGTGTCTGTATCAGTCTGTAAAATTTACCATATCTCAATCAAATTTTGAAGAAAATCATCCTTTTTTTACACGGAGAATGCTTTTTGCACCATGCCTTGCGTAGAGCAGACGAAGGGTGAGTGTGGGATTTCTGGAGCATCGCTCTACCCACTAATCCCGCGGCGCCGCGGCTTAATTATTCGGACGATTATTTATGTATTAAAGTTAAAAATACTAACGTAAATATAAGTTTAATATAATATGTATAAGAAAAGGCAAAATAACTTTGTAGAAGGTCAACTGTAAACAATGAGTACACCAAAATACAAGTATGTAATGTTTTTAGTCATTTTGTACTTTGTACGTTGGAAAGATTATTTTTTAAAGGCCCTTAAAGTCCACTTATAAAGTAAGTAAGAAGGTGTGAATTGGATCAAATATTCTTGCACATATGTGATTGAAATTTCATCTACCTCCTTTAACACTGAATGTCGTAATTTTCTTTTTCGTTTTTAAAGAGAGGTTTCAATTCCATTCCACGTATAAAGCGATTGGTAAATTTTTGGTAAACAACTAGTGCCTTAATTAACACCCACAAGATTTGTTAGATGTGTTTCAAAATTAGAGTTACCGGGATTGGACTTTCGTTTGATAAATTAAGTCTTTTAACTAAGGTGTCACTTATGTAATGTACTGCAGTGAAGCGAGTTTATATTACAATGGTTATGTAGTGTTTTTAACAGTTATCCAACCAATTAGCTATCAGCAAACGTAATCGGCCAAATGTCGGCCAGGTGTACAATTAACATATATTTTTCAATATCCCTTAGTATAAGATAACTTAGTAAAATAAGGAACCATGATCAAAGAATGCAGTTTATTTTTTTTGCAGTAGAAAGTTGTTGAGTTGTCTTTCAAACAAAATATATAATGATGTAAGGATGAAATTGTTATGTGTATCATCTATACATCTATACAAAGAAATAAAATTGGAGTGTGGAGGCAGACAGACAGACAAAAAATTTTTGGTACATATACCGTGTAAAAAACGGTTAATTTAATATTACAAACAGACACTCCAATTTTATTTATTTGTATAGATTATTACATTCCCTGGACCTTAACAAACATCGTGCTATTTATTTTAGGCCACAGTAGCTGAAGCAGGTGTTCATAAATAGTATCAGACGGAGTATTGTTTTTGTACTTATTTATTTCGAAGTAGAACTGTATAATAATTTTACTAAAGAACTGTTCTTAGCGTTTAAGGAATAGGAATTTAAGCGAATGTTACATACCCGGTTTGGATTTTAGGGCCGCCTACCTTATGTACCTAGCAAGGTCTTAAGTGGCTGTTGTACTCCTGTCAAAGGTTGTCTATACAAATAAATAAAATTGGAGTATCTGTTTGTAATATTACAATAACCGCTTTTTACTAAATGCATATGTATGTAATGCGTGTAATACACGGTACTTATACCGAAAATTTATTTAAAAATTTTTTGTCTGTCTGTCTGGATGTTTGTTCCGGGTAATCTCTGGAACAACTGGACCGATTTTGACGGGACTTTCACTGGCAGGTAGCTGATGATCCAGGTAGTAATTTGGACAACTTTTTTTGGACTAACTTTGTCCCGCGGCTTTACTCGCGGTACAACAATAACCGCGGGTAACACCGCGGGGTTCAGCTAGTTACTTACAAAATAAGTAAACTAATGTTAGAGGTTCTGTAACTAGTATTTTGAAGATTCATTATGGATTATTTATTTAAAGAATTTCATCTGTCTCTCAAAAATAATAATTTTTTCATGTTTTTGCAAAAGTTACCGTTGATGGCTAGGTTTCTATTGGCCTATTATAGTTGTAGTATAATACAGTGGAACACTTACCTACGAAAAATAGGCAATTCAAAACTAAAATAATTTTGCAATTCGCACCGTTCATTTCTAAGGTTATCACGTTCTAACAAAAAAATACCTCTTTTTTTATACAATTAAATACGTTTTTTTTTGTCTGGATTAGAGACCAACTTGCTTGCTTGTTTGACTAGATGTACGATCAGATTTTAAAATTTCTTAACAAAGTCCTTCGTTTCTATAGTAGAACAATATTTTAAATAACTGTAATGATTATAAAACAAAAAACATATTTTTAAATAATTAACAAACTATGAAGATGTAATGACGTAAATTATTTCTTATAAATATTAATGTCATCACCGTCCTCTGAATAATAGTGCCTCAACAAAATGTAGGTACCTCATTTTATAATTAATCTTTTCATTATTAGTTGTTTTTGTTATTTTTAATTATGCGAAGAAATTGGTGTGTATCGTGACACAGATTATATTTTGGGCTTTAGCGCATCTTTATAATATTCTGTGAAGTGTTTAGGATGTCGGTTCCATAACTATAAGATTTTATGAAATAACATTAACCTTGTATTGATAACACCTTGTATTGATATTTAAAGCTGAAGAGTTTGTTTTTATTTGAACGTATAAATCGCGAGAACTACTGGTCTGAATTTTTTTAAATAATTTAATCTTGTATCGTTTATTTATGGAGAAAAAGCTAAAGGCTAAAAGCATTTTGCTTGATAAATGTTGCAAAAGATCATTCCTGTTGCGATACCCAGACAAAGTTGCACGGGTCAGCTAATGAAGCCAATAAAAGGTACTAAAATTGTTTTGGTTTCGAGACAAGGGTTAACTTAACCTTAACATAGCGCACTGTTTGTTAATTCTCGTCAACATTTGGTCGAATTTCTATATTAAGACTGTCAATGTCATTTAGGTACAGCCTAATATTGTATTTCGGAAAAAAACTATATCGATATTTAATGCCAAGAAAATATTCAATTTAATTTATTATTAGCCAAGGAGTTTCTTCTTTATTTTTTTACAAATTTAGTTGTTCGAAAATGATTAATACAACCATGAAAAAAATTAAAATCTATTTTTTGAGATTATTCGACTCAAAACAAAAATAATTAGAGCGTCAAAAATATTTAGTTTAATTAAATTGCAGGGGTTACTATTTAATTAAATATAACTTTTTTGTACACATAATTATCTAAATAATAATAAAAAAACTAAATGTACAAATAGTATTTTTTGCCAAATTAACATTTCTTTAAATTCAAATGACGCCTTTTTTATATTATGTAGATATATCCCTAGCAATTGCGCCGCGGGAGATTATAAAAACATACATCAAAACCGACACAAAGGATACCCAGACCCAGAATAAAAATTTGTAGATCACACAAAGTTTTGGCGCTTGCAGGGATTGAACCCACAACACTTAGCGTAGCTAGATCAGCAACTGCGGCAAAATGACCGCTTAAAACACTACATCATCGTGATTCATACTTTCTATTTTGTTGGTAGCGATGGCTAACTAAACTTACCGGTAGAATAGGCCTTATTTTCCAATATTTATTTATTCTCTTTCATTAACTAGTCTAGCGGACGCATGGACGCTTTTCGTCGCCCAGACGCACTCAGCGTCCCGGTGGTATGATCTTAAATTTGCCCCTTTGCACGCGTGCTATACGGATTATTAAATGTCATTGATACGAAAATAGACATTTATAAATGTAGCCAGCCAAAATTCACAGAAATAGCATAAAGTTGCATTATTTCTCAAATAAACAGTTAAGATATACTTATTTATTCATTACTTTTATTAATACTAATTGGTTTTATAATATTACTAGCCGACTCACGCAACGTCGTTTGCGTCTCCTATTGTTCGTAGCATGATAATTTGCCCCTGTTTTTGTTACATTCTTCATTGGTGCTTCGCGCCTGTAGGTCTGAGTGATGATATGCACCCTATAGCCTTCCTTGATAAATGGGCTATCTAACACTGAAAGAATTTTTCAAATCGGACCAGTAGTACCTGAGATTACCGTGTTAACAAGCGTGTGTAACAAACAAACTCTTTAGCTTTATAATATTAGTATAGACTTGTTCTTTTTTTTGTCTTTTATAATTAGTTATAAGCTTGCAATATTGAATTAAGAATTTATCCTGTTATAATATTGTAAAAGTTTCAAAAAAAAAATAAAAATTATGCAATCACGTACACATTAATTGAAATAAATATAACCAGTGTTAATTTGGGGAAACCATGCTATTTCCATAGTACGATTTTCCTAGAATTCTTACTTTACAGAGTGAGCTGATATTAATATAAACGCCCTCTAGCGAAAATATTCGAATTGAAAGTCTCCGTTAGCCTTTTGATACTAATATACTCAAAGTGAGTGGCAACTTAGTTAATAAAAGTGTAATGAACTTGCAACAGATGTAGGTAGCATATGCGTTATAAAATAAGAGTTTTTCTAAAGTAAAGCTGGTACCTACCTTATTTCTAAAACAAGAAGAAGTTTAAAAGGTAAACCCGACTACGTAAAAAATATTGATAAAGTTTAACGAGTCTATTGACATCTCATTCATTAAAAGGGATTTTATAGTTTAGGCGCTACTGTGGAACATACAACTTCTTTTCGACTTCGCCGTAGTCGGGTAATTTGATTTCTAATGATCTTTCTTTCATAACTGTTGCCGAATTTTCAATTCCTTTTGTTTTATAAAGATTCATATGAACTGCGTAACCAATAGAAATCGAAGATAAAATATTTCGGATGTGTAACAACACAACTTTTAGTCTTAACTTGAAACTATCTATCAATGGTCTTCATTCTGTTTATAAATTATTTTAAAGGCTATCATCAAACCACTGACATCTTTAAAAAAACTAAACTTTGATCCATTTAAAAAAAATGCTGAACTCTTTTTGTCTGGTATGGAAAGATATAATAGTTTCATGGCTTTCTACAAGGTTCCATTTTTTCAACCTCAAGCCTAGAAGTTTTGCTTTGTTCTTGGGAAATTCTAAGTCCCTTAAAATATTATTTAATTCAGCTTGTGTTATCCTGTGTGGTTGTAATGATGTATAAGGTACTTCGTTTTCACATACGTACATTGTACGTACACGTACATTGTACGTACACGTACATTGAAGAAATTTATAAGTAAGTGTGATGTCTGCTACGTCAATGTGAGGACATTCCGGAATAGGGTGAAGATCGCTTTGTGGCAGAGGTCGAGTAGCCGATGGTAGATTTGGATACGCTATGACATTCTTCTTATTTCCAGAAACACCCTTGCTTTTTTCCAAACAAATGGCTTGTCAGGCAGGAAAAACAATCAGTTCCATGATTAGTCGATTCTCGCCACTGCATTGGCGCTGCAACCCGAAATGATGGGCACGAAAATTTTCTTATATTTACCTTGTAACTCCGGCGTTTTTGTTTGAAATCGTCCCTGTAGACACTCCTGCGTCCCGTGGGAGCATCAGAACCTGTAAAATAAAGAAAAAATTTTCATTTTGGACTTAGAATTTTTAAATATCTGAAATTTTGACATTTTCATAAGGTTTTGTCGAATTGTTCGATAACCCTTCGTTCAATAGTTTCTTTTTTTGTATATTTAGATAGCTCTCGTCAAGGGCTATCTAACAACACCTCTTTTAAATAAATCTGGTAAATAGAAGTTAGAAAATTTTTTACATACATTTTAAAATTTTGGTTTTTTCAAAAAATTTCAAAGGTTTTCGTCGATTTTCGCGAGAACCCTTCATTCTATAATTTATATTTTTGCATATTTGGACAGATCTCATCAAGACCCGTCTATTTACACCCTTTTTACATAGTTTCCGCAATTCAAAGTTTATTAAAAGTTCATATTTAAATTAAAATTTTGGCACATTTTCACATTTTTGGAGGTTTTTGTCGAATAGTTCGGCGGCCCTTAATTCTTTAATAACAAATCATATATATTTAGATAGGTCTCTTCAAGACCCGTCTAACGACACCTCATTTGCTCAGATCGGGCAAATAGAAAACTAAAAAATTGTCCGCCCGCCCACCCTCCCATCTTTTACGGGATATATAGGATTTGCTGACCAGGGATCGTCAACACTTGGCAGTGACAAAAATTTTATTATTTTAAAAATTTTTTGTTTTAGTTTAAGTTATTTTAATTGTAGACCGAGGCACTCTACACCTCTAAAATAATAATAGACCGGCTCAAATTAGAGCACAGATATCTTATTGTATTTATTGATTTTATTGTTTATTGTTTTAATTGCTTTTATTTGACAAATTGACACATACCCCCCTATACAGGGTCAGACATTCATCACATATTGACACACACCCCTCTTTACAGGGTTACACAGACACACAGTGACAATTTTCCCCGTCACACCCTAAGCACACTATACATATACTCCCACGCATACAATGTTCCAGACGCCACCCACATCTGCCGCGGCTTCTGGCGCCTCTACCTCGCCTTCATTGGTGCTGGACGCTGCGAAGACCTTTATCAGAAGACCAGGAACAAAAAGAAGGTCGCTAGACAATATGGAGGAGTACAAAAGGCAGCAATCCACCTACGCTGACCAGTCAAGTGACCATCTCCTCCAGGAGGTCATGAAAACTTTTGAGGATATCCCCGCAAAAGTTCACCAGTATCCCCAAATGCGGCGGGATATTAAATCCTACCTGGAGGTACAATCTGATAAGAGTCTTCGCATCCTCTTCGAGTTAAGCAGGAGGGTGAAGAGCTTGGAGGCGGAGGCGTCCAGGGCTGCTAGTGTGGCTGCGGTGGCTGTGAGTCCTGCACGGAAGGATGCAGCCGCAGTAGCTGAGTCTTCACACACACAAGAAGAAAAGGTGCTGGCGAGACTGGGGGAAGTGGAGGATTCAGTTTTTACCTGGATTAATGAGGCCTATTTTAAATTAAAAAAGGAGATAGAGGACCTCGACAAAAACTATAATGACCGGGGAGCCGCAGGCCTCGATAAAATCTTCGAGAAAATAGAAGAGACCCAGGTCGATATAGACAAGGCGACCGAGGGGATGATAGTGCGTGCGCAGTCCCAACTCGAAGACCTAGTTGGGACTGTCGCCAGGGACATAGTGACCGACACCAAAACGCACATCATCGAGGCCGTGAAGGGACGAACGCCCGAGAGCACCCCCATGACCTACGCCAGCGCTGCAGCAGCCAGGCCCGGGCGCCGACCGGCGCTCCACTCGCTGGCGGTGACCTCATCGGATAGTCAGGAGACTGCCGATGAGGTACTCGTCAGGGTGAGGAAGGCGGTCGACGCCAGGGCCACTGGTCTTAGGGTCTCTAAGGCCAGGAAAGCCAAGGGCAGCACCGTCATCCTGGGCTGCGACACTGAAGTGGAGCGGGACAGGGTGACGGTGCAGATAGAGAGCCGTGGGGACGGGCTTGTGGTAGTGCCCGTGAAGAACAAGGATCCACTCGTCGTCCTCAAAGACGTCTACGTGGACGGTGACGACGACGAGATGGTGAGGGCCATTTACACCCAAAACCCCGAAGTCTTCATGGGCCTACCACAAGAGGAGAAGGACCTGAAGGTCAAATATAAGAAAAGGACGAGGAACCCGAAGACCTCCCATGTGGTCCTACAGGTCAAGCCAAGGGTGTGGCAGAGGATGACGGAGACTGGAACCCTCTATCTGGACCTGCAAAGGGTCAGAGTGGAGGACCAGTCTCCGCTCATCCAATGCACGAAGTGCTTGGCATTCGGCCACGGCCGCAAGTTCTGCACCGAGAGTGTGGACAGGTGCAGCCACTGTGGAGGTTCGCATCTGCGCGAGAAATGCGCAGACTACACCGCGCGAAAGGAACCGCAGTGCTGCAACTGCTCGCACTCTGGGCTGCAGAACACAGGCCACAACGCCTTCAGCACCGAATGCCCGACCCGCCTGAAATGGGACTACCTGGCGAGATCCAACACCGCATATTTATGACTCACTCACTCACTCACGTACACACACGATACAGAACACACACACACGCACACACACGATACAGAACACACACACACGCACACACACACTGATTTAGTAAATATATAGTGATGATATATGCACAAATCAAAACATGCACACCAACATTAAGCACGCACACATAAACAGAAGGAAAGTAAGTAATTCACAAGACAGGTGGTAATAATTATATATATTTGTATATATATATATATATTATTAAACAGAACGAAGAAAACAGAATCGTGTGAATTATGGAAGTAACATGCATACAAACACCGACACGTACACAAAACAAATACACTGAGTCATAAATATCGCAATCTCGCAGGATAGTCAACCATGGCCATATGGGATGTCTTGGGGAGACAAAACAAATATAGTATTAAAATTAGAAGAAAGACCATATAAAAATAAATAAAACAGAACTATAGATAACATAAAGTATACAAGTCCTATATAGAAATAATGAGAGAAAATGTAAAGTGAACCAAAAATAATTAACAATAGTATTAAAAAGAAGTAAAAATAATTACAAGTTAGAAACATATAAGAATAAATTATAAGAATTGTATAATATAATAAAAGTATGACAAAATAAACAATATAATAAAAGACAAGAATTGGACCAAATAACAATAGTATTAAAAATAAGTAAAATAATTACAAGTTAGAAACATATAAGAACAAAAAATAAGTAACTGTATAATATAATAAAAGTATAATAAAACAAACAATATAATAAAGGACAAGAATTAGACAAAACAGAATATAAATACTCTATCAGGAACTAAAATAAAATAAGTTAAGTAACGGGAATTCAACCCAAAAAACAACTACAAAACATACGAAGAAATTAGAAACACGAATACTAAGGTCCTGTCTTTCCACGGACGGGGAAAAGCAGCGTTATCCCCTAATGGGATAACATAAAAAAAAAAAAAAAAAAAAAAAAACCCGAAATGATGCCACTCAGCCAATTTCTCAAACCTGTACTTTTTTTTTTTTATGTTTAACCCTGCCATAATGACTCTACTCTGCCTGATGGAAAGCATAAGCAGAATCCAAGAGTGATGGTCACCATACTGCGAACGCAGACAATGCAACAATGCAGCATGGTGACCCACACCATGGCGGGCTAGTGATGCTTTCTTTTTTCTTTCTTTTTTGCTTTACACGGATTGCAATAGAAATGTGGAACCCAGCTTTTATCCTGGTGTTTTCTGTTTTCGTTAAAATAGTAAGAATATACTTTTTTTATTGTAGCCGATATGGATATACCTTTGCTGACTAAGTACCAATTCGCCACAAATGTAACAAAAATTGTCGGGATTATTCACACATTTACGAGACATTTTGCTGCGATGTTTTTTACTTCAACACTCTTATCACTTAATGATACAGAACAGAGCACTAAAACACAAAAAAAATAACATTCGATGCCAGCTACGTAAATATAATCTACTAGTTGTTGCCCGCGGCTCCACCCGCGTATATGTCGGTTATCGCTGCAAATATTAGCCTATGTGTTATTCTTATAAGCTATATTACTGTAAAGTTTCATCCAAATCCGTTCAGTAGTTTTTGCGTGAAAGAGTAACAAACATCCACCCATCCTTACAAACTTTCGCATTTATAATATTAGTAGGATACTAATATATAAAACTAAACAGTTTGTTTGTTTGTTTGAACGCACAAATCTCAGCAAACGAGGATCCGATTTGAAAATCTCTTTCAGTGTTAGATAGTACATTTATCGAGATATTATCACGATAGACATATTATCATGCTAAGACTAATAGGAGCTGAGTACCAATGAAAAATGCTTCAAAAACGGGGGACGCAAACGAGGTTGCGTTGGTCAGTTAGTATCAAGATAAACAACTTCAATGAAGGTAGAATCATTAAATTCGAAAAATCTCAAGTATCACAACAATTTAAACTAATTAATGACTTTTACTTACGAACTTGTTTTTAAAATGTAGATTTGTAGATAAGTAAAAATTTGTTAAAATTATTTCGAATACTTTTTCAGTGTAGACCAGTTATATCACTTTTAAATTATCTGATGACAGATATATATATATATATATATATATCTTCATAGCCTTTATTAATTACAAGAGTATTTGGGGTCATGTACTAGTTCAACCGGTTCTACCTGAATACATGTTTTTAAACGGCGACTCGCATCGGACCTCGGCAACCGCGAGGGGTGTTCACGACAGCTGCATTAGAGTATCTCTTGAACTTGGAACCTTTAGATCTGGTCATCCAACAGGAAGCAATAGCAGGTACCCTAAGACTAAGATCAAACGTAATGTGGAAGATATACACAGAAGCAACAAACTCAAAAGTTCTGCATGGGATCCTAAAGAAAATTCCACTCCTCGAGGCACCCAAGGACAGAACTTCATGTTAAAATTTCTTGTAAGGAAAACCCAACAGCAGTCCGACCCGGGAATGGAAACCGAGACCTCTTGATCGGCAGTCGCTTACGCTAATCATTAGACAAACGAGACATCTGTAAATAAGTAACTTTTGATAAGAAGTCGAAATAGATAGCGCTACATATGTATCGACTCTACCAGTACCCAGGTATTATCTAATTGTGTTTTTTTAGTAGCATGTATGTAAATACTTAATAACTATTTAACATATATCATTTACGTTTGCATACAGTGCAATGCTATCAACTATTTTAATTGACAAGGCCCATTGTCGATGCAAATGCATCCGCCGACAAACACATTGTTTCTCTTATCAGATGAGATGAACCTATAAAATGCCCTTCGACAATACTAGTTCTTCAATCTTCTAGTTCACTTTATACGTGACTTTATTTCCTTCGTAATGGATTTAGTACACTATATGGCAAGTTTTCTACCTATTAAAATGTGTCTATGAAACAAACTCCAACTTAACTGTTTTTTAAAAGATAAAATTAATAGATTTTTAAAATAACCATTGCTTTCATCGTGAAGTTGAAACTTAAGAATATATGTATTTTCATTTCATCACCATTATCAACAGTATTTAACAGTTCAATGCTGGACATAAGCCTCTCGTCCGCAAGGAGGTTTTGGCTTACTCCACCACGGTTTGTTTCAAGTATTCTTTATCTTTCATCTCAGTTAGATATAGAAATTGTTTATTCATGTATGTCTATCTATATTCATATTTCATTTTTAGAAATGAAACGTGTAATTGATACGGCCGTGTATATTTGTTTCAGACGATCTTACTCATGAATAGTTGGTTGATAGCTAGAGGTTCGCCTGTCGCGATGTTGCAGCACGCTACAAGCTCGCAAAGCATTGTATTTCACCCACTGCAGGCGACGCCACCAGAAACTAGTAACTCTATCTTAATGTAATAAGACAACAATTTGTTAAAACGTATGAAAAAATGGATTCTCTAATGACCAATTTGATTTCAGCTACGGATACTGTAATTTCCGGTACTGGTAATCGTGTAAGTACTTAGTTTTAAATTTGCTGTATATCTATATATATAAAAGAGGAAGGTGACTGACTGACATACCCAGAGATCAACGCACAGCCCAAACCGCTGAACCTAGAATCCTGAAATTTTGCATGTAGGTTGTTTATATAACGTAAGTGAGCACTAAGAAAAGAAGGACACTAAGGAAGCTAGTATAATTATAAAGTTGAAGAGTTTCATTGTTTGTTTGTTTGATGGACTTAGAGTATCTCAGGAATTATTAGTTTGAACTGAATAATTCCTGGGATAGCCATGGAGGTTTTATTTAGCCTAAGAAGAAGACTATAGGGTAAATAAAACCTCACGGCACAATAGGAACGATTATCAACGAAGCGTGTATATGTATGAATCTAAACAAACAATATTTAGAATTATTGCCAATTAGTATCTCTATTGCACGAATTATATTTTTACACAAGCGATAGGTATAACTAGCAGTGAGCAGGAAAATGAAGAAAATCTAGAACAGTGATTATGTACTAAGTTTGCAATTTTTTTAATAATTTATTTAAGCACGCAAATTGTAACCTGTTGCGTGTTAAACGAAATCGTTATTTTGCCAATTCGATAATGTAATATATAAAGAATATTATAATTGTATATCCTACTCGCATAGATCCCTACATTTCTGATCATGTAATGTTACATAAAAAGTTTCGTATTACCTTTTCAAATAAATTTATAGGTTAAAATTAACAAAGTAGATGTACGATATTTACTTTGGTTTGACAAGTGTTTAGTAAAATTATTATTTGTGTGTTTATTACTTATTTAAGTGACAGGAAAGCACCGTTAATTCAGTTAAGACACTGCTTGAAGTTTGAAACAGTTCATGATATGTCTTTTAACTAAACGTTCCATTTTAAGAATGGCTTTAATTGTTAACGTGTTATTTTATGTTGTTGTGTTGCAGCCTAAATATGAATATAAATATGAAGTATCCGACCACCAGACGGGTGACAGAAAGAGTCACTGGGAGAAACGGGATGGTGATAACGTTCGTGGGGCTTATACATTGTACGAACCAGATGGAGCGCTGCGAACTGTGGAGTATACCGCGGATGCTTTACATGGGTTAGTCATTGTTAGGTTCTTTAAAGAAAATATATATAACGAAGTATATCATGATCTCTCGAAAAGTATATGTCAACTTATGGAACCACGTTCTTCATTTGATTTATCTGTATTAATAAAGAGTTTGTGAGGTAGGGGTAATCTCTGGATTTACTGAACCGATTGAAAATTCTTTTACCAATAGAAACTCACACGATTTGTAACTGTCATAGGCTATATATTAATCGGAAAAAAAAGTGGAGACGTGGACAAAAGCTTTTCTAAAAAATGACGATCGTCAACAATATTGGTCACTTTGTAAAGTCCATGTTAGACAGCCTGTTTGTCTGTAACTCCAGGGCTTCATATACCACATGTATACTATTTCTAATCCATAGTGATAGTGTTACTGGTGTAATCATTTTGTTTCCATATTTTCAGTTTCAACGCTGTGGTAAAGAGAGACAAGCCGAATAAAGAACGACACAGTACTCTATATACATATGAGACGCCCTCTAGTAGCGGTCACAAGGGCTTTGACGACTCTAGTGTCGGTTACACTTCTGAAAGGAAGATCTACTCGATTCAAGAGAATAGCTCAAAACGGGCCGCATAAAACTAGGGTTTTAGATTTCTTTGTAATTGGATGGATTCGATTCGAATTATTTTTTAATTTGAATCGAATCCATGAACATTATTACATACATATTACATATTGTAATCACATTATTACACATATATAATGTATTATACGAATGTCAGACGAATAATTAAAGACCATATTTTCTCTTTGTAAATGTGTTTTATTTGTCAGCGCTGACTTGCTAGGCAGGGTTGTAGATATAATTAATCGAATTCGGTATTTTCGAAGAGTATTAATAAATAAGTCCAATTTAATGATGGTGATGGTCATGATGACCATGCTGATGATGCAGACCATGATGGGTAAGATGATGGAGCAGACCATGCTGGCGATGATCATGGTGGTGATGGTCATAGTGGTTGTGGTGGTCATGATGGTTATGAGGAATATGATGGTGATGGGCCGTCTTGTGGTGTACATCTGCGTGGAAACTGTAAAAGAAGAAAGTAAAGGATTAATGTGTATAATAATCTATCTATTAAAATAACATTAATATTCCTCTATTTTTTAAATATTAAATTGAATTTTGCTGAAAATTAAAGTAATTTTAAGAATTTAATTTTATATAAAATAAATTGATTTTCATAAGTACTTTCATAATTTTGAAATAAATTACAGTCACTGACTGATCTGATAAAAAGACCGTGCTATTGCCAATTGAAGCCTTTGGTATGGCAATTGCCTTTGATAGTTTCCACATACCTGCTATTTTAAACTTGCAGTACATGAAGTAGTTAACGTATCACGTATATTATATTCTACATTTTATATAAAACTGTTCATACTAATATCTATACTAATATTAAATAACTTTGTAGGTTGTTACGATTTCGCGACTTAACCGCTGCACCGATTTCAATGAAATTGGGCATTGAGATGCTTTGATTCTTGAGGAAGGACATAGACTACTATTTACCGCAATAGTAGACATAAACGCAAAAGCTAGTATTTTATAAAGATAATATTACAACTTACCCATGGTGGTCATCGGCCTTGTAATGAACAATACGCTCATTGCCATCGGGTTCTACAAGACTGTAAAAGCCAGAGACATGATCTCCTTTGCGCTCTTCATGTTGCGTTTTGTAGTCATGTGTGTGGTCATCTTTCACTGAATACTCGAAGTTGTACTCAGGGTAGTGCTGCGACATAATAAATATTCAAGTAAAGTATTTTAAACTCAATAAAAAAATTTAATGGTTAAGTGATTGCAAGAGGTACAATTTTACGCTCTTGAAAGCTTAAAATACCAAAATTCGTAATTCCTTATCGACCCTATTTCTGAATACTGTAATAGTTATTTTAGTTTACATTAAAGCAGTTCAAGAAGCAATTGTAAATTAATTATATTGAACAAAATATTAAATAACTACAAGTACAATTTTAACAGAATAAAAACAGACTTTAAGAACGATCAAATAGATCGATTTCTCTTGGATGCATCATCAGAGCTTAGTGTCCTTATCATTGTACCACTGTTGAGATACCTCCTTTCCATTAAAATCGGTTCGTAAACGAGGAAGCGAACACACATAAAAAAACCTAAATCTATCCTCCTCCTTTTTTGGATTTGGTTAAAAAAGAATGGAAATTCATTCTATTTTTTAATACATGTCCTAGTGGATTCATTCTATTTTTAACCCCCGACGCAAAAAGTGGCTTGTCATAAGTATGACTTCGATGTTTGTCTGTGTGTGTGGATGTTTCTGTCTGTGGCGTCGTAGCTCTCAAACGGATGGACTGATTTGGATGCGGTTTTTTTTTTCATTTAACAGCCAGTTTCTTTGCGGCGGTTCTTAACTACGGGGTTAATATCAGTCCAGAAGTGTAAGAGTATCAGCTCTTTTCCGAATGATTACTCGATTTTGACGTATGATTACTCGATTAAATGTTTGCGTAGAGGGTTTTTTAAATTTTGAATTTTAGCTGGTATAATACATTTTTTAATGTCAGATAAGGTACTTACATGGTGGTGATCATCATGATGATGGTCGTCGTGATGGTGTTCATCATGATGATGATCATGGTGATGGTGATCGTCGTGATGATGATGATCATCATGGTGATGGTGTATCACATGATCGTGATGGTGGTCATGTCCATGATGCCCAAGGTGGTCCACCCGGGACTGGTGAGACACGGCAACATATGCCTGAGCACTCACAACCAGTAGACAAATGACGGTTACCTAAACAATAAAAAGTGCTTAAAGAAGGTGTACGGTTATGTAAACATCTGTTATTATTAATTAAGAAAAATTCCATTACGTCATCATCATCAACAGTTCTTTACTACTAAACATAGGCCTCTTCTTAGAAAGCAGGTTGAAGTTACACTACATTAAATAATAAACTGTATTATATTATACTGGTTGTGCCCGCTACTTGGTACACGTGACATTTGGATTTTCAAGTTAATTTTTGATTTTTCTCCGTTTAAACCTTTCCCGGACTACGACAAACATGTCAAAACAAAAATCAGCTAAATTCTCGAGTTTTAGAGCGACAAACGAACAGCAATTGATTTTTATATATAAGAAGATTATTACGTTAAAAAGATAGATAACAAACAAAACAATAAACAGTTCTAATGAACAATTGTTTTCATTTAACTTGTACTTGGAACGAAAAAAGTATTCATATAAGGCTGCTTGTCTTATACATCTTCCTTTCATGCCAATGCAAAATATTAGATTTAAATAATTCAATCACTAAATTCCTTACCAAAAGGTGAAAGTTAAAATAAAATACTTAAAAAAGGTGACCCCTGTGAACACAACGAATTGATAAGGCTTCGTTGTTGATATATCGAGAAGCAATTAATGGCAGGTAAAGCAATTTTATATTATTAATCATTTATTCATTTTAGAACGTCGTTCATTTTGTTGAGTTTCAAGATACTACATTATTTTTTTACTTCCTTATATTCCTCTGCAGAATTTTCAAAAACGTAAATAATGCAAATTATAAATGTACTTATCAGAAACTACATTTCTTTATTGTGATATCAGTACCTACTTACTATATTAAAACTGTTAGTCATTTCCCTATTTCGACACTTTATTGGACTTTATATACATTACTTAAAACTATGGCTGTAAAATGGTAAAGTTGGATTAAAGAAGTTCAAAGTTATTTTTTTAGAAAATGAACGATGCCTAATGAACCAGGGACGATAAAATGTTGTTAGTTTTAATAACCTTTGTGCACAAGAACTGCGTTGCGAGATTCGAAATAAACTGCAATTTTGTTTTGATGTTATAATTACCAAATTTAGGTAATGTTTCCTCTTATTAAGTCTTTTTAAGTCTTTATTGGTGAAGTATCCGTAATTTTCTGTAATTATTTCAAGTAGTTATTACTGTAGTATTTGAACAATTGTATAGAAATCGTATAAATAAATAAATACTTTTACAAACCTTATAGATTAGGTAATAAAGTATATCTGTTATAAAAAACTTAGTAAATAATGAAAAAAACTGAAGCATCGTGATTAAAAAATAAACTATCTTAAGATAGTTTATTAGACATATTTAATGTCTAACTCATAATTTTTAAATTATGAGTTAGACATTAAATATGTCTATTTAAGCTATATAGGCTCAAAACCTATGTTACACCCGATGGTAAACGGTTATCGCAGGCTATGAGGTGTTTCAGTCACAGAACATTCTCATTACTAGTACTGCTAACACTACATCTAACGCCCATTTTTTTAAATAAGCCCGTACTGCATATTCATGTGCTCTAGAAACGTACAGTTCATTTTCCCATTCATTTGCATTGATTTATTATTATAGTTGCTTGACGTTCGAACAAGTAACGACACCCAATGGTAATAGAACTCGCAGTCTTTAGTCCGTTATAAATCATAGAGTTATAATAACTCTATAGTTATAATTCTTTCAGTGCAAGGTCTTACACAGTCCAATTTTAAAAAACGAACCAGAAGAAACAGCACTTTTTCTGTGAAAGAAGTGTTAAAGGTATCAAACCTTTTTCGCGACTCCATAGTCCTATAGTTGATCACATAACCACATAATGATCTGCCGATTAGATATTACAGATCATATACAATATCTGTAACATAGAAGAACTACTTTACTCACATAAGTATGTCTTTGTTCGAATTTTTTTTTTCTACTATTAAGTATTATTAAAGAAATGATTTCTAACTTTAATCACTTAAAATGTAATATATACTTTTTTTTTGAAAATATTACATAGACTATTTATTATTAGTTGCCGAGTTTATGGTATTTTACAAAACGGTTTGTAGGTTTAAAATTGCCGTTAAATGCACACTTTAAATTATTTGTTCAGTTACTTACTTGAGAAATCATTTTGTTGGCTATTTTTGTTTGTAACTGGACTTCAACTATACTAAATTCGGTATGAACGTCCTTTTTATATGCCTAAAGGTCTTTGAATTCGGGGTTGTTGTAAGATAATTATAACGACACTGTATCCTCACTAATTAACTGTAAACCAATAACGTGTTTAATTTGTGAAACTAAAGTTTCTTTTGTAAGGGAATCAAGGACGTCACGACCTATTACACTAGCTAATTTTGACTGGCTGATACCGGACATGCGGCTAACAGCTTAATAACTATGGCATATGTTCACGCAATCACAACACTCAATTAATCGTTGTCGTGTATTCCATAGTTAAAAGTTTCGCTAAAAAGAACGTAGCATCCGTTTACATAATTTTAACACGTAAGCTCCTATTAAACTATTTCTCTAGATATTTTGACACATGATTAAGATATACTTTCTTACATACCGTTTCTGACTCCCATAATCACACTTAACAATTCTCCATCAAAGGATTAGGGATAAAGTTTTTAGATTCCTGGGTCGGATCAAATTTTTGTATGATCTGCAAATATTTGGTTTGGTTGTTTTCTACGTATATTATGAATGTATTTACAACAACAAAAAAGTTTTTATGTATTTTTATCAGTTGTCTAGTACCCATAACTCAAGTTCTGCTTAGCTTGGCACTAGATGGCGTTATGTGTTGTCCGAAATATGTTTTTATTTACTGCTGATCATGATTGGCTTGGACAGAATAACAGCGGCTGTCATGCTTTGCACTGTCATTCATACGCTAAGTTCAAGATCATTTTGTCTTGACAGTGTTATTATTTAAATATGGATTCTTCCATTCAATCATTGAGTATCTGTTAGGTTAATTAGTGTTTACGATTTTTTTTTATTCTGGGCAGCCAGTAAAATCTCTTCTTATTTGACAGGTAAAACTAGATAGCTTTTAATTTTCATATCTCTTGTGGAATATCAAATAAAATAATAAGAGAAGCTTGTAAACTCTCGGGTGATATGATATTAACAGTTTTTAAACGCTGCATTGCGGATGGAGTACTTTCCTAGTGTTTGGTGGTGCGGTAATATTCGTATAATACCAAAAAGCGGCGATAAGCCGCCGGACGATCCTAAATTCTATCGACCCATAACATTGTTACCATCGCTAGGAAAGCTTTTAGAACATCTTGTAGTTCCTCGATTTCTACCGGGTGCAATTAAATTTCATGACAAATAATTCGGATTTACGTTGGGAAAATCGACAACAGATGCGGTTATATCTGTAAGGAAAACTGTCACCGAGTCAAAGTTTCAATACGTCTTAGGTATCTTCTTAGATATATCTGGCGCCTTTGAAAACGCGCGGTGGCCCATGCTATTGCTAAAATTAAAATCAAGAGGATGCTTCAAAAATATTTATTCCCTTATCACCTTTTACTTCACACAAGGCATAACTAAATTGAGACTTGGGCATCACTCTGTGTCGCCCTTACCAATGATACCAAGCACGAAATATTTATCTAAAATTTATTTTTTTATACAGTACTTTACGTCGGCTAGAGGGCGCTTCATTAGATTCAGTGACACGTCATATAACCTATAACCAGCAAACAATCAAGACGCTTCTAACGATAGCTCATTTGTCTTATTCTGATTCGTAGCTTAGAAAGAAGGAGGGAACAAACAAGCATACCATAGAAATACCACACTTATCGAATAAATACGGACAAAGTCACGAGCAAAGGCTAATAAATATATTTTTGAAATGTACAAGTAACGTTCTTTCTAACGACATCTCATTTGTCCAGTTTTAATCAGTAGTTAAGGAGCCATGAGGGAACAAATGAACATACATACATACATAGTCTGTCAAAATCATAACCCTCCTTTGGCTTTGCCGTAGTCGGGTAATTAGTCGGTTCACCATTGTGTCAATGCTCAACACCTGATACTAAATGTGAACAGTCGGCTCATCATGTCCCCTGGGAGTGTAGTCTTTGGTACAATGAACGTCAGACAATGCTAAATAGCTTACAAATGACATCTAGGGCGGTATACTATGGGGATCTTGTGTCAACTGCGGTGAATTTTCGTGCATTTAGGCGATTCTGCCATACATACTATAGTAATCAAATATAGCTCACTTAGGACCCATAATATTTTATCCGTGATGCATCCTGGTTTAAAGAAGGTATCTGCCTATTTTGACTTAATTTTGTCTCCCGCTTTGCTAAGGAGGGAAGTGGACTTATCATGATTCCAACTCCTCCTGTTTTTTCTTCTGATTAATTTCGTTGCGGGTTCCAAGACAGTTTTTTTTCTAGGACTTCCCGAGTATCATAACTCAGTGTGTTCGTGGGTCACTTCTGTTTATCCTGGTGTAAAGTGGTGTGAGTGTGTGTTTGTGGGATTAGTCCCAAAAAAAAATCTCTGACTGATACAACCATACTAGAGACCTTGCACCTCCTTTAGGCAGCATTTTCGTTAATTCTTTTTTCAGTACACATGTTCTTCCTATGAATTATATGAGTTGCGAGAATTTTTTGTATATAGGTACATTACGATGTTTTATTTTAATTAGATGTTGAAATTAATAACTAAGAGCCTTCAAAGTTTTTTATATATTATGAGTACTAGTTGTACCCTTCTGTTAGTCATGATTCGCTGTGACACTTTGTAGTTGCAAAAATAGATAAAAACCGTATTTAAAGAGTGGTGAACTTTTTGCTATGTACATACATAAACAAACTTAACGATGAAATTAATATTTTCTATATGAAATCTTATTGTTCTTATTTTTATACATTTTATCTATCTCATCTACGTGTGTTAAAGGATTTTCATCATATGAAGTTTTGCATTGGTTCATTTTATGATAATACTAGCTGAACCGCAGGTAACGCCGCGGCTCAAAGCTAGTCCAAAAAAAGAAGCCTAAGTTACTTCTTATGCCAACATCTATCTGATAGTAAAAAAATCTGTCAAAATCAGTCCAGCCGTTCTAGAGATTACCCGGAACAGACAGACAAAAATTAAAACAAGAAAAATTTAAAAATATTAGTAGTAGTAGCGTGAATATATATACCCTATAGCCTTCCTCGATAAGTGGTCTATCCAACACCGAAAGAATTTTTCAAATCGGACCAGCAGTTATATATTTAGTAAAAATGGTTATTTTAATATTATAGAAAGAAAATATCATCTAGCAATCAAAGGAACTTGCTGACTGCATGATTGGCCTAGTGGTTTAAGCGGTCACTGTTTTCTACTTCGCCAAGTGTTGATGGTTCAAATTCCACATGGGACTCCACTTTGGGTGATCCACAAATTGTTGATCGAAATCTGGGTGTTATTTGTGTCGGTTTTACAGTTCTGTCAGTTTTTTGTAAAGTTCCCGTGACACTGGATTTATTCCTAGCGAGGGAGTTGCCTTAAAAAAAAATTTGACAGTATAATTACTAATGCACAGCACAGGTGCTCCAACCAGTGTCACTCAACCAATAGAAAGATTAAGTTTTTTTATAGATACGGGCCTCCCAATGCAGAAATATATATAATAGTAGTAGGACCACCAAATGCCACGGTGTGCTGCAACATTTCTTAAAACTACAGCTAATTACTGTTATTAATTTCTTTCGAGTTACAAATATATCAGAAAGGACTATTTCAGTTTATGAGTTCTTATAATTTTATTATACGAATTATAAAGTAATATTATATTTACAAGGAAAGAGTTTTTTGATAGATATTTACGAATAGTTGAAATACAAAGACATAGTAAAAATGACTTTATAATAATAAAATAGACGAAGGCTACAATTTCTTTTTGCTGGTTTGAAATACTAAAGCGTTGGCAATCTATTTACATATTAATATTTGCGCCACATGGTTTGACCATGACCGTGGCTATGACCATGATTATGTCCAGCATGGTCATGACCGTGGTGATCATCATAATGATTTCTATGCTGTTCTTCCGCTAATCTGCTTAGCCGCAGATGCTCGAGGTAGGCATCATAATCAGGGAATTCTTTATGTTCATTACTGCGCACACCTTTAGGTAGAATGAGGATTTGACCGCCGGGACCGCGAACGTAGTCTCTGCCGCCTGTTTTTAAATATCTATAGTCTAGAACCCAAGTAGGCTGGTGGTAATCCGGACTGTATACATCCTCGATTATCCTGGAAAATGTGTAATGAATATTTTTATTTTAGTTTACATTTCTCGGTTTCGAGTTAATATAAAATGTTAGATACTTTGTGACCATATACGAAAATAAAATTGATATAAAGAGTAAAATTCAGACAGATTTAAACTGAATGAAATCGAAAACTTCAATAAACACTGAACTAAACTAACGGTCGGGTCACCTGTCAAACGGGTCACACCCGCCCCTCAAGAGTAACAAGCGCGTTGTAAACCTTTAATTCTTCCCCCCTCACAGAAACAGAAGGCGGGAGGATATAGGCACCGGTAACCTCACTCAGTTAGAAGCAAGGAAGGAATTGATATATACCGGTTCTTAGGGCCATGATCACCAAGCCGGTTAAGCCGGCCTATAACTGCAGAATCATTTCTCAAAATTGTTATATTTACAGTTAGTTATAGGTTAGTCATATTGTGATGATTAACATTCAATTACCTGTTTTGAGCCTCGATATCGATATGTCCCTGTAAAATGAAAACATAATTGTTATAAATCAGTTTTTTCTGACTAATTTTAACAAAACTAATACTGATTCCATTAGTTTAGGTAAATTAAATATTTTCAACTTACATCATGTGCTAGTGGGCCTGGCTTTCGTAGAACGATAGGTTCTTTATGGTCATAGTCATGTTCGTGACTATATTTGTGGTCATTGTGACCATGTTCGTGATCATAGTTGGGCTCACTATAGCCATGTTCATGATCATGTAGGACCCGATAGCGTTCAGAGTGCAACTGTCGATTGCGGTCACGTATTAGTTCCAAGCCATCTTTATAGGAATAACCGTGAACAGATTCCGCCGGTGTCGGTTCTTCATTTGTTTGTGCCTCTTCAGCAAAAACAACCGAAATTGTCGCTACAAATAGAAGCTATAAAAAGAAAAACTTCGTTATTATCCTGTATCAGCTTAAGAAACGGAAAAAAAGTTTCATTAACCAAAGTGAATAAAATAGAGCTTATAGTTTATTTTGTCTGAATTTTCGAAATTTAGTTTTTTGAGGGTGTCATATTCAACGAGACGACTGAAAGATGAAGACTGTCTGTCTGTCTGTTAGAAAATGACACTGTCTAATAGACCAAAATTATAGTAGGGGTGTATTCAAAAATCCATTGAAATGAATTACTTATATTATAAATTTAGAGCTGCAATCAATTAGATGTACCTAGTCGATATAATATAATCACAGTGAATGTATTATTAGAATTAAATCTCGTTAAGACTTACAAAAAGCATCTTGTTTCTTTTATGTGTCGTCTGCAACAAGCGTTCTATTGTATTGATTTATAACACAAGAATACTCCTATATGAGCCAAAATATCCTTACTTAAACAATTCCAATACAACGGAACTTCAGTTTTTCATTACATCCGTGCATTTAATTTGATAATCATGTATTATAATTGGTATGCGAAGTATGTTGATTGTTAAAGTAAGCTAAATTAACCTATGATATTGCCAGGGTTATAGCTGTATTATGAAAACATAATAACATAATATGAGAATTGCATAGGTGAATTTAAGGTAACTTAAATTTATTTACTCTTAAATAATTAGACCTATCTATTACTTATAAAATAACATGTCCTGATTGACTGACTGATTGATTCATCATCGCCGAGCGTAAACTATTACAGTGGGCAATGAAATTTGGTGAGTACGATCGTTTGTTTAAGTAGACACCCAGCATTAAGGAAAAAAAAATTGAATTTCTACACCTAAGGGGTACATAGGGGTTGAATGTTTGTATGGCAGTCCGTAATGTTTCAATTAGAAACACGAAATTTTATTTTGGGCTACCGATTAAAAATGATTAAAAACGTATTTAAGCGTTTCTAGATATTCTACCCCTAAGGGGGTGAAATATGGATTTAAAGTTTGTACGGAAGTCCGTCATTTATGAAGTCATTTTTTAAATTAGAAATACGAAATTTTATTTTTGATCTACTGATTAAAAATGAGTAGATACATATTTAAGAGTTTCTGGGTATTCTACCCCAAAGGGGTGAAATAGGAGTTGACATTTCAAATATAGGTTAGTCTGGAAGTCCGTCATTTTTGAAGTTAGAAACATGAAAATTTTCTTTTAAGCTACTGATAAAAAATTATTAGTTACTTATTTAGGCGTTTCTGGATATTTTACCCACAAAGGGGTGAAAGAGGGATTGAAAGTTTGTAGGGAAGTCAGTTATTTTTTCAGTGAGAAACATGAATTTATTTTTATTTTTGGGCTATTGATTAAAAATGAGTAGATAAGGATTTAAGTCTTTTTGTATAGTCTACCCCTAAGGGGGTGAAAAAGTAGCTGCAAATTTTTATATAAGTAACAAACATAAGACATTATTTTTAGGCTAATAGTTACAAACGAATTAATAGGTATTTAATCGTTTCTGGGTATTCCACCCCTAACGGGTGAAATAAGCGTTGACATTTTGTATATAGGTCATTATCATCATCATCTGGAAGTCCGTCATTTTTTAATTTAGAAGCCTGAAACGTTGTCTTCAGACTTTTGATTACAAATAAATAAATACTTATATCAGCATTTATGTGAATTCTATTCTTAAACTGGTTAAAATTACTATACAAATTTATGCCTAGATAAATAACACTTTTTTATAACTTTGATTGGGAGTGGTTCATTCAACATTGTAAACAAATAAAAATAATGACATTACTTCTCGAAATTCTATTTTTTAAGTAAGTCTTAGTACTGTTAACTAAGTTATACTAACTAAGTTTGTCTAACCAAAACAACTAGTTGTCTATTGCAGTAAAAGGAAATCGGGTAAAGCGAACGCCTTTATAATGCAAATATGAATTGTGTCTATTCAAAAGCAAATTTTGGGAAAAGAGTAGGAAGAAATAAAATGATGATGATGTACGGATGTACGTATCAAAATTATATTTCGAAAACATACGGAACGGCGACCTATGAACCGATGCTCACACTATGCGAAGATCTATTACAGTATATAATTTATAATGCACGTAGTTCATTGCCATTGGTTTGGGTGTCTTTACCTTATTGGTACACGTGGACCAACTGCACAATAAGGATATAATTGATATGAAATAGAAGAAGAACAAAATCTAAATGCAGAAACAGCTCAGCAAATAGGTTGATAATGGAATAAATTGTTGGTTTTAATTTTTCCTTTGGGAATTTTATTAGATAATATCAAATTTACAAATGTAGCTATGTAATTTAGATTTTTGTCTTCGTATGTGCACAAATATACATAAAATATTTTAACTTTCATTAGTACTATTTTGTAACTTAGCTGTGAGGATTTTATTAATTTAAAATTTAAATATTTAAAATAACAATTATATTAATAATTTAACCATCTTCTTTTAAAATAGTCCACACAAACAATCATCAAAAATACAAAATCTATGATGCAGCTTAGCATTATTGTCAAAAGTTTCATTATTGACAAATGTCGTCCAGCTGTCTGAGATACAACCACAACATACTTTCTCAAAAGTTTAGTTGGAAATTGGTCTGAAAAAAAAAGAAAAAGTTGTAATGAAGGTAAACTACTGATATGTGCTTAACACTTTTGGAACTTTCTATATATTTAGTTTTACAAAGGCCCGTTATTTTTACATACTTACTTTTCGTGTTATCAACGCATAATATTTTTTTTACTAACTCTTGGCTGAACACGTATACCTCTAAAACCAGGATATGAATTTAAAAAATATTTCCAGTGTCGATTAGAGTGCAATGCAACGACAGAGGCCCGTGTAAAGCATTGGACTGCAATATTAATAATGTTTTTTTTCGGGGAAACTAGCAGACGTATCGCCTGATGGTAAGCGATTACCGCCGCCTATGGTAAATTTCTACCAAATAAGTGTGTTCGCAACAGCTTGATTGTTAAACTAGGGTTCAAATGTATAAATCTACTGTCAAGAATAAAGAAGATATACCTACTACGTGGTAGGTCTATCATGTTACATTAAAACATTCTTATTTTTGAAGATTAAAAAATGTATTGAAAAACAATAACGATCACATATCCTATTATTGAGTTGTCACAAAAAAACACAGTTATTATAACCTATAAAGTGTCCAACGCCATCTTACGGCCGCGGTGATACTCTAGCACTCTAGCGAATTACTATTTCCAAAAAAAAATCCTATTTGAAACAATATTTATGGGGATAGTCATGAATTTGCATGGAGATGCTTGTAGCATCTTGAATAACATTTAAACTTAGCAAAGAAATTGCCTATTCATCCCGTGGGTGTTGCAAGACTAAGGATGCAAACTATACATGGTAACAGCATGGTAAAGAGAAAGAAAATACGTCTGGCCACCGTGGTACTTAAAAAATACCCCACTTGCTCAGGAGACGCTATGATCAGACTGGTTGCCTAAAGTATTCGTTCAGGCGCTATATATTTTACTAGCTGACCCACGCAACCTCGTTTGCGCCTTATATTGCCCGTAGTGTGAAAATTTCCCCCGTTTTTTAAACATTCTTCATTGTTGCTCCGCTCCTATTAGTAGTGGCGTTATGATATATATCCTATAGCCTTCCTCGATAAATGGACTATCCAACACCGAAAGAATTTTTAAAATCGGACCAGCGGTTCCTGAGATTAGCATGTTCAAACAAACAAACAAACAAACTCTTCAGCTTTATATATTAGTATAGATAGATGAAGAATCATAATGATTAAATGTTCATAGAACTTTTGTTTTTGAAAGTGTCATGACCTCATAAAAATGCAGCTCAAAATATCTCAGCCCCAAACAAAGCAGAGCTTGGGCCATGGGTACAAGACAACTGATGCAAATACATATAATTTTTTTACGTGAATAGGTACATATTATACATAGAAAGTACACAAACTCCGAAACAAATATTTGCAGATCATACAAACATTTGGTCCGACCCGGGAATCGAAACCGAGACTTTTTCAGCAGTCACACACGCCAACCGCGAGACCAATGAGGCAGTCTATACGTCAACGTGTATATTTATATGTCTCAAACGTTGTTAATAAAGTGCCTGTCATAATTCTAAGAGCACTAAGGTAATTTTATACTGGTTATCAACTTCGAAATTAGCTTTATTAGGTAGAAGGTTCTTAACACTCATCGCTAACACCGGGGAAAAAGGAAAGTCTAAAGAAAACATTTGAAAGTTATGAGTTTTCACGTTTTTTCACTACAGAGCACTGTAGCGGTGAAGTAGCAATAAGGCCTAATTTAACACATTTAACGTGGTATTTAAATTTACTATTACTTTGAACAAACGAAGACTGACGCTGTAATCCCTAAAGAGAAGAAGTTTGATACGGACACATTTTGCGTATAATTTTCATTCCAATCATTCGGATAACGGGAAAATTGGGAGTTCATATAAAAGAAAATTTTCCATTCATTATCCAATAGATATCATTTATTTTATCTGATAAATACGTTGAACGTGAATGAGCAGAAGAAAATTTACCAAGCTAAATTTATTACATGACCAGCTTTTGCCCGCGGGTAAAGTATAAATTTAAACTTACTCTTAATATTTTACTGATGCAAATACATGTATGTAAGAATTCAATGTGTCTAATGAATTTTTCGAGATACAGTACAGTTATACTATATCTCACAAATCATTGTGGAAATCTTGACACTTAGAATTTTTTTTCTTTTTTTAGATATAGACTAACACTAAGATGGAATATGCTTATGACGTTGCTATTAATTGTCACACATAAGTCATGAAAGTGTTAGCCCATTTCTAAAGTAATGGTAGTTTTAATTCGGAAAACGTCGTCCATTCTAAAGAAGTCTTATTCAGCGGTGGCTGATTGGGCTCGTGTGATTTAAATGAAACTGTAAGTCATTTGAACACTCACTTCTTTAATAAGGATAAACATAGCCTTTACCAGAATATATTAAAACCTGTTAACAATTCAGAGTTATAATGACGTTTACTTATGTAGACCTGTCTATTTAATAGAAATCTTGATGTTACTGTTCGGCTTTATGAAATTGACTGTTTCTGTAGTAACGGGGATGAACGTAGTTCTCTCTAACGATAGCCTTATTCCTTTGTTGTCTGTAAGCATGTGGGGCATCTAATCCATGGTAAGCTGGTCGAGCTCGACTCTCTTGATGCTTTGCATGATCACCTTGATGGTCCTTATGGCCATGTCGATTTTCGTAATTCCCTAATCCAGTGTACACGTTATAGTTATCGTAATGTTTATGTCCCGCATTGTGGTTGTATCCTTGATGTGAGATCTTGGCGTTTCTATGTCCATAATAGTGTTTGTGATTGCGATGACCCCAATTATGATCATGAATCCATTGGCCTACTTCCTCATGATGATGGCTTTCTTCACCATGGCCGCTCTCTTCACCTTCTTCAGCTTCCTTTTTCTCTTCATGTTCATGTGATTCTTCAGATTCTTTAATCTGCTTGACATCTGAATGTTCTTCTATTTCGTCCTTGTGTGCTTCTTCATGTTTTTCTTCTTCTTTATGTTCTTCTTTCTTGTGTTCATGTTCATGATGGTGGTGATCATCCGAGTAGTGGACGGTAGCGTGGAAACTGAGTACAAAACAAGTCGAGATAAGACTTTCATCTAATTATACTATATCTACATATATATGAACGTTAGATTGGTTTGTGTACGTAACAAAAACTTTAAAAAATTGCATTGATTGAGCTCAAGTTTTGACACGATAAACAGCAGCTTGTTTATTGTGTCGCAATACAATTTTATCAAATTTGGTTTTAGTTTTGTTTTTCACAATACGCCACAGCGTGGGGACTCTTGATATACTATGAGACAATCTAACACTTGATGAAAAATGACATTTACACGAAACTTACCCACTATGTTTGTCGGTGTGATATTTTACAGTGCGCTTGTAACCATCGGGTTGTATCAGCCAATACTCGCCTTTCACTTCGTCACCATCTCTATGTTCCTCCTGCCCTTTTATATCATGTGTATGAGGATCGTGTACTTTGTACGAGAATTCGTATGATGGATACGCCCATGCCTGTAAATAAGTTAATAGTTAAGTTAAAGTTAGTGATAGTATTCTACTTTTCTACTAGGACATGTTTTGTGCTTTTATTTCTCTTTTAACAGATAATCGTCTTAGTCTAAGATTTTAAAATTAAAGTAGAAATATATCATTTTTTAACCTACAACATATCTACTATTTTACACATAATTTACTATCATTAGTTTTAGAAAATGGACTAAAAAGACAGCTTTTTTTTTACTAAGCTACAGACTAACGTAAAATGACAACTTGTTGCCATAAACGTTTATATTAAATTGTCAAATCATTTTATTTTCAATGTTATTACATATTAGCTTTTACCCTCGGCCACGTTATGTTATGTTCTTCTCCGAGGTCTAATCTATCTCTATACCGAAATTTATCGAAATCATTTCAGCGGTTTAGCCGTGAAATATAAAGGCAGATATTTTTTTCAGGATATTTACTATGCTTAACGGTCTAAGAGTCCGTAACTTATCAGAGGAATATATCCTATTTATAATACAGTTAGGAAGACTCACGTATACTTCATGATGCTCGGGCTCCTTAGAACCAATGTGCGATAATTCACCGTGATGACCGTCATACTTCTTATGACTTATTTTAACGTGTTGTTCCGATGTAGCAACTTCATTGCCAAGCACATTTAGCGCCAAGCTCAAGAGAAACGCAGTCTGAAATACAATTGCCATTTTCAATATAGGTGTAATTTCGTTGTTTTCTTCTATTTGAAAGGTGTTGTAATCACAAAACACACCGAATTGCTACTTAGTAATGTTGCACCTTAAAACAGATTTTCTAAATAGTTTATCTTTAAAATAGTTATTCAAGATAAACGATATAGAAAAGAGGCTCTCTGTTTATAAATATTTCGTGAATATTATGTAACTAACATAAAATTTTATAAAGGGACGCATAGCTGTTAGAACCAAAACCTCAATCTTGGACGCCATAGGGAACAACCAGTCATAGTTAAAGTGAATTAAAATAGTGGAATAATACGACTGAGTTTCATCCTAGAATGTATTTCGAAAAGTTCCATCAAGTGCCGACAGTCGAGAGCATAAATTACATGTTTTTAAGTGATTGATGATTCATTACTCTTACAAATTAATGAAAAGTAATAAAAATAACGAAATAATAAGATCAAATCTTACCTTCCAAATCATTGTGAATCTTGGTAGAAAACCTGTACTAGTTTGATAATGTATCGTAATCTGGGCAAGTATTTATACAGATATCGTTTTACCTTAATACATGTGTATCCTGTACAATAACGCTTAGCTGCAATTATGTTTGATTTTTCTAACGTGTGTTTTCAAATGCTCAATTGAGAAATCAGTAACTGATGATTTATACTGAACCAAATAAAATCTTGATGTCTAATAGTATGTTATTACATATTACTATCATTAACATCTTTAATCTAACAGATTCATCTGATAATCGCGCCGTTTTGGTTACACGTTGAAAAGGTCATGGGAAGGGCATAGGGTAATTGTCATCCAGAAGATACTTTCTTGACACATTTGACATCATATGTTTAACCAATACATGAGTACTAACATGGTCAATACCGGGTCACCGAGGTCAATATTTTCTACATCACATGAGACATGTGACATATTAACATATCTCACGTAGAAAGTATTAACCTCGCTTTGGCCTATTATTATAGTAAAATAATACTTTTAATAGTATGATCATATTCTAGTCTTTCCATTAGGAAGATAAGTATTGGTTTGAATATTTTGTTTCGAATTAAAACTGTTTTTTAAACACATAATTGATACTTTATTGATCCTACTTGATACTTTTTCCTACGTACTATATTTTAATTTTGTGTTTGCTTTAGAAATATCATCTTACACTTTCTATTTACGATTTCTTCTGTTTTCTAGAGACTCTATTAATAAAGATTGTCTAGTGGTCACGTGGTCACCCGGCACGCATTCCTAAGTTTCAAGTCGATGTGAGTGTGAGCACGGCTGGACTTGACGAGTTTTCCCCTCCACCGACTTTGACGAAAAGCTGCGAAGAGGCTATGCTTGTGTGTGCCTGGATGTCAATCAAACGAGAGACCTACCGAAAGGTATTACCCCCATAAGGGCAGCCGCTAAGAGGGCTCCGGATTCCTTCTATTCCAAGCGCTAGTGGCACATTGTCTGGTTTAAGTCAGTTTGTGGATTGCAAAACACCGCAAAGAACAGTGTCGGCCCAAGGAGTTTCCACACGTAAAAAAGGTTACTATTCTTTACCTAAACAATGTAAAGTATAACGTGTGTTGTCATGTGACATCAGATAGAAACGAAGTTCCTTATCATAAAATACAATAATACATGCAACTTACAGATGGCGTTATACTAAATTTTTCGTTCACGCTCTTTAAAAACCACAAAATTGTCTTAACGTCTTTATTTTATTTAAAATGGTTTGTAAAAATACATAATAAAAGTAAATAAATCAATATTTCGGACATCTAACACACAACGCCGTCCAGTTCCAAGCTAAGCAGAGCTTGTAGTATTAGTACTAGACAACAGATATAAATACATACATACATTTTTTTTGTAAATACATACATATTATAGAAAACATCCAAACTTACTTTACGGACGCTTTTTGCCGGCTAGTGTACCCCTCCGCAACGCCCCACAAGGAACTTCGTTCCAATAAAAGACTTCTAAAGAAATTGCACTAATATATTTGATTTGAATATGAGTATAATTTGCTTGCTTGTGTATAAAAATAGGCGGTATCTGGCGATTCTATTATCACCAGCATTTAAAGTAGTCACCCTGAAGTAGCTGCACGTCTTAGATGTGATGTTGAGCAAGATGAACATGATGATGAGGCGACGAGTGGTGGACGATAGCATTAAAACTGAAACAAGTTAACGAGAATTCAAGTGTAGTATAGACTATATTCTGGATTTAATCAGCTATTTTTTCTAGCATTGAGGTTTACAATATCCGTCCCTAGATGTACATATTTTTTACCCGACTACGGCGAAGCGAAAAGGAAGGGTAAATTGGTTTGGCAATAAATGTATGTAATATACATTTGTATATTGCACTGTAACGCCTACACTACTGAACCGAGTGACAAAGGCTATTTAAATTTTATCAAAAGTTTTTGCGTGGTCAGTTTTTAGTTCTTAATTGTTCGCTTGTTATTCACTTAGAATTAATATTTGCTTACAGAGCCAAGGGACACTAGAAGTTATTAGCAAAAAAAATTGAAGCATAAGTGGTCCCTTAGTGAAAGATAGCACTCCAATTATGATTATCATGCTTCTAGATTATAATCTTAAGAAAAATTATAAGTTTTTGTTTTAAATTACTGAACCCTATACAAAGAGTAAGTTTTTTGTCAGATGCGTTACTTAATCGGCCTACGTCAGTATAAGTTCAACAATGTTACCGACAAAAATTAAAAAATAAATCTTCAACCAGGTTAGCTTAATTGCTATCATTACATATACTATTTTCTTACTAGTTCTGCCAGTTTCTTACCGTTTGTACAAATCTTCGGAAATAAGTAATTATATTGATAATAAACATGAGTTTACTATCGAAACTGAGTTTAACTGTTGTAACTAGATATTTTACTACCAATTTTTTAACCTTATTGTTTAATAAGCGCCTGATTTTATGGATGCTTGTGCATAAAAATAGTCGTAAAAAGTGTATTTATTCATGCACTAGACTTAGACATAGTTTATTTTATAAACAGACTATAAAGGTGATGAAGCTCCATCATATAATCTTAGAGTCCATCGTGGCTAAGCTTACTTTTGTGAAGTGCTTGTCTTACCCGGTATGGTCATCAGCATGGTATTCAACCTTCCTGTGACTGCCGTCAGGTTCTACGAGCTCATATCCTCCCCTTACCAAGTCACCGTGCCTGTGTTCGTGTTGGGACTTTACGTCACCAGTATGATGGTCATGGACGGAGTACTCAAACTTGTATTCAGGGAACGCCTGAAAGAAAAAATGAAGTAAGTTCTTTAACTCGATACTTTTAGCTTATTTTATAATAGGCGTCCAAATTATTTTACAGTTCTTTTTTTAGAACTAACAAACAAAATGGCCGCGAAAAGTACATATAAACAAGCTTTGAAGAGCTTAAACAAACCAACTTAACATTTGTATATAAATGTATATATACATATACGTATAAATGCACCAGGATCAAATGGTAAGGTAGGAGGTGTGCATGACAGTGATCCGTCATTATCATGTATGACTCGGAATCTTAGGATTACCCTAGACAGGAAATCCCTGTGGAGTAATACTTCTGCTTCAAATTAAGTTGAGGCTTTCCTTACGAGCACTGTGCATCTGGTGGCATGAAGTCTTGTTTCCAACTTTAATGAAGCTCTAGTGCAATTATACCTAAGTGTAACATTACACTTTAAAAAGTTACATTGTGTACCTTAAATGTGAAAAGTTGTAGTCCTCTACAGTCGGGCTTCAGACCTGGTCACAGCACTGTTACTGCTCTCCTTAAAGTGACTGGCGATATACGGAAAGGCATGGAAGACTCCAAGGTTACAGTTTTAGTCTTGGTTGATTTCTCTAACGCCTTCAGCACAGTCAGTCACGAAATCCTACTTTCAATCCTTACATATCTTAAGGTTACCCCAGATGCACTGGAATGGTTCTCCGGCTATCTTCAAGGACGCCAGCAGTGTGTTCGTGTTCAAAACTCGACCTCGAGTTGGTGCGACCTCTGCACTGGCGTCCCTCAAGGCGGAATTCTGTCTCCTCTTTTATTCTCTTTGTTTATCAATCTCATTACTCAACACCTTCAGTGTGCGTATCACCTGTATGCCGATGATCTGCAGCTTTATTCACAGGCAAGGGTGGAGGACATAGCTGCAGCCGTCGACAATATCAACAAGGACCTAGATTGCATAAAATCGTGGTCGCTGAGGTTTGGATTATCCTTAAACCCCACCAAATGTCAGGCAATCGTAGTGGGCAGCAAAAATATGATGCGCAGAGTGGACACAGCTTCAATACCTCCAGTCGTCCTCTGCGGCTCAGTTATACCTTGGAGCCCTGTAGTTAAAGACCTAGGCCTACACATCGACTCAACACTTGATTGGCGAGCTCAAGTCACTCATGTGAGTCAAAAAGTGACTGGAAACCTGCGAACACTATACCGCCTAAAGAATTTCCTGCCTCCCAAAACGAAAACCTCTCTCATCCAATCCCTAATCATTCCAATAATTGACTATGGTGATGTGTGTTACTTCGACCTGAATGCAGACCTTCTCAATAAACTAGACCGACTTCTCAATAACTGCATTAGATTCATATTTAATCTTCGCAAGTATGATCACGTATCTGCTTTACGTTCCCAATTAAAATGGCTACCCATTCGTCTACGTCGTAATCAGCGAGCGCTGACCTCTCTATTTTCATTTCTCAATTCCCGATTCTTACCCACTTACTTTAATTCCGATTTGCGTTTCCTCTGCTCTAATCATGACAGAAATCTTCGTTCTACAAATAATCTGCTTCTCCTCTGCCCTTCCCATAACTCCGACTTCATAAACGCGTCTTTCTTTGTGCAAGCGGTGCTGCTATGGAATGCGCTCCCACTTGACATCAGGATGTCTACTAACCGAAACTCTTTTAAAAAAAACGTCCATAATTACCTCCTTCAGACGGTGGATTAACTTTACCAACAGTACTTCTGTTTTCTATAGTGTACTATTATAAGGTATATGTATTTTTGTGTACTTGTATAATTATATATATATTTGCGTATGTGTGTATGTTTATATTTATTAGCATATATGTATTTCTTTTAGAATATGAATTGTATCGATTTCTGGTTAACGTTGCTGCACCTACCTTACTAGATCTCTACACCCCCTGAAGGTTGGCTGGTAGAGAATGCCTTGGGCATTAAGCCCGCCGATGTACACAAGTGCATGAAAAAAAAAAAAAAAAAAAAAAAAAAAAAAAAAAAAAAAAAGTTTTAGTCAAAAAATTAAGTAAACCGGCAGTTTGCACAAACAGGTATTTTATTTTTTAAAAGACTTCTCCTTCATTAGGAATGTACATCCCGTGTCGCGGGGGACTTTACAAACATGTATGTAACGAACACAAAGAACACCTAGACTCAGTACAACAATTTCTGGATCATATAGAGTGTTGTCCCATGTGGGATTTGAACGCACGACACTTGGCGCAGTAGAATGCGTCGTAGCGACAAACCAAAACCACAAAGCCAACCGTGTCAAGTATTTATTACTAACTAGCAGACGCGTCTCCTATTGCCCGTCGCGTGATAATTTTCCCCCGCTTTTGAAACATTTTTCATTGGTGCTCCTCTCCTATTGGTCTTAGCGTAATGATATATAGCCTATAGCCTTCCTCGATAAATAGGCTAACAAACACTGAAAGAATTTTTCAAATCGGACCAGTAGTTCTTGAGATTAGCGTGTTCAAACAAACAAACAAACTCTTCAGCTTTATATATTAGTATAGATTAGTAATACCTGTTTATTATTGGAAGTTTTATAATACTTACAAAATGGTCATGATGCGTAACATGTTGAATTGGAACTATATGAGGTTGGTGATGGTGAATCAGGGGTACATGATGAATGGGAACAATTGGCTGGTGATGAATTACTGGGTGATGAATTGGATGGTGAGGTCCATCGTGTTTGTGCACCTCCTGGTGAGACACCGCTGGTTGGTGATGATGATGGTGCAGTGGGAATATAGCCTGACAGGCTGATACCAATGCACACAAAGTCAATACCTGCAAACATATTTATTATCGTTAGAAATATACTATTATAATTTTGATAATTTCCTGAAAGGAGGATTTGAAAATGTTATGTTGTACTTTAATTTTGATACATATATATAAGACTAGCCGACCCACGCAACCTCGTTTGCGTCTCCTATTGCCCGTAGCGTGATAATTTTCCCTCGTTTTCGTAACATTATTTATTGTTGCTCCGCTCTTGTAGGTCTAAGCGTGATGATATATAAATGGGCTATCTAACACTGAAAGAATTTTTCAAATCGGACCAGGGGTTCCTGAGATTAGCGTGTTCAAACAAACAAGCAAACTCTTCAGCTTTATATATTAGTATAAATATCTCTCGTCATGTATAAGACTTCCACAATCATGAATTTAAATGTATATTATTGCCATATGTTTTTAAAACAACCCCAAAAGAATTGGAGGTTGTCATTTCCCTCGTATTCTCTGCCATATGTATTTATTATATTTAAATAGGGAGGAGATAGTAGGAATAGTTTTTTAATGCTCGAATCCACATACCATTATTTTGGAAATAATTGTTTATTATAATTTCACAATGGTTGTAGCTTTGCTTTTAGAATTTATTGCAGACTTTTGTTTATGTTCTTTATGAGAGTTTAAACAGAGAATATTGCAACTATTGCATTGTGTAAAGTTGCGGTGTAGCGGGTTGACTGGTAGAGAATGCCTTAGGTATTAAGTTCGCCAATGCACCTAAAGTGCTCAATGTATAATAAATAAATAAATAAATAAAGTAATATACGGTGCTGAATTTCCTTACTTCTTAGATGAGTAAAGTGTAAATAGTATAGCAGAAAATTCTATCATTTTAGTTACTTTAATTGTACTTTTATTGCTATAATTAATGTTCAGTAGTGTATTATTGTTAACCGTTATAGGTGCATGTATTTCTTTCCTATTTTTTTTTTACTTTTATAGCAAAGCAAACTACATGTAAAACAGTGAATTAAAAACAATATTGCTGGCTTAAAATAGTACCTAACTTAAAAATTTGGTGCCTTTTTAAAATTAATTGTTTCTATTAATAAACAAATTAGTATTTATACTAATTGTCTTCATCATCATCTCAGCTGAAGGACGCTCAATACTGGACATACGCCTCTCAGCAGTCAAAGTCCTTGTTTCGGAATAATCTAAATTAATTTCGACTGAATGTCACGTTTGTTTGTTTATTATTCTGTAACATTTACGAAAAAAAAAGAATTTTCGGAAATGTACGATTAGTCTTATATTTCCTCTATGTTTTCTTATGGACTTCAATTATTTTAGGGAACACAAAGTAATATAAAGATAAAATTCAATTATCGACCATTAGGAGATGATTTTCCATTTTAATTTTTCATTTGTGCACATTAGGTGCAAAACATCTTTATATATATATTTCTTCTGTGAGTGTGTATGTCACTGAACTACTCTCAAACGACTGGACCGATTTTGATGAAATTTTTTGTGTGTGTTCAAGGGGATCTGGGAATGGTTTAGATTCACAATTTTGTTCGCTGGACAATGTTTTTTTAATTAATTTTTAATTTATTAGTAGTTATGGCAAAACGACGTTTGCCAGGACAGCTAGTACTTATATAATACTAAATACATACGTATAGTTATGGATAATTTATACCCGGACGCGGAAAAATTATCGTGTTCACATACTGTTATTGTACTGGGTGGGAATGACTCCACACACTCCTGGGTGGGGATGACTTTAAGAAAAATATATAGCGTGAAAGTTTTTCTTTCTGCTATCATCCATGTTATTTGGATGCTATATTAAGTAAAGGTACTTTATTTATTCTTGAATAAGAAACTTGAAAAATTCTCAGATGCCATTGCCATGTATTTTCTGTTTGTATTTAACTCTAATTGGTTTTTGTAAAGTAAGCCGAAATTTTAAAATGGATATACGAGGTTTGTAAACAATGTGTTTGTAAAAAATGGATATTGCAATGGCAAAAAAGTTCGTTCCTCTTCATTCAGGCTCAAATATTTTAATTTTAAATCTCTTGCCAGTCGGTTGGAGTTACATGACGCAATCTTTGCTTTTAAGACTGTCAATTACAAAATTGATTGCACCCCATTACTGGCTATTCTTAGATTTCGCCACTGTGTCCACCATTAAGAAGAACTGTTCTGGGTGCTAATTCTCCATGTGCGAGTTTGTACAAAGTGTATGGCTTCAGCGACGTAGTTGATATCTATTACGATTCGTTATACAAATTTAAATCAATTTTAAGCTCTTTGCCAGACCTTGTTTAACTTCTGACTTAAATATTCTAATATTTATGTCAAATGCTAATGTTTATATAACTACAAAAATAGTAGTCTTTTGTACTTACTTGTTCTTCTAGTGTTTGTACTTTTATACTTTTTTAGTAATAATGCATGCTATGCCCACCTTTAGGTGATTGTTACATTACGATCCATTATATTGAATTTGTAATATTTTTAAGGTGAAAGTGTAAACAATTGTTGGCGGGCCCTACTAAGTATATAAATCAATTAATTTAATTCAATACTAACGAAAATATACATTGGAAGTAGATTAAGTTAAGATTAAGAAAATAAGATATAATGGTTTTTGTGACCTCTGATTTATTTTCATAGATGGAAAGTTTTACTTGATACTAATAGACACTACTAAATACACTATTAAACTACTTTTCTAAAGATTTTCACTTTATTTCAATAACGTAAAATGGGCTTAACAACAACAATCTAACAATTAAAAATATAACTGATCGATTATTTAATAATACAACCTCAACGATTGGATATTACCCTATCAGTAGTATTATAATGAAAAGAAAATAAAATTAAGATTGTTTTTGGGTCCTCTCGAACGTTATTCAACTATATTACGATCACTTAAAAATTTACCACTAAGAATCCTCGTGCAAAAAAGCTTAAGCGCGGAAACTTTTGCACATTAAAACTCACTAAGTAATCGATTAATAACATATAGAGTTAAACTTACTTTGGCAAACATTTTAAATGAAACACAAACACGTTACTTTGAACTAATGCTTTTGTCTTCAACACTAAAAGACAATAATGCTTTCCACTTTACTTCATTAGTTTATATAGAGGGAATTGTGGGAATTATTGGAGCAAAAAATCTATTGATCAATTTCCCAGGGTTTCCTAACAGTCTTAACGTAATGTGTAAAAGTATGTATCAAGGTAAAGTGCGAAAAGCGGATGTGACTGTCTCGCAAAACAACGTGTATTATTATCGAATTTATTTATGGGTAATAATAAAAAATATCCACTTAACGATAAATAGAGTTACCGATTTTACACGTGCTAGTCAAATATGGGTAAGTTGTGATTGATGTTTCAGTCAAGAAATAAAAAAAAACCAAGGCATGAATATTGTCAGGAAGTTTACCATTTAGTGAATGATTTTGATAACGGTTTAAATGAAGATTATTTTTAAAAAGTTCATTTTTGTATCTGGTGGCAAGGTCGTGCCCCTGCCAAGACGAGCTAAGACATGACAGCCGTTTCTCTACAGTGTTGACCCTGACGTAATTGAATATTGAAGGAGCAGATCAACAACATTACTTTTTTTTATACTGAGATGTGTATTCCCGTTTCAATTTAGTCCAGTTCTTGAAATCGGTATTTGGTTCTTAAATTTTTTATTTTTAAAGACATAATTGAGTAGTATTATAGTAGTATATATATAAAGATAGTTTACTTAGAAAAATTTGTACTTATCATCAATGTAACAAGCATATTTAAACTAAACTAGTGTAGTTATGTTCACGTAGGTGTATGTTATATTTTTTACAATAATTTAGATAATCTTCAAAGGTATTTAATACTGAGCAAATTACTAATGTTCATGCGGTTAAGAAGGTACCAAACCCATGTTATTATCAGTGAGTTATAAAAACAATTCAATTACGTTTTCCTTTTCAGAAGGCCTTATGTTGCATGTGTGTTGGTACAATGCTCTATTTACTGGTAGTTGGAAGGGTCAGTGTTAAATAAAATTGGTCGTAGGAAGGTGCTTAATCAACTACTTATACCTTGTTTATATATGTCAAGTGTTCAGAAATGTGTTGCCATAAAAAGCTAAAACAAATCGCAACAAGTAAATTTTGTAAATTTTTTTTTAATAGTTAACCTTTTTCTACAATAAACAACAAAAATCATAACGATATTTTGGTAATTTAGCGTGTTTACAGTCCTTAAAATATAGGTAGTAGAGCTGACTTCGGCACGAACGGGCCGGCTCGACCGAGTCGCAGAGAAAACCAACGTAAAATGACAGCGTGCGTGCTGTCGTATTTCGCTGGTGAGTGCGAAACCGGAGGCCCAATGCAGAAGCATCATCACTAGACCGCCATTGTGGTCACTATGCAGCATTGTTGCATTGTCTACATTCGCAGTAAGTTGTGAGTATGGTGACCACCTCTCCTGGATTCTGCTTATGCTTACCATTGAGGCAGGCAGGCAGAGTAAAATCTTTTTGGCAGGGCCATCCATAAAACAGATTGATCTCTGTGACAGATGCCTACGAAACCGTCAACATAACTTTGAACAAGTGACTGTCACAGATATCAAGTTATTTTAAGGCCTTTAGGTTTATTAAACTATATACATGTTAAGGAAACAGCCACAATAAAATTGTTCAATGTTTATTTTATTCGTAAAAACAGTGTTAACGTTGGACCAGTATTACTCAAGATTATTTGTCGTGTATTGCATTAACTCATGTGAAAATGCTTGAGTACCGTAAAGAAACGCGACAATGAGACATAATACGTACACATTTATGTTGCGGCGATGTAGAATTACGAAATAGCTAGAATACAACACTCTCAAGTATACGTTTCATTATATAGACTGATGGCGAGATATGTTATATCAGTGATGACGTTTTTGCTAAATGTGTTTTATTTCACTACTGACAGCGGCTTTGATATTTTTACAATGAAAAATCAAGGAATGTAGTTTAGGTTCATCATTATCATCATCAGCCTATCGCAGTCCACTGCTGGACATAGGCCTCTCCAATTGTAGTTTAGGTTATTGTCCTCTAATTTTATAATCTATTTCACACACAGAACCCATCACAATATACGATACATCGAATATAACACAAAACCCATCACATGTACATAAGCACATTAATAGGTATAACTAGCTGAGCCCCGTAGAGTTATTGTTGTAGCTATAGTTGTGTATGCATTTGACACAAAACACCATTTAACTTTAAATTAAGCAGAGCTTTTATGCTAGATTGACTGCTGTGCTTGAGGTTTCGGGTTCGATTCCCGGGTTGGACCAAATGTTTGTATGATCTGCAAATATTTGGTTTAGAGTTTGGGTGTTTTCTGTGTATGACATTTATGTATTTACCAAAAAGTATAAATGGATTTATATCAGTTGCCTATTATTTACAATACAAGCTCTGCTCAGTTTGTGACTAGATGACGTTGTATGTTAGATGTCCGAAATCTATATTTATATATAAATGAATCGCCAGAATGTATGTACGCACATAATTCCAATCCACTGCACCAAATTAAATAAGTCTTTTTTTAGTATACTCGTTATTGTTAGGACAAGGTGTACAAGAAAAATAAAAGGTAACGGGAGTGGTATTTTTTTTGTCCGCAACTGTACACTGCCTGTGGGAAGCTGAGACAGATATGTAAATATGGCGGTACGAGGTTCACCGGGTCAGCTCGTATCTTTATACTTTACTAACTGACCCACGCAACCTCGTTTGCGTCTTATATTGCACGTAGCGTGAAAATTTCCCCCGTTTTTGAAACATTCTTCATTGTTGCTCCGCTCCTATTAGTAGTAGCGTGATGATATATAACCTATAGCCTTCCTCGATAAATAAGCTATCTAACACTGAAAGAATTTTTCAAATCGGACCAGCGGTTCCTGAGATTAGCGTGTTCAAACAAACAAACAAACAAACAAACTCTTCAGCTTTATATATTAGTATAGATACCACGCTGGCCGGACGGGTTAGTAAACGGTTAGCATTGAAGTTGCCCTTCGTATTTTGCTTTCGAAGTCGCCCCTCACGAGACCCATTAGGATAGATGACCAGGTGTGGTTACGCTCTATACTCTTAATCCGTCACTACACAGAGAAGCTGGAGAGTTATGTTTCTGTACATCTAACAATTCTTTCGTTGATTTTTTACCGAGTGAGTATGATTTTACGAAAAAATATTAAAATTCCATAGATGTTTTGAAATTAAACTTCGGCATGAATGGGCCGGCTCGACCAGAGTGATACCACGGCCTTATAGAAAACCGGTGTGAAATAACTTGCGCTGTGTTTCACCGAGTGAGTGCGGATACCGGAGGCTCATAACCCAACCCCTCCCCACATCCCTTTTTCCATTTCCCAAAGGTCGGCAACGTACTTGTGATGCCTCTGGTCCATGGGCGGCGGTAATCGCTTACCATCAGGTGATACGTCTCCTCGTTTTTAAATTTGATTAAAGTGGGTATTAGCAGTACTTATGAACAAAATCTGAGAGTATTTCCTTATTGGTTGTCCTAGAAATACGTAGAATACATAATCATTCATTGATATTAACTCTATTGAATGATCAATTTTGATAATGGTTAGCAGATAATATCCGTCCAAGGTTATAAAACCCTAAAAATGTGTACACTGATAAGTTGAATTTTATTTTATTGCTGTATTTTATGGATACTGTTGCAGTACAGTCAAATAACTAGACAGCTTTGTTAATTTCCAATTAAATGATCTTACGTCAATTGTTAATAAATGAATAATGTCGATAATAATATACAAGTTAGAGTAGTTTAGTGATTTTGTTTTATCAAACTACTATTACTTACAATGGGTCGCATTACACAATAAGAAGTAAGCCCGTTGGCAGTGCACTTAAATAAGGCTATGTTCACACTGTGGTAACGGTTCTAAAGACGTTTATATGTGATAGTTGACGGCAAGTAGTAACGCCTATTAGAGAATTATCATTTCAAATCCTTTAAAAAAATATATGTTTAAAGTATCAATATCAACGTAAAATGACAGCGTTCGTGTGTTTCGTTGGTGAATGCGAGACCGGAGGCCCAAAGATGCAGAAGCATCACTAGGCCGCCATGCCAACTGCATTGTTGCATTGTCTGCATTCGCAATGAGTATGGTGACCATCACTCTTGGATTCTGCTAATGCTTTACATCAGGCAGAGTAGTGTAGTTTTGGTATGGCCATACATAAAAATCTTATCATCATCATCATCATCATCATCAGCCTATCGCAGTCCACTGCTGGACATAGGCCTCTCCAATTGCGCGCCACTTGGTTCGATCCTTCGAAACTTTGTTTTCGGGCTACTGATTAAAAATGAGTAGATACGTATTTAAGCGTTTCTGGATATTCTACCCCTAAGGAGTGAAATAGGGGTTGAAAGTTTGTATGGAAGTTTGTCACTTTTTAAGTTATAAGCATGAAACTTTATTCATGTACTACTAATTAAAAACCTTATACCTCATGAATTTAATAATAAAAAAGTAGTTAATTTAATAGTACCACAAAAACATTAAAGTTAATCTAAAGCGAGTCTGAGCATTCGATCATTGTGACTATAGTGTGGCACGACCTTTACAGTTACACTTAAATGGTTTTCAGGTCAATGTCTAAATAAGGAGGTGGTGACCGGCGACGACGGTACTGCTTACAACACATAAACAAATGCAATGTTATCGTTATCATCATTTAATCTATTTTGTGGAACGATATTGCACGAGACCTAACTTTCCTCAATTCTAATTTACATAGATGCATAAATATAGCTAAGTGACGATAGAGAACTTTGAATTGTCGTCATATTTTCGTAATTTAGGTTTACGGTTTTTTAAGTGTATTACCGTCATCAAAAATAGTCCATTGACGCAAATAGGCATCTCCTTAGAACGAAGGTTTTGATCAGCTTTAAATATAACATAGCATACAGTTACGCCAGTTTCCCAGAGGGATAGGCAGAGACAATTGATCCCCTCTTACTACGGTCCTGACACACCTCTTTTACTTCGTCCACATTCATGAATCGTCTGCTAAAAGTATACATATATAGAAAATATCAGTGGCGTAATAAATTATGCCTTTTAGATAACATCAATTACCTAAATACATATACGATTGATTGATAAAACAGTATTGCTGGTTTTACAATTAACATTATAATTCGCCAAATTAATGAGAATCTTATATTAAAAGTGTGTGCAATTGGTTCGTAATTCACACTTATATTACAAATTCGAAAGTAAGTCTGTCTGTCTGTTACGCTTTCACGGCTAAACCACTGAATCGATTTGTATAAAGTTAACAACGGAGATCCTTGGATTCTTGAGGAAGCATGTGCGCTACTGTTTATTTGTAATTATTGACATACAAGCAGGAGGAGTCGCGGGCAATAGTGAATAATGATATAATATCAAATTGAGTCGCCCTAGGCGTAGACATAATTCTCAACCACTAACGAATGTCTCAAATGACGGTGAGGAAACAAAATAATTACTTGAAGCAAGTATCGTTATGCACGACGGTTAAATTAATAATTGTCGGCTATTTCTGAGCGCAGTTCAGCTGTAAGACCGCGTGGGAATATTTACATCAAGCTGTCAAATGTGCCTAAGTATACGATAGACTGAATTACCGGTTATCTTGGTTGTAACTTCATTGAATTATTGTGCTAAATTGCTTGGTTTGAACTCACTAATCGTGGGTGTTATTACTTCTAACTAATTTCCTCCAATATTGATTAGTTTTGTAGAGACAGACGATTTTATTTCAATGGCTACATTAACATTTTGGTATTTCTAATCATAACTGTTGAGGAGTTTCCTTGTCTGTTAGGAATCAGTTTTAGCTTATAGTTATATATATTATAGTTTTTTAATTCAGCAAATTCACATATGTGCATAAAACAAAAAAAAAAAAACTAAACTAAAAACTTTGTGTTTAAAAAACTAAAATTTTTAACAAATTAGGATAAGAACGTGATTTCAATTGAGCTCGTAAGATGCTACAACCTAAACCTTATGTTATGTGCACAAGTTTCCATTAAAAGTAATTTCGTTAAACTTCGTGTGTATCTCTGAAAAAAAAATATCTTGCTCATAAAAAATATAAATCGACATGCTTTTACGATATTCCACTTTAAAAAATCTATGGAAATGTCAAATCTATAAAAGAAGTTCCGAGACGCATTTGTTGTTGAAAACTTGAGAGTGTCCCGTGTCAGTACAGAGGCGAGCTCCTAAACTATAGACTTCCACATTGGTTTAACTGAATAATATAAATTTAAGTCAAAAGTTCAGTTCTTCGACGTATTAACTCTAAACTTAGGGCTCACTATTCTGTTTATATATACTGTTTGATTATAGTAGATGTAATAAACTAGTGTGACAAATTATAACTGCCATAGTGAACGCCGGTGTAATAAATTGGATAGCCTTCATAATTCTGTATTCAATAAATAGGAGTTATCTTCTTGAATGACTGTGCTCCCACATAATGATTGACCGAATCATTAGTGTGAAAATAGTTTGCCATGCTTTATTAGCATTTATCATTTGTTTTGAAACACAGAATATATTAGTATTTCCTTGTTTTGGTTTTTTGTAATAATAAATATGTAAATTTTGGAAAGATTTATCTAATAGTTATACGTCAAACAATTTTCTGGTATAAATTCTCTAAAATATAAAATCTCCATCATTAGAATGAGCATGTACCGCGCAGAAACCACATGGCTAGACCGTTCAGGTACTTTCACTATTCTAATGATAAATTTGTTCGCCTGAAACATTTGATTTAAACAATTTGCACTAACATTTTAAATGTAACAATATCATACGTATATGTATACACACCAACGCACACATAAACATACACACAAACACATATATACAAATTAGTAGCATTCCGCAGAACACAGAAATGCAAAGAATGGACAAGAATCGAAATTAATTAAATTAAAAAACATTTTAAATACAAGCTTTTACTGGAATGCCTTGAGACGAATTAGACGAGTCCAAACTCAGTGATGTTGCGATGTTTCTTTACAGAGTTCCTATGGCCACCTTCCACCTCCAACATCAGATCAGCTCTGTCGTTATAATTGTATATAATATATTGTATTATCACGCTGCATATGCTTGGAAAATTTCAGCAAAATCGGTTGAAGATATCTACTTCAAAATTGAGTTGCAAAATTCCACCCGAACATGCAAGCACACATACATTGCAATTTAATAAAAAGCTTGTAAAATATAAACGAGAGCACATGTTCATTGATCAAAGCTCCCTTAGTAATCGCATTAGTAACGTACTTTGCAAGAAAATATAACACCATTATATTACGAATTGCTTGATATAAATTAATATGAATCAACTTACATTTATAAGACTAATAAATCAATGCAACTGAACGAATTATGAGAGAATGACATACTTCGAAGATAAAAAATGATCATATCTGGTTGTTGTCTCTTATAGAGAGGGGCCAATAGTCACAAGGTGGACTTTTGTATTTCTTAAAGAAACGACAACTTAGGGTGACTCTCTATCTCGTACTATTAAGTGTATAGATATTAAAATCATTAAAAAAACCGACTTTTTGAGAAATGATTTATAGTATTTAAATATATAAATTTAAAATGTTTTCCCAACAAATTTATTAAACTCTTAAATTATTTTTTTTTTTTTTTTTAATCTTCATTTATTTAGAGGCTTTTATTATAAAATAATATGTTAGCCCCATCGTGGCTTATTCTAAGATACAACTAACTTGGAAACAGAGAAAGTCATTGTTGTGCAAATATTTCAAATAGGTCCAGCGCCGCATTTGTGTTAGGGTTACTTAAGGTCGTAATGAAAAGTCCTACGTCGTAAACATTAAAGTTATATTTGCACATCAACGAGTTCCTCTGGTTTCGATATTTGACACAATCAACTAGTAAGTGTTGGACATCATCAAGGACTCCGCAAGTTTCACAGTTTGGCGTACCGACTTTTTTCATGAGATATCCAAACTTTCCACATGGGTAGTGGCCTGAACGCAGTCTGTGTGCTATAACAACTACCTTTCTATTTATCTTAATATTAAAAAACCAGGGTATCCTAGCAGGCTGATGTTGAATGGTTTTATACCAGATACCCTTTTCCTTACTTCTCTCATCAAAATACTCTTTGAAATTACTGTAACATAGTTTTTTGATGTTGCCTAAGTATTCAGAGTGAGACCTTTTAATCGCATACTTGATTCCATCAATACATGCCAGCTTCGCGAACGAATCAGCCTGCTCGTTACCCCGGAGACCAACATGAGAAGGCACCCATTGCAACCTCAAAGACTTACCAGATGAATTGAATTCGTGTACTTGCTTCAATACTACATATGCTATCGGTGCACCTCTGATACCAGAGGCGCATCGAGCAATATGATATAAAGCGCTTTTACTATCAGTTAGGATAACTATTTTGTCGCTATTTAGCGAATAAGCTTCGCTCAGAGCTTTCGAGATTGCAATAAGCTCCAGTGTCATAATGGATACACAACAGTCAATTTTAAACATAGCCGATGTTCCATAACATGCATCGAAATAAGCAGCTCCATACCCATTTTCATTTTTTGAACCATCAGTAAAAATTAAATGCCATCCAATATATTTTTCTTGTAATTCTCTGGTTACTTCATATTTCAGAATTGTGACATTTAGGTGTCTTTTAGCTGTTTTAATTGAATCTAATTCTAACTTAATAATATCATTTAAATCTATATATGAAATCCATACATTTAAAGAAAACATTTCCAAAGGACTGGATGAGTGTATGTCATAAAACTCACACACATCCACCACGGAGACCAACAGAGGAATGTTTTTATGACGCCAATATAAATTATTACATAATGCTTTGAGATCTTCTACAAGCTTTATAGTGATATTATCTGTCCAGGACATACTCTTCGTATAATATTTATAAGCAAGGTACTTTCTTCTAACAAACAAGGGTGGTATGCAAAGTTCTGCTTCCATCACATGTATGGGTGTAGTTTTAATAAATCCACCAACTATTCTTAATGCCTTGTTTTGAATTCTATCTAATTTCAATAAATGCGTCTTAGCACCATTATTGTATAATAGGCTGCCATAATCAATTCTACTTCTTATTAAAGAAAAATAAAGTGTGCGAAGATGTTTAGGGTGAACGCCCCAAGATGGGCCTGTGAGTATTTTAAGTAGATTTAAGTGTTTCATAATTTGCGATGAAATTTCGTTTATATGTTTTCCCCATAATAAAGCTTTATCTAGCCAAAACCCTAAATATTTATAACTCTCAACACATGAAATACTATTATTATTGATTGTTACATTGATGTCAAGCTTCTTACGACGTTTGGTAAAAATACAAATTTTAGACTTTGTAGGAGCCACTTCAAGTCCAGTCATGTCTAGGACACCAACTAACACATTTAATAAAGATTGTAAATTTTCTTCACAACTATTTAAATTATTATGACTTTGATTGAAAACAAAGTCATCTGCATATTGAGAGACCATAAAACCCCTGTCAACAGCAAGTTGACATATATTATGAGTAGCTATATTGAACAACAAAGGTGAAAGAGGATCACCCTGTGCTAAGCCAGTACAAGACCACCTAGCATCAATCACCTGATTATCAGCGCGATTCCTTATAGTAAGACACCTTGAAGATAGAAATGCCCAAAGATATTTACAAATATCAAGTCCTAATCCTAAATTATCCAAAATTTGTATCATTTTATCCACTAAAACATTATTATAAGCATTACCTACATCAATAAAACATGCCACTGTAGACAACTTATTAGAAAAACCAATCTGTATGTGTGTAACGATTCTGGTTAAATTATTTTTTTATTTATTTATTTATTTCTTCATTGTACACACATAATAAATACATAACAAAGAATGAGTTACAAAGTAGAAAATGTAACAATTGGCGGTCTTATCGCTCTCGGCGATTTCTTCCAGACAACCTTAGTATGGATATTGGGTGATTATCAATTGTTGACATTCCTTTACGGAACCCCGTCGTGTAAATCGACAATATTTTTTTCTTTTCTATATACCATTCTATTCTTTTACATAATATGTTATGAAAGATTTTGCAAAGACATGATATTAACGAAATTGGTCTTAGTTTGACTTGTGCACTTTCTATATTTCTAGTTTTTGGTATAGGAATTATTAGGATAGTACGCCACTGTTTAGGAACAACACCAGTCTTGAATATTTCTGTGTATATACTAAGTAGAAACCTTTTGGCAATATTGGGGGCATGATATATCATAGAGTAAGTTATACCATCGGCACCGGGCGCAGTATCGGTCCTTTTAATGCATATATTTAATTCTTGTAAAGTAAAAGCAGACTCTAATAACTGATTTTCTGATTTAATAATAGGAGGACAGTTCAGAACTGTATCTGGCGTAAGTGAATATAAGAGGTCTTTTTGTTCATTTTCAGAAACATAAAACTGAGGTTTGCGGTGGTTTTTTAACCATCGCATCTTATACCACATATCTGAGGCTGATGTCTTTTCATTTATGGTTGCACAGAAATTGTTCCAACTTTCTAGTTTAGCTTTATAAATTAATGATCGAGTTTCCTTTATTTTATCTTGAAGGTTCTTATAATTGGTAGGTGTAGGATTCTTTCTGAATTCTTTGAGAGCAAGGCGTCGTATGGCCACTGCTCTGGATAGGGTTGGATTCCAATATTCCTTGGGTTTGAAATTTGCAAGTTGATTTGAACATATTTTAATTTTAGGTATATTTTTGTTAGTACTTAAATGTAATAGGTTTTCAAAACGGTCGTATAATTGTTGAACATTACCATTATCTAGAGCAAAATCACTAAAATAGTCCTCAAGATCAGACTTATATTTACACCAATTAGCTTTTTTAAAATTAAATTTATCTATTTTGTTTACGTAATTTTGAAAACCAGAATTGATCATCATCTTAATGATTAAATGGTCACTACCAAGGTTTTCATTTAGAGTTTGCCAGTCAAAAGTAGCAACTATATCTGATGACACGAATGTGACATCAGGTGAACTTTCCTGCAACCTTCCACTAACTAGTTTGATTCTCGTTGTGTTTCCCGTATTTAGCGACGTAAATCCAAATTCAAGCGTTGAATCCCACAACTGCATCCCCCTTTGGTCTATCTTATAAGACCAATTGGTATGGTGTCCGTTAAAGTCACCCGCAATTATCGTCTTTTTATTAACCATAGAGAAAAGTTGGTCCCAATCTATCTGTGTCGTATGGACAGAAGACGGGCAGTATATTGAAATTACATTATGTAATTCGTTACAATTAAATATTTGGACGTACAGAGCCTCAATTCCCTGATTATTTAAAACTATTGAGCATTTTTTTGACTGTAAAGATTTGTGTACAAATATAGCTACCCCGCCATAATTATCATATCTATCTTGCCTATAAATATTATAACCCGATATATGTACTTCACGCTCCTTGTTAAACCATGTTTCACTGATTATAGCTACATGTATTTTTTCTTGATTTAACAAGGAACTAAAACTTAAAATCTTGGATGGTAAACTTTGTGCGTTCCATTGAAATATCTTAATTATATGTTTTGTTTTCCTGTTATCCATTATTAGTTAAATTTAATAACAACTTAAACATATCGTTCTTACAAAATAGATTTAAAATAAATGATTTACATTCTTCAAATAATAATTTCAACAAATCTGTACATATCTCTCCACATGCCTTATTTTTTTGCGTTATAGTATCTCTAACTTTTATTAGCAAGTTCTGTATTATCGTACTTCCTTCTTTTTTTTCTTTGTTGTTTTCAACCTCTTTACCTGAGTCGTCGCTTGAAAATACTCCGTTCTCCTGTATGTCACATTCAACCTGTAATGGTATTCTTGTTGTTTTCTTTTTAGATTTTTCCTTACCGTGCTTAACCACCTCACTATATTCACGAGTTGACGGTGCAATGTTTTTTACTTGACCTGTAACCTTATTTTTACTGGAATCGTAAGAGTTTAATATATGTGGTTTTTCTACGAACACGATCTTGTTACTTGCTTGATAACTCTTTGTCTGTCCTTTTTCCATATTCAAAAGACGTTCTAATGCTAATTTATAAGATAAATTTTCTTCACTCATAATAAAACGTATCTTTTTTTCTTTTTTGTACAATGGACACAATTTATTTAGGGCCATATGTAGTCCTTTACAGTTAGGACATTTATAATTGTCAGTTTCACAATTATCATGATGTTGTCCACATTTTGGGCAAATAATATTTTTACTGGGACAAAACTTTTTAATATGGCCAAATTTCCAACAGTTCGAGCATTGACTTACAGGAAATACAAAACGTTCTATACGTAAACGGCATCCGAAAGCATATACATATTCAGGGCAAGTAGAACTTTTAAAACATACTCTTACTGTTTCACTGTCCACCCACGCACCCTTAAAATCTCTGCGCTTTAATCTTTTGGCCGAAATAATTTCATACGTACTCTCTAAACAATCTGTAATTTCTTTTTCGGACATATCTAAGTCGATTCCTCTAATTATACCATAAGAAAACCTGAGCTCAGTAGTAAACTGCATTCTAATATCTAATTCCTTAAATTTTTGACATTCCATGAGATTTTCGGCTTGTTTCCTTTCATTGAACTGAATGAATACTTTATAGGGAGATTTATATTTAATTTTCAGTATACCGTGAATGTTTTCTTTTTGTAATAACTTCGCAAAAGCCATCTGTTTAGGTAAAATTGACAAAGATGTTAGACATACTTCAAGTTTTTTCAAAGTACCCTCAGTCTCCATTTGTGACGTAGAACATTCTGAATTATTTTCTTCAATAGAATTACTTTTTATCAACCTTTTTGGTTTTCTACGATTTCGTGTTATTGTAATATAACCGTCTTCGCAACTTTCATCACTTTTAGATCTTAATCTTTTTTTTTCACAATTCCTTGTATTATGAAGATTGTTGTCACATCTAATTGAACTCATTTCTTCCAGTTCTCGTTCACACTCTTTTAACACATCGGAATCATCCATATCCTCGTCATCTTCAGTAGTTACCATAGTGGTAAAACAATAGTATTATACTATATAACAATAAAATAAGCGTCACTACGATACGGAGCAATATTATGCGTACGCATGTACCCGCGTCTGCTCTTAAATTTAAAACCCGAGATTTGAGAGTAAACCGAGTTAATTTTTATGATCTGGATATACTGAATGACCCTTTCCGAATTTAGACAATTTTAATGGAACCTCTCAAGAAAATCTATCAAGAAATTTTGTGCACACGTGCCAATAAAATATACATACATACACCCCAAAACGTAAAAATTGAGCCATACAAGGGCAATAGGAAAAAATTAAACAAACCAGGGTTAAAATTATGGGGTTAAGTAGGGGTGGCTACGAATCAAGACTGGCCTGGGTGGTATAGAAGGACAAAACCTCTTTTCCAAGTCCAGTAGTGGACAGTTAAAGGCTGTTGACGTGATGATGCTGATGCAAGGCTATAACTCGCTTTCTTGTTTTAGTTTAGAGACAATCTACCAAGTAATCAAAAAGTAGATTGTCTCTCACTTCATATTATTGCAACACACTGTCCCAGAATGATTGCGGCCTGCGTCATGTATAGTTGTCAGATCATAATCTCGTAGGCCCAAGGTCACATCTCGTTTAATAACTTTAACCAACTCGTGATTCATCTTATTTCTCCGAATCAGCGGAAATAATACAAATACTAGTCTTTATAGCATAGAAAAAATAGAAATTACCGAAATCGTTCATAGACTGTGATGCTTTTGAACGAAAAAATATTTAGTCACCTTTAATACCCTAATAGAATCGACAGCCTCGTTGGTCTCTTGGTTGGTGTGTGCGACTGCTGATCATGAGGTCTCGGGTTCGATTCCCGAGTCGGACCAAATGTGTGTATGATCTACAAATGGCTGGCTGCTACATGGCTGTCACCAGGAGGATAGTACTTCGACTGTTCAGGCTTACTCATGGGCCCCAAGCCTAGATCAAAGGTTCCCTTACTCCAAGGGCCGAAGCCGCTGGTGAAATAAATTAAACAACTATGATATGATGATGATATTATTAGTGTCAGACAGTCATTTCTACTCATGGATTGTAGTGTCGTCGTAGTCGTTGTAGCGTCTAATCAACACCTTGAGATATTAATGACTATTGTTAATGTACATTCAAAGGGGCGTGTTTATTTACTATCTCAGTTAATGCACATAACCGTGAGAGATAATGCATTCCTTTGTTTACTTATACTAGCTGACCCACGCAACTTCGTTTACGTCTCTTATTGCCCGTAGCGTGATAATTTTTCCCCGTTTTTGAAACATTTTTCATTGGTGCTCCGCTCCTATTGATCTTAGCGTAATGATATATAGCCTATAGCCTTCCTCGATAAATGGGCTATTTAACACTAAAATAATTTTTCAAATCGGACCAGTGGTTCCTGAGATTAGCGTGTTCAAACAAACAAACAAACAAATTAACTCTTCAGCTTTATATATTAGTACTAGCCGACCCACGCAACCTCGTTTACGTCTTCTATTGCCCGTAGCGTGAAAATTTCCCCGTTTTCGAAACATTTTTCACTGGTGCTCCGCTCCTTTTAGTCCTAGCGTGATGATATATAGCCTATAGCCTTCCTCGATAAATGGGCTATCTAACACTGAAAGAATTTTTCAAATCGGACCAGCGGTTCCTGAGATTAGCGTGTTCAAACAAACAAACAAACTCTTCAGCTTTATATATTAGTATAGATATAGATAGATGTATAGCATTACATTGCCGATTTGTCCGTACCCTATAACTATACAAGTGATTGATCACCGGTAGCGCAATGTCGAAACAAAACCTTTATAGAACCAACACTACCATATTTTCGTAGACAATTGTGGCAATTTATATCATTACGATTCAGACATAATGGGATTATATTTGCAGCCTCGTAAATTGGTAGTCGTTATAGTGATTGCCTTAAAATTGCTGTAATTTATGTAAAATATATTTTGTCGTATGGAGAAAACAAACAAACCTTCTTGATACATTAACCTAATTTAATTATGAATATGTACTTGAGAACAATGGGTGTGGTTATTCAATGACATGAATGACAAAAAAACAAAGGTGTAATAACTATAAAGGTGACTTTTTCTAGGCCGTCGCGCAGTAGCTAAGGCGGTTAAAAATTTTGCGCAACTTTCCATACAAAGTTTTGTAATTATCGCACCAAATCACTGGGCAAGGAATGCACGGGCGCCTCAGCAACTCAGCACGCAACGCAACTGCGCGTGTCCACATAAATAACAACAGTAATTATTTCGAGCCAATGTCTAACAATTCAAGGGCATAACTGAAATTAATTGTGCTCAATGCATCCATTTAGTGGGGAGATACTTTATCTTTAGCAGGAACTAAAGACGTTTATTATGCGTTAAGGCCTAAGGCTTAAAGAATTTAACTGTAAACAAATAAAAAAATAAAATAAAACAAAGAAACATAAAAAAATCTCATGTTTATATTTTTGCAAAAGTCCTTCGAACTTTAAGTAAATCTATACTAATATTAGAAAAAGGTAAAATTTGTGAGTTTGGGGTAGGGGTAATCTCTGGATCTACTGAACTGCTTTTGAAAATTCTTTTACCAATGGAAAGTCATAATTTTGTATAGCTACATATTAACATGAAAAATGATAAGTTATATTATATATTAGACATCGCATCTACTGTTACATAAAAGAAAAATATATAACCAACTTTTCTGAAGACTACCCACAATTTTCGTAAAAAAAAAAATATAGAGTCTCTTAGCGTTTATATACTACATATACTCGTATATGAATGTCTTTTTTTCTAGTTGATTGGTTAATTCTGTAAAATATATTGGATATAAGGTACAAAATACCTTAAAGGACCTGGAATACGAAACTTGGTGCAAAGAACACGCATTTTTGAATTGTTATATCAAAATAGCCTATGAAATATTTTGACATCGGTAAAATAAAGTGAGTCCCCAACCCGCACTCGGCCAGCGTGGGGACGTATAGCTTTAACTCTTACCTGAGAGGAGAACGGAGCCCAGCAGTGGGACATTATGGGTAGTTGATGAAAATAAAATGAGGCTAAAGTTTGCGACCTACGTATTACTTATGTAGATCATACGTATACTATATAACTATATACTATAAAATAATATAGAGCTAACAGTTACTAATACTAAAGGCACTAGCATTTTAAGAGCATCTAAAAAAATGGCCAAGTGCGAGTCGGACTTGCCCCAGAAAGGGTTTCGTAAATTACAAAATAAATATTGGTTCACGGTTAATGCATAAGGTTAATGTTTATGAAATTAAATGTTTTTTTCTTATTTTTATATTTGAGTTGATTATATGAAAGGTAAATTGTGGTTTACAATTTATTTTATTTATTGAAAACTTCTTGCACATGACGCACAAAGGCGGACTTAATGCCATGAGGCATTCTCTATCAGTCAACTTTCAGGTGATGTAGAAATATGATGCGGTAGGTGCAAAGATTTATGACGTATTAAAAAAAACTACGTATTCCACTTACTAAACTACTAACTTCCACCGTAAATTCCACTAATTTTCGGTGGCAGTTTGCATGATAATTGCAGTTAAAAAAAAATTATACTAGAAACCTCAGTATCATTTTTGAAGACCTATCCATAGATACCCCACAAGTATGGGTTTGATGAAAAAAAAATTTGTCATCAATTCTAAGTATGGGGAACTCCCAAAATTTATTGTTTTTTTTTCTATTTTTGTGTGAAAATCTTAATGCGGTTCACAAAATACATCTACTTACCAAGTTTAACAGTAAAGTTCTTATACTTTCGGTAAGAAGGGGCTGTGACATATGGACTGATAGATAGACAGACATGACGAATACAAAAGTGTTCCGTTTTTGTCATTTGGCTACGGAACCCTAAAAACTATCTTGTTGTATTGGTGTAACGTTCGCTGCTCTACAGGTATATCCTGAAGATTACAGTTTTATGGGGTTTATAGTTTTATCAGGTGTAAGACTTGCTACTTAAATAATTGTTTATTTTTCATTCGATCCTAAACATCATCAGGATAATATAGTACCCTTTTTCACAATCTTCATTTATATACCAGTACGCAGTACCTTTCATACATATATCTTGATACGTATTCAAATAGTTACGGATACTATGATTTTAATCTTTACGTACAATTTTAGCTTAGTAGGTATACCAAGCTGAAGTTGAATTGATTATATTTATATTATTTATTTATTCATTGTTAGTAAAAATTAACTGCGTTTCGAGTTTTGTATGTTAGTGGCAATAATTAAACGAGTATAGATATTTCAGCAGCTGAGTATTTTATTTACAAACGAGTATATTATTTGTATTCATCATCATTATGTACACATAAATATCACAATCAGTCATCCATCATCATATCACACGATTAGCGCTAGTCATTGTTTAGTAATGCAGACCATGATGTCCATGTGCCAAGGGAGCGACCGCGTAATGCGCAAGGGGAGCGGCGTGGACGATGGGGGCGGCGTGGACAACGGGGGCGGGGTGGTGTCCGGCGGTCTTGTGGACTACAGCGTTGAAACTGAAAACAATAATACATATAAATATAACAAGATGCCAGTATGATATTAATAAGTAATAATATTTGACTAAAAGGGCAATCTCCTTACCCGTGGTGGTCATCAGCGGTGTACTCTACTTTGCGCACGGAACCGTCAGGTTCAACCAGGGAGTAGCTGCCATGAACGGCACCACCGTCGCGGCTCTCGTGCTGGGACTTGTGGTCACCGGTGTGAGGGTCAGCCACCGAGTAGGCGTAGTCGTATTTAGGGTGAGACTGTGGCCACAAAACATTTAATTATTATCTTGGTCAAACTCATAAAACTCTCATAGATCGGTAGAATAAAGGAAATGGCGTAAGGATGTCCGTTTAGATTAGGCACAGTAACCTTTTTCTACATAACCTCGTTCTTAATTTAAGTACTCACGTATTCGCCATGGGCGACGGCGATGGGGGCGGCGTGTACTAAAGGAGCGGCGTGAACGAGGGGGGCGGCATGGACAATGGGGGCAGCATGAACGAGGGGTGCAGCGTAGTGACCATAGTGTGCGGGGGCGTAATGCGCAGGGGCATCGTGACGCACTATGCTCTGGGAAGAGACGGCACCATGGTGCAGGAGACCAGCGTTGGCAGCAGCCAAGAAGGCGCTAAGGGCGAACACCTGGTAACAAAACCATATATTGTCATAATTTTAATTAACTCAAATAAATAAATTAAATATTTAAAGGAGGTCTTACTTTGGTGAACATTTTGCACTAGTTAATCAAAGTAGTTGACTGATACCATTATCGGGCTGGAGTGTGACTTTTATATGAAAAGCTGAACGGATACACAGTCCTTTGGCGTGGTGGGGCTTGCGGTCACTTTAGTTCCGTAACTTTGACACCGCGAGGTCGCTGGTTACTCGCACACATAGGTTCGTTCATGCTTTACGGACAATCGCTTCCCCGCATAGCCTGCGGGCGCCTTGCTTATGTACTTCGACATTATCACCAATATCTATGTTAAGTGAGTAATTGTAATAATCAATCAAATTTTTATCTTCAATTGTATTGTGAAAACAAGGGCTACCTTTGAGTAACTGGAAAATAAAAATATATTTATTTTATTGTATTTGAAGGTCTTTAGTTTCGTAATGAGTATAATATTTTATTAATTTTGAGCATCTCATCCGTTATTCCACTAGCAGGAAACATGCATCCTGCATCTCATGCAGACTTTAAAATGAAATTAGATGAGCCTGACTGACTTAATATCTTGTAAGTCTTATAAACACATAAAGGTTCCGATTGTTATGCTAATATGAGTATTATAATGTTCACCTATAACAGTTTTCAAGTGTTGAATCAAAATTAGAGCTCTGTAGAGCTTGAGTGCTATATTATGTTATATTATGTTATGTATGATAGTTGGTTTCATAATATATTGCATACTTAGACATAAGTACATTACTCCCTCAACCAATTATTCGTAGTATTCAGGTCATTCGGGACAAGTCTTAGGTTTTATTAAACAAGTCTTAGACTAAGGTTTGTCACGGAGTTTAATGGGCCCAATTTCCATTTAATAAAAACATTTATGTTTTAATATTTGCACAAACATAAATGTGTTAAATAAAGAGTTACTCACTATTAATGTCAAGATCATAGAGATGAGTTTATTTTTGTGATATACTTGCAGACCCACGCAACCTCGTTTGCGTCTTCTATTGCCCGTCGAATGATAATTTTCCCCCGTTTTTTAATCATTTTTCATTGGTGCTCCTCTCCTATTGGTCTTAGCGTGATGATATATAGCCTATAGCATTCCTCGATAAATGGGCTATCTAACACTGAAAGAATTTTTCAAATCGGACCAGTAGTTTCTGAGATTAGCGTGTTCAAACAAACAAACAAACTCTTCAGCTTTAGATATTAGTATAGATAACAAAAAAATAATGTGGAATGAACTGTCGCCTGCGGTATTCCCGGACCAATACGCCCTTCAAACCTTCAAGAAAAGAGCGGACTACTTCTTAAAAGGCCGGCAACGCACTTGTGATGCCTCTGGTGTTGCGAGTGTCCATGGGCGGCGGTAATCGCTTACCGTCAGGCGATACGTATGCTTGTAATAAATAAACTCTAAGAAATATAATACAAATAATTTAAAATACATTTTATTCACCGTTCTGACACCGCAAACAGACTGAAACATGTCATCAGGTGGTAAGTTGGAGTTGTTAGATATACTGAAGCTACTCATGAGTTGCAAAGTAAATACTCTACAAACGCGTTGAGTCCTACTGCTTAAAACTAAGACGAGGATCTTAGTAGGTAACCTTACTCACTCAATTAAAAACCACGAAAGAATTGCTTAAAGCCGGTTCTATAAAGTCAAATCAACCTGCCCATTTATGTAGAAGAATGGTTCTCCCACGGTGCCACCGTCAATTTGGTGTTTTATAAGTCAATATTATTGTTTTGTATTTCATTGCCATTGTTTACAAATAGTAGCTTTAAATACAAAACAAAGATAGTTTGAGGGAAGCGATCTAGCTACAGCTCATGGAAATTAATGTATAAAATTATATTGATTATATTATGAATAACATGTTCATTCGTATAAATTTTTAATAACATAACTCTTCTTGTTATTACGCAGTCGGACAAATCTTATCACGCTACTCGAAATTGAATTAACTTGACTTGCTCAAATCGAAATTTTGCTATCTTTATTATTATTAATTAAAAGTTTTCTATTGAAATTTGATTGCTGTAAGTTATTAATTTGAACTCATGTATTGGGACAGAGCTGTATCAAATGTACCGAGTTCAACCACATGACACGATTATACTGCTGTAGTATGCAAATCGAAGGGTATTTCGTTTCTTAACCGATGTTCGTAACGCGATCACAGACACCCGATATAGTAAATTAACTGTTGTTGTAACTAATAGACTAAAATGTAGGTCTAAATATTATTTTAATAACAGGTTGGCGGTTACTCAACAGAACTAATTAATGTTACAATATTAGTACTTAATTAGATGTAATCTAGTAATCTAATAATGTAATCTAGTAATATTATTTTAGTAAACAAGAATTGTAACATTTTTATTAATAATTGTAAATAGTACGCAAGTAATAATTAAATGAATTAAAACGTATCTGATATACTGATTATTTTTAGAGATAGTTCTGTCATTGTATTTTAAACATGTCTACAGATTTTGTTTTTAACCCCCAACGTAAAAAGAGGGGTGTAATAAGTTTGACATCGATGTCTCTCTGTCTGCGTGTGTGTGTGTATGTCTGTCTGCCTGTGGCATCGTAGCTCTCAAACGGATGGACCGATTTCAATGCGGTTTCTTTAATTTGAAAGCCAGTTTCCTTGCGGTGATCAGGTTAACCCATGAAACATATTGTAAACGGTTCTTAAATTATAAAAATGTATTTGATTACAAAACGCTATTATAGTTGGGTATTCGAAAGGCCCTCACGTTTATTGTCCGTAATTATTTTAATTGTGTTCTAAACATTCCGCAAAAGGTCCCAGTCTATCGTTGCCTGAGGTCCGGTAATCTAGTCGTGATATCTTACCGCCATCGTCACGGAAGCCTGCTAACTATTTCTAGAGTAATGTTAGGTTAGGAATGGATTGAACACATGGTTTGTAGCAGATTTATAATTTTATTATAAAAATTTCAGTACTATCAGTAAGGTTATTTCAAAGATTTTTGAAGAACTGTTAAATCGCAACTGTTCTGGAAACATTGTAAATTTGATCCACTGGTTATTGAACTGGATATAAATTGCCCAAAAGTTTCAACTATGCATCTATGTGTTTATTTTAGTTTTTAATTTGTGTATTAACCTTCTTGTCTGCTGGAGAGGCTTTCCCTCATTAAAAGCTGTTGCTATTACAGTTTTTTATACATTTCTAATAATTATAATAATGGTGCATTCAATTTTAGGGCTAGGTGAAGTCACACTCTCAGTAAAATTTCAGGTGAATCAGTTTAAGTATTCACATACATGTAAGTTAAGTATCTAATGCTTGACAAGAAGTGAACTGAAAAAAGTTCTTCTGCCGCTTTTACGCCAAGTTCGTTTTTAGTTCTGTAGCAAAGTGTTTGTCACAAATTATTTGCTCAATGCAAACATCCGTGTAGTTTACCGAATTCCAAGGTTACCGGTAAAATTAAATTTGTGTTGGCTTATAAGGTTTATAAGAAACGAAAGTTCAGAGGTTACTAACCCGATAATTAGTTGACCGAGACGCGGAACTGGCCATGAATAATAACCAGAGCTTATTGTTGACAGCACTTTTTTCTTTGTCTGTCTACAATAATAGAGTACATTTTCAATAGGTATTGAGTATGAGTGCGGTATCGGATGTTATTTGATGTGACATTGACAATTGAATAATGATTTGAGAAACGTTTTATTATTTAACTGATTTAGGTTTAACAAGGTCAAACCACTTACTAATTTATTGATTTATTATTTTACCTATTTCTTAATTCAGTTTTTACTCATTCTTTATTGGTAAGTACTAATATGTGAAAAAGTCTATTACTGAATATCCTATGACTAGATACTGATAAAACTTTACGAACCAATAGGATCCAAGATAAACATAGGAGCTTTAATATGTATAGTGCCTAGCAGATCACTTCAACTATTGTCTAACCCTAGCTTTAATGTCCAAATATCAGAGAAATACATTTACTCGTTATTTCACCAAAGGAACCATGAAACCTCTTGAGAACAACACGCTGTTAAATTGATGAATCAGAGTGTCCCCATCCATAATCATACCATGGGTGTCGTAAGAGGCGACTATAGGAGCAAATTTGGCAGGACAACATCACTGCAAAACGAAGTAAAACTTGATACAAAACCTACGCAAACCCGTTTGACCAGCGTGATAACTTACACAAAACCTCCTTTCTAAGGAGATCCGGGGAGTAACTTAGGCTACTTTTTTAGACTAACTTTGTCCCGCGGCGTTACTCGCGGTACAACAATAACCGCGGGTAACACCGCGGGGTTCAGCTAGCTCTACATAAAATTCCAGTTTTTAAAGAAAACGCCCGCATTAGGCATATACATCCTGTGTCGCGGGGGACTTTACAAACTTACATGAAACGGACAAAAAGAACACCCAGAGTCAGAACAACCATTTGTGGATCACACAAAGTGTTGTGTGAAACCGTGTGGCGACCGTTAGAACCACCAGGCCAACCGTGCAGTCAAGTTAACTGCATATTCTGCAGTAGAAGAAAAATAATAGTATCAAGAACATTGTCCACCATGTCTTGCGTTAAGGAAATCACCACACAGACAAGAAAATGAATGTGATTTGTCTGCAGTAAGTATAATTTACTTTTCAACTTAGTTGTTGTGTACAAAAACAGATCTAGATGTATATGTAAGTTTGTCGTGATAGTGTGTTAAATAGTGTGATTTAATAGCGTCTTTGACATACTTTTGGCAAAGTATGCGTGAGAATTTGTCATTACAATTATTTTCTTGCGAAGGTCTATTTTGCCTACGGTGTTTATTTGTAATTAAAAAGGTCACTCAGTTCTATAGTTCTGTATATAGATTGTGTTCACTTTTTGCTTAATTTCGTTTAATGTTCATAGATTAACTACAACTATGATTGGCCCAGTAGTAGCGTATGCGACTGTCGTGCTTGAGGTTTCGGGTTCGATTCCTGTGTCGAACTGCTATTGGGTTTTTCTTAAAAAGATATTCTTAATAACAGCCCGGAATATAGAAGATGGCGGTGTTTCCCGCCCCTGCCTCGGAGAGCACGTTAAGCTGCCGGTCCTGTGAACACCTATGGCAATCGTTATTAGGAAGTCAGTGCTCTCAAATATACTGACAACAGTTCAACTTTCGAATTCAGTTCACCCTCAGGGTTGCGGAGGTCCGATGCCAGTCGCTCCGTGTAAAAACTGATATTCAGGTAAAACCGGTTGAGCTAGTAGCCGACCCCAAATCTTGGGAATAATAAAGGCTAGGAAGTAGATGTGTGTTTTCTATGTATGAAATGCATTTATTTACAAAAAAGTAAATATGTATTTCTATCAGTTGTCTAGTACCCATAATACAAGCTCTGCTTAATTTAGGACTAGACGGCGTTGTGTGTTTAGCTGTCCGAAAATATTTGTTATTATTAACCATGCAAATTCATAAAGTCAAATTTTATTGCGAGACCAATAAGAATAAAAAATGCCTTTGTTCTATCAACAGGACTAAGGTATTTTTTATTCTTCCTGTCTAGGGTGATACTGACACTAATTAATTTGGACCGTTTTTTTTTATTTGCTTTATTGAGAGCGGCAGTGTTTTGTCCTAAACATTGCAAAAAGAAAAATGTTATTAAGAACAATAAACAAAAAAATAATTCAAGGCCTGCCTTTTTCTAGCACAGAGAATCAGCATTGCCATTCAACGTGGTAATGCTGCCAGTTTTTTGGGAACGCTACCAGTAGGCGACGGTGTGGAGTTTTTTGACGCTTGTATGTAAATATTGTTACTGTTCTTTTTAAGTAAGGTAATGTTTATACATACATAGGTTTGTATATTGTGTAATAAATATTTTACTGTTAAGCAATAATTTATTTTTATTCGTATTTACATGTCTGAGAGAGTGTCTGTCATGAGAGTGTCTGTCTCGTCTAATGTCGCCAATCATGTGGACATTGCACAGTTCTTATAGTAGTCCGCCATTTCGAAAGCTTCCTTTACTAAGACCAATTAATATTCAGATGAATGTATGTTTAGAAAAAAAAAGGGAAGTAAGTGAATGTTTTGTCATCGGGCAATTTAGTTCAACAACGCTCTTGCGAAAATATGGAAACAGTGACTGATGTGTGTCATAGCCCCAGTACGCATAGGACCAACGCGCTCGGCGAGTGCCGGTAATGGGCCGTTTTGTGTCTATTTCTCGTTTGCGACCAACATTGGCCGATGACCCGATTAGTGTCGGTTTTCATGCACAAATTAAAGTAAGGTAGAATCAGGCCTACGTGTGAACAGTGCAATGAAAATCTGCCGAGCACACTCGCCGAGCGCATTGGCCTAACGTGTACTGGGGCTATCATGTAGTAACACTAATATCTATATGTCAAACATTTCCTCCTAAAGAAAAGTCTCTGAGTCATCTTTTATTTTTGAAGAATAAAGATTTTCAAGCATAATTATATAACTATTGGAGCATAATTCAAGCAGTATGTTAATCTAACTTTAATTCCTAGACCTTAGATGAGTTTTCGAAATATTAAATTATATTGAAGTTGAACTTTACAGATTGATGTCTGAGGAATTGTGTCTATAACTAAGTTCAACTAAAGACCATCGAAAATTAGAGTTACAAACAATCATTAAATTGTCATCAATTATACCATAATGTGCGTTGATACCAACATTGACTTAAAACTATTGCAAAGTTAATTCAGCTGAACTATAAAAAGAGAATTAACAGACAGAATGATAAATCTTCGTACCCAGCTCAGAGTTGTGATACTTCGCGTTTAATAGTTAATAGTTAAATCTGTTCACTTTATCACCACAGAAATAAAGTACCCGACATGACACGAGTAATTAGTACGCTGAAATATAAGTGGCCCCTGACTTTATTCTTCTCCAGAAAGACTTACTACTTGTACTTCAATATTTATCATGATCCTCAACAGCATTTAGCTGGCCACTGCTAGACACATGCTTCGCCGTAGAAAAAAGGCCTTTTTAGCCTGCTATGCCACCCTGGCCAGACGGCAATCCGTCTTTATATATTATAGGTATAGGTATGTATACCTATTTCTGTATTTATACAATACCTTCCACTTGTTGTCGACTCACGATTCAAGTTATACTATTCAAACTTGTGATTGAGTTTGTTAATATACCCGTATCCGCATTTCTAAGTTAACAAATATTTCGGATAGGCGAACTGCGTTTATGTCGGTATAAATCAAAATAACCATAAACTGTAGGTATATTGAACATAGACTCCGGCAGCTTACAAACATTGCGAAATAAACAACTGCGCTCCAGTGAAATGAGTGCAAACCAGCAGTTGTTAAGAGTGAATGTTAGAGAAACAGTATAGCTAATATTTAATAAAACTCGTTTCTTATGACATGGTAAACTTGTAGGACAAGTAAGTTGTCTGTGACAGAGGCGTTAACAGTAAGTATTGCGGCGCTGACAAATTATGTGTTTCATTTTACGTCACCCTGGTATTATAGATTGACTAATAACTATTCCGGGTATGGGATTTTATATAAGCTACAACTGTATTGATCATAGGTTTTTTAAAACATTAGATGTAATATCCCGAGAAAAACAAAGCAAATCAAATACTTCAGTCAATGCTTTTGGAGAAGAGAGAATTTCCTCTCCATTTTGGTAGAAATTTTTCACACCGTTTGAATGCTTTGGGATAGCAGAATTTGAGTTTTCTTGACAGTAATATCAAACCTATTATAAATGAACTATTTTTTTAAACATTCTGAGCGTGAATTCTGAATCTAAAAAGCTTATATTTATTTGTCCAGGTTAATTGCTTGCTTATACTACGTGTTTAAAAAATTACCTTACTACTTACACAATATGATATATTTACTGAAAAACCCGTATTATAAACATCACAGGATTTGAATATGCACAAACATTCGATTCTGGATAAGTTTATTGCTGTTACTGCTACTACGTAAACAGAACATAATGTATTAAAACATAACCAGCTATAGACTAAACCAGGTAGGTAAACATCATCATTATTATGGATACTTTTTTAAAGAAGTAATGCATTTTGCCAGTTTGCGGTAAAACGCTGCTAGATATGGTCTAAATTATCCTAAGACAATATCTCAAGGTTTGGTCTGTTTACTCACGAGTTGTAATAAAACGTAGGACTAAACCAGTGGACTGGATCAATACAGTGACAACTTATAAAAATTAAGTTTGCGTAAATGATATAATGTACTCAGATCAGATAACCAAGGTTTTACAGACAATTTAATAAATTTACGTGTGGCACTTAAATTTTGCTTCCCGATACGGACGATAAAGTTTGCCCTTATGACGTAAAAACTGCCACACCGTTTAAGTAACGGGAGGAGATTATACTAGGTCATTATTATTAATTATATAAATATTAGTAACCGTTGACCGCAGACCAATTACAGAATAAAAGAGGTTTTTTTTATTCTGTAGGCTGCATCGATTGAACTCGCTATTAGAAACTTACACGTGGATCTGTAGAAAATGTCTTTTGCCAATTGATTATAATGTTGGTAACCAAAATATCAAAGTAATAGAGGAATGTTTAAAAGAATTATATATATATACATAAATGAATCCCTATTTCCCTTGGTCACGTCATTAGGCGTGGTTCAATCTTTACAATTATTTTAGTGTTAGATAGTCCATTTACCAAGAAAGGCTACGACGAATAGGAGCCGAGTATCAATGAAAAGACGTGAGTGAGATTCAATGAATGAAAAGTTGTGTTGGTCAGCTAGTTTGATACTATTATTTTTCAATCTATTACGTTTAGGTTTAGTAAACGCGCAGCTCCGATAATGAGCATCGAACATACTTAACTCATTTTGAGGTCAGGGAAAGCCGTTGCAATTAGCATTCGTCTATGACCTCTAAAAAATAATACAGTTGTACAGTACAAAAGAACGAGAAACATAATATTAACATTTTGAAACGTAATTGTATAGCAAAGGTATGTAACTTTGATTTATCAGTTGATTCAACCATATGAATGGCGTAATGGTTTCAGCGGTCACCTCGCTTCTTGAGTGTTATGAGGTCGAACCTCGAATAGGATAACTTTTTGTATGATCCATAAATTGTTATTCTGGGTGTTCATTGCGTCCGTTTTAAAATTGTTTATAAAATTGCCCACGACACGGGATATATTCCTAGTATTAGAGTTGACTTTAAAAATAAATAAAAACAATAAAGATGTTACTAAATCAAAGGAGGACACAATTAAATAATAGGGGACACTTGTGATGATGACGTTAATGACTTATCACGCTTATGGTGACAGCGGTTAAATCTCAACAGTGCAGTAGAGTTATTAAACTATTCTAAAAAAAACTTTTTAAAAACAAGCTTTTATTCGAATGCCCTAAAAAGTACTCTTCGAGACAAAACAAACGAGTCTGAACTCGATGGTGTTGCGACGTTTCTTTACAGAGTTCCTATGGCCAACTTCAAGCTTCAGCATCAGCAATTCCTTGTCATCATAATATTGCATTGTCACGCTGTGTAAATATGCTTACAAAATTTTAGCAAAATCGGTTGAAGATATCGGCTTCAAAATTGAGTTGCAAGATTCCATCCGAACGTACATACATACATTGCAAGTTAATTAAAAGCTTGTAATAGTAGGTACAAATTATTCATTGTTGGTGTTCTAATAGGTATTCGACAGCTAAACTACTTTCGACAGATTGTCAGATTTGCAATTCCGTCGAAAGGCACGACTTTCGTAACGTGGATAACGAGTTTTAGTATCCTGTAATAGACTGGGAATGTAATGCGTCTATATTGAGTAGAGACTTACCTTACTGTTATTAAATAACTGTTCACTTTTTAAATAAATTGGGAAAAAATATTATGAATAGTGTTACGAATACACATTATTTAGTCAAATGAGAAAAGGCAAACTTTCTGGCAATAGTCACGTCAAGTTAGAGATATGCGACCTTGACCTTCAACAGTTGTTACTTACGTTCTCCATCTGATAAGCAATATCCTTTTCCATCCATTGCCTTCCCTTCTTGCCAAACTTTTCCTTTCAATGCCCTTATTTATAGTATCTATAATTCTCAAAGTTCCTTCCTCATGTACCCATTATAAATAATAAAATTTCAATGATAATTGAATACCTTTCATTTCACCTCGTTTTCCTTGTTTCGACAACTCAAGAATGGTAAAATGATAAAAATGGAATCAATAAATAGCTAGTATTTTTATGGCTTAAGTGTTTGTTTTTAAAAAGTTTCTGTCTTATAACTTTGATATGTTAATAAATAGCGCATTTATCACAAACTTAACATGGCAATATACCCAAACAAGCAAGAAAACATAGGTTTTATATCGCTAACATACCTATATGTACGCGTGTCATCTCTCCGTCCTAAGAGCAATAGAGGTGAAAAGTTAATTAAAATTATCGGTTTTGTATATGTCTACATGTTCAACTTAATATAAATAATACTTGACATGCATGCATGGAGCCTGGTTATAAGTGATATATAAAATCGGTAGCCCTAGCGGATTTCCTAGGAGACTGAATTGAAAGTAAAATAGATAAGGTAACTTTCATGTTAATTTTTAATGACTATTTTAAAAATAAAAGTACAAAGTACATGAAGATCACAGCAAGTATAAATATATATTTAAGGTACATTGTGGCTTAATGCTTCTGCGAAGAAGAAATCTAGTAGTGGTGGTACTGAGATGAGTAGATATGATGGCTGGGTCCGGAGTTGTGGACTACCGCGTTGAAACTGTAAGCAGAAGAAAAGTAAGAGAAATTAGATTTATAACAAATGAATGATATTAAAGTACTATTTTAAACGAGGATATTCTGTTGTCTACTTTTTAAATCTTTCTTCTTCAAGCTCATACTATACTATCGGCCAATCGCTAAATAACTCATAAATAACGTATTATATGGTACTCGTAAAAGCGTAAGCCGGTAACTCGAACTTAAAATATTTAAAACGAGATGATCCACACAACTTATTTTCTTCGTTTCTCTAACACGTTTCACTGATGCTCGGGTCCATTTGGTGGAAGCGTGATGATATATTACCTACAGCGTTTTTTATTAAATGGACCATCGAACACTAAAACAGTTTTTCGATTTGATCCAGTAATTCCTAATATAAGTATCTTAAAGTTTTAAAAGCTTTAGCATCTACTAACTAGTTGAACTTCACACAAAAGCTAAATATTTAATATATTCCGTCCCAATGATTAATGGTTATGATAATGACTCTACAAGTCGGAACTGGTACCGTAACCAGTTTGTCTCGACACCTGTTTAATCTGACCTGTTGACGCATGTAGCAAGTTCACATAGTCCACACGCGTGCATTACTCATACGTTACTAGACGACGCTTTACCGGTTTGACCACCATATGACTTAATACGATGTAAGTTACGTCTACTCGAGTACAAACAAAGCTTCACGGAGGTAATAACAAATGTGTCCGGTCATTCTATGTTTTGCGCAATTGGGGGAAAGTTGCGTACTCATCTATGGTATATCAACACGTCTGAGGTTTGTGGTAGAAATCTATTACTGTAGAAGATTTTGTGATTGGTAACCATTAAGCGAAATCAAGAAGAAAGTATATGCGTTAAAGGTTTTCGGGTAGTTTGCCTATTGTAAATTAAGCTATATCTATATCTTGTAGCGCATAATTTACTGCATATATTAAAAACTAAAAATAGATCGTGAATTATATTTTTGTATTCTATCTGCATTTTCATTTTTCATTCAATCAAGCCTCGTAAAAATAACCTACTGTCTACTGCGGAAAAACAACGAAAAGTTTCAAATTATATGCTTATTGAGCAAAGTACGGAGCAGTACAAAAACCAAATTTCAACATACCCATTATGGTCGTCAGCAGAGTAAGAGACCTTGCGGAAAGAGCCATCAGGTTGAAGCAGAGAGTATTCTCCTTTCACGACGTCTCCGTCGCGTACCTCGTGTTGGGACTTGTGGTCACCGGTGTGGGGGTCTTCAACGGAGTACGAGTACTTGTATTTGGGGTGAGCCTGGAACAACGAAAATGTAAAATTATGGTCTAATGAAATATACTTATGCTTACTAAATTGATGTATCTGTCTATATATAAACAGGCAATCAAAGAATCAAAAGCAAATAATTTCTACGAGTAGTACCACTGAAAACTTGCAATCGAAGTTTACATATGTGTCATATTTTATTATAATACAATATCTTGCCACTACAGTGGCAAGAGTCTGGTGATGAGACGTTTTACTGATTAAACAATTATCCGTCATATTAAAAGTACACTTAAATGTTTTTCTTACTTATTATAGTCTATCAAGCACTAAAACGCCAGATCAATCTATGAGTCTATTACAGTCCACGGTCGCATAGGGGTTTTTCTTAGTTTATGATAAAAAAAATCTTAATCTAGCTACTAACTAATTAAATCAATTCCAACCTAAACTACCTTCTTCAGGTCTTCAGTCTTGTATCTCTAGTTTAAGGTTTAATAATATTTTATATCTCTAGTTTAGATATCTGCCAGTGGTATAATAACCCTTTACTTATATTGAAAAAAAACTAGAAAAAATATTCTTAGTTTTTTGTCGAATATTCTCATTATAATAGGGAAGTTCTAAATAAATGTAATTTATATTTATGCCAATAGTACAGTATCACTGGTGCACTTTAGTTTAGTATAAATACATGACATATCTTTTTACTACTACTCGTAGATCCAATCTTAACTACAATTGTTATGCATATTTTAGATTCAAACCTTCTTGGTCCTTATTACTAATTTTGATTAGAATCAAAATTATATACGTACATAATAATCTTCATGTCCGTGACCAGCACCGTAGCCTCCGTAGGCGGCGACGGGAGCAGCAGCGTAGACGGGGGCGGCGTGAGCGATGGGAGCGACGTGGACGATGGGAGCCGCGTGAACAATAGGGGCAGAATGGCCAAGGGGAGCGGCGTAATGAGTATCATGGTGTACTAAGCTCTGTTGAGAAGAAACCGTGTAGTCTCCATGTCCATATCCCAGGCTACCAGCCTGAGCCACTGCTGCTATAGCGCCGAGAGCTAAGATCTGCAAGATAAGAAAAATAAAGATTTAATTAAATAATCTAAAATTCACATTTAACTTGAATACGAGGAGATGACTTACTTTAGCGAACATTTTTGTATCGGGTAGTAGTGCGTGACTGACGTACATGTGATAACCGGCAGTGGGTTTTATAAGAATTGGCTGTGGTCCGGTGGGGCGCAGAAAGCCTCCGCGCTCGTCCCCCGCAGCAAGGTCGCTGCGCTTTGTCTTCGACATTCTCGCGCTACATTATCAAAATGATTGTTACTTAATGTAAATACCTGTGAACTGCTATACTACACTTTGGTATACTAGGTCAATGCGCACAATGATATGTTATTGTCCATTTTTCTGTAGTATTATTCAATTAGGTGCATCATTTCTGGAAAAGCGTGGTAAGTGCGGGCAGATAATGCGATTTATTTTAACTGTTTAATATTCACGGTTGTAATATAATACTACAAAAGTACAATTATATCATCGTTGTCGAATTGGAACTCGGTCACGCATATCACGTTTAGGTAAGCTCTGTGATACGTTTCTATTTAAATAACATGAATGTCGAGACGCATCTGTTATAAATAGCACAAAAGTGTTAAATGTTTTAGGTATCGATAATTTTCTAAGGGTCCATTCGATCTTGAGATTAGTAATGTAATTAGTAATTATCACAGTTGTGCGCACTATCTACCAAAAAATCTTCCTTAATTCCCGTCCCGTCTTTTCGGAACACTAAACTGCCCCTACGAGACCTCGGAACCCTGGGTATGGATATCTGCCATGACCTCAACATGCGTGAGTTCATCGAGAGCGTCATTAAAGCGGCCTCGCGGAAGTTAGGTGTACTTACCGTGAGACGGTTCTTTTCGCCCGGGCATTTGTATCTTCTTTACAAGACCCAGGTTCGCTCGTACGTGGAGTACTATTCTCATCTATGCGATGGTGCCGCGCAGTATCTGATTGACGCTTTCGATCGATTGCAGCGGCGAGCTGTCCGCATCATCGGTAGTCCCGACGCCACAGAGTTCCTTGAACCTCTGCAGCTGCGAAGAGATATCGCCTCTATAGCAGTCCTCTATCGCCTGTATCGGGAGAGCATGGGGAGTATTCTGAAGAGCTCTTCCAACTGATCCCCCTTTCTTCATTCCTCTACAGGAGAACACGTGTTGGCCTTCGCAGTCACCCTTTTAGAGTGGAAGACATACGCTCTCGAACGCAACGTTTCGGTTCTTCCTTCTTGTGCCGAGCGATTAAAACATGGAACTCACTACCACTGCACGTGTTCCCATCTCATTATGATGCCGGGTCCTTTAGGCGGGGCGTGGAAAAGCATCCCATAGTGGCCGCCATAGTGTGGGTCACTATGCTGCTTTATCCACGTTCACATTGAGGGTAGTGCGCACTACTTTTGGATTCTACTTATGCTTTCCATCAGGCAGAGTAGAGCCATTTCGGTAGCTTGTAAATGAATCAACAGCAACAGTCTATCATTTGTATGTATCTGGTGTTGCTATCATTTGTATGTAATTATAATATTAATTAAATATTTCTGCCATCTAACACAACGCCATCTAGACCCAAGCTAAGCAGAGCTTGTGTTATGGGTACTAGACAACTAATATAAATACAAATATACTTTTATTTTTGTAAATACATTCATAATATACATAGAAAACACCAAAACTCCGAAACAAATATTTGTAGATCATGTAAACATTTGGTCAGACCCGGGAATCGAACCCGAGACCTTAAGCACAGCAGTCGCATACGCTATCACTGCGCCACCTACCTACCTATGAATAAAAATGAATCACCAAATGTGTATATAGCTTCTCTAAGATCAATGTTTCTTTTCTTGTATCGGGTAGCAGATGTCGATGTTAAACGGTAATATTGTTGGCATAGATTAAATATTTTAATTTGTGTTCCGTCAAGATTTAAGAGATATATTTTAATCTTTTTTTTATGTACTACGTGTAGCGTGTGACCTCAGATTAGCATACTAGTAGCGTAGTAGTAGTATACGCGTAATTATGAATGTTGTTTATTTCTACATGTGCAAGATTGCGTATCTATTGTGGGGGTTCTCACCCCTTGAAACTCTGTTAGAATAGTAATATGAAAAAGAATAAACGTAGTTTGTATATGTTAGTAACAAGATAATGTATCTCTGACTGTCTTGGTGGCACAGTAGGAGCTGAACTGCTGTGCTTGAGGTCTCCTGTTCGGTACCCGGGTCGGACCAAATGTTTGTATGATCTGCAGATACTTGTTTCATAGTTTGGGTGCGTTATATGTATAAAATGCATGTATTTACAAAAAATAATAATATAAGTATTCTATCGTTATTCGAACTTTCATAATACAAGCTCTGCTTAGTTTGAGGCTATATGACGTTGTGTATTAGATGTCCGAAAGAAAAGACTAATACAATAACGTTACTAAGTGTAATTCTTTTTTATTAATAGTTATACAAAATATATCTATTGCGTTGAATTTTCTTTTGTTATTCAATACTACACTTGACTAGAGTTGTGTCTCGTGTAAACGGTACTTCTCTGTACTTAATGATTGTATCAGTCCCTTTGCAAGTCTCTAAGTAATGATGCATGGAAAATAAGACAATAAAATTAACGTTCTTTCTTAATATATTAAATGTAAATCATTATTTTAGTTAGAACTACGATCATTGTCATAAACATCTTTTAATACTACATTGCAAGAAACTCTCCTTAGGAAAGTGGTTTCGACCTCGTAGATATACTATGTTGGCGTCAAGTTTTTCTTCACGACTTGGGCGTCGAAATCTCACTATAGTGGTTTCTTTTGAATGGGGTGTGATTTTTTTATAGTGAGTCTCAAAAAAAAACTTCATTAACCCTAAACAGTTTTGAATCAATCACTTTTCTTAGGCGTATTTATTCTGATGAAATAATAAGCAATTTAGTTCAGTTCAAGGGATTTTATTTGAAATATTGATTTTCATATCTTTATTTCTACGTCTTCCTTTAATTTAACTGTGCACAACTAAAAATAAGAAGATTATAATAAAACAGGTAAAAATGCATAACTGTGCTGTGTGTAGGTTATTTTATATTAAATCTGTAGGTTATGCATTAAAATAAATGCGTGGTTGTCTTACATAAGCGAAAATTACAGAGTTGATAAATAAGTTTATAGGTAATGGCCGGTTTAATGTAAGTATAACAAGCTTGCTACACATTTGTAAAATTAGTTTCAAACACCTACATGTATTTTTATAAAAGTATGTAAGATTTTAACCTGTCTGGAAATATTGAGTTTATAAAAAAAGGAATAGTGCTGTGAAATAGAAGAGTGAATTGCTTTTATTAAATAGGTCTAATACGAGCTAATCTTAGTTAAAGGAAGTTTTTACCGTGGAAGAGCCACACTTCGGCATAAATGGGTCGGCTCAACCGGAGTGATACTACGGCCACGCAGAAAACCGGTGTGAAAGAGCACTTACGCAGTGTTTCACCGAGTGAGTGAGTTATACCGGAGGCCCATAAACCAACCCCTCCTCCATCCCCCTCCCCATCCCCCAAATGCCGGCAACGCATTTGTGTCGCCTCTGATGTTGCGGGTGTCGATACCAGGCGATACGTCTGCTCGTTTGCCCCCTATTACATAAAAAAAAGTCCGCTGCTTCACACAGGGAACAACTGATTTTCTACTTCTCGCATCCAACGGTTTCCCGCTTAACTTAGTTTCAACGTTTCATGTTGATTCTCAACTACTACTAATAATATACCTATAAAGGTTTTTAGACTTTTGCGACTTTATACTCATAGTTTTTATTAGTCTACCCCTAACCATGAGCAATATAACCCGCTCGAAACGACGAGAAATAGAAAGCATTGTAAGCTTTTTAATAAGGGCAAATAAGTTCCGCTGTATAACAAAAACTATGAGCATATTTTAATATGCCTGCTTAAAATAAAATGCTTAGGACATTTCTTTTATTTGAAAATTCAAGTAAATTATAACTAGTTTTTCTCGTCATCATAATACAATTAGGTACTGTAGGAAAGCCATGTCTACCGGCTCGACCAAAGTGTTAACGTGATCTCACAGAAAAGAAAGGAATAAAAAAAACGGTGCTAAGCCATTCTATTTATTCTATTAGATCCTCAGTATTAGAACATTAATAGCTTTGTACGATGTACGATGTTTATTACTGTAAAAAGTATTATATATCTTATTCTGCTATAATATATGAGCTATTTTTAATACAAATTAAGAAGTACAAACAAGAGTAGTTTTTTTTTTGTTTTATAGTGAGCTGCCAAAATGACTCTGCCCTGCCTGATGGAAAGCATGGGTAGAATCCAAGAGTGGTGGTCACCATCCTCATTGCGAATAAGCACAAAGCAGCATGGTGACCCGCATCATAGTGGGAAGGAAACACCTATGCCGGTAGTGAGTTCCAGGTTGTGACCGCTCGGCACAGGAAGGAAGAACTGAAGCGAAGCGATGAGTTCGAATTGTCGATGGGGATATCACATGCGCATTTTTTCAGTATCTTTTCTTTCCTCTTTTCCTTTGTATTTTAACTAACACTAACATTGTAGCAGCTTTTTAAAGCTTACAAAAGGTAGGTTCTGTTTTTATTGAAACTGAGCATTTAAACTATAAACTCATTACTTACAACAGTTATTTATTAGTCTACGTATATATTCTATCTTTAGACCATCTATCAGTTGATGTCAGTATCTATTATTCATTTTTACATTATTATTCATCTGATTGACTTTCATTGTTATATCGGGAGGTCTGTAGTTAAGATTGATAATAATCCGTCTAATTTAGCCTTTTGGAAATTGATGATAATCCAAATAAGATAAAGACGAATTTTATAGCAACGAGTGTCAACGTTTTTATTGATAGAAGACAGGTCACACAGGGCAGGACAAAATTAGGTCCATTATTTTGAACTTAGAGATGTCATTATTCAACTGGTATACCACTGTATCCAATGCATTGTTGCAAAACAGTAACTTATGTGTCTCAGTTATGGGACCGGTACATTTTATATCAGGTTTTGTTGTCCCTACATGTTAATATATGAAAATGATGTAAATTTTCTACTGTAGTACTGATAATATCAATACTCATATACAATAACTCTGCCCTGTCTCTCTGTCTATTAAGTTTTCATGGCTAAATCACTATACTGATTTCAATTAAATTTGGCATGGAGATACTTCGATTTTTGAGGAACGACAACGGCATTTAGCAATATTTTGTAGAAAATGAAACACCCATTTATTACGTGTACATTATTTAATAAATAATATTTAAATAGGTCATCATTTGGCATTATTCATGTCATTACATGTCACTCTATGATGTAATCAGTAATGATAGGCAGGTTCGTCATGCACAACAGAGGTATGCACCACGGCGTTAAAACTGAAAAAGAAACAACATTTAAAATATGAATATCGATAGAAATTATCACGCATTCATGATAAAGTTACAAATAGTCATCTGACATATAACACGCTATTTGACAGATAAAAGTTACCTATAAATAGCAACCGAAGCGCATTGCCTAGGCTTGAAATCTGTTGTTATTTGACTGATAAGTTGACAATTGCTTATTCGGCACTTAGTCAGAAAGGGGTAATACTGGCCCATGCCAGTAACGCCAATTCTTGATCTTTAAAAAAGTTTTCCGTTAAGTAGCATTATTTACAGATTAAAGTTGTCTTTGTCTCTATACGTGCATATCGAAATATGTAGCTATCTAGCAGATAAGAACAAAATAGCTTATGAGGGACTTTAACAGCAAGTGATAAAACTGACTCTGATATGTAGTAAAACTTTTGCTTGTTGCCAGTTTAAACCTTAAGCTTGTTTTAACGCTTTTTAATATGCAATATGTTCATTGAACTACAACGTTCAATTTTTAGAAGGTTAAATATTAAGTGTGGCCATGTATGACAAATTAAATGTAACCTCTAATAATATAATCTTCGCAATTTGCACCCACTTACAAAATTATTTGTAAAATAACTACACTATAATGTTTGATATTTGGTTACATAAACTCATTATGAAAAAAAGAAATACGCGCTAATTAATTTAACAGATTTCGATAATTTCGTTGTTAGTAAACTGAGTTAGTTAACCTCAATAGGTACTGTAATATGTACTTACATTAGAAGTCCTTGACTATTGCAAACTAAACGTAGTTAAAATAATAAAAGTTACTTGCTAACATTTTAGAATAAAAAATAATATCTTTTGTAAAACTCTTACTACATACGTAAATATTTATTACTAAAATTATTCAGTATTTAGTTAATTAATTTACATATTTACTTTAATTCAAGATCAACTATCCAATTACTAACAGTTCATTGAACTACAATTAAATGGGCAGTGTACCCATAAATAACTCTCTCGATAAATATGTATATGATAGAATAGGTAACAACTAAAGTCATAGTATATATTCTTTTAATTGAGAATAATTAATTGATGCTTGTTTCAAATCTATGCAATTCATCCTCATGCCAATTTATCAGTAAACGAGCTAGCCGTTAAGATCTAGATATCAGTGTGTAATAACTACAGTGCAATAATCGAATCACACTTCTAAAGTTTTGAGTATTTTCATACACTGGAATATTGCATATAGGCGCTCATTGCCCAGTTGCGCTCGGTGATTAGAAACAATCAACGAGGGTAGGCAACGAGGGCGCGGTCAGTACCTGGATGGGTGACCGCTAGCGGCACGATACCATGGGCCTCTCCATGATTCGGAGGTCACGTTAAGCAGTCGGTCCCGGTTGTTATCGTAGGATAACAGTCGTGAAGCTTAGCTGAAGGCCTTTGGGCGGCTTAAAAACATCCAACGACAAGATTACGTGGCCACTACGTTATCTTGTCCGTTCCCAACCCGCACTCGGTCAGCGTGGGGAGGTATGGCCTTAAACCTCTCTTGAAAGGAGACCCGTGCCCAGCAGTGGGACATTATGGGTTGTTGATGATACACTGGAGCCAGTCATCATTGATTTGAGCTCATTTTAGTCTTCATGAAATTAGCTATTTACTTAGCACTGAATATATACAGCTTTATTAACTATTCTTCTTACCCGTTATGGTCGTCAGCAGTATATTCCACTTCTCGGAGAGAACCATCAGGCTGAACCAGGGAATAACTGCCGTGAACAACGTCGCCGTCACGACTTTCTTGCTGCGATTTGTGGTCACCAGTGTGTGGGTCGGACACAGAATAAGCAAAGTCGTATTTGGGATGAGTCTGAAATTTCGTATTAATTGAAATTAAGGTCGATGTTTCAAAAGCAAACGGATGTTATTTCCACGAAATACTTATGGGAGGTTTATTATAAATTAAGAGCAGAACACTGGTCATAAAGAGACATATCACAAAATGAAGTACAAAAGCAATTTCAATGGTTTTGATTATAATGACAATGGAACGGATTTTAATGTCAGGAATGTGTAAATATGTAAATGTTAAGTGAAAGTGTAACTATAAGCTCGAAGGTAAAAGAGTCCAAATAAGCTTGAATAATATTTTTTTAAAGTGACGACTCTTAATAAGATTACAATAAACTGTTTAGAAAATTTAGGTTATCCCGATTTTGGCACATCTGTGTCACCACGTTGCATTTTTTTTTTTTTATTTCCCTACTGTCACTAAAATGAAAATTCCCAAAAAAGAATGTATTGGGGCTATGTATGATTTTTGTACCATTAGAATGACCATTAAATAAGCTATCCGTTAATGTATAATTCATTATGATTGGACATATATTTAGATTAGTAAATCGAAGGTGAAAGTAGGAAAAGTGATTTTTCCTCGATGTACTGTAGTAAAAAGTGTAATAACTTTTAAATAAAACCTTTCCTACGAGTAATATTTATTTTATTTAAAACTATATACAATACTCACCAATATACACTGAAGGAAGTACTCTTATTTACACAATTTTATTACACATTTTGGTAAACAACAACGGGCCAAACTGAACTGTTCGAAATCCCGCCAAAAATGCGAATGTTTACATTCCAAATGTCTGCTTCACTGTGTTTCAAGTGGCTTTGTGCCGTATTTATTCAAAACTTTAGTTCACGTGCTTGTGATTTATTGTTGCAAATGTAAACAAAGCACTAAGTTTAAACAAAAAACAAACACTTTAAAGAAACACTCACGCGCGTGCGTTGACACAACAACATTCACCACCGAATAACAAGAACTGACAATTTAATAGACGTAATGTAGTATTGTAGTGGCATTATATTGCATCTCTGTTATACTCTGTACAAAATAAAAGAGTCTGACAAGGAAAGCACCAATATTACCTAGCTAAATTAATGTTTGAAATTTGGCAACCGTCGCCCCGAGTCGGGCGAGACACACACAGCCAATTTTGGGAATTTTTTTGTGTTGCTAGGTGTGGTATTGAAAATGTACTAATTTTTTTAAAGAATTATTTGTTTTTTATTCTATGCATTTAAAAAAAGTGTTTGGATGAATAAATACATTAAAAATTAGATAAATTAAGTTAAAAATATCACTTTTTATGGGTGTCCAATATGGACGTTACACACTTAATCGACAAAATGTTGGGTGTCCGAGAGGGGCGTTACACGCACGAGGGGATATCTAGGTTTAAAATTTCCATAAAAAATATTGTTGAAAATGAGCTTATTAAATCTCTCTTTGTATAATTATGTTAATATCTACCTGTCTCTATTAAAATTAAATTTAAAAAGGTTTAACCTATGCCTTGAATAAAAGTAATACCGTATTTCACTTTCTTTTTGAGGAGTTTGTAGAATATATAATGTCAGAGGAACTCAAAGACGTTCGTGATAGATGTAGTATATAACAATATTAGCGTGATTAACTTACATGTTCATCGTGACCATCATATTCTTCATCATCATGATCAGCGTAGGCCACGGGGTCAGCGTAAGGAAGTGGTACGGCGTAATTGGCTACGTAGGGTACGGCGTATGGGGCAGCATATACACCCGCATATTGTCCCAGGGGTGCGTAGGCTCCATTGTGGCGCACTATGCTTTGGGATGATATGGCATGGCCATAACCGTGAGCCGCAGCCAACATGGCACCGAAAGCTACAAGCTGGGGAAAAAATAAAGATTAAAGCTTGATTTCTTACATGGGAGGCCCCGTGGGAGAGCCACGCTTCGTCGTGAATGGGCCGGCTCGACGAGAGAGATACCACGGCCTCACAGAAAACTGGTGTGAAATAGCGCTTGTGCTGTGTTTCACCGAGTGAGTGAGGATGCCGGAGGCCCATACCCAAACCCCTTCCCATATCTCTTTCCCCATCCCCAACGCACTTGTGACGCCTCTGGTGTTACGGGTGTCTTGCTGCGACACAAAGGGACATGCACATGCGAAGTGAAACCATGGCCTCTTGAACTAATGTTATGCAATTTCTTTGTTGCTTTTCAACACAAAACCCGCCTTCCCATGATTCTTGGAAAGACTCTAAGAACCGTAAAGTATTTGTGTTTTGACCCCCTGAGTCTCAATGCATTTGCTACTCTCGGATATCTATCTACTTGTTTGCCTTTCTATAGGATAAAAAAAAACAAAATCACTATTTTATAACTGCTGTATGAAACACTTCAGTTTAACTTTAAAGTAAAGCACACTTATTTTCTTCGATTCAGTAACGGCACTAATACGTACTTTGCTGAACATTTTGATGCGTTATCGATTGAAGTTGATTATTGATTGATTAGAGTTGACGCTGGCCGTGGTTTTTATATGAGTTTAAAGTGTATAAGAACAAGTGGACCAACCACAAACATGCGCACTCGGCGACAATGACAATAGTTAAGGTCGATTAAAAAAAAACGATTATAGAATCGAAATATATGTCATGGTATCGATAAACGCTTTGGTCATGTTCCATCTAGCATTTGAACATAAAAAAGCATGCATGAATGACATTTTTCAGTTTCACTGTTAATTAACCGAATGAACTTATTAAGCCACCAGTTTTTTCGAGGAAGTAGATCGGAATGAAAAGGATTAACGAATGTAGAAAATGTGCCAGTATGCGAAGTGTATATTAGCATTGCGGTAAAGGTTCGTTCTGTGGTCTCTATGAACCCCAGACAAGACTGAGGCACGAGTTTTTATGACAAATCACACTTATTTTTAAACTATTTTGATTATGTGTTCTATCTCTTTATCTAGTATGCAGTACTAGAGCTATAAGGTATTTAAATTAAATAGAAATCTATGAAACCATGAAAACTTTCTTCTTGTTGTGTTCCTTCCCTCTTCTGTGCTTAATGGAGTCTTCTTAGTATTTTTAACCCTATAGGATTTATTGTGTTATTATAGAACGTGTAGAAGTTGGCAACTATTTTTATTTATTTATTAACTTTATGCTCTAAATTTGTACATCGGCAGACTTAATGCCAAGAGCGTTTTCTTCCACTCAATCTTCGGGTGGTGTAGAAATCTTATAAATATAATTTTTATCGTATATTTCGATACATATGAATAGAACTCAAGCGGAGAGATGGCACAGTCTTACAGAAACCGAGTATTTAACAACTCTTTCGTGGCTTCTCTCGATTGAGCTTGTTTACTGGATTCCAAAGCCTGGATTTCCCGAGAATCAGGTTAAGGAGTACCTTAACCTGATTCTCGGGATACATAGAAATCGTGTCACTCATATTTTGGAATAATTTTACATGATCTTGATGGAACTTGTAATTAAAAAAATATGTACATTCTTGAAATTTATCTTCCTTGTCCTTCATTTTTAACGCACTTAAAATTAACCTGATCACCTGACACGAAATTATTTCTAGGAACCCATAGTTGTTAAGTTTTAGATGAGAATAATTTAAAATAACCTTTGAAATTGCCATAGGACGAAACCGGCGAGTTTAAGTTTCAGTTCATTTAATAGTGGAATAAAAGTGCAAGTAAGTTGATTTCAAGAATGCACAGTTGTAACTTTTGAGTTGCAAGAACCTCCCTCCTCCCCCCATCCCCCAGAGGCCGGCAACGCACGTGTGACGCCTCTAGTGTTGCGGGTGTCCATGGGTATCATGCAGTAATCACCTACCGTCAGGGGATACGTCAGCTCGTTTGCCAACTATTCCATAAAAAAAAACTATGTTCGGCACTAGTTACTCACCAGATGCAAGACCCGTCTCCTTGTTTGCCCCCATTATACTAGTCATGAGGACTGCCAACAGAAATGAGAACTTAACTCATCTGATCTCATTCTCTTTGACCTTAATGATTAATTAATCAATGATAATCTATGCTAATATATAAAGCTAAAGAGTTTGTTTGTTTGAACGTGCTAATCTCAGGAATCGCTGGTCAGATTTGAAAAAATATTTCAGTATTAGATAGCCCATTTATTGAGGAAGTTTATAGGCTATATATCATCACACTAAGACCTACGGGAGCGGAGCACCAATGAAGAATGTTAGAAAAACGGGGGAAAATTATCACGCTACGGGCAATAGAAGATGCAAACGAGGTTTCGTGGGTCGGCAACATACTAATGTTATAAAATAGTACAATAATTACATTCACAGCTGGTTCAACGCAATGAGTTACACGGATTTACTTCCCGCCTATAATAGTTTTCATTCCATAAAATTATCTATGGAAGCTGATTGGTATAGTGACATGACACAGAAGAGAACTGGCCGAGGTTGTTTCCGAACGATTGTATGGGCTGCCAAAGTATCATACAATTCGTTGGTTATATAATAGCAAGGTCAAACTGTGCAGTAGTACGTGATCTCCAACTTGAATGATATAAAAACGCAACGATCAGGTAGCTTCGGTTGAATGTTGATAAAAAATGTTATAATTCGTTTATCGTTCTGAACAATTAGATGCAATATTTCAATATTTGAACTAAGGTTACTCGTTTAGTATTAATATGCCTTTTTATTGGTTGAATGCCTTCTTCGCGTATATACAGGATGTTTTCTATGTATATACGTATGTATTTACAAAGAAGGAAAAATAAATATTTATATCAGTTGTCTAGTACCCATAATACAAGCTCTGCTTATTTTAGGAATAGATGACGTTGTGTGTCAGATGTCCGAAATATTTATTACTAACTGACCCGCGAACTTCGTACCGCCATATTTACATAAGAGTCTCAGCTTCCCACAGGCATTGTACAGTCGCGGCACATACATACATCATTAAATTTTTCTTGTACACAAAAGGTTTATGTTTTAACAATAACGAACACTTTACACGAAAATAATTATTTAATTTGGTGCAGCCGATCGGAAGTTATGCGGGTACATACATTTCGGCGATTTATTTATATATATATAGATTATTTATTGACCCGAGCCCAGCAGTGGGACGTTATGGGTTGTTGATGATTTATTATATTTCTTCCAGTAGTTTTATATGTACATATATTGACCTAATGTTTAAAGACTATTCTAACGAAAACAAGACAGAAACACGACGTCCTGCGGTTGTTGTTTTGGTCTATTTTTAAAGAAGCCATTTTATTTTAATATCAACATGATCTCAGTGTTGATTTACTTTACGATGTTGTAAAATTTTGTCATATATAACTGATTTAAGATAAGTAAACATGACCAGAATATTCAAAAACATTATAACCTTTTTTACATCGGAATCATTTATGAACTGTTTCAGAGAATGCGGCAATTTAAGTTACCCTGAGAGGAAAACAATCAAGGTTGAAACAAATTTACCTCTATTAAGAGAGCGTTGATTGGTCTTGGAACAGTTACCAATTAAATAAAAAAGCAATTAGGTAATATTTACACGTTATTCTTATGACTAAAAAACAATTACTGTTTATGTGGTTTCATTCATGGTGGTGATGACGTGTTTTACAAAATATTTACTCTTAATATTTAGTAAAAGTTATACCTGTAATTTATAAGAAAATTACACTGAATTCTGACTTATTAAATATTATTTATTCATAGTATCCTTATACTATGAATAAATAATATTAGCGAAAAAAAAATTATGAGTTACCTTTAACTCATAATTTTTTTTTACTGTTTTTATGATTAATAATCGTCAATATTTATGTGCTTGCTTACAACAACTTGAATTAAACTAAACAAAAAATTAAACATTCATAATTAGGCAAATAATTTATATTCGACTGAATTATGAATGTTTTCAAGAAAAAGTACCTAATTAGTTGTTTCGTACATAATAAAGAATTGCAATGAAGTTAACATTTTTATTTATTTAATTTACTTACAATTTTGTGATATGTGTGATAATGAAATTCCAAATGTTAATTGAAACTTGTAGGAAAGTATTGCAGGGTTACTGTACTTCACCTAAAGCATACATAACGTATCAAAACTGAAACGTTTTTTTTTGTTTAAATATAATTCTTTATGACAATCATTTCTCTAGAAAATAAACTACTACTTACAAACAGAAAAATAACATGATTTGAGCTAACCAACACGATTATATCGTAGGTTAGGCTGTTTTTTATTCTTTTGTTTTAATGTATGGCACTGCTAAAATGACTCTACTCTGCCCGATGGAAAGCATAAGCAGAATCCAAAAGTGGTGGCCACCATACTCATTGCACCATACGAATGCAGAAAAGTGATGCTTCTGCTTCATTGGGCCTCCGGTCTCGCACCCACAAACGAAACGCGACAGCATGAACGCTATCATTTTACGTTGATGTTCTGTGCGAGGGTAGTACCGTCCCAGTCGAGTCGGCCTGTTCGTGCTGAAATCAGCGTGGCTCTTCTACCTTTGTTTTGATCGTCAAAAGCTAGTCTTAGATAAAATTATCATCTTCCTAGTTTTTATTATTCAAAAGATTACTTGGGGTCGGCTACCTGTCTAAGTCTAGTCTAAGATTGAATAAATAAAAACTCTTTATATCCATCTGATGGAAACTCAAAAACTTTTCATACTAGTTTGATCAATAATGTTTCCTGCGTACGTAGCGTAGTTAAAATTGACTTATAATTTAATCTATAATGTAGTTGAGTAATGTTCACCGCTTAGCTACTAGATTAAAATGTTAAATTTATCAGTAGTAGACAATTCCTACATAAACGTTTTTTATTTACAACTTTTATTTTAATTTATACATTAATACGTTTTAGTACAAAATTTAAATATTTTAAACTGACCGTGTAAATAAAGTAATGACGACCTTAATCCATGCAAGAAATGCGCGCACATATTTAATTACCACACCCGCTGAGATTTGTAATAGTGTTACTATAAAACTGAAAACAACAGGGTTTTTTGCATCAATCAAAACTTAGCTTTTGACAATCACAACACTAAAATGTTCAGCAAAGTATGTGTAGTTCATTTTTGTTCTCATTTTGTTAACAGATTGTTCAATTACTCGTAATCTCACACACAACAATGCTAATTCATTGTTCTTTTATTTTCAGATCGTAGCTTTCGGTGCGCTCTTGGCTGCTGCCAACGCAGGCCTGCTAGGAAATGCCCATTCTTCAGCTTCTCATAACATCGTTATCCATGAAGCACCCATCCACCATTCCGCCCCTGAGATCCAATATGCTAACTCGGATGCCCACTACGAGGCTCCAATAAATCATAACGAAGGTCACGACACCTACGTAAGAAACAGTCATATGAATTTTCTCTTTGCCATGTATTATCACACATACACACTACATTATTATCTAACATTTTATTTTGAACCCTTAGGCTCACCCTAAATACGACTTCTCTTACTCCGTGGCCGACCCTCACACCGGTGACCACAAGTCTCAGCATGAGATCCGCGACGGTGACTCTGTTCATGGTTACTACTCTCTGCTCCAACCTGACGGCTCTGTCCGTAACGTCGAGTACTCCGCTGATGACCACAAAGGGTTAGTGAGCACATTAAATCATTCAATAAGATATAAGATCTCACTTTAATTATTATGTCAACTAACTGTTTACTGTTCGTTTCAGATTCAACGCCGTTGTACACAACTCCGCGCCCGCCGTACACCCAGCTCCCCAACACGGAAATGAATACTACCATTAAGTCTGTTATGTTTCCTACTATTTATTTATTGCTGTGATACGACTGAACTATGTGATATGAATGTATTGAAATAAAATATAGTTTTAATATTCGTATTTTCTACAATTTGTGTTTAATCATTCGAAACTAATCCCCTCTCGAACTGATAAGAAGTTCATAGAATTCACATTTCAATATTATTTTGTATTTTTGTGGCTAATCTAATATTTATTACTATGAATTGAGAGTTTGACTTAACTCAAAGTGTAGAAAAACTTAATATCACTCAAATCCCTATGGCACTCTGGCTGTATCATTCTATTTACATTTGTGATATTGAGCGTGTTTGCAGTACTCTTTGTAACTACATTTAATTAATATTTTTAATTAAATGTAGTTAATTTAATTAAGTTATCAATAAGACGTAAACTTTCTCAAGATTTTTTTACTTTATAAATAACAGACTAGAAGTCACAGATACAGTCTGTCAATCCATGCACAGTGGTGGTTGTCGTCTGCTTCTGCGACCAAATTCTGCTTGTGAAGCAGTCTATGGAACGGGACAGGGATAGACTTAGAACTCTCCCGGACCGCTACGACGTGTTATGGGCCAGATACAGAATACATAATTATGGATTTCGGGGGATTATAGGGGGAGAATGGAAACATAGTATTGTTTTAAACTTTCATGGTCAGTAACATTAAAATGGGAATCTGCGGGATTGCTACCATGTACCTTTTTGTTTGTGAGTATCCGATATTTCGGCGCTGTTGCAAGTGCCATGATCACGGAGTAACTGAAGATCTTGCGGGTGGGCTGTTATTATATGTGGGCAATAACAGCCCACCCGCAAGATCTTCAGTTACTCCGTGATCATGGCACTTGCAACAGCGCCGAAATATCGGATACTCACAAACAAAAAGGTACATGGTAGCAATCCCGCAGATTCCCATTTTAATGGAAACATAGTGATTCTCATAAACAAGGAAGGTTTTCTAGAAAACTTAAGTTTGTCCTTTGGGGTACTCCTGGTTCCTCAGTTTCCAGTACTTTAAACCTGAATAGCTGCGATTTATAGTCGGTTCAAGGCCGGTATAACCAGTTAGCTGGTGGGTGGAATACGTGAGGAGTTCCAAAGTAAATTACAAAGACTGAATTAAGAAATAAATCAATAAATAATAAATAAATAAATATTTCGGACATCTAACACACAACGTAAAAACGCAGGTATGTGTAATCAGCAGTCCCGGGATGATCTCAAAAGTTAATTGGACACAACTGCCACAAATTGAATCCAATGGCACCATCCTTGAGATCAGTACTACCGTCAAAAATTTAGGGATCCACATAGATAGTACTTTATCTTGGGGTCCACATAGACAGGAAGTCAGCACAAGGATATTTGCTTCTGCTGGTTCTCTGCGAAGATTGCGCAACTTTCTTCCGACTGCAACTAGGGCTGCACTTGCACAAGCACTTTTCCTCCCAATTCTCGACTATGCCGATGTCAGCTATCTGAATCTCACCGAAACACAACTTGATAAGCTTGAGCGACTACAAAATTTTTGTATACGATTTGTATTTGGCCTACGAAAATATGATCATGTCTCCGAATTCCGTCAAATGCTCAAGTGGCTTCTAATTCGCTCTCGCCGGAATACTCATATCCTCATTTTCCTTTATAACATCTTGTGGAATGCATTGCCGACAAACATTAGGAAAGCGCAAACAGTAAATAGTTTTAAGAAAATGATTCAGGAATTTTATACGATGTAAACGAGTCTGGCACGAAAATGTATCTATAGTGTAATATTTAGTATAACTGAGTAGTTATAGTTTTTTAATATGTAGGTACATGTTGATATATGTATGCTCCACTGATGACATGTATTTATTTATTTTTAATGTATATATGTTTGTGTAAATATGCCTGTATGGAGATATAAATGTATTTCTAGTTATAATCATTGGAAAATTATGACTCATCAAAACTCATTGCACCGTCAACTGCTACTATCTCCGATACATCTTTATCCATCCTAAGGTTGCCTGGAAGATATTGCTTTCGGCAATAAGGCTACCCTTTGTACATTATATATTTGTTATTTTCTGTAATTTCTTGTAAAACTGTAATACGGTGTACAAATAAACAGTTTTCTATCTATCTATCTATCTAACGTCATCTAGTCCCACACTAAGCAGGGCTTGTATTATGGGTACTAGACAACGTATGGCCTTAACTCTCTCCTGAGAGGAGACCCCAGCCCAGCAGTGGGACATTATGGGTTATTGATAAGAAAACAACTGATATCATATAAACGTTGGGTTCGACCCAGGAATCAAACCCGAAACCACAGGCATAGCAGTTGCATACTATACCACTGCGCCAACGAGGCAGTGAAATAGTATAGAGAGCTAATTTGACATGCTAAGAACTGTGAGATATGAGTTTTAGAGTGTCAGTAAAACATTCTTCATAGCTTAATAGTTAAAGCAATGTGACAGATCGATCCCAAAGCAAAAATGTAACATAGAAAAACATAAGGGTATAATATAAATAAATGAGATGTGGTATATGTATAAATTATAAATATTATATGTAATAAGAACTTTATTCAATAAATCATCGCATGCTTAAAGTAGGGTTTATAATACTTAAATAGCTAGCTAAGCCAGGAAATCAAGGGCCTTGGCTTGTTCATCGACCCAATTCTTGATTTACGGACACAAGTTACTCATGTGGGCCAGAAAGTAACAGGTAACCTATAAACACTATACTCTCTCAAGGACTTCTTGCCTCCTAAAACGAAAATCTCTCACCCAGTCCCTAATCATTCCTTTAATTGACTATGGCGATGTGTGTTATTTCGTCCTAAATGAAGATCTCCTTAATAAACTTGACCATCTTTTTATCAACTGCATTCGATTCATGATCAATCGCCACAAGTATCACCACGAAAGGTAAACTGCAATTCACCTTTCATTCACACAAATATAAAATAAAATTAAAATTATATTGCTACTTGCTGCTCGACACGCACTTGGCCGCTTTTTTTTTCTATTTTGTGTAAAAATCTTAATGCGGTTCACAGCATACATCTACTTACCAAGTTTCAATATCATAGTTTCGGAAAAAAGCGGCTGTGACATACGGACGGACAGACAGACATGACGAATCTATAAGGGTTCCGTTTTTTGCCTTTGGCATGGAACCTTAAAAACGATCTAGTACTCACAATGTACGAATGTAAAGTTTATGTTTTAGTGTGTATTCGAGTATAATTATATATACATATTCATTTGTGTAAATGTGTAGTTAAATATGTAAGTTTTTGTTAGGTCGACCGAGAAAAAATTTCTGGCTTCTACCACTGTGCATCTACCTTACAAAATTTCTACATCACCCAAAGGTTGACTGGTTGAGAATGCTTTGAGCATTAAACCCACCAATGTACACGAGTGCATGAAGTTTCAGTGTGAAATTATTGAAATCAACCGTTCAACAGGACATAAAGATGGAAAGCTCCGATTTCAAGATCCAGTTATGTTCTATAAATAAAAATAATATCAATAGGATTGCCCACTCAAATAGAAAATAATATTTTAAGGATTGATGTAAATTAGCAGGTAGTGTACGGTCGCAGACTAAAAAAATCATCCCTTTATATTAAAATTTTTCTTGTACACAATCCTTGTCCTAACAATAACGAACACATAAAAAAAGAATTATTCAATTTAGTGCAGTCGATCGGAAGTTATGCGCGTATATACCTTTCGGCGATTCATCTATACTAATATTATAAAGAGGAAAGATTAGATTTATTGTTTGTTTGTTCGTTTGTAACAATTTAACTTGAAATGTACTGGACCAATTTGAAAAACTCTTTCACCGTTAGAAAGTTAAATAATGCCCGAGTAACATAGGCTATTTTACATTTTCAAAAAAAAATAGGGATCCGTATGAAGACTTCGAAATACCTATGACTACTAATAGATCGGAAGAAAAGTTGTAGAATTTAAGAGTTGTAGAAAAATTAAAAAGATAAAGTACAAAACTATATTTTATTTACAATACATTCATATCACACGATTCAGTCTCCTCATACTGAATAATAAATACTAAGAAACACAAAATACCTAATACTAGATTAATGGTAGTATTCATTTCCGTGGTGGGGAGCGGGATGAACGGCGGGAGCGGAGTTGTGTACAATGGCGTTGAATCTGAAACAAAAAACAAATAGTTAGTTGATGTACAGTGTAAAGTGACATCTCATGTCTTATTGAATGATTTAGTGTGATTACTTACCCTTTGTGACCATCAGCGGAGTACTCGACGGAACGGACAGAGCCGTCAGGTTGGAGCAGAGAGTAGTAGCCATGAACGGAGTCACCGTCGCGGATCTCGTGCTGAGACTTGTGGTCACCGGTGTGAGGGTCGGCCACGGAGTAAGAGAAGTCGTATTTAGGGTGAGCCTGAAGGTTTCAAAGAATATGTTAGATAATCATGTAGTGTGTGTGTGATAATACATAGCAAAGAGAAAATTCATATGACTATTTCTTACATAGGTGTCGTGGCCTTCGTTATGAATTACTGGAGCATCGTAGTGAGCATCCGAGTTATCATATTGGATCTCAGGGGCGGCATGGTGAATGGGTGCTTCATGAATAACGACATTATGGTAAGCTGAAGAATGGGCATTTCCAAGTAGACCAGCGTTGGCAGCGGCCAAGAGTGCGCTAACAGCTACAATCTGAAAATATAAGAAATAGAATTGATAAAGAAATGTTTGTGAGTAATATTAGGAATAGAACTATCTGAATAGTGTATAGAATGAGTAGTGTCAAATGTCAAAATGTATGACACTTACTTTGCTGAACATTTTAGTGTTGTTATTGTCAAAAGCTAGTTTTGATTGATGTAAAAAACCCTGTTGTTAACAGTTTTATACTAGTACTTTTTATATTATTACAAATGTCAGCGGGTGGGGTAATTAAATATATATGCGCATCTTGTGTTGCATGTATTAAGGTCGTGGTTATTTTTGTAACATAGCCGAAATGGTTAATAATATTTCATAGTTATTTTGTATTTATGTTGATTTATTTTAAATACAATATATTAAACTTAAGTAAGGTATTTAGTAGCATTTTTTCTCTGTATATATTATACCTAACTTGAAACATATTAATTTTTTTTCTATGATTCAAACTAAGTTGAGCCAATACTAATTGCAATTATAGTATTAATTACAATATTACAACTTTCTAAATTCTTATAGATAAAATAAATCCAGACGCAAATTAATTACGGACAGGCTTATCTGTCCTATATAACATGTATAAATGTAGTCAAAATCCTTATTTAATTATGTCCTTTAATGTGAAGACAACGTCTTTAAATAATTAACATATTGTTATTTTAAATGTGCGAAAATAAAATTGCATTTTTCTATTTTTGTCAATTTTTGTTCCTATTTTTTCATCGTTTAAGTATTCGCTGAACGTTTACAAGTATTTTAATACCAAAATTAGGCAAGTCGATTGATCATGTCAATGTTAAATTAAGGAAAATTTTTGACTTTGTGTTTGATGAAAAGTGAAAACTATTTTATCTATAAGTTTAATTCTGATCTATTAACCAGTAAAAGTTGCCCCAATACAGTCACGTTTTTATCGGTCGATAATACCAGATGAGTTAATGCACATTTATACAATACGGCTACAAACTTACAGTCTGCTGCAGCAATAAAGACGCAATAGAAGTAGGAAGCTAGCTAAAAACGCATTCGACATTGTCATTATCGACAGATAATACCGCACGTGTAAGTTTTTTCACAAACGTAGAAAAATGTTAGTCTCTTGAAACCAATACCAAGTCATAGAGGTGCGTTACTTAATCAGATTTACGTTACCTTACTCCTTAAAAGTGACGATAGAATTGGCGGAGAATTTGCACCAAAGCATGGCTCTCCGACAATAAAAAAATTAGGATTTAGATTCTTTTAAATAAAATTTTAAGAAAAAATACTACATTGAAAGGTGGAAGATTAAGGAATGCAGAACAGTATTACAATTGATCTCATGACTTTGATTGAGTTGAAATTATATTTTTATGAAAGTTAATTATGCGATTTTTTCGTGAATAATTACCACTAAAAAAGGTTTTTAAGATGTTTAAATGTTGGTGGCTAGTGGTCACTTATGGGAAGTCTCTTTGCATCGCGTCGAAACACCTCACCAAAATCGACGGTGAAGTGGTATGCCGAAGTCGAATTGATCAAAAGCACTCACTAATAAGTGCATTGCAAGTCACATCAATCATCACCTCAACAGCTTTCAGTAGTCATTCGCTGGACATAATTGTCTTCTTAGATGGAACGATTTTACCTCCCATATAGACAGGTTGGTAAAGTTGGTTTTAAGTTTTCATTTTCTTTGTAGTTACGTTGTTTGTGCTGCTTGGTTTGCTCCCTTAGTCACCTCTAGCAACAAGCATTAATAGAGGTGGTGAAACTCCGTATTCTTAAATATTTACCACACGACCAGAACTGCAAATAATCCAGGATAACCTATTAAGGAAACCAACAAACGTTGCGGTTTTAGGCCACCTAATAAAAAGTCATTGCTTCAGAGTGGTAGTTATAAAAAAAAAATAACATAGAAATATGTCAACTTTTACCCGACTACGGCAAAGCCAAAGGAGGGTTATGATTTTGACAGGCTATGTATGTATGTATGTATGTTCATTTGTTCCCTCATAGCTCCTTAACTACTCATTAGAACTAACAAATGGCGTGTCGTTAGAACCGTCATGATTGTCTGCTGGTTATGGGCTATATGATGTGTCAGTGACGTCTAATGTGGCGCCCTCTAGCCGACATAAAGTACTGTATTAAAGATACATTTTAGATAAATATGTCGTGTTTGGTATCATTGGAAAGGGTGTTACTTGTGCATTTCACTGAATTAACTAAAGAAAATTAAAGTCATTAAAGTATCACTACCTTTATACTCAAATGAATATGGCTAAATATAATATATACACACTAATACATTAATTTTACATTAGTACACTTTGTATTTAATTTATTGTTTTTCTGCCATCTCGTCAAGAGGTAGTTATTGACGTTCTTTTTGAATGAGAAACGCCTTGTTAACATCCTGATTCCGAATCGGAGCGTATTCCATAACAGTACTGCTAGTACAAAGAACGAAGTGTTCTCGAAGTCGGCTTATTCAATTAGTAGTCATAATTTTTTATATACATCTAAGAATGTTTAACGGTCCTTATTTAAATAGATGAAATGAAATATTTTTTGTTCAGTTCTTATATGTGGGTTAGTAAATAAAATTCTGACTTACGTACCTACGAATATGGTTATTGTGTCTCCAATAACCCGTCCTTATTAGAAATACAGCGGAACATAATTATGATCTCCTAATATTAGAAATCTGTTAAAAATCAGAACGTTTGTTACCTATTGAGTGTATAGTACAGTCTAGTCGATTAACAGCAGTAGTTATAAAATACTGCTTTGAATATTTACACATTTTACGATCATTGTGTCCCAAGCCCACGTCACAGAATATAATATCATGAAACCAACTCTTAAACAGGATGTAGTGTAATGTAATCTACTAAACAAGAGAAATGTGAGTAAAGGAAATCATAAAGAATTTTAGTCTGTTTTACGTTTTGTATATCTTATGTCATTAGAATTCACAATTCATTCATATCACATGATTCAGTCGCCTCACAAAAAATAATAAATAGAAGGAAATATAACAGAATTAGTGGTAGTATTCATTTCCGTGTTGGGGAGCTGGGTGTACGGCAGGCGCGGAGTTGTGTACAACGGCGTTGAATCTGAAACGAACAATATACAGTTAGTTGACATAATAAGTAAAATGAGGTCTTATTTCTTGTCGAATGATTTGATATAATCACTTACCCTTTGTGGTCATCAGCGGAGTACTCGACGGAACGGACAGAGCCATCAGGTTGGAGCAGAGAGTAGTAGCCATGAACAGAGTCACCGTCGCGGATCTCGTGCTGAGACTTGTGGTCACCGGTGTGAGGGTCAGCCACGGAGTAAGAGAAGTCGTATTTAGGGTGAGCCTAAAGATTTTATAGAAAGTGTTAGATCATAATGTACTGTGTGTGTGATAATACATAGCGAAGAGAAAATTGATATAACTTTTTCTTACGTAAGTGTCGTGGCCTTCGTTATGAATTACTGGAGCCTCGTAGTGAGCATCCGAGTTATCATATTGGATCTCAGGGGCGGCATGGTGGATGGGTGCTTCATGAATAACGACATTATGGTAAGCTGAAGAATGGGCATTTCCAAGTAGACCAGCGTTGGCAGCGGCCAAGAGCGCACCGAATGCTACGATCTGGAAACATAAGGCAAACAGTAATGAATATAAACTATGTATACGATCAGATTGCTCATATGTACTGCACCAAAAATATATTACACCTACTTTGCTGAACATTTTAGTGTTGTGATTGTCAAAAGCTGCTTTTGATTGATGTCAAAAACTCTGCTGTTAACAGTTTTATAGCATAGTATTGTATGTAACCCGGCTGTTACAAATATCAGCGGGTGGGGTAATTAAATTTATTCGCGCATTTCTTACACGAATAAAAGGTCGTGATTATTTCATTTACACACAATAGTGAAAAACTGTTTTAATTTTGTACTTGTATAGATATAATCTAGTCATATAGATATACCTTAAAATGTTTTCTTCTTTTATGTTTTTATTGTTGTATATTTAATAGATTTTATCAAACAACTTTGGGATGTTAAAATTTATGGATTTAAGATTTTAAATATAAATTAAAAGATTTCTTGCAATAATGATTCTCTACTTCCGTATATAGTTCAGATCCATTGGTTTTTCAATTATAGCTGCTATTTAGTGAGCAGTGCTAGGTGAGAACGAAACTATAGATTGGTGCCTATTTTAAAATGACATTAAATTAGATATGTATTAGACAGATTGAGGCAATTTTTTGGTTTGATGTTTGATGAGCAGTGAAACATTGTGCTTTTTTTAGTTTAGTTCATTTTTATTAAGCACTTTTATTGATACACTAGCTGTTGCCCGCGGCTTTGCTCGCGTGGAAGTTGATAATATTTATTTACTTAAAACTGTGTAAAAGTATGTATCAGTACTTTATTCATGTTTTTGAACATATATTTTTATTTTTGAAAAATAGCCCATTTAAAAGAACTTTCATACAAACATTTGACTCATATTTCATCCCCTTTAGGAACAGAATTCGCATAAATGCTGATATAAGTATTCATCTATTTCGAAAAATGACGGAATGCCAGACTAACCTATGTACGAAATGTCAACCCCTATTTCACCCCTTAGGGATAGAATATACAGAAACGCTTAAATACGTATCTACTCTTTTTTAATCAGTAGTACATGAATAAAGTTTCATGTTCTAACTTAAAAAATGACAAACTTCCATAGAAACTTTCAACCTCTATTTCACCCCTTAGGGGTAGAATATCCAGAAACGCTTACATATGTATCTACTCATATTTAATTTGTAGCCCAAAAACAAAGTGTCATGTTTGTAACTTCAAAAATTCAAAAATCTTTTTAAATCAGTAACACATAAATAAAGTTTCATGTTTCAGACTTCAAAAATGACGGACTTCCAGACTAACCTATGTACGAAATGTCAACCCCTATTTCACCCCTTAGGGTTGAATATTCAAAAACGCTGAAATACGTGTTTACTCATTTTTAATCAGCAGCCCAAAAGTAAAGTTTCATCTTTCTAACTTAAAATATGACGAACTTGCATACAAACTTTCAACCCCTATTTCACCCCCTTAGGGGTAGAATACCCAGAAACGCTCAAATACGTCTCTACTCTTTTTAAATCAGTAACACATAAATAAAGTTTCATGTTTCAGACTTCAAAAATGACGGACTTCCAGACTAACCTATGTACGAAATGTCAACCCCAATTTCACCCCTTAGGGGTTGAATATTCAAAAACGCTGAAATACGTGTTTACTCATTTTTAATCAGCAGCCCAAAAGTAAAGTTTCAGGTTTATAACTTAAAAAATGACGGACTTCCATACAAACTTTCAACCCCTATTTCACCCCCTTAGGGGTAGAAATTCCAAAATTCCTTTCTTAGTGCGTGTCTACTCAATAAAAGGATCCTACTCACCAAATTTCATAGCCCTAACTATCATAGTTTACGCTCGGCGATGATGAATCAGTCAGTCAGGACTTACTATTTTATAAGTATAGATTAGTACATAAAAAAATAATTAATCACTTTGTTACTGAAATCATTAAAGTGTGCCGTTTAATCAGTTTTATCCCTCTAGCAAAGTAGTTATTAGCGCTTGAATAGCCTACTTTTCATTTTAAATTAGGTATGAATAGGGACATCTCTATCAACTCGCTTTTATAGTTCGTTTAAAATAGCATTTTTTTACGAGTTTCCACACGTAAACCAAAAAAAAGGGAACTTCAACGCAAAGTCCATTGCGTGGCGTTCGTCCGGGACGGACGGCCGGGTCGAAGCCGTTGAGGAGTGGGCGATTACGCACATTAGCGATACGGCCATGCCCCGCATCAAAAGACGTCGTCCTCCTCAGAAGGAGGTCTACTGGTGGTCCTCGGAGTGGCAAACCTCCGTTTTCAGATATTATTTATTTTTTACAGTGAAGACAAAATTCCTTTAAACAAATATGATTTACGTCGGTAGTTTAGCGCTATAGTTGATAAAAAACTGTATACTTTAACTGGTATATGAATGCTTTAACTAATATTCAGCCGCAAAACTTTTGTAAGTCTAGATACGGTTTTTAAGAAAAAAGTAAATTTACGTGTTAAGTGCAGAAATAAATTATAAAGGAATAAGGTTGAAGATAAAAATCACAGTTAATTTACATTAATTTCATCTCAAATTTCACTCATCTCATCTCATTTCACAAAAATAATAAATATTCAGCAACACACTTCGACGATTTAATAATGGTTGTAAGCATGTCCATGGACGGGAGCGGGATGTACAGCAGGAGCGGAGTTGTGTACAACAGCGTTGAAACTGAAAACAGGAATATGATAAGACTTTTAATATGATAACTTACCCGGTGTGTGCATCAGCGTTGTATTCGACCTTCCGGACAGAGCCGTCAGGTTGGACTAGAGAGTAGTAGCCATGGACAGAGTCGTCATCGCGGCTCTCATGCTGAGACTTATGGTCACCGGTGTGAGAGTCGGCCACGGAGTAGGCAAAGTTTTAGTTAGGTTGAGCCTAGGATTTCAAAAGGCATATTAAGCTAGAGTCCTCGCATGATACATTTTGACGCTATTACAATACTGTTCGTATGACAGTTCCTTACATAGGTATCGTGACCGTCGTAGTGAACTACAGGGGCAGCGTATTGGGCGATAGGAGCAGCGTACTGGATGGCGGGAGCAGCGTAGTGATCCACGGGGGCTGCGTAGTAGATGGGTTCGTCGTGACGAATGATATTTTGGGAAGAGATGGCGAGGCCATGTCCCAAGAGACCAGCGTTGGCAGCGGCCAACATCGCACCTAAAGCCTTAGCTTTCCCAAAATGTTATTCCAGATCATAATCTGGAATAAGATTTTGTAGTATAGTATGTAATTAAATTACGAAACTAATAAGTATATTTTCCAACTTTATGAGTCCTAATTTAGTTAATAAAATAGCGTTTTCGCATTTTTACCGTAAAAAATTCACTTGGTTAATAGTAATCTGTAAACGGAAGAGTTTTTAAAATTTACAACAGGAGATAAATATTTCGGACATCTAACACCTAGTCCCAAATCAAGCAGAGCTTGTACTCTAGGTTCTAGACAACTCACATAAATCCATTTTTTTTGTAAATATTTACATATTATACATAAAAATCAACCAAATTGCGAAACAAATGATCATACAAACATTTAGTCTTCAAGCACAGCGGTCGCCTGCGCTACCAATGTGCCACCGAGGCAGTCCTGTTTCTTTGAATACTCAAAAACCTACGTCAAAACCAAGTGAACTAGTTACACTTGTCATGATCATGTGTCGACAATTCAAAACAAAAAATTCAAGTTACACTGCCCAAAGAACTAAATTAAACAAATTACAAATTAAATTAATAGAAATGCGTTTTCTTTTGCGACTTCTAGCAAATAATATGCTACTATAAGAAAACACACTTACTTTACTGAATATTTTTTTCTAGTGTTTGTTACGAATCAGTATTGTTTCTTTATATACTCAAAAATCTACGTTAAAACCAAGTGAATAAGTTGCACTTGGCATGATCATGTGTCAACAATTCTGATAAGTCCATCTAACCACAACAAAAAAATTAATTACACTGCCCAAAGGTATAAATTTAACAATTTACAAATGAAATTAATAGAAATGCGTTATCAAATATTATGCTACTATAAAAAACACACTTTTTTTACTGAACATTTTGTTTGAGTCTTTGTTACGAATCAGTATTGATTGATATCTAAGGTCCCGTGGATTATTGTTTTATAGCAAAAGAAAGAGCAATCTGGCGGGGCAAAGAAATGTGCGCACTTGACTCTGAACGCTCAAGCTTGTGTCAATACCACAAGGTGCTATACAATACCACAGGTCGCAATACCGTAAGGTACTAACAAAGTAGTTTGGTGAGCTATAAGTTTAATTAAAAATATTGATAAGCGGTTAAGTTTTTTCAATGCATGACACATATTCTGTGCTATACATAAATAAATAATATAAATAAATATTTCGGACATCTAACACACAACGCCATCTAGTCCCAAGCTAAGCATAGCTTGTGTAATGGGTACTAGACAACTGATCTAAATACATTTATACTTTTTTTTTTGTAAATACATGCATATTATACATAGAAAACACCCAAACTCCGAAACAAATATTTGTAGCTCATACAAACATTTGGTTCGACCCGGGAATCGAACCCGAAACCTCATGATCAGCAGGCGCACACGCCAACCTCTAGACCAACCAGGCAGTCATGTAATGTTCTGCCCTAATGTAATCTTTGTTTACGGTATCATAATCCGACCGGTTGGTAGTGGCCTGCATCCAACGAGTCCCTGCGATCTTAACTAGGTCGTCCGTCCACATTGCGGGAAGCCTTCCTACGCTGCGTTTGTTTACGGTATCAAAATCCGAATCTATGAATAGGATTGTGTCTGTTATCAAGGAACTTGATTAAAGTGTATATTTAGAACATGTTATCTTTCTTTATTCAGTCAGTAGTTTTTTTTTGCAATTTCTAAGGATTATTTACGGTTCTATTATAAATCATCATGTCAGCCGTAAGTAGTCCACTGCTGAACGTAGGCCTCCCCTATTGATTTCCATTTCGACCGGTCGGTAGTGGCCTGCATCCAACGAGTCCCTGCGATCTTAACTAGGTCGTCCGTCCACCTTGCGGGAAGCCTTCCTACGCTGCGTTTGCCATCACGTGGTCTCTACTCAAGAACCTTTCTGCCCCATCGACCATCGGTTCTCCGAGCTATGTGCCCTGCCCACTGCCACTTCAGCTTGCTGACTCGCTCTACTATGTCGGTAACTTTAGTTCGTCTACGGATCTCCTCATTTCTGATTCGATCTCGTAGAGAGACCCCAAGCTTAGCCCGTTCCATAGCTTACTGTGTAACCCCGAGCTGCCTTATGTGGCCTATAGTAAAAGACGACGTCTCGGCATCGCAGGTCATCAATGGTAACACGCACTGGTTAAAGACCTTCGTCTTTAAGGACTGTGGTATTTTGGACGAGAAGACTCTGGTAATTTCCCGAACGCTGATTCGTCGATTGACCTCTTTTTCGAAGTTGGATTTGCCTAGTTGGACCGTTTGTCCCAAATAGACATAGTCATGAATAACTTCGAGGGCCGAGCCTCCCAGTAGTACGAGGGTGTTCGAAACATGGACATTTGACGTGACTGTTGTCTTGTCCATATTCATCCTCAGGCCCATCTACTGGGACACTGTATTGAGCCCTCCGAGCATCGTGCTGAGCTCTTCTAAATACTTTGCCATGACTACGATGTCGCCGCAAACCAAAGGAGAGTGATGCATTCGCCATTAATATTGATGCCGAATCCTTCCCAATCCAGAAGTAAAGGATAAAAAATTCAATTTCTGAGAGGCAGTACAAAATGCCTTTGAAGGATTTGTTGCCTCCCGTCCAGCTGATTTTTACAAGAAGGGCATCAATATACTGACAATGCGTTGGCAAAGATGCGTCGATTGCATGGCATTTTGAACAGAAATAAAAAAGTTTGAAAAAATAAGTACTTTCACTTATACGTTTTGTGTATCTTACGTCTTTGGATTTCAGGTGATTAAAGGTCTACTTGTAGGTTACATACTTAAAAAATTAAATTAAATAAATAAGTTTCATGTTATAGTGAATATATAATATATTCACTATAACATGTGAATATATAAACAGAGAAAAATTTTTAAATATAAAACTATATTTTATTTGTAATACATTTATATCACATAACACAAATAATAAATAGTAGGAAACATAACAGACTTAGTGGTAGTATTCATTTCCGTGTTGGGGAGCTGGGTGTACGGCGGGAGCGGAGTTGTGTACAACAGCGTTAAATCTGAAATGAACAATATACAGTTAGTTGACATAATAAGTAAAGTGAAATCTTATTCCTTATCGAATGATTTGATATAATCACTTACCCTTTGTGGTCATCAGCGGAGTACTCGACGGAACGGACAGAGCCGTCAGGTTGGAGCAGAGAGTAGTAACCATGAACAGAGTCACCGTCGCGGATCTCGTGCTGAGACTTGTGGTCACCGGTGTGAGGGTCAGCCACGGAGTAAGAGAAGTCGTATTTAGGGTGAGCCTAAAGATTTTATAGAAAGTGTTAGATCATAATGTACTGTGTGTGTGATAATACATAGCGAAGAGAAAATTAATATAACTTTTTCTTACGTAAGTGTCGTGGCCTTCGTTATGAATTACTGGAGCCTCGTAGTGAGCATCCGAGTTATCATATTGGATCTCAGGGGCGGCATGGTGGATGGGTGCTTCATGAATAACGACATTATGGTAAGCTGAAGAATGGGCATTTCCAAGTAGACCAGCGTTGGCAGCGGCCAAGAGCGCACCGAAAGCTACGATCTGGAAACATAAGGCAAACATTAATGAATATAAACTATGTATACGATCAGATTGCTCATATGTACTGCACCAAAAATATATTACACCTACTTTGCTGAACATTTTAGTGTTGTGATTGTCAAAAGCTGCTTTTGATTGATGTCAAAAACTCTGCTGTTAACAGTTTTATAGCATAGTATTGTATGTAACCCGGCTGTTACAAATATCAGCGGGTGGGGTAATTAAATTTATTCGCGCATTTCTTACATAAATTAAGGTCGTGATTATTTCTCTAACACAATAGTGAAAAGTATTTTAATTTCATATCTATAAAAGTATAGTCAAGTTATAATGGAAATAAATAAAATAAATATATTCTTCTTTTATTTATATGACACATACTTTAGATACTTTTATAACATCTGATTTTAAACATGAGTATGTTTAAATTCACATTATATTTATTTATTAGATTTTGAAGAAAATTTATCAAATGATATCTTGCAATTTTTTTTTATTTACTTCCGTATGTAGTTCAGGTACATTGGTTTTTCAAATATAGTAGTGCTGTAGTATATTAAAATAAAATTACATAAGTATTAGGCAGATAATGGTTTTTTTTTGGTTTGGTTTTTTGATGAGCAATGAAACATTATTCTCCCCAGTTTAATTCAGACTTATTCAACGGTAAAGCAGGGCTCGACACATTAGTACATGACAAAGTGACTATTAATTTTACTTTTTTTCAGTCACTTTGTTAACGAAATCAAACCAAATTATTAAAGTGTGTTGCTTTGCAATTCGTGGCAGCTATGGTGGTGTTCGCCGTAGATAAACCAAGATTACAATTACTTAATAATGGTTGTTAAATTGTGAAATAAAAGTTGTGACAATTATTAATTTTTGTTCAGGTTATAGGCATTTAATTCTTACTTTTAGTAAGATGTAAAAAAATATTTCTTATGTTATTTATTTTTATGCCAAGAAAAGCATCCTTTAAACAATAAATTTTTTCATCGACGGTTAGAGGTATGGGGGATTGAAAACTGTATACTTCTACTGGTATATGAATGTTTTAACTAATGCTCAGGGGCATTATTTAATATGAATTGTGCAGAAATAAACATAAGTAAGGTTGAAGATAGAAAGCACAGTTTATTTACATTAAATTCATCTCAAATTGTTCACTCATTTTACAAAAAATAATAAATATTCAGTAACACACTTCGACGATTTAATAATGGTGGTAAGCATGACCATGGACGGGAGAGGGATGTACAGCAGGAGCGGAGTTGTGTACAACAGCGTTGAAACTGAAAATAGGGACATGAGAGTAATTTTGATTATTTATAGGAGTTAGGTCTAATGAAGGAGAAGTAAGACTTTTAATAAGACAACTTAGGTACCTGTTGTGTGCATAAGCGGTGTATTCGACCCTGCGGACAGAGCCGTCAGGTTGGACCAGAGAGTAGTAGCCATGGACAGAGTCTTCGTCGCGGATCTCGTGCTGAGACTTGTGGTCACCGGTGTGAGGATCAACCACAGAGTAGGCAAAATCATATTTAGAGTGAGCCTGGAATATCAAAAGGCATATTAAGCTAGAGTTTCCCATAATAAAGTTAACGCTATAACAGTAACGTTTGTGTAACAGTTACTTACTAACAGTTAGATAGGTATCATGATCATCGTAGTGAGCGATAGGGGCGGCGTAGTGGACGCCAGGGGCAGCGTAGTGATGGGTTCGTTGTGACGAATGATGCTTTGGGAAGAGATGTCCCAATAAACCAGCGTTAGCAGCGGCCAACAATACACCGAAAATGAGATCTGGAATACGATTTTGTAGTATAGTATAAATAATAAATAAATTTGCGCACTGAACGCTCAAGCATGTGTCAACGGCATAGGAACTATGTAAAGAAATGCTGCAACGGTTCTTTACAGAGTTATTATGACCACCTTTTAGCTCCCGCATCAAATCAGCTCCCTGTCATTATAATATTGTACTGTCACGCTTTATACTTATGCTCGCAAAATTTCACCAAATCGGATGAATATATATGCATCAAAGTTGAGTTGCAAGATTCCACCCGAACATGCATACATACATTTAAAAGCTTGTAAAATATTGATTAAGTTGTTTACAATGTTTGTCAAATATTCTGCGACTTAATGGAATCTTTGTTTCTGCTATCAAAATCCGAATCTGATTAAAATGTAAATTTGGAACATGTTGTCTTTCCTTACTCAATCAATAGTCATCATTTTTAACCGACTTCAAAAAAGAAGGAGGAGTGACATCGTCATAATTGTGTTTAAGCTCCTTAAATAAAGATAAAAAAGTAGGAGGTTCTTAATTTAACTGTATTTTTTTATGTTTGTTACCTTAGAACTTTTGACTGGGTGAACCGTTTGATGATTCTTTTTTTATTTGATAACTGGTGCGTCCCGCATCGTCACATTTCAATTAAGTCTAGTTGTTGAAGTCTTCTTTTTTGTAAAATTTTCAATTATTGTTTATTATTTTTACAGTCCTATTTTAAAGAAACCTAGCTATATCTTTTAGCAAGGTAAAAGACACAGCAAAAATCATAATGACCTAAAAATGGAAATGGGCCGGGCATGTCCAAAGAGCACCAGGGAAAAAGTGGTCCAGAATTGCCACTAATTGGTACTCTATTCACAAGAACAGACGAAAAGAAAAGCCATTCAAAAGATCGAGTGACGACACGGTGGGAAATACCTGGAGCAGATAGGCAAGAGACAGAGCGAAATGGAAGGATATAGGATGGATGTACAATACTAACACTACAAATAATGTTTAGAATTAATGTAATTTATGTGTAAGGAGTAAATAAATTTATTATTATTATTTTAAAGGTTAGTACATAAAAGTTTAGCTTAGAAACGAAATAAGAATATGGTTGTGGTACTTCTAATAAACTGTTCCTATTAGAAATACTGTAAACAGTCGAATACAGTTATGATCTCTCACTAATTTGAAATCGGTTAATAATCAGAACTTTTAACCTACTGACTATATAACACAGTCCAGTTGATTAACAGCAGCAGGTGTAAAATAACGTTTCAGGTATTTTCACTATATTTTAAGAACATTGTGTCCCAAGTAACCAACTTTAAGACAGGATGTAAAATCTACTAAATGGGAAGAATGTGAGTAAAAAAAATCATAAAGGATTTCAGTTTGTTTTACGTATCTTACGTCATTGAATTTTAAGTGATTAAAACTCCAATAAGAGCTATTCATTCGGATTGTAGTGTCGAATGGAATAAGAGAAAAGTTCAAAAATATTTAGGTGTATTTTATTTACAATACGTTAAGAACAAAATTAAATAGTATTAAACATAAACAACAACAAACACCCAATACACTTTAGTGGTAGTATTCATTTCCGTGTTGGGGAGCTGGGTGTACGGCAGGCGCGGAGTTGTGTACAACGGCGTTGAATCTGAAACGAACAGTAAACAGTTAGTTGACATACTCGTAATAAATAAAGTGTAATATTATTTATTATTAAATGTTTAGTGTGATCACTTACCCCTTGTGGTCATCAGCGGAGTACTCGACGCTACGGACAGAGCCGTCAGGTTGGAGCAGAGAGTAGTAACCATGAACAGAGTCACCGTCGCGGATCTCGTGCTGAGACTTGTGGTCACCGGTGTGAGGGTCGGCCACGGAGTAAGAGAAGTCGTATTTAGGATGAGCCTGAAGGTTTTAAAGAAAATGTAAGATAATTATGTAGTATGTGTGTGATAATACATAGCAAAGAAAAAATTCATATGACTATTTCTTACATAGGTGTCGTGGCCTTCGTTATGAATTACTGGAGCATCGTAGTGAGCATCCGAGTTATCATATTGGATCTCAGGGGCGGCATGGTGGATGGGTGCTTCATGAATAACGACATTATGGTAAGCTGAAGAATGGGCACTTCCAAGTAGACCAGCGTTGGCAGCAGCCAAGAGCGCACCAAAAGCTACGATCTGAAAACATGAGGAGAATTAATTAATATAAACTATCTCAACAATAAGTTTACTTATGAATACTATGACAAAAAAAAACATAACACCTACTTTGCTAAACATTTTAGTGTTGTGATTGTCAAAAGCTGGTTTTGATTGATGTCAAAAACCCTGCTGTTAACAGTTTTATAGAATAGTAATGTTTGTAACTCAGCTGTTACAAATGTCAGCGGGTGGGGTAATTAAATATTTATATTCACGCATTTCTTACATAAATTAAGGTCGTGGTTATTTAATTAACACACAATGGTCAAAAGTGTGCTCTTATTTTATATTTTTTTATATATTACTATTGCGCTAAGCGTGATGCTCACTATCCTGTCTTAGGGCCGCCACCAAAACAGATGCTTTAAAAATAACGTGAAAATCGGTTAGAAAAACTATCCGCCGACTAAAATAACCGATTTCCACGTTTTTTATTACTAAGGAGTTTATCGTAAGAATATTGTGACACCAAAATTCTTCATAGTAGATATTTAAAAAGAGAATTTTAAAAATATGTGGCGATTTTTAAATTTAAACATCTTTCTAGCCTTTATTGCGAACTGATTTCGAAGGTTGAACTCGTCATCAGTATATTTGAGGGCACTGAATAGATATTCATGACATCCGGGGCCGACGGCTTCACGTTTTTTTTGAAGCCCGCTAACTTCCATACTCTGTATTGTTATTAAGATTTTTTCATAAGGAAACCCTAACAGCAGTTTTTGGGCATTGATCCTCTGGATCGGCAGATCACTATAACCGCATAACCAATGAGGCAGACAATAAAATAAAATCTATTAGAGTTAATTAGGTCTTCACTTCGGTATATAAGAGATCTTTTGTAATTTGATTCCGGCAACTTATGAGTGAATGAACTGGAGTGAAATTAGCTGTCGATGAGTTAAACTGTCAACGAATTTGTATTGTAATAAGTAGGTTTTGGAAGTTACATCCACATTAACCATTTAGTTCTAAATCAATTTATCTTGAAACTCTTACATCAATGGTTACTTCTATTTTTCTCGATCAAATATTCAGTGTTTAAAAAGATTAATCAAATTATATCTTGCAATAATTTTTATCTGAACTGATCTTTTTTTTGATTAATTTAAGAACATAAGTAGAGTTGATGATCACTATTTTAATATTGATCAACTCATATACATATTTATTTCCTAATGCCTGACCACTTCTATTTTAAAATGAGTTCTAATCTAAGAATTGTTTTTGGCATCAAATAATGTTAAGTCTATTCTTATTTGATGTTAAAGTCAAGTCTACACGTGATTAATATAACAGTGGTATCGGACCGAATGCACATCTGATTAAATTATAAATATTGTATCAATTTGACGGGCCCGGTAAAAGAATTCAACCATGTAGTGAGATTGATTCTTATGTAAGAGTAGCTGAACCCCGCGTTGTTACCCGCGGTTATTGTTGTACCGCGAGTAACGCCGCGGAACAAAGTTAGTCTAAAAAAAACCTAGCCTAAGTTACTCCCCGGATCATCAGCTACCTGCCAGTGAAAGCCGTTCCAGAGATTACCCGAACAAACAGACAGACAGACAGACAAAAATTTTTTAACTACATTTTTGGTATATGTACCGTGTATATATATGTATGTATGCATTTAGTAAAAAGCGGTTATTTTAATATTACAAACAGACACTTCAATTTTATTTATTTGTATAGATAAATAATTGCGTGATGTGGATAATGATGTATTCTTGTCATAATTAATCTAGTAAATGGAGGACCAAGCTAAGCTTGGTATATTTTTTTTAATTTTTCTAAAAATTAATCCTAGCTAGATCGATTTATCGCCCCCGAAACCCCCGATTACTTTTAAAGGTATTAGATAGACCATCATCATCATCAGTCTATCGCAGTACACTGCTACACGTAGTGTAGGACGTCCACAGGCCAGGTGGAGTGATGATTTGCGCAAGACGGCTGGCAGGAGCTGGATGCGAGAAGCCGAGGGTTGAACTAAGTGGAGAGGCCTATGTCCAGCAGTGGACTGCGATAGATAGATAATATTTGTGTATTTAGAAATATACTAGTATATTTATCAGCAGCCTGGCTTAGCTTCTTATAAATCCTGCCGTCTAGTTTGGGATCAGACTAACAAGTATGAAATCAGGAGTTATCATTTTTAAAATAATCGGTACTTGTTTACCGAGAATTATTAAAATGCATATGTTAAAGGTATGTAAAGGTGAAAACCAATACCAAGAATGTTATAATTAAGTCCGCCGATGCGTGTGTTTGTGCATAAAGTAAAAAATAAAATTAAATATTATCAATAGCTACTAAACCCTGATACAACTAAACCTTTCTTAAAGAGTTTGACGAAAATGCAGGACGCCTCTCATAAAACTCGGTAACATCATGAATAATGTGCAGAATATATCCAAAAGGATCTGCAAAAGATTTTCAAAAAGTCATAGGACCGGATGATGACTCGGACCTGGTTACAAGTTTGTTCAAATGAAGAAGAAGCTTTAAGTATTTATGAAAGAAACCTTTCAAGTAGTGAATCAACTACGGCTTATTTAAAGTTAGTGATCTTACATGTTTCAAATCCATAATATAGTACGGATTTGACGTTCGAACAGATAATTTTAAGCTAAACTTTTCAAGTCATTTTCCGTGACTGTCATACAGATTGAAATTGTGCTAAGAACCTCCAGTGCCTGATTCAACGCGAACGCCTCTGAACCTCTCTCTTTGAAGTTGGTTAAAAAGGACTAAATACTCTACGTGGTGACGATAACTACAGCGGTTGAGACGAAGTCTGTGATATAGTGGGTTTTTAATAAGATTCAATACTGAGTTTGTTTAGTTTTACTCAGGATTCTAAAAAGTATTTTTATTTTTGAAACACCAGTCACCTTTTTGAAGAACGTGTAAACAGAATACGTTCTTCAACAAGTCTGAATCAAACATTATCAGTGTAATACCATTCGATGGGCTGCCCAATGTCATCAATGTAGTAATAAGTATCTGTATAGTGTGATATACATTTTTGTGCAAGAGTTAGTTTAGAAAAGACAATCAGTAACATGGCACATCACCGACAGAATGTTACAAAGTAGATAGTATATTGGGACATATTAGGACCAAAAGTTTTTGGATAGAATGAAGTGTCTCCACTTTATTCTATCATTCAACATATTAATTGATTCACATGATGATATACCATGAACCATGATTTAATATAAAACATATTCATGCTTTAAAATTAAAGGTTATTTTAAATTTAGTTTTAGGCAATTTTTGGAACGGAGTTCCTTATCGCGCGTTGTGAAAGCTGGCTAGACGGAAAACAATCCCACGAAAAGTTGTAACGACACTTTTTGTTATAGCAAACTATTGTAAGCCGTGCGGCGTGCGCATGTTTCTCTGTCTCTCTCTCTCTCTCTCTCTTACAGAAAACAAGCCAGATATTTTCATTTCTATTTCGCATTGAACAGTGTGGTGTCGCGACTATTATTTTTGTTGAGTGTATACAGGTCATAATAAAAAATAATAATAATGAATCCTGACAATGTTTCTGCACAAGAGCCGGATTTTGCTGATGGAGTTAGGTAAGTAGAGATTTTATACAGACAATAATAAATGCTTTTGTATTTTTAGCATGTACGCATTATAACCTCTCTTTATTATTGTGCTAACCAAGTCATACGCATTAAAATCTCTCCATTATTGTGTGTTCAGCAAGTGTACGTGTCATAATTGTAATAAATTCAAAAGCAAATTATATTTAAATATTACAATATCAGAACGTATGTATTTAGAAAGCCGTGCGTGTTCTAACTTATACGCGGTTGTGTTTACGAAGTTGAGAGAGTATATATATATATATTTATATATAAACACACTCTGTTCTGTTTACAAAGTCCCGCGCATCTTTGACGTGTATGAAAGAATAGATAGACAGAGTTCATATATATATATACTTCGTTCCATTCGGGGGTCCCTTGATACCTCTGAACTTTTTTCTTTTTAATTTTTTTATTTAAAGCAAAACAAAAGTCTACTTTTAATAAATTTCACGGAAATTCAAAATATATCGGGATAGTTAAAAGTTATATATAGTTAACCCTCAATTGATAAACGGACACTTTAAATAATACGTTACAGCACATAAAAGAGGAAATACGTTTTTAGTTTAAATAAATCGACACTGCATGAAGTAAAAAATATCACAGTTTATTTACATTACATTCATCTCCAATTGATCATTCGTCTCACAAATATTAATAGTGATACATATTTATTGCTTAATAGTGGTAGTCAGCATGTCCATGGACGGGGGCAGGATGTACAGCAGGAGCAGAGTTGTGTACAACAGCGTTGAAACTGAAAAGAGTTATATACTAGTTAATACCCTTATTTCTATTAAGATTTCAGTGTAAAGAAGTACCAGTAAGATTGTTAATAAACTTACCCGTTGTGTGCATCAGCTTTGTATTCAACCTTGCGGACGGAGCCGTCAGGTTGGAGCAGAGAATAGTAGCCATGGACAGAGTCGCCGTCGCGGCTCTCGTGTTGAGACTTGTGGTCACCGGTGTGAGGGTCGGCCACGGAGTAAGCGAAGTCATATTTGGGGTGAGCCTACAATACCATACAATACCATATTAGATTTGAGGTGTCGTATAGTACATTTTACCACATAACAGTAATATTCGTGTGACCACTTACATAGGTATCGTGACCGTCATAGTGAGCTACAGGGGCAGCGTATTGGGCGATAGGGGCGGCGTAGTGGACGGCGGGAGCAGCGTAGTGAGCCACAGGGGCGGCGTAGTGAATGGGTTCGTCGTGACGAATGACGTTTTGGGAAGAAGTTGCGTGGCCATGCCCCAAGAGACCAGCGTTGGCAGCGGCCAACATCGCACCGAAAGCTACGATCTGGAAATCAAGAGTATATGCTATAATATTTTGTAAATATGAGTTTTAATTTGGCCGACGGGGTATGGTTCCCTATGTTAAAAATTTTAAAGCGAAGGATAATACTTAAAATTTTCGTAACTTGTATAACAAAGTAAAATATGACTTAAAAACTGGTTAATTAAGCTACCTCTAGTTAATGTACCTAGTATGGCAGCAACGCTATAATTTGTACTAGCAAACAAAATAAACTTTTTAAATGAAGACTTCTATCAAAATTTGTTCTCTTGGTAATTTCAAATAAATGGTATCAAACTTCAATAACAAAATACGCTTACTTTGCTGAACATTTTGTTGTACTGTTATCTTCAACTCAGTGTTGATTGATATCAAATGACCGGCACTGTATAGTTATATAGCAAAAGAGAGTGATTGCGAGTGTAAGTTGGAGGGGCGATGAAATGTGTAAGCGTGCACTTGACTCTGACCGTTTTGATACGTGTCTAGGCCACAATACCGGTATTATCAAACATAGTGTTGGAGATAGATGTATTTTTTTTATTACTAGCGATTCGGCCCGGCTAGGAACGGAAGCCTTAGAAATTCTCGGAATTCTTCTACATTAATATGCGTGTATAACACATGTGATCCTTCCTCTTGAATCACTCTGTCTAGATCTAAGCAAACAGACAGCAGAAGCGACTTTTTTTTATAATATATTAAGATGTTTAAAATGCGTAAGTGGGTTCCTACTTATTATATTACGGGGTTATACGTAATGTTATAATTTGATAAAAAATTTATTGCCGGTATTAAATCAGGAATCTAGCTTTTTTTTTCAACTAAGTCAAAGGGTTAAAAATATAATATGAACATTAGCATACAGTACTTACTTCGACGTTTTATTATTAATATTTGCAGTCAGTCGTAGTAATAACATTAATGATATTTATGGATTACTATGTGTATATCAGTTACCGCGGTAGAGAGTAGCCGTTTTCTTTCCTCAAGAACCAAAGCGTCTTTACGCCAAATTTTATTAAAATCGGTGAAGCTTAACAGACACGCAAACAGACAGAGTACTTTTAATTGCCGCCAATGACCACCCCGTATTAATTAGGTAAAACAAAGCATATTTATTGTTTCTTAGTTAATTATTTCTTATTTCATAAATATTTCTATTTAAACAAGAACGTGTCACTTTTCTGTTTTCTTTTTTAGGCTTGGTAGTTTTCATATAATTACAAATAATACTCTTTTAGAATAGAGTATTCTTTTATTCTAAAAGCATTCTAAAATAGTATTAAAAAAACTAAAAAAGGCAATAGAACGTTTTCAATTCCAATTTAAAATACCTTACACCGCATATTTCCCAGAGGGGTAGCCACACTATGGTCCTGACACAACTCTTTTGCTTCGTCCACATTCATCAATGCTAATACACGCATGCTCATCGATTCCTGGTGCTTTTCACATAGCCTTATTTCAGAACATCACCAATTTGGTCGGTAAGTGTTTGCTGTGGGCGACCTCTCCAAACCTTCCTCACACATTCCATTCGTGAGTTTACTATCATTCAACCTAAGTGACCAAAATATTGAATCATGCCCTTTTCATTAGAATCACAGTTGTTGCAACTAAACCAGCAATATATATTTCGCTCTATGAAAAACACTCATTTCAATTCACTATTGCAGTCCACTGCTGGACATAGACCTCTCCCATTGTACGTCATTCGATCGATTTACAATTGGGTGGTTGACACCTTATTCAAATAAGTTCCTTTTTATCACCTGTTAAAACGATAACTTTGTATGAAAAATGTACTAAGAAGTGCTTTGTGACGTCACAGTTTTACACTACTCATTTGAGCAATTTGTTACAATGTTTATTTGATTAAAATTTAAAATAAAAATGAAAAGCTGTAATAAATATACTTTTCGAGACGTTTTGTAATATTCGTTTTAATGAAGAAGACATCGATATTTATTTACGATACAGTCAACTACCCTAATTATCTCTTCTAGGCAGTCCGTATTATCGATAACCGTCTTATAAACAGAGCTAATTGCGATTTTTTATTATTCCATTGTTTTTAACAGTATGTGTTTTTAGATGTCGTGAATAGCATACTTTCTTACTCAAGTATTTAATCTGAAAATCAACACACAAATAGTATAATAGGTACATATATAAGTATAATATACAAATAACATCATCATGTACGTTGCTTTATTATAAGCATATATTATATACTACTACTATTGAGTGTTCTGAATAGAACTATAGTGCGTCCAATCGTTTATTTAACTTTTGACAGATCACGCACATAAAGTTTTGTAATAATTTTTGATCAATGTACTAGAGGGAATACTGTACTTCATGGACGGGCTCCGCCCACTTAGAGATGTGTCATTCATAATGAATGACCACAGACTATAAAAACGGGTTTGAAATAAATCGATTATCGATTATATTAATAAAACATACAATAACATTATTGTGATTATATTTTATATCAAATCACACGGTCTCTAAACTTGAGTCACTGATATAAGAGGCCCATTATTACAGCTCTCCTTTTCAAAGTATTCACGAAGTCGCAAGACAAACTCTCTTGTTTGTCCTTTGAGCACCTTAATTTTTGGCATTTTGACAGTAACGAAGGGAGGGACGATACGCTCAACTCAACCAAACGTGAGAATTCACAAATAAATCAATACGGAGGAATAAAAATACTCAACTCGACGTATGAATATGTGAATTATGACTAACTACAAAATGTCCGCTACGCGTTCGGTGTTGCGGTTTAATAATCGATAAAATTACGAAATTATCGGTAAAATAATGAGTGTGTTAAATCGATTAAAACTTCTTCATGTACAAAATCGATCGATAAAAGAAATCGAATCGGTAACGGGTCAGGGTATCACTATTTGATTAAGTATTAGAGCTGTCAAAAGTTAAATAAATGATTGGATACACTATAACAAGCACACATAACAAAAAAGTATTTAGAAACTGAGGGTAATATTTAAAACACACAAATATTTCTTTAATTAATACCAGCATTGCGTAGATATGTGACGGCAACCTTAGGACGTTAAGTTTAATTATACATTATATTGTCTAAAATATTCATTACATTACAAAACTCGATTAGGGCCGGCATCGTGTGCTAATAGGTCTATAACATAACAAAGAGACCAAAGTGAGACAATACTCTAAGAGCAGTAATAAAGAAAAACCTTAAGGAATTGAGTACCACTATAAACACTGATAGGCATATCCTTACATATCTCTCCCTATATATAATAGAGGATTTGATATATGTATGTATGTATTTTTCTTATATTTGCAGTGTTGTTGCTCTGAGTAGTTTGCTTCCTTAAGGCACAAAATAACTAATAGTACTTACGTACAGAAGTTCCACTCTCGAACAAAGTTTAGGCAGAAAAAGTTTTCAACTCTGTCACCTCACAAGCGAAATTGAATCTTATCGTGTGATCCGAGTGTTCATATTTCGTTAAACACCGCTCGATTTACAGCAAGAGCCCAGAGTTCCTACTGGCTGTCGATTAGGTAAAAATAAAAATAAATAATAAAAATAACACCTTTAGTGACAAAGTAAGTAAAAACGTTTTAACGTTTAAACTCGTACTAGATACCTATGTGATTTTTTATTTACTTGATTTATTTCTATTTTGGTATTTATTACACAGAGAAAAACAAACTGAATTACAATCTTTCTCCCCCAAAACCTGGTTGATGATTTGATTGGAAGATCGAGTCACCGTACAATTATAAACGTATAAAATAGTATTACTAAAGAAAACTTGCAATTTGGAAAACAAAATTACAACTATGTAATCAATAAATTATTTTTAAACTCATAAAGGTAGGTAGTGTGCAAGCCGAGCGAGTGGCAACCATTGTCGTAGTCCTTTCCGGCAGGATCGTTCGGCGGAACACACCGAAACTGAAAAGTGAAACCCTCCTGCTTAAGGTGCGTCTCCACCGAAATTGTTGGTAATTTCAGTGTTTCCAACTGTTTGCAACTCTTCAGAAAATCACCAAGTTGTGTTTCCGTTGTGTCTACACCGAGTCGCCTAAAATTTGAAAAACATTCCAACTAAGAGTCTCTACAGAGCCAAGAAAGATCTGCTACAAGCTTATTCTCTTGATGTTTACCGATAAAAACAGAAACATGGTTCCCAACACTTGTTGACAATTTTTGTTGCTAACAAAAGGAAATTATAGAAACTTTTTTCATCAACACGTGTTGACAGCACAAATGTTGCCAATTTTTGCTCGGTGGAGACTCGGCTTTAGTCAGCTCTTACGACACCCACTAAATGAACAGAGGTAATGACATACTGTATTCTTATTCTTTCTCCATATACTCTAGGTTAGTAATGTAATGAAAAACAACACAATTTGTGAACAAATGGCCAGATAATAATCTGGCCGGATTTCACTAATATATTTATGTAAAATATGTAGGTATACTTATAAAACGTCTGGTATACCTTAGATGTTTCAAAAAAAGATCGAGTTAATTTGATTTTTGTGTCATTGAATCTTGTTGTTACTTGACTGTGCGAGAAGGGTAGCGATCTTTGAGTAGGTATTAATTTGGCTAAGTATGTATGTATGTACCCATATACATACAAATTTAGCAAATTATCTTAGGAACAACGCCAACTAAAAATAAGTTAATCATCATCACTTAAGAGCCTTTAATGATCAACTGCTATACATAGGCCTCTCCTTGGAAAGCAGGTTTTGGCATGCTGCATCATGCTGTCAGGAATGTTGACCTGTAGTTCTGGTTAGTTTGTTCCGATAGTCGACTATTAGGATACCCACAGAATGAATATGGGCGGTGACATTCCTTTTTTTATTTTTTTATGTATGGCCCCGCCTCTACTCTGCCTGATAGAAAGCATAAGCAGAATCCAAAAGTGGTGGTCACCATTCTCATTGCGAATACAGACAATGCAATAATGCACCATGGCGGCTTAGTGATGCCTCTGCATCATTGGGCCTCCGGTCTTGCACTCACCAACTAAACACGACAGCAATAATGCTGTCGTTTTACGTTGATCTTCTGTGCGAGGCTAGTACCGCCCCGGTCGAGCCGGCCCAACCGTGCTGAAACAGCGTGACTCTACAAATTATTTTTATGTTCTTAATCTGTCATCACATAGGTGATAATAATATTCACTTCAGCAATACTTCGTTTCGAAGAACAGTAGACAAAGCGTATAATTTTGGAAATTAGCCATCTTGTGAAATGGCTTAATGTAACATGAAACTAAGAGAATTTTCGGCTATTGATGTATTTCATACCTCAATCAACTTTAAAATATTTAACTTTTTTTCGTGATTATTATCTTTTTCGTGTACCGTGTGTTTATTATATTGAGCTAAAATATATAATAATCTAGAACAAAATTGACTTTCTACTTAAATTCAGACAGGAACAGATGAAAAAAAATTTTGACGTATAAAACAAGTATGTAAAATAGAATATAATATTTTATTTACAAAACATTCTTATCACAAATAGTTCAGTCGTCTCACGAAAAACAATAAATAGTAGTAGTGATAATAAGAACATTACAGACTTAGTGGTAGTATTCATTTCCGTGTTGGGGAGCTGGGTGTACGGCGGGGGCGGAATTGTGTACAACGGCGTTGAATCTGAAATGAATAACAAACAGTTAGTTGATATAATAATTAAAGTGAAATCTTATTTCTTATTGAATGATTTAATATGATCACTAACCCTTTGTGGTCATCAGCGGAGTATTCGACGGAACGGACAGAGCCGTCAGGTTGGAGCAGAGAGTAGTAGCCATGGACAGAGTCGCCGTCGCGGATCTCGTGCTGAGACTTGTGGTCACCGGTGTGAGGGTCGGCCACAGAGTAGGAGAAGTCGTATTTAGGGTGAGCCTAAAGGTTTTATAGAAAATGTTAGATAATAATCTACTGTGTGTCTGATATTACATTGCAAAGAGAAAATTGATATAACTGATTCTTACGTAAGTGTCGTGGCCTTCGTTATGAATTACTGGGGCGTCGTAGTGGGCATCAGAGTTGGCATATTGGATCTCAGGGGCGGCATGGTGGATAGGTGCTTCATGAATAACGACGTTATGGGAAGCTGAAGAATGGGCATTTCCAAGCAGACCAGCGTTGGCAGCAGCCAATAAAGCACCGAAAGCTACGATCTGAAAATATAAGGCCAATTAATGAACATAAAGTATCTATGTGGCAAATTTGAACTGCGACAAATACGTATATATTACACTTACTTTGCTGAACATTTTGATGCTGTGATTGTCAAAAACTAGTTGTGATTGATGTCAAAAACCCTGCTGTGAATAGTTTTATAGTAATGCTATTACAAATATCAGCAGGTGGGGTAATTAAATATATGCGAACATATTGTTGCATGAATTAAGGTCTTGGTTATTTTATACACTCAGAGTTACGAAAATAATTTCATTTTTATATTTAAATATAAGCAAAGAATTAAAAAAGTATTAATGTATAATTAATTGTATTTATTTTTAAATAAAATATTTCTTTACATATAATTATTCTAAATAAAGTTATGAATATTTTTTTCTTGAAAAATAAATATTATCTGAGTTACTAGACGTTGTTCAATTTTGCATATGATACCTTTTATTATTAGATTCTCAAAATCTAGCAATTAACAAGTGAATAAGACTCGGGGACAACATTTTCTTAACCGGATTAAGATACCAGCTTCAAAATTGAGTTGCAAGATTTCACCCGAACATACATACAGTGCAAGTTAATAAAAAGCTTGTAAAATAGTATTAGATTTGTATATATCAGTTGTATTTGATGTAAGTTATTTTTTTATTTACATAACTATTATAATCTTTGTAGGATTTAGTACTTTGTCCATGCATATACCGCACCAGCCGTCTACATCACCTGAAGGTTGACTGGGAGAGAATGTCGTTAAGTCCGCCTTTGTACGTCATGTGCAATTTTTCAATGAAATTCTTATTTTGTTTTATACATTTATTACCTTAATTATCTTTTTTTTGTTTCCTAATAAAAATTTAAACTCACTTATAATGTTTACATAATTCGGAATTTATTTAATCGAACCTCTATAATTCTGTATCTCACATTCTGTATATATATAGTTATTTATACATGGATATCTGAGCCACTAGGTAAGTGGAATATCTCTATAAGTGAGACAAATTTGCAGGTCCCTTGATGTCTCACTTAACCAGGTTTCATTGTTTTATAAAGCTTAAGAATATATTTGGTAGAACGCCATAATCTCAAGGTACTGGTTAGATTTGAAACTCTTTCCCTATTTCGACTATTTCTCTTCGTCACGGCTGCATATTTTTTGCTAGAAAGCCCAGTTATCAAGGGAGGCTATAGGCTATATATCACCACGCTACAATAAAAAAATTTGAAAAAGAAGGAAAATTACTCCTTTTGAGAGCTTCCATTGCGTGCGCTGCATTAAAGATTAAAGTTACAAAAATACAATGTATGAAGAATTTTCCTCTTCAAAATTTAAAAAAAAATCATCGCCTGTATAGTTAGCTCACTACAATTTTTTATCTGGTAGACAAATTTATTTACAATATACGTTTTGGGACTCTGCGTGGGACAGCTCATCACTTATATTCTCACACTATCACACACGATTGTCTGGACTCAAACTAGGCAGAGCCTGGACTATGGTAATTAAACAGCTAATCAACATACATATTTATTTCGAAATACGTACATACATAACTTACACCCAGACACATAAGATTTTCTTATCAAGAAGGTTATGGCCTACTATGAAGAACAGACGGCCACATCTGGTTAATTTGCAGGAAGTTGTGGGCTATATTTTTTTTAATGAATGGCCTGTCAAAATGACTCTACTCTGCCTGATAGAAAGCATAAGCAGAATCCAAGAGTATGCAGACAATGCAGCACGGTGATCCACCTAATGGCAGCCTTGTGATGGCCTCCGGTCTCGCACTCACCAACGAAACACGGCAGCACAAACGCTGTCATTTTACATTGATTTTCTGTCCGAGGGTAGTACCGCCCCAGTCGAGCCGGCCCGTTCGTGCTAAAATCAGCGTGAAATATCTTTTAAATATCTATATGAAATTGGAGAAGAAGATGAAAGTTCGAATATTTATTAATATTTAATAGTCTAGTTTAGTTACTATATTACAGGGACTGTTTAGTTTCTGAATAGGTAGCTGTTTCTGAGGTATGCCTGGTTTTTAATTTATATTATTAATTGACTTTCCATTTTTACCTTTACGTCTTTTAGCAGGAATAACTAACAGTTATCATCGTAGTTTGCTCTCGCCAAATTCTTGGTACTACAAATTTCATATTCTGCTTCTGTGACCAAGAACAGTATAACCCGTTCGAAACGTTGCCGCGTCGAGGAAATAGATCAGAAGGTGTCGTAACCTTTTATATAAAAATTTCATAATTCTTATCGCAAACAAATCCCATTTATAACAAAATCTATTTAAATTAATTTATTGTCATAACTACCGGAAAATCAAACTTATTAACAAATACATGTATTTTTCATTTCTTATAAAGCACAATGAAAAGAAAAATCGTAAAATAAGAAATCAATTTTTTGTGGCAGTATTGTGATATGTTATTGTTACATCTATATTTTCGAGAACTAAATGGACGTAGGGAAGTGCAATAAAAACTTGAAATGATGAGCTATGAGAAATTAATATACGTCGTGGGTTTTTAGGTTACTTTATTACTTTTCAACAGTGTTTCAACCGTTGTGGGCTTAGAAAGTAGACCTACAATTACATGGAACATTTGACTACATTGGAAACTTAGTCGCTACAGCAAACTACAAAAATAATTGTTATCAATAAAATTTACATTGATGGTATAGCTGTATTGGCTTAAAGACTGAACCCCTTTATTGGTTCCGTTACTTCAGTTAACAAAGACGCATATGCAAGAGGAACAGGCACGTCACATGAAAATAATTTGGATTGAAGATAAAAATCACAGTTTATTTACATTTCATTCATTTCACATTGATCACGCATTTCACAAAATTAATAAATATTCAGTAACACACGTCGAGAACTTAATAATGGTGGTAAGCATGTCCATGAACTGGGGCGGGATGTACAGCAGGAGCGGAGTTGTGTACAACAGCGTTGAAACTGAAAATAATAATACGTTAATACACTCGTCTTTAATTAAGAGCTTACTTTATTGAGGCAGTAGTAGGACGCTTAACATAACAATGATAACTTACCCATTGTGGGCATCAGCAGTGTATTCAACCTTGCGGATAGAGCCATCAGGTTGAGCCAGAGAGTAGTAGCCATGGACAGAATCACCGTCGCGGCTCTCGTGCTGTGACTTGTGATCACCGGTGTGAGGGTCGGCAACGGAGTAGGCGAAGTCATATTTGGGGTGGGCCTAGAATACCAAAAAGCAAATTAAGTTATAGGTATGGTATAATGCAGTTCACGGTATAAGATTAATAATATTCGTGTGCGTGCTACTTACATAGCTATCATGACCGTCGTAGTGAGCTACAGGGGCAGCGTATTGGGCGATAGGGGCGGCGTAGTGGACGGCGGGGGCAGCGTAGTGAGCCACAGGGGCGGCGTAGTGAGCCACGGGGGCGGCGTAGTGGATGGGTTCGTCGTGACGAATGATGTTTTGGGAAGAGATGGCATGGCCATGTCCCAATAGACCAGCGTTGGCAGCGGCCAACATCGCACCGAAAGCTACGATCTGGAAATGAAGACGTAGAGTTATGAAATTAGCACGAACGAATTTTTTGACTCTTTCTGACTCCTATGGCCGTGAAAACTCATTACATGTACGTATTTAAAGAAAACGAAAGAAGAAAGGTACATAATAATACATTTTTTTATATATACTTGTTACGGTATCGAAAGTATTTACTATTATGGATTAAGCTGCGCTGACTAATGAATAAATACAACAAATGAAACCTTATGAAACTTCGATCGAAATTCTTTGTCTATGTAAACTGTAATAACGAAACCCACTTACTTTGCTGAACATTTTGCTGTACTGTTTGCTAAGAATCAGTGTTGATTGATATCAGAGGGCCTGAGTTTAATAGTTTTATAGTAAAGGTAGTTGAGAGTGCAGTGTGGTGGGGCGAAGAAATGTGTGAGCGCGTACTTGACTACGAATGCTTTGATATGTATCAAGGTTACAGTACCGGTACTGACAAAATATTGTCGTTACTTCTAAATTAATATATTGTAGTTTACGGGTACAAACATTTCATATTACCTTTTACAAAAACTAGAGAAAGCCTTTTGGTCAAATTTTGACTCTTTAAATTATTTCATTTTAATAAAACTTATAATTTTGAATGTAAACAGGACCCAAGTTGAGTTAAAGACTATGATGACGATGAGTAATATATAGATTGTAATATTCTGTTGGCATTTCTGTTTCCACTACGTAAATATAATAATACTTTTGATTTCAAAATATGTATTTAAATTATTCATTAAAAATATTGAGTTTTGTGCACTTAAAAAAGTCTAATAAATACTACACCACACCCATTGAATTCGAATTTTAATACTATGAGTACAAGTCACTTCAAAGATTATCTATTTTTAATTACCTGTAATCTATTTTTATAGTACTAGTAATTTACAAAATAACAAAACATAAGCACTTATAATTGTATTTGTTTACAATATAGACCAATTAATGCATTGCATGTATTTAGATTATATTTGTTGAGTTCTATTAGTAACTAGGTTAGACCTACATTATTGAACCAGAAATAAATAAACTTCAATCAATTACCTTACTGCTAATATAATTTGTATCTAAACAGGAACTATGAACTAAGTTGACTAACGAAATATAGGTCTGCAATGAAATATCTAGTTCAAAGTACTTGTTTCTTACAGACTGGTATAACAGGAAGCATATTTTGGTCATATAATGCAAATACTAACTGCTGGTTTAGTAGACTTATCTATACACTGGTAGACCCGTGCAACTTAAATACGTCTCCTGTTATCCGAAATGAGATGTTATACAGCGTGAAATAATTTGTTTACCATATCAAAGGTTAAAGTGACCTAATCTTAAAATATAGATTTAAGCTTCTGCACACTTTTTTGTAGAATCTTATTCCAATTATTTTTGCGAAACCTTAACTATGTACGCAGTGAACGCTTTGGTAGCTCTCCAAAAGGAATGATTTACCCCCTTTTACGCAACATTTTTAAATGAATACCCTTTTATCGGTCATGACAAATGCTATATAGTGTTAGCGTTCCCTACAGTTAATTAAAAATATTAAAATAATCAAACGATGACGAAGTGAACTATGTATTTTATAATTATCTCAAAAAAAATATCGATTTAAAATAAATTAATAAGTTGCGCGAGCTGCCATTGAGCAATTAAAATATTTTAGGAAAATGGATATCTGTGTATAATTTGACCTGACTTTGTTTTCAATAGAATACAGCTTTTCTCTAAATAGAGGTATCTAACGCCGATAGAATTGTTTAAATCTGAATAGTAGTTTTTTGAGATTAACTCAATCCAACAAACAAACTCTATAACATTATTAGGCATAGATATAAAATTTACTTGTTTTGACTGATTACTAACTTATCATTTTAGGCGCAGAGCCTAAATCGCTGTAGTTACTAACTTATCATTTTGGCAACAGATGCTTTTTATGTTTTAAACACACACTAAAACAAGATTTTAGGAAAATTCACGCACGATTGAGTAAAATGTAGAATGAATTAAGTTCGTCATTTTGCATGTTATAAAAATAAAATGAAAAATAAATAAGAGCAATACCGCAAGCGAAAGCTAGTTACCAGGTACAGCAAATAAAATTGGTTTAGTCTAGGTGTGAAATTAAGTCTGTACCGGTTAATAATATTATTATTACCATATTCGCTGAGGAATCATAATAAATATATTTAAATATGTGAATGTATATACTTATATAATATAATATATATAATTATATATATGTATGTAAATACTCATTATCAGTATCTATACACAATTTACTTGTATCTATTACATGAAGGTATAGAATGTAATCAAATTTATTTTTTCTATTTATTCCTAAGCACACATGACTTTGTTCTTACGTTTTTTGCTATCCTCTATTCACTTAATGTAAAGTTTTGCTGAATAAAAATTTGAGTTTCTCGTTAAAGTATTAGAATTTGAGTTAAATATTGTTTATAATATAGTATGGTTTATATTATAGAACAAATGAAGTGATATGAAATCAGAAAGCAAACCTCAGGCGATTTGAAATGTATTTATTATTGTCAACGTTTATTGCTTCCGATATATGAACTATTATTGTTTCCTAGAAATGTTCTTTTTGAGTAATGTCTAATTTAAAATCAATATGCAGACTCAATTATTATCTCATCATCATCACATTAACTACCTTTAACAGTTCAATGCTGGACGTGGACCTCTTCTAAAGGTTTCGGTAGTATATATTCAGTATATATATACAGATGGTTACATCGTCTTTCTAAAAGCCTATTTTGTACACCAAAATGTGATGAAAATTATATGAAAATAGTCACGTACATCGCTTTAGTAAAAATATAAGGACGCACTTGCACTTAAACTCAGCTTAAATCTTTTGAAACGTTTATCAAACAGAAATATTATTGCAAAGCATATTATACTTACTTTGATACTTGCGTGATGAAGGCATGAAGTTGATCTAATTGCTTTGCATTAACTGGTGATTTCACAATTAAAATGATTTCAGAATACAGCAACAGTTTAACAGTTTAATCTTTTTAATTTTATTGTTTTACTAGCTGAACCCCGCGGTGTTACCCGCTAGCCGCGGTTATTGTTGTACCGCGAGTAACGCCGTGGGACAAAGTTAGTCTTAAAAAAGTAGCCTAAGTTACTCCCCGGATCATCAGCTACATGCCAGTGAAAGTCCCGTCAAAATCGGTCCATCCGTTCCAGAGATTACCCGGAACAAACAGACAGACAGACAGACAAAAAAATTTTTAACTACATTTTTGGGCATATGTACCGTGTATACATACATATGCATTTAGTAAAAAGCGGTTATTTTAATATTACAAACACACACTCCAATTTTATTTATTTGTATAGATTTGGTTATTACATTACAGATGTTAAAGTACAAATTTATGGATTTGTATATACAATGCAATAGGTACGAAAGTTATCTTCGAAATGAAAATTAGTTTTGTTAATTTATTTATACAAGAACTGTATGCACAAAATGAAGAAATAGGAGAGGTCTATGTCCATCACTGGACTGATAAAGGGTATTTATGATGATGATAATGCACAAAGATGGCCTTAATGCCATAGGCATTTCTACCAGTCTACCTTTGGGTAGCGCGGAAACGAGTAAGTAGATATACTACACTTTGCTTAGAAATTTTAAAGTCAATCAAACTAAATAAGAATCACTAAAAATATAATTATTATAGTCACTGTCCTGTATAGCTTTGTACAAAACGTTAATAGGTCTCCAGCACTAATTAAACCGACCACCAAGAGGTCATTCGCCTCACTGATAGCAAGCTCAATTATATACGTGGTAGCGACACACGTCACGTAGACGCCACCTCGAAATACTTTTAGTGTCTGAAATTCGCAAGGTCAATTATAATTACTACAAGTGTACGCATACAGTCAGTTACTCCACCTCAACACTAATTGTATTCTATAAAACCAAACTTTATTTTTTTTACGTCAACGTACGTACTTGTTTCGAACAAACAATACATCAAAATGTTCTCTAAAGTAAGTGTCAAATTCCTGACTATATATAAAAAAAAAAAAATATTTTGTTCATGTAAGTTTTCTAAATCGCAATTGTAAGTCAAACGTGCTATCAAATTCTTAACCGGACTTAAAATATGTACTAGAATATGAGATCTAAGCAACTTTCAGAAACCATCTCATTCAGAAACGAATATTTTTTTTACTTTCTAGACTAGCTTTCGGTGCTCTCGTGGCTGCTGCCAGCGCCAGCCTGTATGGTCACGCAGTGTCTTCACAAAGCATCATCCGTCATGACCAACCTATTCACTACCTGCCCTAATTTCTCACTACTCTTCTTCCGTAGCTAACTATGCCAACCCTATTGCCCATTACGCAGCCCACGTAGCCCATTACGACGGTCATGATCCATACGTAAGTTTTTTTAATCCATACGTATTGCTTTATAATCTAATATTTTATTATTGTTAGTTGGACTAAACCAATAATGATATTATTTAAGGCTCATCCTAAATATAACTTTGCCTACTCCGTGGCCGACCCTCACACCGGTGACTACAAGTCTCAGCACGAGAACCACGACGGCGACTCTGTCCATGGCTACTACTCTCTGGCTCAACCCGACGGCTCCATCCGCAAGGTTGAATACAGCGCTGACGCCCTCAATGGGTAATCCACAATCCTTCTTCCATACAAATAAATGAAATTGGAGTGTCTGTTTGTAATATTAAAATAACCGCTTTTTACTATATGCATATGTATGTACACGGTACATATACAAAAAATGTGGTTAAAAAATGTTTTGTCTGTTTGTTTGTTCCGAGAAATCTCTGGAACGGCTGTACCGAATTTCACGGGACTTTCACTGGCATGTAGCTGATGTTTTAGGGAGGAACTTAGGCTACTTTTTTGTAGACTAACTTTGTCCCGCGGCGTTACTCGCGGTACAACAATAACCGCGGGTAACACCGCGGGGTTCAGCTAGTTTGAAATATAATACATACATACATGCCATTATCTGTTGCAAAATATTTACTTTAACTGTATTGATTACTTTTAGATTCAATGCCGTTGTACACAACTCTGCTCCCTCAATCCATCCCCAGAGCTACGCTCACGGTTACCATTACTGAATATCTACATAATAAATCTCTAAAATAAAAATGTATGGCTTTAATTTATATGTACTAAGTGCCAAGTAAGTCTTTGAATAAACTATTAAAGGTGACAATTACGTAAAACGAACATAAGGTACGAGTTACGAGAGCTGTATTTAAGGTTCTTAGAAAATAACGATACGATTTTCAACAACGGTACTTTATTCTTTATGCTAAGATCTCATAGTAAAATTGTTATTTATTCTATAGACTATTCTTCGGAAATATGCAATCCGAAAGTGTTTAACACTTGTTAGGATGTGCATTGGATATGTAATACTTATATAAAATTTCCCAAAATTAAAGCGGCAACTCGTTAGTTTAAGCCACAGGAATCTAAATAAGGTAATAGAAGTGCTATGTACGCGAAACTTGTCGCCGCGCAGGTGACTCGAACGCCAGCAGCGTGCCATATTACGCTGTTACCCTCAAACCCTTGTCTCGGCAAGTGCGGTTGTAAAATGGTGCTTTGAAGCATTACTCACTGCGCCAATTTGTTTACTACGTGTATTACACTATCAGGGGATACCATTCCATCGGTAAGTATTACAATTTGCGACTTTTTTTGTACTAACTACTATATTGCCTCTTGTGTTTGATGGTATATGGAGAGTGGTATTACAAAAAGAAATGTATTACGCAATGAATTCTAGTCTTTGATTTAAACATTTTAGTGGTACGGTCACAGAAAATCGCCGAGAGCTAGTGATGTGCCAAACAACATTAGGCACCTGTAGAGGCACTCAGAAAATCAAAATTTTTCATTAAAAGATAAGAATCAAACTTTATAAAATATTGTTTTTTTAATGGGAGTATATAATTTTATTTGTTTCTTTCGTTTTCAGATTCCCGCAGAATGCATCTACAGAAGATAAAGGGATATATGCTACGGGGAAAAAAAAATGTTCCCCACAACTTTTAGTCGGATTTTTTCGATTCATTTCACGGAAGATGTCTTCAATAAATCGACAAAACGACATAGGTACTCTGATAAAAACTGCAGTACCTACAGTTAAGTCATGGAAACTATTTAGTTATTAATTTATTTGTTCTTTCTAGCGCTACGGGAGCGGCATATTGAGGAGCGTAGTGAATAGGTACGGGCTCTGGTAGCCGATTAATTGATGATGTCAGCGATAGGGGGGTGGCCTGGTCGCAAAGTCACACCTGTCTCCTCAGTCTCCGAGGCGTAAATCCGAACGAATTTTTCAACCCGTCAACAAAAAAAAGAGCCACTGTGGATTTAGCCTTCTATCTTATTGCGTAACAAACTTCTAAGTATTGAATATATACATTATGGTGTCAAAAAAACAGTTTTGAGTGTAACTTTTTTTTTCTTTTCTTTTCACACAAGCTATATTTAAGGGTATTTATTACATACTTTTTCGAATTATCTCTTTTCGCTTATTTTTTGCGAATACTAGATTATATTAATGAAACACGTTAAGTTATTTTTGAAGTCAATTTAATAGCATTAAATATTGTTTTGTAATTTTTATTCTTATTTTTTAAACTAAAATGATTTTGTGAATAACAGTTAGTAATGGTAGCCATGCCCGTAGTTCTGAGGATGCACTGAGTGGCCGGAGTTGTGTACCACGGCATTGAATCTGGGAATAACAGAGCAGTCAGTGTGATTCAATATTTTGTAAGGAATGATTTCATACTCGTATTTTTGAAGAATGCTGCAGCTTACCCATTGTGAGCATCTGCCCTGTATTCGACCTTGCGGATAGTGCCATCAGGCTGCGCCAGAGAGTAGTAACCATGAACAGAGTCACCGTCGCGGCTCTCGTGCTGAGACTTGTGGTCACCGGTGTGAGGGTCAGCCACGGAGTAAAAGAAGTCGTATTTAGGGTGAGCCTGTAGTAATGACACATGTCTTAAATGTGCAAATATTTAGTATGATTTTAAAATGTGATAAAAGTAAGTTTATTCTTGAATAACTTACGTATGAGTCGTGACCGTCGTATTGAGCTGCAGGTGCCGCGTAGTGGGCAATAGGGGCAGCGTAGTGCGCTACGGGAGCGGCATATTGAGGAGCGTAGTGAATAGGTTGGTCGTGACGGATGATGCTCTGAGATGAGATGGCGTGACCGTGGCCGTGGCCATATAAGCTGGCGCTGGCAGCAGCCACGAGGGCGCCGAAAGCTACGATCTAGAAAATAAATAAGTGGTTAATACATATTTTAATAGCATTCATTATAATATAAGGCTGTCTTTAAGCTTGTTTTGTACATGCAAAATGAAGTATTCTCAGTTTATGAGCAATATTTTTTTAAAGTAATAATATATATATATATATATATACATATATACATATATAATAAATAAAAATAAATGACAAATATTAAAAAGGTAATCAATTCTATCTATTTATATTTTTCACCGGCATGATTGTATAGGCACTTACTTTGGAGAACATGTTGATATAATCTTTGTTAGATTTGGGTGTTGACTGTTGTTAATAAAATTTGTAGATGTTTTTATAGAAGCCAATTAGCAGTGGGGCGGCTAAATGTATTTTTGTGAATATTGTGTGTTGTAACTGTGACATCACAATTGAACCTTGTGAGTTTCATAAATTAGACTGAAGCGTAACGAGGTGCATAAGTGCAACTTGGGGTGAAGAGGTTGGCAATAGAATACCCTCAATAGTTCAAAAAGGTTAATAGTGAATGCATTGCTCTACAGACTAGTACTTTTTATCAATGTATCCAGAAAGCTTTTATCTATTGGTATGCGTTTTTAGTTTAAATTGCGTTATTTGTGTTTTTTCATCTCCGTAACTGAGACATTTTTCTCAGTAGGATTAATATGAAATATTGTGTGTGATTTGAGTCAATGTTAAACTTTATTAAATCATTCATCATCATCGTCACATTAAATATAGCATTTTATCGTTGTTTCATTACTTAATTATTATTACTTCATCTTGACATTAGTAACTCTAAATAAAATATCGCTTTAAAAGTACGTACAGTGCGGTGAGATATAAAAAGTCCGATGTTGCAAAGTAGATAATGCTAAATCTGTATAAACCCAATAGCTTAAATAAATTGTTCAAAACCTTTTATCTAACTTATCACCTCGTTCCAGACTTCTAGTACTCATCTTATCTTTGTCTCAAAATGTGACATGGGGCACCTAAGTAATTTAAAATCTATCTAAGTTTATTCAGACTCAATACCATTATTCATAAAAATCACCTATGTCATTTGTCATACGAGCTGTGATGAAATTCGCAGTGCTAGACGTTACGTACGTTACATAGCCCCATTTTTTTTTTATTTCAGTTTTTGTATCTGTTTATGATATTATGGCATAGCAATGCCAAATAAAGCTAGGCGTGTATTAGCTATGGAGCACCGAGATGAGTTCTAATCCCGTAATCTTATGATCTCAGATCAGTCAAAGGAAGTAATCCTATATACTCGTATAAATTTAAATCGATTAAATATACGTTGACAAATTTGTAACTTAGGTCTTAAGCACTAAGGTAAGCACACATTATGAAATCAAACATCTCTACAATTCCCACGCAGGCTGTGCAGCACTTTAAATTATTATCACATTTTGAATATATTTTTCTTTCATCATCAACATCTATTGTCACATACTTTTTGTGAGTAATTATATTTATGTCTTGTCTTTCTCTCTCCTTCTAAATTTGTATTTCAGTTTTATAGATTTTTTTCATAAAACTCTAAGGTTAACTGGCGGAAAATTTCATAAACAAAAACTTAATGAAGTTTCAATACTTTAAGCGGGGCGTGAAAAAGCATCTCACTAAGCCGCCATAGTGTGGGACGCCATACTGCACTGTTTGCTTTTGCAGTCAGTATGGTGGCTCCCACTGTTGGATTTTGCTTGAGCATACCATCAGGCTGAGCAGAGTCACTTTGGCAGGTAATCTATACATCTATACAAATAAATAAAATTGGAGTGTCTGTTTGTAATATTAAAATAACAGCTTTTTAATCAATGCATATGTATGTATACACGATACACATACCAAAAATGTAGTTAAAAAATTTTTTGTCTGTCTGTTTGTTCCGGGTAATCTCTGGAACGGCTGGACGGATTTTGACGGGACTTTCACTGGCAGGTAGCTGATGATCCAGGGAGTAACTTAGGCTAGTTTTTTAGACTAACTTTGTCGCGCGGCGTTACTCGCGGTACAGCAATAACCGCGGGTAGCACCACGGGGTTCAGCTAGTTTATAATAATAATAATAAATAAGTAAAAAATAACTTTTCCATACTATAAAATAACCTCAATATATCTTAATTTCTTTAAAAACTTAATAATTTTGAGGATCGAAAATCCCTTCCTTAAGTGATAATCCCTTTGATTGGGAATATACCTACATAATTATATACATAATATATCACCGTTAGGTCACTATGTACTTAGCCTTCAATATTTTTAACCGACTACGGCAAAGCCAAAGGAGGGTTATGATTTTGACAGGCTATGTTTATGCAGGGCTTTTTTGTGACTTTTTCTTTAGGGGCCGCTAATTATCAAAAGTCAAGAAAAACCCCTTCCCCCCTCAGTGCCCCTCACTAGTGACTTGTAAGGAATAAATCGAGGGTATGGTAAAAATGTTAAAATATTTCGATTAAAACGTGAACTTACATTTTCTTAAGTAACAATATGAAATATAAACTTTCTTTGTCAATATACTTTGCCTAAATAATTGCGAAAATACGGAAGAAAAAGTAATCTAAAAGTTTCATCATTCATAGCGTTTCACCGGTGAATACAAAACCGGAGGCCCAATGATGCAAAAGCATCTCAATAGGCCGCCATTGTATGGCATTGTATGGGTCACCATGCTGAATTGTTCTCACAATGAGTACGATGACCACTACTCTTGGGTTCTGCTCATGATTTCTATTAGGCAGAGTAGAGTCACTTTGCTATCGTCTGCATAGCAATGTATGCTGCCAAGGGCTAACTGTTGCTAAGGGTCATTGCGTGCGTTAGAAGATCACGGGTGGATCGTTTCGGTCTAGCGCCATATAGCCGATCATTTAGCAACGAGTGATCTTCCAGGTAGTGGACCAATTGCTTGTTGATGATCCGTTTGAGCACCATGCAGAAAGATGTGAAGACTAGAGGTCGCTAATTGGCCGGATCTGAACGGTCGCCTTTTTTGGGAATGGTTTGAACTTTCGCCTATCTTCAGGCCTCTGAAAGTGGTCAGGGACGGATAGGGACTTCTCTGTATGGAATATAATATTCCATACCGGCAGCCATGGAATCATTTATGGTGAATGCACTCTACAAAAGATTCCTGTCCTCAAAGCAGGTGGGTGGTCCGCGTGCCCCCACACCGTGTCCCGCGTGCACAAAAAAAGCCCTGTATGTATGTATGTATCATATGTATGTATTCATCTGTTCCCTCATAGCTCTTTAACTACTCATTAGTACTGGACAAATGAGGTGTCGTTAGAAGCGTCTTGATTGTTCGCTAATTATAGGCTACATAACATGTCACTGAATCTAATGTGGCGCTCTCTAGCCGACATAAAATACTGTATTAAAAATATTTTTTACATAAATATGTTGTATTTGGTATCATTGGAAAGGACGTTACTTGTATAATTCAAAAATACATTTGCATTTGCTCGTGTCTTTGTCCGTATTTATACGATAAGTGTGGTATTTCTATGGTATGCTTGTTTGTTCACTCATCCTTTCTAAACTACTAGTCAGAATAATACAAATGAGGTATCGTTAGAATCGTTGATCGTGCGCTGGTTATAAGTTATATGATGTGTCACTGAATATAACGTGGCGCCCTGTAGCCGACATAAAGTACTGTATTAAAAAAATAATTTTAGATAAATATGTCGTATTTGATATCATTGGAAAGAGCGTCAGTTGTATATTCAAGAAACATATATTATTTGCATTTGCTCATGACTTTGTCCAAATTTATTCGATAATTGAGATATTTCTGTGGTACCTATTTAAAATATACTTTGCAAAGAAATAAATATTATAGAGACACCAAATCATTTTAAATAAAAAAAAGTAAAACCTAAAACCCAACTACGACAAAAACGACGCTGAAAAAGCATGAAACAAGTTGCAAAAGCCGTAGTCACGCGTTAAAAGTGTTACGGGTTATGGTACATTACACTACATGGACTATGGCTTTTGAAACTTAGTAATGTACTATACCGCTTCTATTTTGCGGAGACTAGTTTAGATTAATGAAGAAGGTTAAGTTATTTTTTCAGTCAGTTTAATAGCATTAAATATTGATTTGTAATTTTTATACTTAATTCTTAAACTAAAACGATTTTGTAAATAATGCTTAATAATGGTAGCCATGCCCGTAGTTTTGAGGATGCACTGAGTGTCCGGAGTTGTGTACCACGGCATTGAATCTGGGAATAACAGAGCAGTCATTGTGATTCAATATTTTGTAAGAAATGATTTTAAACTCGTATTTTTAAAGAATGCTGCAACTTACCCATTGTGAGCATCTGCCCTGTATTCGACCTTGCGGATAGTGCCATCAGGCTGAGCCAGAGAGTAGTAACCATGAACAGAGTCACCATCGCGGCTCTCGTGCTGAGACTTGTGGTCACCGGTGTGAGGGTCAGCCACGGAGTAAGAGAAGTCGTATTTAGGGTGAGCCTGGAATAATAACACACGTCTTAAATGTGCAAATATTTAGTATGTATGTGTTTAGTACCCATAACACAAGCTCTGCTTAGCTTGGGACTAGATGGTGTTGTGTGTTAGATGTCCGAAATATTTATTTATTTATTATGATTTTAAAGTAAGTTTATTTTTGAAGAACTTACGTATGAGTCGTGTCCGTCGTAGTGCGCTACGGGAGCAGCATAATGGGAGATTTGAGGAGCGTAGTGAATAGGTTGGTCGTGACGGATGATGCTTTGAGATGAGATGGCGTGACCGTGGCCGTGACCATATAAGCTGGCGCTGGCAGCAGCCACAAGAGCGCCGAAAGCTACGATCTAGGAAAATAAATTAGTAATTAATACATAGTTTAATAGCATTCGTTATAATTTAAGGCTGTCTTTAAACTTGTTTTGTACGCAAAATGAACTTTGAGTTTATGAGCAATATTTCAATATAAATGACAAATATTGAAAAGGTAATCAGTTCTATCTATAAAATTTTTCACCGGTATGATTGTATAGGCACTTACTTTGGAGAACATGTTGATGTAATCTTTGTCAGATTTGGGTGTTGACTGTTGTTGATAAAATTTGTGGATGTTTTTATAGAAGCCAATTGGCAGTGGGGCGGCTAAATGTAATTTCGTGAATATTGTGTGTTGTAACTGTAACATCAGAATAGAACCTTGTGAGTTTTATAAACTAGACTGAAGCGTAACGAGGTGCATAAGTGCAACGTGGGTGAAGAGGTTGGCAATAGAATACCCTCACTAGTTCAGAGAGGTCACAGTGAATGCATTGCTCTACTGACTAGTACTTTTTATCAATGTATCAAGAAAGCTTTTATCTATTGGTATGCGTTTTTACTTCAAATTGCGTTATTTGTGTTTTTTCATCACCGTGACTTATTTATTTATTTATTTATTTTATACATCATGCACTTTAGGTGCATTGGCGGACTTAATGCCTAAGGCATTCTCTACCAGTCAACCATCGGTGATGCAGAGAATTCAAGAGGTAGGTGCATTTTATATAAAAACAAAATGTATTAAAGTAAACAGATCCAGCAATATATCAAATCCAAATAGTATATAAAAGCTAATCATACATACAAAAAATAATACATACTATACATACATCTAAATAAACTTACATAGATACATACATACGCGAATAGGTGTAATAGGAATAATAGATACAATTATGTAGATGTTGATTCTGCAAATTTTTTCATAAGATACTCTTTTACTTTTATCTTAAAAGAAAAAGTATTGGTGGCCATCCTGATTTCGACAGGGAGCTTATTCCAAAGTAGAACGGACTGAACAACGAAAGATGAGCCAACAAACTCAGACGTATGGGAGGGACAACGTAGAAGGAGATTATTAGTGGACCGAAGGTTTCTGTTGTGGTTGCTGCAAAGAAAGTGGAAGAAGGAAGTTAAATAGTTTGGTGAAGATGGGTTATTTAAAATTGAGTACAAGAAGGTGAGAGCTCGTTGTTCTCGTCGTAAGCGAATAGGTAACCAATTGAGTTGCAAACGGAAAAGGGAAATGTGATCATATTTACGAAGATTGAAAACGAATCGAATGCAGTTATTAAGAAGACGGTCTAGTTTATCGAGAAGATCTGCATTCAGGTCATAACAGCACACGTCACCATAGTCGATTATGGGAAGGATAAGAGTTTGCACAAGCATAGTCTTAGTTTTGGGAGGCAGAAAATTTCTCAAGCGATAAAGCGCCCGTAGAGTACCGGTAACTCTCTGGCACTGGTTTGTGACATGCCCACGCCAACTTAATGTGCAATCTAGGCGTAAGCCAAGATCTCTTACAGACTCGCAAACAGGTATAGTCGTCCCATTAAAAATTATAGCCGGAAGAGTTTCAGTGACTATCCTGCTCATCAGTCGACGACTTCCAACTATAATGGCTTGACATTTTGATGGATTTACTGTCAAGCCGAACCTTTTTGACCATATATTGATCGATTGCAGATCGCTGTTAACCTTATCTACTGCTAGCGAAATATCCTCAGGCTTAGCCTGCGAATAAAGCTGGAGATCATCGGCATACAGATGATACGCACAATGAAGTTTCAGGGTTAGGACATTAATGACTTAGACATTTTTCTCAGTGGGATTAATATGAAATATTGTGTTTGACATGAGTCAATGTTGAATTTAAATCAAAATGTAGCCTTTTATCGTTGTTTCATTAGTTAATTATTATTATTTCATCTTGACATTCAGTGACTAAAGAAAATATCGCTATAAAAGTATGTACATTGGGGTGAGATATAAAAAGGCCGATGTTGCAAAATAGATAATGCTAAATCTGTATAAACCTATTAGCTTAACGGAATAATTAAAAACTATTTATCTAACTTATCACCTCATTTGAGACTCAATGTCCTCACCTTATCTTTGTGCCAAAATATGACAAGGGGCACCTAAGAACTTTAAATCTATCTAAGTTTACTCAGACTCAAAACCATTATTCATAAAAATTACCTATGTCATTTGTCATACGGGCTGTGATGAAATTCGCAGTACTAGACATTTTGCTATTCAAGCCATAGCCCTATTTTTTTCATTTTAGTTTTTTTTTATCTTTTTATCTATTCATGATATTATTACTATTACATAGCAATGCTAAATAAAACAAGGCTATGGATGGAATAAGCTATGGAGAACCGAAATGAGTTTTAATCCCGTAATCTAGTGATCTCAGATCAGTCAACGTAAGTAGTCTTATATACTCGTATAAATTTAAATCGATTAAATATACATTGACAAATTTGTAACTTAATTCTTAAGGACTAAGGTAAGCACAAATTATGAAATCAAACATCTCTAGAACTTCCCACGCAGGCTGTGCACCATGTTAAATTAATATCATATTTTGAATATATTTTTATTTTATTTTAGTTTCAATACATTCCGACACATCTTTTAAATTTAATTAAACTGCTTCGTTGGTCTGGCGGTTGAAGTATGCGACTGCCGATCGAGAGTTCTCGGGTTGGAATCCCGGGTCGGAACAAAGACTGTTATTGAGTTTTCTGATTATAGAAATGCTTAGTAACAGCTCGGAGTTTGAAAGTTTAAGTCTGAACCCCAATGCTTCGGAGAGCACGTAAACCTGCCGATTCTGTGCCTTAACTCCCCGGTCACATCGGATAACCGTTCTATCGAATTCTGATAGTTAGGTTACAGAAAGTGCACCTGTGTTTGCGCACAATGATAACTCGCAGGAGTAGTTGGCTAGTCTCCGATAGGACTGGCAACCGTGGCCGTAATTGTATTTTATTTATAAATTAATTATTTCTAAAGTTACAATTTGTAACGTTGCACGGTTCAGGCAACAAAATTGGGCAATTGACCGTATTAGTCTGGAACATCTATAGTCACATAGTTTTTGTGTGTAATTATGTTCATGTCTTGTCTTTTCTCTCTTCCTTTACATTTATATTTCATTTTAATATTTTTTTCCTAATTCATCAACAACCCATAACGCCCCACTGCTGACCAAGTACGGGTTGGGGACTGGCAAGACAACGTTGTGGTTACGTAATCTTATCGTTGGATGTTTTTAAGCCCCCCAAAAACTTCCAACTAAGCTTCACGACTGTTATCCTACAATAACAACCGGGATGACTGCTTAACGTGACCTCCGAATCAAAGGTTTTTCCGTATTACTCTAAGATTAACGGACTGACAAATCATTAGGCATTAAGTTCACAACAACTGCATGAAGTTGAAGAAAATAAGTGAAAATAACTGTTCCATACTATATACCTAATATACCATAATCTCGATGCATCTTGATTTCTTTAAAAACCCAAAAGTTTGAGGATCGAAAATCGAATCGGATCGAGATAATGCCTTTGATTGGGAATACACTGATATATAATTATATTATGCACCTTTAGGTCACTATGAACTTAGCCTTCTATCTTTTTGCATAGCGAAGTTGCAAGTACATATTGATATATTCACCTGTGGCTATTTCCTTTTGCTTGTGTTTTGCGAAGACTAGATAAGATTAATAAAACGGGTTAGGTTATTTTTTGAAGTCAGTTTAATATCATTAAATATTGTTTTGTAATTTTGATACTTAAGATTTATACTAAAATGGTTTTGTGGGTGACGCTTAATAATGGTAGCCATGCCCGTAGTTCTGAGGATGCACTGAGTGACCGGAGTTGTGTACCACGGCGTTGAATCTGGGAATAACAGAGCTGTTATAATCTATACATCTATACAAATAAATAAAATTGGAGTGTCTGTTTGTAATATTAAAATAACCGCTTTTTACTAAATGCATATGTATGTATACACGATACATATACCAAAAATGTAGCTAAAAAAATTTTTGTCTGTCTGTCTGTCTGTTTGTTCCGGGTAATCTCTGGAACGGCTGGACGGATTTTGACGGGACTTTCACTGGAAGGTAGCTGATGATCCAGGGAGTAACTTAGGCTACTTTTTTTAGACTAACTTTGTCCCGCGGTTTTACTCGCGGTACAACAATAACCGCGGGTAACACCGCGGGGTTCAGCTAGTATTTCAATATTTTTGGAATAATGTTATATTCCTATTTTAAACGAATGCTGCAGCTTACCCGTTGTGAGCATCTGCCCTGTATTCGACCTTGCGGATAGTGCCATCAGGCTGAGCCAGAGAGTAGTAACCATGAACAGAGTCACCGTCGCGGCTCTCGTGCTGAGACTTGTGGTCACCGGTGTGAGGGTCGGCCACGGAGTAAGAGAAGTCGTATTTAGGGTGAGCCTGGAATAATGACACATGTGTTAAATGTGCAAATATTTAGCATGATTTTAAAGTGAGTTTAGTAGTGAATAACTTACGTATGAGTCGTGACCGTCGTAGTGAGCTGCAGGTGCCGCGTAATGGGCAATAGGGGCAGCGTAGTGCGCTACGGGAGCGGCATATTGAGGAGCGTAGTGAATAGGTTGGTCATGACGGATGATGCTCTGAGATGAGATGGCGTGACCGTGGCCGTGACCATATAAGCTGGCGCTGGCAGCAGCCACGAGGGCGCCGAAAGCTACGATCTAGAAAATAAATGAGTAGTTAATACATATTTTAATAGCATTCGTTATAATTTAAGGCTGTCTTTAAGCTTGTTTTGTACATGCAAAATGAGGTATTCTCAGTTTGTGAGCAATATTTTTTTAAAGTAATATAAATGACAAATATTGAAAAGGTAATCAATTCTATCTATTTATATTTTTCACCGGCATGATTGTATAGGCACTTACTTTGGAGAACATGTTGATATAATCTTTGTTAGATTTGGGTGTTGACTGTTGTTTATAAAATTTGTAGATGTTTTTATAGAAGCCAATTAGCAGTGGGGCGGTTAAATGTATTTTCGTGACTGTTGTGTGTTGTAACTGTGACATCACAATTGAACCTTGTGAGTTTCATAAACTAGACTGAAGCGTAACGAGGTGCATAAGTGCAACGTGGGGTGAAGAGGTTGGCAATAGAATACCCTCACTAGTTCAGAAAGGTTAATAGTAAATGCATTGCTCTACAGACTAGTACTTTTTATCAATGTATCCAGGAAGCTTTTATCTATTGGTATGCATTTTTAGTTTAAATTGCGTTATTTGTGTTTTTTTATCTCCGTAACTGAGACATTTTTCTCAGTAGGATTAATATGAAATATTGTGTGTGATTTGAGTCAATGTTGAACTTTATTAAATCATTTATCATCATCACATTAAATGTAGCCTTTTATCGTTGTTTCATTGGTTAATTATTATTATTTCATCTTGACATTCAGTGATTAAAAAAAACATCGCTTTAAAAGTACGTACAGTGCGGTGAGATATAAAAGGTCCGATGTTGCAAAGTAGATAATGCTAAATCTGTATAAACCCAAAAGCTTAAATAAATTGTTCAAAACCATTTATCTAACTTATCACCTCGTTCGAGACTCCTAGTACTCACCTTGTCTTTGTGTCAAAATTTAACAAGGGGCACCTAAGTAATTTAAAATCTATCCAAGTTTACTCAGACTCAAAACCATTATTCATAAAAATCACCTATGTCATTTTTCATACGGGCTGTGATGAAATTCGCAGTGCTAGACGTTACGTACGTTTAATTTTTATTTCAGTTTTTATATCTGTTTATGATATTATGATATAGCAATGCTAAATAAAGCTAGGCCTGTATTAGCTATTGAGCACCGAGATGAGTTTTAATCCCGTAATCTTATGATCTCAGATCAGTCAAAGGAAGTAATCCTATATACTCGTATAAATTTAAATCAATTAAATATACATTGAAAAATTTGTAACTTAGGTCTTAAACATATGAAATCAAACATCTCTACAATTTCCCACGCAGGCTATGCAGCACTTTAAATTATTATCACATTTTGAATTTATTTTTATTTTATTCTAGTTTCAATACATATGAAATCATCTGACATGATCTTTTATATTTAATTGAATTGCTTCGTTGGTATAGCGGTTGAAGTATGCGACTGCCGATCAATAAGTCTCGGGTTCGAATCACGGGTCGGACAAAAAAGTGTTATTGACATCTGTGTGCTGTGCTGTTATTAATAACAGCTCGGAGTTTGGAAGTTGGGGTCTGAACCCCCATTGTTTAATTTCTGGGCGGTATTCAAAACTCGTCTGTATATTAATTAGTTTACCAGATACTAGGTGACAATAACAAACACTGAAACTAATTCAATCCAAATTATGGTCTGCCCAAATATTTCGACTGTTCTCGACCAATCTAGATCTAGTAGTGAGATGATATTTTAACCTTCAAAACATGACAACTCAGTGTTGCCACTGCAATCAACAATTGCGTTCAGTTTCGAACACCCATGCCTAGGAGAGCACGTAAAGCTGTCGATCCTGCGTCTTATCTCTCTCTCCCCGGCCGCGTCGAATAGCTGTCCTATTGGATTATGAGAGTTAAGTTACAAAAAGTGATATCTCCTGCGTAGTTGACTGGTGTCCCTTGAGACTAGCGGCTGGCGCCGTAATCGTATTAGATTTATAAGTAAATTCTTTGTAAAGTTACAATTTGTAACGTTGCAAGGTTTAAGCAACAAAATTTGGCAATTGACCATATTAGTCCATAACATCTATTGTCACATAGTTTTTGTGAGTAATTATATTTATGTCTTGTCTTTTCCCTCTCCCTCTATATTTACATTTCTTTTTTTTTTCATAAAACTCTATGGTTAACTGGCGGACAATGCATTAGGCATTAAGTTCATAAACAAAAACTTCATGAAGTTTTAATAAATAAGTAAAAAATAACTTTTCCATACTATAACATAACCTCAATATATCTTAATTTCTTTGAAAAATCTAAAATTTTGAGTATCGAAAAGCCTTTAGGTGAGATAATCCCTTTCATTGGGAATATACCTACATAATTATATACATAACTAGCTGTCCCGGCAAACGTCGTTTTGCCATAATTTTTTTTTAAGGATGGGTGACCCTTACCATTTAGGGGAATGAAAAATAGATGTTGGCCGATTCTCAGACCTACTCAATATGCTCACAAAATTTCATGAGAATCGGTCAGTAGCCTATGTGTTATTCTGATGTATAAGCTATATTACTTTAAAGTTTCATCCAAATCCGTTCAGTAGTTTATGCGTGAAAGAGTAACAAACATCCAAACATCCATCCATCCTTACAAACTTTCGCATTTATAATATTAGTAGGATTTATAATATTAGTAGGATATATCACCTTTACTTGTAGTCGGGTAAAAATATAGAAGGCTAAGGTCACTATGAACTTAGCCTTTTATATTTTTACCCGACTACGGCAAAGCCAAAGGAGGGTTATGATTTTGACGGGCTATGTATGTATTTATGTATGTTCATCTGTTGCTTCATAGCTCCTTAACTACTCATTAGAACCAAACGAGGCGTCGTTAGAAGCGTCTTGATTGTCCGCTGGTCGTAGGCTATATAACGTGTCACTGAATCTAATGTGGTGCCCTCTAGCCGACAGAAAGTACTGTATTAAAATATACATTTTAGATAAATATGTTGTGTTTGATATCATTGGAAAGGGCGTTACTTTTACATTTCAAAAAACATATATTATTTGCATTTGCTCGTGACTTTGTCCATAATTATTCGAAAATTGTGATATTTCTATGGTACCTATTCAAAATATACTTTGCAAAGAAATTAATATTATAGAGGCACCGAATCATTTTAAATAAAAAAAGTAAAAACTAAAGCCCAATTACGTCAAAAAACGACGCTGAAAAAGCATGAAACAGGTTTCCCGTGAAAGCCGTACGTCACGCGTTGTTAAAGTGTAATGGACTATGTTACATTAAACTACATGGACTACGGCTTTTGAAACTCACTAATGTACCATACCGCTTCTATTTTGCGAAGACTGGTTTAGATTAATGAAACAGATTAAGTTATTTTTGCAGTCAGTTTAATAGCATTAAATATTGTTTTGTAATTTTTATACTTAATTCTTAAACTAAAATGATTTTGTGAATAATGCTTAATAATGGTAGCCATGCCCGTAGTTCTGAGGATGCACTGAGTGTCCGGAGTTGTGTACCACGGCATTGAATCTGGGAATAACAGAGCAGTCAGTGTAATTCAATATTTTGTAAGGAATGATTTCATACTCGTATTTTTAAATAATGCTGCAGCTTACCCATTGTGAGCATCTGCCCTGTATTCGACCTTGCGGATAGTGCCATCAGGCTGAGCCAGAGAGTAGTAACCATGAACAGAGTCACCGTCGCGGCTCTCGTGCTGAGACTTGTGGTCACCGGTGTGAGGGTCAGCCACGGAGTAAGAGAAGTCGTATTTAGGGTGAGCCTGGAATAATGACACATGTCTTAAATGTGCAAATATTTAGTATGATTTTAAAGTAAGTTTATTTTTGAAGAACTTACGTATGAGTCGTGACCGTCGTAGTGAGCTGCAGGTGCGGCGTAATGGGCAATAGGGGCAGCGTAGTGCGCTACGGGAGCGGCATATTGAGGAGCGTAGTGAATAGGTTGGTCGTGACGGATGATGCTCTGAGATGAGATGGCGTGACCGTGGCCGTGACCATATAAGCTGGCGCTGGCAGCAGCCACGAGAGCGCCGAAAGCTACGATCTAGGAAAATAAATTAGTAATTAATACATATTTTAATAGCATTCGTTATAATTTAAGGCCGTCTTTAAGCTTGTTTTGTACATGCAAAATGAAGTATTCTCAGTTTATGAGCAATAGTTTCTTAAAGTAATATAAATGAAAAATATTGAAAAGGTAATCAATTCTATCTATTTGTATTTTTCACCGGCATGATTGTATAGGCACTTACTTTGGAGAACATGTTGATATAATCTTTGTTAGATTTGGGTGTTGACTGTTGTTTATAAAATTTGTAGATGTTTTTATAGAAGCCAATTAGCAGTGGGGCGGCTAAATGTATTTTCGTGAATATTGTGTATTGTAACTGTGACATCACAATTGAACCTTGTGAGTTTCATAAACTAGACTGAAGCTTAACGAGGTGCATGAGTGCAGCGTGGGGTGAAGAGGTTGGTAATAGAGTATCCTCACTAGTTCAGAGAGGTTCATAGTGAATGCATTGCTCTACTGACTAGTACTTTTTATCAAATGAATCCAGGAAGCTATTATCGTATTGGTATGCATTTTTAGTTTAAATTGCGTTATTTGTGTTTTTTCATCTCCATAACTTAGACATTTTTCTCAGTGGGTTTAATATGAAATGTTGTTTGTGATGTGAGTAGATGTTTAACTTTATTAAATCAAACTTTAGCCTTTTATCGTTGTTTCATTAGTTAATTATTATTATTTCATCTTGACATTCAGTGATTAAATAAAACATCGCTATAAAAGTATGTACATTGTGGTGAGATATAAAAAGGCCGAAGTTGCAAAATAGATAATGCTAAATCTGTATAAACCTATTAGCTTAACGGAATAATTAAAAACTATTTATCTAACTTATCACCTCATTTGAGACTCAATGTCCTCACCTTATCTTTGTGCCAAAATATGACAAGGGGCACCTAAGAACTTTAAATCTATCTAAGTTTACTCAAACTCAAAACCATTATCCATAAAAATTACCTATGTCATTTGTCATACGGGCTGTGATGAAATTCGCATTACTAGACATTTTGCTATTCAAGCCAAAGCCCTATTTTTTTCATTTTAGTTTTTTTTATCTTTTTATCTATTCATGATATTATTACTATTACATAGCAATGCTAAATAAAACAAGGCTATGGATGGAATAAGCTATGGAGAACCGAAATGAGTTTTAATCCCGTAATCTAATGATCTCAGATCAGTCAACGTAAGTAGTCTTATATACTCGTATAAATTTAAATCGATTAAATATACATTGACAAATTTGTAACTTAATTCTTAAGCACTAAGGTAAGCACAAATTATGAAATCGAACATCTCTAGAACTTCCCACGCAGGCTGTGCACCATGTTAAATTAATATCATATTTTGAATATATTTTCATTTTATTTTAGTTTCAATACATTCCGACACATCTTTCAAATTTAATTAAACTGCTTCTTTGGTCTAGCGGTTGAAGTATGCGACTGCCGATCGAGAGTTCTCGGGTTCGAATCCTGGGTCGGAACAAAGACTTATTGAGTTTTCTGATTATAGAAATGCTTAATAACAGCTCGGAGTTTGAAAGTTTAAGTCTGAACCCCAATGCCTCGGAGAGCTCGTAAACCTGTCGATCCTGTGCCTAATCTCCCCAGTCACATCGGATAACCGTTCTATCGAATTCTGATAGTTAGGTTACAGAAAGTGCACATGTGTTTGCGCACAATGATATCTCCTGCGTAGTTGGCTGGTCTCCGATAGGACTTGCAACCGTGGCCGTAATGGTATTTGATTTATAAATTAATAATTTGTAAAGTTACAATTTGTACCGTTGCACGGTTTAGGCAATAAAATTGGGCAATTGACCGTATTAGTCTAGAACATCTATAGTCACATAGTTTTTGTGTGTAATTACGTTATGTCTTCTATTTTCTCTCTTCCCTTACCTTTATATTTCATTTTAATATTTTTTTTCCATGTTCATCAACAACCCATAACGCCCCATTGCTGGCCAAGTACGGGTTGGGGACTGGTAAGACAACGTTGTGGTTACGTAACCTATAGTTGGATGTTTTTAAGCCCCCCAAAGACTTTCAACTAAGCTTCACGACTGTTTATCGTAGGATAAACGGTCGTGAAGCTTAGTTGGACCGGGACGACTGCTTAACGTGACCTCCAAATCACAGGTGTTTCCGTTTTAGTCTAAGATTAACTGACTGACAAATCATTAGGCATTAAGTTCACAACAACTGCATGAAGTTTTAAAAAATAAGTAAAAATAACTGTTCCATACTAAAACATTACCTCGATGTATCTTGATTTCTTTAAAAACCCAAAAGTTTGAGGATCGAAAATCGAATCGGATCGAGATAATGCCTTTGATTGGGAATACACTGATGTAATTATATTATACACCTTTAGGTCACTATGAACTTAGCCTTCTATCTTTTTGCATAGTGAAGTTGCAAGTACATATTGATATATTCACTTGTGGCTATTTCCTTCTGCTTGTGTTTTGCGAAGACTAGACAAGGTTAATAAAACGAGTTAAGTTATTTTTTGAAGTCAGTTTAATAGCATTAAATATTGTATTGTAATTTTGATACTTAAGATTTATACTAAAATGGTTTTGTGGGTGACGCTTAATAATGGTAGCCATGCCCGTAGTTCTGAGGATGCACTGAGTGACCGGAGTTGTGTACCACGGCGTTGAATCTGGGAATAACAGAGCTGTTATAATCTATACATCTATACAAATAAATAAAATTGGAGTGTCTGTTTGTAATATTAAAATAACCGCTTTTTACTAAATGCATATGTATGTATACACGATACATATACCAAAAATGTAGCTAAAAAATTTTTGTCTGTCTGTCTGTCTGTCTGTTTGTTCCGGGTAATCTCTGGAACGGCTGGACGGATTTTGACGGGACTTTCACTGGAAGGTAGATGATCCAGGGAGTAACTTAGGCTACTTTTTTTAGACTAACTTTGTCCCGCGGCTTTACTCGCGGTACAACATTAACCGCGGGTAACACCGCGGGGTTCAGCTAGTATTTCAATATTTTTGGAATAATGTTATATTCGTATTTTAAACGAATGCTGCAGCTTACCCGTTGTGAGCATCTGCCCTGTATTCGACCTTGCGGATAGTGCCATCAGGCTGAGCCAGAGAGTAGTAACCATGAACAGAGTCACCGTCGCGGCTCTCGTGCTGAGACTTGTGGTCACCAGTGTGAGGGTCAGCCACGGAGTAAGAGAAGTCGTATTTAGGGTGAGCCTGGAATAATGACACATGTGTTAAATGTGCAAACATTTTGTATGATTTTAAAGTAAGATTATTTTTGAAGAACTTACGTATGAGTCGTGACCGTCGTAGTGAGCTGCAGGTGCGGCGTAATGGGCAATAGAGGCAGCGTAGTGCGCTACGGGAGCGGCATATTGAGGAGCGTAGTGAATAGGTTGGTCGTGACGGATGATGCTCTGAGATGAGATGGCGTGACCGTGGCCGTGACCATATAAGCTGGCGCTGGCAGCAGCCACGAGAGCGCCGAAAGCTACGATCTAGAAAAAGAAATAATTAATTAATACATATTTTAATAGCATTCGTTATAATTTAAGGCTGTCTTAAAGTTTATTTTGTACACACTTAGAGTTTGTAAGCAATATTTGAAAAGTAAAATAAAAGACAAATATTTACAAATATTAAAGAAATTTGAGAATACAATCAGTTCTATCTATTACAAGTACTTACTTTGGAGAACATGTTGATGTATTCTTTGTTAGATTTGAGTGTTGATTGTTGTTGATAAAGTTTGTGGATGTTTTTATAGAAGCCAATTATCAGTGGGGCGGCTAAATATATTTTCGTGAATGTTGTGTGTTGTAACTGTGACATCACAATTTCACCTTGTGAGTTTCATTACCTAGACTAAAGTGTTACGAGGTGCATAAGTGCAACGTGGGGTGAAAACACTTGCTCTAGAGTACTCTCAATAGTTCCGAGAGGTTCATAATGAATGCATCGCTCCACTATCTAGTGCTTATTTTCAAGGTATCCTATAATATTTCCAATACTGGTTTAAATTGTGGTATTTATGTATTTTTAATCTACAAAACTAAACTTGTACATATTTCTCAGAGGAATCAATTACTTCTTTTTGGTATTACTATAAAATGTATTTTTGATATCAGTAAATGTTTAGTTTTATAACATTAAAAGAGGAGTATTTTAGCCAAAAGGAAGGGTAATGTTTTTGGTACTACCTATGATTGTACGTTCTACCGTAACGTCAAAACTGCTAAGCAGATTTTGATGAATGAGATGTTAATAGATTCGTAATAATGGATCGGGTGACATAAATTTTATCAAAAGTTTTTATGTAGTCGGATTATAGTTCTTAAACTTATTCTTGTTATCATTCGATTATTTTATATTTCACTTTATATTTTTATTTTATATATCTTGATATTTTACGGACCAAACTAAATGTCGTCATAAAAGTATGTACATTGTTGTATGACATAAAAAATCCGATGTTGTTAATTAAGTATAAAATATAAAAGTTAATAAGCCTAACAGTGTTAAGAAACAGCAGAAAATCATTTACAAGAGTAACAGTGCTGGGCGTGTTGTTGTTGGTTTAGTTCCAATTTAGTCCCAACAAAGAGTGCATCTGTGTATGCGCACAATCCTGCGTAGTTGACTGGTCTCCGTTGAGACTGGCAACCGTGGTCGTTATCGGCAGGAGAATTTCAATTCTAAGTAAACTAACTTTTACACGCGGCTTCGCTCACGCAGACTTTCATCCCCTGATTTACCCCCTTAGAGGTGGAATATATACATATATACAGATAAGTAAAATTTTAGTTTTTATTTCATTCGTCTCCACAATTGTCTTTTGTTACGATCAGTAAATGTTACTTTATTAATAAATATTTCGTAAGCATTATTTTATAAATGTTAAATTTCAAAGTGGCATAACATTGGGCCGGTGATCGCCAATTAAATTAAAATGCCAGCTAAAATTCTTTGTCAAGTTACAATTTGTAACATTGCACGGGTTCAGCAACAAAACTGGGCAATTGACCGTATTAGTCCAAAACACCTGTTGTCATACAGTCTTTGTTTTGAGATGTAAAACTATTTTTACCCGACTGCGAAAAAAGCAGGGTTATGTTTTTCGAATGTATGTATGTATATTTCTTTGGCACGCCCTAGAGCCTAAACGGTTTGTCGTATTTTTATGTGAGTGGTGTCAATAGATTTGGCTTAGTCGCGAGAGTGACACTGGGTACATTAAAAAAAAAATGTGCACCTAAAAGTAAAAATCTCAAAAAATATTATGTTTTCAAAATACATTGAGTTGAATATCAAAATAAAGATTGTTTTACGGTGATAACGAATATAATATATATATATTATTTAAAAAACACTGAATTTAATAAAGATGACAAATATTGACGCAGTCGGGTTTTTTATTTTCAATAAATTTAATTCAAATTCAAATTCAAAATCATTTATTCAATTAAGACACTAAGTGACATTTATGAACGTTAAATTGAAACTGTAGTTAAGAATCATAGATCGACACAAACAGACGCCACAGCATGTGCTGTATTGTCGAGGTAAATTAGGTGAAAACACCAAAATCTACTGCCTGCCTGTGTCGATCTATAACTTCCAGTTTCCAAAATGCGTAGAGCCTCATGCTCAGCTGCTCAGCCTCTTTACTTGTTAGCATATTATTACGACGCCTAACCATTCTTATAAACATATTAATCTTTGAAATACATCCAATATTCATCCAGCAGTCTGTTGTTTTGCTCATATCTAATTTAATCCTTTTGGACTAAGAGCCACTGTTTGGCAGACTTACGGTAAAGTAGCAAAGTCCATATTAATGCAAGATATAGTATTTGACCTGCTGTAGGTGAAATGGGGATTCAGAATTCCCAACAAGGGTTCCTTTGGGCGTGACCAGAAATCAAAAGCCATGAAAATTACGCAAATTTAGGCTATTTTAGCAGGGCTGAAAGTTCTATATGTTATTTATATTATTTTAACATGCACATATTTGAAAAGGCAGACATAGGTCTGTTACAACATCCAGGCAGAAAACATAATACTTTCTCAGTCGCGCTACTGAACGCGTACGATTTCAGTTCTTTCACTGGGAATTTGTGTTTCAGCAAAGCTGCAATTTACACAAGTTATTTATATTATCATTAAATATACATATTATAAAAACCAGACAGATCGGTTATAACATGCAGGCACTGGGAATGAATGTTTCAGCAAAGATACAATTTATGTATTATGTTATATGTGTATAAAGAAAACCCTTAATTTTTAGGATTTTGATTGGGGATATTCATAATGATATTAGGTATATCCTCTAGGCCACTGTGAACAGTTTTGAATGTAGCTATTTCTTTTCGCTTGTTTTTTTGCAAAGACTGGATTAATGGGAAGTCAGTGACCTCAAATATACCGACCAATAGTTAAACCATAGAATTTAGTTCGTCCTCAGGGTTGCGGAGGTCAGATGCCAATTACTCCGTGGAAAGACTGATATTCTAGAAAACCGGTTAAATAAGTAGCCGACCCAAATAATCTTGGGAATAATAAAGGCCAGGAAGATTACTGAATTAGATTAATGAAACAGGTTATCTTATTTTTGAAGTCAGTTTAATATAATTAAATATTGTTTTGTATTTTTGATTTACACTAAAATGATTTTGTGAATGATGCTTAGTAATGGTAACCATGACCGTAGTTCTGAGGATGCACTGCGTGACCGGAGTTGTGTACCACGGCGTTGAATCTGGGAATAACAGAGCAGTTAGTATGTTACAATATTTTGTAAGGAATTACTTAGACTCTTATTTTAAAAGAATGATGCAGCTTACCCGCTGTGAGCATCTGCCCTGTATTCGACCTTGCGGATAGTGCCATCAGGCTGAGCCAGAGAGTAGTAACCATGAACAGAGTCACCGTCGCGGCTCTCGTGCTGAGACTTGTGGTCACCGGTGTGAGGGTCGGCCACGGAGTAAGAAAAGTCGTATTTAGGGTGAGCCTGGAATGATACACATAAATTTATTACGTCTTCAATGTGAAGGTAATGTGTATGATTTTAAAGTGAGTTTATTATTGAATAACTTACGTATGAGTCGTGACCGTCGTAGTGAGCTGCAGGTGCCGCGTAATGGGCAATAGGGGCAGCGTAGTGCGCTACGGGAGCGGCATATTGAGGAGCGTAGTGAATAGGTTGGTCGTGACGAATAATGCTTTGAGATGACACGGCGTGACCGTGACCGTGACCGTACAGGCTGGCGCTGGCTGCAGCCACGAGAGCACCGAAAGTTACGATCTAGAAAAGTAAGTTAGTTTATTATTGGGTCTTCAAACAAATAACAACCAGACAAAATCATTTAAATCATAATATAAAAGTTGTTGTGTGTTATACTAATGTTTATTTAAGTCGGATGAAAACATAAAAAAATGCATTCTAAGAATTAACCAACTACATAATGATGTTTTTAAGCGTAATTTATATTTTACGATAAATACTTACTTTGGAGAACATTTTGACGTATTCTTAGTTACAATCGGGTGTTGATTGATGTCAATAGAATTGGTGGTATGTTTTTATAGAATGCAGTTAGAAGTGGGGCGGCTAAATGTTTGCGTGAACATTGTGTATGAATATTGTGTCGTCACAATTAACCTTGTGAGTTTAAGTAACGCAAGCGTAGTGAGGTACATAGTTGCAATGTGTAGTGAAGAGGGTTGTTCTAGAGTACTGTCACATACCGCGGTCGCAGCCTTCTGCGAAGACCTAATTTCGCAGAAGGAGGTGGCGGAGAAGGCCCGGGAGGACGACCTCCACTCGGACCCGATCCGCCGCCGGCGAACCGGGCGGCGGAGGCGCGCCTATCTGCGCCTCATGCCGCCCTGAGTGTGGCCGCGGATGGTCGGGACGGGTTTTCCCTTCCATCCGCATTAGTGGCCGCCCGCGAGGAGGCGACGTTACGTGTGTGCCGTACGTCGCCTAAATGGAGAGTTTGAGGAGGAGGGTGCCCGCATCTGTGCGGGCTGGCGCCGGGAGGGGTCCGGAGGTCTTACTACAGCAGTTCCCGGATCTCTCCCTCTCTCAGGCGCAGAGTGTCACACCGTGTGGTTTTAGTCGGTTCGATTCCGACACACCGCCCCGCCGCAAACCCCGGCGGGGTGACGGCCCGAGGGGGTTTTTCCACACGTAAAAAAAAAAAAAAAAAAAAAAGAGTACTGTCACAGGTTAGAGAAGTGTATAATCAAGATGTCATTACACTTGCTAGTGCGTGTTTTTAAGGTATCCAGCAAGCTATTCTATTTTACTACATAATTTTTGGTTTACATGAGTTTCAATGCGTTTTTAGGTGTATGTTACCTTCAAAACTTTGTCAGTTTTTCTCAATAGGACTACTCAGTTCTGTAATGTAATATGTTTTTGTAAATTAAATTAAAATATTGTTACTGTTATTTTATTTTAGCAATATCTAGCTGTTGTCTGCGACTCCGCCCGCGTGAATGTCGGATATCGAGGTTTTTTCTTCAAAAAGACATAACGTTTTTATTTAAGAAGCAAAGAAAACAGATTGGTGAAAACCACATTGAAATCGGTTAAGCCGATCCTGAGATTAGCACGCACAAACGCACAGACAAACAGAAAAAGTATCTGAAAATCATTGTTTTGGGTTCTATTACGTTCATAAAGCACACCTATAATAGTTTTCCTGATATATCTTCCATGTAAAGACAGCGGCGAGCCGATTTTAATTAATTATAATATATATATTGATATTGATTAGTTTATTTGAAAGTTTTAGTTGATAAACTTAGGTAAGTTAATATTAACTTAATATTGTTGAGCATGTGGAATGTGTTTCTCTAGACAGTTTATAGTTATCAAGGCAAAATCAATAGTTAACAACAGTTTTTACATACGATGCTGGGAAGGAACTTCACTATCCATACAGTAGCTACTTGGAAAAGATATAATTTATTTGTTTACGTAAAAACTCAAACTTTATTCATATTAATTTATTTCACAGATCCGACGCCATATTAAAATGTTTTTAGATCTAACGTCATATCTCAGAAAGAACATTTAAATTTTTTTTTTTTTGTTATGTTTGACCCTGCCAAAATGACTCTACTCTGCCTGATGGAAAGCATGAGTAGAATCCAAGAGTGGTGGTCACCATACTGCGAATGCAGACAATGCAACAATGCAGCATGGTGACCCACACCATGGCGGGCTAGTGATGCTTCCGCATCATTGGGCCTCCGGTCTCGCACTCACCAACGAAACACGACAGCATGATCGCTGTCATTTTACGTTGATTTTCTGTGCGAGGGTAGTACCGCCCCGGTCGAGCCGGCCCAACCGTGCTGAAATCAGCGTGGCTCTACTACCTTGAGTTTGAATTAATTATGTACTAGGTGTTTTACCTTTTTACGGATTCATCTTACGGTGAAAGTGAATTCTGAAGCTCAAAGTGAATTTGTGTAATAGTGATGTCATTTATAAAGTGTCGTATGATAAAATCAACAGTACAAAACGCTTAACTGCTGCAACAAATATACAGTATTTTTTTTTCATTTATTGTGTGCAAACGAGCAGACGTATCGCCTGATGGTAAGTGAGTACCGCCGCCCATGAACACCACAATACAGGAGACATCACCGAGGATGAGGGGAGGGGGGGAGGGGTTGGAATATGGGCCTCCAGTATCCTCACTCACTCGGTGAAACACAGCACAAGCGCTGTTTCACATCGGTTTTCTGTGAGGCCGTAGTATTACTCCGGTCAGCTGGCCCATGCATGCCGAAGCGAGGCTCTCCCACTATAAAAATTCTACGCTTCAAGGAAAATGGTAATTACAATATTTAATGCAAATCATTTTTTTCCCGTCTCAACGGCTGTCTTTAGTTACAATCGGTAATAGTAACTATTAAACAATCAAATATCTCGTAAGCTTCAGCTTTTAATGTGAAATAATATTAGTTACCTAATTTCAGGGTAAGATTTCTGATGCTATTGGAAATATTTTAGTAAGTTTAAAATTAAAATGAACACCCTTTCGCATGGTATTCAAATTTCATGTGAAAAAACCCACTGTTATAATTTTATTGATTTTGACTGTATATTTTAATGACGTTTTAGAAACCGATACCCAAAACTGAGATATTTTAGTATTTTCTCTAATAACACTTATTGTTGTGTCCCTATCTTAAATGCTTCTCAATCAGAAGTACATGATAGACAGGAACTATTACATTCGTTTTCTTACTTAAATTTACCTTCAACCATTATTTAATTTTAAAGGTTTAATTAGCATCAATCTGAATAACAAAAAAAACAACAGTCAAAATCTTTCGTAAAGTTTTACGTGTCTGGTTTCCGCTGACCCCGAATTGACTCAAGAATGTCAGTGGCAATTGCTTTAATAACTCTATTTTTTTCTCTCCATCCATCAACTGGTTCTAATCTGTTTTCGTATATAGTATTATTTTCTTCTTCTTTAATTTTTTGCTAACTTAAATGCTAGTTGACAAAGTCATAGGCATTATATCCTACTTCAACATGTTCCTAAAGAATTAAAAACAAAAGACAATAGCATGACAACAAAAGCTCAATTTATTATTTTATTTAGAGTGCACGGTTGGCTTAGTAGTTTACGCAGTCGCCACGCCGCTTTCTACTGCACTGAGTGTTGAGGGTTCAAACCTAACACGGGCAACACTTGTGTAACCCACATATCGTTGTTCAGAGTCTGGATGTTCTTTGTGTCCGTTTCATGTATATTTGTGAAATCCTCTGCGACACAGAATATTCTTTAGAAAAAAAAGTAGCCTAAGTTACTCCCCGGATTATTAGCTACCTGCCAGTGAAAGTCACGTCAAAATCGATCCAGCCTCTCCAGAGATTAGCCAGAACAAACAGACAGACAAAAATTGAAAAAAAATGTGGTTTTGATATATGTACCGTGTATACATACATACGCATTTAGTAAAAAGCGGTTATTTTAATATTACCAACAGACACTCCAATTGTATTTATTTGTATCGATGAAGTTACGGAAATATTGACAATTCTCTAGAAAAAGATGTCTCGAATGTGGCCATCTGTTTTCTATCGGTGTTTGCTTAGATTTAGATGACAATAATGAAACAGGTTAAGTTCTTTTTGAAGTCAGTTTAATATCATTAAATATTGTTTTGTAATTTTGATATTTAATATTTACACTAAAATGGTTTTGTGAGTGATGTTTAGTAATGGTAACCATGACCGTAGTTCTGAGGATGCACTGCGTGACCGGAGTTGTGTACCACGGCATTGAATCTGGGAATAACAGAGCAGTTAGTATGTTACAATATATTATAAGAAATAATATTGTATTCGTATTTTAAAAGAATGCTGCAGCTTACCCGTTGTGAGCATCTGCCCTGTATTCGACCTTGCGGATAGTGCCATCAGGCTGAGCCAGAGAGTAGTAACCATGAACAGAGTCACCGTCGCGGCTCTCGTGCTGAGACTTGTGGTCACCGGTGTGAGGGTCAGCCACGGAGTAAGAGAAGTCGTATTTAGGGTGAGCCTGAAATGATGACACATAGATTTATAACGGTTTAAATGTGAAAATATTTATTGTGATTTTAAAGTGAGATAATGATTGAAAAACTTACGTATGAGTCGTGACCGTCGTAGTGAGCTGCAGGTGCCGCGTAGTGCGCAATAGGGGCAGCGTAGTGCGCTACGGGTGCGGCATAATGGGACACTTGAGGAGCGTAGTGAATAGGTTGATCGTGACGAATGATGCTTTGAGATGACACGGCGTGACCGTGGCCGTGACCGTACAGACTGGCGCTGGCAGCAGCCACGAGTGCGCCGAGAGCTATGATCTAGAGAAAGAAATTATCTAATTTACTATATATATAACAATATGAAAAAAAAAAAATTGTCGTAAGTTATATGTCATTACTTGTCACTCTGTTTTAAGTTTGACACTTTGTTGGATTGTTAAGTGCTACACTAGATAGTATAGACAAAGTCATGTAATGATACTCTAAGTAAAAAAATTACAAAAATCCATTTTCATAATTGATTTACTTCACATAATTTTAAGCGTAATTTTGTTTTATGACATTTGTTTAAACACTTACTTTGGAGAACATATTGATGTATTCTTAGTTGGAATCGGGTGTTAATTGATGTTAATAGAATTGGTTGCATGTTTTTATAGAATGCAGAAGTAGTGGGGCGGTTAAATGTTTACGTGAATATTGAGACATCACAATTTAACCTTGTGACTAAAGTGTAACGAAGTGCATAGTTGTAATGTGGGGTAAAGAGCATTGCTCTAGCGTACCCCACCAGTTTAGAAAAGTGCACAATGAATATATTGCTGAAATGTCTAGTGTGTGCTTTCAAGATATATGGAAAGCTCTTTTATTATTTACGTTTTTTGTTTTGCTTCTCATATTTGTTTCGTTTTTTATGTATATTTTTTTACTATAAGCAGTTGAATGGCATAAATATTTTTATTTCATAAAAATTTCATTACCCCATTAAACTTAATACCTATTCTTTTAGCCGCTGCGTAATAGTGCTGCTGAAGAACGAGATCATAATTATATTAATTACTCAATAGTTTTCATGATTTAATTTAAATCAGACTTCCTGATCAAAGCATAGATTACGCTTTCGTCTCTAGTAGGAAGATATAACTCAACATGCGTGGTTTCTGAACCCATTATCACTTCTACAAACAATGTTGTTATTTTGTTGATATTTTAACAACCTTAATCAACATTTTTTGAATACGTGTAAAACCGCCACACTTTTTTTTATTAATGCGTTATGTAATTATAGTTAAAATACGGCTTACAGGCAAATAAAAATCCTTAAACTTGACCGAAGTTTAATAGTTTCGGCAGTCTATTTATTTTTGTATTTTTTATCGTAGTATTAACTGCCGAACCAATTTTAATAAATGAAGTTTTTTTATGGTATAGGGGGCAAACGAGCAGAGGTTGGATCACCTGGTGATAAAAGATTACAGCCGCCCATGAACACCCGCAACACTAGAGGTGATAAAAGTGCGTTGCCGACCTTTGGGGGATGGGGAAAGGGATGTGGGGAGGGATTGGGTTTTGGGCCTCCGGTATCCTCACTCGGTGAAACACATCGCAAGCGCTATTTCACACCGGTTTTCTGTGAGGCCGTGGTATCACTCCGGTCGAGCCGGCCCATTCATGCCGAAGCGTGGCTCTCCCACGCTACGGTACAAAGTGAAGTGTCAACGTGTTCTTGAGTGGAGACCGCGTCTCGGCAAACGTAGTGTAGGACGTCCACGGGCTAGGTGGAGTGATGATCTGCGTAAGATGGCTGGCAGGGGCTGGATGCGAGAAGCCGAGGATCGAACTCAGTGGCTTGTCATTGGAGAGGCCTATGTCTAGCAGTGGACTGCGATAGGCTGATGATGATCCAAAATATATATGATTAAACTATAGTAACACAAATCGCAAAGTTAACAAAAATGGCAAAGTTAACACAAATTGCAAAGTTAAGTAATGACAACAAGGATAATTTATGGATGGGTCATATCTAACACATTGTAACCACCCCTGTGTCTCGGAAAATACTAAAACTGTCGATATCGGGATATGGGTAGTTGCGGCCCTAATAAATCCAACAACAATGTTCTTACAGAACTTCGATACCCCCTACTACTTGTGTAATGCAGGTCACATGACAATCTCATCAACGACCTTAAAAGGTTCACTGCGTAACATGTGCCTCTTCGTAGAAATAAAGAAGGAAGGAAGAAGAAAGGAAGGAAGGATTGTTGTTGTCTTGTTATCACAATTTAAACATCTTGAATTTTGACATGAAATCTGATCTGCCGAAGAATCTGATCTTGAAATCAGAAGCTGTGGACACATATTATTTATGAACGTACTAGATCAAAACTTAATGTGATAGATTTTAAGATGTTATTGTACGATACATTGTTAAATAAATATACATATGAGTGACTGGTTCACGAACACAGAGCATTAAACAATTTACACACTACTAGTACTGTTACACACTGAACAGGATAAAAACTTGAAATTTTGGCTGCATCACCTTTTAGGTACATACTAAGAGGAATAAACGGTTGTTTGGAGGTTCATCCTTTTCAAAGTTGGACCGGCTCAACTAGTAGCTGACCCGAAATTATATATTATTATACAAATAAATAAAACTGGAGTGGCTGCTTGTTATATTAAAATAACCGCTTTTTACTAAGTGCATATGTATATTTACACGGTACATGTACCAAACTAGCTTTTTTTACAATTTTCTTCTGTCTGTCGGTCTGTCTGTCTGTTTGTTCGGTCCAGCCGTTCCACAGGTGAGCAACCTGTGGAACGGCTGGACCGTTTTGACGGGACTTTCACTGGCAGATAGCTGATGATCTAAGGAGTAACTTATGCTACTTTTTTTAAACTAGCTTTGTCCCGCGGCATTATCCGCGGAATAAAGGCTAGGAAGAAGAATATGAGTAAACATATTAAATGTAAATGATCGTTCATTGTTGTTTATCTGCTGCATGTTGTTGCATTCATAATAATGATATTTATACTTCAAATAAATCTTTTTGTTTTGTTTCATGATTATTCATTATGACAAATTTATGTACGTTACTGTTCTTGTATTTAAATAAAATTGAGTTGTTCAGAATCTAGTGAAATAATTTACGGATCATTGTAATTATAATCTGCATAGCAGATTATCATCACAACATTAATTAGTCACTCTTAACAGTTTTAAATTAGAGACTTAAAATTTGTCGTATTTAATTTACTGGGCACTTTGTAAATAATATAAATGAAAAATATGAATTTCTTATAAGGTTTATTATGTAGATGTTTAGTAATGATAACCGTGGGCGTAGCTCTGATGATGGATTGAGGGAGCGGAGTTGTGTACCACGGCATTGAATCTGGAAGTAAACGATACAGTTAATATTTATATTTTACAACAGACAATGGCATATATATGTATTATACTTCGAAAGAAAGATTGTAGCTTACCCATTGTGGGCATCTGCCCTGTATTCGACCTTGCGGATGGAGCCATCAGGTTGAGCTAGAGAGTAGTAGCCATGGACAGAGTCACCGTCGCGGCTCTCGTGCTGAGACTTGTGGTCACCGGTGTGAGGGTCGGCCACAGAGTAGGCGAAATCGTATTTGGGATGAGCCTTGAATAATAACATTGCTTTTATAGTCTAACACTATTAAATGTGATTTTGAAACACAAGGTTGATTTCTTATAAAAACTTACGTATGAGTCATGACCGTCGTAATTAGCTATGGGGGCTGCGTACTGGGCAATTGGGGCGGCGTAGTGAGCTACGGAAGAAGAGTAGTGGGAAATAGGGGCAGCGTAATGAATAGGTTTGTCATGACGGATGATGCTTTGAGAAGACACGGCGTGACCGTGACCGTGACCATACAGGCTGGCGCTGGCAGCGGCCACGAGAGCACCGAAAGCTATGATCTAGAAAAGGAAAAATAAATAAATTAGTTTCTGAATAAGATCGTAAGTACGAAAGATCTTAAGTAGTTAGTACTGAAACATTTTTTAAGTATTTTCACCATATTAATATAAATAGTAGTAGGTATTTAAAGCCCCTTCATAAATTTGGAAAAATGACTGGAAAATAAAAAAAAAAAAAATTATGGAGCCAGTTATTTAACACTTACTTTGGAGAACATCTTAATGTTTTGTTTGTTAGAAACAAGTGTTAATTAATGTCAATGAAAATTAAAATTTGGTTTTATAGAATACAATTAGTGTTGAGGTGGGGCGGCTGATTGTATGCGTGCACTTGTAATAATAATTGACCTTGTGAATTTCAGACATTAAAAGTATTACGAGGTGGCGTCTACGTGACGTGTGTCGCTACTACGAATATAATCGAGCCTGCTATCAGTGAGGCGAATGACCTTTTGGTGACGGTTTAATTAATGCTGGAGAATTATTAGCATTTATACAACGGAATAAAGGACAGTAAGAATACTAATTATGTTTCAGTGATTGTAATTTGGACGGATTTGTAATGGTTTGTAGTTGACAAATTGGAACTTGTTTTTTTTAAGTCGTCGTTATTTTTAAATGCCTGATATATCATAGATTATAGTAGACTCAAAAAAGTATATAGAGGAAACATACCATCAAATTTTCAAGAAAATGTATCCTATTTTATTCTATTACATTAATTATGTTCTTTAAACTATTATTTTTTCAGTATATGCAATGTCATAGTATATATTTCGTCAGTGGTATACGTAAGTTTGTGTGGGTTGTGGGTCGGTGTGGTTTGTGGGAAGTTTAATATTTTTTTTACAAAAAAATGCTTATTCTATGAATCCTGCTGATTCTGAGGTTCCTATACTTCACTATAATTTTTAAATATTAGTTAAGTATATGCGTAAAAATGTAAATACATTTAAATATTGGTAAATTAAAAAAAAAATCATTCAATACTGAAGTAATTCCAGCAATTTCAAACAAATATCAATAACAATGAATTTTCAGTTGTACGTAGTTTATTTACGTGCAGTTATTTTTAAGTCAGCAATATTATGTCTACATATTTTACTTTAAATGTAACATAGATTTCAATGTTTCGATTTAGATTTACTTTTGTTCGAAACAGTGTGAACATATGAAAAAATAGCAATAGCAAGTAAAAATTATGCCATAAATTTACGTATATATAGTTTCCACTTCGCAATATTTTTAGTCCAGAGGAATTTATAGAAGTTTTACCTTCTAAAGATGTTAATTCACTTCTACTTAAACTAGGGTCCAATACTACAAAACGTTAATACAACAAAAACATTGTTGTAAGGAATACTATACTGATTTAACTACGTGTGTGATGAAAATGGATTTAAATTGTTCTAATTGTTTTGCATTAAAAGGTGGTTTCACAATTGAAATTATTTCGGTAACAAAATGCAAACAACTAATAAATTGATTGTATTTTTTTAATTAAAATTAATTTGACAGTTGAACAAAATTACATTACAGATGTCAAAATACTAAGATTTACAAATTTGAGAAATACAAACTGTTTCTTTTACAAAAAAAATTAGACCTTAACATATGTAAAATTCTAAAATAACTTTATGTACAAAATAAAGAGATAAAGGCTGTTCATCATGATGATGCACAAAATGTACAAAAACTGTTTTTTTGGATGGTGCGGAAGTGAGTGATTGACATTACTGCACTTTGTTCAGGAGTTTTAAAGATAGCAAGAAAGAACTACTATTTAGATATAAATGACAAAAATTATTATAAAACAAAAATATACTACACAATAAAAAACACAAAAAAAAATATTTACATATTTTTTTTTATATCTAACCACGAGACCATTAATTACTAAGCTTATGAAATGAATTAAACATCTTTAGAACATAAAACTTCTTTAAATTCCTCTAGAGTAAAAATATTGCGAAGTGGAAACTATACATGTATACGTAAATTTATGGCATAATTTTTACTTGTTATTGCTATTTTTTCATATATTTTCATCACATTTCGATGCACAAATTAGGCTTTCAGAATTTTTTATATGTATGGAATAGGTGACAACTGAGTAGACGTGTTGCCTGATGGTAAGCGATTACCGCCGCCAATGAACACCTGCAACATCAAAGGCGTCACAAGTGCGTTGCCGGAATTTTAGGGATGGGGAGAGAGATGGGGGGAGTGATTGGGATATGGGCCTTGAGTACCATCACTCACTCAGAGAATCACAGCTAGCGCTGTTTCACACCCCAAGTTTCTTCACAACAACCGGTTTTATGTCGTCCTCATCCTACGGCTTCCGGCGACCTTCAGTAGGTCGTCGGACCAGCTTATAGGAGGTCAAACCACATTCCGTCTCCTGGTACGCGTTCGTCACTCCAGAACTTTTTGGCCTCATTGGTCATCTTCATCAACAACCCATATCGTTCCACTGTTGGGCTCGGGTCACCTCTCAGAAGAGCAGAAGAGGGTTAAGGCCATACGTCCCCACGCTGGCCAAGTGCGGGTTGGGGACGGTATATTGTCCATCCTCACTTAATTATCTATCATTTATCTATTATTATCTACACGGTTGGCCTAGAGAAAAGAAAAGAGGTCACCACACCGCTTCCTTCTGCGTCAAGTGTTGTGGGTTTAAATCCCACATAGGACAACACTTTGTGTGATCCATAAATTGTTGTTTTAAGTCTAGGTGTACTTTCTGTCCGTTTCATATATGTTTGTAAAAAGTCCACCGCGACACACGATACCTATATATTTCAAATGCGGAGGTTTTCACTGAATGTTTTTTTTTGTTTGTACGTTAGAATTTGAAGCATTTTAATAAAATGAATTTCAGGTAGCAACAGCTTGCACACTATTTACCTTTCTTGTAATACTAACACTATTGTACCTGAATATCTGACTTTTAAAAAAGAGTGGCCATGATTTTCTTTGCCAGTATTCTTCTCATAAGGCTCTACGCATTTTGGAAACTGGAAGTTATGGATCGACACAGGCAGGTAGTAGATTTTGGTGTTTTAAGCTAATTTATTTTGACAATACAGCACATGCTGTGGCGTCTGTTTGTTTCGATCTATGATTTTTAACTGTTACATCAATTTAACGTTCATAAGTGTAACTTGGTGACTTAATTCAATAAATGATTTTGAATAAAATAAACGCAATTCTTTCTACAATATCAGGGACTTTGGTTCTTCTGCTTATTGATTTTAAATAAGACAAAATTTGACAGGTGTCTGCGAAACGAGCAGTAAACGTTGTTATTAATAATAAATATTAAAGCATCTGAGATTTGCTTACTCATTTTTGTCACTTCATTTGTACTATATTGTATACCATTTTTACCGTAAATAAAAAAAAGCTTGAGAGCCCGGATGGAACGACGTTTTTATATATAGGTACCTATTTGATATGCTACTACTAATAAAAATGCGCATAAAATACTCAAATTATTTTAGAAATTATCAGACTGTACAAAATATACTATAAAACAATATATTTTCCATAATAAATGCAAAAAGCCAACATCACGCGGTATTCCCAGGCGGTCACCCATCTAAGTACTAACCACACCCGATGTTGCTCAACTTCGGTGATCGGACGAGAACCGGTGTATTCAACATGGTAAAGACGTTTTCAATCCGATTGTTATAGTTAACGTTGAGTATCCAGCACTATGACGTCAACTCAATGTTAATATGGCAAAATGTGTAGTTACAACTTTTATGTAGTTACACTTTTTCCGTCTAGCCCCCTTTCGCAATGCGCCATAAGGAACTCCTTCAACTAGAGCCTTGCTTTAAAATAAGAAAAACCTATTTTACTCGACTACGACGAAGCCTTAAGGAAGGGTATCAGTTTAAGCGGTCTATGTATGCTTGTAAATTGCTAAACCAATTTTAATGAATGAGGTGATAGTAGATTTCTTTTTTTGATACAATATTATAATATACAACTCAGGTGTTAGCTATAAAACATCACAAAACCTTGGCAGGTTTGTCTGGACGTTGAATCATTTTTGAGCAATCTATTAGTCATACATTCACTTAGAAACATCTCAAGACAATGTTTTTAAAATTGTACCAACAATTCGCTTAAACTATTTATCACTAGGAAACCGGTTATCGAACCGTTCCACGCATGTCCCGGCCGATGCTACCTGACTATGTTATGAAGTTATGATATGTAGTGTAGTTATGCAGAAGGACTGATACACTAAACAGGATTTTGCACTTCCTTTTTAATCTAATCAGATCTGTTCAAGTCATCCCCATAGTCATAACCATATTCACAACAAAATTACATAGGGTAAAAAAAACTGATAGATTTCTAGAAAAGGATGCAGTTGTGTTTGTGCATCTGTAGTGTGTGTGCTGTATTTGTGTTCGTTTAATTTAGTGCAGGACAATAAAAAGGATAAACTTGTATTATATGTTATATTTATTTTATAACTTCATATCTTGCTATTTTTGTTATTTTAAATAATTGGTATTTATACTAAGTTTAATAGGTGAGATGCTCAATAATGGTAGCCATGTCCGTAGTTTTGGGGATGCACTGAGGGAGCGGAGTTGTGTACAATGGCGTTGAATCTAGAAATATACATAATAATTAATATAACACTTATTTACAACGAAACATATCTCATTCAGTATTAGAATTATGCATTACAACTTACCCGCTGTGAGCATCAGCTTTGTACTCGACTTTGCGAACTGAGCCGTCAGGTTGCACCAAAGAGTAGTAGCCATGGACAGCGTCACCATCGCGGCTCTCGTGCTGAGACTTGTGGTCACCGGTGTGAGGGTCGGCAACCGAGTATGAGAAGTCGTATTTAGGGTGAGCCTAAAATGTTTTTAAAAATATTAATAACGTCGTATTTAGATAAAACAATGCAACACAGAAATAAATGTATCAGGATGGCTAAAACTAGGCAAAGTCTTAAACACTTTAAACACTTGTTGTGGAAACATTTTCTACACATTCTATCAGATCCACCTTGATATTAGGATACTTTCTCCGTATAGAATTTATATTGTGTATATATCATGTATGTATGCATGTGTATTTATTTAAATACGTATTTATTATGTATATTAATATAATTATTACTTATGGTCAATAATGTCTTATTAAGATATCAACTTAATTAGTTTGGTGCATCTACCTTTTCTAGCTCTCCATCACCCTAAGGTAGACTGGTAGACAATGCCTACGGCATTAAGTCCACCTTTGTCACTTTTAATGTACATACAGTATAAATAAAAAAATATAAGTAGACGAGAAACTTACGTATGAGTCATGACCGTCGTAGTGAGCGGCAGGTGCAGCGTAGTGAGCAATAGGGGCGGCGTAGTGGGAGACTTGTGGAGCATAGTGTATGGGTTGGTCGTGACGGATGACGCTTTGAGATGACACAGCGTGACCGTGACCGTGACCGTAAAGGCTGGCGCTGGCAGCAGCCAAGAATGCTCCGAAAGCTACAATCTGAAAACAAAATATAGTTTTACATAATACTCTATTAAGTCTAAATGCTTTTTTTTTAGAATCACTTGTAGAATCAGTCATCAGAAATAGCAACTTATGGTTATTATTTTGCTGTTTATAAATATTGCTGTTCAGAGTATTGACTTTTGAGACCAATTCCTGATTACATATTTTAGTTGTAATTTTTAACACTCACTTTGGAAACCATTTTATGTGTTATTTTTGTAAGGATCAAGTTTTGATTGATGTTAAAAATTCTGATGTATGTTTTTATAGAACATGTTTCTAGTCGTGGTGCAACGGAGGGGCGTCGAAATGTGTACGCGCATATGCATATACTAACTATGACATCGTAATAAGACCTTGGGAATTTCGGTAACTACAATAAAATGTAACGACTGAGTTGTATACGGTGTGTAAACAGTTATTTATTTTTATTAATGTAGGTAAAACTATTTTTTTATTTGTTTTAAAATGCAAATGTAATTCTAAGTTTATTTAGTAAGTATGAATATTTCTACATAAATTTTACTTCGTTGATAATGACCGAATACATTTCGTAAACAAAATTAACTTAAGTGCAAAGTCATTTAATTACACATAAATTGAAATGTTTACTTATCAATCATAAATAAAAATTAAAAAACCTCCTACGCCGCATCAGGTCGAACTTATCAGTTAATTTTCATTTCAAGATTATACTGGCATCAACTGGCATGCGTGAAGTACTTAATCGAGTAATTATACGCCATAAATGTTTTTCATTTTGGAAAAGAGCTGATACTCTTACACTGCTGGACCGATATTAACCAAACATAGCTAATAACCACCGCAAGGAAATTGGCTTTTAAATGAAAAAAACCGCATCGTAATTGGTCCATCCGTTTGAGAGCTACGACGCCACAGACAGACACACGCACACACACAGATAGACGGACAGACATCGACGTCAAACTTATTGCACCCCTCTTTTTGCGTCGGGGTTTAAAAAATAACATGTCGTGACTGACTGATTCATCATCGCCGAGCGTAAACCATTAATGTTAGGGCTATGAAATTTAGTGAGTAGGATCATTTAATGAGTAAATACCCACTAAGTAAGGAATATCGGAATTTCTACCCCTAAGGGGGTGAAATAGGAGTTGAAAGTTTTTATGGAAGTCCGTCATTTTTTAAGTTAGAAACATGAAACTTTACTTTTACGCTACTGATTAAAAATGAGTAGATACGTATTCAGGCTTTTATGAATATTGTATCCTTAAGGGGCTGAAATAGGGGTTGACATTTCGTATATAGGTTAGTCTGGCAGTCCATCATTTTTAAAGTTAGTAGCCTGAAACTTTGTCTTTTGGCTTTTGATTACAAATAAATACGTTTAAAAACATTAATAGATTATTCATACATACTAACCCAATTTTTAATTAAATACAAATAAACAAGTTCCAGGCGAGCCAAGCCATGGGCAACAGCTAGTGTTTAATAATTACTTTTTGTTCTCACATACAATTTTGAAATTAAGAGTACAGAGTACGAACTTGCAAATCTTTTATTTGTGGTAATTTTTTAAAGGTTCAAGAGCTTTTTTTATTTTGCTTCCCATTTTTTATGGTACACATTAATTTAAAACTAGCTGAACCCCGCGGTGTTACCCGCGGTTATAGTCGTACCGCGAGTAACGCCGCGGGACAAAGTTAGTCTAAAAAAAGTAGCCTAAGTTACTCCCTGGATCATCAGCTACCTGCCAGTGAAAGTCCCGTCAAAATCCGTCCAGCCATACCAGAGATTACCCGGAACAAACAGACAGACAGACAAAATTTTTGTTAACTACCTTTTTGGTATATGTTGCGTGTATACATACATATGCATTTAGTAAAAAGCGGTTATTTTAACATAACAAAGAGACACTCCAATTTTATTTATTTACTAGCTGAACCCCGCGGTGTTACCCGCGGTTATTGTTGTACCGCGTGTAACGCCGCGGGACAAAGTTCTAAAAAAAGTAGCCTAAGTTACTCCCTGGATCACCAGCTACCTGATAGTGAAAATCCCGTCAAAATCCGTCCAGCCGTTCCAGAGATTACCCGGAACAAACAGACAGACCGACAAAATTTTTTTTAACTAGATTTTTGGTATATTTACTGTGTATACATACATATGCATTTAGTAAAAAGCGGTTATTTTAATATTACAAACAGACACTTCAATTTTATTTATTTGTATAGATATAGATAGACTAGCTGCTAGCTAGATAGACCGTGACATTTATTTACTAGCTAAACCCCGCGGTGTTAACCGCGGTTATTGTTGTACCGCGTGTAACGCCGCGGGACAAAGTTAGTCTAAAAAAAGTAGCCTTAGTTACTCCCTGTATCATCAGCTACCTGACAGTGAAAGTCCCGTTAAAATCGGTCCAGCCGCTCCAGAGATTACCCGGAACAAAACGCTTATTTTAATATTACAAGCAGACACTCCAATTTTATTTGTAGATATTAACTAGCTGAACCCCGCGGTGTTACCTGCGGTTATTGTTGTACCGCGAGTAACGCCGCGGGACAAAGTTAGTCTAAAAAAAAGTAGCCTAAGTTACTCCCCGGATCATCAGCTACCTGCCAGTGAATGTCCCGTCAAAATCCGTCCAGCCGTTCCAGAGATTTTAAGTACGTTTTTGGTATATGTACCGTGTTTACATACATATGCATTTAGTAAAAAGCGGATATTTCAATATTACAAACAGACACTCCAATTTTATTTATTTGTCAGTAGTGTAGCTACACAAGTAGCCAGTCCAACATGGTTTGAGGAATTACATGTGTAAACAAACATACTTTCAGAATAATAACATATTTTTGACCTTAGCAGATCTTATTCAATGAAAATAATGTTATTTGAATTTTTTGCGTAATATACTATTTTATGCTAACTGTAGGAGTGTAGGTATTTCCTTTAATATAGCGGAAATGTTTAGATAATTTTATCTTAATTGTTACAATAAACTTCCGCTATGATTACTCAATGTAGAATTTAATTCTTGCATAATAGCATCATTAGACAGTCTTCAAATGAAGGTTGCCAAAATAGATTGATGTCTGATATTACTTAAACGGCCTACATATGAATACTATTACCAATAGTAATACTACCCAGTTCAGTATTGCTATAACAAGTAAAATTTTAACAAAAATAAAACGACTTCAAGGTTCGACTCGATTTCTCTTGAATGCCATTATCAGATCTTAGAGTCCTTATCATGGTACCACCGTTGGGATATCTCCTTTCCATTAAAAAAAGAATCATCAAAATCGGTTCATAAACGACGAAGTTATCCGCGAACACACATTAAAAATATATATATATATACTAGCTGTCCCGGCAAACGTCGTTTTGCCATAACTACTAATAAATAAAAAAAATATTAAAAAAACATTGTCCAGCGGACAAAATTGTGAATCTAAACCATTCCCAGATCCCCTTGAACACACACAAAAAATTTCATCAAAATCGGTCCAGTCGTTTGAGAGAAGTTCAGTGACATACACACTCACAGAAGAATTATATATATAAAGATAATATACGGTCGAATCGAGAACCTCCTCCTTTTTTAAAGTCGGTTAAAAAGTAGTATTTATCTTTAAAAAGCGTGCTTTCTTAAAACCATCTGAAAGACAAGAGTCAGTAATGCAGCAAAAATATGATATGGTCTTCCAAGCGGAAACAAGATTTCACCTAAATATCAAATACTAGACACTTCTCTAAAAATCTCTGTCATACCGTCATCCCTATATTATGTATTTCAATTCAAGTCAATTTGATAATTGTGTCCTTTAATGTATATAGATATCCTAGTTGTTGCCCGCGGCTCCGCCCGCGTATATGTCGGTTATCGCGGCAAATAGTAGTCTACGTGTTATTCTGATGTATAAACTATATTACTGTAAAGTTTCATCCAAATCCGTTCAGTAGTTTTTGCGTGAAAGAGTAACAAACATCCAAACATTCGCATTTATAATATTATAAGTAGGATGGTATAAAAACAAAAAGTATATACAAACCTGGACCCTATCGGGAGCGTATGGAACACAACAACGCAAAAGTACAGATGCATATTTTTCTATTTTTAAACACTCGAAAAAGAAAGGAAATAATTTCAAACAGGATAATTTGCTTTTTTTGTTATCTCAGGCTACCTGTATTTATGAAATGATTTAGGAATATTCTGTTTGATTTGGTCGCATTCAAATTTGAAAAAAATACCATACAAAACAACCGCTTTTAACTAAATGCATATATATGTATACACGGTATATATACAAGAAATGCACTTTTTACAATTTTTGTCTGTCTGTCTGTTTGTCAGTTTGTTCCGGGTAACCTCTGCAACAGCTAGACCGATTTTGACGGAACTTTCACTGATAGGTAGCTAATGATATAAGGAGTCACTTAGGCAACTTTTTTTAGACGGTACGACGTTAACAGCGGGTAACATCGCGGTGTTACCCGCGGTTATTGTTGTACCGTGAGTAACGGGACAAAGTTAGTCTAAAAAAAGTAGTCTAATTTACTCCCTGGATCATCAGCTATCTGCCAGTGAAAGTCCCGTCAAAATCTGTCCAGCCGTTTCAGAGATTACCCGGAACCAACAGACAGACAGACAAAAAACTTTTTAACTACATTTTTGGTAAATGTAGCGTGTATACATACATATATGCATTTAGTAAAAAGCGGTTATTTTAATGTTACAAACAGACACTCTAATTTTATTTATTTGTATAGACTAGGTGAAACACCGCGGGACAAAGCTAGTCTAAAAAAGTAGCCTAAGTTACTCCGTAGATCATCAGCTATCTGCCAGTGCAGTCAAACGGACAGACAGACAGACAAAAATTTAAAAAAAAGTTGTTTTGGTATATGTACCGTGTATATATACACATGCATTTAGTAAAAAGCTGTTATTTTAATATTACAAACAGACACTCCAATTTTACTTAATTGTATAGAGTACTAGCTGACCCACGCTACGTCGTTTGCGCCTTATATTGCCCGTAGCGTGAAAATTTCCCCCGTTTTTGAAACATTCTTCATTGTTGCTCCACTCCTATTAGTAGTAGCGTGATGATATATACCCTATAGCCTTCCTCGATAAATGGACTATCCAACACCGAAATAATTTTTCAAATCGGACCAGCGGTTCCTGAGATTAGCGTGTTCAAACAAACAAACAAACAAACTCTTCAGCTTTATATATTAGTATAGTTAGACAAGGCCAGCTCATGTGTCATTAGTTCAATTACATTACTATTAGTACGTGCGTGTCATAACACCGTGAATTCAACAAGTTTCAAAGTCATAGTGCACATAAAGTGTTGCACTCAATTAACTACAGTACAATTTAAATTAAAAATTGCTTTGAAATTAAATGCTCTTGTTAATTAATTCAGCGGCGATAGTACATTGTATGAATACTTGGCCATTATGACCGATTAAATTTGCAGTTAAGAGTAAAGTGATTGTGAGCAAGTTGTTAAGCATGACGGCCATTAAGTAGTTCAAGTGCGAGTTTGTGTAAGAATTTTACTTGTAAATGAAAATTTACTTGTTTTTGTTATCTCCATTTCAAAAATTCAGATTATAATTCCAATCATTAAAATATTAAATTATTTTTATTCATTAACTAGCTGAACCCCGCGGTGTTACCCGCGGTTATCGTCTTACCGCGAGTAACGCCGCGGGACAAAGTTAGTCTAAAAAAAAAGTAGCCTAAGTTACTCCCTGGATCATCAGCTACCTGCCACTGAAAGTCCCGTCAAAATCGGAGTTTAGAGATTACCCGGAACAAACAGACAGACAGACAGACAGACAAAAAATTTGTTAACTACCTTTTTGGTATATGTACCGTGTATACATACATATGCAATTAGTTAAAAGCGGTTATTTTAATATTACAAACAGACACTCCAATTTTATTTATTTGTATAGATACATTAAGTTTAAAACTGAAGAAACCATACTAATTTTATAAATTCGAAAGTAAGTAAATGGTATTAGTTCGCAGTCTGTCTGTTACGCTTTCACGGCTAAGTTACTGAACCGATTTGGATTAATTTCGGTAGAAAGATAGATCGGACCTTGGAGCAGGGCTGAGGCTACATTTTGTCAGGATAACTGACATACATGAACGCGGGCGAAGCCTCTGGTAAACTAAACATTTATACCATTAATATTCCAATATTAATGGTTTATATAACTTAGTTGCGATTCCTATGCTTGAAAGACAATAGTAATAAGCAGAGATCGGAATTGGGTGTGTGAAAATACCTAAAGTTTGCAGCGGGACATAATATGGAGCTGTTACAACCACTTAAGTTAAACCGGTTTTGGGTTTTACCGGTTTAGTTTCGGTTTTTTTTATATGTTCCTTACCTTTGAAACACCGAACTATAAACATTTACAAGCTGCTTATACAGTTCTAAATTAATTTTTGTTTTGTATTTTTCCGGTTGAAATTCGGTCTTTTAGTCCTAATTGTTCTTTGTCGGTCAAACACAGAATTTTATATATCTGCAAAATGCTAATGCGGTTTTAATTTCTTTTTTTGATCTGTATCTTAAGTTAAAAACTTTTGCTACAGGTTGATGCAAGGAAAACGAACATTTTCGGGCATGTAAGCGCGGCGTTCACTTTAATGGCGTCGCTCCTTTTTTACTTGCCCTGCTTACTTGACCTCAACGGAGTTAAATTCCGATTTGTTACTATTAGGTATTCTGTGACAGTGTTCGTCCTTCGTGCATCGATCTGTATTCAGGGGTTTACTATGAAATGTAAGCAAAAAAAATATTAGAAAATATTTGTTTCAATCACTTCTTTGTTCTTACTTGAACGAATCTAAGTAAAACTGTTACAAAAATTAGGACTAACGATAAATACGATACACAATTGTTTTAGAGCAATTTTTAAATCTAATTAACTGGCTATTTACATACTACTAAATTGCAGCTTGTAAATGTTTATAGTTCGGTGTTTCAAAGGTAAGGAACATGTAAAACAAAAAAAAACGAAACTAAACCGGTAAAATCCAAAACCGGTTTAACTTAAGTGGTAGTAACAGCTCCATATTATGTCCCGCTGCAAACTTTAGGTATTTTCACACACCCAATTCCGATCTCTGGTAATAAGAGATCAATGTGGTCAGCATTAAATATATCACAACATTATGAGTTAATTCGACACAATGTGATATTAGTTTTTGAGTACTGAACAATATATTTACTCTGCAATTTACAATTTCTTAAACAGATTCAATAGTTTGTTATAATTTCTATTGATTGAAAATACTATAATTAAATTACCTATAACTTTGCATATTGTCGATGATATACGCTAACACTAAACTTATGCCTAGTAATGACTAGGCATAATCAATCAATAGGCATATCATCGATATACAAATGTGTTAAACTTGGTTGAAATAATACTATAATACTTCATGAATTAATTGGAGGATAATTATAATTATTTCTCCTCCTTAAATACTGCAAATTACATAAAAGCCTATGAGAAATGTTTTTTTAAATATTTTTCCTGTTTTTAGGAGATCATAATCTATAAGAAAACGTTAATAAAGAATCTCGTAAAAATATTTTTTTTAGATTCTAGCGACTCGGCCCGGTTTCGAACGTTAGTGTTTGAAAGTCTTTAATTTCCTCTACCATAACACGTATGAATTTTTGAAGATTTTGAATTTTATTAGTAGCACATAGTCTCACAATTTTCAAATTGAGTTTCAAGTGTTCGTCCCGTGGTTCGTCCCTACACTTCTTAATACTTATAATTTGTAATCTAACCGTTTTAGAAAAATCTCTTAAGTCTCACTAAAAGTAACGATAATTTATCTATACAAATAAACAAGTACAATTTTAACAAAAATAAAACCGACTTCAAGCTTCGACTCGATTTCTCTTGGATGCCATCATCAGATATTAATGTCCTTATCATGGTACTACCGTTGAGACATCTCCTTTCCATTAAAAAAATAATCAACAAAATCGGCTCATAAACAACGAAGTTATCCGCGAACACACATAAAAAAAAAGAAATATATACGGTCGAATTGAGAAACCTCCTCCTTTTTTGAAGAGGGTTAATAAAATTGGAGTGTCTATTTGTAATATTAAAATAACTGCTTTTTATTAAATGCATAAGTATGTATGTATACACGATACATGTACCCAAATTTCATTTTAAAAAAAATTTGTCTGTCTGTCGATCTGTTTGTCTGTCTGTCTGTTTCTTCCGGGTAATCTCTGGAACGCATTTAATTAAAAGCTGACTGATTTTGACGGAACTTTCACTGTCAGATAGCTGATTATCTAAGGAGTAACTTAGGCTACTTTTTTAGACTAGCTTTGTCGAGCAGGGTTACTCGCAGTACGACAATAACCGCGGGTAATACCGTGGGGTTCCGCTAGTTAGTTATAAAATGGGGTAGTAACTGTTCTGGTTCCTTGCCTAACTATTGTTGACTGTACAGTTAGCCTAGTGGTTTAAACAGTCGTCACGCCACTTTTTACTGGGCCAGATTTTTAGGTTGAACAGGAGACAACATTTTGTGTGATCCATAAATTGTTGTTCTAAGTCTGAATGTTCTTTGTGTCCGTTTCATGTATATTTGTAACGTCCGCCGCGACACAGGATACATATTACTAATGCGGGAGTAATGTAGGTGTTTAGGTTCTTTTGGAGGCAGAAATTTAAGATTTGTCTATTATACTATAATCTGAAACTATTAAATCGATTTTGAAGTGTTTTTTAATGTTTGTTTTGCTAGCGTGCCATGAAAAAAGTTAAGGACAATGCACCACATATATGTTCGGCTACAGATATAGGTACGTTCATAAACACAACAACACAGAAATAAAATGTCAGAGGTAAGTGATTTAGTAATTTATTTATTTACACTATTTTTCAGTTCTTTGGTATAAGAAGTATTCAATAATGGCTGTAGCCATGTCCGTAAGACTGGGGATGTACAGCAGGAGCGGAGTTGTGTACTACGGCGTTGAAACTGCAAAAAAATTAACAAGTTAATTTCACACAGACACACCTATTTCTTTTATGAGGGCGTTGTTATAACTAGAAGCTTTCACTTACCCACTGTGAGCATCAGCCTTGTATTCGACCTTGCGGACGGAGCCGTCAGGTTGGACTAGAGAGTAGTAGCCATGGACAGCGTCACCGTCGCGGCTCTCATGCTGAGACTTGTGGTCACCGGTGTGAGGGTCGGCCACGGAGTAAGAGAAGTCGTATTTAGGATGAGCCTGAAATTATATTGTTATTATTTATCTGATCACACTTAATCAAACATGCTTAAAATTTTATGTTTTAGAAACTTACATAAGAGTCATGACCGTCGTAGTGGTAGTTGGCAGCGGGAGCGGAGTAATGGGCGATGGGAGCGGCGTAGTGAGCTACGGGAGCGGCGTAGTGAGAGACGGAAGAGGAGTAGTGAGAGACGGGAGCAGAGTAGTGAGAAGCGTGATGTACAGGTTCGTCATGGCGGATGATACTTTGGGATGACACGGCGTGGCCGTGACCGTGTCCATAACTGGCACTGACTGCTGCCAGAACAGCGCCGAAAGCTACGATCTGAAAAAAATACTGTTATAGTACAATTAAGAATTTCCCATATCTCATTATTATTTTTCTAGTTCAAAAATCGGCTGGCTAATAAGCGGAGAAGTAAACACAATAAAAGTAATTACGATAACACTTACTTTGGTAAACATGTTGTTGTATTGTTTGTTGGAACGACTTGTAAGTATCGATTGACATCAAAAAGTGCTGAATGGTTTTATAGAACAGTGCTGATGGAGGGGTGTTAATGTGTGCAATTTGAACGCACCTTGACTACGTAATAGTGACATCGCACTGAAGGCCTTGTAAGTTTTTGTTACGGTTGCTACCGTATGCATACCTACAACATTATAAATATATTCTACTAGCTGAACCCCGCGGTTAGTGTCGTACCGCGGGTAACACTGCGAGGCGTTAGTTAGCTATGTTAGTATAAAAAAATATAGCCTAAGTTACTCTTTATATCATCAGCTACCTACCAGTGAAAGTCCCGTTCAAACCGGTCTAGCCATTCCAGAGATTAGCCGGAACAAACAGACAGACAGACAGACAGGCAGACAAAAATTATAAAAATGTTATTTTAGTATAATTATGTACTGTGTATACATAAATATGCATTTAGTAAAAAGCTGTTATTGTAATATTACAAACAGACACTTCCAAATTTTAACCGACTTCTAAAATGAGGAGGTTCTCAACATCATTGGTATTTTATTTATGTATGTACACTGATTGCTTTGTAGATTGGGGATTGAAAAAAAAAAATTAATTTGGTGCAGTCAATCGGAACTTATGCGCTTACATACATTTCGGCAATTAATTTTTATTTAAAGAGATTAACAAGTAGGTAATTAGGTATCCGAATAACACTTACCTACTTTCACGGGTTCACTAAGTTGTAAGGTATGTGCAATATCAAAGAAAAGCGGATACACCTACCTACGACAGATATTTATAATTTTTGTACTCCCTACAATGATAATTTTTATAATATCATTGACTACCTACGAACGTCTTTACAGTTTAACGTTACCTACGTTTTTTTTAAATAAGTTTTTTTTTGTTTTACGCTTTTTAGTGTTTCTAGTTTTCTTTTGATGTTGTTTTGAAGTCGGTTTTTTAAGTTTTTATTTTTCTATTTTTCGTGCAAATAATGGTAGCTAAGTAGTGAATTGAAATATTTCATACTAGCTTCGCTCATCATCGCTGGCAGATAGCTGATGATCCGGGGAGTAACATAAGCTACTTTTTTAGACTAATTTTGTCCCGCGGCGTTACCCGCGGCACAACAATAACCGCGGGTAGCACCGCGGGGTTCAGATAGTAACATTATAAATCTGAAGAGTTTGTTTGTTTGTTCGAACGCGCTAATATCAGCGTTGGGATGGTTAGTCACCAGACATGTTATGGTGACACATTTCTCTAACTTCTGTCTTTATTCCCAAGGTGACGCTAACCCTGATCTTTTGAGTTTTTGAGAGTTAGCTACAATTATAATAATTAAATTCAATCTGAGCTTTATTTGTCATTACATGAAAAGGTTGTGAACAAAGTTTATCTGACAACACACTTTTTGTAATTATATTGCTTCTGAAAGGTGATGCTCTTATTTTGGGTGACTCATTTCATACGACAAAAAGGCGTTTTTAGCGTTAGAGCGAAAATTACACACAAATAAATTACGCGAAGAAAAAATATGCCTTCCTACAAATAAAATATTCAATAACAAAAATCAAAACTGCAATCTAATATATTATCTTATTAATAAATTTTCTTATTTATCATATATTACGAAAGTAGTGGGTTATATACTAAGATATGCACATAATTTAACAAAAATTAAAAGGAATCAAAAAAAATTGTAAATAGTGTTACCAATCTGGAATTACAACAATCATTCAATGATTCATTATTATTTTACTAGCTGACCCGGCGAACTTCGTACCGCCACATTTCTTTTGTAAATATTTTCCACATTTCTGCAAAACTTATTTTAGTCATTATTCTCACCTTCCTTCAGGTACAAGGGAAGAATTCCTGTTATGTCTTTGGAACTTCTGGGACTGACTACTAGGTAAAGTTAAATATAGTTGAATTATTTGTTTTGAAAAAAAAATTATACTTTTCGCTATAAGATGTTGCTTCGTATCAAATTTCAAGATTCTGAGTTCACGAAAAGTACCCTGTAGGTTTTGATTCCCTTGCGAGTATCAAAAATTTGCAGCATAAACGGCTGTATCTTTGATTGCGTTGCCTTGGAAGTTTAATTTTTTCACATCTCCAAGGGACAGTAGAATTGAGTATAGGTGCCGGCAGCTTACTTGGCCATGCGCAGAAAGTCGTTTTTAAGGTCCCTTTAGTGATAGAGGGACGCGGGGATTGTAGTAGCACCGTTCCGAGTAAGCTATTGGACGTTCCGAGCAAGCGTTTGATGGGTAAGTCGACTACGCTTCGATTTCCTTTGTTTTGATTTGTTGCATTAGTGAACTATGCGCGAACTTACCCCCACTACGCCGCAGTTTGGCCAAGTTAGATGCCGGCACCTATATTTGATATGATTTTCAGCTTGATACATCCACGCATTCTTAAAAAAAGTGTTTGACGGACAGATAGACGGACAACAAAGTGATCCTATAAGGGTTCCGTTTTTCCTTTTGAGGTACGGAACCCTAAAAGACCATCATGTCAGACTATACCCACAATGAAATGAAATATTTTTTTATTATTTCAATTTTTTATTTGCAGAAATACGGTACAAAAGTCGTAAAGAAGTTGTATTAAAAGGAATGACATATTTCGCCAGTTTGTTTTGACATGCAAAAATTTTATTAAGGGTACGTGCTTATCATAACATATATTTAATATTAGGTTTTTACCTATGAAATTGCCGTTTTGTATGCAATAAGTGAAAGTACTTTTTTTTTCAAACTTTTTTATTTCTGTTATTCGAAGTAATCATCTATGCAATCGACGCATCTTTGCCAACGCATTGGCAGTTTATTGATGCCCTTCTTTTAAAAATCAGCTGGACGGAAGACAACAAATCAACCAGGGTTGGAAGCTCTCCCTCATCCACCATACTCACCAGACCTTGCACCTACCGACTATTACTTTTCCAAAATTTGGACAACTTTTTAGTGGGTAAAAAATTCAATTCCCGAGAGGCAGTACAAAATTTTTTGAAGAACAAACAGACATACATTCACACGTAAAACTTCTACCTAACAACCTTCCCCTCGCAGTTCGTGTCGGAGCTTGATAAGAAATAGCATATAATAACTACTTTTTATTAATTTATTAACACTTTCTGCATTAGATTTTGCATGAGGTGGACTTAATGCCTCGCTTTTTAATCGTTTGCTTTTTGTTGCAAAATTGGTCCATTATTGGCACCTTATTTGTTCTTTGATATTTAAACATCGTTAACAAATCTTCCTTCAAATATTCGTCTGCTTTATTGTTCTAGCTGGTTTCATTTTCAATAATTTATCAATAAGTGTATGAATTCTTTCTCTCTTTCCAAATAGGTATCTATTAAAAATCGTCAAGTGTGAGACACCATAATTTCATTATTCATTTGTAATACCATACCATTCTCAAGTTTTGACATACATAATACGCGATTTTTCTTCTATAATAATTTGTTTTGTTTTCTTGCGACATGTTAAAAACTTCACGAATAACTCAACAAAATATTTTGGCGCGTCTTGTGTTCAGGTATGTAACAAACTGTCAGAAGATAAATGACAAATTGGGCTTCGGTTATACTGCACCCACGTGTACTTTGCTTCTGAGAATTACAATAGACCCTCGACTCGACATTTTTTTGTTACTATTTTCTGCGGCGCACGCATGATATGTTTTTTCGGGTATTTTTACACCTTAGGCACCATTATCTAAGTTCTCATACGGATCCCTAACTATAATCGTCACAAACAAATAAATAATCAAATCTTTTCTCAGTGAAATCTTAGTGTAGATAAAACCTCTATGTTTTCTCTCAGTTCAATCACTTGAGCAGTTTCTTATATTTCATTTTTGATAAATAATAAACTCATCATAACTTTTAAATGGTACGTTGTAATTGAATAATTCAAAAAATAATTTACAGGTACTTATATAGTCCTTAATTTATTAATTTAGCTAGCTAGGGAGGTGTTAATAACAACAGTTCCCGGATCCCTCCCGTCTCAGGCGCAGAGTGGCACACCGTGTGGTTTTAGTCGGTTCGATTCCGACACACCGCCCCGCCGCAAACCCCGGCGGGGTGACGGCCCGAGGAGGCTTCCACAAGTTAAAAAAAAAAAGGATGCGATGGCTTCGCTGCGCTGCGCTCCTGCCTTAGCCACCATGGTTATTTTTTTTAAACCACCCTGAAATGGGAGCCCCGCATAGTGGGGCTCCGTCGACTCAAAATTGAAGCCGGTGTTTCTATATTATTTTTTTTGTTATAGGTCACCATTTTGAGGGCCACTGGGTTCTCGGTATATTGAGGATGATCTGAAGATCTGAGGTTGGAAGTGGGCCCAGACAATATTCGCTCTGCTGAGGTTTTAGTGCCACTTATATTGAAGAATGAGGTAGTTGGTACCACCATCCACACTGATTTTTGGAGAGCATATGATCGCTTCACAGAACATGGCTACATACACAAAAAAGTCAACCGCTCGAATCGTGACAACCCATTCATACCTGAAGATGGAACTCATGCTCAACGAATTGAGTCCCAGCCGAGGGCTGTTAAAAGATTTTTTAGGAAGGACAATTTTAATAACATGGAAAAATTTTGCATTTGGCTGCGAAATAACGTAAAATACAGGAAAGATCCATTCATGGAATTAATAAAAGCGATAAAACATGTTTATAGAGCGGAATAAACAATTTTTGTACAAACTTTTGTTTTTATTTTTCCAAGTAACCAATTATTTCCGGCGGGTGAAAATGTTGACGGGAGATCCGACCCCTTTTTTTTTTTTTTTGTTTTTTTTTTTAACGTGTGGAAACCCCCTCGGGCCGTCACCCCGCCGGGGTTCGCGGCGGCGGGGCGGTGTGTCGGAATCGAACCGACTAAAACCACACGGTGTGCTACTCTGCGCCTGAGAGAGGGAGGGATCCGGGAACTGCTGTGTTACGACCTCCGGACCCCTCCCGGCGTTCCGGACCCCTCCCGGCGAGATCCGACCCCTTCCCCCGACCATTCACAACCCCTTAAAATGGTATTTCGAAATTTTTACCGTTATTTTGGTCACAGATACATATTCAAGGTGGCGTTTATTAAATTCACGTTTACCTATGAGACGGGCTACATAGCGCGATGGCATAGATATGACTTTTTGTTACTTACATATTGGTAGCTGGAGTAGTAATCCTTGTAGTTGTTGTCATCGTCACTATTCTTTTCAAGGTCCCAATAATCGCCATAGTTGCCTGGAGAACCTTGTCGTGATCTTCCGTCTCTAAGAGTTCTTTCGTGATAATAACGAGTGCCGTTTGCAGCATCGCCAGATGTGCCGGTTGATTCCGGCACAATTTCCCAAATATCACGGTATTAAGCCATCATTTTCAGTTTTAGAATATTTAAATCTAAAATATTATTCTTAAAGCACTTTTCACTATTTAGTTTTATGTTTAAAACAAGTGTTGTTAAACAGTACTGAATCCACTAAAATTCAACAAAAAGAGATGCACACGACAAGTAGTCAATCATGTGAATGCGAGTGTCAATGCCAAGTGTACTCCTTTTATTATTGTTTATGTTGGTGTTACAAACTCTGCAAAATTTTTTTGAACTAATTTGAGTACATTTGTAGTCTTGTCACTACATTGTGTAACACAAAGTCGCTTTTGCTGCCTGTCTGTCTGTCCCTATAGTTTATATCTTTAAAACTACTACTGACGAAATATATTGAAACTACGCAACGGATTTTGATACAGTTTTCTTTAGTATATAGAGTGATTTAAGAGGGAGGTTTATGAATATATAGCATGTATAATATAGTAGAGAAACACTGATAATAAAAGTAGAGGTTTTTAATTTCATGTCGTAAATTAACACACTTTTTTGCGCTTACATCGCAAACGCTCGTTGAACCCTACCACATAGATCAAAATAATATACTACAGTATAGTACACCATCAAAAGTTCTAGAAAAAGTCTGTGTTTGGTATATGTCTATTTCTGAGGGACTGTACTGTCCACAATAACCATTTTTATTCCTCTCTTTTTACGAAAAATAATGGCCTATTTACGAAGCGATATAAATCATATAGCATTGATCCTTATTCAATTTAATACCTTAAGTACATTGTGCATTTAATATAGATCAATATAGTCCTGTACAGTATGTAATTTAAATGAATGTATTCAAAGGTATTACAGATTTAAAATGCATGAATCGCGTCATAGGTAGATGCATCTGAAAACCACCCGTGCGAAGCCCGGTGGCTCGCTAGTTCATAATAATTTATAATTGTTTTGTTTTCATTTTAAATATTATTATTTCTTGTAAAGTTTTCATTTTGATCTGTGTCTCCATGCCTTGTTGTTATTTTATTTAATTATTTACATTGATATTGTCAGCAGTCGAATGAATGTCACTTATAATCAACGTTTGTAAGCAAAGGCAACCATTGCCGTAATGTGAGATGACGTCATAGAAGTTAATCTGAAGATTATTCACATTTATCCCGGAACACTGATAATAATCTATGAGTATTTTCTCGTTTAAAGGAGTAGGGCAAATAATATCTGCATATTACTTACCCTATTCCTGGAAACCGTTGTGATATAGTCATAACTCATAATAATATAAGTATATCAAAAAACTTTTCTTAAATTGTCTGAAGTCAGAACGCACTGAGTGTCTAAATAAACTAGCTGACCCGACGAATTTTGTGCCGCTATAATTTTCTTTTGTAAATATTTTCTAAATTTCTGATAAATTCGTTTTTAGTAGTTATGGACGCCTCAGCTTCCCATGTAGAACCCTGTATAGAAGAAAATGAAACCATACAATAACGAATATATAGAAACATGAATTATCCAACTTGGTGGCTTCATAAACCTCCCTCTTAAATCACTCTATATACTAAAGAAAACTGTATCAAAGTCCGTTGCGTAGTTTCAATATATTTCGTCAGTAGTAGTTTTAAAGATATAAACTATAGGGACAGACAGACAAGCAGCAAAAGCGACTTTGTGTTACACAATGTAGTGACAAGACTACAAATGTACTCAAATTAGTTCAAAAAACTTGCTCCAATTTTTGATATCATGGCTAAAATAGAATTTCAAAAACTTCACAACTGTTCACAAAATCAGGCAACAACACAAACAATTGAATGTTGCCAACCCCATTAGTGTTTAAATTATTGTATTTTATTTCTAGGGAAAATTATATTTATTCATTGTGGCAATTTCTACATTTAGGGGTAAATTTTGCAGAGTTTGTAACACCAACATAAACAATAATAAAAGGAGTACACTTGGCATTGACACTCGCATTCACATGATTGACTACTTGTCGTGTGCATCTCTTTTTGTTGAATTTTAGTGGATTCAGTACTGTTTAACAACACTTGTTTTAAACATAAAACTAAATAGTGAAAAGTGCTTTAAGAATAATATTTTAGATTTAAATATTCTAAAACTGAAAATGATGGCTTAATACCGTGATATTTGGGAAATTGTGCCGGTATCAACCGGCACATCTGGCGATGCTGCAAACGGCACTCGTTATTATCACGAAAGAACTCTTAGAGACGGAAGATCACGACAAGGTTCTCCAGGCAACTATGGCGATTATTGGGACCTTGAAAAGAATAGTGACGATGACAACAACTACAAGGATTACTACTCCAGCTACCAATATGTAAGTAACAAAAAGTCATATCTATGCCATCGCGCTATGTAGCCCGTCTCATAGGTACACGTGAATTTAATAAACGCCACCTTGAATATGTATCTGTGACCAAAATAACGGTAAAAATTTCGAAATACCATTTTAAGGGGTTGTGAATGGTCGGGGGAAGGGGTCGGATCTCCCGTCAACATTTTCACCCGCCGGAAATAATTGGTTACTTAGAAAAATAAAAACAAAAGTTTGTACAAAAATTGTTTATTCCGCTCTATAAACATGTTTTATCGCTTTTATTAATTCCATGAATGGATCTTTCCTGTATTTTACGTTATTTCGCAGCCAAATGCAAAATTTTTCCATGTTATTAAAATTGTCCTTCCTAAAAAATCTTTTAACAGCCCTCGGCTGGGACTCAATTCGTTGAGCATGAGTTCCATCTTCAGGTATGAATGGGTTGTCACGATTCGAGCGGTTGACTTTTTTGTGTATGTAGCCATGTTCTGTGAAGCGATCATATGCTCTCCAAAAATCAGTGTGGATGGTGGTACCAACTACCTCATTCTTCAATATAAGTGGCACTAAAACCTCAGCAGAGCGAATATTGTCTGGGCCCACTTCCAACCTCAGATCTTCAGATCGGACCGAGAACCCAGTGGCCCTCAAAATGGTGACCTATAACAAAAAAAATAATAGAGAAACACCGGCTTCAATTTTGAGCCGACGGAGCCCCACTATGCGGGGCTCCCATTTCTGGGTGGTTTAAAAAAAATAACCACGGTGGCTAAGGCAGGAGCGCAGCGCAGCGAAGCCATCACATCTTTTTTTTTTTTAACTTGTGGAAACCCCCTTGGGCCGTCACCCCGCCGGGGTTTGCGGCGGGGCGGTGTGTCGGAATCGAACCGACTAAAACCACACGGTGTGCCACTCTGCGCCTGAGACGGGAGGGATCCGGGAACTGCTGTTATTAACACCTCCCTAGCTAGCTAAATTATCCTCAAGTAACATGGGCTATATCACATTTGCAAAAAATTTAGGGATCCGTATGAAAACTTCGATAATGTGTGGTGTAAAAAACTAACCAAAAAAATCCATGCACACTACAGACAATAGAGCAATATAATTTACTACAGTTTGATAGAGGACATCAATATCCACAAAAAAGTCCACAATACCATGTGTCTAACTAGTACAGGTAGTTCACAATACCTACTTTTTCGTCTTAAAATTTGTGAGTGTTATGTCGATACAAACTAAACCTCATTATTCGTACCTTGGTATTAATCCTTACCCAAATAAATCACTTCATATTATATATCCCACTAATATTATAAATGCGAAAGTTTGTAAGGATGGATGGATGTTTGGATGGATGTTTGTTACTCTTTCACGCAAAAACTACTGAACGGATTTGGATGAAACTTTACAGTAATATAGCTTATACATCAGAATAACACATAGGCTACTATTTCTCGCGATAACTATGCGATATGTATATGTCATACGCGGGCGGAGCCGCGGGCAACAATTAGTATACTACAGTACCTGTAAATTATTTTTTGAATTATTCAAATCCTAGGTACCTTTTAAAAGTTATGGTGAGTTTATTATTTATCAAAAATGAATTCTAAGAAACTATGCTCAAGTGATTGAACTGAGAGAAAACATAGAGGTTTTATCTAAATTAAGATTTCACTGTGAAAAGATTAGATTTTTTATTTGTTTGTAACGATTATGTATGTACCTAACAATGTGCACTTGACCGATTTGAAAAATGCTCTCACGATTAGAAAGGCTTTATTACATTTGCAAAAAGTTAGGGATCCGTATGAGAACTTAGATAATGTTGTCTAAGGTGTAAAAATACCGAAAAAAACATATTTTGCGTGCGCCGCAGAAAGTAGTAACAAAAAAATGGCGAGTCTATAGTCTATTCAACTTCCTCCGAGACAAAAGGTAAACAAATCAGAAAAAGGTTCTTTAATATGTCAAATTTTATAGGTATGCATCTAGAATCAATAAAAAAACTGTCATTTTATTTCTTTTTCTTGGAAAATAGCAAACTATGCCGATGTCGACAATTCTGCCAGTGTTAAGTGCAACGGAAATATGCGTGTTAAAAAATAATTGCAACTGTCCAAATTTTTCGAGTTCACAGTGGATGACTAAAAAGTGACATTGAAAACACCTAAAAGTGTAGCTGTTCCCAAACTTTGAACGTATTATAACACTACTAAATTGGAGAGTAGTGATAAGGTAAATAATTTACTTAAAAATGTGAAATTTTCTAAATAGTTTGGTTACACAGACCATCTTTGCTCTCGATCAACTCCTCGTTGACTGGAGCGTGCCGTTTTTTCAGATAGTTTTGTTAAATTCTTGTTAATTAAATAATAATAAATATTTCGGACATCTATCACACAACGCCATCTAGTCCCAAGCTAAGCAGAGCTTGTGTTATGGGTACTAGACAACTGATACAAATACCTATATACTTTTTTTTTGTAAATACATACATATTATACATAGAAAACACCCAAACTCCGAAACAAATATTTGTAGATCATACAAACATTTGATCCGACTCGGGAATCGAACCCGAGACCTCACGATCAGCAGTCGCACACGTCAACCGCTAGACCAACGAGGCAGTCGAATTGTTTATTCCATTTGTTAAGTTTGTTGTTTTCTATTACTGTTTAGATTTTTTTTGTTGTTTTATTGATGTTTTTGTGCTTATAAGTGCTGTAATTATGAGTGAACCTGGGCCAAACAATGCCTGTACTTTTCTTCACCGAAGAAAAAGCATTCCAAGAACACTTCTTTGCGTTCAACTGAGAAAGTGGCTGCTATCAATGTGTTTAAACATGAATAGGAGACCTGGCCAAAGGATTTATATCCTCACAAAAGTGATATGATCAATAAAATGGCAGAAAAAATAGGAATATCACGCACTACCGTTCATAGAAACATTAAAGAAAAGAAAGTTACAGGCCGCAGCTCTGTTGCACCTATACCACCAATATCATCCAGGATATCTCTGATTGATGCATTAGACGATATGGATATGGGTGCGATACGGCGCAAAGTCCACAATATTTTTATAGTTTTAATTGAAAAATAAATAAACATTGAATTAAATACTTACCTTGCAACCATAATTTGTCTCATTCATAAGTAACTAATGAACAATTTTATTTACATTCCAATATTAATAAAAAAAGTTTGAGAAACATTGGTTTCTTTGTTTACCTTTTGTCTCAGAGGAAGTTGAATAGGGTATAGGGTCTATTGTAATTTTCAGATGCAAAGTACACGTGGGTGCAGTATAACCGAAGCCCAATTTGTCATTTATCTTCTGACAGTTTGTTACATACCTGAACACAAGACGCGCCAAAACGTTTTGTTGAGTTATTCGTGAAACTTTTAACATGTCGCAAGAAAACAAAACAAATTATTATAGAAGAAAAATCGCGTGATATGTCAAAACTTGAGAATGGAATGGAATTACAAACAAAATCTTGACAGCGGGATATGGTGACACTCTCGACGATTTTTAGTAGATACCTATTTGGAAAGAGAGAAAAAATTTAAACACTTATTGATAACAAATTATTGAAACTGAAACGAGCTAGAACAATAAAGCAGACGAATATTAAGGCAGCTTTGTTAACGATGTTTAAATATCAAAGAACAAATAAGGTGCCAATAATGGACCAATTATTCAACAAAAAGCGAACGGTTAAAAAGCGAGGCATTAAGTCCACCTCATGCAAAATGTAATGCAGAAAGTGTTAATAAATTAATAAAAAGTAGTTTTTATATGCTATTTCTTATCAAGCTCCGACACGAACTGCCAGGGGAAGGTTGTTAGGTAGATTTTTAATAAAATATCTATATTTACCGTGCGACGCCGGGGCCGGCTGCTAGTATTCAATAAAACTTAATTTGATACATTGCCATATTTACTCAAGAGACTAATTATATAATATAATATATGTATAAATATTTATATATATATTGTAAATTCGTAAAATAAAGTACATTATCTCAACTGTCCTGAGTTTGCATAAAAAGCTCGAGCCTCTTATAGATCTATTAAATCTGAAAGATCAAAAGTTACAGGGCAAAAGCTGCAACGATACTGAGTGTGGGTCCCGATTTAACTATATCAAAACCGTTTCCAGGAATAGAGCAAGTAATATCTGCCGTGATATTAGTATTCCAGTACATATGTGAATAACCTTCAGGTGACCTTCAGTGACGTCATCCCACATTATGGCAATGGTTGCCTTCGCCTACAAACTATGATAATAAGTGACAAGCGTTCTACTTCTGTCAATATTAATAATAAAAAAGTAATAACTAAAACCCAACTACGACAAAAAACGATGCTTAAAAAGTATGAAACAAGTTTCAAAAGCTGTTAGTCACGCGTTGTTAAAGTGTTATGGACTATGGAACATTCCTAAGTTTCAAAAGCCGTAGTCCATGTAGTGTAATGTACCATAGTCCATAACACTTTAACAACGCGTGATTACGGCTTTTGAAACTTGTTTCATACTTTTTAAGCGTCGTTTTTTTTGTCGTAGTTTTTACTTTTTTTTATTTAAAATATTTTGGTGCCTCTATAATACTTATTGTTGTGCAAAGTTTATTTTAAATAGGTACCATAGAAATATCATACTTATCGAATAAATACGGACAAAGTCACGAACAAATGCTAATTATATATATATTTTTGAAATGTACAAATACTTAACACTCTTTCCAATGATACCAAACACGGCATATTTATCTCAAATTTAGTTTTTAATACAATACTATATATCGGCTAGAGGGCGCCACATTCGATTCAGTAACACGTCATATAGCCTATAACCAGAAGACGATCATGACGCTTCTAGAGACACCTCATTTGTCCAAATCAAATGAGTAGTTAAGGAGCTAGGAGGGAACAAATGAACATACATACATACATACATAAATACATACATACATACATACATAGCCTGTCAAAATCATAACCCTCCTTTGGCTTTGCCGTAGTCGGGTAAAAAACAACTACTAATTATCATAGACGAAATTACAAAAATACTCAAATTAGTTCAATATTCCCGCTTTTCACTAAATCAGGCAACAACATAAATAATTGAATGTTGCCAACCCCATTGTTGTTTTAATTATTGTATTTTTTTATTGAGAATTTTTTTATTTATTCATTGTGGCAATTTTTATATTTCAGTTCAGGGAGCGTGGAGAGCGCAAATAGCACTCGTCATTATCAAGAAAGAACTTTTAGAGACCGAAGATAACGAGAAGATTCTCCAGACAGCGACGGCAATTCTTAGGACTGTGGAAATAATAGTGACGGAGACGACAACGATTACTTCCCGAGCTTTCAACATAGTAATTGAAAAAAAGTTGTATCTATACACGAAGCCACGAATCCACGTTCAGCTATAGCTGAATATATAGATATAAAATACGTCACCTGGAATTTGTATCTAAGATCAAAATAAATATTAGAGGTTGCTAGCGGTGATGAAGCCGTTGTAACTTTAATAGGTACAGACGAAGCTAATACACAGGCTCAAAATTACATTAGAAGCTATTGAAATAATTTTCTCCGCTGCAGATAGAGCCGCTGCCAAAACAGAACCTTTGACCTATCTGAAATAAAGAGGTGTTTTTCGGTGATGTGAAAGTTAACAAAGAGTTGGGAGGCTCTAGGCGACGGCGCGGGAAGAAACATGGAAGTAACAAAACAGTTATATCTATGCCTTCGCGATTCGTAGCCTGTCTCATAAGTGAAAGTAGATAAGAAATATGTCACCTTGAATATGTATCTCTGTATATGTATATCTGAAAATCAAAATAATTATTGGGGATGGTAGCGGTGATAAAACCATCGTAACCTTAATAGGTACTGACGAAGCTATTACATAGGCTGAAAATTACTTTAGAAGCTATGTTAAAATATTTTCCGCTGCAGATAGAGCCGCTGTCAAACATAGATAATGGAATCATTTTACCTGACTTAAATACAGTGGTGTTTGTCGGTGATGTGAGAGTTGAAAAAGAACTGAGACGCTCTAGTCGAGGGCGCGGGAAGCATGCAGGGTGCAGGGAGCGGAGAGCTCAATTTCATCGACTACATTGCGAAAAGCAGTATTAGTGATGTCCATTTCTATGCTTTCCTATTGACGGTTGTAAAAAGACCAGCTGCAGGGTGTGGTAAGTGTACAGAAAACAGGAGTTTTTTCAGTCGGCTGCGATCGCCTCGTCCTCGAGAGTTAAAAAAGAATTGGGAGGCCCTAGGCGAGGGCGCGAGAAGCATCTAGGGTGTGGAGAGCGTAGAAGGCGCGGGGAGTGTGGAGTGCACTCATCATTGATATTATTATTTTGGATTCAAATATTTTGAAATTGAAAATCATGGCTGAATACATGATGATTGGGACATTGTGCCGAAATCAGGCCGTTCATCCAACGATGCTATAAACAGCTTTTTTTATTATCACGGAAGAGCTTTTAGAGACGAAAGATTACGAGAAGGTTCTACAAACAGTTACGGCGATTCTTGCAACCTTGGAAATAATAGTGATGGAGACAGCAACGATTACGATTACTTCCCATGCTATCAACATGGTAGTCAATAAAAAGTTGTAGGTATTAGTGATGTTCATTTCTATTCTTTCGTATTGAGGGTTGTAAAAAGACCTGCTGCAGGGTGTGGTTAATGTACAGATCATAGGAGTTTTTTCAGTCGGATGCGATTGCCTCGTCCTCGAGAGTTAAAAAAGAATTGGGAGGCCCTAGGCGAGGGCACGGGAAGCATGTAAGGTGCGGAGAGCGTAAAGGCACGGGGAGTGTGGAGGGCACTCATCATTGAAAGTATTATTTTGGATTCAAACTTTTTAAAATTGAAAATCATGGCTGAATACATTATGATTGGGACATTGTGCCGAAATCAGGCCGTTCATCTAACGATGCTACAAACGGCTTTTTTTATTATCACGGAAGATCTTTTAGAGATGAAAGATTACGTGAAGGTTCTACAAACAGTTACGGCGATTCTTGCGACTTTGGAAATAATAGTGATGGAGGACATTGTGCCGAAATCAGGCCGTTCATCCAACGATGCTACAAACGGCTTTTTTTATTATCACGGAAGAGCTTTTAGAGACGAAAGATTACGAGAAGGTTCTACAGACAGTTACGGCGATTCTTGCGACCTTGGAAATAATAGTGACAGAGACAACAACGATTACGATTACTTCCCAAGCTATCAACATAGTAGTAAACAAAAAGTTGTAGTTATTACTGATATTCATTTCTATTCTTTCGTATTGATGGTTGTAAAAAGACCAGCTGCAGGGTGTGTTAGGTGCAGAGATCACATGAGTTTTTTCAGTCGGCTGCGATCGCCTCATCCTCGAGAGTTAAAAATAATTGGGAGGGCATAGGCGAAGGCGCAAGAAGCATGTAGGGTACGTAGAGCGTAGAAGACGCGGGGAGTGTAGAGGGCACTCATCATTGAGAATATTATTTTAGATTCAAATATTTTAAATTGAAAATCATGGCTGATTACATGATAATTGAGACATTGTGCCGAAATCAGCCGGTTCATCCAACGATGCAACAAACGGCGTTTGTCATAATCACGGAATAGTTTTTAGAGATGAAAGATTACGAGAAGGTTCTACAGACAGTGACGGCGATTCTTGCGACCTTGGAAATAATAGTGACGGAGACAGCAACGATTACGATTACTTCACAAGCTATCAACATAGTAGTTAACAAAAAGTTGTAGTTATTAGTGATGTTCATTTCTATTCTTACGTATTGATGGTTATAAAAAGACCAGCTGCAGGATGTGGTAGGTGCACAGATCACAGGAGTATTTTCAGTCGGCTGCGATCGCCTCATACTCGAGATTTAAGAAAGAATTGCGAGGTTCTAGGCGAAGGCGCAGGAAGCATGTAGGGTGCGTAGAGCGTAGAAGGCGCGTGAAGTGTGGAGTTCACTCATCATTGAGAATATTATTTTAGATTCAAATATTTTAAAATTGAAAACCATGGCTGATTACATAATAATTGACAAACGGCTTCTGTCAACATCACGGAAGAGCTTTTAGAGGCGAAAGATTACGAGAAGGTTCTACAGACAGCGACAGCGATTCTTGCGACCTTGGAAATAATAGTGACGGAGACAACAACGATTACGATTACTTCCCATGCTATCAACATGGTAGTAAATAAAAAATTGTAGGTATTAGTGATGTTCATTTCTATTCTTTCGTATTAAGGGTTGTAAACAGACCAGCTGCAGGGTGTGGTAGATGCACAGATCACATGAGTTTTTTCAGTCGGCTGCGATCGCTTCATCCTCGAAAGTTAAAAAATAATTGGGAGGGCATAGGCGAAGGCGCGGGAAGCCTGTATGGTGCGGAGAGCGTAGAAGGCGAGGGGAGTGTGAAGGGCACTCATCAATGAGAATATTGTTTTAGATTCAAATATTTTAAAATTGAAAATCATGGCTGAATACATGATGATTGGGCTATCGTGCCGACATTAGCCGGTTCATCCAACGATGCTACAAACGGCTTTTGTCATTATGACGGAAGAGCTTTTATAGACGAAAGATTACGAGCGGATTCTAGAGATAGCAACGGTGATTCTTGCGACCTTGGAAATAATAGTGATAGAGACAACAACGATTACGATTACTTCCTAAGCTATCAACATAGTAGTAAACAAAAAGATATAGTTATTAGTGAAGTTCATTTCTATTCTTTCGTATTGATGGTTATAAAAAGACCAGCTGCAGGGTGTGGTAGGTGCACAAATCACAGGAGTTTTTTCAGTCGGCTGCGATCGCCTCATCCTCGAGAGTTAAAAAAGAATTGCGAGGTTCTAGGCGAAGGCGCAGGAAGCATGTAGGGTGCGTAGAGCGTAGAAGGCGAGGGGAGTGTGGAGGGCAATCATCATTGACAATATTATTTTAGATTCAAATATTTTAAAATTGAAAACCATGGTTGATTACATAATAATTGACAAACGGCTTTTGTCATTATCACGGAAGAGCTTTTAGAGACGAAAGATTATCAGAACGTTTACCAAACAGCGACGGTGATTTTTGGAACCGGGGAAACAATAGTGATGGAGAAAACAACGATAACGATTACTTCCCAAGCTTTCAACACAGATCTAAAAAAACAGTTGTATCTATGCCTTCGCGATTTGTAGCATGGTCCATGGAAACAAAAGCGATGGCGACAATAACGATAATGATTATTTCCCAGCTATTACCATGGAAGTAACAAAAAGTTATATCTATGCCTTCGCGATTTGTAGTCCGTCTCAGAGGTGAACGCGAAGTAAAATTACGTCAACTCGTATTCGTAGCTAAGACCAAAATAAATATTGGGGACGCTAACGGTGATGAAGCCGATGTAACCTTAATAGGTAATGACGAAGCTATAATACAGGCTCAACATTTCATTAGAAACTATATAAAAGTATTCTTAGCTCAAGATAGAAACGCTGCCAAAAACTAGATAATGGAATCATTTGACCTAACTGAAATTCAGAGGTGTTTGTCGGTGATATGAGAGTTAAAACGAGTTGGGAGGCTCTAGGTGAGAGCGCGGGAAGCATTCAGGGTGCAGGGAGCGGGGAGCGTGGAGGGCACTCATCATTGAGAATATTATTTTAGATTGAAATATTTTAAAATTTAAAATCACGGCTGAATACAATAATGATTGGAACATTGTGCCGGCATCAGCCGGTTCATCCAACGATGCTACAAATGACTTTTGTCATTATTACGGAAGAGTTTTTAGAGACGAAAGATCACGAGAAGCTTCTCCAGACAGCTATGGCAATTCTTGGGTCCGTGGAAATAAAAGCGATGGCGACAATAACGATAACTATTATTTCCCCAGCTATTAGCATGAAAGTAACAGAAAGTTATACTACGTCGGCAAACAAAGCAGCGTGCATGTGCCTTAGCCGTTCTTTGGCTTATGATGTGAAAGTTAAAAAAGAATTGGGAGGCTCTAGGCGAGGGCGCGGGAAGAATGTAGGGTGCAGGGAGCGGGGAGCGTGGAGACACTCCGACAGTTTTAGGAGAGACCTGACTGAAATCCAGATGTGTTTGGTGGTGATGTGAGAGTTAAAAAAGAGTTGGGAGGCGCCAGGCAAGGGCGCGGGAAGCATGTATGGTGCGGAGAGCGTGGAGGGTGCACACTCATCATTGAAAATATTATGTTAGATTGAAATATTTTAAAATTGAAAATCATGGCTGAATACTATGATGCTTGGGACATTGGGACATTGTACCGGCATCAGTCGGTTCATCCAACGATGCTACAAACGGCTCAACAGAACTTTATCAAAATGAGACTGGTAAGTCAATACTTAAGTATTATAACCAAATACTTTTATAAGGCTGAAAGCTATTACTATTTTTAAGCAGTTAATTTTAAATTTAGAAATATAAATAGGCAAAGGGGAAGTGACGGTGCGCTGTTGAAAGTGCGCACTTATAACAAAACTGGGTCAGTAGTGACGCCGCCCTTTTATCGAACGTCACTCCTCGCCTAAACTCTCTATCTATGACAATAGGACTCAAAGTCAAGCGACAAAGATGGAAATGCAAGTCACTGTAAGGAGGGAAATGCATTTGGTTATGACGATATTTGCATATTTCGGGGTCTGAAACTGACTGCTTTGCAAAGCAAGTGGTGTTTACTCTTGATTTATAAAGTCTATTTATTATTCTGTGTTAGATAAAAGCTTAAGGAATAAACGGAACTGTTTTGTTTACAGTCAACTAGTGAAGAAGTTCCACCTGCAACCGTAGTGGGTCGAACTGGAAGTCCCGCCAGTGCAGACGCAGTGAGCGCAGTTCCCAGTGTCGGCACCTACGATGTTACTAGCATGCGCGAGGAGGAGTTCAAGAGGCTCATAGTGTACATCGTTCCTGACGTTCCGTGTGAACGTGGTACCCCTAGCAGAGCCGAAAGAACACTCCCGCGCAGCCTGACTCTCAGACCATCCGCAGTATTATCCACTCCAAATACACCGGTACGTATTCAAGAAATTAGTTTTCAATTAGAATGTTATTCATGTGTACCAATAGACAACAAGTCAGGAAGATAGTTGGGATAGATGTGATGCAGAAGGAAACCAGATGGCGAATGTTAGAACATGTCAGCAATAAATAGTTGAGAGATCGATGGAAAAGGCAAACATAATAACTACTTATTACTTTTAGGTCATAAAACATTTTTCTTTCAGGTTATAATTAGTAACAGACAATAAATTATAGAGATTATAAATGTTTCAGACCGAGGGTGTATGGAGTATTGAAGTGATACCTCAGGATACTCGCTTCTGACCTTTCGAAGGCACAAGAACACCGAACAAACCCAATGACAAAGTATCTTGGCGATATTACTGGAGGGTGAGTTTTACTATTATAAGCAGTACATTCATCACTACCCGCTTGGCTTTACTATTATTTGATTGAGGTTTAGATTGTAAATATTACAGCACAACCTATTACAAATTACACTATCCTCTATCAGTAATAACTTTACCATCTATTTTTATAATACATTTATCAGCACAGAATATGCACTATTATTTCTCCTTCAATTAACCGAACTCTCTCTTTGGGCCAGGTACAGGAAACTGTAAGACATCATACTTATGGAAATATTAAGGTGAGACTGGGTTTTCAAATTAATTTTAATGGTGGTGGTTTTAGTAATAATATGTAAATACGAGCCTCTAACTACAAATAGTAAAATTGAGTTCAAACACATATAGGTGCAACACACAGTCATGTATGACATAAAAAGAGGCACAAAAATGTATTGTTAGAACTAACTTTCTAACCACTATCAGTATTTAACTACAAACATTCTAAGATGCAAATTTCCCAATAACTAACAGTAAGTTGAGCAAATGAAATGAAATGAAATCATTTATTCTGCAATTAGGTTATATACTTAAACAGTTTTGCAAGTTAAACTTTTTTTGAGCAGATGAGTTCGGCCTTTCCTAACTGGACTAGCCCTGAGAAGAAAGGACAAGAAAACAAACTCAGGGATCAACGTCTCTTTTAAAATCCAGACAATTTTCATAAATGCAAAAGACATTATTACAATAAAAAAAGCGATAATTACAATTTGAGTCACAATTATAATAATCAGTAAAGATAATAATTAAAAAAAAGTCAACTATAACAATAGTTTAAAATGAATTTATTTCAGAGTATAAATTATCGTCACATCAAAATAAATTTAAACATTCAAAGCAAACTGCAGTGCAGAATGGGCAGCTCAATCCCAGACGGTTTTATCATCAAGGTATTCTGATATGGTATAATACCCCTTTGCGGATAACTTCGATTTAATGGTATTCTTAAATTTCCTTAACGGCAAATTCCTGTCCATTGTCCCATGAACGAGTTGCCTACTCTGTGGAGACGAGTGACGTGAACACTAATATTATGTTTGTTGCTCGTATTTACCGAATGAACATCACTGATTTTAAGAAATTTTGATATATTTTTTTGGACATAAATAAAATTTTCGTATATGTATTGTGAAGATACAGTCAGAATACTTATCTCTTTAAATTTGACAACTGAAAACATACATTATTTCTTTTTTTTTTTTTCGTAAGTACCCACCTTTATCGGGTTAATAGTTTTATAAAATAATTTGTTCTCATGTAAGTGATGATGTCTTTTTGAGAAATAAAGATCTTTAAACCGAATTTGGAACGGAGACAAACTAGAGGGCCTAATTTATAAATGGCTCGTACAGCGCGTTTTTGTAGAACAAATATGGCATTAATATCTGCACAGTTACCCCAGAGTAGGATACCGTAACTCATTATGATATGAAAGTAACTGAAGTAAACTATTCTAGCTGTATCAACATCAATTAAATGTCGAATCCTTTTCACTGCAAAAGCCGCTAAGCTTAGCCTACCGGAGAGTTTTCTATTCGGGGACCCCATTGTAACTTAGCGTCAATAGTAATACCTAAAAATACAGTAGATTCCACAGGATCCAACTCTAGTCCATTCAATCGAACATTGGTTTTAACGTGCCTAACGTTTGGTGTAGACAATTTAATGAATTTAGTTTTCTTCTCATTAAGGAGAAGATTATTTGTATTAAACCAATGTACCACTGTCGAGAGTGCACTGTTGACTTCATTAAAACTGTCAAGTTGGCGCCTAACTTTAAAAATTAAAGATGTGTCATCCGCAAATAATACAATCTCATGATTGTCACTTACATAATAAGCTAGATCATTTATAGATATGAGAAACAGAAATGGCCCTAGAAACCCTGTGGGACGCCCATTGTTACCGGTGATCCCGAAGATGTTTTGCCATTAATATCAACCTTTTGAACTCTTTGATTCAAATACGACGTTAAAATATTTAGAGCATTATTCTTTATTCCGTAGTGTTGTAACTTCCTGATGAGTATAGGATGATGGACACAATCGAAGGCCTTAGACAAGTCCCAATATACCAAACGCATCCTGTGAATCCTCCCAGGCGCCATATATATATATTTAAGCAATTCCACGCCCGCTTCCGTAGTTGAACGAGCTTTTGTAAAACCAAATTGCTTTTGATGAAGCAAGTTGTTCCTAATAAAATGTTGTAACAATTGGTTGGAAGTATTGAGATAGGTCGGAAATTTGATGGATCTGAACTGCTACCAGATTTGAACAATGGAATCACTTTACTTTGTTTCATCAGATCAGGAAACACACCACATGCAACCCAAGAATTGAAAACAGTTGCTAAATATGGGGATATCATATCAATTATTGCAGATATAGTATGTACTGAATGGCCCCATAAATCAGTTGTTTTCTTTACATTTATACTTTTAAAAGCCTTGATAACATAATTTCCACTAACAACTGAAAATTTAAAACCTCTATCACAACGGTTTACACTATTTTCTAATAAGAAACAAGCTGAGGCAGATGACGAGAGAGTCTTGGTTGTTTGAATTGGAATGTTGGTAAAAAAATGTTCAAACGCAGTCGCAACCTCCACATCCGCTCTTATATCTACATTATTAATTTTTAAATAGAAGTTACGATTTTGTACAACGGACCTTCCGGTTTTAGCAGTTGGTTCTTATTTTGTTACGTACCAAATGATTTTATTTTATTTTTTAAATATAAAGATTTAGCAAGATAACAGGCGCGTTTAAACGTCTTTGAATAATATTTGAATCTAAGTTATGATTGTATGTTTTTCATAATACAACTCATATAGCGGTTGTCGACTTTTATAGATACCTACAGTGGCCCAGTCACTGAATACTACAAGATCACTAATCGTTAGTGTTTTTGATGTAAAAATTAATTGAAATTAATTATTAATCATTTTCAATAACAAAGTGAAAGCTTGATTAGGGTCACTATCATAGGGCAATTTTAACAAGTTATTCGCTATATTATTCCTGAACAGGCTCATGCGGCTATCCGTAATCGGAACGTAACTAATACTCTTTCTTTGAACCTCTAGTTTTGTTCGCGTAAAGGTAATGAATTGCCCGCAATGATCTGAATCTAGCTCACTATTAATTGGTTTCACATTTGTAAAAATATTATCAATGTCACTACTGGCTGCAATACATGTGGGTTCAAAGAAAACGTTACATAGATTGTATGATTTCAATAATGTTAGAAACTTTACAGTTATATTCGACTTTACGAGAATGTTTATATTAAAATCATCACAGACAACAACCGTCTTATTACATTTTGTAGCCCTAAATAATGCATCTTCAAGGATTTTATCAAATACTAGCTGAACCCCGCGGTGTTACCCGCGGCTATTGATGTACCTCAAGTAACGCCGCGGGACAAAGTTAGTCTTAAAAAAGTAGCCTAAGTTACTCCCCGGATCATCAGCTACCTGCCAGTGAAAGTCCCGTCAAAATCGGTCCAGCCGTTCCAGAGATTACTCAGAACAAACAGACAGACAGACAGACCGACAGACAGACAGACAGACAAAAAAATTTTTAACTACATTTTTGGCATATGTACCGTGTATACATACATATGCATTTAGTAAAAAGCAGTTATTTTAATATTACAAACAGACACTCCAATTTTATTTATTTGTATAGATATCATATAAACTACATGGGGGCTTGTATACACTCATTACAATGAACCACTCAAATTCTACACAAGCTATTTCTATAATTCGCTCAACAGACAGACTAACAATATTGATCGTTCCTTTACTTTAATACTCTTTTTTGTGATTATTAATGAGCCACCAGGTATCATATTGGTTCTGTTTAACGAGCTAGTAATGTGGTGATTATTGAAATTAAACAAGAGTTGATGACTACTAAGCCAATGTTCAGTTAAACATAATACTATTTTAACTGTAAAGTTCAGTTAATATTATTACAGTCTAGATATAGCTCTAATTCTAATTCTTTACTCATCAATCCCTGAATGTTCTGATGTACCAGGTTCAAACAATTTTTGTTACTGTTCATACAGTTTTTATTAAAAGTTTTTGAGGATACAGTGTTGCTAGAGGTACGCTCTATTGTCATAATCTTTGGTTTAAATGACTAGAAATAGATTGAGGGTTATATACACTATAACTACTATCTTTCTGCTCAATAGAAGCAGATGTCGAAGTCAGGACTATATTACAACTACTGCTACTACTAGTATTATTCTGCTCAATAAGAGCAGATGTCAAAGGCAAAATTACACTACTACAACAAATATTTTTTTAACATTTAAATAAGAAAGTTTATCAAAGAAAAAAATTAGTTTGTTTATGTTTGCATTTCCCCTTCTCCCAATAACAATAATTAAGGTAGTATTTGTATTATAACAATTTTTGTTTTCTATTGCTTTAGATATTATATGAGAGTAGTTCGCATTAGGAGTACAGTAGTTTGTCACTGGTGGCCCCAAAGTTTCACACAAAATATGGCTCATGTTTTTACCAATTTCATCGCTAACATTACTATATTATTATTGCTACAGTATAATTGATGTTGAATATTTTTATTGCTATTTTGTATACTAATAACATTATTGTTGTTTGTTGTCAATATACTAGTATCACATGTTACAGGACAGTTTGTCCAAAGAAGTAGTGGTTTCATTGTGGTTATCAGAAAACAATGAATCATTCCTACAATTGCATGAATTAACTAATTTACCTATTGCCATAATTTGTTCCCTACTTTGTTTTTGAGAAATCTCATATTTACTACTGATAGTTCTCAGTTGCTCTTCAAGCTTATCTATTTCTGTTTGAAGAGCTCGTGTGTCATCAAAATATTGTGAAGACATATTATCTACCTCTATGGAATACATATTAACCTGATCAATTAATTGCATCGTCTGCCTATTTAATGCTACACTAATTAGCTTTTTTGTTTTTGTAATAATTTTTGTTACACTAATGTACTTTTTTAATTTGTTGTTACTACATTTGATGACTTTTTGAGATCTATTAACTCTGAAGGAGTCGTCTATAAAGATAGCTGAATTATGGTTCTTATCTACTAATGGCGAATTGGTAGCTCCTCGTATAGACTCTGATTGGATGCAGCTACTATTCTGTCCTTGAAGTCTTCAAATGATGTAATGGTACGGTGCGCTTCATATAGCTGGCGTTCTAAAAGCCTGATGCGTTTCAGAGCTTGCTCGTACTCATCCCTGCATATGTCAAATGAGTCAATGAGGAGCTGTAGTCGTGTCTCGAGCATAGGTGACCTCAACACATTGTGATTGCAATGAAGACAGCTTAAGTCTAAGGCTATCATTTTCATGTAAAGTATCCAACAGTGTTTGTTCACTGTCACTCCTTTCTTTCATCAGCTGATCACTCCTCTCCTTAGTAACTTTTAATTCTTTTAGTGTCATTTGGAGTTTGGCCTCCTCCTGACGTGCCAATACTTTACGAATTTGAATCATTTTATTATATGTTTTATATGAATAAAACCAAAAGAGCTGTCATCAACTAATAAGAGGTAGTTTTAAACAGTACAAGGTTTTATGACTGTTGATATTTATGTAAAAATTATACTTGAACTGTAACTGAATAAAGTACCTGTGTTGTTAAGAATGCAAAGATAATAAATACCTTGAAAGAGGTGACAATAAATTCACAGTGATCACTTAAACTGTAAATTCACACATAGTATAGTAGCCGGCACGTAACATGGCAAGGATTTGGTATAGTGGGGGTAAGTTCGCGCATCGTACACTTAGTGGCACAAAAAAGTGGTCCGTTTTAGTGCTTGTCATTATTCTATGGTTATTGCCATCATTTATTTTTTATTTTTATTTTTAATCGTGTCTGTTCATAAGGAACAAACAGAATTCGTGATGTTTATTAGATGTCAGAAATAAAAAATATGCATTTAAAAGTATTTTTTTATTTAAAAATATAGTCAAGTGGTCTCGTCACTATCACTTAAATATCTTATCCCTGGCATCAAATTGACAGTACCACCTGAGCTGGTGGAAGGACGTGGCTCTTCATCATCGATAAAACTGTCCAATTCGCTCTCATTACTGGAGGAGTGGCTGTCGTCACTGGCGTTAATAATAAAAAGGTTTTTTTTAATTTCTCGCATAATTTAGACCATTCATCGGCGCCCATTAGTGCCTTTGCCTTTGCCTTTCTCCTTAATTAGGTCTATTACATGTTAACAACAACAACAATTAACAACAATTCGTAACAAAAATAAATATCTAACAATAACAACAACTAATAACAAAAACGAAATTTAAAACATAACAATAACTCGTAACCAAAACTTATCAAAAACAAAGCGGTCAACTTTCGTGCTCGCAAGTGTATTCAGGAGCGAACGGGACGTAGGCACAATGCGAGGGGCGAAGGTCTACTAATGCACCAATCGCGCGCTCGGTTCGGCGCTGTCTCACACCCCGCGTCCCGCGCGCGTACCAAAGGGACCTAAAATATGACTTCTGCGCATCTAACGACTCTTGCCAAGTTACGTGCCGGGAACTATACCTACCCGTAAACTTATAAATTACACTCGAGTATTATATTCTTAATAACTATGAAATTTATAATTATTCCTATAATTACTAGATTGTTTAGCGTGAAATTGGTTATTCGATGTTATATTTTACCACATAAACATTTTTTTTAAATAAAATTAAAGGAACGAATTCTAATAAGCTGTTGACAGCTTGGGGTTGCCACAGAAAATAACCAATTTCGGGAGGAGGGAATGCTATTTTTAACCGACTTCAAAAAAAGGAGGAGGTTTCTCAATTCGACCGTATATATTTTTTTTTTTTTTTTTTTTTTATGTGCGTTCGGGCATAACTTCGTCGTTTATGAACCGATTTTGATGATTTTTCTTTTGTTGGAAAGGAGATGTCCCGACGGTGGTACCATGATAAGGAAACTAGGATCTGATGATGGCATCCCAGAGAAATCGAGTTGAACCTTGAAGTCGGTTTTATTTTTGTTAAAATTGTACATTTATAAAATAGCATACAGTCCATAAACTGTTTTTGACATTTATTATTGTTCAAAATGCATATCAATAAACTCATTACAAGCGGAGCACTGACACTTTTTGTAGTTAGAAGAGCCGGTTGCATCGTTTAACCATAGTAGATAGTTCAAATAAGCGTTATCTTGCGCGTTCCATATTACCGCTCGAGTGATATTGCATCTCGTCCTTGACTCTCATTATAATGCAAACGCGTCGCTCGCTATCAGTTGTACGCGCACAGTAAATATTCAACACGTGGTACGTGCACTAATAAACTTGTGTGTAAGTCAATGACATACATTTGACTTTTTCTTTCATTGGTACCGTTAACCAATTAGCCTTTACAGTGTGATTGAATTTGCAATTACAGAAATAGACACAATGAAGAAAGTTTATTTCATTACGTTGTCAATTAAATAACTAGGAAGAGAACGCTGGATAAGTTATCTACCTACATTAAGTGTAATACGAGCATGCATTATAATAGGTGTTATTTAATTACAGATATTCAAAGACAGTGGCTATTATTACCCGGACGGTTCTGATACAAGCGTCGCAAACTGGATGCGTTACGTCGCGTCTGCGTATTCCCTTTCTGTGATGAATCTCGTCGCTTGTCAGCATCAAGAGCACATATACTTCTACACAATTAGGTAAACACATACAGCACAAACATCCATTCAATTATATTCAATTTTAATAGGCTGACAACGGATTTTAACTGCTACATCTTTATTTACAGGGACATTATGCCTAACGAAGAGTTAATGGTGTGGTACTGTAAAGATTTCGCTACGAGGTTGGGTTATGACATAGATCCTCAGAGAGCCACTTATTCTATCTGTAAGTATAAGTTTTTTATCTCTATACCTATAATGTAATCTCAATAAGAAAATTATATGTTCTTTTTACTTACATAAACTTGTCTCTTAATTATCAGGTAAACAAGAAACTATCAAAAAAGCTTATGGCTTGCCACCTGCACCGTGCATCCGGAAATTGCCTTTAATCACATGAAGTATGTGCTAGGTTTAACAAATACTAAAGAACTACTAGAGGCTGAGATTCCAGCCCGTCGCTGAAAACGCGAAGCAATTGACAAGCCTTACCATGAAAGTCCATCCACTATTTTACGAGAAGACCCGAGTTGTCTTAGTAAAAACGATAGAACTATTATGAGAACCGATATTTCTACAAACACAATTCATAACAAAAGCGAGAATTCTTTCGTTACTGAACCATCTGCATTATCACCGAACAGTTTAATGCCGACACCTTCGCCGGTTAAACTTCATAGGGTTGAACCCTACGCTAATCATACACCAACACAAAAAAGTACATCTCCGGTAGTAATACATCAGCTAGAATCCTAGACTGCAGAGCAATAGGTCACCTGCCCAAATCCAAAACCAACATTTAAGGGACATGCGTGGGCATTCTCCAATGGCGCATAATAATCAAGAAAAAATGGATAACAAATCTCCAATCCTATCACATTGTATTGGACCACACTGTGAACACCAGCTTACACCTAATGATGGATCCGTAAGATCGGACGAAGGGTATTATAGTAATGTATACCATGATGAATTCACACCACCTGAGGACTCAAGTGATTCTGATAACGAGAGTTATGTTCTGGACTACTCAACAAAAAGTAGCGAACCGTAATAGTTCAAAAAATGGATCAAGATATGCATCGCAACGAATATAGAAAAGTGAAAATCAAAATGCCAAGAGCGTATCAATATCAGAACTATAAAGAAATGGACTGTGACAGTGAAAAAGAGTTAGTAATTGCTGAAGAAATATCTAGTATTCCCCAAAATGTATCACCACCTAGACGAGATCTCGCTACTTCAACTGTAATAGTATTAGAATCATCTCAAAATACGGTGGTGCCTATCAACAAGCCATACTACGAGGATGGAACTATTTCGCCTACACCTCAGCCCGAATTTATGAGATATTCTCCACCAGACACAAGAATATTAGAAACTATATTAACTGGAAATAGAATTGATACTAATAATAATGATCCTAATCGTCGTCAACTAAATGCAACCCCGCCACCTTCATCCCCTACAGAAATGGCATACTCATATAAGAAAAGCCAAAGATACGGCAATGCCTGCAGTCCAGACTCTAGTTCTAATCTAACATCTTTACCGTCTCTATTGCCACTACCACAGCAACTACCAGCACCCAGCGCTGCTTCAGTTTACTCTTTATGCCCGCCTCATACAGTTCCTCATACTACTGAAATTCGAGAGATTAGAGAAATCAGAGAAATTAGGGAGACACGATATGAACACTATCCCAATTACTCATATAACTTGTATTCACCTCGAAACTCAACAATAATTACTCAACTAGGATCTCCACCAACCAATTATTCTACCACAGTAACATCATCGCACCAATATGAACGATCACAAAACGTTCAAAGCAACCACCACTATCCATCTACAACGAGCGTGATTACATTGAAAAAATGTTTGCAATTGAATTTAATCCAGAATACAAGTGTAAACAGTCAATTGGTACCTCCACACGGTAGTGTCAGCCCAGACAATTCATGTGGACTTATGGTCGCACCTGTGAGTATAGGATCACAATCTTCACGTGGATATAGAAGTTCACCTTATCCTTGAAAGAAGAAAGATGGGAAAATGCACTACGAGTGCAACGTCTGTTGTAAAACTTTTGGTCAGTTATCAAATTTGAAAGTTCATTTAAGAACACACTCAGGAGAGAGACCGTTCAAGATTAACGTATGTTGCAAATCGTTCACATAACTCGCACATTTACAGAAGCATCATCTAGTTTATACAGGTGAAAAACCGCACCAATGTAATATTTGCAAGAAGCGATTCTCTTCAACGTTGAATTTAAAAACTCACTTGCGCTTACACTCAGAACAAAAACCTTATGCCTGTGACTTGTATGCAGAAATTCACACAATTTGTACATTTAAAACTTCACAGAAGTTTATATACAAATGATCGGCCGTATGTTTGTCAAGGCTGCGATAAGAAATACATTAGTGCTTCCGGATTGAGAACACATTGGAAGACTACGAGCTGTAAGCCTAACAACATCGAAGAAGTATTAAAAATAAAAAGTTTTTTCAGTCGGCTGCGATCGCCTCAACGAAAGAATCAATTATGAAATGGATCCAGAGTACCTGTTCTCACCAGTCAGGGGCCAAGGAAAATTTGAAAGGAAAATCGTTGAAGAAAACTTCAAAGTTTATTATTCACATAGGTTTAATGTAGGCAGAATTACACGAGCGAGAGGAGGTTTTGGTAGAGTTATTATTGTATCGAAAGATAACAATACCAACATGCTTCGGACAGAAGTCTGGAAGGAGCTGATACAGTTGGATGAACTGGTACAGAATATGACTGTCACTCTACCGACTGGGGAAAAGTTTTCTTACAAAGAGGAGTGCGCGCGTTGGGAAGGGCAATGCTATACCAACGACATTTTAAACTTGGACAAAATTATTGGGGAGGTAGAGCGTGGTGAACTGAACTTAACATTTCAAACAATGTTTAATCCCGTGACATGGGAGGCTCACGCGTTTCCCGTGTACTTCGGCGGTGCGAAGGTCGTGGATGAGGTCATAGAGTCAGTACCGGCGGTACAGCTCGTTTGGTTCGTTCGAACCGACACCAAGATCCAGATGGAAAGAGGTGCTGCATAGGAAGACACTGTCGGTATAGCAGAAGATACTGGACCTGTCACCTAAACTGCCGGTACCAGAACGAATGGCTATCATGTTATCAGAAGCTGCAGTTTCCATCACAATAACTTCAGTGACAGATATACTTTCATTTTTCATCGGCATTTTCTCCCCTTTCCCGTCAGTACAAATATTGTGCATGTATTCAGGTCTGGCTGTTTGCTTTACCTTCGTCTGGCATTTAACATTCTTCGCCGGCAGCGTAACAGTATCAGGTTATCGTGAAAAACTAAAATCGTCATACTATTACTTTTATGAAGGTTTTACCAGAATCAAGAGTACGGAAAGAAGAGAAGTCCTGGTTGTACAGAGCGTTTTACAGCGGAGGTATTGACAAAGCAGATCTCGATAACCTCATAGATAACAGAGAACATTGCATCATGGCATTTTTCCGAACTAGAATGGCAGGTTTCCTAAATAATGGCACTGTAAAGGCCATGGTTATTGTCATTTTCTTGGCTTACTTAGCTGGTGCAGGGTATGGAGTAACTAATCTTCAAGAAGGGCTAGAAAGAAGGAAATTATCCAAAGTGGATTCATACTCTGTCGAGTTTTTTGATCGGGAAGATCTGTATTACAGATATTTTCCGTATAGAATTCAGGTGGTCATTAGTGGCGAGTATAACTACTCAGATCCCAAAGTCCAAAAGGAAGTAGAAGCTCTCACACAGAAATTGGGAAATACATCCTGCATTTCGAACTCACTGTATACAGAATCGTGACTTTGAACCGTTGTAGACTACATTTCAAGAAATAACGACTATTTAAGCGTGACAGATGATGATGATGACGAGGACGAATTCCTTCGGAACCTTAAAGAATTATGGCTGTTTCCTGCAAATCCGTTCTCTTTGGATGTAAAATTAAACAAAAAAGGCAATAGAATCGTTGCATCAAGATTCTTGGTCCAGGCAGTCAATATCAGCGGTACAAATCATGAGGCAGAAATGGTGAGAGCTCTTAGAAAAGTGTTTGCAGAATCTCCCCTCAACGCCTCAGTTTTTCATCCATATTTCGTCTTTTTTGATCAGTTCGAACTTTTTAGACCAACGTCTCTCCAGAATTTATGCTACGGAGCTCTCATGATGATGATCACGTCTTTCATTTTCATTCCTAACATCCTATGCTCACTGTGGGTGGCCTTCAGTATGATATCCATTGAAATCGGTGTAGTCGGATACATGGCTCTTTGGGACATCAATCTGGACTCCATATCTATGATTAACTTAATCATGTGCATCTGTTTTGAGTAGATTTCACAGCTCACATTTGTTACGCTTATATGGCGTCAAAAGCTAAGACACCTAACGAGAAAGTTGGTGAGTGCTTGTACTCGCTTGGATTACCCATAGTTCAAGGGTCATTCATTACAATTCTTGGCGTCGTGGCCTTGTTCTTACCCGATAGCTATATTTTCTTAGTGTTTTTCAAAATGGTATTTATGGTAATATTCATTGGAGCAATGAACGGTCTCTTCTTACTGCTAGTACTTTTATCACTCTTTGGCCCTGGCTCATGTACAAAACAGCAGGATGACATCAAAATGACTAAACTAGATTATCCCAATCCTTTTTGTCTACCATATCCTCCAGACCAAATATACAACGGAAAAATTTTGAACCCAAACGCTATTTCCAAATTTACGGAGATGATAAAGATCTGGGAATAGGCACGTCCGGCGAGGATACGAGCGAAAGCAGTTCAAACTATTCACACCGTCGGCAAATTGGAGATGAAGAAAGCGGTAGAAAAAAATATGATGATATAGGTTGGAAGAGATCCAATTACTGTCAGAGCTCAAGTCAATTTCAGCCATCTGGTGAAATAGATCTTTACGGTCACGATATGAATCGCACTTGGCTACGACAAAAATACGACGAGAATCGTAGAGTTTTCGACATCTACCGAAAACCGCCAGGAGCTTCGAGAACACGTGATGAGGAGTTAATGTCACCAAGGCGTAAAACAAGCGACGTGCGCCAGCTTCCTGAGGCGCCCTACAGAGTAATGAGAGCTCATTCACAGCACAATATTCATGGGTCGCGCGCCCCGCACCGCTCTAATTCACATCACAATCTAGAACATTTAGAATATGTCGCCGAGATGCGCTTTCCCTGACAGTGAATGGTTTTGATTAATGTTAGAATTAAACCAAGTGCTTAATTTATGAACCAAAGTGTTAAACTACCTTCAGTAGTCTCCATGTAAAGTGAAGGGACAATAAGTTATTTAAGGTTTGTTCACGCATACAAGTGGTATTTGTGGTCTGGCAACACTACCTGCTCGTCACCAATCGGACCACGAAGGTGGCGTGATGTACCATTGTTCTCATTGGTCAACATGTTGTTCCCTACCTCCCTACCTTCCTCGAATCGTGTAAAAATATATCATTCGCAATACAGACTTCAACTTACCTTTCGAAAGAACACTTGTTTCATTTATCTCCAATAAAACGCAAATTCAGTTCAGCACACGGCTACCAATATACTATACAAGATGTACTTTGGCGCCACGTGAGTGGCAAGGATAATCCTGCTGACCTCGCTTCACGGGGTGTCTGCTTAGAAGAGCTGTCTTCCTGTAGGTTATGGTGGGAAGGCCCTGATTTTTTGAGAAGTCCTGGTTTTTCACTGGATAATTATTATACTGACATAGAAACAGATGTAGAACTCCCCGAGGTTAAGTCGGCTATTTGTTCTTTCGTGACTCATTCGCGCGATTTAACTCCTTTTTCATTTCACCGTTTTTCACAATTTAAGCGTATGAAGCGTGCCGTCGCATATATGTTACGTTTCATACACAATAGTCGCAATAAAATTAATAAACGGTTCGGTGTTCTTACTGTCGAGGAGTTGAGCGGGTCTCAAATGGTTTTAACTCGGTGGTGCCAGATGGAAAGCTTTCCTAACGAATACAACCTTTTGACTAATAACGCACAAATTAAGGGTAAAAATAATTTAAAACGATTAAATTTATATTTAGACAGTAGTCAAATTATTCGCGTAGGAGGGCGGTTAAGTAATTCAAATGAATTTAGTTATGATAAAATGCATCCTATTTTACTTTCCAGTAAACATCATTTTACTGAATTATTGTTTCGTCATGAGCATCTACAGCTCCTTCACGCTGGACCTCAGGCATTGCTTTCTCATTTACACGAAACCTGGTGGCCTTTGGCGGGCAGGAGTCTGTCTAGGCGCGTAGTGAACGCCTGTGTTAAATGTACGCGCAATAAAGGTAAAACTTTAACTCCACAAATGGGTAATTTACCGAAGGAAAGAATAACTCCTGCTTTTCCATTCATTAAATGCGGAGTAGATTACTGCGGGCCAGTCTTCATACTTAATCGTAAGGGTAGGGGAGCTAAAACATCGAAAGCGTACATTTGTTTGTTCGTATGCTTTGTGACGCGTGCAATACATTTGGAACTCGTCAGTGATCTCACTAGTGAAGCATATTTAATGGCACTCAAACGTTTCATTTCTCGACGCGGTAAACCTAAAGAAATATATTCCGACAATGGGCGCAATTTTGTAGGATTGATGAACGATTTCTCTGAGTTTTTACGTAGATGCGATTCAGAAATTAAAGATTACGCGATTAGTCAACGAATTGACTTTAAATTCATTCCGCCTTATTCGCCTCATTTTGGTGGTTTGTGGGAGGCAGGAGTAAAATCTTGCAAGTACCATCTTCGCAGAGTGGTGGGAAATGCACACCTTACTTTTGAGGAGTTTGGCACAGTGCTATCACAAATAGAAGCAATTCTTAACTCCCGACCACTTTCTCCACTTTCTTCGGACCCCCGAGACCTTTCTCCTCTCACTCCCGCTCATTTTCTGGTTGGTCGATCGCTGACTGCGCCAGCTTGTGACGACTTAAATGACATTCCTGAGCATACGCTGAAGAGGTATCAACGGGTGGAGCAAATTCGACAACATTTTTGGGCCCGTTGGTCCAAAGAATATGTTTCTGAGTTACAGGTGCGAACAAAATGGACAGAGAACAAAACGGAGTTGAAAGACAACTCACTTGTCCTTATAAAGGACAGCAACCTTCCGCCTTTGAAATGGCCAATGGGTCGAGTACTTCGGTCCATCCCAGGAAAGGATGGGATTTCAAGAGTCGCAGACATCATGACAGCTTCAGGCGTTGTACGTCGGGCCTTCGCCAAGATCTGTCCTCTCTTCGATGCGGTCCACGAGGGGAAGTGATGCTGCTGCACGCTTTATTTCGAAAGCGTCTGCTTTCAAGGCCGGGGGCATGTTCACGCATACAAGTGGTATTTGTGGTCTGGCAACACTACCTGCTCGTCACCAATCGGACCACGAAGGTGGCGTGATGTACCATTGTTCTCATTGGTCAACATGTTGTTCCCTACCTCCCTACCTTCCTCGAATCGTGTAAAAATATATCATTCGCAATACAGACTTCAACTTACCTTTCGAAAGGTACCGACAGAAGCCGGTACAAGGTTTATATGTGGAGAATACCAAGTGATGTATAGTTGTTTTAAAAGTAAAACTGAATGTGAAAAGTGCTTTAAGGATATTATTTTAGATTGAAATATTACAAAACTGAAAATCATGGCTGAATACTATGATGATTGGGAAATTGTGCCGGAATCAGCCAGCCCATCAGCGATGCTGCAAACTGCACTCGTCACACGAGGAGGGAGGCTCTGGACGAGGGCGTGGGGAGCGATGAGACAACCCGTTATGGTCACGGAAGAACTTTTAAAGACGGAAGATCGCGAGAAGGTTCTGAGAAGACAGCGACGGCGATTCTTGGGACCGTAGAAATAATAGTGACGCAGACAACGATGATTACGATGGCTTCCCCTTCCCTTATGAGCATGGAAGTAACGTAAATGTTATATCTATGCCTTCGCAATTTGTAGCCCGTCTCAAAGGTGAACGTAGAGAAAAATTACGTCAACTGGAATTTGTAGCTAAGACGAAACTAAATATTGGGGATGCTAGCGGTAATGACGCCGACGTTACCTTACACTGACGTACTGTCGAAACTATAATACAGGCTCAACATTTAATTAGAAACTATATAAAAGTATTCGTAATTCGAGATATAATGTGCGAGCGCTGAGGATTATGGAAGGAGCCGTGGCCATGGAGGACGCGGAGGGCGAGGGGGGCGCAAGGAGCATAGAAATGAGAGAAGATGATGCGATGTGATGCGAGAATTAAAAAAGAAGAGGAAGGCTCTGGGCGAGGGCGGGGGAAGCGTGGAGGATGCGGGGAGCGTGGAGGGCGCGGGAAGCGAGGCGGGCGCGGGAAGCGAGGCTGGCGCAGGGAGCATAAAAGACATAGTGATAATAGAAAATTGAGTTATAACAGGTTTTAATTATGAATAAATCTCTTAAGGCCATAAGGTTGTATTAAAATCATAAGCCATTTGATCTCTCAGTATTTTTGTCTGTGTGCTTAACATGTAATAGTTTGAGTTTTGAATGCTAAGCAAACTAGAGTTAAGTTTCACTCAATTATTGTTACAGAAAGGAAAACAAAATGGTAAACTTTTATGCCCAATTCTTATATTTTTTATTCATCTAATATTACCATGCCGTTTATTGTACCTCAATTATAAACATGGTAAAGATATGTTAATACAATATAATATTGTTGTCTGCTTTTTAAAATTATTACAGTGTCATATTATTTAATGAATACCTTGTCTTTTAAATTTTACCCTACTCCCTTCTTCAAAGTAAGCAAGTTACTAAACTAAATTATATTCGTCGTTTTTGTCCATCGTGGTTGAACTTTTATTGGTAGGTTTAGTCTATACTAAGTGGTGATTTATTTGTTTTCATTAGAAACACACTGTTTCTAACATTACAGTACTAGTTTTTAGACACAAACACTACAGATATCAGGGAATACTACTATTTGAGTCTTAGAACAGCTCATACTATTTGTTGTAAAACAAGCATCTAGCTAGGTGGAAAATTTCTATTCTGTATTTGTAAATTACACAGATCTTTTGAGTTATCCAAAATAAAGCAATGAAATGACATTCATTGTTTGTATGCACTCTAGAGGCAGCACAAGAGCTCAAAACTATTATTTAGTTAACGAATTCCTTGTATGGTTGGCTAATGCACAGTTATATCCATAATAGTTAATGAGCTTCTTCCTCAGAAGTATTGGTGAAATTATGGGACTTTATAATTTCTGACTGGTGACGTTATATCAGTGTAGTTAATAATTGTTCACTTCAGAGTTGGTTTTCATTTATTTTTTGCAACCTTAATGTGTCTCTGCTTATTTTGGGAGACTTAAAAAATATAATTAAAGTTATCATATTTTATGGTAAAAACATTACCACAGCATAATACGTCTTAAAGTCATAGGATGTTAGTCCTAGCATGGAGACAGAGATCAAAAAGCAAACTTCATAAGAAATAATAGATTACAAGAGATAATAATAAATATACCGGTTGCAATATGTTGTTTCAGGAGGCATTGATTTTACTAAAGCTCTTACATACTGTTAACTTGAATTATCTATTATATTATATTTTTTTATTATTATTATTTTTATTATATTATATATTTCCACAGAGAAGAAAGGCCAGGAAAATCAAGGATATCTTATTTCGTACAAGGTAGATACGATTGAATATACTTGAATGAACTCTGTAGCAGACAGGATTGTGACTATGAAATTGAAACACAATGAATGAATGTGAACAGGAGCCTGGCGGTGGAAAAAGATGTAGGTAAATTTTTAAACGAATCTTGTAACCATAAGATTTTAGTTCATTCAAAACACCTAATCCCTAGGACATTCTTTCTATCAGAATCATAATGACGACAACTGTGATCGTAACCATGATCGTTTTATAAGTAGACTAGCTGACCCACGCAATTTCCTTTACGTCTCCTATTGCCAGTAGTGTAATAATTTCCTCCCGTTTTCTCAACATTCTTCATTGGCGCTCCGCTGTTATTGATCTAAGTGTGATGATACGTAGCCTATAGCCTTTCTCGATAAATGGGCTATCTAACACTGAAAGAATTCTTTAAATCTACCCAGTAGTTCCTGAGATTAACGCGTTCAAACAAAAAACAAACAAAGAAACTCTTTAGCTTTATACATATTAGTACACATACTGTAATTCTGATGAAATTTTGTTCTCACACCTACCACAAAAGGTAATATTATTATATTCTCGTAGTAAAGTATTAACATTAAACACCAGCTATAATGTGTAAACACATTATATCGTATTGTGACCGAAAATTGGTTGAGTGTCTTATCTACTAGGCATAGTTATAGTTTACAACTTCACTAAGAAAATATCCTTAATGATACATAATGTGGAGTAAGAGAGAAGGAAATTAAAGACAGTGGAAGCCGGGGGCGTAGGTACACATCTCACACAAAGCAGTTTGAAAAAAAAATGCAAGTATTATTAATTAATATTATATGATGCTCTTGGATCCTCGATTTTTTTCTGAAAACTGCATTACAATTCGTTAAGTACTTTAAAAGATTTAATTAAAAAGGCAGCGAAAGAGGCTTAATTTTATATTATGTAAAGACATATTTACTGTACGTGCATAATACTCAGAAACAGTACAAGTATCGTGCTCGTCGCACAGCATTTATCCTGGGTGGGAATCAAACTCACGTCCTCCGTCTTAGCAGTAAGAATCACTAACCACTAGCGAGACCAACAGTGCGTCAAATGAATCTCCTGTAGCTAGAAGGTTTTATTATCTATACTAATATCAAATAGCTGTAGCGTATGTTCCTTACGTTGAATGTGCTAATTTTGTGAAACACTGGTCCGATTTCAAAAGTTATTTTTGTATCAAGTAGCCATAGCCAGACCCTTATACCATCACCATGCGATAAAAAAGCGGAGTAACAACGAAAATGTTGCATAAACAGGCGAAATTATTCCTATTCAGCTTCGGTTGCGTTCGCTGTATAAACGCTTAAAGTTATGCAAAAATCATGTGTGACAGTAATGTTACTCTGTATAACTTCTGACTCTTTTATGATTGGAATACTATAAACTTTATATGTATAATCAAATTTGTGCTAAAATAATGCATTATCTATACCAATATGTTGTTTTGGTTAAACGCGCTAATGTCAATAATTAGCGCTAAAATCAATAATTAGTGGTTTCAATTGAAAAAATATTTTAGTGGTGGATAGCCCATTTATCTAGAAATGCTACAGGCTGTAGGTCACATTACGGTAAGACGACAAGGAGACCCAGATAAGTTGTGCGGCTCAGAGAGTTACTATATACTATTTTACCTCTCTCTAAATTTTGTAAATATTAATATACAATTAATATGCATAGGCATCATAGAATTTCTGTTGCTAAGCAAACTAATTTTAGGTATTGCTACGATAAAAAAATTGCAACCAAAATATCTTTGTACTCAGAGCAGTACAGTGTTAGTGTAGTAATAACAAGAACAAGCCCAATGACGCATTTAAATAGGCCGCTATAGTGTGGGTCACCATACTCCATTATTGTATTGACTGCATTCAAAATGAGCGTGGTGGCCATTACTCTTAGATTCTGGTCATGTTTTCCAACAGGCAGAGTAAAGTAACTTTGGTAGGCTCATATAAAAAAACATAAAATTGAAAATGATTGCTAAGAAAAATAGAATTAACAATAAAATCATTTTTTAGTTTTTTTTCACCGATAAAAGAAATCGATAAAACCAGACAATGTTCAAAACTCTTTCCAACTACCGTGCGAGCAACATGTATAGTTCTTGAGTAAAATAACTTAATTCATAGATACCGTTTAATAGTTGCTTTTCAAGTTAAAAAAGTGTTGAAAATAAGTGTAATATCATCTATTTTCTAAAAGTAAACTTGTTACTGTCTTAGGACAATGATTAGTAAACTTTTGTAAATTTTTAGTTTATTATTTTTTTTCTTTATTTTTCTTTTTCGTTATAAATTGTTATATCTCTCAAGGTAGTTAATAGGTAATGGCAGAAGCTGTGGACACATATTATTTATGTATGTACTAGGTCAAAACATAATGTATTTTAGATTTTAAGATATTATTGTACGATACATTGTTTGTGTTCCTTAAAATAAATAAATAAATAAAAAAAAAAAAAAAATAATGAACTAATATAATTGTAAAATCGTATTTTTTACAACTCACTCTAAATTATATTCCCATAATATTTAACAAAAGTCTAAGGTATATTTTGTGATAACATAATACTAAAAGAAAAATGAGCAGCTCTGAAAGTAATTTTCAGAGAAGTCGAACAAAGGACAGCCTAACAGACGAAATTTCACAATATTAACCTTAAATACTGCAAAAAACATATGTAACCATATGCGTTTAACCCCCTCTACTTTCATCTTGTCCCCCAACTCCTCTCTCTGGGGTTGCAGGTGTCCATGGAGCGATACGCGTGCTCGTTTGGCTGGCTATTCCATAAAAAAAAAACAATAGTGATATACGCCACAATGACGACAACAATGACACAGTCCGTTTCTGTGTTACGAGTAGTGTGAAGTAATAACTCCGCAACCACCATTATAACCTGGGTGAATTCAAAAGAACACTAAGTTATAAAAACCAATTCGGTTATCTTAAATTTAAATCAAATATTTTGTTTGATTACTTAAACTAAACGACAATTTAAATATTTTTTAGTAGAATGGTGACTGAAATGTATTAGATATTTTTCTACTTGTAATAATTTTTTGTTTTGTATTTATGACATTAAAATAACATTTTTCACTTTATATAACATTGCTATGAACGTAATAAAATTATTTTTTATTGAAAATCTTAAAAGGTCGTAATAGGATAAGAATTCGCGCTCGCCCCTACAGAGAGACTTTAAATGTGTCTGGCAAGATGTAAAAACCATTATAACTGTCCGGCTATTGAGGTAACATTTTTTTATAGGTCCCCAAGTAACTTATATATTTTTTTTGTTTGTTTTTTATATTTGGGCTTGTCAAAATGACTCTACTTTGAATTCAATTCAATTCAAATCATTTATTTCGGACTTATCAAAATTGATACATCCATATTTTGTTAGTTACATAGAATGAGTAAACCTAGTGTTAGTTTTATAAAATATTATTTAGATATGTGGATGTATAACCATCTGGACATGAGGGGGGAGTCCCACCTATCCGAAAAAACTTTACCTGATGGAAAGCAAAAGGAGAATCCAAGAGTGGTGGTCACCATACTCATTGCAAATGCAGACAATGCAGCATGGTGACCCACACACTGTGATGCTACTGCATCAATGGGCCCCCGGTCTCGCACTCACCAACGAAACACGACAGCATGATCGCTGTCATTTTACTTTGATTTTCTGTGCGAGGGTAGTACCGCCCCGGTCGAGCCGGCCCATTCATGCTGAAATCAGCGTGGCTCTACTACCTTGAAAAATAAATTTTGCTTTTATACTATAACGAAAGGGTGTCTAGCTGGATGTAGCAACTGTCATAAGTATGCAGCAATGGATGACGATATTTCTAAAGTTATCACTAAGAAAAAAAATTGAGCTTTATACTTTAACGAAAACTATGTACTATTTAATACACGAAAAGATTAACATTTCACATACGATAGGTACTTACCTATCGTATGTGAAATGTTAATCTTTTCGTTAAACTTAAGGGAGGGAATTATTGTAATAAATCGAAGTCGATTTATTACAATAAATCCCTTCCTTAAATTTTGTTTAATAAGCATACCAAGATACTGACTAATCAGGCCCAAATATTTCATTTTAACATGGCTATTTAACAAAATCTTTGCATTATCAATCTCTCTAAAACTATTTGATGCTAATAACAAGTCATCAATATATATAGAGCAAGAGCCCACAACGGTCAGACTTTTGTTATTTTATAAAAGCTGATTTTTTTTCTGTGCATGTCCCCTATATGGGTAATAACGGTCAGCGACTATAGAGTTTGGGTTGTGGTTACTTGGGCAGGTAACCGTTGGGCAGGTAAAGGTGTATTAAATAGTACATAGTTTTCGTTAAAGTATAAAGCTCAATTTTTTTTTCTTAGTGATAACTTTAGAAATATCGTCATCCATTGCTGCATACTTATGACAGTTGCTACATCCAGCTAGACACCCTTTCGTTATAGTATAAAAGCAAAATTTATTTTTCAAGGTAGTAGAGCCACGCTGATTTCAGCATGAATGGGCCGGCTCGACCGGGGCGGTACTACCCTCGCACAGAAAATCAAAGTAAAATGACAGCGATCATGCTGTCGTGTTTCGTTGGTGAGTGCGAGACCGGGGGCCCATTGATGCAGAAGCATCACAGTGTGTGGGTCACCATGCTGCATTGTCTGCATTTGCAATGAGTATGGTGACCACCACTCTTGGATTCTCCTTTTGCTTTCCATCAGGTAAAGTTTTTTCGGATAGGTGGGACTCCCCCCTCATGTCCAGATGGTTATACATCCACATATCTAAATAATATTTTATAAAACTAACACTAGGTTTACTCATTCTATGTAACTAACAAAATATGGATGTATCAATTTTGATAAGTCCGAAATAAATGATTTGAATTGAATTGAATTCAAAGTAGAGTCATTTTGACAAGCCCAAATATAAAAAACAAACAAAAAAAATATATAAGTTACTTGGGGACCTATAAAAAAATGTTACCTCAATAGCCGGACAGTTATAATGGTTTTTACATCTTGCCAGACACATTTAAAGTCTCTCTGTAGGGGCGAGCGCTAATTCTTATCCTATTACGACCTTTTAAGATTTTCAATAAAAAATAATTTTATTACGTTCATAGCAATGTTATATAAAGTGAAAAATGTTATTTTAATGTCATAAATACAAAACAAAAAATTATTACAAGTAGAAAAATATCTAATACATTTCAGTCACCATTCTACTAAAAAATATTTAAATTGTCGTTTAGTTTAAGTAATCAAACAAAATATTTGATTTAAATTTAAGATAACCGAATTGGTTTTTATAACTTAGTGTTCTTTTGAATTCACCCAGGTTATAATGGTGGTTGCGGAGTTATTACTTCACACTACTCGTAACACAGAAACGGACTGTGTCATTGTTGTCGTCATTGTGGCGTATATCACTATTGTTTTTTTTTTATGGAATAGCCAGCCAAACGAGCACGCGTATCGCTCCATGGACACCTGCAACCCCAGAGAGAGGAGTTGGGGGACAAGATGAAAGTAGAGGGGGTTAAACGCATATGGTTACATATGTTTTTTGCAGTATTTAAGGTTAATATTGTGAAATTTCGTCTGTTAGGCTGTCCTTTGTTCGACTTCTCTGAAAATTACTTTCAGAGCTGCTCATTTTTCTTTTAGTATTATGTTATCACAAAATATACCTTAGACTTTTGTTAAATATTATGGGAATATAATTTAGAGTGAGTTGTAAAAAATACGATTTTACAATTATATTAGTTCATTATTTTGAACATTGTCTGGTTTTATCGATTTCTTTTATCGGTGAAAAAAAACTAAAAAATGATTTTATTGTTAATTCTATTTTTCTTAGCAATCATTTTCAATTTTATGTTTTTTTATATGAGCCTACCAAAGTTACTTTACTCTGCCTGTTGGAAAACATGACCAGAATCTAAGAGTAATGGCCACCACGCTCATTTTGAATGCAGTCAATACAATAATGGAGTATGGTGACCCACACTATAGCGGCCTATTTAAATGCGTCATTGGGCTTGTTCTTGTTATTACTACACTAACACTGTACTGCTCTGAGTACAAAGATATTTTGGTTGCAATTTTTTTATCGTAGCAATACCTAAAATTAGTTTGCTTAGCAATAGAAATTCTATGATGCCTATGCATATTAATTGTATATTAATATTTACAAAATTTAGAGAGAGGTAAAATAGTATATAGTAACTCTCTGAGCCGCACAACTTATCTGGGTCTCCTTGTCGTCTTACCGTAATGTGACCTACAGCCTGTAGCATTTCTAGATAAATGGGCTATCCACCACTAAAATATTTTTTCAATTGAAACCACTAATTATTGATTTTAGCGCTAATTATTGACATTAGCGCGTTTAACCAAAACAACATATTGGTATAGATAATGCATTATTTTAGCACAAATTTGATTATACATATAAAGTTTATAGTATTCCAATCATAAAAGAGTCAGAAGTTATACAGAGTAACATTACTGTCACACATGATTTTTGCATAACTTTAAGCGTTTATACAGCGAACGCAACCGAAGCTGAATAGGAATAATTTCGCCTGTTTATGCAACATTTTCGTTGTTACTCCGCTTTTTTATCGCATGGTGATGGTATAAGGGTCTGGCTATGGCTACTTGATACAAAAATAACTTTTGAAATCGGACCAGTGTTTCACAAAATTAGCACATTCAACGTAAGGAACATACGCTACAGCTATTTGATATTAGTATAGATAATAAAACCTTCTAGCTACAGGAGATTCATTTGACGCACTGTTGGTCTCGCTAGTGGTTAGTGATTCTTACTGCTAAGACGGAGGACGTGAGTTTGATTCCCACCCAGGATAAATGCTGTGCGACGAGCACGATACTTGTACTGTTTCTGAGTATTATGCACGTACAGTAAATATGTCTTTACATAATATAAAATTAAGCCTCTTTCGCTGCCTTTTTAATTAAATCTTTTAAAGTACTTAACGAATTGTAATGCAGTTTTCAGTAAAAAATCGAGGATCCAAGAGCATCATATAATATTAATTAATAATACTTGCATTTTTTTTTGCAACTGCTTTGTGTGAGATGTGTGCCTATGCCCTCGGCTTCCACTGTCTTTAATTTCCTTCTCTCTTACTCCACATTATGTATCATTAAGGATATTTTCTTAGTGAAGTTGTAAACTATAACTATGCCTAGTAGATAAGACACTCAACCAATTTTCGGTCACAATACGATATAATGTGTTTACACATTATAGCTGGTGTTTAATGTTAATACTTTACTACGAGAATATAATAATATTACCTTTTGTGGTAGGTGTGAGAACAAAATTTCATCAGAATTACAGTATGTGTACTAATATGTATAAAGCTGAAGAGTTTCTTTGTTTGTTTTTTGTTTGAACGCGTTAATCTCAGGAACTACTGGGTAGATTTAAAGAATTCTTTCAGTGTTAGATAGCCCATTTATCGAGAAAGGCTATAGGCTACGTATCATCACACTTAGATCAATAACAGCGGAGCGCCAATGAAGAATGTTGAGAAAACGGGAGGAAATTATTACACTACTGGCAATAGGAGACGTAAAGGAAATTGCGTGGGTCAGCTAGTCTACTTATAAAACGATCATGGTTACTTACTACTTAATAATTCCCTCCCTTAAGTTTAACGAAAAGATTAACATTTCACATACGATAGGTACTTACCTATCGTATGTGAAATGTTAATCTGCACATCCTCTTGTTGTGTGCGAGGATGGGATAAAAACCCTCCCCAGTAATTGTGACACCAGCTGAGTTTTCCCGGGTCAAGACGATTGTCCAGTAGGAACTAAATCTTTAGTCGTTATGAACAATAATTAAATAAATAAATAAAACTTGTAATGTTGTGTTTGAGAAATATAAAATTGAGATTATTAAAAATGTCTGGAAGTGTGTAGTGATATTGTAAATGGTTATTACATGTTTAAATCAGTGATTTGTATCTTTTTGTTTATGTTTTTTTCTCTCTTCCACCTGTACCTAAAGATCAAATTTTTGTGACTAGTGCTTTTGGGATCTTGCACCTAAGTGATCTGATCACACCATTGAAGCACTACGTTACAAACTAAAATCTTATGGTTAGAAGGATTCGTTAAAAAGTTTACCTACATCTTTTTCCACCGCCAGGCTCCTGTTCTCGCAGCCCCCAACCTTCCTTTTTTCGATTTCATAGTCTCAATCCTGGCTGCTACAGAGTTCATTCAAGAATTTTCAATCGTAACTACCTTGTACGAAATAAGATATCCTTGATTTTCCTGGCCTTTCATCTCCTTTTTCTCTTGACATGTCTTGGATAGACCAAGTTAACAGTATGTAAGAACTATAGTAAAATCAATGCCTCCTGAAACAACATACTACTACATTGCAACCGGTATATTTATTATTATCTCTTGTAATCTATTATTTCTTATGAAGTTTGCTTTTTGATCTTTGCTTCTATGCTAGGACTAACATTCCATGACTTTAAGACGTATTATGCTGTGGTAATGTTTTTACTATAAAATATGATAATTTTAAGTAATTTTTGAATGCTGCCAATCTTAGCAGAGACACATTACGGTTGTAAAAAATAAATAAAACCTAACTCTGAAGTAGACAATTATTAACTACTCAGATATAACGTCACCAGTCAGTCAGAAATTATAATGTCTTATAATTTCATCAATACTTCTGAGGAAGGAGTTCATTAACTATCATGTATTTAACAATGCATTAGCCAACCATACAAGGAATTCATCAACTAAATAATAGTTTTGAGCTCTTGTGCAACCTCTAAAGTGCATACGGGCAATGAATGCTTTATTTTGCTTTATCTGTGTAATTTATAAATACAGAAGAGAACTTGAGCCCACCTAGCTAGATGCTTGTTTTACAACAAATAGTATGAGCTGTTCTAAGACTCAAATATTAGTATTCCCTGATATCTGTAGTGTTTGAGTCTAAAAACTAGTACTGTAATGTAAGAAACAGTGTGTTTCTAATGAAAACAAATGAATCATCACTTAGTATAGACTAAACCTACCAATAAAAGTTCAACCATGATGAACAATTAACAATTAATAAATTAATTAACAAATAATTTTTAAAAGCAGGCAACAGTATTATATTGTAATAACATATATTTAACATGTTTTTAATTGAGGTACAATAAAGGTACAATAAAGGCATGGTTATATTATATTTATAAAAAAATATGAACATTGTGCATATAAGTGGACCATTTTGTTTCCATTTCTGTTAGAACAATAGAGTGAACGTCTCCTCTCGTTTCTACGCTCCCTGCGCCCGCTTGAACCTCCACGTCTCCTTCAACGCTCCTCGCACGCTCGCACATTTTATCTTGAATTAAGAATACTATTATGTGGTTTCTAATGAAATTTTGAGCCTGTATAATAGCTTCGTCAGTACCTATTAAGGTAACCTCTGCTTCATCACCGCTAGCATCCCCAATATTTATTTTGGTGTTAACTACAAACTCTAGTTGACGTAAGTTTTCTCCACGTTCGCCTCTGAGACGGGCTACAAATTGCGAAGGCATAGATATAACTTTTATGTTACTTCCATGTTCATAAGGGAAGGGGAAGTCATCGTAATCGTCGTTGTCTGCGTCACTATTATTTCCACGGTCCCAAGAATCGCCATCGCTGTCTGGAGAACCTTCTCGCGATCTTCCGTCTTTAAAAGTTCTTCCGTGACCAGGACGAGTTGTCTCCACGCTCCCCACGCCTTCTTCCAGAGCCTCCCTCCTCGTGCGTTGAGTGCCGTTTGCAGCATCGCTGGATGTGCTGGCTGATTCCGGCACAATTTCCCAATCATCATAGTATTCAGCCATGATTTTCAGTTTTATAATATTTCAATCTAAAATAATATCCTTAAAGCACTTTTCACATTCAGTTTTACTTTCGAAATAACTAAGTGTTCTTAAACAATACCGAGGCAACTAAAATACAACAAAAGGAGATGCACACGACAAGTAGTCAATCATGTGAATGCGAGTGACAAAGCCAAATGCACTCCTTTTATTGGTGAGCTAACGACTTAAAAAAATGGTGTATTGATTGTGTTGGTGTTACAAACTCTAAAAAAATTACCCCTTAATGTAGAAATTGCCACAACAAATAAATATACTTTTCCCCAAAAATATAATAAAATAATTGAAACACCAATGGGGTTGGCAACTTTCAATTGTTTGTGTTATTGCCTGATTTTGAGAAAAATGTGGGGATTGTCTAGCTTTTTAGGTTCTATTTTTGAGCTAAGATATCAAAAATATACAGCAACTATTTAAATCTATTTTGACTACATTTTTAGTCTTATCTATAATAATCTGTAATGTTTTTTTTAAAACTGCCATAAAACACTGCCTAATGCCCATACACCATTGTAATTTTACCGGTATTTTAATATATTTAGTTAAAAACTTAAAGTATTTTGTTGAGCCTTGTTGTTATTTTCATTATTTAAATTGATATTGACAACAGTAGAACGAATGTCACATAAATTCAACGTTTGTAAGCCAGAGCAACCATTGCCGTAATGTGGACTAACGTCACAAGTTCATCTGCAGATTATTAACATTTATCCTAGAATACTAATAATAATCTATGAGTATTTTCTTGTTTTAAATCCTTAGCAGATATTACTTGCCCTATACCTGGATACGGTTTTATATAGTCACTTATCTATCAAAAATAAACCTTAAATTGTCTGAAGTCGGAACGCACTAAAATTAGGAATTTTCCATTGAGGAAATTTAAGAATACCATTAAATCTTAATTATCTACAAAGGGGTATTATACCATAGCAGAATATCTTTGATAATAAAACCGCCTGGAATTTAGCTGCCCATACTGCACATGCTGTTTATTTTAATTGTTTTAATTTATTTATAGTTTGAAACATATGCATCTTAAATTATTGCTATTGTTGACATATTTTTTAAATTATTATCTTTACTGATTATTATAATTGTGACGCAGATTATAATTATCGCTTTTTTATTGAAATTAAATAAAATGCATTTGAGAAGATTGTCTGGACTTTAAAAGAGACGGTGATCCCTGAGTTTGTTGTCGTCCTTTCTTCTCAGGGCTAGTCCAGTTATGAAAGACCGAACTCATCTGCTCAAAAAAAAGTTTAACTTGCAAAAGTGTTTATGTAGCCTGATTTCAGAATAAAATATTTCATGTCACTGAATAGGTAATTAAATAAGATGAATGACGATAAGAAGTTTGCGAACGATGTTAGTGATTTGTGTACAGTTATTACTAATATAGGGACTTATTGAAGAGAATGGTGGATGTATGTTATAAATACATGCATGTTATAGTAGTGAATATCCAAGAAATAATACTAAACTAATTATCGCAGGGAGCTAATTATGGATCAGCAAAGAACTCCTTGGTCGGTTTTATCAGGCCATAAATGGGCCTGATATAGACTTCAAAGAATTTACGTCTTGGCCACGGTATGGTCATATCCGATCATCACCGAAAGCCCAAAAGGCATGGTAGAGTCTATGTATCGACTATCTTGCTTCTTCAGTATCTTTTTTTAATCCAATGTCCCGAAAATCTTGTTTCATACTTTTTCAACATCGTTTTTTATCGTAGTTGGGTTTGACTTAAACGTTTTGGTGCCGTTATAATATTAATTTATTTACAAAATATATATATTATTTAACAAACCAAACCGAGTAATAAGTTTCCTGTCTCAGAAATTAAGAGGTTTTTCGAATAAATACGAACAAAATGACGAGCAATTATGCTAGTAATATACATATTTTTGAAATATAAAGTAACGACCTTTCCAATGAAACCAAAAACGTCATATTTATTACTTACAATTTTATTTTTCAAGATAGTACTCTATGACATCTAGAGGGCCACATTAGATTCAGTGACACGTCATATTGCTGATATAGCCTGTAACTAGCGGACAATCAAGCCGCTTCTAATGATACCGCATACCGAGTGTCGCATGTTCTAACCTTAATTTATCGGAAAAAAGTTAGGGCAGAATTTCAGTTATTTTGGTTAACGCTTCATGAGTAAAAGTTAAGAACAAAGTACTTACTTATTTAACAAGTACTCTAAAAAGTTGAAAAAAATAGACATTTATTTCTATACTAAATGTTAACAGAAATTGTTCATGTCAATGGCCTTATGGATGGTTCATCATACCAAAAAAAAAATTGTTTTGGATTACTATTCTTTGCAGTATTAAGGTAAGTATTGTGAAATTTCGTCTGTTAGGCTGTCCTTTGTTCAACTTCTCTGAAATTTTTTTTCGGAGCGGCTCATTTTTCTTTTACTATTATGTTATCGCAAAATGTACCTTAGACTTTTGTTAAGGATGATGGGAATATAATTTAGAGTGAGTTGTAAAAATACGATTTTAAATTATGTTAGTTAATTATTTTAAACATTGTCTGGTGTTATCGAATTCTTTAATTTAACTGCAATTAAAGTAGATAATAAATTACCAAATTCATTCAAGGATCAACCTTTAAAAAATTTTTAAAGTAAACTAACCAAATGGCTTCTTGACAAATGTTTTTACAATTTAAATGATTACATGACAAATAAGGAATAAAAATATAGTGACATGATTTTATAATTTATTTTTTAAAGTTATTCATTTTTTTTTTTTATATTTTGAAATTATTTTGACATTGACTAAATTGACATACTTCTTGTGACTTTTAATAAACCTTGGTGCCCTAAAATAAACTATAGCTATTGTGACATTTAATAAACATTTAATATTCTTGGCATTCGGTAATGTATATTAATTGATTTGTTGAATTGTTTTAATTTATTTTTTAAATCATAATCTAATTAATGAAATCACAATACATATTGACACTGACATTTATTGTATTGCATGCCATTAATGTAAAACATTGCTAGTTGCACACCATTGTTATGGTACAATGTACTTGAACTTTATATAATTATTGTGACCTATTTTGTACTACATTCTTGCAAATATATTTTTTCATTTCATTTTATTTATTCGGCGAAAAAAAAACTAAAAAATGGTTTTATTGTTAATTCTTCTTTTCTTAACAGCAATTATCAATTTTATTTTTTTTATATGAGCCTACTAAAGTCTCTACTCTCTACTCTGCCTGATGAAAAACATGAGCAGAATCCAAGAGTAATGGCCACCACATTCATTGCGAATGCAGTCAATGCAATAATGGAGCATGGTGACCCACACTATAGCGGCCTATTAAAATACATCATTGGGCTTGTTCATGTTATTACTACACTAACACAGTACTGCTCTGAGTACAAAGATACTTTGGTTGCAATTTTTTTATCGTAGCAAAATAGTTATACCTAATTTTAGTTTTCTAAACAATAGAAATTCTAAGATGCCTATGTACATTAAATTAAGAATATTTACAAAATTTACAGACAGATAAAATAGTATATAGTAACTCTTTAAACCGCACAACTTGGTCTCAGTCTCCTTATCGTCTTACCGTGATTTGACCTACATCCTGTAGCATTTCTAGATAAATGGGCTGTTCACCATTAAAATATTTTTTTAAATGGAACCACAGATTATTGATTTTAGCGCTAATTATTGACATTAGCGCGCTTAACCAAAACAACCTCTGCAATTCTACAATATTTGGTGTAGATAATGCATTATTTTGGCACAAATTTGATTATACATATAAAGTTTATAGTGTTCCAATCATAAAGAAGTTAGAAGTTATACAGAGTAACATTTCTGTCATACATGATTTGTGCATAACTTTAAGCATTTATGCTGCCAGCGCAACCAAAACTCAATAGCTATAATTTCGCCTGTTTATGCAATGTTTTCGTTGCTACTCCGCTTTTTTTATCGTATGGTGATGGTATATAGGCTCCCTATCGCCTTAATTGATAAATGAGACACATGACACAAAATATGTTTTTGAAATCGGACCAGTGCTTTCCGAAATTTGCACATTCACCGTAATGAACAAACTCTTCAGCTATTTGATATTAGTATAGATAATAAAACCTTCTAACTACAGGAGATTCATTTGACACACTGTTGGTCTCGCTAGTGGTTAGTGATTCTTACTGCTAAGACGGAGGACGTGAGTTTGATTCCCACCCAGGATAAATGCTGTTTGACAAGCACGATACTTGTTCTGCTTCTGAATGTTATGCACGTATAGTAAATATGTCTTTACATAATATAAAATGAGGCTTCCTGTGTTTTCTTATCGAGCGCAATTCCTAGTCTGTTAGCTGCGTGACGCGTGAGAAAGGAATGTCTCGTCACCGGCCGCTCGGAAATGCTCTCGCGCTACCGGCCGCTGTGACTGCGCTCGATCGGAAATGTTGTTGCACCGCACCATTCTATCAAATATTATTTACATACAAAATTTTACACATATTGAAATTATATTTTATAATGTAGTTTCTTTATAATATAATAATAAAATCTAAAACTGTGTAAGTACTTTGTTTATACATAATAAATAATAAATAAAATGAATATTTTAATTTTTACAAAGTTTAAATATATATACAAAAGATAATTAACTACTTTATTATCATACAAAGTAGGGTCCACTACATGGACGATGGTACATTACTAAGTTTCAAAAGCCGTAGTCCATGTAGTAATGTACCATAGTCCATAACACTTTAAAAACGCGTGACTACGGCTTTTGAAACTTGGTTCATGCTTTTTCAGCGTCGTTTTTTGTCGTAGTTGGGTTTTAGTTTTTACTTTTTTTTTATAGTTTCTAATGAAATGTTGAGCCTGTATTAAAGCTTCGTCAGTACCTATTAAGGTAACGTCGGTTTCATCACCGCTAGCATCCCCAATATTTATTTTCGTCTTTTCTCTATTTCGTCTATTGTAATGTTTCTTACATTCGGTGTGTTTCTAATGAAAACAAATGAATCACCACTTAGTATAGACTAAACCTACCAATAAAAGTTCAACCATGATGAACAAAAGCGATTAATGTAATTTACATGTTTTCTCTGGTTACTTGCTTACTTTGACTCTTCAAAGTAAGCAAGTAACCAGAGAAAACATGTAAAATGCCTTTTAATTTTACCCTCTGGTAAAATTAAAAGGCAAAGCATTCATTAAATAATATGACACTGTAATAATTTTAAAAAGCAGACAACAATATTATATTGTATTAACATATGTTTACCATGTTTATAATTGAGGTACAATAAATGGCATGGTAATATTAGATTAGTAAAAAAATATAAGAATTGGGCATAAAAGTAGACCATTTTGTTTCCCTTTCTGTTACGATAATTGAGTGAAACTTAACTCTAGTTTGCTCAGCATTCAAAACTCAAATTATTACATGTTAAGCACACAGACAAAAATACTGAGAGATCAAATGGATTATGATTTTAATACAACCTTATGGCCTTAAGAGATTTACTAATCATTAAAACTACCTGTTATAACTCAATTTTCAATTTTCACTATGTCTTTTATGCTCCCTGCGCCCGCCTCGCTTCCCGCGCCCTCCACGCTCCCCGCATCCTCCACGCTTCCCCCGCCCTCGCCCAGAGCCTCCCTCTTCTTTTTTAATTCTTGCATCACACGCATCATCTTCTCTCGTTTCTATGCTCCTTGCGTCCGCCTCGCCCTCCGCGTCCTCCACGGCCACGGCTCCTTCCATGCTCCTCGCGCGCTCGCACATTGTATCTTGAATTACGAATACTTTTATATAGTTTCTAATGAAATGTTGAGCCTGTATTATAGCTTCGTCAGTACCTATTAAGGTAACGTCGATTTCATCACCGCTAATATTTATTTATCTATTGAGATATATATATTGAGACGGGCTACAAATTGCGAAGGCATAGATATAACTTTTACGTTACTTGCATGTTCATAAGGGAAGGGGAAGTCATCGTAATCGTCGTTGTCTGCGTCACTATTATTTCCACGGTCCCAAGAATCGCCGTTGCTGTCTGGAGAACCTTCTCGCGATCTTCCGTCTTTAGAAGTTCTTCCGTAACCATGACGAGTTGTCTCCACGCTCCCCAGGACGAGGGAGCCTCGTCCAGAGCCTCCCTCCTGGTGTGACGACTGCCGTTTGCAGCATCGCTGGATGTGCTGGCTGCTTCCGGCACAATTTCCCAATCATCATAGTATTCAGCCATGATTTTCAGCTTTATAATATTTCAATCTAAAATAATATTCTTATAGCACTTTTCGCATTCAGTTTTACTTTTAAAACAACCAAGTGTTCTTAAACAATGTCGAGGCAACTAAAATACAACAAAAGGAGGTACACACGACAAGTAGTCAATCATGTGAATGCGAGTGTCAAAGCCAAGCGCACTCCTTTTATTGGTGAGATAACGACTTAAAAAAATGGTGTATTGTTTGTTTGTGTCACAAACTCTGAAAAAAATGTAGAAATTATCACGATGAATAAATATAATTTTCCCCAAAAATATAATAAAAGAATTAAAACACCAATCAGGTTTGCCACTTTCAATTGCTTGTGTTACAAAGATTGATTCATAAAATATTTTTAGGACCTTTTATAAACTTAATTATTTGGCTATGGAGGGTAGTTACATAAATAATGGAAACATGAAAGATGTGTCTATAACTTGTTTATCATACCAATGTAGTAAGTTTGTACGTCATTTTTAGTATAATATTTAACAAATGTATGGAGTGTCGTGTAAAGTATGTTTAGATGAAAGCGGAGTATTAATGTGTTTATATTTACACCGAAAAAAGTCAGTATACGTTCAATTATTACAGACAATAAGTTCTTCCGTAACCCGTAACCGTAACGTAAGTAAAACTTAATAACAAACGTGCAAATGTACCTATGTTGTAACTGGTAGAAAATAATAACCATAAACTGACAATGTCTGCCAAAACGAATGTTTTCAAATGTTAACATTGTCAAATGTTATTATTTGTTGAGGTTAAATGTTAAATGTTGAGGTTCCAAATGTTATTATTTGTATTGTTGTTGTTAATACAACCTTAATACAACCTCTGACACGCAACGCCATTAAGTTCCAATCTAAGTACAGCTTGTACTATAGGCACCTTACAAGATAATAATGAAAAGATAAAATAATTTACTACAGAACTATTTATTGCAATATGAATAACAAAAAGGTTCCCGACGGTGTACATATATATATCTCATATTTATAATCTAGAGTAAATGTTTTTATCTTTTACTTCATTTCTTACTTTGATGGATCAGCTACTAAAAATGTCTTATGTCTGCCTGACAGATCATTGGAACATTTTGATCTCTATTTAACTCCTGATGCAAAAAGAGGGGTATTATAAGTTTGTCGTCGATGTCTGTCTGTGTGTGGCATCGTAGCTCGCAGATGGATGTACCGATTTCGATGTTTTTTTTTTTCATTTGAAAGCCATTTTCCTAGCGGTAGTTCTTAGCTATGTTTGGTTAATATTGGTCTAGCAATGTAAGAGTATCAGCTCTTTCCAGAAATAATGTTAGTCATTTTTGGCGTATGATTACTCGAATAAGTGATTGGGTAGTGGGTTTACAAAATTTTTAATTTTATCTCGTATATGTCTAGCAACTAGCAAATATAAAAAATATAGCCAATTAGCCAATGTTGGCGACATTGGGCATTAATGTAGATCAAAATTTAGCAGTATATCGTTAAAATGAGTAATATTATTTTAGAAGATATCAAAGGCTTAAAATACGGAGAAGAGAGGCCAAGCACGAGCAAGCGTGGGACGTGCCTATAAAATTAAATCTATCCTTAATAATATAATTTTTTAATTCAACATTTACAATCGTGTATACTCTCGGCGCCGCACTAGGATTCACTGTGTCGTGAGGATTAGTATTTTCCCTATAAGTAAGAAACTAAAGAGAACGAAACGGGTCCATGTGTATTGTGTGTGTGAATATGTGGTGCATTTTCTTTTAATATATCTACTAAAATGAAAACATGAGTGCAATCCAAGAGTAGTGGCGTAGCTGTCATCATACTCATGGTGAATGTAGACAATGCAACAATGCAGCATGATGATCCACACTCAGCATCGTTGTAGTTTTTGTCCTGTGACTTTCGGTCTTTTACAGTTAACAGTTTTATATAAGACCCTTTTCTTCGCATTTGTGTGCAAGTTTAAGACAGTTTAGATGATGTTCTGTAGTCTTATTTTGAGGAATGTACGGGCCGGCTTGATCAGAGAGATCAGGCGATGAATCAAAAATAACAGCATTTGGGATGTCTTGTTACGTTGTTGGTGAGTGTAAGACCGAAGGCTCACCTTAAGAGGCCGCCATAGTCCGGGCCGCCATATCCATGCTATATTATCTGCAATTGTAATGAGTTTGTTAAACATTGCTCTTGGATTCTACTGATGCTTCCCACTAAGTAGAGTACGGTTAATTTAGCGTCTTATCTATACAAATAAATAAAATTGGAGTGTCTGTTTGTAATATTAAAATAACAGATTTTTACTAAATGCATATGTATGCATACACGGTACATATACCAAAAATATACTTTTTCAATTTTTGTCTGTCTGTCTGTTTGTTCGGGTAATCTCTGGAACGGCTGGATCGATTTTGATGTTACTTTCACTGATAGGTAGCTAATGCTATGGGTAGTAACTGTTTTAGACTAGCTTCGCCCCGTGGCGTTATTTGCGGTACGACAATAACCGCGGGAAACACCGCGGCGTTCAGCTAGTAAATAAAAAAAAAACGCGAAGTGTAATACCACCATGGGTAAATGTGAAAAACAACGTGTTTACATAATAGGTTAGTTGAAAAAAAATTACATTTTATTTCTATACTAGATGATAACAGAAATGGTTCATGTTTATAACCCTATTGATGGCTCATCATTTAAATAAAAACCTTTGTTTTGGATTACTATTATTTGCAGTTTTAAGGTTACTTTTGTGAAATTTTACAAAAAATACCCAATGCAGGTAGCTGTGCTTCTTTCTACTTTTTTCTACCAATTACTTTCGCAGGGATTCGTTATCCTACTAAATTCATATGATAGTAATGTTCAACTCCTTTTATTTATTTAAAGTTGTAAATGTTGTAGTTACCTGTAATTTTTTGTTGCGCTTAGTTCCATCCTTTCTTCTGTGCTATTTTTATTGCATTGCTGCATTAGAGTAGACAAATGTTAAATGTGTATTTTAAGGGAATTGAATATCAATTTAATGTTAATAAAACTGAATTGAAACGTATGTGATATTCAATTATTTCGTAAATAAAGCAAAGTAAAGTCTTACGTTGTTATTCGGTAAAGTCATCATATAACGTTAATTTCCCCTAAAAGCCCTTAGTAATTACCACTTGAGACTAAATTGAGCTTGTCTCAAGTGAACAGAAATAAAATCAAAATAATCATCTATCAAAATATATTCCCGAGAGGAGATTTTGACATAAACGTTGTTCTTAAATCTATACCTACTAATATATAAAGCTGAAGAGTTTGTTTGTTTGTTTGAACACGCTAATCTCAGGAACCGCTGGTCCGATTTGAAAAATTTTTTCGGTGTTGGATAGTCCATTTATCGAGGAAGGCTATAGGGTATATATCATCACGCTACTACTAATAGGAGCGGAGCAACAATGAAGAATGTTTAAAAAACGGGGGAAATTTTCACGCTATGGGCAATATAAGGCGCAAACGAGGTTGCGTGGGTCAGCTAGTAAGCTATAAACAGATATTCATTGATCTTTACTCACTCAATTAACGATCAGGGAATCGTGTATCAAGAGACGTTCAATAATAAAATATCTTCTTAAAACTACTTTAAAAACTAGATTCACGACTGAGACGCCTTTTAAAATACGGGCGTAGTGTATTAATTGAATAAATGATTTTAAATTTGTAATTGAGGTATCAGGACCGCATTATGTTTGTATCTGCCACTGTGATTGTAGACACTATCGTACATTATTATTTTCCACTCATAACATAACGACTAGAATCAATCTGAGGAAATGAGTTATTTTTTAACCTTCTAGTTAAATCTAAAAAAAAAAAATCTGTACTAATATATAAAGCTGAAGAGTTTGTTTGTTTGTTTGTTTGTTTGAACACGCTAATCTCAGGAACCGCTGGTCCGATTTTAAAAATTCTTTCAGTGTTAGATAGGATGTTTCATTTATCGAGGAAGGCTATAGGCTATATATCATCACGCTAAGACCAATAGGAGCGGAACACCAATGAAAAATGTTTCAAAAACGGGGTAAAATTATCACGCTACGGGCAATAACAGACGTAAACGAAGTTGCGTGGGTCAGCTAGTCATAGATAAAGTGTTACAATACATATTTAATAATACATATATGATTATTTCACGCGTTACATAATTATGTTGAGCCAAACTTAATTGTTTTCCTTTTATCGCTGTTTTTTTTGGAAACCGATGTCCTGTGTAATTGCGCGGTATCCAGTTTTCTAATAAACTAGCTGACCCGGCAATATGGCAAAATGCCATATTTTTCTGTCGTAAATATTTTCAAAATTTCTGAAAAACATATTTTAGTAATTATGCAGGTTCGTACAGGCAGTAGTAGTGGAACACTTAGAAAGAAGAATTATCCAATATGGTGCAGCCGATCGGAAGTTATGCCCGTACATATATATCGGTGATTCATTTTTATTTATAAACAAATTATGTACAAATAGCCTGTAACAGTTTTTTATAAATATTCCATATAAAAACAGCGCGGCGATAGTTACGATTTTATTATATGTACAAATTATATATAAATGAAATATAAAACAGTCACTGTTATCAAATGAAAAGCGGCGCGGCTCTCGGCGCGCTTTATAACTTCACGTAAGAGTGAACAATCTACAAACGTCCAGCCACGTGATTATTTAAACTGGCATAACTTTTTTATTTATTAACCGGTAGACATGAAACAAACTCTAAATGTTAAGTGAGGCTTACCACAATACATTAATGAAAATTTCTAAATCGAATAAGCCGTTTCGGAGAGTACAAACGCACAGACAAACAGATAAACAGACAAAAATTATATTTATATATATACCCTATTACATTTTTTTTTACAAATCTTCCATGTACAGACAGCGACCAGTTACGTTTTTATTATATATATTAATTAATTTGCACGTGTTCACTAAAATACCAAAAAAGCTGAATGTGTGCATGCAATCACATTAAAGTTATAAATGATCGTCTGCAATATAATATACAATGTTTTATTCGATTAAATTTGATATTTATGTTCGTTGTTTACTTACTTCGAATGTATGTCATGTGAGTAATGAGAAAGTCCGTGTGGCTGTGTACTACCTAATTTAATTGATTGAATATGTCATTTTATCGATCCTATAGATTTAAATGATCGAATAGAGTACACCAAGGAAGCAGAGCCACGCTGATTTCAGCACGAACGGGCCGACTCGACCGGGGCGGTACTACCCTCGCACAGAAAATCAACGTAAAAAAATGACAGCGATCATGCTGTCGTGTTTCGTTGGTGGGTGCGAGACCGGAGGCCCAATGATGGAGAAGCATTACTAACCCGCCATGGTGTGGGTCATCATGCTGCATTATTGCATTGTCTGCATTCGCAGTATGGTGACCACCACTCTCGGATTCTGCTTATGCTTTCCATCAGGCAGAGTAGAGTCATTTTGGTAGGTCCAAACATAAAAAAGTGTAAATTACGATATTTCACTGAAATTATTTTGTCTGTTTACTTAATCTTCGTAAATAAGTCCGCCGTAATTATAACCGCTAGTTGGTTACAATCAATAGTCTTTTTATATATATAAATGGGCTATCCATCACCAAAACATTTTTTCAATTCCAACTTGTAGTTCTTGAGATTAGTGTTTTTAACCAAACAAATACTGCAGCTTCATAATTTAATATAATTAGTATAGATAATACATTATTTGCACGGTTGCCTGGAAGAGATTGCATGTGAGCGATAAGGCCGCAAATTGTACTGACCTAGCATTAAGTCATTTATTTAATTATCTGGTGTACAATAAAGAGTTATTATTATTCTTGCATTTGTTGTTCTCGAAATCTGAATTTCGGTATTATAATGAAAACCACGGGCCTAGGCCAAGTGGAGTTCATTTGAGTGATTTGGGACTGAGGCTGTATTCCTGTAAAAACTTTCGAACAATGCGGCAAGTGTTTAGTATAGCGGCTTTTTGCATAGTAATATATGTGTTAGTGGGGAGTTCAATCTGTCGTAGGAAGTGGTTGAGATATTATTATTAATGGTAAATTTGAGTAAATTTGATAGAGTACAGATGTAGGTACATAAGTAAACATAGAACAACAATTGTTTTTGTTGCCTTTTACTGACTGTACTGTACCGAGAGTGATTCACCCCCCTTTGTCGAGTTATTCGCCGGCGGCCAATATAATACCCTCAAGGGAAGTCATTGACCGTCGCCCAGGTTGCACCGGTCCCGTGCTTCTGTTCTCCACGGGCACATGGTCAAAAAGGGCTAAGAAACACGAGAACGCACGTGGAGGTTACCCGACCCGCACCCCGTGGTATATATCATAATTATATACTAGTGTTTGTGTCTTCAAAGCAAGTCCTTTAAGGTAAAAAATAGTCTCCAAGAACTTAGTATGTGCTGACTAAACTTACTAATAAAAGTTCAACCATGGTGAACCAAAAGGATTAATTAAATTTGCAATAATCAAACCATACTAATCCTGTTTTCTTTTTTTACCTTTTTTTGACTTACTTAGAAGAAGGGATTAGGCGTAAAATAAAAGACAAAATATTTAATTAAATATCACACTGTAATAATTTGAAAAATAGACAACGTTTATTTTATAATAACAGGTGTTCGTCGCGTTAAAAGTTAACAAAACTCCAGAATGGTAATATTAGCTTAGTAAAAAAAAAAAGATTGTCGTGTAAGTTTTCATTACAGCAATATATTCAAACTTAATTTAGTTTTATTATCAATTAAACTCGTATGTTTGTAGTAAATACTTTATTCTAGAATACAAGAATAGAAAGATATAAAAAACATTTGAAATAAGTTACAAACAAACAAATTTTAACAAAAAAACGACTTTTAGAACTGGACCACATAGAAATATGACCGTACGAGAAGCACCAATTTTTTAAATAAAAAAAAAGAATCACTAAAATCGGTTCGCCCAGTTGAAAGTTATGAGGTCACAAACATAAAAATACATTCGAATTGATAACCTCCTCCTTTTTTAGAGTCGGTTAAAAATAACAAAAATAAAAAAAACAATTACAATATAAAAATATGGAATGATGATTGAAGGATGACAGGAGGATGATTTACAAGCTATAATAAAACTTTAACTTCTTGTTTTTTTCTTGTTTCAAGCGCCTTTTGTAGTCACAAGAGATTCATTTATCATTAAACCACTTGTTTCCTCTCCCACATCCTTTATGTCTCCACGACCTCGAACTGAGGCTACAGCTTCTCTTCGAAGTTTGATAGGCCTATCCATTGCGTCCATATTATTCAAAAAGTTATTATCTTCTTCCACAAATAATGTCTTATGTGTGTCAGTATGTACAGCAGTCAGGTAAAATGATCCCACATTAACTTGTATGGGATTCTTCATGTAGGATACTGCAAAACTACTTACATTTTTGGTGGCGAAGCAGGCTTATAATCTTTGATCAAATTATTAATCAAACTTTCAGCTTTTGCAATAGCTTCAAAACTTCCAATAATTTTTACATCTGCCTCATTACCGCTAACATCTACAATTATTATTTTGACATTAGATACTTCTTGCAGGTCGCGTATTTTTGATCCTCCTTTACCTATGATACGGCCTACTTTCGATGCAGGAACATATATAATTTTTTTGTTTCTTGATGTTGTATCTTGATGATTCCGTTGATTATCTCGGTTGTTATTGCGACGGTGGTCTCCGTCACTATTATTTTTGCGTTCCTTCCATTTCCTGAATTTTGAAACTGGAACAGTTTCCCAATCATCGTTACGTTCGGCCATGATTTTCAATTTTGAATTCAAACGAAGAATATAATATTTTTAAAGCACTTCACTTCACTATACAGTTTTATGTATCAAGAAGATGTGCGCGGTGAGTCGTCAACCACTTGAATGAGTCGAAGCCAACTGCAGTACCTTTAATGAGGACATAACGACTGAAAAAAATTGTATTATTTGTGTTGGTGTTACAAACTTAATTTTTTTACCACAAATGCAAAAACTTTCATTATGGCAATTTTATTGCCATAATGAAAGTTTTTAGCACCATTGAAACTAAATGTTCACACAAAACAGATAGCATTGTTAATATAAAAAAAAATGGCCAAGTGCGAGTCGGGCTCGCCCATGAAGGGTTCCGTAGCAGCTAGTAACATAATATAATTTTTATTTTATATTTGTCTTGATTGAATGAAAGGTAAACTGCGGTTTACGATTTATGACGTATTACAAAAACTATTAACTAGATCTCTTTCAAACCAATTTTCGGTGGAAGTTTACATGGTAATATCCATCATATATATTTTTTTGTTTTATGATTCTCTTATTTTAGAAGTTACAGGGAGGGGGCACATTTTACCACTTTGGAAGTGTCTCTCGCGCAAACTATTCAGTTTAGAAAAATAATTAGAGACCTCAATATCATTTTTGATGACCTATCCATGGATAAGTACGGGTGAGATGAAAAAATAAATTTGAGCTTCAGTTATAAGTATGGGGACCTCCAAAATTTATTGTTTTTTTTTTTTTAATTTTGTATGAAAATCTTAATGCAGTTCACAGAATACATCTACTTTCGAAGTTTCAACATTATAGTTCTTATAGTTTCGTAAAAAAGTAGCTGTGACATACGGACGGACAGACAGAAAGACAGACATGACGAATCCCTAAGGATTCCGTTTTTTGCCTATGCCACGGAACCCTAAAAAACTAGTAAAGCACCAATGAGGTTGGCAACATTCAATTGTGGCCTGATTTTGTTACCACAGGGTAAAGTCAAAGCCTAAATTTTTAAGTCCTTTTTTTATTTGAATATTTTTGTAATTTTGTCTGTAAATATTTCATAATCATTTTTAACCGACTTCAAAAAAAGAAGAGGTTTCACAATTCGAACGTATATTTATATATTTTTTATTTTTTTATGTGTGTTCGCGGATAACTTCGTCGTTTATGAACCGATTTTGATGATTCTTTTTTTAATGGAAAGGATATGTCCCAACGGTGGTACCATGATAAAGACATTAATATCTGATGATGGCATCCAAGAGAAATCGAGTCGAACCTTGAAGACGGTTTTATTTTTGTTAAAACTGTACTTGTGATATCACTAATCGTTAAAATATACGAATAAATAAATTTATGATATTGCCTTATATTTAACCGTGGGAGAGCCACGCTTCGGCATGAATAGGCCGGCTCGACCGGAGTGATACCACGGCCTCACAGAAAACCGGTGTGGTGGTAATGGTTTAAATTGATATTGTCAGCAGTAAAACGAATATTGTTTATAATAATTATAATAAATATAATAAGGCACAGGCAACCACTGCCATAATGTAAGATGACCTCACAGAATATCAATTGTGAGTTATTGACATACTTTATACCGAAATACTAATAATCTATGAGGATTTTATTGTTTTAAATGCTCAGAAGATATCAGTAGTCATATTTTCTTCTATTCCTGTAGTAGTTTTGATATTAATGCATATTTCAAAAACGATTTTTTTCTATATTGTCTGAAGTCGGAATGAACTGAACATCTTACAAGACAAGATGAATGATGAATTTTATAGGCTGGTTTAGATGGGGTGTAAATTCATGTAAGTCATTATCGACATGGTCATGTGACGTGTTAACGCCAGCACTGTATCTATAGCTATAAGTATGACTTATGTCTCGGTCCGTTTTTTACACCATATTAATCTGTGATTACTAACGAATTACCAAGGTTAGTAGAAAATGGTTCCTTAAACAAGAAGACGATCGTAACTATAAAGTACTCTATCTATCCCTACTGGCTATAAAGAGAAAGGTTCGTACAATATAACACGGGCCTGAAATCCCTCAAAAAAGGATTTTAAATGTTAACGAATTACACAGAAAATGTTCGTAATTATTTTCTTAAAATGTAATTAGTGGTAATGAGAATGTAATTAAAATGTAATTACAGTTTGTCTATTAATTATAATCTATTTCAGGAATCGGATATACGTGTTAATGACTAAAAAGATATTTAGCTAATGAAAAACAAATATTAAATGCAATGTAATAGTAAACATATACTCGTAGTTTATAAATATTTACGCGATGGGCGACTTAACGCACGTCATTTATAAATAGATGAAGGTAAATATTTGAAAAAAAAAAATTACAACAAAATATAGGAACGCTTGAAGCGCTTTAAGTTTATCGAGCGAAAGTTGTGCCGCATTATCGTTTGTCGAGAAAACACATAAACGCTGATGTGCTGTCGCGCTACCGCGCTACTGATGGTCGACATATCCTTCTATCGTCCTAACCTTCTTACGTTTGTTGTGTAGTTGTCTGTCGCAACTATGAGACGGAGTTTTAAAGACGAGTACGAAGTCCTTTACACGCATATACTCATAACTATATATATATATATATATATATATATATATATATATATATATATATATATATATATATATATATATATATATATATATATATATATATATATATATATATATATATATATGTCTATATATTCACAGTTGACTGCAACAAGTTATGACTCGAACAACAATATAGTTTGAATATCCAAAAATAGTTTTATGTTTTCACTCCTGTCGGCAGTTCCCATGACTACCTTGTGTTTTTTTTGTAACCACAGATTTGCAAGCCGGAATACTAATAGTAAATTTTTATGTGACTTTTTATGACCTTCTTCTTTGTCTGTATAAACAACTTTTGCTCACAGGTACCCAATGTTAATCTTCGAGCTAGGGTGAAACATATCGCCGACCATGCTTTTTGTCGTTGCTCAAAAAAATATTAAAATACTCTTAAGTCTTGAGGCAGAACTGAATAGGCTTCACAAAACCGACCAACTATTTTGAATTATCGCTTTTGACATGGACCTACACTAACAAATCACTCGTGTACTATATGGCTATGACTCATACAAAACGGTGAAATGTACATAGAAATTTATTGAATTTTTCACATTAACCTTTTAACTTTTACCTCCCTAATAATTCAAATTGAAACGGATTATAAATAAACAGTGTCACTATCCTTATTCATTCCATTGCTCCCAGGGAGCAAAATTATGAACGACGCAATGAGAAGGAAAACTTAATACAAACCCTACACATATGTGGTATAACAGTCAAATCTCCCTTTCCAAGAAGAGGTAATGTCCAAGAGTGGACTATTTAAGGCAGTTAATTTGATAACTGAATCTTGAAACGAGGTGTCTGTATTACACTAATAAATGATTTTGTTTTGTAAAGCATTGCATTTGAAAACTGATTAGTCACAAGTCCTGTTAGAAAGGTACATTTATGCTGATAGTGTTGGCAACACTGTCTCTCTCTCTCTTCTACAAGCTCCATGAGTGAGTACGTTGTGTGTAAAATATATTATGTTAAAAGGTGTAGAAATAAATGATAAATCAGTTCCACTGGCCTCAATTATTTACATGGTAGCATCAGCGAGGTTCATGATATATAAAGTAATAAGAAATAAAGTTAAATTCGTGCAAAAATACGACTTGAAAAATAGCGTCATTGAGCGTCATCATGGCGGCCAAAAATTCAGATATTATTATACCGATATTCGACGGTTCCGACTACAGTACTTGGAAAATACGTATAGTAAAGTTTTTGCAGTTTAAAAAGTGTAATGATGTAGTAATGAGAGCAAAGACTAGCACTGATGATGAAAAATGGGTTGATAAAGATATCCAAGCAACTAACTACATCTACAGTGCAATTTCAAATAAACAACTAGAATACGTGAGTGAATTAAATTCGGCGTATGAAATTATACAAAAATTCGACGAGATGTATCTTAAGAAATCTACCGCCTTACAAATTGTGTGTCGTCATAACCTAGAATGCTTAAAACTAAAAAATTACGCGAATATTAATTTATTCTTCGATGATTTTGAAAAACAAATATATGAGTTGAAGCAAGCCGGTGCAGTGGTGTCGGAACAGGAAAAGTTAAATTATATGTTAAAATCGCTTCCACAGAACTATAGTCACATTGGTGATTTGATTGATGTTTTACCAGAGAAAGAACGTACCGTTGATTACCTAAAGAGCAAAATAAGGTTAAAAAGTGCTGAAGAGAAAAGTAGAAGTGACGGTGATAATAGTTCAAATGCTTTTAGAGCATCTGCCAGACCATTTAATCAATATAGAACATGTTTTAACTGTGGAAAGCCAGGCCATGTCATAAAGGAGTGTCGTTCTAGTAGTCTAAATAGTGGAGTTTCTGGTCGAGGTCATGGATTTAGAGGACGTGGATTTACTAGTCAGCGTGGTCATAGCTCATCTAATAGAAACTTTCAGCGAGGACGTGGTAACAATAATACAGGATATGGAAACAGTTTTTATACAACAATTGTTAACACATCTACTATGTGTCAAAATGAGTCGAGCAGTAAAGGTCAAATACAGTGGTTACTGGATAGTGGTTGTACAGACCACATTATTAATACCAATGAATACTATGACACATGTGAGACATTGAATGTACCCGTTAAAGTTAGAATAGGTGATGGTACAATTTTAGAAGCCACTAAAGTTGGAAATATAACTGCATCCTTTCCGGTTTATGGTAGAAAATGTAAAGTTTTATTGAAAAATGTTTTTTACGTGAAAGAAATGAAAGCTAATTTATTAAGTTACTCAAAAATTACAGACTGCAATTCAATAATATCAAAAGGATTTTTTACAAAAATCTATAATAGTAAGAAAGAACTTATTGCCATTGCAAAAAAAGATAATAATTTGTACAAAATGACATGTTTTGTAAACAAAGAAATAGGTACTAATATGGCCACAAAATTATCTGTGAAAGAAAAACTTCATCGTATATTAGGACATGTCAACTTTAATTGTTTAAACATTATGTGTAAAGAAGAATTACTCGAAGGATTACCAAAACAGCTAGAAACTGAATATTTAAAATGTAAAATATGTTTGGAAAACAAAATGCACAACTTACCATTTAAAAGTAATAGAAGAGGAGCACAGGAAATTTTAGAAATAGTACATTCTGATGTAAATGGTCCACACAGAACTAGAGGTAACAATGGCGAAAAATATTTTGTGTCATTTATTGATGATTATAGTAAGTTGGCAAAAGTTTATTGTATACAGTCAAAGGATCAGGTTAAAAATTGTTTTAATACATATGTAAATGAAGTTCAAAATTTGACAGGAAAAATGGTAAAAACATTGAGATGTGATAATGGGACTGAATATTTGAACAAAGAAATGTATAATTTTGCAAGAGATAAAGGAATAATAATAAAATCATGTCCACCATATGTTCATGAGCTAAATGGCACAGCAGAAAGGTTTAATCGATCAATTATGGACATGTCTAGATGCCTAATGGCAGAAGCTAAAGTTGATAGGCTTTATTGGCCTGAAGTTGTAAAAGCAGCAGCATACATAAAAAATCGGACATTGACTAATACTATTGAAAGGAAGACACCATATGAGATATTCTTCAAGCAGAAGTCAACAGCAAAAAATTTAAGATTATATGGAAGTAAAGTATTCGTGAGAATTCCAGAAGAAAAGAGAAAATCGAAGTGGGATAAGAAAGCAGAACAAGGAGTATTAATTGGATATTCAGATGTTGGATATAGAGTTTTAATAAATGGAAGAGTAATTGTAGCAAGACATGTGGATGTTGTAGAAGAGGATGTAAGATGTATTGGCTTTGAAGATGATGAAAATCAGAACAAAACAGATATTTTAAAAGAAGAAAAAAAAGATATAAAGAATATTGAAATTATGGAGGATACCACAGAGAGTGAAGAAGTTTGTGACAGATCAATTAAGCAAGAAGAAATTTATAAGAGACCTAAGAGAAATATTAAGGCACCAAAGCGATTTGATGAAGAGTATGGCTATTACTGTATAACAGCAAATTTTTGTGATGCGACTAATCCAGTTTCTTATCAGGAAGCTATTCAAAGTGTAGATTATAATCAGTGGCAGGATGCAATGAATCGTGAAATAGACTGTTTAGTGAAAAATGATACATGGACACTAATAGATAAACCTCAAGATAAAAAAGTGTTAGATGTAAAGTGGGTGTATAAAAAGAAGTCACCAACAAATTATAAGGCCAGGTTAGTTGTAAGAGGCTTTCAACAGACTGATCAAGTTGATGATGTTTATTCTCCCGTTGCCAAAATGGAAACTCTTAAATTGTTATTATCTTGTTGTTGTCAAATGACTATGGAAATTCATCAAATGGATGTTGAGACAGCTTTCCTCAATGGTAAAGTAGTGTCAGAGGTTTATGTTAAACAACCATTAGGATTTGATGATTGTACTAATAAAGTATATAAATTAAAAAAGGCATTGTATGGTTTAAAGGAAAGCCCGCGTTTGTGGTATGAATGTTTTAATAATTATATAACAACTATTGGTTTTCGTAGAAGTCAATTTGATAACTGCCTTTATGTAAAAGTTATAAATAATGTTAGTATTTACATAATATTATTTGTCGATGATCTTTTAATTTGTTGTAAAAGTGTACATTTAATTTCTGATATTAAGCACAAACTGTGTAAGAAATTCAAAATAAAGGATATGAATGTTGTTAAAAATTACATTGGCATTGATATACAGTATGATTATTCTCAAACTAGAACTGTAACTATGAGTCAAAAATCTTATATAGAATCTTTAGCAAAGAAGTATAAAATTGAAAATTGTAAGTTATACAAAACCCCTCTTGAAGTAAATCTCAAATTAGATAAATGTGACATTAATGAGGATGTGAAGTATAGAAACTTAATAGGTGCACTTTTGTACATAAGTAGTGGAACAAGACCTGATATAGCTTTTAGTGTTAATTATCTTAGTAGATTCCAAAACTGTTATAATGAGACTCATTTCAAATATGCTTTAAGAGTTCTAAAATATCTATATTTTACAAGAAATTTAAAATTAACATACAAAGAGAATTCTGAGGCAATTATAATGGATTGTTTTGTTGATGCCGATTGGGCCGGAGATACTTGTGATAGGAAATCAACAACTGGTTTTATCATTAGATTATTTGGAAATGTTATTTATTGGAAATCTAAGAAGCAAAATAGTGTTACAAAATCATCTACTTTTGCAGAATATGTAGCTATGAGTGAAGCAGTATCTGAAATAATTCTTTTGCGGAGCATTGTGAATGATATTTTTATTAAAATTGATAAGCCTACAAATGTTTATGAGGATAATTCAGGAGCTTTGAGTATTGCAAAATTTGGTAATTTCACAAAAAATTCTAAACATATTGAGGTTCACTACCACTATGTTCATGAAAATTGTAAGAACAATATTGTTAATGTAGTGAAGGTAAATTCAGAAGATAATATTGCAGATATCTTAACCAAGTCTTTAGGAACAGTTAAATTTGTAAACTTTAGAGATATGTTAAATTTGAAATTATAATTCAACTTATCTTGCATATTAATATAATGATATTGTTATTGGGATGTTAAGTTTTTTGTGTAACATTTGTTTTTTTGTAAAATAACATAAATGTAAGGAGGTGTGTTAGAAAGGTACATTTATGCTGATAGTGTTGGCAACACTGTCTCTCTCTCTCTTCTACAAGCTCCATGAGTGAGTACGTTGTGTGTAAAATATATTATGTTAAAAGGTGTAGAAATAAATGATAAATCAGTTCCACTGGCCTCAATTATTTACAAGTCCACCCAGTTTGAATAATTATTTTATTAGATTGGACTAAATTGAAATGGAACCACACGGAAAGCACCAGATTTCAAATAAAAAAAGGATCATCAAAATCAGTTCACCCAGCCGAAAGATATGAGGTAACAAACATAAAAAAATACAATTGAATTGATAACCGTCTCTTTTTTTGAAGTCGGTTGATAATAACCAAGTGCTGTGAGATTTAAATGGTAGTATTCTCTTGCTTATATCTCTTTAAAGATTCTCCTATAGTGTCATCTAATCTAAGAGGTATCGTATAACGTTTCATGTTTTTAACACGTTAAAATTTCATATATAGGTGTAATTCACACAATTCTTAATAACTTTTTATGCAAAACCATGGAATGATTAAGCTATTTGTATAATAGCATAAGATGAACAATTTTTTTAATAAAATATAATGTAAATCCCTCTAAAAAAGGAAAAAGAATGAAACAGATACACAATAGTTTTTTTTCAGACGTCATTTCAAAATCACTATGGTACAATCAACCTGTACCATAGTGTTGGTGCTGCACTAATCGTCAAAATATACGAATAAATAAACTTATGATACTGCCTTATATGACAGCCTCGTTGGCGCGACTGCTGGGTATAAACATTTGGTCCGACCAGGGAACAAACCCGAGACCTCATGTCCCGAGTTCGTTCCCCGGTCGGACCAAATGTTTGTACGATGAGTAAAAAGTTATTTTAGAGTTTGGAATAATATACATGTAAGTATAAATAGGTATTTTATCAGTCAATCTGGCTTTTATAGTACAAGCTCTGCTTTGTCAGTATTATGAAATACTAACATGTTTTAGTATTTCATATTACATAAATTTCAACTGAAACCGAATAATGGAAATATGAATTTACCTTTGTGGTGGTGTGGTTTGTATCGAGAGAGAATGGGAGCTTTGCGTTTTGATAATGCGATAAATTGTACTCTGATAGGTTTGTACCTCAAAAAAAAGGTGGTAAATACACATTTCCGTGCAAAGTTTTATCTTTCTAGCACTACCCTAGCACAGAAAATTAACGTAAAATGGCAGTGATCATGCTGTCGTGTTTCGTTGGTGAGCGCGAGACCGGAGGCCTAATGATGCAGAAGCATTACTAGCCCACCATGGTGTGGGTCACCATGCTGCATTGTTGCATTGTCTGCATTCGCAGTATGGTGACCACCACTCTTGGATTCTGATATGCTTTCCATCAGGCAGAGTAGAGTAATTTTGGCAGGGCCAGACATAACAAAAAAAAATGAAAAAAGAAAACTTGAGAACTGCTGATATTAAGTTCAGCGTCCATTATTTCCACATCTGGCGTCAAGATATGAGGGATATTTTCAAAAAGCCTGCAATACAGTTATTTCACAAGCAATAATTATTACGACTTCAAAAGCTTTGATAATAATTCCAGAGAACGGAACCGGCCAGGTATTTTTTTAAGTACAATAAACATTTCATTAATGGTACTAGGGTGTTTATATTTCAAAAATGTATTTTAATAAATTCGCCAAGTGCCGACAATATGGAATTCCTTCCACATTGTAGTGGCTCCAAAAATTTTTTTTTGTTTCCGTATGAAAACTTTATTACAATTGAATAATATGTAGCAAATATGCACCACATTTATTGGATCAGCTATTAACATATTTCAGTTTTTAATATGAAGCCTGCCAAAGTGGCTCTATTCCGCCTAACGGAAATCATTAATAGAATCTAATCTTCTCTATACCATATTCATTGCGAACGCAAACAATGCTGCCATCCATGGTGACCGTAGACCGTGGTGACTATTGCGACCTAGTGAGATACTTTTTCACGCCCGATCCGAGGTCGTAGTGGAAGCAAAAACGTGCGCTCTTTTTTTTCTTTTATATAACACGTTTATTTCGAGAAAATAAATGAGATTATAAGCAATTAAATAATTTATTTATTTACAATGTTTTTCATTTCTTTGGTATAACAGTACTCAATAATGGCTGTAGCCATGATCGTAGGACTGGGGATGTACAGAAGGAGCGGAGTTGTGTACTACGGCGTTGAAGCTGCAAGATAAAATAAATATGAATTTAATTTGTTCGACACATATTTTTCTGCACTCACTGTCGATTCTATAAAAGAATTGTACTTACCCACTGTGAGCATCAGCTGTGTATTCGACCTTACGGACAGAGCCATCAGGTTGGACTAGAGAGTAGTAGCCATGGACAGAGTCACCGTCGCGACTCTCGTGCTGGGACTTGTGGTCACCGGTGTGAGGGTCGGCCACGGAGTAAGAGAAGTCGTATTTAGGATGAGCCTGAAATTATATTGTTATTATTTATCTGATCACACTTAATCAAACATGCTTAAAATTTTATGTTTTAGAAACTTACATAAGAGTCATGACCGTCGTAGTGGTAGTTGGCAGCGGGAGCGGAGTAATGGGCGATGGGAGCGGCGTAGTGAGCTACGGGAGCGGCGTAGTGAGAGACGGAAGAGGAGTAGTGAGAGACGGGAGCAGAGTAGTGAGAAGCGTGATGTACAGGTTCGTCATGGCGGATGATGCTTTGGGAAGACACGGCGTGGCCGTGACCGTGTCCATAACTGGCACTGGCTGCTGCCAGGAAAGCTCCGAAAGCTACGATCTGAAAGGTACATTTTTAAATATTTATGGTTAGAGTTTGAATTTACACTTTGTAACTATTACGTTCGTTCAACTCAATGTTATACGTTATAATTGATAATCAAACACTCTTCAACGATTCAGTAAATTTACACAATATAAATGATTATATCACTCACTTTGCTAAGCATGTTGATTTGTTTGTTAGAACGACTTGTAAGAATCGTTTGGCGTCAAAAATGTGGTGTATGGTTTTATAGAGCACTATTGAAGGAGGGGCGATAAATGTGTGCAATGTGCACGCACCTTGACTGTGTAATAATAACATGTACTAGAGACCTTGTAAGTTTTTGTTACGTTTACCACCGTATTTACGGTTATCACGTATATTATTACAATATTGTTAATATTTTGTAACCTTTTTCATACTTACTATAATCTATCCTAAACTATTTACCGCCCATTTTACTACGTTTCTCCTTATTTATCTGTTAAATTGACATATTTATATTACTGGCTTTGATAAGCATATATCGACTTGTTTGTTAGAACGACTTGTGAGCATCTGATAGGTGATCACCGCTAATTAATTACACGTATATATTTAGCATTGGTAATAGTATGGCGACATTAAACTATGGAGCAACGAACTACGGAAGAACTTCTAATCATGAATCTCGATATAGAAGTTCTCGCGCCAATTAGCACATTTAAACATCCAAACATCACCCGCTGAGTCGTGGCCCACCAGGCGTGATCAGCCTGTTCGGAGGTCCCTTTGTGTTGGAGGGACATGAAACTCGTTCCTCCACAATAGAATGGGTACAAAGTACGATCAGATAGGCATATCTTATTAAACATACTCTTGTTTGACTATTTTTAAAAACATTATGAAATGACTGCTAATAAAAATCGATTGCACACAAATATGTGTGATGTGTGTATTGTGTTTCAATACATGATAAATTTGGGATGGGATTGGGTAATACTCTTTAATGTTGTAATGTAACAATTTTTGTTGTGATATCATCATCACCATCAATTTTCCGACTTTAACCTGAAAATAGTAATACTGATATAGTTGTGCACTCAGATCATATTTTTTTATATGATCTGTGGTTGTGTATCTTCGACATTGCATTGTGCATCGCTGGGACAAGTGTGTAGAGTTACAAGAAGACGATGTAGAAAAAAAAATGTCTTGTATCATCACTAGGTTGGAAACTTTTTGGTTGGAAAATTATATATAATTATATTAAAATATGTATAGCCAAATCGCAATTACACAGTATCAGTCTGCAATTGACTTTAAACGTCTCTTCCTTTTTTATTTTGTCAAGATTTTAAATTGTGATATCACTGGAATCATTTAAATTTATCATATCAGATAATATATCTTTCCCTTTATTACAGTTAGTTGTCTTATTTTATGTCTCTCAGATCTATATTTTAGGACTCAGTAATAAGTTGTATAAGCGTGCCCAATAAATTATATTGTTTTAAGTTTTATTGTTTTGTTTCAAACATTTCAAGGTTTGTTACTCGCGGTGAGCGTTATTTTACGATTAAGATCAGGCTCATATACTCGTATATGTACAGTATACACATTTTTCATTCCTTTAATGAATCTTACAACATACCTCTAAACAAAATTTACTTTTCAAGCAGATTAGAAAATAGTTTCCTAAATCATTAACAGAGTGCAGTATTTATTTATTGAGTATCCTACTAATATTATAAATGCGAAAGTTTGTATTGATGGATGGATGTTTGGATGTTTGTTACTCTTTCACGCAAAAAGTACTGAACGGATTTGGATGAAACTTTACAGTAATATAGCTTATACATCAGAATAACACATAGGCTACTATTTGCCGCGATAACCGACATATACGCGGGCGGAGCCGCGGGCAGCAACTAGTTTAATAATAAAATGTTTTTAAGTTTACATGTTTCACTCAAAAAATTACCCTACTTTAATCATCTTGTTTATGGTAGGATACAATGAGCTAAAAATTAGAAGGTATTTAGCGTTAGTCTCATGTAACTATAATAGTTTCACAACAGACCTACGTGGCGGAACGGCGCGACGGGCGCGACTCCTGTCTGTGCCGCTGGTGGAGCTGGTGAATAAAGGTTGTTCTACCGGGCTCTCCTTATGCTCAACCGTATCTATAAGCACAGATCTATTAGAGTAAGATCCCAGGGCCACCAGACATCACGTATTTTCTGACGAATGAAATGTGGACGATTAAGTAGTGTTAGTATGTACTAAGAACGCATGCCTATCTGCTAGCTTGCTTATACGGCCAAGTTTCAGGTATCAGGTAATCAAGGTACGTAAAAATATTACTTACCTCACGTAAATTCTCCAAGCTGATTTTTACGTATATTCTAGGCAATATCCTTAAAAATAAGTCGCCAATACTCCCAGACACTTTCCGTCGGCCGTTTTGCTTCACAGACGCTTTAAAGCTCCCAAAATAATTACTTCACTTCACGTAAATTCTGATGCTCCATTTTTATATATTTCCACCAGACAACTATTTTAAAACCTTTTACAAGAAGACAGACCGATCCAAGGGGCCAATCATCCGAAAATACGTGATGTCTGGTGGCCCTGGGATCTTGGACTATATTTTATTGTACATTGTCTGGGTTCATATAGAGAGATCTCTTTGAGGTAAGTTATGATCCTAAGTTATGTTTTGTTTGTAGCAAGCAAATTTCAAGGTCTAAAAGTAAAATTACATTTATTTTTAACTGACTTCAAAATAAGGAGTAGGTTTCTCAATTCGACCGTATATATATATATTTATGTGTGTTCGCGGATAACTTCGTCGCTTGTGAACCGATTTTGATGATTCTTTTTTTAATGGAAAGGAGATGTGCCAACGGTGGTACCATGAAATTAATATCTGATGATGAGCATCTAAGTGAAATCGAGTCGAACCTTGAAGTCGGTTTTATTTTTGTTAAAATTGTACTTGTTTGATCATCGTAATGAATCGTATTATATAAGTATCAATAGTTGAATAGTAAAATACTACTTCAGCAAATCACTCAATGACATAGCTAGGTATAAGCGATTTAAACTGTTGGTGGGGCGAAAAATGTGTGTAAGGAACCTTGACTTTGAAACTGAGATTTAACAAGGTTATTATGTCGATATAATATTTACACGCAATAGTCGTTCACTTACAACCATTAATTTGAATAAACAAGAGCCTTACTATTGTAATCGTTTGATAGAATTGCTAACGTACCTCGACCAAACTCAAGGTTTTAAATTAGAAGCCTGTTTGATTACTTTATTTAGATATGTTTAGGGACATTAAGATTATAGTAGTAAAGAAAATAATTTACACTAGTTAGTGCATAAATCCCCTTGGAAATTACCTATCGATGGTTATGTCGGACGTGAACAGACCGAAAACCGTACGCAGTCTCAGATACAGGGCCGATAGGTCGCCATTAAACCATGTGTACCCAAAAAAGGAAATTCGTGGAACCCTGACATACCTCGGGCCATCTACCTACGGCTTGCAAATAACCCAGGCCTGGGTGGAAACCCCGATATTTTCTTTTTATATTTCTTCTAAAGAATCTCATCTTATCTCTCATCTCATCAAGCTTTTAAAGACGGTGCTTTATATAGACGACAACGATCCGCATGCACCACTATGCTACATATTCCCTGACCATTACCAGTTAATATAACAGTCGTAGGTATGATAAGGTTATTTTATGTTTGCCTTAATTTTCGAAACTATAACTTTGAATTCAACACTATTTCACTTTGGTAACAAATTAATTCGCTGGATCGCTATTTCCTGCGTATCGAAAGCTTGATTTATTTATATGATTTGTTTCAATTCATAATCAGTAGGTTTGTATGCGAGTTAAAATCAGGCTTCTGGTAAGTAAAAAATGAATAACTGACAGTAGAATACAGAACAGTTTATAACTATATTCTTTAACATTTCAGACCCATCATACGACTCTTGGAAAAAAAACCCTTGATGTTAATATTCTAATAACACAACTTCTGTGCTATGTTTATATGATGTGCAAGTTTAAAAGGCATTGGTTGTTCTTGATAATAGTTTTTCTACAAAATGCAAAAGGTATTCATCAAAGGAAAAAAGTTAACGGATTATCGTTTTCAAAAATTTTTAGACGTTTTTGATTTTTAATAGTTAAGACGTCTAACAGTAAATAAAAAAATGGAAAAAACCAAATGATGAAAATAAATGAAATATTAGAGTAGCTTGTGAAATAAAATATGTCAGCAGATATTTTGTATCATGTTTTATTTACAAAATTGTCATTACACACACACAAACACACAAAAATATAATAAATAAGTTCATGGCTGGTCAAACATTCAGATAGCAGAAATTCCACACTGATTGCTCAGTAATGATAGTATCCATGAGCGGGGGCGGGAGCGGGATGTACAGCGGGGGCTGAGTTGTGGACCACAGCGTTGAAACTGAAAATAATAATAACAGTATTAGGTACTTATATCAGATCAATAGCTCATGTTCTAAGTATCTCTTAGATGCAAGGAAACCTACCCATGGTGGTCATCAGCGGTGTACTCAACGTTGCGTACGGAGCCATCGGGCTGTACTAGTGAGTAGCTGCCGTGTACAGCATCACCGTCGCGGCTCTCGTGTTGAGACTTGTGGTCACCGGTGTGAGGGTCAGCCACGGAGTAGGCGAAGTCGTATTTGGGGTGAGCCTGGAATAAACATTCGAATATCAACACTAATACAGGCTTTGAACTTAATAATGGTGTTATCATACAACCGCTCGTATGCTTACGTATGTGTCATGGCCGTCGTAATGAGCAGCAGGGGCGGCATAGTGCTCAATAGGGGCAGCGTAGTGGGCCACGGGTGCAGCGTAGTGGGCGATAGGAGCTGCGTAGTGGGCTACAGGTGCTGCAGCGTAGTGTAGAGGAGCAACGTGGGCCTCATCGTGACGCACAATGCTTTGGGAGGATACAGCGTGTCCGTGGCCAAGGAGGCCAGCGTTGGCAGCAGCCAAAAGGGCGCCAAAGACAACAATCTGAAAACACAAAAGAAAATTGTTGATAAATTAATGAAATCAATTAAGAAAAGGACACATTTTAGATAAGGGACATATTGCAAAGTCAAACAGTTTATTTCAGTACAAAAAATAATAAGATACCGGGAATTTACAAAAAAATTATAGAAAAGAAATTACCACTTCATTTATTAGTCATTTTTACCTTATTATCGCTCTTTCTTATTAATTTGTTAGTTATTGTAGATGAATATAGTTAGTATCACACATATACTAGTATAGTTAATTAATATCGCTATAAAGTTGTCGAGCTTATGCTTATATTTAAATTAAAATAAACTAATTTTTTGATGAATTATAGTATATTGTAATTTATGTAATAAAAGATATTGTATTTTTGTCGTTCTATTAAACTTTGTTCCTTTCAAGGCGAAACAATATACTAATATCTTTATATTGGTGGTATTACTTAGAATGTGTGACTTTTGAAAATGCTTACTAAGAACGTTTTTTTTGTAAGTTCTTTCTACTAATAATAATATTAAATTTAAAAATATGAACTTGGTTTATCAATTTTATACACTTACTTTGCTGAACATGTTTGGTGGTTGGTTTGTTACAATCAAGTGTTGATTAATGTCATTGGTAGTGTAGTATGGTTTTATAGTTCTTGGCCTGATCAAGCGTGGCGTGGTGGGGCGGCGAAATGCGTGCGCGCACGTTGTCTCTGAAACTTTGACATGACGTGTATCAAGGTCGTATCGATAGTAAAGAGTTATCGATCTGTGTCCGGATCTATTCAATTAACGTGTAGGTGTTTATTATAGTCATGTAATCTCATTGTTACAATGTCTTTTATCTTTCTCTTACTGCGTTGATTAGTTTTGTATAAGATTTGTTGCTTGCCCATTTCGAATAGCGTTGTTTCTGTCTATCTTTGTATTATTGCCTTCTACCGTTAAATGAAGGTCTCGCCCAAAGTACTTGATTGGATTCTTTAAATTGTTAGTTCTGTTATCGAATAGTAACAAAATCAATGCCATTGATAACTGAACTACAAAAGTTCATATTGATCATTTCATTATGGCATGAATGCGTAACAAACAAACTTACTTTGATAGTTATAATAATTGTTACAATCAAATATATCAAAAATATATAACTGAAATAACTAAAATATAAATAAGTAGTATCGCCATCAATAGGAGCCGGGGAGAATTATCAATCAATTAATCACTTAACGGGAAATATTGTAAAAATGGAGGAAACTAGTTTTCTTCCGATTTGAGTATGTAGAAATACTTACGCAAGTGAGGCACTAGTCCTTCTAGGTACAATACTTAGGATATCTTGAAATTATCGATTATTATTTTTACATTTATCAGATAGCATGCACAGGAATTAAAGCGGTTCCTGTCTGAGTGGAAAGCGCAAAAGTGAATGAAAATTGCTCGACATTGAAATTTTCATGATCATGATTTCCACCAATCCCAATGAGAATGGTCACCAATCCATCGGGATAAGTGACCATTCTGACATAGAAAACCCTCCGTGATTCTAAGTCGTCGGTCGCCGTTGCCATACGAACTTTTTGGCAATCGTTACAGGTAGCAGAGACCCTAAAAATCCGATAAAAGTCTTCCTACATAACTTCGATATCGCTTATTACTTGGGTTGTGGAGGTAGCATTGCAGTCACTCCACGTGTAAAATAGAAGGTCAAGCGTATCGTAGAAGATTCTATTCAAAAACTAATTTGGGAAAAAGCCTCTTAGAAAAAAGTACCTACAGGAATTGAACTTCTAAGATTTATTAGTACACAGATATTTTATAAGTAATACACTTATGAAATGCGTTTATAACAGCTATTTGTAGCATTCAGAATGATTTAATAAAGGCCGACCAAACTTGGTTTTCGTGACTTATTATCATGGTTAGTTGGTTTAATAGTTCAGCTATAATAAAGATTTATAACAATCTAGTGTCCTGGGTTTTTATTGAACTGTAATGTGTGACTTAATTGTTACGCTAAAGTAACTTTATAACTAGAGTGGCATTTGTTTTGAAGTGTTTTAGTTCAGTCCGATGCAGTTTGTTTATTTCAAAAATTTTATCATTTGTGGAATTCGGAAGTAAATATTTTTGGAATCTTACGTATTCGTTGTGATATTTTAGTTGAGGTCTAACGTCTAAGGTACAAACCTTTGAAATTTCTGAATACGTATACGTTGTCGTACTGTTATTGTAGCACTTGTTAGCATAAGCTAACAACTGTTACCTGTCCCCTTTCTATTGCACTGAGCATTGCGGGTTCGATTCCCACATGGGACCACACTTTAATTCACAAATTTTTGTATTGAGTACGGGTATTCTTTGTGACTGCTTCATGAATACTTGTAAAGTTTCTTGCGAACAGGATATACTTCTACGGCGGAAGTTGTCTTATTAAATAAAAAAAAATACAAGTTCCTCGTCTGTCACGATTTTTAAATCTTATATATATATATATATATATATAAATGAATCGCCGAAATGTATGTACGCGCATAACTTCCGAACTGCTGCACCAAATTTTTTTTTTATATGTACGTTATTGTCAGGACAAGGTTTGTGTACAAGAAAAATTAAAAGACAACGGGAAAAGAGTTTTTTTTTATCCGAGACTGTACACTGCGTGTGGGAAGCTGAGACAGATGTGTAAATATGGCGGTTCGAAGTTCGGCGGGTCAGTTCTAGCTTATTATTAATTACTAATTTAATAATTATAAACGTTCACTACATGACTCATTAGCTGTCAATTCCTCAAATCTGATTCTCTCTAGCTCTTTCTTTACCTAAATGTTACCAGTGTTTAATTCATACTTTATTAAGTATGAATTAAACACTGGTAACATGGTATATTATAAATTCGGTAGTGAATCTAGCTGTCTGTATGTTACGCTTCCAAGGCTAAACCACTGCACCAATTTTAATGAAATTTGTCGTGGATATACTTTGATTGTTAAAATAACACATAGACTACTTTTTACCGCGATAGCCGATACACACGGACAGAATCGCGCGCAATTACTAGTTTCTAATAATTATTTATTCGATTTCAACTATTGTAATAGATACGAACTTAGTAGTAGTGATTAATAATCACAAATTTGAAAAAAAAATCTACTTCAAGAACTGGACCAAATTGAATTGAGATCATACGGAACAGTAGCAACAGATTTCAATTCAAAAAAAATATCAAAATCGGTTCACCCATTCGAAAGTAATGAGATAACAAGCATAAAAATACTGTCGAATTGATAATCACCTTCTTCTTTGAAGTCGGTTAAAAAGCTGTAAGAAACAGCCTCATCGCTTATGTAAGACCAGCATATCTTCTTCTATCAGATACTTAAAGAAAATGCAGCAGCAAAGTTTCACATTATACTTTTTACAATACAGGCCTTATGCCATCTTTTTAGTTCTGCGCACGCTGATGTAGATGTACCACTGATGGTCCACATATCAATATATCATCCTAACATTTTGTCGTGTACTTGTTTGTCGTATCTATAAGACGGAGTTTTGAAGACGAGGACGAAGTTGTATATAGGTACTTAAATATATATCTATACATTCACAGCTGACTGCAACAATTTTAACTTCGACAATAATTAATTTGAATATCCAAAAACATTGACAGATCAATGTCCAAAAATAACAACTGCTTTATGTTTTCACTTCTGTCGGCAGTTCTTATGTCTGCTTTGTGTTTTTTTTTACAACCACAGATTTGTAAAGCGGAATACTGATTGTATATAATAAATGTTTAGGTAATTTTTTATGACCTTCTTCTTTGTCTGTAAAAACAACTAATGCTCACAGGTAACCGTTGTTAAACTTCGAGCTAGAGTGAAACATATCGACAACCATGCTTTTTGTCGTTTTACAAGAAAAAAAACTCTTTAGTCTTGAGAAAGTTGAGACAGAACTGAATATGCTCCAAAAACCCACCAACAATTTTTAATTATCGCCTTTGCAAATTAGACCTACACTAACAAATCACTCGTGTGATTTCAGAGACTCATGCATAAGGGTGGAATGTACTGAAAAATTAATTGAACTAATTACATTAATCTCTTTTTCTATGTGAATCTACTACGGAATCAAAATATAGAGTGTCACTATCCTTATTCATCCCATTGCTCCAAAGGAACAAATTATGTAGGTCAGCATCATTTAATGAGAAGACCCGGTCTGACCCGGGAATCGAACCCGAGACTTCAAGCACAGCAGTCGCATACGCTATCACTTCGCCAACGAGGCAGTGGAAACTGATCACAATTCCACCCGAATCGGATAAACAATGTTTTACTTGACTTTGTTGTAGGAAAATAAAAACCAAGTGCTGTAGGATTTAAATAGTAGTATTCTCTTGCCTATAAATCTTTAAAGCTTCGTGTAAAAAAAGTATCTGATGAGGATAGACGAGTAAAAAATTACTGCATGGATTAACCAAGCTTGCAAATAAACGCTCAGGATTATAATCCATCTAATCTAAGAAGTACCGTTTAACGTTTAATGCTTTTCAACACGTAACAATTTAATATACATGTGTAACTCACACAATTCTTAATAACCTTTTATGTAAAACCATAGAATGATGAAGCTATTTTTCTTTTATCTTAAGAAGAACAATTCTTTTTTTTTCATAAAATTTAAATGTAAATCCTTCAAGAAAGGAGTAATAAAAAAAGAAATACACAATTAATTTTTTTTCAGACGTCATTTCAAAGTCACTTTGTTAGGTCCTTTAAAATAGGGTTGTTGCTTTTCAAAGTCGATTTTATGTCACTAATTGTTAAACTATTTGAATGAAAAAACTTATAATAGGCAGTCGTTTATAATAAAAAAATTGCTTTATCTTTATGAAACGTATAGGTAGTTTTCGTGAGGGAATCAGCTTTGTTTGTTTTAATATTTTATAATATGCTTGTTCTACATGTCAACTACACTTCAGAAAACCGGTAAGAAACAGCGCTTGCGCTGTGTTTCACAGAGCGAGTGAGGATAACGGAGACCTATACCCTCACGTCCCCTCCCCCAATCCCCTTCCCCATCCACCAAAGGCCGGCAATGCACTTGTGACGCCTCTAGTGTTGCGGGTGTCCATGGGCGGCGGTAATCGCTTACCATCGGACGATACGTCTGTTCTATAAAAATTCTATAAAGAAAATGGAAAAATTGAAATCAAGTTGTAAATAAAATATATTAAAAATCAACCTCTTAAAACTGTCAAACAGAACCTTTTAGATTAGATGGATATCAACTATTTCATAACGACCAAATCAACGAGACCACATTATAGAAAAATAAACAGTAGAAGTGCATTTAACGGTAAATCCTAAGAGATACTTTGTTGCCTAAACACACACATAAACGATTGTTAATAATGTACATACATAACGAAATCTATGCCAATTTGTCCAAAAGCTTTAATTACTAATAAATAATAGTTATATTTAACTACAATTGTCAATTTTGTCATCGGTTCTAGATAAGTCTACGAAGTATAAATGATATCTGACCGTTTGAAGTGGGTTAAAATCAAGTCCAAAGAAGTCGGTTACAAACAAACATAAAGTGTAAAAATCCTAAACACCACATACAACGTCTTTTAAGTAAGAATATCATAATTTTCTCGCATGTAGTGCAGTTCATTGCGTGCTCTCGTGGTAACAATGTAGGTAGTAATCACATTTAATAAGCAATTCGTGATTTATTAATGATTTTTATAGAGTAAATAATTATGGTTCGAGTACGATCCTTTTCAGAGATGGACAGATCTGCCGGCTACTACGACTGATCGTGTTCAAAAGTGCTGGCGCGCTTGACACATGGTATTTCTACCTCTTTCTCTTGCACTCTTCTCTTTATGTGCACTCTACTTTTTATATACTTAACACCTTTTTCACAGATTTTAAGTCCATAACGAGTTGGGTTGGTAGATATAGACTTACTCTCAGGTAAGAACGTTTATAACTAAAATATAATTTGAAAATGTGGGTGTTCCATATGTCTGTCTTTTGGTGATAAAATATTCAGTATATTTACGTGGAATTCCTTTCACATTGTAGTGGAACTGGAAGTTTTTTTTTTATGTGAATCATGTAAAGGCAAGGGGTAAACCCGATTTTTGGCGTGGCGAGTGGCGCGGCGCGATATCTAGTTTTCATTTTATTTTATTTGTATTTGTTTTGGTTATTGTATTTTTATTCGTATTTGAATTTTATTTAAAAAAAATGAATATTAATGTAATAAACAGTCATTTTCTTTTCTACAAAACAATTTCAATGTTTCACATCTGCGAGGCGTCCCCGTGACCGCTAACGTTTTTCTTTATTTGGAATCAAAACATTATTACAATTGAGTGAAATCTAGTTAATATGCACCACAACATGTTGGATCAACTATTACTCGTCATATTTTCGCTTTTTAATATGAAGCCTGCCAACGTGGGTCTATTCTGCCTAATGGAAATCATGAATGGTGGTCACCATACTCGTTGCAAACGCACACAATGCAGCACTATGCTTAAAGGATCCGAGATGGTAGTGGGAGCGAAATACGTACGCTCTCTTTTCTCTTTAACGTTATTTTTACCAAATATAAATACCCAAGTTAACACGTTAATGTATAATAAACAATTAATAATAATAAACAATAAAATAATTTATTTATTTACAATATTTTTCATTTCTTTGGTATAACAGTAATCAATCAAATCAATAATGACTGTAGCCATGATCGTAGGACTGGGAATGTACAGAAGGAGCGGAGTTGTGTACTACGGCGTTGAAGCTGCAAGATTAAACCAAAATAAATTTAATTTGTTCGACACATATTTTTTAAACTCACTATCGATTCTATAATTAAAAGCTTGTACTTACCCACTGTGAGCATCAGCAGTGTATTCGACCTTGCGGACAGAGCCGTCAGGTTGGACCAGAGAGTAGTAGCCATGGACAGCATCACCATCGCGACTCTCGTGCTGGGACTTGTGGTCACCGGTGTGAGGGTCGGCCACGGAGTAGGAGAAGTCGTATTTAGGATGAGCCTGAAATTATATTGTTATTATTTATCTTGATTACATTATATTATAATTGACTGCATCGTTGATGTCGTGGTTGGCGTGTGCGATTGCTGATCATGAGGTCTCGGGTTCGATTCCCGGGTCGGACCAAATGTTTGTATGATCTACAAATATTTGTTTCGGAGTTTGGGTGTTTACTATGTATAATAATATGTATTTACAAAAAAAAGTATAAATGTATTCGTATCAGTTGTCTTAGTACCCATAAAACAAGCTCTGCTTAGCTTGGGACTAGATGGCGTTGTGTGTTAGAAATGTCCGAAATATTTATTATTATTTATTTATTAGTTGATCACACTAAAACGAAAATACTTAAAACATTTTTTTCAGAAACTTACATAAGAGTCATGACCGTCGTAGTGGTAGTTGGCAGCGGGAGCGGAGTAATGGGCGATTGGAGCGGCGTAGTGAGCTACGGGAGCGGCGTAGTGAGAGACGGAAGAGGAGTAGTGAGAGACGGGAGCAGAGTAGTGAGAAGCGTGATGTACAGGTTCGTCATGGCGGATGATGCTTTGGGAAGACACAGCGTGGCCGTGACCGTGTCCATAACTGGCACTGGCTGCTGCCAAGAAAGCGCCGAAAGCTACGATCTGAAAAACGCATTTTGACATGTCTTTGAATTTACACTTTACGACTTCACTTAAATTTTAAGGTTTTACTTTATACTTGATAGTCAAAACACTCTACAACGATTCATTAAATTAACACAATATGAAGAATTATATCACTCACTTTGCTAAACATGTTGATTTGCTTGTTAGAAAGGCTTGTGGGTATCGGTTGGCGTTAAAAATGTGTTGAATGGTTTTATAGAGCACTATTAAAGGAGGGGCGATAAATGTGTGCAATGTGCACGCACCTTGACTGTGTAGTAATGACATCGTACTTGAGACCTTATGAATTCTTGTTACGTTTACTACCATATTTACAGTTACTACGTATAATACTATATATACGTATAGTAGATGATACGATTAGGAACCCCCTTCACCCATCTGTTCATAAGAAAAAAGTATTTTATATCAAATTTAATATATTAAATAATATACCGCGGGTGGGTTGGCTAAATAATTCCTGGCCAAACCATTATATATTGATATATCAAATACTGTTTAATTATTATTTATTTATTACCATATTTAAATATTAGTAATTATGTATATTTGTGTATGTATTTTATACAGTATTAATATTATTATTATTACACGAGGCCAACCGTGCTTTCGAATTATATAAGTAACGGACTTATATAATTCGAAAGCACGGTTGGCCTCGTGGTTTCAGCGGACGCCACGCCGCTTGCTACTGCGCCAAGTGTCGTGGATTCACACATGTGGAGACACAAATTGTTGTCCCGAGTCTGGGTGTTCTTTCTGTCCGTTTCTTGTATTTTTGTAAAATCCCCTGCGACACAGAATGTATATCCCAAATCCTGGGTCGAACCAAATGTTTGTATGATCTACAAATATTTGTTTCGGAGTTTGTGTGTTTTCTATGTATAATATGTATGTATTTACATCAGTTGTTTAGTACCTATAACAAAAGGTCTGCTTAGCTTGGGACTAGATGGCGTTGTGTGTTAGATGTCCGAAATATTTATTTATTTATATTTAATATATTAAATTTGATATAAAATACTTTTCATCCAATAAATGCAGTACGCATCCATCCAAACACTTCATCATGAATGCCGTTAAATTAACACAATAAGATAATTATATGACTTTGCTAAGCATATCGAATTGTTTGTTAGAATGACTTGTGAGCATCAGATAGACGATCACTGCTAATTACCGAAGAGCTATCCATTGTTTTTGTTACACATATATATCTAGCTCGGTAATAGTATGGTGACTTCCACGTACAGCTCAACAGCAAAAACATACTATAGCGCCATCTATCGAAGAGACAAACAAAAACTATGGAGCAACGAACTACGGAATAACTACTAATCTTGAAACACGATTTACAAGTTCTCGCGCCGTTTAGCATATATAAAACATCCCAACATCACCCGTTGGGTCGTGGCCCGCCAGGCATGATCACCTCACCTGGTCGGAGGTCCTCCCATTGTGTTCTAGGGACATGACACCTGTTCCTCCACAGTAGAATTACGATATTACCTTAGATTAAAAGATAAAAGAACAAAAAAATATGACACAACTTTTCGATATTTGTGTGCGTGACGTCTTACACTCATCTTATGTTATTTTTAACCGACTTCAAAAAAAGGAGGAGGTTTCTCAATTCGACCATATATATATATATCCTTTTTTTTATGTGTGTTCGCGGATAACTTCGTCGTTTATAAACCGATTTTGATGATTCTTCTTTTGTTGGAAAGGAGATGTTTCCGACGGTGGTACCGTGACAAGGAAACTAGGATCTGATGTTGGCATCCCAAGGAAATCGAGGGGAACCCTTTTTTTTTCAGGCACATACTACGTTTTTCGTATATTTTCTGAAAATACTCTTGAATTTGCATCTGGTAGTCATCATTTAATGACGATGAGCTGATGAAGTAAGGTACAACTCCTTAACGGTTAGGAGTTGCAGGATAAATATTTAAATGTCATATGTGTGTATGCTAACTTTAGTTGTATTGTTTCAAGTTATTTAGGTAAGCTGATGATGGAAGGTACAACTCCTCAACAGAAATTTCAACGCAAATTCTCCAACTCCTAAAGTTGGAGAATAATTCTTTCAATTGAATACATATCTATAGATCTTAAGTTGTATACGGTAAAGTTTTTGAGGTGTATTCGAAAGCGTATGCTTCCGAAGTGGTTTGCTTTGCCACCATATCGGGATTCGATGTGGGATGCCTGGGAAATTAAGGGAATCACTCATTTTCGTAGGCACGTACTATAAATTATATGAAATAATTCAATTTACTGATAATCTACGATTGCTTGCACTAAAAATGGAAAAATGATTTGAAATTCGTAGCGTATTAATTAACTACCATGAAGTATTATAAACAACACGACTCCGGCCGTCATATTTTCATAAGGGAGTTTTGACTTCATAAACTAGCAACACCCGCATTAAACACAAAATGGCGACTACAATAATTATTGATTTTAGAAATTATTTCATGGCTTTGTTTGCTGCTAACTTTCTTTGTTGATTTAGATCGTCCTCTGTAATTTCTACACACCTATAGCGCATAATTCGTCATTTTTATCCATCACAATAATGACAGCAACGTGCGCGTATCCACTGACAGTGCGTTTGATACTAAATACGTCAAAAGCAAGTTTACGCCAACAGTTGGCCGAGTTTTTTTTCTCTGTTTTTACAGCTTTGAATGTCCATCTAGACATATACATCTAAGGATATTACGTACAAATTACGATATCAGACAGGGATATCATATTAACCAGACTCTTGATGAACATGTTTTATATTTTTTTTAAAACCATTATAGACTAATTATATTAGGGCAGGTAATAAAATGATTGTCTAAAAAAAAACAATTTTATAAAAATGCACGTGATATGTGTATCGTGTATGATATGATAAAACTGGGATAGGATGATACTTTTAATATTGTGCTTATGTCAATTTACTTTACACATGTATGTGTATATAGGTACTCCTTATTTAAAAACGTTATGGTTCTGTGGTATTTTCAACTTTAAACTTGCTGCTTTAAAGTTGAAATTAACACAGAACCATTGCTTGAATATAATAACGCTTTTAAATAAGCGGGTAAGCTTTCAGAAGTCAGCTAATACTCAGTTCAACACATATACTCACCACATAAATTCGATCATTTTAACTAATACCATTAATAAATCATTTAAATTCCTGTCATAACAGACGTATATATTATTCCTTTATTACAGTTAGTTGTTATATTTTATGTCTTTCAGGTCAATATTTCAGGAGTCAGTAATAAGTTGTTTCAGTGTGGCCAATAAATAATAGTGTTTTAAGTTCAATGGCTTTGTATAAAACATTTCAAGGTTTGTTACTCGCGGTGAGCGTTAATTTTGCGATTAAGATCAGCCACACGTGTAAATGCACATTTTTCATTTCTCTTATGAGTATTACAACGTACCTTTAAACAAAATTTACTCCTCAAGCAGATTAGAAGATAGCTTACTAAAACATTGAAAGAATGCAGTATTTATTTATGTATTAAAATGTTTGGAGTTTACACATTTTACTCAAATAAATACCCTACTTATCTTATGTATAGAAGGATACAACGAGCTAAAAGTAGAAGGTATTTAGCGTTAGTCTCGTGTATCTAATAGATTCGCAATCAGTTAAGCGGTCGGTTTCTTATCATAAGATAACAGTCGTGAAGCTTAGTTGGAGGCCTTTGGGCGGCTTAAAACATCCAACTGCAAGATTATGTAGCCACAACGTTGTCTTGCCAGTCCCCAACCCGCACTCGGCCAGCGTGGGTACGTATGGCACTAACCCTCTCTTGAGAGGAGATCCGAGCCCAGCAGTGGGACATTATGGGTTTTTGATGAGCCGTCTCCTTACTCTAAAACATGTAGTAGTAGGCACAGATCTATTTTGTTTCACTTTGGGTGGTTTCATATAGAGAGATATCTTTGAAGTAATTTATGATTCTAAGACATTGTGATTGTTGTAGCAAGCAATTTTCAAGAACAAGATGTAAAATTAAATTCATTTTTTAATCATCTTAATGTATCATAAATATTAATTTTTGAATAGGACGATAATCATACAAAAAAATGTTTGTTTTACTACTTCAACAACTCGCTCAAAACATAGTAATAATCGATTTAAAGTGCAAAGTTGTTGGACGAAAAATGTATCGGAGGAACCTTGACTTTGAAACTGAAATTTAACAGGGTTATTATGACGATATATCATTTACACGCAATAGTTGTTCACATGCAACCGATTGATTTTAATAAACAAGAGCATTACTAGTAATCGTTTAATAGAATTGCAATCGTACCTGGACCAAAATCAAGGTTTCAAATTAGAAACTGGTTTTATTACTTTATTTAGATATATTCACGCACAATAAAATTGTAATAATAAAGAAAATAATTTACCCTACTTACCGGTGGTTATGTCGATCGATATAACCAGATCAATCATTAATTTATACAATTTTTTTTTATTGTATAAATTAATGAACACATCTATGATGGCTTGCCCATCGTTATATAACATTAATAATTGTCAGGTTTATTTTGAAAAAAATAATAATTAATTTTTAACACATTTTTTTCATCCCCTTCACTCTATTGAAAACCGACTAAATTCAGTCCCAAACGTTAATTTTCTATATAGAGATATATAATAGAGAGAGCCTAAGTAGGATTGCTTACTTATTTCTATATAACTTCCTGGTTACAGGTATGAACAGATAAATCAATATAGGTAAATACACCGAGTTAATAATTAATCGAAATTTGGTTTGCTACCAATAATAAATTATTACCAAGATATAGGTTATTTAATAAGTAATATAGGTAGTAGAGCCACGTAGACTCAACTGTGGTGGTACTACCCTCGCACAGAAAATCAACGTAAAAGGACAGCGATAGTGCTGTCGTGTTTCGTTGGTGAGTGCGAGACCGGAGGCCCAATGATGCAGAAGCATCACTAGCCCGCCATGGTGTGGATAACTATGCTGCATTGTTGCATTGTCTGCGTTCACAGTGAGTATGGTGGCCACCACTCTTGGATTCTGCTTATGCTTTCCATCAGGCAGAGTAGAGTCATTTTGGCAGGGTGAAACATAAAAAAAATAAAAAATACAACAGTCATAGGTATGATAAAGTTAATTTATTATACAATATTTCACTTTGCTAACAAATTAATATGCTGGATCGCTATTTCCTGCATTTCGAAAAGTTTATTTATTTATCTGATTTGTTTCAATTCACAATCCGTAGGTTTGTATGCGTTTATGTGTATTATGCACGTCAGTGCAAGTTTGAAAAGACAATGGTCGTTCTTGTTATTAGTTTTCCTACAAAATACAAATGTATTCATCAAATGAAAAGCCTAAACGGATTATCGCTTTACAACCTCTTCAGAAGTTTTTAATTTTTAAAAGTTTAAACGCATATGTATTAATAAATTCATACTTAGGCTAACAGAACGTTTTCAAAACCAAATAATAAAAATGAATTATTCTAAGAATTCTTCTATTTTGATTATATAACTGAAATATGTTGTTGATTCTATCGGTAAAATATTAGAGTAGCTTGTGAAATAAAATATGTCAGCAGATATTTTGTATCATGTTTTATTTACAATATTCTCTTTACTCACACACAAACATACAAAATATAAATAAGTTCATGGCTGGTCAAACATTCAGATAGCAGAAATTCCAGACTGATTGCTCAGTAATGATGGTATCCATGAGCGGGGGCGGGAGCGGGATGTACCGCGGGGGCTGAGTTGTGGACCACAGCGTTGAAACTGAAAATAATAATAACAGTATTAGGTACTTATATCAGATCAGTAGCTCATGTCGTAAGTATCGTATATCTCTTAGATGCAAGGAAGCCTACCCATGGTGGTCATCAGCGGTGTACTCAACGTTGCGTACGGAGCCATCGGGCTGTACTAGTGAGTAGCTGCCGTGTACAGCATCACCGTCGCGGCTCTCGTGTTGAGACTTGTGGTCACCGGTGTGAGGGTCAGCCACGGAGTAGGCAAAGTCGTATTTGGGGTGAGCCTGAAATACACATTCGAATATCAACACTAATACAGGCTTTGAACTTAATAATGGTGTTATCATACAACCACTCGTATGCTTACGTATGTGTCATGGCCATCGTAATGAGCAGCAGGGGCGGCATAGTGCTCAATAGGGGCAGCGTAGTGGGCCACGGGTGCAGCGTAGTGGGCGATAGGAGCTGCGTAGTGGGCTACAGGTGCTGCAGCGTAGTGTAGAGGAGCAACGTGGGCCTCATCGTGACGCACAATGCTTTGGGAGGATACGGCGTGTCCGTGGCCAAGGAGGCCAGCGTTGGCAGCAGCCAAAAGGGCGCCAAAGGCAACAATCTGAAAACGCGAAAAAATCATTCGTTGAACAATTAATTACATTAATTAAACTCTATGGCGTGCCAAACAAATAAATGTACATCCGTACACTCGAAAAACATACCCTCCTTCTTTCGCAGTCGGGTAATAATGGGATATCTAATCTTATTATCGCTCTTTCTCATTAATTTGTGAGTTATTGTAGGTCAATATAGTTAGTATCAAACAAATAGCCAATATCACCATAAAGTTGCCGAGCTTTACTGTATCGTATTCGTATAAAATCTTTATTTATTTTATGTACAAAATATTCTATTTTTGTTAAACTTTGTTCCATTCAAGACAACATTAGAACATAAAAAGAACTTTATACTGGCAGTATTACTTAAAATGTATGACTTTAAAAATGCATATTTAAAACGCCTTTTTAGAAATAGTTCTTAATTCTAATAATGCTATTAAATACTAGCTGAACACAGCGGTGTTACCCGCGGCTACTATCGTACCGCGGGTAAAGCCGCGTTGTGAAGCTAGCCTAAAGAAGTAGCCTAAGCTACTCCTTATCTCATCAGCTACGTATCAGTGTAAGTCCCGTCAAAATCGGTTCAGCAGTTCTAGAGATTAGCCGGAACAAACTGACAGACAGACAGACAAAAATTGAAAAAAAATGTTATTTTGGTATATGTACTGTGTATACATACATATACATTTAGCAAAAAGCGGTTATTATAATATTACAAACAGACACTTCAATTTCTTTTTTTCTATAGATGAAAATATAAACTTGATTAATCGATTTTAGCCACGTACTTTGCTGAACATATTTGGTGGTTGGTTTGTTACAATCAAGTGTGGATTAATGTCATTGGTTGTGTAGTATGGTTTTATAGTTCTTGGCCTGACCAAGCGTGGCGTGGTGGGGCGGCGAAATGCGTGCGCGCACATTGTCTCTGAAACTTTGACATGTGTATCAAGGTTGTATCGATAGTAGTACAGAGTTATTGATCTGTGTCCGGATCTGTTCAATTATCGTGTAGGTTTTTCTGTTATAGTCAATACAAGTGTAATCTCATTTTTAGAAAGTCTTATAACTTTCTCTTACTGTGTTGATTAGCTTAGTTAACTAAAAAAGTTAAATTGATTTTTTAAATTGTTAGTATCTTATAGTAACAAAATCAATGCCGCTGATAACTTAACTACAAAACTCCATGTTTATCACTTCCCTAGCGGACCCACGCAACCTTGTTTACGTCTCCTATTGCCCGTAGCGTAATAATTTTTGTAACATTCTTCATCGGTGCTCCGCTCTTTTGGTCTTAGCGTGATTATACATAGGCTTCCTCGATAAATTAACTGTATAATACTTAAATATTTTTTCAAATCGGACCAGATTAGCGCGTTCAAGTCAACAAACAAACTCTTCAGCTTTGTAGATACCAAAATGAGAGAATGAGTACCAAAGACTTTGATTCTTACAATATTTGGTACGATTCATATATATATTTAATAATATATAACTAAAATAACTAAAATATTAATAAATGATATCGCAATTTTAATTGTGGCTTGATAGTTTTGAATGACATTTTGATTGTTCAAAAGAAAATAGTAGCGAATAATAGACGATGCAATAGAAGTTGCTATTCTTAAAAATAAATAAATGATAAAAGGTAAGTAGTTTCTACATTAGGCATTACATTGATTAATACTTTTACTAATGGGAGGCCCACTGACACTTCTGTATCACAATTGACCGTCATAATGTGAGTCCACATGCTAAATTGTCTGAATTCCCAATGACCACAAATCGTCGATTCTCGTTATGTTTTCCATCAGACAGGCTAGAATCACTTTGGCAGGCTCGTAAATAATAATCTATGCTAATATTTGTTTATTTGTTAGATTGCAGAAGAATCTAAGGAACCAATCTACATAAATAAAAATTAATCATCGATATGTATGTGCGCGAATAACTTCCGAATGGCTGCACCAAATTGGGTAAATCTTTTTTTATGTGTTTCATATAGTCAGGACAACGTTTGTATACTAACGAAATTAAAAGAAAGAAGTGTTTTATTTTCAGACTCTGTGACTGTAAAACCTAAAACAAGTTTTTCGGAAGTTTAGGAAGTATGCACGAAAAATGGCGGTATAAAGTTCGCAGGTTCAGCTAGTTGCTTATATTGAACAAATATTTTTGTGTTGAGTAGTCCTTCTATCAAGGAATTCTATAAGCTAATTAACTTCACGCTACCACCAATAGGAGCCGAGAATCATCAAACAACATTAATAAAACATGTGAAATTTCTTCCGATTTAAGAACGCGGAAATAGCTTCGCATAGTAAGGTAAGTTTCTGGTAAGAAATTTACATTGTATTTCTTCTTTGTAGATCAATATATAGGATATCTTAAAATCGTTGACTTTCATTTTTTACTTTTATCAGTTACTAGATTTTGCACGTGGCTTCGCTCACGCAGACTTATATCCCCTGATTTACGCCCTTAAAGGTGGAATTTCAAAAATTCCTTGCTTAGTGCTCACCTACGTTATATAAGAAACCTACATGCAAAATTTCTGGATTCTAGGTTCAGCAGTTTGTGCTCTGTGCGTTGATCTCTGGGTCATAGTCAATCAGTCACCTTCCTCTGTTATATATATATAGATTAGTAAGCACACGATTTAAAAGGGTTCCTGGCTGAGGGGAAAGCGCGAAAGTGAACAAATTGCAAAGTTAAGCAATCTTAGCCAGTTCAGTCAATAGATTGGTAACCATTCTGGCATGAAAATCCCTCCGTGACTGAGAGAACTCAGTCGTTGGTCCCGATTGCTATACGGACATCTTTGGCAATCGTTACAGGTAGCCCTCAAAATTCTGAGAAATGTCTTCCTACAGAACTTCGATCGCTTAGTATTTGGATAGTGTGGGTCTCATGGCAGTCACTCCACGTGTAAAATCGAAGTTCAACCGTGTCGTAGTAGATTTAATGCCAATCAAAATCTAATTTGGGAAAAAAAGCTCGAAGAAGAGCAGTATCTACAGGAATTAGTCTTCTAAGATTTATTAGTGCACAGATATTTTATATTGCAGTATAGAAATGCGTTTATAGCAAGTATTTGCAGCTTTCATTATGACTTAATAAAGGCAGACCTAACTCGATTTTCGTGACTCATTATAATGGTTAATTGATTTAATAGTTCAGCTATAACAAAGATTTATAACAATATAGTGTCCTGGATTTTTATTGAACTGTAATGTGTGACTTAATTGTTACGAAAAAGTAACTTTATAACTAGAGTGGCATTTGTTTTTAAGTGTTTTAGTTCAGTCTGCTGCAGTTTGTTATTTATATATCATTAATCACATGTGCGATCGGTAAGTAAATGTTTTTCCCGTATTCGTTTTGATGTTTTAATTTAATTTTATTTGAATTTCTGAGGTCTAAAGTCTAAGGTACTGGGACTAATCCCGCCCACAGTCCCACCACTGTAACTCCTGTACACCAGGATCAACAGCAGTGACCTACGAACACACCGAGTTATGACACTCGGGAAGTCCCAGGAAAAAAATTAACTGTCTTGGAACCCGCAACGAAATTAATCAGAAGAAAAACAGGAGGTGTTGGAAATGATAAGTCCACTTCCCTCCTCAGCAAAGCGGGAGACAAAATGAAGTCAAAATAGGCAGACACCTTTTTCAAACTGGGAAGCACCACGGATAAAGTATTAGGGGTCCTAAGTGAGCTATATTTGATTACTATAGTATGTATGGCAGAATCGCCTAAACGCACGGAAATTCAGCGTAGTTGACACAAGATCCCCATAGTATACCGCCCCAGATGTCATTTGTAAGCTATTTAGCATTGTGTTACGTTCATTGTACTAAAGACTACACTCCCAGAGTACATGATGAGCCGACTGTTCACAGCTAATATCAGGTGTTGAGCATTGTCACAATGGTGAATCGACCAATTTAAATGAGTGTAGTTTGCTCTTAAAGTTACCGTGGCCTGTAAGAAATTGAGCGACACAGTGGTCTACCTCGAGCCATGTCCTCGACAACCGTTCGCGAACAGATGCCGTTCGTCCCATCGTTGTTGCCATTCATCCATTAGATCGTTATAGACATTGGACTGCTGTTGAAACAATCTTATGATTTCATCGCGGTCTCGTACGCTCAAAAAATCGCATTCCATGTTTTGTAATGTGGAATAGTACACGGCTGCACGTCTTTGCACCTCGAGATCGAGTCTAAGGTACTAGCTAATAAGTGATAAACAGACTGTATGGATGCTGTAGTGAGTATGACGACGATTTTTATTGCACTGAGCATTGCGGGTTCGATCCCCACATGGGATTACACTTTGATCCATAAGTTTTTCTTCTTAGTTTGGGTATTCTTTGTGTCTGCTTCATGAATACTTCTATAGTTTCACGTGAACAGGATATACTTCTACTGCGGAAGTTATCTTTATAAAGAAATACGTACAAGTCCGGTCCGTCACGAGGTTTAGTTAATAATTATAAACGTTCACTTTATGACTCACTAGCTGTTAATTCCTTAAAGTTTTTTCTCTCTGGCTTTTTCTGTACCGATATAAATTCATTGTGACAAGTGCTTAATTCATACTTAATAGGTACTATAAATTCGGAAGTGAATCTGTCTGTCCGTATGTCACGCTTCCAAGGCTTAACCTGCTGCCCCGATTTTAATGAAATTTTACATGGTTGGCTTTGATGCTTGAGGAAGATCATAGGCTACTCTAGGAAAAAGCCACTTTCTAACAATTTATTTAATTTCAGCTTTTGTAATGAGATGTGCATACAGCAATGGTTACTAAAAGGCTTCAGGGAATATCTTCATCAATGATGTTAGATCAGCAAAACCTATTTCCATCGGCTCTACGAATGGACACCCACAGGATGAATAGGGGTGGTAACTCTCTGCTTGATCAACCTTGACTTTGATCTTTAACAGGTCATTGTCCTTCCTGAGATTTATAGTGATAAGTTGCTAGAAACGGAGTTAAAGTAAATATTATATGTAAATAGCAACCATTGCTCTTAGTAAAGTATTCTTACATTGTGTAGCGAAAAACTTTCCATCAGGCAGAGCAGAGTCATTTTGGCGCAGCAATAGTATAAAAAAAATATATATCACAGAACAAATGATCGTGCTCGTCGCACAATATTTGTTTGGAGTGAAACTCGAACCCACGACCTCCGGTTCAGCATTTAGGATTTCTCACCGCTAGACATACAGACCCGTATATGAAAAAAATGGTTTAAATGTGGTTTTGTGTTCACCTATCGAATCCATACAAATGAAAGTTATGTAGGTACCTATTATATAACATAAGAAATGTCGTATAACGTAAGAAAGATTAGGTAGAAAAACATTAGTTTCATCATCATCAAAAGTCCACTTTTTCAGCACTGTTGCAGCTTCTCCTCATAAATGAGGTTTTAGTCTGCTATACCACCCAGACGGGTCGGTGTAGGGTTTGTTTCATGTCGCAGCAAACCCCGATGGAGTGACGGCCCGAGGGGATTTCCACAGGTTAAAAAAAAGTTTGTTTCATGTGTACCTTCTGTTTGCAGTGTCCTAGGTAGCTTTTTTTTTATTGAAATAGGGGGCAAACGAGCAGACGTATCCAGTGATTACCGCCGCGCATGGACACCAGCAACACCAGAGGCGTCACAAGTGCGTTGCCGGCCTTTTAAGAAGGAATACGCTCTTTTCTTGAAGGTTTGAAGGTCGTATTGGTTCGAAAATACCGCAGGCGACAGTTCATTCCACAGTTTTGTTGTGCGAGGCAGAAAGGTCCCTTAGTGGCCTCTTACGACACCCGTGGGATGATGAGGGTGATGACACTTCGTATTCCATCACCACACGGACAAACATCAGTTTAAACATCTTTAAATAATTAGGTAGAACCAGCTAGAAAAGTTTTGACAATGCACGTAAGAACTACGAAAGTAGTTTAACTGTTATTACACTTGTTACGCGTAAAATTTCCAGTAAAGATAACAATTACCTAAACTACGTAAGTAAAATCAAATTAATAGTGTTATTTTGTGTTTGCAAGTCGTAAAGTACGATTGTAGACATGTTGCGTGTATGTACTTATTAAAATTCTTTTAGTAATTGAATACTGTAAATCGATCGTTTGGTGTGACTGAGTGGCGGTAATTACAAAATCCTATAATGGAATGCTTTGTCTGTGATGAGGGCGTTCCCTAAAGCTCCCATTGAGTTAGCTTTCTGTTAAATAAACAACGTATGAATGTGGTTTTTAAAGAATAAAAAAAAAATCTTTAAGAAACTCAATTTCGTTGTAATTTTGTTGGTATCTGAAAAGTCTATTATTATGAACAAATTAAAAAATAAATGAAGAAGACAGTATTATTAAATTAATTTATTTATTAGCTGAAACCCGCGGTATTACCCGCGGTTATTGTAGTACCGCGGGTAACGCCGCGGGATAAAGCTAGTCTAAAAAAAGTATTCTAAATTATACGTAATACAATATCAATGAGTTGTGTAACTTTGCCGATTGAACACTCTTTACCTGTTTTTTTAGGTTCAGTTTTGTAAGCAAAATATCTATCTCTGGAGTTATCTCTGGAGCCAGCACTTTCATCGTTTGTCAGACATAACAAAAGAAAAAGGAAGTTTGGAATAAGGAAAAGAAGTAGGTAGAAGGATTTAAAGTAAATGATACCTACTGCAAGTCGTGGCAGAGAAATAGGAGTCAGTCAGCAGTAACCGTGAATGGAAGCCCGGCTGTTATAGCCTCGTCGCACACACAAACTAATATTGTGAACTATCGGTTATTCTAGTACCGCGGGTGACGCTGCGGGGCAAAGCTAGTCTAAAAAAGTAGCCTTAGTAGTAACTAAGGCTACTTTTTTTAGACTAGCTTTGCCCAGGCAGGTAGCTGATGATCTAAGGAGTACATTAGATCATCAGCTATCTGCCAGTGAAAGTTCCGTCAAAATCGGTCCAGCCGTTCCTGAGATTACCCGGAACAAACCGACAGACAGACACAAAAATTGTAAAAAATGTTATTATAGTACATGTATGGTGTATACATACATATGCATTTATTAAAAAGCAGTTATTTTAATATTACAACAGACACTCCAATTTTATTTATTTGTTTAAATAATCTGTAGGTTAAATAAGAACGGTCAGATCTTTTTAATATAACAAATGTAATTATATTGTAATTCGAGATCATGATAAATACATAAGTATGTTACAACAGAAAATGATCAAAATTGTAAAGCAATATCGCCTTATGTATCTATCTATACTAATATATTTATTGTTTGTTTGTTTGTTTGAACACGCTAATCTCAGGAACCGCTGGTCCGATTTGAAAAATTCTTTCGGTGTTGGATAGTCCATTTAACGAGGAAGGCTATAGGGTATATATCATCACGCTACTACTAATAGGAGCGGAGCAACAATGAAGAATGTTTCAAAAACGGGGGAAATTTTCACGCTACGGGCAATATAAGGCGCAAACGAGGTTGCGTGGGTCAGCTAGTACTAATATATAAAGCTGAAGAGTTTGTTTGTTTGTTTGAACACGCTACTCTCAGGAACCGCTGGTCCGATTTGAAAAATTCTTTCAGTGTTAGTTAGCCCATTTATCGAGGAAGGCTATAGGCTGTATATCATCACGCTAAGACCTACAGGAGCGGAGCAACAATGAAAAATGTCACAAAAACGGGGGAAAATTATCACGCTACGGGCAATAGAAGACGCAAACGAGGTTGCGTGGGTCGGCTAGTTATGTATATTTGACAATAACAGTTTATAATAAAAAGGATAAACAAAGCCATTATATACACGGATATGTTTAACAAAGAATTTAATGTAGACTAATTTATTATTATATTTATTAAAGCACGTAAAAAAATATTCTTTTATTTTATTTAAGATGAAATCCCTGTTGTAAAACATAACAGTAGATGTAATTTATATTGTGGCGACTTGTAGATACGACAGCAAAACATACTACAGCGACATCTATCGAAGGTATTCTCGCGCCGATTAGCATATATATGTGGTCCGCCAGACATGATCACTTCGCCTGGTCGGAGGTCCTCCCTTTGTGTTGAAGGGACATGACCACTGACCCTCCACAATATGCCAAATGTTATATCTATACTAATATATAAAGCTGAAGAGTTTGTTTGTTTGTTTGTTTGTTTGTTTGTTTGTTTGAACACGCTAATCTCAGGAACCGCTGGTCCGATTTGAAAAATTCTTTCGGTGTTGGATAGTCCATTTATCGAGGAAGGCTATAGGGTATATATCATCACGCTACTACTAATAGGAGCGGAGCAACAATGAAGAATGTGTCAAAAACGGGGGAAATTTTCACGCGACGGGCTATAGGAGACGCAAACGAGGTTGCGTGGGTCGGCTAGTTTTGTATATTTACAAATTAAAACCTATTTCATTTCATTTATGTAAATCTTTGTGAGCTGTAAGTACTATTTCACTACTAAAATGGAATTCATAGCATACCTTCACCTATTGTGAAAGTTAAATTGTGACTCGCCCTCACAGTTACCCAAGACTTTAGATTTGTGGTAGTCGCCCCACATTATTTCTAACCGCTGTAAAGAAACAATGTCAAACAAACCCGGAACGTTTACAGTGGTACTACATTCTATTATTATTGTTAACTGTTCACCATATGATCCTAAGAAACCTACTTGTTATTTACTTTACACCATCAAACGGGTAACTAATTCTTTTAAAACTGAGATAGTTTAGATTAGATTCAGAATATTTGTAATTTACGAAATGCCAAAAATATTAAAAATTATTTTGATTAATTGTTTCTTAAGATATTTTACAAAACTAGTCTGTTAAGCTTCAGTTAGGAAAAGGTGGGACTTTGAACGAACTTGATTAGGCTACTGAAAAGTAATTTTCTAAAGAATAAAAAACTATAAAAAAAATTGAAAATTTGAGTATTTAAAATAAAACTAAGCATTGGTAATTAAACAGGTCAGGTTGTATTTATTTCTTGTTTACATAATTATCGACTGTTTGGCCACTTAGAGAAGATGGATGATAAAAGACTCACGAAAGAAATTTACAGAGCGAATATGTTGTGGTGGGTGTAGTGTCATAAAACGTTGCGAACATTTACCGACCAAATTGGTGAAGTTTAGAAAAAAAAATGTGAAAAGCACCAGGAACCTAGGCTACAAATGAAAGCTAAGGAATAAATGTAGCTTAGGATGGAATATGGGATGTAGTAAATGGGAATCGATTGTCTCTACCTACCTCTTCAGAAAAAAGGCGTAGCTCTATGTATGTCTGGTATGTACATATGTATGTACATCATTATAATTAATGTATGTTGAACTCCATTGACAGTTTCATCTTTTTATTATTTTTTATCATTGAGAACACAAAATTAAGACAAGATCTATATCAATTGAATGGTAATGTTTATAGTTATTCTTAGTTCCACATTTCTTGCTTGCTGACAATTATTAAAAAATCTAAAAAGAAACCCTCTTAAAGTCTTCAATGACTTTGTAACTTAACTAGGTTTTAAATGTTTAACTGTAATATGATACTAGTCACATCCGTTTTGAATTGAATTTTAATTTTATTTACCAAAATACCAACAATACAAAACAAACAAAAATAAAATATGTAAATATTTTGTAAATTATCTCATTCATCAACATTCTTACGCAATTTCAATAAATAAATAATTTATAAGTAATTTATTAACGTGCTTCTAAAATTAGAGAAAATAAAAAAGAAATACCTACTGTATTTCTGGTTTATTGCATGTTTTAGCATACATAATGTGTTACATTAAATATTGTAATTTTTGGAGTTAGTTAAACTTGAATATAAATTAAAACAGCCGTGGCAAATAAGTAAATTAGTTTTCAAAAAAACATGTTAAAATATGTTTAAATTTTAATTTAAAGCCACGTCGTTGCAATTTATGAATTTAAAACATTCTAATTGTCGTGAGCATTGCGTACAATGCTCGCTCGCTTATTTGTGATAGTGTTAAAGACTATTGCAGCCACATTATAACAAACATTACATACAAATTAATACAAATTCTGATATGTAATTAGACCATGAACGTTTCTAATACGGCTTGTAATATATTTAATCATTTCCAAACCTTTCAAGGTCGTAGACATATACCTACAATATAAACTATTTGGTAACAAAAGAAATGAGATGATTATTATCGATCTAAATTAGAGTAGACTTAAAAGGCATGACAAGATATAAATCGATTGACTAATAGCGACATTTGCCTTGTATTTAGCTAACCTGTGATTAAATCCGACTTTTGGTATGCATTTGTTATTAATAAAAATTTCGATATGAGTTAGATGTAATTGTGTCGTGTACTGTTGTAACGGTATTCAAACTGTTGTAAATAAATAATAGTGTTAGATTTATTTTGATTTCTAATTAAAGTTTTTTTCTAGATTAAGCTAATAAAACGCAGGTTATGGTTTAGTATTTCTGATAGAAATCCAATTGTTGGAAAACCCATAAAATATGTGAATCTCTTTTCAGCATAAGTTATGAATACACGGTTACTAACTATACAGGTCAACGGCACTGCTAGGAGAATGACAACTTGATACAAACCCTTTACGATCACTGGCCACTGGAACACATCTGGCCAACGTGGTATTGAAGGCCAAAACCTTCTTCCTAAATTTCTTGCTTGATTGCCTCGTTGGTCTCGCGGTTTGCGTGTGCGACTGCTGATCATGAGGTCTCGGGTTCGATTCCCGGGTCGGACCAAATGTTTGTATGATCTACAAATATTTGTTTCGGAGTTTGGGTGTTTTCTATGCATAATATGTGTGTATTTACAAAAAAAAGGTATATATGTATTTGTATCAGTTGTCTAGTACCCATAACACAAGCTTTGCTTAGCTTGGGACTAGATGGCGTTGTGTGTTAGATGTCGGAAATATTTATATTTTATTTATTATTAAAGACCTATAGCCTTAAAGGTTGTTGATGACAATGATTGATGATGATGATGATGATGACACAATTACGTCTGTCTTATATATTAATAATTTTCAAAAGCTATTTATTATACTATTTGGTAGGAATACAAGCAAGACTCCTTTTAAGAAAAAAATCATCCAGACTCGCGACACCCATCTGTGGGTGATACCATATTCACAGAATCTCACCACATAGATGAGGCGGCAACTTAAACTATTTTGCTATTGTATTCAATTTTTTCTGTTAACTTCTGTAAGGCGGAGTTATATACATTGACGGCATTAGATTTGTATGGTTTGATGTAAATAAGATTTATAATACTTATTTTTTTGTCCTAAAATTACATAAGTAAATATTTAGCCATTAGTATTTTGTGTCAGTAATGCGTCACTATCCATCATATTCCTTCTGAGTTTATGAATTCTTAATTATTTACTAAGCTTACATTATTTATGCAACTATTTAACACATTTTCTTTGCGTGACTATGTACAAATACCCGTGCAAATTAACGGAATTATGCATCTGATTTTAATTGCGTGACATGTCAGATAACTAAAGCAGCAGTTATATATTGACTTAACATTCGGCTGAGACATTGATATATTAAGACTTTAAAGTCTAGGAGATTGATGTATAATTTCAGTGGCAATAATGTTCAGTGTGAAATTGTTATTCTATGTGAAAATATGTAAAAGGTTACTTTATGATGAGTGTTTTATCTTTGTTAGTTAATTTGTAAAGAGTGTTACTACTACGACGCGAATAGAATTAATGAAAATTTTGTCGAATAAATTTTCAGCGATGAAATGTATTCTATATGCTAGTGCATACTATAATCTATCTTTAGGCTAAATTTTATCCACAGCCGTTTAGTTTTTCTATCGGTGAGTCATTATATATATATCTCTATCTCTATCTTATGTGTATGAATTCCTCATATATTCATAACTGGTTGTAAGTATCTATTAAATAGTTACTAGAACTTTGAAATTTCAGTCAGGTGGAATAGTTATTTGTTATACAAGAGTGCAAAGTTGCTTTTTAACCGCGTGCTCAATTTTGATGACCGAGCAAGCGAAGGATTCTAATATTGAATCATGAGCGCAACGAGTGATTTAAAAATTAGAATCCTGAGCGTCAGCGAGGGAATCAAAAGAGCACAATCTGAAAAAACTCTGCACTCGAGTGCAACACGTAACTTTTCATTCCCCCTCACCGAGGAAATGACTAAATGACGTGAAAAGAAAATGGTGCGGGGCAAGCAAATAAAACAAAAGTATCCCAAGAAGGTGGCGAGTCTGAGTTCTTAACAAATTAAAAAAGATCGCATGCTAAATTCAGCACCATGGAGTTAAAAGTAAATAGGTTTAATTTCTCTGTTCTGTGGGTATAATGATGTTTTGAACTCACAACCTTAGTGCACGCGATGTTCTAAATTCAATTTTATTTTATCCTCTAGCGGATAAAAACGACTTTTACACTCAAATATCGAAGAGCAAAAATACTCTTTCCGAGATAGTAGGATGAAAAATATTATTGTATATGAATCGGTAATTATATTACTCGCCTCTAGTATGTAGTAGTAACAATCTCATTTATCTCCCACACTTACAGTCGTGTGATCTCAAACTAGGTAGAGCCATAACTATCGTTAACAGACTTCTGATTGAAATACCTATTTAAGTATTTCATAAATAAACATAGTATACGAGTAGAAATTACAGATATAGAATAAATAACATTACTAATCACATAATTGTTACTTCTTTATGGGAATCCTACAGACGAACTCTTGTCTGATAGTCAGTATTATAAGCCACTAGCCCGCCTCTCTTGTCCTTCAGTGTATTACTTATACACTTACAACAATGTATAATTAAGTACTAACGTTATTAATAGATTATATAACTTACCAAAATCCAGTATGCACGAAAACCAATACTTAAACCTAAATACAAGTATACTTGTTTTATTCTAGTTGAGTGATTTCGCTATTTATAATTTCATCATAGTATGTAGGTGTCAGTGACAGAATTGTAACATGTTTCCTGTCAGTGGAGCGTGATTAACAATTACGCAAATATCCTTCCTTCGAGTTGACTGGTATGTATCTGCGACTGTTTCGCAGTGGGCAGAATCCGTTTTCTCGTTGTTTTATTTTCTGATACAATAATAAAAACCAATATGATACAAAGCCGGAGCTAAACATTGCGGCCAAACATGTGTATATTACCAGATCCTGGTTCAAGGTCGGGATAACTAATCTATATCTATACCAATATATGAAGCTGAAGAGTTTCTTTGTTTGTTTGTTTGTTTGAACACGGTAATCTCAGGAACCGCTGGTCCGATTTGAAAAATTCTTCAGTATTAGATAGCCCATTTATCGAGGAAGGTTATAGGCTATATATCATCACGCTAAGACCAATAGGAGCGGAGCACCAATGAAAAATGTTTCAAAAACGGGGGAAAATTATCACGCTACGGGCAATAGGAGACGCAAACGAGGTTGCATGGGTCGGCTAGTATAATATAAGGCTTTGCATAACCCCGGTTGGTTAACGGCTCGAGGGGTGGTGGCCTCGGGTTTATATGAAAAACCAGATTTCTTTTCGAAATATTTCTTACTAACCCATCAACAGAAAAAGTGCTGATGGAAATCACTATTTAGTTTTTAATTCTATTCAGTATTCTTAACCAATAGTGTAATGTACTCCTTGTGATGTATTTATTTAATTCCTTCACCCTGGCACCAGACACACGCACGCGTCTTATAGTGACTTGCCCGAGATTTCACCGAGAAGCTATAGATTCCTCTATGGTCTCTGCGCGTCATATGTACCGGAGACAGGTAATGAAACTTTATGTATGTATTAGGCGGACCTACATACACTACAAATAGCTTTTTGCTGTTTTAGTAGTAAGTTTACAGTTTATGTAATTTGACTTATTTTCTATACGGTATATACGGTTACGGAACTAATATCAGATTAAAGACGCAAAAGCTGCTTCAATATGTAATTTGGTAAAGCGATCTTAAAGTTGAGTGATTGATGTTAATCCATCATTTAAATAAAATAAACCTATAGGTAACGTGTCGTATGGAAGGTTGGTACGATAATGCAATGTGTATAGATATCCTTCCACATCGATAAAAGTATATAGAAATAGAAAATGAAGAGCCAACTTTAGATATTGTTTTAAGAGTAAATGGAGTACAATGCAATTTACAAAAGACTTTTTTTGATGAATTTGGAACTTTACTATATATGATGTTCTCCTAGCCGATTACGGCCACGGCGGCCAGTCTCAAAAGAGATCAACCAACTACGCAGGAGATATTATAGTACACAAATGTGTGCGCAAACGCAGGTGCACTCTCTGTACCCGCACTCTCATAATCCGATGGGACGGTTAACCGACACGATCGGAGAGAGATCAGGCGCAGGACCGACAGCTTTACGTGCTCTCCGAGGCACGGGGGTTCAGACCCCAACTTCCATACTCCGAGCTGTAATAATATAACTATATATACCCCAAGAACATCTGTATGGACTCATGTCACGGTATTAAGAGAAATAGAGAAGTAGGTAAGTTGGTTATCAGACTTAAAACTGTAAAATAAAACACGACATTTTATTAAATACCCTTTTTATTATTTCTATGGCCTTAAAATTGTGTAATATAGTCAATAATACTATGACATTACTGAGATTGATGATATTGTGGTCGCTAAATTGGTGTAGAGTTTCTTAATCTCGTGTGCTAATATAATAAGCTCTAAAACGTGTCGCTAATGTCCGGAGATTGGTGACAGATATGTACTGGTCACCTGTTATATGAGTAACTAGCTGAACCCCGCGGTGTTTCCCGCGGTTATTGTTGTACCGCGAGTAACGCCGCGGGACAAAGTTAGTCTAAAAAAGTAGCCTAATTTAATCCCCGGATCATCAGCTACCTGCCAGTGAAAGTCCCGTCAAAATCTGTCCAGCCGTTCCAGAGATTACCCAGAACAAACAGACAGACAGACAGACAAAAAAATTTTTAACTACATTTTTGTTATATGTATCGTGTATACATACATATGCATTAAGTAAAAAGCGGTTATTTTAATATTACAAACAGACACTCCAATTTTATTTATTTGTATAGATAAACAAAGTGTGTTAAGTTATATTCTAGTACTAGCTGAATCCCGCGGTGTAACCCGCGGTGTAACCCGCGGTTATCGTCGTCGTACCGCGAGTAACGCCGCGGGACAAAGTTAGTCTAAAAAAGTAGCTTAACTTACTCCCTGGATCATCAGCTACCTGCCAGTGAAAGTCCCGTCAAAATTCGTCCAGCCGTTCCAGAGATTACCCGGAACAAACAGACAGACAGACAGACAGACCGACAGACAGACAGACAGACAAAAAAAAATTAACTACATTTTCGGTATAATGTACCGTGTATACATACATATGCATTTAGTAAAAAGCGGTTATTATAATATTACAAACAGACACTCCAATTTTATTTATTTGTATAGATATTATATTCTAGTAACATTACACTTTGCATCAATATTTTTTTTAAGTTTATAACGATAATTATTTTAATGTTTCCCTTATATTGCGAGCTGTTACCCTTATCGTGGGGAAAATATGATTTGATTCATAATTTTAATATGCCAAATAAGATAAAAACAATATAAGTAGAACCGCTAAAGTATTGCTACCTGCACCCTACAGAAATTTTAAAACTGGATTAATATGTGTGTAGTGGAAAATACATATATAAATTAATATTATTGAAATATTTACCAGTAACAAATAACTATCAAACCAGGCATAAAAGTTGCTAACGACAGTCACGTTGTAATAATGCAAGCACGAAATAATTAGTAATTTCAAATTGAATTTATTAATTTTCAACAAATTTTAAATAACAATTACCCACAATTTGTGATGGAGTTGTTATAATAACACTAATGATTTACTTTTTCTCTTCACAAAGCTTCATTGACATCAAGAGCATAAAAGGAATGTGGTAAGTACAAATAAATTACAAATGTATGATCCTTTGTAAGAGACTGGAGTCCATACCAGGTACACCCTGAGTGACGGATCTTCAGGCCCTCATCTTGAACTTGTAGACTCTAGTTACAATTTACATCTTGATGGCCGCAACAAATAAGACTTACAGTAGTGAGAGTATACATATTAAACTAAAATAAAATGAACTGTTATTTAATTAATATACTATTAAAATAAAATAGACTGTTATTTAAGAAATAATAAGTTAGCGACTAGACCTAAAAAATTACATTGTAGCATTAACATGGTTTGTTCAAGACAAGATAAGTAAGAAGTGATGGTTCTTGACTTAAGGTGGCGGGCTTTCCTTCTGAGTTCCTCAGTGAAGCTTGTAAACACCGGACAATATCATAATAAGGTACAAACACTTTATGTGGTGACATCACAAGATCATGCACCTCTTTGTGTTTAATGTGAACATTTGTAGCTTCCTTAGAATCTTCTACCGATTCTGACTCGCTTGATTTTTCTTTGGACACCGTTTTAGATTTTATTTTGTATGTTGTAAGACTCTCTGTGGATTCAGTTTTGGGTTTTTTATGAACTTCTTTCAAATCTTTTATATGTTCTGATGTTTTACTTTTCTTTGTTGACTTTTCGACAGAATCTTCAAAAACTTCAATAGATTCCTCATTAGATTTTTCCTTATTATTTTGCCAATGTTTTTCCTCTAAATTTTCACTAGAAATATCTTTATGTCCATTATTTGAGTTTCTGAGTATGAGTGATTTCTCTTGGAGATGTTTAGCAGGTACTTGTGTATGTTTTTCTTTAGAGTTTTCGTCATTAATATGTTCTATGGACTCACTACTAGTTTTTGCAAGTTTTCCTTTAGATTCTTTTACGTTTTCTTGACTTTGTTCCAGTTCTCCTTCATGACTGTTTTTCGAAGCATAATGCTCTTGAGTGTGTTTATTATTCCCTGAATGACCGTTTAATCGTCCAGCCAATGGTTCTTTTAATGATGCCTTTTTGTCATCATGGCAGGGAGGACCATGCTTATCATGTTTTATTTCAGATTGTCTAGTATCCCCTGATGCTGCTGGCACATAGTTTTTTACAACTGCGTTAAACCTAGTTAGAAATAATATAATTTAAGCAATATTTTAAATCTGTATTTTTTTATACTTGTAAATAGTCTGTACCACATGTGAAAGTAATCTTAGATACTAATTATTTTTGTAGCGCGGGGGACTTTACAAAGACATAAAATGGACACAAATAACACCCTGATTTAGAGCAACTGTTTGTGTTTAACACAAAATGTGGTCCCATGTAGGTATCGAACTAACAATTCGCTGAGCAGTAGCAAGTGACCGATTAACCTACTACGCCTTCTGCACAGTCAGAAAAATCACCATGGTAGTTACATTATTATTTATTCAGATCGTGAATCAAACCTAACAGATAAGGTCACTGACTATGGTAACGGAAGGATTAACTTATATTCAATTAAAAATTTTATTGGTTACCCTTTCAAATTATCAGCTACATACTGAACTTGGCGGACGTATCCATCGGGCTGAATGAACGAGTATTCTCCTTGGACCACTGACCCATCACTTAGCTCACGTTGTGCTTTATGATCGCCAGTATTTTCATCATACACCACGTACGAATACTGATAGCCATTTGTGTCCTAGAATAAAAAGGAAAATGTTTTATTTTTAATTTATTAAAATATACTGTATTATTTATCTAGTTATGTAGTAGTTATGGCTGTCTATTTATTTAGTGTATTATTTATACATTTATACTTTTATCCGTTTGGATATGGAAGATTGCGAGTATGGTTTACAGTCAACTTCCTTCACGTCAAGTGGCTCAAATTAGTTGTAATTATGTACAAATATCCTGTTTTCGTTCATTACATATTTTTCCTAATGACGTATATAATCATTCGGCAAAATTTGAAATGAAGGAAAACATGTTATATTAATGTTAACGTCGATCGTCTGCAGTATACATTTTGACCTATTTTCGAAGTATCTAACTAACCATTGAAATCTAATATGTACCCTATAGCCACATGATACCCAAATGCTCTATAATAAGTACAAAATATTAGTATATGGTAAATTTCAACATACCTCATTAGCACCGCCGACTATGACCGGTACAGTGGCGTAGGGCGAGTTATAGGTGACAACATTTGCAGATGGTCTTACTGCTGTCAGAGTCTGTGCGGGAACACATGGTGGCAAACACGGATCCGCATACACTGGAGCAGATCCAGATAAAGCCTTAATTTGAGAATAGTAGGGGCTTGCCACCGATGTGTAACCGTATGGTGTACTATAGGGATAATATCTTGCCGGTGAAGTTTCACTTTCTACGAAGACATTGGAAATTGAAGTTGCGGAAATTGTTTTTATTAAACTTACGCCTAAAATCAGAGCCGTCAACTTCTGAAACAAAAAAGTATGGTTATATTTTTTTTAATATGATTATACATAAAATATGAGGTACAAAACTTACTTTTACAATCATCTTTTCCTGAGATCGATGGAAGACTACTGATTTTTTGTGGATGTTGCTCTTTTTATAGAGGTGCTTTGTTGCTCCTAAAATATTCAGTTCGGTAATACCGAAACAAAACATCAATGTCGTAGACTAAATGAATAGAAGTAAACAATTAATATGGTAATGAAGATTTTACGCAGACTCCACCATTTTTGTCTTCCAGTATTCGAAACACGTGGATGAACAAAAAGTTTGTAATTTGGCATGACTTTTGTTTTTATCTAAATAGTCCAAGTCTGAGAATAGTTTATGTAATGGTACAGGAAACCACATTCCTTTTTTTATTTAATGAATATACGACTAAGAAATGTAGAACTTATTCTAATTTAAGTGCCACTATTCCTGGACTGGACTTTAATTGGAGGGAAAATCGGCACTTCGAATACCACAATTCATTATAGGTTAAGATCCGTTTTCGACTAAGTATAGAAAAGTGTTTTAGGTCAATTATCTTTCTACAATCGCTAACGACTCTATTGTCTTGTAGTATTGACTAATAGTTTGTTTTGACCTGTACATTTTAATCCATCCTAAGGTTGCCTGGAAGAGATTGCTTCTGGCAATAAGGCCGCCCTTTGTACACTACATTTCACATTTTATGTACTCTTGTAACAATGTACTATAATGGTGTACCAATAAAGAGTTTTCTATTCTATTCTATTCTATTCTATATTTATTTATGTTTTTGGAGTAATATGAATGTTAGGAATAAAGAAGTATGGACTAAGAAATTGTTTAGAATTGTGTATTTAATTCTATTTTTATCTTTTTATGTAAATTTTGAAACAGTGTCAACTATTGTTTTTTTATACTAATTAAAATACCATGTTTTACTAAGTGTTAGTCACGCCATTCTTGTAAATAATTTAGGATAGGTACTGTTTTAACAAAATCTGCTCACTAATTGTGTTGTACACTGTAAATATCTCTTAATAATGGTTTCGGAATATTTAGCGCCTTATGTTTATATTTTAGCAATATAACACACTGTGATGTATTTTTAATATTAATTTTGTAGGAGTTCTAGAGAGGAAATTTAGTTTGTAATAATGATGTTTAGAGAAAGTTCTATTACAATTACGTATTTACTAATATTATGTTTTTTTGTATTGTTTTTACTTTGAATATTGTTATAAATTTTATCATAAATTAAAAACTTTTACGAGTAGCAATTTATAAGGAAGTTGTTCTTTTGCGTTGTGCTGTGATTTTTTTGTGTTGATAAATTTTTTTACCAACAGATTTTCTCAGGGGTTAATAAAAGTGCGCGTAAGGGCCCTGGCCGGCGAAGTAATTTCCGGGCGCGAAGTGGTATTGGCCAACGCGTTCAACACTTTGGCCTGGAGTTGCATCAGGGAGGCACTAGTGTATCACCGAGTGCCTCTCTACCTTCGCCGCATAGTCAGGGTGTATTTTTCAGAGAGAGCCGTTGTTTACCCAATTAGAACTTGTCTCGGTCGACGTGAAATGTCGTGCGGTGTTCCGCACGCGTCGGCCTTAGGGCCACTCCTGTGGAACATTTGTGTGGAACATTGACTACGACTTGGTGCTTCGCGATGTGTTAGTAAATGGTGTCGCCTTCACATGTTACGCGGACGATACGCTTGTGACGGCGTACGGCAAGACGCATCATAAGGCAACCCTGAGGGCCACGGCCGGGGTTGCCCAAGTCGTGGAGCGAATGCAGCGGCTGGGACTCGGGGATTTAGCTTTACACAAATCCGAGGCCTTGTTCTTTAATGGGCTTCTGAGGAAGCCGCCTAATGGACTTAGCCTCATAGTACGAGGCACTCGCATCGGCATCGAGCCCTCTATGAGGTATTTGGGGATCGTACTCGACGGCCGATGAGACTTCGGATACAACGTTGGCGCAGCAAGTGCATTGTCACAATTGCTGCCAAATATGAGGGGGCCCAATGCCTCCTGCAGGGGACTATGCGCGGGGGTTGTGCGGTTCATGGCCCTTTACGGGGCTCCATGGGTGAAAGTCCTGAAGGCCAGCAACATCGCGCTATTGCGAAGACCGTAACGAGTGCTGGCCATTTGAGGCGACAAGTCTACTGGCCACAGTCTACTAGTGGGTCACTGCTGTTGATCCTGGTGTACAGGAGATACAGTGGAGGGAATGTGGGCGGGATTAGTCCCATTAAAAACAAAAAAGTCTACTGGCCGGAACTCTATTATGGGAACTGGAGGCAAGTACCCTTGCGATTCTTTATCAGTGGCGTAAGAAGGCACAGGAGATGGATAGAAGTCCTGAGATTAGAGAAATCGAAGACCAGAAATCCCAACTCCCCGAGGTCCTTGTTGAGGAATTGAAGAAACGGTTTGGTCAACCGAGCACTAGGCAGGCCGTTATTGCGGCGGTAAGACTCGTAATGGAAGATTGGCACGAAAGGCATCACAGGAGCCTCTCATATCGGCTGACGCAGGTGATCACTGGAAAAGGATATTTCGGAGAAAGAGCCAACGTCTTGCGAAGGAGATGGCGGAGCGGGACTGGGACAGGTTTAAAACTCTCCCTGTCTGACAGGCCCGAGTACGGGCCAGGTACCGCAGACAACTCGGGTGCTATCGGAGATCGCTAAAAGATCTTCATCCTCCATAAGCGCAAGCCTGAGAGTCGTACAATTTAAATAGTACAAAGGTTTTCATATATTTCCTAAAGTTATTTCGGTATTTGCGTCTGGTAGTCAAGACAATCATAGAAAATTCAACTTCTAAACAGTTAGTAGGATAAATAAATCTTTAAATGTCATACCTGGTATGTTACCTTTAGTCGTATTCTTTCAAGTTGTTTAGGCGAGCTGATGATGGAAGGTACAACTCCTCAACGGTTAGGAGCAAGAGGATAATTCTTTCAACTTCATACGTATCTAGAGACCTTTGGTTGTATACTTTTGAGTAATTCAGTTATCATCCTGTTATCCCTAACTCCTTGACTGTTAGGGACTATATAGATTAGAGATTTCAATATCAAACTCACGTATATAACTTAATTTGTATTCTTTCAGTTATTTACATGACCTGATCATAGAAATTAAAGCGATTAAGGGTTAGAGGTGATTCTTTAAATACCATATACATGAATAGAACCTTAGTTGTTTTCCTTCAAGTTGTTTAGGTAATCAGACAGGTAAGGTAAGGAGATAGATGATACTTAAAGATCCAGATCTAGTAAATTAGTACCTAAATGGTCTTAGTGGGTTCATTTAATATTTACAATGAGTCTCAATTGCTGTCCTTCGTGTAACGCTTTCTCATCATGCGGGTTTGTAGGCATTTTGTTGGACTTTAAGTTGCAATTTAAAACACCATCAAAGGGTGGTTATGTGATTCAGCGCAGCTTCTTTTTCATAAATTCCTGGCCTTGTCCAGGACCATGTCTGAATTTATTCTAGTCAAATCGGTGACCGCATTTAGCGTTGCTATTAGTAAAATATTCTGATGGTCTAGTGCTAGTTTGTTTCACATTCATCACGCTAAGACCAAAAAGTGCGGCGTATCGAGAAAAAATATTGCAAAGAATGGAGAAAATGATTCCTTTTGAAAGCTTCCGTGAGCTGCGTAAACGGTTGAAGTTTCAGAAACACTGTTGTCACGTTTAGCGTTGCGATTGGTGAAGATTTCGGTATGAATCGATTGAAAACCGAACGCAGTCACCGTAACGATTGATTAGACCTTATATAAAGTAGCGCTAGACCCTCAGGAGTTTAAGTATCACAATTACCTAACTGATGATTACTAGTAGTAACAGAGAATTCGTTTACCATAGCCGTAGCCTTCTGATTTGCTATTGACACATGTGCTATGATAATAATTAACCCTTTATTTTTATTTGCTTTTATTAACTCGCCTGTTTATATTTTATCACGGCAAGGTGGAGGTCATTTAAGCATGGACACGATTCCCATTGCCCGGCAGGTCACGCTCTCCGTTACAGAAATGTTGCATTTCAACATAATTTTGGAGACTATGCTCAGTTTTAATACGTCTTCAACCCACTACAGTTATTCGTATCAATTTTTTGTGCTTTTGTGCAGGGAGTTTTCGTTTGATGTTTTTAAAGTGTTTTCTTTTTTAAGTTTTCATTTAACTATTTTAATGCAAATAATAATAATAAATAAATATAAATAAATATTTCGGACATCTAACACACAACGCCGTCTAGTCCCAAACTAAGCAGAGCTTATGGGTACTAGACAACTGATATTAATACTTATATATATTTTTTTTTAAATACATACATATTATAGATAGAAAACACCCAAACTCCGAAACAAATATTTGCAAATCATACAAACATTTGATCCCACCCGGGAATCGAACCCGAGACGTCAAGAACAGCAGTCGCGTACGCTACCACTGCGCCACCGAGGCAGTTAAATAATCGTAGGTAAGTAATAAGTTGAATTATTTTATGAAAATCGTGCGGGAAACCTTACAGTAACGACCTCCTTCAAATTTTAACTCGATTCGAAACCGCATGATGAGAAAGTGTTACGCAAATTTAGCAATTGAAACTAATTGTCAAAAATTTAATGAACACACTAAGACAAGCTAGGTGTATAAATACAGTGTTGGTTCTTTATCCAAATCTAAGCTTACCTATCTTTTCTTTCCTACAGAATCCTAGTTACTTGACCGGCATCTTAATCAATCATCTAGTTTTTTTCTTTTTTTATGTTATAGGGGGCAAACGAGCGGACGTATCACCTCAGGCTAAGCGATTACCGCCGCCCATGGATACCCGTAACACCAGAGGCGTCACACGTGCGTTGCTGACCTTTGAGGGATGGGGAAAGGGATGTGGGAAGGGGTTAGGGTATGGGCCTCCGGTATCCTCACTGACTCGGTGAAACACAGTGCAAGCGATATCTCACACCGGTTATCTGTGAGGCCGTGGTATCACTCCGGTCGAGCCGGCCCATTAATGCCGAAGCGTGGCTCTCCCACTTTAGTTAGGTGATACGACTCCTAACCTTACCGGTCAGATCACTTAATCAACTTTAAAGAATACAACAAAGGTCCTATTCGTACCTATGATATTTTAGGAATAATCGCCGCCACATCATGAGAAAACTGAAAGAATATAAATTAAGGTCTATACGCACGCATGACATTGTAATCATCCTCTAACCCCTAACTGTTAACGAGTTTTATCTTTTATCATCAGCTCATCTGAATAGCTTGAAAGTATACAACTAAAGGTTTATACATACGACATACACATACAAGTGAAATAATTATTCTCTAATTCCTAACCATTGAGTAGTTGTACCTTTCGTCATCAGCTCACCTAAATAACTTGAAAGAATACGGCTAAAGGTAACACAAACATTTGATATTTGAATCCATATCCTCCGACTCCTAACTGTTATCATCTGCTGTTTCATCATCAGCTCATCATCATGAAATGATGACAGACTGATGCAATGTATTCATCAATTTAATTGAATTAAGTCCAAACACGCACGCAACGCACTAGTGACGCCTCTGGTGTTGCGGGTGTCCATGGGCGGCGGTAATCGCTTACTCAGGCGATATGTCTACTCGTTTGCCCCCGATACCATAAAAAAACACAAAGTAGCTACTGTAAACTGTTGAGGAGTTCCCTTAACTGTTTTTCGTCTTCATTATCAGACCGCCAATGACAGTTACAACCCTTCTAGGTGTAAAGTTCTCATAAATACAAATTAAACAAGCCCAAACACGAGGTAACTGCTATAAATAGTGGAAGAGATCCCTCGCCTGCCTTTCGGCCCCTTCCTCAGACCGCTGCAGGCCTCCATTAAATTGTAGTGCTTTAAATTACTTAAGGATTTTTTTTCTTTTTTTATTTATTTAAATAAGAAAAACAGTATACATTAATAAACATAAAACACCCATAAAACCCTTATAGGTTTATCTTGGGTGTGAGTGTACATTCCTCATTTCATTTATTTGATACAAACCAAATTAACAAATGGGATGCCATCATTAGTTCATAGTTTCCCTATCATAGTACCACCGTTGGAACATCTCCTTTCTAACAAAAAAAATAATCATCAAAATCGGTTCATAAACGACGAAGTTATCCACGAACACAAATAAAAAAAATAAACGGTCGAATTTTCCTCCCCAAATCCTCCTTTTTTTGAAGTCGGTTAATAAAAAACTAGGAAGCAATAATTTAAAAAAACAATAACAATATTTACATACAAGCGTCAAAAAACTCCTCCGGTAGGGTTCCCAAAAGACTAAAAAATAAACATGATCTATAAAAAGTACATCTCAAGTTTTGGATTTTGATTTCCTTTTTACTGTTTATAAGGACAACTCCCGCACTATAAATATATCCTCTTTTGAGGGGAACTTTCCAAACATGCAATTGAACACAAAGAATACCCAGTCTTAGTGCAACAATTTTTTGGATCACACAAAGTGCGTCGATGTGGAATTTGAACCCACAATAAAAGTAAGAACATAGATACAGTAATTTAGAACATTTTGCTTATCTAAATATATTATAAATGAATCGCCGAAATCTATGTACGCGCGTAACTTCCGATCGCCTGCACCAAATTAAATAATTATAATCCTTTTTTCAAGTGTTCGTTATTGCTAGGACAATGTTTGTGTAGAAGAAAAAATAAAAGATAACGGGAAGAGTACTTTTTTTGTCCACTACTGTACACTGCCTGTGGAAACCTGAGACAGATATGTAAATATGGCGGTACGAAGTTCCACGGGTCAGTTGGTTTAGTAATAATTTAGTATATATGAAAGTTGATTTAGTGCTGTCACATGAGTTACATGTGTTACATGTTACTAAAGAAAAGTCAAAATATTTTGTAACAGTTTATTATCGCCGCAGTCTTATAACGTAGAGTGTCGTAATCGACTAAAAACTATCTAAATTAGGTATTAAGTGTAAATATCACATGAGAGAGTGGCTACGACACCGCTATTAATGGTACTCGGGATGAGCAGGCGCAGTGTTGTGGACAACCGCGTTAAAACTGAAACAAAAGAAAAACATAGTTATGTAAACGTTTTAATTTGAAAATTAGGCTTCAAAATAATCCTAATAAAGATAAATTTCCCTTAAATACTTTTTGATAATTGTATGTTAAATTGTGTGATGAACTGAAGTGAAGTGAACATCTTTTATAGAAAGAAATGGTGTTGGTCTCAAAAATAAACATTGCCAAAAAAGAAAGAAAATATTATTACTAAATTTTATAAAAAAAATATCATGTATTTTTTTAATACTTAAACTGTTGTATTGAAAATAATGTACTAAAAGCTAAAAAAATAATTCGGTAGGTAGGTCTCAATTTCCAGTTATCATATCCCTCATTAATCTAAGGCATTGATCAGACAAAAAAATGAAATCGTTGGGCGTAGCGTAAACTGAGTTGACTGGATGGAAACCCGGGCCTAACGATTTTATTTCGACAAAAAAATTTGTGTACGCCTAGAAAAGAGACATTGCCAAAAAAAGTAAATTTAAACTTTTTTTTGGTTCCTAATTTTTTTTTCCATAAATAGAATAATGTACTCTTATATTACTAACATCAGATTAAATTAAGATTTTCTACTGTCGTAAATACATATACAACTCAATCGCATACATCTGCCAATCATACTAAAAGATGGGATTGTTTGTCTTCATAAATATTACGTGAACGTCTGATTTTTACATAATCGATAATGTTCACAGCGGAAGTATATAAATAATATTTATTGCACATTCAGCAAATTAATCCTTTGTTGCGTTTATGTACAATTTGTGGATGAAGTAAACAGATGTAATACTTCATAACACGACAGAAAAACTTGATGAAGTAACAACTTTTATGTATCTTTTCTATTACCTTTCGTTAAATCATTTATTTCATACGACTTTAATTTCATGTTTGATTTAATAGCAAAATATGAAATAGTTAATAATTTAAAATTTTCAACATTTATTCCAACTATTTCGTTTTTAATTCATGAGGATTATAAAGTAATTAATTTGTTAATAAAGTCTACTATTTCTTTGGAACTTAAAAATCAATCATTGAATTTCCATTAATATGTGGTCTCTAATAAGTTAAATTTCTTGTTATTTGTATCCTCTTACCCATTATGGTCATCAGCGGTGTAAGTGACCTTCCTGAAGGAGCCGTCGGGCTGCAACAAAGAGTATTCACCCTTCACGACGTCTCCATCACGGATCTCATGCTGGGTCTTGTGGTCACCAGTGTGTGGGTCAGACACAGAGTACGAATAGTCGTATTTGGGGTGGGCCTGGGGGAAAAAAAGAAAAATGTGTAAATATAAAAAAAAAAACTTATGACTAATTTATACTCTCGATTGTCGGCACTTGATGGAACTTGTTGTAATACATTCTAGAATTAAACTCACTTGTACTTATTCCACTATTTTATTTCCTTTTTACACCTGACCGGTTTCGCCTTATGGCATTCTCAAAGGTGGCCATAAGGCGAAACCGGTCAGGTGTAAAAAGGAAATAAAATAGTGGAATAAGTACAAGTGAGTTTAATTCTAGAATGTACTTATGACTAACTTATTAAAAGAATATGTCAGATAAAAGATTTGTCCAAAAATTTTCACTGTTTTAACTTGCTCCCTAACTATTTCGAAGTAAGCAACTAAAAATGTTCTATAAACTTTTATTATATACTTGACAATGTTTATGTACAAAGAGCAACAGAAGTTTTAATTATCACGATCCTTGAATTATAATAATAATTGATATTACTGATTTCAATTTATTTAACTGTACAACTAAAGTAATAAATGTACCGCTAAAAGCTCTGAATATTATGAAAAAGTGATTGACAGTATCTAAAGCTAATTTAATATAATATTCTCAACTGTTTTAATTATAGTGACATCATACTAATCCATTGAAATTCATTACAATTCATACAAAAACCCTTTCATGTAAAAATGTAAAATAATACGTGATATTTTCAAAACCGGTTACGAACGTATCATGCGTTAATCTAAGCGCATAAACTGAATGTATGTGCTAAATTAGTCTGGTAGATCCAGATAAACCTTTGTTGCATACACAACAATACTTGAAACTGTCAAATGGTGTTTTGCGTAACATCTTGTATTTGGGTCAACATCTACCGATTCCACGTCTACCATTAAACGAGCGTGAGAGCATGAGCCACCACAGTTTATGTAAACAACATGCCATTTGGCCTGGATATCATGACAATCATCATGTCCCCGAGGCCCAACTTAAGCGCGAATGTTGCAACTACCCTGAGAACTGGCAATTTATAGAGTCCGTAGTCACGATCGGGATATACTTGACTTTGTAAGCTCTTATGTAATCGTAAGCGTATTACTTCCAATCATTACTAACGGCAATCGATTTATGACAAAATCGAGACTCTAGATTATCGGTATTACATTATATACACTATACGGTTTTATATTCGGTATTAAAATTGCGGAATATTAAATCAATTATACAATAGATACTAAATACGCTAAATTCGTGGTGAATATATTATACGTGACAGTAATTTATGTAGGTATTCTAAATCTTGAAAAAGATTGTAATATCTCAATTGAGTTTTTAGAATTTTAGAATAAACTAGATTTCATTGTATCATATAGTTAAGTCATCTTCTAGTATTGTTAAATAATGAAAGTAAGAAAAACGTGAATACTTTAATTAGCGTCACGTAATGGATGAATCTATATTTATGAAGAGTTATCAATAGCAAAAAAAAATTGAAACAAATAATAAAGTAATATTTATTTATACTACAATAATGCTTAGCTTATTATTGCCTGTTTGTAACCTATTTACATGATTACGATTATTACTAGACGATAGTAACTAATTAGATTCATTTACTTGGTTCTATTTTGTAAGAAAATTGTTGCAATGATGTAATGAGAGTTAAGCGACTGTGGAACTTTGTACAAGCGCAGATAGGTTTTGTATCCCGGAAACAGCTTCGATTGTATTGGATCAGCACAGCGGCGTACAACACGCGCGGTTTATGCAAGCTATCAATTAGCTCGTTACTATTGTATTACGACACTGAATAGGTAACAGAGGCCTAGGGAAAGAAAACAAGCTTGGCTGCTCCACTTATTGAATACTTAGTATCACAGGTTTGTTTGTTTACGTAACCATAATAATTAGTTGGATCGTAGTTACGAACAATTACGAATAAAGTTTTGTGTTGTTCTCGTAAAGTGTATAAAAATATGTGGATGATTGCAATATTTAGATGCGTTTTTCTCAGTTTGTGTATCCTTGACCAATATTTTATAGTGTTATAGTGTGTGAATGTTCCAGTCGGCGATACGCGTGCAATATTTCAAAACAGCGCCGTTTATAGTGAGCACATGCTCATAATGTGAGTAACGGGGAATAATGCTCATTAGTACAAGGTTAGCTTTTACGATTGTGTTCATATTTACTAGGCGTTTTAATTTCAAATTTTTGTTTGACATCTGTTAGTTTTTGCAACGATCTAAATATTTGGGTGATTTCCTTGTATTTTTAGTTTTAGTCAAATGTTATTATCTCCTGTACATTTAACTTTGTTTCTCTACTAAATCACTGATTTCTGCTAAATAACATACCCTGAAATGAGACCTTTAATCGTTTTTACCTTTATGATTGAGAGTTATTTATAATAAACGCCCAATCAACTACATCACATTAATAATAAAAATAAAACAACACAAAAGATGTCCATAACGATAAACCTAAACTTCAATGAGTAATATAATAAATAATTCCGTAATATTATACTCAAATGCATCCTTCTACCACTGATCTATCCCAATACTCACGTGATAATCGACGTGATGTTCTTCGTGTCCTTCGTATGCGTGTGCCACGGGTGCGTACGCTACAGCTTCCTGTCCATAACCGTCACCCGAGTACCCATGTCCTAAAGACAAAACACCGGCGGACGCCAGCGCTACCACACTCAGGACTACTGTCACCTGAAATAATTAAAAGCATTTAACTATAGGTTCTTTAGGTCATTTTAACCGACTACAAAAAAGGAAGAGGTTTTCCAATCGACTGTATTTATTAGGACCCTGCGTTTTAAATTCATATTTAATTGCGTTTTAACTTCGTTCTCTATCAAAGAAGTGGATTATCAAATATAAAAATATTTTTTGAAATACAAATGGTACTTCCAGATTATTATCTAAAGTACAGAAGTAAGTAGCAGCAGTAAGAAAATTCTTATTTGTTACTTTCTTAGATAAAAAAATAAAATTCAGAAACTTTGTGTGTTAAGATAAAATTTAAGTAGAAAAATTTAAGTAAGAAACAAAGTAGTAAAATCAAAAATTTATAATCCGCACTTATTAGATACTAGCTGACCCACGCAATCTCGTTTGCGCCTTATATTGCCCGTAGCGTGAAAATTTTCCCCGTTTTTGAAACACTATTCATTGTTGCTCCACTCCCATTAGTGGTAGCGTGATGATATATATTCTATAGCCTTCCTCGATAAATGGACTATCCAACACCGAAAGAATTTTTCAAATCGGACCAGTGGTTCCTGAGATTAGCGCGTTCAAACAAACAAACAAACTCTTCAGCTTTATTATATTAATATAGATTATATTTATATACTTGATACCTTGATTTAAATCTCTAAATGTTAAATGCCATTTTTATTAATGATTGCTTTTAAACATTCAAATGTAAACTATAGCAGCGTGGATTTAAATTTAGCGCAAACTTATCAATCCCAGTGGATAAATATATCCACTTAATAATTTTGAATAACAACAGTTTCTTTATTTGAAAGCATTCCAACATGTATATATAAAAAATGAAACCAAAAATTTGTTTCGAATTCAAATGAAAGCGGTAAAAGTGGATTTTTAAATACTTAATTATTTAATTACAAAAGTGAACGATAACATGCCTAATTACTATTTACATAATTATGACAACGTGAAACTACTTTTGCTTTAAAAAATTGCAAAATACCGAGGCTATAAAATAGTGGAATGTTATTAAATAGGTATAGAAGACCAATCTAATGTATCGAAACATGCATTTAAGACGGCGTTGGGGTAGTAAGTTCGTATTGCGGTTTAACTACGACTTGCGACAGGCTTGCAGTCATGCAGTAATTTGAGTCCATACAACCGTACACAGCGTAAGCAAATATTTGTCCTAATTTGGGGAGTAGGACATTTATAAGTATACAAACAATATATGAATGAAGTCTATTCAATACCTTTAAATAAGCAATTCTTGTAAACATAATCAACGCAACGAATCCAACAATTTTCATTAAATTTAGTATGTCGGGGTTTCGGGGGCGATAAATCTATACTCTGTACTAATATATAAAGCTGAAGAGTTTGTTAGTTTGAACGCGCTAATCTCAGGAACCGCGAGTCCGATTTGAAAAATTATTTCAGTGTTGGATAGTACATTTATCGAGAAAGGCTATCAACTATATATCATCACGCTAAGACCAATAGGAGCGAAGAACCAACGGACAATGTTTCAAAAACGGGAGAAAATTATCACGCTACGGGCAATAGGAGACGCAAACCAGTTTGCTTGGGTCGGCTGGTATAGCTAGAATTAATATTTAGAAAAAATACCAAAAAAAAACAAAGATCCGTCATCCAGGTACTTTATACTATTGAAACGTAGTTACTGATTTTATACTTATTGATATGCAAGGTAATTGCAAAACCCAACAAAATGCAGTGTTCAAGTGAGATGAAACGATTCATTATCATCATCAGCCTATCGCAGTCTACTGCTTGACTTAGGTCTCTATGATTGCACGCCACTTGGATCGATTCTGGGCTTCTAAGAAAACTATTAAGTATCGGAAAGTATCGAAGATCGTAGATATATTTTTTTATAAATAAAATCTATGTCTATGGCAACTTATAGCAAAACTAGACTTAGCCAACAAGACATAATTGACATCACTTTTCCAATTTTTTAAATTAAATAAGTGGCAAACGATAACGGAAATGGCAAACGGTAAGCGATTACCGCCGCCCATGGACACCCGCAACACCAGAGGTGTTACAAGTGCGTTGCGTGCAAGTTTAAGAAGGAATATGGTCTTTTCTTGAAGGTTTGTTATTTAAAATAAAATTAGAACCCTGTTTCCAAAACATAAACTACAAGAAAATGAAAAGCTTGTTGCCGAAACCTAAATTCAGAAGCATGAAGAACTACGCCACAGGCAAAATAGAAGCTAACACTAGAACTTTTATTCCTTGAGACTGTGTAGGGAATGATGCAAATATAACAAAGCTCTTGGGACTCTGCCGGTACTTGTTCGGCGGTAATAGTTTTCTTGAATAAAATGGATTTCTCGGTGTATATTCTAACATTATACTTATTGTAAGCTTTAGTAACACAGGATACACTTACTCTAGCGATCATTTTCCGTTTGTATAAGGTTTGCCCCGACTGCACGACCACACACAACTGATGCCGAAGAGCGGAGCCTTCCACTTTTATATGAGTATACCGGTGAGATGACGTCGCGCGCCAGTCTCACGCAAGAATACGGTAGTTTGATAATGATACACCAATTACGTAAAATTACGTACTATAATAGAGTTCAAGGTGCTAAAACTATATTTTTATGGCAATAATTGTTCTATAAATAAATAAAAAAATCATACCCATGATTTCCACAACAAGTTTACAGAGAGAGTTTACTTGGTAAACTTCGCCGTGGTTTCGTGAGATGCCTCCAAGTTAGGGACTTAAAATTAATCATTTTTTGTTAAATGCCATATGTTGTCTTCGGTCTCATTATTTTAGGTCTTTTAGTGGAGAATATAAAACGCATTAAAATAAGACAATCTAGATAATGAGGTAAGTTGTGCATGAAAACGAAAAAATAAAGAAAATATATAAGTTCCTATAAAAGGTTTTGTTTAATTTACTTCAAGTAAAGTTTCTGTTTTAAATCCATAGACAACAAGTTCAATAAACACTGTAATGCACACAACATATTTTTAGAATTCTAACGTCTCGTCATACTTTTGAGTTCTAATAATAATAATAAACTATAATACTATTACGATTGCTATAATTTCATTTATGGAATAAATATTAATGTTTATTATCTTTAATACTAAGATATACTAGGTTTATATTTATCTAAGATTAAATTTAGAAAGTAAAAATGATTACGTCAGTTTGAAATCTGAAATTTGGTTTTGTGTAATTTAATTGTTGAAATGAATTGACACATTATGATTTAAATTAATGTTTTAATAGTACATTTTTGTCATCTTCCAATAGGTAATATTTTTCTTTTCACTTTAGAAAATTCTTAGTTTTGTCATTGGTCCTATTAAATTTTAAGAAAACTGTGAATATAATAGAAGAATACAATTTTCAATAATTTATCATGATGAAGGTTGCATTGAAGCCAAAGGAATTTAATTTATAATTAACTAAAATACATAATGCATTTGGTTTTCACTATTGAAGGTTAAGTAATATATCGTTTCTACTAGATTTCAATTTGTTCCATCCGCAGATTATTATTCTATAATAAGCTGAAGTTCATCGATTTGAAGGTTGACATTCTAAAATGTTATGTTTATTTTGATCTTTATCACATTCATAAATATGTATTAAAAATAGGAAAGGCCATTAACATGTCTTGATAGTAACGAAATCAGAACTAAAATAGTTAGGTATGTTTTACAAGTAATATTATTATCAATGCAAAAGTGAGTCTGCTTGTATGTTTGTGAATGTGTATCTTGGTGGAATACCTCATGTGCGTATTTTAAATGAAAATGTCTCATTATTTATCATCAATCATTTTAAAACGATGATGATTAAATTATAAACTAGCTAAGCCCTGCGGCGTTACCCGCAGTACAACAACAAAAATAAAATAAACCTATGTGAAAAGTATCCTATGTCCGTCTCCCGGTTCTAAGCCATCTCCCCACCAATTTTCAAAGCCAGCCAAATCGGTTCAGCCGTTCTTGAGTTATAAATAATGTAACTGACACGACTTTCTTTTATATATATAGATAAATAACTCGTAAACTCGTTAATAACTTTTAGGCATATTTTGTTTTAATGAACGTGATCTAATAATTATTAATATAAACAGTAGAGACTTAATATTAATATCAATCGAGTCATAATAGGCATACACTTCTAGCTTAAATTCAAACTGTCATAAAATATATGCTGACCAAGTTTCGGTATTTATTTTTCGATCTTAAAATATTTTCGTGTATTTTTGCTGTCTGTGATGAGTTATGTATATGTAATTTTAGCGCTAGTCACCATCTACTACTTACAATATAATTAAATTGGTATGATAGTTTTTTAGAATATACAGGATAATGCAAACAACTTCAAGATGCGAGTGGTTTTTTATCCATAATTTAGAGAATGATTATTACTTGTTACCTCTTTATTTTGTGTCTAAAGTAATTTCAATTTGTCTAAGTAACTCTTAAAAAAATATTTCATGTGGTTAGTTAGAAACAACAGTTGATAATAATACAAAAGATTTAAGAGGTTTAAGTGGAAAATATATCGATTTGTAAAATTAATTATGTATAATATATGTATCATAAACAAACATATAATGGGATTCCGAACACCTACAAATTCTGTTTTAAAATATTTTATTCATTCGCTGAGCGGCATTCATCATTATTATCTGACTTCAGAAAAGAGGAGGTTCTTAATTCGACCGTATATATATATATATGTATATATTTTTGTATGTTCGCGGATAATTCCGTCGTATATGAACCGATTTTGATGATTCTTTTAAATGTGAAAGAGATATCCCAACGGTGGTACCATGATGTGGACACTAAGATCTGATGATGGCATCGAAGAGAAATCGATCGATTTGGTCATTCTTGAAGATGGTTATTTATTTTGTTAAAATTTTACTTATTTTATTACTCGACTGCGGCGTACTCAAAAGGAAAAGGATGATATTTTTAGTAGTCTATGTAGGTTTGTTTGTATGTTCCACCATATAGTTTCAATTACTATAGTGGTTTTAACGAATGAGGCGTTTATATAAATTTTATCAAAACTTTTTTCGTGGCCGGGTTACAGTTTTAAAACTTTTTCTTTTTGACTGTTGTTATAAATGTAAAAAAAATTATAAATAACATTTAGTATTATAATATAAAAAAAAATAATTCGATGTAAGAACAGAATAGAATATTTAAAATGACAACGAAAATAAAATAATTTTTGAGAAATTTTAAATTAGTAACGTGAGGAACGAAATTGGCATCACTATCTACTAATTATCATAAATAGGATGTTGTGAATATAAAACAGTCCATTTAAAATGAATATAGTTATGTAAGGAGTTGTAAGGAGTTCAGTGCATTGTTCTCTTTCTGTGCTACTAGTTTTCAGCCTTGCCTGCGGGCGATTGTTTTGGGGAATTCGTCCGAACAAATGCAGGTCTAAGAATCAGCTATATCTACCGCAACGGGTGATGAGACCCGTCTCGGTTGAGACGGGTCAATGCCTGTCGGGGGTGCCGCGAGAATGCAAACACTGTTCTCGCTACATCAGCCATTGAAAAAACAGAGAAACACCAGTATGGTTTTAGTCATTAAGAGTCGGATGGACCATCCATAAGGCCGCGTTTCCGAGAGCGAGAACGCTTACTCGTTTATGAAACCAGCGGGCTAGGAGCGGGCGCTCGTGCGGTTTATTGGTGTGTTATATTGGTGTATAAGAAACAAAACCTCCAAAGGTATAGCTTGATAAGGATTACAGATTTCACAAAAAAAAAAATACTAAAACTAACTATTCGCATAACACGTTACTTCAGTAACTAAATATTTGCAAACACAAAAGGCGTTTGTTTCGCCTTCGTGACTGTAGCGAAACGGCAAAGCCATAGATTTTTACTGAGATGTAGAGTTTTTGAAGTTAGGATTGATAGAGTTAGGGCGTATAGATTCAGAAGCTTGGCTTTATATGAGATCTGATATCTTTTTCACAGGGTAAGCTTTATGCAGTGGTCTTGGCAACATTTAACATGAAAATGTTTTTGGTGGAATTATAAATACGCTATTTGTTATGCCGCGCACGCACTAATCTTTTACACTATGCCGCGTCAGATCATACCAATCTTTACATGTTCACTGAACGAATTCATAAGACTTTCGCATTGGTCCATATGTAAACTATTGTAAATAATTAAAAAAAAAATACTTTTAGTAGACTGCTTATTTTTTTGTGATTGTATATAAGTAATTTATAAGAATGTTATATAACTGCACTATGCATGTGTGCATGTATGTAAATAAATAAATAAAACGCTTACAACCACGTTATTCGGTCGAGATTATCTATTCAGGAAGGTACCTTTTGTAACGCTATTTTTCGAGGTTAAAGTTGGCCTACATCTATTTCAGTAGGTATTCTGATTTATGTGTATTTGAAGTCTTATCATGATCGGCTGGGTGGTTATGGGGATGAAATGTAAGCTCACGTTATTATTTAAGAGTGAAAGACATTAGAATAGTCTTATTCTAGAAGTAGTTTAAATTAGGAACGCAAAAACGAGTCTAAAGAAAAACATTGATATTGGAAATCAAATAATGATTATTTCTTTTCATGATACTTTGAGCCTCTACAAAAAATATGGAATTTTAATGATTGCTAACAAATTTTAAAATACAGTTTTTATATAACTGTTACTTAAATATAGCATTGTTGTGTTAGTAGCACACTGGATTTGTTAGTACTCTTACTGTAAAATATTAATTACAAAGGAGTTTTATAGCTGTACTTAAGAATTTTCTCACCGTGCGTTTCAGTATATTTCAGTAAGTATAAAAAGTTTATTAACTCAGGATAAAAACTGTAAACTGAATTCATCCAAAAAAAAATATAGGATTGAAAATTTCTTTATTTGTACACCGTATTATAAATTTAGAAGAGAGTGCATAAAATGACAGATAACGTACAATGGACGGCCTTCTTGCCAAAAGTTATCTTTTCCAGGCAACCATAAAGAGACAGAGGCAGAGATGTAAAGATTTAATTTTATGAGTTATTACTATATATATATATATATATATATATATATATATATATTTATAGTTGTTACGAAGAGGTAAGCTATCCGGCAAAAAGCGTCCGTAACGTTAAACAAAAAATTTAAGATTTTAAAAGTTAAGTATAGCGCCATCTGCAAGTTGCATATACTATTATATATTATGATAAGGAAATACGTTCCTATCTGGTGTACCACGACACCACAGGACTTTTTAACGTTTTAATAAATTTATATGTAATTCATTTCTTTTAGGTACAAAGTCTTGTGTATTAGAGAAAATGTAAGAAACTTTTAATTGGTACTTTAATATGCAATGTAATAAATTGTGTCACTATAGTCAAAATACTGACTTATGTACCATAATAAATACATTATTTGACGCTAACTTTAAGATTGTTTAAAGTGTTATGTGCCCCATATTACCTAATCTGTTAATAAAATTAACACTCATATATTCTGCTCTCATCAAGGTAGGTATCTCGTTAACCTGTAATTACTGCGAGTAAGTAGAGCGTTGCGGAGCGCGAGAGCAACCATAACACATAACGGCAACACGACCTTGCAAGTGATTATAAAACAATATACAGTCGTTTGGTTATTCCATATAGTAAATTCTCTTGGTTGTGACTGACGACACTACTTCGAAAAAATTTAGAACAAGAATCGTTTAACCGATGTGTAAGAAGCATCCCTATTATAGTATTGGACCATATTTTTGGAGCAAAATATTCGCAATATTGTTTATCAATTTGACTACGTTATATAATTGTGTCGTTTCTCAGCAATTTGTCAGCAAGAGTTGGTTAACTCCTATTAGATATTATTGTATATATTATAATAGAGATATAAGATATTTTAATATTTTTTTTTTGCGGAGTATGATGTATGTATGCGATGTATGCGGAGTTTGATTTTTCAGGTGGGCGTTTACCATCAAGTATGGTTATGAATGGTTATGAACTAAAATGATAATCCCCTAATTTGTATAAATTGACCAAAACTTCAGATGTGACCGATTCCATTCTATTTATATATCCATATGTATTACATCTGATTTTCCTATAAAATAAGTACGTACATATTTAAAAGTATAATATTTTGAGAATGTAATATTTCTAAGACATCCGCATCTATCAAGTAGATGTAAACTTCTTTATTACATAAGTGGTAAATACTAAGGAAATATTAAGATACAATAATTCGGAAAAGTCACGGATGTTTTATGTCATGGTTGTGACACCAACCTATGAATACTTCTTAGGAAGATGTCACAACACTTTCCACGAACAACTTTCTTTTAATATATTACTGCCTATTTCATATCTTCGAGGACCAAATAAGTATATAGGGAAGTGCTATGAAAAGTGCTACTCTATTGTTTATATGACCGACTCTGCGAGAGATCAACTCTAATTATTTTCAATTACGTGTCATACATTGAGGACTTTTTCAAAAAAAAATTAGGGTATATTTTATGATTGATTCAATTGGTAATTCCAGCCACGTTATAATTATTAAATTTACTTATAAATAAGTTTACAATTACTATAGTTCAAAATATAGATTTTTTATTTATAGGCCGTGGCATTAGCACTCCGCTACTGGCATTTCATAAATTAATATAATTTAATTAGTTACATAATCAATGTTTGGGTCCGAGTTCAAGTCGCTTTAAAGGTTAAGGATGAATTAATTTATATGTTTTGTGCAGTACTTATGAAGTTAAGAGTTGTATCTTCTTTATTATAGTTAATATTTAACTCAGTGACTGTTATTTATCTCTTACTTACTTACTTAAAGTAAATAAAAATTGTTAATACATTCGCTTTTGATCTCAGTTATTATGACCTTCTCGAACTATCAATAATAATTACTGTATTACTGTTATGGGGTTACGAATTGCATTTACTTATATGTACATTGAGGATAACTTTATTATGGGAGAACCATAAGGAGCGATGAGCAAAACCGATGTCTAGTATGTGTCTCATTGCTGTTCATCATTTTCAATTCACATTTACTCACCTTATTCTGGAAGACTAAAGGTATGACGACACACTCATGAATCTTGAGTTGCTAGTATTAATTGGCGATGGTCAGTCAATTATTATCTTATGACTTGTCTGCTTGTTCGTCCATCTATATAAGAAAATACAGACTTCTGACAGGTTTAAAAGAAAGGATTAGTAGAAGTTTTTATCAAACTAAATAAAAACTTAAAAAGACAGCAGATGTGGTTGCGATTCATTAGTTAGTATGTTGGCGGTGCGGGAAACGTGCGTGCGTGACGGTACTGTGTAAATTTTAAATATGTTTTATTGTTATAGTTTTTAAATAAAAAAAACAATAAATACGATTTTTATTGTTGTGACCTTTTTCTGAAGTTCAAGTTTATTGGCTGATTCGTTCGCCGTCTATTCGATGTTAAAGCGGAATTTTGCTATTTCTGAATAAATTGTAATACTTCTGATTTTATAATGACTCTATTAATACAAAGTTGAAAATTACTCATCCTTATTAGTCTCACCTCAATAGTCATGGGAGATTTTGTATTTACAGTTAAAATAATGCTATCTATGAGATTTTAATAAATTATAAACACCAACATAGAAATGTACACATAAAGAATTTCGTTTTGTGATATCAAGTCAATTTTAAATTGTAAAATAGCCTTTTTTGTGATATGACATACTCCGGGATTCCAACCCGAGACCTCATGATCAGCAGTCGCATACACTAATCGCTAGACCAACGAGGAGAATCTTTCTCTTTGTGATATATTAGCATAATAACAGTACTTTTACAAACAACTATCAATAAACTATTTGAAAACCTTGATGAAACCAGACACCCTCTATGAAATCATTTTCATTATATAATTATCGAATGATGTGAGTGAAGGATCTACTTTATGAATTCAATAGTAATAACTTTATAAAAATATGTCATTATTCTTAAATTTTACACGTCAATTCACATTTGATTTTTACCGTGGCAGAGCCACGCTTTGGCATGAATGGGCTGGCTCGGCTGTAGTGATACCACGGCCTCACAGAAAGTCGGTGTTAAATAGCGTACTGTTTCACCGAGTGACTGAGGAAAGCGCAGGCCCATACCTCAACCCCCAATCTCCTTCCACATTCCTCAAAGGCCAGCAACGCACTTGTGACGCATCTGGTGTTGCGGGTGTCTATAATCGCTTACCATCAGATGATACGTCTGCTCATTGGCCCCTATTCCATGAAAAAAACCATAACAATAATAATAGCAGGAATTTTATATTCTTCAAGAGCAATTAATAAATTCCGTTTGCCTTGGCATTTAACTTGTTTACGAATATCTCTTCGAATGTGATTTATGAGTGACTTACTGGTTTAGATTTATTATATCTAAGTTTTGTACGTAGTGAAGATTGCGTTCATGTTGCTTTTGAAGATTTGGAATGAAAATTTGCCTTTTTGACTTTAATTATATTCTAAGACTTTTACCGGCAACCATTGAACAGCTCTATCGTGATTTACTAAATACATGTAAATTTTACATTTATTAAAAGTTTTTATTTAGCTTCACCTGTCCCGATGTTTGTCTGTCTTACAAGTTTAATTTGACCCACTTCCCGAATTCCGATTAAGCTGAAATTTTAAATATACCTTTAGTTCTGATGACAATGCTTTTATATAAATATTTGTTTTCAACAAGTAATAAAAACTTGTTTTAAAAAAAAAACTTTTTAAATCAATCACTTGTTATGATGAGTGAGATTGAAAAACTGATGACGTTTCCTTGAATCATTTCTACAATATTTTCGAGCTTAACTATTTTTATAAATTACGATATAGGTTTAAGTAATTAAATTTTAAAATGACATACAATATAATCTTTATGTTTCTACTACTACTTAGAAATAGATGTTTATTTTTGAGTTGCACTTTTTCATTTCGACGGTCAAGATTATTCCTTTTTCGATTGGAGAATAGATCACATTTTTAATCACAATACACTTTTCACTTCCTTTGTTACTGCCGGATTTACTTTAATTAAGGGATTACTTCAATCATGTGGCATATTTAACAGTGCTATTAATTTATTCGTTTGTGTCAAATGGCTGTGATGTTGAAAATGCCACATAAGTTAATTGGTACTAGTATAACAATAGAATACATCTGGCAATAGATACAATCGAATAGAGGTATTTTTCGCTTCTTTTTTGCAATACAAATAACTTGATTGGGAATATAACGAGAATAGATTAGCAACAAGTGAATGTTTAGCGAATTCACTTAACTAAACCTACTATCAGGAAATATTATATTAGATTTTTTAAGTTCATGTGATTTTATAGAAGTGTATTTTTAATTTGTTAAATAAGTACAATTGGCAAAATTCTGTTGATACTCGGTTAAAATAACCCTACTTGATTTTATAATGCTATCATCATCACATCGTTCACTTATACTCGTAGGGTTGAGCGAATATAAAAAAAAAATGTAAGCCATCGGGAGTGCTTTCCTGCCTGGCATACAAAACTTTGGGGGTGACATTTATTCAGCTGAGGAAGGCGATAGACAGATATGACATACATTAAGAATGACTAGCTCTTAAACTATTGCGTTCCATAATAAACGTCAAACAATTCAAAAGTATGTGCTTATACTCGTAATGTATTTACGGAGTTAAACAATATCGTTTAACTCATATCCAGGGGGAAACGACGACGACGAATTATCGCGAGGTCGTTTATATCCATAAACATAATTTTATATAATAAATAGTTCCGGCTGCTGGATTGTTAAATTTCTAAAACGATCGTAAAAGGAGCTCTGCGATTTGAATCTTATCATCTCAGAATTACCATATTTATATGTGTAACTACTATAAAAGACGTGTGTTTTTTCATGTACTCGTGACTGTTGTTTATTCGTGAACTACATTTTTCATGTCATGACAGAATATCAAGATTTCTCGCAGTGCTAGTTACGTATATTATGTCACTTCCGTCATTTGATAATATTGTGATGTAATTAACTTTTTAGCATATTAATATTTAAATATACGATTCAAATATAGAAAATTATAAATGTATGCGAATAGTATACGTTTTTCAATTAGGTGTTAAATTATGTTTGCTCGATTTCTAACATACTAATCAATAAATTAATCTTATTAGAAAAGTTTCTAGTTCTTCCTCAGTTCTATATAAAGAGAAAAGTGACGTGATCTCTCCTTACTTTTCTTACCCTCCACTAGATCTGTATCTTCCTTTTTTTAAAGTATTTGTCTACGGACTGTGGTATAAGAGCAGCTTTGTATGTGACCCAGAAGGTCCAGGAGACTGATGCAAGTTTCCTGACATACATAAAATATTTCATACATGTTCTCAGGAAATATATGAAAATACAAAGTCATCTCTAAAAAAAGGACGACAGGTTTAATAAAATAATGTTCATGAAAAGTAACCTGCGGACAAAAGCCAGTATATTACATATATTGTTATTTTAAAGAGTGAGTTTTATAATTAGCATTAGCGTTGTACCTCAGTACAGCGTAAACTGAGCTGGTAGCCTTTGCTGCACATTACAATGATTGTTACGTGATTTTCTATTTTGTACGTTGTACTATTTTGTAGCAAAAATAATTGTTTTAAATGGTTTAAATCAGTACTTCCCACTTCGTAAGCATACTTTACAAATTCAGATTTCACTCTAACTTAAAACAAAATGTGTAGCATGTTATGTACGAATACTTAGAGGCAGTAATTACATCACATATCCGATGCTCATGAATTGTTTAAATCCAACGCAACACCGCATGCCGATCTAACCATACCTGTTTACTTTCTGCAACTTAAAATGCTTGCTCAGATTTCCTGGATTCACTCCATGCGTGAAATCGAATTTCTTGTTGCGTAAACATTGTAGTATTCATATTTTTTTGAAATAAAGCCCTGACCATTTACTAAGTCAGTTTAATAAATAACTAGAACGAATTGTTAAAGTAAATTTATCACAGGGATTCCATGTTTTTGTATCCTGTAAAAGCAAATGAGATTTGTGAAGAGACAAATTGTATATTTCGACGAATAAAAATAAATACTGTGCATTTTGTCAGACAACGCAAGTTGAAGGACAGTTAGTGCAGGTTTTGGAATCTTCTAAAGCGATAAACTTGATCGATACCTATATTGTTTCACTCGTCAATCTAATCGGTAAAAGGTGGCTGTCGAAAATTATAAAGCTGAAAATCTATTTATAAAATCTGATAGAGCCCGAGCTTATTTCAGAGGAACGACTTTTGATTTCACCCATGCATAAATTAAAATGAATGAACAAGTTTTTCATTCACTATTACGGGAAACTGAATGTCCTGAATCGACAGTTATCTATTATATTAAAATGAGTCGCCGAAATGTTTGTACAAGAAAATTTAAAGGTAACGTCAAAGTATTTTTTTTTAATCCGTGACTGTTCTCTGCCTGTAGGAAGCTGAGACAGATATGTAATTATGGCGGTACGAAGTTCGCCGAGTCAGCTAGTTTACTATGAATGTGATAGATATTATTTTGCACAGGATACTTTAAAGCAAAAGAATTTACTCCTACATAATCCTATAACATGAGAGAGTTATTATAACGGACTAGTAATATATCTGATACTCATGATATGAAAAGTATTCTTAGAATCCTGTGAATGCTCCAAGACGCTTTTATACCTTTGGAAAGAATACAGAAAATGAACCAACTAGCAATACCAAAATACCAATGAGAACAGAGCTGGATTGGAATATCGTCATATAACAATATAAACCCGTAATTGGTATTAATTACTTTCATGGTTCAAGAAAAGAGAAATAAAGATTTATCACATAAATAATAACATTATATTTAAAGCAACAACACAAATTAATAAGTCATACATTGTCAGACATTCAATGTTATAAATTAAACAAATTAGTGATGGGCAGCAATAAAGTGGGTTGGTGCTGCGTGTACAATAGGACTAGCGTGTACTAAGTTGGCTGCGTGGACTATGGGGCCGGCGTGGACTGCGGGGCCGGCGTGGACTATGGGGCCGGCGTGGACTACGGGACCGGAATGTGACACAGGAGCAGGGCTCGGAGGGGCTGCATGCGCGTCAGGCTCCGAATTGTGCACGATGGCGTTGAAACTGCAATAGGAACAAACTTGTAAACAAATAGAGTCATTAAGTCTCATGTAACAAGGAGAGGATATTCAGGCATCCTATGGTTGCAACAGTTGCTCGGAAATCAGTGCAAGATGTTATCGATTTTATCGACCGGAACAACTATCGATTAAGATTTGAAAATTGAACAGATTACATTGTTAAAAGCTATTAGTTTCGCTAGCTTTAATGTATTAGTAATGCATATGTTTGACCTTAACATAGTGGTAAAGTTTACATAAGAAGATGGATGATCTATTCGAACATAAGATAATATAAATAGAGTCAAGCGCATGTTACAGTTTTGTTACAATTATACTAGTATTATATGTACAGTGAAACGAATTCATCTCGGTTAATTTATTTTTACTCAAACTATACTACAAAAATACCATCTATGACATTTGTAAGATAAGATGTAGAATAGATTGACTTATGATTGAATTTTAATTACGAAAATTGACCTTCCGACACTGACGCAAGATTTACTTTACTCCACTTCCACCCGGTAAGAACACACTTGACCGTCTCCGAAACAATAAAGAAGTCTAATTTGTTTCAACTAGCCGCTAGAATTTTTAATTAAGTTAATTTAACTATCGCATGTTAAGCCATTGCTTTACATGAATTTAGAGAGCTTACATTCTGATAATTAGAATATGCATAGATTTCTGTTAAACATTATTGACAGGCATCGTTTCGCCTTAACTAATGATGATGGTGGAAATGAAAATGATTCAAAGCCCAATGTACAATAAACAACCCTGTACAGTTAGAATAAGAAATCTTACCCATTGTGATCATCAGCGGTATATTCTACTTTGCGGATAGAGCCATCAGGCTGTAGCAAGGAGTATTCGCCCTTCACGACATCACCTTCGCGGCTCTCATGGTGAGACTTGTGGTCGCCGGTGTGAGGGTCTTCTACAGAGTATGAAAACTCATACCTGGCAGGAGCCTGCAAACATAAAAATATTAATAAATATTTTTAGTCCACATTATTACAGCCGTTTATTACTAATTTCATTCTTTATGTCGGTTTTTACATTTTGCATGTATTTTAGGTCTTAGATTTTTTTTATTGACTTTTTAAAGTTCGTCACATTTGCAGCTAAAGAATTGACTTCAACTTCGAAGCGAATGCATTTACTGTAGTTCAATGTCAACTGTTGCTTTCGTGGTTGCCTTTAAAGTAGGAAGTGGCAAAAGACAAAGGTTTTTTGCAGATTTATTTTCTGTAGTATAATAGAGAGCAGAGTTCTTGCAATGAATCCAGTTATGTTGGATGTGGTTGTAGTTTGTTTGACTCCGTAATATCATTTCCCCCGCCAGCACCGGTGAGGTAATGATCCGTGGGGGTTTCCACACGAAAATACAATATTGTAGAAAAGATAATTATCTTCATAGTTATTACTAAGTCAGTAAAATCTCTCATTACAGTACTGGTAAGCCTGTTATTAATTCACAACACTAGAAGATTTGCTACTTTTAAAGTTTTTACTATGCGTGTTTTAACTTATACGAGTAGTGCGGGGGTGTAAGTAAGAAACGATAATAATAAATCACTATTATATCACTGTTCAATGAGTATAATTATTTGTTGTTTTAGAATTGGCAACACGTTGTTGTTGCAATATGTGTATAATATATTGATATTTTCATTATTGCAGGGCATTGCTTCGTAAACATTGTTCTAATGATGTGTTTGATAAATAGACCTTAATACCAATCACAGGCTAATAGATTGATGACGTACATGTTACAAAACTATAGTCTGGTAATAACCAGAGCTTGCACAATGAATCTGCGTATAATTGGATCGTATTAACTGATCACATTTTTAATCACAATACACCTTTCACTTCCTTTGTTACTGCCGGGTTATTACTTCAATCATGTGGCATATTTAACAGTGCTATTAATTTATTCGTTTGTGTCAAATGGCTGTGATGTTGAAAATGCCACATAAGTTAATTGGTACAAGTATAACAATAGAATACATCTGGCAATAGATAAAATCGGATAGAGGTATTTTTCGCTTCAATATTTGCAATACAAATCACTCGATTGGGAAAATAACGTCTAATTTGCATAAGAAAACAGTTAGATTGCAGAACTTTAGAACCAGTTTCTACATTTACTGGAGTCATCCCAGTTTTTTAATGAGAGGGTGATAGATTCTATAGTTTTTGTAAGAATACATTACAATGCAGATAAATCATTTTAAAATATTTCCAGAGAGAGATAGAAGCAACAATAGAGTAACAAAGATTTATTAGATTCTAGCTGTTCTCCATAATTTCATCCGTCATTGCCCTGCTCTAATAATCATAGCACTTTTATCGGCAAATACCTTCTTCAATAAATAATTTTTTTCTAATACAAACATTTTGGAATGCGACTAGTGATTTTAGGGTTTATCGCTTTTAAGTAAATAAATAAAAAATCAACAAAAACATATATATCTGGACCTTTTACTAATATTATGCTAACGGAGGAGTATGACTTTTGACATAGTTAAAGTTTATAAAATAATAAATAAATATTTTCGGACATCTAAAACACAGCGCCATCTAGTCCTAAGCTAAGCAGAGCTGGTGTTATGAGTACTAGACAACTTGTATAAATACATAAATACTTTTTTTGTAAATAAATACATAGAAAAGACCCAAACTCCGGAACAAATATTTGCAGTTGTTACACACATTTGATCCGACTCGACAATCGAACCCGAGTCCACAAGCACAGCAATCGCATACGTTACCACTGCACCACCGAGACGAAATGCAGAAAGTTAAAAACTAAACAAATTATGGTCGAATTTCGACTACTAGGCGACCACTAGTTCATATTTTAATACGTGAAGCAAAAACGTTGTACCGTTTTGTACGAAAATTAGGTGAACGGAAGAGTATGTTTGTCTTTGTTGGGGAGAAGTGCAGAAAGCTAAAAAATAAATAATAGTAAAAAAAAAACACGCTTTTATAAATAAACCAAAATAAAACGTAGAAAAAAAAAAATGTGAAACTCCGTGGGGTGCTTTCTGAAAATCTATACAAATTAATAAAATTGGAGTGTCTGTTTGTAATATTAAAATAAGCGCTTTTTAATAAATGCATATGTATGTATACGCGATACATGTACTAAAATAAAATTTTAATCATTTTTTGTCTGTCTGTCTGTTTGTTCCAGCTAATCTTTGGAACGACTAGACTGATTTTGACGGGATTTTCACTGATAGGTAGCTAATAATATAAGAAGTAACTTAGGCTACGTTTCTAGACTAGCTTTGCCATGCGGCGTTACTCGCGGTACGACGATAACCGCGGGGTTCAGCTAGTATTTTAATAATATCGCCCCACGTTTCTCTTTTTATTTTTAAAATTTTTGTATTGACATAAATCCTCAATAAGTCTACTAAGTTTAAAGAAAATCTGACCGATAGATGTGGGTCAAATTCAAGTCCAAAGGAGTCGGTTACAACATACTGGTGAAGCTAATAAAAAGCTTGTAAAATAAATCAATGAATAGTCGAGTTTCGACAACTGGGCGACATACAGTTTTAAACGAGAACTGAATATTTAATTGAGCGAATGAATTTAAAAAAGCGCTTTATTTATATAATTGTACATAAACAACACCTCATAAACACATTAACACCAATGCACTGCCCTTTATGAATGATATTACGGGTTAAGTAACGTCTTTGTTAAAAAGTGAAAACAGTGGTCGTAAGTAGTGAAACCATCTGCACATTCAAGTTTATACGTACGTATTATACATGATGTATTTTTATCGAAAGCTTATTTGAATTGTTATACAAATTATCAATATCACACCACTCCTTTTTTTAATAAGTATTATTGTTAAAATTTATCTAAACAAATAAATAAAATTGGAGTGTCTGTTTGTTATATTAAAAATTACATATACCAAAAAATGTAGTTAAAAATTTTTTGTCTGTCTGTCTGTTTATTCCGGGTAATCTCTGGAATGGGTGGACGGATTTTGACGGGACTTTCACTGGCAGGTAGCTGATGATCCGGGGAGTAACTTAAGCTACTTCTTTTAGACTAACTTTGTCCCGCGGCGTTACTCGCGGTACAACAATAACCGCGGGTAACACCGCGGGGTTTAGTTAGTTATAAACATGATTGATACTAAAGGTGTACGCCAAACAAAAAAAAATCATATGAATTACGATACGGAATTCGTCTATTTAAATATTTTGATTAGAGAGGATTTCATATTTAGAATGGCGTTTAGAAACTCTACATATTAGGGTTGTGGGTTCAAACCCCACATGCAGCAAACCCTATGTGTGTCAACAAATTGTTGTTCTGTGTTTGGGGGTTCTTTGTGTCCGTTTCATGAATGTTTGTAAAGTCCCGCGATACAGGGTGTAAAAATATTCCTAATGCAGAAGTTCTCTTTAAAAAAAGTGCTTTTAATCTACTGAAAATTCTAAGTTATGTACTATTCTCCATTTACTAAGAATAAAGTAATTTAGGTAAGCGAATCAACAAAGTTGTTTAAATTGTTAACTATCTTAACAAGCTCTAGCTACATTTGATCGAGTTCTGCATATAACGTTGCATCATTATATTAGGCTGTACTCACATTTTCTTCGACGTGTTCACTACGACCAATAGCAACAGGAGTGATATGCTGTACAACGGGCGCATGGTGAATAGCAGCCGGAGCCAAGTGTTGGATCAAGGGATTTGCGTGAACTACGGGAGCACCATGTTGGAGGTATGCTTGCTGGTAGACTGGAGCAGCATGCTGTATTACAGGGCCAGCATGCTCAATCACAGGGGAAAAATTATGAGTAGTTTGATATGTCGGCTCATTGTGTCGAACAATGCTTTGTGATGATACAGCTTGACCATGTCCTTCTTCTACGCCAGCTTGGCACAATGCCAGCAATGCACTGAAAGCTAATACCTGAAAATTCCGAATGTTAAATATACTTCGTTTAATTTTTTTATATTATTTGTAAATCATTTTTCTCACTTTGAAGTACATGTTGATGTGTTTTACTGAGCTGTAGGACTCGTTTGGTAATGATGCTCGCAGGGTTGATGGTTTTATAGTTTGGAGGAAGGAGTGCCGGTGCAAGTCACCCGATACGCAGAACCGGCCCGACATATGACACCGACACATGATCACCTTTACACTTTACCTTACGTCATTGCAATGACACTTTTTCAGTTAAATTGAAGGTTATCATAAAGCTCATTTCATGCTGTTATGAAAAATTATGACAAATTGTATAAAAATTTTAATACAATTAAGATCTCAAGAAATGAATATTTTTTTATGTAACGTAAATTTTCTTTTTCGAGAGTGGCTGTTCGGAATGTTTGTCGTGGTAAATCTCATTTAACGCAATGAATTCGGGGAAGATACAGATAGCCAGATTTAAGTATTTTAAATAAACATACATACATAAAACATTGGGCTTTCGATGAGTAGTCGTGGGCAGATTTCATTGTCTCACGCAACGTCTAAGCTCGCCCCAAGCATGTGCGATTAGATTGTGGTTCGGGCTGTAGGCAGGCCGCTTCATACAGTCATATTTTCTGACTACAACAGAATGTATAATAAATCTCGTCAATCAAAAAAGTATTGCTAATGACTTAAATTTAATTTCTCAATCTATTTGCAAACTTTTTATTCAAATTGCTTTGTTAATCTTTTATTTTATTTTTATGATAGTATAAAAAGTAAGTGTGTAAAAAGGAACTTATATAAATATTTACTCATGTCTAAAAAACAAGTATTCTTTTTCTTTCTCGGCTTTATTATTTCGAACACTATTTGGGATCCGCTACTAGTTCAACGGATTTTAACTGAATATCAGTTTTTCGACTGAGCGATTGGCATCAGACCACCGCAGCCCTGAACTAATAAAGTATTTTAATATGTGTAATTATTAACACCACCAATGCAAATTTTGATGCTCCTACGTATGATATTTGCATTACAATATGCAGATGCATTTACAGTATTAATACACATGCTGTTAATATTTAAATTTATTCAAAAGAAAAATACTTGCCTGACCAGTGTGAATAAGCCCGAAGCCTATCAGTTGGTAAGAAAGTAGCTCTCTGGGTTGCACCGACTGATCCAGTAAACTCTTGCGCAACTGTAGGTTGGCGACACACTGAGTGTAAATTTATTATTGTTTGACCTAAGAACAATTTATGGTTTATTTGAATAATAATTATACAAAGATTAAGAATGTTAGTTGACTTTTTCATTTATGAATTAGCATTTCTTTTAAAAATGTTTTTTAAAATCATAGACATATTTTTATACTTGAAATTAATTCAGTAATTTTTGTAAATATTAAACAACCAAAATGTTTAAAACTAAAATATTATGTCCTTATATTTGTTTCCTTCTAGCATTGTAAGTCTCATTACATTTATCTTAGAAAACAAATTTCAATTTAATTAATGAAAGTTAACATCACAAATAAAAAAAACAAACAGTAAAAAAATGCTCAGCCATTATTATAGCCAGTATTCTGTGGACAGCTATATTTGTCGTAGAACGTTAAAGTTTTTAACTTCATTATTTTGTACTCAGTGTAGCCACACCACGTACATCGCACGGCTGCCCGAGCGCTCCGCATATTTTCCTCCATCGCCTCGCATCACGAACGTGGACTTCGCGATAACTTCGCCAGCTTTCTGTGAAGGTTACAAGTATCGTTTCTCATACCGGTCACTTTAATGAAACCTTTAAACCATTCATAATTTATGGTGATTGTTATTTCGATGGGTAAATTTATAACGTGACACAACTTCGATACATGTTAAAGAGATGCCACTTCCATATTAACGATGTGTTGTTGTGTAATAATATTCCGGTTACGCATCGCTTAGCTATTATTCGATATTAATTACGATGAATGAATCTCTACATAGTATGATTAATGAATTTAATAATTTTAGCTTGCGTTCTTTATAATAATATGTTTTTCACATAACTACCCCAAATACCCTACTAAAGTTGTTTTTTTATTTTACCCGACTAATCCAAACGGCAGAATCATAATTTGGCAAGTGTATATTATTTGTATGTTCCACCATAGTGCCTAAACTACTGAATCAATTTCAATGAATGAAGTGTCAATAGATTTGTAATAATGGTCCTAACCATTATTATGAAACATAAATAAAATAAAAATAAAAAAGCACTTTATTTCCAGTAGTATACAATTTCAGCATATCATACAAGTAACATTATATCTACCTTAATACCTAGACAACAATAAAAAAAAAAATTAAGAGATTATATCTAATAAATAAAAAATCTAATAAAATTAAGTTATCTAAATGAGTTTATACGTAACCAGTTATAAGTAAGAGGAAGATATAAAAAAAGCTCTTTCCACTGGAACCCCCCTCAGGTAAAGGCCTCCTCCAAAGCGTTCCACTTCTCTCGATCTCGGGCTATTTGCTGCCATTTTGGGCCAGCTATTTTTTTTATTTCATCATCCCATCTAGTGAGTGGCCTTCCTTTATAGCGCTTGCCCGTTGGTCCTTTCCATGATGTAATTCTTTTTGTCCATCTCAGGTCTTTAAGTCGTGCTACATGGCCGGCCCATTTCCACTTCAACTTTTGGCTATAGCTGAGTGCGTCTATTGCTTTTGTTTTGGATCTTATTCTGGCGTGCCTTATTCTTTGTGCTCTCTTAATGCTTAACATACTGCGTTCCATTCCTCGCTGACATGTGATTATTTTGTTTTTATTTTGATGGTAAATTTCCATGTTTGACATGCGTATGTAAGACAAGGAATGAGACAAGAGTCCATGATTTTCTTCTTTATTTTGATAGGCATTTCACTTTTAAATATCTCCTTGTAACTCCAATATTTGTTCCAAGTTTTTTTGACTCTTCTCTCCACTTCTAGTTCATTGCTATCTCTGTTGAATCCGATTTGTTTTCCTAAGTATACGTATTGATCCACATACTCTAGTGGACCATTGTCGATTGTTATTATTGATTTTTTGAAGTTGGTCATAAGTTTGGTCTTTGTGATGTTTACCTCTAATCCCACTTGTCTGCTTGCTTGATGAAGAGTGTCTAGCATATGTTGCAGTTGTACGCTCGATTCTGACAGTAGCACCAAGTCATCCGCAAATCGTAAATGGTTTAGATATTTGCCCTGGATATATAAGCCACAGTTTTTCCAGTCTAATTTGTTTATGATGGATTCTAATACGGCAATGAAAATTTTTGGGGACAAGGGGTCCCCTTGTCTGACTCCTCTCCTGACTGGAAAACTTGGGCCTAAAGTTTCCAGTTTAACTCTGCTGGAGCTATTACTGTAAAGATATTTCAGTATATTTATGTATGTTTGCTCTACATTTTGGGCTTTTAGACTTTCCCATATGCTTTCGTGTGAGATTGTGTCAAAAGCTTTTTGGTAATCAATAAATGTGATATAAAGCGGCCTCTGTTGCTCTCGATATTTTTCAATTATTAGTTCTAATGTGTGGATGTGGTCTATGGTAGAAAAATTCTTTCTAAATCCAGCTTGTTCAATAGGTTGGTTGGTTTCCAATGTTGTGCTTATTCTTTGATTGATTATTGTTGAGAAAAGTTTATATACGCTTGGTAAGAGACTTATCGGACGGTAGTTGCCAATATCTCTTGGGTCCCCTTTCTTGTACAGCAAGATAATGTTGGATTCAGACCATTGAGATGGAGTGACCCCTGTTTCAATTATTAAGTTAAATAGTTTTGATAGTTTTATGAAACATAGGCTATATAAATTTAATCATAAGTTTTTTCGTAGTCGTTTATAGTTTTTTAAACTTTTTCTTTTTTATTCGTATATTCAAGGTGTTACATTGATCTCAATTGTTCTTGTAAAGTATGGAATTTACACGAATAAAAAAAAGAAAAATTTAATTTGACGAGTGCAATGACCTTACAGTAAGACCAAGATGGATTTATATCAATACTGTTGTGCTTTATATCACAAACCTACTTTTGTAGCTATAACTATAGTTGTTGATACTTGTGCGGTAAAATTAATTTCAATGTCAGTGTTACTTTCCCAAAAACTGTTTAACGAAACGATTACAAGTTAATTTATAACTGGATAATATTTCCGTATAAACCGGAATAATAATCAATACTTTTATCAATAAAAACTGCTGTATTCAGTATAAATCTCTAAAATAAGAATGTCTCGTTGCGCATCGAATAAGATTTTTAAAGGGCCCTCCTTTTAAAGGTAACATTAATCAAGATCATAATAAAATGGACGACAGCATTAATTCATCTGCGAGTACGCTTTGGAAATTTCAAGATGAATTTTATAACATCCAAACCCAAAACAATTAATTACTCAGACAATATCATAATGATTATGTGATGAAACATAATGATCTCAATAACCTGAAATAGGAACAGCGAGTGCTTAAGAACCCAGGAATATTATTGACACTTTAAATCTAATTACTAGTTGAATTTGATCAATACATTTTTTTAATATTTTTTGGATTTTTAACTTTCTACACTCGTCCACCGTATAAATTTTAACTGTGATAAAGTTTCATACTCCTCTGTTCACACTATTTTCGTAAAAAATGGGTTCAAAGTTTTTGCTTCATGAATTAATATATAGATTAATCGGAGATCTAATCTCATGCCATACTTTTAATCTTAGAGAGTTGGGGACTCTAGAGTTGCAAGTGTAGGGAGGCAATAATTTATCTTCAAGTACCACTACTACTTGTTGGAGTCTAAGCCGTAAAGAAACAACAGTAGAATATCACAGAAGCTCTATCAAATTTTTGTTTACTGACTGATATTTCAGTGATGTTTGTTTCCCAATAAAAATGTAAAGGACTAAAGTACCGTACTAAAGATTATAAAACATCATCATAAAGATACGTAACTCACGAATGTTACTGCAACAGAGTAAAATTGATGACTCAAATTTAAAACTGATGACATTTAACTTTCCTCCGTTTCGCCTTATAAGTCTTAGCAGATTCGCAGTCGTCCTGGTCAGTTGCATTGCTTCATCATTCAATGTACGTATATAATCGCATTCTCACTTATCTTTTTATTTAAACTTCTTTGTTTTTGAGTAATTTCATATTTAAAATTTGCTAAGAACGATTTCTTGAAATAATTACGCTTCGTCGCATTTCTGTCACATTGTAATACGCAATAAATGTTCTTATATATTGAATTCAAAGTCGTTACGTAGTCAGGTACTATCTGTGTGATCTCAATTGCTAAATGTTTGAATATTAAATGAGTATTATAGGCTCAACGTTAGCCTGTCAGGTAGTAAGTTATGCTGGTGAAGTTGCAGTATTTTGCTTTCACTCCTCATTTTGGATCGGACATTGTATGGTAATGTTATAATATGCAATTCGGATGAGATCTCATATCTTCTCACGGTCGACTGAACTTGTTACAACAATTATCACTTTCAGTAAAACGTATACATTATCGCAATGTATTGCGCCTATAGTTTATCATTGTTCTAATTGTTTTCTCATATTAGGTTTACATTAAGCAATTCAAGTATTCGAACAAAGTTTTAGATCTAGTTACTCAACAGTTTAAATTAATTGGACGATTCGATATACATTTATTAAATTAAAAGTCCTTACGGTACTTTAGGTACCCGCTTCGGAGAGTAGCGTCATTAGATTCAGATACAGAGCATGAGGATAGGTACGTTTATATATAAATTAATAAATAAATATTTCGGACATCTAACACACAACGCCATCTAGTTCCAAACTAAGCAGAGCTTGTGTTACGGGTACTAGACAGCTGATATGAATACTTATATACTTTTTTTTGTAAATACATACATATTATACATAGAAAACACCCAAACTCCGAAACAAATATATATATATATATGTTCTCAATTCAATTTAATCAAAAATTAAATATCGTGTTGCAGAATTAATAACCGTTCGGAAATGCTCTGCATATTATATTTGCAATTTGTCAACTTTAATTATGTTGTGACACTTGTTGAAAAGAACTACAAGTTATATATTAATAGGAAAAGATTACAATATTTCGTACACATTTCCGTATATTTTATTTCTTTTATTTGATAATTTTCCACTATTTGTTTCATCACCATCGGAAGTGTAACAATCAATAACCAATACGACCTTCAAACCTTCAAGAAACGAGCGTACTCCCTCTTAAAAGGCCGGCAACGCACCTGTGACGCCTCTGGTGTTGCGGGTGTCCATGGGCGGCGGTAATCACTTACCATCAGGTGATACGCCTGCTCGCTTGCCCCCTATTTAGATAAAAAAAAATCAAAATATTCTATGGAAGTCTAATTTCGTCACTTCATTGAAGACTATGAATGTAATTAGTTTGTTGAGACTCTCATAAGTAATCATTTTGTGTTACAATTCTCTTTAGTACCACTGTTGTAAAATTAACATTAGTATCATCAGGGAATGTGTATCACCCCTTCATAGTGATAACCCTGATGATGATGATGATGATGAAACTTTGTCTTTCTTATAGAGCAGTACCGTATAATAAAATATTACCATGTAAGTATTAAAACAAGAAATCAAGATGATATCTCCGTATAGATGTGTAAAAGCAGCAGCCACGATCTCAAACCACTTTATTATTTAAGCTTGTTTTATCTCTTAGACAATCGTTAAATGTATTCAGTTCCAAAAATCAGGTTTTGAAAAGCTCCATATGTGAGTTAGTCATGTATGTAAATGTGTTTTTCAGAGAACTTATGGGAGTGTATAATTTTGATTTGGAATTGGATTTTGGAAACTGGAAGTTATGGATCGACACAGGCAGGCAGTAGATTTTGGTGTTTTCGCCTAATTTACCTCGACAATACAGCACATGCTGTGGCGTCTGTTTGTGTCGATCTATGATTTTTAACTGCAGCTTCAATTCAACGTTCATAAATGTCACTTAGTGTTGTTAGTCATTGAATAAATGATTTTGAATTTGAATTTGATGAAAATTATATGAAAATTTAAAAATCTAACAAAAGAGATGTCTTTACATTTCTTTAGTTAGATTTGATAGCAGCTATAATGTTAAGTATTATGAATTTATAAATATCACAATAATGAATGTTCAAATATAAATCTTTAAAGAAATATCTTAGGAATACTTAAAATACAGTAACAGTTATTAAAAATGAATTTAAATCGTAGATTTCTTAAACAATCCTTTACCCCTGTTATTTAATATATTATATTATAAATTCAAAATGTAAAAGTCAGTTACAACACAAAGCAAAGTAAGTTGTGTATTATATAAAATAGAAATGGAATTAGTTCATATTCATAAACGTTGGAAAATGTAGAGCAAGCGACGGCGAGATTAAATTTTTTAAGTTTTTTTTAACTCGTGTTGTTTTTAATTTCTAGTTCAATAAACAGTAAATGCTAGGCTTTATATGTATTTACTAATAATAAAACCAATTGTCTGCACCTTTTTTTGTATTGTGATTCTATTCCGTTCCCTCATTTTAGCAAAGTGATATAGTTTTGCCAGTCTATATACGTTTGTATATTCCATCGTAGCGATTAAACTACTAAACCAATTTTAATGAAAGAGGTGTAAACAGATTCGTAATAATCGCCCGATTGACATAGGTTGTATAGATTTTATCAAAAGTTCTTACGTTGTAGTTTATAAACTTTTTCTTGTTAATTTTGTGAGAGTCATTCCTCACAGAAAACCACTATCGTGCAGTTTCACCTGACTTTCATTACTCATCCTCATTACCCGAGTGCATGAGGTTACTCCAAACCTTCTCTTCCTCCTATGCCTGGATCGAGGGGATCTGACTTGAGGACTTTTGCAGATGTCTATGCGTGGCGGTAGTCTCTTGTCGTCAGATAATCAAGCTGCTCATTTGTCTATATTTACCACTTAAAAAATTCATGTGAATTAGGAACGCTTTATATCTTATGTCATTTAAACTCGTTAATAACCTTTGACAATGCCACAGTGTGAAACCGGTCTGGATTAAAGTTTATTAAAATGTTGGAATAAGTACAAGTGAGTTCAATTCGAGAATTAACTTTATCTCTTAAATTAATATTAGAACTTGAATATTTGTATAGAATACGCCTGTTGTACTTTGGTTCTACATAATAAGAAAATTAATACATAATAATTAATTAAAATGATTGTTTACGGTCAAAAGTAAGTATTGAATTAGAAGTTATTTCAATTTGCTTCATCTTCATTTCCTCTCACAAAGTGAATTATTGATGGAAATACATACATACTTGAGAATTATTTTTGGGAAAAGTATATATATAACTCTGGCTAGCTTTGCTAACCAGTTAACAATGTTATAACACAAAAATCATGATTTCATGCTCGCAACGTAACGCGTTTAATTCTAATACAAAACAATAAGATGTCCTTCAAAAGCAGTGTTTATAACGTAAATTCTGTTCCTCTGTTTCTTTCCGAGCTTAGAATTTTTACGAAGAAGATGCATAGTTCTATGGATCAACTTAACTATTTGGCGGAGTTAAACACTTAATCTTTACACTTTTCTTCTAAGTTTAAGTATTCTCAAGAGATTGGATAATGTCCATCCTCCGATGAATCCATAATAGTCCAGTAGTAATTTATATTCTATAATTCAATACAATTATGAAAAACTAAGCTTCTTAATTAATCTACTCATCTGTAGCCTCAGCAGTGTGTTTACCAAGTCATACAAAAGAAAGAAGTCAGAATTGTTGGGATATTTGAGTTTTTTTGGATCTTAAAGGTTAATATATAACTATAACTGCCTCGTTGGTCTTGCGGTTGGCGTATGAGACTGCTGATCGTGAGGTCTCGGGTTCGATTCCCGGGTCGGACCAAATGTTTGTATGATCGACAAATATTTGTTTCGGAGTTTGGGTGTTTTCTATGTATAATATGTATGTATTTACAAAAAAAAAAAAGTATATATGTATTTGTATCAGTTGTCTAGTACCCATAACACAAGCTCTGCTTAGCTTGGGACTAGATGGCGTTGTGTGAATAGATGTCCGAAATATTTATTATTATTATTTATTAATATATACTGTATTCATATTTTGAATCTTCATATAAAGGCACTATGAATTTAAATAATTTCTATAGATAGGATTTATCTCAAATTTTAGATTTCTGAAATAATCATAAAATATACACAGTTCATATATTTTCTTTACTTTTTATTGAAGTAAGCTAAGCTATATACATGTATTGCCCGCTCCAGTTAAAAGACGTAACACACATTCACATCACATACTTTGATTAACATATAACTATAACATGGCATTTGTGACTCGTATCCACGTACTATGTCCAAGAAAATACATGATATTAAATGGCTATAATCTAGTATTTTCAAAGAGGATTTATTGCTCTCTCTAAGGGGCTACGTATTATTAATGAGAACAGATGAAAGGCTACACATCATTCACTTTTAAACACATTAACACTAATATCACAGGTTGGAGATATATTTTTCTAATGGTGGTGAATTACTGGCGGGGAGTTGTGTACGACGGCGTTGAAACTGTTGACAAATAATAAGAGTTAAAATTTGTAACATAAATTATAAACTAAAATTGAGGGTAGAATAGAAAAAAACATCATCATGTATATGAATGGAACTGCTAGATATAGGCCTCTCCATATACAGGAGGTTTCGGCCTACCTACCATACCATGCTAGTTACAAAGGGTATGTGTGTGTTCTATTTATGCATTATACTTACCCATTGTGGTGGTCCGCGGTGTAAGTGACTTTACGGAAAGAGCCATCAGGTTGCAACAGGGAGTATTCGCCTTTCACAACATCACCATCACGCTCTTCGTGCTGGGATTTGTGGTCACCTGTGTGAGGGTCTTCAACGGAGTAGGAGTAGCCATATTTGGGGTGAGCCTGGAATATTTTGGTAAGAATGTTTATTTATAATGTACCTTAGATTGTTTAACTGTATAGCGTGATGATTTTTAAATTTATTTAAATTTAAATTTGTAATGGCTAACTTGAAGAAGGTTGGGTTACGACTTGAAGTGTCAGTTGGATTTAATTATTCTTTATATGGGATATTCATCTGTTGGTGAAACTTGAGGTTAGGGAAGTACTTACATATTCATCGACATAGTGGTCTTCATGGGAAGGGGCATCGTGGATGGCGGGTGCCTCGTAACTTTCGTGGATAGCGGGAGCGGGATGGGCGATGTGAGCTGAGTGAGAGGCATGGACCACGGGAGCCGAATAGTGGATAGGAGCCTCATGATGATGAGCCTGGTCGTGACGTATGATGTTCTGGGAGGAGACAGCTGGTGCGTGGTGCAGGAGACCAGCCTTGCACACCGCTACCAGAGCACACGCGATCACGATCTGAAACATTACAAGTAAATTACATATCTGTCATATAATTAAATACTACTATTAAACTACATTTTTAGATTGCACTAATATCATTACGATAAGAAAACTTTCGCTTTTATTAAGTACAGTTAAGCTCAAAACGGGCAATTGACAATGTAATTACAAATTGCGTCAAATAAGATTGTCCTAAATGTTATATAAGTAGCCCAGTTAACTATTTGAAACAAACTAAAGCTTACTTTGGAGAACATTTTGCTTTAGAGTCAAATGCTTGCACTGGTTTTGGTATGATAGTGCTGTCTTTTTATATAACAAACAAAACATAAGTGGTAGTATGGAGGGGGCTATTCCCGACAATATTCGTTCGGATCACTGTAATTGCAGTGTTGCCAATCTGTTCACTTTATCGGGTGTCGCAAGTTTCGAGAATCGCTTCAATGTGTATAGAAAATAAACGATAAGTGAGAGGTGGATATTGTTATGATTTTTTTACGATATTTTAAGTAACGAATTTTTAATAAACATTAGTTTTAAGTATTGTATGGAGATGTAAGTAGATCATGAATAAAAAGATTTCATTCTGAAAAAAGGTCTCCTTTGATGATATTCATCACTGTATATTTCACAATGCATTTTATGTGTTCTAGTTTCAAATAATTATTTATGTAATTGTTTATGCTTATCTCATTTGTATATTTCGTTAAAAAGAATTTATGAAAATTCCAGATTTAAAGATAATAATCTCTTTCATTTAGGTATATAAATGACCTGAGAATAACTCGTTGAAAAATAAGTATTTTCAAGAAATGTTTTTTTATGTCTTAAGATCTAAACTTGCTTTCTAAAAAGAGGCTTATGACCAGCAATGGAATATAAGTGGCTGGAGGTATCAATTTTACAACCCTCGCACAGAAGATCAACGAAAAATGACAGCATTCGTGCGGTCGTATTTCGTTCATGAGTAAGAGAGGAGGCCCAATGATGCCGAAGCATCACTAGGCCGCCGCCGGTGTGGGTCACCATTCTACATTGTTGTATTTGCAATGAGTATGGTGACGATCATTCTTAGTTTCTGCTTATGGCAGGCAGGCAGGCAGAGTAGTCACTTTGGCAGGCGCATATATACTGCTGAAAATTATCTTTAATTTTTAACATTGTCTTGATAGTTTTCATTACGTTCCTACTTTATCTTATAAGTTTCAATTCTTTACGTGACCTTTATTCTAATTATCTTTTATTCCACTTTTTATCGATTATCTGCTGTTACATTTATTAAGTTTCAGGTCTGACTCACTAACACTGACTCGTCCTCATATCGATTGAATCGATCAATCTTCTCTATTGTATTAAAAAATAGTATGACGATGGTTATAATAGTGACTAAGTATATACCATGTCAAAACATATATTTTTATTAGTTTAATGTTAGATGTTTTTAACCCCATTAAAGAGTTTTATAAGAATGTGTATATGTGTCTATTCCTGACACTGTAGCTCTTTAACAAATGGATGATGATGGATGTGATAAACATGGTCTAAAACAATAATTTGTGAAAAATCATCTCATTTCTTAGTTCATGAAGGGATTTCACTAACTTACACAACTCAAATGTAGGTTTAAAATAGGAATCTGCGAGATTGCTACCATGTATCTTTTTTTTTGTGAGTATCCGATATTTCGGCGCTGTTGCAAGCGCCATGATCACGGAGTAACTGAAGATCTAGGTATTTGAAATTTGGTAACTATTAAGCGGTATTTCCATGATATAGTTACCTTGACCAGATACTGTACCCAATTGATACTGCTGTCGAGGGTATTCAAAATTTTCTTTTTTTTTTATGGTCTGGTACCTTTATTCCCTGAATAGTACCATTATGATATTCAATTTATTACAAACAGATTATGGAAGAAATTGTCGCAATACAAGATTGATAGTGAACGTAATATTTAAGTATTTATTGTTCTTAAAGCCCTCTGACGTGACGATTGTATTGATTATAGTAATACTCTTATGTAATAGCTCTGTCTGTTGCAATGTTGCGCATGTCTTCTATAATCTCTTTCAAATTTAGTGCTCGAGATAGCAATTACTTTAAAAACTAGGTCTACATAGTTATCATTAATATTCCATTAACTTTCAGTTTCAGAAATTAAATATAAGTGTTTAAGACTACTGAACTATGATAGAACAGGCTACAGTCAATGAGTAGGTAATTTCAATAATTATTATCAGTCTTTTCTCTCTCTCTTTAGGAAGGAGGTTTAGCCCATGGGCCAAACCAGACAATACCCATGAAATGAGTAGATGTAATAGCATTGCATATTCTTAACCTGTCATCACACAGACGATTTTATAAATTACTAGCTGACCCATTCAACCTCGTTTGCGTCTCCTATTGCACGTAGCATGGTAATTGTCCCCCGTTTTCGAAACATTTTTCATTGGTGCTCCGCTCCTATTGACCCGAGCGTAGTGATATATAGCCTATAGCCTTCCTCGATAAATGCACTATCTAACACTGAAATAATGTTTCAAATTGAAGCAGCGGTTCCTGAGATTAGAGCGTTCAAACAAACAAACTCTTCAGCTATATATATATAAGTATAGATACACTGTTATACATATAATAAATACATAAATATTTCGGATATCTTACACAACACGCTGTCTAGTCCCAAGCTAAGCAGAGCTTGTGTTAAGAGTACTAGACAACTGATATGGATATATATATATATATATGTTTATAATTATATATATACTTTTTGAAACCGACTTCAAATAAGGAGGAGGTACTCAATTCGACCGTACATGTTTTTTTAATTTATTTTATTTGTGTTTGCGGGTCGTTTATGAATCGATTTCGATGATTAATTTTTTAATGGAAAGGAAATACCACCATTGGCACCATGATAAGAACACTAAGATCTGATGATGGCATCCCAAGAGAAAACGATCGAATTGGTCGTTCTTGAAGTCGGTTTTTTTTTTATTAAAATTTTATTGTAAATACACTCATATTGTACATAGAAAACACCCTAACTCCGAAACAAATATTTGCAGATCATACAAATATTTAATCCAACTCGGGAATCGAACCGGAGACCTCAAGCACAGCAGTCGCATAGCGTATGCGCCACCGATATATGTGTGTATAAGTATAATTTGGGTAAGGAGGTCCTCTGGTATATTATTTTACTATAAAACCTTCCATTCTTGATGTAATTACTATTCATAAACTCCTATCTTTGATTCGTCACATCGTTAACAAATCATTATCATTAATTATCTATTACAACTGAAAATCAACAACTTTCATTAATATTTTTAGTCTATACTTTCCGATATACTAGGTTACTTACATTAATATAAATTAAATAATGTGCTTTTTATATAATATAATATATAATAATGTCTTATATAAATAATATCTTTATTATTTATTGTTTTATTTTTTAATTACGGTAATTTGCAACTTAACGACATTTTGACCTATAATGCCCTCTAAGTTAAATGGTACTTATCAGAGAGATAAATGGAATATCAAATAACATACTTTGTTTTTTTTTATCGGATCTGAATCTAAAAAGTGGAGCAAACAAGCTATCAACCCATACGCTTATAGGTAATCGAACAGTAGAGACATGAGAGACACAAAAGGTTGCAGCTTACAAGCCATCTGCTGTTTAGCTTTCATTAGATGCTTTCTTTAGTTGCGCTTCACACGTGATGCCAAGTAAACTCACAGCGAAGCAAGCCGTTTTATGTTTGATTTCCTAAGTTAAAATTTGTGAGATGGTCTAGGTAGCACTAAGTACTCGTTTTGTAATCAGAATACATTGTAAGACCATAACTGCTTACATTTATAAGCGTGGGCTCAAACAGCGAAAGTGCAGTTCCCTTTCGCGCTCTAGTTCTACTTTATATAAATTACTAACTGACCCACGCAACCTCGTTTGAGTCTCCTATTGCCCGTAGCGTGATATTTTTCCCCCGTTTTTGTAACATTCCTCATTGATGCTCCACTCCTGTAGGCCTTAGCGTATATAGCCTATAGCCTTCCTCGATAAAGGGGCCATCTAACACTGAAAGTCTTTTTGAAATCGGACTAGTAGTTTCTAAGATTAGCGCGTTCAAACAAACAAACAAACTATTACTTTTCATTGGTGCTCCGCTCCTTTTGGCCCGAGCGTGATGATATATAGCCTATAGCCTTCTTCGATAAATGCACTATCTAACACTGAAAGAATTTCTCAAATCGGACCAGTAGTTCCTGAGATTAGCGCGTTCAAACAAACAAACAAACTCTTCAGCTTTATATAGTAGTATAGATAGATAAGTATAAGTTTTTTGAGATAGTCAGTTATACATATATTTAACAACTAAGTTATGTGACTATTACATGAACACCATAGGAGTTTTAAAATTCGGAATTATTCTGTTCAGTCTAGCCGAGTATTTCTCTTCCTGACGTGAAAAGTAGGGTTTAGATCGTTTGCTATGAATAATGTTTAGGTACGTGGTTTTGTCATAGCTAAACTGGTTCAATGCTGTAATTTACAGCAAGTACTTAAGAATTTCCTTAATAAACTATCCGTATTTAGATTAAGAGAGTGTTAAGGAATTTATACTAAATATAAAATTTGATTGCAGGCCATATAATCTACAATCAGGCTCTACAAGTAAAACCGATGCATTAACTAATTAATATGACCAGCAGTTTTAATGTTTCTACTTGTATTTTATTATAAAATAATATTTGTATGTCATTAAACGCTTGTACAAGAATCTATGAAATTTTGTAATTAACAAATACCGTGCATAATTATATACTTTCTAATTTAAACTACACTAAATGGTTTACAAACAAAATTAATTCAAATTTTTACATTTAGGAATAAGCACGATCTTACTTGTTCATCACTTGGATACATTATAACGAGGTGACGTGGACGTAATCTTACAATATAAGAGTGATCTGTTTTGCATATGTATATGAATAATTACAAAGTATTTAAGATTAAGTTGATAACGTGGTTTTGAATTACTTATATTCTTTGCACCAATAATTCGCTTTAGGTACTTCAAATATATTTAATCATTATCAGCCCGTTACAGTCCATAGCTGGACATAGGACTCTCCTAAGTAACACCACAGAGCCCGGTTTGTTGCTTTGTGCATGCAGTCGCTGCCAACCCAAAATATGTTTACTCCAACCAATATTTACAATACAAGAAAGAGATTAAAACCTTAAAAACTTTTGACTAAATTTATATAGCCTACCCAGGTCATTCTTGCGAATGTATTGACATTTCAATAATGAACCTGTGCAGTAGTTTAGCCGCTACAGTGGAACATGTTAACATACATAAACTGCAAAAAATATACCGACATTTTTCCAAATTACTTCGTTTTAGTAAAAAAAAAAAACAAAATTAAACGTCATATCAACAAAATTTACAAATAAAACGTATCTTCTATTTATGCTGTGAAAATTTGCATTTTACTATTTTTTTTTTTATTCTGCATCAATATAATAGCTTCTCGTTGATCAAATATAAAACAAAAATTCTAAACTCCGTATAGGTTACTCTCTATACGGAAATTTATACTCATTTGAGAAATATTTGGCTTAAAAACTTGTAATTGCTCAGACAAGTATTTGTTGGAAATTTCAACTTGATATCTTTACACAAAACCAAAAGAAATCTATACATATATATAGAGGTGAAGAGTTTGTTTGTTTGTTTGTTTGTTTGAACACGCTAATCTCAGAAACCACTGGTCCGATTTGAAAAATTCTTTCGGTGTTGGATAGTCCATTTATCGAGGAAGGCTATAGGGTATATATCATCACGCTACTACTAATAGGAGCTGAGCAACAATGAAGAATGTTTCAAAAACGGGAGAAATTTTCATGCTACGGGCAATATAAAGCGCAAACGAAGTTGCGTGGGTCAGCTAGTAAAATATGAATGTAAACCTTTAAAGATCAATAAAATCAATCAACAATAATTGTTATAGTACATTTTATTATATAAAGACTACTATTATTATATATAGCATTTATTATATATCAGCCATAAGCTATGGTACTTTACAGCAGTTGAACCAATGGGGAGTAGCGATGGTCAAGAAATGTGAAGGACGAATTGACAATTAATCAATAATAATAAATTCATTAAATTTAGAACCACATAATTTATATCGGTATCAATAGAAATACACTGTAGATATTTGTTTTTTTTTTTAATATTTTAACATCATAGAGAAAAACATTGGGATGATAGGAAATAGGGACATTTTAGTCGGGTCGGGTCCGAAATAACTACCAGTCAGTGGTATCCGAGGGGATTTCTGCACAAAACAAAAAAATAAAAAAAGAGGAAAGAAGGATGTATGGACAGTCAAGAGCGTACATTTTTTTTCTAAACAACATCATTGTTTGCAATATAATTTTATATATTGTAATTTTTTTCTATTGAAATCAAGCTTAGGTACAGTCTCATTCATACTAATGTAATAATCTATATTTATATACATAAACTAGCTGACCCACGCAACTTCGTTTACGTCTCTTATTGCCCGTAGCGTGATAATTTTCCCCCGTTTTTGAAACATTTTTCATTGGTGCTCCGCTCCTATTGGTCTTAGCGTGATGATATATAGTCTATAGCCTTCCTCGATAAATGGGCTATCTAACACTGAAAGAATTTTTCAAATCGGACCAGCGGTTCCTGAGATTAGCGTGTTCAAACAAACAAACAAACAAACAAACAAACAAACAAACAAACTCTTCAGCTTTATATATTAGTACTAGCTGACCCACGCAACGTCGTTTGCGCCTTATATTGCCCGTAGCGTGAAAATTTCCCCCGTTTTTTAAACATTCTTCATTGTTGCTCCGCTCCTATTAGTAGTAGCGTGATGATATATACCCTATAGCCTTCCTCGATAAATGGACTATCCAATACCGAAAGAATTTTTCAAATCGGACCAGCGGTTCCTGAGATTAGCGTGTTCAAACAAACAAACAAACAAACAAACAAACTCTTCAGCTTTATATATTAGTATAGATAGATGAAGCGCCGTAATGTATGTACGCGCTTAACTTCCGATCGGCTGCACCATTAAATATATTTTTTATGTGTTCGTTATTGTTTGTGTACAAGAAAAATTTAAAGATAACGAGAAAAGTTTTTTGGTCGCGACACGGGAAGCTGACACCGGGTCAGCTATTTTGTTATAAATCAAAAGTAACTCTGTCTATCTATTACGCTGTCACGACTCAACCGCTGCACCGATTTCAATGAAATTTGACTTGGAAATACTTTGATTTTTTAAGAAAGAACATACCTACTCTACTCTTAGCGACATACACGCGGGCGGAGTAGCCATCATCAAGAGCTCTTCTAGAGCATTAGTGCTATGTCCAGCACTAGATTATTAAAAGCTGCTTAGAACGGAGGCTCTGACCACTCTACCTTATTATACCACCCTGGTTAGACGGGGTGTATAGGTTTTATTTCAAGTTTTCTTTCTCTTTGCATTTCTGTTATCTTGTAGTAGTACTAGCTGACCCACGCTTTATATTGCCCGTAGCGTGAATATTTCCCCCGTTTATGAAACATTATTCATTGGTGCTTCTCTCCTATTAGCAGTAGCGTGATGATATATACCCTATAGCCTTCCTCGATAAATGGGTTAGCTAACATTGAAAGAATTTTTGAAATCGGACCACTAGTTCCTGAGATTAGCGTGTTTAAACAAACAAACAAACAAACTCTTCAGCTTTATATATTAGTATAGATTAGTAGTTGGTAATTTGGTCACTTTTTTTTTTTTGGTACTAATCCCACCCACACGCCCACCGCTGTAACTCCTGTACACCAAAATGAACAGCAGTGACCCACGAACACACGCACCAAATTAATCAGAAGAAAAACAGGAGGTAATTTGGTCACTTACGACACCCACCGGAGAAACAAAAGATTCCGATAAATATGACACAAATTTGTAAGTATTGTTTGTCTATGTGACTGAGACGCTTTCCGATAAACCACAGCACAGGTTACAATACAATTTTATATGGAGATTCTTAAGGAAGCTCAGGCTACTCTTAACCGAGATAACCGACATTTAAGCGGGCGGAGTAGTGGATTAATAGTTATCATCATCAGCTCAAAGGACAAAGTTTGACTAAGTAACTATTTCTGCATAAACTTTTAAATATAATCCACACATATATTTAGTTTCGGCAATACTAATGTAAATAATTACGTTTGTGTAACAGTTATTATGGCATGCAAAGCATTGTCAGACATATGCGTAAGTTGTTTGTGCAATCTCTTACACAAAGTGCTCTAAAATCTGAGCCTTCCAATTAAATGAAAATTTACTTAAACATCTTACTGGTTTGTATGCCTCCCGCTCCGTTCTCAGAATAATTAACTTCTTCATATTTTTTTTTGATAAATGCAGGATGGTACTGATTGGCTTGTGTTGTGTGGTTACTGATCCTGACTGCAGAGGTCGCGGGGTCAAATCCCACCCAGGGCAAATTTTTGTGTGATCATTAGTGCTCGGTCTGGGTATAATTTATACATACTAATATTATAAATTTGTAAGTGATGTTTATCTATCTGTCTGGTATGCTTTATCGGCTAAACAGCTCCAGATATTTTAATAAAATTCGGCGTGGAGCTACTTTGATTCATAAAGAAGGACATAGAGCCAATATACAGCTGCGGGCAAACGCTAGTGTCTAATGTGCATGTATTAGACAATATATATGTAAGTACATGAGCAGTATGGTGACTATAGTACAGACTTTGCCTAATTTAGGATCAGGCGGCCCTGCGTGAGATTTGCGAGGATATTATTATCATCTATCTGGTTTCTCCCTTTACATATTTACATAACTCACAGTTTCTATATACTTAGGAATGTGTGATCTATATATCATAATTATTATTTAAAACGTAATTATATTTCTAAATATTCAAATGTATTGAAATGTATTTTACATAACGACATTAAATCCAAAATTTAACTGTTACATAATTTTCAATTACCTAAGTCTAAGTATACACATGATGAGTTCTGATTTTTTTCGCGTTGTGTTGTGCTGTTGTTATTGTCATATCATTCCCTCCTTTTTTTGCGGCAATCCCCTCGGTTACCACTTTTATGTCGAAATTGAACCAACTAAAAATCGCACGTTCAGGCACTAGTGGCAGAGGAACTATTTGTACCCTAAAAGGATAACTCTGTTACCACGACGTACTTCGTATCATCTACGGCTTGCAGATGATCCCTACCTGTGTAAGAACCCTGTTGTTCCCTTTCTGCCAAAAGAAAGCGCACGTAGGGGCATATTTTTGAAAACGTACCCATAGCACAACTAATTGTTCCAAAACAATTGGTCCACGGGGATATCCTAACCGCGTTCTGGCCTGCTTTATCTAGGGAGGTAGATGAAATTAACTGTCATCCTCATGCTTGCCCTAGTAAAGAACCGGCGTCAGAGTCGTCTGTGGTATCTAGACTGTTACAGGGCCTGGTGGACCGGGTGACTTCTAAACCTCTCACGCTCCACAATCCTAACTTGGTCGTAGAAGGAGACGACGGTGTTCCACGCGCTTTAACTTTGCAACCGTGTTAATATCAGTCCATCCTAACAGCATGCGATGTAAAAAGGATATACCATGATGGAACCTTAAATCTTAACCAAAAACAGTCTGTGACAAGTCTAAACTGAAGATCAATTTCAGTAAATAAAAATTCGTTCAAAATTTAGTTCCGATCTACTTTTGATCGCATTATATCATAAAAAGTATTTTTGTAGTAAAGTATTACTAGTATTAGCTGAATACCAAGTTCACCTTCGTTTTAATCATATTACAATGTACGAAAAAACATCACAGGCTTGGCACTTACAGAACTTAATTATTCTTAACGAGACAAATTGTACATCTCATCATTCATTTATGGTATGTTCTTATTAAATTAAAAGAAGTTTACATTTCACAATTTGTATTTATACATTTGCATTGCACTTTTGTTGTGTGTAGTTATTGCGTCAGAAACGTAATGTAATAAGCCCGTAAGTCTAAATTATTATAAAATTATCAAACATGTCTTTATAACCGTGTCATAAAAGTGAATATCAACAATAATGACATGTGTTTAAATGTACATTTTACACGCTTTTTTATTGGCTTCACCTGTATATTTGTAACCGACTCCTTTGGACTTGATTTTGACCCACTTCAAATGGTTAGACTTCATTTAAACTTAGTAGACCTACTGAGGAGCGATGACAATACAATACGTAATTTGAAAAAAAATATATAAATTAAATAAATAATAGCTAAAAAAAATAAAAAGGTAAATATTTTAATAATTTCGTTCCAAGCTTTTTTACTTTAAAGTTATTGTCTATCTATCAATAGGTATTCAAGCTGATAGATAAATAGATTGATAAATACTATTTTTTTTTGTGCGCCTTCCGACTGAGGCATGTCCTTGGTTTGCCCCGCCTGGACGACGCAACGTCGGGCCCACACTGCAGTCATTCAGGATATCTTTCTCTACCGGCCGTCATACGCTCCATGGCCGATAGCGACAACTGTTTTACCGCGGTCTCAACCTTCTGCAAAGTAATTTTACAAAAAGAGGCGGCGGAAAGGCCGGGTGGACGACCTCTACTCGGACCCAATTTGCTGCCAGCGACTGACGGAAGCGCGTTTCAGAGCGCCTCATGACTCCCTGAGTGTGGCTGCGGATGGACGGGACGGGTTTCCCTCTTCATTTGCTTAGGTGGCCAGACGCAAGGGGGCAACGTACGCGTGTGGCGTACGTCGCCTAATTGGAGAGTTTACCAACAGACGGTGCCCGCGTCACTGGCTCATAACCGGTCCGGATGGCTTAACAATATCAGTTCCCGAATTCCTATCATCTCACTCCGACACACCACCTCGCCGCAAACCCCAGCGGGATGACGGCCCGTGGGAATATCCACATCAAAAAAAAATGTGACCGGTGTCAGCTTTCAATTGTTTCAAACAAATGTCAAATGAAAAACTAAAAGGATAAAAATAATATACATGCCCAACTTAATTTAATATAAAATTTAACTAGCTACGCACCGCATAAAACCCGCAGTTTTTGTTGCTTTTGAATTAAATATTGTTCACTATTTGATTAGTATCAAAATATTTTTCTCTATTTTTTTCGAAAGTAAACGTTAGCTAATTAAATCCTTATAACATCAACTATCTGGTAATGAAAAACCCGTCAAAATTGATTCATCTGTTTCAGAGATTAGCCAAAACAAACAGACAGATAGTCAAAAATATTTGAAATGGTTTTTTTATTAAGATACACTAAGGCACACTCAATTATATAGGTACTTCTTTATGCGTAAAGTAAAAAGCTGTTGATTTGAAATTACAAACAGACACTTCAATTTCACTTATATGTACAGATTTTACGTGCTTTATTAAAAGATAGCAGATAGAGTTAGCAATGTGTTGCTTTCATTATACATTAAAACTAAATATTTTAACATTAAGACCTGTTTGTAATCTATACAAATAAATAAAATTGAAGTGTCTGTTTGTAATATTAAAATAACCGCCTTTTTCTTTATGCATATGTATGTTTACACGATACATATACCAAAAATGTAGTTATAAAAATTTTTGTCTGTCTGTCTGTCTGTTTGTTCCGGGTAATCTCTGGAACGGCTGGACGGATTTTGACGGGACTTTCACTGACAGGTAGCTGATGATCCGGGGAGTAACATAGGCTACTTTTTTTAGACTAACTTTGTCCCGCGGCGTTACTCGCGGTACGACGATAACCGCGGGTAACACCGCGGGGTTCAGCTAGTTAAATTATAAAACTCAAGCATGATATCTTTCATTGTAATAATATATACTCGATTCTATCGATAACCTAATCGAAAGCTGTAATGACATCTATGAGTAGAGTTCAACAACTTCTACAAGTGCTGCCATCATACGTTAAGAGTAAGTATCTTTGATGTCGTGATACACTACATTTTAAAAGCCTTTCAGTGTTGGGTAGAGATGGTGCTACTGTAGCATGAAACGATCAACAAAACTTTCTTTGATATAATTTATTTAATGAAAGTCAACAAGCCTTATTCAATAATTAACAAGTAAAAACTACATGACTTATTTACAAACTATTTAAGTAAACAAGAAAACCTTACTGAATTACATAATAATATTTGGAAGTAAAGAAAGATGGCGCCACCTCAGAATCAATATTATCATTTTTATCGAGGTTTTGAATTTCTTTTTCTGTTGATAATTCTTTTGCATGTGAAATATCTGAATTTTGATCCATTGATACAGAATTCAGGGGTTCTGCGTTCTGGACTTTATCGTCATCGTTATTATCTGGTATCATTGGATCTACATCAGGGAGTACCTGAATCGGAATAGTATCCATTACCTCTACTTTCATCGCAGGTTCTTCTTCTTTAGGATCAGATTCTGTACTTTCTTCTTTGACTTGTATTGGTTCTACAGACAAAACCTTGTCTCCAGATTCGGTCATTATTTTGACATCTTTGTTAATAACAGGAGTTACCGTTAACATGCCGTTAACATCTTCATGAACCGGTTTGCTGATTTTATCGTTAGGCATCTTGATTTCCTGATACTGGTAATCTTTACCGGGAAAGTAATGATTTATTTTAACGTTGTGACCCACTGGATAAAAGAATTGTGTGTGATCAGAAACTGAAACTGCGTGATCACCGTGGTTGTTAACAGTTCTGCTTACTACTGCATTGAACCTTAAACGAAAAAGTATTACATTACAATACGATATAAAATATTTGACAAAATGACGAGACGTTGGCCCCGGACCTAATATTAATAGATATCTGTAAATTTCGAATTACAAATAAATCGCTTATAATGTCTTAGCTTTTATAACCAAAGTATCTAATAACAAAAATAAATTTATTATTATACTTCTAATTAGGTATGTAAATTTATACAATTATGTAATGATCTATATCTTCGCTTTGCTAATTGAAGCTACATGAGAACTTAAGCTCTGGTGAGTATCTCCAGTTATATACAGGCAGAGAGATATCACTATCCTAATCGTAGTATTTACAAGTGATCATCGGTAAGGTCAAGGTGTTTCCTTAATTCAATTTGGGTCACATACCGCTATACTTTACACCTTGTAAATTGATGTGAATCGATTACAGTATGGCAATTTTGTACTTTCACAATATACATATAAGGTTCTATAATATATTATTATGTAAATTATTGTGTACACATTAAAATGAATACATTAATTCCAATCAATATGCCAATCAATATGAAATACATTGATATGCTTAAAATCGATACAGTAAATCGAATTTCTGTAAATACAATGTAAATATATTACAAAGAGGTGAAATATGGTCATGGCCGGCCCAAGGCCGTTGTGAACTGGTGTTAATTGTTTAATTACCCATTATGATCATCGGCGGTATATTGCACCTTCCGTAGTGAGCCGTCGGACTCAACAAGGCTGTATTCGCCACGAACTCGGTCTCCATCTCGTGCTTCGCTGTGATGTTTGTGATCGCCAGTATTTTTATCTGATACTGAATATTCAAATTCATATTTTGGGTATGCCTGAAATTTAATGAGCTTAAAATTGCGATACCGTAAGAAAATTATGTACTACATTATAAGGATGAACCCTTGTTTTTGTAATTTAATTCGCCAAATACTATTATGGAACAGAATATAATGAGGTGTTAAATGTTAAAGCAATTTTAACATACATGTGAGAAATGTCACCATAACGAATGTTAAATAGTTCTAGTGATTTATATGAAACCATATAATAATATATTTTATTTTAATGAACATAGAGATACAATTAGCATTATTAGGTCATACTTTGCTGTCACAGAGACAATTTTCGTAACCTAACCTAACTGAATGATTGGTTGTGTAATTATAAATTCTAATACCATATCTATTCAAGTAGAAATATGAAACTGTATCAATGTCCCTTTCTCTATAAAAGTATTTTGTCCTTGGGTATACTTACGTAAGGTTCATATTTGTATCCGAATGCCTGAGGTGGGTGGTACATTTTGACAGTTTGCCATCCGTGGGAGTTGGTTTTAACTAAATCCTTTTTGTATTTTTCTGATGTATGAATTACAACTGCATTGCTGACTTTCACGATGTAAATAAATAGTAATATCTAAAAATTAAATGTTAAAAGTTGATTATTCGTCACTATTAAGATTAATGATTTGGAATAAAGCAAAAAATACACCATTGATAATACATATAATAAATACACCATAGAGGTACGATTTCTTTGAAATTTATCGATTTTTTTAAATATAAAATTACCTTTCCAAACATGTTAAGGCACTTAGTTGAACTGTCGACAACGAAATCTTCTATTGGACTGTTGATCTAATGAACAAATATAAACCATTTTATACTTTTCTAATACTTGTTACATAAATTTTGCAAAAAAAATGTTATTAGTATACCTTTATTAGCTTACCGAACGTAAGAAAGTTATAGACATGTTCATATGTCGGCATGTAAATTCCAAAATATACGTTAACTAGCTGACCCACGCAACTTCGTTTACGTCTCCTATTGCCTGTAGCGTTATAATTTTCGACCGTTTTCGTAACATCCTTCATTGGTGCTCCGCTCCGATTGGTCTAAGCGTTATGATATATAAGCTATAGCCTTCCTCAATAAGTGTACTATCCAACACTGATAGAATTTTTCAAATCAGACCAGCGGTCCCTGAGATTAGCGCGTTGAAACAAACAAGCAAATAAACTCTTCAGCTTTATATATTAGTATCTAGATATACAAATCATTCTCTACCTAAAAGGATATATACACTGACACCAGGCATACATAAACCTGATTTTAGTTTGAAAATTAAGCCTCATAAAACGACAAAATATACTCTATTAATATAAAATGTTCAAAAGAATAATCAACGAAAACTTGTGCTGTCTTATCCGTATTATGGTTTCGTAAGTTTTGGAGGTTATCGTATCATCAAAATCTTTGATCAAAGGAGGCTTTGAGTTTATTTTTCTCTGTATCAGTTTAAATCAAAGGAGAGTTGGGGCTCTCGGAAATGTCTCTTAGGTAATGACTTGTAAGAAATGTTTCGATAGGTAATTCGAAACAAGTAATCGAATAAGTAACATTACAATTTTTGACATTGTAACATTTTGTAACTTATCAAATTTAGCGGTTCTAAGATATTTTGAAGCAACTGTAATATTTGATTTTTATATATTTTGCACAAAATAGACATTTTGAAAAAAGTATACAAAAACTTATGAACTCTTAATTAATTACTTGTTTAACTTCTTAGCTGATAACATAAACCTTAAACTCATTACTACTTTCTTGATGGGCTATCTTACTAAAGAAGGATAAACACTTAATCACTACTTGTTAATATCTATTATTATAGATACCAATTGTCCCCAATTTACCTTGAGGTTTGTAGAATTTCACAAAAGAGAGAGGATTTCAACGCTGGTGTTATCATACGCCATCGTTACAATTCAAAAGATTAGGAGAATTCGTTGTTAAAAGAGGTACACATTGTGTTTGTCTAACTTTAAATCAATATAAAAGAATGAGGTTTAATAAAGATTATAAGATAAAAATTCGAGACGCGTTATTAACAGTTCTATTAAAGATAGTAATTAAATAGATTACTGTCTTTTTAGGTATGTTTTCGAACTGTGACTTGTTAATTATTATCATCACTAGCGATGATGAAGTTGAGTAGGTTAATGTAGATATTATTTGTTTAAATATTTTTACCTAATACTATTAAAAAATGTAAAATAACAGATATCAGAGAGTGTAGAATCTATACAAATAAATAAAATTGGAGTGTCTGTTTGTAATATTAAAATAACCGCATTTTACTTAATGCATATGTATGTATACACGATACATATACCAAAAATGTAGTTAAAAATTTTTTTGTCTGTCTGTCTGTCTGTCTGTCTGTCTGTTTGTTCCGGGTAATCTCTGGAACGGCTGGACGGATTTTGACGGGACTTTCACTGGCAGGTAGCTGATGACCCGGGGGGTAACTTAGGCTACTTTTTTTTAGACTAACTTTGTCCCGCGGCGTTACTCGCAGTAAAACAATAACCGCGGGTAACACCGCGGGGTTCAGCTAGTACTATATAAAACTAATAGATCAAAATTACACTATTTTTTGATATGATATTTACTAGTACAAAATTGGAATTAAACCTAATTTACAAATAAATTAATAATTGTATGTTGTCTATACAAATAAATAAAATTGGAGTGTCTGTTTGCAATATTAAAATAACTGCTTTTTATTAAATGCATATGTATGTATACACGATACATATACCAAAAATGTACTTGAGAATTTTTGTATGTCTGTCTGTCTGTCTGTTTGTTCCGGGCAATCTCTGGAACGGCTGGACGGATTTTGACAGGACTTTCACTGGCAGGTAGCTGATGATTCGGGGAGTAACTTAGGCTACTTTTTTTTGACTAACTTTGTCCCGCGGCGTTACTCGCGGTACAACAATAACCGCGGGAAACACCGCTGGGTTCAGCTAGTTATAAGTAAAGTTGTTTGGTATGCGTAAAACTTCAAATAAAATGGAAATAAAGTTAGGAGTCTACACGTATATTCCTTTAAATAAATTACAGTCAATAATTATTTTAATACATAAGTAGTATAATTTACTAGTGAAGTTTAATGGTGGTAGTAAGCGGGAGCCACATGTACGGGTAGGGCCTTGACGTGCACGGGGGCGGCGGTGGGTGCGGTATTGTGAACTACCGCGTTGAAACCGTTGTGGTCATCGGCGGAGTACTCGACAGTCCTTACGGAACCGTCAGCTTCATGGAAAGAGTACGATCCTTTAACCACATCACCGTCGCGGGATTCTTGCTGGGACTTGTTGTCACCGGTGTGGCTGTCAGCCACAGAGTAGTTGTATTCGTATTTGGGGTGAGCGTCGAAGTCCTCGTGCTTGGCGATTACGGGGACGGCGTGATGAGCTACTAGGGCAGGTGCAGCGTGGTAGGCGACAGCAGGGGCAGCGTGGTAGGTGACGGGAGCTGGGGCAGCGTGGTAGGCCACGGCAGCGGGAGCGGCGATGGCTATTTGCTTAGCAGGTTGGTCATGGCGCACGATGTTTTGGGAAGAAACAGCCGCAGCGGAAGAGTAGTGGACTGGAGCAGCGTGGTACTCGATAGGGGCAGCGTGGTATGCAACGGGAGCGGCGATGGCTTGGTGTTGGTCGTGACGCACGATGTTTTGAGATGAGACAGCTGAGGCTGGTGAATAGTGGACGGGTGCTGCTAGAAGACCAGCTTGAGCCACCGCCACGAAAGCGCACAGAGCCACCAACTGAAAGTTAAACAAATTGATTTATTAATATAAAATCCATGCTCCATATCTATTAGTGATATTATAAATTCGTAAGTAACCCTGTCTGTCTCTTACAATTTCACGGCTAAACCGCTAAACAAATTTCAATGAAAATTGGCATGGAGATATTTTTATTTTTGTGAATAGTTATAGGCTGTTTGTTGCTGCGATGACCGAATTATGAAGAAGCCGCGGGCAAAAGCTACTATTAAAATATTTTTAAAGTTAATTAGCATCGTGTAATAGTTAACTTACTTTGGAGTACATGTTTAATTCACTGATATGATCAAATTGAATGATATATGCGATATCATTGGGCTACTTTTTATACTTGCAAATCGTAGAGTGGTCAGTTGTTTAAGACAAGTGGTGGAAGTTGTCAATCGAGTTCACTATGACTCCTACGACCTTGCCTTGACTTGCATAGTTAGTTTTATTGAACCATAGACCTTCTTTTTTTCGATTTAAAAAGGAAAAATTTCCGTATTTGAATGTAAATATATATTTTAAACTCTTGTTTATCGAGCTCGTCTTCCTGTCTTTCTGTCTATTGGCCAGGAAAGATTTGTTCAGGAAAATAACATCTCGACCATAAGTATTTTATAAGTTTTAATTAATTAATATACTTAAATTTGAAGAGATTAAAGTATGATATTCATTAAAATCAACTGTATTTTTAGGTATTACTATTCACGCTAAGTTAAAATTGGATAAACATGGAAAAAATATTCGGTAGGCTTAGTTTAACAACTTTAAAAAAACCGTAATAAAGATACGGCAACTGATCTTAATACAGCTAGGATAGTTTATTTTAGTTATTTTCAAATCACAATGATTTACGGTATCCTTCTCTGGGGTAACGGTGCAAATATTAAAACTATGTTTATCACATAACCACGCGATTTATAAATTATGCCCATGATTTTCTCTCTGTTGCAAATTTAAAGATATAAATATTCGGACTGTTTCTTCATATTAAATATATGAAAATGTATTATATATCCAGAAAATACCTAAAGGTTTATCAATATGTTCACTGTGTAAATAGTAGAAATAAATTTAAAATTTGTGTTCACGTCACTCGTCTCCACAGAGCAGGTAACTCCTTCATGGGACAATGTATACGATTTAACAATAAACTCCCTGTTGATATTCGAAATTTACTCTTGCAAAATTTTAAGAAATACTATCGAAACAAGCGAATTATAACATGTCTTTCAATAATAAAACAAATGCTGTTTCTTTTCAATATTATTCATTTCTATTTTGACGTGACGCTAATTTATAATTAGATACAAATTTACTTTTGAATATAATTTTTGACATATTATTTTTTCTTACCCGATTATAATAACTGTGAATCGCATTTTAAGAAGACTATCTGGACTTTAAGAGATACGACAATCCCTGAGTTTGTTTCGTTCTTTCGTCTCATGGCTAATCCAGTATAGACCAAAAAAGATTAACATGCAAAAGTGTTCTTGTAACCTAATTTCAGAATCAAATGATTTCATTTTATTGAAGGAACATTTTGTATGATTCTTTTAGTATAATTCTCATACTCTCTTTATTTTCTCATCGTTTAAACTTTTCCTATGATTCCTATGATCCACAAATAGATATTTTGAAATCAAACTTAACAAAATCGGTAGCAATTTATTGTTATGTGTTTACAGTTACGTAACCCGTATATATGTCTATTGTCAAGGTGAAAACCCTATGTCCTTTCTTAGGAAGTAAATGAAATTTGGCTTGAAAATACAAAGTATCTTCAAGCCAAATTTCATTTATGTTAGTGTAGCAGTTTAGCCGTGAAAGCGTAACATACAGACAGACAGAATTACTTTTGAATTTATAGTATTAATATGGATAGTAATATAGCAATAGTCTATAGTTTGGAATATGGATTTGCTTTTGACTGCCGTGCCAAACATCACGGTAAAAGTAGGGTATGTGTTATTCTGATAGCATGAACCGCAAGGAGTTTTATCGAATTCACAACTTTGTTCACATATCATAGTACGTGGGTCATATCCTCACTCTACGTGCTTGTAGTAAAGTGGTGACAAATATAAAAATAGAAAGTGAAAGAGAAAGGCTCCATATTACCAAGTTACACCCCTTACTATGGCAATATTAATGGAGTAAGAGAGACCGTATAGTTACTCTCCGATGTATCTTTGCTACTCTTACGAATGAGGTAGCGATAGTCCCTCCATCGTAGTAATGATATCCTAGTATAGTTGCAAATAGGAGAAGACATTTGTTCACCAATTGAAGATGAAAATAGGGTTGGAAACTTTGACAACTCTTTGATTCTTGACAAATAAACGTACAATCAGTCTAAGGAGTAATACCGTGGGTGAGCCACGCTTAGGCATGAATGGGCCGGATCGAAGTCTGTCAGGTTAAAGTCTAGCAAACCATGCATTCATAGTCCGTACACCTAGAATGCAATGGATCAGGTAACTAAAGTATGTTACACTTCAGTATGATGGTTAGTAAAAATAAAAACTTAGCCTGCGTAGCCTATTGAGCCTAAATACGACTTTACGATAATTTTTGTGGTGTTGGTTTTGCGAGAAAGAGTAACAAACAATAAATCATTATTCCGCTTTATATATATTTTAAACCGCCTCAAATAGAAGGGGTTCGTGAATTTATTGCATTATATTCAGACTATTCTGTGTAATGTTAAAGTCTGATAATAAAGAATGTGATCATAAAAATCAAAAAAAAAATATGTATAGAAATAAAATCACGTGCACAGAAGTACATTATTAATTTTTTTATTGTTTTAAATAAATTAAAATCAACATTCATTTTTGGCAAACATGCTGTTTTATACTATGGTATCTTAGTAGCGGTAGTAAGCGGGAGCCACATGTACGGGCACGGCTTTGACCTGTAGGGGGGCGGCGGTGGGTGCGCTGTTGCGTACTACTGCGTTGAAACCGTTTTGGTCATCAGCAGTGTACTCGACAGTCCTCACGGAACCGTCAGCTTCTTGGAAAGAATACGATCCTTTCACTACATCACCATCGCGGGTCTCTTGATGGGACTTGTTATCACCGGTGAGGCTGTCAGCTACAGAGTAGTTGTATTCGTAAATAGGGTGATCCTTGGTGTCTTCATGTTGGGTAATTATTGGAGCAGCCTGACGAGCTGGAATAGCGGATTCAGCATTGTAGGCCACAGCAGCTGGAACAGCGTGATAGCTGAAAGCTGGAGCGGCGTTGTAAGCCACGTTAGCTGGAACGGCGATGGCTATTTGTCTTGGTTTATGATCACGGCGTACGAACTTTTGAGAAGAAACAGCCGGAGCAGGAGAGTATTGAACGGGAGCTGCGTGATAGGCAGCAGGAGAGGCTTTGTTCTCATCAGGAGCGCCTTGGTTCTCAGCAGGAGCGGCTTTATTTTGACCTTGATCGTAACGCACGAAGTTTTGAGATGAAACAACAATGGCTGGTGAATAGTGGACACGCGATGCTAGAAGACGACCGGCCTGCGCCGCCGCCACAAAAAGGCACAAAGTCATCAACTGAAAATCAAAGAAATGTGCACCTTTAAATGGCATACAAATACACAATAAGTAAGTAATTAGTATCGTTAATGTAGTTTGTATTTTATTATATTATAAATAAAATAAAATAATAAACAGAATCGAAAACTTACATTGAAGAACATGTTTAATTCAATGATTTGATCCAACCGAATGATGTTTACAATATCATTGGTCTACTTTTTATACTTGTGACCGGTAGAGTTCTCAGTTGTTTAAGATGCGTGGTGGAAGTCGTCTTGTGACCCCCCTTATTTACGTCATAGATTGTTGCTTTACCTCTAAGTTAAAAGAAATACTTGTATGAAAGTGAAATATTAGTTCAATTCTTTACATTTGATCCGTTTCGAAATATTTTACGTACTTACGGAGATCTATTTTTAAACTTTCGCGTTCCATGATATATTAACAATTATTTTTACGGGAATTAACGTGATCACTTATTAAAAGGTATTACATACCTCTGATTTGCCTGACGTTTCGACCAGGTTGCACTGGCCGTGGTCACAGGCTGACATTACTACTAACTTTTAATAAGTGATCGCGTTAATTCCCGTAAAAATAATTGTTAATCTATTTTTAAATTTGGGAGATAAGTGGACAAAAAATATAAGTTACTTTTAAACTTATGTTACGAGATTTAGAGGCAGATAATTTTGTGATAATGTTCCAGCATTACTGCACATGCGCATGTGTGGCACACCGTGTGCCACACGCAATTTAATTCATGATTAGAAGTAATGCATTTACGCGTATTTTAGGCGTTGGTTTTTACTTGTAATTGGTTGTTACTACCCTCCTAGAGATCTGCCTAAAATGACAGCATACGTGCCTGTCATGTTTCGTTGGTGAGTGCGAGACCAAAGTCCCAATGACGCAAGAGCATCGCCAGGCCGCCATGATGTGAGTCACAATGCTGCATTGTTGCATTGTCTGCATTCGCAATGAGTATGGTGACCACCACTTTAGGATTCTGCTAATACTTTTCATCAGGCAGAGTGCAGGCACTTTGGAAGTCGCAAACATAACAAAAAAGACGGGTTAAGTAAGGTAACCTGCTGAAATGAATGGATGTACAGACATATCCACAGTGTGTATCTTATCGTGTAAGGAACCCCAAAAAGTCGAGTTATACAACCTACTAATTCTCAACTGAATAGTATTGTACCCCAGTTTTACTTCCTTTTTTGATGTAACCATAGATGATCAAAACGAAAAGCTTTTAGACTTATGAATATTTTTAAATTGTGATGCATTAAAAATGTAAAGATGTCACGTTTTATAATGTGATTTGCTATTAAAATGTATGTGTCTCTGAACATTTTATAATACACTTCAATAATGTGTATTTTAAGTAGCTTGATATTACACAACATTATCATACTTATATATCTGCATCTACCAATGGAATAAATTATCTCCGTTTTTTTTAATGCGCTCGGGTCCTGTCGGTCTAAGTGTGATGGTATATACTATTTATGTAATATAAATGGGCTTTCTTACATCAAAAGTTTTATTTAATTCAAGCCCGTAGTTTCTGAGATTAACACATTTAACTAAACAAATTAGTGAACACTCTTTACTTTCTTCATGTCTGTATTCATTACCGTATCACAAAACATTTCTTACTTTTAGATTCTAAGTCTTTTTATAATATTACTAGCTGAACCCGGTGTTACCCGCGGTTATTGTTGTACCGCGAGTAACGCCGCGGAGCAAAGTTAGTCTAAAAAAGTAGCCTAAGTTACTCCCTGGATCATCAGCTACCTGCCAGTGAAAGTCTCGTCAAAATCCATCCAGCCGTTCCAGAGATTACCCGGAACAAACAGACAGACAGACAAAAATTTTTTTAACTACATTTTTGGTACATGTACCGTGTATACATATATATGCATTTAGTAAAAACCGGTTATTTTAATATTACAAACGGACACTCCAATTTTATTAAGTTTTATAGATTAAGATAGACTGTAGTAGATAGTCCTAATTATATTTCATTTAATATCATTTGCATTTATATTAACTTATATATTTTAAACGGATCTCACTTTTTAAATCTTTAATTTCTTATTTGAAATCACAGTACAGTCACCACATATTCTACAGTTGGACTCAATATTTTTGTAAAAATATATGGGTGGAGGTATCGATTTTGCAGCGATCAGGCGAAAGCGAGCTACTTCACTGCTGCAGAGTATACGTGATAGTCCTAGCCGTCTCCTGAGTGTCAATACAGACAGAAATGACAGTCCACTATTTAAATAAACATACATATGCATTTAGTAAAAAGCGGTTATTTTAATATTACAAACAGACACTCCAATTATATTTATTTGTAGAGATTCCAGAAAAATGATCTATGTGAATGATATAGTTTATGTCGTCACGAGCCTACCTCACATACCACGATGTCGTAGTAGCGATCAGCTGTTTGTAGTGAGTATTGAAACTTGTCAATCGAGTTTGCTGTGAACTTGTTTTCCAAACACTAGATTAAAGTGTTTTCATTGAGTAATTGTTTTACCGTCCACTTTACGGTTACCATGTCTGTTACGAATATGTATGTATGATAATAAAACATAATATATATCTACATGCCTACCTATATGGGTGGGTGTAAAAATAGATTTTAAAATTAAATTATGTTAATTCGAAATGTTCTTGAGTTTGACCTGTAATTGGTAAACCTTATATCCCACGTATGACCTTCTTAAGTACCCCACATGCTAATGTTGTATTATTTATTGTTTACCTTGCTAAGAGAAATGTAAAAGGCGGAATTTCCACAAGGAAAATGTACCTACTTACTTTTTACACGATACTTATACTTAAGTTTTAGCTGATTATGACGAGGACAAAAGGAAGGGTGTACAGTTTTAGCAGTCTATGTATAACTGCTACACTTTCCTGTTCCACTGTCCTGAACTAAAGAACCAATTTTAATGAATTAGACATCATTAGATTCAAAATAAAACCCAACTACGACAATAAACGACGCTGAAAAAGTATGAAACAAGATTTTCAGGACACTAGATTAAACAACATTACTGAAGAAAGATACGATGCGATACTTATAATACACTGATATATTTCTGTCAAAATTATAACCCTCGTTTGGCCTTGTCGTAATCGGGTAATAATGGCCTGGGTGATATTTGCTATATAAATTTCGTCATAAGCTTTTACGTAGTCGAGTTACAGATTACTATTACACGAAATCATCCTTTACACTTAGTTTTGAAAACGATATATTTATCTTATTCTATTATGTTGAATATATCGTATATTATATATTCGTATTTAACATCTCGTCTAAAGGAGTAGGTTTCAGATTGGAGTAGACTTAATGTAGTCCAATTCAACTCTACAAAGACACATAAAGCGCGTTCACCGCTAAAAGGCTGGCAACACACTTGTGACGCCTCTGGTGTTCCTGGGCAACGTAATTGCTTACCAACAGGCGATACTTCTGCTCGTTTGCCTTATTCCATAAAAAAAACACTAATAGGAGCCAAACACATTGAAAAGAGGCGAAGACGAAGTTACGTGGGTCAAAATGAAATATGTGAAAAATATATAGATATGAAATAATCATAATCTTATGTAGCAATAGAATTATTAAATACTGTAGGGTCAATCTTATGATTATTTTCAAATAGATATTTATGTATACTACATCCAAAAGTTAATTTTAAGAGATAAAAATATCCGATGTAGGTGTAATAGTAGGTATTTTTTGTTTGAACATTCATTTTTTGGTTCAACTAACCAAAAATATACACATTCAAGTCCATTTATAACTCATAGCTGACCCACGTTTCCTATTGCCCGTAGCGTGATAATTTTCCCCCGTTTTTGTTACATTCTTCTTTGGTGCTCCGCTCCGTCTTAGCGTGATGATATATAGCCTATAGCTTTCCTCGATAAATGTACTATCCAACACTGTAAGAATTTTCCAAATCGGACTAGCGGTTTCTGAGATTAGCGCGTTCAAACAAATAAACCAAACTCTTCAGCTTTATAGTATTAAGTATAGATATATCAACTAACGATATTCAGCTAATATTTTGCCAATTTATAATAACAATATCCTATCTATTTCAAATATGCCGCTAGGCCGCCATTGTATTGTTCATCACACTGCATTGTCCACGTTCGCAATGAGGATGTTGACCACCTTTGAATTCTACTTATACTTCCCATCAGGCTGATTAGAGTCATTTTTAGTAGCTAATATTAAAAAAAAGATGAGCACTGCTCGTAATACGGGCTTCAGACAAGTACTATATCTATACTTACTTTTTTGGAAATGCAAAGATATATTACGTATACATAAAAAAACCCAGACAAAAGTCAAATATTAAAATGTTAACGCCCACAAAAGTTTCAATCAGACGACAATCGAACCAGCTACCTGTGGCGTAGCTGTCCGTTACACTACCCACTGCGTCATTCATTCGACCTTGAATTATATATAACATACTAAATTCATTTATATGTCTATTTATATATTGTGTTTGTATTATTTATGTATTTTGACTTCTATGTTTGTATCTATTAAATTTATCAGTGATTTTGTGTACCTATGTTTTTATGTACCAAGTTGATTCTTAAATAAATTATACTTTTGCACCCACCGCATCAAATTCTTACAGCGCCCAAAGGTTGACAGGCAGAGAATACCCCATGGCATTAAGTCCGCCTATGTACAAGATGTACATTAAGCTTAAATAAATAAATTATAACTTAGGTTTACTTACTTAATAAGGCACAACCCTATTGCTATCAACCAGGTGCTTTAGAGAGCAAGTGATAAAATTGGGAGTATATTTACGATTGGGGAAGGATTTTCGCAGATGAGATGGCAGATGATCTAAAAGGTTCCGTAGTTGAATAAAAGATGGAGTTAATGTGGAGAGCCTTGGAGGAGAGAGCTCTGTCCAGCAGTGCAAGTCTTTCGGCTGAGATGATGATACGATCAAGGAGAAGCCTGAATTATTAGCGAACAAGAAGATATAATAATGATAATACGAAAAAGATAGTACTGGTCCCAAATACAGAATGAGGAGCAATTAGAACATAGGGTAACCTCAGTTCATGTTCTAGGTGAATAGAATATATTATGTTTGATATGTAGGATAAAAGTGGGCTCATCGCTAAGTGGTAACTGGGTTGATTAACTCACTACAAAGTTAAAGAATCTTATTCTGTCTTTGAACAGGTTACAATTTCTAATACATTGAGACACCTCCAAGCCCAGGAGAGTGCGTTAAGCAGTTTGTCCCAGTTACCTGTACCTATACAAACACCTGTGACAATCACTATTATGGTACAAGCCTTAAAGTCAGTCTTTACTTAAAAAACCGGAATTCAGTCATTTCTTAATAGATTCAAACCTGATCAAAATCTAATTTCGTAAAAACGAAAAAGATTTAGGATAACATAAAGAATTAAACTAAACATGTAACTAGCTTATTTGTTTATTGCTTTAAATAAATTACTTCATACAGTAAAAAAATATTTTCATACACAGGTATTTATAACGAAGTTTAGTGGTGGTAGTAAGCGGGAGCTACATGTACGGGCACGGCCTTGACATGCACGGGAGCGGCGGTGGGTGCGGTGTTGTGCACTATAGCGTTGAAACCGTTGTGGTCATCGGCGGAGTACTCTACAGTTCTCACGGAACCGTCAGCTTCATGGAAAGAGTATGATCCCTTAACCACATCGCCGTCGCGGGATTCTTGCTGGGACTTGTTGTCACCGGTGTGGCTGTCAGCTACAGAGTAGTTGTATTCGTATTTAGGGTGAGCGTCGAAGTCTTCGTGCTTGGCGATTATGGGGGCGGCATGATGAGCTACAAGGGCAGGTGCAGCATGGTAGGCGACAGCAGGTGCAGCGTGGTAGGTGACGGGAGCTGGGGCGGCATGGTAGGCCACTGTAGCGGGAGCGGCGATGGCTATTTGCTTGGCTTGTTGGTCGTGGCGCACGATGTTTTGAGAAGAGACAGCCGCAGCGGAGGAGTATTGGACTGGAGCGGCGTGATAGGCGACAGGGGCAGTGTGGTACGCAACTGGAGCGGCGATGGCTTGGTGTTGATCGTGACGCACGATATTTTGAGATGAGACAGCTGAGGCTGGTGAATAGTGGACGGGAGCTGCTAGAAGACCAGCTTGAGCCACCGCCACAACAGCGCACAAAGCTACCAACTGAAAAATCAAAGAATTAAATTTAGGTCATTGTTTGAATTAGTATGTAAGGGTATATTCAGGTATAAATTAACTTTGGATTAAAATTATTTATATCAACTTACTTTGGAGTACATGTTTATTACACAGAAGTGTTCTAAGTGAATAATGTAGTTTATGTCGCGACTGTACCTTATATACTGTGATATCGTAGTAGCGATCAGCTGTTTATAGTGAGTAGTGGAACTCGTCAATCATGTTCACTATGAACTTGTGCCGTGTCACATACTTTAACTAGGTCCATTCACCAGATCGACATAGTGTATTTTAATTTAATGTAGTAATTGTTTTGCTCTGTAATACATATTTAAAAAGTATTTAAGTAAATATTTTGGACTAATCGTTTCATAGATTGCACGATTGGCTTGGTGGTTCAAGCGATCGCCACGCACCTTTCAGCTGCACCAAAGTGTTGTGGGTTAAAACCCCGCACGGGAGAGTAAAATAAATAAATAAATAAATATTTCGGACATCTATCTCACAACGCCATCTAGTCCCAAGCTAAACACAGCTTGTGTTATGGGTACTAGACAACTGATATAAATACATGTTTACTTTTTTTTTTTAAATACATACATATTATACATAGAAAACACCCAAACTCCGAAACAAATATTTGTAGATCATATAAAGATTTGGTCCGACCTGGGAATCGAACCCGAGACCTCATGATCAGCAGTTGCACACGCTAACCGCGAGACCAACGAAGCAGTCAATACCTACTTTATGTTAATAAAAAATGGACTGGTAATTAATACTTCTTACATTTTTTTTTTGTAATAGGCAGGCAAATGAGCAGACGTATCGCCTGATGGTAAACAATTAACGCCGCAACACCAGAGGCGTCACAATGCGTTACCGACCTTTGGGGGGATGGGGTTGGAGTATGGGCCTCCGGTATCCTCTCTCACTCGGTGAAACACAGCGCAAGCACTTTCACTTTCACACCGGTTTTCTGTGAGGCCGTGGTATCACTCCGGTCGAGCCGACCCATTCATGCCGAAGCGTGGCTCTCCCACGGATTATTGTTAGACAAACTTAAAATTGTATTTGTAATCGACCTTAATGTAGAAGTTTTTGAAACAGTCAGTATAACTCGGTGAAACAGCGCTTGAGCTGTGTTTCACCTACTGGAACTATCCTTGTGAACATTCATTTATGATACAGCATTTCAATTAACGTTATGTATTCGTTTTAAAAACATAACTTTTTTATGTTTATAAATGTATTAATAAACGCCGACTGCCTCGTTGCTCCAGCGGTAAACGTAAGTGACTTTCGATCGGAGGTCTTAGGTTCAAATCCCGGGTCGAACCGCTGTTGAGTTTTTATTACTAGAAATTATTAATAGCAGCCCGGATTATGGAAGATGATGGTGTTTCCCGCCCGTGCCATGAAGAGCACGTAAAGCTGTAGGTCACGCCCGGTTATCATGAACATCTGTGGCAATTGCTATTGGAAAGTCAGAGCCCTCCAATATACTGACAACTAGTTCAACTTTCGAATTCAGTTCACCCTCAGGGTTGCTGAGGTCCGATGACAATCGCTCTGTGAAATAACTGGTATTCAGATAAAGCGGTTGAACTAATAACCGACCCTACATTTTATTGGGAATAATAAATTAACCAAAAATATTAATAGGCACATTGAAAGAGGGTATCCTTACATATCTTTACAGTTTCTTACCTATTTTTAATCGAAAGAACTCGTATTTGGTTAGTTACAACAGTAACATATTAAGAATATATAAAAGCAATAAAACCACGTTGCTGAAGTCGCGACAGATTTATTATTCTGAGATATGTGATGTATATGGCTTAATTTTATTGATATGACACCTGTAGACATATAAGATAGTACCTATGTTGTCTTTAGTGAATGCTCATAAAATTGCAATGAAACCTACTATGAAATTGGTAAAAGTAAATTACTTCAGAATGCACTTGAATTCTACTAGCGATTTTTAGACTTCATCTATACAAATAAATAAAATTGGAGTGTCTGTTTGTAATATTAAAATAACAGCTTTTTAATAAATGCATATGCATACACGGTACATATGCCAAAAATGTATTTAAATTTTTTTTGTCTGTCTGTTTGTTCTCGGATAATCTCTGGAACGGATCTCTTTTGGATAATCTCTGAAACTGTACCGATTTTGACAGGACTTTCACTGGCAGGTAGCTGATGATCCAGGGAGCAACTTACTTTTTAGACTAACTTTTCCCCGTTGCGTTACTCGCGGTACGACGATAACCGCGGGTAACACCGCGGGTAACACCGCGGGGTTCAGCTAGTATCCTATAATATAACTTTAAGTAATACCCACCTCGAACATTAAAATTGCGTATTGCGTGTATGTTTATGTAAGTTTCATAATTAACGTAAGTATTCAAGTGTACACAAAGAGAAATTGAACAACATGAAGAATATGATAAAAAATGAATAACAGGACTAGAAGCATTGAACTAATCCCTAACGCACGAAGACAAGTATCTCTATGACTTTATAGTTTCCAAACCAATGTGTCAAAATTCATAAAAGGTTTGTTCTACTGATAGCTGAAGTGATTTATATATACCACTATCAGATGAAATACGACAAATGTGGCACCAACACACCGTCAAAATCATACCCATAATAATTTCATCAACCGGACTCATTCCAGAGTCATTACACATATCACTCATAGAACTAGACCTAAATAAATTTTCATACAGTGCTTTACAAAAGTCGGTAATAATTAATACCTGCTCCATAGTGCGACGATTTCTCACATCCACTACTCAAACCCCTACAACATCACACAATGAACCAACCCACTTGATGTAATCCCGTGATAGGTTCCTTTTTCGAGCACTGGCTGAGAAAAGAATTGCATAATCCATAATAATAATATTTTATCAGTTGTACTTTGTCGTCATACAAAGTACAACAGATAAGGTATCTAGTGGTAAAGTATAAATCTGTTTTTATATAATATAATATATTTCGTCAGTGATATCAAAGACACAATATATAAAAATCATGAGCAGAATCCAACAATAGTAGTCACCATAGTCATTGCGAATGTAGACAATGTAACAATACCTCATGGCGGTTTTTTTCAGAAAGATTGTGTCAGGATTTTTTTATTTCTAAGAAATTCTATTAGACATTCTCCTTCGCCACCAAAGTATCATACTGCAGGACGGGACCACCTGCTGACCAGGATGAGGGTTTGTAAGGGTTTCAAGGAAATCTTATTTTTAGGAGAAAAGGATTGCAGTGCTTTTCCTTAATTTAATTCAGCAAATATATTTTTTTAAGAAAACAATCCGTGTTTTCTTAAAAATATAGTTGTTTGGGTGAACATATTTAAATAATCAATATACTAATTTAACGAACTTATTCGTTTATTGCTTTAAATAAATTATAGTTTACAATTATTGTTACACGTGTTAAAGTTTACTACCAAAGTTTAGTGGTGGTAGTAAGCAGGAGCCACATGTACGGGCACGGCCTTGACGTGCACGGGGGCGGCGGTGGGTGCGGTGTTGTGCACTATAGCGTTGAAACCGTTGTGGTCATCGGCGGAGTACTCTACAGTTCTCACGGAACCGTCAGCTTCGTGGAAAGAGTATGATCCCTTAACCACATCACCGTCACGGGATTCTTGTTGGGACTTGTTGTCACCGGTGTGGCCATCAGCTACAGAGTAGTTGTATTCGTATTTAGGGTGAGCGTCGAAGTCCTCGTGCTTGGCGATTATGGGGGCGGCGTGATGAGCTACAAGGGCAGGTGCAGCATGGTAGGCGACAGCAGGGGCAGCGTGGTAGGTGACGGGAGCTGGGGCGGCGTGGTAAGCCACGGTTGCGGGAGCAGCGATGGTTATTTGCTTAGCAGGCTGGTCATGGCGCACGATGTTTTGGGAAGAAACAGCCGCAGCGGATGAGTAATGGACAGGAGCAGTGTGGTAGGCAACAGGCGCAGCCTGATACGCTACAGGAGCTAGGAGACCAGCCTGGGCTACCGCCACGAAAGCGCACAGAGCTACAACCTGAAAAATGATTGAAAAATTATAAAGCCATTGCACTTTATATTTGAAAGTGAGACTTTTTAATTCTTTTATATTTGTAACTTACTTTGGAATACATGTTTATTATACAGAAGTAATCTAAATGATATAGTTTATGTTGCGAGGCTACCTTATATACTAAGATATCGTATTGTGATCAGCTGTTTGTAGTGAGTAGTGGAACTTGCCAGTCGAGTTTGCAATGACCTCATGTCGTGTCACATAGCTTTACGAATTAGGCCATTCACTTGATTGATATTTATATCATTGAAGTATTGATGTAGTTATTTTTATTCATTGTTTTCCTCGAAAATGAAACTTATTTTTAACTTCTTGATTGGTATCATTTCCTTAAACGGAAAGAGTTTTATACTTTCAGATACTTCAGTTCTTTTGTGTATTATGAGTTATTAGTTCTACTTTATTTACGACAATTTCACCTTGTTTGTATTATCTGAACAATATTAATTTTTTTAATAGCTACAGAGAAAACTCAAGATTATCTCCTTTGCAATTTTATGGTGACATTAATAATTGGAGACATTTTATTGCTATACTTATTTATATTGATTTTAAAGAAGTAATAGCCGCCAGGGACGCATAATATTGAATTTATTTTTAATTTTGGGTTTGAATATATTATTACCACATTTTCAAAAACCAAACAGGTACATCAAGAAGTGTCATAAAAATGAATACTCTAATATTTTAATGACCGACTCAGCGAGTAATCAACTCTAATAAATAAGCTTTATTATTATCTCTCGGTTAATATTTTCGTTTCAGAGGCTTCTAAACTATTTTATGCTTCTTGAATAACGTTTTAACCATCGTGGTGCGTGTCATATGGTTCAATTACATCTATACAAATAAATAAAATTAGAGTGTCTGTTTGTAATATTAAAATAACCGCTTTTTACTAAATGCATATGTATGTATACACGGTACATATACCAAAAACGTAGTTAAAAAAAATTTTGTCCGTCTGTCTGTCTGTTTGTTCCGGGTAATCTCTGGAACGGCTGGACAGATTTTGACGGGACATTCACTGGCAGGTAGCTGATGATCCGGGGAGTAACTTAGGCTACTTTTTTTAGACTAACTTTGTCCTGCGGCGTTACTCGCGGTACGACAATAACCGCGGGAAACACCGCGGCGTTCAGCTAGTAAAATATAAAAAAAATATATTAATGGTATGAATCAGCGTTAGATGCAGCTACTAATGTAGATATTAGTGAGTGACTGTAAAATAAAAATAAAAAGCTAACCTTAAAGATTGGTAGCAGTTCAATAAACGTTCTTGAGTATGACCTACAATTAGTAAACTTAACGTCCTATGTACAAGCTTACTAAGAATCTGAAATTTTATATTAATACTAGCTGAACCCCGCGGTGTTACCCGCGGTTATTGTTGAACCGCGAGTAACGCCGCGGGACAAAGTTAGTCTAAAAAAGGTACTCCCTGGATCATCAGCTACCTGCCAGTGAAAGTCCCGTCAAAATCCGTCCAGCCGTTCCAGAGATTACCCAGAACAAACAGACAGACAGGCAGACAGACAGACCGATTATTTTAATGTTACAAACAGACACTCCAATTTTATTTATTTGTATAGATGGTTTACCTTGCAAACGGTAAAAGTCACTATTTTCACAAGGAGACCACACAACTTTTTAATGATAATTATTAAATAAGTATTTCTATTTATGAAATATGTTTTTCCTTATAAATCTTTTAGAGATATTTCATCAAGTTACAGCTAGGAACCGGTGGCATTTCCTAAGACTCGATCTGGCAAGAAAACCACAAACGATGAAAAAAGAAACAAAGTATGACTATAATTATGATAAACATACTATTTAGTCTTTTTTTATTTGACTGCCCCTATGTATAATGGTGGATGACTCTTACTGGTTATCTATACAAATAAATAAAATTGAAGTGTCTGTTTGTAATATTAAAATAACCGCTTTTTACTAAATGCATATGTCATATACACGGTAATTAGACCAATTTTCTTTTCAATTTTTATGTCTGTTTGTTCTGGCTAATCTCTGGAACGGCTGGACAGATTTTGACGGTATTTTCACTGATAGGTAGCTGATGGTATAACGAGTAACTTAGGCTACTTATTTTAGACTAGCTTCGCCCCGCGGCGTTGCCCGCGGCTGTTGTCGTACAGCGGGTAACACCGCGGGATTCAGCTAGTTAAATATATAGTGGTGTTTCAAATGGTCGTCATTATTATGTGTCTGGATGTGGTGTTTATAGAAGGTATTAGTTAAAAATATCTCGGTATATTTATTAGCTTTGTGCTTACCATGTTTATGTCTATCTCTACTGGAATCAGTCTGCCGTGAGTGAGATGTATATAATTTTATTAAAATGCAATATTATTATTATTTTATGTATGGGCCGGCCAAAGTTACTCTACTAAACCTGATGGAAATCATAAGCAGAATACAAGAGTGGTGGGAAACATACTTATTGTGAATGCAAACAATGCAATAATGCAGCATGATTATCCACACCACAGCGGCTTAGTGATGCTTCTGCATCATTGACACCACAAATACTGTCACTTTAGATTGGTCTTCTGTGCGAGGATGGTATCGCCCAGTCGAGCCTACTCGTTAGTGCTGAAATCATCGAGGCCCTACTACCCTTTTAAGTTTATAAAGACAAAAATATCGCAGTAGGATCACGCCTGTCAGTTTGTCAGCATTGTAAATTAACTTTTTTTCCGCTCACCAACAGATTGTCTCTTAAGAATCACAAGCTGCCAATAAAGTACGCAACATTATACCTCCTCATATATACTTAAAAACCTGTCTAATTTTTGGAGATCTTTTTTAAAAATTACGAGTTACATTTTTCGACAAGATATATTTTCCAGCAGGATTCGTAAAACCTTTAGAAATATTACCACCTCAGGTCGGATATCATTGGATCGTCGCATTTTGTAAGAGCAATAGTACGTTTCATTTTAAACTATGCCGCATATATTGCTTTGAAACCCACACGTACTAAAGAGTTGCTGTAGAGTGCAATAGACTATGGGCTCCCACACATAGCTGCGAATTCGCAACTCATCGCAAATATCTGCAAGCGTTCACGAACGCACCGCAAGAACTACACGCCGCATCTCATCGCGCTGCAGTTATGTGTGGGAGCCCTATGTCTTCACATCGGCGAAATTTGGGACGTACTACATTTAGATATATTCTTTCGTTGACACTAAGAAGAAGAATTATGAGAAGTATGGTTCATCCAAAAGTAGTCTATAATAGGTTGTAGCTTAGGATTATAATACCCGTTTTTATCAGTTAACTATTAATACTTTATCATGATGGAAAAAGCGTATTTGTACTGATATATTCAGTCAAAAATTAAACTATATATTTAACGAACTTATTCATTTATTGTTTCAAATAAATTACAATCAAATCAATTATTTTCACACAAATATCCTATAATGAACTTGGAACTTTGGTAGAACTTTAGTGGTGGTAGTAAGCGGGAGCAACATGTACGGGCACGGCCTTGACATGCACGGGGGCGGCGGTGGGAGCAGTGTTGTGCACTACCGCGTTGAAACCGTTATGGTCATCAGCGGAGTACTCGACAGTTCTCACGGAACCGTCGGCCTCATGGAAAGAGTACGATCCTTTAACCACATCACCGTCGCGGGATTCTTGCTGGGACTTGTTGTCACCGGTGTGGCCATCAGCTACAGAGTAGTTGTATTCATATTTAGGGTGAGCGTCAAAGTCTTCGTGCTTGGCGATTATTGGGGCCGCGTGATGAGCTACGAGGGCAGGCGCAGCATGGTAGGCAACAGCAGGGGCAGCGTGGTAGGCGACAGCAGGGGCAGCGTGGTAGGCCACGGCAGCTGGGGCGGTATGGTAAGCGACGGCAGCGGGAGCGGCGATGGTTATTTGCTTGGCAGGTTGGTCATGGCGCACGATGTTTTGGGAAGAAACAGCCGCAGCGGAGGAGTAGTGGACTGGAGCAGCATGGTACTCGACAGGAGCAGCATGGTACGCAACAGGCGCGGCGATGGCTTGGTGTTGATCGTGACGCACGATGTTTTGAGATGAGACAGCTGAGGCTGGTGAATAGTGGACGGGAGCTGCTAGAAGACCAGCTTGCGCCACCGCCACAACAGCGCACAGAGCTACCAACTGAAAAATAAAAAGTAAAAAAAACATTAGTTTTTTGTTGTTTATATTACCATATGAAGGCATTTGTTACTATGTTATCATATTAAACTTACTTTGGAGTACATGTTTATTACACAGAAGTGAATGAAGTGAATGATTTAGTTTGTGCCACGAAGTTACTTTATATACTACGATTTCGTAGTATGATCAGCTGTTTGTAGTAAGTAGTGGAACTTGTCAGTCGGGTTTACTGTGACCTTACATCGTGTCACCTAGTTTTACGCGTAAGACCATTCTATAAATTGAAGAACATTTTTTTTCCTGAAATTAATTCTTGATTTAATTTTGAACATTTTTGACGAGTAACTTGGATTGGAAGAAAAATCTGTATCGTCATAACGTGAAACTGAATTTATAAAGAATAAAATAAAAGTTTGGTATAAGGTGTTAGACAGAAAACTATATTACAGCAAGGTATATTAATTGATGACGTTTATGTTTTAATGTAGTTGGTTTCTATAACAATAAGAGTTTCAAATATTTTATAGACGGCATTTTCTAAATTAAGCAGAGCTTTGCTATGGGAACCAGCCATTGATAAGAGTGCGTAAATTCTTCTAAATACATACATATCATAGATCAATTTAACCCAGAAACAGAAGAATCATCATGCCTGTCACATAATATTTGTGCTGGGTGATATTTATCAAACCCATGACCACCGGTTTAATAGTAAAGACAATCGCTAGACTAACCGGCCCATTAAAATTAAACGCCTAAAATTCAAAACCTCCTAACCCTCAATACCCAAAAAACTTATTTTATCTGCTTTATTCTTAATCAAAGAACACAGTCAGGTCCCAAGGTCAGGTTACGCTATGACTGTAAAACAATCATAACTGAATGGATTAAAACACTAACGTATGATGCGACTGAACTCATCTTAGTAAGATTTGGTTAACACACAATCACTCACAATTGAAGACTTTCATACATACACATTTGCATGTCTACACACACACTACTACGTATTTCGAAATAAACAGAGCTGTACCATTACTCGTATTTTCTTTATATGTTATAAGTATTTTCGTTGTAGTAATACTAGCTACTTGGTAGTCATTGTTCACTTATGTGCTTATGGGAATTATTGAAATAATAATATAAGTTAACTGTATATTGCAAATATTGTCTATCTGCTATAATTATGGTCTCATCATTGTGTATTTATAAATTACGATATGAGAAGCGAGATAACCCCGATACAAGTATTTCCAATAAGTTACTGGGGTTTGCCTCGATTTATTTCGTGTATCACAAATGTATGTGATATATATATGATAAATACTGAAAACATTTCATTATTATTTTCAAATTTATACAGACTGCCTCGTTAGTTTAGCGGTTAGCGCAAGCAACTGCCAATCAAGAGATCTCAGGTTCGATTTCCGGGTCAAACTGCTGTTGGGGGTTTCTTACAAGAAATTCTTGACAGCAGCTCGGAATATAGGAGATGGCGGTGTTTCCCGCTCGTGCCTCGGAAAGCACATTAAACTGCCGGTCCCGGTTGTCATGAACACCTATGACAATCAATATTGGGAAGTTAGTGCCCTCAAATATATTGACAACTAGTTCAACCTTTGAATTCACCCTCAGGGTTGCGGAGGTCAGATACCAGTCGCTTCGTGGAAAAACTGATATTCAGGTAAAACCAGTTGAACTAGAAGCCGACTCCATTTAATCTTGGGAATGATAAAGGCTAGGAAGATGATGTCTAAAATTTATACTACCTTTGTACAGATGATCAAACTAAAATGGCATTCGTGCTATCATGTTTCATAGGTGTGTGCGAGACTGGAGGCCCAATGATGCAGAAGCATCACTAGGCCGTCATGGTATGGGTCACCACGCCACATGGTGAACACAACTCTTAGATTCTTCTGATGTTTTCTATCAGGCAAAGTAGAGTCACATTTTCAAGCCCTTACATTAAAAATGAATAAAAAAAATGTGATTCAAATTACGGTCACTTAAGACAATTCAACCAATTTTACGACTTCCGAATTAAATGAATACGTAGTATCTACGAAATCAGATGTAGAAGTTAGCTTATGTGTCGCTACTAGTAACGTAGCGCTAGTAAAGGAAAATATAAAAAATGTTACTATTAAAAGTAACGGCTTTTATATTTTCATTTACTAAAGTTGATATTACTACAAAATATTTTGAAACTATTGCTTTACTGCTACAAAAACTTAAAAATTGCTACATTAACGAATGGGAGTAGATATATTTTAGAAACCACTGTGTTTGTCGGTGGATTGCTCTACAGACTCTCAAAGTCACCAGCTTAGTGAAGTGAATACTTCAATCACATCTCCGTCGCGGGACTCTTGCTGGGAAATATTGTCACGGGTTTAGCTGCTAGCTGCAGAATAGTTGAATTTGTAGTTAGGGCCCACCCTAACCCTAATCGAGAGGCTCGACGGGACGAGGAAAGGAACATGGCAACGGATGATAGTTGGAGCTGGTAAAAGACAGCTGCATTAGAAGTACAGTGGAGTGAGGCGATCAACAAACTCACTTAGCCTGCGACTACTAAATTGAAAGTAGTCACCATCTGTAAATGTTATAATTTGGTAATTAATTTCACACAGAACTCCTAGCAGTGATTCAGAAAATGTTTATGCACATTATATTTATTTATGTGCCATTCTTACCTTAACGAACATTATGTTTGTTTTTAGTAATTATAAGATAATTATGCGTTTGAAATAATAATAAGTATACCTATAATAATAAGTATACATCTATATACAAATAAATAAAATTGGAGTGTCTGTTTGTAATATTAAAATAACCACTTTTTACTAAATGCATATGTAGTCGTATTAACACACGGTACATTTACCAAAAAGTGTATTTTTACGATTTTTGTCTGTCTGTCTGTTTGTCCCGGCTAATCTCTGGACAGGCTGGACGGGACTTTCACTGATGATTTCAATGAAATAAGAAGTAGCTTAGGCTATTTTTTTTAAGACTAGCTTTATCCCGCGGCGTTACCCGCGGTTGTTGCAGTAACGCGGGTAAAACCGCGGCGCACAGTTAATTACTAGTCAATTTAGACATGTGAGTTCGCAAGAGTGTGCAATTGCAGAACGAGATCATTGTAACCTTACGCCTGTTGACATAGTTTCTAATGCAAACCTTTACGAAATTAATTAAGACAGGTTCGTTAGAATATCTCAACTTAGATGAAATAGGTAGATATAATATATTTGAGTTAAATTTCTATTAAGTAAACAATATCTGTTACAATAAATTCTCAAGTGATCAATCTGTTTCTATATTTACTGTTTCAATAGAGTTGTTTCTATATTTATAAATTCCCTGTACATTTAGTATGGTACAGGGTCCAGGTGGTATTGTACCACTGTCAGGCTTATATCATTAAGTTAGTTATCTATTTCATTATATAAACTGCCAACGAGACCAACGAGCTCTAACGGTTGACGTATGCGACTGCCAATCAAGAGGTCTCGGGTTCGATGCCCGGGTCGGGCCAAAAGTGTTTTTGAGGTTTTCTGATAATGTTAATTCTTAATATTATACTACATATACTACACAGAAAGGTAGTAGAGCCACGCTGATTTCAGCACGGACGGGCCGGCTCGACCGGGGCGGTACTACCCTCGCACAGAAAACGTTAAATGACAGCGATCGTGCTATCGTGTTTCATTGGTGAGTGCGAGACCGGAGGCCCAATGATGCAGAAGCATCACTAGCCCACCATGGTGTGGGTCACCAGGCTGCATTGCTGCATTGGCTGCATTCGCAGTATGGTGACCACCACTTTTGGATTCTGCTTATGCTGTCCATCAGGCAGAGTAGAGTCATTTTGGCAGGGGCAAACATAAAAAAAAAGAAAAAGAAAAAAAAACGCTCAGAGCTTGAAAGTTAGGTCCTGAACTAACTTACTCCCATGACTCGGAGAGCGCGTACTGTCAGTCCTGTGCTTTTTAGTGAACATCGGTTATTTTAATATTACAGACAGTCACTCCAATTCTATTTATTTGTATTGATAGGAAACCACAATATGAAACAGCAAGCCGAGTCTATTTTGTGTATTTCTAGTTTTTTATATCATAAAGTTTATCTCCGTACACTGATCCGTGAGACACCTGTGGGCTTCAACTGAAAATCAGCGCTATGGTCTCCTTTGTAGACTGCAGCGACAGCTGAGCTGGGGCCTTTTGGACGCACTGACCTTTTTTTGGTATACATATTATAGTTTAAGTTTTGATCTGTTTTTATGTTACTTTTTTTTTTTCTTGTTCAAGCTTGTAAAATGTGTGTGTCCAATAAATGTTTCATTCATTCTTTCATTCATTCACTCAATAGATGCAAAAATTGAGGTGCATATAATTTATTTTAGTTTCTCTTTTTTTGGGTAAAATATAGAATAGGCTATTATATAAAATAATAGAAAGGTTTCCATACCAGGGACTGAGTACAAAATTGACATAAATACACCGACTTAGATTTCACAGCGTACAGTAGCAATCAATAGTTGTATAATCTACTATACGTTACAAAACAAGCTTAATATGACCTTAGGTTTACTTGTATAGTCTTGCTAATCAACTTGTTATTGGTTGAGACACAACGGTTAAAGCTTTCCAAATACTCACCCCGGTTTGTAAAACATTGAATTATTTATCGGAGCATTTGTTTTTGTTATTATAGTCATTATATCAGGAGTCCCACGCCACCACACGACTTTTTTTATTTATTTTACAATTTTGATGTATGTAAAAGTAAGTTTTGAATAACTCTTCAATATAGTTTGAAAAGCAAAGTCCAATATATTATAAAATAATATAGAAACAAAAGAAAATGAAAAAAGATTCAAATAGTTTAAAAAGCAAGGTAACATACCCTCTTATTGGTAAAATTTACAAAAGTCGTGCATGTAGATGTCGAATAATGAGGTTTCACTGCATAATAGCTGATGAGTCATGCTTTTAGTATGGTAAGAAAACACATACCTACACTGAATGATAGCTGTTTTACTTGTTTTAAACAGTATATTTTATTGCTGATGGCCTTAAAATTGTGCCACTACAACCTACATAGAAATAAACTAAAGAATACCCGAAAGTAAAAGTAGAAATCCCTAAAGATAAGTTATATTTTGTGATATTTTCTTGAACTTCACTTTAAATTTAATTAGATGGCTCAGTTAGATGGTAAATAAAATGAATACTATATATGATGAATACTAGTTAATTTATTGTTTTTATGAGACATCATGCATTAGAAAAATATCCTGTGTTACGAGTGATTTCACATACATACACAAAAAAGTAATCAGACTCAGAATAATAATTTGAAAATCATACGAAGGATTGCCCCATAAGTGGATTGAACCCACACACCTCAGATGGTACGTCATTTTGACATAAACATCGCTTGAGTGTCACGGGGTAAAGTTAATTGGTCACTCGAGGCCAGTGACTGGCGTTGGACACTATAGACCCAAGTTCGACTGCGTTCTAAGAGAGGATGTGGACATGTTAGGGATTACAAGTAAGTAAATTATAAAGAATCAGACTGTTGTATTTTTTATTAAAAATACCCACACGTGCATAAAACAAATAACAAAAAAGCACTAGGTAAGTATTATAGCTAATATTATTGTCTTATTCTATTCTTAAATATAATATTAATACTAAATATTTTGGTTTGTCCACTCTCTCAATACAATCGTCAATTTAACAATGGGATCTTTATAATACTATACGAAAGTTCGTGTCCGTTTGATAATATCTTTATAGGCCTATTGTTAGATCTTCGCACTATTTAGACTACGTATTCATATTATTATGAATCAATGTAGATTAAATCATCTATAATACTTTTAAACATTAACGCATCACAAAGGATATACTCGTACATTAAAAAAATAAAAATTTTCAAGAAAGGTTATTTTTAAACTCAGACTAGATTCTTCAGTTGACTAAATTAATATTTGGATTCAAAATTAAAACTGGTAATTCAATTGTATTGTTTGTTCACAATTGCAATAGATCAGTCACGAACATTATATACTTTCCTTTTTAAGATATTCTGCATTCGTCACTGTGCTACATTCATATCTCACAAACAACAATTTTATTATCTACATCCCTTACTTAAACCAGACACGTAAAACATTTTTAGTTCCTTGATGTATATGTTACATTGTTGTTTTCACTCAGCTTTGACAAATGTAAAATTGCGGGAAGGTCAGCCTGCAATTGAGCATGCTCAGTATCAACGTTCATGGAGTAAACTCCAGAATAGTTCTGTAACTTTTGAGACATCGGACTGTATACTCTCGCTATGTTCAGATGTATTCTGTGAAGCTTGTTGAAAGGTATAAATTGAGGACGTTTTGGTTTCGCTATCCCGAGGTCGTCATCTATGTTCGAACTAAAAAAAAGTAAATTTTTGATGAGTATGGAAAAAATTGTCATTTATGATAATACCAAACAATAATAGCAAAGTAATGTGGTGATAATAAATAGCCTTACAATGTAGTATATTCATTTTGAATGCTATATTAGATTTAAAACATGTTATAAGACAGCAATTTCTCTAAGGGATATCTATATGTAACTCGATTACATATACAAACATTAAGCTGACTTCTCTGAATTTTTTAACATAACTACTTAACTTTATCTCTTACCTATCAATCTAATCTACCATACTTAGCTTTAGCTTTTAGCTAGCTTTTTCTATTACAGGAATAGGAAAACCAATCCATCTATTATTCTAATTTTATGATGATAACTAGTTGAACCCCGTGGTGTTCCCCGTATTTATTGTTGTACTTCGGGTAGCGCCGCGGGACAAGCTAGTCTAAAAAAAGTAGCCTAATTTACTCCCTGGATCATGAGCTACCTGCCAGTGAAAGTCCTGTCAAAATCGGACCAGGCGTTCCAGAGATTTTTCGGAACAAACAGACAGACAGACAAAAAAAAATTGGTACATGTATCGTGTATGCATACATATGCATTATTTAAAAGCATTTATTTATTTAAATAATACAAATAGACACTCTAATTTTATTTGTTTATATAGATTATATTTTATGGGTAATTTACAATATAATTTAATAATTAATATAATATAATAATACTAATGAATTTTTTCTCGAACACATTTGAGGTACGGAGTATATTAAAATTTTATCTAAAAACGGCAGCTAAAAACTGCCTCATTGGTCTAGTAGTTAGCATAACCGACTGCTGATCAAGAGGTCTCGGGTTCGATTCCCGGGTGGGACTGCTGTTGGGTTTTTCTTAAAAGAAATTCTTAATAGCAGCCCGGAGTATGGACGATGGCAGTGTTTCCCGCCAGTGCATCGGAGAGCACGTTAAGCTGTCGGTCCCGGTTGTCATGAATATCTATGACAATCGTTATTGGGAAGTCAGTGCCCTCAAATATACTAACAACTAGTTCAACCTTCGAATTCAGATCACCCGCAGGCTTCCGGAGGTAGTCGTTCAGAGTAAAAACTGATATTCAGGTAAAACCGATTGAACTAGTAGCAGACCTAAAAACGGCAGCGGCAATTACAAAAACGTGACAAGCGGTTTGCTCTAGTTCAAAGAAAAGTATAACCCAAAATATATGAATAGAAAAAGTGACATCAATCGGAACCCAGATTAGTTTGGTGGAAGAAGCCGTATAATTTTGTAACCAAATTCCTTTGCTAGTACTTTGCAATTTAGATGCGAAACTTTTACAACTGTTAATTTTATTTCATATCTAATCTATTGAAATTTCACAATTACTGAATCACACACATAGCACCTAATTTTTTTACTGACACCAATCGTTCATTAAACATTAAATATCACATCAATGAAACGACGTCTTAACAGCGTGAATAAGACTACTTAATCAATAAGAGTGTGCGAACTAGTACCTTTTGTTACCAGTTATTTTGTCACTCTCATCCTGTCTATGAATATGTTTTTAACATATGATAGCTGTACTAATATCATAAAGCTGAAGAGTTTATATGGTTGGTTGAAGCGTATCTCAGATACTGCTCATTCAAATTCAAAACTCTTTTGATATACGATACCAATACGGTGGTATAGCAAAATACCGTCAATGAGGAATGTTCTAAAATGTGGATTTTTTTTTTCTTTTCGAAGATGCAGTTGCGTAGGAAAATTAAAAGTTACATGTCGTCAAGAAACGTAATCGTGACTTCATGCATATCAATATATCAGAGAGCTTAGCGTGAGTTTATTACATTTCTACTTGAACCTCACGGTGGCCACGTACGGTGTTCTGATTGGCCCAAATAAACCCTTTACCAATCATAACCCTGAACGCGGTACTATGACTAACTAGTAAATGTCCAATAAAGATACACTAGACCTTCAGAAGAGAGGTATTATTATTATATTTTAATGGTAAGAAGTTGTTTTCCTATAATAATTGGATCGCAGTTAAAGAACAAATAATACTTACATATCGGGGTTAACTATGTATTGCTGATTGGCCATGAAAGGAGGTGGATTTCGTTCCTTGGGTAGAAAGGGCACTGCCGTTGAAACTACTGGTAGAAGATCCGAATGATGTTTTACAGGAATAGGCTTTATAAAGTTAAGCTAAAATATGAAATTACAAAAGAATAAATACACATTATTCACTTTTGGACGACGTTTATCAATTCTTCATTAAAATACTGTCCTGTTTAATTTGTGCGTAACTCATATTGATCTGTGTTGTTTCAGAAAAGTGTATTTTTTATGTCATGACACTAACATATGATTTGCATAACTTGCAGATGTGCAGTGCAGGTTTGTGCTTAACACAAATTGAGAGAAGTATAAAACGTTTAAGTATCTCATGTTCCCACAAGTAGTCAGAGCAATATATTAATCTATAATAATCGCATCAACAACTTGAAATATACAACATAGGTTAAATAATATATCTCTATACTAATTAAAATTTCTAATATTTACTTATTTATGTTAATAATTATTTTCACATATCGTTAATTTGCATGAAGAATTGCAAAAGTTCGCAACTGAAAAAAGTTTGTGTGCAATTAAAGTGCATGGCGAGAAACCAATAAACGACTTAGAAGTAGGTACTTATAAACATTAAATTTACGGACTTTTTTCAAAACTTTCTTCATTGGCATTGCCTTTTTGACGACATCCTGAGAACGCTTGTGGGCCTGAAAAATGTAACAGTTTATACAGTCTTGAGCGAACAGGAACGTTGTCAAACGCTTGTGTTGTCAAATTTATTTCATCCATTTCCCGATTGTAAATGGATGAAATAAATCACCAATGGTAAAAATTAAACTTCTGAATGTTATTCAAAAAAAATTTTTTAAACCAATTATTCTGTGACTTACTAGTTGAAAAAAACTGTTTTTCTAAATTTCTAATTACTAAAATCAAATAATTGAAATATCTTTCGGCATAATAAAAAATAAAATGAAATTCATAACTTGAAAATATTCTGAAAATAGTATTTTAACGATGGTAATTTTAGCTATTGGAGCAATGAACCAGTATTGTAAAACGAATGAACGAATTGAAAAAATAAATATAAAATTAATTTATAATTTGAACGAATACATTTTGATAGATATAATTATGTATATAAATAGCCATAGTTGATATTAACAACAAATAATAATAAACAAGAATCTATATATTAAAATCTAAATTAGAAATAATTAATCTACAACTATTTGTATGGAGTACTCGCAACAAGTAGCATTTAGATACAATTGTAGGAGTGATTTATTAGTATTAGTTTTACATTTGTTACATTGCCGTTACTACTATAATAGCTAGGAATATTTTCATAGATCTTGAAATTTTTTTTTCTTTTCTTTTATAAATTTATCACGATTTCGTAGAGAAGAAAATCAAATTGATGAAGTATCTTTAAAAATCTTCTGTATATAAACGTTATTAAAGAGAATATTAGAGATAACTCTCCTTTGAAGCTGACTGATCAGTCTGTGACCATGGCTTGTGCAACCTAGTTACGTTAGACAATTTAAAAGTATGTACTTAATACAAATATTGCCTAATTTTTCGGGTTACCTTATGATAATACCTAACTGTACTGTAAGTAAAAACTAATCTAAACCAGTACAAACAAAGATCAAATCAAAAATATAATTTTTTTTAGGCCACAAGTTACCACTTGTGTACTAAAAACGGTGATCCTAAGTAAGATTATCCCACGATTAGTTAGCACCAATCGTGGGACAATCTTACTTAGGATCACCGTTCAGAATTCTACATTTTAATAAAATATTAATAGCATTAATAAAACCATAAATAATTAAGCATTAATGTCACAAGAATGTACTACCTATAATTACATTTAGAGATATAATATAAATAGAATAGTCTAATAGTGTTAGAAGAAAGGGTCACGAGATACGCCACCCTGCTATTGTTTTAGTTTTTAGGTAGTGCCTTTACAAACTAACAGTTAATCTGAGACTAACAGTATATTCACAATATTATTTAATTTTTATCTATGAAGTATTATTTCACGAGACGGGATCTTTGCTGTTTTTTATTTGGGGTTTTTCTGTACAAAAGTTAAAATCGATGAATTATTTTTAAATAGAATCCGGTTTCGGGAGCCTGGTAACGAGTACTTATGCCAATTTCTCTAATGCAATACGAGACTATATCTCAGTGTCTACTATGAAAGCGTGAAAAGCCGTGTCAAGGATATCTCCTTTCTTTCAAATTGTGTTTTATTTGCCCATATTACTATATTTAGCTTTATGCTTATATTTGCTTACAAGTACCTGAATGAGAAGTCAAGATTTAAAAGCCTGCCTCGAACCAGCAAATAGAAGATACCCGAAGGCTATGTAATTCAATAAAAAGTTGCAAGCAAACAGTGCATGGGAGTTATGTCCCAGGACTACTAGTGCTGATAACTTCTTACCTTGAACGGCTTATCTCTGGGAACTAATAACGGATAAGTTCTGTAAACAGCATTATGCCCTGGACTACGACTTACAGAAGACACAGCTTGAGCATGTTCTGCTGGGTTCTGGTGATAGCATTTCGTATTTAAATTCTTGACATTTGTGGTTCTTGGCTCTAGATGCTCATTTCCTTTAGAGCTAGTAGTGGTTACTCCCATACTTTTGCTGTTAGTAACAGTTTTCTTGGTTTCCTTATATAAAGGGGCATATTGCATTTCTTTTGACGTTTTACCTGTTAAAGGTTTATTATAAACTTGACGAAAAAACTGTTCTGGAAATTTTATTGTCTTTGGGCTCGTGTTGCTACTTGAATAAAGACCCACAGCTGCATTCTCATAAGCATAAACAGGAAATAATTGAACAGGCATGCCGTATATTGCTATAACTACTATAATGCTAGGCTGAAAGAAACAAAAGGGTTAGGACTGTTTTCATTTAAATCTAAGTTACTGAAATAGAACTTACCAGATCAAACATTTTTCTTCTATTTCTTTTTAAACTTTTTACTTGTAATTTTTTTTTCACGTTACTAAACCCACCAACAACTTTTGTTTTTTTTTGAATTTGTGCTTTCTCCAGAATTGGAAACACTTAAACTTGAATATCACTTTTTTCTTATCAAGGCACGTTTCTCGTCGACCCTCTGCGAGTGTTATGACCGAGCGCAGTAGCTAATTAAGATATTCTACCTGTGAGCAATGTTTTCATTCGCCGCCAATGACATCAGTACTTGAACTATTGTCACCAGCTATTGTTTCGTGTATCAAGGGCTAGGATTACATCAGCCTTTGATAGCTGAACTCAAAGAATTCTCAATTCAAAATAAGAACATTCATAGAAATGATAAGGTGCATTCTTGCGTTTGATGTCGCAACGTTTACCTATTTTCTTATTGCTTGTGAAAGGTGAAATAACATATCTCAGTTAACCTGAGATCAATACACAAATACAAAAAAAGTTTTATTGTTGTTTATGTAGAACTTCAGCAAGACGCACTGATTTCTCTAATTAATAATAAATTGTTTTTCAAAAGGAAAGGGTTTGTTGGCAATTTTCCGTGTTCTTTTAACATCATGATAGTAGTGATGTGTGTTAACTAAAATTTACTGAATATACTTTCTTACAGGACGTAGAACCCAGACTGTTAAACGACAAATGCAGCCTAAATAAGCACATTGTCATACAATTATTATATTTAATGCCATAGTTTAAATTTCCTGTAATATTATATACATAATATATAAAATAAACCTCCCTAATGATTCTCCGAAAATATATGTGAACAATCATACGTTCTATGATTTGTCACATATATTTTCAATTGTTTATTTCCAACAAGTTTCAAAATTTGAGAAAGCATATTCTTAAAAAATAAAGGAACGTGAAGTGTTTGTTATTATTTCGTTAATTTTGATTAACCTTTCTGTTTACATTTCTTTCATTGTCATTAATTGACTTTGAACAGGAAGAAGTTCTTACCTTTTGTATTTTGTAGTGTGCGTGTGTGTGTATTAAGTTGAAATTATACTTGATAGTTTTTGTGATGTGTTATAAAAGTAGAATTTCACACATATTTGTTCTGTAACTATAAGTTTCTCACTAGTCCAAGAGTCTCAATGGTTAAAACATCTCTCCTGACAAACTTGAAGAGTAGCTACTGAGATTAATGTTATCATTGTTCTCACGCCTAACAATGGAAGCTGTAGTGCGAACTAAACGTCACTAGTATTTGTAATATCAAAATCACCAAAGTCAAGTGTCATTAACATAATAATAATTATTTTTACGGGAATTAACACGATCACTTATTTTAAAGGTATTACATACCTCTGATTTGCCTGAGCCTGTATCGCTGAGCCAGTCAGCCTGTGACCACCGGCAGTGTAACCTGGTCGAAAAGTCAGGTAAATCAGAGGTATCTAATACCTTTAAATAAGTGATCGCGTTAATTCCCGTAAAAATTATTATTATTAAATCATGGAACGTGAAAGTTTAAAAGTTAGTATAAGTGATGTTAATGCATTAATAACATGCTACAGTATCCATCTATCTAACTGAGTCTATTATGGTTTCTAATTTGCAGTCCGTGTCACTGTATAAACTTTGTTTTAAGTTTTTCATCTCTTGTCAGTAATATTATTGTCCCGTGTAGTTTTCTCCCTTAGTTACCTTTTACGACGTCCTTGGGATAAAAAAGTTGTGATGAGTCACCACCCATAGAAGAAAAACTAAGAGAAAAGTTTGCTGACAAGAGAAGTAATAAAAAAAGTAAAAACTAAAACCCAACTACGACAAAAAACGACGCTGAAAAAGCATGAAACATGGACTACGGCGTTTGAACTGACACTTCATATAGCCTATATTAAGCGACCTTATATTAAGACGCTCCTAACAATACCTCATTTGTTCAGTTCTAATGATATCAATCATACATACATACATACATACATACATACAAACATACATACATGCATACATACATACATACATACATACTGTCAAAATCATAACCCTCCTTTGGCTTGCCGTAGTCGGGTAATAATTGAAACAAACTTTATTTCAAACCATCTGGCCAGCGTGGTGTAGTTGACCAAAACTTTGCCAAATAAAGATCTATGTCCAGCAGTGGACCGTTAAAAACTGTCCGTTCATCTTTATCAAGTTGCTAAGTACAACACCTTTTTATTTTCATATTAATAACTTTCACTGTTCAACCACCATCCATTTTACTAGAGTTATGTGGTATATTGGAGTTGTGTCAACTAAAAGTATACAGTGTTTATGGCAATGTCATGTAAAAAGATTTGAAAATATCTATTTGCTTACCTATAAAACTAAAAAGCTCGAATCTTAATAAATGATAATGGCTTAACTTATCATAGATATATTGAGCAAATTGATTAATATGTGTCAATTTCTCACTTAAAAGTAATTAATAGTGCGCACAGACAAGTAATAAAACAATTTGATCAATACCCCATAAGTCAACTATTGAGTAACTAATAGCCAATAATTTAATTTAGAGTTTTGTAACTAGTTTTTTAATTATTCAGTATCGGTGGTTTAATAATCTAACAAAATTAACCTAACTAGTTTTTTTGCATGCCATAGGCATCAACACGAATGGGCTCAAATGCTAAAGAATCTACTATTCAGAAAAAAAGAAAACTATTTCTGAAACTTATTTACTTACCTTATTTACTACAAACAAAAACTTATATTAATAAAGTTTCTCTCTAAAACAACGAGTATTTAAATTGCTAATATAAAAGGATCGATTTCAATTTTATTTCAAAAATTTAAAGTTCGCCTTTAAGGTACATATATTAAACTTTTGCTAGGATATTTGAAAAATATTTGACAACGGGTTAAAATAGTCTTTGAAACTAACATTCATCATCATCATCAGCCTATCGCAGTCCACTGCTGGACATAGGCCTCTCCAATTGCGCGCCACTTGGTTCGATCCTCGAAACTAACATTATCACACTAGTATTTGTTTAAAATAGGTAACATCCACAAATAAATATGTTCAACCCTACCCTGACGTCATATAGAAGTCAGAAAATAATTTATTAAGAGTTTTTTTTAAGAAAATAAGTTGATTAACATAACTTAGGGATAGAAAACAACGTGTGATATAAATGACGTTACATTGAATGTTGTAGTTCCAAAGTTTTTGTCTGTCTGTATTATGAACTCTCATTATTATTATTAGCTATTCCTTGCAGTTCTGTAGTTTCCCACTTTGGTTAATGAATCATCTATATTATAAAACAATAATTCTTATTTAAATGGTTGTTTCTGAAGTTGACTCATGTAAATATCCAAACAAAAGCCGTAAATCTTTTGTCTTCCGTGGCAATTCTAAATCCATTAGGTATTTTAAGTTTGTATTAATATACGTTGGAAATTTAATTGACCTAATGATAGGATTAGTCTTGAATGCTTTACTATCTATCCCATATGTAAGCTTAATTCTTGACTTTTTGCCGTTTGTATAGATACATAATCGTCACCACATACTTTATTAAAATTTATAATATACTAATTGACACTCCCAATTTTGTCAAATCCTCAAAAGGGACATTTCCTCTTTATTGCACAATTTTTTAATAATCAAATCCAAGAGTGGTGGTCACAGATGCTTCTGCACTCACCAGCGAAACATGACAGCACGAATGTTGTCATATTAGGTTGATTTTTTTTGCGAGGGTAGTACCTTATACTAACTCGGTTGAGTCGACCCGTTCGTGCTGAAATCAGCGTGGCTCGAATGAATGTAAAGCAATGCCGCACTTTTATTACGATGAGTGTTGTGGGTTCAAATCTCACATTGGACAACACTTTGTGTGATGCATAAATTATTGTTCTAAGTATGCAGGATGTATATTCCTAAAAAAAATCGAACCCGTAGTTCCTGACATAAGCACTTTCGGCAACAAAACCAAATTTTTAGGGCTTAAAAAGTATTACTTAATTAATAAAATTATTAATTGTATGCAAATTTTACACTACATAATCAATTGGTTAATATCATTTCATTGCCATATATTAGGATATAAGTTGTTGACATGGCAGTTGTGTGGGTTGAGTGCTTGAGGCAACTATTTACAGTACAAGTTATGGTAGCAGAGCGGTTATACGACGGAAACGGATCCTATATACAGCGATATGACGAAAGTTATGGGCAAAATAGGTTTGCGAATGTTAACTTTTGACGGACAACTTTCAGAACATCGGCTATAAATTACAATCTCTGACTCATTGTATATTGAAATACACCTATGAGTATTTTTTTTAAATGCCTCCGTGTTTTTGTACTACTTTTTTTATAAATGACCCTGCCAAATGAATCTACTTTGCCCGATGGAAAACATGAGCAGAATCCAAGAGTGGTGGTCACCATATTCATTGCGAATACAGACAATGCAACAATACAGCATGGTTCTGCAGAAGTCTTAATAGAAGTACGTAGTTCAAAATATGACAAATATAAACATGAGATGATATTTAATAATCGCTTGCAATAAATTTATTTGAAGTCTATGGTCTAGTTATTTTAGACAAGTTTACTTCTTTGCCGTCATATAAACAAGAACCACTGAAAGTGTATTTCTCACCTTCCTATTGCTTCTAACTTAAGCTCTAACCAAATAATATACATTTACTTAACACAATGCAACATGTAATATGAGCGCCTACAATAATTCGGTGTGACGTGTACTGTTCTCTCATGCGTGCTGCCAGTTAGCCCTGACCTTATAAATAGCTTGAACTCTTAGAATTACTTTTGGTATTGATAAACCATTATATTCTTTTAGCAAAACTTTTTGTATTTTATGAATATGATTACTTTGATTACACTTCTGTACAGCAGTAAAATCACGAGGTAATGTTTTTCGAGGATAAAATTATGTTTAAGATAATGCGCTACAATGCCAATGTGTAATATCTTATAAAGATCACAAATAATGTTTTATTTTTTGTGGCCAACATTTAACAAGTATATGAAGAACAGTATTTACAAGTATACCAACGGTTGGCAAAAAGAATAACATAATAAATATGTGTAAAAGAAACGAAAGAAAAGGAGAGGGATTTCCATATAATTGAAACAATGACAATTAGCAACTGTTAGTCCTACCTATTCAAACAAATAAGAAAAACCAATAGCTGCATTTATGAGTTGCAGATATTTGTTTCGGAGTTTTGTGTTTTCTATATTGCTGCCAAAGTGACTCTGCTCAGCCTGGTGGTACGCTCAAGCAGAATCCATCAGTGGGCGCCACCATACTCACTGCGAAAGCAGACAATGCAGTATGGCGGCTTAGTGAGATGCTTTTTCACGCCCCGGTTAAAGGACCCGGGATCATAATGCGAAGGAAACACGTGCGTTTGCAGTGAGTCCCACTTTTTGACTGCTCGACCCAGGAAGAAAGAATCAAACCGTTCGGTTCGAGAACGTATTTCTACGAATCTGTGCCGGTGAATTTCAAGGCCAGTACGTGTGTTTCAGTAGAGGAAGGGAGAAGGTGGGATCAATTGGAAGAGCTTTTCAGAGCACTCGCCATGGTAAAGGCGGTAGAGGACTGCCATAAAGGTTATATCTCTCCGCAACTGTAAAGACTCACGGGACTTGATGGAATCAGAACTGTTGATAATATGTACTGCTTGCCGCTGCAACCGGTCGAGAGCATCAATCAAATACTGTGCGGAAACATTATGTTTAGTTTAAAAGAATATATAACAAGGACTATTAAATAGATTTAAATATGTGAACATGTGAACTCACGTTCCTCTTTCTTCAGGTAGGCAATGATGTCCCACTTTTTTTATACATACTCACTAAGCTACCCCAATTGTCATTTAACCGCAATCAATATATAACAAGGACTATTAAATAGATCTAAATGTGTGAACATGTGAACTCACGTTCCTCTTTCTTCAGGTAGGCAATGATGTCCCACTTTTTTTATACATACTCACTAAGCTACCCCAATTGTCATTTAACCGCAATCAATATATAACAAGGACTATTAAATAGATCTAAATGTGTGAACATGTGAACTCACGTTCCTCTTTCTTCAGGTAGGCAATGATGTCCCACTTTTTTTATACATACTCACTAAGCTACCCCAATTGTCATTTAACCGCAATCAATATATAACAAGGACTATTAAATAGATCTAAATGTGTGAACATGTGAACTCACGTTCCTCTTTCTTCAGGTAGGCAATGATGTCCCACTTTTTTTATACATACTCACTAAGCTACCCCAATTGTCATTTAACCGCAATCAATATATAACAAGGACTATTAAATATATGTAAATGTGTGAACATGTGAACTCACGTTCCTCTTTCTTCAGGTAGGCAATGATGTCCCACTTTTTTTATACATACTCACTAAGCTACCCCAATTGTCATTTAACCGCAATCAATATATAACAAGGACTATTAAATAGATCTAAATGTGTGAACATGTGAACTCACGTTCCTCTTTCTTCAGGTAGGCAATGATATCCCACTTTTTTTATACATACTCACTAAGCTACCCCAATTGTCATTTATCCGCAATTTATTAGCAAATTCACAATGAGATCAAATTTAATTTTTTTCCACATAATTCATTATAAAAGACTTTTAAATGGGTAAGTTATTTTTGTAATCAAGCATTAAGTTTTACTCCAAAAATGGTTTAATTAAATAATCAGGTTAATAATGAATTCAGACAATCTTCTCATGCATTATTACGATGAAACAAGTGATTCAATTCTTTTAAACTTTCACAATGCCAAGTAATATTTGATATTTCAACTCGTCCACATTCGTCAGAATTACAGCTAGATTTTATTATTTTTATTATATATCACATTAAAAAACTTGTCTGTAGTAAGGGTGCATTTATAAAGTAGTTTCTTACTACTAAACTAACGATTTAGATAAATTAGGATTAATTTAGTATCTTTGTGTAGTTTCTATGAAACCTGTTAGAATCTTTTAAGTTATGATATTTCCAGGGATGTGGTTAAAATGAGCACATTATAAAATTTTGACCTTAATAACTAGATTTAAAGATCCATCAAAAATGTTAACTGTTTTAAAACATTCCAACCAGAGGCAAAAATGTAGTTACAGGTGGTGATTGAACTCACAAAACTCAGTGTTACTACTACTTTCGTACACTCAATTCAATTAATAGTAATTTTGATGTAAAATGGTGGATAAAATATCTTCGGTACCGTAAATAAAATTTGAGATTTTGTCTGTTTAATCTGTTGATTGTCGATTCAAATATTAAGCAACTAAGACATTAATTTAGTTTTTTTACTATTCCTCAAAACAAACGATCGTTCAAAAAACGATCTAATATTATTAATAATTCTCAGATACCTTAAATGAGTGAGTCATTTTCACTAGATAATGACCCACCTTTACACCTTTTCACCTTTAGGGTCATGGCAATGTGTTTATTAAGCACTTAGTACAAGAAAAAAAACAATGTATGAGGTCAGTTTAATTTTAATGAAAACGTATACATACAAATACATTGCAAATTAGTACAACATCCAAGATCAGTGCATAAAATCTAGCGAGTACAATTAACCAAATTTAATGTAGAACAATATTGTGCAACAAAACTTGCAAACTTGTTAGTTGAGCCTAATATTTCGATATCGGAACACATAACACATAAAGTAGACTCTAATCTATAAATATAATACACAACAGAGAAAGCATTGAAATAATCTATCAAGTTGTTCCGTGACCCGTCGACCTTGTCGCGCCCAAAGCACTTACGAACAATATATAAGCCAATCTTAAAATATGCAGTTCATCAGTTGTATATCATAATCTTAACAACATGTTCTCTAAAGTGAGTTACAAACAACTAGTAGAAATAGTATTTTTTATTTTGTTTAGTGTTTACAGAAAATTGAAAACGTCGTGTGTTGTAGATCGTTGGTCTGAGCGCAGTGTTGGCTGTGGCCGCAGCGGGCCTACTACCAGCGGCGCATTACTCTTCATCTGCTGCAGTCTCCTCACAGAGCATAGTCCGCCATGACGAGGCTAAACCCGTAGCCCACGTCCATGCCGCCCCCGTAGCCCATGTTGCTCATGTTCCCACGCCCGTGGTTTACGCTGCCCCTAGTCACTATGCTGCTGCCCCCGCCCATTATGCTCAAGTTGCTCATGCTGAAGAATACGTAATTATATTTATATTAATAACGATCATGTTTACAATTTAGTCTCCTCGTCGATATGGCTTATGAATTTTATATATATTTCAGGCTCACCCCAAATACGACTTCTCTTACTCCGTGGCTGACGGACACTCCGGTGACAATAAGTCTCAACAAGAGAGCCGTGATGGAGATGCTGTTCATGGTGAATACTCCCTAGTCGAAGCTGATGGTTCTGTGCGCCGCGTACAGTACACCGCTGACGACCACAATGGTTTCAACGCGGTTGTATCCAACTCTGCTCCCGCTCATGGTCATCATCAGGCTCCAGTTCTCCTCGCCCACCATTAAGTTTTAGTTCTGTTTTTAGTCAAACTGAGTAGATAATAAGTTTTTAAAGTTAGTTCTATTTAGTCGATGTGTGATGTAGTCAAATAAATAAGCATGACATTGTAAAAAATAAGAGTTGTTTTTGTTCATGAAATTTACCTTTTAACCCCCGACGCAAAAAGAGGGGTGTTATAAGTTTGACGTCGATGTTTGTCTGTCAATCCATGGCATCGTAGCTCTCAAACGGATGAACCGATTTTAATGCGGTTTTTTTCATCTGAAAGCTAGTTTCCTGGCAGTGGTTCTTAGCTATGTTTGGTTAATATCGGTCCAGCAGTGTATTATTAGGTATTTTTGGTGTATGATTACCCGATTAAGTGCTTCATGCGTGCCAGTATAAACGCTAAATGACAATTACTTCATTACTTCGACCTGATGCTGCGTAGAGATTTTATTTTTATTTTAATGTTATATATATGGTATTTGTTCGTACATCGTAGCATCATTTATTCTTCAACGGCTTAAATACTGAAATCACTCAACTGTGTCTATATTAACTTGAGTGATTTTTCTTTTTCCCAACTAGCCATGCTGATTAAAGTGACTTGGCTGTTTATTTGAAACTTAATTAATGTTAAAGTTAAATTGAATCTAAAGACATGGGGTGAAAACATATGTCAATAAGATGCCATGGAGTTGCACCAATTTATGTCTCGTCAGTCAGCAAATGCTTTTACTTTTTAACCGACTTCAAAAAAAGGAGGAGGTTTCTCAAATCGACCGTATATATATATATATATATATATATATATATATACACATTTATATTTTTTTATGTGTCTTCGCGGATAACTTCGTCGTTTATGAACCGATTTTGATGATTCTGTAATGCATAATTCTAGTTAAATAGTAATGATGGCACATCAAATATTTATAGTACTTAAATCGTCTATGTCTGTGAAATAACACGCATCATATTCCATTTGTGAAAATGAAAACTGTATTGTAAAAACGATTGTAGTTTTCATAAGCCTCGCCATAAAGTATGGCAACGATGGCACGGCAGACTTCTCGTCTATGTATTACGTGAACACCTCTTTATGTAGTGAATTTTATGAATAGCTGAATCATCTTTATTGCATAATATTCGGTTCGAAGACCGCATCTTGAGGTCACGGTGATATATCCATGACATTGAAAATAAAACGACGTTCGATTAAATTCAGATTATATTATTGATACTTCTGACCTCTCTAGTGGTACATTTAAAATGATTTATATTATATATTATATAAATCAATTATTAAATAGAACTTGATAAGAAAATAAAATCATCTTAACGTAAAATAATGAAAAAATAATGAAAAAATTACAGGATCAATTAAATTTAGAAGAGTTCGGTTACGCAATCAGTATAATGACCACTCTGCTTAAATTCTGCTCATGTTTTCCGTCAGACAAAGTAGAGAAACTATGCAATAAAAAATAATATATGTCCCTAACTAACAAACTGATCAGTTTGTTGTTCGTCTATCTGTCCGTCAAGACATTTTTTTCTCAGGAACACGAATACCTCCAGTATTAAGTTGAAAATTATAATATATCAAATACTCAGGTCTTACCGTCCCTAAGAGCTGTAAGAAAATCAAACTTCTTAGCCAACGCAATCAAAAGATACAGCCGTCTATGCTGCAAATTTTCGTCTTTCGCAAGGGAGTCAAAACCTACAGGATCCTTCCTGTGAACTTAGAATCTTCAAATTTGATACGAAGCAACGTCTTATAGCATAGATAAAGGAAAAATTACAAAAAGCATACATTTTTAGTTACATCATATAATATACCTAAAGGTTTGTACGGAACCCTCGGTGTGCGAGTCCGACTCGCATTTGGCCGGTTTTTTTGGGTAAGGATATATTTGATTCTTTAAAATTTTTTTGGTTAAAAAAATATAAACACATAAAATAATTTCTTTCTCATTGTTCATAAGATTACTGACATTTAATTTTTTTTCTTTATCATGACTATAGATAGAAGGTCACAAGGTAGTCTAGAAGGTTTAGCTGAGGTCATGGATCCAATCCGAATAAATGCATGAGATGTTTGATCTTAAGTGGAATCGGCCAATTACTTAATCAATGTTTTTTTTGTTGTTGTTGTATACTTTTATAAACATCATACTCAAACACTACAAGTTTGCAGTATATGATATTACGTATGAGTAACCAAAAACTTTTGTCTTAATTTTTTTATGTATGGGCCTGCCAAACCATACTCATTATGGATGTAGACAATGCTACAATGCACCATGGTGAACCATACCATGGCGGCCTAGCGATGCTTGTGGATCTTTAGGTCTCTAGTCATTTTAGATTGATCTGTGCGAGGGCAGTAGCGCCCCGGTCTAGCCAGCCCGTTGGTGTTGAAATCAGCGTGGCTCTACTATCTATTAAACTATTTATGATATAAGGGGCATATATCATATAAGCAGCCGCGACACCTGCTGGACAGTGACTATGGTCACCTATGAATACCTCTAACCCAGTTACATCTGCGTTGCCGGCCTTTCAAGTGGAATTGGGTTTTTTTTTGTTAACTTTAGAGGCAATTCGTTTCACAGAATCCTATCTATTTTTGCGACACAAAAGTTATTTTAAGAAGTGCACCGTAAATGTTAAATATTCAAGTCCAGCACTAAGCGCTATTCAGTGCGACGCGGACCGTCCGCGCGCGGGTCGTCCATCGCGAATGAATTCGTCGTTCAGCGCTGCGTAAACCGTACAATGGCGCTGTATAGGCTTTATACATTATACCATCCGTCGCGGACATCTGCGTTGCTCATCCACGTCGCACTGAATTGCGCCTTAGTTTCACCATTTATCATAAGAAGATGATCGAAGAAAGTATTTCTAAGTAGTCTATAACTTTTTTGTGTAAATTTACGAGTTTCCTTGTTCTTTAAATTGCAATTACTCAGAATATTTCACATCTAGTTCTACGTTACAACCCAGATAAATCTTAGGTATTAATTTCACTTACATACCTGTTGGATGTTTACAACACTGCCGTTCTTGTCTAAATAATTAAAATTAGCACAACTAATTAAATGTGCAGTGGCTACTTAATATTTTTTTTTTAACTTTTTGGCTATTTCGTTACTTCAGAAACAAAATGTTCGCATAACAAATTACTTCAGAAACTAGATATTTACAAAAACAAAAGGCGTTTGTTTCGCTTTCGTGACTGTAGCAAAACGGCGAAGTCATACATTTTTACTTAGATGTAGAGTTTATGATGTTAGGATTGTTAAAGTTAGTTAAACTTTTTAAAACTAATTTATAAAATGTTTATATGGTCCTGCCATAGTCGCAGACTCCGTTGATTAGTTTCCTTTGTGAGTATTTATTTCAAATACTCAACAGCTTTCTTTTAAATGAACATGACATATTACAAATTATAATTATTCTTAAGCCAATAATGGAGCTTCACGACATGTGTATAGGAACTAGACAGCATTAATAAAAATAAAGTTGAAAAAGTTAATAAGGTATACAAAAGTAAAGTCTTAGTAATAGGGTCCCGTTTTATCCTTTGCGTACGGAACCCTAACATCGGTGAATTTTTTTAAAATTATTTCAGTGTTCATCTCATTTATTACTTTATTACTACGAATTACTTTTTAAAATATATAAACTAAAATTGAAAACTTTAATTAAAATCTTCGACTAAATAAATGTAAATTTCTAAGTGATTGGTTTGATCCATTATTCAATGTTAATATTACATACACAATAAATAGTAGGTAGCTATTGTGAAAGTTTCCCAGTAATCTATGAAGTTGTTCTGTGACCCGTCGACCTTGTCGCGCCCAAAACGCGATCGCACAGTATATAAGGCAATCTTAACGTATGGAGTTCATCAGTTCTATCTCAGATAATCTAAACAACATGTTCTCCAAAGTGAGTTATTAAATAACAAAAAAAATGTATTTAGTATAGTGTTTAAATACCTAACTATAAATGTTTCGTATTTTAGATCGTAGCCGTAAGCGCAGTGTTGGCTGTAGCGGCAGCGGGCCTTCTACCAGCGGCGCATTACTCTCCATCTGCTGCAGTCTCCTCCCAGAGCATCGTGCGCCATGACGAAGCCCACCCTGTAGCCCACGTAGCTCACGTTGCTGCCGCCCCCGTAGCTCACGTCGCTCATGTCGCCGCTCCCGTTGCCTACGCCGCACCCACTCACTACGTTTCTGCCCCGGCTCACTACGCCTCTGCCCCCATTCACTACTCTGCTCCCGTAGCTCATGTTGAGGAATACGTAAGAGTCTCACTTTACCTACTATTTGTTTATATTTATGTTATTTAGAATAATTTAACTCATGTTTATTAACAGGCTCATCCCAAATACGACTTCTCTTACTCCGTGGCTGACGGACACTCTGGTGACAACAAGTCTCAGCACGAGAGCCGTGACGGAGATGCTGTTCACGGTGAATACTCACTGGTTGAGGCCGATGGTTCCGTACGTAATGTCAAGTACAGCGCTGACGACAAGAACGGATTCAACGCAGTTGTCTCCAACTCTGCTCCCGCTCACAGTCATGCTCATGCTGCTCCCGTCCTTCTCGCTCATCATTAAGTCTTATTATTAAAGAACTGGTCAAGTTTGGTCTAAAAACTGTTCCTGTAAATAAAATAATTATTTATTATTAGTAAACGAATCAACCAAATGCCTAATCTTTTATTTAAGTTAAATATAATAAATATTCAATTGCAGCACCAGTCTCACTAGTATACGGGAATTAGTTGAGATGATTTATTTTATTAACAAACTAGCTGAACCCCGCGGTTTTACCCGCGGTTATTGTTGTACCGCGAGTAATGCCGTGGGACAAACTTAGTCTAAAAACAAAATTGCCTAAGCTACTCCCTGGATCGTCAGTTACCTGCCAGTGAAAGTCCCGTCAAAATCGGTCCAGCTGTTCCGTTGTACCCGGAACAAATAGACAGACAGAAATTTTTAAACTACGTTTTTGGTACGGTTACTTTAATATTACAAACAGACACTTCAATTTTATTTATTTGTATAGATTATGCCCGTCTATCATATTTATAGATTCATAACTTTACTATAATACTACGGTACTAGTTACTCAGCAGATGTAAAAACAAGTATTACTTCTATCAGGCTGAAAATTAGGAAGTTATTTTGTTTTAGTGTAGTGCTTTATAATGTGGTTAGTATAAATACCTACTAACTACATTACGTTAGTCAAAAACAAGTTTGTTGGTTTAGGTTTATATAATTAAAGGCAAAAGCATTACGTGAACCTAAACGAAGGAACTTGTTGACTCTCAGACAAATCTAGGCATTTTACGGTCTTGTAAATAAATAAGTGAAGAATTAAATAAATATTTCGGACATCTAACACACAACGCTATCTAGTCTCAAGCTAAGCAGAGCTGGTGTTATAGGTACCAGACAACTGATACAAAAACATTTATACTTTTTTTTTGTAAATACATACATATTATACATAGAAAACACCCAAACTCCGAAACAAATATTTGTAGATCATACAAACAATTGGTTCGACCCGGGAATCGAACCCGAGACCTCATGATCAGCAGTCGCACACGCCAACCGCGAGACCAATGAGGCACTCAATTAAATGTACTAAGACATTTACCTGAGAGTCTGTAAGTTTCCCTTTTTCCTATTCTTTTTTATCTATGAGCTTGCCAAAATCACTATGATAAGTGATTTTGCTCATGCTTTCCATTAGGCGGAGTAGGCTCTGCATAAAGGAAAGCATGAGCAAAATCTGAGAGTGCTGATCACTAAACTCATTGTGAAAGAAGACAATTCAACATTGCAGAATGACGACTCACACTATGGCGGCCAATTGAAATGCTTCTGTATCATTGGGCCTCCGGTCTCGCACTCACCAATAAAACACGACAACACAAATCTTGGCCTTTTAGGTTGGTCTTCTGCGTAAGGGTAGAACCACCCCGGTGTATTCGTGCAATATAAAACAGTGGACTGTCTTATACACTTTCAGTAATTCGATGTTTCCTTGACTCTTTAGATCATTCATAACTTAAGATTAAAGTGTTATTAAAATAACAATACTACTACTTATATATAAAGCTCATTGAATAAACTTTCGATTGGTTGCTTTTGAATGAACAGCTAATGTCATGATTTTTAAAAATAACTTCAATATTTTTGTAAGCCTTTCTGAATTTCTTTTTTATTTCCGATTATCTAATAGGATTACATGCACCAATGTGGCAATAACACGTTGAATGAAATTTGAAAATTTGGTTGAATAAATTGCATTAATGTTTAAAAAGAAACTATAACAATATTTTTTAATAAAGAGAATATGTATAATAATTCATGAATAAAGTCAAGGATCAAATATTCGGCACGTTGTCATGGAGGACTGTCTAAAGACACGTCAGGCAAAATACAGAGTGGCTGAATATTGTTTAAGGCAAACTAAAAAATCCCAATTGACCCTGCCTCCCGACCCCGGTGGCCACTCCCTTTTTTACCCCCTTGGAAACCTTGACAAGCCGTCACCATAGCAGGGTTTGCGGCAATCCTCATAAAGCTGGCCTTCCCTCATATTCCCGCGGTGGCGCCACCGTCTGTGGGTGTAGGACCCCGGGGCCCGAGTACAGACCGCGCGTGAGTCTGCCAACTCCTAGAACTGCCAGTAAACCTAATTTCGCCACCTACTCCCATGTAGAACATGTGAAAACAGCCAAGAGTGAATGATGGCTGTCTCCTCTAGACGGTTCCTTTTAAGTTTTGCAATAGCTGACCGCGGAAAGTGGAAGGAAAGCTGCACCACATGACTCCTAGTGGAGTCCTGGATCTGGGTCTCAACCTCTACCAAGACACACCAGTTCCTTCCAGGTGCGGTGAAGGCAGGGGTAGCGAACAAAAGGTTGACTATCGATCGCACGTGCTGTCGTATGCACGTGTTGGTGTGTTGGTGGAGCCTCTGTTTAATAAATAGAGACCCATCGAGGCAGCCCACTCCTCTAACCCATTTATATTACATTTTTTAGATACGAAATGGAACTGCATTATAATTTTACTATGAAAAAAAAGGAAATGTGTTTTAAATTCATTTATTATAAATAATATGATATAGACTACATCCTAATTAGTATTTAGTACGACTAGACTTTAGTGATGTGCGAGAAGAACAGGAGTATGAGAAGCAGGGTGAGCAGGAGCAGAATTGGAGACCACTGCGTTGAAGCCATTGTGGTCGTCAGCGGTGTATTGCACGTGGCGCACAGAACCATCAGCCTCGACAAGAGAGTATTCGCCATGAACAGCATCTCCGTCACGGCTCTCGTGCTGGGACTTGTTGTCACCGGAATGTCCGTCAGCCACAGAGTAAGAGAAGTCATACTTGGGATGAGCCTGTACACAAAGACCACATTACTTAGATTGGTAGCCGAAATATTTGTACGATAGGTTCTGGTAGAAAAACGTGTGCATTTACTTACGTATTCTTCAGCATGAGCGATAGGGGAAGAATAGTGGATGGGACCAGCGCCATAGGCAACAGGAGCAGCAACATGAGCTACGTGAGCTACCGGGTGGGCTTCGTCATGGCGCAAGATGCTTTGCGAGGAAACTGCAGCAGACTGAGAGTAATGTGTTGCTGGCAGAAGACCCGCTGCAGCTACAGCTAACACTGCGCTTATGGCTACGATCTAAAATAAAACAACACATTTTAGTAAGTTACTTAAACACTATACATATTTTGAAAATCCTTTTTGGTTGTATTTTAATAATACATACATTACTCTACACATGTTTAAATTTAAAAAAAAATATCATATCGCTTTATTTTAAAATGTATATTTAAGCTTACTTTAGAGAACATATTGAAGTTTTAATAAAAAGTGCACAACTGATGCATTGTATGTGTAAATAGCCGCTTATATAGCTGTGGCAGGAGGCACTTGGGTATAGCAAGGTCGACAGGCCAAAGTTGCTTAAAAGTTTAAACTTACACGTTGGATGCAATACAATGACTAATCGGATTACCTATAGTAACTACGTCATCTGAGTCTATGTTATAGACTCAGACAGCCCTGAGGTATTTAAACAAGTTGATTTTAATATTATCAATTAGCTGAACCCCGGTACCCGCGGTTATTGTTGTACCGCGAGTAACGCCGCGCGACAAAGTTAGTCTAAAAAAAGTAGCCTAAGTTACTCCCTGGATCATCAGCTACCTGCCAGTGAAAGTCGCGTCAAAATCCGTCTAGCCGTTCCAGAGATTACCCGGAACAGACAGACAGACAGACAAAAAAATTTTTAACTACATTTTTGGTATATGTATCGTGTATATATACATATGCATTGATTAAAAAGGTGCTATTTTAATATTACAAACAGACACTCCAATTTTATTTATTTGTTTAGAAGAAAGTTGTCCTAGATATCTCAACGATGGTTTTAAAGTCTACACATTTAAAGTCAAAATTGAAACAATCTAGATAAGTTTATTTAGATTTAAAAAAATAATTTGATTGATTTGTTAGTATATCGGATAGTAATACTGACTGGTAAGGCGGAGTTCGTTGGGTCGATGCCCTCTCATGACAAACGATTGTGTGATCAGCATGGTTTTTGTTGTGTTCCTGGATGTAATTTATCTAAATTTTGATTTCCACTATAGATAATGTGTACTTGTACTAAACACATGTAATTAGATAGTGTGCATTAGTATCTTAAATTCTAAATTACTTAATGTATTCCACCGTTCGTATTCATTAAGTGGTTTACAAGAGATACCATTTCTATACTAACGTTGTTATAAGTACCTAACGTTGTAAGTATCTAAGTGGAAATTAGTTTTCTACTAAGCTTAAGTTTTTAGTAAGTTCGAAAACATAGTAAATAAATCAAAAAAAATATGAACATCAAATAATTTATTTAGAATAAATAAATATTAAGTTAAGTACATTTTCATAAAAACAAATGTTAACAAAACAACTATTATTGGCATTCATTCATAAGATTCTCTTACAACAAACTGCTTTGTATAATAAGATTAATGATGGTGTTTCTCTTCAACGTGTTTGGTGGTTTGTTTTACGTCAGCTGAGAATCTGTAACATGATAATATTTGATTAGTAAATCAAAAGAATCAGTTGATTAACCGTAAATACCGTAGAAAACTATTTTTCCATTTAGTGTTACGATTACCCAACATTTTTTAGTTATAATAAGAAGGAAAAGCATAATTGTTATGTTACTGTTACTAGTCTTAAGTAATCTATATAAAGAAAACATAATCTCCGAAATGTATGTATGCGCATAACTTCCGATCGGCTGCATAATATGAAGTAATTATTTTTTTAATGTGTTCGTTACTGTTGGGACAAAGTTTGTGTACAAGAAAAATTAAAAGTTTTTTTTTTATTTCATTGAACTGACTTTTTGTTCGCGACTGTACACTGTCTGTGGAAAGCTGAGTCAGGTATGTATATTTGGCGGCTCGAAGTTTATATAGCATTGGTAAAGTTACCGAACTTACTTATAGGAAGTGATTTGCATATATACATAAATAGAAAATTCAACTAAATGCAACAATTGTAGCGATCTCCTCAAAGCAACCGTAAACAGATAAAGAATACTCAAATATATACATTTATACATAACTATTCATATATGCGCATATCATGACAATGGTGAACAGAACAGGAAAAGCTGTTTAAAAATGTTGCTGTAAATATTACCCAGTATGTTTATCAGAACCGTATTCAACAGTACGAATAGATCCATCAGCTTCATGAAGGCTATATACTCCTTTTACAATATGGCCATCGCGAGACTCATGCTGGTACTTGTGGTCACCAGTGTGAGGGTCTTTAACTTCGTAGGCGAACTCATACTTAGCAGGTCCCTTAAAAAGAGATAGTTAATATAATAACATTATTATTATTAGTGGGTAAATGTAATCACTTATAATAAAACACTTACAGAGTGGTCAGAGAAGCCTTTTGGTGGAGGAGCAGGTACGTCATGACGGGAAATGTGCTGAGAAGAAATAGCATGCTCATGATGTTTATGGTCGTGTTCTTCAGAACCTTGATAGCCCACATACTGGGCAATTGGAACAACTTTAGCGGGAGCAGCTACCTTAATGACATGCTCTTCATGTTTTTGAACCACGGGAATGACCTTAGTATACAAAATATGCTTTTGTTCTTCGTGTTCATGTTTATTTTCATTGTGCTCTTCTTGTTTCTTTTCATGATAATGTTGTTTGTGTTCAACTTTGTGCTCTATCTTATGTTCAGCTTTGTGCTCGATGTGTTTTTTCTGTTCTACTTTATGTTCAATATGTCCATGATGTTCAGCTTTGTGCTCGACAGCTACGCGTTGCTTAATGGGGTGAGCGACTTTGTGCTCTACTTTATGTTCCACGTGTTCATGATGCTTATTGTCCTCATGCTCTATTTCTTCATGTTTATACTCTTCGTGCTTGTGTTCCTCATATGCATGTTCGTGATGATGGTCATGATGATTGTCGAAGCGAGTGATGCTTTGCGATGAATAAGCGTGCTCAGTGGCCTGGCAGGCGCCTATCAAGGCAATTAAAGCAATGACCTGTAAACGTAAGAATTAAATTGTTAGAAATATTAGGTACGTTTTAATAATCTAGCTAAAAATTGTAGAAGCTTCACAGTTGCACTTTTGTGCTAGAACTCTTACTTTTAAGAACATTTTAAAATACTCTTTAAGTTTAGTGACTCTGAAGTAACTTGGTGAACTGATGCTGATTTAAAAAATATTGTCCATTATATACTGTTTAATTCGTCAACCAAATGAGACAGTTTCATTGATAAGCCGGTTTTGTTTAAATTTGCTACAGAATAGGCTATTTAAGTATATGAAGGACAAGAACTTTCATATTGGTAATATTTTTGAGAATTCGTGATTTACGTTTCTCATATGTTGGTAGGGCACATTTTTCAGTAAATTCATTTCAATCGTTACCAAGCGCAAACTTAACCGGTTTAATATCGGTCAGTATGCACAATGTCAGACTGCGATTATACAATACTCGTTAAGGATTTTAAATCATTCCCAACAATTATTGTTATTTCATTAAAGGAACTGTATTGGAATTTACAACATACAATAATAACAAAAAAAAAATAGATTTCAAGAACTGGACCAAATTAAAATGGGACCACATGGGAAGCATAGGCTTTAAAAAAAACATTAATCACAATTGGATCCCGCAGTTGAAAGTTATTTGGAAAAAAATACAGTCGAATTGAGAGCCTACTCTTTTTTGAAGTCGGTTAAAAAAAAATGTGGGATGTTTTCTTGATTTTTCTTCGCATCAGCTGCCAATCCAAAAATGTGTATAATTCACATACCAACAGAATTTCTACCCATACGTAGAATTCTCATAATCCTATAAACTAGGAACTACTGCAATTTTTTGATATCTACAAATTCATAAACACTTCCTTGTTTGAAATTTACTGGGATATTCTCAAAACAACTAAAATGTTTATAAATGTTTAATTGAACACTATATTAATTAAAAACCTACTTTTGACCAATTAAATTGTGGTTTTTCAAAAGCTATCATCATTATTGTAGTCCTCTACTATGTCCAGCAGCAGGCCTCTCCCAAGGAACAACCGGTCTGGTGCAAGGTTGTGTTGTTGCAAGTTGTCGCACCGTATGGCCAAATGATGCCCAACACTCAAGGTCTCTCTAGAATACGTTTACTCCAGTGATTATCTGTTCTGCGACGTGTGACCTGCACATTGCCACTTCAACCCATTATCTTTCCGAGTCAATTTGGTTCTCTAACGGATTACTTCTTCCGAGTTTAGTTCTTCAAAGACATAAAACTAACTTTTTCTCCGAACATTGGTATCACAACCAAATATTGTATGTAAAACAGCTCAAAATGATTTTTAAAGACATTTTTATTGATCGTTATTTTAAGGTTAACAGCCATGCAGAATTATATTTAAATAAACTTGTATTAATAGTAATACAAGAACATTAAATTAAAAAGTCGTCTGCCTCGGCAGTGTACCGTCAGAGCACTTCCTCTGAGCAGTCACGATCACGGTCATGGGCAAAACTTTTCATGCGAACATCAGACGTATCATCGCTTAAGACTTACATTTACGAGTATGTCATCAACTGATCATCGATCTTCAACAACCCGTAATGTCCCTTTGCTGGGCTCGGGTCTCCTCTCAGGAGAGGGTTAAGGCCATATGTCCACACCCTGGCCGAGTGAGGGTTAGGGACTGACAAGACTACGTGTGACTACGTAATCTTCCCGTTGGATGTTTTTAAGCCGACCAAAGGCCTCTCCCTAAGCTTCACTACTGTTATCCTAGGATAACAACCGGATCCGACTGCTTAATGTGACCTCCGGATCACGGAGACGCTCATGTTATAATGCCACCAGCGGTCACCCATCCACGTACTGACTGCGTTGCTTACCCTCGGTGATTGTTTCTAATCATCGAATGTAACTGTGCTATGAGCGCCATCAATTGATAGTTAATCATATCAACATCTGGGAGAACCATGTTTCGATAGATAGGTGTTAATTTAATAGGAATAACACCATAGAATCACGAGTCGGTAGTTCACTCCACTGAGTGAGTCAAGTTACTGGTAGCCTGATTCCCTAATTCTAGGAGAATGTGCACTTTAAAAGTAAAAAATCATTTGTGTGTCTTGTTCATTGGGGAAGAAAGAAAATTACCAAAATGTAACCCGTCTGATTAGACGAGTGAAGTCATAGTAAAAATGATTACATTTTTTCCTTTTTTTATGCATGAAAATGACAAAGTGACTCTAATATGCCTGTTAGAAAGAATTGTTGTCACCATACTCTACGCGAATGCTGACGATGTAGCAATGCGGCATGGTGATTCACACTATGGTGGCCTATTGAGATGCTTCTGCGTCATTGGGCCTCCGGTCTCGCACTCACCAACGAAACACGACAGCACGAATGCTGTCATTTTTTGGATGACTTTCTGTGACAGGGTAGTATCGCCCCGGTCGAGCCGAACCGTTCATGCTGAAATCAGCGTGGCTCTACTACCTTAAATGCACACATTGTGTACTATTTTAATCTCAGTTGTAAAGATATATGTGTTTACTGGTTTTCTCTTGTTTGATGATGAGATGAGCTATAATATTATATTTTGGTGCCTTTCATAAATCAGCATACTTTTATATTAATGATAAAACTCTATATATATTTGAACTTCTAGCTCTTGTTTATCTAAGTGAACGATGATGGTCATGTTGTACCAGTTATATTAATTTGAAGTCTAATATTTATGGTTGGTCATTAAAAAAAAAACACCAACCTGTTGTATTTCTGCAAGAAACTAAAAACTTTAATGTGGCGTTTTTGAGTTGTGTACCTACGCATTCAAAAAAATACGCTATGAATATTAAGATAAGAACTAATAAAATACTGGCTGAACTAATTACTTTCAAATTCTTCCTTACTTATGTTGTTTTCAGATTGGAGAATGCTATGAGGGCATGCTTTAGTAGCTACATTTAAAATTTTAAAGGCGACTTAACCCTGTTGCTATGAAACATTATTTTCTACCGTAGTGTGTGTAGTGTGTATGTGCGTTGTGTATATTACGATTCTCAGTTTAATTTATATCAATAGGTTTTAGTTTCCTAAAAATTTAATGAAAAAAAGGAAAACATAACGTCAAGTTAAAAATATTATCAATTTGCATTTCAACAATTCTCGGTCGTTTCGTTTTGGCAGGCGTTCAGTAAATTGTCTCTTCTGTAGATTAAATTAAAAACCTACGTTTTAAATAAAATTTAAAAATAATGCAATATATATTATGGTTAAGTAATGTTCACAGAAATTAATAATGATATTTTTTTTGTTTGACCCAGCCAAAATGACTCTTCTCTGCCTGATGGAAAAAATATGCAGAATCCAAGAATGGTGGTCACCATACTGCGAATTCAGACAATGCAACAATGCAGCATGGTGACCCACACCATGGTGGGCTAGTGGTGCTACTGCATCATTTGGCCTCCGGTCTCGCACTCACAAACGAAACACCACAGCACGATCGCTGTCATTTCAGGTCGAGCCGGCCCGTTCGTGCTGAAAACAGCGTGGCTCTTCCACCTTATATTCATAATAAATCATAATAAAAATGGAACGACATTTTATTACAAGATATTCTTTTTTGCAAGTACCCGATTTGTTTAGAATAACAAACGAAAAGCATTCAAGTGCATTTAACTGGTGCTTCTCGCGTATAAGTAGGGATATAGTTTTCTGAAATCAAAACTGATACCAGTTCTAATGTTTGAATTCTTTATTTTATAATTTTTACAATGAGGATAATAATTAGTTCAATGACCTTATACTGTTTTTTAACCATTGATAATGCGTTGGAATATCATTCGTTGTAAATATAAAATAACAAATTTTAACAAAAAAAAGTACCGACTTCAAGAACTGAACCAAATTTAAATGACACCACACGGAAAACACCAACTTTCAAATAAAAAAGAATCATCAAAATCGGTTCTCCCACACGAAAGTTATGAGGTAACAAATATAAAAAAAAACCGTCGAATTGATAACCTCCTCCTTTTTTGAAGTCGGTTAAAAATATAACAAAAACATGAACTTTATGTAGGTACACTTTACAAGAAATTTCGTGAATTTCCAACATTAAAGTGAACAAATATTTTATAAAAATATTGTTGAAACATATTAAGATAAGTTTCTTCTAAGATAAGATTCTGATTTAATGCTGTCTTGGCACCATGTGAATGATATCATGCTTCAGATGAGTCTGCACACTGTGAAAAAAATGTAATATAAACGTCTTAAATATGAATAATACGGCGTTTTTGATAAAACTACTTAATAAATAATATAAGATAATACTACGAGGACCACATTGATTTTTGATCTCATTTGAAGGCCTGCATGATCTGCAAATATTTGTTTCGGTAGTTTAAAGATGGATGGCGTCTATAAAATCAGTGAAGGAAATACTTTGCGCCTATTTTTACCCGACTACGGCAAAACCAAAGGAGGGTTATGATTTTGACAGGCTATGTATGTATGTTCATTTGTTCCCATACAGATCCTTAGCTACTCATTAGAACTAGACAAATGAGGTGTCGTTAGAAGCGTCTTAATCGTCTGCTGGTTATAGGCTATAATTATGACATGACACTGAATCTAATGCGGCGCCCTCTAGCTGACGTAAAGTTCTGTTTAAAAAAATAAATTTGAGATAAATATGCCGTCATACAAAAGGGTACTTGTATATTTCAAAAATATATATATTACTAGCTGCCCCGGCAAACGTCGTTTTACCATTTTTTTTTAAGGATGGGTGACCCTTACCATTTAGGGGGATGAAAAATATAATAAATAGGCTGATTCTCAAACCTACTCAATATGCTCACAAAGTTTCATGGGAATCGGTCAAGCAGTTTCGGAGGAGTATGGCAACGAAAACTGTGACACGAGAATTTTATATATTAGATTAGCATTTTCTTGTAACTTTCGTTGTCCGTATTTATTCGATAATTGTAATATTTCAATGGTACCTATTTAAAATATGTATACTTTGCAAAGAAATTAATATTATAGAGGCACCAAAACAGTATTAAGTTTTAGAAGCCGTAGTCCATGTAGTAGTACCATAGTTTATAATACTTTAACAACACGTGACTACGTCTTTTGAAACTTATTTCATTCTTTTTAGCGTCGTTTTTTATCGTAGTTGGGTTTTAGTAATTATTTTTTTGTCCTATATGTTATGGTATCATTTTAGTTAAGCAGGCCCATATATTATGTTCTGAAATATGATCTCTCAGAGTATATACTGCTACTACTACTACCCGACGTATGATATATCAGATAATAATTAGTAGCTAGACAGATAAATAAAATTGGTGTGTCTGTTTGTAATATTAAAATAATAGCTTTTAAAAAAATGCATATGTATGTAAACACGATACATGTACCAAAATATATATTTTTTAAATTTTTGTCTGTCTGTTTGTTCTCTGTTTCTCTCTGTTTGTCTGTGTAATCTCTGGAACGGCTTTACCGATTTTGACGGGACTTTTGCAGGCAGCTGATGATCCAGGGAGTGACTTATGCTACTTTTTTACTTTTTTTTACTTTTTTTACTTTTAGACTAACTTTGCCCGCGACGTTACTCGCGGTACAACAATAACCGCGGGTAATACCGCGGGGTTCATATAAATATATAAAAATGAATCGCTAAAATGTGTGAACGCGCAGAACTTTCGATCGACTGCACCAAATTAAATAAGTATTTTTTAATGTGTTTGTATTGTTACCCTAAGGTTTGTGCACAATAAAAGTCAAAAGATAGTGGTGCGAAGTTCGCTGGGTCAGCTAGTATAAAATAAAAAATATTCTTTTTTATAAACAATGCCCAACATTGTTTTAACATTGATAATAATTAATAATGACAATTAATCCTTACTTACCGGCCGTGATTAACGCCACGGTGTTCAACAACTCTGTGACCAAGGCCTCCAGCGTGATGTCTTCTCATAGAGTCACGGCAAGCATGCTTCAAGTTGTGGGAACCAATCTCATGCGTGGAATGCCCTTCAAGTTGTCCAGACAAAACTAATGTCACTGCTACGGCCAAGACACAGTACACCTTGAATAAAGAAATTGTGAGGTTTGCTAACAGATATTTTAGTTGTTCTTCGACCAAAAATTAATCATAGGTTAACAACTGAAGTTAGTTTCATTCATTTGTTCATATTATGTTAAATTTATACTAAAATTTGAAGAGCCTAATTAGACGTAATTTAAAAGCCCGAAGTGAACTCTTCAATGTTTTTTTTTAGTACAGTGTACACCGTGATATACCTACACCGTTTTCTCTCTCAATAAGGGCAACAATTTAAATTGGCATTTATTTTTAATTCAAAAGAAACAGTTAAGACAACAAATAAAATTGAATCGATCGAATCGATTTTTCTTGGATGCTATTATCAGATCTTTCTGTTATTATCTCTGTTGTGTGTTTTGTCTTATTCTATGTTATTATCTGACATTGGGATATCTCCTTTCCTATAAAAAAAGAATCATCAAAATTGGTTCATAGCCGACAAAGTTATCCACGAACACACGTAAAAAAATGAATATATACGATCGAATTGAGAGAAAAGAAAAGAGATCCTTTTTTTAAGTCGGTTAAAAAGTAGGCTAATTTATTCATAAAAGCATGTATAAGACCTATTGGATTTAAGTTATAATGCAATTACCTTAAATCTCATTTTGGAACTTGTTAAAACTGATCCTTAAAACAAACTGATATGTAATATTTTAATTTTAGAACTACATTTGTATATATATAGCAGAATGATACATAAAAGACAATCAAGGTAGTATTGGTTTCACTAATTACATTTACAATATTTGCATTATATCCGGACAATAAAATGTCGGATTGATAAAATAAACAACATCCTACTACTTGTATTTAATGAGGAAACAATATTTATTATCTGTTACGGTAGGTTATTTGTTTCGAATTCAGTTAATCAATGTAAAAGTAATAGCATGATATAGTTTTTGTAGGGTTCCGTACCCAAAGTGTAACACGGGACCCTATCGTCTGTCACCGGGCTATATATATTGATCGGTGATAGTGAGGCAGTTGAAATTTTCAAATACAAATACTAAAAAAATACAGAATAACACAAATTTTAAATGGGGCTCCTATACGATAAACTTTTTTTTTTGCTCGATATTGATAATGGCAACAGGTAGACGCTTGAAATATTCAAATAATGTTTACATATAATATCTTACATAGTCTATAATATAAATAAATTAAAATAAAACAAATATTTAAGGGGGCTTTATTTTGCTCGTATTTGTTACTTAGATTGTGATACAGAACATTTCGTACGCAAGTTCGACTCCCACCTGACCGGTTTTTTTTTTCATAAATAAGTAAATGTTTACTCAACAGCATCGTCTTTGTCTTGTATGTATACGTTACCTTTGTGAGCGTACTATATTCCCAGGAACATAAAAGTTCTACTAATTTGTGTCGAGTATTGAGATTGGTATTATTAAAAAAAACTATTTATTTATAAATTTAATGCAGTTTTATTCATTAGCGGATTTAATATCCACGTACTTAATATAATTATATATTCTCTTACAGCCAGCCTTTAGTTCTAAAATATGTTGGTACAAAATGAGAAAATATATCGTGTCAATTTGAAAAAAAACTTAATAAAATAGTAATCGCCGCCTAAAAATTTCGACACCATATATAATAGCTAAAGCTTTGTACTCTTTCACATAGTTAATATGGTGTCTGGTAAAATAATTGTCATTACATTTAACTGAAATTCCAAAGTTTCAGATACGAATAAAACTGTTTATAAATATTGTAGATATCAACTTGATTTCAATTTACAACTCAAATATATTCTATTATTTATTTATTTGTTATTATTTTATTTATTCAGAACTGAAACAGTTTAATTTTCATCTTTCTTGAGTCGTCTCAAGCAAATCAATGAATGCCTTTAATTTACGTTTCATTTATATTTTTTCTATTTTCAACAAGCCTAAAATAGGATAAAATTAAGTCGGCTCCCGTTCTTGTACACTTAGACTTTGAGGGAGTTATATAAGAGGAAGGTTTGTACACGGATTTCTATGCGAAGCCGGAACGGGTCCGTTTTAAAATATAATAGCAATACGACTGTTAGCGCCATATACTATTTGATGATATTATTATAGTGTGTGATTTTCTGAAGAAATGATGACAAGTGTCTATTCCAGCTTATGGATACCTTCAACTCAAAACTTACAATGCACTGCTGTCCCTTGGTACTTCACAGTCCCACGGGAATCAGACAACGGTTTCATGTAAGGCAGTGGTGTCCACCGGTCGAGTAAAGAATAAAATGTGAAATTAAATCCATTTTTATTGAATGCTTAGTTTAATTTAATATAGTCATAAACATATACACATACATACATACATACACACAGGTAACATAAATTATAACAATCCATTCTCTTTAACAGTTAATGTTCAGAATTATTGATGGTGGTGGTGTTCCGGTACAGTATGTTTGGCGTGACCTTTGTAGTGCACTTCAGCGTTAAATCCACTTTTCTTATCAGCGTGGTATTTAACAATCCTGCTGGTGCCGTCGGGCTGGTCTAGGCCGTATTCGCCTTTCACGACATCTCCATCACGATGCTCGTGTTGGTACTTGTGGTCGTGAGTGTGGGGGTCCTTCACTTCGTATGCGAACTCGTATTTAGGATGACTCTGTTGGACACATAACATAGTTAACAAATATATTTTGGAAAGAACAATAACAATGAGATAGTAATAATGTCTTACATAGTATTCGACGTGTTTAGTTACGTGTTCTCCATGGTGTTGATGTAGGCTTTGAGCGGAGGCAGCGTGACCATAATGCGGTTCATGGTGATGCTCTTCGTGATGTTGCTTGTGTTGATCTTCGTGGTGTTCTTTGTGATGTTCTTCTTGATGAGCTACAGGGTGTTTCTGTTCATGACTTTGGTGTAGCACGATACTCTGCGATGAGTAAGCGTGGCCGTGATCGTGTTGATCTTGGGGCCGTGCGCCCACTACGGCAATGACGACCGCTACTAGGAATACCTGTATGGAGTTAATTCAATAATTAATTATCAAATATATTCAATAACAATTACACATCGGGGTACAAGTCCTTGATACGCATAATCATCATCATCAGCTTATCGTTTTCCTCAAGTAACGCCAGCTGTCCCGCTGTTGTACAGTTCCTATCCATATGCTGTTAGTCACTTTTTTTAAAACGTCAGTCCGTCAGTCAGTCCTTGCAGGGCGCCCTGCGCTACGTCTGCCTTATTGCGATGTCCACTCGAAAACATGTCATCTCCATCGACTATCAGTCCTTATTCATTTAATCTCACACAGTCATTTAATCTAAACACATATAATTCTCTATGAAAAGAATTCATTATAAATCGTACACACACAAATATAGAAATCTAATTTTATTCCGTAATTTTTTGCCAAAAAAGTCGATATCAATGTTCAAATTACGCTAACTACCTTTGACATCATGTTTATCGAAGTTGTTAACAAGTGAGAAATTAAAGCTTAACTGATAACAGTAAGCTTATCAATTACCTTTATATACGTAAACGAGACAGCTTCTTAACCAAGTCATACGCTTTTCGTCAACATCAAAATGGTATTGAGGAACCCGTTTTACCTGTTTAACCTTGTACGGTTTCGATTAAAACTAAAGAATTTGACTTTCTTTTCGCAAACTATATCAAGTCCTTAAATCTTAAATAGGATTATTGTGTAGTTCTATGATGTAGTAGAGCCACGTTGATTTCAGCACGAACGGGCCGGCTCAACCGGGGCGGTACTACCCTGACTCAGAAAACAAATGTAATCTGACAGCGTTTGTACTGTCCTGTTTTTTTATTGTTTTTAATACATGTACATTTACAGAAAAAATGATGAAAACTGCACCAGGAAGACTTTACAGGGTCTAACTGTTTCAATGGTGAGTGCGAGAACTGAGGTCCAATGATACAGAAGCATCACTAGGCCGCCATGGTGTGGGTCACCATGCTGCATTATTGCATTGTCTGCACATGTGTGTGTTGATCTTGATTTCTGGATTTGCTCTTGAATTCTGCTTATGCTATCCATCGGGCAGAGTAGAGTCATAAAGGCAGGGCCATACATAAAAAAAATGTGATGATGAAAATACTAGGGTGGTCTGAAAAGTATCCGACCACAACGTGAAAATAGCAGCACTTGTTAATAAAAACTAGTGAATGTAGTTTCGCGTCTTTGCATTTGCATTATGCAGTGCTAGTAGAAGTGTGTAGAGTTAGAAGGAGACAAAATAGAAAAAAATAATCTTATATCATTGTTAGGTCAGAAATTTATCAAACTACACGTTATGTTTTTAGGTTAGCAAGCTGAGTAAACTAAAGTTACTGTAACTTCCTTCCCCAAGTTAATGCATAAACGGGCTTTGATCTTCCCAATCATCGATTATGTGATGTTTGCTATCTCGACCTGAATGCAGATCTTCTCAATAAACTTGACCGGCTTCTCAACAACTGCATTCGGATCATCTTCAATCTGCCCAAGTACAACCTATCTGTCATGGTACCTATACGTCGGCACAGTAGCATGCGGGCCCTGACTACGCTTCATTCCCTGCTTAATAAAATCCTTTAGATTCCACTTATCTACTTCGCAGCTTAAAAACTACTTGACAAGGCGCCGTAGATTAACAACAACAAATAACTTTACTTATGCGTCTTTTCGTATTCATATCGTTAAACTTCAGATAAAAAATAGCATAGGTACTCGTCATTTATAGTTAACAGTTGCTCTGCGTATTAAATTGGCATTTTTCAACTACAATACCTCATGAACACTATTTGGCATATTTTGTAGTTTTATTAGTAAATCTGTTCTCCTCCTGTGAAATTATCTTTAACATTATGGGCAAAACATCAACACGTTGAACAATGTAAAACCAGTACCTATCTAGCACTATTTTTATTAGATTCACTAATTAAATGTATCAAAACTAGTACAACTTTGTACTTTAATGTTCAACAGTAATTGTTAACGGCATGCAAGCAAATATTACATAGAGTAACGTGTAATTTATTGGAATGTGCTATTCATGTGTAGTAACTGAATCGTGGATAATCTAACTGCCACTATAATTAACTACGTACCACGAAATCATTGTTACCTTCGCTCTCCCTTTTCAAGCAAATTAAAAATATGAACACAAAAATACATTGTAACATTTACTTCATATAAAGTATAGTATGTTTTCGTCATAGTAATATTCTGAAATACTACATTTACTTATCTATTTAAATAAATTGATTTTGTCCTAAATATTGTTACTACTATAATAACCATATAGCTCTTTATGTGATGCAACGGCATGAAGTTTGTATTTAGTACAGTACATTACTTTTTTCGCACATAGATTATTGCAACTTCGTCTGCCTCTACTACCTAAAATTTAGCTAAAACGGTAAACGTATCAAAAATATAGTATTGATTGATTTCGTTACACCCAGTCTGAGATATTTCCATTGTACACAAAGACGATTAGGAAAGCAAGCAAAATGTGCAGGAACAATATTAATGCAAAGAGAAGGAAAAATTGAAACAACCTCTATCTACCCCTTTCTACAATACGGCACAGTAGACCATCCTCTTTAAGAAGAGATCTCTATCTAGCAGTGGACTACGAAGGCTTTTGATGGTGAGTTATTATAGTCCATTGATCGCACCGTCGCACGTACGGCAAGCCGCCACAAAATCAAATGGCTCGCCTGCGGCATACACCCACAAGCAAGTATAATTTTTCCGTTAATTATTATACTCATATTTCACAACAATAACCACAATTTGTTTGCGGGTGCAACGACACTATCAAAACGAATGGACGATGTACACAAACGTGCTTTAAAATACTTTAGTACTGTCTATTACAGACAAAAAAACTGTAAACATAGGAACATTCACAATTTTTTTTTCTTAATATCCCGTTACATCTATATACATCGTTATTCATTCTTATTATTTCATTCATAATTATTATTTCTATGTAAATGTAAAGAGCATCATGGAAACAGTTATGTGGTATCCCTATAACGATTTAGTAGTGATGTTGATGAGGTATAATGTGGTGAATGCTGTGTTTCACATCAGCGTGGAAGCTGAAACAAAGGAATATTTTATTTATTTTCAATACTTCGAGTTCATTAAAAACATTATAATGTAACATAGGCTAATGTTACTATATTCCTAAACAGTTATTAGTTATTTGAGTTAAGCTCACCCGCTGTGATGATCGCCATGGTACTCTACATGTCTAACGGAGCCGTCAGGCTTGTGCAACGAGTAGTGTCCCTTGACGACATCGCCGTCGCGATGTTCGTGCTGAGACTTGTGATCACCGGTGTGTGAGTCCTCTATCTTGTACTCAAACTCGTACTTAGGGTGAGTCTGCAACAATCATATTCGGTTACTGAAACGGTTTCAAGACCATATATTATAATTATTGTTCTACAGATACTAACGTAATAATGGTAAAAGGTTTAAAAAATGGTACATTACTAAGTTTCAAAAGCCGTAGTTCATGTAGTGTAAGGTACCATAGTCTATAACACTTTAACAATGCGTGACTACGGCTTTTAAAACTTGTTTCATGCTTTTTCAGCTTCGTTTTTTGTCGTAGTTGGGTTTAAGTTTTCACTTTTTTTTATTTAAAATGTTTTGGTGCCTCTATAATATTAATTTCTTTGCAAAGTATATTTTAAATAGGTACCATAGAAATATCACAACACGGACAAAGTCACAAGATAAGGCTGATAATATACATTTATTTGATATGTACAAGTAACGCCCTTTCGTATGATACCAAACATGGCATATTTCTCTCAATTTTATTTTTTAAAACAGTACTTTACGTCGGCTAGAGGGCGCCACATTAGATTAAGTGACGCGTCATATAGCCTATAACCAGCAGACAATCATGACGCTTCTGACGACATCTCATTTGTCCAATTCTAATGAGTAGTTAAGGAGCTATGAGGGAACAAATGAACATACATACATACATACATACATACATAACCTGTCAAAATCATAACCCTCCTTTGGCTTTGCCGTAGTCGGGTAAAAAATAATCTTGCATTTCAATGACAGTATTGAATCAATCATATTAAAATAATATATAGACTTTCTTCAGTTTTAAGTAGAGATATTTATGGTCATATTGAAAACGGCTGTAAATAAGTATTAGTAGCCCTTAAATATTAGTCTATAAATATATAAATGAATCGCCGAAATGTATGTACGCGCAAAATTTCCAATCGGCTGCACCAAATTAAATAATTATTTTTTCTATGTATTCGTTATTATCAGGACAAGCCGTATAAGAAAAAATAAAAGATAACGGGAAAAGTCATTTTTTTTGTCCGCAACGGGAAGCTGAGATAGATATAATACGGCGGTACGAAGTTCGCCGGGTCAACTAGTTTAGAATAAAATGGGAAAAATGGATAGTAAAAATTCAATTACATATTATGTTACAACCACTCTTTAGAAAATTACGTTGAATTTTCAAATCGAAGGAAATGGGTGCTACATTTCCTTTGATTTGAAAACAATGTCGTAGGTGAGCTATTTCGAAAGCAGTCAATGCCATTTGCCAAAAAAAAAAAATCTCACAGTAATATAACAATATCGAGTAAACGATATAACGAACGAATATGGTTAGATTACGCGAAACTTGATCACAAACCATGGCTTAAAAAAATCTCCCAGTAAATAGGACCTAAATTTCGTTTCACAGAAGTTTTCAGGACTCACTTATGATATTTGAAATAAAATAACCAGTAAGTATAACAATTTATTTCTAAACTTAATCAAGTACCGAACTAATCAACAATCAGATTTAGAGCTATATAGGGCTTAATATCACAGAATCAGTGGTGATGGTGGTGTTCGGGAACAATGTGTTTTGCGTGGCCCTCGTACTTCACGTCAGCGTTGAACCTATAACACAAAGTTATATTAAACTCTAAAAACAGTATATTAGAAACTCTTATGCTCCTACTATTGTTGACTTCAAAACTGGATACTCTACTGTTTGTATCAAACAAACAAATCATCATGAGTGCACTATTGTACTAGTTTTGTCTATGTTCCACAATATAAACATTTTGAATTGAAGTGCTAATTCATTAATATCAAAACCATTGATTACTAAAAATAATAATAATAAATAATAAATAAAAAATAAATATTTCGGACATCTAAACACACAACGCCATCTAGTCCCAAGATAAGCAGAGCTTGTGTTATGGGGTACTAGACAACTGATACAAATACATATATACCTTTTTTTTTGTAAATACATACATATTATAGATAGAACACACCCTAACTCCGAAACAAATATTTGTAGATCATACAAACATTTGGTCCGACCCGGGAATCGAACCCGAGAAAATTCTGCTCACCCAGTCTTCTCGTCAGCGTGGTACTTGACGATCCTGACGGTGCCGTCGGGCTGATGCAGGCTGTACTCGCCCTTCACGACGTCTCCGTCGCGGTGTTCGTGCTGCTGCTTGAAGTCATGAGTGTGGGGGTCCTTGATCTCATACGCGAACTCGTACTTGGGGTGCGCCTGTAGTAAGACATTTTGTTAATTAGTCATCAAAAATATGACGTATTTATTTTTATGGAAAACTAAATACGTCATATTTTTATTAGCAAATCCGATTAACATACATAATAGTCGACATGGTGTTCCTCGTGATGTTCTTCGTGTTTCTTAAGATGATTGTCTTGGCCGCTGACAATAGCGATAACAGCTGCTAAGAACAGAATCTGTAGAAATAAAATATTACGTTAGCCTACGAAATAACTGATTATGTTTTTGATTAAAGAATATAAGCTTTAACGTTCGTTTATTTTTAAGAATTTTACAATGTGTTAGGGCTCTATTAGCATATATTCAATAGAGAATTTACGCAAAAATGATTTAACTGACAAATCAGAACAAATAAAATATAATCTAAAGGTTATGTGATTTTACTTTAATAAGAATATTTTTGCTTAATAAATATGTTTTATTCGTACCTTAGTGAACATTTTGTATGTTATTCTTGTTGTTAATTATTCGGCTAAAGAAATCAAACTGATAATTTAAGAATGCAAGTATAGATCTTTTATATCGTTTTCATTAAGTACTCGTATTTTTCTGTAATACTTGCAGGCACATAACCTGTTTGTTATGCACGAAATGAGATATTACCAACCTTGGCACAGACTAGTGCTTTTACTCTAAATATTTCAATTTTGATTTTTAATTATGTAACAACAATTAAATTTTGTAATACTTGCAATCCTATGAATGTGGTGTAGTGTAATCGTATTCCTCTTCGTGCTTTGCAAATGAAAAAAAAACACAAAAGCGAAAAGGTTTTATTTTTTTCAAAATTTCACTAATGACTCTAGTTGTGCGGTTCCAAAATATATTTTATGGAGGAGAAACGGAAAGAAACTGCATAAATTTATAAATTTACTCGGTCTAGCAACAGTATACTAAAGTGAAGCAAAGGGCAAATAGCATATTAAATTTTCTAGATATTGTAATGGTTTTATCGGTGGTAAAGTAATGTTAGATAGCCTTCCTTGATAAAAGGGCTCTCCACCTCTTACAAAATAAAGCAAATTACACCAGTATTCTTTAAGAATAATGTTTTAAATCAAATAAACTCTTAAACTTTAAACATATTAGGTTTTTAAATAATGAAAATTGGCATCGATGGTTTATTATCATCAAAATATAAATGCAAAAAAGAGAGGTACTTTTTTGCTTGAAAGTGAGTCTATTGGTCATCTTTATCATTAATTAATGAGTATGAAATATAGATGTTGGCTAATTCTCATACCTATCCGATATGCACACAAAATTTCATAAAAATCAGTCCAGCCGTTTCGGAGGAGTTTGGCAATAAACACCGCGACACGAGAATATTATATTTTAGACTAGCTGACCCACGCAACCTCGTTTGCGTCTCTTATTGCCCGTGATGATGATATATAGTTTATAGCTTTCCTCGATAAATTTACTATCCAATACTGAAAGATTTTTTCAAATCGGTTAAGTGGTTTCTGAGATTAGCACGTTCAAACAAACAAATAAACTCTTCAGCTTTATATATAGTATAGATAGATATTAAATAAAACAAACTCTTCGAATTTCTATTGTTTTTATGTTTTATGGTCTACTCGATTTGTAGCTATACCAATATGTTTCGTTCACTCTAATAAGCAACTTTAATAAAATCAGTGATAGTGGCAAATGTTATGGGGAGAAGTAGGGAATATATATCTGTTAAAATAGTCATAAATAAAAGAGATAATGTCACAGAATAGGAATCCACAATTACAAGATCCTTTTATGGTCTATTACTTATATGGTTGATTACATTTTAATAATTATTTCTTTTTACCTACAACTCGAGTTCCTGCAAACAAAATCTAACAAAAAACAACAAGTGGACCTGTTGTATAGATCATCGCATTTATAAAGATGTTTTCTTTACTCGTAAAATATCACGTTTAAACGTGTTTCTGCCAACAGTTTATCTGTTTTATTAGGTTATTATTTGTATAGTCAATTCGCTTAGATACAGACACCTTGATCGCGCGTGCCTCAAGCCGCCACAAAATCAAAGGGTTTCACCTGCGGCGTACACCCACAGGCAAGTATGATAGGTCAGTTTACGCCGAATTAATATATTCGTATTTCACATTAATAACCACAAGTGTGCACCACCACTATCTAAACGAATGGGCTATACTCTAACATTCAAACCTATAAAACTATGGGCGTAACAATTGTTATCCTAAACAATAACTATAAAGAACATAAGTAATTGTAGGTGTAAGGATTTATTTTATTTTTTAAAATATCTTAACAATATGACTATTTCCTGATTTAAACACGCTGTATCCCTAATACAATTCAGTAGTGATGATGATGAGGCACGATGTGATGAGTGCTGTGTTTCACATTAGCGTGGAAGCTGAAACCGAAATATATTTTATTTTATTTTTAAGACTTTAAATATATAAAAGTTATTAAAATCCTTGGTGATTTCTATTAACTTCTAAATAATTAATAGTATGTGTAAACTTACCCGCTGTGATGATCGCCGTGGTACTCTACATGTCTGACGGAGCCGTCAGGCTCGTGCAACGAGTAGTGTCCCTTGACGACATCGCCATCGCGATGTTCGTGCTGAGACTTGTGATCACCGGTGTGTGAGTCCTCTACCTTGTACTCAAACTCGTACTTAGGATGAGTCTGCAACAATAATGTATTTTGTGATTATTGAAACAATTTCAAGACGATAAATGTTATCACTATTCCTTAGATATGTACTAACGTAATAGTCATGATGGTCGTGCCCGTGATGCACTGGCTCGTGATGTCCGTCGTATTTGTGGATGTATTGTGAGGAGTGACCGTGACCCACAGTCACAGCTACAGCTATATAAAGGACGCACAGCACCTATAAAACAATGAAATAATTGAAACTTTAACATTATTAATTTTAATAAACATGTTACTTTGACTTGCACTGCTCAAATTCAAAAATAGATTACTTTTTTGCGTCTACATTATTTAAATCACGATATGCTACAACGAAGGGTCGCAGGATATACATAAATTGTTTATTACACATTTAATAATAATCGTATATAAGTAAATCCATAAATAATAAAGAAAATCCAAAAATACTATGTGATTTGGTGATTAAATCAAACAGTTTGAATCGATTAGTTTTAATCTTTTGGATGCTATTTCATAAGTTACCTTGAAAAACATTTTGTTTTCCCTTTTGTAAACCTACGCAAGCTAATGTCACTAAGTCTATGAGTGAACTGATACATAAATCTAAATTTCAAGTGTTTTTATATGTGTAGTTTAGTGGCGGGTGTCAAGGTATTTTGATTTCACTGTAATTACCAAATTGGTCAGTAATTGTTTCACTCTTTAAGTCAGTTCCTTACCGTTTCTAAAGTAAGGGTAATTTATATAACCCAACCTTCAACATCGAATAGTTTAAAAAGGTTTTGTTTTAAGACGTTTTCCTAGAGCCGATAACACGCCTGCGATCGTTTATATTACTGCCTATTAAGATTTTTTTATCGTTGGTAAAAAAAGTTCTTTATAAAATGTGCTGAGAGTAAGGAATACCTATTTGTTAATATTCCTTGTTTTTGATAAAAAATATAGATAATCAAAGACAATGGTTTGGTTTTTCTTTTATAAAGAAAGAGGTTTCTAAATTTAATAAAATAAACATCCTTAAAATTATTTTAAGACTAGCTGTTGCCTGCGGTTCCGCCCGCTTATATATTGATTATCTTGGCAAATAGTACTGTGTTGTTTGGTACTCTGATGTATAAGCAGTAATATTGCATTGTAAAGTTTAATTCAAATCCGTTTAGTATTTTTAGCGTGAAGAAGTAACAAACATTTACACTCACAAACTTTAGCCTTTATATATTAGTATGATAATAAAAAATGAGTTAGGTACGATTACACTTATAATTCAGTTTTTGGTTTTCTCGAGGTCTGTTATTATAAGATACTAGCTGCCCCGGCAAACGTCGTTTTGCCATAATTTTTTTTTAAGGATGGGTGACCCTTACCATTTAGGGGGATGAAAAATAGATGTTGGCCGATTCTCAGACCTACTCAATATGCTCACAAAGTTTCATGAGAATCGGTCAAGCCGTTTCGGAGGAGTATGGCAACGAAAACTGTGACACGAGAATTTTATATATTAGATTGTTATGTTACTGAAGTTTAAATAATCGTTATTATTATTTCACGACATGAATTTGTGATATATGCATAAATTACTAAAATTCAGAGGTGTACTACTATACTATACAAGATATTTAACTAGCCTCAAGTAAAACCGTTCTGTATTGAGAGTACAGATGAGGTATTTATACCATCAAAAGCTACTTATACTCGTAGTAGCTTAAGTAATACAATTTACATAATAATTGTTTAAATAGAGTATAAAAAAGTTTTTGAAGGAGTTAATACTATTATAGAAATACATTTTTTCTTATCCATATAATTTATACTCTCAATTGTGGGCACTTGATGGAACTTGTTGTAATACATTCTAGAAATAAACTCACTTGTACTTATTCTACTATTTTAATTAAATTTACACCTGGCCGGTATTGCCTTATGGCATTCTCAAGTGAGTTTATTTCTAGAATGTATATCTTATCTATCTTTTAACACACCAGACACTACCCTGCACTTTCTCCTAATCTTAATTTTCTCTTTATGCCATGGTTGCCTGTAAGAGATTTTCTTCGAGCAATAAGGCCGCCACTTTGAGTCCATATAATAAACTTCTGGGGTACAATAAAGATATTAATAAAGTGTTAACCTTCTTCCTAACTCATTACCAATTCCGGACGTGAGCCACTGATAGAAATTTGGTGACCACTGCTGTTTAGATCACTGGTAACTTAACAATACCCGCCCTTGCCCATGACTGAAAAAAGTAAATCCTGTTTTGTTTTTTTTTTCTATTTTAAAAGACAGGTCCTACCCTAGGAATGCGTCTGTGTTACGGTTGAATTTATAAATATACACTTTTTTTTTTTTTTTTTTTTTAACGTGTGGAAACCCCCTCGGGCCGTCACCCCGCCGGGGTTTGCGGCGGAGCGGTGTGTCGGAATCGAACCGACTAAAACCACACGGTGTGCCACTCTGCGCCTGAGACGGGAGGGATCCGGGAACTGCTGTTATTAACACATCCGGACCCCTCCCAGCGCCTGCCCGCACTGAAGCGGGCACCGTCTGCTGTTAAAAAACTCTCAATTTAGGCGACGTACGGCACACGCGTGACGTCGCCCCCTCGCGGGTGACCACTAAAGCGGATGGAGGGGAAAACCCGTCCCCACCATCCGCGGCCACACTCAGGGCGGCATGAGGCGCTGGTATGCGCGCCTCCGCCGCCCGGTTCGCCGGCGGCGGATCGGGTCCGAGTGGATATCATCCTCCCGGGCCTTCTCCGCCGCCTCCTTCTGCGAAATTACGTCTTCGCAGAAGGCTGCGACCGCGGTAAAACTGCTGTCGCTACCGACCATGGAGCGAACGACGGCCGGTAGCGAGAGATCTCCTCCGATGACTGCAGTGAGGGCCCGACGCTGCGACGTCCATGCGGGGCAGATCGCCAGCGTGTGCTGGGCCGAGTCCTCACTGCAGTCGCAGTGGTGGCAGGCGGGACTCAGTTCCCTCCTGGCGACCGAGTGCAGGTACTTTCCGAAGCATCCGTGTCCGGAAAGAACCTGCGTCAGTCGGAAGGAAAGGGTCCCGTGCTGCCGCCCTGCCCACTCGAGGATGACCGGCTGGAGAGCCTCCACGGCGGCAAAGCCAGCGCGTGGAGTCTCCAGCCGGAACGACCAGCGAGCCATCGTGGCTCGACGGGCGGCTTCACGCCACTCGCGTACCTCTTCGGGCGGAGGGCGAATGCCTCTCTCCGCCCGGAATTCAGCCACCCGTCGATAAACTTCGGCGAGCACTTCCGCCTCCAAATCCCACGGAGGTGTTCCGGCCAAGGCGCACGCCGCCTCGGTGGACACCGTGCGGTATCCGCGGATGGCTCTGACCGCCAATACCCTCTGAGGCCGCCAGAGGCGGGCCTTATTGAGGGCAGTCAGAGCCGCCACCCACACCGGTGCCCCATACAGCGCCATCGACCGGACCACCCCCGTGTAGAGGAGTCGCGTTGCGACGCTGGCTCCACCCAAGTTGGGCAAAAGTCGACCAAGGGCAGAGGCAGCGTCGACCAGCTTCGGACCAAGCTGTCGGAAGTGCTCGTCGAAGAGCCACCTACCGTCGAGGATCAGGCCCAGATACCTCATCTGGGCCCGAACCGGTACGAGGACCGAGTTGACCACTATGGAGGCGCCGGGGGGCGGCCCACGACGGGGCCCATGAAATAACAGGGCCTCCGTCTTGTCCAGGGCCACCCGTAAGCCCAGCGCCTCGATGCGCCCGACCACCAGAGAGACACCAATGGTGGCCAGGCGCGCCGCCTCCTGGAAGTTCGCCCCCCGGGCCGTGACCAATGTGTCATCGGCGTAACAAATTACGCCCAGCCCGGGGGGGAGACGACCTCGTAGGACCCAGTCGTATCCCACGTTCCACAGGAGTGGTCCAAGGACAGACCCCTGCGGAACGCCGCACGACATGGGTCGCCGTCTCAAGGCGCCCTCTCGATCCTCGTACACGACGGTACGCTCCTCCAAATAGTCTGCCACTAGCCGCCTCAGGTACTCTGGCACCCCGTGGTATTGGAGTGCTTCCCTGATGCAGCTGAATGGCAGACTATTGAAGGCGTTGGCGATGTCCAGAGACACCGCCAACACCACGCCGCCACAGCTCACTGCCTCTTCGGTCACGGCCCTAAGGCGCATCACGGCATCGACCGTCGAACGCCCCTCTCGGAATCCGAATTGGGCGTCCGACAGGTCGGGCCCCACCTCGCAGAGGTGCCGGACGATGCGGGCAGAGAGTATCCTCTCAAACAACTTGCCCGCCTCGTCCAGCAACACGATGGGCCTATAGGCCGCGACCGAATCGGCAGGCCGTCCCGGTTTCCTCAATAGGACCAGCTTCCCGCATTTCCAGCACTCAGGGAAGCGTCCGGACGCCAGGCTAGCGTCCAACACCTCCCTGAGGCGGTCCGACATATGGTCGAGGGCTCGGGCCAGAACTCGGGCTGGAACCCCGTCCGGCCCGGGGGCGGTGTTTTTGGAACGAATCCGCAGAACAGCCGCCCCAACCTCCGATTCCCTAACGGGCGGCACGTCGTCCTCTCGACCCCCGTCGTCTCTGACCGCATAGGCCATCGACGGGGGTGTGTGCTCCGCCCGCTGCGGGAAAAGTCCCTCGACCACTTCCTGCAGGAAGCTGGGCTGGAGAGTCTCGGTAAGGGGGGGGCCCGCCGTGCGGAGCTTCTGTCGCACCGCGCGATATGGGCGACCCCAGGGGTCACGGTCGAGACTCTCCAGCATCTCCTTTTTCTTCACCTCTTTGGCGCGGCAAATGGCCAGCTTCAGAGTTTTCCGCGCTTCGCGGTACTCCTCATGAAGCTGGTCCCCGCCACCGTCTCCGCGGTGACGTCGCCGGCTGCGGGTGTAAGACCTCCGGGCACGAGTACAAGCCGCACGGAGGTCCGCCAACTCCTGGGACCACCAGTAGACCTCCTTCCGAGGAGGCCGACGACCCTGGACGCGGGGCATGGCCGTATCACAAATCTGCGTAATCGCATCGCGAAAACGGCCAGCCCCCACGTCCACGTCGACCTGCTCGGTCGGGGCCTGCGGAGACAGCCAAGATTGGACAATGGCCGCCTCCTCTAGTAGGTCCCTGTCGAGCTTGGCGACAGCCCACCGCGGAAAGCGGGATGTATGCCGCGCCGTGTGACCCCTACTGGGGCCCTGGGACCGGGAGAGCTCAAATCGGATATAGAGATGATCCGAGAGCGTCTCGACCTCTTCCAGGACACACCAGTTCCTTACTCGTGCGGCGACAGCAGGGGTAGCGAACGAAAGGTCCACTATCGACCCCCCCTGCCGTCGCACGCACGTGTTGGTGGCGCCTCTATTCAGCAAACAGAGGCCCACCGACGCCGCCCACTCCTCTACGGCTTCGCCCTTGGCGTCCGTCCCGGGGGACCCCCACGCAATGGACTTTGCGTTGAAGTCCCCCAGCACGAGGACGTGCCCAGACGCTAAACGCCGCATCGAGGTCTCCAAGCTGTTAAGAAAGACCTCGAAGTCGCTCAAACTCCGGTTGGGGGAGAAGTAAACACCGTAAACGGTGATCCCCCCCCACTCGGCGGCAACATATCCAGAGCCCTTGTCCCTAAGCGACAAGGGCGGGGAATGAGCCGCCCCGGAGCCGATGACTGCCACGGAGCCGTCCCAGTCACCCATCCAGTTTGGACGGGGAGGAACGTAATAGGGCTCCGCGACTACGGCAACACCGATCGACCACTGCGCCATGGTTTGCAGGAAGAGATCCTGCGCCGCGGCGCAGTGGTTCAGGTTCGTCTGGACCAGGAGGCTGGAGACTTGATCCATTACTGGATCGTCGTCTCTACAGCCTCCTCCATGGGCGTCGACGCGGACGCAATTGCTACGCCGGAGGCAGCCTGGGACGACTGGCTATCCCCCGACGTCTGCCGAGAAGCGCGGGAAGGCTTGCAGCCCCCCTGCCCCATCTGGTGATTGGCGGGCTTATTGCCCGCCGCACACACGGGGCAGTGAGGGGCAGCTGAGCATTCCGCCGCCTTGTGCCCCGGTCGACCACAGCGGAAACACAATCCGCTGCAGTCAAAGCAGCTTTGACACTTGGCACGTGTGTGGCCCGCCGACAGACATTTGAAACACCTCATCGGCCTCGCCGCCAGGACTGTTATCCTGGCGCTTACGAAGCCGATGAGCAGCCTGCCGGCATCACCCAGCACTTTGGCTGCCGTCACTGGGCAGCTGAGCCACACCGCACCAAGGCCCCCTGGACCGGGGCGGATGGTGCCGACCCTGATGCTTTCCGCGGTGCAGTTCGTCTTCTCCCGAACCGCAGCGCGGACATCCTCGGCCGTCACGGAATCGTCCAGGCCTGATATGCGCAGTTCTGCGCACTTCACAGGCCTGGCGATCCCGACACCATCCGTGGCTGCGAAAATGCCCCGCAGCTTCTCGGCAAATGCGTCCGCTGTCTTGGCGCCTTCAGCCCCGGGGAACTCGAGTACTCGAGCTCCCGTCTGGGCGAGGCGCAGCTTGACTCCTGCCGTCCCAAAATCAGCGGCGAGACTATCCCGGGCCTTTTTGAAGACGGCCGCATAGGATAGTCCACCGCTTGCCGCCTCCGGCGACACGGTGACAACTACAGCCGCGGTTTTAGGCGGCTGCAACTTCCGCGGCTTTTTCTTTTGAACCGCTGTCACCGGTGCCGACGGCGGGGCAGAGGCCGCCTTTTGGGCAGCCTTCTTTGCCCGCTTTCGGGACTTCTTTGACCCCCCGACTACCTGCCAACCCTCATTGGAGGGGGCAGAAGTAGAGGGGCCAGGTGCAGTCGTTGGAGTGGGGAGTGGAGGAAACTCCGCTCCAGCCCTTGTCGCCATCTTTGGCCTCGGTTTTGAGGCAGCCGCCTTGGGCTTAGCCCCCTGTTGCGGCTTGTGGGCCGCTGCAGGAGCCGGGCCCGACGTCGCCGAGGCATAAGTCACCCGACCACCCATCACAGGGAGCGGGGTTGGCGCCGAGGCGACCTTAGGCCTCGGGGCCGCGAGCGGCGGCCGCAGGATGGGGGCCGGAGGCAGCCTCGCCTCTAGGCCGGCCAGTCTACCGTCCACTAAGTTCCCCACCGCCGTGAGGATCTGCTGCACGAGGGCGTCAGATACCCCAGGGACAGTGGGGACCGGCTGCACTGCAGACGGGGTCAACCGTGACGTGGACGGGGCCGGTCGCGACGCCGACGGGGCTGGCCGCGGTGCCGATGGGGCCGGCCGCGACGCAGACGGAGCCGGTGCCGCTCGCTCCGGGCGCTCCGCCCGAAATTCAGCAAACTGAGCACTAAGCTCAGCCACCTGCCCCGTCAATGCGTCGTTAGCCGCCTGGAGGCGAGCCACGTCCCCTATCAGTGACTCGACGACTCCACCCAGTGCGGAGGAAGAGTCCTTAAGGGCCCTTACAAAAGTGCCCTTAAGGTTCACAGACTTGGCGGCTACCTTATTAATTATGGCAACCGCCGCCTGTGCCCTCTCCTGCAGGGAAGCCGGTGTTTGGGGCACTGAAACCCCATCCCCCGGCTCCCCGATCTGCAGAAGGAGACCAGAGATCTCCTCCTCCGCAAGGATCTCGCCGTCCGCCCTTGCTCGCCTATACGATTCCGCCTTGCTAAAGGCGGAACCTGACGGGACCGACACCGGCGTGCGCAAGCGACCCCTATGGCTGCTCGCGATTTTAGGGGGCAACATTTCTCCAGTGTCGCTGTCCCCGTCTTTGGAGCGTACGCGTTTGCGATTTTCGCTCGCGTTCAGGTCCATGGGCTCCAATGCATCGGCATTGGAGCTACCACCCGCACCATCCGATGAGTGGCTGGACCTTGAACGCGTACGCTCCGAGGTTCTTCGGCTCCCAGCAGTCCGACTGACTACTGGGAGCCCCGCCAAAATAGGCGTCCCGGACGCGGACTCCTCCTCGGTAGACGAGTCGTCCGCCCTCCGGAACTGCCCCTTGGCGTTCCTCCTTCCCTTCCTCTTATTCGACTTCGCCATATCAATTATCACTTTATCGTCATGTCCATTATCGTTGCCAGTTTTCGTTTGAGTTTGGGTTTGGTTTTTGGTTTTTTCTACTATGTGCTCCATACAAGTCCCACGAGTATGGGGGAAATAAAAGGTCCGTCCGGGCGGAGGCCCCTGCACCCGGATAAGCCTATATACTGTGGAGGTCGGCCGGTATCCACAGGTTTTAACGACTTGACTGTCGGGTGTTATAGACTATCCTTGTCATGGGCCGGCCAATTAAGGCAAGCCCTCCGGTCAACAGGTTCTCAACGTACCCTCCTGGAGCCACCAGTCAGGTCGCTGCTGAGCCCCTGTTGGTTACGGAACGCGACAGGGTGGCTAACCCTGTCTCACCGACGGTGGCACTAGTGCCTGCCAGCCCCTGCGCGGGCAGTGGGCCGACCCGTCCTTCGATCCCTGACACCGTCTCTTCCCATGTCCCCTCTGCAAAACAGAGGGGTACTGGGAGCGACGGCGAGCCCTGAAAAGGGCTGTTAGGGATTCCCTCGCCAGCCTGGAATTCGGCTGTGTTTCCCTTAGTCGCCTCTTACGACACCCACGGGATGAGATGGGGTGGGGCTATTCTATGCCGGCCCCACACGGCGGTTATAAATATACACTAGCTGAACCCCGCGGTGTTACCCGCGGTTAATGTTGTACCGCGAGTAACGCCGCGGGACAAAGTTAGTCTAAAAAAAGTAGCCTAAGTTACTCCCCGGATCATCAGCAACCTGCCAGTGAAAGTCCCGTCAAAATCCGTCCAGCCATTCCAGAGACTACCCGGAACAAACAGACAGACAGACAGACAGACAGACAAAAATTTTTTTTACTACATTTTTGGTATATGTATCGTGTATACATACATATGCATTAAGTAAAAAGCGGTTATTTTAATATTACAAACAGACACTCCAATTTTATTTATTTGTGTAGATGTATAGATTATACATTAAAGGGACATAAAAACACCCAGACTCAGAATAACAGTTGGTGAATCACAAAGTATTGTACCATATGGGGCTTGAACCCACAACATAGTACAGTAGAAAGCGGTGAGATGGCTGTTTAATTCACTACGATATGTGTATAGTCTAATTAAATCCAATATAGTTATTTTATTTGGCCAATTAGTAGGCGCTCATAGCTCAGTTGCACTCGGTGATTAGAAACAATCACCGGGAGTAAACAACGACGGCATGGTCAGTACCTAGATGGGTGACCGCTAGTAGCATCTTACCATGAGCGTCTCCGTGATTCGGAGGTCACGTTAATTAGTTGCTCCCGGCTGTTATCGTATTATAACAGTCGTGAAGCTTAGTTGAAGGCCTTGGGGAAGGCTTAGAAACATCCAACGGCAAGATGACGTAGCCACAACGTTATGTTCTCCCCAGTCTCCAACCCGCACTCGGCCAGCGTGGAGACGCATGGCCTTAACCTACTCTTGAGAGGAGACCCTCTCTTGAGAGGAGACCCTCTCTTGAGGCGAGACCCACAGCAGTGAAACGTTATGGGTTGATGATGATAGTAATTTTTGGACCGAAGTTTTTTTCTGCAAAAGAACACATTCAAGGTATTCAAAATAAAGTATATTTTAAGTATAAAGGTTTATTTACTAACGTAATCAAGTTCCTAACCAATCAACAATCAGATTTAGGGCAAAATATATTAGAAAGTCTAAAAATAAATAACATGGGTTTTACTGCGGTGTAAGAAATTGCCTTGTAATTATTATTGTGATTGCCTGTAAGAGCGATAAAATCGCCATTTGTGCCTACTAGTTTCAAGTTGCCGTTGTAATTATTTACTTCATAGAAAGTTGAGTACTATCTAACGTGGTGATCCTAAATAACAGTAATTCACAAAGGATGTTAAGGAAAACCTTGGTAGAGACCAAGGTTTTTCTTAACATCCATTTTCTTTATCCCAGGATTAAAGGATCTCTTTCCAATAGTGATCATCCAACAATTAGCACACTGTCATTTTCTGACATTCACTTCAAATAAATTACGAGTATAACTAGTGCTATTATCTTTTTATAGTACAAACTGAATTCGCTTCGCTCAGATAGCTAAAATTAATCTACGAATTTAATGCAATTATCAGTAAGAGGTAGAGTGATTCAAGAGGAAAGTTTATATGTGTAATATATTCCACATATAAATTTTGCTCTTGAATCTAAGCATGTAAAAAAAAAAAGAATTTTGAACACATCCGTGCAACCCCAGGCGAGGTTGCTAGTAAATAATAGAATGAAATAAAAAAAACTTTTACAAATCTAAACATTTATTACTTATTTTTAATTATTTAACAACTATCATGTATATGGGCCGTTAATGATTTAGGCACAATGCATCTCAAATACATTTTAGTAGTGATGATGATGAGGCACGATGTGGTGAGTGCTGTGTTTCACATCAGCGTGGAAGCTGAAACAAAAGGATTTTTTATTTTATTTTCAATTGTTGAAGTATATTAAATATATATTTCAATATATGTTATTGGTTAATGTTATTATATTTCTAAATAAGTAATAGTTAAATGGAACTACATAACTCACCCACTATGGTGATCACCATGGTACTCAACGTGTCTGACGGAGCCGTCAGACTCGTGCAACGAGTAGTGTCCCTTGACGACATCGCCGTCGCGATGTTCGTGCTGCGACTTGTGATCACCGGTGTGTGAGTCCTCTACCTTGTACTCAAACTCGTACTTGGGATGAGTCTGCGACAATCACGTAAAGTTATTGAAACGGTTGCAAAACCATAGGCAGAATTATTCTTATTTCAAAGACATGTACTAACGTAATAGTCATGATGGTCGTGCCCGTGATGTACTGGTTCATGATGTCCGTCGTATTTGTGGATGTACTGCGAGGAGTGACCGTGACCCACGGTTACTGCGACAGCCAAAGATAAGATACACAGCACCTATAAAAATTCAAATTTGTGTAAAAATACAAAACTTATAAACAATGTAGTGAATCCTAAGTCGCTTTATTTTAGTCTCTCATATCGATGTTAGTCAGTTACCTTGAAAACCATTTTGTTCTCTTTATTTTTCGAATCCGTTCAAGTGTATGTCACTAAGTCTATGAGTGAACTGATACATAAATCTAAACTTCAGGTGTTTTATATAGTTTAGTGGCGGGTGTCAAGGTATTTGATTTCACTATAATTACTGTATTGGTTAGTAATTGTTACTCTAAATTAGTGTTGCGCATGTGAAATTCCTTGCCGTTACTTTAATGCTGTAGATAATTCCTTAAAAACCTTCAGAATCGACTTCGACTTTAGAAGATGCATATAATAAACAATTCACATCAATTTAATGTGTAGTAGATATATACTAAACTACAGAAAACATTTATAAATACAAAAGTCAAAAAAAATCTCCACCTCTGATAGTAGATTGACCATTGCTGTAAGAGATGGGAATGCGATCTGATTGCATAAATGTGGAATAGGGCTGCCACGAGGGGATTGGGGGCTGAAATATTTTCCCCCAGGATAGGGCTTGATAAAGCAGGTCGCCAGACGTCGGTAGTCTGGGTGATTTTTAGTGAAAATACCACATATTCGTCCCCATCAACGAAAAAATAGACATCATGTAGTAGTAAAATAATAATATAAATTAAATAAAATAATAAAATAAAATAAAATACGAGAAACGTAGTACTTACTTATAATGACATCTACTTACATGTCACAAAATTGAGTACACAATATTATTTATTTTAGGTCAAAAAAGGTACACGCTCTTTGTATATAAGGCAGAGGTGACAACTTGTTTGAAATTATGTGTGTATTATAAAGAACACAAGATTTAAATTAAACAATTGAAGCCTGTTTTACTGGTTTTAATTGGTTCCGATTCAGTATTCCGAATCCTACTTCCTACTAATATTATAAATGCGAAAGTTTGTAAGGATGGATGGATGTTTGGATGGATGTTTGTTACTCTTTCACTTAAAAACCACTGAACGGATTGAAACTTTACAGTAATATAGCTTTTATATCAGAATAACACATAGGCTACTATTTGCCGCGATAACCGACATATACGCGGGCGGAGCCGCGGGCAACAACTAGTATATTATAAATGCAAAAGTTTGTAAGGATATGTGAGTGTTGTTACTCTTTCACGCAAAAACTACTGAACGGATTTGGATAAAACTTTAGAGTAATAAAGCTTATACATCAGAATAACACATAGCCTACTATTTGCCGCGACAACCGCATACACGCGGGCGGAGCCGTGGGCAACAGCTAGTCTTAAGTATGAATGAATGATTTCTTAACGGAAGGTCGTTTCCCATCTATATCGTATCTATCGCGTGTCTTAATTTCTATTTTTAGCACGCTTTTTAACCGACTTCACTTAGTTCCACAACAAAACAAACAAAGTTGTTTGTGACCGACTTTTGTGAACTTTTTTTTTTGCCTCGTGGTCGACTATCGATATATAAATTGTCTTTGCTATCCTCTTTGCTCTCTACGGTTAGCTGGAAGATAACACATGTTTGGGTTAAGCTCGCCTTTGTACGTCTTATTTCCTTAAATATAAAATGTTTATCCATTTGTGTACAATAAAGAATAAATAGTAATCGTAATAAATTATTTTTAATAATTTTATTAAAACCATTGCTCGAATGTTAACGAACTCAAGAAGAATACAATCACATTTTAGGGATTACTTTGAGCAGAAGATTTACTTTTAAGAACAATAATATTTCAGGCACCTGACACAACGTCATCTAGTCCCAAACTAAACAGAGCTTTTTCTATGGGTACCAGATAAGTTGTCTGAAACAACTTACGTAAATACATATATACTTCTTTGTAAAAATATACATATTGTACATAAAAAAACACTCAAATTCTGAAACAAATATTTGCAGATCATACGAATATTTGTTCAGACTCAAGAATCGAACGGGTTACACTTTAAATGTTTAATATATTTTTAATAATTTACGTTGATATAGTACTTCAGAGTGGTAGTTTTGTAGGAAACTGTTTTAATACGACACCATTAAATACATCAGAAGCCAGGCGTATTGCCGGCTAGCGGCAGTATTAGCTTAACACTCAACTGGAAATTGTATCTAGATAAAATAAAGTATTTGCTATATTTGTTTTTCGATGAGCTTTTCTTATGATAAGAAGATTTTATATGTCTAAGTTTTCCAGGTCCTAGTATTTATCACACACTATTGATGTATCAAATAAAAGATGTCGTAAATTATAACTTTTAATTTACAAACATAGTCAAGGTTTGACCAATCAAAAATCAGACGTAGGATTAAATAGGGTTTAATATCACAGAATCAGTGGTGGTGGTGGTGGTGATGTTCGGGAACAATGTGTTTGGCGTGGCCCTCGTACTTCACGTCAGCGTGATATCTGTAAAGTCAATGCGCAATAAACGCTTTATTGCATATCAAAAATAGTACGAACACCCATACTAAATAATAAACAGATTTAATTTCCTTCTGCTTTAAGAGATTACAAACAAGGTTACAAATGACTAAAAAATAATTCTACTCACCCAGTCTTTTTGTCAGCATGGTACTTGACGATCCTGACGGTGCCATCGGGCTGATGCAGACTGTACTCGCCCTTCACGACGTCTCCGTCGCGGTGTTCGTGCTGCTTCTTGAAGTCGTGAGTGTATGGTTCCTTGATCTCATACAAGAACTCGTACTTGGGGTGGGCCTGGAGCGAAACATTTTTGTTAATACTCATTTATTTATATGAAGAACTAAATACGTCATATTTTTATTAAAACTCAGATTAACATACATAATAGTCGACGTGGTGTTTCTCTTGATGTTCTTCGTGTTTCTTATGATGACTGTCTTGTGCGCTGACTAAAGCGATCACAGTTGCGACGAAAATAATCTGTAGATATAAAGACTTATGTTAATATATATCTATACTAATATATAAAGCTGAATACTTCGTTTGTTGTTTTTGTTTGTTTGTTTGTTTGAATGCGCTAATCTCAGGAACCGCTGGTCCGAGAAATTATTTTAGTGTTGGATAGTACACTTATCGAGTAAGGCTATATTATATCATCACGCTAAGACCAATAGGAGCGGAGGGAGAATATTTCAAAAGCGGGTTAAATTGTCAGCCTACGGGCAATAGGAGACGCAAACTAGGTTGCGTAGATCAGCTAGTTAGGGATACAAATTAAATTCGTGTCTATATTTATCTTTCTTTACGTCCTAGTGTGTATTTAATAACTTAAGAATGTTTTGCTTTTGGACAGGCCTATGTCCAGCAATGGGCCGATGATGATAATGTTTTTTTTTTTTTTTTTAAATTAATGGTTAATTATAATTGTTTGATTTTCTCAAATTAAAATGAGTTGTAGATTATTGTGCGTAAGGTTCGTTGTTGATTATTCGGCTAATAAAGGGTAACTGATAATAAGGGAAATGCAAGTATAGATTTTATTTATCGATTTGACTGTTTGAAAAAGTTACGAGTACTTCACTCGTAAGTTTTTTTTTTGCAATACTTTAAATTAAGGTATAACCTGTTTGTTATGTACGAAATGAGAAGAATTATCGACCTCGGCACAGATAGGTACTTTTACTTCACATATCTCAATTCAGCTTTGCTTCATTAAGTACTTTGTTACTATTAAGTTTAAAATTACATGAATTCATTCAGCTTAATATTAACCCATTCTGTATTCCTTTTTTTTTCATTAATAAGAGCCAGAACTTTCCAATTTCAATTAAACATGGTGAAAAATTTTTTGCACAAAAGTATGTAAGAAAAAGCGTGCGATGTATGATTTATGCTCAATCAGAAAATTTTGAATTTGGAAAGAGATAATTTACATGATGCACAAATAGTTGCCTTGTGTTAAAGAATTACATTGTTTAGTTTACTCGATCTAAAATATAAATTTAGTCTCTAAATGTAGAAAATACAACACAATATTGCAATATAATGACAGATTGGTCAGTTGATGTCTTTTTCACTCTATCCGTTAATTTTCAGACACCTAATCTTGTTTTGTATTTATGTTTCCCTAAAAAAGATTACCTACATACCCAAATAGGGTAAATATTCGGAAGGCTGTCAGCAATGAAAAAACATCTAAAATACATTGTACTGGTGTAACATTGAGTACACAATACATCTATATATATGTCGGAGAACGAGTAGTTTTCTTAAGTTTTAATTTGAATTCGTGTTTATTTCAATCGATTATTCGAAACGTCAAACTGTGCATCGAGGAACATGGCAGTTTGGGTGGAATCTGTGGACGGTGTATGTAAAGGAAGAAACTGATTATTTGTTATTAACGATGTGATTACGTCTTAGTTTACTTACAGCTTGATTTAATAATGTCGTTTTAGTTTTAGTCGATTCTGTAAGCAATATTAAATTAAATGTTACTAAAATGTGTGCGGGTAACACCGAATATAGTGGTAGGTGTCACCACTAGTTAAAGCGAGCAGCCGGTATAAAAGAGAGCGGCCGCACAAGTTGCGGGACTACTAACTTATTGGCTCTTCAACTAACTACCCACCGTTTCGTATTGAAGTAAAATAGAATCAACAGATCAGTTTAGTTTGAGCATTGTACCAGGAAGGACAAGCTGTAAATAAGCTAAGTAAATAGGTTTCTTAATTATTGTAATTGACTATTAAACGTTGTAACTAATAAGTTAAGATGTAACTTTCAAAAGAGTGGCCATGAGTTTCTTTGCCAGTTTCTTCTCATAAGGCTCTACGCATTTGGAAACTGGAGGTTATGGATTACCCATGTCGGAGTCACAGTGTGGATGCGATCGGTCGAAGCGGTTTTTAAGAAATGGTGACGTCAGTTTCGCCGACGTCACTTGCATATTTTGTCAAGTGGCACTCAGGATTTAAAGCAATAGAAATCGCTCTTAATCAAGTCTAGTCTAGTCTAGTAATCAATCTTCATTATTACACACGTTGGTAGGTAGGGTTTATTTGCACAGCCAAAGACAATATAGAATTCCAATAGTTTATTGAATCAATGAAGCTACAGTTAAAATCATAGATCGGCACAACACTGTCAAAGTGAATTAGGTGAGAACACTAAAATCCACTGAACGTCCGTGACGACCCATAACCTCCAGTTTCCAAATGCGTAGAGCCTTATGAGAAGAAACTGGCAAAGAAACTCATGGCCACTCTTTTGAAAGTTACATCTTAACTTATTAGTTACAACGTTTAATAGTCAATTACAATAATTAAGAAACCTATTTACTTATTTACAGCTTGTCCTTCCTGGTACAATGCTCGAACTAAACTGATCTGTTGATTCTATTTTACTTCAATACGAAACGGTGGGTAGTTAGTTGAAGAGCCAATAAGTTAGTAGTCCCGCAACTTGTGCGGCCGCTCTCTTTTATACCGGCTGCTCGCTTTAACTAGTGGTGACACCTACCACTATATTCGGTGTTACCCGCACACATTTTAGTAACATTTAATTTAATATTGCTTACAGAATCGACTAAAACTAAAACGACATTATTAAATCAAGCTGTAAGTAAACTAAGACGTAATCACATCGTTAATAACAAATAATCAGTTTCTTCCTTTACATACACCGTCCACAGATTCCACCCAAACTGCCATGTTCCTCGATGCACAGTTTGACGTTTCGAATAATCGATTGAAATAAACACGAATTCAAATTAAAACTTAAGAAAACTACTCGTTCTCCGACACGGCCGTCCTGATGCATCACACGTCCTCGTGTGAGTCATCTGTAAACAAAGAAAAAAAGCAACCACAGTAGCTCAATTTATTCACTCGGTATTGCCTCGCCAACAGGCATTCTGATGGACTTACACGTCTACGTGTTTGTTAACTGAGGAAACATCTGGACAGTGAATCCATCCTCTCGGCTATTCCTGACCAAGTTAAAGATTCAAAGAGACCAATTTCAAAGATAACAAATTATTTTGCCTTTATGATTTTAATATTTAAATAAGATCAGTTCTATTCACTTGAGATATCACGATAAGGTTCTGTTCTAATAGTGCTCATTTATGTCTCTACTAGCATAATTACATAAATCTTAGTACAAACAATAATGATTGTTAACCCAGGTTCAGCACCTCTGTTTAAATCGCCAGTAACAGCGTTAAGACGTTTTGACTTAGTCGCTTAACCAGCAACTTCATATAACCACTTAACCAGCGGCTTTTTGCTCAACTCTTAGCCAGAGATCGAGATCTTTTTATTGTCACTTAACCAGCGACTAACATTCGCATAGCCAGATGCGCACCGCGCACTCTCTACAGATAAGTACTGCACGAGCTACGGCTACAAATGACCAGCGAGACCTAAGCAGGTTGTGAAACCAGGCTACCAACACTACATCACTTGTAATTAAATAACTTTGTTTATTAATTAAAATAAACTGAAAGAGTGTAATCCTATCTCTATCAACAATTAACAATGGTCTGGTTAAACGTCACAAAATACATTCCAAATAATTGTTTACGAAAAAAATAAAGACTTCGATTAATTTAATAAACTATTCAAGGATCATTGTTCATCGGACAAATGAATAGGGACTTCACTAGTGGGTATCTGACGGTCTGTATTCACTTTGATTACTGCGAGTGTAGATGATCAATGGTTGGTAGAAAATATGTGTGGGTAGAAAATATGTGTGGTCAGCAAATTCGCGGTCTCCCTCTAGTATATCGGCGACCACGTAAAGACCTTTATACTGTGGGTTTAATTTAATTTGATTGCGATCCTCGTTTTATAAGAGAACGTAGGCATCAATAGAAACGACCTTATTATTTTTAAGAACTTTTCAAAAATTACAAGTGAAAAGCCTAATGCAAGCAGATTTTCATTCTTTTCCTTAAATAATTATGTCGGTTGAAATACAGTAAACGTGTACCTACTACAGGAAATACTATTCAGTGCATTTTTTCGACCCGGATATCTTGACAGAATTTCGTCTTTCTTGTTTTATTAAAAAGACAACTCCCTTACCAGGAACAAACATCCTATGTCACGGGGGATCTCACAAACGGACATAAAGATCACCCAGACTCAGAGCAACAATTCGTGAACCACACAATACTATGTTACAATAAGGGCGGGCGTTACCTACCCTCAATAATATTACTGCACTATATTGTCGTTGGCCCAGAAATTTATCTGACAGAATTTGTCTTATTAAAGAGCATTTGAAACAAAATGAAAACTTCTCACCAAATCTTTCTTGGAGCTGAACTAGAGCTGGTTGGATGGAGCTGACATTCACTGGTTACTCGGTTTGTAAATCGTTTGCCTTGGCATTTATATTGGAACTGCATCTATGACACCACACTTGAATAAGGTTCAAGTATTCGTCTTCTGCGCTTTGGTTTCCTTCAACTGTCAGGCGAGGTAGTATCTGAAATCTCAGATTATGTGTTAGCAATATTGTCACGACTAAAATTGTCCTAATCTTTACTGAATTACGTAAACATGATTTTGCCACAGCTTTGACAGCGCTTGTATTTTTCACACATCACTTCACTTTTACAGTCCGAGTAGTTCTCTCACTAGTTGGCGGTTCTCGTATAGCACAAATTAATTCCGTAGCGAAAAGATATTTTCTTTTTTTTAACGTAGGGTAAACGTAAAATAAAATAATAACAATCTGCCCTGTATTTTGTTCTTGATCCGTTATGGGTTATCTATAGCGATAATCCATAGGGGTAGTTCATGGGGGTAATCTCTAGAGGTAGTCCACAGGGGTAATTCACAGGTAATCCATAGGGGTAATCCACAGGGGTAATCTCTAGGGGTAATCCACAGGGGTAATTCACAGGTTATCCCACTTCTGATGTCGGAGTCACAGTGTGGATGCGATCGGTCGAAGCGGTTTTTAAGAAATGGTGACGTCAGTTTCGCCGACGTCACTTGCATATTTTGTCAAGTGGCACTCAGGATTTAAAGCAATAGAAATCGCTCTTAATCAAGTCTAGTCTAGTCTAGTAATCAATCTTCATTATTACACACGTTGGTAGGTAGGGTTTATTTGCACAGCCAAAGACAATATAGAATTCCAATAGTTTATTGAATCAATGAAGCTACAGTTAAAATCATAGATCGGCACAACACTGTCAAAGTGAATTAGGTGAGAACACTAAAATCCACTGAACGTCCGTGACGACCCATAACCTCCAGTTTCCAAATGCGTAGAGCCTTATGAGAAGAAACTGGCAAAGAAACTCATGGCCACTCTTTTGAAAGTTACATCTTAACTTATTAGTTACAACGTTTAATAGTCAATTACAATAATTAAGAAACCTATTTACTTAGCTTATTTACAGCTTGTCCTTCCTGGTACAATGCTCGAACTAAACTGATCTGTTGATTCTATTTTACTTCAATACGAAACGGTGGGTAGTTAGTTGAAGAGCCAATAAGTTAGTAGTCCCGCAACTTGTGCGGCCGCTCTCTTTTATACCGGCTGCTCGCTTTAACTAGTGGTGACACCTACCACTATATTCGGTGTTACCCGCACACATTTTAGTAACATTTAATTTAATATTGCTTACAGAATCGACTAAAACTAAAACGACATTATTAAATCAAGCTGTAAGTAAACTAAGACGTAATCACATCGTTAATAACAAATAATCAGTTTCTTCCTTTACATACACCGTCCACAGATTCCACCCAAACTGCCATGTTCCTCGATGCACAGTTTGACGTTTCGAATAATCGATTGAAATAAACACGAATTCAAATTAAAACTTAAGAAAACTACTCGTTCTCCGACATATATATAAGAGGAAGGTGACTGACTGTCATACCCAGAGATCAACGCACAGCCCAAACCGCTAAACTTAGAATCCTGCAATTTTGCATGTAAGTTCTTCTTATAATGTAAGTGAGCACTTAGAAAAGAATTTCTGAAATTCCACTCCTAAGGAGATAAATCAGGGGATGAAAGTCAGCGTGAGTAAAGCCGCATGCAAAAGCTAGTTATATTATAAGTTGGATTAACGGTACGTAAATCTTGATGATTATAACGACTACAGTATAAGCCCATCATAAGCTGATAAAGTATGAAATGAAGAAAGACGAAGAAATTCATACCGAAATATCAATCAAGGCCAGCAATCTGAATAAATGATTAGTATCATTATTAACAATTTATGAATAGACGGCTTCAAGACAATGTTGACATACATACTATATACACAGTACATTTTATTATAACTTGGATTAAGGGTACGTAAATCGTGATGATTATAACGACTACAATATAAGTACATCATGAGCAAATAAGGAGTATGCAATGAAGAAAAGCAAAGAAATTCACACTGAAATACCAATCAAGGCCGGCAGTTATTTATGATAAGACGGCTTCAAGACAAGGTTTGTAACTCGTTTTGTAAATAAATATGTAAATGTGTATAAAAGACAATCTGCAATTTTTAATTTATCAGTTCACATTCGTTGTCCGAACAGAAAGTCATAAATAATAAAATGTTTGCCAAAGTAAGCCTCTTCATCAGATCTTAGGAAATTCATTAATTTTCGTTTCATCTTTTTAAAATTTAATTAATAGTTGTAATATTTGTCTATAGTAAACTATTTCTATTAAACAAAATACAAATGTTAGAAGTAGGTTAGGACAAAGAGAATATTTGTAAAAGTAAGCATCAGCAAAATTAAAGGAAGCTTTGCGTTTTTCTTGCAGTTAATTCTCGTAGCAGCTGTGATCGCTACTATCAGAGCACAAGACAGTCATCATAAGAAACACGAAGGACATCATGAAGAACACCACGTCGATTACTATGTATGAAAATTGAATTTGCTGATTCGAAATACGATGTAATGTAGTAAGTTGACTAATTAACAAAATGATTCGCTCCAGGCCCACCCCAAGTACGAGTTCGCCTATGAAGTAAAAGACCCCCACACTCACGACTTCAAGCAGCAACACGAACATCGCGACGGAGACGTCGTGAAGGGCGAGTACAGCCTGCACCAGCCCGACGGTACCGTCAGGATCGTCAAGTACCACGCTGACAAAAAGACTGGGTGAGTAACTTTGTCTTGTCTTTAAATTTACCTTCAAAAAAAGACTCGTAACTTAATGTACGTAACATGAAATTTAATTATTATTTATCTGAAAATTAAAAGTCATGGCAATAAACAAAATATATTCTTATGTTGAAATAGTTTCTTATGTTGGTTATTGCGGTAAAAAGTAGTCCATGTCCTTCCTCCAGAATCAACGTATTTCATTCCAAATTTCGTTGGAATTGGTGCAGCGCTATAGCCTTTAAAACATAGTCTAAAAGGAATTTATTATTTTACAGGTTTAACGCTGACGTTAAGTACGAGGGCCACGCCAAACACGTTGTTCCCGAACATCACCACCACCACTGATTCTGTGATATTACTATTAGAAAACTAGTTAAGAAATGGTTGTTGATTAGTCAAATGATCTTGTTTATTTAGAATATAATGTGATAATCTAAACGACTTATTTTATTTCAATAATGTACAGGGTATTTCGTTCATAGATAACGCAAAGACCGGATTTGATAACAAGATTAAGAGTTCTTAGCACACTTGAAATTTGAAGTTAATTGTTTCTCGCAAGATAAATTTAATGCATTAACTAATTAATATATGTCTGCAGCAGCAGGTTTTAACTATTACTCACTGCAGACTTATCGCCTAATGGTAAGAGATTACCGCCGTCCATGGACACCCGCAACACCAGCGGCGTCACAAGTGTGTTGCTGGCCTTTGGGAGATGGGGAGGGACATGGGGGAAGGGGTTGGGACATGGACCTCCGGTATCCTCACTCACTCAGTGAATCACAGCGTAAGCGTTTTCTGTGAAGACGTGGTATCACTCCGATCGAGCCGGCCCATTCATGCCGAAGCGTGGCTCTCCCACGGGAATTTCATTGCGAAGAAATGTTGTTTTTATTAAGCAACTGGTTTGTTTGTAGTAAATTTAAGAATGAATGAATAAAGTATGTCACAGACCTTGGGAAAAGTAGTTCCTCTTACTTTACAAATCTAATTCAACATTCAGCTTTCAATTAAGTAAGAAATTATTAAGGTGTTTCAGTGACATAGTCATGTTATAGTCCTTGACAAAAATATTTTATGAATTAAAAATTATTATCATTATTGTTTTGACTTCAAAGATAGTAACTATAACAGTATTTAACATATTTATTTAAATTGAAAGAAGTTATTTATATTACTTGGAATTGATATTATAAACAAGAATTACGTTTACCTACGCAATAACGAAATGCTTGGCTATTCTAAATATGCTATTATTAAAATGTACTTAAAAGCATTTATTAAAAAACACCGAGCATATCTCGGTCATACAGATACTATTTAAATAACTTTGTCGATAGTATAAGTAAAGCATAAAATTGTACCATAAATAGAAACGAGATTTTCTTACGTTTTTCTTACCGTTTGTAAACCTAAGGCCTAAAACCTTATCGGAGGCCTTAACCCAGTAGGGGGAGGGGGGATCGTGTGTGAGGTCCGGTTCAGTGATATAAATAATGACTACTAAGTTTCAAAAGCCGTAGTTCATGTTGTGTAATATACCATAGTCCATAAATCATTAACAACGCGTGACTAGGCTTTTGCAAGTTGTTTTATGCTTTTTCAACGTCGTTTTTTGTCGTAGTTGGGTTTTAGTTTTTACTTTTTTTTTATTTAAAATGTTTTGTTGCCTATATAATACTAATTTCTGTGCAAAGTATATTTTAAACTGGTAACATAGAAATATCACAACTATCGAATAAATACGGACAAAGTCACGAAAAAATGCTAATAATATATATATATTTTTCAAACGTACAAGTGACACTCTTTCGTATGATACCAAACACTGTATATTTCTCTCAAATTTATTTTTTAATACAGTACTTTACGCTGGCTAGAGGGCGCCACATTAGGTTCAGTGACACGTCATATAGCCTATACCTAGCGGACATTCAAGACGCTTCTAACGATACCTCATGTGTCTTATTTTGACTAGTAGTTTAGAAAGAAGGAAGGGAAAAAACAAGCATACCATAGAAATACCACACTTATCGAATAAAAACGGACAAAGTCATAAGCAAATGCTAATGATTAATGTATTTTTGAAATGTACAAGTTACGCCCTTTCCAATGATACTAAACACGACATATTTATCCAAAATTATTTTTTAAATACACTACTTTATATCGGCTAGAGGGCGTCACATTAGATTCAGTGACATGTCATCTATCCTATAACCAGTAGACGATCATGACGCTTCTAACAACACCTTATTTGTTCAGTTGTAATGAGTAGTTAAGGAGCTATGAGGGAACAAATGTCAAAATCATAACCCTCCTTAGGCTTTGCCGTAGTCTGGTGAAAGAAACTTCACCGATCACTGCAAATTAACAACAGCCTTTACAGTCCTCTGTTGAACTTAGACCTCTCCTTAGAACGAAATTTTGGCCTAGTGTACCTCGTGAGCAGTCACCGTCACCACGTGGGTTACAAGTAGTTACAACACACTTTGTGTGGTTTTATTTGGTTCCATTTTATGTATATTGGTAAAGTCACCTGAAAACATATCATTATTCTTTGTTGTCTTTTTAACTTCAAAAAAAGGAGGAGGTTATCAATTCGACTGTTTTTTTTTTGTCTTTTATGTTTGTTACCTCATAACTTTCGACAGGATAAACCGATTTTGATGATTATTTTTTATTTGAATGTTGGTGTTTTTCGTGTAGTCCCATTTAAATTTGGTCTAGTTCTTAAAGTCGGTTATTTTCTTTTTGTTAAAATTTGAAATTATTAAGAGCTGTTACGCAATAATGACTCTTTTGGTTGCAAGTGACTATGGGAGGCGGAAGCCACTTACCACCTGGTGGGTCACCAACAAGTCTCCATGTTTGCATCCTTTATAATAAAAAAGTGTGTTGGTGAACTTCATGAATTATATTTTGGATGAGCAAATCGTAATAATTGTATATCTTTTTGAAAAAAAAGTACATTTTATTTTATTGAAGTTCCTTTTTAATTGTAATTTAAAACGAATGGATAATCCATACTAACATTAATATTCTTAATTCAAAAGTAACTTTGACTGTTTGTCTGTTCCAGTTTTACTGCTTAGCCGTGGAACCGATTTAGATGAATTTAAGTGTAACGGTAAATTAGACCTGGACCTTAATAGTAATAATTCAAAACTATGATATATTATTTATTTAATTTTAGTGTAACGGTAAATTAGACCTGGACCTTAATAGTAATAATTCAAAACAATGATATGTTATTTATTTAATTTTAGTGTAACGGTAAATTAGACCTGGACCTTAATAGTAATAATTCAAAACTATGATATATTATTTATTTAATTTTAGTGTAACGGTAAATTAGACCTGGACCTTAATAGTAATAATTCAAAACAATGATATGTTATTTATTTAATTTTAGTGTAACGGTAAATTAGACCTGGACCTTAATAGTAATAATTCAAAACAATGATATGTTATTTATTTAATTTTAGTGTAACGGTAAATTAGACCTGGACCTTAATAGTAATAATTCAAAACTATGATGTATTATTTATTTAATTTTATTCTTTTAAAACAAATAATATTCAACAATTTTACTATACTTATACTTAAAACAATCAGTCCTCATTAATTAATTGATTACATATTCATTGGTTCTAGTGGTGGTGATGATATTCAGGTACAACATGTTTAGCATGACCCTCGTATTTTACGTCAGCGTGGAATCTAGAATAGAAAGGATATTTAAAAAACTATCAAATGTAAATATTTACAACTAGCTTAGGTTATATGAAAAACCTACATGCAAAGTTTCAGGATTCTAGGTTCAGCGGTTTCGGCTGTGCGTTGATCTCTGGGTATGTCAGTCAGTCAGTCACCTTCCTCTTTTACATATATAGATAAACCTTTTGATTTTAATCAAAAGAATAACTCACCCAGTCTTTTTGTCAGCGTGGTACTTGACGATCCTGACGGTGCCATCGGGCTGGTGCAGGCTGTACTCGCCCTTCACGACGTCTCCGTCGCGATGTTCATGCTGCTGCTTGAAGTCGTGAGTGTGGGGGTCCTTGATCTCATATTCATACTCGTACTTGGGGTGGGCCTGCAGTAGTTTTAATAAATAAGTCAAATGAAGTCAAGTTGAAAAATTCTGAATTATGAGGAGCTTGCTGCTAAGTAGGTCACAATCGTGTAAAGTAGAAAATTGCAAAGTTAAGAAATCCTAGTCAGGTAAAGCTCGAAAGGGGTATCAGATCTTAACACGTTGATATCCTTTCGTTTCTTAGAGTATTCGTTACATCGTCTTTCCCGTTTGCCAATTAAGCATTTTAGACAATTGTTACGGATGTTAGGAGCCCTAAAGGTCACACAACTGTATATATACAGAATTCATATTTTATCTAATACTTGGGAGAAGAGCTCGTAGGATGATTTTATATAAGTATGAGTTGATTTTATACATAGTAATCGATGTCATGTTTCTCGTGATGTTCTTCATGTTTCTTATAATGGCTGTCTTGCGCACAGACAACAGCAATCACAGCTGCAACTAGTACGATCTGTTGAAAGTAACAAAAAAGAATTAAATAATTTAAATCACTTCTAAATAATATATAAAATAAGAAACTCTTTGTAGGTCTCATACTTTAGCAAACATTTTAATTTTGGTTGTAGTTTACTCTTAGGACACAATGTAGTAACTGATTAATTTCAATTGAAAGTATTCTCTTAAATACACATAAGAGAGTGAACATTTACGAAATTATTTAAGCTGTTTAACTTGCTTGTTAATATCGCTTGATAATATTAAATAATATCAACCTTGATACTTTTACATTTCTCTATATGCGTTCAAATTAATCCGTTTCTTAACCTCAAAACACAACCTTATTTTCATATGTGGCACCAAATTTAATGTTTCCCCATAATTGTGTCGTCGGGATTTCAAGTGTATATTAAAGATGTTGGTTCATTTATTAACTTGACAACTTTTCATGATACATTTCATATTAATTTTATTCATTTATAGTGAAACAAAAGTGTAGAATTAGATAGATTATTTAGGTTAAATATTCTGTGATATCGCTCTATGTGTTATTTTTAGGTACGCTTGCCTTACCTTTTACTTATAAAAATATGAAAAAATACTATACCAAAATTGTCATTTCCTCCTTGGAAGAGTTTTAAGACGTTACAATATTTTTATTACTAAAAGTCACTTTTACGTTACTATTTTTAAAGTGTCCCTACCTATAAATCTATATGCATATGTCTGTTATTTATAAATATTTATGTAAATATCTGTGTTAGTCATAAATACTAAGTGGGTTTGTGTAAGCTTCAAAAAGTCTAAAATTTCTGCACCGATTATAATTGGTCAAATTTTAACATGATATATAAAATGTTTTAAATACTGCCTCGGTGGCGCAGTGGTTGTGTATGCAACTAACGTACTTAAGGTCTCGGGTTCGATCCCAAATGTTTGTATGACCTGCAAATATTTGTCTCGGAGTTGGGTGTTTTCTATGTATATGTATGCATTTACACAACAAAAAAGTATATAATTATGTAGTAATATCAGGTTTCTAGTACCTATTAATAGAAGCTCTGCTTAGTTTGGGACTAGATGGCGTTGTGTGCTAGATGTCAAAAAAAGCTATCACAGGTAGAACTAGAAGAAATAATAAATGCGTGTTCACTTAAAGTGCGTATGTACATTTATTGCATTGAATAACAATTAATTCATAGAATTATGTAACAGGTCAAACAATAACTAGTCAATCTTGTTTTTCATCTTTAATATTGATTATGGTCATGGTGATGATTATGATGATGAGACGGATGCTTATGATGACTAGGAACGTGTTTTACATCAGCGTGGAAACTGTGAAGAGAAAAATATATAATTTAAAGTAGTGAGTCAAACAAGTTCCAGAAACTGGGACTGTGGAGAGCCACTCTTCGGCATGAAAGGGCCGGCTCGACCGGAGTGATTTCAAGTCCTTACAGAAAACCAGTGTGAAATAGCGCCTGCCCTGTGTTTCACCGGGTGAGTGAGGATACCGAAAGCCCATACCCCACCCCTCCCCCATCCAACTCCTATAGCAGCGGTGGTAATCGCTTACCATCAGGCGATACGTCTGCTCGTTTGCTCCATATACCATAAAAAAGATGCGTCTGATAGGACCTAAAGCGTGGAAGAAGACATTAACTAGGTATTTTAAAAGATTTATAGTGAAATGGTTTATATTGTAGCTTACAACACTTATTAATATACTAGCTGAGACCCCAAACTTCTCCTGCGTTCCCTATTTGTATCCGGTTCATTATGACGAATCTATAGGTACCTCATTCATTAAAATCAGTTCGGTAGTTTAGGCGTTACAGTGGTACAACGTAGTTGAGTAGGTAAAACACACACACACAACACACTTTTTCTGCACGTATTTATTTTAATACTTACCCAGTGTGCTTATCAGCATGATAGTGTACATGTCGGACTGTACCATCAGGTTCATGTAGAGAATAATACCCCTTCACAACATCACCATCGCGTTCTTCGTGATGCATATGGTGATCATGTGTGTGAGGATCTTTCACTTCGTACTTGAAGTCGTACTTGGGATGTGCCTGAGGGAAACATCAGTGTTACTTATATTAACGATAACGTTTTTCACTTGGTTACCTGATTGTACTGACGTTGCCATGTATATATGTAACTCAAGACTCTAAGAATTGCTTTATCGCCCTTTTAGTCTCCTCCCTCCTAGAATCCAGGGAGCAAGGAGTTTGGCCCTAGTAATCCAACTCATTCGATAATTACATCAAACGAATACTCGAGTAGGCTCATTTGTGCCTATAGTTCTTCGATGTAACTTGATCTCGGTGAAAATTGTTACTAATGGCGGTAGTTATTTATGAGGTACATTATAGATTTGAATATAATTACAATTTAATGCACTTTATTTATGATAAAACTTTCACGTAAATAACTAATAAAATAAGGAAAATATGGGTAACACGAATTAAAATGGCTTGTTTGTATTTACTCGTCATTTTTGTACCTATCTGTGTCAGAGATCAAGCAGTATTATAAGGACTGTAAGCACAGTTTTCATACAGTGATCAAGTTTAATTTTAACAAAAATAAAATCGTCTTCAAGGTTCCACTCGATTTCTCTTGGATGCCATCAACAAATCTTAGTGTCTTTCTTATGGTACCGCCGTTGGGTTATCTCCTTTCCATTAGAAAAATAATAATCAAAATCGGTTCATAAATGAGGAAGTTATCCGCGAACAGACATAAAATAAAAAACGGTTGAATTGAGAACATCCTCCATTTTTTAAGTCGGTCAATGATGAAATAAATGAATACTAATTAAATGACTATGGTGGCAACTGAACTTTTTTCTGTATTTCCTAATTAAAAACATAGTATAACTTACGTAGTAGTCAACATGATGATGTCCATGATGATCGTGTATGGTCACTTCCTGAGGGTGCCCATCGTGTTTGTGAATATGCTGCGAAGAGTGTCCATATTCCGCTGAGACAAAGGCGGCTGATGCAGCCAACACATACAGAACCTGTTGTCAAGTAAGTAAATAATAGAATAAATATTTTTTTGAAGTGGCCCATCATAGATAACCGATTTTCAGAGACAGTTTTTTTTAATAGTTGGTTTTAAATATCGAATTCCATAATTTACATTTTTTTATGAAACGCAATGAACGTGAGTTAACTTCACCTTTCTAAACATTGTGTTGAGATTGTTTTATTGCTCTCTAAGTCCGTAGTAGACTGATACATATAATTTTAAAATCATGTCTTTTTATATAAAACAAAAGCAATTAGATTGATATTGTTCTGTTTCTCAATAGCCATTGGACGGCTATTAAAATTATTTATGAGTACTTTGATTGCGTGCAATTTACTCGATTTCGTAAAATAGTTTGTTGACATGTCTGATAACATTAACAGTTCTATTGTTCCAGTAGTTGTTTGACTACAAAGCTAGATGGATTCACAGGACACCTTAGACAAATACTTGTGTGATGGGCATATAGTGTTTAGTGTTCAAAGACTTCAAAAAAGGAGGAGGTTCTATGTTCCACTGTATGTATTATTTTATATATATGACTGAGTATAGTATATTAGATGTATGAGAATTTATAGGAAAAAAAAAACTGAAAGAGACTGAAAACCGACCCTAACCTATTTTTAGTGAAAAGACTTGATAGATTATGATGTATATAATCACTTTAAAGTAGTTATGATTATTGGCAGTTTTCAATGATGAACAGAACGGCTTTCGTGATAAAAGTTCATAAGCAGTCAAGGACTACGTAAGAAATCCTATCTTCCTATTTACATTAAAGTAATACATAACTTTTACGTAGCCAATATATAAATTATGGTTCAGATATAAAAAGATTAGCAAGGAATACATTCTAGAATCAAACTCTACTTAACTAATTTTAGAATGTATCTGAACATGTTCCATCACATGCTGACAATTGAGAATATTATTTATATTTGCAAGGGACTTCTTTCAGCTGAGATGATGACGACGATGATAAAAAGATAAATTCCAACTTAATGAACTACAATTGAATAGTATAAGTAAATAATATTTTTTTCATCCCACCATCTCGGAGAGAGTATTTTTGCTCTTCGATATCTGAGTGGAAAAGTCGTTTTTATCCGCTAGAGATTTATTTTTAACTCCATGGTGCCGAATTTAGCATGCGATCTTTTTTAATTTGTTAAGAACTCAGGACTCGGAACCTTCATGGGATCCTTTTTTTTGATTTGCTTTCCCCGCGCCATTTTTTTTTTTCACGTCATTTAGTAATTTCCTCGCTGAGGTGGAATGAAAAGTTACGTGTTGCACTCGAGTGCAATTTTTCAAAAGAGCACAAGGTGAAATACCTTGTGCTCTTTTGAAAAATTGAGCACGCGGTTAAAAAGCAATTTTGCACTCTTGTATAACAAATAACTAGTAAAGACAGCCCAAGTGAGTATAAAATTACTTAAAATTATGGTATACTTTCTGTTACTTTAACGAGCTCTAGAACTTGATGGTTTGTTTATAGCTCTTTTTTTTGGAAAGAAGATGGTTAAGTAAGTAAAAAATCTTCATAGCAATACAAAAAAAAACTATTTCATTTTAACATTTTATTTATCTAAAATAAGTTTCTACATATTCTTAAAGATCAATTCACGACTACCATAATAAATAACAACATTTACAAAAAATAGGATTGAACTGAAACTTCTAATCAGAATTAGTGATGATGGTGATGTTCGGGGACAATGTGTTTGGCGTGGCCTTCGAGTTTTACGTTGGCGTTGAATCTGTGAACAAAACAATTAAATTTTAGATTGATATGGAAGAAGTTCCCTATTTGATATTCGTTATAAATACCATTCTTACTGCATGACATTTCTGTGTCACAGAATATTACACTTATTCAGAAAAAAATCTAGACTAGGTATAACTATTGGGGGATCATGCAAATTTCTTTATTTGTCTGTTCTTATCTAAACAATACATTTAATATAAGTATCAGTAAGTAATATGAATGCAATATTATGAACTACTTAAGCCAATAACTTACCCGCTCTTTTTGTCGGAGTGGTACTCCACAACTCTGACGGTACCGTCGGGCTGGTGCAGGCTGTAGACGCCCTTCACCACATCTCCATCACGGTGTTCGTGCTGACTCTTGATGTCGTGGGTATGGGGATCTTTCACTTCATACGCGAACTCGTACTTGGCATGACCCTGTTGCAATAAATTGTACATTTGTATGATGATATTGGTAGTCATTGTGTATGTGAAATCATCCTATAGGAAGCAACGAACACGTGACGATATTTTGGAAATAAAGCTCATATTTCTACGTAATAGTTGATATCTCTAATTCTGAAATTATCCTAATAGATTAAAAACCAAAAAATGGTGCAACACTGAGTAAATAAATTACTTTTTCTATGAGATAAGCTACTACTTATCTGATAGACAAAGTTTCGACATTAAAATTTAACAAACCCAATTTTTGCCAATGATATCAAGCTGAAAATTAAGACTTACATCTACAAGGATTTTCTTAGCGTGTCCGTGGTGCTGAATAAGTTTTTGCGATGAGTATGCATGTTCCTTGTGTTCGTGTATGTCATGATGTTCTTGGGGTCTTGCGCTAACTGCAGCAAGTACAACAGCGAGTAGAAAAATCTATAGAATATAAAAAAAGGTTTTTATTTAATAAACTACTATTACTTGTGGAGATATAGATCGTCACTACCCATCTAGTAAAAATCCACTAAGAAAAAATCTACGCAGTACAACGGTTCTGCAGGGAAAAGGAAAACATGGTGGTTTAGTAGGCTAAACCTTTCTTTTATGAAGAGGCTTTTATACAGCAGTACAATTAAAAGCAGTTGATGTAAAATGTGAGATTAATGATCTAGAATATCCTTACTTTGGTGTACATTTTGAAGGGGTCTTTTCTCAGATAATAAAAAGAATCGAATGATAATGTTCGTGAATAAATTTGTCTTTTTATACACATTCGTTTAACGTGGAAGCCTGTATTTTTCGTAATATGTAGTCCAAAAATTTTAACCCTGTTCATTAATTTATAATGAGATTTACGATTGTTGAATATACAACTTGTAACTGACCTCCTTATAGTTTTGTTGACCAGTTTATCGGTAGGTTTTATGAATATTCATACTACGACATTATATATATGGCTTGAGTTATTTCAACTTTATATTTCTATTTATTTAATATCATGAAGTCGGTTCCTACTTACAACATAAATTCTCTGGCCCCTAGTGTTAACTGTATTTCAGAGACCAGTGTCTTCGCCTTTCATGTAAAACATTTTACATGAAGTACAAAATTTATGTTTCATAGTAATAATATTTAGGAAAAAAAACAAATATGGAACTAAAAGGTACCCGTGTATATTTATTATAAATTCAGTATGTTTGAATTCCTGGTACACTAAGTACTCTGACCTGTTCGAGTATTACTTACACAACAAATGCATGTCGATTGATTAGACAGATAGATTTTTATTTCACTTATCCTGTTTCTATTTCAACTAAAGACGGGTTAACATCAATACTCTACAATTTAAGTAAGTTTTCTTACACATATGTCTTAGCATTAAAATGAGGTTATTTACGTATATATGCTAGTTTCCTTTAACATTTCTAGAATGTCAAACCTTCTTCTGTAAACCTTCTTTCCCGAAACTTACAAATTTACAAAGGTAGAGTCATGCTGATTTCAGCACGGTTGACGTGGCTCGACCGGGGCGGTACTACCCACGCACAAAAATTCAACGTAAAATGACAGTCTTTGTGCTGTTGTATTTCATTTTTGAGCACGAGACCGAAGCCTAAAGATGCAGAAGCATCACTAGGCCGCTATGTTGTGGGTCACCATGCTGCATTGTTGCATTGTCTGCATTCGCAATGAGGATGGTGACCACCACTCTTGGATTCTGCTTATGCTTTCCATCAGGCAGAGTAGAGTCATTTTGGCAGGCTATATATATATAACAAACTTGCAGCTTAAAGACAAACGTGAATTTCCACTAATTGATCACTTTTAATCTGTTTTCCAATATGGGATCGTAGCTTAACGCTATAGAGCATAGCGTATTTTCCAATACAAAACAGTCTGTCAAATTTCACGCGTGGGAAATATTCACACATACACATTTTAGACCCACATATAAAAACAATCACCTGTCAATACAGTACAACAATACAATACTATACAACAGCGAATTCACACAATTTTGAACCGTGGGAGATCCACGCTTCGGCATGAATGGGCCGGCTCGACCGGAGTGATACCACAACTTCACAGAAAAGTGTGTGTTTCACAGAGTAAGTGAGGATACCGAAAGAAAATTGTTGAGGAGATCTGCATATGGGCGGGATAAATTTCATTTATCTTTTTTCATTATTTATGTTTAATAAGGAATAACTTTTTGCTGAATGACATTTAAACCTTGGCGCTAATGTAACATTTTTCAGTTAAAAAAATCTCTCAAACCAATGTACCTTTTAAAAGTAAAATCAGAAATTGTATCCTTCTTTTATTCGTAGGTAGCTGTAATTGTTTCCGTAAAAGCTTAGTCAAGTTTACGTGTTTACCAACTAAGGATTTTTTTATCAAAGGGACATAAATTAAATTCTGCATGACTTCTACATAAATTAATATTCTAATGTCATGTTAATTCAACAATGAATAGAGCTTAAATAATTTCTATTCGGACTTTCAAAACTTTAAATCACTTTCCATTACATTATGCAAAACTGTTTCTGAAAAAATCCTTTCTTTATTGTTTATTTTCAAGATGGTTAAATAAGTGATCTTGGTTTGACGATACAAACTTTAAGTTTTTTAGTTAAAATCAAAAATATTAAACCTTATAATTAGAGCCTAGAGGTGTGGCCTTGCTATGCATCTTCTATCGCTTGTACTATGGGGAGTGCTAGAACTGATCCCTGCCGCTTCTTTCCGCCTTCGTCTTATGTGACAGTAGTTTCATCTTCATCATATAGATGAAGGGCAGTAATGAAGTGTCGTCTGCGGTATTACTGGGTCAATACGACCTTATAGAATAGTGCGTACTCCTTTTTAAAATGCCGGCAACGCACTTGTGTCGCCTCTGATGTTGCGGGTGTACATGGGCGGCGGTAATCGCTTACCATCAGGCGATACGTCTGCTCGTTTGCCCTCTATCCCATAAAAAAACTAACTAAATATGTACCTTTACGGTATGTTTAATGTATTAATAACTGGAAAATTTAATTGAAAGAGAATTTTCTCAACCGTAGTAAACTGTATAAATATGAATGTTTTTGTGTTTCTTTTACGCTGCAAAGTAAGACAGTGTAAGACAGAAAGACACGTTTTAATGTCAGCTTTTGTTTTCGGGGATCTTTTCTTCGCATTCTTTTGTTTTTGGTGGTCACCAACTCTTTGAGATGAGTGTGCAGGTAAGGAGCATTGTCTTGTGACTTTCTCTTACCGCACGCTTACCGCGGCGGGTACGGCAACAATAGGGAAGATATTAATATTTAAAATAACAATAAACCATTTCCGTAATTTTTTAAAGTGAAAACTTCTTTAGTGGTGTTGTGCAATTAAAAAAAAAATATTGGAATAGGTAAAATGTGTTAAAATTGCGTCAGGAAATCTGACGCGTCATGCGTCAGGACACGTGACGCCTCAGGACACGTGACCATATCTAGAACCGCGGTGCATTGCGCTTGCGCGAATACGGCAGTGCAGGACGCCAAGTCAAGAAAGCCGTCACTTTCATTAAAAACATTGTTTTTTAGCGAAGACGTAAATTAGGTATATAGGAATAAATTCATTTTTTTATGTTCAATATATTTTTAAAATAAATAAGCGTTTAGAATATGGGATTTGAACAAATTGCATCTATTAATGAAAAAAATGACGGAGAAATAGTGCATGAAAATGAGTTAGTACTTTATAAAAATACTAGATGAAAACCCGGCTTCGCTCTGATAATATGTTTATACTGTATAGCATTAACCTATATTTTTATAACATCACAAATTCACAACAAGCATTTCTGTAGTTATCGGTTCTCAATAAATATTTTATTTCTTTTTATCACGTATTTTATTTGAAGAGCATAGATGTTCATTTCAGATGAGCTCAAACAACTGTTAGTTTTTTCACTTCTGTCGGCAGTCCTCATGACTGCTTTGTGTTTTTTTTAATATGTTGTGTAGTGAATTTATCACAGGTTTCTACGATATCTGTCTTGATATGGTCATGACGATGATGAGGGTCACGTCATGACAAGTATTTTTTTTAGCAAAATTTATTTGTTCTTTTAATATACCTTCTTATTTAATTTACAAAATTATGCTCTGGAGATTATCCTAAGGGAACAGTGAACGTGTTTTGGCTTTTACAGCTTTACTGCTCTTAAACGTTAGTAAATGTAACAAAATTGCAACCTACGGTACCTTCTATATCTATAATCCACTCGTGACCATGAGCGGTACTTTGCCGCATCAGGATATAGAAAGTATCATAAATAGTAATCAATAAGTCTACTATTTACATACAACAAAAGTTCCGTGTAAAAGTTGCAAAAATTTAAAAACAAATTTAAAACTGTATGGTTTTTATGTGTTTAAATTGTAGAGATTCAGAAATACAATACACTATAAAAATAAACATGATTAACAGTTTAACGTTTTTATTCAATAATAAAAATTAATATTTACACAATTATCACAAACAAATTAAGGTAAATAGCAGCTTAATGATCTCATATCATTACAGACGCAGTAGGCAAGTCTTATAATCTTAATGGTGGTGATGGTGTTCAGGAACGATGTGCTTAGCGTGACCCTCTTGCTTTACATTAGCGTTAAATCTGTGAAGAAAAAACAATGATAATAATAACATAAACATTTTCATTGGAATAACTATTTTAATCAGTCTTTACGCACTAAAGAAGTTTAAAACTGTTTAAAATAAAATCGGAGGTTTTTTTAGTCATGAGCCTACCACAGTGACTACTCTGCCTGACGAAAAGCAGCAACAGAATCCATGAGGGATGGTCACCATACTCATTTCGAATGCAGACAATGCAACAATGCAACGTGGTGACCCACACTATGAAGGCCGATTGAAATCCTACTGCATCATTGGGCGTCTGGCCCGTTTTATGAAGTGTTACAAATTTGTCGAACTTCGTAACTAGTAACTTACCCGTTCTTTTTGTCAGAGTGGTACTCAACAACTCTGACGGTACCGTCAGGCTGGTGCAGGCTGTAGACGCCTTTCACCACATCTCCGTCGCGGTGCTCGTGCTGACGCTTGATGTCGTGAGTGTGGGGGTCCTTCACTTCGTACGCGAACTCGTATTTGGCATGACCCTGAATTAAATAAAGGCTATCTTTGTGAACTATCATCTATACCACCAATGATAATGAATAGAACACATTTTAATGGTAATTTTGGAAACGACTGATAGTCATTGTGAATTCTCAAAAATTGTGTTTATTATTAACTTACATACATTAAATTGGTTAAGTAACATCATACTTTTTCCATCAGCCGACTTTGGCTCTTCTTTAATAATTAGTGCTAATCACATTAGATACTTGAATGTAGAATAGCGAATCCAACTTACATCGACAAGGATTTTCTTGGCGTGTCCGTGATGTTGGATAATTTTTTGCGAAGAATAAGCGTGTTTATGTTCGTGTTCATTACTCCCCTGTGGTCGCGCGCTGACTGCGGCAAATATAACCACTGCTACCAAAAGTACCTGTGGCAAAAATAACAAGAATTGACATCATCAATAGCTTTCATTAGTAAGTTTTGTTAGCGTTTGTAACTTTAATAACAATTTGAGTATGATTTTGTTAAGTATGGTAACATGTCTGACATGATTTCAACTGTTTAATACTTCTGAGAACGTTTAGATAAAACTTGGTAGTTATACACATGGTTCTTTTTAATTTTTCTAATCGATTTTGATTTTTTTTTTAAAGTAGTTTATAAACAAAAGATACTCACTTTAGTGTACATTTTGTATGATTCCTTACTCAATCAATGAGTACAGAAGACTGATACTATACAAGTATTATTTTAACTTTATATACGCTGACAGATAGGTTCAATCAAGTATTTTTCGTAACATTAAGTCAAAAAAATGAAACCAGTTGTATTTCAAAAGAATCGATTGTTTATACTTATGCAATTATTAAAAGCGCAGATATAAGCTAAACTGACCTCCACCCCAGAGATTCCTCAGATATTTAAAAAAATTTAAACCTTAGAAGCAGGTTTGGATGGGGAATAAAATTATGTTAGTCGAAATAAAACTGGTCACATATTATATTAAATACTCACTGGTGCGCGCGCATCCAGTACACATGATACAGGTTGACAAATTTTAATTTAAAATCACATATATAATTTGTATATAAAAAAAACAACAACTTTTTATTTTTAAGGCCCGTATTACAAAAGACGTCTCAAGTATAATTTGAACTCTAAAACTAGGTTCAAGTTCAAATCAAATCTCAGGCATCGCTCTTATTATATATAAATATATAATGTGTTTTAAGTTCTGCTCAGTTGAAAGTACATAGTCTTGGTTACCAATCTCAACTGAACAGTCAGTTCTCAGTTACATCTCAGCATTTTCGAAATTATTGTTCCGTGTCACGTATCAAATTTTATAAAATAAAATATAATTTACAAATAAAATTTATATATTTTTAGTAATAAGTTCATTTTTATTATGTTTACATTGATACACTATTAGCTAGTGTACCAATGTAAACATAATAATAAGAAGCAACTCGCCCAAAATAAAATATTGAAAATATTAAAATAAAAATGACTAGATATACCAGAACTGGAACAATGACGGAACGTTCAAATTGTTATCAATACTTCTCATGTCGAATTGTCAAACTATGTTTTTGTTTTTATATTATTAATCTTATAATTTTGTCAGAAATCAAAAGCTTATGGGTGATAATAATTGAAACAAATGGTTAAATGTGTATTTTAAGTGTATTGAAAATCAATTAATGTTAATTAAGTAAACTGCATTGCAATGAGTATGTAAAGTAATTCTTTCGTAACTAAAGTAAGGTAAAGTAAATCTTTCGTTGCAAATCAAAATCATCATCATAAAATACGTTCATTTCCTCTAAAAGGCCTTAGAAATTACCACTTGAGACTAGATTGAGCTTCTCTTAAGTGACGAGAGATCACATCTGTCAAAATATATTCCTGAGAGGAGATTTTGTTTTAAATAAATAATAAATAAATAAATGAATATTTCGGACATCTATCACACAACGCCATCTAGTCCAAGCTAAGCAGAACTTGTGTTATGGGTACTAGACAACTCATACAAATACATATATACTTTTTTTTGTAAATACCTACATATTATTATACATAGAAAACACCCAAACTCCGAAACAAATATTTGTAGATCATACAAACATTTGGTCCGACCCAGGAATCGAATTACATTTTGGCTTGGCGCCGACTTCAAACAGGTTTCAAACATTTAGTAGTATTATGTGTGCTAGGTACCTAAACCTAGCACACATAATACTACTAAATACTACTATTTAAATGAATAAAAAATTAGGTATAGACAATAACTGGCGTAGCAATTTATGAAGAGCTAGTTTATTTTGAGCTTTTTAGTGTTTTTTTTTCAGGGAGTTTTCGTTGGATGCTTTTTGGAAGTCAGTTTTTGCCTTTTTTAATTTTTCCATTTTTAGTGCAAGCAATCATAGTTTATTAGTAAGTTGAACTATTCCATATATTTTATAGCATGTGTCTAAGAAAATGAGGGATTCCCTCCATTTCTCAGGCATTGCTTATTCCGATCCTGATATGGTGGCAATGGGACCACTTCGGAAGCATACCCTTTCGAATACACCTCAAAAACTTGACAGTATACAACTAAAGGTCTATAGATACGTATGAAATTGAAAGAATAATTCTCCAACTCTTAACCGTTGAGGATTTGTACCTTCCATTGTCAGCTTACCTAAATAACTTGAAAGAATACGACTAAAGGTAACATATACACATATGACATTTAAAGTTTTATCCTCCAACTCCTAACCGTTAAGGAGTTGTACCTTACATCATCAACTCATCATCATTGATGACTACTAGACGCAAATACAGGAGTATTTTCAGAAAATATACGAAAACCATGGTATGTGCCCGAAAAAAACGTGGGTTCCCCTCGATTTCCCTGGGGTTCCATCATCAGATCCTAGTTTTCTTGTCATGGTACCACCCTAGGGACATCTCCTTTCCAACAAAAGAAGAATCATCAAAAAGAAGTTATCTGCGAACACAAATAAAAATCTATATCTATACTTATAAAGCTGAAGAGTTTGTTTGTTTGTTGGAACACGCTAATCTCAGGAACCGCTGATTTGAAAAATTATTTCAGTGTTGGATAGTACATTTATTGAGGAAGGCTATAGGCAATATATCATCACGCTCAGACCAATAGAAGCGGAGCAACAATGAAAAATGTTTCGAAAACGGGGGAAAATTATTACGCTACGGGCAATAGGAGACGTAAACGAAGTTGCGTTGGTCAGCTAGCATATATATATATGTATATACGGTTGAATTGAGAAACCTCCTCCTTTTTTTAAAGTCGGATAATTAGCTATGAATAGAGATTCATTGATCTCTACTCACTTGAAAAACGATCAGTGAATCTTGTTTCAGGAGACGTTCAATAATAAAATCTCTTCTTAAAACAAGATTCACGACTGAGACGCTTTTTAATTAATTATAATTTATATATATACTAGCTGTCCCGGAAAACGTCGTTTTGCCATAACTACTAATAAATTAAAAATTAATTAAAAAAACATTGTCCAGCGGACAAAATTATGAATCTAAACCATTCCCAGATCCCCTTGAACACACACAAAAAATTTCATCAAAATGGGTCCAGTCGTTTGAGAGTAGTTCAGTGACATACACACTCACAGAAGAATTATATATATAAAGATATATATTTATAAATAATAATTTTAATTAGAGTTGAATTTTCTGTAAGTAGCAGTTGTGATGGTAGCGCTGTGAGCCCCAGCCCGTCCTAGCCTGAGTAAAGTAAATACTTGTCTATCGAACACGGTGTTTATTTAAAAATGCCACCAGCAACCACCACGAGGGGGTTGGGGCCGCACCCCTCCACCGTGCGTGCCCTGTGGAATCCGGCTCCAGACTCGAGATTCCTCCACCAGCTTTAAAGCTCTCACGCGGATCAAAGAGAAAGATTACGGTCAATTAGACACATCACAATTAATTCATGCTGATCATTCAAATCTCTTTCAGTGTGCACTTAAGATTCAGGCGGATTAATGTTCTTTTATCAAGAAGTTCTATCGCGCGATAACAAAATCAAACTCTATTGCCGCCTGCGGTAGTCGCATTAACCCTTATGCTACACGGGCCCGGTAAGGGTACCGGAGGATAACATTTAAAAATGCTACTTTCCCGGTTCGGAACTCGAATCCGAATTCTCCTGACCGGCGCAAGGAGTAAAACCTCCATGTAACCGCCCATTAAAACTCCCTGCAATAAAGTACACTCCCACAAGCCCAAACACGCCAACCTCAGTATAAGGCACCACATTGACAGATCACCGAAGTACAATCGTATAGCCGAACTAAACGATGATCAGACGCCGAGCTCTATCCGACCGTACCTCGCTTTTACCTCACTATGGACTTTACACTGAGGCCTACTCATACATCTCAAAACATGGTACCCGTAGAATCAATCGTGATGCTTAGTAATTGAATAACTGAGCGAAAACATCTAAATTTCTAACAATTACTAAGATACTCAGACGGGATACAACTATATATTAAAATAATGAGCTCTTTATCCTACGAGTTTGTATTAGAATTTCTAATACAAACTCGTAGGATAAAGAGCTCATTATTATTTTTTCTAATTTAGAAAACAACGACTCACCTGGTTTCCTTCAATGTTATATATCTTTAACTTACTCAAAGTGAACGCCACGCATTCTGGTACGCGCCTACTTTCAACCGAACTCTTCGCTGGCTCCAGACTAACTGCCTCCTCTGCTTGTTCAAAGCCAAGTGCCTCTCCTAAACTCAGTAACTCTTCACGATACCGTCCCTCAAAGCGCAGGTAGTCCCTACCCTCTTGTCTTACAACTTTCAAACTTTGGTTTTATGACTAACAGATGAGAAGGATCTCATGACCGTCCGTGTTAAAAAAAGTGCAATAAGTGTTCAAACTACTTATCAGGGTCGCCGCGTTTTTTATTAGAAAGCCCTTTGGAAAATCGTACGTGAGAACTTTGCGTTCTTCATTAATATTAAGATTTTAACATGGCGGACAATATTACTAAAGTTTAATTACGTGACTTCTAGAGGTACTATCTCACAGTTATAGAGCAATTTTTGAAAGTAACATCTTGTCGCCGTGCCGTCAAGCAAATAACCGAACCATTTGATTATCTTGCAAAAAAAATGTTAATAGCAAGTAATGTAATGTTTTACAAAAGTTGTCACGGTCACTTTAACAGATGTCGCTGTGAGTATGACGTCACTATTTGTGTTGCGGTTGTGGCGACTTCCACATAGAGCGCATCAAGAAAACATATGACAGCGCCATCTACCGATGAAACACTGAACTACGGAGTAACATACAATACGAAGAAATTACCAATCCTGCATCGCGCAATAAAAGTTCTCGCGCCGATTAACATATATACAACATCCCAACATTAACCGTTGGGCAGTGGCCCGCCAGGCATGATCACCTCGCCTGGTCGGAGGATCCTCCCTTTGTGTTGGTGGGACATGACACAACCGTCCCCCACAGTGGTGAACCTTAACCGTTGGGCAGTGGCCCGCCCAACATCAACCGGCGGGCAGTGGCCCGCCAGGCATGATCACCTCGCCTGGTCGGAGGATCCTCCCTTTGTGTTGGTGGGACATGACACACCTGTCCCCCACAGTGGTGACCCCGACGTGATTGGAAGCAGCCTTCGATGGAACAGATTCAGCAGTAGCATTACCACGCCACCATCATGTTCACTCCCACAGCAAGTCTTAGCCAGCCAGCAACCTCGGCCTCAACAGGGATTCACCATACGCAGGAAGCGACCGCTCCAGCCTGGTTACCCCTACGGCTCATCAGCGTCTAGGCAAAGTACACTGCAGCTACGGTTCTTGTAAGCAGAGCATTTCTCTCCCGTCTATGCAGCAGCCAGCCACTACGCAGCAACCGCCCCGACTCACTGGGGACCTCACCGCAGCACCGCGCACCGCACGCCATCCCGACTCACTGGGATCAGCGGACTACAGTCCCGACTCACTGGGACTAGCGGCATTCAGTTCCGACTCACTGGAACTTGCGGCACTCAGTTCCGACTCACTGGAACTACACCTGGCACTGGCAAGCTCCGCAACAGAGCACAGACAGCTGACTCAGCACATATCGACCTTCGGTCTTGGAGGGGAGTGATGTGGCGACTTCCACATACAGCGCATCAAGAAAACATATGACAGCGCCATCTACCGATGAAACACTGAACTACGGAGTAACATACAATACGAAGAAATTACCAATCCTGCATCGCGCAATAAAAGTTCTTGCGCCGATTAACATATATACAACATCCCAACATTAACCGTTGGGCAGTGGCCCGCCAGGCATGATCACCTCGCCTGGTCGGAGGATCCTCCCTTTGTGTTGGTGGGACATGACACAACCGTCCCCCACAGTGGTGAACCTTAACCGTTGGGCAGTGGCCCGCCCAACATCAACCGGCGGGCAGTGGCCCGCCAGGCATGATCACCTCGCCTGGTCGGAGGATCCTCCCTTTGTGTTGGTGGGACATGACACACCTGTCCCCCACAGCGGTGTTAAGCGTCTCCGTCAATGTATGACCTGCCGCAATCCGGCTGCATGTGTCAAGACCTTACTTCATAGAATCATTTCTATAGTAAGCTCTTCCCGGGACTTTCACACTATGTGAGCTCTCGCAAACCACGTGGCGCGGGCACCCTGAGCGTGAGAATGACGTTGGTAAACTTGCCAAAACCCCTCGATGATCGTTCACTCCCCTTAACGGGGGGGAAGTGGGGTGTTGTCGCAGTCTGAGTGGTTCTATTAGTATTAAACATTTCTGTAACGGTTTAATAGCCCTACCTATTATAATAGTACGATTATAATATTCATAATATTACAATTCGTGTAATAAATACACATTCTTAAGCAAATTGTTGATTTTTACAATATACTACATACACCTGATTATTGAGGTGAAAACTTCTTTAGGCGCGTTGAACAAATTTCGCATCACAGACATGCTGACGTCACGCATCACGAACGTGAATTCAGCATGTCTGTGACGTGGTGACGCAAACTCATGAGACTTTCCCCCACCAAAAAACGATTTAAGTTCGCCCAAAATGTACTCAACGCGCCTAAAGAAGTTATCTCTTCATTATCAATAAATATTTTTTTTTATTTTATTTATTTTATAATTTTCAAAAGGAAACAACAATCTGCGTGTCCTTTAGGCGTTGCCATGGAGTTGTAACGCATCAGGTATGTTCGCTGAGTTTCAGGTCGATGGATACGCCGCTATAATGCGGAAACGTTGCGCTTACATGCTTGCCCGCCTGCGCTCTATCTCCAACAGCATCCTAAATGTTTTTTTGGATAGGTGGGACTCTCCCCTCATGTCCAGGTGGTTAAACATCTACACTTAATAATATTTTATTATACTAACTCTAGGTTAACTCATTCTGTAACTAACAAAATATATAACATTCGAGTGAAAACAAGTTTCAGCCGTAGTCACGCGTTGTTAAAGTTTTATGGACTATGGTACATTACACTACATGGACTATGGCTTTTGAAACTTGTTTCATGATTTTTCAGCGTCGTTTTTTGTGGTAGTAACAGCAGCACAGGGCGGTTTGTCTAGATGATGGTGTGGGATGTTAAATGCAAAGGTGCTAAAACATTAATACGAAATATAGTAATGGAATGAAAAAAAAACGCAGTGTGCAAAAAATCAATTCGCATAACGCATCTAGTATTATGAACCAATAATAAAACGCATGTGTCGAAGAGCCCTTAAGTTTGAATAAAATACCGTAATATTATTTACTATCCAGACGATAAGCATTTATATCTGTTTAATTAATCTAAGCTGTTTAGTGTGTTTCTCATTGTTGCTATGAGAGAAAAAAATATTGATATCAGTTTTTTCTTGAAGCGACTGGCATTGGTGAACTGATTCCGAAGATTGAACTAATTGTGAGGCATGGTCATTAAACCCCCAAATTTTCTTCTCTGGGCTATTATTAACAATTTCTTGTAACGAAAACCCAACTACACTTTCGACGAGGCAGTATTGAACTTGGCAAATGGAAAGCTAAAACACTAGTTAATATTTCTTTATAGTAAGAAAAGGTTTTCTCTAATCCGTTTTGGTATCTATCATGTCAACAAACTAATATACAATTCTGATGTAATTTAATCCCTATTAATCACCTCACTTTCTAGAGAAAAATAAAAAGGTGCCACGCTGCCACGCTGCCTAAATAAGAGCGGTTGCCTTGCTCAACCCGGGGCCAAATCTATGAAATGCACAGAATTTTCCTTAATTCATAAGAATTATTTTTAAAAATAATTTCGTTCAACATCGTTACAAACGTTAAGTATTATTTAATTCAAAAAAAGAGTAAGTTCTCAATTAGACTGTATTTTTATGTTTGTTACCACACAACTTTCAACTGGGTGAACCGATTTTGATGATTTTTTTATTCGAATGCTTGTGCATGGGTCTCATTTGAATTTAGTCCAGTTCTTGAAGTCGGTTTTTCTTTGTTAAAATTTTATGTTATGATAGCAATTATCGTATGGATAGGAATATTAATTTTGTTAGTATTTAAAGCGAAAACTTGAACGAAAGCGTGATCTTAAGTACATCGTACATGTACACATTTGTTTTTTTTTTGTCTTTTGATGGTGTATTCATGGAAATTGATAAATATTATTCATGCGGTTGATCATAAAATAATTTGAGTAAAAAATAGAGGTTACTAAGCAAAATTAAAATGAAGGGAACACTTTTGAGGCAATTTAATAAATAAAATTAATATTTACATTTCTATCACATGCAACTTAAAACTAGTTTGGGTTTTCCGTATTTAGTGAACTTGAAACATTAGTGATGATGATGATGGTGTTCAGGGACGATGTGCTTTGCGTGACCCTCCTGCTTCACGTTAGCATTGAATCTGTAAACAACGAAATATTATATTTATAGCTATATAACTTCATAGCAAGTATTTGAACTCGGAAACTAATAAAGTTTTTTGAACTATTTCCATTTCATGGCAAGGATTTTTTTATGTCCACGGTTTTACTTCTTAGTAGATTATTTGTCTACGTGTGCTTCTAAGCAAGTGTAACATTAAAGTTTTCTTAACACAAGAGAATTTGTAATACCACTCACCCAGTTTTTTTGTCGGAGTGGTACTCCACAACTCTGACGGTACCGTCCGGCTGGTGCAGACTGTAGACGCCCTTCACTACGTCTCCGTCCCGGTGTTCGTGCTGACGTTTGATGTCGTGGGTATGGGGGTCCTTCACTTCGTACGCGAACTCATACTTGGCATGGCCCTTTAGTAGATAAACAATTATTTATAAATAAAATTGGACCTTATTACAAAAAGGAGAATGCTGTTATTTTAATTTTATCTTACATCTACAAGAATTTTCTCAGCGTGCCCGTGGTGCTGAACAATCTTTTGTGATGAATATGCGTGTTCCTTGTGATTGTGACCATGACCGTCTTGTGGGCGGGCACTGACTGCACTGATAACAGCAACGATGAGAAGAATCTGTTTTTAAAAAGGAGTTTAGAAACGAAAATGTCTAAGTTGAAATTTGTTGCGGTTTAAATTGATATTACATAAATTTGTTTAAGACGAGAATCTTCAAACTAGTATGATAAGTTCGATTTTGTTAATATTTTATCAACTTTCAAATATATGCTTTCTAAGACACTTACTTTGCAGTACATTTTAAAAAGTTTGTTTTCTCTGCTAACCCGAAGAGACCACTGATAATTTTTGACTTAAAGTTTTCGTTTATATACACAAAAACTGAAAGTAAAACACTTGTATTTATGTAACCCAACCAGTTTAATGTAAAATCTTGTCACACAACTTACACTGACCTTGGTAGTAAAGAAAACTGGGGATTCCATTAATTTTAATATCTTCTTCTGATTCAAGGACTAGGTGGGTTGTGTGACTTTCCAATTTAATGACTAGACGGTAATTGCACAGTTGAATTATATTTAGAATAGATGTAATGGTACTTGTTATACATAACTATATTATCCAATAGCTAGACACAAACGTTACTAAATGTTTACATTTGGCCGACTATGATTGAATATTCCTAAATGTCACGGGAAACTTAATGATTTCGGAAAAATCAAATGATCATATTAATTATACGGATGGACTGAAGAATGAAGGAGAAATGAGAAAACCAGGATATCAAGCTGTAACACAAAGTACTCATTGTCAGAAAGTTCTCTTAAGGTATATTTTAAAGATATAGTAAAATGATTAAATTCTGGTCTTTTTTCCTAATTCCTTAATTATATATCCTAAACTTTCAGTTATAATAAAATAATTATACAAAATTCGATAGTGATCGGTAAAGTAGATAAGATATTCAATCGCAACACACGAACAAAACAACTCAACAAAAGAACTCACTTTATTTATTAATATTTTTGTCATTCAAATCATACATTCATTAACATTATTAACATAATTTTTCTCCTTAAAACGACGTGCGTTATTAGAAAGTAATATCTATTGTAGATTTTGACGAACAATATTTCCCACCTATTTGGAAAAAGTGGCTTTTGACCGAACCAGAACGATAATATTACTTCTTACTGCAATTAATGTTGTATGTGCGCGTGTGTGTGTCAATAACGTTACAGAAATGAATATTTGGCATGTTTGTTCTCCGTAACGATTGCATGCGAAAGTAAACGTATAATATATATTACATAATTATCACCGACAATACCTTAAATATTAAAAATTGGTTTTAATACTAAAAGTGATCATTAAAATAACGATTTTTTGTAGCTTTTTTGTATATAAGCTACTTGTATTAATAGTTCAAGTATCATTGCTTGAACAATCATTGCATCGAAACGACAGTAATAGTGTACATAAAATGTTCTTCAAGGTATTATTTTTATAAATATCATATTAAGTAAATGAGGACTTCGTTTTACTACTATGGGTGTGCTGGCAGATTGGTCAACATGTGACTTGTTTTGATTTAATTCAATAACAACATTTTTCTAAAATAATTACTGCGATTCAGTCACGGAACCTAATCGTATGCAGGATATTTTATACCATATGATTACAAATATGTTTCTAACCATATATTAAATATTTATGAATATTGTTACAGATTCTGTTCGCAATATCTTTAGCTGTCGCAGCGTCTGCTGAGCATGCTCACTCTTCGCTTCAGATTCATCGTCACGATGGTCATCCTCAAGAAGTTTACATACACGACAAACACAGACATCACCACGTCGATTATTATGTAAGTTTCTTGACTTGAAATGACTATCAATAAAACGAAACGTACACTAAAATCTTTGATAATATCGTAAGGCGTGGCTCAGCTGCCTTATTCCTGAGTTCGATTCTGTTTTCAGCTAGTTCTCCTAACCGTCATGTAATTTAAAATCAATAACGCGCTAGTTAGTTTTCCTAATGTATTTCAACAATTTCCACTTTTCATCGGAAACTTTCTGTAGGTAGTAGAGCCACACTGATTTCAACACGAACGGGCCGGCTCGACCGGGGCGGTACTACCCCCGCACAGAAAATCAACGTAAAATGACAGCTATCATGCTGTCGTGTTTCGTTGGTGAGTGCGAGACCGGAGGCCCAATGATGCAGAAGCATCACTAGCCTGCCATAGTGTGGATCACCATACTGCATTGTTGTATTGGCTGCATTCGCAGTATGGTGACCACCACTCTTATACTTTCCATCAGGCAGAGTAGAGTCATTTTGGCACGGCCAAAAATTTAAAAGGAAAAAAAACATTAAAATCTAATTCATACAGGCGCATCCTAAGTACGACTTCAAATATGACGTGAAGGACCCACATACACACGACCACAAGTCTCAACACGAGGAGCGTGATGGGCACATTGTCAAGGGCTACTACTCATTGCATGAACCTGATGGTTCTGAAAGGCATGTCCACTACCATTCTGACAAACATACTGGGTAAGCTTTATTATTATTATTTTCTTAACATTACCTGAATAAGACCGTATGAGTACTGTAGCTGTTTAAGAAGTATCGTACACTTTTACTGTAAAATCAATTAAAACCTATGTAAATATGTACAGCAAGTATTTTCAAAAACAGAAATTTGTTTATTTGCTTCTGTTTTCCGAATCAGTAAAATATATTCTTTTCAAATTTAAGTATTTATGGATAATCATCACTAAGAATGCATGCTCCTTTTTTACAGTTTCCACGCTGAAGTCAAACACAGTACCCATCATATCGAGCCAAAACATCATCACCACCACTAGAATGTACCACATAAATACGATATCTACCACCGTTAGTCTTAAAGGTTTTTTTTATAAAAGAAAAAATTGTTGTTAGATAATTAAAAGCGTTGTTATTTACTTGAACCGTTCAGTTTGAATCAATATCTAAGTAGCCAAAGGTACATTTCGTAAGAAGCGACTAAAGGAGCAAAACCACCTTTCCAACCAGAGGCCTATATGTTGATGTGATTTGATGAGTTAACTAGCTATACCTTATAACTAATAAGTAATGAGAAAAAAAATAACGTTGAAAATAGATGAAAACATACTCTGTAACGGATTGTATTTGATATCAAAGCTATAACGTTTACATACCAAATCAACATTTCTATTCATATGTCAACTGTTTTTAATAGTCTACTTCTGGACATAGACAAATAGAGATCCTTAGGAAATAAGAAAGTTTCGGCCTTTGGCAATATCTTTCTTATGGGGTATGGGCCTCTGGTATCTTCACTCACTCGGTGAAATACAGCGCGATCGCTGTTTTACATCGGTTTTCTGTGAGGCCGTGGTATCAATCCGGTCGAACCGGCCCATACATGCCTTATCATTAAGAACATTAATGAATATCTAGACAACATGTTTTATTAATGTTTTCGGGTAGCATAAGAGGAAATATATAAAACTAGTAATTACATTTATATTTGCTTTAACCATCATGATGGTTGGTTGAGTGGATAAATCGGGGTATATTAACCAACAAATAGACGAACGCACTCATTTTTAGGTTGATAATATTACTATCTATAGAAATAAAGAAAATTTAAGTGACTGTTTATAATATTAAAATAACCGCTTTTTAATAAATGCATATGTATGTATACACGGCACATATACCAAAAATATAGTTAAAAAAAAATTGTCCGTCTGTCTGTCTTTTTGTTCCGGGTAATATCTGGAACGGGTGGACGAATTTTGACGGGACTTTCACTGGTAGCAGATGATCCAGGGGGTTACTTAAGCTACTTTTTATAGACTAACTTTGTAATGCGGCGTTACTCGCGGTACAACAATAACATACAATAAAACAATACAAATTATATATATTTGGCTTCACATCACATCAACCTATTGAACAGTTTATTGCTGGACATAAACCACTCCTTAGCAAGAAGTCTTATCAAAACAAAATAATGCAAGTAATATGTACATATTATGTAATTACCCTGACATGTAAAATTTTTGATTTTAGGTATCAATATTTAAATAAACTTTTACGGTATTCGAGTATGTACTCTATATGATTTCTCCACAGAAAGAAGGTTTTACTCTACGTACTTGCCAGATGTAGGTTTGTGTCAAACGTTTTTCTCTTTGATTCGCTTATTCCTCCTCATTTACTTCCGTCATAAGACACCTACGGGATAAATAGAGTTAGATATCCTTCGTATTCTTAATTAGTAACCACCCGTACATTTATTCATAATATCTTGTGTCCACACACGTCCAAGGATTCCACCATGTTCCGTGTTCCGGAGTCTGAAGGGCCGCCGGAGTGATTTTTTGTGAAATTTTATACATACCCTGGCTTATAAATCTTATAGACGGAGATTCTTAAAGAACTTACGCCCTGTCAACAAAATAAAGGTCCACCGAGTATTCGAACGAATCAACATTCATTCCAATAGAAGTTAAGCAAGAAAACAGACGAAGCTGGAAAGTAGAAATATATTTACCAAGTAGTTAATACCCCATATTTTGATCCCTTTATATAAATACATGAATTAAATAAATTTAAATAATGGCTTTCAGTGGTTTCAATATATTAACACTCCTGAAAGCTGTCTACACCAACTTAGACAAATTGTAGAACTTCACTTTAAATGTCTCCTATTTTTAGATACAGGTGCATGATACATACACATCTTCAGCAGTTTTTAGGGTTCTGTAGTTCATGTCTTCGAACTCTTATGGTTTCATCATTTTCGTTCTCATTCCAAACGGTTAGTTCTAGCAAGATAAAAAGAAGAAGAGAAGTAAGAAAAATGATTTTTTTTCGTAAAGTGGGTTCAACCCAAAGCGGCCGTATCACCGTGTTTGTTGTTTTAAGTGAAAGCGTACTGTAATGTTTAGGCCACCATTGAACACGATCGACCGCTATACATGGTACAAAAATTTTAGAATAAATAAAGCTAACTTACTTTGCTTACCTTGTTCTTAATCGTGATTAATTTTCAGGTTCACTGAAACTTAATCACGGTTAAAGACGAGGTACAATTAAGAACTACTCCTGCTCAGTACCCTGGATCTAACTGTACTTTCCAAAACTTTTAAAATCAGTATCTACGAGGTGTCAGGGAGAGTCACTCGTTAGTTTTTATCACAAAAGGTTTATTTCACAAAATCCAGTCCTATAACAAATGCGCGACCACTAGAGGGTTCGATAGTCACAGATTTCAAACAATTAAACTTAAGGTAGTAGAGCCACGCTGATTTCAGCACGAACGGGCCGGCTCGACCGGGGCGGTACTACCCTCGCACAGAAGATCAACGTAAAATGACAGCGATCATGCTGTCGTGTTTCGTTGGTGAGTGCGAGACCGGAGGCCCAATGATGCGAAAGCATCACTAGCCCGCCATGGTGTGGGTCACCATGCTGCATTGTTGCATTGTCTGCGTTCGCAGTATGGTGACCATCACTCTTGGATTCTGCTTATGCTTTCCATCAGGCAGAGTAGAGTCATTATGGCAGGGTCCAACATAAAAAAAAAAAAAAAAAATCAATAGGTTTTTGGATGAAGACGGTGGTTCAACAGGTGATGCGGTTCACAATTTCACCTCACGTCAAGCCTTACTAAGCTATTCTAAATTTATGTGGTGAGAAGGCGTTTTCCACGCTGCAAATCTATCAACCAACAATTTTCAACTAAAAAATCAAACGCGTCGATCGCTACATTATATCCATTGCGACTTTTCGACAAGTGGGCGCGTCTGTGCGTATGATATAGGAAGTGGAGCGACAGCTTCAACTTCCTGCCATAAATAAAAAAGGCGTTAGTCGATTCTATGAATCGACTCGGACTGAAAGATTTTCTCGCGTCTACCCTATAGTGTGAGATATCATTATTTAAGTTTAAAGCATATTTTTTGTTTAAATAACCCCCCCTCTCAAAACTAAACGGCTACCTCGAAAAATCAAAAAAAGAAACATGTTGGTAGTCCATGTGATGAACTTTAAAGTACTACTCTAATATCTTTGATAACTTTATTACAAATTAAATAACAAAACAATAAATAAACATATAAAAAACAAAATCGTAATAACAACTATATAAAGGACAGAATTTTCTTTAATTTGAGTCCTCTAAGGAGGATAAATTGTTGCTTCTTGACACTTAATAAGCATAAGTAGATTATTACAGGAAATAAACGTTCTGGTAGATATCGCTACGGCAGTTTACTTTTTCAGTTGAATTCTATAGATGACTAGCTGACCCGGCAAACGTTATTTTGCCATAAAAAATATTTAAGGATGGGTCACCCTTACCATTTAGGGGGATGAAAAATAGATGTTGACCAATTCTCATAGATACCGGATAAGCACAAAAAATTTCATCATAATCGGTCAAGCCGTTTCGGAGGAGTATGGCAACGAAAACTGTGACACGAGAATTTTATATATTAGATAAAATATACTACTAACACTCCACATTTAAGCATCAATATATTTTCTTTGTTTATAAAGTACAGTATGCGTAAGTGTTCGCATTATCAGTATCTTTTTAAGAAAAAGAAGGAAGATTATTAAATGTTATTTTTTTTTCTTTTTTTAAATTTATACTGTTTTTAGAAAAAAATATACTAAAAGCTAAAAAATAATTCGGTAGGTCTCATATTCCAATCATCACACCTCTATCGGTTCCAGTTATCACACCCCTCTCCCTAATCAATCTAAGGCATTGGTCTAAGAAAAAAATTAAATCGTTGGGCCCGTGTTTCTATCCAGTCAACAGTTTACGCTACGCCCAACGATTTTAATTTTTTTGTCTGATTAATGCCTTAGGGCCTAGATTTATGAGGGAGAGGGGTGTGATTACCGGAACCTGGGACCTACCGAATTATTGTTTAGTTTTTAGTACATCATTTTCAATAAAACCGGTTTAATTGAAAAAAAAAATTCTATTTTTTTATTTTCAACTGTTTTTTACAACTAGCGTTTAAGTTCTAGTAGTCAAACCCTTTCATTTGATACCCACACTGAGGTAGTCGTGACAAAATTTGTAAACCGCCATTTTGTAGAGGCAGCCATCTTGGAATTATAATGAACAGAACTCAAAGTATATACCAAATTTCAGATCAACCTGTTAACAGGAAGGTGGTCAAATTTCAATTACTAGATTTGACCCAAACAAACACATAGATAAACAAATAGCTAAATAAAACCGTTTAAAAACGTTTGTATTTAAAAGTAAACTTTATTGTAAAACATTGATAATAGAAGAAATATGTTCAAAAAGTTAGTGATGATGATGATGAGGTACAATATGATCAATGTGTGTTGAGTATTTGCTTTCACTTTTGTGGCCATCACGATGCTCATGCTGTATCTTGTGGTCGCCGGTGTGATGATCATCAACTTTGTATTCGAATTCGTATTTCGGATATGCCTAAAAATTTACAAGGTGTTGTTATTTGGTTGTAACACTAGGTATTATTGAAATCAATAATATACAGTTATATGTATTAGTTATACAGCTTCATGAGTATTAACTGATTTAACATCTAAACAAATATTGAAATTATGTAATTCTTTCCCATTGCCAATCTAAAAACTACATCAATACTAATATTATAAACGCGAAAGTTTGTAAGTATGGATGGATGTTTGATACTCTTTCACGCAAAAACTACTGAACGGATTTGGTTGGAACTTTACACTAAAATAGCTTATACATCAGAATAACACATGGGCTACTATTTGCCGCCATAACCGACATAATGAAACTGATTTAATGATAAGTAAGTAGAAAATAAGGCCAGGCCGGTAATGATAAATAGATAGTAAAACTTTATAGTTCTTCTTTCGATTTATTCGTCGATATTGATTTATTTGTTTTGATGAGCCTACCGATAAAGCCAGGAAGTGGATACTAAAAACGCTTATCGTCATATTTTACTATTCTGTAATTATTATAATTAATTTCTTAACTTTGCTTTACTATTGTTTTAATGGACGGAGATGGACCAAGAAGTATAACAATAAATTTCTAAAAAAACTTTTCACTTTCTTTAACAAATTGGACTTTGATGAGTGACTATAAAGATTACATAGCTTTTCCACAAAAACTTTATTTTTGAATAATCGAATGAAGTGATTTGCATAATATATTAAGATGACTTCTACGACTGTACTGTACCATGGTCCAGGTCTTATAATTAAAGATGATTAAAACTTACATAATAATCAACGTGGTGATGTCCATGTTTGTCATGAACTGTAACTTCCTGATGGTGACCGTCGTGTCGGTGGATGTACTGGGACGAGAAGCCGTGTTCAGCAGACACCATCGCGACTGTTACAGCTAACACCAAGCAAACCTTAAAAAAATAAGGCAACTTAGTAGAATTATCACTAAATTACTACAAACAAAATGTGAAGAGCTTTTTCACATCAGTTATTTTTATTTAACTTTTTCATTACCTTAAAGAACATTTTGAATTGTTAAGATACTTGTACTAATGGTACAAAGGAAATAAGTGAACTGATACATTGACAGACAATAACGGGCCTTTTATATTCAAAGATTAAGCTATCAAGGTAGTACCGACATCAATAAAGTTTCCAACTATTAAAAAAATATTTATGACCGTTTAAAATGAATTATATATAACAGTTACGTAAAACAACAATGTTTCTTGCAAACCTACACTAAGTTGCTCAATCGACTACTATAAGTCAAACGCTATTATTCCATATTTTTGGAATAAAATATTTGTACCAATTATTTGATAATTTGTCAACACATACTAGATCAATGTGTATCTGGAAAATCTATCAGATACTATATAAACCGACAAAACGGATATTTTCACCATTGAGGGTACTTAAAACTTAGGACTTGTTTTATTTTAGAATATTTATCGTTTGTCTCGAATATCCATCATGGTGCTTCATCGTCTCTCACTACACCCTATTCGTTATAAGGCATCATCTTTATATATTATCATCTTCTTAGCTTTATTATTCTCAAGATTAATTATGGTCGGTTACTAGTTCAAGCCGACGGAACACATACCCCCGTCGATACCCTACGGGTTTCCACACGTGAAAAAATATTGTCAGTGTATTTGAAACCACTGACTTCCCAATAGTGATTGTCATAAGTGTTCAGAACAACCGGGACCGACGGCTTAATGTATTCTCCGAGGGACGGGCGGGAAACTTTGCCATCTGTTATACTCCGGGCCGCTATGAAGAATTTCTTTGACGAAACCTAATAGTAGTCCGACCCGGGAATCGAACCCGAGACCTCATGATCTGGAGTCACTTACGCAAGCCACTAGATCAATGAAGCAATTAATTCGTTTACGTTTCCTATTCGTTATCAGGCGTTCCCGAAAAATGTAAATACAAATATTAAGTAAACATTTACATTATATTTTGGAAGCTATATCCATAGTTCGATGTAATAATATTTAAAAATATAAAACTAACTGTGCTCGCTACTTCGTACACGTGACATCACGTGACATTTGGATTTTGAAGTTATTTTTAGTTTTTCACCGTTTAAACCTTTCCTGGACTACGACAAACATTTCAAAACCAAAATGAGCTAAATCGGCCCAGCCGTTCTCGAGTTTTAGCGAGACAAACGAACAGCAATTGATTTATACATACAAGATTAACTAGCTTTTGTTCCGTCTACGTGTATGTCTGATATCCGGTAATAATTTTTCGAATTAATTTAGACTTTATGACACTCACAAACAATGTGATTTTCTATTGCTAAAATATTTTCTAGACTGTTTCAGTAGATCCAGATATTACCCCCAAAAACCTCACAAACAAATAAACTAAAACCTCTTTAAGATATTAGTATAGGTATAAAATTCACATTTTTGATCGTATACATGCGTGTGCGTGTACATTGAGAGATTTTTTTTATTACACAATGTTTCCAAACCTTCTAAAAAATTTGAACTTGATTTAAAAATATTAACAATAAGGTTGACATGTTTATTTGGCGCCAACTTATATTTATGTCAATTCTGTCATAAAAATAACTATAAAAATGTGATTTCTTTGTAACCCAAGTAATTAACGTTGGTGGGCTGCATAAAAGTAGGTCTCTCTTAAATAATTACTTATAAATATCCCATTAAAATTCAGTTTATTGATGTAAGAGATTACAGATTGATATCGAAATTATTAATATTGCATTTAATATTTCATACAAAAGTAACATATTCTGAGATAGATATTCGTTCGATAGCTAAGAATTTAGAATTATGGAACACAACAACGAGGGTCAGAAAAATTCTCTTACCCACGTGTAACTTTGCCTTTGTTAAAATATACAGATACCTACGTGGTTGTTAGCTTATAAACAAGTGAAATTTTAACAAAATTAAAAATTTGATTTCCAGAACGACCAAATTGATCGATTTCTCTTGGATATCATATTCAGATCTTAGTGTCCTTATCATGGTACCACTGTTGGGATATCTCTTTTCCATTAAAAATATAATCTTCAAAATCGATTCATAAACGCCGAAGTTATCCGCGATTTAAATTAGATTTAAATTAGAAAAATAGATATATACGGTCGAATTTTTCGAACTCGGTTGATAAAAAATAATAAAAAAGTTACTTAAAATAATATCTATTGAACTAGCTTAAAGCTTAAACTAAATAGATAGTTTAGGTGATCTTAGTTTATATAAACTTAACATGTGTAAGTTCCCTAAACTATTAACTTAAAAGAAACATTTTAACAACTCATTAGTAATTGCAGAACAAAGGGCACTAACGGGAAGAATAAGCCATGCATCTAAAAAGGTGCTAGAAGTGAAAACCTCAAAAGCTATCCTAGCTTTTGCCCGCGACTCCGCCCACTTGTGTGTCGAGAGCTACTTTTGGATTTACTACAGGTATTCTGTTTAACTTAAATTTAGGCTTTGGTTTTAGACACTTAAATATTTTCTTTAAAATATGATGTTGAACGAAACTATATATATTTTTTTATATTATTATCTTTATTATGCACAACGCTACATGAAAATAAAATGTTTTGTAATCATTTACTATTATTATATATTCATCAATTTTTTATGAATGCTATTATGTACATGAATTCGAAAAAGTATGGAGTTTCGCAATTTTAACAAATAACTTTTAATAAATAAATTTCAATAATAAATAAAATCTAAATCTAATATCTTTAAACGAAAAAAAATCTTGTATATATATTATTCGAATCTTGAAAACGGCTGCAACGATTTACATGAAATTTAGTAGGCAGGGGGTTTCGGGAACGATAAATCGATCAAGTATATTTACAAAAAAAAGAGCAAAGCTACTGGTCATCCAGGTACTCTTATATAAAATAGTGTTGAGAATTTGTGTCAATTTTATATTATACTTCATTGAATCTCTAGACTTTAGATTGTCAATAGTTGAACGAAAATAGATTGCATGTCGATAGCAGTTTCTTATAGAATAATACCGTACTATGGAAATAACGATTCTTGAGTGGAAGTCGTTATTACAGTAACAATTGTTAGGTGTCTGTTACGATTAATATTCGTAATCCAATTGATATTTCATACAAACCGCATAAACAGACATAATAACATTATGTCCAAAGTTATATTTCCTTTGCATGTACAGAAATGTAAATTCTTGTGAAATGATTATTAACTGTTCTCATGAAGTGGATTGCGAACATTTTCACTCAAAAAGTGAAATTAGTTTTACCTTGATAGTTTTATTTCCAATATATAAACCTCAATTTTTTAGATATGCATCAGTTCACTCATAAGCTCTGTAGAATCACAAGTATTCGAACATGTTTATCAAGGTATGTTTATCAAAGATCTAGTCGTTCCCTAAAAACAGTCACTGTTTAAAATCAGTTTATATTAATTAGTGATAGGTATACGTAACATCCAGCAGTGGACTGCAACGGGCTGATGATGATGATGATGATACGTAAAATGTTACACTACTAATATTATGTGATCCCGTTTTAGATACTATGTGTGCTGGCTCTAGCAGCAGTTGTATCAGCAGAGCATGCTCACTCATCGCAGCACATCCACAAACACGATGGTCACCACACGGAAGTATCCTTCAAAGATCACCACGGACATCATCACTACGACTACTATGTAAGCAAACTCCCCATATTGTAGACTGTGTGTACTTTATAACGAGATTAGCTGAACCCCGCGGTGTTACCTGCGTTCATTGTCGTACCGCGAGTAACGCCGCGGGACAAAGTTAAAGTCTAAAAATGTAGCCTAAGTTGCTCCCTGGATCATCATCTATCTGCCAGTGAAAAACCCGTCAAAATCGGTCTAGCTGTTCTAGAAATAAGATAGACAGACAGAAAAACAAATTAACTACATCTTTGTTATATGTACCGTGTACACATACATATGCAAAAGCGGTTATTTTAATATTACAAATGGATGCTCCAATTTTATTTATTTGTATAGATTAACATTGTACTGTGTATCTACAGACGCCACCTAAGTATGACTTCAAGTACGAAGTGAAAGATCCGCATACACACGACCACAAGTCGCAGCACGAGGAGCGCCATGATGACGCTGTTAAGGGCTACTACGCACTGCATGAGCCTGATGGTACAGAGAGACATGTACACTACCACGCTGACAAACACTCTGGGTAACTACTTACACATAGATACTAAGTTTAATTTAAGTTTATAATAGGTATATGAAGTACCTATAAATGTTGGTTTGTATGGACTAGTAAATGATAGTGATCTATTTTTTCACAGTTTTCACGCAGATGTGAAGCACAGCACTCATCATATAGTACCGAAACATCATCACCATCACTAGACCTCTGCAATACCATACAATTATAATTGTTATCAATGTTTGTATTGATTGTATAATAACATGTTATATTATTTTAATAAAAACTTATTAAAATTTGGTTTTTCTATGTATTACCCATATCGCTACTATAAATTTGTTAGGATTTGAACAATAAAGTACGAGTATTTTAAGAGCATTTCAAACTGAAAAGTTTCAAATGATAATATTAACTATCGTACCAAAGATACGACAGATAAGCACACATTTAAAAAAATCAAAATATCGGTTAGATCGTTTCACAGTTCATCATGCGCAAGAACGTGCCAACGTGCAACGAAAATTATATTATATACTCGTACTAGGTATATATTATAACATTTTACCTCGACCTCCGACTGAAAAGCAACAACAATGTAATATTGTGAGACATGGACCTGGACCTTGAGGATTTAGAATTTTTAAATTACAATTAATATAAATATTATAATAATATATAAATTATTGTATACATTATATACGCTTATATGTAAATATTGTCATTGTTTTTTTTAAATTATGGTTATGTACATAGGTTTCTATATTATGTAATAAATTACCCCCTTAAATAGAAAATTTCGAAACACACATATATATATAAATAAATACATAATACATGTCGTAGCATAGGGCGAGTAATGATTTTTAGAAAGGGTGACATCAGTCTCGCCGACGTCACTGCTTATCTTATTAGTAGCACTCATGATTTAAAACAATAGAAATCGCTCTCAATCAATTCAGTATTACACACGTTGATAGGTTAGCTAGGATTTACTTGCACAACAAAAGGTAACATCAAATTATGATTATTTATTTAATAAATGAAGCTACCGTTAAAATTATAGACCGACACAAACAGACTCCACGGGTATGTATTGTCAAGGTAATATGTCAACCCATAACTTCCAGTTTCCAAAATGCAATGCAACTCATGGCCACTCTTTTCAAAGCATTTATTAGTTACAAATGTTGAATAGTTAATTACAACAATTAAGGTTATGTCTAGTCCTTTACTAAGCTACTTTACTAAGCTTATGTCCTTTACTTAAAAACAGCTTGTCCTTCCTCACACAATGCTTGAAGCAAAGTGGTCTATTAATTTATTCTCGCCGATGCGAAACCACATCAAATCATAATGACGGCAGTCGGTGTACATCGGATGTCGTTGGTTTCAAAACAATTAAATGCGTCACGCCTTATTCTAATGACATGATAAATCCTTAATTAAATAATTAGAATTACTGTGATTAACCTCACATTATTATAATTTAAATGCAATAGCGGATACGAGCTTAATCTGTTAGGCTCGTCATTCACAATTATTATTCGAAATTAGTTATTAAAACATTAATTTGCTCGAAGACAATCGTTATTGAAACTCCTATTTTATTATAATAATTGTTAGATAGTAACAAGCTTACAATTGAAGTTTATAATAGCACTATTTCGTTTAGAAATATCATAATCATATAACTTAATCAAGTAACCCTGTACAGTCTGCTAACTGTACAGCTTGGGAATGATTGATAGATGATAATTGATAGATGTTGATATATTTTACTGATATTTATTGATAACTGATTAATTAGGTGAGTGACATGTATGTCGTATGAACGCGAGTTGTGCACTGATTCACAATAAAAATGATTGAAATGTAATGATACAAATATGATGAGAGCGCAGTAATTGTAGAGTACGGTTGCACCGTACATGCTCCCGGGCGCGAGTTGATAGATGATTTATGCTGTGAGATGAACATGTTAGTATGATCTGATGGTACAAGGTGATAATACAATTTTACTTAAATCTCTAAGTTGTTAGATGATGTTTTAAAACTACATTTTCTAATGATAGGTGAAGTAGCTCTATCAGTTACGGAAACATTTGATTTTTTTGTTTCTTTCACACACTGATCACTACGAATTAGGTCACTCGCGCACTGAACACTTTGATTTGTTATAGCACTTGCACTTATCTCACTAATGCTGGCACGATAGTGTACGTTAGGTTCTGCAGGTGTACGCTCTAGCTGGATGGTGCGGTGCCGGCGCGAACGCACGAACACATAGGCAGCGAGGGCTATCCCTGCCGCCCCCACACAGTAGATGGCGACGTAATGATGGACATCGTGGTTTGATACAACCTGGTCGCGGTCGAGTTGGTTGGAGGCTGCTTTCAGCTGTACTATCTGTTCGGAGATATTTTGCAGAGACGTCTGATAACTCTCTTCGCTGTTTTCAATCTCATTGACGGGTACTGATAAGTTGATAAGGTGGTTTATGGGCGCAACATCTACGGCGACAATATCGGGTGTCACTTGCATGTCATTTGTTTGATGCTTATGTGACATTATTGTAAAGGTCTCGGCCTTGATGACGCAGTTGTTCCCTATGGCTATTGTATTGACGCCGGTCATTTGCTCAGTGGTAACATGATCTCCACATATGACACGTAGAGTGCAGTGACCGCAACAAGTGATTATGAATGTGTTTACTAGGTTGAGTTTTGTCCACGTTGTTTTGCAGATAGTGGTCACAGTTGTACAGGTGTTTCCCATTTGATTTTTTATACAGAAATTCTGGTCCGAATCACGCTGATAAATTGGCTTTTGTAGTCGACAAAGGTTTGTTTTGAGATCTATGGAAGAGCATTTTTGGAGTTCACTTCCGGTCATAGGTAAATATGTATCCTTTCTGATGTTGATTGCTATGTACTCTGATATCAATGCTATGTTAACCATGATATCTTGTGTTTGATGTTGAATTGGTATCATGTGAAAAATCTCGTAGGTTTCACGGTTCACTAGAGGTACCTGAATTTCGAAAATAAAAAACTCACGTGTCATGCGAGCTTTTACCTGCATAATTTGATAAATTTTATATAAATCTGATGTGATACTATTTATTGGCAATGATAATTCTTTCGTCAACTGATTCGAAATGATGTTAAGTTCATTCTGAAGTTGAGTTGGCGTTATAAGGTGAATGTTGAAATGCTGAACGTTAGTGATGGTGTCCAACAGCGAGTCTTGAATATGTTTTAAAGTACTCAGGATGTTGTTCGCAATTAATGTTGATAAAATAAAATCATCGGTAACTTCCACCTTTTCTACTTTGTTCTGTAGTTTGGTAACGGCTTGATCCAATTTGATTAAGTGTTGGTTAAATATCTTGTGTTGTTTTTCCATTGTAACTTCTACACGTTTAAGAAGATTGTTTTCGGCCTCAATGACAGACGTTTGTTTCTGCCATAATAATGATAAGTGTTTTTGATTTTGTCGGACCAATGTGATGTCCTGTTGATATTGCTCTGCAAAACGTTCATCAAGAACACCGAAGAGACTATTTGCAATGTATCCGATACCGTTGATAAGACCTCGTCTCGTGCGCGTACGCGTATCAAATTGCTGATTGAGCAACATGCGGTCATAGTATTCTAGTTCTGTGAATCCGTGACGTAACTGCAACATGATTACGTCACAATAGGATCTCCTCTCTGTTTGAGTGCATAGTTCTTCAAGGTGATTCATGTAAATGCTAAATATGTCAGACCCATGCTAATATGGTTTCATATCGTAATAAACAATAATTTTCCACTGATCTTGTACTAAGCTCATCTCCGATATCTTATCAAAATAAATTGCCTGATTGCCTTTTATTGGAGTTATGTTGTAAGCAGCTTGTACGTTGCATATGAAAGATAATGCAATAAAAAGTAATGTTATTAAAGTTTTAAACGTATAACTCGTCTTGTTCCGAGTTCTGGTATGTAAGGATTGTGTAGGTGCTGTGTTATTTTGTAGGTCTAATGATGGTAATTGTTCTTTGTTCTGTTCTGAACAATCTAGCAATGGTGTAAGCTTGACGATTGGTCGTTGCATCACACCGTTTTTCGTTTGAAGTGTGACTACTCTGATATATCCGTCACTGCCGGGGTGCCCTTGTATCACCCTTCCCATTGCCCACCTTCCAGGAGGTAAATTGGCGTCGTGTATCAACACCAAGTCTCCAATCCTGATGTTTTGCTGAGGGCGTCTCCATTTACTTCTCGTGTTTAATTGGGTCAAGTACTCTCCACGCCAGCGCTTCCATATATCCTGATAAATTCTTTGTGATAAATTCCAACGGGTACGTAAGTCTCTTTCCGTTTCAAAGAGTGTCAAACTCGGCCCACATGATAAAAAGTGAGCGGGTGTGAGGTAATTTAGATCTGCTGGATCCTCGGTTAGCGGACATAGAGGTCTGGAATTAAGACAAGCCTCTAGCTGATAAAGAATTGTGCTAAATTCTTCGAATGTTAACCGCTGCTCACCGACTACACGTTTCAGGTGATATTTGAGACTTTTAACGGCTGCTTCCCATAGCCCTCCTGCTGACGGCCACGAAGGTGCGTTAAAATGCCATTCAATTCCCATCTTTGTTATCTCTGCCTGAAATTCTTGATTAAATGTGCTGATGATATCTTTGTACTCTTGTTGTAATATCTTGTTTGCTCCAATGAAATTAGTTCCTTGATCACTATACAAATTGCTTGGTAAACCTCGGCGGGCTATCATTCTACGGAGAGCTGCCAGAAATGCTGACGCTGTTAAATCTGACACCAGCTCCAAGTGAACTGCTTTAGTTGCCATACAAATGAATACAGCTACATAACCTTTAAGAGTTTTCACTCCGCGACCTTTGTTGGCCTTGATATAAATATAACCTGTATAGTCTACACCAACGTTTTGGAACGGGCGTGATGGGTTTGTTCGTTCTGGTGGTAAATCTCCCATTATTTGGTGCTGATTGATAGGGTTGTGACGACGACACTTGACGCAACGACGCAACTGGAATTTGACGGCTCTGATTCCACCAACAATCCAATACGTTTGGCGTATAAAGGCCGAAGTTAACTGAGGACCACCATGAAACGTAAAAATATGTGATTGAGTTATTATAAGATCAGTTAAACGACTATTTTTTGATAAAATGATTGGGTGTTTCATTCGCGGGTCGATGTTGGCGTGCTTGAGCCTCCCACCGACGCGAAGGATACCGTTTTTGTCACAAAACGGATTCAAATTCAATATTTTGCTCTTATGAGAAACGGGCTTGTCTTGCTGTAAGTTATTAATTTCGTCTGAAAAATCTGACTTTTGTACATGTTTAATTAACTTCAAGGTTGCATTTTGTATTTCTTGTAGAGTGAGATGTCTGCTCTGTACCCTTTGTTTTAATCGTAACCGTGTTATATATCTCAAAAGCATTGCATAAACATTTACAAGCTTAGTGAATGAACTGTATTTTGATATTATGTAATCTAATACACCGCTATTGTCTTGTTGTTGAGTTACATTTACTTGTAAATTATTTTTCAGTTCTTCGTTTGTTGTAAAAATGATTAATTTCTGCTCCTCTAGGGGGTCATCTGATGAAAGCCAGTGAGGACCCTTCCACCATAGAGTGTGACCCTCGAGCTGAACTGCATCCAAGCCTCGGCTGGCACAGTCAGCTGGGTTTTCAGATGATTTAACGTAACGCCAGCATTTATTAGGCATGATTTTAGTTATCTGATTTACACGGTTAGCTACAAACGACTTCCACCGTGCTGGGTCCCCGTTTAGCCAACCCAATACTATCATCGAATCAACCCAACCGTATATGTTTAAATTGTAGTTTGATAAACATTGTTGAACTTTAGACATGAGTTTTGAGAGTAAAAGTGCACCTGATAGTTCTAGTCTTGGTAATGAAACTGATTTGCTGATGGGTACAAGTCTTGTTTTCCCGACTAATAGCACGGGTGGCGATTGTTTATCTCCTGTGATTCGGCAGTATATTACACAAGCATATGCTTTCTGCGATGCATCACAGAACCCGTGTAATTCTATACTGTTGCGCTTATTTGTTGTGCCTATCCAACGTGGCACTTGTAAATGATTCACGCGAATTAAATTGTTTTTGATACTAAGCCAATCTGATAAAATATCCTCGGGTAAAGGCTCGTCCCATTTTATATTACACAACCATACTTTTTGAAAAATGATTTTAAGTTTGGTTGACAGCGGCGAGAGCCATCCCAAGGGGTCAAATAATTTCGAGATGTCTGATAATAACGTTCTCTTTGTGATAGGATTAGTTGTAAACTCGAAATTTAAATTGTACTGGAATGTATCATTTTTTGGATTCCAGATAAGGCCCAATGTTTTTGTTTGTTCTGATTGCTTAAAATTAAAACTGTCTTGACTGTTGTCATCGGTTTGTGTGTGGTCTAATAACTCAAGGACATTTGATTTCCATTTTCTGAGATTGAAACCTCCCGATTTTAATAGTTTGATAAGATCTGATGTGAGTAATTTTGCTGATTCGAGTGAATGAGATCCGTGTAACAGGTCGTCGACGTAGAACGAGTTTTCGAGGACCTTTGTTGCTGAGCTGTTCGCGTAGTTGTCTCTTTCATCCCGTGCCAGCTGCTTCAATGTCATCATAGACAGGAAGGGTGCGGCTCTGGTGCCGTATGTAACAGTGGTTAACTGGTACTCTTGAATATGATCTGATGATGAGCTTCGCCAAATGATTTTCTGATAACGCTGATCATCTTCATGTATCCAAATTTGTCGAAACATTTTTTCAATGTCAGCAGTATAAGCATACTTGTATTGTCTCCATTTGAGAATTAAGGACTGGAGGTCCTGCTGCAGATTGGGTCCAGTTTCCATAATATCATTTAGGCTGTTGCCTGTTGATGTTGTAGCGGACGCGTTAAACACTACTCTAAATTTAGTAGTGGTTGCGTTAGGGCGCTGTACGCAATGATGGGTAAGAAAACACTCTGGTTTTAAGCTATTACTTGCTAGTTTCATGTGACCCAGTTCTGAACATTCAGTCATGAATTTCTGATACTCATGTTGAATGCTGGGGTTCTGCTCAAACCTTCTTTCCAATGATTTAAATAGTGCTATTGCTTTGGGTTTAGAAGACCCTAACATATTTGTCAAGTTTGGCTTAAGAGGCAATCTGACTTGATAACGACCATCCTCTCGCCGAGTTGTAGTTTTCTGATAAAAATCTACTGTCTGTTGATCTCCTGATGATAGTGACGTTTCGTCAGTGATGTCCTCTATTTCCCAGAATTTTTGGATTTCATCCAGGTTGTGTATAATAACGTTACAGTGCAATGATTGTATGATATCTCCGCTTAATATCCAGCCTAAGCGGGTATTCTGTGCCGATGCACTGTACTCGGATTCTCTACAGACTCCTTCTAATAATAATTTCGAATATATGCTGCTGCCAAGAAGTAAATCGATAGAACGACTGATGTTAAAATCAGGATCTGCTAATGTAATATTATCCAAGTATGACCACGTAGGTTTTTGGAATGTATAATTAGGTAGATTCTTTACTAACTTGTTCATTATATAGACGTCGACCTCAAACTCAAAGTTGCCGAATGTAGACGCACAGTTGATTGTCATAAGCCCTTTACAGTTGGTTTCCTTTTCACCAACCCCCCAAATAACCCCTGGGCATCTTTTGCGAGATAAACCCAGAAGCTGAGCTGCCCTTTCACTTATAAGGGAAGTTTGGGATCCCTGATCTAAAAGTGCACGTAAAATCTGAAAAGACCCATCGTTTGCATGTACTTTGATCATTGCTGTCGGTAAAAGTACATTTGGCATATTATTTTTCAGTGATACATGCGAATTGCCGCGCGATAGCTGCGGTGCTTCGGATTTCAAAGCGCGTATCGAGTTTTCCGCTGCCTTTGATGAGTTTGCAGTGGCATTGTTGTAGTTCGATTGTGTAAATGCTGCATGAAGTAATGTATTATGATTTCTGTTACATTCGCGGCATCGTTTATTTGAAATACAAGCGTTGCCGTTATGCGAATAAAGACAGTTTTGACACACGTTGTATTTTGATATGGTTTTATGTTTTATTTGCGGCGTCATTTCCAGAAATTGTTTACAATGAAACAAGCCGTGGTCATTTGTCTTGCAAATCGGACACTTATAATTTCTGCTCGAATCGGCAATTATGTTGCTTGTTGGTTGTGAAATAACCTCTCCACGTGTTGTAAATGATTGATGTAAATGCTTAGATTGCTTGGATTGATATGAGGATTGCTTGTAGCTGTTGGGATTGATAGATCTATGGAAATGATTGTCTAGCTTTCTGCGTGACGACTCCATACTCGTGAATTTCTCTTCTAAAAATGTGAGAAAGTGTTGAATTTTTGGTATACCTCTGGAATCTTTCAATGATGAACTGTAGTCATCATAAGTGTCTACATCTAATTTTGGAGTCAAAAGATATTCAAGTATAAGGTCCCAAGAGCTTACGTCCACCCCCATGTTTTTGATAGCTTCTAATGTCTCAATTGTGGTGTCATGCAGACGTTTGATATGATTGACATTAGCATGTTGAGCCGCCGGAATGTTGAATAATGAGTCCAAATGGGCCCTACAAATCAATTTAACATTAGTGTAGCGGTGATTCAAGATATCCCAACTTGGAATGTAGTTGTCTGATGATATTTTAAGGTGTTGAATAAGTCTCTCGGGTTCTCCCTTTAATTTGTTTTTAAGGTGCTGCATTTTCTGTGCTTTTGAGAGAGAATGATTGTTGTGAATTGTTTCAAGGAATAAATCCTTGAATGTAGTCCACTGTTGATAAGATCCGCTGAACACAGGTATTTCCATTTTCGGGGTTGATTTTATCTTGTGAACAACAGACCCTAACTTACTATTGATAGCCTTTCTCAACTTGTTGTACATATTTTCCTGAATAGAGTATGTTTGCTCATACTGTTCGTCTAATACTCCAAACTCTCCGTCTAACTCCCAGTGAAGTTTGTCGATTACAGACCATCTTAACTGTAATTCTTTCAGGGCGTCTTCTAAATCCCATTTCTCCTCGATTTCGTCCAAATTCAAATTTGATATAGTTCTTTTAAATGCCTTGATATTGCTGGCTTGTTTCCTATACATATCGTCCGACTTGCTAGATGTTCCTCTAGAAGAGCGAACTGGAGATGCTTGTATTAATGATGGATCGTCCTCTCTTTTTGCTGAGACGCTGTCCATCTCTCTCTGCTGAGAGACTTCCTCTTGATCTGACACATTAGAAGGCTTCCCCTCCATTTATGCTTGCTGCCGTCTAAGTAATGACTTAGAACTAATAAAAGACTTAGAGATTTAATGGAATGATCTTACTTGTTAATGCTGCGACTGCAAAACACACTGTTTATGTGCTGCTGTGCTTACTCCTGGGGCTGCTCCTAGCAAGAAGTGACGCTGCTAGTGTCCACAGGTGTGCTGATATTCCGCAACCGGGCGCACGATGTATCTTGATAGAACACTCGCGCTGCAGTCCCGTGTTACGGTTACACTCGAAGGACCATAAAAGATGTACAGTCTGCTAACTGTACAGCTTGGGAATGATTGATAGATGATAATTGATAGATGTTGATATATTTTACTGATATTTATTGATAACTGATTAATTAGGTGAGTGACATGTATGTCGTATGAACGCGAGTTGTGCACTGATTCACAATAAAAATGATTGAAATGTAATGATACAAATATGATGAGAGCGCAGTAATTGTAGAGTACGGTTGCACCGTACAAACCCTTTTTACAGGAAAACAGACATAGTTGTTTATTGAGTATTGATTAAGATATTTATTGTTTGAAAGTCTCAAAACCATAAGTAGATGTTTTCTCGCCGATATATATATTTATAATACATAAACATATAAATATAAATGATGATATCTATACAAATTAATAAAATTGGAGTGACTGTTTGTAATATTAAAATAACCACTTTTTACTGAATTCGTATGTAAAAATGCATGTATGTAAAAAAAAAATAATACGTTTTTGGCACATGTACCGTGTATACAACAGGGTACATGTACCAAAAACGTATTAATTTTTTTGTCTATCTCTCTGTCTCTCTATCTGTTTCTTCCGGGTAATCTATGGAACGACCGGGCCGATTTGATGATCTATGGAGTAACTTAGGCTACTTTTTTTAGGACTAGCTTTGTCCCGCGGCGTTACCCGCGGTACAACAATAAACACGGTTAACACCGCGGGGTTCAGCTAGTATATTATATAAATATATAATAAAATATAAATAAATTAGATTAAATTAGTTACAAAGTAACAGCTGATATGTGAGATATCGAAAAATCGACTGTTAGCGGATGAGATTAGAGTATATAATCCAATTACAAATTTTAGTGAATTTTAGTTTAGTGATGATAATAAGAGAATTACCACCAGTAATCCTCAAAATATTTTTAATATTACAATATAGAAACTTAAAACACGGCGTAGCAGTTTTGTGAAATTAGAATGGAAAAATCTGAAATGGGGTTAAGACAGAGGTAATCACTAATTTGCAAAGTATTACGGAACTTTGAATTTGTGTCATTCTTCGAGTTCGAGTCTGACTGAGGGTCTACAAACATTTATTATTTAAGAGTAAATACATAGCATACGTATACTGCAATACGTGGGAAATCAGCAAACGAGGTAGATAGCTATCGTCGCCTATAGACACATGCAACTCAAAAGACAGATGTATGTACCCTTCTAATGGCCCCTTCTTCTTCCCTCTTCTTTTTCTTCGAAATATTTTTGCTTCTCCGCTTACACTTTGCGAAATGTTAGACTTTAGGTTACCATATAAAACTAAACCGAAGTAAATGATGCACTACCTATTCACAAACTATGGGCTCTTTTTATGTATGGTCTACCAAATTGACTCTACTCTGCCTGATGAAAAATATAAGCAGAATCCAAGAGTGGTGGTCACCATACTCATTGCGGATGCAGAGAACGCAACAATGCAGCGTGGTGACCCACTCCATGACGGCATAGTGATGCTTCTGCATCATTGGGCCTCCGGTCTCGCACTCACCAACTAAACACGACAGTACGAACGCTGTCATTTTACGTTGATTTTCTATGCGAGGGTAGTACCGCCCCGGTCGAGCCGGCCAGTTCGTGCTGAAATCAGCGTGGCTCTACTACCTATATAATGTTTAAGCAAAAAATAAGTACAAACAAATAGTATAAATAAATCTGGCTCAATTATGATCGCGAGAGGTTCGCAATTAAATAATCTATACTAATATATAAAGCTGAAGAGTTTGTTTGTTTGTTTGTTTGTTTGTTTGTTTGTTTGTTTGAACACGCTAATCTCAGGAACCGCGGGTCCGATTTAAAAAATTATTTCGGTGTTGGATAGTCCATTTATCGAGGAAGGCTATAGGGTATATATCATCACGCTACTACTAATAGGAGCGGAGCAACAATGAAGAATGTTTCAAAAACGAGGGAAAATTTCACGCTACGGACAATATAAGGCGCAAACGAGGTTGCGCGGGTCAGCTAGTAGTTTATATTACAAATTAAAACAACAAAAATATATTGAGTTTCAGTTTATTTTTGAACAAACAGTACTAATAGCTAATTTAAGAAAATAACAAAAATACAATATTTTTAATTAAAAAAGGCATCATGTTCTCAGTTACTCATGATGCTGTTTCTCAGGGACAATATGTTTTACATGTAGCGAGTAGTCACTTTTGGTGTCGTGTCCATCATAGTGCTCATGTTGCTGCTTATAGTCACCAGTATGTGGGTCATCTACTTTATACTTGAATTCATATTCAGCATCAGCCTGAAATAAAAATAGAAAACATTGTCAGCAGAAATAGTTTCGATTTGATTTTGTACTTTGATAAAGTGGGTAATAAATATGTATGTAAATACAAGTTTATTTCCAGTGAACTTCAGTTTGAACTATCATTTTATAGAACATCTTCTTTTAATAAAAGGAAAACATGCCAATATTTATTTATGTTTTCAAACTTCTTCAATCAATCAATCTAATTAAAAGAAGTTATCAATATTGTCTAATTTGGGATAACATTAATATTACTTACGTAATAGCCTACTTTGTGTTCCTTTTCTTCGTGATGTTCTTTTATTTTATGATGTGTCTACTCTTGTTGCTTAAGATGGTGTTCATGTTTGTTGATGTAGACAGGTTGAGCGTGACCATCATGTCGATGAATGTATTGCGAAGATTGAGGGGATTCCTTTTTTTCAAGATGATGTTTTGGTTCCTCGTGACGATGTTTGACGACATCCTCGTGATTATGTTTTGATTCCTCATGATGTTCTGATTTTTCATGATGCGTTTTATGTTCTTCCTGATGTTTTTCATGTTTGTATACGTAGACGGGCTGAGCATGACCGTCATGTCGATGAATGTATTGTGAAGACTGAGCAGGTTCGTTTTTTTCAGACTTATGTTTCTTTTCGTCGTGATGATGTTTTAATTCCTTGTGATTATATTTTGATTCTTCGTGGTGTTCTGATTTTTCATGATGCATTTGTTGTTTTTCTTGGTGTTGTTCATGTTTGTATATGTAGGTGGGCTGAGCATGACCGTCATGTCGATGAATATATTGGGAAGACTGAGCGGGTTCGTTTTTTACAGTCTGATGTTTCTTTTCGTCGTGATGATGTTTTACTTCCTCTTGATGATGTTTCGATATATCGTGGTGTTTTGGTTTTACGTAATGCGTTTGTTGTTCTTCATTATGTTGGTCATGATTATGTATATAGACTGGCTGAGCAGGACCATCATGGCGGTGAATGTATTGCGAAGATTGAGCGGGTTCCTTTTTTTCAAGATGATGTTTTGGTTTATCGTGATGTTTTACTTCCTTGTGATTATGTTTTGATTCTTCGCAATATTCTAATGTTTCATGATGCTTTTGCTGTTCTTCTTTATGTTGTTCATGTTTGTATATGTAGACGGGGTATGCACGACCTTCATGTCGATGAATGTATTGTGAAGATTTAGCGAGTTCCTGTTTTTTAGGATGATGCTTTGGTTCATCGTGATTTTCGTTTTGTTCTTTATAGTTATGTTTTGACAGTTCCTGCTGTTTTGTTTTTTGATGATGAATCTGCGTTTCTTTCTTATGATGTTCATGCTCGTAAATGTAGATGGGCTGAGCAGGACCATCATGGCGATGAATGTATTGCGAAGACTGAGCGGGTTCTCTTTTTACAGAATAATGTTTTGTTTCTTTAAGATAATCTTTTTGTTCTTTATGATGATGTTCCTCTTTTTCATGATGGTGCTCCTTACCTTTAGGTTGTTTTTCATGTTTATGAATATATGTTGGTTGAGCGTGCCCATCATGACGCTGAATGTACTGTGAGGAAATAGCAGGTTCTGCTTTATCTTGATGGTGTTTCAATTCTACATGTTGATGTTCTTCTTTTTGATGTTTCGCTTGTTTGAAACTTTGCTCCTCTTGTTTGTGATGTTCTTCTTGTTCATATATATAAACTGCCTTATGTTGACCATCGTGCCGGTAAATATGCTGCGATGAGGAGGCGTGTTTTGACAATACCAGACTTGCTAAAACCAGCATGCATAATACCTGTATATGACAATTATAATATTAGTTAATGAAATTTCCATCATCAACGTTAACCTAAGTATTAACAATGTAAATAAGTAATGTAATATTCTCCAAAAAATTGTTTAGTATGTTTTTTTTTCAATTTGTACAAAGCTAAATAATCACATACTAAAATTGTGGATTGAAAAATTGAGCATTCTCAAGAAAATTGGAGATTCTCAAGTAAATTGTAATATACTACCGTGCTTTTAAAAAGATGTTTAACTAACCCTCCTAATAGAGATTCGATGACCATATCTAATCTTTAAAATTTCCGTGTCGCGGTGTTTGGTGCCAAACTCCTCCGAAACGGCTGAACCAATTTTTATGAAATTTTGTATGCATATCGGGTAGGTCTGAGAATCGGCTTACATCTATTTCTCATACACCTGAATGATAAGGGTAACCCACTCCTAAATATTTTATTAGTTTTTATGGCACAAGAACAAGACACGGATAAAGTTGAAAGATGACTAAAAATCTATTTAAATTACGATGTTTTACTACAATAAAATTACGTTTTGTTAACTTGAATTGCAGTTCCGTTTCCGTACACTAAGTAATCCTTTAAATAACCTACTTGTAATTTTTTTTAACTTGAAACAAATGAAGCTGTGTATGTAAATTAGTAGATTAATAGGTAATAGTAGCAATATTGAATAAATTTGTTAAGTTGTATGGTAATATTATTATCACTAAGTAGTTGTCTGATATTAAATTAATATTATACTGTACCCTGAGAATCATTATGGGGCACTCTCTACTTTAGCTCCGCAAATGGTATAGTAGCTACTGAACGTCTAAGTGAAGTGATACTTTTCTCTCATTAGCCACGACTTTTATATAAAAAGACAAACACAAAGCAATACAGATTTCGCTTATGATATTTATATTGCCACTCAATAAAGACATTAAATAAAAATTCTTTGTATAATTATTTCATAAATGCGTGTTTTTCTCAGGCCACCTACACTTTTTACGGAAACGTAAATCTTGTTCATAATTAAAGTCTATTGCATATACTCTTAATTAATAATAAAGAATTTCACAAATTTGGAAGTGATATATTGTTATGACGTTGATTTTATTTTGTCTCAGGGATTAAAATGGTCACACAGCCTTGGTACCTAGTTGTATTAAAATTATTTTATTATATCATGGTCCACAATATATCCGATAAGCGTCGCACTTAGCCATTCTGAACGTTTAGAGATACAATTTGGCCTAAATAAAATAAAATACCAAGTAATAAATCTCAATAAACTACACAATTTGTCTTAGTATTTAGCTATAATTCAAATAATTCAATTAGTAATTAGCATTTTAAAAGTTAAGAAACTAACAGTACGGTAATGGTATCCCATGGATAGATGCGTTGTTAAATAAGAGACCGTCGAAGCTTTAAAATCTTGCGCTGTGTTTCTGAAAGCATACCATATAAAGAATACCTTATATTTAATTATAGAATGAGACGCCGAAGACTCAATTTTTCACAAAATATAAATGCATTTGTGTTGCAAAGCAATAAAAAAATAAACAAATATCAGTTACATTATATCATGGCCAAACTGTTATTTGTGTGGTGACGAATTAAGAAGATAGAGTCTCAGCGTCCCTATTCACCTCCGGGTATCGTAAAAGGTTGCTAAGAGTGTTAGTTTACACCGATGTTGTCTTGCGGGTTTATTCACAGTAGATCCATTGACCAGATCCATGATGGATCTAATGAGAATATTTTTTCCCATTAGATCCTTATTCCAAAATATGGATCTACTGAGAATTTTTTATTCATACAATCTCAGAGAATCCATCGACCAGATCCATGAAGCGTCTAATAAGGATTTTATTTGTCCTGATTTAAAAACGTGGATAGGTGATAATTTTACTAACTTTTAAACTTTCGCGTTCCATGATATATTAACATTTTTTTTATGTCAGGCAAATCAGAGGAATGGTAATACCTTTTAATAAGTGATCGCGTTAATTCCCGTAAAAATATTTTTTCTATTATGTGTGTTCGCGTATACCTTCGTCGTTTGTGAACCGATTACGATGACTTTTTTTGTTGGAAAGCAGATGTCCCAATGGTGTTACCATAATGAGGAAACTAGGATCTGATGATGGCATCCCAGAGAAATCGAGGGGAACCTTCGAAATTCGTAAGGCCGACTAGTGCATTTGTTAAATGCACTGCAATTTATAGGAGGTCTGGAGTCGATCTCGAAGGAGCTCCTCTATGATTTACAGAAGTTACCTTGTTTTTGGGCTTGTTTCATTTGAGAACTTACACTTAGAAGAGTTGTAACTATCATTAACGGTCTGATAATGTAGACGAAGATAAGCTAAGGGAACTACTCAACGGCTTACAGTAGCTATCTTGTGTTTGGACTTAATTAATTTAGGTATACCTATTGATGAAAAATGAAAACATTATGTTTATCATATGTTTTGTATTCCATATTTAGGTACACCTGTTTGTCAACATTTCATGAGGATGAGCTTATCACCTAACTTTTAAGGAGTTTTATTTTGATGAAGATGCAACTCTTTAACAGTTAGGAATTGGTGAATAATTCTTTAAATCTATACTTACAAAATAATAAGGCCTGACTGACTGACTGATTCATCATCACCGAGCGTAAATTATCATAGGGCTATGAAATTTGGTGAGTAGAATCGTTTCATTGAGTAGACACCCACCAAGAAAAACAAACCCGTTTAAATAGTCTAAATTGAATTACCTTGCGATTTGATCAGTATTCTTTATAACTTCTGAAGCGAGCGAACGTTGATATTGTGTCAACCTTTATTGCCTGGATGTATTCTTTGCAGCCGCTTGATCGCCAGTTTACCTTTTAACTGATAAGCTACAGAGCTCTGTATTATATTTTGATTTGATACATCGGCTTGGTGCTTCAAATATGTAAAATGAAACGAAGGTAACCCTTTTCCGTAGCAAAACAGGATTATGGAGATAATTTTATAATAATGATGATGTCAGAGGAACTTCAACTTTATATTTTAGGTTTAAATTGAAATCCAAATGCAACACATTATTTTTGTCTTCAGTACCTTGGACTTATTTGTGTCTCTTGAATTAAACTTTTACTATCATTTAAAATAAAATTATTCCCACGCGTTCCTTGTGCTTTTATTTTGTTTTTGAGTAATGAGGCAATTTGTTTATTAAATTGACTTTTACGAAACTTTTTATACTTACAAGAATTTATGACGCTAAACAGTCTTTCAAATGACTCAATTACCCAAGAAGTTATTCAGGCTAATAATGGTTACATAAATCTTATAAGTCACTACAAATACAGTTTCTTTTTAGGGTTCCGTAGTTCACGTTTCTGAACCCTTATAATTTCAACATGTTCATTCGTCTGTCTGTCCGTCTGTCCATACTACGCTGACATCCCAAACGGTAATAGCAATATGAAACTTTCCATGGATACCTACCTACATGGTACCTCCCCTACATGTAAAGACTTTTTTCTCAAACATGCATGAAAATATATTATTGTCATTATTTTCGAAAAAAGAACACGTGAAGTACTTACGGACAGCGAAAAATAAATGCATTGCAGGAGCGTTTTTTGAATTTGAAACATTACAACGCTCCAGCAATCTATACTACTAATATATAAAGCTGAAGAGTTTGTTTGTTTGTTTGTTTGTTTGTTTGAACACGCTAATCTCAGGAACCGCTGGTCCGATTTCAAAAATTCTTTCGGTGTTGGATAGTTCATTTATTGAGGAAGGCTATAAGGTATATATCATCACGCTACTATTAACGGAAGCGGAGCAACAATGAAGAATGTTTCAAAAACGGGGGAAATTTTCACGCTACGGGCAATATAAGGCGCAAACGAGGTTGCGTGGGTCAGCTAGTATTGTATGAAACGGCATGCTGGGGTTACTATTTACTCTTTGATTGGATCTCTTTTATCATTCTTGGCATACCAAAATCTCTTTGCTTAGTACAAATTGCGTTCACGTGGCTGTATGCGTAAATGCGTTAGCTTTCGGCACACATGATAAATAGAAAATCGGCGGCAAAGCTGAAAATTCGTCTTGATTTGTTATTTAAATATTTAATAAATATAAATTCAATAATTAAAATGAGTTCCAACAGTTAAGAGAGTGAAATGGAAATTGATTGTACTCCACCAGATTTAAAATCAGGAGCCAAATTGCCAATGGAAAACCTGCTTCCAGCGAAGTCAAGAGAAAAATACTTGAAAGTATATGAAAATTTTATGATTTAAAAAAAAGATAAAAAAGTGAAAATTTTCTTCGAAACAGTATTTTTGACGTATTTTAATGAGATTGCTACAACTGAAAAGCCATCTAGATATAATTTATTCCAAGCTGAAATGTACAGTTCATGTTAAAAACGGCATTCAATTGAAAAATTATGGAAATTCAACTACTTTTATTTTCCTGAATTTTTTTGAGAAAAGCACTATATCTGCCTCGGCGGAAATGGCTATTGCCTCTCTCGTATTAGAGAAGTCCTCACCTACGGCTCGGCCTTCAAACTCATACTGGACCTGCAATTGCCTATTTCCTGGCCTTTACAATAATGTACTATTTTCTCGCGTCTACCACATAGTATTATCATTAAATAGGTATTTTTTTTAAACATTGAGTGGTTGCTACAATTGTTTTTTGATTTAGATATCTGTTTGTGTGATATTCAACTTTAAATTGTTATTATTCCCTCCTTCCCTCCCCTTCTAAAAGCTAAAAGGCTGCCTCGAAATATCTCAAAAAAACAAGATAGTAGTCCATTTGATCCACTTTGAACGAAAACTTAACGGTTTTGATACCTTTCTTGGATTACGAGTTATCGAGGACTAACTTGTAAAATGCGCTTACTTGGCAATTTTCGTATTAAAATATCATAGTAATGAATTATTCTATAAAATACTAAAACATAATAATTTGGTAACAATGGAAGCCTATTGTATGTGTAGCCTGATACGTACTTGACCGGTTTTTTTTATCATCCACAGACATTAGAATTAGTCACACATTTTATATTGCCAGGCGGAGTGTCAATTTTCGCGAATTAGCTCGTGGGATCTGGATGCTAAAAGCCAAAATTCGCTCAGTGTTGGCATATATACAGCAATGTACTTTGATAGGCTCTAGATATTGCTAATGGCCGTGGGTATGATGTATCTGGTATCATTTTTATTGGGATTTAAAAGCGTACTTATCATAAATAGCTTTTAATAGTCCACAGCTGGACATAAGCTTCTCTTCTAAAGGAGGTTTATAGATATTATTTTAGAATTAAAAATTATTTATGGTGAAACACATTACCTTTAAAGGAGCAATACCTGTTTACACATATATATATATATATATATATATATATATATATATATTTTAAAATTATATCTACATCGTAAACGTACTAGAAAACCGTAAATTAAGATCACATAAATATTTGAAATGTATCAGTATCAACAGCCATAGGTATTTTAGTTCGAAGTGTATTACATTATCATTTATTATTAATATCATTTTTATTACGCATTTAAAGAACTTGCAGTAATAAATAAAATATATGTTTCCGTAATAAATATAGGTAGCCTGAGAAAAGTAAGCATTTACGAAATAATATTTGCGAAAAATTCATATCAGAATGTCTTTATTGTGTGTGTAAGTTCTCTTACTATTGTTATCGAAATAATTATTGCCTTGGGTTTGGATTTTAATATAAAAGTCGTGGATAATTAGCGGGAAGTATCAGTCCCCTAAGACATTCAGTTACTACCACTTGCAGAGTCGCAAAGGAGATTATCAATCTATAATGTTTCTAAGGGTATGAGATACAGTATTCGCTTAGTACTTAGTCATAACTATTACTGACTCCTTATCTAAGTTTCTAATTTCTAAGCTTTTTCAAATAAAATTTAATACTAGCTGAACCCCCCGATGTTACCCGCGGTCATTGTCGTACCGCAGGTAACGCCGCAGGGTCCAGCCGTTCAAGAGATTAGCCAACAAACAGACAGACAGAGAAAAAATGAAAAAATACATTTTTGGTACATATACGTGTATACATATATATGCATTTAGTATTAAGCGGTTATTTTAATGTTACAAACAGACACTATTTGTATAGATTGTATAGATATAAAATTAGTATTCTGTTGAACAAAATTTCAGGTATTGTGCATACTGGCATTAGGCGGCCTGGTATCATCGAAACTTGCTTACTCGTCGCAGCAAATTCAGAGACATGATGGGCACCATCAGCTTGTCTACTTACATGAACACAAAGCAAAAAAAGATGTGAAGCATAATGATGATTATTGGAAGCACGGTGAAGAACCTAACCACTCTTATCACCCTCAACATGATCATCAAAAAGAGGAACATCAGCATGTAGATTTAAAGCATCATCAAGATAAAAAAGAACATGCAATTTCTTCGCAGTATATTCACCGACATGATGGTCACGCTCAACCCACATATATTCACATATATGAAAAACATCATGAAGAAGAACACCATCATAAGGAACAAAAATCTGAACACGAGGGGCCAAAACATCACTATGAAAAGAAGGAACCTGGTCAATCTTCCCAATACATTCATCGAAAGGTTGGTCACGCTCAGCCTGTCTATATTCATAAGCACGAACATCATCATATGGAACAACAGCAGATTCATCACGATGAAGTTAAGCACGCTACTGAAATTAAACATCAAAAGGTTGATCATGAAAAAAAAGAACACCGTGTGGACTATTACGTTAGTAATTATTTTTAATATTTCAATTATATTTATAAACTTCGTTTAAATAAATAATCAATAAAATAGTTTTCTAGATTTTACTAGATTAGATAGCGGAAAGAAGGTAGAAAGCAAAAAGATAATCCGACGGTATGGTGCTATAACATCTTTTGTAAATATATTACAGTCTATGGACCATTATGAACCTTTATTACTTATTACAAAAATATTTTATTATGGTAATGATTTCAATACTGGTGATAAAAATAAATTTACTCATTACAGGCGGATGCTAAGTACGAGTTCAAATATAAAGTAGATGACCCACATACTGGTGACCATAAGCAGCAACATGAGCACTATGATGGACACGACACCAAAAGTGACTACTCACTACATGTGAAACATATTGTACCAGAGAAGCACTATCATGAGTAACATGAACGTCACCACCGCGGTTGATTTTATTGATTAACTTGTTATCATTTTTGTTCATACTTAAATTTCGTTCATTAATTGTATAATACGAACAATTGTTTACAAATAAAACGTTTTTTTTCTTAATTTCATATCTATCTTCTTTCTTTCTTTTGTTTTTGGAACGAAATTCCTAATGGGGTGTTGCGGAGGGGTACCCTAGTCGGCAAATAGCGTCCGTAACGTAAGGTTGCCTGCCTTGGTGTCGTAATGGCAGCGTATGCGAATGCTGTGCTTGGGTCGGATTAAACGTTTGTATTCCTGAAATATTTATTTATTGATTTCGTGAAATCAAAATTTCGAGTAGCGCCATCTGTAAGTTGTATATAACAAGCAAGGAGTATCTCTAGACAGAACTTGTTTCAATAGAGATTACTAGTTGGCAGCACAAGTGACTAGTTTAGTTTTATTTTTTATTTTTATCAATAAAAAATCATCAAAAAAATGTATTCCTGATAATTATTTTCTTTAAATGTACCTCGCATAGAACTTTTATACATTTATATGATCATTTTAAATATAATAAAGGCGTTAAGTCGATTTTGTGATTTTTTAAGCGTGTGAACGAAAAAATTAGTATAGCGCCATCTGTAAATTGTATGTATTATTATATTTTATGATAAGGAACCTTATTCCTATCTGGTGTCCCAGAACACCACATAACTTTTTTTATGTATGAGCCTGCCAAAGTGACTCTACCCTGCCTGATGAAAAGCATGAACAGCATCCAAGAGTGGTGGTCACTATACTCATTGCAAATTCAGACAATGCAACAACTATTAACATAATTCTGCATCTTTGAGCTTCCGGTCTCGCAATCACCATGAAACACAAAAGCACGGATGCTGTTGATGAAGATTTTAAGTTGGTCTTCTGTGGGAGGGTAGTACTGCCCCGATCCGTTCGTGCTGAAATCAGCGAGTTACTATCTCTCTTCTCTCTTTTATACATTGTTCAAGGAATTTATTTCACATGCTTCTTAATTGTTATAGAGTGATGGAAATATACAAATAATCTATCATTCTAACCAATAAGAAGACTATAAATGTAAATAAAAATATAATTTATTTAAAATTTACTGTAGTTTAATATGTTCTCATGCCTTAATTTGTTAACATCACGCTATTGTATATTTATGTTGTCAGGGTATAGAACAGGACTTGTTTGTTATTTTAACTGAGCCCTGTAAGCTTATTAAGGGCGCTTAACAACTAATCAATTAATATTGGCTTCCATCGATTATCAAAAACTTGAGAGACACAACTCTCATATTTCTTGTCGTAGAATTAAATGTGTAGTAATTTAGAAAAACACTCTTTCTGTATTATATGGTCTTCTTTGTAATGTAAAAGTTCATATTTCATCCACACAATTAAATTTTAGTAGATTTTTCTTTTTTTTAAGATAGTTTTCCGATCGTTTCGTTTCATGTGGTGTTTTGGTTTTTTGTTCGCATAAAATTTGTGATGGAGTTCAGACTACAAGTGTTGAGTTTAAAATTATTTTGCTGCTATTTATGCTGACCCAGTTGTGCTAGTTCAGGCATTGTTATTCAAAAACCAATCAAATTCATAGAAGCAGATATTAAAATTAATGGCTAATGATATTAATAATGAAGTACATTATTACAATTCAATAGAGATTGCAAGAAGTAATACGGTTGTAAAATGTAATATTTATTTATCGTGTTTAGTTGTAAAAACAATTTTAAAAAATACTGTCCAATTCGTTTTCGATAAGCTTTTATTAAAATTAAGTAACAGGTTTTAAAGTACAAAATCAACAACCATAGTAGGACGAAAAATATTCCAAGGTCTAGTGATGGTGATGGTGTTTTGGTACTATGTGATGAGTGCTGTGCTTCACATCTGCGTGGAAGCTGTGGAAAAAAACGTTGTATAAAAGAAAGGAGCAATATTTACTAGCCACTGTAGCTGAGTGACTAGTACGTTTCTTTATTTCAGATTTGCATTCCGACATCTTTAATACAAAACCACTACATGCATTTTTTAGAATAGAATAACAGTAATTATACACCAGTTAATACATGATATATCATTAAATTAATGACCATATATACTGCGGTATTATCGCCAAAATGCGACTGTTTCAAGATTATACCTGTGTATACTTAAGGGAGCTACAGTTATGGATAACTTGGTTTTTCTTTTCTGTAAGCAAAATGATACGATCTTTATTACATTAAATAGATAAATATGGCAGTAACTTATTAAAATCTTACCCAGAGTGTTTGTCAGCGTGGTAGTGTACATGTCTCTCTGTACCATCAGGCTCATGCAGTGCGTAGTAGCCCTTAACAGCGTCATCATGGCGCTCCTCGTGCTGCGACTTGTGGTCGTGTGTATGCGGATCTTTCACTTCGTACTTGAAGTCATACTTAGGTGGCGTCTGTAGATACACAATACTATGGTAATCATGTTTAAAATACAATAATTCCGGTCGGGATACAGTATGGTGAGGTAACTTACATAGTAGTCGTAGTGATGATGTCCGTGGTGATCTTTGAAGGATACTTGCGTATGGTGACCATCGTGCTTGTGAATGTGCTGTGATGAGTGAGCATGCTCTGCTGATACAACTGCTATTAGAGCCAGTACACAATAAACCTGAAAAATAAGATGTCATTATTTTATGAAATACATAGTTCGATATAATTATGAAAGTAATAGATTTGGGAACAGTTCCATACCTTGAAAAACATTTTTATTTGCTGCTTACAGATTCTATAAAATCTCTGAGTGGACTGATACTTATCTAAAACAATTGAGGTTTATATAGTAAAAATAAAATTATCAAGGTAAAACTAATTTCGCTTTTAAAGTGAAAATGGTTACGATCAAATTCATATGGACAGTTAAAATCGTTTCGCAAACACTTACATGCAAGGAAGTCTGTAGATAGTGAGATTTTGTGTGTTTATGTAGCTTACATGAAATAGCAATTGGATTACCAATATTAACCATAACTGACACGCAATAATTTTATTGTAATAGGCATTTACACTACTGATTTTTATTATAATATTATGTTTGATCATAGATTAAGAATACTTACTTCCTTTATTTATAGGTTTCTAACCTTTATTATTCGTGGGTGTCGCAAGAGCCGACTAATCAGTAAACTGCCCAGGATAATGGAACTTGAAAGAGAAGGAAAACTTAACATAAATCGTATACTAACTCGTCTGATCAACGTAGCATATTAAGGCAAAACCTTCTTTTTACGGAGAGGCCTATGACTAGCAACCGAAAATGCACCAGTGCTCCGTAATGCATTCACGCATGTTACGAGTATGATGGCTTCACATGTTTTAAATGTGAGTTTGTGGAGACTCATCCCACACAGGAAGGGACCTTTGGACTTGTTTGCGTGACACGCGAAGGGGCTGCCGAAGACCGAAGTATTCTGTGCCGTCCAAGGTACCGTTTAGTGAAGTATTCAACCAATGAATGATGAATTCATCCCTAATGTGCGAGTCGAACCCGCCAGCTGCGGGAGCTCGCGCTCTACCATCAGCGATCGCCGTACAGGTATGGTGTGCCACGAGATCTCGTCTCCGTGGCAACCCCCACGGACCATCCTCAACACCCACCGGAGCATTCTCTACATCGGACCTAGTGCTGTCTAATGGGCACTTATTTGAGTTTACACGTCTAGGAGCTCGACCTCGCTAAGCACAGGTCACCAAACTGGATAAGCCCCTTTATTAGCGGGTCCTCTCGCTACTTACCCGTAACGGGACTAACATCCGTGAACTACCAAAAGTCCCATCGGGCCTAACCCAGTGACCCGCCTGTAGTTGCAGGCGGCGCGGAATGCTATTTAAATAAGCCATAGCCTGGAAAAGTTACAACGAGACCTCAACAAGGGTCTTCGAGAAGAACCACATGACCTACTGTGCGAGTGATTAGGCAAGAATCTCGCCCTGTATGTACAGCCATGTCTGTATGGCATGTATAGAATAATATATACATGGAGAGAAGAAACCCTCTTTGTCGGATACCGACTTATATATCTAGGATAGTCTTAGATTGGTAACTTTATTATATTTCAGTGCTGTATATTTTATATATATTTAGGATTGATAACCCTAATAGTACATGTTTAACTAGGCGCAACAAGACGTCTAGTTGCGGAAACCAAGCCCGCGAGTTTCAATTCAAAAAAATAGTACCTGTTTGTAATTAAATAATGATTACATATTTATGTAGAAGAAGTTGTATCATACAGTTCAATCTTATGTAACAGGTGCTCTTAAATCTCGCACAGAATAATTTATATCACCTCAAATAAAGCACCACTACGCTATATCTATACCAACATATAAAGCTGAAGAGGTTGTTTGTTTGTTTATTTGTTTGAACGCGCTAATCTCAGGAACCACTGGTCTGATTTGAAAAAACCTTTCAGTGTTAGATAGCCCATTTATCGAGGAAGGCTATAGGCTATATATCATTACGCTTAGACTACTAGGAGCGGAGCACTAATGAAGAATGTTACGAAAACGGGGGAAAAATATTACGCTGCGGGCAATAGGAGACGAAAATAAAGTTGCGTGGGTCAGCTAGTCTAGTATATAACTTAGCTTATAGAGAGATTGGCAGGTAGAGAAAGCCCTGGCATTGAGTCCGCCGGTGTACACAAGTGCATAAAATTAATAATAAAATAAATAAATATAATCAGATAATCTACAATAATAAATTTAATAAAATTTACATAGTATGTATATAGTGATGATGTCCATGGTGGTCTTTAACAGTTACTTCCGTATGATGTCCATCAATACTCGTGATTATATATTGCTGAGTGAGCATATTCTGTCGAGACTATATAAGTCGTTACAGTTAGTACACACAAGAAATGAAATATAAAATCATTGAAGTAAAAAAAGTAGAATACAGAATAATAAGTTTATCGTCAAACTAACAGGCCGATCATATGGTGAGTAGCTACTGTCGCCCACATACCTTTAATTCAATAGGTTCAAGGTATAGTTTATTTCTTCTAATTAACAAGTTCATTCTCGAAACAACGAATTTAGTTTAATTTTTAAGGGGAATAGAAAATATTTTATTTTATTAATCACTTATTGTTGCGGACTCGCCCGCGTAAAAGTCGGTTATCGTTGCAAATAGTAGCCTAAAATAGAAATCTGCGGGATTGCTACCATGTACATTTTTGTTAGTGAGTATCCGATATTTCGGCGCTGTTGCAAGTGCCATGATCACGAAGTAACTGTAGATCTTGCGGGTGGGCTGTTATTGGCAGACATATCGATCTACCCTCTTTCGCAGTGTTTTACTACGATCGTCCCCGGTGCCACTGTTCACTAACTCACTATTCAGTCGTAACTGTTCTCGACAAATAACACTAACAGTATCTGATCGCGAAACTATATTTTCTTGATTAAGCTGGTTTTTGCACATTCGAATCCTAAAACATATCTTCAGTTACTGGCGCTTGCAATAGCACCGAAATATCGGATGCTCACAAACAAAAAAGTACATGGTAGCAATCCCGCAGATTTCTATTTTAATGTTACTGACCATGAAAGTTTAAAACAACCAATTGTAGCCTATGTGTTATTCTGATCTATAAGTATTATTACTGTAAAATTTTATTCAAATCCGTTTAGTAGTTTTTGCGTGAAAGAGTAACAAACATCCATCCATCCATACTTACAAATTTTCTCGTTTATAATATAAGTATCGACGTATATATATTATAGATTTTATTACATAGCTATTTGATAAATACCTACCTAAACCAATCGAGGCTTTTATAGTAAAAAGTATAACATCAATGCAATACTCATTTAAAACTGTATTTGTAATAATATCGTTGAAGCACATGCTCGTGAGAACATAACATAACCTTCTGTAATTTGAATCGAGATAACATAATTATGCATGCACGCATACTGGATACAATTGACACTGGGGCAGTTTTTCGGCTGTGTAGTCGATTTTATAGCTTACAAATAAACTCTTATTTGGTTTAGAAAAAATATTTTGAGTGCTTAAGGCCCACAACATTTATTTAGATTATAAAATAATGAATAAAATATCATGAATAAAAATAAAATCATAGTAATCTTTTACATAGTTCTCGCGTTTATTTCATGTAAATAAATTAAAATAATAATTAAACACAAATGGTACTAAATGGATAACAATGAGGTATGTACATGGGTAGAGCTAGACTTAGTTTAGTGATGGTGGTGATGATGTTCAGGTACTACGTGTTTAGCATGACCTTTGTATTCTACGTCAGCGTGGAACCTAATAACAAAGAAGAGTACATATGAGCTTGCAAAATAGCGATACCTGGTTTAAAAAACTTGGTAGTTAGGTTACTTACCCGCCTTTTTTGTCAGCATAGTACTTCACAATCCTGACAGTACCGTCGGGCTGATCAAGACCGTACTCGCCCTTAACGACGTGGCCGTCGCGATGTTCGTGCTGGTACTTATGGTCATGAGTGTGGGGGTCCTTTACTTCATACGCGAACTCGTACTTGGGGTGGCCCTGTGGTATCATAAAATCACAGTTAATTTGCTATTCGAAGGAATGTCCCAAATAATATAAAATACAATGGAACAATAATTATTCTCATACATAGTATTCCACGTGTTTAGTCACATGTCCGTCGTGATGTTGATGGAGATTTTGAGATGAGAAGGCATGACCGTGATGTTCGTGATGACCGTGTTGTTCCTCATGGTTACCATGATGTTCCTCATGGTGAGCATGGTGTTCCTCATGTTGACCATGGTGTTCCTCATGTTGACCATGGTGTTCCTCATGGTGCCCATGATGTTGTTGCTCGTAATGTTCATGTTTGTGTTCCTCGTGATGGACTGGAGTGGGCTTTTTTTCATGATTTTGGTGCAGAACAATGCTTTGAGACGAATAAGCATGACCGTGATCATGGCCGTGTTGGTTTTGTTGGTTTTGGGCAGCGACCGCTGCAACCACCACAGTGAAAAGGAGGACCTGTTTGATAAAAAATAATTACTTTAAAATATATTATTAAAAAAAATACGTTGAGAATAAATAAAAAAAATATCGATGCGATTCATACCTTAGTCAACATGATTATTTTTTTAATATTAGTCCCTTGAATGTATAAATGTTGACTGATAGTAAAGTATGATTTTTTCGACTTTATATACATTCACAACAGAAGTTGTTTACGTGTACGAATACATGTTTTGATAAAAAAAGCTGTTTTGAGCCAGTTTCATTATTTGTGAAACAACCTTTTGAAATCACTTTCATTAAAGTGGATATTAACTGTAATTTACTAAAACAAATCAACTTTAAACATTGTTGTCTTATGCTCTAGATAAAATCATATTCATGATCTAATGATAGCCGTCAGGATTTATTAAATAGTATAAAAAAGCCTTAAGATTTCATGTTTAATTTATTTATTTACGTTCTGCATTACATTTGCATGAGGCGGACTTAATGCCAAGTGACATTTTCTATCAGTCAACCTTTGGATGGTTTAGTAAAGGTTGTGGCATGTGCATGTGGCATGTGTGTCTTAGGAAGAGAAGTTATGAAATATATATATTGGATAACAATTAACCTTTAAAATACATAGATAGTTGTATTAATAAATATTTTATGATATTCATACAGAATAAAAAAAATAATGTTGTATTTGATATAATGAGATTAAGAAGATAGTTATGCTAGTTGTTTCTTGTAAAATTCTCCGACTTTGGCTATAAGTGTGTTTACATGAGAGTTGAGGATTCCTATCAAAACTTAATTTAAAAATTAAGAATGAATTTTTATAGACATACAAGGCATAGGCTAACAGTTAGTAGAGCCACGCTGATTTCAGTACGAACGGGCCGGCTCGACTGGGGCGGTACTACCCTCGCACAGAAAATCAACGTAAAATGACAACGATTGTACTGTCGTATTTCGTTGGTGAGTGCGAGACCGGAGGCCCAATGATGCAGGAGCATCACTAGCCCACCGTGGTGTGGGACACCATGCTGCATTGTTGCATTGTCTACATTCGCAATATGGTGACGAACACTCTTGGATCCTGCTTATGCTTTCCATCAGGCAGAGTAGAGTTATTTTGGTAGGGCCAAACATAAAAAAAAATACCTTTTTATATAATTATACTCGTATACTTAAGCTATTTTGGTAAATAATTTAATTATACGAACGTGCTAAGGAAGGGCAAATCGGACTTGTAAACGAACAATCTGAATTCTTAACCATCAATTATTCAATATCCAATTTTAAAATTTATTATCATCAAAAAATATACTAGTAGTAAATTTTTTAATTTATTATCTAACTGTCTACTATTACTCTTGGGTGACTATTTTTTATTTTGTGGTAAAGATAGGCTATGGAAATGATGAATACCATGGGAGAGCCAGGCTTGGGCATGAATGGGCCGGCTCGACCGGAGTGATACCACGGCCTCACAGAAAACCGGTGTAAAATAGCACTTGCGCTGTGTTTTATGGAGTGAGTGAGGATACCGGAGGCCCATATACAGGTGACCTGATATAAAATAAAATCGCTTGATCAATGTTACTGCGCTGCGCCACTTTCAGGTGACGGAGTTCAAGCTGTATTTTAAGGACTATACTATATATAGATATCATTCATTTCATATAATCTCGTGCCACGTTGTTGTTCACGGTGAACTCCAAAACCAAACTCATTTTTACGTTTTTTGAAAGATGTGTTTCGCTGGCTTGTCTAAGACAGGATAGTTACATTGGAAAAATAAACATTTAAAAAAAAGTACTAAACTTACTAACTGATAATTATCCTATCATTGTGTTAAGTTGATGAGAAACGAGGAATAAAGGTTACTTAAAAATAGGGATAACTAGCTTTTGTCGCGACTTCGCTCGCATTTAATAAAAAGTATCAAAATTGTGTCACTTCTGATACCTCCAACAATATGTGTACAAAGTTTCATGATGATCGATTTAGTAGTTTTTGCTTTAAAGCGTTACAAACAAACTTACATTCACATTTATAATATGAATATATAGATAACGTTCTTTTAAGCGCATTGTATATAACACCTCTAAAAGAGTAATTCTTGAATACATATATAATAATATCTGAATCTCGACAATAACACTGACGGTTTTTATGAAATTTAGTATCCAGGGTGTTCAGGGGGCAATAAAATCGATCTAGCTAGGACTCATCATCATCATCATCACTTCAGCCCACTGATGTCCACTGCTGGACATAAGCCTACCTCATGGCACCCCACTTCTCCCGGTCCTCTGCCTTCCTCATCCAGCTGCTATTTGAGGATATCCGGAAGAGAACCAAAGTAACCGACATAGCTCGCAGGATCTGCAAACTGAAGTGGCAGTGGGCCGGTCATGTCTGTCGAAGGACCGATAGCCGATGGAGCAGATAAGTCCTAGAGTGGAGACCATGGACTGGCAAGCGAAGTGTGGGACGCCCTCAAGCTCGCTGGACCGATGACCTGAAAAGGATAGCCGGTAGCTAGGACTCATTTTTAGGAAATTTTCAAATAATTATAGCACAAGTAACTATAGTTTTCTACTTTTTAGTTTGGTGTATTTACAAAAGCGTGTTTGTTTATCTTAGTTTTTTTTTTCACTTTATAGTATTGGCAATATATAATATATATTTCAAATTTCAAGTTTATCAAACGTCTTGAAGTAGGTGAAAATGAAGTTAAAAGATTTTGTTACATACATACAGGTGAAGCTAATAAAAGCGTGTTAAAAAAAACAGAGCAAAGCTTGGTAATCCAGGTACTTATATATTTAGGGATAAAAACTTGAGCTCTCGTTACATCAACAACCTTTGACAGTTCACTAATAATATAGTCTTATTTTTGAAAAGAACGACGGTATGCAGTTTATGAAAGACTTGTAGGTAATCCATTTGGCACATTGACTTGATCGGGATGAAAGTTTGCAATTTTTATTGATTTGTACCTTCTTGTCGGAGTACTTAAATACAGAAATGTATGTAACAGTAAATGAATAAATATTTCGGACATCTAACACACAACGCCATCTAGCCCCAAACTAAGCAGAGCTTGTATTATGGGTACTAGACCACTGATATAAATACTTATATACTTTTTTTTTGTAAATACCTACATATTATAGATAGGAAACACCCAAACTCCGAAACAAATATTTGCAGATCATACAAACATTTGTTTCGACCCGGGAATCGAACCCGAGACTTCAAGAACAGCAGTAGCGTACGCTACCACTGCGCCACCGAGCAAAACTTAATATAAGTTATCTTATTGAGAAAATAATAAAATTACGTATCATTTGGTTAAGTTAAAATAATAATAATAAACTTTATATAAAAATAGTTGATTAATAACTTGTCGCATTGCTGCAAAAAAATATATTTTGACGTGTACACAAATCAACTTAACAATTATATTATCAATTTATTTTTCTATGAAAACGCGACCAAATAAGCACATTAAATATGCATTTTTAGCCTTGTGGTTAAGCTATTTGGCACGTTGGCGGCAGTGATAATCTACTCCCTTTCACTATTTCGGGGAACCGTAACACGTGTACATTGACGACCTGTTTTAATAATTGTAGCCTATTTTTTGATACTTGCAGTTACTAAATCAAATTCATTAATTAATTCGTTTCCGTAGAGAAAACATTATAAGTGCGTGTAAAATACTACGTTTAAAGAGTGTAAAAAAATAGTTCTTTTCTCTTTAATTAAATTAAGTGCAAGTGGCAAGTACCCACTTTTCTAATCACAAAATGGTGACCTAGCCGCGTCAGAAACACACGTCGGGCAGGCCAATACCTGACTGTAGTTCATTTATTTATAGGTTTAACATAAATACTATATTTTAAATTTACATTCAAGAAAACTTTTAAAGAAGATGAAGTTTTTGTTTACTTTTACTCAATTTGACCCGTAATCCTACTAATATTATAAATACGAAAGTTTGTAATGATGTGTGTTTGTTGCTCTTTCACGCAAAAGCTACTGAACGGATTTAGATGAAATCTTACAGTAATATAGCTTATGCATCAGAATAACATTTAGGCTACTATTTGCCGCCATAACCGACATAAACACGGGCGGAGCCGCGGGCAACAGCTTGTTGAAAATAAATGCCTAATAGTTTAGAAAAGAATATTTGCCATTAGCATAGAGAAAGTATTTTTAAATAGGATTTACTTTGAATTAAAACAAAACTTTGTAAATGGTTCTTTTATACTTAAATTATATATTCATGCAAAATAAATTAAAAATAATCAAACATAAACAGTTCTAAATCGATAACAATGAGGTATGTACATGGGTGGAGCTGTGTTAAATTTTAGTGATGATGTTCAGGTACTACGTGTTTAGCATGACCTTTGTATTCTACATCGGCATGGAATCTGAAAAAAAAAGACAAGATAAATGTAACATTAATAATCTAAATTTGACAGATCTTACAGAGGGACTTCTGATCCCAAACTAAGTTCAGCCCTTGCTGATAAACACGGTTATAATTACCAAAATATATATTCAATATAAATTACCGGTTTAATCCGGCTTAGCACTCAGGGTTGATAACTACTAGACCAATAGGACTGTTAATGTAGGTTAAAAAGTAGGGTTCGTAACACAAAAAATAGCAATTAAGATACACACCCGCTCTTTTTGTCTGCATAATATTTCACAATCCTGACAGTACCGTCGGGCTGGTCCAGACCGTACTCGCCCTTGACGACGTGACCGTCGCGGTGTTCATGCTGGTACTTGTGATCGTGAGTGTGCGGGTCCTTCACTTCGTAGGCGAACTCGTATTTGGGGTGGCCCTACGGTACCATTAAAATACAGTTAATAAATTATTTGAAAAAAATACTTAAACGAGGTACAACAGAATATTCGTAGGTCTCATACATAATACTCCACGTGTTTGGTCACATGTCCGTCGTGATGTTGATGGAGGTTTTGAGATGAGAAAGCATGACCGTGAAGTTCGTGATGGCCATGGTGTTCCTCACGATGACCGTGGTGTTCCTCATGGTGACCATGGTGTTCCTCACGGTGACCATGACCATGTTGTTGATCGTGATGTTCATGGTTGTGTTCCTCGTGATGGACTGGAGCGTGCTTGTTTTCATGAGTTTGATGAAGAACAATGCTCTGAGACGAATAAGCATGATCGTGATCATTGCCGTGATGGTGATGGTTTTGGGCAGCGACCACTGCAACCGCCACAGTAGCGAGGAAGATCTATTTGACAATATAAAAATGTAAAGACATACAAGGCATTTTACGTCTATGTGCTCAAATCGTAACGTTTAAAATATTTTTAGAGAGCAATTTGTACCTTAATCAACATGGTTATACTTGAAAATTTAATATTGTTCAGTTGAACGTTTCAAAGTTGACTGATCCTGAGATAAGATTTTTTTGGATTTATATACATACACAAGATAACTTGTTTGAGTTTGAGGGTATGTAACTGAAGAAATGTTTTGGTGATAAAACACCTTGAAACCAGTATTTTTTATTTGTGGGACAACTTTTTAAACTTACAAAATCGATCTTGCTAGGTTACATTTAAATATGACTATTTTATTTCTCATTGTGTGATGCTTTTTGTATAAAATTATGTCAGGTATCTCTTAAAATGTCGTAAAGACCAGAACAGAGATATACCACAAAAGAGGAGCGCATTACGTTGCTTGGACTACAATTGTACTTCAGTTAAATAATAACAACTTGCTCAAAAATAATATTAGACTTACCTGACATGCCAATAACCTTCATAAAAGTATCTACGTGCCACCATAATATGATAAAAAAGATTATGTTAAAACTTTAAACAAATTCGATCTTCTTTTTGATTTTCTTGAATTTTGAATGTTTTTGATAAGTTTTTATTTTTCAGTAAGAAACAGAAAGGTTAGTTTTGAAGCTAAGAAAATATTTTTAAGGAACGGCTCATACTTGTAATAGAGCTATTATGATAGAATAAAATGTTAAATTGAAGAAATTCTGTAAGGTTAAAACTATATTTATTTTTTACACATTATTTCGACGAAATATTCTTCAAATGTGTACTACGATCTGATAAATTTTAGTAGTTCAGATTCCACTGATGTGAGAGACATCGAGAGTTAGTAATCGGGTCGCTCGCTCATATGATATAATGTATTGTATTTTCTGAGAAAAAAGTAGATGTGGTACAACATACAAAAAAAATTTACAATTCTAACAACATTTTATTTGGTATTAAATGAAAGTAACAAGAAAAACTACGGTGTGTAAAACCGCGTATACAAAAAAACATAAGATTAATGATGATGATGGTGTTTCGGTATGATGTGGTGAGTGCTGTGCTTTACGTCAGCATGAAAACTGTAAGGAAAAGAAGGATTATAAATTAATACAAGCTATTTCTATAGTAATTGCGCGTTGCAGGAGTAGAGTACATACCCGGTGTGTTTATCAGAATGGTAATGTACGTGTCTCTCCGTGCCATCAGGGTCGTGTAGAGAGTAGTGTCCCTTCACGGCATCCTCGTGACGCTCCTCATGCTGAGTCTTGTGATCGTGTGTGTGAGGATCTTTTACCTCGTACTTGAACTCGTATTTAGGAGGAGTCTGTGGAAGCATCATCATTAGACATAGCCGAATGTAGAGGAACTACCGAATGCAGATAAGTGTAGGCGGACTTCAATACTTACATAGAAATCGTAGTGATGATGCCCGTGGTGGTCTTTGACAGTTACTTCGGTGTGGTGCCCATCATGTTTGTGAATATATTGTCCTGAGTGAGCATGTTCTGCCGAAACTATGGTTGTCAACACAGTTAACACACATATTACCTAAAACAAAAAGTACTTATTTGATTAGTATCATGTAGATCAATAACAAAATCTATTACTATGTTTGTATTTGTAACACAAAATTGCTTAAGACAACGTCTGACCTTGATAGTCATAATTTATAATATTGTTTTTTCCAATGCGAATTCGTTTAATATTTTTAGATAACTGATACATATCTCAAGAAAATCGAGGCTTTTATAGTGAAAAGTAGAACATTCGTGATTTGTATGATACATACGTGTGCATTTGTAATAATTTCGTAAAAAAGTCTCGTGAATATTTTACATTGATTGTTCGATGACAATAAAAATTAGTTACGTTAATGCAAATATACATTTTTACTTTTTTTTAAATACACTGATCACCGGTTCACTAAATAAATTTTTTTTTTAGAATTCTATGCTTCAAAAGAAGAAGAAAAGAACACTTATAGGATCACTTAGAGGTATCGAATTGAAATTAAATCTGTACACTGTCTACAGTTTCTTAAAACTGTGACAACATCAAACTTCAAAGTTGACGTCAAAAATATATAGTCCAGGATCACCGGAACAAATTTTGCAAGTATTACTATCAAGCTAGTTTTTCGTGAGTATTGCGTTGTTTTTCCTAGTCATGGCTGATAAAACATTTGATATAGGGGTGGTATTCTGGACTATTTTAGGGAAAATATATTACTTATCACTACTGTTTCTCATGAATCATTATTCAACATCTTTTGATAGTTCACTGCAAAATATAGGCGTCGTCTTGGCTAAGTTTTGGCGTACTATACCACGCTGGGTAGACAGGGTATACCATCGGAGATATAACGTATTCTAAATCCATCGCCACTCGAAAATGGCATGAATCACTGAAAAGTACCATTTAGCCAAATGGCTACTTGACTGATGTAACAACAAAATTAGAAATGAATTGACTATCGTAGCTTATTAATAAACAATGATTTTAAAATAATTATTTTAAGAAATTGTCCAATGAAAGTATTTTATTTTTATAAAATAAATTAGTAGTTTTGCATCTGTTGACAAGAAAGACAGAAACGCCGTCGGCCTTTAGCGCGTAACATCATTGTTTACAAACATGAAATGAAATAACACACAAATCACTATTCTCTTTTATGAAACAGAAATTTTAGGTAAGTATAAGTAAATATTAATTTCTAAGACTCCAGTTTCATTAAAATCATTCAAACATATTTTTTATGTTGAGTTTTATTCATTGGAGAGAAAGTTAAATTGATGGTTGATTTTATTTATTTCACTTTGATGTAAGTATACATCAAAGTAAAATAAATAAAGTGAAAATTGTAGATTTAACAGACATAAACTTCGGGTCTCGGCGTGTTAACTGTAACCATCCCTTGCCATCGGCGTCGTGAATGATTCGGAACTTGTATAAACAATTTATCAGTATATTTAATATTCTTACTTGTACAAATTGGCACTGAACATCTTCTGTAACTATTCATTTTTTAAAAATTCAGTTATATATCCAGCTAAATATAATTCTAAACTTTATGAAGCACCGTGATACTCGGCGTCGCCCTAGTAAAATTTTGTAGTTTGATAAGTATGACGTCAGCACTCTAATGTCACGTGACCACCTGTTTTCGCGCTTCGTTTGAATTTAAATTAAAAAAAAACATGGTTTTTTATATTAAAACGGTACTTTTTGGCGGAAATATCTTTCTGGGAGATGTCTATAATAATTAGCTGAAAATTATAAAAACTTTTTCAAAAATAGTCAAGTAGCCAATTGCACTAGTATCTGCGTGACTTTACGGTTTTTATAAGCGAACGATACCTGATTGCTTATTATCAGCAAAAATAAATTAACATATTTCTTTTGAGGTCAAATAAAATTAAGAAAACTCATTTCAATATCATTTAGGTAAACGTATATTTCATAAAAAATAAATTAAAACTAATCAAACATAAATAGGTCTATATTGACAACAAGGTGTAGAGGTAGCTTCAAGTTTAGTGATGATGGTGATGATGTTCAGGAACTATGTGTTTAGCATGACCTTTGTATTCTACGTCAGCGTGGAATCTGATAACAAAAACAAGGTATAAACATACGCTCAAAGTATAGTTATACAATTAACTTTGTAGTTATGATACTAACCCGCCCTTTTTATCTGCATGGTACTTCACAATTCTGACAGTACCGTCGGGCTGGTCCAGACCGTACTCGCCCTTGACGACGTGACCATCACGGTGTTCGTGCTGGTACTTGTGATCGTGAGTGTGAGGGTCCTTCACTTCGTAGGCGAACTCATATTTAGGATGGCCCTATTGTAAAGACAAAATAACGTTAAGTGATCGTTCGCTGAAACGGTAAATGTTAGACAACAACGTTTTAACTAAAGAAGTGTCATACATAATATTCTACATGTTTAGTCACATGTCCATCGTGATGTTGGTGGAGACTTTGCGATGAGAAAGCGTGATGGCCGCTGTGTTCTTCTTGGTGACCATGTTGTTTCTCGAGATGTGTATGCTGTTCCTCGTGCTGACCATGGTGTTCCTCATGGTGCCCATAGTGTTCATGTTTGTGTTCATCGTGATGTACTGCAGCGTGCTTGTTTTCATGGGTTTGATGGAGAACAATGCTCTGAGACGAATAAGCATGACCGTGATCATGACCGTGGTGGTGATTGTTTTGTGCAGTGACTACAGCCACTACCACGGCAACCAGGACGATCTGTTTAGCAACAGAAAAAATGTAAATACATATTGTTATGTACAAATATAAAAATAATGAATATTATTTGTTACTAATACTAATTCGCACCTTAGTCAGCATGATTACTTTTTAATATTATTCTCTTGAATCTGTGAATGATGACTGATACTAAAATAAGTTTTTTTGGCTTTATATACAAATAACTCAGCACAACTTGTTTGAGTACTGCGTTTATATATTGGTGACAACACGACTTCGAACCAGTATTTTTTTTTATAGGACAAGCTTTTAAGTGCAATGCTAATGAAATAAATCATACCAAGGTCATCATCATCATCAGCCTATCGCAGTCCACTGCTGGACATAGGCCTCTCCAATTGCACGCCACTTAGTTCGATCCTCGGCTCGACCAAGGTCATACTGAAATGAAACTATATAAGTACATACACAAAGGATATGATTTACCAAAAAATAGTTAATGGGTCAGTAAAGTCACCCTGGAAGAGCCACGCTTCGGCATGAATGGGCAGGCCTGACCGGAGTGATACCACGGCCTCACAGAAAACCAGTGTGTAAACAGCGCTTGCGCTGTGTTTCAACGAGTGAGTGAGGATACCGGAGGCCCATACACAACCAGTCCCCAATCCCCCTCCCCATCCCTCAAAGGCCGGCAATCACCATTGGCGATACGTCTTCTCGTTTGCCCCTTTATTCCATAAAAAAGGTACACATTAATATTTATTCAGCTGCAATTATTAGCTAATGCTAGTCTATCCTTTAAAAAGAATAAAATTAAAATCGCTTCTGCTATCTGTTTGCTTAAAAACTGTTTACAAACATTTCACAAATATTAATTTTCACAACTGTATGTGTACACGTGTACTAGATCAGGCATTAAATCACAGCACAGGTGCCAGAATAATAACAATAGAGTGATATAAGAGGAAGGTTTATATGTGTAATACATGCATATTATAGAAGAGAAAATTCGAGAATTTCATAAACCTACCTAAATTCCTTAATCCGAGAATATAGTGTTAGTACTACTAGTAGTTTCTCTGAAATGAAAATATTTTTCTTGACTCTAAAAATCTTACAAAACTTATAGTCATTTTGGTAGATAAACACAAAAAAAATCTAATCTATGTTAACAAATATACATGGAGATACTTTACATACCTGTAATCTAAAATATAGGTTTTTGATTTAGAAAAATAGATAAAATATTTAGTTTAACCTATTGCTCGCATCACAGCTCAACCTGGTTTCCAAGTATTGATCGAAAGTGACACTTTAGATTCTTGGGCTTTTAAAGACTTGCTACTATGTTCGGTAGATTACAGGTCGGATGAAGATTGAATAAAATAAAAATGTTGAAATCATTAAAACTTTTTTCATTTAAAAGTAACAAGTAAAACTGCAATATGATAATAATTCGTACAAATGTGAGATTAGTGATGATGATGATGTTTTAGTACGATGGAGTGGTTGCTGTGTTTCACGTCAGCATAGAAACTGTAGGGCAAACAAAAACAAAGAGTTCTTCAAATATTGTTTGTTGAATTGTTTGAAACTCGTAAAACACTCACTCACCCTATGTGTTTCTAAGAATGATAATGTATGTGTCTATCAGTGCCATTAGGGTTATTTAGAGAGTAATAGTTTAATCTGTGGAGGAACGGGTGTCATGTCCCTCCAACACAAAGGGAGGATACTCCGACCAGACGAGGTGATCATTCCTGGTGGGCCACTGCCCAACTTTGGATGTTGGGATGTTGTATATATGATAATCGGCGCGAGAACTTCTATTGCGCGATTCAGAATTGGTAGTTTCTTCGTGTAGTACATTGCTCCGTAGTTCAGTTTATCTACGGTAGATAGCACTGTAGTATATTTCTGTTGACGCTGTATATGGAAGTCACCACATCACTCCCCTCCAAGACCTGAGGTCGATATAACATATTATGTGTCAGCTGACTGTGGTCTGTTGAGGAACTTGCCAGTAACAGGAGTGAGCAGTTCCAGTGAATCGGAACTGGGTACCGCAAGTTCCGGTGAGTCGGGGCTCAAGTCCGTTGATCCCAGTGAGTCGGAATGGCAGGTGGTGCGCGTGCTGCGGTGAGGTCCCCAGTGAGTCAGGGCGGTTGCACTTGATGATGGAGTGCTGATATTGTCATATTTTTGGTCTACTCCTTCAACGGCAGCTTTCCATCACGCCGGGGTCACCACTGTGGAGGAACGGGTATCCTGTTCCTCATGTTGACGCTGTGTGTGGAAGTCCCCACAAATCAATAACGGTATTTCGACCTTGCATTTAAATATCCGGAGTATTAACTGCAATTTTGACAGTCTTAGTGTGTTACTGTATCGTACAGATATACCATTTCACGTTATAGTTCTCACAGAATGCTGGTTTAGTAGAATAATTACTCTACTATCTACTAATTACACATTAGTGAGTTGGTGAGCTTGCATTTGCTGTAGTATAGCTCATACGCCGATACGATGGTATTGATCAGGTTCTTACTCTTTATTCTATGATCAAAACCTTTGCAGTAGTTGGTGAGTAATTGGTGGTGGTGGTAGTAGTAGAAATATTCACATTCCACCAAAGAAGAATGAAGTTCTTTCATACAAGTATCTGATCCTTATGGCTTAACATGGTCTTTTCCCAGGACATTTAAGTTATATCCTATTGTATTGTTGCTTGAGAAGGAATCGGATCAACTTACATGCTGATACTGGGACGTGAGCAGAGTGTAATTCAAAAGGCCATGTTAACCAAATCACGATGGTATAGCACTGTTGACCTGTACAAAAAATTATCAGTACTGGCAGTGACGCAGTTGTTTATTTTGAGAGTGGTACTCTGGAGACACATATCTTTGTCACGCAACCCACCTTCTACTCACCGTAGAAATGTACGTATATGCTTCGTAGAACCTTATAGAACAGCACTAGTAGCAAACCAAAATTTAATATATAATAGAATCAACTATATTTTAAATATTTTAAACTATGAACAAATAAATTGAGACGTATATTTGGGATCAATTGTACTTGCCAACTGACAACTTAGTTTAAGCATAGAACAGCCTGTTACATTTAGATAATCGCTTTTTTTATTACCCACTCACAAACGTATCTACATTCGGTATATGAGCATACATACGTACTCGCATACAAACACACACACAAACACACAACACACACACACACACACACGCTCTTTCTCTCACACATACACACACACAAAGACATGTTCATTTTACTATTTAATTTTCATTTTAAATTTTCAGTTGTTTTCTTGTAACAGATCTTACAATCACTGCATTTATAATTATTGTAACTCGTGCAATACGCTTCTTTTAGAACCTATTGTATTCTTAACTAGCCGACCCACGCAACCTCGTCTCCTATTACCCGTAGCGTGATAATTTTCCCCCGTTTTTGTAACATTATTCATGGTTACTCCGCTCCTGTAGGTCTTAGCGTGATGATATATACCCTATAGCCTTCCTCGATAAATGGGCTATCTAACACTGAAAGAATTTTTCAAATCGGACCAGCGGTTCTTGAGATTAGCGTGTTCAAACAAACAAACAAACTCTTCAGCTTTATATATTAGTATAGAGTATAGATTACTGCAAATAAAAGGAGGTTCAGTACCTCCTTTTATTTTGCAGTAATTAAGAATATAATTCAGCCGCCACACAGTTTATACTAGTATGGCTGACAACGTTTACCATATTTACTTTTAATTATGAAAAATAAATTGTTTGTATGCTACAAACCATTTATTTTGTACTGCTCCTTCACGGCTTTTAAATTGTAATGACTAGATAAAACACTTTTACTATGTTAAAGAGTGAAAGTGTTTTATTACACTCAAAAACCTAGTCATTTTTCGTTACACAAGGTACATGAAATCATTTAAAAGAAATATGATTAAGGTAAAACACTACCTTAATCATATTTTTTTTTAAATAATCATTATCATCTTTAAATATATTTTCAAAACAAATGTTTCTAAGATTTTTAGATAACCGATACATATGTTAAAAAAACAAGGCTTTTACATAGAAAATTAAAACAATCAAGGCGATATTCAACACATTCGAATGTTGTACTCTTACGTTTTGTTATTGTATATCTATACTAATATATAAAGCTGAAGAGTTTGTTTGTTTGTTTGTTTGTTTGTTTGTTTGTTTGAACACGCTAATCTCAGGAACTACTGGTCCGATTTGAAAAATTCTTTCAGTGTTAGATAGCCCATTTATCGAGGAAGGCTATAGGCTATATATCATCACACTAAGACCAATAGGAGAGGAGCACCAATGAAAAATGTTTCAAAAACGGGGGAAAATTATCACGCGACGGGCAGTAGAAGACGCAAACGAGGTTGCGTGGGTCGGCTAGTTTGTTATAGTTTTGTAAAACACTCGTAAGTACCTATATAACATTAACTTTTACAGTGAGGATATAAAATAACATTATGTGAATAAAAACAAAAGTGCTCCTTTATCGTAATTTTGTAGTACCGGAATAGCTAAGCAAACCAAATTTCAAGTCTATCAAATTGTAACTTTCATCTTTTACATCTACGAAGTCCAAAATCGATCAAAGTGGCGTACAATGAGAGAGAACTGAAACGAGTTGATGATGATAATGATATATACAAGTATATCTAAAATTATTGGCATGTATGTATTAAGTGTGTATGTGTGTTTTAGTTTCTATAATCCATTGCGTACGATCCACGTACGATTGTTATATTACAATGCTTAAAAGTGACAGAAAAAATGACGAAATATTATTTCTAACAAAATTATCATTGAAGCTAGTGTGGTAGTGACCCAAAGTCTGTTATAGACCGCACAATTATCTTAATAATTTTGACTGAATTTTCAATATAGAAGCTTCGATAACATCCTGTTATCAAGTTGGTAGAAATAAAGATTGTGGCAAAGTTGGACATCGAAATAAAAACAAAGAAACTATTTTATGAAAGTTACATCTGTATTTCACATAAATAATTTAAAAATAATAAAATACAAATAGTTTTAAATCAATAACAATAAGGAGTAGAGGTAGCTTCAAGTTCAGTGATGATGGTGATGATGTTCAGGAACTATGTGCTTAGCATGACCTTTGTATTCTACGTCAGCGTGGAATCTAAGTACAAAAAAGATATAAACAGATTAGTTCAAAGTACATTGAGCTATACATTTTACTTTGAAGTTATGGTACACTGACCCGCTCTTTTTATCTGCGTAGTACTTCACAATCCTGACGCTGCCATCGGGCTGGTCCAGACCGTACTCGCCCTTGACGACGTGACCGTCACGGTGTTCGTGCTGGTACTTGTGGTCGTGAGTGTGGGGGTCCTTTACTTCGTAGGCGAACTCATATTTAGGATGGACCTATTATGAAGACAAAATAACGTTAGATCACTGTTTACTGAAATCATAAATGTTACGCAAGAACTGTACGTTACAAAATAAAATATTTTAAATAAAAACTGTCATACATAATATTCCACATGTTTAGTCACGTGTCCATCGTGATGTTGGTTTAGGCTTTGAGATGAGAAGGCGTCATGGCCGTGGTGTTCTTCATGGTGACCTTGATGTTGCTCATGGTGATCATGATGTTCCTCGTGGTGACCATGATGTTCCTCGTGGTGACCATGGTGACCATAATGTTCATGCTTATGTTCCTCGTGATGTACAGGAGCTTGCTTGTTTTCATGGGTTTGATGGAGAACAATGCTTTGAGACGAATAAGCATGACCGTGATCATGACCGTGGTGGTGATGGTTTTGTGCAGTGACTGCTGCCACCGCCACGGCAACCAGGACGATCTGTTTAGCAACAGAAAAAATGTAAATACATGTTATTATATGTACAAATATAAAAATAATGAATATTATTTGTTGTTAATACAAAATTTCACCTTAGTCAGCATGATTACTTTTTAATATTATTCTCTTGAATGTGTAGATGTTGACTGATACTAAATTAAGATTTTTTTGGCTTTATATTCAAAGAACTCAATGGAACTCGTTTTAGTACGAAACTGAGTTTATGTTTATTGACAATACTTTTTCGAACCAGTACTTTTTATTCGTAGGACAACATTTCAAGTGCGACACTAATGAAATAAATGTACTAAGGTCATACTGAAATTTATTACACAAAATGTTTTATTTACAGCAAAAGGTAGACCTTATATTTCTTCAGCTGCAATTAGTAACAACTTGCTCTTATTTCGGTCCTGCAATAATCTTCTGAGAACTCAACACAAGTCACATTTTTTTCGCAATCTCCAACGTTACAGAACCTTTTTTATGACGGACTGTATAGATTACGGCGTATGCATAGCATAAGTTTGAAAGAAAATGATATTGTTTATTCCGTGGTCTAAGGAAAAAAGGTTCTCGCGTTCAGTTACCACTTTAAAGCAACTAATAACACGAAATGTGGAAACATTTTCAGTCACCATTCTATTAAAAATTTCTATATTAAAAATTTTAAACATATCAATTTTGACAGTCTTAGTGTGTTACTGTATCGTACAGATATACCATTTCACGTTATAGTTCTCACAGAATGCTGGTTTAGTAGAATAATTATTCTACTATCTACTAATTACACATTAGTGAGTTGATGAGCTTGCATTTGCTGTAGTATAGCTCATACGCCGATACGATGGTATTGATCAGGTTCTTACTCTTTATTCTATGATCAAAACCTTTGCAGTAGTTGGTGAGTAATTGGTGGTGGTGGTAGTAGTAGAAATATTCACATTCCACCAAAGAAGAATGAAGTTCTTTCATACAAGTATCTGATCCTTATGGCTTAACATGGTCTTTTCCCAGGACATTTAAGTTATATCCTATTGTATTGTTGCTTGAGAAGGAATCAAATCAACTTACATGCTGAGACTGGGACGTGAGCAGAGTGTAATTCTAGAGGCCATGTTAACCAAATCACGATGGTATAGCACTGTTGACCTGTACAAAAAAATATCAGTACTGACAGTGACGCAGTTGTTTATTTTGAGAGTGGTACTCTGGAGACACATATCTTTGTCACGCAACCCACCTTCTACTCATCGTAGAAATGTACGTATATGCTTCGCAGAACCTTATAGAACAGCACTAGTAGCAAACCAAAATTTATTCTTTAACACACGTATTTATAATAGAATCAACGATATTTTAAATATTTTAAACTATGAACAAATAAATTGAGACGTGTATTTGGGATCAATTGTACTTGCCAACTGAAAACTTAGTTTAAGCATAGAACAGCCTGTTACATTTAGATAATCGCTTTTTTTATTACCCACTCACAAACCTACATTCAGTATATGAGCATACATACGTACTCGCATACAAACACACACACAAACACACAACACACACACACACATACAAACACACACACACACGCTCTTTCTCTCACACATACACACACACACAAAGACATTTTCATTTTACTATTTAATATTCATTTTAAATTTTCAGTTGTTTTCTTGTAACAGATCTTACAATCACTGCATTTATAATTATTGTAACTCGTGCAATACGCTTCTTTTAAAACCTATTATATTCTTAACTAGTCGACCCACGCAACCTCGTTTGCGTCTCCTATTGCCCGTGATAATTTTCCCCCGTTTTTGTAACATTATTTATGGTTACTCCGCTCCTGTAGGTTTTAGCGTGATGATATATACCCTATAGCCTTCCTCGATAAATGGGCTATCTAACCTTGATAGAATTTTTCAAATCGGACCAGCGGTTCTTGAGATTAGCGTGTTCAAACAAACAAACAAACTTTTCAGCTTTATATATTAGTATAGAGTATAGATTACTGCAAATAGAAGGAGGTTCAGTACCTCCATTTATTTTACAGTCATTAAGAATATAATTCAGGCGCCACACAGTTTGTACTAGTATGGCTGACAACGTTTACCATATTTACTTTTAATTATGAAAAATTAATTGTTTGTATGCTACAAACCATTTATTTTGTACTGCTCCTTCACGGCTTTTAAATTTTAATGACTAGATAAAACACTTTTACTATGTTAAAGAGTGAAAGTGTTTTATTACACTCAAAAACTTAGTCATTTTTCGTTACATAAGGTACATGAAAAAAACTACACATGTAAAACACTACCTTAATCATATTTTTTTTTAAATAATCATAATTTCTTTAAATATATTTTCAAAACAAATGTTTCTAAGGTTTTGAGATTTTGAGTAACTGATGCATATATTAAAAAAACAAGGCTTTTATAAAGAAAATTAAAACAATCAAGGCGATATTCAACACATTCGAATGTTGTACTCTTACGTTTTGTTATTTTATATTTGTGATAGTTTCGTAAAACACTCGTAAGTACCTATATAACATTAACTTTTACAGTGAGGATATAAAATAACATTATGTGAATACAAACAAAAGTGCTCCTTTATCGTAATTTTGTAGGACCGGAATAGCTAAGCAAACCAAATTTCAAGTCTATCAAATTGTAACTTTATCTACGAAGTCCAAAATCGATCAAAGTGGCGTACAATAAGAGAGAACTGAAACGATTTGATGATGATAATGATATATACAAGTATATCTAAAATTATTGGCATGTATGTATTAAGTGTGTATGTGTGTTTTAGTTTCTATAATCCATTGCGTACGATCCACGTACGATTGCTATATTACATTACTTAAAAGTGACAGAAAAAATGACGAAATATTATTTCTAACAAAATTATCATTGAAGCTAGTGTGGTAGTGACCCAAAGTCTGTTATAGACCGCACAATTTTCTTTATAACTTTGACTAAATTTTCAATATAGAAGCTTCGATAACATCCTGTTATCAAGTTGGTAGAAATAAAGATTGTGGCAAAGTTGGACATCGAAATAAAAACAAAGAAACTATTTTATGAAAGTTACATCTGTATTTCACATAAATAATTTAAAAATAATAAAATACAAATAGTTTTAAATCAATAACAATAAGGAGTAGAGGTAGCTTCAAGTTTAGTGATGATGGTGATGATGTTCAGGAACTATGTGCTTAGCATGACCTTTGTATTCTACGTCAGCGTGGAATCTGAGTACAAAAAAGATATAAACAGATTAGTTCAAAGTACATTTAGCTATACATTTTACTTTGAAGTTATGGTACACTGACCCGCTCTTTTTATCTGCGTAGTACTTCACAATCCTGACGCTGCCATCGGGCTGGTCCAGACCGTACTCGCCCTTGACGACGTGACCGTCACGGTGTTCGTGCTGGTACTTGTGGTCGTGAGTGTGGGGGTCCTTCACTTCGTATGCGAACTCGTATTTGGGATGGGCCTATTATGAAGACAAATTACGTTAGATCACTGTTTACTGAAATCATAAATGTTACCCAAGAACTGTACGTTACAAAATAAAATATTTTAAATTAAAACCTGTCATACATAATATTCCACATGTTTAGTCACGTGCCCATCATGATGTTGGTTTAGGCTTTGAGATGAGAAGGCGTCATGGCCGTGGTGTTCTTCATGGTGACCTTGATGTTGCTCATGATGATCATGATGTTCCTCGTGGTGACCATGATGTTCCTCGTGGTGACCATGGAGACCATAATGTTCATGCTTATGTTCCTCGTGATGTACAGGAGCTTGCTTGTTTTCATGGGTTTGATGAAGAACAATGCTTTGAGACGAATAAGCATGACCGTGATCATGACCGTGGTGGTGATGGTTTTGTGCAGTGACTGCTGCCACCGCCACGGCAACCAGGACGATCTGTTTAGCAACAGAAAAAATGTAAATACATGTTATTATATGTACAAATATAAAAATAATGAGTATTATTTGTTATTAATACTAAATTTCACCTTAGTCAGCATGATTACTTTTTAATATTATTCTCTTGAATGTGTAGATGTTGACTGATACTAAATTAAGATTTTTTTGGCTTTATATGCAAAGAACTCAATGGAACTCGTTTTAGTACGAAACTGAGTTTATGTTTATTGACAATACTTTTTCGAACCAGTACTTTTTATTCGTAGGACAACATTTCAAGTGCGACACTAATGAAATAAATGTACTAAGGTCATACTGAAATTTATTACACAAAATGTTTTATTTACAGCAAAAGGTAGACCTTATATTTCTTCAGCTGCAATTAGTAACAACTTGCTCTTATTTCGGTCCTGCAATAATCTTCTGAGAACTCAACACAAGTCACATTTTTTTCGCAATCTCCAACGTTACAGAACCTTTTTTATGACGGACTGTATAGATTACGGCGTATGCATAGCATAAGTTTGAAAGAAAATGATATTGTTTATTCCGTGGTCTAAGGAAAAAAGGTTCTCGCATTCAGTTACCACTTTAAAGCAACTAATAACACGAAATGTGGAAACATTTTCAGTCACCATTCTATTAAAAAAAAGCAAAAATTTATTTAAATTGTTGTTTTGTGTATATAATTGAAACAAAATATTTGAATTTAAATATATAATAACGTAAAACTTTATTGTTTTATCGAATTTACAAAGGTATTAATAGTGGTTATGGAGTTTAAGAACCAGTGATAGCGATAATGACGTAAGGCTGTTACACCCACGTGATCACTGTGTATCGGAATGCTATACCTGGCAAAGTGTATTGTTATACCATGGTTTATTCTATATTATTCATCTAAAAGTTATCATTACAAGATATGTTTTATTTAACAAGTTGTCACCAAGTGGTCGAAATTCAACCATAATTCTTTAGTTTTTTTAGCACTCCTCCAGAAAGCTAAAAATAATAATTAAATGTATGTTCTTGTTTGTTATGGCTTTCTACTCATTTAGTGTAAGTTGCTATACATTATGCTATCTATGTTACTAGCAGCTTTTAAAACAATCCTTCTCATTCCCAGTCAGTGACGCTAAGGATTTTATGAAACGTTAAATTTTCTAGTACCTATATCGCTTATCTAACTAAGTCTTATATTCGTTTTACAATTTTTTTTAGGGAGTAGAAAATGAATTTTAATTATCTTTTTATCACTATTGTTTACGTGAAAGTTATTTGCTTTTACAGGTAATCTTGCGTCTATTTTCATAATTTTTCTATACCATTTTTAAGAATAAAGAAAAAATACTTTTATATTGTTCCTAAAAAACATTACAGTCACGCTTTCTTATATCAAACCCTAAAACAATTTAATTTAGGACCGTCACATGGTCAACATGCTCAGAATAAACATTATTCTTACTTGAGTGAATATTTTTCAATCGCCACCTCTACACTTTCTCCCCCTAATTCTAACGAAGGAGGGAGACGCACTTGTGACTCTTTCAGTTGCTGGTATCATAGGTGACGGTACTTACTTAGCATCCAGTGACCAATATGTTCCTCTAACCCCTAAAGTTTTCTGAGTATGTACTGATGACTGACGATGTCTGCACGGTTAGCCTAGTGGTTTCAGCGGTTGCCACGCTTCTTGCTACTGCGACAAGTGTCGTGGGTTCAAATCCCACGCGGTACAAAACTTCGGGTGATTTACAAATTGTTGTCCCGAGTCTGGGTGTTCTTTGTGTCCGTTTCTTGTGTGTTTGTGAAATGCCCCACGACACAGAGAGATTATTCCTAATGCGGGAGTTATCTTAAAAAAAAACCTGTTTATATATGGATAAATAATGCACTGAAGATTACTCGCATTGTATATAATGTAGTGAACAATTTATATACCCGTAATATAGAGGAACTGCTATTTTGCGACATTAGGTGGAAGCGCTTATACCCCATTGAGGCGCTCTTAGCCCAGTTGCATTCAGTGATTCGAAATAATCACCGAGGGTAAGCAACGACGGCGTGGTCAGTACTTAGATGGGTGACCACTGGTGCCGAAGCATCTCCGTGATTCGGAGGTCACGTTAAGCAGTTGGTCCCGGTTGTTATCATATGATAATAGTCGTGAAGCTTAGTTGGAGGCCTTTGGGCGGCTTAACAACATCCAACGACAAGATTACGTGACCACAACGTTGTCTTGCCAGTCCCCAACCCGCACTTGGCCAGCGTGGGGACATATGGCCGTAACCCTCTCCTGACAGGAGACCTGAGCCCAGCGGGACGTTAAGGATTGATGATGATGAATAGAGAAACTGCTATTTTGCGACATTAGGTATTTAGTCAGCCTGTGACTCGCCTCACAGCAATCTGTGTTCCACCCGTTAGCGGAAAATAAGTGGCATCATGGTTTCTAGGTGTTCAGGTTCTAGTTGGCCACTGTCATGTTGTCGATTTATTAGCCGTTACAGTACGATTCAGTAAGGATTAAATAAAATTAAATGTAATAATCATAAAATCATTTTTATTTAAAAGTAACAAGTAAAACTGCAATATGTTATAACAATTTGTACAAATATGAGTTTAATGATGATGATGATGTTTTGGTACGATGTGGTGGGTGCTATGTTTCACATCAGCGTGGAAACTATAAGAAAAATAAGAACAAATAGTAAATTAAATAAAGTTCGTTAAATTGCTTAAAAGGTGTAAAACCCGCTGTATACTTACCCAGTATGTTTATCAGAATGGTAATGTACGTGTCTCTCCGTGCCATCAGGATCGTGCAGAGAGTAGTGTCCCTTCACGGCATCCTCGTGACGCTCCTCATGCTGAGTCTTGTGATCGTGTGTGTGAGGATCTTTTACCTCGTACTTGAACTCGTATTTAGGAGGAGTCTGTGGAAGCAAAAACATAACGAGACATAATAAAAAGAGAAAAGTTGCCACTTCTGAGCCATACTTTGCCATGCTCTCATCTTATAATAAGTGAGATATGCTCTATTTCAAAGATTTTCTTTGGCCAAGAGCAGACAGGTCACTCAACGAAAAGCGGCTTCCGCCGCCCATGAGCGTCTGTAACTCAAAAGATACAAGCGCGTTGGTGGCTTTTAAGAATGAAGTTCACTCTTTCCGTGAAGGTCGTAGTCGTGGTCGGTTCGGAAATACCGAAGATGAAGATTTGAGAGTTTACCTACCACAAAGGTTCCATGATATAGTTGTGCGAGGCAAAAAGTGATAGTGATAAACATTTTGACGTGTGAAACGATAAATAAAAAATCGAGACTTCACACACTCTACATAACAGACTCGGTCCATTCAGAAGACTTTAAGCTGCTTAGAAATAACCACAAGCACAATCTACTACTCCGTTCTTTTTATTTTGGTAAAACCGTGGAATTATTACTTTATTACTAACATAGTAATCGTAGTGGTGATGCCCGTGGTGATCTTTAACAGTTACTTCGGTGTGATGTCCATCATGTTTGTGGATGTATTGTGCTGAGTGAGCATGATGTGCTGAGACAACAACTGCTGCAGCACTAAGCACACACAGTACCTAAAATAAGAAACTTTACAATTTATTTGTAAGTAACAACTAGATATAACACTTTCACTATTTAACACTCAATATAAAAGATATTACTATATTTTCGTTCTAGGAGATTTTGAAAACATCGTTTTACCTTAACAATCATGATATCTTTAAAATTTGGCTTTGCAGCAAATGTTTCTAATGTTGAGAGATAACTGATAATATCTTTAAAAAACGAGACTTTTATAGAGAAAACTAAAGCAATCAAGGTAATATTGAACACATGCGAATTTTGTACTTTTACGTTCCGTGATCATGTATTTGTAATAATTTCGTAAAACACTCTCGTGAGTACAATACATTTAATGTTATTGTGACGGTAAAATATAAAACTGGTCCTCTTTGATAACTTTGTTGGACCGACAAACCAAAGTGAAATGAAATTAAAATCTAAAAACTTCTTTCTGATTTTCGTCTTTTTTTAAGTACGAAACCAAAAATTAATCAGAATGCTATGAAATAGGAGAGGCCTATATCTAGCACTAGGCTGATAATGATTCATATAATTATTAGTGTGTTTGTAACTCGTTACACGTTATATTTAACAACATCACTTGACGAAAACCCTATTCAGGTCTTATCTTGACATCTTGGACTCCTTTTTGATTGCAATTTTCTGATCCGACCGATCTGATCCGACTGAATTTTAGTTATTTAAATCAAATGTAACTATCATAAATGTAAGTAATTTATATATGTAAATACATAACATTTGAAACGCATTACGCATCTAAATGTTGATAAAAAAATATAATGTCATACCATTTGCCGGTATTGCCATATTGTTTTTGAAATTATTATTATTTTCCACTTTTGACACTTTTCAAAAATGAGAAGTGTCTTAATTAGATTCTATCGTGCTATTAAACCACAGAAAAAAACGCAAAATTTTTATTCAATCGTTAAGTGCCATAAAATGCATTTTTTAGTTTATGAACTAAAACTAACATTCTCCGATTGTTTTTTGCCTAAGGTATCTCAATAATTTATTTTTAATAAAATATCCTATTGGAGTGTCTGTTTGTAATATTAAAAAAAAACACTTTTAAATAAATATATATGTATACACAATACATGTACCAACATATCATTTTTAAAATTTTTGTCTGTCTGTCTGTTTATTCCGGGTAATCTCTGGAACGGCTGGACAGATTTTGACTGTACTGTAGGTAACACCGCGGGGCTCATCTGGTGTTTTAATAAGTTAAACACATACACTTAAAAACTTAATTTTAATGTCATACCTAAATCAAATTTTATATAGAAACAACGCGTGGCTAGACATGTTTTTTTTCCTTTAGGAAATGGGCATGTCGAACGAGTAGACGTATCGCCTGATGGTAAGTGATTACCGCTGCTCATGGACACCCGCTACACCAGAGGCGTCACAAATGCGTTGCCAGCCTTTGGGGATGGGGAAGAGAATGGGGGGAGGGGTTGGGGTATGGGCCTCCGGTATCCTCACTCACTCGGTGAAACACAGCGCAAACGCTATTTCACACCGCTTTTCTGTGAAGCCGTGGTATCACTCCGGTCGAGCCGGCCCATTTATGCCGAAGCATGGCTCTCCCACGGTAGTAATATGAGAGTCTTACAGAGTAGACAAAACATATTCTTAGTTTCAATAAATTATGTGTATTATTTGTATGTTCTACTATTTAACTGAAAATTAACAGAATAAAATGACAAAATAATAATTCAAACAAAATTGTTACCGAACGATTCTGTTGTTAATTCTTAAACAATTACCTATCGCAAAAAAAAACTTAATAATTTAAATTAAACTTCCAATAAAGAAGTTTTGGAGACTCCTTGCTACGAAGTTTAAGTTATAAAGATTGTCAGAGTTGGGCATCGAAATAAAAACATAGAAACTATTATTGAAAGTTTACATCTATATTTCACATAAAAAAATAAAAATAATCAAATACAAACAGTTTTAAATCAATAACAATAAGGATTAGAGGTAGCTTCAAGTTCATTGATGATGGTGATGATGTTCAGGAACTATGTGCTTAGCATGACCTTTGTATTCTACGTCAGCGTGGAATCTGAGTACAAAAAAAGGTATAAATACATTAGTTCAAAATACAGGAAGCTTTACATTTTACTATGAAGTTATGGTACTAACCCGCCCTTTTTATCAGCGTAGTACTTCACAATCCTGACACTGCCATCGGGCTGGTCCAAACCATACTCGCCCTTGACAACGTGACCGTCACGGTGTTCGTGCTGGTACTTGTGGTCGTGAGTGTGGGGGTCTTTTACTTCGTAGGCGAACTCGTATTTGGGGTGGCCCTAAAGCAACATGAAAACACTACTAAATCACTATTCAATAAAACTAGTGGAAATAGGATGGCATACTACAACATAACTATAGGTATCTTACATAATATTCCACATGTTTAGTCACATGTCCGTCGTGATGTTGGTGGAGGTTTTGAGATGAGAAAGCATGACCTTGATGTTCGTGGTGACCATTTTGTTCTTCATGGTGATCATGCTGTTCCTGAGAATGACCGTGGTGTACCTCATGGTGACCATGGTGTTCCTCGTGTTGACCTTGATGTTCCTCGTGATGATGATGGTGTTCCTCTACGTGACCGTGTTGCTGTTGCTCGTGATGTCCATAGTGGTAATTCTCATGATGGACTGGAGCGTGCTTGTTTTGATGGGTTTGATGAAGAACAATGCTTTGAGACGAATAAGCATGGCCGTGATCATGGCCATGGTGGTGATGATTTTGGGCAGTGACTGCTGCAACAGCCACGGTGAGAAGGAATACCTGTTTAATTATAAGAAAGATGTAAAATAAACCTTATTGTGTTTAATAAAGTATTCGTAGAAAAAATATCCGTAGAATTCATACCTTAGCAAACATGATTACTCTTTTATTATTATTCACTTGAAGCATTAATGTTTACTGATACGTAAAACAGATATTTGTCATTTATATATGTAACAGAACTTGATTCTGTACAGATTGAAAGTAAACATGCAACTTCAACCCTGCCTTTTTTTATTTGCAGGTCAACTTTTGCAATCTTATTATAGACACCTAACCTTAAATTAGTTACACTAAAAATAAGTTTTTTGAGTTGTTTTCTCGTTTTGATATTCGTGACGTAAGTAATTGTAATAAGTTATTCTCTGATTTTGCTAATTATAACTGCTTATTATAAAATATCTACTTTTGACAACCCACCTTTGTAGTACTTCTGTAGTAACAGGGAAAGCGCCTGACAAATGGAGAAGAAAATAAAGAAAAAGTGGTTAAGATAAAAGTCCGGGATAAGCGATATCCGTGATATTAGTAACATAAAAGGTTAAAAAGACACACACTCTGCTGAAGACTGATCATTTGGAACATAATTTGCGGAACGTACGACCCTCACTAGTAAGAATTTTTTTACATTTTTTTTTTTTATTGTATAGGAGGAAACGAATGGACGTGTCCCCTAATGGTAAGCGATTACCGCTGCCCATGGAAACCCGTAACACCAGAGGCGTCACTAGTGCGTTGCCGACTTTTGGGGGATGGGGAAAAAGATATGGGTAGAGGTTGGGGTATGGGCCTCCGGTATCCTCACTGACTCGGTGAAAAACAGCGCAAGCGCTATTTTAGGCAGGTTTTCTGTAAAGCCGTGATCACTTCGGTCAAATCGGCCCATTCATGCCGAAGCGTGGCTCTCCCACGGGAAAGAGTTCATGTCAATATTATGTTAATCTTGATTGGATTTTTTTCTATTTCAAAGACGAATTTCATTTAATTGCTTATTTTATATTGCTATCGCTAAACATAGATATGTTTTGACAGGAAATTCAGATATTTATCTTTATTATGATCGATCTAAGAAGATGATTATGATTTTCCTTTTGAGGGTGCACCTGGTTCCCCGGCTTCTAGAGACGTTATGCAGTTTTTAGTCGGTTCGAGTTCGACATAGCCACCAATTGGTGGTATCCGAGGGGATTTTCGCACAAAGAAAGTATAACTGACGTTCTGTGAGTGAAGAACGCAACCTAGCACTATTGAAACGCGTCATAAAACTATTACAATTTAAGTTATACAATTTTTACATACAAATTATTTATATCGTTAAGGTGAATTAATATTACGGAGCGTATTTCTGTTAGTTTTTAAAGATCTAAGAACTAATTTCATAAAGTAAAATCGCCTGTTTGACATAATATCATATGATTACAAACGTGTCATATTAAGTATTTCAGACTTTGACCTTTGACCATCAGTGAACTGTTAAGGGCTTTCGATGATGATGATAAAGAGGATTTCGTGAAGCTGTAATTCCAACCCGAATAGGATACAACTATACATAAACAAATAGTTTCTTAATATAATATACTCGCACATACATACAATTGATAACGAAAACTTGTTTTAATCAATGCAAGTGCAAAACGCAAACCATGAACCTGTTTGTAAAAAGTAAGTTACAAGAACAATTTACTTTATTACTCAAAACTTGTTGTTTTGGTATAAGTACTTAAGTCGATAACTTTTCGTTATACATTCAGTACAAGCTCAACTTTTAACAAACACGTATCAAGATATCAAGAAGACCTTATCAAGATGCTTACAAAGGTTTATATTTAAATATTTTTCAAATTTACAGACACTGACCAATCTTAATTTTCTTAGAAGCCAAACAAACATTTTTTTTCTTTTATACAGATATTTCTAGTCACTATAATAGTTGCAACAGTAACTGCCCAAAATCATCACAACCACGGTCATGATCACGGTCATGCTTATTCATCTCAGAGCATTGTTCTTCACCAAACCCATGAAAACAAGCACGCTCCAGTCTATCACAAAGCCTACCACAATGGACACCACGAACAACGGCAACATGGTCACGTAGAGGAACACCATGGTAACCACGAGGAACATCAAGGTCACCACGAGGAACACCATGGTCACCATGACATACATCACGGTCACTCTGAGAAACAGCATGGTCACCATGAAGAACACCATGGTCATCACGAACATCACGGTCATGCTTTCTCATCTCAAAACGTCCACCAACATCACGACGGACATGTGACTAAACATGTGGAATATTATGTAAGATACCTATGATTATGATGTAGTATGTCATCTTATTTCCACTAATATTATTGAATATTGATTTAATAGTTTTTACATGTTGCCTTAGGCCCACCCCAAATACGAGTTCGCCTACGAAGTGAAGGACCCCCACACTCACGACCACAAGTACCAGCATGAACACCGCGATGGTCACGTCGTCAAGGGCGAGTACGGTCTGGACCAGCCCGATGGCACTGTTAGGATTGTGAAGTACCACGCTGACAAGAAGACCGGGTCAGTATATTAATGTAAAGTAATTTATAAAAGTCATCTCAGTGTGTATGCATGTTTAAATTCAATATTTATATTCTTGTTTTCAGGTTCCACGCTGATGTAAAATATGAAGGTCATGCTAAGCATGTAGTTCCTAAACATCACTAAATTAGAAGCTACTTCGTTGTTATTGGTTATGAATTGTCTGTTTAACTATTTTTATATTATTTATTTATTCGTATGAAATATAGATGAAAACTGTTCTTAGTGTTTCTACTCTTTTATTTGATACCCTACTTTGATGATTGTTATTAATACGATTAGTATTCCAATGCTGGACGTAGGCCTCATCTTAGGTTTTGGCCTAACACTCTAGACTACCTTACAACGTGGTGCATACAGGTTATTTAAAACCTTTCTTAATTATTGAAAATACTCTTTTTCTTTTCACTTATAGTTTTATGTGTTACATCCATGGATCTTGCGTATATTAAGTATAAAACAATGGCGTGATATGTTTTTAAGTGTTTTAATGTTTTCTATTATTTTTTTAAGAAAATTATGGAATATACTGTGTAGAGAAAAATAATATGAAAGGTAATAATAACTTAAAATAGTATTCGGTACATGAATGTTGAAACACTGATAGGGGGTGTATTGTTCTTTCATTATAGACTATAAGAATAGTTGATATGGCGTATTACATTATAACCGAAACAGTAACAGAAAAATTGAGGATAAAAAAGGTTGCAGAGATCAATTTAGGAAAAATCTGTTTTTTTTATCAACTATTAAAATTGATATCGTATTAGTTTGGATAAATTAAATAATGATTATTTGTAAATTAGATTTTATGTTTATGGGATTTATTTATCCAAATATATTGGTAGTTTAAGTAGATAATCTTCAAAACTGTGTCAAGGATTGAACATGAAAATTTAATATCTAAAAAGCTTTATAATATCATCTAAATACGAGAAATCGTGATTCATACTTTGAAGTAAGTTTTCACATACGGATTTTATTTAAGAGATAGAAATTATATTCGTTTATTTGTGTCTCATACACTTAGTACTCACATACGGTTTTATTCGATCGAGCAAACATGTTGAGTAAAAACCACGGCATTGTCTTTCGTCCACACATTCAGCATTCATCTATCGAGTGACGCGCGCCGTTTAGTATTTACCGATCCGTTCGAGCCAAAAGATGTCTGTTCAACAAAGGAGACGGTGGCTACACTATGCTAAATGTAGCCATTTCTTACTCGAAGCGCGACGTCGAGCGAAGGAAATTACTTTTATATAATTTTAAATATATATATAAATATAAAATTATCGAGTATTGCCGCATGTAAGAACAGCCTATTAATCTAAAAAGGTATGGAAAAGCCCTGTCTTAAATTTGATTGATTTCGTTCTGAGAATACAGAATATTTTAAGAAACTAACAAAGTTTTAATTTTATTTAATTTGTTTTTAAATATGTTCGTTAGAAAAAAATAAACCTGTTAGTTTAAAAAGAAAAGAAATTCATGAACAAATCAATGAAAATTGTAAGAAATAAGAAAATAATTACCTAGGTGAAAATAATACAGTGAAAAAGCAAAAAAAAAACCGGCCAAGTGCGAGTCGGACTCGCGCACCAAGGGTTCCGTACAAACCTATAGTTACCTGTGCTGTAAGCTATTGCTTCTTACCAAATTTCAATTTTCTATGTCAACGGGAAGTAGCCTTTATTTAGGTTTTGATTCCCTTGCGAGTAATTCCGAGTTTCATAATATGCGGTGAAAATGTATAAATACGTGTTGACTTAGAGTTTTTTTTTCACAGCTTAAATGCAATTAGACCTAAGTATTTGATATGAATTTCAATTTGATACCTCTACGCATTCATGAGAAAAAGGGTAATAATTTTTATAATAAAAAAAAAATGTGATGTGACTAAAAATTTAAGGTTTTCAAAATTTTTCCTTTAATTGTATTCTATATTTCAAAAGCCGTAGTTGATGAAGAGTAATGTACCATAGTCCATAACACTTTAACAACGCGTGACTACGGCTTTTGAAACTTGTTTAATGCTTTTTCAGCGTCGTTTTTTGTCGTAGTTGGGTTTTAGTTTTTTACTTTTTTTTATTTAAAATGTTTTGGTGCCTCTATAATATTAATTTCTTTGCAAAGTATATTTTAAATAAGTACCATAGAAATATCACAATTATCAAATAAATACGGACAAAGTCACGAGAAAATGGTAGTAAGATATATATATTTTTGAAATGTAAAAGTAACGCCCTTTCCAATGAGACCAAACAAGGGATATTTATTTAAATTTTATATTTAATACAGTACTTTATGTCAGCTAGAGGACGCTACATTAGATTCAGTGACACGTCATATAGCCCATAAGCAGCAGACGATCAAGACTCTTCTAACGATTTCTCATTTGTCTTATTCTGAATAGCAGTTTAGAAAAAAGTAGGGTGTAACCCCTGAACCTGTCAGGGAGTCACCTCACCGACTAGCCATCCGTAGACCATGAGAATCTCAGGGCGCCGTAAAGAAAATAAGTTAAATAAATAAATAAAAGTTAAAAAAAGATAATATGTGTGTGGATGTGTGTTTGGGATATCCAGGGTGCTCTTCAGAAGAAACGAATACTCCTCAGTAATGCTTCATATATTAACAAATAAAAATAAAAAATACAGGTAACAAGATAATTACATAGGTGGGTTGTCACTGGCTTAAGAAATATATTATTCTACAGTAAAAAAACCACTCTTCGGTGTCGCTGGACTGCAGACAGACACCCAGACGAACTCCCAACCCCTTTCAGACCTCAGGCGAGGGTCTATTCGGGCTTCTTATGATGATCTTGAAAAAACAGATTAAATTATATCACCTTATGTGGGTGAAATAAATAAAGTAAGTACTTTGTATTATATGTGTCCCAGTGAAGAATCCTTGGGACACGTAAGTGAGCTAGGTGGTGAGCTGCGGGCTGCCTCAGACGATATTCCTGCCAGGATTTATCCTCACAACCCAGGATGTGTGCTCCGTAATCTTTTGGTTCTGTCCGGAACCATGAACCCTACACAGAAAATACATCTCCTAGACACACATTCAAAGAAAAAAAAGACATGGTTAAGATTAATTTATAGGTTATATTTGATTTTTTACCTCAGACGGGGAATTGAAGATTACAGCAGCGTTTCACTATACACAGCGAACAACAATCACGAGGCTTATGAAGGATAATCACAATAGGCAGAGAACTGAAGACAGTGAACCAGTCATCCACAAAATCCTCGTTTATAAAGACTTGGAAACGAATGTTCGAGAATCTCCCACCACTTTTTCAGCTAAACATGAGCACCACTCACTCCGATATATTCTAATATAAAGGCACAATTTCGCGAAGTGAACAATTGCATATCAATTAATACTAAAAAAGGTTATTCTTAAATTTTGAACTATTCGAACTGTCAACACATTTTGTTTGTCGCAAGTGCAGAATAACGCCCTCTGGTGCCTCTTGGACGAACTGTTCGGCCAGTCGATCCAATAGCGGGCGTAACACGCCGTGAGGGCGCTGTGCTCACCTTTTCGTTGATATAACTACAAATTAAATAGAATTAAGAAAAACAAATGCTACAAGGGAACAAACAACTATACCATAGAAAAACCACACTTCTCGAATAAATACGGACAAAGTCACGAGCAAATCCTAATAATATATGTATTTTTGAAATGTACAAGTAACGTTTCCAATGATACCAAACATGACATATTTATTCGAATTTATTTTTTAATACAGTACTTTATGTCGGCTAGAGGGCGTCACATTAGATTCAATGACACGTCATATAGCCTATAACCAGCAAACGATCATGACGCTTCTAACGACACCATCATTTGTCCAGTTCTAATGAGTAGTTAAAGAGTTATGAGGGAACAAATGAACATACATACATAGCCTGTCACAAAACTATAACCCTCCTTTGGCTTTGCTGTAGTCGGGTAAAAATTAACCTTTAACTTACTAAATGGATTGATTACGCCGTAATTTTACAAATATTACCAAGTTCATTAAATTATGTTAATAATCTTTATTTACTTGCAATGAGAACGTACGTTTTAAAGTTTTTTTATTATTATATACTAGCTAAGTCCCGCGGTGCAACACTGTGGGTAACGTCGCGGGGCAAAAATAGCCTAAAAAAGCCTATCTTAAGTCACTCCTTCTGTCATCTGTTATCTGTCAGAGAGTGTACTATAAAAATCGGTACAGCCGTTCCAGAGATTTGCCGGCACAAACAGATAGACAGACAGACAAAAATTAAAAAAAAAAAAAAATTTTAGTGTGTGCATCGTATTTACATAATTTGTATTTATTTGTATGTAATAGATACATTTCTGAACATGTATTTCGCCGCTAGATGTTTTAAGTCATGTAGACTGTAGAACTGTACATGTCTCCAGGAAATACTAATTATCATTATCAAAAGTAATTGATAGTCCACTGTTGATAATACCCTTCCTTAGAAAGGAGGTTTTAGTAGGAAGTAGGGAGGATTGGTGTAGAATTTGTTTTAAGTTTTCTTCTTTTTTTTATGTTTGATCCTGCCATAATGACTCTACTCTGCTTGATGGAAAGCATAAGTAGAATCCAAGAGTGATGGTCACCATACTGCGAATGCAAACAATGCAACAATGCAGCATGGTGACCCACACCATAGCGGGCTAGTGATGCTTTCGCATTATTGGGCCTCCGGTCTCGCACTCACCAACGAAACACGACGGTATGATCGCTGTCATTTTACGTTGATTTTCTGTGCGAGGGTAGTACCGCCCCGGTCGAGCCGGCCCGTTCATGCTGAAATCAGCGTGGCTCTACTACCTTAAAATAGTGTTGTTATTCTGGGTAGTTTTCTTCTTTAGTCTTCTCTTAGGATACTAGCGGAATGCATAGAAGTGGTGACTCTCATGTTCTTAATCTTTTACCAGACGATCAACGCTGTAATCTTGTGATATGTATATGTTCTTTGAATTTCGCTTGACTTTTGTCTGCACTTCTACGGTTAGACAGAAGTTCCTTTCACACGGTTAACACAAAATATATTATGTTATGTTGCAACTAATTAACTTTGTGATTAATTAACATATAAGTGATTAAAGAGATTATAACGTCGTAACATAATATATGTAATGTAGTAATAATTCATGTATAATGAATATGTAACATAATGTAAAACATGCTTATTTCCACCTTTCTCGAAACTTTTAATCTAGTTGTTAATTTACATTTTATGACATACCTACAGATAGATAGTAAATAGTTTATTTTTATGTATGACCGAGTTAAAAATCTTACTAATGAAATTTCTGTTCCCTTTTCCTTTTCCAACTACAAAGAATACTCATTTATCGTTAGAGCAAGCGACGACTTCAATGAGTTGTGCAAGGAGTATTCTATTGATCCCTTTAACATCAAAAGGAGTACTCTATTGATCCCTTTAACACCAAAAGGAATGTTGTACGACGCAGTTTGCTAATTCTTAATTCTTTTCAATGATGGCATTTTTAATTTTTTTATTTCATTTTCATTTATTGTATTTGTGTAGTGTCGTGTTAGTTAGTGTTTGAAAACTTTTGTTAAGTTACTATAATGCTGTTCCTTAAAACCTCTAATTAGCTTGCATATCAAACTAACCATTATCTTCTGCATCATGGATTGCATGTAAAACCGAAAGAAATAAATAAAACAAAAAGTAATACTTAATCCCAGTAACACTGCCAACCTCGAATATGATGTGCGAATTTAACAGTTTCTCTATAATTGAATACAAAAATCAAATTTTACCCGCCTAACTTATTTATAACTTTATACATTTAACTACATGAACAGACTTAATGCCCTGCTCAGATATCCTGATGTAGGTTAAATTAGTAATCACCAGTTAAGTGTTTAAAATATTTTCTTATTACAATTTAATGAGCTGTTTAAAAGTTTAATCCGCCATTTTTTTCTATCGTGTATTAATCTTAAAAAAAACTGTACTACATTTAATGCATGTACATAATATATATTACGAGGAGAATAATTTCGTAATACAATGCTTTTGCACGACTTAATTGATTTACTCGGCGCACGCCTTCGAGCCCTTCCAGTTTCCAGTCGATAACGTTGTATCAAACGTCATCAACTATCATTGCCTTAAACGTTGATGAATTACTGGTTACTCTATCCATTCATCATTTTCATACAATCTGACGCAGCGGAAGTTTTAATTTTATAGTATGTAGTAAAGGAACAAGTTTTACTGAGTAAGGTTCATTGAATTCTTCTCAAACCTGTTTGTCGAAACCTGCTATTGATTACAGTTGAACGATAATTTAATAAGACTCGCCGACCTTGTGTAAAAACGAGATCAGTTATATTACATGTCATGGCCTTGATTTAATGCATTGATAACTGACCATACACAACTTATTGTGACGTATTTCTGTAAAGTAAAATTGTATACAGTAAAAATAAAAAAGTTACTAGGTCTGAAGAATTTATTAATTTTCTAATCTCAGATTTGATTAGTCTGGTATGTATTTATTTATTGCAAGTATGTTTGCTTATATTCTACCTCAAGAAGCTCTTCATATGTAACTAGTAATAGCATGATATAGAATATTATTGCCTTCTTTCTAGTAGCTTATTTTCATTAAATGATCATGGTAGCTCATTAAAACTAATGTGACTTCGAAAATTGGTTTAGATATTTAAGTAAAGTAAGACAAGGAAAAAAAAAACTGTATTAAGCCATAACCATCTTTTCTTACACATTAACTTAATAGTCGACGTGTTTGTGATGAATATTTGTGACGTAAAAATTACGTGTTAATTTGGATGTATATTATGACCATGCTCATATGAACGTGCTTGTCGAGTTGTGTAGTCGATATAATACATGCTGTGACGAATGTCTGTAAATAATACGCCCACAGACGTCTGTTGAAAATTTACAGTGGCGCTACCACTGCGCCAACGAGGCAGTCTAAATATGCGACTGCTGTGCTTAAGGTCTCGGGTTTAGTTCCCGGGTCAGATCAAATCTTTGTATGACCTGCAAATATTTGATTCGGAGTTTGGGTGTTCTCTCTGTACAATATGTATGTCAGTTGTGTAGTACCCATAACACAAACTCAGTTCAGCTTAGGACTAGATGGTGTTGTGTATTAGATGTCCGAAATATTTATTATAATAATAAATAATTGTTATTAATTAAAACATATTAAGAAGTACTAACGGTATTTGAAAATATTGAATCTGTTACCCAAGTAATAATTTAAGTTAACTCTTCGTAGTACAATTATGATTCTAATAAACCTATTTATGTACACAATACTAATATGAAATTTATGATAAAACACATATATGCCCATATCTTTTCTCGTCGAAGGGGTAGACAGTGATGTAATAAACGCCCACATTATATTTCCGACTAATATTTTGCCCACATTATCTTTCACACAGAACTAATTCACGGAAAACGAACGAAACAAAAAGGCCTGTATTATTTTTACTATTTTATTAACAACAATTCTCTCAACAATTGACAATGCTATACGTGTAGCAGCCTATTCAAAATGTACTTCTGTCTTGTCTTTTTACATTCTGAATTATATTACTTTTTGTTCGTACCACTTTCACAATTTATGAACGGTAAATCTGTTACTATCTGAATATATTATATTATTAATATATATTAGAACTGTATTCAAATAATCTGTATTCAAAAAGAAATGATTTTCTGATCTCTAACTGGTTAGAACACCAATTGACGAATGCAAACAATTGCAAATCAATTGAATAAAATTAGTTTAAAAATTGTAACATCATAATTATTAATAAGCAAGTATTAAGCGTAACAGTACGCATACAGTATTAAGCTTAAGTTGAATGCTTACAGCAAACGTTTTTTTAATCCGTCCTATTTAAATGCATTAAATTTCAATTAAATTCTAGTGAGTGTTTTAAATAAAAACGTATTACGTACCAGATTTTTTTAAAACTGAAGTTATAAAAGCATAGTATTACATACATTATGAGTCGCATTTCAGTACGACATCAACTTAGGTGATTTTCAGTTGAAATCACTATGAACTTTTGTATTACTTGTAAACTTCTAAGCTGACTTGCTAACCGATTGCTAAAAGGAGGAGGTCCTTAACTTGATTGGTATTTTTTTATGTATTAACTAGATAACTAAGTAAGTAAGAGTAACTAGATAATGTGCACGTTTGCATATCAGCTTAATCGAATTAAATATATTAAACTTAAAATGCAGTAGTTAAAAAAACTCAAATGAAGAGGTATAAGGTTCTGTCGATGTTTTTTAAGCTGGTATGGAATTTTTGCAGGGCAATATAAAAAGCATTTGAAATTAAAAGAGACATGTTGAAATTAGAGTTAAAATTAAATTCACCCTTAGTGTTGCGGAGGTCCTATGCCAGTCGCTCCGTGTAAAAACTGATATTCAGGTAAAATCGGTTAAACTAGTAGCCGACCCCAAATCTCGGGAATAATAAATGCTAGGAAGATGAGATATATACATATTTATATTGTATCAGTTCGTATACGAACTTTTCAAATGCCTCTCACATTTACACATACGTTGTTATTTTGTCATAAAAAAAAAGAATCAAAGAGTCCAAAGAATCAATAGAAAGAGAAAATGACTAAATATACTCAAAATCATTAGAGGACACACTTTTTTAAATATGTTTTATAAACTTGTATAATTTAATGTCATAAAAACCAATACAATAAAACAACGATATGATATAACGACAATAAAATACTTGTATTTACAAAACATTATCTGAACCATGCAGCAATCAACAATCTTAAGAGTTAAAACAGCAATCAATTAGACTAGAAGAGAAGATCAGTGGTGATGATGGTGCTCAGGAACAATATGTTTAGCGTGTCCTTCATACTTGACATCAGCGTGGAATCTGTTGAGTGGAAAATAATATTTGTATAACGACATACTTCCTCCTTCTCATATATTCTTCTGTACTTATTAAAATGAAATTCAAAATTGCCCTTTGACTAATTGTTCAAATAAATTATGACATATACCCAAAAGGAGTATGCCTTGTGGGTATATGATCATCGAGGTTGCTCTTTGAACTTGAACTAAATAATTTTACAATATCTATTTCTGCTTTGTACTTACCCAGACTTTTTGTCAGCGTGATACTTGACAATTCTGACGGTGCCGTCGGGTTGATGTAAAGCATATTCGCCCTTCACAACATCACCATCACGGTGTTCATGCTGGTGCTTGAAGTCATGGGTGTGAGGGTCTTTGACTTCATATGCGAACTCGTACTTAGGGTGGGCCTGTAATTAGTTAATAAATTATAGTGGATGGATTATAGTGGTGGTCATGTGTATTTTACATGTCGGTTTGTATGGTAATGAACTATGAACATAATACATAATATTACCATCCCCATTCATCCTCTGGATGTCACAGGAGCAGACTTACAAACTAGCAACGAGAGAAACCAAACTACACAGGATAATGTAGTGCTATTTTTGGTTTTTGTCAAGTTTTTGCTTTCTTTTTTGTTTGACTGTAGAAAGAAAAAGTTGACACAAACCCAATGCCATCCCGCCTGGCCCGGGTTGTACCTACAGACCTAAACCTCCTTTCTAAGGAGAGGTCTATATCCAACAATAGACTTTTAAAGACTGTTGATAATGTAATGATGAATGGTGACAAATTCAAGGTACGGTACGGTACGGTAGAGCCACGCTGATTTCAGCACGAACGGGCCGGCTCGACGGGGGCGGTACTACCCTCGCACAGGAAATCAACGTAAAATGACAGCAATCATGCTGTCGCGTTTCGTTGGTGAGTGCGAGACCGGAGGCCCTATGATGCAGAATCATTACTAGCCCGCCATGGTGTGGGTAACCATGCTGCATTGTATTGTAATTTGTAGCAAATTACATAACAGTGTGTGGTTTCAGAATACATACATAGTAGTCGACGTGATGTTCATGATGGCCGTGGTGTTCATTTTCCTTATGTTCCTCCTGTTTGTGATGTTCTTCGTGTTTCTCATGATGGTGCTCATTGTGGTGCTCATGGTGAGGTTCATGCTTTGTCTCATGAGCCTGGTGCAGTACTATGTTCTGTGAAGAGTATGCATGACCATGATTGTGACCATGTCCTTCTTGAGGTCGTGCATAGACCGTTGCGATGACTGCAGTGATTAGGAGTGTCTGTTAAGCAAATGGTAAACCTGTTAATTAGCCATATTTATTTTGAAATAAATTCAATGGATCTATGTTAAAATATTTTTATTTTCTTACCTTAAACATTTTTGGATTCGTTTTGACTCTTTAGGTACCAAATGGTGAGTGGTGAGTGACAATTGCTAGGTCGTAATTTTTCTTTTTATACGAAATAAGGGTTTAATGAAATGTTTATTTTGCGCAATAATAAAACGAGTTTTGTGCAATTATTTTTGACAGATTCAATAATTTGGTTAGTTAATCTAACCTTGAGCAAGACTCGGCTGTTATTACTTTCTTTTATTACATGTGTGGATATTTAATACTTGAAGCAAACTTAATTTTTTTAGAAGCCCTTACACTCACATTCTTTTGGGATAGTGGTCATTTGAGAACCTTACAAGTCATAAATGTTATGACCAGTTGAAGACACTCGAAATACTTGGATATTTGAATACTCGTATTATTAAACAACTAACAGTAGCTGTAAATAAAATAAGTGAATATTTTCTTCAATTTAAAATCGAAGAGTACCAATGTCATGATAATCCGAAACCTATAGTTAAAGATATCTAATGATTTAAGTAAAATATAATTACAGCTTTAGTAACTGCAAAACTAAGTTTCTTAAGCTTTCTGTAAGTAATTCAAGTTCGTATTATATGCCTCGTTGGCCCAGTGATAGCATATGTGACTGCAGTGCTTGAGGTCTCGGGTTCGATGCCCGTGTCGGACCAATTTGCAAATATTTGATTCGGTGTTTTCCTATGTATAATATGTATATATTTACAAAAAAATATATGTATTTATATCAGTTGTTCTAGTACCCACATTTCAAGCTCTGCTTAGCTTGGGACTAAACGGCGTTGTGTGGTAGATGTCCGAAATATATTTATTTATTTATTTTATTAATTAATATTACGAAATTTTGAATATGATTAAATACACCACCTTTCTAAGAAGAACTCCATATCTAATATGATGATAATGAAATTGACTTCAAGTGCTTATACACAATATCAATACAGTATATCATGTCTTTATGCGATACAGTTGCCATATGCCACATTGCTTAAATTAAATATCTCAGTATTGTACCGAATAAACCTATACAAATAATTAAAATTGGAGTGTCTGTTTGTAATATTAAAATAACCACTATTTACTAAATGCATATGTATGTATACACCATAAATGTACAAAAAATGTAGTTAAAATTTTTTTTGTCTGTCTGTCTGTCTGTTTGTTCCGGGTAATCTCTGGAACGGCTGGACGGATTTTGACGGGAATTTCACTGGCAGGTAGCTGATGATCCGGGGAGTAACTTAGGCTACTTTTTTTAGACTAAAATTTTTCGCGCGGCGTTACTCGCGGTACAACAATAACCGCGGGTATCACCGTGGGGTTCAGCTAGTATGATATAAACCTGATAGAAAAAATTAACATTCTACGGTCATCTATGCCTAAGTGCTGCCCGCTCATAGCGCATGTTGCAGAGTATCCATGACACAGCCTGCTATGATCTACGATCATATACGCTTTACCACTGACCACTCATTTCCCCAGCTAAAATCATCTACGACCATCTACGACTATACACTGACCGCTCATAATCTATGTCAAAGGATACCAGCGAGCAAAGTCTACTATAATCTACGACCATCTACGCCTCAGTACTGATCAGTCGCAGCTTATGTCGTTATCCATCCATAAACACCATTCATTGTGATCAGCGACCATTTATGCACTCGGCACAGATCGCGCACAGCCTTAGTTTCTTAGTTAACACAAGACAAAATTATTATAAGAAAGATAGGTTACTTTCATACTGAACGGCGTCCGATTGTTGTTGCGGTATAATATGATGTACTTATTTATAAGTGTATACATTCGTTACAATTATGAATGTAAAAGATAATACGGAATGCATGGTAAAGAAAGAGATAGCTATCTTTTGTGAGGTGGTACGTGGTAAATTATAGACCAACTAGTTAGAATTGATACAGATATGATATTGAATATCGCCATTAGCATGTTTGCTAATAGTTATTGATTGGTAATTAGTGTTCCGAAAAAATGTATGTAGTAAAAATAAAACAATTAAGAAAATTACTATCAATTTATTTTCAATCACAATATGTATGCATGTTTTATAAAAACACAGTAAAATTGTACTCATAAAGAAGGTTGCATAGTTATTTCAATCCACCGCTATAGATGTTTTACATCTATATATATATATATTTATTTCAGTCTCGTAAGATCTTCACTTGGAAATCTGGAAAATATGAAACCATAAACGCTGTCTTTTTACCAACATACATTCTAACACTATTATTGCCAATTAATATAATCATTATATTAACCGAAAGACAATAACAAGTAAACGGGGAACAGCATATCTATGGAATAAAATATTCTAAGATTCAATTAGACGGTACTGGAGAACGCGGACGCCATGTATTGTGTCTACGATATTCCTCCTGTTTGATTAATCTATGACGCATGCAAGGCGCCCGTTGTTTGTCCTTGTCGCACTGCAGTTACCATCATATTCTCTATCCTTTTTTTAACGTGTCTTTTATATTATTATTAATTATTTTTATTAATAATACAGGATTTCATGTAATAATTTCGGTAAATGGGAAATAAAACCGTGACAAAATACAAATATTACGTACTTATAAATATTTACGTGTGGTATGTAACTTCTTCATTTTTATTTCCCTTGAAACCATAATTTTTACACCTTCTTAACACGCAGCTCGGCAATGATAAACAGTCCACGAAAACGCTCTGACAACGTGTTTATTCGCTAGCTTCTATTAACCAACTAAATGAAATCAGGACAATTGTCTACATTTGTCTGCAACAATTAGCGGGCGATAGTGCGATATCTACCTTATTTTATAATATCATTGGTTCAGTTTATATACTTTTAGTGATTACAGTCATTACGAATCTATCAATCGCTAGTAACTAACTATATTAATTATTAACTGTATTTATAAACGGGCATCACCTAGGTATAGATGACCGTAGATCATAGTAGACTGTGCAGGTTATTGTGTAATATTGTTACATGAGCTTGAGCAATCGGCATCTATAGTAACGTAGATAGCCGTAGATCATAGTAGTATAGTAGCTTTACAATATAATAAATAATCCCATGTCTTAAAATGTAAGGTGATTGTGAACAGTAATATCGTAAAACTATATCTACATAGCACATATAAACACACATAACATCGTATAATTTGCCTTTATCCCTTTTATGGTATTGTATAGCGTGAGAGGACTCACGATATACAATAAAATAATTTAGTAATTTCAATGAACTGTATCAATATTGATTAACGTCAGCATCGACATTAATAAATATCGATACATCTATTTTGGTAGGGTAACAACACTATAAAGTGACTTCTGAGGTAGCGTCTCCATAGCGGGGCATTATATTATGATTCATGGCGCCGAAAGGAAGTGAGTACAATTTATTTACAAAAATAAATCAATTTATACTGGAGTACCTAATCCTGTAGCTTTTCAAATTGAGACATTGATTCTTCAAAAAAATAATAAGTTTGAAATTATAAGTTATTAAGTTATTTATTTTTAAAGAGCTATTCTTTTCGTTTCATATCATATTTCTTCGGTAGAATACTGATACATTTAATTTCAGCTAAGTTTTTTTTCGGAATAAAGGTCAAACGTCAAACGAGCAGAAGTATAGCTTGATGGTAAGCGATTACCGCCGCTCATAGACATCTGCAATACCAGGCTTCACAAGTACGTTGCCAGCCTTTAGGGGTCGGAAAGGAGGGTGGAGGGAGGGGTTGGGGTATGGGCCTCCTGTATGTGGTCCTCACTCTCTTGGTAAAACACAGTCCAAGCGCTGTTTCACACTGGTTTTTTATGAGGCAGTGGTATTACTCCGGTCGAGTCAGCCCATTCATACCGAAGCGTGGCTCTACCACAACAGAAATGGAGAATGTTGTTCGATCTAAGAAATCAAAACAGTTTTCATATGAATTTCTGATAGTTCGTTATTATTATTTTTTACTCAGTTGTTAAACCTCATGACACAATTAATCTATCATACTATTGTCCTACAAAAGAGGACCTAAAGGGGGCTTCGGAATATCATACCTTTCATGGAGTAACTTATCACTGTTAAACAAAAATTAAACAAAAGGGTAGACGGTAAAATACTTGTATTTACAAAACATCATTGCATCATGAACCATGCAAAAATCAACAATCTTAAGAGTTAAAACAGTAATCAATTAGACTAGAAGAGAAGATCAGTGATGATGATGGTGCTCAGGAACAATATGTTTGGCGTGTCCTTCATACTTGACATCGGCGTGGAATCTGTAATTTGGCAAAAAAATATTATTGCTACCGGCAAAATAAAAGGAACGTTACTAGTTAAGTTTAATAGTACATTATTGCAAAGGCCGGGAAATAGGCGATTGCAGGTCGAGTATGAGTTTGAAGGTCGAGCCGTAGGCGAGAACTTCACTAATACGAGACAGGCAATTGCCATTTCCGCCGAGGCATATATAGTGTTTCCTCAAAAGAATGCAGGGAAATAAAAGTAGTTAAATTACCATAATTTAATGCCGTTTTTAACATGAACTGTACATTTCAGCATGGAATAAATTGCCCATAATGTAGATGGCTTTTTGGTTTTAGCAATCTCATTAAAATACGCCAAAATGACTGTTTCGGAGAAAATGTTCAATGTTCGTTTTTCCAAATATATAAAATTTTCATATATTTTTTTTCCTCGCTGGAAGCAGGTTTGCCATTGCCAATTTGGCTTCTGATCTTAAGTCTGGTGGAGTACAATCAATTTCCATTTCACTCTCTGAACTGTTGGAACTCATTTTCATTATTCATCATCATCATCATCATCATCAGCCTATCGCAGTCCACTGCTGGACATAGGCCTCTCCAATTTCGCGCCACTTGGTTCGATCCTCGGCTTCTCGCATCCAGCGAGAAGCCGAGGATCGAATTATTTCAATTATTTCATTATTCAATTTATATTTATTAAATATTTAAATAACATATCAAGACGAATATTCAGCTTTGCCGCTGATTTTCTATTTATCATCTGTGCCGAAAGACAAACGCATTTACGCATACAGTCACGTGAACGTCATTTGTACTAAGCAAAGAGATTTTGGTATGCCAAAAAAGAGATCCAATCGAAGAGTATATAATAACCCCAGCACGCCGTTTCATACAACATTGCTGGGGCATTGTAATCTTCCAAATTCAAAAAATGCTCCTGCAACGGATTTATTTTTCGCTGTCCGTAAGTTAGATACTTCGCGTGTTCTTTTTTCGAAAATAATGACAATATTTCCATGCATATTTGAGAATAATATATGTTGACTATTGGATAATTGTTTATTAAACATTAAAATTGTTTTTAAAATTTTAATTGCGTATTTATTATGTACATCAAATGTTTTTTAATTTACTTTTTTCAATGAATCAAAATCTTATTTATGTCTTGAATGTGTTACTGAACTTATATTATGTAAAATGTTGCGCTTAAGTTTTGTCATTTAATGTAATGTTTTTCTAAACACTCACCCAGTCTTTTTGTCAGCGTGATACTTGACAATTCTGACGGTGCCGTCGGGTTGATGTAAAGCATATTCGCCCTTCACAACATCACCATCGCGGTGTTCATGCTGGTGCTTGAAGTCATGGGTGTGAGGGTCTTTGACTTCATATGCGAACTCGTACTTAGGGTGGGCCTGTAATTAGTTAATAAATTAAAGTGGATCATGTCTAGTGTATTTTACATGTCTATTCATGTAACGATGAACTAAGAACACATGTCATAATGTTACCATCGCCATTCATCATGTGGTTATCATATGAGCTGCCTAACAAAAAGAGAGTAAATTACACAGGATAACAAAGTGATGTTGTTGGCTTTGTGTTAAGTTTTTTTTATTTTTTGCTGTGACAAAAAAAAGGAAAAAGTTAACACACACACATCCCGCTTAGCTACCGTCGTATAGCAGGCCAAAACCTCCTTACCAACGAGAGGCCTATATCCAACAATGGACAATTAAAGGCTGTTGATGAATGAAAATTATGTCTGCTAATAGATGACAAATTACTTTACAACCTGTTATTTCGGGATACATACATAGTAGTCAACGTGGTGTTCTTGATGGCCGTGGTGTTCATTTTCCTTATGTTCCTCATGTTTGTGATGTTCTTCGTGTTTCTCATGGTGGTGCTCATGGTGATGTTCATGCTTTGTCTCATGAGCCTGGTGCAGTACTATGTTCTGTGAAGAGTATGCATGACCATGATTGTGATCATGGCCTTCTTGAGGTCGCGCATATACCGTCGCGATGACTGCAGTGATTAGGAGTACCTGTTAAGCAAATAGCAAGTCTGGTAATTAATGATATTTATTTTAAAATAAAATGGATTTATGTTTAAATGTACCTTAAACATTTTTGTATTAGTTTTTACACTGGAAGTACTAATTGGTGAGTGACAATTCCACGGTCGTAATTTTCTTTTTATACAATATAAGGGTTTAATGAAGTGGATATTTTGCGCAATATGTTAACCAGTTTTATTCGTATTTGTGACAGATTTGGTAATTTAATCTAACCTTGAGAAAGACTTGACTGTTATTACTTTCTTTAATTACATTTATGGATATTTAATACTTGAAGCAAACTTTGTTTCTTAAGAAGCCCTAACAGTCATTTAAGATAAATAAATATTTCGGACATCTACCACACAATGCCATCTAGTCCTAAGTTAAACAGAACTTGTGTTATGGGTACTAGACAAGTGATATAAATACCTATATATTTTTTTTAATTTTTAGGAATCGTTCGGATCTTAGGCATCATGAATATTATGTGACCAGTTGACAACACTTAAAAAAAAATGAATATACGAGTACTCGTAATGAGAATCTAATAAGTGTATATTAGTAGTAAGTAGTATATATAAGTAACTGCAAATAAAATAAGTGAATCATATTTTCATTTTACAATCAAAGAGAACTAACGTTATGCTATTTAGATACCTACATAACTATTTAATTATTTCAGTAATATTTTCTTAATATTTTATTAGCAGCAAGACTTAAGTTTTTCGATCTTCTGGTAATTTATGGAATTAGGTTTGATGTAAAATACTTTGAATATTTGATCTGTGAAAATATTTTTTATCTGCGCTCTGAGAATAAGGCCGAACATGCATTTACTCTTGACTAGAAGCTGTCCATAGAAGACGGTACTCATTCGCTATGAGGTGACAGTCTCGTCAGCTGCCCCCACAGAACAGAAGAATATAGGAGGAGATAAGAATAAAGGAGGGAGTATTTGTTGTGTTGCCGCCCCAGACTTATTATCTAATATGATGGCTTATTGGATGATGCTTGTGAAACTCATTGAATTTAAATATACATTGTCAATATCAATGCAGTTCATCATGCCCTCTTATAGCTTTGTTATCGTTTTGAGAATTAGGTCTTTTGCGCCTAAAGTGGCAGACGTTCTGAGTATGCAACATTAAAATATATTCTTTTTAAAATAAAATAAATGGGTTTGTGTTTTGTTTGGCAGTAACTTAAAAATTATCTGGATCTAATACTATACGAATTCAAATATTTAGGTCAGTCAAATTGTTAAGCATATTTTTTGAACAAACAATAATATTACATAATATAATAAACAAGCTATTTGTTTTAGTCTAGATAATATATTTATCAGGACTACATTCTCTCCCTATGAAATAGAATGCACACAAGATCATAAAGTGATTTAGTTTTTGAAGTGCTTTCACAGCAATTAACGTATCGCATATCAAAGAAAAAATAATTCAGAAAGTGATGCTAAATATTTAAGGGCTTGTAAAGCGATACTACACAAGTTGTATAAAATGCGTTACCATTTATTATTTCTGATGTTTTGTCTCAGTAGTTATTATTATTATTAATTATTGTAAACGTGAATCTTCGTTTTATATTGCTATACTATGAGTCAGCTCACGTATTTTCACATATCGTAAGCCATGCTGTTTTTTCAATAATTCATACTTACTTCTATTAGATATAAGTATTTTATTTATCTTCACTTACCTACACTTTTTACATACTATTTACTTATTTACATATGTAGGTTTTCATTAATCAATGTTTTTTGTTTTCTTTAACAGTTATTTTCTCCATTACCATAAGTCATATAAAGTTGCATCGCCAATGGTGAACGAGACACAACTAGAGCTAGTAACTAGAAATGAGTTTGCGAGAAGCGAGCGTGTAGTGCCGATGGTTTTGTCCACAGAAATAGATTAATTGCTGTGGTTTTGTCGCTGGGCTATTAAGCCAGATATAATAAAATAAATACATCATCATCGTCGTCTGAACTGCATAATAACGGATTATCACCGACATTACTATGCATGGTTAAGACCATGACATATATTAATGAAAATAAATTCAAAAACCTTTAGGACAACCCTGTAACAAGTATCCTACTAATATTATAAATGCTAAAGTTTGTAAGGATGGATGGATGTTTGGATGGATGTTTGTTACTCTTTCACGCAAAAACTACTTAACGGATTTGGATGAAACTTTACAGTAATATAGCCTATACATCAGAATAACACATAGGCTACTATTTGCCGCGATAGCCGACATAAACGTGGGCGGAGCCGCGGGCAACAACTAGTTTGAAATAAATATAACAAGTTTGAAATTGAAAGTTATTAAGTTCTTTGTTTTCAAAGAGCTATTCTTTTCTATCTGGTTTGATTTCATAGGTAGAATGAATGCTAATGAACGTACATTTTAATGAAGCAGTGGTTTTCATATGGAATTATGACAGTTTGTTATTAATCATTCTTTTACTCAGTTCATAAACAATAAGATACAATTTCTCTATCATATTATTGTTCTACAAAAGAGGATCTAAATACGGCTTCGGAATATCATAGCTTTCATGGAGTAACTCATCAGTGATAAACAAAATTAAACAAAAGAATAGATAGTAAAATACTTGTATTTACAAAACATCATTTGAACCATGCAAAAATCAACAATCTTAAGAGTTAAAACAGTAATAAAATAGACTAGGAGAGAAGATCAGTGATGATGATGGTGCTCAGGAACAATATGTTTGGCGTGTCCTTCATACTTGACATCAGCGTGGAATCTGTAATGTGCCCAATAAAATATTATTGCTACTAGTTTGCAATATAAAATGATCGTTACAAATTTAAAAGTATAGTTTGAATATTAGTTAATTAATTATATCAATAAAGAGTAGGTAGCAGTTTTATTTTTAAGGAACAACATTGTTTTAAACACCTTATTTATATGCTCATGTTTATGGAATTGTTTATTACTTTTTTTCTGGATGAAATAAGATTTTATTGTGTTACTTTCCTTGTAATATGTAACTTATTGCGCTTAGTTTTTGTTATTTATTTAATGTTTTAATAAATACTCACCCAGTCTTTTTGTCAGCGTGATACTTGACAATTCTGATGGTGCCGTCGGGTTGATGTAAAGCATATTCGCCCTTCACAACATCACCATCGCGGTGTTCATGCTGGTGCTTGAAGTCATGGGTGTGAGGGTCTTTGACTTCATATGCGAACTCGTACTTAGGGTGGGCCTGCATTTTGTTAATATTATATTTAGTTTATATTGCCTGAAAGTGGATGGCATTCGAAGAATGATTAAAGAAGTTTAATAATGTCTAGTTCAATGCTACTTACGTAGTAGTCGACATGATGTTCATGATGGCCGTGGTGTTCATTTTCTTTGTGTTCTTCATGTTTTTGGTGTTCTTCGTGTTTCTCGTGTTGTTGTTGTTGCTCATGATGAGGTTCGTGTTTGTTGTCATGGGATTGGTGTAATACTATACTCTGTGAAGAGTATGCATGACCATGACCGTGATCATGTCCCTCTTGTGGTCTTGCATAGACCGTCGCAACGACTGTGGTGATTAGAAGTACCTGTAAAACAAAATACAAATACTATTTGTTTTTTATAAACACATATTTCAAATTATAGATCTTTTCGTATGCTTGTATAGATTTCTTAGATTATTGACAGTATTTACTTAAATGTGACTTTATTTATTACCTTAAACATTTTATGTGAAGTTATTTACTTCTGGAATTCCAAATAGTAAGTGATAATTTATTGATTACAATTTTACTTTATATACCACGTAAAGGTTCAGTAAGGTGATTTTTTTACGCAAGAATTGAACCAGTTTTATACATTAATGTGACAGATTTTGGTTAGTAAACGTGACCTCAAGAAATACTTGAACGAAATTACATACTTGTATTACGTGGGTGTTTAATATTTCAAGCTGTGTTAACTCTGAACTAATTAATCAATAATCAGTAGTCTATTGCTAGATATGGGAACCATATTACATGGTACTTCTTCATACTGTCTGTTATAGCCAGTTTCATTGTATCACTCATCCACCTCTTTGGTGGACCTTTCATTTTTCGACTCTTCAACTTCCAACATCTTCTATTTCCCAATCCCTTTTCAAACAATACCTCTCATTAGGCTTATATAAACAAGTGTTATAGAAGCAATTGCATATTAATTCGAGTTTTTTTTTTAAATTCAAGAATAAAAAGTTTCCAATTCTCACAAACTGTAATTGTAAAATTTATTCTAAATTAAAAAAAAATACTTGAAAGTATATTTTCATTGAATTAAAAGAATGTCGTTATAATTACCGATTCTATCTTTGTATTTTAGGAAGTGTCAAGTACTAGGAAGAGTTACTACAAAATGGAATATGTTTTGTTGTACTCCTTTTTTTTTACATAATAATATTATGTAACGTACACTTACAAACAAACGCTTTACTAAAATCTATTACTCGTACAGTCTTAACTTGGATAGACGAATTGGTATTTAAACATACAGCATTTGATATCAATAAACTTTAATTATAAAAGTTATTTAAGTCCCTGCAATACTGGATCATTAAATTATGAATACTTTTAAAGGTGCCGATTGACTTAAAACACTTCTTCGCAGAAAGTGACGTAACAAATATTGTCAGATAGTTTAGTATACAGATAGTTGAAATGGTTCTCAGTGAAGCGTATGTTAATTAAGATTTGTTTTTCGTCCACGTTGTCGTCACACCGAGATAATGAAGAGTATTTCGTCATGGCTCATGACCAATCTATACAAATAAATAAAATTGGAGTGTCTGTTTGTAATATTAAAATAACCGCTTTTTACTTAATGCATGTGTATGTATACACGATACATATACCAAAAATGTAGTTAAAAATTTTTTTGTGTGTCTGTCTGTCTGTTTGTTCCGGGTAATCTCTGGAACGGCTGGACGGATTTTGACGGGACTTTCACTGGCAGGTAGCTGATGATCCGGGGAGTAACTTAGGCTACTTTTTTTAGACTAACTTTGTCCCGTGGCGTTACTCGCGGTACAACAATAACCGCGAGTAACACCGCGGGGTTCAGCTAGTGTTACATATATTTAAACTTTGTTGACCAAAGCAATTACAACACCCCGCCCATGTATTAGTTTTTTGTACGCGGTGACTGCTGTTATATATATCTATACTAATCACACTAATATATAAAGGCGAAAGTTTGTGAGTCTGTTTGTCTGTTACTTTTTCACGTGAAAACTACTGAAGGGATTTGGATGAAACTGTACAGTTTTTTACAGCCGCGGACAACAACTAGTATATATATGTACATAATGGAAAGGCAAAATGTATTAACCGCCATTTAGTGAAAGTTCATTAGAGATGATTTTAAAAACGTCATAGCTCTTAAAGTACTGACGGAATCTCTATGAAATTGAAGTAAATCCTACTAATCACACTAATATATAAAGGTGACAGTTTGTGAGTGTGTATGTTTGTTACTTCTTCACGCAAAAACTACTGGACGTATTTGCATAACACTTTACAGAAATATAGCTTATACATCAGAATAACCCATAGGCTACTATTTGCCGCCTTAACCGACATACACGGGCGGAGCCGCGGGCTACAACTAGTTAGTAATTAATGTATTACAAATGTATACAATTTAACAAAAATAATGTATGTTTATTATTTCTATTGATTTATGAAGTTTATACAAAATACCTCAATATATCAGATAAAATTTGTTCAAATCTAAAAAACCGTTTGATATCTAAAAAATGTTTTAGATCCATAACATATTATGTTATTATTTTAAGTAGAATGTTTTATATCCAAATACAGTGGACATTGTTATCGAGTAAAATGAATCCTTGTATGTCAAACTTAAAAATAAATCCAACCATGACCAGAGAGGGATAGATAGTTTTATGGAACCTTTTCATGTCTATACAAACCTGAAAAAAACAATTGTATTGACACATTGTATTCGTACAAACAATTAAAGTCATAATTTTCGCTATTATGAGTGCTTCGTTTACCTTATTTTAATGTTTGTCATCGTTCATAATATCGTTTAGAAATAAGAAATTTTCTGGACGGATGACTGATAAATAGAATTGATATGCCATTTTATTCGATTGTATTTTAAGAGTGTATATTAAAAGTTTTCACAGAAAACAGAACCAACACTCCAGCACGCCGCATTGAACATACAACTCGCTCGTTTAAGAATGTGTAGGCTATGTAGCAAGCTTGATGTACACAGGAACGTAGGTGACACACGCAACTCAATTTTGCTCATCAGTTTACCAATGTTTATCGACTCTTTCGTAATTCTTGACGGTTGGGATAGATCCGCAACTTTTCTTCATTTCTCTAGCGAAATTGGATATAATTTTTACACCTGCTTTTTTATACACGAATGCAGATAATGCAACAACTTCGCTTCCCTCTATCTGCCTGTCTGTTCGTTCGGCTGTCAACAGTCTGTATCTCATGATCAGTGATGTATTTCTGTTGCCGATATAACGTTAAATACTAAAAAACAAAATAAATATTTAAGGGAACACTCATACAACAAACGTGTTTTTTTTTGCTCGGTATTGTTAACGGCAACAGTTAGACGCTTGAAATGTATAAAAAATAGTACGGAACCCTTCCTGTGCAAATCCGACTCACACAATGCACAGTCAAAGGTGGCTCTAATCGTACTCTACAAGCATCCGTAAGTAATGTTGTTGTTTTGAAAAAAATTTGTATAAAAGTCTAGTCTCTAAAATGTTACACATTTTATTTCAGCGTCATTAGGTACATGTTGTTCGCTCTTTAATTAATTTTATTAATATTGAAGAAAAGAATTTGATATTCATTTCTTTTGAACAAAGCTACAAAAGGCTTTTTATCTATAATTGTATTTGTTTAAAAATAAATAAGTATCGATAACAGTCTGATTGCGTTCTGCATTGTTTAGGATCTCACGGTCTTGTATTTTTTTTGCCATTGTCACTATCCTTTTTCATTTTATGACAATTTAGGAGCTACAGTCGTATTTCCAACACCGCGAATGAACATTTGTTTTGTGTTTTTATTAGGCGCTTAATTAATAGTGAATCGTCATTGGCATACATATTAACTGAACTACATCATAGAACTATTCAGTTAACGAGCGAAACCCCTTTTTAAAAGTAGTTTATGCTTGAGCCATAGTTACGTTAAGTAAAGTGACGTATATTTTAAGATCTTACTAAAATCGATATAAAAAAATAGTATCAAAGTACAAGAATTTAAAGTAGCTGAACTAGAGGCTTGTTTGGAATTATTTTCATTATGTTTTATAATTCATAGTTAAAATGATTAGCTTATTTTTGCTATGATGACAAGCGATTTAACATTTGATATGTTAAGTAAGGTTAAAAGTAAACGATTATGGTGCACAATGAAGATATCGTTCCAGGATGAGACTTGCATCAAAAAGTTTTCAAATGTTTTCAAGTGCAACCCAAAAATAAGAAATAAGATTCACATAATATGCTATTAGCTTTCTAAATATCGTATTTTACTTTTAGGGCAAAAAATTAAAACAACGATGTAGACAATAAAGTTTTTGTATTTACAAAACATCATTTGAATCATGCAACAATCAACAACATTAAGAGTTAAAACAGCAATCAATTAGACTAGAACAGGGGATCAGTGTTGATGATGGTGCTCAGGAACAATATGTTTAGCGTGTCCTTCGTATTTAACATCAGCGTGGAATCTGTAAATTGAAAAGAAGTACGTACGTATAAAACATGGTATTTTGACAATTGGTTTATTAATTATGACATCTTAATTGACATCAAAAAGGTGTTTTACATTTTTACTTTGACTAATTAATATTGTTTCATTAATATACCCAACCTAGAATTATATTTAACCTCACTCACTCGCATATAATATAGAGTTTTAGTTTATGTCTCATCTGGTTATCAATGAAATTGAAATAGTTAAAGTAGACATGGATTGCATTCCAGAAATTATGTCGTTCTCAATACTCACCCAGTCTTTTTGTCAGCATGGTACTTTACAATTCTGATGGTACCATCGGGCTGATGTAAAGCATATTCGCCCTTCACAACATCACCATCACGGTGTTCATGCTGGTGCTTGAAATCATGGGTGTGGGGATCCTTAACTTCATATGCGAACTCATACTTAGGGTGGGCCTGTAATACGATAATAAATTGTAGTGAATCTGCAAGAAGGTAAAAAATATTTGGAATGTTTGGTTGCAGGATACATACATAGTAGTCGACATGGTGTTCATGATAGCCGTGGTGTTCATTTTCTTTATGTTCTTCATGATTGTGGTGCTCTTCGTGTTTCTCATGGTGGTGCTCATGATGGAGCTCTTGATGAGGCTCGTGCTTGGCCTCATGGGATTGATGTAAAACTATGCTCTGAGAAGAGTATGCATGACCGTGACCCTGATCATGTCCTTCCTGTGGTCTTGCATAAACCGTTGCGACGATTGCGGTGATAAGAAGTACCTTTTGGGTAAAATTTATTATTGTTAGAAAGAAACATCTTAAATTAATATTATCTAAAGGTGATAAAGTGCTACATGTTATAAAGAAAATGCTGTCGTTACCTTAAACATTTTGATTTCAGCTCGTTACTGGTGGGATACTTAATAGTAACTGATAATTCCTCAATCATATTTTACCTTTTTATACCACTCAAAGGTTTAATGAGATGGATACTTTTCGTAATATTTAAACCAGTATAATATACATACGAATATATGACAGATTTCGGTTAGTAAATCTGACCTTAACAACAACTCGGCTGTGATTACTTTCTTTATTTCTGATAAACCTTCAATTTCCTTCATTTCACAGCCTCCATTAATATTTATCTTCGTTGATAATATCTAAGATGTATAGACATACAATTGACTAGATATTTGAAATTGATATTTGAGATGTACATCTATACTAATATATAAAGCTGAAGAGTATCTTTGTTTGTTTGAACACGCTAATCTCAGGAACCGCTGGTCCGATTTGAAAAATTCTTTCAGTGTTAGATAGTATATTTATCGAAGAAGGCTATAGGCTATATATCATTACGCTCGGATTAATGGGAGCGAAGCAGCAATGAAAAACGTTTCGAAAACGGGGGAAAATTATCGCGCTTCGGGCAATAGGAGACGCAAACGAGGTTGCGTGGGTGGGCTAGTAATCTATATCTTTACTTCTATATATATTCGATACTATATTTATATTATACTAGCTGACCCGCTCAACTTCGTTTGCGTCTCTCCATAAGAAATATTTTTTTCCACTCGGCTCCTATTGGTGGTAGAGTAATGTTACATAACCTGAAACCTTCCTCACTAAATAGGCTATCCAACAAAAAAAGAACTAGCAAAATCGGTTTAGCCGTTCACGCGTGATGTCGTGACCAAGGCAAATAGGGATTCATTTATATATATATATAGGTAGAGGTAAAGTTTGTGCGTTTGTGAGTTTGTGACATTGTAGGGGGTAGTCTCTGTATCTAATGAATCGATTTTGAAAATTATTTTACTAATAGAAGGCTACGTTATTTGTAAGTAGCATGGGATATATAATAATCCGAAAAGTCGAAAGACTTTTTCGTGTTACCCGGAACAAAGTTTAACGAAGTGGGCACGGGTCAGCTAGTAAAAATTTAAAACAGCTTAATACAGTTCTGAAATCTAACTGTTAGAATGAAAATATTACATATTGTACTGAAAATAATTAACATTTGCATTTCTGTTTTAAGTAACCGGATTAAGATTGAACGCTCCAATCACATCTTATTTATAAAGACAATAAGATTAATATCAAGAAAATAATTCCGTGTCACGACGAAGAATTCGAAGTTTTACCACCCCTTTTCGTCCAGTAAGCGTAGCAAGATCGGACTAAAATTAGTGAAAATATTGCACAATACTAATACATATAATAATGATACTCTGGGAAAGTACAAAAACAATTTGACATCAATATAAATAAATAAATATTTCGGACTTCTAACACACAACGCCATCTAGTCCCAAGCTAAGCAGAGCTTGTGTTATGTGACAACTTATGGTTGTTAAAAACTGATATAACTACATATATACTTTATTTTTGTAAATACATACATATTATACATAGAAAATACCTAAACTCCGAAATAAATGTTTGCAGATCATATACACATTTGGTCCAACCCGGGAATCGAACCCGAGACCTCAAGCACAGCAGTCGCATACATAGTCGTCTCATAAAAATAAGTGCATTTTATGAAACTAGCCCAGTAGTAGGTATAATATTTAAGAAACATACATAATTTAATTTTGTAGTGAAATAGAAAATATCTGCAATATATATTTGCTATTTCTCCACAAATTTAATTTTTTTATTTGTTGAAAACTAATAGCAATACAATTCCATATTCTGTCAGTAAATAACGTACATAATAAATGGGACGGCTAGTGACAGATTTTTTTAGTTTTTCCAAAAAAACTATTATTATCAACCATGTAGAACATAAAATATTATTTAATCCTGCAATAAATACATAACTAGTAAATTATTGTATATAAACTTTTGGGTGAACAACAAAATAAATTGTTATTGTTCTCTCAAAACGTTAGAAAGTTTAATTAATCACTTGTGGATATTACTACAGCTAAACTTCATTTTTTTTTTATTATCTAAGTGCATCAAAGTTGATCAGACATACGCTTTTACGCATTAAAGCAAGGGAAACCTTTAGCCTTTAATCGTGCACGTATATTTATAATTACACATTTACAAGTAATTTAAGGCAGTGGTCCGACCGCCGACGATGAATGAGAACGGCGATTACCGGGAAGCGAGTGTGTAGTTTGGATAGTTTTGTTGCTGGGCTATTAGCGAGTGTGCAAGTGCGATGAGAGATTACTCGCGCCAATCGATCGCGATCGCTGCTACTACACAAACACTATGAAAAAAAAACCGACTTTCAAAAATCATCCAACAAAAACTCCCCGAACAAAAAACACTAAAAAGCTTAAAATAAACTGACTCTTTATAAATTGCTATGCTAATTCTTGTCTATATCTAATTCTTTGTTCATTTAAATAGTAGTATTATTATGTGTGCTAGGTACCTAAAACCTGTTTGAAGTCGGCGCCAAGCCAAAATGTAATAGGGGATACCGCACTCGCCGCTGTCAGAATTGTTAACCACTGGACTAATTGCTCAGTCAAATAATTTTGCCCCCCCGCGGCCAACAAACTATCAATACACTCTTAAAGCGGAAGGTTTATCAGTTATACACATTAACAGGCCGGTCCACACCGACACGCATCCGAACCCGATAGCCTAAATCCAACCTTCTTATTCTTCTTTGATGAAATGGCAACCAGCCGGATCTCTCGGATCAGCTATTTCTGCCAATGTCGAGAGATCTTTTAATCGAGTTCTAGACATTTCGTCTGTCAAACATGAATGTCACAACAAATTACATCTATCTTAGAGCATACAATTGTACTCAGTGCAAGATATTTTCTTAGAGTATATAATACGGAAGGGCATTTCCGGAGCGGACACCAAGCAAACGGTTTGGTATCGAACAGAGAGGTGAAAGTAAAAGATGCAGAAGAGAGATTTGAAAGATTTTTTTAATTATTTAAAATTGTATATTTTACTAACACAGTTTCTTTTAAAATTCAAATGAATATCTCCCTAATGATCATCTTTTTTCTATTGGGCGTTGATGATATTTTTATACTGATCTTTGAAGACGTCTCTTTATTAAATTAGCCTAGGAATATTGCAGTCAATTTAGTATTAGTGTAATGTGTGTGTAATGAAAACATCATAATTCAATCAGTATAAAGTCTTATATTTTGTATGAAATATGAACACAAACATAACGATAGATCAAAGAAGGTACAAAAGTTAATTTAAGCTTTAACATGTTAAAAGATCAGTAGTGGCTGTTGTGATGAGGTAAAATGTGATGGGTTCCGTGCTTTACATCAGCGTGGAATCTGTAAAATAACACAACATATTTTTTTTTTAGTAAATTGTAGATTTCTTATTATTAATATTATAGTAGCTGCGCCCTGCGGTAACAAATATTATGTATATTAATTTCTAGCTCATACTACGCCAACATTACTATTTTGTACCTATGTATCGATATAAAAGTAGCCTATTTATTAATCTAAGGTGTCAGCCATATCCATAACAAATTTGATCTGAAATTGATCTAGCTAATTGAACGTGAAGAAAAGACGAATAAACACACTAAAACTTTGATAAACACACTAAAACTTTGACTTTTATAATACTGATTTGATAAGTGTGATTTTGGGAATAATTATGTTAAATTAAAGTAATGATAAATAATTCCTACTATTGTTAATATAACAATGGTCATAAAGAAAAAATAAACAGCAAATTTTATTATTCATTCAATAGGCTTGCTAAGTGTTACGATAAAATATTAAATACAACAACGTAGTGATTAAATCGATTTTTACAGATTCAAAAAAGTACATACCCGGAATGCTTGTCACCATGGTACTCCACGTGTCTGACAGAGCCGTCGGGCTGATGGAGTGCGTAGTATCCCTTGACGACGTCCCCATCGCGGTGTTCGTGTTGAGATTTGATGTCACCAGTATGAGGGTCTTCTACTTTGTAACCGAATTCATACTTGGGGTATGCCTTTAAAATACAAAACAAATAAATTAAGAACGATATTCAAAAACAGAAAATTAAAATTACAATTGCATATTTCATCATCTATGACTAAAGTTATTGGTAGGACTGGTGAGGCTAATTAGTTACTAAACACTTACATGATAGTCAACAGCGTGTCCATGACCGTGATAACCGTGACCATGACCCGCTACGTGAACTGGTTGTGCTGGACCATCATAGCGATGGATAAATTGAGAGGAGTATCCGTGTCCGTGGCCAAGCACACCATCAAGAGAAGCGACCACTGTTACAAGGAATAGAACCTAAAAAGTAAATATCAAGATTTATTGTTCATAGTTGCATTATTTGCGCACTCCAAGAGAGAATAAGAGAACCGTAATAAAATAAAATAGATTTTTAGGTAGAGAACTATTTTAATCTCACTGTCTTACCTTTGAGATCATTTTGAATTTTATGTATGAAGTTTCTGTTTGTACTAATAATTCTAATACCAATAGTGAACTGATACATTGTGATCAAAATCAATGTCTTTTATATCAATAACAAACTAGTCAAGGTAATACTGATTTCACTATAAGTGGGTACTGTACGCGCAGTTTAAATTATAAACAAAATTAGTATGCAGTGTTTGCGAAATGATAATAGATAATATAGAAAAAGCTACAATGAATTTATTGGCAACTCTTGTACACATACTATAAGTTTTTTTCATAATGGAGAAAATTATAGCCTCGAACGACTTACTTACTGCTTTCAAAACATGTTCAGGTTCACTCTTGATATGACTGTCTATTTATTTCAATATTTAGTTGATTTAGTTATGAATAGCATAAATAAATATTAATAACACAAGTAATAAATTCATGTTTCTGTCTAAACAATATAAAACAGTTACAAATCAGATTCATGAAACTACTGGTTCATAAAAAAATGAAAAGACGTTGTAAACTGAATAATTATGAAGACTTGTTTTTTTTAATGTATTATACTTCCAGTTCATGGGAGAGCTGTGTTGATTTGGCGTCTGAACATTGCGGTAGCAATGAGTTCCAAATAAATTGAACTTACTGTACACCTCAAAGAAACAGATATATAAAAATATTAGTTATGCCCCCTTTTAATATAGTAAAAATATACATATTTAGTTCCAGTTATATTTAACAGTTTGCCGTTAGAAATAGAAAATACTTGTACAACTAAAAAAACTTTCAAAAATAGACTTAGTAAATACCTGCTAGATAATTATTATAATGGCTTCTAGACAGTTTCTTTTTTTCCGGCGAAGGTTTGTCCACGCTGTAGGGTTTACCACAACTGTTGTGCGAAATCTTATAACATAAGTATTTTTTTGTTTTAGAATTGTCAATCAATATATTTTATACTAGATGAACCCCACGGTAACGACGTGGGACAAAGTTAATCTCAAAAAAGTAGCCTCAGTTACTCCTTAGATCGTCAGTTATCTGCCAGTGAAAGTCTCGTCAAAATCGGTAAAGCCGTTCCAGAGATTACCCGGATCTATCAGACAGACAGGCAAAAATTGTAAAAAATGTTGTTTTGGTATATGTATCGTGTATAAGTACATATGCATTTATTAAAAAGTGCATCCCACGGGTCCCATAAGAAGCGAAAACAGGAGTAAATTATATAGGACTAGTTGTTGCCCGCGACTCCACCCGCGTATATGTCGGTTATCGCGGCAAATAGTAGCCTTTGTGTTATTCTGATGTATAAGCTATATTACTGTAAAGTTTCATCCAAATCCGTTCTGTAGTTTTTGCGTGAAAGAGTAACAAACATCCAAACATCCATCCATCCTTACAAACCTTCGCATTTATAATATTAGTAGGATAGAATAGAATAGAATACATTTATTAGTCACACGTAACATACATGTAAAAGAGAAAAATAAGACAGAAGGATATTATCACTGCAAAGAGATAAATCTTGAAAAATACCCTATATCAACCAGTTTGGCCAACGTGATATCGTAGGCAAACTTTTTTTCTAAGGACAGGTTCATGTCCAGCTGTGGAATGTTAAAGCTGTTGATGATAAAATAGAATATATTGTCATCGTCGTTTTTTGTAAACTGACATAATGCTCAAAACCTTTCAGAATAGATCAAACTCCTATTTCAAAGGTCACTAATGTGTATTTTTACAGTTTCTTTTTTTAGTTGCCGCATGGTGAACTTTATAAATGATTTTGTTTATTTGTGATAGAAACTCTGTCCTATTCCTTAGATGCTTAGACATCTAAATATGTATGATAGCAGTAGCTTAGTATAAAAAACGTTCTAATTTCAAGTCTTCATAAAATCACATGATTAGAGTCTTCCCTATTAGTTACGTGCCTTTGGGGTTCCACCCATAACTACCATACGATGCGATGCGCACCCCGCATCGTAGGAATTTGCGATGCGTATTGCTACGATACGAATGCGTGCGGCAAAGCGTTGGTTCGTGTGAACCAAACTTTCGACCACAAAGAGATGTCCTAATGAGATTTTTGTATGAAATGGATGATGAACAATAGAATAACAAAAATAATGTAAATGATTTATGGATACAAATAAATTAGAAAATAGTTTTGTAAATATTGCAAATATTTTGTGTTTATTCTTCAGTATTTGAACCAAAATAAAATAACATCTCAGACCCTGCAAATTATGCGTAGCATATAGTTACCTAGTTAGGTAACTTTACACTACATTATTATGTATAAAATAATAATACATATTTAGGACATTTTACACACAACGCTATCTAGTAAAGGTCAAGTAAAAAATAAAACAGAAAGAAAGAAAGCAGTGCCGTTTAGTAAAGTCTCGGAGTGGACCAAAAATGTTGTCAACAAGTGTGACGTAATATTGCATGAATACAACAAAAGAAGAATTAGAGCCATGGATTTAAGTTATTTAAGATAGTGACAATTTTTACTAACCACGTGATTCACGTGCAGCCGAGGAGTGGATCAAACCTAGTGGCGTGTAATTCGAGATTCCTATGTCCAACAGTAGCCCACAATAGACTGATGATAATGATGATTGCGTGATTCAGTAACATTTTTGGTTTAAATTAAATGAGATAAAATAAGACTTAACATTTGCATGGAATAAATAAAAAACATATTAAGATTGGATTTATAATTTACTTTTTCATAGAAACAAATTGGAAGAATGTATTAACAAAACATTTAAGTTAAAACAATAACAGTAGTTTAAAACGTATGTAATATTCAGTGGTGATGATGATGTTGTTCTGAAGCAACGTGTTTAGCATGACCCTCGTACTTCACATCTGCGTGAAACCTGCGTGAAACAAGAACAGACAAATTAATTACAAACATAAATTATTTTATATTAGTACTAGCTGACCCCGGCAAACGTCGTTTTGCCATAAAAATATTTTAAGGATGCGTGACCCTTACCATTTAGGGGGATAAAAAATAGATGTTGGCCGATTCTCAGACCTACTCAATATGCTCACAAAATTTCATGAGAATCGGTCAAGCCGTGTCGGAGGAGTATGAGAACGAAAACTGTGACACGAGAATTTTATAAATTAGATAGGTCATTAGTACTTAGTTCACTTATTCACTCACCCTGTTTTTTTGTCTGCGTAATACTTCACAATCCTGACGCTGCCATCGGGCTGGTCCAGACCGTACTCGCCCTTGACGACATCACCGTCGCGGTGCTCGTGCTGGAACTTGTGGTCGTGAGTGTGGGGGTCCTTAACTTCGTACGCGAACTCGTATTTAGGGTGGGCCTGTATAACATGTCTTTTTAGTAAGCATATAAATTTTCAATCAGTTTAATAAAGCTTTGATTTATATTATACTTACATAGTATTCGACGTGTTTAGTCACGTGTCCGTCATGATGCTGATTAAGGTTCTGCGATGAGTAAGCGTGTCCATGGTGCTGTGTGTTATGGTGCCCATGATGACCATGGCTTTCTACATGATGTGTTTCGTGGTGTCCATGGTGTTCTTCTTTGTGGTGGCCATGTTCTTGTGTATCGTGATGTTCATGGTGATATTGCTTATGATGCTCGGGGGCATGCTTGTCGTCGTGAGTTTGATGAAGTACGATGCTCTGTGACGAGTAAGCGTGACCGTGATCTTGGCCGTGATGATGATTTTGAGCAGCGACAGCTACAACCGCGACAGCGGCGACGAGAGAAATCTAAAGAAATTAATTAAATTAGGAGCTGTTTCTGATGATCGAAATATTTTGTTATGTCTTGTATTAAGAAATACCTTTGTAAGCATTTTGATATTTCTGGTAAACCAATAAAGCGGTAGAATGTTTACTGATGTTTGTAACTAAAAATCCGCGGTTTATATACTTATATCCAAGAACTCGTTTTAAGAAAACCAGAAAACGAAACCGATTTTGATAACCCGCTGGCATTGCACTTGTTCTGATTTAAACTGGTGCTGGCCCGAAAGACTTTAATATTATTAATATCATTAATACCCTAGTACTTTGTCTAAATTGAATACGAGCTTATCCCAACTTTTATTTTCATCAACGATAGACATAATCTAAGAACATGTTGTTGCCAATAAATGCCTTAAAGTCATCTGATTAACTTGCAACATAGAAACTGTACGTGGTTTGAACAATCTTTGTGTTAGTTATTTAGTAATACATGTTACATTCAGTTCAGTTCATATAGTATTGATACTCTTAGTTTAGTAGAATCTGTTTTAGGCTGTTCAGTTGCCATTGAATAACGTAATTAATGTATTTGCGTTGTATTGAATTTAACACTACGATGGCTTTAATATCTACAGATGCTTGTCGTAATTTCAACCCACAGAAATGTTTATAGTTACAATCTCGTAATACCTACTTAATCACAACTCCTATTTTCGTAACTGTGTCTGTTGCTTCCAGGACTCGCTGCATACTACGATAATAAACTCACTAACAACATGTGGCATTTGATAATTATTATTCTGGAATTGATGTTGTTCTAATTTAGAATTATTCTAAAGTAGCGTCTATTTTCTTTTGAATGCTCATTGAACCTCACTGAAGACCATGAGTTCATGGTCTTCAGTGAGGTTCAACGAAACGTAATAATACTTACAGTTGTAAGTATTATTACGTTTATTTTATTTGTTAAAGATTCAATTCAGTATTTTACAACCGTTAAAAAAAAAATTAACAATGGCCACGTTCCTTTTCTATTAGGTATTTGATAATAGTAATATAAGTACTTAATGATGATTACCGAGATATTTCACAGTCCTTTCATAATAGAGTGGAGCTGGTGATAAAGAACTAAGAGAGCAGTATCTCCTGCATGCATCGGTAAGGCGAAGTAATAGATATTCAACTCTAGTAACTAAGATAGGTTACGAGTCGTTTTTTTTTACATTTTTTCGTTGGAATCACTGTAGTTTGGAAACAAGTTTAATTTTTAATTTTTTATGAGCCTGCCTAAGTGACGCTAGTCTGTTTTTTGTTAAAGCATGAGCACAATCCAAGAGTGGAGGTCAACATACTTATTGTGAATGCAGACAATGCAAGACTACAGCATGTTGGCCTACACTATGGCAGCCTATTGAGATGCTTTTTTTTCATTGAGACTCTGGCCTCTGACAGCACGAATGCTATAATTTTAGGTTGGTCTTCTGTAAGAGGGTAGCAACAGCCCGTTTATGCTGGAATCTACTACCTTGTTTTGTTGTAAAACAAATTTTAAATGATTTACATCTCTTACTTTAGAGTTTTGATGAGTTAGTATTACTAAAAAAAACTAATTTGTAATTTAAACGTACATTTATTTGGTATTACGTAATATCAAAACTGAAAAGATTAGATCACAGAAAGTTCAACAGGCGATATAACATTTCAACAGCTCAGTAGTGGTGATTGTCGTGGTGGGGCACGATGTGGTGGGTACCGTGTTTAACATCAGCGTGGAAACTGTAAAAGTACAGAATATTATTATTAATATTATGTATGTTCATTGTTAACATATTTTATGTGGAGGCTTAGAATATTATTATAATTTCCTTCCTAAACTAGTTTCAAAATACAATGAGAACTGAGGCTTAGTACAAAGAAGAACAAGTTATCTACAGACCACTGGGGGAGTCACATCAATTGAATAACATCACTTTGCCTAATTGACTTGACATAAATAGACTTTAACATACCCGGAATGCTTGTCACCATGGTACTCCACGTGTCTGACAGAGCCGTCGGGCTGATGGAGTGCGTAGTATCCCTTGACGACGTCCCCATCGCGGTGTTCGTGTTGAGATTTGATGTCACCAGTATGAGGGTCTTCTACTTTGTAGCCGAATTCATATTTGGGGTATGCCTATAAAATTCAAAACAAAAAAATTAAGAACGATGTTCAAAAACAGAAAATTAAAATTACATTTACATAGTTCATCATTTATGACTAAAATTATTGGTAATATTGGTGAGGCTAATTAGTAATTAAATACTTACATTATAGTCAACAGCGTGTCCGTGACCGAACTTAGAATAAGCCTTTAAGATTTTTATAAAACAATTTTTACCTACTTCTATTTGTTCAAACTGTATTTATAGTAGAACGAAAATTTAACTAGTAAGCTGGATGTTCCGTGATAATTAGTCTCCCAGGACAATTATTGTGTTAAGTACGAAGGTTTATTTTTGTGTTTTGGTGTTATTTGTATATATAGTATTGATACATCTGTTATTGTATGCTATATTACTTTTGAATTGATGTCAATAAACCTTAGTATTAATAGTTTTTTTTTTGTTTACCTACTAAACTTACTCTACTTTGCCTGATGGAAAGCATGAGAAGAATCCAAGACTAATTGTAACCATACTCATTGCAGAGACATAAACAACATAGCATGGTGACCCACACTACGGTACTGTATTGAAATGTTTCTGCATCATTGATTTGATTGGTGTTTTTTTTTAGAAAAAGTATATGTTTCTTACATACATAACACTTACGTAATAGTCAACAGCGTGCCCATGTCCATGACCGTGACCATATCCATTCACATGAACGGGATGGGCGGGACCGTCATGACGGTGGATAAATTGAGAGGAAAAACCATGCCCGTAGCCAAGCACAGTCTCCAGAGAAGCAATCACTACTGCGAGGACAAGAACCTAATAAAGGAAATAAGATTATTATTTATACTTAGTAACTGATTGCATGGTTAAGATTTACACTTTCATTTTCTAGAATAATTCAAAGACAACGCTAAATGTTTTTTAAAACACAGTTAGAAAATAATTTTGTCATGGGAAAGGCATTCCTCGGTACACACAGGCTGACTGAAGTAATATCATAGCATCAAAAACACAGAAAAATTTAGACTTTGTCGACTAAGAAGTCAGTCTAATTGATTAAGTTGAAGTATGCTGCTTCCTACAACATTGCATTTCCAAACTAAACCCGCTTTTCTGAAGTTGTCACTTATTTACCATTTGATATTTATTTTTGTAGTTTGTGTATCATAACTTCCAAATATATCCTCTTACGAATTTTTTTTTATGGAATACTGGGCAAACGAGCAAACATATCCCCTAATAGTAAGTGACTACCGCCGCCCATGGACACCTGCAACGCAAGAGGCTTCCAAGTGCGTTGCCGGCCTTAGCGGGCACAACACAGCGCAGGCGCTGTTTCACACCAGTTTTCTATGAGGCCGGTCAAGCCAGCCCATGCATGCTGAAGAGTATCTCACCCACAGTAAAGTTTTCAAAGGAAATTAATTGCTCGTTATTACAACTTAATTTTAATACAATTGTAAAAATATTGCGATATACGCAAAACGCACGTCTGTATTTTTAAATGTTATATTTACCTTTGAGAACATATTGAAGTTTAATGTTTGAACTGTTTGTACTAATAACACTAACACCAATAGAACACTGATACATTGTGATAAAATTCAATGTCTTTTATATCCATAACAAACTATTCAAGGTAATACTGATTTCTCTTAAGGTAGGCAAGGTACGCGAGTTCAAATTAAAAAAAGAAATTAATATATGCAGTTTTGTCAACATACTTAATAGTAATAGATAATATAATAAAAGTTGCAATGAAATATTGCTCATGTTACTTAAAGTAAATGGCAGTTTAAATTTTTAAGGTGTACTACATCGATAGAAAAGAGAATTTATTCAAATATATTTATCATGCATTTTTACTATTCGTATGTATTAAAAAATACATACTTTAATCTATATAAAGTTAGTCTGTATAAGATAAATGAATAGGACTGTTTTATCTTCCACGCAATTTAGGGTATTCAGAAATTACCCATATGATAAACTGTCTTTTCTGGCATGATCGAATGGATTTGGATTTTTAAAAAAAATCAAAAAGTGTATAATATTTTTAGGAGACGTATTTAATTTACTACTACAAACAATTTCAATAAACTACTAAATAATGTGTTAACAAAAGTGTATTCAAACATAATAAACAAGAAATAACGATGCAATTGTGGCAGTTCAAGTTCAGTGATGATGATGATGTTCAGGAACAACGTGTTTAGCATGACCCTCGTACTTTACATCTGCGTGGAACCTGATAACGAAAACAAACATTTAATAAAACAAATTTTGTCTGTATAAAATAACTCATATGATCGTAATTCCCTTGTGTACTCACCCGCTCTTTTTGTCTGCGTAATACTTCACAATCCTGACAGTGCCATCGGGCTGGTCCAGACCGTACTCGCCCTTGACGACATCACCGTCGCGGTGCTCGTGCTGGAACTTGTGGTCGTGAGTGTGGGGGTCCTTAACTTCGTACGCAAACTCGTATTTAGGGTGGGCCTGTATAACATGTTTTTGTTTTAGTAAAAATGTTAATTGTGAGCCAACTTAATATAAATGGTGTTACACATACGTAGTACTCGACGTGTTTAGTCACGTGTCCGTCATGGTGCTGCTTTTTGATGAGGTTTTGTGATGAGTAGGCGTGTCCGTGGTGCTCTGTGTCATGGTGCTCATGATGACCTTGACTTTCTACATGGTGTGTTTCGTGGTGTCCATGGTGGTGTTCTTCGTGGTGGCCATGTTGATGTGTATCGTGATGATCGTGGTGATATTGCTTATGATGCTCGGGGGCATGCTTGTCTTCGTGAGTTTGATGAAGTACGATGCTCTGTGACGAATAAGCGTGACCGTGATCTTGGCCGTGATGATGATTTTGAGCAGCGATGGCTACAACTGCCAAAGCGGCAACGAGTGAAATCTAAACAAATAAAAAATAAAATACAAGTTACTTTTTCTAATATCTAATATTTTTCTGACACATATTTTGTGAATAATTTTCTAATTGTGTTTATTACCTTTATGAACATTATGATAATATTTGTAAACCGAAGAAGTGGTTAAATGGTTACTGATGTATGTAGTAAAGAGTCGGCAGTATATATACTTAAATCCAAAAACTCGTTTTCATTAAACGAGTAAAACACATTGTAATTAAGTCATTCAGTACAAACCTGCTGGCATTGCACTTGTTCTGATTTGAACTTTACTTTCTTATAATTTCAGCAAAAGACGAACTAAACGAAACTATTCTGGAATGCACAGTCGCTCGTAGTTAAGATGACCCCAAACCATTTATATTCAGAAAGAGGGCACATGATCTCCTTCTTAATGAAAAGGCAGAATCATATAATCGATAGTACATCTTACATTCTAGCTGTCATAGTGTACGAGTTCAAATACGACCTTCAAACCTTTAAGAAACTATCATACGCCTTGTTAAAGGGCCGGCAAAGCACTTGTGACGCCTCTGGTGTTACGGGTGTCCATGGGCGGCGGTAATTGCTTACCATCAGGCCATAGGGTCGCTCGTTTACCCCTATCCATTAAAAAATGATAGTGAAAATATGTATGTAAGTGTATTTATATAAATTTATTTATTTGTATTTATCACGTAGGCATGTATTGTTTTCCTATAGATCTGTTTACAAGATTTTCGTTTGCAGTAACCTATATGTACCTACGTTATAAAATTACTTCACCACTCTAAGGTTGATTGGTAGAGTAGCCCCAGGCATTAAGTCCACCGATGTACAAAAGTGCATTTAATAAACAAGGTTTAATTTCACTTGCAGTATATGTAGGTATGTAACTATGTATGTTCGGTTGGAATCTTGTAACTCAATTTTGAAGCAGATTTCTTCAACCGATTGTGCTGAAATTTTATATTTGTATATGTATATTGCGCGATAATGCAATATTATTTTATTTATTTATTCAGGATAACAACAGTATTTTACAAAGTCAGTTACTTCTATAATATTTACTAGCATATGGCCAATTACAGTTATCCACTAATACATTATAATTTTGAAAAAGTGCAAATAACAGACTACAATTTTTTTTTTTTTTTGGGAATGTTACACAATAAACCTCTAACATTTACAATTTTTAAACTTTTAACATAACATTGTAAAACTAACTTAGCTGCAGAACTTGTAAAAGTTAACAAATAAAAATATAAGTTGCATTGTGAAATGTAAACAAGTGTTATCTATCTAATATTGCAGGTGCATCACCGAGTCGAAAACTCGCCGCTCGATCGATTTTTTTGTATTGGACATAAATGAGGTTGTAGTCATAATAAATGGGTCTACAGAATTAAATGAGACAAACGTGCGATTCTGGTCATCACAGCATTTAGCCCGAATGATGTACAATACGATGGGACATTTAGTAGTTTTGTGTGCCGGGTACGATAACTGGGAGTATTAAATCCTATTTTGTCAAGTAGTGTAGTACAGTCTACGCGATCACGTATATAGATCACATAAAGTAGCCCCATATCCATCAACGATCGTCTGCTCTCTAATGTTAGCAAGTTATACATTCGACAATTCTCTACGTAGTCTACGTTAGGTTTATTAAACTTATACTTCAGATAATTTACAAATTTCTTTTGAATGAGTTCTATTTTATTATTATGTATTGTATGATAAGGTGACTAGATTTGATAAAGATATTCCAGAGTGCTTCTGACGTAGGCGTAATATAATACCTTACGACATAGTAAACTCTTAAAAGGCTGACAGGCTCGCATTACAAATCCAAGATTTTTATATGACTTGTGGATTATTTTGTCTATATGATCAGTCATTCTCATCTTTGAGTCAAGTGATTATGATGTCATAGATCTGATTTGATGCTGGGCTGAAATATGGCCATAGGAACGCGACACCTTCGAATTTAGAATCGTTTGATTCGTATTGAGGAGTACTTTATATTTTGTAGTAATTAGGTAGGCCATTGGAAGTCTGTAATAAAACGAGACAGCCTCATCAAATTTGGGCTCATTTGGTTTGTCTTCTTGAGTCTTAGTCCTAACTGCTAACCGGGCTATGATGGTCCATTTGAAAAGTGTTTATGGGATCTCTGTTGCTTCTTTTTAAAACTATGGGCCTGCCAAAACGATTTAACTCCGCCTGGTGCAAAGCATGAGCAGAATCTAAGAGTAGTGGTCACCATACTTATTGTGAATGCAGATAAAGTAAGACAGCTTAAATATTACACTCATATAGTAAAAATAATCATGGCAACACCAACAAATCATCAAGTAGCAATACATCGATTGAGAAAATAATTTTATTCAAATATATTTATCATGCATTGTAACAACCACTCTAAATTTAAAAACACATACAGTTGAACAGAGACCCAGTTCCTTTTTGACGTCGGTTAAAAAGAAAACTATGAAGGACAAAATTAGATTATAATATACAAATTAGTACGGTTAAAACTTAAGTGGATCAACTAAAATTTGTGCCCATCTAATATCAAGGTACTGTGTTTAGTTCTATAACAAAATACCTGCTAATATTATTTATTATCTAATTATCAACCTATCGCAGTCCACTGCTAGATATAGGCATCTTTAGTAGCCCAAACTTGTCCTAACTATAGCTCAGACAACTAAGTTTTGAGTGAAAATAGTATTAGTCACTTATTAAGGTTATTTCCTATGTTTTGAGTTTATTATAGCATTTGGTGACGTGTCCATTTGGTGCCACCTTCTGATATGCTTGAGATGAACAATGCCTGACGCGCAAGGTCACGAATACATAGTTGGTCTGAACTGGATATTTATGGTTTCATATAATTCAAATAAACTAAAAATATACAGGACTAATTTATCTTCCAGATAATGGGTAAAGTAGCGTATTCAGAATCACCCATATGATAAACGCATTACAATAGCTATTAACTTCACGATTGACTATCATGACTATTTTTTTCTACTCTTTTGATCTGTATTAGACATGGTTGAAAGGATTTAGGTTTAAAAAAATTTAAAATAAATATATCATTTAGGAGATGTATTTAATTTACTATTACAAACAATTTCAATAAATTACTAAAAAATATGTTAACAAATGTGTGTTCAAACATAATAAACAAGGAATAACGATGGTATTGTGGCAGTTCAAGTTCAGTGATGATGATGATGTTCAGGAACAACGTGTTTTGCATGACCCTCGTACTTTACATCTGCGTGGAACCTGATAACAAAAAAAAATAACCAATAAAATTAATTACAGACAAAGTAACTCGTATGATCGTAATTCCCTTGGTTACTCACCCGCTCTTTTTGTCTGCGTAATACTTCACAATCCTGACGCTGCCATCGGGCTGGTCCAGACCGTACTCGCCCTTGACGACATCACCGTCGCGGTGCTCGTGCTGGAACTTGTGGTCGTGAGTGTGGGGGTCCTTAACTTCGTACGCGAACTCGTATTTAGGGTGGGCCTGTAAAAATTGTTTTTTATTAAAAATGTGCATTTGAGTTTTAACCCAATCAAGTAAAACTGATTGAAATAATTTCGTATTTACATAGTACTCGACATGTTTAGTCACGTGTCCGTCATGGTGCTGCTTTAGGTTTTGTGATGAGTAGGCGTGTCCGTGGTGCGCTGTGTCATGGTGCCCATGATGTCCATGACTTTCTACGTGTTGTGTTTCGTGGTGTCCATGGTGGTGTTCTTCGTGGTGGCCATGTTGATGTGTATCGTGATGATCGTGGTGATATTGCTTATGATGCTCGGGGGCATGCTTGTCGTCGTGAGTTTGATGAAGTACAATGCTCTGTGACGAATAAGCGTGACCGTGATCTTGGGCCTGATGATGATTTTGAGCAGCAACAGCTACAACCGCGACAGCGGCGATGAATGAAATCTAAATAAATAAATTGAATTAACATCTGTTTCTGAAAATCAAAATGTTTTGGTGTGTAATGTATTAATGTATACCTTTGTAAACATTTTAATATTTTTGGTAAACCAATAAAGTGGTTGAATGTCTACTGATATTTGTCACAAAAAATCCGCAGTATATATACTTAAATCCAATAACTCGTTTTAAGAAAGCGAGAAAATAAAACCAATTTTTATAACCTGCTGACATTGCACTTGTTCTGTTTAAACTGGTGTTGGCCTGAAAAACTTCAATATTATTTATAGATTATAGTACTTCGTCTCATTCATCATCTTAATTTACTATGAGCTTATCCCAACTCTATTTTCATTAACATCATGTTAATCAAACACCTTAAAATGCTTCTGATTAACTTGCAACATAATTATTGTATGTGGTTCGAGCTATCCATATTTCAATTAATTTAGCACTAAAATGTTTTTACAAACGTAACAAACTACCTAAAGCGACTAAATCTTAGTTTAGCGGAATTTATTTAAAACACTTCAGTAATCACTGAATAAAATTTTGATGTTATAATTAATTTTCACCGAATTTCATACTTACAAAGTCTATAAAAAGAACAGGCGTCTATCGCTTAAACTTTCGCGTTGCATGATATATTAACAATTATTTTTACGGGAATTAACGCGATCAACCTGTGACCACGGCCAGTGCAACCTGGTCGAAACGTCAGGCAAATCAAAGGTATGTAATACCTTTTAATACGCGTTAATTCCCGTAAAAAAAATTGTTAATATTAAAACTATCTTTAAATCTCTTATAAAATAATTAAAAGTTGATTACGATAAATATATATTACTCAGAGTAGATAAAATTCTGCCTTCGATATCAAAAATCTTAGAAAAAATTAAATCTTTCAGCTGCCCAATATGGCTTTAGAAATAAACTATCCACAGATAAGCTGTACATGAACTAACGAATTTTATTACTAGTAAACTAAGCAAGGATAATCAGGCCCTAGGTATCTTTTTAGAACTTGCCAAAGCTTTCGATACTATCTCAATTCCTTCACTGCTTACCAAATTGAAGGCTCTTGATATAAGGGACACGCAGCTTAAAATATTTGCAGACTACTTAGGCAATCGGCACCAATGTGTTATGATACGAAATGTCGTGAGCAGTGATGAAAAAATACCAGGTTCTGGGGTACCCCATGGTAGTATCCTTGGTCCTACGCTCTTCCTGGTATATATTAAAGATCTTTGAAATCTTACTTTGGAACATGGAACAATTTTAACATATGCTGACGACACGGTCCTAACTTTTACCGCAAAAACTAGCAACCAACTGTATCAGAGCGCCCAGTCTGGCTTTGATATTGTAAATACCTGGAGAGAATAACCCCTTAATATTAAATTATGAAAAACTAAGAATATTTACTTTTCCATACGTAAAACTCTGGCTCTAATCTGTCATTGTCTCTATGTAAATTGTCCTACTATCCAGAAAACTGATTACATAAAATACCTAAGTAACATAATTGACAACACCCCTTTAGAAAACACATAGATTCTAAATTGATTACTCAAATTTATTTCTCTTTATATCAACCAATCGTCCAATACTGCATAACTTCATGAGGTGGAGTACTAAAGCTATTATGCTGCCTCTAGAACGAGCACAAAGAGCGATCCTAAAAGTAACCACCTCCCCGACCATTCCTATACTCCACAACTATGTTATACCAATCGTGCAAAGTGTTGACTGTCCGTCAAATCTTCATATTTCACACAGTGTTAAAACAACATAAATTGCTTCCCTATCGAGCCGAAATGACTTACAAAAGACGAAAAGATATAGTTTGACCCTGTAACATAATTGGTTACAATTTTTTTCGTACGAGCAAACTAAGCAGTTACTTGAAATCTCTACTCTACACAAATAAATAAAATTGGAGTGTCTGTTTGTAACACTAAAATAACCGCTTTTTACTAAATGCATATGTATATACACGAAACATATTATAAAAATGTACTTAAAAAAATTTTTGTCTGTCTGTCTGTCTATCTGTCTGTCTTTCTGTCTGTTTGTTCCGGGTAATCTCTGGAACGGCTGGATGGATTTTGACGGGACTTTCACTGGCAGATAGCTGATGATCCAGGGAGTACTAACTAGCGGTACAACAATAATCGCGGGTAACACCGGGGGATTCAGCTAGTATGTAAATAAAATTATTTTGCTGCCTTAGCGCATTATTTTCGACACACTTATTTCTAGTACCACAAAATTTCTATATATGTATATAAATATTTATTATATTATAGTATACTAGCTGAACTCTGAAGTTATTTTAGTGTTACAAACAGACACTCCAATTTTATTTATTTGTATAGATTATAGTATATTAAATATATTGTTACTTTAAACACTAATTATGTAAATTTAAGTGAATGAAATTGTTTGTAAGCATTTTCTCCGCCTGGGACACAGACTCAATATAGTTCGGGCAAATAACAATTAATATACTTATTTTAATAAATTAGAAAAAGTCATTGTAAATTATTGTAACTAACTAAATAAATTGTAACTAAATATAAAAAAAGTTATTTAATTTACCCACAACATCTATTTTTGTGATTATGACTGTTGCTACCAGGACTGACTGCATACTAATATCGTTCTTACTGAGTTCATAATCCGCAGAATTCATGTAATTATGAGTAATCTCAAAATATTCCTTATTTCGACATGGAATATTTTGTGACATAGAATATTTTTCGAGGTAATAAACAATTAATTCTTATTATAATATATCCCTAGCCGAATTGCAAGCGTTTTTCTTTCTGCAATCGTTAACGCCTAAATTCTCGTGTGTCCTTGGCTAATCTTAGTATAAATAATAAAGAGGAAAGATTTGATTTTTTGTTTGATTGTTTCTTTGTAACGATATAACTCGAAAAGCATTTGTCTGATTTAAAAAAATCTTTCACGATTAGAAATCTAAATCATTCCCGAGTAATACAGGCTATATTAAATTTAAAGAAAGTTAGGGATCCCTATGTAAACTTTGATAATGTAGCCCAAGGTGTAAAAAATACCCAAAAATATCCATATATCGCGTGCGCTGCAGAAAGTATTGACAAGAAAGCAAAAGTATGTACTACAATTTTATAGAAGACATCAATATCCAAAAAAAACTCCACTATTGCTGGTATGTCACAATAACTACTTTTTCCTGTTAAAATTTGTGAGAGTGACGTTTAATCTTTTAGTTAAATACCTATGTTTACCGTGCGAAGCCGGGGCCAGCTGATATCTTCTATACATCTATACAAATAAATAAAATTGGAGTGTCTGTTTGCAATATTAAAACATCCGCTTTTTACTAAATGCATATGCATGTATACACGGACCATATACCAAAAATATTTTTTTTATTTGTCTCTGTCTGTCTGTTTGTTCCGGCTAATCTGTGGCACGGCTGTACCTTCACTGATAAGTAACTGATAAACTGATGATATAAGAAGGAACAGAGGCTACATTTTTTAGATTAACTTCGCCCCGTGGCGTCACCCGTCAATAACCATGGGACTGAGCTAGTCTTAGTATAAATTGCAGGTGCATGTTCTTCCATTGTGTTTTTAGTTAGATTTGGCTGGGGTCTTTGTAGCTGAAAAATACATGGAATTTTATTAACATTGTAACTCAATTTTAAATGAGTTTTGATAGAACTGTTCTATAGGATCTATCGTCAAGGAAGTATCAGAGAAAAAAATATATTTAAAATGTACATTTATTTAGTACTAAATATCAAAAAGGAATAACATTATATCACAGAAAATTCAACATGCAATTATTTTACGATATTCACAACTCAGTAGTGTTGACAGTCGTGGTGCGGTACGATATGGTGGGTACCATGCTTTACATCAGCGTGGAAACTGAAATAAGAGAAAAACTATTACTATTATTTCCTTTCTAAACTATTTTTTCAATTAGCTGAATGAAACTGAGGCTTAGTTCACTGGCACTTGGGCACTGACATCAAGTGAGTAACATCAGGTTACCTCATTGACTTGTATAAGTAAAAGTTACGACTAAACATACCCAGCATGTTTGTCACCGTGGTATTCAACGTGTCTGACAGAGCCGTCAGGCTGATTGAGTGCGTAGTATCCCTTAACCACGTCACCATCGCGATGCTCGTGTTGAGATTTAATGTCACCAGTGTGTGGGTCTTCTACTTTGTAGCCGAATTCATACTTAGGGTAAGCCTGTCGACAGTTTTATACATATATTAGCTATTTCTTCGGGCTGTTATTTTACTGGATATAAGTTTTAATTGTTAAGCTAATAGTCGTGGGTATGTCGCCAACCCACTGGGTATGTGGGTGACATACACGAATACATTTTAACGAAGAACGAACGTTGCTACATGTTTAAGTAGGTATATCTTATTGATTTAAGTTTATAACATACTAATATATGAATACTTATAATTAACTTTATAAGTTTTGAAACAATTTTTTAACCAAAACCTCTTTAACACAAGATATTTTACATACATAACACTTACATAATAATCAATAGCGTGCCCATGTCCATGACCGTGACCATGTCCGGCCACATGGACTGGATGGGCGGGACCATCATGGCGATGGATAAATTGGGAGGAGAATCCATGCCCGTGGCCAAGTACCGTCTCCAGAGATGCAATCACTACTGCCATGACAAAAACCTAACAAAGTAAGATTATTATTAATTCTTAGTAAATGGTGTAATGGTAAGATGTACACTTTCACTGTCTAGAATATTTCTATATGACAACGTCAAAGGATTATTTAAAATACAGTTATGAAATCATTTTTCGTGGGAAAGGCGTGCCTCGGTACGTACCTACAGGCTGACTGATTTCATAGCATCAAAAACACTGAAAAATCTAGACAACTGAAAAGATTTATATATTGCACCCAAATAATAAGTTTTTTTATAATTTGTTTTTTAGTCTTATTACTTTGAAATATACTGCTTTCTACAATGCCGCATTTCCAAACTTAACCCGCTTTTCTGAAGGTCTCACTCATTTATCATTCCATAATTGTTTTCGTACTTTTCTTATCACAGCTTCCAAATATATTCTATTACAGAACAAATTTTCTTTTTTCACAGAAAATTAATTGCTTGTTTTTACTACTTAAGTTTAATAGAATTATCTGAATAATTGGATATACGCAAAATACAATTCAGTATTTTTAAATGTTACATTTTACCTTTGAGAACATGTTGAAGTTTAATGTTAGAACTGTTTGTACTAATGACACCAACACCAATAGAACACTGATACATTGTGATAAAATTCAATGTCTTTTATATCAATAACAAACTAGTCAAGGTAATACTGATTTCTCTTAGGAAGGCATTGTACGCTAGTTCAAATTAAAAAAAGAAACTAATATGCAGTTTTGTCAACATACTTAGTAGTAATAGTTAATACAATAAAAGTTGTAATGAACTATTGCTAAAGTTAAAAAGTAAATGACAATTTTAATATTTTATTGAAATAAAAAAGACAATCACCGCAACAGCAATAAATAATTAAGTTGTAATACATCGATTGAGAAAAGAATTTATCTATATATAGACAATAACATGTCTTTACTGACTGATTCATCATTGCCGAGCGTAAACTTTTAATGTTGGCGCTATGAAATTTGGTGAGTCGGATCGTTTTATTGAGTAGACACCCACTAAGGAAGGAATTTCGGAATTTGTACCCCTATCGGGGTGAAATCAGGGTTGAAAGTTTGTACGAAAGTCTGTCATTTTTTAAGATGGAAACATGAAACTTTAGTTTTGGGCTACTGATTAAAAATTAATAGATAAGTATTTAAGTGTTTCTGGATATTCTACCCCAAAGTGGCGAAATAGGGTTTCAAAATTTGTGTGGAAGTCCGTCATTGTTCAAGTTAGAAAAATGAAAGTTTTTCTTTGGTCTACTGATTAAAAATGAGTGGATACATATTTAGGCGTTTCTGAATATTGTACCCCTAAGAGGATGTAATAGGGGTTGAAAGATAGTGTGAAAGTTAGTCATTTTTGAAGTTAGGAACATGAAACTTAATTTTTGAGTTACTAATAAAAATGAATATATTCATTTTTAAGTGTTTCTGGATATTCTATCCCTAAGGGGTAAATTAGGGGTTAAAGTTTCGTATATCGGTTAGTCCGGAAATCCGTCATTTTTTGAAAGTCTGAAACTTAATTCTGAAATTTAGTCTGAAACTTTATCATCAGGTTTTTGTTTACAAATAAATGAATACTTATATCAGCAATTGTAGAAATTTTACACCTAAGGGGGTTATTATACAAACTAGTACAGTTGAAATTAAACTGAAGTGTAACAACTAGTTTGTCGTTGACCATATTATACCGAGGTACTATGTTTAGTTTTATAACAAAATACCTGCTACTTTTCTTAACTTCATTATTAACCTATCGCAGTTTACTACTAGATATAGACATCTTTATTAGCTCAGACGTTTCCTAACTATAGATCAAACAATTAAATTTTAAATGTTTTTTATTTCAAATCTTTTGAATTGTTCATGTGAGAACGTTCCAGTCACTTATTAAGGCTATTTCCTATGTTTTGATTATATTAGCATTCCGTGTCATATTGATTTGTAAGGCACCATCCGATATGATTGAACAATGCCTGACACTCAAGGTTATGATCACACGTGGTTCACGTAAATAATCTATGCTGGACATCCATGGTCTAGCACAAATAAATGAACTAAAAATATACGGGACTATAATAGGTAACGTAGCATCCTCAGAATCTCCCCTTATGATAAATGAATTAAAACAGACATTAACATCATGATTGACTGACTTACGACTGTCTTTTCTACTCTTCTGGCCTGTATTCGACATATTCGAAAAGATTTGTATATTTTTTTCATTTAAGAAATAAAGATATCATTTAGGATATGCATTTAATTTACTACTACAAACAATTTAAACTAATTACTAAAGAAAAAGTAACAAAAGTGTGTTTAAACATAATAAACAAGAAATAACGATGGTATTGTGGCAGTTCAAGTTCAGTGATGATGATGATGTTCAGGAACAACGTGTTTAGCATGACCCTCGTACTTTACATCTGCGTGGAACCTGATAACGAAAACAAACATTTAATAAAATAAATTTTGTCTGTGTAAAATAACTCGTATGATCGTAATTTCCTTGTGTACTCACCCGCTCTTTTTGTCTGCGTAATACTTCACAATCCTGACGGTGCCATCGGGCTGGTCCAGACCGTACTCGCCCTTGACGACATCACCGTCGCGGTGCTCGTGCTGGAACTTGTGGTCGTGAGTGTGGGGGTCCTTAACTTCGTACGCGAACTCGTATTTAGGGTGGGCCTGGAAAAAAATGTTTTTTTTTTTTTAATAAGCATGTGCATTCTCACCCAAGTAAGTAAACTGATTGAAATAATTTCGTATTTACATAGTACTCGACATGTTTAGTCACGTGTCCGTCATGGTGCTGCTTTAGGTTTTGTGATGAGTAGGCGTGTCCGTGGTGCTCTGTGTTATGGTGCTCATGATGACCTTGACTTTCTACATGGTGTGTTTCGTGGTGTCCATGGTGGTGTTCTTCGTGGTGGCCATGTTGATGTGTATCGTGGTGATATTGCTTATGATGCTCGGGGGCATGCTTGTCATCGTGAGTTTGATGAAGAACGATGCTCTGTGACGAATAAGCGTGACCGTGATCTTGGGCCTGATGATGATTTTGAGCAGCAACAGCTACAACCGCGACAGCGGCGATGAGTGAAATCTAAAGAAATAAAAATAAAACAGAGAGTTTCTAATGTTTGATGTTTTTCTAAGTAGCACATATTTCGCGGATTATTTTTAAATGTATTTACTTACCTTCACGAACATTATGATATTTTTTGTAAACTCCAAGAAGTAGTTGAATATTTACTGATGTGTGTAGTAAAGAATCGGCAGTTTATATACTTAAATCCAATAACTCGTTTCAAGTAAACGAGAAAACCACATTGTAATTAAGTATGTCATTAAATTCAAACCTGCTGACATTGCACTTGTTATAATTATATTTATATTTCAGTAAAAGACGTTTAAAATGAAGTAAAGTTACTAGCTTACAAATTTCTATTGCTCTAGCAAAATTTTTTGCGATTAGGTATGTACATTGATTGGGTCTATATTTTGTTTTGTTGTTCTCTATTAATTTTGTTAGTCTCGATTAATGTTCGAAAGATAGAAGTGTGAAATAATTTGAAACAAAATTACTGCCGAAATAAACACAACTTTGCTAACGTTCATGAGGAAAAAGTAACCATTCTAAATTTTTTTTTATATTGTAGTCTTGTCTTTTTTCTTGTAAAGATTGTCAAAGATTTTCTTGTATATGATCAAAAAATTGTGTTCTATATTTTGCCCATATATTGGCAGGCGGAAGAAACCCGCTTAATCCGCAACGTTACCCGTGTGGGTAAAAATAGCTCTTGTATAGACACTAAGATTCGTAATAGAAAAATAAAATCTAATTATAGTTAATAATACCACAATAAAGGAATATATTCTCACCCAATAATAAGATTCTTGAACTTGCTCAAGGCCGTGTATAAATAAATCTATCGCAAGCTCTGATTGAGGCATTGTAATCATCTAGCATAAACTGTATTTTCATTCAGTAAACTGGCCCATTTCTACGTTTAACTATACTACAATACATTTTCAGTTTCGCATTCAAGTATCACAGTTGCCAATGTCAATATTTTTACTTTTTTTTCCCAAAGAATCTTTCAATAGTTGCTTGCATAAGAACATATAAATAACGATAAATTTATACAAAAAGGTAATAAAAACCATTGTTTGCTTGATTTTTTAGTTCACTATCTGTATCTGTAAGTTTATTTTCTTAATGAGATTTTTCTTTTGTCTTTGTTTAATATAGATATTAAGCAGACATAGGAAACTGATGACTACAAGTAAAATTTTAACAAAAATTAAACCGACTGCAAGGTTTGACTCGATTTCTCTTGGATGCCATAATCAGAGCTTAGTGTCCTTATCACGGTACCACCGTTGGGATATCTCCTTTCTATTAAAAAAAGAATTATCAAAATCGGTTTATAAGCGACGAAGTTATCCGCGAACACATATATAAAAATATATATATGGTCGAATTTAGAAACCTCGTTCTTTTTTTGAAGTCGGTTAAAAAGGGCTAGTGGCAAAACTTACTAATAATAAACTCTATGATTGACTATTTTCAAATATATCTGCCAGATAACTATAAATTTTGATTTCACAAGTCTCGCATAGAGAAAATATCAACAAATTTTATCTGTTACATCGTGTTATATATATATATATATATGTTAGAGAACTAACTGAAGCGTTATCAAAAACTGTTGGCATTTCCAACAGCTTCTACTTAAAAAAAACTAAACTAGAGCGAAGTGTTATAACTTTAAAAAATACAAAAGAAACAGAAGTTTGTTCTTAAATTGTTTATTTTCTACAAATGGTTAAAACATAGATAACATTAGATCACAGAAAGTACAACAGGTAACGTGACATATCACACTTGGTTTCAGTAATGATGAGGGTTGTGGTGGGGCACGATGTGATGAGTGCTGTGTTTCACGTCAGCGTGAAAACTGAAATATAAATAAATTGCTATTATTAATAGTTACTATACTATAGTTAATTAGTTACTGACAGCAACAACTAAAATGTAATTCTGTATATTAAAAAGAAATAATAATCAATATTACTCTTTGTATTATTCTCTTAAAGCTTAACTTCATTAAGTGATATTTATAGGTTGACAATCCATCTTTTTAATACAATTACTAGAAACTACATTTATTAATTTTCTTTTTAATTATTCTTATTTTTCTATTTATATTGTTAGTAAATAGATAAACGATTTTGAACGACGAACTGTTTGTAATGGAGATCACAGTTTTTTGTTTGTAGCCAAAACATTACAGTGATTCTTTTAAAGTCGATTTAACCCAAACCGACTTTAAAAGAATCACCATTTAACAGCTACTGCATAAAAACTTTCTTCTATATTTCTAAACACATACATATTATTGATTAATTACACCAACACAAAACAGATGATCGTGAGCATCACACCAAGATCTATCCTGGTTGGGAAATTTAAAATAGTTTAGCTAAAGATAAATTTACCCAGAATGCTTATCACCATGATAGTCAACATGTCTGACTGAACCATCGGGCTGATGCAGAGCATAGTATCCCTTAACATAGTCACCGTCGCGGTGCTCGTGTTGAGACTTGATATCACCGGTGTGAGGATCTTCTACTTTGTAGCCAAACTCATATTTAGGGTGAGCCTGTAGACACACAAAAATGGTTTATACATTTTGAAGCAATTTTTCGATCACGACAAACAATATTTTTCTCGAAGTTCACTAACTATAGAACAACAGAGATTTAACTTACGTAATAATCAATAGCATGACCGTGTCCATGACCGTGGCCATGACCATATCCATCATGTCCGTGACCGTCGTGACCAGCAACGTGAATAACTTGAGCTGGACCATCGTGGCGATGAATGTACTGGGAGGAGAATCCGTGTCCATGACCGAATACAACCTCAAGAGAAGTAATTACGGCAACAAAAAGCAGAACCTGAAAAACATTATGTCACCGATTTTAACATTTTGAACATTTATGATTTTATTTTATTTCTTGAAATAGATAAGTAATGTTACAGGATCAGAAACATTAAATAATAATAATATTTTAATTGTATTGAACCCTGCTCCATGTGGTAGGTTACAACCTGTGTTACATGAGACAGTGTCCTCACCAATTAATTAAATTGACTGGAAGTCTTCTGACCATTTGTGATATTTAGTTGCATCAGCGGTCACAGTCATAATAAAACTATAAATAAAACTAGCACATCAATTACAATTGAATGTTTTACTCCACTACAAAAAAACCCAGATAATCTCCGAGATTAGCCGATTGATAATGTTTAGACCGCCTAACGGGGCAGTAAAGAACATATTACGTGGTTCGACTTCTATATCGTACATCGTGCCGTCTTTCTAACACTGCACAAAACAATTAAATATTGTTAATTACCTTTGAAAACATTTTGAAGTTTAATATTTGAACTATGCGAATGATTCTAAGACAAATACTGAACTGATATATTATTATAAAATCAACGTCTTTTATATCAATAACAAAGGTAGTTAGTCAAGGCAATATTGATTTCACTCTAAGTAGTAGTTACTTATAGTCTATTATAGTTTAAATTATTCAGCAAGTAAAATATGCAGCGGCCGCAACAATTTGATAAAAAACTTTCGTTCGGAATGTCTATGTACTTGTACTTTACAGTGTGACATTGTCACAGTTTGTTATGGGCACATTGCGAAAGATAACTCCGTATTATTGACACAAATCTAAATGAGCAAAAAGCATTTTATTGACTTCGTTAATGGGGAAAATAATGATCGATGCGATTCTGCTCTGATAGATTTTCAATTATGTTGGTATCAGATTACTAAATCAAGACAGTTTTTAAATAGAAGATAATTGTAAAATTTTCATTTTTTTTTTAATTACCTGCCAAAGTGACTCTGCTCAACCTAATGGTAAGCTCAAGCAAAATGCAACAGTGAGGGCCACCATACTCACTGCGAAAGCAAACAATACACACATTCATTACAGAGAATGGAAGTGACGGCTATAGGTCGGTAATTTGCTGGGTTAGAGCGGTCACGTTTTTTGGGTATATGTTGAATATTCGTCTCTCTCCGGGCATTCCGAACATACTTCAACATCAATAACGATACTTGAATGAATCATGATAGACAGTATTTTATGAGTAATCACTAAGATTTAACCAAACTCTATCTAATATCAAACTAATAAAATAACTATAAATAATTATAAGATTATTAAAAACTATTAATGAATTATAAATTAACTACCATTTTATTCTGCTTGGGTCTAACAAATGACAGGACGAGATATTTTTACGAGATACAGTAGGTGACTAATGGCGTCCTTGGACACCTGCAATACGAGAAACACACCATGCCCTTTGATTTTGAAGGGTTTATTAGGTCGCGAAAAGTAATGAAAAAAGTATAACAACCTTTATCTATAACAATATATAAAGCTGAAGAGTTTGTTTGTTTGTTTGTTTGAACACGCTAATCTCAGGAATTACTGGTCCGATTTGAAAAATTCTTTCAATGTTAGATAGCCCATTAATCGAGGAAGGCTATAGGGTATATATCATCACGCTACTGCTAATAGGAGAGGAGCACCAATGAAAAATGTTTCAAAAACGGGGGAAATTTTCACGCTACGGGCAATATAAGGCGCAAACGTGGTTGCGTGGGTCAGCTAGTTTTTTATAAGGCCGTGGCCGTTTTTGTATTTCGATTTGTAACGTTCACTTTTAGACCAAGATAAAGTGACTTTTAAAACAGGAGGAGATTTTTAGTTTACTGAGTTTTTATATGTGTTACGTGATTAGGTACTTAAAGATGGACTAAGTAATTTTAAGAATTGCTTCTTGCTCTGCGTTAGAAATACATCAATATTTTTACTGTATGACTGAGTACCTACCTTTATTATCGGGATAGGGTCTCAGGATGAGATCCCGCAGAATTCAAGAGAATATATTACCAAAAGGAACTTTTTTATACATTAGCTAGTGCGTTCTTTTCAAAGACGCATAGCAGAGGATTATGAAAACTGCAGACAATAATGCTACGAGTATATGTGTATAGTCAATAAAATAAAATATCACACTATTTATTTCTTTTCACGTATGCACCTACAATTACTGTCGAACTTATCTTAATTTATGAGTTAAGGGATAACATAGGGAAACGAATATTATAATGATGATTTGAAATTTTAAAAAATGTTTTAGAACTGTTTTTCATTATTATCATATTTTTCATCTTACGAGTATATTCTATATATTTAATTTATACAAATGTAATATGGATTGAGGGCACATTTTTTTTATTTTTGCTGAATGATATAAGATTCAAATGGAAAAATAGTAAAAACAAACAATGCATACTTAATAAGCTTTTATTAGCATCACCTTTATTTTTATTTGTTTGTAAATGATTTTGTGAGCGTATTTTTAAGTTTTTACATATATAAACATATAGTGCAAATTTAAATTTAGTAGAAACTAGCTGATCCAGCGAACTTCGTACCGCCATTTTTACATATCTGTCTCAGCTTCCCACAGACAGTGTACGGTCACCGACAAAAAAAGACATTTCCCGTTACCTTCTACTTTTTTTGTACACAAACCATGTCCTAACAATAATCAATACAAAAAAGAGAATTATTTAATTTGGTGCAGCTGATCGGAAGTTATGCGGGTACATACCTTTCGGCGATTCATTTTTATAACAAGTACAATTTTAACAAAAATAAAACCGACTTCAAGGTTTGACTCGATTTCTCTTGGAGGCCATCATCAGATAATTAATTTCCTTATCATGGTACCACCGTTGGGACATTCCTCCTCCTTTCTATTAAAAAAAGAATCATCAAAATCGGTTCATTAACGACGAAGTTATCCGCGAACACATGTGTGTTAGAAACCTCCTTCTTTTTTTGAAGTCGGTTAAAAATTGATTTATAATTATTTTAGCGGTATTGGAATAATCTGGAATATATAGGCTGAAGGGTTATTATTTTTAATGATTACATAATACAATATACTCAATAACACTAAGTTATTTTACTAATCTTTAAGCTATTTTTACATTTAATAACATGTTTTGATATTAGGTACACACCTGAAGCTGGCGGTCAGTCTGTCTCCACTGCCAATGCAAGCTGGTGAAAACGTCAGACAACCCAAAGGTATATATTAACTTCAATCCCGTGAACATAATTAATATTCTAAATACAGCAATAATTTATATAGAATAATTTATATTTAAATTTATCTATTTCACATCATGTAATTTAGGTGCAATGGAGGACTTTCTTTATCAGTCAACCGTGTTTTATTAAAAGTCAGGTAATACAGCGAAAATAGGCAGTAGGTGCATTTAGATTAAGTTCAGATAGGCATATAATCGTAATTCGCCAAACAAATCTTATATTTAGTCACATATCAAATTTTAAGTCTCGTGTTTAAATTCGCAAATATTTTCAATCCATTTTTTAAATACCATTTAGTTTTAATTTTTTTTTTTAATTATGTCGTAAAGTAAAGCCACCCAGGTGTTTATACTTTAGTGGTATGCAATGAAGTTGTATTAATAAATAAGTCAAGTTTACATGAATTATAATTTTGAATTTAACATTTTGTCTAGATTGTCATAACAATGGACTAAATATTTTAGTGTAAGTAGCTCACTCCAAACAAAAAAAATACATTTCTTGTAAAATAGCATACACAAAATAACAGTGCGTGAAGAATGAATACATCGTGATTTATATATTTTGTTGAATACATAAAATAGTAAGAATATACGCATTATACAACAACATAACATAGATGTTTAACATATACATAATATTTTATTATGTGACTAGGTTAATTGCGCAATTCGTAACCATTAGAATTTTTAATTGCTACCTAGAAAATGTATACTTTTCAAATATAACATGACCTTAAAATGTCTAATCGTTTTTAGATACAAATGTAAATTTTCTTTGACTTAGATGACTATAATGAATGATAATGCATTATTATTTTCTATCATACTACTTCTTAATATGTTTATAAACCCTTATTTCCTTTTTATGTAACTTAGCTATCAAGAAGAAAGTGGCTTTTTGGGTGGTATATAGTTGTTACCTGTAGTTAGTTTTTGTTTTTAAAAAGACGACACATGCGTGACGAACATTCGGAAACACAAGAAATAAAAAACTAAAAAAACATTTAAAAAAAAGATCTTTTAGTAAAAAAAAACAATTGGTTGCCTGTAAAGTGGGCTTCATAGTATCAAGTGGCAACGTCATAACAATACATTGATGAAACGGGACCATGAGTCATCTTTTTTCGTGCGTGCAGTACGTGCATTAATTTATTAGACGTTGTCACGTCAAAAACTTTGTAGTAATGTGTTGTAACAATAATATTCTCTTGGGTTCTACTCATGCTTTCCATCAGGTAGGGTAAAGTGTTTTCGGAAGCTAATATAAAAAAAAGATTTGTTCCCTATGGGAATCGAATCCACAACGCTCAGGACGGTAGTAAGTCCGAGATATGATTACTTAAATCATTACGTCATGCGTGTAGTCAAGTTATAACTGCACTGGCTTAACACACTCAATAGTTAGTATCACTGTCTCGTGGCTCTAGATCCTTTTCACCAGTAGAGATTTACGACTGTACGTGTTAGATGTTTACTTTTATTGTTTAATACAATTGTATCTTACTTTGAACCTAGACTTTGTTTAAGAAGCTGGTGAAAGATTACTATTTGTCATTGTGAAAACTTTGTTATTTGTGAGTAAAGTATCCTAACAATTTTAAACACGTGATGTACGTATTATGGTTGCCTGGAAGAAATCGCTGTGATACGATCGCCTATTGTTATATTTACTTAATTAGTAACTTATATCTTTAACCGACCTAAAAAAAGAAGGAGGTTCTCATTTCGATTGTATTTTTATTCGATTGTTTTATGTATACAATAAAGATATAAAAATAATGAAGAGACAATTGTACTTAAAGCAGACAGTTAAGTTTTATAAATTGATTAAATTGCGTAAGAACGCGTAACGTTCAAGAAGTAACTTTTTCAGTTTTTTTATGTATTTTAATGTTCAATAAAGATGATTTTGTTGTGAGTTTATTATGTGCATTGGGTATTGCATGGAATGTGATAATTATAGGTATTTTTAACGTTACAACTCGAACTAAAGTAGCCTACCAACTTTTCAAGTCTTCAACTGTCAAAGGTAGTAGAGTTGAATTTCTTAAGGTTAATTACTATCATTACTAGCTGCACCCCGAGTGTTACCCGCGCTTATTGTCGTACCGCGGGTGAAACCGCGGGGCGAAGCTAGTCTTAAAAAAAAGTAGCCTCAGTTACTCCCTGTATCATCGGCTACCTATTAGTGAAAGTCCCGTCGAAATCACTCCAGCCGTTCCAGAGATTACCCGGAACAAACAGAGAGACAGACAGACAAAAATTTTTTTTACTACATTTTGGTATATGTACCGTGTGTACATACATATGCATTTATTTAAAAACAGTTATTTTAATATTACAAACAGACACTCCAATTTTATTTATTTTTAAAATTATTATTATAACCCTAAGAAAATATTTTTTTCTTTTAAAAATGTGTATTGCAAACATTTATAAATAAATGTTGTATTTATAAATGATTGCAATACACATTTATACATATAAATCTTAATTTTAATGCAATTAAAATTGATCCACACAACTTTCGAGCAAGGTTTAATGTTGAAATTTCCTTAAGCATTCAAAAACTCGTTTAAAGTACCGGGACATTTATTTTACATGAGTGATTTACTTTCAAAAAAATTAGTATTTCGAAACTTTTGTGATCATATTTTCAACTTAAACTAGTTTAAAGTAAATTGCATTAAAATGCACTCATCTAGATAACTCGAGCCAAAATTTTAACAGACCTGTTTGATGACGAGTATTTTTGCGTATAAAACAGTAATACTTTCCTCGTATACAGCAGATTGGTGAGAGCTTTCGTGAAAACAACTACAAAATGATTTTAAAGGTAAATAAAAGTAATTGAAATATTGACTTAGTCAGAGTGCAACCTGTTTGAATTATCAATTTTGTCTCCTGAAATTTGGCTTTCTTCTTGTTTTTTTTATTCTAAAAACCTAGGATTCAAGCAAAAGAATAGTTAAAGTTGATTATAAAAAATAATAATATTTACCTCCACCTATCTTTGCAGATTATAGCAGGATTACTTCTTTTGGCAGTAAGTAACAGTCAAGATCATCATGGTCACACTTTCTCACTCCAAACACTAGTAACGCATGAAGTGCCTAAGAAAGTAGAAAATAATCACTACCATGAAACAGAATACAAACTAGTGCCAATTCATAAGCAAGAAGCACATGTAGCTACTATAAGCTCTGATCATGCCGTGTCATCTCAAAGTGTCAAGCATCATGCATCACATGGACATGTAAATGAAATCCTACATAACGATATTTTAAAGAAGGTTTACTTCACCCCACAAGAACCAGCTCCTGTTTATGAGTCCCAGGAACCCGTACGTGTTCCAGTCCAGTTAAAAATTGTTCAACAGACGATACCTCACGCTCCAACACAACATCGTGTATTGCAGTTAGTACCCCAAATTCCTATCAAGCCTCAACTTAATAAAGTAGCTCCCATAGTCCCTGTGATTCACCAAGCACCAATTGCTCCAATAATCCACCAAGCTGCTATAGCTCCTATAGTTCAATTGTCTCCTGTCCAACATCCTGCTGTTCAAATATCTCATCAATCACCTATCCAGAAACATGTTGTTGAAGTCTCTCATCAAAAACCAATCCAACACGTCACTGAATTAACCCATACACCGGTGTATCACGTCCCATCACACCATACTGAAACACACCACGAAGAATCTCATGAAGAATCTCACGATGATCATCACGAACAACACGTTGACTATTACGTAAGTAACTAATAGTACTCCTTATTTTTATTACTTGGACTTTTTTACAATTTTAATTATATTATACTAATATTTGGTTAAACTTTTCAGGCTTATCCTAAATACGAGTTTGCGTACGAAGTCAAAGACCCGCATACGCATGATGAAAAATACCAGCATGAGTCTCGTGATGGCGATTCAGTAAAAGGAGTTTACAGTTTACATGAACCTGATGGCTCCATAAGAACTGTAAAATATAGTTCTAATAAGAAAACTGGGTAACTATTTAAAATATTAACATGTGCAGCTGTTGTTTTTTACTGTTGTTCGACTGATATAATAGCTAGAAAGTATAAAATATGTGTCTAGTATGTATACCAATCAATTCCAATTTTACTTTTCGGTCAGCAGGGCCATAAGACACCCATTTAAGTCAGAAGGTAACCCACCATTGGCGGTCTATAAATAATCATGGTATGGATGGTTGATGCCCTGCCCTGTTGGTTTTTAACCGACTTAAAAAAGGAGGAAGTCATCGATTCGACATATTCTTTTTTTTTATGTTTGTTACTTCATAACTTTTGACTGGGTGAACCGATTTTGATGATTCTTTTTTTATTTGAAAGTTGGTGCTTTCCATGTGGTCTCATTTGAATTTGAAATCGTTTTTTTTGTTAAAATTAGTGATTATTTATAATACAGAGCGATGTTTTCTTTTTCGTAATATTACAGTCTTAGTAGCATTACTCATCTGTTACTTGCATTATCCCTTACCATGGCTTAGTTTTATTAAAATGCTAGTAAACGTTACACGGATATATTGGGGAGTAGCCATAGATTTTTTTCGATACAAAACAGTCTGTAATTTTTTGCAGGGGGAGATCTTCCCACAAATACGTTTTACACTCACATACAAAAATAATCACCTATCACTACGATCTCGCGCATAACAATTAAAACAAAACATTAAGAATTTCACGCACACCTAAACCCATTTTGTGTCCTAACAGTGTGAAGCGTAGGCCCATTTGGCTTATACATTGACAGGAATGCCTGCGTATGGCTACCCCCTAACTTATTACTCTATGTGTGCATCAGATACTTTATTTATCGTATTCTAATGTATAATAAATGCTTATAGTTACTACTAAGCTAAATATAAATTAATTTTCGAAATAGTGTTAGGATGTCTTATATTTTTGTTTGCTCTCCAGCGAAATTACAATAACCTTTATTTTAATACAAAATTTTATTTCCTCAGTTTCAGTGCAGAAGTTTCACACAAAGGACACACGGAACATATCATACCCCACCACCATCATTAGTTTAGATATTTTTTATTTATTTTAAAATACTTAATTATTTTAGTCCATAAATATATACAAATTTAAAAAACCTTATTTGTTTTATTTTTAAACTGCAATTTGAATATAATAAAGGGACGTACAGTTTTGTTAAACTGTGATATTTAGAAACGAAGGCCAATGTAAATTGGTGTATATGATTGTTAATCTTTCACGCCGTAATAATTTGGATGATCATAACGAACTTTAAATAAATTCCTAATGATAAGAATACGGTTAAGTTCTACATCCCTAGTAATGTTTATTATAGATATACCTTTTTTACATGGTGTCCTTCATAAGTTTTTATAAGGTTAAATTAATCATGAAAATGTTTACATACAATTGATTTGGGGTATATGTTGAATGATGATATTGATTGATATTTCATATTTAATTTTTTCAAACATATTATGTAACCGAAAAGAAATAACACCAAAACTCAAAACAAATCAAGTGCTAACCCATGGAGGGATCAGGCAGACAACACGCAATAAAGTAGGAAATGACGAAATGGTCGCCTAATACAATACGCCAAACTTACATTAAATTACGTACTAAAGTTCATACATATGAGGCAATACATTAACATAAACCAACTAGTCGTAGAGTAAAAGACACGATGAATACCTAATTTCGTCTTCGATTTGAATGCAATTATTCAAATAACAGAGGACAAAATTGGGTATGCACAGTATCACAGATTTTAAGATAAAGACATCCGTGTTAGAACCGTAAAATGGATATATATATACTTACGTCATAGAAAGTTAGTGAAGTCGCTGTTACATATACCTACATAGCAACACGTGAGTTGTAAAATAATTAGGAAGACATTAATCTTTCTAAACTAAAGTAATACCAATAGGTTTCTAAGGGATGTCAGATTTTTTATTCGTTTTGGTTTTCGGGAATTTAGCGGGTAGCCGAACGTTTCAATTTAAAGATTTATATGGAACTGGCTTCAAAAGTAGCGTCGCGGGTAGCGTCGCGGGTAGCGTCGCGGGTAGCGGTGGCGTGCCTACATTGCTCATTGCACAATACCGCCACGGCGCCGCGTTGCGCCCGCTGACTTCGAGACCGTAGACTTAGACCAAGTTTTTTTTTACGGTACAGGGAGGGCTTCAACTGCCTCAGTGGCGCAGTGGTAGCGTACGCAACTACTATTCTTGAGGTCTCGGGTTCGATTCCCGGGTTGGACCAAATGTTTGTATGATCTGCAAATATTTGTTTCGGAGTTTGGGTGTTTTCTATGTATAATATGTATGTATTTACAAAAAAAGTAAATAAGTATTTATATCCGTTGTCTAGTACCCATAATACAAGCTCTGCTTAGTTTGGGACTAGATGGCGTTGTGTGTTAGATGTCCGAAATATTTATTTATTTATTTAGTTAACCTAGCAGTTGGGTTACCTGAAAGACAAACAATAAAATAGACTCCAAACTATCTTTATCTAAAGTAGCTCTTTGAAGCTAGCTCTATCAAACTAAAATTCACCTAACTCTGTAACACAAAGACACTTTTTTTAGTGGGACTAATCCTTAGGCTGAAATTAACTTCGGTCAACTACTCATTTTGTTTCCGGTAATTTAAGCACTCGGTGGTGTTGCTCAACACTGATTTTCTGTGAAGCTGTAATATCGCTCCCATCAAACCGGCCTATTTATGCCAAATCATGACTCTCACGACAAGTTCGACGAAATCAAGATAACTTAGATATCTGCGTATTACAATGTAGTTCATGGTTATACAATAACAGATTAAATGCGTAAGTAGTTTGATCTCACCTGATTTTCATACAAGACGAATGACAATGACATTATTGAGGTCGCTTTCCGTTGTCAAGAGAGACGAGTTATAGAAAAAAAACCTTTAAAGGTTTTTATACAAATTATTGTGTTAAGTAGTTATAATATTTATTATATCACTATTACATTCTTAAAGCATGATAGGATTTAAATAAAAAAAAGTATGGTTATAAATAATTTAGGCGTAAACATACTTGTTTAGTTTCCTTTACTATTAACCACCTATTTATAGACACGGAATACAGTTATTTTGGTATGTTTTTCAAGTATAATACTTACTATAAGCACAGTATAAGGAAACATACAGCAGTACGACTTCTTAGATCTTGCAAGAAACGCCGACAGCGTCTGGACACCGGCGAAACGATGTAAATTAGCCAGAGTTATCCCAAGGAAACAATGTTGTTATTATAATTTATTTACATTATTTTATCAGTATCATTGCATAAAATATTAGTCACTCAACAATTCCATCACAAACTCTAATAAACTGTTGCATATACACGTCTTCATCTTTTTTTCTTTCAAATCATAGATTTTTTTTTATGCCGTGGGACAGCCACGCTTCGGCATAAATGGGCCGGCTCTACCGGGGTGATATCACGGTCTCACAGAAAACCAGTCTGAAATAACGCTTGCGCTGTTTTTCACCACGTGACGTGATACCAGCGACCCATATCCCAAACCCCTCCCTATACCCCCCTTCCCATCCGCTAAAGGCCGGCAACGCATTCGTGACACCTCTCCATGGGCGGCGGTAATCACTTACCATCAGTTGATACGTCTCCGTTTGCCCCCTATTCCATAAAATAGAGAATCTAATAATAATAATGATAAGTAATAATTAAATGCACAAGTATACTTTCAGCAAGGCAACTGCACTCGTCTGAATATGAAGCTTACCTATATTATTCGGGCAGTAAAAGGAATAAAATAAAATTGTATTTTCAAAATAATACTATCAAAATCGTTTCTATATAAATTATAAACAAACTACGAAACGCTCGTACTTGAAACCACACAAATAAAATTTAAACAAAAAAAATCCGACTTCAAGAACGACTACATTGAAATGGGACCACATGGAAAGCACCAGTCAAATTAAAGAAATAGCTAATGCACTAGTCGCCCCTATGAATTTTAAATATATATCGGTCAAATTGAGAACCTCCTCCTTTTTCGAAGTTGGTAAATAAGATAATTCAATATTATATATATATATATATATATATATGTTAGAATATTAACCATTAAAATACGAAAATTAATACATCACTTTCTTCATCGTGTAGAAACTTATGATATCTCAGCTCCTTATTTATTTTCGAAGAAGAACTACAATTACCAATAACACAAGTTGTGTGTGCTATATTCTTAACAATATTAAATGCGCCGGCTTCTTCCATGTGCGAAGCGACAGCCCTTCGCGACAGCGTCCCGTCTAACCGCGGCTAACAAGGGACGCGACCTCGCCCTGCACTTACTGCACGATAGCTCTGTCTAGATGGCTGAGTCGAACCACTGTATGAATCCTTCCACTATGCTATAAGGTAGACGTTCGATACGCTTTCATAAATCTATATGCTGATTTGTCTATATTTGTATGTTTGCAGCTTTTTTAGTTTGTTAGTTTTTCTTTTTGTGATATGAATACATTTTTACTTAAGTTATTTTAATTAATAAAAGAGCGCATCTCGCCGTTAAACAATTGCGTTTGGAAAGTGTCAACCGTATGTTTTAGACCTAAGTTACTATTGTAAATAAAAAAAAAAGAAATTGTGATAAAATAGTAGATGGAACGTTATTGAAGTCAAACTTTTGGATTAGACTACATTCGTCGAAGGGAATCTATACACTTATGACGGGATTATGCGGTCCATGACTCTTTTAAATTCAAATTCTTTATTGTAGTTATAAACCTAATATAATAGATACTACAGAGTTTGAAACAAAGAAAAGGATATGAAACATTATAACACTTGCTTAAAACTAAGATGTCTCAATTGAATATTTATATTTATATATCCTATATTTCAGGCTATTTTTAACAAAATATCCGTACCTCCTGAACTAGTTGAGACTGTAACTCAGAAGGTAGCAGTTCATTCGTGCTAATAATATCCTAAATTACAAAAAAAAAGGAATATGTGGAGGTGGTGTAATTGTTTACACTAGTTATGTAGAAGCATGGGCGGGATGAATTTAAATGCTAATTAAGTTGCTACCAGTAAGGATTCAGTGTCCTCATTGTTTGACATTTTTAGGTAGTTACTGATGGTCCTTTTATAGTATAATTTATTCAATTTGGGGAGAAACAGAGCAAATCGATGTACAAAGACTGTTCTACATAGTGGGGCTAAATATATCCTATCTTTTAGCCGCATGGTGCTAAGGGATGATGTAGAGTATGCGTGTTTGTGTTGGGCTAGGGCCGTGTGCAAAATAAATAGCTATCTTATCGTAAGAGAGTTCGATAGTTGATATAACTGTCCTGTAGGAAACAGAAAGTGCTTAAAGTATATAACTTTAAGGATAGCCCGTATTGGCCTTTCTCGCATTAGGAGAGTGGTTTTACAACATCCTTCCCAACAAGTAATTCAATATGTTAGAATAGATTCACACAATGCAAGATAAATTGATTGTATCTGTTTTGCATTACCTATGTAGTAGCCTACGCTACTACATATGTAATGCAGTAGCGAGGCTGTTATATGTGCTTTAAAATTTAAGTTATTGTCCAGTTGAATTCCTAAGTATTTAATTAATGTGACTGAATTAATAGCGGGGCATTTACATAAGCTATTAGTCGTTTAAATGTTGATGTAATTGCAGTAGTCTAATTTAATACTGTAAATATTTCCTGAACTTTTATTAAAATTTTATTAACTGGAGTATTAGAAGTGATGATCAGCCATCATCACTTCTAATACTCCAGTTAGTAAAATTTGTCTTAGATACATAAGGGATAATATATTACTATCAAGTCATTTTGCTACCGTGTTAAGGCCTTTATTAGCACTTGCGTATTTCTTGTCCCAAGTTTTTTCAATGAAATATAACACCGTATATCTGCATACATATGGACATTGCTTTTTCCAAATTTAAATTAGACATATCGTTTATATAAGCAATGAAAAGGGACGATGCGAGGACGCTTCCCTCTGGTACACCAAAAGTAATCCGTTCCCCGGTAGAGCTTAGGTGTTCGCTGCCCTGTATCATCTGCATCCTATTGGTTAGATAGTTAGTTAGAAGAATTAAATTCCCAAACGATTCAATTTATTAATTAGTATGGTGGAGGTTCTTAGGGCCAGCAATGTCACGCTACTGTGACCACCGCAGCGAGTGCTAGCCCTTAAGATCATAAGGGAGTCACACGATCTCGATCGATCGAATCTGGAGGCGCGAGCCCTTGCGGTACTTTATTAGTTGTACCCAAGGACGCAAGAGTTGTGTCGTATGATTCATGGCGGCTATCGGAGTGGGGATTTTTTCGCTCGGTAACATGATTGTTGCCATTATACGATCGAGAGCACGTGGAACTCCGCTGTGTCTTTCTTTGAGTAAGATATGCTAGCGAAAGAGATGGCGGAGCGGGATCAGGAGAGGTTTAAAAATCTAATTAGCTGATGGTCAGCTACGTGTACCCAAGATGGAGTGCTGTTTTTGGTCTCTGCGAGTCTTACATAAACACCAGCGGGTAGTATCCGAGGGAATTGCCGCACAGAAAAATAGAGTGAATTTATACATTACATTATATACATTTGCTTAAGTTAATTTTATACTATTTTTTAGATATCGTATATGTCGGCGCCAAAACATCTACTTGTGTTTTTGAGCGTCTCGATAAAACTTTACTATCAATTATAAAGTCAGAAATGAAATGTTATTGTCTAACAATTAATATCTTAATATTTGGTAACTACAATTATTTCTATTTTCCTGTAAAAAGGGTTACTTGATTAAGTTGTTTGATTATGACATTTCTAAAGGGAATAGTGTTACTCTTAATTAAAATTGTAAGCTTGTTACTATCTAATAATCATTATAATAATGTGAGGTTGATCGCAGTAATTCTAATTATTTAATTAAGGATTTATAATGCCATTAAAATAGGGCGTGACACATCTTATTTTGTAAAGTAATACGAAAACAAACGACATCCGTTATTTGGGCGCCATTACTACCGCCAGTAACATTTGATGTCGGTTGGTTTCGTGTTGTTGAGAAAGATAAACTTGGAGATCCCTGGGCAGTCTAGTTCGAGCATTGTACGAGGAAGGTACGAGGAAGCTGGAAATAAGTTAAGTACTTAGACTTCTTAATTGTTGTAATTAACTATTAAACGTTTGTAACTAATAAGTTAAGACGTAACTTTAAAAGAGTGGCCATGAGTTTCTTTGCCAGTATTCTTCTCATAAGGCCCTACGCATTTTGGAAACTGGAAGTTATAGATTGGCACGGACGGGCAGTGGATTTTGGTGTTTCCACATAATTCACGTTGACCATGTTGTGCCGATCTATGATTTTAACTGTAGCTTCATTAATTCAATAAACTATTTGGAATTCTATATTGTCTTTGGTTGTGCAAATAAACCCTACCTACCAACGTGTGTAATATCATTATTACACACGTTGGTAGGTAGGGTTTGTCAAAGCAATAGAAATCGCTCACAATCAATTCATATTGATTGTGAGCGATTTCTATTGCTTTGAATCATGAGTGATACTAAAGAGATAAGCAGTGACGTCGGCGAGGCTGACGTCACCATTCTTAAAAACCATTACTCGCCCTGTACGCCGTGACATATATATACAACAGCTTTCAATTCCTCAATAGAAAAAAAATAGCAAAAAGTAAACTTGCTGATCAAGTCCCTGAGAGCCTTATGTCAATTTATCTACAAAACAGCCGCATATTTCGGTGTCATATGTCTTAAATTAATACATATTATGCAGTTGATATAAATAATTAATTATTTGACAGATATGCATCAATAATAGTATTGTATCCATAAAAATATTTGAAACTTTATCAGGAACTGGTAAAACTGCCTCGTTAGCGCAGTAGTAGCATACGCGACTGATGTATGAGGTCTCGGGTCAATTCCGCAGTCGGCCCAATTGTTTGTATGATCTGCAAATATTTATTTCGAAGTTTGTGTGTTTTCTATGCTTAATATGTATACATTTTCAAAAAAGTATAAAGGTAGGTACGGCTGAAATGATGATGATGATATATATATCAATATCGGTTGTCTAGTATCCATAATACAAGCTTGGCTTAGTTTGAAAATAGATGGCGTTGTGTGTTAGATGTCCGAAAAATATTTATTTATTTTGAAGTAACTTCAATCTTTAGTAGATTTTAACTCTAATTGAGTTTTGATTCCTCACAACTCAGGTTTGCTTTCACATAACGCAAGTAAGACTTGGGCTTATATTTGTAGGTTCATACCTTTTAATCAATAAAATTACTAATTACCATATTTTATTTCAAGTTCCATTTATTATTTCAAATTTATCTAACCAAAATCACTGTTTAAGTTTTCTAGATCACACAGAAAAATACAAATTTATTCATAAAAAAGTCGACCACCGTTACCGAACTACAATTATTTCCTAAAGATGGTAATTAAGATAATAATAAGTTACAACAAGGCTTGTTATAAACAATGTACTTTTAAATCCGACAGATGTAATAGAAACAGAGAGTATGGTTAAAAAGTAATGAATATTTATGTTGTGATAGTTGTCATTCTAAAATCTAGATTTACAACTCAATACTTTATTAAGTTGTTAATCTAGATTTTAGATTTATTAATACATATTCATATATGGAGTAAGCGTGTTCTGGAGTAGAAACCGCATCTTGGCAAACGTAGTGTGGGACGCCCCCTGGTCAGAAGGCATGACAACTTGCATAAGAGGGCTGGCCGCGGCTGGATGCCAAAAAACAACAGAACGGGCTCTGTGGTGTTCCTTGGGAGAAGCTTCTGTTTAGCAGTGGACTGATAATGATGATTCATATCTAATAATGCCTTATATGTCAGATTCCAGTTTGACCTCGAAGCTTTTCATTGCATAATCTAACTATAAGACTATTAAGGAGCATTAGAGATAAAACAAAGAGAAATAGCCACAAATTTTACAATTTATTATTTTCTTAATACGGGTTTGGATATTTACCGTGATCTTAACCTGCGTGAGTATATTGAGAGAGTCACTAAGGAGGTCTCGTGGAATTTAGGTGTACTGAACAAGATGAGATGGTTCTTCTCGCCCGACCATATATCTCTGTGTCCAGACCGTGCGTGGATACTGTTCTCATCTCTGCGATGGATCCGCACAGTATCTCTTTAACATCATCGTTATTCGTTACATGTTTGGCAGTATCGTTTGCAGCAGCGAGCAGTCTGCATCATTGGCAGTCGTGGGCTCAAGGCAAAAATTGCGAAACAATTTTTATTTATTCTTTTTGATACATTTAAATGAAGTGTTGTTGTTAAAATTTTATCATTCAAATTAATTTCAACTACAATACAAAGCGTTTTTAACTTATTCATTCATGGTATGTACATATTAAGAGAAACGTATACATAACATTCATTTAAGAATAATTTATAACATGTAATATCGAAGACGTTATGTTTTACGACTTTCTCTGAATATTTTATAGTCTAAACATTTTCTAGTCTAGATCAATTTAGTCATTGGATGCTTATAACTTACCAATTGGAACATACACACATTTGTATAAACAAAACCACTGGGATGTTTGTGAAAGATACTGTAGATATATTTCACAAATATTATTCTTGCCTGTAGTATTGGCTATAGGTCTTTTGTCACTTGAAATATCCTCCTTGTGTCGTTATCCTCAATTCCAAATATTGTGACCCTACGCTCGCCACCTTTTTCTGTTTTGGGCAGTGTGTAGGGCAGCATGAATCATATTGCCGAGAGTAGAGCAAACTTAGCCTGCTCAACGCAACGGGCTACGGTTCCTGGGTCTACTTGAAATATATCGCACCCATAGTCAAGTGATGTAGGTAATCTATACGTATTTCTTAAGGTGGCAGAAGAACATAAATCTGCAATTTCATCGTTTCCTGTATCATCATCATCATCATCAGTCCATCATCTCAATCCATCGCTAGCCATGGGCCTCTACAATTATAAGCTAAATACATAACAACATCAGTGTTACGTAGTCTACTGAATTAGATAAGCCTCCCCGATAACTAAAAACATATACTACATTCAAAATTCAATTGATACCGACAGAAGCAAAACTCCAAAAACTACATTCTATAATCAAACTTACTTGTACTTATTCCACTCTTTTTAATTAAGTTGAGGTCAAAGGTTAGGTCAAGATTCTAGAACGTATATCAACAAGTTTCATCAAGTGCCGACAATCGAGAGTATAAATAACATTCTAATACTAGTTTTTTTGGGTTACAAATTTTCCTCACCCAATTACTATTAATCTTTAAAAAAACTACCACAATACCTCAACATGAGAGAGACACAAGATGAGAGTTATATTCAATTATATTTGTGATGGAAATGTCACAAATATAATTGAATATAACTCTCATCTTGTGAGTTAGAAATCCAACTAAAATATTTTAGAATTTTAACGCAATTTCAGAGAAAATTTCAAATACATCTTAACATAATATTTCATACACTACTTTGCATTCAATATCCTAATTCTTGAATATTAACATCAACGGAAAACAAATGTATTAACTACAATCGTAATTTAACTGAGATTAAGAAATATTATGTACCTATTGGAGTTCTAACAAGGGCAATATTTGAATCTGAATGCTAAAAGTTATTTAAAGTATAACATTATGTAATGCACAATTTTTTTATTATTTCATAATGTGATGTGATTTCCGTCTTGATCTTATTTACAAATTTAGAATTTTTGCAAAGTAAGGTACAGAATAAGTTAATGGTTTTTGCTGCATCAGCAAGTAATTTTTTCTAAGCATTAGAAGTGAAATCGTACTTTTGATCGAATAAGAAGTACCTAGTTATGCAAAGGAATCTGGAGGACTATCTTAGAATACTAAGTATAGTTATTTCTTCCTATCCGCTTACTGGTCGAAATGAAACTATACCATCCATTTATTAAATTAGTTGGTGAATTATACTATTAATTTCTCACGCATTTAAGTTATTTACTACTTTATTTACATTGGATTGCTATGACGCTTTGGAATCACGATCTAATTTAGAAGATTGAACACCTTCACATTGGTTATGTAAGTTACGTCATAAGACCCGCGCGCGCTGCGGGTTACAATCATGACGCCCCGACTAGCAGCAAATTGATTCAATACTCTCGTAACGTCTCCGGTATATATATTGAGCTAATGACTATGTTAATTCATCAGTTCCACAACGGAAGTCTTAGAAGAAACAACAAAATGTTAGCTAAAGTGGGTTTTTGTAAAATTATTTGCCCTTAATTTGTTTTCTTTGTGTGTGTGTGTGTTTTAAAATAATAATCGGACAATTTCACATTTTAGGTATTAGTGCTAGCCTTTGTTGCTGTGGCTTCCTGTAACGGTCATGGATATAGATATAAAGGAGTACACCAACCTGTTCAAAAACACAAACGTCATTATGAACATGTTCCAATAAGAGTTCAGAGTGAGCATGAATCGGCTCATGAACAATACAGTCCTGCCCCTCAAAGTCACGGACATGCCTATTCGTCACAAAGCATCGTTCACCATACAGGACATTCCGGACATTCAGCATATTTAGGACATCAACAATCCCAGGAAGGTCATAACGAACATGTTGCTCCTGTCTATCAACACGTGGAAGAAGATGAACCAGCACCATTTACCCATGAAATACCATCAAACCACTACCAGAGCATACAGTATGCCTCACCAGCCCCTGTACACTACGAGCACCCAGTACAAGCCAGTAAGCCTCATACCCATATCCAACATATTGACGAGCACCACCATCACTCCCAACCGCAGTACTCTCATGGTCACGAAGAAAAGAGCTATGGACATAGCGTCCAACACCAAGAAGCTCCGGTCTACCATGGCCATCATGCTGAAGAACAGGAGCATGGTTCCCACGATGAACCCGTAGACTATTACGTAAGTATTCGAGTTTAGAATACAAATACTCATTTATCGTACAATTTTAAAGTCACTTTCCTTTAAATGATTCGAGTCACATCTTAGACCGTTTAAATCACTTCATACGTTTACATATTGCAAATAGAGCAATAAACACTTTCGATGTTTCAGGCCTACCCTAAATACAACTACGAGTACAAAGTGGAGGACCCTCACACCGGCGACAGTAAGTTCCAACATGAGTACCGTGATGGAGATGTCGTGAAAGGAGTATACAGTGTTCAAGAACCTGATGGATCAGTTAGAATTGTTGAATACAGTTCAGATAAAGACAGCGGGTAAGAACCAGTGATTAAATAATAGCTTAAGTTTATTTCCTACACTAAACAGATTTAGGAAATACTCAATATTTAAATTTAATTGTGAAAGTAACTATCCGTTTTTAATATTTCGGAACTAAATTATAATAAACTAAATAAATAAATAACTATTGTATCTCTAAATTAAGATTTTAACTATTTCTGAAACCTAAAGTTATACTGAAATATTGATTCGAATTTCCAGCTGTTAATGGTTCTAATATTATTTATTTTTCCAGTTTCAACGCTATCGTGAAACATACTGCTCCAGGCCAACATGTCCACATCGAAAGTCATCACGAAAATTAAACCTGAAGACTGCAAAACCCAACAAATATCCGCCAATGTTATCCTAAAATATTGTTAGTTTTTATTGTTACTAGATGTGTACTTGCCTATTTTATTTTATAATAAAATTTATTTAATATTATTGTATAAAATGTGGTTTACTTATACCCTTAATTCATTAGCAATGATGATGAAGTCAATATTTAAATTAACATGAGTTTTAGATTGCCTAATAATAGGAACGAATATTAAAGTAGATATCATACCAAATCCGTAAGGCGATGATAATCATAATATCCATATGAGGTCAAATTTTATTAATTCTTTATTATAATGTATGAATTTTTGTTCCACATATTATCTAGTTTGTAGCGCTTTACTTCCTATACCACTATAACATAATCTTCGTTACTCAAATCCGATTCTTAATATAAATCGAAATTGTTACGCATTACTAAAACTTAATATTTTAAATTTTGATACTAATCTATTTATATGTAAAATAACTTCATCTGACTATCTGATAAAATAATGCAAAATTAAAACTACTAGGACTACAAACTTGTAAATGTATCTGTTATATGTTATTATATTTTAAGCACCCAGTGAGTGAAAAATTTGTCGAAATTTTACTTCACCCATTACATTACTTTCAGGAGAGTCAGGCATAAACAGTAATAAACAACAGTAGTAATATGAAAGTTTGTTAATGTTCATTAAGGTTACTTTATTTTAAAATATAACCGCCCCTGCAAGTAATATCTAGTCAGATACACCAGTCCACTATCACATAAAAAATCTGCTTCAGTTTCACGTTGAATAAAATGTACTTTCGGAAGTCTGTCTGCATTTTCCGAACACACAAAGCCATCTCTAGTCACAAACTAAGTAGACCTTGTATTATACAAGAAAACATGTAAGTCTTTTTTTCGTAAATACATACATAACTTTTGATTATTTTAAGTACAACCAACAAATGCATAAATAAGGTCATTAATTTCTTCGCACATAGAATACGAATTACATACCTCTGTTTAATCAAGTTAAGCAACCTACACCATCATTATCATTCTACAGGATTCTAAAGAAAGTCCATAATTCCGGTGTCAGTTGCCGCCACGATTTTAACAGTAAACTTACCACCACGTGATTTGATTTGTCAATCATGACAATATAAACTTATTACGACTGCGGGAAGTGATAGTTATAGCCGACATTGTGTTATACAATCGCATACCTAGGAACATAAGGCTGCCTACGCATAAGTATTTGTTGTGTTTAAGAATTGGATCATGACGAAGAAAATCCCGTCAGTTTTATTTCTTACAAGACAATAGTATAATATTTATATAGGAAGAAAAATAAATTTGTAAGTGTTACTTGTACAAAAATGTTGGGATACGCTTTGATGAATTTTTATCTAAAATTTAGTGCTCATCATAATGAGTCGATATGCGGGGTCAGTTTTTAAATTAAAAAATAGAATAGGTTCTTATTTCGACTAGGATAGACAGACTAGATGGTATTATTTCTGTAAAAACGTTACCTATTATTTTGAGAAACATATATATATATCGAATTAAGAAACCTCCTCCTTTTTTTGAAGTCGGTTAACAACTGCAAAGGATTCATTTGTATTAGTTCTTCTTTTGAATCAAAAGCGTTTGCTAGACAATATTGTGTAGCAGGCTTTTAAAACGAAGTGGAAACTTGTGATATTATTAATATTACTTTGAAGATATAGCAGACCATAAATACATTTGTGTGCGGCGTGTCCAAAGAGTTGCTATTATCAACTATATATCACATATAATAAAATACAATAAACAAAAATACAATTATATATCAACACAATGATAACCACCACATACCAATCAATCACTAAGAGTTACACGATATAAAAGCAGATTGCAATATATGAAAGGAATCAAAACATGCACCGTTTAACTTTATTAAAAACTAGCTGAACCCCGCGGTGTTACCCGCGGTTATTGTTGTACCGCGAGTAACGCCGTGGGACAAAGTTAGTCTAAAAAAAGTAGCCTAAGTTACTCCCCGGATCATCAGCTACCTGCCAGTGAAAGCCCCGTCAAAATCCGTCCAGCCGTCCCAGAGATTACCCGGAACAAACAGACAGACAGACAAAAAAAAATTTAACTACATTTTTGGTATATGTATCATGTATACATACATATGCATTAAGTAAAAAGCGGTTATTTTAATATTACAAACAGACACTCCAATTTTTTTTTTTGTATAGATGTATAGATTTTGGTATTTTAAAGAAATATTTGTATACAAAATGGATTAACCAGTCCTTACCAATTTTTGTAATTGAAATCACTTCCCTTTCTCTTAAAATGTATGATTTGGTGTGTTATTGGGGAAACGTTATCGTACTACTTTTAAGTACGCGAATCATTTGAAATAATCCACTTTCCTATAAAGCCTATGCACAGTATATGAGAATGTACTAGTTATTCATTGATACTGTCAAAATCTAGTTTCAGAATCCTCTGTTGAACGAAAGAGTCAACTGCAGTATAGGACATAATAATTATTAGTATGGGACTCCGGTGTCCTCACTCACTCGGTGAAAAAACACTCGAGTCGCGCCGGCCAATGCATGCCAAAGTATACAAAGTAAATATATGCATAATTTGAAATTATATATAATAGTGCAATTCCTAATTTTCATTGTTTTAGATTAAATTAATTCCAAAATATCAGAATATTTTAAAAGCCATGTGATTTATTTTAAACAAGCTGAACCCCGCAGTGTGACCCGTGCTTATTGTCGTACCGCGAGTGACGCCGCAGCGCAAAGCTAGTCTCTGTCTAGTGTCTGGTTACAAGAAGTGTAATTCATTGTATATTACTACTAGGAGCAGTCCTAGATAGACCGACTAATCTATTAATTAAAGTATGATTTCGTCTTTTAACACATCTCACAAACGCCTTTCTGAAAATGTTTTTATAATTTTATCTATCTGTATCAGTAGTTATGGGCTTTGAGTATAATTATATAATACTACTAGCTGAACCCCGCGGTGTTACCGCGCTTACTGTCGTGTCGCGGGTGAAGCCTAAGTTACTCCCTGGATCACCAGCTACCTGCCAGTGAAAGTCCCGTCAAAATCGGTCCAGCCGTACCAGAGATTACCCGAAACAAACAGACACACAGACAAAAATTTTTTAAACTACATTTTGGTATATGTACCCTGTATACATTACATATGCATTTAGTAAAAAGCGGTTATTTTAATATTACAAATAGACACTTCAATTTTATTTATTTGTATAGATTAATAATAACCTAATAATCTTCTAGGTTTTAAGTGTTAAATACTTATAGAGATAAAATATTCGGGAAAAAACTATTTTACTAGAAATATTTAGAAATAATTCATCCAAAACGATCAAGAAGTATCATCTTCATCATCATCAAAGACCTCAAATCAGAACAATTACAATATATAATACGGAAACTTTCTAATACTGCAATTGTATTCATGTAATTTAGATTCCGTTTAAAATACACTTGGAATATTATACCGTGTGTGTGTGTATCACGGGGAATTTTACAGTAGAAACCGGCGAGAGGGTACTGTTTAAGTTAGCTACGACACACGTGGTAAAAAATTAAAACATTGTTTATTGTGTTTATTAAACTAGGTATATTTTTAACGATCAGAAACAATAATAAAACATAACATGACTTCAGTACTATAACTTAAATAAGTTTTCTTAGTTTTGGGTGTAAGTATGGCCGTGCTTGAAGGTTCTTTTAACAACTGCATTAAATCTGGAAAAAGTGATAGACATGAGAACTGTATTACATTATTAAATGACGGGATGAATTATTTTTACCATACTGCAATAAAATATTTATTATTTTAGACAGTTTTATGGATATCGAAGAAACTGTGATTATAAAACATTGCATTGCAAACACTTTGTAGCTATTTCTATAAAAAGCCTCAAGTACGTTTCGTATGGTTTAATCTTACTTAATTCATTTTGGGATCCTGATAATTACGTTTTAGAATCTGGATGTCGTTCTATTCAAAAATAATCTAGACAAGAAACTAATAGACACTTCTCGTGACTAGAAGATAAGCCTTTCTCAAATCAGCCTTTATAATATCATATTAAGTCATTTCAGAGTAATGATGCGGAATATTTTGAATGCTTTAATATAAATATTGAAAATGTTAAACGTAAAATCATATAAACAATCACAATGTTACAGTGAAGTTAAGAATTTAGTTGAACTATAAATAAATTTTATTATAAATTAAATTATAAAAATTGGAATAATAAACCCTATTTAGAATTAACTTTGATACTGTGTCTTGATGAGTTTAAGTTTTGTTAAGCTATTTCATTTGCATTCAATATAATTTATTTAAAATCTATAACATTATTTCCTTGACATTTTATCTTCTAAGGCTGACGTTTTGTTATATCTTCTAAAGCTGACATTTTATTGTTAAAATATGTAAAGACAACAAATAAGTCAGTCATGAAAGAACATTTTAACGTAATATGGGTTTTAATGGTTACTTTTGAATTCTTTATAAAATAAAAGTAAATAGACATCTGTGTATAAAACTTTTACTGACTATTAAAATTCATTTAAACAGGTTATCAATGATTACTTTTCCAAAAAATCCTATATAACTTACCCATGGTGTTTATCAGCAGTATACTCAACAGTGCGCACGGAGCCATCAGCGTCGTGAAGGCTATAGACTCCCTTCACAGTGTCACCATCACGGGTCTCATGTTGGTACTTATTGTCTCCGGTGTGGGGGTCTTCAATTTTGTATTCGAATTGATATTTTGGATGGGCCTGTAGTGAATAAAAATAAATTAATACTATTTAAAACTCAGATTTTTGTTGCCTACTAGATTTTGGTGTAGTAAATTTAATCCAGTTAGTTGCAAATCACATCACATCGACAGTGTTTAACAGTCCACTGCTGGACATAAGCCTCTGTTTAAAAAGGAGACTTTTACTTACTGAACCACGCTGGCCAGATAGGTTCTTATAGGTATTTTTAAGATTTCATGAGCAATGAAGCAAAAAGCTAAGGCAATGAATAGCTCATAGATTTTATAATTTGAGAAACGTACTTATTCCATAACATATACCTATGTAGAATATCATATTGCTCATCATCATCATCATATCAGCCGTAAGAAGTCCACTGCTGAACGTATTCCCTATTGATTTCAATTTCGACCGGTCGGTGGAGGTATTTCTATTTAGTATTGCTCAATATTAAATATTTACATTGAAAATAATTATTTTAAAGTGTCACAACTATGTAATTCATTATTATAAAGCAATATAATGATTGAATGGATTCAAATGTCAACTCACATAGTAATCAACAAGGTGTTCTTCTCCGTGGTGTTCTTGATGACCTTGGTGTTCTTCGTGACCATGTTCTTCTTCGTGACCATGTTTTTCTTCGTGAACATTGTGTTCCTGGTGACTAAGTTGTACGTGGTGACCCTGTTGTTCATGTTGACCGTATTCTTTCTGATGACTATATTGCCCCTGGTTTCCGTAGTGTTCCTGGTTTCCGTAGTGTTCCTGGTGACCGTATTGTTCCTGACGACCGTATTCTCCTTGATGACCATATTGTTCTTGATGATCATATTGTCCCTGGTGACCATAGCGTTCCTGATGACCGTAGTGTTCTTGATGACCATATTGTCCTTGGTTAACAGATTGTCCCTGGTGACCATAGTATTCCCGATGACCGTGGTGTTCTTGGTGAGCATATTGTTCCTGATAACCGTATTGTTCCTGGTGTCCATTTTGTTCCTCATTACCGTATTGTTCTTGATTACCGTAATGTCTTTGGTTATCAGATTGCTCCTGATGGGCATAATGCTTTAGATGACCATATTGTCCTTGGTGACCATATTGTCCCTGGTGACCATATTGTTCTTGATGACCATATTTTTCTTGATTGCCGTATTGTCCTGCATGACCATATTCTCTTTGGTTGACATATTGTCCCTCATGTCCATAATGTCCCTCGTGACCATATCGTCCCTCATGACCATATTGTCCCTCGTAACCATATCGTTTCTCGTGACTATCTTGTTCTTGGTATTTCTGATAGCCATGATGTTCTTGTTGCGAATATTGCTGGTTTCCACTTAATACAGAACCTTCATGGTGGGCCGCTACAGAAACGTGATGAGCGGGTTGGAAATGTGAAGTTTGTTCACCGCTGTGGTAGCCATGAGAGAGTTCTTGATGACCATGAGATCCCTGATTGTGAGCGGTAAAATATTCCTGACGACCGTGGCTAATATCGTGGTGTTCATGACTATCGTCTCGGTGACTTAATTCGTATTCATTGTGATCATGTTTGGACGTCTCAGGGTGAGTAATATGGAAAGATTGAGCGGTGTATGAATGTCCATGTCCATGATGTTCTTCTGCATACACCACTGCCAGTACAAGGGCAATCAAGATCTAAAGTATGAGTAAACAACATATACGTTATAAATAAATTTTACAGTACATACCACAACTTTTTTTTTACAGATAGTTATCTAGGCAATTAGTGACCCATACTAATTTTTTCGATAGCTATCTTTTAAAAAAAAAATCTATATGAATAGATATTTATATATTGATAGAAATCATATTCTAATATAATTTATTACAAAAGTGATCAAAGGTCCTTTTGAAATCATCGGTTTACAATAAATTCCAATCTTTTTTTACATTTACCAACAAGCTACATCAAATCACTATGACTACACTTGCACTCACTTCAATTTGTGCATTCGAATCTTTATAATTTTATTTTTACTTATTAAAATTACAACAATACTTACTTTACAGAACATATTATTACTGTATGTTCTTTAAAATATAATAATTGAATGATATAATTGCAGATGTTTTGGGCCTTTTATACTCAAAAAACTCAGTATAACCTCTTCTTTGTGAGTGTTCATTATTACGTCATTACACTGAAATCTGGTTCCGTTATTATCACTTGTTCTGTAATAAACATATGAATTTCACAATTTTGTTTCAAAGTATTCTCAACAAGATGATTCTCAATTTACAAAACAAAAGTCTTGTTAACTATAAGCAGCTTAAAGTATGGTTGGATAGTTAAAGCTTAAAGTTGTGAATTACAATATTAAGCCCACGTCTAAGACACAAGTACCAATAAGGGAAAAGGTACGATCGTTCAATGGTTCCAAATTATTGAGGAAAGGTAAACCAAAACTTATTCGTTCATGGCTATTACTAGTGGAAGAATTTCGTAATGAATTTTTAATCCAACTAAATAATAAATATTAGCACTTTTTTGTATGCTTACAAACGTTTACTTGATTTAGAATAATATTTTCTATTTCAGAAAATGATGTCTGTATTCGTTCCTTTAAACAAATTCTTAGATTTCGTAAATAAACTAATAATAGAAGCGGATCAAAACTATCGTACTACTATAATAGACTAATTAAACCTTCATACATTACTCAGATCATCATGAGTTCAAGACAATATATACTAACTCATCTTATTGATTTACATTTGCCTGTAAAATAAAGCTACATCGATATGGTGATTTAGCGCCTATCTCATCACAAGTACGAATTTCTTTCAATTGATTCTTTGGTTCCTCTAAGTATCTGTCGAAGAATTACATCCAATGTTGTTTGAATTTATTGATTACATTAAGTTGTACACCTATCGCAAGTAAATAAAAATAAAATGACACCGTATTATTTCATCATGCAATGCTTATGATTTTTGATACAATCAATTGATACTTCAAGAGGATAAACAATACTATACAAATAATTGTCAGGACTACCGCCCTATGGTGAGTGATCAACCCAATTTCAAGCACTTCCATTCTTTTTAGGTGTAAATTTAATGAATAACCTAATTCGTATTTGAATTTTCTACAATTTTTAGAAAGGGATTATTCTTAGCATCTCGAGAAAGTATAATACATTATTAATCTATTATTACTATTTCAATTAATAAATTAATTAAAGTTTCGATAATTGTTTTCAATGATTGATTAACTTATAGACCTAATACAGGTAATCATTTCTGATATGTAAATTACTATAAAAACATTATTTTCCATTGTGTTTTCTAATCTATACAATCTATATACTCTATACATCTATACAAATAAATAAAATTGCAGTGTCTGTTTGTAATATTAAAATAACCGCTTTTTACTAAATGCATATGTATGTATACACGGTACATATACCAAAAATGTAGTTAATTTTTTTTGTCTGTCTGTCTGTTTGTCGGTCTGTCTGTCTGTCTGTCTGTCTGTTTGTTCCGGGTAATCTCTGGAACGGCTGGACCGATTTCGACGGGACTTTTACTGGCAGGTAGCTGATGATCCAGGGAGTAACTTAGACTACATTTTTCAGACTAGCTTTGCCTAGCGGGTTCACGCGCGGGTATCACCGCGGGGTTCAGCTAGTACAGTATAAACTATTGATTTTTGGATAATTACTTTTGAAGACGTTATTTATTACATTTTATAATGTACGGTATTTTAATAAATGCATAACAAATGACAACCTCTCTGAATTATTTTTAGTAAAGTGATAGTCAAATATAATTTATGGTACTTATCATAATGTGATTTATATCATCACCTTTCTATATTTTTAAATTTAGATTATTATTCTAATTAATTTATTAGTTATCATTTTTATCCTTATTGTTCATTCATTAAATTTGTTCATATAAGTAAGGCCTAGGGTCCTATTCTGCAATATATATATATATTGCAGAATAGGCTATATATGTGTATATATATATATATATATATACATATATAGCTTGCAATTATGTTAATAATTGTAAGTAACTTCGTTATGTTTTGAATAGATTTTCTGTTGCAATTATACAGTAGCATAAATCGTTTGTTAACTATAAGGATGCCAAGAAGTAAAATAACTAAATCATTAAGTAAAAAAATATTATATTCAATCACAAAAACTTAAGTTTTGATACATCATCCTGCAAGCAGTTTGCCTAACGTTTCACAAAATGTATGTAAGCTTGAAAATAAAACAGAAAAATACTTATACACTACAAGAAAATATAATACAAAAGTGTTAATGCGCTTTAAATAGATGATGAATGAAAAGTTCTACACTAATTTGGGCCTAGTCCCATGAAATACATTTTATGAAACGCTTAACCTTGAAAACTGCGTCTAACTGTGATCACGATTCTCTTTCGTTGTCGCATTCCGTCCATACTAAAGCTAAATATGGTAATAAATAGATGTCGTTGGTGTTGGTCTATGTGCGGTGGGTGGTTTAACCATGGAGGTGTCCGAGACCGTAGGCAGGGGCAGCTACGATAGCGGCATGGCCCGCGGGATGTGCAGCATGACCTTGCCTGCTTACTACCGCATTAAATCTGTTAAGAAAATATTATTATCATTATCCACGTACCATAATTATTTAAAGACGTCTTTTTATTTTATCCGAGCCTTTTAAACAAGGTTGATGTCGTCTTTATGTTTACCACGTAGCTTAGCATAGTTTGCCTTTAAACACAGTCTAAGTACTAAACGATATCAAACTTCTGTAGAAATACTGTTTACAGATGTTCATATGGCAATCGTGATCAATGGTTTAACGTTTCAACGCATTCAACAGAACAGACATACAGAAGACATTGGATTTCCAATGGTTTTTAAATACTTTTGTCTACGATTTATATAATAAACTAGCTGTACCCCGCGGTGTTACCCGCGGTTATTGTTGTACCGCGAGTAACGCCGCGCGACAAAATTAGTCTAAAAAAAGTAGCCTAAGTTACTCCTCGGATCATCAGCCACCTGCCAGTGAAAGTCCCGTCAAAATCCGTCCAGCCGTTCCAGAGATTACCCTGAACAAACGGACAGACAGACAGACAGACAGACAGACAAAAAAATTTTTAACTACATTTTTCGTATATGTACCGTGTATACATACATATGCATTTAGTAAAAAGCGGTTATTTTAATATTACAAACAGACACTCCAATTTTATTTATTTGTATAGATAAATAAATATTTCGGACATCTAACACACGACGCCATCTAGTCCCTTGTAAATACGTACATATTATACATAGAAAATACTCAAACTCCGAAACAAATATTTGTAGATCATACAAACATTTAGTCCGACCCTGGAATCGATCCCGAGACCTCATGATAAGCAGTCGCACACGCCAACCGCGAGATCAACGAGGTAGTCGTTGTCTATCATATCATATGTTCACGTTTGTACAGAGTAGAAATATAACAAAACGTATTTATTTAATATACTTTTTGTAAAGCCTTACCCATTATGATCATCAGCTGAGTAGTCTACGGTGCGGACTGTGCCGTCGGGTTCAACGAGGGAATATTGACCCTTTACAACATCTCCGTCGCGAGCCTCCCATTGGCTCTTCTGGTCTCCTGTGTGGCCGTCAGTGACACCGTAGTTGAACTGATAGCGGGGGTGGGCCTGAAAATATCAAAATTATTTTGTATAAATATCGAGTATAAAATGATTTTGAAAATCATTTTATACTCGATATTAAGAGAGTGAGAGTTTCAGAGTCATTTGAGTATGACGACGCGTAGTCACACCGTATAATATATTATACTAGCTGCATGATATTACCCGCGGTATTTATTAGTTTTGAATGTTGTTTATTTCTTGGATTGCTCTTTTTCATTTTCAAAATTCCACTTATTTTTTTTAAAGAATAGCTTCTGTTATTTCTTATAACATCAGCTATATACCAGTGCAAGTCTCGTCAAATTCTATCCAGTACCGTTTATACTTTCATGTACTTTTAGTGAAAAGTTGTTTTGTATAGATTTACTATCACATATGGGCTGACACATGTTATGATGATCGAACGCTAGGCAAACAGCTCGTTTGACTATACAAATTCGTTGATTCATAATAAAACATATCGCAATTAAGTCAATTAAGACTTCTGGGCCCAAAAAGCAGTGTTCCTAATAATATGTGACAGTCGAAATACTTAATAAGGATCATTGTTCTTTAGATCTGATTATAAAGCTACTTATGTATTGTTCCCATTTATATGGTGGTAAGAGATTCCTTAATGATGATAAGGCAGCCAATTGTACGTCCTAGTGTTGTGTTACGTATGTTATTAATCCAGTGTACAATAAAGTGATATATTATTATTATTACTCTATTCATATTGAATGGCTGTTACAACTTACATATATCTCAACAGGGGCAGCGGCGTGGCCGTACGCTGCGATAGGAGCGCGATACACCGGAGCGTGTGCCACGACCGCGCCGTGTCCTACAACAAAGCTGACATTAACATACACTAAAACATAACTTTATCACTTAGATATAATAATATAATAATCTCCATATACCCTCTAAATGAAATTTAAAAGACAAGTAGGTATGTCACTTCCCCTGGCATGAAGATATTCTTGTTTGTTGTTAATTCTCTGAAAGCTTATGAACCATGCTATATATGCCATGCTATACTTTTTTAAAGAATTTAGTAAACACACAATAATCTATACACATATGTCATTTAAAAAAACAGAATATAGTAAAGTAAAGATATAGGAAAAAATGCACATTTAATTGATGACGTCAAAATAGTGATCTCCTTTGTGATATTCGATCATACCTAATCCAAGTCCGTAAGCAGGAGCAGCGGCATAGCCATGTGCTACAGCTGGAGCTCCCAGTACAATACTTTGGGATGATACAGCACCGTGTGACGCAATATATCCTGCGCGAGCGACACTGATTAGTGTGCACACGAAAAATGTCTGTAAACAAAGAGAAAATTCATGAAATACTTCCTAATAAACATTACACGAGTTTAACGTTTTGTTATTGATTTGTTTTTGATATTTGCCTGCTTAAGTGACTAAACTCGGCTTGATGAAAAGCATGAGCAGAATCTAATAGTAGTGGTCACCATGCAACCATGCTGCACGGGGACCCACACTGCGGCCTTCTTCGTTATTGCTTCTTACTTCCGCTTTATTGGGCTTCCGATCTCGCACTCATATAATAATATTTGAGTCCAATACATTCAATTTATACCACATTTTGAGAGAGACTGGTGCCTGTGATAGGTATTAGATACCTGTGTTACAAGTCACCAGGTCCCCACGCCACTTAGCTTAAAAAAAATAATCTAACATATTGGACAGCGATATACATGCTAGATAAGGAGAAAAACAAAATGAACAATTAAATTAAACATTAAATCAAATTAAACTAAACAAATCAAATTAAAACAAATCAAACCAAACTAGATCAAAACAAATCATACCAAATCATACTCAATTAAATTAAACTAAATCAAAGTAAGTTCGATATAATCCAATCAAACTAAATTAAATTACATCAAAAATTAATAATTAAATAAAATTAAAGTGTGTGTGTGTGTGTGTGTGTGTGTGTGTGTGTGTGTGTGTGTGTGTGTGTGTGTGTGTGTGTGAGTGTGCGCGTGGGCGCGTGCGTTCGTGGGCGCGTGCGTGCGTGCGTGCGTGCGTTTGTGTGTGTGTGTGTGTGTGTGTTTGTGTGTGCGTGTAATTATATTCACGTTCATTATTTATATATGCAATCATTCTGTTGTTATGACAAAACAGTGAGTAAATTTTCCGTTTTATCGTAGTCGAGAGTTCTCAACCAACTACACACCCTGAGTTTGCACTCGGATTTTGTCAGAGAGTATATTGATAAAGAGGTGTTAATTTTGTTATAAAGATACCCGCCAAGAAAGCAGAAGAATCGATGTGACAGACTAGTGTAGAAGGTTGCATTATTACAAACATTACCCTTGCGACGCTTGCCTTTTTTTAAGTTTCTTAAACTTAAACTTAAACTTAAACTCATTAACCAAACACAGCAGCACGAATGCTGTCATCTTAGGTACAATAAGAAAGGAAGCGTCTTATACGTGACAGTACTTAAATGTATAAAATTAACTAGCGTTTACCGGGAGCTCCACCCGTGTGTGTACCAGTTATCGCGGTAAAAAGTAACCTATGTCCTTCCTCAAGACTTTAAGTATATCCATGCCAAATTTTATTGAAATTCTGTAAGCGGTTTAGCCGTGAAAGCGTAACGCACATATAGAGTTACTTTCGAATAAATAATATTAATATGGATATATGTGTGACGAAAAATCCACAATGTCTGCTCTTTTGTCGTGGTGGTTAGTGACACTCACTACTGAGCCAGAAGTCATGGGTTTTATTCCTATCCTGGACAAGTAATGGTGTCACAAAACAATCATAAATCTAATAATGATTGTGCAGACATGCAGTGTTCTATGCTTAATAAATCTCTTAATCAAATTTTACGCAATTTACTTCAGGAATTTTGAAACAATTTTAATTCGACTGTCTTTTTTTACAAAGCAAGATGTGTTTAAGAACTAAAAAGTGTTAGACTCAACTAACTTGGCCGCGACCTCTTTGGATCTGTTAGTTTGAATAGTAATCAGTCCGTTAAATTTATGAGTCCATAACGTATAATTTAATTTTAATTAACGCATAACAAGTTATGCGTAAATTAAAATTATCTAATTTTCTCTCACTGTAGGTGATGGAATTACTGTAAAGAATAATTGTCTAATATTAAAGAAATATGCGTGCGGCCGTAATTTTTTAAGCAACCACGTAAAATTAAATTACTGAATTCACACTATACACTATTGACACAATCTAATTATTTATTATAATCATCTAATATTTAATATCATCTAATTATAATAAATAAATAATTTTATACTTCTAATCATGATAAATAATTAGATTAGGTCATTAGTTCATGGTTCATGCTATTATATATAACAGTAGCAAAATTTAGAGTTGTTTGTGTATAAATTTTAGCGGTAGAGTTTATGGCGGCGCGGCTGTGGTTTAATTGTTATGCGGATTAGAACCCTCAGACAGAATTAATACCATAATTAGAATTACTACCGTAGTGTTGTGATAGTTGATTATTAATGAGTTATTCGATGGATGAAACTTTACAGTAATATAGCTTATTCATAAGAAAAACACATAGGCTAATATTTGCCGCGATAACCGACATATACGCGGGCAACAACTAGTATTAAATATAGTTACTTTGAACAGATGAATCAATTTCATGCAATTCGATAAACCTGTGTAAGTTTAATCCGCGTTTGAAGCTTAGGAACACATAAATATCTATTTCAAGTAACTTTTAAATATGAATATAACATTTCATTTCTGGAATAGTGAATTTCAGTATATATGGTTTACTTAAATCTACTTAATGTGAATAGATAACGTTAACTCCTTAAAGAATATAAGTCTCATTTTTATAAATTTACTCTTTAGGAAGTAACGATATTTTGAAAAGCATATCTTATTAATTATTTTTAACTAGTTGATAAAAACTTAATACTCTATTACCGGCACATAACAAAACCACTAAAAAGTACACTTAAAACACCTAACCACTGAACCACTTTACCTTAGCGAACATTTTGTTGTTTTGTCTAAGTGTGAACTGTACGTTACTGTCAACTCCAGGGCTTGCTGTGTGCCAAATTCTAAGATTACTACGCTTATATAGGGCCTGTATGTCTTATAGATACATATTAGAGTCCCGTTTGGGCGTGTCGTAGGAAACTGCATGTAGTACGTTTAGTATGTGGCCGTGGGCGCTGCCCGTAAACTAGGCCATTGGATTAATATGGATATGACAATCCCTTTATTAAATATTAAATACATTTATAAGAATAAAATACTACAGGATTAAAGTAAACGTATTTTTTTAATATTCCTGGTATATACACCCAAGATAAACCTATAAGGGTTTTATGGGTGTTTTATGTTTATTAATGTATACTGTTTTTCTTATTTAAATAAATAAAAAAAAATAAAAAAATGACAGAAATCTATTGCTTACCTTAACAGGGTTTTCCTTTAACTTTCAAAAAAAAATAAAAAAAATAAAAATGTGTTTATTATTTCTTATACATTGTCATACACTAAATAAATTGAGGCAAACCCCAGTAAGTTATTGGAAATACTTGTATCGGGGTTGTCTCGCTTCTTCTCGTAATTTATAAATACACAATGGTGAGACCTTAATTATAACAGGTAGGCAATGTTCGCATCGTACAGATAACTTAAGCAAAAGGAGTCATTTATACAAAACACGTTATCAAAATTACTTTTGGGTTGCCGTCTACTACATTTATCTTTATATCAGATTCTTTATTTAAGAAGACAAAGACTATTCCAAAAACGAACATAATATGATACGAATAAAAATCATCTATACCTACTGACTTCAGCAAGCAAACCACAAAAGTTGTACAACAGTGCCATATAATAAAAAAGCCTGTATTATGAATTTATATGCATGTGAATTGTATTATAAAAAAGTGGAATATAAATAAAGTGTAATAAGTGGCATTCTACACAGTTTTAAAAATAAAGCTTGAGCTATTATATTGTATGACAATATGTGTCGTCTGGTCCATCCATACTTTTCTTTTATACACCGATCAAATTCCTAAGTTGAGAATTGATTTCAGAATATGCAATCAATACATATACTTACCACACAGTTTTGCAGTGCCTTACGTACAAATAAATTTAATTTGGGTTGATTGAATAATGTTATTTCACATTATTTATTTGTAAGGTATTAATAATTCAGTTCTTAATAAGGTATATTTATTTTGGGCAGTTATTATTTCTAGTAAGTAGAAACAGTATTAAATGTCAGTAAACTTACAATTATTATATTCATTGAAACTAGAGTTATACCGTTGAATTCATAATAATTAACGTAGGTATTTCTAGGAGTGACGTGAGTATAGACTGCTGTAAGGTCTGAAAATAGACAACTTCTCCTGTTTTACTATCATCAAATACATTAACAATGTTTCATATAATTATATTGATGATCGATTATGTGTTTAATCGAATATTTTTACTACACCTTAAAGACACCCTAGCACTAAACGTCAACTGTCAAATTCACTCTCTTAGATCAGTCCTAGTTTATGTAGTTTTTATGCTGACATTAACCTTGTATTTTATTCAGCCACAAAAAAAATATACGTTTATTTCTTTTATTGTGATCACTAATGTAAACGATAAATAAGTCTTTTCATAACTGTAACTTTATTCTGACGTAACTTTAACTTATTTTATTATTAAAAGACATGGATTTTCGTGAATCTGAAAGATTCAGTGCTAAAAACAACACTTATCTTGTCAAGGTAGTAGAGACACGCTAATTTCAGCACAAGCGGCCGGCTCAACCGGGGCGGTAAAACCCTCTCACTGAAGACCACCCTAAAAAAATGACAGCATCCGTGCTGTCGTGTTTCGTTGGTGAGTATTAGACCGGAGGCCTAATGATGCTAGGGCATAGTGTAGGTCATCATCCTACATAGTTGCATTGACCTCATTTGCAATGCATAACCCTCATATATAATTAAACTTTTACATATATTTTATGGAAATTTACCATATATAAATATTGAGTTGTGTCTATAAAGTAAATTGCTCTACATATATAAAGCGACTAGCTTTTGCCAGCGGCTCCACCCGTGTGTATTTCGGCTATCGCGATAAATAGAAGCCAACTATTCTCAACCATCTTCATGAATAAAGGAATGTCCATGCCGAATTTCATTAAAATTGATGCAAGGGTATAAATGTGAAAAAGCGTAACAGACAGACTGAGTTAATTTAGAATTTTTAATATTAGTATGAACAGTATGGATTTCCAAATGTTCTTAATAGAGCAAAAAAAAACGTGAAGAGGATATGAAATTATAAAAGTAGGAAAGGAAATACACAAAAAGAAAAATTTACATAAATAAATAAATGCACTGCATGAGTCATAACAACAGCCGTTCTATTAGCATACTTCCGAAATAGTGCAGAAACTAGTTAGCATTGAACAAACTTAGATTCAAGCAAATCACACTGCAGTTGTTAAAGGTGTGTACTCGAAACGATACATAAAATATTTAAAATGTTGTTCACTAGTGTTGGTTTTTGTTTAGTTTACTCACAATTCATAGTGATGCCTCAACTGTATCTTTCTATTTTTTTTAACCGACTTCAAAAAAAGGAGGAGGTTCTTGAATTCGACCGTATATTTCTTTTTTTTTATGTGTGTTCTCGGATAACTTTGTCGTTTATGAACAGATTTTGATGATTTTTTTTTAATGGAGAGGAGATATCCCAACGTTGGTACCAAGATAAAGACACTAAGATATGATGATGGCATCTAAGAGAAATCGAGTAAAAATTTTTGTTTAAAAGTCGGTTTTATTTTTGTTAAAATTTCACTTGTGATTTGTGTACTCTTATAATATTAAGTTCGTTACCTTTATTTTCTTTGTATAATATGTTATGCAGCAGCGGGAGATTATGGGTTGATGATGTTATGGAGAGAAACAATCTTTTATCTCTCTTTTGTACAAAATCATTCAAATGTTCTCATTTTGGGAAGGGATAAGTGGAAGAAGTATATATTTAAGAAACCAGGTTAGGGCAATGGAACTAGAGTAAGTAAAATACAAACCACCAAACTGAAATCACTAGCCCGTAAAGGTCGTATCAAATGTAGGTATTTGATATGTAGAGAGACAACTTAAAAAAAAACTCATATGTACATCCTGTGTAGCGAGGGACTTTAAAAATATACATGAATCGGACACAAAGAATACCCAGACTCAGGAAAATAATTTGTGAATTACACAAAGTGTTGGCTTATGTGGGATTTGAACCCACAACACTTGGCGCTGTAGAAAGCGGTGTGGTGTATTTATCACTTTTTTTTTTTTTAACGTCTGGAAGCCCCCTCGGGCCGTCACCCCGCCGGGGTTTGCGGCGGGGCGGTGTGTCGGAATCGACCTGACTAAAACCACACGGTGTGCCACTCTGCGCCTGAGAAGGGAGAGATCCGGGAACTGCTGTGTTACGACCTCCGAACCAACCGTATATTTACTACTGGGCCAACCGGCATTTTTTTAGCACTCGATATACTATTACTAGTCTACTAAAATTCAAAAAGGTTTTATTTCAAGTAGGCCTTTTCAGACACTCGCTTAGGTTACTCGATTCCAAAAAACCATCCTAGAACATGGAAGAAAAAAAGGAATGAATAGAAGAAATCTGTACATTAAGGCAAAGTAGGTCCGGTTCTCTGCGCTAATATTTAATAATATTTGCATTGAATTAGAAGATCTAGGTCATTGGTTTATGTAATTATTATCTAATATATAAAATTCTCGTGTCACAGTTTTAGTTGCCAAACTCCTCCGAAACGGCTTGACCGATTCTCATGAAATTTTGTGAGCATATTGAGTAGCTCTGAGAATTGAACAACATCTATTTTTCATCCCCCTAAATGGTAAGGGTATATAAAAAAAAATGTATAAATGTGGAACAAATAAAGCTATTTTATTATTAATATTATAAATGGTAAGGGTCACCCATCCTTAAAAAATTTTTAAGGCAAAACGACGTTTGCCAGGGCAGCTTAGCTTTATATAAAGCTCTATATTGTATAAGGTTATAAATATTTAAAGAGTTCAAATGTTTTTATGCCAACAGCATTTCACAATTTGTATGTAGTAAATTTACTCTTGGTGTGGTGAGGGATTAAGAATACAGAATGCCATAACTCCTATTCATCCCGTAGGTGTGGTAAAAGATGACTAAGGCAATAAACTATGCAGGAAAACATCTCTGCAAACCACCATTAATTCTATAAACACCAATATTATTTTATTATTGACTACCTCGTTGGTCTCGCGGGTGGCGTGTGCGACTGCTGATAATGAGGTCTCAGGTTCGATTCCCGGGTCGGACGAAATGTTTGTATGATCTACAAGTATTTGTTGCGGAGTTTGGGTGTTTTCTATGTATAATATGTATGTATTTACAGAAAAAAAAATTATGTATTTGAATCATAACTGTCTAGTACCCATAACACAAGCTCTGCTTAGCTTGGGACTAGATGACGTTTGTGTGTTAGATGTTCGAAATATATTCGAAAAATATTTATAAATATATTATTAGTGGTGGCGTACGCGACTGCTGTTCTTGAGGTCTCGGGTTCGATTCCCGGGTCGGAACAAATGTTTGTATGATCTGCAAACATTTGTTTCGGAGTTTGGGTGTTTTCTATGTATAATATGTATGTACTTACAAAAAAAAAATGTATATAAGTATTCATATCAGTTGTCTAGTACCCATAATACAAGCTCTGCTTAGTTTGGGACTAGATGGCGTTGTGTGTTAGATGTCCGAAATATTTATTTATTTATTATTATGCCTCGGAGAGGACGTTAAGCCGTTGATCCTGGTAGCCATGAATTATATTGTCAGTACCCTCAATTATACTGACACTAGTTTCAACCTTCGAATTCAGATTCTGCCATCAGCGTTGCGGGAGGTCCGATGCTAGTCGCTCCGTGTAAAAACTGATAACCAGGTAAAACCGGGCCAAACTAGTAGCAATAAGAAAAAGAGAAGAGATAATTGTATTATTATACCAACCTGAGTTGCGTGCAATGGGTGAGGCCTACTACTCTGTCAAGAAAGTAACGGGAAATGATCAATAATACACAAAATGTTAAATATTCATCCAAATTTATTTTTTCGCCTTCAAAGTATGCTCCTTCAGAAACGATACACTTACGCCAACGAATAATATAATCGACTTTAGTTGTCACTGCGAATACTTCTTTATGTCTTCTACCGATTGAAAATGGGTACCACGAAATGGTAATTTGAGTTTAGGAAAAAGAAAAAAGTTAATTAGAGCCATATCTGGTGAATATGGTATTTGTTGAGTGTTTGATCAAAAATTCGTTTAACTACAATGATGGCCTCGTGGTATGCAAAATCCAAGAACTTTCCATTTTCAATGACTCCAAACATGAAATTCTATTGGCATGCAAAATTTAAGACAAACTTTTTGTTCGATATTTTTGACCATTATGAAATTTTCAATACACACTCTAGTATCTATTGTAAATTTAAGTTTGTTGTATCTATATAACTAAAAACAGTACTGTATTTAATATAAATAACAGTTGCAACTCAAACTCTGCGCCAAAATGCAAAACAGTTGTGACAATCTAAAAGCAACAAAAAAAAAAAATAATAATAAAATGGTACCATAAACAAATCATCCGTTCCCGATCATTTTTGACTGCATGTATGTCCATCGGTGAACTGCAAGAGTCTGATGATAATAATATTCACGTTATTCTTGAACCAGAATTCTAAAAGTGCCGATTTATTAATCAATTTAAGTTGTTATCATTATATCTAGTCAATACAAATAACCTTGTGTAAGTTATTCATCAAATTCTATATACCAAAGAACACCTACGGCTCTGTGTAACTAAATACTAAGTAGGATAATACTGAGTAACGTAACGAGTAATTGAAATCAATATAATCATTCCTTACAAAGACGCATATAGAGATGAGACCTATTATTATTTAGGAATTTATGTATGAGATTTCGAACGAATGCTTATTCCATTCAATGGATAAAAATTTATCCAATGTACCATAAAATTTATATATATATATCGAAATCGATATCGATATATATTATCGAAATCATAATTTGTTCAATACTTTGAAATAATATATTCTACTTCCTACTAGAAATGAATATATTCTCTCTCCTTTTTTTAAATATGTAGATTAGGTGTGTCGCTGCTATTTATAATTTTTTATCCTGTAGTGTCAATAGTTAAAAAGCCATTGTTTTGACTTTGCATTTAGGTACAACATTACGTCTTCATTGTCTCTATCCCAAAAAGTTTAATATAAAACCTTTGACTGCACGGCTGGTCTAGTAGTTTAAGCGGTCGCTACGCCACTTTCTACTGCGCGAAGTGTTGTGGGTTCAAATCCCCCATGGGGGAACACTTTGTGTGATCCACAAATTGTTGTTCTAAGCCTAGGTGTTCTTTGTGTCCATTTTATGTATGTTTGTAAAAGTCCCCCGTGACACAGGATATAATCATAATGAGGAAGTTGTCTTTCTTAAAAGAAAAAAGAATTGTGTACTTAAAATAAGCAAAAAAAACTACAGGACTTACATACTTTTCTATTTGCTTAGTGTAAGGTATCTTACCAATATTATTGAGTCGTTGTTAATTGAAATATTTTGCACTTTAAGCAGCTGTATGCTTGTAGCTAATTTTGCATAATTGCGTCGTTGATAAAAAAATATATTTTTACTGTTGATTGACTACTGAGTTTATACTTTCTACAGCAAAAGAGTATAGAGAAACTTTATGTGTCTAGTTGAAACGGTTTTAAATTTAACATAACTGTAAACACTAAAATAGGTGATACACGAAAGGAACAAATATTTGATGCTCGTAGGTAAAAAACATTTTTAATTAATCAAATAATATATATCTACTAGCTGCCCCGGCAAACGTCGTTTTGCCATAAAACTTTTTTAATGATGGGTGACCCTTACCATTTAGGGGGATGAAAAATAGATGATGGCCGATTCTCAGACCTACTCAATATGCTCACAAAGTTTCATGAGAATCGGTCAAGCCGTTTCGGAGGAGTATGGCAACGAAAACTGTGACACAAGAATTTTATATATTAGATAACCTCCTAGATCTGGCGGTTAGTGTATAAAATTGATAATTTAGAAGTCTCAGATTCGATTCCCAGGTCGGAACAAAAGTGTTATTAAGTTTTTATGATCATAGAAATGATTAATAACAGCCCAAAATTTGGAAGTTGGGGTTTTAGCCTTTGTGCTTCAGAGAGTAAGTAATAAAGACGTTATTGCGACTTATTTCTTCCTGGTCATGTCGAATACTGCCCCATTGGATTGTGAGAATAAGGGAATAAAGATTTCATCCATATTTAATCAGACACTTGCGGACTATAATATCTCCGGCGTAATTGGCTTGTCTGCACTTAGATAATAGTCTCTAATATATTTTAAACAAAATCCATTTACATGCCATTAATTGATGACGTGTCATTGTGTCTCTCGACTCATAAATAATATTATGAAATATGTACATATTTACATCAATCAGACTCCTTACAAGTTACTAGGATTACGGATTTTACATCACTGTATCATTATTAATTAATTAAACCCCATTGACCGACTTAAAGAGTCAAAATACGCAATTTCTATAATAATGTATTCATTTGAATTAATTCCAAGGAGGCCCCTATAACGAATGTGGCGTAAAACCAGACCATAGTTACATACATATATATTCTATTGTCTTCAAATGGCTATATAGGGCGCACGTCAATCTGTGGTTCATGAGCTAAGGAGGAGTGTAAACCTGTTAGCTTTATCATCATCATTAACCAACAGCCAATAATAGTCTATTTCTAGACTCTCTCTATAACTACTATAACTCTCTCCTTATATATCCCAAGCTTACAAATATGTCACAAGTTGCTAAGGCAATACAGTGTTTACCAGCTTGGATATTAAAGGAAGAAAATACAAAGTTCTTTGTACAAAAAATTATTGATTTGTATATCGAATACTGCGTGTAGATAAACTTGGTTACCTTCTGACTTTCCTTTCGTTAATTCCTTTTGTTTTCTGTTGTTTTTTTTTATAAAATTAGTCACTGCCGTGATATTTTTTTGTAACTAGATAGATAGGTAATTGATTTACTTATTTACATTTTATGATTACTACTACATTTATATATAACATAATAAAAATACTACATTTATATTAACACTAGCTGTCCCGGCAAACGTCGTTTTGCCATAACTACTAATAAATTAAAAATTAATTAAAAAAACATTGTCCAGCGGACAAAATTGTGAATCTAAACCATTCCCAGATCCCCTTGAACACACACAAAAAATTTCATCAAAATCGGTCCAGTCGTTTGAGAGTAGTTCAGTGACATATACACTCACTGAAGAATTATATATATAAAGATTTACATATCTTCACATCAAATATACCCAAGAAAGCTTTCGTGTACCTTCCTTAGAGATTTCATTTTAAGTTATTTTATTTCCATAAGTTAGTTACGACTTAAAAGTATCAAAATAAACCTATAAATTGATTGACTTAAATTTTCACCATTATAACGTATAACATTAATGAAATATTATTTATGTATTCAGATCAAATTGCATGTGCGTGACATGGGTTTAAACTACCCGTTAAATCTATATAACCACTTCTTAATTGAGGTAAGGTTTATTAAATTGGTCTATGTAACTATCTGTAACTACGTTTTACCTGTAATGTTGTAGTTAACACCAAATATTTTTTGAGATAAAAATAAAATATGATTCCATTTTTCTACAGTGGTTACAATTAATGTATTTTGTATTGAAAGAAAGAAGGAAATAAAAATATTTTAGTGTTTTATTCACAGGAAAACACATGGATAGATACGATATATCAATAGATACAGTACGTAAGCAGTTATAACGCTAAAGATTACTTGGTGCTAAAACGATACCAAAAGAAAGTGCTATCTCTTTCTAACCATTAGACAGATAATTTGACATCAATTACGTACAATTACAATCTCTAAGAGGTTAACAACTTATTATAGATTATGAAAATTTGCTTGAAAATTACCACACACATCTAATTCTAGAGAGGAGGAACTCAGAGGCCGTCAACACACTTTGTTTCTTGAATATATAGCAAGTGATTCTAGCTATGGGTGACGTAAGCACTTGCCATCAGGGGAACTATCTGGTCGGATTAACTTTTACACTAACTACAGCAAGAAAACGAATATATCTTGCAATCTTTTATAGTGTGTAATTTAAAAAAAAATAAAAACCCCTACACTGGCACTAAATCGAGTTATCATACGCCAAAAATTCCTTACACCATTTTGGAAAAGAGTTGATACTCTTACACTGCTGAACACATATTAAACAAACATATCAACTACCGCAAGGAAACTGGCTTTCAAATGAAAAAATCGCATCAAAATCGGTCCATACGTTTGAGAGTTACGATGCCACAGACAAACACACATACACACAGACAGACAGACATCGACGTCAAACTTATAACATTCCTCATTTCCGTCTTTGCGTCTGGGGTTATTAATAGTAATGATTGAATGATTGAAATGAAATGAAATGAATTCATTAGATATAAGATCTAGCTACATTATCAAATAAAAAAAGTACATGAAAGGAGCAAAATTTTTAAAAAAATCTTAATTTTCACTCCTCTCTCAATTTCCAACAATCTTAACAAATTGTAGGTAAAAAATATTTAGAACATTTACATACTTAGCGGTGGGAAACTTTATAATGAATGCAAATAAATAAATTTTTCGTAAGAATGAAAGACCTTTCGCCAGGCCCGGAGTTTTGTTTTAAGGCAGATAAGCCAGCGGAAGAACTCAGTAAACCTATTTACTTCCCTAATAAAGACAACAGTGACTGTTTAAATTTTTATTTTGTTTGTGCTTATGTACCATGTTACTACAGCAAATCAAGAACTAAGAATTTCTTGCCTTTCTCCAATTTCTGATTAGGGGAAGCAATTACATTGTACTGCACTACAGTGTGGCGCCAAGATTGGCGTATCGCAGTCACATTGCGACAATGCCGACGGTGTCATGGCCACTGGTGAATGTCCACGCCATATACAACCAAAGCATAATATTCGGTGTAATTGTACACGCGTAAATCGTGGGATATAAATGTCACACGCTGATCAAATTCATCGTGTCTAGAGGTTTGGGCAGCTGATTTCGGAACTGGATCAATTTTTATATTCGACAAAATACTTGGTAACATATTGCCCAGTAAGAATTTATAGGGCATTTATAAATAACAGTGTTATTTAAAAAAAACAGTGTTATGATTCTGAAAAGTAAAACGCAAAGAAAATTAAAATTACCATACAGAGACAACCCGGTTAACAAATTATTAGAAATAATATATTTGCATAAATATAGACCAGGTTCAGGTATAAGTATAAAACGGTATGCAAAGCAGTAAATATTCTGCAGCATATTATTTATTCACCGATACATTTTCAAAGTAATGAGACGAGTAGTTTAAATTGTAAATAATACAGATACTCTAGTTGCTCTCATGTTGATGACAATTATTCATGCAGTTTCAATTGAAGCATATATTCTGAATGAGCTTGCATATGATTGATGTGACATTATGCTATCGATAATTTTCTACGTTTTGATCCACATTTGCCTGGTGTCCTTTTAGTGTAATAGCAATCACACTATGGTGTAATAGTAGTAAATTTCGAACTGAAAATGAGTTAAAATCATTTAATTGCATAGAATTATATACATTTTTACCGTGGGAGAGCCACGCTTCGGTTACCGTCGGAGAACCACACATCGGCATGTTTGGGCCGGCTGGACCGGAGTGATACCACGGCCTCACAGAAAACCGGTGTGAAACAACGCTTGCGCTATGTTTCACCGAGTGAGTGGGGATACCGGTGAATTATACCCCAACCCCTCTCCTCATCCCCCAAGGGCCAGCAACGCACTTGTGACGCTCTGGTGTTACGGGTGTCCGTGGGTCCTCCCATGTTGTGTCGATTGAGGTAATCGCTTATCATCAGGCGAGACGTCTGCTCGTTTGTCTACTATTCCATAAAAAAAATGGAACGGTATAGTATAATTGTCAGTTAATAATGTTCTGTATAATATTACAAACTATCATCAAAACATAAGGAATATAATAAAACAAATAAATAAAATAATTAAATATAAATCAATATTTCGGACATTTAGCACACAACGCCATTTAGTCTTAAGCTAAGCAGAGTTTGTGTTATGAGTACTAGACAACTGATATAAAAAAAAATTCCTTTTTTTGGTTTCGTAACTATTCTATGTATAATATGTATGTAACATATTATAAATATTATACATAGAATAGTTACGAAACCAAAAAAAGGAAATAACCAAAATAGAAAACACCCAAACTCCAAAAGGAATATATGCAGATCATAGAAACATTTGGTTCGACCAGGGAATCGAACCCGAGACCTCATGCACATCATTTTTTTACCGCGAGTAACGTCGCGGGAATAAGTTAGTCGAAAAAAGTAGCCTAAGTTACTCCCTGGATCATCAGATACATGTCAGTGAAAGTTCCGTCAAAATCCGTCCAGCTGTTCCAGAGATTACCCGGAACAAACAAACAGACAGACAGACAAAAAAAAAACTACATTTTTGGTAAATGTATCGTGTGATACATATGCATTGATTAAAAAACTGTTATTTTAGTATTACAAACAGACACTCCAATTTTATTTATTTGTAAAGATATATATGCATGTTTTACAAACTGTGCCCGCTACTTCGTACACTTGACGTTTGGATTTCCATTTTTTTTTATTTTTCACCCTTTAACCGTTTTACCTTCCCTGGACTACGAGAAACATTTCAAAATCAAAATCAGCTAAATCGGCCCAGCCGTTCTCGAGTTTAATCATGACAAACGAAAATCAATTGATATTATGTATAAGATATAATATATCTCTGCCTCCTATGATAATAATATATTATATGAGAACAAGACATAGAGAACAACTATCTGCCATCAAAAATATTTTTAACTGAAACCCGATCCAATTTAAAAAGTACAGCAAGTTAAATTAGGTGGACGAAGGTATATTTCCTATTACAACTTTTAAAATTATCTTTTAATGTCCTTGTGTAGTAATGTGATACCAACGCTCCCACTTGCTCCAGTTTCCGAGGCTTTGCACTTTCACTATCATTGTGAGACCGTTTTACGCAACCAGTAATACCGTATGCGTAATATATATAGTTTGAACCTAAACTATTAACTAATAATTATTTAAGGTAATACAACTAAAAAAATTGTCTTACATTTGTGTACAGAAAATTTTTACATATTTTTTTATTAATTACACGCTCATCCGACTTTTATTTTATTTTTACATAACAAGAATACAATACGCAATGGCGACTTCTATATAAATGGTATTTGTTATTGATAGGTATTTGAAATAAATTTAAATTATACACAAATTTGATTTAATACGTTACTTAGCTTTATTTAGTCTGTATATATTAATCTAAATTAACAATAGCTAACCGAAATTTACACAAACTAATTTGTATTTAATACCATAAACTAAATATCAAATATATCTAAAAGATTGACAACAGGTTTTCGTTTTTTGACTATTTTCTTAATCACCTCCACGGGGCCTGATTCTTGTACTGAACTATGATATCTATCATCTTGAGACTCATCGTCGTAACTATTTGTGTAATGAGGACGATCGTATTCATCATCAACGATTCTATATTCATAGTTTTCAACAGTTGCAGGTTTTCTTAATTTCTTTTTAGGAACTAAGACAAAATCTTCTAGATTTTCTCCAATACTTGGATAACGATGTTCGGGTTCCCTGTGCTTAAAAGGCCTTTTCTTCTTTGGCCTATTTAGGAAATCATCAGGGTAATATTTTTCGGGAGGTGGTGTATCTGGTATAACAGGGAATGTATATTTCGTTAATCCCGAAGGATGTGCAGTGTATTCATCGTACTTGTGATCTCTATAGCGTCCATTTTCAGACTGTTTAATGTATCTATTGTAATCATAGCTTGATTCAGCATATTTATCATAATTGTCTCTATAAAAATCTACGGGCACTTGTGGATATTTCTTATTCGATTCTAAATCGATGTTAGAATACAAATGATCTCTATTACCGTAACTTTCTTTTTTAGTTTTTGTTTTACAATTCGGATCGAAACGGTATCCGACGTGACTTAGTGGTTGGATATCTGAAGAATCATCATGTGGATGCCTTATTGTGATACTATGTGTGTAGTCACTCGGTTCCGAATCTAATGTTTCGTCCATATACGGTTGGTGCTTTAACCTTTTCTTATTAAAATATTGACCAAATTCTGACAAGGGTTCAATTGGCTTTTTTGTTCTCCTTTTCTCTTTATCATAGTAATCCGCATCAACAGTGTCTTCAGGAAAATCATAGTATCGGTCATAATTTAAAATAGACCTTGCTTCTTTAGAACTTCGTTCAGTTTCATCAGAGATTGCCCCATTATCAGTATTGACTGTAGCTTGAAACCCTGTATTCGGTCCTGCTGCATATTCCACTGTTCTGGTGGAGCCGTCTGGTTCAACCACACTGTAGTGACCTGTAACAAATATGAAATAAGAAATGTAATTTAGCTTATAAATACTTTTTTTAAATAATTTTATTTTACTTTAATTTATTAACACTTAACAGATGAATGACCTGCCAAAGTAAAAACTTTAATTGTGACTATTAATTCAGTGCATTGATTTATGTAGATACGATTGTTAGAAAAAGACTTGTCAAAAAAATAATTAGTTTATGGTAGTAGTGCAATATTTAATTTATTCGCTGATAATATAATGATATAAGGGGTGTGTTTTGGCAGTCTATGTATGTTTGTATGTTTTACCGTAACGCTTAAACTACTGAACTGACTTTATAGAATGAGGTATGAGGCCCGCGTGACATAGGTTTAAAACATTTTATTAAAAGTTTTTACGTACTCGGGTAATAGATTTTAGACATTTTCTAGCCCAGATTGGTTTATATTAATATATGTAAATGGTAACTTACTTTAAATAAAACGAATTTTATATTTGGATGGTATGATTGATTTGATACTAAACGCCTATAATATTAACTACATGTAATGTATATTTAACTTTCTAACTCTGCATATTTTTTTAAAACTATTTAAAAGTTGTTGCACTTGTACAAAGGAGGACTTAATGCCGGGAGGCATTCTCTCCCAGTTACCTTTATCTATTATTAATAGAACTAGATAGATTCAATTTAACCATTAATATACCTTTCACAGTATCACCATCCTTGGACTCCCATACGGTCTTAATATCTCCAGTGCGTTCATCAGCCACTCCGTAGCTGAATGAGTAACTTGATTTTCCCTGACAAGAAAAAACAAATACTGTTTAACGCATCCATATTTTTTCTTTGCATCGTGATGTCAATAATTAAAAAAAAACTTGGAGAATGTGTGAAGTGATAGCTTGCGTGCAGTAGTTCGCTATTTCACCCATTATGACAGTTTGCATGCTCAACCGTTTGCATTTGTTATTCTGAATAATTAATACGAGTTTTAATCGTTTCCATAATATAGGTATGCGAGTAAATAATTATAATCAGGTAGAGTAAGCCTACTATTGTCAGCCTGTCCGTCAATTGCTAAGCGTAACGCGTGCTCTGTATATCACTCTCGATCACGACTTCTTATTGCAACATTGGAAACCGGTAATATTCTAGATCATGTCGAACAATTGAATGGGCTACAATAGTTTGAATAAAGCCAGTTACTTTAATTTATAAATAAGTGCAAGTCTTAACTTTTACTATTTCAAAGTAATATAATATTTTGTTTGTCATCGAAACCAGGCGCTTATGGCACAAAAGTAACTACATAGGTTAACACATCGTAAATTTAAGCAATCTCTGCCGGGTCGGTATATGGACATTTTGAACTTTCTTTTTTCATGTAGTGCCTACCAAAGTGACTCTATTCGGCCTGGACCCTATTCCATAAAATTTGACAATTGTCCGTTTCATAAAACTTTTGCTCTGACATATTTGTAATCGGAAAAATCGACAAGTTTTTCAAATTGTCGTGACAATTTGTCATTTTTGCGTTTCATATATTTATTTATTTATTATTATTTATATATAAATTGTCAACAATTATATGACAATTTTGTTTATGAAACAGGTGTTTTTGAAATTTTTAGAATTGTCGCAATTTTTTGACAGAGACCTCGACGTGTGTCAGGAATAGATCACAAGTGTCTAAGAAGTTCATTGTTCTATTCAATTTTTTTTAATAATCTTCAAAATGCTAAATTCTAGCAGTGTTAACTGTAATCGCAGAGTATTATTTATAAGAGACCTATCACAGTAGAGTATTTCGAAAAAGAATAAAGTTTTGTTTTGTTTATATTAACTTATCTTTTAATGAAAAATTTGGAATAATTAAATCGGCGCTAGAATGTATTTTGAGTTAAAAAAGGAATGTTACCTGTCGCTGACAATTATTTACCTATAACTGACATTTGTTTTTGGTGTCATTGGTGATTATTACCAATTGTGAGGAAAATTGTTTCATGAAACGCTACAAAATAAAGTGACAATTACCACTGCATTCAAGTCTACAATTATTTATTTGTCAGGTTTTATGAAACAGGAATTGAAATCATGACAATCCGACAAATTACGTCATTTTTGACAAATTGTCGATTTGTCAGGTTTTATGAAATAGGGCTCTGGTGGAGAGCATAAGCAGAATAAGAGTGATGGTCAATAATTCGAATGCAGACAATGCTACATATTGACAAACACCATGGCGGCCTAGTTATGCTTCTGCATCGTTGTGCCTCCGGTCTTGCACTCACCAACGAGACACGACATCACGAATGCTGGCATTTTGAATTGATATTCGGTGCGCAGGTAGTACCACCCCGGTCGAGCCGGCCTGTTTGTGCTGAAATCGCCGTGGCTCTACTACTTTTAATCTTAATGAAAATACCCTTGCGTACCTCGGAAAAAACGTTAAGCCGGTCCCGGTATCGTACTAACGACTTTGGCAATAATTACGGGTAGTTGAAGCCCTAAAAAAGATCGGCAACAGTATTTCTACAAAACTGCGATATCGTCTACTTGGTTTGTAGAGGACTGATGGCAGTCCTCCTAGAAAACAAAGTTGACCCGTGCTGTAGTAGACTTAAATAAAACCGACTATAACCTAGTTTGGGGAAAAAAGGCTTAGAGAAAGATAAAGAAGTCCGTATCAACAACATATTTTTAATTTCGTTTAGTCCTCTAGCCTAGATTCTAGTGAAGAACAAGACATCGATATTTGAAATAACACTTTTAAATTTATTTATTTATAAATAAATTTAATATATTTATAAATATTATTTACACAATATATTAAGAATAAGTTATTTATAAATACCTATTTAGTGATATTTCTCAAAAGCAAGGTTATATATTTATTAACAGTAACGAGATAAATATCACTTGTTGACGGTCGTTTTCTCGTCAAGTTCAAGATGAACCTGCCACACGCGCGTGCGCATCGTGCACCGTTATTCAATGTCAATGACGGATCGTTCACTTTCTTCGATTACCGCTCCGTTTGGTGTATCAAGTTTCGCTTTTTATTATTATGTAAGAATGTATGTGGTAAAATTGAAGATCGTTGTTTTTACCTTATGTGTTCAGTTTTTACGATTCAGTAATTGTCATTCTACATTTATCTGTCTGTATGTACAAAGTCTTGCCGATACCGATAATTATTACAATAATTGAAGTATGTTCATTAATATATGTTTATTTTTATAGTTCATTACATAACAATTGAAAGTATTAATGAAATGTTTAAGTTTTTAAAATCAGCCGACAAATACTAATTGTTAAGAGTAGACGCTCGTCTTTATCTTGTTAAGAGTATAATATTTAAAATTGTTAAAAATTCATACTTAAACAATGTAACAGCGTTACATATTAAATAGTCTCGTTATATTGAGAAAAGTGGGTGAACAAGACTACGTTGACCGCATTTGTTTCAACATTCTGCGACCACTTTTAATAAGAATTCGTGTGCACATGTCGCAAACTTCAGTGATAAGCGTATATGGTTGGTAAATCGATTTGTACCACAAAAAATGTTCACGATCATGTATTAGAATTTCATTGATATAGTTTGGCTCTGTCTTAGCTGCAAATAATGTGTTTAGTAGTTGTCAATTTATAGAGTCAGCTGCATATTACTTTTGACTTCAAGTTTCGTAATAATTAAAACAGAGGAATAAAAAAAAACATAATAAGTTCATTGAACATTTCATAACAAAAATGTAGATATATTAAATATCCATATTAGAATATCCATAAAATCCACTAAAAATGCTTGAGTTTTAAATTCGAAAACAGCTGAACATGATAGTGTAGATACGTTAAATAAATACTTCTGAAGTTCTGTTAATTTCAATCAATGATTTATAGTCAGTTAGTTTATAATATGTAATGGAAATGAGTATATTGAAACTCAGCTACTTACGTTTTCTTTTGTTTCAATTTTGTCATCAATAAATTTCCCTTCTTGGCAATTGACTGCCAACAATTCTGCCAAAAGGACCTAGAATAATAACACGTTAATTTCAATTTACTTACAATGCATAAATACGTGTCCAAAAATTATTTGGTTGTAATAAACGTTTAGAAAAACTAAAATTTGATTATTGAACAATAAGATTAGTGTTACATAAATTCGCTTTGATTATAAAATAATAATACACTGCCACTTCTAACAATCTAAATATCTACCTATTTTATTAATTATAAATAAATAAATATTTCGGACATCTAACACACAATGCCATCTAGTCCCAAGCTAGGCAGAGCTTGAGTTATGAGTACTAGACAACTGATACAAATACATATACACCTTTTTTTTTAATACATACATATTATACATAGAAAACACCCAAACTCCAAAACAAATATTTGTAGATTATACAAATATTTGGTCCGACCCGGGAATCGAATCCGAGACCTCACGATCAGCAGTTGCACAAGCCAACCGCGAGTCCAACAAGGCAGTCAAAGTCAAAGTCAAATTATTACCGTTTTATTTTTAGTTGCTCTCGAATCAGTATCATGTATTTAGTGTAATTTATTAACATTTATGTTTAGTACTTACTAATATCACAAAACTTTTATCCATGTTTGTCCTACCACCACATGGAAGTCACGTCACTAAATCGGGACGGGATCACCAAAAAAATTTAAACAAGAAAAATTACGAGCCTACCCATTTCAAGGTTGCAACTGAAAGACGAGTTGATTTCACTACCACTTACCTATTTATAAACGCACACAGGGACATCCCCGGAGTGTCGTGAGTATCGTACGAGTGTACACACTCAGACAACTTAACAAAACAATTAGTTGACTAGGATACGATATTACTTGCTGCAACATTGTATCTATTTCAAGTAATTGTAATTTCAGATTTAGAAGCAAAATACGGCTTACAGTGATTTCATGCTGAGAAAATATCTGCGAGATAAACGTAGCTTTGTTTTCATCAAACGTTAGAAGGTTTTCAGGTTTTCATTAACACTGATTTGTGAATTTGAATCATTGGATGTGGTAGCATAGACTTAAGAGTTCCGGAGAGTGTAAGATGCTAAAATATTTTCAAGATATTTAACTGATTGTTTCATTTACTATCTCGAAATATACTTTACTAGCTGACCCACGCAACCTCGTTTGCGCCTTATATTGCCCGTAGCGTGAAAATTTCCCCCGCTTTTGAAACATTTTTCGTTGTTGCTCCGCTCCTATTTGTAGTAGCGTGATGATATATACCCTATAGCCTTCCTCGATAAATGGACTATCCAACACCGAAAGAATTTTTCAAATCGGACCAGCGGTTCCTGAGATTAGCGTGTTCAAACAAACAAACAAACAAACAAACAAACAAACAAACAATCAAACAAACAAACAAACTCTTCAGCTTTATATATTAGTATAGATGTAACTTCTACTCATAAAATATTTGAAAATGAAGTCTCAGATGTTTAAATCCTTCAATATATATTCGCTTACTATTAAACGTCAACCACAGTATAACGGTTGAATAGAAAAAAGAGATCGTAATGTATTTTAATTTAAGTAAGTTAGAAGCTATTTTTATCATAAATATCGTCATTTCGAGGAATGCAGCCACAGGGGAATAAAGGTAGGGTATATACACTCGTTCCATAACCCTTTTTTGGCGTAATAATATTAGGATTAGTCACAAAGTATGCAATAAAAATCAAATTAAATAACATTATCATACTAGCTAAACATGCAAATTAAGGAAAGCGTATACTTTCAGATATAATAGCGCGGCAGTTATTATCGTATCAATTTTTTTTAATTAGCAATGTAAATTTACTTCCAATTGTAGGCTATAAAATTTTGTAATTAAATTACGATATTCAGTGTTATTGAAGACCTTGACTCCGATCTGGGGATGAAAGTAGGTACGTACTTTTACGACAAGTCTCTCGGTAAGGTAAGTAGAGCAATGTATTTTAGGGTTTACTGACTTAAAGATATTATTGCATTTCAGTGGCGTGTTTTTACTATCTATTCTTAAAAAAATATACGTGTAGATATGTAAATAGAGAGGCTTGGACGTTATCGTGCAAAGTTGCAGACCACTGACGTGCAAAGTTCATAAAATTTTGTGTTTCACAGTTGTTTTCCTGCTAAACTTAGATCCCACCTCGGTTAAATAATTCATTACCACCTCTGACTTTGCAAGGTTATGCTTTAAACAATAAACAGTATGATTAATTTTCTGACAATTACATTGCTTAATAAATGTTCTTAATTACTAAATAATTTTTCATTCATCTGGACATTTTGTGACAATGTTCTTTAAAATTGTCAAAGTTTAATCATTATTTTCAAATAATTATAATCATAAATTAAAAATTAAAAAATCCTCTACCCAGCTCAAGGTCGAAGTTATCAATTAATTTGTCATCAAATGAATATACTGGCGCGCGTGAAGCACTTCATCGGGTATTCATACGCCAAAAATGCCTTACATCATTTAGAAAAAGAGCTGATACTCTTACACAGCTCGACAGATATAAACCAAACATAACTACGAACCACCGCAAGGAAACTGGCTTTCAAACGAAAACAAACCGCATTGAAATCGGTCAATCCGTTTGAGAGCTACGATGCCACAGACAGACACATATACACATAGACAGACAGACAGACATCGACGTCAAACTTATAACACCCATTTTTGCGTCGGGGGTTAAAAATAGCCTCAAAAGAAAATGAAACATGAAGCACAACGAGTAGCGCCATCTATTGTTTAAAAATACACTCAATTATAAGTGCTTGTACAACGAGCTGTTTAATATATAAATATCAGCAGTAGTATATCATTTTTTTATTTTAAAAAAATAAATATTATCTTAGGGTATGTGCTCATAATTAATGGGAGTGTACAGTGATAACTGCCAATTTATATTCAAGATCGTAGAGCAGATTCTGGATTATGCTTACACTTAAAATCGGATATCGTTGTTAAAATTTTTAAGCCAAGTTGTCTTTATAAATTTGATTGGGTCTTCTATTTAGAAAAAAGATCATCGTAGAGGTAAAGGTAGAGGGAAAACCCTCTTCTGAGAGGAATTATGAGCTCAGCAGTGGAACGTTATGGGTTGTTGATGATGATGTTGTAGAGGTAATAACACTATTCTACTGTTACCTGAACACCACTTTCCGGAACATATTTTCAATACAAAAAAGATCATGATGACGATAATCAGTCTAACAAAGCTATATAGCTATAATCTATTATGAAGATTAATATCATAAATGGTAAGTAAAAGTAAAGTGCTTTAAAAACCCGACATTTATCGCACACATCTATCATTGTTACTCATACAATGGTTGAAAGAAAGTAAATTATTGGCCGACGTTTCAAATCTTTGATAGGTTAAGACAGATATCCGATTGAATTATATGGCATACTGAAGCGCAAATTAACGTTACTTTTATTTAAGTTATTCAGTAATAATCTGTCCTTTCTAATTCCGTTCTAATTTCTTAATTCAATCTGTCCTTCTCTGGAATGCTCTTCTCAAGGAAATCAGAAAAGCGCCCAGTCGTGACTTATTCAAGGCCAAAGTGCGAGCTCTCCTCATCCAAGACTTAGCAGAATCATCACAAATTTGATACTATTTTAGTATGTGTGCATATATGCTTTATGTATGCATGTGTTTTTGTATGTATGCTTAGATATATCGTATTACTTAATTTATAGTTCTTTAGTTACTAATTTTAAAGTCGACAACACCTTATCCTGATGCACTGAAATTGATAAGCCGAGTATGTAAATTGGAGGACAATGATAAGCCATTATTTTAAACCAAAGGTGATAAAGTTTTAAGAGATAACAGTGATGACAATTTTACTAGTAGTACTAGTAATCATGTTAAAAGTGGTGGCCTGGATTGAAGACAGTTTTGTGTTTTGTAAACGCAACATTGTCGTAGATATGGAAATAAAAAATAATAGTACTGAAGAATATAAAAAAAGTTTTAGGAAAAAAAGTTAAACGTACGAGTGATGTTTAATGGGCTCGATTAATACAAGTCACCATCTGCAAACACCAAAGAGCTGACAGTCCTAGGAAGTTTCTATATGAATATGAAAATAAATTCACATTATGACATTAACACTAACTCATATATACAAATATATCACATTTTTCTGTACAGCGAGAGTGGCGTAAGGATTCGTAATCGTATAAAGTTACATTACATTATTTACTTTTGAAACAAATGTTGTTTATTTTTTAAACCTAAAGTTAATGTAGATGACGTCATACATTATTACTACTTTTGCTTTGCACGTTAATGGAAGTGTCCTAGCAATATTTATTAACAACCGTTGAGTAGCATTTCATGCATGAACTCCTGGTATAACGATGATGAATTTGTGTTGTAAAAGTGATCTAAACACTTTCTATTACAATGGTAACAAAAAATATTCTATTTACTAGCTAGAAAAGGAAACAATATTTTGTATTTATTTTTTGTATCTGTATTTCGTAGTATAAAAATTACAATAAGATTTTTACAGTTATTACAAATACTGTTTACATTGTAGGTATTTTTTTTTATTAAAAAAAATGCGAATAAATACAAACTTCTATAATAATATATTGGTAACCATTTAAAATAAATATTTGTGTTACATTTTTTAGCCCATCGTTCAGTAGTTTACACTGTAAGGATGGAATTCAAAACTTTGCAAAACATGTGCAATCAAAATAACTTAGTTATAACTCTAACGGCACATAGAAAATAAAAGTCATAAATTAATGGATCGAAGTTACTATCACAGTCTGGTACTGGTTACACATATCACATAATAAATAAAGCGCCATCTATCGGTCAGTTTTAAAAATATCAATCAACGCTATCTAGTGGTGCAAGTTATAACCAAGATAGCCGTGAGGTTTGTAGTATGGTTGAGGATGTTTAGCTACTCCGATGCGCTTGACCACGGGATGGAAACCATATTTGTCAGCAGTGTATTCTACAATTCGCGTGGTGCCATCTGGTTCAAGAAGGGAGTATGCACCTGGAAAAGTATTCAGTTAATTAATTGAAATAATTATGTTTGATGGCATAAAAATACATATATACGTATATTCCAAATGTGATATTTCCTTAAGTATCATATCAATTTCTGTAAAGAAAAAACATACACTTAAATGTTTGATCAACTTGAATACTTAAAATGTTTCATTGAAATAATGTACATAAATTTTCGTGTTTGGTTTTTTGCGTGCTATATTTCTTAACTTTTTTAAAAGTGACATTACGCATGACAGTCTTATGCATTTGATTTAGTAAAATAAACGTGCGCTAGATGGTGTCATTTGTTTTATCTATACAAATAAATAAAACTAGAGTGTCTGTTTGTAATACTAAAATAATAGCTTTTTAATAAATGTATATGTATGTATACACGGTACAGGTTACAACACAACATTTATTTTTTATTTTTGTCAGTTTGTCTATTTGTTGCGGGTAATCTCTGGAACGGCTTGACCGATTTTGAAAGGACTTTCCCTGGCAGATAGCTGATGATCTGAGGAGTAACTTAGACTACTTTTTTTAGACTAACTTCGTCTCGCGGTGTTACCCGCGCTACAATGATAACCACAACGGACACCGCGGGGTTCATCTAGTTTAGAATAATAACCATCAATTTAATTGATTCAAAATTACGTTCTGCTCTTTGTACCTACCCAAAACTGACAAAGCCTGTATTTGGATAGTATACAACAATATAACTCTCGTAACATCTTACAACGATTCCTATCAATGAGGTAGAGTAAAACGCAGATAACAAAGCAACGTATAGCTATATAATATTACTGTGTACACACTAATTTTTCAAGTAAAAAGTCTTAGATAAATAGTCACCTTTAACAACATCTCCATCTCGGGTTTCCCATTGAGACTTGTGGTCACCAGTATGCGGGTCGGAGACTGCATAGTTGAAATCGTATTTTGGGTAGGACTGAAACATACAACATTCTAACCATAAATTTAATTAAACAGTTAAAATATTATTAAAGATCTTAAACAGAATTCTAGTACAGTAATTTTTGTATAATATAATAATGAAACTACTATATATGTCATAACTTTAATAGGACTGATTCTGAAATTACTGTTAAAAAAATCGTAGTACCATAAATTGGTAAAAAAGACATCAACGAGCTCGGTGTATTTTAAATTTTTGAAGTGAAAACTTCTTTAGCGGTGTTGTGCACTTTAGCAAAATTTATTTTGGGATCGGTCAAAAATGTCGAATTCGCGACAGCTTATGTCGCAACAGGACACGTGACCTAAGACGCCGTAAGACGGTGGTAATACGTTTATACTGTATAGCATTAACCTATATTTTTATAACATCACAATAAGCATTTTTTCACTTCTTTTTGCCACGCATTTTATTTAAAGACCAAAAAGGTTAATTTCAGGTAAGCTTAAATAACTGTTTGTTTTGAGTTTTCACTTCTAGCGGCAGTCCTCATGACAGCTTTGTGTTTTTTTAAGTGTCACTTGTATTAAACTTTCTACATCTAGTAAACTATGATAATCGATAGAGGAAATAGCTGTGGCCATTATTATTGACCGTGGTGAAAATGAAATTCCTATACCTAAATTGCCTTTAATAATGCAAAACTGTTAGATTTTTCCTAATTAATAAGTAATTCAAAACTCGATACATATTTTCCTAGTAATTAAAGACTACTACATTCTGAATTCAAGGTATAGTACTTCATTCAATCTATTTAGAATACGTCAAAATATTAATTTACACGTACTACGTTTTTAGAGCTTCTATCTATATGTAAATGAAGATTCTAAAAGCTTAGTAGTTCTTATCATGATTTCACGTTTTACAACCGTTCACCTTTTTTACCGAAAAATCAATAAGCAAATAGAAAAAACCTAATAATCTAGTAACGACCTTCCAAGCATTTCATACCGTCGGCCTTTCTATCACTTCATAGCTACAATTTTAGTTTCCCTGTCTCAAACTACGTAATGAATTCACTCCTACCCTCAAATCACAAACGACACACAATGCAAATGACACTGACGCAAACGTTATAACTATGGTAACGTCATGGTGTCTTACCGTTACGGTACTTACTTCTAACAATTTCAAAGAAATGAAGACCTTATCGTTTTTTAAATAAGGGTGAGAATTAAAATTTCTATATAATTAATATGTTTGGAAAAACAACACGATTTAAAATGCTCTATATGATATCTGGTTCTTATCGGACATCAAAGGAAACAGTAATTTATTTGAAATGGCTTAACAATTTTTTTTAATATGTTTAGCAAAAGTTCCTGATAACTAGTAATTAAATTGTTGATTTCATAACTGAGCGGGTGAATTACACACACAATTACATGCACACCTTTACCCATACATTTATTTTTTATGGTATAGAGGGCAAACGGGCAGACCTGATGGTAAGCTATTACCGCCGCCCATGGTCATCCGCAACACCAGAGGCGTCACAAGTGCGTTGCCGACATTTGGAGGAAGGGGAAAGGGATGTATGGAGGGGTTGGGGTATCGTCCGGTATCCTCACGCACTCGGTAAAATATAGCGCAAGCGCTGTTTCACACCGATTTTCTTTGAGGCCGTAGTATTACTCTGGTTGAGCCGGCCCATTCATGCCAAAGCGTGGCTTTCCCACAAAACGTGATCTCAGATTTAGATAACTGGTCAAAAATATTGCGGTTTTAAGAATACTTACATTATATCCACTTCCCTTAATATAACCGTGGTTATATTCACCCTGGTCTATGTAGTTCCCGTAAACTCCAGGCCCTGAAAGGTCTACTCCGTGTCCAGTGTGACCTATCAGTCCTACTCCGTGTCCAGTGCTAACTGACAATGGTACTCCGTGTCCACTGTACCCTGACAAACCAACATTCTGCCCGCTATACTCTGTCAATACTGACTGGGTTCCTTTGTAACCGCTGTGAATGTAGGCTGCCTGAACAACACCACAAAATGTGGCTAATGCAAGTACCTGGAAAAAAAAATCGTGTTATTTTCGAATAAAAGAAGAAAAAAATGCTTTGAGGACTGCCGATAGAAGTGAAAATTGAGTACTCATATGAATATATATTATTATTTACTTAAAGTAATCTTAAACCATCATAATGTAAACTATTGTTTATGTTTGCACTATGTTTAATATGATTATTTATCCAGAATTTTTTTGTATCCGTTTCATCCAAAAAAAGCACTGTCCACGAATAATGGCGAAGTAATATTCAGTAGAGCAAAGTCGCGATCAAAAGTTACTCTCTTATATAACCTGCTAACCTTGTTAAAAAAAAATCATAATTATAAGATATTAGTAGTAGTAGTATTAGTAATATGATTATTTCTAATGGTAACAATACTGACTGGACTGACCGACAGTACAATAGAATGTAAGGAAAATTCGCATCAATTATGATTGTACTCGTAATATGCAAGGTCGGTGTTTCATGGGTCAACTCAAGTCACTGTCTTTAGTATGAATGCATAATCCTTTCTAATCTACAACTGTACTAAGATATTGCTAGATAAATAGTTAGCAATATGAAACCAAAATTGTAGCAAGTGGGTTGGTGGATGGTAGGATTACAATAAGCACACCACATACCAAGTACCCTGCATTTATTCTACCGTCACAACCCTCTTTGTGTAGTAAAAAACATAGATAAACTGATCGTTTTAAAGTTATGTATTACTGTTAGGTAGTAGAGTCATGCTGATTTCAGCAATACTACCCTCGCACGGTAAATCAACGTAATGTGACAACATGTCGTGTTTCGTTGTTGAGTGCGACCGGAGGCCCAATGATGCAGAAGCATCACTAGGCCACCATGGTGTGGGTCACCATGCTGCATTGTCTGCATTCACAATGAGTATGGTGACCACTAGTCTTGGATTCTGCTTATGCTTTCCATCAGGCAGAGTAGAGTCATTTTGGCAAGGCCATACATAAAAAAATGTAAACGGAATCAGGTGAAATTATTAGTTATACTCCTCATCTATCCGTATAAACGACATTTTTTTTCTTAATGGTGTTTCCTGCCTACACTTGAAAACAATCCCAATTCTTCTATCTATGATTACCAAAGAAAGTACGAGTTGCCGTCATTATATTTCATGAGTAGTCACATTTTTTTTTTTTTTTTTTTTTTTTATTTGAATAGGGGGCAAACGAGCAGGCGTATCACCTGATGGTAAGTGATTACCGCCCCCCATGGACACCCGCAACACCAGAGGCGTCACAGGTGCGTTGCCGGCCTTATAGCACAAATATAATTAGTATGATATATATTAGTAGGAATTTATATCTAAAATACTCATGTATGATGATAGAATGTGTCTGTTTCACTTCAGCCATGAAAAGTTCTTTACCTTACTACTACTACCTAAGTTAGTAAGAAACTTTTTAAGAACACATGAACTTCAGAGTCAAAATTAGTTCTGTAGAAAATCAAAGGCTAAGAGAATTGTACACTTGAATCTGATCAGTAAAGCAAGCTTTTCAGATTTGAAAGCTTAATATGAACAAAATGTAATTCAGGATTTTCGGGGACCAATGCTATCAGTTAGATATCACGCCTCTGTATACTACTGACATATGCAATATCGATTCCTAGTCAGAACAATATACCTTTGTATGACAAACAATATACTAATGATAGAACAATGCGAGTGGGTGTTGCTTATGTCCATGAGGTCTATTTAAGCAGTCTCTGTAAACTAGAGAACGTTCCCGTTGCAGTGTAATACTGGCTGTAGCGAACTGTGGATTTTCTAGATTGAAATTGCATAATGTAATATTATAAATATACATTTTTACGTATAGTAGCTGAACCGGCGAACTTCGTTCCACCTAAATGTCAATGAAAATGCAGATGTTTAGACTGACGTTTTTTTAACGATAATTATTTAATTGATGACTATCATATTTTTAATACGTTTTATCCTATTTTGGACGAAGACAAATCCAAAAACATAAAAAATTGATCGAAGCGTTCTTGAGTTGTAAATTGTGTGACAATATGTAGAATAAAATATATAGGATATATAGAAATAAACTAAACGGTATTTATATTAGCGCATGGAAAACATTTTTATTTTTCAATTTTTTCATGTTTTGTACTTGTATATAATACCTATAAAGATTATTTGTTGAAAATCATTTTAAAAAGATTGACGTGATTAAAGGAATGGTATGTATTTTAAAATGATACTTTTTGATTGAATGATAAATTAGTATGATACATTTTAGAAGTAAATAATTAATTTTAGCCGCAACTTCCGCATTAGAAATATATGTCCTGGGTTAAAAGGGACTTTACAAACACACATGAAATTGACACAAAGAACACCCAGACTCAAAACAACAATTTTTGGATCACACAAAGTGTTGTCGCGTGTAAGATTTGAATACAATACTATACACTACACTATACAATATAATACAATACAATATAATACTTGACGCTGTTGAAAGTGGCGCGGCTCACCGCTCAAACTATTAGGCCAACTCTGTAGTAAAAAGAAAGAAAAGCCCTACGTTTTAGTAATAGACTTATATGTTACTTCAATCGTCATTTGTCATGGTGACATGATGCGAAGAATATCAAATCTATATTACGTACTTCTATAAAAATCCTATTTAGTTCCACGTAATACGTTACGTATTCTGTCACTGTAATGACGATGTTTCCTATTGTGTTACGTGTCGTTTATACGACTTCAATACTGATCACCCAACCGAATCATACAGACATATATTTCAAAGCTTAATAATGTAATTGAATTGAATAACAAATATAGGTATCTGGGATGATAATGTATTTTATTTTATGAGAAAGTTAGCAGTTTTTTCTAGAAAATGGGTGACTGAGGCCGATATTTTTGTTATGATAAATTTTCAAAAATTAATCCTAGCTAGTTCGACTTATCGCCCCATAAAGCCTATACCGATTTTCATGAAAATCGTAAGAGCCGATTCTGAGTTTCAGATTGTTTAATACAAAAGAACAGGTCGTTTAAAGGTATTAAATGGATTTAAATAAAAATAAAAACAATCACGAAAATATGTTGTAATACCGATAGAACATCATTTTATATAGAATTTAATCTTAACCGTGTCTCGGTCATTTATCTGTTCAAATACAAATAAATTAAATTGGAGTGTCTGTTTGTAATATTAAAATAACCGCTTTTTACTAAATTCATATGTATGTATACACGGTACATATGACAAAAATGTAGTTAAAAAAAATGTTGTCTGTCTGTCTGTCTATCTGTCTGTCTGTTTGTTCCAAGTAATCTCTGGAACGGCTGGACCGATTTTCACGGGACTTTCACTGGCAGGTAGCTGATGATCCAGGGAGTAACTTAGGCTACTTTTTTTGGACTAACTTTGTCCCGCGGCGTTACTCGCGGTACAACAATAACCGCGGGTAACACCGCGGGATTCAGCTAGTATTTTAATAATATTGAAGAACCGATATAAATAATTTCTAAAGTGGCAATAACATCACGATTTTGTAAGTTATTCATATTTTGAAATTGTATGTTTAAAAGATAAAACCTAACACGTGATATGAATAATATAAAGTACTGTACCAAATATTTAACAACGAAGTTTTGTTTTGATTAAATCAATCACAGCACCCCTACGATTGCATAAAATTGAGTTCGAAAAGGACCATTGAATGTTTTTTGCAGTTATGTTTTTTTGTTCCCAAGTGCCAACATACATACATTTTTAAACTATTATCTGCTTTTGCAAAATTATTTAAATTTTTACCTGTATACGTATACACAATATAGGATCTAAAATTATTAAAACTATAACACGAATACAACTTCATATATTTCAGAGACAGATTTTTTAAAGATTGTGTCTAAATTATATTTTTCATTTAAAAGTATGTGTAAGGTATATATAAGTAGTATCGTTTTGTAATTCAAATATTATACTTCTTAGCTTAGAATATATTCGTAAAAAGAGTATCTTCCATTTAATATTTATGGTGTTGTGATTGTTGGAAATCAATTGTATATTTTAGTAAATTGAATCACCTATATTAAGTGCAAATTCAATTGAAAAATAATTAAGATTAATTTTCTAAAATGTTTACCAAACATTTAAATTCATTTGTTGAGTAACTATTGACCGGCTTTGGTATTATTGGTAAAAACAGTAAGATTTTTTTCAAATTTTACGGTTAGATTGTGTCAAATGTATAGTGCATGACTATTTCAGACTAGACAAATGATATACACGCTATGAATTTTTTTTCTCGACTTTAAATTTTTTCCCTTTTTTCATTTGTTTCAGTTAACTTGACAATTAAGCTTTAGAGTTCTCAAACACACAATCACTACACTTACTTGTAAGTTACGCATTTTCACTAGCAAATAAGGTCACTTTCGTCCTCTTCGAAGCCGACAGGAGTTGAACTGACACTGATGCAGGTCTAAACAGACCTCTGTATTTATAAGCAACCGTATGTTGCATCAGCGCCGGTTATACCTAAAAGTACCATAATGCGCGAGTATCATTTAGCTTCGCATCTTTTCCATATATGAATGATAACATAGCTAGTATTTATGGAGAATAGGATCATAATCGTTACTTTTTTCATTTAAATAAATTTTATACTAATATAATCCTCTTCGAAACCACATTCATAGCCTCGCCTATTTGTGACAGCCGAGAATTAAACTTGAATTCTTAGTGACAGAAATCAATGACTAGTAACCACCTCTTATTATTTAGTTAATTAGATTTTACACGACTACAGCGGTTCCCTAAATTTAACATTAACAAATTTCTGATTTATAGGGAAAAAAATATTTCATGAATGTATTTAGATTATAAAGAATATATAGTTATGGCAAAAACATTTTTTTATTTTATAAATGGCTAATTTAAAAGTTTATTACAATAATAAATATAAAAGTTTAGTACTTTAACGCATTTCGGTGTTTCTATTCTTTGAAGAAGTTTTATCATAGATACAGTCAAATTAAAAGTATTCTTCAAATTCCCGTGTCTTGAGTTTTTGATGTTGGATCTAAGTCGTAATCTTACCTGTTAATTACCTATTTTACCATCTCATCTTACGGTAGAAGGAAGTGTGTTTAGCTCTACTGTTATCAAAATGAAAGTGCATACTAATATTGGTTTATATTTCTATTACTCTTTATTTTCAAAATGTTTCATTGTATAAAAAATCGTAGGCTATAATTATTTGTGCTCCTATAAATTCTATAAGGGGTTATATTAAGAACTAATTGAACCCCGCGGTGTTACCCGCGGTTATTGTTGTACCACGAGTAACGCCGCGGGACAAAGTTAGTCTACAAAAGTAGCCTAAATTACTCCCTGGATCATCAGCTACCTGCCAGTGAAAGTTCCGTCAAAATCGGTACAGCCGTTCCAGAGATTACCCAGAACAAATAGACATACAGACAGACAGACAGACAAAAATTCTTTTAACCACTTTTTTGGTATATGTACCGTGTATACATACATATGCATTCATTAAAAAACGGTTATTTTAATATTACAAACACACATTCCAATTTTATTAATTTGTATAGATTTTCGATGATGATGAAATAAATAAACTATATTTTATTATAATTTGAACTAAATAGTTTGATATTTGAAAATAATTGTTAAGTTGATATTAAATAAATAATTGCTAAAAACTCGATTAAGATAATGGAGTATCATAGATTGAATTTTGTATAATAATATTATTAAATAAGTACATATATCAGTGCAATGATAAATTTGCTGCTAGTTTTCTGTAAACTTAAATGAGACTGTGATTATTTTCAAATATATTTTAAAAGTACACAGTTGATATCCCATAATACGTATGGATAGCTAGAATTATTCTTATCGCTTAATTAATTTTCTTTATTTGTCTTTATAACCCACTTCAAAAAAGGAGGAGGTTATCAATTAGACTTCATTTTTTATGTTTGTTACCTCACCACTTTACTGGGAGAACCGATTTTGATGATTCTTTTTTTATTTGATGGCTAGTGCTTCCCGTGTGGTCCCATTTCAATTAGGTCTAGTTCTTGAAGTCGTTTTTTTTTTTGCAAAAAATTATGATCATTTTTGATTATTTTTGGATTAGTATTAGGCAGACGGGACCCACATAACAAGTCAGCTTAATATTTTTATAATGGTATAATAATATATTGAAACAATCTAAACGATATTAGGAACTGGGCCGGAAAATAGAGACAATTTCTGATTAATATTTTAGGAAGGAAACAGTTTTTCTGTCTGCAGTACTTTTCTTCTTAGTTTTTTTGTAAATCTCATTCTAACCCTTACTACAAGTGAGTGTGCTGCAAGGCAACGCACTTGCGACGCCTCTGATGTTTGCATGGGTCCATAGGCGGCGGTAATCGCTTACCATCAGGCGTAACGTCTGCTCGTTTGCCCGCCGATTCCATAAAAAAATCTTCAAGTGGCCTCAAATCAGCAAGTGATATATAAGCATTTTATTCTAAATTTAAGATGAAAATACCGTACCTATTCACAAAATAATTTCAAATAGGTAAAGGTTCTTCACTAACGCGGTTTTTTAAATAGCCCTTGTTTTTAATATGCAACCTCTTACTTCAAGGCTGTGAAATTCTCCACTTGCTAATTAGCCAATGTATGTTGCGAACTTGCGACTGTATAGCACCAAAATGTAGATGTAGACTTCTTACATTTATGTTACTAAAAATCGTGTAGTACTTAGTATTTCCATATCATCCGTAGGTATTTTCAGTGACGTTAAGTAGGAAAGACATCCCATAAAAAGAATAAGCCGACTTTTCTTTTCAGACACACAATGGAAACTAGTCAATAACTAAGCAGAGTTTATACGATTGGTATGAAACAATTAGTATAAATATATGTATACTTTCTTTTGCAAAAGTATATACATTATACATAGAAGACACTCCGAAACAAATATTAGCAGATCATACAAACATTGGGTCCGACCCGGGAATCGTGCTCGAGACCTCCAGCATAGCAGTCTATACGACTGCTGTGCTACCACTGAGGGAACGAAGCAGTTTAAATAGGGTTATTTGAAGTTTTATTCAGGAGTCTGAACATTTTAATAATAGAAGAATGCCAATGTAGATTTTCATATTTATTTCATAGATCTCTCGATAACATTTTGTTCTGGATACTCTTTACATTTCCATCTAAATGTTACGTAAACTTAATTATAATAATTTCAGGTTTAAGTTTGGAAATTCATTTATAAAAGGTGAAGACAATTAATAATATAAACAAATTCTTCTTTATATTAATAACTGGCTGCGTCACCCGCGGTTTTCATTGCTTTTGAATCAGATATTGTTTACTATTTATTAGAATTTAATTTTGTTTTATAGTAATCCTAATTATTTTTCTAAACTTTAAGAAGCCACAGTACTCCTTATAACATCAGCTATATATCCAGTAAAAGTGCTGTAAAATCAGTCCAGCCATTCCAAAGATTAGCAGAAATAAACAAACAGACAAAGAAAAATTTTAAGAATGAATTTTGTGATGTCAGTACCATTTACACTTTAATATGCATTTATTGAAAAGCTGATAATTTGAAGTGATAAACAGACACTTAATTTTTTTTTGCTTATATGGATTCAGATGTTTCTATAGATTGTAAATTGCGGTACAAAAAAGGAAAATCATTATATGTTTTTTAAACGGAAACGCCAATATAGGTAAACTGATTTAGTTGTAATTTTTGCAACAAGACAATCGGTTCAAATTGTATCCTTTTAAAATCTATCAGAACTATAGATATGCAAATAAATTCAATTAATTATAAATTAATTTTGGCATTTGTCTCTATGTCTGAAGGCTAAGTCGAGGTGAATATTGATACATTCTAGATTTACAGAAGTAATCATTAGTTCCCTAAAAGTAATATTTAATATACGTTTGCATTAGAATACTTATAAGTATAATACGTACCTCCCGCCTAACGTTGCGTACGTACATTCATCATTTTCGAAATACCACAGCCGCAAACACACGTTACAGGCACATTGTTACGTGCTTCAACTATCGAACAAATTGATCTACACACAGTTTATTTAGTGCGCTGTTTATTGCTTGTAGCATACAATTATTATATTATTTATTATATTTATATATTATTATATTAATACAATTAAACTGCACTCAGTACTCATTGTATCGAGATCAACTATTTGTATTAATATTCAATGAAGAAACAATGATACACCAAAAGATTCGTTAGAAATAACTCTAAACTTAAAGTTTTGCCTCGCTATTTGTATTTCTCATTTAGTACGTACATTTACAGTCGATCGCGGTCAATTATATATACAGTTATGTTTTTATTCTTAAAAACTTTCTGTAACATAAACATATGATACAATAAAACAAAGTAAAAATTTTGGCTTATAAGTGTATATTCCAAAACTAATAAGGACATAAACGCTCCACAAAAATAAGGTCCTACTAATATTATAAATGCGAAAGTTTGTAAGTTTGGATGGATGGATGTTTGTTACTCTTTCACGCAAAAACTACAGAACGGATTTGAATGAAACTTTACAGTAATATAGTTTATACATCAGAATAATATATAGGCTACTTTTGCCGCGATAACCGACACATACGCTGGCGGAGCTGCGGGCAGCAACCACTGTACCTATAAAAGTTGAATACATTTGTACTGTAGAGCAATTTTTCCGTATGCAAAATTAGTAAATAAAATAATTTCAGTCATAAAAAATGTCTTGGCTGTGATGAATTAAGAATACAAAGTGTATATACTAATATTGTAAAGAGGTAAAGTTTGCGAGTTTGTGAGGTTATAAGAGGTAATCTCTGGATGTACAAAATAGATTTTGAAATTAATTTTGCCACTAGAAAGCCCCATTATTTCTAAGTGTCATAAACATAACATATTTCTAAGGCTATAAATAAACCCGAAAAGTATGGAATTTTGTAATTTTCAAGTTATAATTGCCTGCAGTTACGCGCAATAGCTAGTATATTCTAAGTCTCTCTTGTACAATTGAATTTACAAGCATTTTTTAACTTCTAATTTACATATTTTTGTTGAAACCATATGGCGTTTGTAAGGATGTATAAATTAATCAAACTAGATTAACATCCTCAACTACTTAGTCACATCCTGGACAACTAATATCTACATTTTCATTCACAAACGTCATTCAAAAAAAAATGTAGTCAGGAAATTTGTATCCTTTTTTTTATTTAACGTTCTTGTCGACGAGATTAAAATTAGATGACAATGAAACTTAATATTGTTTTTAGAATTTTAGAAATAATTACTTTTTTTTTGGAATAGGGGTAAAGGGCGTCACAAGTGCGTTGCCGGCCTTTGAGGGATGGTGGAGGGATGGGGGAAGGATTGGAGTATGGGCCTCCGGTATCCTCACTCACTCGGTGAAACTCAGTTTTCTGTGAGGCCGTGGTATTACTCCGGTCGAGCCCGCCCGTTCATGTCGAAGCGTGGCTCTCCCACGAAATGTACATTGAAAATGGATGAAGCTCAATGCTTGCATGTGCAAGTATAAAAAGCCGCTTCTGGAGCAGGATGCTCGCTAATGGAGTCTAATACACCAGTAAATTGTGTGCAAGTTAATCGAGTGCAGTAAATTGAGTGCAAGGAATTCCTGTAACCGTCGATTTCAGTTCTTGTTCACGTAAATGAACAGCGAAACAAGTCAGATAGGCAGTTAATAATCCGATTTTGATGGTTTTTTTTTATATTCAGGTGCTTGTAAATAACAATAAGCGTAGACACAAAAAGTAATTATTACTTTTACTTTTTAGATCATTTATATTTTAAACTATTTTATTTAAAGTTGGTTTCTTTTTTGTTAGATTTTGTTTATTGTGTTATAAAGTGCGAAGGAGCCCCTCGGAATAAATGATTGCATTCGTAACAATAAGAGTAAAACATCCAAAATAGTGAACATAATTCTTCTTTCCTTATTTCCAAGCTCATTGCATAGTTCTAATAATTTAGAATGATGCCTTTAATATAACTAGTGGTCAGCCAGTAGTCAAAATTCAACAATAACTCATTGATTTATTTATTTTTAGTTTTCTGCACTCATTCTCCATATAACTTTTAACCGTGCCAAGTTTCATACTCCTTTGCTGGCATAATTTTTGTTTTAACAAATTTTTATTCATGTAGTAACATAAATAGATATCCCTACACCATATCAAGGTAGCAATGATTCTTTATGATAACCGAGAATGTCCGTAGGATATATAAAACTTTATTAGATTTCTGTGATATATTATTTATATATACACATAAATTTATAGATAGCCCATTAACTTTGTATCTTGAGAATCTCACGATTTCTGACGATCTAACCCTTTCAAGGTTTAAACTGTATTCATCTAAAAGTCATGAGATGATGATAGTCCTGTCAATAGCCCTATTTTATTAAGTAAATTTACTCAATTTGCCAATGGTGGCAAAGTGGTGTAAACAGTTTCCACGGTGTTTCCTATTGCGCTGAGTATGTGTGTGGTGTGTGTTCAAATCCTATATGAGACAATACTCTGTGTAATAAATAAAATCCTTATTCAGATTTCAAGTTCCTTATGTACATTTTATATATCTTTGTAAAGTTCACCACGGGATTATATCAGGATATGGGATTTAATCCTAATGCGAAAATTTACTTTCTAGAGGGAAAAATATGTTATAGTTAGTTTTTGATAACACGAGTATACATAGAACTATACAAATAAATAAAATTGGAGTGTCTTTGTAATATTAAAATAACCGCTTTTTACTAAATGCATATGTATGTCTACACGGTACATATACCAAAAATGTAGTTTAAAAATGTTTTGTCTGTCTGTCTGTCTGTCTGTCTGTTTGTTCCGGGTAAACTCTGGAACGGCTGGACGGATTTTGACGGGACTTTCACTGGCAGGTAGCTGATGATCCGGGGAGTAACTTAGGCTATATTTTTAGACTAAATTTGTCCCGCGGCGTTACTCGCGGTACGACAATAACCGCGGGTAACACCGCGGGGTTCAGCTAGTTTTACATAAAAATTGTCTACACCGATCGATTTAAGATTTAAAACGCTACTAGTTTACTTCGTCATGGTTATAGATTATTGGCATAGTAATTGTTAAATGGCAACGTGCACCTTAAACTCCGTTCCTACAATTCAACATACAGATATTGATGACAGTCCCATGTGGCCATGTGTCGCTAAGTAGATTTCAGACTGCAATCGAAATTTAAAAAAAAAATTAAGGTGTATCTTAATAATAGATGATTATTATAAAGAACCAATTACAATTAAATTACAAAATAACTGCAGTGGAAGCAGCATCAAAATTTAATTCATAGCTTTAATTAATGAAATAAATATATTAGTCTCTAAACAGGATTTATATCGATATTAGCATAAAGTATATGTATAGGATAGATAAGTTTAGTCAATGCCTGGAAGGAACATTTATAGTCTGACTCAGATTAGTTTTTATAATTGCTATAAATCTATTGAGTGGAGACCTAATTAGCAATATGAAACAACAACAATTTTTTATATAACATTTGGGTTTTGATTAATTACTGTAATCGCCTTTATTTTTAAAGGGAGTTCTAAAGAAAATATAAGAAATCAGAAGAAGAAACCAACCAATTTCGACTCAACCTACTGACTTTCAGAGCTATGTTGGCCACCATGCTTCTCGGGCGGATTATTTCATTATACTTTTACTTCCCAATCTAAAATCTCTAAAAACTTATTCGGGAAACTACGCCCCATGTTTAATATTACACATATGTCTTATAAGGAAATATAATATTTTATTACTAAATTCTCACACTACGCAAGTAATTTAAATGTCACAAGACTATAAAGGACTATCATTAACGAACAAAAAAAAAAACACTATGACTGACTCAGATCACTCGTGAATCATATAAACAATTATTGCATAAGGAAATCAAACCACATCAAAAGCAGCTGGTGCTTGACGAGCTCACTTTAATAAGTTCCATCAATATGTATATATAATTAAATATCATTGTACCAATACTAAATATTTTTTTAATAATATTTATATGTCTGAAACATAACGAAGCCGTCAATGGAAGTATATCTGGCAAATATTCTATTTACATAGGAAGATAACTCAAAATTTTTATTGCAAATTAATACTGAAACAAAATAATATAATTTAAATATAATGATTCATATATTGTTTTAAACTTTCATGGTCAGTAACATTAAAATGGGAATCTGCGGGATTGCTACCATGTGGTTTACTTTTATTACGATTGTCCCCGGGGACAATCGTAATAAAAGACTACGAAAGAGGGTAGACCGATATGTCTGCCAATAACAGCCCACCCGCAAGATCTTCAGTTACTCCGTGATCATGGCACTTGCAACAGCGCCGAAATATCGGATACTCATAAACAAAAAGGTACATGGTAGCAATCCCGCAGATTCCCATTTTAATAATAATGATTCATATAAAGACAAGTTTCAAGTTTATATTCAAGCGAGGTAATTTCAAAGAAGAAATAAAAGTCCACTAAAAACTTTAAATAAAGTAAGAAAATTAATAGACCTAAGCTTAATAACAGTGTTGATCTCGTTAATCAAAATGAATGAAAGTTCTCACCTTTGTCAATTAACAATCGAGAATTTAGAACTAAAATAGCTAATATGCGCTTGTATAATCAGGACACGGCAACGATTGCAGCAACTACAAAATTGCATCGATCCAAAAGTGCCCATTAGACGATGAAAAGAACAAAGCAAGCATCATTGCTAATCGATTATACAAATTAGTAGGTAATCGTTACATACTTATTTCGCACAATCGATTTATTGGAACAAGAGTGCAGAAAATAATAATAATAGGTTCATATAGGAGAAGTTACACGCTTTTTACCTTTTATGTGAAAATTTACTTTAAATTATACTGAGTTTTATGATCTCAATTACCTTCAAATAGGTCTAGAGATCGTGAATGCAATATCTAACATTCCTCGTAACATCTTTCTCACCGCAAATTCATAAATGTCAAACGTTGATATACATTGTTCAACACAGTTTAATTAATCTTCTTCTTCCAGTCCTTTATTATTCCCAACATTTGGGGTCGACTACTAGTTCAACCGATTTTACACACATAGTTTAATTAATACAATAAGATTTTTTTGAAGTTTACATATTTTAAATGTAGAACAAAATCTTCTTAAACGGTCCTCTTCGTACAAGATCACAAAGGTTTTTTTTTAAATATGTTGACTTAAGTAAATACGAGTAATTATGTTAAAACTGCTAAATAAAATTGTCACCAGTATCATCAACACCGTTTAATAGTTCACTGCTAGAGATCTACGCACAAATCGAGACACAACTCCTTAGACAGGAGACATGCTATATCATGCTGGCGAGAGTTAGAGCAAACTACTTAAGTTTGCTCTGTTTTTCACCTCTCAGGATAGCCATAGAATTAACACGGGAGAGGACACTTTTCATTCTTAATCTGCCTCTACATCTGTGTAAAAAATATACATAACATAAAAGCGTAGAACCTCAAACGGCGTTAGTATCAAAATATAATATTAGCTTTAGCAACTGATTGACACTTTATGCGACCAGAAAGCCGGCTTTTTTCTAGCACAGAGAATCAGCATTGCCATTCAACGTGGTAATACTGGAAGTCTTTTGGGAGGAAGTTTTTTGACGCTTGTATGTAAATATTGTTATTGATTTTTAATAAGGGTTATGTACATAACATAAATACATAAAACAATAATGACCTAGGATGGGTTATTTTACTATATGACACCAGAAGTTCCAGTTTGTAAACATAAATCAATTCAAAGTTTACAAAATGGAACTTGCCACCCAGGAATACTCAAGATTAGATTAAAGTTTAACTTGGGGCACTTTTTTAGAATCTTAAAATGATAAAATTGCCTAAACCGAAGAGAACATATACTAAAAAAATATATTTTGCTCAAACACGTGCTCCATCTAATCCCACAATCCGGTCGTAACTGGTGAATACCATCATCCTTGAATTTGAATGTTAAAAGGACGTATTTATTTTACTTAATTGTATAATTGTTAAAAACAGGAAAATAATTTGTCTCGGGAGATTAATTGACATAGGCAATTATATTTTTTATTATTTTAGGGAATGACTATAAACAATTTAAAGCTTCTTTATAGAGCTTTAGTATAGTTTTCCTTAATATGTATTCACATCTAAACATCTATACATCTATACTCTATACAACTAAATAAAATTGGAGTGTCTGTTTGTAATATTAAATAACCGCTTTTTACTAAATGCATGTGTATGTATACGCGATACATATGCCAAAAATGTAGTTAAATTTTTTTTTGTCTGTCTGTCTGTCGGTCTGTCTGTCTGTCTGTCTGTCTGTCTGTTTGTTCCGGGTAATCTCTGGAACGGCTGGACGGATTTTGACGGGACTTTCACGGGCAGATAGCTGATGATCCAGGGAGTAACTTAGGCTACTTTTTTTAGACTAACTTTGTCCCGCGGCGTTACTCGCGGTACAACAATAACTGCGGGTAACACCGCGGGGTTCAGCTAGTCTTCTATACAATCTATACGATTAAATAAAATTGAAGTGTCTATTTGTAATATTAAAACAACGTTTTTTTTTATTAAATGCGTTATGTATACACGATTCATATACCAAAACTAGCTGAACCCCAAGGTGTTACCCGCGATTATTGCAAACAGACAGACAGACATCATTTAAAAAAATGCTATTTTGGTTTATGCACCGTGTATACATACATATGCATTTAGTAACAAGCGGTTATTTTAATATTACAAACAGACACTCATATTTTATTTATTTCTATAGAAGATGAATAGATACATATAAATTTTTACAATTTTTGTTTGTCTGTCTGTTTGTTTGTTCCGGCTAATGTTTGGAACAGCTAGACTGATTTTGACGGGACTTTCACTGATAGGTAGCTGATGACATAAGTAGAAACTTCGGTTATTTTTTTAGACTAGCGTCGCCCTATGGCGTTACCTATGGTTATTGTCGTACCGCAGGTAGCATCGCGGGGTTCAGCTAGTCGAACATAAGATCTGCATTCTAAGGTCTAATCAATTTCTAGTTCAAACAATATTCAAACAATTTGTGGTTACCTACTGTGTTACGTGCAATGTGTTATTAGCACTATGAAACTGAAAGTAGGGCGTGACGGTCAGAGAGTTCACACGGCTGGACTAAAAACCTTGAAAGACGACAACCGGAATATGGTGCTGAGTCATTTCTTTTTAAAGAATTGGGTATGATTTTGGTACTGAGAGATGAAAACAACTGGCATTCGATGAATCTAGAAAAATCCTAAATAAAGTTTATATTTTTAAATAATCATAATATTATTGGTTTAATTATATTCTTTTTACTTTATTTTTTTTTATGATCATTTTTGGCGCAGTTTGTGTTGTTAAAAAATAAACCAAACTTAATTGAACTTCAAACATTTTATAATGTTGTTAAGTATTACTAAATTTACCTACTTACATAGGCGAGAAAATATAAAACAATATTCTTAGGGTCGCGGTCTATTCTTTTTTAGTATTTACTAGGTGACCCGGCGAACCTAATACCGCTTAGTAGTAATATTTTACTAATTTTCTTCTATACAAAAACTGTCCTGACAATGACAAACACATAGAAAAAGATTTATCCAATTTGGTGCAGTCGATCAGAAGTTATGCGTGTATACACATTTCGGTAATTCATTTTCATTTATATAGATTTTCATGAAAGCTTTAACAGTTCTGGTTAAGGTTTTACCAGAAATTAGTTCTGGTTTCATAAAAGATCTTTAGCATTTAAAAAAAAGATTAATCCAATTTGGTGCAGTCGATCGGAAGTTGTGCGCGCACTACAGTTTCAAATCAATTTCTAGTTTCATAAAAGATTTTAAATGCTTCATCACTTAGCTAAGTGTTTCTGTTTCAAACTCAAACTACACCTACTCGGGTCATGTGTGAATTATCAAATATTCGATACCGCTTCTTGAAAAGTTCTACTTTGTGAGTTTCATCTGACACTTCAACTTTCAAGCCGTAGTCCATGTAGTGTAATGTACCATAGTCCATAACACTTTAACAACGCGTGACTACGGCTTTTTAAACTTGTTTCATGCTTTCTCAGCATCTTTTTTTGTCATAGTTGGGTTTTAGGTTTTTCTTTTTTTTTAAATGGTTTTGTTGCTTCTATAATATTAAATTCTTTGCAAAGTATATTTTAAATAGGTACCATAGAAATATCACAATTATCGAATAAATACGGACAAAGTCATGAGAATATGCTAAAAATATATATAGTTTTGAAATGTACAAGTAACGTCCTGTCCAATGATACCAAACACAACATATTTATCTAAAATTTATTTTTTAATACAGTACTTATGTCAGCTAGAGGGCGCCACATTAGATTCAGTGACACGTCATATAGTCTACGACAGATGATCATGAGCTTCTAACGACACCTCATTTGTCCAGTTCTAATAAGTAGTTAAGAAGCTATGAGGGAACAAATGAACATATATACATACAAACATACATAACCTGTCAAAATCATAACCCTCCTTTGGCTTTGCCGTAGTCGAGTAAAAAACAGCCTTTATATTCAGTAACGTTCTCAAAAATGAAACAGCTGAATTTTATTAGATAAAAGTGTTTACTTTTCATCTAGTTAATGTAAAATTATAACGTTAAAATTTATTTACAAGAGACTAAAAAAACTATAGGGTTCTGACATATTTTTTGATCAGTCTTGATCATGTCTCGATACAGAAGTCTATGATATGGTAGTTTTAGTTTTAGTTGTCTATTAATTAAAACAACATATTAGATCGGTCAGAATTCGGCCCTTGGAATATCTGCCGCAACTACTTTAAATTGAACATAGTTCACTGTATACATATAAAGTAGTAAGTACATGGTACAACACATACAACATAGAACAGGCGAATTGCAAATAGCGCCATCTACCTATTTCTTTATATACTGCTTATAAATTTATAAATGTTAGTGAACGTTTGTACGAACGAGACCTCGAAAATCGCGTTGAAATCTACCGCGAATAAAGCCGGAAAGGCTTGCAAGTGTGTTAGCCATACAATGAAGTAATTGCTACTGCTACTACGAGATGGCGTTAACCCGTTTTATTTTAATTTTAATACAAGTTTTCTGCAATAAAGTACTGAACTAAAACACTGAAGTAAAAGAAATTAAATGGTGAAATAGTGCTTGCGCTGTGTTTTACCGATTGAGTGAGGATACCGGAGGCCTTTAACCCAAACCCCCTTCCCCTATCTCCCCTCCCCATCCCCCAAAGGCCTGGTAACGCACTTGTGACGCCTCTGGTGTTTGCAGGTGTCCATGGGCGGCAGTAATCGCTTACCATCAGGCGATGCGTCTGCTCGTCTGCCCACCTATTCCATAAAAAAAAAACTTGTAAAATTTTATTTTGATTAATTTGAAGTCGAAAAATGGGTTATTTTCATATGCGTGCATGTTTAACCGCTCATCAATCAAATCAACAGCTAACTGATAGACATACGCCTTAGAAACGAAGTTTTAGCCTACTTATACCACATTGTTCGGGCGGGTTGGGATTTTTTTTCAAGTTATACTTCTTTTGCAGTAATGTTGTCCTGCGTCGTTTGGTTCCATCGTTGCCTATTACGTCACCCAAGAAATGAATAGAATGGGAGTTCTAACGTGTCGTACCTATGTTATAATGAATTCGTCACCTCAAGGATGTAACATACTAGTTGTTGCCCTCGCCTCCGCCCGCGTGTATGTCGGTTATCGCGGCAAATAGTAGCCTATGTAATATTCAGATGTATAAGCCATAGTACTGTAAAGTTTCATCCAAATCCCTTAACTAGTTTTTGCGTGAAAGGATAACAAACGTTTATCCATACTTACAAACTTGCGCGATTATAATATTAGTAGGATAATCGCTTTTGTTCTTTTTTAATATTTAATTATTTTAGTGCTATATTTTTTTAAAGATTATAGTTTCACAGTTTATGCTATAATAGAGTTCACTCTACTCTAAGAGTTTTTAGTCAGACTAATGCGACTTCAATGAAACAATAAATTTTGTTCCAAAAACACCTATCTACTCATTTAATCTTCCTCTCACACTAGTTTTAAAAAAACACAAATCAAAACAAAAACATAAATTCTAAATCTTATTTAGGATTTATGTTCTTGAGTTTACGATTTAGAATATTACCAAAAAAACTTATATTACTCATTAAATCGAACTAGGTTTCTACATTCCAGTCCCGTACAGTTTCTTTCTATACAGAGCTGAAAATATATAGTCACCACTTTTGGTTAAATTAATCTTTTAAAGCGACTGTTTTAGTAGAACTGCAGCTTTTGGGAATGCGTCGGTTAATTTAACGATACAGATTAGGTCATTGGGTCACAGCTATCGTACTGTCTAATGTAAATTACAACATACATTAAATTTAATTCCGTAAATAAAATAGTAAATACAGTATCAGTGTTTTAATAAAAATAACTTTTTCATTATATAGCCACATACGTCGCAGACAAATATTTCATTTAGGCTACGGAGTCATCATCATCATCATCATCATATCAGCCGTAAGAAGTCCACTGCTGAACGTAGGCCTCCCCCATTGACTTCCATTGCGACCGGTCGGTACCGGCCTGCATCCAACGCGTCCCTGCGATCTTAACTAGGTCGTCCGTCCACCCTGCGGGAGGCCTTCCTACGCTGCGTTTACCGGCTACGGAGTATTTCAATAAAATTGTAAAATACAACGCTTCTTCTATTTGCCTTTACCTTTCTGACGAACTCTTTAAACTGGTTCCACCTTCTTTTATCCACTACACAACAACAAATGCTGGTCTTGAAAGTTACTATTTTGATAGTGAAAGACTGAGTGAAAGCTCTCGAACTAAACGGTTCGGCTCTTCCTTTCTGTGCAATTAGTCAAAACCTGGAATTCAATCTATCAATCCATGTGTTTCCTTTCCACTATGGTAAAAAATATCTCACTAGGTAGCTGTAGTCTCGGTCACCATGGTGCATTGTCTCCATTCGCTGAAGATGGTTACCATCACTGTTTCATTCTACTTCTGCTTTCCATTAGGTAGAGTAAAGGCATTTTTATGAAAAGAGTAATACGAAGGGTCGTTTTATTCTTAATAAAATAAGTTTAAAAAAAATACAGGTGAGATTACGAGAAACGAGTAGTGTTATTTAAAAAGTGTCCGAGAAAAGCAATTAATGTTGTCTTGTAAAATCTGCCTCATGAATTTTAATAAACCAGTTACATATTTGGCAAAAAGGATAGGCTCACAGGTTAAACAGGGAATACCTGTATAATGTTGAATAATATTGAAATTAATTTTAATATGCAAGAGTGTATTTATTAGGTACCAAAACGGTAAACGGTATATCAGTTCATCAAGGTAGGTAAATGAAATGTTACAACACTGTGTCTTAGGAATATTTTATAGACTAGTTAGTATATTACATTGGGTGGTACATTTGATGTTTATATATCTTCAAAATATAATATTATCTTCTCATAAACAAATTCAATCCTCTTTAACTTTTATTTTTGCAACAAAATCATCATCCATCTCCTCATGTTTCTTATAGACACGACATTATTTTATGTTCTTACAATACTATCTAATACTATCATCGTAAGTATAGATCGTACTAGAAGGTGACAGGCATACATTAAATTAAATGTAGTTACAGCTTTTAGTGGGTAAGTCAATAACAAGGTTGTATATAAATTGGCTCTTTGAGAATATGTAATAATATAATATAATAAACTAGTATAATGCATCACAAAAGATTTTTATTATTACCTCAGTCAATGAAGTAATAGGCATCCATCGATGCGTAAGATCAGCGATCATATACCTATATTTACTTTAATAATTTCTTTTTATTTCAAGAATAGTTTTTTTTTTATTTCATCACATTACTTAGAAAGTATACACAAGACTATTACACCATATAGTTTTTGAGTAACTAAACAATACTAATCAAAATATATTTAACAATAATAAATTAGTCAATAAAATACTATAAAGTACGACATCATCAAAAATAAACATAACCGGTGCGGTACAAGTAGATAAAAATGTCATGTCATAATTATGGCGCTTAAGTCAATAATTTTGTAAAATGATTGATCATTAAGACTGCCTGCATGTACTACATTTTCCATTCATTTTATCAGACTTGTCATCTAGAATAACCGCGACTGGCATTAATGAATTATCTCACGGCGCGATTTAGAAACAAGTAAACAAATTGCAACCATTTGTGAATTGCGACGTACCAACTGTACTCAAGGAACTGGGAGCAGTTACTATGACCTCTGCCACTGCGATCTATACGATGTGAACGATAAGATACCTGTATATCCTTCTAGGGAAATCTCTCCCCGCATTCTTATCTTCTTACCACATTCTAATTTCCAGTTTGCTAATCTTTTTTTGCATGACGAAATCGTCTAACCATTATAAATGTTAATATTTTTTATGTTGCTACATTTTCTTTCACAACGCCCCGTCTGCTTATCATACTTTTTCTCAATCTATCTTGTTTTATACCCTTGTGAACATAATTTGTAACTCTATTGTACATTTTTTTCACATTACATATCTTTTTACAATTTAGTTCTAATCAAATCTACTTATTAAATGAGTGTTAGAAATATTATTCTTTTTTAAGGTGGGAAATTTGAATATTCTGAAATGAAGTTAGACAATTATTTCAAGATTCAGACATATAGACAGACAGTGCATCTTGAAATACGTCTGAAATAATGTTAAACTTCAATTAAGAATTGTCCAATAGCTTTCTGCTCTACTTTTTAACAGTGTAAGTAAATCTGTATATATTACCTAACTTTATATATATTAAGTATCTGCTGTCTGTATACTGTGTATTGACAGCAAATACTTCGTTTATTAAATGGTTTATTATTTATACGCTTAAAGAAACATATTAGCTTAGAAAAAATCCACTTTGAATTATGTGTAAGGCAAAGGACACTGCTTAAGTTTTAGAATCACAATTTTGAAAATGTCCTTATGACTTTTCTTTTACTGTTATTTATATATGAATACCGAAATTATTTTTGATGCTTGAAATTAATACATAATGATTCAGAAAAAGTGAACTATAGTTAAGTTTTTGCAGTCAGTACGATTCAATACAGATACAAATTTGTATATGAGGGTGATAATGACACTACATGAATGATTGTGCTGTTAGTGTTAAATGTTCTATAATTTGCCGTTTAGAATGTTTTGAACTGAAAGTAGGTTACATGTTGATGAGTGCGATTTCACACTTACCTTGGAATTGAGAGAACCTTCGTCTTTACAGTATATTCAAGTGTTTATGTCGTCTTGTGATTTATAGGCGGTTTAAATTTATTACATATCTTTATGACGAAGGCTGAGTGTTAAAATAGCCTGAAGCTGGTATGTGATTATGCCAATAATCGCTATGACCTATGATCAAATGACGTATCGAATCGAACTAGTTTATGTACTTATACTACTTTATCTATATATATAAAAGAGGAAGGTGACTGACTGACTGACATACCCAGAGATCAACGCACAGACCAAACCACTGAATCTAGAATCCTGATATTTTGCATGTAAGTTCTTTATATAACGTAAGTGAGCACTAAGAAATGAATTTTGGAAATGACACCCCATAAGGGGGTAAATCAGAGGATGAAAGTCTGCGTGAGCAAAGCCGCGTGCAAAAGCTAGTATATCTATACTAGCACTAAAGTATACAATTGTCTAATTATCAGTACGCGGGAATGTACAGAAATGCTCTCTTAACTATTTTTCATTCAAATACTACGGCATAATATTAAGGTCTAAAGTATGAAATAGCCGATTTGTACAACAATTCGGGAAGTCCAGGTTCCAGTCACACCCCTCTCCTTCACCAATCTAAGGCATTGATCAAACAAAAAAATAAAATCGTTGATCCCGTGTTTTCATCCAGACAACTCAGTTTATGCTACGCCCAATGATTTTATTTTTTTGTCTGATCAATTTCTTAGTTAGATTGATGAAGGAGAGGGGTGTGATGACTGCAACCTTACCGAATTATTTTTTAGCTTCTAGTACGTACGTAATTCTTAATAAAACCATTTAAATTTAAAATATAATTATATATTGTTTGATTAGATTGATGGGAGGCCTTGGGTTCGATTCCCGGGTCGGACAGCTGTTAGGTTTTTCTTACAAGAAATTCTTAAAAGCATTCTGGAGTACGGAAGATGGCGGTGTTTCCCGCCCGTGCCTCGGAGAGCAGGTTAAGCGGTAGGTCCCGATTGTCGTAAACATCTATGGCAATTGTATACTGACAACCAGTTCAACCTTCAAATGCAGTTCACTCTCAGGGTTGCGAAGGACCGATGCCAGTCGCTCCGTGTAAAAACTGATATTCAGGTAAAACCTAGAACTAGTAGCCTGCCCCAAAGTCTTAGGAATAATAAAGGCCAGGAAGATGTTTGGATTTTTTGCATGTTTCTATGAATACTTGTAAAATTCTGCTAGTGAATAGGGATACATTCCTTTCGTAGAAGTTGTTTTTAAGAAAAACATGGTATCTCTTCCTTGACTAGTATCATTAAACATCAATTACCCTAAAAGACAGGAACCGGATGACGTAACACTTAAGCCAATTGCTTCATTGTTGTTGTCCACTCAATGTCACTACCATTTATAATGTCAGGAAAACGAAATGGGCGTTTTGAGAAGACGGTATGTCGATTAACATAATTTATAGGTACTTGAAGCTAACTGGTTTTTTCTTGATAAAAAAAAATCACAGAGTCGTGTAGGTATGATCAGGAAGATAAAACGCAAAGGATTTCTATTTCCTGAAAATTTATATTAATATGGGTGATGATGATGAGATTAGTACGTTATTAAGAAATAATAAAATGTTTAGAGTTTTAACAGTCATGTAGGTAGATGTTACAATAATATTCAAGTTAGTAGATATATGAAATCTTTAAAGGAACTAAAGCGAAAATCATCAGTAATGGAATTATAGCAACAAATACATCCGAGACCGAATACAAGAACTTCATCATGTTGTTTTGTTGCTATGATTTGACATGACATGACAAACGACTATTACACACCTAAACATCGTTTACTTAACGTTTAGTTCTAGTGAAATTTTCGATTCAAAACTGGGAACTGTTTATACTAACTACTAACACGGAATAGTAAAAGATAGTTATCTACACATAATCACATTTTCAATCACTTACTAAGATCATGATATATGAGACATCCCATCAAACACATAAATGTGAAATGACGGCCAAGTATGATAGTTAGTTGTTAGTTGTTCACTACAACGACAAAAAAGTGAGATCTAAATGGGTAACTGGTTCAATGGTCAGTCCGGAAATTCATTTATAACAACATATAATATTTTATAACAACTTTAAATATCGTTTCTTCTTTAAACTTAGGATAATATTATATTGAAGCCTAAAGACTTGGCCAGTTTTCATACAGGAATTATTATTAAGTACCATATATCATAATACTAACATAGTCATGGCAGATCATTATCTAGTCTTAGTTATAAACACATAGTTAAAAGTATTAAAACTTATAAATTAAGAAGCACACAGAATATTCTACTCGTTAAATATTCACTTGAAGACCTGAAAATCCACACATTTAAACTTAAAAGACAAAGTGTGATAATAGTAACAGTGAAAAGTATCTTATGTTACTTCTGGCTTGGCTAGAATTAGTAATACAAGTAGGTCAATAAATACTAACTATACAAAACAGTTTTCGTTCAACAGTGGACAGTGATTAGCCAATTAGGCAATGATAGTGGTAGGAAATCGGAGGAAATATTGAATGTCAAATTTAAACAAAAAGAAACAATCACTAAATCATTCATAATAAAAGCAAAATAAGACAACTATCTTCTAGTAAAATACAAAATTTCAGACTTAAATTACAAACTTAATAGAGTGGATATAAAGTTTTTCTAGATTTGATTGTTTACTTTTTCGAGTTTAAGTCTTCTATAAGCACCTGAAATATCTAGGATCAGTATGTTATTGACTGGTTCTAATTCTGATCATCATTTTGTTACACCTTACATTTGTATGTATGATTATATACTAACAATAAGATATTTACTGAACTGTGACATCACAGAAGTTCAAGATCACTGCCAAATTCTGATTGACAAACAATTCCTTGCAGCTTAACAAGCATTTATTTTCCCTTCTCAGTGAAAGAAACACTTTAAATTACGACTAAAATATTTAAGGAGTTCTAACGAAGCATGATGTTTTGTACCTTGAATCCAATATTAACCCTTAATAAGCTATTGCGTGGGTACTAAATGTCGATTTTTTTTGTTAAAGTTGACTCTTACCTACTCCTAAAAACAAAAACCTCTTCTATAATATTGATAGTAATTACTTTTAGGTATTTTATTTAGGTTCTAGTGAACTTTAAGTGCAGAAATCTGTTACTCAGTGATGATATCTCACTGAATTGAGAGTGAGAGGCAAAACATTTAACGTATGACAATTGTTAAAAAGTTATTAGGCCTCAATCTGGCTACAGCTACATTATGTGCCAGTATTGAATCTATTAATAAAATAAATGCTTGCTTTCAAATCTTATTTATTAGATTACAAAACTAGTGAGGCGAGGCTCCCTAATGAAACTTCGCATTGCTAAATAATAAATTATGTTATTTATCGGCATAATGCGAGAGCGAAATAAATTTAGTAAGTGAATCGGATGGAATCGGTGTGGGCAATTGGTTTAAACGGTATATAATTTTCACTGACATGTGTTTGTAGAGTAATATTATCTATTGCTTTAAAATACATTATTAAAAGTTCTATATTTGCCAGATTTTGTTTATTTCAATTTTAAAACATAACTTACACTCTTCGAAAAAGTATATGATTAAATAATAATTTGAAAAATGCATGTTTATTTTACAAATAGAAACGTCTTTATGGGTAAAGTAAAATTATATAACATTCAAATTCATAATTCTGAATTAAAATACTATTAACTGGATTAATTAAAATAATCTATTAGTTTCTTAAACCAATCACGACACGTTGCTCCTTAAATTGCCTTATTAATAACAGCGTTTAGAGTGACATTATTTACTGAATAAGACTAGATGCGTATCTGTTTATTATTCCACAATGCAGGTCAGTACCAAATGAGGTATGTTGCTCATAGGACGAGCACCGAAGCGTCAATGATACTCGTTATATAAATATCTCATCTCGCATCGAATCGAAAGAAAATCATCTATTTTAATCAAACTAGTAAGAAACAATTAGTAATGTATTTTATCAAAAACTTTGAATCCCCTTTTGCGAAAATTATGCGAACGGAGGAGTCTGAAATTTGGCACAGTTAAAGTTTGTACGGAGAAAAAGAGCAAAAAGCTAAAAATAACAAAAAAAATGTATGAATTATTATCGAATTATTTTGACCGCTGGGTGACCACTAGTATATCCTACTACCTACTAATCGGTGTGAAAATTTCTATATCGCGATACAGGATTAGTGGCTACTCCGCAGTTTAGTGTGATTTATTGATGGATCACGAGAGAGTAGGGAATGTGAAAACCTTGTCATTGAATAATCAAAATATGAGTCATCTTGCGGAAAGGCTTTAATTGAAAATTGAATCATTCACCGGAATATCTTCGTTCTTACTTTAGCATGACACAGTGATTAGTTTGTGAGCATGATGCAGATGCAAACCCTCTAAGTATCTATTATATATCACATATATCTAAAATCAAACCAGGAGGGGCGATTTATCACTGTTAGTGATCACTTTATACAATAGAGACAGAGTAGACCTTAGCGGAGTAATACAAACGATTTAAGTACTTATACTTTCCATCAGGCAGAGTAAACTCAATTAGCCAAGCCTATCTACAAAAAAAAAGTTAAGAGAATAAAAATGTGTTGCCTTCTGAGACTCATTAATAAAGAAAGAGGTGTTTTCATTTTAACAGTCCAGAGGATGTCACTATTCTCATTTATTAAGATTTTTACTAAAGTGAAATAATAAGAGTTATTTATATTTAACGCGTTTAAAATTAATCACAGTGATGTGCAATAAAAGAGGCCTGGGTCCAGCACTGAACTAGAGTATACTGATGATGATGATAAAGTGTTCTACTTTCAATATATTTATCACTTAATTATAAACGTAAAACCAAACATCTTTTCAATTGAAAAAAAATGTATGTATGTATGAATAAAAGATGTTTAATATCACGAAAACACAGTAATTATATAGACACGAAATTTTTTTATGTGTAATACAGTCTTACAGCAGAAATAACTCAGTACTAAAGTTTACTTACTCTTTTATAAAAGAATTCATTAAATTTGGTTTGCACTTTAACTCATATTACACAATTAACATAACAAAAAAGTTGCCACGTTTATAATTATATGAGTAATTGTATATTGACATTATAAAACAAACCCCGATGATATTTAACCGATTCATTTAAGACATTTCCATAAACCAATCACAGTAATTAAATTGTCTCTTAATTGAAAGTGCGTTGCGAAATTTTTAAAGAAGTAAGCTGTCCTTGGTAGTAACTAAAGTTGTTAAATGTTAAAAAGCATTTCATAATCATTCTGTCTATAAGCTGACCAATAACTTTTTAATGCAGATTTAACCTGTAAATTACTAAAGAAGTCATTAAACTTCCATAATGATTACGGTCTGTAATTGTAATATGGTATTATTTCACTTTAATTGCAGAATAAAATGTCAACACTCCCATAAATATTTGTCATTTACCGATTGTATTCCAATACATTTGATTCAGCTCAGACTGAGAACAGAAAATCAATGTTATTGTAGCGATTTCCAATAGAACGTAAAACTATATTTCATTACAATCATTCTAGGAAGTATTAATCCAGAAATGCACAAAGAAAGTTGTACCGTTAGATACAATATCATACTATATTCCAACAATACAAGTACAATTTTAACAAAAATAAAACCGACTTTAAGGTTCAACTCGATTTCTCTTGGGTGCCATGATCAGATATTAATGTCCTCGTCATGGTACCACCGTTGGGACATCTCCTTTCCATTCAAAACAGAATCATGAAAATCGGTTCATAAACGACGAAGTTATCCGCGAACACATAAAAAAAAATATATAAACGGTCGAATTGAGAAACCTCCTCCTTCTTTTGAAGTCGGTTAAAAAACTGTTTGGATCAATAGAAGTATTTATATTGTGGTATAACCATTCCACCGTACTAAAGCTGACTTGTGTATTAGACGAGATACAGACGAACATGGTCACCGTGACGATCGACTTGAGAAAGATGCTTGATAACATGTGGCATAAACATGACTAAACTTCATCCAAAGTGTTCACGTTCCCATCAAAACGTAGACCCCGCATTTTTTTCTAAAAGAAATTATAATAACACACGTACAAAAACAAAATGAAATAAATTAGGAGGTATTACATAAAAAATTGATAACTATATCTTGTAAGCATTTATTAAAAATTCATGTTTTTATATTTTGCAATTATTTTTAACTGTTATAACTATGTGCTGATTTGGTGTATTGCACACATCGAATCAAAATAAATGTTGGCGGATCGTGGTATACTGCTCCGTTGATCAGGCGAGTTCAAACTGTGCCATCAATGGTTGCTTCACACTTTCGCAATTTCGTGTATTACAGTACCGATGTATTAAGAAACATGTAAATGTTCCCTCGAGCGTCGCCATTCGTGCGGGGATGCTCTTTAATAATGCTAATACTGTAATTCTAACATTTTCTTTGCTCTTACACCTTCGCAACATTAACGGAGTTTGTTTCTAAAATAATTACATATTGTTTTGGCCACCTTATTAGAGTGTACCCACGTTGTTTCTCTAAAAATATTGTTTTTATAATATCAGGTTTCCAACATTGTTATGTAAGCTTGAAGCATTTTATTGAGATCTCACCTTATCGAGTGTACTTATACAGTCTAGTTTTAATCATTACTTTGAACAAATTAAACAAAAGCGCACATGTATTTCATTTACATTTATCAGTTAGGCTGTTCTTCGATATTATGATGTGGATCTCGATAGTTATATTAACTTTACCCATTAAGCGATAAAAAGGGGCGATGCAACATTCAAAGAGATTAGTGCACTCTAGACTTGTGAGAAATGTTCTTAGAATCTTTGGAAGAAAATCAAATTTGATATATGGGACACATCTTATTTAAAAAATTTACAATAATATTAGTACCCAATTTTACACGCCCATATTACTAATAGCGTGTATTTATCTTGATCGAGATAATTGATATCGATAGCGTCAATTATCATGGTAAGTTGTCGGCAATATATCGTTGCAGCGATAGGTCGTGCCCAGTGGGACAGGTGCTCCTTGGCCATTATACACTATTAGCTTAATAGACACCAGCGCACCAAACCCAATGTATATAATATACAGTACTTAAATACTAAGTTAATAAAAGCGTATGACATATTTTCAAAATGGACGTATCATTAGAACTATAATTATCATAATACACCAATTAGAAGTAACTTAAAATTGGTTCAAGTAACTTAAAAACCAATGTTATAGTATTCTACACATCACTGGAACTAAATATTAAAATAAAAAGTGAAATAAATTCTTGTCTAGCGTAGCATTTGACCGAATTCATAACCTCTTTGTATAATTCTCATCTTTTTTAAAAATGTTGTCATGGCATTTTTGCGGAATTCTGAATAATTGAACTATGTTTCGGGAATAAAATCTTATGAAGAACGCTAATAATAGCTATAGTTTACGTACAGTACTGATGTAAATTAATTTAAATTTTAAAAATTTGTTGTACTTTGAATTCTACTTGAAGTCACCTCTGTTTCATACAGTAAATAACTATGTAATACACTATATTTTACATAATACAACACATAACATTATATAATATATTAAACGAAATATGAAGCTTCTAAAATAATAAATTACGTATAAGTACATCATAAACTGCAAGAATGTTATGCGGTCATTAATCGTAAGTAAATTCAAGTTTAAAAGATCGTAAAGGCTTTGCAATGTTGTTACGAGTACAAATAAAATGGGTGGAAAACCGAACCGGTTTAACACGAGCGCATCAGATTGTATACTCTGTGCGTGGAGTGTGACAATATTCATTGTTAGGAAGTGGGACAGTTTACTTCAATGTTTATAGTTACACCTGGGTCGCACATAATAATATGTAAAGGTAACATTGTATTTAAAATTTCTTGAACAACTTTTTAGCGATAAAGCCATTCATACATAGTCATACTATATTAACTGGTGCACAATAAAGCTCTTTCTATTCTATTCCATTCCTTCATAGATAAAGAGCTATATTGAAAGTAATGTTATATTTAAACATTTTGGTATGAAATTGATTAGTTTTTATGCATCTTTTAATTTTACTTTTACACATTTTTTAAAATAGTCTTATTCAGGCAACAATGCTTAATAATAGCCTATGGTCATAAACTTTTTTACAAGGATAAGCTCTACTTATAACAAACTTGGTATGTTAAAACTATTTTTGAAGCGAACTAGTTTTTTGACTGATTATAGATATGGCATATAAAATTTATTATCAACATCAACAGTCTTTAGTAGTTCGATTCACGCTTTATGCCTTTCCTCGAAAAAGAGGTTCAAATAACGTTCAAATAACATCATTTAGAAATAATGCTTTGCCAACTCTAACTAAATATGCTTGCGGTTTGTAACTGAAATTTTTATTTTCTTTCTTACAATTTTCATAATCATAACCCTCTTATAATTAATATACCTACAAAACTTCGATAATACCTAATATGTATTAGGCGCTATTGAAGTTGTTTGAATTATGGCAGAACGGTTGTTGGACTGTTTGGGGCTCCAACAAACCATAACAGTTGCCTTAAATTATATTATGGTCAACGATCCGTATGGCTACCAATCATTCAATCATTTCTTTTTAATTCAAATCTAAAATAATAACAATACACGACTTTATTGGATAGCCGTTTTAAAGCTATGTCCATTGTTTTCTGCTAATATGGTAACCGTCGACCTAGAGCAATACCGTTTCTCATCAGTATGCCTTTTATGATGTTGCCGTATTATGCAAAGAGTCACTCTGTGGTCACTACATCTAAGCCTTGATCTATATTCTGTACTTACTTGAACGTATCTTTATAGTGTAAATAGAGTAGTACAATTATAAACGGACATACGATTCTCGAAATAGACTAAACTATTTTATCTTAGGTACTAAAGTAAGAAAATAACAAACTTATAAGATAGAGTAGTTTCTCAGTCTTATAATTTTGTTACTACTTTATTAATTTATTAATTCGAGTATACAATTAATTAAAAAAATGAGACAGTCTTTGTGGACTGCCGATAGATGTGAAAATAGTAACTTGTGAATTGTAGCGTCAAGCTATTAGATTTATAGCTCACGGGCAGCGTATGGTGACGATGACGCGAGCTTCAGGCTTTTTGTTCACCTAACGGTTCGGTGACGAGTTCCATTATTTTTGTTCAACCAAAAAGTGTTCAACATGCCTAAATAAGTTTTCACTTCAAAATTATATTTTATTCTCCATATTTTAGTAGGAAACAACGTGATTTTGTTAAGTTACAAGATAAGATAAACCGTAAACATTTGCATATATTAAACGCTTTAAATGACTAGAGTCAATAATATTTTTTTAGGTTTACAATCATTTCTATAATTTTGTTATCTTTCTATAGATATTACCTTAGTGTGTCTGTCTCAAGGGAATTTAAAAGTAAAAAAAATATATATATAAACTAAAACTTGGAAATTCTGTCAAACCACAATAATCATAAGCGTATATATTATAATAATACATGTATCTGTAATAACAGATCAAAAAATAAAAATCAGTATTTATTTGCTATTTATAGCTAGTGCATCCTGAATCTGTTCATTTATAATGTTTTTATATATCCTATTGTAGTATTGCAAAATGGATGCTATAAAAGCTATTGATATTCCAAAACAGTAATAAACTGCATTGCATATAATACAAATAATTTTATGTATTAAATCCGTGCCTCAGAGAGCACGTTAAGCCGTCGATCCCGATTGTCATGAACATCTATGGCAATCGTTATTGGAAAGTCAGTACCCTCAAATATACTGACAACTTTTTTTTTTTAACGTATGACGGTCTGAAGGGGTTCCTCGGGCCGTCACACGTTAGCCGGGGTTTGCGGCGGGGCGGTGTGTCGGAATTGAACCGACTAAAACCACACGATGTGCCACTCTGCGCCTGAGAAGGGAGAGATCCGGGAACTGCTGTTGTGAGACCTCCGGACCCCTCCCAGCGCCGACCCGCACTGAAGCGGGCACCCTCCTCCTCAACCTCTCCATTTAGGCGACGTACGGCACACGCGTAACGTCGCCTCCTCGCGGGCGGCCACTAGAGCGGAGCGACCATCCGCGGCAACACTCAGGGCGGCATGGGAGCGTGAGCGCGCCTCCGCACCCCAGTTCGCTGGCGGCGGATCTGGTTCGAGTGGAGGTCGACCTCCCGGGCCTTCTCCGCAGCCTCCTTCTGCAAGATGACGTCTTCGCAGAAGGTGGCGACCGCGGTAAAACTGCTGTCGCTAACGGCCATGGAGCGTATGACGGCCGGTAGCGAGAGATCTCCTCCGATGACTGCAGTGAGGGCCGAACGCTGCGACGCCCATGCGGGGCAAACTGCCGGCGCGTGCTGGGCCGAGTCCTCACTGCAGTCGCAGTGGTGGCAGGCGGGCCTCAGTTCCCTCCTGGCGACCGAGTGCAGGTACTTCCCGAAGCAACCGTGCCCGGAAAGTACCTGCGTCAGTCGGAAAGAAAGGGTCCCGTGTTGCCGCCCTGCCCACTCGAGGATGACCGGATACAGAGCCTCCACGGCGGCAAAACCAGCGCGTGGAGTCTCCAGTCGGAACGGCCAGTAAGCCATCGTGGCTCGACGGGCGGCTTCACGCCACTCGCGTACCTCTTCGGGCGGGAGACCACTCTCCGCCCGGTATTCAGTCACCCGTCGATAAACTTCGGCGAGCACTTCCGCCTTCAAATCCCACGGGGGTGTTCTGGCCAACGCGCACGCCGCCTCGGTCGATACCGTGCGTTATCTGCGTATGGCTCTGACCGCCATTACCCTCTGAGGCCACCAGAGGCGAGCCTTATTGAGGGCGGTCAGAGCCGCCACCCACACCGGAAACATACTGACAACTAGAACAACCTTCGAATTAAGTTCACCCTCAGGATTGCGGAAGTCTGATGCCAGTCTCTCCGTGTAAAAACTGATATTCAGGTAAAACCGGTTAAACTAGTAGCCGAACCCAAGTCTTGGGAATAATAAAGGCTAGAAAGAAGAAGAATAAGTTATATATAATAACTTATTCTTCCATTATATATTATCTAAACTACATTGCATAATAAGTTTGTAGCATTTGTTTTTCTTAATTCTATTTAATTTGTAGTTATATCAACGAAAAGGTGAGCACAGCGCCCTCATGGCGTGTTACGCCCGCTATTGGATCGACTGGCCGAACAGTTCGTCCAAGAGGCACCAGAGGGCGTTATTCTGCACTGCGTCAAACAAAATGTGTTGACAGTTCGAATAGTTCAAAATTTAAGAATAACCTTTTTTAGTATTAATTGATATGCAATTGTTCACTTCGCGAAATTGTGCCTTTATATTAGAATATATCGGAGTGAGTGGTGCTCATGTTTAGCTGAAAAAGTGGTGGGAGATTCTCGAACATTCGTTTCCAAGTCTTTATAAACGAGGATTTTGTGGATGACTGGTTCACTGTCTTCAGTTCTCTGCCTATTGTGATTATCCTGCATAAGCCTCGTGATTGTTGTTCGCTGCGTATAGTGAAACGCTGCTGTAATCTTCAATTCCCCGTCTGAGGTAAAAAATCAAATATAACCTATAAATTATTCTTAGCCATGTCTTTATTTCTTTGAATGTGTGTCTAGGAGATGTATTTTCTGTGTAGGGTTCATGGTTCCGGACAGAACCAGTAGATTACGGAGCACACATCCTGGGTTGTGAGGTTAAATCCTGGCAGGGATATCGTCTGAGGCAGCCCGCAGCTCACCACCTAGCTCACTTACGTGTCCCAAGGATTCTTCACTGGGACACATATAATACAAAGTACTTACTTTTTTTATTTCACCCACATAAGGTGATATAATTTAATCTGTTTTTCAAGATCATCATAAGAAGCCCGAATAGACCCTCGCCTGAGGTCAAAAAGGGGTTGGGAGTTCGTCTGGGTGTCTGTCTGCAGTCCAGCGACACCGAAGAGTGGTTTTATACTGTAGAATAATATATTTCTTAAGCCAGTGACAACCCACCTATGTAATTATCTTGTTACCTGTATTTTTATTTTTATTTGTTAATATATGAATGCATTACTGAGGAGTATTCGTTTCTTCTGAAGAGCACCCTGGGTATCCCAAGCACACACCCACACATATTATATTTTTTTTAACTTTTATTTATTTATGTAACTTATTTTCTTTACGGCGCCCTCAGATTCTCATGGTCTACGGATGGCTAGTCGGTGAGGTGACTCCCTGACAGGTTCAGGGGTTACAAATTGGCGCCCAACGTGGGGCTACTTTTAGAACCTTTGTGTGTGTGTGTTGTGTGGGTGTTCCTAGGCTCACTCTGGAGGAAGCGTCTACCCTCCGTCCGAGACTTCCCAGGACGTTAATTGGTTGTGCGGGTGCAGTACGCATGTAATAATCTCTCATTGCTTTTTTCAGCCTATACCTCCATCTCAACGGTGTGGATAAGCTTTGAGCTAAATTCTAAATTGAGACAAAATTAAAACTGCACACATTTTGGTAAGTCTTTGGATTCCTATTAGAAACTTTTTTTTCTTTTCTTTTTTATTTTTTCTCTTTTTTATTTCTTGTGGTCAGTCCCTATGGGATCTGCTATATTTTAAGTGATGCATACATAGAATGTAATTTATTTAAGTGCATTTGAAAAGTGTACTTTTAATTTTATGATTATACCTTCGAACGAAAGAAGTGTATATATATTTTTTTTCTTTAAACTACATCAAGCCAAATAGTGGGTTTACTTGTTGTAATAAAAAGGATATATTGTTTTTTCCTTTTATCTAGTTTTATAAAGAAGCTTTTGTTAACTTAGTTGTGCTAATTTAATTTCATGTGGGTCTTACCCTACTTTTAAATTTATGTAAAGAAAACTTTTACAAATATAAAATTTTAACACTTTACTGTTTGGGAAGCAAGAATTGATTGCTAACAATTTATATAGTGACTATAACTAGATTAATTATTGTATTCTTGTTAGTGAATTATCAATTTGAAGATTTTTAAAGGTGATCAAAAATTTTTTTGATACCTCACAAACATAATTTAATTGTTTTAAATAATTTTAAAATTTACTTTCATCTCAGTTAACAGTGTAGTTAACTGAGTTAACTGAATAATACTGTATATTTAGTTTTTTTTACAGACTAAGACAGTTTTTTTAAGATTGTATTTTTTTAACTCTCTTTAAGCACTAAGGATATTTTAGTTTTATATTTTTTCTTTTCATTTGCTGTAAAATTGAAAGTTAATCTTGTCCATTTACACCATGGCTCAACTGGTTAAATGTATGAATTACCTTAAAAAGGATGAACTTATTGACGAATTGACTGCTATGGGCATTTCAGCTAATCCTGAAGACACGGTGGTTAGTTTGAGGGGTGAGCTGCGCACAGCATTACGGCTTATCCGGCGTGGCAGCATTAAGGCCAGCGCTTTAGTTACTGCTTCTGCGGCTTCAGAAATGTCTCTCTGCGAGCCCAAGGTTATTGAATTGGAAGGAGCCATTTCTTCAGGTGATTTCTTTTCTAATATGACAGGGCGTAATGAGATTGCTTTGAGGTCTAATTATCTTCTCTGATAGGGTCCTGTTTAATAAACGGGATAATGATATTAGACCGTATTTAGTAGTCAAGATCATGAACTTAAATGTTCTAGGTCTACTTGATTCGGGTGCAGCCTGCTCTATCTTAGGTAAGGGTGCGCACCACAAACTTTTTGAATTAGGGTTTGAACTCTAAAAATCAGCCCCAATTTTAGTATAACTACAGCAGACGGCACATCTCTGTCTTGTCTATGCTGTATTTCTCTTCCTATAGTATATAACTCTGCTGTCAGAGTCATTAACTTTTATGTTGTCCCGGAAGTCACCACTACTATGATATTTGGTGTTGACTTCTGGCAACAATTTCATTTAGGGGATAGATTGATACATTCTAGAATTAAACTCACTTGTACTTATTCCACTATTTTATTTCCTTTTTTTACACCTGACCGGTTTCGCCTTATGGCATTCTCAAAGGTTATATATAACCTTTGAGAATGCCATAAGGCGAAACCGGTCAGGTGTAAAAAAAGGAAATAAAATAGTGGAATAAGTACAAGTGAGTTTAATTCTAGAATGTATTACAACAAGTTCCATCAAGTGCCGACAATCGAGAGTATAAATGGATAGATTGATATCTCAAAATATCAATCTCTCTAATTTCGATGAGTGTAATCCTGTTGAGTCACTGGCTCTCAACCGTGGTTTGGAGGATTACGCTAATTTGAGCTTTTGAAGCTATACCTTGTGACTTGTTGGGTCCATTTCATACTTCCATCAAAGAAAATGTACATTTAATCGTGGTCTCGGACTATTTTAGCAAGTATGTTATGTTGCGTCCTATACGGACAGCAATAGGCACTGCGGTCGCGAGATTCATCGAGAAGAATGTCTTTCTAGCGCATGGAGTTTGTAAAACCATCTATATGGTCAATGGCCCACAGTTCATTAGCAAGCCCTTTAAAGACTTGTTGATAAAATATATTGTATAAAATATATATGTACCTAATATTTATTATAATCACATATCATATTAAAGACATTTTAAAATACAGTGAAGAGGAACCATCTTCTGTTCCTTCTCCCCACTGTATCTCTTCTATATTTAAGTCGTTCATACGAACGTAATCTAATACTTTTTGTGTTGAACGATAACTTAAGACACACACCTCTCCACACTGTGCAATTCACCTATGTGACAGGCATACAGTGATGTAGGGCGTGGAGTCAATGTATGGTTATCTTGTAGTAGTCTTTTCACTATCAACATAGTGACCTATGTTATATTTTTTAGATCAGTTTTTGTATTCTTCCAGAGTGGACTATATTTTTGCTCTGTGCTAGGTATTCCCTTCGTGCTCAACTCAGGGAATTCTGTGAGGAAGGGGGTGGTGTAGCATTTGTTTTTCTTAATTCTATTTAATTTGTAGTTATATCAACGAAAAGGTGAGCACAGCGCCCTCACGGCGTGTTACGCCCGCTATTGGATCGACTGGCCGAACAGTTCGTCCAAGAGGCACCAGAGGGCGTTATTCTGCACTGCGTCAAACAAAATGTGTTGACAGTTCGAATAGTTCAAAATTTAAGAATAACCTTTTTTAGTATTAATTGATATGCAATTGTTCACTTCGCGAAATTGTGCCTTTATATTAGAATATATCGGAGTGAGTGGTGCTCATGTTTAGCTGAAAAAGTGGTGGGAGATTCTCGAACATTCGTTTCCAAGTCTTTATAAACGAGGATTTTGTGGATGACTGGTTCACTGTCTTCAGTCCTCTGCCTATTATGATTATCCTGCATAAGCCTCGTGATTGTTGTTCGCTGTGTATAGTGAAACGCTGCTGTAATCTTCAATTCCCCGTCTGAGGTAAAAAATCAAATATAACCTATAAATTATTCTTAGCCATGTCTTTATTTCTTTGAATGTGTGTCTAGGAGATGTATTTTCTGTGTAGGGTTCATGGTTCCGGACAGAACCAGTAGATTACGGAGCACACATCCTGGGTTGTGAGGTTAAATCCTGGCAGGGATATCGTCTGAGGCAGCCCGCAGCTCACCACCTAGCTCACTTACGTGTCCCAAGGATTCTTCACTGGGACACATATAATACAAAGTACTTACTTTTTTTATTTCACCCACATAAGGTGATATAATTTAATCTGTTTTTCAAGATCATCATAAGAAGCCCGAATAGACCCTCGCCTGAGGTCAAAAAGGGGTTGGGAGTTCGTCTGGGTGTCTGTCTGCAGTCCAGCGACACCGAAGAGTGGTTTTATACTGTAGAATAATATATTTCTTAAGCCAGTGACAACCCACCTATGTAATTATCTTGTTACCTGTATTTTTATTTTTATTTGTTAATATATGAATGCATTACTGAGGAGTATTCGTTTCTTCTGAAGAGCACCCTGGGTATCCCAAGCACACACCCACACATATTATCTTTTTTTTAACTTTTATTTATTTATGTAACTTATTTTCTTTACGGCGCCCTGAGATTCTCATGGTCTACGGATGGCTAGTCGGTGAGGTGACTCCCTGACAGGTTCAGGGGTTACAAGTTCACAATAACTTTAAGTCTTAAAATGATAAATATGGAAATTGACGATAAATTGACTTCCGTCGTCTTTATACATATCAAAATCTTATAACAGTCCACTGTTTAAAAGTAAAACGCTTTCACACTTGGATCTGTAGTGTGAACCGTAGTGTGAACTGTAGTGTGTGTGTAGTGATAACCTACCATCATCCACATGAAAAAAAATAGGTAACATAATTATGTTAGGTTTAAAATTTAATTTGTAGTGTTAATAATTTTATGTCAGAAAGTAAGTAAACTTTTTCATGAGCTACAATTTTCCAGGCTAAAATCAGATGTATATAATAATAATAATAATAAATATTTCTACACGACATCTAACACACAACGCCATCTAGTCCCAAACTAAGCAGAGCTTGTATTATGGGTACTAGACAACTGACTTATATACTTTTTTTTGTAAATACATACATAATATACATAGAAAACACCCAAACTCCGAAACAAATATTTGCAGATCATACAAACATTTGGTCCGACCCGGGAATCGAACCCGAGACCTCAAGAACAGCAGTCGCGTACGCTACCACTGCGCCACTGAGGCAGTTCAAATAAAGAAAAACAATGTCTCTAATTAAACAAACTGACAAAGAACTTAAAACAAGATGCATTACAATAACCGTCTTATGCTTTTCATGTTCAGTATAATTTAATCGTCATGATTATCCTAAGTTTTTGTCGCGTGATAAACATAATAAAACAAAAAGTAACGCTTTTTAATTATATTTAGTTTCGTGTGAATGAGTCGAAGTACAATTAGCAGATTAATTTATTAAAAGTGTTACGTGCGAAACGTAAATATGAAACCAGATCGACTCTTAATTAATTTTAATATATACATTATAATACTAATGAAAAGCTAATGAATGAAATAAATACTTAAATTCAAACGCTTAATGAAAGCTTCACAGTTGGTGTACAGTACTCAGTACAGTATATATTTATACGGTAGAATTGAGAAACTTCCTTCCTTTTTTGAAATCGGTTAAAAATAAAAAGATAAAGTTTGTGAGGTTATAGAGGTCTCTGGATCTACTGAATTCATTTTGAAAATTCTTTAGCCAATAGAAAGTACATTTTTTTGTGAGACATTATCTGAAATATATTGCCGCGATAACCATAGCCACCATAGCGATGACTCACGTGTTGTTGCGGCTTGGGAACAATCCTTATTATTTTCCTATCCAAATATCGTTGCCTAACTTCCCACTTCCAACTCCCCCTTGCACATGAAGCGAATTCAATCAGCGCCATCTAGTGCGCAACGAAGGAAAAGGGGGAAAACGGATCTCTAATGGCCGCGTAGCACGATTCACGTTGTCGCTCGTAAAAATATCTAAAATCAATGGAAATAGACTGATCTAAGTTGTGAAAACCGTGTACATTTCGTGTGGAGTGTGATCCCCTGCCTGTGCTGTGTGGGACACTTGTCTGGACCAACCAAACGTGCTGTGATGAACCGGGTTCGTGGATGTGCTTCCGATTGGTGAGTCTTCCCAACCTTTTCCTGTTTCTGAACCAGTTCGTTTGTTCCTGCTTGATATCATTGGATTTAGACATACGCTAGAAAGGTGCCCTAGGTTACCGCCCGCTGTGAACCAACCAGCAATCGCTCATTCACCAACATATATAAAAGTGGTCCAATCGAGCCGGATCATCTTGATTAGTTACAAAAACTTATTAAATACAGTCCGCTTACTAGTTCATCGATTATTTACAATTATTAATCTAAATAGTGTAATAACATTTGATAATGGTACTTATTTCATTGCATTTAATAGTAACTCATTTATTTTAAATGTAATTCGACAAAATTCTAAAGTTGTTGATTGGTTCATATTGCTCAGACAGTGTTACGTATCTTATTTGTTCGGAGTATACTTCGTATGGAATGTGCATTGAGCGTTTGGACTTATTTATTTTATAAAGTGGCTACTTGGGGGTAGAAGTCAGACTTATTTAGGTACTCATTTATGTTAAGAATCTTCTTAAATTTATATAAATAGTTGAAAGTTATTCAACTCAGTTGAAATTAGAGTAATACTTATGATATCTAGATATTGTATTAGGTTTGATTATAGAACAAAACTTGTCTTTGTATGACATTATCCTGCCACCTATTTGTTTGTGAACTTATATATTATTTGTGTTGTTTTACTTATTTAATTATTAGTTCACGAGGTGTAAGAGATATTTACTTGAGGTTTGACTTATTTGATTGCTCACAATGACTACTAAAGAGGAGAATGTAATTAAACTTTATACGTCACAGCGCGAATATGTTTTTCGATCGTTACAGATTCTTGTAGATTTAACTAAATTATTACGTGAGAAACGAGATTCGTCAAAAGTTAAGGAGTTTCGTGCTAGATATTCGAAATTAGAGAGTATACGAGAAGAATATGTTATATTAACTGAGAAAATAAATAGTTTGAAATTAACTTTAAAGCCGACGGAGTCCGTCAATATGCAAGCGATGGCCGTGTTCGATGACATGTACTACGAAGTACTGAGTGCTTCGACAGAGTTTCTCGAGCCCGCGCCGGCGCCGCCTGGGTCGCCGGCCGGGGGAGTGCTCAGCTCGGTGCCTGCTTCCGACACTAGCCGCGAGACACATGCTAGATTACCGCGAATTGACCTCCCGAAGTTTGATGGTAAAATAGAAAATTGGCAAACCTTTTATGATACATTTGTAAGTTTAATTCATAATAATTCATCGATTGTTCCGATTACTAAATTTCATTATTTAATTTCTTGTTTATCGGGATCCGCTCTTGGGATCGCTAAACAGGTCAAGGTTACATCGGACAATTATGAAATAGTTTTTAACGAATTGGTGAAGCGTTATCATAATAAAAGAATTTTAGCGGTGACGTATTTAGATCAAATAAATAAATATCCTTGTTTAAAAAATCCTAATTTCAGTGAATTACAGTCGTATACTAATGTACTTTGTGAGTCGGTCAATGCCCTTAAGGCCTTAAAGCTAGATGATCTAAGTGATTTTATTTTGTTTAACTCCGCGTTTCGCGCGCTTGATTACTATACGCGACAGCGCTTTGAGTGTCAAAATAAATCGGAGATTCCTACTTTTCACGAGCTTATGGAGTTTCTTCAAGACTATGTTGGAGTTTTAGAAACTACTTACCATACGACCAGCGTGATTGAACCTGCTCGTGTCACTACGCGGGCTGCGCCTCCTTATGGAGGAAACGGGAAACAGATCAAAAATGTTTCAGAGCGAGTGCAGAAACGATCTGTGCTCACTACTCAATCTGGGCATTCTAGAAGCTTGATACCATTAGAATGCTATCACTGTGGTGCAGCGCACAGTATCTATAAGTGCCCCACATTTCAATCGTTAGGTTCACAAACTAGGTTGAACGTTGTAAAACAAAAGAACTTATGTGTCAATTGTTTGCGTAAGCATCCTGTCGATAAGTGTGTATCAAAAATGAATTGTTTTATCTGTGGTCGTAATCATCACACGTTAGTCCACAACGACGACCCGCCTCCGTTAGCGACTGCGGCAGCCACCGGTTCGAGCACCCACGCCACTTGTAGTGCGTTCCAGGGACAAGCTCGCGACACCTGCGTGGTATTGCTCGGTACGTGCATGGTGCGCGTGCTAGACGCCTCTGGCACATTGCAACCGGTTCGAGCGCTAATCGATAGTGGCGCTCAGGACTGCTTCATGACTGCGAAGTGTGCACGAAAGCTAGGTTTTCAGTTGAGTCGTTGTAATATTAATGTAGCTGGACTAGGACAACATACGGTGTGTCAAGTCCGAGGAATGACTCAATGCTCCATTCGCCCGTGTGATTCGAGTGATCCGCAGTTTCATATCTCTCCTATTGTTATCGACAGCATCACATCGGCTATGCCGACCTCGGTTATTCCACAAACGGTACGTAATGAATATAAACATTTAATGTTAGCTGATCGTGACTTCGACAAACCTGCTGATGTCGACCTGTTGCTCGGCGCTGAGTTGTTCCATCACATTTATGACGGACAGGTGTTGAAGCCGAAACCCGGCTACCCTGCTGCTTTGCACAGTGTCTTTGGGTGGGTCCTCTCTGGTCCAACAAGTGTTGCCAGTCCGAACTCGGGTGTCACTTCTTTGATAGCTTCCTCTCGTAAACTTGATGAGATAGTCAAGCGATTCTGGGAAGTGGAGGAACCCCCCCATAAACCTATTTCCGTTCCAGAAGATGATGAGGTCGAACGCCTTTATTCCAGTCTTACTTATAGAGATTGTGACGGCCGTTATGTGGTACCTATTTTATTGAAAACTCCTGACTCTAATGTAGGAGATTCTTATTTTAGTTCGTTGTCGCAGTTTATTAACCTTGAGAAACGACTAAGTCGGCAAGAACTACTAAACTCTGATTATTGTGAATTTATGCATGAATATGAGCAACTGGGTCATATGCAAGCAATAGCAACCAGCGTCCCAAGCGGTCGCTACTTTATACCGCACCACTGCGTGCTTCGTCCTGAGAGTTCGACGACGAAACTTCGCGTTGTTTTTAATGCTAGTCATAGGACGACTAATGGCTTATCTCTAAATGACATTGTTTATACTGGACCTAAACTGCAACCGAATATTGTAGACATCATAACTGGCTTTCGGGTTCATAACATCGTGTTCACTTGTGACATCTCTAAGATGTATCGTCAATTCTTGATAAGGCCTGAGGATCGAGCGTGGCAACACGTGCTTTGGCGTGATTCACCGTCCTCACCTATTCGAGAGTTTGAGTTACGTACCGTAACCTATGGTGTTAAGAGCTCACCTTATCTGGCGATCCGTACTCTGCGTCAACTGGCTGACGACTACGGCGATCTATATCCTCGTGCTGCTGATGCTCTCCGGCATCATACGTACACTGACGATATAACTACCGGGGCTTCTTCTGTCGAGGCAGCTTGTCAAATCAAAGACGAACTGATCAATCTCCTCAGTTGTGCTCAATTAGCGTTGCGCAAATGGAGCAGCAATAGTCCTACGTTCTTGGATGGACTACCAGTTGAACATTGTCAAATTCCAAAGTCATTCAGCGATGATGGTTCTATGACCCTTAAGGTCTTAGGAATCCAGTGGGACCCTATTGGTGATTATTTTACATACTCCGTCACACCTGTGGACATTATATTTACCAAACGTTCTATCCTATCGAACGTTGCTCGAATTTATGATCCTTTGGGTTGGCTTGCACCTTATATATTGCAAGCGAAATTACTCCTTCAAAGCCTATGGCGTCTTCACTTATCTTGGGATGATCTTATTCCCCAGGAACTGTGTGGTGACTGGGCTAAGTTCATTTCTGGACTATCTAATTTAAAGCTTGTTAAAATTCCTCGCAAAATTGTTACTCATTTGAAAGCCGATCATCAACTCGTTGGATTTTGTGACGGATCATCTAAAGGTTACGGATGTTGTATTTATTTGCGGTCAGTCTTTGGTAATCGTGTTGAAATCTTCTTACTTATTGCTAAGTCGAAAGTAGCCCCAATCAAACCTCTTACGGTTAATCGTTTAGAGTTGTGCGGCGCCACCTTGTTGTCACGCACTCTTCATCACATTCAATCATTGCTTGCCTCTAAAATTAAAGTATCTCAAGTTTTTGCATTTACGGACAGCTCCACTGTGTTAGCTTGGCTTCATACAGAACCTCATAGATTAAAAACTTTTGTTGCACATCGTGTGGTTCAGATAACTGATACTTTTAAACCCTCGATCTGGCGCCATGTGTCTACTCACGACAACCCTGCTGACTACTCCAGCCGAGGCCTCTCTTGCGAAGAGCTGGTGAAATGCGATAAATGGTGGTCGGGACCGGAGTGGCTGCTCAGAGGTCTCAATTCCTGGCCGGCTTCATTCCGTTCTGAACATCTGGGGGAAGTGCCTGAAGTAAAATCTTGTTCTCATGTAGTCCAAAGTCAGGCACCAATTCATGAGGTCTTGCCAGAGCTGTTAGAACGTTCTTCCTCGCTCACTCATTTACAGCGAACAGTGGCTTGGATCTTTCGTTTTGTTACAAATATGCGGCAAGACCCTGGCAAACGCTATCATGGCGCTCTCACTTCTGATGAGCTAAAGCAATCGTTACTTACACTTATAAAATCTGTTCAACAGTCCCATTTTAGTGATGAAATTTCTAAACTTATTTCTAAGAAGTGTCTTCCCAAACATTTGCAAAAGTTGTCTCCTTTTCTTGACAACTCGGGTCTAGTCCGAGTGGGGGGACGTCTTCAAAACTTTAACTTGCGTGACCAGCATATACATCCGTACCTAATACCAAAAAAATCTATTTTGGCTTCACTCATAATTACTTATTATCATAAATTTTATTTGCATTGTGGGCCTCGCACGTTGCAATCGCTAATTCAAAGAAAATTCTGGATTCTTGGAATTAGAAATTTAATTCGCTCACACTTATCCAGATGTGTGACATGTTTTAAGGTTAAACCGATTCCTTATCAACCTGTGATGGGAAACTTACCGCCTTGTAGATCCCAGACGGGTTTTTGTTTTCAAAATATAGGTATCGACTTTGGTGGACCTTTTCTGGTTAAAGAAAGTCGAAAACGTAACGCTCGTGTCCATAAAGCTTACGTGTGCTTAATTGTCTGCCTCTCTGTCAAGGCAGTACATCTCGAGCTAGTTTCAGAACTGTCTACAGAAGCGTTTCTAGCTGCTCTAGATAGATTTGTGTCGAGACGAGGAATATGTCGCAGTATTGTGACTGATTGTGGCACAAATTTTGTAGGGGCTAAACGCTATCTCGAAGATATGTACAAAGTCATGCTCGATAATAGGGAGGAGGTTTCATCTCAATTAGGGTCTCGTGGAATTTCTTGGAAATTGAATACTCCTTCCGCGCCCCACTTTGGTGGCATTTTCGAGAGTGGTATTAAGTCCACCAAATACCATCTCAAAAGAGTCATTGGTTCTCAAGTTTTAACTTTCGAAGAACTGGTCACGGTCTTAACGAAGGTTGAAGCAATGCTCAATTCTCGACCCTTGTGTCAGCTATCTGCTGATCCTAGTGAAGTAGATGTACTCACTGCTGGACACTTTATTGTTGGACGCCCATTGGTTACTCTTCCAGAACCACGTTTAGAAGAAGTACATCCTCGAACTCGTTGGCAACTTCTTCAAAAAACTTACGCAAAGTTTCTGGCGTGTTTGGCAGAACGACTATCTGCATACCCTACAACAAAGGGTCAAATGGTTTAAGGATGACCATCGTCATCCTGAGATTGGACAACTTGTTTCAATCCAGGAACCTAACTTACCTCCAAATGAATGGCGACTAGGACGAATCGTTGACGTTCATCCCGGGATTGATAAAATTATTCGTGTTGTGACGGTAAAAACCCAGAAGGGTTTACTTAAACGACCAGTAGTCAAAGTTTGTCCTTTACCAATAGCCAATTAGGTTTTATTTTATTCTATTAGTAGTGAACCTAGTTTTAGTTATTATACAGTTCTTATCTTTAGGTTAAGCAAACTTGTCGTAATTTGCCTAGTTCTTATTTTAATGCACATTTCAAACGCTAGAATATATTGTGTTTTGTTTTATTTATAACTTATTACTGTCTGAGCAACGAGGTTCCTAGAGGTTGTCGGACAGTGTTGTCTTGTGAAATCCCTCGGTGATTTCAAGTGGGGGGAGATGTTGCGGCTTGGGAACAATCCTTATTATTTTCCTATCCAAATATCGTTGCCTAACTTCCCACTTCCAACTCCCCCTTGCACATGAAGCGAATTCAATCAGCGCCATCTAGTGCGCAACGAAGGAAAAGGGGGAAAACGGATCTCTAATGGCCGCGTAGCACGATTCACGTTGTCGCTCGTAAAAATATCTAAAATCAATGGAAATAGACTGATCTAAGTTGTGAAAACCGTGTACATTTCGTGTGGAGTGTGATCCCCTGCCTGTGCTGTGTGGGACACTTGTCTGGACCAACCAAACGTGCTGTGATGAACCGGGTTCGTGGATGTGCTTCCGATTGGTGAGTCTTCCCAACCTTTTCCTGTTTCTGAACCAGTTCGTTTGTTCCTGCTTGATATCATTGGATTTAGACATACGCTAGAAAGGTGCCCTAGGTTACCGCCCGCTGTGAACCAACCAGCAATCGCTCATTCACCAACACGTGTAGTGAGTGGAGCTGCCAAAGAAATTTATAAGAGGTACGGGAATAAGAACGTGACTTTACTTAATTAAATAAGGTATTGTTAACTGGGTACTGTTTTATATTGTCCGGAGTATGGGCTTGGTCTAAGTTATTCAAAAATAAAACGAAACTAAACTTTGAGTATAAGACTCAAAGTTTAGTTTCGTTTTTCAGATTTCAGAATCATTTTAGAACGTTATGAAGTTAAAAGTACCTTATTATTTTTGTATGTAATCTGAAACGAGAGTAATAAAAATTACATTGACGTCTGTCGGTCTTAAAATAAGGATATAATTACAACTTGTAATATACATGCACATGAATGCCACGTTACTAGGTCAAGGATAAGTATTGCGTAATGATGAGCTAAGAGAGGACAAAACTAGTTTTAAATTTATAAACATGAAATGTATTAAAAGGCTTACATTATAAGTTGAATTATGAATGGCGATTGCTTTTTTAATTATTCTGTGGGAGTTTTTAGGTGGTATAAATTAGCAACATTGCACTGCAACTGCACGGATTTCGTAGTATTTTGCTTGTGTTATTCTTTATCTTAGGTCACCACACTGCTTTCTACTGCAATGAGTAGCTTAATGTGTAAAGTTTTTGTCTTTATTTACTATAATTTACCCACGGCGGTACTACATAGATATTGTTTAAGGTGGAAATAATTAGATGCCCCTATTATTAATGGAAGTTAAACTATTCAATTTGTTTCTTGTTACGTACATACTGAGTGTAGTTTGATTTATCTTATTGACTTAGGCAAAGCATAACTAAAACTGTCAATTTTTTTGTTAAATAAATGTGAAAATAAATCTATGTGCATTCGAATGCAGTTGTCAGTATTTTTTTAAATACTTTGTTGAAACAAAATAGTATAAAGATTATTTACAAGCAAAAATACTTCTTCTGTTTGGTTTCAGTTGGCGTTTTATTCTGTGGAACCGTCTTATTTATTTTTAGGTTAAAACACTTTTGTACTGCCTCTATCCAAAATAAATTTAATATTCAGTTCTAAGATACTGATTGAATTAATCAAACGTCTTTCTTCTTTATAAAAAGACTTTCAATTAACCTTAACTGTATAGGTAAGCACGAAGCATCGCACTTATCAACGATTTATTTATAGTTTTCTTTAAACAGGAAACTTTACCATCGAATTCAGTCTGAACACATTAATACCGTAACAACATAAACGAAAATTAAAAGAATGCAAAATTAATTATTCGTTAATCTTATTACAAAGTTCATTCATTCTAATAAGTATTACAAATTCAAAAGTAACTGTCTGTTTATCTATCTTGCTGTAAAAGCTCTGAACCGATTTGGATTAATTTCCGTATAGATATATGAGACATTACCTGAAAAGGACTACTCAGAGAAGGACACATGCTACTTTTTGGTGTAATAACCGACATACACGCGGGCAAAAGCTAATTCATTACATAACCTGTCACTAGCGTGAATTTATACACACTACTTCTTTAGCGTAAGCTAATGTTGTTGACAAAAAACTTTAAAAATACACAGCGAAAATTTGTTAAAGAGAAAGCAACCACTTTTGACTTCGTTCAGTGACGTTCACGAAAGTACCGACGTCAAAACTCACTTTTCTACGTCATAACGAATTTAAACAGGTCAAGTTCACTCTCGCTTTCAATGAAAGTGAATCTAAGAGTGAAAGTGGTATCAGTATTTAGTAGTATTACATGACGCGAACGGCTACGTCAGAAGTGTACGACGAATGACGCGAGTGTGACGTTAGTGAGTAGTGATTGTAACAGTTGTCGTGACGTAGGAGCTTTGAGCAGTGATGTTTAAAACTGTACATTTAAATTTGACGAAATATATAAGAGTAGTTATGATAAGTAGAATATACTGTTACTGTAGCCTGCTTTTGTGTGATGAAGAATACGGAGTTTCATTAGCACTATTCATCGTGATGTCGTAAGAGCCGACTACGGGAGTAAACTATCAGGGATACGGCACTGCATTGAGAGGGAAAACTTGAAACGAACCCCATACTAATACGTCTGGTTAGCGTAGCATAGAGAGCTAAAAGCTCCTGCCAATGGACGTATAGTTAGAACTGTATGTAGTATATGACACTGTAGCCTTTTTTGCGATAAAGGTATTTAAAAAGTTAACCAAGATTCATGTCAATTTCAAAAACTATTATACCATAATATGCAATTTATCCGGATACTTCTATGATCAACCAAAATACATATTAAATGTATAAAATATATATAAAATGTCATGTTAAAAGTACAAAACATGATGTCATTTATATCTAAAATAAAACTTGATAAAAATTAAAAAAAAAACAAGATTAATGTAACAAGACACAAAAAATATGTAAATAGTATGGAGTAATTTTACAAACAAAGATAAAGCCTAGTAAAAATGTGCCTTTATTGTTTATGTTTTTTATATTTCATTCTTAGCGTATTTTTAATTATAGTAATTAAAAATACGCACATAATTGGATTATTTTTTTATTGTATGACAGCACTGATAGCTTACGGTCATACCTACTTTTATTGTTCACGTTTTCAGGGTTGCGGTTATTTTTATAAAGCAATAAAATCTATACCGCCCATTTTCATAAAATTGAAGTGAAATATACTAAAAAATGTAAGTATACACATATGAGTAAACTAGGGCAATTTTCTTGTGTAATATAAGTATTAGTATTGCAGTGAATTTTTAACGCAAAAAATAATATTCCTAAGTGTCATACCTGCGGACATAATGACACATTCGTCGCGTAATTAATGCTTGAGATATAGGATAGCCACCGATCACTGAAAATTGTAGCCCAATTAAACATTTGACCACATATTATTAATGAAACTTAATACTATCAAATAGACCACATTCTAAGAAGTCTTTTAGTCAATAATGGATTACAACATACCAATGACACATTAAAGAAAGATTAATTTGTTATTCCAATGGGTCATGTAAATATCTGTATAAGCATATTTTACATTTATGCATATAAATCAGTAAACTAATGGCTTTGAATTCTATTAAATCGATAGAGGGGACATTTAAACAGGCATAGCCTTTTATACTTAACTGAAAATACCGTCTAAATAGAATAGTTTGGTTTTTGGCATCGTATATGCCTTGAAAACGTTTACAAAATGTACTAAATGAAGCAGTTATTATAACAAATACTAGGTCAGTAATTAAGAGGGCTTACTTTACGTTCAGTTAGCAATCATTGTTGCCGCATTTGTTGCCAGTTCGACTTGGAAGCAAGAAATGCTTATAGAACACATAATTACGGGTCATTTCTAATTGCAAAGGTAAATTGTTATAATGGCTGTGTAGACTATATCTGAGGTTTTGCAATACCTAAGCTATTTGCCACCGAACTGTGGTATAGTTTTCGTTAAATTGATACAATTTCAACAGCAGGTAGATGAACTTGAAATAAGACTTCTATAAATAATACTAATCGCATGAAGCTTGAGACAAGGTTTTCATTTCTCTTTTTTTGGAATTTCTACCAATGTGATGTCATGAGCAAATGCAGACAATGCAATGCATTTGGCCTCTGGCCGAAATATTGCATTTTAAACAGTCTTACAACTGTGACACCTCAAAGAGGTTTTTTCTGCCTCCATGCATCTATATTAGACAGATTGACACAATAAATAATAATACTTTATTTCGTTAACCAGTCTGTACATTTTTATAAGTGACCACAGTGACCATTTAAGCCAACAATGCCTGTGGCAGGTCACTGCGCTCTTGTATAGCTGTTTTGTTAACATAGGGAGAAACTTAAGTAAGTAATTAAACAAACCAAACTCAAACTATGATATAGTTGAATTTTATATAAAATTATATAATTTTTGATGAACAATGAAACTAAACTGAAGATATAGTAGCATTATTTTAAAAACTAAATAAGCTAGGTAGGTTTTTTGGTAGTAGAGCCATGCTTATTTCAGCACGGTAGAGTCTGCTCGACCGGGGCAGTACTATCCTCGCACAGAAGATCAACGTAAAATGGTAGAATCATCGTCATAGTGTGGGTCACCATGCTGCATTGTTGGATCCGTAATGAGTATGGTGACTGGTGGTATTCTGCTTATGCTTTCCATCAGGCCGAGTAGAATTATTTTTGCATACCAATACATAAAAAAAGGCAAGGAATCATTATGTCTAGTTTTCTAGGCATTGTTCCCGTGCAATGATTGATTAGGAGACATTTCATTTTCTAAGATAGCTTCAAGATTTTAATATCGAAAGGAATAAGTGAAAAATATTTATTTCTTCAATTAAGCCCGAAGGACGTTAAATGTGAATTCAATTATATGAATTGCAAATAAACTTAAGAAGATAATATGTTAAGATTGGAAATATCAACTACATTGTAGATAACCGTTTTTATTGATATTGTTAACCTTACAAATAACTGAGGCATATACATGTATATTATGTGTTCTGTCTGATAATATGAGGTTCGCGATTGGTTGTTATTTACATATTATAATATTGTACTGGCACGAAGTTAAAAGAGTGAAATAGAATTTATTAAAAAATAGTAATATTATTTAATACATTCCAGTTTTAGCAATTTACCTTACCGTATTTACTCTTAACCTTAGCTCATCTATTTGTCCTTGTTTAATCAGTCAGATGTCTTATCAGTAAAATGTAAACTTTATTTTCATGTAAATTAAATAGTTTACTTCACGTTTGTAATCAGAAATTCATACGTTTTACTGCGGTCACCGTAGATCAAGTTGATGTGAAATTTATATACTTACACTAACTCTCTTATGGCCTTAACCCTCTCCTGACGGGAGACCCGAGCCCGGCAATGGGACGTTATGGGTTGTTGATGACTAGAGATTTAGTCAATTCAGTCACTTCCCTTAATTCCACAGGTAGTTATAAATAAATATTTTGGACATCTATCACACAACGCCATCTAGTCCCAAGCTAAGCGGAGCTTGTGTTATGGGTACTAGACAACTGATACAAATACATATATACCTTTTTTTTTGTAAATACGTACATATTATACATAGAAAACACCCAAACTCCGAAACAAATATTTGTAGATTATACAAACATTTGGTCCGACCCGGGAATCGAACCCGAGACCTCACGATCAGCAGCCGCTCACGTCAACCGCTAGACCAACGAGGCAGTTGATTTAACATTGAAATATGTTTGCATAAATGTCTGTAACTAACATTGTATAACCATATAATTGATAAACTTATCAGTGTACGTTAACTACTAGGTAATATAAATGGTTGTGAAATGCCTCCAAATATTATGGAGTATAATAATATTAACGCACAGTTACCAAAAGTCAATTTTGCGTAACCCGATACACAAGCAATTGTCTTTGGCAGTAAACGATTGTTATTAGTTCAAGACCTTGTTGTTACTAACAAGAGTCAAATGTTATCACACCATCAAATTACAATCCTCATTGGATTCTAAACAATACATTAAATAAAATAAAGTTTTAGAAATATTAATCGAATTGGTAATCGCGATAACATGATACTCGATAAGTGGATTATCTATCTATGTGGTTAGGTAAGGTTTGTACAGAAGAAAATCAAAGATTAACAAGGATTTTTTTTAAAGAAATATCTGGTGATATGAAGTTCGTCGGATCAGCTAGTTTCTTGTAGTATAGGAGGCAAACAAACATTGTCCCATTCCAATCCTTTTGAGGATGCAGATGTGGAGGGGCTGGGTCTAAAAATTGTTTAATTTCGTATTTTGTGAGACCTAGTATTACATTACATAAACAGTATATAAACGGAGACAAAGAACACCCAGATTCAGAACAACAATTTGCGGATCACACAAAGTGTTGTCCCATGTGGGATTTGAATCCAGAACGCTTGCTACTATAGAAAGCGGCGTGGCGACCGCAATTAACCTTGATTTTCGCAGATAGAAATGAATTTTCCATATAAATTCATAAAAACGATGAAGTACTGATAAGATATAAAAATAATACAAGAAAATTAATTACGCTTATCTACGCTATTCTGCGTTATCATCAGTCTGTAGCAATGCTGCATATAAGCCCTATTTGCTCTGTGAGTATTGTAGGAGCCAAGTATATATAGTATATAATATATAGTAGGATAATAAACTACGCAGGATAATATCAATGCAAAAAGAAGGAACAGTGTAAACACACACTATAACAAACCGTCACGCCATCTTGGTACAGAAGGTGAAAACCTCCTTTCTTGGGAGGTTCATATATCTACCAGTGGACTAGTAAAGGATATTGATGATTACCATATAAGTGCAGAAAGTAATTTTCGTTTCATAACTAAAACGTGAATGATGGACGGGTCGTGAGTTTTAATAGAAACTCTGTATTGTCTCGTTGAACGTTATTTCAAGCCAATCTGTAAGTCAAAGATTTGTTTATGAGATAAAATACAAGTAGTAGATATAAATAAACTATCTGATTTATGAAGAAATTGTAATAATTTAAATAGGTGTTCAAAATTTATCAAAGGTAGTTCTACTATAGCTTTTATGGTAGCTTTTTGATAAAGATTCAGAAAGTAGCCTCCAATGTAGCAGCAACGTATATTTAGACATTTACGGTATGTTATGTAATATTAAAGTATTTTTTACAAACTGAACTTTATATAAATGTTTATAGAACCTTTTCTAACTTTATTCAAAACATTGTTTGAATTGAACCAGGGTATAACGCTACAACAAACCTCATCACTGTTTTGTAGACCACCTTTGATTCATAACTTCTATGGCAGATACAGAGAAAAGTCTAATACAGAGAATATAAGACACTGTAGCAGATACAGAGAAATATCACGTAGATCTAAAATGGATACGCTTTGTCTATTTAAAATAATAAAAAAAGTAACCAAAACATTACATCATCATCGTATATACCATAGACAATAATTAACAAACAATAAATTGTTAACCAGGTACTACAATGCAAGGTTTACATCCGGGCATGTTAGCTATAGCCAAGCACCGTGTGTTAAATGCCTTATGAATAGACAATATGACGGTATATCGAATTTAACTTGGCAGTTGCTTTGTGTACACAGCACAGAGGATCAGCCGGGCGTGATAACATTGGACCGGCAGACACGAATTACTAGTAATTAAACGTATTATGAGGAACAAAAAATCTGTTGTTATTTATATTTAGCTTAATTTAGAAGAACGATTTTCGGTTGGTCTGATAAGTAGAGAATGTAGACTTTGAAAATTTCTGATCCTATTTAAGTAGATAGTTTAAGAAACCATTGACCTAGAATTTGTATTAGAACATAATTTAATAATTTTAAACAATTATTCGTTAAACCATATATTGATCTCACAAGTACAGGACTTATTGATAGTTTCTGATCCTATTTATTTTGATAGTTAAAAAGCTATTAATGTAAAATTTTGTTGTAAACACAATACAAATAAAAAAAGAACTACTCAGTTTGGAAACGGAATCCTAAGAACAGTTTACTTTTTATTTTTCGCGGTTGTAATTTGTTTTTCATTATAGAGTTCCTTTGCATAAATTAGAACTTTTCTTCTTATTTAGGCAAATTAATACGTTACTTAAAAGTTCCCTTTGAAAACTAAAAGATACTAACGCGTGCGAAATTTTCCTTCACAGTAGTAGATGCGTTGTAGTAAATAAGAATCATCAAATAGTGATTTAATTATGGATTACTTAGAAATGACATCCCTTTTGTCCCCATTTTGGTAGTATTTTAGAACGAATGCATTCCGTCCGGCTATGTATACAAAAAAGAAATTTCAGTATGACCAACAACGAAAAATAAGCACGTTTTGAGAATTACGTAAGTCCAGGTTTCAACTTGCGGTCGCTTAAGTTCTTTACGGTTTTATTATAGTCACATTGTTCAATAAAGTGCACGTAACTCCTGACATAAAAGAACAGTCTCTTAAATCGCGAATACAATCTTTCATCTGGCGAATGTACTTACTATCTCACTTATACAGATCGTCAAGAAACCAGGAAGTGTCATTTGTGCAACATTCGTCACGAAGCACGACTTTATTACCAACTTCATTAAACTGAAGCGCTACACGTGTCATCCAGTCACGAACTCTGAAGGCTTAAAGTAATGCTAAAAGTTCTGTTACTTTACTCAACTTAGCTCCGCTTTATCCGTGTGGTGACGGAACGAGGTGTCGGAGGTACGGAGTGTCGCCACACTTATTCATCTCATGGGTGTCGACGACTAAGGAAGAAAACTGCGCAGGACAATATCACTGCAAAGAGAAGAATAAACCCTATAATAACTACCCGTTTGTATAGCGTGATATAATAAGCCAAAACCTCCTTTCTAAGGAGAGGTATATGTCCAGCCGTGGACTATTAAATGCTGTTCAGGATTGACGACTATTATAAACCAGATTCAGAACAAAAAATTGTGGATCACACAAAGTGTTGTCCTATGTGGTTTTTTTTTTACGTGTAGAAACCCCCTCGGGCCGTCACCCCTCCGGGATTTGCGGCGGGGCGGTGCAGGGACTAATCCCGCCCACACGCCCACCACCGTAACTTCTGTACACCAAGATCAACAGCGGTGAACCACGAACACACCGAGTTATGACACTTGGGAAGTCCCAGAAAAAAAATAACTGTCTTGGAACCCGCAGCGAAATTAATCATAAGAATAAACAGGAGGAGTTGGATATATGAAATGTCCACTTCCCTCCTCAGCAAAGCGGGAGACAAAATGAATTCAAAATAACCAGACACCTTTTTTAAACTGGGAAGCACCACGGATAAAATATTATGGGTCCTTAGTGAGCTATATTTGATTACTATAGTATAAATGGCAGAATCGCCTAAACGCAGACACTGCAGTTGACACAAGATCCTCATAGTAAACCGCCCCAGATGTCATTTGTAAGCTATTTAGCATTGTGTTACGTTCATTGTACCAAAGACTACACTCTCAGAGGACATGATAAGCCGACTGTTCACAGCTAGTATCAGGTGTTGAGCATTGACACAATGGCGGGGCGGTGTGTCGGGATCGAACCGACTAAAACCACACGGTGTGCCACTCTGCGCCTGAGGCAGGAGGGATCCGGGAACTGCTGCTATTAACAGATTCGGACCCCTCCCAGGTCCACTTAAACCACTAGGTCAACCGTTAATCCCGAGCAAATTTGTTCTTTAAATTAAATTACATAAGCGTAATTATTTAATGTCTATCAAATAACATAATATATGCCTATTTTTATTACGCATTAATAAAAATAGGCATATATTATGTTACGTAAAATACAATTTTTTTTTAAGTAGATACAGGAGTACGTAATGTACATGTTGACCTTTCTACTGTGACTTAATTAGAGAGGTTACCTTTTTAGAGTGGACATACTAGACATAATTATTACGTTCACAAATTATTAAGTAATTTATGATTTAACCTGAGTTCAAAGATATTTAAATTCACTCTAGCTGTCATTTAATGTTTTAGTATCTATTGATTATATTTCTGTAGCAGTCTCTTACCAAATGTATTGTTCAAGAAATTCATTCCGGCATAACAGTGATGACAATTTTTCAGCCAATCGTTATCAAAGAAGCTGGTATCTGTAAGGTTAGGTACTTGAGGCGTTCATTAACTACAAAAAGTCCGTAGAACTTGACAAAACAAACACAACGAACGCTACACGTAATTTTTTTAACAATTCAAATAACTTGTTTGACTATTCGCATTTAGATTATATTGAAAATTAATCATAATATTCGGTTGCCGATTCGAGCATTTCTACACCTCACGGTTTCCAACAAGGAAATTACAGAAACTTTTGTCACCAACACTTTATTTTTACACATTATTTTCTACCGTAGAAAATACAGTTCGCAATCTTTTGATCGCAGTTCGACTATTTTCTCTAAAGCCGAGTCTCCACCGAATAAAACCTGCCAACTTTTGAGTTTTCAACGCGTGATGGTGACAAAAGTTTCTATAATTTCCTTGTTGGAAACCATGTTTCTATTTTTGGCAGTAAACATCAAAAGTAGTAAAGTTTGTTTTGTTATTTTTGTTAATTTATTGGCTCTGTGGAGACGCTTAGTTCGAATGTTTTTCAAATTGTTGGATACTCGTTGTAGAAACAAAAGTTAGCGATTTTCTAAAGAGTTTGAAACACTCAAATTGCCAACAATTTCGGTGGATACGCGCCTTAATAAACTACTGCTACTCCTGCATTTTAGAACCTTGTACTTGTATCGATTGACTTTGAACGATATGTAACCATATGTTTGTTTTTTCATTAATATTAAACCAATCAAACTACAGATTAGACAAAGTGGAAAAAAGGCCTTGATAGTTAATTAAACCGTAATAGAGGAAGGATGAGTTATTTTTAAATGTTCTTTGATCATAATTGAAGGCAAGCGGTTTATAAAGCAGCCGTTAATTTCCTTAAGGAAATTTGGTTAATTGAACCTTGTGAACATATTATAAAATAATAAACGAAGTGGCGATTATCTTTTAAGAAATTTGTATTGATTTATTTCACGACTTGATCTCTACGGAATGTGTTAAAATAATATTTATTTCGATATAATGATTCTGACAGTCGGGAATGTCACATAAAATCCATTTATTTTTATTACATTTCTTGCTTGTCTATATTTCGATTTTTTATTTATTTTCAAATGACATACTCAATCTCAGCCTTTTATCTCTTAAGTATTTTTATTTATATAAATAAAGTAATAGCAGAACAAATTTTGTGAAAAAAAGCTAGTCAAGTAAACCTCAATATGTAATTACTTCGAGCTATTGAGTAACCGGTTCGAAAAAGTAGATACTAATGTAAATCCCGTTTTAATGATAGTCTTGTACACAAAGTAAGCGTCAGACGATTAGAGACCCGACACAATAGATTTTTCACAATTCATTGTGTCAGCTCACAGCTTTGAAGTTTGTCTAAATAATGATCTAACTTCATTGACTAATGCAATTTTAATTACTTAATTTCAACCTCCGTCTCACGAAATGTCTAAACTCTTAAATGTAAGTAAGCTTGTCTTGTTTCCATATAAATACAAATTTTAACAAAAAAAACCGACTTCAAGAACTGGACCAAATTGAAATGGGACTTCAAAATTGAAGAAGGTTATCAATTCGACTGTTTTTTATTTTTATCACACTTTCGACTGGGTGCACCGATTTTGATGATTCTTTTTTTATTTGAAAGCTAGTGCTTCCCATGTGGTTTCATTTCAATTTGGTGTCATTACCACATATTTGTTAGTATTCTATAAACATTTACTTTTGTAAAATGCAACTTGGCTGGCTCGTGCTGAGATCAACCTGGCTCTAAGACATGATGATGGCATCCAAGGAAAATCGATCGTTTTGGTCGTTTTTGAAGTCGGTTTTTTATTTTGTTAATTTTTTACTTGTGTGATATTAGTTTCAGTTTCTCTAATTTCACAGGTACCACATATATATAAGTTCACTGGATGGAATTGACATCTTAATTCTATGATGTATGAAGCATCATCATTCATCATAAAATTAAGATGTCAAGTACTGTTAATTGTCAAAATTACTGTTAATAAACATAGGATTGATAGTCGCTATAACTTGGTGCAGTAAACACGGCGATTAGGCCAACAAAGTGTAAGGTGTCCTGCAGCATGAAAGCGATGTTTTCGAGAAACATTCTGGCATCGGATGGGCACGGACTACTCAAGACTCAGATATTTGGCGCTTCTTGGCAAAAACTTGCGTTCTGCAGTGGACGGCGACTAGTTTATGGTAAATATAGATTAAAAGAATCTATACCTAGAAAAAATATAATCTGTTTGCAATTTTAAATTAATAGCTTTTCACTAAAAGCCCAACTAATTACTGCATTAACTTACACAATATAATCGTCAACACAATTTAGTATGACGCCATTATACTGCAATGTATACTAGTGATGACGATCTTCTGATTGTAATATGTGATTCTTGAAATGAAATTACATACAAAATTTTCATTAATTCTTTATTTTACATATTTACAAGCATAATTACAGCTAGTGACAAACTTATGTTCTAACAAAAAACATATCATTATCGCTAAAAAATAAAAACAAAACGAAACATTTTATTTATTTTTCCAATGAACAATAAACATAAACATAGTTCAATATCAAAATTGTTGATTCAAATGGGTTTAAAAGTTTAAGCAACACAACAATTACCACTATTCAGAGCAATAGAGATTCATTACCAAGAACAAAGAGGTTCCGTTACACTCTCTGCATTCAAATGCATATTACCATTTCAAAAATCATTTCGAGAGTTTATCCAACGGTACTCGAATGACAAAACTATTTACTCATCTAACGAGCAAGTAGAATGGGTTACAGTAAGCAAACAAAACAAATTATGTAAGACTTTATACATGTAATCTTTCTAAACAAATATAACCTTGATATCAATGACTTGAACATGACGTCAAATTGACATCATTAATTCTGTAATGTAATGGTGATTTCATTTATTGAGTTAGTCCTGATTTATGACACAATGCACCTATCGTTTAAATCCTATTTACTTCTCTACCTCATAACCGTAATAACTCATGACCTTAACAAAACCATTGAAATTAGGCTTAGCAGGAACTTTATTCATATTTTGTTAAAGATGACTCATGTTGATGACGTTCTAAAGCGTGAAGGGCAAAACGATGTTTAGAATTTAAAGTAGTTTCATAGCCATCTGTAATTTAAATAAAAAAAACATATTTACAGTTTACTGAGACCACCAGTACTTAACATTGAATTACGTCATAACCTCTTAGATTTTTTTGAACAAAAAAGGATTTAATAAAAAAATTACAATATGTTCATTGATTATCTCACTAATAGGAAGATTATCAATTAAAATCATGACAATATGCAAAATTGTGTGTATTTTGATTAATTTCTTATTTTAATAGATAATATTATAATGGATTTATTCTAAATATGTAAAAATGTTTAATAGTACAATTGTACAAGAAAGCGTCCTTATCAAAGATATACATATCATAAATATGTAATCCAGACTTTTATTTCGTTACACCGTACGATAACGGAACACTTTAAACCGACGCGCGACGGTCACTAAAAGATTTTATTTAAACATATTTTCATCTGGCACTTTTGTCTTACACTAGTGTTCTATCTAAAACATCACAGTTACTTGTTGCGATCATTTTACAACATGCAAGACATGTCGCAAAGAACTCGGTAACCTTAGCGATGTCGGGGCTGAACGTAGACTGGGAATTGGTATACACGTAGTCCTGGTGCTCTAGCTGTTCCCTGGAAACGACAAAAATACGCTTAACTATTTAAAAAAGCTAGTCATGTAACCAATATTTATGTAGGTATATAAGATTGCGTGTATAAATAAATTAAGTCTCGACTAGAAACTCACATAGAAATTTAACGACACCGATAATTGCTAATTAAAAACTGTGTAATGTAACTACTATATAGTACTAAATTAAATTATATAAAACGCAATTCATTCGCAACTAATAAATGTTTCAATTAAAAGATTAATATCAAGAATGTATGGAAACGGGAAGAGCTTTAAAAGTTTTCCACCTGAGAAATTTAGCCTTCGTCTCAAATATACTTAAAGCTATAATCTACTAGACAGTTTGAGAACTTACTTTTATCAAATCACACTTATCCCCCGACTATAATGACTATATTTCTTAACAGTTTTGACAAGTGGAGTAATTAGCAAAAAATTAAATAAAACTTCTCAAATGCATAATCTTCAGAGCCATCAGAAACTTCAAGTCTCGAAATTTTTTAATTAAAATAAAGTATTTATCTTATTTCAGATATAGTTCAATTTCCTACATAACATAACATTACGCTAGGCAACTAGCTTGGAAGTAAACCTACTTTTAAAAAACTTGGATTGTTAATTTTACTTACTTCTAGATTGTTTCTTGTCAAGCGTCTCGTAGCTTCTTTTTCATATTTCCACTGGAAATCATCCGAGGACTCTCGAGCTTTCTCTGATAATTCACTTTCTATGTGATTTATCTTGGCATCTTCTTGTTTCGCAGGCTTTTGTTGTTCTTGCGTATAAGGGAAGAAGTATCGAAGGCCTACTCCAGGTAAGGTTTGGGAGCTGAGAACTACTGGGTTTCCAATATTTTCAGCTTTGACGGCTTTATTTTGTGGGATGTAGGCATTGACGAAACGTTGAGCATTGCTTAGTTGAACAGGAGGGAGGGTCGACGGATTGTATACAACGTGAGTATATCTTGGTTGAGGTACGAAGAATGGAGGACGCCTGCAAAATAAACCTTTATTTTAGTTCCATCAATGCATTATGTCAATTAAAAGTACAAAATAAGTTTTAGTTAATGGCAGACTAGAATCTATTACACCTTTAGTGTAAACTCTGTATGAACATAATTTTGTGAAGAGAATAAAAAACAAACCCTATACCAACGCATTTGGCCAGGATGATATATTGGGCCAAAATCTCTTTTCTGAGTGTCTCCTTAAGCTCTGTTTATGTCCAGGAGTGGATTGTTCAAGATTGTGAATATATATCCTGTGCCGCGGGGGACTTCAGAGACTTAAATGAAACGGACACAAAGAGCGCTCAGACTCAGAACAACAATTTGTAGATCACACAAAGTATTATCTCATGTAGGATTTGAACCCAGAATACTTGGCGTAGTAGAAAGCGGCGTGGCGAACTTAAACTTCTACGCTAATCTTACAGTTTAACTGAAATATCTGAAATCAAAGTCAAGAAAAGTAAAAATAAAAAATTACCATTGTGCATTAGGATCAGGGGTGTCATTAGAACGCTCTTCCCAGACCGGAGCCGGAACGCGGTAGGGCTGAGGCGACGGCGTTGGTTCCGGTGCAGGTGGCTCTATAGGACCTCCTTTTGTGCCGAACTTCACCATGATCGCTTGTGCGCTTGAAGCGTACACCATCAGGCATGTCAGCAATAACTGGGGAAACATAAACATTAAATCCTCTCGTCTTGCTTGTATTAAGTTTAATGTTTGAAAGTTTAGACTGAAATGATTGTTGCTTTTCATCTATACAAATAAATAAAATTGGAGTGTCTGTTTGTAATATTAAAATAACTGCTTTTTACTAAATGCATATGTATATATACACGGTACATATACCAAAAATGTAGTTAAAAATTTTTTTGTCTGTCTGTCTGTCTGTTTGTTCCGGGTAATCTCTGGAACGGCTGGACGGATTTTGGCGGGACTTTCACTGGCAGGTAGCTGATGATCCAGGGAGTAACTTAGGCTACTTTTTTTAGACTAACTTTGTCCCGCGGCGATACTTGCGGTACAACAATAACCGCGGGTAACACCGCGGGGTTCAGCTAGTTATTACTAAATATGTACTGTACACAATACATCAATCAAGAGTCACATATCGACAATTAAAACTATAAAAAAAAATGAAACAAATCCTATACCAATCCATCTGGGTGGCGTGGCATAGCAGGCCAAAATCCTCATTTCGCAGGAGAACTTTTGTTCAGCAATGTACTATTAAAATCTGTTGATGATGAACACTTTGTGTGGTCTTCGTTACATATACAGTGTTATTTAATTCTGAATCAGAAACGAAATTATAGTCTAATCTTAAATAACACTTGTTACTATGAGTAATTTCATACAAAACTAGATTACGACTATTCTAAAATGTGCAACTAAATCGAAAGCTTTATATAAATCTCCGTTTCTTTCTTATAATTATTATCTTCTAGCATATTAGGTAGTCTCATAATAAATTTCTCAAATTTATTCCGTTTACTCTAATATGCCATTAATATTTTGTTAGAAGTCTCTAACTTCGTTTAGTAATAGCACTAAATGTAATTAAATAAAGGTTCTGTTTTAAAATATAGCCCTCTACATTATCATAATGTCATCTGCGAAACACTGATGTCCATTGCATTGTCCTGTTGATAAAATCGCATATTAACCTTTTAATGGCTGCTTGGGAATCATATGACATAAATATTCTGCTCGGAAACGAACAATTGTTTGTTCTTTTCATCCTCAAATTCTTTCGCAAATCATGTTCAGATAGCATCAAACAGCATAAGCTGTTGTAAATTTCATTTGGTCAAGTGTATACTTTATCAAATACAATCTTCAAGAATTTTATTTAAATTATTTTCAAGCTTTTTAGGTACTGTATAATACCCTGAACGATATTAACTGACCCTAATCTTTACTTTTACAAGTATATTGATAATACATTTTTTTTATTTTATATTAACTATCATAAACTTCATCATCATCACCATCATCTCGTCAGCTATAATCTTACGTAGTTATAATACAGAGCTTATTTATAATAAATGATATTTTTGTCAAATCTAATCTGCCTCTTAAACCAATATTCGAGTGTTTCGCGTTGATTTTCTTTCTACAATGTACCTTTATTCTCTTGTATTATTGTCTAATATTTTATTTTGAGCATGAGATTTACCGTCAAAGTGACGTCATTTTGAAACATTTATTAGATCATAAAGTAGGTAGCACCTGTACTGATAAACATAACTATTTGGAAATACATGGTACCAGACGTAGAACAAATTATTGTGCGCATCCTACAGTATTTGACATCGATCAAAAATACTTTTTTATTCAAACAAGTATTTTAGAAGGCTCAACAGCTAAATCTTTACAAACTTATTCCTCTAAATAACTACAATAACAACATTTAGAATATATAAAAGATGCTGAAAATAACTATAATCTTCTTGTCATTACAATATCATAATACAATCATGTACAGCCAATTTGTACACATAAAATCTCAGATCGCTTACAAGAAGGTCTTGTAGTGAACAAAATTCCTTGCTATAATTACGAAGCAGAATCACCGCTTAATGGCATATTAACTTGCCAATGACATTGAATAATGTTGCTTGTGCAAAGCCTCTACGCGAATTAATCACTTTATAAATATAAAATAAAATTGTATACTTCTATGACTAAATAGCTGAATCGATTGCATTTAGAAATTAAATTTGGGCTGAAAATAGTTGAATAGGAAGGACATAGGCTACTTCTTACTACGATAACTAACATATAGGCAGGTGTGTGTAAAACTAGTCTTACAAAATTCACAGTGCCTATGTAATGAAATGCAATTCATTACTATTATAAAACTTAAAAAAATACAAAACAATAATGTATTACAACTTTGATTACTTGTTCTCATTAACTGTGCGTAATAATATGGAACTGGAATGCGATGAACTTGAATAAGTTGTTTATAATGAATATCGAACATTAAATTATACATATAATGTTCAGCCAGAGAATCACGTTTCGGCATGAGTGGGCCGGGTCGACCGGAGTGATACCACGGCCCCACAGAAAACGGTTTTATATATGGGCATTATAACCCGCAAAGTCATTTTTTATCTGCAATTGAACACTATCTGCGGGAAGCTGAGACAGATATGTAAATAGGGCGGTACGAAGTTCGGCGGGTCTGCTAGTATTTATATAACTTGTCCTAAAAATTGCGTGGTAGGTTATCCCGGTCCTAGACTCATAAGTTGTTTGTGCCTGTTGCCCTTGGTTTCGACCACAATCAAAAAATTTTGAAGCCACTCACGAAAAATTAGCTTAATAGTAATAACTTGTGAAATTTGTACTGGGGATCCCGAACTATCCATAATACCATTTCGAAATACCATTTCTTAAATTTAATAAAGACTGTTTTGTGCTCAATTTAGTTTTTATACACACATCTTCATATTAGAACCTTGACGAGCTTAGATCGACGTTTATCTTTCTGATAAAAACATTATTTAACTGTCATAATGTCATTGCATTCCAGTTGTCACAAAAACCCTCGTCTATTAAATATTTTATGAATTGCACACTTTTTTTGGCAGCCGCCATTGTTCACACACATTACGTATTGTAATTAGTTATATTTCAAAACATCTAATTATACAATATAAATGTTACATCGAGAATCTTTAAGATTTAATCAAGTCAGTCAAATGAATTAGAAGATTGAACTTAATTATTATTCACAAAGTGCAAATAAGTTCGTAACTGTCAGGGTCGAATGATGTTGCTTCAGATAAGATGATATCGAATGTGTAAAACTCTATTGGTACATACCTGGGACCTCGACGAGAACCTCATGTTTGTTTGTTTATGTGTAGTCTACCTTGACATTCGTCAGTTCCTCCTGTAACAATGATGAAACAAATTAGTAATCATTTATCAATCGAGATAGTAATCGAAAAAAACATAATTCACATGTGTCCAATTAAAAGTTACATCAGCTTGTTATATGAATAAAATATGTAATAACAACGAACTTTAATGAGTACACGGATGGCATAGTGGTTTAAGTGGACATCTTACTGCTTTCTACTACGCAGAGTGCTGTGGGTTCAAACCCCCTATAGTACAACATTTCGTGTGATTCACCAATTGGTTTTTGAAATAGTTTTATTTGAAATTGACATTCAACCACCATTGACCATAAAACATTAATGATTAAAAATATTAGTAGTATTTAATTTCATTCTACTGAGAGGTGTCAAAATGACAATCACTCAATCTGAATGGCTAACTCTGCAGATGTGGAACACTTTCAGCCTAAAATACAGCCTTAATTTTACCATATATACCTCATACACAGAAGACTACCAACAAATAAACTTTACATTGTTCTATACGATATTATAATGCAAACTTGCAAATACATTACTGAGATTATTATTTACATTTATTTCGTCCTTTCTTCTCAGGCCTAGTCCAGTTAAGGCCGAACTCATCTGCTCAAAAAAAGTTTAACTTGCAAAAGTGTTCTTGTAACCTAATTGCAGAATAAATGATTTAATTTCAAGAAGAATCACTGTACTAGTTCTAAACAAGTTTCAAGTACAATACAGACTATGTACAACTAGTTATGAAATGCTAAAAGAAGAAAGGTGAACAAGTCGGCTGTATCTCGCACGCATCACAATGCTACCAGTAAATAGAGCTTGGCATTTATTGCAGCTACCTGAAGCCTTACTTAGTGAACCATGTTGCAACGTTATAATATAAGAAAATATACACTTATAGTTGTAGCTTAGCTAAAATTCTATTTTTACTAAAATACACAGTTAAGGTATTCCTACTTATTTATTTACTTTTAATAATACTAATTGGTTTTAAAATATTAATTGTATTTAAAATTTTAGTTTTTATAATTGTCCGTATTTATGCAAAATGGAACCACTCGACAAATTGAATTTTTTGTTTTTATTAAAGAATACTAATATAAAAGTGTTCTAAAATCTCATACGAAAAAGAACCACATGATTTTTTACTTGGAAACAAGGTATACTAAAAGCAGAACAGAACCAACAGCAATAACAAACCTTATATGTAAAGCAAAACGGAACCATAGCACAACGGGACTCTGTTGTTCAAAGAAATAAACTATATTACCACCATGTCACTTTATACAAAACAGATCCACACTTATTTGGTACTATTATACATTACACATATTTCTATTATTAACGATTATTTTTAATACACCAAATGGAACCAAGTTTCTGTGGTTTCGTTTTGCGTAAAATAAATTCTTAATTAGTTGCTAAAAGTTTTTTTTGCAAAATGGAACCACAAGCATTTGGTTCTATCCTGAATAAATAAATATTGTAAAACAGTAGAACCACTAGTATGTAATTCCGTTACGCATACGTTTTGAAACCTATGATCACACAAAGGTACAAAAATGATGGTGGTAAATGAGGTGGTGGTGGAAAATGAGGTACATGACTTGTTACATGTCTTTCATTTTAAACAACGAAATATTAACTTTATTTCATTGCGTGTATAGCTTAAAATGCAATGACTCAAACTCAAAATGAACAGCAAAGATCATAATATAGACACAACAGGTAAATAGTTTTATTTAATGCATTTTAGTACTTAATGAATCTGAGAAGTACGAGTACCTACCCTTTATTCACATTTAATTCATGCATTCATGCGTGCGTGCGTGCGTGCGTGCGTGCGTGCGTATGTGTGTGTGTGTGTGTGTGTGTATATGTTTGTGCTTGTGTAGTGTGATGTGTATATGGTGTGCTGATGTATGGCGTTGAAATATGTAATGATGTGTGTAATAAAAAGAAGGATGACTATAGAAATTCGAAGAAAAAATTCTCTCGTATTAATTTATTCGACAATTCGAAGTATGCCGGGATTTATTTTTCAAAACACTTGATGTTTCTACAAAAAGAGTTAATATTGCTTTGATTAAAATGAGGTCACAGGATTGTATAAGTAGAAGAGGATCAAAAAAGTAGAATAAATGCAGCGACGAATTAGTTTCACAAGTGAGATGCCAAATACACTCTCTTCCTAAGTATAAATCACAGTGTGATTATCACACTATAGAAGAAGTGAGTGCGAGACCGAAAAGCTTATGTCAGACATGACTTTAGACAAGATGTACGACTTATACTATGAACATATAGGAGAAACTGAGAAGGTCAGTAAGGCTATGTATGCAAAGTTATTTGACAAACATTTTTAATCATAAACTTGCGCCTCTTAAGAAGGATACTAGTAACAAGTGTGACACATTACAAGCGAAATTAACTAGTTGCGAAATTGCTGAGGAGAAATAACCATAGATACAAAACGCGAAAAATATTGCCGAAAATAGGAACAGGCTCGGCATAAAATAAAGACTGATTTTATTCTGGCTACTCATTGTAAGGAAACGGAATGTCAAACGCTTCCAATGTCTAAGATCTCTACCAGAATTATCTATTATAAGCGACATTTTTGGCGGTATAATATGGATATTTATTCGGAAAAACTAACTTAAGTGAGTGCTTTGTTTGCATAAAAGGAATGGTTGGAACAAGTGCTTAGGAAGTCGGTTCTTGTCTATTAAAATACTAAGGTGAGTATATTTCTAAAGATATCGAGAAATTAATTTTATGGAGCGATTCAAGAAGCGGATATAATCGTAACATAAAGATAGTTTTGATGTTAAAAACATTTTTGCATTGTCCCACCTTAAAAAAATTACAAAAAGTTTGATTCCCGGAGATAGTTACCTACCCAATGACAGAGGTTTATCTCACATTGAAACGGCAATGAAGAAATATCCATATCCGAGACTATACACTCCCGATGATTACATGCAGGTTATGAAAGATTGCAAGAAAAAAAAAACCCAGTTACAGTTAGGGCAAAATCAGATTTTCTGGGAACTTTTAAGGTTGAAAAACATTATATAAAATATATAGAACGTGGTATTAACAAAGAATGTATTAATTGGCTACTAACTCGGGAAATATACCTGAAAAGAGACTCACCAAACTCAATTTATTTTAAAACAGACTTCTTTGGTGATTCTGTGGAAGTTAATATAGGGAGAGCACCTGTTCGAGGCCTACCAGCTTAAATCTTAATAGAACATATAGTTCCCCTGTGGCCGTCAAGGAAGCCAGTATCACCCGTGAAACTAATCGTCCATTTTACATGTCATTCCACAAGATACACAGAGTTTTTATAATGGTCTCAATTGTGATGATACAATAGAAGACGACATAAATAGACTAGACACGGTGGATTTCGAAATCCAAAATGATGATTATGTCGAATAAACGTGTATTTGGAGAATTAAAGCTTTATTAGGATAATATAAGCACATAGTTTCATTTATATCAAGAAATTCCTGTATTATGGTTCTTTTTTGTATAAGAGAAAACCTATCAATTACTAAATGTTAAAAGGAACCACATGCACATTTTCTTAATTATCTAGAAAGTTTAACAGCAATAAAAGCAAATTTATATACACATACTTAAATTAGTAATTTATCAATAAATTTACATAAAATAAATTGTAATTTTACTTCATATAACAGGTGCTGCACATATTTTTCTAAATCCTTTGATATCTCAAAAGTGTGTATTTGCTGGATGGTTCCTTTTTGCTTAAATACGGACAATTAGTTGTCAGCTTGCAATATATCCTTGGCTATCCTTTTAGAATTTCGTAAAAGTTTCTAAATAAATATGATTTAGTGATACTCGTATTTAATGAGTTAATATTGAAGAAAACTCATTTATTCTAATTAGATTTGATGTTAATAGCAAAGAGCCAAGTTAGGGCTAAGATAACACTAATAAAACGATATCGATATATCGATAACTAAGTGGGAATATGTAAAGTTATTCATACAGCTAATGTTTGCTTATTTTCCATTCGAATATATTCTTCTCTTACCGTATTAATTTTAAATTAATTTGACATGATCAAATTAAAATGGTGGTTGGACATGTCTATATAGGTATATATAGATATCTGTATGTAATCACTGTACTATAAAATTATTACTTTAGGAACAATACCATTCGGAAATTGAGTAACCAAAATCATTTAACACGTCATCGACAGGTAAGGTAACGATATTTTTCATTTTGACTGCTTTAACTTTCATTATACTGTTCGAGTCTTAACCGCTTACCTACAAGTCAGTTATATATTTTATAGTTAATTGGCGGTTCCCTAGTTGTGTAATGTAAGATATCTGTAGCTGTATTTCTAGGGGCAGGTGTGAATGATAAATGAATTCATTTTTATGAGTGAATCATAACAGACATTTCTCATAACAGGAATTTACAACTAGAATGGACTAGCATTTTCTAAGACTTGCTCTTGGAAGATACCCCGAATTAGATCACACAGGTGTCTTTTTATTTAAGTCTATCAATCCATACATCCACACAAATATTTTAAATCAGAAAGTAATTCTGTCTGTTTGTCTGTTATCCTTCACAGCTAAGTCGTTTCTTTGAACCGATTTCAATGAAAATTGGGGTGAAGATACTTTAATTCTTGAGGAAAAAAAAGGTAATATTTACCGCTTCAACCGACAAATACGCGGACAAAAGCTTGTGTTAAATAAAACTATGCGATATACCCCTAATAAAGGTATTAAGAGAGTTATCTTTTGTTTATACCCAGGTAAGCATAAGGATAATAATTCAACCCACATTTACATTAATTACAGAGAACAATTAGAACACTCAATAAACAGCCAATGTGCATTCAGTTATTCAAAGCAACAGCATAACTCAAGACTATGCCTAAGCAGATAATAATAAATGACAAATGACGATTGACACAATTTATGATGCGTTAAAGTAGAACAATTTGTCAGTGTTTCGTTTCATACATTAAAATATATACGAGTGAAGTATTTGGTGTTAGCCAACGTGGCATATTGACATTACGTCGTATCGACCCAAATACGTAGTAATTTTAACTAACAATGTCAAAAATCTCTTCAACATGCTTCTGGAAACAGAGTGCGTGTTGCCTCCAACCTTTCCTTTCCACGCAATGAGTCAAGAGCATAAATTTAGTCGTTGCAAAAGGTCAGGGGATTCGGAGGCATATTGCTGAAATACGAATATAACTATATATCAATAAGAATATTTTTACTGATTTCTTTTAATGCTTTTATTCGAAGTAATATCTGTAATAAAACTTAATATGTGTAATTTTTAAAGCACTTAGAAATAAATGAATTGTGTGTTCGTATAATGGAATTTCATATACCTACCTTAATTCATGTATATCAATATGTACATGTATTGGTATAACAATAGGTACATGACTTTTTTATTACATGAAATTCTGTAATCAACAATTAATTCGGTAAAGCTTTATTAAAATGAAATGTTTTTTTATCTATACAAAACTGACTTTCGTCTGCCTTAACGCAAGCACAAAGATTATTTTCATGTCTACATTTCAATATGTCACTTAGGTCAGTTCTGAAACTTGTCTGATCTGTTCTGAAAAAAAAAATCATAGTTTATTTATATTTCGTTTTATAGTTTTGCTCCCTAAATTCTTTACTTCTTCAAATATAAACCTTCTGTAAATCACATATCTAAATTCAAAAGTCAATATCTTTATTCAAACAACTTTCTCATACGGCATCTCATAATCATATAAATGTTTTGTTATCGTACCTACAACTTTCAGAATATTTTATAATCACACTCAAATCGTCATGCACTTAACAATGTACTCGAATCACACTTAATATTATTGAATAAGTTAGAATATTGAATAAGAAGTGGACCGTAGGCTGTACAAGAACGACTCTCAACTGAAAATTAGTCTTTATGACACTACATAGTCTTTGTTTGGTAAAAGAAACCTTAAGTACTGTGTATACGATTTTATATTGTTTAAAGAATATGGAATTATTTCCGATGTGATCTGTTCGGTGGCAACCATTATTTAGCTCTGCAGCAGCGGTGTCATCATGTACTAACATGCGTATACGACTAAGTGTATCAATGTTTTAGGTAAGTTACTGTATCTTCAAGTATTAACATAGAATAAACACATATATTACACCATTTTAACCAACCAACAAACCAAGGTTATTTAAATAGATTAATTCCAATACAATAAATTTCATGATGCATTTTTTTGCGTAAAGATAAATTACAAAATTAAATATGGTTATTATGATTCAATTATGAGGGAATGATATAATCTTTATGCTCTTATTACTTTATGGAGAGCTAGAGCAACACACTCAATGAAAATAAGAACAACATTGGCAATTTCACCTTTAAACCAACTAGTTTTTAAATTACATCTAATACATTATGAGTTTACCTTACTTGAGTTTCACATAAATACGTCCAATTCTAAACCTGTCTGAGTCTGTGCTTTGGCTTTATATTTCTCGACAAATATATATTACAGATTTTAAATATTACATCCAGATGGAGACGAAATGATCGTATTCATTATACAATATTTGTCCTGGGAACCGAACAGATGACCACTGGCTTAGCAGCCAGGATCAAGTGCAGCTTGGTTAAGCAGCCTAATCTAGGATCAATGATTTTGTGGTTCAATAGATATTTAATCAACTGTCTATTTACCACAAAATCATTAAACAGATGATTAAATATCAACTGTACTGCGATGGGTGAAGACGTAAATTTTATTAAATATTTTGATGAAAATTCAACTATTTTATCCCTAACTAGCTGAACCCCGCGGTGTTACCCGAGGTTATTGCCATACCGTGGGTAACGCCGCGTAACAAAGCTAGTCTAAAAAAGTAGCCTAAGTTACTCCTCAGGTCATCAGCTACATACACAACTACAGTTTTTCCACATGCATCGAATGCATACAAATTATTTTTCTTTTAGACTGATTAAATCAGTATTTGATCACCTACTTTGTCCATTCAGGGATAACATCATGACATTTTTATTCACTAAGTCTTAAAATGAAGAATTTAGCTGCATGAAATTTAATGTTTATCATTATGATCACCATTTACGCGCTAGTTACCGTTTTGATGTCGAACGTCGATCAAGCAGTGAGATGTGATAAATTAAATTATTTGCCAGCAATGTTAAGTTTCCAAACTAAGTACCGCATATCCATAATCGTGTAGAAGAATTTGTCATAAATTTTATACACAGGCTTTTAAAGGCGGAACCTGACATGAGCAAATTTTTGTGCTAATCTTGACTGGACTATGAAAAAGACGGTAATGGCTAATCTGTCCATAAAAAAATAATGGCATAGAGCTAAATAATAAAGGTATAAAATAATACTTTTCTGTTTTTCTATTTTCGAATATGAACCCAATAAAATGATTGTCGAAAAATTTACACTCGTCTTTGATTAAAACTATGTGATATAAATTGCAATTGGCGATGCCTATGTCCTGCAGTGGACTGCGATACATTTGATGTTCTATCAGATACAATACCTATATTCAAAGTAAATTTAAAAAACTACTAAAAGCCACAGAAATTGTGAATTAATTGGTGACGAATATTTTTTACAAGCCATTGTTGTTTTAATGTGTGTAGGTATTATGATTATGTCCTGCCTACTGCCCCTATTTTGCCATATCTTGCTATTTTGACTAGGTACAATGCAAGTTTGCACACTTGAAATGGTTATTAAATCTTATATATAAAAATCAATTGCTGTTCGTTTGTCTCGTTAAAACTCAAGAATGGCTGCGCCGATTTAGCTGATTTTGGTTTTGAAATGTTTGTCGCAGTCCAGGGAAGGTTAAGACGGTGAAAAAGTAAAAATAACTTGTAAATCCAAATGTCACGTGTACGAAGTAGCGGGAACAGCTAGTTATAATATAATTTGGTAACCATTACTCACAAAGTGTATTTTAATTCAGCAAACGTCTTGGAACACCCTTAGTACAAGCGAGTGCATTGCAGCATCTAGTTGTAATAAATCCGAGCTATTCGATTCCTTGTATGTACGTTATTGAGAAATTGTTTTTGCTGCCAACTCGATGGTTAATTTACAATTGGTTAAGTTAATTTGTTATGCGACGCGTAAGTATAATTTACATTGCAATGGTGTTCGGTTTATCGAGAGGAAATCTGTCGATTCTAGTATCATTTGTTACAACAACTACTTATTAGCTTTGTTGTAATAAGAGATTAGGCATTATAGTCAAAGATACAAATTATTAATCTTAAAAACAGTTTTTAAGATAATAAATGTAAAGCCACATGGACGGTCATTAAAAACGAAATATTGGACACAAACTCCAAAGACAATATTGAACTTATTAAATTGCAAAATAAGACACTCACAGACCCCAAAAAAATCGCCACTGCCTTCAATGATCATTACATCAATTTGACGCATCAGTCAATAAACGAAAATCATCACTACAGGAACATTATAACAGCTTCAGCAATTAACTCTATGTTTCTTAAACCTATGTCAGAAACAGAAGTCAAAAACGAAATTATGTCTCTTAAAAACACAAATTCTGTAGGTTACGATGAAATTACCACAAAAGTCATAAAATCATGTGTTGGTGAAATAACAAGTATCTTAACACACTTAATTAATTTGTCATTTGCAAATGGAATCTTCCCAGACAGTTTAAAATTATCAATTGTCAAGCCTCTATTTAAAAAAGGAGAAAAAACCGACATTAACAATTATCGACCCATTACACTAATTCCCATCATATCAAAAATTTATGAAAAATGTATGTATAAAAGACTAGTCGATTACTGTAACAAATTTAATATTATTAAAAAGGAACAATACGGATTTCAAAAACACAAATCTACAACATTAGCCATCTACACCCTTATGCAAACTGTTTTGACCAATGTTAATAATAACCGTCTAACTACGGGTCTGTTCTTTGATATGTCAAAGGCATTCGATCTGGTATCCCACGATATACTGCACCAAAAACTACAATCCATCGGGATCAGAGGCCCTACATTAAATTGGATATCCTCATATCTGAGCAACAGGAAACAGTGTGTCACTATCACTAAGATAGATGAAAATAAAGACATGATACCACATTCATCGGATTACAGTTTGAACACACTTGGAGTCCCGCAGGGGAGCATATTAGGTCCAATACTGTTCCTTTTATATGTCAATAATATCACGGAAATAACCAATCACAATTGCATATTATATGCTGATGACATATCAATTATTGTCACCACTGATAAAAAAACCAACACAGTTAGTGACCACGAAACTGACATCAATAATACCATAGATAATTTAGTTCATTGGTTAACTATTCATAATCTGAGTATTAACCTTGATAAATCCACATACATTCAATTTAATCAATCTTATAACCATAAATATAACTTCAAACTGAACATCCCAAAAATTAAAGAATTAACACACACAAAGTTTCTAGGCGTAACCATAGACGCAAATTTAAACTGGAAAATGCAAGTGGAAAATCTATCAATTAAAATAAATAAATTTGTGTATGCTCTTAGACAGATAAAAAATATTACTAATATTAAAACTGCTGTAATTTCCTACTCTGCATACGTTGAATCAGTGCTGCGTTATGGCTTAGTTATGTGGGGAAATAGTACTGAAGTGGATAGAGCTTTCGTATCACAAAAAAAGTGCATCAGAGCAATGTGCGGACTGCAGATGGATGAATCGTGTCAACCATACTTTAAAAACCTTGGCTTGTTACCGTTTCCGTCCTTATATATATACGAAACTTGCATGTTCGTTAGAAAGAACTTACATTTATTTACCACCGCAAATGACATAAATCCACGCAATAGAAGAGATCCACATAGATTAGTATTATATGACATTCCCCGATCTACTAAATACAACAAAAACTGCTTAGCTATGTGTGTTCGCATCTATAATAAGTTACCCAAACAAATAAAAACATTAAATTTAAGACTCTTTAAAGTTAAGTTACATGCATGGCTACTAGATAATAGTTTTTATAGTATTAAGACGTTTCTTCAATAGACTACGTTTTCGTAGTCTATTGAAGCTTTTGCATGCTAGTTTATATTAGCGAAACATGTATGTGCTCTAAAAATGATAAAATGTAAGATCTTTGTATACCATGTTTAAAGCAAATAAATATATTATTATTATTATTATTATTATTATATTTAATTTGAAAAATTGTTGGTATTTATTACATTGCTTGATTATATTATAACGTCGACTTCTAATGCGTTGCTATTTTAGTATCAGTTAAAAGAAATTTGTAAAATTATCTGTTAAATAAACATTATTGTTATTATTGTATTGTTCATTGACTCTTTATTTGATTGATAAATGAATATCAGAAGCTCTCAATCAGATTTATATAAATATTTTAATATTAGGTAGAGTACTTTTGAGAAATAAAAAGCAATCATAAGAACAGCTGAAATCTGGAGCTGAAATGTCAACCCAAGACCATGTTCCTAAATCATACTTAAGGTATTACGTACTCACTTACCATCAGGTGATACGTCTGCTCGTTTGCCCCCTATACAAATAAAAAAAAAAAAAAAAAAAAAAAAATGAGTATGGTGACCACAACTCTTGGATTCTATTTATTATACTTGACTGCCTCGTTGGTCTCGCGACCAGCGTGAGCGTGTGCGACTGCTGATCGTGAGGTCTCGGGTTCGATTCCCGGGTCAAACCAAATGTTTGTATGATCTACAAATATTTGTTTCGGAGTTTGGGATATTTACAAACAAAAAAAGTGTATTTGTATCAGTTGTCTAGTACCCATAATACAAGCTCTGCTTAGCTTGGGACTAAAAGACGTTATGTGAGAGATGTCCGAAATATTTATTTATTTACTTATGCTTTCCATCAGGCAGAGTAGAGATATTTTGGCAGGGCCATACAATTTTTTTATAAGTAGTGTAACAAAGTTCAACCTAAAATGAGTCTTTAAGATAAGATATCTATATAAGAATTAAGATAGATATATAAGAATATATGCTATAGGTACCTACTCGGACAATTATAGTGAGTTCTTGCGTCAACAGTAAGTATATACATACACGTATGTACTACATCATAATGAAAAAGGTCAAGTCTGTCAAGCTAATTCGAAATCTATACGGAAAAGTATCAAATTCTTTCAACACCTTGGATTAGGTTTTTAATAACAGTATAGATTAAATTTCCCTGTATTCACGAGCTATCTATGACAACCTTGATCTTTTGTTTGAATAAGATTTTGTTTATTATACAAAGTGTTTCAATAACTTATTTAATTCAGTGACTAATATAATTAGTTTTATAGGTTACCTTACCCGAAATCGCCTATTAGTTTGGCACAATCATTTTTACAAAAAAATTTACCTTACACATCCTACACGCCTCACACATCACAAGCTGAGTCTGTCCTAGGGCAATAAAACTGCAGATAAACATGCATTGTATATTCCTTCATACATTATAGATAGACTTTTTGACAAACGCAACTTCATCTGCGTCTCTTTTCAATCATACTCGTTTCTAGTGGTAAAAGTGTGATGTTAACTATCTCACCGTAGACACGCCAGCAAAACACACATTTAAAAAAACGTGATAATCGGTTAGATACTAATAGTTTCGGAATTCATAGTAAGACACAATGTCACACAATAATTATATATAATAGATTAAGATAAGTAACAAATGGTCGTGCTCATCATACGAATACTTATCTTACGTGGGAATCGAGCCACCAAGCCCAAAGACAATTTAAAGGAAAATATATAAGAATTAATAAAAAGGTTACACAGATTATATTTCATCGTGATTTTGTAATAAGCAATTTGTTAAAAGATCAATAAACTGACGTAAACGAAACGTAACATGCATTTCACATTTATGTTCTTAAATACTTAACTCTGAAAAAAGGTGAGAAACTTTTAATTAACTACTGTTGATATTTCGGGTTCATGTAATCGCTGGGTCCATGCGCAATGGATAATTTTACTTTTTAAATATCACCCGATGAACGTAGTTATTTTTAGTATTATATTAATGTATGAAGTGCCCTTTGAAGAATGTAATTGGGATGAAAATTACACGTTTGAGAGTAGGTATTTAAATTACTCGACTAACTGCCTTCAAGTAGACAGGCGGTAACAATTAATTGCATCAATTATGTCATCAATATGCAGGATTTTCTTTGTTTTCTTCACTGCATTCCTTTAGCTGAATACCTTGTATACAATTGTATTCATCGACATTCATATCATCTGTACTTAAATATATGTGAAACTAGAACTAGTTTTTAAAAGAAGTTTCCAATGCGGGTTCTTCATTCAAGAGAGAGAGGTTTTTTTTATTTTATTTTAGTTTAATTTATATTAGATAAAACGTGTTAGTATAAGTTAGTATCAGTATATAAATGCTATATCTTCCCATATTCTATCATTTGGTATTAACCACAAAATGGACTTTGAGATTATCTCTTAATATCTTGAGGAAAGTCAAGTCAAGTTCAGTGTAAGTAGTAAGTGGGACTTAGATAATGAAGAAATTATAAATTATATTGACATGTTTTATTGATACCATAGTTAATTTGATGTAAATTTGAATTTATTTCGTTTAAAAGTAACTATTATTCGAAGTATTTTTAAGTAGAACAAAGAGGAAAGAGTAAATATTCAGAAATGAGAATTAATTGAATTAAAATGTACATATAATAAAAAAATACTAATTGACAAAACATATAATTAATGACATAATGTCATTATGCATGTTAAATGCATTGAACGTCTAAAGATATAATATAAGTTATTCTAACTAAAATCATACATAAGAAAGCGAGTTTGTTTGTTTACTTCATTGTTCATTATATTTGTATATGGTAATTTAAAAACCAATCAGTTGTCAAGTAGCCCAACATGATGTGAGTTTAATATTATAACTTCCATATTTAAAAAAAAGTTTAAAAGAGTTGAAAAAGATAGACAACTAAATTAATTGCAAGCAAAATAATAGGCAACAGCTAGTCAGAGGTAAATTGAAAAAAAAAACAGTAATATATAACTCTAACATATGTACGTGACTATCAGAACGAAAAAAATTAAAACAACATATTATTTCATTTAAAAAAATGTTACATTTCAAGTTGATGCTTATCTACTCCAAATTATAATTTACATTGTAAAAATAGTCTCTATTATTTTTGTAAATTCACTCATTTGCAATCATCATTAACTTAAAAACTACGCTCTTGTCGATGCACCTTAATCCAGCTCTCCTTACCCTCCCTATCCTTCCTCGACCTTCTTATACGTCTACTGTTTTTCCTTAATCTGGTCCATATAACTGTGTCTGGGTCTCTTTCCTTCTATTTTTCCTTCTATAATATTACTTAAAAATTAATCGTGATCATTTACTATAATTTCATGCATGAGGACATGTTCAGATGATGAGCGCGCATCGCGCGTTTTTCTAACGCACGTTTACAACTATGTACATGTAATTTCATTCTAGGAGTCCATAGACATACACATGAGATTTAAAGGTTTTTTATGGGATAGGGGGCTAAACGAGTAGACGTATAATTAATTACATAAGTATGTTAAATGCATATAACGACTAAATTTACAATATATCTTATTCTAATTATTTTTTATATATTTTAAATAATAAATAAAAAAATTAAATATAACTTATTTATATTTTTAAAGACCTGTTTATATTTTCAGTTTTTATTTAGTGACTACGCAACCTGCATATTTTCTTCAGAGACGTACCGCATCTTTCGCAACGTTAATAAGTAAAAGACATTGAGGAATGTCTCAAATGATTCTCAACGCACGATAAAAATTGTGTTCATAAAACTTAACTTTAATCGCTAATATTCAACAGTCCTTTTGTCGATATTTAGCTATTTAGATAGATCGATTAACTTTATCTCTTCATATATAAATGAAATGCATTTAAATACTTGCCTTTTCCCTTGCACTAACAATTCAAAAACTTAATACAATATCTATTATATTACGTAAGGTTCCATTTGATATAAGACTTATACTTATCATCTCGACATATTTGAGTATCGAAATATCTCTATTAGAAACCTGTTTTAATAGAAACATTACCATATAATTGTCAAGGATCCTTGGCACCGTGCCTTGACAGTGGTTCTGACAACAAAGAGACTACATTACAAGCAGTCAGGACATTAAATGTAAATTTGTTCCACCCACTCACTCACACGGCTTAGATACCTAATCGGTAACAACGCTGCATAATTTTGTCTGGTAATCTTAGATCGTATAATTCATTTTTTTATGCAGAAACAAAAATAAAACTCTGAATCAATTTATTTATGTTTTATCATCACCATGAACAATATTAAATAGTCAAATATCTGGATAGAGATCTTTTCTTAGAATGCAGGTTTAGGCTTTAGGCCTTAGGCTATTATAACACGTTGGTCAGACAAGTTGACTTAGATTTTGTTTCAAGAGTCCTCTGAGTTGACTTTAACGTCAGTCATATATATAGGTATGGTGACAATCCGAATTCTCAATCCATCATCACACATATAATCACGACATCTAATATTTATATTTCAGGTACATAATATTGTGAACAGCTGAAGTGTAGCAACAGTTGTGGGCTAACAAGTTTTGTACCGTAACGAATTAATACCACAGGAGTGTTTGCCTATCATAATAATGTATTTACAGGAGCTCTTTGCTAAGCCTTGTTTATTACCTTACATTTTCTAACGTCATTATTGCTATTTTCTAAAAGGTTACACATTTTTAAAGATCACAGTAGGTTTTGCAATAGAAATGTTGCAGTATTTTTCAATATTTATACGAATAGGCAACATAATTATATATTATGTAGTCTAGTCTGCTGCATCCGTGACTGCGATGATTGTACCTTAAAAATGTTACCGCAATTAAGATTTCGACATTTAGTATCATTGTAAACTCTTTCGTTTGTTACTGTTATTGCTGGGAAAAGCAAAGATCATTAAGAATTCGTTAGCTGTATTTTTTCACCATACTTGCGATATGATACTATGATACCGATATGATACTAAATTAACCACATATCTTTAGTACCAGTTTTAAGGTATCTTAGATCAAATCAAAAAAAGAACTATTTGTAAAACAAATTCATTTATCAGTTGCGAGACAACTGTAGCCTTATTTTCTAGATAAAGTCTTGTCTCCAGCATGCATGTTGATGTAATGTCCCGTGAATACACTGGACATTACATCAACACGCCTGCTTGATATTGCGGACTGCTGGAGATTGATTCAGAGTCGGTCTAATCAGACTTAGTCTGAATCAGTGCGGTAATGACTCATAGATTCAAGCCATCTAAGTGAGCTACTGTTACCGAAAACTCATAAGTCTTTAACGACACTTTGTTTTCTAAAAACTCCTAGTTCAATTCATCTAAACAACCCAATAACGAACTGGTAACATAACATATGAGTCGTAACATAACGTAACCAACAGGTTACACCAGGAAAGGTTTGAAACGTCATACGCCCTTTCTCTGTTCTAATTCCGTATGTATTCTAGCGTGCAGAACCAATATATTACGTATGATAAAACCGTGTGTATCTTGTTACATACATATATTTTATAACTAAAATAACTTCACACATTTCATACACGGCTGTTTGATCTCAAAGTATGCAAAGCCTGAACTTAGGTAATCAATAAGATATGTCTAAGATATAATTTAAAACCGTGGGAGAGCCACGCTTCGGCATGAATGGCCCAGCTCTACCGGAATGGTACCACGGCCTCACAGAAAACCGGTGTGAAATAGCCCTTGCGCTGTGTTTCACCGAGTGAATGAGGATACCGGAGGCCCATTTTTTTTTTTTTTTTTTTTTTACGTGTGGAAACCCCCTCGGGCCGTCACCCCGCCGGGGTTTGCGGCGGGGCGGTGTGTCGGAATCGAACCGACTAAAACCACACGGTGTGCCACTCTGCGCCTGAGACGGGAGGGATCCGGGAACTGCTGTTATTAACACATCCGGACCCCTCCCAGCGCCTGCCCGCACTGAAGCGGGCACCGTCTGCTGTTAAACTCTCTAAATAGGCGATGTACGGCACACGCGTAACGTCGCCCCCTCGCGGGTGACCACTAGAGCGGATGGAAGGGAAAACCCATCCCGACCATCCGCGGCCACACTCAGGGCGGCATGAGGCGCTGATAGGCGCGCCTCCACCGCCCGGTTCGCCGGCGGCGGATCGGGTCCGAGTGGATATCATCCTCCCGGGCCTTCTCCGCCGCCTCCTTCTGCGAGATTACATCTTCACAGAAAGTTGCGACCGCGGTAAAACTGCTGTCGCTACCGGCCATGGATCGTATGACGGCCGGTAGCGACAGATCTCCTCCGATGACTGCAGTGAGGGCCCGGCGCTGCGACGCCCATGCGGGGCAGGTCGCCAGCGTGTGCTGGGCCGAGTCCTCACTGCAGTCGCAGTGGTGGCAGGCGGGACTCAATTCCCTCCTGGCGACCGAGTGCAGGTACTTCCCGAAGCAACCGTGCCCGGAAAGCACCTGCGTCAGTCGGAAGGAAAGGGTCCCGTGCTGCCGCCCTGCCCACTCGAGGATGACCGGCTGGAGAGCCTCCACGGCGGCAAAGCCAGCGCGTGGAGTCTCCAGCCGGAACGACCAGCGAGCCATCGTGGCTCGACGGGCGGCTTCACGCCACTCGCGTACCTCTTCGGGCGGAGGGCGAATGCCTCTCTCCGCCCGGAATTCAGCCACCCGTCGATAAACTTCGGCGAGCACTTCCGCCTCCAAATCCCACGGAGGTGTTCCGGCTAAGGCGCACGCCGCCTCAGTAGACACCGTGCGGTATCCGCGGATGGCTCTGACCGCCAATACCCTCTGAGGTCGCCAGAGGCGGGCCTTATTGAGGGCAGTCAGAGCCTCCAAGGATACCGGAGGCCCATACCCCAACCCCTCCTCACATCCCTTTCCCCATCCTCCAAAGGTCGGCAACGCACTTGTGACGCCTCTGGTGTTGCGGGTGTCCATGTGCCGCGGTAATCGCTTACCATCAGGCGGTACGCCTGCTCGTTTGCCCCTATACCATAAAAAAAAATTACGTACAGCACCACCAAAAAACCGAATTAGGTTGCTCATCACACAATTATTACACAGAAATCAAACACAAAAGAAATCGTAACAAAAGTATATAAATATTCTATCTATCAATCTAACTTTCTTAATACAAGCTCTACTTAGTTTGAGGTTAGATGACCTTGTGTGTCAGGTGCCCAAAATATTTATTTATAGAAAAAAAAACAACTACAAACATACGACCACTGATTTAGCAGTAACGGTTACTAGCACCTGTACCGATATGAAAGTTAAAGTATTATGAATTTGAATGAATTTTATAAAAAAACTAGCTGAACCCCGCGGTGTTACCCGCGGTTATTGTTGTACCGCGAGTAACGCCGCGGGACAAAGTTAGTCTAAAAAAAGTAGCCTAAGTTACTCCCCGGATCATCAGCTACCCGCCAGTGAAAGTCCCGTCAAAATCCGTCCAGCCGTTCCAGAGATTACCCGGAACAAACAGACAGACAGACAGACAGACAGACAAAAAATTTTTTAACTACATTTTTGTTATACGTATCGTGTATACATACATATGCATTGATTAAAAAACTGTTATTTTAATGTTACAAACAGACACTCCAATTTTATTTATTTGTATAGATACGTACCCTGCGATGTTTTGCTGTGACAAATGGTAAGCGAAAAACTTCTTTTTAAGGAGAGGCTTAATGTCCAGCAGTGGACTGTTATAGACTACTGATGATGATAACTCAATGGCCTACATTCAGTTAATCGTCAACGTGTAAAAATATACATTTTTGTCATACATTTTTGTGATTATACTAAATCGTGTCTGACATTTTTGTGGACAAAATTTTTTCGATCCCAATTTGAAACATTTCTATTAAAAAAGTATTACAATGAATTAAATAACTATAAAACTGTTGTTTAACTTTTATGAAATGATCGCTAAAAACTTGAGTACCTAATGCTGTTGATTAAACTAATTGGATTTTTTTCTTGATGTCGTGGAGTAACTATAACAGCGTTGTTAAATTAGCTGTGCAATACTATGCAAAAATATTGCAATCAAATTAGACAGTATTGTACTGGTTATTAAATTACCGAGTGCGTATCTAAATCATCATGTTTCATCACAATTTCACCAGGTTTAAGCAGAATTCAAGAGTGGTAGTCACCATACTGCGATTGCAGCCAATGCAACAATGCAGCATAGTGACTCACACCGTGGCGGGCTAGTCATGCTTTTTTATGGTATAGGGGCAAACGAGCTTATCACCTGATGGTAAGCGATTACCGCTGCCCATGGACACCTGCAACACCAGATAAGTCACAAGTGCGTTGCCGGCCTTTGGGGGATGGGGAAAGGGATGTAGGGAAGAGTTGGGGTATGGGCCTCCGGTATCCTCACTGACTCGGTGAATCACAGCGCAAGCGCTATTTCCCACCGTTTTTCGGTGAGACCGTGATATCACTCCGATCGAGACGGCCCATTCATCACGAAGCGTGGCTTTCCCATGGTAGTTTTGCATCATTGGGCCTCCGGTCTCGCACTCACCAACGAAACACGACAGCACAATCGCTGTCATTTTACGTTGATTTTCAGGGTAGTACTACCCCGGTCGAGCCAGCCCGTTCTTGCTGAAATCAGCGTGGATCTACTTTCTGGTCAGAAGTGTATTCTTTTAATATCTAAAGTTTATATCCATTACACATGTGACTTAGACTCATTATAAGCTAATTTGTTTAAACCATATGTACAGACCACGGACGGTACGTCGGTACATCACGGGCATTTATCACGTCATTCAGAAATCATAGCTATACAGCTTCGAGATAAAATTGTTGTTAGACTTGGAGATAGCATCGTTTGTCTTTTTTTTTTTGATTAAGTAATTTAATCATTATTTAAAAGTTGATGTATACTAGTATAGTTAATGTTAGTGTGCTGTGACTCAAACCGATTTCCATAAATATCACATTCTGCAACCTGACCTTATTTAAAAACACATGCGTAAACTACAATAAACTGAATATTCATTATTTAAATATTTGTGGCTCTTATTTCAAAGTAAACAGATTTCAAAATGTATAAATATGTACATTTAAACGTTCTCTTACCACAAATGAATGTAAATAGTTCATCAATTTGTCAAACGACAGCATACTCAGAACAAGGTTAGCTCGTCAATTCTATGCCACACAAATCTCTTTCGCCTGATATTGTATTTACGTATGCATCGTTTAATAGACAATTACAATTGTGCGGTGCTGATTCTTTGGTATAGAGAATCTCGAGGCCTAAGTCACGTTTAGTTGAAGCCTAAATTCAACTGTAATCTAGCTTCGTTTTTTATTTCCATTGTATAAATGGCATCATGCCTGTGCATCACAATTTGTTTCGTAATAGCAATCGTTTCATCAATTTCTAAGTTTCACGTACGGCTCTGTTTGTTAATCTAAGTTTTTGACGGGACAGCGTCTAATAAATTGATGAACGCCGGCTGCATAAATAAAAAAGTATGACTACATTGTCCCGTTACGATCATTTTCCCGTTCAGCTTTCATCAATATTTTGTTATGACTGTTGAATTTAGAACGTAAAAAAGTAACATAAAGTAAACTAACATTGAAATGTATAATATTGGTTAGGATAAAAGTGGTGGTCTTGGTAGGTGGTAGTTCATTTGTATAGTGTGAAACCCTCATGGATGATAACTAAGCAATGGGTGAGGCTACGTATTGGACTCAGACTATCACTCAACCACCACAAACCACACGGCATGATATGCTATACTACGCTTAAAATAAAATATTTTTGATGCTATGGCGATAATATGTCTTTAACGACGTTTCAAGTACTACAGCGTAGGTAACCTTCGGGCTCCATTCTATGTCTAGACATAAAAATTCTTTGAGAAAAGGTTTTTTTTGCGTAGGAGAAAATTTTGCCCATCTTCTTAATTACGCGGGCAGAAGATACTTGTGAGCGAGCTTTCGTCGCCTTGAAGCGTTCCGTTTAAAGCTCATGACCTGACCTGACCTTACCTCAGATTACATTCCACACTCTAACATCAAGGCTGTCTATTCATTACTTTTATTCTCAGTATTTTTATTCACTTTTATTTTCTTACAAATTAAGCAAGGTGATGCAATTGTAGTTAATTAATAAAATATGTCACAGTGGCAAATGCTTGGCATTCAATGAATCCATGTTTCACAAATCGCTTATGCAAATCTAGTACAATAAAATCACGATTCGAAATTAATTGAGGCCAACATCATCATCAATCGCAGTGTCAATCGCATTAGTTCATGGCAAACCAAAGATCTTCTAAACAATCGTGATCTCATATGCTTTACAATACAACTATATGAAAATAAATTAGGTTCTTGAATTTCTGTATAACATACATCTATACTATAATATCAAAGCTGCCTCGTTGGTCTAGCGGTTGACGTATGCGACTGCTGATCAAGAGGTCTCGGGTTCGAATTCCGGGTCGGGCCAAAAGTGTTATTGAGTTTATCTGATTATAGAAACACTAAAATAACAGCTCGGAGTTTGGAAGTTGGGGTCTGAACCCCGTGCCTCGGAGAGCACGTAAAGCTGTCGGTCCTGCGCCTGATCTCTCCCCGATCGTGTCGGTTAACCGTCCCATCGGATTAATGAGAGAGAGGGAACAGAGAGTGCACTTGTGTTCGCGCACACATTTGTGCACTATAATATCTCCTGCGTAGTTGGTTGGTCTCTGTTGAGACTGGCCGCCGTGGCCGAAATCGGCTAGGAGAACATCAATATCAAAGCATATTTATTTATTTTGTTATTTTATTTATTAATATTAGGAAAATGTACAGCAATACACTTAAAATAGGTTATAAAAATGGCAACAATACGCCATTAACAAGTCTCTACAGATAGAAACTAAATATTTAGAAACTTGAGTTTGTTTTTTAAATTTACAAGTATTCATTGAGTTTATTGATTCTTCTTTCACTAAATGTCATCGAACTTTTTCTTATTACGTTACCGCTATTTTTAGTTTAATTAACTAAGAGAGAATTTAAATAAACCTTTTCAATTCACAAACTGTCATTGGAGTTGCGAGAATGTCTTGATCAATTTAATATTGAAATCTAAATAATGTTTAGTGTAAAATTGAGAGCGGAAAAACTCTTGGAAAATATAATAAAAGTCAACGTCATTGCCAAAGACAGGCAGGAAAAACTACTTCCAAAACAGCATACCAATGCCTCCGGAGTCACCTTGAGGCAATAGATTATGTAAAATTGAACTTAATCGTATTTCCTACATTTTATTTATTTATAACTTTATGCACTTTTGTACTTCGGCGGATTTAATACACACAGCATTCCCAACCACTGTTACTAGTCAAACTTTGGACGGTGTAAAACTCAAACAACAAGTTTACTTTAAAGAACAAGTTTATTTACATACTAGCTGAGTCCCGTGGTAATACCAGCGGTCGGTACTATAACAATGGCGGGTAACGCCGCGAGGCAAAGCTAATCTAAAAAAGTAGCCTTAGTTACTCCCTACATCATCAGCTATTTGCCAGTGAAAATCCCGTCAAAATCGGTCAGAGATTAGCCGGAACAGACAGACATACAGACCGACAGACAATCAGATTAAAATTGTAAAACATGTGATTGTGGTATATCTACCCTGTATAAATACATATGCATTTAGTAAAAAGCGGTTCTTTTAATATTACAAACAGACACTCCAATTATATTTATTTGTATGTAGCATGAATGTATCGTATGTATAATAATAATAATAAATATTTCGGACATCTAACACACAACGCCATCTAGTCCCAAGCTAAGCAGAGCTTGTGTTATGGGTACTAAGACAACTGATACAAATACATATATACTTTTTTTTTTTGTAAATACGTACATAATATACATAGAAAACACCCAAACTCCGAAACAAATATTTGTAGATCATACAAACACTTGGTCCGACCCGGGAATCGAACCCGAGACCTCATGATTAGCAGTCCCGCAAGCCAACCGCGAGACCAACGAGGCAGTCAGATGAATGTATCTATGATTATCGCTTAAAAAGTCATGAATGAAACTCGGAGTATTGTACATATTTGTGTGTTTTATTTTTTTCAACAGCGTGCAAAACATGCTAAAATTGTGGTTAAAAAGTAAAGAGTGAATAGAAGGTCAAGGGCGTAGAGCCACGCTGATTTCAACACGGACGGGCCGACTCGACTCGGGGCGGTAAATGACAGCGATCATGCTGTTGTATTTCGTTGGTGAGTGCGAGACTGGAGGCCCAATGATGCAGAAGCATCACTAGCCTGCCATGGTGTGGGTCACTATGCTGCATTATTGCATTGTCTGCATTCGCAGTATGGTGACCACCACTCTTGGATTCTGCTTATGATTTCCATTAGGCAGAGTAGAGTCATTTTGGCAGGGCCAATTATAAAAAATAAAACTAAAATCTAATTTAGGCCCATTTTTTACAAAACTAAGTTTATAACCGTCTATTAAGTTATTTATTCTGAAAATATCAGATAAGATTTCGATAAACACGTTCACCCAAGAGATTGAAAATCTTCCGTCACTAAAACCGCTGAACGGCAAAAGCTAGCAAGTGTTTAAAAGTAACGCTTTACAAATGTCAAGGTCAATATTGTCCAAGTTCAAAGGAAATAACACCGTAGTATAAATCAAACAGTCTACTTCTGAAAGATTACTTATAGACACTTAACGATCTGCCATGTATGCTGATTTTGTAAGACATAAACGTATACTCCCACTTAATATACGTGCAAAACAAATTGCATTGCATTGTGTCCAGTGGATACGTAGTCTTAATGTTACATATATTGCAGGTAACAAGTATGCTTTCCGCATAAATATTTAACACCTCCTTTAAAATATGTAAAACAGTGAATTTTATTGCTACATGTTTCTAACCTTGCCTAGTAAGGGTAGATAATGTCTAAATAATATTATTTATGCATTCGAGATCGATATAAGATATAAGATCGATTATAATCTAGTTTATTTATTAATATTTTGAGTGCTCTACATATATGTTAAGAAGTGTAATCTCACTCAACTAGTTTTAACTTTTTAACTGTCAATTCAAGCAGTTACTTGGTTTGAAATCGATAGACATTTTCTGTGAGTTCATTTCAAATCAAGTTGATGTTTTTGATTATGACCGCACTACATAGCCAATATCATAATATTTGACACACAAACGAGTGGGTTTGGATCACATCAGTGCCAATTTTGTATTGCAATATAGATGTTATTTAGCGTAGGTTCGGTAAATAGAGTAGGACCAGGTATTAAAATAATCAAAAATATTCTACACTAATCTCAGTGTGCTCTAAAGATAAGAAAATGTTAATATTATATTAAATACTAGCAGTGCCCGCTACTTTGTATACGTGACATTTGGATTTTCAAGTTATTTTTAATTTTTCACCTTTTAAACCTTTTCTGGACTTCGATAAACATTTCAAAACCAATAATCAGCTAAATCGGCCCAGCTGTTCTCGAGTTTTAGCGAGACAAACAAATAGCAATTGATTTTTATATATAAGAAGAAGTACTGTGCGTGTATATTGTGTGTTAATTTAGACAAGCAAAACATATTTAATATAATATAACAGGCGTAGCATCCATGTACGTAGTATGGGTCCTAAGTGATCTAAATTCGATAACTATGTCCATGGTATGGTAGAATCGCCTTAATGCACGAAAATTCACCGTAGTTGACACAAGATCCATATTGTTTACTGCCCCAAGAAGTTATTTGTAAGCTATTCTGCATTATATTACACTCATATACCAAAGACTTCCAAGAGGATATGATGAGTTGACAGTTCACAGTTAGAGTCAGGTGTGTGTATTTACACAATGGTGAGTCGGCTAACTTAGTAGTGTAGTTTGCACTTAAAGTTATTGTAGCCTGTTAGAAATCAAGCGACACAGTGGTGCACCTCTACCCACGTACTCGACAACCGTTCGAGAACAGATGGAAAGAACTAGCAGAGATGGCGCCCCTCAGATGAATTTTTCCATCGTTGTTGCCATTCGGCTATGAGAACGAATGGCAATAACATGTTTTTTTTTTGTGGAATAGGAGGCAAACTAGCAGGCGTACACCACATCACCTAATGGTAAGCGATTACCGCCGGCCTTGGACACCCGCAACGCCAGAGCCGTCACAAGTGCGTTGTCGACCTTTGGTTGATAGGGAGAGGGACGTGGGGAGGAGTTGGAGGATGGGCCTCCGGTATCCTCACTCAATTGGTGAAACACAACGCGAGCGCTATTTCACACTGGTTTTCTGAGAGGCCGTGGTATCACACCGTTCAAGCCGACCCATTCATGCCGAAGCGTGGCTCTCCCACGGTTTTATGTTATCTTATCCCATGTTATGTATTATACTTATATGGTCTTCCAAAATAAATGAGTTTATCAACACTAAATGAATTTATCAATTAGAAATAGCACCTGAGATTAGTGCTTCAACCAAACCAACTCTCCAGCTGTATATCATTAGTATAGTTTATCTGATAAACAAAACACAAACGAAGTCTGATAAATTCTTTTGTACACACGCGGCTGAATATAAAGCATACATACCATTATCTACTACTTATTATTGTTTTAACGCTAACTAGCTATTGTATTAACGCAGCCGTGGAAAGAATTCTATAGTGGAAGTAAGTCTAGAGGTGCAAAAAAAACGAGGAAGTGATATCATTCGTCAAAATGTACGTAACAACCTTTGATCTTAAGTATAACGATTGTTTTGCTTATCAAACAAGACTAATGTATATTTTGTGTATATTTTCATTGTGCTAACACATTATTTTTGAGTTCCAAAATAAAACCTCATTTTTTAAGAAGAGGTCTATGTCTATTTAGGCTTATAAACCACTGTTAAACAAAAGAAAAAGAAATAATTTATTTTTGTTAAAGTATGTTTTCTTTTTTTAAGTTATTATAAATGAATAGAATAGTTAAATTTTATGTTTTTTACTGAATTCAAAAAAAAAATCAACCACCATCACTTTTGAACCATTTTTTTTTATTGTGCAGTGTATTCTTCCCTCTTGATCGTATTTGAATTTCAAATACAATCCTTAGATAAAAATCATAAAAATTTATCATCAAAGTTAATTAGCTAAATCTACCGTTATGTTATACAATAGCAAATTAAGTTAATTATTCACACAGGTTGTAAGATTTACAGTTAGAATTTAAATTAAACAGATAACAGTAACAAATAAAATAAATTTAAGATTCAGCTCATAAATTAAATCATAATATAAAAAAGCGGCCAAGTGCGAGTCGGACTCGCCCATGAAGGGGAACCCTTATGACGTATTAAAAAAACTACTTACTAGCTATCATTCAAACCAATTTTAAAAAATTCACGAAAGTATGCATACGTCTATCTTTTCAGGTTTGCTCAATATATCCTTTTTAGGGTTCCGTAGTCAAATAGCAAAAAACGGAACCTCGTCATATCTGTCTGTCTGTCCGTCCGTATGTCACATCCCGCAACTATAAGAGTTATAATATTGAAACTTGGTAAGCAGATCTATTCTGTGAACCGCATCAAGACTTTCACACAAAAACAGAAAAAAAAACAATAAATTTTGGGGGCTCCCCATACTTAGAACTGAAACTCAATTTTTTTTTTCATCCCTTCATTACGTGTCTCTTTATCCCAACCCATACGTGTATCTATGGATAGGTCTTCAAATATGATATGGAGGTTTCTAATATTTGCTTTTTCTAAACTGAATAGTTTGCGGGAGAGACACTTCCAAAGTTGTAAAAAGTGTTCCCCCCCCCCGTAACTTCTAAAATAAAAGAATGATAAAACTAAAAAAAATATGTATATGATGTACATTACCATGCGAACTTAAACCGAAAATTGGTTTGAACAAGATCTAGTAAGTAGTTTTTTTAATACGTCATAAATCGCACTTAGCAGGTTTTTTGTAATGTTTTGAAAATTTGTTCACCCTGTTATAAAATCATGCTACGGGCAAAATACGATGAGATTGTGTTGATCAGCTAGTCGAGTAATAGGTATATCGCATGTAAACAACATTACCTACTTCAAGCCGACAATTTATGCTCTCATTATTAATTATCCTAGTTTCCTTCCATATAATTAGGTTCGGCTCCAAGTCAACAGGCGTAACCTCTAATGTCCTTAATTGCTGTTATATGACGCCCTTTATTTTATCTCGAATTAATGATAAAATCACGCCTTCGCACAAAATGGAATACGGAATATCACTCGTAAATAACAAACAACTGTTCAAGTGAATCAAAAGCTGTTTTTTTTTTCTGAACGAAATGAAAGCTTTGTAAAGTTTGATTAAAATGATTCTTAATCGATTTCAAAAAAAGGAATAGGTTATCAATTCGTCTGTATTTTAGGAGGAGGTTTTCAATTCATCTATCTTTTTTAAATGTTTATTATCTCATAACTTTCGACTGGGTAAACCGATTTTCATAATATTTTTTTTATTTGAAAGTTCATGCTTTCTCATTTTAATTTGGTCCAGTTCTGACAATACCATCCATATGAAACCATATAAGCCTTCAATTTGCATTAAGTATGTGCGCGACAAATTGACGAATAACTCAATGTCACGTCAACCCCCTCCCCATTCCCCAAAAGCCAGCATCGCACTTGTGATGCCTCTGGTGTTGCGGATGTCCATGGGCGGCAGTAATCGCTTACATTCAGGTGATACGTCTGCCGCCTATTACATAAAAAATATTTTAAAGATTGTGGGCCCAGTTTTTTTCGTCCAATATGAGACTGATTCCCGTAATTACCTTCATACGATACAGTATGCACTGTGACAGTAGTTTCATCGTAACATTCTAATTATATTTAAAGTAATGTACCAACAATTATTTTTAAACATTTAATTTTATAGTTTTAAAATCTTTATCTGAACTTGAATACGTATACCTACATATTTCTTAAGAGTCTATTTTTCGACCAAAGACCTTGCTCTTCATAACATGCAACCGAGCTATTTAAAAACATAGTCTAAAAGGTGGATTTATATAGGTATGTATTAATATAAATCATATAGCGGTTTTGCCTGCAGATGCGTAGGGGGCGCGTTTTTATTAAATTAAAAAATTAAAGCCGAGACAAAATATAATCGGATGATATCGATGAATCAAAAATTATCTATGCTTACAACTATTAAGATATATTTTATAAACGCCAATATTATATAATTATAAATAAATTTTATTATGGCACAATAAGCCAGTTGGATGATATGAGTATATTTTACGTTTTGTTACGCACGCGACCTCCGTAGCCCAAACTCCGGTCGACATCGATTCTTCTATATGTAAATAAAGGCAACAGTAAATAAATGCAGTGAAGACGAGTTAATTTCTGTTTCTATACAAGTACATTGCATGTGATTATAAACACATTTATTATACGACATCACGTTCTTTGAATACAATAGCTGGAAGGCATTAATTATACAGGTACATACATATTATTCGGCTGCGAACACTCCCGTGTCGGAGTTCACGGCCAAGTCAGTCTTGCATAACTCGGTAGAAAACAAATAAAATCGATAAAATCTTCATCACACTATAAATCTTTCGAAGGCTACAATTTTGCAAGTACTTGTGAATTTAACTCATAAAGTGTAGTGGGAACTATTTCATGATAACGAAATCTTAAACTGTGTTTTAAAAATAATTCTAAAAATGTGTGGCCGTGTGAATTTTCGACATTAATTAGTTGTTTTAATGAAATAAACTAATTTAACTTTTTTCTCAAACATTTTGAACAATTAATTAAACTAACGGTAAAAAGATTTATTTAAAGTTAAATTGGTATTTTTGTGTTGTCGGTGTGATTGGATATACATGTATAGAAAGATAAAAAAAATATCAGAATCAAAGATCACGATTGATCAATTCCTTACATAGGCGTAGGTACTGGTGATAGATACGCATCGCTTACATAACACGTTGCTAGTATATAGGTTAGCTATGCCGTTGTCATGGGAAAATCATCGTTATATTGGTTATGTAATATTTGGCGATGGAGGTCATGCAGTGTCGTTGCGTGTGCCGTATGCGGCGTCTCGCGAATATTTAATTTAGCCGTGGGATTAGGAATGCAAAATTGTTCTAGTGGTACAGTTTTGTCGGAATCTGTGTTTTTATTCTAGTTATGTATTTAATCGAATGTATAATGTTGGTGATAACTAAACCAACGGATGACTGTCTGCCCTAAGTTCTTTCTGAACTAACAAAAATATAATAACCTCTCCTGCTTTGTTATTTTAGTATATGCACGTGTACAGTACTACCACATCGTTAAAACGTTAATTTATTTTTATTCCATTCATATCACTAATTTTGCATAAATGTTGGTTCCGTTTAGATAAAATGTTTTAGATTAGTTTAATATTTATTAAGTAATCTAATTATCATAATATTTTTGGGCTGATTTTATCGCAGACTATTTATATCTGTTAGAGTTCAGTTTATTTAAATAATTTATGATAGACTATTGAAGACTAAAAAAATATAAATAAGAATACTTTTGTTATGAATACTATAGTGGTTTAACTCAACATAAGAAAATTCTTAAATTGCATTTAATATGCAAATATTGCCTCAGCTTTGCATTGGTGCCGTGTGTTAACTTCTTCTGGAGTTGATTGGAAAGGATTCGCTCCGAGTAAGGGCCCTTAATGATGTAGTAATAGATATACACTGGAATACATGTAATGTGTACTGTATATTGATTGACTGCCTCGTTGGTCTCGCGGTTAGCGTGAGCGACCGCCGATCATGAGGTCTCGGGTTCGATTCCCGGGTCGGACCAAATGTTTGTATGATCTACAAATATTTGTTTCGGAGTTTGGGTGTGTTTTATCTATAATATGTATGTATTTACAAAAAAAAATATATATATGTATTTGTATCAGTTGTCTAGTACCCATAACACAAGCTCTGCTTAGCTTGGGACTAGATGGCGTTGTGTGTTTAGATGTCCGAAATATGTAGTTGGTACATGTAACAGATGGTATTATAACTTATGCACAAAACTTGAATGGGTATATTATAATACTTTTTTGATCAGCTAGCATACTGCTGTCAAATAGCTTAATCTTAAAACCAGATACAGGTGCCTAATAGCGATTTTCATTCGAATATTTTAGAACCGACAAAACAAACGACTACATTCTAAAAAGGCCTATATTAACGAAAAATTTAAAGTTAATAACGATATTTTTATCTTTTGATCTTACCTTACTTAATTTAATGTTGCCTTATGTAGGCAAGGAGGCAATAACAATGTTTTACTTTCACAAGAACAAACTTCTTTAAAAAGAAAATTACTCTGATTCAGTATTACTACTAAATGTCAAAAAGAGTTTTATAAAAAGAGAAATTAGTAAAGGCATTATTATACATTAGAATAACTGTCTATTGGGTCTCATCAGGTTAACAATTTATGTTTTAGTTCCCGCAGAACCGCAACGTTACTTACTGTAAATACTGTGCTGAAAATTAAAATGCCACTAAAATGTGTTGTTGCCTCTCTAACTAATGTAATTAAGAGCATAACAAACAGGTGATTAAATCAAGGTTGTATAGTTAAAAAATGTATAAAAATTCCACTATGTAGTATCTATTATAATGTATGTTAGAATGAGATAACTCTACGTAGAGGCTTTATAGTTAACTAGCTAACCCATGCTCACTTCGTTGGGCGGTAAACATTTTTTATCCGACGTTCTTTGCAAATCCGGCTACCATGAAAAAGTTTTTTCATTTTTTGGGTTATTGTATATTCTATGTCACTCACAAATAACGTATCCTTCTCTTGGCAAAATAACTTCAAAATCGTTACAAACGCGCAAACTTTACCTCTTTATATAATAAATAAAATAATAAAAATAAAAATAGTATAGATAATACTATAGATAGTAGTATAGATAATAGTATAGATTGAAATACATTGTGTTACATCAGTTACTCATATTGTACATTTATCAAGACTATTACACTAAAATAAGACTTAAGATAAGCGCTGACGGGCGGAGTTGCGGTGTAGAGACTTATTCAGTAATAGTTCAAATTTAACATAAAGTTCTTCAAAATAAAACTGTATTTGAAGCAATGAAATGGTTCGTTTCATTTCATTGCATCAAATGCAGTTGTATTCTGAAGCGCTTAAGGTTGAAATTAAAATTAGTCTAAATCTCATTGCCTGATAAAGCAACTAGCATCTATAAGTATCAATCTCCCTCAAAAGATATAATCATAATTGTAACAAATAGACCGTATCGGATCAGTAAACAAGACATCAATAAAAACGATTAGTTGATAATCATTTTGCAAAACTCATTGCATATCTACTGGTATTAACCTATGGCCTTTTGACGTTAAGAAATCATTCAAGTTAACGTGAATTAAAATTAGCCACTCAACTTTACAACGATTACGATTGACTAAATGTCTCAATGGTTTTCAAATAATTACTGCAAATATAAGGAGATTGCGATGGTTGTAGTTATAGTTTTTATTAAAACATGGCGGCGTAATTTTATTATGACATGCGACGATACGATGAAGATTACCCAACGACAGAAGCCCGGATTCGTCGTGATTCTTAAGCACGCTAGTAGTCAATATACCTTTTTTTTTATTATTTCCTGGTAATTCTTAATTGGGATGGGTTCTTTGCTATTACTTTTCGTTGTTCTACGATAAATTAACTACAAGTAAATTATAAAAATCACATACAAAACAATTTTACTGATTGTTCGAAAATAATAGTAACACTTAAAACACAAACAACTTTAAACTAGGATTTACTTTCAAGAACGTAATCCGGCTTACGATCATTGTTCTATAAATTACGTTTAGTAAAACATCACGACATCGTGTCATGAATGCAATACTCTTCAAATGCAGTTCGCATCCCTCATTTTCTTATTACCCAACTTTTGGCTAGTGTAAGTGCTTTGTTTCGACTCAAACCATCCGACACCGAAGACTATGATCACACGCACCATTGACGCAAGAGAATCAGTAAGATCACTTTAAACGCGAAAGGTTATGTAAAATGAAGTAACACCTAATACTTCAGAAATGTCCGAATTGTTATGTACCTATTCTGCAAGATTGTTTGTTAAATCAGGTTACGTGTGGGTCAGCCAAAATATTTTGCACGTATAAATGAATTTAAACATCAAATAATTTGTACACGAAACAGTTACTTATCTTTATTACACTTGTAATCCGTAGATTTGATTGTTTTATTTTTTAAATTATTTGAGTAAGTTGTTAGTTAAGAATTTCGCTGTCAGCTTTTAGACTATAATAAACATTTGGCATTTGTTTTTAGGGGTCGGGTTGTTCGTGTTTGACCTATAAATTAAAGACTATGTCTTCATAGAGTTTACTAGTTATTATCTGCAGTCAAGCTAATACCACCAGAAACATTAAACCTTAATGTTTACGAACTAATAAATTGGGAAGGATACTTTCTATATACATTATTTCGCGTGTCGTCAGCCATTAACATATAATGGATGTGCGAGGCTGTGTGCAATGACTGAATTAAAACAAACTGTTACATTACTACGGTTAAGTAACCAAGTATTACACACGATTCTTTAACAATGCCATGGTTTATTTTGGGATGGCATAAGTTCAATTACTATTACAAGTAAATTGTGCATTATATTGTGGAAACCCTTGTTAGACAATGACGTGAACACTATACTTACAATGGTCTTGGAGTCGATATCAACCATTAGTAGACTTTAAAATTATTGACTCGTACTTTAATGTATCGTAATTACGTAAACTACTTGTTTATAAATTAAAAAATATCACAGGATTCCACTCTTACGGTGATTTTTTTAAAAGCTTAAATGAGTCTTACATATCTCACATTAAAAAGTATTTTCCAAAATAATTCGTAATCTTTTATATAAAACTCTCGTATCACAGTGTTATTTACCATACTCCGCTGAAACGGCTTGACCGATTTTTATGAAATTTTATATGCATATTCAGTAGGTCTAAGAATCGACCAACATCTATTTTTTATACCCCTTAATGTTTTTTTTACGGCAAATCCACGTTTGCCGGAGCAGCTAGTATATTTATAAAATACGCATAAATTCAAGGATAAAGAAGCGACAAGAGCAATAAAATAGTTTACGTCAAATACAAAAGTAGCTTTAGTAAAAGTGTGAAAGAAAATATAAATTAAAATAGAACGCAGTTATTAGTTGAGAGGCAATATTCACTTTAAAAAGGATTTTATGCAAACAAGACATCCGTTATTATGTTATGACACCTTGTTCATGTAAATAAGCCTCTTCCTAAATTACTATGCGCAATAACGACAAAACGTTTCTGTAGGTAATTCAGTAAATAATATATATTTATGAACATATTACGAACTATTGTTTGTATCCTTACGATGTTGCAATAGCTGAATACTTAAACACAACTCATTTAAAGGTAACTTAAGAAAATATTTTATTTGAAGACAAAATGCACTTAGTGTCAAGGCTATTAGCATTCAAAGTAATGAACTATATGATATACAAGTAACTCATAAAAAGTGTTGATCTCAGAAGCCGCTGGTCCAATTTGAAAAATTATTTCAGTGTTGGATAGTACATTTATCGAGGAACGTTATAGGCTATATATCATCACGCTAAGACTGATAGGAGCGGAGCACCAAAGAAGAATGTTACAAAAACGGGACAAAATTATCACGCTATGGGCAATAAAAGACGTAAACGAGGTTGCGTGGGACCACGCCAAGTGTTTTATCTTCATATTAATACGTAAAGCAAAAAGCTTTGTCTTTTAATGAAAGTTGGGCAAACGGAGAGGTATATAATTTGGCACAGTTAGTACATATAGAAGAGGAATGCAGAAAGCTAAAAAGAAAGAAAAAAAAGTTAATGAACTATGGTCGCATTTCGACTACTGGATGACCACTAGTTTAATTTAAAATGTTAGTCACGAAAGTGAAAAGCAGCATTGGTATTCGATTCTTAAAAAAATAATACAAAAATGTACAAATTAAATGTTAATACATGTCAGATCATAATTTGCTTCGAATACTAATTGAGAATTAATTTTGCATTGGAATGCACAAGATGTTGGATATAAAATATAGAATTAATGTTTTTCTTTCCACGCCATGAAGTTATATTAACGCAATCTCAGTTTTAATCATCTATTTAGATGTATGTATTTACAAGCGTCCAAGAAAACTCCAATAATATTGCCTTATTTATAGGTAAGTAGTTTTCGTAAGTAACATCACAACTATAAATTATACAACGCGATAGTTTTAAGCTTAGTACACTTTTATTAGTTAACACACTTCTCTGATGATGAGAAAAAGATAACTAATTCAGTAATTATCCATGTCTCAGGATGTTTACATCAAATTTAGTTAGTTTAGTAACGTTTCTCACATAAATTAATTCTATATGTCACGGTTCTTTTTGTAACCTATATTAAAACATTGGTCATTGTAAAATTTAAATTTCCGTGAGACAGATTTGTTTTTTATAGATTTAAGATATCAGAATGTTTACATAAATAGAAGTCACTTAACCCCTTCTATTCATGTGTTAAGATAAAGTTTACTCCAATAACTCCAATAACGTACAACATAGTAGTACAGCTCTAAGTGTGTATTTATTGATGGCTTGCCTAATAAGTACATAAGTAACTGTATTTAAAAATACTGTAGTTACAAATCTTCTCCACATTTCTAAAAATATTAATCACAGTATATATAATTTCAAACTTGAAAATCTAATGCGGTCAATGGCAGTGTAACCGATAAATTGAATTACGATCGCTCTTGCAAATGGATTTTATATAACAACTATTGTTGGATTCATTCATAGATTAGGTAAAGTATGCCATGCTGCGTGTTACTCAAGAATGTCATACGATAAAAAAGTATGTTCAATGATGACGGTAATTACGATAGAGATATTTTTTTTGATTCTTTGAGATTGATCTAAAACGAAATTATCCTCAAACGCTAATTATCGAATTTTATCATGTGTTAACCTTGTGTTAACAACTTTATAGAACTAAAAAATATTATTTTTTTAAATTAGAGAATCTAGATATATTTAATATTCTACTCCTAGTCTATTTTTAGATATATTTTTATATGCCATGAAGGCATAAAGAGTTAGTAAGTAGAGTAGATAACACTTGCTACACTCGCGTGATCATAAAATTTACTGCATTAGATATTTTTTTAGAAAAAAATGTTTATAGAATACTTACGTTATCGGTGACGTCTTGAGGTGGCTTTTCATTCGAAAGAGATTTTAAGGATCTCTAACATGGATAAAAAATAGAAGTATGACTAAAACGCAGGTTTAAATAGTGGAAACTACCACAATGGTAGTCAGGGGGAGGTTTGGGGATCAAAATATTCCTACAGTACTAAATTAATGAGATTAAAACATTGAGAGACAAGTAAGAAAAATAAAATGTACTTTGAATTCCCGCCCTAGTGTGCTCATAGGTTTCGAGGTTTGATCGTGTAGATGGACTAACGTACTAGCGTTCTCGTGCAAAACACCTCTACATTTGGATGTAATATATAATGTGATTTATGGTACTGAAGCCTTTTCGGAAACCAGCTTCTTTGGAAAGCTGGAAGTCGTCAAATCATTACTAAAATTAGAGATACACATATTGCCAAACTCTTTGTAAACGGAACCCTAAAACATAAGCTTCCTAGGCCTTTATTGGCGAGACTATAATTAGTTGTTCGATATCTCGAACTAAAAACCTTATTCCGTGTTTACGGAAGTCGATAATAAATCAATCAATGATATCATGACTATCATTAAAAGTGGAAGGGAAAATTAATTCAAAAACACGTGTAATAATAATTACAGCAGAGATTTATCGACCTCCATAAACTATTTTTATTATTCGTTATTTTTGCTACATTATTTTATGTATGACTGCCAAATTGACTCTACTTTGCCTAATGAAAAGACTCATTACGAACACAGCCACTGCAACAATGCAGTGGTGACCCAAACCATGGCGGTCTATTGAGATGCTTCTGCATCATTGGACCTTCAATGTCACACTCACCAACAAAACATGATAGCACGAATTCTGTTATCTTTTAACACATTTATTAGTGAAGTTATGTTACATTAGAAATTATAATCACACAAGTTAATAAGGTTTCAGTAATGTCTATCAAATAAACACTTCCACATAATGTTATTTGTAATTTAATAATAATAATGTATAAATTGCAGTGATGATGAACTAATTCATTTATGACTACACTTCAATATAAACCTATACATTATTGTAAATTTTGAACTGCTTATTTTTATTTTTAAAAACAATCATTATAAATAAGTAGTTTTCTGTTCACATCGTGATTAATGAAAACAGTCTAAATTTAAACCACATTAAAACCTTCCAGTAATCGTCAAAGAAGTATAATGATATACATTTCAACAGTTTTATAAAGGGTGAGTGTGATTTTAGATATTGTGAAACTGTTTTAATATTCATCATCTTCCTACCCTTTTTTATTGATTACATAATTTTATTCATTACATAATTACCAATTACAATTTAGGTCAGCTACTAGTTTAACCGGTTTTACCTGAATGTTAGTTTTTCCACGAAGCGACTGGCCTCCGCACCCTTGAAGGCGAACTGATTCCGAAAGTTGAACTTATTGTCTCTGTATTTAAGGACACTGACTTCCCAATAATGATAACCATAGATGTTATATATGACAACCGGGATCTACGGCTTTACGTGCACTCCAAAGAACGGGCGTGAAATACTGCAATACTTCCACATTCCGGGCTAACATTAAGGATTTTTGGTAACAAACACCCAACAGAACTTTTGGCAGTAAAAGAAACGAATAGTTTTGTTGAAAATGCAGTTTCACAAAGAAATTATTTAAGAGCATTCTTTTACTACTATGCACAATTTTTTTTACTATTTTTCTTAAATTGATTTGAGGACGTCACAATGGGTTTTAATTCTTCTATTACATTCTATCACTCGTCAGATCACAGATTACTATAATAAAACAAAAAATATAAAATATAGAAAAGCCAGCAGACAAGCATACACGTGATTTTCTAAGCAACAAAAATTTAACACACGGTATTAATATTGCATACTAATTTAAGGTCAAATCGGTAACCAAATACGCAATAAAGTTACTTGAATGAAAAGACAAAGGTATCAACTTATGAAATAAAGAATGGACGAAGGTTTCCTTTTCGCACTTATTCAAGATTCGATGACAGAGATAAAGTTAATAATAATACAAGTAATTGCAATCAAACATGAAATGTTTAGAAATCTAGATGATATTCTGTTCGCATGGGAAGCGACTGTGACGAAATTGAATTGGGAAAACTAAGACCCGAGCACTTACGGTTGTACCTTAGTAATGTACAATTAGATTAGGCAACAAATGCGGCCAATGAGCATGATTAAAGCGCGTTACTCATTTTATGCGTCTGGTTTAATAAGATAGCAGAAGTATGATAAGCGTAAGTGGCTCTTCAAATTTATTACATTTCTTTAGAAACAATTTGTAGTAGTAAGTGTAAAAACAACTGCCTCGTTATTCTAGTGGTTACCGTAGGCAACTGCAGATCAAAAGGTCTCGGGTTCGATTCCTGGGTAGGCCCGTTGTTGGCCTACCCAGGAATCGAACTCGTCTTACAAGAAATTCTGCGGATTCTTAATAATAGGAGTATGGCAGAAAGTGGTGTGTTCATTGGTCCCGGTTGTCATGAACATCTACGGTATTCGTTATTGGGAAGTCAGTGCCCTTAAATTTACTGACAAGTAGTTCACCCTTCGAATTCGGTTCACCCTCGGGGTTGCGGAGGTCTGATGCCAGTCGCTCCGTGTAGAAACTGATATTCAGGTAAAACCGATTGAACTAATAGCCGACCCTAAATCTTGGGAATAATAAAGGCTATCTATAAAATGAAGAACACCTATTGTTTAATATCACCTATTGTCATATTGTCGTGTCTATCACCGGTATTGTCTTAAATTTTAGAAATCACTCTTCAACAAAAGTGTGTATGGTGTATAATCCGATTTTAATGAAGTTGAGCGTCTTTATAATAAGACGCTGTACGCAAACTTTAAATAATTAAAGTTTCACTATAAAACTTGTAATATATAAATGCCATAAAAAACAAAGTTATAATATCTTACAGGTAAATAGTGTAAATACAACTTTCGTTAAACATGCAAATTATACTTTGTGCCTGATGTCAGATTTTTAATGAATTTATTCAACATCGTGTATGAACTTTTAAATAACTCAATTATTCTTTGTCATTCATTAAAATTAAATTAGCTAAGCTTAAATTAGTAGAACAAGCAGATTACAATCTATACTATAATTTACGTTCTAAATGCCATTCAAACAAAATTCAAGTTTATACAGTTATATTTACTGACAGATAATTATAAATAAATTATTTACAATTCCAGCAGTAACCGTTAGCGATTATTACACTTACTAAAATAGCAATAAAATCATTTTTGAACCTAACAGAAAGGTATTCGTATCTTAAAGATATTAATGCTAATAATGTAATTAATACAACTAATTCTTATTTAGTACAAGTACAGAGGATTTAACAGTCTCCATAATTCAAATTGCCTGGCTTACCTTCAGCCATGTAATCAAATCGTATCTGTCCAACATTATAAATTTGTCCTAAGGCTTCAGGTACTTAAATAACAGCCATATTGAAAATTATAGAAGACCTTAGAAAACTTGTACAATATAATATAACCAGCTAGTATTACGACACTTCATTAATAGTCATGCCTCGGATTTTTGCTGCTAATTTAATAGCCGTAAACGGTCGAATTACATTGGTTAAAAAGTGAATTTTAATATTCTTATGTTACATATTTAGAACACGGCATTGTACATACAATGCTTAGTAGCTTAGTTACATTTCATTACATACATTACCAAGTATGGTTGGCCAATGTTTTGTTAGTAACATGTAAACATAATATATTCATCTCAATTACAAGTTTCATGATCAGAAAGGTGTGGCAACGAAATTATATGTATTTTGAAAATCATACCATTTGTTCTTAGTCTGTTTTGACTATTATTGTTTACTTTTTTTAGGGAATGGGGGATAAACAAGCAGACAGGCTATTTCGTAGTAAGTAACTACTACAATCCATGGACACCTACGACTGAGGAGACACAAGGTCGTCAACCTTTCAGGTCCTCCCTCAAACTAGCTAGAAGAGGATCCGATAAATGTAATTTTTCGATAATTCCCCGGCTTTGGGGTGCGGTTTAAAGATTATGTTGGACTCCGTCCGACCAAAATCCGTACACCGTTTTTGATCGGACGGAGTCCAACATAACCTTTGTATCTATAGGTATAATATTAAATTCTATGCATATAATACTACATGGCAGTATCAAATGAAAATTTATTGCCTGAATTTATATTGACACCTCAATTGAATAAATATTTTATTACGATTACTGTGTCGTGTTTATTTTGTTAGCAGAGAATAAAATTAATCAAAAATAATTTTGTTCAGACCTTTATACTAATTATGAAAACATATTTATGCGATGGCGAAGACTACTTAGGCCTGTGACGGTTTTCGCGGTAAACAGTAGCCTAAGTCCTACCTCAAGAATCAAAGCAGTGAATTTATAATAGTAGTATGGTTATACTGCTAAAATTCATTGACTGTGGACGATGGTTACTAAGTATTTAGTATTTCAACGTCATCAAAACTATCTTTAGCAAAACATGCTGATGCTAAAAGATAGAGAGATACAGATCGCAATATAAAATAAAGCATAGATCTATAAAAGTCTAGACTGTTACTGTGAAGATTTTAACAGTTATTTTTTGTTGATCGTCTAATGTAATTAAATTAACGAAGAATAGTTCTTAAAAAAAGACGAATAATAAAGAGGTATATACTACAAACTAACAATTAGTTACGTAAATTTGAAGTACAAAAATTATAATCACGTTTGTCAGATTCTGACAGACTAAGAAACATAAATCCTTACCTTAACTTTACTAATTCTTTTCAAGTTCTTAAATTCAAAAAGCTATTAACGAAAGCACCAAAAGGAAGTCCTATTCTGACTAACAAGCGAGTTCTACCATAATATATGGAGTGAAATGTTTCCACGGCCCATAAGTAGTAAAGGGAAGTTATTCAACTTGTATGTAGATGGTAGATATGAAATAAAGGGACGAAGGGCTATTTTATTTGTAAGACATTTTAGAAATTTATATTATAAAGTATTAAACGACTAGTGAAATGGTGTAAGTATGTTACGGGATGCTTTCAACAGGTAATCTATCTGTAGTCAAAACTGGAAATCAGTACCTATATTGTAAATGTGAAAGTAACTCTGTCTGTCTGCCTGTCTGTCCTGATTTCGGGAACAAAGCGCACTGATTACAATGAAATTTGGCATGGAGATACTTTCATTCTTAGAAAGAACTTTATGCTGCGATAACCGACAACGCGGGCGGAGTTGCGCGCAAAAGCTAGTAATCTATAATTCTTTGTTCAACATTTCTAAGTTCTTTTTATTTTATAAGTTTTAGTGGTAAAAAAACAGATATTTTTTTAAGGTGATTTCAGGCCATTTTGAATAACCTATTTCTAGTTAAAACTAAAGATAGATGATTGAAAACAGCCGTTAGTGAACAGGTTTTCGCGATTAGAGTTGGACGTTACAATAAAACTATCTACCACGAAACTGTAAGCCCCAACGTGGCTAAGACAAACCTTCAAGAATACTTGCGTCTGGTCTAATATATGTGTGGTCTATAAATACGTAATGTATATCTAAAGAGATCTGAGAACCGAGAACCGCTTTTAATGCCTTTTAACACGCACGTTCAATACCTTCAGCGATCTAACTTCTGTTATTTTAATAATTAAGGTTAACGACTTGTATAATACAGTACAGATTACTAGCATTAGATTGAAAGAGATACAACGATTACATTAAATCCGAATTGCATGTTTCGACGAGCCACGGCACGGAGTTTTATTTGAAAGCATCTTCATATTACGTAAGACCATAAGTACACAACAAAACAAAAGTTTATAACTGCGATTTGGAAAACAAAATTAGTTCAAATTTTTGAAAGCATTTAACAAATCATTTATTAGTAATACAGTATTGGATTTATAAAAAAATAATTACGAGTATTAGTGGAATTTAACAAATTAGTAAGTAGAATTGTAAAATATTGGTAAATCAACGACATGTGAGTAGCGAGTATCTCTAAGGATATTGTACATTTTTCATATTTTATAAAAGTACATTTTTTTATGTTCGGCACTGCCAAAATGTCTTTACTCTGCCTGATGGAAAGCATAAGCAGAATCTAAGAGTGGTGGTCACCATACTGCGAATGCAGACAAAGCAACAATGCAGCATCGTGACCCAGACCATGGCGGCTTCTGCATCATTGGTCCTCCGGTCTCACACTTACCAACAAATCATGACAGCACGATCGCTGTCATGTTACGTTGATTTTCTGTGCGAGGGTAGTACCACCCCGGTCGAGCCGGCCTGTTCGTGAAATCAGCGTAGCTCTACTACCTTAATGTACCTTAAGGTTGCCTGGAAGAGATCGCAGTCTGCGATAAGGTCGCCCATTGTACCACTGCTTTTATTCGTGTAAATTGGACATTATATTTTTAAAACTATGGTGTGGAATAAAGAATACCTATACATCTCTACTACCTTAAAATTACTGAATCAAAAAAATATTCCAGTTTCTTATTAGAACTAGAATGGTGTTGGAATAAAAATGTATACAGTGAATGTATGTGGAAGCGTCGGAAGAGATCGGCAAAATTCTAGGCTAACATTTACCGACCAAATTGGTGATGTTCTAAAGAAGAGTCATGTAAAAAGCACCAGGAACCGACCAGCACACATCCAGAATTAATGAATGAGGGCAAAGCAAAAGTCAGGACCGTATTAGTTGCAAATCAATAGTCTCAACCAGAATACAATTACGAAATTTTATTATATTAGTAGAGATGTAAAAACAAGGATGATTGGCTGCGTTTTATAGCTTTTGGCTATTTATTATTAGGAAACCTACTTTGTTTCCTTACTTCAAGGAGAAAATGCACTTTCGAATCGGTGTACCGTGGTAGTATCGGATGCTACACTTTACAAACTTACCCAAAACTGCTCTTTGTACCACAGTAGAAGAGTAAAAAAGCAGACGAGTCGTGAGATGGTGAGTATCTATTGCCGCTTAGAAATACTTTCATTCAAATGGCATCATTTAAAACTCTATCCAAGGTCAAAGGGAAGAGGTCTTTGGTCTCCAGTAACTTCATTCACTAGGTGAATAGTTATGATGAAATAGTTACTAAGCAACTGTTTTCTGCGTAGCTGTGTAAACTGACCCGTGAGATGGCGGGCAAGTGTACGAGGGGCTTTGCCCGCCTCTACCACCACACCACCACATGTAAGCAACTCTACGTGACCACGACCGCTCTGCCAATATTGAAACGAATGAGAAGGAGAAGAAGAAACCGTGCCATTTACGATCACTGCACGGGTGAAAATTTATTACATATATATTTATAGAAAATCAACGAGAAATGACAGCGTTCGTGCTGTCGTGTTTCGTTGATGAGTGCAAGACCGCCATGGTGTCGGTCGCCATGCTGCATTGTCTGCATTCACAATGAGTATGGTGACCACCACTCTTAGATTCTGCTTATACTTTTAAAAAAATGTAAGATGTTTGAAACATTGAGTGAAAAAAATCATAAAATATCAGGATATCATGGTGTATAATTTTCCAATACATATTTACGGCTACTATCCAAAGACGTCCTGCAGTATGCGAACCTACCACTTAAGGCCTGCTTAAATAATTTACTTTCTACTTATGATCCATATATGCGAGGTTTACACCGGCAAACCTTTAGGAATGTGTAAAGACAACTATTGCATATTGATATATAATTACACAACATAAGTACCTCACATAGTAATGAATGTTGTAACTAATTTATCATTTTACAGACTTTGAACTTTGGGGCTAAAAATATACAGTATATTTTTAAACACAGATGAACTGATGCTCGATGTGGATCCAAATATATCCTCAAATCTATAACAAAGGCGGCATAAAAAATACAAATCTCAATTTTGTGCCTGCATAAGTACAACTTCAAATGCGGTCCTAAGGCATCAAAATCTCCTTTCTAAGGAGAGGCCTATGTCCAACAGTGGACTATTAAAGACTATTGATGTGATGTGATAATATATTAAAGTAAAAGGAGAGCCACGCTTCGACATGAATGGGCCGGCTAGACCGGAGTTTTTTTTTTTTTTTAACTTGTGGCAACCCCTCGGGCCGTCACGCCACCAGGGTTTGCGGCGGTGCGATGTGCCGGGATCGAACCGACTAGAACCACACGGTATGCCACTCTGCGCCTGGGACGGGAGTGACACCTTTCCCCAACCCCCCAACCCCCTCTCTCAATCCCCAAAACCCTACAACGTGCTTGTGATGCCTCTGGTATTGCGGGAGTCCATGGGCGGCGGTAGTCACTTACCATCAGGCTATACGTCTGCTCGTTTACCACATATCCCATAAAAAGCATTGATCTTTTTCATAATACAGCCAAAATTAATAATTCAAGACAACTCCAGTAAAAAATTAAGAACTAAGAACGCGATTAGTTCAATACCGAATTTTGAAGCTGTTTAATTATAAGTAGATTCAACACTGAATGTGGTAAATGTCAGTAACTTATTTCGTGAAGTCATGAATTGAATTACTAACTGGAGCGATGCAAATAGTGTACTTCACGGCAAATAACTGAATGCTGACTACTCAATAAACCACGTACAGTGTATTTAGAAATAGCATTGAGTTCCGCAGCTATAAATTATAAAACGTAATACATAAACTAGTTAATAAGTATGAAATATGGATGGAAAACTATGAAAACAAATTAAGAATGTAAAACACTATCGGTTTTAATCTCTTATATTAGCATATTAAGCTACCAATAGCGTGTACTAGAAAACATGCACACTTCTGGGTATACTTAACATAAGAATAAACGCATTAAGCCTTTTAGAATAATAACAAAATATATTATTAAATAACGGTACAAAATAAGACGGGGTTCGCTATGAGATGCCAAAGCATTCATATGATATTGCTGAATTTAAGCTCAGACCGATAAAACTTGAAGCATTTAAATAGACATTATTTTAGAAATCATTCTGTGTTATAATAATAACTAATAGTGAACCCCATACTAGGCGGAGCCTGTATTATGGTTACCAAACTTCTTCTAAACATATTCATATAAGTCAAAAAACATAAATAGTACATAGACAAATTATTCCACCCAGACAAAACAAGTAATCGTTCTCATCACACTATTTATATTTGATCCAGGTAAGAAGTTTATTATACACCCGCTGCATCAGTAGCAGTACTAATAACCACTTTAACAATTGGTTTGTCTTATTATTACTTCAGATCCCTAAAAACCAAAATATACCGAAACTATGCATACTAAATTGCAATTAGATGATATCATGACTGTCCGGCGGTGCTACGCATCGGCGGCCTCAAGCCTGTTTTTATTAGCAATCGGCAGTTCAATAAATTACCGCAACTTCTTTTTACAATATTGCTTATTCTTCGTAAAATTGCTTGTCATGCTTAATTTATCTGATCGTTCTACCAATTTAGGTGCACACTTTGAGATTTGATGGTACAGTGCACAGTGCAAATAGCGTGTCTTCTTAGTTCATTCGTCATAGGATTCTTATAAAGATTGTCTTGAATGAATTAAGTCTTTTGACCTTTTTTCTCTACTTTTCTTTGAATTGCGGACAAGCTGACTCATCCATCCATAATATTTGATTAAATGGAGGTTCGCTTTACGTTAATTGAAAAAACTGTTCTGTTTTTTTCAGGAATTCTCTTCTTTATAATGAGTTGATTCTCCTATGATAGCACGTGACATGTTTCTATATACAACTAAAACTTAAGCTACCTCAAATAAAAATACAAATTCATTGAAAAGGAAACCAGATAGATGAATGAACAAATAAGATTTTTATGAAATAAAAATAAGGTGCATATTTGATAGAATATAAGATAATTACGTAAGATGACGACAATGATCATTACTCTAGTTCCAGAATTACTACAGCGTGAGAAGTAAAAACATGTTTTAAGTCAATGGTAACTGAACGATTTAAATCAATTTGAATCGCAGTTCCTAAACTTAAACAATTGATAAATTATCTTCATCCAATGTTATAATTAAGCTTCCAGTCTTCTTGAGTTTCCTTTTTGTTTTTTTTTATAATATTATAAAGCTGAAGAGTTTGTTTGGTTGTACGCGCTAATCTCAGGAACTACTGGTCCGATTTGAAAAATTATTTCAGTGTTAGATAGCAGAAGGCTATAGGTTATATATCATCACGCTAAGACCTACAGGAGCGGAGCAACAATGAAGAATGTTACAAAAGCGGAGGAAAATTATCACGCTACAGGCAATAGACGTAAACGAGGTTTCGTGGGTCGGCTAGTAATATAATAAAGATGAAGAGTTTGTTTGTTTGAACGCGCTAATCTCAGGAACTTCTAGTCCGATTTGAAAAATTCTTTCAGTGTTAGATAGCTCATTTATCGAGGAAGGCTATAGGCTATATATCATCACGCTAAAACCGACAGGAGCGGAGTGCCAATGAAGAATGTTACAATAACGGGGGAATATGATCACGCTATCGGCAATAGAAGACACAAACGAGGTTGCGTGGGTCTGCTAGTTTTTTTTATAAAGTGGAACTTTATATTTTCAATACAATTTAATTAATTACAATATTAAAAATTCTAATTTATTTCATTCTCAAACAAAAAAAAATACTTCCTGCTCCTGAGACTGATTCACTGTCTTAATCTATTTAAGACTTGTTCATTATAATGATAATGTACCAATGTATACTTATTAAATATGTTACAGTCTTTGTAATATTTGTAGACATTTATAAAGTGGGGACTACTAAGGCAACCGAACTTAGACACGTATGAGCCAGCTTGAATGAACGGAGTAATACTACACCTTCGTAAAACCCATTAAGGAACTCCTTCCTTGATAATCCGACCCACACGTTCACTATTATAACTAGATGCCTCGTTGGTCTAGCGGTTAGCGTGTGCGACTGCTGATCATGAGGTCTCGGGTTCGATTCCCGGGTCGAACCAAATGTTTGTATGATCTACAAATATTTGTTTCGGAGTTTGGGTGTTTTCTATGTTTAATATGTATGTATTTACAAAAAAAAAAGTATTTATGTATTTGTATCAGTTCTCGTAATACCCATAACACAAGCTCTGCTTAGCTTGGGACTAGATGGCGTTTTGTGTGTTAGATGTCCAAAATATTTATTTATTATTATAAACTATTGTACACCTGCCCTCTTAGCCAAGGTTATAAATTATTACAAGAGTTTCGAATCAAATCTCTTTCGACAATCGCTAACATCATGATTCTCTTACTTACTTTAATATTTTGATTTGACTACGTTTTTAATAAGCGACGACTAAGCGTTCTAACTAAGACTTCATTCTCATACATCTGTAGTTGTCTTGTATAATTTACGTTTGTACAATGTCAACTTGTCTAAGGGGACAGATGAATAAAGCATTCGGGAAACCGCATCGAAAGAGTGAGTGAAATTACTGGTAACCTTAATGCACGCTTGAAGCTCATTTACTTGAGTTGCCGATTTGTAATGATGACAGTCGTCACTTACTATCGGAGAATCCGAATAGCACATTAGAAGAGCTAATAATAAGCCTTTGTGCCTCTACACAGCTCACCAGGAAGTAGTTAAGTTTTTTAATCTTGGTCATACTTGTATTAGTAAATATGTATATCATCAAGTACAGAGTTAAATACGGAATGTCAAAGGTGCATTGTGTAGGTGTATGTATATGTTACAAATGTATGGATAAAAGATTACAATGTAGATCTCAATTAGGCTTAAGCTAAGCTTAAGCTTCTTTAAACTTTTGTTGTACTCTCAGAAAATTTTATTTGTAAACTAAATACATCATGTACTCTCACAATAAATTTTACACCTAATAAAATACAACTTGACAACTTTACGCAAAAGGATTAAAATTGGAGTTGTAGTTTTTTTTTCTTTCATGCAATAAAACGGATACAATAAAACTTAAAAGAAATCAACCAGGAAGGTAGTATTGGTAGCGACCATTGTATCTTAAATAGTATCAACAACTGTTTATCAGAAAGTAAACAATGCATTAAAATCGTGAATGTAGAAGTGCATGTTTTGTACAAAAAGATGAATGGCCGACATTAGAAACAATAACAACTGTAGGATATTTTCATGTCGGCACTTGAAATCTTAAAAAGAAATGAGGAAACAGCCATTTGTGTGTCCAAACAATGAATATGTTTATGATTTTAAAATAACACTTTATCTGTGATGAAATATTGAAAATATAACTTTCAAAATAATAAACAGGTATGGCAGTATGTGTGGTGATTTATCACTTTCATTTAATATTGCTAGCTGACCCGTCTTACTTCGTCTAAAGCCAGATGAAGTTGCACTCAAAAGAAATAATTTCTGACTGTTGTTGCAATATTTTACATCGATGTGTAGCTCCTGTACGAGATTATGTAGCTTAACTCGATACATTTTCCATCGTACACTAAATTCTAAACGGTATTTTCCGAGATTAGCGCATTGAACTAATTAAATTCAGCAAACAAAGAAACTCTTCAGTTTTATAAGAAATGTAATAGTAGTCTAGTCTCGTGGCAACGATCAAGGTCGGTTAATGAACTCGCCGGGATAAAAAACTTTTACGAAAAAAAAGGACTGCCAAGTAGATAATGACTAAAATATTTGGGGGCACGGTCGTGTCCCCTCCAAGACGAGCCAAGCGAAGAGCAAGGGCACTACCTACCTTATCTCGAAGCGTTTCGTCGTTTTTTTGAATTTTCGATATACCAGATAGTTCAAAATTTCAGGACACCAGATAGTTCAAAATTTCAGGACACAATGTCAGATAGTAGACTTATTAAATATACAAAGTTTCAATTGCATAGCTCTGATACTCAGGATTTTATTGATATCTAAAAAACACGGATTTCGTCACTGACACACTGATAATCATCAAAACTGTTAGGGTACTTCCTTAAGTGCTAGAAAGCTGAAACTTGGTATGTAAACAAAGTTTATAATACAAACAACAAAAAAAATTATAAACCTATTACTTTTGCTCCCAAACTCCCCTAAATTGAGGTGTGTGACTTTTTATAAGATTCACAATTTTTTTTGCTAGAAGTTTTATTTTTGATAAATGGTCTTTATATCGAATACATTTTTACTGAGATTAGTAGAGTTAGTGAAGTTACGGTTGGTAGAGTTGGGGCGTGTAGGTTCAGAAGCTTGGCTTTACATGAGATCTGATATGTTTTTCATAGGATAAGTTATATGCGGTCGTTTTGGCAACATTTTACATGTTTTTGGTGGGACTTGTATTTTCAGTTAGCAGTAGCAACCGAATTAGCTAGAGTGGATACATTTACAGTGTTTATTTTACTTTACAGTTGTAGGAAAACTTACAGCTATATTGTACATTATACAAACATAATACGAAAAAAGGAAACTATATCCATACTAATATGATAAATTTGAAAGTAAGTCTATCTGTCTATCTGTTATGTTTTCAAGGCTAAACCGCTGCATCGAATTCAATGAAATTTTGCTTAGAGATACATGACGAAAGACATAGGCTCTCTACAGCGATAACCAACATACAGGCGAAGTTGCGGGTAAAACCTAATTGATTATGTAATTACCCGCATTCGAGATAAAGAGGATTATGCGCGATATAGTTCGCATTCTTGTTCATCTTTAGATTAAACAATCATCATAACAAATCAAAGGATGTACCTAAATATACAGAGCTTATTATTAACCTTGTTTTTTTCTCAATTAAACAACACTCTATAAATGATTTCTAGCTTTGTTATGTTAGTTTTTGTCACTGCACATATTGTTAAATATTAAGCAGTATCAGTTATAACTCAAGAACGGATGAACCGATTTGGCTGAAAATTGGAGCAGAGGTAGCCTAAAACCAGGAGCTACTTTTTACATTTTTTTTTTATTTTATTTGCCCTTTGCGTTAACAGCGGTTGATTTTGTATCGCGGGACTCAGCTAGTTAGTAATATTTTTGTTTCATAGTTAAAGACATTATTTTTTTCTTTCTTTTTTTTTCTTTTTTAAATGAAACCTGTCCACTGTCCATCCAAAGGTTTCCTGGAAGGAAGAAATGGCTACGAGCAATAAGGCTGCCCTTTGTACATCACTTTCGTTTTGTTTATTTTAGGACTGTATATTGTTTGTACACCTGTGTGTGTGTGTGTGTGTGTGTATGTGTGTGTGTGTGTGCGTGTGTGTGTGTGTTAGATATCTATATTGACACAAGTGAGTACATCGCCATTGACATTCAAACGTCATTACAACGACACAGACTAGACAGAAACAAATTCCTTTGTACATGACAACAAATTAATTTATTCATATTAATATAATTATATTACACAACATTTAATTCACTGTAGCGAACTAGTTTAACAGAACAATAGTATTTATTTACTTTAAAAAAAGACGTTTGTCACACGTAAAGTTCTTTTACAGTATGATTATTTCTTGAAATACCCTACGTAATAGTTATAAACAACGCGTTTTTCTGTAAGGAATATTAGACGTTCTGTGAAATATTAAGCTCTTGCTGTCGGTTTCCATATTTTCTTAGGTAGTAAATTCTCGTATCGGTTTGTAAGCCCTAGGATCTAAATAAAAGTAGTATATAGTCACATCTATTTCTCAAAGTGGTAGACAGAGACAATTCATCTCTATTCACTATGATCCTGACACACCTTATTGTTTCAACCATGTCCATCATTCACTGCATGCAGGTTCGTCGGTTCCTGGTCTGGCTGGCCTTTTACATTTGGTCGGTAAATGCTCGCCATGGATGACCTCTTCCGACACTTCGCATATTCAGCCTATAAATCCCTTTCGTGAGTCTTTTATCATCCATAGTAGCCTACTTGAAAAGTCATTTATGTATATGTTCACGTTTCACAATTAGAATACCTTTACTTAAGTAAGTTAAAGGGATCAAAAACAATTAGTTTAAGTTGAAGATATGGCGACCTGCTCGAACTCTTGTTTACTTTCTCCTAATATTATAAACGTGAAAGTTTATAATATGGATGTTTGGATGTTTGTTACTCTTTCACGCACTACTAAAAACTACTGAACGGATTTGGATAAATCTTTACCGTAACATAGCTTATACATCAGAATAACACAGGCTACTATTTGCCGCAATAATCGACATATATGCGGGCGGAGCCGCAAGCAACAACTAGTTCTCCATATAACGAATATTAGATGTGAATTGTAAAAAGTTAGATCAGACGCGTGAAATTCCGTCTGTCAGATTAATGTATGTGACATTAATCTGACATGTAGAATTTCACGCATACCATATCTGGAACAAACATACACGCTTTTAAAGAAACACGACACATTAATGTCGGACACTAACACTATTTATCATTAAAATGAAAGACGTTTTGAACGTCTTTTGAAGTAAGCTTAACAAAGCAATGCATACATCACTGTCATCGATCACAGAACAGAGAATGTGTCATCGACGTCTGTGGACACAACAATAATGAAATCGCACATGAGTTTTGAGAGCAAAATGACTGCATGTGACAATGCCACTTAAACCTTATGAGTTTCAAACCAATAGATATGTCTGCAGAAAATAAAAAATAAATAAAAGATGTTGTTTCATTTCGAAATAAATATACTTATTATTTAAATCTATCAGGATTGCTCTCATTGCCCAATGCAAAAAGAGGAATGTTAAGAATGTTTTGTGTATTATACAGTATATTTGGTTTATTTGACAACATTAGGAAACATATTTCTTTAGTTAAGCGCCTATCCTCTCAGATACTTTTTTATGAAATTCTAATTATTCGTGTTGTGCATATTAGTTTAATGTGTTGTGCACAGATTTAATAACTAATAACTTAAATGTCGCTGATCACTCATAAGTTTATCAATATTTTTCAATAATGAACTAAAGAGAAGTAAGATATTGTATTGCTAAGAGAGATTTTGCGTCATCCACTTACATAGAATCTTTAAACAGAATTAAACTAAATCATTTCTATATTCGCTAACTTCTTCTAAAGCTCGCTACGGACTTTGATGCCTTTGATTTATATATCATGGGGATTCGTTAGGTTATTATAAAATTAGGCTAAACCCTAAGAAACACTTTAAAACTATGTGAACACCCGTGCGAGCTCGTCGCTAGTACTTACATGTCTTAAAATCATAATTATTTGAATACACCTACACTCATTACATTAATACCTATTTAAGCTCATATATATGAATGAAATTGCAAAGCACTGATAAAAATAACATTATAAAGCTTATTCTTGAAAGCACTTTAATTTGTTCCCATAACTACAACAGCTGAACCGTTTAGTGTCGACGTGTTTGTGTGTATGTGAATGTGTTTTGGCGAGTGTGTGTGTTTGTATGTGTGCAGATGTCTCTGTAAGCGTGCGTATCTCTATTTTGACACATTGTGGTATATATTACCCACATAAAGAAGGTATACTTACAAGTTATAATTCTAATATTGTATTAATCTGTAATTTCTAATTTAAAACTCTACAGTGATGTTAAAAGTAAGGTGCATTTTTTCATGATCGTATTGTGACATTTCTAGGACAATTTAATGATTACATTATAAAAATTTCACTTCTAATACAAAATCAGATAGGTACTATATTTCTCGTCTACCTATAAGAGCAATTTGTCTAAGTAAGATTGCGAGTATAAGAGTGAATAAAACTTATGAAGTGAATTCACTACATATACTCGAATTCAATACGAGTAAAAGCAGTATCGGATAAATTAATAAGAACCCTAGTCAGTTCCGCTAATTAAAAAGGGGTTAACGTCAATAAATCGGCGATTAAACTACGTACCTACATATTTCGTGAGTAACATCACCAAGAATGCTTTATTATAACTATCATCAGTCAGCCAAACTTATATTTGCATTCTAAAATCTTGCAATATAACAGGTCAAAATTTTATAACTGGGCCCCTTTAGATTTATGTCACCATTTCAGCAACAATTAAACAATTCTATTTTATGATACATTGTTTTAAAACACAACGGCATTGCCTTAATTCACAACAGGTAAAGGTCTATAGAAGTAAGACAAGATTTTAAAAAATCCAAATCCAATTAGAAGTATTTCAAACATTTCTGTGACACCGACTTTACTATGAATAGTTAAGGCAATCAATTTTCCATTGACAGCGAACGTCGTAATATTTAGCTCAATAAAAACTCTCTTCTCCTCGGAACGTGTGCTTCACAATTAACCAGTTAAATTATGCACAATCATCAATAATAATACACGTGACCATGCATTAATTACATATGATTTGATTAATTGTGATGTACTTATCTCATTTCTTAGTGACACGAAACCTTACGCTTTAATAACAATAAACAAGAAGTATTTTCTCGACAGCTTTTTAAGTGCTTCATCCTATTATTGAATGAAAAAAGCACTTAAGAAGCTAAAGAGTAAGAAATATTCGATAGAAAGCGTTTTATCGATGAATTCAAGAGATTTATAAATTTTCAACAATTGCATTAATTTATATTAAACATTTGTGCATTTTATAATATTGTTGTAGTAATTCGGTGATAATAATGTATAATATATAATATAGATAGTTATAATATACCTACTATGTACGTGGTAGAGTTAAGTTGGGCATTTCCATTGCATTTACGGCCATATAATGTTATTGGTTCTAAATAACGCTGAGAGACTTTAATAAAACGTGAAAATAGTGTTTTAATTCTTCATTATATATATAACTTTTATAACGTAACTACCACCAAGATTTATAAAGAAACTCAAAAACCGTGTAATGAGTTGTACGAGTAAAGCTTTGGCAATGTGGAACATGAACACTGACTAACGAACGCTGAAAGTAACAAAAGAAAGAACAAAAGCGATAAATGGTAACGAAAATATGAAGTCGGTTAATAAATATAGGTCAACTTCAAAACTTTCTTGTTTAAAGATTTACACTTTTATTTTTTATTTTATGTGATCAATTAATTACTATCTGATCCACGCAACTTCGTCTTCATCTCTTTGCATTTATGCTCGGCTCCTATCGGTCTAAGCACGTTTACTGTCCTGTGTTAGGCACATCAGCAAAACACATTTTGAAAATAGAAACCTTTATATAGATAGTTTCGGAGTTTATAGTGACTCGAAAATTATATGTAGGTATACAATAGATTATGTATATTCGTGATTACAATGTCTGATCTAATGCTAACATCTACGCCACATAATATTATGTATTAAAGTATGTAAATATTACGGTATTGTGGTGTTTCGCATAAAATATTCGTCACGGGGTACGACTTTGCATTCGTTTTGATGTACATCTACATACAGAGAAAGCTTATTATTATATCTTGTCGTAATGTTACTTGCGTAATTTTTTAAAGATGTTTTTAGAAAAGAGTACCTACATAGTTCATACCTTTCATTTTACGACTTCGAAGTTAATACGAATTTTTAGCTTAATACATAGAATAAATTAACACGCAGTATACTAATAAAATAAACGTCCTTCATTCATTAACATTCAAGTCAAAATCATAATCCACGCGGAAGTTTAACATAAGCTTAAAAGTCATACAATGTGTAATGATCAGATCACCCTTCTGGTCGATAAATTTCTCTAATATTTACTAGAAACAAATGAATTTACAATACTAAGAAAATAGACACATTAAAATAAAATTATTATCATACATACTGCAAGGATATCGCTTGTATACCAGCGTTACTTTAAACAAAAATAACAAAACACACGCACCCTCGTATTCGAACACCAGCTTTCACGATAGCAAAGTTTATCAAAACACTTAAGTCTTGAGGTTATCGATCACAAGTCACGGGCCGATGCTAGGCGGCTAGCGGATGTGTCTTCCTTTCGACGCACGAACATCAACTGTTCGTCTGCGCGCGCGCACCGAGACTCGCCTGATAGTGATAACCGATAGCTACTGTAAACTCAGTATATGTACGACAAAATTGGCGATAAACACGCTAGCTCAAACTTACAAAATTATTCAGTGATATTTATACATTTTCGAAATATTTAAATAACCATCCCGAGATTGTATTTCATGTAATTTATCACGCATACACTTTGTTACATGGATGGGTCAGTTATGAAATAAATATTTTATGAAGAAACCAATATACATTTTTTTGTAACACGTTTATTTATGTCGATGCAAAATGATTTTTTAATTTTATTTTGACGATATTTCTCCACGACGTGAAGTAATATTAATGCAAGAAAATATGAATATGTCAACCAATTATAAAATTAAATTTATCTCAAAAACAATTTTTCGTAAATAATCAATATATATTTTTGTGTTCGTTTCTGAAACGCTTGAGATCAATATAACATGAATTAAAAAAAATACTTTAATTTACGTAGGTGCCTATTAGATATGTACATATATACCTACTATACGAATATTTATGACTAATTTGTACACTTGATACGATTAATAACTTAATTCCGATAATTATAGTATTTAACTTGAAACTTTAATAACAAGTTATGGAATATAGTAAAAGACGTTTGCAATGATTACCTTGTAATAGCAAATCACTTATTGAAAACAAATTCATTACTTATTACTAACCAAGTTATAAATATGAATTAACTATTATTGCATAAATTGTTCCAATTATATACTGATATGATATTTATATATTTATCTTATAATGGTTATTTTGACTTTGCGATATATGTATTGGGTTATTGGAACTTAGAACTCTACGAGTCTTGCTGGTTTTCTTTACAAATATAGTTTGGTCTATCAAAAGGTAGTAAGTCAGGTGATATACTTGGTTTGAAGACCTTTAAAATTCATCACCTCAGTTGTTTAAAAGTTGTTGTTTACTTTTCTCCATTAAGAGAACTTGTCGTGGACTTTAAGGAACTTGTCTCTCTAGCATCAGTAGCATCCAGGTCACGGCGCGAAGTTAGAATCGTCCGTCTCTTTTTTCCTAAAATTTGTTTTTTTCTGAATTTGATTCCAGAAGTGCATGCACTGTGAATATAATTAATTCTACGCAAGAGTTATCACTGTATAGATTTTAATACTTCAAGAGTTACTAAAGCAGACAGGAATTCTGCTAAATAATATTTAGCTAATAGTAGCTATATATAGTATACTCACTAGCTGAGCCCGCGGTCTTACTTGCGGGGAAGCTATTCTAAAAAAGGCGTGAATTCTCCATACTCTTTGTAACTCCCTATAAAATCAGCTATTGTAAGCCGTTAGCTTGAAGTTACAAACAGACACTTCAGTTTTATTTATTTGTATAGATTCTCATACCTTCACGCAAATCTCATTCATTAGATTCTTATGTGGCAATACTGTCGACATATACGCGGAAGAATGATGAAGCCTCCTTTCACCACCTTCGCCCTATAACGACCTTTTAACCCAATCTGTCATTTACTTTATCAAATATTTGTTTATAAGTCTAATAAAGCAATAAATATCTCCATTAAATAAATTAACAATGGCTAGTTATATTGCTCTATGGTTATGTCATCAAACCTTGGTTATACGGAATCTAATAATACGTAAAGCAAAGATTACTAAACTTAGAAAATTGCGCATACGGAGGAGTATGTAATTTCGCTCACTTATAGTTTTTATAGAGAAGGAGTGCAGACAATGCTATATGGCGACTTCCACATACGGCGCAGCAAGAAAAACATATGACAGCGCCATCTACCGATGATACACTGAACTACGGAGTAACATACAATACAAAGAAATTACCAATCCTGCATCGCGCAATAGAAGTTCTCGCGCCGATTAACATATATACAACATCCCAACATTAACCGTTGGGCAGTGGCCCGCCAGGCATGATCACCTCGCCTGGTCGGAGGATCCTCCCTTTGTGTTGGTGGGATATGACACACCTGTCCTCCACAGCTAACGTTTTTTTATTATGCTTAAAATGCATTAAATGAATAAAAATATGTATTTATTTATTATTAATCGATACACAATATATCCAAACATAGTATATAGTTAACGAAGTATCCGAACATAAACGAAGACACTCCTCCTCCTTTAGATGATAACATTACAGCAATACATAAACACATACAACGTGTATTTTTTAAAAGCTTATAGATATTTAAAAGCTAATGCGGATCTCCTCATTAGCTCTAGTTTTTAGTTGAAAAAAACCTCCACAGAATGTTATTTTTGGTTTCGACTTTTTGTCCAAAAGAGTGAGCTATTGTCACTGAAATTACTAAAAATTTATTTCTATATTAATAAGCTGCTATTGTGCCAATTTTTCAACATTAATTGTTTTAACTGAGCTATAGTACATTAAAAAGTGTTTGTGCTAAAGGACATAAACACGTCTGCCTACGTTTATTTTGTGCAACTTTTTCATTCAACCAAACCAGCACCGCACTATAATATATCCGCTATATATATATATACTATATATTTCTTCTTCTTTGATGAAATGGCAACCAGCTAGATCTCTCGGATCAGCTATTTCTGCCAATGTCAAGTGTATAAAGTCTTCAAATCTTAAGTCTTCAGGTATTTTAATCTTTGCCGTTAAGAAATGATATAAAATAAAAAAATGTGGATGAGATGAAATGGGGACCGTCTTCCGAAAAAACAAAAAACGATCTCCCCTACTATACACATGCACTTCTGGAATCAAATTCAGAAAAAAACAAATTTTAGGAAAAAAAGAGACGGACGATTCTAACTTCGCGCCGTGACCTGGATGCTACTGATGCTAGAGAGACAAGTTCCTTAAAGTCCACGACAAGTTCTCTTAATGGAGAAAAGTAAACAACAACTTTTAAACAACTGAGGTGATGAATTTTAAAGGTCTTCAAACCAAGTATATCACCTGACTTACTACCTTTTGATAGACCAAACTATATTTGTAAAGAAAACCAGCAAGACTCGTAGAGTTCTAAGTTCCAATAACCCAATACATATATCGCAAAGTCAAAATAACCATTATAAGATAAATATATAAATATCATATCAGTATATAATTGGAACAATTTATGCAATAATAGTTAATTCATATTTATAACTTGGTTAGTAATAAGTAATGAATTTGTTTTCAATAAGTGATTTGCTATTACAAGGTAATCATTGCAAACGTCTTTTACTATATTCCATAACTTGTTATTAAAGTTTCAAGTTAAATACTATAATTATCGGAATTAAGTTATTAATCGTATCAAGTGTACAAATTAGTCATAAATATTCGTATAGTAGGTATATATGTACATATCTAATAGGTACCTACGTAAATTAAAGTATTTTTTTTAATTCATGTTATATTGATCTCAAGCGTTTCAGAAACGAACACAAAAATATATATTGATTATTTACGAAAAATTGTTTTTGAGATAAATTTAAACACACACATTCAGTCCTGTCTAACCTGTAATTGCGGGCAGAGATCGCTTTTATCTCATTCACAAATTTGTATGTAAACATTACTTTAAAAATGTAAGTTTGTAGTGTAAAGTACAAAGTGCCTACAGTTAAAAAGAACGGGAAGATTTTTTAAGAATTGCTTGACTTTCTTTAGATGATAACATTACAGCAATACATAAACACATACAACGTGTAGTTTTTAAAAGCTTATAGATATTTAAAAGCCAATGCGGATCTCTTCATTAGCTCTAGTTTTTAGTTTTAAAAAATCGTATGAAGTAATGAACTTAATTGGAAATAAAGAACGTATAAATATAATATTGTCATATACATGTCCGGTTCTTGGCAATAAGTTTGCCTCCTACTTGGTAGTTGGGTCTAAAACCATAGTCAACGAAATTTGAGCGTTTTATAAGAAAAAAGATGTAAGCATAAACGGTTCAATAGCTACTTTATATTATTACATAAAACCGAGGTCATTAATATACTGACTCGTTTGAGAACCTAATTGGTAATTTTTTTACAAATTTAAGTAAGTGATCAAGATAAAAATACATGTACTCTTTTTTACTTAATAATATTTCATCACACTTCGAGTTAGACATAGACTACTAGTTACAACATACAGTCGTACAAATGGGACCTATTACGCTCACACAGTACTTGTTAACGAGGGAAGTAAATTAACTGTCTTTTGTGTCATCATTAGGTGACAAACAAAAATGGATTTAAAGTAGTTTACCATTTTAGGATCTATTTTCAACCGACTGCAGCGAAGCGGAAAGGAAAGGAAAATGGTCGTCTTTTTTCTTTTTTGGTCGTCTATTTATGTATGTACGTATGTATATTCCACCATATTACCTAATCTACTGAACTGATTTTAATGAATGAGGTGTTAATACATTTAGCACAAAGGTATGGGTGATATACGCTATATTAACTTTTTTTTTTAACTACGTACTTGTTTCATAGCTATTTTTTTCTTGTGATTTATTTTTCATATTTCAATCAACCTATCACCGACCAAAGGCCTCTGTCTTGTTCGGCGAATTGTAGGTGAGCTCAAGGAATGCCAACCATCTCAGTCCTGCACCATCTTGGGCCTTTGTCATATTTTATCTGTGTATATAAATTCTTATATTGATTTGTGTACGTTTCAAAAACTCCACAAGTTGTGAACCGATTAAATCTTGAATTAAAATATTATTTTTATCTCTTTTTCATATTAGTTTTCTCCTGTGTTGTGTCAAGCCTAGTCTAGACAAAGTATGTCCAAGCAGTCAATGGCCGCTTTCAAGAACAAAGATATCATGTTCAGTTCGTGCCTGTATCTTATAAAACCAGTTTCGTTTGGCTTTATAACAAATCATATTCTTTTTTTATTCTTTAGTTGTTTACGGAAATCGCTAGTAGATATTTCAAATAACAAGAAGATAAATAATGTCATCGGTAAAGACTGGTAAATAATTCAGTTAAAAAAAAGTTAAAAAAAAATGTAATCAGTAAGTCTTATATTATCCTCAGATTAGTCAGATCGGAGACCAAAAGGTTTTGTGGTCGGTTTTGAAAGAAGAAAGAGTGCCTGCTAAGTATGTGGCATTGATTCGAGTGATGTACAGAGGATGAACCTATGCGGGAAACACCGACCAATCAGGTGTTTCTGTTGGTTTGCTCTTACACAAGAGGAGACACCATGATGCATGCTATTCGCAGACGACATTGTGTTGGCTGGTGACGACGCGTCCGAGGTCCAGCGCAGACTAGAAACATGACAGCAAAGACTAAAGAACTTTGGCTTAAAAATCAGCAGAACTAAAACCAAAATACCATATTACTAAATTAAAAACCGGAATAGATAGGTCTGCACAGCATCAAATCAATGCAGGATGGATGAAGTGGTGGCAGGTAACAGGAACTATTTTTGATCGCAACTTCCCTTTAACTTTAAATGGACAAATTTAAAAAACGATCATCAGATCTGCCGTCCTGCATGAATCTGAGTGTTGGTCAATAAATAAAACGGATGAGAGACGCCTGTACGTACGACTAGAATAAATAAGGTAAAGCATGTAAAGCATGAATACATTATAGGAAGCCTGAAAGTTGCACCGGTGCATGAAAATTTGAGAAGCAACAGGTTAACCTGGTATGGACATGTGATGAGTGGAGATGAGTCAAATGTAGTTAAGAAAGTGTTAAGTATGGAAGTCGACGGATAGAATCGTAGAGGACGACCAAAGAAAAAATGGATGGATTGCGTAAAAGAGGATATGGCGCAGAAGGCTCAAGAAGGTAATGCAGTGAACTGACGAGGGATAGAGGAGAATGGAGGAGGAAAACTCGTTGTAGTGACCCCAAATAAAGTTGAAAAAGGTTAGGACGATGATGAGATTAGACAGATCAGATTAATAACTGCTAGGAAGTGTTCTCTGAACCCCCGTGGCTCGGAGAGCAGCGAGAAGACAGAAAAACTTGTTACCATTGTTCAATAGGAAAAGCTGTAAAATTAAATGTAAAGTACCTATCTAAATTGCAATCAATGTCATATCAAGTACTAACACATAATCATACACTCATACATTTGTATAAACACACACACAATACAAAGAACACTTATCATTTTTGTCCTCTATTTGACGTCACTATTTCTCCTTCATCTTGTAAGTATATATAGTTTATGTACTGTTTTATACCATCGGAGGGTGAGAGCCTGGAGATAATAATAATAATAATAAATAATAAATATTTCGGACATCTAACACACAACGCCGTCTAGTCCCAAACTAAGCAGAAACTAACTCCATCATAAAGGCCTAGAACCAAGTGCAGACTTCAGCTCTCAATGAATGAATAAAGGTTGTTATGCCGCCGTCAAATTGTATTTATTATTCGAGAATAATAAATACGATTTGATTTAATTCCATTTATGTATTGAAAAACCAAGAAACTGTCCTCGTGAATGATGAAATTCTCACGATATGGTTTGGTTTTCATGGCACGTAATTGCCCTTTCCAATAAAACGATTTTCCTGTTGAGAGCTCAATAATTATATTTCCTGATGACCATGGTATGCATTGATCTTTGGACAAACTTTTTTGTCCAATGGCTCTAATACATAATCTTAGTTAATAATTATACCTATGATGCAAACATCTGGTTTTGGATATCTTTTATATTTTTCAGTTGTTTGTAAAATTCTCCTTGATTTACACTTTTATTGAAAGTTTTGACATTTTAATAATTACAAAAGAGTAGCTTATGGCCCCCAGATATATTTAAATAACAGGTTGTGTCTAGTTTTACTTAGTCTTACATAACAAAAAGTTTTTTAGTGCGTACATCCATTGATTCTTTTCTAAAAATATATACTTTTAAATTATACACGTATGAATTTATAGGAAGAAAGGTGGTTCCTAATAAAAAATACAACCATCTGACAGAGCTCTTATGTATTAACAGAAAACCGAGCGGTTGAATTAATTGAAAGTCTATATTTTATATACTAGTTCAAATAATTTACACAATTGTAACCATTTGCCATATGAAAGTACAAGCGCCTAAGAACTCTGTAACTATTACCAGCTAATATAATAATAATATTTTTCATTACTTAATAATGAACACAATAATTCCCAAAAAAACACAAAGATCAAGTAAACAATAGTAACATTTCACCTTCCAAACTAGGTTTAGTGTCTACTGCATTATAATCTATCTATACTAATATCATAAGCGCGAAATTTTGTAAGTATGGATGGATGGACGGATGTTTGTAAGTCTTTCACGCAAGCAAAAACTACTGATCGGATTTGAATGAAACTTTACAGTAATATAGCTTATACATCAAAATAACAAATAGGCTACTATTTACCGCGATAACTGACATTTACGTGGGCGGAGCCGTGGGCAACTTCTAGTATTAAATAAAAGCGTGCATGCGTGTGAGTGTTTTTAATATGAGAAAATAGGTACCTAATTTATATTAATTTGTTATTGCTTTGTTTTACCAGTTATGTTAAGCATTTAATAATCACATTATTTTATTTTTGTGTCGGTAATGATAAAAACGGCCCTCTGTTAAGTTCTGTTTTACATATTATATAAAGTTACAAGGATAAACCTACAAACCTTACAATCTTTTAAATAATGTCAACCTCCATCGACCATTACGTGATATCACGTATGAATTACTTATCTTAATCCACCACTTAATGATACATAAGGATATGAATAAAAAATTATATTAAAATAATATTAAAATCTATAGTAACGTAATCAAAAGCCACTACTTATTGATAAATAATACCAAGTCTTGCAAGCGTACATTTCACAGATAATTTCTGAGAACTTACACAAGGAACGATCGCCTGATCATATCTAGAGAATTTAATTTAACATTTAACACTTGCAATCTAACACTTGCATTTCCTGCATAACGGATTACATACCCGTAGAATGCCTGATTACATTTAATTGAGTCATACAAATACCTTTTAGATACAGAATATATCTTCAGTAAGATTTATAAAACTTTTACTTTTATTCTAAAACAGGGCTTAAATTACTGTTGATTAGACTTGCCGGCTCCACTCTCGTGATTTTGATGTACGAGCTATTTTACAGTGAAGTTTCATATGACTCCAGTCAAAAGATTTTGCAGGAAAGAATAAGAAACATTCATACATCCTCATAGGCTTTCGCATTTATAATGTTAAATTAGAATAAAGTAGTATTTTCAACTACTTCTGTACGATGAATAGTACCTAAAATCATTAAAATGGGAGACGCAAACGAGGTTGCATGGATCGGCTAGTAATCTGTCTATATACCTATATAAAATAGGAATGGTGACTAACATAGAGATAGATCAACGCACAGCCCAAATCGCTTAACCTAGAATCCTGATACTTTGCATGTAGGTTTTAAGAGGGTAAATCAGGGGATGAAAGTCTGCATGAGCAAAGCGTGCAAAAGCTAGTGATGTATATATCAGTATAAATGTAGATACGCATTAATTACTAGTGGACTGCGATAGGCTGATGATGATGATGATGATTAATTACTAATAAAAAGAGAGTAATTTCTAGCAAACAGGGGCAGGACAGTGAAAGAACAAGCCAGTACGGCGTTTCCGAAAAATCTATAAAACTATTAATTCAACTGTAAAGAATTTGTTACCTCTATATTTGTTAGAAGCTGATAGACACGGTTATTCACAGTTCAACGTCAAGCAACTGCGTCATTTATAGAGAACTAGAGTAAACAAAATCGCACGGAGATTTAGTACGCTGAAGTAGAAGTGGGTCGGTCATATCTGCAGGTGAACTGATGGAATTGGTGTCAATAAGTGTTAGAGTGGAGGCCGCGATTAGGCAAACATAGTGTAGGACGCCCTACTCGCCCGGATGCACGATGCACCGACGACTTGAGTAGCAATGGCTTACAACAGATGGATGCGAACTGCCAAGACCTGCTTCCCAATCTCCAGAACAGACTGAGGTTAGAAAATATTTCTATAATATTATTAAAATCACAATTCTTAACATGAGGTTCCTCAAAAAAAATTGCACATATTGTTTTATGGATCTCAGAACACATTAGATTTGCTTACTTCTATGATATTATATTTATGACTTCAGTTACAGTAAAAATAGTTACCGCCTCAGAATCTAGAGATTCAAACAATAAATGCTATTTCAATTTGCAGAATACAATGTACGTATGTGTGATTAAATAGAACAATTGCTATAATTATACTATTCAATTATTTATCTCTTAATCATATACAATTAGCATCGTCAGCTATTGTGTCTTTGTCATTTATTATTTATTATCATGTACGATGTCTTTACACAAGTGTTCATCCCAAAACTAATCCTAGGGCAAATGAAAAGTATAGGGAACCGTAACCTCCTTGAATTCGTGTTATGTTCCCAAATGGACATATTTATCACTTATCCATTTCAAAACAAAAGTTTATAGAAAGTTATATCTACAATTTTACCTGCCTTTTTTATGTATGGCTTGCCAAAATGACTCTACTCCGCCTAATGGAAAGCATAAGCAGAATCCAAGAGTGTTGGTCACCATTCTCATTGCGAATGCAGACAATACAACAATGCAGCATGGTGACCAACACTATGACGGCCTAGCGATGTTTTTGCATCTCATCACTCACCAACGAAACACGACAGCAGAGACTTATTCAGTTATAGTTATATGACTTTTTTGACATTGAGTGTCTAAGGGCCCGACAGAGGTCCAACTTAAAAAAAATGAAAATGTTATATCATAATCCATATATGAAATTATAACTAAAATAGTATGGAGATACTTTGATTCTTAAAACAGACCATGAGCTACTATTTTTTGTTATACCCGCGGGTTAAGTCGCGGGCAAAAGTTAAAAAAAATATGTAAAATGCAACACTTATCAAACATCTAATACTTATCATAGAGTATTGCATCTGCAGCGAAGTATACTTACTCACATATATAGAGTCATGTCACAAATACAACTCAAGGATAGTCATTCAGCAATGCATTTAGTATTTAACCCCCGATGCAAAAAGAGAGGTGTTATAAGTTTGATGTCGATGTCCGAATTATGACTATGAATAATTGAATTATGACTCTTGAGTCGCAAATAGCTACGGGTGACGGTAAGGACCATCACATACTCGTCTGCTAATGTGCTCTTATACCAAAACTTAAGTTAACTTAACTTAAGTCTTATTACTTTGAACAAAGAATTCATTCATGTAATAAGATAATATAATAATATATAATAATGTTTTTATTTTCTGCCACAAAATATATGTTACAATGATATGAATATGTTATAATATAACTTTTTGTGGGAGTCAGGAAGCCAAACTAGGATAACCTTGTGCTATGGATTCTTGGCCCTCCGTCGACCATTATTTTTGAAGTCTTAAGACGCAATTTAATTTAATATACTTAATTACTTGTTAGCAATAGACAGCAATGGGTTTGATTTATACTTATGTATAAGCTTACGCATGATTGACATGACGACATGACTGGGTACATAAAAAATATATGTACAAGGTACAAAGTAAGGTGATGTAAAATTTAAACTAAACGCGATTTGCGGCACGAGCTATACCAAACTTAACAATAAATTACAGGTTTCAAATGCAAGCTATAAATCGAAGTAACTATAGACTAAGTAATTATTACGTTTAACCGCAGGTTTGCAAGGAAATAATAAATGTAGTAACCATACGTTCATGTAAGTTGGTTAGAATTATTAAAAGGTAATTTGAGCAAGCCAGGCTTCAAGTTACACAGTTATGTAAAACTAGCTGAACCCCGCGGTTAATGTCGTACCGCGGGTAACGCCGCGAGACAAAGCTAGTCTAAAAAGTAGCCTCCTTAGATCATTAGCTATTTTCCAGTGAAAATCGGTCCCGCCGTTCCAGAAATTACCCGGAACAAACAGACAGACAGACAAAAATTGTAAAACATGTTCTTTTGGTACATCTATCGTGTATACATAATATACATATGCATTTATTAAAAAGCGGTTATTTTAATATTAGAGATAGGCACTCCATTTTTTTTATTTGTATAGATAAAGCTACCTTTCTGTTGTGAACATCAAAGCAGCAAAGTGCTTATTCATGAAAAAGACTAGGCAGAAGAAGCAGCGTGCGCTACGTAATCCAAAGACCATTTGCTGGAGAGTTACTTTAAACATATATTAAAATTCGTTCTTAAATTCACAAGAAAAAAAATATTAATTTAAAACAGTCCTGGCAAAATATATTTAACCAGGAACAATTGCAGCAAGGTTTTAAGAAATACAAATTACGTCATTTAAATTTACAACAGTTTTTAACATTCCACTGCTGGACATTGGCCTCTCCATAAATAATAACTTAACAAATTTTATTGCTTTTGAGCCGTCAGGTCAAGTCAAGTTTAGATGAAACATGAGTATTAGAAAGTAAATCTATTAAAATACTACTTAGAAAAAATTAATTACCTAGAAGATGAACTTAATTGAAATTATGAAAGGTTATAACATACTATTAATACATGTTTATTGAAAGATTGTGGCGATGATGTATTTATATATTTATAACAGTCAAAGGTCTGACAGTATACTTTGATAGAACGCTATAATTACACAATTATGATACTCCTCAGAGTTAATGTTATCTCCTTATCTTTATCTGAAATAGTTATGGCTATCCTTGAAAGCCTTTTATAAATAGTAAAGTAATGGAAGCTTCAATAATGTCACACACACCGTCACCACATACACATTCTGACTCACAGCCTCAAATACACAGCAAACACACAGCTCACACAAAAACACTCAAACCCATACATTAACATATCTAACTAAACAAACTTATTGTGTCCACCATTGCATTATAACAATCGTTCTTCTTGTCTTTGAAAAGTAACTGACTCTCAATACATAACTATCGCTATTTTGGAAGTCAGGACTATACAGTGTTTTGTAATTCTCTTTTGTTACATTAAAGAATTAATATATTAGAAATAATGAATATGTGTCCCCTTAGCCAAGATACAAGTGTTTCGCATCGATTATTTTCAACAATCGTTTGGCGCTTCTATCTACGCTAATATTTAAAACTGAAGAGTTTGCTTGAACGCGCTAATCTCGAGAATTTTAGGTCCGATTTGAAAATGTATTTCAGTGTGAAATAGCCCATTTAAGACACTAAGACCAATAGGAGTGGAGCACCAATGAAAAATCTTACAAAAACGGCGGAAAATTATTACGCTACGGGCAATAGGAAACGTTGACAAGGTTGCGTGGGTCAGCAAGTTCTCTTATATTATTGGCTAATATTTTGTTTTGACCACGTCACTTAGCGCTGAGATAACACCATGTCACGTAGTGGCTTTAGGAGCCATGAGGTGATGGTGGTTAGGCCACGAGGTTCAGTTGAAGATAATTTAAACACAATAAATACTTTGGAATGAAGATTTTCACACTATTTATTACTGGATATATTCTCATACATTTGTTACTTTTTCTGATAACGTTTACGATTGTAGAATATCATCCTCACGTCTTATCCTATTACATGAACGAATTGTTTGTTCAAAGTATTAAGATGTAAGTTTTGGTATAAGAGCACATTAGCAGACGAGTATGTGGTAGTAAGGACTACCGTCACCCGTAGCTATTTCCTACTCAAGAGTTGATACCCTCATTCAAAGGCATCCTGTGACCTTCACCAGGTCGTCCAACTACCTTGTACTATTAAACATAAACATTTAATTTGTAATTGTTAGTATTATTTTGCAGGAAATCCTTAGTACACAATCCTCTATGATATCATAAATAAAGGTATTTTATGTGATTACTTTTTAATGTTGTTGTAATCTCCGGTATAAATATTTTATATATATTTTATTGATTAACTTGTTCCACAACTAGGTTTTAGATTTAAAGATTTGTATTATGAACGATATTTATGATACATCATCTATATAGAGTTTAAGTCCACCTTCTAACACCACTTTACCACCAGTATGGATTGGTTATATGAATTGAAATCGGAGTACTGGAATTTTCAATATCTGACCGGATTGTTCAAAATGGAGTCGATGAAATAGCGAATTAAATTTGACAAGCTTTATCCATTATAGCATACTTTATTATAGAACAAGTTTGCTATCACATGTCCCATAAGCATTAAACAGTGACAACGTTATGTGGTTTAAAAAAATCGAGTAAGTCTACGAGTATATTAGTCTAACTTAGATAAGAAAACCCCTTTACACTTATTAGAATAACAAAAATATTAACCAAAAATCGACTTTCAGAACTGGACTAAATTGAAAAAGGACTGCATGGAAATCACTAACTTTCAAATGAAAAAAGAATCATCATAATCGGTTCACCCAGTCGAAAGTTTTGAGGTAACAAATATAAAAAATACAGTCAAATTGAGAAGCTTCTCCTTTTCTGAAGTCGGTTAAAAATAGAGAACATGTTTTTATAGATATCTTCTGAATCAAACTACCCTACCAACTATTTCAGCATTACAATAATAATCTATCTGTGAACAATAAGAGATTACAGGCATAGAGTATCACCACTCGATGTTACTAAGAACAATTACTAAGAACCAGTGACACTATCATTAGTGTTACATAGTTAGTTAAAACTAGCTTGCATTCATATGCAAGCCTTCACTGCATGACTGCACGTATGTCTTAAGCGGTTGCCATGCCACTTTCCTCTTCGTCAAGTGTTATGGGTTCAAATCCAACATGAGACAACACTTTGTGTGATCCACAAATTGAACCGAGTCTGGGCGTGTCCGTTACATGTATGTTTGTAAAGTCCCGCGCGTCTCAGGATTTATTCCTAGTGCGGAAGTTGTGTTTTTGAAAGAAAAAAAAGAGAAGCCCAACTCACATGAACTGTCAGTACTAAGACTAGACGCTACAATGTTACATTATATCAACATAGGCAAGAAACAATGTTCAACAGTAGACTAAAAAAGGCTGTTGATAAAAATAGTACATAGGAGCACTAAAACCTTTACGTTGATTATTATCAGTAATTAACTTCTGAACTTTAAAGTTTACATCGCATGATATGACAATATTATAAATACCAAATTGTGTTCATAAAAAGTGTGACTTGTATAACCTTGTTATAAGCTACATAAGAACTATATCTAAAAGAAAATCGATTTATGATTAGATTAGTAAGAATTTAAATCACATATATCACAAATTTAATAGCTACCTATAAATTGAGAGCGAGAAACTATTATTTTATTGCCTGTATCTGTAATGAACTCATTAATTTAGTAAAATATTATATAATACATAGACTCATAATAATAAAATGTGTAAATATATATATATCTCTTTCGACAGGTTTAATAGTCAAAGGAACTTGAGATTATTAGATTCCTGACAAAGGAAGTCGGAGTTTCACTTTCCTAAAATAAATTTAGTACAATGCTATACCTAAAGTTGTTAAATTTAAACATATCCCACATGTCCAACCTTAACGATTTTTTGGCGATTGCAGAAATCCTGAGGAATCCCATAGCCTCTAACGGCTTGTCGTCATATCATTCTTTAAATCCTAGATTACTAGGTACATTATTATAAAAAGTATATTTGAATCTAAGCTTGACACACAGCTTGGCCTAAAAAAGCACTTCAATAAAATAAACGTGTTTCTATTTATATTTATTTATTTTTATTTTACAACTTCATGCACTTGTGTACATCGGCGGACTTAATTCCCAGGGCATTCTCTACCAGCCAATCTTCTTTCTGGGGGTGTAGAGATATGGTGCAGCGAGGTTAGTCAGAAATCGATAAAATTTAAATAAATATTATAACAAATACAAATAGGCATATAAATATAAACATACGCCAATATATAAATATATAAGTACACAAAAATACATAAATCTTATAATCGTACACTATAGACAATAGGAGGTGTACCGTTGGTTAAGTTAATCCGCCATCTGAAGGATATGATTATGCACGTTCTTTTTAAATGTTAATCGGTTAGTGGACATCCTGATTTTAAGTGGGATCGCATTCCATAACAGCACCGCTTGCACAAAGAAAGAGGAGTTTATGAAGACGGAGTTGTGGGAAGGGCACAGGAAAAGCAGATTATTCGTAGAACGAAGATTTCTGTCGTGATTAGAGGAAAGGAAACATTAATGAGGATCAAAGTAAGTGGGTAAGAAAAGGGAATTGAGAAATGAAAAGAGAGAGGTCAGCGCGGACGTGACGTAGAAGAATGGGTAACCATTTTAATATGGAACTTACTTTAACGTTTATATTGTAAAGACCTCTCATAATCAATCCAATATCGGAGAAATTTTCAATTAATAAATTATATTTCAAATATCTGCGAAAGTGTTGAAAATAATTCAACAAGGTTTGGAGAGAAATACATTGTTGCAGAACAAAATCCGGAATTAAAACGTACCACCAGAATACAAGTACTAGGAAATAATAATAAATAAACTTAACTGCTATTGCATGGGTTGTTAATAGCATAAATGGATGTTCAAAATACTGATGTTACGTTACATAAACATCATAACATCACGTTATGACATTACGTCAGTTATTCTTACGATAATTTGAAGTGATTGGTTTCCCGATTATTAAAATTAATATCGAGTTAAAATTTTACATGACAGGTCGTTCAATACCACTCGATTCAATAGGGATGTTGACATTAATTACCAATTTATGTAACGTTGTAACCGAATGCTTTAATGGTGGCAGTTAAAATCGTTATCATTTTTTTTATTTAAAAAGTTAAAATTTACATATTAAAATTGATTGAAAGTGGGGTAAATAGAAACTATTACCATGTAACTGCTAACACCAATAAGATTTAATTTATATACTCTATGAAGACCTGCTCGTGATATTATCAAAGTACGTAATAAGGTATATAAGAGTTAGAGTATATAACTTTACAGTATTATCAATGTCATTTTCATCATGATGTTTCTTATCAATTAAATTTTAATCATTATTTTGCATGGTCATCTGGTCAGACGGATTGGGAGAGGGTTCGTTTCAAGTGATGACTGCCTCGGTGGCGCAGTGGTAACGTACGTGACTGCTGTTCTTGAGGTCTTGGGTTCGATTCCCGGGTCGGATCAAATGTTTGTATGATCTGCAAATGTTTGTTTCGGAGTTTGGGTGTTTTCTATCTATAATATGTATGTATTTAAAAAAAAAAGTATATAAGTATTTATATCAGTTGTCTAGTACCCATAATACAAGCTCTGCTTAGTTTGGGACTAGATGGCGTTGTGTGTGAGACGTCCGAAAAAAAAAAAAATTTAAGTTTTTCTTCTCTGTGCAGTGATGTTGACTTTCATAGTTAGCTCCATTAATCGCGTCTTATTACACCCATGGGAAGTATAACGCTCAAAACCTCTTCTTCTAAGGAAAGATCAATTTCCAGCAATAGGCTGTGGCAATCCAAAGCAAATCTCCATCGTCACCTGTTCCAAGTTTTGTGCTTAATATCTCCCCTCGTTTTGCCGATATTAGTAGCCTAATGTGCCACTGTGACATAAACCTATAATAACTACAATTTAAAAAAATATAAACCCTCTTCGCAAGCATTTATTCGAAATGCCAAAGATGCCTTATATCATTTTGAAAAAGAGCTGCCTGGAGAAAGAACCACCGCTAAGATACTGGCTTTTAAATAAAAAATCATCGAAATCGGTCCATCCGTTTGAGAGCTACGATGCCACAGACGTACATCGACGTCAAACATACACCTCTCTTTTTGTGTTGGGGTTAAAAATATAAAAGCTGTTTAAAAAATTCGTCACGTGTACTATTTGTTTTCTTACAATCTAGTTTAAAAGAATCATATTTGTCTAAAGTATCTTTGCCAGTTACCTTCTACTTTAAGTTACGATTCTGTGTTATTTTCAACTTTAGATTGATAACCTTAAAGTTGAAAATAAATTAAAGTTTATTAATTAGGAGGATAGTTTTTATATCCGTGATTTTAGTTCTTCTTTTTTTTATTTTAAAATGTCAGCTCCGATTGTCAACAAGACAAAGTTGCTAGTTACCAAGTAGTTCAGAAGTAGCTCGTGTCATTAGCTTATCTCCAGCTTTAAAAGTTTTTTAGGCCTTATTGTACAAAAACACACAAAGAAAATGTCACGTAACATTTATGCTCGATATATCTCAAACCTGTTAGCCGGGTTTAAAGTACTCGACTCGCACTTCCTCGTTAACTATTCGAAGTACATGTATGTTGGAATTGCAAAGACTACCTTAATTGGGGCAAAAAAGAAAAGTCGTGTGCACATTGATAGCTAATTTCAAATCTTTTTTTAAATAAAAATATTACATCACATCAACAGCCTTCTTTATCTTTTTTTTCATTTTATTTCTTTCTAAGGAGAACCATAAAAAGCAGATTTTGGCCCAATATATTTAAATAGCACAAATAATCGTGAATGATTCACTGATATGAAACTTTAAATGCAGTAGGTATTAGGAAACAGAAATGGCAAGATAATGGTTTCAATAATATTGAATGAATATTGATTTTTATAGTTATTACTGCATATTGAAACACTGATAGTTATGGTGATGTTAAACAATCTAATATTTGAAAATAGAGTAAACACTAATGTGTTGAAGCTTCCTGGTTAAGGTGAAATAGAGATGTAACACACAACGCCATCTAGTCCCAAACTAAGCAAAGCTTGTATTATGGGTACTAGACAACTTATATGAATACTTATATACTTTTTTTTGTAAATACATACATATTATACATAGAAAACACCCAAACTCCGAAACAACTATTTGCAGATGTTTGTTTTATTAAACTGGCTTTATTTGTATACTTTACAATTTTATTATTTTAACAAATATACAATTATAGATATAAATAATTCATATAAAGCGCCAATGTACAAACGCCTTACTTTCAAATGAAACCGGTTTCCACGTGACATCGATGAACAAATATCAAGTAAGACGAACGAGCTTAATTCAAGGTGAATGTTAATAGATATATTCTTAGAAGCGAATCTTAGTTTCCTTCTTGACATGGTCACGTATTGTTAATAAGTAATGATGCGCGTAAACGAAAGCCATTTTAATGCCTCTGTTGCATTGAGAGGTTAAATAACCGTGTCTTGCCTTTGTTTCCACGTTGTAGACTTCTTCACACTTAGCCTTTACGCATACACACTCGTAATTACATTTATACTTATGTATAGTCATCGTAATGTATAACTTTGCAAACTGCTTGGAAGGTGGTTTTTATCTTTTTTTGTCGTAAGTTTTGTTCTTCACTTCTTATAAATGTGCGACAGCGAAACATGGCAGGCACAGGTACAGAGTAATACGGTAGAGAGTAACCATAGGCAGGTATTATTCCCCTCTGATAAAGTATAAGCCCAGATAGGCCTACGCGTTGTACTGTTTGAAACTATTAATGTTTCGTTTTAATTGTTATGGGTGAGTTCATAATGACAGGCAATTGTTTTAGTACGTTAGTCTAAAATGTGTATTTGTGAATATTTCCCACCCTCAAAAAATTACAAACTATTTTGTATCTGGAAAAGACGCTATGGCTACTCCCCTCCGTTCGGTGGTCCATTTAAATCTATGGGTACACCTCGGTTAAATCTAAGTTAAATATAATATTTAGTTAATTTTAAATGTAATGTCTACATGTATCGGTATTCTTGCAATACGGTTAACAAACCCTACATGTTTTACTTATCCTCGTTATCATATCTTATTTATAGATGTGTGGGTTGTTGGATAGATGATGTTTGTGTAAACAACTTAAGCACAGAAAATCAACGTAAAATGACAGTGTTCGTGCTGTCGTATTTCGTTGGTAAGTGCGAGACCGGAGGCCCAAGGATGCGAAAGGCCATAATGGTGTGGGTCACCATGCTGCATTGTTGCATTGTCTTTATTCGCAATGAGTATGGTGACCACCACTCTTGGATTCTGCTTTTGCTTTCCACCAGGTGGAGTAGAGTCAGTTTGGCAGGCCATTACATTAAAAAAAAAAGAAAGGAGGCAATGCAGATGACATGGTCCTATTGGGCCCAACGACCAGCTCGATAAGAGAGTTGCTACATATTTGTGAACAATATGCGATCAAACATGGACTAGTGTATCATGTCAAGAAGAGTTTTTGTATGGTCTTTGAGGCCTCCAGTAGGAATGTGCCGCATGATCCAGTTATTAGACTGAACGGTGTACGATGCGAAAGGATTTCTCAATTTAAATACCTTGGGCACATCGTTACGGGGACCTTAGAGACGATACTGACATTGAACGTGAACGAAGGTCTCTGGCAGTCAGGAATAACATGCTGGTACACAGGTTTGCTAAGTGTAGTCGAGAGGTTAAGATCACTCTTTATAAAGCATTGTCAGACTCTGTATACGAGCAATCTGTGGACTAAGTATTTCCGAGCAATCGTTACAGACACTGAAGGTGCAATACAACAATTGCTTTAGCCTGTTGTTGGGACTACTGCGTTTCTGTAGCGCATCGGGATGTTTGCTACAACGCGAACAAACGATTTATACTCAATTATCCGTACTAAAACCAACTCGTTGCTTACAAGAATGCGGTCGAGTTCCAACGGTATCCTAATGATGCTAAGCAACAGACTTGAGGCACCTTGATTACGTCATGCAATGACAGTCCTAGTGAGGTCAGGAAGTGTGTAATCGTTATATTTTATGTTACTAATATTAGACGTAAGTAAATTGTTACTAACACATTGGGCCAAGATGCCATCCAATAAAGAATTATTTTTATAGTATGTTATTTTAGACAATTAAATAATTATATTGAAGAATCTAAAAAAAATACGTACGTCGCGTATTAGCATCACTTTATGGCTTCATTATAAGAGACCATCTGTCACAATAGCCACAGGTGGTGTGGCGTTCCCATATTCTGGAAAAGGCAACGAAAGGCAGCCACTGCCATACTTGGAATATACTTAAAAGTGTCATTTACTATGAAGGAAATGTAAGGCGATGATGAGATATATTTAATTCTAAGTTATTCTCAGCCCTTGCTTAAACGTCTAGAACTCAAGATGAACAGGCTTTTAACCTCTCTATCTTATTCGGTTAACTTCATTAATTTAAATCCATATTAGTATTATAAACTAGCTGAACCCCGCGGTGTTACCCGCGGTTATTGTTGTACCGCGAGTAACGCCGCGGGACAAAGTTAGTCAAAAAAATTGGCCTAAGTTACTCCCTGGATCATCAGCTACCTGCTAGGGAAAGTCCCGTCAAAATCGGTCCAGCCGTTCCAGATATTACGTGGAACAAACAGACAGACAGACAAAAAATAATTTAACTACATTTTTGGCATATGTACCTACCGTGTACATACATATGCATTTAGTAAAAAACCGACTTCCAAAAAGCATCCAACAAAAACTCCCTGGCAAAAAATACTAAAAAGCTTGAAATAAACTGGCTCTTCATAAATTGCTATGCCAATTCTTGTCTATACCTAATTCTTTGTTCATTTAAATAGTAGTATTATTATGTGTGCTAGGTACCTAAAACCTGTTTGAAGTCGGCGCCAAGCCACCGTGCCGTATCGTCGGAACATCTCTTTTCCAATTAAAGAAGAATCATTAAAATCGGTTCATAAACGACAAAGTTATCCGCGAACACACATAAAAAAATATATATATATACGGTTGAATTGAGAAACCTCCTTTTTTGAAGTCGGTTAAAAAAAGATAAATAACGAAATATTTCGGACATCTAACACACAACGCCTTTTAGTCCCAAGCTAAGCAGAGCTTGTATTATGGGTACTAGACAACTGATACAAATACATATACACTTTTTTTGTAAAAACATACATGCTGTACATAGAAAACACAAAATGAGTTAATGAATTATTATTTCATTTATTTATTTTAATATGTTATCAAAATAAATGTACATTTATAATACTAGTATAACATTTTAATAAATTTATATTACATTTTGTAAAGCAGTGCTGGACATAGGTCACATCATAGAAAAGAGACCACGCTACCCGGATGTGTTATTTGGGTTTATTGTGAATTTTTAGTGGATAGTTTGCTCCCTTAATCGCTTCTTACGACACCCACGGGGATGAATATAGGTACACTCTGTATTTAATAGGTCTTTACCTATGAAATTTCCGTTTTGTATGCAATAAGTGAAAGTACTTATTTTTTCAAACTTTTTTATTTCTGTTATTCGAAGTAATCACCCATGCAATCGACGCATCTTTGCCAACGCATTGGCAGTTTATTGATGCCCTTCTTGTAAAAATCAGCTGGAAGGGAGGTAACAAACTCTTTAAAGGCATTTTGTACTGCATCCTCCTCCTCCTCCTTGGCAAAGATGCGTCGATTGCATGGGTGATTACTTCGAATAACAGAAATAAAAAGTTTGAAAAAATAAGTACTTTCACTTATTGCATACAAAACGGCAATTTCATAGGTAAAGACCTATTATTTATTGTCCGTCACCACACGGAGAAAAGCTCAGAAGGGGTTTGGAATTAATTTTTTTTTTTTCGATTTGAGTTTGTGGTTAATAATCTAATATGTGACGGCTTAATAAAGGAATGGGTTCAATATAGATTTATTATTATTATTATGTGATGATATCAGTAGATCAGCGATATTAAAATTCTATTTTGCGTGGGTGAAATAGGAGCTGGGTAGACGAGGACACCTATCTGCATTTGACTGTTGATTGCTTAATTTATTCCTATGCAAAATTTAACTATTCCATTTCTGTATAAGGAGAGATTGCATAAATGCTTCTTACTTTTGTATGTACATATATTACTGAATGCTTAACTTTACTCTATAATTATTTGTTAATAAGAATACCCGTGACATGATTACCTTAAAAACTTCACGTCACTTAAAACTCAACAATATGATGTTACCAGGCCATATATTCACTATGACAGTTAATAATAAAGATAGGTAGTAATGTTAATAACATAAGCATAACTAACCTTGTGGACGGCCATTGGTTGATATATATATACCGAATCTTGAGGTAAAGTATATTAAAAAAAAAAAAAAAAATAGCCTTTATTCTACTACGAATTACAAAGTTAATAAAAAGAAAAATGTTATTTTATTATTTTTTAACCCTAGGTAATAGTCGCCTCTTCAGCGTAGGCCTCCCCCAATATTTTCCACTGCTTCCTGTCCCTGGCTGCTCTCATCCAGTCTACCCCAACTCTCTGTCTGAAAATATCTCTCCATCTTGTTCTTTGTCTTCCTCTCCTCCTCGCTCTCTCTATGGGCAACCACTCTGTCAATTTCTTGGTCCATCTGTTGTTTTCCATTCTACATATATGACCAGCCCAGTTCCATTTTAGTAACCGAATTCTTTCTGTAATGTTTTGAATTTTTGTTATTGTTCTAATTTTTTTATTACTAATTTTGTCTATCAATTTGATGTCTAACATACTCCTTTCCATTTTTCTTTGACAGATTGCTAGTTTTTCCTCTTCCTTCCTTTTTAAGGACCAAGTTTGGCATCCGTAGGTTATACTTGGCAGGATTACCATTTCATAAATTTTTTTCTTAAGCTCTATCTTTACGTCCTTGTTTTTCATAATTTCCTTTAATTTCCAATATTTTTGCCATGCTATTGAAATCCTTCTGTTTACTTCATTTGCGGTGCAATTGTCAAACGATATTGAATGTCCTAAATAGACATATTCCCTCACATACTCCATCTTATTATTATCTATTATGATATCAATGGTTGGGCCATTTGACAAAATCTTGGTCTTCGAGGCATTCAAAGACAAACCAACCTCTTTGCTCTGTTTTGATAAGCTATCTATCATAAATCTCAAGTCAGTTGCATTGTTTGCGAAAAGTATTAAGTCGTCCGCAAACCTAAGGTGGTTCAAGAACTCTCCTCCTACTTCTAGACCAATATTCTCCCAATCCAACTTCCGAAACACAGTCTCTAGCACAGCTGAAAACATTTTAGGCGATAGAGGGTCTCCTTGTCTGACTCCTTTCTGAAGGCTAAACTCTAGGCCTTCCTTTTCTAATCTCACCTTTGCTCTACATTTGGAGTATATGCTATGAAGTAGTTTAATATACTTTATGTTAACACCTTGTTGCAGTAACGACTCCCAAATAGCAGTATGAAATATAGAGTCAAAAGCTTTGCTAAAGTCTATGAAACACATGTATATTTGTTGATTATACTCGTTTGCTTTCTCTATTATTTGTGTCACTGCATGTATGTGGTCTATAGTAGAGTAATTTTTTCGGAATCCAGCTTGTTCCGGCGGTTGTTGCTCATCTAGTGTTTTTGTTATCCTGTTTAGTATTACTTTTGCAAATACTTTGTAGATATTTGAAGTCAGACTTATAGGCCGGTAGTTTCCGATGTTATTTCTATCACCTTTTTTGTGCAATAAAATTATTGTGGACTTTGACCACTGTTCAGGTGTTATTTCCTTTTCTATTACATTATTGAATAAGATTTGTAGAGGCTTTATTAACGAGGGTGCCATCGCTTTCAGTAATTCGTTGCTCACGTTATCTTGTCCCGGTGTTTTATCGTTCTTTTGAGTAGATATTGCATATTCTATTTCTGATTCTAGTATATTTGGTGTTGTTGTCGAGTCTAACACTTCTGATATATTTTGTATACTATTTGACTCATTTTCATGCGCGTAAAGTTCCCTGTAAAAATTTGTAGCTTCCTGTATGATATCTGACCGCTTATAGAGCATGTTCTCGTTCTTATTCTTTAACTTTGCAGTCCATTCCGTTTTGCTTTGAAGCTTTTTGAATGCTTTTTTAATGGCACCGGCCTTCTCTACGTACTGTTCAATAATTTCTTGCCTAAAGATTTTTTTTGATTTTGTTATCTGTCGGTTTATTTTTTTACTTAATGTCGTGATGGCTTGTTTATTTTCTCTTGTTCTCTTCTGTTTATAAAGCTGTTTCCTCTGCTTCAATAATGCTATCGTTTCATTATTCAATTTAGAACCGCCACTTTTTACATTTTTAGGTAATTGTAATTGTAATAGTTTTAATTCTTCTTCAAAGTTGTTATACTGAGATTGAATTTCTGTCGACCTGTTAAGGGCCTCTACAAATTTAGTTTCCCACTGTGTTGCACTCTGTCCGGATATCAATGGTAAATCCCTTGAGTATTCTATTTTTGTTTGAGTTCTAATAAAGCGTGTTTTTCTTTCCTTTTCTTGTATGCTTAGTATACATCTTATCATACGATGATCTGTATTAAAATTAATCTGTTTTATTGTATGGAACCCCTTTATTTGTCTTGATTTATTTGAAAAAATATAGTCAATCTCATTTAAAACTTGCCCGTTTGGTGATCTCCAAGTCCATCTCTTTTGGGTTTTCTGTTTGAATATACTATTCAAACATTTAAGATTTTTTTCTAATGCAAACTCCACCAATTTTTGTCCATGAGGACTTCGCCGTCCATGCGACCATCTGCCCAGTATTTGATTTTCACTAGGTTTAGCCTTTCCAATCTGCGCATTAAAGTCACCCATCAAGATACAGTACTTAGCATCAACCGAGTTTAAAGCTTTCTCAACTACATCATAGAATAGGTTCATGTCCTCTTCTTTATACTGTTCAGTAGGTGCGTATACCTGTATGAAAGACCAGGTTATGTTTCGTGATGTTATTATCTCTAGTGTGGCTACTCTATCAGAGAAAGCTCTAAAGCTAACTATGTTACTTTTAAGGGTTTTATTTATCATAAAGCCCACACCGTTTTTACCCTCATGGGATGAAGTATGGCAGAGTATGAACTCAGAATATTCCTCTATACATTCATTTGCTCTTCTTGTCTCACATAGTCCTATAATGTCCCATTTTAAATCCTTAATAGCATAGTGTAATTCTGAGTAAAAGAAAGTATATTACGAATCCATATTTAATCATATAAATTCTAAAGAAACTCCGTCTATCTTACGTCTATTGCCGTTACGCTGACACGACTAAACCGACCCACCGATTTTAATGAAATTTGGCGTGTAGATACTTTAATTATTAAGAAAGGACATAGGCTACTTTTTAATTGGAATCGTGGGCAAAAACTGTTGTATACCACAAGGAACATAACTATTTAACATCATAAAATTATTGACCAAACTAAGAAGGAACAAATTCCTAAAAAGCCATAGTTTGATTGAGAACAATGACATATCATTACCACAGTACAACATAACATTATTAATGCGTCTGATCTTCAATTCGTGTTGCAACCACACTCCAAACACAGAAAAGCCATGGCCGATTACCATCAAGATTGCTTTCAATATTTTTATCGAATTATATGATTCACGAGGTGATTTAACTATTGTTATACATTACGGAGGTATTTAACATACTGTTATCTGTTAATTTTAAACTTACTATTTATTTCATTGATGTTTTACTTCCGACTAGCTCATCGTAATCAATATATTTACTACTTTTTTTACGTGTGAATACCACCACAGACGGTCACCTCACCGGAGTTTGTCGGAGGTGTGTCGGAATCGGACTAGTGTAACCCTGCAACGTTCCGCTGTGACATTTTCTTATGGTTATATTGATGAGTAGTCTAGAGATCTTTGATGCCTTAAATTTAATTAATTTAATTCCCAGAGAGAGAAGAGACGCTAGGTTCCTGGGGTCCGAGTGCTCGCGCTATGTTTAAACAACTAGCTAAGCAACTGTATGACGCTTCTTGCGACCAGAAGGCCGGCCTTTTCTAACACAGAGAATCAGCATTGCCATTCAACGTGGTAATGGTTCCAGTATTTGGGAACGCTACCAGTAGGCAAAGATGTGGAGTGTTTTGACGCTTGTATCTAAACATTGTTACTGTTCTTTTTAATTAAGGTTATGTACATTTGTTTATGTAATAAAAGATGAACATCTATCCAGATATATGACATTAATTAAATTCCCAATAGTCTAATTACAATATTGTTCATTCAAAGTTAATATACAATTACGTATGCTCGTTGTTATTCGGTTTGAGAAATGTGTCCCCATGAACCTTCATCGGTCTGTACCGAGCCTCTGTAGGCTCATTGTATGATAATTAGATTGACAGCTAGTAATGGTTGTCAAATTTTAGCCTCCCATTTAACGCTTACCTGTTTACCTGGTACCATAACAATGAAAATAACACCGCCCACTTACGCGCCTATTATAATAGTAAAGATAAGAGATACAGATGTCATTATTATTTAAATCAGTATCAATCTCTTATATATAAGCTAGGAGTGGCAGTGAGAGATATTAAGGTTAAAAATGTTTGTTATCAACTTTACTTTCTAATCATTTTCCTTGAAATCTTATCATCTAAGTTTAACCGTATCTATGTAATATTTGCCAAGCTTTCATTCAGATAGCTTTTACTGTGCAAAATAAAAAATAAATAATTTAGAATCTCTCCCAATTTTTCCTAGCTATAAAAGGGATTTTGAAACATAGCAAACTCACTCACGTAATACGTTATACGACTCAACTTGAGTAAATAAAATGTAAAAGTGAAATGAGTAAAATTTTAAATGTTTGTCACGATACTTATTACCTAGTTATTTATTTAATCTAACTGGTAGCTGCCCAGTGGTTGAAATTCAGCCATTTTTTTTAATCTGTCTGCCTCCTCCACCACATAAACTATAGCTGTGCCAAATTTCATACTACTTCGTTCGCATAATGTTCATAAAAAGGGGTACAAAGTTTTTGCTTCGCGTTTTCAAAGATAAGTAATAAGTTTCTCAGGTGAATTAATTTTTTCGGGACCTCCAACAAATATCATTATATTTTAATCACAAAAACTTAACAAATTGTATTCTTAATTCTTCTAATTAATTCTTCCTCTTGAGGAGATAGAGCGATTCTTGAATCGCTCTATCTATTTCCACTATATATTATGCATTACTAGACATAGCCCTTAGCAAGGAGGTTTAATATAGTTATTTATATGGAACTAATCTAAAGATTGAACCCAACAGTAAACCTTGCTGTAAACGGTAGTTTAATTGTAATTCATGTAGCAGATATGCTTATCGCAAAACCACATTCACAAAAATAGCCACTGTCCACTGAAATGGTATCATTTAAGTAAATATACTAAAGGTTAAATGACGCAATTACATTACTTCACACCTCACAACAATGCAGGCATTGCCCTAAAACAAATGTGCCAGTTTTTAAAAGGTTGTTTTGGACAAAAGTTTGTGGTAGACTGATTACAAACGTCTTCATTAAGTCCGGGCACGTGTTATCTGAGCTAAGGATCGAATATAAATTAATTGTGTCACAAAAGTGTTTTATTCTTACGATTTTTAGTGTGTTGCTAAATTATAGCTTCTTTGTTTAAGAAATTTAACCACGATTACTATGGTTTCGTAATGTTTGAAATCAACTTCATAAGGTTCTAGTTAAAAAGTTGAAACAATTTCTTAATAGTACAAACAATAGAATTGACACCCGACTTGCATCCATTCGCTAATCTATTAAGAAGATAAAAGTTTAGAAATAAGTAACTGCATAAGAGACTTAATGCAAATGATTCTTACAATAATCTTAATTAACTGAGCGTAAATGATACTTTTATTAACACAATTTCACCAGTTTCCTTTGTGAATATGTTATCTTTGAAGTTAATTTTGACATCCTTTTTGTAATTGTCGTGCCGAAATAAACTTGCAAAAGTGCATGCTAATATTATAAATTTGAAAGTAACTTTGTCTATCTGTCTGTTACTCCTTCACGGCTAAACCACTGCATCAATTTTAATGAAATTTGGTATGTAGATATTTTAATTGTTGAGTAAGGACATAGTGTAATCTTCACGTGGGTGGAGCAGCGGGCAAAGGCTATTAAAAATGTATAAATTGGGAATGATTATGATTTGAATGAAATACTGAATTAGTGATCTGATTGATAGAGGCGAAAGTACTTATATACTAGTTGCTTTCTTTGGTTAGTAGTGGAGAGTTATTACAGGGACCTTTAGAATTGTAATTGTCTTATTTACAACTTACTTTTAAATCAATATTTAACCATGTCAATATATTAGACATACAACTTAAGACATCTTTTGGGCACTGACTTAACATTCGGATTCCACCAAACTTCCAAATCACAAAGGGCGTATGGTAACTCAGGTCTAATATGTCATGGATTAAACTCAAGACTATGTAACTGAAAGTAAAAGTCTAAGTGTAAAGTAAAATTGCAACACCTGGTCGCGTAAAAACAAAGAGAGTCTGCGGTTTTATTTCCTAATTCCAAATTCTAGAGCATTTACCTATGTGAATATTGCCTGATCACACCTTACCAAATACGGCATATTTATTGTAGATGTATTTCGAGGTGCAACCAGAAGCTTACCTATCATTATTCAACTTGCAGAACATCAAATTCTAGGTGCCTTTCAACTATTGCACACAGAATAAAACAATCGAGAAATAGTGTCTAAAAATCATACTTTTCTTTTTAAAATAAGTAGCAACACTTTCACACAATATATTGTACATTAATTCAGGCATTCATACAGTCCATTAGTTCTACGCTATTTAGTATTACTTTTAGTACAAATAAAATATCTTATCTGTGAAGACGTATTGCAAGTGTTTTATTTACCAACTTATAGATAAAGACCTTATTCCACCAAACAAATAGCGAAACTTCATAAATTGTTTTTTCAGTCATCGTTAGTATAATTAAAATTAACTCTTTCAATAGAAAATAATAATTCGAATTGATGGCACGGAAACAATTTCAATTGTTTTGAAATTGTGTCCGTGCCATCATCATGATGTGAAACGAAATCACAATTAGCTAGAAGAAATGTTTTCGAATCAAGAAATTGCAATTGGTATTGTAATAGGATCAGTTTGGTAATAAAAAAAATAATAATAAAAAAACTCTTAATTATACACCAGCTTATAGAAAATATAGGGTAAACTTAAAACTATTATGAAGTATGTACAAGTGGCGGCTTTATCTCTCCAAGGCAATATCTTACAGGTAATCTGAAGTAGGAAGAGAAAATACATCTACTTAGGGACTTTTAATTACATTTCAGAGATCAGTGGGCCAATGCACTGGATCAAACGCAGCCACCACATTACATGTCGCAACAATGGTAATAGTAAATCTGTAGGTGAGCTAATTCACATTTTTATCGTTTTTCTATAAGAATCCTAATAAATGTGCATGCGTAGACTTGACTTATGTCCACAGACTTCTGGAACCTTTAAACTGAAAATATAAAGTAGGATGGCGGAATTATATTAAAAGTAGCAAGATACTATTATATGAAGTAGGATAAGACGCGATGATTATCCGATTTATCTCTATAATTACGAGTATCTGAAAATAATAATGTTTTATACGCACAGAGACATCATCATTATCATCTCAGCCTGAAATACGTCCCCTGCTGGACAAACTGTAAACGATTAAACCGTTAAACACCAAATTGAGATAATCATCATTAACTTGGTTTTTTACTACCTTTAGTCGTATTTTTATCATAATATAGGTATATTTATTTGCTTACTTAAATGTGTGTAAAACACGTAGGTCTGTACACGGTATGCAGGCCCGTAATTGCTGTCGTCATTTAAAATTATGGTCAGCAGCGAGAATTCATTGCATGTTAAGCATGCAGCAAACAAATTGATATAATCCCCAGTTAGTAATGAGCCTGGTAACAAAATATATTATAGAAACTTGTTGAGCGCAGCGGTGTCACCCGCGGTCTAACGAAAAATAGCCTAAGTTACTCCCTGGATCATCAGCTACCTGCCAGTGAAAGTTCCGTCAAAAGCGGTCAAGCCGTTCCAAAGTTCCGTACCCGGAACAGACTGACAAAAATTTAAAAAATGTTATTTGGTATTGTGTAGCTGTTATTTATATATTATTAACATACACTCCAATTTTATTTAAATGTATAGATGACAGAAGATTATGTAAACGCGAGCTTCTAAGTCACACTCTTTTTATTGAAATACTGTCATGGTATCTCTTTCTCTAGGGATTTATTTTTGGTGAAAAACATACTTACATTTAAAATCTGATTTACTAATGACTATGCTACTTTTACTCGGAACATAAAGAAGTTGATATTTAACCCAAACCTTTTTAAACGGTTTTATATATATTATATTATGTTTGTGTCAAATCTTGTAATTGAAATTCGACCCCTTCCTGTTGACAGACTGATCTGAAATTTGGTACACACCCTCAGTTCAATTAATTGATTCTGTTTTATTGTAAATGCAAGATATCTGCCGTTACAAAATGGCGGTATACAAATTTTGTCATGTCTACCTCGATATGGGTATCATATGAAAGGGCTTGATTAGTAGAACACAGATCACTATAAAAACAAATTAAAAGCCGACGCTACAAAACGGTGTATTACACATTTTGTCACGACTACCACTGTATGGGTATCAGATGAAAGGGGTTGACTAGTAGAATACAGATAAGAAGTACTATGTAATGAAATTAAAAACTAAAAACTTGAAAAAAAACAATAATTTGGAAAAATATTCGGTATAAAATCGTTGAGCGTAGCGTAAACGGATATGACTGGATGGAAACACGCGCCCAACGATTTTATACCGAATATTTTTAATAAATTCTTGTTTAGCTTTTAGTACATTATTTTCAATAAAACCGTTTAAATAAAAAAGAAAACATTTTTTTTTATTGAATAGACTGCCTAAGAAATAATATTACAATCTATAAAAAAGTTGCCCGAATATGAACAAAACTTTTGCTATCAATGCCAGACATATAACAAAATCACATGTTCGACATTCGTCTTTGACGTGTCACATGTGACATAAGATTAAAAGCCGCTAGCTGTTTCAGCACCCGCGTGCAAACCCGATTATGCCGCCCTACGACTACTTACTCTCTAGTTTTTGCCAAAAAAAGGGATCTTTGCTACTACCTGCCAAAGTGACTCTGCTGAGCCTGATGGTAAGCTCAAGGAAAATCCAACAGTGGGAGCAGATAAGTGCTAAAGGGCTTATCTGACATATGCTTTTACGCAAATTATATGGAAATTACCTCAAACTATTTGTTAAATAAGCCATCCCAAACTGATATCCTCCAATAAACATATGTACTTACCTGACTGAAGTTTTAGTTTTTCTCTTACATACTGGATTTAAAAATTCCTATCTGAATAGTTTTTTAGATAATATTTTTGAAATTACCCTGACATACATAGAGCAAAATGATGATCATTTTGCTTTATGCTTGAATTTCAATCAGGGTAATTTTGAACCATGATAATTTTAACTCAAATAAAAACCCTACGTCCATATAAAAGTGGACCACTTTTTAATTTCCACATTCAAAAGATCTGTTCAAATATTATTGCTGGGACAAAACACACATATTATTTTTTACAGCATTAATAAAAAAAAATGTAAAAGATAATAGTAAATTAACTATTACATTTAAAACTACTTAACATTCCTTGGCGTGTCACCTTTTAAAATCTAAATGTCAATTTTGTTTTTTCCTGCTCAGGTTCAGGTACGGGTAAGTAGATATTTGGTTTTGCATAATTGGATTCGATTCCTTTTTTCTTTTTTAGTTGCTCTTTATTCGAATATAAGTAACCGATTACTTACCTGTATTACATTTAAGTCGTTTATAGGTCAAGTTACAATTAGCTTTATTTACATTATAGGCCCGTATATCGTAAAACTTACTCTTAACACCAAGTTTTTAGACAAAGAACTAGAGTAATCAACATCGCACAGCGAAACACTACGCTGAAGTGGATGTGGGCCGGTCATTTATCCAGATGGACGGATGATCGCAGGATTGGAAATGTGCTAGAGTGGAGACCGCAATTAGGTAAACATGGTCTAGGGCGCCTTGCGGCACGATCAAAACGTTATGAAGAATATAGTTGGCAGTCCTATCAAAGTGGACTGTCAAACACCGAGTTGTTTTTTACATGTATAAGAAGAGAATATAAAAGAATATTTACATTCATGAGGTTAAAATTGATTTTATACCTTTGAAAGGGCCCTCAGTGAACAAAATAAAGGTAATCATAATGGTATGTTGAGTTCGTTTCATACTATGTTTTTGCAGAAATGTGACTTAAAAACAATAAATAATCAGATTTCAAAAAAAACATTCAATAATTAAATATTCACCACAGATATTTTATGACTCTGACTACAAAACTATGTATATATTTATACATATACTATTCCGTAAATTGCCCAGGGATGCGAAAATGCCTTCGTTTGTGATTTCTCAAATTCAATGTTACATAACAATGACATACAAAATCAAATGTTATGGCACACCGTAACCGTGAGCACAGGTGTATTTCAAGTCGTAGGTCACAAACACAACTCAACACGATTTTTCGGTTGAAGCATCTTCTTTACTTTTTAAAACTGAAATTCTTAGATATCCACGTGGTTGTCCGAATCATCACTAACTCTTTTTATCTCATGGCTCTCGTAAGAGCTGACTAAGAGAGCGAAACAACGCAGTAAACCAGAACTATAAAGAGCAGAAAAACTTGAAATAAGCCCTAAATCAACCTGTTTGCCCGGTGTAATGTCGTAGCCCAAAACCTCCTTTCTATGAAGCGGCCTATGTCTAGTAATTTACTATCAAGGGCTGTTGATGATGAAAATGATTGTTAGGTCCTACACGAATAATATAGAAGATAAAATTAAAAATTAAGACTCGGAGATACATACATATTATGCATGTATCTCCTTATTATCCATTATTTTTGTCTTGTCAATATTCATCTGGAGTCCCACTCATCTCGAAGAATCGTCCAAAGTCGTTCAGCATTAATTCAATATCATGCAAGACATTATGTATTTAATCTTTATGGAACAAGTATTTTAAGATGAGTCTAGTTAAATCAAGTTCTGATGTTTAGTTTGTCGTAAGTCGGACAAATAGAACTCAAAAAATATTTAAATCAATTTATTGGATGGATCATAGGCATGAACAGTAACTAACGAAGAAGCAGTCATAATTACTGCATGCTTTTTCATGGCAATCATCGAAACAGTATTTGAGTAATAAGTCACGATTTTGCACGCAAGTTTCGACACGACGCAGGCACATCCAAACAGTTAGTGAGTGCTGCCCTAACTGTAATGGTGCAATATTACCTTGGATGCACCTGATTAGTTGCGAAACTGATCACCCTTTTCTTTCTAACGTGAATTTCGATTCTAATTGTATGTTTTATGAAACTAGTTTGACTTCGTTTCAATAATTGCGAACAATTTCAACTCTCGAAGAATCCTTTCACGTATTTTTTTTTTTTTTTATGTATTTTAGCTGCGCCAAAATGACTCTGCTCAGCCTGATGGAAAGCATGAGCAGATTCCAAGAGTGGTGGTCACCATCCTCAATGCGAATAAGGACATTGCAGCATGGAGACCCACACTATGGCCGCCTAGTGAGATGCTTTTTTACGCCCCGCTTAAAGGACCCGGGATCATAGTGGGAGGGAAACACGTGCTCTGGAAGTGAGTTCCAGGTTTTGATCGCTCGGCACAGAAAGGAGGAACCGAAGCGATGAGTGCGAGATCGAATGTCTACCACTCTGAAGCGGTGACTTCCAAGGCCGGCACGTGTTGTTCTGTAAAGGAAGGGTGAGGGGGGGACCAGTTGGAAGAGCTCTTCAGAACACTCTCCGTGATACAGGCGATAGAGTACTGCCATAGAGGCGACATCTCTACGCAACTGCAGGGGCTCAAGGGACTCTGTGGCTTCGGGACTGTTTACGATGCGAATAGCTCGTCGCTGCAACCGGTCGAGAGCGTCAAACAGGTACTGTGCGGCACCATCGCAAAGATGAGAACAGTTACACATTTCAAGTTACTATCTAAGTATATACTGCAATATGCTTATTGAGTAATTAAAAATTTTGACAAGGTCCCCAAGTGATATCAAGGTTTAAAATTTTAACTATGACAATATTATAAAATGAACACAAATAAATTGATGACTCTAGAAAATATCTATCTCAAATCTGGTAATAGAGAACAAGGCTTCCACACTGGCCAACGCTTAGTTAACAATTTGGTCAACAATGGAAGAATGTTGTAACAGGGTTACTGCAAATACTTCTGCTAGTAACTAATCCATTTCAAAAAATATTCCTCCGTTCGTTATATTTAACAAATTGGATAATACCATGAAATAACCAATATTTTTCTGGATATCATATACAATAAAAAATACACAGAATATTCGTATATCACATGAATCTCTTGGAGTGTAGATTTATACAGATAATAAAGTAAACATACTGTTCTTTAGGCACACCTTTTTAGATTGCATGACACTATTGTCTTATTGACCTGGAAATGAAAGCAAACATAGTCTGACAGTTGCTTCCTAGTTTCACGTATAATTTTTCCTTTCTCCCTTCGCTGACTAACATGCTTATTGACGAGACTTACCTACTGTTTAAATAAAGAACTGGGTCACTGTTCTTGAATTGTTTTCTTCTATTACAGTACAACCTTATTACGTATTAAGTGATGCTGAACTACTCGACGTATATGTAAGTCGGAAGAATTAGGAAACGTGATATCTATACATTCTCTCATACATGTCATAAAAGTTGCTCCCCGCCATTTTACCATTGGATTTTCAATTCCTGGCTGAACCCGCATGAACACTGCATTATTTTAGAAATAAAAGTAACCAATGTAATCCAAGGTGTCCTTTACCTCCATACCAAAATAGTTTAATGCCGTATAACAGTGTGAAAGAAGATTTTGTATATAATTATTCACAAAACATAATATCAAAAACATAATACAAAATATTATATATATAATATTTTGAGATACGTACCAGTAGATATTATGTTTATATAATAATATAGATATGTATATATATACCGGTATGGAACCCTAACCCTAATAAAGAATTATCTTTCTTTGGGTTCCGTACCTCAAAAGGATAAACCGGAACACTTATATGATTACTTTGTTGTCTGTCTGTCTGTCTGTCAAGATTCTTTTCTTTAGGATCGCATAAAGGTAACAAGCTGAAATTCATATCAAATACTTAAGTCTACTGTCACTTAAGAGCTGTGAAAAAAATCAAACTTCTAAGCCAACGCAATCAAAAGATACAGCCGTTTATGCTACAAATTTTCGACACTTGCAAGGGAATCAAAACCTTCAGGGTACTTCCAGTGAATTCTCGACACTCGCAAGGGAATCAAAACCTACGGGGTACTTTCCGTGAACTCAGAATCTTGGAATTTGGTACGAAGCCACGTCTTATAGTACAGATAAAGAAAAAATATAATATACCTACCTACCTATGTTTGTACGGAACCCTCGGTTGCGAGTCCGACTCGCACCTGGCCGGTTTTATTCATATATGACAAGTCAATCTTTCTTACGGAAAATTACCGTATGCCTAGTTATATTTCTCTGATGTACTGTAATAAAGTTATAAAAAAAACAACACACAGATACTATTATTTAGGAGACTATATAAAACATTGGCCTCGAAAGACTATCGGATGTTATAATATAAACGCATAATCAATAAAGATTGTATATCTAATACTAATAAAAACTAACGAGTTTAAAAGTTCCTATTCTTATTTCCTTGTTCATTAAAACAGCTTAGAACAAACTTAAATAGAAGTTAATGAGTTTTAATAACCACTTTATGTACCATATTTCTACGTCGTACGTGTAAGTCATCATGCTGCATTGTCCACATTTACAATGAGGATGGTGACCTTCACACTTGGATTCTGCTAATACTTTCCATCAATCAGATTAGAGTAATTTGGCAGCTATTAATCTAAAATAAAAGAGTTCTACTATTCACCACTTATCTCTATTTTCAAATAAGATTCGATGTAGTCTGAAAAAGAAAACATTTTCGACGCGAGTTGTTGTGTCGAAAATGTCTAGTTGAAAATTGACTTTGATTTTTTTTTACATTATTACTTACAAGTAACTAAATTCGAGATATAAATTCCACTTACATTCAGTTTTGTACTTCGAAGAATTTTAAATGAAGAGAAATGGCCAGTGACACACAAATTTACTAAAGGCCACAGATAACCGCGCAATCAACAAGTAATAGAAATATATTTACACATTACACACACACACAATAAGAACTGTGTAAATTGCAATCAAATTCGAAAATAATAATCAACAGCTTTCAATAGTCCACCGCTGGACATAAGCCTCTGCTTCAAAAGCAGGTTTTGGCTTACTATATCACCCTTTTTTTTTGACGAGGTGGAAAATCCCTTCAGATCTCCGGTTCCTCAGGGACTGCGGAGCCAGGTATATGGTGATTCCACTAAAAACTACCTCGGCGACCGGTCTTAGACGCCCTGCTCTGAGGAGGACCCGGACCATGTTATTTCAGGTCCCCCCAGGAAGGACGAGGCGTCTATAGTGACTCTATATCGGGGGAAGCTTGGGCTTCCCCCTGCCATCAAACGTTGCGGCCTCGCCGCAGTTTTACAACCGGGCCGCCCCCCTATCGCTGCCTGCATCAATTAAAGACTATACCACCCTGATCAGACGAATAAGGTTTATTTCATGCTTTCATTTTTTTATTCTAATATACCTACGGTAAACAGACAAGACATTGATGTTCCTCTGAGTGTAAAAACATACCAACCTATTAATCAAATCAAATTTATACAAGTTACCTGATAACATTGAAACCAATACCATTTATAGACTCAATTTTATTTTAAGTATCTAAACGTAATATCTTTAACTACACTTATCTAATTGTAAATTATAATTATATTTTCATGACGGCTAACACGATAAAATATTGAATTTGGTTGTCAAATTAAATGTTTAGACATGAAAATTGCACATTTGTAGAACTCGTTAAATGTAATTGAAATAGAACTTAAAGTTGGCCTAGTAATTACCTTTATTGGATTTGTTTATTTACTATACAGTTGAAAAAGTTACTCAAAGCACAAGTGGTTTCGTTAAAGATAGTGTATAAATACATTTTGATATTTAATAGTAAAAAGCTGTAAGGTAAGTTACTTCAGGTGTATGATACTTTTTTATGAGCTGACTGAAAAGGGTCTCTTTCTTTCAATAGTTAAAACAAGAAGAGAACTCAAAACAAAAAAGTAAGTCCAATAACAATATCATTTAAAGCACTATAAAATTGTAACTTAACTAGCTTTAGTATGCAGCTCCTCCCGCGTGTACGTAAAGAGTATCCTACGCCATTTTTAAAAATCAAAGCATATTCAGGTCAAAATGAATCTATAACATTTTAGATATAAAATTCTTAACCAGAATTTAATATAGAAAGCTCTCTTCTACTCACTACTTAGTTTATTTAAAAATAGACTATCACGGCTTAGGAACATATGCAATGACTGTGATACGGGCAAATATCTATATTATAATAGAACCCTTATTCCCAAATTACTTAAGGGTCGGCTTTAAATCTACTATGATACTTAGAAACTTACATTCTTTATAGGAAGCGACTGCTACCAGACCTCTACAGTCCTGGTATTTTAGGCTCTGGCTCCAACTACTCAAAACGATTAATTATTAATGATGTTCGTACGACAATCGAGATCGATGTGATATAGGCAATGATGGTCGACGTGTTAACGTGCTCTACTTTTGAGAAGCTATAATAAAAGAATTTTATATATTTGACTGCCTCGTTGGTCTCGCGGTTGGCGTGAGCGACTGCTGATCATGAGGTCTCGGGTTCGATTCCCGGGTCGGACCAAATGTTTGTATGATCTACAAATCTTTGTTTCGGAGTTTGGGTGTGTTCTATCTATAATATGTATGTATTTACAAAAAAAAGAAGTATATATGTATTTGTATCAGTTGTCTAGTACCCCATAACACAAGCTCTGCTTATCTTGGGACTAGATGGCGTTGTGTGTTTAGATGTCCGAAATATTAAAAATTTATTTATTTTATACTTTAATAATTCCCTGAGTATCTTACAAACAAAACTAGTACTTGCCTGTCTACAATCTATTGCATTAAATAGAACAAAGGGCTGTTATTTGCTACTTACTCGTAATAAATTAGCTACCTACTTAATTAAAGCTATTGTTGAAGGCAAATTGTTTTGATCTGTATTGTGTACGGAAGCTCAAATTAATTGAATATTTTCAATAGTAACATATAATTTCACAATTCAGGCTACATTTCTTTGAAACAATAGTAGGTTCTTGGATTATTACTATAATGGTGTTGAAACACGCTAGCATAACAACATTATTATACAAGTATATTTTACTCTTTATGCTTATTTGCAAGACTTTAAGGTTTTAATTAGATGATTGTAATAAATACTATTTATTTATTCAAATAACATAACTCATAATGTTAGAAATAAATATTTGTAAATGTACATTACATTAGTTAAATTTACGATTAATACACTATGGAAAATCTTCCCTCTCCTGTCTCTTATTCCCGATAACCGCAGTACGGGTATATCTGTCAAGATAAAATATGTAAAATAGTTAAAAATCTTACATGATAAACAAGACTAAGTATATGGGTCTTTGCTATAAGCTACAAAGTTTACTAATTAATCAAAAAGCCTTACCGCACTTAATATGAACGAACTGGGTTCACTTTATGTGTACAATCATAGTTTCTAACGAAATTATAATTTTACTAGCCGACCCACGCAACCGTTTTAAGTCGTTTGCGTCTCCTATTGCCCGTGGCGTGATAATTTTTCCCCGTTTTTGTAACATTATTCATTGGTGCGCCGCTCCTGTAAGTCTAAGCGTGATGATATATAGCCTATAGCCTTCCTCGACAAATGGGCTACCCAACACTAAAAGAATTTTTCAAATCGGACCAGTAGCTCCTGAGATTAGCGCGTTCAAACAAACTCTTCATTTTAATATATTAGTATAGATTACTATTTCTTATAGTTTGCTTTATAATAATTATGTTGAGACTCAAGATATAATATTGAATTTTTTTCACTGGGGCTTTCATTGATACTGTTAGTATAGTTTAAAAATTGTTTACGATCACAATTATCTAGGATCGTGCGGAAACAATCTGAAGCGGCACGTCTCTGTCATCTGCACGAATTGAAAGGAAAAATATCGTCTAGACATCTCGACACAAATTGAAAATTACTTCGATGCGTTCACATCTAGGATTAGGCAATACTCGCTTCCAGACTTGTAGTGTCGCTTTAATATACGTATTTATTAGGTAGCTATTACATGCAAGCAATAGCCCTGGGTAAATACCCAGGGCTATTTACATATTTATAAAATTTTTGCTTGCGGTTATTTAAAAGGGTCCCCGTAATGGTTGCGGTAATTAAATCTGCACTTAGTAATGACTAGGGATAGTGTTATACTCTTATTAAGGTGATAGATATTTTTTACAAGAAAACGAGAAGGACAAGAAAAACGACTTCATACTTGAACTATTTTCCAATTCTGTCTATCTATTACTAGATATTTCTCGAACTGACTGTGGCAGTAAGTGCCTTATAATCATAACGAAGGTATCGTTAATGTCATATGATGCAAGACAGATCTACTACTTTTTTATCACTACTGTCTATTTGTAAAATATTAAGGAAATTAATGTTATTAACCCTGAAAATTTCATGACGTTCTAATGTATTCAGTCAAAACACGTTCGCTATGTCTCACCAATAGTAAATGCTGTCTAATGCTCGAAGATTGTTTTGCAATATGGTATGTAAACCATTTACGGATGGTAAATAAAGTACGAAAAGCTTGATACAATACTAAATCATAGATTTTTTTTCTTTGCACTTCGTTTTATGACTGTATAATGTTTGTAACCCCGGTGTACAACTTAAGTGTTATCTATTTATCAATTATTTGAATGATAACAATTTGCTATTTCATAAGGAACCTGACTATCTTAGAAAGGAAGGTCATAATAATTTATTCATTTATTTATTTATTACTCATCATGCTCTTTAGGTGCATTGGCAGACTTAATACTTGAGGCATTCCCAACCCTTGGATGATGCAGAGAAAACAGGAAGTAGGAAGATTTTGTTTGAAGTTAATTTTTTAATATCAAATACGCATATTTAAATCTGCTATACAGCAACACCTAAACATACACAAAAGAGGTTACGTACATATATGTATTACTAATGCTGTTGTTTCTACTGCTTAGTGTGAATCGGAGTATTGGTGGAAGGAGATAAATTATCACCACACAATTGACTCTAGTATGAAGATTGTATCCAACAGTGAACTGCAATAGCCCGTAGATGACAATGAAATAACGTTACTTATGTTGTAAGGGCTGAAAACAAAGGACGTGATTGGGACTAATCCCGCCCACACGCCCACCACAGTAAATCCTGGACATCAGGATCAACATCGATGATCCACGAACGCACCGAGTCCAGTCGGGAAGTCCCAGATAAAATTAAACTGTCTTAGAACCCTCCTTAGCAAAGCGGGAGACAAAATGAAGTCAAAATATGTATCAAACCGGGAACACCGTGGACAAAATATTGTGAAGACAGATACTTAACAAAAGATGCAGGTCCACTGTTCATTTAACTGTTTAAAATGTAGTAATAATACTCCATATAAGTATCACTAATAGCGCAGATTGCAAGATTATGTTTATGTAGACTGTAGGGAATTGTTTTGAACCATATACTTTAGGTCGTTTTTCACTATTTTAAAATGTATTTCTTTCTCAAGTATATTAAATATTTCACAAGGGCGAGTAGTCCAGTAATGCAACCTGCATTTATATATCTCTAATTGCATAGTTTGATAAGCATTTTATCAAGTTTTTTACGACGATGTTGTTATTGAATTATTCTTGATGTAAATCTTGAAAAACTTTTGCTCACCTTTGACTTTAAAATCATGTAAAATTTACGAGTATCACAAAGTTAATTAATTGAGGTTTCTGTCAAATAGTGATTAGTCAAATGTGTCAAAAAGATAAAAACAATAAATTACTCTTATAGCAAACTACTTTATTACTTGATAAACTTGTAAATAATTATAGAATATTTCTCTTATTCACTTATTTTTTCAAAATAAGTGAATAATAGCGGATATGTCGCATGATGGTAAGCGACAAAAAACAACTGCGGTAAGCGATTACCGCCACTCATGGACACCTGCAACACCAGAGGCATCACAAGTGCGTTGCTGGCCTTTGGGGGTTGGGGTGGGCGGTGGAGGGAGGGGTTAGGGTTTGGGCCTTCGGTACCCTCACTCAGCAAAAAGAATAACTTCGGCAAAAATCAATAGATATAAATTACTAACATTCTGTGGTCACCGATATAACAATAACTAGCCAAACCCCAAGGTGTTACTCGCGGTACGATAATAACCGCGGGTAACATCGCGGGGCGAAGCTAGTCTAAAAAAGTTGCCTATGTTACTCTTCATATCATCAGCTACCTACAAGTGAACATCCCGTCAAAATCGGTTAAGCCACTCTGAAGATTAGGCGAAATAAACAGACAGGCAGACCAAAGATGAAAAAAAAAATTTTGATGTGAGAATCGTATATACTTTCATTTCCATTTAGGGAAAAGCAGTTTTTGTATATTTATAAAAAAATCATTATGTAACATTATTAAGATAACAAGTGCAACAATTAAAATGAATAGATATTACCTGACCTATTTCTAGGGATAATTATAAAAAGTTTCCTTGAAATTAATACTTTAGATAAATTACTGATACCTACCTAGTCAACATGTGCTCAATCAACTGATTAATAAACGAATGTATTAACACCCAAGATGCAAATCAAAGTATGAAGACCTCATAACTTTAAATTTATATGCCCAGTTTTAATGTCACGGACTGAAGAAATATGACACCTCGGTGTAAAGTGTCTTCAAGCAAGAACATTTAATTTGGTAAAGTGGTGTTAGTTTAATCACAACCTAGTTTGTGTGACTCAGATTATTGGAAGATCAATAAAACTGCAATAGAAACTAAATCAATGTACACAGCTGGACTAAACATTTGGTAACTCCACCTATGTATCTAGAGATTATTAAAACCGTCACGCTTTAAGCTTAGGCCGCACTACGGTTTTTCCCGCAAGCGGTTAAACCCCCAAACCGCAAAACCGCCCGAAACGGTTACACTACGGTTAAAAACCGCGAACAGTGTTGTTGAAACAACAGATAAATTAGCTCTCCACTAGATTCAACTAACACCACCAAACACCACTTACAAATATACAATACAAAGATCTGGTTAAAGGGTTGCATATAAGGTGTATTTATTTAAATCTTTATTATGTTATTTTATAATTTTTTCCCCGCGGCTATTGCTGTACCGCGGGTAGCACCGCGGGCTTCAGCTAGTCAGTTATAATTGTTAAGAAATATTTCAGGATACTATACAAACTTTTACGATTGTTGGAATCGGTCAAGACCTCATAAGAAGTTTCTAACTCGGTTAAGTAATGAAACGAATGTTTGCTCAAGCAAAACAATGTAATAAATGACCTAAATATTGATTTTATGTACGTTATATACAAAGGAATTCATAATTTAATACCTGTGAAGTCTTGATCGATATTACCGGTTTTATTGCAAAATCACCTGTAGGTGTTTTTAAAATTCTCCATGAGGAAGAAATGATTGATTATGTTGATTAATTTGATACCTTTTTAACCCCGACGCAAAAGAGGGGTATTGTAAGTTTGACCGCTGTATCTGTATGTGTGGCATCATAACTCCTGAACGGATATACCGATTTGGATGCAAATTTTTTAAACTGAAAGTAGTTTTTCCTTCTTTCTTAGCAATAAATGATCAAGTTTAGATATTTAAGATATCACCATATTTACATTTTGGAAAAACACATTTTCAAATAATAAAAAATATTGTAACCTGTAAATTGAAAAGTAAGCTAAAAAAACTGAGGCGGTCCGTGAACCGGTGAAGTACCTAGACACAGTCAACCAACAAATACTAACTCATCTTTACAAATAAATTTAATTGCAATAACTGTTTATAATTTTTAATTAACAACTTTTCACTCAATTCTCAAATGAAAGTGTGTATATTATATTTTTTTTTGGGATAGGTATATTATACATGGTACTTCCCTTAAAAAAACTATTTTTTCATCTTTGCCTGTCTGTCTGTTTTTTTCCAGGTAATTCCTGGAACTGACTGACTGGCTGGACCGACATTGTCTTTGCAATGGCTTATAGTTATAAATACCAACGGTACATACCAAGGTATTTTGAGACTTTCAAAGAGTAAGAGTTAGTTAGATTAGACAGCTCTTTTCCGAGAAACAATACGTATTTTTTTCTTCGTTCTTCAAACCCTTACAACGACATTACAAAATACAGTTTTTCTGTTCCTTTTCAAATAGTCTTTGCAGCATTTGAAAGTTTACGACTAGATTGAGACAAACAATTTATACAGTTGTCTTTTGTTAAAGCATCATTAGATCAAACCTGGTTATGTCTTATCACAATTACAACAAAATACTGTTATATTTTATTCAATTTATTCTTCCGTAATTACTTTGTTTCGTTTACAAAAGTTAAAAAGTCTTATATAATAATAATGAATTACACTTGCTGCTGACAATGAGAGTCTATTATTCTTTCTATGATAATCACTACAATAAAGTAAATGTATGTGTATTTTTGTTTGGTAAATATGTATTATATGTTAATATTATGATGTAATATGTTACTACTATACAATAAATCATTCTTTAACCTAAATGTTAACATAATATAAAATTTATACATAATTTACAAAAAATTTTTCTTCGTAATTTTCCTTTAATCTGTGTGTGATCCTGAATTTACGGGAATTACCCTCTAGGGTTTGATTTCCTTGCGAGTCGTTGCGATTTCAGAATATGGGTATAAATTGCTGTTTCTTTTGATTACGTCAACATGGAAGTTTGATTTTGTTACAGCTTAAAGGTATTATAGACTTGAGTAGTTGCTATGAACTTCAATTTAATAACTCTACGCGTTCATGGGGGATGGGATAGTAATTTTTTTAAATATTTTTTTAATGTGATTTGTCAAAAAATGTACGCTTTTTGCAATTTTTACTTTATCTGTGCTATAAGGCGTTGCTTCGTACCATATTTTTTACAGCTCCAAGGGACAACAGACTTGAGTATTTGTTATGAATTTCATCTTGATACCTCCCCGCGTTCTTGAGAAAAAGGATCTTAAGAGACAGACAGACGGACAACAAAGTGATCCCATAAGGGTTCCGTTTTCCGTTTTGAGACACGGCACCCTAAAAACAGTCATATTAATGAATGTGTTGGTAAATATATAAATTAGTATATTTTTAAGAAAAAGGAAGTCTCGCAATAGATGGTGTAAAATGTAATTAATAACATCAAAATTAAAAGTGCATAAGGTTCCGTAATCCCAATAAAGAAACGTTACAGTCTGTAAGTATATCTATCTCTCACGGCTAAGCTCAGATGGTTAAATGAATATTTATTTTACAAAGTTTTTATTTTGTTTAATAATGCCGACAAAGCAGTTAAATATAGGCAATAGGCAATAGGCTGTAGGCTTCGAAATGCTTCTCGAAGCTCCAGCAGCTGTCCAGGATGAGGCTGACGTACTTCATATGTAAACTACTTGTAAAAGTTTGTACAAAATACAAAATTCTTTAAAAAAGGTAAAATGAACATTTCACTTATTTAAAGCGGGTTTAACTACGGAACCTGATGCGCACTAGGCAATTTTTGAAAGAATTAATATATTATTTGCAAGGTATTATTATTGACCCGACTAACCAGTTTCATGTATATGGTAAGACCTTCATTATTTTCTTTCCCACGCCATACTTCAAAATTTTGGTCATCGAATCAAAACAAGTATGTTTTTTCTTCATGCATATTTAAAAAATATAGTTAGTGTAATACAGCAAAAGTAGTGTGTGGTAACATTAAAATTTATGTTTTTCTACACTCATTTGCTCGGGTACTCAAAAGTTTGATTTTTGCAATTAACTTAAATATACTTACAAATAATATTAGAACATACTACACTTACATTAATATCTGTCATCCCTAAATATAAAGTAATATCTTAACGTATAGGTAGGTAAATATTCTACACCTCGGTCTAAAGCGATCTGCGTATGTGGTTGCCTATCAAGAGGTCTCGTATTCGATTCTAGGGTCGAAATGAAAGTGTTGTGTTCATCTTACAATAAAATTAGTAATAACAGCCAGAAGTATGGAAGTCTAGTGGTGTTTTACACCCGAGGCTCGGAGAGCACGTTAAAATGTCGGTCTCGATTGTCGTGAACATCTATGGTCATCATCATTGAGAAGTCTGTACACGCAAATATACCGACTAGTTCAATATTTGAATTTAGTTCGCTCGAAGAAGAAGATCCTATATAGATAATGTCAAAGTCACGTATAAGAAGACCATTAACGAGCTAGGCATGATACAAATATTCATTAAAATTCTTGTAGTAACAGCGTCAAGATCGGAAATGTAATTCATCATCAGCCTATCGCAGTCCACTGCTGGACATAGGCCTCTCCAATTTCGCGCCACTTGGTTCGATCCTCGGCTTCTCGCATCCAGCTCCTGCCAGCCATCTTGCGCAGATCATCACTCCACCTGGCCTGTGGACGTCCTACGTTTGCCGAGACGCGGTCTCCACTCAAGAACCCGTCTACCCCAACGGTAATCAGTTCTTCGGCTAATATGGCCTGCCCACTGCCACTTCAGATTGCTAATCCTTTGGGCTATGTCAATGACCTTGGTTCTCTGCCGCCTCATTCCTGATGCGATCCCTCAGAGAAACGCCGAGCATAGCCCTCTCCATAGCACGCTGAGCGACTTTGAACTTGTGGACCAGCCGTGCCGTAAGTGTCCACAATGTAATTATCGGATCTGAAAATATCTGATATGTATCCAAGTACAACTCTCGTACTAGAACGTCCAATGTTCAAACATATTGATAAATTACTAGCTGACCGGCAAACTTCGTACCGCCGTATTTACATATCTGTCTCAGCTACAGCGGAGGCCCAATGATGCAGAAGCATCACTAGGCCGCCATAGTGTGGGTCACCATGCTGCATTATTGCATTGTCTCTACGAGCAATAAGTATGGTGACCACTACTCTTGGACTCTGCTTCTGCTTTCCATCAGACAGATTAGAGTCGTTTTGGCAGACCATGCATACACAAACATTGTCCTAACAATAACGAATACGTTAAAAAAGAATTATTTAATTTGGTGAAGCGGATTGGAAGTTATGTGCGTACATACATTTTGGCGATTTATTTTTGTATATATGGACTCGAAGGCTGCTAGAGTGGTGCCCGAGGGCGCATATTAGACCGCGGGGCAGACCACCAATGAGATGGAAGGACGACATCAGAGAACATGCAGGTCAAGACTGGATGTCGGCAGCTCAAGACCGTCAGAGGTGAAAGAGTATGGAAGAGGCCTACGTCCAAAACTGCCCCCCTAGCCAAGTTACAAGCGTTCGTTTTTCTGCAATCGTTAACGCTCTTTCTCAAGTAATTTTAGAAAACGATAACTTGGTAGCCAAGTTGACACAAATGGTTCGATCGCTCGTTCTACAATTTACGTGGAAAAAACCTAAAATATAGTCTATGGTCTATCCATCTAAGAAACGACAAAGTAGGTAGTCATGGTAACGTTGACATTGTTCATCAACAATTTTTATTCTCGATTTTAGTTGGCTGAATTATAAAGTGATAAAATGTATATAAAATAAAGAACAATCTATTTGTAAATGGTTTATTATAATATCACAGTGCGAAATGTCGTTTTAACATTATTGTGACTTGGAAACATGAAGATCCTGCTTAAGGATTAACTTATAATAAATGACGTGATACCTCTTACATAATGAATTTATAGATAGAGCCAGACAGAACAAGTCCTCATCTTATTGGAATTCATGGAAAGGTATGTAAATTATTAGTTATTCTTTGTTGTTTAAAAGTATCTCACTTCATCTCTTGAAAGTATGAAACAAATAGTGACATGATAAGCGACAAACATGCAATAATTATTGCCTATTTAATATTAAAAATATAATGTAATGGTTTCCTATTATGACATTTAGTTTTCTAAAAGACAAAGCACGTACAACAACTTTCTTCATAGACACACACTATAAAAATTAATCTATCAAACATCTATAACTTCTGTGTACTATCTATAAATTAATTACATGATACCTATGTAATATATAATGTTGATAAAATTCATTTTAAAATTGACAGAATGAGTCACATATTTTCATTGACTCATCTTCGACAGCTTTAAGTCTACTGTTGGACATAAGCCTCTCCTGTGAAAGGAGACATTATTCTAGTAATGAATGCTTAATAGATAGATATGTTCTAATATGTGTGGGCAAACTAAAAGTCTGAAACCAAAAAAAAGCCCTAGCAATAAGTGGTGAGGACTGGACTGGTGATGGTCGTAGCAGCAGGCAAATGCGAGAGGGTGTTGGCCTTAACGGGTTTGACTGCTGAAGTAGGACTGTACAACCAAACTGTCCATTCTCTGTCCCAGATTATGTTTACTTATAGTCTCTTTGTTGTGACTAATCTACAGAATGAGTGGACCGATTATCACAAAAAATTTAATAGCAGGGAGGAACTTTTGGTTAAATAATTATAATATAATTGTTTTTTTCAGTAACATCAGCCCCACTCCCTCTGGAGAAGTTCCATGCACAACCCTCGCATCTCAAAGGGGAGCGCCAGTCACGTCAAGCAAGTTCACGACCATAGAAACTCACCGGCTGTAAGTAAAGGCAGACTGGCAAAAAACCTGGATGTGAGGAAACTGGAAAGGAGGCGAATAACATAGTAGACAATTGAAGCGAAGGATAGATACATTACAAATTATTATAATTTGAAATGCACTGTATAACAGAATTTTAAATAAACAGAATATAATTATAAATTGTTTCAATGATATTTCAGAAAAAAATTTAGAAATTTTACCTCAGTTGAGACCATCATCATCATCATAAACTGTTTAATGTAATGATAGTTGCGGGTTACTAATCTTTTCCTTCACCTACATTAAAAATAGTGGTAATATAAATTTTTTGTCAATGACATAATTTATACATTGTTTTGTAATGTTTCTACTAGGTAAATAAACAAACACTGTAATAATAAAGCCTTTTAATGATTGTTTTAACATCTGAGTACATTATCAAATATATTTATAGAAAATAAAAAAAGTAGAATAGAATAGAATAAACTTTATTGTACACCAAATAAACAGTTTACATTTAGGAGTATATTAATTTTACAACCATGTACAAATGGCGGTATGTACAAAGTATTATTTATAATAAAAAAAAATTCAAATAAAATCTTTATAGTCTCTTCTTTCTATCCAACACAAAAAAAAATCTATATCACGGGGGAAAATAACCCACATAGGAAAGACAATGTTTAATAACGAAGCCATTAACAATTAACATTATTTTAATCTATTTAATAAAAAATTTGGCATGGCTCTTCCTTCGATGACTTCACTTTGATTAGGCATATTCATAGCAGGTATGGGATCTTGCAAATTTATATTGTCTTCATTGTCATGTGTAGCAGAAAGTGGTTGTGGTAGTGGTATGCCAGCTTGTAACGCTAAATTGTGTAATACACAACATGCAGCTATAATATTGCTAGCTACATAGGCATGATGATGAAGAAACCTGTCTCTGAGAAAACATCTCCACTGTGCTTTGAGTAATCCAAAACAGCCCTCAATGCAGTTACGGGTTCACACATACTTTACAGTATAAAGTTCTTCCCTAGAACCTTGAACTACATTGAGAATAGGTGTCATTAGCCAAGGATGTTGTGAATATCCAGAGTCACCTGAAAAAAATAGTTTAAAAATTAGTTACCCACAGGAAAACTACTGAACTTTAAGGTAATAGAGCCATGCTGATTTTAGTATGAATGGGCCGGTTCGAAAATGATGCCATGCTGAGTTGTTGCATTGTCTGCATTTGCAATGAGTATAATGACCACTGCTCTAGGATTGTGTGTATGCTTTCCATCAGGCTGAGTAGAGTCACTTTATAAGGCTGATACATAAAAATAATAGTAAATATTTTTATTGTTACACAACAACCTAACAGCCATAATTGTTCACTATTTTGATGAAGTTCACTCATAAATGATTCAGCTCTACTAGAAGACCATATATGTGAATCATGTGTAGCTCCACCGAACTTTGGATTCACATTTATAATCAGCATATTACTATCACAAATCTGAAAAACAAATCAACATTAAGAAGTGACATAATAGTCTCATACATAATAATAAAATAAAAATAAGAATAAATCTACCATTTGAACTTTCAGTGAATGATACCCTTTTCTATTGAAATATACATGCTCTTCAGTAATGGGCTTTACCAAAGCTACATGCGTACAATTTATGCAACCAATTACATAAGGAAAGCCAAATCTTCTTTGGAACCTTGTAAAATAAAATTATGTTTAACACATGGTACATATTCAATTAAATATAGTTAAGTTTGTTTGTTAAGTAGGTATACACTCTTGTTTTATAACTGTTTTCTCTTGTTGTGTTATTGGAAACCTAAGCCATTTTGCAACGACAGCAGGGTTTCTCAAAGCATCAACAACTTGTCTGATGCACCAACAAGCTGTCCGTTGGGCAATGCTGAAGGACACCAACAATTCGCTGATAGGATCCTGTGGCTAGGAAACTAAGAGCATCAAAGAGCAAGAGCATGCCTTAAAACCTATAAATACACAAACATTAAGGAAAAGTTAAAATAGTCAATAGTACAAAAAAGACAGATTATTAAGTTACCTTAACTTTTACGGGAATCTCTTTGGTTCCCTTTAGCGATGTCTTGTTTTGGAGTTCTTGACAAAGGGCTTCGAAAGACGACTTGTCTAGCCAAAATAGCTCCACAAATAAAGTTTCCGGCATTTCGCGGATTGTCTCGTTGCACTGACGATTAATATGTCTTTTTCCACCTCTAAGCCGTACTTCCTCATTACGAGCGCACCACAAAATATTTATAGTATGCATTTTCAATGTCCAAAATTATGTAAAGCACATAAAATAGTTCTTGGTGGTCCTTTTAGACTATAATATCTATCATACCGACGCCATTTCTAAAGCGATATCACCAAATATTTTTGATCGCTTAATGAACGTTCAAACGCATGGATATCGTTTCGTTTGCGTTTGTCAAAAGTGTAACTTGGCTAGCTTTTTCTAGCTTTTGTATGGAGTTTGGCATCGAATTTGTAGAAACGATCACTTTCCATTCCATCACTACGAACAAACGTCAACTTGGCTAAGACTTTATAAATGGAATCAAGTCACGTGATCAAAACAAAATATTAGCCAATGACACACGAGAACGCGATTCGTTAACGATTGCAGAAAAGCGAAAGCTTGTGACTTGGCTAGGGGGGCTGGATAGCAAGAGGCTGAGATAGATAGATAGAATACAAGGCCAGCTAATAATAATTAAAATAGACTCATATCTTCGTTCCTCAAAATAAATAACAATTTTTTGCTTAAAGTACAAGTATCTAACAAACATGCTTAACTACGGTGCGTTGTTCGTATAAAAAATCTATGTGGTTTCGAAGGTCAGTACAATAATACCATTGTCATATGATAGCCTCTTCAACAGATTATGTTAATTATCTAATGAGTTATGCTGTAGTAGCGAGCGATAATACCATAATTACGTGTATTGCGCAACTACCTGCATACCAAGTAATTATTATTGTTATGTTTTGTCGTTCTAAAAATCTATAAAACATAGATATAAACCCAATTACATAGATTTTTTAATTACAAGTACTAATGATTTCTCGATTAGGTTTTTAACTTTATGTATGTCAGTACTATAAACTTGAAATAAATCTGTCTGTGTACCCTACTAAACTGCTGCACCGATTTCAATTATATTTGCCTTGAAGATACTTTGATTCTTGTGAAAGGACATGACAACTCTTTTTAACCGACTTCAAATAAGGAGGAGGTTTCTCATTTCAACCGCATATTTTTTTATTTTTTTATGTGTGTTCGCGGATAACTTCGTCATTTATGAACCGATTTTGATGATTCTTTTTTTAATGGAAAGAAGATATCTCAACGGTGGTACCATCATAAGGACACTAAGGTCTGATGATGGCATCCAAGAGAAATCGAGTCAAACCTTGAAGTCGGTTTTATTTTTGTTAATTTTTTTCTTGTTATTACCACAATAATTATAACCGCAATAATCGCAATAACCGCAATAGCATTTAATGCTATAAATTCGAAAATGTGTGGGTATTTAAGGATGTTTCCTACTATTTGAGGCTAAAACTACTGAACGGGTCAGGACGATACTCTACAGTAGTAAAGTTTAAATATTAGAATAGCACATAGGCTACTATTTCACGCAAAAACAGGTGGAGCTGCTGACAAAACCTAATTTGTTAATAATAGCTTGCATAAAACTTTATTAATGTTTACGAGTACCTAGGCTGTTAATAGGTAATCATTATGATACAGCGTAATCATTAGAGATTACTACTGCAGAGTTGACTACCATCTTCATTGCGTAGCTCCATCATCATAATCATCAGCAGCCTTTAATAGTCTACTGCTGGACATAGGCTTCTTCTGACTTACCACGCTAACTAAATGGATGGGTACAGGATCTGTTTCAAAGATTTCTTCTATTTTAGGCTTTTAAGTTGCAGTAATGTAGTGTGTAGTTGGCCGCATTAGTCAGATTCTTACAACCCCCACTGGATCAGTAATGGTGGTGGCATTCTCTATTCTTAAGTGATCAATAACTGCCTCGGTGGTTGAGTATGTGACTGATGTAATTGAAGTCTCTGGTCGAATGCTCGGATCGGACCAAATGTTTTTTTTTTATGATTTGCAAATATTTCTTTCGGAGTTTGGGTGTTTTTTATTTAAAATATATATGTATTTACAAAAAAAAAGTATTTAAGTATTTATATCATAATACAAGCTCTGCTTAATTTGAACCTAGATGACGTTGTGTGTTAGATGCCCGAAATATATGTTTATTAATCACCACACACTTAACGCGCTACAATGCTATTGGAATGATTGTTCTAAAGACATGCAACTTCAATCTTGTCGAAGTTACGTTTCTCTGGAATGTTCAAGATGACATTTTAGATAAAGTGTACAATCACACTCATTCTAAAAGATGATTCGCTTTAACCTTCATCTGTGAATACCTTTGTATTATGTTATTAACACATTTTAAAACACTTGCAGAAAACTTCCGAGTTGGGGTCATGACCCTCAGAAGTTAGAAGAAGGATAAAAACTACTAATGCGAAGACGACGATTGGAGTAAAGAACTTGTTAAATTCTGTTAAATAAGTTTAATTAACAAAACCATTTTTGACGAACTTTTCTTCAGTTTGCCCTTGCTGTAATTTTGTTATGGTATATTATTGTTTACATATTATTACGTTTTTAAAGTTTAAGATGTCGTGTCTGAAAATATAAACATTTATTTGGTTAAATATTTAAATGTTTTTATTTATAGTTACAATAATTTCCGAAATTTAATGTAATTCGATACAAAATTGTCCTGAATAAGTGAAAAATTTTGCATTGTCTAGATTCGTAATAAATATGGTGACCTCTACTCTTGAATTCAGCTCATGCTTTCTATCAGGCAGAGTAGAGTCACTTTTTTAGACTCGTTTAGAAAATATAGCTATTTACAATAGTTAAAGTAGAAAGTTTCTGGTAATGATCCTCAGTATTAAATGTTTTAGCACACGTGACCTCTATAGATACTTTATAGATACAACCTGGTTCAAAACTTCAAAAAGTATTGAATTTTATAAATATTAGCGTAACTGTATTCTGATATTATTTAATATAAGCTTTCAAAATTCTCCATTTGTATTTATATTAATGCATAAACTTAAAGCTCAGAACAGCAATCGCAATACTAAATACATAAGACAACAACACCATAGATAAATTATTAAAACTCAAAAAGGGTATTCTTTATTAATACATCACATAGTTAATGGTTACGAACACGTCTTAACAATTTACTTAGTAATATATCACGCCCAAACAACAATAAAACAGAACTACAGCCTGTCATCAACCGCAACAATATCGATTTATATTACTTAATCGTGAACCATACAACTTGTATCAGTTTATTCGTGTGCCAGCCTTCGTGGTCCAACATAGAATGCAATTATACGATGATTTATCGTCGGTAGCCCTGCTCATGCGCCGATGGTATAGGATAACACTTTAATTGAAGACTCGTCTGCCGTCGATCACTGCTCATGGTCGACGTAAACACGATTCGAGATTTGAATGCTCTAGATCTTGGTGCATAAAATGCTGCTTTCAAAACCTTATTGCTTAGAAATAAACAATACTCTAATATTTGATAGAGTTTATACAGGAATGTATTTAAGAGAATTTAAGTTTTGAAGCTTCGTACAAAACGTCCTTGACTCACTTCAGAGCTCATAAAGATGCTTAATAATGAATTAATACATCATTTTCGTTGGTTTTTTCTATTATAACTTTATTTTTAATAATATGAGTATGCATATTTCACCCTTATTTAAACAAGTCACTAGTAGCCTTTTCCCTGCACGTACATAGTCGATATTAAATTCTGGAATGCCTGTAGAATGTTATATTGGGTGTCACAGGATTAAAAGAATATAATATATTTTTGTCGCAAAGCACCGTGACATTTTTAAATCTGGGCCAAGCATTCAATAAAATCTAATTATAATTGGCTATAAAATATAATGGTTTACAAATGACGAACGGGGACGAACTTAATTTGATAATGTTCGAGTTTGCTCTCCTTTAATATTGAGGGTATAGTAACAAGTACAAAAAATCATTAAGTAGTTGTATTCTTAGATCAAATATATAATAAATAAATCTAACACTCTAATCTAACACACAACGCCATCTAGTCCCAAACTAAGCAGAGCTTGTATTATGAGTACCTGACAACTGATATAAATACTTATATGCTTTATATTATGTTGTATTGATCTTTAATGTAGCTTTAGGTTACCTTAGAACAAATTTCATCAGTAACCAGTCTGTTTAGAAAAAAACCACAAGTATATTGCATGTATATAGATTATTTTAAATTTATAATAAATAAAAATGAAGCGCCGAAATGTATTTATCCGCGACTGAACACTACCTGAAGATATTTGAGGCGAGCATAATTACCAAATTAATGTTTCAGAAATATCAAAAATATTTAAAATAAAAATTATGGAGGTGCGAAGGTCGCTGGGTCATCTAGTTTTTAATAAAGCGATGTATAAAATAACACAAACATTTTTTCTGAGCAAGCCAAAGTAAGTATTTAAATTATTTCTTAACCTTTTTTATGATGCTATAGAACTGGTCCCATCAATATTCCCTTCGTAATTTTTTATTTTCTTTCATTTCTTGATGAAAATAATATTTCTTATCCTTCAAGAATTTACTACTTTGAATTCTTGTAAGCGCCATGTTTATAATCGCACTAACATTGGAGGTTCAATCGTGATTTTTATTAAAGTACGGACATATACATATAGAAGTGTTTTAAAAGTAAACTTATCTATTGGCAACCTGCTAGACGTAGCTATCTAAACGAATTCAACCTTTTACTACAACTTACAAGCAAAAACAGCTTAACTGCCTAATGTATTTAGGAGATATACGAGTAGTTACGACATTTGGTAATAATAATCTGGAGTTGTTTATAAAACGCTTCAATACTAAATGTTACATACTTCTAGTTCTAGATTAAACTCGTTCATCAAATTGAAGCGAATTAGATTTGCACTTTACAATAGCCAAACGCTATTTGTAAGGTTTTCAACATTTGTAGAAATCTGATGATTTCATCAAACATTGTCTAAAGTATAAAATGTGTAAAGTGATACTTAATCGATGCAGAACCTAATATTTATATATTGATGACTAGCTAAGCCCCGCGGCGTAAGTTTAGATGTACCGCAAGAAACGCCGCGGGGCGAAGCTAGTCTGAAGAAAGTAGCCTACGTTATTCCCCATATCATTGCCTATTAGTGAAAGTCCCGTCAAAATTGGTCTAGCCGTTCCAGAGATTATTCACATTACATATTATAATGTTAAGTGTGTTCGTCACACGTGGACCTCCTCATGAAATAACTATACAATATATTTTTGACGTGAAACCTAGGCCCTTCTTAATTCCTTTTATGAACCTATTTGTTTGTTGGATGTTATAGGTTCATCCATACCAATATTATGTATTGTATTCCAAAGTAACTCTGTCTGTCTGTTACGCTTTCACAGCTAAACCTAATTGATTGAATAGACCTTGGAGACGGACATAAGCTCCTTTTTGTCAAGATAACCGACATAAAAGCGGGCGTCATGTCATGACTAAAGTAATTCACAAACGTTTCCCGAGTCTGTGTAGTTTTTATGCCCATTTTTTCCTTGCACACTAACTTTTTATTCCATGGCGCTAATTCTGATGTTGCATCATAAAACTAAAATTTCTCAAAAATTCTTATCTTAGTTTAGCGATTCCCATATTTTTTTTTCATTTCTAGTTTCTACTAGCTAAATTTATTATAATTGCTAATCTCAATTAAGTTTGTATCGTTACCAATATGTGTACAGAGTATGCAGTCGACTTTAATTTGAATTTTAATATTCAGTAAATATTTTTCTAAGCCTTGCTATACTTGCTTTATCTGTTTTTTATGATCAAAATAATTATGGATTATATTTATCAAGCTCTTAAGTATTATTTTATATACCTCGATGAAATCAATGTTGTTTATTCTATTTTAATGTTTCAATGACTCATATTCTCGACAGTAATTTGAAAAGCTAAAGATACCTTTCAATAGAGGCAACACTATATATATATATTCACAGTACAACTTAGAACAATAATAATTGATGTATTTAGAATTTTTACAACCTACAACCTGTGCGTACAAAATACATTTTAAGTATTTACACAATTATAGTTAGGGTAACAGATTTGAAAATTACCCTATATTAGCTAACCCAAATTATTACACCTACAAATCGTATCTAATAATACCGTTACCAGTTTACCTGTACCAGTACCTTTACTGGATTTTGATATACAGCAGCTAACGTCGTCCCATTTCTTTATTTACCGATAAGAATTGATGAACATGAAAGCACAGTTGTACGTACATATACATATATGTATGTAGTTACCACGTAGTTACAAATTAGGTAGACTGCGATTATATATTGGATGCTGTGTTCCGACATTGTCGCATTTCAGTTTTGTATATTAAGTAATAAGGCATAAAACGCCTAGACATATATATAGCATTACTAATGTTCATAATTTAATGTGTATACTTTAAACAAACTGTTCGAAATATATAAAACTAGCTGACCCACGCAACCTCGTTTGCGCCTTATATTGCCCGTAGCGTGAAAATTTCCCCCGTTTTTGAAACATTCTTCATTGTTGCTCCGCTCCTATTAGTAGTAGCGTGATGATATATACCCTATAGCCTTCATCGATAAATGGACTATCCAACACTGAAAGAATTTTTCAAATCGGACCAGCGGTTCCTGAGATTAGCGTGTTCAAACAAACAAACAAACAAACTAACAAACAAACTCTTCAGCTTTATATATTAGTATAGATAAAATATTACCGAATCTGATGAATTGTATCTACTTAGTTGGAATTTTATTTATGTCATGGTATGCTTTTTGGAAATTGCGTTTTTTCAGGAAAAAACGAGTCCTCACGTGAGCGGATCATACCATATCTACATCTGAAAGATTAAACACAAGTTAGTAGTTTTTGTTTTATCAAAACGTACGCATTTCATCAACACATCATCTAAATATGACTTCAGACAGATACAAAACTATTTCATGTACATTGAAGATGATTAATTGTACTGTTGAATGTTAGTTAGTGTAGTATATGATTTGTTGTCAATTTCAAATGATTACTTATTGGCTTTAAACGAAAACAGTTTCGTCGTGCACTCTTTTGCGTCACGATCCACTCAAAACATCAAATAAAATATCAAAAAGCTTCATATCAGACTTCAATCTAAATAATTACCTATCAAATATAGAACAGCTATCAGCATCGACAATGCATTATTACAACCATTCACATCAAATATTTCTCAACACTTAAGGCTGTTTCCTAACTACTTAATTTATATTTGAAGCATGTCGAACCGGACAGTCGTATGTCACATCTGTCTCTAGAGTCTATTATTGGCGTTCGTCGGAAGCGTTGGGAGGCGATCTTTAAAGATCAAGGCCAATCCAGCTTATACTGGACCAATGTTAACTTGTGTTATTTAAATATCAGCGCAATGTAATGCTACGACGAATCTGTCAAGTCCCCTTTCGAAACTATGTATTTTTTCATACGAAGGACTGTCGTTGTTTTAATAGTTACTCCGTACAAGTTGCTGCTTGAAACGTTTCGGAAAATCGATAAAGCTACATTTCAGTGTGTCAGGCATGTGACAGTTTAATTGTAGATATTATAAACATTGAACTTTTAGCTGATACAATTCAAATAATTTTAAATTACAATAAATATTAAAACTTTCAATTTATTTTACTTTATTTTTTTGTAATCAATTGTATTTTTTTTGGGATCAGGACTTATAGCAAAGTAGTTTTTTCGCGACTCCAGAAGATCTTAAAGCTTGAGGAAAATATATTTATTGGTAAAAATTTGGAAATGGATATTGAATCCAATCACCAGTATTGCGTTCCCTGGGAACAAACCCAGTGTTGCCATTACAATATTATAGTTTATACTACTTATAAACAAATTGATGATTTGGTATCAAACAGATATAATGTTAAGAATCATCATATATATATCAGAATATATATATATATAAGAAAATATTTGAAAGAGACCAAAAACCGGATGGCCTAACTTGAGCTTAATGTTTTCGGAAATCTATATCTGTACTGATATATAAAGCTGAAAAGTTTGTTTGTGTGTTTGAACGCGCTAATCTCAGAAATTATTTCAGTGTCAGATAGCCCATTTATCGAGGAAGGCTATAGGCTATATATCATCACGCTAAAACCTACAGGAGCGGAGCACCAATGAAGAATGTTACAAAAACGAGGAAAAATTGTCACGCTACGGGCAATAGGAGACGCAAACGAGGTTGCGTGGGTCAGCTAGTACGCAATATAGATCGTATTTTTATATTCTTCTTTTATCAGAACTTTATTCATTCCAATATTTTGCTTTATTGGGTTCTATTTATCATTTTAATACGAAGGTTTATTCAAGCCAATTATATATTAACATCATCAATATGAAAAGTAATCTGACATTGAGAAATGAGCACCTACTCAGACGTTCCCAGCCTGTATAGATATTAGCAATCCTTAGTTCCATACTAACATTATAAATTCGAAAGTAACTATGTCTGTCTGTTTGTTACGTTTCGATGGCTAAGTCGTTGCACCGATTTTAATGAAATTGGTGAAATTGGTTTGGAGAAACTTTGATTTTTATCGTGTTGTGACAAGACATAGGCTTTTTAATCGCGATCACCGATATACACGCTAGACAGCTGACAGAAGCTAGTTCCTTATATGATTATGTTGATATTTTTCAACATTAAATCGAATGACTTATTTTTAAGACTTGTGCAAAAAGGAAGTGGTAATTAAAAAGCACTGTTCATAAAACATTATTTATTTTTATGGATATTCTATTGGCAATCCATTTGGAAAGTAAAAAGAGTTTGGCATCCCTGAGCAAATTTCACCACTTACAGAAACTTAGACAGAGTTTATTGCCTAACTTTGATAAAAAAACTATTAAAAGTAAAAGTATCAATATTATAATTGACCACGCAACCTCGTTTGCGTCTCCTATTGCCCGTAGCGTAATAATTTTTCCCCGTTTTTGTAACATTGTTCATTGGTGCTCCTCTCCTGTAGATCTTAGCGTGATGATAATAGCCTTTCTCGCCTATATATAATATAAGCCTATAGCCTTTCTCGATAAATAGGCTATCTAACACTGAAATATTTTTCAAATCGGTCCAGTAGTTCCTGAGATTAGCGCGCTGAAACAAACAAACTCTTCAGCTTTATATCTAATATATAAAATTCTCGTGACACAGTTTAAGTTGCCAAACTCCTCCGAAACGGTTTGAATGATTCTCATGAAATTTTGTGAGCATATTGAGTAGGTCTGGGAATCGAACAACATCTATTTTTCATCCCCCTAAATGGTAAGGGTCACCCATCCTTAAAAAAAAAATATGGTAAAACGACGTTTGCCGGGACAGCTAGTATTAGAATAGATTTGTGGCGGATTTCCTTCTTAAATCTATCCTGCTTTCTTGTGCTAATTCTCTGACTGTCATCTGTTGTGTTTGTGTTACCTACTCTTCTGTAACTCGATTAAAATTAATAACATTTAATTAGATTGACCGTTACCATTTTTTTATTTATATATCCGGCTAGGACTACACCTATAGATTCTTTATGGCTGTATGAACAATTCAGTTTCAAACACGCTTTCTCACAGAAAAACAACAGGATCATTATTATATTCTAATACTAGCTGAGCCCGTGGTACAGCGGCAACCGCGGGTAACGCCGCGCGACAAAGCTAGTGTAAAAAAGTAGCCTAAGTTACTCCCCAGTTCATCAGCTATGTGCCAGTGAAAATCGGTCTAGCCGTTCCAGAGATTACCCGGAACAAACAGACAGACAGACCGACAGATAGACAGACAAAAAATGTAAAAAATGTTATTTTGGTACATGTACCGTGTATACATACATATGCATTTATTAAAAAGCGATTATTTTAATATTACAAACAGACACTCCAATTTTATTTATTCGTATAGATATAATAATAACTAGCTGAGCCTTGTGGTGCTACCCGCGGTGGTTCTGGTAAAGCCACAGCAATAAACGCGGGTAACGTGGCTAAGTTAGTCCCAAAAAAGGAGCGTAAGTTACTCCTTATATCATCAGCTATCTCTCAGTGAAAGGTTCGTCAAGTCTGTGTAGCTATTTCAGAGATTAGCCGGAGCATACAGACATACAGATAAACAATTTAAAAGTTTACCATTTGCATTTGGTAAAAAGTTGTTTATTTGAAATTACAAACAGACACTTTAATTTTATTTATATGTATAGTTTGTATAGTTTCTCTTATACAGCCCAGGTGCTTGTAATCCAGTTTAGCTTATCTTTACTAGTATCTAACAGCATCCGTTTTATAACAATGATTCATTTCTAAAAACAAGGGCCGTTGTACCTTCACTCTCAGATAATGCCCCTTTAATTCTCAACCAAGCGTAATTGGTAGATAGTTACTATCTTATATATACTTGATCAATCACTATCATCGTAATTGCCTTGATAAACTTGAACGACTGTACAATATTATCAATGTATGTTTCTGAACTTCTAACAGAAAATTTGTCTCAAAGGTACAAACACATTCTTAGTTTGTCAAGTGTACGATGTTGCCAACATCCTTGAAAAATCTTAGGCACGTCTGCAAAACATATTTATCAAATCTGTTAAATAGTTTCAGAGTTCATCATGAGCAATAACGATGATACAAAAATTATATATAATTTAATAATAATAATTTATAAACCACTTTTCGACTCAACTTTTTAACTCTTGGTTGATGGACTTCGATTAAATACTCACATTGTAACAACTATAACTTATTGGATCTTGGATGGATGGATAGCCAGCAAGTCTAGAGTCGTCAATTTAAAAAAAAATCGGACATCTAAACACATAACGGTGAAAAAGATCAAAATTAAAATATTTAAATGAAATATGGGATATTGTTTATTTTTAAATATTGTGAGACCAGAAGTGACTGTTGCTGGAAGCCGTGGTTTTCATCGGCATGTATATTTAAATGACCTCTCAATAATCAAAAACTTTTTTAAACTAGTTATCTTTTAAAAGAATAAACCTGTTTACTAAAACTGTTCTAGCAAGCAATTGAACTCTTCGCCAGTGAGCTCATAACTTAGCAAGAGTTAATCAATGCCTCAGTTTTAAATAAAACGTAATGACAATCTATAAAATTCTGCTTAGAATAATGTATATTTCGTAGTAAATGATTACATAAGAAACTTAAGTGCCCATAGTTGACCTGCTCTTTGGTAAAGTATGTAATCGTAATAGATCCATCAAAAATTCTAATTTTAGTATTTATAAGCATGACTTTTGATCCTTTAGTCTTATTCTATTTTAGCATTAGATTTGTTTTAACATTAGATTAATTGTATTAGTGAGTTATATTGATGAAAGTTCTTACGGTTTGCAAATATCAGACAACTACTGTGGGAAAGCTACTCAGTGTATGAAATAGCTCATCGAGTTAACTGTCTGCGGTCGTATGTTTATATTATCTACTAGTTGAACCCCGCGGTGTTACCCGCGGTTATTGTTGTACCGCGAGTAACGCCGCGGTACAAAGATAGTCTAAAAAAGTCATCATCAGCTACCTGCCAGTGAAAGTCCCGTCAAAATCCGTCCAGCCGTTCCAGAGATTACCCGGAACAAACAGACAGACAGACAAACCAAAATTTTTTAGCTACATTTTTGGTATATGTATCGTGTAAACATACATATGCATTGATTAAAAAGCTGTTATTTTAATATTACAAACAGACACTCCAATTTTATTTATTTGTATAGATGTATAGATAACCAAGGTGCCCGATTGAAACTACTTCCAACCTTTCTTTTTGCTATTATTTTAGTAAATCATTCATTTAATATCTGACGAAACAGTTCTGAATTGTAAGTGATATGATACACTGTAAACAATCACCAAAAAATAATTTGGAAAGTATAAAAAGGTATTCATATATGTTAAGTGCTTGCATCGTCTCAATTTTCAGGCCACTAATTTGATTACGAATATACGTGAATCGTAGTACGTGTCCAATCCTTACGACGAATTCAATTCTCAATTCGAGAAACATCCACTATAGTTATTTAAAAACGATTCGAATCGAATCTTTAAATATGTTTTATGAAATTACTGAAACCGAATCAAGAAAGTTTGCTATACCTCAAATAAAGTTATGAAATAAATTTGAATCAAAAGTAACGCAACTTTAAAATCAAACATAAGTTGGTAGCCGTAGAATATAAAAAACTGCAATAGAACAATAAATTTAGTAACAGAGAATCGATCCCGTGTTAGATTATGACTAATCGATTTATCGCATTGCACTATTCGTGAGATGCGAGTGACGAATCGGTGGATGTCATAGCAATACTTTTTAAAGGTCATGCTGCTCTCATACTTTTAATGTCTCTCACTAAATAATACCCGAGGCTTAGTTCTTGTTACCGAATGTGTACAATATGATGTAATTATTTGTACAATCATCGTGTGGAGACGGTGTAATTATAATCTTTAGCTCAATGACTCAACAAAGAGTCAATTGTGATATTATTTAAAATCTTTAAATTTTAATGATTGTGAATATTTATTCAAAATAGGTAAGTGCCGCGGTGTTACCCGCGGTTATTGTCGCGGGTGGCGCCGAGGGGCGAAGCTAGTTTAAAAAAATACCTAAGTTACTAGCAATATCATCAGCTATCCGTTAAAGTCCCGTCAAAATGGTCCAGCCATACCAGAGATTAGCCATAACAAATAAACAGACAGACAGATCGACAGACAGACAGACAGACAAAAATTCTAAAAAGTGTTATTTTGGTACATGTACCGTGTATACATTCATATGCATTTATTAAAAAGCGGTTTTTTAATATTACAAACAGACACTCCAATTCATGGTGTTGACCCCGCTGAATTTAAAAGTGAAACACGATGTGATATCTTTAACAGTGTAGATATGTATGTTTACACATCAATATAATTATATTTTGCATAGTATAGGGTTTTATATTTACTTTTCTATATCTATGCATAATATATGAGTAGAATATGTATTATGTAAATTATAAAAAAGTTTGAATAATTCTTTAATTTTTCTTTTGAAACCAAAAAAAGAAAAGTAGTATTTAGCATCATGTTCTAGCATTTTATAGGCTTAATCTTGTATATAATTTCATCTCAATTAAGCCAAAAGCGATGAAATAAACATATTTTGAAGACTTTAATGAAATCGTAATGTATAATTATCCCAATGTCAAATTTCTTGTTTCTCAGGTCTGTCAGTAAGTCAGTCAATTAGCCCTAGAGACATTACACATGCAACAAAATATATATTCTAACATTTCAGTAGAAATGTCCAAGTCAAAATTAGGGAGCATCAAAGTACGACTTAGGTACACGTAGATGGGGCCACTTACAAGCCGTAGGTAGCCCGATGTACGTCGGGGTTCCAAGGAATACTTTCTGGGGTGGGCCTGGTTCCTCGGATACTTGCATTCGAGACAGGTTGGACTCGTCTCCAATCATCAGCGGGTGGTATCCGAGGGGATTGTCGCACATACACAAAAAGGAATCATCAAAATGTTTATCCACACGGAGCGCTATAGTGCTTTGGGTCTACTGACTACTAACTTCACCTGCTCTACCGTATGCAAAGACTTTATGACTATATATATATTTTAAATATAAAACAGCCCTAGAGTCGTTTATCCCTGCATTACCTTTTTTTTAACTGTAAAATATGGCCAATGACTTTAAGTCCGTTTAAGTGCATTAATAATATATTTTTACTATCTGTATTTCATATCAATAACTATAAACAAATAATTTATATTATTATCCGCAAAGCTTGATAATAATAATGGTGATTCAATGAGCATGAGATATTTATCGCATTTATTCTCGCATCGTTTGCAATGGCTCACAAGTCGTGATCTATTATATTGATTTGAACTTCGTACACTTACTTGCATTATCTTGTTCATAAAACTATGTTACATTATTGGATTTTTATATTGGAATAATAAAACTGTTTAAATGTATATTCATGTTATGATGAGTGAAGCGAGTTTTTTTCTAAATATCCATTTTTTTGTATAATAGCTTTTTGATTCTTTTGAACGTGTCGAATGTTCTCGAGGAGGAGGAAGCTTCATAAGTTTTAAGTCGCAATGTGAAAACGTTTTCTTCAACAAGATTAGCACCTTAAAATTGGTAGTTCTTACTTATTTACTTACTGACTTGAAAAACCGAATATTAAACCATTTATAGGCATGTTACACGTTACATAAATTGATCTTGTTTAAAAATATATTCAATCCAAACGTTTCTGTAAATCACATTTATATAACTACGATAATTAAAGTTGCAAAATTTGCTTAAAGGTCATAGTCATAACTATCGCCTCGAGTTTTTAATTATAGCACAAGTTACTTCATTGATTTTTATGTGTGAATTTTGTACCTTATTGTATATAAATCTGTTCATTAATTAAAAGTAATTTAATAAGTTAATTTAATAAATATTTTAATCTTTACACATAAATATATATCAAGAGTATTTAATAGCTCATTGCTGGATAAAGACCTCTCCTTAGAAAGGAAGTTTAATTTTTACATATCTCATAAAACGTCGTATTTTCAGGTTGATTAAGGTTTTGTACCTCAAAAGGAAAAGAAAGGAACCCTTATAGGATCACTTTGTTGTCCGTCTGTCTGTCCATCAATACCCTTTTTCTCAGGAACACGTGGAGTTATTAAGCTGAAACTCATATCAAATACTCAAGACTACTGTTTCCTTGGAGCTTTGGTAAAATCAAACTTCTAAGCCAACGCAATCAAAAGATACAATAATGTTTTTGTTGTTTGTTACTCTTTCACGCAAAAACTACTGAACGGATTTGGATGAAACTTTACAGTAATATAGCTTATACATCAGAATAAAACATAGGCTACTATATGCAGCGATAACCGACATATACGCGGGCGGAGCCGCGGGCAACAAGTAGTCATATAATAAGCCGTTTATGCAGCAAATGTTCGACACTCGCAAGGGAATGAAAAGCTACTGGGTACTTTCCATGAACTCAGTATCTTGAAATTTGGCACGAAGCAACGTCTTATAGCACAGATTATGGAGCAACTGCAAAAAGCATAAATTTATAGTTACATGATACACATAAGTTACACATACACATTTAAAATATTTTTAAATTTTTTAAACTTTACCTAAAAATACGGTGGCAGAGCCACGCTTCGAATGAGCCGAATCTATACTAGTATATAAAGCCGAAGAGTTTGTTTGTTTGTTTGAACAAGCTAATCTCAGGAACTACTGGTCCGATTTGAAAAATTCTTTCAGTGTTAGATAGCCTATTTATCGAGGATATATATGATCACGCTAAGATCAATAGGAGCGGAGCACTAATGAAAAATGTTTCAAAAACGGGGGAAAATTATCACGCTACGGGCAATAAGAGACGCAAACGTGGTTGGGTGGGTCTGCTAGTGATGCATATTTTAGAACGATGTTTATGTCAAAATCTCCTCTCAGGAATAGATTTTGACAAATGTGATCTCTGTTGTCCTGAGACAAGCTTAATCTAGTCTCGAGTGGTAACTAAGGCCTTTTAGGGGAAATGAACGTGTTTTATGATGATGATATATGAAATAATTACTTATTATACACATTTAAATTCACTTTAATTAACATTAATTAATATTCATTTCACATAAAATACACACTTAACCATTCAATCAATTAAAATCTCCCACAACATTTTGATTTTTATGAGAAAAATATAACTACTAAGCTGACCCACGCAATCTAGTTTGCGTCTCCTGTTGCCAGTAACGTGATAATTTTCTCCCGTTTTTAAAACTTAAAAGTAATTTAAAGTAATTTCAGGTGATCAGAGCGCAACTGACTATGCGCGAGTCCGACTCGCACTTAACTAGTTTTTTTAATTTATTTAAACTTTATGCATAGTTGGTGCAAAGACGGACTTAATGCCGGATGTATTTTCCGCCAGTCAACCTTAGGGCGATGCAGCGATAAACATGTTAGATGCACAGACATTTAAAATGATATTATTAAATATTTATTAACTAAATATTGCATATATATTTAGAATAATATAAATTAAAATATTAATACTACTATTATATCATGTTGTACACATTTTCTTTTATCGCATGGAGTCCACAGGTCGTTATCTCGATCCTCACCGAGTCTCATGGTGAATTTGTATATCGGTATCACATGACTACACATATAGTCACTATTGTAATATCAAAGATCATTCTGAGGTATCCGGCGCTTGGTGCCACTTCTCTGGGACGGCAGAGTACTTGCCCCTTGGCAGGGAAATGGCTATAGCTACAGTGTGGAGTGCAGTTTCTTTTCGACAGCCTCCGAAGTGCTAGCATACAGCTGTTGCTTCACGGCCTATAAGTCATTGGCAGTTTAAGAAAATTCCGGGCTAGTCAATACCTGTTTCCAGCTAGGAGAGGCTACTTATCTCTTACTGCGTTCTAGCGTGTGTATCGTGCCTTGCGTTGAGCAACTGCTCAAGGCGCTCTTTCCAGCGCACCGTGAGAACCTCACGTGGCTGAGACCATTTAAGCAAATTGTATAACAACAATTTTAAAGAGTAATGTCGAATTTCGTAATCGATCTCAGGTTGTTCACCTCTGTCTTTTATATAGGTACTTTACTAAAGGAAATATGATGAGAAAATACATATCTAAATGATGTTTATAATATTCCCAAAATTTAATTAACTAATTCTGTATAAAACAAACTTAGATTATAATTCAACTCTAATTTGAGTAACAAAGGTGGGTATAAATATTTTTGGACTGCAGTGTAAAGTAATAAGCAGAAGATGAGTACTAAGTCGTGTTCCGGTTTGTACACCGACAGTCACGACTTGTACTTGAACGATAAATTCTTAGCATTGCACTCGATTCAATTGCCGTTGCCTCTTCCTATTGAAGGCGATATATTTTCTCATTTTGTTCGTCATCTACTTGAGAGAATGATAATTTGATCAAATTAAAAGCTAGTACTATTGTTATGTATATAGGTTCCTATACCTAGTATTTTTTTTGTGTGCATATTCATTTTCTTTTCTGTCCGTAATGCAGTATAGAAACAACACAATTATCAAAATTATTGAACGTAGGTAATGTACAAACAAGGCTCAGATATTATTTTATTTATTATTTTTTTGATAATATTATCAAACAACTTTTTGAACAAGACGTGTCCTTATATCTGTTTATACAAAGTAAATATAAAACTTTTCATGTACTTTGACTTCACAGTGTATTTATTACCTACAATTTTAACGAGTTTGGAACTGATAATAAGTACTAAATTATCTCATAAAAACGTGTAATCACAATTCAATGGAATCATGTTGAGAAAATCTTGAAATTTGCCATGTATATTGATTTTTAGGCAAGGCATAATTTCTTGAAATTTAAAATAGGATTATCTTGAGTAGTAGTAGAGTAGTAGTCGGGTAAAAATTTGTGTACAATTTGTTGAGATGTACTGGGCACGCAAACACGAATTAAAATCAGCTTGCGTGTTTCATGACAATTTTAATTATTAAAAGCATTATTTACTAATGTTACCGCCTTTTGAGATGACTAGTAAATATAAATAAAAAGAATCGCCTAAATGTATCCACGCCCATAGCGTCCGATGGACTACACTAAATTGGATAATTCTTTTTTTTTGTATGAAAAAAAAAGATAATTGACAAAAAAATTTTTTTGTTCTCGACTGCACTCAACCTGTGCAAAGCCGAGGTTATTAAAAGAAGTTTTTCAGAAATGTAGATAAAATTTACAAAAAAGAATGATGTGGTACGAAGTTCGCCGGGTCAGTTAGTTTGAGTATATTTCCTCATTATGTATTATACACTATTGTATTTCTGACCTATATTTACTTACCAACGACCTTGTAGATTTCAGTCATGTTTTTTTGTTTGGCTATCAAATCAACACTCATGTAGCGTTTTAGTAAATTGCTTTGTAAAACCATCAGGGTGTTTGTGATAAACATTTGAATGGATTCCCTTCAAATGGAAAGAAGAAAATTTCAATTAATATAAAGGCATCATTGTCATACAGAATGAAAAATTATAAAATTAAGATAAAGCGCTGTTTTTCCTTTACTTTAATTGATCAAAAGCGCCTTTCAAATAATTTAGACTGTGAAGTTAGTACGCAGAGCTACGTGTAAACATAAAGGCGCAGAATAATCTTCAAATGGCTTGAATATTTTAGTATTACCAAATAGTTAAGAAATTGTAAAGACACTTTCAAATTATGAATTATATTTATTTACTAAAACCAAGTGCTAATCTAATTTTTAACATAGCGTTCGCGAAGATCATCTCGTGCGTGATCAAAATCGTGTATATGCATATTCATATTTAAAATATAAATCGAAAGTAACTCTGTCTGTCTGTTACGCTTTTACCGCTAAACCTATTTGGAGGAAGTATACAATCATTTCATACTTGAGAAAGGACATAGGTTACTATTTAACGTGGTATGAAATAAATTGAAACTAAAGTATATCAACATCTCTAAATATACAGAATATTACCTTATATACCCATTAATTTGAAATTACTGTACATATTTAGAATTAAAAATAATGTTGTCCTAGCCGATAACGGCCACAGCGGCCAGTCTCACACCAACTACGCAGGAGACAGTATAGTACACAAGTGTGTGCGCAAACACAGGTGCACTCTCTGTTCCTTCTCTGTCGTAATCCGATGGGACGGTTAACCGTCACGGCCGGGAAGAGATCAGGCGCAAAACCGACAGCTTTGCATGTTCTCCGAGGCAGCGAGGTTCAGACCCAAACTGCCGAATTCCGAGCTGTCAATAAGTATTTCTATGATCAAAATAACTCAATATCAATTTGGCCCCTACGGCCTAGCAGTTAGTGTAAGCGACTGCTGATCAAGAGTTCTCGGGTTCGATTCCCGGGTCGAGCCAACGTGTTATTTGGTGGTGGTTTTTCTTAGATGTCATTCTTAATGATAGCCCGGAGTAGTTTGATGATGATACATGCTCCTGCCTCGGTGAGTGCATTAAGCCATCGGTCTTAGTTGCCATAAACATCTATGGCAATCGTTACTGTGAAGTCAGTGCCTTGAAATATACCGACGACTAGTTCAATCATAGAATTCAGTTCACCCTTTGAGTTGCGGATGTCCGATATATGCCAGTCGCTCCGTGTAGAAACTGATATTCTGGTAAAACCGGTTGAATTAGTTGCCCACCCCCAATTAATATTGGGATAAATAAAAGCTAGGAAGATGATGAGGACAATAACAAATGATCCTTACTGTCATTAACATAAGAGTGTGTTAAATAAAACCCCAGTAATAATAACATTGAAATGAAACGTTTGTTTTTGATAGAAATAAATCAATCTTTATTTCGTCATTTTAAGTATTTTACACAAATATGATTAATTATAATTTATATGATGAATATTCTACATTGTTAAACATATTTACAGTCTTAAGATTGAAATGGAATAAACTTATTTAAACTATAATATTATGATCTAAGTCTATCCTATACCTACATATCTCTAATTCTTTGCATTAATTGTAATACCTGCAGTCAATCTGCTTACAGCTGCGATATCCTGAGATAGGCGTCATTTCTAGCATTGCAAAGGGCCTTATAATTCGCCCATGGTCCGTTGTCTTAATTCTGTATACATCTAGCCATGTGTCGTCCTTTGCATGTTAGAATAAATAATTTTTCTTTCTTGCCTCTTTTTTGCACAAATACATCTTTCATAAATTTTCTTCATCGTCATTAAGGTTACTTAACTAAATATATCAAATAATTAATGTTTTCGAAACTAAACAGAATACTGACACGGTTAATTTTTTTTATCCGTTATATTATACATAATAATTTTAAGTGCTAAAAGTTAATAAAACATACAAATTACTGCACACATACTAATGTCTGATCCCAAAGTCACATACACTACTACTGCGCCAACGAGGCAGAAGAAATACCAGTAAATAAATAATGAATTATACCCAGTCACAGAATAAATGAAACAAAGATTAGTCCCGGGTGGGAATCGAAACCACAGCCTTTGTTTTCGCAGTCAGGATCATTAACCACTAGACTAACAGGCCGTCATTAAGAAAATAAGATAATAGATATTTAAAACTTGTATGATAAAAAAATATATACGGTCGAATTGAGAAACCTCCTCCTTTTTTTGAAGTGGGTTAAAAATATAAATTAAACGATTTGCATACTACTTGTTTACAGCTATTTTGAACCTTAGTACCTTTTCATTTTCACACGCGTCATTAGGACTTATTAACACAAACAACGAAATTTGCTCTACAAATTACTGCAGTTGCTACATAGAGATCACTATTGGCATTACTACAAACAAAAGGTTTTGCACATAGTTTTTTTTTTGCATAGCGGAATTTCATCAACAACCCCAAACGTCCCACTGCTGGACTCGGGTCTCCTCTCACGAGAGGGTAAAAGCCATACATACGTCCCCACGATAGCTGGGTGGGGGACTGGCAATACAGCGTTGTAGCTACGTAATCATGCCGTTGGCTGTTTTTAAGCCGATTCGCGATAAAATTATTTAAAAGGTTATGCTATGCTACTTTATATGTCTCAGTCCCTACAAACTATGTGTAAAAGTGGCAAAAGTCTAAAAACAGTTGTATTGCATTTAATTGCTATTAGTTTACTCCAAAAATATAATTAAACTAAGCCGATGATGCAATAAATATTTATATTATATTCATTACATCTAGTTATACATAAATGGTAATACGGGGAATCCCGCGTCAAACTCATATCCGTCATATTCAGGGTACGGGACCGCTCCAGCATTTGGATATACTGTAACAAAGAAAAATCGTGTCTTTTAAAATATTACTCACTTAAATTAGTTATCAATGTTTAGGAACACTAACTCGTTACTGCATGGAGTAGTGCTATCAGTGGCCGCCTCGCCATTTTACACTATAACAAAACTTTTTCGCAAGACAAGTAGCAACTTCTAAAATTTGTTTTTAGTTTTCTTTATTATAAAAAATGATAAATGGTGGATAGCTTGTAAACTGAAAAACGATGAACTTCAATTTAGTGGATTGACCGGCTTTTCCCTTCAAAAATTATTTTGCACTGTGTAGTCTACACAGTCTATACAAATAAATAAAATTGGAGTGTCTGTTTGTAATATTAACATAACAGCTTTTTAATCAATGCATATGTATGTATACATTATACATATACCAAAAATGTAGTTAAAATTTTTTTTGTCTGTCTGTCTGTCTGTATGTCTGTTTGTTCCGGGTAATCTCTGGAACGGCTGGACGGATTTTGACGGGACTTTCACTGGCAGGTAGCTGATGATCCGGGGAGTAACTTAGGCTACTTTTTTTTAGACTAGCTTTGTCCCGCGGCGTTACTCGCGGTACAACAATAACCGCGAGTAACACCGCGAGGTTCAGCTAGTATTAAATAAATCTAAAGTATTTAGAATTATTTTATAATAATTTCAGGCAAGTATATATTTGCCAATTATTGTAAGCGAATTTTCATAAGACAGTTGCATAGGTAAAACAAGACAGAGGCATTGCACAAAATACAAATTGAGATTAAGCATATTTGCATTTAAACTAAACACATACAATGCTTAATAGGCTTTTGGTGTATCATTTTATGACTACTTTTACTACTTCTAATTGTTTAAACAAACCTTTAATAGTCTGTTACAAAATCAATATGGTCAATTTGCAAAGAAGCTAGTCAAATTGTACCCAAGTTTGCATGGCATACAATAGTATAGCATATAGCATGGTTCTATTCGTGTATTGGCACTAATTATATTTAATGGTATTGTACTCTTTTTCCAGTTATCCGTTGCTTTTCGTAAGACGTGTTTTGTACTATGTAAAATCTAACAATAGTTTGTTTCTTAGTGATATCAAAGCATTCTTGACTTAGTTTAGATAGTATTTCTCAGACAAAATGGTTGTATTAAATTTTATTTAAACTACAGCACAGAATCAATAAGAATATTTTATGTATAACAGTGATGACATGGTGCTATTATTTCTGTCATTGCTGACTGAAATCTCTAGATACACACCACATCACACGTTATATATATAGAATCATGCTAATATTACAAATTCCAAATGACTCTGTATGTTCTGTATATCTGTCTGTTGAGCTTCCTCTGCTAAACCGCTGCACCGATTTCAATAAAATTTGGCGTGAAGATATTTTGATTGTTGAGGAAGAACATAGGTTATTCTTTACCGATAACCAACATAGGTACACACGACTGCGGCAAAAGCTTAGCTAAATACTCACAAGGTGCTCCTGCTTGCCTATAGACATCTTGTTGTTGTGGGTAGAACGAGTTGAAATCTACCGGTACTGGTACGGGCTTAGGCACATACTGAATCACTGGTTTGACTTGCACAGGAACAGCTGTAGGCGCCACAGGTCTTACAGATGGTCCATGAAAGGACGGGTTACTCTTAGATACCACAGCATTGAACCCATGAATAGCGTCGGCTGTATAATCAACGGTGCGGACGGAACCGTCTGGTTCTACAAGCGAATATTGTCCTGAAATTAAAAACGAAAACATTGATGTCTTTGTTTATAGTTACATATTTTATTTATTGTGCGTAATGTTTTAGTTTGACTTTGAGATTAGTTAGACTATATGTTAACACTAGCTGACCCACGCAACTTTATCTGCATCTTATTCGACTGTCAATCGGGACTTAATCCCGATTATCACAACGGATAGACTATCCGTGACCAAGATCGGTGCAAAACATTTCTCTAGCACAATATACAGATAATAAAGTATAATAAATAATTATATTAATTATTTAATTATATTTATAAATTTGTTTTACTAAACACTATGCCAAAAAAGTCTAGCACAACAAACTGAATATCCCACGGTGTATGTGCATTAATTTATTGTTTTGACCCTAGGGCTTGTAAAGTATCTCTTGCGATGCAAAGGAACATCCTTTGTTAATGCCTACATAATGACATAACATACGGTGGTTAGTTGTAGATAATATTAACCGGCGGAAATTGAATTAGTTGACACCAATACATTACTTATTGTAAAATTAAAAGCATTAATGAACCTTTCAATACGTACAATCGGCATGTAGCCACGGGCTGTGCAACCAGGTAACGTCAGGCACTTTAAAGATATGTAATTTAAACCTATTACCACCACGTTAATTGCAAATGACCTATTTGTATATTATGGAACATGATTGTTTAAAAGGTAAAATTCCCAAGTATATTTAACCCTTCAGGAACATAGGCTGGGAGTGTATGTATGTATTACCATTTTTCCTACAACGTAAATTAATCAACTAATCTATGTTAATATTATGAAGACAATTTTGTCAGATTACGAGGAGTAACCACTGGATCTTGTGTGTTATAGACTATATACTAACTCAAAAATTATATTTGTGATATCAGACATACATGCGGGCAAAGTCCCGGGCATTAGCTAGTTATATATTTTTGCAGATGATCATTCAACGCGATGGTTTGCTAACCCCTCACAAACTGACTATGGGGTATTTTAAGATTATCAAACTAAATTCTAATGATTTTATCAATGAAGTCACAACTTACTTTATCTTTCTCAACATAAATTTGTTTCCAAGTTCATTTTGTTCATTTCCAGTTACTCTCATGCTGAACTACTCATAATCTTTTAAAAATATATTTACATTTTACTTCTACCGAATGCTTCATTAAAAGTTGACACACATGCACAATTAACCCACATAATTATATTAATTATTGACTGATATAGAAGTCAATCAACTGACTTCACAAACATGTGAATTTGGAAATCGCTTGGGAAACTTTAGTTTTTCTTTTCCATTCACATGGATTTGATTGTATGTAACTTATCACGAAGGCGATTAATTTAAGAACAATGCACCGTGGAGATATATCTGATGCATTGTGTTGTATGAACATGATTGATGTACCTACATACAAACACTACCGAAAGGGATTTACAATGGACGATTACAGGGTTAATGTTAATGAATATTAAATATATGTATGAATGCTATTCGTATTGATGACATACGGTTTGAATTGCGTAATTAAGTTATACAATTCAAACATTTGTCTTTTATCTTCCGGGTTTATTTTATTAGGGAAGTGAGTTATCTAGTATATTCTCAATTGTCATAGTTAAAATCAATATTTTCAAAAGTCGTGAACGTATTAAACGATATCTACTATCTATTTAATTAAATATAATAAAATTGAAGTGTCTGTTTGTAATTTCAAGTTAACATTTAACCGTGGGAGAGCTAGGCTTCGGCATGAATGGGTCGGCTCGACCGGAGTGATACCACGGCCTCACAGAAAACCGGTGTGAAACAGTGCTTGCGCTGTGTTTCACCGAGTGAGTGAGAATACCGGAGGCCCATTCCCTAACCCCCCTACCTCATCTCCCCCCATACCCCCAAAGGTCAGCAACGCACTTGTGACGCCTCTGGTGTTGCAGGTGTCCATGGGTGGCGTTGATCACTTACCATCAGGCGATACGTCTGCTCGTTTGCCCGACTATTACATAAAAAAAAACTTTTTACTAAATAAATGTTACGGTACTTATATTACATTTTTTTTCTGGCTTTCTCTGTCATCTCTGAAACGGCTGAACCGATTTTGCCGGAACTTAAACTTTCAGATGACTGATGTCATAAGGAGCAACTTAGACTACTTTTACTTCCTAGATGGCGTTGTGTGTTAGATGTCCGAAAAATTTATTTATTTATTTTACAAAAATAGTTTTAGGGCAAAACTAAAACCGCTGAAATAGTAAACAATATATTTTGGATATGTATATATAATATGTAATCTTACCTTTAACAACATCACCATCTCTAGTCTCATGCTGTGATTTGACGTCACCAGTCGATGGATCTGCTACACCATAATTGAATGCGTACTTTGGTGCAGTCTGGGGATAACAGCAATAAACTTCAATGCAGACACCTTTTTACATGCTATTAACATTTGAAAATTCATTTTCTAGTGTTGATAATAAATAAAGTACTAAAAAGAAAAGGCTTCTCATAATAATAGAGCTTAAATTCTCCACAACAGTTCTCAGTATCCTGAGACTTAGGACTATCACTTACTTTTCCCTTTCTTGCAAATCGCGAAAGCTATCACTAATATTACTGACTGTTGTAATATTACACACACTGTCGCATTTTATGGTATTTTACTGTATTGCCATACTCCATCTAGTGGCCTGCTTTTTCGAGTCAGTAACAAACATAACTTCGCCGGTCTAAAAACATCTCAGTCAGTAAAGTTTCAAATAATAATTCAGCTTTCTTTTTCAAATACATATATTTATGAATCAATTTTTTTTTATTGTTATACTTCTATTTTTATGTATGACACTGCCGAAATGACTCTACTCTGCCTGATGGAAAGCATAAGCAGAATCCAAGAGCGTTGGTCACCATACTATATACCAATGCAAAAATGCAGCATGGTGACCCACACTTTGGGCGCCTAGTTTGGCTATTTTAATTTTTATTGTTAGTAAAAGAAAAATGTTTCCAGTATAACCCAAAAAAATGGCTAGTACTGATAGCCCAAAGAAGATTTCATAAAATTATTTTTGTCGAAATAGTATTTTTAAAACACATTTTACAATAAATACGGATTCTGATATAGTCTGTGAAACCCTGTTCGATAATTTAATGCATTGATTTTCACAGCATTGCACTATGGGAATATTAAATAAAATATTTTTTTACGAATATAACAAACTTACATAATACGCAACTCCCGCGGGATATGTATATTCTCTTAGTTTGGGCGCCGATGACACCACTCCAACACATGCTACAAAAACCAAACACAGGTAACTACACATTTTGCCAAATATCACTTAACACTCACTTGGACTAATACAACTGTCTTTGCCTATGTCTACTCTTTGAATAATACAATGGAGGGTTTACTAGCATTTATATGTGGCCTTATTTTGTGGTAGCCTTGGTGGGCACTGCTTCTACAGCTGAATATTTCCTCAAGAATTCCGTAGCGGGCGACTGAGAAAATTTTCGCGATACAATAGCAGGTATGTTTAGTATGCAAATTGGGACAGTTACTTCACTGATCTACTTACGACCTTATTGGGGTTTGTTTGTATTTAGATATACTTGGCTAATTCATTTTAAGGTCAACTATTTTTCTCATTGAAATTTCAATACAATAAAAATTTGGGGCTTATAATATTATATAAACGAAAAACTTCCTTTCTCACTTATATGGTTCGTGGCCAAATTGGTTTAGATGTTTCTTTTACTTTCTTAACCTTTTGAAAATAATTAATTATTTCTATTTGTTATAAGTATTATTCAATACAATTGAATAAAATATTAGTGTATAAAAAATTGGTTGCCTGTAAAGTCGGTATACGGGCGAAAGTTTTACGTGACAACGACTTTGAGTGGTAAAGTGGACGCGTGCCTTTCACTTTTTATGTCTGTCTCTCTCGCTCTTAGGCGGGCTAACCATGCCCGGGTGGAAGGGACGCGTGCCTCTCACTCGCTCTCATTGTGAGCGCATAACGTGAGCGGAGCGTAACGCAGTTTCTTGAAGTGTCACCCGGCAAACCAATTTATAAGACGTTGTCACGTCAAAAACTTTTTTTTTTTTGTTAGTGTATTCTATTTTTTATAAGCTTTTTATTAACATGCAATGTATGTATGTTCGGGTGGAATCATACAACTCAATTTTGAAGCAGATATCTTCAACCGATTTTGCTGAAATTTTGTAAGCATATGTATGGAGCTGATCCGATGCTGGAGCTGGAAGGTGGCCATAGGAACTCTGTAAAGAAACGTCGGAACAACATCGAGTTTGTACTCGTTTGATTCGTCTCGAGGCATTCCAGTAAAAGCTTGTTTTTCAAAAGTTTTTTTTGAGTTGCACGATTTTATGTTAATTTAAGTTTCACAACAAAAAACTTGAAGGGGACGTCTCTTTGTTAGTCAAATATTAAATACTTCTATTGACTATTACTGTTATTATGTGTAATGTTCAACTAAGAATACAAAGTGTCATTACCTTTATACATTCAGTTGGTTTCATAAGAGCTGACTATGGGAGAAAAATAAACATGAAAACAGCACTCCAAATAGAAGGAAAACTTTTTTTTTTTATTATTATACAAATTGACCAACCCGTTTGGCCAGCATGGTCACTAGACCATGAGTTACTGATGTGAATATATGTGGGTGACCAAGCTTTGCTCGGTATTTTTAAGGTTCCGTACCTCAAAAGAAGAAAACGGAACCCTTATGTGATCACTTTGCTGTCCGTCTGCCTATCAAGACCCTTTCCCTCAGGAACGTGTGGAGGTATCAAGCTAAAATTTATATCAACTACTTAGGACTACTGTCCCTTGAAGCTCTGAGAAAAACAAACTTGTAAGTCACCGCAATCAAAAGATACAGCCGTTTATATTGCATATTTTGACACTCTCAAGGGAATCAAAACCTATAGGATACTTCCCATGAGATTAAAATCTTTAAATTTGTGAAAAAAGGAAAAATTGTGTTTTCACATCATACAATATACCTACAGGTTTGTATAGAACACATGGTGCGCGGGTCCGACTCGCACTTGGCCGATTTTTATTTTTTTTGGGAAATTTTCTACAAATTAATTCTAACTATTATTATCGATTTATCGCTCTGGAAATCCTCTGTAAAATCAAGTTCGATCGAGTCGAAAATCGAACCATTTATTCAATTTTCAGTTTATAACTCAGACTGCAATTACATGCCTGGGTAGTTCTTGCTTATTCTAATCATAAAAATGTTATTTATGTTAAGCTCATTGAACTAGTCTGCCAAATCATACAGGTTGATCTGGATATGCGAGATGTAGGACTTGGAAGCAGCTTGCCCTTATCAAATCGTAATATTTCAGCACGTTGATAAGCATCGATCTTAGACCTATTTCGTAACGGCCAACATAAGGACAAGACAGTAGGTATTTATGCATTGTTTTATTTTTCTAAGAGTTACAACAAACACATTCCTAGAAACAATGTACAGTAAAACCTATGTAGGCATTCACAAATACTAAACACCTTAACGAATTGTAACGAAACCCAAACAAAGAATGGCGGACTATAACTAATTTCTGTCGTTCTTAGCAATAGTTTCGTAGCTTTTCTTCAAAGGTTAATACTTCCTCAACAGTACAATGACAATGCTCTCATCAAATATCCAAACCTTCGCATTTGATTCGCTGTCCGCTCAATGAAATCACAAAGTGGTATTTGATAACCCTAACTACGTCTTTTACGCTCTTTCTATCTGTTACGGCATGCCGAAAGAACGATACTAGATTAATGAGTGCAGTATTAACTAGTATTGTACTAATATATATAGGTACAGTATTCATGGGCATCATCAAATCCTTCCTTAGAATGGAGCTTTGGGTCTACTGTATCACGTTAGGAAGACGGGTTGGTAAAGAATTTGTTTTAAGTTGTCCTTCTCTTTGCAGTATTGATGTAAAGTTGGTTTGCTCCCTGAAGTCCTCGTACGACAACCGTGGTGATTCCGTATTCTTAATGCGTCGTTACATGGGCTACGTGTATAAACATAGTATTATTATCTCTATGACTTTACCCATTGAGCTTAAAATCATTACAGTTTATAGTTATCTACGCAAGTTTAAATAAATAAACAGTTCATATGCATGTGTTTATAATAAATGTAGTTTGTTAATTAGAAAGAAGTAAGTATTATATGTCGATAGTGTTTTACTGATTTTTTTTTACTAAATATTTCAAATTTCAGTTAAAGTTTTATTTGGTTTTAAACTTCTAAATAAAATAAGATAAAGCACAGATAGAGGCGATAACAACAATCCTTTTGTTTTAAGTTCACAAGTGCTAACAAAGGGCTGATGAAGTAATCACCGATACTGAATTCAAGGTACAGATTACAATCATCAAGGATATGTTAAGGAGTACAACGTACTGTGAAAAATTTTGTTGAGATTTCAATCCACCTAGCCTACCTATTGCCTGATTTTTTTTCCTATAATGCTCAAATGGTATCCCTGTCCCAGAGACGGCTTAATATCTCAATATATCAAAGTGTTGACATATTTCACGTACATGGCTTAGAAAGCACGTAAAACCGTCAGAACATCTATGAAAATCGTAATTAGGAAGTCAGTGCCCTCAAAGATACTGAAAAATAGTTCAACCTTTGAATTCGATGCAAGTTGCGCCTTGGAAAAACTGATATTCTGGTAAAATCGGAACTAGGGGCCAACCCTACATAATCTTGAAAACACTCGTAATAAAGGCTAGGAAGATGATGATAAAAAACTATAAATGGTCAGCACAAACCGGTACAGTTTTAATTAATAAATCATGCTGTAGTAACTGCTTTCCAGAACATATCGTTTAGAACATCATCATGTCCTTCATTGGCTACTGCAGAACATGTCGTCGAAGAACCCTTTTATAAGATGAGCAAAACAAGCAATATCATGGATATATCTCTATTTTAAATATTTTTATTGCAAAATTTACTCCAACTTGAATCATCTCCGTACTCTTAGGATAATAAATAAGGACTAGTTAATTAAAGGAACTTAGTTATCGTGAAAAGACAACGTGGCGGACTATTGCCTCTCTAAAATATACCTATGATATACTTGCACAAGCATTGAAAGTCACAATGACCGCTACCCACTAAAAGGCTACAAAATAATCTCTTATATCTACCTTAGTTTTTGTTTGATAGAGATTTTGTAGTGGTTCTAAAGAAAATAATAAATTCACTGAAATGTCATTGTTATTTTTCTTAAGGCTCCCGTAATAAATTAAATAATCAAAAAATATATTTGATGTACTCAGAAGGTAAGGTGCGCGTCAAATTAATTTCTTGGAGGACAATGAAACAGGCGATCTCTATTGTTGTACAAACCTTGATATACCATTGTTCCTATTCACACAAACTTGCATACTAAACAAACGTAGGAATATTTATTTGTTATACCTATCACACTGTTAGACAAATGGTTTTGTAGTAACCAAATATTTTACAGAAAGAAAGTAGAGTAAAGAGTGAGGAAGATAGTTTTTTGCCTTTATTAAAGAGTGGATCTCTTTCTCTCTCTAACTGTACTAATATTTAAATTTAATGAGGTACATTAACTTCTGTTACGTTCAAAGTGCGTCAGTGGCAAACACTTTAATAAAAAAATTGAGGATGTAGCGTAGGTGCCAACCTACGCCTCTTACAAGGTCGTTCGAAGACCTGACGAAGGTGGTACGAAACAGTTGGATGCGGGCAGCACAGGACTGGTTGTTATGGAGAACCTTGAGAGAGGAGTTCAGCAGTAGATGTCAGCTGTGATGATGATGATGATAAGGTGAAATAGTATTTTAGATTCCATTAACCTCTAAATAACGATATCTCTACATTTTCAAGTTAATAACGTACTTTGATTTCACATTCCAGTAATGACTTTTGAGCTGTAAATGTCCATAGATGGTGGTAGTGCCATCTTACCAACAGGTGCTTCGTCAATTTGTTTACCTCATATTATTATATTAAAGAAAAATAAGGGACGATAATAAAAATAATTCTTAGGAGTTATGCTTCTTGAAACCATTTTTATTATCGCCCTGCCAATTACCGCTGTGTACACTATTGTAAATTTAATCAGTTTTTCAACAGTTTTATTTACCTTGACCTGTTCGTTTATTTATTTGTGTGGGTCAAATCTTGTAATTGAAATTTGACCCTCTTCTTGTAGACAGATTGATTTGAAATTTGGTACACACCCTCAGTTCTTGTGACAATACAATTAAATGAACTCTGTTTTATTGTAAATCCAAGGTGGCCGTCGCTACAAAATGGCGGTTTACAATTTTTGTCAAAACTACCTTAGGGTGGGTATCAAATGAAAGGGCTTGACTAGTACAATACAGTTCACTATGAAAAATTAAAATCGAAGATGGTCGCCGCTACTAAATGGTGTTGGTTTACACATTTTGTCAACCACTACCACTATATGGGTATCAAACGAAAGGGCTGGACTAATAGAGTACAGATGAGAAGTACTATGTATTGAAATCAAAAACTTAAAAGTTGAAAATAAAAAAAATAGTAAAAAAGCTTTGAATTTAAACGGTTTAATTGAAAATAATGTACTAAAAGCTAAAAATAATCTATACTAATATATAAAGCTGAAGAGTTTGTTTGTTTGTTTGTTTGTTTGTTTGTTTGTTTGTTTGTTTGTTTGTTTGAACACGCTAATCTCAGGAACCGCTGGTCCGATTTGAAAAATTCTTTCGGTGTTGGATAGTCCATTTATCGAGGAAGGCTATAGGGTATATATCATCACGCTACTACTAATAGGAGCGGAGCAACAATGAAGAATGTTTCAAAAACGGGGGAAATTTTCACGCTACGGGCAATATAAGGCGCAAACGAGGTTGCGTGGGTCGGCTAGTTAGATAAAAAAACAAAAGTTTTTTTACATATTTTTTATATTAGTTGACTATGGCAAAGCCTAAAGGAAGGGTAATATTTTTGGCAGTCTAGGTATATTTCCAGCGTGCCTAAACTACTAACCTATTTTAATGAATAAGGTGTTAATAGATTCGTAATTATAGTCGGGGTGACACAGGCTATATAAATTTAATCAGAAGTTTTACGTAGTCGTTTTATAACATTTTAAACTTTTTTTTATAATTTATTTACTTAACTCATGAGTACGATTGATTAATGGCAGGTATATGAGTCATCGTCATCATCATCAGCCTATTGCAGTCCAGGACATAGGACTCTCCCATTACACGCCACTTTGACCAAATGATTGCTCAAAATAATAACAGTTATGAGATTTTTTTTTTTTTTTTTTTTTTTATGTTTGACCCTGCCAAAATGACTCTACTCTGCCTGATGGAAAGCATGAGTAGAATCCAAGAGTGGTGGTCACCATACTGCGAATGCAGACAATGCAACAATGCAGCATGGTGACCCACACCATGGCGGGCTAGTGATGCTTCTGCATCATTGGGCCTCCGGTCTCGCACTCACCAACGAAACACGACAGCATGATCGCTGTCATTTTACGTTGATATTCTGTGCGAGGGTAGTACCGCCTCGGTCGAGCCGGCCCGTTCGTGCTGAAATCAGCGTGGCTCTACTACAGAATGAAATAATAGAAGAAGAATATAATAAAATGCAAACATAAATATAAGTAAATTTATTGTCAAAATTGTAACTTATAAAGAGGATAACAATAGAAAGTAAACAGGTAAAACAAAAAATTACATTCCATAAATAACAAACGATATTAACCTACAACAGTCAGGTACATTCGTGGAAACAAATTAACAATTACTTATAATAAATAATCGAAAAGTTAACATCCAATTTCGTAGAGATCTGAGGTTTTAACTTCTCCCATTTATTCAAATATGTTTATCAACAGTCACACGTACACTTTATTACTACATATTTCAGTAAAAAATTCGAAAATTGGTCAATTGAACCCACGAAAAGTAATAAATTTATACTTAAAAATATTACTCCAGTGTTAATTCCGATTAAAACGTTTTAAAATATCCAAACATATAGGTGTATCTATTACCTTCTATGGGTTGTTGGTATGTGCCTTTTAGTTCTAATATATCATTTTTATTTAGCTATTCGTAATCCTATATTGATAATTAACTCAGCCCAAAGCCACCAATCAAATCAAACTATCGACCTCGAGAGTCCGCAAAGACCGTGCCAATTAACATTTAAGGATTGTGAATACCTCAGCATGCGCTTTTTTTAATCTTATCAATATCTTGAAGAATGGTCTGAGATTAATTTAATTATACATTTGAAGCAGATTATGCTAATATCTCTTCCAAATATACCTTACCTATATTTTTAACCAACTTCCAAAAAGGAGGAGGTTCTGAATTCAACTGTATCTTTTTATGTTTGTTACCTCAGAACTTTCGACTGGGTGAACCGATTTTGATGATTTTTTTTATTTGAAAGTTGATCCAGTCCTTGAAGTCGGTTTATTTTTCAACATAGAATAACCTTACATCCAAACATTTTCAGGCATTAATACTGTTAGTGGTGAAAATGAGAGGCTTCATGAGGAGATACAGGTGCTGTCTTGTGGACCACTGCGTTGAATCCGTTGTGCTTGTCAGCGGTGTAGTCTACAGTGCGGAGGGAACCATCAGGTTCCACCACTGTGTACTGACCTGCAAAGTAAATGGCATCTTTTGAGATTCAAAAATTTGTACCGGGTTTTGCAGTATTCGTCATATTAAAGAAAGTTAACAAAATAAAATCTTCTCTGGCCATAAAAGAACGATGACTATCTTATCTAATTCAAATAATATTCGTTATGTGCACCTACAGCAGAAGAATAAATAAAAAATTGTCTGACATAAGGGATTTGATTAATAAATATTTAAATAAATATCTTCGGACATCTAACACACAAGGCCATCTAGTCCCAAACTAAGCAGAGCTTGTATTATGGGTACTAGACAACTGATACAAATACATATATACTTTTTTTTTGTAAATACATACATTTTATACATAGAAAACACCCAAACTCCGAAACAAATATTTGTAGATCATACAAACATTTGGTCCGACCCGGAAATCGAACCCGAGACCTCATGATCAATTTGTACCGGGTTTTGCTACTCATCATATTAAAGAAATTAATTAACAAAATGAAATCTTCTCTGGTCATAAAATAACAATGACTATCTTATCTAATTCATAAATAAAATAATATTAGTTATGTGCACCTACAGCAGAAGAATAAATAAAAAATTGTCTGACATAATGGATTTGATTCCATTTCCAATTGGTTTATTTAAAATTTTAACATGAATTTAACATATGAAATCCCAAATACTGCAATACTGCTTTGTTAAAAAAAATATTAAGGATAATAAACATTGCGTTTTAGTACTTGTTTTTAAATATTTTTTGAGGAATCACCGAATCAATCACGTGTATAGCCTGAAATAATATTTAAGGTATTATTTACCTTTGACAACATCACCATCGCGGGACTCATGATGCGTCTTGATGTCACCACTGTGGAAGTCGTTTACGCCATATTTAAACTCATACTTTGGGTACGCCTGAAAAAAAGATTTAAAATTGATTACAACGATACTCATTTACAAGCCAATGGTTTTAAATAAGAACTGAAAAGAAGAAAATTAAAAGAAATTAAATTAAACAGCTTTTTAAAAACTAGCTTTCACCGGAATGCCTCAAGACAAATCAAACAAGTCCAAACTCTATGATGTTGCGACGTTTCCTCACAGAGTTCCTACACCTTCTAGCTCAAACATCAGATCAACTCCATGTCATTATAATATTGTATTGTCACGATGTATATATCTTTGCAAAGTTTCAGCGAAATCGGTTGAAGACATCTGCTTGAAAATTGAGTTGCAAGATTCCACCCGAATATACATGCATACATAGCAAGTTAATAAAAAGCTTGTAAGAAGTATAATCAGTCCTTGTGTCACTAAACCTGTATTTGTTTTCAATTTATCGAGGGGTTTATACAACATTCAAAGGAAAAAACACAGTAATATTATAAAGGCAGAAATCGGTAACTTTTTCTCGCTCAAAAGTCTTACATTTGGTATCGACATAGTCATATCGAAATAAGTGTTGCGGCTTCGCTTCACTATGAATGCGGGAGCACTGGGAACATTCACCGGTCGCCGACCGAATCGACAGCTTCACTTGTCGTCACGGGTCGTGTGCGCGATACACATTACTTACTGTATTTTAACCTTTAATACAACAGTCATAATTCCATAAGTGTCATTATTTCCACCTCTGAACCAGCTATCGAAACAATCAATAAGCAAGGAATTAAAATATATTTTCTATTCTACTATTCGAGTAACGCCATGGGGCGCAGCTACTTTATTTAAAAAAATAATAAATTATTGGAAAGTGTCATTTAAATAATATTCGAATTGGTATATCAATGTTGCGGTGCATCGACGCCGTAGTGAAAACGTTTGCCTACCATTACCATGTGTTCTTACGTAACTGTTGTCACGTGAATTTTTGGTGTAAGTTATAAGCCTATTTGCGACTTAGAAATATATTAAATAGTCGATTTAATTTGCATTAATATTAAGGCTATTTATAAGGGCTACTTGTTTAAACATTTCGTTTTTTCTTGTTCACAATTTGTTAACGATGTGACTCGTTAGATACTAATATATTTTTTATCTTTTTAATCTATCATTCCTTTTTTAAAACAATTTAGACTGAAAACTAAGAAACCTAATCCACAATGTTTCTATTTCATTCATTATAACATGGAAAAAGACTAGACTGGGATAAATGTTACGACAACACACTAAAAAATCTTTTCATTAACAACAGCCAAACATAAAAAATGGCAAGATTTTAGTAACTACAGATTAGTGAGACAAAAATAACTTAACACTGTTGCTCCATTAAAATAAACGAGTAACCGTATCTATACAAATCTAATCTAAATCTAATAAATCTTTTTGTCATATTAAAATAAACTCTTATAAATAATTGCATATGTATGATTCCACGATGCATGTACCAAAATATTTTTTTTTAATTTTTGTCTATCTGTCTGTCTGTTTGTTCCGGGTAATCTCTGGAACGGCTGGTCCGATTTTGACGGGACTTGCGCTGGCAGGTAGCTGATGATACAGGGAGTAAAATAGGCTACTTTTTTTTAGACTATCTTTGTTCCGCGGCGTGACACGCGGTACAACAATAAACCCGGGTAACACCGCGGGGTTCAGTTAGTTCGTAATACAACAGTATCTCATCACTTGGAGAGAATACACTTGCGCGCGCGCAAAGTACTCATCACAACGAGCGGAACGTGGCACAGGAAACGATATCTTGTTTGAGTTCCTGTTTATATAGTGTTGACGTAAACTTACGACCAATTGTCAGTTTTTACTTCATCGTCATGATTTTATGAATTAGCTTTCAAGCAAATTAACTATTGTTATTAAAAGGAAACTTTGCGTAGGAAGTCGTAAATTATATTGTTTACTTTGATGAAAAGTTTTTCTATATGGCCACACTTATAATAATAAAGGTTATATGTCCAACTAGCTGAAACCTGCGGTATTACCCGCGACTATTGTTGAACTTTTACAACCGCGGGTAACACCGCGGGGCAAAGCTAGTCTAAAAAAGGGTAGCCTAAGTTACTCCTTATTACATCAGCTATCTGCCAGTGAAAGTCCCGTCAAAATCAGTCCAGCCGTACCAGAGATTAGCCGGAACAAACACACACAGACAGACCGACAGATGGACAAAAATTGTAAAAAATGTTTTTTGGTAATAAATTAAAGACACTTTAATATTATGTAATTTTTGTGTTATATTATTTGTATAGATTGTATAAATAGATTTATAACGAAATGTTTAAATTTTTCTTAAAGCAAAAAATATTCATAATCAGGTGTTTCTATTGAAATATACGCTAACAATAGTATAACAGCTTTAGCATTTCAATCGAGAATCAACTCGCGCACGATGGGTTCCGTACCATTATGTAACTAACAATAACAAGCAAAAAAAAACTTTTTTTGTATGGGAGCCCCCCTTGAATTTTTATTTTGAAATAATTGTTTATTTTTAAAGTATTTTCTACTTACTAAACATTGTGTGAATGTTTCAAGCGTGTAAAAAAAATATATTCCGTTTTTAAATAAAAAAATATATTTTATTGTTTGTTGTTAAAGCGGCAACAGAAATACATCAAATTTCAACTGTCTAACTATCACGGTTCATGAGATACAGCCTGGTGACATACAGACGGACAGCGAAGTCTTAGTAATAGGGTCCCGTTTTATACCTTGGGTACGGAATCTTAAAAACAGGTATCAACAAATGAACTGCAACTATCACACTATAATCCTTCTTACCTAAAGCAAAGCCAGCTAAATAATCACTAAGTTAGGTCAAACTTAAGTTTCCATTGACATATATTGTGTTTATTTTGAAGTAATTGTAAACATTTGTAATAATTCAAAACCTAGGAATGCCCTTATAAAGCCGATAGTATGAGGTAATGAAAAATAATAAAAGACGTGGTTACGAATGAAGAATATGAGGTTACTACGGGAGTAAACAATGCAGGACAACACAGCATTGCAAAGAGAAGGAAATCATAACAACCCAACCCAAAGTTTAAGAAAATTTAACAAAAAAAAACGACTTCAAGACCAGGACCAAATTGAATTGGGAGCACACGGGAGGCACCAGCTTTCAAATAAACAAAGAAACATCAAAATGCTTTCACCTTATTGAAAGTTCTGAGGTAAGCATGACAAATACAATCAAATTGAGAACCTCTTCCTTCTTTGAAGTCGGTTAAAAATACTATTTAATACTCCCACACCAGAAGCTTATTTGGGTTAAAGTAAAAGTGTACATAATAAATTAAAATGTATAATTTTGTATTAATATGACATCATGACTACCCACGCTATTGTGTTTTCCCATTCCCACAGAGTTACACAATATAAAAATTTCTTTAACTATAAATTAGGTATCATTCAAAACATAAAAGGCTTTTACAATTTAAAATTTCATTTATATAGTAGGCCAGGTTTAAGCCGCGTCTCTGCCCGCATGTATGTTGGTTATCGTGACAAAAAATAGCCTATATATATCACCAAGGTCCAATCTGTTGCTAAACCGAAATCCATCCAAATCAGTTGAGCGGTTTAGCAATGAAAGCCTAACAAACAGACAGATAGTTACTTTCGTATTTATAATATTAGTAAGCAAAGTAGTTTTTATTATTACCCTACTTAAAAAAAAGGAGGAGGTTTCAGAATTCGACCGTATATACATTTTTTTATGTGTGTTCGTGGATAACTTCGTCGTTTATGAACCGATTTCGAAGTTTTTTTTTTTAATGGAAAGCAAATATCCCAACGTTGGTACCATGGTAAGGACACTAAGATCTGATGATTCAGTTTTATTTATGTTAAATTTTTACTTGTTTTTGCTTTTTTTATTCAGTAGTAACTGGCTAGACAATAAGTGGCGTGATAATATTTCATTTACCTTCAATCCAAATAAAAAATATATTGCACAAATAACTCATCTCCAAATATATTATTATTCGTAACTATTTAACATCATTATTTTAAAGTTCGTCTCGACCTGTAAAAATCAACCAAAACACAAACTAATAAAATTAACAATAGTTATACTTACATAATAATCAACGTGTTCATCATCCGAGATATGATGATGATGATGATTATAGCCTGACTTAGAGTCTGCGTGGAGGATCGTCGCAGCCGCCTCTAAATCACTCGGAGCCACCCTGACTGGCCGAGCATACTGCACCAGGCGTCCATGAGTACACGCCACTACAGCCAAAACTACTATCACCAACTAGAAGAGATTAGAAAAGTATTAACAAATAAACGGTGTTAAATACCACTGTTGAGTCTTTTACGAAACTTTGACAGTGAAGAAAATAATAAATAAATAAATATTTTCGGACATCTAACACACAATGCCATCTAGTACCAAACTAAGCAGAGCACAAGCAATTATGGTATGACATTTGATATACATACATATGTAAATAATATAAATACATACATATTATTCATAGATAACACCTAAACCCTGAAACAAATATTTCGTCCTAACCGGGAATCGAACCCGACACCTCAAGCGCACCATTCACATACGCTACAACTGCGCATCCGAAGTAGTAAAATAATTGGGACACAATTCAAATGCCTATAAGAAAATATGCATTACGTTACTAGGAATAAGGAATAGGCTGAAAGTCTAATGAGCTTCTATTACCCATACTCTCTAAAATGTATAAAGCATAGATTTTTGTAACAGGTTTTGCTCTGCTCTTGGATTACCCTTAAGAGCGCATCGTTGTAATTCTGTTGTGACTTTATAGTAACTGAATGACCTGACAAAAGTGAATCTTGACCAGATCGTTTTTTTTTCCATAAGAAACATAGCATACGTTTTTGAACCGTTTGGGGTAGAGACGCTAAGTTCATGGGGTCCGAATGCTCGCGCTATGTTTAAACAACTAGTAAAGCAACTGTATGACGGCTTTTTTCTTGCACTGAGAATTAGCATTGCCATTTAACGTGGTAATGCTGCCAGTCTTTTGGGAACGCTACCAGTAGGTGAAGATGTAGATTTTTTGACGCTTGTATGTAAATATTGTTACTGTTCTTTTTAATTAAAGTTATGTACATAGGTTTCTATATTATATAACATAAAATGACTGTGTATTTCATTAATATTCATTTCTATTAAATATAAAAATTCCATTTTTTTTAATTTCTTTGATATCGCGACAACTCACTTATTTTCATCAGTGACTTCGGTAAGGATAAGAGCGAGCATCGCCACGGTTATAAATGTTTCATATCAATAAAAATTCTTAAAACCATCATTGTAAATTATCAATTTTTTTCTTTAAAATTAATAACATTAAATTATGAGGTCGTTTTATTGCAACTGTCTTATCTATAGCTCAGTGCATGCACTCATATGTCAAGCTTCAATAACCACAATCATATTAACATTTCGTGTTGTATAAAATTATCTTCACTAGTAATTAAACATCGTACATAATGTCTGCATTACATTTACAATTATGAAAACATTTACCCCCTTAACGTTTTTTAACTTTGAATAACGTTTGTGTTGTTTTTAACTTTAATTTACAGGCTTTAACATGTATTAAAACGTTTATTAATAATTCAATTGGTTGTGCTTTAAACGCTTATATCAGCTTTACTTTTCTTTAACCCACGATGTAAACAGTTCTTAAAAGTTTATTTTAACCATACTTCTTAATCGAATCTTATATTGAGATCAGATTGTCTGACATTCCGCCCGCGTGTATTACGATTATTCTTTGCTAGCCTATGTCCTTCTTAAAGATTTAAAGAATATCCATTATGAATTTCATCCAAATCGATTCAGCGGTTTACCCATGAAAGCGTAAAAGACAGACAGATAGAGTTACTTTCAAATTTATAAAATTTGTATGGAAGTATAGATGCAGTATGAAAAATTACATTAAAATTTGGTGATGATGTAGTAGAGATTCAAAGATATGATCAGAAAAGGGTTAATAAACTTTTTATTGTCTCCTAGTTATCACCGTGAATTTCAGTCCATACAACTCGTTTGAACGAGTCCACCCGATTACGCCGGGCAACCAGAAACTAGAAGAACAGAAACTGAGAGAAGCATTTAACTAAAACTTAAACATTGATAAGAAAAGAGTATACCAAATTAAAAAAGTAAATATTTTTTGATTAAATGACTTCCGTCGCGAAATATTTTCTACCGATTTCGTTAGGCAAAATTTCGTGACGGAAGTCATTTAATAGAAAATTCGGTAGAAAACATTTCGTGACGGAAGGAATTTGATAGAAAATATTTTCTTTTTTAATTTGCCAATTATTTAAATGCCTACATCATAATGTATTATCATAATCATTGTCGACAGTTCCTGTAGACACATAATTAACCTTATGTTTCGTTATTTTTCTTCATAATTAACATCACAACACAGACAGTCTAATTGCACGGTATGTTCAATTGCTATATCCGCCATTTCATACGCCAAACGAAAAAAAAACTTTAAAAGAAAGAAAATGATGAATGATAAAAAATAATGATGAAAATTTTAGTACCAGTAACGGAAAAACACAAAACGAATGCTGTTAAGTGAGTAAGCTAGTATGAAACAACTACGAGTATTATGTAAAGTTTAATAAGTTTAAAAAAGTAGGCAGTACGTAAGTTTGTTTTAGTATTCTTAAAACATCTACTATTTCAATTTAAGATACACAAATTTTATTTAAATTTATATATCGTTGTTTCACCTCTTACGTAAGTTTAATTTTAAATATTGTTAGAATAATCATGAAATAAATTTTAAATAAAACTATTAGGTCAAAAACAAAATCTAAAATAAAAAAAACTCATTTGTATCTAATTACATTTTGTTTAATAACAGGAAATGGTTAATAAAATCTCTCACACGTTATATAAGAACTGAAATATGTAATAAGCAGTTAGTTTTTCTAATTTCAAAGCATTTTTTTAATGCTAAGACAATGGTATCCATAGCAAATGAATGTATAGAAATGTATCTTAACAAACAATGCTCGTTTGTACCGGTATATTCTCACACACACTTTCAGTATTCCATTGATGATTACGCGAAATGTTTTTGCGTAATTTCGTCGTCTAACCTGTAAATACTACTTTTGTTTTCACTTGTAACTCCAAGTTTTACGACCTCAAGTAGGTACTTTATGACCTAACATTACGCAAATACTGTCTCTAGATGCTTATTTGCGTCTATATTTATACACGTCACTGATACGGAAACACAAACTTCCAAAAAATATATTTGTACATTTTTATTTTTTTTACTTTTATAATATTAATAAACATTTTGTAATAACCGTTAAAATCAAAATAAGTGTCTTGATTAGTACCACCAGTTATATATTTTGAAGAAGTAAGTCAACCTTAGTTTTGGCTGTTTAATAATTTAATTTTCATTCTGTTAACGCCTGCCTTATGCTTGTGCGTTTGTTGTGAGAAATGCTACTTGGTAAATTTATCAAATATTTTCCTTGAACCTTTAAACACTATCACTAATATTATTACAACATTTTAAAGATTGATTTCAAAGCCTTTTTTCTCCGTTACAAGCAGGAAGTTGTAAAGATTATATATCTTGTACGTAATCTTAGACATCTTTCGGACGATAAGATTACACTGTAATACTAGACATCGAGCAGGTAACTAAAAGTTTCATATGCATTTACGATTAGAATTAGTTTGTACAATATTTACCTAAAGGAAATCTTAAAGTCCCAAAATCCTCGGCTAGCATTTAATTATTGTTTGTGTACTTTTTAAAACCGAGTTTTCTACCTATGTTTAGTAACATTTTATTTAGTAGTAAGAAAGCATTCTCGACTTTTATTGTTCTAAGCGTGATGTTAGCTATTCTATCTTAGGCACACTAGTAAAACACACATTTCAAAAAACCCTTAAATATTAGTTAGATAATTTCGGAGTTCATCGTGACTAACACACACACGCGTGACATGAGCTTTTTTTATATTCGTTCTTTAAAATTTCTTGTAAAGAAACGTATCTCACCTTTAAAGCCATTTTCGTTCCACTCGAAATGAACTCACTTTATTAATCAGAATTAAACAACGACCAACAATAAGTAAGTAGAAATAAGAAAGTTATGATACACTTGTTTCGAGTGCTGAGTATCGAATGTAGCAGTAGAAATTGTACTGTGGATTTATATGTTGATGTCTAGGGAGGTGGGCAGCTCCGTGCTGGGGGCTAACATTAACTCTTTTAATATTTCATTGAACTTATTATTGTTCCTTCAGTACATATTTACTTAAAATATTTTTTGAAGTCACAGATTCTTTAAAAAAAAAAAGATTTAGAATCAATACATAGATATATTCTGAGATAATATGTGCGGTCTTTTACACATATGTATGTATGTAATTACGAAAATAAACTTTATCGATAGTATTCAAATATGTTGATAAGCATTTTCGATCACACTTAACTTATTTTTATATCTCATTTTATGTTTCTTCCTGAGATGATATCTAAAGGTACAGAAGAAAGATACATTCTTATTGTGGACATATTTTCATAATTTAAGTAACTTTAAATTTAAAAGTATTTAATTAGAATAAAATTAAAAGTAAATCTATTAAAGGCGACAACACACTTGAAACACGTCAGTTACTGTTATCGCATTCTTATTTGAACCCTAAATCATAATAAAGTATCCAGACAAATAAATGTACACTTAAGCCTTAAGTTTAAGGGAGTATTACAACTTGCTATGGGTTGATTTAAAGATCTCCGCCATGTTTAATACTAAACTAAACATGTAAGATACAGATCACATTTTAGTAACGCTTATTAAGTACGGGATAATGATAGGTTCATGCTACATACTGTTGCGTCAGTTTGCGTATGAGGATGAGTTGTTAGAATACTTCCGATTAAAGTAAACTCTTTTTAAGAATATAATGGATGCATTCAATATTAGATAATGGAAATTCGCACGGAGTCAAGATTATCCTTGCCTTACGTGATTAATACCTTCCTTCACGATTTTAAATGTATTTTAAATGTATAAATTAATACTATTCAGCTATCTTGTATTTTTTCAGGACAATTTATCTAAGCATGCATATTTGTTTTAAATTATGTTGTTTTGACATATATACGATTGTCTTTTACTTAATTATTTCATGTCCCTTTTATCCTTAATGTACCTTTTAATGAGTTAAAGTATTTGACTTTGTGAGGTTGTAGAGGTAATCTCTGGATCTACTGAACTGTTTTAGAAAATTAGTTGTGAGTGACATAGGCATATATTTATCCGAAAAATAATTAAGTTGATAAGCAACATACATTAAGTATTACATACATTACGTAAGTTGATCCGCGGCGCGGGTAAAAGATAGTCTCGTATAATATTTTATTTATTTATTTATCTTAATTACATACATAAAACAAAACAATACAAAAATAGCTTACAAAAGAATACTTATATTTTAAAATATAATCCTATAATATGTGTGTGTTTATTTTCATGTAGTCTATTCAAGTACCAAAGTATACATGACGACTTTTAATATCCAAATATTTAAGGAAGGCAAGAGTCCAATGACGTCACGTTATTTTACTATTAGTTTTATTTTACATAATATAACCATAAATACCATACATTTGATTTGCATAGCTACCTACCCAATCTTCGATACCTTTAAATCACTAAGAGACCCTACAACGTTTTCTACTTCGGTTGGTTGCCTAAGAAAATAACGGTTAAGTTTTACATATTTTCTGACAATATATCATTATCATGTGAGAATAGTTACATAAGGCGTTGCTCTATTGCTAGTCCACTTTCCTTGTTTCACCTAATAATGTGACAATTGAAGCAGTGTATTGGCGTCTTGATTGTTATATGTGTACATAATAAGACTACAGGTGATGTAAATCAATTTGTATTACATTGTAATGATAAATTGAAGTTTGTTATGACATCTATAATTTCAAAACTGTTGCAACTGCAGCCACAAATCATACAAGCAATGACTAGAAGTTGACGGTGTATTACGCATCATAGTTAACTTTTTAAAGTAACTAAGGAGTAGAAGAAGTTATATTAGTAATTTCTAATATCACTAAAGTATTTTTTCATAAGGTCCGTTGGTCGTTCTTGTACCATATGTAAATAGAAAAACACTAGTCATTTGCCGATCAACGTATTATTTTTTCAGTTTCTATCTACTCAAGCGAATAAATTTCATTAAAAAACATAATTTAAAAAAAATTAAACCATTATTTAAGTTAAAAATACTTAAAACTTCGATTAAAAGTGTTATAACGTGAATATTTTCTTCTATCTTTCATCTAAAAATTACCTTAATATAAATAGCTATTATAATTTTAACACAACTATAATGGCCCAATGTATTACAATACTTAAAATACAGAATCTTATACTGGACTGGGACTGGACAATTTAAGGTATTTTATATAAGTTTTGAATTTTGAAATAACTTTTTATAATGGTCTCAACATATCTAGGGTATCTTTTGGCAAAACGACTGTTGAGCTGTAAACTTGTACAAAATAACAGAACAGAACAAATGAAGAACAACAAAAAACTATGTAGATAGATAAATAAATTACAAAAAGACGTTACGTATTACGAATTGGTTTGTAGCAAAAACATGCCCTACCTAATTACTGAGTGTAATATATTACGATATTGATTATGCTTGAGTTATACAACTTTAGCGTTCAGTATCAAATGCAAGTTACAATTACAATGTTACAATTATGTTTTGTAATATTAAGTCTATAGTACTTTCTATAATATTATTGCAAATGTCAAGGTAATTAATTGATCATGCTTTCAAAAACCATAACCCGATTACTTGAAAACGTTTGATAAAATTTATATAGGCTATTTCACCCGGGTCATTATTTCGAACCTATTGACATCTCGTTCATTGCAATTGATTCAGTGGCTTAGACGCTACGGTGAACATACAAACATACATAGATTGCCAAAACTCTTACCCCTCCTGAAGGTTTCGTCGCAGTCGGGTAAAGCGAGCGCATGTGGGAGAGCTATACTTCGACACAAAATAAACTCGCCCATCTAACAGACACGATACATACATACATACATAATGTCACGCTTATTTCCTAGAGGGGTAGGCAGAAACAATTGATCTCCACCTCTTTTCCTTCGTCCACTTTCAACAATCACGGCATTCAAACTCAAATGTATGTATATAAGACTATAATAAACTAGTTGTTGCCCACGGCTCCGCCCACGTTTATGTCGGTAATCGCGGCAGATATTAGCCTATGTATTATTCTGATGTATAAGCTATATTACTGTAAAGTTTCATCCAAATCCGTTCAGTAGTTTTTGCGTGAAAGATTAACAAACATCCATTCATCCATCCATAGTTTCAAACTTTCACGTTTATAATATTAGAAGAATGTAAAAAAAACTTATAAAATTAAAGTACATACTTTACAATTTCAGTATTTTTTTAATACGTTCATGTAAAAATGTATAAGCATTCTATCTCTATATGTCTGTACTGTGCACAATATAATTTTGTATTACTTTCTGTAAGTAATTAACACTACCGGTAGTCGCACAGCGGACGAAATTCGACCGTAATTCTATTTAAATTAAATTTGTTTTTGTTTTTGCATTATTAAAAAAATATAATAATAAAAAGCGACCAAGTGCGAGTCGGACTCGACCAAGAAGGATTCCGCAGCAGCAAGTAACATAATATAATTTTTATTTTATGTTTATAAATCTTAAACTATCAAGCAATCAATTGAATGAAAGTTTACGTATGTATCACGTATGAAAAAAAAATATTTACGTTCAAAACGTTCAAACCAATTTTCGGTGGAAGTTTGCAAAGTAATGTACATCATATATATTTTTTAGTTTTATCATTCTCTTATTTTAGAAGTTACAGAGATGACACACACATATTACCACTTTGGAAGTGTCTCTCGCATACTATTCAATTTAGAAAAAAATGAAATTAGAAACCTCAACAATATTTTTTAAGACCTATCCATAGATGTATGGGTCTGATGAATAAAACATTTTTGAGTTTCAGTTCTAAGTATGGGGACCCCCAAAATTTATTGCTTTTTTTCTATTTTTGTGTGAAAGTCTTAATGCGGTTTACAAAATACATCTACTTACCAAGTTTCAACATTATAGTTCTTATAGTTTCGGAAAAAGTGGCTGTGACATATGGACGGACAGACAGACATGTCGAATCTATAAGGGTTTCGTTTTTTGCCCTTGGCACGGAAGCCTAATAGATTAATAATTTTACTTAGAAAGAAAAGACGAAAAAATTTAGTTTATCAAGCGAAGGACGATAGGTTAGATTAAATTTTATGAAGTGCAAAAAACAGCTAACAATACGGTTCCCTACAAGATGGTTCGACTACCTGATAAAGGTCGCGGAAGACCTTAGGAGGTGAAAAACCTTAGTCTAGCAGTGGAAGTTTTTCGGCTGAGCTGATGATGATGAAGTAATAGCTCCAAATGTCAGGTACGTATGCCTGTAACTTCAATCGAAAGCCAAGACGTCTTCTTTACTCTACCTATTGGTTCCTCTTGTTATAATCCTTAGCATTAATCTTCAGCTTCACATTGCATTAATCCTTTTTGTCTCATCAGTATTGTCCATGTTTCCTTTACATATAGGAAAATAGGGAGACTGTTGCTTACACGAGTTGTAGCACACTTCAGAATACTTTAAGTATACTCAATTTTTACACTACTATTTACATGAATTTTATAACATTTAAAGATAGTATATTTTATAGTGATATACAAAGAACAAACTTATGACACTGTTTGTGGTCTGATATTCTAATTATTATCTGATAAACATTTTATATCACAATCAAAACATATTAAAATAAAAACTAGGGATAGAAAATCAGGTAAATATATCTGGTATTACATGATTTATTTATTAGGTAACAGGACTATCAGATGAAGTGTATTCTTACTATAATGAGATAGATTCAATCAGAAAGATGCTACCGCACACAGAAAACCGGTAGATATTCAACAATTATTTCGTTGCTTTTGGCGAAGTGAGTGTCAAGAGATTACCAGAGCTCATACCGCCTAAATTCTAGGAACTGGCGGCAATTCACTTGTGAGGCTGACTTGCAGGAATCCATGAGCAAGGTAGTCACTCACTCTCAGGTGACCCCTATACAACAAGGAGAAGTTTAGAAACTAAAACCCGACTACGTAAAAACTTCAAATAAACATTTATATGTAACTTATTTTACCCGAACCACTATTACGAATCTATTGACACCTTTAGGCGCTACGGTGGAACATAATTCAAACATACATAGACGGTCCAAATTATAACCCTTCCTTTTAGCTTTGCCGTAGTTGGGTAAAAAGAATCGAGATGAATGAACTTTGTAGAACTTTTACTCTTTGCTACTTAGTGTCTGGTGTCTATCACAAGGTATACAATTCTATTGTCTATATCATATACTGGCATTACTTTATGTCATTTCTCTTTGTAAGAATTTTGTAAAGCTATTTATTTTATTCTTTGAGTGATTTTACTATGTTGAAGAAGGTACCGTATTTCTTATAATTTATATGAAGTAGTTCACAGCACCCTATATTGTTATTCTTGTTGCATGAACGTTGCAGTCCGGATGCAAAACGTATGGTAACATGTGAGGAATAGAATACTTTCGCTATCGATAAATTGTGTCGTTTAAAACATAAAGAAGCTGATGAACATGTATATTAGCATAAGTTTGCATACAGAATAACAAACTGTTCTCTAGGAACATTCAACTTTGTTAAGAATGTAGGCGGTGACAAACCTTTAAGGGGAAACAACATACTAATTCTAGAATATCATCTATAACATCCGAGCAAGATATTATCAAGTTACATGATGAATGATTTCTCAATGTTCACGTTTTCAATATAATAAATATTTATTACTAGTTGTTGCCCGCGGCTGCGCCCGCGTATATACGCGGTCGGTTATCGCAGCAAATAGTGTTATTCTGTTGTATAAGCTATGTTACTGTTAAGTTTAGTCCAAATCCGTTCAGTAGCTTTTGCATGAAAGAGTAACAAACATCCATCCATCCATCCATACTTACAAACTTTCGCGTTTATAATATTAGTAGGTGGACCTACTAAGTATGCTAGTAGTTTCAGTAATATTTTGATATTTATACTATATCTATAGATAGCAGCACTAAACAGATAAATTTTACGATAAAATAGGTTTTTTTTTTTTTTATGTTTGACCCTGCCATAATGACTCTACTCTGCCTGATGGAAAGCATAAGCAGAATCCAAGAGTGATGGTCACCATACTGCGAACGCAGACAATGCAACAATGCAGCATGGTGACCCACACCATGGCGGGCTAGTGATGCTTTCGCATCATTGGGCCACCGGTCTCGCACTCACCAACGAAACACGACAGCATGATCGCTGTCATTTTACGTTGATTTTCTGTGCGAGGGTAGTACCGTCCCGGTCGAGCCGGCCCAACAGTGCTGAAATCAGCGTGGCTCTACTACCTTGTATACTATACTACCATGTAACTAATACATAACAAATTTTTACAACAACATAATAAAACCTATGGCACCGACAGGGCCCATGTATCTCTAAATATATTACAGAAACTATATGGAAAATAAAGTACTTTTTTGCCATTTTTCAAAGAGAAATATACATTAGCTTTGTAAGGTGTTGGAACTGCTTATCACACTAATAATTTAAAGGCGAAAGTTTGTGAGTGTGTATGTTTGTTACTCTTTCACACAAAAACTACTAAACGGATTTGGAAGAAACTTTACAGTATTCGTCAGAATAACACATAAGATACTATTTGCCGCGATAACCGACATACACGCGGGCGGAGCCGCGGGCAACAGCTTAAATATGTTAAATTAAATAGGTTAAAAATATTGACGTATAGTTCGAGCATCACTGTACTGCATATTTAAGACATTGTCGTGAAGATAAAAAAGCCTTCTTATTTTTTCTAAATATACTCTTCAGTAATATACAATGCTTTTTTTAATAGATACCTAATAATTTTTACAAGTAAAGCTGCACCTTTACAGCTATTAATTTAAATATTTCCTTTCAACGGTGACTGTGCTCATTTGTAGTAGTTTCGCGTTGCATCTGGATCGGATGGTTATTGCTAGTAAAACTATGGCATACAAACTCATGTTATATAACTTAAAGTAGGCCATGTAACTGTGAATAAATCAAACTAAACAGTTTTTTAGTATACGAGATACATATTTGAGCAAAGAAAGACCTTGCGCAAGTTATGGGTCCATAATGACTTGACTGCCTCGTTGGCGTATGCGACTCCTATTCTTGAGGTCTCGGGTTCGATTCCCGGGTCGGACCAAATGTTTGTACAATCTGCAAATATTTGTTTCGGAGTTTGGGTGTTTTCTATGTATAGTATGTATTTACAAAAAAAAAGTATTTATGTATTTATATCAGTAGTCGACTACCCATAGCGCAAGCTCTGCTTAGTTTGGGACTAAACGGCGTTGTGTCTAAGATTTAAAAAAAAGTGCTAAAAGAAGTAATTAAAAATCGAATTTTAGTTAACGACAATACAGTACAGTTAATTAAGGCAAATGTCTCTTTTTGGCTTACTTTACCACGCTCGCTGGCCAGTCGGTTCCTTATCTTTACAGTGATGTTGGCCTGGAGATTTTATTTTCTTTTTTTATGGAATAGGGGGCAAACGAGCCGACATATCTCCTGACGGTAAGCGAACCGCCGCCCATGGACGCCCGCAACACCAGAGGCGTCACAAGTGCGTTGCCGACCTTTGGGGGATGGGGAGAGAGAGGTGAAACACAGCGCAAGCGCTATTTCACACCAGTTTTCTATGATACTGTGGTATCACTCCGCTCGAGCCGGCCCATTCATGCCGAAGCGTGCCTCCCCACGGTAGTGGTCTTAGTCGGTTCTCACATCCACAGGAAGGTGGCCATGACGCTTCGTATTCTTATACCGTTACCACACGAACTGTTATATGTTATTCTTATTGTTCAAAGGCTCCTATACACAATCCTTCTGATATGTCGTGTGTGCAGAATAGAAATAGTTGTTGCTCGATGTGTAAATCTACGGGTACATCAATATTCTACGTGTGTAAATCAGGACATCATGTTATTTGTAATAATTGTCAGTATAATGGTAAGCAGTGACGATTTTCACGAATTTTTTTTACTATGTTACCTATCTTAAAGTTGAATAACTGTGACATAAATCTTATAATACCAATAAAATATTTGTTTCATTTTACGCAATTTCCTTCTTTGGGCATCTGTTATGAGTCTTTTTAGTAGTAAATACTTATCACAAAATATTAGTAATAGTATCCAAATAATTTATGTATGATGATGCAAATAACATAAATGTTGCAATGTAATTGCAATTTAGTGTTAAATACGTAATAAAAATATTATGCTTTCTTGAGCAGCAATGTTAAAGCTACACTTACATACACCACTCCTAAAGATGGAATATTACAACATAAATGATCATTTTTCAGATGTGTAAAATAGAATAATATACTCAAAATGTAAGTAATTGTAACAAACTCTATCGTATACATTTTTGCTTTTGTATACATGCATTTCCTTAACTAGGGGAGCAAGAGTGCCTCCTAAAAATATATGTTTTAGATTACTCTTACTGTAGGCGCTTTTAAACCGGAGCTACTTTTTTAAGTTCATTTCAACAATTGTTTCTTTTTAGCATTAAACGATAAAAACGATGACGGTGACTATGTTCCCGAAAAAGAATGTACTCCTAACAGTAAGGAAGAAATACTATACAGCTATTCTGGAAATAGTCGTAAGGATATGTCTAGTGGCGATCATTCCAGATGTGTTGAACGTAAGTAGAAGATTTATACGAAATATATCTTAATACTAGCTGAACCCCGCGGTGTTACCCGCGGTTATTGTTGTACCGCGAGTAACGCCGCGAGGCAAAGTTAGTCTAAAAAAAGTAGCCTAAGTTATTCCCCGGATCATCAGCTACCTACCAGTGAAAGTCCCGTCAAAATCCGTCCAGCCGTTCCAGAGATTACCCGGATCAAACAGACATACAGACATACAGACAGACAGACAGACAGACAGGCAGACCGACAGACAGACAGACAGACAAAAAAAATTTTAACTACGTTTTTGGTATATGTACCGTGTATACATACATATGCATTTAGTAAAAAGCGGTTATTTTAATATTACAAACAGACACTCCAATTTTATTTATTTGTATAGATATACAGCAATACTCACAAATATTAAAATTTATTTGTATAAAATCCTTTTATTATAATGTTCAAAATACATTGTTTTTATATTTCTTGCTTTTAAAATACGGCCTGTTTAAAAAGACATTTCTAATTTCAGCTCATAAGAATATTGCAATGAATAGAAGTGATTTATTGCCAGCGTCGAAAAATAAGGTTTGTGCAATCCCTTACTTAAACCTTATTTGCTTTTATTGTAGCTCCACAAGTGTATATCGTTAATTTTAGTTGTCTTTCCCTAAGAATCTAACAATCTCCATGACAAATTTCATTAAAATCTGTTCAACCGTTTAACCACAATAGCCAGACAGAGTTACTTTCACATTTAAAATATTAATGAGAATTCTCATACTATACATATGACATATTCAAAACTTACTTTCAGAGATGTTCAAAATGTGAACCTGAGACAAGGGTGATATACAAAAACGAGAAATTTCACGACGACTGTTCAAATATAGCTTGGGATCACGTCTGCCCTATGTATAAAACTACAGAGGAACCGAACTATGAAACTATTGCCAGGTGATTAAAAATCAATATGTATATACCTACATGCGTTATCAGTTTGTTCTCTTGTGTTCATTCGTTTACATAGTGTACTTTTCCTTACGTGTTACTTTGTAAGTAAACACCCTTATATAGAAAAACATGTTATTATTTGTGAATCGTTTCAGACCTGTCGTGTGCCCCATAGCAAGCTGTGGTAAAATAGTGACAATCGATTCATTTGCTCAACATTTCAACTTTGACCATTCAAAAATACCAAAAGTGATATTAAATAAAAGTTCAAAACAAGGAATTTTAATAAACTGTTCAGCGTTGTCTGAAGAAACGAAATGTTTTGCTACGTTTGTGATTACACACGGAAAGAGGTTATATGATTTATTTATTTTTATTTTCTAGAATTTCTTCAGTTTATCGTTAAAATTTGTTTTCTATTCTAGTATGTATAATGCTACTGAATGCTTTTCTTTTATTCAAATCTGTTTTAGAACCCCAATGTAATGGGAATAATTGAACAATGACTTAATAGGTTACTTAAATCTATTAACCCTAGATGGTTTGAATTTTGCAAGTCAAAGTTATGAAATAATGCATGTTTTTTATAAAAGAACTATTTCATTTTAGATCAAGTCACACAGCTTTACGTCGTATAACATCACATACTAATATTCATAATTTCAATAAGGAGAGCGAACTTCTGTTGTTGATGGTTGTTAAAATGGAGACCACGCCTACAAAATTTTGTATTCGAAAATGTATTTCAAGAAATACTGCTAACAGAAGTTACGCACTAATCGATGACATTCCAAAAGGAAATATGCAGGTAGTATAAAAATCAAAAAAATAATCATAGTACACAGGTCATTAAATTATAGATAACCCAAACAGCTAATCACCTTTCACCATTAGCATCATTTCAGCTGAGAAACGTCCAGTACTGGATCCTTACATGGTTAATTTTGCCTAAAATATAGAGAATTCACCTCATGCTCTTCAGAATTACGCAGGCTTATAAGGACAATTATTATTTACACCAAGCTGTTTACACCACCACAGCCTCATTCAATATCAGTTTTTAATTACTTTTTATCAAGATAATAGTACTTTAGAATTTAAATATTAAATAAGCTCAATTATTTGCAGGATCAATCATCTATTAGCAAAAGTCAATCTGAAAATAAAATTCGTGTTAGTAAAAATATCAATAAAGACGACAATGAAGTCATATTATTGTGGTTGTGCAAACTTAAGGATAAAACTACAATTTACACGGTAAGTAATTAAGAAAAAGTAACCAACTTCCTTTTTTAAGTACAGGCAACTCTGGAAGAGTATTGTAGATATTTCCACTACAGAATTGTTGTCTTTTAATTGTATTCTTGTTCTTTTAAAATTCTACCCGATACACTTCGTTTTGTCAAAGCTATTGGCCTGTCGCAGTCCAATAGAAAAAATAAATAAGTGTCTTTTTTACTACTTTCCTCACAACTTTACGTTTTTCCTCTCCATAAGAGCATCACTAGGCTGCCATGGTGTGGGTTACCATGCCGCATTGTTGCACTGTCTGCATTAGCAATTAGTATAGTGACCACCACTCTTGGATTCTGCTTATGCTTTCTTTTAAGGAGAATATAAACACTTTGGCAGGCATATGCATAAAAAATAAATAAGAACCTTACTTGTGTCTTAACAAAAATATAAAAAAACTAATGACACCAATTCTGGGTGGAACGATTCTCGGGTTCGAGTTATAAGATCTGTATTCGATAGAATATCAAAAAATATTGACATTCGTAATAGAGGCTAGTGGTGAATGCAAGTACTTACGAGACAAATATTCATTATTAGTTAAACTTCACTAAATAAATTTTACTGTTTTTAAAACTTTTACAAGACTTGAAGATTTTTAAAAAGTCCACATCGCCATAGCTTAAATTTATACGATTATTTTCTTGATCCATGCTAACTTAAAAACGTAATTTATGTCCGGTAATTCAAGGATATTAGGAAAGAATAAGGATTCTTAAATAAAAATATACGTCAAGTTATAATACCTGGAATTACATTAAAGTGCAATGTTTACCTATTCAACTTATATTTTTAGATAAAAGTATCGAGAGAAGACAACCACCTGGGCTATAGTTACAATGGCGATGCTGTCCATATAAGAAATGAACAAGATCCCATTTCTATTTACAACAGTTCAGAATGCCTCTCATTACGGGGAACAGCTATCAAGAAATTAGTTACGCCCGAAAAGGAACTTAAAGTCATAATTAGTACAATGTCATGAATATTAAATGAAATGAAATCAATTTTAAATATTTTATTAATCTTTAATTACTGAAAATATACAACTAAAATTGTTCACAGTACTTGTCCGCTTCAAAGTTATTTACTACATCACGAATTTTTCTCTCCTTATCGAAGTATACGTGAACTTTGTCTTTTCCACATTTCTCTGGACCTTTTATTTCATTCTGATAGTAAATTTCAAAATCGGGTCCCGTTTTATCGCCCTTATAACGATCAATGCTCTCTTTCCCTTTAGAAAGAGAATTCAATGAGTTCATAATACCAGCTGAAAAGTCAGACTTTGGACTAAGTAGATCATTTATCTTTGGGGCAACGTAATCTTTAGAAAAATCTGTTTCTGCAGTTGTTGAATCAACTATTTTAAGGCTCTTTAGTTCCACTCTGAAAGCAAAAAAGTATTATTAAAAATAAGTTAAATATAAGCCTCAAAAAATAAATAGTAGATAAGCTAATAATTATTATTAGCCAATCGCATTCCACTGCTAAACTTAGGCCTCTGCAATTACACGCCACTTGGTTGAATTTTTGACTTCTCGCATTCTGCTTCTGCCAGTCATTTTACGCATCACCATTCTACATGGCCTGTGGACGGCCTACGCAGGCGCAGTCACCACTCAGAATTTTATTTTAACGTTTACCCCAACGGTTATCGGTTCTGCAGCTAGTATGGCCAGCCCCTTGCTTCTTCAGTCAATAATAAATAGACTCCAAGGATCATAAAAGTATTTTTGAACAAAATTTTAACAAGCAATAGTTAGAGGACAGCTAATGCACATCATCATCCCTGCTGGAAATAGGCATACCATTAGATTTGCCACAAGAAGTGGTACGAGACATTGAGAGAAGAGATTAATGAAATAAAAAACCTGTAAATACTGGCAGAGTTTGAAGAAAAGTGCAAGCTTACCCGTAGCTAGCATCGTCAGCAAAATACTTTACTTGGATAGGATTACCGTCCTTATCCATGTAAGAATATCTACCAATAATAGTTCCGTTCGGGAAACGCTTCTCTTCGTTTACTTCATCTACGGCTCGTTCAGGTTTACCGGTAGGATAAGCTGCTGTAGTTTAAAATGCACATTATTTAATTCCACGACTATTCACATGTTGGCCTAGTAGTTAGTGACACTGACTACTTGGTCCTTAACCTCATACTGTCTCTGAAGGTGTAGTATCTCTAAAGTTGCCAATTTATCATAAAAAAAATATTTTTGTTATTTGAAACATACTGTGTACTTGGCAGTAAATCTTCAATTACGATCTTCAACCCTTCAAGAGAGCGTACTTAAAGGGCCGGCAATGGACATGTGATGCCTCTGACGTCGCGGGTGTCCATAGGCGGCGGTAATCGCTTATCATCAGGCAATCCGGTCGCTCGTTTGCCCCCTATCCCATAAAAAGATAATGCCCGTAGTACCAAAACCAGATAATTTCCTACACTTGAGTTGTTGTTGTGTACCCTCAAATACGCTGACAACTTGTTCAACCTTAAATTTCAGTTCGTCCTCAATGTTGTGGAGTTCCAATACCAGCCGCTTTATGGGAAAACTGTTATTCAGGTAAAACCTATTGCCGACCATAATAATATTGAGAATAATAAAAACTAGGAAAAGAAGACTCATAATTCCTACTTACAAGCTACAGCTATTATACCAGATACTAGTAAACATCGAATCATGGCTTTAGTACATTTGTAAGGACCCATTTCTCTCCTCTTCAATAAAAATATACACAGAGTAATAATAACACAATAACTGACTTTTATAAAGTCAAAATTGTCATTCTTGAAAAATAATACAAAGTATCTATGAAGTAAAATTTTATAGAACTAAGGTATTACAAAAGAGGTACTAAAATAAATTATTTAAAAATATTTATTTATATTGAAGCAAAATAATGACGACGATATTCATCGAATGATTCTTAACTTTAGGGCTCAAGACAGAAAATGGTCATTAAAAAAATGGCAGTCATAAGGACTGCCAATAGAAGTGAAAACTTATAATTATAATGTGATTTGTATAACAAAAATAAAACCGTCTTCAAGGTTTTACTCGATTTCTCTTGGATGACATCATCAGATCTTAGTGTCCTTATCATGGTACCACCGTTGGAATATCTTCTTTCCATTAAAAAAGGAATCATAAAAATCGGTTCATAAACGACGAAGTTTTTCGCGAACACACATAAAAAAAAAGAAAAGAAAAATATATATACGGTCGAATTGAGATACCTCCTACTTTATTTGAAGTCGGTTAAAAATTAAAAATTTCATATTGTTTAAATTTAATGTTTAAACTAAAATTATCAACATCAAACATTAGCATGTACGTGACGCGAACTTATAAGGTTTTCCTCTACCAAAGAGTTCTACTCAACGCGGCCAAAGAAGTTTTGCGACGTCAGCTTGTCGGTGACTCGGTGACGCGGTGATGCGAACTCATAAGATTTTCCACAACCAAAAAGTGCTCAACGCGGCCAAAGAAGTTTTGCGACGTCAGTTTGTCGGTGACTCGGTGACGCGGTGATGCGAACTCATAAGATTTTCCACTACCAAAAAGTACTCAACGTGGCCAAAGAAGTTTTGCGACGTCAGCTTGTCGGTGACTCGGTGTCGCAGTGATGCGAACTCATAAGATTTTCCACTACCAAAAAGTGCTCAACGCGGGTAAAGAAGTTTTCAGTTCAAAATTATAGATTGACTGTTACTTATTCGATGGAGCTAAAATTTTAAAAAGGAGAAATCTAACTAAGAATGGAGTAACGAACATGATATGATAAGTAAACCGTTGAATATAAAATACTCGTATTATATGATACTAGCTGACTCGGAGAACTTCGTACCGCCATCGTTTTTAAACGGTTTTATTTACTTGCTCCGTTTGTTTGTTTATTTATTTATTTCTTCGGGTCAAATCTTGTAGTTGCAAGATGGCCGCCGCTACAAAATAGTGCTTTACACATTTTGTCACTACCACTATATCGGTATCCAATGAAAGGGCTTGACTAGTAGAATACAGATGACAATGAGAGTACTTCTCATTGTCATCTGCATGCATGTCTGTATGTAAAACTTAAAACTTGAAAAAAAATATATATAAAAATCAAACAGAGTTGACTGGATGGAAACACAGGCCCAACGATTTATTCTTTTGTTTGATCAATGCCTTAGATTGATGAGGGAATGACTGGAACCTTGGACCTACCAAATCATTTTTTAGTACATTGTTTTTAAATAAAACCGTTAAAATTAAAAAAAAAATTATATATGTATATAGATTTTGAATAACCTTGAACACAGTTACAGAAAAACAATAAATAAAAATGTTGGTTCATTTATTTTATAATCCATTCTAACAACAATCTGCTAGTTGTACACATTTCTTATTAAAAAGTCTAAATAAATTAAATACCACTATTACGTTAATGTTGATAAATACATTATTTGCAAATTATAATTCACTAAGTAAATAAATATAATAATGTTAGTTCTATGAAAGTTAAATGATAATAAATAAATGCTTTAAATGAGGAATCATATGTCGCTTACCTAAAGGAATGTCATCTAAAACTTTTCCAGTATTCAGAAATCGAATTATGTAACTTTACAAAATTTTGTTTCTTTTCGTACTTATTTTCCTGTACTCACGTGTTTATAAATAAGGTAACAAATCTGTCTGACAGTAAGTCGTTACCTCATTTTAACAACTACTTCCAATTTTTTTCTCTATATTTAATTATTATGATTAATAAATGGGTTCTTTTCTGGAGATATGAAAGATTGAACAACATTTGCTAATGCTGATACGAAATTATTTGTACTAAGAGTTTGGTTTTTGTTAGGTTTTTTAGGTGGCCGTGTCCATGTTATAGATGGGTCCACGTGTTCAGTAGTGGCGTAGAAAGGCTTCGGAGAAGGCAGGCCAGTCGTGATGCTGTCTGAGTATACCCTAAAATAAAATAAAAAAGTATCTTATTATCATAACATTAAACTCTTAAGTCTTAACCTTGCAACAGGGAAAATAACATCTTAGTGAAATTAGTTACCTTTATTGTCTTTCAAAACGATAACTTTGTATGAAAAATGTACTAAATACAAACTTGTGACGTCACTGTTTTAGACTACTCAACTGAGCAATATATTTAAATGTTTGTTTGATTAATATTTTTAACGGTAATGAAAAGCTGTAATAATTATATGTTTTTGAGATGTTTTGTTATATTCGTTTTATAGAAGGAGACATCGGTATTTATAGTATATAATTAGATACCCTATTAACTCAATTTCGTGAAGAATAGCGATCATTGTGCGATAGCTGTGTGTTTTTATCAGATGTTAAAATTTCTGTACTACAATTTTGCACGTATTTAACAGATCAGGCAATATACTATCTTCTTGCTAATACATAGAAAATGGTTCTTGATTTCTATTTGTCTCTTTTCGTAAAAAAAATATTAATTGTTTATGGTAAATAAAATATGCAAATATAAAACACAAGTGAGGTTTAACTTGAAATTTAGTTATCACTTATATAATAAAAAATACTACCATTAGTATATTTTTTAATATAGTAACAGGTAAACTTTTATATGAAACAGTGATAATACCTTAAATTGAAGTTAATGATCACATAAACTTCACAATACATGTACCCAGTTAGTACGGTTTAGTTGTAATGGAATATTCATGTTGCCATGAATTTATAACTTGAAAGACTCGTTAAAAATACTAAAACCTTTATGGTGTCGTATTTTTACGATAAAGATACGTACGTATTTAATGAGTACGCAAGAAAAGACTACATTGATACTCTTAGATTGTATTATCATCATCATCAACGCAGCAACAAGACGTATACTGCTTAGCATGCCTCCTCCCATGGTTCCCCACAGCAACCGGTACTGTGCTGCTAGCATCTTACGACTCCCTGCGACTTTCACCACCTTGATTAGCTTATTAATACACCAGCTTTTGCTTGCGGCTCTGCCTGCGTATATGTCGGTTATCGCGGTAAAGAGTAGCCTGTGTATTTCTTCAATAATCAAAGCATCTCCATATCAAACTCCGTAACAAACAACCAAGCCATACATTTTTATTGAGATGTAGAGTTTGTGAAGATAGGGTTGTTAGAGTTAGGGCGTGAAGATTCAGAACTTGGCTCTACATGAGATCTGCCTTCTGCCTGATCTTTCTCAGGGTAAGCGATACGCAGTCATCTTGGCAATATTTTACATGATTTGTATGTTTAATTAGTCTATTACTGACATCATATCCTGGTGTATTGGGAACCAAAGTTATCAGGGTTCAAAAACAGAACGAAACACTTCGAAAAAAGGTAGGGTAGTGCTCTTGCGCATCGCTTGGTTCGTCTTGGCAGGGTCACGATCGGGCCCCCAGATTAAAGCCCGATAAAGATTTCGATGATAAGAATATTAAAATGCAATAGCAAGTACATCATAAGTCAACCACGAAACATATAGAATGATAAAATGCTTTTACCTGTATCCTCCTTCATCAGCGATATATCTGTATTTGCGAGGAATGCCCGAAGGGTCCACATATCCATAGTTGCCCGTTACAGTTCCATTAGGGTGTCGTTGTTCTGAACGATATTGATTGTTGCCAGTTGCTGGATCTGATACGTCGTACCCAAACTCATATACATTTGGATTTCCTGTAATTATTCTATAATTAAATTCATGACTTACAATATTTTTGATAGTCTTGTTCAGACTTACATATCTATAGAAATAAATAAAATTGGGGTATCTGTTTGTAATATATATATAAATATGTATACTACACGGTACATATAAAAATAACGTTCTTTTACAATTTTTGTCCATCTATTTGTCTATCGATCTGTCCTCTCTGTCTGTCTGTTTGTTCCGGCTTATTTGTGGAGCGGTTGGACTGATTTTGACGGGACTTGATAGATAGCTGATGTAATAAGGAGTAACTTAAGCTTTTCTAGACTTGCTTTACCTCACGGTGTTATCCGTGGTTGTACTCGCGGTTATTGTTGTAAAGGTACAACAATAACCGCGAGTAATACTACGCTACTCAGCTATTAAATATTAAATATTGAGTCTAGGTCACATAGTCCCCAAGTAGCCAGAGATTAGAGAATATTTTCCACCTCATCAATAAAAATGTCACCCGATTCGTGATAATTTTACCAAACTCACCGCCAATATTACTGTGGTAGTAACTAGGAATATTTTCTGCTAGGGTCAGCCTCTTTTGTCGTGGTGCTGCCTGTAGGATCGTCAACCACGACACTGCCACAAATATCTATAAAATATAATAAATATACAAATAAATAAAATTGGAGTGTCTGTTTGTAATATTAAAATAACCGCTTTTTACTAAATGCATATGTATGTATACACGGTACATATACCAAAAATGTAGTTAAAAAATGTTTTGTCTGTCTGTCTGTCTGTTTGTTCCGGGTAATCTCTGGAACGGCTGGACGGATTTTGATGGGATTTTCACTGACAGGTAGCTGATGATCCGGGGAGTAACTTAGGCTACTTTTTTTAGACTAACTTTGTCCCGCGGCGTTACTCGCGGTACAACAATAGCCGCGGGTAACACCGCGGGGTTCAGCTAGTTAAACATAACACTTATAGATCTTATGGAATAGGACTTTCTGCATTGATCCATCTTGAGATACTAAGTAAAAGTTAAGTACTACTAGATTCTAATAAACACAATAAAACCAAGTTATTTTTGTCACAGGACAAATCAGAACAAATCAACAAACCCGATCATTTACACACTTCAGTTCATTTTTATTTAGTTTATGTTTAGTGGTATATTTTAGAGTTTTATCTAATTGCAAAAAAACTGTGTTCTTATAAGTCAAACGTTTGTATAACTTTGTCTGTTAAAGAAACAGTCCAAGGAATTTCTGATTTATGATTTAAGTTAGAACACCGATTAGTTTATCTATATAAGTCTTACTGAGTTATGTTTCCTATTAGTCAAAATTCTAAGCGGTACGCATATTATGTTTGTAATTTATCATTTATAATATTTTGTTAATGAGTCTTGGTTTTAATAGTTAATAGTGTTTTTTATCATAATTATTTAGATCTACTGATATGTAATTGTCTAAAAGCTTTAAAAAAATCCACAATCAATATTGATTTTAGTGGAGACGGTATATTTTGATGTGGATGGAAAGTAAGAATATTAGTTGAGTCTATGGTAAATATAGAAACTATCACAATCCCTACTATTATAAATGTGGATGTAAGTTTGTTTGTTACGCTTTCACGCGAAAACTACTTAACAGATAATCATGACAGTTTGTGCACATATTCTTGGAGGTATTAGAAGTAATATAGTATACTTTTTATTAAATGCGAGCGAAACCGCGGCCGAAAGCTATTAGAAGATAATGTTTTCGAGGTACAACTATGTGACAGTGCAAATACATGCCTTCATATCGGGGAGAGACAGGGCACCTAGCCAAACAGGTTCTATTTCCTTAATAACTTGTTGCAAAAAGACGTACACAGTTTTATGAACTCGAAAAAACGTATAAAATTTTAAAAAATCTACTTATTGCATCAAGATTCAGTTTGAACACCGCCACTTCATGGTATCTTGAAAAAACATGTGAATTAGTTTAACTTCAAACAATGACACCTAAGCGTGAAACAATTTAAACTCGTGTACTATCTACCGATTGAGTTATTTTTTAAATAATGTTTTCTAATTAATATAAGAATTAACTCAAACATTTAATTTTAAGAAACAGTCCTGATACTAAACACTAAACGTCTGTAAAATACTTGCAGACGTAAGTTTCTAAAGTATTATTTGTGTTATAAATAAATGAAACAATCTTTAAACTATAAAATGTTTAACTAACCTTCAAAAACATTTCTATGTTCCTTAGAAACGGACTTCAAACAATATTGACACACCGGCAGGAACATGTATCCACTTGCAGACTTCGTCCACATGAATGAACATATATATTCACTTCTCCTTTAAGTTGTTAGTGAAAAACAGCTACGTATTTCACTTGTAAGCTTTTGTGGGTGAAGGCAATTTCACCCGTATCCGTATCATGATGTCATAGCACCATGATAGGATGACTTATTACCTTAAACGCGATGAAAGTCAGTCACACTAAATCAGTGGACAGTTTATTGAGATTTGTATAAGGAAGCTACTTAAATGGATATATTAGGTTAGTTTGATTTCCAAATTGAAATTTATTAAAATTATATTTGCGTGATTTATCAACCCAAAATTCAGAATTAGATTTAATTGACTTGCGGATGTCTTAAAGGCTGAGTTGAACGTCTTACTAAATGCAATCGCGCCAAATCTTTTGGGTTGATTTATAGGTTCGATTTTGGATATGTTTTTTTTATGTTTCCATACCTCTTAATTATATCTGTACACGTACGACGGCTCACTCTGAGAAACACAAATAGAAGTGTTTAGCCTGACTATAATATTCGACTTTATTATTATTAACGACTTTATTATGTGTATACCTGAGTATGACAGACGCTAAAGCTTTTCCATGTAGATGTAATCACATGTTTTAAAAGTAAACTTCTCATCTTACCTATCTACATAGGTATCAGTTAGTTTTATTACTATCCATAAGTTGACCTTACTTTAATGACACTTAACCAATCCAATAAGGAACACGAGCCAACTTGTGCTAACTGACATCAAACAGATAGACCTACAAGTATAAACTATTAATCTATTTGTACTAAAATTTAATTTTACGTACACGTCTTCATTGCTAACCAAACATTTATACTTATTTATATCGACACATAACCATAAAAACAATTTACTCATATATAAACATTTTAAATGCCAGCATCAGGTATAAATAGCCGTTAAATTCCTATATAGATATCGTTATAGTAAATATACTAAAAGTGACAGCACTGTTTACGTTTTTATGGCATTTCAATTTAGTTTTGATTCACAAAAAGAGGCCTGTAGGGTTTTAAAGTGAGGCCATAAAATTACTCTTAAGGAAATCATCACCTTCATTGGCCATCACCCACACAGGACAGTACTTCTTTGGCAACCATTGCACTAAAAAAGTTTCTTTTTGAATCCCGCTTTTCTTTGCTGATAAATAAGATTAGTTCTATTAAAAAGGTTTTGCACGGTTAGGTATATGAAAACTCTTGAAGAATTAAATGAAATAAATATTGAAGAGGCATTTATATGTGAACCTCATGCCTGCGCAACTATAGACTTCTGCTGCACTGGTAGCGGTTTAAAAACAGTATTTATTTAGCATTTAGTCGAAGCGTCACTTTGAGAATAAAATCAGGACCTGTGAGCAAATCCGCAAATGATATTATTGGTGAAGACCTGTTTATTATGAATGATATTTGCTAATAAGATAGTAGTCAACGACATGAATAACAAGTACAGTGTAATTTAATTAAAAGGCTGTTATTGACTGCCTCGGTGGCGCAGTGGTAGTGTGTGCGACTGCTGCTCTTGAGGTCACGGGTTCGATTCCCGGGTCGGACCAAATGTTTGAATGATATGCAAATACTTGTTTCGGAGTTTGGGTGTTTTCTATCTATAATCTGTGTGTATTTAAAACAATAAAGTGTTTATGTATTTATATCAGTTGTCTAGTACCCATAATACAAGCTCTGTTAGTTTGGGACTAAAATTCATTAATTAACTTGACTTCATTATATTAAAAATGATGATAACAGCCCTCCTAGCCAAGTTTATATTCTACAAAACGTAAATGGTTACAGAACGAAATCATTTACGTTAAGTTACGTGGTCAAATCAAAATATTAATCAATAATACAAGATAATGGATGCGTTAAAGATTGTAAAAAAATATCGACGCAGAGCACTTGTCTTGGCTAACGGGGCCGCGGGGCAGGATTTTAGGTACGTTTATTTTTAAGTAAGTTTTTAAAGTCTCAGTCTTCATTAAATAAGTTTATGTAATAATTGAAAATATAAAATTCAACGTTCAATATTCATTATGTTAGGTTTCTCACAATTCATTACTTAATTTTTTGTACTTCTGTGAGTTTATAATAAAATATAAACTGTATGTTTTTCCTCCACAAGATCATTTGTTAATCAAAAATTTGTTGTATCCATTAAAAAAAGATAAATTAAGTTATAACTCATGAATTGATGGCACGCCTTAATAAAGTCATCAGTCAAAGGTTCTTGAACTTATAACATTTTGTAGAAGATGGCATTCTTAAAATCGTCAATTTTAATATCATGATTTATGGTGTGCAATATATGTAAATGTCTACATAAAGCCACGCTAGGATGCAAACTTATATGTAGACTAGCTGAACCTCGCGGTGTTACCCGCGGTTATTGTTGTACCGCGAGTAACACCGCGGGACAAAATTTAACTACATTTTTGACATATGTACCGTGTATACAGACATATGCATTTAGTAAAAAGCGGTTATTTTAATATTACAAACAGACACTCCACTTTTATTTATTAGTTTAGATATCTACTGCCTCGTTGGTCTCGCGGTTGGCGTGTGAAACTGCTGATCGTGAGGTCTCGGGTTCGATTCCCGGGTCGGAATAAATGTTTGTATGATCTACAAATATTGGTTTCGGAGTTTGGGTGTTTTCTATGTATAATATGTATGTATTTAAAAAAAAGTATATATGTATTTGTATCCGTTGTCTAGTACCCATAACACAAGCTCTGCTTAGTTTGGGACTAAATGCCGTTGTGTGATAGATGTCTGAAATGTTTATTTATTTATTCTTTTATATACGTAAACTAAGATTCAAAACATAACTGTTAAATATTAGTTCTATTAAAAAGGTTTTGCACGGTTAGGTATATGAAAACTCTTGACGAATTAAATGAAATAAATATTGAAGAGGCATTTATATGTGAATCTCATGCCTGCGCAACTATAGACTTCTGCTGCACTGGTAGCGGTTTAAAAACAGTATTTATTTAGCATTTAGTCGAAGCGTCACTTTGAGAATAAAATCAGGAGCTGTGAGCAAATCCGCAAATGATGTTATTGGTGAAGACCTGTTTATTATGAATGATATTTGCTAAGTAGTTTATAGGTATATTACCACTACCAAAAAATCTATGTTGCCTTCCTTACTTGTCAGAATGCTTAACAGAATGCTTTTGCGTCTTCTTTATACGACAAAGGTTTGCTCATGCGTGGAATAATGTTCTCATCAAATATTTTCATTAAAATATTTGCTTGACAAGCTTGATCAATTGCAGCGGTGAGCAGTCCGCATGATCAACATCTCGAAGACACCGAGTCCCTTGAGCCTCTGCAGTTACGAAGACATATCGCCTTTATGGCAGTCTTCTGTCGCATTTACCATGGATAGTGTACATTATAGATTTGCCAAGCGGTCCCACCTTCTCCCTTCCTCTACAGAACAGCACGGCTGACCTTGGAAGTAACCGCCTCAGACTGGTAGAAATACCATCTCGAACCAAAAGGTTCTGCTCTTCCTTCCGTGTGCCGAGCAGTCAACAACTGGAACTCACAACCCGCGTAGATGTTTCCCTCCGACTATGATCCCGGGTCTTCTTAAGCGGGGCGGGAAAAAGCGTCTCACGAGGCCACCATAGTGTGATTCGCCAAACTGCATTGTCTGCATCTGCAGTGAGTGTGGTGGCCCCAACTTTTGGATACCACTCAAACTTTTCATCAGGCTGAGTAGTTACTTTGAAGGCCTGGCCTTGAAATAAAAAAAAATAATTAGAGTATATGATCAGTCTACCAAAGTCGGTGAAGACGCAGTAGAAAATACAGTTGAATAGTATTTAGCATTGTCATACAGTATCACACATAGTTTATAACACACCGTCCATAGATCCATAGAAAAGTGACTATCCGAGAGTCTCCCCAAAATTTGTCGGTGCGGGGCTAGATTTTGTGGCCTCCGATACCAACGACTCTCGGTAAAAAGCTACTTTCTTAACACCAGCTTACTGTAAGGCTGTATCACTCCAGTTGAGAGAACCCATACATGTCTTAAAGTATTGCAATTTTACCATTTTTCCATTCATTAAGCCCTGGTTAAATGTTATAATTAGAAAGACTACCAGAGATACTAAGCTAGCCACAACCACATAACTTTCTGTGTTAAACACGTGACGTTTTTTCTTAAATATTAATTAAAATGAATATGGTGATAAGTCGTCATTCCTGTAGCCTTGAGATTAAATTTCAAATTTATTGGAACTTAAATTTGTAAATCAAAAAATATATCGTCTCACTATTAAAATAGTGTTAGCACTGTACTATAAATATATATGTAAACTACTGTCTTTGCTTTAATCTGTTCAGGAAAAATCTTGTTTCGTTTATTTGCTCTGTATGTTGAACCAGGCGCTGCGTTTATTTTCTTAATTATTTTTTAGAACTATTCTGGCAAAGACGTACTAGTGAAATATGGCAACATCGTCGATGCTGTATCATTTGTCTTTTGTGACGCTATACGAGTATAACCTATTTTGTATCATTTCTGTGCCTTTCATCTTTTGTGTAAAATAAATTTCAATTTCCCTATTAGTATACTATCTATATATTGGGCTCTACGGCCATACCAAGAATTGCCACAGAGGCACTGTTTAAATCATCTGAAAAGATGGAAAGGCCATAAGATCATATCTGCTAACCATTTTATATACCATCTCAAAATTTGAAATTATTTGCATAGCTTGAAATCATTTCTTTTACTACTAATACTAACCATACTGTTATCTATTAATTATTCTGACAATCTTATATACTAATATATACAGCTAAAGAGTTTGTTTGCTTGAACGCGTTAATCTAAGGAACTACTGGTCCGCTTTAACAGCCCATTTATCGAAGAAGTCTATAGGCTATCTGTTATCACGTTAAGTCTAATAGGGATCGAAACAAGTGGGTCTAAGTGGAATGAAAAAATTAAAATAATTACAGCAATTTTATTTACTAGCTTTAAAATGTATACATTTCAGTTTGGCAATAAACGAGTTTAGTAAAAAATCAAGAAATTGTGTTTATGAATTGAGATCATGGATAATTAAAGTAGATGGTTGTAAAGAATATCTGTCAGATTAATGACACGTAATACCACATATTTGACATATCAATTTAATCACACTAATCTTATAAAGGTGAAAGTTTATGAGTGTGTATATTTGTTACTTCTTCACGCAAAAACTACTGAACGGATTTGGATGAAACTTTACAGTAATATAGCTTATACATCAGAATAACACATAGGCTACTATTTGCCGCGATAATCGACATATACGCGGGCGGAGCCGCGGGCAACAGCGAGTCAGAAATAAATTAAACTCGTTATTTACTTTTAAGCAAGGATATTAAGCGACACAAATATAATATTTAAATACAATTAATTGTACTTCAGATGCTACATTTACAATGGCAAGTTATTCACTCGTGTGAACAAATATCCACAAACTATTAAACATTTTATATAAATCTATTTCTAATATCGTATATAAATATCGCTTTTCCTCTAACCCCAAAGAAAATAATATACTAGATTGATGTATTTACTTGCTTTACTTTTAATTTATTAGTGAATTTATGTGAGACATCATTTTGCGATTTTCGCTCAATCAAAACGCTGAATAATTCTAAATATTTAAATACATAAATACACAATAACCAGCAAAAAGGCAACCCACGGAACCCCTACGGTATAATTCTCCTAATACCGTTACGGTTGGTTAGGTAACACGTTCTAGGTTTTTTTATAGATGCTTTCCATGTACTTTCCCCTACATTGACATCTAAAAATTTAGACTTTTCCTTGTTAAAGTAATGATAATAATTATTTCTAGAGAGTAATGTGGCAATTTATAGTAAGATGTTCTAGTGCAGTCCGTAGGAGGCGACTGCAATCGGCGCGTGGGCATAGTGCGCAACCGGGGCCGTCGCGTAGTGAGCCACGGGTGCAGCATGTACGACTTGCTGTAAAAACAAATATATTTTTGGTTTATCTATCTATACAAATAAATAAAATTGGAGTCTCTGTTTGTAATATCAAAATAACCACTTTTTAATAAATGCATATTTATGTATACACGTTACATATACCAAAAATGTAGTTAAAAAATTTTTTGTCTGTCTGTCTGTTTGTTCCGGGTAATCTCTGGAACGGCTGGACCAATTTTGACGGGACTTTCACTGGCAGGTAGCTGATGATCCAGGGAGTAACTTAGGCTACTAGTTAGTAGTAGTACTTTTTTTAGACAACTTTGTCCCGCGGCGTTACTCGGGGTACAACAATAACCGCGGGTAACACCGCGGGGTTCAGCTAGTCTTCTATATATATAAAAATTTATTGCTGAATAATAATATATTTGTAGTATATTTTTGTAGATAAATTTTTGGCAAAAGGACCAGCGGTTATGTGGAATTTCTAACAGTTTGACAAATATCTAGGTTCAGGTACATTTCCTTATAAGTGCACGCGCCATTACTGTTTGCGCAATGGCGCCAGGGGCTCGCAATACTTAGTAAAGAAATCGTGTTTGTGAAATATACGAACTTGACTGGGTATTGACAACAATTGATACTACCATATAAACGAAAGAAATGTGTATTATAAAAACTATAAAGAGTATTAATAAAATTGTAATATGACAAAGGTTAAGTATCCGTATGGTTTTAGATTAAGAATACTTGAGTGTAACTACTTCGATTTATCAACTGGGTGTCGTACCAGGACTAAGCAGGACTACAGCACTACAAATAAAAAAAGTAAAAGCTAAAACCCAACTGCGACAAAAAACGACGTTTCTATGTAACGTGTGATTACGGCTTTTCAAACTTGTTTCATACTTTTTTAATGTTGTTTTGTCGTAGTTGGGTTTTAGTTTTTTCTTTTTTTATTAAAATGTTTTGTTGCCGTTTTTGTATTAATTTATTTGCAAGGTATATATTAAATACCGATAAATATCACAATTATTAAACAAATGCGGACAATGTCACGAGTACATATTAATAATATATATATTTTTACAATGTAAAAGTCCAATGATACCAAACACGGCATATTTATCTCAAATTTATTTTTTAACACAGTAAGTTATTTTGATTGCTAGAGGACGCCTCATTAGATTCAGTGACACGTCTAGCCTATAACCCGCGGACGATCAAGGCGCTTCTAACGATATCCCAGTTCTAATAAGTAGTTGAGGAGTTATGAAGGAACAGATGAACATACATACATAGCCTATCAAAGTCAAAACCCTCCTTTGTCTTTGCCGTAGTCGTGTAAAAATAGGAAAACTTGAAGCAAATCCTCTTTTTTTTTATTTTATTTTTTTACGTGTGGAAACCCACTCGGGCCGTCAGTTCGCCGGGGTTTGCGGCGGGGCGGTGTGTCCAAATCGAACCGACTAAAACCACACGGGGTGCCACTCTGCGCCTGAAACGGGAGGGATCCGGGAACTGCTGCTATTACCACATCCGGACCCCTCCCAGAAGCAAATCCTATACTAACCCATCTGGCCATTATTGGATAGTAGGCCAAAACCTCTATCAGGAACCTGCTAAAGACTGTTGATGGATGAAATCATTTAAAACTTTTTCAAATCATAATGGTTGACTCCTGTATATTGACCAAAAATTTATTAACGGTTCTTTTTTTCATTTTCATCATCAAATTGCAATTATTTCTGTTTCAATTGAAGAAATTATGGCTGTTTTGTACATTCCCATTTCAAATATGGAATAAGGTGAGCGAAGTTATTTTTTTTAATACACTAAACAATCAAAACCTGAACTTACCGGATGAACAGCGTGTCCTGACTTATGCACGACTGCGTTGAATCCAGTGTGATCATCAGCAGAATATGACACCGTTCTCGTAGATCCGTCTGGTTCTACTAGCGAGTAACTGCCTGTAGACATTAATCACATCGTTTTATAAAAATGTACCTGAGGTAAATCTATCTAATATATAAAATTCTCGTGTCACAGTTATCGTTGCCATACTCCTCCGAAACGGCTTGACTGATTCTCATGAAACTCTGTGAGCATATTGAGTAGGTCTGAGAATCGGCCAACATCTTTTTTTCATCCCCCTAAATGGTAAGGGTCACCCATCCTTAAAATTTTTTTATGGCAAAATGACGTTTGCCGGGGCAGCTAGTACTAATATACAAAGCTAAAGAGATTGTTTGTTAGTTTCAGGAACTTCTGGTTCAATTTGAAAAATTCTTTCAATAATAATAGCCCATTTATCGAGGAAGGCTATATCATCACGCTAAGACCTACATCGGCTAGTACTAATTAAATTTAGCACACAAGGAACCTAACTTCAAAACTATACGAAACAACAATATCAAAGTAACATTTAAAAACAAGTACGAAAATTTTGATAAGTTTAACCGTGGTGACTGGTAAGTTTAAACTTAAATTGTCACATTTAAAATTACCACTGACACATAAATAAAAAAAAAATATCCATCCTACAATACGTATATATAACACAACCACATAAATTTTCATTCTATTTAAATATTACTAATATTTTAGATATAGCTTAGAATGAAGTTTACCTTTGACTACGTCACCGTCGCGCTCTTCATGTTGAGATTTTACATCTCCAGTATGTGGATCTTTTACTCCGTAGTTGAACGCATACTTCGGATAAGACTGTAAAAATGTCGTTTGTTAGGCCATCTCGTAACATATTTTTAAAGTTCCGTAGTCAACAAGGAACTGTATCTGTCAGTGTATCTGCGGTTATTTAGAAACACTAGCTGTATTATGCATATAAACCATAATGTTAAAGCATTATTTCTATTGCTGAAAACGGCATTGAAATCAGTTGAGCAGCTTAAAAGACTAAGCGAACTGACAGCGGAGGCGACTTCATTTTATACTGTTAAAGAAGATTGTGATTAGTATGTTTACGAACTAATATCTACAAATAATTTGTACTGTATCGGTAATATAAAACCCGCTTAAAGAATTTGCAATATATTTTCCAAGATATTTTTACTCTCACACAAAGTAAACACACAGAACCCAAAAGACCAAGCAAAAAATATATCACAGGAACTACAAAATATATTTTGGTAATAAGACCGTATATTTGTTTTTTTAATTAAGACTTTACACTTATAATATAGAAACCTATGTACATAACCTTAATTAAAACAGAACAGTAACAATATTTACATACAAGCGTCAAAAATACTCCACATCTTCGCCTAGTGGTAGCGTTCCCAAAAGACTGGCAGCATTACCACGTTGAAAGGCAATGCTGATTCTCTGTTCTTTGGTAATTATTTACATATTTATGTTCAAATTTAGTTTTGTTACAAACTGGCCCAAATCAAAATTTACAATATAATACCTTCTAACAAGTAATTTTTGTAAATAAATATATACCTAATCTGAATCTCCGAAACGGCTTCAACAATTTTCATAAAATTTTGTATGCAGGGGGTTTCCGCGGCGGTAAATCGATCTAGTTAGGATTCATTTTTAGAAAATTTACCATAAAAACTAAATACATTCATCCAGGTACTACTGATTAATTACCAATATGTATTCATCAAAGGAAGGAGATAGTACAAGTTACAATAGTACAAGTACCTGTTATGTAACTATTCACGTGAAATGAGCATTCACGTAATAACTTGATCAGATCGAATACCAGTTCGGTTCATACCCATTTACTAATAATTCAATAAATTTCATTGGCGGTATCTTATACCTTTCTTGTCACTAGTTGCATTTCTGCAAATCAAAACCTACTCAATGTTATACGTAACAGGTATTAAGTAATAGCTACTTAATGTTCATGGATTGAGTATAAACTAAATTTTAGAATAGATTATCAAAAAGAGGAGAGAAATGAAGTGAGTTCAAGGAATGAAGGGTCACTAGAAGGTGTGTGACTACTGCTGGACTATTGTTACTCAATAGGGAAGTGAAATGCCGGTAGCCTCAAAATAGGGAGAAGTAACGAGTCTCGAGTCTGAGTAACCTTAATATCACTCCGGTCGAGCTGACTAGCACACATAGATGTCAATTTTGTATGATCTGTAAATATATTTTTCTATGTATAATGTATACATGTATGTATTTAAACATATCCATATATCTATACAATTGGAGTGTCTGTTTGTAATATTTAAAAAAACCCGGAACCAACAGACAGACAGACAAAAATTGTAATTTTTTTTTTTGATATATGTACCGTGTATACATACAAATGCGTTTAGTAAAAGCGGTTATTTTAATATTACAAACAGACACTCCAATTTTATTTGTTTGTATAGATTTAAATGCATTTATATCAGTTGTCTAGTACCCATAATACAAGTGATGTTTAGTTTGGGAGAAAATGGCGTTTTGTGCTAGATACTTAGTACCAAATCTCATAAAGTAGGAAATAAAATACTACTTACAACGGGTTCTGCCTGTATAATAGGTGCATGAGCTATAGGAGCATGCACTACCGGTGCAGCATGTAGAACAGGAGCCGCATGAGTAAATAACCCACCGTACTCAATTGGCACCGCCACAGTCATCGCTGTACCCACACATACTAAAGCTAGTAACGTCTGAAAAAAAAACAAGTAGTTTATAATAATAATAATGTTTATTTATCCAAAGGTTTGTTCACAAAATACTGTACATAATTTATCAGTAGATATAACTATTGAACAAAAAAGATATCTCTGGTCTCCACACTAGGATTCCCTGTGTCGTGGGGTCCAGCCCCAGTCCAGTCCCCTTCCGTAAGCTTTAAAGATTATAATAAAAACGGATGCATTTATGTAAATGCAACCAAATCCAAAGACGGATACAAAAAAAACAAAGCATAAATAGTAAAGAAAAATGCAGAGAAAATTGTAAATGTATATACAGAATAGAATAGTATGTGTGTATGTGTACATATGCGTGTGTGTGTTTGTGTGTGCGTTTCTGTGTATGATGTATATTATGTATGTAGGTCTGCATAGGTCTGAGTTCGTGTTCTTATACACTGTATATCAGTAAATGTGTACATGTATTTCGAAGCGACTGATGTTAAATACCAGTGTTTAGAAGGTTTTCAGTTTCGTTATCTAAACTAACTAATTGGTACATAGTTTTTTGACTCAACGTATTTATATACGTTGAGTCAAAAAACTATATACCAATTTTTAAAGAAATTATGGGATCTGAAATTTAACATAGTAAAAGTGAACTTCGATCGCCGCTGCGCGTGAAACTACTAGTTATATTAAATTCAATTTAGAAATATGTGAATGACATTTAACACCTGATGATGTAGATTAGTAGATTGTTTGACTAGTTTTTTTATTTTATTTTTAGTTATCTTAGTGTGATTCTTGACTACTTATCTTTAACTGACATTAATAAATTCGTTCATTGATAAACTAGTGACTTACGTTTCCTAAGTACTACTATTTAGTGGGTCTACGTTAGAATATCAGTTTGTAATAAATAGTATCTATATAGACACTTACGGTGTTCATTTAATAAATCGTATTATTTAAAAAAAATACCAAATTGTTATTTTAACCTAACCTACTAACCATTTTTCGGTCAACTTCTCCCAAGAAATGAGTGTCTTCTACACGCAAAAAGAAATGTTTGCGTTTACCAAAAGAAAATCTTATAAAGGACCACAAAATGTAATAACTTAATTACTTAATTTTTTTATTGTACACCATATTTTGGACTTGGAAAATAAATATTACTATTATTGTAATTATTTATTGTATTTTTTTTTGTTGATTTTAGAATCAATAATAACAAAAATTACAGAAAAAGTTCATTTGAGTTTATAAAGCCTAAATAAGTACTTCATGAAACTCGTAACTATCCTCGAAACTCGTAAAGGAAAATCTGAGTTAATTTTACATTACATCTAGATGTATAACAATTTTAAAGTATAATTTTAAGGAGCCCTTTATTAACTCACCCACATATTCGTGTCAGAGGTGCACGGGCAACACACAACTCAATTCTACGTGCGCCCTCACAATCGCCTTATAAATATAGGACCCCACTCTATACACCTGACTAGATGCACAGAAGGTGACAATCCATTCACATTAATACATGCCACAACACGATTGATAGAAGAGTGATAATTTGTCATTTTTTATGTGATAGTCTTTCTTAATTTAAGTTAGTAAGATTATCCCCCAGCTGCTTTCACCGGAATGTAAATAGGTACTAAATTAATCGAATCGTTTTATATTCGTGATTACGTAAAAGTACATTATTTAGCGATATTCTTCAAATTAAAAATAATTTAAATAGTTCTTTTGACTAGTTTAACGACTTAGGCAAAGTATTATAGGGTTTGATTTTAGCATTGTGTTAGTAAATACTAACAGAATAAAAAATTCAAAACTCTAGCGTTGGTGTCTTGAATTTTGATTTTGCAAAACTAGACTGCCCGGATGGTTGGTCAAATTGGAAATGGGGGATTGGGTTACGATAATACACTCACTTGGTGGAAAACAACGAAAAATTGTCGAACCTTGAATTGAATGAGCAGAATCCAAGAACAAGTGGTCACCATGCTCATTGCGAATGCAGACAATGCCACAATGCAACATGGTAACCCACATTATGGCAGCCTATTGAGATGCTTCTACATCATTGGGCCTCCGGTCTCGTGTTCTCCAACGAAACACTACAGCACGAATGCTGTCATTTTACAGTGGTCTTCTGGGAGTTGGTCTTAATATACATCGCGGCATCACTTAATTTTTCCATTTAGTATATGTAAATGAAATTAATTGTAGAAAGGTTATTTTCATAAGGCAGTATCAACGTAGAGAATATTGCGAAATGTGGTCCATATGTTGGCCGATTTATATCGGTCATAGCATAGTGTAAAATAACATTACGAAAGTGCTTAAGCCCTACATTCAATACACTGTTTTTCTACAGAACTATTGCTAACGGCTCCGCCTTCGTGGATTTAGGTTTGTGTGTGTGCTAATAAAATTTCGAATAGTCGTGATCCGCATCCATTCTAAATGTGACTTAATAAAGAAGATTTCTACTCCCACAGACAACGCATGTCAAAGGTTTCCTTATTTTTAACATTGTACATTTTTTTAAATTATTCTATACAAAATCAATTGAATCTCTCGTCTCTCTCGTCTCCTATGAAGCTGTTCTTATGAATGAATAATATTTATCTTTTGTTTATAATGCAACTAGTGATGCACGCAACTTCGTCCACCTCTCTTTTTATTGATGCTCGGCTCCTATAGGTCGTATCGTGATGCTATATAGTCTTCCTCGATGAATGATTGTGGTACTAGTATTTACTAGCTGTTACTCGCGTCTTTGCCCATATTGAATTTAACAAACAAAACCGGTCAAGTACTAGTCAGACTCACATGCTGAGGGTTCCATACAAACTTTAAGCGATGTAGGGATAAACTTATTTTTCCCTTTGGAAAACTGTAGTCGTCATACGCTAAAGTAGGTCATGGTAAGTGTAACAAGAGCATAAACAATTGTATTCGCAAGAAAAAGTAATTGTTAATGAACTACAAATTTACGGTTTTCGTATTTTGTCCCATAGTTGTGCTATATGACTGTACTACATACCAATTTTAACGATTCTAGTTAGACTAGAAGTACCCTATAATGGTTTTGATGCCCTTGCCAGTGTTAAAATATGCTAATAAAACCGAGCATAATAGACCGTGTCTTATGATTGCGTGGACTTAGAAGTTTGTTTTTTTGCATTGCTGTTAAGGACCAAAGCGTTGAGTATTTGATATTATATACCTCCACGCGTCCCTGACGAAAAGGTTATTGACCTTTTACAAACAGACAAACAGACGGACAAAGATGTGATCGTAGTGCAAGTCCCGTCAAAATGTGTTTAGTCGTTTAAGGAATTATTCGAAACAGATACCTACACGAACATTTCAAATATTGATTTTTAGATAAAGACAACGTTTACCTATATTTAAAGACACCAATTCTTTTATTTAAAAATATCGTTAATTTCTTACAAACAAGTTTGATTTCTCTATAATAAGATTGTAACATGATTGTATCTAATGTTGGTGACGCAGTTGGGTAACATTTCTATCACAAACAGAAACAAGTAATACATATTTAAAGCATAAAAATGCAAATAACTTTAAAAGAAAAATTATTCGTGAATTGAGTTGTTTCATTTAAATTCGCATTTTTTATTATTCTCTTCCGCCTAATTTGATTTGAAATTTCAACATGAAAATTCTCGTGAGCCATTCAGTACATTAGTCTGTCCAAACGATCGACTATAGTATTTTACACAAGTTCAAACACAATATAAATTGGTGTTTTAGTGTATTAGTAATAATATAGTTTAAAATAACACAGCCGGTAGCCTCATAGTATTACTAACACATAAGTTATGTAATTTGTACAAAAACATAGAAAGTGAAAATGCTTCCACAAAACTAAAACAGTACTTTCGAAACATCTCATTGAAAGTTTTTCTTTTATCAAGACAACTCACGCATTAGGAATATACGTTCTGTGTCTCGGCGGACTTCATAAACATGCATGAATAGGACATAAAGACCACCCAGACTCCGAACAACAATTTGAGGATTATTCCTACATCATATATTATTAAGTAAATGGAATTTATACATAGGAAATTGTATTAAGATATCAGCAGATTATTTATCACGTAGTTAGACATTCAATATCTCGTCGAGAATAAGATGTGATTAGTTTAATTAGATTAAATGCAAGATATCGATAGATTTTAGTATAAATAAGGAACTGTAAGTAAGTAAGAAAACAGACACCACCATGTAACAATTAGAGTATTATGGAGCCGCGGCTCCAGCACAATAAATATTGCTCCCAAAAATATATATCCGTTATAACTCTACATACAAAATAGTTCGCTATAAGAATCACACGAAATGTTATCCCATGTAGGATATGAACCTATAACACTTGGTGCAGTAAGAAACGGTGAGTCGGTTATTAGTACGCTAATCAATATCATCATCATCACCTGCCCATTGTTGTTCACTGAGACTGTGCAATCAATATAGTATTCTATTATATATCACTAAAAGTGTCAATTTCTGACAGCATTCTTCATTATTGATTACAATTGCCCGCGTCGTCAGTTTAAATGCCTACGAGAAAAATGTGACAATTACGAAAAATAAATTATATCAATAAATAAGATATGTGGCACTCGCAACTCTCGCACCAATTAAATACCCTATTAGCAGATAATAAAACAAACTATTCCGCCACACAGTATTTAGTGTTGAAAGTCGCTCTAGATTGCGTAGGTACTGTACCGGTACTTAGCAAAATGTAGTGCCTTCGAGACATGTGTGGCAACCTAAATTTGCTGTCACGCCGACATTTCCCAGGTGTAAGGATTAGGATATGATAGAAAATTACTTATTTACGCGTATATTAAAGTATAAGTTAAGTATTATGAAATGTAATATTACGTTACGATCAAAGGAGAAAAATATAGATACTGTCTTTCAACTGCAACAAAAATACACATTACATCAATCATCACCAACATGTATATTTTTCTAATAGTGTATATTAGAAAAATATACATTTTGATGAATATGATTCAACTATTATCTATCTATATATATCTATCTATCTAGTCTAATAAATTTAAGTAAGCAATCCATGTACGTATATATTACTAGCTGAACCCCGAATACCTGAATACCCGCGGTTTTACCCGCAGTTATCGTCGTACCGCGAGTAACGCCGCTGGACAAAGTTAGTCTAAAAAAAGTAGCCTTAGTTACTCCCTGGACCACCGACACCTGCCAGTGAAAGTGCACTTTGTGGGTTCTATCCACACATGAGACAACACTTTGTGTTATGCAGAAATTGTTATTCTGAATCTGCATCATCAAACAAGATTCTAAGGTTCGATGGTTAAAGTAGAAAGTTATTTGATTGCTCATCGTGAATATTAATAAACAACTTGTCGCAAGGGAAGCCAAGTCAATAAATTTATTTATTTCCCGTCGAATCGGTCCAGCCGTTTCAGAGATTACCCGGAACAAACAGACAGACAGACAGACAAAAAAAAATCAATTTTATTTTGGTACATGTATCGAGTATACATACATATGCATTTATTAAAAAGCGGTTATTTTAATATGCTAAAGACACTCCATTTTATTTATTTGTATAGTTCATTCGTAAACTGTGATAAACAGAGAAACCTAAATTAAGTTTTTCATAAAAAGAAGTTGTAGGGTATCATTTTGACCCTTTCTTTCGTTATTGTATTATACAAGAGATTTTACATAATTGAAGCACCGAAACAGTTAGCCAGTATTTTGTAAGTAAACGATATACAAAACTCATTTTTGTTAAGATCTGACAGTATTAATTCCTTTAGAAACGCAGCATAAACTATCGTTGTATAGACTTTGGTACCGTAACAGTTTTTTAAACAATTTATAATTATTAAGCGCATACGTAGAGTTGATATCGCTCGAAGAGACCAGGGTCGCGTCAGCTCTGTTCAGTGATCAACTGGGATATTAACAATAGTTAAACCACTTAACTGAGTCCTCGACTGCGAGGTCTGCGGGTAGCAGTGGCCCGGATACTTATCTATAACTATCCTTATAAACTAACTGGCAGTTTCTGCGACGCCGTCAACGTGTATGTCGGTAACGGCGTTAAAGAGTAACCTCTGTCCTTCGTCTAGAATTAAAGTATATCTATGCCATACCACGTTTAAATCGGTTTAGCGTAAGAAATGGACAGAGTTACTTTCGAATTTATAATATTCGCATAGATAAGGAATATACATAATATATTTTAACTAAGTTATTGTAATAGATATTGTTATTTTAATGATACAAATAAAACGATATTAAATTAGACTAAACCATATGTTGAGTATATGAATAAAACAGATCACCACGTGCGAATGGCGGTGTACTGAAATAAAGCTTTGTTTCATCAAAACAACAAAACTATGACGTAAGCATTGAAGCAAATTAGGACGTTTGATAGGGTTGCCAAATTATACGCATTTACTTATATTTCCTGCAAATACTTTTCCTACATTAATTTGTTTTTTCCTTTAGAAAAATGCAGGAAGGTCCTTAAAACGTATTCCCTTAATTAAACATACCACGACAATATTTTTATGGTTAGGTTATATATCTACAACTAGCTGAAACCCGCGGTTATTGTTATACCCCGAGTAACGCCGCGGGACAAAGTTAGTCTAAAAAAAGTAGCCTAAGTTACTCCCTGTATCATCAGCTACCTGCCAATGAAAGTCCCGTCAAAATCGGTCCAGCCGTTCCAGAGATTACCCGGAACAAACAAACAAACAGACAGACAGACAGACAAATTTTTTAACTACATTTTTGGTTTATGAACCGTGTATGTTACATTTACATACATACATTCACATACATGTTACATACATATGCATTCAGTAAAAAGTGGTTATTTTGATATTACAAACAGACACTCCAATTTTGTTTATTTTTATAGATAAAAACCGTGGGTACCGCGGGACGCAGTTGACTATAAACAAAACTACAAGTAAATTCATCCCTGTTCGTTTTTCGGTAAAAAGATGTCCATTACACTTTCTGCATTGTCACCTTGAAGTCTTTGCAGTTCGAAACTAAAAAAGTACAAAAAAAATATATAAACTTCTCAAGTACAACTCATGATGTTTTGACCAAGATTATAACAACTGCTAATTAATTTTCAACACGAACATAAACAATCGAAAATGAGAGACTACTTACATATATTTACACCCACCTATACTAATATTATAAAGATCTTTGTTATAATCATAAATTAAAAACTATTTTTGTTGTGTAAACCGTATATTGAGGAAGGTTAACTATAACATTGTGCTTCGACCCATTAGCACTGTAACCTTATTATTTTGAACGGTGTGTATAAGATTAGGTATTCTAGAACATATCTAGTTTGTAATAAATCCTAAGGGGAGTGGCGCCACATGCTGAAATACAGGTTTCACCTAGTTCGGTTGTGGATGCTGTTCGTAGCTTTTGGCCCTACAGTGGGGTACGGTACCACACATTATAGATTCTACTTCTTATAACTTTCACATTGTTTAACAACATACACTTTAGGTATATTGATGAGTTATATAACTAATATTATAATATTGATTGTGCTATCGTATGGGTGATGTACCCTATTGTCTAGTCTGTATATACATGTGAACAACAATTTTGTAAACATTTTTAAGAGAATAAATGTATTATTATTATTATTAGTTTTAAAATGTTTTACATAATATTTTATTTTATGACGGTTGCAATAGATGGAATGAGAATTTTTTAGAGTGCACTTTGATTTCAGTATTAAATGCAAAAAATAATCATAAGTAAGACATTACGCACCTGATGATTTTACGAAGCCAATTAAAGAAAATTGGGGATATTCCATATGAACCGATTTAAATATTTCTTCATATTTGGATGGCATGCTTTTAAACTTCTTTTAATTCGACTTTGGTATTATAAAGATACAACAACAGCCGTTTGTACCACGTTGTAACATACGCATTGATTTGGCAGCCGGTTGAATTTAGTAATAGACTTAAAAGTTCTATAAGAATCTTTGAAGTGTCAATGAAACAACTTTATTGGTTTTAAAATATTGATAGCCCTAGTAACACGGCAGCAGGTTAGGATCTGTGTAAATTCGAATCAGTAACATCTAAATTATGCACGCAGGAGGATATGAATCAACTTTATTACGATCAATGAATGAGCTTGTGCCTACTCGTTTGCGGATAAGAACATATTGAATCTCTTGATGCATTCATTTTGGATAAATTTATTTTAAGTTATTTTGATCAGTAGTTGTTGTTTGTACATGTTAGTGATAGTTTAGTGCTAATGAACATGTTAAGTGCCTTATGCCAGTTCAAACTATTATATGCCTGATGGTAAGCAATCCGCCTCCCATGGACACCCACAACATTAGAGGCGTCACAAGTGTGAGGCCGGCCTTTGGGGGACGGGGAGGGCGATGGGGAGAAGGGGCCTCCGGTATCCTCACTCACTCGGTAAAACACAATGCAAGCGCTGTTTCACACCGGTTTTCTGTGAGGCCGTGGTATTACTCTGGTCGAACCGGCCCTTTCATGCCGAAGCTGGCTCGCCCACGGTAAAAGTTTCTATACAATCTTAGAAAGGACGAGGTTCTACCGTTTGAAAACCTTGCTTTTTTAAATTTAGACCTATATTATAGTGTTACTTGATATTTTAAAAGGAATGGCGAAAAAATTCTAAAACCATGGAAAGGTTTTAATACTGTCAATTAGTTATATAAAGGTCATCATTATAAATGTAACCAAGCGAGCTTATAAAGTCGTTTTCTTAAATATCAAGTGACATCCTGTAGAATATTTCCAGTTTAACTAGTCGAACATCCTGTACAGTATTCTCATAACGAACATACGTATATACTGCCACGTTTTCGCGCTATTATAACCTATATTTGCTTGTTAGACGCCAGCAAATATAGGTTCTGGACATTTATGCTGGTTACAATTGAATTGAACAGAGTTGACTGCACGAATGGTACAGTGGTTCTAGCGTTTACTCGCCTCTTTCTACTATGCTGAGTGTTGTTGGTTCAAACACAACATAATACGACACGGTGCGATACGTTAATTGTTGTAGTGAGTCTGGGTGTTATGTCCTTTGAATATATGTTTGTAAAGCCCTAGTGCGAAACACAAGAATGTTCCTAGTGCGATAATTGTACTTAAAAAACAATAAATGAAAATATACCAAAAGTAAATGGTAATTCACAAATTTAAAGAACCTTCAAACCTTCAAGAAAAGAGTGTATTCCTTTTTAAAAGACCGGCAACGCACTTGTGACGCCTCTGGTGTTGCGGGTGTCCATGGGCGGTGGTGATCGCTTACCATCAGGCAATACGTCTGCTCGTTTGCCCATTATTTCATAAAAAAAAAGTTAAAGTACTACTTTTAAAAAATATACGAATTCTTCCTTTTTTTCTCATATTCTTTTAAAAAAGACAACTCCCCCAGTAATCCTGTGTCACGGGACTTTACAAACATACATGAAACGAACACAAAAGACACCCAGACTTAGAACAATAATTTCTGGATAACATAAAGTCTTGTCCCATGTGGGATTTGAAACAATAACACTTGGCGCAGTGGAAAGCGGCGTGCGATGGCTTAAACCACTAGGCCAACTATGCAGCTCAATTCATGTAATAGGGACACAAAAGTACGAATCTATACTAATATTTAAAGTTGAAGAGTTTGTTTGTTGGAACACGTTAATATCAGGAACCGCTGGTCCGATTTGAAAAATTATTTCAGTGTTAGATAGCCCATTTATCGAGGAAGGCTATAGGCTTTATATCATCATGCTAAGACCTACAGGAGCGGAGCAACAACAAAGAATGTTACAAAAACGGGGGAAAATTATCACGTTCCGGGCAATAGGAGAAGCAAACGAGGTTGCGTGGGTCTGCTAGTTAATACATACTAGTAGCCATACATCTTTTAAAAGCTAACTCTCCCCAAGTCAATGACAATGAACAATTTTCTAGTAAAAACTCCAGTATTCATTGATTATACTGTCCTTGTTATATCACAATACATGCGAAAAGTGCACAATGGGTGATCAATCCTTCCACTCCCCACGATTATTGTTTGCACAACACCATTGCTACTTATTTTTACTCATACTTTAGGCATAACGTATACAAAATTAGTTATGACTTTTTAAAGATGCCGTATCCTGTTTACCCTGACATGTGTTCATGCGTAAATACCTCGAAAGGTGTAAAGAAATAAAGACCATGAACCGTCTCTGGCGTCCCAAAAACACCCCATCAGTTTCACCAGAATCTGATCATCAGAACACACAGGACCATCATATAAATCATCATGATCAGTTTGCTCGTTTTCGCGTCCAGTCACCAGGTGCCCAACATCAATATTTGTATCTAACACAACATACAAATATTGATGTTTGTATATTTATTAATTTTATATATTTAGAACGGGCTCATAGCTCAGTTGCACTCGGTGATTAGAAACAATCACCGAGGGTGAGCAACGATGACGCGATCAGGACCTGGATGTGATTCGGAGGTCACGTTTAGCAGTCGGTCCTGGTTGTTATTCTGGTATTATAGTCGTGAAGCTTAGTTGGAGGCCTTTGGGTGACTTAAAAACATACAACGGTAAGATCACGTAGCCACAACGTTCTCTTGTCAGTCCCCAACCCGCACTCGGCCAGCGTGGGGGCGTATGGCCTTAACCCTCTCCTGAGAAGAGACCCGAGCCCAGCAGTGGGACATTATAGATTGTTGATGATGATATATTTAGAACTTAATTCAATAAATCTTCGTGTTTTAGTGTTTCACCTGTCCTTCTTTAATTTTGGAAAACATATTTCTCAACAATAAATTTCAGGCTATTATTAACATCAATGTAATCGTTCCGAAGTAATGTATATACAATATATATACAAGGTTACAGGTTAAGTCAACCTATTCCCGTTAAGGGCGTGCAGTTGACATCGTTTTTCTTACAAAAATTACCTTAATAACCAATATTATACGTAACTAGCCAACCCACGCAACCTCGTTTGCGTCTCCTATTGCCCGTAGCGTGAGATTTTCCTCGTTTTCGAAACGTTTTTCATTGGTGCTCCGCACCTATTGGTCCGAGCGTGATGATATATAGCCTTCCTCGATAAATGTACTATCGAACACTGAAAGATTTTTTTAAATCGGACCAGCGGTTCCTGAGATTAGCGTGTTCAAACAAACGAACAAACAAACAAACAAACTCTTCCGCTTTATATATTAGTATAGATGTGAATAAGTAAGTAGTTATGGACGATTTAAACTGAAAAAAAAAATAGTTTATTTTCTACAATTGACATCTAAAAAAATATACGCATATGCATTAACCTTAAGGAACAATTGACTGAGACTTTTAAAATTGCGACCTGGCGGCTCCCAACAAAGTTTTTTATAAAAGCCTAGATTGTTATACTTTGTTGCATAGCTGATGAAACATAAATATTTTAAGCACATCTGCAAAACAGGCGCCATAACATTTTTTTCGTTATTCATTGAAAAATATAAACTTTCAAAATCTATTTTTTTTGTTATATGTGTCTACAACGACTTATTTATTCATTTTACGTAAAATGTTGGTTTATAAAGGTCATAAAATATCTTATTTTACATGTAAAAATCAAATAATAATAATAATAAGACCTACACGTTTGACAACCAGTCAGCCAGACAGTTATCCAAGCTGACAGCCGAAAATCGGGCATATTTTGTAAAAAACAATTAAATTCAAATATCTCAAAAACGGTTAGATTTAGGATAGGATGTTTCATAGTGAAATTAGTCAGGAACGATGTAAACTACACGCCGTTAACGGGAATAGGTCGATTTAACCAGTAACCCTGGACATCTAACACACTACGCCATCTAGTCCCAAACTAAGCAGACCTTGTGTTATTGGTACTAGACAATATACTTACATAAATACATGTATACCTTTTTTTGTAAATAGTTTTAATTTAGTTAAATTTTTTTGTTTTATAAATTTTGATGCAGATCATACAAACATTTGGTCCGACCCGAGAATCGAACCCGAGACTTCAAGCACAGCAATCGCATACCACTGCACCACCGAGGCAAATAGTCTGGGACCACCAAGACACTCACCAAAAACATTAGACATTACAACCAAAAACACCAAACACTCGCCAAGACGAGCCAAGCGAAGCGCACAGGCACTACCTACCTTTTCTCGAAGTGTTTCGTCGTTTTTTTGAACCCTCATAACTATGGTTCCCTATATACTAGATCATTCAAATTCTCAGGATATGATGACAATAATAGATTAATTGAACATACAAAGTATCAGTTGCATAGCTTTGATACTTTAGATTTTATTAATATCTAAAAAACACCGATTTCGTCACTGACACACTGATGATCATCAAAACTGTTAGGGTACTTCCTAAAGTGTTAGAAAGCTGAAATTTGGTATGTAAACTAAGTTTAGTAAACAAACAACAAAAAAATCAGTAAACCTATTACTTTTGCCCCCCAAACTCCAAAATGGTGGAAGTTTGTATGAGACTTTCACAAATTTTAATGCTAAAGGTTATATTTTTGGTATACGGACTTTTTTGAAAGAAGAAAGAAGATACACAAAAAATAAACCACAAAAAAAAAGAAAAAGAACACTAAAAAATACTGTCTTAAGTAACTTTCAAAAGAAATGAAATCGCACATTTACATGAAATGTTATTGGTGAGATTTTAAATTTCATACGTAGAGAGATATCATTTGTTATATACAACCATAAAATATTTTACTAATATTAACTTCACTCTGAAAACGTCATAAAAATACGATTATAATATTTACGATTATTTAATTTTCATTGTATGCTAAATGTATCTCGCTTCCTTGAACTTCCATCAAGTGTTTCGCATTTTGTGCATCGGTATTTATAGAGTTTATAGCATTTTCCCGATAAAATTAAATGTGCCCCGCATACTTTAAAATTGTTTATGATTTTATTTTATATTCTTTCATTCACAGAATTAGTGATGCTCTATACTTATATATAGATATATTCGGAGAATACACACAGGTATACGTGAATTTAAAAAATATGTCTTAACTTTTATAGTAACCTGTTATTCTAGTTAGTGATCCTGATGGTTATTTCAGACGTCATAAGATCCACACCTAGCTAGGACTAACGTTTGAGCGATAAACGCCATGATTATCAGCCTACCGCAGTCCACTGATGGACTTAGAACTGCTTACACATGGAGGGTTACTCTGCCATCGACGTAGTCAAATTAGAAACTAACACAAAAGTATATTTATTCCGCAGACTGGTTACTGTGATGACCATAATATATGTTTTGTTAGATTTGGGATTAGGTCATTTCAGAGATGTGTCAAATCTAAGTTATTAGTAAAAAAAGTATCTAAACATATACTTTTTCTTAATTCATCGTGGCAATGATGTCAGTCTTTTGGGAACGCTGCTAGTAGGCGATGATGCGGAGGAGTTATTTTAAGCTTGAATGTAATACACTTGATTGTTTTTTTCCTTTCCTAGTATTCCTAAAAAGTAAATGTCTTTTGTACTAATTGATAGATAGATTGAAAAAATAGAAACTTTAACTTTATCGTAAGCATGCCAACATAAAACAAACATCAAATGTACAAACCATTATCTTGTCTCATACTGGTCAAAAGTTTTCATGAAATTGAACTCATCTAGTAACAAAGACGGCAAAGGTTAATCGCTCAACTATAAATAAAGAAATGCCTGTGTCTGCCACTGCCAATCACTCATTTGTCTGAACACATTTGATTACCAGAAATACCATTCCATTTACGCTTCCCGCCAAACGCCAAGACAAGTTAACCGTAAAACGCGACTGCAATAATTATTGTGTTTAAAATTAAAAAGAAAAACAGTTTTAAATCTAATTATTAGTCTCACTTTTATCCGATAACTAAAGCAAAATAAAACAAATGAAGTTAATTATATATTTAATAAAAACAGAAGTGGAATTATGTAGAAATAATCGTAACTATTGTTGCTGTTACCTTTTACCCTGCTGAACTTTCTCCCTTTACCTCATCTGATAGCAGTTTCATTGCTGGAAATTTGTCATCAGGCAGACAATTGACCAAGCATGTTATTCAGATTGCATCAATTCAAATTAAATGTTATGACCTGAATTTCAATTTTCATTATAAAACTGATGGTGAAGATTTAATTAAGAGGCACCTTTTCCTGTGATGATAAGTTAAAAAAAATGTTCAGGTACTGTATCATTAATACAGAATTTAAAGCGATTCAATTTTAAACAGGTTACACCGACCTACGTGGGATATATGTAGATAGACATAGATACTGATTAGATTATAATCAGTATCTATCTAATATTATAATTGACTGCCTCGTTGGTCTCGCGGTTGGCGTGAGCGACTGATGACATGAGGTCTCGGGTTCGATTCCCGGGTCGGACCAAATGTTTGTATGATCTACAACTATTTGTTTCGGAGTTTGGGTGTGTTCTATCTATAATATGTATGTATTTACAAAAAAAAAGTATATATGTATTTGTATCAGTTATCTGGTACCCCATAACACAAGCTCTGCTTATCTTGGGACTAGATGGCGTTGTGTGTTTAGATGTCCGAAATATTTATACTTTATTTATAAATCCGGGGTTCCCAAAGTGTGCGCCGCGGCGCCCTGGGGCGCCGCAGGAAGTAGCGAGGTGCGCCGCGAGTCGGTCTTCTATCATCGGGTGATGATAGAAGACCGACTAGAAGAAAGGGTACATTATTTGCAGGTATCCATACCGCAACAATATTTTGACCGCTCGCATCATAGGTCCTTAAGGCCTTGTCCTACGTAGACGTATTTTCAGTAAAATAAGAATGTACTCTGAGGCGGTGACACGCGAATCCAAAACGATACGATGCGACGCAGCGGCAAAGTTAACTTCAAAAGCTTCAAAATTTTCATTTCCTTTGCAACGTCATACTTGTGTGAAGCTGGATTTTCAGCAGTAGCCGTAATCAAGAACAAATATTGCTCAAGAATTAAGGTGGGGCAAGAAACGAGAGTGGCAGTCTCAAACCTTATCCCACGCTTCGAAAAACTGTGCGGAGAATACCAGGCTCACCCATCACATTGATTTGTCTACTATTATTGAGAAGTTATTGTTTTTTATTTTTGTGTTTCTTAAGTTTCTTTCGTTGATATTTTATTGCAATTCAGATTTTTTATAAATACGAGTATAATGAATAAATAAGTTTTTTACCTTGTATGTTTCAATTTTTGTGCCTTTCAACCAATATTAACTACTATTGTAGGTACCAAATTCTTTTGATTCTATCTATGTCTAATGGCAAATTACGGAGGGGGGAGGGGGGGGGGGGGAGGCGTGACAATATAGTAATCTGAAAAGTGCGCCGTAGGCTGAAAAAGATTGGGAACCCCTGTTATAAATCAAAATTCAGTACAACTAGGTGATTTTGACTGTCATATCTTTGTTACCCAAGTGAGGTACTCGCACTTGGTCTCAGACAGCTATCTAGATTGGTAAAATATAAAAAAAAAAAATTTTGGGCATCTGACACATAACGCCAGCTAGCTTCGAACTAAGCAGAGCTTGTACTATGAAAGCTAAATTGACTCCTGTAATACTTCCATACTTTTTTTGTGAATACACATATTATACGTAGAAAACATCCAAACTCCAAAATATATATTTGCAGATCATTCAAACTTTTGGTCCGACCCGGAAATCGAACGCGAGACCTGCACAGCAGTCGTGTACACCACCACTGCCCCAACGAGGCAGTTCCCTAATAAATATGCTTGCAGGTATCCCGTCTATGCCCTAATTAATTTCAATACTTTTATTATCCATACTATTTATGCAATGATATAAAACATTTTGCGATAAAAATAGAAACTATAAAGCTGGAAACGACAGACTGAGATCAAAGATAATGTTATGTGAGTTGGACATCAACCCGACTGTGATAGATCTGTGACCTACTTCGAAGTTTTACATCAAAAATTATATTTTACGGGTAATTAGTCCTCACATGTTTTGATTTAGAAACAAGACAAGTACATGTGTCTATACTAACTCTTGCTCTTTAAATCATTAGGATGAAACTTTGTTGTAATATATTGTAAAATTATTTCCGAATCAGACAACATAAATAAGCTTGGTGTATGATATGTTACTGTTAAACCCCTAACTACAGAAGATCCTAAGATTTCCCAGTAAAACTTAAAATTTACCACCTCCTAATGGTAATAGTCCAAATAATGATATCAAAAAAAAACTTCGTTTAAAAAGACCGACTTCAAAAACTAGAAAGTATTAAATAACTTAATTAAGATTTAACTTAATTAAGTACACCTCATATGCAAACCTTTAATATTAATGTAACACTATTATTTGTATGTGTTACCTAGGTTTGAAGTCGGTGCCAAGCAAAAATGCAAAAGTAGGTACCGCACCCTATCCCAGGGAAAATACTTCTCCCTGCCGTTAACTGGACAGCTTAGGAATAGACGCGAAAATTAAGTATATGCGGTGTATGTGAAAAGGAAGGCAAAATTGGATTACCAATTAAATAAATATATATTGGAAAATGTAAGTTACACCTCGAGGTCAGGGACATAATTACACTTTACAGAACTGTGCATTTTCGGTAAGTTAGAATATATCGTTACAAAAGTGTGTTTAGGTATTATGATATATATGATGAAAATATTATGATAGCAAATTTTAGAAAGCGGCCAAGTACGAGTCGGATTTGCCCATGAAGGGTTCCGTAGCAGCAAGTAACATATTTTTTTTTTTTTATTTTTTATTTGAGTTGATTGAATAAAAGGTAATGTATTTTTTTTTTGTTTTATCATTCTCTTATTTTGGAAGTTACAGGGGGGACACGCACATTTCACCACTTTGAAAGTGTCTCACGCGCAAACTATTCAGTTTAGAAAAAAATGATATTAGAAACCTCAATATCAATTTTTGAAGAGCAGTCCATAAATACCCCACATGTATGGGATAGATAAAAAAAATCAGTTTCAGTTCTTATTATGGGGAACCCCAAAAATGTATTGCTTTTTTTCTATTTTTGTATGAAAATCTTAACGCGGTTCACAGAATACATCTACTTACCAATTTTCAACATTATAGCCCCTTTAATTTCGAAAAAAAGTGGCTATGACATAAGGACGGACAGACAGACATGACGAATCCATTTGCCATTTGGCTACGGAACCCTAAAAATATAGGAAATGCGTCATACTATGTAGTTAATTTGTATGTTTATAGTTTCAAAGCCAATGAGTGTCGTTGGAAGATTAGAAATTATGAGTTTATATTTCATTTAATGTGTCGTTACAACCTCCATATTTTTAATTAAAATAACGTAGCATGTGTTTGGAATATAAATTTCTTTTAAAAGGGTCAATTGTAGGGTAATATGACATGGCTAATAAAATAATAGAATTATTTTTGTATCTATTAATAAAACGAAAAGACTACAACGTATGTTTTCGTTACAAAAACACTCCACATCACTAATGGTGACTCTCATAAATGCAATATACATACCTTAAGTAGGTACAAACCCTTATGTGGTGTTAATTTCAATTTAATTAACTTACACGCGAATTAAAAAAGGTTACATCAAACTTTAAACTCATTGAACATAAATTTCATCTGAGTCTGTTCTTTTTATTGAAGTATTATATTACGACTGGTGAAAACGAATAGTCGACCTCAATATTTATTTAATTTACCTATTACTCGTTAAGAATCTATGCTAATATTATAAAGCTTATGTGGTGTTAATTTCAATTTAATTAACTTACACGCGAATTAAAAAAGGTTACATCAAACTTTAAACTCATTGAACATAAATTTCATCTGAGTATGTTCTTTTTATTGTACTATTATATTAGGACTGGTGAAAACGAATAGTCGACCTCAATATTTATTTAATTTACCTATTTCTTGTTAAGAATCTATGCTAATATTATAAAGCTGAAGAGTTTGTTTGAACGCGCTAATCTCAGGAACCGCTGGTGCGGTGAAACGGTGAAAAATCCTTTCAGTGTTGGATAGTACATTTATCGAGGAAGGCTACAGGCTATATATCATCACGCCAACGACCAATAGGAGCGGAGCACCAATGAAGAATGTTTCAAAAACGGGGGATTTTTTTTGCGCTACGGGCTATAGGAGACGCAAACGAGGTTGCGTGGGTCAGCTAGAATGAAAAAAGTAGCATACAAATACGAGATACTAAAAGTCATTCATCAAAACAAAGGTTATAGACAAAACTTAATTCAATACAATATTATGACAACACCATGATTTGTGATGTAAATATTGTACATATACGATACAGCATCTCCAACACAGCTGTTTCCCATCAAACAACACCGTTATACTGATTAATACTGAAAATAAACCAAATTGGCTTAGTATATTATCATTTTAGCAACATGTTCATCTGAACCATATCGTTTAGTATGAGTACCTACTGTATACGACGTCTCTGTCTCATATCTGGTAGGGGCTCATGGTGTATTATCGTAAAACAATTTGATATTCAGAGTGTTGTTATCCAAACATCCTCTTATAATATTTGCATAGCGTGGCGGCCGGCGTCCCGTATGAACCGCTTCCAATACACCTAATTCTCACAATTTGGAACACCGCAGTCCAGTGCGCGCCCGCGCCAGCCCGTCGTTATGGCTCAAAGTGCGTTATTTATTTATTTTTATCAAGAACCTGGCCTTCCGCGCATCTCACCTTAGTTTCGATATAGACACCGCTTTGAAGACACGACCACTTTAGCACGATTGACAAAACAGTCAATGCGTTTAAAATTACGCGATATCTGCCTCATGGATTTCGGTTGCCACGACAAGGATTCGGGGGAAGTGGAGTGCTACCTCGAAATACGTAAATACATTTTGACTAAACGCTATCAACGGTGATTTATAGCTTTCTTATTGTTGTGGAACATCGCATTGTAATTTATATTTTTAGTTGAAATCAGTGTAGTTTTTGGGTCGTGTAAACAGCTGGACTCTTCTGGTCGTAAGTTAGTCCGTATGTCAGCGCAGTCCACGATTGTATGTCGGGCTATACGCTGTTTATTATGTTCAATTCAGTGTCACAACAACATTCATATCGGTAAGGTACAGTGGGCCCTCAGTATGCGTTCGGAGCAAAGAACTGTTAGTAGTAGGCGTGACAACATGTCGAGTCGTGAGTAAACAATGAACTAAGTGCGCTTGACGTTACCTTACCAACTAATTACATCTAATTATGTACATTTGAATATTTTAGATTGCGATACGGGTACTTCTTGCGCTATCACGATTCAAATGCGTAAGTACCTTGACAATAAGATTGGGCTTGCAAGGAAGCTTGACAATTGACAATTAATCGCGCTTTGTCGTTCCTAACCTGACATTTGCAAGTGTTAGAAAAGTTTTAATCTCTATCTTTTAAAATTCAAATCAGTAGTTAAGATATTAGCCTATATCGTTATTAAATCTATAAGTATTACGGTATTTATTTTTAATAAACGAAATGTTTGTGTGTGACAGCAAATCCGGATTCAGTGGGATGTATAGAGAGGTTCGCAACGTTTCTCTCGTTCCTGCTGGTGATCATCACCTTCCCATTCTCGCTATTTGAATGTTTCAAGGTACTTTCTAAATGAAATAAGAAAATATATAAACCCAATAGTTTAAAGTATTCCGTGTACTTAACTTTAAAAAAAACAGTTTGTGTGTATATTACTACGTAACTATTACTATCACGCTGTTTAAATTTTTGTTGACATAAAACGAACATACAATTTTAAAAGTTTATGATTTCAGCCATAATAATATAATATCATTCAAAAGTTTGCTTTATACACGCTGCATGTTTAACATTTACTTATAGGAAGAAATATTATATTATTTTAAAGCTATTTAATAATAAACAAAAGACAAAAAACAGTACTAATTGTGTTTTTCATTTTTGAAATAATAATAATTGATCTAGATTGTAGATTATTTAATGGTCGCTAGGTGCTTGCAACAGTAGAAGTAACACTGCAATTTTTGCTGTAACCTCTCTTTGTGTTTCAATAAGTAATTTAAATGATTGTCAGATCAATTACGTTTTTGTAACGAAATCAAAATCCAACTTAATGCGAATAAGAATTGCATAGGCGAAAGTACCGTTAATACCCCTTCTGTCAGAATGTACAAAGATTTATAAAGTGACAGTGATATAATGTAATGGAATTATTTATAATGCTGTGATATTAATAATTATTAAACAAGTGTCATTAATATAATCCACCTTCTGTTAGAAAATATCATTTACTTAATTTTCTTAATGAACTTGGTACATGATAAAAGATTTCTACATTAAAAAAATCAAGAGCTTTGCAAAAATGTTTGCAGTTTTGCTACAATATATAATATAACCTCTCGATAGATAATAATTTAATATAAAGTCTTTACTGACCAGGTTGTGCAAGAATTCGAAAGAGCTGTCATATTCCGACTAGGGCGACTCAGAAAGGGTGGTGCCAGAGGACCAGGTCTATTCTTCGTGCTGCCGTGCATTGATACGTATAGGAAAGTGGACCTGAGAACAGTTTCCTTCAACGTACCTCCACAAGAGGTAAGACTCTCATCACAATTCTGAAATTAATATTTTCTTCCTCAGTATTTACCACTTGAATTTCCAACAAATTGCTTAGTAGTATCTGCATGCAACTAATCCTAGTTATTTGAAAAACCTTTTCTTTGCACTTTTTATGTTTTTTATCATTCATAATTCACACATAATTATTTTGGAAATGCGTTTTGAACGCGTAATAACAATTGAGCCATGCAAGCGATATATATATCGGTGGGTTTAAATTTATTTTGTACTCATCAAAGCCAACCATAAACCACAAAGAAAAACTTAAAGAACCACTAAACAACTCTATGAATAAAACCACTCGGTCACTTAGACTGTGAATTCGAAGAAAACTATGTTTTTTCGTGGCAGAACCATCTCCATCCTCCATAAGCGTAAGCCTGGAGATGACTAGTGAGCCATTTATCACTCCAGCATAAGCAGATCAGGTTGGTAACGCAACGCGCCACGGAGCGGGGACATCTTAGGGTCGTCAGCTTTCCTACATAGGATGGAGACGTCTGCAAGCAGTAGATGACCCGAGGCACGTCGGGATTCTACAGTTATCCTTTCTTGGGTTCACCTGATTTCCCGACTACTGTTACCTGAGTCGCCCTAGTCGCCCTATTTTTTTTTTTTTTTTTAAAAAGGTGTCTGTCTATTTTGACTTCATTTTGTCTCCCGCTTTGCTAAGGAGGGAAGTGGACTTATCATATTTCCAACTCCTCCTGTTTTTCTTCTGATTAATTTCGTTGCGGGTTCCAAGACAGTTAATATTTTTTCCTGGGACTTCCCGAGTGTCATAACTCGTTGTGTTCGTGGGTCACTGCTGTTGATCCTGGTGTACAGGAGTTACAGCGGTGGGCGTGTGGGTGGGATTAGTTCTGTTACCTGAGGCAGCTTGCGGTTTTTGGTCGGTTCGAGTTCGAAATAACCACCAGTAGGAGGTAACCGAAGGGTTTTCCTGAAAGACAAAAAAATCAATTTGTCTATTAAAACTGGGTGTTATAGGCATTGGATATTACGTATTAGCTATTCGCTCTGGAAATAATCCCCAGAATTATGATGACTATATTACAAGCTTTTACTTAGCTTCACCTGTACCAAAGTTTGTCTATAATCAAATCTTACAAGTTAAATTTGACCAACTTCCCGAATTCTTGGTGACTGAATTTGGTTCTGATGACAATGCAAATATATATACAACAATTAACAAAAATTGTTTTATTTAAAAAAAACTTTTTAAATTAATTACTTGTATCAGAATAAGAATAATTTTCTAAGGTATATAACAGATAAGCCCTACATATGCCTTCCGTTCGCTTAACATAGGGTCATAAATGGATAACCTTTTCTATAAACAAGATTCATTTATCGACACAGAACACACAAGAAGATATTTGTAGAAATTGTAAACCATTTCTCCGTCATTAACGTAAATAATTGTGCCACGTGGCTCCCTAAAACCGGCGCTGGTGTGCCATTGCCGAGGCATTGGTATTGAACACCGTTAACCCAGTTGTATCTACCGTAATTCAGTTGGCTAACGACTAATTGATGTGGCTGTAAACTATCAATCAATGTTTTACGACATGTAAAACAATCGTTTCTTGTAAACCAATTGTCTGGCCACCGATCTAGTATCACGTCAACTATTTGTAGACAAGGCCGAATATTATGGTGTTTTAACCGAATTAAAAAAAAGGACTCGGCTGTATTTTTTTAATGTCTGGTACCTCAGAACTTTGAGAACGCCAGAACTGCTTCCCGTGAGGTCACATTTTAATTTGATCCAGTTGTAGAAGTCAGTTTTTTTTAATTAAAAGTTTCTATTATCTATCTATACTAATATATAAAGCTGAAGAGTTGGTTTGTTTGAACACGCTAATCTCAGGCACTACTGGTCCGATTTGAAAAATTCTTTCAGTGTTAGATAGCCCATTTATCTGGAAAGGCTATAGGATATATATCAACACTAAACTACTCAGCAATAATGTACCTGGCATGATAATTTTCTCGAAAACCCAAGACAGTTTCGAAACAACACTCTTGGATTCTGCTCATGATTTCCATCAGGCAGGGTCATTTTGGCAGCGAAAACATATGGCAGTATTTTTTTTTTTACTTTTTTGGGGTGTATTTCTTGTACATCTTCTTTCTTCTTTCGATATATACCAAAAATATAACCTCTAGCATAAAAAATTGTGAAAGTCTGATACAAACTTCCACCCCCCAATTTTGGAGGTTGGGGGGCAAATTGGGAGTTTATGAGTTTTTGTTGTTTAAATGTTAAGCTTAGTTTAGATACCAAGTTTCAGCTTTTTAGAACTTCATAAAGTACCCTAATAGTTTTGATAATCATCAGTGTGTCAGTAATGAAACCGGTGTATTTTGGATATCAATAAAATCTAAAGTAAAAGTAATTGAAACATTGTATGTTTAAAAATCTGTTATTGACATCATAATCCTGAGAATTTTAACTATCTGATATATCGGAAACCAAAGTTATGAGGGTTCAAACAACGACGAAGCACTTTGAGAAAAGGTAGGTAGTGCCCTTGCACTTCGCTTGGTTCGTCTTGGCGGGGGCACGACCGTGCCCCCAGATTCGTTAAATATTTGTAAAGTATGATTAGTCTCTTCATTCTTATTTAATTAATATACACATAAATTACAATTAAAAATATCTATAAAAATATTTAAAACGACGCCCCATTGGTAACGGGAGCGGGGACTGAGGGTGGTTAGGATGGTTAGGACTCCAAACATTTTCACAATACATGTGTAAAAAAATACTGTTTTCTGCATCAGCTCCCTAGCCAAGTTCACATTCTACAAACGTAAACGTTAATAGAAAACTAACAAATGAATGGGAATGATGTCTCTTCACGCTAAATCACATGTTCCAAACAAAATATTAGCCAATAATACAAGAGAACAGGTATGTTGGCGATTGTAGAAACAGAATCGACGTGAAACAGTTGTAACTTGTCTAAAGAGGCAAGTTTTTAATGCAGCTTCCTAACACCAATCTTAGTTCTATAATTAACTAGCGGACCCGACAGACTTCGTCCTGTCAAAAATATTTGTAATGTGGCAGTTTTTTGTTCCTACGTTTTTTTATAGTCGGGGCAAAAAATTCACCTGAACAGAACCGTCACCCTGGTGATAGGGCGTTGTGAATAAAAAATAATTAAATAAAACATATTATATAAGGATTTAAAAGTAATAGTTTTATTGTTAATCATGTGAATCATAATTATTAACAAAAAATAGTTTTATAATCATTGTAGTGCTTTATGATATACGATGTTTTTTGTTTGATTACCTGGCGCGTAGACAAACAAATCTGATGGTTTTCCAACATGCGAACAGGCAACATAAAATTGACCATGTGAGAAAAATGAGTTTTCCAGATTAATATCACTAACACTTAATGATTGCCCCTGGGACTTGTTTATGGTCATAGCAAAAGCAAGCCGCACTGGAAACTGTAGTTGTTTAAACTGAAATGGCACATCAGTCGGAATCATTGGGATGCGCGGTATGAGATCATCTTCTCCTTTATATTTTCTTTTGAATATAGTTGCTTCTATCACGTTGTTTAGTATTTTTTTTATCGCTAACCGTGTTCCGTTGATATTTCGCAACATTATAACAACCGATCCAACCCTTAGTTGAAGATTGTGAGGTGGCAATCCTGGCAAGTCCAGGGAGTTCAAAAATTTTGGTGGATAGTTGACTACATCATCTTGGTTAGAAGCCGAATCAACTGATTTATATATCCTCGATTCGCCTGTAATTTGTTCTTGAATTTTGAAATTTAATTCATTTACATCAATGTTTTTTGCAGCCAATATAGCTCGTTCGCTTAACCAATCATGGTTTCTGTAATTTTGAGAAACATCTGGAAAAACCTTCTGAATGAGTTCATCTTTTGATCGAGTTAACTGACAAAAACTTTGAGGAAAGTTAATGCAGCCAGTCAACGTGTCTATAGGGAATTTGCCATTACCAATGTCAATGAGTTGTTTAGAGCATATGTTGCCAGATTGGTCATTTTGCCACTCGACACGCATATTCTTGCTTAAATGAAGTACTTTGACATATTTCCACAAATTGGAGGACTTTAGACATGCATTGAGTTCATCTGCTGGCGTTGATCGTGGAATCACTGGCAATGTTTGACGAAAATCTCCTGCTAATAAAATCAATGCACCACCAAATCGGTTACAATTGCTCCGTAGATTTTTAAAGGTTCTGTCTAAAGCCTCCAAAGATTTTTTATATTCCATCCTGCATTCATCCCAAACAATAATTTTACATTGCTGCAAAACCTTTGCCATTGCAGAGTTCTTCGAAATGTTGAACGTTGGAGTTTCATTACTTTGCATATTTAATGTCAATTTTAGTGCTGAATGAGCTGTTCCACCACCTTCAAGCAAAGTTGCTGCAATTCCCGACGAAGCGAGTGCAAGTGCAATTTTATTTTGTGAGCAAATTGTTGCTAATATTATAGAAATCAAAAAAGTTTTTCCTGTACCACCAGGTGCATCTAAGAAGTAAATCCCACCAGTTTCATCATTTGTTACTTTCATAAGAGTATCAAATACATACTTCTGTTGTTCATTCAACAGTAGAAGATTTGTTTGAATTAATTCTTTCAAAGTGTTGAGACCATACAGTTTTTCTCGATGCAACTCTTGGTTAAAAGCATCATGCATTGGACGATTAGGCGCGGCCAGACCTAATTGAATTAATATTTTATTTGATTTCATCAAGCACATGTTCTCAATTGAAATCAATGCTTCATTGTAAATTTCTTCACTGATTTGTATATTTGGATTTCCTATTCTATTCCGTATTTGATACAAAATATCATCACACATATAATCCTTGTACTTGATCCACAAATCAATTGGGTTTGATGGGAAGCATGTAGATATGATTATTGAAAACAATGTTCGTATTTGATGAGCGTGTGATGATATTTTTGTTAACGCGGTTTGTATTTGACTGATGGAATGACGTGAAAACTGATGCATTTTATGTCGCGTGCCGATAGTAAAATGAAAGAAATTTAATATGAACTTTATACAATAGCAATAAAGCCCAAATTGACTACGTTTTATTTAGAAAACGTTTGTATGGGAAAAAGAAAAGGGCTGTTTTAAGGAGTTTTCCGGCAATTATTGTTTTTTTTTTCTCGCCGTAAAAACCATCCTTGAACTCCAAGGAACATTTTAAAAAAGAAATGGGCCAAATTGCTCTAGGCGTTGTTGAGTTATGCGCTTACCAACACATTTTGCGATTCATTTTTATATTATAAGATTATTATTCAAAACAAAACTATTATAAGTTACAAACTACATAATAATATTTATTTAATTTAGCAATGAGTTGTTCACAAACATTTACCCATTTATAATTTCACATCTTAGATAGTGTAATCAAGTTTACATGTGTCGATGACACCTGTAGTAATGGAAATATTATATCACAGGTGCAAGAACCTGTGTTATTCTGATATATAGCCAAAATTCATCTTTATAAAATTACCCAAAATTATTATAATTAGATACTTATTATTATAAGAATTGTTGCATGGTTTTATTACTTACTAGCTGAACCCCGCGGTGTTACCCGCGGCTATTGTTGTACCGCGAGTAACGCCGCGGGACAAAGTTAGTCTAAAAAAGTAGCCTAAGTTACTCCCCGGATCATCAGCTACCTGCCAGTGAAAGTCCCGTCAAAATCCGTCCAGCCGTTCCAGAGATTACCCGGAACAAACAGACAGACAGACAGACAAAAAAAAAATTAACTACATTTTTGGTATATGTACCGTGTATACATACATATGCATTTATTAAAAAGCGTTTATTTTAATATTACAAACAGACACTCCAATTTTATTTATTTGTATAGACAAGCATACAGTATAATAAGTTCTACAAATTTATTTACCTAAGAATCATTGACAATGTTGTATATAGATTTACTTTATTACATAATATATTATTACTACTGCTTATACTCCCACTATATAAATATACAACTTGATCCATTACAGTAACATATATTGTTTGAAATATATAAATAACACACCTGATAAATATTTATGCGTTTTAATTTAAAGTATTTACGTGTTTAATTGAAAATTTAAAGTCCATTGAGGTGAACAGTTTGCTGAGTTCTACGGATTATTAAAAATTAAATTAAAACAGCCTAACGAATTTCAAAGAATCTTCATAACTTTCGTTGTTCCGATAGTTCGAAATTTCCATTTGTAGTTCTGAAATGAAATTAAATCATTTGTTCTGCAATTAGATAACAAGAAAAGTTTTATTTATTTATTTATATCTACTGCTCACTACACTTACAGTTACCCAACACGTGTAGCGAGCCGTAACAACATTGGCGTAACAAAATAGCAGTTAATAATAATATTTTATAATATCTTTAAACATTTATAGTCGTCCCGCATCTAGCTTAGTTGCCAGGCTACTGACAAACACATTTCCAAATACGTATATATTATAGATAAATTACTCCCAGACTCAGATTACTTACAAACGATCCTGCTCATTACACAAAAGCTTATAAGTTCTATCACTTTTCCAAATAATAATTTTTTTAAAACAGATGAGTTCGCCTTTCTTAACTGGACTAACACTGAGAATGAGAAGAAAGAACGAAAAAAAGTCAGGGATCATCGTCTCTTTTAAAGTGCAGACTAATAGTTAATTTTATATTTATGGCTGTCTATAAAACTTATAAAAAGGATAATTGGATGACAACGAATATCTAAGTCCAATAAGTACAAGTGAGTTTCATTCTAGAATGTATTTTGAGAAGATCCATGAAGTGCCTACAGTCGTGGGTATAAATCGCATTATCGTCTTCCTAAATATCACTTTTGATCCGACCCGGGAATCGGACCCGAGACTAGAGGTCTCGGGTCCGATTCCGATTAGAGATCAGCAATCGCATACACTAACCGCTAGACCAACGAGACAAATTAATTTACACACGTACATTTAGAATAATAATTAGTTAAGCTAATAAAAATGGTTTTATATTTGTCATTATCTTGTTTGCGTTATCAGTTCTATCATAAATCAATACGGTTATGAAGTTTTTCAATCAAAATTGTTAGTTTTACACTTAATAACCTATGAACCACATGCAAGTTTTCGTAACAAAGGTATATTTAGAGCATAACCCCTTTGCTTAGATGCTTTATATCGCTCTACAAGTAATATTTTTTCGTGCGATCTGTGGTGTTAGATGATGTCTTATAACAAAACCATTTTATATTTACTTTAAAAACTATTTATTGATTGATGCTTATAACAAAAGCTTTACATTATATCCGCTGTTTATTCAGATAAGATCAGTTAGTTCGCATTTTGGTCCGATAACATAGAATTGTACTTGTACTTATCTTTAAATATAAAAATGTAAATGTGCCTTTTGAGAGAAATAAACAATTATTATTATTAAACAGTTATTATTATTAATTACGGCTTAAAATACATACGCACAAGAACATGTTTTGAAGACTAGAACCTATAATATAAAAAAACCATATGACACCTGGCCCATTATTACGAATCTATTGACTGACGGCTTTTATTAAAAAGTGGCCAAGTGCGAGTCGGACTCCCACATGAAGGGTTCCGTAGCAGCAAGTAACATAATATGATTTTTATTTTATTTAAATCATATTTTTTTTTTAGTTTTGACATTCTCTTAGTTTAGAAGTTACAGGGGGGGGGGACACATTTTACCACTTTGGAAGTGTCTCTCGCGCAAAGTATTTAGTTTACAAAAAAAAATTTTAGAAACCTCAATATCATTTTTGAAGACCTATCCATAGATACAGCACAGGTATGGGATCAATGAAACAAAAATTTGATTTTCAGTTCTAAATATGGAGACCCCCAAATTTTGTTGTTTTTTTTCTATTTTTGTGGGAAAATCTTATTGCGGTTCACAGAATAAATCTACTTACCAAGTTTCAACATTATAGTTCTTATAGTTTCGGATAAAAAGTGGCTGTGACATGCGGACGGGCAGACAGACAGACGTAACGAATCTATAAGGTTCCGTTGTTTTGCCTTTGGTACGTAATCCTAAAAACGGATTCAGTAGTTTAGGCACTACGGTCGAATATACAAAGATACGTAGAGAGTCAAAACTGCCTTCTTTTTAGTTTCGCCGTAGTCGAGTAAAAAAAAATTAAGGCATTGATGTCACTTTGTGAATATTGGCTATCATTGGTATTGTCTCCCATCATAGAATATCGTATCTTAATATTTTCCTGGATGCGTTAATTTTAAAAAGAGAAGTGTTGCCCTATAAAAGGCTCCACAAATAACCATAAATGCCATTTATGGAGTTTTTAAATACGTGTGTTTAAATATTAAGTTGTGACGTGACGTCTTCTTTACTTGTCCATACCCGGCTTCCGTAAAAATAGTTAAAGAATGTAGAAGTCGCGTGTGAAAACAGATTTTAAGCAATAAAATAAAAAGTTAATAAGTAAATAGCTCTTTGAGCTATGTATTTAGATAACAGGTGATTAGGTGTTACTAAGCCTTATCCGTAGATAGGTTGTACTAAAACAATTGCTCTTCCCTGAACGTTTTTTGTCAGTTGAACATCGTGTAATATCGTAATTCGATCGATGAAGCAAACAAAACGTCATTTCATGTCCGCATTTCTATACCAGAAATTAATTGCATTGCAAATTGAACCTTTCTCTTGCACACTTGTATTTAAAAACTAAAATTGCTGTCTGCAACTTAGACCTTACTCATTCATGGGTGACATTTAGTAATAGTTTTATTACTTCGCTTAAAAGAAGTTCCTATCTTTCCACACGTTCTCTTCTTCTTAATTCTTCTTAGACGTTCTTAGTTAAGTATTCAATTCATCATCATCAGCCTATCGCAGTCCATTGCTGGACATAGGCCTCTCCAATTGCACGCCACTCAATAAGATTTTATTTTAATTTTGGAACTCACATCTTGAAATTTCAATAGTAAACTAAATCTGTATCAAGTTTTTCACAAAGTATTTTTTGTTAAAATATTACCTATCATTAAAAGTTAGACTGATTGATGCTATCCAAGCTAACAATAGACTGGGATAACTCACTAGTTTACTGGTCTGTAATTATTGCAAAAGCGATCCCGATATCACCACAATAAGAGTGTTCGTTTTATATGGTCATAAAATAAAACCATCGAATATACCCTTCATATTCAAATCAATTTTACTTTTTCTTTTGATTTTCAATTCGTATTACACATTTAATCCACCACTTACAATAAATAACGACGTAATTAAACGATCTCATCAGGAAAAATATCTTGGATTGTGGGTAGATGACAAACGTACCTGGAAGTTACACATAGATCACGTTAGAACAAAGTTAATTTCAACACTGGGGGCATTACGTAAAGCATCAAAGTGCATTCCTAACAAAGCCCGTACTATTATTTATAATTCTTTGGTGAAATCGCACCTTGAATATTTAATTGAGATATGGGGATCAGCAGCTGTATCTAATTTGAATACACTGCAAAGAATACAAAACCAAATAATTAAAGTACTATTTAACTACCATTACCTAACTCCTACAAAAGTACTATATGAAAAAACCAAGTTACTGAACCTCAAACAACTATACACCTATAAAACATGCATTCCAGTTAAAAAGATCACAAACCATTCCATCCAAACTGACATACACTTACACAAGAAACCAATTACACATAATTTAAGAAATACAAATAAAATACAACTAACGAAAGTAAGAACTAACTACGGAAAAAAAACAATATTGTATGAGGGAGCACAGCTGTATAACAGACTGCCGAATGAATTAAAGGAATGCGACAGTTATGTATTTAAAAGCGGGCTAAAAAAATATGTGTGTACATTGTGATCGCAGCTTCCAATACGCTGAAATGTGAAATTGTATTAGTCATAAGTTGTTATTACTATGTATCTCATTATAAGTGAACTATGTTCTTATGAGAAATAAAATTCTTTAAACACAATAAAAATTATAACTGGTTAAAATTATGAAATATTTTCCAAGGTTATAGCCGACTGGAATTTGACCCAAATACGATAGTTCGATTAACAATGCTTCCAGACATCACAAATCGTAAAATGAGGTTAACTGAAGAAAACAATAATTTTAAATAATTGAATGTTACGTGCATCTATAAAATATTTATGTGAGAACATTTGTAGGCGAATTAACTATTTGTTATCAAAACTTTAAATTCATTGAATGTGTTGTACATTCAACGAGTTAAAGAAATAAACAATATTTTTTAGTTTTTGGTCTTATTCCAACTTGTGAATGTATTAAAATCTAGATTGCATAGTATAATCTAATTTATTTGTTTTAACAAAGTAAGAAATACAACTTTTCATTGTAAATACTACACTTTTAGTTTCATTTGTTTGAAATTTTAATAGCGATAGCACTTTTTAACCGACTTCAAAAAAAGGAGGAGGTTTCTCAATTCGACCGTATATATTTTTTATTTTTTTATGTTTGTTCGCGGATAACTTCGTCGTTTATGAAACGATTTTGATGATTCTTTTTTTAATTGAAGGGAGATTTCCCGACGGTGGTACCATGATAAGGACATTAACATCTGATCATGGCATCCAAGAGAAATCAATCGAGTCGAACCTTGAAGTCGGTTTTATTTTTGTTAAAATTGTACTTGTCATGACGTTGTCTCGAGTGTCTTGACATCTTAGGCCACCTACTTGGTACCTAGGTAAAGGCAGTAGAACGCATGTAAATAATATTTCACTAGCTCACCCAACAAACTGTTATCTAAATTTCTTAAAAACTTGTTTCAGTATTAATGCATTTCAGCTTCCCACGGGGGTGTACCCCCGTGGGAAGCTGATGAAAATATAACACTTTTTTGTGTTTTATTTTTTTTTTTCTTCTAAACTACCCTTGTACTGACAATGACAAACACATAAAAAATATCCAATTTGATGCAGTCGATTGGGAGTTCATTTCTGTGATAAATTTTTATTTATACTAGTGATTGCATTAACAGAGAATTGACAGTGAAATTCGACCATAATATTCCAATTTTTTTTTTCGCTTTCTGCATTCCTCCTCCATCTAAACTTTAACTATGTCAAATTTCATTAAAAGTTTTTGCTTACATATCAATGTATAGATATTGTCTACTTAGTTGTCATTTTATTAACTTGGTAACGCTATAAACTAATCCGAAGGGTTTTGTTATTTTAGATTAGTCATCAGGTATTCGTATAACGATATTTATGGTGAATTTGAATGACTGTTAGCTTCGCCTAGTTTTAAAACTAACTTACGAAACTAAATTTAAAGTCTCAGGTTCCAGTTAAGATAATTTATACTTTTATATTTCCATTACGTACAAATTAATATTCTTTTACCTTTCTACAAAGATCCTTTCGAACAACTTTTAAATCTATCTAAAATTTTTGATTTTGTGAAAAACAGTTCACATCTACGTATATTTTGGGACCTATAGGTACGACAATAGTAGAGCTGTCACCTCCGTGGCTATTACAAAAGAGCGTACTCTGACCTTGAAAGCCTCTACTTTTTCTATGTGTGAACCTGCCAAAGTAACTGTGCCCTGCCTAATAGAAAGCATGAGTAGAATCCAAGAGTGGTGGTCACTATCCTCAATATCAATGTGGAAAATGCAGTATGGTGACCTATGGCGGCCTACTGTGATATTTTTTCACGTCCCGCTTAAAGGACCCGGACTCATATTGGGAGGGAGACAGCATTTTAGTCTTATTTGCTTCTTAATCATAGGAAGTTACTTTTAATATCAAAGGAAATAACCTGTTAGTTGAATCCCTTTTAAAAAATATATAAACTTCAGAAACACCTTAACTGCTCTTATGTTTTAGCTTCCGTAAACGTGTATAATAAATTTATCAAGTAGTTAGCTAAATCAAGAGTAAAAACATATGTTAGGAGTTCAGCTTTAATAGGGTTGCCGCCTAAACAAAGTAAATTCACATTTTAACACCACTTGGTTATTAAAATAAATTGCATAAGAGTAATCGTCTAGACTGGCCTTGCTCCGGAGATTGCACAGCTCACTGTGAATTATCATTAACCATTAGTACATCAATTATATCATTTAGTGGTATAAACTGAGGTGCTGCGTTAATTTATGAAATCACTCTTAAGTTTCTAAAATTTATGTAGTTTATTCAGTCTACCAAGTCATGGTTCGTTCTCAATGTTACTTGACTGGGCGTGAACTGAAAATATATTTTTATTGAATGAACGTGTGATGATGAATTAATGAACAATATCCAATTCAAAAACAACAAAACCCGCGGTTAATACCGGGACGCAGTTAGTATTATATATAGTAGTAATTATTTCTTCAAAATTATTTTCAAAATAAACGATATTTCCGGTGTAATAGTACGTCGATGCCAATATAAATTTAATGCAATAATGAATCACGTTTCGTCCTTTTGATTTTCAGACAAAATGAATCAATGCCTTATCGTGTCGTGATGTCGGCGGGAGAACGTCTCTTGCTTCCCACGACATTTGAACTTGGCAAATGCCATACTAAAACTACTTACAGTTATAAGTACATCCCATATTTGTTCATACGATCGCTTCGTTTGCTTACCTACGCTTCAATTATATATTTTACATCTGCGGTAACCTTAGATTCAAATTAATTGTTATATATATATTTCCTACTCCGTATTATAGCATTGTAGTTCAATCACATCATTAAAAAAATAAAACAACAACTTCACCCCTGATAAGTCTCTACGATGATTCTCGCTACAATTATGTTTTGCCCGACCAAAGTAATTACAGTTATCACAATAATAAGAAATGTATATATATAATAAGAACCAGCATACTCACCGCGGCAGATTTTACTTCGCAGCGCCCTACACTGTTATAGTAGTTACTAGCTGTTGCCCGCGGGTCCGCCCGCGTGTATATCGGTTTTCGCGGCAAATAGTAGCTATTTGTTATTTTCATAGTAAAGGAGCCTATGTGTTAATCCACGGTGTCAGCTTCCTGTACACCAAATTATATCAAAATTGGTCTAGTCGTCTGCGCGTGAAGAAGTAACAAACATTCGCCTTTATATATTAGTGTGATTAATTACTAATTAATTAATTATAATGTGATGTGATAACTTTACAAAACTCATACACGGCCGTCTGATTCTATATTAGGCATTTGAAAGGTAGTAGTCACGCTGATTTCAGCACGAACCGGGCCGGCTCAACCGGAACGATAAATATAAATAAATAAATATTTCGGACCCCTATCACACAACGACATCTAGTCCCAAGCTAAGCAGAGCTTGTGTTATGGATACTAGACAACTGATACAAATACATATATACTTTTTTTGTAAATACATACATATTATACATAGAAAACACCCAAACTCCGAAACAAATATTTGTATATAATACAAACATTTGGTCCGACCCGGGAATCGAACCCGAGACCTCACGATCAGCAGTCGCACACGTCAACCACTAGTCCAACGAGGCAGTCAATACTACAACTGCAACGATACTACCCTTGTACAGAAGACCAATCTAAAATGACAGCATTCATATCCACATACGCATCTATAAGCCGCCATATTGTGAGTCAGCATACTGCATTGTTGCATTGTCTGTATTCGCAATGAGTATTATTTATACAAATTGTTTTTCTGAGTTTAGGTGTCCCTTATGTATGTTTGTAAAGTTTACGCGACACAGAATTTATTCCTAATGTAGGATATCGCTTTAAAAAATCACTATGATATCATATTTACAAGTAGTTTTAAATAAATTTCTAACAGTTTCTGTTAAAATAATCACGTGGATGAACAAATAGTCTTAATTTACGATATTAAAAAAAAATATTGCAGGTATTGACGCGAGATTCTGTGACAGTGGCGGTGGACGCAGTTGTCTACTATCGAATCAAAGAGCCATTGAATGCCGTAGTAAGAGTTGCTGATTATAGGTAGGTACAGAATTGTATATGACTGTACGGAGGCCGAAGCGGCTTAAGCTATCATCTCGCCATTTTCTACAGAGCTAACTGGACAAGATTTTGTGTGATTTACAAATTGTTGTTCTGAGCCTGAGTGTTCTTTGTGTCTAATTTATTCCTAAAGCAGAATTTATATTTTAAAATAAAGAACGAGAATACTCTTAGTTATATTATAGACTTTATGTTAGGAATGAGGTCAAAAACATTAAATATCACTATTAGGCACGGTGCAATAAATTGTTGTGTGAGGTATTATATTATTTATAATATGTATAGATATATTATATATATTTATAAATAAAAAACCTAAAGAGTAACAGAACGTATTAATAGGATCTACGACCTTCGTCCTTGATATTCATAACTTTAGAACAGAATACTTAGGAGAGACTATGATTATATAATTATGCAATTATATAAAAAAGAAGTGTTCTCCTTATCATGTTTATGCATAAAAATGCTAGAGCATAATATAAACAGTTCATACTTTATTGGGCGCATTCTGTTCTTGCTTCTATAATTAAAATGTAACAAAAATAAATTTTACTGAAAGGTTTTTTGAATGTATGTAACTAAGACATCTATTTTTCACCGACTTCAAAAAAAGGTTGTAAATTCGACCGTATATATTTTTTTATGTGTGTTCAGGGATTACTTCATCGTTTATGAACCGATTTTGATGATTTTTTTTTAATGGAAAGGAAATATCCCAACAGTGGTACCATGATAAGGACACTAAGATCTAATGATGGCATCTTAGAGAAATCAAGTCCCACCTTCAAGTCGGTTTTATTTTTGTTAAAATTGTACTTGTCATGACGTTGTCAAGAGTGTCTTGACACCTTAGGCCACCTACTTGGTACCTAGGTAAAGGCAGTAGAACGCATGTAAATAATATTTCACTAGCTCACCCAACAAACTGTTATCTAAATTTCTAATTTAGTGACTTTTAGTTCAGTTCAGAAAATGTTCAAATAACAGAATAAGCGCTATTGTTAGTTTTTTATTGAATAGGGTTAATGAACAGACGAGTCGCCTGGTGAGGACTAACGCCATGTATAAACACTTGCCACAAAGGAGCTGCTGCTTTTAAAGTCCTCGCGCTAAAATTAGAGGGAAAATGGAGTTTGGGATCCGATATCCCTAACCCACTTGGTGAAATGCAACGAAAAAATGGGTTAACATCGATTTATTACAGTCAGTTAAACATTCCCACGATTAATAAGTAGTAGCTTTATTGCGATAAAGAGAAGTAGGTGTTTTTTATTTACTTTATGGTTATCGCATTAAAAAGTAGCCTATGTGCTTCCTAAATCGATTCAGTTGTTTATCCGAGAAAGCGTAATAGACAGACAGAATTGTCCGGTCACACAGGTTTCGAACTAGCTCAGACTTTAACTCTCAATAAGGTTCTGTCTATGCTGTACCTATTTATAAATATAAAAAATGTAAATGTCTTTTGAGAGAAGTAAACAATTATTAAACAATTACTATCAAAAATTATAATTTTAATATGGATGAGGTAAAATGTACATGTTTCTTTTTGGTAAATTCCAGTGCTTCAACGAGACTTTTAGCAGCGACGACACTCCGGAATGTTCTAGGCATGCGTGATCTAGCACAATTACTGTCTGACAGAGAGGCCATCAGTCGACTGATGCAGTCCAGCCTAGACGAAGCCACAGAGCCTTGGGGCGTAGAAGTGGAGAGAGTAGAAATGTAAGCCGTCATTACTATTAGTTATGATTGCGCTTTATTTTTTTAAACATTTAGTTATACCAAATACTTTTATTGGTATAATAACTTCTAAATTTGTTCTTGACCGTACTTTCTATAGCTTTGTTTTATATACTACTCAAAATAATTATTTTGTCCATGTCCAATAATTACATTGTATATGAACGGAATTGGGACAATGGTTCCAATCCCGAAAACCCCGCATTCTATAGTAGTTCATCTCACTGAAAGCCGTCCACTGCTCAACATGGAACACCCCCAAAAGTCTCAATCTTTTAATTACTATCAAAACTGATAATGTTAAGTATTTTCGAGACTGTGATTAATTTTAATACAATAAATAATTTACTAACGGCTATTTTCAGAAAAGACGTAAGACTACCAGTGCAGCTACAAAGAGCAATGGCTGCAGAAGCCGAAGCGGATCGCGAAGCACGAGCCAAGATTATAGCCGCTGAGGGAGAAATCAAAGCATCGAGAGCTTTGAGAGAAGCATCCCTTGTAATGGTTGATAATCCTATGGCTCTACAGGTAAAATATTTCATTCACACATGAAGATGTGTGAATTTCAGACTTCAGCTCATAGAAAGTAATAATGTAGTTGTAAAATTGAGATCGGAGGCACAATGAGGCAGAAGCATCCCCAACATAGTGTGAGGCACTATGCTGCATTGTCACAATGAGCATGGTGACCAGTACTCATGGATTCATTGTTGTCTTAAATAAAAAACTGTCAATGTAATTTTTTCTTTTTTTAACTGTACGTATATATATATCCATGTGGTCCTTGTGGTAAATACGGAATAGGAAAACGGAGTATTATCTACATCTATACTAATATATAAAGCTGAAGAGTTTGTTTGTTTGTTTGTTTGAACACGCTAATCTCAGGAACCGCTGGTCCGATTTGAAAAAATCTTTCAGTGTTAGAAAGCCCATTTATCGAGGAAGGCTATGGGCTATATATCATCACGCTAGGACCAATAGGAGCGGAGCACCAATGAAAAATGTTTAGAAAACGGGGGAAAATTATCACGCTATGGGCAATAGAAGACGCAAACGAGGTTGCGTGGGTCGGCTAGTTCCCCTATATATCTCGTGGGTCTCGTAAAAGCCAACTAAGGTAGCAAACTAGGTATTGGCAACAGCGCAGTAGTGATTAGGAAAACTTGGAACAAACCAGTCTGGCCAGTAAGGTATACCAAATAGGCCAAAACCTTCTTTCTAAGGAGAGGCCTATTTCTAGGAGTGGACTATCAAACGCTGTTAGTGTTTTTTTTTGTCTGATTTAATTCTTCGATTAATGACCAATTAACTATTTTGATAAACTTTTCATTGAATAAATAGAGGTATATTTTTTCCAGCTCCGATATCTTCAATCCCTCAACACAATCTCAGCGGAAAAAAACTCAACGATAATTTTCCCATTCCCTTTGGATTTCTTAAGAACTTTTATGGGAGGACCAGGACCAAGTTCACAGCAGCCAATTCAGCATGTATAAAGACATTTATATGTATTATTTAAGTTATAAGCTTTATTAAATTGTTGCAAAGGTTTTTATTATAAAATGTTCTTTTTTTTATAAAAACTCAAACAGCCTATAATCAGTTGTAAAGTCCTATGTCAAGATGCTAATTTTAGCAAAGTGATATTCTATAAGTCACTGAAGATTACTGCTATTGTGAATATCTAGATACATAATATACGTTTAATTAAGTTATATTTAGAGAAATTGTTTTCGTATATGTTAGACGCCAATTTATAAAAACAGTTTTGATGAAACGAGGAGACAATAAAGTACAAAAATTACGCGTGTAAACGACGAGGACAAAGACCATAAAAAAATTACTTAGAAAATATAATATTTACAACATACCTATATTGCATGTTGGCGCTAGAAGGTGTCCAGAAGTTTTAAATAAAAACTGTTCCCAGATCTCCAGATTCCGATTCCTACAAATCCCGGTCGGTGATGGCCCGAAAGGGTTTCTACAAATAAATGAAAGATACTGCCTCGTAGAGGATAGCCTGCTGACATAGGACTGCCTCGTTGGTCTCGCGGTTGGCGTTTGAGACTGCTGATCGTGAGGTCTCGGGTTCGATTCCCGGGTCGGACCAAATGTTTGTATGATCTACAAATATTTGTTTCGGAGTTTGGGTGTTTTCTATGTATAATATGTATGTATTTACAAAAAAAAAGTATATATGTATTTGTATTAGTTGTCTAGTACCCATAACACAAGCTCTGCTTAGCTTGGGACTAGATGACGTTGTGTGATAGATGTCCAAAATATTTATTTATTATTATTATATTTATATACGGCCACTGCTCGAAGAGGCCAGTGTTCCATACCAGTAATGGTACTGTACCGAGTCTTAAATGGTTAAGACTCGATTTTTACGACACTACACGATAGGTGTGGTGATGGATTAAGAATTCAGAGTGTGAATAATCCCATTGGTGACGTCAGAAGCGACTAAGGGACTTAATTACGCAGGATAAAATTATTGCAAAGACAAGGAAAACTTGAGACAAGACCTATACCACCTCATCTGGCTATCACGGTATAGTAGGAAATAACCTAATTTCCAAGAAGAGGCCTATGTCTGAGGCCTATTAAAGGCTGTTGATAATGAGGAATAATAAGATGAATAAATATTTAAAATAAATAAATTAAATATTTTTGGTCATCTATCACACAACGCCATCTAGTCAACAAACATTTGGTTCGACCTGGGAATCGAATCCGAGACCTCACGATCAGCAGTCGCACACGCCAACCGCGAGACCAACAAGGCAGTTGGTTTTAATTACATTGACACGGAAATGTAAACGTGCGGGTTATGCATCTACTTAAACCTATAGAATCTTTTTTGTCCTTGCAAAATACACATCTCCATAGCTTAATACAATAAAATTCAATATTATCGTCTGGTTTCTTCAATATTATTTAGAGTTGCTAAATAAACACGTAATGTGTTTTAATAAATCTAATGTGGATGGTGATATGCAAAATTTTACATATGTGTATGATCTTGTCCTTACAGCTGACTGTTCATAAGCTTACAATTCCTATAAATCTCATTATCCAAACAATAGAACTTCTTTATGAAAAGTAAAAGTTAAAAGACGTCTATGTTCCTGTCATGCACAAATCTTAGTGTTTACCATACCATGATTGAACTTTCAATATTTACTCAAATTTTAGTGTAAACAATGTTGGAGAAATTAGAAAGAGTAAAAATATCAGACCCCAATGAATTTTCGAGTACATATATATTCTTAAATGAGTCATATATTTAGTCTAAAGCAACACATAAACGCATAATTTATATTTATAAACTTTTTCAGGCACACCATACAATACTAAATCTTCTGTTACAGAAAATATATTTTTAGTACTATCTATTTTACTAGTTATCATTTGTCCTTTACTCCTAATAGCCTGCTTCCGGGTGAGTTTATTAGTTAGGTTAGTTATTAGACTTATTAGGCATAAGGTAAATAATTTTACCACATTAATTCTTATTACCAATTTTTTTCAATAATAAAATTGTGACAACTTCTAAATACGGCAAGAAAACATACTACAGCACCGAACTGCGGAGTAGCTACTAAATGTGGAGTAACTCCTAATCCTGTATCGCGATATATAATTTCTCGTGCCTATTAGCATGTATACAACTTTCCAGCTTCATAATATATCAGTTAATTTAAAAAAATACTATCAAGCTTATTTTTTAGCGTTTAAACTCTCGATTAAATTGCTTAAATAAGAAACATTTCCAAACTTATTTAACGTAGACCTAAACTGAAACCTTTTTGTTTGCTCAAAGTTTTCTGAACTTTTCTGAAATTTAATTGTGTTTAACTTACTTTACTTCAATTTTATAAAAGTTATATTTCAAGTAAAAAATATATATTGAAGGTCTAGCTTTAAAAAAAAAACAATTCATTATTTATTGTAAAACACTAACTAATTCTCAATTAATTTATTTACCTGAAAAATAACATATGTACATGGTACATGTAATTTAACTTGCATAAGAATACAGCCATAACTTTAACATCAGAACTTATGTATTTCTTTACTTTCATTTATTATTATTCAAGGTAATTAGACGTGTGATAGACGATTTCAAAAATGTATTAAAGATTAAATTCAATTTAATTTTCAAGTACTTCTAAATAAAAGATCTTTTGTCATCTTTAATTATTCTCATTTCAGGTGGTAAAACAATACAAAAGAGCTGTTGTGTTACGCTTTGGCAAAGTGAGACCAGATTCACCAGCTGGTCCAGGAGTAATATGGGTCTTGCCAATCTCAGATGAAGTTACTCTTATTGATCTTAGAACACAATCTTTCAATTTGCCACCTCAACAAGTAACATTTTTAACATTATTCTCCGAAATCTGCGTCTTCTGCGTCAACAAGCTGCTTCTGCAAACTTGCCTATTTTTTATAGCAAATACGTTTTTACGAGTAATATACCTTAAATTTCAAAATAACACAGACATAGTGTGGGTTCGCCATGCTGCATTATTGCATTGTCTGCACTTTTACCGCGAAAATAGACATAGATGGAGCAACTAGTTAAAAGCTAGTCTGATCGTCATATAAATAACGGATTAAGATCTATTCCATTCTATCCAACAGTAAGGGTTGGCTCTTTATTTCAGATTCTTACGAAAGATTCAGTAACCGTTACAGTTGATGCGGTTGGTTATTTTCACGTAACGGAACCTCTTCATTGTTTATTAAACGTCCAGTATTACAGGTAAGTTATTTTTTGTTTAAGTTTGTCCCTACCAAAATGACTACTCTGCCGGTTGGAAAGCATAAGCAGAATCCAAAAGTGGTGGTCACCATACTGCGAAAGCAGACAATGCAACAATGCAGCAAGGTGACCCACACTATGGTGACTTCTGCATCATTGGGCCTCCGGTCTCGCACTTACCAACGAAACACAACAGCACGATCGCTGTCACTTTACGTTGATTTTCTGTGGGTAGTACCGCCCCGGTCGAACCGGCCCGTTCGTGCTGAAATCAGTGTGGCTCTACTACCTTGCAAAGAGTATTTTAAAAGACCATGGCATTTATTACTCGTCGAGAGGTCCATACCTCTCTAGCTGATTATCAACGTCATTTTCATAGGTAAAATATTTCGTCAGTGGTAAACATGACAAGTAGTAATGCTTAGAATTACGAAGGAAATCGTTAGGATTAAACATTTATACGATATTGTGCAATAACAAACGAAACATAAAACTATTCAAACGAAACTACCCCATTTGTTACACATAAAATCAAATCCGCTTATCGCCTTCAACTGCTAAACGAAGGTTTTCCCCAAGGAGCGCCGACCAGCCCCGTCTTGGGCAGCCCGCATTCATTAGCTGTCACTTACTTCAAATCATTGGTCCATCCTGGCGAAGCGCGCCCTACACTATTTTTTTTTTTATTTTTTTTTACGTCTGGTAGCCCCCTCGGGTCGTTACTCCGCCGGGGCAGGGTGCCCTACACTACGTTAATCTAACCGCAGTCACCACTCTAGAACATTTCAGCTCCATGCTTATACTTCTTTTCAATTACGGCACATAATCTTCTGTGAAGTGTTTTATTGCAGACGCTCGACGGAATTAATAACAATTGCTGTGTTGAGAAATGTTCTTGGTCAATATACCTTAGGAGACGCATTGACTAGCCGTCAATCCATGAGTGCTAGAACCAAATTTGAGATTGACGCAATAATCTCTGATTGGGGTATTCACATCGAAAGAGTGGAAATGTAAATATATTTTTATGTTTACATCATAATATTTCTTAAGTAATATGATCCATTATATTTTGTTTTAGCCTTCAAGTAAATTTCATTCATATGCAGGTTCTTGTCTAACCTTGTAGCTTACTATTAGGCAAGCTGTATATAATGCATCAAATCTTAGTGCTAGTATAGGAATCTTTTCATATTACTCATTTAGTCAGAAATTGAAAAAAAAATTAAACATGTATTAAGTCTTTTTACTCACTCATTTTTTTACACTCACTTATTTTATTACACCAGCAACTGGTTCATGGTTTTTGCAGAAAGAACATATTATTACCGTTTGACCTACAACAAGCGATGGCTGTTGAAGCAGAAGCTACCCGTACAGCAAAAGCAAAATTAATTGAAGCCTCAGGTGAAATACAAGCAGCTGTTAATCTTCGCGAAGCCTCTAGAATAATAATGGAGAATCCACAAATCATGCTGGTAAATGATCATTTATTTGTGACTTAGTTTTTTATTTTTACATCACGCTCATTTGGGGCATTGGCGGACTAAGTAAAATTACTAGAAAGAAATTATCGGTCATTACTATGAATCCATTGACACCTCTTAATTACAATCGGTTCAGTACTTTATTTAGGTGCTATGGAGGAACATACATATTCCCAAAACTATTATCCTCCTTGTACCTCTGCTGTAGTCGGATATAAAGATTTATATAGTGATTCTCTTGATATATCTACTCAGTATAATAAACAAAAAGAATTACAAAAAAACAACAACTTCAACAACTGGACCAAATTGAGCTTCGAAATAAAAAAAGAACCATCAAAATCAGTTCACCCAGTCGAAAGTTCTAAGGTAACAAATATCTAGAAATTACAATCGAATTAAGAACATAGTCCTTTTTGACAGTTGTTTAAAAAAGTAAATGACTATGATGACGATAAGGTACTTTAAGAAACTTTAATAAAATATAGTTCAACTGCCATAACGAACTTTATTGAACTTCATTCAATTATTTATATTTTAAAGCAATATTTCTATTACTTTTTTTAGTTGAGATATCTACAATCTTTAAACTCCATAGCCTCACGACAGAAAACATCGATTATTTTTCCATTTCCTATTCAAATCCCTGAACCGCTTGGACCAGATCAATACCCGAACGCGGTTCAGCAAAATACAAATGAATTACTGAATCAGCTGAAAAGTGAACTTGAGATAGATGCGACCCGTATGTATTTTTATACTACTTTTTTAAGTTTCCATTGACATCAAACTACACTCATAGGTTTTTCATATTCGCTCATTTATCTACTTTGTAATACAACAATTGTATTGTTGATTGAAGTTTATCTGTCCAAAATGTAAAAAGTTTAGCTCAGAGTCTAAGTAAAAAGTAACTGTCAATTAGCTGAAATTTTAAAACTTGGCGTACTTGTGAAGTGGGAATGATTATTCCCTGGAATACGACAAACATTTCAAAACCAAAATCAGCTAAATCGGTCCAGCCGTTCTCAAGTTTTAGCGAGACAAAAAAACAGCAATCTGTTTTTATATGTAAGAAAATATACAAACCTTTTCGGATAATTTCTTACAAATATATATAAAATTTCTTAGATTTAGCTACATACAGTTTTTTTTTTATTAAGTTGATATTATATCAAAGTATTCTTGCATGGCTTATAAAAATATTTTAGTAACTCTACCATTGTAGTACACAAAAGTATTTCATCTAAAAAAGTTATAAACAAAAGGATGTGTAAAAATATTCTGTGCCAGCTGAACCCCGTGGTGTTACCCGCGGTACGACAGTAACCACAGGCAAGGCTGCTGCGCGAAGGTATTCAAAAAAATAGTAGCCTAATTTACTCCTTATATCATCAGATATCAATCAGTGAAAATCCCGTCAAAATCGGTCCAACCGTTCCAGAGATTAGCCGGAACAAATTTGTAAAAAATTGTATTTTGGTATAATGTACCGTATACACATACATATGCAGTTTAGTAAAAAGCGGTTATTTTAATATTTTCCAATTGTATTTATTTGTATAGATGTGGTTAATGTATACTGATGTATAATAGACGTTTGGTTTAGTTCCAGAAGGACTTCTCAAAGGTGTGCCGGCTGGTAGAAATGAAATCATCGCCTAGCAGCTCATTTCTCACCTTACGAGGAAACAAAGTGTTACTTCTCTATCGTCACGATTTTTCCTTGAAAAGACTAAGCAGGCGAAGTTGAAGCCTATATAAATATTCAATAGTCTCTGAACACATATGTCGCTCGGGATTCAAAATAAAGCATATAAACGTAAATTGAAAGATGAATTCAAAATTTACGTCATCAAATAATTTATTAGTAAAAGTAATAAGCTTATCACAGTGTATTTCTTTCACGAGGACGCAATATAGATGACACACAATTCCCATGTGACTTGATCAGTAAAGGGACAATGTATCAAACGGCCATAAACACCCGCGGCATGCACACTAACCTTACGATGTGCCGATTACGAGTGTCTTTGACTAACTTAGGTAATCTAGAATAAAACTTCTTAGACCCTCGACGGACTTCAACACCTGACAATATGACAGACCGGAGTGGGGTTCAAGTCGGATCCTTATAGGATTTAAAATAATTAAGGATTCAACTCATCACAACATTACATTATTATAGACGTTCAGCCTCTCAAAGACTTTTGTAAAAGTGATATATACAATGTATTTTCGAATTAACATTTAGGTGACATGAGAAAAGTCAGAACTATTTTGTAAGTGTAGCTAAAGTATATGCTTCTCCTCGGTGGAACATTAACAGAAAAACATCGAAACTTCAGAATAATCTGATAGTCACTATTAAGCTGTATGTCTGCCAGAGAAGCCTAAAGTAAGAGTGCGCTACCAAGGAACAGAAATAATCGAAGAAGTATACGGTACTCAATTATTATTAATTGTAACATTATTCTAGTTTTTACATATATAGATGCAGATGTGGTAATGTAATTGCCATTTCAATGACTTAGGCATGACGAAACTAAGAGTATCTATAAAATTTGACAACAGTGTAATCTGGAAACAATTTATCTCGTTAATTGCTACGGAATCTGTCACCAAAAACGAATTTTAAAATTATGAAGATTATAATATAAGAATGTATGGAATTAATATCTTATCTATGGCTATATTAGACTAAGAGCTACTGAACCCTACGAGTAACGCTCTGTGTGTGAGGCTAGAAACTCTTGTAGTAATAAGTCATATTATGCTAGGTACGGTAACCAACGGTAACATTCGCCTGGCAGGCTTCAGCCATGCACATCATTAACCAATATATTTTTGAAAGTGAAATAAAAAGAAAACATAACTTGTTCCTGTAAGGCTGATTTTTTTATAAGATTTAGTTCATTCATTGAGAAGTTCAAAAACAAAATGACCAGCGTTTCCGAAGAGCACACCTTCCAGGCGAAGCGAAAGGTGTGTAATTACATCTTCAATGAAAATAAACTTTATTCTGTACCGTTGTAATTTAAATATATGTATATTTGTCTGAGCGATTTACAGAAAGTAGGTATTGGTTAATGATGTGCAGGGCTGAGACCTGCCAGGTGAATGTTACCGTTGGTTACCGTACCTAGCATGCTATCACTTATTACTACAAGACTTTCTAGCCTCACAGTTACAGTGTTACTCGGAGGGTTCAGTAGCTCTCTTACTATATTATTATCAGGAACAGAAACAGAAATTGGCAAAATGTACTTCACTACTGTACTGCACTACAAAATCCAAAAAAATATTTTCCTAAACATCCTTCAACCTTCTTCAATGTCATTGATTTCATTCAATTATACTATAAATTTATGGTGATATCTTCAACAAAAAAGTAATAAAGTGGCAAGATTTCTATGACAAATTTTCATGACGAAAATCAATAATGTCAATAAGCACAACATAATATTTTCTTTCTCTTTTCAGTTTATGTTAAATATCGCAATATGAGAATATAAAAAACTAAAGGTATTCGATATGCAAGAAATACGTAAATTAATTTATCAATTTATATTCTAACAATGTCAACTCCCGTGTCTACGCAACAGTCATTTGTGAATGAAAATGAGATTTATAATGAGGCCCACATATCAGAACAACTGAATTTACAATTAATGCGTACCACGACGTCTTCAAAAGGTAACTCAATAGTACTCTCAATTTTTTTATTGAATCAGTCGTAGTTACAAATTCTTTAAATTTAACAAAATACACACTTTCGTTACGTTGCTACAGTTGGCTCCCAATAGTACTGAAAGCCACTTTTGTGATATTGAGTTGGCTATTTAATAACACGTGAGTATAAAACTTTTAGTACTCTTTCGAGCTACATGCCGGGGCGGTACTACCCTCGCACAGAAAATCAACGTAAAATGACAGCGAGCATGCTGTCGTGTTTCGTTGGTGAGTGCGAGACCGGAGGCCCAAAGATGCAGAAGCATCACTAGCCCGCCATGGTGTGGGTCACCATGCTGCATTGTTGCATTGTCTGCATTAGCAGTATGGTGACCATCACTCTTGGATTCTGCTTATGCTTTCCTTCAGGCAGAGTAGAGTCATTTTGGTAGGGCCAAATATAAAAAAAAAAAAAAAAAAAAAACATGCATTATCGAAAGCAACCAAATAGGTATCTCTAACTGCCGCTTTATTTACCAAAATCTTTCACTTTTACAGAACATACCTTCGTCGAAACCGTGCTCGTTGCTCTGTCATTTCTCCTGCTTATTATATTTTTTCCACTTTCTCTTTTAGTTGTCTTTGTGGTGAGTACATAGCTCAACAGAATCATTTACATTGTTTTCTTTAAAGCTTCAAAGAACATTATATACAAAAAAGATCATCTCAATTTTAATAATTTTAAAATAAACATTTTTTCATTGAATATAAACTCTAAATAAAAAGTATGCTGTGAGAGATATTGGCCGGCTCGACTGAATTAATACCATGGTTTATTGATGAAATTGCTAAACCCTTGCGATTGTGTCTAAACCTCTAATTGGCGAAATCACCGATAGAAGCACAAAGTCCATCTAGACTTTTAAATAATACGTGGTATAACAATATACTACGCCAGGTATGTCATTCCGACGATCGACATGACATCATCATCGCTATCGCTGGATCTGGTTGGTTCTTTTCGTGTTATGTTGCTATCACGTGGTAACTGGATAGTGACGTCACATCGAGGCGCTCTCGGAATGCAAGATCATGGACCATGATATAATACAGTCTTAGCGCAAAACAATTGCTTTTTGCATAAAGCGCAACATGAATTACACAAATTCCATTTATTAAAAATATAAATCTTATTATCTACAGAAAGTAAGACAATTCGAACGTGTTGTGATTTTACGAAATGGAAAGCTGCGAAGTCGCGATACTTACGGCCCCGGTTTAATTTTTTACCTACCATGTATTGATTCACTCAAGTTTTTAGATTTAAGAGTGATATGTCATGCAGTTGATCCACAAGAGGTTAGTATACTCTTTATTTAATAGTAACAAAAACCTGTTAAACACAAAACTTTGTTTTATTAACTGCCTCGGTGGCGCAGTGGTAGCTTACGCGACTGCTGTTCTTGAGGTCTCGGGTTCGATTCCCGGGTTGGACCAAATGTTTGTATGATCTGCAAATATTTGTTTCGGAGTTTGGGTGTTCTCTATGTATAATATGTATTTATTTACAAAAAAAAAAGTATATAAGTATTTATATCAGTTGTCTAGTACCCATTATACAAGCTCTGCTTAGTTTGGGACTTGTACTTGTACCTAATCGTTTCTCTGTAAAATTACATTCTAATAATGAAAGCCAGTCGAGCATTTATTAATGAGATCCAATTTGAACAAAAATGAAGAAACAAGCTATGACCGCTTTTTCTGACGTAGTGTCTGGCATTGAGTTGCAATAAAATTGGATTTATTTTAATGAGATATGTTTCGGACAAAGTCTGTTGAAACGCTAAAAAGAAATATGCTTACGCTACGCTATATATACGTAGTTTTTTAACTTGTAGTAACATCAATTTGTGCAACGCTTATGTTTAATCTTTTTTTCAAAGTTCTGTCAGATTTTTTTGAAAAGTACTGTATTTTATAGAAATCAGGTTTCACAATGCTAAATTCCAACACCATGCTTCGATGGTTTGGTCACATAGCGAGGATGGATGATAGAAGGCTCCTGAAAAAAAAGTATAGAGCGATTGTGTGTTGTTCTGAAGAAGGACCCTGGGAAAAGCAGCAGGAACCGACGAGCAGCATGCAGCGATTGATGAATGTGAACGAAGTAAAGCAAAAGAATAATGTTTTTAAACCATATTTTTTTGTCTCGTTTACAGGCTCTTACTAAAGATTCTTTGTCCATGACTGTCGATGCAGTTGTATATTATAGAATAAAGGATCCAGTTATGGCCGTGATGAGAGTCACTGATTACAAGTAAGACTATTTAATATCACATTAGCTTTATAAGAAAAACATTTGTCCCTGGGACAAACGTCTAATAAATGTTAAATATCAAAATATAATTCAGTTGCACATGGCGACGCGTTTCCGCACTGCTTTCCTTGACACGTAAATTATCACAATCGTATCTAGTGTCAACATGACGCTACGGTAACAATCGGTCTGACTATTATTGTTAAAGCAACGATTGTTTGTTAGTAAAACAACAAGAATTTATGGCCCTACTTGTTAAACCAGGGGCAGAAAGTGCGATTCCCTTCCTAGATAAAATAATAGCGTGGCAAAAACAATGAATTATTCAGTGCCTGGGCGTGTTTTTATAATAGCTATTTATGCTAGCTGACCCAAGCAACTTCGTCTGCATATCTTTTCAATCGTGCTAAGCTCTTGTCTAAGCGTAATGTTAACATTAAAAAATACGTAAAAATCGGATAGATAGTTTCGGAGTTTGTCGTGAACGGATGGATCATTTCTGCTCTGCTTAGTTTAAGATCAGCCAGCGTTATTGACATGTATTAAGTTATTCTTTTATTAAAATGTTACTATAAAAAATGTATAAAGAAACTTTTCGTAATTATTTAAAATATAATTGACAGACATTCAACACAGTATATAGCTGCGACAACACTTCGTAATGCCATCGGTGCGAAGAAGCTTACAGAAATTCTCAATGACAGGCGTGCAGTAAGTCTTCAAGTGTTCGAGAGCATGAAAAATATGACTCACAACTGGGGAGTACAAATCTTAAGAGTAGAGATGTAAGATGTTAACCATTAATAAAAATTATCAAAATATTTTATTACAGATAGTTATAAAAGACCATCTCTACCTTATTAAATTTGTATGCAACTATGTTCTATAACACATTTAACAAATACACATTTAAAAAACTTGATACTGTTAAAATTAAAATGAGCTAATTTATCTTACTAATATTATAAATGCGAAAGTTTGTAGGGATGGATGGATGTTTGGATGTTTGTTACTCTTTCACGCAAAAACTACTGAACGGATTTGGATGAAACTTTACAGTAATATAGCTTATACATCAGAATAACACATAGGCTACTATTTGCCGCGATAACCGACATATACGCGGGCGGAGCCGCGGGCAACGACTAGTAAATAATAATAGTTCAGACCATTTATAAAAAAAACGGTCTTAAAATATTTATCAAACTGAAAAACTTATCTGATTATTGTCAACCATTTTTTTATTTTACGGAATATCCTTTCTCGTTAGTTGCATAAAAAACTGACTCTTTCCCACTGAAACTAACCCAGTACTATCGACTGAGTATACATTATAGATTTTGTCTTTAATATATATCACAGCTGAATGTCATTTTAGAAAAGATATAAGGCTACCTTTACAATTACAAAAAGCAATGGCTGCGGAAGCCGAGTCAACCAGATTGGCCAGTGCCAAGATAAAAGTGGCCAAAGCTGAAATAGAATGTAATAGAAGTCTTCAGGTAGCTACTGAAATGCTCATGGACAATCAATGGGGTATGACGGTATGTATGCTTTTAGGTTACTCATATATTTATGCCTAAAGAGAATTCTTTTACTCACAATTATTAAAAAATAAGTAGAGACAAGGATGATCAAATTTGACGTAATTTACTTTTCCTTAAATGACAGGTGATTGGACACTTGTATCTTTGTTTCTTATTTGGAAACATGTAAACAGACGAATTCACGTTTTGATTTCCAAAGAATTGAATAGTAATGTACTGTCTGAATGCTCTAATTAAAAAGTACATAGAAATGTACTGTTTATTTAGAGAGCTCAAATCGTTCGTTATGTAAAGAATAGTATTCTTATGTAGATAAGAATACTATTCTTTACATATCTACGAACGATTTAATTTCCAGGAAAGGAACAAAATAGAAACGCTAAAAACATTTAACAAAACAGAAGAAGTTATAATAAAGAAGAGGAGAGTGTAGACTCTCCTCTTCTTTATTATAACTTCTATTAGATAATTTGAGAAATCGATGAATTTTCTGACAATGTTAAAAAAAGGTTAACGGTACTGAGTTAATGGAAGCAATACTGTTTTGTTAAATGTTTTTAACGTTTCTATTTTGTTCCTTTTGTTATTAAGCCTTGATCTGATTTATAAATATTTCTTTCTAGTTAAGATATTTGCAATCTCTACAAACGATAAGCGGAGACAAAACACATACCATCGTCGTGCCCTATTCTATCGAAACTTTGAAAAATATTTTCAAATGACGTTTTTTATTATATTATTCAATTTTGTAAATAAACCTTATTTAATGTATTTTACTAGTTTATTATTTAAAAAACATTTGAAAAGATAATATAATGCCATTGAAATCAAATAACTTTAATTTACCCACTAATTTAGATCTTGCTGTGAAGGAATTCTGACTGAAGTCTTGCCATGTGGCCTTGTTTGATTAAAATAAATATGGGAACCTATTCATCTACCGATTAAGTACACGTCACGTTTAGTTTACGTTCTTACTAATAAAATCACGCGTAATTTTATTTATTTTTATTGAACATTCGTAACGATAATAAATTAATCAACAAGCTAAAAAACATTTCTAAAACAATTTACAAGACTAGTATTCACCAGAGTCGTCTTCTTCGCGTTTTACGTGACCGTATTGAATGGGCTGCTGTTGTTTCTGACCGCCAGCGTTTTTGTGCACTGTTGCCTGAAAAGCAAATGGAGGTTTAACAGCAGGTATATTCTGTGAGTAAAATCCTTAAAAAATATCCAACGAGATAATTATGAAACCATTTCCTAGACAAAGTTTAATGGTCGTTAGTAATCACAGAAGTTTTTAACCGATTGTTATTTTTTTTTTCTAATTTAATGCAAAATTGAAAAAAGTATAATAATAATTATTACAATTCAAACCGATCATTTAAAATTTGTGTTATTTTTAAATAGTTTTCTGATTAAGCCACGTAAATGTCCATCATCATCGAGAGCTTTTAACAGTCTACTGCTGGACCTCTCCTTAACAGGAGGCTTTGGCCTACTATACAGCGCTAGGGTTATTTCAAGTCTTCCTTCTTTTTGCATTAAATCTGACTCACAAAATTTTACTGGTGTTTCTTTAGGGTAGCCATAATAAAAAATGTTATGACATTAACTTGACGTGCCTATTTCTAAAACTCTTACCGACATTCTTTCCTACACGTCGTGGTAGAATTAAGGCTCCTATAGTTCCATTGTCAATTGCCTTTAACATTCCACTGTTGGGCTGGCTTCTCCGTAGAAAGGAGGCTTAGGGCTACTGTATATTAATATACTTTCAAATACTTATTTCCATATAAGTTAATTTAAATGTCTAAGGAAAACTGGGACTGACTACACTACAGAAAATTTCTTGTTGTAATTTGCAGTAAAGTAAAGCAAAAAGTACCTGGAATCCATTCTTGGGATCTGCGGTGTAACGTACAAGACGTACAGAGCCGTCAGGCTCGACTAGAGAGTATTCACCACGAACAACATCTCCATCACGCTGCTCTTTGTGGTTCTGTAGATTGCCAGTGTGCGGATCTTCTACGCCATAAGCGTAGTGGTAATCAGGTTTAGCCTGGAATCACCAAAGAAATTATATAATTATCTCATGCACAAATATTTAGAAAAAAAATTCACCCCAATTTCACTTACATGCGTGTTTCTATAACCAACCAACGTAATGAACCAGATCTTGTAAAGGTCGCAAGTTGACGGTGCCTATTTTAAACCGGTCTACTTAAAAGTCGTTGAAAAGACCTTTATTTAGCAGAAAATTATAATATAGACATCTATATATAAATAATACGTATAGCAAAAACTTTGCAATCCTTTTCACGAAAATTATGCGAATGAAATTAGAGACAGTAAAAATTTAAATGGAGAACTCCTCCACCTACTACAGATAGCTGACAAAATAATTATGGTCGAATTTCGACTTTTTAGCGACCACCATTAAGCTATTAATTGGATAAGTGGTAAGCTCAAAAGTTAATGAACTAAATTTTAATTTGATCTTATGGAGTTTATTTCTCACTAGCTGACCCATGCAACCTCGTTTGCATCTCCTATTGCCCACAGCGTGATGATTTTCCCCCGTTTTTGTAACATTCTTCATTGATGCTTCGCAGCTATTGGTTTTAGCGTGATTAAATATAGCATATAACCTTCCTCGATAAATGTACTATCCAACACTGAGAGAATTTTTCAAATCGGACCAGCGGTTCCTCAGATTAGAGCGTTTAAACAAACAAACTCTTCAGCTTAAATATTAGTATATATAATCTATATCTATACTAATATATAAAGCTGAAGAGTTTGTTTGTTTGTTTGTTTGAACACGCTAATCTCAGGAACCGCTGGTCCGATTTAAAAAATTCTTTCGGTGTTGGATAGTCCATTTATCGAGGAAGGCTATAGGGTATATATGATCACGCTACTACTAATAGGAGCGGAGCAACAATGAAGAATGTTTCAAAAACGGGGGAAATTTTCACGCTACGGGCAATATAAGGCGCAAACGAGGTTGCGTGGGTCGGCTAGTACAGTATATATAGTATATATAGTATAGATTTTTGTAAATTTAAAATAAAAAGTGAACCTTATTAATGTAAATAATTGAGTGTATTAATTTTATATTTATCTTGTTTTTATTTCGTTAGGTATTTTAAATTGCCTGAACTGTTAACGTAATATTTTCTAAACAATGCACTCACCACGTAATCTACCGTCTTCAAGTGTGCATACTTGGCCGTATCTGGATGGATCTGTCCTGATTGGTGGTCGTAGCCATAGTCGGCATGTTGTTGTGCTGGTATACCTTCCGCAGCCGGTACTTGCACCTCCACTATTTGACCGCTGACTGGTCCTCGGAAGCGGTTGTAAGAGTAACCACCCGGAGGTGTTCCAGTGAGTACTACCGTCGCTAACGCAATCGGGGCAAGGAACTGCAATGAAAGAAAAGTAATACCTCATTGACATTACAACATACTTAACAGTCTTTCAGTCGCTTTGTGTACGCTTCGAAAATTCAAAAACCACTTCAAAGATTTTTATATATTTTTTTCACGTGAGTTTTGAACTTCATTTCCTATCAGCATAATGCTCACCTCATCAAACAGTTATTTTTCTACATTTCTAGAACAAAATCATAAACTACAAGCTCGATACTCTGAAAGTACATGTCCTTCGTTGCGGTTATAACTGACAAATCTAAATGCAGGCCACGTGAAATTCAACAAGAATGCCTACGCACCTCGACCGTGGGAGTTTGTTTTCTTTTGCATTACGTAGACACCACTTCCATCTACTGTGACAAAAAACCGACGGCCTTCACGGTCAACGCACAGTAAAATATTACTCAATGTTGACAATGAAAATAATTAGCTGCAAAGAAAGCGAGACTATTTTTTTCGGTCAATTCAACATGACTAATTGCATAATGTGATATTGGCTTGTTAAAGTAAGTACTCGTGAAGCTGAATCTATAATTAATTTAATGATTCAGTAAATAAATGTATTCAATTAAAAAATAAATATTCTTGAAGACCGCACGGGCAGTCACCTTTTATAAAGTCAGGTCAAACAGTGCAAAACGAAAAAGTGACACAATCTATTAACGGAAATAATCGATTTATCCACAAATTGGACGCCAAAATTTCAATCAGATCTTACATTTTTCTAATTTTCTAGTTAAGTTTATTCTTCCTTGTGATAATGTGGTTCAGGCAAAGTAGGTAATGATGTGTAAATAAAGCGCATCCCTCAAATAAGTTTAGAAACTCAATGTACACCCCCCTAGTTTACATGTTAAAACGTACATAGTAATCTGAAAAGTCAGTATAAGGAAAACAATGTTCAATGCGTTTCAAATAAGAATAGGACTAGATTTTGCGACTGGTAATTGTAAATTATCGTTTTCAAGAGCAAGATGGCAGATTTCCAATCTTATTCTTATTTGAAACGCATTGTAAAGATGAAAAATAGCATGAAAATAATATTGAGATTAATTTGAATGATTGAAAACACTGTTTATTAATAAACGAAACAACTAAATTGTCGTGCAGAAATAGATTTTCACGATTTGTTGATTAATAATGCGTTTTATGTTTATGCGGTTCATAAAATTATTATCTAGTTACATAATTAATTTATAAACCTATGTACTTAGATGTATTTTTTAGCCAATTTCAGAAAAGGAGGAGGTTGTCAATTCGACCGTATATTCGCGGATAACTTCGTCGTTTATGAACCGATTATGATGATTGTTTTTTTAATTTATTAACATCTAACGAAAAACAATGAATTACTTATTTGATTGGCTCAATATTCCTTGGATATTAAAACCATTACTAATTATTATAAACTTAGCAATGTTTACTTTATAAACAATTAAAAATATACACTATGATACACTAAAATACCTGTGTCTCTACATTTATTTATTGGTATTTTAACCCTTTAATGGGAAAAACCTCATTAAAAATGGCTAATTAGTAGTAGATATCAAACTCTACCATCGATAACTTTGTATTTGACGTACTATACGTACCTTGAATAAAAATGCCATTTTCTGCACTTATCGTTGTGAATAACTCCCTCAATGATCCCTGCGGAACTGATACCTGTGCCACAAATATTGTGGTTTTATACCAACAGTCACCTTGTCAACAATAAAATGCAATCGATAGTTCACTGTAGGTACGGTTGCGGCAAACTATGAATCAATATTTTTCAATATTTGGGACCGGGTACGCAGCCAAACGTTACAATAAAACATTGCGTAGATTTGTTTTCGGTTTCCATTTATCAAGAATATGTTTTTCTCTCTGACCTTGATTATATTTTAGCTTTTAACAATATAATATTACAATATCACAATTCACCTGATTCAATGCAATGCATATTGAAATTAAATGTCTATCAATTAAATTATTATTATAATTTCAATAGAACTATTAATAGTACCTACCTACGATTAATTTTCTAAACCTCTATTCTTAACACGTTACTATTTGCATTATAACTATCATACACTATTTCAATTCCATTTCATCTCCCAGTAATTTTTTTAAAAGCTGATTTTTTTGTATATAATTAGCGTAGGTACCTATAAACTTTCATATATAGCTCATTCGTTCAGATAATGATGGTACACGCGTACGTAATTTTAATGTTTTTATGACTGCCCCAGATCCAATAAAAAAACATGCTAAGAAACTAAACTACTTTTCGTCAGTATCATACAAGTTGTCGATACTTGTACGATACTGACGAAAAGTAGCGTAGTTTATAGCATAGTTAGTGCGTTAACGCGTTTGTTTGCTTCTCATGCTACGCTATTTTTTTTGTTTCAACAAAAACAAGGCCATGACACGTGCTTATCTACCTTTTTTCATATTTGATCTGAAACGACTGCCTACTTCAGACAAGTTCCACTATTTCCATATTAAGCTACATAAATATATCTATGCAAATCAGACATCCTCCTACGTAAACACATTTAAGGGATTTTAATTTTCATAAAGTTTAATGATCTCTGATTTTCTAGATAATTTTAGAGTTTGAAGTCTGCAAATACTTTTGAATGCTTGTGAGGTGACTTCCACATACGGCAACAAAACATACTACAGCGCCAGCTACTGAAGACACACCGAGTTCGGTGTGTCTTCAGTAGCTGGTAAATGGTCATAGTTATGGACTAACTAATCCTGTATCGCGATGTGAAAATTGTAGTCAGCATCTGAATCGAGTACCCATTTATGAAATTTTTGCTAAACGACATAAGATTTAAATGGATATTATAGTCCAAGATGTAGAATAGTCTAATAAATATACACCTTCCCAAACATCAATCTCCAAAAACTTTTAGTCTGGGAAGTAAAAGCCTTGCAATAGAAAGTAATGGTTCTATTTTGGTGGACACACATACCAATTTGCATGACTGATTTGGTGGAAAATACACCAACTAATCAGAAGCTTGCGTGAGAGAGACAGACTCTACGCAATCTCTCTCTCTCTACTCCGATCACACTTTCCGCCCGTTCAGCTACCCCTCCAGGTATAGCTGAGAGCTGAGAGAGCTGATTCTTAGTTTTTTTTTATCAAACATCCTATTTTTCTCCATGCAACTGGCAACCCTGCGTTTACCTAGGGATTTTTTAGGCTCTCCATGGTATTAATATATAATTTATTCTCCCTTGTCCTTAATTTGAGAAGCAAAATAAAGCCACATTTAAATGTTGTTGATGTAATACGCAAAGAGAGTAAGTCAATTTTTTTTTAGAATCCAATATTTATTTTTGTATTTTTAATTATGTTCGTGTTTATATCTGTGTATATATATGAATTTGTTAACAGTGTTGCCAACATAGTAGACTTTTCACTAAAACTGGTGGTTTGAATCCTTCATTTAGTGGCGAAATTACTGTAACTGCTATTACTCGGCCACAATCTCACTTACATGTTTATTAAACGACTTCCAAAAGTTGGAGGTTCTCAATTTGATTGGTATTTTTTTATGTATTAACACTGATTACTCCGCCAATTGTGGACCGATTTGAAAAATTCTTTTTGTATTCGAAAGGGTGTCACGTGGCAATATCATCCTCCCCGCCACTACGCGTCTCTCGGCTGCCCCACCTGTCGACCGCCGTTCCACCACCGCTGGGGACTCATATGAAGACGACGGTGGCGGCCCCTTTTCTACTGGCGTCTACCACGCTCGGCGGCTGAGCCGCCCGGCCTCCTACGCCGGAGCCCAGCACCACCCTTTCTGCTGGCGTCTACCACGCTCGGCGGCTGGGTCGCCCGGCCTCTAACGCCGGAGCCCAGCGCCACTCTTAGTGCTGGCGTCTACCACGCCCGGCGGCTGCGCCACTGCTACGGGGCCCGGTCTCTAGAGCCGTGGACCAGCTACTAACATAAGTGCCTCTTGCTTGGAGGTACTGCTGTGATCGGAAACTCTCAGAACCTACGCCCTTTCTAATTTGTAACTTTGTACTCACAAAAAGTAACCCTTGTAAACTTACATATCCGTAAATAAATAGTGTGAAAATCTTCTTTCTAAGTATTTATTGCGTTTAAATTATCTTCATCTCTGAACCTCGTGGCCTAACCACCTTCACCTAATGGCTCCTAAAGCCGCTACGTGACAAGGGTATGCTCCCTATGTGGTTTGCCCCTTTGCCACTATATCAGGATCTGGTGATGGGATCCCAAGGAAATCGAAGGTAATCCTCAAATTTGTTAGGCACGTTCCGTATTTTTCAAATATTTTGTAAGGTTATTGCAGTATTTACTTACACTTGGTAGTCATAACTTCATGATGATGAGCTGATAATGGAAGATACAACTCCTTAACGGTTAGGAGTTGGGAGATAAATCTTTAAATGTCATGTGTATGTATGCTACCATTTCTCGTATTCTTTCAAGTTATTTAGATGAACTAATGATAGAAAGTACAGCTCCTCAGCAGTTTTTCATACGTATCTATAGTTGTACCAAATACACGAATAAAGCCTTAGTTGTATTCTTTCAAGTTGTTTAGGTGATTTGACAGGTAAGAGTAGAAGATAGATGAAACTGTAAGATACCGATCCAATAACTAGTAGTCATACAAAGCTATTAAACAGACTTTAAAAGAAACATCAAAATAAAACTCCCTACCTAGACTGAAACGCGAGTAATTTAAACTTCGTTTAAAAAACCAACTTCAAAAACTAAAAAGTATGACTTGACTTGGGCAGAGGGCATCTACAGTGCATCGCCATTCCGTTCTGTCTTGAGCGTCTCGCTTGATTTCGCTCCAGGTCTTGCGAATGGCCTTCGCTTTCGCTTTTTAAACGATTTTTTTTTTAAATATCTATATTTACTCTTTCTCGGATGTAAGAGAGGATGACAAATGAAACATTTCGGATGGAATGGAAGTATTGTATTTCAAAGACGCTCAAGAAGAATCGAGGTTTAAGGCATTAGCAACTTTTGCGATTACCCTCCTCTCTGCTTAAGAGTGCTTAATAGTATGAGTCTCCTTAATAGTATGAATTCAATAAAAACAAGCAGAGAAATAGAATGAGGTTCAACCTGTTATATGCAAAAAGGAAAATGCTGCAATGATTATAAAATACCAGAAGCCGTTGTCGCCTCTATCGCTTGTATCACAGAGAGCGTTCTGAAGAGCTATTCCAACTGGTCCCCTCTTCCTCTACAGGATAACACGTGCTGGCCTTGGAAGTCAACGCTTCAGAGTAGTAGACATACGATCTCGTACTCATCGCTTCGGTTCCTCCTTTCCGTACCGAGCGGTTGATAACCTGGAACTCACTTCCACATGCGCAGAGCGCACGTGTTTCTCTCCCACTATGATCCCCGGTCCTTTAAGCGGGACGTGAAAAAACATCTCACTAGGCGGCCATAGCGTGGGACACCATGCTGCAATGTCCTTATTCGCATTGATAATGGTGACCACCACTCTTGGAATCTGATCATCCTTTCTATCAGGTAAAGCAGAGCCATTTTTGGGGCTGCTAAAATTAAAAAAAAAAACATATTAGGTATCAACGAGTCATATCAATCTGAAATGGACTTTATGGTACAGATGAAAATGATTCGTCTGAAGAAGACGAACTAATTTAGAATATAATTAATTAAATATAATAGTGGTAGCGATAGTACCATATTTGTTAGTGGTTTTCTGGTGGTTTTAAAAGTTGAAACTAGTGGAGAGCTAGTTTAACCTTTGGCAACACTGGAATTTGATATTATTGTCATTTGTCATTCGACGCAATATATACGCAGTTTTTCGCGATTCATTTATAAAATTAAATATTAGAGTTTATACTTGCTTTAAAGTGACTATATGTGTAGTACTTTAAAATATCGCCTCACTACTCCAATTCAGTGGACAAAGCATACTTCTGTAATTGCGATTTTCATAAAAATAATTATGTTTATTCGTATGATGTTCTAAACAAATGCAAAATGTTATCTATCTCTAATTGTAGATGAATCACGCCGGCAAAATGCTTAATACCTACGTGAGTTTGATGTCTCTGTATGTAATATAATAAAGTACTCAATATAGTATGTAAAAATACAAAGCAAAGACATCGTCAACAACATCGATCTTTTGTCCGCATATTATATCGTCTTTGTGGTACTATATGTTATGGCTGTAACTGAAACTTGAGTAGTTGGAATAAGTAAAAAGAAAAGAAATATAACGAACCGCAGCATGAATAGTAGTAGAAAAAATCGTTCAAATGAGGCACTAGGTTCATCAAGAAAGCGTCAGAAAACTAATTCCCGCGCAGAAGAAGAGATCAAGGATAAAAACTTGACCTTGGCCTGTAAAGAAGTATCTGGTAATGAGTATTTCAACTATCGAGCGAGATTTCAACTTGTTTATTTACCTTCTTGTACAACCTTTTGTAATCATGGGAGAAGAAATGTAAGTATTGATCAGACTATTTGATCTATTTTCAGTTTTTTATAGTAACCTTATTTGTACATATATATACATATCCCAGTAATACTAAGTAGGTGTATTGCATCATCATCCGGCAGATTTTCTTTATTTAATTGGGAGCAAAACTAACTCACTTTGTAAAACAAATATCACCCTGTCCATATTTATTTTAATCTTATTTATTTGCTATGTTCTACTTGAGACTAATTTAAACAGACTGAAAACAGATTCACTAACTAACTTACAAAAATAATATCCTCACACATCCACTCATACAGACACATAGCTGTCTGATCCAAAACAATGCGAAACCTGTACTTTGTTAAACTGTACCTAAAAAAATATACATGTATATGTTTTTAAATAAATTGTATTACTATATAGTGAACCTGAAGAATTTTTTTTTTCTTTGATTGTGCCAATTCATAGGTTTTTGGTGTTGCATAACTCATTAAAACAAAAAAAATATAAGCCATTGCCAAATACTTAATCTGGGAAGTTCATTCGAAGATGGGCCAGGTTGCTAGTATTAATAATAAACCTTTATTAGCAGTCCTGTAAGAATACCTGTTTATAGATTTTTGCTGCATCAAATAGTGCAGCAATCATCTGTAAGCTGCAGCTTAGCCTGTATCGGCTTAGAATGGAGAATGTTAATAGGTATGCCAAATGGCTTGAAAGTTTGTCACAGTGAAGCTTTTATTTATACAAATACACTAGTTTTTGTTGTAGTCAAAAATACCTAGTAGTTTAATTTTACAGGCATTAAACTTATTATAAATATCGAGTTCTGCTAACAATCATGAGACTTCATCCTCACATTACGTTTATTTATTGTAACATTGCATTCCGCACTGTTACAGTAATCTTGTATTAATACACATAACCTCTTCATTTTGTTTACGTTTTTCGGTACAACAATATCTTTTAGCTTGTGAAGTTTCTTTTTGACAGTTGTTCATTTGATGTTCTACAAACTTCAAGGGTTGGCAACACACTTGGGATTTTTTGTGACATGGTGAAGGTCACATTACTTTTGAATTGGGAGTTTATTTATAATCTGTCGCCATTTCTAAAATCACAGGGGTAAATGACCTAGTGACTTGATGCATTTTTGTATTTTGAATTAGTTATGGATGTTTTTGACCCATTTTGGTAAGTTTGTATGAGAAAACCATGTTTTGGCTTTATCAACATGTGACATCATCCAAACTTACTTGTGTATCACAATAGTAAACTTACCAGGGTTAAAGCAAACAAATCATAAAATTGTCCAATATATCTTAAACAATCCACTTTGAATATAACCTGAAACCAAGTAACAAACCAACCTTAGTGAAACTTGCTTCAAAGAAAAAGTTTCTTAAAATGTGGTTTTCTCTAAGAAACTTACCAAAGTTTTAAGTAAATATTATTAAAAGAAATACACTAATACTACAGTATATTTTCACAAAAACCTTCTACGATTTTTAAAACTTTAGTAGGTAGAATAATAAAAATATTGCATCTGTTTACACTAATTTCTAATCTATGAAAACATCCCTGCCCCCGAGAGAGCCCCCCGCGCACCGTGCATTCCCCTCTGTTATGAAGTTGTACTATAGTCTTTAGTTTAGATGTCTTCTTCTGATGAAAACATTGATGAAAAATATTGAGAATAATATATATATGTCGGAGAACGAGTAGTTTTCTTAAGTTTTAATTTGAATTCGTGTTTATTTCAATCGATTATTCGAAACTTCAAACTGTCCATCGAGAAACATGGTAGTTTGGGTGGAATCTATGCAAAAGAAGGCGCACTGATTATTTGTTATTAACGATGTGATTATTACGTCTTAGTTTACTTACAGCTTGATTTAATAATGTGGTTTTAGTTTTAGTCGATTCTGTAAGCGATATTAAATTAAATGTTACTAAAATGAGTGCGGGTAACACCGAATAGAGTGGTAGGTGTTACCACTAGTTAAAGCGAGCAGCCGGTATAAAAGAGCGCGGCCGCACGAGTTGCGGGACTACTAACCTATTGGATCTTAAACTAACTACCCACCGTTTCGTATTGAAGAAAAATAGAATCAACAGATCGGTTTAGTACGGGCATTGTACGAGGAAGGACAAGCTGTAAATAAGCTAAGTACATAGTCTTCTTAATTGTTGTAATTAACTGTTAAACGTTTGTAACTAATAAGTTAAGATGTAACTTTCAAAAGAGTGGCCATGAGTTTCTTTGCCAGTATTCTTCTCATAAGGCTCTACGCATTTTGGAAACTGGAGGTTATGGGTCGTCACGGACGTTCGGTGAATTTTGGTGTTCTCACCTGGTTCACTTTGACAATGTTGTGCCGATCTATGATTTAAACTGTAGCTTCATTGATTCAATAAACTATTGGAATTCTATATTGTCTTTGGCTGTGCAAATAAACCCTACCTACCAACGTGTGTAATAATGAAGATTGATTACTAGACTAGACTAGACTTGATTAAGAGCGATTTCTATTGCTTTAAATCATGAGTGCCACTTGACAAAATATCCAAGTGAGGTCGGCAAAGCTGACGTCACCATTTCATAAAAACCGCTTCGACCGATCGCCCCGCTGTGACTCCGACATCAGAAGTGGGATCACCTGTGGATTACCTGTGAATTACCCTATGGATTACCTGTGAATTTCCCTATGGATTACCCCTATGGATTACCCATAACGAATTAGGAACAAAATACAGGGCAGATTGTTATTATTTTATTTACGTTTACCCTACGTTAAAAAAAATCTTTTCGATACGTAATTAATTTGTGCTATACGAGAACCGCCAACTAGTGAGAGAACTACTCCGACTGTAAAAGTGAAGTGATGTGTGAAAAATACAAGTGCTGTCACAGCTATGGCAAAATCAAAAGGTTACGTAATCCAGTAAAGATTAGGACATTGTTAGCCGTGACAATATTGCTAACACATATTCTGAGATTTCAGATACTACCTCGCCTGACAGTTGAAGGAAACCAAAGCGCAGAAGACGATTACTTGAACCTTGAAAAGTGTGGTGTCATAGATGCAGTTCTAATATGAATGCCAAGGCAAACGATTTGCAAACCGAGTAACCAGTGAATGTCAGCTCCATCCAACCAGCTCTAGTTCAGCTCCAAGAAAGATTTGGTGAGAAGTTTTCATTTTGTTTCAAATGCTCTTTAATAAGACAAATTCTGTCAGATAGATTTCTGGGCCAACGACAATATAGTGCAGTACTATTATTGAGGGTAGGTAACGCCCGCCCTTATTGTGACATAGTATTGTGTGGTCCACGAATTGTTGCTCTGAGTCTGGGTGATCTTTGTGTACGTTTGTAAGGTCCCCCGTAAGACAGGATGTTTATTCCTAATGGAAGGGTTGCCTTTTTAATAAAACAATAGATTCTGTCAAGAAATCCGGGTTGAAGAAATGCACTGAATAGCATTTCCTGTAGTAGGTACACGATTACTGTATTTCAAACGACATAATTGTTTAAAGAAAAGAATGAAAATCTGCTTGCATTAGGCTTTTCAGTTGTAATTTTCGAAAAGTTCTTAAAAATAATAAGGTCGTTTCTATTGATGCCTACGTTCTCTTATAAAACGAGGATCGCAATCAAATTAAATTAAACCCACAGTATAAAGGTCCTTACGTGATCGCCGATATACTAGAGGGAGACCGCGAATTTGCTGTACACACATATTTTCTACCAACCATTGATCATCTACACTCGCAGTAATCAAAGTGAATACAGACCGTCAAATACCCACTAGTGAAGTCCCTATTGATTTGTCCGATGAACATGATGTAGAAAAAAATGATCTTTGAATAGTTTATTAAATTAATCGAAGTCTTTATTTTGTTCGTGAACAATTATTTGGAATGTATTTTGTGATGTTTAACCAGACCATTGTTGATAGAGATAGGATTACAATCTTTAAGTTTATTTAAATTAATAAACAAAGTTATTTAATTACAAGGGATGTAGTGTTGGTAACCTGGTTTCACTACCTCCTTAGGTCTCGCTGGTCATTTGTAGCCGTAGCTCGTGCAGTACTTATCTGTAGAGAGTGCGCGGTGCGCATGTGGCTATGCGAATGTCAGTCGCTGGTTAAGTGACAATAAAAAGATCTCGATCTCTGGTTAAGAGTTGAGCAAAAAGCCGCTAGTCAAGTGGTTATACACAGTTGCTGGTTAAGCGACTGAGTCAAAACGTCTTAATGCTGTTACTGGCGATTTAGACAGAAGTGCTGAACCTATGTTAACAATCATTATTGTTTGTACTAAGATTTATGTGATTATGCTGGTAGAGACATAAATGAGCATGGTCAGAACCTTATCGTGATACTGACGTGAATAGAAAAATCAAATTTAAAATCATGAAGGCAAAATAATTTGTTATAATTGAAATTGGTTTCTATGAATCTTTAATTTGGTCAGGAATAGCCGAGAGGATGGATTCACTGTCCAGATGATTCCTCAGTTAACAAACACGTAGACGTGTAAGTCCATCAGAATGCCTGTCTGCAAGGCAATACCGGCCGAATAAATTGAGCTACTGTGGTTGCTTTTTTCTTTGTTTACAGATGACCCACACGAGGACGTGTGATGCATCAGGACGGCCGTGTCGGAGAACGAGTAGTTTTCTTAAGTTTTAATTTGAATTCGTGTTTATTTCAATCGATTATTCGAAACTTCAAACTGTCCATCGAGAAACATGGTAGTTTGGGTGGAATCTATGCAAAAGAAGGCGCACTGATTATTTGTTATTAACGATGTGATTATTACGTCTTAGTTTACTTACAGCTTGATTTAATAATGTGGTTTTAGTTTTAGTCGATTCTGTAAGCGATATTAAATTAAATGTTACTAAAATGAGTGCGGGTAACACCGAATAGAGTGGTAGGTGTTACCACTAGTTAAAGCGAGCAGCCGGTATAAAAGAGCGCGGCCGCACGAGTTGCGGGACTACTAACCTATTGGATCTTAAACTAACTACCCACCGTTTCGTATTGAAGAAAAATAGAATCAACAGATCGGTTTAGTACGGGCATTGTACGAGGAAGGACAAGCTGTAAATAAGCTAAGTACATAGTCTTCTTAATTGTTGTAATTAACTGTTAAACGTTTGTAACTAATAAGTTAAGATGTAACTTTCAAAAGAGTGGCCATGAGTTTCTTTGCCAGTATTCTTCTCATAAGGCTCTACGCATTTTGGAAACTGGAGGTTATGGGTCGTCACGGACGTTCGGTGAATTTTGGTGTTCTCACCTGGTTCACTTTGACAATGTTGTGCCGATCTATGATTTAAACTGTAGCTTCATTGATTCAATAAACTATTGGAATTCTATATTGTCTTTGGCTGTGCAAATAAACCCTACCTACCAACGTGTGTAATAATGAAGATTGATTACTAGACTAGACTAGACTTGATTAAGAGCGATTTCTATTGCTTTAAATCATGAGTGCCACTTGACAAAATATCCAAGTGAGGTCGGCAAAGCTGACGTCACCATTTCATAAAAACCGCTTCGACCGATCGCCCCGCTGTGACTCCGACATATATAATTCCTCAATGTTTTTAAAGAGGAATATGTAGAGCCAAGATTCAAAATTTGTTCACATTCTCTATTATATGATTTACAGTTAGACTTTTAGGTATAAGTACTGATAGTAGAAAATATCTTCTTAATAAAAATGAATTTTGGGGAACCATCTTATTTTCTACTTCACTTTGTTAAACAAATAAATCTTTTTTAAATTATACCTGTTTACTATGTGATGTGATTTATTTTTAGGGAAGTATTAAACAAATGCCAACATATGCTGAGGAGGCTTTCAGAACTGAAATCAGAAATCACATGTGGTATGATGCATTAGAAGTTTGTTATATGAGCATAACTCCTACACAATACTTGTCTTGTGATGTGCTTCAAGAAGTTATTGAAATCATGTTGGTAAATATCATCATTTTTTTATAAACACATACACATATCTAGTTTTTAATAAACCAAACACTACCCTATACTATTTCCCAATCATGTTTTCTTGTCCCATGGCAGCCTGTCAGATGGCCTCGTATTGATCAGGCTGCTATGTTATCGATACACCTAGATTTAAGTCCTTTTAAATATGCTTTTATTTGACCTGTATCTATGTAACGGAATCTTTTAACTTCATTTTCACCTACTTATAGGAATCTGATTAACTTGAAAATTTGCACAGGGGTCAAGGGCCGATGACAATACAAAAAACAAAAAAGAGTTTTTTTTTTAAAGAAATACTTTGTTTTAAAGATTTCGGTCTCCACATGTGAAAAAAGGTTTTACCTATTCAATTCATATCAAAATTTTGCCTTAATCTAGTATTTATCTAGTATTAGGATTTTATTTACTGATAGAATAATTTTAAATTATTATTTCCAGAATGTTCATGAAGACAGATACTCTGATTACACTGCTAAATACGTAATTGATAACTGCCAACAAGTACTGTTCCAAAATTTCAGTACACATCCACCATGTCAGGACAAAACTTTGAGAGATTGCTACATACATTTTTTTACTTCTCGTATGCCTGATAAAACGAACACATATACCAACAGAAATAAATATGAACACGACAAAGGCATTTTCAAATATTGCATGAACAGATTAGAAAGTGAATTAAGTTCTGATTGTAAAGATGGACCCATTGTAGAAAAGATACTTCCAGAACATTTAAAAGATACCATTCAAGGGTTCCATTGGCAGAAACAAAATTTTGAAATATTTGAAACATTAAGCAGGGAGGAAAGAATAAAAAGACTTTTTACTGTTTTGGAAACTATAATTGAAGTGTTGCAGTTTGATTTGGCTATTCAACAGTCAAGGTATACTTATATTATTACTTTATAGATATGAGTCCTTGGTACGAATATTTTACTTCGACTTTCCCTTGCTGGGAATGCGTGTAGCATTGCGATTGGTGAAGATTTCTGTGTGGGCCAATCTCTACGCCGAATGCGGACACTGTGACGATGAATTAGAAGTGAAATAAACTCTCACTTGGCCTTTAGATACAATGTTAACGTGTCTGTAAAGAAATATATTTTCAATAATAATTATTATTCAGGTGCTTAGACGATAAAAGCCGTCAAATGAGATGTAACAAATTGATGGAGCATGTCTTATGGGCGCCACATGAATCTAATAACATGAACAGCAGTTGTCGACAAATAATGAGAGTATTTACGAATATGGTTCATCTCCAGTATCCACAAGCCATGGTGAAGACTATTACTGTAAGTTAAACCATTTAACACTGGTCATGCCTCTACAGCTGAATAATCTAATAATTTTTTTTTTTTCAAATTATCCAAAGACTTAAGAAATGCGAACTCGTTAAGTATTACTCACCCAAATATAATATAATATTAACTGATACGATCTTGCGAATCAAAGTAGTAATACTGTTTTCAGAACTATACTGTGACCACGAGATATTCGTATTTTCGTCTTTACTTGTAGATAAGTTGAGTACCCACATAAATTGATTTAATTTTATTAGCATCAAAATGTAAATGAGACCGGTAAAATAGTAAGTTTTTATATTTCTTTTTGAGAGAAATTAATTCTTTATCCACATATCTGCACATATGACACTGCCATTCTACTAAACTAAGCATGCTGCGTTGTGGTAATCAAACTGCTAATAAACACATCATATGTTTCTAAATACGTACATATTAAAGAGAAATGAGTAATTTGTGATGAGATGTGATGAGTCACATAATTAGTTGCACAGAGTGGGTATCGAACCCGTGATCTCTAGCTCGGCAGTCAAGATCGCTAATCACTAGGCCAATTAGGCCGGCTAAACACTTACTCCTGATTTGAATGTAGGTTTGACGTTTCCAATAAAAAAAATAAAGAAAGTGCTTATTAAATGGGAAAAAAGTACCACAATATGACTATCCTGAAAGACAACCATTAATAATTAAGATATTACAATGATCATAATTGTTTAACATGTCAATAAAATACTTACAGATGTGGCTAAACGCTATGATCCAGACAATTTATGCTCAAGACTCGAATTCAAATACTGACTATCCTAATGTTTCGAAGCACTGTATGGTATTTGCACAGGAATTTTACAATATTATTGCAGGTAAGTGAAAAATGTAATGACACACATTTTTTTTACGGAAGGACGTATCGTCTAATGATAAGCGACTAGCGCCGCCTATGGACACCCGCAAGACCAGATGCGTCACAAGTGCATTGCCGGCCTATGGGTGTTGGGGTATGGACCTTCGGTATCCTCACTCACTCGGTGAAACAGCTCAAGCGCTGTTTCACACCGGTCTTTTGTGAGGCCGTGGTATCACTCTGGTTGAACCGGCTCATTCATACCGAAGCGTTTCTCTCTAGCGGTAAGTGGGAAGGGGGTCTCCCACGGTAATTTTCTTTTAATATATGATGTATATCATACATTAATGTCAATATTGAAAGAAAATGTTGGTGATTCTCTTGTTGTCATCACTAAACTAAAATTCACTGAAATTTGTTGTTGAATTATATACTTTAATCTCAGCTGCTTACAGTTCATTTTTCAATATCTCATATCGCAGCTATTACTATATTTAGTTCAATACCGACTAAAAGTTGATGCCTATTTATTAGTAAAAAAAAGTAAACTCTAAATGTGAAAATAATAACGTAGTCGGCATCTTAGACAAAGAATTATTAGACTAGTTACGCCAACAGCGTTACCACGAAGGAGTGAGATAACTATACCATTTTCCAGTGTGTTAGAGAAAAATAGGGATACGTATTTTTATCCTCATCGCCGCATCACTTTTTTCGTTTGACTCATCGTATCAGGAGTAAAAAACTTTTCTGACGGAAAGAAAAGTTTGAAAACTAATTTATAAGTAGTTCTGAAAAGAACTTTTTAACCGGAAGATTTAAACAGTTCCGACACGAACTTATTTGGGAGGTTGAAAAGGTTTTAAAAAAGTTTTTAATTGGAAGGTTGAAATATGTAATTCTTATAAGAACTTTTGGTAATAATCACTTAGTAGTTCTCAAAAGAATTAAAAACGTACTAAAACAAAAAATATCACTGCAACGTTACTCAACCTTAGTTACGTCCGCTGCATACCTATTTCATAGATGTGCCCCGGCCCCGGCGTTCCGGCGCGTCACAAACACACGGCGAAATAATTTTATGTCAATTTTATTAAACTCATAATATCTTTCGAATGGAATGTCCGATTTTAATAAACTAAAAAGTAATTTACAGGTATTTAAACAGCATTGCTTGAGAAATCATTTATTTAGGTAAGGATTAAGGCAAAGGTATATATAAGTTGGTGTGATTTATGTGGGAATTTCTATTAAATTTTAAAATGTTAAAAGTAGTTATAGTGACATAACTACAATAGTTAGACACATGCTATACCGACATTTTTTGTAGATATTGAAATGTTCTTTAATGTTGCGGAACATTTTTTTGTTCTATCATCAATAGTTTGGCAGCGCATGGGATGAAATATATTTTATAGACATTTTTTTACACCTTGAGTAAAATTATTGTAGTTTTAGTAGGGATCCTTTTTTGTTTCTTCTAATTAAAATAGCCTATATTAATCAGTGATAATGTAGCATTGAAATGGTGAAAGAATTTTTAAAATCGGTGCAGTACTTTGTGATACAAATCCTTCCTCTTCATAATATTAGTATCGATTTTTAGTGTAATGATGACAACAAGAGAATCACCACCAATATTATGCTTGAAGCCATGTTTGATATTAGAGCCACGCTGATTACAACACGAACAGGCAGGCTTGACCGAGGCGGTACTACCGTCGCATAGAAGATCAACGTAAAATGACAGCATTCGTGCTGTCGTGTTTCGTTGGTGAGTGCGAGACCGGAGGTCCAATGATGCAGAAGCATCCGCAATCCGCATCAGGCCGCCATGGTGTTGATCACCATACTGCATTCGCAATGAGTATGGTGCCCACCAATCTTGAATCCTGCCTATGCTTTCCATCAGGCAGAGTCGAGTCATTTTGGCAGGGCCATACATAAAAAATGAAAAAAAAAAAAACACTTTTGTAAGGTAAATTCTATTTGTTTTCAGATTTGCCACATGATTCTATTGTCAGAATATTAGAAAGGATAGAACCTTCATATATGAGGCATATTGTGGGACTGTTTTACCTAAATAGAATACTATCTATGAATGAAGGTTGCATATTTAAAATTCTTGAAGATTTTCTCAGTCAATCACAATGGAAATTATATTCCACTGAAAATGATGAAATAAAATTATCTAAGAAGTTATTTGAGCCACCAAATGGGATTGATGACAAGATAAGTTATTTATTGAACAAATGTACCGCGCCTGCATCATGTGATAATAGTACTACAATGTTTCCTAAGAAAGATCCATTATTGATGGTGAAAACAAAAGCTGACCTGCATCACATTGTCCGTGCATTATATATTACGTTAGAGGCATCTCTGGACTCAAATAAACTCCAATCTGTACAAGATACATGGAATGCTTTAAACAAAGAAATATTAAATGGCGATCTTTTATGCACATATGACTGCTATTCAGTATCAGATGCATTAAAAGGCAGATACAAATATAATTTAAAGGCTATTAAAAAATTGTCGACTTTATTCAATGATTTACTAAATCGAGGGCGGATGCCACCAATGTTTAACATTTTTGGCAATATTAAGTTATTAGAACTACACATTTATAATGAACTCTAGTTTGTGTGAGTGATTTAAGTAAACAAATAATAGGTCAGAGTAAGTTAATAGTAAGAAGTAAATGTATTAGGTCCCAGTCTTAGTTTATTTGTAATCGTTTATTCTTCTCTTTTTACATGCAAACATTTACTTGATACAATATCTACGCAGAGCAGACCAGACGCTCAATGTTGCCAAAATAGAGAATCACATTTCTAACATGAAAGAATATAATGCAGAAATAAATACTACTGTAGTAGTTATTGCTGTCGTTATGGATTCGGATAATCGAAAATTCGACTTGTAGTACCTACATAACGTTAAATATATGGTAACTTGGCTGAATATGACTTAATGTATTTAATTGGTCGCGGTTGGTACTACTGATGATCTCGAATCCGTATAACGGAGGGCCGAATAATCGATTTATTACTGTTTTTAGTTTCAGAAGCCATGCAAAATGCAATTAATTCGAAACTGACTCAAATTTAAATGGTATTATTGTTCATGGAGATACTTTGATTCCTGAGAAAGGACATGGGTTATTTACCTATATACACGATAACACTTAAAATATAAATGGGAAATTCTTTGATAATTATGTTTAACATTTTCAACAATATTAATATTGCCATAACATAGTACATCAGCCTATTTTTTTAAACCTCCACGGCCCATCACCCCACCGGGGTTTGCGGCGGGGCGGTGTGTCGGAATCGAACCGACTAAAACCACAAGGTGTGCCACTCTGCGCCTGAGAAGGGAGAGATCCCGGCACTGCTGACATAAACGCATCTGGACCCCTCCCAGGTAGTACACCAGCCAACCCCAACCTAATTTTGGGCAAAGGGTATACTGACAATATCTTTCTTTAATTTTTACTGTACATTACGGTTATTTAGAGTAAATGATATTAAGTTGCTTAACTTTCAATTGTTCATTATATTAATGGTTAACATAGTACTAGATTGGAATTAAACAAAAACATTTTAATATTGTCTTTCTGTGTCTCTCTGTTTCTTTTAATCTCAATGTGACATAATAAATGTAATAATTGCGCCTACTGTTAGTTTATATAAAATTTTAATTAATATCAAATAAGTGTTGGGAATAGACGAGTTTATAAAGAAAGTAAGACTGATTGCCTGTTTTACTAATTTCATGCAATCTTAACCTGATTGCTGGGATAGAATTTAAATTCATTTTTTATGTTTAGTTTTTTTTATGGTACGGGCAAAAACCCTCCTAGGGTTAGGCCTAGGGGCAGCCTACTGATATTATGTGTTACACCGAGTGCGGTGTAACGCTTAATACCGGTTTTCTGTGAGACTCTGCCTCCTAGCCAAATTGCAAGTCTTTCGTTCTTCTTCTTTCTTTCTATTCTCTTTCTAGAATCACTAACGCTGTCTATCGATATCTCTCTTTTTTGTATTTTAGTCGAAAATTTTATTTTGAACACGTGACTTATCGTTGGAAGCCGTCATTCCCAGACATTGTTAGTTTTCTATTAATGTTTACGTTTGTAATGTGCAAATTGGCTTGGGAGGCTAGTTTAACTACAGACAGGCAGCTCCATATGGTGAATCATGACTGTTAAAAGGCTTTAGTTTTGAGGAGTGGATATTTTATATAAATTTATTTTACATGTAGGGTGTACGTATTTATGGATGTATTCATGTGTTATTTACGTATATATATAATAAGACTTTTGTATGTGATAATTCCGTGTAATATTATTCTAAATTATGTTACAAATGATAAATTACGTTAAGCTGTCCAATCAGACAGTAATATTAACCAAAGGTTTAAAAAAATAAATTGTACATACTGTTTCTTTAGGAATGGTTTAGTCTGTGGGGGCCAAAAATTATAAAATTAAATGTTCGCTATTTTTTAATCTAGTTTTTTTTACCTATGTATTATGAAAATAAATGTTATGATGCCATTTTTTAAAGATTGATTTATTTCATTTAGCAAGCTGTCAAATGTTGATTATTTAAATTACGCAACCAGCGCAAACGCTATTTCACACCGGTGTCTGTGATCATTTGGTGTCTGTCTGTCTGGATGTAATTTTCTTATAACATGCATGTATTTACAAATATAAAGTATTAACGAAGCCCAATTGGTCTTGGTGGACAGTCTAAATTCTGATCTGAGATGGAGACAGATTTAGTTCTAGAGCACATTTCCGTGTATGAATGAGTCAAAAGAGTCTGCATGTAATGCAAATAAATTCTATCCAGGACTTAAAATCCGGATATGTAGGTAGATGTTAAAAATATATACATACATATATGTATCTAATAAATTATAGTTTAAAAAACACGCTTCTGTAACGAACCGAAATAAAAAGTGGAAAATAACTTTGCAAAATTCAAAAGAACCATGATTTTATCGTAAAAGCAGGGTGCTAGGTGACATAATTATTATTATATATATATATATATATATTAAACTCTATTTCTTTGCTTTATTGGATACCTATAATACAACAATTGCTGTTATTTAAAAAATGTGTGATTTCAAAATAGGTTAGATTTGACTTGGCCTCCTATGGGTAAAAGCCTCCTCCATTCTTTTCCACCGCTCCCTGTCATTGGCCATATGCATCTAACTTTTTCCAGCTATGTTCAGCTTTTCTTCTCTCTTCCTAGTTTCCTTTTGCCTTTTGGGCCCTGTCGGTCGAGCACTAAAACCAGCCTAAGAAGTTTCTCAATAAATTAGTGAACAACCGAAAATGCTATAAGCAATTAAAAAATATCGTGATTTTATATTATTTAAATTATTGTTGTAGCAGTGGGATTTAAGTGTCACTGAAACTAGACCTCCAAAACTTATCGGTCACTGATTTTGTAAAGGTTCATAGGTGGCAGGTGGCCGATCTGGAGTCAGTAGGTATATACTCGTTTAGTTCAACACGTGTAGCGACTAGTGAAGATTTGTTTTCTGCTAAACGTTAGCAGTTTTTACGTTGAGTTGTCACCGTTGATGAAACCTGGATATATTACTATACACCAGAAACCAAAGGACAGTCCGAGCAATGAATTTTTCCGAGTGCATCTGCCGTGAAGTAGGCAAAGACACCCTTAGCTACAAAAGTTACGGATACGATATTTTGGATTCTAATGGAAAAATCCTGTTCGACTATTTATAGCAGGAAAGAACAATTACTGGATAGAGCTCAATGAGTTATGTCATAGATTTGATAAGAAATTTAAGGAGGCACGGCACCATTTGTCCAAAAGAAGGTGTTGTTTCACTATTACAGTGCACTAGTGTATTTATCTTCAATTATGGTGGCAAAATTTCATGGCTTGCGCTTCGAGCTATTTTGCACCTGACTCGCCTGACTTGGCAACTTGTGACTTTTTCTGTACCCCAATATGAAAACCGTCGGGTTTTTGGAAAAAGATTCACAAAGAATGAAGAGTTCATTGCGGAAACAAAAGTCTATATTGCAAAGTTTAAGGAAATATTGTTTTTGGAGGGGCTAAAAAAGTGGGAGAAGTAAATAAGACTAAAAGAAGATTGAGTTGAAAAAAGATGGAAAATATTTGCGTCTTAAAGGGCCTTTTTTCAAGAGTCCTTAAATATCAGAATTTTAGAAGTCATTAACTACTAGTTGTTGCCCGCGGCTCCGCCCGCGTATATGTCGGTTATCGCGGAAAATAGTAGCCTATGTGTTATTCTGATGTATAAGCTATGTTACTGTAAAGTTTCATCCAAATCCGTTCAGTAGTTTTTGCGTGAAAGAGTAACAAACATCCATCCATTCTTACAAACTTTCGCATTTATAATATTAGTAGGACAAACTAAATACCTTGTTTTTTTCTTATTTTGTAAATAACAATTGCAATTTATTATGTGGTAATAAACCCATAAAAAAATTCTAGACATTCCGAATCGAATGAGGTAGGTATCACATATTTTTAGGAGCTTTATTTCTATTTAACACGTTTTTGAACTTGTTGACTAAACTAATTTGTATATTGTTCTTTATTCTTGTTTTTTCGAAATATATTTAAAATAACATTCCTCTTTAAAAAGTGTAGATATCGAAATACATATTAATATTTACAACAGGCTTTGACTATTACTATTATTTATAATTTTAAGTTTGTAATGTGTATAAGTTTTTCACATTCCTGATTCTGTTTCGTTTGTTCCAAATTCCGATTCCGATTATTGCCTTTTCGCGAATTAATGTTTTTATAGCTTTCACTTCGTATTACTAAAAAAATGTCAACCAAAAGAACTTGAGGCTGGTGAATGCACAAAAGTGCGGGCCAAGTTATCCTGGCAAAAGCGCGGGAAACTTCAAGCGTACCGGTGCATTTTTTCTAGATAAAAAATTTATTTTTTCTGATTAAAAGGATCAGTTTTGTACAATATTGTAAATATTAATAATATTTATAGTATATATATAAGTTTTAGTATAGGTATACTTTGCAAATTCAGTAAGTTTTTTAATATTTTTTATGAACGAGCCGCATGACTTGGCGGACCCGGGGGTCTTTGTAACCCCGGCTGCTAATTTTGTAACAGTTGTATCCAATGCATCTGGGATGAAAACGGATGGTCCCAGTGCACAACGTGGTCACACAAGTATAATTTTAACAAAAATGAAACCGACTTCAAGGTTCAACTCGATTTCTCTTGGATGCCATCATCAGATATTAATGTCCTTATCATGGTACCACCGTTGGGACATCTCCTTTCCATTAAAAAAAGAATCATCGAAATCGGTTCATAACCGACGAAGTTATCCCCGAACACACATAAAATAAAAAAAAATACATATACGGTCGAATTGAGAAACCTCCTTTTTTTTGAAGTCGGTTAAAAAGAACCAGACTACACATGCAAAATATGCAATAAAAAGAAAAGGAAGCACAGTCAGGCTGTTGATGGGAGCAAGGGTTGTTGTTGTGCTAGTGCAGATAATAGTGAGAATAGTGATTCTACTCCCACTGTTAGCCCGGTTGAACATATAAATAATAAAGTCACACCGAGTAGTGGTACGGCCCCCCAGGGTTCAGTATCTGGAGTTGCTAGGACCAAGTATGAGAAAAATTCTTAAAGTTAGGAGGATAAACTATAAGACTATTGTAGAAGGATCCCCTGTATGGAAACCAACGCAGAGTATAGTGATAATGCTGTATGGTCAAGTTCTTCCTCCACGTATATTCATGTGCTACACTAGAACTCATTACCTGTAGAGCTGTATGTGTACCCCACTATCCAATGTTACAATTTTTGTCGCTTTGGACATACAAAAATTCAGTGTCTGTCGAAACCTAAATGTTACAAGTGTAGTCAGGAACATACTGGTGATACTTGTGATGTTGAGGAAGACAATATATCTTGCTGCTACTGCTCTGGTTAACATTTTGCGACCTCTAAATTGTATGCTGAATTTTTGCATCAAAAAGAAATTAAGACTGTTATGGCAGAAAAATGTATTTCATATGGCGAAGTTCTCAGCTATCTAACTCTCTTAATTATTTAAAAATCTGGATGGACAAAAATGGCCTGAGTGTATCTGCGAGAAAGAGATCTTTAGTCTTATTTACTCGACAAACAATTTACAGTTTTCTAATAGCCGTTTAATTCAAAAACTTTAGATACTTTGCTGATCTCATTGAGTCATCAAATTACTGGAATCACAAATCACTTACTTCCTTAGTTAAAAGTTATATCCGATTTAAATCATTTAATGCCCCAACATATCGATTTTCAAAACTTGATTTGTTTAACAATAAATTCGAATCTTTGATTCATGAGCCATCTGTTAAATACATTTTAGATATTCATAAAAATAAGGCTAACCCCAATTTTAATTTTATAGTTGGAAAAAAATGGCCTGAGTGGCACCGTATTTTCACTGATGCATCCAAACAAAAACCTGATGATTTTGTGGGCGTAGGAATATATCATGCACAGTATAATATCGTTCTGAAAGTCAAGTGTCCACCTGAAGCAACAGTTTTTACTGGTGAATGTCTTGGCATCCTGAAGGCTCTGGAATACGTCTTACTTTTAAAACTTAGAAATAGTTTAATTATAACTGACTCCATGAGTGCCCTTCAGGCGCTCTTGAGATATCCTTTTAAGTCTAAACCACCATTTCCTCTAATAGCGCATATTAGGAGTGAACTTTTCGAGTGTGTTGTGAACGGCTTTTCTGATTTTGTTTTTTTTTTTGTTTTTTGTGTGTAGTTTTTATCTGGATTCCGAGTCATTGTGGCATAAGTGGTAATGAAAGAGCTGACAGACTTGCCAACGAGGCTGTGGTGTGTGGCGATACTGTACCTTTTAAAAAGTATACTCAGGACTTGGCTACTCTCCCTAGAAGTTATTTTAGGGATGCCTAGGATAGAGTTTGGCCTAGGAAGCAAGTGCCCGTCCAAAAGGGAAATACTACTATAGTATACAATCAAAAATTACTCGTAAACCTTGGTTCTCTGTCCTCAAACTTGGCAAGATTGCGACAACTATTTTAATAAGAATGAGGTTAGGTCACACTACATGTCCAGCACATCTGACCAGGTTTGGCATTATAGATAGTCCTCAGTGTGAATGTGGATATGAATTTGGGGATCTGAACCATATATTCCTTTCCTGTCCGATTCATGACCGTACTTCCTTTTATAATGACTTGATAACACTCCGTGTTCCTTTCCCCACTTCCATAAAGACTCTTCTTTTTTCTTGTAACCCCTCTATATATAGTGCTCTATCGAATTATATTTATAATAATAACATTAAATTATAAATATTTATATACATATCACATATCAATATATAAAGCAGACTGTGCCTGCTATTTATTTAAATATTTGATTTTAAGTATTATAATTTACACACATTGCTGATCCTATTTACTTTGTTCCAAATTCCAATACCTTTCGAGATTTTAAGTTCCCTTAGCTATCACTTTGTGTCATTCAAATGCCAACTAAATAAATAAAACTTGACGCTGGCAAATGCACAGAAGTGCGAGCCAAGTTCTCATATACCTACTTGGGAGGAGATAAAAAAAAGTTATACTGCATAGAAAAAAAAAAAATGTTCGCGCCTTCAAAATTGATCAAATCGAAATGATGCTAGATTGTCAAATAAGTTGTTAATACTTTAATATTTAAAATATAGTCACTAACAGAGAATCAGTTGTGATAAAAATGAGTCCTAAAAAGAAGAAGGCGAAGCTTAGTGACAGTCCAGAATCAGTTAAACGACATAAACGCCCCAGTGAAGCTCCAGATTTACCACAAAAACGTTCCAAACATATTGTAAACAGAGAGGAAGAAATGAAGGCCAAAAAAAGAAAGAACTTTATAACGGCTTGTGAACTAGTGTCTAATAGAGACTATTTCAATCACCGCGCACGACTTCTGCTTGTTTATTTGCCTTCTTGTATAACACTCTGTAAACATAACGATAGAAATTCAGTAAGTAACAAGGTGGTAGAAGAAATAGAACCTATGTATGAATTCATCTTCAATAACATAATTTTAATAGCCTTAATAGCCATATTAGGCTTTAATAGTCAACTACCAGACACAGGCCTCTCCTTAAAAAGAAACTTTGGCCTACTGTTCCACTAATCTAAACAAATAAATAAAATTGAAGTGTGTGTTTCTAATTTTAAATTAACAGTTTTATCACCTAAAACATTTTAAAGTTTTAATACCATTAAAACTTGCAAATGTTTACTGCAAACTTACACCAAAATCAATTTTAAAATTATTGTCTATCTGTTTATTCCTACTGATTTCTAGAGCGGAAGGACTAAGTTTGACCAGACTTTCACAAATAGGTAGCTGATGATATAAGGAATAACTTTGGCTACTTTTAATATAGACTAGCTTCACCCTGCAGTTGTGGTAAAGGTACAACAACAACCACAAATAGTTTAGAATAATTCTAATACACAGTTCAAGGAGTTGTTGAATATAAATTTACTATTAAAATTCATTTGTTTTAGGAGAATATACAACAAACATCATCATATGCAGATGAATCATTTAAAACTGAACTGAAGAATAACATGTGGTATGAGGCATTGGAAGTGTGCATTATGTGTATTACTCAAACACAGTATTTATCTCCCAATGTTCTCAAAGATGTGGTAGAAATCATGTTGGTAAATATTGATTTTACATATAATTAATGTAACAACTATTTAGCATTAACTGGTTCTTAACATTTCCATTTATTTAAAAATAAATACCTAGTATAGAGATCAGTGGCGGACTAAGGACTCCAAATGACTGCAAGTTCCCTTGGTCAAATCGTATACAAGCCTTGAAAACACACTTAGTTACCCCAAACTGTCTCTTAACTACCTAAGAGACAGTTTGGGGTTGGAGGCCCCGTAGACAAATAAGTACAGTCTGTACCGATAGTTTACAGTTTTTAAATTAAAATTATTTTACTGCCTTATCTTTCTAGTTTCATAGTTTTTTACTTTCATTAGATTTAAAATACTATAGATATCTATATTGTATGCGTACGCGGTACTTATATTCTTTTATGTTGGGCGCAACTAATACTCGGTGGTTGGGGATTCCCGTTTCAGCTGGGAACCAATAAATGAAGTGTATTTCTTTTAATCTCGTAGTTCTCGTGCTCATTTTCATATTTGGCAATAAAGTTAGTTTAGTATTAGTAATAGTGTTTCTGGTTTTCGTTGTGGAGTAACAACAAAAGTTTGAAAAGAGGTTGAATTGTCGTGCATTTGAAGAAACAGTAAGTAATTCTACTAATATTATAAACGTGAAAGTTTGTAAGTATGGATGGATGTTTGTTACTCTTTCACGCAAAAACTACTGAACGGATTTGGATGAAACTTTGCAGTAATATAGCTTAAACATCAGAACAACATATAGGCTACTATTTGCCGCGATAACCGACATAAGTAACTAGCTGACCCGATATTTCTAATTGTGATTTTATTTGTGGTTTATAAAGAAACACAAATGGGAAGAATAAATTCACCACAGGTGGCTCAGTCGGTAAGAGCAATATACGGATTGCCGGTATCGTGGACTCAAGTCCCTCCCGTAGATTTTTTTCTTTTTCTATTTTTAGGTTTCTGTAGTCAACAAGGAATCCTTACAGTTTCGCCATGTCCGTCGAAACTGTCGGGATTCCGGGACACCGTCGAGTCTGTTCGTCTGTCTGCGCTTTAGATAAAAACTATTGGTACTAGAAAGTTCTAATTTAGCATGGGTACATTAATTACGCTGCCGACAAAGTGGTGATAGAAAGTTATGAAAAAGAAAATTGTGGGTATCCCTACATGTAAGTGGGGATAATGTTTTTTCTATTTGTATCTCCTATAGTATGGGGTATCGGTGGGTAGGTCTTTTAAACCTTTTAAAAATCAACTCTGTCCCTTTAATTAATACATGCTTGTGTAGACTATTTCTGCACATGACCATTTCTAAAAAAAGTATGAATGGAAAGATTGTAACCTTTCCATTCATACTTTTAATGAAATAGTTACCCAAATTTTGACAATATAAAGGGAAAAGTGTTGTGAAGAGCTAATGACTACTTTTTATCTAATTTTTCAGAATGCACATGAGGATGAATGCTCTGAATACACAGTAAAGCATGTCATTGAAAAAAGCCAACAAATATTGATGCAAAACTTCAGCACACATCCTCCATGTTTCACGAAAAACTTAAGAAATTGTTACAAAACCTTTTTAACGTCTCCCATGTCTCTGAAAGATAACACATTTACAAATAGAACAGAATTCGAATGTAGTAAGGGGATAGTAAAATATTGTATGAATAGATTAGAGCATGAGTTAAGCTTTGATAGTACTGATGGTCCTCTACTTGACAAAGAGGCACACATTCCACCAGAAATGAAACATAGTTTAAGAGGTCTGCACTGGCAGAAGGAGAAATTTGAAATATTTGAATTACTCAACAGAGAAGACAGGATTGAGAGACTATTTGCTGTTCTAGAAACTGTTGTTGAACTGCTGCAGTTTGATTTGGCTATTTGGCATTCAAGGTACATTTTTTAAATAAAATACAAGCTTTATTGGTATACTAGCAACTCGCCCCGGCTTCGCACGATAAACGAAAATATAATTTATTCTATGTTACTCTGAAAAGATGTGCGGCTTAATAATACATATACGAAAAGCTTCCTGAAGAATCACTCTATCTATTGGTAAAAACCGGATATAAATCCGTGCATTAGCTTTTGAGTTTATCGCGTACAGACAGACACGGTGGCAGACTTTGTTTTATAATATGTAGCGATATGTGGATATTTCTCAAGTAACTTATTTTCTAGTTGACTTTAGTGGTGTTTTGTTTATCTAATTTTAAATAATATGTCTTTACCTATGCAATTGCCGTTTTGTATGCAATAAGTGAAAGTACTTATTTTTTCAAACTTTTTTATTTCTCTCTGTTATTCGAAGAAACCACCCATGCAATCGACGCATCTTTGCCAACGCATTGGCAGTTTATTATTGCCCTTCGCAGATCATACAAACATTCGAACCCGAGACCTCAAACACAGCATTCGCATATGCTACCATTGCGACACCGAGTAAGCCAATCTTACTAACGTAAGATTTAACGTTACGGCTTTTTCCCGCCTAGGGTACCCCTCCGCAACGCCCCATAAGGAACTTCGTTCCAAAAAACAGCCACCAAAGTCAACTAAAAAATGAGTTACTTGAAAAATACCCATGTAATATGTTTCTGTCTACAATATAGTATTTACATTTAGAAGCCTAAAGCAATACTATTTGAAAACCAAGTACATATAGTCATTTAAAAAATGATTTATTTATATATGAATGAGCTATGAGCGTTATAGATTGAGTACCCAAGGTGATTATATGAGTCGTAAAAGTAATGGTCACCTTTTAATCTTGTTTAATGTGGACTTAGTTTTACAATGTTAAGTTGTCTTTGGAAATAAAACTGAATTACGATTCAATCTTAGGTATAAATAATTTTAATTAATAAATATATTGCAAGGAGGATTACACAAATCATTCTAATGTTACCAATCCATATTGCAGGTATACAACTAATCTAGGATGTCACATCATGCGCTCACACAAACCACTAATGGCTTATGTGTTGTGGTCAGACAATGTGCTGTACACTGGAGCTGTCACTAACAACTGTAGACAAATACTTAAGATCTTTTCCTATATAGTTCACCTTCAGTATCCAGATTACATGGTAAAGACATTTGCTGTAAGTAAAGCTAAAGCAGTTTTTATTATTTAACTAGCTGAACCCCGCGGTGTTACCCGCGGTTAGCGTCGTACCGCGTGTAGCGCCGTGGGACAAAGTTAGTCTAAAAAAGTAGCCTAAGTTACTCCCTGGATCATCAGCTACCTGCCAGTGAAAGTCCCGTCAAAATCCGTCCAGCCGTTCCAGAGTTTACCCAGGACAAACAGACAGACAGACAGACAAAATTTTTTTTAACTACATTTTTGATATATGTATCGTGTATACATACATAAGCATTGATTAAAAAGCTGTTATTTTAATGTTACAAACAGACACTCCAATTTTATTTATTTGTATAGATTTTTATTTTTTCCTATATCATTGAGTGTAGGTATTATGTTTTACAGCTTTGGCTGAATACCGTGGTGCAGACGTTCTATATTTGTGAACAAAATTCAAATGCAGACTATCCTAACATTGGGAAATATTGTACTAGGTTTGCAAATGATTTCTATGAAATAATCTCAGGTAAGCTAAAAATATCTACTAAAATTATTATGTCTGAATTTGTGCATCTCTGTTGTGTGTCTGAGTAGCTTTGTATGCAGTAAGGCAGCACCCAAATATGAAAAGAAACTGGTGATCAAAGCTACACAGAACAGAAGAAATTTCTATTTATTATGTTTTATTTTATTTATGTGTTACAGGCTTCCCACAGCAATCCATTATCCGAATACTGGAAAGAATTGAACCAACATTTATGAGACATCTTATGGGTATTTTACATATTCAGAAAGTACTATCTACAGATGAGTGTTGCATATTTAAAATTTTAATAAACTTCATTGGTGAACGGCAATGGAAGTGTTACCCTCCAGATAATTCAGAAATAGTATTTTCTAAAAAACTGTTTAGTTTGCCAAAAATAGTTAAGAAAAAAATTAATTATCTATTGAAGAAAAGCAGGACATCATCCCCTTTAGAAAGTACAGAAGGAAGACAATATTCAAGAATGGACCCAAAAATTGAAATAATAAAGTCGGAAGCAAGTCTAAATCACATAGTCCATTGTTTATACATAACATTAGATGCATATTTGGATGCATATGATATTCAATCTGTTCAGGAAACATGGAACAATCTTAATCAGCAGCTATTGAATGAGAGCCAAGCAATGGAGACAGACACAGAGACTATTCAAAGAGCAGATAGTACTTATTCTGTGACTGAGTCATTAATTAAAAAATACAGACATATTTTCAAATCTATAAAAGAGTTGAAAGATCTATTTAGTGATTTGAAAAAGCGGGGAAAACTGCCTGAAATGTTAAATGTTTTTGAAGATATCAAATCTATATTTTTATGAATTATTTTTAAGGGTATTTAGTACCTACACATACATACCTACTTGTATGACAAGGTATCTATTTATTAAAATAAATGTGTCAAAATTATTCTAAGTTGTTGCCTTGTTTTCCACACCTTATGACATTATGATAATTATAAAAGTTTACTTTCCAGTGATGTGGCTCCGACCACATTGATATCATTATGATATGTTTTAGCATGTTTCTGGAAAGCCTTCTCTAAAATTGTGTCGCATTTTGTTAATATTTTTATTGAAGTAAATTTGATTAAGAATAAGGTTGCTAGTTATTGTGCGTTGTTTATTAGGCAGTAGTGTTTTTTGTATATCAATGGCAGTAGTATTATTGAGAAAAACTAACTATTGTTATACTGTAATAGTTTAAAACCTTAAACTGTAATTGTTTAACAATAATTACATACAACAAAATAACAACAAAGAAAGACATGATGTTTAGTGCTTAATTATGATACTATATTATGTGTCCTCAACTAAATAGTATCTACATGTGCGTTCTGTAGTAAATCTGCTGTAGTATGATCATGCATCCAAGGATACTTAGCAAATATTCAAGACATACATATCTGTTTGATACCGAAAATAGACAACATTTTAATATTGGGATGCCAGTTTTAATTGTTGTTATTAAGAAAGGCTAGTCCTATAAACGTTACATTGTTTGAAAGTTTTAAAATTATATTTTTTGTAGCTGACATTGCAGATATCAATATGACACTGAAAATTCTAACAGTTTTAATATTAAACAGTGAAAACACATTATTAATGAATATATCAAAATTAAATCACTTGAATGTCTCTTTGTATTGTTAATAATAGTTTATTTTTAAATCAAGAAACTAATAAATTACTTCTATACAAAGATTTGTATTTAAAATACTAGTCCCAATGACTGAAGCTGAACCTTTTATTAGGGGTTCCGTGTCAAAGGCAAAAAACTGAACCCTTATAGATTCCTCATGTCTGTCTGTCTGTTTTAATTTATGAGACAAGAAAGTATCATTTGTGCTTTATAACTTAGCCAAAAAACATAGTAATAGTGAATTTGGCACCATGTTAAGATGACTGCCTCGGTGTCGCAGTGGTAGCGTACGCGACTGCTGTTCTTGAGGTCTCGGGTTCGATTCCCGGGTCGGAACAAATGTTTGTATGATCTGCAAATATTTGTTTCGGAGTTTGGGTGTTTTCTATGTATAATATGTATGTATTTACAAAGAAAAAAAAACAAAAGTATATAAGTATTGATATCAGTTGTCTAGTACCCCATAATACAAGCTCTGCTTAGTTTGGGACTAGATGGCGTTGTGTGTTAGATGTCCGAAATATTTATTATTATTATTATTATTTACAGGTTTAAATGACAGTCTTCTTTTATGTATTTGTTCTTTATTGTAAAACTACCTAAATTAATGTCACTTATTGTTTGTTATAAACATAAAATATTTACAAGAATTGTTTTTTTTTTAATGGATAATTAACAGGAAATAAAAACAAACTAAAAAGTTCTACTCTGTTAGTCTTTTTAATATTTTGGTAAATAATGCCCTCTTGCCTTCTTTGAGCGTTTAGCTTTTTCAAGATCAACATCTGGGTATTCGGCCTTTAACTTTTCAATATCCATATTAGGGAACCGTTTCAATAATTGCTGGACATGATTGAAATCTCTGTTTCGAGCATTCCTATTAATATTATGTTGCTTCTCTCTATGAAGTCTGTAAAATCTTTTGACAGCAGCACTGTTTGTAAATCCATGTTCAAGGTATGGCCTTACCCAACGAGTATTCATAAATTTAGGTAAGTAATACTCTGACTTTTCATACTTTTCAGGTAATCCAAAGATGTTAATGACATCTTCTACTGGTCTTTCTCCTGTCTCTCCTGTTTCTAATTTGTAATAGGCGACGTTTCGTTCCCTTATAACAGTCTCTATGTTATTCATGGAGTCTTGGACCTTATCAATTCGTTCTGGATTCGGAAACAATTTCATTTTGTCTTTACATTCATGCTCCATTGTATACAACATATTTCTCTCTTTCAAAAGGACGTACCATAATTTATGCAAATCGGAATTGGATTTTATTCTCAACTCATCTAGCCTCCAGGCCCTTCCTACTCTTATGTTTGTTTCGGTCCAATTTTTCTTTGAATCAAAGAACTCCATTAATTCGTAAGATGGAGTTGTAGTGTGTATATCTTTCTTGAAAGCTGAAAATGCAACAATGTTGACCGCATTTTGAGACCGCAGAATTCTAGCGAAAGTGTTCCTGACTAAACAACTGATCATTGCGGTAACAAATTGTTTCGTATCTTCTCTACAGAATAGCTTTTAGGTTAGGAATAATCTGACTGACGACTGTAAACCTGTCAGTCATTGACAAGTTAAATGTCATTATGTTTTTTTTTTTTTAATATAATGATCTGGTAAAAGGTCTTAATGTCATTATGTCAGTATACCTGTAGTATTGCCGTTTTCACCACAGAACATGAAGATAAAAGTAGAAATGACTAGTGGGCGCGACGCACGTGCTACTACTAAGCGTTGCAACGCATACCTTTTAGCGATGAATCGTATATACTACAACAGGTTTTAAAACTAGGTTTCATCAAAGACGTGTGAGAACCTAGTTCCTATTCTGCGTACAAACGCGTTTCGAGTATTTAGAAGGAACAATAAGTTTTAGTTTGAAGTCAGTTAGTCAGTCGGCAGGCACCAACACAGACCACAAAACCAAGACGCGTTCGATGAACACTGGTATGAGTGAGGTGCTTGCAAAAGTCAAATGAAAATCAATCTTAGGATGTGAATGTTAGGACACTTTTTAAATTCACAAACCTTGTAAGTGCATACTTCTAACATGGCGAGACGCGTTCGCATACGCGTTCGATCATGGAGGTTAGAGAAAAGGAGAGTCATCTCTTAAGGTAGAAAATTGAAAAAAGTGTTCATGAACAGAATTAAAATTCTTATATCACAGTTCTAAAAATATAATAAATACATGAAAATCATTAGAATGATTCACTTAATAAACGGTACAAGTCTCATAACCACTCATAACATTTCGCCAGCGGAACAGGATCTGCCATTCTATTCTCCTTTAGAGAGTGACTAATTTTAGCGATAATTGCAACCAAATCAAACTTTTAGAATGCGCTTTTTTGTGACGTTTAAAGCGTTTCGTTTGTTACTCACTGCAAATACTTTCATATTTTAAAAATTTAAAAAAATCTTTTCAATAACTATTTAGAATCTCAAATTACATAATTCGTGTTATTTAGGTACTAGAAATATAATGCTGTGGTTTATTTTTTGTCATTGGGCAAAAAGTCTAACCTTTGCATTATATTTGTGCACTAACGCTAAGTAGAAATAACTAAACATATTAGTGAAGTAATGTCGAATTCGAATGTCGTGCGTAAATAGTGGGTGGTAGAAAGGACGCAATTTATTATGTTTGACTCGAAAGTACAATAAAAACAAAGCGGAATTAATGATTCATCAATATGTACTTTGAGTTCTTCAAGTGTTCGTATAAGTTAAATACTGTAAAGTGTGTGTAGTGAATGTTATTTATTTTTGATGATTCCATCACCGCTCAGGAAGCTTAAAAAGGTACAAACATCATTCACCGTAGATACAAGTAAAACTTTTATTAATTGTTTTAATTCTAAATAAAAAAAATTGTAGGTGCTAATTCAAGTTTGGTTCGTATTTAAACTGACGGAAACAAAAAAAAACTCTTTAAATTCCATTCTAAATTAAATTCTAATTAGAAATAATATCTTGTTATAAAAATATTATTGGAAAAGATCGAAGTTAGATTAATTGTCTAGAAATATTTTTTAAATTAAGGAAAAACTGACCCATTAGAATGAAATCTTAGGTGTTTTGTTGTTTCTAATAACAATTTAAAGAGTTATTTTGTTTTATCATATCTATTGTTTTTTCTGGCAGATTATTTACTGTGCAACTCATATGATATTACGTACTAAATAATTAGGACTAACAGCACTCAAAAGGGGTTAAGATTTTTTTCCAACCAATTATGTATTTTTTTGTATTCTAGCTAATGAATTAAATATACAAATATTTTATTGTCCTGGTTGAATGAATTATTTAAGTCTGATAAAGAAAAAGGACCTATTTTCCGACCCATTAGTAGGTAATACTGAAGTTTTCATTACTTATATTTTTATTAGAAGTTACTGTCATAAAATATACATTTATATAATATATAATTGTATGGATGCACTAAATACAATGAATATTAATGTATAGATATTTAAATGTATTGAGTCATAGAATACGGGAATGCTGTTCAGTAACTATTTTTAATTCAATTACTTGTGTTTTGAAATTTATGAGACTAATTGTCATTGATCAAAACGAACAAAGTAAACAATTAATTATGATGTTTCTTTGCCATTTTTAAGCCCAGTGTACCAGTATTTATTATTGCATTGTATTTTACAAACAAATATGATAAAACAAGTAGAAGTTAATTATTACATTTGGTACGGAAAGGTCTTTGTACAGTAGTGAACTGTTAAAGGCTATTGATGATGATGAGAGGATATCCACGTTACAATTAATGGAAATATAAAACTGCAGTTCTTATTGGCTCCTTTTACCCTATAAAGTTAGCCAAACACGTTAGGGTATAACTGACAGATGTGCATGTACAGTTGAACTTTACAAGTAAACCTGTCAGGTACACCATGTATGGCTCGCTTAATAGTATGTTTCTTTGTTGTAGTGTGAATAGCAGATTCACCAATTACCTAAATAACAGTCTAACTTTTGTTATCTTGATGTAAACTCTTCATGTAATTTTCATTCTGTTCATGTTTTGATATTCCACAATTCATGATGCTGGGTTATAGCTAGTGGAAGATATATTCATCATAATGAATATCTTTTTAAGCAAAAAACTAGGTCTAAGTTAAAAAAGTCATATTGTGTCATATTTCTGTATATTAAGAACTCAAAACTAATAGGTACCTAACAAGCTTAGAAGTCATTTAAATGTTTCAAACTTCAATGTCCCATGTAATAATGCCAATACCAGGCCAGATCCACTAGCAATAAGTAGGCTGCGGGCCCCAGTTCCCCAGTTTATTTGTTGGAACTTGATAAGATGATATCAACCAAACACATAAATAAGCAAACATTAGCAATGAAATTTTTGAGCATATGTTTTATTATTATTTTACCATTTATAAATTGCCATTGAACATTTTACATAAGGTCAAAATTCACAATATTTTTGTCGATCTTTTTTTTTTAAATTCAATAAAATATTTACGTTTTTTTTGTTTATTTTGCTATTTACTATTGAATGCCTTGCTTCCACTATGTTCGCAGTTCTTAAAACTGACATCATATCTGATAGCTAGGTAGATAACCTGCACTTAAAATATTTACTTGTTTTTAGGGTTCCTTACCTAAAGATAAAACGGGGTCCTATTACTAAGATTTCACTCTCCGTCTGTATGTCTGTCTCTCCATCCGTCTATCACCATGCTGTAGTTAGACAGTTGAAATTCTCAGAGATGATGTATTTCTGTTGCTACCATAACAACAAATACTAAAAAAACAGAATATAATAAACATTTTAGGGAGCTCTTTAAACATTTAAGAGTTTTAATATAACACTAGATTCTAATATCTCGTTGGATAGCTGATGAAACATAGATATTTTTAAGTTGATCTGCAAAACTGGCGACATAATATTTTTTTAGATATCCATGAAAGAAAAATAAACTTTAATATATATTTTTTTTAGTTTTAGTCCTCTACAACAACTTATTTATTCATTTTACGTATAATATTGGTTAATTAGGTCATAAAGCATCTTCTTTTACACGTAAAAATCAAATAATAGTAATAATAAGTCCTACACATTTGAAAATATCTAAGCTGATAGCTGTTTTTTTTTGTAAAAAACAATAAAATACAAACTAAAAAAAATTTCAAAAATGGTTAGATTTATAATAGGGTGTTTCAAAGTGAAATCAATCAGAAACAATTAAACTTCACGCCCTTAATAGGAATAGGCCGACTTAATCAGTAACCCCATATATTCATTAAAAAATAAATAATTAAATTAAAATAAACCAAATATTTTTGCTCGTTTTTGTTAGTTAGCTAATGGTATGGAACGCTTCGTGTACGAGTCCAACTCGCACTTGGTCAGTTTTTTGTTTATTTCTCTATTTATTTTTTAATGCCATGCATTAACTATGTTTGTAGTTCTAAAAACTGACATTATAATTATCAGAAATCTGTTTATCCTAAGCTGCAGTTAATTCTGCAATAAGTTTTTAATATAATTGCAGTGCCACCAGGGGAACAGCCTGGGGTACTGAGGAAAACGAGCAGGATACAGAGTGTCACCAATAGGTGACACTCTGTATCCTGCTCGTTTTCATCTCGTGTATTCACCGTGTATTCTCGTGTATTCATCTCGATGTATTCATCTCGTGGGGGTCGTAAGAGCCGACTTAGGGAACAAACTACTCAAAACAACAAAAATGCAAATGGGCGTGATGTAAAAGGCCAAACCACCTTTCAAGTAAAATTAACCACTTAAACATATATTCGAAGTATAAAATTAAAAATAACTACCGTCATTTTCAAGAGTACCATCTTTTGCAGGATTGCCAGTACAAATTAGAATTACTAACTTTCAAACTTTTGCGTTCCATTCGTCGGTCGAAACGTCAGGACAATCAGAGGTATGTAATACCTTTTAATAAGTGATCGCGTTAATTCTCGTAAAAATTATTGTTAACAAAGTAGAATTGTTAAAAAAAGTTGGTTGGTCCTTATTATTTTATAACTTTGTGTAAATGTATTTACATCCAAGCGCTTTTAATATACATCTAGCAATAATTTAATAATGCTGATATAATAGTGTAACCATAAATACGATACCATATGTTACCATAACATTAAATTTCGGCTTCCTCCATTATTATAAACCTAATTTTACTGTAATATTAATGTAAGAGGTTGTCACTCCATTATGCCAAAATTATATGCCCTAGCAATGTGGTATAAACAAACTGTTAAATTACCATCTGTTAGTGTATTCAAGTATCAGTGGCAGTTGTACTCTCACACTTATGAGGTGACAAAATACGTTAATTAAGAAAGGGAACATCTCTGTGTGCTGAGGTAATATGTCGCGTGCATTAAGGACTTGTGCGCTCGTTTGCGCGGGTGCTACTAGCTTAATAACGTAACGTCTCAATTGCACCTCCAAACGACGTCGTAAACATTATACGCGATGGCACACGCTTATGACACCAACTGACGCTTGTGAGCCTAGTTAGGAAAGGACACAATTAACCTACTGTCGTATTGTTTTAATTCGTAACAAAAACTATTTTAGTTATCCAGTATTTACAGAAAAACTGAGGCCACGTTGAGTGACCTATTAAATACATAAGTCAATGCTGCGTGGCCGGATCACATTACACTAATTTTCTTCAAAGGGATTAGGCGACATGAATGGGTAATAATTACTACATATGGCTAATCAAAAGCGAGAATTAGCTTTTCTAAATTTATATTGGTACCAGCTAGCAGCTGCTATGCTATAAAATGAAACATTTTCCAAGATTTTTGAAACGTACGTTATCACACACCATCGGATATTAGCATTAAAAATAACAGAATACGTATCCTATTAGTCTTTAACATCTATGATATTCAACTCCTGAGCTAGTTATTTTCTACGTTCTTGATTTATTGTTTTCCCCGTAACTATTTTTGTTTTAAGAATGTTAAGTGATCTGTCGATTCAAATTAAGGAGTTGATGCCAAAAACGTGTTCGATTTATTACTCGTATACATAATTTATTACCTCTGGTTTATATTAGAAATTGCAGTCACGTCTCACTTACTATATCTGTCACCGGGCGAATAGGTGCTTACATAGGATCCTCGTATAGAATCGTTGATTAAATCAGGCGCCATCGCTTTGTCTAGGCAGTGAGCGCATTATCTCGTATGCTTGTCAGTCACACTCGACCCGGTTGTGACGTTGGACATCTCGGCTCCAGACCACGGGACCGGAACGGACAGAAAGGATTGCCTAACACAAGAGCCTATCGAATTACTATACGTAGGTATCTATTATATATAATGAATACAACCTTCGTTCCGAATGCTTTTTAATTAAATCAATAAAAAAATTCTTTGGTATTGCTGGGTTCAAACTATTTTGAATACCCATTGTTTCTTTGACGATTTGTATCCCTTTTATCATTTAACGAGAACGTATCATTCCCATTAAATGACTTATCTCGTTTGATTTCTTCTTTCAATATTTTCACTTAGTATATTTGTTTGTGTTGTGGCAAATACAAATTTTATCATGTCAGATTAGTAAGGTATTTTATTATCTATATATCTATGATCAATATCTAGACACATACAGTACTATAAAAAATAAAAGTACAACTATGCACGCAAATTGATATATAGTATATACACTTAGTAGTTATATAAGTAATCAAATTTAAAGTACACGAGATTGCGGAGCACAGCTGTTAGTAATATCATAAAATGACATTTATGCTCGAGTTTCGTGACGCCTATCATATCCGGATAGTAAGTGCTCACACCATTCCTGGTTTCTGTTTGGTTTTAGTTCTAAATATCTGTTCTGTATCTGTTATTTATGAATATGATGCAAATGCATATACTGTCAACTTACCATTGGTGTTTGCAGTCGCATAAATATTTTATCTTTTTGGCAATACTTTAAATTTAATATGTTTTTTATGGAATAGGGGGCAAACGAGCAAACGTCTGCATTTTGTTGAATATACAAAAAAGTTCACATATCAACATCCTACTAATATTATAAACGCGAAAGCTTGTAAGTATGGATTCCATGGAAGGTTGTTACTCTTTCACGCAAAAACTACTGAACGGGTTTCGATGATACTTTACAGTAATATAGCTTATACATCAGAACAACAGATAGGCTAGTATTTGCCGCGAAGCCGCGGGTAAAAACTAGTGTAACATAATATTGTCTTCAATTAAATAAAATGGAAACAATATATCAATGACTTTGTGTGGTGGTCGTTTTTGCATGGTACAATGTAATGTAGGTATGTCGCTAGCAGTTTTGCAATTTGGCGGGTCTAGACTCGCTTTGTCATTACAAATAGAAAGGTTACGAAATCCATGAGGCCAATGAACCCAAGTAGGTAATGTAATATGTGTCATGACTATGGTTAGCAGGTAAATCTTATTTCTAAATAATGGATTTTAACAGTTAAGGGTCAAATCCCTTAACTGTTAAAATCCATCATATCCCTAGTAATAATGGTAAAAAATATAATCTCGAATAGTCCATGTCAACTGTAATAATAAACATGATTTGTAGACAGTACTATTTCGATGAAATCCCTTCTAGGCACTTCTATATAATAAGGTTTACCAGTTGCTCGGAGGTCAATACACCTTAGCCAGTTTTTATAGCTTGCAAAGCACGTGTTAACAGATTATGATAGAGGAACGTAAAGCTGTTCTTCGACGTGTTAAGTTTTAAATAATTATTAGTATTGATTAAACTGCATGCTGCATTGTTGCATTGTCTGCATTCGCATTGAGTGTAATGAAACCACCTTTGGATTCTGCTCATATTTTCCACCAGGCAGAGTAGAGTTACTTTTGTAGACTCATATATAAAAAAATGAAAAAGCTGAACTTGCCTAGGCTATATGCATGAATTTTTAGTATTTCAATATTTTAAGATGATAGTCGTGAGAGCTTTTTGCGTGTTATAACTGCAAATATATTTTGAAACGTTATACAACAGTAATGTAAAGCCACATTATTCAAACAACTTTTTATACTATTTAATCGAAGTCGAACATATTGAACACTCTTAAACACTAGTACCCTTTTGAATAAAAACCGTATTACCCGTATCATCGCTCTTATGCATTATGAATGCCGACATTGTGTGAACTCGTAGTATTTTAACGTTGAACTCTTAGAAACGAAATCCTTCATTTAATGTACATATTTTGAGAATCCGAGCGTTTCAAAAAGCCAAAGATCAAAGCTATTAAAGAGAATAAATAAAATAATAATAGTTATTTGTTATACAAGAGTGAAAAGTTGCGTTTTAACCGCGTGCTCAATTTTGATGACCGAGCAAGCGAAGGATTCTAAAATTAGAATCCTGAGCGTCAGCGAGGGAATCAAAAGAGCAAGAGGTGAAAAATCTTTGCACTCGCGTGCAACACTTCACCTCAGCAAGGAAATGACTAAATGAAAAAAATAATTTACAATCATATTACACTTTTATTTCAACGCGTATTTTATGAACAAAGCAAATACACCAAATGAAAAGTACACCAAGAAGGTTCCGAGTCTGAGTTTTTAACAAATTAAAAAAAAGGTCATATGATCAATTCGGCACCATGGAGGTAGAAGCACATTGGTTTAGTAATGTTTTGATTTCAGAAACTTTGTGCACACGATGTTCTAAATTCAATTTACTTTGGTTAAAGTAGCAGTAGTAGAGGTTTCTAGCGGATAAAAACGGGTTTTGCACTCAGGGCAATATCGAAGGGCAAAAATACTCTTTCCGAGATGGGGGGATGAAAAGATACTTTTCTTTATATTCGTTATGGATTTACTTACAACAGGTATATTATATGTATTAGATAATTTAGATATGGTTTTGAATGAAAATATTCTATGAACATGAAGTAGAAAACGTTATATAGGTCAATTGTGAGCTTAGATGAGTCTTCGATTAAGTCATCAACTTCTCGTCATCCGTGTAATGCTTTGTTTTCGTTGAATTTTAAGCCATTTCTAACGCTTTCAAAGCGAAGATCGAGACTTGAACAGATAATGTTTTCATTTGCATAGTTATTTAAATGTAATTCACGTGTTCTTAAATTATTTTCAGTAATATTTAAACAAATAAATTTTGTTAATGAATGCGTTATGTGTATATTCACACTACTTTGCGCGAAAAAAAATATAATACAAATATTTAATGTAATTTATTTGCATAAAATCATCATTTGAATTAAACTACATAAACATTGTGCCGTACAATGTTCTAATTTTAATCTTTACATTTTCCTATACTGTTTTTGTTTATGCGAACGATGCGTGGTCGACATTGTGATAATCATTTGCGTAACGCTTTATTCTAGATAGGTCACACGTTATCTAAAACAGCTGTCGGCCGCACCCGATGACACGACCTACAATGGACTCGTTTGTATCCGTGCCGTGTAATATTGTTTGTAATTTAAAATATCAGATGTGCTGGTACGGGTTGCTGACGGTTTATTTTCCAGCTCAATTGTGGAGTTATCCGAGGTGTATTGTTGCGTTGATTAGATCAGGGAACCTTTGTTCAGACTAGAATGGCTTGCTACACGCCGCTATCGTATGTCGACCGCACGCGACCTGTTCAGGAGTTTGTGGCTAAACTACTGTACCTGTTTCAGCCCTCTCCAAACTACCGTAGGACATGTAAATATATGTATACAAACTAAATTGAAAAGATTATCTTGTTGCATTCTCTGTTGTTCACCTGAAATACAGATATACATATACACAGATTATTTGGTCAGAATAATCCAGTTTGCATGTAAATCATAACCTGCTTTCAATGTTTTGTTCCACACATTGCTTATGTAAAATTTTCTGTTACGAAAGATTTGGCGTTTCAAAATGTTATTTATTTGGCTATAGATACTCGAAGACACTTGACAAAAACTCCGAAAATGGAGGGTACGGCTGAAAAGACGCTAACAATACGCTAATGGCTTATGTTTGCGATGACTGTCCCTCCTTGCCAACAGGCTCTATTATCACGGTCGGTCCCTGTGCGCTGAATTGGCTAAATGTTTTGTGCCTCTGAAAAGACTCAAGATGACGGTGAAATTGTTGAGAAAATTGATCACTTCCACTTCAACAACTTGGCCTTGTTACTGTAGAACTGCTTACCAGGTTTTATTATATCTCAGTTTTTTCTGTTTCTGTAATTAATATAATCAAGGTAAGGCGTCAACACTTAGTGTAGATTATTCGTCTTTATGATCGTACGTAGATTGTATCGATCGACTCTGACATTCTATATTATACATTACTCGTCTCAATTTTCTCTATGAAATCCTCTCTTCATTACATTGGGGCACAATTGGGCAACCAGGATCACTGGTAGGCGACTGAATCTGGACGTAGGTAATTGAACATTATGATTATTTGAAAATTACCGAAATAGTCGTAAATTACGACTCCACCAGTGCATTGGTGCGTGAAGCGCGTTTGACAGTCAAATTTCAAATCACACAGCTCAACAACAAGTTGGCAAATAATTCAAAGAGACTTGTTAGTTTCGTCGAATTGTTTGCCGTTAATTAGTTCTTTAAATACCTACTAAGCACTGACCTCTGCGGTAGGTACGGACGGACTGAAAAACTTTGAAAGTCAAGTTTTACGTAGATGAACTTAAATAAACCCTTAAATTATTTTCTTAAGACTAAGACGTGAATTGTTATTTACTTTTGACTTTTCCCTACTCTAACATAAATCGTAGCTACGCCCATGCTCTCAACGAATCCTGGAAGAAATCTCAACAATAGGTAATACCGCCTTTGTTTGTATATGTAATTTTACTTTCCTGTGTATGAAATGTACTATTTATTTTCTGTGTGCAATAAAGGATATGAATATGAAACATTATCCATATATGGCCATAAGTATTGAGCACCGTAAGACAAAAACAGTCTTTCCGAAGCGTTTTTTATGAGATTTCTATTTAATTAAAATTAGTAGGAAGGATTAAAATTTCGTGTCATTCCACCAAATGTTAACCCAAGTTAAAAAATATCTTCGTTTAAACCAAATGATTAAGCTCCTGTGAGTTGCTGTGTAAACATTGTAATCAAGCAAATCGATCGAACTAATATCATTATCAACCTAATATTACATATATAAACAATTTGTTTTTTTTTTGTTATTTTTAAATAATAATAGAAAACTCTACACTAATGTAAAACTGTACATAATCTATATATATGAAAATTAATCGCCGAAATGTATGTACGCCCATAACTTTCGGACGGTTGCACCAAATTAAATCATTCTTTTTTTATGTGTTCATTATTATTACGACACGGTTTGTATACAAAAAAAATAATAATAACGGGTAAAGTATTTTTTATCCGCGACTGTACACTACCCGTGGGAAGTTGAGACAGATATGTGAATATTGCGGTTCAGCTAGAATGTTACATTTTTTCAGTCCTCGACAAAAATAGTAATAAAAAAAATTATGCTAATGAAATAACAGCAGCGGTATGCGCGCAACCCTTTGGCGGTTTTTTAAGGCACACTGCATAAAAAAGCTCATTGGTTCATTTAAGGAATTCTTGTAGTAAAAGTAACAAAGTCTTACTCGCAAAAAGAAAATTTACGGATGTAAATGAACGATTTTATTTCGATTGTCCCTTTACTCCGGCTTTTTTGAGTAAATTGTCTAACATAAAAACACGAAACCAAAATGTTTTAATCGCAGAGTAGTCGAAGCAGATAAGTTTACCAATAAAATCCAAATTTACTGTATACTTTTCTTAAAAATACGAGATCGCAGTCTTAATACTTGTTCAAACGTTTTAAAGATATGGACTTTTTAGAACATTTTATTTTAAAAGTTAGTGGTAGTAAGTACTTTTACTACTTTCTCAGTTCGTAGTGATTGTTGGGAATTGATATTTGCGACGGAAATATTTAATTTGCAATTTTTCTTATGCAAAACAAGTGTCTCGAACGAATATTTAAGCGTTGTCCAAAATATACACATGACATGTATACTGACGTTAATGCTACAAATTTGGATATCTGTAATGGATTACGCGTGATACCCTGAAAGCGATAGGTATACGCGATGTGTGTGCACACGTCACAGGGTGTGTCGATCAATCACGGGCGCGGATGGACGAGCGACAGGCCATTAGAGCGCTTTGGTGTCGACCGGACTCAGGTGCCGTTGCTCCGTGCGTCATCTTGCCGATCTACTACTCGACAACAGCCCAGGCCTATTCGTCTGTAATCACCCTGCCGACCGCATGATTCGTATAAGTTCATTTCTTCAAATAGTTGCTAAAACAATACCACCCTGTATCTATCATTATCATAGTCCACTGAAATGTTAAATTTTTTTGGGCTTAACGTAATATTTTTTTGTCAGACCTTTTGTTTGGCATATAAACCCCTTTTTTCAAGTTGGCGGTCTGGGGACAAAGATTGCAACCGCACAAACTTGAATTTAGCTTTACACTGACACCTCCTTCATATCTAAAAAATAAAATTCCGTCCTCTGAGAAATGCAACCCCAAATGTAACTTTTCAATGGACTATCAGTGATATTATATATATGAGAATGGCGTACAAAATTTAACAATGACCGTATATACAACAGCATCTACCTATACAAATATGTGAGTAAAAAACCTAAAAATTAATGTACTGACTATTTTATTTCTGTATGCACATATATAAATGTTATAACTAAACTATTATATGCTCTTTTGCCATAATAATAAAATCTGACGGCCAAGTAGTTAAAGACACTATTGATTGTTGTTAATTAAGTTTTTTGTCGTAGGACATGTACGCTGCAAGACTAGACTTACTAAGGATACATAGCATAGTTTTTCTTTCTCTATTCAAGTTTCAATGAATTACCTATTCATTTCAATACACGTTTAGACAGCATGTTCGGCCACGATTCCATGTATGCTACTACATGGAGATAATTAATTATAAAAATATTGTGATACGAACCAACATCATACGGATGCCACACAACAATAGACTGTCCATGCATTTGACCAGCGTGTTTCATTGCAAATATACATAATTGTTGACGCATACAATGCGATACCCAACGTTTATGTACGTAATATATGTAATTGATGGTCACACTTATAATAGTTTTTACTCTGCTCTGACATTGGATTCACCTCGATATTGTGACTTGATATTTTTCTTGCAAGTTAGTTTTGCGTACAGTACTTTTGCTTTTTAACCGACTTCCGAAAAAAATAATAGAATACATATATGACATGTAGCTGTCTGTAGATTAGGTAATTATTTGTGGCAACTCTAATATAAATCATGTTCAGGATTGTTTTAAATAGAATACCTAAGTATTAAAAAAATATTTAAGTTATACCAATGACACAATATATATATTTCGTCAGTGGTTATACCTTACATTGGGATTGCGCCTTCTTACACACAAATATACTAATACATACCCCCAAATATATTTATACAGAGAGAGAAAGGACTTACAATTTTCCCAGAGTCAGTTTTTTTTTAGGAAATGCACAAACTTTTGAAAACGTAAGTTTCTTGTCTTGCTACAACGTTGACATTTTATTGTTTCAATTTTATCATTGCAAGTATCTACCAAATATGTATAATAATATAATGTAAATTAAAATAATATACATGTTATATATCAAGCTGTCATAGTGTACGATTATTATCTAAATATGTGTGTATATATCTAATATAAACATTTGTGTATTTATAACATAATAATAATCTATAATAATAATCTTTATTGTCATAAAACATAAAAACAATTATTTGAAGTCCCTATCTCCCGTGCTAGTTATAACACCTGTATTACAGGAGGCAGTGCCCTCACCTGTTAAAATGAACCATTACATTTTTATGCAACAAAGCTACACGTACATTACTTAAAATTATATATAAAAACTTATCCTCTAATTTTGATACTCAATGCATATTGAGTGCAATTTTTTTTTTTGTTGATTGTTGGAGTCCTCTAGTTTGTGGAATGAATTAATGAGTGAGTGTCAGAGGGTGTGTAGATTTAAAGAACAGATATAAGATTCTCTCTTAATTATTTGTCATGAGATAGTATGATTTTTATGTCTCATTTAATCCAGGATAACCAGTAAGTACTCCGTAGCATCATATGTAAGTTTGCTGAGCCATTGGGATGCTGACTTTTTTAGGTTTAAGTTATTTAAGGCGTAAATACTAAAACCCTTATTTAACTTATATTATATATGTAACAAAGTGCATTAAATATTGAATAAAAATAAATAGTGGTCTAACTCGCAATGATTGTACAAGCATAAAAAAATAGACTGTGTACCATCGTACTTGTTGTAATTCTGTCTAACATAGGGATATGATTTTCCCTAGTATCTTGAAAACCGTATCGGTTACAAAAACTTGTTGACTTTTGCCGTTAAAATTTCGATATTCAGGTAGTGTTTATATGCATCAATAGTTATAGGTGTATAATTATTAATTACAGATAATAAAATGATAAAAAATACTGATAGAATGAAGATTGCAAATGAGATCTTCTTACTTATGTAAAGACATGAGTAAACGACAGTATGAGTTAGATCTCAATTGCAGCTTAAAATGTAAAATATTAATATTTCAGACCATATTCACTTATTATCTCCTGAATAATAGTGTATGTAACGTAGTGCGTTAACACAGTATCATAAAGATTAGATAACTTAATAAATCGTCATCCATCCTCATCTGCGAGTAGCTTATCCCTCCGCGTTAGGATGGAGCTATTCACCTTTCACATGTAGGCCATTAGCAGAACGATAGGCTCGATATTGTAGCACGTGCCTCTTCCCTCGCCCGCGTGCCCTTCCTCGTTTGAGATAAGCCTGAACTTAGCGTTAAATATGTGCCTCTCGTGGGTTGTGGTCGGCGATAGCGCCTACTAAATGCGGATACACCCGTTTGTTTATAATCTTTTTATGTATTTATTTATCGCAATTCTTGAAATTGTTGCTTTTGTAACGACGCTATAATCTTGACTTTCTTTTCAGGTACATCGTCAAATAAAATTTTATGAGCAACTTTACTAAAGGAGCTTTTTTGTATATTGTATGGAGTTACCATAAATTTATTATGCCGTATATACGCATTGCTCAGATTGTATTACTTGTTTTTTGGTTATATTATTCTTGATCCCTTTTCTGGTATTAGGTGTTGGACGTTTATTGTTATCTCAAATAATTCGAAACAGACGGCACAACTTATCAAGCTAGACAATAAAATAGTGCTTACTCGGGTATTAAATCCTTCAAGGGAGGTTAGTGATAGATAGTCGTGACGTACTGTTTCTCTTTGAGCCCCGCATGTCAACTGACTCGACACTTCAGTACTCCGATATTCCAAATTTGTCGATACATATACATACACACAGACCCACACACAGGTTGTGTAACCGATTTTCTGATCTTAGATGTCTATTGTTGTTTTGATTGTAGACGATACTAACCTTTTATTTCTCTGGACTGTAGTGTCACTAATAATATTTTTTTTTATGCTGAAGTTTATGAGTATGTGAGTTTGAAGCAGCGTTGCCAGATTTTTAAAGTGAAAACTGCTATGCAGCGTTGTGCACTTTTAAAACATGTAATGAGATGGGTTAAAATAGTTAAACTCGCGTCACGACACGTGACGTGAGCTAAGACGGAGCAGGGCGCTTGCGCGAGCATGGCGGCGCAGGGCGCCTTGACGACGATTCAACAAGGCCGTCACTTTCATTAAAACATTATCGTTTCTTAGCGAAGACGTAAATTAGAAAATAAAAAATCCGTTTTGTATGTTCAATGTATTTGTAAAATAAATAAGCGTTTAGAATATGGAAATTGAACAAAGTGCATCTATTTATGAAAAAAGTGACGAAGAAATAGTAAAAGAAACTGAATGAGTACTTTATAAAATACTAAATGAAAACTCGGCTTCGGTCGGGTAATATGTTTATACTGTATAGCATTAACCTATATTTTTATAACATCACAAAAGCATTTCTGTAGTTATCGGTTCTTAAGGAATATTTTACTTCTTTTTATCGCGCATTTTATTCGAAGAGCAACTGTTTGTTTATAGTTTTTAATTTTCACTTGTGTCGGGAGTCCTCATGACTGCTTGGTGTTTTTTTTTTACTCAAATCGGGATTTTGAGACTTTTTAGTGAAAAAAGCGGGATTCTTTCGCCAAACGCGGGACAAAGTAAAAAAAAATATCAACGTATCGCATCTAATCAGAAATTACGACACATGAGTAAGAGTGACAAAAAAAAGGTCGTTCGCAATGTTTTTGTTTTTCTGCTACAGCATCCCTAATTTATCCATAATTCGTGAAAGAACTAGTGCAATTTCCTATTGGTAATGTAATGGTGTTTTTTTATTACCTGCCAATTTTATCTATACTTAAAAAATAACACGTCCTGACTGACTGCAGTCAGTCTGATCACTGATTCATCATCGCCGAGCGGAAACTATTTAAGTAAGGGCTATGAAATTTGGTGAGTATGATCGTTTCATTGAGTAGACACATACTAAGGAAGGAATTTCGTAATTTTTACCCCTTAGGGGGTGAAATAGGGGTTGAAAGTTTGCATGGAAGTCCTTTATTTTTTTAAGTTAGAAACAATTTTACTTTTGGGCTACTTATTAAAAATAAGTAGTTATCTATTTAAGCGTTTCCCATTATTCTAACCATAAGAGGGTGAAATAGGGGTTGAAAGTTTGTATAGAAGTGCGTCATTATTAGTTAGAAATAGGAAACGTTTTTTTTGGGCAACTTATAAAAAATTTGAAGAAAAGTATTTCAGCGTTTCCCAATGTTCTAAGTCTGGAACTCCGTCATTATTGAAGTTAGAAACATGAAACTTTTTTTTTGGGCTACTGATTATAAATGAGTAGATACGTATTTAAGCGTTTCTTTATATTCTACGCCTAAGGGGGTGAAATAGGGGTTGAAAGTTTGTACGGCAGTCCTTCATTTTTAAAGTTAGAAATAGGAAACTATAGTTCCTATTGATTAAAACTGAGTAAATACGTATTTTAGTGTTTCTGTCAAATGACATTTCGAATATAGATTAGTCTGGAAGGCCGTCACTTTTTAATTTAGTAGCCTGAAATCATGTCTCCAGGCTTTTGATTAGAAATAAATGAATACCTATATCAGTACCTACAGGAATTCTATTTCTAAAAAATAAGGGTTAAAAGAAAGTTCGTATGAAATCCTTTTTCATGAGCTATTGATTAAAAATAAATAAATAGGTTTAAAAACATCAATAAATTATTCATACATACTTACACAGCTTTAATTAAATATATATAATAACTTCCACGCGAGCAAAGCCGCGGGCAACAGCTAGTTGATGATAAAGCACTACGGCTAACTAACTAACTTTGGGCGTCCGGCCAGTTATTCCCAAAAAGCGGGACATTACAATTTTGATTCAAAAAGCAGGACGTTCCGCTAAAATCGGGACGTCTGGCAACGCTGGTTTGAAGTGTAGGTAATGTTCAAAGAATTGATATAACATATTTACATATTTTTATTTATTTAATTTATAGGACAGCCAACGAGTCATACACTAATAGATTCTGATATTATCCAGGCAAGGCTAACTATAGGCTCCAACGTGTTACAGATTTAGTCACGGATTAGGCAAACTATATTTTTAGCTTCTAGAAAGTTAAAATTTTACTTATTTTCATTTATTTTAGAATTTTAGATTGTTGTAGAGTGTTTGGTTATATATAAGGTGAACAGTTAATATTTGGTATTTCTGTATTTCTATTTTATAATGCTATACGATGAAATTCATCAAAGAAAAAGTTATAAAAGCATATATATAGAAGGTTTTTTGTCATTAACATAAGTTTTGTGAAATTCTCAATCATACAATAGCGATATAATAACATATGAACATATTTTTTATTCTTGAATTCTGAGCTAGCTTCACATTTACCTTCACATTAAAGTTTCATCCGTATTATTACTAATGTAGAAGAAACTGATATATTTACGATATTTTGCCTCAGCTCTCCCTGTTTACTCTCCGTGTTATTGTAATTCATATTATACCAAAATTGCTTCCTCTTGCCGATTCGGTAATGAACTGCAATTAGAGATTCGGCAGAAATTCTTATAATCAATTTGTTTTGTTAAGTAAGAGCTCTAATTTATATCCATATTTATTAAGGTCGGGGTTCACATTCAGTAGAGGTAACATGCCGAAGCCGTCGTTATACGACAGCGATTAAGGTTAAAATTGAAATACGAATTTGTCCTGGTATTTTATTCGGGTGGCTAAAACGACGATGTCATCTAAATAAATATTTGAAATGAGTCTCCAGAGAGCTTGCCTAAAATTTGTTTAAGTTTCAGTATAAGTGGGGGCTTATTGATAGCTTCATGTGACGGTTTCTTATATCATTTGTCTGGCAGTGTGACTTATATATGACATGACATGTATTAGGACTTTGTAATCTGTAAACAATTTAGTTATTGGAATAAATAAAAAGCGATTTCTGAATTTTGTAATTTACTATGGTACAGGACATTATGTCAGTAAACTGTTCATGGTTGTTCATTTTGAAATAAAATTAACTTATTAGTACGTGGTTATATGCTGATAATGATTTCATAGCTAATTTTGTTCAATGTTTAATGTGTAGACATACCCCCTCCCACCAAAAACATTTTCATGTAAAATGTTGCCAAGACGACTGCATATCGCTTACCCTATAAAAAGATATCAGATCTCATATAGAGCCAAGCTTCTGAATCTACACACCCTGACTCTAGCAACCATAACTTCACAAACTGTATATCTCAGTAAAAATGTAATATCAATAAAATCTGAAGTATCAGAGCTATGCAATTGAAGTCTGTATGTTGAATTAGTCTATTATTGTCATCATATGCTGAGAATTTGAACTATCTGGTATATCGGAAACCAAAGTTATGAGGGTCCAAAAAAATGACGAAACACTTCGAGAAAAGGTAGGTAGTAGTTGCTTTGTCATTCAGGTATGTAAAGTAAATCAAAGAAATAATGATTTTCCTTCATTAAACCTAACTACTAAAAAGTAACTTGTACAATTGTTCTAACGCAATCTTACAGATCCACTTCTTATTTATTAAGCTAACTGACAACATTTAACAGTGATTTCATCAACTTAGACGTCTTTATTAGCTTAATAACTTTACAATAGAACATGACTAAAACATCTATATACGACAGACCACTATAAATATGATATTCGTGTTCAGAGTGCGTTTATGTCTAGATTACATATAATTACGCTGACTATAATAATGTTCTGACGTAATTATGTTGCTACGGAAGGCCTTATTATCCGTTTATAAATGAACTAACGATAATAACATCTATCTATACAAATAAAATTTAAGTGTCTGTTTTTAATATCAAATTAGCTGACCCAGCTAACTTCGTACAGCCATATTTTTTCTTATGCTCGCCTCAGCTTACCACAGGTGTACTTACAGTCGTGGAAAAATAAAATAACTTTTCCCGTTATCTTTTAATTTTATTCAATTTGGTTCAATCAATCGGTAGTTATGTACGTACATACATTTCGGTGATTATTTTTATTTACATAGATTATCAGCTTTCAACTTCTTGATTATGAAAGTACACATGTACAGTACTTACATCAAAAAATTCTAATTTTAAAAACAGTTTGTGTGAGTCTGTCTGTCCGTCTGTCTTTTTGTGCAGGCTAAAATTCCCTGTCAGAAAGCTGATGATATAAGAAGTAACTTAGGCTACTTTTTTAAACTAGCTTTGCCTCAAGGCATTACCCTCGGTGCGGTTGTTGTAAAAGTACTCAACAACCGAGAGTAACATCGCGGAGCTCAGCTAGTTACTAGTAAGTAAAGGTAACTATGTATGTAAATATCCTTCCAGTTGAACTAGGAGGTGACTTTAAATTCATATCCATATGTAATATGACACATGCCATTTAATGAAGGAGCCTGTGTTGCTATAATGTAGCATGCATATATTCACATGATAGAAGTGGGTAAGGACAGTACTGTGAGCATGTTGTCGGGTATTGTTCGAGGCGGCGACGTCGGAAGACCTTTTGTTCTAGCGGGGCACGGACGACGGGTTACTTATCTTATTACACGTGTCGCTTGTGGTCGTTTTCCTTACTGAATTAATGTATGCCGCCTTATAATAATCACGAAATTCTAACATGTATCGCGCTATTACCTTACCAACGACGTAGTGTCGACGAATCGAATTATCTATACTAATATATAAAGCTGAAGAGTTTGTTTGTTTGTTTGTTTGTTTGTTTGTTTGTTTGTTTGTTTGAACACGCTAATCTCAGGAACCGCCGGTCCGATTTGAAAAATTCTTTCAGTGTTGGATAGTCCATTTATCGAGGAAGGCTATAGGGTATATATCATCACGCTACCACTAATAGGAGCGGAGCAACAATGAAGAATGTTACAAAAACGGGGCAATTTTCACGCTACGGGCAATATAAGGCGCAAACGACGTTGCGTGGGTCAGCTAGTCTACGATAAGACCGCACTAATTAGCCCTTTTACCGCTTTCATTAACCGGAATTCATCTTTGAAAGCGACTTGGTGAAACAGCGTTATTGATCAAATAGATTTAGCTGGAAATAGGGGTAAATTTTGTAGATCCCAGAACAATATTTGTTTTAATTGGGCACGTAAATAAACTCTGTTTCTATTGTGATGAAATTAGGAGTTCAAATTTCGGGATAACAGCACTACGTAATTAGTTTCTGTCATCATTTATCACTGACAAAAGGAAATTGGTGACTTATTGGGATGAGTATACGACCAAAAGAATAGTATTTGTCTTGAAAGATAAAGAAACAGAGGCTGAGTAGCTGCTTTAGTGGTTTCACTACGTCATTAATATTCATATGGGTTACCGCGCTGTTTATTTCCAGTTAAAGATGAATTTTCTTTCAATATTAGTTTCTTTACTAGTTGTTCTAAATAGAAGAAGAAGTTGTTCCTAAATTAATGGAACGATGTTTAGTTATTAGTGAGTTCTGAATGTGATTTGAAACATTACCTTCTAAAATATTTAATAAATTATGCAGGCGTTAAAAATACTCTCAAATTTTTAACGCCTGCATAATTTATTAAATACTAGCTGAACCCCGCGGTGTTACCCGCGGTTATTGTAGTACCGCGAGTAACGCCGCGGGACAAAGTTAGTCTAAAAAAGTAGCCTAAGTTACTCCCTGGATCATCAGCTACCTGCCAGTGAAAGTCCCGTCAAAATCCGTCCAGCTGTTCCAGAGATTACCCGGAACAAACAGACAGACAGACAGACAAAAAAAAAATTAACTACGTTTTTGGTATATGTATCGTGTATACATACATATGCATTTATTAAAAAACGGTTATTTTAATATTACAAACAGACACTCTAATTTTATTTATTTTTATAGATTTTTATTCTAAAATACCAAATGTATCAAGCTACTTAATGACTATTCATAAATAAATGTATATACTATAAATAATATGTATCCCTCAAAGTTATTGATATAAATTAATAATTTTTTTTCACTACCATCGTATTACTTACTTATTTTTAATGTCACATGCGTTGACCTATTCTCATTAATATAGGAATATTTCTTCTAGCTCATAAGCAATATAATAACAAGTTTCAATCGCTGTATATCATTCTCTGTATATAATCATAACTCAAATCAGTAAAAAAAATACAAAAAAAAAAATAACAGACTTCAAGACCACACATGAAGCACCAGCTTTCAAAGAAAAAAGAATCGTCAAAATCGGTTCATCCAGTCGAAAATTCTGAGCTAACAAACATACAAAAAAGTTGAATTGAGAACCTCCTCCTTTTTTCATAACGGTTTAAAAACTCTTTAGATCCACTATCGATAGTTTTGCTCTGAACTATTATATGATTTAATGACGTGCGCTACTTTCCCAGATCAGCCCTAATACTTTATTCAGGGCAATGATCAATGAATGTACTTAAGGCGTATAGTAGCCTCAATAACCTTGAGCGTCTGGGCGAAGCTAAACGCATACTATCACATCTGCACCGCACACATTCATATCTCCGTACCGCACGCGCTACTTCAAAACGATGATCAAAGATTAGGGAGCGGGACAGACATGCGCGTTTGGCCGGCGTTTTTGCCTAAACTTCAAAACATAATGATTAAAAATGGTTATAATGTTAACATAAAAAACAAAATATTTTTAAAAGTTTTAGTAAGATTTATAATTAAAACATTTTATCATCGGTAGGTACTAAGTACAAAAAAAAGCGGCCATGTGAGAGTCGGACTAGAAGTTTCAGGCTCAGCATTTAAATAAATAGTTTAATCAAATTACCGATCAAACTATATTTGATACTATCTGAACCCCGTAGTGTTACCCGCGGTAACTCCCTGGATCATCAGCTACCTGCCAGTGAAAGTCCTGTCAAAATCCGTCCAGCCGTTCCAGAGATTACCCGAACAAGCAGACAGACAGACAGACAAATTTTTTTAACTATATTTTTGATATATGTACCGTGTATACATACATATGCATTTAGTAAAATCGGTTATTTTAATATTACAAACAGACACTTCAATTTCATTTATTTGTATAGAAGAGAGTAAAAAATCTGATAAACTATTTATTCAGCTTATATACTAATTTAATAAAAAAATTCATATTACTGAATCTAAAAGTAGCATTTTTAATTTAAAAAAAAATAGAAAGTGCGTGTCAGGTCATCCATAGAATAGGGTTCCCTAGTCACCAATGTCCACAAAATGAAATAAAATCGTCTCCTACAGATAACTATCATGATTTTATTTTTAACTAGCTGAACCCCGCGGTGTTACCCGCGGTTTTCGTACCGCGAGTAACGCCGCGAGACAAAGTTAGTCTAAAAAAAGTAGCCTAAGTTACTCCCTGGATCATCAGTTACCTGCCAGTTAAGGCCCCGTCAAATTCCGTCCAGCCGTTCCAGAGATTACCCGGAACAAACAAACAGACAGACAGACAGACAAAAAAATAAAATAAAATACGTTATTGGTATATGTACCGTGTAAACATACATATGCATTTAGTAAAAAACGGTTATTTTAATATTACAAACAGACACTCCAATTTTATTTATTTGCATAGATAATATTTTACATGTTCTACATTGGCGCAGTGGTACCTTACGCGACTGCTGTACGTCTCTCGGACTCGGGTTCGATTCCCCTGTTGAACCAAATGTTTGTATGATATGTAAATATTTGTTTCGGAGTTTGGGTGTTCTTTATCTATACAAATAAATAAAATTGGAGTGTCTGTTTGTAATATTAAAAAAACCACTTTTTACTAAATGCATATGTATGTATACACGGTACATATACGAAAAATGTAGTTAATAAATTTTTTGTCTGTCTGTCTGTCTGTCTGTTTGTTCTGGGTAACCTCTGGAATGGCTGGACGGATTTTGACGGGACTTTCACTGGCAGATAGCTGATGATCCGGGGAGTAACTTAGGCTAATTTTTTTAGACTAACTTTGTCCCGTGGCGTTACTCGCGGTTCAACAATAACCGCGGGTAACACCGCGGGGTTCGGCTAGTGTTTAATATGTATTTATTTACAAAAATAGCTTAAAACTATTGTCAGTCAAAAGTATTGTCCGAAATATTTATTACTGGCTGAACCCCGCGGTGTTACCCGCGTTTGTAGTTGTAGCCGCGTGCAACGCTGCGGCGTCGAAGCTAGTCTAAAAAAAGTAGCCTAAGTTACTCCTTATATCATCAGCTATCTGCTAGTGAAAGTCGCATCAAAATCGGTCCAGCCGTTCCAGAACAAATAGACAGACAGACAGACACAAAAACTTAAAAATAGATGACTTTAGATGTTTGCATTGAGCTTTATTAGCGAGCGAGCGAACGAGGCGATAAACATCTATTTTGAAATAAGCACAATGTACAATGCAAGCAAAAAAAAAAAATTATAAATTCACAAAAACAATAGTCCACAAAACATCAATAAAGCGTCCAAGCGCACGATTACTTTCAGTCCATTACAGCGAGTTAGTCTCTAACGCACACTAACCCAGAAAGTACGTAAACACTTGCAAAAAGCAAATGTATATGCATAGTTAGTCGATAGCGCGAGCGGAGCAGCGAACGACACAGCCTTCCCCTCTGAATGCCAACGCACGACTGCCGCCTGCGCCCGCACAGAGACCCGCTACACTTTTAACTTTGGAAATCTCAATATTTAACATTTCCTTTACAAAATATTGATTGATTTAAATATAACTAATGGCTAATTTATAGCAAATTTAACCACAAATTTTTCTATATAAAAATATTTTTTAGCTTCAAAGCCGTTTAAAAGCAGTAAGCAAATAAGCGAACAAAATAGCGTGTTGTTATATATTTTTTTATGACAATACTATTTATCGTACTATAAAAATTTTTTTGCCACATTCTTGAACATGAATTGACAGTAAACATACATTTTTTTCCAATCTTTTGATGCAGCCGTTAATGAGGTGTAGTCTTTGGAATGCAACCTTTTTTACGCATCTAAAGGGAGGTAGGCCCTTAATACTGAACTTAAAGATATCATCTCAATCAAAAGACGTCCACGTCTGAAGAAAAATTCCCCCAGTGCTCTCCATAATAAATTTTAATGGTCTTGTACAGCCTTCATTCTCTTAAATGTAATATATTGTATAGGTTACTTAAAAGTATTGAGAATCAAATTCGTGGCTGATTAATAATGATAATGTTGACGAGTGTAATTTAATTTCAAGACCAAACGTTAATGTCTCGCGTTAAAAATGGATAATATGTAGATTATATCTACTAATTATTTTAAATAAATCTTAATACGTTCATACATATTCATGCAAAAAATGGTTAGTCGTTACAGAATTTAACACTGTTTCTGTCTGTAATGTATGTAAAACAACCTTGTAGTGTGTTTTTTTTCTTTCTCCTAGTAAACCATCAAAATGTAATTCGTCCATAAAATTACAGTATAAAAGGCATAGTTCTGCTTTTTTCCTATTATCCTGAGTTTTTGTTCTCATATTAAGGGCCTACCTCCCTTTAGATGCGTAAAAAAGGTTGCATTCCAAAGACTACACCTCATTAACGGCTGCATCAAAAGATTGGAAAAAAATGTATGTTTACTGTCAATTCATGTTCAAGAATGTGGCTAAAAAATTTTTAAAGTACGATAAATAGTATTGTCATAAAAAAATATATAACAACACGCTATTTTGTTCGCTTATTTGCTTACTGCTTTTAAACGGCTTTGAAGCTAAAAAATATTTTTATATAGAAAAATTTGTGGTTAAATTTGCTATAAATTCGCCATTACTTATATTTAAATCAATCAATATTTTGTAAAGGAAATGTTAAATATTGAGATTTCCAAAGTTAAAAGTGTAGCGGGTCTCTGTGCGGGCGCAGGCGGCAGTCGTGCGTTGGCATTCAGAGGGGAAGGCTGTGTCGTTCGCTGCTCCGCTCGCGCTATCGACATAACTATGCGTATACGTTTGCTTTTTGCAAGTGTTTACGTACTTTCTGGGTTAGTGTGCATTAGAGACTAACTCGCTGTAATGGACTGAAAGTAATCGTGCGCTTGGACGCTTTATTGATGTTTTGTGGACTATTGTTTTTATAAATTTATAATTTTTTTTTTTTTTGCTTGCATTGTACATTGTGCTTATTTCAAAATAGATGTTTATCGCCTCGTTCGCTCGCTCGCTAATAAAGCTCAATGCAAACCTCTAAAGTCATCTATTTTTAAGTTTTTGTGTCTGTCTGTCTATTTGTTCTGGAACGGCTGGACCGATTTTGATGCGACTTTCACTAGCAGATAGCTGATGATATAAGGAGTAACTTAGGCTACTTTTTTTAGACTAGCTTCGACGCCGCAGCGTTGCACGCGGCTACAACTACAAACGCGGGTAACACCGCGGGGTTCAGCCAGTAATAAATATTTCAGACAATACTTTTGACTGACAATAGTTTTAAGCTATTTTTGTAAATAAATACATATTAAACACTAGTCGAACCCCGCGGTGTTACCCGCGGTTATTGTTGAACCGCGAGTAACGCCGCGGGACAAAGTTAGTCTAAAAAAAGTACCCTAAGTTACTCCCCGGATCATCAGCTACCTACCAGTGAAAGTCCCGTCAAAATCCGTCCAGCCGTTCCAGAGGTTACCCAGAACAGACAGACAAACAGACAGACAAAAAATTTATTAACTACATTTTTCGAATATGTACCGTGTATACATACATATGCATTTAGTAAAAAGCGGTTATTTTAATATTACAAACAGACACTCCAATTTTATTTATTTGTATAGATAAAGAACACCCAAACTCTGAAACAAATATTTACATATCATACAAACATTTGGTTCAACAGGGGAATCGAACCCGAGTCCGAGAGACGTACAGCAGTCGCGTAAGGTACCACTGCGCCAATGTAGAACATGTAAAATATTATCTATACAAATAAATAAAATTGGAGTGTCTGTTTGTAATATTAAAATAACCGTTTTTTACTAAATGCATATGTATGTTTACACGGTACATATACCAAAAACGTATTTTATTTTATTTTTTTGTCTGTCTGTCTGTCTGTCTGTTTGTTTGTTCCGGGTAATCTCTGGAACGGCTGGACGGATTTTGACGGGACCTTAACTGGCAGGTAGCTGATGATCCAGGGAGTAACTTAGGCTACTTTTTTTAGACTAACTTTGTCCCGCGGCGTTACTCGCGGTACGAAAACCGCGGGTAACACCGCGGGGTTCAGCTAGTTAAAAATAAAATCATGATAGTTATCTGTAGGAGACGATTTTATTTCAATTTGTGGACATTGGTGACTAGGGAACCCTATTTAATGGATGACCTGACACGCACTTTCTGTTTTTTTTTAAATAAAAAATGCTACTTTTAGATTCAGTAATATGAATTTTTTTATTAAAAAAGTATATAAGCTGAATAAATAGTTTATCAGATTTTTTACTCTCTTCTATACAAATAAATGAAATGAAGTGTCTGTTTTTAATATTAAAATAACCGATTTTACTAAATGCATATGTATGTATACACGGTACATATACCAAAAATATAGTTAAAAAAAATTGTCTGTCTGTCTGTCTGCTTGTTCGGGTAATCTCTGGAACGGCTGGACGGATTTTGACAGGACTTTCACTGGCAGGTAGCTGATGATCCAGGGAGTTACCGCGGGTAACACTACGGGGTTCAGATAGTATCAAATATAGTTTGATCGGTAATTTGATTAAACTATTTATTTAAATGCTGAGCCTGAAACTTCTAGTCCGACTCTCACATGACCGCTTTTTTTTGGTACTTAGTACCTACCGATGATAAAATGTTTTAATTATAAATCTTACTAAAACTTTTAAAAATATTTTGTTTTTTATGTTAACATTATAACCATTTTTAATCATTATGTTTTGAAGTTTAGGCAAAAACGCCGGCCAAACGCGCATGTCTGTCCCGCTCCCTAATCTTTGATCATCGTTTTGAAGTAGCGCGTGCGGTACGGAGATATGAATGTGTGCGGTGCAGATGTGATAGTATGCGTTTAGCTTCGCCCAGACGCTCAAGGTTATTGAGGCTACTATACGCCTTAAACCACAGCTTTATTGTCACTCCGGATAAAAATTATTTCATAAAAGCAATACTGTAGTGACAAACCCGGCAAACAAAAGTGGCAGATGGTAAAGTACCTTACGTTAGGACCTGGCTTGTGGCAGTTAGCTAGCTGCTCGGCGATTATGCCACGTTAATGAGTTCATGCCATATGTGATCATAACAGAACATCCTGGAGAACAATTGTTTCTGTTGAAAATATCCATAGTTTGTGTTTTATTTTACTACTACAACAATTTATGTTTGACCCTACCATAATGACTCTACTCTGCCTGATGGAGAGCATAAGCAGAATCCAAGAGTGATGGTCACCATACTGCGAACGCAGACAATGCAACAATGCACCATGGTGACCCACACCATGGCGGGATAGTGATGCTTTCGCATCATTGGGCCTCCGGTCTCGCACTCACCAACGAAACACGACAGCATGATCGCTGTCATTTTACGTTGATTTTCTGTGCGAGGGTAGTACCGCCCCCGGTCGAGCCGGCCCGTTCGTGCTGAAATCAGCGTGGCTCTACTACCTTACGAATTTATTTTTACAATACTCGTCATGATAATTAAATGGTTATACGGGAGCCGTTTGTTTAAACTCTTGTTCTGCTGTTGGCTTTTCACGTGCGTTTATGTCCGCTGTGTTCTGTTACCTAAAATCGGTAAACCGATTTAAGAGTTAGTATCGGTAAACCGAATATAATTTATTGGTATATTATTTGTTAATGGTATTTATACCGACCGGTCGCAATGGAAGTCAATGGGGGAGGCCTACGTTCAGCAGTGGACTTCTTACGGCTGATATGATGATGATGATATGATGAATGGTATTTATTGGAATTTTGTCCTTCAGAGAGACTCCAAGCCTCTTGTGAAGGTTTTATTTGGAAGTAAGCTGAGGTCGATAACTTCAGAGTTCAGTACCAAAATATGGTAGTACGAACGTCACGTAGTAACTACTCGTAGTAGTAATATATCTATACTAATATATAAAGCTGAAGAGTTTGTTTGTTTGTTTGTTTGAACACGCTAATCTCAGGAACCGCGGGTCCGATTTGAAAAATTCTCTATATATCATCACGCTAGGATCAATAGGAGCGGAGCACCAATGAAAAATGTTTCGAAAACGGAGGAAAATTATCACGCTACGGGCAATAGAAGACGCAAACGAGGTTGCGTGGGTCGGCTAGTTATTGGATAGAATTGTGGTTATTGAATGAGTTCAATGAAGAGGGCTAGCAGCGACTGGCTGCAGAAAGCAACAGACCGGGCTTTGTGGTGTTCCTTGGGAGAAGCCTATGTCCAGCAGTGGACTGCAACGGGCTGATGACAATGATGATTTGCAACTTAGCCTATTCGGAATGATGTTTAAATAATCCATACAAATAAATAAAATTGGAGTGTCTGTTTGTAATATCCATATAAATATTTTTTTTTACTAATTGCATATGCTAAATGTATACACGGTAAATATATCAAAAATGTATATTTGAAAAAAAATGTCTGTCTGTCTGTTTGTTCCGGGTAATATCTGGAATGGGTGGACCGATTTTGACGGGACTTTCACTGATAGGTAGCTGATGATACAGGGAGTAACTTAACTAACTTTTTTAGACTAGCTTTGTCCCGCGGCGTAACTTGCGGTACGACGATAACCGCGGGTTACACCACGGGGTTCAGCTAGTATTAAAATAACTGGTTTTCGATTTATTGTTACAATTTCCCTGCGAAATCGTTTCCTCACGTCAGTTAACATCAAAACAGAGCTTTATGAAGTGCATGGAGTAAACGTTAATGCACGAACAATAAGAAGAAGGTTAAAGGAAGCGGATATCACCCCTTTTAGACCAGAAAATGGTTCAAAGTTGTCTGTATCTCGCAGACAAGCTCGCTTAAGATTTGCGCGTGATCACCTAAATTGGACAGATGAGCAATGGGCCTCCGTATTGTTCACAGACGAGTGTAGGACATGTTTATATGGTGCAGATGGTCGCAGAAGAGTCTAACGTCGACGTGGGGAGCGATATGCTCAAAGTTGCATTGAGGAGCGTGTTCCTTTTGGAGGCGGTTCATGCATGGTCTGGGGTGGCATCTCGATGAACGGGCGAACAGAACTTGTGTTCATAGACATGGTCCGTCAAAACGGTAGTGGAGGGGGTTTGACTGCACATCGCTACATAACAGAGATCTTAGAAGATCACGTGGTGCCTTACATGGGATTTATAGGCGAAAGTTTTACTTTAATGTAGGATAATGCCCAGCCGCACGCTGCTGCACAAGTTCGACAATATTGCGAAGAGTTTGGGATACGTTCAATGAATTGCCAGCACGCAGCCCGGATGTTAATCCCATTGAGCATCTTTGATACAGTTTAAAAAGAGATGTATTTGCGAGAAATCCTGTGCCCTCAACAGTGGCACAACTAAGAACAGCACTTTCAGAAGAATGGAACAATATTCCGCAAGATGTTTTAATTACCCTAATCAAATCTATGCGGAACCGATTAGAATCCATAATAAGGGCACGTGGAGGTAATACACCTTATTAAAACTTAAAAAAATTTTTGCATAAAGCTCGTGTCTATTGTTAATAACATTTTTTTAATTCAACCAATTTTTTTATTTTATATTTCTGTTTTTCTTCAAAAAGGTTTTAAGGTCCTTTCCAGTACACAAACTAAAACTTAAGGATATGACCCTACGCTGTTTTAAAGTTAGCGAACCAATCTAGACGTTTCAATTTAAATTTGTGTAGAAAGTTTGCATACTTGGTTAAAATATTTATTTCAAATTCGTTGTTTACTTTGATACAGTTTATGAGTCCGTCAGTGTATTATTCTTAAAATCAATTGTATAGGCTGTTCTGTGCCAAATTTTATTCTGTAATGTAAAGTCGTAAAAGAAATTGTTGTTATTAAATAATTCGTAAATATGAGATACTTTTAATTTACCTAACAACCCAACCTCTATTAGCCGTTGAAGATTTAAATGAAACCTCTTTGTTTTCGCAGAAACAAAGAGGAAAGTTTTTACTTTAAGCTAATGTAGAGGGCATTCTGCAATGCTCATTGTTCGGTTTCTGTTATGATTACGGAAGCAACTAACAGCATGACTACAACCTGTTAGAATTGTAGCTACAATAGACAGAAAAGTTGGAGCTTTGCTCTACATTTACGCCTACACTAAAAAGGAACAAAGCAAACATCATTGATAACATATTTGTTCTCATTTTTACAGGTTTTTATTTAGCTTTACCAGTCCTGATGTTTGTCTGTAATCAAATCTTAAAAGTTAAATTTGACCCACTTCCCGAATTTCGATTGAGCTGAAATCTACGAGTATACGAATAAATAAAATTTTAGTGTCTGTAATATTAAAATAACCTCTTTTTAATAAATGCACATGTATGTATACACGATACATGTACCAAAATAACATTTTTTACAATTTTTGTCTGTCTGTCTGTCTGTTTGTACCAGGTAATCTCTGGAACGGCTGGACTGATTTTGACGGGACTTTCACTGACAGGTAGTTGATTATCCAGGGAGTAACTTAGGCTACTTTTTTTAGACTAGCTTTGTCCCGCAGCGTTACCCGCGGTACGACAATGACTGCGGGTAACACCGCGGGGTTCAGCTAGTAAACTATGAAATTGGCACTTTAAAATAAAACGATGATACACAAACATCGTTCGTATGTAGGGTCGCGTTTATAAATTTTTATGTAATCAACACATCGTTCCTGAATCAAACTGCAATAGTTCATTTTGGCTCTTAAAATGAGCTACGGAGAAAATCTCCAGGAAAAGTTAATTTAGTGTGGGGAACCAACAAATATTGTTGTTTGGTCGTGGACTCCGGAGGCTATAAGTAATCTCGGCACGTTATGCACTCAGCCAGGAGGTTTATTGGGAAGTGGATGCCGTGTTACACGAACTAATGCTCTAGCTTACATACAAATGTTCGTTGATACAGTCTCTGTAATTGGGATAGTTCCACGGAAACTGGAATAGTTTAGCAAGACTTAAATCTAGTTCATTTACCTCAGATATTGATTTACTTAATACTTCTAAATTGTTTCGGTATTAATTCCTTTGCAGATTATTATTATTACTTTCAGATTATAAGGTGGGGTATCTATAGAGTTTTTTTTTAAACCTTATTTAACATCTGTTGTATAAACTTAACTTTTCGAAACGATCATAACGAATAGTAAAGGGAACTGTGTATTTAGATAAATCCAAATAAGTTATTGAAGTAATCAATTTATCAAAGGTCATTTATGAGCCTTGTCAGCCTACCGAAGTCCACTACTTGAAAAAATTAGAAAAATCTTCTTCTAATGTGCGTCATAGTGCTTCGTCTTTTGCCTTCCCTGTCCAAGTCATCCATTACCTGGACTAACGTGTGTGGATTAGGAACGTTAATCTCTAATACTTATTTTAAGTTTAAACCTGAATTAGTATTATATTAAGCTTAGTAAAGCTAGTCTTTTAATACAATGACTATTATAGAGCTATTTAGCTATAGAGCTTATTATGAAATTTAAGGGTAGAAACCCTTAAATTTCATAATAAGCTCTCTTAAAAAATGCAAAATACTAAATTTTGTACATGATTGTTCTATCCTTATGTTGATATTGTTGTTCAGTTTGTTCAATATTCAAGTAGTAACATTTCTTTTTGGCTCAATTAATTTATTTAATAAATTCTTAGAGGCCCCAGCGTACCGTCTGTCTCCGGTACGTTCCGAAGTTATGAATTTATATAGCCGGACGTGTTCAGAATTTATGCACAGATGTGTTTTCTTAGTTTGTGCCCTTGCAGCCGTAAGAAATTCATCGTCGGTGTCTTCACCAGATGTTTCTTAACTTACTTTGTATTTTTTATCCTCGCTAATTAGTTTTTAAGTATGATAGCACGAGAATGTATTTTTTTTTCGTTCATCGTATTTTTCTATTGATTGATTACTTCCAATACTGAAGAAGAATACTACAGAATACTGCAAAAGCAAAGCAGGTAAACATAATCTTTCTGCATTAAGAAATTTATTTAATCACATAATCTATATTTCTTTGGTTTTAGTTAAAACTATTGAAGAACTATAAAATAAGATGACTTACTGGCACACAATGGTACCGGTGGTTGGTAGTAACCATATACAAAAGTATAGACATCTAAATAATACACACATAATAATATACTAATGTCTCAGCGATTAAGTATATTTACCTGTCTATATCTGTTTCAACCGCTGTTCAACAAGAAATTCCTAGAAAGTACTACATAAAAAATTTGCCAGTTAAAAAAATAACCAACTAGTTTTTATCCACGGCTCTAACCGCGTATATGTCGGTTATCGCGGCAAATAATAGCTTATGTGTTATTCTAATGTATAAGCTATATTACTGTAAAGTCTCATCCAAATCCGTTCAATAGTTTTTGTGTGACAGTAACAAATATCCATCCATCCATACTTACAAACTTTCGCTTTTATAATATGAGTAGGATTTGGATAAATTGGTTATATTTTTGATTGATTGACGTAATGACACAATATTGACGTTACTATTAAGGATTTAGGTAATTCACTTGCCACAAGCGTATACGGTTTGTTCCAATCTTTGCTCTTCATGAAATTTTAAAGAAATATAGGGTTTAATATACCTTTATCCTTGCCTTTTTAAATAGTTCTCGCACTCAAGTGGTTCGATTAGGCAATTTAATAAAATGCATAACAGTGGAAGTCAGCAAATACTAGTACATTAACAGTTGTTTGTTCAACATTATATGAAAAAGTGGTAATAGTAATATGTAAGCTCCTTAAAATGCAACTATCATCATCTTCTTAGCCTTTTTTATTCCCATGATTATTAGGGGTCGGCTACTAGTTCAACCGGTTTTACCTAAATATCAGTTTTTACACAGAGCGACTGGCATCTGAACTCCGCAACCCCGAGGGTGAACTGAATTCGAAAGTTGAACTAGTTGTCAGTATATTAAGGGGACTGGCTTCCCAATAACGATTGCCATAGATGTTCATAACAACCGGGACCAACGGCTTAACGTACTCTGCGAGGCACGGGCGTCAAACACTGCCATCTTCCATACTCCGGCCTGCTATTAAGAATTTCTTGTAAGAAAACCCAACAGCAGTCCTGCATTGGAATCGAACCCAAGACCCCTTGATCTGCAGTCCCTTACGCTAACCACTAGACCAACGAGGCAGCCTTAGAGGCAGAACTTTAAATGCAACCAAATCTAATATTATTGTATATCGTATATTTGTAGCGTCAAATATGTCTATTTAACATCTATGTCCTCCTAATGTAATTGTTTTAACACAAAGAAAATTGATTTAATTGCGAAAACCTTTAGTTCCTAGCAAAGTGAGCTCGAACTAAACTAATTGAGTACAATCTTAGCTCGTACTTAGTGGTTGTAACTGACAGGAGTTATGACAGCTCCCATCGCTTTGTTGTCTCTCACAGCCATTGTCCCCTGAGTTTCTCGCTTAGTTTTAATTAAGTTCACTTTGACTGTTCACTTCCGATCATACAACTCTTGCTTTTTTATTGCCTAGTTTCTAACTAGGTCTCCTTTTTATAACGAGGTAGTGGCTGGGCATATTATTACCTCTACAGAGAACTCCCATAGGAAATCCTCGATTCGATGGCTTCGGATTAATTCTTGATATTTTGTTTAATGTTCTTGGTATATTTAAGTATTTATGCAAATGCTGTTATCAACATTATGAGTTTTAAATCTAATTGTCACCTCATCAGGATGAAATTTTCCTATTTTCAAATGACGTATGGTTGTGATGGACGTTTCATCATCATAAGAATTGTCTCTTTTAAACATTAAAAATAAATAATTTGTTGGTAAATTAAGTTAAAACAAAGAATTTCTGAAATATTATACTACAAGGTTACCGTGGATATTATTCAAACATTTACCTGGCAATAAAACATTGACGTATATGTTCGTGTTGACCTGAAATCATTTTATAAACTTACTAGTTGATCCGGCAAAATTCGTACTGCCATATTTTTCTTTCGTAAATAGTTTCGAAATTTCTGAAAAACTTATTTTAGTAATCATGCCCGCTTCAGTTTCGTACAGATATTGAAAAAAAAGTTATTTTTAAGGTAATCTTTTAATTTTCTTCTGTTCAAACCTTGTCCTAACTATAACGAGCACATAGGAAAAGTATGATCCGATTTGGTGCAGCCGATCGGAAGTTATGCGCGTATTTAATATATAATTTAAATATAAAGAATATAGATTTTTATTCAGCGATGGAAAATGACGGAATGAAAACTAAAAGGTCATTTTACTTTGGTTTTTAATGGTCTCGTACTCAAATTAGTCTCTAAAGCCTTTTTTATTACAATAACATGGTTTTAAGTTTTAGCTTATTTAGAGCTTTAGGCCCGTATTTTAAAACGCGTCTCAGTCGTGAATCTAGTTTTAAAACTAGTTTTAAGAAAAGATTTTATGATTGCACGTCTCTTGAGTCAAGATTCACTGATCGTTAATCAAGTGAGTAACGATCAATGAACAGCTTATTTTAGAACGATGCTTATGTCAAAATCTGCTCTCAAGAATAGATTTTGACAGATGTGATCTCTGTTCACCTGAGACAAGCTCAATCTAGTCTCAAGTAGTAATTTAGAAGGGCTTTTAGGGGAAATAAACGTATCATATGATGATTTTTCTGAATAACAACGCAAGATTCACTTTACCTTGCTTTATTTACGAAAGAATTACATATCATACACATTTAGAAGAAATTAGAAGAAGCCTGGAAGAGATTGCTTTTGGCAATAAGGCCGCCCTTTGTACACTACATCTCACATTTCATGTACTTTTGTAACTATGTACTATAATGGTGTACAAATAAAGAGTTTTCTATCTATCTATCTATTTAGTTGAGATTGGTTACTGAGACTAGTTTCAACTGAGTAGAACTCAAAACGCATTCTATAATAAGAGCGACGTTTGAGATTTGATTGGAACTTAAAACTAGTTTCAGCTGATCAGAGATCAACGGATACTTGAGACGCCTTTTAAAATACGGGCCTTAGATTTAATATCGCAGTGATCTGTCACAGGCATTGTTATGCTTAAAAGGCCGATATGGTCACTATTTTAAACTGTTAAGCTGGTCAATGAAATAGAGTATTATTATTATAAATATAAAAAAACAGACAGAGATTTCCTTTTGATTAGTACGGTTATTAAGGAAGCTACACGCATAAGGTGACATCTTTCTCTAAATGCTCATAAATATAGATACATACGTACTTTATTTATTGTGGCTGTAATATCTATCATTTGTAATGACGACTAATGCTTACCCGAAAACGAACTAAACATAGAACCAGTAGTGCTTAGATGAAAGTGTCTCAGAATCTAAATGCATTAATTAATTTTGAAATATTGGCGTAGAAGGTGGTAGAGACATTCAAGTTAGGCTTTGAAGGCACCGAGATGTAATTAAAATAAATATTTGGCACGAAATCCGGGTCGCGGCGGTTAAGCGGAGACATTTCCACCCTTTGAACAAGTTCTTGTTTATGTTTGCTCATTAAACAAATAAAAGTTAAAATTCTGTCTTAATCTGGGAAAACTTTCGCGTTACCTACTGTGTCAACTCAAAATAATTTTGCGTAAATAATTCACCATTTTCAAAGTAAGAATTCGTTATGTATTTATTTAAATTATAATAACTTCAACTAATTTACATTCTGGGTGTCTACTATACTTAGTTTGAAGTTAAAATTGGAATTTTTAGGGTTCCTCCTCTTCTATTATGAATTGATAAGGTAATAAGAAACAATAAGTTATCGGCACGCATATATGTATAGCTGACCGGCAAACTTATTCACGTATCACCATATTCACATATCTGCCTCAGCTTCTCACATACAGTGTACAGTAGCGGACAAAAAAAAATAGATTTTCCCGTTTTCTTATTTATTTTCTTTAACGCAAACCTTGTCCCAACAATAACTAACACATAAAAAAAGAATTATTTAATTTGGCGCAGCCGATCGCAAGTTATGCGCGTACAAACATTTTAGCGATTTATTTTTATGTATATAGATAAATTATAAGCTCTGTAGACTTGTTGGACTTTTCAGCAAAGGATTTTATCCTCATCAGTAAAGAAAAAAGGAAACATAGCTATTTGACCTACTATATTGTCAATTGAAGATAAAGACGTCAAACGTGACAAGTTAAGTATCTGGATGAGGCCTCTCCCTCGTTGAAATCGATCCCGAAAACAATCATATTAAAAAGATACACAAAATATATTGCGACAAACGTAGTCTTAGTAATATATTCAAATATTTGCAACAGATACGCAAAACTAGACATTGTTATAATAATTACACGGTCGATCTGAATTCATAGAGCGTGCGTAATTAAGCGGCAGTAAGCGGCGCTATTTGATTGTACATTAGCAAGCTAACCTGATGCCAAGTCACGATTAATGATAGAACACTATCATTAAATATATTACATGACGGTATATAACACAATGCTACCACATCTTAAGAGATGTTTCTATTTTTACAGTATCTTCAAAGAGTAGAAAGCGTAAACATGTTTTCCTTTGACCAGCCTGAAGTCTACCGCAAAACTTTTTAATTAAATTTCCTTTTTTTTTTGTTTCTTTTTTTACTCCCATATTCTATGTCATTGTTTTGACATGTGATGTATAGTCAAAAATTTAAAAAGTTAATTGCGTACTTTGGGATTCTATTTACAAATGTAAAGCGACATTATCTAACGTTCCTTTATGATTTCCTTTTGTTATTTTCTTGTTTTTATCTTTTATAGCTTTAGTTAAAATGAAAATAATGATTTTAAATATCTAATTTTTGTTTTTTTACAGGTAAGTCGAAGTCAAAATTTTGAAAAGATTCGGAATGCTACGTGCTGAAAAAGTGGATCAAAATTCAAAATATCGTAAGCTAAAAGCTCACGTTGTTCTATCATATTTCTCATCTTTACTATGAGCCACACGTTTGTGATAAACATAAGTACTGGAGTGTTCTTCCTCCATCAAAATATGGTTCCGTATGTCTGCTCGTATTACCTCAGCGTTGTTCCCTTATTTATAAGCCAGGAAATGTATTTTCAGAGCTCAGTTTTGAAATGTAATTTTGATAGTACATAAGCAAAAAGTACGTACAGTTGTATGGTTTGTTAAACACAAATTGCTGAGAATTAACACGTTCATGTTTTTTTTAAAATGTACTGTTTAGAAGTCAGTTTTGAAATGTCATTATGATAGTTCATAAGCGAAAAAGTACGGACGGTTGTAAGGTTTGTTAAACACAAATTGCTGAGAATTAGCACGTTCATGTTTTTTATATGTACTGAAATATAAGTATGTTTTGTAGAAAACATTTTTTATTAAAAGAGAAACTAAGAGTAACGAAGTTACAAACTATAACTTACATACTTGCCAATCGGTTGGAAGACTATAAACTTTGAAGTCGTTTTGTGTTTGGGTTTTATTTCCTTCTTATTTTGATCGTCAGACTCAAAGGTCGCTCTGTCATTAATCGCTTTATAAGAGAGGAAGTGCAAAGTGGAGCGTACGAGCACGCTTTAGCACCCCCCCCCCCGCTGTCTCCTCAGTGTCCCCCACCTCGGGCCTGAATTCATTATTGTCCTCCAAGTGAGGATGCGCTTCAAAGAAACTGCTGACTTCCACTCTATGTCGACCCGTGAGAGCGTTCAACGGTTTATTGCGCTTTCGGTAAAACTTCGTTTATTGATATTGAGGTTGCTTAAGGTTCTTATTCTTAATGCATTTAGATTATGTGCATTTATGAAATATTAGTATTAAATTTGATTTAACGGATACTACATTTTGATTTAACGAGTTTTCAGTCAGTATTAGCTGATATTAATTTACTTGACATTTTAATACTCCTTCTTACCACCCTAATGCGTGATAAAACTATGCTCTTAATATTGCTTATATCTCAAAAATAATCAAGTAAAACCGCACCATATTAGTTTTAAGAAACTGATATTTTATTAACAAGACAGGGCTTGACTCCGTCGTGAGTTTAATTAAAATTCGTCCATCTTCTAGTAACGTCCACGGGACTTACAGCATTTATTAAAGAGTAACACTAACGAGACTTAAGATTATTTAACAAAATTCCACATCTTGACAGCTGTTTTAAGAACATACTCTCCATGAAGATCAGATTTTTTTTTTAGTGACACTTGTTAATAAAAAGCAAAGTTCATAGATTTTCAGGCTCTCTTTTTAATACAGGATTAGAAAGGTGCGCTAAGCATTTGTTTTTGTTTTATGTCAGTGAATCAGTAGAATGAGCGCGATGTGGTTCAGGGCCGGCGCCTGATTGTTACCAGTCTTGGCACCAGCCGGACACTTGAGACGCTGGCTATCGCCCAACAAGCTTTGTCTTAATGCACTCGCCTGTCGTCTCCTTTCACTGTGCCCATAACTCGTTTTTCTACTCCAAGATTGTTTTATCTTCCGTTTGTGCAAAAATCGATATGACCACAGATGCTTAGAAAGAGCAATTTACAAAGCACCATCCCATAACTAAATAATATAACTTATTTTAGAAATCTCTTGAACAGTTTTGTTAAACTCTTAGTGAAGTTTGTTCCTAGCCGCAATAGCGCCAGCGAAGAGGACAGGAATTTAATTCGTGTGTTTCTTCTGTCGGGAACTGACGGCTAGTGACAGGCTGCGACGTCCATCTAACGATTTTGTGCCACATTTTACGTAACCGAGAACGAACTTTATGGTATCCTTGCAATTTCCACTAAAAGTTGTAACGTTCATGACTTTACACACTTTAAGCGGTTTCTTTGTTTCCTAGAAATCTTTACTGTAAGACATAATAAAATAGCCATCTGTTGTTTGAGTTTCAGAAAAATCACCTAAGTAAATCATTATAAAGGTGAATACAATTTTTGTCTCCGTAATCATTTTTATACGACCTGACCGACCTGATAAAATACAAAAAATAGTCAAAATACCTATATTGTTTAGAACTCATTATATTTGTTAATTTAATGCCTAACCTATTTTAAATGCTTGAATTTTGTATAGAATACAACATCTTGCTTTTGAATTAATCACTTTGGAAAAAATGTCTAAAATTGAAGAATCTGGAGGGGAAACATCTGTCGACTTTTCAACTCGGATTCATTGAACACAACGCTGCAAACGTTGACAATTATCTTCGTTAAATGTTATTTCGTTCCCTGTTGCTGTAAAATAAATACTTTGCGAAATAGTATTTTATTGACAATTATTGGGATGAAATAAAAAAAAAGCTACTGTGTTTGTGTGTGTGTGTTCTAAATCATAAAATCACGGGTTGTTGACGGTGTGAATTAAAAAAAAACAGTATTGGCATTTTTTTAAGGTAAATCAGGAAGATCCTTATAAAGTACTAACTTTTGTTCGCGCCCACGTATATGTCGCTTAAGTAACTTCATTAAAATCTGTGCAATGGTTTAGCCGTAAAAGCGTGACAGACAGAGATAGTTACTTTCGCATTTATAATATTAGTATGGATTTATGTAAATTAAGCAAAATTATTAAAAAAGAAAATAATTCCCTTTGAGAACTTGGTGCTGCGTAAACGGTTAAAGTATCACAAAACCAATGTATGAGAGAATTGTTTCCATTTAAAAGTTCCTACAAAAAATCCGTGACAACAAATCTTTATCTTTTAAGGTTAGCTCACCATAACCTTTTTAATGGTAAACAAATTGTTCACGCTGTTATAACATCACTCTACACCCTACGGTCAATAGGTGACGTAGACAAAGTTAGTCTAAAAAAAAGTAGCCTAAGTTACTCTCTGAATCATCAGCTATCTGCTAGTGAAAGTCCCGTCAAAATCCGTCCAGCCGTTCCAGAGATTACCCGGAACAAACAGACAGACAAAAAAAAATTAACTACATTTTTGGTATATGTAGCGTGTATATATACATAAGCATTTAGTAAAAAGCGGTTATTTTAATAATACAAACAGACACTCCAATTTTATTTATTTGTATAGATATAAATATCGTGTCACAGTGTTTGTGGTTGCACTTCTCCGAAATGATTTTTTATACTCTTAACCACACACCTAACTTATTGATCGCTATTTTTAATTTTGAGATTTAAGTTTCGATTTATTATTTACGCTTACGTACTATATCATTAATTAATGGCGGAACAACGTTTGTCGGTTCAGCTAGTATATAGCTACATTTAGACATTCTGTTCTTTTATTACGCGTATGTGCTATTAGGCGCGTCAATTGCGTAATATCAATAAATTGTGTTATGTCTCGTGCGACATTATCTCTTGCACATGTTCTAGAACACATTTAGCACTAAACATCAACACTACATCGATTAGTTCTGTGTTTATTACATTGTATGACAGCTGTTTACCTAATATGGCGTTAAACTAATGTAACAGCTTTCAACCGCTGCCTAATAACATTAACAACAATATATTCAAACCGTTTAAATCTGTTACGCACATATTATTATGGTAATCGCTGTGAATTGTTTATATTTCCCAAGTGCATTTTAATAGGATTAGAGCCGTTGTGTATTAAATGGATTCTGTGGCGTTAGCGCTCTGTCAAAACTTTGAGCGCTCGTACATTAAATAAGGTTAGGCTGTGGTTTTTAAACATTTCGTTTTATGGACATTCATAAATAGTTGTGTAGTTAGTAAAATTATTATTTAAATTAAAACTATAATCATAATCTGATTTCAGTTTTAATTTACTTGTTATATTTATCTAACATCGTATCGTGCAAGTTTTATTAATGAAATAAAATAAATAGATCTAGGTAAGACTATATATATGAGAAGTTAGTCATCATAATTCTAAACATATATTCAGTCGTCCTTTGTGTATAAGAGTTGAAATTGGAGGTCGAACCAATACCTAAATCATAAACTTTCACGTTCTCCATATCTTGAGTATCGATTAGTTCTGTTTGGAAATACCAACCTATATTATGTATAATATGTACATGTACTTCTACTTGTATGTGAGGAACTTGTAATGTTCCAATAGATAGGTTAAACTAGTAGAAAACCTATTGTAACTAAGTCTAAAAATAGAAACATACACGCGCACTGTAGTCTTGCCAACAGTTCCTAGGGCTATGCCCCTAATATTCGAAGTTGAATCCCATTCCATTTCGCGGCGGATATAGGGCCCCACGTTATGGGCAAATCGAACGACACGGTGATGTTTCGTCGACGACTACGATTTCCGGCTCGAACGCTCGTATACATCCGTTTATACTGTGTTCGCACCTACCACAAATACTCCTTAGCTTCAAACGAGAAATGAAAACAAACATTTACCATTGTTATTTTGATCGATGTTGTCGTTTACAAGGTTAACGTGTATTACCAAGTTTTGGTTATACACATAAAAATTAAAATCGCTGCATATTACAGGGTAGACCGGAGTATGGAATTCAGTCACATTTGAGATTATTCAATGAAGAAAACTATTAACTGCTACTGATCATTCCTAAAGAAGTTTAATGTTAAGCAAACCAAAAAATGACCAGACAAATTCATAAGAATTTCTAACAAAAACTCGTTTGTAGCTATGGATATATAAATTTTAATGTAAACCCAACAGGTTAGAGGAGCGTCCGACCGACAAAGCCTGTTGGACAAACACAAAGTAACGCTGAGCAAACACGAGGCTCCTACACGCTAATACACGGGGACCTCTATGCCGCAACCACAGCGCTCTCTCTGTCGCTTCAAGATACTTCAATAGTCATACATATTTTTATGGTTACTCGGAATGCGTTGTATAGTACCACGCATTGACATAAAACTGTCTTAAATTTGGAATATTTTAATGTGTAATTGATACATCGGAATCAATTTCAAACAGTTCATTAATAAGTAGATATTGGCGATAATTTCAGAGTCTTACTTGTATTTTCCCAAATATACCATAATTTGTTATTTACGATATTTAACTGCTATAACTAAATATTCAGCCGGCTGAAAGAACTCAGTCACTATCACTGCGCTATCGCGCTCTCTAAAAGTTTGTTCATGATAAAATCCACATAATATTTTTTTTTTCTGCAGTGAACCCGGCATTAGCGGAATGCCTCCAGATACGGTTTGTGAATTCTTGTGCTATTTCTGTAGGTATGCTTAAATGGAGCGGAAAATTCTTGAGCTTTCATGAAACTGTAAACTTAGGAATGTGCCACGGACTGCTGTGTCCAATTTAAATTTATTGAACTAATTCAAGACATAAAAATTATAATTTTCCAAAGTAAACATCGTAAAGGTCTGAGGACAGGATCGCGAAATTAGCATAAAGAATGAGATTTGTCATCCCAAGTTTGGTTGTGGGCGGGTAAGATGGGCCGGCTCACTTGAACGTATTTTATTTACCGGGAGCACGTGACGGACTCGGCTGAAGACGCAGCCGGCGCTCAACCGCTCATTTGTCACTCAAAATTACCCGGATCCCCGGAACGTTTACTCATTTGAAATATTTAATAAAATCGAACTTGGCGACGTGCTGTCTAAAGAAGCATTTACCTGTATGTAAATGGGTATTTAATGTGAATTGATGACCGTGCATATCAGAATAAAACATAACTAGGTGCTTTAACACCAAAAAAAGCAAACTCAAAAGTCAGCGCAAAGTTCCATGAATGATTTTGACGAAGTGATGCAATGGTGATTAAACACTGATTCTAGTAGAACTGTTCTGAGTTATCAAACGCATATTCCATGAGGTTCAGTGCAGCGCATCGTGGGTAGATTTGATATCTTCGCCTCAACTAAATGTGTTGCTGTCGTTCGTTTAAATCACCTATACATTGCCTAAGTCTTGTGAAGTGATTAATATTAAGTTCACTTCTGTTTTTTTTTAAATGTTTACTATATTTTTAGGTATAGGTAACTAGAGAAATTTCGATAAACCCTATCCTTGTAACCTTATGTTTTTAAACAGCATATGTATACGGTAATCTTTTTAAACCTATTATAAATGTGATTTTCCGAAGCTAGTTCTTGTTTAAGTATTGAAATATTAAATTATACCTCCTCGACGGTAGTAAATGTATAGGTTAAAATGTTTTATCAGATTTCAAATTAAGAAGTTGATTCATTTCAAAATCTTGAACCGCTTTATGGTATGGTAAATCTCTGGATTTTTGTTGGCTTTCAATATCTTCCTAGCCCTTTTAAAAGTAGGTACTTCGCCAAGTAAAAAAATTCCAGCATATTCGCTAATATGCTGGAATTTTTTTACTTGTTCGTTGAAATTATGTCGCTTTATCCAATCAAAAATTTTTTGCCCACTGATTCCAGTGTTGACAACTTCCACGTTTAATTTCCGGCCTTCATTAACACCCTTTGGAAATGAGATTCTTTTTTTAAAATTAGCTCTGTCCAAAACCATTTTTATCATGCCAATTTAAGATAAAACCATTATGTATTTATTCAACTGTGCTCTTTTTGTATTGCTATTTTCGGGTCACATTTTATCATAAAATTTTAATGACTATTGATTAACTTGTATCTCGTTCGAATGAGAAAAGTTCTTAAGAGTTGAAATTTGGAAACTGGAAGTTATGGATCGACACAGGCAGGCAGTAGATTTTGGTGTTTTCACCTAATTTACCTCGACAATACAGCACCTGCTGTGGCGTCTGTTTGTGTCGATCTATGATTCTTAACTACAGCTTCAATTTAACGTTCATAAATGTCACTTAGTGTCTTAATTGAATAAATGATTTTGAATTTGAATTTGAAAGTTATACTACACTATATTCCTAGGTCTGATCACGCGGGATGACTTAATGCGAAGAAACGGAAGGAACGTTTTTCTTACACAAATCAAAAGTTTTGTGTTCCAAACAAATATATGCAATGTAAATAAATGGTAACAGGCCCATCCCCAAGTAAGTTTAACTCGCACTTATGAGATTTTATTTAAATGTAGAACTAATCCCAAATGATTAAATTTCCCAACCTTATATCGCAAGGCCTACGTACAGTCCTAGAATGACGAACAGAATCGATCCTGATGGTACCACTGAAATCATCTTTGATGATACAATCTTACCTATTAGTACATCAGTCAAGGTTCTTGGTCTGCACATCGATACAACTCTGAACTGGCAAACAAAAAAATATACGCCTGCCACACACAGTTTTGCAAGACCCTAAGCTTTGACTGGAAGAAAATTGCCTTGTGCAATATGTTTGCAGGAGTTTTATGTAAATAAATAAACTAATAAATATTACATTAAAATGAAATTTTGAGTATTGTTCGCACACGTTATTTTCCAAGTTATTTTTTTTACATTTAATTGACAATACATGTATCTATATTTTAATACGTGAAGCAAAAACTTTGTGAGTATGAAATTTGGCTTTGTTAAGGTTTTATAATGGAGGAAGAGTGCAGAAAGCTAGATGAAAAAAAGAATAATTATTGTCGAATTTAGACCACTAGGCGACCAATCTATACAAATAAATGAAATTGGAGTGTGTGTTTGTAAAATTAAAATAACTGCTCTTTACTCAATGCATATGCAGTTAGTTTTTAGATGTAGTTAGTTACCAAAATGTAGGTAAAAAAAATTTGTCTGTCTGTCTGTCTATCTGTCTGTTTGTTCCGGGTAATCTCTGGAACGGCTGAACGGATTTTGACGGGACTTTCACTGGCAGGTAGCTGATGATCCAGGGACTAACTTAGGCTACGTTTTTTAGACTAACTTTGTCCCGCGGCGTTACTCGCGGTACAACAATAACCGCGGGTAACACTGCGGGGTTCAGCTAGTAGTAATAATAATAACTCAATGGTTTGGACGTAAATAACAGTTTAATCAAAAGAATTTATTACTCAACTAAACTAAAAATAAGTAACTCCATCACCTTGTTAAGCATGATACTTACAATTCATACCTATTACATGTAATTATATATAACATGTTAATCAAAACAATTGTGGTTCTGTCGTAAAGTAATTAAATATCAACAACGATATCGTTCTCTTTGTTTCCCGTTAATAACATGTTATGAGGTAGTTGAATTGTGTAAATAGCCTTTTTAGAATGAACCTCAAATCCCATTACAGGAGATGTCGCGTGGAGGGCCGCAAATTGGATTCACAAGGGATGGCCGAAATAATGCGGCTTCGATGTTACAACCTTTTTAATTTGTGTGAAAATTTAGTACATCCATGCACGAACCCTCTTGCTTTTCAGTAATTCCAGAAAATAACAAAAAGCCTACACATACTTAATTGTTCTGATTACAATTTTTATTTTGATACTAGTTTATGCCTGCGACTTCATCTGCGTATATGGCGGTTATCACAGTGTTGTTTTAACTGACTCACGTTTTATTTGTCAATCGATCGAAATGAAACAAACAGTAAGTAGTAAGTGAACTTTACCACAAGGCACAATACATAACAGAAAACTGCATCCAAATCAGACAAACAGACAAAAATTCTAAAAACTGTTGTTTTGAGTTCTATTATTTTAATAAAGAATCCCTTCATTCGTTTTTGTTCGATATCTTTAATGTAGAAATATCGACCTGTTACAATTTTAAAAGTAACGATTTTCAAAAATATAATGAAACTTCAACACTTAAGTTTCAATATTATATTGTACCTATATTAATTTATTAGAGAAAATTGTGATACTGAAAAACATTAAGAAATGTCACATAAGAAACAATTTTATTTCCTTTTATTAAAGTACATTGACTCGTAGCTGGAAAAAGTCTACTTATTTTCCGATTGTCAAATTTATAATACTGCTACTGCAGCATATCGTGCGCCTTTACCTGCATAAAACATCGTTTTTATGAATTTCGTACATCAGAACAAAACAAATTATAGTATCGGTTTTATTGTGAAAACGTGATGTATTCGACGAAAGCTTTAAATGTCACGCAATTCATCGGTCGAGTTCTTTACCACAATACTGCAAAATTGTATAGTAAAATAATTTGTACGTTTTGTAAAGTGTACGTATTTATTAGATGCATGGAAAACTCTCATTTACATTTAGAGACATTAGTAAAATTAAATAAATTAATCGTCTAAGACAGGGGTTCCCAATCTTTTTCAGCCCACGGCGCACTTTCAAAATTACTGTATTGTCACGGCGCCCCCCCCCCCCCCCCCCTCCGTACCTAGCCATTAGACATAGATAGAATCAAAATAATTAAGTACCTACAATAGTAGTTATTATTGGTTGAAAGGCACAAAAATTGCAACATCCACGGTAAAAAACTTATTTATTTATTATACTCGTATTTATAAAAATCTGAATTGCAACAAAATATCTACGAAAGAAACTTAAGAAACACAAAACTAAAAAACAATAATTTCTCAATAATAGTAGACAAATCAATCTGATGGGTGAGCCTGGTATTCTGCGCACAGGATTTCGAAGCGTGGGATAAGGTTTGAGACTGCTACTATCATTTCTTGCCCCACCTTAATTTTTCAGCAATTTGTTCTTGATTACGGCTACTGCTGAAAATCCAGCTTCACACAAATATGAGGTTGCAAAGGAAATGAAAATTTTGAAGCTTTCGAAGTTAACTTTGCCGCTGCGTCGCATCGTATCGCTTTGGATTCGCGTGTCACCGTCTCAGAGTACATTCTTATTATACTGAAAATCACCGCGTCGGATCGCATTACAAATTGTAATTCGCTTCGCGTTGAAACGTCTACGTAGGACAAGGCCTTAAGAACCTATGATGCGAGCGGTCAAAATATTGTTGTATGTATACCCGCAAATAATTAACCCTTTCGGATAATGATAGAAGACCGACTCGCGGCGCACCTCGCTACTTCCTGCGGCGCCCCGGGGCGCCGCGGCGCACACTTTGGGAACCCCGGGTCTAAGAGTTAATCACGAGTTTTAAATCATATCATATCGTTTTTTGGGTTTAATTAAAACTTTAAAACAATGGTAAATGTTATGTCCAAGTTAGTTGATTTTTCAAACGTTACGTACAAATCCATACTTATATAATTAATGCAAAAGTAACCCTGTCTGTCTGTCCTGCTTTCACGGCCAAACCGCTGCACCGATTTAAATGAAATTTGGCATGGAGATATTCTGATTGTTGAGAAAGGACATGGCTACTCTTTGCTGCGATAACCAACTAACACGCGGGCGAAGCCGCACTCAAAAGGTAGTGATTAATAAATCAGTAAAGAGATAGTTCACGTGTTATGAGTAAAAGTAATAGAAATCACATTCCTAGTTTTGCAACGTCTTTTTCATTATTTTCCAAACTCAAAAGTGCGATACTCAATTTAAATACAAAGTTGCACCACGCTCAAAGTACCTACCGAAAGTAAAACGTATTGCTACAAGTCAATTGTCTGTTCAAACAAGCATACGAAGGCGGAATAATAATATGTGAGCTTATGTTTACTACCGTTATTCTTCGAAAATAGTCTCGGGAGACATCTAACTACATACTACATCCAACTGATTTTGTTTACTTTAGTTTCTACGTGCAAGTCAACATAATATGCCTGTTTTAGCATTTCACTATTTTTGTTATTATAAATCTATGGGAGACAATTGTTTTATTAATTGCTATCCGTAGATTCGCACCTGGGATAGCCTTAAGATAGAAATATTTTCTTTCACAACTTACACATAGAGGCCTAAAGCAGATAATAATACAAAAATCAAATTTTTACAAGATTTACCATATCAGTGGCACTAATAGAACAATTTAAGGCTACTGAACTTTCGTGATAACTTGATTTTGAAGTTACTAAAATAGGCCCTGTTTTTACTTATCTGTAATAATACAATATTTTCTCTATCTATACCTATTTATCATCATCATCATCATCATCATCATCTCAGCCGTAAGAAGACCACTGCTGAACGTATCACTATTAAATTATTTATAGGCCAAGAAAAATATTATACCATTGATAACGTGCCTAATTAAACTAATAATTAATGTCCATGATTTCATTTGTTTGATATAGTGATGAAATAATAGGGTTAGACAATATTTATAAAATTAAAACTAGCTAAGCTCCGCGGTGTTGCTCGCGGTTGTCGTTGTACCTTGATATCAACAAGCGCAGGTAATGCTGCAGAGCGAATCTAGTTTAAATAAAAAAATATGTTTTTTTTTTATTTCAACGATTTTAATAAAAATAATTGTACTAAAAGCTAACAAATAATTTGGTAAAAATATTCGGTATAAAATCGTTGGGCGTAGCGTAAACTGAGATGTCTGTATGGAAACACGGGCCCAACGATTTTATACCGAATATTTTTTACCAAATTATTTTTAGCTTTTTGTACATTATTTTTAACAAAACCGTTTTAATTTAAAAATATATTATATTTTATATTTTCAAGTTTTTAGTTTTTAATGACATTACATAGTACTTCTCATCTGTGTTCTACTATGCAAGCCCTATCATTTGATACCCAAATAGTGGTAGTGTTTGACAAACTGGTGGTTATCATTTTCTAGCGGCGGCCATCTTGGATTTTAATTTTGTATAGTGAACTGTGTTCCACTAGTCAAGCCCTTTTATTTGATAGCCATATTGAAGAAGTGACAAAATTTGCAAACCGCCATGTTGTAGCGGTGGCCATCTTGAATTTACAATGAAACAAAATTCATTTAATTGTATTGTCACCAGAACTGAGGGTGTGTACCAAATTTCAGATCAAGCTGTCAACAGAAAGGGGGTTACATTTCAGTTACAAGATTTGACCCAAAAACAAGATTTTACAAGATTTAAAAAGCGGCGGTTTAAAAACTGCAAGTCGGAGTAGCCCATGAAGGGTTCCATAACAGCAATTAACATAATATAAAAGTTCTTGTAGTTCGTTGTAACTTTGATCGATGTTTTAATAATAGTGTATTTTTTTGCGGTTTACGATTTATAACGAAGTAAAAAAAACTACTTACTAGATCTCGTTCAAACCAATTTTCGGTGGAATTTTTAGTTTTATCATTTTCTTATTTTAGAAGTTACAGAGGGGGGGAGGGGGAGCTCATTTCACCTATTTTTGAAAGTGTCTCTCGCGCAAACTATTGAGTTTAGAAAAAAATGATAGTAGATACCTCAATATCATTTTTGAACACCTATTCACGGATACCCCACACATATAAGTTGGATGAAAAAAAAAAGTTTTTGAGTTTCAATTCTAAGTTTCTAAGTATTAGGACTTCCAAAATTTATTGTTTTTTTTCTATTTTTGTGTGTATCTACTTACCAAGTTTCAACATTATAGTTGTTATAGTTTCGGAAAAAAGTGGCTGTGACATACGGACGGACAGACAGACAGACATGACGAATCTATAAGGGTTCTGTTTTTTGCCTAAAAAGGAACCTATTTACTCCTTATATCATCAGTTATATGCCAGTGAATGTCCCGTCAAAATCGATCATAATCGGTCCAGCTGTTATTCGTCATGTCATGTCAGTGGATTAGCTGGAACAAACGGGCAGACAAAAATTAAAAATATTTTTTTATTAAAGTACCTTATACACTGTTACTGCTTATATTAAAAAACTTGTTAATTTGCAATTACAAACAGACTTCAATGTTATAGATATCTAAAAGTCATATCATATTTAGTGTCTGTAACAGTACTTTTGCTAGCATCAATTTCAAAGGAATATTCAGCAATGTCTGAATGTTCACAATAATTTCGTTTGTTATCTCTCTAAAGCGACGACGTTTAATTCTAAAATGGTTTCACTTGTTATTGAAACCTGTTCCTTGAATGCTAATTTCCGTACTTGGTTACATCCCTTTAAAGCCACACACAAAGGAGTCATTTGTAGTGTGAATTCTTATCTGATACTAGCTGACCCACGCAGCTCGTTTGCGTCTCATATTGCCCGTACCGTGAAAATTTTCCTCCGTTTTGAAACATTCTTCATTGGTGCTCCGCTCCTATTGGTCTTAGCCTAATGATATATAGTCTAGCCTTCCTCGAGAAACGGAGTATCTAACACTGAAATGAAGTAAAAAAGTATATCATTAGGCCGTCATATTATGGGTGGGCCATGCTTCATTGTCGGCATCCGAAGTGAGAATGGTGGCCACCGCTCTTACTTTCCATCAGACAGAGTCAGTGTGACAGAAACTAAAAAAAAAAACAAATTTATTTAGCCATTCCACGAAATATTCACATACGGTTCGTAGCTTCGATAGTTAAATGTTTTTGACTCATGCTGTATGAAATTACAGTCTTTAAAACCTAGAAATTTATTTACTAGCACGAGCTGACGGTTTGGCCCCCATAAATCGCGTTCAGTTTGTGTATGTCAATTCAAAATACAATCTTTAATCATGCAAATTCTTTGAGGGCCTGAATTAAGTTTTTTTTTTTAATTTAATTAGATGTGTTCAATTGCACACTATGGTGCAAAATAATTTTAACAAAAACAGTTAGCTCCAGCCAGCATGTCTCTTGTTTCACAATATACAATGAAGTGATCACCTAAAAAAACGGACACAAATGGTACCTTAACACGAAAATCAACAACAATCACTGTAAAAGGGTTAATGGAGGTCTTCATCCGATCTCCGGATCAAAGAAGACTGCGTTTGTATTTATTGTATCCGGAGGTCGACACACTGAAAAAAGGTTGCTCTTTAGTTGTTACTTTCAGAGACAGTTTAGTCTGCACTATAGACTTACTGCTTATCTCATCTGTAACTTCTTAAATTATGTATGCACTCTAAACCTGCGTTCTTTACAGAAAATGACATAGCTTTTTGTTAAAAAGACCTAATAATTTGTATTAATAATACGTATCCAAAAACTAAAATACATTATCTCCACCATATTAAATTTTAAATTAACGTTTTAAGAAGGTTCTAATCTCACCGTCTTGGAAAAAGCTGCTAAAATATTCGAAGCATGATTTAAACTCACTAAGCGAAGACTAATAGCAATTTTATAGATTAACTATCGTCAAAGAGTCTTTATAAGGCGGGAAGATTAAATTTTTACCTTGGAATTATTAATTCAATTTTCTAGCCCAACTTGTGAAATTAAAAGCAATAAATAATTCCAACCTCTATTATTGTATCGTAGTTTTAAAATATTTTGAGAAAATTAAAGGATTGTTTTAAAATTTATTACTTGAATATTTTGACTGAACATCAGACCTTTTGTTCCCAACATCTGGGATCATTATGAGAAGAATAGCGATATGTTGTGTATAAAAGCTATACGCAATACAATGACAGAGAGCTCCCTGGCGAACTATTCTGAGTTCCATTCTTATTCACGATTTGCATTATTTTTTAATCACTGTCATTGTTGACGTTGATGTGTGTGTTTTTCACAATGGCAGCTCCATAATCACGAGGCTCATGTATAAAGGGATCGGATATGGGTCATGATAATCCGTTTGCAAACGCGTCAGTTGAATGGGCAGCTCAATTTCGTCCCTGTAATTAAGGAGTCACCTGCGTGAACGACTCACTCCACGTAATTAAAGCTTTCAACTTGGGTCGAGTTATGTCTACCCACTATACCACTAGGGAGACTGCGGTTTGTGAGTCAAATTTCATGCAGATAATAGGACCTCTATAACTGCGCAACTTGTGAGCTTAGCCACGATTTAATTGAAAGCGAGAATAAACTTGGTAAGTTTACAATATAAATAGGTATTCTCTTCCAAAATTAATATGATTTTCTGTACTCTGCATCAGATTCAATATTTATGATTTTTGTAATATTATTATCTAGTCGAATGTCAAGATCTTGAACAAAGATTGACAAACGTATTAAATTATTATAAATATGTCGTTTTACTTTAGAAGCTCATCTTCGGGTGGCAAATAACATAGAAATTCTATTAGATTCATATTCAAACTAATTGCCCTGACATTCTCATTAAGTTTTCAGAACTCATCTTTATTTCAGGGTTTAATAAAAGGTCAAAAATCTGTTGAAGCTCTTGAAGTCTTTTAAATACAAATAAACGGTAATTGCTTGTTATATACAGATCGTACCTTACCGTATAAACTGTATAAAAATGTACGTATATTAGATTAGAAAATGACATTCACTGTTGATAATAGAGCAGTAGGTATATCTGAAATGGAACGGCAGCGCTCACGGTAGCGCCGGCGCCCAGCCCACTTGGACTCTGGCCAATATTCACTGTTTGTTTATAACATTAAAACGTTTAATGTCGTCGAATCTCTAGCAAACCGAGATCAGTACGTTTGTACAAGCATTGCCGTATTTCGTTTATGACATGAAACTTCAAAATTCACAGAGGTGCTCATAGCCGTTGCACACGGTGATTAGGAACAATCACCGAGAATAAGCAACGACGGCGCCGTTAGTACCTAGATGGGTGGTCACCCAATTCATGCTAGTGGCATGTTACCATGAGCGTCTCCGTGATTCGGAGGTCACGTTAAGCAGTCGGTCCCGGTTGTTATCATATGAAAACAGTCGTGAAGCTTAGTTGGAGGCCTTTGGGCGGCTTAAAAACATCCAACGACAGGATAGTGTAGCCACAACGTTATCTTGTCAGTCCCCAACCCGCACTTTGCCAGCGTGGGGACGTATGTCCTTGTCCTTAACACTCTCCTGAGAGCAGACCCGAGCTCAGCAGTGGGACGTTATGGGTTGTTGTTGATCAATTCCCGCTGTCGGTAATTTTTAGTTATTGAAAATGACTGAGCAAAACCGATGTTGGATTTGATTTTATGTCCCGCAAGTACCAAACACGTAGGAAATTGATAAAATTTTACTTATCACTACACATACTATAATAAAACAAAGTCACTGCCGCTGTCTGTCTGTCCCTATTAATGTTTAGATCTTTAAAACTACGCAACGGATATTGATATGGTTTTCTTTAATAGATAGAGTGATTCCAGAGGAAGGTTTATATGTATAATATAGCAGGGAAACACTGATAATTTTAGAGGTTTCTAAAGTGATGTCGTAAAAAAACTCAATTTTTTGTGTTTACATTGCAAACGCTACGCGATTATCAAAATAATGTACTACAGTATTGTACACCTTAAAAAGGGTCTACTAAAAAGTCCGCGATGGTGTATGTTTATCTTTTAGGGATAACCCACAATACCCATTTTTATTCCTTTCACGAGAAATGGCTTATTTAAAGCGATTTTAAGCAATACAGCATTAATCTTTATACAATTAAGTACCTTAAATACATTGTGCATTTGATATAGATGATATAGATATTTAATATGGCCTGCAAAGTATGTAATTTAAATGAATATAAAATATAATCGAAGATATTACAGATTTAAAATGCGCTGATTGTGTCGTCGGTGCGTGCATCTCCAATCCACACGTGCGAAGCCGGGGCGGGTCGCTAGTTGATCGTAAATTGATGAGCATTCGCAAGAAAAGGGAAATTGTTTCAGAGATATGGAAAAGCTACTTACACGCGATCAAAGTCTAAGTTACGTTATAAAATTGTTATAGAGATTATCTCATTCTGCGATATTATTTATTTTACAATAAAATATTTTTTCTGGCAGAAATTAAGTGCTAAAACATGCTTTAGATTTGAATTTGTGTAAACGTTTAATGTCACGGTCTTATAAAAACATAAAAAAGCAATTGGAAATGTAAAATTGTACGTATTCTAGGCAATAAATAAACAACTACATTCACTGCATCAATAATGAGTTCACTGCGATCCTACTGTGCGGTGTTTGATATGTATACATTTTGGCAAACACACATAATAGGACGGTGCTTAATCATACGAGTCGCGTAAATGTCCGTGTTTACATAGGACTCCGAAACATCTGGTTTTGATGAACTGAATACTTCGCATTCAGGTTGGTGGCACTTGAAATCGTGCCAACTTATTTTAAGTGGAGACGTCTGTTCAAGATTTGTGTCTAATGCCCTGTGCTATAATATTTTATGGCTCGTATTAAAATGATCATTCAAGTTTTGTTTTCATTAATATTAACAGTTAATTTACACAATTTTTTATTGTTACTATTTACTAATTGAAGTCTTAACATAAAAAAGTACATAATGGAAAATAATACTACTGTTACCGAGTTCATGTGTCCTAGGCATTAGCATGAAGACGTTGTTTTCTTTAATCTTTATTGCAAGTGAAATATCTCAATAAGAAAAGGTGCTGCCTTTAGGTTCCCGAATAGAGTTTTTAGTTTAAAGAAATCTCATTTTACAGTTGCGTTCGTGAATTATAATTTTTATTATCATTTGCGTGCGGTGTTCGCTCTCCCTGGCCGGGTTGTTCCACCGATGTGCATGAATGAATACCGTTAATGTTTAATTCATTCGTGCTAGCCATTTTTGCTAAAGGTAAATTAACTCGGACGCGTGTCGCATTGACATGTTGCTGGCATTTCATTGTAACTTAAATGTGTTTTTATCGCATTATACATTTGATCGTGATGCTATTTGAAATTGAACTTTTGTGTACGGCCACCGTACTAGATAGAATTTAACCCATCCTTTCCTTAGCTCGATCTGTTTATAGCACCACTATGATAATCAACTGAAATGGGTTACAGTTTGTTCCCAATATCCCCTGTAACGACGGTAACTCGACGGCGACTCCCGCCGGAAACAAAGTTTGATTTAGTTTAGACACGACAATCCGTTTGTTGTAATGGTAACGAATTCAATTATAGGTAGTTTAACTACGCAAAAGGTAGATGTTAGTCTCGTTTTGTTTGATCTGGAGGATTTATTGCTTGGTCTGTGAAACTCTGACCTTACGATTATAATGAGATTTGTGAACAACTTAGTCAAATATAGTTGATGTTACTTTTATTATTTAAAGTTCAAATGTTATGTGAATGTCCAATAATGACAAACCTGGGCATTATAAGAACATTATACACTGTTATTCACAAAACTTCTTGCCACTACCAAAACCTTATATCAGTAAGTTTAAGTTCCTGAGAAATAAGGCACAGCCAGGGGTTCGTTGAAGTACTGCATTTCTTTCAAAGAAATGTCATTATTTAAATAATTTAGATCCTGTTTATTTACCCTCGACGCAAAAAAATGGGTGTTATACGCTTGACGTCGATATCTGTCTGTCTGGGTGTGTGTCTGTGGCATCGTAGCTCTCTAACGGATGGACCGATTTCGATGTGATTTTTTCAATTGAAAGCCAGTTACCTTGCGGTGGTTCTTAGCTACGTTTAGATAATATCGTTCCAGTAGTATAAGAGTATCAACTCTTTTCCAAAATGATGTAAGTCATTTTTGGCGTATGATTACACGATTAAGTGATTGCGTAGGGGGTTTTTTAAATATTTAATTTTAGCTTGTTAGGTATGCACTTGTCTGTAAATAAATACATATAAATGTATGTTATTTCACGTTAAAGACATGCTACGAGATTTTGTTCAACTACGACCTATTACACTTGCTCTCTTGAAACATTGTTTTTTTTTCCTTTTTACTAAAAGTAATAGTTTTCGTAAGAAGTAAGTAGTAAGTAATTTTCCCTTCACAAAAAACTATTTTACTCCGGATAGGACGTTTCTCCTTAATACGTATCGCCCGGGGCTAGGAGAATTCTTGAAATACTTTCTCGTTTTAACACATTTGTCAGATAGTCGGCACTGGGAAACAAGGCGTTGCCTCAAGCCAGTAGTCAGCTGTTCACTTAGCTCCTTGCACATTTATGAAAAAACTTTCGTCACATTCTTGACATTGTCTTTTCTCGAAGATGTTGAAATTATTCTCGAGTTTTGAAGTAGAAATGTAATAGCCTACTGAATGCTGATTAACTGCATTCCTGGTGTTGATTAATAAAAGATTACAAGTAAAAAAAAGACATATTCTATGTCCATGGTTATGGCACCGACTTCAAATCTATGAACAGACAGCACATACTAATAATAGTGTTTCATCAATATTAAAGGTTTGCATGTGAGGTGTATTTAATCAAATCTTTTTGAAGTTATTTATACTTTTAGTTTTTAAAGTTTTTTTTTTTCGGTTTTTAGTCTTTCTAGGCAGAGAGTTTTCTTCGATATTTTTTGAAGTCTGTTTCATAGTTTTGCATGCCGTTTCTTTCTTAATTTTACCTCCTATCTATAAATAACTTGAAAGCATACGTCTAAAGGTAACACATTTTTTTTATTTATTTAAATAAGAAAAACAGTATACATTAATAAACATAAAACACCCATAAAACCCATGACATTTAAAGATTTATCTTCCAACTCCTAACTGTTAAGGAGTTTTATCTTCCATCATTAGCTCATCATCATGAACTAATGACTACCAAATGTAAATACTGTAATAGCTTTAGAAAATATATGAAAACATAGTACGTGCCTAACATTTCCTTGGGATCCCGATATAGTGGCAATGGGACCACATGGGGAGCATACATACCCCTTAGAATGTAAAAATAATTTTCAAAATCGGTCCACAATTGACGGAGTAATCAGTGTCAATCAGTAATACATAAAAAAAACCGATCAACTTGAGAACCTCCTCCTGTTGGAAGTCGGTTAATGAGCGTTCATATAGGGAATCACATACAACGGATGGTCATGAAAAGGCATATTATAAAACAACGTACTATTCAAAAAAAAAACAATCAAAATGAGAACCTTCTCCTTTTGGAAGTCGGTTATAAATACAAATATTATAGTAATACAAAAAACGGGTATATACATTCCTGAGGTTAGTATTGTATGTATTTTTTTAATATTTGGAGAATTAATAAAATACAATTTAAAAAAGGAAGGAAATAACACAATCCTATTAACGACAACGGTAGTAAAAACAAATAAACATGAAAAAAAAAGCTGTTAAAAGTTGTTATTTGAAACTTACGCTGGCCGTAGGAATATTGGTAATAATGCAAATAAATATAAAATTGTAGAACTTATAAAAGTTAATAAGTAACCTCGACAACTGTTCTCTTGCTCAGACTGTTCCTTCGCAGCCCGCTGCTTCGCAGTACTTTTATGAAAAAAGTTTTACTCGTTGCACTTTACTACGGCTTTCGCCTTTGAAAACTCTTGTTATCCGCTAGTCTTTTGCAGTGCTGAACCGTAATTATATACGATTTATATACTGTCATAAGGTAGATGATAGTGACCTCAACTATCTCATATCTTACACATGTTTCTCATCACTTCTACCGAGTGTTAGTGAACTTTTACTTCGTTAGTATCTCTCTTAATTTGCTACTTATTTTTTTTATTTCACATAGAGCACATGATTATCTGATACTTAGATTACTTATACTGCGGTCAATAATAATATGGCAATCTATCTTCTATACTTATAAAATAGTAAGTCCTGACTGACTGACTGACTGATTCATCATCGCCGAGCGTAAACTATGATAGTTACGACTATGAAATTTGGTGAGTAGGATCCTTTTATTGAGTAGACACCCACTAAGAAAGGAATTTTGGAATTTCTACCCCTAAGGGGGTGAAATAAGGGTTGAAAGTTTGTATGGAAGTCCGTCATTTTTTAAGTTAGAGACCTGAAACTTTATTTTTGGGCTACTGATTAAAAATGATTAAACACGTATTTCAGCGTTTTTGAATATTCTACCCCTAAGGGGTGAAATAGGGGTTGACATTTCGCGAATAGGTTAGTCTGGAAGTACGACATTTTTTAAGTTAGAAGCATGAAACTTTATTTTTGGGCTACTAATTAAAAATGAGTAAATACGTATTTCAGCGTTTCTGAATATTCTACCCCTAAGGGGTGAAATAGGGGTTGAAAGTTTGTATGGAAGTTCGTTATTTTTTAAGTTAGTAACATGTAACTTTACTCATGCGCTAATGATTAAAAAAGAGTAAATACGTATTAAAGCGTTTCTGGATATTCTACCCCTAAGGGGGTGAAATAGGGGTTGACATTTCGCATATAGATTAGTCTGGAAGTCCGCCTTTTTTGAAGTTACAAACATGAAACTTTATTTTTGGGCTACTGATTAAAAGTGAGTAAATACGTATTTAAGCGTTTCTTGATATTCTACCCCTAAGGGGTGAAATAGGGGTTGAAAGTTTGTATGGAAGTTCGTTATTTTTTAAGTTAGTAACATGTAACTTTACTCATGTGCTAATGTTTAAAAAAAGAGTAAATACGTATTAAAGCGTTTCTGGATATTCTACCCCTAAGGGGGTGAAATAGGGGTTGACTTTCGCATATATAGATTAGTCTGGAAGTCCGCCTTTTTTGAAGTTACAAACATGAAACTTTGTTTTTGGGCTACTGATTAAAAGTGAGTAAATACGTATTTAAGCATTTCCTGATAGTCTACCCCTAAAGGGTGAAATAGGGGTTGAAAGTTTGTATGGAAGTTCGTAATTTTTTAAGTTAGAATCATGAAACTTTACTCATGTGCTAATGTTTAAAAAAAGAGTAAACACGTATTAAAGCGTTTCTGGATATTCTACCCCTAAGGGGTTGAAATAGGGGTTGACATTTCGCAGATATAGATTAGTCTGGAAGTCCGTTATTTTTTAAATTAGTACCATGAAACTTTATGCATTATCAGCATTAATGCGAATTCTATTCCTAAAAGGTATGAAATATGGGTCGAATGTTTGTATGATAGTTCTTTTAAATGGGCTATTGATCAAAAATAAATAAATACGTTCAGAAATATGAATAAATTACTGATACAGACTTTTACACAGTTTTAATTAAATACATAAAATCAACTTCCACGCGAGCAAAGCCGCGGGCAACAGCTAGTTAGAATATATATTTTAAGTCATATAACTCAGTGTTATCTAGTAGTAATCTATCAGTGGTACTAATCACAAATATCCATCAATTTCATCATAATCAAATCTCTTGCATTGATCCGATTATGTTGAACTAAAAACGTTTAATAAATGGCATTCAATACTCCAATAACATAGCACATGCTACACGGCATTTAATTAAAGTATTCGTAGCAAAAGCTATGACCCATTCAATATTTACATGCCAAATAAAACAATCACATAACAAGAACTCAGGTGCAGTCTAATACTTAAGTCTGTTTAAGCTTTTTCGTTCTATGCTTCTAAAGATCTCACAGTTACGGGACACTCGCAGTGAGCCGCTTACTCACTTCGCTGTAGTGTTCGTAAGGCACCCTCGCAGTGAAGCTTATTCGCGTCGGTCTGACCGCCCTATCTATTTGCACAGACATCCAATCAACTGTGTCGATTCAGACAATATTTTCATTCTGAATGCTTTCTCTTGGCAATATTAGGTATTTCGTGATCTGTTGAACTTTGTTTATGTTTTAGGTGTTGTTTTATGTTAATACTCAGCCTCCCGTTATTTAGTTGATTTACGAGTACACTATCGAATATTTTAGCATAGATATTAAGTGGTTTATTTTCTATAGTTGTTAAAATTGCTAAATTTTTGGTTTCTTTAACTAGTATAATACTCAAAAAGTTCTATTTTCAAATCAGAAGGAAAGTGAACGGACTGTACTCTATACTCGTTATGCAGTAGGTAATGTTAAGGTTAGATTTTTAAAATTTATGAAACTTTTTATTTGAGGCACAGTTAAAAGGTATTCAATGCTTGAACTTAATCCGCGTGTATACAACATGGATTTATGTTTTGAAAAATTCATACGGCGTACTTTATGTCTTCCAATATAAAGCTCTGATTATGAAGTTATATTTGTCAAAAATTTCGTTTAATAGACGTACACGTTAGCAAGGTTGACAATAAATTTTTTTTGTACAGAGTCGAGCCCTTTCAGAATTATTGCTCTGTATCACTATACTGTGTATCTTGGCAAACTTAATATGGGACGCCCTCTGATCAGATGGCGAGGCGACCTGCATAAGAGGACTGGCAGAGACTGGATGCAAAAAGCAACATAGCGGACTGTGTGGTGTTCCTTGGGAGAGGCCTATGTATTGCAGTGGACTGCAACAGACTGACAATGATGATAATAACTGTGTATTAACTTGCTCATTAAAAGTTTAGTTTATCACGGCAACATTTCGTTTTTCTTTTAAACTTACTTTATTTGTTACTGTACCCATAACACATAATTTATGAAACCAATAGAAAGAACATACTGCACAAAAAATAAACCGAGCTCTAAGAATAATAGAACTCCAATTTTACGTTAGAAGACCTTTTTTGGGTAACATATCGCAAACATAAAGGTAAAGTGTTGGCGAAAAGACGACGTATACATTTTATAATATCATGGCATTCAAAGCCCTTGCGTTGAAATATGCCACGGGTCCACAACTAACCCTTATGCGGAAAATACTTATTGGATTACGTAAAGATACAAAAAAATAAGTGAAATCTTGATCAGATGCTCTAGATAAAATCACTATTCTTACAAATCCCCGGGCATTCGGTTTATCTGTTGTTAAAATTAGGTTTTTATTAATCAAGCATTTGATCTCGACCTCCAGAGCCCCGATGACGACTTTTCTGTAATAATCGCTCGTCTTATATTTTCATTTGAAAAATGTACCTGCGATTATGTTGTATCAGTGCTTCGTTCAGTTAGGTAATATTTTATTTAAGTTTTACAGGGAATATGATACATAAAATGTGAAGCATTGATAAGGCACAAAAGGCAGCCTATTCTGGCCTTATCGCTTAAAGTAATCTCGTCTAGGCAACCTACGATACTTTAATATCGTTTAACTTTTTTATTATTCTTTGTGAATGATACTTTATCTTTTCATACGCATCAGTAACAGCTTACGAGGGTTCTGTATTCGTCAAAAGTAGATTGACTAAATAGTACGTCTGCTACCCACCAAATACTCGCTCTTAAGATATGATAACGTTACTTCGAACTTTAATCTATTTACGATGTAGACACGTGCTTCCCATCATAAAATATTTAATTAAACAAAAAGCGTATATCAAACATCTCACATAAATGAGAGTTTCTAAAAGAGAAAATAGTTTATTCAATATTTGATTTATGTAAAGGCTTGTCGAAAGAAAAGACGATTTGAATAGAGCTTCCCGTTAACCGTGTCGAACCTGAAAGCTTTTCATAAATGAACCTGCGACTCTAGGTGCTCAGTGCAAGGTGGCTAAAAGCCTTCGTTGTACTTACATGTGTATGTACATATGTATGTGAAAGTTCATACTTCGAAGCGATGAGGCAGACGTACCTATTAAGCTACACATTAAAAGCCCGTAGTGAGTGAGCGTTGTCTTCTTTGTAGCGATATATAAGTACTTAGATGTGTATTCGCTTTATTATTGACAGTTCTTTAAAACGTCTTCTTCAAGACTACTAAAATATTGTGACATGCGGGTGAAATTCACCTTAAATATGTGAAATAACGGTTGTCATGTCTTTTTTTTATAAACTAGCAGAATAATTGAGAAATAATAGATATATATATCAATAAAATAATGTGTGTAATGTTTCTTTATTAGTTAAGTAGCAGTTTAACAAGCCGGAGTTTTAGAAAATCTTCATCCAATGAACTTACGAGGAACCTGCTTAATAATTTTAATCCCTGTTTATATAAATATATTGTTTATTGATGCATACTCATGTATTAAAGTTTTGTTTAAATTCTAAAGCCACTATAACTTACGGATTTATTTCAATTTCTAGGATTAGACCGGAGCTAATTGTTTTTGTTTTACTTTTTGAATTAGATTTTACAGAAGGCAGAGCACTGACATTGGGTCAATAAGTGTCTTTCCCGAGACCTTTCTTTATTGAGTCTCCTAGCTATTAGGACTTGTCTACAGTAATACAACTGTAGGCAATTTTTTTCTTACGAAATAGAACTTGAACCTTGGGAATGAAAATTGTTTTCACTGGTAGACATCGAACCCTTAATAGTTAATTGGAACATCACACAATTGTCAAGGTGAATACTTAAACCCTCATGTTTTATGCTTACTTGTAAAGGGGACCAGTCATGCATAATTGAAACACACGTAAACAGTCGATCTCCAACTCTTTGACACGCAAGAATCTAATAGTAATAGTAGAGTCCAAATAAACAGATTTGCGTTTGATCTACTAGATTTCCTACATTTTATTATCCTGTGACATTTTCAGTAGGATGACTAGCAATAAGTGACATGTATTTTAAAATCTCTTCGTATAACCAGTCACTTTAATGATAACCTTGCAATAATAAAATTACTTTTATTAAGCTTATGCATCACATTGCTTTGTAAGAAAAGAGTCTATTTGAGTACTCTTAATACTCTCCGCTAGGCTGTAAACGTACATAGAGATGAAAGGATGTTATGTTGTTTAAATATTTTGATTGTCAGCTTAACACCACTATATATTTAATAAAGACCTTAACAGGCTTATAAACAAAAATATATGAGCGTAATATAACATGCATATGTTTGTTTTAACTTTACACTGCCGTAAGTAGAAAGTTGCTAAGTACTGTCACATGTTCCATTCATTAGCTCTTAAGTTTTGTAAGAATATTCAAGTATAGTTCCTCGTCCTTGTTCTCTTACGCTTCTCATTTTATTACAAGTAGTCCCAAACTACTAAAGGATGTTTGGAGTATTTCGTACACACGCGTATAACTGTCGGATGTTGCATCATTAATGCATGTTGTTTACAAGTTCTCACAAGGTTATTGGAAAACTCCTTTATCTAGAGAGCAAGAGTTTCGAGGAAACCGGCTTAGAGTACCGCTTAATAGTGTCTAGTTATTAGCCTGTTGTCTTATTGTTTGTGTGGTCCAGCTAAATTAGAATTTGGAATCACACTTCTATAAATAATTTGAATAATATGTTATCACTTACTTGAATTTGTTTTTTTTCGTTCTCAGGTTTTGAACTTTTAAATATTATATTTTGATTGGTGTTTTAACCTTGAAGAAATATTAGAAATTTGTTAGAAAAAAATGATTAAAGAAATAAGACTATATTTACACCAGTATCAGTAATTACTTAATACTGATTATGTGCGCGTTTTCCAATTTAGTAGTAAAAGTTAAATTCTTTATTGGGGACTATAGTATTAACAATAAATGATAATTTCTTACAATAACTCATCTCACTACTTATGTATTCAATATTTATTTATTTAAACTTGTTGCACTTATTGTACGAATAGCGGACTTAAAAGGCATTCAATCCAGGCCGACCTTCAGGTAATGTAGAAATAAGATGCGGTAGGTGCAAAGATAAAGTTTTTCATGATAAATAATGATTTTCAAATAATATTTAACCTAAATCAAATAGGACCAATTAACATGAATATATTATTACACAACTTAATAATATAAAAAACATGTAATCATATACATACATAAATTTAATATCATACTAGTACACAGTCGGGTGTTAGGGTTGTGACTGTATTGCCAACTCATTCTAAAGAAGTTCGCGTTACCTTTAATTTGAATGTAAGGCGATTTGTGGACGTCCTGTAGACGGAAGATTGAACGAAGTTGAAGATGTGAGGAGGACATAGAAGAAGCAGATTATTATTTGACTGAAGGTTTCGGTCGTGATTGGAACATAAGAGACGGAAGTGTGGTACCAGGTATTTGGGTGACGATGGAGAGTTGAGGAACGAAAAAAGAGTAGTCAGTGCTCGCAAACTGCGGCGCTGACGAATTGGGAGACATTGCAGTTGGGAACGAAAAGCAGACACAAGATCATACTTGCGAAGATTGTAAACGAATCGAATGCAGTTATTGAGTAGGCGGTCTTGTTTATTGAGAAGATCTGCATTCAGAGGTTCAGGAGGGAGGAGGTTTTAACGGGAATGAAGTTCTTGAGACGATACAGAGCTCGGGGACACGAGGTGACTTTCTGACTGACGTATGAGTCTTGTGCCCGCCAATGAAGTGACGAATCTATAAGGAGCCCCAGGTTCTTTACCACTGCGCTCAGCGGTATAGTAACGTTGCTGTAAACAACTGGTGAAATGACCGCCGTATCCAACTTGCTTAATGTTTGTTTGCTCCCCACTACGATCACTTGGCATTTGGTTGGATTTATCGATAACCCGAACCTCGCTGACCAGTTCTTTATGGAGTCTAAGTCCCTGTTAACTTTGTCGATTGCGTATGAAATGTCTTCAATCCTTGATTGGGTATATACTTGCAGGTCATCAGCGTACAGGTGATACGCACACTGAAGGTGTTGGGTTTCAAGATTAATGAATAATGAGAATAATAAGGGAAATAATATACCGCCTTGAAGGACGCCAGTTAGAAGATCACACCAATTTGAGGATAGTCATTAATGTGAACACACTGTTGTCGTCCCTGAAGATAGGAAGAGAACCATTCTAGAGCTTCTGAGTAGATCAAAAGATAGGAAAGTATAGTCAATAAGACGTCATGACATACGGTATTAAAGGCATTGGAGAAGTCAATTAAAGCCAGCATTGTGACTTTGGTGTCCTTCATACCCTCCCGAATGTCACTAGTCACTTTGAGAAGGGCAGTGGTGTGCTGTGACCGGGTCTGAACTCCGATTGTAAGGGACTGAGAAGGTTCTGCTGATAATATTGCAGAGTCGAGTGAAAAGTTTATGATATGAGATATTGCAGGAAGAATGTGATCTTTAATGGTAACGATCATACGACGACTGATGCCGTCACATCGTTTTGATGTCCTCAGAAGATACTGGAGAAAAGTCAAAAGATTCAATGTCAGGATGAGGTATGCTAGCTACATAGCTCAAGGTTTGACTCATGGTTTGATGATCCATCTGAGATGTTCTTAAGAAACATCGATTTATATCATCTAAACCAATTGTAATTTTAAGATGAAGGCGCTGTTTGCCTATCCCTAAAGTTCCAAGGAACTTCCACATACTGAAAGTTGAAGAGGATTCTATATTTTGGATTATATTTACAATATCATCCAGTTTCTATAAGAAATGAATAACAAAGATAATCTTTTTAACAATCTATATTTATCAAGCGTTTATGTTATCTTTATACAATACAACTTATTTAGAAACAGTCAAGTAAAAAAGAGATGGAAAGTATTTAAGGCTGAATCGCGTGAGGAATGTTCATGATGTCTGTAGTTGAGATAGCGTGAAGTCTGGTACATGCGATCACCGCCAAGTGATACACGTCATGTTACCAGCAAACCATAACAGTTACCGACTCGCCGCTAACACATTTATCACTTTCTTCAACGACGCATGTTTTTACACGTGGCTAGGCCGCTGCTTTTTGTCCAATAACATAATTGGTATTGAACACGATGTCTTTCATATGCAATAGTGATATTACTTTAGACATTATTAATTGATATTTATTCGATGAATGTTAACATAAAACTTGTTTTGTAGATAGTTTGACTTTCACTGCTTTAAGTTTAGTTGATTTTTTAGCGTTTTATATGAGTTCACTTTATTAGTATATTTTTATTGCTTTAGTTATCGTTTTCGAATATTTTTCTTCTGCAATCAAACTTATTTTTTTAACTAGTACTAAACTATACTTTTTTAAAATAAATTTTATGACTATACAGAAACGGAAAATCCTACAACCACAGCAACATAACCTCGTTAATAAGGTTTGTCTCTAATGCAAATGTGTGGAGTAATTTTCATCAAAATGAAAATTATCGTTTCGACTTCTAAAGCAAACAGCAGCAGTCGTACGAACACCACACCTACATTAGCAGTTGCTAAAGATAGATCATGTAAAACCAAAATAAATTTAGGTTCTCTATTTTTTCGACCAGAGTGGCGTGCAATTGGAGAGGCCTATATCCAGCAGGGAACTGCGATAGGCTGATGATGATGACTACAATAGCGAAATAGTCGGCGCAAAATACCATTATACATTTGTTTGTTGTTTCTGCAATATTATTTTATATTAGACGGATTTCCTTGCTCCTCCTAAATCCATACACTCCGTAAGGGTGCACGTGAAGCATTCTTGGAATAACACCATCAGAAAAATGCGGAGCGATCAATCCGAATTATGTAAACTCAAGTAGTGAAGTTTCCACTCTACGTGTTAAAATATCTGATGCTGAAATAATTATTTATATATAAATATATATACCAGCTGACCCGGCGGACTTCGTACCGCCATAATTACGTATCTGTCTCAGCTTCCCACAGGCATGGTACAATCGCGGACAAAAAAAAACTTATTTTTTTTGTATACAAACCTTGTCCTAACAATAATGAACACATAAAAAAAATAATTATTTACTTTGATTCAGCCTATCGGAAGTTCTGCGCGTACATATGTTTCGGCGATTCATTTTTATAATACAGAGTTTAATGTAATAGGTTGTTATTGCTATAGAGACGTATTATTATGTTCCATAGTAAGTAAAAGTTAAAACTCGTTTTGTAAAAAGTTATCTTGTAGATAATGCGATACATTGTAGTCATTGCATATTTGAGATCTAGTCAGCGACTAACAAAAATGATTTACTTTGCAAACCTTCAAAGATTCATATTGGTTTTAAATGTATTTCGTTTGATTCTACTTTAATCCATCAATCCCTAAGTGATCACAGCTCCCCAATCTCAATCATGAGTAAGTAATCGATACTTGTGAATTTTATTGTGTGTTTTATTACGGCTACATAGTCATCGCTTAGATAAATCGATGATTTATTGTTTCCGTGAAGGCCTTCTTGAATTTAATGGCCAGTTAAAAGGTAAAGCTTACAAATTTCTCATTTTAATATTTGAATGTAGACAATTGTAAAATCATTTCATCTGAGTTTTTTCGTCTGGCAAATCGGTTCTATGTAGTATTTCCAGTGCCTACAAAAATTTAACTCATAATTGAAGAGCAACGTGGTCTTTGATTAGATTTTAGACTGTGAATCAAAAGTCACGTGTTACAAACAAGGGCAAATTTTTACTTTTTTCACTTTTGCATACAGGCAAAGGTTATTTGATGGGAACTAACAACCATCGCCGTTGACACCAACTCAAGAAACCTAAGTGCGGTGATGTTTTCTGAGGTGGCAAGTCCTTTAAAAAAATTAAAAACAATTTAATTTTGACTAAGAGTAAACTCTATGTACCAATAAAACGTAAAATAATTTTAGTTTTTTTTGAGTATTAGCAGCTAAAATGCCACTGCCGGAAACATGAGCCAAGAGTGGTGCATGTTTTTGAACTTGAAATACGTCGCAAATACATATAAGTGTTTTCTTTTTAAGTGCGTTTCGTTAAATTCTTTGAGTCTCCTTGAATGAGCTGAGCTTCAAATGCGTTATTAAAAATTTAAACCAAATCGTAAACTTAATATCAATCAGGAATAAAATATTGTTTCATTGTTGATGGCAATGACTTTTAACTTTATCTGCAATCAGTTTCATCCTGTTAGTGTAATGTTAGCTGCCCAATTTCTAGCGTGCCTTTTATAATGGGAACCGCTGCTTGTGATGAAAGTCAAGCCTTTACATTACGTGTCGCAAGCTGTTCTAGAAAACTTTTAAGAAGTTCAGACATCTTTTGCAACGTAAAAACTGTACCAAATTGATATCGAGTTTTAAAAATGTAACACACATTGAAAATTTCTATTTTCATATCACGTGATCTGCCATAGTTTAAAATTTTGTTATTGTGTTAGTGTACCCCGCTAAATGCTCGAAATTACAGCGCCAGTAAATGGCAATCGAAAATGTGATTGAAAAATTAGAGGAACGCTAAATTCAACATTAGTAATTAAGTTAGTAGAAAATATTTGGCGGTCTTTCATCTGCCTGGAAAGCGAAATAAAAACATTTTATAACCAGAAATTCTATATTGTTGAGTATTACTTAAAATTGGATACAAATTTTCTTGGAAATTTCAGGTATTTGATGAACTGCTTTGATTTAGAATGTCTGTAATATTTGAAGGGCTGATCTCAGACATCTGTTATTAAAATTACCGATATTGAATGTAAGAAAATAAGATGTTATTTATTGAAGACTTTTTAACTTGCTGAACCCCGCGGTGTTTCCCGTGGTTATTGTGGTACCGCGGGTAACCCAGCGGGACTAAGCTAGTCTAAGAAAAAAGTAGCCTAAGTTACTCCTCGAATCATCAGCTTTCTGCCAGTAAAAGTCCTGTCAAAATCGGTCTAGCAAATTCCAGAATTTTTGTTCCAGAATGTTCCATTACCCGGCACAAACAGACAGACACAAAAAAATTGTTAAAAATGCTATTTTGGTTATTTTAATATTACAAACAGACACTCCAATTTTATTATTTTGTAAAGATATTCCTTCGTGTAACCCACATCGAGATATTAGAATATATAGCAAAACATATCTAATCTTTTCATTAAAACCACGTACATTAATTAGGAGGAGATTATCACTTGAAACGCTTTCATTCAGATGATGTATTGGTTCAGAGATTAATGTGCCTTCGACTTCCATATTTGCTAGTAAAATGATAGCTACCGTTATTCACGATTCGTATGGATTAGTAAAATGAAGTGACAGAAATAAATCTATTGGTATGAGTTGAAGGTTCTACAAGCCATGACGTTTACATGTAATCTTACAGATGAATAAAATACAGCCTTTACTAATAAACGGTTATTAACATTATAGTTATTGTAATAATAAAAATTAGAGTATCAATAAAAAAATAGTACAATACCTTCGACGTACATAAAATATGAATTTAAAGCAACTACAATGTACGTTTACCGTGTATCCATTTTTTTTACTTCATCACTTCTCTATCTAAATCTATAAAATTATATTTAATTTATTTTTTTAATTTTGAATATTTATATGTATAATAATAATGCCTGAAGCTCAGAAGCGAGTCTAACGATTCTCATTAAATTTATTGTGCAGGGGGTTTCGGGGGAGATAATTTTTTAAAAAAATTACAAAACAAGTACCGAGCGATGCTGGGTCATTCGGGTACTTTTACTGAAAGATTATGTATCGTGTATTTACTCGTCAAGAGCCACATGCCTTAGTCCTTTTAGGTAAACACTTAGGCGTCGTCCTAATTGACAGCGATCGTACGATGACACGATGCGTTCTCGTCGTGCGATGAGTTCAAACATACAGATTTCATGAGAGTGTCCTATTTGAACCTTGCAAGTAATCGTGCGAGCACATGAAATGCTTAATAACGATCGTACGATGAGGTTGATCGTGCGACCATGTAATCAAAGTAACAGATCTCTTTTGAGTGTCCTAATTGGTTACATACGCGATGCGTCGACGCGCGAGGGGCGCGGGACGAAAGGGGCAAGGGCCAACACCAGTGACACACAGTAGGTACTCGGTACTCAAAATAAAGGTTGAAAAATTCACCGCGCAGATTCCTGGATCTTTAAAGTATTTTATGTTGTCTACGTTTCCTTTTTTCAATGTCATTTGCAATTTTTAAAGCAATATTGCCCGACAGCAAAAACTGTGCTGTTATCTCTATAAAGAGCCATCGTTAAAGTGGCATAAGCGCGACGCCAGCCATCGAGCGACGGCATCGCACGATAGACATCGCGCGATCTATTAGGACACCTGTTAGGTCATCGTACGACCACTTTGATCGTGAGATGAAAAACGCATCGCGCCATCGTACGATCGCTCCCAATTAGGACGACGCCTTACCGTATCGGTCTCCAAACCTACATTATCTATACTTATAAAATAGTAAGTCCTGACTGACTGACTGACTGATTCATCATCGCCGAGCGTAAACTATGATAGTTAGGGCTATGAAATTTGGTGAGTAGGATCCTTTTATTGAGTAAACACGCACTAAGAAAGGAATTCTGGAATTTCTACCCCTAAGGGGATGAAATAGGGGTTGAAAGTTTGTATGGAAGTTCGTCATTTTTTAAGTTAGAAACTTGAAACTTTACTATTGGGCTGCTGATTAAAAATGAGTAAACACGTATTTCAGCGTTTTTGAATATTCAACCCCTAAGGGGTGAAATAGGGGTTGACATTTCGTACATAGGTTAGTCTGGAAGTCCGTCATTTTTGAAGTCTGAAACATGAAACTTTATTTATGTGTTACTGATTTAAAAAGAGTAGAGACGTATTTGAGCGTTTCTGGGTATTCTACCCCTAAGGGGGTGAAATAGGGGTTGAAAATTTGTATGGAAGTTCGTCATATTTTAAGTTAGAAACATGTAACTTTATTTATGCGCTACTGATTAAAAAACAGTAGATACGTATTTAAGCGTTTCTGGATATTCTACCCCTAAGGGGGTGAAATAGGGGTTGAAAGTTTGTATGGAAGTTCGTCTTTTTTAAGTAAGAAGCATGAAACTTTATTTTTGGGCTACTGATTTCAAATGAAAAGACACGTATTTAAGCATTTCTGGATATTCTACCCCTAAGGGGGTGAACTAGGGGTTGAAAGTTTGTACGAAAGTTCGTTTATTTTTGAAGTAGCAAACATGAAACTTTATTTTTAGACTACTGATTAAAAGTGAGTGGATACGTATTTAAGCGTTTCTGGATATTCTACCCCTAAGGGGATGAAAAAGGGGTTGAAAGTTTGTACGTAAGTTCGTCATTTTTGAAGTTACAAACATGAAACTTTGTTTTTGGGCTACAAATTAAATATGAGTAGATACATATGTAAGCGTTTCTGGATATTCTACCCCTAAGGGGTGAAATAGGGGTTGAAAGTTTCTATGGAAGTTTGTCATTTTTTTAGGTTAGAACCATGAAACTTTATTCATGTACTACTGATTAAAAAAGAGTAGATACGTATTTAAGCGTTTCTGGATATTCTACCCCTAAGGGAATGAAAAAGGGGTTGAAAGTTTGTACGTAAGTTCGCTAATTTTGAAGTTACAAACATGAAACTTTGTTTTTGAGCTACAAATTAAAAATTTGTAGATACGTATGTAAGCGTTTCTGGATATTCTACCCCTAAGGGGTGAAATAGGGGTGGCAAGTTTGTATGAAAGTTTGTCATTTTTTAAATTAGAACCATGAAACTTTAATTTTGGGCTATTGATTAAAAATGACTAGATATCTATTTAGAGTTTCTGCATATTTTACCCCTAAGGGGGTGAAATTGGGGTTGCATTTTTTTATGGAAACCCGTCATATTTAAGAATACATAGAAATAAGAAAGATGAAACTTTACTTTTGGGTTGCTTATTAAAAATGAGTAAATACTTACGTATTGCAGCGTTTCTGAATATTCTATCCCTAAGGGGTGAAATAGGGGTTGATATTTTGTACATAGGTTAGTCTGGCATTCCGTCATTTTTCGAAATAGATGAATACTTATATCAGCATTTATGCGAATTCTGTTCCTAAAGGGGATGAAATATGAGTCAAATGTTTGTATGAAAGTTCTTTTAAATGGGCTGTTGATCAAGAATAAAAAAATACGTTCAAAAACATGAATAAAGTACTGATACATACTTTTACACAGTTTTAAGTAAATACATATTATCAACTTCCACGCGAGCAAAGCCGCGGGCAACAGCTAGTTAATTATATTATAGTTCAGTGACGGTACTAAAACATTTCAGATATTGAACGCTCTAAGGATAGTCACTTCTTGAGAAATTCGAAATAAGAACCATTAATACAGTTTGTGTTTAAATAGTATTATTAAGGAATATCGATTTTATGTACTACTAGCTGAAGCCCGCGGTGTTACCCGCGGTTATTGTCGTACCGCGAGTAACGCCGCGGGGCAAAGTAAGTCTAAAAAAAGTAGCTTAAGTTACTCCTTAGATCATCAGCTATATGCCAGTGAAAGTGCCGTCAAAATCGGTCTAGCCGTTCCAGAGATTAGCCGGAACAAACAGACAGACAGACCGATAGACAGACAGTACCATGTATACATACATATGCATTTATTAAAAAGCGGTTATTGTAATATAACACACACACTCCAATTATTTTTAATTGTATAGATGAAATGACCTTATTAACAATTTATTACATAGCCAATCTTTTGTAAATTCAATTGTATCGACCTTTATTGTGAACCGTATTTCGTAATACATATTAACGTTAATAATGTAATACATCGATACGATAAAAAGATATAGGATAGAACATAATGTGAAATCCAGAACGTATCTGAGGTATGCAATTTGTGAGGCAAGCGTGAGTGTCCCATTAATAAAACGGAACGAATCTTCCGTGGAAGACAAAGAAGCTAGTATCAATATTTATTGGCGTGCTTAGTATTAATCGGAGTAGATCGTGTCTCTGTATCGCGACGTTACGGTCTTACGTTGTCGGGTCGGAATAGATACACTGCCGTGGTAGGAGCTAGCCTAAATTTTCCTGAATGCAAAAAAATACTTCAAGTACTTGTTTATTTCTTGGCAAAGAGTTTAAATTTTAACATACTTCTAACTCAGATAAAACAAAAAAGTAATTAATTTCCAGTAAAACCTTTTGTTTAAAAAAGTATAGTAGCATTATATATATACATTTTTTAGTTTCCGTCTCGTAGCGTCGTCGTAGCATACATATAGGGTCGTAGTAGCGCCCGCCCTATAGCCCGACAGCCGCCCGTTCTGATATCGCGGCCGCGCCGACTGCCTCCGGTATCACCAATAAAATTCAGACTTGAGTTAGTTTTGTCAGTATGCCTCCAGACACACCAGAGGTCGGACGTGTGGCGCGCTGCGATCTCTCTTACTATTCGCGTACGGAACGTGTGACAATAAGTGTTGCTTCCTCTTTGTTATCTTAACATTTTGATGTGTTTATAGAACTAATAACACTGTTAATATTTATAAAATTTTGTATTACATAAGATAATATTTAGTGTAAATATCGCTTTATTCTCGTTGCGAATGTAATCAACCAGAAAAGGGTAAGGTTTTTCTAGCTGATTGTAATGTTTTTTTTATTGTTGTTAATTGGTTTGTACATTACACACACATAGATAAACAGACTACTCGGAAAATAAAAAACTTGGTTTTGCACTTGAATAATCTAATCTAGTCGTGAACAATGTAGTATTGTACATCGCGCGATGGTACTCGATTCATCGCACATTAGTGTTTTTCCATATTACGTCCGCTGTTGAGTCACCATGTCAATACTTTGATAGATAGTTTTTTTTTTCAAACCATTTACCAACGCCACTGGTTATTGCATGTAGGAACAATTTATATTGTAATATTTGTACATTATAAAATACGCCTGGGCCGTGTTTACTAATGAGGATAATTAAGTTGTACGATGTTAAAGACTATGAGACATTAAACGCGACTTTGTTTTGATGTCGTGTTTATTATGTGAACATCTGAATCAATGTAAATATTAGAGAATATTTAACTTTATTCTATTGACAAATACTCTTTATTTTAGTATATCTACATGGAGCTCAATGTGAATGCTCTTCACGTAATATGATATCAGCGTTTTCTCGTTCATCCATTATGCTGTTACTTACAGGCATATCTTTGACCGCCCGCAAATATTGGGATCGTAAAACTCAGCTGCAAAAAACTTGCTTGTATCCCTTACGCACATAAACTTTCCATATCACTATTCTTGCAAATGGTGATGGATCCCATTCATGTCTGTCGTCTTTGATGATTTTATTAGGTCGAAGCCTATTTCGGTCCGCAATTCGTATTAGATCGATGTCATTTAGCGGATTATATTTGGGGCAACATTTTTCGTCTTTTCTTTGTAAGGAAAGTTATGAAAAAAAGAGAGTAGAAAATCTCGTTGCTCTTGCCATTTAAGATGAGAAATGGGCAGCGGTGCAGTTGCGACACCATCGCCGGAGCGCTGAGATTGCGTCCGTATTATGTTTAAACACTGAGTATTCATTGTCGCCACGCGCTAAAAGTTAGTGCTTTTTCATCGACTCGTTTTGCCAACTCACTATAGTCATTTTGTTTTTCGAGACATCAAGATTCGATTTTTCCTTTATTTTGTTTTTATAATCCATGTCGTATTACCTATGGTTTCCTTTGAAATAATCGATAAATCTACTTTTGTCTTTATCTACGAACGTTCTAAAAAATAATATCGTTTCAGTTTGTTATCACACTTTCATTAATAATAGTCAGGGATCACCAGATCAAATTTTACAAGTTATTACTATCAAGGTAGTTTTTCGTGAGTGGCTTCATTTTGATGAAGGGCCCACCTTTCACCTAACAAAAATTTCGATTGTGGTAGTTAACAATGTTAGTAGGGACAAAAAACTTTTGAGCGTAGGACCGGGATAACATACCACTCAATTTGTAGGATAATGTGCCTGTAGTATGTATACAAAACAGCTATATCTTACGCGACTACTTACAACTTCTCTGTACCGTTAAAATAGGTAATAAGGGTAGTGTGTGACGAGTGTTTTTCGTATTTCGTTAGATGCTCCTCACCCCTTATATTTTATGGTTGAGAAAGGCCGCTATTCCGTTACAAAAAAAAAATATTACCACGTAACATTTTTAAGTGTGTTGTTTGTGTGTTATGTGACCTATTTGGTGATTTTGACTCTGTCAATGGATGTTCTATTATCGTAGTATTCGAATATTACTTTAATTTATATGCTCTTAATATAATTATGTTGCAAAACTTTGTAACTAAACATCAAAGCAACTGCGTAGTGAATGACGTTATATTCATCAATAGATTGTTTCAGTAAATGGGCAGGAAATAAACTCAATGCCAGTAAAAGCCAATGGACACTGGATCTAAGAGCAAAATTACTCGAAAAATTGGTTCGAAAAGGATCTCTGTGGTAGCGTTATTGAAAAAAGGTCGACTTGATTGATATTCGAACTTTACACGTTGAAAATGGTGAAATGGGGAGCGTTTTGGGTTTTCGTCTCTGACAAAAAAGATTGACTCAATTTGTTCTTGTCCGTTACGAAATAAACTCGACGAAGGGTATTTTTAACTACGGATTTATCTCTCGAGTCTGTAATCGCCCTAATTTCATATAAATGAAATTAGTATTAGAGACTAGCTATTAAATGATAGATTAGTAGGTTATATAAATATTAAGATGGTATAATCTTCGTATAGTCATAAAAGTTTTGTTATTCGTTTGAGTTTTAGTATCATACAAACATAAATGGGTACATAAAGTTTTGTACAACATGAGTGAAAACGTTTACTGGCCATTACCTTACGTCATCGATTCGATTTTACTTTATATTTTACGCTAGCTGTACCCGCTACTTCGTACACGTGACATTTGGATTTTCAAGTTATTTTTAATTTTTCACCATTTAAACCTTCCCTAGACTACGACGAACATTTCAATACCAAAATCAGTTAAATCGGCTTAGCCTCGAGTTTTAGCGAGATAAACGAACAGCAATTGATTTTGATATATATGATTTAAAAAAAAGTCGTGTGGTGTCGTGGGACACCAGATAGAAACCTAGTTCCTTATCAAAAAAAAAAAAAATTTCAAGTTCTATTGAGTTATAACTATTGAGGTATACATTTTTTATTATGATTGTGTTATGATGAAACATCCGAACTCCAAAAAAAAAATATTTGCAGATCATACAAACATTTGATCCGACCAGGGATTTGAACCCGAAACCTTAACCACAGTATTCGCATACGCTACCATTGCGACACCGAGGCAGTCAATTACGTTACGGAAGCATTTTGCCGGCTAGGGTACCGATCCGCAATGCCCCATAAGAAACTTCGTTCCAAAAACGGAAACTCCAATAATTTAAATAGCTACTTTTATGTTCATTAGAGATTCGAAAACAGTGTCCAATTGCGTGTGTTACAATAAAACAACGACAAAACCAAATATTTATAATAAAATCGTATAATATCGTTGACACAAAGGCAATATAATCGTTTCGTTTCAACAAAAATATGTACTTGACATTTTTTACGAGACTTTATCATTATTCTAACAAAATTTTAATTACCTCAACTCCGGTGCTCTAGGGGCCTATTGTGCTTTAAATAAAACGTCGTACGCACTGCCGACGCGACGGCGGTCATGAGAGAGCTCACCGTGATAGATGATATTCGAGAACAATTAATCTTGGGCAAAATATGCGGACGATTTGCGAGCGAGTGGTCGGGCCTAATGGTCGGGAGATTATCGCGAGTCCACGTCCCGCGCTACCCCACCTGCTCTCATTAACGGGAATAACATCGCTTTAAATATACCAACCAAATTTGATTACCGTGACACATTGCTGATATTATCAACGTTTGAAAAACATTAGGCGGTTTGCAAATACGAGTTGCTTGAAAGGCCCTAACGTGACACCGCACTCTCATATATCAACGAGTTTTCATAAAGGAGGCGACGAAACCATGCTCTCGGACACTGAATGCGTTGTTATGCGACTGCGCTGTCCTCGGATAATATCTTGCATAAATTTAGTCTAATCGTATGAAGCCAGTGCCACTTGCATAATTTAATGCAAGCAAGCAACGCTGTTTACATTAAAAACTTTAGCTGGAAATTTCATTTTCAAACACTTGTACATCTGTGAAGCTAAGTGAATAGTTAAATTATGGATAAGATACACATACATGAGATATTGGCAATAACAGAAGTGTAACAGGTCAAATGCTTTGCAAATTGGAGAAACGTATTTGCGGTTCCCTGCATCTTCCAAATAGAATTGCCTATGCAAGGAATCACTATCGAAACATCAATCGTAATTGCTTTTAATTAATTTGATAGCTCTTCGGTTACTAATATTTATAATGGATTCCACATAAGTGATGTTGGTGAAGTACTTAATACTGTTGTCGTAATAATGGTATTGGTTTAAAATTTTAGTTGGTCGCAGAAAAAAGTTTTTCAGTCAAATTACACTTTAAATACTTTTGTAACTAAATCACTTTATAAACAACTAGCTGAACCCCGCGGTGTTACCCGCGGTTATTGTTGTACCGCGAGTAACACCGGGGGACAAAGTTAGTCTAAAAAAGTAGCCTAAGTTACTCCCTGGATCATCAGCTATCTGCCAGTGAAAGTCCCGTCCAAATCCGTCCATCCGTTCCAGAGATTACCCGGAACAAACAGACAGACAGACAGACAGACAGACAGGCAGACCGACAGACAGACAGACAGCCAAAAATTTTTTTAACTACATTTTTGGCATATGTACCGTGTATACATACGTATGCATTTAGTAAAAAGCGGTTATTTTAATATTACAAACAGACACTCGAATTTTATTTATTTGTATAGATTGACTGCACATGATGATTACTTAGAAATGAACATGAAGATTTATAGCAAAATAACTAAGAAATATAAGTAGAAAGACAATCTTGATAAATTATTAGAAATTGTAGTTGAAGTAAAGTTTGGAGACTGTTTATGAGAACAATTTAGGTAAAAACGTAAATAGGTATGCGTAAATAAACATTCAAAAGTATCTGTATATTATTTGTTAGAAATAATTGTGGTATGAGTGTGCAGGCGTGTTAGGTGTACTAAAGTTAGGTAGGGGTGTGTACGGGCGCAGCTAGTGAGGCAGGTTGGCGCGCCAATGCAAATTAGTAGAATCACAATTAGCGCTCGATTGTTATTCGCCCCGCAGCTTGCATTTAGCAAATGAGACAAGCAGCTAAGAGGTGCAATAAATAGATTGTGAAATGGTATTCCGTTTTCTTCCGTAAATACAACGTGTGGCTTATTTGATGAAAATTTATGTTAACTTGTCGTGTTTTGCAAACATTCCACTGTATGCTGTATAAATCTGCTGCAAAAATGGTAGATTATTTTTAGTCGTATAATCGAGTGACTGGTATTCTAATTGTACGGTATTATTTTGTTGGTATTTGCAATAAAACCGCAGTTCAATTAATAATGTGCTAGAAGCCGAATATGTTGAGCTATTTGTAGCACAAACAAAATGTCCACGAAATGTCCCTCGGGTTGACAGATGATGTTAAGGGCAATTAATCTTGACCAAATATGCGGGCGAATTGTGGGTTTCGCCTTCGTATCCTAATGGCGCGTTACTGCGATGTTTAGCCGCCTTGAGTTTCTCTCGTCTTTTTATGGAAAAAAATAAAACTTGTATAAAATATATACTACAACGTATGGAGTTATTCTTTTATCTTTAATTATAAATGAAACGAAAATGTTTGACAAGATTGTACCTAATGGCTATCGGCATGTAAGTGATCAAATTTCTTGTATACATTTCATTTTAACCGTATACCTTTTGTCTTTAGGTTATTTTTAGATAATAGACACATGCCATTTCAATAATATCGTAAAATGAAAGTAGGGAATACCTCGATGTCGAATTTCACAAAACATTTCATGGTATCCGACAGATCCCTGCCTTTTCAGAGTATCGACTGATTCACACGCTTCAATATTTCAAAAGTTCGATCTTTGTGTTATAGAAACTCGGAGCCATTATTATGCGGGTTTTCAGATTGGGCCTTGTGACTACGAGGTGTGGAGAACGAGCTAAGTTATAATAAGTTTGTCCCTTCGTTTCCAATGGGAGAATATTGTGTTTTGATCCGATACGTACTTAACATGTACCTATATCAAGAATTATTACGAAAAAAGTAAAAACTAAAACCCAACTACGACAAAAAACTACGCTGAAAAAGTATGAAACAAGTTTCCAAAGCCGTCACACGTTACGTAGAAATGTACCATAACACATCAACAACGCGTGACTACGGCTTTTGAAACTTGTTTCATTCTTTTTCAGCGTAGGTTTTTGTCGTAGTTAGGTTTTAGTTTTAGCTTTTTTTTTTTGAAATGATTGGTGCCTCTATAATATTAATTTCTTTTCAAGGTATATTTTAAATAGGTACCATAGTAATATCACAATTATCGAATAAATACGGACAAAGTCATGAGAAAATGCTAATGATATATATATATTTTTGAAATGTACAAGTAATGTACTGTAATGTACTTTCAAGGTAGTAGAGCCACGCTGATTTCAGCACGAACGGGCCGGCTCGACCGGGGCGGTACTACCCTCGCACAGAAAATCAACGTAAAATGACAGCGATCATGCTGTCGTGTTTCGTTGGTGAGTGCGAGACCGGAGGCCCAATGATGCGAAAGCATCACTAGCCCGCCATGGTGTGGGACACCATGCTGCATTGTTGCATTGTCTGCGTTCGCAGTATGGTGACCATCACTCTTGGATTCTGCTTATGCTTTCCATCAGGCAGAGTAGAGTCATTATGGCAGGGCCAAACATAAAAAAAAAAAAAAAAAAAAAAAAAAAAAAAAAAAAAAAAAAAAAAAAAAACCAAGCACGGTATATTTATCTCAAATTTATTTTTAAAACAGTACTTTAAGTCGGCTAGAGAGCACCACATTACATTAGTGACACATCATATAGCCTATAACCAGCGGACGATCAAGACGCTTCTAACGATACCTCATTTGTTCAGTTCTAATAAGTTGTTAAGGAACTATGAGGGAACATATGAACATACATACATACTTACATAGTCTCTCATATCATAACAATAAAAATAGTGACTTCTACGGTGGTTTCTCTCAATTTGACCTATGGAAAAGTTATACTTTAGAGAAGTGATCTCATTTAGAATTATTGCCCTTGCTTATACATAATTATGTTGACATATATTTATATTATAAACTAGCCAAGCCACGCGGTATTAGCCGCGGTTTTTTTGGTTTTGAATATTGTTTATTATTTATTTGGTTTTAATATTTTTCGCGAAACTTTATTTATTTCTAAAATTAAAGTATAGGTTACTTTAATTTTAGAAATAAATAAAGTTTTAATTCTTATAATAAATATTTGCCTGAGATGGAAATAATCCCGCCCACACGCCCTCCACTGTAACTCCTGTTAACTCCTTCATGTTTTGTAGTATGGAACATAGCTGCACGTCTTTGCATCTCGAGATCGACCGGAAGGACACCCGCCAACACCGGTAAAGCCTCAGTTCTAACCGTCGTATATGCCTTGCACAAGAAAATCAATGCAAGTCGTCGGCCTTGTAACAGTTTGCGACGGAGAACACAGACTGACAGACAGCTGTCTGACAGTGAAAATCCTTTTAAAATCGGTCTAGCCTCTCCAAAGATTAACCGGAACAAACAGATAGATAGACAAAACGACAAACAAACAATAATAATAAAAAAAGACCTAATAAGCTGTTAATTTGAAATTACAAACAGACAGTTCAATATTGTTTATTTTTATAGATGCGTAAATGTATGGTCAGCATAGATAGCAATTTATAATTTTACTTACTAAACAGTCGTAACACAAACATTCAAGAGACCGGGCTAGTTTATAGTTTTACAGTTTCAGCAAAGAAACTAGTTGGTTGACTATTTTGTCACTAACTAAAAAAAAAAAAGTATTATAGAGCCTTGCTTACTTTACGTTCTGTTTTCTCTTGCAAAATTTATACAGTAGAAGTAGTGGCAGTAAAACAATATTTGATTTTATTTTACAATATGTATGTATGTATATCTGTCTGGTCGTCATATGTGTATTGATTATTCGAGTCACGCAAACGCGCCGCATATAACCACATGAAAAGTGTGTTTTTTTTCGGTCGTTTTCTTTGTTAAATGTAATATTTGCAGTACTATTTTAATGATTAAAGGAGGTTTTGCCACGGGTTATAACGAAATCTTAGTGTTCTACTCTTTTTAAATTATAGCACCCATCCAAGGGTAACTTTTTATGAATATTTTATTAAATGTATAAACTTATAACTAATGTAGATATCTTCTTTAAATCAAATGTAATTAATTGATTATAATGTCACTTTCTTTTAGGTGTCATGATGCTAGTCTCAATTTTGAATTTGGTATTAACAATCAATATATTTGCTTGTGGTTGTTATGTTTGCTTGTTTATATAAATATATAAAAAAAGATTTTTCTTAGTCAATTGGAACTGGAAAAACAACCTAAATTTTCTTTTTAAAATTTCAGATAAATTGAAACTACGTACTTCTATCACTTCAAATATTTTTTTATATAAAAATCAATTGCTCGTTTGTCCCGCTAAAACTCGAGAACTGCTGGACCGATTGAGATGATTTTGGTTTTGAAATAATTGTATTCCAGGAAAGGTTTAAACGGTGAAAAATAAAAATAACTTAAAAATACAAATGTCACGTGTACGAAGTAGCGGGCACGGCCAGTATGTTATGAATATATGAGTACACTTCTTTTCGAATCGATCTAACTAGGATTCATTTTTAGAAAATTAACCAAACATAAAAATTCATCCAATTACTAATCTTTAAACTTCATGACAAACACTACACACTCTATTCAGCTTGAAATATTATATAGATGGGAGATGCGACATAGCGCTAAATGAGCTATATATTACGTTTCAAATAGGCTAAGGCATTTTTACATAGCTTAAACCATTAGGGCATCGCCAACCTTCACGCTTAATAAAACCTAAAGGTGAGTCACTAGTGAAATGCTAGTATTACTCAGTCAAAGTTCATCTAACCCTAATCATTAATAGGTAATTCGGCTCGGTATCTTTCGTGAAAGGCCCAGGGGTTAACTAATAATTGTTTTCGGCCGTTACGCGTTCTATTGTAACCCGTCCAGATCGTTTACGGTCATTCCCCTAATGAGATTAATGCATCACTATCTTCGTTATACGGAGTTACGTATCAACGGTGTAGTGTAGACGTATTATTTTGATAAAGTTTATTTCATGTAACTTTTATCCACAGGCTTCTGTAACTGGTAAAGATTGAAAGTATTATTAGAATAATAGTATTATATCATGACTGATATAGTAGTAGTATTATATTCCCTTAGATGCCCTCATCCTCTCTTAGGCCGCAGTCAACTTTCGTCTATAGTGTCCAACGCCAGTCACTGGCCGCCCAATAAACTTTACCCCGTGACACTCAAGCGATATTTGTGTCAAAATGACGTACCATCTGAGGGGACTAGCCGACCCACGCAACCTTTTTTGTGTCTTCTATTGCCCCGTTTTAGTAACATTCTTCATTGTTGCTCCGCTCCCGTAGGTTTTAGCGTGATGATATATAGCCTATAGCCTTCCTCGATAAATGGGCAATCTAATACTGAAAGAATTTTCAAATCGGACCAGCGGTTCCTGAGATTAGCGTGTTCAAAGAAACAAACAAACAAACTCTTCAGCTTTATATATTAGTATAGATATACAAGTAAAACCTACATACGTATATTCCTGTAAGTGATGATTATTATTGATAGCTAAGAAGTCATTTAAAAATTTAGTGTTACAAATTATTTGTACTAATAATTATAAACATGTTTAAGCTACGAAGATAAACGTTAATAGAGCTCGCTCCCAATAATTAACAACTCTACTTTTTCTTGACAGTTTTAACAGTTTACATTACGCTACGATTAATCTTCACTTTTAGGTAAGTTGTTTTACAAAAGAACTCATTTAAGAAATTTATTGAATTTGGCTTAAAAGCTAACTTCTGTAAGTATGTTTACAAATTATTAGACGGTTAAAACTTTATTGAGTCGTAAAACTATTTTTAGAATAAGAATATAACTCTTAGATTTCACATATTTTTTTAGAAGTATAGTATCTATATATAGTATAAGTATTGTTGTTGTTTGTTGTCGGCTTTAAATCTTTACAAGACGCTACTATATCTGAAAAGGTAGCACAAAGTGCATACGAAAAATAGTGAGGAAACTAATCCTGAAAAGGTCAAAATGATGATTAAACACGGTGAACTGTTGGTAAAGAAATAAAACACTTTATAAGTTGAAAATATAGGGTTATGAAAAGTACTCTGGCTAGGAGAAAAACATCTATAGAAATATATAAGTTACAATTTTAATATTTAATGTCTAAGATAAATGAAACCCTAGCATTGCAAGAATGGAAAAATAAAAGAGTTCTTAAACATATTTAATATTTAAAAATTGTATCTAAATTCAATTTATAATACTCTTTTCTTTGAAGTAAATGATGTTAAGAAGCTCTACTATAGTCCCTGCTAGGAATAACCTTTTATTTTTGTCATAAGAAAATAAATTCATTTATAGGAGAAAATACAACTTTATTTTGTGATTGAAAGCGAAAAAGCCAAATATAGTTACATCTTTTCAATATTTTTCAGATTTTTCACACATTAGTACCGTGTATTTTTATTTTTTTTATTGCTTTTAATTGTGTGTTTTCTGCTTTTTCACATCAACATTTCTAACTAGCTTTTACACGCGGCTATGCGCACGCAGACTTTCGTCCCCTGATTTACCACCTTAGGGGTGAAAATTAAAAAAAATAATTTCTAAGTTCTCACTTAGATACGTTATATATAGTTGCGGAGAGATATCGCTTCTATGGCAGTCCTCTAACGCCTTTACCATGGAGAGTGCTCTGAAGAGCTCTTCCAATTGATCCCACCTTCTCCCTTCCTCTACAGAACAACACGTGCAGGCCTTTGAAGCCACCGCCTCAGAGTGGTAGAAATATGCTCTCGAACCAAGCAGTTTGGTTCTCCCTTCCTGTGCCGGGCAGTTAAAAACTGGAACTCACTACCAGCGCACGTGTTTCCCTCCCACTATGGTCCCGGGTCCTTTAAGCGGGGCGTGAAAAAGCATTTCACTAAGCCGCCATGGTGTGGGACGCCATACTGCATTGTTTCCATTCGCAGTGAGAATGGTGGCCCTCACTATTGGATTTTGCTTGAACTTACCATCAGGCTGAGCAGAGTCACTTTGGCAGATAAAATATAAAAAAAAAATACATATAAAGAACCTACATGCAAATTTTCAGGATTCTAGGTTCAGCGGTTTAGGCGTTGATCTCTGGGTATGTCAGTCACCTTCCTCTTTTATATATATAGATTGACTTTAGTACCTACGTTAGAATACGGTATTATTCGTGATAAAGTTATTTAAAAGGTAACGATACTTACTATTTCCCGACGTTTTGAACAGGGTATACCTATCTGTGACCACGAGCAGCATAACCCGAATAAGTCCCGCTTTATAACAAAAACTATGTGTCTGCAAACAGATTCGTGAGAATTATTCAATTTCTTTTTGATCTTGTCAAAATTAGAAGTACTTTTTATGCCTTAAAATTGTATATAAAACTCTCAAGCATTCCAGTATTTCTCAAGTAATCAAGCAGTTCTCAAGTATTTATAGTTTTAAATTATACAAATAATATAACGAAATCTAAATTAACGCTAAATTCATTTAGCAATATTGAATTCTGACCGCAAATCGAAACTTCATTTTTATACGACTTCTTATTAGATGTATGAACTACTAAGCGATTAAGAAAAAAAAGGTTTAGATTGTAACATAATTATATTCAAATTGTATTATTCTTTAAATTTTTAAGACTTTTCTTCGGATTTTATTTGCTAGCAAGCAAGCACTGAAGAACATAGTAACGCAATCAGGGGGCAACTCGTTTGTGACGTTTGAACTGAAGGTGCTTATTTGAATAACATAAAAATGTTTATTTGATTCGTAGAAATATAGTACCTATCGACATTGGATACCCTTTTTCACGTCCTCAGATTTTTTGTTTCAGTAGATTTCTATTTTCAATTTACGTCAGTCCCTCCAATTTTACCCGGGGTGAAGAAATAAAGCACGTCCGACAGTGAGCAGTTTGAATTAACCTTTCGAGTAGCCTTGTAGATTCGTGGCCCGGTTACGAGCGGGTCATCTACTAGTTAATATTCAAAGGGTCACACAATCACGGATTCCGTACGCGTCTCTGTTTCACCGAAGCTCACAGCGAGCGTCCCAATACCTCCCTTTTTCTTACTAAATGGACTATCTACGCTGTTTGTCTGTGAAATTAGACTATTTATTCTAACAAAACAGAATTTTCTATCCATTTTTTGTGATATTTGACCTAACTAAACTTTTCTGTGATTGTAATTTTTGTAAATGTATTTGAATAATAAGTATCGTACAGAACATTAAAACAACCGCATTCAATCAATGTACCTAAATCATGACAAATCATATAAGCTATTATCTTCAAAATTAGACGAGATTAAACTTGAGTTCAAAGGTACAACGAATTAAAATCGGTTTACTAATCACAATACATTAAATATATTCAATCGCATTGAGAACCTCCTCCCGTTCGAAATTGATTAAAAAATAAGATATAACAGATGGGGTTCAGATTTTTATCGATTTTTTTCAAGCGTAAAATATGAAATGTTGTATTCGTGTAATCAAGGCCGTTGGATTTCGACAAACCGACTTTCCCGTATATCTTCTTTGCTTTATCTATAAATAAACACGTCCGCCGTTTTGTAACATCCATGCGTGCCGTTCCCTAGAGACCCTACGTGGGTTAGATAAGTGAAACTTTCTTGATAGTAAAAGACTCAAGTGATAAATATAATTTTTCCTATAAGGCTGCATGTTAAAACTATCGCGTATAAGTAGCTACTACTCTTTAGTTTATAATTTTTTTATTACGAACCTGTTCAAACGGTTAATATGAGTAACTTCCACAAAATAATAACGTGGTAAGTAATTACTTACGTTTATTTAAATTGAGAATATGTGGTACTCTTACATTTCTGGGTCGTTTTTATACTGTACAAATCTGATTTCAACGTTCATTACTTAACTTTTTGATCAAAATTTCATTTAGATTTTGAGGATTGTTCATCCAATTTTACGGTTGAATGGATTTGTTTCGGTTCTGCAAAGAAATGTTTCAATGTAAGCCTACACTGAAATAATGCGAAGAGGGATTTATAGGACCGGCCAGTCGAACTGAAGTAATTCACGACTGAATAAACAGAAATTCTAAGATAAACAGAAATATAACTAATTGATTATGTATTTATACATAGTAAGATTTGCGGCAAAATCTCCTTACGATATTATTTTTCAAAGCTTGGGTTTTATTATAGGTATAAATATTTATTGAGTATGTACAAAAAATAATTATATAACAATTCTGACTTGAAGTAATGTAAATGATAACGACAACCCATACATCCATACATTCTAATCTGTTCAGTTGTACGGTAAAATCAAGAAACTCGCAATAAATGAACCTACATAGTTGCTACTAGCAGACCCACGCAACCTCGTTTGCGTCTTCTATTGCCCGTCGCGTGATAATTTTCCACCGTTTTTGAAACATTTTTCATTGGTGCTCCTCTTCTATTGGTCTTAGCGTGATGATTTATAGCCTATAGCCTTCCTCGATAAATGGGCTATCTAACAGTGAAAGAATTTTTCAAATCGGACCGGTAGTTCCTGAGATTGACGTGTTCAAACAAACAAACTCTTCAGCTTTATATATTAGTATAGATTATAGTGAGAGCTGCTACGTAATGCGTTTTCTTAAAAACCATCCAAATATATCTAGTTAAATAGTAACATTAAAAAATACTATGTTTCGAATAATACGTGTGACGTTTTTTTTCGCCTTTGTTCAGGCAAGGTCACTCGACAGTGCAGCCTAGTGACGATCCTTTGCCCGCTTCAAAAGCAAATGTAGGACAAAAAAATATACGTGGAATACCCAAAAGGATTTTCATTGTACTTTCCTGAAACGTTTTATGTTAGAAATTTAAACTTAATGACACAAAAAAGAAGATCATAGTTCTTTTCAGCTTTTTTTTTTACTTTAGTTTGCTTGTACCCGGTCGGTGGCAATACTATGCCTTTTAGTTTTTTTTAATTTAAGTCTCTGTGTGAATAAAAATCATGGGATGTATTAATTTTTGTCTGGGTATTTTTTTCCGTCCGAGTATTGCAGGAGATTGCTAGATCTCTCAAGCTTGGAGAACCAGCAATTAAACTTATTAAAATAAATTACTTTTGTTATCATGGAATCATATCATCATCATCATAGATTCAACAATACAATCGGGTGTTACATCACTCCAATCAATCAAAAATGAGAACCGCTTGACATAAATAAATACATTTCGCGATTACTTAATTGCCCGACGATTTATATTGCGACTAGCTGAACCCCGCGGTGTTACCCGCGGTTATTGAGGTACCACAGGTAACGTGGGGGCGCTCCACGGTATTCGGGGTTAGTCTAAAAAAAGTAGCCTCATCTACTTCTACTCCTTCTACTCGTTGTTGCCCGCGGCTCCGCCCGCGCTTATGTCGATAATCGCGGCAAATAGTAGCCTATGTGTTATTCTGATGTATAAGCTATATTAAAAGTTTCATCCAAATCCGTTCAGTAGTTTTTGCGTTAAAGAGTAACAAACATCCAGCCATCCATCCATACTTACAATCTTTCGCGTTTAAAATATTAGTAGTATTGACTCAAGAGGACAATCTATTAAAAAGGACGTAAAGAAATCTTAGCCAGATCGAGGACAAACGAATTATACGAGTACTATCCTATAAACGAAGTGTTTGGATTTGATACCTTTAAGGCAACAATTATCTCCCGATTGGTATCCTTTTATATTGACATTTTATTATAGCCAATTCAAATAATGTCAAGCAAAACAAGCCAAGGCTTTGATGTGATTGAGAAGCCGCATGAGGAGGAATGTTCAACTATCCTACCGGATAGGTTTTACGCTACAATAGGACCATTCGGTACCGTAGTTCGAATATTCAGAAAAAAACCTAGGCTTTAAATAAATATCATCATCATCATCAGCCTATCGTAGTCCACTGCTGGACATAGGCCTCTCCAATTGCACGCCACTTAGTTCGATCTTCGGCTTCTCGCATCCAGCTCCTGCCAGCCGTCTTGCGCAAATCATCACTCCACCTGGCCTGTGGACGTCCTACACTACGTTAAATAAATATAATTAAATATTTTTATTCACAAACAACATCGGCACCGATCCATTTTTTAAATTTTTATTTCGATATTGTTTTGAAAACGGAATTCAATTTCAAATGAAAATTGGTCCAGTTTGAAAATATCGGTTACATCCACATAGGTTAAAATTGTACAGACTTATTCAAGTATAAAACAATATAGACACTTTTTTATAGAATTACAACAAACATTTCAACTTTATTATTATAACTTTTTCTACATTTTACTTCATACATCAGGATTTGAATTTTATGAGGATGTGAGGAAGTAACTCACTTCTCGGAACAAAAAAAAACAAACTTATATACATATGAAAGACTAACTGTTAACACAGAGTCTATGAAAATAGTTCTTTACCGAAGTACTTATGTGTAATCTTTCATTGTTACAGATATCATCGATGAGCGAGGGTGAAGAAAGCCCCAATCTGTCTTATAGACGGATGCCGTAAAGGTCTACAAACAGTGGCGCACGACGTCGCCGTGATGAGCACAACCCGCCATAATGCGTCGGCGGCCATTTTAAACCGGGAACTGACGCGTTTGTCGGCTCGAGATGGCCGTCAATCGCGACACTCGCGCACTCTACTCCTCAGCGCCCCCGCAATCTCAAACTCTACCGCGTCACTATGAAATGTGGAAACACGGCAAGTGGCGACAGAAAACGTCACCACCAAGGACAAACCCAGCCGTTAGGGTTCCCAGATAGAAACTTTATATAGTGAAATCCTTAGAGGCCTAAGTGTTACTATTGTGTGTAAATATAGTGGTGTATAGATGTTAAGGATGACGGGAGACGGTCGAGGTGCGCGTGCGCCATTGCTCGAGTGCGGCGGTGAGTTCGCGCATCCGCACAAGACGTCGGCGCCGCGGTGTTGCTTCTGGCTGGCCAGCCACGTCAATGTGAGGAAATGTGTCGCCGGCATCATGTGCATATCCGTCCTCACAATATTCTTCTATACATATTATGTCACAGTACCGCTAACAAGGTAAGTCATCGACTAACAGACCTATTGTACTATACAGTTATGCACGTGACTATGTTACCTGTCACAGACATAGGGTGTTTTAATAGAACGGCATGGTGATGGTAAAGCGACATTATCAAAAGTAAATATCTCACTAAAAGTTCTAAATACATGTCCAATATTCTTTAGGAGAAATTAATGAAACGTTACAATTAAATTCGCTTTCGACTTCACCGATGCGTAGTTAACATAATCCACGATCATGTATACAGAAAGTAACAGTGCAATAAACATCGGTTTTGCAATTTTAATTCACAAACAACACGCTACTGCACTAATTGTAGTTTTTTTAAACAATATAATAGATTTTTTATAAATACATGTACGTACATATACTAACACGCACAACTAAATAATCTTTTTAAACACATGGCTGATACGAATTCATAATATGAAATTATCGCTTTTGGACAGATCATGTCATAATGTCAAGATATCATTATATGAGTTTGAGTATAACTGAAAATATGGTACCACTTCTCTGTTACAGTCATATTTTTGTTATATTGTCTGTTCTGTTTATAAATTGTCCGTCTGCTGGGACATAAGAATGCACTCAGTAGAAGATTATAGAATACGTGTTGTCTTCTCAACTTGGGAAAGTGTAGTTCAATGAAAATGAAAAAAGCTTTAGTATCGTTGACTTTTTTTTTTTTAATTTATTGATACAATATACACAATTTAGGTGTAATCTATAGAACATCACAAAACCTTGACAGGTTTGTCTGGACTTTGAATCACTTTTGAGCAATCTATTAACATACATTCACTGAAAAACATCACAAAACTAAAAACAATGTTTTTATAATAGTACCTACAATTCACTTAAACTATTTATCACTAGGAACAGGAAACAAGTTATCAAACCGTTCGACGCATGTTCTGTCCGATGCTACCTGACTTTGTTAATTATTAGGTATAATCGAAAGCAAACCTTTTATTTCTTATATCTACAGACAAAATGGATATCCAGAGCGTCTGCTAATTTATCCAACGGGATATTTGAAAGATAGTTTGCAATTAGAGAGAAATTTATTATTCAGAAATTAAATGATATTTTTACTGTACTACTACAAAGTATTTGAGTACCAATAGAACATTTGTCAGTTGATTGAAATGTTATAAAATGTTTAATATTAAGCAATCTACAGAGAAATGATGTTTGTAGAGAGAAAAGTGTATTTAGGTACAAACAGTGATACATTTTGCATAAAAACTCAACTTATAAACAACTGTAAAGTTCGAATATTGTGTGGGATTAACTAACCGCGAAATTTAAGCTCACAATATTTATTTACTTTCTTAATAGTGAGCTACCTAAAACATATTCCAGATAATGTCTTGAGCTTTGCGAAAGGGATAAGCTGTTTCCTCATCTCAACTTTTCTAGCCTGTGTTGAGTACGAACTGCTACCGAGGGATTCATTACAAGACAAGAAATCTTTCAGTATTGAAATAAAGCAGTATGTCAAACTCTTTAATATTATTTTTTTACATAATGATTACCCTCATTTACTTAGGACTTTAGGAATACATTCTAATTCAGGGCCAGCGCTCCGTGGTAAAACACAGGCAGGTATTCAAACGCCACTCACTATTCAGTGTAAACACTAATCAAATTTTGGTCAAATATCCGGCTAATTGGAATACAGCTATCAAGGGTTAGCGGATATCCGTTTCATCTCTAATTCTAGTCACCAAACTAAAAATATACATCTGACAGAAACGTGTAACGAAAATGCTGCATGCATTGCAGTACCAAATACTTCATTATGCATAAAATTGGCAATTAATACCTACAGGAAATTGCTTCGCGGAAGTATTAAAGACGTTTAACTTTGTGCCGAGCGCTCTTGTCGCCCTTTGTTTGGCAGCTTTTCGCAGCTAAATTAGGACGAGAGGCGAATGTTTCACAGTAATTTATAACGTGATTTTATGTAATTAGGGCAGATGGCGTGTAACTAGGACCCATAATATTTTATTTTATCGGCTTAAAATTACACCGCGCGGAGATGAGAGGCAGGGGTGGCAAGTTTCACCGACTCAGTTGAATTTATAGCGAAACTTGTGTTCTGGCTAATTAATGGAACCTGCTCCGCTAACGCGTTGCCAACTCGCTGTTTTAAACGCATATTATTTTTTAAATCTTTCTCCACTATTTGGGTGTAATTTAGTTTATCAAACAAACTGTCGGGCAGCCTTTTTTGCATATAAATCACACGCTCATTAATGCTAATCGGAGGTATTAAATTGTTTAGTACAAGTAAATAGCGAGGTTTGGGGCGGTATATGAAAGCAGTATCTGGTTGGTCGGTATGTCTTTTAAGCGTCATCGTTAGAAGTTTCCTCTTGCTTGATTCAGGCGTGGCTTTCATTAAAGCAAAGAGGCCACAAGACTCAGTCGCGGTTTACAGGACTACTACCGCTGGATAAAATATTTCCACAAATTCCTGCCTTTATTTATTTTCCGCTATTGAGATCAACCTTAATGGCGCTTTGATGTGGCTCCCACTTTTAAAGCTAAGTTTGGCAGCCTTTGATTGATTTTCTTGTAAATTTCGTTTTGCGGTTATTTAATACGCAAATTCTATTTGGCAAGTTTGAACGGTAAACTCATTAGTCAGGTGTTGAAAAATGCCTGGATTACAGTTGCTATTGGTGAATATTTTTAAAAAGTTCGAATTTAACTTGAACTATATTGTACAGATAAGATCTTCGTCTAAATATCAGAAGTTATCCTCTGATATTCAGCCGAATAAGATTCAACTTCTACGAATAAGCAAGTTATGGTTTGCTAGTTACTATGTATTGACGTGATAAAGAATTTACTAAAATATGAATTATTGCCAGAAAACTTCAATTTTTTTTTGTTTTTTTTTTTAGAATGGATTACATTATATACTACACAAATTTAATTTTTAGGTACCGCCATTTTTTCTTATTTTTTTTTAATATTTTTGTCTCATTTCCATTTGAGTATTCCTCTCTTTACGAACCTGTTAGTTTTTGAATTAAAAACAAATATAAATAAACGAAAATATTGTATTGCCTTTGATTCATTAATAAAGTGCAAATTTTTGTTAGAAAAAAATAATTATGCCAATTTATTTTATAACTTATACTACTTATAACTATATTTATAACATATACAATAAACGGCTCTATCGTATACTATGCAACGTAATAAATATTTTTTTTGTATAGCGTGCCAAAATGACTCTACTCTGCCTGATGGAAAGCATGAGTAGAATCCCAGAGTGGTGGTCACCATACTCCTGCAGACCATGCAACAATGTAGCATGGTGACCTTCACTATGGCGGCCTAGTGATGCTTCTGCATCATTGGGCCTCCGGTTTTGCACTCACCAACGAAACATGACAGCACGAACGCTGTCATTTTACGTTGATCTTCTGTCCGAGGGTAGTACCCCCCGGTCAAGCCGCCCGTTCGTGTTGAAATCAGCGTGGCTCTACTACCTTTTTTTAAAAATTTAATGTTACCTTGGCTGACTTTAATATGTAATCCACAGTTTGGTGTGGCGTGACCGTGTCCCACGACCGTTGTCGCAGTGTTCCTTGCTCGCATCACAACAGCAGGCAGCGCGAGACCACCGCTCCGACGCGCGCTTGCGCATTGATGCTAAAGTGCTCGTGATAGTCGAGTCGGCCTACTCGCGGCTAGGACGTGATATCGCCGAGCTTCTTGTCGCCAACCGCATACGGTAAGTTTCCCACGTAATGGTCAAATATACATTAGATTTATAAATGAGCCATAAAAAAAGTTTTTTATAATTTTGCAGTAGCTTATGTTAGATAGCCAAACTTCAGTATAAACGGGTCGTCTAATTTGCCTGATGAAAAACCGAGCAGAATCAAAGTGTAGTGGTCACCATACCTACTCATTGCGAATGCAGAAAATTCAACAATGCAGCATAGTAAGCCACACTATGGAGGACAATTGACATGCTTCTGCATCATTGGACCATTTAGAACCGGCCCTGCTGACGTTTTTGATCACAAATTCTTCGATCCCCTAATTATGAGTCAAGGTCTCAAAGGAGACAACCCACTTGTGACTCTTGTGTGAATCGTTGACGTCCAGGGATGGTGGTAGTCACGTACTATCAGGAGACTCGTAGGCTCGGTTGCCTCCCTAAGCTTTAAAAATGGTTACTCCAAAAGAATTTGTGTTGATTACAAAATAAATTAAGGTTGATGGTTAATGCTACCACTACACTCTTTAAAATAAAGCTTGATCTCTGTGACTGAGGGCTACTTAGAACAAGCGATTTTATTTTGTTTCACCTGTTTTTATTCTTTACGTGCCAGTTGTATCGCAAATTAAGTGCAATACATTATAAATATAAATATTAAAAATAAAAACACTCTTAAAACGTACCTCGTAAGAATTCTAAAATGACATTAGTAACGACTGTCGCAAAGATCCAGCTATATTTAGAGGACTTTAAATACATTTTTTTAATGCTACTACTAAGTAGCATTAGAGCTCCCGCAGACTGCAAACTTTGTAATCGGGCGATAGTTTGATCGGATTGACTTTTGGCTTATTTGTCGGCCGATACCGAATCTTTACAATGTGCGCACTCTCATACATCTTCATACTGATTAAGAAACCAATCAAACTATCGGCCGATTAAAAACTTTGTAGTCTGCGGGGGCTCATAATCATAAACCTCAATTATTATCAACTTTGTTTCTAACACGGATTACTTATTGGTTGACTTATCAATAGTCGGATAATTGTAACTTGTTTGTTTTAATATTATTTCATACAATGAGCAGGAAAACTATTGTTCAAGATTCATATATATAACTTGTAGTGAACCGACGGTTTTATTCCTGTTATGTTTCTTTTTGAAAATTTTATCGATGCCATAGGCTCCTCTCTCAGAAAATAAAAAACAATGTTTTATTATTGTGTTATGCAAGTACATAATATTAACCCTAGAACCAACAGGCAAGACAATTTACCGAACGGACTGACTGAAATAGAACGCTGCTATGAAGTTATCGTGTTTCTTTTGACGGTTATGACATGTTAAATGAAAGTTTTAGATATTAATCGATATTACTACGATTATTACATTTAGATATGTGACTCACGAACACCAATCGGTAATCGGGTAGATGACTGTATCGTAAATAAATACCGATGTCTCCTTCTTTTTTTAAATATGTTACAAGATAAAACAAACATTTAAGTAACTTCTGACTCCGATCTCATTATTAGTAGTAATCACTCTGCCTCGTTGGTCTCGCGGTTGGCGTGTGCGAGTGCTGATCATGAGGTCTCAATATGTATGTATTTAAAAAAATAAGTATATATGTATATCAGTTGTCTAGTACCCATAACATAAACTCTGCTTAGCTTGGGACTAGATGGCGTTGTATGTTAGATGTCTGCAATATTTATTTATTTAACTTTCTTGATCAGGTCTGATTGTTATCCCCGCTTGGGAGCTACAAATATGTCACAGACACACACAAGAAACTTAAAACACCCCAGGTTTTGCCTCGGGGGTTAAAAACAAAATGGAAATATCAATGGCAGTCACAGGAATTGTTCGTATAATGTATTGTACGCTTAAAAAAGAAACACAGGGAGATGCGTTGACTTTTAGAACGACGGGATATTACGGCCCAAAAGTTTTTTCTTAAATTGTCTAATGAGCACTCCTGGGTGTCTCAAGCGTATTCGTTATGAAAAAACTTATCAATTCCCTGAAATATTTTTAAGTCGGTTGTTCCTAACGAGAATTGGAGTTCTCAAACATATTATCATTTACATAAAATAATATAATTAACCTTTGTAGACCTCTTGATAAAGAATAGCGAGAAAAAAATATTTATCAGTGTTGTTGTTAAATGATCACGCTACATTATAATTAATTCATACATAAATAAGTACTACTAGATAAACATTGACGACACTGCGCGTACTGTAACGAAAACCGGCCAAGTGCGAGTCGGATTCGCGCAACGAGGTTCTGTACAAACCTGTAGGTAGGTATATGGCGTAACTAAAAATTTATGCTTTTTGCAATTTTTCCTTTATCGCACTGATAGATAGATAGAGATTATGAGACGTTGCTTCGTACCAAATGTCAAGATTCTGAGTTCATGTGCGTTCCTGCGAAAAAGAATCTTGACAGGCAGACAGACGGACAACAAAGTGATCCTATAAGGGTTCCGTTTTTTCTTTTAAGGTAAGGAACCCTAAAAATGAACATACAATAAGCACATGACTAGTTAATCAGTGAATATCACTTATCTATAAACAGTACATGATGCAAATACGATCTGACGGAGTTCTAGCAATAAAGTCTTTACTTTGATGCTTTCATCAGAACAATATAACACTGCTGAAGGCTTCCATAGCAATGCCTTGTTTGTCGCATTCAGGTTTTAAACATCCGTTCAAATGTGTTGTGTAAATACGGGACTAATCAAGGGATCTTTGCTTTAGATTTAGAGTATTGGAAAACAGTTATGTATGTCTCGTATACAGTTACTGTGTGATACTGAAGAATGGTACATTAACATAATAATGTGTGTTTATCCCGGTGACCTACATTCCACTTGAAAACGGTTCAAATTTTTTCTATTTCAGTTTAACAAAAGCTTTTGTTCTATTATTTCACACATCACTGACCAAATAAACTCCCCGATCGTCCAGTATTAAAATGTCCGTGTTTATTTTCCGGCCTGCATGTCGTCTCACGGGCCACCGCCCGAGGACGGCGACGTCATACGAGACTTTTTGCTCCTGCTGGGTTAAAAATCGCTTTTTACCGAGCCTCAGTGAGCTGGGCTCGGCGCGCTTGCTTATGAAATGTTTGACGGGTCAGGAATTAGATTTCTTCTTGATTTTTTTTTGTGCAACTTCCTCTTTCATTTTGCCTTGTGTAATTCATTGCGTAAACAATCGATTGAAGTTTGATTTTATGGGAAATTTAATTTCCAACATAGAAAAATAGTAAGTTGGTAGGTACTTTTAATTGTAGTCATTGTACCAGCTATAATGACTCCTGAAGTTATGAACTTGATCGAATAGCTTCTTGCCTTTGTTTTCGTGCGATTTAGATGAGAGACAGCTCTGCCCACGAGACACGAGATTAAAATTAAATATCAGTGTCATTCAGAGTCTGTCATACCATTCTGAGTCTCCATTCTGGTCTGAAAGGAATCCTTTGTTTTTTGTGGCAAAGTGTAACTAAAATCATGATGAACAGAAGAGGATAGTAAAAAATCATTACACTCAAAAACTACTGCTTTGCAGTTTCTTATTACTTTTTTTTCTAAAGTCACATAAATAGATTTACTTAATTGCTTAAAACGGCGTTATCACATATTACTATGTCATGCAAACTGCAGACCAAATCGTTTTCACGATTACCAAAGAGAAAATCATTTACTTTACACATTTCCTTATGACAAGTAATAGTCTATAATTCTAGAAAAAATATAGAATCATGAGAATTTAACACTCATTAAGGTTATCTAATTGTCAGTTGTAGTTATTAAATGTTTATTACTGTTACGTAATATATCTGTTGAATATGAAAACATAACTGAGCAGTCTTTCAGTGATTATTAGCGAAAGTTGTAATTATAACAGTGGTTACAAACGTTTCGTGTCATGTTAATGCGCAAATATCTGGTATAATTAGGTACATTGTCAACTTAATGTTAAGGAACGGTGAATGTTATCATAATTTAAAATGGCTTTATTGTTCAAATTTACAAGAATTAAATTTAAAATATTAGCTTTTGTTTTATAAGCACCGCTTTTATGATAAACGATGACCTGTGCCCTTGAACTTTAACTGGACAAGTGGTTTCACTTGTCTGTTGTCAATCGACTTCCCCTTTTCATAGATTCATTTGATAACTACAAAACTTCTGTTCAAGTTACCAATTTTATAAATTTACTAGCTGACCCAGCAAACGTTATTTGCCATAAAAAATATTTAAGGATGGGTCACCCTTGCCATTTAGGAGTATGAAATATAGATTTTGGATGATTCTCAGACCTACTGAATATGCATATAAAATTTCATGAAAAACGGTAAAGCCGTTAATAATAATATTTATTTAGATTAACATGTTTTCAGAAATTAGGGTCAACTCCTAATTAGATTTCAATAGGTACATATTTATGGCTTGGGATGATATAACTAAAAATTAAGCAAAGTAATTCTAAAATACCTAAACAAATTTTACTACGGCATAAAATCAAATTACTTAAACAGTTTATTACGAAATTAGCTTATTAACATTCCTCGCACTTGGATATAATTTGCTAATTAGTTTACGGTCTCATAAGGGTGCTGACTCGGACAACGGTTTTAATTTACACGTACATAAGTAAATTAAAGCCATTCGCTCTATTTTAACCCGAAAACCTGACTTCAATTTATAACAATAATGCTTAGTGGACAGGTCCAGCGGCAAAGTATTTATTTATTTAAACTTTATAGGCCTTAATGTAGACCTTATCTCGGAGTCGAACTTAATAACGAACATTACTGAATATTTCGTGGTACTAAAATGTAATAGCGGCGTATTAATGAATATTAATCAGTTACTTGCATAGTAATAATGTGTTTTATTACGACATTTTCAGTTCAAACTGTCTGGCGAATAATTGCGTCCAGGAATACAATAACAAGAAGAAGTTTAAAAAACTATAACCCGACTACGTAAAAGCTTTTAATAAAATTTTAACAGCTTATGTCACCCGGGCCATTATTAGGAATCTATTGACACCTCATTTGTTTAAATTGGTTCAAGAGTGTAGGCGCTACGTTGGAACATACATATATACATAGACTGACAAAAATACTACCCTTAAAGCAACTCTCAAATACTCGTATATAAAAATTGCGTGTCACGATGTATGTTCCGATAAACTCCGAAACTACTGAACCAATTTTTATCAAATTTTGTGAGCATCTGTAATTTGGTATAACTTGGGAAATAGGGTACTTTTTATCTCAATAATTGATCTCAATATTTGTTATTGCAAGTTAAATGTGTGTATTTATTGGTTAGTTCTATTAAATCATAATAGATGGCGGTTTGGCATCTAAGTTGCACAGATATCCGGTAGATGGCGCCGTATTTCATTTCATGTCATACCTATACATTTTTAATCAATATCTATTACATACGAAGTACATCCAGACAAAAGAACATCCTCATCACACAATTATTATTTGTCTTGTGTGGGAGTCGAACCTTCGACCTTAACATTTAAGGTCACTAACTACTAGATGAACAGGCCAGTAATTTAATGAAATACCTTTATGTTTGTAAAACATTGTTATTTCGATATGTACTGTTCCTCAATTTAGTAGAGCGACGGTTATCGTTTTTACCCGACTACGGCAAAGCCAAAGGAAGGTTATGATTTTGACAGGCTTTGTATGTATGTATGTTCATTTGTTCCCTCCTAGCTCCTTAACTACTCATTAGATTTGGACGAATAAGGTGTCTCTAGAAGCGTCATGATCGTCTTCTGGTTATAGGCTATATGGCGTGTCACTGAATCTAATGTGGCGCCCTCTAGCCGACATAAAGTACTGTATTAAAAAAATAATTTGAGATAAATATGCCGTGTTTGGTATCATTGGAAAGGGCGTTACTTGTACATTTCAAAATTACATATATTATTAGCATTTGTATGTGACTTTGTCCGTATTTATTCGAAAAGTGTGATATTTCTATGGTATGCTTATTTGGTCCCTCATTCTTTCTAAACTAGTCAGAATAAGAGAAATGAGGTATCGTTAGAAGCGTCTTGATTGCCCGCTGATAATAGGCTATATAACGTGTCACTGAATTTAATGTGGCGCCCTCTAGCCGACGTAAAGTAGTGTATTAAAAAATAAATATGAGAGAAATATGCCGTGTTTGGTATCATACGAAAGGGCGTTACTTGTAGATTTCAAAAATATATATATTAATAGCATTTTCTTGTGACTTTGTCCGTATTTATTCGATAATTGTGATATTTCTTAGGTATCTATTTAAAATATACTTTGCAAAGAAATTAGTATTATAGAGACACTAAAACATTTTAAATAAAAAAAAGTTAAAACTAAAACCCAACTACGACAAAAAACGACGCTGAAAAAGTACTTTTTCAGCGTCGGTTTTTGTCGTAGTTGGGTTTTAGTTTTAACTTTTTTTTTAGCTATTACTTTTGAAAATATTGCCTTGTCAAAATATTTCTCAGTATTGTGTACCTAACTGTCAGCAATCACATACAAAAACTGTAAACAAACAATCGTTCAACAATCAAAACATTCCGCTATTTTATTTACAACCTAAACAAATTCTACTGTCATAGCTTTAGCTTCAAAATATTTAATACTAGCTGAACCCCGCGGTGTTACCCGCGGTTATTGTTGTACCGCGAGTAACGCCGCGGGACAAAGTTAGTCTAAAAAAAGTAGCCTAAGTTACTCCCTGGATCATCAGCTATCCATCCTGCCAGTGAAAGTCCCGTCAAAATCGGTCCAGCCGTTCCAGAGATTACCCGGAACAAACAGACAGACAGACAGACCGACAGACAGACCGACAGACAGACCGACAGACAGACCGACAGACAGACAGACAAACATTTTTTTAACTACATTTTTGGTATATGTCCCGTGTATACATACATATGCATTTAATAAAAATCGGTTATTTTAATATTACAAACAGACACTCCAATTTTATTTATTTCTATAGATGAATTTCATTTTAAATGGCTAACTTAAATCACATCATTGGAATTCTTCATCATTTTCAATTCAATTCCATTGACCTAAATATAGTTGCTTATACAAAATTACCTCGACCTTGTAGTGCTCGAGGTGTAATTAGCTGATAATTAAGCAAATAAACACCAGTTCATATGTTGGCGGTTGCAATGTAAACTTAATTAAATATAAAGCAAGTTGAAAAATGACAGCCGACTTGCTAAAAAAGGAGGCAACGTACATAAGACAAGGCGAAGCAAAGCTTGCACTGTGACTCGTCTACGGCGCGGCGAGGCACTGTGGCGACAGTTAGTTAGTAGTGTCATTAGAGGAAAGCCCGCGCATCTCGCTCCCTATCTTACCGCCTCGTGCTCCATTAATGCTCGTTTGTGTCAAAACGGCTTAATATAAAGTAATTAAGTCGTTTTGACCCTGTTCGCTTTAATCCTATATAAAACCTTTCTATAAATACATGTAAGGAAACTGCTTACCTAAAAATGTAGGTGTAACTACGATTCGTTTCATCGAGTTCCGCTTTAAAACTTAGAGACAACGACTAGGGTAAATTGAGTGTAAAAGAAAGATTAGGTGTTTTATCCTCTCTTGTACAGCAAACGAAACGTTTTCGTTTTATAAATAAAGTGGGGTGCGATAATGTTGGGAACATTTCGCCTCTTTACTCGCGGGGACTAATACTGAACAATGTATTTACATTATTGGATAAACTATGGTACATGTGAATAGTTGTTAGTTTTCGAGTTTGATTGATGCTACACTGGGTCGTCCATCGTGTGACGTGAGCGTCGGTGCCGTTTATTACTCCCGACCCTCGTAAAACAACACTTTATAGTGCACAAGAGTAAACCACTTTTTAATAGAGCGTTAATGGTTACTCTGTACTCTTCTGATAAAGGTTCGGCCTTCAGTATTCTATTCAGTTTGATTATCATAACACGAGGTTTAGACAACAGTTCAACATTTTCTTTTATGACGAAAAATCAGGAAGCGGTTGACAATAAAACTTCGTGGAAGTAACAGAATTTTATATTGACCAATTTAAAGCCCCGTAATAAAAGTTTTCTTCTAACGACTGTATATTCCGTACTGCGGGTACTTGGCTACGTAATGTGTGTCCTTAATGGACTTTGTGTCTTATGAAACTGGTTTGTAAGTGCAATTGTACATGGCAACCGAGTGCTTCAGTTGAAACTTAAAACGTCACTAGTCTTCATTCATTCACCTACTGAACATAAAAACAGTTATGCTCGAGAGCATTGCCGACTTGTCCCCAATTTAGGGAGACCATCAGGCGGTAATTACTTTTATATTTATTCACAACTACTAGTACGTAAACCTTCCTGCCAGTGATGATGCTAATTAGCATAACTTAAATTTGCTGTATTTAATCTAATACTTCTACTACTACTACTACTAAAATTGCAATTATTTAACAATTACGATCATAATTAACACCACATCCGTAATTTCTAAAAATAATATTATATTTACTACAATATTATTTCACTAAAAACATCACAATAGATCGCGTATAATTATCAGGGAAAATCACCCAAAATCATGCCAATAATACTATTGTAAAAATCGCGTCAGCAAATAAACAAAGTGTAAAGGTGTCAGTTGGTTGTCGGAAAAGAAAATAAATAAATAAGATGATTATTAAAATCTATCACTTAGTTTAACATTCATGGAAACGCGAGGGCTGGACTTTAAATGTTAATACTGATTGACCCAACCCCGAATTTTTTTATACTTAATTCATGTAGATTATAATGTTGTATTAAGTTAGTAGTTTGTACTAAATATATGTAGGTAATGCGAAGTTCACCGGGTCATCTAGTCTTGTATATTTGAACGGATTATAAACAGATATTAGTGATGTAGTAAACAAAATCCTACTTTGTATTTGAATTCGGGCTCAACTAAATTAAAACCAAGTTAAATATTATTTACTTTGTCAGGTACAGCGGCTGAAGCACTATAATATCCTTGAAGGATTTTTAAAATAATAATACATTTTTATTACTGAACCACCGAGAAATATGATTTGTGTTTTTTTCCTAGCAAAGCATAGAACGTAGAATAGGTAATAAGTACAGGCTTTTTTTATGCTTTTATCGGGTCAAAGGGTGTACGCTGTGACATTGTTGCCCTTTGTTGAAGTTATTCGCACTCCCTTATACGAAATAAGCCCTCGTCGCATTCGGTTCACGAACAAAATAGGCCATTTTACATGTCCTTTTTAAACGGAATGCTCTCTCGTTTTAATGTAACGATACTAATTGAGGTAATTAGAAACATGTTAGCAAAGGTTAAATTGTGATGCAATGCTTGCCTTTGCCTTTTTGCCCTCTCTTACAATTATGTTCTCAGAAGTAGGAAAATTTAAGCATGTTTTTAAATACAGATAAAAATAGAAATGTTTATAAGTTAATTACTTTATTAAATGTGGCTAACGAGTATACATTACATACAACAGAGGGATCAGATGAGTACATAAATATTGTTAGGTTAACACTATTCGTTCTAGACTCCCTATGAAGCACTCTTGGTAGACTTTCCAATACCCGCCTGCATGTTAGTATTTTTTGTTCAACGTTATGTTGTTCCCTATTGAAACAGTTCGTGAGTTGTCAGATTTGGCAATTTCACTAAAATGGGTACTTTTGATTAAAAATTGAAAAATACCCTAAAAGCGACTGTTTGGACAGTCCAATTTTCAATATTGCCAATCAACTTCGGCGGTCTGTTCGGTGTTTGACAAGGAGTCTCTATTGCGGGCTTCTATTTAAATTGTACGGTTTTGTGATACTGGGGGTCAAATTGGCAATGCTTTTATTATTAGATAATATCTGTTTCGAATAATATTTTCATAATATGGAAACGATAATGTTATATCTAGAGGCCGTAGATATTATGAAGAGTTTGAGTGTTTAACCGAATAGTTCACTTTATCGGAATAACATTAAATAACGGAGAGAATTCAACTGGACGGCAAGCTTATCTGCTCGCCATCTATCATAACAGAAATTGGATTTCGACCAAATCTCTAAGTATCATAATATCTACGTTTAGGATATCTTGAGGTAGCACAGGATGTTTTACTTTTATATTGACCTCACGACAAAGATCCGGTAGATTTGAAGCAAAACTAGTAAATTGTAATAACTTTTTTGCATTTTCTTAGCTTTTTAACTGTATACATGTCAACGTGTAAAATAGTCTCAAACATCAGGTTTATTACGATACGAAAAGACTGGTTAAAATTAAATTACAATTCTTAATAAAAATAGGGGAGCGGTCTTGATTCTCGGTCAGTGAAAATATTTGTTTGCATTCATAAACATGCTTTATTGCACTGATTTAAATGTTTCCATGTACAATATATAAATATAGTATACGGATGTAACGAATATTTACGAAATAAAGTAGATATAAGTTTATTCGTATTCGGGATTCCGTAAAACTTCTCTGCTTATCCTGGGTCTAGATAGCGATATACACGTACACTTCACAATTTTATTATTGGCTCTAAAACTTTGCGTATCTGTCAACAGTCTGACTGGTAGTTATTTTTAGTTATTACGTACTAGTATCGATCGTCAGGAAGGAATACACCAAATGATGAATTTAAATCACGTTTCATGTGTATTTAACATTCATTCATTCATTCACTCGCTCATGTAGCCAGGTCAGTCAGGCGGGTCGGTATAATCATGTATCATACCACACTAATTTATAAGAACATTAATAAAATGATAAAAATTGTTTTTTTTTCTTTGGTTCAGGTACAAGGTAGAAGTGGCAGGCAAGAGTCTGCCAGTACTTACAACCTTGGACAAGGGGCGATACGGCGTCATCGTGTTCGAATCGCTTTCTAAATACGCTAACATGGACAAATGGAATCGTGAACTTTTGGATAAATATTGCCGGGAGTATTCTGTTGGAGTAGTAGCCTTTGCAACTCCGGGAGAAGAGACTCTAGTTGGTGCCCAGCTAAAAGGATTTCCTTTATTTATGCATACGAATTTAAGATTAAAAGTAAGTATTGCATAGGTATATATTTTTTTAATCTCGTGAATTTGGTAACTATATCCTTAATTACCCATTATTACAGACAACTTTTCGGAAACCATTTCCAGAAACTACTAAGAAGATAACTATATTCAGTACTGGACTACTAAGGCTGCTGATGATGATGATATATAGGTTTGAGGTACCAGCTCTAACATTATCGTTTTCACATCTAAAACAATATAGTTCTTTTTTTTTAATATTTTGGCTGCGCCAAAATGACTCAACAATGGTAACTCATTTGAACTGTGTCAACTGTAATATAAGCATTTCTATCCTTGATCAGATCCTACTCGTCAGGTATGGATAACATAAACTTCGAGTTTTTTATTGTACAGTTATTTGTTGTTTTTTTCTTAAATTGACAAGTTTCCAAAAATAGGTAAATTCAGAAAGTTTTAATTACCTATCTCTAGTTTAAAACTGGGGAAAGGTTATTGAAAGCGATCGTGAATCAATGCTAATGATCGGCTGGTGGTCGAACTTCGATTATAATTCATTAATTTTGAACTGTTTGGATTTTCATTAAGGACCGGTACAATTTGAACAGTTATTGTCTAAACTTTCAGTTCGACTAATACACTAACTTACCGCATCTTTTTAGCTTAAAACATATATACCTACATTTTTTTTAGAACAGGGGGCAAACGAACATACGTATCGCCTGATGGTAAGCGATTACCGCCGCTCTTGGTCACCCGCAACATCAGAGGCGTGACAAGTGCGTTGCCGGCCTTTGGGGATGGGGAAGGGGATGGGAGGAGAGTCTCCCACGGTAATTCCACAATTCATTCCAATATTTTGCCTACAGTTTACATACACAATTTAAGGGCCAGTTTCAACAGTTTCTGTTATAATGTCAGATAGTTATCTGCCATATGCACGGCATCGAACCGTTCGACCCAAAAGATGTCCGTTGAATAAAGGAGAATGTGGCTACATTTAGCACATCTAGCAATACTTGATTATAAAAAAAATCAAGAAAATGAAAAGGAGAAACGTAAAAGAAGATCGAGCCATCGAGACGGCTCAATGCTAGCCTTCTTATTATGAGTTTTGCGGTCCACACGTTATTTTTTACTCGTTTTGGAGTAATAAAACTATCGAGTAATCGAAATCTGTAGTTATTTTAGATAAGTTGACATTAGTCTATCAGGTATCAACAAGTGGTGGTACGGCCATAGCTATTCCAAATTTAACAGAAAAAGTTTTTTTGTCGTAAAATATATATAATATAAATATATATGAAATATATAATAATCTCATTGAAAATATACCTATACTACATATTTTATCAATGAGATAATTATTCCCTGTATGTAAGCTAGAAAGCTAACATTTTTCACGTGGATTATAGTATTTTACCTACAATATTCTCGTTTCCTTTTAATATGATATCAATACGTGGGTACTTGTATATGAACATCATCGGTTTTGTTAAGAATCACTATTACTACATAGTATATAAAATTTTAACAAAAATTAAACCAACTTCAATGTTCGGCTCGATTTCTCTTGGATGCCATCATCAAATCTTAATGTCCTTTTAATGGTACCACCGTTGGGATATCTGCTTTCCATAAAAAAAGTTCGTAATTGAAATGAATACATTCGAAGATATTACAGATTTACAAGTAAAATGACTGCAAGATTCGACTCGGTTTTTCTTGGATGCCATCATTAGATCTTAGTGTCCTCATGGTGGTACCACTGTTGGGATATCTCCTTTCCATTAAAGAAATAATCATCAAAATCGGTTCATAAACGACAAAGTTAGCCGCGAACACACATGAAAAAAATATACGGTCGAATTGAGAACCTCCTTCTTTATTTGAAGTCGGTTAAAAATACACGAATCGTGTCGTCGGTGGGTGCATCTGAAATCATCCTTCTATATTTAGGTACGTTAACATCAAAGATTTTTTTTCCAAATAGATAGGATACTAACTTACGTTTGTTTTTCCGCCCGCTTATAAATCGATTATCGGAGCATAAGGTAGCATATGTCCTTCTTCAAGGTCCAGTCTATCTCAGTAGCGAAATTAATCCAAATCACTTCAGACAGACATTTGTAATATTAGTATAGACTAGCTGAACCCCGCGGTGTTACCCGGCGAGTAACGCCGCGGGACAAAGTTAGTCTAAAAAAAGTAGCCTAAGTTACTCCCCGGATCATCAGCTACCTGCCAGTGAAAGTCCCGTCAAAATCCGTCCAGCCGTTCCAGAGATTACCCGGAACAAACAGACAGACAAAAATTTTTTTAACTACGTTTTTGGTATATGTACCGTGTATACATACATATGCATTTAGTAAAAAGTGGTTGTTTTAATATTACAAACAGACACTCCAATTTTATTTATTTGTATAGATGTATAGATATACTCGTAATGAAACAAAAGTAACTTCAGAAATAATGTGCAGTTATGAATTCAATTGCACAAGCACAGACATGATTTAATACTAATCATAAAAGCTTTAGTTTCATTTGCATAATTGATACCTTGAAGATATTATGAATATCATATGAACGTAATACGTACTTGAGAACTATGCCGACAGAGTACAAAATACCTCGTCAAAAAATTCTCCAAGAAACCACAAATTACACACACATTGGAATAGTCAGTTAAACGTAAGTAAGCGGTACTGCATAATGGTATACTTTATTTTGTATGATCTGTAATTACACAGGACGCAACACTTAACTCCGCGTCACCCGTGTTACGACTGGCACGAGCGGGCGAAACAGCATGGGGACAGCTTCCTGGAGACCACTGGGCTGTGTTCAGAGCAAACAGCTCCACTTACGAACCAGTCGCTTGGGCGCTCAGACAGAATGAATATGGCACAGAAGGTATGATAAATGATAAATCTCCAAAAACTTATTGGTTAAGGGCTCTCACACATGACTGCGATGCGATGCGGTGCGAATTCGCAGTTATGCGAGGGAGCCCTAAACTGATGATTTATTTTCGTAATAATATTAAATTAGGGCAAACGAGCAGATGCATCGTTTACCATCCGACGATGGGACTGCTTGTTTGCTCCCTATACCATAAAAAAATAAACTGCTATCTATTACGTATCTCATTAAAACATTTTGTTTTGTATCAACAATGTATTTTTGTAAATATAATATTTACAAAAAAGCTAATTTTGATTTGCAGTTCTCTACCACAAGTATTGGTGAGATCTTACAGCCTTATTCATAAGCCTTATTTAACTTTAAGCAACGATTATATGTTATTTTCAACTTTGAAGTTACAACTTTAAAGTTGAAAATAACACAGATCAACATCTTATTTAAGCGAGTTGCCTATCATTTGCTTATCTTCTAGATTAATCTAGATAAATACATATATCACTTAGTCATTCTTGTAGCTTCGTATATAGTAAAAAAATAATTGACTTCGGTAACACTAGTTTCCAAAGTAAAAGCGCTATTAAAAACCTCCAGCTACAGGTTGTCCCACAGAACAGAAAGATATTCTGTTCTGTGGGTTGTACCTTCATAGACGGATTAGGCAAATACAAAACAAACTGCACTTTACTTTGGGCGGCGAACACAGGTGTTAAAAGCAGGTAGTAAATAATACAAATATGAAAGTAAAATCATTTGATGCGGATATATGAATTGGTTTGCAAATATATATTATGAAAACAATTTTACGATAACTGGGAAAGCACAAGTACTATACAACATTTAAAATAACGAGTTAGTTATATTAATATTATTGGAAATCTTTACTTTCAAGAAATTATCTTAAAAAATGCCGTAAAAAAGTACTATGACCATTCAGCATATTGTAACAAAACAACTAAAACAGTTGGTATAGTATTATATTTCGCTCTTATATTTCTCAAAAAATGCAGGCCAGAGATCCGTACACAGACAAGACATCCATATATAACTATTTGTATTAAATGTAAACACATATTAATCTCGAATGTATTATTTAGTACAATATTTTTTCTCACATTAAATCATAATCAATCCACGAAAAACAAGAACGAGAGAATATATTTGTTGACCTACATCATACTCGTGTAACACTAGTTTCGAATAGCGTCAATTAATAATAATCACGTCATCACGTCTTAATTTATTGAAGGAATGCTATAACGCTAACATCAATAGGGAATATTACTGCCAAATTATCCCGATAGAGACCACCAAACTACAACGTAAACAAATTACAACGTTCCTGTTGACATTTGACATATTAATACTTCTTGCATCAAAACTATTTTTGTATATTGAGAAAATAATAAAAATGCATCAGTATTGTGCATTTGGGTGAAAAAAAATCAGAGTAAATTTTGTTTCCTAACGATCAAAAGCTGCGTAAGCAATAGGAGATAGCTATGCGTCGTATAAACTTCAGGGCTATTATATACTCAAAACTGTCATTTTAAAGCAGGAGATAGTGTTAGTAAAGGATTTGCGACCGGTAAGTGTAAAATTCAATGTTTAAGTTATTACTATTTATTCCTAAAATTGTGTGTAATTTGTTCATAGCCATATATCATAACCAATAAATCAAGTACCCTATTTCTTCAATTTTTTTTTCTTTGAGGGATGCGCCTCGTTTCCGCCGCAGCTTTTTTAATTCCGGAATAGTTAGACGTCCATAATTATTATCCATTTTTGATAGTAATATGGAAATAAAATAAAACATAAATACACCTTTAAAAGTTTACCGCGCTAATCTGCTCTGTTATAGTTCGGTGGCGCCCTCTAAGATTAACTTTGGTAAGCAACCTAATTCGACCTATGTTTAACAATAACACCTCACTCCTTGAGAGGCTTTTCCTGGAATATAAGATACTGTTGTGGAGCATTGAGAGAGATTGCACGCGTACAGACTTTTATTCAGTTATAAATTCTATTGCTTCACTCCCATTTCGCGAAGAATACTGAAATGCTGTATCACTGACATCATATTTCTATTATATACATATATATATAGCATATACGCAGAAAATGGATAGTTCTACATTGAATAGGTATTCAATTGTACCTACTTCTCTTTGGATTTTGTCATCAAACTAGCTTCTAAATCGTCCTACAAAATCTAGACTTTGATAATCGCGTTTAAATATCTCTTGCATAAACCATTTCGCTTGAAATAACTTTGTAAGTTCTACAAGAAATTTCATTTTATGAATTCAAAGGCTTAGAATATAGGTCCATTATGCGACTCAGCTTTAATCCTTACAAATATTAGTTGGGAAGGAAGAGGCAGCAATGAATTAAATTTAAATAGTCTGTTTAGTTTTATACCTTAAAAGTCCACACTGTCAAAACAGATTTAAAAAAAAACGGGCCGAATGCGTGTCAGGCCACGCACAGAATAGGGTTTCGTAGTCGTAGTAGAAGGCGGGGATTTATTACTATGATTACTATAAATAATGTTTACTTATTATTTAGTTATTTTTGTACGAAGTTTTCAAAGTAAGCCCATTTTACAAGTTAGGGCTCTTTAACTCCTGAACTAACGAAGATATCTAATCCGTTATAGTTTCTTTCAAAGTTCATCACACGGACTACCATCATGATTTCATTCCGAGACGTGAACTACGGAACCCCAAAAAGAAAAGCAAACACTGCAATATATTGTTTCAACCTTTTTGTTACTTATGTGGACATTTAGAACTATTGATTCTGTATCAAAAGCAAGAGTAACAACTCAAGTGTGTTAGTTAAGAATTTAAAGCGTCTTAAACTACTTAACTTACGCACTTGAGTTGCGGGTGTTCATGGGCGCCGGTAGTGGCTTACTATCCGGTAATCCGCCTGGTCGTTTCCAATACCTAATAAAAAAGCTTCTGTTTGAAGAACCTATTTTTCTTTCTTTTAAAAAAGATTACTCCCGCATTATGAATATTCATGTGTATTTATTTTTGAATATTTGTAAAATACACCACGATATTTTACAAACATACATCAGTCATCATACAGTGGATCACACAAAGTGTTGTCCCGTGTGGGTTTCGAACTCCGCGCAATAGAAAGCAACGAGCTAACTGACCTCTTAAACCACTACTAAATCCGTGCAGTTAGTACTGGCTCAGTTATCCCTTAATATCAAGTGGTCAATCTGTCAGCGAACTTTATACGAGGTAATAAATAATTACAGATACAACGTAACCATCAGGTTACTAATTTTATTTTCGCCTATTGAAAATATAGGTATGTATATTTGCAGGTACATTTGCATAAGTCTGAATATTTTTTGTTTTTTGAAAAAAATATGTACAGAAGTATGATTTATCCATTTGTAGAATTAATATCAAAGGCTGCATAATGTATTCATCACCAGCCTATTGTAGTCGAAATAGGCCTCTCCTATTGCAAAATAATGTTTAATTGGCTCTAAAATATATTTTAAATGCAGTTGAAATACATACTCATATTATCACAACGTATGATACATATACCTAGAATAAATAGGTATTGAAATCTTAATTATTTTATTATATTTAAATCATATCTATAAGTATATAATTTGATTTTCATACTTCATCTGATATTTAACACAGGGTATAGTATCCTATACCTATATCTAATATATAAAATTCTCGTGTCACATTTTTCGTTGCCATACTCCTCCGAAACGGCTTGACTGATTTTGATGAAATTTTGTGAGTATATTGAGTAGGTCTGAGAATCGGCCAATATCTATTTTTCATCCCCCTAAATGGTAAGGGTGACCCATCCTTAATTTTTTTAAAGCAAAACTACGTTTTCCTGGGTCAGCTAGTATACTATATATTTAAAAATCATAATGTTTTGTTATTTTTAACAATCCACTATAAAAAAAGGATTTAAGAAAACACAACACTGTGTAGATTGTTCGATTAATCAACCTCAAACCTAAATCCAATAGAACACCATGGTAAATAATGGCGATGTTTACAGAAGAGCGTTTGCCGCTAGCTACGGTGATACAAGACCACGGGCGTTTGGACGGCGTCCAACGGGTGCTGTTCGGCTCAGGCCTACAATTCTGGTTGCACAGAATATTATTCCTGGACGCACTCAGCTACCTGAGCCACGGCCAGCTCAGCTTGAGCCTCGACAGGTGGATACTCGTCGATATTGATGATATCTTCGTGGGAGAAAGAGGTATGGTTTACTTTATTAATATTTTTATGAATTGGGCTTGTACATCTATGGAAAGTAATATAATAACTTAATATGGCATAAAATTTCGTTGGTTAACCTTCTAACCAGAGTACGTGTGTTTGATTATAAGTGGGTAAGGCCATAGCCCATCGTACCGACAGCATTAGCTTACCTATAAATTAGCGATGGCTATTTGTCAGTAATTTAGGTTCCCTTACAATATTTTCAAAAATTCTTTACTATAAACATTACGTAACATATAATTTTCTAGTAAAATATTACAAGATAGATGTAGTACAAGGGATGGGTTCCTAGTTTTTATGAAACAGTAGTTATACAAATTACTACTGACTGCGCTACTTATAACATATATACAATTATTTTGAAACCCTAAGCTCCTATTAATGTATAGAATTTGAGACAAATAACTTATTTAAAACAAATAATTGAGAATCAAATCATGTAACCGTGTTGCACAAACAGTAGTCGAGAACCTACTCGATATTGTGAAGAGAGAACTTCGAAGAACACAAGTGAATTGCGAAAGGGTTCACACCCGAATTTTCCTAATGAAAATTGTCCGCTTTCTCAGATAACTAATATCATGTCAAATAAAACTACAACCATGTTTTTTCAAAGTTTTGAATAAGAGGATAAATAACAGAAATATGATTTAAAATGTGCAGTAAATATAAAAAAAACCAATAGTCATTGTAAGCATGGATGAATATTTTGTTTTGATAACTCGAAGAATGAAGATAAATAAATATTTCGGACATCTAACACACAACTATCCATCTAGTCCCAAGCTAAGCAGAGCTTATGTTATGGGTACTAAGACAACTGATACAAATACATATATACTTTTTTTGTAAATACATACATATTATACATTATAAAAACACTTGGTCCGACCCGGGATTTGAACCCGAGACCTCATGATCAGCAGTTGCACAAGCCAACCGCGAGACCAACGAGGCAGTCAAAGATAAAAGATAAATTGTTTAATTAAAATTAGTAGTATATTAATAGTTTTATTAAGTGCCTAGAAGTCGTTAATATAATGTTTTCAGACTTCATCAATTTGGTTAAGTAAAAATATAAACTATTTAGTATTTACAGGTAATTCGTCGATTAACGATTAAGTCCAGTTACCAAAATTGTATACGCCATTTAGATTCAGTTTTTACGAAGTCTTTTGCCATTACCGTATGCGTTCAATTGATTTGGCTTCCATTTTACCCAATCACACGCCCTTTGGTGCTACACTGTCGTATTGAATACATATCGTCGATTTACCTATATTCATTTCTTAGTAATATAAGAGAGAAACGTGTGGTATGTTACCCAATGAGTGTTACATGCACAGGTTGATTTTTTATGTGCGATTATTTGATATTTTCTGTATGTTTTGGGTTTTTTATGGTCATTATGATAGGTATAAGTTGGAAAATGTTTATTAGGAAGAGTGGACATTCAGACATCTGAGTAGTTGATTTATATTTCTTTTATTTAAATTGTGAATAATATTATTTCATATGACATACCCAGAGATCAACGCACAGCCCAAACTGTAGAACCTAGAATTCAGAAATTTTGAATGGTAGGTTCTTTATATTACGTAAGTGAGCCCTTAGAAAAGAATTTTTTAAATTCCAGCCCTAAAGGGGTATATCAGGAGATGAAAGTCTGCGTGAGCGAAGCCGCGTGCAAAAACTAGTCGACCCATAAAATCAAAATAATAAGAGTTTTGCTTTTTTCCATCTTGTGTCAACCACTAAGTTTTCCTACTCTCAATCAGTTTTCAATCTCTTTATAAACGTTTCAATGATGTTTCGGTATGAAAAAAAAGTTAAAAGTTCAAAGCAATTAATTTAACTTACTTTTCAAATCATAACAACTTATTCATACTTCCGTACTACTTCTTGATTCCTTAGGAAGATAACCGACATATACGTGAGCGGAACGCAGGCAAAAGTTAGATATCTTATTTTCAAACTGAATGTACTTACTGCTTAAACCAGCCAAGATCAGAGAATATTGTTAGTTTAAAAACTTTAAGGATATGTCTTCTAAGTGTTAGGTATTTTCCAAAATAGACACTCAATCAATATTCTGTTACACTTTTTCATAACAGACAATGAAAAAGTGTTACACAATATTGAGCTGTGTTACGAGCCGAAACAAAATATCGGAATGTGTTACGACATAGTCTTACAAAACAGTATTACCCTATTACCTATTACCCTATACGTTAGAAGAATATTGTATTAATTTAATCTTACAATGGCTTCTTTTTGTAGGATATTTTTTTGGACGGTTATAATATAGGTACTTGTGATTTATATATTCATTACGAACTGTTAACTGAGCTTGTAGTACCTAATAAAAAAGCAAAATAGTTCATAAAACAAAATATTTTAGTTTCCAGATTGTTTCAAAACTTAAAACATGAAATTAAAGCGACCTTTTGTGATAAAACAATAAAATATGGGTACTTTTTTCGGGGTCTGTCTGCATCTTAAGGCGCGTCTCCACCAAAATTGTTGCCAATTTCAGTGTTTCCAACTGTTGGCAACTTTTCACGAAATAGCCAACATTTGTTACCATTGGGTCTACACCGAGTCGCCAACAATTTGAAAAACATTCTAACTAAGCGTCTCCACAGAGCCAATAAATATTTGCAACAGGCGTTCCCAAAATTTTTTGTCAATTTTTGTTGCACAACACAAGGAAATTGCAGAAACTTTTGACACCAACACGTTTAACAACACAAAAGTTGTAAGCTTATGCTCGGTGGAGACTCTGCTTTAGATTGTACCAAAGAGTCATAATATATTTTTTAAATAAAAAAATAGGATAAAGTAGAATTATTTTCGTGTTACGTGCGAAACGAAAGATAAAACCTACAATACCTACATATTATTGAAAACGATTAGTAAATTCTAATTCAGGTGTACTTGTACATTTAACAGCCACCTGTATCGAGTGCAGCTCAATCAACCTAACATTGTGTGCCTTTGTCCCACCCATTAGTATGCAAGGAAGATCTGAATAACATTAGCACCTAGCTGCATGGAATACATTCACATTTGTTGGTATGAAACTGATATTTGTATGCGTCGATATCGGACGCGTTGCTAATCGAATATTGTCTGCTCAACAAATTGTTATACACATTTACAAGTTCGTTGAACGTTATGACCTTGAAATGATACTTGTTATATGTGTTTAAATACGTTGAAAAATATTGCACTACATTTACAATTCAAAGAAATACTTATGGAAAATTGCTAAGTAGGACGATAGTGATGGATACTTTTTACTCAAAGACCGTAAAGACCGAAACTAGCTAAAGAGTTTGTTTGTTTGAACGCGTTTATCCCAGGAACCGCTGGTCCGATTTAAAAAAATCTTTCAGTGTTGGATAGTAAATTTATCGAGGAAGGTTATAGGGTATATATCATCACGCTAAGACCAATAGGAGCGGAGCACCAATGAAGAATGTTTTAAAAACGGGAGAAAATTATCACGCTACTGGCAACAGCAGACGCAAACGAGGTTGCGTGGGTCAGCTAGTATCTAATAATATCATCCTCCAGCCTATTTGAAGTCCTCTGCTGGACATATCCCTCTTCCATGACACGCCACTTGTTCGATTTCTGGCCACTGTAATAATGTTTCTTATTTTAAGTCAACGGCAACGTCTCTTATTTTTTTAAATGAAAATTCGTTAGTAATTAAGTAAAAAATTTGTAAAACTTTCGGCACCTGTCTGCGTGCGTTCCATGGTAATCATAAAGTAAAAAAAGAGGAGTGGCTGTTCGCTGAATACTGCTGATGACAGTTAATGGAAAAGTAAAAATTGCTCTTATGCTGGCTAAATGTAAACCCATTTTCGTTCATTTCATTTATATAACATACAATAAAACTAGCTTTAACCTCTGGCTCCACCTGCATATATTTAGGTTACCTCCGTTTTTACCGTGGTGGCCAAAGTCCTTCTTCAAGAATCAAAGTATATCTAAGCCAAATTTAATTAAAATCAGTTCAGCAGTTTATAATCGTGAAAGTTTACCAGACAGACAGAGTTATTTTCGCATTTAAAATATTTGTAGGGATAATATAAATATATTCCATTCGTAAATTTCATGAGTATATATGCAAGTTCGACAATTTAACGACCTATATTATTCACACGTCAACGGAATCTGGCCCGGTCTTCTTGTCCAGCAAGTCGATCGTGTCTGGCGGGTCAACGCTTCAAATAGTTAACCGTTTAGTGAGAAGTTGTTTATATAGCAATTATCGTGAGAACATTCCTACTGGTATTTCACACTTTGAACTAACGCTTTGGTCAAGAGCGCCTATGAGTTAAGTGGCAATAATACTCATCGTAAGCTTATAATATCAGTACGTAAACAGTTTCGATGGATTGCTGTGTAATACAAGGAAATATTCGAAAAGTGTGGTTATAAGGTATGAAAATTAGAACATGTTACAAGTAAGAGAAGGCGCATGTTACTAAGTCAAAAATATACTTAAAAAACTAAGTTACAGTTGAATTGAACGTAGATAGCTAATTTGTAAAAACATCGATAAATACATATATAATATGGTATTATAAGGGCGCCATAACTGCGAATTCGCAACGCATCGTAAATATCTGCCAGCTCATACGAATGCACCGCAAGAACTTCCGATCTAATTCGCATCGTGCATTCGTGTGATGTTACTTCACACTTTTTGACAATATTTTTGGTTCACTCTGAGGCTTTACTAGACGGCACTACTTTCTACTTTCTTTCTTTCTTTTTTTCTCTACTTTACCTTTACTACAGCGCACTGTGTTACATTTTCAAAATATGTATTATTATTTTATACATATATAGTGCAACATTACCTACTGGTAACTACGCATGATTTGCAGGATCTGAGGTGTTATTATTTCGGTTCAAATACTGAAGAATATAAACAAGTATTTGGTAAACGTTTTATTGTCTTCTTTTAAAACATTAACAAAATTATTTTCTTATTTATTTTTATCCATAAACCCTGGAACACAACTTTTTACTAGAAAGGGACATTTTGTTTGAATTACACGATTCACTCACTAAAGCGCTATTCAGTGCGACGCGGATGACCTGCGCGGATATCTGCGATGGACGGTACAATGTATTAAGCCTATACAGTGCGTTCAGTGCTATATGGATCTCTCCGCGACGCTCTCTCTCTCTCTCTTTCCCTATCCAAAAAACTGCCAGTGTAGACAACGCAACGTAGAAAACATTTGTACGTGTCTCAACAATAACGTAACTAATTTCAAAAGTTGTCTATACAATAGACGTTAGGCTGCTAGACCATGTTTAGGATTTGGTGTCATAGTTTTCGCTGGTGACGCATTCTATAAAGTTTAGAAGTAATTACTTATTATAATGGTCACCCCTGCAAATGGTCACGCATTATTTCATACAAAAATCTCATTAGGGTATCTCCTCTTTGTGGTCAAAAGTATGGTCACATAAACCAACGCTTTGCCGCACGAATTCGTATCGTAGCAATTCGCATCGCAAGTTCCTACGACGCGGCGTCGCATCGCATCGTAGTTAAGTGTGGGAGCCCTAAGGCAGAGGGTTGAAAAAATAGTAACATATTAATAAATTACTGCAGTACTACTAGGCTAAGAGAAGTAGTCCGTAAGATCCCTTTTAAGTGCAAATAACACGTTTTGTTTTCAAATAATGTAGTAAGTTTGCAACGTTGTAAAAATTGAATTTGTTCTTAACCTCTTTTTATTTATTAAAAAACATAATGTAAGAACATCTTGTATTACAAATATTGGAAGTTCGTTCAACTCTAGAAAATGGAATGTTACGTAGCTTTTTTAACATTCTCATGAGCCCATTCAAATAAAACTAAAGGCGGTAAATTGAGTCTTGTTAACGTTCGCTGAAGACTAAATTAGCTTTTATTGAATGTCTCTGTAGAGTCTGGTTCGAGCTTTCGTTCGATGTGAAATTCACAATTTGTATTGTATATTATGTTAAGTTTATTTTAGTTAAACACAATATATATATACGTACAAATATGAATGATCCTTATCAATATATCATTTCTACACACTAAACTCTCGATACGAGAATAATTGTAAATTTTTTTTATAAGTTAGCAAGTTTATTGAAAAAAAAAACAGTTTCCAGTTATGTGTCAATAATAATTACTACAGTTTGCGGTACCGTTATTCCTCTAAGGCTTTATTTGCTACAGAGAGATTATGGAATCGATCCCAACCTCCTACCCAACCTACTACTTGTACAAACATTTTGCTAGTTGATAGGAGAATACTAGTATTACCTCAAAGTAAACTTTAGCATAACTCTGTTAAATAAATAAGTAGGCAATTTGAGTCGCTGACTTGTTTTTGATAATATTAAGAGCAGAGAACTCGTAGAGTACTTAAACAGTGAATCATAAAATCGGTGGAGGGGCACTATTATTTAAATGTGTATTGTTAACAAGTAACCAACACATCGTCTTGGAAATTGTCTTAGAACACTATTAAACACGTACTCGGATTGAAGTATTTATATATAATGCCGATACAGTACTCATGACACTCATCGACAACCTTTACTACTACACTGCTGGACAAACGACTCTCCATAGGAAAGATAAGAACAGAGATGATGATTGTAGTATATCCATATACTACTCGTATATTTTCGGGCATGAGCCGCATGTGCAAAAAGAAAGAATATGGATGATGATTGTAGTATAACCATATACTATATTGTCGGCTCTGAGGCGCATGTGCAAAAAGAAAGAATAGGGATGATGATTGCCCGGCACCTCCATCGCTCACAGTTGACTGAACTATGTTACGACCGCACATGCACTAGACTTCACTAGAGATCACATAATGCTTCCTTCTTATTAATTGACAGATAATACAATGAGTGAGTGAATGAATGAATACGTTACAAGTGAAGTGACTGAAAATAGACACATCACTACAATTATACTCCTTATTCTCTACGTCAGCACAAGTTACATTGTATTACTTACGTATGTTTTTGCCACTAGGTACTCGCCTCCATGAGGAAGATGTAGCTGCAATGTTAGCGTCGCAGGCGGCTTTGCAACGACTAGTGCCGGGGTTCCGATTCAATTTGGGTTACAGCGCCAAGTACTACCACCACGGCACCGCACTAGAGAACAGAGGGGATGATTCTTTGTTGCGTAATAGAGAGCATTTTAATTGGTAAGTAAAGTCTGTTTAATTTATACTCTCGAATTTCGGCACTTAGTGGAACTTGTTAAAATACATTCTTGAAAGAAAATTTCTTTGTACTTGTATTCAACTAGAAGTTGACCCACCCAACTTCGTCAGCGTCTCCCATTCCTCTCATTCCATTCCCATCATATATATATATATATGTGTGTTTACCATAAGGAGAAAAAATTATATCATTAAACTCTTTTATTCTCCGTTTTTGCAATATGTTTCATTGCCACTCTACTCATACTGGTCTACCGATATTTAAATCGCAATTTTTTCCTACTAAAACTTTATTTTTTGTAGAAATATAACTGTCTTTGACAACAGAAGATACTTCTGAACACTATACAACAGTTTTTCAAAATTAGTCACCATGCCTATTGATGTTGGCTACATTAACGTCGTCTCATTCTATCGGACGCGCGCGCATAGCAAGGACGAGTGTACTTTGTTTTAGGTGGGAACTGCATTTACGAGAACGACAATGGAGTGGTCGAATGAGAAAGCTTTAGAGTGCATTTGAATCATCCACCCTCTTCTTTTTTTTTTTGTTTTTCTCTTTTTAAATTGCATAAATGCATAAAATAATGTATGACGCTCATTGTCGTAACTAGTGTAGCTGATTCAAGCTCAATTGTGTGTATTATGTTAACGCGTTTATTCATGAAGAATTAAGTCTTAACGACGTTGTAACCTAAATGTAGCCAACGCGCATTTTTATCGCGTTAATTAACGCGTAGTTTGCCATTACCATTAAAGTTAACGCTAACGCAGATGTAGCAGTAGCATAAGAGATATATCTTTACACAATAAACAATAAATAGTTTATTCAATTGTATTATAATGTTATACAATTATATAAACTATTTTCACCCGTATAAATGTCATAAATGTCTTTATAAAGAACATAATGCATCTTCACAAACTCAAACTAAATATGACCTAAGCTTGGACCCTAAGTTAAGACTTAATTTGACGTCCTTAGAGTACATAAGTATAGCAGTAATATCACATTTTATTCAACAGGTTCTGCCACATGTGGAACCACCAGCAACCCCACCTGTACAACAACGTTTCACATTTAGAAGCAGAAATGATGCTGAACAAGCAATTTGCAATCGAACATGGCATTCCTACTAACTCGTGTTATTCGGTATCACCCCATCACTCCGGTGTATATCCAGTACATGAGCCGTTGTACGAAGCCTGGAGAAAAGTATGGGACGTCAAAGTAACAAGTACTGAGGAGTACCCCCATTTGCGTCCAGCTCGGTAAGTTTTGTTTGACTACCCTCATACTACTAACCTAACTTGTCTGTTTATTTATGTTGATATCCGTGTTAATCCTATTGGAGCGCTTGTTTACACGTGGCTTGGGTAAGACTATAATTACTGTTCAATATTACGGGGAATAGATTGGAGGCGGATAGTGTTGGATAATGATGTTTATCGCTTAATGATAATGAGTTATACATTTTGACTATTCAAATGTCTGTTTAAAATCAATTTGATTAATATTAATAATTAGTTTGATTAATTTGCGAAGGTTAGTTGCATGATTGAATCGTAATAAGTACTTTAGATAAGTCGGACAATTTTAGTTGCAGAAATGCGATTCTGACTTGCAGGCCCTGTTGATTATTCTCCCCCACACCTTTCCTAGCATTAAAGGCACATCATCTTGCTTTTCTTTGTACTACTAATTTTCCATTCTATCTCGAAGTAACTGCTGGATGCTGAGTCCCACTTACGCAATAGGCTTACAGTCTATTACGTGAGTGAAACTAAAATTATAATAATATAAAAACTTCATGAATATCATTTGACAAAATTCCTCTATCTTACCCTTTGTTCATAATTATTCGTATATTTATTCGTATGTATCGCAATGACGTAAAATTTATTTCACAGCGTTTTATCATTTTAATATCATGAGTACGTATTCCAAAAAAAAATAAACTGGTATAATTTAATGCGAAAATTAGCCGGCATAAAGTAATAGAGATAATAAAAATTTGAATGAAAATCCTCTTCTTTCTTTTGTGGGTACGTTTAGGTAAGAATTTCCTGTAGGTATTTTTGAAATAGTTGTTATTAAAAACTAGATCATATTAAGTATAATCATTATATCTATAGTATAACAACAGCATGAACGATATGCGAGATAATAACGTTCGCAATAAGTGTCTCTGTTGCTGGCAAATGTTTGCGGTAGTCGTGCGGTGGTTTCCAAACTCCTATTGACCGCAAACGTTACGTTGCGGCGCTACGAGTATCTCGATAGCCAAGCGCCGACAATGAAATTCCAATAATTATATTACCGGTTTGCAATGTGCATATGCGGGTATCGTTCAACGTGAAGTGTGTACACCCATTTTAAATAAGTGGATGATATATGTATGTAAAATATTAGCGAGGGCTTCAAACTGTTTTGTTCGGTTTGTAGTTAATGTGCTTTATTTAAGCTTTTACAAAAAGAGTAGACAGTGATAATGTTAGGACTAAATAGAATGGCAATTCACAAAGGGTGTAACTGGGATACCTACCATACAACTGAGAAATGGATAATAAAAGTCACTTAAGGTGAAGGTTATCTATACTAATATTTTAAACGTGAAAGTATGTAAGTATGGATAGATGAATGGACGTTTGTTACTCTTTGACGCAAATCTACTGAACGGATTTGGATGAGACTTTACAGTAATATAGCTTACTAGCCGACCCACGCCACCTCTTTTGCGTCTTCTATTGCCTGTAGCGTGATAATTTTCCCCCGTTTTTGTAACATTCTTCATTGGTGCTCAGCTCCTGTAGGTCTTAGCGTGATGATATATATAGCCTATAGTCTTCCCCGATAAATGTACTATCCAACACTGAAGGATTTTTTCAAATCGGACCAGTGGTTTCCGACATTAAATTAGTTCAATTACATTAGTTCAAACAAACAAACTCTTCAGCTTTATAATATTAGTATAGAGACATCAAAATAACAAAGGCTACTATTTGCCGCGATAACCGACATACACGCAGGCGGAGTCGCGAGCAACGACTAGTTAAAATATACGGGTAATGATCTAAGCTTTTTAAAAAAGAAGGATTGTAAAGAATTATGTATATTTTTAGTATATTTATCTTGATTGCTTTTCTCAATAAGGCCGCCCTTTGCGCATAATATATCTGACATTCAAATTCAAAAACATTTATTCAATTAAGACACTAAGTGACATTTATGAATTGAAGCAGATTTTCAAGTATTAGTAATTATTACATGAAAGGTTAACAGTATGCAAGCTGGTGCCAATGTACTCTCTTGTAAAACTGATAAACAGTGTATAAATACTTTTGTATCTAGCCATAGTCTGCTTAACAAAGTGACACATCATCAGGCGGGTCATTATTATTGACTTCTGTTGCTATAGCTTCGGGCTATGAAGAAAAACATTGAAATAGACTGTGGGCTTGGTTGGTATGTAAATGTATTTCACGGCGATGCCACCAGTATGTACTAGTGACGGCACGGTGTGACGTCTTTTAAATTAACTTGTCTATTATTCCCTACTCAAGCCTCGTCGCTGTCCTCTCCGGCCCACTGTTTGTCTGAGTCCTAAGCAGTCGTAATTAATGGAATTAGGGTTCACTTTATATTTGTTTTCATGAAAAACGATAATCACTGTGTTAAAACCACAATTTCAAAATTATACAACTTTAACTTTCATACTACAGAATTATACTCTGTAAAGCTGATATTTATATATCACTTCTATGTAATGTTTGGAGCTTATCTAACGATGTTCACTTATTGTTGAATAGTAATTTGTACTTCTAATCCAGGTCGACACAAAATGGTTTGGTATATAACAAAGCTTTATATATTCATTTATGTTTAATGCAAAATTATGTGAACGCAGGTTAATTTATATTTGTACGTACTCATGAATGCATTCATGTGTAAATGTTTGGGATGCTTTGTATCATAGACTCTGCAAAATTATGTGCCTAATTAATTTTCTATTTTAAATGTAAATCATGCTCGACTGGTTTCGGCTTTCATGGAGTGCTCTTATCAGAGGTATTGGGATATCATAATATAATAATATTTTAATGTGTTAATTATTTTTTAAGAGCTACTCTTTGAGCTACCTGGTAAATATTTGCATTTATACACTCACGCGTTATTATCGGAGGGATAGGTAGAGACGTATTAAAACGTCCACATTTTGTTAACTATTATGTAATGGCTCCTCTACATGATGGGCTATCGCGATGGTCACCTGGGAACCGTGATAAAATGACTGCAGGTTTAGCCCAGTAGTTTAAGCGATCGCCACGCCGCCTTCAACTGCGCCAAGTGTAGTGGGTTCAGATCCCACATGTGATAAAACTTAATATAATACACAAATTGTTGTTATGAGTCTAGGTATTGTTTGTGTCCGTTTTATGTATGTTTGTAAAGTACCCCGCGACACAGGATGTATACTCCTAATACGGGAGTTTGCCAATGTTCCTCATAATGTTTCTTCTTATACATATTTGTTTCTTAGGTTACGTCGTGGGTTTAGGCATAAAGGCGTTATGGTGCTTCCCCGCCAAACCTGTGGACTGTTCACGCATACGCTTCTGTTGGAACGCTATCCGGGTGGCCGGCATCGCCTCGATCGGTCCATTCAAGGTGGCGAGCTCTTCCAGACAGTCATCAATAACCCTGTGAGTGTGAACGTGATGTATTATTTATTACTAGCTGCACTCCGCGGTGGTATTTACCCGTGAGAAAACCGCGTAGCGAAGCTAGTCTAAAAGTAAAGTAGCTTAAGTTAGTTACTCTTTATATAGTCAGCAAAATCCAGTCCAAAAATTGTTTCATTGATAATCTGATACAACATACAAACAAAGTTTTGATTTAAATCACCAAGAAATACTAGTTTTTCAAGGTAAATAATTTAAAAGTATGTATAAAGAGATTTGTAGAAATGCCTAAATAAAATTTTATCTATCAACACAACGGACGTTGATCGATTACAGTTCATTACGCTTTTTAATCAATTATATTTAAATATTTCAATAATTAAAACTATGCATGTCGGTGAACGTAAATTACATATTAAAAACTGACTCCTGCGTTATGATAACACGAAATATTTTTTCATTGCTACGTTGTTGTAATTTAATTTAATATCATGCAATTTGATATGTGTTCATAAATGTTCGCAAATGTTTTCATTTCATTATGCAAATGTTTATATTATAAAGTAAGCATATAAGATTAACCTACATATTATGCAGGTATAAAGTAGAGGAAAAATATACGTTGTTAATTTTTGAACGCGTATTAGGTTTTTGAAAGTACTTTTAAAATTACCTGGACCTTTTTAAGAATATTTTTAACTTGGAATAAAGTTTGTAACTTGAGAGGTAGCTCCTATTCAATTAATATAAAAAGCCAAAAGTAAAAGAAAACTAAAAGTTAATCCTTTGATACGCTATCGTAAAGAGAAAAATTCACCGCAGTAAGGGCTCCCACACATAATTGCGAATTCGCAACACATCGCAAATATCTGCGAACTCGCACGAATGTATTTCAAGAACTTTACGCCGCATTGCAGCGCATCGCAGTTATGTGTTATTGCATTGCCTGACTTCTTTTTAAATAGGTTAACGATTGATTGTGTGAAGTAAGAAATCAAATACTATTCGAAAAACAATGATACTAAACGCTCTGAGCTTTATCTCCAAGAATTAAATATCTACTATTCTCTAAACATTAGAATTAGTAATGTAATGCAATTTTTTGTACATGTACCAACCTGATTATGAAAATAATTGAAAATAATTATCTTCTCCCATACAGATCAACGTTTTCATGACGCACATGTCAAACTACGGCAACGACCGTCTTGCCCTCTACACGTTCGAATCTGTTGTCAAGTTTCTTCGATGCTGGACTAATGTTCGTCTAGCGTCCGCTCCACCGCTTGCACTTGCTGACAAGTACTTCCAACTGAGGCCCGATGAACTGAACCCGCTGTGGGGAGTAAGTACTAATCTATCTATCTATATATAAAAATGAATCGCCGAAATGTATGTACGCGCATAACTTCCGATCGACTGCACCAAATTAAATAATTCTTTTTTTATGTGTTCATTATTGTTAGGACAAGGTTTGTGTACAAGAAAAATTAAGAGATGACGGGAAAACTGTTATTTTGTCCGCGACGGGAGGCTGACACAGATATGTAAATATGGCAGTACGGAGTTCGCTGGCTCAGCTAGTCTATATACTCGTATATAAAAATGAATCGCCGAAATGTATGTACGCGCATAAATTCTGATCGACTGCACCAAATTAAATCATTCTTTTTTAAGTGTTTATTATTGTTAGGACATAGTTTGTGTATAAGAAAAATTAAAAGATAATGGGAAAAGTCATTTTTTCCGCGATTGTACACTGCCTTTGGGAAGCTGAGACAGATATATGGCGGTTCTAAGATCACCGGTTCAGTTTGTTATGTATATTAATTTTGAATATTACTACATGTTATCATTTTACCTTTACACATTACACAGACTTCCTCGTCCTGGCGTAGTGGTAGCGTACGCGACTGCTGTGCGTAAGGTCTCGGTTTCGATTCCCGGGTCGGACAAAATGTTTGTATGACCTGCAAATATTTGATTCGGAGTATGGGTATTTTCTATGAATAATATGTATATATTTACGAAAAAAGTATATATGTATTTATATCAGTTGTCTAGTACCCATAATACAAACTCTGTTTAGTTTGGGACTAGATTGCGTTGTGTGTTAAATGTCCAAAAACCCACCTTGCCAAGGAGAGACATAATATGTCCAGCACGAACTATTGGCTAAGGATGTTGATATATTAACAACTATTTTTTAGGGAATTAACGCGATCACTTATTAAAAGGTATCACATACCTCTGATTTGCCTGAAGTTTCGACCAGGTTGCACTGGTCGTGGTCACAGGCTGACTCTAAGGATGTTGATGATAATGATGATATGATTATTTTCTACCGGTAATATAATCTACGAGGTGTTTGGTGATTAATATGTGTAGGTATATTATTGTTTTTTATAAAATAAAATGACTTTTTATTACATTAATATTCATTTTTATTTAATACAAAATTTAAAAATTCTAACAAATGTGGGTTTTGTATAAAATTAATACATTAATATTTATTTTTATTAAATACAAAATTCAATTTTTTATTTATTAAAAATCGCGACGTTTTGCCTCTTCACGGTGAAACATCGCCGGGCCAAAAATCAGGTTTAGCCGCGCCTACAGATGTTTCACATAAAAAATTACAATACACAATAGTCTGGTGGCGAAACATCGCCACGGCAATTCTCGCCACGCCAAAAATCAGGTTTACCCCTCGCCTATAGATGTTTCACATCAATAATATCAAAGCTTATAACCATTATTCTAAATAATTAAGTTTTGACTTGGTTTAATATATAAAGTTTTAATTACTTAATCTCTTGAAGGTTACATCTCTCCGTACAAATTAGCGAACGTGTCCGTGTTCTTAACTACAATAACGTAGCCAACACTTTATACCAAGTCATCCTTATTTCATTATGTCGCAAGTTAAACAAAGGGACGTTCATATAACACGGAGCTTTCAAACAAGTGCACGTAAAGTTAAATCTTTCCAATGCTTAAACATTTTGAAACATTTTCAATCTATTAATCAGTTCAAACAAACTTCGATGAAGGTCCTTTGATGCAAATAAAATTGACTATAACGCTTTCAAGTCCCCGACCGGTGGCCATTGTAGTCGAATCAATTAACTTTCTCGAACTGTTTGACAGTTGTTCTTCTCATTTCCGCGTCAGTACATTCGGACCGTAAAGTTGGAAAATATCCACCATAAATTGTCTATCTCTTTTGTTATTCTAAGCATTCAGTAACGTTTACGCGGTTCACAATTTTCATTTCAAACAATAAATGGCTTGACGGAATTGCAAAGCATCTGTTTCCATTTTCATTTGAATATTTTTCCCTTAGATTATGATTTTTCCTTATCAAATTCGAATTGAAATTCATTGACCTGAATTAAATTGTTCGTTTTGGTAATATTCTCTCGTGATATCATTTATGCTGTTGGGTGAAACAAAAAACTGAAATTACATTTATGAAATTATTGACTATCAAAATATGGTCATATTTCAAATATAAGTTTTAAAATGTCGATATTGCTTAAACTTCGTAGTGAGTTTTTCCAACACATAATTGTTGTTTCATTCATGCTTCTATCTATACTCTATACAAATAAATAAAATTGGAGTGTCTGTTTGTAATATTAAAATAACAGCTTTTTAATCAATTCATATGTATGTATACACGATATACATACGAAAAATGTAGTTAAAAAATTTTTTGTCTGTCTGTCTGTCTGTCTGTCTGTCTGTTTGTTTCGGGTAATCTCTGAAACGGCTGGACGGATTTTGACGGGACTTTCACTGGCAGGTAGCTGATGATCCAGGGAGTAACTTAGGCTACTTTTTTTAGACTAACTTTGTCCCGCGGCGTTACTCGCGGTACAACAATAACCGCGGGTAACACCGCGGGGTTCAGCTAGTACTAATATATAATTTGAATCTGTCTGTCTGTTACGCTTTCATGGCTAAATCGCTGCACCGAAGTTAATTAAATTTAACAAGGAGATACTTTAATTTTAATTTAATGTATAAACATTTTTAACAAAAAAAAAAAATACTACTGTTTTTCTCTAAGTCTTGATGTAATCATCATCAACAACCTATCGCAATTTACTGCTAGACTTAGCAATATGTAATATAGCGTTCTATTACTGTTCATGCCGTATGTTTTTGTGTGTATTGTTGACGCATACAATTTCAGAATTTGTGTCCTTCGCCATCGAGTTGATTTGAACTACACCTTTTAGGCATATACGACTAGCAGGGCTTGAAGATTTTTAGTTAGATAATATTTAGTTTTCATTTGTCAATATAACGTTTATTAATATAACGTTAACTCTATTGATGCATAATAAGTAGTCAAGAAGATAAGGAATACTTCAAATGTCTAATAGATTTTATCACACGGCATTAACAAACATTAACACCCAACTAACTAAACTAACCACTCTGTGACGCGAATAATCATAATGAACTAAATTTGTTTTCATCACATCAATCCAAATAGTTATAGCTTGTTATTTGATTGTAGAGAACTTCACTAATGAATGAACTTCAATAACGTTGTGAATCACTGTTATGAATACACCATTTACAATAAGAAACTGAATTTAAAACTAAAACCGACGTATCTTAAATTTTTATCGATTAGGACAAAGAGGAGATTAGATTAGATAGAGCATCGATGTGCTAACTTGTCTATTCAGTAACTAATGAAATTATGAGGCGAACTCTTATACTATTGTGTTTCTATACAAGAAGGCTGTGAGTACATACATACACAGTAATGAGGCTCCCCTTTTGATACTTAAGAATACGTAGATTTTAAATTGCTATGTACATGTAAGTCCATACACCATTCGGTACAAGAAAGAGAAGAAGGTCGTAAGTACAGACAAAGTATTGAGGTTTCTCTTTTGACTTTGAAACTCCACTTAGGAATACGTAGTTTAAATTGTTATGTAGGTAGTTAGGAATACGTACCAGTGCACCATACGGTACAAGAACTCTTAGTAATGAAAGTAATTTACAAAAGTCTTTCTAAAATGTAAATACAAAGCTGAAAGTCCCTTCTCTCAAACTATTGTCTTCTGTTGACAGTAAAAAGCAATAGTGGCAGATGACCCTTGACCTAGATTGACCTCTCAACGAGAGAGTCTTGAGATGTTCGCAAAAGAACTTCGACATTAGTTACTAACACATTGAATCTTTTTTCGTACATATGTATATGTATATATTCTATATAGCTTGCGGTTCCGCTCGTGTATGTGTCGGTTATGGCCAAAATGACTCTCCTCTACCCGATGGAAAGCATAAGCAGAATCTAAGAGTGGATGACATCATACTCATTGTGAATGCAATAATACAGCATGGTGACCCATACCATGGCGGCCTAGTGATGCTTTTGCATTATTGGGCCTCCGGTCTCACACTCACCAACGAAACACGACAGCACGAATGCTGTCATTTTACGTTGATCTTCCGCGAGGGTAGTACCGCCCCGGTCGAGCCGGCCCTACTGTGCAGAAATCAGCGTGGCTCTACTACCCATAAAACTTTTACCTAACTTTTTTATTTGTCAACTGATTGAAATAAAATAAAAACTAAATATAAAGTGAAGCTTACTATAATAAATAAATTGTAAATAAAAATAAATTTACGTATTAACTGCCTCGGTGGCGCAGTGGTAGCGTACGCGACTGCTGTTCTTGAGGTCTCGGGTTCGATTCCCGGGTCGGATCAAATGTTTGTGTGATCTGCAAATATTTGTTTCGGAGTTTGGGTGTTTTCTATGTATCATATGTATGTATTTACAAAAAAAAAAGTATATATGTATTTGTATCAGTTGTCTATTACCCATAATACAAGCTCTGCTTAGTTTGGGACTAGATGGCGTTGTGTGTTAGATGTCCGAAAATTTCCGACATAATATTTAAGAGAAAACCGCTACCAAATCGGTTAAGCCACTTCTGAGATAAGCGTGCACACACATACAGACAGACAAAAATTCTGAAAACTTTTGTAACTTCTATTACTATAATTCATTGTTTGTTTGAATTTCTTTGATGTACTTTATGTATATATACAAGTTATAAGGGTTCTTCGTAAGAGAAAGTAAAAAATTGAGTCAATAATTATGCAATATCTAGTTTATGTAATATGCCGCCCACGTTGAAAGCGTTTTTTTTTTGCAATCGTTAAGGCCTAAATTCTCGTGTGTCATTGACTAATCTTAGAAAAAGTAATCTTAGATAAAGTATTAGCCAATGACACACGAGAATTTAGGCGTTAACGATTGCAGAACAAAAAGCGCTTACAACTTGGCTAGAGGGGAGCTGGACTTGCTATATCGACTTCATGGTTAACACCAGTAATCTTAGAATCTCTTAGAGTAAAAAGCATAAGTGTATTTATGGAAACAATACTTATTTATTTATTCTTTTTGTCAATAGCAGATTCAACTGTTTTTTCGCTGATTGTGTTGCAGGGAACAAAAGCCCAGTTTTAGTTATTTGTGTTATTTTAAACGCAATTTTCTATTGTTTTGCTCATTCCGAGTTAGTTGTAACCCGAGCGGAAGAAGTTAATTGGGCCCAAAGTTGCTAACCAACTCTCACTGAATGTTGTGTATAACTATATTAATTACAGCTTTATTGCGGTAATATCATGCCTCGGTTTCACCATTAGAGGGAACCAGAAACTTCTACATTATCATTTGGAAGATATTAATCACATTCTGCTACTTTTGACAGAAACAATATAAGTTATAGACGATTCATGCTTATTCTCTATGCATGAATACTCACATACATATCGCTGGAAAGAAGGCACGAATGCGCAGGAAACAATATGCAAGCCGCGAGTTTTAATATTTTATTGGCCTGCGAGATATGTAGAATATTGTTGGAATATGACAGGAAATTGAAATACTTTATATTAGGTACGAGGGATAGTGAAATAGCTTATTGCAAATATAAAGTTATAAATTGTATATTCAGTGCTAAGGATAAACTTAGTACATACATAAGAGCTGAGTAAGCGTGTCCTTTGTTCATGAAAGGCTACTGACGCAATATAACAATCCGCCTGTAAGTCTCTTTCGAAAGGGTCATTCTGAATAATATATTACATTCGGATTTTGAGCCTTTTATTATTCGAAGGGCACTTCACAAACTCTGACAGATCTAAAATAGCGCTTTCTAGGCAACTTTGCTTAGAGATTTCGAAATTATTTAAGAGAATATTAAAATAAAATTAATAAGGTAGAACTAAATAAAACTAAAGTATTTATTTTAATCTCTACATTTGTGAGACCCTACTTGACGGTACTTGGGGTATCTTGTTTTAATAAGTTAGTAAAAATATTGTACCTTAAAATAATATTTAGATGTAATAACTTAGAATAGTAGCATTACTAAAAGAAGGAAAACTAGAAACAAACTCTATATTAACCAGCTCGGTCGACGTCAGGTAAAAACCCGCTTTCTAAGGAGAGGCTCATATCCATCAGGGATTGTAAGCCGTAGCCGCATGAAGTCGTATTTTAACAGTCATAGTTGTCAAAGAACATAAATAGTCGACGCAGTCTTCAAAAACTTAATCTTTATCGAATTTTATACCGAATTATACAATAAGAACTGAGAAATGGCGATTGGTAATCAGATTGCCATCGGGAACCCATCTTAATGAATGCTATATCAGCTTAGCAATGAATGCTAAGCCGATATTTTTTTAATCTGCCTTAGACTAAGAAAAGCCTAAACCGAATCCATTGACCTCGACTGAATTGTGTTCAGACAGTGACCAAAAATCCATTACTCCGACTAGAATTCTGAATGGAATAAATGGTATCTAGATACCTCTAATGTGGTAATTTTAGGTTTTACGAACCATTTTTTTGTCTTTATTTTCTGTTGGTCTTTATATACGTGAAGCAAAAACTTTGTACCCCTTTTTACTTAAATTATGCGAACGGAGAAGTAAGACATTTTTAACAGTTAAAGTTTAAGAAGTGCAGAAAGATAGAAAAGTAAAAAAATATATTAAATTAATTATGGTCGAATTTTGATCATTAGGCAATTACTACTTTTCTTAAATTAGCATATATCATAGTACTGTATTAACTGTAACATTATTTAAAAGACCCGAGAGATTCTACTTTGAAAGACAAACAAGGTCATCTAGGCTTTACAGGGATTTCCTTTGTAGGTTATACGTTGCTCCAAAGCAAGACCCCTGTAATGAAACAGTGGATTTTTTGTCGAGTTTAACATAACTACTTGATCGTAACCCTAAAATTCTACGGGCTAACAAAAACATCAAGGAATATTCTAATGATTTCTCTATACTCATATACAAAGTTTACCTCAAGAGCGTGCTTTTATAGAATTAGTTTTATTATTTTTAGTAACATGTTGAATATTGTTATAGAACCCTTGCGACGACATACGCCACCGCCGCATCTGGTCCAAAAGCAAATGGTGTAGCACCCTTCCCCGAGTACTAGTAATCGGACCTCAGAAGACTGGTAGTACAGCCCTCTATACATTTTTGGCTATGCACCCATCTCTCGTGCCAAACTTGCCCAGCCCTGCCACTTACGAGGAGTTACAGTTCTTCAACAACAACAACTATCTAAAAGGATTAGACTGGTAAGTAAACAGTTTGATTGTTATATTTGTTTTTAGTGATTTATATCTACCTATTCACATTGAAAAATACTTTACAATTGTCATATAAAACAAGTTTCCCCGACAGACATTGTTCTGTGGCCATTGTCCACAGACGTTTTAATTTACTTTATGGTTTGTATGGAAAAAGATGTGTTATTTTTTTTTCCTTGTAATTTTTACGTTGTTTCTCGCCCAAAGAAACACTAACTAAAATTATCCGAATTCGTCGACTGTACTCGAGTTTTGAGCTTAGCAACACATTTGGTGTTTTTTTATTTAGGTATATAGATTACATGATGTGTATAATCAAGAAATCTCACTGATTTCGCCTAGCTACTAATAACGAGAGTATAGACATGTTTTCCTTTCACTGATGCTAGGTTTTAAAATAGTAACAACCGAGCTTTTTGTACTGACGCCGGTTGTACTGAGCCACACAAATAAATATCCAGTGTATTCGTGAAATTCTCTGTCAATTCCGAGGTGACAAAGCAACTCGGTATATTTAAGTCAAAACGAGATAGAATAAATTACATTTAAAGTATCGTGTTCTATTGTAGACTCAAATTACAGAAACAATTTAATTTGAAGAGTACGTTATACCATATCTGCGTAAATTTAAATAAATTACCCGCGACGAATTTCACTTTTTCCCGCCATTTGCATGGCAAAAAAGGTTGACTTCCAGGAAAAAGTAAATTTAAAACATAAGATGTGTATCTGTGAGCGGGTTAATTATCCCATTTGCGTTATTATTTCTACGTGTTTTTAATAAAAATAAAAGCTCACTCACACATATTTTGGAAGCCGCGTACTGTCTTTACACCCGAAATATCAGCAGTGATGTAATAGCCATGTTTGACTTCAGTTATAGTTGTAAACTTAACATTGGTAAAAAAACATTGGTTACGTATTCTTAGACAAAAAAATAATAATAATTGTACTTGTTATATCTATCTAATAACTTTAAACGAGCAATTCTTGAATATATATAATCTTAATCTCAGAAACGTTACCAACTTTTTTAATGAAATTTAGCTCTGATAGAACTAGGATTTATTTTTAGAAAATTTACCAAAAAAAAAATAGTGGGCGTAGCTCGGTCACACATGTGCTATTGTATATATAAGAAACTTTTGGTAGTATTTTTGCCACGCTTTAGCACACATTGGTACAGAAGGATGTACCAAGACATATAAACAAAATTAGAAGCACTTTTTGTGATAAAATTAAACGATTATGAAACCACACGATGGCGGCGAAATTAGTGGTAAAATTAGGTATAACCGTTTAATATTCAATCACGCTATTATTGTACCTCATAAATCAGCTTATAACAGGCACACAAGCGTATTACCTTTCTCGTTCGATTTGCCGTCAAAGATCGCACTAACAAAATGAAACGTTAAAATTATTTATGTGAATTTGATTTTATTCAACATTCTACACTTATTACTTATTTATACAGAAACAATAAATGCTTTAAATTGTTCAGATCACATATATTTACCTATACATAACGTTATATAAAACTTGACATGACAGTTTTTCGATATTTAATCATCAAATAAATCAAATTAAACTGTCCGTTTGTAATTTCAAATTAACACTATATGCATATGGAAGTATTATGTGGTACGTATATCTAATAAACAATTAAAAATAAATGTTTGTCTATCTGGTTCGGCTAATCACTCGAACGACTGAATCGATTATGACGAAACTTTCACTAACAGATGATAGCTTATATTATAAGGAACTTAGACTAGGTACTTCTATTACTAAGGCTACTTATATTTTAGGAACAAGTAAAATTTTAACAAAAATAAAACCGACTTCAAGGTATGACTCGATTTCTCTTGAATGCCATCATCAGATCTTAGTGTCCTTATCATGGTACCACCGTTGGGATATCTTTCCATTAAAAGAAGAATCATCAAAATCGGTTCATAAACGACGAAGTTATCCACGAACATACATAAAAAAAATATATATGATCGAATTGAGGAACCTCCTCTTTTTTACGCGGAAACAAAATTAAGCCAACAAAACTCGTGGGAATACCGTGGGGTACAGTTAGTAATAAGTAATAACAAAAGGAAATCCTGTATAATACTTGATGGTTAGTTTTATTTAACATAAACTTATTGAAATAAATTAAATTAAAAATCTTTTTAAAAACAAGCTTTTATTGGAATGCCCTAAAAAGCATAAAAGAAAACAAAGTATTCGTCGAGGTAATTAAAACAAGTCCAAACTCGATGGTGTTGCTACGTTTTTTAAAGAGTTCCTATCATCATATCAGTTCCATGTCATCAAAATATTGCATTGTTACGATGTATACATACATATGCTTGCAAAATTTCAGCAAAATCGGTTGAAAATATCTGCTTAAAAATTGAGTTGCAAGATTCCACCCCAACATACGTTACAAGTACATAGTAATAAAAAACTTTTAAAAATGAAAGTTTCAATTTAACTGCACGTTTGGCCCAGTCGTTTAAACGGTTGCCACGCCGTTCCCTACTTCGCCAAGTGGGTTCAAATCCCATGAGACAACACTGTGTGATCCACAAATTGTTTTTTTGAGTCTGGGTGTTCTTTGTGTCCGCCTCTGTATGTTTTTAAAGTCCTCCGGGACACAGGAATTATTCATAGTGCAGGAGATGTCTTTACAAAAAAAAGCAAGCAGCAGCAAAATCCATTTACCCTTTCCTTTTTATTCAAAATGCGATAAACAATCACTCGGTAACTATATTAATTAGCTCACAACATACGAGGTGGCAAAGCAAACACACGGAAGCTAAAAAACCTTAAATTACGCCCGGCGCCCAAAAATACGTCCGTACATGAGATTACATATTTTTCTATCGTTTTCTAGCAAATTCTATATCCCACTCACTTGGCATTCAACTGTCAATATGACAAATCCTAGTGTTGCCATTACAGAGCATACAATTTTACTCATAAATACCAAATAGGCGTTTTGGTATCGAACAAACCTATTAAACACTTTAACTTCATACAACATTCATTGAACCTAAAAAATAAAGACTAGCATAGCAGTTTTTGCAAATATCATTAGACGAAATCTAGTATATACTTATATACTATAGGTTTAATTATATATTATAGGTTTAACAGTAGATAAAATTCTAATAAAATTTTATATACGCATTTGCAGTTAACATTTCCAGCTGGTTGAAACTTTGTTAACGTACGTTCGTTAGTAGTTTATGCCCTTAAAAGCTGTACTCGAGATTGAAAAGCCGAAAGTACCCAACAAGCTACAACAGCATATTGCAAATACCGGAGAACTAGCTGTGATTCAATTGGTTTCTACTCTACCATGTTATTTTATCGTTTGTATTTCCGTGATTTTTAGTCACTCAAGTAACTTCAATTTTCTCATTGGGTTTAAATTTAGGATAAAAAAATACAAGTTACTATATAAACATCAACTATTGTAATTAAATGGGTATACCCATATATTGGACATCATATCCCGTGCATTTGGGATATTAGGCATAATGTAGTCTAATATGTGCATCCCGTGCATTTGAGATTACAGATTACAAAAAAAGAACTAAAACTAAAAGTCTTCTCTAAGTCTATACGTATTGTTTATACTGTAGTATAACTATTGGTCAGGCTGACAGAGCTAAGAAACTTCCTCATGGTACACTGAGCATGATCATTGTAGTAATTTTTAAAATGTTGAATACCTTAGATTCGCTTTAAAACGAACTCGGATAAAATTGTCGTCCACAGACAGCATTAATGCTTTTAGCGGATGCTTTTAATGTGAATGTAATGGTAGGGTTGTTGATGAATGGTAACGTTTTCTTTGTAATGTTTAAGATTTCTGTAGACACTTTGTTTTAACTCTTTTAGGATAAATGCGAACAGTAAACGCACTTCTTTTACACTTTTTATTTCTTTGTGAACATTTAAAAGATAAAAAAATCTCCTTTCTTCTTACAAGCATTAAAAATTAAAATTACGACTACGCGACTTAAAATCCTAGAAGTTATTTTTTTCAATTCAGCAACTATTTGAATTATTAAAAACTAAGATTCAAAAAGAATACGTTATGTAATAGTACACTTCTAAGTACCGCCGATTGCCTAAGTAGTATCTTATAATAGAGTTGTAATCTGGTCAAGCCAAGGTTTTTTCACAATTCAGATTTAATTTTAAAGTACGAACCGTTATCAAATTAATTACTTTTGTTAAAATAACCGTACTATTGCCGATGTTTTATAACGATTCACCAAATATTCGATGAACGATTGGTGTTCATAAAATTCGTTGACAATGTGAAAGTTCCTTCTCAATACGGCGTCCTTCCAGTTATACATTTGATAATGCTTTTGTCGTTACGGGTACTGTCTATCGAATTTCGAAATCATACGTATTATATATATTTTACGTCACAAAAGCGAATAAAAAATGAAAATACCACGACTTGGAAATTCCTAACACCTGCAACACAGATCCTCAAAGTTCATGCATGTTAAGTTAAATCTCATGTATTGCAAATGTATTAAGATCGGCTAGTTCTCAACCATACTGCTCGCGTAGGCCACCTTGTTTAGTACACGAGGTCTGTTAACAGACGTACTTTATATCCTCTGACTGATACTATTCAGTTCATAGCCTACATACCAGAGATTAAATACCAATCCACCTTGTCTACAGAGTTAAACTACTATAGAATTTAGCCTGTTTATTGTCGGTTTTGTTCTACTGTTAAAACTTATTAGAATGATTAATAGTCAATTCAGTTCGTATTTATTAAAATCATTTTTAGATAAGTCAAAGACTAACAAGAAACAAATTAAAAACACATTAACCCGACTACGTAAAACTTTTAATAAAATGTATATAGCCGGTGTACTAGGATTATAATTACGAGTATATTGACACTTCATTCATTAAAATAGGTTCAGTAGTGTAGACACTACGGTGGAACATACATAATACGTTTTCACTTCTGCGTAATCAGGTAAAAAAAAGTTTAGATCTGCATTTTATTAGCATTAAATAAGTAATGGTAAACAATTTGCGTTCAAAACTCTATAAGTATATCCACTTGTTAACCAGGTCTTATACATCATGATCATGATTAATTTAAAAATATAACCAGTGACTTTATTTCTTAGTAGAACTGAATTTTCCATTTTATATCCCATAGCCCAAAGTGTACGACATGTAAACGACTCAACCTGTACTAAAATAGTGAAATACTACGAATACTGATATGAATTATTTGCTTTGTTCATTAGGTACCTGAACTTCTTCCCACCGAACTTGACCAACAGTTCTCAAATGACGTTTGAAAAGTCGGCTACTTACTTCGACGGAGATCTGGTGCCAAGAAGGGCGCACGCTCTAGTGCCCAATGCTAAGATTATTGCTATACTTATATCACCATCTAAAAGGTAAGAAAATATACTAATTGTTAAATTGTTTTTTTATATAATTAATGTTTTATTCTTAACTGTGTTCTACTAGCTTTCACCGGCGATTCCGCCTGCGTTCATGACAGTTTTCGCGGTAAAAAGTAGCCTATGCGATTCCTCAAAAGTCTAAGTATCTCCATACCAAATTTCATTGAAACTGGTGCAGCGGTTTAGCCGTGAAAGCGTAATACACAGACAGCCAGAGTTACTTCCGAATTTAAACCCACCTATCAAACCCGCACAGTTTTCAATATTGATAGTATACAGACAACAGTATTTTGAATATGATTATATTTAAAATACTGTAATATTTGTTTAAACAAATGAATAAAAACCCTACCCGCCAAGATAACTTGTAATTTGTACCCAGTAGAAAGGATACTATATTTAGTTATGTAATCAACTAGATTTATGACTCTAATTTTGCCTAAATAATTTCGCTACTATATTTTGCCTTAATTCCATTACGGAAGATTCCCAGTTATATGAATTGTGGACTTAGGGTTTTGGGTTAAAAGATTACTAGGACTACTCAGATCAAATAAAACAATTATTATCTACCTATTTTTATTTGATCTGAGTAGGACTACTAAGTATTTTGCTACTCAACAAATATCGTCAATGACCTATAATTGTATTATCCACTGCTGGACATAGAGGCCTCTTCTTCGAAAAGTGGTTTTAGGCGTTCGACCAGCCATCCAGATAGATTGATTTGTTTCAAGTTTTCCTTCTCGTAACGCAATGATTTGTTCTAAGTAATTTGCTACCTCAGTCACCACCCCTATATATACCATGGGTGTCGGAGTGTCACCACACTTGGTATTCTTTAATCCGTCAACAGATGGAGCTTTAGAGAGGATATTTTAGGCCACTATACCACACTGTCCAATATGAATACAGTGTGCCTCAGCACTCCTATTCACTATATAGGTGTCGTAAAAGTCGACTAAGTGGCAAACTGTAGTTTGTTATTATAGTGGTCTAAAATATCCTCTTTAAAGCTCTATTTGTTGACGGATTAAAGAATACCGAGTGTGGTGACACCCCGACACCCATGGAATACATAGGGGTCACCACCCGTATACATTCCATGTGTGTCCCGGGTGTCGTAAGAGGGAACTGTAGGACAACAGTACAGCAAAGAGAAGGAAAACTTGAAAACAAATCCTATTCCAACATAAAAGTATACTTCGTAAAATAAAATTTGCTCGGTACTGTAACGGACGCTTCTTAAAGCCCATTACATAGCTTTAATAGCTTATAATATTCTAAAAGGCATTAACAGCCCTAAGATTGCTATCGTAAATCAACAAAATATATTCTAATTCTCGTAATTATTTTTAGTGTCCCGGTTACTGTACTCATTTCTATCGCTGTTATTTATAAGATAATAAAGAGCTAATTGAGTACTTTTGTACTTTTATCGGATACACTACGGCTATGACTACGTTATCTTGACAATTTTGCACTTATAGAAATTATATCGTTGTAACAATTATTTTTACCGGAATTAACGCGATAACTTATTAAAAGATATTACATACCTCGGATTTGCCTGACGTTTCGACCAGGTTGCACTGGCCGTTAGTATATTATGGAACGCGAAAGTTTAAAAGTCAGTGTTACTTATTCGTTTATTTGAATTCGAACAAGAAAAAGTTAATAAAAGTAAAATCTGCCTACGTAAAAACTTTCGATATAATTTATATATTCTATGTCATCCGGGTCTTTGTTACGAATCTAGAGAAACCTTATTCATTAAAATCGGTTCAGTAGTTCAGGCGCTACGGTGGAACATAGGTACATAGACTTCTGAAACTATTACCGTTCCTTTCGGTTTCGCCGTAGTCGAGTAAAAATACGTTGGGCTTTATTTACACAATTTTCAATCGTAAAGACCTTTTAAAAATCAACCAATTTTTATAAGAATCATCCTGATCTGTTCATCGAAAGCTAGCTAGCTAGCTCTAATTGTAATTAAAAGATAAAGAAAACAAAATGTCACCTAAACCAACCGGCGTTGTGTACAATTTATATGCAAATTAAAATCTGAATTATTATCACGGAGGTTTTCCTGAAAGTATTTAGGAATAAATTTGCCTTACCTTGTATTTTGTTTTCGCCAACTGTGGACTTAATCCTTTATTTTCCTGGGTCACCTTTTTAGGGTACCGTAGCAAAATGGCAAGAAATGGAACCTTTATGGATTCGTCATGTCTGTCTGTCTCTCTGTCCGTCCGTCCGTATGTCACAGCCACTATTTTCCGAAAATATAAGAACTATAATGTTGAAACTTGATAAGTAGATGTATTCTGTGTACCGCATTAAGATTTTCACACAAAAATAGAAAAAAAAGCAATAAATTTTGAGGGTTCCCCATACTTAGTAGTGAAACTATTTTTTTTTCATCAAACCCATATGTGTGACATATAGTTTCCATTACATTTTTTTTCTAAACCGAATAGTTTGCGCGAGAGACTTCAAAAGTGGTAAAATGTGTGCGGGAGGAGGGGGGGGGGGCACTTAGCACCCCTTGTAACTTCTAAAATAAGAGAAAGATAAAACTATAAAAAATATATGATGTACGTTACCATGCAAACTTCCACTGAAAATTGGTTTGAACGAGATCTAGTAAGTAGTTTTCTTTAATACGTCGTAAATGGTAAACCTGAATTTACCTTTCATTCAATCAACTCGGATATAAAAAAAATATTATGTTACTTGCTGCTACGGACCCTTCCTGGACCAGTCCGACTTGCACTTGGCCGCTTTTTATACACATAAGCTAATATAGGTAAAATCTATCTTCAAATCCAAGAGATTGTTGCCATTAGTTTGGCATTTGATAACTAATGTAATCTGAAACTTTTAAATGTCAAACATTGCACAAGTATCTAAGTCTTCTACTAAGCTGAATGTTACTATCGACCAACGGCGTAAATAAGCCGGTCAAAGCTTAGTGAAAAGTATTTTGACGTGACAACGTCTTATAAATTGGTTTGCCGGGTGACACTTCAAGAAACTGCGTTACGCTCCGCTCACGTTATGCGCTCACAATGAGAGCGAGTGAGAGGCACGCGTCCCTTCCACTCGGGCATGGTTAGCCCGCCTAAGAGCGAGAGAGACAGACATAAAAAGTGAAAGGCACGCGTCCACTTTACCACTCAAAGTCGTTGTCACGTAAAACTTTCGCCCGTATACCGACTTTACAGGCAACCAATTTTTTTTTTACAGAAATTTATCAATTATGTTATTTAGTAGTCGCTTTCATGAATGTATTACATATTATTCTAAACAAAAATACAGGTGTTGGGGTCAAATACAATTTGATAAATGGCTTTGATTTAATCATAGGTATAGTAAGTTACAGTTTAGAGCTATTAATAACCAGTATTTAATGTTCTCTATTACTGGTTAAGAAAGGCGTTAGTGGTAAAAAAGACGATTAGACACGAAACCAGAAGTTTGAATTAAAAAGTCGTTTAGTAATAAAAATTGCTGATGTATTTCTGTTGACGCTATAATAACAAAAAGTGAAAAATAGAATTAAATAAATATTTAAGGGGGCTCCCATACAACGAATGTGTTTTTTTGCCGTTTTTATAGATAATGGTACGGAACCCTTTCTGCGCGAGTCCCACTCGCACTTGGCGGGTTGTTTTTAACCGACTTCAAAATAGGAGGAGGTTATCAATTTGACCTTATAAATATTTTTTATGTGTGTTCGCGGATAACTTCGTCGTCGTACTGATTTTGATGATTATTTTTTTAATGGAAAGGCGATATCCCAACGGTGGTACCATGATAAAGACACTAAGATCTGATGATGGCATCCAAGAGAAATCGCTCGATTTGGTCGTTCTTAAAGTCGGTTATTTATTTTGTTAAAATTTTACTTGTATTATACCTTTTAAATACGCATACACATATGATTAACATTCCTAAAGATAACAGAATCAAACAAACTGAGTGACGTGACCTTTTTTGACTATGTAATCTCATAACTTGATAAACCTACATTACCAAAACTTCATGGAACGCTTACCAATCACTCACTGAGTACACTTTTTCAGACCTTATTTAATTATCTATACATCTATACAAATAAATAAAATTGGAGTGTCTGTTTGTAATATTAAAATAACCGCTTTTTACTAAATGCATATGTATGTATACACGGTACATATACCAAAAATGTAGTAAAATTTTTTTTTGTCTGTCTGTCTGTTTGTTCCGGGTAATCTCTGGAACGGCTGGACGGATTTCGACGTGACTTTCACTGGCAGGTAGCTGATGATCCGGGGAGTAACTTAACTACTTTTTTTAGACTAACTTTGTCCCGCGGCGTTACTCGCGGTACAACAATAGCTGCGGGTAAGACCGCGGGGTTCAGCTAGTGAATAAGTAAAACTTGCTAAAATCCTACAATAGTGCCTTTACTGAACTTCTTAATCTTAACTTCTTTTACTTTAACCTTTTAGTGACACTCGGTTGGATGCTTTTTTCCCTGTTGTCACTTATCAGCAGAGATCGGAATTGGGTGTGTGAAAATACCTAAAGTTTGCAGCGGGACATAATATGGAGCTGTTACTACCACTTAAGTTAAACCGGTTTTGGATTTTACCGGTTTAGTTTCGTTTTTTTTTGTTTTACATGTTCCTTACCTTTGAAACACCGAACTATAAACATTTACAAGCTGCAATTTAGTAGTATGTAAATAGCCAGTTAATTAGATTTAAAAAATTGCTCTAAAACAATTGTGTATCATATTTATCGTTTGTCCGAATTTTCGTAACAGTTTTACTTAGATTCGTTCAAGTAAGAACAAAGAACCCAAAACCGGTTTAACTTAAGTGGTTGTAACAGCTCCATATTATGTCCCGCTGCAAACTTTAGGTATTTTCACACACCCAATTCCGATCTCTGCTTATCAGATACGTAATATGGATAAAGTTATTTTTAAATTCAATTTCCAATTGTCTTTCTTTACCTACATAACTTCTGAAGATCTTAGAATTTTGGACTTTATTGAAAATCTTAAATCCAGAACATTCCAAATCTGTTTGTAACATTAAAATAATAGCTTTTTAAACAATGCATATGTATGTATACACGATACATATACCAAAAACGTAGTTAAAAAAATTTTAGTCTGTCTGTCTGTGTGTTTGGTCCGGGTAATCTCTGGAACGGCTCTACGGATTTTGACGGGACTTTCACTGACAGGTAGCTGATGATCCAGGGAGTAATTTAGGCTACTTTTTTTAGACTAACTTTGTCCCACGGCGTTACTCGCGGTACAACAATAACCGCGGGGTTCAGCTAGTCAAAAATATAAATGTGGTAATGAAGTGAAAACAATGAAAAGAGATTTACGTGATGTAATAATTACAGTAACTGAATTAATCCGTTTTTATGTTGAGTAACTGAATTAATCAGTTTTTATATTGAATGGACATTTTTAATCTCTCTTCCCCGAAATAATACTTTTTTACGCTTTTATAAACTCCAGTCGAAAAACATTTTCAACGTAATATTATTTTTAAAATCAGTGAGTGATATATAATACAGCGTGTTCGAAAAATATTTTCATCAAAATATTTTTTTATAAGTCGTTAGTCGTTAAGTAAGTAAACAAGATACACGCGTGTTCTGAATATTTAATCTTATTGATTACAAATATGTATTATTGGCATGCAAACCACCAATAATGAAGGGATTTAATAATAAAAGATATTTCTGAAAAGTAGTTGTCATACCTACGCATTGTAATAGATATTTAACTTCTGAAGCATGTAAATCTTTTAGTGTATATACATATAATAAAGCATATTATAATATCATTGAACTTTAGTTTTGACAATAAAAAAAGTAAAACTAAAACCCAACTACGACAAAAAACGACGCTGAAAAAGTATGAAACAAGATTTTCAGGAACCTGGATTAAACAACATTACTGAATAAACATACATAGTCCACAATTATCAGTGTACAGAGATGTGTATCTTGTATTTAAGTTTGAAAAGCCGTAGTAACACGTTACATAGAAACGTACCATAACACTTTAACAACGCGCGACTACGACTTTGGTTATGGTTGTGGTTGTAAAAAAAGTAGCCTAAGTTACCCCTGATATCATCAGTTACCTATCAGTGAAAGTTCCGTCAAAATCTATCTTGCCGTTCCAGAGATTAGCCGGAACAAACAGACAGACGAAAATTTTAAAAAATATCTCTTGTGTACCGTGTATACATACAAATGCATTAAAACTAAATGCAGGGTTACACAAAAGTTTAACTTAGTAATATGGGAGTTCGTGCTAGAAATACGTTATGTTATAACTTTGGTTATTGCCAGGGCGTACTCTTGGTACCAACACATTCGGTCGCACGGTGACGTCATCGCAAATAACTACACTTTCTACACCGTCATCACGGCGAATGACTCCGCGCCGAAACCCCTCCGGGATCTCAGGTAAGCTTTTACGTTAAAATATTTTTTTATACTGTGCTATGTATTTCATCATTTTGGCAACCGTATTTTCGCTCCTCCTTTATCATTAAATAGCAGTTATCTTCAGCCGACACTATCAACTAATTATCTTAAAACAACGACATCTTCATGTTTCCCTTTACACATGAAATATACAGTCTACTTACTTTCATAAGATATTTGATATATATCTACTATTTTTTAAATAAATAAAAGCAAATGTGTTTTACGCTTGCTCCCGTCCTCTCATATTGGTTCACAATTTTTCATAAGGTTCTCTCCCTTTGTACATTAATAACACATGTAATGCATTCACTGTACTATTGTTATTTTTTCCTTCCTACTCCTTTATATAAGCCGGTACTTTAAAATACGTTTTACTCAGGCCAATAAATTGGCCTATATATTCAATTATGCTTCTCGAAGACCCAACAGGAGCAACAGGCATGAAAACGATTTAGACAGCTGTAGTTAAGTATAATAAAACGTAATTTCATACTTCATCAAATATTCTGAATAAAACTATATGTTATGTTTGTGATGTTAATAAATTTAATTGAAAAAGAAATAAAAACACAAAAAGTCTAATCTGACATGAATTCTAAATGACCTTAACGTGAGTTGAAAAATAAGGTTTGCAGACGAGGTTTCGAATATAAAATTATATACAGTGCACTTGTAAGTATACGTGTAAAGGACCGCATAATACTGAACCTAAACCTGGTTAATTCTGCCCAATGTTATTCTGATTTTCAAAACATTAGTATATTTTCATAACTTTAGCAAAGATTCGTGTTGTTCACTAATACCAGAACGTATTCAAACATACAATCCATGAAACATTAAAGCCAGTTGTACTTAAAAACGTGCGCCTAAAAGATTATTGTGGGGCAGACAGGGCTTCATGAATTTATTATGAAACATCACGCGCATTTTCTCCTGTGGCTAATGTACTGAAGCAGGATTATTAATTGATATTCTGTGAATATTTCACTTTGCTTTGTTTTTCTTGCACTTCATTCGCAGATGTAAGACCTCATTGTTTAATTGTATGAGAATAGGAAATGAATACAAAGCTACACAGTGTTGAACTTCTGCTTTGATTTAATGGGACGTTAAAAATTTTGCACGCCGCGTCATGAGGATACAAAAACATGTAAAGTGTAAAGTAATTATCCCGTGTATTAAGACGTAATCTAAGTATGTAAGTGGCTTAATGTTTCGTAGTTAACTAAATTTGAACACCACAACAAGGAATAAATTAATAAACTTAGAACCAGACTTCAAATTTTTCTGATAAAATTAAATAGCCTATGTCATCCGGGCCATTATTACGAATCTATCTATTGACATTATTTATTAAAATTGGTTTAGTAGTATAGGAACTATGGTGGAACATACAAACATACATAGACTGCCAAAACTACTGCTACCTTTCCTTTTTTTGGCTTCGCCGTAGTTGAGTTAAAATAAAACTTTAGGTTTTTTCTGCAAAAATAATAAATTAAAAAAAATAATAAAGTTCTGTCCGTGTATTCATTTCTACTGGATTTATTTAACGTTCTATGAATATCTGTCATGTTTATTTTCATAAATGGGAAAACCTCACCGTTACTTTACCTGCTCTTAAGTCTCCTTTTTTTATTAAATCTATAGAGGAAATATTTACTTAGTTGTGTAGTTTGTATTATAGAGAGTACACAAACAAGTGAATGTTTCCTGTGTAGAAGTGCTATATAACGATTTAAAAAAAAACTAATATTTTGACAAAGCATTCCTCTTATACATGTGTAAACTTTTTCATTTCGAGAAGAGACTTGAAAAGCGTACGTGTTGGATGGTATTCACGAGGTCGTAAATTGTATCCTAATGTACTCTACCTTTCTTTCTCTCATTTAAATATAAATTGATTAAATTACCTGGAAAATTGCTTTCGGCAATAAAACTGTCCTTTTTACATATCATCTATATGTGTAAGCTATATTTCAATTGATGTACAGAAACGTTATTTAATTTTGTTTCTTTTCAATTACGTTTGATAATCTAACATAATGTAGATATGTAAATTCTGTATCTTGTCTATGACAGGAATCGTTGTCTGAATCCGGGCAAGTACAGTCATTATTTGGAGCGATGGCTGGCAGAGTACAGTAGTCACCAGCTGCACGTCATCGATGGATCCTTGCTACGTTCAGAACCAGCGGGCGTCATGAACACGCTGCAGAAGTTCCTTAAAATATCGCCACACATCGACTATAATAAACTGCTCAAGTAAGTTTTTGATTAAATTTTGTACCTATGTACCTAATTCCATTCCATTAAGGCAGTTACCTCCCAGCGATAAGACCATCCTTACATTTTCTTAGTTTTAGTTAACTTTGTGATTAATCTGGTGTATATTAAAGCGATGTGTTATTATAATCAAGCATGTTAAATCCACGTTTATATAGTTTCACTAGAGCAATTGCAGTTTAATAAATTACTGCGTTACGCTAATTGATTAAATGATTACCGAACTCTAGGTACCCCGAACTATAGTACAGGATACTATCTCAAATCTCAATGATCTTTATAAATAACTGAAATTCGTCGTTGCAGCGTAAAATTAAAATTAATTACTTAAAATGTGTGGTGTAGAAATCATTAACTATAGTGGACTTTCAGTGAACGTTGACTTGAATAAATTATTTAGAGATACGTACGCGACGAGACGCCGCGATTCGCCATTTGCGGCTGAGGTATGTCAGAAAAATTGTCAATAACTTTTTTTATTAAAGTTAATTGGCATTGTGTAAGTAAGCTGGCACTATGTTCTAAGTAAAGTGGAACTCTTGCGACTCTACTGATCACCGATTAGTGTCGATAATTATTTAGTAATGTAAGTTAAACACGAAGTTCCGTGGGATAGAGGTCCTTGTTTACGCGAATGAAACTCATTATCTACCTTCACTTAATAATATACAAATTGCCGTTACTGGTAGAATGATTTTAGTTAAAATATTTTATGAACAGACAGTTAAAAAATGTAACATTAAATTCGATAAAGATTTCGATACCTACTAACTAACATCAGCATGCCAGGAAAATAAAGCTAAACATTAGAATGTATACTCCTTGGGAAATGTAAGCGAACGCCAAGAGAGGCGACCTCTACAATTGCCGATAACTTAGCTACAATGGCCTCCTTAAACTGCACATAACTTTGAGAAGCAACTCGCAGCCCGCAATACGGCTGCATGATGCTTTATCTAACTAAAGCAGCTTGTGCAGTTCTAATATTTCCTTAACTGGACCACGACCTTAATTCAGAAATGTATTAACAATTTTATATGTATGTGATGTTCTATATCCACTTGACGTTATATTTCACTCGTCATATTAAAAGTAGTCAGAATCACCACAGTGAAGGGTCTTTCTATTCTCCGTATCGACATAATAGACTCTGAGTAATATATTTAGGTAAGTAGGTTGGTAGATTCATAATAACAGAGTAAAGCACGCTCTGTTGGCCCAGACATTTCAAGCAAAATGGATGATGAAATTATTGAAAGACTCCGGGAATAATAGACATGAGCTGTAGAAAGGGAATGTAATACGAGCTATAAAGGTAAATAATATATAGATGATGAATCGTTTGCCTATTATCCTGTAAATAATAATCTGATTTATACTGAACGTGGATAGAATAAAGACGTATTGTATCGATTTAGAAAAGACGTAAGAGACGTAGCAAAAATATTTGACTTCACATTTTTTGTTGCAGGTATGACCCGAAAAAGGGATTTTTCTGTCAAGCAGTTGGCAATGACAGAACTAAATGTCTGGGTAAATCGAAGGGTCGTATATACCCACCTATGGAGGAACGTTCCTCGAAGTTTTTGAAGCGTTATTACACGCCTCACAACACAGCGTTGTCCAAACTACTAGTGCGGATAGGTCGCCCCGTCCCGCAGTGGCTCAAAGACGAACTGTCTAACGGATAGCATATCTTTCAACCTGTAAGGTTGGAACGAAATAAGAAATTGCATGGATCGATTAAGGTCTGTGTCATCACCATCCCTTGACGAAGTCCAAGGGTCGGCGAAGCGGTCCACGAGTTACAAACTGTGGTCAAGCTCGCGCGCAATGTTGTTCTTTTCGAGTGTTTCAATGTGAGAGTATTCTTGTTGAACAAATATCTTTATCTTCATGTATATAATGTTTTAAAGAGTGATATTAAACGACTTAAAATTCTTTATCTATTTAAACGAGGTGAGGAATTATATTATTGCTTTAGTTTATTTTTTTACTGTGTGTAGGTGTAGTGAATGACTTGTGTTTGCAGTGAAACAGTTGCGATTCGACTTTGCTTGCCAGACGTTGTTTCTTAGCCATATTGGTATGGACAGTGTGTCCGACACCGCTAGTGTCGGTCTAGGTGCTATTTGTTAATACATAGTTACAATTCTCAAAATGTAATTTTTAGTTATATTGATAAACCTCATTTGCTTATAGATGCAATTATGTTGTTATACGATCATTTTAACAAAAAAAACGCTTTGTAATTAGATATAATTACTAATTATTTGTTACATATACTTAACGTTCAAATAATTTTCATTCCACGCTTTAACCGATCATCGCTGCGTTTTTTTACTAATAATATTAGTTTCTTTTAATTACAATGTACGTACCTGATGCAGATTGTAAATGTGTAGTTAATTTTGTACTTTTCATATTAATTAGTTGCGAATGTTATTTTATCAGTCTCCCTGTCTATGTGCCATAAACATGAACTGAAATTAGTGGCACTCGAAAAATTGTTCTATGTATTGTATTATTTTTTATAGAAAATGGATTCAAATATACATTTAACACTAGTCCTCTTCAAAACCGAAAAAACCACGCAAAATTATATACGTTTAACGTTTCGTTCGTTCATGTTTAACGAACTATCGAGAGCACACATCAATTTTAGTTTCAGTTACCGAATTAGCAATAAGAATTTTTAATATACGTATTAAAGATGTCGCATTATATTTTAAATAAATGACAACAATGACGACCCATTGAGTATAAATTAAATGTATTTGGTATATATTTTGATATGCATAAATTTACGAAGCGAGGTAACTCGGCAAAGAAAGATAGACGTTTTTGTAAAACTGAATCGCTGTAGAACATTTCTTACTCTTTGTTGTAATAGATGTCGGTACTTAAAAATGTTGTAAAAATCCTTTTCTCATAAGAAATACATAGAAGAGTACAGAAAATATATAAAGATCGGTATTCGAATATAGAGTTAAATATTAATATTTTTATGGTACATACTTCATTATGTTATTTAGTTAATGTTTTCGAAAGCTTAAACTTTTTATATTCAGACTTGTGATGTTCTTGATATATTGTGAAGGTGTGTGTTAGTAGAAACGACATTACAATGTTTAGAGTGAGCTATCGAACTTGTTACGGTGTTGCATTTTGTGAACATGTTTAAATCACTCAATATAAAGAGAACACCTGCCGTGTTTCCCGGCCAGCATTACGTTCATTTAGTACAACTTTTATTTAATCCTTGAATCAATTGTACCTCCCTTATTTATTTAACATCACAATTTTACTTAACATAATATTTTTGGACGATTACAGCCAACTGACTATTCTTAAAATGTTCTGTATAAGAAATTAATACATCACTTATTTTATTAAATGATTTGAACCTTCAACCTGTAGTTTTATAACCCTATTATTCGTTCGAGTTATTAGCTGTGTAATGGGTCTTATAAATGGTTAGATTTCTGCCGGATTCTTTCCTCCAGACCGTTAAACGAAGACGTAAAGATATATTGAATCTCTTTAATATCCCTCCATATATTTTCAGTAGTATGTTACCGACAAATGCAATTCTGAGAAGATACAATGCAACCACTCCTAGCTTTGAAAATGTTAACCATTTCTAGAGTACTTCTGGATTGTTGATACACTTTGTAGAAATTATGTAAAACCATAAGTTGTGGTATTAATATTTGCATGTTTAAACAAGCTCTTAACTCCATATGGTTCAAGACCGCAATGGAACAATGAAATAGACCCAAATTATCATCTATTGTTATAGACAAAGTTATTCCTAAGAATGATTTCCCAAGAGAGGTTGCCAGTCGTGTTTGGTACGTGGGTGATGTCAACTGGAAAACTTCTAAATTATATGCTTAAACTTAGACTTCGAGGCCCTGACTGTGTTGTACAGACACTTGAAGTTAAAGGTTAGTAATTTATGTAAGTATAGGTTTACAGTATTAATAAAAAATAGGTCAATGATGCAGAAGCATCCCATTAGGTGGTCATAGTGTGGGTCACTATGCTGCATTGTCTGTATTCGCAATGCTGCATTGTCTGTATTCGCAATGAGTATGGTGACCACTAGTCTTGGATTCTGCTCACGGAGTAGAATCCTAAATAAATAATGTTACGCAACAGATGCTTCTAAATATTTTTATTCAATCACCAAAAAGTCTATCTGTGGTGCTAAGCCGTGAAGCTCTCTTAAAGGTCAAGAGTTGGTTTACCTATAAGTCTATTATAGTTATGATTGGTGAAAGACCCATACATGGTGTCTCATTGAAACAAATGTTTTACTTTTTGGGGCTGCATTCGTTGTGTTTCTTTAGGTGTCTGTTGGCCTTTGACATTAGGCATTAACCGATAGCCTAAACTGCGGCCAGTAACTGTACATTCTTTTCTACCGACCAACATAAATTAAATATAGATTTTTTTACGTATGGCCCTGCCAAAATGACTACTTACTCTGCCTGATGGAAAGCATAAGCAGAATCCAAGATCACCATATTCATTGCGAATGCAGACAATGCAGCATGGTGGCCTAGTGCTGCTTCTGCATCATTGGGCCTCCGGTCTCGCACTCACCAATGAAATACGACAGCACAACGTTGTCATTTTTATGCTATCTATCTATGCTTTTAATAACAATACAATAGAGAAATATTCTTTTAGTGATAAATTATACATTTTAGTAAATTTTCATTTTTTTTCGGCAGGCACTTAAATATAATAAATAAATAAATATTTCGGACATCTAACACACAACGCTATCTAGTCCCAAGCTAAGCAGATCTTGTGTTATGGGTACTAGACAACTGATACAAATACATATTATACTTTTTTTTTGTAAATACATACATATTATACATAGAAAACACCCAAACTCCGATAGACGACGACAGATAGATAAACGACAAATATTTGTAGATCATACAAACATTTGGTCCGACCCGGGAATCGAACCCGAGACCTCAGGATCAGCAGTCGCACGCGCCAACCGCGAGACCAACGAGACAGTCAACTTAACTACACTATACTATAAACTACTATTTTAGTAATATTACGTAACTAGCTGAGCCCCGCAGTGTTACCCGCGGTTGCTTTTGTACCCTTGCAGCAACAAATAATCAGTCTAGAAAAAAGTAACCCGTGTTACTCCTTATATTAGCTATCTTCCAGTAAAAGTCCCGTAAAAAACGGTCCAGCATTTCCACAGATTAGCCGGGACGAACAAAAATTTAAATAAATGTTTTTTTGATGTAAGCACCGGATATACTTTCATGCACATTTAGTGCAAAGCTGTTAATTTGAAATTACATACAATACACTTCAATTTTATTTATTTATCAGTACTATTATGAAATGCCTGAGGACAAAGTGTCATTTATATAATGTTAAACTCATTCAGCGTAGTATAGCGTCGTAATGTAAAATACTTCTTCTCTACCATACACATAATAAAGGACATTGGACGTTGACAAATGAAGACTATTTCAGTTTTTTTTTAAATTACGGTTAGTTATATAGGTGTGTAGGTAATAAAAGAACAACGGTTTCCATGAACTAAATCTATAATGACAGTGAAGTGACATCAAGTTGCCCAAATGTTCGTTACATACCGTTAGATACAGACTACCGAGACGACTATAGATAATCCATCAGTAAAAGCTTACAGCAGATAAAATGTGACATCGTTGTCAACACAATTACAAAGCTTCCGGAGGTTATTTATACTGCAATAAACATTATAAAATTTAGAAATAACAAGACTAAGTGATGTCTTTTGTACAGAGAACGTTAAATAAATATTTCGGACTTCTTACAACGCCATCCAGTCCCAAGTTAAGCGGAGCTTGTTATGTTATGGGTACTAGACAACTGATATAAATACATATATATACTTTTTTGTAAATATATGTATTTAAAAAAAATACATAGAAAACACCCAAACTCCGAAACAAATATTTGCAGATTATACAAACATTTGGTCCAACCCGCGCAGCAGCACGACCAAGCATAGCAGTCGCATACGCTACCACTGCGCCAAAAAAGCAGTCAGTAAATGCCATAGAGGTCTTCTGTATTTCATTTATGACCTCATAATAACTAAAAACTCTATTTTTAAAGACAACTCCCGCTTTAGGAACATATATCCTGTGTTACAGGGAATTTAACAAACATACATGAAACGGACACAAAGCACACCCAGACTCAGAACAACGATTAGTGGATCACACAAAGTGTTGTCCCATGTGGAATTTGAACCCACAACACTTGGTGGAGTGGAAAACGGCGTGGCGGCCGCTTAAACACTATTCCAACCATGCAGTCGTGCCTATTTGTGCTTAGTAAACTATGTGACTAGTTCTTATAGACCAATAAATCTACATTATTTTCGATCAAAATTGATGTTTAATACTACGAAACTAAAGAATTTGTTTGCTTCAACGCTGTAATTTCAGAAACTACGAAACCATTAATGCTATCGCTAATTTCTGAAATTACAGCGTTGGAAATAATGTAGATTATTCACCTCGTGCTTGCAAAAAAAAGTATTCACAATCACAAGATACATTTTTTTTTAAAAGTACACCAGGTAGGTTCCGAATCTGAGCTTTCAACAAATGAAAAAAGGTTGTGTTATAAATTTGGCACCATGGAGGTAGAAGTAAATAGGTTTAATGATGTTTTGAATTCACAAACTTAGTGCACACGATGTTCTAAATTCAATTTACTTTATCCTCTAGCGGATAAAAAACGGTTTTTGCACTCAGATATCGAACGGCAAAAATACTCTTTCCGAGATGGGGGGAAGAAAATAAATTTGTTCACGTTATAACATCATGCTACGACCAATAGAAGACTCGAAGTTCGCGTATCAGTTGGTGCATTAATATGCCTCTATTATGCTTAAGACACAAAGTAGGTATTATACTCGTATTATGTTATAAGACGGTCACAGGCCAGGTAGAGTGACGTTCAAGACGGCTGGCAGGAGCTGGATGCGAGATGCCGAGAATCTAACCAAGTGACGTGCAATTGGACAGGCCAATGTCCAGCAATGTACCACGATGAGCTGATCATCATCATCATCAAAATCAATGATTTTATTATTTATATGCCTACAAAAAGTCTCTATAGGTACTTAACCTACTACAATCTCATTGCAAACTTTTTTTTTGATGTGATAAGTAGGTAGGTTCCAGATCTAAAATATGATATTAATAAGAGGATATTGTATTTCACGAATTGTTTTTGATTAAAGAATATCAGACGCGGTACGGATGGCGTGACAAATATTATTCAATTGGTATCGGATTACACGGAAAAATAGAAATAATGCTATTATATAGCCACATAGATATTTCAGATAACTTTTCGTGGCTATTTCATTGCACAAATGGTTTTTTCTGGAAGTTTAGAATAATCTATTTTGTTCAATATGATCCTCATTATTATCAGCCTATCGCAGTCCATTGCTGGACATAGCCCCCTCCCCCCTCCGCGCCCAATTGTCCAATATAATAAATTTTGTAATTCTGCTTGGTGTCTAAATGAACCGGGTAAGCTTATGGCTTGCGATACATGCAAATTTATCGATTTACCCGACTACGGCGAAAACAATAGGAAATGTAATAGTTTTGGCAGTTTCGTATGTTTACATGTTCCACCGTAATGCCTGTTCTGCTGAACAGATTTTAATGAATAAGGTGTCAATTAATTGCATCAAAAGATTTTACGTAGACGGATTATAGTCTCACACAATGTTAATAAATAAGTCATATAAACATAAAGTTTTTTATATAATTATTTTTGTGATATATATGAGACTGTTATGTAACTAATATACACAAAAAATATTTAATTTAGCTACTGTTGAGTACAAAAATACAGTTTCTTTAATTTAGTGCTTGTAATACGAGCATGGGGTTTAAAACGTTAATTAAGTAATATAGCATTTTTTACGCTTGTGATATTCATATACAATTGCAATTAAGAACTTTTAAAACAAAATAAAAAAGTTGTACACAAATTTATTGTTGTTCCGTAACATATCCGAGAATGAGTTCAGGAAACTGTTATTACGCCTATAAGCGAGTCTACCTACATTAACAAGAAGCTATGTACCCCACAAATTCGCCCTAGTTTGATACTTGCATTCGTGTTTCGATTCGACACATATAGACTTATTCATATGAGAAATTAGATAGGTTTTTATATGTAGTGTAAATTAAGACTTTATACTACATTCATAAGGTTTAACTGTAACAATCACTTTTCTTTCTGCGATATATTGCAATATATCGAAAAATGGTGGTCTTGAGAGGAGTAAAGAACCGACTAGGTTATGGAGAATCGGTTTAAATAAAACTATAGGTTACATCAAAAATTCGGTAAGAAGCATCTCTTCCAGTTATGCTTTTATCTTGAAATTAACGACAGTGATGGATGATGGCTGCCTACATAATTCATTTATCTGCTATTAAGGGTCGGCCGCCTGATGCTTGGCTGCTTCATCAAACTAACTATAAATTGACACGTTAAAATGTTGTTAAGCTAACGCCTTGCAATGTTCCGGCCGGTGTTCACTCATCGGACTATGGTTATTAAAGGAACATTAAGTAGTAAATAGATAACGAGGAAGATAATGTTGATGTTGTCTTTGGTAAAGCACAATTAAATGAGGAACATGGGAGAGCAAACGAACAGACGTATCACATGATGGTAAGCAATTACCGCCGCTTATGGACACCCGCTACACTAGAGTCGTCACAAGTGCGTTGTCGACCTTTGGGGAATGGGGAAAGGGATGTGGGGAGGGGTTGGGATATGGGTCTCTGGTATCCTCACTCACTCGGTGAAACACAGCACAAGCACTATTTCACACCGGTTTTCCGTGACGCCGTGGTATCACTCCGGTCGAGCCGGCCCTTTCATGCCGAAAGGTTTCTCTCCGGTGAAAATGAATGTTAAATTTGTATATGTTAAAATGAAAAAATATATACTCGTATTGCGGAACTAAATGAAATAAAGTGTAATTATTTTAAATAATGTATAAATACAGAATTATATTTGTAGCTTGTATAGAGAAAATAAAAGTTAAGAGAATAAAAAATAAATTTGGACGTGCTAGAATTTATTTCTCAATTAAGTACTACGAGTACAAGTTTGTAAGATGATATTGCTTTGTTGTTGTTGGTTCAAAGCTTTATTTAGTTATCACCGGACACCCAAGCTATAGTACGCTAATACTATGTATACTCGTAATACTGTTATAATGAAATCAATGTGCAGATGTATAAATTTTTGATTAACTTTATTAGATACGCAAAACTCTTTCTTTTGTTTGTGTTTTGTTCGAAATTTAATTACAGTCCTTGAATTTATTTAACGGGATTTCATTTAAATCGGTCAGTCTTTTCATTTCAATTTGGTGATGCGATGTGACGCCGCATCGTAAGAACTTGCGACGTGAATTGCTACGTTACGAATTCGTGCGGCAAAGCGTTGGTTCATTTGACCATACTTCGACCACAAAGAGATGTCCTAATGAGATTTTTGTATGAAATGAATTATGAAAAATAGAAAAAAAAATATAAATAATTTATGGATACAAATAAATAAGAAAAAAGTTTTGTAAATGTTTTAAAACAAAAAAAATGATTAACAAATATTTTGTTTATATTCCTCAGTATTTGAACCAAAAGAAAATAATATCTCAGATCCTGCAAATTATGTGTAGTGTATAGGTACCTAGTTAGGTAACTTTACACTACATATGTATAAAATAATAATAAATATTTAGGACATTTAACACAGCGCTATCTAGTAAACGTAAAGTAAAGAAAAAAAAAGAAGGAAAGAAAGTAGTCCTAAAGTCTCAGAGTGGACCAATATTGTCAATAAGTGTGACGTAAAGTCGCACGAATACACGATGCGAATTAGATCGGAAGCTCTTAAGGTGTAAATATTTACGATGCGTTTCGTGTGTGCGAATTCGCAGTTTCGTGTGGGCGCCCTAAAGAGTAAATTCGAAAGTATTTTTACATGGTCATTTCCCGACAGATCTGTTACTCTGTCGAAATGCTTGTTAATTATTATATTATTTATCTATAATTTAATTTATTTATACTCGCTCTCTGACCAAATATAGACATCGTTGTTACATTTCAGTAGCGTTCGCGCAATCGTTAGCTAAACACGCCTGCACCTGTCAATCTAATTGATCAGCGATTCGCAACCTTTTGTTGAATTTTATAGTGAACATCTTTTTCGCTCATTATGAAGTGTGCGGCTTGCAACACAGAGTTTATGGATGGAGTTCAGTGTGGCATGTGCAAGAAACACTATGACTTTGGTTGTGTTCATATGACCGAAGCTGGATGGAGAAAATTGGGAACTGAGAGAAGAGCTTTGAGGAAGTGTATGACCTGTCGAAACACTACTCAGTCCCCCAGTGCGTTACCTACGGAATCTGTCTCAAATAAGACCATACTCAACGAGATCAGGGAGATGAAGGCACAGCTTTCTGGACTGGCGTTGCTCCATGAAGATGTTCGTAGCATGAAGGACGAACTCAGAGACCTCAAGAGGAGTCTGGAATTTGACAGTGGTAAAGTGGAAGAGTTTGCAGTTAAACTGAATGACTTTGAGTCCCGCATTGTTGGCCTCGAGGCTCTTGAGAGCAAAGTTCAATCCATGCATGAGGATATTCATGCTGTAAAATTGGAATTGTCGGCTAGCGACCAGAGGTCTAGACTAAATAATGTTGAAATAAAAGGTATACCATCGAGCAACAATGAGAATTTATTTTCTATACTAGAAACAATCTCTCAGAAGGTTGGTTATACGTTTCCTAAAAGTCAGGTGAACTACGTGTCGAGAATACCACTATTTAACACTAAGGAGAAATCTATTGTTGTGAGTTTCCTCAATAGATATGTCAAGGAAGATTTCATTGCGGCTGCTCGTGCTTTTAAGAACCTAACTGCCCAGGACCTTGGATTAAAAGGATCGACAACGAGAGTTTACATAAACGATCATCTGAACTCAACGTCCAAGAAGTTACTTAAAAAGACATTGGCGGGAGAGATGCATTATAAATTTATTTGGGTTAAACACGGTAAAATACATGTTCGTAAATCTAATGGACATCGTGTACTTGTAATAAATAGTGAGAAAGATTTAAACAATCTATCGTAGTCTGTTGCTGTAATCATCATTCATTGCACTGTACTGAATATTTATATTGTTATGTCATCATTTTTATAATTCAGCATATTAAGTGTTTGAAAACTGAAAAACTTTGTAAAAGGTTTAGCATCTCTGCCTATCTCGAAAGTTCAATATATCGATACTGTTCTCGCTTGCCGGTCATAAATATCTGTTATTCTATACTTAACATAAATTTAATTCAAAATCTATCTGTCTTGCTTATACTGCTTGCATTTATATTTGAATCAGGACGTCGCTTTCTCGCTCACCCATATACCTCGAGTTTGTGTCTTTTTTGCAACCTACCTACTTTTCAGCTTTATGAAAGTAATTATTTAAATCACACTACGATTATTGTATATTTTCTTACAATAATGTTTTTTATAGTAACCTATAGTTATTTATGCGGATGCTATTACTATTAAAGTCTTAAATGGCTAACAGCAATATTAAAAATCTTCGCATATACTACCAGAATGTGCGAGGACTTCGTACCAAGACTGATGCTTTTTATAGGGGGGTGTGTGTTGATTTGTATGACGTGATTGTGTTAACTGAGACTTGGTTAGTTGACGGCATCTCGGATTCGGAACTATTTGGTGATCAGTATATTGTGTGGCGTCGTGATCGTAATTATTCGCGGACTGGTCAGACGCGAGGAGGCGGGGTGTTGATAGCTATTCGTAAGCACATATCTGCGGTGCCACAGCCATCTTTTCACTCCTCAGCGGAAGATTTATGGGTGACTGTGAACCTACGTTATCCTGGTACAAGGGATGTCTTCAAGTTAAACGTAAGTGTTATTTATTTATGTGCGGAGGGTAAAGGATTCTCTTTTTCGGAACAATTGTCTAACTTTCTGACCAATTTAAACAGTTTAGTGTTAAATAATTCAGACGATTTTTTTTTAATTATAGGTGATTTTAACTTAAGTGGAATTTCGTGGCAGTTAATAAACAATGTTCTACTACCTGTAAACATATGTAGCAGTGATGAGTATACGCTAACGGACGAATTGCGAGTACTAGGTCTGAGCCAGTACAATGGTATATTAAATGGTTTCGGGAAGACCTTAGATTTAGTTTTGTGTAATGAAACTGTGACAGTAAGTGAATGTTCAAGCCCCTTGATACCAGTCGATAAATATCACCCAGCTCTGTTGATTGATTTAAATTTTGCGGACTACACACATTTGATTCCCGCGTCGTACACTCGATATATTTATGATATAGGTGATTTTATTTCGATAAATAGGGAAATTTCAGCGATTGATTGGGATAACGTGTTTATGAATTTTGAACTCGAGGAATGTGTGACGTATTTTTACAAAACCATAGCTGACATTCGTAATAAATACGTACCAAGCAAGAACATTTGTTACACTTCTTATCCGTTTTGGTACTCTTTTTCACTCAAACGTCTAATAAAAGAAAAGTGGAAATACCTTAATAGATTCAAAATATATGGTAGGCTTTCTGACCGGGCTACGTTCAGGCTCTTGCGTGATAGAGTAAAAAAGGTTGAAGTTGACTGTTACTCTAAGTACCTGACTTCTGCTGAAGAGTCTATTGAAAGGAATCCCAAATATTTTTGGAGCTTTGTAAAGCAACGCTCTAAATCTAACTCACTGCCAAGTTACTTTAATTACAGCGGCGTATCAGTTTCATCTGCTGATGAAATATGTAATGCATTCTCTGCACATTTCCATTCTACTTTTCTTGACCCAATTACTGACGCTTCTACGAGTACAAACATCTGCACTACAAATACACCATATACGTCTTGTGACATCAGCACAATTGAAATCAATTTGGAGTATCTTAGTAAAGTTTTAAGTAGCCTTGATCCTTCGAAGGCTGCTGGCCCTGACCATCTGTCACCCAAATTTATCATTAAATGTGCTAAAACCATTGCTCTGCCGATATCGCTGTTACTTAAAAAATCGCTTACTACTTGTACTGTTCCTCGGGTTTGGACAGTGCCGGTTTTAACACTACCAGCGCCCTGGGCGAGATTTCTACGGCGCCCCCCAACTGCAATTAAAACCCATACGAAAAAAGGGAAATGGTATAATTCAATATGCATTTATCAAAAAAAAAAAAACAATTATTTATCATAAAAAATACCTTTCTGGCCTTTCCATAAGTGAACTCTTTTATAAGGTTATCAAAGTCGACGTTTTTTTAGCAATTTATTTTTCAATTGACTAAGTTGCTAAGTTTGTCAATCTAGGTTGAGATATTATTGATCGAAGATAGGTTTTGTATGAAAAACTCCTCTCCCCACTAGCAACTATTAAGGTATAGTCAAAAATATGCGAAATGCTATCCACACATTTGGATACTTTTCTTGTATGTTGTGATTTTTGATAAAATTTAAAACAAAAATAGGAAACGTTCTGATCAGGCAAAAAATATTTCAGACTTATGAGTTTAGTACATAACATATAACCATCTATGTTTGATTTAGAGTCAATTTTAATTGGAGATCCCCACAGACTTTGACAAAGTCGGATTTTTACCCGACTACGGCAAAGCCAAAGAAGGGTTATGATTTTGACAGGCTATGTATGTATGTATGTATTCATTTGTTCTCTCTTAGCTCCTTAACTACTCATTAGAACTGGACAAATGAGGTGTCGCTAGAAGCGTCATGATCGTCTTCTGGTTGTAGGCTATATGACGTGTCACTGAATCTAATGTGGCGCCCTCTAGCCGACATAAAGTACTGTTTTAAAAAATATTTTTTTGATAAATATGTCGTGTTTGGTATCATTGGAAAGGGCGTTACTTGTACATTTCAAAAATACATATATTATTAGCATTTTTCGTAACTTTGTCCGTATTTATTCGATAAATGTGGCATTTCTATGGTATGCTTGTTTGTTCCATCCTTATTTCTGAAAATACTAGTGAGAATAAGACAAATGAGGTATCGTTAGAAGCGTCTTGATTGCCCGCTGATAATAGGCTATATGACGTGTCACTAAATCTGTGGCTCCCTCAAGCCGACGCAAAGTAGTGTATTAAAAAATAAATATGAGAGAAATATGCCGTGTTTGGTATCATACAAAAGGGCGTTACTTGAACATTTCAAAAATATATATTTTACTAGCTGCCCCGGCAAACGTCGTTTTGCCATAATTTTTTTTTAAGGATGGGTGACCCTTACCATTTAGGGGGATGAAAAATAGATGTTGGCCGATTCTCAGACCTACTCAATATGCTCACAAAATTTCATGAGAATCGGTCAAGCCGTTTCGGAGGAGTATGGCAACGAAAACTGTGACACGAGAATTTTATATATTAGATTGGCATTTTCTCGTGACTTTGTCCGTATTTATTGGATAGTTGTGATATTTCTGTGGTATCTATTTAAAATATACTTTGTAAAGAAATTAGTATTATAGAGGCACCAAAACATTTTAAATAAAAAAAAAGTAAAAACTAAAACCCAACTACGACAAGAAACGACGCTGAAAAAAACTTTTTCTCTTTCCTGAATCTGTTTAATATTTTACAAAAAAGACCAAGATTTCGTACTAAGTTAACTGTTCGAACCTTTCATTGACTGAAATTAATATAGTGTCCAGAAGACAGTTGAAAAATTCAAATTCTGAAATCTTTTAGATGTTCAGCTGGAGTAATAGTCTGATGAGACACTTGAACATCTGTTGTCTGGATTTCAATAGTAAAGTTGTGTAAGCATCATGGATGGCAGTAATTTGGTAACGGACTGCTTTAATACTGCTTATTCTTGCTTCCCAACGTGGTCACTGAGTTTCCCTCCCTCTGGATACCGACTTGCTGGTGGCATGTCGGACTCGAACCGGCTAAAACCGCACGCTGTCTCGGCTACTGGAACCCGGGAACCAGGTGCACTCTAGAAAGAAAAACCCTGGAACCCCGATGTACCTCGGGCCACCTACGGTGTGTAGATGGCCCCCTCCTGTGTGGGAACTCCGATGTTACCGTTGCTGTCCCCAAAAGGCACTCAACCCGGCCTGCTTCTGCTAGTGTGACAGTTGGCCTCACCTGTCACGCCCAGGCTTGCGCTTATGGAGGACGGAGATCGTTTTACGATCTCCAGCGCTTGAGTTTTCTGCGGTACCTGACCCGGGCCTGGCGAACCGAGAAAGTTCTAAACCTCTCCCAGCCCCGCTTCGCCGTCACCTTCGCAAACATAACTTGGCTGCAATCACGATACCGAGAGAGAGCACCCCGATGGCCGTCACAAGATCACGCCTCGACTCCCCACACGCCGGCCATTCTGCCAGCGTGTGGAGTTTGTTCGCGAATAACTTCGTCGTGTATAAACCGATTATGATGTTTCTTTTTTTAATGGAAAGAAGATATTTCAACGGTTGTATCATGATAAGAACACTAAGATCTGATGATGGCATCCAAGAGAATCGAACCTTGAAGTCGGTTTTATTTTTGTTAAATTTTATTAACTTAAATATTAAAAAGAGAAAGACAATGTGTTTCTCTATGATTGGGGATTCCGGATAAAATTAACTGCATGCAGTGCTCAGTTCGAAGTGTTTGATTGTGTTGTGATTCAAGTGTTGCAAACAAAGATTTTTTTAAAATTTAACTTAATTTAGGGAATTTACGAGTAAGTAGACCTCGAAGTATGAGCGATGGGTTTTAAAGGTTTTATCTGGCACCCTGGGCGATCGCCCACCCGCGCCCTACCCTAACGCCGGTACTGGGTTTGGAAGTCCGCTTATGTCACCCCAGTGCACAAGAAAGGGCCTAAAACTATAGTTTGAAATTTGTTTAGTAGAAATTGTTAATTATAGACCCATTTCCAAATTGTGTGTACTAGCAAAAGTTTTTGAAAAGATTATTTACGGTCAGATATACGCAGCACTCAAAAACTGTTTTAATCCATCACAACACGGTTTTTTGAAGGGTCGCTCAACGGTTTCAAACTTGGTACTGCTGAATGATTATGTGACACAGGGTATGGAGGATGGTGCTCAGGTAGGTCGATGTCATTTACACCGACTACAGCAAAGCGTTCGATAAAATAGATCACAACATGCTCAAAATGAAGTTATTTAACAGTGGCATAAGGGGAGACTTACTTCGGTGGTTTTCCTCTTATTTGGAAAATCGGACGCAAGCTGTAGTAGTCAGTAACTATATTTCTAGCTGGGTTTCTATCCCCAGCGGTGTACCGCAGGGCTCTTTAATGGGTCCCCTGCTCTTCACTATCTATGTGAATGACATCGACTCCTGCTTCCAAGGTTCTAATTTGCTCTGTTTTGCCGATGATATGAAGATTTATTCTGTAGTATCATCGGCAAAGGACGTGCAAGCACATCAATCAGACCTATCGCGACTCGATCAATACTGTCATGTAAATAAATTGGAACTTAACCCCGCTAAATGCTCAGTCGTCACATTTGGTAGGAAGCGTTCTCCAATACTCGCGCCGTATGAACTTAAGGGTCAAGTAATATCCAGATGTGATGGCGTACGAGACCTCGGTGTTTACCACGATTCGAAGCTACTGTTTGATGAGCATATCGAACAAATGATTGCAAGAGCTTCGAAGGCATTGGGATTCGTGATGAGGATTTCCAAATGTTTTGGAAAGGCTAAAACGCTTAAAATTCTTTACTGTACCTTTGTTAGAAGCCACCTAGAATCTGCCTCACAAATTTGGAGCCCTTGTTATTACAAATACATCGATCGTATCGAGAATATTCAGAAACGTTTTTTGAGGTTTCTGTGTTTTCGTCTGAATATCCCATACAGCGCAAGTAATTACATTGGTCTATGCAGAAGGTTTCATATCCAGCCACTTATAAATCGACGTCAATTAGCAGATTGTTGTTTCCTTTTGAAAATTATTTCAAATGAAATTGATTGTCCACACCTGTTGCAAAAATTAAAGTTTAATGTCCCCCGTAGGTCAGTTAGATTCAATCCACCGATTTGTGTCCCCTTTTCCTCTTCCAACTATAGAAAAAATTCGTTTATCGTTAGAGCGAGCGACGACTTCAATAAATTGTGCAAGGAGTACTCTATTGATCCCTTTAACACCAGCATTAATGTTGTACGGAGTATGCTGAATCTTAAGTTTTTTCAACGATGACATTTTTGTATTTGTTTTTGTATTTTTATTTTTATTTATGTTTTTATTATTGTTTATTGTAATGGTGTAAAGTCGTGTTGGTTAGTGTGTTGGTTAGAACTTTTGTTAATTTATTATGTTACAATTCGTGAAAACCTGTAATTGGCTTGATGTTGCATAGGAAACAAACCATATTCTTTTTGTAGCTGTTGGTTTTCCAAACCAAAATAAATAAATAAATAAATTTTCCAGTTCATACGCTTAACATGACAAACTTGGAATATTTTCTTAAAATTTCAACACTAAAACTTATTTAGAGTAATAAATAAGTTCTTCTGTACAAAGAATGTCTGATAATGGCTAGTGTTTAAATAATGAGGAAATCTACGGCGCTTGTAGACACTACGTGTAGAAGCTACGAGACAATTTTATTTAATTAAATCTTTAATTTGATATTAAGCTTATATTCTAAGAATTTTCAACGAGACAATACAATTGGATATACTCGCACCGTTTTCCTCGAATGGAGTCACACTTAACGACAAGTTGACATCCTTTGTGAGTATTCAAAACGACGTGAAGATGCCACTGATTTATGTGCGCCCATTATTCTTACTTAGTGTGACGTAAACACATGCCGTTCATTCCACAGCCCGATACGTAGCGAAATAAAGAGAAGCAGTACTCGTGCCTTCCATTATTTTTATATTCGAGAGATGTTTAATGGGTGCTTTTACAGGCAATTTTATAGGAAGAAAAGATTATAGCCATTACTTACCTAGTGTCACAAGATGTTGCGCTGTGATAATGTTTATGCAAATATGTTCTCTAATATATTTTTTTTGGTAAATGTACCCTGTGTACATATGCATTTAGTAAAAATAGATAATTTAATATTACAAACAGACATCCCAATTTTATTTATTTGTATAGATTATATGATTATGAGTAGCGTGAGATCCACTAACTGGTTTTTAACGACAGACCTGTCTAATAACAGAATACAGTCTGGTCCATACTGCTATTAAGAATTCGAAAAAAAGTCCGTCTGTCTATTGCGCTTTCACAACATAAACCGCTGCATTTGTGAAGAAAGACATAAACTGCCCTTTACAAGTGGCGGAGTCCCGAGCAAAAGACTCAATTCGTACAGTGAACTCATAATATTTTTTCTGTAAAAGAAAAAAAACAAAACAAAGTATTAAATTAGAAACGCGGTTTGCACAAGTGATACCTTCGTCAGAAAATGTAGAAGACGGAATCTTGGCAACACAAATAGTAATAAGCTCGAGAAGTCGCTCAAACTCTGTCGGGGCTTTCGGAGTCTTGGCAAATATTACTACAAAGCGACACAAACTTAGATATTGTTTGTTGGACATCCGTCTGTCGTATAACTCGTAGATTGCGCCACAAGACAAGCTTTACCTCATACTTATTAGATCTTATTAGATAGCTATCTTTGAATGCGGAATATTCAGATTTATTTCGCTTCCTTAAAGTATAATACTCCTTTGATTCTGTACGCTATAGTAATATGTTACGCTTGTTTATATACTGAGTACGTATTTTTAATGAAAAAAAAAGTAGTGCTGGGTCAACTAGTTTGGAGCTGTCGTTAAAATCATTTCCTTATTTAATTCAGTAGCGATACTTTTTCTTTAATGAACTATTTTGTTATTTCAAAGCAAGTACCACTACTAATTTTGCAGTTCGGCAGAACTAATCTGAGAACAAAACTGCTGCTACTACGTAGCCTAACATCTTATATTATAAGTAGTTGAACCCCGCGGTGTTACCACGGTTATTGTCGTAACGCGGGTAATGCCGCGGGGCGAAGTTGGTCTAAAAAAGTAGCGTAAGTTACTCCTTATACCAGCAGCTACCTATTAGTGAAAGTCCCATCAAAATCGGTATAGCCGTTCCAGAGATTAGCTGGAACAAACAGACAGACATAAATTGTAAAAAAAAATATTTTGGTACATGTACCGTGTATACATACATATGCATTTAGTAAAAAGCGGTAATTTTAATATTACAAACAGACACTTCAATTTTTTTTATTTGTAGGCATAGATAAATATTTCTAAAAGTAGAAAATACCCAATTCGATATATACTTTCGGTCTTCAGTAGTTCACTGTTGGATATAGGTCTCACCTAGGAGCTCACATAGGAACACTGGCCATACAGTTTGATATTTTATCTATATTATTGCATAAACTGAATTAATAACATGGACAAATATAATTCAATTCTGTACACTTTATATTTCGAGCGCTCGAGGTAATTTCATTTGCATAAATATTATAGCCGACTCTGTCTTCTATCGAGATCTTTTTTAATATTATTAAGTTTAATATTTATGCTACGTTCATTATCGAATATGTCTATACCTTTGCATTGATTGAAGAAACAGAAAATATTTAACGAAAAAGTAAAAGTAGTAGTAATATTCAGAATACTAGAAGAAAGCGAAGAGTAACATATTTTATTTTACTTTTTTTTTCGTGACTAATACTTGTAATAATGTATGTCATATTTCCCTATGAGTGTTTGATGATTCATATGTATGTTAGCTAAACTGGATAGTTTAGTTAACATACATATGAATAGCTGAGCTAGTAAATGGAAGTGTTTTGTAATTTTAAACATTGAACAAAGAGAAGGGTATAGTTAGGCTATGCACAAACTATTTCTAAAATTGGATAAATTTAAGATTTATATATTCCATACAATATCCAATGTTTACTTTTCATTTCCTACAATTTCCAATATGTAACTTTTAACTCGGATCTCGTCAGAAATATATTATTGAAAAATGTTTCTTATCGTTATGAAGAAAACATTCTAAAGAAAATTCTAAGGCTGTTTAGTACTTATTAAGTGTATTGTTATTATGTTTAGTTTTTGGTGTTTTTGTTTAAGTTTTTAATTTTGTATAACATCACTATTATTCTGCCAATTTATCCAAGCGTATCTATGTATTCTCTCAAGTTTATATACCTACTAGCCCGCGGAACTGCTCTCGTTTATTGTTGTGACGCGGGTAACGCCGCGGGACAAAGCCTAACAAAGTCTAAAAAAGTAGCCTAAGTTACTCCCTGGATCATCAGCTACCTGCCAGTGAAAGTCCCATCAAAATCGGACCAGTCGTTCCAGAGATTACCTGGAACAAACAGACAGACAAAAATTTAAAAAATGTTAATTTCGTACATGTATGCACTTATTTAAAAGCAGTTATTTTAATATTACAAACAGACTCTCCAATTTTGTTTATTTGTATAGATTAAGCTTTGTACAACAGCTTTTTTATTTCACATTAATGTCACAACAAGATTACAAAGTTCACGTACTATAATAGTTTTGCAAATACACCGGTGGGAGATAGCTGGAAATACTCAAGCGAATGTTGCAAATTGATGGAAAAGCTCGCGCTCCGTGGAATCGCTCGTTAAAATCGCGTTATCACCTCTGCACTAACAAATAGGGCACAGACGTGGCGTTGATACCTCCTACACAAGTTGTGTTACCAAATAGCTAAGTATATCACGAGCTAGTGCAACCTCCCGTATTGCAAGTCAGTAAGGCACACTAACCGAAGAGCTTTCAGAATGTAGAGCAACGATATAACGGTTTCAGTAATAAACAGCAAAATACATCTCCATCTCAGCTCAAGCTTACTACTACCCATATAATTGGTTGATGCAAATTCACTCCCGTGCACTTTCTAAGACATTTTTATTGCTAGCGGGAAAGAGTTAATATCGTTTTATGTAAAATGCTGTAGCCGCTTTAATTTAATTTCTTTCTGGTTTCATAAAATGCATGTAAATTTAAGAAAGTAACTCGGTTAGAATGGTTGACTTGCATATCTCGCTTTGTTATTGCAAGAAATTAATTTAAAACTTTATGTGGTACTGATTATGCTATGTAAATTTTGCGTATTTTGAGTAATTTATTTACATCCTACGCGGAACATCATCTATACATCTATAGAACCAAATAAAATTGGAGTGTCTGTTTGTAATATTAAAATAACCGCTTTTTACTAAATGCATATGTATGTATACACGGTACATATACCAAAACTGTAGTTAAAAGAATTTTTGTCTGTCTGTCTGTCTGTTTGTTCCGGGTAATCTCTGGAACAGCTGGACGGATTTTGACGGGACTTTCACTGGCAGGTAGCTGATGATCCAGGGAATAACTTAGGCTACTTTTTTAGAATAATTTTGCCCCGCGGCGTTACTCGCGGTACAACAATAACTGCGGGTAACACCGCGGGGTTCAGCTAATGAATATATAAATCTTAAAGGAATTCTGCATTCTAGAATTAAACTCTCTTGTACTTATTCCACTATTGTCACCCGACTGCGAAAGAAGTAGGGTTATAATTAACTTTAATCCTGACCTGTTTCGCCCTATGGCATTATCAAAGGTAATTCTAAAATGTATTTCAACTAATTCCATCAAGTGCCGACAATCGAGGGTAAGTAACTTGAAGAAATCCTAATTTAAAAATAATATATTAGACTAAACACTAAACATTTTTTTTTATCTGGCATGTATTTAATAATAATAATAAATAATAATATTTTGGACATCTAACATACAACGCCATCTAGTCCCAAGCTAAGCAGAGCTTGTATTATGGGTACTAGACAACTGATATAAATACATATACACTTTTTTTTTGTAAATACATACATATAGAATTATACACATAGAAATATACACATAGAAAACACCCAGTCTCCGAAACAAACATTTGGTCCGACCCGGGAATCGAAGCCGAGACCTCAAGCACAGCAGTCGCATACGCTACCACTGCGCCCTCGAGGTATTCATTTTATTTGGTTTTATAGATACAAGCTTTCATTATGAAAACACATCATCCACATACACATCAACCTCGAGTCGACTTGTTAACTTTTAAAAGCCTAAAGGCAGACTCAACAAGTTTATGACGTGTTTTAAAAAGTGTATATGATTTGTTTTTCGAACGTCTTTATTTTAACGAACAAAAGAAGGTTCAAACCTTATTTGTTTTTTTTTATTTGACCGAGGTTGTTACTAACTTTACACTTTCAAAGCGTTGAAAGTTGTTTTACATTTATTTCAAAGCGAACTCAACGTGTCCTGAGCGACGTCGAATAAAACTCTTTGCCAAAAAAGTTATGATAAAAGTTTTTATTGAACGTCAAACAGTCGACCGCCGTAACTTGCAAGCATTTATTGAGTGGAAAGCGAACGAGGCGAGCTAGTCGCCCTGCCAGTTGTCGGATGCTGCCTTCCACCACCAAAATTAGAGACTTTATTTAAAGTTCTAACTTCGTCTTTGAAAGGAAAAAAAAATCTTTAACAACAACAAGAAACAATAATTAAATCTGATAAAAACTAATCGATCAAAGTATTACTAGTATTACAAAAAAAAAGCTATTTCCAATATTAATGACTAGCTCTTGCACGCGGCTTCGCTCACGCAGACTTTCATCCTCAGATTTACCCGCTTAGGGGTGGAATTTCAAAAATTCCTTTTTTAGTGCTCACTGACGTTATATAAAGAACCTACATGCAACATTACAGGATTCTAGGTTCAGCGGTTTAGGCTGTGCGTTGATCTCTCTCTATGTCAGTCACCTTCCTTTTTATATGTTTGGATATACACCAGTGAAATTCTATACGAAACTAGCTGAACCGATTCATGTCGCGGGTAACACCGAGGGACAAAGTAAGTCTAAAAAAAGTATTATCAGCTATCTGCCAATGAAAGTCCCGTCAAAATCGGTCCCGCCGTTCCAGAAATTACCTGGTATTAACAAACAGACAGACAGACAAAAATTGTTACAAAGTTTATTTTGGTACATGTATCGTGTATACATACTTGTGCATTTATTTATTTGTATGTTTAGATTACTTTTCCTTGTACCGTAAAACTAAAGATCACATTTTTTTTATTTTATCGTTAATTTCATCCCAACGAAGACTTGAAGACTCGAGAATTTAGAATTTAAGACTTTAAATACTTGACATTGGCAGAAATAGCTGATGCAGCTGGTTTTCATCTCATCAAAGAAAAAATGGTCTGTAATGTAATACTAGCAACCTTTTATATATATGTGTATACATAACTTATACATAACTATTCGGAATTTTGTTTCATAATGAGTTACGAAATAGCATTTGAATACAAATGTATATTGGTTTATCGCTGCTAAATTTAATTTATTTACAATTCTGCGTCCTTGGTATAATTATAATATGCATTATGTCTAAAATAAAAAAAAATTGACATAAGTTCATACTGATAAAATATCAGCTAGACAGAGCAACACAAGAAACAACAAAACAACACAAAAAAGATAAAAAGTTATCTTATCAGTTAGTTTTGTAACTTTTTGAATCGTGAGATTAATGCACTTGAACTGTGACAGTAAATGTAGTGAAACACTGTAACACAAACACTGTTACGTAGAGAAAGCAATTTCACGCGTACCTTTCAGAGGCGACGCTTATAAACGTCGGGTGCGGGCAAGCTGTTGGTACTGTAATCTTCCGAAAACATAAAAGAGTATGAAAACTTTAGTGTCCAATAAATTTTGTCAATACAGACAGAACCAGCGCACATATTGCCTTAAGTAACAGTAATTTCACCTTACTGTCGATAGATTAGTTCCTCGTATGATAATTTAATCATTACTTATGTAAAAAGAATAATAAACATAGTGCATTTCTATCTTGTGTCTAAATTTGCATATTTTCGGGCAAAAGGAATGCCGAAAGGATCTGTCTTTTTAGAATAAACATTGCACAAACATTACACATAAATTTAGAAATCGAAAGTATTGTGGTTATAGAACTTTATTCTCTCAAAAGAAATTAACAACACATTTCACTTCATGAGAACATTTAGCAAAAGAAACAATATTTACATAGTAGTGAGCTTAATGGTATTTTTTTAAATATAGGAACCTATAACTTACAGCATACGTGCTTTAAACTTGTTGGGTAATAGGTAAGCACTAGTACATACCCACATTATCATGTCTTATACCTTCAACTACGTCCCAAAAACAATAATAATCTGATACTAGGTGTAACCGCACTCAGTTAGGACTCACAAGAAATTAACACTTTATGTTCGAAAGCAAATAATACTGTTATAAGCTCATGATCACAATAAACTGAATATTTCTTACATTAAAAAAAATTGAATACTTTGGGCATAAATACTAATTTTCTAAATCAGTACATATTATAAACACACCTATCATACACCGATACACCTATAAAATTATATATATTATATAGGCGACTCTCTATCAAGAGTCGAAACTGTGAATATTGACTTAGCAGTCGAATGCACTACCCCTGTAAAGCATAAGCCATCAAAAAACATACCCATGTCTCTGAAAGTTCCGCTATTATAGAATTACTTAAATACGCATTTAAACATTTAGGCGTTTTAATGTTTCGTGTTTAATAGAATTTGCGATATAAGATTTAATTTTCCTTTTGATTTGAAATACTGTAATAATATTAAGAGAAACAAAAAAAATTGAAAGTAATTCTTAATTTTTTTCATTTCAAGCAAATATCAGACTAATTACAATGGACAGTTCGTAGGTAGGTAAAGTCTAGTTAGAAATTATTTCGTTTGGAACGTATTTGAACGAAGCCTTGCGTAGAGGACTCGTCAAAGCCATCATTAAGCAAATATTTCCTGACAGTCGATGGAAACAGGCGTTCACTGCGCTTCATACCCCAGCGACTCGATTAATTATACTCTTGATCTAATTAACTAGCTGTGTAGGTAATCAGTCGGTGCATGCAATGTGGCACAATTTAAACTTGCCTTTGTTAAATCAAAAACAATATTTGTTGAGGAGACTTTTCGATTTGATGTTTCGATACGCACGAACAATTACGCTTTATGTTTAAAAAACCATCTGCCAAATTGGCCACATTGTTTGGTTACTCAATAATTATTATCTATCTATACATACTACAAATAAATAAGATTGGAGTGTCTGTTTTTAACATTATAAAATAACCACATTTAATAATAAATGCATATGTATGTTTGTATACACGGTACATATACCAAAATAACATTTTTTTCAATTTTTATCTGTCTGTTTGTTCCGACTAATTTCGGGAACAGCTGGACCGATTTTGACAGGACTTTCACTGATGGGCAGCTGATAATATAAGGAGTAACTTAAGTTTTTTTTTCTAGCTTCGCCCCGCGGCGTTACCCGCAGTGCGACAATAGCCGCGGGTAACACCGCGGGATTCAGTTAGTATTTGATATATTAAGAATAATTTAACACATAAATAACTTAGTACCTTTTCCAGAAACAAATCATTCAACTCTAATAGACCTATAACTACCTCAGATATCATTGTTCATAATATTTTGCTTTCCATGAGGATAGTTCTAGATTCTAGAACATCATGAGATGTTCTAGAATCAAGGGTCTACTGGGTTACTAGTAGACAACGAGAAATAACATCATACGGAAAATTAAATTCACGTGAAACTACGGGCAAAAGTAGTTCACAATAAATATATGAAATCTAAATACATAAATGCTTAGACGATTGATTTTCTCATTTATAAACATGAACATCTGTATCCGTTTTCGGATTTTTCGGACAGAATTTCGTAGGTATATTAGCCGAGGGACAGGCACGTTCACAATTTGCGGCTGCGGATTGGCACGAATGGAGCGTGCAATATCAAAGTTGTGGCGGTATATAGATTCGAATATTGGACTCGATCGCCGAATGACGGACCACCAGTAGCGGACGGCAACCGCACAGGGGTGTCCGCCGGCCTCCCCACGCTCTGCACACTATGATTTGTAATTCAATTATGAGTAGTAGAGACCGCAATTCTTGGTACAATCGTCCATTCTCGACCACGAAGCGCAATAAAATTCATGAGCCTGTTGTTACATTCATGAGAAGAATTGGGAAAAAAATACTGTGTAAATATGTTTGCGATACACAAGAGATGTAAATTTTATGACCTCATGTCACGAACTTGGATTTCACTGAAGACTTGTATCCACTTATATTTTATTTTATCGCTCGCTCAAACTTTCTGCGGCGCGATACCTGTGTTAAGATAACAAGATTTTAAAACATTCAGGCGACTACAAAATGAAGCAATCCTGAGACAACCTAAAAATATTGTGAATTTTTCTTAATCTTGTTTCATTTGTAATTTTCAGAAGAGCCAAAATGTCTAGTCAGACTTTAATTTTATTAAGCTGAAATATGAACGTCATCTATGCACCGCATCCTCTCATTGTAATTACATTAATCCGATTTAATTTTACTTTATTTTACCTGAATGATACATGCGAGTAGATATGAAGTAATAAAAATCGTTCTATATTCCAAGGTAAAAAGTAAAGAGCTTCAAATGGACTACATAAAAAATGCTAGTTACTTTAGGGATAGCATGAAATACGCGATAAAATGCTGCGGGAATCCATTGAAGCTGTAAGATTAAATGATCTAGCTGAAACTGAAATCCAGGGATTGGACCTAGGATTGGTATGGGCTTATAGTTCATTTAGAGAAGTTACAGAATAAATCCTTGGAGTAAATGGATTCACATGCCGAAACAGACTTTTTCCTTCCTTTTTTTAAACAAACGTACTCTTAGCATACTTTTTTCAGAATAGCGAACAAAAAGTTTAAAAAAAGAAAAAAAAATGCAGAAGTAAAATATAATTATTAATGACAAGGACCGTAGCTTGCATAAAATGCTTGAAGCTTCCTGTAGTAAGTATTTCTCAAGCGGCATTGAGGCGGCTTCATCGTTCGCGAGTGAATTTATTGCCTTGTATCGTATTTTAATTATGGAAGATTTATATATTTTTTAAATTTATGGCGGTAGGTATATTTAACGAGTTTTTGAACCGATTTTGTACTAGATTTATGTTGTTAAAAGAAATAAAGGAGAGTATTTTTTTTATGGTAAGCCTTCATGTTATCGCGATGATTTGCATAACAGAAAAGAGGCTTAGCGTGAAAATTGTTCCGACATTAGAATAATAAATGGAAGCTATTTTGTTACGAGTATTTGGGGCGTTTTGTGTATTATGTAGTGTGTATTATAGTGAACTACTCTATACTTTCAAGCTTTTAGAGTCATCATTATTAGGGTTTTATTTATTTATGCTTATATATAACGCAAAACGTTGTATACATATAGTTGTAGTGCCTATATATATAACCTATATTATTATTTCTGGGATCCAAACGTACATTTGAAATATATTTTTTCTGAAGTTAGGATGATAACCTTCTAACCTGTTTGCGGTAAGTGCACTTTACCGTGAACCATAAGAGAATTTACATCAAAATCGGTCAAGTAATAATTTAGGAGTTATAGAATAGTTTATAAAAAACACGAATTGAATAAAACTACTTCAAAAGCAATACACAAGCAGTATTATTGGACTATGAATACTTATAAATATAAAATAAATCCGAAATATTTTATTTTTTAAATACTTATTATTCAAGCAATCATTACCTATTATGAATAAAATCAAGTCATGATATAAACTTACCAAAGTGATTTTAGATGTAAGAGGAGCGTGGGAAAGCCACGCTTCGGCAAGAATGGGCCGACTCAACCGGAGTGATACCACGGCCTCACAAAAAAGCCAGTGTGAAATAGCGCTTGCGCTGTGTTTTACCAAGTGAAGCCGGCCAAAGGTCGGCAACGCACTTGTGACACCTCTGGTGTTGCGGGTGTCCATGGGTAATCGCTTACCATCAGGTGATACGTATGCTCGTTTGCCCCATAGACTATTAAAAAAAAGATTATGTTCATATTCTTTCACTTTTACCAACCTATCTGGCCAGTGTGGCCAAAATCTTTTTGAGGAGGGGTCTATGTCCAACAGTGGACTAATAAAGATATTTAGTTAGATAAAAACTAAAAAACGGCCCGGCTCATCCGAGGCGATACTAGCCTCGTACAGCAAATCAACTTAAAATGACAGCGATCGTGCTGTTGTGTTTCGTTGGTGAATGTAAGATCGGAGGCCCAATGATGTATAGGAGTATCACTAGCCCGCGATGGTGTGGGTCACCATGCTGCTTTGTTGCATTGTCCGCATTCGCAATGAGTATGGTGACCACCACTCTTAGATTCTGTTTATGCTTTCCATCAGGCAGAGTAGAGTCATTTTGGCAGGCCATAGATAAAAAAAATGAAATAACCGAAGTTGTGGTAAAACCATTTAGCTGCAACTTGTCCATTAACGAACGAACATTAAAAACAACATTTATCTTCAGACCAAGTCAAGTTTATTTTATATAGTTCATTTAAAAGTAGTCTTTAGGACGCAGTTTGTGCATTATAGGTATAAAAGTTAATGATGGGTTATTTATTGAACGTTACGGGAAAACTTTGCAAGTTAGCGGCACCAAAAATTACATGTAAAGGAAATTTCCTCATAGGAGAAGGCTTCAACTGTTGTATATCACGCAACTTCGATATCTGTCTTCAATATTTTGCTTATATGTTTACTATCTATCTATCTCACACAGACACTGAAATAGTAATGAAAATGCTTCCATTTCTGTCGCTCTTCACAATTTAGTACTTCAAAAAATTCTTCTATTTTTGTTAAATTCCATTTGTTGGTTTTCATATGATGTTAAAATTTCATTTTATTCATTAGTGTACAATTTTATGTATATTTTAAAACACATGCAAAATATTTTAACTTATAAAGCACCATAAATACAAAAGAATACACTCGCTAGCAGATGTTTTTATTTTGTCTTCTATAACGACACCCTTGGCAAGCGTTACAAACACACTCTAAACAATTCATTTGCATTTTGTTTTAACACCCAATATATCAGTAACTCAACAATAATCACACAGTTGACCCCAAAACGGTCATTCAGAAGCACCATTTCTACCGGACACTTAGCAATTTTACTTTTTGCGACAACATTTTTCCATCATAAAAGGTTTACGCGAGCGGCAGTTTATTTGGTGAAACAAAAATGACCGGCTGTGCATGTAGCTAACTGGGATTAACAATTGAAACATTGTGGCGAGTAATAACAGTGTTATTTACAGTGCATTCTGCGCATTCGATACCTTCCAGTTAACGGACATTAAACATTTATATTAGGGAGTGTTATTTTAGTACATGGTCTTTTAGGGTTCTGTACCCAAAGTGTAAAAAAACCTATTACTAAGACTCTCCTGTCCGACTGTCTGTCCGCTCGTTCGTCTGATTATCACCAAGCTGTATCTAATGAACCGTGATAACCTAGGCAGTTGAAATTTCAAAAATGATGTATTTCTATTGCCGCTATAATAACAAATACTAAAACAGCATAAAATTAATACTTAAGTGGGGTTCCCATACGACAAAAGTATTTTCTTTCTGTTTTTTGCTCGATAGTATCGATAGTTTTCACGGTAGTAGAGCCACGCTGATTTCAGCACGAACGGGCCGGCTCAACCGAGGCGGTACTAACCTCGTACAGAAAATCAACGTAAAATGACAACGATCGTGCTGTCGTGTTTCGTTGGTGAATGCAAGACCGGAGACCCAATGATGCAGGTGCATCTCTAGCCCGCCATGATGTGGTTCACCATGCTGCATTGTTTGCATTGTCCGCATTCGCAGTATGGTGACCACCACCCTTTAATTCTGCTTAGGCTTTCCATCAGGCAGAGAAGAGTCATTACGGCAGGGCCAAACATAAAAAAAGGTAACTGGTAGACACTAATGGCACGGAACCCTTCGTGTGTGAGTCTGACTCTCACTTGGCCGATTGTTTCTGAAAGTAAGTGACTATTGTTGCCTATGAAAACCTGTCGTGCCTTTGAGTACTCCTCTAGCATTTTTATTAATTTTCCTCGGGGAATTCGGCCTCTCTCAACATCAGTTTTGTGTAAGGCTGAGGTAAGAATAATAAAAAGCTTGTGAAAAAAGCTGTTCTATATTAAAATTATAATAGACATTCCTTACAACAGGTAGTAAGTACAAACAGTAACACACTGATAGTTTGTTTTATTGACATTTAATATACGCAACTCCAAAACATTGCTACCTATTTGAAATTCGCCACCGATACCGTAATGAATTAGGAGTATATGGTCAGATTTACGAAAGAGGCATTACTCATGACTTAACAGATCATCTTCTGGTAGCCATGTGTGGTTAGCTACTGTAGAAAAGAGCTATAGTTAGGTTAACCATATGTTGGAGATTATTGGATAAAAATCGAAATAAGAACTGATATTCGTAAAATACAGTTGACGTTGGAAGACATAGCGGATAAGAGAGATTATTATTAGGATATTCTTATTCATTTCTATTTTTACAATCAAAGAAACTTCAAACCACTGTTGCGTCAAATCCTATCCGTACCACAGTGTGATCTAAAACCACGCAGACATGCATCTTATAAGGAATCACTTTAAAAAAATGAAATAACGAAAAGCATACTAGCAAATATTTCGTGAGTCGAAGGTCTATGTTTTTCACAATTTCAAAAGATTAATTTTGCTTCAATCGATTTACAAGTTATTCGCTATCACAAAACTTGCAACTCATCTTCAACGGTCTGTGACATAGCGATACATCTTCGTGATGTCGTTTATATACCGCAAAGATTTAAGTTGCGATAAAATGTCGATTCACTTGATATTGATAGAAAGCAGACTTTGCTCTGAGTAACTAACTGATAGATTGAAGAAAATCGGTTTCGCAACATTAGTTTCGAATAGATTGTAATCGCACAAAGTATTGAGGAACAACGATATAACGTGTCTAATAATAAATTTAATTAATTTCACCTAAATATTAGAGAACTTGAAATACTAGAACCTTTAATAAATTCTGGAACCTTTGGCTGTAAATGAGTAATCGTATTGGTAACTTATATTTTATTTTCAGCCAAAATCACTCTACTCTGCCTGATGGAAAGCATGAGTAGGTTCGCAGATTTATTTCATAGTTTAAAATTTACCTGAATACCAGTTTAATGATAAAATAATGTTCAATTTTAAATTAATTTTTATGACTTTCGATATACTTTAATTAAATCTGCACTTACATAGGTGGAAACAACTGCCATCGTAAAGTTAATATACACGAATAAGGCATGTTGAAAGCCTTTAAGATATTGTACGTTGTTTTTTTATTTTTTTATTGAAAATGAAGCTGCAAAACTAGAATGTATTTTCTTTAACAGAACATATTACTTACTAAACGATCATTAAAGGAATAGTAAGTATTTTTACCGCAAGTAACTTCCAGCTACACGTACGTTGCCGTAATGAGCAGATTAAGATTTTTTTTCGGTGCTGTCAAAACAAAATAACAAAACAAACATTTGCCATGCTTTGGGTATTAAATGATTAAATAATACAAAAACATAAGTGGTCCACGTAACAGAGCTATTTCTTAGTATTCAGCTAATTGTGCAATAAGAAAAGACAAACTCACAACGATTCCTAATTCCAGAAGACCTCTCAAATTACAAGTACCAGGCCCCTCACATAAATTCAACCTTTTCCAGTTAATAAAAATGATTTAAGTACGCATTAAAAGAATCTTTTTCTCGCTGAGAATTCCACACGGAATTCATAATGGTAATAACTTGGCCAATTGTCCCATAATTACGTGTTGTACATAGAAATATTCGGCAAAACGCTGCCTCCATTTGCAGCCGTCGTTCACAATAGAGTTGATAATCTTTCGTAAACCGTAGCTCAATTCCTTGCAGGTCCCGGAGGCTTTTAATTTTCCAGATTAATAACTGAGAGATAAAAGTTGTGTTAGGCGCAAACAATAGTGGCTATACGAAGACCGTAAACCGAAGAAAACGTTTAGAGAATTGCGAGCGGCCGCCTGTCCCCCGTATATATCCCCCACGATTCATCCACCATCAAGAAAATACTGCCGTCCGTTCATTGTACTTTGACTTACTTTAGTTGGTTTTATTGAAAATTATTGTACCTTGAACCACATCAGTGGAAATCTTTTGATAAAGTTTAATATACTAGATGAATTGAACTGCCTAAGAATAAATATTAGTTATGTGCGAATTTGAAGTCATTGATATTTTATTGCCGCCTGTTATATTGTTTGTATTATTATTATATATTTGATAAAAAAATATTTGCAGAACGATGTAAGATGGGTACTACACAGTTTTTCCGAATCTGCTATGTTAAGTATTTGAATCGAATTGTTTTTGTTAAATATAACATTTCTGATACATAATTGTAAAATGATTGTCAAAATAAATTCAACATAGCTTTAACAATAAATTCATCACCATCTCAGTCCACAGCTGGACATAGGCCTCTCCAATAAATAACTCAATACAATAAATTACCAAACATTAACAGTGCAGTCTCATATTTATTAATTTTCATTCGTCTGTTGAAATTTTTGGAAGATACTATTTTCTTAACTGTGTTACATAGCCTGAAAGTAAATTTTAATTAATTTAGCATATAGATATAGAACTCAGTCTGTCGGTCAGATTGAAACCACTTCGGTAACGAATGACGGTCATAATACGCTTCGCATAAATTCACGAGGGTAATTATCCAAATCACTGTCAATGCCTTATGACAAAATCATTTGTTGTCCCAATAGTACCATTAATATAAAGTTAGGCTGAACCTAAGTAATCGATATTGATCTGTATGAATATAAACTGAGGAAAATAAGAGTAGTAGTAATAATTTAATAAAAATATTTCGGCAACCTAGTTAATGATTTTTCTTATGAATGAAAAAATAGTTAATTACGAGTACATGTCAATATCAAACAATGGCAGATCATTATCAGACATCAGAATAACGGTTCTTACAAGTTTTAAGTTTCATCGATAATTTCTTTTCCTGCGAGCTTTCTCCTAAACCAGGTTGGGTTCGGTTTATAGTCTATTACGGTATAACTGAACTTCGTTTTTTAAGTTTGACAACTGTCATCCGACCTCCACAACCCCAGTACTTCAATGAACTAATCCCACCCACACGCCCATCACTGTAACTCCTATACACCAGGATCAACAGCAGTGACGCACGAACACATCGTGTTATGACACTCGGGAAGTCCCAGGAAAATTTAAACTGTCTTAGAACCAACAACGAAATTAATCAGAAGAAAACTGGAAGAGTGGGAAATAAAACAATTAAACAATGGAAGTACTATGGGATATCGCAGTTCTGTACAAATTAATAGAATGTAATTTATACTCTCGGCACTTGATGGAACTTGTTGCAATACATTTTAGAATCAAACTCACTTATACTTATTCCACTATTTTAATTAAGTTTAGTAAGTATATCACATCATATTATTACTAACCTTTGATAATCACATCATATTATTAACCTTTGATAATGCCATAATATTTTTTTTTTCTTCAATATTTCGGACATCTAACACACAACGCCATCTAGTCCCAAACTAAGCAGAGCTTATATTATGGGTACTAGACAACTGATATAAATACTTATATACTTTTTTTTTGTAAATACATACATATTATACATAGAAAATAAATGAGAAACCTGCTAGATGAAAATTTAATTTAAATAGTGGAATAAGTACTAGTGACTTTGATTCTAGAATGTATGTTGTCGAACTTTTTAGTTTCGACGATTATATTTTTAAAAATTATTTTTTTCACAAACATCATTTATTACCTACTAATACTAATATAAACTAGTAATATTACATCTCATACTCACATACATTTCTTATTCCACGACAAAAAAATCGTCTCGGTGTCATTTTCCTTAATGCCTTTTATTATTATAAGAAAAAATCTTAGCTATTTTCAGTAATATACGTAATTATGTTTGGGTATCATTGTATGGTATGTTTTTGTACACGTGTCTATTATTTTTTGTGTAAGTTTTTTTGTGAGATCGTTTTATTTATTACTAGCTGAACCCCGCGGTGTTACCCGCGGTGAATGTCGCACCGCGAGTAACGCCGTGGAACAAAGTTAGTCTAAAAAAAAGTAGCCTAAGTTACTCCCCGGATCATCAGCTATCTGCCAGTGAAAGTCCCGTCAAAATCCGTCCAGCCGTTCCAGAGATTACCCGGAACAAACAGACAGACAGACAGACAGACAGACCGACAGACAGACAGACAGACAGACAAAAATTTTTTTAGCTACATTTTTGGTATATGTACCGTGTATACATACATATGCACTCAGTAAAAAGTGGTTATTTTAATATTACAAACAGACACTCCAATTTTATTTATTTGTATAGATGTCTGGTTAACTCAATTCTTGAGAAACGCTATAGTAAGTAAAGCTAAATGCTATAGTGAGTAGTAGTAAATAATTTATTTGCTATTAGCTTTGCCCGCGACTCCACCCCCGTAAATGTGTGTAAGAACCTATGTCTTTCTTTCCTCAAGAATAAAACTATCTCCATGGCATATTTCATAGAAAGAAGAAAAGAAAAAATAACAGAGTGAGTTAATTTCAAATTTATAATATCTGTATGAATGTATTAGTTGGTTCCAAAAAAAATTCTCTTGATATTCTTGATGGATCAATGGCAATTAAAACTGGTGAGAATGTAACATACGATAATACAAGTATGAGGTATGTCGCTCGTCCAGATAGTATCACGTTTTCTTTGCGTACTGTTCAAATATAATATGCTTAGTTATTATATGGTCAGTTTAACTACAAAAAGTTTAAAAGCTATAACTCGAATACGTAAAAAAATTTATAAAATTTACATAGTCTGTATGTAGCCTTGGTATTTTAGTCTCAACATATTCATTAAAATTGGTTCAGTAGTTTAGGCACTGCGGTGGAACATACAAACATACAATATAAACTGCCAAATCTATTACATTTCGTTTTGGCTTTAGCTTAGTCAAGCTACAAAGGGGGCACAAATAATTATTTTCTCGAATTAATTTAAAGATATATTTAAAAAAAAAATACTCTAGTTACATTTATAACACCACTACTTTTCGTGATGCTACATACGATTGTACTAAAGCTGAATGAGATTTTCACAAACTAATTTATGAAAAGGAAAGTTTCATTTCAAATTTGCATAATCCTTACATTATGAAGATGAAATTCACACAGCGATGATTCCAGCAGCGATTTCGACGACTATGATTAACGACATAATTAGCAGTTAAAGTGGAATTTTCTGAAATATACTCCTTACCACAGAGAATTTTGCCACGTTTCTGCTATTTTTCCGCATTTTTATAACCATTTTCAATTATTTTAATTAACCATCCGGGTGTTATTCGGTATCAATTGTTTGTTTAATTATTTTTATAAGTTCTATCTCAAAAATAGATTTATCTAACATTACAAAACTCAGTTTATTACATAAACTATTAAATTGATTGTTAGAGACTACGAACCCATTCCACAAATATTATTTGCAATTGAATGTTTTTCGAAATGATTTTTTCGTTTTTTTTTTTCAACTGAAAGGCAATTGAAGGTAATAAGGTGTGGCGACCTCTACATACAGCGTAACAGCAACATGCTACAGCGTTATCGACCAGATATAAACCGAAGTACGGTGTGACATCACGACACGGAGTACACAACAGTACCAATCCTAATTCACGCAATAAGATTTCTCGCGCCGATTAAGATATATACAACTTCCCAACATCAACCGTTGAGTAGTGGCCCGCCATGCATGGTCACCTCGCCTGGTCGGAGGAACCTCCCTTTGTGTTGGAGGGACACGACACTCGTTTCTCCACAAAGGTAATAACATGCCAACTATGACGACAATATAAATTCTTTTACAGAGTTTCTAGTCGGACTCAAGAAGTAGGATGGATTTCTGATGGTTTTTACCCACATCTATAAGAAGAAATAGTAAGTAAGTATAAGTATTACTATTACTAAAAGATAATCGTTTACGAACGGGCCGGCTCGACCGGGGCGGTACTACCCTCGCACAGGAAATCAACGTAAAATGACAGCGATCATGCTGTCGTGTTTCGTTGGTGAGTGCGAGACCGGAGGCACAACCATGCAGAAGCATCACTAGCCCGCCATGGTGTGGGTCACCATGCTGCATTGTTGCATTGTGTGCATTCGCAGTATGGTGACCACCACTCTTGGATTCTGCTTATGCTTTCCATCAGGTAGAGTAGAGTCATTTTGGCTGGGCCAAACATAAAAAAAAAAAAGAAAATATATACTCATTCATGCTTAATATTATAAATTCGAAAGTAACTCTTTCTTTACGCTTTCACGGCTGCTTTCAAACCGCTGCACCGACTTCAATAAAATTTCTAATGGAGATAGTTTGATTCTTGAAGAAGACTCGCGGGCAGTGCCACAGGAAAAAGTTAGTTACCTTTACATTCAATTCAATTATTAAGAACTTTTAGGGTCTTCATGATTTACACAATTGATTAAAAGTAAATGTAGAAGAATTGTCTCTTGATTTTATACTGTCGGACACATTCTAATATGTCTTTACCTATGAAATTGCCGTTTTGTATGCAACTAGCTGACCCACGCAACGTCGTTTGCGCCTTATATTGTCCGTAGCGTGAAAATTGCCCCCGTTTTTGAAACATTCTTCGTTGTTGCTCCGCTCCTATTAGTAGTAGCGTGATGATATATACCCTATAGCCTTCCTCGATAAATGGACTATCCAACACCGAAAGAATTTTTCAAATCGGACCAGCGGTTCCTGAGATTAGCGTGTTCAAACAAACAAACAAACAAACAAACAAACAAACTCTTCAGCTTTATATATTTTGTATGCAATAAGTGAAAGTACTTATTTTTTCAAACTTTTTTATTTCTGTTATTCGAAGTAATCGCCCATGCAATCGACGCATCTTTGCCAACGCATTGGCAGTTTATTGATGCCTTTCTTGTAAAAATCAGCTGGACGGGAGGCAACAAACTCTTCAAAGGCATTTTGTACTGCCTCTCGGGAATAAAATTTTTTACCCACTACAAAGTTGTCTAAATTTTGGAAAAAGTAATAGTCGGTAGGTGCAAGGTCTGGTGAGTATGGCGGATGAGGAAGAGCTTCCAACCCCAGCTCTTGCAGCTTGGAGACTGCCTGTTGGACGGGACAGTCTGTCCAACAGACAGACTCAGAAACTTTACTCATTTACAAGTACAATTTTAACAAAAATAAAACCGACTTCAAGGTTCGACTTGATTTCTCTTAGATGCCATCATCAGATATTAATGTCCTTATCTTGGTACCACCGTTGGGACATTTCCTTTCGATTAAAAAAAGAATCATCAAAATCGGTTCATAAACGACGAAGTTATCCTCGAACACACATAAATATATATATATATATATTTATACGGTCGAATTGAAAAACCTCCTCCTTTTTTTGAAGTCGGTAAATAAAATAAGTTACTATAAAAGAATACATTCAAATCGGTACTAAAATATAAAGCTGAACTGCCTCTCGGGAATAAATTTTTTTACCCACTACAAAGTTGTCTAAATTTTGGAAAAAGTAATAGTCGGTAGGTGCAAGGTCTGGTGAGTATGGCGGATGAGGAAGAGCTTCCAACCCCAGCTCTTGCAGCTTGGAGACTGCCTGTTGGACGGGACAGTCTGTCCAACAGACAGACTCAGAAACTTTACTCATTTACAAGTACAATTTTAACAAAAATAAAACCGACTTCAAGGTTCGACTTGATTTCTCTTAGATGCCATCATCAGATATTAATGTCCTTATCTTGGTACCACCGTTGGGACATTTCCTTTCGATTAAAAAAAGAATCATCAAAATCGGTTCATAAACGACGAAGTTATCCTCGAACACACATAAATATATATATATATTTATACGGTCGAATTGAAAAACCTCCTCCTTTTTTTGAAGTCGGTAAATAAAATAAGTTACTATAAAAGAATACATTCAAATCGGTACTAAAATATAAAGCTGAAGAGTTTATTTGTTTGTTTGTTTGAACGCGCTAATCTCAGGAACTACTGGTCCTATTTCAAAAATTCTTTCACTGTTAGATAGCCCATTTATCAAGGAAGGCTACAGAATATATATCATCACTCTAAGACCTACAGGAGCGTAGTACCAATGAAGAATGTTACAAAAACGGGGGAAAATGATCACGCTACGGGCAATTGAAGACGCAAACGAGATTGCGTGGGTCGGCTAGTTGATTTATAAAATTCGTAGCTTGAAAATACAATTATAAGTACCTACAACTAATCTAAAATGATTGAAAAGCGAATATGTTTTCAAATGGAGTAATCCTTTCATCTTAAAAAACCAATCATCATAATATTATTATTACTAGGCTATTTTGTATAACTTTGGAGTTCTAGTACTTAATTATTTTGACAAGTTCCAAGAAAGTCTATCAAAAGAAACTACAACCTATTATAGTTACTTTTCTCAGGTCATCATTCCATCTCACAAAATTCCTTGAAACCAAAACCCAATATTTTATTTACAGCAAATAAACTTAAGATTTAGCTCTTATTTATAATTTCCATAGTATGAGTTGTATTTGAAACTTGTAATAAATATCAAATATAAAACATCTAAAATTGTGTTCGGTGAACATAGTGTGCACAAGGTGACCGACCGCGAACATTTAAAATATTACCACACTTTGGTTCAAATTTAAATCTAGTCAAACTAGTAGTCATAATAGTAGCAGACTTCGGTAATCCAATCATGTCTTTATCACGACCAGTTCTAACAGTCTAAATCTACGTACAACAGGGCCGTTCAATGTAGTATGAAAAGAAATTAACGTCAATTACAATTTAAGAAATTTTATTTCCTTTAATACACTCTACTTAGGATGAAAGCAAGGTCTTTCGCGTTTTTATGTCGACTGAATAAACGTTTTTACCATAGTTGTCGTGCCAACTTCATAAAATTTGCATAGATGGAATATTTTGTAGCTCAATAAAAGTCTATCAAATTCTGTGTTAAATAAATTCTCTATGAAAAATTCACAAAATTGTTTTACTAACATTTTTTACTGTAAAATTTGAGTCGTTGTAAAACAAAACACGGGTACAATTTTATGATCGAAGTTATGCCTGGCTATAGACTGTTTGTTTTATTAGGGCTCTACGAATAACACATATTCATTGCTTTTTTGATTATAAAATATTGTTCTACGTTCAAGGGAGTTTATTGTTACTATAATGAATTTACAAATGAACTATTTGTTTATGTTTTAATATTACGATGGTATTATATATAGTGTCTCATCTAAAATGTTTTTGTTGGTTTATGACGATTTTGTAAATTGAACATTGGAAGGAGACGTGTTAATGTAAAAAGAATAGAGAAAAGGAAAAATGGAAAAGAGGAAAAAATGGTAATGAGTAAGGCCTCACTTGGCCCGAGTATGTATGTACTCGTATCCAATTCATCGAATTTAATTTATTACTAAGTATCAAATCAATTTGTGTAGACTGATTAGAATCCACAACACTTTAGCGCAGTAGAAAGCGGCGTGGCGGCCGTTTAAACCACTTGACCAACCGTGCAATCAATAGTCACTTTTTTTTAATAAATAATAAATAAATAAATATTTCGGACATCTAACACACAACACCATCTAGTCCCAAGCTAAGCAGAGCTTGTGTTATGGGTACTAGACAACTGATACAAATACATATATACTTTTTTTTTGTAAATACATATATATTATACATTGAACACACCCAAACTCCAAAACAAATATTTGTAGATCATACAAACATTTGGTCCGACCCGGGAATCGAACCTGAGACCTCATGATCAGCAGTCGCTCACGCCTACCGCGAGACCAACGATGTAGTTTTGTGCGTGTGATATGCACAAGGTTTAATTATAATGGTTATTGAGGTAACTTGTGATAGCTGGTAATCAAATGACACGAACCCAAACTGAGTATAGGATGATGACTGGCTTATTGCTTACTACAAAAAAATATTATAACCCAGAAAAAAGCTCGCAGAAATAAAAAATTAAACACAAACATCGTCTGGGAAAAAGACGATGTCAGCTAAAATAAACTAAACCGAAAAACGTTTACTGTGCCAAGTGGGGATAAGCTGTTTCAAGGGGCACATTGAAACCGAGGACCGTTTCTCATATTATAATCGTGTATAAAAATTAGATGAGAGTCTTATAAAATTTTAAGTGACGAAAGGGTCGATATAAAATACAAAAAATTATGGTGTGAATTAATTTATAAAACATATAGAAACAGAAACAGATAATACTTTGACCTAGTGAAGGTTTACTGCAAGTCATTGGATGTGAGCAGTACAAGACGTGCCATTGTGGAGAATCTTGGTGTAGGGTTATGTAGAGCTTATGTAGATGTTTTGGCTGATCTCAGCCCTACATAACCCTACACCAAGATGGTGATGATGAATATACTTATATATAGAACTATTTTGATGATTATTAGACCAACTGACTTCATCTTCATCTCTGAAAGCAAAGAAATTTTCCCCGCTTTTGTGACAATTTTGCATTGATGCAAACCTGTTTTCCTTGAGGCATGAGCTATTCAACACCAGAAGGATTTTTAAAACTAACAGTTCCTGAGATTATTGCGTTCAACCAAATAATAAACTCTTCAGCTTTATAACCTCCTACTAATATTATAAATGCGAAAGTTTGTAAGGATGGATGGATGTTTGGATGGATGTTTGTTACTCTTTCACGCAAAAACTACTGAACGGATTTGGATGAAACTTTACAGTAATATAGCTTATACATCAGAATAACACATAGGCTACTATTTGCCGCGATAACCGACATATACGCGGGCGGAGCCGCGGGCAACAACTAGTTATAGTATAAATTTAACCGGCAACAGATAAATGTCCAAAATTATACTTCTTAAAAGTACATAATTGTATATACTTCTGTTGCTGTGGACTTCTATAGAATTAAGTACTTGATAATTCTAACAAAGCGAAGCGGGTACTACTGAGAGTGTTTTGGTGTTGTTGAGAAAAATCTTAACAGCTTTATAAAAAGGACAAAATTGTGTTAACATTACATAAAACGGGCCACCAATGTTGCAGAGGTTTACAAGCAATTATATAATAACCAGTTACATGGACTATGAATTTGTAATAGCAGGTTCTTTCCGCTGGCAATAAAGTATCAATTGAAGCACGTTAACAGCTATGAATTCACTTTCTTCTTAACTTCCTAAAACAGTGTTCCTTAAGACAAAGACTTAAAGTGTTTTAATTTTTTAATTTTTTAATTAAACAGTATCTTAAACAATCGATATAAATGTTAGTGTCAAAATTTTACTCATATAAAACACATAAAACAATACATTAATTTGTGTAAGCTATCATACTAAAGGAGCTCTCACTTAAGTGGACAAAGTTTTTTGTTTCATTACAGGCTTTGGCCATTTTAATTACAGTTAAGTAAACATTTTGTTATTGAATTGAGACATTCAGATTTATATTAAGACGTATCTTGTAGAAGTTTTATTTTGTAAATTATTTGTTTATGAATGAAGGGGACATTGTGGATTTTTTCAATCCTAATAAATTGTAATGTAATTAAATTATTAGATACTTAGTAATAAATGGTTTGATAAATAAATAGGCGTACGAAATTTTGACATATCAGAATAGATGTGGAAAACCTCTTCAAGGTCTGATAATAAACCTTGAATACGAAACTAAATAAAATACATGTTACTCCGTGTGTTTTGCTGATATGCTCACGTGCGTGATTTTCGTTTTCATTTTTATTCAACGTGCGAACCGTTGATATTGTGACCTCGGGTAGGGCTTTGTTTCACTGTGCTTAGCCGATGATTCACTCTGATCTTTACGCGAATATTGACTCTGGTGGTCGATCAATCGTACTCAGTTACTCGATTTATTACTTCGCGGGGAAATTTCCAACCCCAATGTGTCAATGTCGCTTTTATGTTCCCATATTGTACGTATGTGTTAGTAAAAATTAGATTGTAAGTTATGATTATGATTTAAATTTTTACCAATAGAATAAACCTGAAGTTGTTTTGTACTATTGCTTGTTTGGATGGCACTTTTTAAATTATTCATCAGATTTCAATAATTATTTTTGTAATCTATATAGTACTCATTAAGGAAGGTTATGTATAACTTCCTCGCAGTGGTTCTGTGTTAGTGTAAATGACTGTTGTGCTTGAGGTCTCGGGTACGATTCCCAGGTTTGGCCAAATATTTGTATGATCTGTAAATATGAGTGTCGGAGTTTGGGTGTTTTCTATGTATAATATGAATGTATTTACAAAAAAAAGTATATTTGTATTTTATATCAGTTTTCTAGTACCCATAACACAAGCTCTTAGCTTGGGACTAGATGCCATTGTGTGATAAATGTCTATAAAATATCTATTTATTATTTATTTATTTAAAGGCTATGTAAAATTATGCCTTAAGGAAAGATGGCAGTGATTGTAAATGCGATTGGAATACTTATGTACGTTTCAAAAATTTGTGGTCATATATCGTTGCAGAAATGTGTCAACTACACAGTTTACACAAATTGTTGTTCTGAGTATGGATGTTCTTTGTGTCCGTTGCATGTGTTTGTAAAGTCTACCGCGACATATGACGAATATTCCTAACGCGGGAGACGTCTTTTTTTAATGTAGGTATATCAAACGCATGTAATAAAATCATCAGCATCGAGATGAAACTGCAATAATATTTAATTTCTCCAATATTAAAACTGTCATGTTCTTATATCAAGTCAGTTCCAAAGTTATATTATTTGAAATAAAAAACCGCCTACTTAAAGATACTAAAGATACTTACCACACTAGTGAACAGAATGGTTAAAGTATACACGCTTACCAGAAAAATACCTATGCGAAAAATCTCCAGTACTGCATTCACGAAAAGGTCACTGTTTCGGTATAAGGGAGCCAATATGAGAGCAGCCGACTAAGGTGGTTGTTACGTAAAGTAGCGAGTTTACTGTGCGACCGGGCAAATTCTCTCAGCCACTTAAATACTGCATGCACAACTTCTTATATTTTTCTTATTGTATCTCGTTCAAATTTAATCAACCTAAGTGAGCTAAATATTAATTTTATTTGTACTACAAGGTTGAATGTTCCTCAAAATTTATGAAAATCTTTCTGAAGGTTTCAAATATTAATTGCGATCAATAGAAATATTAAAATTACACCTTAGAGAAAGGGTATAAGTTTGTTTGATCTGGTATGATTGTAGCATTTGTTTTTCTTAATTCTATTTAATTGTAGTTGTATCAACAAGAAGGTGAGCACAGCGCCCTCACGGCGTGTTACGCCCTTGCTAATGGATCGACTGGCCGAACAGTTCATCCAAGAGGCACCAGATGGCGTTATTCTGCACTGCGTCATTCAAAATGTTGTTGACAGTTCGCATCTTGCAAAATTTAAGAATAACCTTTTTTTAGTATTAAGTGATATGCAATTGTTCACTTCGCGAAATGGTGCCTTTGTATTAGAATATATCGGAGTGAGTGGTGCTCATGTTTAGCTGAAAAAGTGGTGGGAGATTCTCGAACATTCGTTTCTAAGCCTTTATAAACGAGGATTTTGTGGATCACTGGTTCACTGTTTTCAGTTCTCTGCCCATTGTGATTATCCTGCATAAGCCTCGTGATTGTTGTTCGCTGTGAATAGTGAAACGCTGCTGTAATCTTCAATTCCCCGTCTGAGGTAAAAATCAAATATAACCTATAAATTAATCTTAACCATGTCTTTATTTCTTTGAATGTGTGTCTAGGAGATGTATTTTCTGTGTAGGGTTCATGGTTCCGGACAGAACCAGTAGATTACGGAGCACACATCCTGGGTTGTGAGGATAAATCCCGGCAGGGATATCGTCTGAGGCAGCCCGCAGCTCACCACCAAACTCGCTTACGTGTCCAAAGGATTCCTCACTAGGACATATATAATAGAAAGTATCTACTTTATTTTTTTTCACCCACATAAGGTGTTACAAATTTAACTGATTTCAAGATCATCACTAGAAGCCCTAATAGACCCTCGCCTGAGGTCTAAAAGGGGTTGGAAGTTCATCTGGGTGTCTGTCTGCAGTGCAGCGGCACCGAAGAGTGTTTTTTAGAATATTATTTTTTAAGCTAGTGACAACCCACTTGTGAAATAATTATAAGTTACTAGTTAATCTTGTTACCTGTATTTTTTTATTTTATTTTGTTAATATATGAATGCATCACTGAGGCGTATTCGTTTCTTCTGAAGAGCACCCTGGATATCCCAAACACACATCCACACACACATTACTTTTTTTAACTTTTTATTTTTTCTTTGTATAAATTTATTTTTTATTTCCAATCAATTTTCTTTTAACGGCGCCCTGGGATCTCATGGTCTACGGCTGACAAGTCGGTGAGGTGACTGCCTGACAGGTTCAGGGGTTACATGATAATCAGCGCCTGACAGGGCTAATTGAATTCTTTAGAATCTATTTAATTTAAGACTAAACTTTGAACTTATCCTACATAGTTTGCAGAAATGAATTGATCTTTGTTATGAAATGGTACCCAATTGTAACCAATTTAGAAGTGTTGACAAAATATTATTTTATAGATAGATAATAGATACTTACGAAACTTGTAATAGAGGTACCTTACTTTACCGTAACCTTTTTTTTTAAAGTAGTGCAAAGCAAAGAGGTTTACAATATAATGAAATAAAATATAAAAAGTGTTAATCTATTTTAAAAAGAGTTGAGTTAAAAAGAGGGCCCAAGTTGTGTAACATAATAAATAAATAAATAAATAAATATTTTCGGACATCTAACACACAACGCCATCTAGTCCCAAACTAAGCAGAGCTTGTATTATGGGTACTAGACAACTGATATAAATACTTATATACTTTTTTTTTGTAAATACGTACATATTATAGATAGAAATAGTAATAATAAATAATCACAGCAAATTTCTAGTTTGACGGTTAAACGAACAAGTTTATGTTTCATATAAACTTGGAGATTTAGTTATCAAACTCCCGAACGAAATATGTTCAAATTTAAAACGCAAGCTTAGAATATTTTTATTTAAGCAAGCACCTTTTTCTTCGATTCAATCTGCAGTAACTTTTCATCGCGCCAGAATTTCTAGTATAAGGAGGGCTATTATTTTTCAAAGGACATGATTAGGTGCGCGGAGAAGTCACAAGAAAAGTGTTTGTATCAAGGGAAGGATGCTGCCATAAAGTTACGCCTGCTTTGTTAAAAAGATGGCTGATATGTTGAAGTTTGCAAAGAAATTCTACGAACTTGTTTTAAGAAGAAATTGTTAAAAGATTTGGTTTATACTTATACTTTTTGCTTGTAACAGCTTCAATCGATTTAAACCAATCGTTCGATGCATTATACATTGCATTTTATTTTGCAGTTTCTAATAGAAATGACTTAATGTTCGTATGAATAAAAACCTAAAAGATGCGCAAATAGCACACCATAAAACCTAGAATGGAACATCGTGGCGACGACGCCACATTTTCAGAGTCGAACCCAAGGAGATGAGATAGGCTAAGCGCAACAAGAACAATGCAATATTTATGATGTAGGAAATCAGAAGGCGTTTTTGTTGGCAGTTTGTGAAGGTTTATAGATAGGTAATAGATAAGGTTCATATATGCAATACATACATTGTTTACTTATATACCAACATTTTCATTTGCTCCTCTTATACATAAAGTTGCATTTGTGGTATGATATATCAATTAATTTTACCACAATTTTTAAATCAAACTAAAATTATGTTGGTAGGTGTGGTTTAATTGAAATTGTTACTAATATGTATGATTGTATGATAATAATCCAGAATCCATACTAGGTAATATCATCAATTCTAAAGTAACTATGTAAAGTGTCTATGTATAATATGTACGTATTTACAAAAAAAACAAGTATATATGTATTTGTATCAGTTGTCTAGTACCCATAACACAAGCTCTGCTTAGCTTGGGACTAGATGGCGTTGTGTGATAGATGTCCGAAATATTTATTTATTTATTTATTAACTGTCTGTCTGTCTGTTACACTTTCACGGCTAAATCGCTATCGCACCGATTTCTATGAAATTGGGCATATAAATACTTTGATTTTTGAGAATAAACATAGGCTAACCAAATCAAGTTATTTATAAAGCGGTTTGTAATTATTGTTTTTGTAATACTGGCAATCTACAAAGATATTCAAATGATAACTATTCACAAAGAAGGTCTATCACAAAGAAATATTAATTAATGAGTTCAGCAAATAGGCAAGATTGTTAAGAGTTTTAATGTCTTATCATTTTAAGTTTGTTGTTTTCTATAAACTTAATTTATTCTGTCAATTTATTGGAGTACAGCTCAACCTCAATGCTGTTATAAAGGACCCCTTTTAATTATAAAATGCAAAATGCGGCCGTAAATTAACCACTCGTCTAAGGGACAATTGACGAGGGAAAACAAGTAAAGCATCTTTTTATGGGCCTAATCTAACATTTTGGAACTCAGAAAATTAATTAGAGAAAAAAAAAATATTTTACCTGTAACGACCAAACTGTGAAAGGGATTGATGCCTGCGGTATATCGGGACTCATACTACCTTCAAACTTTTAAGAAGAATTAGACTCTTGTCGCAACACGCTTATAGCCCCTTAATTGCAAGCGTTCATGGACGTCAGCCATCATTTTCCTTAAGGAGTTCACATTATTGCGTAGTCCCCTACTTACATTAAAAAAGAATTGGTTGTCAGTAAAGTCCGTTTACGGACGCTAGTTTAACGTGACAAACAAAGTCGTGTCATAACAAAACATTGATGAAATGATCAGAGATACGTAACAGCGTAACCAGACAACGAGTCATCCTTTGTAATCGACTTCCAAAAAGGAGGAGGTGCTATGTTCCCCTCTATGTATTTTTTTTATGTATGTTCACCGATTACTCCGTCAATCGTGGACCGAATTTGAAAATTCTTTTTGTATTCGAAAGGGTATGATCACTAATCACATTAATAACGCTCATCCTAAATTGAACATGCAATTGAAAGCTTTGAACGGCGTGTTTCACCATTTTATGATAATAATAGTAATAATAAGTTTACAAGTTATAATTTTAGCACACTTACATATCACTACATATTATGAAACAACGTCCTCTACCGCGTCTGTCTGTCTGTTCACGATAAATTTAAAAACTACTGGACAGATTTTAATGCGGTTTTCATCAATAGGTAGAATGAGTGTTAGTGTGGCGACGTCGCCAGCGTGCTTCACCGCTCCAGCAGCCATTTCGATCCCCATCTCTATCATTGCCCAGAGATAGTATACCTAATAAACTTGCTTGCTTTAACAAAATTATTTCACATCTGCCAAAAGTGCAACGACGGTAATTTTTTTTTTTTATTTCTATACAATCAAAAAAAAAAAAAAACCGTAGTAAAACGTTAATTATGGCCTTTAATAAAATGCCCTGAAGCACATTACGCTAACCCCAGTAAAACGCAAATTCCAAATCCAAGGAGTTCTTACTTTGACAATAAAATGTCACAATTATTTTACTTCGTAACAGGATAAAATTCACAGCTAAAAATTTTAAAGAAACGATACGAATTTTTTTTCAGGTACATTTTGTAAATATTTTCTTAGAAATTATGATTTCCAAAAGATACTGAGCTATACATTTAAGAAAAGGTGAAATAATTATAAAACATATCCTAAGGTAAAAGAATGAGACTTTTAAAATTTCAGCATAGAAAGTCACTTAACACATTTCAATATAATCACAAATTTTAACAAAAACAAAATCGACTTCAAGAACTGGTCTAAAGTAAAATAAGACCACACGAGAAGCACCAGCTTACAAATAAAGAAGAATCATCAAAATCGGTTCACCCAGTCAAAAGTTATGAGGTAACAAATATAAAAAAATACATTCGTATTGGTAACCTCCTTCTTTTTTGAAGTCGGTTAAAAAGAAGATAATAAGGTAGTCTATTCTAGAAAGAACCGTCACTTAAAACCTTTTTATTTGTAACTAGCTGAACCCCGCGGTGCTACCCGCGGTTATTGTTGTACCGCGAGTAACGCCGCGGGACAAAGTTAGTCTAAAAAAAGTAGCCTAAGTTACTCCCCGGATCATCAACTACCTGCCAGTGAAAGTCCCGTCAAAATCCGTGAAGCCGTTCCAGAGATTACCCGGAACAAACAGACAGACAGACAGACAAAAACATTTTTAACTACATTTTTGGTATATGTATCGTGTATACATACACATATGCATTGATTAAAAAGCTGTTATTTTAATATTACAAACAGACACTCCAATTTTATTTATTTGTATAGATAAGGGTCTACCAAAATGAATCTACTCCACCCGATGACCTTACAAATTGCAATTTCAGACAATGCAGCTTGGTGACCTACACTATGTTGGCCTATTGAGATGCCTTTGCATGATTGGTTGTCATTGTTAACAAGTCGTCAAAATTGGTTGAAAGATGTAGGCATGTAAGCAGGTAGACAAACATAATTTCTTTTCGTTTGTAATGTATTTGTATATAATCGAAATGCACCTGCTAATCCCGATGAAGTATATAAACTATTTCGGTTATGAACATCAGAGGAGGCAGTTAGTATATGTTATACTTATATTGCACTAGACGCTGCTATTAGACTACACGGTTGGCCTTGTGGTTTGTGGCCATACCGCTTCCTACTTTGCCAAGTGTTGTGGGTTCAAATCCTACACGGGACAACACTTTGTGTGATCCGTAAATTGTCGTTCTGAGTCTGAGTGTTCTTTGTGTCCGTTTCGTGTATATTTGTAAAGACCCTGCTACATAGGACGTATATTCCTAATGCGGGAGTTATCTTTTAAAAAGTATGAAAGAACATCACGTCAGCTAAAAACGCTTTGCAGTGATGACGTGCTCAAAGTAGTTTTTATGTTAGTCTTTATTCTATTTGAATAACTTTTGATCATAACAATGTGTTCAGCATCTTTATCTTGTTTAATAGTGAATCTGTGAAATCGTACAATCAACATGGAAATTTGTATTTAATCTTTATTAATAAGCCGAAGAGTTTGTTTGAACGCGCTAATCTCAGGAACCGCTGGTCCAATTTTAAAAATTCTTTCAATGTTAGATAGCCCATGTATCGAGAAAGTCTATAGGCTATATATCATCACACTAAGACCTACAGGAGCGGAGCAACAATGAAGAATATTACAAAAACAGGGGAAAATGATCACGCTACCGGCAATAAGAGATGCTAACGAGGTTGCGTGGGTTCGCTAGTCTACACTAATACAATAAAGCTGAAGAGTTTGTTTCTTTGTTTGTTTGTTTGAACGCGCTAATCTCAGGAACCGCTGGTTTGATTTGAAGTATTCTTTCGGTGTTGGATAGTCCATTTATCGAGGAAGGCTATAGGGTATATATCATTACGCTACTACTAATAGGAGCGGAGCAACAATGAAGAATGTTTCAAAAACGGGTTTTCACGCTACGGGTAATATAAGGCGCTAACAAGGTTGCGTGGGTCAGCTAGTTTATAATATTACTAAAATACTAACTTAGAACACCAGTTAGAATTTAAGTTGACAGATTTATAATAGTAAACAATAGTACCTATGCTATTTCTTTTTACATTGGAATTAAGGCCAAACGCAAAAGTAACAAATGAAATACTGCCGATAAATACTTCCCAGTACATTCGGTTTAAAAGCTCGGTGAATGTACCAGTAAGCTTATTCCTCTCACTGCTCACTTATTAACTTGACAATTGCGTAAGTTCATATTTAAATTTTTAATACTTCACAATAATGGATAACTATATTCGTATACTAACTTTTAAACTTTCGCGTTCCATGATATATTAACAACTATTTTTACGGGAATTAACGCGATCTCACAGGTCACAGGTCTCATGGTCACAGGCTGACTGGTGGTCAGCCTGTGACCACGGCCAGTGCAACCTGGTCGAAACGTCAGGCAAATCAGAGGTATATAATACCTTTTAATAAGTGATCGCGTTAATTCCCGTAAAAATAATTGTTAATATATATTCGCATAATGGGGATTATTCAGACAAATTTCCAGTAAATATACAAATAGTCGCTCTCTATTCTATTCTGAAACTGCGAAAGTCGTTTATCATTTTTAAAAGATGAATTATTATACCATTAAAGAAAAAGACGTAAAGTTCTGACAGTAAAGTACACGATAAGGATTACTCGGAAAATATAACTTAAGACAGTATAGTTATTTGTGATAAAATTACTTTTAAAGGGACAGAGACAGATGGTGATAGTTTTAAATTCAGGATTTATTTATTGCGACACAAACAAGAGTGATGTTGCTAATGTTCTTTCAGCAAATGTTTCTTGGAAGCTAGTTTTAAGGCCACCACACACGTTACTTCAGTTAATTCCAGACTTGCGCAATTATACTGTACCGTGTATGGCGGCCCATACAACTTCACACATTCAGTAGGTACATTTAATCTTAAATATAAAAATCAATTGCTGTTCGTTTGTCTCGCTAAAACTAGAGAACGGCTGGGCCGATTTTGGTTTTAAAACGTTTGTCGTAGTCCAGGAAAGGTGAACAGGTGAGGTGAATAATTGAAAATGACTTGAAGTCCAAATGTCACGTGTACGAAGTAGCGGGTGCAGCTAGTTTGTGTATATTTATATATCTATACTAATATATAAAGCTGAAGAGTTTGTTTGTTTGTTTGTTTGTTTGAACACGCTCATCTCAGGAATCGCTGGTCCGATTTGAAAAATTCTTTCTGCGTTGGATAGTACATTTATCGAGGAAGGCTATAGGCTATATATCATCACGCTCGGACCAATAGGAGCGGAGCAGCAATGAAAAACGTTTCAAAAACGGGGGAAAATTATCACGCTACGGGCAATAGAAGACGCAAACGAGGTTGCGTGGGTCGGCTAGTATTTAATATATCTAATATTAATCTATACAAATAAATAAAATTGGTAATTTGTAATATTAAAATTACCTCTTTTTACTAAATGCATATGTATGTATACACAGTACATGTACCAAAAATGTAGTTTAAAATTTTTTGTCTGTCTGTCTGTCTGTCTGTCGGTCTGCCTGTCTGTCTGTCGGTCTGTCTGTCTGTTTGTTCCGGGTAATCTCTGGAACGGCTGTACGGATTTTGACGGGACTTTCACTGGCAGGTAGCTGATGATCCAGGGAGTAACTTAGGCTACTTTTTTTAGACTAACTTTATCCCGCGGCGTTACTCGCGGTACGACAATAACCGCGGGTAACACCGCGGGGTTCAGCTAGTAAGTTAATAAATGTATGTTTACTGGTTCTATTTGATGTATCATATATTTTATTTACAAAATCATTATTTACCAAGGAATACTTTATCTTTGCATCTACTGCATCTTATTTCTACATCACCTGAAGATCGACTGGTAGAGAATGACTCATGGCATTAAGTTCACCTTTTGTCCAATAAGTGCAACAAGTTTTAATAAAATAATAATTTTAATAAGGAAAAACTATTAAGCAAATATGTTTGTAAACGTTTGATAATAAATACAAATAAAATGCGACCTAAACAGTTCACTTAAAGTGTAATGTATCTAAGAAATGAAAAAATACATGCATTAAATACTAATCAAAAAAGCTATTTAATACATAGGAGTATGACATAAACATTTTTTTTATTTTGATGGGTTTGGGAGGATGGAATGTTAAATGCATAAATCATACATTAACAGTAACTTATTAACGTGCACATTCAAATCTAACTAAAAAGTGATAAGATGACAGAAAGTAGTAATACAACATTGATTTTATAACAAAATTTACTCTTCAATTTGATGTAACGTAAATTGAACGGTGCTTAAAGTCAATATTTTATCTAAAATGTATTTAAGATATATCTAAATATTGTGGAAGTAAGTTGTAATGATTTTAACTACTTTTAATAGTGATACCAGGTGCTTGTTTTCCAATTTACTTAATATTGCGGTTTGCTGCTTAACTTGGTACAATACAAGTATTTACCGTAAATAAAAACTTAACGTAGATGTTTGGTATAAGGACTTAAAATAGGTAGGAAATAAAATTAATTCACTATCCTTATGTTAGAACGTAATCTTATGCTTAATTTTTATATTACTTCTCAAAAATAATCCAACGAATAGTTTTAAAGCAAACTTCATCTGTCAATAATACTAGTATTTACTTCTTAAAATTCGTTGCATAATTCACGGACCGTCACTTAAGTGAACCTCAACGCATATCTACAAGGGTATAACGTGTCCCTGCATCTATATTTAAGGAGGTCGGAACACGACACGGATGTGTAGAACGTGTCAAATGCAATCAAGGGGCCCAAAGAGCCACGCTAATTACTTTATGTCAGTTGGGGCCATGCTAATAGCGGGGACAGCAGCCGCTACATATTTAATAACGTATATTTATTATTCATTCCATTAATAATTTTAAACTTACTTTTAGACACTTTTAAAAATCAACAGTTCCTGTTATTAGCAAGTGTCTTTGAACCAAGTCGGAGTTCTGTATTAAAATATACTTAATTTATGCGTAATAGTATTTTAACTATTATTTGCTAATAAGTAGCAACAAAAGTGTTGAACCTATTTTATATGTAATTTATAAATAATTAAAGAAGGACATAAGCTTATTTATTTTTATCGCAAAAATCGACATACACGCAGGCGAGAGTAAATAATTGAAATCTTCGGTCAAATCTATCTCTTCGATTTTAAAATGACCATAGTAGCAAACACGTTTCCTAACGTATAATGCAAAAACTTTTTCTTGTTTGCAGACTTTAAAGCAACACATCCGGCACATCACAAATTTTGCACATTCGTGGTCATGACTGCACAAATGGACATAGGGAAAACCCGGACAAAAGCGAGTCTAATTAGCGCACCAAACATTTACATTTTTATTACAACGAACGTCAACTTTCTATTATAGCCATACGTCAGTATACGTCACACTCTATCTTACCTACGCTAAATAAAGTGTACAGTGTTGTAAAATAAATACCTGCTGAATACATTGTACATATTTCAAATAAAAATAAATGCCTTTCAAATTAAGTCAAATCTCGCTTTCTGTACGTGTCTTGAGTATTATGGCGTTCTCCAACATAGCACAAAATGGGGAACCCCTTATTGCATTAACATCTAATTTACCACTCCAAAGGCATCTTAAAGATAACTTAATTGACTGTGAAGAGTAATTTAGTACATGATTGAATAAGCCCCAGTAGCACAATCAAGGTGTTCGATATCGATCACTACAATGGTTCTTTTCAACGCAATTAGGAAAAAGTCGACGCGATCAAAAAGTTTCACGATACCTGTAAAAGTACAAAGCGACCAATAAAATTTTAGAAGCCACAAGACAGGCATAGAAATGACGGTAATTGAGCCAGGCAGGATTTTCAGAGGCGACTGTACAATGGAGACGAGCAAAAAAACAGATAAAAGTTCCGAACATGAATTTCATGAAAGCACTTTGGCTGGTTTTGAAGTGTTTTCGGCATAACGAAGGCTCCTTCATTGGTTCAATACAAATATCGGTTATCTGAGTAAGCGTTTTGAATAATCTTTTTCTGAGATTAAATAAGAAATTAGAGCCAAATATTTAATTGAAAATTGTTACTCATTTTAAGAATTTGTTGTTGCTTGAGTTAAAAGGTGAAATATAAAAAGATCGTATTAAAAAAATTAAATGCAGAGTTGGGATCAAACACAGCGACAGCAGTGTTTAACGTTCCACATAATCTTGGATAAGCTCCTAATATTCCAGCGGTCGCGATTTATGATCTCAACCTCCTTTAAAAAAAATTAACCAGTAATTTCCATAAAAGAAAAACATAATTAAGAAGCCTTTTTGCCGTTATAAAAGTGGCTTATTCTTATTTCGTAAATTTAAATGCCGTGGTTGGCTTGGCTATTTCAAAAGCTTTAGGGTACAGATAATCTAAATATATACTTTAATCTAAAATACCTGTGACGTAATGAACGTTCATAATTGGATTCATGTGCTATATTAAGTAACATTCAGATCGAATATACTGCGAACGTACTTTTATTTTAGTTCTAACTAGATTCTAGTAGGTTAAGCTTATACATATTGTACTAAGAATTATATAAGACTTCTCTTAAAATATAAGATAGAAACTGCCTCGGTGGTGTAGTGGTTGCGTATGAGACTGCTGTGCTTGAGGTCTCGGGTTTGGTTCCCGGGTCAGTCTATATATTTGTACGATCTACAAATACGATTTTTGTTTTGGAGTTTGGGTGTTTTCTATGTAAAATATGTATGTACAAAAAAAGTACAATTTATGTATTTCAGTTGTCTAGTACCCATAGTACAAGCTCTGCTTAGCTTGGGACTAGACGGCGTTGTGTGTTAGATGTCCAAAAATTATTATTTTTTAAATTATAATATAGCTACGTACCAACATGTCTCATACAATAGTGAAACCCAATAACGAATAATACGTTCGGAGCAATTATTACCACATCTATATAACACTATTGCTAGTATACCACTACCTCTGCATCCCTTCCTTATTCTAACTTTTATGTCTCTTAATATTCTTATACTGTATAAAAGTTGTATCCCCAAACTTAAAAACCTTGAGATGGAATCATGAAAAATATGGAAAGTTGAAATTCTTGAAGGTATTTATACTTAAATAAAAACATTTTATGACATAACTTATAAGTTATGTAATAAAATGTTTTTATTTGCACCGACCTCTAAAAAGGAGGATGTTCTCAATTTGATTGGTATTTTTTTATGTGTGTACACTGAATTACTCCATCAATTGTGGACCGATTTACAAAAATCTTTTTGTATTCAAAAGGGTATACTCGATATACTCCCTATGTGATCCCATTTCCACTAAACCAGGATCTGGTGATGGGATTCCAAGAAAATAGAAGGAAACCTTCAAATTTGTTAGGCACGTACACTGTTTTTCATATATTTTCTAAAGCTATTGCAGTATTTACACCTTGTAGTCATCATTTCATGATAATGAGCTAATGATGAATATAAAACTCCTTAACGGTTAGGAGTTGGAAGATCTAATATATAAAATTCTCGTGTCACAGTTTTAGTTGCCAAACTCCTCCGAAACGGCTTGACCGATTCTCATGAAATTTTGTGAGCATATTGAGTAGGTATGAGAATCGGCCAACATCTATTTTTCATCCCCCTAAATGGTAAGGGTCACCCATCCTTAAAAAAAATTAGTGCAAAACGACGTTTGCCGGGGCAACTAGTTAATCTTTAAATATCATGTGTGTGTATGTTAACGTTACTCCGTTCCTTTCTTCTGGATCACGAAAGTGTGTAGACGTGTACACCCAAGCTAATTTTCCAAGTATTTTTTCAAGTTATTTAGGTGAACTGATGATGGAAAACACTATTCCTCAAAGTCAGGAGTTGGAGGATATTTCTTTCATACGTATCTACAGATCCATAGTTGTACCAAACAGACGAATAGGGCTTTAGTTGTATTCAAGTTGTTTAGGTGATCTGATAGGTAAGGTTAGAAGATAGATGAAATTTTAAGATACCGATTTAATAACTAGTAGTCATACAAAGTTATTAAACAGACTTGAAAAACATCAAAAGAAAACGCCCTGCTTAAAAAGACTAAAAAGCGAAAAATATAAAAAATCTTCATTGAAAAAATCGACTTCAAAGACTAAAAATGAAAAATATATTCATAGCTTTAAAGTCGATGTCAAGCCAAAATGTAATAGTAGAACTATTCGTGTGGTACAAAACAACCCAAGCGGACAAACACGCGCGGGCTGACGTTATTGATGATCGTCTCGAAATATACTAAATAAAGCGAGTGTGGTACTACCTTTTAAAACTAACGAAGCAATTATAAATTTGACATCAAGTCATCTTAAAAGGACTATCCAGAAATGGCTAATACTCAAAAACTATGCCGATACTGAAAACCTGCTAAACACTGATATTTAACATCAGCCGCATCGAAATACATGTACACATTTACTTATATATAGTGTATAAAAGCATGAACTCAGAACTATGCACACCTACATACATAATATACATCACACACACACACATGTACACATACACACATACATACTATTCTATGCTCTATATCCATTTACAATTTTCACTGCGTTTTTCTTGACCACTTACTTATGCTTTGTCTTTTTTTTTTGTGTTATTGTCTTTGGATTTGGTTGCATTTACATAAATGCATCCATTTTTATTATGATCTTTTAAAGCTTACGGAAGGGACCCCACGACACAGGGAATCCTAGTGTGGGGACCAGAGATATTTTTTTCTTCAATAGTTATATCTATTGATAAATTATGTACAGTATTTTGTGAACAACCCTTTGTATAAATAAGGATTATTATTATTCTCTTTATTACATTGAAATATACATATTGATTATATGTTTAAATATACATAACAAAAACAAATACTTTAAAAATATAAAAAATAGTAGACCACCGACTTTGGGTACAGGGACCAAGAAACCGGTGGTTAGGGCTCCAAAGACAGGAACCTCCTCACTATACGTGCCGTGTCAAGGAGGACTGCCTTCTGCATCAGACCCTTGATCCAGCCCTCTAACGTGAGCCTCTTAAGGTGTTGATTGAGGCTCTTGGCTATCAATCCGTTAGCAGATACGACTATCGGAACAATGATCGCCGAATCCACATTCCACATATCGACAATCTCGTGAGATAAATCCAAATATTTTATTTGTTTTCCTTTTTCGACTTTCACGAGATTTGATCTCATTTTGACTCTTTTGGAGTATCACATGATATTTTCCTAACGACTGATTTGCTCAGGAAGCGGACCCGATAAATTAAACGTTACATAAAGTATTGTGAAAGTATCTACTTACTTAACAGTCAAACGAGACGGAAATCACATAAGTTTTAAATTCTTATTATAATGAAAGAGGCATTAGCATTACGAGTAGACCGACTCTTAAAATCTGACAGCTTCCAAAAATGACCATAAACTGTGAAGCCATGATGTTATGTATAGACCTAATAATAAAATAGACCCATAAGACGGGTGCCAAAATATAGGAAGTGACATATTACCCCTATTACTCATGTAACAAAGCTTTGCCTCGGAGGATATGGATCATAATAACTGTTATATAACTTAATATTATAAAGTTAGAGTACGATTGCGAAATTAACTTCAAATTCCTCCACCAAGCGGATTTATGAGGCAAATAAAACTATTTCCCCGTAGACAATTCAGATACTCAAAATTCAAATATCTTTTGGTACACGTGTAAGGGGCAGGTACGAATAAATCTTAGCAATAAAATGTCGGAAACCTTTTTGCTTGTTTCGAAGCACCGGGAATTGCAATTAGAATTTCTTTATACAAGTAAAAATAATTCCGTAATTTAATTGAAAGGTACCTTTATTTAATCAAGCGTAAATAACCTATGAAATATTTTTTCTTTGAAAAACTTTGAAGACTGGAAAAATAACAACAAAGAACGGGGATTTTTTATAACCTTCCAGAAAAATAAATAAAACATTAATGTGATTTTTAAGAAAATAACTTTCACTCAGGCTGTGGCTTCGGTACACTTATCTACAGTTTGATTGAACTTATGTATTTATACATCCACGCAATAAAAATTGGTAAGACAAACAAACATTTTGCACCACCACCTCTAAATTGTTTGCGACTGCACAGTTAGTATAGGTATTTTTTTCTGCTTCATTTTAAAAACTCATCTGATAAACCTCAAATGGGATAAAAATAAGTTCTTTTCATTTATAACTCAGTAAGTGAAATGCCTCATTACATATGAAATAGGCGGTTCACTATCACAACAATAATGCGTACGATGAATAAATTGAACATAACTCATATATTATGTTGGTTCTATAATCCTTTCCGGGCGTCCGATGGGACGTGCAGGGATGTACATTTCTGGCACAAACTTACCGAACTGTAAAAAGTGAAACGTGACTAGACAACAGTACGAAACTCCGTCCGTTTTTACATTTGATTTCCTCGGAATCCGTGGATTTGTGAATAGAATAACTTATTGATATTTATATGATAATACGATGTTGTAAATTATAATGTATGTCGAAATAATGCTTGTTTCAGAAAACTGACATTTGTTACAGGTCAAACAGAATAATGTATTGTTATATGGGTGGTAGGGTTCTACAGATTGCTGTTTGTATTGTAGCCTCTATAATGCAAGTCTACGGTTGAAGCGAACTACTACCATAGATTAGCATTTCTGGTGAATTGGTCCCAAGATCCTCATGAAACGGGGGCTTTGCGACGCGCACTGACATTATTGGTATTACATGTATATTGGTTTTGCTAACAGCTTCCTACGAATACAATACTCCATATCATAAACAACATATTCGCAACTACATTTGCGCTAGCTAGTTAAATAACAGTAATATAAGCAGCTCAATTATTTATGTATACCACGGGACCAACATACATTGCTGGGAAATTCCTGATGAACCATAAACTTACGAACAAAAAGACAGAAAAGTGACATCGAGAGAATTTCACTTTCCCCTTTTTCTAATGTAAGGTTAACTAACATTTTATGTAAACAAATTAGTGGAATCTATACTAATATATAAAACTGAAGAGTTTGTTTGTTTGAACACGCTAATCTCAGGAACCGCTGGTCCGATTTGAAAAATTATTTCAGTGTTAGATAGTCTATTTATCGAGAAAGGCTGTAGGCTATATATCATCACGCTAAGTTTAATAGGAGCCGAGCACCAATGGAGAATGTTCCAAAAACGGGGGAAAATTATCACGCCACGGGCAATAGGAGACGCAAACGAGGTTGCGTGGGACGGCTAGTTACTTTATAAAAGGAGGTAAACCGAATCGCTCACAATTTACAACTATTTGCCACATTTTTATTAAACGCGCAGTTGACCATGAAGGTGAAATGTATGTAGATCATAAAAATGATTACATCACAATAACTTTGCTCTCCGTTTTTAGTATTTTTTTCTTATACATGAGCTTGCCAAAGTTACTTTATCCCGCCTGATAGGACTCAAGAGCAGATTGCTAGAGTGGTCACCATACTTTTTGCAAACAATGCAATAATGCTGCATGGTGACCGCCCGGACTATGGCAGCCTATTGGCAGATTCTTCTTTAGAGAGTTTACTTCGTCCTAAGCATTTTCACTAGTTAATTTTCGTTACTGTTACATGTTTTAAACTAGTTAAAATAATTCTAACATTACGTGTAACTATGCCTGTCTATCATATTTCCTTTCCGAAAGCTGTATTTACTGTTCACAAGGGACAAAGTAACATCATTTGAATCGACTACCACATAACAGAGGCATAATATGAAAAATTCTCAATTATTATCTTTGCCATATATGTATTTAAAATGTAGTCAGTATTCTGAAACTTTTTCCCCTTTTTAAGAAAGAAAAACATTTCACGAAATATGTTAGTTTTGTTTAGAACAAAATCTACCACGTGAACACGTAACGTATGTGTTGAAAGCTTCCTCGAATACAAGGCACCTTTCAACATGTCTATCCTGAGCCGAGGTAAATTCTATTTCACGGTAAGGTATGGCCTTAACTACACGATAGTGACGTCCTATGGACGGCATGTGATGTAGGTAACAAAGTGTAAATGACTGATCATTGCACAAGTCAAAAGAGGAGAATAGATATTACTAATATGAACAATATGTTGAAACATTATAAAAGCTATATTTTTTCGGAATCAATCGGAATTAGAGCTTATAATATAGATTCTAATACACATTCAGTCCCACACTAATCAGAGCAGTACTATGGGTACTAGACAACTGATATAAATACATTTACATTTTTTTGTAAATAGATGCATATTATATAAAGAAAACACCTAAACTCCGAAACAAATATCTGCAGACCATACAAACATTTCATCCGACCCGGATATTGAAACCGAGACCTCAAGCACAATCACATACGGAACCCTTGCTCCACCGTTGTAGTCAAATAAATTGTTAACACACTGATTACTCTGAGAACACGTTAAGCCACGCAATAATTCCGATCATCACCATCGGTGGCAATGGTTACAGAAAGTTGGAACCCTAAGAAGTTCTGACAGCAGTCTATGTATAGAACTTCGAAATAATCTAGTACCTAGGTTGTAGAGATCTGATTACAGGCGTTCTGCGTAAAATTTTAAGCTTAGCCATGTCGTAATAGACCCCAACCTACTTGGGAAAAAAGTCTTAGAAATTACAACAAATAAAATACATACCAGCAATAAACAACTTTATTCAAACACTCAAAATTATTGTTACATCCTGCGTTATGTTCATACAGTTACTCGCAGTAAATCAAAGTACCAATCGGCACATAACTATAACAGTGAAATGTATTTAAACGTAGAAATATGATGTTCGCAATTTAGTAACAACAAAGTTAGACTTCAGAACAGCACTAATAAACTTGTTACTGTCCCTACTGTTGTTATCAGTTTGCATAATACAGTTTTCTTATAATTTTATTAATTCTTCCAAATATTTTAACTCTATTTGCTATTTTCGTACAGGTACATACATAATACAGTGTATTTTTGCTTTGAATTGGATATTATTCATTGATTTTGATTTTGTTCTAAACCATTTTTTTTCTAAAATATAAGTAGCCTTAATTACTCCTTATAACATTAGCTATCTTCCAGTGAAAGTCACGTCAAAATCGGTGCAGCCGTTCTAAAGTTTAGCCAGAACAAAAATAGAGACAGACAAAAATTAAAAAAATGTTGTTCGATGTGAGTACGTATAGACTCCCATAAGCATTTAATGAAAACTTTTAATTTCAAATTACAAACAGACACTTTTATAGTAGCCGAACCCCGCGGTGTTACCCGCGGTTATTGTTGTATCGCCAGTAACGCCGCGCGACAAAGTTGGTCTACAAAAGGTAGCCTAAGCTACTCCCTGGATCAGCAGCTACCTGCCAGTGAAAGTCCCGTCAAAATCGGTCCAGCCGTTCCAGAGACTACCCGGAACAAAGAGACAGACAGACAGACAGACAGACAGGCAGACAAAATTTTTTTAACCAAATTTTTTGGTATATGTACCGTGTTTACATACATATGCATTTAGTAAAAAGCGGTTATTTTAACATTACAAACAGACACTCCAATTTTATTTATTTGTATAGATAAACATACTCTTTGTGTCAACGTTACGAAGGAGACACGTGGCAATACCTCTTTGTGTCGATAATCCTATCTTCCTTTCAGTGTAGACACTGCCTGTGTCTATTCTGAAGGGGAGATAGGCCGCCTACCTTCATCATAGCCTTCCTTTTGTTCGCTTGTTCGCTATTAATTGTACCTTGAACTCCTTTGTAATTGTTATTAAGTCATCTTTGTCTGTTCGTTGTCTAACTGTGCCACCTATTTCATGTATATCTAGTCTTAGTTTTAACATAGATTCAGCATATTTCTCAGGATTAAGATAAGATTTTAATTTATATGTTCTTTGGAGTCATTTCAATTTTTTTAAATCTTTACCGTTATGATATGTGCTGTGACTTTCTTGAAGAGTATTAGATACACTATTTTCCATTTATTGAAGTGAAAATTTCTTTTACGGCGTTTAGGGATGGGTAAAACAAGTTAAACTCACGTCAGGACTAGTGACCTGATCGAATAGTCGTAAAACGGAGGCGTGGCGTAGTAGGGGAAGTAATATGCCCTTCTTTTTCTACCGCGCGGCGAAAATATGTGCCTGCTCCTAGTGTTTTGTTTAAGCGGGCGAGTTGCACTTCGGTAGAAGTGCAACTCATATTTTTTACTTAGTTATCGCTCTCTGCTTCAATAAGTTCATAATCCTCTTAATATCCATGATTCCCAAGGAAGACATATTTTATAATAATATTATAAGTTCGAAAATAACTCTGTCTGTCTGTGTTACGCTTTCACAGCTAAACCGCTGCATCGGTTTCAATGAAGTTTGACATTGAGGTGCTTTCATGCTTTAGTAGGACATAGACGCAAGAAAAAGCTAGTATTTTTATAAAGAATCAAAACATAATTATATTTTTTTACAACAACATTTTGAACAATAACACGTCTCTAAGTCATTCACACCGTCGTCGAGTACCCTCATTATGAAAGTAAAGGTATTATCAGCAGAAATTATATACATCAAAAGAAAAACAGCAAACATTATATCATTAAAAACAGTCTGATCCAGCGCCAGACGACGTAATTGGATGTTATTAGGTACGAACATAGAACAGGATCTACCCACTGAGCTTTTTATAATAACATTTTTTTACGTTACCTTTATATTAATAAAGCTTTGCAGTGCAGAAAACTAAAAAAAGCGGTCAAGTGCGAGTCGGATTCGCACTTGAAGGGTTCCGTAGCAGTAAGTAACATAATATAACAGTTCTTGTACTTCGTTGTAACTTTGATCGATAAATTGCGGTTTACGATTAATGAAGTATTAAAAAAAACTACTTACTAGATCTCGTTCAAACCAATTTTTGGCGCAAACTATTAAGTCTAGAAAAAATGATATTAGAACCCAACACGTATAAGGTTGATGGAAAAAAAAATTGAGTTTCAGTTTTAAGTATGGGGACCCCCAAAATTTTTATTTTTTTATTCTTGTGTGAAAATCTTAATACGGTTCACAGAATACATCTAATTATCAAGTTTTATATCAACATATCAACAGTACAGTTCTTATAGTTTCGGAAAAAATTGGCTGTGACATATGGACGAATAGACATGACTAATATATGACGGTTCCGTTTTTTGCGTTTGGCACGAAACCTTAAAAAATCGTCGAAATTTGATCAGATAATTCTCATAAATTACGTTGTATACAAAGCTTACTATATTTCAAAACAGGCTTTAACTTCAGTATAATAAATGAATTATTAAAGAATGCCAAGACTTTCATGAGTCTTATTCAACGACTGAAATTTTCTTTGAAATATTAAACCTAATCCGAACAACAATAAACTCTACTTTTGTGACGCTGTTGCCCACAGATGAGCACAGGCGATATCACGATGAGGTCACGATGAGATTCTGTCTCGATCTTTTCAGCAGAACAAGCTTCTCCTATAGTAATTTGCTTGCACTCTAAATGACCTCTTAACTGTATTTGGCTCTATGCTGGCTATGGCAGTTAGGGCAGTATATCATTAGGTCAGACACAAATTTCACTTATGGATGTTAAACTTCAATGAACTCTATGACATATAGATGTTAGAAGAGATTAATTTTATTAAGAAACGGAACAAGTATCGAACTGATTCGAAATATTATTATTTAAATGAATATTTACGAAATAGTCTAAATGTTTTTACTCTACTCTACTACTCTCTCTATTCTTTATTTCTTTTCCAATTAAAAGTAAATTTTCGATCAACAATTCGATTATATATTTTGAACTTGGTACTTTTATAGTTGAACATTGTCATCATGTTTTGTAGTCATAGTTAGTATCCATAGCATAAAAATATATAGACCATGGTAGTATCCAATATTTTGTGATCGGAGCATTGTGCGACATCGCAAACGATTTTAGCTAGTTTTACACATCTACATATATACATTTATAAAAGTTTGCTTTTTATTAGAACACTGATCATATCGCTAAATAATAAATTACCAAAAATATTGAAAAACAAACGAAAGTATCAAAAACACACAAAAGATCAGTATAAAAACGAATTGTTGAAACGAATGTAAAACGAAAACATAAATTCTAGAAACAAATGACTTGCAAAAAATTAATGACTGTCGAAACACAATGATGACCGTAACACAATAAATTATTGTTTTGAACAAATGACGATAAATAAAATGAAAGCCATACATTTTATTTTCAATAAAAGCTTTTTTCTACGTGGTTTCTATTTCGATTTTATCAAGTACTTTTGCTTAGACACTTTTCACTAAGTGTACACCGTTAATAAAATTTCTTAAATTTTTTAGAAAATTTTGTATAAGGTGCTGCCACATCATGCATATTAAACTTACAACTAATTTTAATAACCTGTGGGATAGTATCTGATATGTATGACAATCACGGTGTACATTACATTTACTGTAATATGACAACAGCGATCTACTCAAAAATAAAAAAACTAACTACCAATGTAGTTAGTTTAGTCAATACTACTACTATTCTTTATATGACTGGACATGAAATATTTTTGTTCTTTCAGCTTTAAATACATCATACGACTGACTAAAGATGTCAATGTCTAGATTATGAGTTTGGATATTATTATACTGGTGAAGGCTCCTATTTATGGGTGATTGTTGACCCAAATTAGTTCTTGAAATTTGCATGTAGAATATTTTAATAATCTGATATCTGGCATATTTTTTCTATTAGACTATTACACTGTATAAGGTTATTGTATACATTTACGGTAATAACGGTTTCGTTTCTGTTTGATTTATAAATAATTTGGTTTTTTCAAAATCAAGCTGAGCATATGTATTTTTTAGTATTTGCCTTACAGAAAATGTTCTGTATATGGTTTTTATTTTTTTAATCAGTATTATTTCAAAAAGCAAGCAAATAAGTAATAATTGTAAAGAACTACTTATATATCATCAACAACCCGTAACGTCCCACTGCTGGACTCAGTTCTCCTCTCAAGAGAGGGTTAAGGCCATACATCCCCACGCTGGCCAAGTGCGGACTGTTATCATACGATCACAGCCGGTACCGATTGCTTAACCTGACCTCCGAAGATTCGGAGGTCATGTTACCATGAGCGTCTCTGTGATCGGAGACGCTCATGGTAACATGCCACTAGCGGCCATCCATCCAGGTACTGACCGTGCCACAGAAAAGGAGATATTCCTTTGTTCTGTGGACTGTGCCGTCGTTACTTACCCTCGGTGATTGTTTCTTATCACCGAGTGCAACTGGGCTATGAGCGCCTTACTTATATATAATGTCTTATATTGTTCATGTGTTCGTAGTATAGAGCTACCTCCAATTGTTTCTTGATCCAAATATTTATTGATATACGACCCTGAAACTTGCAAAAGAAACAGTATCTGAAAAATGATATGTAAAATTTCGCTTGAATATCTTAATAGTATACATCGAATGAGTCGTTGCCAAATTACAATCCACAAAGTTAGAAATATAGAAACTCAGATTCTTTAAATACATTACGGTACTTATAATAGCTATAGTTATGTATTTGAATTAAGTCTTATGGTATACTGCCTCTCACAAGAGGTTCAGAATACATTTGCCATCTGTTTACACTCGTCGTTTACAATGGGTACTACGGTCACACCTCTTTGAAGTTAATCCGAGAGCTTATCCGTACCAATGTCAACTTGCTGATTGATTTACATTCAATCATGTTAGTATAATTTGTGGAAATGGATTTGACCGGGATCGGGTCGACTCTTGTTACTAAGGTTCCGATGAATATTACATCATTACAGACTAAATGTTCACGTTTTGGTTTCACTGAAAAGCTTTAATCAATATACGTACATATATTATGTGTTCTCGTATAATGTATAATTTACGCAGAAATACAATGTTCGTTTACGTTAAAATACTACGTGGAAATATAACATTTAAACAGTTAACCTAGTTTATCTAATGAACTCAGTGAGAAGCGTTGTCTTTTTTAGAAATTGTTTTATTTGCTTTTCTTTCCTGTTTTACTTCGTTATATTTATTGTAATTTAAAATCTCTATTCTTCTCATTTCATTAAATTGATTTATTGAAAACAGTTTTAGTTTCTTAGTGGTCTAAAAAATACTGCTATAATTTAAGGGAATGTGGTTTGCTGTAAGTCTCCGTGAGTTTTCACATCCTTGAACCAATAGTTTTGGCCTCAATCGACAATTGTGTTATAAATACGTGCAAAGAAGGCCTAGAGGCATTCTTAGGCACTAGTTTCTCAACAACTCAGCAATGATGCTTATTATTACAAAAGAAATGATGTATATAAACAACTTACCAAAAAGAACCACTAGGCCGCGAACTGCCAGGCATGATCACTTTGTCTGGTCAGATGATCTTATCTTAGTATTGGAGGGACATAATAACACTTTCTTTACAGAGTATAAGTTCCTGATCATTGTCTTCCTAGCCGTTATTATTCCCAAGATTTGGAGTTGGCAACTAGCTCAACAAAGTTTTACCTGAATATTAATTTTTACACTGAGCGACTGGCATCTGACCTCCGCAGCCCTGAAGATGAACTGAATTCGAAGGTTTCAGTATATTTGAGGGCACTGACTTCATAGACGGGTTAACGTGCTCTCCGAGACACGGGCGGGTAACACCGTCATCTTCCATACTTCGGGCTGCTTAAGAATTTCTTCTAAGAAAAATTCAACAGCAGTCCAACCCTGGAATCGAACCCGAAACCTCTTGGTCAGCTGTCGCTTTCGCTAAACACTAGACCAACGAGGCAGGCAGTATAAGTTCTGTAGAAAAATATGACTGTGCAAGTTGTCGTCTCCTTGTAAAGCGTTAATTGTGATACAATTATAAGCATCTAATAAATTACTACCTGAACATTCTCTAGTAGAAAATATTTTTAAAACAGAGAAATATCTCAAAAAAAATAATAATACAGAGTTCTTATACATTCTATTTCCTTTGATATTATTTTGTTTATAAAGCCAGTTAGGGAATTTCATTGAAGTAAGTAATACTTCAATGAAATTCACTAACTGGTACTTCTCTTACTTGTCCCGATAATAATATATGCAGAACATATTGCGTTACAGGGAGGTTATTTATGTGTGAGTGTATAGGTATGTCGCTGTGTAGAACATCGTAGTCGTTAAATTTTATCGCCAACGTGAGGGTCCTCTTACGACATCTTCCTTAACCTTTCGGAAGTAGTCCAAACTTTTTATATGTGTTTGGTACCAATAAATAAATAGATTAGTAGGTAAATGTGTCTTTTAGGAGACGAGCTGACTTATTAGAGGAAAAGTCTCTTTTTAACCGACTTAAAAAAAAGAAGGAGGTTTCTCAATGAGACCGTATATACTTTTTTTATTTATTTGTTATTTATACTTTATGCACATTATAAGTGACAAAGGTGGACTTAATGCCGTAGGCATTTTCTACCAGTCGACCTTAGGGTGATGCAGAGCTAGAAAAGGTAGATGCACAAAACTAATTTAGTTGATATCTCAATAAGAAATCATTTAACCATAAGAAATAATTTTATTTATACACATAATAAATACGTATTTAAATACATACACATGCATACATAATAAATAAACTTTTCTCCTTTCTTCTTTTTGTTTATGTGTGTTTTCGGTAACTTCGTCGTTTATGAACCGATTTTGATGATTCTTTTTTTAATGGAAAGGAGATATCCCAACAGTGGTACTACGATAAGGACACTAAGATCAGATGATGGCATCCAAGAGAAATCGAGTCAAACCTCGAAGTCGGTTTTATTTTTGTTAAAATTTACTTGTAATTATTGGATTATAGAATAAGTTGGGCACATATAATATGCAGGATATCAAGCTATAATCATCAAAAGCTTTTAACAGTCACAGTCACATATTAATTGTTTATTGCAACAAATAGTGGATAACAAAATACTGTATAGCCCTGTATATAACTGCCAAAATAACGCTAGCTGTGTCTTGGAAGTCAGTTCCTTACCACAGGCAAAAAGAAGAAACCAATAGTCACAACAGTAGAAACTTAGTTAAGTTTGTATATTTAGATTATATATGTTTGTATGTGGGTGTTAGTATAATTGTGTGAGGATGTAAAATTTGCTGTGTATTTGGGGCTATGAGTTAAGATTTGTGTGGGAAGTATCACACTTTAAATTCGTTAAAAAATTGAAGTATCCACTAACTACAAATTAATTTTACACTACAATTATGTACTATACTATACACAATTTATGCATTTATACGAACACTAGGTTTATCCGTCAAACCTAATTTGATTGAATGTGCAACGAACCTATGAACTACATACTCCCCATCACCCTCTCGACCACGTAGCAGAACATGATTCGCACGAACTGAATCGCTAACACCCGCAGCGTGCGCACTTGGTGGTGCTAAAATGAATGTCCCTTGCAAGTAAAAACATATGGCAATATGTTTTTTGACTTGGTTTACGAGACTTGGCAATGACAGTGGCGTACAATTGAACGATGCGTGTTTGTGCGTCTTACACACTATGATCGTGGGTTAGGAACTTTTATAATTGCATATCTTTACGAACGGGCGGCTCGACCGGGGCGGTACTACCCTCGCACAGAAAATCAACGTAAAATGACAGCGATTATGCTGTCGTGTTTCGTTGGTGAGTGCGAGACCGGAGGCCCAATGATGCAGAAGCATCACTAGCCCGCCATGGTGTGGGTACCATGCTGCATTGTTGCATTGTGTGCATTCGCAGTATGGTGACCACCACTCTTGGATTCTGCTTATGCTTTCCATCAGGTAGAGTAGAGTCATTTTGGCTGGGCCAAACATAAAAAAAATAAAAATAAATAAATATCTTACACCAATTACATTAAAAAGATATTCATGGACCTATAGTTTTTTTTATGGTATACTAGCTTTTGATCGCGGCTTCGCCCGCGTGTGTTTTAGTTATCGCGGTAAACAGCAGTCTATGTCCTTTCTCAAGAATGAAAGTATCTCTTTGAGAAATTTCACAGAAATCGGTCGTTTGACCTTGAAAGTGTAACATACCGATCGACCCACACCGGTTATTTCACACTTAAATATTAGTATGAATTAAAGACAGACCTCCTTACCTAATTAATCTAACTCTTCTACCAAATGCATTTAAATAATCAGGATTAGATAGTCTGTCTTGCTTATTGTACAGTACTATTAATAAAATATACCTAAATAAACACTTTCTGATAATTATAATCCAAGATGGCAGGCGTATTGATCACCTCAGTGTATCGTCATCAGTGCACACACATTTGTTGTCCCCGTTGGTATAATAATCTATCAGTTGTCACCTCAGAATGATTTACGACTTGGAAAGATTACACACCTCTAACGTCAGCATATTTATTAGCACCTTATGCTTGGAACATTTACTATATTTGTTATTAGAGGGGATTTAGGCATCAATATTCTACTTTAACACTGATTACATTTTAATTTGAGTAAAACCTTAAAAGGCTATCTTTCCAACAGTCTCCTAGAAATAATGAGAGTCGTATTCAACTCAAATATTTTAGTTAGACACGGGTAGCCTATTGAAATTAATTTTTTAACTTCTTCATATCCTAGCACTTAACTCACCACTTACACACCGCAAAAGATTCGCAAGTATTTAAAAAAATAAGGGCAAAATAATTAAAAACTTTACAAGTCCATTGCAAACTGAAACTTTTATGCCTTACTCTCCCGGTCAAAATTCCACATAATTATTAAATCGGCACGGTTCAACAGAGAGATACCACAATACTCTTAATGCACTCCTGACTCTTGTTGTTGTCGTAGAAGTCCATGGATGGTAGTAACCGACTGCTTTAAAGTTCATTTTGACTTTTAAATCTTCATAATAATATTATTAATGACTCATCATCTTCATCTTCCTAGTCTTTATTATTCTTAAGATGATAAATAACTAAAAACTAAAAATAAATTACAATTTAAAATAGCTTTTGAAACAATAATTTAATTTATTTTTGATTAAAAAACACGCTTTTGGAAACGAGCCAAACTTGATGAATTTTGTGAATTTATTCGTTAAGTAAGTTTGGTGTATTTAACTCGTTATGGAGCAATAGAAAATTACATTACGAATCATAACCAGTATTGTACATCAATGCTGGATATAGGCCTCTCCATAGACTCGTACGCCAAAGTCATTAAATATCAATATCATTACAACAAATACACTTTGAAAGTGTATTCAAAGTAAGGGATCCTACGCATTTATTGCTATTCCTATACACTTAAGGTTTTATATCTAGAGATACAGCATACAGCTCTTGCTAACTAGATAACAGGAATATTGGATTCCGGGCCCGCTTGAATATTTTAACTGCCTTATCTTACCTCTCTGCTTACTTACGGTTCGTTCGCGAGCGTATTAATTCCTTTGAATAATCCAAGCCGGGGCGATAGGTATCTGTCTCTGTAAAAAGAAAAGTCTTTTATTTACATTCACATAATAAAAAGACAAAGAGCGTTATTTGGCTTCGTACCAGGGCTTAGTTAAATTTGGATACTATTTTTTGTTAATGCCATTAATCTGTCTATCGTGCTAAGATATACTCGACGGCTGAATATTTTTTAAGGCCAAAAAAGTAAACTCAAGTAAATAGACAAAACGAGAGTATTATTGTTAATAAAACTACAGCCGAAAGAATTTTGCAAACCAAGTTTTTTTCAACAAATAGAAGTTTTCAAATAGTAAGTAAGTATTCCAGAATCTCTATACTCCGGTGTCATCAGAAACTGACTTCACCGCTCCCTACTACACTAAATGTTGTGGATTGAAATCCCCACATGGGATCTTGTGATGCAGAAATTGTTGCTCTGTGTTTGGGTGTTCATTGTGTCCTTTTCATTGACATTCGAAGTCCCTCGCGACACAGGATATATGTAAGGCCTAATGCCGGAGTTGTCTTTATTCAAAAATAAAGAATTAAAACAAATGGCAAAGCTACCTACCTACAATCTCCGTCTAAATGCCTGACGTATGAATTGTTATTGGTATAAACAAATGTAATTTAAACAAGTTCATATTTCCACTCGCTTCTTTTTTGATGTCAGCCAACGCCATTCCAATTTTCGATTAATCAATTAATCGAAAATTGGAATAGCGTTGGCTGACATCAGAAAATAAGTCAACCAAAGCAATTGTGAAGTTCAAGTAAGTAGAATATCTTTTCCAGAGATATCATTACCCGCGGAACATTATCTTAGGCTTGGAGCTGCTGCAAATTCCTAAGGCCATCGATCAGTTAGGTTTTGGCAGCAACCCGTTGTTCCCTGGGGCGCTTAGATTTGGCGCTACTCCAGCTGCTGCACCCGCACATCATTCGGACATAATCTCACACTCCTTCATGTGCAATTGTGCATCCAAAAATATTCCTGGCCTACTAACCTTGCTACTGAACGCCGGATTTGGCAACAAACGTGGGCCCGTGTGTCTTATAAATAATGTATGATGCTTTTACTCCAGATTTTTGTACAGGAGTACTCGTATCCGCCTTACTATTTATTGCGGTTTTGTGATTTGTTTTCCGATATTATTTGCTACATGATACTGCATAACTGCTTGACTTCACAGACTTTATTGCCAACTTCCTTAGAGATATTCAAAAAAAAATTGTCTTTGTGTACTTTTGGCACTCGTCAGAGTTATTTTCAAAACAAATATATATATTATATAAATATCGGGATACTATGATGATCTGATCAATTTAGATTATTTTGTTTCACATTTCGGTTTCGCCTTATATAACTCTGAACTACTATCAGGAGTTATTTGAAGAAACCGTGAAACCGAAATGTTTTCCAAGCACTGTTAATCTGCCGTCTCTAACAAATAAAAAATAATGAATGTGATTTCGAATATAGATTACTTGTTTTCTTAGAAATCGCAGGATGTAAAAGAATGTTCGAAGTCACATAAGATCTCAGAAGTGAACAATAATAGTTATGAAATATATATATAGACTTGGCGGGACAGGTATATATCTTTATATATACCTATAGACATAACAGACAAGATAACACTGCTAATATAGATGACCAGAATTTCGACTCCCTTCATTTTAATGAAGCCAACGGCGACCCTTGCAACAATACTCGCTCGTATCAACCGTAGATCATCACATCAACAGCCTAACAACAACCTAACTGTCAACTATTGGACATAGGTCTCTCCTTCCTCGTTTCCAAGGTACATTATCTGCTACTACTACCTTAGATGTACCTTACAAATGTTCCTTAGTAGGTACATATGTATAGTACATCTAAGGTACATTAGTACCACGCTGGCCTAATACACTGGATGGTATAGGGTCTCTTTTAAATTTTTTTTCTTTTTTCAGTGATGTTGTCCTGTGTAGTTGGTTCCCTTAGTCGCCTCTAGCGACACCCTTGGGATGAATAGTGGTGGTAACATTCCCTATCCTAAATCCATCACCATACATACCAACCGTCCATAGAGTAAAAAATGCTAGATTAACAGTTAAATATAAAGACAAAAGGAAAAAAAACATTTGAATAAAATGAAAATTGAATACAACCTAGCTTAATACTTTCCCAATGTTTTAATAGTTCTTGTTATTAGCTCTGCCAAAAACAGTTACAATTATATCAATGTCACATTGTTAAAACGACAAAAAAAATATTACACTGTCTAGACTTTTTTCACTCTACTAATGAGTAGTGCTGAATTTCAGAGAATTTTTATATTATTCCCAAAGTAAAATTAACGACGTAGATATTAGTTTTCCTAATTGAGAGACTGTCGTGCCAACTAATTAAAAAAATTCTAAACAAATTCTAACATAAATTCAAAGTATTTGAAATACAAAATGATATTAAAGCGTATACTGGATCAAGGTTAAGCTTTATTATAAGAAATTGGACATTCAATAGAAAAAATGAACGAATGAGATTATAATTCAAATGGAAAGTTAGAAAAGTGATGCAGGAGAAATCGTGCTTATCGGATACGACTAATCGCAATTATGAAGTAAAATTGAGATCTGAGTTCTACTAGTGGCCTTATATTTCATTGATTTGATAACTTTTTGTACTTGTGTTCGTGTGTGTTCGTGAGTGTTCGAACGTATTATTTAAGGAATCAACCAGTCTAAGTGGTGATTAGAATGAAATTGAATTATATTATAATACAATTTATATTCTACATTAAGACGTCTGTGTCTTCGGTCGCGTAAATTTAGCTTTTTTGATAAAATATTTAAGGCCCTCTTTGTTCAAATATTGTACTTTCGAAATTAAGTATTAGCAGAATTAAGATGGAATCTATACTTTCAAACTACCTCTAATAATAAATTTAACCATGTTTACGGTACAAAACTCTTTAGTGATTTTTGCAGTAATCTGCAAAAATCTTTCATTAACAAGATATTTTTTCTTTTTATAAGTATACAAGTATATCGAATCAAAGATATTATTTCTTTATGAAGGCAGGTAAAAACAGGTATATTGAAGATATCATTCGTTTTTCTCAACTAACTGCGAACAACGAGGCACTCAACAACGGAGACATACCTACTAATTGTTGACCTGTTGATTTTGATAGTCTAGCAAGTGACGAAGAATTATGTAAACTGCAAAAATAACACTACTGCTGCTGCTAACATAAAACTAGTCCCGGTGAGTCGGGCCTGTAATCCGCTGATCCCAGTGAGTCGGGGCGGTTGCTGCGTAGTGGCTGGCTGCTGCATAGACGGGAGAGATATGTTCTGCTTACATGAACCGTAGCTGCAGTGTGCTGTGCCTATACGCTGATGAGACCGTAGTGGTAAACCAGCCTGGAGCAGTCGTTTCCTTCGTGTGGTGTGTCCCTGTTGAGGCCGAAGTTGCTGACTGGCTGAGACTTACTGTGGGAGTGAACATGATGGTGGCGTGGTACCGCTGCTGCTGAGAATCTGCTCCTTCGAAGGTTGCAGGATTGGTAGTTACTTAACTACCAATCCTGCATCGTGCAATAGAAGTTCTTGCGCCGATAATCATATATACAACATCACAACATCAACCGTTGGGCAGTGGCCCGCCAGGCATGATCACCTCGCCTGGTCGGAGGATCCTCACTTTGTGTTGGTGGGACATGACACACCTGTCCCCCTATAATAATACAATGCAGCGTAGTCGTCGAAAAAAGACACTTGTATTCCATGTCATAAAATAAAGGCTAAATTGTATTTCTCGAAAAGTCTCGATTTATTACAACTAATAAATCGAGAATTTTCGTATAAAATATTCCAAGATTATCTGATCTATAACTAACTACTTAACTGTAACTAACTCTTAAAACATTAGATTTCCACCGAGAGATATAAGAAAATTTATTTGTTAATTTTATTGAATAAACCCTGCATTGCAAATGATCTAAACCTATTCTTTGTCTATACAAATAAATAAAATTGGAGTGTCTGTTTGTAATATTAAAATAAACGCTTTTTACTAAATGCATATGTATGTATACACGGTACATATGCCAAAAATGTAGTTAAAAATATTTTTGTCTGTCTGTCTGTCTGTCTGTTTATTCCGGGTAATCTCTGGAACGGCTGGACCGATTTTGACGGGACTTTCACTGGCAGGTAGCTGATGATCCGCGGAGTAACTTAGGCTACTTTTTTTAGACTAACTTTGTCCCGCAGCGTTACTCGCGGTACAACAATAACCGCGGGTAACACCGCGGGGTTCAGCTAGTTTATAATATAAAGCATGTGATTATTATCCGTTCGAATGCTTGGCTTATATAGATCTTTAATCAAAACGAGGGTCGCATGGTGTACGTCTTTGAAATATTTGATGACTTTTGGAAATAATATTCAATTCTATCCAATTTGTACCTATTCTTTCCTTTAGTGAATTTAATATTTCATTTAGTGTTTTTCTTGTACTAGTAAAGCCACAGCAGCAATAAGTATTTTTTCCTTGATCATAAGCTGTTAGGTGCATCTACGTTACGAATCAGAGAAGTTCTACCAATCAGGATCAACTATCGCAGAGAATATATTTCTACTAACATAAACTTTCCTACGTTATATTATTTATTACGAAGTCTCCGTAAATTGATGAGTAGTGAGTACCTAACTTCCCAGATGATAAATGTACAGGCCCGCTTCCACTGCTGTAAGAGATCAACAAACGGATCCGTCTGGGCCGTGAGTCCGCATTTGTATGCCTGAAGATTTACACAGCTTATCTCTATTCCCATTGTGTCTTGTTTGGCTCTATGAAGCCTCTGGATATACAAGCCATTTGATCGGAAACAAACTGACATTCCGTATTGATATGAAAGATCGTTCTTTAGGATTACGTTGTTTCAGTCGTATTGCGAGCTCAGGGGTACCTACTACTAGTTTATTTTTCATATTATAACGCAAAAGTATATCAGTATCTTTGGTAAAAGCTACGTCAGCATTTTCTTGTTCCGTTTTTTTGGATAATACGAGGGGAAAATAAAAGTGTAGGCTTAAGTTTAGACAGAAACAAGAACTCTATTGCAAAAGACATATGATATGAAATCACAATGACATTGACACTAAAAAAATTTCATCTAAGAAAATCATTTGACGTAAATTAAATAGCGTGGGAATTAAAAAGCTAAGGAGTTATAATTTAGCCAACATAGAAATCAGTATTTTTATTAATGTTTGCTTTTACTGGTTAATTCTTGTTTACTTTGGCATTATGTTTGTCACGACAAAGAACTCAGCATTATTAAGAAACACGTTTTAGCACAGATGAGCCGACTCGACCGGAGTAATTCCTAGCCCTTAAGGAATATTCAGCACTAGCTGACCCACGCAACTTCGTTTACGTCTCCTATTGCCCGTAGCCTAATAATTTTCTCCCGTTTTCGCAACATTCTTCATTGGTGCTCCGCTCCTATTAGTCTTAGCGTGATGATATATAGTTTATAGCCTTCGTCGATAAATAGGCTATCTAACACTGAAAGAACTTTTCAAATCGGATCAGTAGTTCCTGAGATTAGCGAGTTCAAACAAACAAACTCTTCAGCTTTATATATTAGTATAGATTTATCTCGTTGGTTTCACCGATACCGACTGAGAGGACTTAAAAGACTGCAATACACTCGTGTTACATTTTCCCATAGGCGGCAGTAGTCACTTACCATGAAGCGACACGTATTTTTGTTAGCTCCCTTTACCATTGAAGAAAAACAACTGTCATATAAATTTTGCTAATAGTTCACAGAGTTGCAAATAGTTTATTTAGACCACAAGTTGTTATGAAACAATATCTTTGCCGGCTCCTTAAGACAGACTTTCATACTATGACAATTATATACATATTATACTAGAGTTAAATGATTTCTTGGAATTTCGTCGCCATGATATTATCTTACCATATTGTTGTTTATACCAAATAATACTTTACCATATTAATTTGGATAACTCCACTCTTTGTTATTCCTATTGTTGTTCATAATAGCATAAGTTTAAAAACCAGAGCCTCTACAAGTTCACCCACCGAGCAGAAAATAAAGTCCACCTCTCTCATGAAATGTAATTACCACGCTCCGATAACCCTTTAAGCTGATCAAAGAAAAAGAAAGAAAAGGTTTTTAGATACCTACTTAAAAGTACCTTTTAGTACTGTTCAATCAATCTGTTTAAATCTGTTCATTCCTGTGTTATTCTAACGGTTCTTTGAGTATGTTAGTTTTGTCCTTTAAAAATTATTCAAGAAATTTAAATCGTGTAGTTATAAGATTGTGATACTAAGAGGAGATAGCATGGTGAAATAAAAGCAAAAAATTAAAAAGTAGCAATATGTTTTTATATCAGCTATCTAGTAGCCATAGTACAAGCTCCGCTTAGTTTGGGACTACATGGCGTTCTGTGTCTGATGTCCGAAATATTTTTGTTATGATTTATTTATTCCCTTAGGGGTAGAATATCCAGAAACGCTTAAATATGTATCCAAAAAATAGACCAAAAACAAAGTTTCATGTTTCGAACTTCTAAATTGACGTCCTCCAGACTAACCTATAGGCGAAATTTCAACCCCTATTTCACCCCTTAGGGTAGAATATCCAGAAACGCTTAAGTAGGTATCTACTCTTTTTAAATCAGTAACACATAAATAAAGTTTCATGTTTTGAACTTCAAAAATGACGGACTTCCTGACTAACCTATGTACGATATATGTACGATGTCATGATATATTTTTTAATCCTGTAGTTTATGATATTACGCTTTGAAAGGTCAATATCAAAATATTTTTTTGCAGAACAAAATTTTGTTTCGTATTGTCAGAAACATCTTTTAGATCTTCGATACTTTTTTCGAGTTTCATTTATACATGTTTACAAAAAAACAGATTTCATTCATTTTTTGGCTCGGCAACAATTTAAGAACCTACATTATGAAGAGTTCATCTCCAACCCGTTGACAAGCAGAAGAATAGCGGAGCCTTAATAATAAGATTTCCTTAGCAACCCTTTTCGGGTACGTTATCCGTAAAATTAATTTGTAAACTTCTAGTATTCGAGTATTACTGAAAGGCCGTAAAAAACTAACTTTCCAAATTAATTTTAAACGTAATCAAACCCTGCTTATATATAAACTTTGTAGACTTTTTTACCATGACATTTAAAAATGATAAATGTCGACTTACAATTTACAGTTAAATAAAATAAATAAATGTCTTCAGACATTTAACACACAACATAATCTAGTAGTCTAATCGTGTTCCTTGTGCCGTAATCTGGTGGGCACTGAGATCGAAAGATGTTCCAGAGTTCTGTGATTATGACATTATCCGAGACATGAATCCGACTCCATGGTTCGGAAATTCACTCCATGGTTGAAGTGAAACGAAACCCTTTCCTCCCATCTTCATCACCTTCGGGGTTACACCAAGGATCCGTCCTTAGTCCGTCTCTGTTTAGCGTGATATTAGACGTTCTGTCGGACAGCATCCGAAACACACATGAGCAATCCCCATAATTGCTCATGTAGGCTGACGATATCGCGCTGGCAGATACTGGCAGGGGTAGATTGGTGCGACGTGGGAAGGCGTGGAAAGAGCGGCGGTCTAAAGCGTAATGTGACCGAGTACTTGACATTCAACTGTGCAGATGCCTCACCCGTCCGCATAGGCGATTACCTTATCGAGCGTACGGAACTGGTCAAATATCTGGGGACTATATTTTGACAGGTGTCATTTGTGACCCCAAAATTTTCGGTTCGTTCGGTTGAAGGGAAAGGTCTATAAAACCATCACTAGGACTGTTCCTTTACATGGTTGTGAAGCGTGGCCGGTACTATAGCGTGCAAGCAAGAGCTGCGCGTTACGGAGATGAATATCGTGCGGTGAATGTGCGGAGTCACGCGAAAGGATCGTGTGAGAAACTTCCGCATTCGCGGCTGCCTACGTGTCCGTGACATCGCAGACAAACTGCAGGAGAGTCGCCTTCGCTGGTTCGGCCACGTTTTGCGACAACCCCTATCCTATGTGGGAAACAAATGTCTGACCAGGCTGCCTCCGTCGGGTCCCGGTAATAGGGGTAGACCCAAGAAATGCTGGCTTGACGTCGTAAGGGATGACATGCGTACTAATGGTCTCACTACCAAGGGTGCCGAAGACCGGGCCAAGTGGAGAAGTAAAAGTAGGAAAGCGGACCCCGGGCTCTGAAGTGCTAGGTTCGAAGCAACCAGGAACAACGCTAAGACGATGATGATGATAAACTAGTCCCAAACTTAGTAAAACATATATCTATATAAATATATTGTAAGATATTGCCTAGGAGCGATAAGGCCGCCACTTGTACATACTTTTTTGTACCTAGTTTTAAGTTTATCTTATATTTTCTATAAGCTGGTGTACAATAAAGAGATTTATAATAATAATAATAAATAATAATAATAAATATTTCGGACATCTAACACACAACGCCATCTAGTCCCAAGCTAAGCAGAGCTTGTGTTATGGGTACTAGACAACTGATACAAATACATATATACTTTTTTTTTGTAAATACATACATATTATACATAGAAAACACCCAAACTTCGAAACAAATATTTGTAGATCATACAAACATTTGGTCCAACCCGGGAATCGAACCCGAGACCTCACGATCAGCAGTCGCATACGCCAACCGCTAGACCAACGATTTATTATTATTATTATAAATAAATGAAATTAGAGTGTCTGTTTGTAATATTAAAATAACCGCTTTTTACTAAGTGCATATATATGTATACACGGTACACATACCAAAAATGTAGTTAAACATTTATTTTTCTGTCTGTCTGTCTGTTTATTCCGGGTAATCTTTAGAACGGCGGAACCGATTCGACGAGACTTTCACTGATAGGTAGCTGATGATATAGGGAGTAACTTAAGCTACTTTTTTTTGACTAGCTTCGTCCCGCGGCTTCACCTGCGGTTTTATAATAAGCGCGGGTAACACCGCGGAGTTCAGCCATAATATATACGTTTTTTGTAAATACATACACATTATTTATTGTTAATTTATCTAATATTAAACAACAACTTTATGTAAGTAGTAAGACAAAGAGTTATTAAATTATATTATTACTAGCTGACCCACGCCACCTGGTTTGCGTCTCCTATTGCACGTAGCGTGATAATTTTCCCCCGTTTTTTAAACACTCGCCATTGATGCGCCGCTTCTAGTGGTCTTAGCATGATGATATATAGCCTATAGCCTTCCTCGATAAATGTATTATCCGACACTGAAAAAATTTTTCTAATCGGACCACCGTTTTCTGAGATTAGCGTGTTGAAACAAACAATCTCTTCAGCTTTATAATATTAGTATAGATGTTATAACAAATATTTTATATCGAATAACGATCAAATGCCTCTTTTTGTATCATATTTATTTTTATATAAGATTCCATAAAAGAGTACTATCATTCACGAAGCAATCGGTACTATAATCCCTTCATAAATAGGGATAAGAATCAGTATAACTTTTTTAAAGTTACTTTATGATAGACACAATGTACTTCCACATGTATTTACTTTGACACATGAAAAAATACTGCCCATTTTGTTCATAGCGTTTTATATTTATGACGAAGTAAAAAAAATAATAGGTACATTTCTTATTACCAAGGTGGCTATAAGAAGTAGATGTAAAAACAAAGAGATAACTTGGGTTATACTCGTATACCAAAAAATATGACGAAAACTAGATAACCTAAGAAATTAGATCAACAGTATTTCAAATGGTTTCATCAACTTCTTGATTATTTAAAACAAAATAGACGTAATAACTTTTGTGACTTATTTTTATCTATACATCTTACAAGATATATATTAATACATTCAAAAGATCTTCTATATTTATACAAATAAAAAAAATTGGAGTGTCTGTTTGTCATATGAAAATAACCGCTTTTTAATAAATGCATATGTATGTATATACGATACATATACCAAAATAACATTTTTTACAGTTTTTGTCTGTCTGTCGGTCTGTCTGTTTGTTCTGGCTAATCTCTGTAATGGCTGGACCGATTTTGACGGGACTTTCACATAGCTGATAATCTAAGGAGTAACTTAGGCTACTTTTTTTGGACAAGCTTCGCCCCGCGGCGTTACCCGCGGTACGACAATAACCGCGGGTAACACCGTGGGGTTCAGCTAGTTATAAACACAATTCTCGTATCACATTGTGACTCACGATGAACTCCTAAACTATCTGTCCGATTTATTTTAACTTGTGTGTTTTGCTAGCGCATGCCTACGATAGGATTGTCAACATCAAGTTTAGACCAATAGGAGACGAGCATGATTGAAAAGAGATGCAGATGAAATTGCGGGGGTCAGCTAGTCATCTATATATATAAAAATATACATAAAATTAATACGCTACGGGCAATAGGCGACGTAAACGAGGTTACGTGCTATTGTTGCTTATAAAACTATATATTTTATATATGTATTCTGTATATATAAAAAATGAATCGCCGAAATGTATGTACGCGCATAACTTCCGATTGGCTGCACCAAATTAAAAAAATATTTATTTCATGTGTTCATTGTTGTTAGGACGTTTGGGTAGAAGAAAAATTTAAAGATAACGGGAAAAGTTTTTTTTTGTCTGCAGACAAATATATAACTATGGCGATACGAAGTTCGCCGGATCATCTAGTTATTTATAATTTAGAGCTTCTAGTATTTTTATTACAATAACACACTAAGTTTATATAGCCTATAGCCTTCCTCGATAAATGGGCTATCTAACACTGTAATATTATTTTTAATCAGACCAATAGTTCCTGAGCTTAAGCAAAGCGTTCAAGCAAACAAACAAACTTCAGCTTTATGTATTAAAGTGGGTAAATAGATAAATAATGTAACCATCTAACTGTATCTAAAGTTATAATTGAAGTTAGTTCTAATAATTAGACATTTTCGAGATAGTTCTCTGAGTTCGTAGAATCATATTCCAGGGGGAAAATATTCCGAGAACCTTAATAATTTGCTAATGTAATAGCATTTATTTTTAGGGTTCCGTACGCAAAGAGTTAAACGAAACCCTAATAATAAGACTGCTGTCCGTCTGTCAAGGTCTCACGAATGATGATGAATTAGACAATGGAAATTTCCACAGATGATATATTTCTGTTCCCGTTATAACAACAAATACTAAAAACAGAATAAAATACATATTTGAAGGGCTCTCACACAACGAACGTGATTTCTTGCCGTTCTTTGCTCGATATTAATAATGGCAACAGGTAGACGCATGAAATGTTTTTTTTTATAGAATAAGCGGGCAAACTAGCAGACGTATCGCCTGATGGTAAGCGATTACCGCCGCCCATGGCCACCTGCAACACTTTGAGGGATGGGGAGGGGCGATAGGGGGAGAGGGTTTTGGTTATGGGCCTCCGGTATCCTCACTCACTCGGTGAAACACAGCGCAAGCACTATTTCAAACTCCGGTCGAGCCGGCCCATTCATGCCGAAACGTGCTTCTCCCATGGTAAAGAAAGTGGTGCGGTACCCTTCCTGCGGGAGTCCGACTCGCATTGGGCGATTTTTTAAATAATGATGGATAATTAACATTCTCATCATTAAAAAGTAAACAAGAAAATTTACTCTCTTTATATTTTATTAAAATAAATTCTATTCTTTACGTTTACAAAAGTAAATGAAGACCTCAGATTATAAATAATACTTTGATGTAGCCAGATTTCCGACCCATGTCTGAATTTTACCTCACAATTGAAACATCTTTACTTAGCAAAACGTCCATCGAAGATATCCAAATGGAATATGTAATGTATGAATACAAATGTATTCTCCTTCTGAATAATAAACAAAAAGTATCTGTAACTTATAAGAACAACTGTATCGGGCATATTTAGTTCAATACTGAAGAATATCTTAAAAACTTAAAAGACACCGAGTGCTTCAAGACACTGTACGTACTTGGAATAGTTAATAACTTATGTACACACTAGCTGAGTCCCGCGGTGTTACCCGCGGTTATTGTCCTACCGCGGGTGACGCCGCGGAGCAAAGCTAGTCTAAAAAGTAGTCTAAGTTACTTCTTATATCATCAGCTACTTTTCAATGAAAGTCCCGTCAAAATCAGTCCAGCCGTTCCAAACAGACTTCCTTTTCAACTGTGATAAAGATCTGCGAAAGTTGTTCCACAAAAGAAATAAACCACGCCATTTAATAATATTAAAGGATCAGTCTCGTGTTCGGTAACTAGGGCAATATGCGTTTATTAGGATTCTTAAGCATCTCTGGTACTGGGCAATTTCACACGAGTACCTTCACGTAATTTCCCTCGCGACTGTGATCTCACAAATATTCGTATATAAAATATATGTTTTATAGAAAAGGAATATATCCTATATTGTGGCATCCTTGACGATCACTTTGATAATGTCTGGTTGCTAGGCGGTGACATTTGTGGTAACTTCTGCTGGCGTCGAGTAGTTCCTGCTAAAAGCTCTCTATATGCTTTGCTTTTACGATGACTGTAGTAGTATTCTGTCAACATTATACTAGGGTACTCGCGTGTAGATTAAATCTATTTAACTCTCAGTTTTACAAACATAACCCTTATATCTATTTTCAAATTAGTTCGTACGTATGTGGAAGAGCTAGTACGAACCATAGCGAAAAAGGGGATTACAATAACTGCTGACAAAGGTCACAGACATATTCATATTTCAACGAAACACGTTAAGTCGTATAATACCCTTGCTTACAAAAAATATGTCGTAGAAAAAGGGACCATATTGTCAACAGCTGCTTTTATAATCTAATTCTGCAAACTTTAGTATTACAGGGAAGATTATAGTAACATTTATAAGTCAAAAAAGGGTAATATGTTTCACTATTTATGAGTTGAATTTTTTACTTATTTAAACGCTAGTTGATTTGATCGTTGATCAGTAGATTTACTATTTTATTGTATAAATTGAATGATATCTATTTTTAAAAGAAATCATAACTTTTTTAGTTTCCATATCAAAAATATTGTATTTTATACTAGTTGTTGCCCGCGGCTCCGCCCGCGTATATGTCGGCTATCGCGGCAAATAGTAGCCTATGTGTTATTCTGATGTATAAGCTATATTACTGTAAAGTTTCATCCAAATCCGTGCAGTAGTTTTTGCGTGAAAGAGTAACAAACATCCAAACATCCATCCATCCTTACAAACTTTCGCATTTTTAATATTAATAGGATAAAAACAACCTGTCGAACAAATGACAGGGTATTTGACAGAGCTGCCACATTGACTTTTCTGAATGAGTATGTATGTTTTCAAGGATACATTGATTGATGCTTTCGAAAGTGTAAGGCCAACTACTTAGATGAGTAAGCCTAAAATTAATATAGGATTTTTTTAACGAGTAACTGGAATCGTTGATTTAAATATTCCAGGAAATTCGTCTTCATTAAACGTACATACAATCGACGTATATGTAGAATTTCTGTATAATGTTAGGATTCATTAGTAGAACTTGTTGTCAGAATTGCAGAGAGCTCTATTATGCATTGAGCTTCATCGCATGCAAAGTTGTAGGCATTATCAGTCGAGCAATATATAAATTACAAGAAGCTTTCAAGTAGAAGTTTGCATTCATCTTTAATCGTAATTCTACATTAACGTTCTAGTCAGGTTGGAAAGTCTTGAGGTAAGTTGTTAATATTCTAATTACTACACAACTAGCATGAAGTTGTCGCGTTACAATGTAACGCAGCTGGTACACTTACAAACTTATCTAATTACCGCTATAGTAGATTCTGTTGTTGAAATCCGTCGCGGAGTGCGCCAGGGATGCATTATGTCTCCGTTGCTTTTCAATATTTACTCAGAAGCTGTGATGTCTGAAGCCCTTGAAGACCTTGAGGCTGGAGTGAAAATCAACGGAACTGTCATCAACAATTTGCGTTACGCAGACGATACTGTTCTTATCGCATCCTCCGAACGTGACCTGCAAGAAATCGTACAAAAGGTCAACGAGAGCAGCCAGAAAGCTGGTCTGTCAATAAATATCAGCAAAACGAAACTGTTGGTAGTCTCTAGGAATCCAGATTTAAATCCTAACATCGCTATAGAGGGGAAGCAACTAGAACGAGTACAACACTTTAAATATCTCGGTGCTTGGGTAAATGAAGCATGGGATTCCGACCAAGAAATTAAAACCCGGATAGAATTTGCCCGAGCTTCCTTCAATAAAATGAGGAAAGTTCTATGTTGTCGTCAACTAAACATAAAACTAAGAGTTAGGATACTTCTGTGTTACATCTGGCCCATAGTCTTGTACGGCTGCGAAGCATGGACCTTAAAAGACGACACAACAAGACGCCTAGAGGCTTTCGAGATGTGGTGCTACCGTCGCATGCTTCGCATCGGTTGGACACAAAAGATAAGGAACGATGTCGTGCTCCAGCGCGTCCACATGCCTAGAAAACTGATGCAGACCATCAAAAAGCGCAAAATTGAGTATCTCGGCCATGTGCTTAGGCACGAAAGATACATGCTGCTTCAATTGATAATGATGGGCAAGGTGGAGGGAAAGAGACGCGTTGGACGAAGAAAAAAATCGTGGTTGCGAAATATCCGGGAGTGGACCGGTATTACCTCCGTTGAGCAACTGTTCCACCTGGCCGGTGACAGGGAGGAGTACAAGAAGCTGACGGCCAACCTTCAGGATTGAAGAGGCACTTCTAGAAGAAGAAGATTCTGTTCTCGACTGTCCCTCAGAAGTTGGAATTCTATATATAGCGGACTTCGTTGTTACTAACATAATTCGCGTACAAATATGGATTAATGGTTTTTAACATTTCTCAAATTAATTTTTTTAATGAAAAGTTTTCTAAATTGTGTTAATATTTAAGTAATGGTTATCTGTTGCGCACATTAGCTATGGTCAGGCTTAACCGTTAAAACTGGACCACTGTATATAAACAAAAAAATGTTGATACTCCACGTCATGGATTTTAGAAAAAATAAAAACAACATTTTAATCCGCTTTAGAACAGCCACATTTTTTTACAATTTCGATATACCTAGCAATCCTAACACAAAAATAAAGAACCTAACGATGTTTCATTTTTCAAAACTACCTTAGCCATTCATTGATTACGAGACATAACAAACATACACACAGCACGCACGTATGTGTACCTAATTAGTACGATACACACAGGATCTGATCAGCATAAATGTGTACAGAATATTATAATAGTTACTAGTCACACAGACTGACTTTCGTTATATGTGAAGGTTTTTGAAAAACATTTGCACTTCAAGGTAGTAGAGCCACACTGATTTCAGCACGAACGGGCCGGCTTGACTGTGAACCATACTATCCCTTAAAGAGAAGACCTACTTAAAGTGACAGCATTCGTTTGTTTCATTTCGTTGATGAGTGCGAGACCGGCGGCCCAATGATGCAGCAGCGTCACTAGGCCACATGGTGTCACACATACATTGTGCCACTAGGCACAATGCAACATGGTGACCCACTCTAGGTGGGTCACCATGTTCCATTTATTGCATTCGCGATGAATATGGTGACCACTACTTTTGGATTCTGCTTATGCTTTCCATCAGGCAGAGTAGAGTCACTTTAGCTGACCTATACATTAAAAAAACCTAATCATATAGATAGAATAAATTCACAAGAATGATTTAAAAACATAATTTAGTAATGTCTCGCATAAATTTGTTGAAATGTGACAATAAATGTTGAAGATGTCGGAAAAAATCATGCTGAATGAGAATTTTCAGGCGTACGCCGCCTAAACCAATAGTGATATGAGCAATGTATTATGGAATCATTCCTTTTTATATGAGACCTTATAAAGAGGAATGTATTTCCATCTTCTAAGATTAGTACACAATAGGGAAAAACTTAGGAGCAACCATATTATTTGTATGTGCAGAATTGCTGAAAAGCTTGTTTTTATTATTTATACGGGTACTATAGTCGTGGAATAAAAAAAAGTCCAGTTTTCTTATAATTTTTTTGAATACAACCCTTGTCCTGACAAATAACAAACACTTAAAAAAGGAATTACCCAATTTGGTGCAGTAGATCGAAAGTTATGCGCGTACATACATGATTCAGTGATTCATTTTTATTTATATAAATTTACTAACTGTCCCGGCAAACGTCGTTTTGCCATAACTACTAATAAATTAAAAATTAATTAAAAAAAACATTGTCCAGCGGACAAAATTGTGAATCTAAACCATTCCCAGATCCCCTTGAACACACACAAAAAATTTCATCAAAATCGGTCCAGTCGTTTGAGAGTAGTTCAGTGACATACACACTCACAGAAGAATTATATATATAAAGATATAGATGTGTGGTATTGTTTGAGCTTAGTGCTAATTATAATCATATTGCTAAGAAGAGGCCTATGTCCAGCAGTGGACAGTTGCAGGATATTAATGTGTAATGTCGTTCTTAGATCATAAGCGTTTAAGTAACTGAACGATGAATTGCCTACGAAGCGACGCATTTGTTGGGAACTTTGCTATACATGTCTGTTGTGATCGCAATTAGGACTAGTTAATCGAAATTTAGTTTTTATTATATCATCATTTGACACAGAGTACCTACATTTTTCTTCTTTTTTGATGTAATCGGCAAACGGGTCACTTGATGGAATGTAACTACCAGTGCCTATGAACGCCTGCAACTAAAGAATAGCAAGCGTATTACCGGCCTCTGAAGTAGTATGCTCATTTCTCGAAGGTTGTAACTGTCGGGAATCATTTGTTTATTTAATCTGATGCACATTTTGCACAAAGGCGGACTTAATGCCATGGGACAATCTCTGCTTAAGGTGATGTGAAAATCTTATGTGGTATGTGCATAAAAGAATATAGTATAATTTTGTAGGTGACAATTTGTTACTTACAAGACAGATTGCAACTGCAGCAACACCTTTTTTCCATTGCTGTAATAGGTTTCCTTTTAAAGATAAGATATTCACTAGAATATGCCATGTATTTAGAATGAATCACATAAAACGGTGAAGTTAATTTTAAGCCGAAATTCCCTTTTGTATCATCATGCGCAAATAAAGTATACACTGCAACATTACATTTCATTTCAAACCATTCGTTGTCATTGTAGGTACAGTCAGCAATTAAATGCAAGGAACAGTCATATATAATGGAGCACAGTTTTCAAAGAAATACTGTATGCACTTACAACTTATCAAGTTGTAAGTGCATACAAAAAATAAAATCGTTTTAAATAATTCCATATTACATAACTAGCACACTGCGTTAATATTTTGCGAAATTTCTACCTAACTAAAGTCTGTGATAAAATTCAAGTTTGACATCCGCGTCAAAAAACGATATTTCTGTAATGCCGCTGCTCATATGAGACGCGTGACGTCACACGTTAGTGAACAAATTCACTCGCTAGTCACAACAAAACAGGGCAGTCTAAGTAATTTTTTTCAGTTTTCTGCAATTTCATTCAAATAAAATGGCGAATAAATGGTGTGTACAGTGAACAATACATCAAACTTAGCTTCAAAATTTTTCAGTTCCACAGCATAGTAATCAGCGTTATTATTATGTATAGAAAAGTGCAACCATAAATGTGTCTATCTTATGTAGGTTGCTGTTATCGGCACGTACAAAATTTGATTCCATTTTGTTTCGAAACGAATCCAAACCACTTATAAAATAGTTTAAAAAAATGTACTTTAAAAATAGCTCACAGATCGATTATTAACACTCCGAGAACATAAAACGCAAACAACAATCAATTGAGGAATCATTCGTTTACTAGATGTATATTCCTAATGTGGAAAAAACTTGCGTGGCTCATGGCTCAAAATTAAAATGAATATAATATTTATCGACGATTCAGGCGATTTTTAACTGACTTCAAAAAAGGAGAAGGTTATCAAGTCGACTGTACTTTTTTTGTTTGTTATCTCAGAACTTTCGACTGGGTGAACCCATTTAGATGATTATTTTTTATTTGAAAACTGCTGTTACCCGAGTAGTCCCATTTCAATTTGGTTCAATTCTTGAAGTCGGTTTTTTTTGTTTATATTTGTGATTATTTACTTAATGTATGGAATCTACCTAACTTGATTTGCGTGATCTGAGAATAAAATGGCGAATAAATAGTGTGTAGTGCCACATTGAACAAATACATCTCTAAATAACGCGCTTTGTAGCATTTCAAAATGTAACAAAATAACTAAAAGCATTGAGATATAACAACCAACCTAAAATTAAAATGAGATTGTACAAAAGTTATGAATGATTTTTTCCAGAGATTTTTACAGAAATAATTTTATGTTGTACTTATATGAGTACACACACACTATGAAAACATAAAACGCAAACAACACTGAATTAAGGAATCTTTCGTTTACTAGCATTTGACCTCACCAGAGTTGCAACCAATCACAAAGCGTTCATGTCGCAGATAAAATTTCAAAGAATTGATAATTTTATTTCCTGCAATCTGCGAGAAAATTACATTATTTTGTTTGATTTATAGTGAAATATGTCTTTTTAGGCTTTTATTTGATAGGATGACCACAATTCATAGTTTATTTTTAAAATTGTCAAATAGCCTATATATTAGGAAGTCAGTGTCCTCAAATATACTAACAACTTTTTTTTTTTTTTTTAACGTGTGGAAACCCCCTCGCGCCGTCACCCCGCCGGGGTATGCGCGCCTCCGCCGCCCGGTTCGCCGGCGGCGGATCGGGTCCGAGTGGAGGTCGTCCTCCGGGGCCTTCTCCGCCGCCTCCTTCCGCGAAATTACGTCTTCGCAGAAGGCTGCGACCGCGGTAAAACTGCTGTCGCTACCGGCCATGGAACGTATGATGGCCGGTAGCGAGAGATCCCCTCCGATGACTGCAGTGAGGGCCCGGCGCTGCGACGCCCAAGCGGGGCAAATCGCCAACGTATGCTGGGCCGAGTCCTCACTACAGTCGCAGTGGTGGCAGGCGGGACTCAGTTCCCTCCTGGCGACCGAGTGCAGGTACTTCCCGAAGCAACCATGCCCGGAAAGCACCTGCGTCAGTCGGAAGGAAAGAGTCCCGTGCTGCCGCCCCGCCCACTCGAGGATGACCGGCTGGAGAGCCTCCACGGCGGCAAAGCCAGCGCGGGGAGTCTCCAGCCGGAACGACCAGCGAGCCATCGTGGCTCGACGGGCGGCTTCACGCCACTCGCGTACCTCTTCGGGCAAATATACTAACAACTAGTACAATCTTCGAATTCAGTCTACGCTCAGGGTTGCGGAGGTCCAATGTCAGTCGCTTCGTGGCAAAACTGATATTAAGATAAAACTGGTTAAAGTAGTAGCTGACCTTAAATAATCTTGTGAATAATAAAGGCTAAGAAGATGATGATTTCGGAGTTCGTTCAGTAATATCAGAAAGATTAAAATTATTAAAAGTTTAAAAGAATCGTGATTTTGCGTCAAATGTTGGATTATTTCACACATATACAGTTTTCCCGCAACTCACATTACTTTATTTTCTTATTTAATCTTTTCAGTATTTAACTTTCCTTCATATGAAAGGTTTATGGTAGCAATTGAAATCGTCTAACGTTTCAGGGAATTTTATATTAAAAAATATAAGCTGCACTAAATGGTTGCCATGCTGTATGATTAAATCTAATGTTGACTGTACACGGTTTCAATAGAAAGTTCCAGGTAGCATGCAATGCGAACATTTATGAATGAAGTCGAATATTTCATAAGTTCCAACGAAAACAATGCCTAGATGAAATGAAGCCTGCCTGTGATATTGCATGTACTTTTGTTCAAGAAACAAAAGAGTATAAAAATGTTAACAACTTTTAATTTAATGGAATACTGAAAACTAGTTAATTGTTACACAATTTATGCATAATAATTAAAAATCGTCATAAAACTATAAGAAACTTACAGTATGTTAAGAATATTGTTTTTAAATTCATAGTTAAACAATTCTGTGTTTATATAAATAATTACAAACATCCATTCTCCTCAGCAAACTTTTATATTTATATTTTAATGATTTAAAGATAATGTTAAAATGAATTGTGACATAAGATGTTATGGGCTCCTGGTTTAGGTAAGTATAAACATCTCAGGTGTGTCTATAGTAATACTTGCTGCCCCGGCAAACGTCGTTTTGCCATAATTTTTTTTTAAGGATGGGTGACCCTTACCATTTAGGGGGATGAAAAATAGATGTTGGCCGATTCTCAGACCTACTCAATACGCTCACAAAGTTTCATTTCAAATCGGTCAAGCCGTTTCGGAGGAGTATGGCAACGAAAACTGTGACACGAGAATATTATATAGGTGTAAGATTTACTTAGACAAAAGATAGCATTTGTAACTAATGCATTAGTTTATCAAACCTCTTTAGGTCTGTTTTAAATTTAAGTCAATATGGTCTACCTAAACTTTAAACGTACCTAAATAGATATGATAAACTAATTAACGGTTACGGATTTTATTCAGATCTGGTTTGTTGCTACCCATTTTCAGCCTAAGAGAAATAGAAACGAGAATCGTTGAAGATGACTGATCTTGACTGATTCAAACTAATTAAGAATGAAATCGTCAAATCATATACATAAATCACATGTTTTCCTGTAAACGGGAATTACCTACGAATTCTGTCATAATTGAACAGGGAAAATATAGTGTTTTGTGTTAATGAACAACGCATTTACCTTGTGTTTGTGGTCTTAAGCATTGTAGATCTCCTTAATATTCTTCCTTCTCTTTCCACTACAGCGTATTTTATATTTCACGGAATAAAACACAACACTTAACCTGTATTTCAAGATTCTAATATGTTTTATACATGTTAAAACTGTCAGTGTAGTGATAAATAATATAATCAAGTTTGAGACTTAATTTTTTAATGAATGAATTGTGAAAAATAACCAACGAGTCTTGAGAATATGGCCAGTGGTGCTATAATTTTAGTTTTAATGGTTTTACTGACTGTTATTTTAATGCGTTCACTGGAATCACAATATCAAGTCATTTTCAGCCAAGGTAAGTTTTTCACATTTCAATAAATGAAGTTGTAACATCAATTCACTTTATAATCTAATTATACTCGTTTATTACTTTGGAAATTCTTAATCAGTGTATTCAACTTATGTAAAATACTCCATGTAAAAGGTCAAAATCATTAAAATTGTCTTAAACAGTTTAAACCAACAAAGAAATACTGTGTACCATAAAAATGTTTTATGACAGAGAGCTTAAATTACTTTAGAGAAAAAAGTAAACTACGTTATTGGCGATTGAGAGTTTAACTGCGGAAAGTGTATATAGTTACACTTTCCGCAGTTAAACTATTTACTTACATTCACCAATTATTTATGTATAGGTATTACTTGGATGTCTTATATAGAAACTATTTTTGAAACAGTAGGTGGTTTTAGGAACAAATACCCAGTATGGATCATATAAGTTTGTTGTTATATTTATTTTATTGTAATGAAAGTTCCTTATGGGGCATTGAGGAGAGGTAAACTAGCCGGCAAAAAGCGTCCATAACGTTGAATTAAAAAAGCGTAAGATATTAAGAATTTAGTATAGCGCCATCTGTAAGTTGTATATATTATTATATTTTATGATAAGGAACTAAAAACGATAGATTTAAAAAAAATTGTATAACGCCATCTGTAAGTTGCATTTATTATTATATTTTATCATAAGGAACTTTGTGCCTATCTGGTATCCCACGACACCACACTTTTTTTACTTCAGTTGTCGTCTTATGCTTGCTAACATACATGTCATGTGACGAACGTAGAAATAAATTATAAGTCGGTCAGAAATAAACCTACTTCCATATATATTTTTTGTTGATATCGAGGTACTATCGCCCATTACCATATTAACCAGTTTCATGTGTCACAGATAATAAAAATCTTTTTTTATTACTAATCTAGTAGTGAACATGACGTATATCCTCGTTGGTAGTATGTTGGGAATTATTATAGCTGCCGTCCTTGCTAACTCTGTCCTATGCTACTACAAAAGAAGAGAAAATCTTGGTAATCAAGAAGTAAGTATATGATAATGTTGTAAATATATTGTATTTATCTAAAGTGCTTAGATACTCATAGTAAGTGAGACCAATAATATAAAACTTGTGTAATATAAAGGACGATTCATATTAAGAAGGTTTGATTTTCCAGTAATTATATGCATAAGGCTAAAAGCATGTCTCTAACAAAAAACTGGACAAATACTCTTTTACAAAAAACCGATCGTGATGAAATTTGATACAAAAAATACATTATGGTCCGGAATAGCACATTGGGTAATTTTTACCCCGAAAAATTATAATACTCAACACGAGCAGACGTATGAGCTGATGGTAAGCGATTACCGCTGCCCATTGACACCCGTAACACCAGAGGAGTCACAAGTGCGTTGCCAACCTTTGTGGGTTAGGGAAAAGGATGTGGGGAGGCGTTGGGGTATGAGCCTTCGTTATCCTCACTCACTCGGTGAAACTCAGCGCAAGCGCTATTTCACACCGGTTTTCTGTGAGGCCGTGGTATCACTCCGGTCGAGCCAGCCCATTCATGCCGAACCGTGGCTCTTCCACGGTAAATCGATCTCCTAATATATTATTATTATGAAAGTATCATAAAAGCAATTTCAATCCTCTATATAAAAGATGTTATTCTTGGATAATACTATTGTTAATAATGTCGTATCCGCAAAAAGTTAATTTGTTTTGGATTACCTAATGTGGGTGGAAATACTTTCAGTTATAGATGCCAGATTACCCAGAATTGTAACTCCGACAATTGTACAACTTTTCTTATATTTGATTTTCTTTGTACCACATGTATAATTTGAGATCATTCGGTATAAACCTTATACTCACAAAGAACACCAATAAAAGCAAATTACCAATGTGCACAAACTGTACTATTAAATGTTAAGTTTTGGTGCAATAAAATATTAAGTATCTGTGGTAACTTCCACATACGATACGGCATCTACCGAAAACACACCGCACTACAAAATAACTAATCCTGTATCGCGATATAGGAATTCTCACGTCAATTAACATGTATACAACAGGTTGAGATATGTAACCGAGAATTGTATATGTCCATTAATTTCAACAAACTTTCACCTAAACAACACAGTCCCGCAATTCGAGCTTAGGTCCTAACCGAGTTTTTGAGGTTACTTTCTTCTATGTCAATATTTGTTTATCATTTAGTTAACATTATTTCGAAAATTTGAATGAAAATTTCAGATGTCTAATAAACTTTATTGATCTATGATTTTAGCACGGCGCGGGCGGGCAAGTTTTCATATATGCTACTCAGAAATCAGTACCAGACACGAGCTACACGAGTAGTACCAACTTTACACAGCACAACAACCTTTTACCGCGGAGTTCGTCGTGTCCGTCCTGCCAATGCAGTACTACACCAAATGTACCCCAGTCAACAATAATTAACCCTACTATTAGTCACAAGGAAACTAGCTGCTCTACTGAAATAAAAGACCCACACCCAGGCAGAGAGGTAATTTTTATATATTATTGAAATTGAATACACTACCTATTCAGTACGCATGAGGGCTGATAAATAATACGAATTGTCACCATCTCTATTCATCTGGGTGTTACAAGAGCCTACTAAAGGAGGAATAGAAGAAAAACTTGATACAAACCCGGTACCAACACGTCTAGCCAGCATTGTATAGTAGGCCAAACCTCTGTTCTAAGGAGAGGCCCTTGAAGTTATGTCAAACTATTAACATGTCAAATATTCTAAGATTTTATTCTTTCTCGAATGGTTGATTGTTTCTTTTAACGAGACTATTCTAGATCAGAAAAGGTAGAACTATGGCTTGTATGGTAGTCTTGCGTGAAGAGTTCAATGTTTAACCACATTTTAATGACATTATAGCGGTTTATAAAGGTATAAAAAATTACGTAGCTATATCTATATAGCCCCCAGAAACGTTCCTTCAGTTGTAATTATATTTCGTCAATTCACTTTGAAGGTCTATGGTAACTAAGTTTTTGGTACTTGAGCCGATTTTTTTTTCTTTTCAGATAATTGTGCATTCACCTCGACCAGATGTCTTTGTAGAGACTAGCCCTGTGGTTATCGCTGTTGAAGTACATGTCAGTATCTTATGTTTTTCTCTTACGTTTTTCATGGAATACAGAGTATAATTTAATTAATTTTCATTTACATTTTAACATATTTTTTTAATTTTGGTCTCTAGTTGATAGAATTTGAAGATTACACTCATAGAACTCATATTTTAGAGAACAAAATTGTTCTTTCTTAGATGGAGATTACAAAATACTGGAAAACCAAAAACTATTCTTTCTAGCAATGTCGCACTTGTTTGTAAGTATTTACAGGTGTTCAGATGTAGTTTAATCATATTATTATAATCTTCATCATTCGATCGCAGTCAACTGCTTGAGACTCTATGGTATTTGTTTAATTTAATAAATTCATATATTATTTCAGGACGAGAGTGAAAAAGTCGAAGTAACATCGGGGAACTCAGGTCAATTGGAAAGTTATTGTTAAATCACTTTAAACGTATCATCATTTAGACTGGTATATCCGATTATTGAATAAAACGTGTACCAGAAAAATTCGAAAACCAAGTTAATTCCATGTTATTTTATAAATAAGTAACGTAATATTGTTTCAGAAATTGGCAAACATTTTTTTCTTTAGCAATATTATGAGGTTAAATGAGAAGATACATAACTTTTAATTTGAATAAATACTTATTCGAAAAAAAGACTTTAATAGTCGACCTTAATATTGAGAGTTTAATATTAATGTTAAATATAGTTTATATTTATTTAGGCTAAGATTGTAACCAATGTATCACAGAAAGACTGTAATTAAATCGTTATACGAAAGTAATAGCACAGTTAATTTTTAAAACGTCTAACTTTTGAAGTACCGCCGGTTCACTATCCAAGCACTACAGCACACCACTACTTTTGGTGTTAAACTATAGTATTTTTTTATGTATGAGCCTGCCAAAATTACTCTACTCTGCGTGATGAGAAGCATAAGCAGATTCCAAGAGTGGTGGTTACCATACTCATTGCGAATGCAACAATGCAAGTTGGTGACCCACACTATGACGACCGAGTGATGCTTCTCCTAAATACGACAACACGAATGCTGTCATTTTACGTTGATCTTCTGTGCAAGGGTAGTACCGCTCCGGTCGAGCCGGCCCGTTCGTGCTGAAATCAGCGTGGCTCTACTGCCTACCAAAAATAGATGTCTATGTCTAAAAGATATAAAAATAATATAGTAACGGAAGCGTGCTTACTTGTCCCCACTGTATACGTTCCTTCAATGCCAGTATAGGGTACGCAACCCACACCAGAGCACACGTCCGAAACTTAAATCTTCTTCACTTCAACAACCCATTACATCCCACTGATGGGCTCGGGTCTTCTCTCAGGAAAGGGGTATGCCTCCCCACACTGTCCAAATGCGGGTTGGGGACTAGCAAAAAAAGGTTGTGGCCACATAATCTTGCCATTGGATCTTTTAAAGGCCGCCTGAGGGCCCCCAACAAAGCTTCACGACAGTTATCCTATGACAAAAACTGGGACGACTACTTAACGTGACCTCCGAACCACGGAGACGCTCATGGTATCGTGGCTATAGCGGTCACCCATCCAGGTACTAACCGCACCGTCGGTGCCTACCCTCGGTGATTGTTTCTAATCACCTAGGACAACTTCCGTTAACCACTCTGTATTATGAGTCCAAAAAAATTTAAAGGTTTTTACAAACGGGAAATGAATTTAAAACCGTACACAAATGGAATAAATAGGTCACAGAAATAGAAAATATATACCTATATTAAATGTGATGTAAGTGTCAATAACTACAATATTGTGTTTTCTTGTGATGTGTGACACGTGAAGTAGGTTCAGAGTACTACCGTAATTTGAATAAGATTGACGGGGGAAAGAAATATAACATTGTTAGCACTGACGAAATATATTTTGTTGGTGTGACAATAAATACAAATGGCAATAGCACTTCAGAATGGAGATTCACGTTTGATCCATGAAGCAGTGGTGTAGCCAATTTCAAGATTTAGTTTAATTGTAAATGTTTTGCTTTTCGATTGTATTATTTGTTTCACTGTCGAAATTGATTAAAATTCGAAAAATAAAACAACAAATTCTAGCAGAACGTCTGTTGTAAGCGCCAGCATAATGTCAATTGGCATATTTAAATATTGTCCTTGCACAGTTTGTTTTATTTAAATAAAATGTGAGAAACTCTAAAGTTTTGCATCCAACTTGTAAAATAACGTTCGTTATTGAATAAAAGCGTCTTGTACAAGCCGTCACGTAACTTGAACGTTTACTTGACAACTACTTCTAGACAACTCTTGGAACAAATGGGTGGCTCAAACTCGCTCTTAAATATAAAGCACAAAGGAATCTGTTCTTGAACGTAGACCATGTTTTGATGGAATGTGTGTCGAAACCAACAACTTAGAAATCGCCTGCTTAGTAATAAGTTGATGGATGTTGGAAGATGTGACAGCATCCTGGCCAGTCATTTCAAAGATACAGCTAAGACCATTTAGGATTTGTATGCTGAATATTTAAGACAAATGTAAAATAAAACAAGTGGCTATGATGGAACGACATAGTCATAATTGTGGCTAAGAATCTTTTGTATTTGTGGCGACTTGTCCGTTTAACAACATAACATTGTAACAGAACGTAAAATAACGTATCTGTAGATTATAAAAATGCTAGTTGTTGCCCGCGGCTCCACCCGCGTATATATCGTTTACCACGGCAAATAGTGTTATTCTGATGTATAAGCTATATTATTGTAAAGTTTCATCCAAATCCGTTAAGTACTTGAACGTGAAAGAGTAACAAACATCCATCCATCCATCCATACTTACTTACTTTAGTAGGGTTTACATTTCGTGTAATAAAATTAGTTTAAATAACTCACGTAGTAATTCCGACACCAAATTTGTGAAATATATCCATGAAGAAAGGTAGAGACTGACCATTAGGTGACCCATCTGTTCCCCCATTTGTAGTTTAGTAATAAAATATATAAACTTACTAGACTAGACGAATAAAATACTTTATAAGGTCTCTCTCAATGGGACAAAATCATGTCGGTGTTTCGCGCATTATTTTTAAATGATTTTATCCAAATTCTATAATCTGTTCCTTATTGTTTTCTCTTATATTGAGATCAAGTGAATTCGGAAACATTTTTTTTTCTCTCGTATAATATATTTTATTGTTATTTCACTTACACTGCATAATTTGTGGGAAATAATGCATCACAGAACTCGATTCATACCTTATGTAAAATGACTTATGGAATCTCATTTAAATGGCCTCTTTTTATCAAAATTTTGTGTTGTTACGCTTAATTCATAGGCTCATGTGACACAATATACGGTAAATGTATTATTATTGTCGCATTGCCACATGATAACGCTCATTAGCAAAACGCACGTTCGACTGCACGGTTGACCCAGTGGTATAAAGTGTCGCCACGCCACCGCTTCTTACTGCGCCAAGAGTTGTGGTTTCAAATCCTACATAGAACAACACTTTATGTGATCCACAAATTGTTGTTCTGAGTCTAGATGTCTTTGTGAATGTTTCATGTTTGTCCGTAGAGTCCCCCGCAACACAAGATTTATATTACCAACTAGCTGAACCCGCTGTCCAAATTAAAGTTATCAACATTAAACATAGGATGCCGAAGATCGGGCAAAGTGGAGAAGGCTAAGTAGGAAAGCGGACCCCAGCACTAAGCAGGGAAAACGCTAGGCCGAAGAAGAAGAACATTAAACATTAGTATAAGATTTTCCCTTACTAAAAAGTGCTCAACGCGGCCAAAGAAGTTTTGTGACGTCAGCATGTCGGTGACGCGGTGACGCAAACTCATAAGATTATCTCCTGCCAAAAAGTGCTCAACGCGGCTAAAGAAGTTTGGCTATTAAATTATATGAATATTAACTAACATTATTACTTACTGAAAAAAATATATTTGTTCTAAAAAATGTACGATTTGATCCTTACAACATGCATCGATAACTAGGTCATCAAAAATGATACTAACTGACTGATTTTTTGACAGTTGCTTAGTTAATATTTATACAATTTGACAGCCACATTGTCCTACAAATTGCGTGGTACGTTATTCCGGTACTACGATCAAAAGTTTTTTGTCCCTGCTAACTCTGTTACCTACCACAACCGAAAATGTTTGTAAAGTTAAAGGTGACCTCTCATAAAAATGAAGCCACTCACGAAAAATTCACTTGATGGTAATCACTTGTAAAATTTGTTCCGGGGATCCCGGACTATAGCAGTTTATTTCGAAAAAACCGTTAAAGACTACAATTGTTTGTTACAACACACACTAATTTGTTTTAGTTTTATGTCATAGTTTATTAGCAAATAATAAAAGCTCGAACCCGTTTAAAAGCAAACAAGGAAATAAACAAAAACAACGATGTATGATGTCATCACTACCAGACGTTCCCCTAACAATGAGTTCTCCAAAAATCTGAAAAACGTTCAAGTCTCATGTGCGCGGGAACGTGTTGTCATGACAGAAAAAGCCCTCCATCAATCTGCCGCAAACCTATTTCCTAACACATTCCCATCGTCGTCCTTTCATATCACGCCATAGCTTGGCATTTCAAATATTGGTGAACGTATTATCAGTATATTCAACACTTTTTCGGGTCAGAATTAAGGTGGGTATTTTTCTTTAATGCAGAATAATGTTTCGTGCGAACTGTATTATCCTGGCTGGTCACGTTCACCGGTAACACTGAGAAATGATTTTAGGAATTAACTCTGTTACTATAGCTTAGGACAGAAGAATACAAATGATAGATACAGTATATTGTTATGAGGCAAAAGTTAGTGCTTTGTTTTCTTTACTTGTGTAGAAAGATAGTCTTTGAAAGAGGTAAAACTAAGGTTTATTTTAATACTGGATTTGTCTTTGGTTAAAAGGTCTAAACCTCGATAAAACTACATCCGCGTGAAGCAAGCTATAATGATCAGATAAAATCATATAAAATCTGTATTTTTTTTTAATATGTACTCATGCTATCATATTGTACAAGGCGAACTTAATTCTTTTCATTTTAAAATTATAATACTTTAAGGACATTTTATAAATTTTTCATGGATAAAAAAACACAATCAATTTAATAAAACGGAGAGTTAAATCTCCTATTGTTACTCGGTTTGTCGCAAATGAAAGTTTACTCAAATTTTGCTATTTTATATTATAATCAGAATATTCTCTGAAACTTATTTTTTTCAAAAAATTTGCTTATTTAATAGATGTAACAAAATAGGAGACATTTTACACTTTACACTTTACAAAGACAAAAATGTACTTCAAGTGGCACAGATTTCGAAATTACTGGACTTTTGCAATAAAAGTTGACCTAACGTATTATTTTCTATTTTTGCTTACTTGTTTTGATATAATAGGTATTAATTCATAAGTTATATTAAGTTTAATTAAATTCATACACACAAATTTAACGTTTCAAACTTTTAAGGAGTGTAAGCACTTATACTGATTTATTAAAAACCTCCTCCTTTTTTTGAAGTCGGTTAAAAAAATTAAAAGTTAAAACCCTTTCTAATTTAAAACTTCTCTAAGAATGAACGGAATATATTTTGTCATTTATAACTCAAATTGAAATAGCAATGTTAAAACAGTCAGATTGATGCTGTGTTGTCTATATGACTTGTTTTATAGACGCACTCGGTTCCCGCCACTCGCGGAAGTGTCTGACGTAATGTATGGAACAAAAATACCGAAGTATGTGGCACCTACGGGAGATCGATGAGTACAAACGAAAGAGTTAGGGGCACGGGTGACATCACAAATTGAAATAGACTAGCGAAAGAACGGAATTGGAATATGTTCTCGTGTTATTATGTATATACGTCTATGTATGTGTAGTAAAAGAATCCAAGAATATGCAATTTCGTATGACAATGTAATGTCAAATATCGAAACATTATTTCATTTTTAGTCAAAATATAGATTTTTTTAATTTTTAAGTCACTGTAAAACTAATGTGTGTTGGAATACTGTGCTATAAATAATTCATGCCAAAGACTATTTCATTATGATGTTTAAAATATGATTGAAACAAAGTTAAACGTTCTACCTATAATATATAATCGATAAGGGGTTCATAGTTCCTCTACCTCGGTATCAATCAATTTCTGGTAGTGAATACAGCTCCAGTCTATCCAGATGTATATTTTTTCCTTCATTTATATATATATATATTCGACGTAAATTTTGCCAATTATTGTTATGTTCTTATTCTTATTTTTCTTTCATGAAATGGCAACCAGCCGGATCTTTCGGATCAGCTATTTTTGCCAATGTCAAGTGTTTATAGTCTTCAAGTCAATAAGTCTTCGTCGTGATGAAATTAATGATATAAAATATAAAAAATGTGGATGAGATGAAATGGGGACCGTCTTCTGAAAAAACAAAAACGATCTCCCATTAAATACTATCTGGCATTTTAGTTTGGCACTGAGTGATAATTGATTTATACTTAGAACTTAATGGCTTGCAGTAGTACGGAGTACGGTTTTGTTCTTGAATTACTACTAATTGAATACTTTTTTCATAAAATGTACTTTATGTAACCTTTTATTAGACATCTACTGGAGGAAATCACTTCAGAACAATTTTAAATTGTAAAATTGCTAACCACTGCGGAATTTCTTTGTCTGTTTGCAAAACAAACAATTTGCGATTTCACAAAATACTGTGTTTGTAAGACAGTAGCTATTAATTGAATTGTAATTAATTTTATATTTAATTATATTTATATATGCAGACTGAGTAAAATAAAACTTCTACGTAAAACAGTTCTATTTTTAAATTTAACAAAGCAATAACATATTGTTGTGGTTACATTATTTAACTTTTACTTTGAAAATTTTTTTTTGTAAATTATAAAACTGCGAACGCTGAACGCTAATATATATCTACATAGATTGTTATAGATATAATGCATCTAAAAATAGTGTATTACTGTTGGCCACTGATTTACCTTCAGACGTTGCTAGACTTGCACGCACATCAGCATGACCCGTTTATGTTATATTCCATATATATATTTGGTTTGTAGTATGACACTCCGTCTAAACATATTAATGACATAAAGACTGACTTTGTATTTAATAACGACTTGTGTAAGAGATATGTATTCTTATTCTAAATTGCCTTAGTTAGGATTTAGTGAGTCCTTTGTTACTTATTTAAACGGTATTTAATCGCTTAGAATTATATAAAAAAAGAAAGAGCGACTTTGAGTCTCACAATATAAAACAATACTTAAGTCTATAGGCTATTTGATATCTTTAAATGAACGACGAATCGGCCCCCAAGCAAGATTCGAATTCGCTTTCATGGAATCCATCTAAATCTCTCTATTCAAAGAAATTATAGGAATTCCTTTACGTCAGATCCCTCCACGCTATAATGGTACTTTTATTGACATTTCTCCTTTATATGCATGACATACATTTAATTTAATAATCATTTGAATATGAAGTAGAAAGCATTGAGTTTATTAATACTACTATTATATAATGATAGTTTAGATGGATGGTTGTTTATAACTCAATCACGCCTGAATGACTCAATGGAGCAATGTCAGCAATACCTTTTGACAAAATCGAAGGTTAGAAGCTAGACAGTTATTATTAATCTATATATTTAAAATTAAGAAACAATACAACGCTTAAACTTTTTAAAATATTTCTAAAAAGTAGCATTTGATTGTTTTAGGCACTTTTTACTCTCAAAAATTATGCAAGTGAAGCCGCGGCAAATGCTAGTAGTTAATAAAGATCAAAAGCAAAACCTGAAACGATATATCAGTTATATTGTACAAAAGAAACAGCTATAGGGGCTCGCATCGACAAACGTGTCTGATACTAAACCAAAAATCGTTTTGCGCCGGGTACATTGCAGACTCGTTTGCAGTATTTTTTTAAATGTACTAGGTACTCTACTGACTGATAACTCTGTTCGTTTTGTTGGTTTGTTCACAAACGTACTCCATGGCAAGCGGATATGTGGAACGCTTTTGTACTAGCACTGAATTCGTGCAATCTGAGCTTTATTAGGTAAAAAGTTTTTTATCCACATCCTGACAAGGTTGTTACTAAAAGTCTATTAGAATATTATTCACTAAAGAAAAATAGTGAATTTTTAGGGTTCCGTACCCAAAGGGTAAAACGGGACCGTATTACTAAGACTTCGCAGTCCGTCTGTCTGTCCGTTTGTCACCAGATGATGTATTTCTGTTGCCGCTATAACAAAAAATACCAAAAAACAGGATAAAATAAATATTCAAGGGGCTCCCATAAAACAAACTTGATTGTTTTGCTCGTTTTAGCTCGATATGATAACGGCAACAGATAGGCGCTTGAAATCTATCTATACTAATATATAAAGCTGAAGAGTTTGTTTGTTTGTTTGTTTGTTTGTTTGTTTGAACACGCTAATCTCAGGAACCGCTGGTCCGATTTGAAAAATTATTTCAGTGTTAGAAAGCCCATTTATCGAGGAAGGCTATAGGCTATATATCATCGCGCTAGGACCAATAGGAGCAGAGCAGCAATGAAAAATGTTTCGAAAACGGGGGAAAATTATCACGCTACGGGCAATAGAAGACGCAAATGAGGTTGCGTGGGTCGGCTAGTACTAATATATAAAGCTGAAGAGTTTGTTTGTTTAAACGCGCTAATCTCAGGAACTACTGGTCCGATTTGAAAAATTCTTTCAGTGTTAGAAAGCCCATTTATCGAGGAAGGCTATAAAATATATATCATCACGCTAAAATCTACAGGAGCGGAGCACCAAAGGAGAATGTTTAAAAAACGGGGGATAATTATCATGCTACGGGCAATAGGAGACGCAAACGAGGTTGCGTGGGTCGGCTAGTATATAGATAATGGTACGGACCCCTTCCTGCGCGAGTCCAACTCGCACAGGAAGGGGTCAGGGCTGTTTTTTTTTAAATATATTTCAGCAAAGTATAATTTGTGAATTGGTATAATTATAACTAATATGGTGTTGGTGTTAAGCGAAATGAAGGACTTGATCCATTTAATTTTTTAGAAAGAGCAAAATTAAATTAACTGTCTTAAATAATTATCTACTTTTCAGTTTTATCTAACCACCTTACATAAAAATATAAAGCATAAAGGAATAACACAACAACATAATTATTTATGGCTTCATTTTACAAGCTTTTATTTAGTTTCACCTGTCCCGATGTTTGTCTGTAATCAAATTTTGTATCTTTGGAATCAAATTAAATCCACTTCCCGATTTCCGATTAAAATTTTTAGTACTGATGACAAATTCACAATGCAATTATATATTATTATTAATCATAAATGCGGCATACATATTTCTGATCAACCCATCCAATATGGGTATCAAATAAAAGGGCTTAAAGTTATTTTTTAACAATTAATAAAAGCTTGTTTGTTAAAAACTTTTTATATTAATCACTTGTTTATGTATAACTCTTTCATTTGTTACGGCTATTTTGATAAATGTCTACGTATAGCTACGGCGTAGCTGCCCCAGGTCGTCGTAGCATCATTTTGCACGCATCGTTTGCGACATGCGCGTAGTCGGAACACGACTCAAAGGACTGAGCCCTGTAGGCCTGCCTCCCTTTTGTGGTGAGGACGTGAGATGGCTAATTACAAACGACATGTGTTTTGCCGTGGTGCAGATTACCTGCCGCGTTTCGCATTGTCCCAAACAGACAATATGTGCCCTCACAATACCTCGCCCAAAATATCTCTGTAATAACAACCATACCTTATAATGTAAACGTTGGGAGCTCACACAACACAAGATCAACGAACTTAACATATGAAATTGTATATTACTAATAACAAAGACATCGTTAAATTAAATGATACCATGAAAATGAACGATATCACATCTACACATGAGGAAGGAAAAAAATGGGTAAAATAGGGTTGTAACAGATAATCACATCGGTGAAAAGATTGAGTTTAGTATCGAATGATAATTGGCTAAATAATTGTTATGGCTTTAATATTGTTGTGTTGTATAAATATCTGTGTTTACAAGAACAGTGCTGTATTTGTGTAGTTGAGTAAGGACGTGACGTGAGAAGTTTGAGGGGAAACTTTCAAAGCTTGATTGACAACACACATGTGACACCATTAGTACCACAAGTTTAGTTACTGTAAATACATATACACAAGGGTATATTCCCGAAGGATTGAGTATATTCACAATTTGCCAACTACATTTATAACACTAACGTAATAAGGGCAAGCGTATTGCGACTTACTGAGTGTTTTAAGTATTTAAGGTTGGAATATTAAGAATGCTTTAAACAATATTACGTGTGTGTTTTGGAACTAAAATGTTTCTTATATCATCAACAACCCATAATTTGCCACTGCTGGGCGCGGGTCTCCTGGAGAGGGTTAAGGCCATGCGTCCCCATGCTGGCCGAGTGGGGGTTGAGGACCAGCAAGACGTTGTGGCTACGTAATCTGGCCGTTGGATGTTGTTAAGCCGACCAGGGGCCTCCAGCTAAGCTTCACGACTGTTATCTGACAACAACTGGGACCGACTGCTTAAAGTAACCTCCTAATCACGGAATTTCTTATATGTCTGGTTGTAATTTCTCTATGATATGATATGTATGTATTTTCAAATATTTTATTATATTTATCAGTATGTTGGTTACCATACTACATGCTATGTCTAGTTTGTGACCACCTTATGTGAGATATGTATAATGAGCTTGTTACAATTTCAGTCTTTATGTATACGTCTTTCATTTGTACGGGTAGTCTTATGAATGTACGTAGGCATCTATAGCTACGGCGTAGCTGTCCGGGATCATTGTAGCTACATTTTCCACGCATCATTGTTATCAGTAGCTAGATGACCGTATTTTTTGTCTACATTGTCTTAAAATCAAACCTAACTACATCAATTTATCGTACTCGAAACCCTTTGCATACTAAATTTCATGAAAATTGGTGAAGCCATTTCTGAAATTCTAATTCTACTTACATGTACAAGAATAGCTCGTTTAAAGGTATTAGACAGATAGATTATCAGGCTAAAAACAAAACAAACATTGTTGCTTTGTTGAGATCAATTGATTTAAAGTAATCACAACGATTCAGCTCTCCCAGGCAATGATTTATGGATTAAAGAAATATCGGGCATGCCATTAATAGTATCGAATGAAAGTGAATTTTCACTAAGGCAAATCGTTCAACCATTGTAGACCATATGACCACGGAATAAGATGTTATTTTCTTTGAATTCCATTATGATTCTACCAGGTATGGGTTGTAAGGTGTATACGGTTCACTCGCACACATCACGCATTGTTCGTGGGGCGAGAAGAATGATTTTTCTGCCCGAAGCTGTTCTCCACAATAATGAGTCACTTGACGTATTGTCCCGTGGGCGCCATCTCGTCCAAATTACGAAGCCATTGTTACTGAGATATTGTTCGTCGCCTCGTGAATATGTGCGAAAGGAAATGAAACTGTTCCTCCGTACCCGTCACCGTTTGTTGGCTTCCCTGTCGACACACACATACCTATATTCAATCTTGGCTCTGTGTCTAATTTTATATATGCACTAACTGACCCACGCAACCTCGTTTGCGTCTCCTATTGCTCACAGCGTGATAATTTTCCCCTGTTTTTGAAATACTTTTCATTATAGCCTATAGCCTTCCTCGATAAATGTACTATCCAACACTGAAATAATTTTTAAATCGGACGAAAATTACACAAAGTTAGTAGCAAACAGTATTTTTAAAGACAAACATTTATACTTAAAAGAGAAAAACAATTGAAAACTATCAATGTAAAGTTGCAGTAAGGTTTTATGCTTAAGTTGATTCTTAAATTTGCTAAAAAATGTATTTGTGATAGGTAGCTATTCAGACGTTCATTACATTTTTGATTCTTAAAACTGTCAGAGTATCTCCACATAGAACGGAAGAATAGCTTTCTATAAAATTCCTTGTACTTTAGAACCAGACAGTGGAGCAAATCAAATTATTCTTGCTCGTATTTGTTTTGTTCGCCACTTCTGGAGTGCCATTTTAATTATTTTGTTCAAGTTAGTAATTGTTCCAGACCCATTTGACAATACAGTGAAAAGACCACATATACACGTTTTTTCTAAAAGTTGTTGTTTACAGATATATTTGTAAGTATATTTTCTTCATATCCTTTTTTACATTTTATTTGCCCAAGTAAATATGTTGTGTTTTATCTTCAGATACTATGCAGTATTACTTTACATAACTTTTATCGGATTGTCAATTGTCAAATCCGAAATCGATCATGATATTAGATCTAAATAATAAGTTAAAACTCTCATCTAAAATTACTTAGGGCAACTAACTATTTAAAATTATTTTTAACAAAGCTAAATCGTGGTCTGTCATACAATAAATCCACTTTTAAATAGCATATAATACTAGTTGGCCCACACAATTTCATCTGCGTCTCTTTTGAACCATACTCGGCTCCTATTGGTCTAAGAGTGAAGTTAAATATCCTGTCTTAGACACGACAGCAAAAAACATTTAAAAAAAACTGAAAAACGGTTATATGTTTGTTATATGCTTTCCATAAGGCAGGGCAGAGTCATTTTGGCAGCTCAGTATAAAAAAAAAAAAAAAATTTGGGAGATCCACGCTTCGGCACTAATATTGTAAGTGATACCACGGCCTCACAGAAAACCGGTGTGAAACAGTGCTTGCGCTGTGTTTCACCAAGAGAATGAGGATATCGGAGGCCTGTACCCCAAACTCTCCCCCCATTCCTGTTCCCATCCCCCAAAGGCCGGCAACGCACTTTTGACGCCTCTGTTGTTGCGGGTGTCTATGGGCCATACAAAAAAAATCGTTTCTCCTAAACTATATAACCATTATAGTATAACGGTACTTTTAAACATTCGCGTTTCATGACACAATAATTATTTTTACGGGAATTAACGCGATCACTTATTTAAAGGTACCTTCGATTTGCCTGACGTTTACGAATAACTTTAAATAAGTGATCGTATTAATTCCCGTAAAAATAATTATTATATATTTGAAAAAAGAATACGATGGCATACTTTCATTTCCTCGAAATTAGTCTTGAAAATTGGGAAATTTTAGACACTCAGCACATCGAAACGCACATTAATTGATTTTTTTTATACAAAACAAACTACTTATAGTTGGTATTAAAGAACTTGTCAAATATTATCCCTACTAATAACATAAGAGTTATGTAAACTTTGATTAAAGTAGTAAAATTTAAACCAAGAGAATTAGTTTATTTTCTGGTTGAATTAACATTTTTATACAGAACTACTATTTTTAGTTTTAAGATTAGTATACATCCAATTTACTAATTTAAATATGAGAAGATTAAGTCATATCCCATCTTTTTTACATCAAAAAATGTGTAGGTACACATACGAGATATCATAAAAGTAGATAGGAAGTAATAAATTATTTACGTTGCTACAAACGGCCATGCTTATTGACTCTAGAAGCAAAAATACGTGAATATGTTGACTTACAACAACGTTTCATAACATGATACAGAAAAAAATACGGGTCATCGGACAGTATAAACTTGGTATGGTTTGTGCTAGAACTCGATACAACTATTACATTATTATTAGCAGACCCCAACGCTGTTATGCCATAAAAAAAAATTTAAGGATGGGTCACCCTTACCATTTAGGGGGATGAAAAATAGATGTTGTCCGATTCTCAGACATACCCAATAAATTTCGTAAGAATCGGTCAAGCCGTTTCGGAGGAGTTTAACTACAAACACCGCGACACGAGAATTTTATATATTAGAAGACGAGTATAAGAGAAGATAATATTCCGTTTGTATTATATAGTAGCTATAGATTGAGTAACTACGTTTTAGTTTTTAACAATAACGAATGGAGTACCTATCAATAAAGAAAATATCCTTCGCTTTTTTTTATTTTAAGAAGTGACTTCTTTAGACTATTATAATTGATTGTGAATTGCGCTTTAACAGCAATCGAATTCATGTTAGGTGCCTTAGTATTTCACTCCAATTATAAATCAATTATTTGTGGCGCCAAGACACATAAAAAAGAACTCCTTACTTGAAGAAGATGATTATTTATGGAATGTCAAGACATTACACGTAAAACGTGTGATATTTTATTTAACCCTGTAAGGACTCTAGGGAGTAAGGAGGTTGTTCAAACATAATCGAACTCCATTAATAAAATATTCACATTCCCATTACATTTGTACACTCGCCAAAGGCGGTTTAAATGGCGACTTTTGATCGGATACTTAAGCTAAATATGTTAGTGCTTTTCGAGGCAAGGCTTCATTCGACATTAGACAGATCTAAACTCCTCTTTAAAACTTCAGGTCTCCAATGTTACTCTAACTTTTGCTCTAACTCAAACTTTTATGCTATTATGTAACCTCTTTTTATTGTATTGTATTTCGGTTTTGGTTAGCAAATAAATCATATATTATTACTAAAAAAAAAAAAAAAAACTACCTATGCTGTTGACGACAATCTATAAGCTAATAAAATCCTTAATAACTGAGGTTCCAATTTCTAACTACCGTTATTAAGATACAGATGAAACGTGACGTTAAAGAACTTGTGAATATTCATTATTATATCAGTGTAATCACCAGTACTTATGATTTAGTAAATAAAAGTAGAAAGTTCAAAAATAAATATTTCTATACTACCCAGAAAAACACCACAAACAATTTTCTTTGATTACGAATCTTATTATGAGCCATGTTTTTGCACATTTTCCTCAAAAACAATTTTTGCTTTCGCTACATTTGAGTAACGTTAATAAATGTATATTAACAGTCTAGAATATATATAATAGCTAATATAACTAATAATAAGAGAAGCATAGTTTATAAAGAAAAAAAGAGTTAGTAATTATCTTTGTCTGGTAATTATGACATTAGTTTCAGACACATTAAAATAACCCTCCTAAGCGTTCTGCAAAATTTTATTCATGTATTGATGATATAGTCCGTACAGAAAAGTTGTACAATGTTAAATGTTACGCCATTTTGTATTCATTGGTGTTTTAGATCAACATTCAAGTTTATTAGACTACGAAATTTACTGAAATTCAATAGATATGTTGGTTTAAAGTAGTCCTTATGCATACAGAGAATAATAATATTGACTGCTGGACCATTTTCGAATATATTCTCTGTTTTGTTTCTTGCTTTTTTCTAATTATAATTACGTCTTCTAATGTCGATAAGCACAACTCTACCTCCAGGCCAGTACTTATAAAGATTGAGATTGAGCTTTTAAAGAGCTTGGTGTTAATTCTTATGTCACGTCGCCGCGTGATGCTTTAAATAGCTTTAAATCACGATTATGTTGATCTAAGTGAATGTCCCGAGGATTATTAGTTAGATCCCCCGGACTTTTTTAATATTATTTTAAAGCAAAAATCCTTATTCATGCTGGTAAATAATATTTCTAGTGTAAATTAACTTTAAGCACTTTAATTTTATAACATGTTAGTCAAATCTATAAGGAAAAAGGTTTTCTATAACACAAGTAGCTCAAACAAAGGGTTTGAAGTAAAACAGAGTTCAAGCATGATAAAATGAAAGGATTGACAAACGACTCCAATAATCAATAAAAAAAACAATTAGAACATAATTTTTCGTTTTATCTTGAATTCTCCGATTGCAATTTTAATATAGCGGGGTCGGATGTCTCGCCGTAATTGGATTGTCTTTTGAGTCACAGGCACAATCGATAGTTCAACTATAAAGTCTGTTAACAACCTCGGTACACCTTCACAAACCACTTTAAAAAGCTATATCTCCTTTGTAATAGGTTAAATAGAGAAAGAAAATTGTAGATTCCTATTTTCCTTTTACTTATACTCTTTCCTGGTCTAAATTTTATTAATTGTACTAAACAGTTTGTTTTAAATTTAGCTTCCGTCCATGGTTTCGCTCGTGTAGGTACTAAATAAGGTACCACCAATTACAGAAATATTTGTGATTTTTAGTACACAATCTTACTATGAAACTGAAGTTGGTAATTATGTCGAAAATATGTCATAAGAGAAAGTGCTAACAGAAATAAAACAGGTTTCTGATCCTAATTAATGAAATATTCAGATGTATGGAAAGAGACTTCATAGATAAATGAAATATCAAAATTATTAAATAGACATAAAAATTCATTCATTATTTCAAAATGCGTTCCTTACAAGAAAAGAAAATTAGAAATAAAACCAATTATAATATACTTTATTAACTAAATCCCTAATATTGATGGCTAACCGAGCCACGAAACCTCATTTACGTCTTCTATTGCCCGTAGCGTGATAATATTCCCCCGTTTTTGAAACAATCTTCTTTGGTGCTCCACTCCTATTGGTCTTAGCGTGATGATATATAGCATATAACTTTCCTCTATAAATAGGCTATCAAACACTGAAATATTTTTTCAAATCAGAACAGTAGTTCCTGAGTTCAAGTACACAAACAAACAAACTCTTCAGCTTTATATATTAGTATTTATTATTATTATATTTATTTATTAGTATAGATTACACCATTTTTTTACCATGACTGTCCATCCGGTTTAATAATAATTTGTAATTCTACTAATTTTTATGGACATTGTCAAAAATAATAATTTATAACTATAATGATCTAAAAACAAAAATGAGTCATCATTTCATCATCATCATCTCCCTACCCTTTTCCCATATTTATTTGGGGTCGGTGCAATGAGTGTTCCTCCTCCATTCCCCTCTATCACTCGTTAGTTTACTACTTACTCCCTTCCTGGCCATATTCTCTTTTATGCAGTCCGTCCTTTTTTTCTTTGTCGTCCTGTAGTCTTATAGGTGTCCGTCGACTTCCATACTTAGCACTTTCTTAACTACATTTTACTTATCTCTACGCTACACATGTCCATACCAGGCTAGGCTAACTTGTTGCTTCTCAACTTTTCATTCACTGGTGCTACTTTCAAGCTCTCTCTAATGTATTCATTCTTCACCGTTTTTTTTATGTTTTAGCTGCGCCAAAATGACTCTGATCTGCCTGATGGAAAGCATGAGCAGACTCCAAGAGAGGCTGTCACCATTCTCAATGACATTGCAGCATGGTGACCCACACTATGGCCGCCTAGTGAGATACTTTTTTACGCCCCGCTTAAAGGACCCGGGATCATAATGGGAGGGAAACACGTGCGCTGGAAGTGAGTTCCAGGTTTTCCGCTCGGCACAGAAAGGAGGAACCGAAGCGATGAGTACGAGATCGTATGTCTACCACTCTGAAGCGGTGACTTCCAAGGCCGGCACGTGTTGTTCTGTAGAGGAAGGGGGAGGGGGAGACCATTTGGAAGAGCTCTTCAGAACACTCTCCGTGATACAGGTGATAGAGGACTGCCATAGAGGTGACATCTCTACGTAACTGCAGGGGCTCAAGGGACTCGGTGGCTTCGGTACTGTTTACAATGTGGATTGCTCGTCGCTACAACCGGCCGAGGGTGTCAAACAGGTGCGGCATCATCGCAAAGATGAGAACAGTACTCCACGCACGAACGAAACTGGGTCCTGTAAAGAAGACACATATGCCAGGGCGAGTAGAACCGTCTCACCTTGTTTAATACACTTAGCTTATCCATTCTAGTCACACGCTCATGGATCTCAACATTCGCATTTCAGCTACATGCAGACGTCTCTCATCCGTTTTCTTTATTGGCCAATACTCAGATCTATGCAGGACGGCAGGTCTGATGATCGTTTTATATATTTGTCCTTTTAACGTTAAAGGAAACTTGGGATCGCAAATAGTTCTTGCTACCTGCCGCCACTTTATCCATCCTGCATTGATTCTATGCTGCACAGACCTAACCATTTCACCATTATTTTGTAACAGCGAACCGAAGCTGCTAAGTATGGAAGAACACCGAAACACTTGAGGTGCAGACAGGAATCGCTGTTGCATTCAGTGACACGGCAGCAGGACCGGAGAGACCGCTGAAATTGCAGAACATGTATTCGGTTTTTGTGATTCTGATTTTCAAGCCAACATTCTCTAGTCTAGTCTGCGCTGAATTTCGGACGTGTGATAAATAAAAAAAACATTTGTTCCCGAGTTATGTTACCTCAGTGACGATTACGAAATTTGTTTTACATTAACGGAAAACCAAGATAATAAAATATTGCGTATGTTTACGAGTAGTTATCAAAATTGCTTTATGGAGACCTGTGGTTAACAGCATACAACCACAGTATGTCACAACCCAACTCAACTCTCATCATGATGCAGCTATTCAAAATGCTTGCTGTATATTATCAGTATGAATTATGTATTTAAGATTTTATATACAACTCTCTTGAGTACACCGGGGCATCTGAAAAAGAGATTCTGAGATGCATAGATATTTGCATGATAGATGCATAGGCTAAGAGTGCAATGTCTGACTTGGATACATATCCTATTCAGGTCAGACATTGCACTCTCAGAACCGCAACATCTCTAGAGGAACAAACTAAGCTGGTACGAACCCTCATATAATAGAATAGAATAGAAAACTCTTTATTTGCACACCGTTTTACAGAGTTTAATAAGTACAAAATCCATAAAATGTCCGAAGTGTAGTGTCCTCGTCTTCCCTATATTCATGTAGGGTGTCGAGACATCTACGCTAAAGGCTGTCAACCGCAAACGTATGCCATCGAAATGTGGTGCTGGAGAAAGCTACTAAAAATATCCTGGACAGCCCATCGTACCAGCGCATCCATCCTAAAAAAACTTAATAGTCGTGAGCGCCTATCGACCCTGTGCCTCCGCAGAATCATTGAATACTTTGGTCACATTGCGAGGAAAGAAGGCGATAATCTTGAGAGACTGACGATGACGGGCAAGATAGAAGGCAAAAGACCCAGGAGCCGTATCCCGTTGCCCCGGGGGACCAAGTTTACACAACTCTCGGCATCACTGTTGCCCTACAGACTGCTCAAGCTAGAAACAGGTGGCGAGCTATCACTCGCACAATAGCTCCAAATAGAGGTCACGAACCTCTGAATTGAGGATAACGACACAAGGAGTAGGATACAATTCTTCTGAGTATAAAAATGATGTCATAAATGATAAATTAATTGTTTTAAGTACGAAAACTATATTGTTTGTCCATAATATTTCCAGTGAATTGAAACAATAATAATTGAAATGGTTTTTTGTTATATTTATGTACCTAATATCTACTCTACACAAGAATAATATTAAAGTAATACTAAGGTACTGCAACTTCGAGACTGCAGCAATTATTTTAATAGTTCGGTACCTAATAGAAGACGCACTTTGGAGTTGAGTGTTGTAATACTTTCTATGCCGGGTCGAGTCGCGGTAAGCGTGCCACCATTGTTCCTTTAAAACGGCGGGCAGCGCGGCGAACACCTACCGACTTTTATTGAAGAAAAAATCGAATATAGAAAGCTGTCGGTATGCTTTTATATAGTACTTACTGCTTTTCAGGCAAAGATTTATTGTTCGTATTATTATTTTCCTTTCCATTTGTCAATTGTTTAGTTATAACAGTGTTAAATATTAACATTCTCATATTTATTTCTAAAAATCAGAACTTCATCATCAAAAGTCCAAAAAGGTTCACTTATATGTAATTACAACTAGATACATGAATAAGAATAGATAGATTATTTATAAAAATAAGTCTCTTTAACAAACGAGCATTATAGTTGATTATGTCATGTTTGTATTATATTGTTACAAACACACTTTTTAACGATTACGGCGTATTTGAAGTAAACCTATTTACATTATATTGTTATCTCACACTTCTATCTTATAGCTTAGAATATTTTTACAGCTTGTTACAAGATTGATATTACGATGTGAAACCAATAACCGTAATGGCGGTGATTACACGTTTTGTTGGTGAATGAACCGGCCGATGTATTCTAATAGCCTATGATTACACGGTTCGTTGAAATTGACGTTTGGAAAACTTTCAATGGGCGCGGGTGGAAGTCTTCAAATAAATAGTTACAACCTAATATAGGCTTTAATGATTAATGAACAATACCAATGTGTTTATAAATGTAAAGGATGAACATTCATAGATGTTTTATATTCACTGATAAATGATTGGTATGAATGAAGGATTAGCTGAATAACTTGTTTTTATGCATGTTACATTTATTTAAATGTTTATTTTTAGACTTCAGTACCTCAAAAGGAAAAAACGGAATCTTTATAGGATCCCTTTGTTGTCCGTCTATCTGTCTGTCAAGACCCTTTTTCTCAGGAAAGCGTGGAGGTATCAAGCTGAAAGTCATATCAAATACTCAGGTCTTCAGTCAAATGGCAGCTGTGAAAAAATCGAATCAAAACCTTCCACCAGGGTACTTCCGGTGAACTTAGAATCTTGAAATTTAGTGCGAAGCAACGTCTTATAGCACAGGTAAAGGCAAAATTGCAAAAAGCATAGTTTTTTAGTTACTGGAGACTTTACAAACATACATGAAACTGACAAAAAGAACACGCAGACTTAGAACAACAATTTGTCGACCGCTTAAACCGCTAGGACAACCGTACAGTCGATAATGTATAACTTAAAAATTAATAAATACTAGAAAAAGAATAAACAATCTGATATACTGATTTTAAAAGGTTTTATTTAGCTTGACCTGGTTGTCGTTTGGGTAAAATTTTGTAATTAAAATTTGACCCTCTTCCTGTTGACAGATTGATCTGAAATTTGGTTCAGACCCTCAGTTCTGGTGACAATACAATTAAATTAATTATGTTTCAAGATGGCCGCCGCTACAATATGGCGATTTACAAATATATGCAGACGTCGCATCGCAAGTGTGGTATGACCAAGTGCGGGTAGACACCTTGCACATCACGAAGGTATCGCTAATCTCACACCAGTCTGTCTACAGTTACAATGAGAGGTGTATATCACCCGTTCGAAACGTCGGGAAATAGAAGGTATTATAACCTATTACGTAATTTTATGGCAAATAGGTCCCGCTGTACAACAACTTGTTACTCGAAATGATTATGGACTGGTGAAATTTACGACAAGTTAAACCTCGTAACTTTTGCTACAATTAGAACTGTCCTTCTATAACGTTTTAGTATTGTTATAGAGTAACATACAGACTTAACTCTGAGAAGCATTTGCGATTTTGTGCTTTTTGTACACAATTTTTTATTTCATAAACATTTATTAAATCTTAATATTAAGTACTTCAAAAATTATGATACTCGTTGTGGCATATCGCTAATTAAATGTTTAATTTAGAACAAAGTTAGAACGTATTTCACTCTTAAAGTTGTTTCTAGAAACTATATAAACCATGATTTTTATTAAACATGCAATTGCTCCAAAACTGCACTGTACTAATTTATTTTATAATCTAATTGCATTTCTAACTAACAAATGAAGTTCATGATTTTTTAGTAGATAATATACTCGTATTACTTGAATCATTTTAAAACTCGTCCTTTTATTTAATTCCAATAAGAAATTTAGAAACACCTATGAAATTATAGATCTAATAGCCACTTTTGATGAAACCATTGCAATGAAAAGGTTTCAGCAAAAATATCTTATTATGGCGGTCGAAAGCTGCTCTTGGTTTACTTTTATCCAGTTTTATAGCATTTTCTCTTGAAAACGCAATGCACAAATGCTGAACTTTTAATTCTATAAAATACTAACTTCAACAGCGGCTTCAAAAACAAGAATCTCGTTTCTAGCATGCTCATGCACTAGTCTAGGGTATTATTAAATCGTGTACTAAATTTTACACAATTTATTTCAGTGGTAAAAGAGACATGGAATAAAGAACAACTCATATAGAAAGTATATGTAGGGTTATTCTAATTTAATAGCTGACTAGCTTTTGCCAGCGGCTTCATTTATCGTCGTAAAGAGTATGAGCCTATGTCTTTCTTCAAGAAACAAAAAATCTCCTAAATTTCATTGAAGTCGGTACAGAGGTATTGCCGTAAAACCGTTACAGACAAAGTTTTTGTATAACTCAAAATATTATAGAAAGTGATTATCTTCTCACAAGGCTCAACAATTTGAGAATGAGTGTTTGCATACGGGTACGGAGATACACATTAATTAATATCATAAGAAAGGAAGACACCGCTTTTTCTATTTTATTATGATGATTTTGCATAAAAAAACAACCTGTTATTACTGTGATGAAGGTTCATCTATAATTTTAATTATACTTAAAATTATTTAATTTTTAACACCATAATTGGCTTATTGTTATGAGCTTAGGTTAAAATCCTACAAAAACTTGGATCGAAACCTGTCAGCAGTTTTAATTAATGTGAGAGTCAACATAACGAAATGAAGCTGAAGTTTATCAAAACATTTAGAACGTAGCTATTACAAACAAGTCTACACATTAACAATTTACTGTCTTTGTGCTTTTGTGTAAACAGTTTCTTTAGTTACTTCATTACAGTCAACGTAGTTTGTATTTCTGAGTGTACTCTAACTATACATTCAAATACCAAAATTTAATTTAAATTAGTTCGAAAACAATACAAGGAGAAAATGTTGGTTTCTAATAATCCTTTGCACGTAGATTACAATTAATAGTTATATTTTACTTTCTCTTACGTTTCTTCCATGAAACATACACATTGATTTTAATAAAAACGGATTTAGTAGACTGGAAAATCAACTATATTTTAATAATATTAAGTGTGTTGTAATATTTTTTTATCATTTTTTTTAAATAGCTATTTGAGGTTATAAACTATAAATATAAAACCCTAAATGCTAAAGTTACCAAAGACGCAAGCCTATTTATTATGTCGCAAATTTTCACCTGTCGGTAATGAACTGACTGCAATTCCTGGGTCAATTTATGTGTTGTATTGAGCGTTAACTTGGTGAACTCTGTGCATTCCAAGCGTGTATTGGATTTAGTTACAGAATACACGTGTGTGATGTTAATATGTAAACGCTCGGCTTATATTTTAAATCTAAGAAGTACATGCATTGAAAAATTTGCTTGAAGTTAATATCTCGTTCAAATAACTATTAATTTACTAGACATTCAAAATTCTTACCTTAAAGTTCCAGAGGCCGTAGCCCGTTGCGCTGAGCAGACCAATTTTGTCCTACTCTCAGCACTACGGTCCATGCTGCCCTGGACTTAGCTCAAGATAGGAACAGGTGGCGAGCAGTTCCTCGCAGAATGTTTCCAAATAGGAGTCACGACCCTCACAGTTGAGGACACAAGGAGGAAGATCTTAAAGTCAAATTCCGATAATTCCTTACATTTTTTTGAACGTTATTGTATAGGTGTACTAAAATTTTTTTACTTAAAACTGCGCTACTAACGCTGACGCTCATAAATATAGGATTCATTTTTCTATATAACAAGAATGAACTTATAAATAGGCAGACTAAAAGAAGAATCCATATTATTTCGAAATTTCATAGAACACGGTATCTATTTTTATCGAGTAGAATAATTAAAAAAATGCTTATAGGTAATTAATCACAACTAAAAATACATTTAACGGTGATACAAAACTAGAGTGAGTAGCCCTATATTGTTCAGGTTATATCTTGGTTTAAAATAAAGAATAGTTATTTTTTTAATGTAAGACTTTCCTCTCGAAGTAGTTATATTTATAAATATTCATATTCTGCCACCAACGCGCCCAATTGTACACTTCTAGTTTTAAAATTACGCGAAACTTCGTAGAATTCGCTACTTTTCTTACCAAATCGACTTAGTTCGAAGGATCTTATTGCGCGTAAAATAGCATATTGTCAAAATTCTCAGCCACGTAAAATGCACCCGTTCTTAGTTCCCGCCTTTATTATGCCCCACGGTCGGTGAAATTTCGCACTAACGCGAATTGTATTGCCTCGGAAACTGTTCTTTGCAATATTAGGCGCCTATGTTACATTGATAGACTATGTTATATTAAAATTTCAATATGCACGTAAGCTGGTTCGAATTTTATTGAAAAATTATAAACCGGAATTGCTTCTCTGCCTGAAAATATTACTCAAAATATGGATAATGGACTAGTTGATGTAAATGAACTAAAATTTGTTTACAATCTTGTAACAGGTGCTGTGGTGTGCATGTATTATGGTAATATAACCTAATCTCGGGTAGATAATGCTTAACTGGTTAGATTTCATAACTAGATCCTTCATTCTTGAGATTTATACACCTACTGATGTCGAATATTTCTTGGTTTGCTGATTTCTTTGATGTTCACTTTAGTATGTGATTTCCTCTGTATATTCATCTCATACTCTATTGATGTTAATTCAGTATATACATTTGCCGTCTTTAGGTCATATAAAATTTTGTATGTTAATTAATAATCGATTTCAAGCCTTAATAAATTAAGAGCATAAAATCAGCAGTTATTTAATATCCATAAACTGAATTGGTACATTTCGTATCAAAGTACTAATATACCATCGAATTCGGCCGGTATCCATTAATTAAGATCGACGCCGATACAAAACAATTTATGACTTCATCGAGTGCCCACTGTGCCAATTTAATTACGAGCACGATCGTTATCAATAACAGATAGTTTGTTTACGATATATATATCTCCATAGTTATTATACTAATATCTATAGATAGATGAAGAGATAAGTAGGTAATGTGTCTTATTCCGACAACCGTCAAAAACTACGGCTTAACTTTTTAAACGAATAAAATTTTATTGCATACAATGCGTTTCAAATATGTATAGGATTCGAAATCCGACATCTTGCTCTACATTTGTCAACTACATCAAATATTTTTGTATGGTGTGCAAAAAAACGAGAGTTTACAATTACAATGCGTTTCAAATAAGAATAGGACTGGATTTTGTGACTAGTAATTGTAAATTCTCGTGTTTTTTTTAAGCAAGATGGCGGATTACCAATCCTATTCTTATTAAAAACAAATCGTAATGTATAAATATAATGCATATCCCATGTAATATATTAATAATATTAGAATAAATGCAAATTATTTATCCAGAAGCATTAACCATAGTAATGACTCCCAAAGTGATTATTATTTCATTCTTCAAACCTTCTTTTATTTATTTACAAAATACTATGTTCTGTATTATATGTTAAAAAATGTTATAAAGTGACGACAAACATCTTACAAAAATTCTAGCTCCCTTTAAAAGTCTGCAGGCGAAAAAATCATACGTTTCGAAAATGTTCTTATTCGAAATGTATGATTTTTTCGCCATCAGGAATGGAATTAAGTGAAGCTCACAAAATTGTTGTGTTTAACAGCTTGTCCGCTAGGTGTATTGTATTGACTAAATTTTGGTATCCATCAATCAAAAGTTGGAGATGACACTAACCGTGCTCTTGCGCAGGTTACACTCCTTACCTATGCGTTTTAATGTTGAAAATTGAATTAAGTTAATAGTTAAACGGGCCCGGAAAAAGCTTCTAATCGCATTGAGTTAAATTTATCCACAGACTAATGTATTCGTTATAATTGAGAAACAAATGAACGTTTTTATTTCAATTTAGCATCTTTGAAGCTTGTCAAAATGTTGTATTCAAACAGCTTTTATAGGAGGTTCGGCCAAGATATCGTTAAATCTCTGCCATCACATACAGCGGCCAAATTTGCATGATTGATAAATCTATACAAATAAATAAAATTGGAGTGTCTGTTTGTAATATTAAAATAACCGCTTTTTACTAAATGCATATGTATGTATACACGGTACACATGCCAAAAATGTAGTTAAAAAAAATTTTGTCTGTCTGTCTGTCGGTCTGTCTGTCTGTCTGTCTGTCTGTCTGTCTCTTTGTTCCGGGTAATCTCTGGAACGGCTGGACGGATTTTGACGGGACTTTCACTAGCAGGTAGCTGATGATCCGGGGAATAACTTAGGCTACTTTTTTAGACTAACTTTGTCCCGCGGCGTTACTCGCGGTACAACAATAGCCGCGGGTAACACCGCGGGGTTCAGCTAGTCTTATATATAAAGGACTGCCTCGTTGGTCTAGCGGTTGGCGTGTGCGACTGCTGATCATGAGGTCTCGGATTCGATTCCCGGGTCGGACCAAATGTTTGTACGATCTACAAATATTTGTTTCGGAGTTTGGGTGTTTTCTATGCATAATATGTATGTATTTACAAAAAAAAAAAGTATATGTGTATTTTATATCAGTTGTCTAGTACCCATAATACAAGCTCTGCTTAGTTTGGGACTAGATGGCGTTGTGTGTTAGACGTCCGAAAAAATATTATTATATATATTTTCAAATAAATTGCTAAAATAGGAATAAAAAATATAAGTGTATAAGTATCACATAACTAATTTGAAGGCAGCTCTAATAAAAATAAATTAATGTAAAACCTTTTCCAAAATTTTATAAATCAATAAAAAGAAAAGAAAAATATTTTAAAGCTTACTCTTTTAAAATTTCATGCATCTGTATTACAAACAAATGTGTAATACAAATGTATAACATCGTTATTTGTTACACCCCTTCTTGCAAATTTTTCCGAATATTTCTATAGACTGTGTGAAATTTGTTACAGTTTAAAACCTTTAACATCTAACACTGTAGTAAAACTAAAATGATTAAACCATAATCGTCGCCTTGTTACATGAAAACTAATGTATAACCACAGTTGGTCGTGTTACCAATACGTTCACAATACACATAAAATTGTAGCACTAAAACATAAGTGAGAACGTGTTCACGCTCGTCATTTTATATATACTAAGGCTACATAGCTAACTGGCGGTAAGATTTATCGAAAATAAAAAGAGCTGCGACAATACTAACTATACCCTGTGCTTTTGTATCGGTATACAGAAAAACGATCCCGTATTATTTGCACGTTTTTATTTTATGTTGCCCTGATGGTTTCGTGACAACTTTATTGATACAATAAATAAAGTATTCTGGGATATTTTTGGCAAAATACGCTATTCGTTTTCATGTTGGATGTTGTGCTATCTAGATAAATTTTCAATTTTTATTCCATTACGCATCCATAAAGTAAATTATAGAATTTACTTTATTAAAAGTTGAGAACATAAGCTCGGAACCAAATTGTAATTTCCAACTTTTTCAATTTGTTTGGAACCTTTACATTATTAAATATTATGCTGTTTAAGTAAATATATTAGAGAATTGCCACCGTTTCTTATTGGATTCCAATTATCCGACGTTAAAAGCTTATTTTACCATTTACGTTTGAGTTTAGCTATTTGTCTTAATGTTTGATTGGTCTTTAAACATACTTTAAAATCGAAAAGGGTGGCTTGTAAAATTTAAAAAAAAAGAAAAAAAAGATTTATAGGAATAACGCATGCCTGTTCTTTATCTGCGGTATTTTTAGGAAGCTACAAAAACCTAAAAAACTAACCATAAAAACATACTACCTGTTCTTTCTTTTTTTATCTGAAAAAAATCGAATAAATTAACTTATATGCAATGCAAAAATAACAGTTTACTTATTTTTAAGTTACGAACACTGTTTTAATAAAAACTCATTTTAAACTATCTGGCCTCTTCTGCGACTGATTTTAGACCATGCTTATTTTTCAATATGGAACCTTTCTTTCAAAAAATGTCCGTGATTAGTTGTCAATAATCAAGACTAACGTAAAATACTCCTAACATTATTCTACAATTTATTATAATTGTGTATGTGGAATTGTGTCAGGACGCTCAGATAATTAATCAAGTACCGTCACACTTAGTACTGGTGTATGCCACTGTATGCACGATTCGGCGATAGTTTATCCCCGATACACGCCTTGACAGCCCGTGTTACCTACCGTTCGCAAGACATTACACTATAATATATCGTTTATAGCTTAGAACTAAATTGCTTTTGTGTTTTAATATTATTTTCAAATACATTATTTATAAAAGCAATGTTGGATAAAAATAATGTTGGCACAATTTTTTTGTAAGCTAATACCTATTGAAGGTTTTCTAGATAGATGTATGTAGTTGATATAAAATGTGATCATTTACTAAATTAAAATGACAAACGCGCATACATTACTTGTATCAAAAAAACTGACTCCCTATACTCAGACGTTATCTGGAATAAATTGAAGTAAGCAATAGAGTCACCCACTCTACTCTTATTACCCGACTACGGCAAAGCCACAAGGAAGAGTAATAATTTCGGTAGTATATGTATATTTGTATTTTCCACCGCCTAAACTGCTGAACCGATTTTAACGTATATGTTGTCTACAGATTTATAACAATGGCCCTTGTGACATAGACGATATACATTTTATCAAAAGTTTTTACGTAGTCTGATATTACATTTTTTAACTTTTTCATGATTGTAATTTCCTGTCCATATTATTGCTATATTGGTGTATAATAAAGATTTTTTAATTTATCCTCTGTCTGTATTTTTTTTTAAATTTATTTATGGCCGGCCAAAATGACTCTACTCTGCCTGATGGAAAGCAAAGCAGAATCCAAGAGTGGTGGCCACCATACTCATTGCGAATGTAGACAATGCAACAATGCAGCATGCACGCACACCATGGCGGCCAATGGCCTCCGGTTTCGCACTCACCAACGAAACACGACAACACGAACGCTGTCATTTTACGTTGATTTTCTGTGCGAGGGTAGTACCGCCCCGGTCGAACCGACCCGTTCGTGCTGAAATCAGCAGGCTTTACTACCTTTATTCTGTGATATTTATGACCTCTTCCATACCTAGGGCAGCTTTAATGTCTTCCATGATTAAACCATACACTAAAGCAAAAAAGTGTTATTTAGTATTGTTTTATATACAATCCTGCTTACATTTGACTTATCTGTATTATTGGTTTCCAAAGTAAATTAAAGTTACAAATATAATAGACAACTGTTATTGAAATATAAAAACTGCAATAGCTTTTATGCATTACTGTTAATTCTGAAATAGTATAAAACATTGCATTGCGTAGAAGTAGGTCGCTGAAGCCTAAACTTTGTTATTTTACTGGTTAATGCTAAAAGGGTAATGTGTTTTTAGGCTAATAGACACACGTATGTGTTTTTTTTTTGGCATTCTTATTGTACTTGAAATCGGTTTGCATGACTAAAGGCGTGACGAGTAAAGTAATTAATATTCATTATAGCATCCAAAATGTGTATTAAAAAATAACAAAATAAAAAACTGACTTCATAAACGACCAAATCGATCGATTTCTCTTGGATTACATCAGATCTTAGTGTCCTTGGTCATCATGGTACCACCGTTGGAATATCTCTTTTCATTTAAAAATGACTAAGTTATCCGCGAACACACATTCATCATCATCATCATCATCAGCCTATCGCAGTCCACTGCTGGACATAGGCCTCTCCAATTGCACGCCACTTAGTTCGAACACACACACACATTAAAAAAACATATTTAAAGTCGAAATGAGAACCTCCACCTCTCTTGAAGTCGGTTAAAAATAAAATAAACTAAATCAAGGTAGCATCATAAAAAGGTCCTTAAATCATCTCATCATCTTTAGGTTTCTCTAATCATTTTTTATTTTGAAAGAACATCTAGAATCCATACTTATATAAAGTATTTGCCAAAGGCAAAGTTCATGAAGCCTTGAGACGGTTTAGATCTATAAATACATTTCTAGCCAGTGGTAAAGTTCACTGTAAACGACCCAACAACCTCAACAACATTCAAACCCCGATGAAATGACAAGAATAGCTATTGGCTTTTACTTATTATTACTATTCTAGTTTAGAATAAAGAACTCGATTTAAAATATCAGCTCTCATTTTAGTGATTTGATGAAAATATAAAAATCATTTTAATAAATTGATATTTTTACCCGACTACGGCAAAGCCAAAGGAGGGTCATGATTTTTTTTCAATAACAAATGACTGGCTTTAACACTTTTATTACTCTTACCTTGTGAGCGTGTTTTTTAGTATTTTAATATTTTCATTTTCTAAATTGTGTTTTCACAAAAAAAAACGTGTTAACTTATATAATGATTAACTTTCATAGCTAACTAGCTGAATCCACAGTGTTGCCCGGCGGTTACTGTCTTACCGCGGGTAGCGCCGTGCCGTGGGTGCGGCGGCGAAGTTAGTGTAAAAAAGTAGCGTAAGTTACTCCTTGCATCATCAGCTACCTATCAGTGAAAATTTCGTCAGAATCGGTCCAGCGGTTGCAGAGATTAGCTGGAATAAAAAGACAGACAATTTTTTTTTAATATTTGAATATTACAAACAGACACCCCAATTTGATTGATGTATCAAATCATTTTATTCTATTTTCTATTAATTCAATCTTAAATAATATTTAAGTTTAATGTAGCATATAAGATATACATATTCTATGTACAAACACGTTCTTCATTTGAACACCCACATCTTATAAAAATGTAAAGATACTGTGAAGAAACTCCCCAAATAGGTTTCGACCATCCTATTATAAGTGTGGACTATATATTTGTGGGATATACATGTATAGAAAAGGTCAAACATAATTTTCCTTTCCAGACTCTTTCAATTTTCTGTAATGGTTACATAGGGATCGGTTTTTGGTAAACGATACCAATGTGTAGAGACAAACAAACAGTATACCTACATAAATTTTACCACAGAATGTACAGAGTATTCCTCAATATACATTTTTGGAATAGCGAAGACAAGGTGAAATTTTGTCCGCAAAGATTTTGTTGCAATGCTACATAATACTCGTATATATCGAACAGGATGGAACATATCCCGAAGATATAGTGTAAACAATGTTCTTTCAGACGGTTTTCTGCGACATTTTCTACATTGTAGGTTTGGTCGTACGCATACCACATTTTATAGGTCGAAGTTTAACGTTTTCGGGTAAGTGATATGGAAAATTTCTAACTTTGGCGAATTGCAAGTATGGTTAGAGTACCTCCTCAGAAAAATAACGTAGTACTTTTTTTTATTCTGTTATTCGAATTTATTTTTAGAACCACTCATTAAGGGAAAGCTATTGATATAAAAAAAATGTGTCACAAATTTTCTTTTCAGTACAAAAACCATGCTTCGAATAATGATGTACTGGTCAAAAAAGAAGTCGGATCAGATAATGGTGAGTGACTCTCAAGAGCGTTTTGGCCTTTGAAGTGAAAAGTAATCTCTTTTCATAAAGTTTCGACATTCGTATCGATTGAATGAGGCCAAAAAAATCTTAAAAATGCACAGTAATAGAGTGTTAATCATCCAAGTGATGAAAATAGAAGATATATCGCGCTGAAAATATGTGGAAAGCTGCGGAAAGTATATCCAATTCCACATATCAAGCAATAGAGAATATTGAGTGAAACTAGAAACAAGACATTGAATTCTATGTATATTACCAACCTTATCATAATTTACACCCTTTTTAACCGACTTCAAAAAAAGGAGGAGGTTTCTCAATTCGACCGTATATATTTTTTTCTTTCCTTTTTTTTATGTGTGTTCGTGGATAACTTCGTCGTTTATGAACCGATTTTGATGATGCTTATTATAATGGAAAGGAGATATCCCAATGGTGGTACCATGATAAGGACACTAAGATCTGTTGATGGCATCCATGAGAAATCGAGTCAAACGTTGAAGTCGGTTTTATTTTTGTTAAAATTGTACGTGTATTATCTTCACCTATATGTTCATTTGTGTGTAACCAATCAGTGACATCCAAATAATAGTATTTAATGACCTAGCTTTACTAGGCTTTTTATTATTTTTTTTTTAGAAATTATAGCCTGGCTAGATCGATTTATCGCCATCTCTTTACATATCGTTCAACTGCGATAATAATAATCTATTTAACGTATTTCCTGGTCATATCAACAAACAGTAAGTCACAAAATATTTTAGGCTAGGAGGTTACCAACTGCCATTCATAATTAAATTATGAAGTTACAAGGCACCTTGATTGACTTCAATTAAGCTGACACCTCAATTGCCTTAGCATTCCAAGCACAGAACTAAGAATATATAGTTAGAAGTGCCATCAAACTGTATACCGTTCGATACCACGCATCACTAAAGTCACACACACACACGATATAATCATATTTTACACACATACAGAACTCAACGCAAATTCGTCCCAAATGATGTATCCCAAAACTAATATTATAAATATGAATTGGACCGTTTGTTATGCTTTCACAGCTTAACAACGATTTAAAAAATTCTGTCATTAATGTCTACATTATCAATAAGTAACATAGGGTAACTTTTACCTCGATAACCGATACACGCGGGCGAAGCCGCAGGCAAAAGTTAGGTACTATTCCGGACGTTCCGGACGATCTACAACTTAAAAATGATAATATTTTTTTTAACGTTTGTGATAAATTTACAAACGAAATAGCTTTTAGATTCGTTTAACATTAACTTTTAATTGCTATTTGTTAAATTGCATGTAATTTATATAAATTAAGTTTAATTTAGTTGCGTATTCATTCAATCTAAATCAGACGCGGTTCCAAGGGGGGGGTCACAGGGGACACGACCCCCCCCAAAATCGTACACATGTAAATTTTTTAACCTTATTTTTTTCTTCTTACTTTCCATAATTGTTCAATCGACATAAGAAATCATAGGATAAGAATTGTTTAACACCTATAAATTAAAACAGTAACATAATGTGGATAACAAAACTTTACCCTCCAAGATTCAGGCTTGCTCTACCATAAAGACTCAGATGACACTACTAGTCTGGACCAGAGTTTCTAGGAAGAGTGCCAGACAGACACGCTCTTTGCAAGGACTATCCCCCAATCCCTCCGACGCAATTGGACCGGCAACTCTGGTCCGACGTACGTGAGGCATTGGAGGGAGAACTGGATCGTGCCGTATGGAGACTGGCTTCCCGCAACACCGCTCCTGGGCCTGATGTTATTCCAGGTCTGTGCTGGGAGACAAATTGAGGCAAATTTTCACTCGGCCTCGGTATTTCCCCCCCTGGACTGAAAAGAAGCGATACTGCTGCTCCTCAAAAAGTAAGGTGAAGATGTTATCTTTGCTTTCCAACTTGCCTGAATGAAACGGGGAACTCTTTGAAAGAGTTATCTCTGACCGTATCAGCGGGCACCTGTGATCAGGAGGGTCGTGTTGACAGTTAGGCTTGATATCGTTAACGCTTTCAGCATTCCTTGGCGTGCTATCAGGGCGGCCCTTGAATATCACCGTCATAGAGGCCTGTCTGCGCGATGATAAGGCAGTGAAGTTTGTCGATCTGAACGGGGTGGCAAATCGAAGGGAGGTGTGTTGTGGACTGTTGTGTCGTAATTAAATTCCATACACCTGCCTATTTATTCGACAAGTTGGAATGGACATCTAGGCGCGACAAGAATCTGGGTAGAGAATGCTCACTACAACTTTTAATACCACATCATAGAACATTTTAGAACAACTGCCTTCAGAGGTAGTTTTCGTTACTCTGCGTCGAAATGTTGGAACAATATCCCTCCACCCATAAGGAGAAGAACCTGTATTTACTCTTTCAAAACTAAGCTGAAGGAATTCTTACTACAACACCAGAGAGACTTCGAGGACATCAAAGTAACTCTTAGCGCGATATAGTGAGTCAGCCGTGACCTTAGATGCCGTGATATGCCAAATCTCATCTTATCTAATTATTTATTACATTACTTATACTTTCGGTTCTTTTAATACATTTACTATTATAGTTTTTTACAAATTTCTCAAACTAATACTCTTTTCTAATCAATAAATTTATATGACTAAGCGGGCACGGGGCAACACTCTTGGGCTGCAGCTGAAAACCAGCGCTAGCGCATTGTGCTAAGCATTATGCTGAGCTGTGGTCCTAATTGGTACAGATGTAATTTTGTAGTATATATTTAACAATACCATGTAAAAGCTTTGTAAAATGTGCCAATTAAAGTATTTTTCTTTCTTTCTTGTGGGGTTCCCCAAGGCTCTGTATTGGTCCCATTGTTATGGAACCTCGCATAAGATGCGGGCCTTTGCAATAGTCTGCCTCTGGCCTCAGTGTCCTGCCGTGCAGTGCCTGCTATGTAGACGATACAATAATACAGGCTAGAGGGTAACGTTTGGGGAGGTGCTTCTGTTCGCCGAGGAGCTTGTGTTGTGCATAAGACTCGTGAGTTAAGCCTGAAGGTGGCGCCTCCATGGCTAATGTAAGTGACAAGAACCATGCATGGTTCTTGTGACTTGAGCTGGAGCTCATGCCTGCTGGATAACATTGACAGCCAGGTCAGTACATAAAGTACCTAGGCCTCATCCTGGGCAGTCGGTAGAGCTTCGAAGAGCATTTCGGGCGGCTAGTCCCCCGAGTACGAGTGGTAGCAGGGGTGCCACATCGTCTGCTACTCGCCCAGGTTTGAGCCAGCCAACGCGCTATCGGAGCCGTTCTGACGAGCTTCGAAGCTTCGATAGAGATAACTGACTGTGTCACCTACCGACTCACTCAGATGCTCACCGGGTACGGTTGCTTAGGTGAATATCTGAACAGAATCGGACGTGTGGTAACGGCACAATTCCATCACTGCGGACAGATCGGAGGAAACCTGTCTACAGCATTGATCGCGGCAATACTGGCAAGTAGTGAGGAGTGGGAGGCGGAGGGCTCCTTCTGTGGAGACGTTATGCTCCAGAAGGAGTCCGCAAAGCGTGATCGGGAAAGGGCCGATCCCGCTTGAAAGAGGCGATGAAGAGGACGCGGTAGAAGCCGCCAGCTCCCCAATCGTCGGTTCAGGGTCGTTGTGGCCACATCCAGGGGAAATCTGGTTACTATTAACGACGACAACCCTTCGTCCCCCCCCCCTACCTCCCCCCACGGAGCTAGGTCCTCTAAGTAGTCATTAAGAGATTGTCCCAGACGTCTCAAATATTCAAATATTGTCATCTCAATAGACTTACTAATAAAAACAATACATATCGATTTGTTTCTAATGTGTGCAATAAAATTGAATATTTTTAGAATAGAAATTAATTATTAGTGACCCCCACCAAAATTTCAGGCTGGAACCGCCCCTGATCTAAATGAACTAGAGAACACACAGAGAAGACATAATCTTAATTTTTAAACCAAAAGTGGAAATGTAAAGAAGTTCGATTGCCATCTTTGTGTGTTGTTGTGTAGTATGTTGTCGTTGTCTGAGAATCGTAGCATTTGAAAGACCAAACATTATGCATTGTTGATTATTATTAAATGAGTAGAGTCTTATTATATTCTAAAATAGTCACGGTTACCCTGCTTTAACATTCATATGAGAGGAGGATGTTTGCAGGGAAGCGAGTGGTAAGGTTAGAGAGCGCAAAGAGCAAACTCAATTAATTAACGCTTTCTAGTTCTAAGGGTTGGTGTGTCTGCAATCTATGGCGAAATATAAACAGAAATTTATCATTAAGTGTGTTTTCTGAATATTTCTTTCTGTCATTAGTAGACCATTTTGTGCGAAACAGAAATAACAAAGGAAAATTCAAATTTTTATATACTAATATTATTGATAGGTTAAGCTTGTGAGGTTGTATTGAGTAATCTCTGGATCTACTGGGAAGATTTTGAAAATTATTTTATCAACAGAAAACCACATTATTTGTAAGTGCCATGGGCTATATATCGAAAAATGATTAACGCGATATCCAACATACACGCGAGCGGAGTCGTGGGCAAAAGCTAGTATTTATATATGTTTAGTGGGTGACAACAACAACAAAAATTAAAAGAAAACAAGAGATTACTTCGCCAAACTTAGCATAATAACTAAGCACACACATTTAACACATTAACTAATTTATTTATTTTATTTCACTTGAATTAAAAAACAGCTATTAAAATATTTACAATATTTACATACAAGCGTCAAAATAGTGCTCCCCATCATCGTCTACTTGTAGCGTATTCATACAACTGAATCCAGTATCTCGTCGTCAAACGGTTTAAAAATGTATTTACTTATTAATTTTCACTTGAAAGGGTTGACATCCCTGTGTGCGGATTGAATTAGTACTACCGACGACATGCTTGCAAGAGCAAAGCAGTCGGTCTTAAAGACTGCATTCCTGCGGCAACTCAGATTTCGAAGATATTCACTAAGTATAATTTTGGACATAATAATACCCATCGAAAAAAACTTTTGTTGTTGATTCTTAAAGGTGCTACGTGGTTATCGGTGAAACGGGATAGCGGATCAGTAAGCATAAACTTAATGATTCTTTGCTTAATGATTTCACAGTACTTTCTACAGTGCTTAGACTTCCGTAGTAGGTTAGGGATATACGTATAGCCTGTAACTAATCATAAAAGGATGTCTCTTACAATTATGTTTCATTCTGTGGGAGAGCCACGCTTCGGCATGAATGGGCCGGATCAATCGGAGTGATACCACGACCTCACAGAAAACCAGTGTGAAATAGCGCTTGCGCTGTGTTTCAGTAAGTGAGTGAGGATACCGGAGGCCCTTCGGTCGAGTTAGTTCAATTTGTGTCATTGAAACAAGACTATGCTCTTTGATAGGTCAAAATATTATATTTATAACTAGCTGACCCGGCGAACTTCATACCATCATATTTTTCTTTCGTAAATATTCTCTAAGGTTCAGAAAAACTTGTTCTAGTTATCATGCCCGCCTCAGTTTCAACAGGCAGTGTACAGTCCCGGACAAAAAATAATCTTTTTCGGTTATCTTTTATTTTTTTTCTATACAAACCACATCCTAAAAGTGACGGACACATATTAAAAAGAATAATCCAATTTGGTGCAGTTGATCGGAAGTTATGCTAGTACATACAAACATTTCGATTATTATTTACATAGATTGCATTACTTTTATAAAAGTTAGGAGTATAACTTTAGCATCTGGCGTCAGTTTGATTGACCTTAAAATGCCTAGAACGACTAGAATGAATAAAGTTTTATCGTAATTAAAACTAATAGAAAGATAAGTAAGAGTAGAAAAATAAAGTAGATTAAATAAAACTGGGATTTATTTCATTTATCTTGATTTGCCACTTTTTGACTCACTGTAAACATTAGTTGTTCTATATTATTTAAATCTTTTTGCGAAAGAGTAATATCATTGTACACTAATTAAGAATTAATTAACTTTTTTTATCTTCTTCCGTCATGTAAATGGTCCATTTGCGGTCACTGTTTGTATTTAATTATTTTGTTATGTCCATGTTGTGGTATCTCATAATTTAAAAAACAGAAGATATAAAAGTTTATTTGTTTTATAAACTAACGTGTAAGGTGTACTTCTTGTTGGAGATCCATAATAAATTATTAAATAAAACGAATATTGATACGAGATCGTTCAGATAAGATATACTTTCATATAATTAAAGTTACCGTCTAAAGGTATCCAGTGAAAAGGAGGAAACTAAAGCCAGCATTTTAGTTTCTCCGAATCGCAAAGACAAGGAAGTTCATTTATTAAGTGCCCGCCAATGCTCGCTCAAGTTCAGTCCGGAATTTTAACTAAATTTCACGCCACGGTAAATTGTGAAGCAGCTAAAATGTTTTAAATTAGACATGTTTCACTATTCCCTTTATTGCTGCAATAACTTAAAATGTATACCATCAGAAAATAATGTACTTAAAACGTGAGACTTATAAATCTTGCTAATCATGTGCCAAAATGTGCTGATCCACTTTGTTATTTCACGGTATATACTTTTAGATTTTATTCGTTTTTTTTTTGGTATTATATAAGAATAGGTTTAGATCGTAAACGAAGAGGGTTCCGCGCCCTTTATTTATTGCTCGTTAGTAAGTTTTATCTATTTAAATCTAAAACATTTTCAATTATATAATACTATTTGTTGTCCGCGGTAATATTAGCCTACGTGTTATTCTGATGCTATATTACTGTAAAGTTTCATCCAAATCCGTTCAGTACTTTTTGCGTGAAAGAGTAACAAATATCCATCCATCCATACTTACAAACTTTCGCGTTTATAATATTAGTAGGATAAATATTGCCCTTCCTCTCTTAAATCTCCACCCAGCTAGTATATTTGCAAGAAATTTAAAAAGCACTAAACTGAAGTACAATTATCTTAATTGGAAAAAATGGAAGTCAATACACTTATTGGATAGATCATCCTACAAATATTTGTCTCGGGTCAGATTGGACTGTTCAGTCAAGATTTACTGACAACTTGACCCAAAGGTCAGTTTATATTGTCTCTCATTGGCCGTTTATACACGAGAAAACATTTGGCAGTTAAACATGTTTTGGAAAAGTTGACTAGCGATAAAACATTTCTTTAAATAACGACAAATAAATATAAGCCTCATCAAAGAATGTGAAGAATGCACGTGGAAGTTCATGATTAATCTCTTCAATTTTTTTAGTGTTATTACGTTCGTACATTTGGCATTACTATGCGTTTTTATTTGATCGCGTGTATCTCATAAGTAAATTTATCTGTAGTGGCGTGTTAGCGCATGATAAATATAAAACTTGATTATATACGTTTATCCGAATTTCTGTTTATTTAATGTATTGTTGAAAGCCATTTGTTGTATCATTTATTGATTTCAGCTATACTTAAACATTCTACAAAATAATAGTATTTTTATTGCAAGAACTATTTAAACATTTAGGTAGGTAGGTTCCATTTGCGGGTTCATAAAAACTACATTACAGTTAAAAGATACGCTTACCGTTTTATTCTATTTAGCTTGTTGTCGGGCATTTTTTGTTGGAACCACAATGCAATGCATTCCTCTTCCAAAAAACAAGTACAACTTGTGTACTCTAAAAACAATGTTATGTACAGCTTAGCTAACTGTAAACCACGGTCTAAGTAAACACACATTTATTTACACTGCCGACACAATTAATATCCTCTACTGTTATAATTTAAATTTTTCAGTTCGAATGTGGGTCAGCACAGTTCTTTAAGGAATAAAAAATAAGGAATATTTTGGGAGTGATTTAACTTTGCAAAGGTTGCGGAAATAATTTGACAGTTTGTTACTTTTGGAAGCATAATCGTGTAAGCACTGTTATAGTCCATTCGTTGTCGGTACCCGCACGTAATTGTGGTTATTGTTGTGAAATACGAATATATTAATTCATACAATTTAGGGCCTTCATAGGGATTCATACAGTTGCCTAAGTAGCAAAGACAAATTACATGCAAAATAAAAACATTTCATCTCTCTAGCCTTTATTAAAACATTTTCAGTTTTTTCATGTTAGAAGAGTCAACAAACACAACCATTCACATTATTACTGCTTCGGCGTAAACTGATAAATCATACTTTACTTGAGGGTGTACGTCGCAGGCGGCTCTTTTGATTTTCCTTTGACAAAAAGCCGCACGTGCTACGACGGTGCGATCAAAGCGACCGTATCTAAGCGAATGGACTCTACTATACATTATATGATATGATGCGGTTAAATACCGTAAACGTAAATCGTCATACAATCTTCTTGAAGTTGTTCAATATATACATTGAGGAACCTAAAACAAGCAATATAAAATGTAGGTATATATAAACTAAACGGAATCGAAGACTATTAATTAAATCTTTGACGGAGAAGTAGAAGAATATTTGGACATAATATTTCTTTCTAACAACATCAAGTTATGTCCGTTCGATATTTTTTACAACCATAACCAACTTGACCAAAGAAAATAAATAAATCGGATTGGGGCCATCCTCTTTTTTCAAATCAGTCAAAAAGTGTAATGATTAGTTACTGAACTGAAATTTATTTTCGACTGAATTATTTAAATTCAAATAACGATTACTAGATTCACGCTTGTAATTCAAATGCCTCCTAATTTTGTATAAATTTCTAAACTCATAAAATGCGACATCATCAAGCCCATGGCAATTAACTTTATTTTCAAATAAAAGTTATTTAAAGTTATTCAGAGTCATGGCGCTAATATTATGTATTAACACGTTTATGGTACTTTTAGGCTGATGTCGACTGTAATCTTTAAACGGTCTCATTCTCAAGTGAATACTTAAGATTTGCTGAAGTATCTACGGTCCATTACCGAGACAATTCCACTACCACACTAGCTCTGACGTATAACGGAGTGCATACTTGTAATGCTCTTCAATTAATAGGTAATTAACCCACCTTGTTCCCGTACCTCTCAACAGATCTCACGATTGAACACTTGGTATTTGAGTTACCTGCTTGTTGTAAAGCAAAGGCTAAGTGAAGCAAGGTAGAGAGTTCGATAATATTTACGAAAATTAAATTCATCCTAAGCACACATTGCAGCATTCAAACTCGCATTGTAGTACCAAAACTACTTACGTTTAAAGAAGGTCTGTTTTATTAGCCCTATTTAATATTATAAATGCTAAAGTTTGTGAAGATGTTTGTTACTCTTTCACTCATAAACTTCTGAATGAGTTTGAATGAAACTTTACAGTAATTTAGTTACCATATCAATAAATAACACAAAGGCTACTATTTGCGATGAAAACCGACATACACGCGAACGCATTCACAAGCAACAGCTAGTACGTAAATAAATTACAGATCAAATGTTTTTTTAAATGTTATAATAGTTAAAAACGATGTTAACTTACAATCGAACATTGGTAATACCCTCGATAATACAAAAAATGGTATTTACTTACATTGCACCTAATGTGTCGCAAAAATGTGTCTTTATATACCAATGTATTACTGGTCTATGATTCTCGAACCTTAGTACCTTTAAGAAATTGCCTGTAAGAAATTGCTTTTTAGCGATAAGGCCGCCATTTGTACATGGTAGTTAAATTAATATATTCCAAAATGTAAACTGTTTGATTGGTGTACAATAAAGTTTATTCTATTCTATTCTACCTTTAGTTACGACTGCTGTGTAGATATGTAGATATGTAATCCAACTACCTAAACTAAAGTATTCATATCAATTACCTTTTATTAGTTTTTATATAGGTACTACCCGACGAACTTCAAACCGCCATATTTTTCTTTCGTAATTATTTTCTAAATTTATGAAAATCTTGATTTTAGAAGTTATGCCCGCTACAGCTGAAAGAACTACAAGAACTTTTATATTATGTTACTTGCTGCTTCGGAACCCTTCATGGACGAGTCCGACTCGTACTTGGCCGCTTTTATATACATATATATATATTGTACATTGATGAATTTGATGATACATGGTTTGTACATTAAAGTATATAATCTTTGTCAGGTATATAAGGATAAACCTTTTAACAATTGTAAAATTTAGCCCGCTTTAGCACTACAAATAATGCTATAAGTTATTCTTGTATAAACCTTTAGAACACAGACATTACAGAATTATAAAATAAGTAGCCGACCCCAAAAAATCTTGGGAATAATAAATGCTAGGTCTTCTTAACATATATTATTCTGTGACATAATTCTATGATATAGTTCTTTTTATATCTTTATAATAAGAACTACTTCACAGAATTACAAACAACACTTTAAATACTTTATTTATTAGATTAGGGATGTGATTTATGAACATAGTATAGACACTAGTGCAGGAAATAAAGATTTAATACTGGTACGGTCGTCACGACAGTCGACTCCAAAAAACTAAATAAATATTAAAGAGGCCTGTGTACGTTTCTCCACGAAAATCCCCGGTGAGTCAAAGTTAAATCGTAAATAAGTTTAAATGTTTCATAAAGAGAAAACTATGCCCACAGGTTTATTTTTCAGTAAAATAAGTACTATATTTTACACTAAAATAAACAACACTGAAATTCTTCTACCAGTTTTTAAAAAGCTTTTAAAAGCTCATGCATATCTTTTAATGTTTTTATTACCTTAGCACATTACTTTATTTTATAAATTATCGGAAACTACAGTAACTTTTTTTAATAAAAGAATTGTATTTAATTTTAAGGTTAATTGTTTATACTCAGGATCAGGAACTCAGGTCAAACTAATATTAAGGTAAAACCGGTTAAACTAATAGTCGACCTCAAATTATCTTGGGCATAATAAAGGTTTGGAAGATATTAATACGAGACTCAACATTCCAAGTCATATTATTATTGCAATAGATAGCTTCTAATCTATTTGAAGCATAGATACTTGTATATTTAGAACCAGGAGTACATTATTCTCTCATTTTTTATTTGAGCGTCTAGTAAAACTAAATATCTATATCTATACTTCTATACTAGTATATAAAGCTGAAGAGTTTGTTTGTTTGTTTGTTTGAACACGCTAATCTCAGGAACCACTGGTCCGATTTGAATAACTCTTTCGGTGCTGGATAGTCCATTTATCGAGGAAGGCTATAGGGTATATATCATCACGCTACTAGTTATAGGAGCGGAGCAACAATGAATAATGTTTCAAAAACGGGGGAAATTTTCACGCTACGGGCAATATAAGGCGTAAACGAGGTTGCGTGGGTCTGCTAGTTCTAATATAAATATCAAATAAACTCGTAAATGTTAACCAGGTCTGTATTAAAAATATTAGTCTCTCCATTAAAAACAGATTGAAGTGTCTATGACGTTGTCATAGAGATACTCTGGGGAGAAAGGAGTGCTTTGAACATCAGCTATCTGTGTGATATTTCATTCGTAATGTGTCTCTTCGGAATGTTTTAGTCTAGTGATTAATTTGATTGTTTACACAATTTCGACCTTAAGGCGTTTGTCAGGATGATTTAACTAATGCCACAAACAATTGCGAAATAGCTTTATAGAGTCCACTCTGTCATAAACTTTCCTGAACAATGATTTGTTATTAATATATAATACCTACCTACTACTATATCTACCAGATATATTAAGCAACTTTAAAAAATAGTTTTTGATGTTTTCCAAAACTTGTTCTTCGATTTTTTTCTTAAATTAAAATATTAAGGTCTTTTATAACAGAACTTATATATTTAAAGGAGTTTAAAAAATGTATGTAAAACTGAATACATTGTTAACATTAAAATACTTTTACCACAAATTTTGTTATTTATTGTTAACTGACTTCAAACAAGAAATTTTAATTATTATTGTTACTTATGAATTGTATGTATATATTTGGTATGTTACTTGATCTGTTTATTTTAATACAATTTTTAATGAAAAAATACACCTACATACTTCTTGTATTCTCTGCAGCACCCATTAGTAGAAAATGCAGTCGGCATTAATTCCGTCAATACACCATAAGTTTATAATGTATAAAATAAATAAATATTATGAAAGATTTACCCGTCTAAATATGCAAACTAAAACCTTAACACTTACTAGTAAAATGTAGTATAACTTTAGAGTTTAGTTTAAGTGCACCATTCTGTCACATACTGCAAGTATACCGCACGCTGCGTCGAGTCATTAGCGTAACGCCGGTTTAAATGTTTCCAACTTCACGTGCACTTTATATATACATTTAACATTACAATAAAGAATATAACTCAGAGTGCAAGAATTAATATATGTATTTACATAAAACGAAGTAATTATGCATTAGGAGGGAGTAAACTACATAGGACAACAGTAGGCACTGTAAAGTGAAGAAAAACTTAAATCAAACTCTATGCCAACCTCTCTATCGTGTGTGTAGCGGGAAAACCTATTTTCTAATTAGATGCCTATATCCAGCAGTGCACTATTAAAAGCTGTTGATGATTATAACATTTGGATGTAAAATTGGGTAAAATACCATCTCTCATTTTTATCCTGAGAAATACGATGAACAATTGGCAAAGAGGGTGTAATCAGTCAGGGAAAACGTCGCAAGCAAACCCGGTCTGTCGTCACTAGGTCTGATGTCCGTAGCATGGCATGATGAGGTTTTAAGGCTTCCACACATAACTGCGATGCGGTGTGATGCGGCGTGAAATTCTTGAGGTTAGGGACTTTTCAAACACAAGAAACGGATATAGAGAACACCCAGACTCAGAACAACAGTTTCTGGATCACACGAACTGGTATGGTTTGAACCCACAGAACTCAACACAGCAGAGGGCAGCCTGGCGACCGCTCAGACCACTTGACCATCCGTACAGTCAAAAGTTAGGTTAACAATATCAATTCACGTACAGTAATATTATTATAGAAAAGTTAAAAGTATAAATTAATATTTATGTTATAGATTGTCAAATATTTATTATACTAAAAAGCTAGCTCTACAACAGTGTTAAAATCTAAAACATTTTGCCTATTTAAACATTTACCAGGATTTTCAAGGAACAAAGAAAGATTTAAAAAATATAAATTTAGCACAGGAAAACTCCATTATCAAGGTCGTTTACCTCATATCTGCTAGCATAACAACGAAAATTATACAGTATACTGTTATTAGCAAATAAACATACAAAGAAACCTTATTTCGCGAAAGACTCCCACACTCGACTTAATAGCTCATCTTCGTTTTATTTAGGCGTTACTAAATCATTGTGTATTTACTTTGAAGGCCCGAGGTGTTTCACCGTTTAATTTATGAGCCAAGTTCACATATAAAAGGGTGAATTGTGCTCGCCTACGGTACGCAAATGTTGCGGGTCGAATAAACTTTGACGACCATTTTCATTCCTTATGCATAACGTTAGGGCTTATACGAATTCTATTACTCGCAGATGAGTTTCTGTAATATTCGGCTTACTGTAAAGTTTTAGGGTCACGTCTATTCTTATCTCGGACGGTACCGGATTAGCCAGTAAGGTGAACTCCCTAATAAAACTTTATGGTTTTAGTTAAGAAATCATGAATAATTTTAAAAGAAAGTATGCGTTGACCCTAGTTTCTATGTTTATGATCCCTGGTTGGTCTCCAAGAGTTAAAGACGTGATGTTTAATAATATATGATCATCTTCCTAGCCTTTATTATTACCAAGATTAATTAAGGTCGTCAACTAGTTCAACCGGTTTTACCTGCATTTCAATTTTTTCACTTCCATTTACAAAATAAACATTCAGTATCAAAACAGAAACAAGATTCAAAATAGTTGTGTATACCGCTTCACTATTCTTTCGAGCATAGCAAAAACTATAAAATCTAGATACTAAACTAATCAAACGCGGGCACACACACAGTCTCTCGCTCTCTCTCTCTTTCACACACACACACTCTCTTTCAGCGAGAGTTCACTCTTTACAATACACATGCATACATATACCATTATTAACACCCTGAACTTGTTCCTGTATACTTATTCACAAGACTCATGTACGTTTCTCACATGTTGACAATCTGTTCAATGTTATGAATTGGGTGGCCTGAAGATCTACAGGACAGGCCTCGTTTAGCTTCGACTCCAGATCGCCCACAAATTATTGTAAAAGTTATGTTAACTATACTGTAAACATGATGGAATAAACATTATTATTATTATTATTCTAAAATCTAGATAAAATTGTGTTGCCATATGCACCTTAAACCGTTGTGTGTTCTATGCATTAATTTAGAAGGAATATACTCGTATGTAACGAAACTTACATACATTCATCACGAACAAAACCCGTGAAAAACTAACACATCAACTGTTTCCTAACTCTATTCCATCTCTATCTAAATAATTCAAAGAAAACAATCTTAAACCTGTAACTTCACAAAATACGAGCCTGGCAACAAAAGGTGGCACTTAGTATTACCCTATATAAAAAATAAGGTAGATAGATGTATATCAAAAATCCATTACGGAACGCAAATAACAAGGGTATAAATCAGGAAGTGCGGTGACTTACTGGGAAGGAAACCGTATACATAGAAGAATCTAGTGTGTGCGTGTGTGTGTGTGTGTGCAGATGTCTGTTACATTAACGTAAATATATATGATACAACTAGTCAAATAGAACACGATTGCTACGATCTAGACCGAAAGTTAATGTTGAGATTGCATTCGATCTTAATGTAACGGAGATAATCCAGGGAGCTATGACGATACTTAAGAGGCACACACATTTTAAAATCAAAAGCAACGGGAATATTACAAAATTAGTCTATGGATACATTCAATTTATAGGTGTTTCAGTAAGAGTGCACTTTTTCACATTAAATTAAAACACATATATTTCTATAGAGTTGTGATTTTCTTATTAGATTGTAAGGAAAACATGTTCGAGAAATTTGAAATTTCGCTTACAGCAATGTTTTCAAGAGATTGGCCGGTACGTTGACGCACAGCAGTCAACTGCCACTGCCTATAAACAACACAGTTTCTCAAAATTTTTTGACCACTCTTTGATTGGTTGACACATTAAGGGCACTTTCTCGACTGAAAATTATTCGAAGTTTGCGGTCTCAGTATTACTTTCAGCAAATTTTGTACTAAGTTTACACAATTTTAACGTGTTGCTCTTTTGTAGAGTGCCACATTCTTATTAATAGGAATTAACATATGTGACAGCTGCCAAATTGCAAAGCTGCTTCTTGCAACTTCGTCAAAATTTATCAGAGCTTCTATAGACCTACCTATATTACATTTGAACATTTCATACCTATTTGACAAGTAAAGTCAACTAAAGCCCTTGTTGCACAGTTAATATATTGCTCGTACCTAGACATACCTGATCGCCTATTAGATGGACCCGTCAAATGTATATGTCACCGTAAGATTGTAAGAACCGTTTGATTATAATCTACCTAGCGAGATTGCAAACAATCGATAGATTGCCAACTGTGATATACTGGTATATTTTAAGCGCAAAGGTTTTTTAGATATCAGTCTATTATTACCATGACTATTAGGTATATACTTTCAATATGACTGCCTCGGTGGCGCAGTAGTAGCGTACGCGACTGCTGTTCTTGAGGTCTCGGGTTCGATTCCCGGGTCGGATCAAATGTTTGTATGATCTGCAAATATTTGTTTCGGAGTTTGGGTGCTTTCTATCTACAATATGTATGTATTTACAAAAAAAAAAGTATGTAAGTATTTATATCAGTTGTCTAGTACCCATAATACAAGCTCTGCTTAGTTTGGGACTAGATGGCGTTGTGTGTTAGATGTCCGAAAATATTTATTATTATAATATCTGCTCAAAACAAAATCCATTAACAAAATTCCTCCAAACCATAGAAATAAATAGATTAACAATATAGGCTAAAAGAATAAAAGGATCTCGTTGAAAATTGTCTTGGTAAGTTAACAAATATTTGGAAATAAATAAGGCTTTGGATATGTGCTCGCATCGCCCTCAAAACATTCTTCAGAGACAACAAACAGACACGGTACCAGCCTGATTTATGCATAACCATTACTTTTATCACAGCTGAATAAGCACACGGCATTCAATGGAGGCAATGCAGTGTATTGCCTCCATTGCAGTACTCTTTCTACCAAGACGCTATTTGTGAAAACTGAGAATTATCTTCTGTTATTAAGTGATTTACCTATTTCTTTAAGTAAGTAGTTTCGCTCTTTCTTTTACTCTAATTTTGATAAGAGAATACCTGTTTTACATTTTAACTATAATGTAAATTATTTTAGTTTATTAGAATAATAATATAATTAATAGTTTATTAGAATAATAGTATATGTATATGAGTATGTGAACGTATGCATCACTTTTTTAGAAATTTATTTATTGTTTGAATATTCACATAATGGTGTGTTACTGGTGTATAAACTGCCTCAAATCATAAACACCCAATACTAAGGTTGTCTGGAAGAAATCGCCGTGAGCGATAAGACCGCCAATTGTTGCATACACCTTTGTTAATCATCTTTTGTTATGTTTTTTTGTCATTTTATGTATACAATAAAGACATCTAAATAAATAAAATAATTACATCGTAACTATAATTTGAGTGAATTTTTAGTTAAGTGCCTTGTCGCTCTAAAACAGTGCTATGTTTTATAGAAATGAAAGAAATATTTTTTACATGTATTAGAGGACAATTCCAGCCAGGTTCATCAACATAGCCTACAGGATTAACAAGTTGAAGTGGCAGTGGGCTAGCCATATATGACGTAGAGCCGATAACCGTTGGGGTAAACGGGTTCCTGAGTGCAGACTGCGTCTCGGGAAACGTAATGTAGGACGTCCACAGGCTATGCGGAGGGATGATTTGCGCAAGACGGCTAGCAGGAGATGGATGCGAGAACCCTAGGATTGAACTAAGTGGCGTGCAATTGGAGAGCCCTATGTCGAGCAGTGGACTGCGGTAGGCTGATGATGATGATGATTAGAGGACAGCGATAGCTGCGTCAACGAGACACACAAATATTTTGCCTTGCGATGGAATAAAACCCATGATGATGCTTGGAGAGCATTGTAGTCAGAGTCGGTATCAGAGGGCATATATATAAGAATCACGGTTTATTAAAATACGACATACTCTCTGCTACTGAAATAAATAAATTAATATTTCGGACATCTAACACACAACGCCATCTAGTCCCAAGCTAAGCAGAGCTTGTGTTATGGGTACTAGACAACTGATATAAATACATAAATACTTTTTTTTAATACATACATATTTTACATAGAAATCACCCAAACTCCGAAATAAATATTTGTAGATCACACACACTTTTGGTCCGACCCAGGATTTGAACCCGAGACCTCAAACACACCAGTCGCATTCACTGCCACTGCGCCACCGAGGCAGTCGTTCAATTAAGCGTTTATATTTCCTGTAAATGTTCCTACTATAATAAAATTTAAGAGAAAAAAATCCTCTAAAGTCAAGCATTTTTCGAAGTCAATACAGAGCAAATATGTATAAAAGAGGCATCGATGTACCTACCTAAACGCACTGAAGCAAACGTTTACTTGTACAATATAAAATCAAAGCACTTTGTAATCTTAACTTCTGCTTATTTTTTCATTACGCGAACATTACCGTTAAAACATTCCATCTAGCTTTAGGTACTCAACCTGAAATTTCAAAAGTCCAGTCACAGTGGCATTACAAAGTTCTCAGTTTTCAACAGTGAAAATTAATATGAAAGTTTCTCTTTTACCGGGACGCCAGAAGTGTGGATGAACACACTTGTAAATTATCACGTCATTTAAGCGAGACTCGGCGGTGAAATTTCATGGTCGAACAACTACGCGAGCTCGGTCCCAGTGCGAGCTTCAGAGCCCGGCCACTTCCGACATTGAACGACGTTGAATGTAATCATGTAGAAACTTACTAACTACTTTGCATTTGATATATTAAATAATGTTAATTAACACACACAAGGCCCCTTTTGTTTTTTAACGCGTGGAAACCCCCACGGGGTTCGATTCTGCGGTTTAGTCGTGAAAGCGTAATAGACACACATACAGAGTTACTTTCGAATTTATAACATTAGTATGTAAGTATGAATTTGATTCGACCCGATGCTTGATTGTTTAACTCCGGTTTTCTATGAGGCCCTGGTATCAAACCGGTGCAGCGGTGGAGCAGACCAAATTGTGCCACATAGTTTGACTCTCCCACATAGAAAGACTTACTAGTATATACATAAATAGAGAAATTAAGAATACTGACCTACTTCTTACTAGTCCTACTTTCTACTAATCCTTTCCTACTTGCTATTCTGCTAATCCTACTAATGTTATGTGAGGACGTATGTATATATTGATGTTTATAACTCTTTCACGCAAAAACTACTGATGATTTATAGGAAACTACAGTAAAATAACTCGCACATTTGATCTAAGTCATTTATAATTTATATGATATATCTATAAGTACTGTACTGATAGTTTTAAATATACTTGTAATCTTGTTGTAATGTGTTACTTGTGTATAAATAAACAATAGAAATAGTATTATTTCTATATCCCAAATCACATTAGGATGGTGAACAGTATAAAAACATGATAGAACAGATTATGTAATCTAGTAATGGATATTGCCACGTCCGTATCAAATAAATCAAAGCGCTGCACTGAGATATTCAATATCACTTTTCAAGCATTAGCTGATACTATCAATGAAATCACTGTGGTAAAAGAACTGAAAAATGTGAAAATTGGTTGAAATAAAAGGAGTAAACTTAATAGAGTTTAATTCTAAGTAACTAGGTTTCTTTTACAGCTGTTTTAAATAATTTATGTCTAGTTTAAACTAGAAATAATCTATTACTTTTTTATATTTATATCAATATGATTAATTCAATAGTTGCATTTTGGCAAGTTATTGTTGTCAAAAAAAGAAGAAAAAGAAAGTCCTCAATTCGACGGTATTTCTTTTTGGTTGTTACCTCATAACTTTCGACTAGGTGAACCGATTTCGATGATATTTTTTTGTGCGGTCCTATTTCAGGTCCAGTCATTAGTCCAGTTCTTGAAGTAGTTTTTTTTTGTTAAAATGTTTATATTATTTTAAGGCAAAACTGGTAAAGGGCTATTGAAAATGGCCGTTAGACTACAGTTCATGATCTCCTCTGCGTGCATACAAACAGATACTGTACAAAGGTAAGTCATTGGCAGCAACCTTATCTATGTAGTCTAGAGATTGTCTGGCGGTTAAATGTCAACTGTTTTAAATATTGTTTTATTTTATTTCGATGATTACCGGTCAATGAACTTAAAAACAAATAACTTCGACTGTTAGTGAGTTTATATGTATTAAGGACGCGTTTGCAAAATTGATAGGTACAGAATCGAATTACTACGTTGACACAAGCTACACAAACAAGTGCAAATCGGATAGCGGCAGGTATAAATGTCAACTTGCCTAAATTGATATTTTGAAAGTTTTTTATATTTTCTCATTTCTATGTAATAGGTACTTACCTCCGGACTTGCTGGAGTGACCTGAAGGTGTACTTCGGTGACTGCTAGTGGAACTCCTAGACGAGTTGACATAGTCTTACCGATTTTGAGCTTATTTTGTTAGTTATGATGAGACCTTACCTCCGGCTTAGATGGAGTGACCTGAAGGTGTACTTCGGTGACTGCTAGTGGAACTCCTAGACGAGTTGACATAGTCTTACCGATTTTGAGCTTATTTTGTTAGTTATGATGAGACCTTACCTCCGGCTTAGGTGGAGTGACCTGAAGGTGTACTTCGGTGACTGCTTTTGGATCTCATAGACGAGTTGACATAGTCTTACCGAGTTTGGGATCGTTTTGTTAGTTCTGATGAGACATTACCTCCAGACTAGATGGAGTGACCTGAAGGTGTACTTCGGTAACTGCTAATGGAACTGAAGTACACCTTCAGGTCACTCCATCTAGTCTGGAGGTAAGGTCTCATCATAACTAACAAAACAAGCCCAAACTCGGTACACCTAATTCTACTCGTCGAGGAGTTCCATTAGCAGTGGCCGAAGTACACCTTCAGGTCACTCCATCTAGTCTGGAGGTAATGTCTCATCAGAACTAACAAAACGATCCCAAACTCGGTAAGACTATGTCAACTCGTCTATGAGATCCAAAAGCAGTCACCGAAGTACACTTTCAGGTCACTCCATGTAGTCCGGAGGTAAGGTCTCATCATAACTAACAAAATAAGCTCAAAATCGGTAAGACTATGTCAACTCGTCTAGGAGTTCCACTAGCAGTCACCGAAGTACACCTTCAGGTCACTCCATCTAAGCCGGAGGTAAGGTCTCATCATAACTAACAAAATAAGCTCAAAATCGGTAAGACTGTGTCAACTCGTCTAGGAGTTCCACTAGCAGTCACCGAAGTACACCTTCAGGTCACTCCATCTAAGCCGGAGGTAAGGTCTCATCATAACTAACAAAATAAGCTCAAAATCGGTAAGACTATGTCAACTCGTCTAGGAGTTCCACTAGCAGTCACCGAAGTACACCTTTAGGTCACTCCATATAGTCCGGAGGTAAGGTCTCATCATAACTAACAAAATGAACCCAAACTTGGTAAGACTATGTCAACTCGTCTAGGAGTTCCACTAGCAGTCACCGAAGTACACCTTCAAGTCACTCCATGTAGTCCGGAGGTAAGGTCTCATCATAACTAACAAAATGAGCCCAAACTCGATTAGACTATGTCAACTCGTCTAGAAGTTAGAAAAGCAGTCACCGTAGTACACCTTCAGGTCACTCCACCTAAGTAGGAGGTAATGTCTCATCAATCGAGCCCGAACTCGCACAATACTACTTAGTTTTAGCAAACTAAAATATTGTTATAAAAATCTGCAAATAGAAGAAACCTCCTCCTTTTTTGAAGTCGGTTAAAAATAATCTAACGTTGTCAAGTATCAACCTATTCTGGTTTATCGAATATATTGAATTCGAAGAGCGATCTTTTCAACAAGAGCTAATGCAAACAGGCGACACAGTGTCCACTCATGACGGCGGCTGAGCGCAGACTGAGATTACGAAATTTTTACGCGATAAATCAAAAGAGGTTCAAAAAAATAAAATAACCCTTATTGCAATCGACTACGATTCATCCGTAATAGCAAAATATGAGAAAATATAAGCTCCGGTTGTTATTTTTTCTGCAACTTTCTGTGACACTTTTATACTATTTTTTTCCTCGGATTTATAATTGACTATATATGCCTTCTTACATTATTTTTAGAAATTCTAAAATAGGTTGATTGTAGAACAAAAATGTACCAAAACTCAACCCGATATCATAAATACTGTGGAAAATGGTTACGGAAGATCGTTTTTACAATATAAAAAAATACAATTTCCAAAAAAGTTGTCCCTCGGATTTGAAGATGAAGAACTAATCTATAAGTGTTAGTACTTTGTTATATTCAATTTGTTTAGTTTAGTTACAAATTGCACCGAAAAAAAGCATAATTTTGTACGAATCGTAAACGCGCCCTTAACATGTATAGACTTTTGATACTATGTTAGATTAAAATATACAGGAATAGTGATGCTTTATAAAGTTACAACTTTATTTTGACAGGCTCAGTGATGACCGCATAGGTTAACACATTCCAAAGTTAAGTAATGCTAACCAGGTCAATCTATGATGGGTAGCCATTCTTAACATATTGAGGCCTCTCGTTTTCTCTCTCTCTTTCTTTCTCTATCTCTGTCCCACTCTCGAAGAGAACGTTAAGCTGACGGTCCCGGTTGCCTTAATGTTGCAACGAAAAAAGAAAAGTTAAAAATAAAAAAACAATAAATTAAAATTTGTAAACAGAAAGTAAGCTTAATTCTTCGTAGGAGCTGTAAAATTAGTCCTTAACATTTAAATGCAAATAAACATGTCTTGAAATTACGCTATGGCAAAAAATGTGTCTGCATTTGCTACTAAATAAAACTAACTTTAACTACACTGAAGGAAGAATTTATAATAAAATTCCTACAAAATTCTTACAGATGTGATTGACCTTCCTGTGGATAAATTCAAGCGTACTGTTAATAGAAAAAAAAAAAAAAAATATTTACGGTTTTATTGAAAATAATTTAAATAATGTACTAAACGTTAAAAAATAATTTGGGAAAAAATTTTCGGTATAAAATTGTAGGGCGTAGCGTAAAATGAGATGATTGGATGGAAACACGGGCCCAATACATTTTTTTTCAAGTTTTTAGTTATTAATTTCGTTACATAGTACTTCTCATTAGTGTTCTTCTATTCAGGCCCTTTCCTATTGAGGGAGTCGTGACAAAATTTGTAAACCGCTATTTTGTAGCGGCGGCCATCTTGGATTTACAATGAAACAGAATTCATTTCATTGTATAGTCACCAGATCTGAGGGTGTGTACCAAATTTTAGATCAATCTGTCAACAGGAACAGGGTCAAATTTCAATTACACGATTTACCCAAACAAACAAATAAACAACCAGGTCAAGCTAAATAAAACCGTTAAAAAATCACCTTATTAGAAAAGCCTACTATAGGATCAGCGATAATCTGAACGACGAACAGTGATGGGCTTAAGGTGTTACTATAGTTATACACACTAACTTCTTTGTCTTGAAATTGAGCTAAATTATTAACAAACCATTGTTAGTTGAAAATAATGCGTGACATTTTATTTTTTATTGTTTTAATCACAACTGACATGATGGTACTTTACTACTTTTCTAACAATATGTTTGTATTCCCCATTAATTAAATACGCACTTGTTATTGTGTGAGCATCTTGTCGACTATAATTATTATTACTTTCCTTGTATTTTTCCTAGTTTACTTGCTGTCCGGCTTGAGTATGGCGACTCAACTATGATTGAATAGGTCGATGGCTGATCCATGCGTCTTACTTTATTTTACATTTGTGACATTTTATTGATTATTTTGTATTTGGACATATTATCTACATCTTTTTAAATCTGACTGTGAGTGATAGTGCTATTTGGATTTTATTTTCCAAAAGTGGACCTCACAATATGAAAACATAAAAATCTTGCATTATTGAGGAATAACGGCGCATGATTGGTAAGCTCATGGTTGTGCAGCAATTACTTCAAACCTTTTGTTTTGTTTTCTTTGGTCTACTTCGTTCTCATTAAAGCCTCATATTAAAAAAAATGTAAACTCTATTTATTTATTTTTAAAAGGAGCAACCGTGGAGTTTCTTGCCAGATTCATCTCCATGAAGGGTAGGCTGCACTTGGAACTTTCTACTAGAATCACTCGATTTTTTAATATTGACTATTCATAAGTGTACAGGCACTTATGAATAGTCAATATTTAAAAATAAGTGCCTATTTGAATAAAAATATTTTGTCTTTTTGACTTATGGAACTCATTTATTTACTATATGCATATCTATGTATACACGGTACATGTACCAAAATAGCAATTTTTCAATTTTGGCTTGGCAAGTAAAAATTAAAGACTACTACCACAGGAACAAAAAAATGCGGCTCATAATAAATTAATTGAACTATACCGAAAATTAGAACAAACGTCAAAATTATATTTTAGTTAGTAGCTCGCTGCATGTACGCACGCTTGCACAAATATCACCGATATGATACACATTACACATGAGCCGTCTGTGGTCACCCTAAATACGTGTATTTGCATAATTCTTGCGCAAGTATACAGTACCGTGTATGGCGGACTTTAAAAGGTCGAATAACATTTTTCATACAGAATTTCGATATTTTCTACCTACCACTAAGGTTCCGGAGGTCTAATGGCAGTGGCCTCGCGTAAAAAAACGATGTACAACCAATCGTACCGTAGTAGACTTAAAGAGAACCCCAATCCAATATGGAAAAAAAGGCTCGAAGTAAAATATTATTTATTTCAAATTACACTTCTCTGTACGTTCGAAAGTATATTTCTCCAAAAAGCGCACAAGTATTCTTCTCATGCAACAGTTCCTGTGTTTGTTATCATCATGGCGAAAGTTAGATACCCATTAATAGTCTTGAGAATTAAAGTTGAATTAAATTCAGTTTAAAAAAATAATGAAAGAATAAGGTACATCAATTATTTGGGTTATCTCTGAAACACTCAAATAAGATAAATTCTCAACTTTCAGACCTGTTTCAGAAATGTTACTACTTAACTACAGTGGTAAATCAACTGACTTAATTATTTATTTACTGTTATTTTCTATTCAGTAAATACACTGTACGCAATAATTTGAGCCGTAATGACCGTAACTAAATAAACACCATTTTAGTATCAATTCTCCGCATCCTGGACAGTCGGTAGAGCTTCAAAGAATATTTCGGGCGACTAGTCCCCCGAGTACGAGGGGTGCTGCATCGTCTGCTGCTCAATCTCGGGGACCGCGGGAAGAAATTTTATACAAAACAAACTCATTTAAAACGCTATTTGTATTTCATATTATTAATATTATTATGCAGTACAATTAATGAGTTACTACGAATAGCTTGTTTTCTGTTCAATTAACTAACTACATTGGCCTGCTAATGTCATACAGTTATAAATTTTCGGATATTTCATAAATTACATATATTTAGAATATAAGCAGTCTTGATCATTGAATAAAATTAAGAAAAGAAATAAGAAATCCACCACTTAAGATGCTTAAAGTGTTCAGTACTGATGCTTATAGTCTAGGCTTCGAGTCTACTTTCAACACACTTGCAAGGTCTCTGGTGTTGCGGGTGTCCATAGGTGGTAATCGCTTACTACCAGGCGACCCGTCTGCTCGTTTGCCCCTTAGCACATAAAAAGGCAGACTTTCAAAGTATTGGAATAACGGAGTTAATACAAGCAGAACCTTTTTACCCATCTCTACAAATTGTGTTAGCAATGTCTTATTTCACTGCTACAATTAAAAGGTCACAATTCAGCACACCATGACACATAAAAAACTTGTACGCTCCAGTGTAGGTACATAGAAAATTTATCAACGCTATAAACGATTCTTTCACTGCAGACATTTGAAACACTTTTGCTGAAGACTTTATGAAGAAAGTTACTTTAAAAATAGTATTTCTATAATTAAAGATTTTATATATATCTATTATAGCCTTTTGCTTATACCATACCAAAGACGAAAAAGTTACTTATTTTCACCATGTAATATGGCTCTTACTTTTTCGCTCATTTGTCTAGTTTGTAAGAAAGCTTTTTAATCAAGACAGAAATTATTCACCAACTCCGAACTGCAAAATCCGTTAGTGCAATAAAGTCCAACCGCGGCCGAGACTACAATACTGGTTTTGTTCCATGAAAATGGTTGAGCTTGGTACCTCCCCCATTGTGCCCCTTCGCTTTGTCTATGAAAAACAGAAGTTTTTCATAGACAAAGATATAAAATACGATCGTTTATAAAACTTTGCAATGAAATGTTAATTCAATAGCAGGAACATAAACATATAATATTATGATAAGATATACAAATTAAAAAAAATTAGGCTACTAGAAACAAAGTTCGTATTTACAACTTTACGCTTGAATTTAAGAAGATGAGTTTTAAAAATCCAGTTAGGTAAGTAACTCAACAGACCGCTAAGGTACCTACCAGCTATTTCATGAGTACATGTTCAACAAAAAGTAACAATTTTAAAAGGTATTCTTTCTTTATATCTTTACCAAAATACCCAAATCATTTTATTGCAATACGCAAGAAAGGTACCAGATTTCATATACCTACATAAGTTTCATAGTTACCATCGAAACGTGTTTTTATTACGTCGGCTTATTCGTTTTATTCGCATAGGTAACCAAACTTATTTAATTTTACCCGATCAATGTCATATTATTTGCGACAGAAGAAATTTACCAGATTTTTTCTTTAAGGGTGTTCGAGACGGACGTCCCTGGAGAGAAATGGGGTTAACATCGTTCAACGTAATTTCTGAAGAGGGTCATCAGGAAGATATAATGCCATTTCTGTACCCTTGATGTCTTTTTAAGTGCGGACCCACTTAACCCTAACGTGGGGTGGAGTTTGCTGCTATTCGATGTCAACTCGGAAAAACTAATGGATTCACGAAAATTTTAATGTTTTATATTGTTGGTATTTACCCACCTATGCACATTTGTTAAATAAAATATAATAAAGTATATAATAATAAAGATCGTAGATAGCTAAATTTATAACACAAATAAGGTTTCCTTCAAATAAATAAATAAATATTTTTTCGGACTTCTAACACACAACGCCATTTGGTCCCAAGTTAAGCAGAGCTTGTCTTATGGGTACTAGACAACTGACACAAATACATATATCCTTTTTTTTGTAAATACATACATATTATACATAGAAAACACCCAAACTCCGGAACAAATATTTGTAGATCATACAAACATTTGATTCGACCCGGGAATCGAATCCGAGACCTCATGATCAGCAGTGGCACACGCCAATCGCGAGACCAATGAGGCAGTCAAAAAAATTTTTAATGGTTTCACAGCAGTATCGTCACAGTTCAAATTAGTTCAAAAGTTCCTAAGTTTACAATGTGGTTGTTAAATTATATAAAAATTAGCTGTGCCCGCGACTTCGTCCGCGTGGAATAGTGACTTTGGGTATCGTCTATACAACCTTTCATCCTCCCTTTCTACCTTTTTTTCGCTTTGTCAGGCTCTCTCTATCTGTGTACCAAATTTCATTTAAATCGGTACAGAAGTTTTGACGTAAAATCGAGACAGAGTTACGTTCGCAATAGTAATCATTTTTGATGACCTCGGGCCCAATAGCCCAACAAGATATTGAAAGAAAACGTTTAAACCTTTCTTTTCTGTTGTACATACCTAAGCTATATTACTGTAAAGTTGTATCCAAATCCGTTCAGTACTTTCTGCGTGAAAGACTATGTTTACTTTAAATATTGAGCTATATTCAAGTTTTTTTCATAACATATTTATTTGCGGTTAATGTAAAGAAGGTACAGTCAGCATCATAATCATTTGTGCTCTCAGGGTGCTAAAAATTATGTGAAAACATTAATTCAATTTTGTATTGGCAGACATGGTACTCAAATTATTGTACCCATTCAAAGTGGTCTAATTATCTTAACTATCAGTTGGCAATATTGTGTTGACTGACAGAATGTTCATATTAATGTTATGAAATAGGTTGCTCAATGGCATGGTATAAAAATACATGTGACATTCCGAAAGCTACCCAGGGTGACGTCACTATCCCAGTTACCACTTTATAGCAAACTAGCTGACCCACGCAACTTCGTTTACGTTTCATATTGCCCGTAGCGTAATAATTTCTCCCCGTTTTCGCAACATTCTTCATTAGTGCTCCGCTCCTATTGGTCTAAGCGTGATGATATATAGCTTATAGCCTTCCTTGATAAATGGGCTTACTAACACTGAAAGAATTTTTAAAATCGGACAAGGAGTTCCTGAGATTGACGCGTTCAAACAAACAAACAAACTCTTCAACTTCATATATTAGTATAGCAGCAACATAGCATGAAATGATGGAAACATTTTCAGTCACCATTCTATTTAAAAAATGTAAAATGCATTTAAATTGAGGTTTTGTGTAAACAAACAAAGTATTTGAATTTAAATGGATTATAACGTAAAACTTTATTGTTCTATCGAATTCACAAAGGGAATAATGGTGGGTGGATGGTTTGTTGTAATATTCGGAGCTGTGAGAGGAGAGCTATAAAAGGCGGTACAAAAACTTTTTTTTGTTTCCTAAAAAATAATCTGTAGCCAATGAATGACTACGCTACTGTAGGCCTTTTTTTTTTAACGTGTGGAGACCCCCTCGGGCCGTCACCCCGCCGGGGTTTGCGGCGGGGCGGTGTGTCGGAATCGAACCGACTGAAACCACACGGTGTGCCACTCTGCGCCTGAGACGGGAGGGATCCGGGAACTACTGTTATTAACACATCCGGACCCCTCCCAGCGCCTGCCCGAACTGAAGCGGGCTCCGTCTGCTGGTTGACTCTCGAAATAGGCAACGTACGGCACACGCGTAACGTCGCCCCCTCGCGGGTAGCCACTAAAGCGGATGGTGGGGAAAACCCGTCCCGACCATCCGCGGCCACACCCAGGGCGGCATGAGGCGCTGGTAAGCGCGCCTCCGCCGCCCGGTTCGGCGGCGGATTGGGTCCGAGTGGAGGTCGTCCTCTCGGGCCTTCTCCGCCGCCTCCTTCTGCGAAATTACGTCTTCGCGGTAAAACTGCTGTCGCTACCGGCCATAGAGCGTATGATGGCCGGTAGCGAGAGGTCTCGTCCGATGACTGCAGTGAGGGCCCGGCGCTGCGATGTCCAAGCGGGGCAAATCGCCAGCGTATGCTGGACCGAGTCCTCACTGCAGTCGTAGTGGTGGCAGGCGGGACTCAGTTCCCTCCTGGCGACCGAGTGTAGGTACTTTCCGAAGCATCCTTTCCGCTTTCCGAAGAGCCAACGTCGCGTTGCGGCGTTGGCTCCACCCAAGTTGGGCAAAAGTCGCCCAAGGGCAGAGGCAGCGTCGACCAGCTTGGGACCAAGCTGTAGGAAGAGCCACCTACCGTCGAGGATCAGGCCCAGATACCTCATCTGGGCCCGAATCGGTACGAGGACCGATTTGACCATAATGGAGGCGCCGGGGGGCGGCCCACGACGGGGTCCATGGAATAACGGGGCCTCCGTCTTGTCCAGGGCCACCCGTAAGCCCAGCGTCTCGATGCGCCCGACCACCAGAGAAACACCAATGGTGGCCAGGAAGTTCGCCCCCCGGGCGGTGACAAGAGTGTCATCGGCGTAACAAATTACGCCCAACCCGGGGAGGGGGACCTCGTAGGACCCAGTCGTATCCTACGCTCCACAGGAGTGGTCCAAGGACAGACCCCTGCGGAACGCCGCACGACATGGGTCGCCGTCTCAAGCGCTACTGTAGGCCTAAAATAGCCATGTTGAATTTTTGTATCTTTCTAGCGATAATAAAAGAATTCGAACGATTGTAAATTCACCCTCTGCTTTCTAATAGAAGCCTTTCAAAAAGTTTTAATAAATTAAAGGTGGTTCTGTAATTGAAACGCTTATCACCAAAAAATGACAAGTTACAAAACATTTTTGAAGTTCAATAGATTAATAATGCAGACTATATTTTAGTAGTATCTCTTTATAAAAAATACTTTAGAATAGAATAGAATGGAAAACTCTTTATTTGCACACCATATTACAGAGTTAAATAAGTACATAGTACATAAAGTGTCTGAAGTTTAGTGTAGTGTACAAAGGGCGGCCTTATTGCCAAAAGCAATCTCTTCCAGGCAACATATGGATATCAGAGAGACAGTAGTAGTTGACGTGCACTGAGTTTGAAAAATAAATAAATATTATATCCATTAAGTACTTTACTAAGGTATTACAAAAAATTAACGGTTTTATTTTCAAAATAGTTATCAAAGTACACACTGCCCATCCAGTTTTTAACGAATATACTATGTGTGACCAGCCTTAGCTTTTAAGAACTTGACTGAAACCGAAATTGTAGCTAGCCTTAATGACAATTGACTAGTAAGGATGCTTAGATACTATTGAACAACTTATTTGATAACATTAATATAACACACTGTCAGTAGTCAAGATATTTTGACCGCTTTGAATGCGTACAGCAATTTGAGTGCCATGTTTGCCAATATAAAATTGAATTGGTGTTTTTCACATCATTTTGAACTCTCTGAGAGCACAAACGATTATGATGCTGACTGTACCTCGTATTACAAAAAATCTCGCATCGAATATTTTTGCACTGTACTACATTTGTACTTGTACAAAAGGACATTTTGTAATTCGTTTTGTGGGGTTTGTAACACTACCAAAACAAATTTCAATTTGGCGCTTAAAATAATTGAGAAATAAAATGTCATCTGAACTTCAATCTTTTGATCCGGCCATTCGTGTCTCTAAATCACTTGAGATGGAAGCTAAAAGAGTTCAGCAACCTGGATTAGTTCAAATGTTGGAAAGTTCGAAAAAGAAAAAACATTATACATATTATTAAATCAAAATAAACACAAAATAGTTAAAATGTTTAAGGTACATCAGGTGAGTAAATTGGTTAAAGATAAAGAAGCTAGGATAAACGACATTTAAAGTTTCGAGTAGAGAAATACTGAGATTGGAATATCTTGGTAACACAGGGTCTAATGTACCCACAGAACAAAAAAGCTGTTTTGTGAATGTACCCAATTGTGCTATGAAATGAAAGTGACCTGTGAACTGAGTCGAAATTAGACCGAGCAGAACTTTTATCAAAAACCCTTAGTCCAAAAAATATTAGCTCTACAACCAAAATCAATTAGTTCTTAAAAAAATATCAGATGAGTTCCACTTAGCATCAAACCCCTTGAATCTATCAAGACCATTTATTAATTTATTTTTTTAATAATTAATTTAATCACTAAACAGAACATTGTTGAAACGTTAATAATTTAAAAAAAAAAGTAATACAATACACATTCCAGTTTGTATGACTGATTTAGTAGGAAATACACCAACCAATCAGAAGCAATGCAAAGCTTGGTTGGTGTATGCTTGGCTTCTGATTGGTTGGAGTATGCTGCTGAAGCATACACCAACCAATCAGAAGCTTGCGTGAGAGAGACAGACTCTACCCAAACTCAGTCTCTCTCTACTCCGATCACGCTCATCGCCCGTTCGGCTGCCCTTCCAGTTATATATGATCTAAGCTTAGTAGAAAGTTCATTATATACTTTTCATACCATGGTTGCACTAGTTGGTACTTCATTAGTTATCCGATAACTTTGTAAATTAATCTGATATACAATAAAGTCATAAAAAAGTAGTAATACATTGTCAACACTCTGGTCGTCGGTCTGGTTTCGGTAATAAAAAAAATTTTTGGATGCACTTCATGTTTCGGCCAAACAAAAACCGTAAAAAAATTAGAAAATTTCTTACCCCCTCCTCTACTTGGCGGAAACAGCTGTGTTGCCAGTGAGTGAAGTACGCGTCGAATTTGATTTGACAGTTCATCGCGTCCTAACAGCTGTTTTACAGAGTGCCTCGAAAAAGCACGATTTTAAAATTAGTTGAGCTGTGCTGCACGTGTCTTGTATCTAATTAGAAAAGGTTTTGTACATATTAAATAGTTATTAATTATGGATGAAGAAATCGGTGTTAAAGGTGATTTTTTTACAACTATTACAAAATTTGTGGTGTGAAAGCATGGTGCGGTGGGTATTGTGATAAGAGCGTCACGCTGCCGGTAAAACTAAAAGCATTCTGAAGAAACGTTACATTTAGATAGTATTTCCTTCACACTTACTGACTATTTCTTATTATTTAAGGTGTCCTTAACGTATATCTAACTTGACCACGCTTTACAATTCAAACAATACCGACGCAAAGCAAAGCGACGCAATTCCCATTTTCGTTGAAATTTTGACATTGCAGCTGAAGCACAATCTTTTAAATGGTTTATATAGTAGCCGTTATTAATATCTGAAGTTAAGGAACATGTGGTATCAATAAATTTGCTGCGATATTCAACCGACGCGCACATTCATTACGTTTTAAAAATGCTACCTTTACAAAGTTGTGCAATAACTGGCAATAACAATATATTTTCTAATCATTTAAAAACAGTAACTATTTAAAAAAGAGCTAACATTATTCTAAGACATAACATTTCTTCTTTTTTAAATCAAAATATGAAATAAATGACAACACCACTTTTGTTTAGTAAGGTGTATTTTCTCTAAATGTATTTAAGACTAAAAGTTTCTATACACTTTTGATGTAATTTCAACACCTAATAGATTTCTGTTTAACATTTTTATTCAGTTACAAGACTAAGGAGGCGACTGTCAGTAGAAGCTGAAGATGTGAAATCACCATCAACACAGTCTACTCCTACCAAAAAAAGGGGTGGTAGACTGGCAGCCAAACCACAGCTGGAGTTCATTGATGAAAATGGTAAGACTTGAGATTCCAATATGGAAGTTTTTAAATGGAGTCTATTAAATATGGAAGAATAGCTAAGATATACTCATTTCCCATAATATGATTCTTTATTTCTGAGTGATGATCTGTAGTATAATATAGGCATAAGTTATTCTAAAGTACAACATATAAGCTATGCAATGGTACAATACACCTACATGTATAAAATACATCTGCTACACTAGACTTAGATTAGATGAGTGTGCTCAAGATTAGAGATAACTGTTTTTCTTATTATTGAATTTAATATAAATTAAAGGTGTTAAAAAGTGAACTATTTGCTTCAAGTAGAAGCATTATGATAATTTACTTTCTATTTATAGCTCCATCCACTAGGATCTCCTACTTAGATCCCCTTATATTGTTTATTATAAAAGAATAAGCAGGGCACCATGGGTGTTTTGTTTACAAAAATTTCCAAGTAAATCCTCTAGACTCCAGGGGATCAGTGTGGCTGAAAATCCGATTGAATCCCCTTCAGATCTAAGGAAGGGATCGTAATGGATAGAATAGTGGATAGAACCATATTTATGTGTAATATGTATTAAGCATTTCATTCTCATAACTATACTATGTATAATCATGTAAATGAAATATAGAACTTCTAATGTTAGTTAATTTGAACAGTTTTAATTTAACATGCCAGCATTGGATAAACATATATTTGAAAGTAAGTATAGATTTTTTAAATTGAAATTTTACTACATTAATGTAAGAGAATTCATGTAAAATATTGATAATGACTTCACACATCTTCCAGGCAGTTGTACAATTCTAAAATAGGCCGACATTGGGACTAACCAAATCGCTGATAAACATACTTGTATATTTATAAATAGATACATATAGATAAATTATACCCAAAGGTAACAAGTCATGGTTCTCATTTCACAATGAATTTGTCCTGGTTGGGAAGCAAACCCACAATCTTCATCCTAACAGTCAGAGCCACAGACCACTAGACCAGCAGGCCCATAAATGCCACCATTATAATTATCTGAAGATGTATCTCTGATAATAGAGAATATAATAAATCCCTTGCATCATATACATCATACAATGTTTGGTATTATTCTCCTAATAATCTACTTTATTTAAAATTAGTACATAATAAAACCTGATTACAAACAAATATATAGGTCTTTGTTGCAAATAGTTATTTCTTGGTTGTGTATTTCTTCTTTAAGTAACCCTTGTAAAAATAAGTTGCTTTGAAAGGTATAAATATTGATATTTACCATTCTATCACTCATAGATTCAAATAGACCCCTTTTCAGATTCTGTATGAACTCACACATTCAGTATTTTATTGTGTTCACAAGTTGTGCTAAATTCTGGATAGGTTTTTAGTAATGGTAGTTTATAGTGGTTTATACAGGTTCGAGTTCATCACGGCTGCTTCTTTGCTTATCCTTGTTTAATGAGATTTCTCGACACTGATCAACCCCCAGTCAGGTTTGTCATTCACCCATTGGTTCTGCAACTTCTTCACATGTCTTTTTAACACATTTTTCTAGGGCAAGAGCTATCCTTAATTAACCTTCCTTGCATTTGTCATTTTGAAGCTCGCAGTAAAAGATGCACCTGGCCACCCTGGAACACATGACCTCACCTGCATAGTTGCTATCTTATCACATCTTACTGCATTGATTTTAACAACGAATTTTTATGAGCCACGTTACATTGTTGCAACAAATTTCGGATAAGTCAGGTTAAAAGCAACCTTCAATAATTGCAAAATCTGCATAAAGTATATGTTGTGGTGGATTTCGCGTCCCAGCTTTTAGTCTATTCAGATTGTGTGTGACTGTAATGGTTCTCTTTGAATACCTCTGCAAAATAGAAAACGAGTAAAGTACGCAAAGGTACATCGTCGTTTGACACGACAGGTCGCTCCGTTTGTTTGCTCCGTATTGGTGACACGCAACGACTAATATTGTCGTGGAAGTCTCAGCTATCGTATCTACCTATCTGGGAAGCCTATTTTTTTCCGCACTCATCCACAAAACCGTCTACGGAACACTCACATGCCATTTTTGTCTTGCAATTTCTATCTCTCTTGTAACTGTGACTGAATATTTTTAGTGTATGTAATTATTTAAAAAAAATGAAGTTTATATTTCGTTACCGCATTAAGAAACCACAAAACAGAATATACATACTACTTGATAGAATCGTCATAGCCCAACTTTATGTTAAAAAAATGTTTTACACTTTATAGACTTTGGAAAGGATGCGTGTTATTTCACAGATTTTCTAATTTTTGAGTCCTTTGATACTTTACTTTTTTAATATTAAATGTTCTACTTAACGAAAATCATAACTTTCAGCAACAGAGATAGAAAAGCCAAAAAGGACTAGGAAATCGACAGTCCGTGACGCCGAGCCTGAGGAAAAAGTAGTCACACCATCAAGACGTAGCACTAGAATCAGATCAAACACAAGCATTGTCTCTGAAACTCCATTGGAGACAGAAGACAAAGGAACACCTTCCAGACGTATTACTAGGATCAAGTCTAATACTAGTATTGTGGCAGAGACTACTCAACGTGTTGACTCACCAAGAGCTAAGAGAGCTGCCAGGCGAACCTCTCAAGTTGGTAAGTAAAATAAAATAAATGTAAGTATGGTCATCTCAACCAAAAGACGTACACTGCAGGACATAGGCCTCCCCGAAGGTTCTCCATAACAGCTGGTCCTGTTCTGCCCGCGTCCGTCGAATCCCGCGATGTTCACTACCTGTGTAGGGCCTACCAACGCTGCGTTTATTGAGAGAGCTTGAAACAGTGCGGTATTTGTTACGAGAAAACGCATTTGTATAATTGTGATTCACTCTTTCCTATCTTTTAAACAATTAACTGCCCTAAATTCGACATCTTTATTAATATTAGATTACTAGCTGACCCGGCCAACTTCGTAGCACCACATTTCTTTTGTAAATATTTTCTACATTTCTGAAAAACTTGTTTTAGTATTTATGCTCAACTCCGCTTCCCACAGGTAGTTCACAGTCGCGAACAAAAATTTTATTATTTTTTTTTTCATAAAAACCTCCCGCCATCTACCGGATATCTGTGCAACTTAGGTGCGAAACCACCACACCACATACACACTGAATTCGTACAATAAACATTTAATTTGTAATAACAAATATTGAGATAAAAACTTCCTTATCTCCCAAGTTGGACCAAATTACAGATGCTATATTCAAACGTAAAAATACGGCGCCGTCTATCGGATATCTTTGCAACGTATATGCCAAACCGCCATCTGTTACAAATTTATAGAAGTAACGTATAAATACACACTTAAGTCGTATAATCAACAATATTGAGATCAATAATTGAGATAAAAACTACCCTATCTACCAAGTTGAACAAAATTACAGATTTTTACATTTCATAAAAATTGCTTCAGTAGTTTCGGAGTTTTTCGCGCACATACATAGTGACACGAAATTTTTGTATATATAGATAGACAAACAGTTTAACTTATGACCGTTGCACTAATACGTCCTTGCATTTTCTCTTTCATTTAAACTCTCTTTTCTTTATTTAAATAAATATGACCGGTCATGATCGTTGAAATATATGTACGCGCATAACTTTAGAACGTGTGTTGGATAGAATAGGTTATATTTTCATAGTCCGCGACTGTACACTATACCCGTGAAAAACTGAAGCGTACATAAATACTAAAGTTTTTCGGAAACTAGGTATGGCTGTATGAAGTTCGCCGGGTCAGCTAGTAGTTTATAAATTTAATTCTTGAAAATACGTTGTGAGTATAAAATTAAACTAACATTTCAGGTAGCGATAATGAAGCACCAATCACTCCTGGAAGAACAACAAGAAGAACCAGAAAAGACTCTACATCTAGTGTTGACAAACAAGGTAAGACACTGTGACACATAGACATTCTAGAATGTATCTTTTTATTATCACCTTCAACTGAGTTCATGTAGACAATTAGATTTTTGTTAGTCTTCTTGTCAATGGTTGCTTTAAAGGAGAGTTATTAAAAAACAAAGTAGTAACATAATAAAATAAATTATGAAAATAACAATCACTCGTTTCGTGTTTCAGCTGATCTTAATGTTGATAAATTGGGACCACAAGTTAATGAAGTTATCATTGAGGAAAGTGAAAATAATATCAAAGACTCGACAAGCAAAGAAACTCCTACCAAAGACAGAAATGAATCACCCACTACTAGAAGGAGTCCTAGATTAATTGAAAAGACTAGTAAAAGGTCATCAATTGACCTTGAAAATAAACATGACCTTGGTATTGGCAAAGAATCCGATGGTGTTAAATCTGATTCGGCAGATGCTTCTGTTGTATCGTCTTTCAACACCCCCAAAATTGATAAAAGCCTAAAAGAAAGCAACCTCTCGATTACTTCTTCTAATTTAATAAAGCAATTAAATGATGAACCTAAAACTGGAAATACTCATTTAAACAAAACAACTTCAGCATTAGAAGAATCACAATCAAAGTCAAAACGGCGTAGAACGAAGTCCTGGACAACAATAGCACTTAATTCTTCTAATAATGACAAGTTTTTAAGTGATACTGAAGCGACTAGAAAAAGTAAAACAAAAGATGACACTGCAAATGAGTCCCGTTCTGGTGAAAAGGTTTTGAATATTAGCAATATAAGCGTTAAAAAAACTGAAGAACAATATGATATTAAGAATAATTCGTTAAATTCTTCCACTAAATCTGAGAAGAAGAAAAAGAAACGCAATGATATTTCTATACTGGATGATGAAACAAACGCTCCTATCGTAAATACAACAGCTAAATTCAATAAATCAGTTACCAACGGTAAAGAGTTGTCACCGCAAACGGACGATCCTAATTTCACAGAAAAATTCTTATTTCACACTTCACCAAGTGGACCTGTTCAATCTTTAGTCTACATTGAAGATTCAGATTCAAACACTGGCACTGCAGAGAAAAGAAACGAGCCACAAGATTTAGAAAGTGGAGACCAATGTGTCCCTGTAGTTGAACATCAGTTAGAAGACAATACTAAGGATGCGAAAAATAATTGTAGCTATGAACCAATGGATATTGATGAAACCATGCCAGATAACGTATCTCTGACAGTCTTTACTGATAAAAATACTTCAGAAATCAAATCTCCCGGCCTACTAAAACGTAACTCGCTACAAAATAGTTGCCTTGTAAACATTGATACCAAGAATAAATCACACAGAAAATCGAACATTTCGGATTTTGAGAATGATAAAGAAAATACTACTAATAAATCAAAGAAAAAATCCTTAACAGCTGCTAACTCTTGTAATGATCCTACAGATGTGGTTATTACTGAATCAAAAAGAAAATCGATCAATGGCGCTGAAGAAGTAGAATATAATTCTAATAATCCTGACTGCAATAATACTTTACATACATCCAAAAGAAAGTCTTCGATTTCTAATGTTGCTAACACTGATAATGAAGATAATAATTCTCTCAATTCAAGTTCTTGTAATGACAGTGCGAATAAAAGCGCATCCATTGTGCAGGAAAAGTCTACACTAATGAATAGCAGTATCAGTAAAAAAAAATCTAATAGGAAGTCTTCACTTGCACATATAGGTGAGGATGAAAGTGAAACAAAAACAAATCGTGAAGCTTCTTCTGACGCCAATGATATTTATAAAGACAATGATGATACAATGGGATCTACTGTTTTTAAAAGCATACCAAATGCTGATGTAAACAGCAGTATCACCAAATTAAATGTCAACAAAAACGAAAGTATTACAAATGAGAGCTTTAACAAAACCAAAAAGCAGTCAATAGTTACAGTTAATTCGGAAACCGTCAAAGATGAACTAGACAGCGGATTAAACAAGTCTAATAATGATAATGACAATAGTAATCTAGGCTCCAATAAATCTAAACGAAAATCATCAAATACTAGCGACAATAACGTAAGTAATAATTTCAACGAGTCTAAGAAAGCATCTACAGTTTCTGATCTGGTAAATTCTAGTATTGATAAAAGTAATAATAAATCTAAAAGAAAATCTTCTATTTTTAAGATTGATGTTGTTGAGGATTCTAATGACTCTGTATTGAATAAGAGTTCTGATAAATCTAAGAGGAAGTCTTCGATAATAGACATGGAGTCACATATATTTGAGAAAAGTAATAATGCAAACAAAAGTACTCTCATATTGTCTCAAATAAAAGATGTGTCTGAAACTTCTGTAACGAAAGAACTTTGTGAATTGAATGAATCCAAAGATTGTAATGAGCAGTTATCAAAATCTGTAAATGTACCAAATGTCATTAAAGACAAAGAAACTAATAAGAAAAATCTCTCCCTGACTTATTCTACCAGTACTCCACTTCAACAGAAGCCTGTAAAAAAATTAGGCATGCAGATAAACTCGTCAATAATTACTCCCAATACTACTAAAATAAAGAACAACAGCTCCTTAAGTGTGTCGAAGAAGAACACTTCTGTCCATCAGGACGATGCATCTGAATCTTCTGATGCAGAAAGTGAAGAATGTTCTGGAGATGAAAATGAGGTATCTTCAGGTGAAGAATCAGTAAATAAAAGCAAATTAATTGAGGATGAAGCTGATGAAGCCAGTGAGGACTATGAATCTGGGGATAGTAGAGATGAAGACTCAAGAGACTATGAAGAACAACATGAAATCATTGAAAAGGGTGAAACTTTAGACTCAGAAGACGAAGAGTTCTCAGATGACTCTGAATATGAGAAAGGCTCGTTTGTTGTAGACTCTGATGAAGAGGATGATGAGCTTTTAAGTGGCTCTGGCGATGATCTTGCTATGAGTGCTGATGAACTTAACATGAGTGCGAAATCTAAAAAGAAATATAATGAACGTAAAATGAAAGAGCAGAAAAAAGCTTCGAGGGAAATGTTTGAAGCCAGACATAAACTAAACGACTCTGATAATAAAGCAAATTCTAACAAGAAAGTAAATCGTCGAAGATTAGAGTCATCGGAATCTGAATCTGAGATAAAAGTTACCAAAACTAAGAAGAACAAGCGTGCTAGAATAGATTCTAGTCAAGACATCACTATTACACAATCTGATCATGATACAAGTAAATTTAAACAAAAAAAGAAGACATCTAGAAGATTGTCGGACTCACTATGTGAAGAAAACGCTACAAATGAAATAGAGATATCAATTCATGGAAATAACGAAACTGATAAAGAAGATCCTCTATACTTTCATCAAATTGTCAAGGAAGAGCCCAAGACTCCCAAAAAAGATTTAAATATATCTACAGTATCAACTGCAAATGTAGAAATTGAGGCAGTAGACGTTGAAAATAATATATCTATTTTGAAATCAAATCAAACAACAGATCCACTACAAACTACTTCTGCTAATGATTCTGAAGATGTCAGTGACGAATCTATTAGTGAAAATGAAGAAATAACCCAAAATTATAATTCTGTTCTGAATGATTTGAATGTAAAATCAGGTAAAGTTAAATCGTTAGATATGTCCGTTAATCTCGACAAAAAGGTTAAACGAAAGGGCAAAGAACCAATCATAGACCAGTTGAATCTTACTCAGACAAAGAATTTAAAGAGCAAAAAGCTAAACTCAGACCTAAAAAGGGTGGAGGCAGATAAGAAAGTCATGGAAATGGTCAAAAAGTCCATAAATACTCAAGAGGAGGGTTCTTCAGACTCTATTGATATGAAGTTACTATTCAATGATGATAGCACAGACAGTGAAGTTAAGGTGTCTTCTGAAAAAGACAATATGAAATCTCTTGAAGAATTTATTCCTTTGAAAAGAACTGTAGGTAAAACCAATATTTTGGAAAAGACTGGTGAGTAATATACCTCTTTTTTAGTTTTAAAAATTAGTTTTTTCAATATCTATAATCCATTCACGTTGAGTAGGGAACCCTATAAGGACAGACTTGAGGTACAGAACTGAAATTCCTAAATAAATAATGCAGAGTAAGTGGGTATGTCTTACCAGCATGGTATATTAAGCTTAAGGTTTTGTTTCTTGTTTCTAAACAGTGGTCCATGTCCAGCAGTGGTCTATTAAAGGTAAAATTTGTAGTCGAGCCCAACGAACTTTATTTTACTAAAAACTCGTTAATGTAACATTTAAGCAGAACAAAACAAAGCGGGTATTGATTTGTTTCCTTCCATCCTTGCCAAAAATATAAATGAACAAAATCATAAACATTGCTTCATTATATCGAACCCAGAACCCCTTCTTAAAATTAAATTCACTTAGTAGAATAGAATTTATGCTGTTGTTAAATGGCTTTAAAAAAATTTTTAGATTCTCCATCTGAACCAGCAACAGGACTAAACATATCTGAATTGAACGTCAGTAAATCTAAGAAGGCAAAACACACAACTGAAGAAACAGATGGTGAGTCATTTTAAAGTTGTCCATACTTACATATACTACTGACAATTGTGTCAGTGCATATACTCATATTCCCCTGATAAAAACAAATACAAGCATATAAAACAATTGCAATTTGCTAAGTATAACTAGTTATACTTCGATGGTGTACTGTTTTAATATGGAATATTACTGCCAAATTATACCGATAGAGGCGCCACCGACCTGCAACGTAAACAAATTAGAACGTTCATGTTGACATTTGACAAGATAGTACTTTTGGCATAAAGATTATTTTATTTAAACTTCAAGGCTATTATGCACTCAAGACTGCCATTTTAAAGCAGAAGATTATGTTATTGAAAGATTTGCGACCGGTAAGTGTAAAATTCAATGTTTGTTGTATTACTATTCATTCCAAAAAAATTGTGTAATTTGTTCATAATATAACATAACCAACAAAACAAATACCCTATTTCTTCACAATTTTTTTCCTTTGAGGGATGCGCTACGTTCCCAGAGCGGCTTTTTTAATTCCGAAATAGTAAGACGTCCATAATTATTATCCATTGTTGATAAAAATATGAAAAGATAATGAAATATACAATTAAATGAAACTGTAAAGGTTTAACCGCGCTAATCTGTTTACGTTATAGTACGTCGGCGCCCTCTAAGATTAGCTTTGCGTAAGCAACCTAATTAGTTTCCTCGCCATTTCCTACTGCGTTCAGTGATGAGGGTTCAATCACCGCATGAGACAACACTTTGTGTAATACTCAAATTGTTGTTCTGAATCTGGGTGTTCTTTGTAAAGTCCCCAGACAAAGGGTATATTTCTAGTGCAAGGGTTGTCTTTTTAAACTAATTAATAAGAATGACGGGTGGTTTGAAATACTATAGTTCCTGTAATATGATACCTGAAAAAATACTAAATAGAAATATGATACAATAATTTACTATTTATAAGTCTTAAAAGTTTTTTAACTACAAAACTTTAATACTTAAATGTAGTATAATGGTTTGAGAATATCCTTTCAGATAAAATGAATGAAGAAACTCAAACCTTTTTCATTGACACAACTGGTACCCATATTGACGTGGACAAAAGTGTGGATACCTCAGTCAGAAGTAGTGCTCAAAAGAAGCTGAAAAATAGATTATCTGAAAATGTCAAAAGTGGTATGTATTACAATAGATTATGCTTAAAATGAAACTTTTTTTTTTTCAAAGTAGCGTTGTTACCCGCGATGGTTGTCATACCGTTATAACAACGTCCGCGGGAAACGCCGCAGGTCCAAGCTAGTCTAAAAAAGTAACCTAAGTTACATATTATATCATCAACTATCTGAGAGTGAAAGTCCCGTCAGAAAAGATCCAGCCATTCTAGAAATTAGCTGGAACAAAAAGACCGACAAAAATATAGAAAGTTGTTTTTTTTTTATGTACCTTATAGACTTTCAAATGAAAGCTGAAAGTGAAAAACTGATAATTAGACACAGACACTTCAATTTTATTTATCTTCATAAAGTTCTCTTTTATAGGGTTCCGTACCAAAAGGGTAAAACATGACTCTATTACTAAGACTTCGCTGTCCGTCTGTCACCAGGCTGTATCTCATGAACCATCATAATTAGAAATGGTCACAGATGATGTGTTTCTGTTGACGCTATAAAAACAAATACTGAAAAAATTAATAAAATACATATTTAAGAGGGGCTCCCATACAACATAAATGATTTTTTAACAATTTTATAGACAATGGTATGGAACCCTTCGTGCGCGAGTTCAACTCTCACATGGCGAGTTTTTTCTTATTTTTCTAATGAGAAAGTAATATCCTTACAGATGATGATTCCAATGATGCTCCACTAGAAGTTTCTTACCAAAGTGACAAAGTCAAATCTAAACAGTATTTGGACAACTCTCAAACTGTAGAGAAAGACATTCTCACTTCTGATGTTAAGACTCCAGTGAGTGCGAAGAAGAATAAGAAAAACAAAAAAGGCTTGAATAACTCTCAAGTAACTGAATATATAGGTTGGTATAAAATTTATGATGTATATGTTTGTAGCACTTTAGTATCTTAATATAAGTATATATATATATAGTACAATTTAAAAATCAGAAATATAATGTTTCATACTTTTTGTTAAACATTGTTTATTTATTTATGTTATAGAGGCCTTACAGCGAATGTAATTTTAGTTCTCATGAATATGTTTTTTGGCTAAGTTAATTTAAAATCTTTATTTTACATTAGATTTGGTTTCAATAAATTTGCAAAAAGTAAAAGAAACATCATTTCTAAAATATTGAAAAAAGAAAAGTATGCCACCTTAAATTATATTATTTTCATTTTTTACTAATTAAATGTTAACTTATTTTCAGATGATGTCTCTAATGATGCTCCGCTGGAAGTTTCTTACCAAAGTGACAAAAACAAATCTAAACAGAATTTGGACATCTCTCAAACTGTAGAGAAAGACATTCTGACTTCTGATGTTAAGACTCCAGTGAGTGCGAAGAAGAATAAGAAAAACAAAAAAGGCTTGAATAACTCTGAAGTAATTGAACATATAGGTTGGTATAAATTTATGATAATTACTACAAAACAATTTTGTTTCTTATATAAATGAAACGAAATTAATTATAATCCTTAGTTCTATACAGCTGTATATTTTTGTAGCACTTAAGTATCTTAATAAAAGTATATATATATACCAATTTAAAAATCAGAAATATAAAGTTTCATACTTTTTGTTAAACATTGTTTATTTATTTATGTTATGGAGGCCTTACAGCGAATGTAAGTTATTTTGCTAAGTTAATTTAAAACCTTTATTTTACATCAGATATTCAATAGATTTGCAAAAAGAAAAACAACATACATCATTTCTAAAATATAGAAAAAAAAATGCCGCCTTAAATAAATAAATAAATAAATATTTTGGACATCTAACACACAACGCCATCTAGTCCCAAACTAAGCAGAGCTTGTATTATGGGTACTAGACAACTGATATAAATACTTATGTACTTTTTTTTTGTAAATACATACATATTATACATAGAACACACCCAAACTCCGAAACAAATATTTGCAGATCATACAAACATTTGGTCCGACCCGGGAATCGAACCCGGGACCTCAAGAACAGCAGTCGCGTACGCTACCACTGCGCCACCGAGGCACACAAAATGATATTATTTTCATTTTTTACTAATTAAATGTTAACTTATTTTCAGATGATGTCTCTAATGATGCTCCACTGGAAGTTTCTTACCAAAGTGACAAAAACAAATCTAAACAGAATTTGGACATCTCTCAAACTGTAGAGAAAGACATTCTGACTTCTGATGTTAAGACTCCAGTGAGTGCGAAGAAGAATAAGAAAAACAAAAAAGGCTTGAATTACTCTGAAGTAATTGAACATATAGGTTGGTATAAAATTTATATATTTTTTTACAGAGTAATACAGATATGTATTGTTGATGCATAAATTCTTGTAAATTTTTTTCCAGTAAGAAAGTAATTTTAATTTCCTTTCAGACGATGACTCCAATAACGCTCTTCTAGAAGTTCCCAACCAAAGTTACAAAAACAAAGACAAATCTACACAAAATTTGAACAAGTCTCAAACTGGGGAGCTAGAAATTGTCACTACTGATGTTAAAACACCAGTGAGTGCAAAGAAGAATAAGAAAAGCAAAAAGAGTTTGGATATCTCTCAAAGTACTGAAAATACAGGTTTGTTCTAGTGATAAACATAATTATTAATTTGAGAGATAGTAGTCATACAATAAAATTAAATCATAAACTATTTTACATAAGATTTATTAGACACTAACTGAGTCCCACGATGTTACGCGCGGATATGACGTACCGCGGGTAACGCCAAGGGGCGAAGCTAGTCAAAAATAAATAGCCTAAGTTATTCCTTATATCATCAGCTAAATATCAGTGAAAGTCCCGTCAAAATCGGTCCAACCGTTCTGATTATTAGCCGGAACAAACAGACAAAATTATAAAAAATGATATTTTGGTACATTTACCATGTATACATACATGAATATGCATTTATTAAAAAGTGGTTATTTTAATATTACAAACAGACACTTCAATTTTATTTATTTGTATAGATAGACTTAAGTTTATCATAGTTATATTACAGTAGTTTAATGAACTTTACAATTAAAGAAAATCGGGTAGTAAGAGTCAAAGCAAGCAAACAAAAGTAGATACTATTTATAAATAAAAAAAATATTATATCTATAAACCTTTTACCAAATCAAAGTAAATTTCAATAACTTTGTAATCTATTTCACAATTTATACTACAAGGTAATATAGTGGTAGTCATATACATGGTATTATTTGAATAGAATTCGTTATTTGAATGTAAACATAATTTCTTTAACTAAATAATTAAATATTCTATTCTAAAGAGTTCTGCGTATTTCAGAAATAAATTCCCAAGTAGACGCTCTAAACATTCCAGTCGAAAATAAAAAGACACAAAAGGAACTAACAGTTACCGAAGAGTCTGTTGCTGTAAAGAAAACTAAAGTTGAAGGTAAATATATTGCTAAGAGATTGTATCCATACTAATATTATCAATTCGAAAGTAACTGTCTGTTACACTTTCACAGCTAACAGCTGAACCGATTTCAGTCAAATTTGGCAGGGAGATATTTTAATTCTTGAGGAAAGGACATTGACTGCCTCGGTGTCGCAGTGGTAGCGTACGCGACTGCTGTTCTTGAGGTCTCGGGTTCGATTCCCGGGTCGGAACAAATGTTTGTATGATCTGCAAATATTTGTTTCGGAGTTTGGGTGTTTTCTATGTATAATATTTATGTATTTACAAAAAAAAAAGTATATAAGTATTGATATCAGTTGTCTAGTAAGTACCCCATAATACAAGCTCTGCTTAGTTTGGGACTAGATGGCGTTGTGTGTTAGATGTCCGAAATATTTATTTATTTATTTATTTATTTATTAGCCACTCTTTACCGCGATATCCCACTTACACATAAACTATACTGCGGCCGGGCGGAAGCTAGTTTTCTATATGCAAAAATAACAACATTAATTACTAGTGGCCCTAAACACTTCAAAGTTTGTAAACTCTAATATCTATGTTCTACATTTTCTGAACAAACCGTCCCTTTTTTAACCAACTTCAAAAAAAGGAGGTTCTCAATTTGACCGTACAATATATATATTTTTACTAAGCCATATTGTGTTTCTGTGCTGTTACTAAATTCCTTCTCCCCAATTACTAAAACAAGAACAAACACTAGGTTTTGTCCACGGCTATGCTCGCGTGTATGTCGGATATCGCAGTAACATTTTTTCGGGTTAATATATAACTTACGAGATGCGCCCCACGGTATAACAACTACCGCGGGTAACGCCGCTTGCAACGCTACTCTAAAAATGAGTTACTCCTTATATCGTCACTTATCTGCCAGTGAAAGTTTCTTTAAAATCGGTGCCACCGTTTCAGGGACTATCCAGAATAAACTGACAGACAAAATGTTTAAAAGTTGTTTTTTTTTTATGTAAGTACCGCGTATACTTTCATCGTAAAACTGTTTGAAATTACAAACACATTTTCATAATTTAATTCAGATGTAACAATTGTGTAACATGGTCATCATCTCTCAAATTTGCAATGCCTGGAAAACGTTACTAAGTTATGACAAACAATATTATAACATCACAAAATGTACCTACACGTAGCTAAGACTTTAATTTATTTGATTACACAATTAATATAGGTTTCTATTAGTAAAAGAATTTTCAAAATCGGTTCAGTAGATCCAGAGATTACCCTCTATAACTTCACAAACTAACACCTCTTTATAACATTAGTAAAGACTGTAAAGCATTCATTGTAGTGAGATAACAGTAAAATATGCTGAGAGACTACTGTAGCATTGTCGTCATGTACCGACTGATAGTGTTTCAATAATACAAAAAAAACATGTTGCAGAAACTAAAGATGTAGTAACCGAAGAGAACATTTCGAAAAAACGCAAACGGAATCCTTCTACTAATGAATCAATTGAAGAAACAACAGAAATAGGTATTTTATTTTATAAGGTTTTGTAATTAAAATTAGCAAACTAGTAACTAGATGTCAACTTTAAATTTTAAGTAAAAATAAACATCACACCAAATAACGGACATCTATGATTCTTTTTTTTTGTTACAGTCAATGCTAAGGCTTCAGAAGGGCCACAATTAATAAATGAATCCTTGAAACCAAAGAATCAGAAGAAAAAACGAAAGGTATCGCACACAATGAATAACGAAACTGTTGAAGATAAAGGTACATAACGTGATAATAAAAAAAGTCATAACAATATTAACTTATAAAAAGTTAATATTAAATATATGTTTTTTATTTATATTTTAGTGCCAGATGCTATTTTTGGAAATCAAGAACAAGGACTTACTGCTAGTAAATCCAAAAAGAAAGGCAAAGCTGCTGCAGTACAAAATCCAGTTCAAAATATTGATGGTACTTTTAAACATGTTATATTATTAATACATTCATAGAAAAAGTTTTATTTTTATGCCTGGGAGGTTTTGCAAATACGCAAGGAAAGCTATAATACGTATTTCTCAAGCCTTACTCGATTTTAAAACCACAGTATGTGGGAATAAAAAGTGTTTTAGTGTTAAATAATACTACGCTTTCGAACATTGAGCTAGTAGTAGACTTGATTAATAAACTGTTTTGTTAGTTATTATAAATGAAGGAAAAAGATTATTTCACCTTTGTGGGTGAACTAAATATTTATTATGTGAGCATGTAAGCTTAGGGAGAAAGTAAATACTACATTATTTATTGTTTAACTAAACAATGGCAAATGCATTACAGATTCCACTAAGAAAAGCAAAAAGAGGAAAGAAAGAGATGATGATATGGGCGAAAATGTATCTAAGGTCTGTAACACTAACAATCTAAAAATTTGCTTTGTTCTAAGTAACTTAGTGAATACTTAATTTATTATATTTTACAGATCATTAAACAAAACTCCTTGGATAAGGTGCATGTTACACGTTTACCAACTAATGTCCTTAAACAACTAGACGACAATCCAAGGAAGAACGAAACACTGGTTAACATAACTTCCACAACAACGTTCAAAGTTGAAGAAACGAAAAAGAGAAGAAACAAGCCTTCAAATTACTTAGAACAGAGTGTATACTTAAATGACTCCAGAGAGGAACAAACAAAAAATAAAACAGTTAAAGCGCCTAAGGTCCTACCATTTATACCAACAGCCTCAACTTCCGAGTATGGTTTTACAACTAATTTTAAAGTAAATGTAATACCTCAAGAAACTCAATTTGTTGCTCAATCCAGTGATGTATTTAATTTCAAAGAAGATTATCTGCAGAAAAACAGAATAAAAAAACTGGGGACGTTCGAAAAATACAAAAGACATAGATCCATAAAATTATCTAAATTTTAACATTAATTTGTAACTAGTATGCCTTAAATGCCGCCTGATGTTTTATAATGTTGGTATAATTAGTTAATGTACTGCCAGTTTATATTGCATTGTATTAATTTATTTGTGTTGCTAGACAGCATAGGTACCTACTGTTATTTTTATATAATGCTCATAATTTTGCTCAAAAAATTGTTAACTGAATGGGCATAAATAACTACATAAATTTAAGTACTAACTACTGTGTTAAGGACTGGTACAACATCAATATTCATTTGTATTCTGACGTTGTTTGTATTTATTCACTAAACCAATTCGATTGATTCTCTTACTATATGTTTATTTACTCAGTAATTAAGTTCTTATTACATCTGTGCCAATGTTAGAGAGCATAAGGACCTAGTGTTAATTTTATATAATGCTCATAATTTATCTCAAGTCAAGGAATCGTGTCCAAATAGTAAAAACATGTTAACCGGGTATAAATAACTACATATATTAAGGTACTAGTACTAACTACTGTGCTAAGAACTGGTACAACATCAATATTCATTTGTTTTCTGACGTTGTTTGGATTTATTTACTAAACCAGTTCGATTTATTCTCTAACTTTGTTTTTTTACCCATTAATTAACTTGTAGCTCTTATTACTTCTGTGTCATGTTACTTTGTTATAGCTACTCGATAATGTCGTGTTTATTATTGCTGATTGATAGGTATGTAATATTTAGAATTATTGACTTTTTGTTTGTGTTTTGTGAATTAAATTTTAGCTTATAATAGTATTGATGATGAATTATTAATTTTTACATTTGCTATAACTGTTAAGTAATCGTTATTTAGAGAAAAGTTACTCATACTATTGTTTTCCCGCCATACGTTCATACTTTCATTTAATAACCACTAGAGTGCGCTGGCGTAGAATAAAGTGGTATCGCCCATGTGCCTTTAGTGTCTGTTTTTATTCTAATACGTTTGGAAATTTTATTATGTAAATCAATAAAAATATTCTTTCCAATGCAATGATTATTTTAACATAGATAAATAAGAATACAGATGTTCATACACGACAGAAGAACTTCCCGCCTTATCATGCCGGTGTAAACAAACCGCCATGTTGTTGTGAATACATGAGCCATGTAACCGGTAAGTGATATCGTAAGTATCATAAATACCAACCTATTTTAACAATAATATCGTTAATAATAATGATATAAATTTATAATCATTAGAAGAATTATTTCAAAAGGAACAACTAAGAAAATTTTAGAAAGTATCTGTGTTGACTAATGACGTCAATAGTCCTACGATTCTGGGCCAATAGCGATATCTGCCATAGGTCACGTGGGTTATCATATCCAATAGCAACGAAGACCATTCTTTGTGTACCTTTTCATAGTATAGTAAAACAGATTGTGGTTTTTATATGGAGTGAGTGGTGTATATCTGTCAATCTTATGATTTTAAAAGCGTAAATGTGTGAAATTCAGGATTATTCTGTCGAGCTTAAGGATATTTATAACAATAAATATTCGGTGAGTATTACTGTGATGTTTCGGTGTATAAAAGTATTTGTTAAATTAAGAAAACATGAAATTCATAATGGGCAAGTCCAACGAGTAACGTGTCCCGCTCTTTTTAATGTCATTTATAAATTTCGTTATTACTATTGTAAACAGTAGGTTATAAAACTGGCGATATTGTTTACTTTTGTATAGAGGCCAAGTTATATTATAATTTACTTTCTTTAACAGAATGGCGGGAAATAACTTCCTCTCTAAAATGTACGTAGCTACATCACTGTTTCTCTGTGTATGATTTATTATACTTTTCATAAGTCAAGATTCCTATTGGTATTACTATCCCAGTTTCTCGTAACTGTTTCTCTTTATTTAAAACATTTCATTCAACTCCTTTATATACCTACTGAACGGTCTTATTGTTTCCCTCTCTTTCTGTCCTATTCATTGAAAGTGTAGTTGATAAGGATGGATGGCAACACAGTTATTATTATTCTTCAGTATTTTAAAAATATTGTTTTATTTTGCAGTAGGTAGATGTTTGCACTTAATTATTAATGAGATACTACCTAGATTCCTATGCCAGCTAATAATAACATGTGTGTTTTTATGCATTATATCATCGTCCAATAAATATAAAAACCTAAGTAACCGTTAAAAACGGCGGCAATTTATCAGCATTCATTGGATAAATTGTAACAATCTCGATGTTTATAACAGAAGCAGACAAGGCTGTCTACTTTTTACTACAAAAAATCTAATTGATCCAAGAAAATACAATAAATAGATCTGGAAATATTTTTCATAAACCTACCATATTTTTGTAGTACCGTTACATGCAAGTTATAAATTTAATAACGATTTTTGTAATACTTAATTGATTTTTGGAACTGAACAGAATCACCCACGTGTTCATATCAATATGTTAAATTGAAAATGTCTTTGTATTGAAAATACAAGGCATACAAATTTCTTGCAGTTAAAAAATCCGAGATTTTTTTGCAATGCTGTATAAAAATGTACGGATATATTTTTCCCACGGCCGGTTCCGAGCGGCGAGAATTTCAAAACGTTGATATCAACAATGAGTGCATGGCAACGTGCCTACTATTGTAGTATTAGTCGGGATACTCGGAGGTGTGGTATTGCATTTGTTTTCTGTGTTTGTGTGCGTACTGTAATGCACTCGGCGCGGCTAGGCGGACTGAGTGGTGACGTTGACTGCAACAGAACTTAACAATGCAACGAATTTATCAATGTAACATTACTATCGCCATCTCGTTAATATCGTTAGAAATAAATTAGCTAGGTACCTGCTGACTCATTTCATAGTTTTATGATTAAAATAACGTGCTAAGTGCGAATACAAAATTAACTAATTAGAATTATCCACTCATGTGGTCCCATTAGGGAAATCGGTGCTGTTATAAATAGGTTATTATTTCTTAGTTATATATAAACAAAATGTAGTTATTTGAGTTATGAATGATTTCTTTGATTATACAGATGTATAAAATTGAAAATAATATTCAAATATGTAGTAATATGTACTCGTATGTACTAGCTAACTAAAGAGTGTTATTTAAATTCTATGGTTTTTGTATTTTCCTATTGGAAATCTATTAAATAAGTATTCCGAATCTAGAAGCATGTTGCTAAAGTAACTAGCAAATATAATGTAATGTTAAAATAACATTCATGAATTAATATTTACAAAGGACAATATTGAGTCGGGTATTCGAGATATTTATGGCTGACTAATTTCGAACCAGACGGAGACCTTTATCAAAGGGTGAAGCTCGGTGAAGGTACCTACAACGAATCAAAAGCTCGCTCCACTCCTTGATTAAGGTTTTCTGTTGGGATGTTCTATAATGAGCAATACATTAGTTCCATTCATTAAAAAGAGCAATCGAATCATCCGTTTATAAGCTAAGACAGGCGAACACACGTTATAGTAAGTAGTGATGTGCCAAGACTAAAAACGTAAATCCACTAATAAAGATCCCGAGTGTTCTTTGATTATTTTTTTCTAGATTCTTCATTGTCTTTACAATATACTTAAAAGGTATTTTTTTATTTAGTGATTATTTAAACCCAGAAAATATTAAATAAATGTGTAAAATAAGGGAGGGAAATTCAAACTTGCAAAACGCGTCAGTATTGGTCGAAAAGAAATGTGACGTCGATGTTCACTTCTTCGAAATTACTACTGTGTTAGTCTTAGAACATAACAATATATGGAGGCAGCGCTGAATGAGCAGAAAGCGTGATCGGAGTAAAGAAAGAGAGGCAGAGTCTATCTCTCTCACCCAAGCTTCCCCAAGATAACCCTCAGCGCAAGCACAATGCACCAACCAACCACAGAATCTGTGAGAGAGATAGATTCTGTCTCACTCTCTCTCTCTCTCTCACTACTACGATCACGCTTTCCGCTCGTTCAGCGCTCCCTTCATAAACTGTATACTCTAAGGTTAGTAGTTAGTAGAGTTTGTGAGAAAAATTAACTTCCATCATTTTTATAGCAATTAAAACCGTAAAGAAGTATAAAGTAGAGTTGCCACGAATAGTGATTTGGCCGAATACCGAATATTCGGCAACGCTGTTGGCCGATATTATCACCGTTTTATGACCGTTTGTTTCAATTGCGAGTTAGTTTACTTGCAATTGAAACAACGACACGGCACGCTTTGCCAGACGATAAATAATAACAACACTTCAACATTTTGTATAATTTTCTTGATCTATGATTCAAAACAAGGCTCATAGCATTGGTTCAGGTAGGATAAGATACACAAAAATTTCTCTGAAAATAATTTTTGATATTATAGTATGACGATTGTCGATTTTTCTCCACTTCGTTAGAAAAGAAACTTGAATGAAAATTATAAGACTATTGAAATACACAACGGTTTTTGGAATTGCTTTGAGAAAGTCGCTACAGATAATATGCGAAATGGTAATGATGAGGAGGACGTGGAGAAGAATGCTGTGGCAAATGAATTGATTTTCGTTTAAAAAACAATTTGTATAGATCGGATAGGCTGATCGTTCGAATCGTCAAGTAGTGGTCAGCAAACGAAAACCAATACGCAAACCTCTCGAAATTTGCCCAAGTTTATCTTTCGTCTCCTGAGAGTATAGCGTGTATAGTGAGAGGTTATTTATTTACTTATTTTCTGAAGCTGGTATCATTTACGATGAAAAACGTAATCGTTTGCTACCAACAAATGCTGAAAAGCCTGTTTTTATCCATCACACTTCCTAATAATCAATTTTACTTACAAAAATTTTTAAATTTGAAAAAGAAACCAAAAAAAGTGGCCGAATACCGAATAGTGGCCGAATAATCGTGGCATCTCTAGTATATACACTAACTCTCAAGTCACAGGAATACCTAGTTTGGGAGTTAGAGTTAGTCTAAATGTGTAACCTTTACCTTAAACCTTGTAATTTTTAGCTCTAAGGCAATTGTAAAAGGTTATTTAAAACAATAAAGATTATTATTATTCTCTTTATTACAATTATAAATACACATTAATTACATTTTTAAATATAAATATTAAAAACAAATACATTTAAAAATATAAAAAATAGTAAACCACCGACTTCGGGTACAGGGACCAAGAAACCGGTCGTTAGGGTTCCAAAGACAGGAACCTCCTCACAATACGAGCCGTGTCAAGGAGGACTGCCTTCTGCATCAGACCCTTGATCCAGCCATCTAACGTGAGCCTCTTAAGGTGTTGGTCGAGGCTCCTGGCAATTAATCCGTGAGCAGATACGACTATCGGAACAATGATCGCCGAATCCACATTCCACATATCGACAATCTCGTGAGATAAATCCAAATATTTTATTTGTTTTTCTTTTTCGGCTTTCACGAGATTCTCGTCATGTGGAACGGCAATATCGACAATCATTGCGCGGCGCTCCAATCGATCTATCACCACAATATCAGGCTTATTGGCAACAATAGTCCTGTCTGTGATAATAGATCGATCCCAATATAACGTAGCACGACCATTCTCGAGAACTGGGTCGGGCACATACCTGTAGTATGGCACCTCTGAGTTCACAAGATGATATTTAAGGGCAAGTTGTTGATGTACAATCCTGGCTACTTGGTTGTGCCTGTGCAAATTATATTATATTATTATTATTATTTTATAGTAACTGAAACACTGAATAGTAAACAAACACGAAATGACAATGACGTCATTGGCCGTGCCAAAAGCGCGCGCAAAATAACTCTTGAACTTTTAAATCTAAAGTCGATACAACGTATAGGTGTGTGATCTACTGATGCTTGTAGTGGCCAGACAGCCATGAACTGTAACAGTGTTAGGCTGGTGTTGTCTTGTTTAATCATGCAGCTTTGTTGAATTGTCTGCATTTGCAATCAGTATGGTGACCACCACTCTTGGATTCTGCTTATACTTCAATCAAGCAGAGTAGAGTCATTTTGGCAGGCCCATACATAAAATAAAAAGTAAACTGAAGATGAAATCGACTGACTGATTAAGAGCGGTTTTAAGCCGAGTCAACACCGAAGAAAAGTTGGCAACTTTGTTGGTGTGACAAAAGTTTCTGTAATTTCCTCGTGTCAACAAATGTTGGCAACTGTGTTTCTGTTTTTGGCGGTAAACATCAAAAGAATACGCTTGTTGCAGATATTTATTGGCTTTGTGGAGACGCTTAGTTGGAATGTTTTTCAAATTGTTGGCTACTCGGTTAGACACAATGGAAACAAAAGTTGGCGATTTTTTGAAGAGTTGCAAACAGTTAAATTGCCAACAATTTCGGTGGAGACACGCCTTTACACTTACGTACCTACGATACAAATCTGACCTGAACCTGTGCAGATACGGATCTGTAAATCTTAACCCATGTTCAGATGACGAGCGTTCAGCGTGCGTTTACAACTACATATGTAATTTCGTTCTAGAAGTACACATACTACCGCGCGTTTAGCAAAACGCGCGTTGAGCGCTCGTCATCTGAACATGGCCTAAGACTGAATTCGAATATTGATTTTCACACTACCTCCGATTTCAGATCCGTGATTAAGGTTGATTCTCTGATCTTAATCGACATTGATCAGAAGTCACCTTTTAGCATAAAAATTTTACACGGAGTCACAGCTGAGCGTTCACGTCGTTGATTATCATGAGTCCTTCCGATCGACTCATGATGATCAACGCCATGACTCTTTCTGGCAATGCCATTGTAATGGAAAAAAAATCGAATGACAAGTCGGATAGTGCGTAAACTACAATACTCGGAAAGTTCGAATCGGATTCTGATCGAACATAGTGAAACCGCACACACGATTTACTTACAACTTAAGTTAGTAGGTACGTTCATAGTTAATGTAATACACTTCAGTTGCATAAAGATTATTATTCTTATTAAATATTGAACCTTACATAGAAATGGTAAATGACCCTGGTCCTGGAAAACAGTCGTTGACAAAACTACATAAATACATATAGGGTAGCATATAACATGTGTACAAAATACTAAGTTTTCATCTGGTGAAAAATTCTTAATCAAAGATAGTCGCTGAGTTAGTCATTTAAAGTAAGGTCATTGACCTAATACCATCTGTATTTTCTTACCGCATCACGTGTTGCTAACTTGTGGGTAAATATATTCTCGACATTCAAATAGAAATGACTCCATTAATATGATAGCAGCGTTATATTTCACATAATTTCATACGAAACTTGTTGGGTATTCAATAGATGGTTTAACTAATTTATTTTCAGTGAGAATAAACTTTTTCAGTCTAGTTCCAAAACATAATAGTTACAAACTGGACTTAAATTATTTTAGTTTCCCCTCCCTTCGTTTAAAACAGGGATGTTTGAAAAGGTAGAGTAGCAGGCGAGGGGAAAGCCTCGCGCGTGCAATCAATACGAAGCCCCACCCCAGATATACGTGTTGTGAACTCCCTTCTGCGCGCGCAATGTGCATAGACACCTATCCATTCTCTAAAATTTTCGCGCCAAAATGTATCTACATCTTTTAGATGTTTAACATCTATAGGCGAGGGGTAAACCTGATTTTTGGCGTGGCGAGTGGTGACGCTTGAGAGCCGCGATTTCAAATTTTTTATTTTATTTGTTTTGTTAATTGTATATAATTTGTATTTGAATTTTGTATTTAATAAAAATGAAACAATTTCGATGTTTCACATCTGCCAGGCGTCCCGTGACGGCTCACGTTATTTATTTCATAAAAAAACACGTCCTAACACACTTTACATACTAACTTTGTAAGTTTTCGGAATGTTTTGTGTATTCCTAGACCTAATCGACATTTACACAAGCATTTTAACAAAACAGTGAAACGATTTTTCCAAGACATCCATTTTTCGCGGCTTACACGCGAACATCGACCGGCGCAAGAGCCGACCACGATGAGTTCAAGGCGAACGCGCGCGGTCAGGTTCGAGGACACGACGGCGACGTACGGCGGGGCCCCTTACGGTGCCTCCACAACTCCCCACTATACCCACCATTCAAATATCTATCTACTGTTGAAATTGAAGGGGATATCTACAGAATTTAAATTTAATCCTATTATTAATTTCACAAGAATTGTAACAATAAGTCTAAACGCATTAGTACGTGAGGACGAGCTACTCGTTTATGACTGTAATAGTGGTTACCGTAAGCGACTGCCGATCAAGAGGTCTCGGGTTCGATTCCTGGGTCGGACTGCTGTTGGGCTTTTCTAACAAGAAATTCTTAATAGCAGCCCGGAGTATTGAAGATGGCTGTGTTTCCCGCCCGTGCCGGCCCCGGTTGTCATGAACATCTATGGCAATCATTATTGGGAAGTCAGTGCCCTCAAATATACTGACAACTAGTTTAACCTTCGAATTCAGTTCATCCTCAGGGTTGCGGAGATCCGATGTCAGTCGCTCCGTGGAAAAACTGATATTCAGGTAAAACCGGTTGAACTAGTAGCCGACCCCAAATCTTGAGAATAATAAAGGCTAGGGAGATGATGATGTTCATGTCAACTACATGCCCATGAGGCAAACTTTAGAAGACTTTAGAAAAACTTCTCGTGGTCGAGCAGTTTTTATTTATTTATTAACTTTATGCACTAAATATGTACATTGGCGTACTTAATGCCCAAGGTATTCTCTTCCAGTCAACCTTCGGGTGGTGTAGAAATCTTATAAGGAAGGTGCATAGAGGTTACCTTCTTATGAAGTCAGTTAAAATGTACAAAGTTTATAACTTACTCAAAAATATTACTACTATTATACATACACCAATTATTAATAACATATATACATACACAAACATACATACATATATACACATACAGATTGACATTTACACAAATATTAAAATTATACACTATGAATAATGGAATCGTAAATTATGCTATTGATTAGATACAATTTCTATAGCACGTCTTACCTACATAATCTTATTTTTATATTGTACTTAGTTGTAATACCAAGCAAGATTTTTAATACTTACTCAACCGCAGGTTTTACTTACTAACATAAAGATACGCAAGCCATTTTGTACATCTAAATCTTTTAATTAAGGTAGCTATAAATTTGCATAGACATTAAGTAAAATAACTACTTATTTATAATAAATTAATGTGTCTAGTTGGCTACCAACAATATTAATGCAAATGCTTACGTAAACTTAAAAGAAAGGAGAGGCTCGACCGTGGACTCGACGGTATAGCTAGCTGCAATCATGGGGTTGAATCACCCCTCTTTGTATTATATAGCTATCTCTTTCCCTCACCCCATTTTTAACCTTCTCTTTTCTACGTGTGAAGCAAGGCACCCTAATTTGGGGCCCGTTATTCCGTTGAGCCGGAAAAAAGAATTGCATGTATTCTTCTTTGATGATTGTTGTTTTCGGCCTGGTAATTTCAATATAGGAAACTATAATTATAAATTATGATAAAAATATTTCACACTCATAATTTGTATTGAAAAGACAAACCTACCTACTCGAAAACAACTGATTTCAATTTAAAAATTATTCCTAAATAATTTGGTGAAAAAAAAGTTAATTTATGAAGTTTTGGTATGTTTTGATTGATATAATGTGCTCGCTTATCTGTCACTGCACTCTGTGTCGTGTAGATTTAAATTAGCAGGTTGATATATGTAGATACATACGTGATAGACAAACTGACGATAACCAAAACAGAAAACTATTGGAATGGTTTATTTCTAGTTTACCGTAGGTTACATTGAATTTATTGTAATTTTACAATTATGGTTTTCTTCGCACACATATATTACCAATATGAAATGCACCATAACAGAGAAAAACATGTCTAAAATCATCATAAAAAAATTAAAAGCTCATAGAGACTTGACTTCGTTGTGGCGTTTATTATAAATATATTATTATAATATTATCAATGGAACATAGAACCTCCTTCTTTTTTGAAGTCGGTTAAAAACTCACAAGACGTAAATTTGCAAACTTGTGTACTTATTTCCAGTTAATATTAATATTAAGTCGTTATTGTTTAATAACATAATTAAAATCGTAATTGATGCGTCGGGAACTTATAGGTATAATATCAGTTCTTTTTACAAACGAAAACAATTTTTTTTCTTATCCTATTACTACTATATCAATTATTTTTACTTAAATGATTATAACTAATATACCTATTTAAACAATAAAATTTCATTGTTGCTCCCAATGGGCCTGTTGACGGTTATTCAAAAATGTATCAGTGAACACTAACTACAGTGTAATATGTGCAATCCCGTAAACGTATTAATTTGCTTAAATTAGGACATTTGATCACGGAAATACCTGTACTTAAGCAAGAATACAAAATGGAGATTCATTCCCTATATATAACATACCTAACAAAATCCATTTTAAAATAACTAACAGTTTTTTTATACGTCATTTGTATCGACTCGAACTCGACTGTATAGAAACCTCGTAACTACCGAAGTGTTAATGTAGGTCTTTTCAAGGAGAAAAAGAATGGCGTAATAATAAAAAAAATACTTTCTCAGGTATAACATATTTAATTGGTAATTCCTTCGTATTGGAAAAATTGTGTCAGTAAGAACAACGTCTGTCGACATAAAGGAACACATTAAAAAGTTTTAAAACTCGATTTCAATGAACGTTCTGATAAAGCGACAGTTGGACTCCGGCGTTGTTAGGGTAGCGCAATGCACATACCTTAAGACAAAAACAGGTTTCTCTACTACACATAGTGGTTTCATTGGACCACCTTTCTCGCTCTAGTATACTCACGTAGTCGACCCAAAGTTTAGTTGAGTTTGGTTGGCGCGAAATTTAAAATGATATGTGTAGAAAAAGTGTAGGTATTGCTCTAAATTATAATAAGAAGTTCATGCTGAAGTGGCATATATGTAACTAAAGAAAGTTTATATTGGTTTCAGTTGTGCTCAGACATGGATTTATACATCACAGACTCACTGCAGGACATGTTGGACATGGATATCAAGAATGAAATCGCAACAGACCTTAGCAGTATGACGGATTTTCAAGTTAGTACATTAGTAATTTTTTAGATTTATTTAAAACACGAGGTACCTTCTTAACTCACAATACACAATTAATTTTCAGGATTCTTTTGGAGTGAACTTCTCAGAATTGCCCCCGTTATTAGATATGGACACCGATAACTCGACAACGTGGCTTAACAATAGTTCTAGTTTTGTTCATAATTTAGATTTGTATGGCTCTGAGGCAAACGCTGTAATGGTTAATCCAAATTCAGTTATGCCTTCGTCATTTGTCGAAACTCCAGTCAAATGTATAGTAAAAGAAGAAGCTTCAAACTTATTACTAACTTCTGCCGTTGCTGATGACGACCTAAATAATAGCATATCACTGCCAAGTCCTAAAGAGGAGAAAAGTCATCTAACGTTTTCTCCTAATGCAATAAAAGTGCCAAAAGTAGAACCTGAAGAATCAACCAAAAAAAAGAGCTCAGAATTGGAAGAAGCTACACAAATGGTTATTTATGTTCGTAAACACGAGAAGAACGTCGTTAAAGATTTATTAAAAGATTTAGACAAAACTAAAGTTTCAAATTTAACTACACCTACGACACTCCGAATAAAGAACCAATCAGAAATAATAAAAGTAAACAATAAAAATTGTTCTATTCTTAATACAAACCAAAAAGCTTTAGGGACGAAAACAATAATATCTGGCAACATACACATATTAGACGCTCACCAGATCACTCACTCTAGAACAATTTTAGCTAATGGTAATAAGAACCAAGCCACAATACTAATCGATAATTCATCACTAAATAACAGTAGACATCTAATTAAACCCTCAGTGAGTGGAGCGTTTACAGTAGAAAATAGCCAAACTAAATATGTAAATAGTTCTAGCAAAAATAGTGGTGGTGAATTTCCTAAGCCTGCGTACTCTTACTCTTGTTTAATAGCAATGGCATTAAAAAATTCTAGAACAGGTAGCTTACCTGTTTCTGAAATTTATAATTTTATGTGGTAAGTTGATAAGTTTTATTTTTAATTTATTTTTCATTTATAAAAGATGTGTGTAACTCAAAATTATTCTTCTCTGTTACAGTCAGCATTTTCCTTACTTTAAAACTGCGCCGAATGGTTGGAAAAATTCTGTTAGACATAATCTTAGTTTAAATAAATGTTTTGAAAAAATCGAAAAGCCATCTACAAATGGAAGTCAGAGAAAAGGTATTTTTTCGACTTATATTCTAAATTTTGTCTACTATATGTGTGAAGCGTATAAATAACTGCACGGTTGGCCTAGTAGTTTAAGCGGTCGCCACGCCGCTTTCCACAGCGCCAGTGTTGTGAGTTCAAATCCAAACGGGACAACACTTTGTGTGATTCACAAATTGTTGTTCTGAGTCTGGGTGTGCTTTGTATCCGTTTTATGCATGCTTGTAAAGTCACCCGCTACACAGAATGTATATTCCTAATGTGTTAAGAATATAAAAAAAAAGCAAGGTGAATTGAATGAACATTGAAATCGTATAATTTCAGGGTGCTTATGGGCCATGAACCCTGCTAAAATAGAAAAAATGGACGAAGAAGTACAAAAATGGTCACGAAAGGACCCACAAGCAATAAAGAAGGCTATGGTTTATCCAGGTAGCTTTTTGTTTTTTTATTTATTGACTTAGCTGCAAAATACTGTGATACGTTATTAATGTTTACTATATTGTTTTTCAGAAAATTTAGAAGCTTTAGAACGAGGTGAAATGAAGTATAGCGGCTTAGGTGGTGATGCAGAGGTAGATGATGATGCAGACGTTGACGCTGATAATGAACTTGACGCTGACGTTGAAACAGATCCTGAAATTAAAGAAGAGGTTGAAGAAGAAGAGACTATAATAGAACAGGTATAGTGAAAAACAATTAACTATCCCTTCGCAACGACATTAAATATTAAGTAAAACCATAGCCCTTCCTGCAAAACGATAAGTATAACAAATTAATGAGCGTTTAACATCTTACCAACAATTTATGACAAAAACCTAAGGTGTTAAGAATACATGAAATTAAGTTAGTAAGTAGTAATTATCACAGTATTGATCACTACAGTGCAAAAAAAGCTTCTTGACTTCATTTCAAACCGACAGAATTTTCCGATTGACTGCCTCGTTGGTCTCGCGGTTGGCGTGTACGACTGCTGATCGTGAGGTCTCGGGTTCGATTCCCGGGTCGGACCAAATATTTGTATGATCTACAAATATTTGTTGCGGAGTTTGGGTGTTTTCTATGTATAATATGTATGTATTTACAAAAAAAAAGTATATATGTATTTGCTCTGCTTAGCTTGGGACTAGATGGCGTTGTGTGATAGATGTCCGAAATATTTATTATTATTTACGATGTACCGACAAAAATTTTAATTTGACTCCACCTTGTTTAATGTTTAATACAGGAAGTTTCGGACCAAGAATTGGAAATAGAAGAGGTGGTAGAAGGAACGGGCATGGTCGGCGGAACTTATCGACTACTAGCAACTGGACCTTCGTCTCTTACATCCTACATGACAGATGCAGAATCTGGAGAGGAAGTTAGCGATATTGAAGTGAGTATCATATAAATTTTAACGTTAATTTATAAATGAATTGGTTATTTGGCAATCATAGCCGAGCTTACAGATTATGAAAAAACCTATATCCATTAGAAGACAGTTCAGACAGTTAGTCACTAGCTTATCCTATCTTCTTAAGGAAAGCGAAACTTTTTCACGGTACGCGAGGTACTACTAAAGCTGTGTGTATTTCAACTTTTAAATAAATTTTAAAAATATATTTTACACGTAAACTGTAAAACCTGTAAAAAATATTTCTGCATGTGTCTGATTAGAAATTATAACTTTTAATAAAGATAATCCATACTAATATATAAAGCTGAAGAGTTTGTTTGTTTGAACGCGCTAATCTCAGAAACCGCTGGTCCGATTTGAAAAACTCTTTCAGTGTTGGATAGTACATTTATCTAGGAAGGCTATAGGCTATATATCATCACGCTAAGACTAATAGAAGCGGAGCACACGAGGTTGCGTGGGTCAGCTAGTGTTAAAATAACTTGATACATCTTACAAATACATGATACAGTTGAAAACAGTGATTTAAAACGCAACGAATGTTTTTATACAATACTAGTTGTTGCCCGCTGCTCCGCCCGCGTATTTGTCGTATAGTATTAGTAGTAGTAATAGTAGTATAGTACTGTAAAGTTTCATCCAAATCCGTTGAATAGTTTTTGCGTGAAAGAAAACAAACATCCATCCATCCATACTTACAAATCTTTGCGTTTATAATATTAGGATAGATAGCACCCGCACCGGCTTCGCACGGTAGACATAGGTATTTCGAAGTTTTCATACGGACCCCTAACTTCTTCGCCAATGTAATATAACCTACCTGTTACTTACTTTTCAAGTTAAGTCGTTACAAACAAATACAATCACAATCAACAATCAAATCTTTTCTCTTTATAATATTAGTTTAGATAATACCTCTCTCAGTTTTCTGTTAGTAGGTACAGTCACTTGAGAACAGTTTCTTAAATTTCATTTGTATGGTATGTCCGATTTGAATAATTCAAGAAGTAATTTATAGATACTGATATAGCCTTAAATATAAAGTGATTTATTTGTATAAGGATTAATACCAAGGTACGAATAAAGAGGCCTAGTTTGAGTCGACGTAACTCTCACAATTTTTTAACACGAAAAAGTAGGTATTGTAAACTACCTGTAATAGTTAGACATATGGTACCGCGGACTTTTTTGTGGGTATTGATGTCTTATATAAAACTGTAGTTATAAACATCATTTTGTTCTATTATCAATACTTTCCGCAGCGCACGCGATATATAGATTTTTAGGGTATTTTTTTACACCTTTGGCTACATTATCGAAGTTTTCATACGGATCCCTAACTTTTTTGCAAATGTAATATAGCCTGTTACTCTGGGATGATTTAGCTTTCTGAAAGAATTTTTCAAATCGGTATAGTAGGAGGAGTAGGCTTTTTCGAGTTAAATCGTTACAAACAAAGAGAAAATCAAATTCTTGCTCTTTAAATTATTGGTAAAGACCGACAGACAAACATTTTATTAACTACATTTTTGATAATATACATAGTACATGTATACATACATATGTATTTAGTAAAAAGCGGTTACTTTAATATTACAAACAGACACTCCAATTTTATTTATTTGTATAGATTAATAAATAACCTGTGACATGCCTAGAATGTATAATACTTTGTCGTTACTTACACAAAAACTGAGAAATGTTAAGATTTTTATCATGAAATTAGCTTAGGACATTGATTTTCCATTTAGTGGAGAAATGCCCATTTAAATGTTTATAAACACATAAAATATGAACTTCACTCAAAATAAATAAGTAATCGTGTAATTATTTTTCTTAAGTGGGGGAATCAAACCCACTATATGCCAGATACAGTACTAGTATATTCCAGATAAAACCAAAAGACCGGTCAATACATACTTTTAAAATAGCTTACTAATCCAAATTTTCCTTTTAGGTATTAGATCAATCGTATGAAGAAATCGACATTGATGACACAAAACCCATGAAATTAGACTTGTCAATGACTGAAAATTATACTAGTAAGATTTTACTTTTTTCCGAATGCTTGTTTATAGCTTACTATTTAGACGTATATGTGCTAAAATGTTCCTATATTATTAAAAAAAAACTACTTTCATTTTTAAGTATTTTTTTACTTTACAGTTCACACAGCAAAACGAGCAAAAACAAACTATATTTATCAACCCGTGACAACTCAGACACACACAAGTAGAAGAAAAACGCCTCTCGTTAATAGGATCGCATTAATATAGTTCGTATTAAAAAAACAAAAGACTTGTATTCTAGAAAATTGTGATCATATTGTTTGTATCAACATAGTGTAGCGTTAAAACGTAGTCTCTCCGATAATGTTCCATTAAAATAGGTAACTTAAGCATTACTTTAAAAATCGACTTATTGTAATATGTGAATTGTGAACAGTGCTGAATTGTTTAAATTGTATCAAATTCGAACGTGATAGTCTGTACCAGATAAGTGTATTTACATGATTTAAACGAAAAATAAACACTTGTTACGTATCTTACACAGTAATATAGTATTATTTTATAAGCGTCAAAAAAATATGGTATGCACTGATTGTGATATATGTGCATATATTAATAATTTCTGTAATACTGGAATATTACAATGATCAATTTTATGACTTCTTAACCGTCAGTACAAACACAAACATGTTTTAATTACTGTTACACCACAGCGTTATTTTTATATGGAGAGACACTTTCTTTAATTAATCAAGTACATATTTGAATTAATAGGAACTGTCTCTGTCATTATAGAATTAAGCACTTTGAGCAGAACCAAGCTGCTTTTAAGGTTCTTAATTGTTTGTAGTCGACCTCAGTGCTAGTTGGATTGAATGATTACTTAATAAAATAATGTTTTAGTGTAACGGCAAAATCTAAAGCGGGTACCTATGTGAAGTTCCCACCGCGGCAATAATAAATATTGTTATTATTATTTGTTTGAATTAGTTACTGTCAACTTTTTTTTCTTGAACACTTGACGAGATTGTGCCGTAAATTTGTTTCTTTGAAATCTTACTTAATTTCAGGATATGTTTTGTAATTCTTAAAATAAATAATATGAATTATAAGCTTTCCATTTAAATAAAAAAGACTACAAATAGATGACTACCCTTATAACAACAACACAATATATTTTGTGTTAAAGTCAGTGCAACTTAGAGGTACTGTAACAGGGTTTAACAAATTATTTTCTTCAATTTTACATTCTAAGATTGCTTTACAATGTACCTGTTTAAGATATACTGTTGCAGGCACATGCTTTGCGAAATGTTCTGAGATGTGCAATTTCAGTAATTAATATCGAAAATGTATAATACATTGAAATCTATTAAAAAACAGGGATTTGATAGTAAAATATGTTAATTTCACCCTACGCTGAATAATTTATGTACTCTTTACCACGATTTTATATTTTAAATTGCGGCTGATAGTACATATATTATATTTATTACATAAATAGGTCACTTTGTATGAAACATAGAGAATGAAATGTTTGTTAAGAAAGATGTTTTCTTTTTCGTGTTGGTTGTGTTTAGATCTCTCGAATGTACTAAGTTGGATTGTGAGCTTAAAATTAAGTTAGTTAAGGTTTGAACCATGAACGTTTGATGATTAATTAATTATATTAGTATTGAAATAACTATTATTTACGTACTTTGCCTGTCGTGTAATAAAAGAGCTAAATAGTGTTACATACTTAATTTCACAAGCAGATAGATTTACAGACTTTTCAAACGCTTAGTGGTAAGTCTATTGGGTATACTACAATAAATTAAATAAACATCTATAAATATTCAACTTAGATTAGATGATACTGTGATATGTAATTAGTCAGACATGGCTACTATAGTGAAATAAAATTATTAAAAAAATAGATTTCAGAACACTTGTGTTTTATGTTTGTAGACTTATCTGCTTTGCTTTGTAATAATGTGGAAGATGGGCAAAAGTATGTGCTGAAGTTTTTCTATGGTTGCTACATTGTGGTAATAAACATAGTTACCTCATAATGTATAAATGTTAAAAGTAATGCATATTTATAAGCGACTAGCTGACCCACGCAACCTCGTCTGTGTCTCCTATTGCCCGTAGCGTGATGTGGTACTACGTGCACTAATTTGTTTACCATAAAAATAATAGTGAGCCAACCTTAAGACGCGAATTTTTTTTAGAACATTGAAATCAGAGCAGTAGCTGAGCTCTTTCAACCAAACAAACAAGCTCTTCAGCTTTATAATATTAGCATAGAAATCAGTTGAATAAACCCATGACGAAAAACTTTGATTAAAAGTGATTTCAATCAAAGTTGCAAATTGCGTTGCTACGTCTTCTTATTTGCACCAGTGAAGGTCAGGTTATTGACAGGCTCTTAGAAACCTATGAATTCATCATTTTGTTTGTCACAAGGAATACTTCTACTACAGTTAGATGTAATATTCTTAAAGATTAAATACAAAATTCTTGCTATTAGGACAACTATGCCGTAGCATAAAGGTGTCCTTATTGACTCGAGATGAGATGGAATATTTATCCTGTTGGCTGGCTGAAGTTTTTCGGCACTCTTCGAATAAGTGCGAATGAGGTCAGTCAGGATCGCTATTTGCATTGTGGGGAAATCGTTAAGGCCTAGATCCACCCAAATATCTTGAAATAAAGGAATGAATTGAGTATAATGTTAAAGGCTTACATGAAACTTCATCAGTTATTTAATCGAAATTTCCCATCTTCATCAAATAATGGGTTTCTGAGACACGCACCAGCTACTTATCAAAAATTTGATTATTCTTAGTAAAAATAATAGTTAAGTCTAAGCATGTGGCAACCATTAATAAATATTATGATTTGTCACCGACGTAAAAATAAGATTCAAAGAGCGTTCGCAAGAGCCTCATTGTTTACCAAACCATTTTAAAGTCAAACTAGAACAAGTTATTTGTTACTGGAAAACCAAAATAAAAACCGCAGCGTTATGCAGTTAAATTAGGTGCTCTTTGTATTTTAAGACACAGTGCAATTGTGTAAATATTTCTAATGAATAATGGCGTTTGAGTACCTTTTCCTCTGTTGTTTAATGTATTACGTTTAATATGCGTATGGTAAAAAACAATCGTGTTTATCATTATATGCGTAGATGTCATCCTCAAAAATGATTGTAAAAGCTAGTAAAGTATGAAAAATACTTTAATATCCCATATATTTAAAAGGCTACTATGTGGTCAATCAACATTAAGCAATAAAATAATTTATGTCTCATATACATACATACAAAACGCTGTACTAGCCAAGCGTTAGTTGTAATTTGTACAATAAAATAGTTAATGTATTTTTCCACTGCCAGTATTTCAACATCAGAATAATAAGCATTAAAGATAGTAAGAGTAGCAAATAGTTTAGTTGTTAGTTCATAAATTTAAAAAAAAAACTTAGTGAAGTGAACGATTTTTAATAACATTTTTGTAATAAAATTCATTCAGTACCTATAATACTTTTTTATTTAACCTATTGAAAGCTAAATAATCTATTGCAACAAATGATAACTAACCTGCAAATTTTAATTGTGTTTGTTTATTTAAACAAACAGAAAACAAAGATTAGTATTAGATTAAATAAAGATTAAACACCGATACTAGCAGCTTCAGTTTTAAATCACCTTTTTTGTGTGCTGGAATCCGGGCAATCGTTCAGCGACACCTCTGTCTGCAATATATGGCCCGTGCCGGGGCCTGACGGACCGGGAAACATTCTGAACCTGCCGGTTCTAGTGACTAATTTGCTCGAAGAAAAAGACGACGGAGTTCCACAGGCTTGTGGAGGAAGTGGTCACATGTCGCTCCAACACAAAGGGAGGACCTCCGACCAGGCGAGGTGATCATGCCTGGCGGAGCAGCCCAACGGTTGATGTTGAGCTGTTGTATATATGTTAAGCGGCGCGAGAACTTCTATTGTGCGATTCAGGATTAGTAGTGTTGTGAAATAATTACTCCGTAGTTCAATTTATCTTCGGGAGATGGCGCTTTTTATTACCGACATTAGCCGTTATATTTTTTGAGCAAGGCAACATCTTCGATTTACCTAGTCCAATTGTAGTTATATTTTTTTGGATATGCCTCTGGTCTAATCAAGAAGTCTTTGGTTCGATTTCCGGGTTAGATCAACTGCGTTGTTGGATTTTTCTTACAAGAAATTCATAATAACATTGATAACAGCCCAGAATATGCAAGTTAGGCCATCTTTCACGTCCGTAACTTGGAGAACACGTTGCACCCGTGGGAGAGCCACGCTTCGGTATCGGAATGGGCTAGCTCGACCGGTCTTGCGCTGTGTTTCATCGAGTGAGTGAAGTTACCGGAGGCCCATATGACACCCCTTCCCCTCCCCATTCCCCAAAGGTCCGCACTTGTGACGCCTCTGGCATTGTATCCATCAGGTTGTACGTGTGCTCGTTTGCCACATATTCCATAAAAACAAGCTTCAGTTCCGACGAACGGAGTGACAGAGACAAAACATACTCAGTAACAATTTAAATTCAACCTAAAGTTCTTTAAAACTGTTTCTGATGCAACTCACCGTCATTTTACTTCACTAATACAAGCTTGATTAAAAGCGAGGTTTAAACTTTTAATGAGCTTGACTAAAGTGTTGCCACTATAATCAAATGTCCCTGGAAATTGCATTAATATAGGTCATATGCGAAACTAAATCTTTTTTATTCTTAACTAGTTGTTGCCCGCGTATATGTCGGTTATCGCGACAAATAGTAGCCTATGTGTTATTCTGATGTATAAGCTATATTACTGTAAAGTTTCATTCAAATCCGTACAGTAGTTTTTGCGTGAAAGAGTAACAAACATCCATCCATCCTTACAAACTTTCGCATTTATAATATTAGTAGGATTACAATTAGATTGCACATATTTAACACTTTAAGACAGGGCGCGCACTAGTGACTTGTCAGTCACTTTAAGACTGCGCGCACTTGAGGTGACAGTGACGAAACTTTTTGCATTCAATTCGATTACGCGGAAAACGAATAAACTATGGAAGCTGCGGGGGAGGTGACATTTTGTTGCTTCAGCTAAAAATGTGACAAAAAGTCACCCAATTGTCACGTAGCCTAATGTGCGCACCTTCATTATCAGCTGTAATAGCGCGCCGTGCCGCGCCGCGCACTTGCTAGTGTCACCGCGGCCGTGAGATGACGTTGGACACTTTTATGGATATGACTAAAGGTAATGTACGTGGTGACAGTCACGGTGACAAATGTCACGAGTGCACGCAGTGCCTTTGTACGTGATTAAAAAAAAATTAATTATGTCTCATTATTTGACTATGAATTTATCTACAAATTGTTTACTCACATTTCTTAGCTGGAAAACGAATTCCTGACAACATTCTCTCAGTACGTCTTTTGTGTGTATTTCCCTTAGAGCATATATGGCTGAGGGGCTGCTGAACAGGCGGAAAGTGTGATTGGAGCAGAGAGCGAGAGAGACTGGGTTTTATTGGCGTCTGTCTCTCTCACGCATGCTTCATATTGGTGGACGCACATACCGATTTGCATTACTGATTTGGCGGGAAACACACTAACCAATCTGAAGCTTGCGTGAGGGAGACAGACGCTAACCAAACTCAGTCTCTCTACTCCGATCACGCTTTCCGCCCGTTCAGCTGCCCCTCAACGCGTGTGTTTGCTTGGAAGTAGTTGAGTTTTTTGGCTTTAGTAAGCCGCCGCCGTGCGTTATTAATTATTCTGAGCTTTTTTTTGATGGTGACAGGTTTTTCAGGGATTTAAAATTTGTACCGCCTGGCGTATCGCATCGCAGGACTTGTTTATATATATAATTGCCTGTTAATATCACCGACAATAACATTATAAATTCCCCGATTTCTAGAACATGGCTTAAAAAAAATATTTTAGTTTTTAGATTACAATGAAATACATGGATCATAATTCACAAATAAGTTATCATTATTGTCAACAAGATGGCGTAACAATTTTTTTCATTTATTGTGATTTATTTATCCATCAATTAAACTTTTAATTACTTTTAATAAATACAATAAATACCCTCCTTTTTAAGGGGGATTTTAACTTTTTACTCAAGCTTTAGGGAAAAATATTTCTGAGAGTTGATAACACTGTCTTTGTTTACTGCTTCTTCTTAGTGCTTTACCAGATACTTCTATTGGTTGACTCATTGTTTTTTATACAGCAATTGTCTTTAAATATTCAAGATTATTCTGAATGAAAGTCATGTTCTAAACAATCGAGACAGGTAATATGTTATACCTTTAGTCATATCCATAAAAGTGTCCAACGTCATCTCACGGCCGCGGTGACACTAGCAAGTGCGCGGCGCGGCACGGCGCGCTATTACAGCTGATAAAGATATAGATATATATTTTCTAAAATGTCTACGCGAGAAATTTTAACATTACAGTTTGGCCACTACTCAAACTTTGTTGGCGCACACTTTTGGAACTTGCAAGAACTCAGTTTTGATTACACGGGAACCAAAAAAAACGAAGTAAATCACGATGTATTATATCGGGAAGGAAGAACTGTTACAGGCGAAGTTACATACACTCCACGCCTACTGCTAGCCGATTTAAAAGGTTCCTTAAAAACCTTACCTGAACATGGTGGTTTACCTCATGAAACCGAAGAAAATGAGTTTCAGTGGGATAATGTTGAGAAAATCGAACACCCTGTTCCAGAAAAAAATGAATATTTATCCAGTATTGACGGTGAGGGATCATCAAATGTTGAAACGAAGGAATATCACTTAGAGAATCAAGTACAATCTTGGTCCGATTTTTTATATCCTAGATTTCATCCAAGATCTGTAAATATAATCAGAGAGTATTTGCATGGGAATGACACTGTAAGTTATTTATTTTTGTTAAATCTCTAAAAATCGGCTTAAAATTATTCTATTTATGGGTTGTTTATGTGTATCAATAGATGTTTCTCAATATCACTTCAAGCCATTTTTGTGCTTTTTCCAATTTTCAAAATTGATTAATTACTAGAAAATGTGAATGTGAAACTGATTCAGATTTATATTTGTAACTTTTCTAATAACTTTTTAATTTTCTTTCAGCAATCATTTGACATCAATATCACTGGTAAATCATTATGGAAAGGAGACTTTGGTGATGCATTTACTGATAATATTAGAAAGTATGTAGAAGAATGTGATAGCATGCAAGGCTTCCATGTTTATTTTGATTGCACAGATGGATTTGCAGGGCTCGGAACTGGCTGTATAGAATATCTTGCAGATGAATACAAAAAGACTTTACTGGCACATCCTATAATAGCTTCATTTTTTCCTGATAATATTTTAAATACACAAGAGGAAAGGGATAAATCCAATTTGAAAGACTCAACAAGGCTAGTCAACATTGCACTCTCTCTTCAAGAACTTTCAGAGCATGCAACCTTGTTTGTGCCACTTTGTACTGGAGAAAAGGGGTGGCGCAAACCTGGCAATGCTAGAAACTTTGATTACATAAATTATAGTCCTGATTTGTACTACCACAGTTCTGCAATATTAGCTTCGGCAATTGATACATTGAGTCAGAAATACAGGCACAAGAGCAATATCTTTACATTGTCTGATATTTGTGCAGACTTAACAGGGTATGGCAGGAAGATGGCTGCAGCATCTTTTGGCATTCCACTTGCATTAAATGAATCACAATATTTAATAGACTATTTAAATAACATGACAAGGCCACTCTATTCATGCATCACCCCGAGTTGTAAAATTGCTACTGATAAAATATTCCAGTTGATTACTGTAAGAGGCATACCAGAAAGCTACCTGAAAGCGCCTATAAAAGAAGCTAAAGAGCAGATGAATTTGCCTGCATACAGGTGTAGCAATGTGAAAGAAATGTTTGAGTTGTACTTTCAAGCAAATAATTTTCTTTCTGCTACAAATGTGACAGTGTGCGAGAAGCCTTTAGAAATAAAAACACCATACCCAAATATTTTCTCGAATTATCTTAATAAATATGGTTTTGTTAGGAATGATAATATTCAAGAAAAAGTCGAGAATTGTGCTGTGCTAGCTGGCTATCACAATGGCACTTTTCTGTCAGATATGATTGAAAAACTACATAGAGAAGTCAGCAGAATAAAATTTGCGAAACTGCACAAGTTCAGGGAAGAAGGCCTAGAAGCCTCTGAATACAGTGAAAGTATAGAAAGGCTTGCAGAGTTTAAAGATAACTATGAGGACGATTTTGAACTGTGAAAAGTAAGAAATTCTGTAAAAACATTGGTATAAAAATACTTTTTATAATCACATAGCTTTATTTTATAGCTTTTAAGAAATTGTAAAAACATGCTGACACTATTATATAAAACTAGCTGACCCACGCAACTTCGTTTATGTCTCTTATTGCCCGTAGCGTGATAATTTTCCCCCATTTTTGAAACATTTTTCATTAGTGCTCCGCTCCTATTGGTCTTAGCGTGATGATATATAGCCTATAGCCTTCCTCGATAAATGGGCTATCTATCACTGAAAGAATTTTTCAAATCGGACCAGCGGTTCCTGAGATTAGCGTGTTCAAACAAACAAACTCTTCAGCTTTATATATTAGTATAGATAACTAGCCGACCAATGCAACCTCGTTTGCGTCTCTTATAGCCCGTAGCATGATAATTTTCCCCCGTTTTTGTAACATTCTTCATTGTTGCTCCGCTCCTATAGGTCTTAGCGTGATGATATATAGCCTATAGCCTTCCTCGATAAATGGGCTATCTAACACTGAAAGAATTTTTCAAATCGGACCAGCGGTTCTTGAGATTAGCGTGTTCAAACAAACAAACAAACATACTCTTCAGCTTTATATATTAGTATAGATCTATCTCAATTGCACTCCTTTGCTCACAGACATCCTTTTGATATTACTTACTAGCTTTTCCACACGGCTTCCGCCTGCGTGTATATCGGTTATCGCGCAAGATATTATCTGTGTACCCAAACTTCATTTAAATCGGTTCAGCAGTTTTAGCGTTAAAGCGCGACAGACAGACAAACAGACAGGTTAGTTATTAATACCTAATGGTAAGGATTTTGCTTCTTCAGTTTTTTTTTTAACTTATATCGAAATTATCAATATTCATTAACAGAAAGTTTTTATAATTATGGTTATCAACAAGGCGTACCGACGTACGTAAGCTACAACAACCGCGAGGCGAAGCTAGTGCTTACATTTAATTCTTGGATTGTTAAGTTAAACTCGTCTAATTCTTTTAACAATTATTTTTACGGGAATTAACGCGATCACTTATTAAAAGGTATTACATACCTCTGATTTTAATAAGTGATCGCGCTAATTCCCGTAAAAATAATCTATACAAATAAATAAAATTGGAGTGTCTGTTTGTAATATTAAAATAACCGCTTTTTACTAAATGCATATGTATGTATACACGATACATATACCAAAAATGCAGTTAAAAAATTTTTTGTCTGTCTGTCTGTTTGTTCCGGGTAATCTCTGGAACGGCTGGACGGATTTTGACGGGACTTTCACTGGCAGGTAGCTGATGATCCGGGGAGTAACTTAGGCTACTTTTTTTAGACTAACTTTTTCCCGCGGCGTTACTCGCGGTACAACAATAACCGCGGGTAACACCGCGGGGTTCAGCTAGTTGTTAATATATCATGGAACGCGAAAGTTTAAAAGTTAGTATAATTCTTTTAAAATAAAATAATAGTACATCTATACAAATAAATAAAATTGGAGTGTCTGTTTGTAATATTAAAATAACTGGTTTTTACTTAATGCATATGTATGTATACACGATACATATACCAAAAATGTAGTTAAAAAAATTTTTGTCTGTCTGTCTGTCTGTCTGTTTGTTCCGGGTAATCTCTGGAACGGCTGGACGGATTTTGACGGGACTTTCACTGGCAGGTAGCTGATGTCCCGGGGAGTAACTTAGGCTACTTTTTTTTAGACTAACTTTGTCCCACGGCGTTACTCGCGGTACAACAATAACCGCGGGTAACACCGCGGGGTTCAGCTAATTATGATATAAGTGCGATAAGTTGAAAATTACAACCGAGGCGATATTGCTGAGGCTGTAATTATCAAAGAGCACGTATGTCATACGACGTTTCATAACATATTTGCGAGGAAATAAATAAAAATAAATCTCGGACTTTCTTGATCGAATAAATCTTGAATTACTTGTTAAAGCAGTTATAATATATTTACAGATATTTGTTTCGGAGTTTGAGTGTTTTCTATGCATAATATGTATGTATTTACAAAAAAAGTTAGATGTATTTATATCAGTTGTCTAGAACCCATAACAAAAGCTCTGCTTAACTTGGGACTAGATGGCGTTGTGTGTTAGATGTCCGAAATATTTATTTATTTGTCATATTCTTTGATTTATCTTTTTTTTTTCATATTCTTGACTATTGTTATGGCCCCATGGTTATTGAACCCCTATAAACCATTTCTAAATGCACATCTAGGTACATGTTAAAGTTAAATTACACCCAGACAGAAAATGATCTTGCTCATCACTCTATTGTAAGAATATCACGTTTGTCAAAATGTTTTACTTACTTTGTTACTAAAAGGTTAACTTTATGATTTATTTTAATTTTTACCTAACCACGAACCATGGGCTCTTGCAGTAAATCGAGCGGTGTCTAACGGACTATGAACGCTCGGGTCACATAAAGATTCGTGTGCAAGGTAATAAACTAATAAACTTGACTTTTGGTTGAGAGTGAAACTTCTGTACGTTAGTACTGTTAGTTATTCGGTGCCATTACAACCGATGATTACTACGCTGCATTGAAGTGAACGTAAATCTAGAGAATCAAACGCTATTTAGTCTATAATCTATACTAATATATAAAGCTGAAGAGTTTGTTTGTTTGCTTAAAAGTGATATTCTCATGCACTAGGAGTGGAACACCAATGAAAAATATAACAATAACGGGGGGAAATGATACGGCTACGGGGTATTACGTATACGAATTGCGCGATTTAACTAGTGTGAAGATTAAGTTCTGGTTACTTACCTAATAATGGTGTTCTAATTAAAAGAGTACGCAAAATTTATATAACTTTATTCAAGATGATTTAGATAAAATAAATCATATCTCATCCACACAATCGTAACATTCGTACACATTTACATATTATGAGTTGAACCAGTAATAATCACGATGAGCGCTCTAGCGCTCTTTCTTTCATTCTTGTTATAAATGCAGCCCCTTTGTTCTTTCTGAAGTTTTCGTAAGGATCGTTTAGATTTACGCCGACACCTATACAAAATAAATATGCATGTTAATATTCACAGTTCGTCATTTACATTTTGAGAGGTGGACAACAAGACAAGTAAATTTTAAGATTTTTTTTTCATTTACAATTGTCATTACAATTACAAAAAATAATAAAAGCGATACGCCGTTTTGGATAAATATGCCGAGATTTCTATTTCTTATTTTACTGTTTCATGAAAATACAACACTATCTAAAGATGTAAAATATTATTTCTACGGCATATATAAATGTGCTGTAAAATTTTCTGATATTACGAAAAACCACCCACTCAGACCATTGTACATGATGTTTCTAGATGAGCAAAATTTTAAAAAGTAGGCTATGTTATGTTATGAAGTAATATTCATATTAGCGAATATAGTTAGCCTACGAGTATTTTCACAAGTTGAAAGAAAGAACCTTTATATTGATCCTGTCTGTCTCGAACAATTCCACCGCTGATTGGCTCAGCAATCCCCTGTCCAGACGCGCCTAGTCCTCCTGCTTGCCATCCCATCTTCTGCAATAACTGATGACCTTTGTTACTAGAATCCAAACCTGACGTTGACGCGCTAGGGTATGCTCCTCCCCTGTTTTAAATAAACAAAAAAATGATAAAATATGTATGTGTTTAAGTTCATCCAGGATTAGAAATTATGTTTTTATTTGTGACCAGTGTTAGCATTTTTACTTTTTTTTTTAAGTCAAAATGTTCTCAATTCGACTGTTTTTTTTTAAATGTTTGTTACCTCAGAACTTTCTACTTTATCTGAACGTATGATGATTCTTTTTTTCCTAAAGCTGGTGCCCCCCGTGTGCTCCCATTTCGATTTATTCCAGTTCTTGAAATCGTTTTTTTTTGTTATTTTTTTTTAAGATTTATTTTTGTCTATTTATAGCCTTTAAATATAGCTTGACCTGTACAGCTGTACCTGTACCTGACATTTAACAACCTAAGAGGTACATTTTAGGTGTGAATTTTTACATTTCTAATGTATATCATCATCATATCATGTATATGTACTTCATCTATAGACTCGTATATAAAAAATGAACGGCCGAAATGTATATACGCGCATAACTTCCGATCGGCTGCACCAAATTAATTAATTCTTTTTTTTTCGTTATTGTTGGGATAAGGTTTGTATACAAAAAAAAATTAAAAGATAACGAGAAAAGTAACTTTTTTGATCCGCGACTGTACACTGCCTGTGGGAAGCTGAGACAGATATGTAAATATGGTGGTACGCAGTTCGACGGGTTAGCTAGTTTGTGTTGAACTGGCACAGAAAGAATAAAAATATTTATGCAATAAAATAAAATTGCTTGTTCTATGTTACTTCGTCGGTTTCGTATTGTCTTGTCGCAGAGATCAAGCTATATTTTAAGGACTGTAATTTTATTCTGTTGTTTAGAAATCTATTGTCATCTGGAAATTGTATCAATGTTGCCAGCCACCATGTCTTGCTTTGGTAATGTTATAGCAGTTCTGATATTGAATAATATACAAATATGAATTTAACATTAGTATTTACTAACAAAAAGCTAGGTGGTGTAGGTGATCGAGAACGTTCGACGCGACGTGATCTCGGAGATTCCCGATGACGATCGCGCTCCCGTGATCTGCTTCGCGACCGTGATCTTGACTTGGATCTGGACCGACGACGACCTAAAACATGAACAATTGATGCATGTAATTATTTATATCTAGTCTCTTCTTAAGATTATGGGCCACCACACCAGACTAACCTGACTGGTCCATTAAAAAAAAATTGTATTCTATCACAGCACATAGCGTATAAAATGGTGCAATAGGGAATATGCATAAAAAATGTTTCAAATATTTTTTCTAGATTCTTTATTGTCTTTCTATTTTGTCTAAAAGGTGTTTCTTTTATTTAGTGATTATTTAAACCCTGAAAATATTAAATAAAAAGTGAAAATTAAGGGAGGGAATTTCAAACCTACATCCTATCCTATTTATTGGTCGAAAAGATATGTTCGATGCCACATTTCTTTTCGACCAATAAATAGGATGCGTTACATTATATTACATTATCGAAATTATCGGCGCCTAAATTCCAACTGTGATGGTAGTGTTTGCGAGAAAAAATAGCTTCTTCATGATTTTTATAACAATTAAAACTGTAAATAAGTATAAAATAACTGAAACACTCAATAGTAAACAAACACGAAATGACAATGACGTCATTGGATTTGTCCAATAACGCGCGCAAAATGGAGGCGTTTGAATAGCTCAAATTTAGATAGAGTTTTAAATTTCATATTGAAAATTAGTTTGCCTATTTTCAAGCCTATTTATATTGTTTTCTATGTTATAAAGATGTAAATGATCAGATTACCAAATAGAAAAAAACATGAATATTCCCTATTGTGGTTGTACCACAACAAACAATTTATCAAAATTTGAAGTTTATATCTATACAAATAAATAAAATTACAGTCTCTTTGTAATATTAAAATAACCTTTTTTTATACTAAATGCATATGCATATATACACGGTATATATAAATTTAATTAAAATAGTTGAATAAGTACAAGTGAGTTTGATTCTAAAATGTACATACACATTAGTTTAAAAAAAACCGCAATATGTGGGTAGAAAAATTAACTAAATATATTTACTCTCTCGAGTGTCCCTTTCTCGTTCTCTTCTCCATGATGTCGATGACGACGTTGACTTCCGACGTGGTGATAACGATTTGGATCTTGATCTCGTTGGTGAAGTTTTCTCTGGTGTTTTACTTTTCGATCTGAGGTAATAAATAACATGTTAACAAAAAAACGCTATAAAATTCTCGGTGCCTACGTCGTTTTGGTCGCGAGAATAATATCAAAATTATCGTACCTCGGGCTAAATATAAATAACTCTGAGTTTTAAAATCTGTGAATTAGGTTATTCTAAAGGCACATGTCTAGCGTGGTTTAGGTGATACAATATTTTATGTACGAGTGTTAATTTTCTCTGAGGGCAATCAAGTTTCTACCATAGAGATGTCAACACAATATAATTTGCTAATATTGAAAAAATGTGGCACAATAGAGAAATTAACATACAAGTTTACGTTGTTTTGTTAAAAAATCAATACCTGTATCTTCTGCCTGGTGGAGTGGGTTGTTTCTGTAAATCTTTCGGTATAGGACTAGGGGATTTGGATTTTTCTCTGAACCCTTGTGAAATAGCTTCTTCCTTCATTTTTCTTGCCGAGTTTTTGGCTTTATAGTATTCATAGAGACCTAATTTTTCCCAGCCCTCACTGCAATACAAATAACAAGTTTGACTGATAGATTCATCATTATTGGTTGAAGTTGTTGATACCTATTAAACCTCATACTATAAGAAAAGTGCATAAGAAGTATTGCCAATATTTACTTCTAAAGTAATAATAAGATAAATAGATACTATTGTGTTCACGTATGCTTATACTAACTTGTCTCTAGGTCGTTCATGGTTTGGCGAGGCGTAGAACGCGTCAACAGCCGCTAATAATCTCTCATTTGGAGGAGCAGGTGGAGGCAAGCGAATCTTTGCCGGGTCCAACGGTCTATACCTGTCTTCTTCCAACTAAAAAAATAATGACTTAATAAAATAGAATTAAACATTAATAAGTAACTTCAGGATGCGAGTTATCCTAATTTTGTACAATGACAGAATTATATAATTTAAAAACACAAAAAAGTATGCCTGTCTCCTTACCATTATAAGAGGTACCATTAATCCAGCCGGTAATTCAAAATATGGTACAGACGGCATCAATTCTTCATTATTTATTTCTGGGATGACAGGGAAGCCAGGCGGTGGCTTACTCAGATCTGGAAGACCATTCTGGAATGCTAACAGTGCTGATTCATTTGGCTGAAACCCAGGTGGGGGTTGGGAAAAATTTATATTTGGCAAATTTAATAAATTGGGCTCCTCAATAACTTCATTCTTCTTTTTACTTGTAATCTGATCAAAAGTTTGACTGTCATAACTATTCTCATTGCCACTCATACTATTATTTGATGCATAATTGTCACCATTATCGCTGCCATATTGTTGGTTATTTGAATAATTTTGATCATAACTACCCATTTGTGGAAAACTCTGATCATTAAAACTATTATTTGAAAAACTACTTTGCATATTGTTTTGTTGCATGTTGTCTTTATTCTGATCGTGACTATTTTGCATTTCTATTGCATGTTTTTGCATTTCTAATTGCTGTATCTGTTGCATTGTGTGTGCTACAAAAGCTTGATGTTGGGTTTGGTAACTGGAAAAATATACATTTTATGTTAGTGATTATAATTCACAATCTAAAATTTATATAAACATAAACTTACTTTTCAAACGTAGATTTAGTTTGTTGTGTTAAATGTGCAATAGCATTTGAGTGCTGTGCGATCAGATTGTTCTGGTACTCTTGGTATGAGCTGGTCGGACTCTTCATTTTCTCTATAACTGCAGTCTCGAAATAGTTAGACTTGGATTCCCAAAGGCGCAGCAATTTGTTAAGTTTAGCCTCCTGTTCTTCCGTAACGGCTGAAACAGCAATATGATTAAAGAGTTGTCATATGAGCTTGGGTGACACTAAGCAAGTTACCTGACTGGCACAAACCACAGGTTATGATCACTAAAAATGCTTCAAATTGAAGATGAGAATGCAGAATCGAAAAGAGAGACCTACATCTTGAGGGCATTATTATAAATATGTTACCTATACTGGTATTGCAAAACATTGGAACCACCACATTTTCCAAATTTTTCTTGAGATCTTCTGCGTTTTTGCGTGCACTGTAATTAGGAATAATAGCATCATAGACACCGAATTGATAACGACATGAAGTAAAACGAGGCAAAACAATAGTTTAATAAGAGGGTAACAGAAACATTCATTATTTTGTACACATAATTAAAATAAATTTATATAGCATTTTGGTTTTAATACAGTTTAGAAATGAAATAACTGCTAGTTAAGAACATTAAATTAAAAACTATAAGTAAAAAATGTAATTGGAAAAAATTGTCCCATATTACAATGCGCAATATTTACGCTAAGAAACCAACAAGAAAAATTGAATGATAAAGAGAAGGTTAGTAGAAATAGTGTTATATTACCCTGACAATGAATTAAATGCACTTAGGACTATGGTAAGCCGTCGTGGGTACTAACCAATGGTGTAGTACATCATTCACAAGGTAAATGATGTGAAGTTTCTGTGTGAAAGCGGCGCCCGGCTGGGTCACTTTCCGGAGCAGATGTTGAGATATAACTTTTCCCGCGTCATGTGATGTTGCGTGTTGTAAAATCCAGCCTTTGCCTGAGAGAAAATTAATAGTAAAAATAATAGTCTTATGTTTTCACTATGTTGCGAATTCATTGCATACATTTTATACAAGTAGCAACTTACATCCAATAAGTTTTTATATAATTTTAATCAAAGGACAATGGCAGGTTTTTTATGGGACTTTTGTATACCTTACATATCTCATGGTAAGGATTGTTTTTGTATTTATTTGGCTGGACATACGACAGACCCTAACATTTGATATTCCCAGATTTTTAGAACTTTGCATTAAAGTTATTTAAGTTTTAGGTTACAATGAAATACATGGATCACAAATGGGTTTTCAAAGTTGTCAATTTATGAAATCATAATCGATCGATTATGTTTCTCGATCCATCAATAAAATGTTGTTCATTTACTGAATACATCAGTGTTATCTCATCTATCTCATCATCAGCCTACCGCAGTCTACTGCTGCCCATAGGCTTCTCTAATTGTATGCCATTCCATTTCCAACTATTCTGGTATTGCAAAACATTGGAACTACCACATTTTCCAAATTTTCTTGCGATCTTCTGCGTGCACAGCAATTAGGAATAATAGCGTCATAAGACACCGAATTGATAATAATAATAATGATATACATCATTCATAAATATATATATATATACACAGCGCCATCTAGTTTTCAAACTAAGTAGACTTTAAGCATGGTATGAAAATGCATGCCTAATGCATGCGTTTTGTTCATGCAGTTGTAACAAATATTTGAGCAAAATTAAAATTTTTTTTAGCATTATTCTAAAAATATAAATAACTAGCCGACCCACGCAACCTCGTTTTCGTCTCCTATTGCCCGTAGCGTGATAATTTTCCCCCGTTTTTGAAACATTTTTCATTGTTGCTCCTCTCCTATTGGTCTTAGCTTGATAATAAATAGCCTATAGCCTTCCTCGATAAATGGGTTATCTAACACTGAAAGAATTTTTAAAATCGGACCAGTAGTTCCTGAGATTAGCGTGTTCAAACATACAAACAAACTCTTCAGCTTTATATTTTAGTATAGATTAGGATTTACTTAAATGGTGTAAAATCTGATCACCATTCATTAAATATTGCTAGCCGTACAGGATCTGCCATTTGACTTTATTGAATTGATTACTCATGTTGATTAATAACATCCTATGTTAAGATTATAAAATTATACCTTTCCATAGACACTGTGTGACAAAATGGTTATAATAGTTATTTAGCCAGGGTGACTATTTCTTACTTGGCATCCTATAAGAGAAAGTGCAAAAAGCATGATAACTAAACATCACAAGACTTATTTTATATTCACACATACACGCATACAATTATGAACATGTACCTGAACATTCACACACACACACACACACACACATACACACACGAGGGCGTGCTCACACACACACACACACACACTCTTGATTTATTTTTGCTTTAAGTTACTGTTCCTTCTTTATAAGTGTTATTGAATTAATATTGTCAAACACCATGTAACTCGAAATCTGAAGGCTCAACTTTATAGTGGGAATGGCGTCGGTGTCTGTGAGACAGTTTCTTACTAGCTCAGACACCGTCGTTTCACTCAATTTCTATTTGTGTCTTATCAATTATTGTTACCTACCTATAGTTTGTAAGCTGCACCATGTATTTGAGTCAATAAATAAATGTTATTATTATTACTTTTTTGTTCTTTTTTTTAATCAATATTTCACAATCTTTACCAGAAGATATGCTATCTTTTGTGCAAGTGTCAATGATTGGCTGCAATATGGTGTCCAGTTCACTGAGGCTGATATTGTTCTCTTCCGCCATCATCTGGATAGTCTCCACCTGAGCCTTGCTGACCAACTCGTTGACCTTGGCTTGCTGCTGTTGTATCAACACCTAAAAAGTTTCGTAACATTCAATATGTGCATTGTATAAAGATATAGTTAAACAGAAAATTTTATATAATTAGAAAATAGTAACAAAATGTCAAAATATGTCAACCATATATGTACATAGTTGTTGCCTTCCTAATGAAATAGCCTGTAAATAAATGCAAAAGTTTATAGAACATTTGAAAAGAGTTAACAATAATAAAAATTAATTATGCAAAATTAAAATAAGTAAGGAATATACATAGTAAATGCCGAGTGTTTTTATGTTGAAAGAAAATTATCAATTTATAATACTACACATTTTATAATTAAAATAATTACCAACAGATATAAATTAACAAAATTAAACTGTAAATGTAAAAAAATATGTAAGTTTCGGATACATAGCTTAACTGCATTTTTTTTGCATTTCTTTGTTAGTATAAAAAGACATTTCTTTCCCAAACAATATGTTGAGAGGATTTATAGCCCTGGTAACACCAAATGTTTGTATGATATGCAAATCTTTGTTTTAGACTTTGCCTGTTTTCACGTATGCATTTAGATTTCCCAAAATGTCTAATGAATAAACAAGTTTCTTATTTGTTCTTTAGAAATTTACACTCTGCTAGACATCAGCATGAAGAGTTTGTTTGTTTGAACACGCTAATTTCAGGAACTACTGGTCCGATTTCAAAAATTATTTCAGCCCATTAGATAGCCCATTTATCGAGGAAGGCTATATATCATCACGCTAAGACGTACAGGAGCGGAGCAACAATAAAGAATGTTACAAAAACGGAGGAAAATTATCACATTACGGGCTATAGGAGACGCAAACGAGGTTGCATGAGTCGTCTAGTTTAACTATAAGATATTATTAATTTAACACATTCAATTTTGATGCAACATATTGTTTCCCTTACAATTGTTTTCCTATATAACTAGTGGAGTTAAAAATTAGATGATGAGGATGTTCTTAAAAATACTGTAATTATTATTAACAATATTTTTAAGTCTAACATAATGTACCTGAGCTTGTTATTGGACATACCTAGCTATTTGTTTTTGACAATAGGTGATCCTTCCGAACATCATGTAACAGTTTTTCAAAATTAGTCATCATACTTATTGGGTAAATGATTTTATATTTGTATTAAATATTAGAAAAACTTGACCTCTAGAAATATTGTTTTTTCCAATAACTGAGTATCTTTTTGGTAATTATTTATAAAAATACCTTTTCTTACTATTATTGGAAAGAAAACAAAAACTGTAAGCATTAAGTCTGGTTATAGGGACTATGAAATATTCTATGATTTGAGGGACAACACCATTTAAATGACTTTTATTTTTTAAATTGAATGCAATAAAACAATATTTAGATGTTTAGTGAATGATTTCTTCAAATATATAACTAGCAACAGCAATTGTATCCCATAAATGAGTACAGATTTTATTAACAACAGGAAAAGAAAAAATTGAGATATTAAATTTGAAGCTTATAATTTTTTTGTATTTTCATCAACAAATTCCTAACTTTTACAAGGAAGAGATCAGATTAACTGAGCTGGTACTCTAGAGATTGTTAGTCTGATTAAACAGAATGCATCAAATTAGATTTAGTATTTTATAGTTACATTTCATCTACAGAGATTTCTTTTGCTTGTATACTTTTCTGCGTTGTGTATGTCTTATGTAAAAATGCAATGCAAGTTTTTTTTTTAATAATTTAAGTAATCATAATGTAAATTTTTGTATTAGTATTGAATTACCAGTTTAAATTATTATCTTATTAATCTTGACAGATATATTGTAACAAATTAAACAACTAACCGTGTGTTGAGCATTAAGATTATTTTCAGATTGTGTTATCTGCTCTTTGAGCATGTTGATCTGTGCAGTGATGTTGTCCAGGTCATGATGGGAGTGCTGCGTAGAGCCGGGCGGGGCCGAGTTAGCTGCTAACCACTGCTGGAGCACGGGTGCCACTGCCATCGAAGCCGCTAGGCCCAGCTGTGCTGGCGTCGCGCTGGCCTGTTGGGGCATTACATATTGCCTGTTCTGTGCCATATAAGCCCCAGCGGGCGCGGGTGCCGCCTGGCCACCGGCCGATTGCTTTAGAACTATAAACAGCGGAGGTTCACTTAAATTCGGTTAAAACTAAAAGCAATCAGCGAGCATTGTAACATTCAAATTTCTTCCATTGTCACTTGATTATGCTTACTTGCTTGCTCCGTTGTCACTTTGTACTGGTAATAGTTGAAGTATTCTCCGCCATATAGGAAGCTAAATTTCGGGTTATTTTTTTGTTTATTCTTGGTCATTTTCTCGAATTCAGGTCCATTTCTAGCGACAAACTGGGCGAGTTTGTCAATTATGTTGCGAAGATCTTGATCTGAAAAGGTACTTTGTTTTAGTACAGCAGTAATGATACTATAAAAAATATACATAATGTAACTAATATTACAAATATTCGTTTTCAAACACGAATACATACCTTGAGGTGGCTGCGGCAGCTCCATTTTATATATTTATAAGGTTATGTTTTCAGAATTTTATATCTTAGATTCTATTTAAACTTTCAAGTATTTTTTTTTAAAAAACATGACTAACACTGTTTTTTCTACAAATAATAGCGTTGTTTAATTCACGTAACACTTTATTTGAAATTATAACTTTTTCTTACGAATAACATCAACGACGATACTTTTTCTCGGCCATTTGTAATTTGAGGGGAAGGAGGAGAAGGAAGACGGGCGGGGGCAATAACTGAATCAATTAGGAATGGTGGAAAGAGGAAGTCTAAAAAACTATATGAATGAAAATCTCTGTAATTTAAACGCTTATATCACGTTGTTTATTTCGTAAACAAAAGATATCATCTTCATTACTGTACTCAGTGTGACTACTGACTTGGACACTGAAAAGTGAAAACCGGTAGTCGATTTTAATTTTCATTTTTAGGGACATCCTTATTAGATACTAGCTGTTATTGGTAGCACTGAGTTTCTTCGGTATTGATTTTTAAAAATAACTAGCTACTGGAAAGCTGTCACTAGTTTCGAGTTCAAAAACGCAACGAGGATCCCCCGACCAGGTAAGGTGATCATGCCTGGCGTGGATCCTCGAACAGTAGTATTTTGTACTTTTTGTCTCATTCGTAAATTAGCCCTGAGGTTGGCGCATTATTCTATAGGGCTTGTTAAGCCGAGTCTTCACTAAACAAAAGTTTTTTTCGGCGGTAAATATCAAAATAATACGCTTATTGCAGTTATTTATTGGCTCTGTGGAGACAATCGGTTCGAATGTTTTTTAAATTGTTGGCGACTCGGTGTCAAGGGACAGTGGAAGCAAAAGTTGACGATTTTCTGAAGAGTTGCAAACAGTTGGACACACTGAAATTGCCAACAATTTTGGTGGATACGCGCCTTACAACTGATCGGCTGTGGGAAAGAATGCGGATGGGGTATTCCGTTACCTTTCTGGAGATGATTGCATGTGCTGCCATTATTACACCCATGCACTCTGCCTGGAAGACTGTGTTGTGGGCACCTAATGGTGTCGATATGAACGATATGTGTATGTTTAGGTACTCAGAGAATAATTCCGAGCTAGTGTCTGACCTTGTTTTGGATCCGTCCGTAAAAATTCTCAACTCTCTTGGGTTAGTCCTTCTTGGGGGCCCTCGATCAGTTGTATCTTGTACTTACTGAGCTTGTAACTTAATTTTGGTTGTGAGTGTTGTTATTGGTTGTGAATGTGCTGATTCTGTCGATTTACCTAGGCTGTAGGCATGTTGGTTCGGATGTAATGGTGTTTGTGTCAGCGCAGTCGCCCTTAGGTGCCTGTCGCATAGCTTTTCTAGAGTCTTTAGGAGGAAACAGGTTAGGCTTATCGGTCTGAAGGATTTAGGATCCGAGTAGTCAGTTTGGTTTTGGTATGAAGATTACTTTGACGTCTCTTCACTGTCTTGACACATGTCTTTGTGCCGGACAGGCTCCCAGGACGAAGGTCAGCCTTTGTTTAAGTGCCTTCCCTTCCCATTTAAACAGGGCTGGGAAGATCCCGTCCGGGCCTGAAGATTTGAATGAGTCAAAGCTGTAGATTGCCCATTGTGTTTTGTATGGGTCGATTACTTTGTGGGCCAGTTGCCATTTGTTTCTTCATCTGGCCATCCGCCTGGACTGATTATCTCACAGCCCTGGAAGTTCGTTTCTACCAGAACACATTCTGCCTCTTCCGCTGAGTTGGTGACGGAGTTAACTGGTTTTCATAAGGACTCCAGTGATATGGCTGAGTTATTGAAGAGCACTCTCCTTACCCTGTTGGCCTGTGTAGTGGTCTCAATGTTTGTACAGAAAGAAGTTCCGCCATGAGTTGGTACGTTCGTGTATCTGAGTCGTTTTTTGTACCTGGACTTGGTGGCCCTGTATTCATTCCAGTCCTGATCTGTACCGGTGTTCATCACTTTGTTAAGTTGCCTCCTCATCCCGTGCAGCTCTCTTTATTTGTTCGGCCTGCTGGTTGGACGGATAGGGGGCATATCCGATAGTAGCAGTCCATCATAGTGTATGTAAGGAACTTTACCTGTTTTTAATTTCTACAGTACCTATGACCCTAGTTGGGTTGCTTCCTTGATGCAGAGCCTGGCCGATCTGCAGAGAGTATTGGGTGCGATCGGATTCCGCCTAGGTGGTACCGTGAGTTTGCTTACCTGAAAGTCGAAACGTATCCATTTGTGGTCCGAGCATGATAGATCGTTAGACACGTACCAGTTTGAGATGTGTTTCGCTACTTCTTCAGTTGCCAAGGTCAAGTCAATTACTTCGTCTGTTGACGAACGTTGGTACAGAGCCTGTATTTACTATGTTCCAAGTATTCCCAAACTTAAGTCATTATGAGAATAAACTAAAATACATAATCCACTTAACAACGTGTCCTGAAATTTGTAAGTATATGCTATAAGTAGCAGTAAGCAAGTATATACAATTTTAGAGATACTGTTAGACGTTCTGAAAAATATTCTCTTTTTTAGTTGAGAGTACCAATAGCATACATATTTTAAGGTAAACATCTAAGTTAAGTAAATATGTACTCGCAAATAAATTGGAAACATACAAACGTCACAAATAGTGTGACAACAACAAAAAAGTAATAGAATCCATTAATAATACTAGAAAATATTTATACGACCAAACGAAAAATTTAAATTAAATTACGTTAGTGTTACACTCTGGGATTGGGCTTAGAAACGTTGTAGCATGTATATTTTCAAATATCAAGGTTTGAATCCGAAAAGCTCAAACTAGCTGATTCATTTATGCATATCATTTACAGATCTACTCACCCGAATAATAAATGAGTTTTTAATATGTAACGTAGCGTAACGTTGATGCGTAAATTATGCGGTACTTTGATGTAAATTTTCTGGAGAAGATTCGAGCCATCTATTTCTCCGTTAATGATTTTTAGTAAGGTTACAATATCAGAAACAGTATGCAAGCTGGATATATCCAGCTGTGGACTGCAACGGGATAAACTATAATTTGCGCCCCATTAAAATATTTACCAAATATACAAATAAATTTCAGTGGAAACCGTGGTGGGTACTGTGTTTGAGAGACATAACACCCTTTCCTCCACAGCGGGGATTGTGCATCATCGCGTATTTGGCTATCTACTCATTGCGAGCGTCCATAGTCATGGACAGACATGTATGTGTAAAAGCATACCATGTCTGCAAACATCCTACGATTTAAGCATACGTATAGACGTAACCAAGCACTTACTATGCGTAGTGTATATAGCCTAATATGACGTGCGTAGGACATACATCATATTGGCATATATAGCTGACAAAATTAACCACTTATTTAAGTTTTCCAGCGCAAGCTGTACAAGCTTACAATGGTAGGGATGCATCCCGTACATGTAAACTGTTAGGGTGGATTTAGCGCCATCAGTCGGTTAAATGCAATAGGCTGGTGACGGGCAACGGCGTCACCGGTGCAACAAGCTACGCTCTGCGATCACCAACCAACCTAGTCTACCCGGGGTGGTGTGATTATGAGCAAAAACATCCTTGCTTAAATAACAAAAAAACCATGGCCCCCCAGCTTCTAGCATAGCAACAGACTGACGTTGGCGACGTATAATGGCCTCACATTACGGCACAACGACAAAGTGGGTGTATAAAAATTGCAGTGAATGGGTAATATGGGTGTAATGCTAAGTCCAGGGGGATCTCCTGGATTTTGACGCAGGACCATAGGGACACATCTTCCTCGAACGAGAAGGACTGTTCCTGATGAACTCTTTCTTCAAAAAAAGTGTGTCGTCACGGGACGATGTAAAACATCGAAATTGTTTTATATCTATACATCTATACAAATAAATAAAATTGGAGTGTCTGTTTGTAATATTAAAATAACCGCTTTTTACTTAATGCATATGTATGTATACACGATACATATACCAAAAATGTAGTTGAAAAAATTTTTGTCTGTCTGTCTGTCTGTTTGTTCCGGGTAATCTCTGGAATGGCTGGACGGATTTTGACGGGACTTTCACTGGCAGGTAGCTGATGACCCGGGGAGTAACTTAGGCTACTTTTTTTAGACCTTTTTTGTCCCGCGGTGTTACTCGCGGTACAACAATAACCGCGGGCAACACCGCGGGGTTCAGCTAGTAAGTTATATAATTTAAAAAAAGGGTCCATTTTGTTTTCACTTTTTTTCATAAAATAAAATGACTGTTTATTACATTAATATTAATTTTATTAAATACGAAAATTCAAAATTTTTGAATTTATTTGGAATCGTGAATTCGAATAACTCAATTATTTTCATCAGTGACTTTAGTAAGGCGAAGCAGCAAGCGTCGCCACGCCACAAATCAGGTTTACCCGTCGCCTTTAGATGTTGCACATCAAAAACGGCTTCAAAGGAAGTCGATGTAATGCCCTTATGGTTATCTGGAAAACCACGGCGAAGACTTTGAACCACCGGAGAAAGGTGGGTATTGGAGCGGATACGGCACCATGGACCACATCCACACAGTGCAGCAAAAGCACCTGTGCCTAGCATTCGTGGACTATAAGAAGGCCTTTGACTGGATCGAGATCTAGTCTTTTCTGGAGGCCTTGCAGAGTTGCCAAGTAAAGTCCATATACATCCAAGTGCCAAGATGTCTCTACAAAGTCCATCCAAGAACAGAATCAGCAAACGATGCCCATACCATTGGACCGAGGAGTAAGACAAGGGGGTTTGGTCTCCTTTAAATTATTTCCAAACACAATGGAATGGACTTGTTCACGACGCTGCACTGGAACAGTCGTGACATCAACATCATTGGCGAATACATTTCTCACTTGCGATTTGCAGACCACTAATCATCATAGAAGAGACGCTGCAGGACCTACATCAGATGCTTAACGACCTGGCTGATTCTTCTGAACGCATCTGCTTACGAATGATCTTGGACAAAACCAAGATCATGATCAATGAACATCTACTACCGGTAGCGGTCACGATACATAGTGGACTGTGGTGAACTTAAAATTCACTTAGGTTGTGCAGCGTTTGGAAAGCTACGTCATGACTTCTGACCGTTGTTCCCACAGCGCCTTGCGACGAAAGTCTTCAATTAGTGTATCCTTCCCGTCATGACATACGAACAGAAACATGGACCCTTACGGCCCAGCTAATTTACAAGTTCAAATTCACCCAGCTCGCTATGCCAGCGTTTCTCTAAGGCATCGTTTCATTCGTATCAGGAACGTGGTGAACCGGCAGAGAACCAAGGTCATTACAGGATTAGCAAGTTGAAGTGGCAGTGGGGGGGCCATTTTAGTCGCAGAACTGATAACCGTGGGGGTAAACACGTTCTTGTCTGGAGACCGCGTCTAGGCTAACATAGTGTAGGACGCCCTTAGGTCAGGGGATAAAAGGAGTTGCATAAAATGGCTGGCAGCAGCTGGATTCGAGCAACCGAAGATCGAACTAAGTGGTGTGCTGTTGGAGAGGTCTATGTCCAGCAGTGAATTGCGATATGCTGATGAAGATCACTATTACACCTCCTGTGTAGCGTATACCTCGCAGACTATGCCATTAATATCAATGCTTTGAGAGGCATGCCTCGCAATGTCTGTATCCATCTTTTTTACGGTATGGTAGGTAAAATAAGGTACGATACTGTGCTTCAGTTAATATCTTTATCTTATGTTAAACAGAAGCGAGTCTTGTAACCCAAAAAATGTGGTAACAAAACAAAATTACTAATTAACTTGAAACTCTAACATAGCCAGTTTTCGTAACTAGTTAGTCTAGTTACAGAAAAAGACTCTCGTCCCTAGTATTGATCGCTACATCCGTGAACTGTTTCAACCAAATAAATTCAATGCAGTCATTCGTTGTTAGGTGACGGCTTGGCCCTCTGATGTCAAACTAGTCGACGTGAATCATTTGTCAAAAATCATTGAAGAACTCAAAATAGACTTTAGAAATAAAGGGATAAATACAAAAATGTCTTCAATGGTAAGTAAAATTTATTATCATAGTCAGTGGCTATTAATTATTGATTTTTCATTGATATAAATTGCGAAATCGTAGTAATCATCTCATTACTGATGGTAACAAAATTCATATTATTTCTAATGAACTTAGTTATTTAGATAAAAACGCCCACTTATATGTTTAAATTTTAGTTTTTCATTGCACTCTTTGTATTTCATAAAATTAAAATTCATATACATAAATTAGATTTTAACTCATAAAAAAAAATTTTTGAAAATGAGACTTAGTAAGGACTCTAGCAGTATAGTTCTAGTATATTCGAACTAAACAGATGTTCAACCTTTTGTGTTCAGATTTACAGTTTCCATTTAATGACATAAACAGATAACTATCTAGTGTGTTATATTAGTAAATTTTATACCTTGTATTTGCAGCGAATGAAGGCAGCCAAATGTCCTTCGGACGAACTGGCTATAACCAACTGTGCTCTGGTTAATCCAGATGACTTCAACAGCGACGTAAAGTAAGATATTCATATTTTATTTCATAAATTCTCTTCATTTACATTAAAATATAATCATTAATTAATCTAATAAAATTATATTACATCTCTACTCGTAAATATAGTAAAAGTATCCCTTTCCCTGGGTCACAACATCACACATGAATGGCTGGATCAATTTTGCTGCTTCTTTTATTATTGGATTACCTATTTATAGGATATAGGCTATAAAACATTGAGGTAACACAAATAGGACCTATTACCCTTAGTGTCAGCTAATATCTCATAATTATGGAATGTATGTTACATATTAAATTCTTACACTAATACATTTGTTTATAAATAATATAGCTAGGTATAAATGTATAATGATATCAGTTAGAAATAAGATTCTATGGTTTAATATCAATTTATTATTATAATAATATCTCATGTTTTAATGTTCATTATTTTAAAATCTGTACATATATGCAGGAAAACAAATTTATATAAATAAATAAGTTAATATTTCGGACATCTATCACACAACGCCATCTAGTCCCAAGCTAAGCAGAGCTTGTGTTATGGGTACTAGACAACTGATACAAATACATATATACTTTTTTTTTTTGTAAAAACATACATATTATACATAGAAAACACCCAAACTCCGAAACAAATATTTGTTGATCATACAAACATTTGGTCCGACCCGGGAATCGAACCTGAGACCTCACGATCAGCAGTCGCACACGCCAACCGCGAGACCAACGAGGCAGTCAAATATATAAAAACTATTTTTGAAAATGTTATTCATAATCGTTATGAATGTTTTAGGCATATTGAAGTGACTACAGGGCCATCACAGCATTTTGTCTTCAGTATCAGATTCTACAGTGGTGTTGATCGTGGAACTGTAGGCTTTTCTGCTCCTCAAAGAAAATGGGCCACTCTATCAATCGGCCAGGTATATATAATTTTTAAACTTTCGCGACTATACTTATTATTCAACTGTAAATCGGGACTTAATCGCGATAATATCTACAAGGTACAATTCCTTTTTTGGTTCCTGTGGGTCTACTGATCGGTGCAATTCCATCAAAACGTCTGGCAATCAAAAAAGGCATTGTACCTTGTAGATATTAGCACGATTAAGTGCTAATTTACAGTTGAATAACAGGTACATATATTTACTACTTAGCTATTTGTAAACAAATATCTGGATGTCTCTCATGGACACCTAGAATGTTGTGTTTTAGAGTAAATGGATTTGTCTTCAAAAAGCAGGATGTTTTCAACTTGATTGGTATTTTTTTTTGCCTTATTATCATTGTGCTGAAATAATGTATTTTAATTGAAAAGGAAAAAATCCAAAATTCATATATTGTTTATTAGTTGTTATCAAGTTTAATAATTGCATCATTTGTCATATAATATTTTACTAACATACTCTGATTAATCATAAGATTATAAAACCCCAATAAAAAAAAACAGTAACATTCAAACTTGGAAATTCTCATTGATATGTAATAATAAATCGCTTTTTTGTACACCAGAAATCTAAGTACATAACTTAAAACTAGGTCATTACAACTGGCGGCCTTATTACTCAGCGGCAATCTCTTCCAGGCTACTTTGTAATAATGATGAAATATTTTTTATGTTTCCTGTAGACAATTGATGTTAAAAACTTCAAGCCCCAAAGTGCTGAATGCCTATGCAGTGTGACCTTGGAGGCTGATTTCATGCTGAAGAAAACGTAAGTGCGACCTTGACCTTGAGGCTGATGTCATATGCTGTAATCATGTAGTGCAGTAAGTTTTCAATGGCTTACTCATTGAAGATAAGAGCCATGGATTTTTATCCTAAACTAGCTGAACAAACTGAGTCAAACTTTAAAACAAGGGGCTTTAGAAGACAAAAACAAAATTGTATACAAATTATGGATATCTTTAATAATTTCTTGAAAATGGTTCAATATGATATCAGTATCTAATGGACCTGGATCCTTGAGCACAGAATATTATTAGAAATGCGATGTGGCTGGTGCACACGTAGCATAGTTATTTACCTTATACCAAACTAATAGCAAAAAATATTAATTCTACCTTTCTAACAAGAAAAAGTTAAAGACCTTTATGCCACCTGGGCCATTGCAACAAATCTATTGACCCATTTATTAAAATCGGTTCAGTAGGTAGGTATTTTTTGCTAAGTGAAACATATAAACATAAATAGACTGTCAAAAGTGCTCTTCCTTTTGGCTGCATAGTAGTTGAATAAATACTGCACTCTAATCTAATATTACTCTTTGTTCTAGGACATCTACAGAGCCCTACGACTCAGAACAAATGGCTCGAGACTTCCTAATCCAGTTCTCCAATCAGATCTTTACGGTCGGGCAACAGTTAGCTTTCTCATTCCAGGAAAAGAAAGTCTTGTCATTGATAGTCAAAAACCTAGAAGGTGAAGCACTTTTTTTGTTTTCTAAATTTAACATTATTTTTTCCGTACCAACCTGTAACCTGTAAGTGATATAGCAAAAATATCAGGTAAAAATGCATAAAATTCCTAATGCCTTCTTTCACAGTTACGTTTTTTCCATTATGTTAAACCGTATCTATTACTAGTAGTTAGTATTTTCTGTTAACCCATAAAGACTCAGAAAAAATTAAAGAAGAGTTCATTCGCCATTTATATCTGAAACTGATAACACCATGTACTTGCGTTTTTAATAGTTTAATTTCGCAGATTTTGTATGAAGCTAAAAATTTGTTTCAGCCGTCGATGTTCAAGCGTTAGCAGCTGGTGCTAATGCTGTCCCACGCCGAGTCCGATTAGGACGCTTACTCCCTGATGCCTGCATTCAGTTCGATAAAGCTGAAAACTCATCATTGAACTTGATTGGAAAAGCTAAAGGGTATGTCAAGATGATGCATTAATATGAACATTAATAATATAGTTAAACAATTGCAGTGTTAATATTCAACTTCTATTATTGGACAGAAAGCAACCACGGCAGTCAATCATCAACCCTGACTGGGATTTTGGCAAAATGGGCATCGGTGGTCTGGATAAAGAGTTCAATGCTATCTTCCGACGAGCGTTCGCTTCTCGTGTATTTCCACCAGAAGTTGTGGAGCAATTAGGTAAAGTTATTGTATTTTGATTTCAATTTTGTTATATTTCAATGTAACAGTTTCTATAGGTTCTTCAGTATGGATGAAAAAACACCCATACAAATAAAAAATGACACGATATAGTGTCCTCCTGTTATATATTATCAGTATCACTCTCACCAACAACTCTGAATATTTTCTAAACGCAATCTTACTACTTAAGAGCATCAAGTGTTATTTTACGACTACCAAAAGTGAAGTCGTATTTGTTATGTACTAATCGTAAGTAAAGTCGTCAGTTATTGGTTTTAACGCTACTAAATGTTTGTTTAGGTTGCAAACACGTCAAGGGCATTCTACTCTTCGGCCCACCTGGTACCGGTAAGACTCTGATGGCGCGTCAAATCGGAAAGATGTTAAACGCTCGCGAACCCAAAATTGTAAACGGTCCTCAAATCTTGGACAAATATGTTGGTGAGAGCGAGGCCAATATTCGACGACTCTTTGCTGATGCTGAGGAAGAAGAGAAGAAGGTATGTGTTTCAGATATATCATCTATATCTTTATTGAAGCTTAAAGCTAATAAATACAAATAAACAATATTACTGCTATGTTATTGTTTTGAGTTCGCCATGCTTTACCTGTTTAACATGTATGTAACAGGAAAATGAAAAAAATGGTGTTGTGCTTTTTGATATTAACTTGCATATTTTTTGCAGGCTGGACCAAACAGTGGTCTTCACATTATCATATTTGACGAAATCGATGCCATTTGCAAAGCGAGAGGCTCAGTTGGTGGGAATACTGGCGTCCACGACACTGTGGTCAACCAGCTTCTCTCAAAGATTGACGGTGAGTAGCTACTCTCCAAAACTCCAAACATCCTCACGTCAATCCAGTTGGCCTTTTTTCTATTGCATTAATTGTTCTTAGAAAAAAATCATAAGATTATTTGTTTACAGTACATTTTATAAGTTACTCATTGATCTACATACGAAACTAAGTGATACACTGAAGAGGGTATTTTATATTATTACTGTCCAATGACGTTGTTGCATTACAAAAAAAAAATACCCTCTAATTGCTTTTTAAATATCAAAAAAGAATACGTTACCCCTTCAGACCTTACAATCATAGTCTGCGCTCCAGGACTCGCTCGTTTGATCCAGCTACTTATTTAATACCTTTCTTAGAGAGAATCATTTACTAATAAATATTAAAATGTAGGCGTGGACCAACTGAACAACATCTTGGTTATTGGTATGACCAATCGTCGGGACATGATTGATGAAGCGCTCATGCGACCTGGTCGACTTGAAGTTCAGATGGAAATAGGCTTACCCGACGAGAAGGGCCGTGTTCAGATCTTAAATATTCATACCAAACGTATGAAGGAATACAAGAAGATTGCCGAAGATGTTGATTCCAAGGTTGGTAGAAAATTTAACAAATATTTTATTTTGACCAGTAATATTCACTTCTTTTATGACTAATGTTACGTGTTAGCGTTCGATGGATTTAAGAAATAAACCTTCTGGCGTGTAAAAGAGACTTTATAAAACACTCTTTAAATATAACTTAGAATAACAGTCCTTCATTGTTAGGATAATCATCGAAATCGCTCCAAACTAAATTGAACTGCGGCCCGCGAGACGTCTTTTTATATTACACGCCGTTATTACTGGTACATTTAAGTAGGTACAAACAAGGTCGTTGCCGGTTCCAAGAAACCCGCCGGCAAATGTGCTCAATATCCTGCGCGACAATCAATCTTTATTTGACGCTATACATATCGATGTAAGGTTCATTGTTCTGTGACTCAAGAAATCAATGAGAACTTTCGCGATGTTTAGATGTGTATGTGTTGGATTCGTGTAGTGTTGGTCTGGAATAATCTTTCTTCGTAATTATCATCATCATCAACAGACTATAACAAGTTATTGTTAGACATAGGTTTCTCTTTAAAAAGGAGGTTTTTGCACTAAACCAAAAGTGTTTTTAGACTTTCGCGAGTTTTAACACATACACATAGTTTATGTTGTACGGCGGTAGTTATTCGCTATAACGCCGCCTACTACTATACCATGCTGGATACACCATATACACGATGAGGATGAATAGGGCTGGTGACACTCCGTATTCTTAATTCGTCATCACACCGATGGACATTACAAAATTATTAAAACTTTAAATTGATCAAAAAATGAATAAATAAAATATAATATGTAGCTGACGTAATCCATATTTCCTTACACAGGAACTTGCAGCTCTAACAAAGAACTTCTCAGGAGCGGAACTTGAAGGTCTGGTTCGTGCCGCCCAATCAACTGCCATGAACCGACTAATCAAAGCATCAAGCAAAGTAGAAGTTGATCCTGAAGCTATGGAGAAACTGATGGTTGAACGAGGGGACTTTTTACATGCTTTGGAGAACGATATCAAACCAGCATTTGGTACAGCTGCTGAGGCGTTGGAACATTTCTTGTCGAGAGGTATTGTCAACTGGGGTACACCTGTGTCGTCGTTGCTAGAAGATGGTCAGTTGTACATCCAGCAAGCTCGAGCTACTGAAGCCAGCGGTAAGATTTGCTACATTAAATATACTCCTCTGAATCTTTTCCCAAACTTTGTTTAGTTTGGCTTTCAGTCCACTACGACACCACAGATTTCCGATTTTTTTCGCGGAGCGACTGTCATGTGGGTCTGTATGTAGTTTGTTTCAAGTTTTCTTTTTTTCTTGCAGCGCTGTTGTTTTAGTTTTCTCCCTTGGTCGCTTCGCCTTATGAAACAAACGAAATGTATAGGGTGGTGGGTGTTTTTAGGGTTGCAAGTATCCGTAACGATTGCCACAGATATTCGAATGACAACTGGGACGACGGCCTAACGTGCTTTTCGAAGCATAGCGAACTTTTTAACTATTCTAATTGCATATTTAGAGACGGTTTTATTTTGTCGCACAGGCAAAATTCGCGTGTTTAGTTACATGAATTAAATACAACTTTTTGTGCTTGATCATAAAACCTCCCTGGCATCTGGTAGTATAGAAGAATTTTTTTTTTAGGTCTGGTATCAGTGTTGTTGGAAGGTCCACCTAACAGCGGCAAGACAGCTCTAGCAGCCGAACTGGCAAAGTTATCCGACTTCCCCTTCGTAAAAGTGTGTTCGCCTGAGGATATGGTCGGCTTTACTGAAACTGCTAAATGTCTGCAGATCAGAAAAGTAGGTGTAAAATTATCTATTTTTATTGGTCACGGTATGGTCGGCTTGAAAAGATTTATGCTGAATCATGGTGCATCAGGTTTTAGTCTCAAATTCCTTTCTGAATTTTAGTGTAATAAAAATTATAATTATAGGTGTACATGCGAAATTTTTCCTTACCCACAAATGCGAAAGTAACTCTGTGTTATGTTTTCACGGATTTAAATTTGGAATAGAGATACTTTGGTTCTTAAGAAAATTGATATGCTAATTTTTACCGTGATAACCGATATGGACGCGGGCGGAGTCTGCAAAACACAGTAAAATATATATTATACAAGAATCAATTATATATGTAACTAGATTTCTGCTCAAATGCCAAATAATTCTAGACAACCACCAGTATTGCCTTTGATAAAAGAGAAGTAAAAACTAAAAACTTAATGACTTAAAACCCATTAGACATTGGTGCTAATTCTGTTGTTCGAAAACTCTCTAAACTAATAATCACTAAGAATGATTTTTGTCCTGTCAAACACAGCTCTAAATGTCAAAAATTAAATAAATTAGATAAATTGTACTAAAAATAAACGTTATCTATATACATTCATACAAAAAATAGTATTTTCATAATCGATTTATTAAAGTAAGAGACCAGAACTAATTTGCTATAAAATTATTTTAGAGCAAATTAGTTTAGTGAAACAACAATAGAATTAGGGCCAATGTATTATAGAACACAATCTGAATCCACAGTATTTCGACGACGCCTACCGTTCTACTTTGTCATGCATCTTGGTGGACAATATCGAACGTCTCCTCGACTACGGTCCCATCGGGCCTAGGTACTCCAACTTAACGTTACAAGCACTCTTGGTATTGTTGAAGAAACAGCCACCAAAGGGCAGGAAACTACTCATTCTTTGCACCAGCAGCCGGAGGTGAGTTTAGCATTAACTATTAATATCTTATATCTTTATGCACGGTTTCATCTGGGCGCAATTGAAAACCAGCGTCAGATGTTTTGTCTGACACAAAGCATTGTGTCAGACAAAACGTCTCACGCTGGTTTTCAATTCAGCAGAATTGGGTCCATTTTTGGCCTTACAAAATTGTTAATGTTACCTTCTTATTTTTTCTGTTACTGTCTTTTGTTGCCAAAATAAATATTTTTCTTTTTTCTTTCTTTAGACCAACACCGGTGTTGTCAACTAATTTATTTTTTACAATCAGTACATAAATATCTACAAGCTAGCAAATTTTGACTTTTTTAGAAGATTGTACATAAACAGATCGAGTGTCTTCATTAACCGACTTCTTTTTAACATTAAATCGATTCACTTCAGAACTTTAGTTTTATTAACGTACTGTTAAAACTTATTCTTCAATTTCGGCTGCCGTATCAAAACTCGTAGTCAAGTTTAGCTTTTATATTATTTATTTTAAAAATAAATAATGTGTAAATTTTTCAGAAATATGTCTAAATATCTATGCTATCCCTACAGATTTTTAGTACAGACTCTGTTTAGTTTGTGTCCAAATAGTGAATATATTTATCAGTTATTAAACGATTTTTTTTCGTCATCACAGACAAGTTTTAGAAGACATGGAAATGCTTTCGGCATTCACGGGAGTTCTGCACGTACCGAACCTCTCGTCACCTGAACACGTAATGGCTGTTCTGGAAGAAAGTGACGTGTTCTCCAAAAGAGATCTACAGAAGATACAGCAGGACATTCGAGGAGCTAAGTGAGTTATTATATTTATCTACTAATGTATATAATACTAGCTGAACCCCGCGGTTATCGTCGTACCGCGAGTAACGCCGCGGGACAAAGTTAGTCTAAAAAAGTAGCGTAAGTTACTCCCTGGATCTACCTATCAGTAAAAGTCCCGTCAAAATCCGTCCAGCCGTTCCAGAGATTACCCGGAACAAACAGACAGACAGACAGACAAAAAAAAATTTAACTACATTTTCGGTATATGTAACGTGTATACATATGCATTTATTAAAAAGCGGTTATTTTAATATTACAAACAGACACTCCAATTTTATTTATTTGTATAGATATAAGCCTTCGATGAATAAGCTATCCAATGAAAAATAATTTGCGAAATTGGTTTAACCATTTCCGCTTCAACGGTTTAAGGGAATTAGAATAAAATTAGTACAGAGATAGGTTGTAGTCTGGAATAAGGCAGGCAAGTATTTATCTCGGAACATGTAACTAATCAATTTCTAACCTAGGAAAATCGCAGGGGTTTGTATTTTTATATTCTTTTTACGAGTAGTGTTCACAATGTCTCGAGTGTACAGTTGATAAAATAAGAAAAACTGTTTTGAAATTTTGACAAAAACTTAACTATTTTATCATTGGAACACTCCAATTTATAAAGAAGACTTACACATATGGTTATAATTTCATAAAAGATTACAATAAATCCGATTTCTGTAATATTTTAATATGATTTGCCATAGATTTAAAGGATTATACTAAAGGTACAATCTACTATCTCTTTCATTCGTTTGTCTTTAAATACAAGCCACTATTCATTACGTACGTATTTAGACGGAATGTATGGCGCCCTTGGTGGATGGGTTACTTGCGCATGTCGCCTCGTGCAAGTAATATCCAACAAAGTACGTTCTCAACAAATGCATTCTCTAAACGAGATCTGCAGAAGATTCGTCGTAGCATCCGAGGTGCAAAGTACGTTAGCACTTTTATTTAAATAAGTATGTATCTATATTTATTGACCACCTCGGTGGCGCATTGGTAGCGTATGCGACTGCTGTGCTTGAGGTCTCGGGTTCGAATCCCAGGTCGGATTAAATGTTTGTATGATCTGCAAATATTTGTTTCGGAGTTAGGGTGTTTTCTATCTATAATATGTATACATTTACAAAAAAAGTTGGTATATGTGTATTTATATCAGTTGTCTAGTACCCATAACACAAGCTCAGCTTAGCTTGGGACTAGATGGCGTTGTATGTTAGATGTCCGAAATATCTATTTACTTAAAACTTCCTTCATTTACGTTGCACGAGGTAGACTTAAGAGTGCCATTAGTCACTCGGCATACAGTGAGTTATGATGATAATGACAGGAGGAATATACAATAAACCTAAAGGAATCCAATATTACTGATAGGTGCACCGTATATGAATAAAAATAGATTTCTAACATAGAGTTAAACAATCTGACGAAATAATTATTATTTTCAGGATCTTCATTGGCATCAAGAAGCTATTAGCCCTTATCGATATGGTGAAACAGACTGACGAAGAGTATAGAGTATTCAAATTCCTGACGAAAATGCAAGAAGAAGGAGGTTTAGATCTAGGTACAACAATACAATAAGAATCGTTGCAACCTTAGGGATTACATACGCATACCACTCTATCGCCCTCACCAGATCACACTAACTCACATAACTATACATCAAAAGCACATATCGCCAAAATAACCGAATGCACGCCATGCAACTCCGACCTCAGAAGTTACGAAATCGATTACGACGACATCAGTGAATGCACTGAGTCATTAATCGATATAAGTCATAAGAAAGGTATGACAGCCAAAGGCAATGAAATATCACCATTTAAAATGCCCTTAATGAGGATAAGAAGCGTTGAAATTGTTTTTGAAGATGAAATGTCCACTTGCACGGATACCGGAATTTTGGATAGGAGCATAGAATTAATAGTGTCTGACAGCAGTGACGACTCCACTAAGTGTGTGGATGACTTGGAACATTTACAAATCGAGAGAGAATCTATTTATGACTCGGTGACGTTAAACGCGGACGGTGATCTATCAGATGATAATTCCGTTTCCCTAACAAAAGAAGACATTGCTGAAGATATTCTTAAAGTTGATTCTCTCCAAATAAGTTTTCAAGACGTTGATGACCCTCTAAATTTCCAAAGCGAAAGCGTAACTTTACCAATTGATATTACTTTGTCACCAAATGCCTCTGAATTCGGAGACTCTGGTCGGTTCACTGAAGAAGCTACTTCGTCTAATTTTGAAACTGTTGCTATCGAAGACGCATTACTGTCGAATTCATTTGACGCTATCAATGTTGAGAAAACATCAACCTTGGTGAGTTCTTATGAAATGTCTGACATTGATAGTATTTCGGCTGAGACTAGCAAGTGTACAGTAAGCAATATTGTTAATGTACCTGAAGTCATTTCAACTGAGACTCGCATGTCTTCAGATGTCATAGGTTCTTGTAAAATGTCTGATGTTGGTGTAATTTCGGCTGGAACTAGCAAATGTATGGAAAGTAATGACGAAATTCCCTCAATATTGATCAGTCTTTACGGAGCATCTCAATCTTGTAGTGTTACAGCTGGAACCAGTAACAGTGCAAGCAAATGTATGGAAAGTAATGACGAAATTCCCTCAATATTGGTCAGTCTTTACGGAGCATCTCAATCTTGTAGTGTTACAGCAGGGACCAGTAACAGTGCAAGCAATGTTGAGAAGACATCGACCGCGAGTATTTCTTACGAAGTATCTGAAGTTTGTGATATGTCAGTTGTGACTAGCAGTTGTTCAGCAAGATTGTATGAATATATCGACAGCAACAGTGATAACTCGGACGATAGTGACGATACGGCGACGTGCGACAACGCTCCAGTACAATTTTTGACTAGTATCATTTCCCCTGAGGATAATGCTATTTGCGATAGCTACGACCTACAGTATGACTCCTTTATAGACATGGGCAAATTTTAATATTCGAATACCTATATTTAACATGTTTAAATAATATAACTTTGCATAAACATATTTGCTTCTCTGTGGATATTGCTAACTTGATGTTATATGGATTTAAACATGCCTAACGCCGCGAATGATGAAGATATTTCATGTGTTGGATATTATTGTGTTTCTGTTATAGTTGATATTACAAACACATTCCAATTGAATTGTTGAAGGATTTGATTAAAGTAGGACCTGTTTTAGTATACCTATCTATCGTTAACGGTTAAGTGTGAGCTATTCAGACACCTTATATCAACACCGCTTGTGCACAGAGGGTGGTATGCGACTCTGGTAACCATGTCAATGTCTCTAGAACTTGTTATAGATAAATTATTCACTAGATATTTTACGTAACTATTAATGTTTCCATAGTGTGTGCAATTTTAGTATAAATACTGTTAAATGTGAACGATGACATGGTTACAGATATCCCTGGGTTGAAAGTCTAGGCAATAGCTCAATTTATCTACAATGTATTATATTATTTTTATAGATTGATGTTATTTTAATTTAATTTGTTATTGAAATGTGATGCAGCTTGATGCTGTCTATTGTGTTATTAATTAATAGGCATATTTTGATCGATGTGTAATGTTGATAGCTATAAGGGATATTGTCAATATAACATGTAGTATTATAAAATATTTGAAAAATGTTATATCTCAGTAGAAAGTGAAGCTTTGAATTAAGCATTAGTACAACTAAACTTCAAGTACTTAAATGCACTTGTAGTAAATTTACAGTCAATTAAGAAACACTGATAACATAAGAGTTACATAATTTTCGAATTCATTTGTTAACACAAGTATAGTAAATGGATAACACTAGAATATCTACATAACTGTTATGTAGATACAAATTTTTATGACAAACTATAGAGTTGTGTTGTGTTCCAAATTGTTAAACTGAATTCAACAGAAATGTTCTTCCAAAAGGCTATACAAGCTTTACAAAGCATGCACTGCATAGTGTCGCAGTTTTTGCACTGCAGGTTTCATTTCGAGAGGTGTGTAACCCTTCTATAAATATGTATCTCCAAACATAGCGATGGTCCCTATTAATAATGTAGGATATACTTATATAGGATCTACTTTCCGGTAGAGTAGTTCAAATATTGTTCTCATGATAAAAAAATAATCAAAAAACTGTCAATATTCTCAACACACACACTTGCATTGAGACGTTAATTGAAGGAATTATCTTAATTCCACAAAGCAAATGCTTTGCAAAGCATGTAGCCTCGCATCTTTAGGCAATTTATTTATTGTTATATTTCTAAAGAAATTGCTTCTTTCATTGATGCATTTAATGCTAAATACTCACATACGGTTTTACTCGATCGAGTAAACATGTTGAGTAAAAATCACGGCATGGGCTTTCGTCCACACATTCAGCATTGATCTATCGAGTGACGAGCGCCGTTCAGTGTTCACCGAACCGTTCGAGCCGAAAGATGTATGTTCAACAAAGGAGACGTTGGCTACACCGCTCTTTGTAATGTATCCATTTAAAAAATCTCGGCAACTCTTAATTATAGAAGAATTAAAGAAAAAAAAGCTCGTAAATCCATTTTATTTATTAAACACGTAATTTAGACGATCAACAACGGCGGAATAACTCGCGCTACTCGCCGTTACACATGTAACACACCGCTTGAGTCAAGCTCGACGGCTCGCTTCGAGTAGGTGCGAAGGAAATTACCGTTATTTAATTCCATCGAGCCAGCTCGATGCGAGCCAGCTCGATGCGAGCCTTCGAGTTAGGAGTTTTGCGGTCCACACGTAAACTTTTACTCCTTTTGGAGTAAAACTATCGAGCAATACCGCATGTGAGTACTGACCATAAAGTTGATCAGATCAATAATCTTTGTGAAGTTAAATGTACAAGGTTAATGTGAGATTATTGTATTTGATGTAGTATTTAACATTCCATTTTACAGTCAATAGTCTGTGTAGCACATTTATAGCCATCATCTTGTTACTGTTGGGCCAGAATTAGTGAAGCTTCTATATTAAAGTCACTGTTATGAATGTGAGTGAATGTGAATTGTGTACATGGAATAATCAATTGGATAATCAAGAAAAATGGCTCCTGCAAATCAGGTCATAGCTTATATTGTATAGATACTAATGTTGAAAATTATAATATATTAATTAGGGCAATGACCTAATAACTTATACATAATATAGTTATGAAATATTTAATGTTACAAATTTATCTTTATACTTAGTAGTTTCCTGATGTCGTGATTATTTAATAAAGTATTTAAAGTGATATAATCTGTTGCATCCCTTCAAAGTATCAATAATGAGTGTATCAATCCACATGATGTTAATTTGCTTAGCAGATAGGGGTAATGCTTCTAAATTTTAAAGTATGTATTGTTATTGTGGCCGTGTAACAATACCCTGTAAGCTTTATTGGTGAAATAAAGTGAATAATAAACTTAAATAGTCTGAATTTATTTTATTACCTATAGTTTAGTTTGACAGATCTAAAATACATTTAATATGAATAAAATACTATCAAGACAGTCAACCTTACATTTAACACCTGGGTTAAAACTAATTTTTAGTTTGAAATGCAATGAAAACAGGTAAAATGGTAGTCAACAAAATTATTACAAATACATTGACTAAGAGATGGCAATAATAGATACAAACAATAAACGAAAGATAAAAACAACTGTTTTTAACCAACTCCAAAATAGAAGAGGATTCTCATTTTAAATAACTTCAACATCTCACACATGCAGTCTAATCCCAACCAGTAACCAAGGTCTACTATAGTAACCAGACAGCTTATAAATATATTCATTTATAATTTGAAACACATTCAGTTTGCAAATATATACCAATAAATATGATTGAAGTGTTAGTTTGTAATACTAAATGTATGTATACAGGGTACAGATGCCAATATATATTTTATTTAATTTTTGTGTCTGTTTCAGTTAAATTTGGAATGGCTGGTCCGACTTTGAGGGGACTTTTACTGGCAGATAGCTGATGATATAAAGATTAACTTAGACTACTTTTTTTAGACTAGCTTCGACTTGTGCTGTTGAACTACAGTTGATGTTATACTGCGAGTATCACAGCATGGATCAGATACTTTTAGATAAATTACACCCTAACATGACAAATGCCTCACACCCCTGGTATAACAGATTGGGTCTAAATAAATTTTTACCAGATTCACAGGTCAGCCAACTAGATTTTATTTAGAAAAAAAAGAAATATCTATACAAATATTACAAAGCTGAAGAGTTTGTTTGTTTGAATGCACTAATCTCAGGAACCGCTGGTCCGATTTGAAAAATTCTTTCAGTGTTGGATAGTAAATTTATCAAGGAGGGCTATATCATCACGCTAAGACCAATAAGAGGAGAGCACCAATTGAGAATGTTTCAAAAACTGGGGCAAATATCACACTATCGGCGATAATAGGAGATGCAAACGAGGTTGCATGGGTCAGCTACTATATTTATATCAATTGTCTAATAACACAAGCTCAGCTTAGATTGCGACTAGATGGCATTGTGTTAGATGTCCTAAATATTTATTTATTTAGTTATTATTGACACTACTTCTGTACTTAGATCAATAAAACAATAACTCGTAGTAAAATATAATATATAAAAAATTAAAAATCTCATGCCCCTATCACCTTATAACAAGAAGATAGCATTGACAAAATAGTCAGATATTTGAATTATAAACTTTATTATGGTTAAAAGACTAAGTATAGGAAACCCTACCTTAACACATGAATTAAAACTAATTAGCGCTTTCACATGCATCCACCCAGTCATTGTAAACGTCTATGGGTTCAGATAACACATTTGTTGTGGTTTGAAAATCTTCTAAGCACACCCGGCATTGTATTCGTGCTGTATTCCGCGCTCGATCCCTGAGATAAAAATTAACATTAATACAGAACTTTATACAATACCAAAACAGACAACTGTCTTCAGTTACCTTACATTTTAACTTCGCAAGATTTTTCGTGATTACAAAACGGGCAGTTGAACTGTTGATCAAGAGGCTCTATCGCTTTACGCTTTGGAGGAGGTTTTCGTTTCGATTTTCGACGACCCATTCTTCTAGTTTTTCTAAGTTAAATTAAAATTATAGTAAGTATCCAGACTGACTACACATACCGAAAAGGAAATAAAACAACGAATCACGTTACTTACTTAACACTACACGTAAACTAAACTGAATTTGTTTTCACTTTTCAGCGTGACAGCCGAGTAAACTACACCACAAAACAACTTGCGAATGCGAATGTACAGAACAATGAACCACTTAAACCATGGAACATAACTTTCTGTTTATCAATGTACTCTGTGAACATCTGATACCACAGAACTCATACGAACTGACACTACTGACAGTAATTTTGATTGAGACGTTTGTGTTAACCTCTCCGATGTTGAACGCCACGTAATGGTCGCTGTCAATTTCTTCCAGTCTGTTGAATGCCACGTCGTGGTGTTTTTTTCCCGGTCTATTTTAACTATGAATTTAGCTGCTTTATATTGTTTGCAGCTTTGTCGCACTTAATTATATTAAAGAGAATAAAACAGAGATGCCCAGAGGCGCCATTTCCTTACGTCAGTTGACAATGTAAATCGTTTTCATTCGGCGGGAATTTTTGTGACGTACGGTTGCTAGTCGAGTAAACTTTGAAATTGAATTTATATATTAATTCGGATGTGAATTCAAAAAAAAATCATCATCAATTATACATTATTTGATAGTATATTTAATGACCATTCTCAACATACCAATATCTTATATAGCCCCAATACATTTTTTATTGGAAATCGACGTTTTAATCAGAGGCGAAAATGTACCGGGAGTGCTGTCAAAATCGCCCCACAGTTGTGTCAATTCGGACCAATATGGCGCCACTGACGAGTGGTTAACTATCCAGTTAACCAGTACCAGGTCTATCTTCATTTGATTTAGATTTTAAGCCTATAAAAATCTAAAATTACCACGTGGCTTCAAACAAATTTTTGAGTTTGAAATGTTGTGAATACAGGAAAAAGGTAAAGTGTAGTGTTAAACGAAATAAGACATTCAACAAAGAGAAAGCTAAATTAGAAATACGTATTTTTTTAAGTAAACACGTCACACACGGCAGTCCAATCAAAAACTAGCTAGAGTTTCCTACGGTACTAATTTATCTCGTAAACATACATAAATTTACATAACATAATTAGAAAAATATTCATTATCTAAACTTTAGGTAAAAACCCACACCTCGTCTTAGCTGTTCAGGTCTTAACTAAACTACCACATGACCCATGAGTTTGCGAACAACAGCATATTCAGTACCTATGTGCATGATATACAATATAACAGGCGTGTAACTAGCCCGTGAAGAACCTGTGTGCAATCATTATTCTAGCACCTTTTAGTAAGCGCAGTGCTCTTTAGTGAGAGCGTAGATTAATCAAATGTGCCATGGCCATTGTCCTTAACATCACTGCGCCCGCGTGCACCGCACTCTAGGACGACGCCCCTGAATAATACTCCTACGGTACTTTATTCAATTAAACAGTAACTAGTAATAGCCTGCAACAGTTGTAAACATAAAATGCAATATTTGTAGTTATCCATTCTCCCGTCTCTATTCACCTTATTTATGACAAGAAGGTAACGATCACGACTATAGTTACATTTATAGGATAAACAAACCAAACACACACATATTATACAAACTTAATGTATTAAGGATAAGAATAATACAATACAATAGAAATGAAAAAATATAATAAGGATAAAACTATTAAGTATAGTAAATCTTATATTAACACGTGGATTAAAACTAATTAGCGCTTTCACATGCATCCACCCAGTCGTTGTAAACATCTATGGGTTCAGATAAAACATTTGTTGTAGTTTGAAAATCTTCTAAGCACACACGGCATTGTATTCGTGCACTATTCCGCGATCTATCCCTAAAACAAAGTTTTATTTGTTAATACAGAACTTTAATACAATACCAAAACAGACAACTCGCATAGGTTACTTACATTTTCACTTCGCAAGATTTTTCATGGTTACAAAACGGGCAGTTAAACTGTTCATCAAGAGGCTCTACCGCTTTTCGCTTAGGAGGAGGCTTTCGGTTCGATTTTCGACGACCCATTCTTGTAGTTTTTTAAATTAAAAGAAAAATAACAAAATAAGACCGACACTTAAAAACTATATCACAATGAGGCAATAAAACGATCAATCATAATGCTTAACTTATAACATAACACTGCACGTAAACTAAACTGTGACTTTGTTTTCGAACTCGTCAAACTTTTACAGTTTATTTACTACCACAGGTTGACAGCCACAGAACATAAAAACTGACACAGACTGAAACAGAGTACGACTACACCTCGAGCACGAACAATTTGCGAATGCGAATCAATCCGAATGGACTGACTGAGCACTGTTGCCATATTACAATATAAAAAAAAAAACAAAGTTCAACTTACAGCTCATTTTAACAAGTTAGTTCTCTAAGAGCTGAAAATTTTCTAACACACCCGGCATTGTATGGTTATAGAGACCTAACTTGTAACAACTTCATACAAAAATAACGGAATAATAAGTAAACATTATTCATAGTTATATAATAACTAGTAATATCTACAAACCTCACCTTCTAAATGCAGGTGCCGTTGTGGGTGACTACGGAACCCTTTTGTATGCGTGGAATGATACGCACTTGGCAAATAGTGAGTGTTCTTTTGAATACCATTATATAAAAATTTAAATAAAATAGAGAACAGAGGTAAATTAACGCAGTCTCTCTCTTTCTCTACTCCGATCACGCTTTCCGCTCGTTCAGCACTCCCTCCATGTATATATGCTCTAAGTTATTGCAATCTACTGTTTTCTTATAGCATGTAGGCTAGTTTTGAGCTAAATACAAACATCAAATGACAGCAATTCGTTATTAGTGTGAATAAATAGTCCTTTCATTTTGTCTTAGTTTGGCAACAGTCGTTCCGCTGTAAATTATGGCACATAACACATCTACCTATCTTTCTGTTTTGTTTTACAGACAAATGTGATTGGTCTGAAGAAGACAAATTAATATAAACTAGCTGTTATTTAATAAATTATATGTTGATTTACCCACAGATAGTGTATTTTTAATGTAGTTCCATATTCGTTAGTGGTTTTAAAAGTGGAATCTAGTGGAGAGCTAGTTTATCTGTTGGCAACACTGCGGCCGAGCCAAATCAAAAGTTGTTTTGTTACCAGGCCATAAAATTACAAAAAAAAAACAAAAAGTTGAAGTTTTCTGTATTAACAATGTACTCTGTGGTTGACGGTTGAACCACAGGCCACAAAGGCCTAGATCTATAAATATACATTGTACTCTGTGGGCCTAGAGTTGAAGAGCTGAACGTTAATGTTAGGTCATGTTTAAAAAGCACATAAAATTAAATGAAAAAGTTAAACAAAACGTCAAGTACTTTCAATAAAAATGGGTCGAAACATTATGTTGATTGTGGTCGCATTGCTGTCAATTAGTAGTAAGTATTTTCATTTAATCGGTAACTTTAATTTACAATATTGGATACGCCCTTTAACTAACATTTTCTGTTTTAGTTGCTACTGTTGTCGCCGAATGTACAATACCGCTGGTTTTACGAAACACCTGGTTTTCTTTAGAAACCGGTAAACAAACTATCACAGACATCAATGCTAACGAAATGAGTGGAAGGTACAATTATAGTAATAATACCATATCGTAAATTGAAGAATTTGACGAAAAACATTAGTGCTTTTTCCTATCGTTAATTAAAATTAATACCTATCTGTAATCTATAAGATCTCAATGTATTTTAACATGAATAAAATTTATTTTGTATCAAATACTCTTTCATATTTTAAACCAGAAAAAGCATATAGTTCTTTTGGAGTTTTGAATATTAGTTTCACTTGAGTGTTTCTAAGAAGATTCTAATTAGTAATGATAGTACTAGAATAAGATACTTGAAGTACTTTAATGAATTTGCAGTTAAGTAAAGATGACTCAAGGTTTATTAATGATTTCAGAGGCATATGTGTGAATATAAAATCAGAATACAGAGTAAATTATACTATGGTTTTCAAGTACACTAATTGTTATTATTGTGTAAAGCTCCTTGTACGTACTGTGAATGTATTGGAGAAGATTGAGACACCATGTGTCGATTTGGGTCCTAATGAAGAACCTACCGTTGAGAGAGTGTGCCGTGGTCTTAATCCTGATCAGAATCTGATTACATTGTTCTCTGAAAATTATGTACCTGTAAGTATCTAAATTTTTTTGTAAATATTTGTATTATTAGTTCTCATTGGCTTAGAACACACTAATATTGTAGTACTGTGCTGTTGGCAATCTGTGTGTGTATAGATTCGTAAATTTAATAATTAGTTTTTATGGAGTCAGTTATAGCATTTTAAACTTTTTCTAGTTACAAATTTCATGTTATGGTATTCATTGCAGGTTAATTGCCGTTCATCATTGGAAGGTGTATGGCAGTTTGCGTACCAAAACCGTTTTAGGTTTACAGGTGAATGTAACCACCCAGATGCACAAATTAAGTCATGTCAAACAGCTGGTACTCAGTTTTTAATCACAAATCAGAAGTTTAACATCACTTATAGGAAGTGTGCAGGAATGTCTAATACTTTTGATGGAGTTGTGGAGTTCAGCTGCTTAGGTGAGTGAAAAAGACTAACTTTTTCTGCCAATAATCTATCTAAATAAATTAAATTGGAGTGTCTGTTTGTAATATTAAAATAACCGCTTTTTACTAAATGAATATGTATGTATACACGGTATATATACCAATATATATATTTTTTAATTTTTTGTCTGTCTGTTTTTTCTGACTAATCTCTGGAACGGGTGGACCGATTTTGACGGAACTTTTACTGATAGGTAGTTTTTGATATAAGGAGTAACTTAGGCTACTTTTATTAGACAAGCGTCGCCCCGCGATGTAACAATAACCCCGCGGTTAATAGTCCCGCAGTGTTACGCGGGTAACACTGCGGAACTCATAAGGGGCTAGTATAAGATATGAAGACAATTGGCTTTTAAATTATTCATGAACCCCTTCTATTATAGACACAGTGTGGTTATGGTTGATTCCATCACACTAACAAACGGAACATCCCAGTTTGCTCACTGTCCGACTGGGCTGTATACATACATATGCTTTTACTAATAAGCGGTTATTTTAATATTACAAACAGACACTCCAATTTTATTTATTTGTAAAGATAAAGTTTAGATGCCTGTTTGTAATTTCAAATTAACGAAATGCGTATCACACTAATATATAAATGCGTAAGTTTGTGAGTGTGTATGTTTGTTACTTCTTGACGCAAAAACTACTTAACGGATTTATTTAAAATAATAAATAATAATATTGAATAATAATAATAATATGGTGGTGATAGTATAAATGGAACTTCATGGAAAAAGCAATAAAAAATTTTTTTGTCTATCTTTTTGTTCTGGCTAATCTCTAGAACGGCTTGACCGATTTTGACGGGACTATCACTGGCAGATAGCCGATGATCTAAAGAGTAACTTAGGCCACTTTTTAGACTAGCTTTGTCCCGCGGCGTTACCCGCGGTACGACAATAACCGCAGGTAACACCGCGGGGTTCAGCTAGTAGGTAAATAAACAAATATCTCTATTACTCTCTATTTCTTGTGTCTTTAAGATTATAATTGAATGTGATATTTTTAGTTAACCTAAAGAATTTATAACAATTAACAGTAACAGCTTTGTTTTGTAATTAATTTTAGGACATTGGTTTATAAATAAAAATCACTTTTTTGCGGTTGCAAACACGAAAGAATCTCGAAAAGATGAAAGGTATCGATGTTTTCTAAAAAACAGAGATGACGACCTTTACATTGGTGCTTCTATCACATCTGAATGCAATACATTAAAGACTGTGGAAAAATCGCCCGAGAGATACAGAGTTACTCCAGTCAAGGTAATATTTAAAAATTGTCGAATACCTACTTTTAAACGTGTGCAATTCTTTTATCAATACAAATAAATAAAATTGGAGTGTCTGTTTGTAATATTAAAACAATCGCTTACATATACCAAAATTTTTTAACAAATACAATTTTTGTCTGTCTGTCCGTTTGTTCCGGGTAATCTCCGGAGTGGCTGGACCGATTTTGACGGGACTTACACTGGCAAATAGCTGATGATCTAAGGAGTAACTTAAGCTACTTTCTTATCACCGCAGGGTTGAGCTAGTAAAGATATATAATATAATCTGAATTGAATCTCGGAAATGGCTCCAACAATTTTCATGAATTTAGTGTGCGCATGGTTTCGGGGCAATAAATAGATCTAGTTAGAATTCATTTTTAGAAAATTAACAAAAAAAAAAATTCGATGAAAGATGTTATATATTTTAAAGTTTTATTATTTAGTATGTAACTTACTCGAGACTAGTTTGCAGTATAAGTGAGTGAAATAAACATGACTTAATGTTTAAAAACTTAATCATAGTTAAAATAGATCTGCACTGATTTGGCTTTGTGTGATCTACATATTGTTGTTCTGAGTCTGGGTGTTCTTTGTGTTCGTTTCATGTATATTTGTAAAGTCAAACGCGACACAGGATGTATATTCCTAATGCGGGAATTGTCTTTTAAAATAACTTTACATATATGATTTTTAATTTACTAAGATGATTTTCATGTCTTCATCAGAGAGGGAGTCGAGAAAGACGACATTTGGTATATGATACAGTATATGATACAGTATATGATTTCAAAATAGTAAAACATTAAAACAGGTGTAACAAAAAAAAAAAAATTGAAATTTATTTACTCTTTAAAATACATTGTCAATCGGTTTTATAGGCAGAAGTTGTAGAGCCAGGTTGTCGTCTGCCACAAAACTTCTCTGGCGATTGGATCAACACAGCTAACATAGATGCTGACGTATTTATCAACGAAACCCATATCATTGAAACCTATTATCCGGATGAGGGTAGATATCGCAGAACAATTTATGTTTGCAGGTAATGTTCTTTCATATAGTGTAAGCTAGGGTTAAATCATTTGGTCAATATTTAAAACTCATTGATTTGATCTACTTATTTATTTCTTTAGTTAATACTTATTTAACTGATTTAATATTTTGTTATTTATTTTATTATTATTATATTTTGTTTTACTTTTGGATCAACTCTTAACAATGTCATTATACCGCTATAAATATCTTTTACTTCTAGAGAGCAACGTGACAGCAGAGTAATGATGGCTCGCTTAACAGTAGATGGTTGTCAAAAAGATTATGTGTGCTTTGATTTTGTGCCCCAACATCACAACGTTATAAGGTAAGGAAGGGGCCTCAAGTTTTCTAGATTAAGTGCAAGTAAGGCAGTAAGGGAGGTGCACAAATAATTGCTTTAATATTTAGTTATCTTTCTCTTGATCATAAAGTCTTTGATTGCCTGCACTGATGGCGTAGTTGTTTAAGCATCCCATGTGGGTTCAAATATCTGTAAAAAAATAGGAAAAATTAATACATTTTTATTTTACATGGGACAACATATTTTTGTGATCCAAAAATTGTTGTTCTTAGGTATGTGTCAGTTTCATGTACATTTGTAAAGTTCCCCATAACATAGAAAACAATCCTAATGCAGAAATTGTCTTTAAAAAAATAAATATTACCTTATCTTGTTTTGTGCAATCAAAATTTTAATGTCACTGTTCTCTCTTCTGTAAAACGTTGGTTGAGTCTCATAATAATATAAGGCAATGTGCAAACACATAATCATTTATTTGCCAGTATATATTGTACAGGATTTCATCATAAAAATATCATATCCGTATCCTCGCGAAACAAATAATTTTACGCTGGAAAAATGGGTTTATCAGTCTGTCAGTAGAGAAATCTGTCTATGTGTATCACCCTGTTACCTGTGCCTTTTATTTTGTTTTCAGATATAGAAAGGGCTTAGCTATGATACAAAGTAATTTTCACACAGTATGCTCTTGGGTGCAATTCAAAAACAAGCAAGAGTGGCGCTATGATATCTTTCTGAAAAAAGATCCCTCACCCATTCGTTGTCCTGTCGCCGGCAAATTCAACTTTACCCAGAAAGGAGATGTTAAATTTGAAACCAGAATATTAGGAGGAGTTACTTTAAGTCCTCGACCAAATCTGTACTGTAAATTAAATATTAGCGATTTTTCGGTCTGTGATATAGATCAAAAAACGATACAAATCAAGGAAAATTACTGTCTGTCTGTGGATCATTTGGGTAGGCCAGTGGATATCTACAGTGATCCTGATTACAGGATGAAATGCATTGGATTCTGGAAGGAGAATCTGAAATCCTATCTGATTACTTATGATGAATTGGACCCTTTCTCAAAGTACAGATGTTGGGTGTATCAGCGGGCTGATCTTAATAGGTATGTTGATCATTCATGTGAAAATACAAGCAATTAAAATTTATTTACTGTTGTTTATTCTCCATTCTGTAGACTATTAATAAAAGTTATCCGATCTGTAGATTATTGTTTGAAAATTCTACGATCCGCAGATTACTATTTAAACATTCTCCGGCCTGTAAGTTATTATCAATATATGTTCTAGTCTGTAAAATATTACTTAAGAGACACAAGCATGACTTAATTATTATTTTTCTTAACTGCATATTGGGATTATGACAAAGTAGGACACTTTCGGATGCACAAGAGTAGATTTGATGTATAATAATTTCCAATTCTGATGCATCCTTATTCGTGTACATGTATAGACTGCCACATTACACATATATTTGTATATTTAAAATAATATTTTCCTTTTCCAGGGTTCTCATGTCACAAGCTCTAGGTCCTTATTGTGATTTGAAGCAAGATGTAACATCATGGAACTACACAGAGGGCGCTGCAGTCGCCGTAGAGATGGAAGAGTACGAGCGAGAGAGAGATCAATGTCCCATGCACTTTGATGATGGCAGCGATCCATGGTCTACTAAAGAAAACTTCATTAAAGTATTCACATTTTCGTATTTTGGTAACGGCGCAGCAGAACTGACAGTTAGTGTAATGTCAATACTTTTAACGGTAGTAATTTTTCTATTAAGATAATCATAGCTGTTAGAAATGATAAGTAGATAGCGTAAGTAGACAGAGCATTCCGTAATGCTTTTATCATGTTCCAGTCATAAATATCCGTCCAGTTGTATTTACAACCTCTGTTAAAATACTTAAAACATGTTAAGAATTAAGAAAGACTTGGAATCTCAATATGTAATGTGCGTGCCTTAACATGCCGTTTATTGGTGTGTGTTAATATATATATTCTTATTAGTTTATATAAAATAATGTACCTAGGGTATATCAAGGTTAATTTTTCGTTGTCTTTTGACACATTCACTCTCTCTGGTGTCTAAGGATACCATTACTATTGACTACTACCACTTACCATTATATTATAGGTGACTTTTCAGCTCATTAAATGCTATGGAGGTAGCCCATTGATTCGAATCAAAAGATAATAACACTTATTTAATTATTTTTTCTAAAGACGTAGATAGAAATATAGTTTACGTGTTGTCAAGATGGACCACACTATAAGTGTTACTTCAGACTTTCTTAAAATAGTAATAAATGTATAAACTATGTAAATAGTGCTTGTCAACTTCGAAAATGTTATACACAACACATCTTAAATGCGACACGCCTACATTAACTAAAAGTCATAAGAGGTAACAGATAAGTCTCTGTTACCCCTAATTCTAATATGTAAATAAAATGACATTTTCGTAACCAACAGGACCAACCATCAGGATGATTAAATACATCTATTATACACTTTCACAAAAAAAATCTGGATCAAAGAGTATGATCGATTTGCTTGCAGTTCTGCCGAAAAATAATTAATTTTGATAAAACCTTTTATACTTAACAAGGAAGTCATTAAGAAGTAAACTCACATTCGATATCTTCACATTTTTGACATTAGATAAACGCAGATCTGAGTGCCTCTCAAGACACTTAGATCTGCTAATAAGGAGCGAGAAATCTTATGTTTAAAGACTTATGTAGTCAGAATTTTGTAGTGTTATTTGCAGTATACCTGAGAGCCATGTGAATTTCACATCCACTCGCTCTAGGCGACAAGGGCATTCTGCGTTGCGATGGGTACAGATATCAGTGTGGGCCAATCGCAACGCTGAACTTAGTCACCGTGACAATCGAGTAGATGCAGTATAAACTCGCACTAGAGCCTGTTTAAAATGAATGAATACATATTTAACAGTACATTGAATACTGCAGTTTTCTGTACATATGCGACAAAACAAATATTTAGTTTAAAGTATTAGCTACCTGTGGTATGCAGAAACGCGTTCGCGGACTAGAGCGTTCCGTTAATATTGAATCTTTTTTTTTATATATGGATAACCAGTGTACCTTACTAACTAATCTAGCTAACGTTATCTTTTTAATATTTACAGACAATTTAGCCAAGTGGCACCTATTGTAAGAATAAAATTTATTTTAATATTTTGTTTTCATTAATTGATCTCATAAAATTCTATAAGAATGCTATGAAAAGAGGCTATCTACTGACTCACTCTCACACCACATACTACTTCGAAACATTAGCCATATTGTTACGTATCCCTAAACTGATTCTGATTGTGAGGAAAGTTTGATTTTAATTGTCATGTTGGATTAGGTAACGAGGAATATGAAAGAGTACATGGTGGTTGGGGGTTCGGCAATCAAAATGTTGAAGGCGACAGCCTGCTTCAGTTTGCCTTAACGTTCGACCTCGCAAGTTAAAACCTGGTCCCAAAAAAGGGATGCATATCTCACCTATATACATATATATATATAAATTAATCCCTATTTGCCTTGGTCACGACATCACGTGTGAACGGCTGAATCGATTTTGCAATTTTTTTTTGTCTGGTAGCCTATTTAGCGAGGAAGGTGTTAGGTTATGTAACATCACTTTACGACCAATAGGAGCCGGGTATCCACCGAAAATGTTGGCAAAATGAGAAAAAATATTTCTGACGGAGAGACGCAAACGAAGTTAAGCGGGTTAGCTAGTCACTTATAAAAGTGGTAACCACACAACACAGATTGACTATCTTCTAATCAGGAGAGGTAAGTTGACCTGTGTAAAAAAACTGCAAGGTGGTGTAAGGCGCGTCAATATTAGCGCAACATAGACTTCTACTAAGAAAGTAAAGGTAGAGTGAACAGGCCCCATCCCTGAAACAAGAGGCGAATGTTAGAGTAGGTACAGCATGCTGGATTATTCAGGGGAAAAGTGGTAGGTAGAATGATAGAAATGAGTGGAATGCAGAATAAAACAGTGAATGAATGTTGGAACAAAATTGCAAACTGTATAAGAAAGTCGACAAAAGAAGTGTTTGGAGAAACGAAAGTGTAGGGTGTGATTGATAGAGACACATGGTGTTGGAATGATGATATACAAAAAGCTATGAAAGTAACCAAGAACGCTTTTAAATCTTGGCAAAATGAAAAAGGAGCATCCGCAGCATTAACATGACTTTTCCTGGAATCGAAATCTATACTAATATATAAAGCTGAAGAGTTTGGTTGTTTGTTTGTTTGAACACGCTAATCTCAGGAACCGCTGGTCGGATTTGAAAAATTCTTTCGGTGTTGGATAGTCCATTTATCGAGGAAGGCTATAGGGTATACATCATCACGCTACTACTAATAGGAGCGGAGCAACAATGAAGAATGTTTCAAAAACGGGGGAAATTATCACGCGACGGGCAATAGGAGACGCAAACGAGGTTGCGTGGGTCGGCTAGTATTATATATAAGACTATCAATAGGAATAGACATAGTTATTTTAACAGAATGTTGATTGTTGTGTACCTCAAATATTCCCTCGATAAATGGTTATCGAGCCTTTAAAACCAGTAAGTACCCATTACAAAATGATGGCGTAGTGGTAGCTATATGTTAGAGATGAGTTGACTTGCACCGTTGAGGAGGCACTGTTAATGGATTCAAATTGTTTGCTTGTTAAAATAGGGTAGGATACGGCCCTCTTGGCGGTGTATCGCTCTCCATCTTACCCCGATTTCATAACTCGCTAGACACTAATTTACGACAATAAGCAAATATAAACATGTGGCTGTCATTGAGATATAAATATCTCAATTAATTCGGATAAACCTCACAGAAATTATGAACAGTATTTGACTGTCGTCGCCTATCACTCTCTTTTACCAATTCAGACTTTTGTTACACGTGACGCTGGCGGAACTTGTATTGACCATGTACTTCTGAAAAGTGATAATAGTGCTACTACTATTGTTCTACAATCCAGATAAACTTAAAAAAGGCACTAGCCATTAAATTTAAACCCATCTTTAGTGTATGTAGGTCCGTGAGCAAAAGCCTTATGCATACATGATGGCTATGCTTTAGGTCTACGTGTTGAACGTTGAATGTGAGGCTCAAATTCAGTGTAAAATCGGGGGAGTTACAGTGGAAATGTTAATAGACTCAGGATCCAAGAAAAAATCAATTACAGAAGAAACATGGAATATATTCCTACGTCATATATTAAATCAATAGAATCTATACATAGGTAAGACCACTGACGAAATTAGTATATCGTGTCATTGGTAAGACCAACCAGCCAGGTCAGTAGATTATTTATCACGTAGGTAGATATTCAATATCTCGTCGAGAATAAGACGTGATTAAATGCAAGGTATCGATAGATTTTAGTATAAATAAGGAACTGTAAGTAAGTAAGAAAACAGACGCCACCATGTAACAATTAGAGTTTTATGGAGCCGTGGCTTCGACTTAATAAATACTGCACCCAAATTACTCATCGCTGTTATTATTCCTGTACTACGGAGTTCGATATAGAATACATTAAAGAATAATAAAGCGCAAATAAGTAATCCAAATAAAAACCCCGAAAAATCATTTGTAGCATATGGCAATAAGACACCTTTGATATTGAAGGGTTCCTTTAATGCAGAATTGACGGTTGAAAAAATATACAAAAATCAGTATTCTACTGTACAATACAGTAGTCACTTGCGAATTCTTAAGCTGGCATTACAAATTAATAACATAAAGACTGAAAAAATATTTCCAAAATTGAAAGATTAACTTGTACATAAACCAATAGACTAATCGATACAACATATTACCCAACCCTGTCGGAGAATCCCTATACCTCTAGAGAAAAAAGTTCAGGAGAAACTTGAAGAGTTGATCAAATGAGACATCATAGAGGAAGTAAAAGGTTCGTCCAAATGGGTATCTCCCATAGTCCCCATACTGAAAGATAATGGCGATATCCGCTTATGTGTAGATATGAGGAGGGCGAATGCTGCTATACGCAGAGAAAACCACCCGCTGCCAACTAAGTATGGACAAGTTGTTACTTAAAGTTCGTGATGCGAAATATTTCAGTAAACCTGACATCAGAGACGCTTTTCATCAGTTAGAACTTATCCAGATTCCCGACATATTGCTACATTTATAACTAGCCAAGGGATGTTTCGTTACAAACGACTTATGTTCAGAATTACTTGTGCCCCCGAAATTTTCCAGAAGACAACAGAAAGAATTTTAGTAGCTGTGATGGTGTAATTAATTTCATAGATGATATCCTTATATAACACGATACCAGGCTTGAAACAGTAATTAATGAAAGTCCTGAAGTAAAATAATGTGGAACTGTAGCAGGACAAGTGCATCATTACAGTTCAAAAAGTCCATTTTCTTGGTCATGAACTATCAGAGAGTGGAATTAGGCCGTTATAAAAATATATATCAGCAATACAAGATTTTAGGCCCCCAAAGAGTTTTTTTTTATGATATAGTGGGCTAACGAGCAGACGTATCGCCCGATGGTAAGCGATTACCGCCGCCTATGGACAACCACAACACCAGGGGTGTCACAAGTGCGTTGCCGGCCTTTCAAGAAGGAATACGCTCTTTTCTTGAAGGTCGTATTAGTTCGGAAATACCGCAGGCGACAGTTCATTCCACGGTATTGTTGTGCGAGGCAGCAAAATCCTGGAAAAGCGCACAGTTGTGGGCTGCCAGCCATCTAAATGATGCAGATAAAATTTCTGTCTCTTAGAACGGTGGCGGAAAGAGGCGGCAGGAATCTGTCCGAACAATGCCTCAGAGCACTCCCCATTAGGTTTAAGGGGTGTGCTTGTTCAAATGCACAACAATAACCCAAAAATAATAACTTTTGGGACTAAGACTTTAATAGGCTGTGAACACCGATACTGTCAAACGTAAAAGGAAGCGCTAGAGGAAAAAGGCGTAAAAGGAAGAGTATGTTTGGCAACAGATCACAAGCCTGTAGAGGTGATATTTGCGCCAAAGACGAAACCGTGTGCGCGAATTGAAAGATGGGTGCTACGACTTCAATCATACAAATTCAAAGTTATATACCGACCAGGCAAAAATAGTAGGCCGATCCTTTATCAAGGCTGCGGGATTGTTTACACGCGTAAATAAAGTTAATTTTTTGCAAATCGCGACACGCACGCATGTCATCCATCTTGATCTATGTACATAAGTTTGCGCGTGACGTCGCTCGTTGGTCAAAAAATGAAATGAAGTATGTTCCAAGATTTAGTTTTTGCCACACCTATTAGTAACAATCCTATATTCTAAAATTGCCATCAGAATGATTGAGTAAGCTCTTTTCAACGGAACTTTTTGCATAAACTATTCAAAATTAGGTATTGTTTAATTTTTATTCGTAAAATCAGTAATTATTAAATAAATTGTAACAATATCTCACCGTTTAAACAGATTATCGGTTAAGAAACAAAAATTGTGTAGAAGGAATAATTTCGAAGCGTCCTTTTTGGTGTTCTTATGTGAAGTGGATCTTCTTTATTTTTTTTTATTCATTCGATATTCATAGGATTAGTGAGTGACTTTAAAAAAAAAAAAATTGCTCTACTAATATGCTACTAAGCTCTATAAGTAGTGTTAGGAAACTTCTTCTTCTTTTGATGAAATGGCAACCAGCCGGATCTCTTGGATCAGCTACTTCTACCATTGTCAAGTAAATATATTCTTCAGTCTTAAGTCTTCTTCGTGATGATATTCATCTTAAAAAATTAAATATGGATGAGATGGACCGCATACATGCAGTTCATGGATTATATTCAGTGTTGCCAGATGGGGCTACCTCCCTTTTAGTTTGTAACAGACTTCCAAAAAGGAGGAGGTTCTATGTTCCACTGAATTTCTTTTTTTGAATATTTTATTAAATTGTAACTTATCCAGATACCATGCTAGGTATAAAATATATAATTTATAGCAAGCTAGATATCTAATCCTCATTTCTAAGGAGAGGCTTTGGATTGTTAAAGGCTGTTCATGAAACCCTTTACATTGTTTAACTTTAGCCAAGATAAAACTTAAATATATTTTATCACTACATGTATTACTTACACATAACTCAAGACAAGATATTTATAAAAAAGTAATTACCTAACTAGTTATTTATTTACATTACAGAAATAAAACATTTAGCTCTGAAATGTTATTTATATTATTAAAATGGTTTTCCTTTAACACCCTACACTTATTTTGGTTTGTTCCAAGTAGTTCCATGAAGGCAGTTCCATATGGAACTTATAATAATAATAAATATTTCGGACATCTAATGCACAACGTCATCTAGTCCCAAGCTAAGCAGGGCTTAAATACAAACATATTATACATAGAAAAATACTCAAACTCCGAATCAAATATTTGCAGATCATATAGACATTTGGTAGGACACGACGACCTAAACCTCGAGCACAGTAGTCGCATACGCTACCACTAAGCCACTTGGCATATGTAATTCGCTAGTTCCATACAAAGCTATGTCTAGGTAAATAACACATGGCTGAGTTGCGTTGAATTAGTTCAAGTTCAAGAAAATAAATGGTCCTACTTAGTGTGACTTAAATTAAAAATACAACAAATTATCTGAGGAGTACTATATTTCTTCCTGTACTGTAGTTTACCATGTCTTAATATTATTTATATCATCACATCATCAACAAAAATACATCCTATTTTGAAGACCAGCAGTTGCACATTGTGTCGAAGTAGTTTACAAGTACCTAACTAAATAAATAAAAACAATGGCCATGGATTTAAATATTTTATTTTTTTTCTAATACGGGCATGTACAAATACATGTTTAAATTACAAATATTAGAAATAGATAAAAATACCATACATAAAGTACATTACAGTTTCAATAATTAAATAACACAAAAATAAATTATCTTCAACCACACTTTTACTTAGTCCATGATACTTTGGGAATATCGAAGTGCTCTGTTAAACTGTCAAGATGTTGGTTGAACTTCTCTACCCTTTGTTTGTGAGTCATCTCGGCTTTTTGTTGTATCCTTTGTTTTTGCTGTAACAAAATTTTTTTTTTGATTAATTTAAAAAAGCACACTTGAAATGTATCTTGTCACGGGGGCTTTACATAGATATTTATGAAATACAAACAAAGAACACCTTGTGGATCATATAGTGTTGTCTCAATTCAAAATCTATTCCACAAAAATCCAGGACAGAAAGAAGCTTAAATGACTAGGTGTACCCTCTGTGCAGTCGAATTATGTTGTATATTACTGTAAAACCCAAAGCTGCAATAAATCTTAAGATTTCCTAGTAAAATCAACAATTGGATTAGATCAGTCTGAGTGGATTGTTTTAATGTCATAAAAAAAAGTAAAAACTAGAACCCAATGACAAAAAACGGCGAAAAAACCATAGTCCATTACACTTTAACAATGCATGACTATGGCTTTTGAAATCTGTTTCATGCTTTTTCAGCGTCGTTTTTTGTCGTAGTTGGGTTTTAGTTTTTACTTTTTTTTTATTTAAAATGTTTTGGTGCCTTAATAATATTAATATCTTTGCAAAGTATATTTTAAATAGGTACCATAGAAATATCACAATAATCGAATAAATACAGACAAGTCACAAGGAAATGCTAATAATGTATTTATTTTTGAAATGTACAAAGGAAGGCTATAGGCTATATATCATCACGCTAAGACCATTAGGAGCGGAGCACCAATGGAGAATGTTTCAAAAATGGGGTAAAATTATCACGCTACGGGCAATAGGATGCAAAGGAGGTTGTGTGGGTCTGCTAGTTATTATATAAAAAGGTAAAGTTTGTGATGGACAAATGCTTTAAGTGACATCACGCCATGTAATTGGTGGAAGTCAAAATGATTAAAGTTATGTCTTAATAAAATGAGAAACATAAAAAATGATTTAACTATTGAATCACTTATTTGAGAAAGGGTAACTGATTTATGTCTCGGTTCAAGTATATTACTGAAAAAAATATGCAAAATCCATGTCGGATAATACACTGCTACTTTCCTACAACCTAAAAATAGCAGTGTTTCAAACGCCCATAAAGTGCTCTAATTCTAATGATTCTGGCATCATTTGATCGAGAAAAAATTACTGATTCTTAATAAGTATTTAACTCAATATCGCCCTAGATGTCGCTGAAACCAAATAGCGTTTCACCCCTCGATATATAAATCAACCCCAGCTTTCAGAATTAAGATTTAATTGGAGCTTCACAGGTCTTTAAAATGTGTAACCATTCCGTGACAATGGTATGACATGTAGATATAAAACTTTTTTTATAACAATGGATGGCAAACAAGCAGTACACTTGATGGAAAGTGACTTCCGTCAACTGTGGACAACATCTATATCTATAGCTTAAGAGTTACAAATGCATTGCTTACTTTGAGTTGGAAATGCTGGAAGAGTGGCATTTATCCAAGTAATGGGCATGTATGTTTTGCTCTGTTTATTGGTGGCAGAAAGGTACGGTAGACACCAGACTAAGTTTGTTACTATTTATAAGGTCAGTTTAATTACAAAAACAAAAAAGTTAATTCATCACAGATATAGAGACAGCCCAAAAATGTGTTAGTAAAATTATTTTAATTCCTCTTAATACACTTCTAGAAACTAATGAATGGTATCTTACTCATATTCTGTTTTAAGGATATTAATTTGAAAATAGCATTTCTTTAATTAACCGACTTGAAAAAAAGGAGGAGGTTTCTCAATTCGACCGTATATATATTTTTTTTTTTTTTTTTTTATGTGTGTTCGGGCATAACTTCGTCGTTTATGAACCGATTTTGATGATTTTTCTTTTGTTGGAAAGGAGATGTCCCGGCGGTGGTACCATGATAAGGAAACTAGGATCTGATGATGGCATCCCAGAGAAATCGAGGGGAACCTTCGAAATTTGTAGGGGCGACTAGTGCATTTGTAATTTTTTTAATAAAGTATTTGAAAGCATTACAATTTAATGGAGGTCTGGAGTCGATCTGATGATGGAGCCGAAAGATAGTCGAGGGAACTCCTCTACGATTTATAGCAGTTGCCTTGTGTTTGGGCTTGTTTAATTTGTATTGATGAGAACTTCACACCTAGAATAGTTGTAACTATCATTAGCGGTCTAATAATGAAGACGAAGAACAGTTAAGGGAACTTCTCAACGATTTAGAGTAGCCACATTGTGTTTCGACTTTGTTCAATTATATTGATGAAAACATAATGTTTATCACATATTTTCAAAGGTATTTCAATATTTGCATATGTTTGTCATCATTTCATGATGATGAGCCGATGATGGAAGATACATTTCCTTAACAGTTAGAAGTTGGAGAATAATTCTTTAAATATCAAATGTTTGCGTGTTACCTATATTATTGCGTGGTAGTCGTATTCTTTTAATTTATTTAGGTGAGCTGATAATGGAAGGTACAATTCCTCAATGGTTAGGGGTTAGAGGATAATTCTTTCACTTTCATACGTATGTATAAACCTGTATAAATTTTTCATCTCAATATGAGTTGTTGGCTTGTTGCTTAAGCTCAGTTTTAATACGTGCTTCCAACTCCTACAGTTATTCGCATCAGCGGGAGTAACGTTTGTAGGTGGTCACTTACGTAGGTTGGCTCACGCGATTTGTATTAAATAATTAGTTTAACTCACTACTTACCTATGATTATTTACACTAAAAATGTAAAAATAAAAACTTTTTATAAAAAAAAAACCGACTTCCAAAAAACAAAACTCCCTGCCAAAAAACACTAAAAAGCTCAAAATAAACTGGTTCTTCATAAATTGCAATGTGCCAATTCTTGTCTATACCTAACTCTTTATTCATTTAAATAGTATTATTATTATGTGTGCTAGGTACCTAAAATCTGATTGAAGTCGGTGCCAAGCCAAAATGTAATAGTAGGTACTAAGGTATCGCACTCGCCGCTGCCGGATAGCAGCTCTTCGTGTAGAACAAAACAACCCAAGCAGGCAGACCCGCGCGGGCTGCCTATGGTTGTCTCGAAATATAGCGAGTGTGTTCCTACTATTACATTTGGCTTGGCACCGACTTCAAACAGATTTTAGGTACCTAGCACACATAATAATAATACTATTTAAATGAATAAAGAGTTAGGTATAGACAAGAATTGGCACATTGCAATTTATGAAGAGCCAGTTTATTTTGAGCTTTTTAGTTTTTTTTGGCAGGGAGTTTTGTTTTTTGGAAGTCGGTTTTTTTTTTATATACTACACTAAGCGGCAGAACAAGTGGCCCAAATGCATAAATGGGGCTTGTAAACAAACTTAGCGTCATTTTCAAGGTGTTGACATCACAAGTTGTCAAACAACTTGTCTAATCTATATAATAATACCATGAAAATCTGCAAACCAGAAACCATTTGGAAAACTTAACAAGCACAGCCCCCCTAGCCAAGTTGCAAGCGTTTGTCTTTCTGCAATCGTTAACACCTAAATTCTCATGTGTCATTAGGTAATTCTTTGTCTAAGATTACTTTGTTTAAGATTAGCCAATGACAATTCAGGCGTTTACGATTGCAGAAAGACAAACGCTTGCAACTTGGCTAGGTGGGCAGGTTATGTTTTTATATTACAGGCATGGTGTTTTACATGACTGACTTAGTGTGCCTGAGAAATCACAATCAACATCAATAATTATATTTGAGACATAATATGTGTCACTGGATTTCACATTGAAGTGTTATTTATTTGTAAATGAATACATTTAAATTGAACTAGTGAGGTTGAATTACGTGTCAAAGCATTTATAGTGTAATTATATTTCTATTCCATAATTTAATAACCATTACAAAATAAATAAAACATGGGGAGTTACATACCATTTTCTCCTGCATCTTTTGAAAAGCGATTTCAGCTTTCGTTTTCTTATCACTATTTGTGTGATTTACTTGTCTGATCTGCTGTTGTACCTCGTTTTCTATCATTTTCTCCTTTTCCTTGTTCATCGCCTTCTTCTTTTTCTTTTTTTTGATGCCAGAGTTATCCTTAATCTTAAGTTGTGATCTATTGACGCAAGCATATTCGTCCTCTTCTCCCATTTTACTGTTTCTATTACAATGGGTGTCTTCGTATTAGTTTTATACGTATGTTAACTTCTATTCTTCCACATGAACTTTTATTAAATGGCTTTATAGAATCACCACAGGGACTTACAGGGTCTGGTTTACTAACAACCAGCAAGCAACCAAGCCAACACGGACAATGTCAATTTGTCAGAATTGGTCAGAATTGTCAGCAGATACCACAGACAAGCCACCATAAATGCCACAGACTGATTTTGAGTGATAATGTTGACGTCATCATTAACAGTTGCAAGATCAATGGATACTTGTCTTTTTAGATACATGGTTTTTCTTTAATAACCGGTTCTTGAATGTTAATGTTATTATGGACACGAGCTCCATTAACATTTTAAATTACTTTTTCTGCATTTTTACAGAAAAATAATTAGTATTTGACTGTCTCGGTAGAGCAGTGGTAGCGTATGTGACTGAATACTGATGTATTTGAGGTCTCGAGTTCGATTCCCGGGTCGGATCAAATGTTTGTATGATCTGCAAATATTTGTTTCAGAGTTTGGGTGTTTTTATATGTATATAATTACAAAAAAAGTATAGATATAAATAACACGACTAAACGTATCTACACGCTTTTACTATAATATCAGAATTTTACAATATAATAATACAGATAATTATAATTCACTGCTAGGAGGTCTTGTCTCCGCGTCTCCTGCAGCGAATCTCTACTTCAGCATTTCAAAATCAAGTTTCCAAATTACATAAATCAAATTTAAGAATAATTGTTTCAAACAGGAGATTTCATCTGCCAGTTGTATATTTTTAACATGAGGTTGTATGCCTCTTCACCATGTAGGCCTCGGTCGCCACATTCCTTGTCTAGCACCCATGAGGCAGGCTCAGCTTAGCTTGTGACTCGATGGGGTCGTATGTTAAATGTCTGAAATATTTATTTATTTATCCGCTTTTTTTCAAGAAGGAAAGGTATATTTTGATTGAAGGTGCCATAAATCAATTTTTGTATCTGGTTTGAATTGTTTGCTTTCATGCAGAGTCCACATCATAATTTAAAGAATCTGCAAACAAATGCAACTCACGTTGACTGTTGCTATCTACTATGGCAAATTGAGTAGGTATTTTAAAGTGAACTGAATCGTGTGATTTTTCTATCCATTCGGTGAAATGATCACACGCAAATTAATGTACCTATTTATTTTGTCACTAATTTATGATATGTTTAAAAAAAATACAGTTTACATTCAAGTAATTTATTCTAATTCCTTCTTTTCCCTTTTACCCGACTATGGTGAAGACAAAAGGAAGGACGAAATGGCGAGGGAATATTGTCAGTTTAAATATTGTTAGTTCCAACATAGAACACAAACTACTGGACTGATTTTAATAAATATGTGAATTAGATTCGTAATAGGCTTCTCATACATTTAATATGACGGAAGACGAAAACCATGAAAATAATTCAAATCGAGAAAATTATTACAGTTTTGGTATTAAACAAAAGGAAGGTCTTCGTGATCACATTATAAAATATGTATTTAAGATGCCTATATCATATTGCTTAGTCAAAATATATTTTTTAAATACTCTCATTCGAGTGGTCCAATCATAGAGTATATGAGAACAAAAAGATATAAGTAGAAGTGTTATGTGTCATAATTTACTGCGGAACGATTGTCACCAAACTCAGACTAATGAAAGAACTATGTATAGTACGAGATCCCGCTGCAGGATTGGTGCGCTCATCGACTTTTTGTTTAAAACCAAATTTTTATGTTTATTTATAGTTAAGAGAATATATATTTACTAGGGTGCCTATCAAAATTTGGCCGCCATTATTTTTAATTAAATTATTTGTAATTGATTTTTGGTAAACAATTTCGTTTATTTATTTTTTAAATAAAATAACGTCTACATCACGGTAATTAATATGAAGATTCTAAAAAATCACGGTTGCCGTTGCGCACCTGGCCGCACCTCTTTGCAGCCAGGTGTTAACAGGTATGATTTCGATAAATTTATACGTTTATAACCTATTTTTATTAATTATATGTCAAATTGAAGCTAGTTTTTTTCTATTAATTATCATATAAAGTTGCTCAATTAAATCTGGCCGCAAATAAGGGTTACTGGCTGTTAAAGATAATAAATATTTAAGGTAGAGTGAAAGAGAGTTAGCGCGTAACATCATTTGTCAGACGAGGACAGCGATTGCCGGCTGTGCGACGCTTTTAAGCCATTGCGCATGCGTCGAATGTTAGTGTTCTCAACTGAACAGATGCAGCATTTTTATTCTAACACTAGCTGAACCCCGCGGTTTTACCCGCGGTTATTGTTGTGCCGCGAGTAACGCCGCGGGACAAAGTTAGTCTAAAAAAAGTAGCCTAAGTTACTCCCCGGATCATCAGCTACCTGCCAGTGAAAGTCCCGTCAAAATCCGTCCAGCCGTTCCAGAGATTACCCGGAACAAACAGACAGACAGACAGACAGACAAAAATTTTTTTAACTACATTTTTGGTATATGTATCGTGTATACATACATATGCATTGATTAAAAAGCTGTTATTTTAATATTACAAACAGACACTCAAATTTTATTTATTTGTATAGATAAAAACCACGCTGTTTTGTAGTTCGTAATAAACAACGTTTTATATTTACATTGTTATTTTATTTGTGCATCTAAAAATTATTATATTAATTAACGTAAAATAAAATTGATAAAGATGAAATCGTGTTTTTTGTGTAACGAAAAAAGCAATGTACTCGAGTTTAATAATGTATCATTCCAAAAGTGCTCGCTAATGTTATTGTTTCGTCGTAAAAAAAAATATAAATATCATGACCTTTTATTTACAACTAGCTGAACCCCGCGGTGTTACCCGCGGTTATTGTTGTACCGCGAGTAACGCCGCGGGGCAAAGTTAGTCTAAAAAAAGTAGCCTAAGTTACTCCCTGGATCATCAGCTACCTGCCAGTGAAAGTCCCGTCAAAATCCGTCCAACCGTTCCAGAGATTACCCGGAACAAACAGACAGACAGACAGACAGATAGACAGACAGACAGACAGACAAAAATTTTTTTAAGCACAGTTTTCGTATATGTACCGTGTATACATACATATGCATGTAGTAAAAAGCGGTTATTTTCATATTACAAACAGACACTCCAATTTTATTTATTTGTATAGATTGACTCTACTAATGATTTTGGATATCATTCAGAGTGTCTAAAAAAAAATTGTGGTTCTGAAGCAAAAAGATAAACAAGAATTTGAAGATTTTTGCAAAAACAATTACTTCAAAATTTATTATCATTTTAAAAAACCATTTAAAATCATTAATATCTAATAGAGATATAATATATAAGTTTGAATCATTCAAATAATTTGTAATTGGATTATTGCTTCATCAAAATGTTAAAAAAATCACCCTCTAAAAAATAAGGAGTTAGACAAATTGCTAACTAGACCGTCGATATATCAAATCAATATTAATTTTTTGTTGCAATTTTTAAATTTGTCATTTTGAAAAAAATTACATATTTTTTGGAGTATTTATTATAGTCGTCTCTATTACTCCCCGGTGGTTGAGAACACTAACGTTCGACGCATGCGCAATGGCTTAAAAGCGTCGCACAGCCGGCAATCGCTGTCCTCGTCTGACAAATGATGTTACGCGCTAACTCTCTTTCACTCTACCTTAAATATTTATTATCTTTAACAGCCAGTAACCCTTATTTGCGGCCAGATTTAATGAAGCAACTTTATATGATAATTAATAGAAAAAAATTAGCTTCAATTTGACATATAATTAATAAAAATAGGTTATAAACGTATAAATTTATCGAAATCATACCTGTTTACACCTGGCTGCAAAGAGGTGCGGCCAGGTGCGCAACGGCAACCGTGATTTTTTAGAATCTTCATATTAATTACCGTGATGTAGACGTTATTTTATTTAAAAAATAAATAAACGAAATTTTTTACCAAAAATCAATTACAAATAATTTAATTAAAAATAATGGCGGCCAAATTTTGATAGGCACCCTAGTAAATATATATTCTCTTAACTATAAATAAACATAAAAATTTGGTTTTAAACAAAAAGTCGATGAGCGCACCAATCCTGCAGCGGGATCTTAGACTAGTAATATTGCACACTAATAACGAATTGTTTTGATTATATGTTTGTATTTTTCTCAAAACTAGCCTACATTACATCAAGTCACACGTTTAATAATATTTCTTCTCGTGTAATGTTAAAAGTTATTTTGCCATAGGGTAAGAAGAACTTACGACGTTTCGTAATCTTGACAGTAAGAATCCTTCATTGCAAGCTATTCAAAAACAGATGGCGTTATTCTAAATACACGCAATTATAACATTAATCTTTATAGGAATAAATTTGATGGATAATTGTGTCATTCTTCGACATGTACCGCTACTCGATTAGCGTTGTAGCACATATTAGAATATTATCAATAATATCGATACCCAACTTCTGTTTGGACGGAGCAGAATATAAAATATGAATTGAAGGATATCTAAGAAGGGTAACATTATAAAGGTAAGGAAGCTAAAAAATAAGTACTTGCATAATAATGTTCATTAATTTTAAGAATCTTTATTAGAATCATAATTCTACTAATCACATCACACTAATATATATAGGCGAAAGTGTGTGAGTGTGTATGTTTGTTACATCTTCACGCAAAAACTACTGAACGGATTTGAATGAAACTTTACAGTAATATAGATAGCTTATACATTAGAATCGACATACGCGCGGGCGGAGCCGCGGGCAAAAGCTAGTAATAACATATATAATAAAGACTGTTTAAGCAGTTAACAAAATTTAAAACAGTGGTTCCTTCATAATTAATTTATGTAGATATATTATAGTATAATATATTATTATAGTATAATAGTAGATTTTAATATGTTTAAAAAATTACTATGTTCATTTTTATTTTTTAGGAAATACATAGTATTACTAATCATAAATTGATTGCAATGAACAAAAATGCAATATGTAGTTATAATATAATTGATTAGTTAAAGTTATTGGCATGTATGTGTATGTATATTGATGTATATGAATGTGTATATAAATATGTATGTTTCTAGTTATATTCATTAGAAAATTATAATTCTTCAAAACTACCGCACAGTCAACTACTGTCTCTCCGACACATTTTTATTCATCCTAAGGTTGCCTGGAAGAAATTGCTTTAGGCAATAAGGCCGCCCTTTGTACATCACACTGTTACGTATTCCATAACCCGTTTAAAAGTATGCATATCGATAAAACCAATATCCTATCTGACTACATCTCTAATCGAGTAACGTTGAAAATTGATAAAACTCGTTCATACCAAATTGAGCTTTAAGTGAATGGGATAATTAAGAGTTAAGCTTAAATCTCTAGTCGATTAATAGTTAAGTAAAATTTTATGATTTTATTGATAAACTATCTAAAATTGTACCTATTGATGGTAAGAAACAGCTCCATTATTAATGTTTTTCCTTCTGCTACCATTTTTACACTGCAAAACAGAGCAGTACTGCATTGTGGCGTAAACAAAAACTTTCAATGGACGACCTATTCGATGCAGTGTTGTAATACGACTATGATTCAAAATACCTACAACTCATAAAGGTATGCGTTGCAACGCTTACTAGTGGCACGTGCGTCACGCCTACCAGTCATTTCTACTTACATCTTTTTGTTCTGTGGGTCCAATCATTTCAGCTACCTAGATGAACAATCGGGAAACGTAAAACTACCTATTGAATAAAAATATAAGTTTAAAAAATTTATCACAATTACTTTAAAAATGGTGTCTAAAAAGGACGAAACATGAAAATAATTTAGTGAGAAACCAATAAATGCATAGTACAAAATGGTCAAGGTAGAACCATGGTCGCAACCACTGTATACATACCATGTCTGTTGAATTGAGGTTTTACTCAAACCCACATTATCAAAGTAGGTACTTTTTTAAAGGTTACTTACTCTCCGATGAATTATACAGTCGCTGATTTTGGCTGCCAGAAAAAGCGAACTCTTTTTAAATGAAAAGTCATTGATTGTGTGGGTTTAGGCCGTAAGCATAATCGTAAGTAAAAGGACTGGTATGTAACTGGTTGACATTTTCTTGAACATCATCTTCTTCAAACGCCTCGTTATCATATCGGTGCTGTAACTAAATATAGGTATATCAATTAAAATACATCTCTAAGAAATGGAAATGAAGTCATATAGAGTATAAGTTTGAAGCTTTATCACATTTACTTTTCAAAAACTTTTCAGGGCTGTCCTGTTCGAAGAGAGAACTACGGAGGCGTGGTGAAGGAGTGTGGTCTACCTGTTCTTCAAAAAGGGTGACAAGACCATGGTGAAGAACTATCGATCCATTTATCTTAAGTTGTTTTCAAGAGTTATTACGAACCGTCTTGCGGACTACGAGAGTGCCTTTAACTTGATCGATGTGGTCTGTTCTGGAGTCTGACTTGCGAAACGTCCAAGTGATGAGATGTCTCTACAAAGCTGCCACTATGTTCTACCAATTACAGAATCAGCAATACCGTTGCACCTTGTAGTGAGGCAAGGGAACGTTATTTCCCTAAAATCATTCACTAATGTAATGGAGGACTTAAGGGCAATACATCTCTCACTAGCAATTTGCAGACGGCGTCGTCATCATGGCAAAGACGCTACAGGACCCTACAACAGATGCTGCACGACCGTGCTGACTCTTCTGTACGCATCAGTCTACGGTGAACTTCGACAAAACCAAGGTCATGTTCAATGAACAGGTACTATTGGAACCGGATACGGTACATTGTGTCCTTTTCGAAGTTGTCCAAAAATATGTCTATGTGTTGGGTAGAAACGAGATGAGGTGAACAGAATAATTCAGGTGGGTTGTAGTAGTATATGGTTTGGTTACGCTAGGTCGTCAATCTCTCAGTACCTACAGATGAAAGTCTTTAATCTACCTGTCATGACATACGGAGCCAAAACGTGAACGTGAACTTACGGTACAGATGGTACACAAGTTCAAGGTCGCTTAAAACGGTTCTGAAATCGTATCAGAAATGAGGTGATCTGGCCGATTAACAAGCTGAAGTGACAGTGGGCTGGCTATATAAGCATCAAAACCGATAACCGTTGGAGTATACGTATTCTTGAGTGGAGACTGCGTTTAGGCAAACGTAGTGTAGGACGCCCAAAAGCTAGGTAGAATCAACTTTAATTGATTTTATATTGACTTGTATAAGACAGCTGGCAGGAGCTGGATGCGAGAACCAAGTGGCGTGCAACGCACAACATAATTAAGACTCATCCTGGAGGACTGATTGCTCTCCAATCAGCTCGCCAACATCTCTTAGCAAATTCTGCGTGCCATTAGATTGATGCCCATGGCGAGGATACTGTACTACTCACTTTAGAGAGGTCCACTGTATAGTGTACGCATATGTATAAAAACTTATTTACTTTTACGTAGTAAAAAAAAAATGTTTACCTTTTTCTGCTGTTTTTCTACCCTTTTATTAATAAAATATTCATCTATTTCCGTATAGTAGTGAGACTCTGTGTAATCACTATCTATACTGAATTTTCTCTCTTGGGTCAGCTGAGGCCCGTTTTGAGTCGGTCCTATAGGGCATGCTGACGTCACTGTTTCTTTACATTTTACCATTTCATTTGCCTGGACGTAGGTGTTGTTGGCGCTTATTTGACCAACAATTTCTGGTGTGGATGTATTGTTTTCCGAAATCTGAATTTTGAAGCCATTCTAAAATAAAAGAGGCTTTGTTATTGAAGATATATTACGGAGATTTGAATAAGACAATACACAAAACAACTGTCTCATGGCTTTAGGAAGAAATACGTAACTATATTTCGTCTTGTACAAGGTTATATTATACTCAGGTTACAAGATTATATTATAAAAAAAAAAAAAAATAAGAATTAATATTTTTACGAACCTCATTCGAGATGGCGTGTTTTTGTTTTTTAGAGCACATTATGATAAGATATGCTGTCACTGTAGCTGCTACAAATCCCCCCACAGCTCCGATGATTAAATAGGATGAAGTACTCATGGAATCTTCAAGGAGGAAAATTACTGATATATAGATGATATTTATTAAAAATTGAATTTAAATACTAAATTTAAATGTCGGTTTATAATGGACATTGTTTTGACTCGTTATTTGTAACGAGTATAACAAGAAACACTATTTATTTCAAAGGTTTTTTTTAATAATAAAATTTTATTTGCATAACTGTGATACAAAGTGATGGTAAAAAAGAAAAAAAATGCACGATACACATTCCGCCAGTAATAGGCATACAAATTTAGGTATAATAAATTTCGTTCAGTAATTATTAATTACTATGTTGTTATGTTATGTTATGTTATTAATTACTAAAACTAAATGAATTGCTAGTTAACAATAACTAAATAAGAACCAATTTTAAAAATAAATTAAAAAATACGTGACCACTTTAAAAATAAATACAAAAACTACTAAATAAATTCAATATACACCTACAATGCATTTCTAAAATGATAGGACGGACACGAATTTTTATGTATTCCTTATCGGAATAAAAACTGTTTTCTACCAACCATTTTCTAAGAAAGTTGAAAGTAAGTAATGCTAAAAGAAGATAAAGTAAATAAATAATTATCTATTTCCACGTATAGAGAATATTCGTGTGTATTATACCAAAATAATGTTAAAAAAATTATAAATAAACCTTACCTTGAAACAAAATTACAATTAGAAATAGCGGGATAAGTAAAGCTGCTAGTAATAAGACACTGGCAGACATGTTGAAATGCTCACAGTAACTAACAAATAACAAATTTAATTGATAAAGAACAAATAACAAGGAGTACGACAATTTATTACCTACAAGTGGTTTAGTTTGAGGAAAAAATATCCTTTTCCTCATCTAACGGGCACATGTAAGAATACCATACTGGGTTTCATAAACTTGCAATTAACAGCAAATTAATTACCTGTTTTTTTTTTTTTATTATTTCCTCATATTTTTATTAACAGTTCTTTTTCTTCGCCTGGCCCTTCTCCGTTTCTAATCGGGGTCGGCTGTCCGTATCCTTATTCTCCAGAGATATCTGTTCTGGGTCGTCATGGGGTCCACTTTCTCTTCTCCGATATCCTTCTTGATGGTCGACATCCATGTAGATCGGGGTCTGGCACGGCCTCTTGGTTCCGACTCCAATTGTAGCACTTTTTTGGTTATGTGTTCGTCATCTCAGGGGCATCTCTTTGAGCTTCTTCGGTATTGGTCTCACTTTGAAGCTGCCTCTGATATACAGGTTCGGCACTCTGTCTAAAAGTGAGACGCCTGCGTGGACGCGGATCATTTTAGCATTTTCATTAACACTAAATGTACATTATTTTTTTATGTATGGCCCGCCAAAATGACTCTACTCTGCCTAATGGAAAGCATAAGCATAATTCAAGAGTGGTTGTCACCATACTCATTGCGGATGCAAACAATACAATAATGCAGCATGACGATCCACACCATGGCGGGCTAGTGTTGCTTTCGCATCTTTTGGCCTCCGGTCTCGCAGTCACCAACGAAACACACAGTCTAGCCGGCTCGTTCGTGCTGAAATCAGCGTGGCTCTACTACGTTTGAAATATTTTATATTCAATTAAAATATTTCAGCACTTTTAGCTAATATCATTAATTTAAAAATTTCAAGAACTGGACCAAATTGAAATGGGACCACACGGGAAGTACCAGCTTACAAATAAAAAAAAGAATCATCAAAATCGGTTCACCCAGTCGAAAGTTCTGTTCTAGGTTCTGAGGTATCAAACATAAAAATATGGCCGAATTGAGAATTTTGAAGTCGGTTAAAAATGACTGTATGTATTTTTAATGCGATATGTAATATCTTGTTAAAAGTTTTATGTTTATTTTTAGTCTATTTAAGTAATGTGAAGATCATTTAAAGTTTTAATCAATAGCCCAATTGAACCCAAGACATTACGATCACAGGACACTGTAACAGTTTCTTTAGAGAGGTGCCGGTCGACATGTGAGGAGTTCAGGACCACGGTCTTTAAGGAGTTGTTAATGTTACAAAAAAGTTAAATTGAATAAGACTTATTCTCTGATTGATGATGACTGATGTGATGTTACATTCTCTTGCTAGTTTAGACATATTTTAAAAACTGATAGGACATGTCATTCGGTAATCAAAATTTTAAATGGAATGATTTCAGAAAGGGTATCAAAATGCACCAAAATTTTTAGGCATTTACAGGTGTCATCATAAAAACACTTTCCATTTTCAAAATTTAAAATATCACAGGATGCTAGTTGAGACGAAGTTAGTCGAAATTATCTAGCAGTTTAAAAAATCAATGCTGTAATACTAACATAATGCGACTGTTACAGCCCCTTTTAAGACACCCTATTTGAACGACGTGCAGCTTTAGTCGAGTTAAGTACACATTAAGTCACGAGGGTGGCAGGTTGACTAGTAGCAAATATCATAAATAAATAAGTGATTGTTCGCGACAAAAGAGCGGGAATGAATAGCGTTTCTTGGCGTTATCGGAGCAGCGCACGCGCTCTGCCCGCCGACGCGTACGGCCTAAAGATTAGTTCGATTTCGCGGCACGTGGCGCCACGTGCGACCTGACTACCCACCAAATAAGATTAACGGATTTGCACACTACAGATTGCACACGAATGAGCAGGAAGTGTAAAGTGAAACCCCGGTAATGAGAATGCATTGTGGGAGAACCACTGTAATGAGATAGGAAATAAATATTATTGTATTATTCGTTTTTAGGGTCAATCTTTGACATTACGGACAACGGTCTATGTTAAGCTGTTGCTACTGTAACTAGATATGTATGTAGTCTGATCATGGTCTACAATTTTTTTAAAAATACTCCTTTTTGCAATGAATTTATTTCCTAGTAATTTATTTATTAAATTAATATTTTCCAATAATATTTCCCCTATTAGTCTATCTTTAGTGTTTAAAAAATTTCAATAGTTATAAAGTCCGAATAATTATTAGTTTATCCGTTCCTTTGTCCTTACTTAAAACCAGATGTGATAAATTACGGAACCACATACCTACTCCTCGTTTCCCGAAATGCAACTGATAGTATTTTCTGTGTGAAAGAGTCACAATATCATACATACCAGCAACAATACCATTAATTGATTATATTAGTCATGATATTATTATTTTTTTAAATTACCGATGGGTAATCAACACACTAACCGCTTGTGCTATCATATAATTCCTCAGAGTTATCTAAAGTTTCCAATTCACTTGGAGTTGAGTTCTAACTGCAGTTTGAAAGTCAAGTGCATTTGCAGGCTTATCTAAATAGCAGTAATTCGAATTTAGTATAACTTAGTAAGAAGGTGTATTTATAAGCTTTGAGGTTTTTAGAAAAGCCCAAGACTAGTTTAAAATTTTCATAATAAATAGATAAAGCTTTGTTGTTGATCCGAAACGGATCTGTTCTAACAGGTTGTATTTTTGTCACCTGCCTTTTAGTCCTCCTCCTCGCGTAGTCGTCACTGAGAGTCGTGATTCTCCAGATGTGGGATGATCTGCCGCCGGATAGTAGATCGCCACTTGTGTGTCCTTGGCCGAATGAAGTGCAACTACACGTTTTTTTGTGTCCAAGGCTGTTCGGATCTGGTCAGTTGACCTAATTGGATTACGTTCTCTTGTTCTTTTGCCGTCAACTTTTCCGGTGACCATTCCGGTGGCCTTTTAGTAAAAGAGTACCTACCTAAGTAATTGCGTAACATTGACTATCGTTGTGAAAGATGTTCTGTAAGGAATTAGTGACGTGTAATATCGAAATGACCATTCGAGTACCATTTTACTGGAAAGGTATAGGATAAGCTTTGAGTATTCAGCTTTTGAACATGTGGGGCCATAATCCCTTTTTAAAAAGTTCTTTATTTCTTTCTATCTTTTTTAAAAACAACTCCCGTGTTAGGAATTTACATTCTGTGTCGTGGGGGACTTTACGAACATACATGAAACAGACACAAAGAGCACCCAGACTCAGAACAACAATTTGTGAACCACATAAAGTGTTGTCCCATGTGTGTGAGGTCCCAAGTCCCTTCACTTACCTACCTTTCCGCTGGATACAATAGTTGGATGCGTTACATTAACATTCTAGTCTCAACGGGGCAGTATTTTTATTATATTCAGCAGGTCCATGATTATGATAGACAAACAAATTAAGACGACACGAATAGCGTAGTTGTTTAAGAGGGTCGCCACACAGTTTTCTACCGCGTATAATGTTATGGGTTCAAACCCCATAACAGTTTGTACCTACAATTTGTGTAACATACAAATTGTTGTTCCGAGTCTGGGTGTTATTTGTGTACATTTTTTGTATCTTTGTAAAGTCCCCGCGGTACAAAAGCCACAAATTTATTATGCGGGAGTTGTCTTAAAATAATCGAATTGAACCTACCATGTGCGTATTTACGGCTTTTACTATCAATTCAGCCCAGCAGTGAGACGTTATGGGTTGTTGATGAACAATCAATCGCAGATCAAGTTTTTGAAGTTTTTTTTCAATTGCTAAAATGAGTCTACTCTACCTGATGGAAAGCATAAATAGAATCCAAGAGTGGTGGTCACTAAACTCATTGCAAAAGCAGACAATGCAACAATGCAGCATGGTGAACCACACCATGGCGGCCTAGTGATACTAATGCATCATTGGGCCTCCGGTCTTGCATTCACCAACGAAGCACGACGGCACGAATGCTGTCATTTTAGATTGATCTTCTGTGAAATGGTAGTACGCCTAGTAGTAAGGCGGCCCGCCCGTGCTGAAATCAGGGTGACTCTACTACCTTTGAATATAGATAGAATCCCGAGCGGCAAAAGTATAACCGCTTATAAAATACCTATCTACTTCATAAAACAATATGTGGGCCAGCTGCAAACCCACGCAGCTGTCTCTCGTAATTAGTTGTGCGTACGACAAACACTGTACCACAAAACGTGGTGGAAGGCAATGTTTGTAATGTAATACCAAGTGCCACATACAGTGAAAGTTTATGTTTTTGTATAATTTACTTCGTTATCTAAGAAATAAAACATAATATGCTAAATGTTAAATATAGCAATTAAAATAGAAACGTTGAAAGACTTTTATTATTTGACAAAGTTCATAAATGTCCATGGCTAATGTTTAAACCGTTTACAGCAAATTTTGTAACATTATTGTAGAAGTACTTTAATAAAATTGAATTGAAATTGAAAAAAAAGCAGTAAGTATCTAAGATCCCAGTCAGCCCAGACTTACGTCATTTTAGGAGAGATTTAAGTTTTAGGGTCGGTAGTCTAACTAAAGTATACTCAGAAAGGAATGGATACTCACTAAGCTGAAAGCGGGACTGTTTTACAGTTAGCAGGTATCAAAGGTGAAAAAAATAACCATGCTTATTTATGTTATTTTAGGAAGCCTGAATTTAATATAATATCATTAAGCATAATATTTAAAAATATTTTCCATTCAGCCAGACACAATCTGAGGGGCCTTAGACCTCCCCGTTTAAGTTAACAGGAACTAACGCCTCGGCTATATTTATGGTAGACATACGCGTCATGTGTATTGCTATGTAAGTTAGCGTAGGCGTTTATACTTCTTTTTTTTAATAATGTTAGATTTAATAAAAAAACCCACAGTTAGTAATACATTTTTAATAATCATAAGGTCGACACATTTTATCAATGCTATCTCTGTTAGTTACCACAATCGAGATTTTTTCTAAAAGTGAAAGTTGGGCGTCTCTAACGAAAAGTTAGATTAATATTAATAAATGGTATAAACAGAGCTGGGATATTGGTCTATTTGCTTTGGGTTTATTATTTCAAAGTTCATAGACTTTTTTCGTTAAACAAAGAAACTGTTATTAGCGATCGCCAAATGAACTTATTTTAGGTTATGTCAAAATTTCATTCGCTAAGTAGATCGAAGTCTCGAGAAGGACTGCTTTTGGATAAATTAACTATTAACACGTGCCGACGTGGTTAAAATTGTAAATGTCACGGCACATAGAACTCTCTAGAGAACAATCGAATATGGCCGGTGCCGTAAGAAAGGATTGTAATATAACTTCCAGTGTGATATCGTTGTGGCCACTGTCTGTTGAGCTATTAGTTAATGGTAAAATGAATTTGCAGCCCTTTGGAACGGCCCTCTAAGAAATCGGGCGTGTAATACGGAGTCGGGACTCCGACTTCGACCTTATGTGTTTGGAATTGTAACTCAGAATCCTTTGTGTGGTTAAATGAAGGTAGCATCAACAGAGGTACCTCTCTCCACAGCGAAGACTAGAAATCGTAACCACCACAAGAGTGAGTCAAAATAAATTTATTAAAATAGTAGGAAAAAAGGGTGTTAGCGCCTCTTGTTGTAATCCTTTTACCAGTAGATTGATCAGCGGTTGACTAGCTTATATCCGATGGGCCCGTATAGCCTAGTTCAAGGTTTTCCTCCAGTTCCACGAGGAACGCAGCACTGGTGAATGGAATTTACCCCTTATGTGAGGTACGAAATTCAGACAGACTGGTACACAATATATTATGTGGTGTTCTTGACATTCAAGTCAAGCTAAGCTATGGTATTTCCTAAGGTCACGTGTCTTCTACCCCGATAAGAGGCGCCCTCTGTCTCTTTATCTTGGACCATTTATCTTCGGCATTGGCCTTGTGAACTTTTACTATACTATGGTCGATATGTTAGTAATCTATGAAACCTAAGGTATATCAATATATTAACATGTAAAGCAAAAACTTTGTACCCTTTTTTACTAAAATTATGGAAACAGAGAAGTATGAAATCTGGTACAGTTACAGTTTATATGGAGGAGCAGTGCAGAAAGCTTAAAAAAAGCGTTATGGTCGGATTTCCACCACTGGCCAAATTTGTTCTAATTATGTATAAATATAAATAAATATTATTCTAATTTATTCTAATATCTATACAAATAAATAAAATTGGAGTGTCTGTTTGTAATATTAAAATAACAGCTTTTTAATCAGTGCATATGTATGTGTACATGATACATATTCCAAAAATGTAGTTAAAAATTTTTTTGTCTGTCTATATATCTCTGGTAATCTCTGGAACGGCTGGACAGATTTTGACGGGACTTTCACTGGCAGGTAGCTGATGATCCGGGGAGTAACTTAGGCTACTTTTTTTAGAATAGCTTTGTCCCGCAGCGTTACTCGCGGTACAACAATAACCGCGGGTAACACCGCGGGGTTCAGCTAGTATCTTATCTATACATTTATACAAATAAATAAAATTGGAGTGTCTGTTTGTAACATTAAAATCACAGCTTTTTAATCAATGCATATGTATGTATACACGATACATATAACAAAAATGTAGTTTAAATTTTTTTTGTCTGTCTGTCTGTTTGTTCAGGTAATCTCTGGAACGGCTGGACGGATTTTGACGGGACTTTCACTGGCAGGTAGCTGATGATCCGGGGAGTAACTTAGGCTACTTTTTTTACACTAACTTTGTCGCGCGCCGTTACTCGCGGTACAACAATAGCCGCGGGGTTCAGCTAGTATATATATAAAAAAAGTGTTATTACTTTTTTCCTATAATTTTCTTCCACACAACGGGTCGTAATTCGCTTTATGTATCTATAAATAAATAAATATTTCGGACATCTAACACATTGTGTTATGAGTACCTACTAGACAACTGATATAAATTTTTAATATAATAATAAAAATATTTTACTTTTTTTGTAATTATTTACATAATTATTATACATGGAAAACACCCAAACTCAGAAACAAATATTAGCAGTTCATACAAACATTTGGTCCGACCCGGGAATTGAACCCGAGACCTCAAGCACAGCAGTCGCATACGCTACCACTACGCCACCGAGGTAGTACATAAGTAACAAACTTCAAAGAACTTGCAACTGTAGGTATTTCAGTATTAAAGTTACTGACAACGCTTAATTTTGTCTCATACCTATGTATGGAAATTTTCTTAACAAATCTGGTCACATCAATGAAAGTACAACAAAACATACTTGACTTTACAATCATCACATTAACGGATATCGTGCGAAATTCATCGGCTTACGTCACATAGTCACCCGTTGTTACTTACACAAATCCAAACAAATAGTGAAGTGAAGGCTATAGAGAACAATGGTGGCAGCTAATAGACATTAATACAGCATTAGCTAGGGCTGCGACACACGCTGGTGACGCCTTGTTTGCCAAACTGCCCTAATCCGCTATTTGTACAGTAGGGTCGCCACGAACGAGTCTTTTTGTGGGAGAGTTCTTCTATTTTCGCTATAATTTACCATTATGCTATTAGAATTAAAACATACGCATTAGTAGGTAGTATGATTATTTTCTTTTTGTAGTTTAATTTTGGGGAATAAATGGGTTTATTATTATTATACTAGGTAGGTACACTCACAAGGTATCAAGGATTCATAACGAGGATATTTTAGTTAGTTTTAGTAATATGTATATTCCAAGTCCATCTTAAACAGAAAGTGCATTGTCTTAGTGTAAGCCCAATAGGTTCAATAAAATGTTCGTGCAGCTAAATAACAACGACTACAAGTAGGAAAACATTTTCAAACCATAAAATATGTTCGTTCGTTATAAATGTGAGCGCTAAGTACAAACGTGCCTACGTATTTTCTAATCACACAGGATCCTTCATCAATCCGACGTTACAGCCCCACATTTAGTCACCCTATTTTGTTGTAAAATACCGCTTTGACTTCTGAGAGGAAATCCTTTTCCCACGAGCTTTATTCAAACATATGTAAAGCGTTTGATGGATGACGCACGGACCGCCCTTAAGCGGGGGTTAGCCGTTTAAATCACAATCGTGGCGCCCCTAATACAATTTTTCCTTGGTCACTGAATGTTTAGGTTAAAATTTATAATGTAATTTATACTAGGCGGAGTTCAGTGAAAGAGTTCGAATGGCACACGTCATAATGATTGCGCTTTTTATTATAACGGACCCAGGGGTATTCTGTTACATTTTTACTGTTTCCCATATATATTTTGTCGCTTCAAATTAGCTGATAAAGTAATCAAACAATTCGGTCGCTGGTAATGTGAGTTGGAGAACTCCCAATCGCTGTTTTGTCGTGAGTTTGGAAAATATGTCCTGAAAACAATAGAATATGTGAAGTAAAAATGTTTGGGTTGCTCGCGTCGGGGGCGAACGCGTCAAAGTTTTCCCATTACGCGACTCGCAGACATTAGCAGCCCTCTTGGGTTCATTAAAATTTGTCAGCTTGTCGTATACGAGTAACTTCCAAATGGATGTAAAAACTTCTCTAAGTGAAACTCGGCTGACGTAAAAAGTTTGTTGGATTTGGAGCTGGCGTTTTTTCGACGCCATCAATTTCTCAGCCCGTCAAGAAGATTATTCGCACTCACATTGCGGAAAAAAGAGTAATTTAAGTTTTCTAGAAGAGTCGTTGCGTTGGAGTTATGATCTTTGTTTGAAACTTAGATTGATTTATGAAATCCTCATTGTCTGGTCGTGCGATTACAGCTTGAGCGAAACTTGTCTTAAAACTTCATAATATAATGGCTTAAATAATAATAAGTCTACGAAAGATATTAATTAAATTAACGATTAATTGGTGCGATTAATATAAATCGGAATATCTTTATTTATTCATTAAATAAATATATTATGTAAATGGACACATTTTTTATGAACTTACCAATCAAAATTATTATTATAGCAAATCTCACTTCACGTTTATTGTAACGTCACTTTTTGTAAGGTTAGTAGGTACAATAATTAAAATATAAGAAAAACAAAATGGTAGACTGCTAGGTGATATAATAATAACAGCACCCATCTTTCACAAGGCCCTCTGACAGATATTTAAACTAGGCAGAACCTGTGTTATAGTAACCATACTTACGTGTATAGGTACGTCTAAATACATATACTTGCTTAAAGATAATTTACATTCAGACAGAACAAACGATCGAGCAAGAGCGAGCTGCGCCCAAAACAGCCAGGATAATTTTTAGGGGTGGGTGCATCTTCATCTACAGTTCTACACATGCTATTAACCTACATAAAATATGGAATTATATTAGATCTTTACCTGTGAAAATGGTGTTTTTATGTGAACTAACTTTGTCAGGGGGTGCAAGTATACCCCCTTGCACTCGGCGCCCATGGAACTCATCCTACAGTTACTGATTCTAGGCGAGAATCGAACTCTTGAATTCTGCCTTAGGAGTCTGGATAAGTTACTATTACACCAAAATTCGTGACAATCCTTCAAGACATCGACTTTTGACGCGTTTATCAACTCTAGTCATCTAAAATTTAATCCAGATGTAATTGGGCTGTCTGTCCCATTTCTCTTATTATATTAGACAATCTAATGTAATAAAAATTTAAACGCCTGACATTTGATACAGCGCAATCAGTGGCTCCCGCGAATCAACCAGTTAATGTCCCTTGTGTAGTTGAGGGGTTAAATAAACCCCATATCGTTAAGGGTGGCTTTAATAGTTAAGTTTAACAGATGTAATTGTGAATGAATGGACGGAATCAAACGAGTAGAAAGAATGTTATTGCAATTAACGCAATAGTGGTCCAGTATTAAATAACTATTCATTTCTTGTTCGACGCATCGGAATTTTAGTAAGACATGATTTATTTAAGTTACTAGTAAACAAACATTTCAGATATTTTTAGTTTTAAAGTGCTATGTAGTAAAATATCGTGACGAAATGTAGAAATTTAATATAACTTCTTTTTAGATGGTTTTAGAAGAAACTATAATCATTATTCTAACCTTGATTTGGTAGGCCAGTACAGAAAAGAATTTTTGACCCTCCTTTTAGAAATTTCTCAATCAAATACCTATGTACTAATATTATAAATTCGAAAGTAGCTCCGTCTGTCTGTTACGCTTTTACGGATAAACCGCTGCACCATATTCAATGAAATTTGGCATGGACATTCAAGGATTCTTGAGGAACTACATGAGATACTTTTTACTCCGATAACCGACATACACGCGGGCGTAGCCGCAGGGAATAGCTAGTAATCTATAATTCATATTTGTCTGCAACATTATTAATTTCATTACTCAGTTTGTAGAAACTAGGACACTTTTGTTTTTATACAAGTTAACAAGCCCATTTTTAAGACTTAAACGAATAGCTTCATTCTTTTGTCGTTTATTTTATTTCGAACTAGCTGAACCCCGTGGTATTACCCGCGGTTATCGTCGTGCTGCGAGTAACGCCGCGGGACAAAGTTAGTCTAAAAAAGTAGCCTTAGTTACTCCCTGGATCATCAGCTACCTGCCAGTAAAAGTCCCGTCAAAATCCGTCCAGCCGTTCCAGAGATTACCCAGAACAAACAGACAGACAGACAGAAAGGCAGACAGGCAAAAAAATTTTTACCTACATTTTTGGTATATGTACCATGTATACATACATATGCATTTAGTTAAAAGCTGTTATTTTAATATTACAAGCAGACACTCCAATTTTATTTATTTGTATAGATAAAAAAGCATAACTTTTTTTGATTCCAAAGATACCACTTTTATGGCTTAGGTAGGTAACATTAAACTCACGTTGACAATTCAAATAAACATGTAAACTGGAATTATTTATATTCCTAAGGTAGAAAACAAGTACAATGTGTAATAGCCTAGAAAAAGATAATTATGATTATATACTTCACCTACATATAAATTACTTATTTCTTTGGGAATAACGCGCATAAGGTTTTAAACATTCCTATAAAAATGTTTCTTGTAAAAAACTACGCTAATTAATTCTCAATTAGGGAGATATTTCAGTACTTGACTTTATTAAATAAGTCTTATATTAGTACATCCAACCCGCAGTCGTTGGGTGACGTGGGGGAGCAGCGGGAGATGCCAGCAAATTAGTTTTTGAGAGGAACTGAAGCAACGAGTTCACATTAAAACCTCCTTAAGAATGTATAAAGTTGGTGCCGACAAAACGACTAAGCAGAGTTCTTTTAAATATAGCAAAGTGTCTACATTATTTTTTTATTAAAGGCAGATCCTCATCCAAATAAAGCGGATCGAATTCTCCCTTAATGGTAAAACTAAAAGAAGAAATGTTAAGTTTAGCAGTCTAGGTATCTATTCTCATGTATTTTCCTTAATATTGATATTTTGTTTATAACACGCTCATACTATCTACGAGTATAAATTTTATAGAGAGAATTAAAAAAATGATGGTAATCTTTTTTTATAGCATCAAAGAAAATATTAATTTCAAGTTCTATTCACGTATACATTTTTCATTATGATTTATATCGATAAAAATAAAAAATACAATAACTAAACTGGTCACTTGAGCTGCTACCTACCCATACACTACTACACACTACCACACGTACTAGACAGCTGATATAAATACATAAATACTTTTTTTTTTATAAATACGTACATATTTTACAAAGAAAACATCGAAACACAAATATTTACAGATCATACAAACATTTGATCCGACCGGGATTCGAACCCGAGACCTCAAGAACAGCATTCGCATACGCTATCATTGCGACACCTAGGCAGTCAACCTTACTTTACGGACGTTTTTTGCCGACTAGGGTACCACTCCGCAACGCCCCATAAGTAACTTCGTTCCAAAAATTGTCTACTATCTGTGGTGTGTACTGGTAGTAGGAACAGATTAACAGATGGTAAAGAATGCTGTTGTTTAGGGAGAGGTGCCCTAGCAATCCCACCGAAATAAAAGACTACCGTAGTAGTGTATAAAAAAAAACTTCAATTCGAGAAAGAAAAACTTATTTTCCATCATTACTGAGTTCCTACTAAATGAAGACCGTGATAGAGTACCTTTATGCCTTTCTATTAATAGGAAAAAAGAACAAAGTTTTTAAATTATTAAATAATAAAAGAGCATAGCTTATCTACATCAGAGATTATCTAAAAACTAGCCCTTCAAATGCCGTGCTTTATCTACCACACTTCAATGTTCCAGTGGTACAGGAACTGGAAATTAGCGGTGACTGCGCAGGCGACGCGACGCGTGCGCTCTTTTGTTTAATGAACATGCGCTTTACGTAGTAGACAAGCGTTCCCCTCTCTGTCACTTGGAACTATTGTTTAAATCTGACAATTGTTTTTTTAAGTGGTTGGATGTGTATTGAATCTTGTCTAATTGATTTATAACTAGTATGTGGATGTGGATTTTTTATAATGTTCTTTTAATATAAAATTCTAAAATTGATGTGCTCAAGTCTAAAACCTGTTAATCTATACAAATAAATAAAATTGGAGTGTCTGTTTGTAATATTAAAATAACCGCTTTTTACTTAATGCATATGTATGTATACACGATACATATACCAAAAATGTAGTTAAAAAAAATTTTGTCTGTCTGTCTGTTTGTTCCGGGTAATCTCTGGAACGGCTGGACGGATTTTGACGGGACTTTCACTGGCAGGTAGCTGTTAAGGTAGCCGGAACAAACAGACTGACAGACAGACAGACAGACAGACAGACAGACAGACAAAAAATTTTTTAACTACATTTTTTGGATATATATCGTGTATACATACATATGCATTAAGTAAAAAGCGGTTATTTTAATATTACAAACAGACACTCCAATTTTATTTATTTGTATAGATGTATATGAGCCAACGTAACATCGAAGTTAATTCTAACCCAATGGGGGATGCCCTAAGCTTCAGCTTTCGTAGTTTCTTAAATACCAAGAAGGGTTACGGGTTCACGACTCTACGGCTCTACGACACAGCTCTTCAAGCTATGTTAACCACTTCCTGTTACCTCATCTGAGTCTTGCGGTATCTCTTACCATGACTCTCACTACCTATACTTTCTCCTTTATTCTTTTCCTTTAGAAAATAATTAAGTTCAAAAGTAGAGGTGTCGTTAGAGCGCTTTGGTAAAAATTGGAGAAGGATCAGACAAGTAATAATGACTGTAATAAAAATAAATAATAAATAAATAAATATTTCGGACACCTTATACACAACGCGATCTAGTCCCAAGCTATGCAGTGCTTGTGTTATGGGTTCTAGACAACTGATATAAATACATATATACTTTTTTTAGTATATACATAAGTACATGTTATACATACAGAACACCTAAACTCCGAAACAAATATTTGCAGATCATACAAACATTGTTCGTCCCGGGAATCGAACCCAAGACCTTAAGCACAGCAATCGCTTACGCTACCACTTGCGCCACCGAGGCAGTCAAATATGAAGATTAGTATCATGTTTGAAAGTAACGCAGGTCATACATTCGCTTCAAAGGTCTTACGCATAACGGAACAATAATAAAAGATCATTACGGTTTAATGAACCGAACTATATCTGCAATACAAGTTCTCAAAGCAATTAAAAATAGAAAAAAATATCCACTTATTTCTCTTGAAGATGTTATAAAAAGGTTTATTGGTTATTGAGCCAAGTAATTAGCAAATTATGAACCTGTTTTAAAAATTCAAGCATTATCGGAGTCATATGACATCTTTGAGAAGATAACTGTATTGTATACATAGTTTATGATTAATAGCTTTAATCTGGTGATGTAGAGTAGTTCGCAGTCCACCATACCTACATGGTATTTCTTCCTTCCTTTTGAAATATTGGTCTGGACACACACAAAGCCTGTATCACTGTATTCTTAATTCTATTGCCCTTTTTTACTATTCTTTTATTTAATTTGCCACATTTTGTAAGCGCTCCATAAAAATAATGTAATTTGGTAAATTTTTATAAACAATTTTCCGATAGAGACTTGAATTAAAAATAAACTTAATTGTTGCATTTGTCTTCTTCGGGTCTAGTTAACCACCTGTTTTAAATACGGTATCTTGTGTAAGGTATTTGTAGCATTTACAAAATTTAATCACAAAACAGAAAGATGTAGTTTATAAAATGGAAGAATCACCGTATGATATTAACAAATGACAAATGAAAACTGACTGATATTAATTTTCTACCTGCATCATCAATATCAAATGTCGTTCGATAATTTGGAGTCTTTAAGACACGTTTCAAGTATCTAAATATTTATACGGAAAGTAAAACTTTGAACTTCTTTCTACGAAATTTATGCGAACGGAGGAGTTTGAAATTTAGCACAGTTAAAGTTTATAGGTATGTACCTACAAGGAGTGCAGAAAGCTATTTTCTTAATAATAATTAATAAGAATTATGGACGAATTTCGACTACTGGAAAACTACTAGTGTGTATACTACCGGCACGGCCGTTTTGACGTTTGTCAAATCATGAAGTTTCGTATTATTAGTAATTACATTTGAAAGAGCAAATTGCTGTTCTTTATTGTCAATAGTGACGTGCAGTTAGTCATAAAATTAAACCTTTTTAACTGGAATTTCACGTCACTTTTGTAATATGTCAAAACGGGCATCATAGCGTGCCGATAGTATAGTTAATATATAAACTATGCTTATAATACTAAATACAATTTTACCCAATAATATAACACCAATCATAATCTTGTCAAATAAAAGAGACCAATTAAATACCTTAGATGTCCATTATAAGAGCAATGTTTCATTTTTGTAGTTTTAATTAATTGATCTTATAAATAGAAGACAGATTGCTCGGTAGTTTTTATACACTAAGCTCATAATTAATCGACGTGACAGATGTTCCGTTAATAGTTTATTTAAAAGGTAAGCGCATCGGAAAATTGCCCATTAATTAGCTGCAGATGTAATGAGACATTTGTGTTTTTGTTATAATTTCTGTCACAGTGAACTAGGGCCGCAGTCTTGTGTGGCATTTGTTGAAGAGACGAGCTGGGAATCTTTAGTGCTTAATTATCGAATATTTAACATCCAAATACGAAGTTGAACTTGTAGTTATTACATTGTAGCTTCAATCTAAATTAGCTCTGCTTTTTTAATAACAATACTTCTCTTAGAATGAGAGTAACTTTATGAGAAACGTTTCATACGTTCGTCAGATTGTACGTGGTTGCTTTTTAATATTTATTATTTTCGTGCACACAAACTTTGAGAAGTGAAAAATACTTGGAAGTTAATTATATTATATAATTATATATTATATTATATAAGTATATTTCAAACATTTTTACTGCCTCGATGGCATTCGCGACTGCTGTACATGAAGTCATGGGTTCGATTCCCGGGTCAGACCAAATGGTTGTATGATCTGCAAATATTTGTTTCGAAGTTTGGGTGTTTTCTATGTGTAATATGTGAGTATTTACAAAAAAAAAAGTATAAATGTATTTATATCAGTTTGCTTAGTAACCATAATATAAGCTCTGCTTGGTTTGGGACTACATGGCGTTATGTATTAATTATTATTTATTTTTCATATTTTGATTAAAACGTTTCTCTTAATATTATGTTTTAAAAAGAAAATTACAATAGGTAATTTACTTACCTGAATTGATTATTTTACTTAAGGATTTAACATTCTAAGTCTAGGTTTTAAGGTTTAGGAACTTTGCAAACAGTATAAAAATATGGTAATTAAATATCTATATATATATGTCTATAACTCCTTGAGTCCATGTGGTCGTGACGTCATGTTATTAGGTCATTATTTAGTGGTAACACATGCAGGTCGTATTGTCGTCAATAGTCTGTATGTTGACATCTATTACAGAAGGTGTTGGTTTAATTGTCGCTCGATTTACCCCGAGCGGTCCCCTTACTTAGGGGAGCTTTGTATTCGGTTACTAAGACATTTGTTTGGTATGTTCGCACTTGCACATGTTGGCTTACATGTTTCGTATCGTTAGGGATGTTATTTAAAAAGATAATTAAATAATAAAATCTAAAGTAAGTTACAGTAATTTATTCAATTTAACACATATACATCCCACACAATGTTTACAGAAAAGCAAATGTGATTGGGGGACTAACTTAACATTTTATTATAAAACAAGTAAAATTTTAACAAAATAAAAAACCGTCTTCAAGCACGATCAAATCGGTCGATTTCTCTTGGATGGATCATCAGATCTTGGTCCTTATCATGATACCACCGTTGGGATATCTCCTTTCCAATCAAAAAATATCAAAATCAGTTCATAAACGACGAAGTTATCCGCGAACATACATAAAAAAATAATTACGGTCGAATTGAGAACATCCTCCTTTTTTGAAGTCGGTTAATAACTACACATTATCACACTGACTCTTTTTAAATATAACTATTTTTAGTCATTAATCACATTGTTGTAGATAAACAATATATAATTATTCCATTTTTCATTTTCAAACAAAAACAAAACAGTTTTCATTTGTATTCGTAATAAGAAAAAGCGACGGCCTCGAGCACACTTATAATAAATATAATAAATTATTGGTTAGTTTAGAAGCTTAAGCTTAAGCTTAAGCTTAAGCAGATCCAAGTCGTTAAGAATCTTGCTACAAGTAGCTACTTATAAAAACAGGAGTTACTAAACACCTCGGTCGTGCATAGTCAATTTATTATTCTTTAACACATACTCATACCGACAATACATATCCTATAGTATGTACTATAAGTTGGTACTTTTCTAAATCGCACGTAGATATGGCCTAGTGTACAGGTTTGATATACAAATTGTTGTTCTGAGTCTTTTTTTGTCCGTTTCATGTGTATTAACAATTATTTTTAGGGGAATCAACGCGTCTGTCAGATTGACAGACTGAGTCAGGCAAATCAGAGGTATGTGATACCTTTTAATTAGTCATCGCGTTAATTCCCGTAAAAATAATTGTTAATATATCATGGAACGCGAAAGTTTAAACGTTTCATGTGTGTTTGTAAAGCCCCACGCAACTCAGGATACATTTCTAGTACGGAGTTGTCTTTTGGAGTTTGAAAAAGAAAATTATATGGATTATCACCAACTCTTATATCATAGAGAATGTTCTGTACTCTACAGGATAACACGTAGTGACCTTGTAAGTGTAAGACATACGCTACTGGACTCAAAGTCTATATTCTTTCTTTCTGTGCCGAGTGGTCAAAACCTGAAACTCGCGCACTTGTTGCCCTGCGACAGAAAAAAAACGATAATAATATATGAGTCGACACCCTATACTTTAGCTAAATCGACCCATTAATCAATAATATGTGACACTAGCTGAACGGCTGAACCCCGCGGTGTTACCCGCGATTATCGTCGTGCCGCGAGTAACGCCGCGGGACAAAGCTAGTTTAAAAAAAGTAGCCTAAGTTACTCAATAGATCATCAGCTACCTATCAGTGAAAGTCCCGTCAAAATCGGTTTACCCGTTCCTGAGATTACCCGGAACAAACAGACAAACAGACAGACAAAAAAAAATACATTTTGGTATATATACTGTGCATACATAAATATGCATTTAGTAAAAATCGGTTATTTTAATATTACAAACAGACACTCCGATTTTATTTATTTGTACAGATATTTTAAGAACACTATCGCTTAACAGTATACAGAAAATAAGCCTGTATTACTATATCAATATACGTATGTGTAGTAGTAATTAGGCGACGCACGAGCCGGTGGGAGGTGGGCGCCGGAACCGGAAGCGCGCCGGAGATGAAGGCGCGATACAATATCCGGTTAGACGCCATTTCCGCCGCGAGACGACGAGCGTGTGTGGATGCCTTTAGTCGCTCTGTGATAGATACACTGTGATTTCGTATTGGTGATTTGGAAATTTAGTTAACGATGTTATATATATATATGTCATTTCAAAATAAGGTTTAATGAATGGCTGCACGTATGGCCTACTGGTTTAAGCGTACGCCACACCGCTTTCTACTTTGCCAAGTGTTATGTGTTGAAATACCTCATGGGACAACATTTTGCGTAATCCACAAGTTGTTGTTCTGGGTCTGGGTGTTCTTTGTTTACCTATACAAATAAATAAAATTGAAGTGTCTGTTTGTAATATTAAAATAACCGCTTTTTACTAAATGCATATGTATGTATACACGGTACATGTACCAAAAATGTAGTTAAAATTTTTTTGTCTATTTGTTTGTTCCGGGTAATCTCTGGAACAGCTGGACCGATTTTGACGGGACTTTCACTGGCAGGTAGCTGATTATATATAGATATCTTTTTTTAGACTAACTTTGTTCCGCGACGTTAATCGCGGTAAAACAATAACCGCAGGGTTCAGCTAGTTATTTATATAATTAAACAAACACATTGTCTTATGGATTGCCTGGTACGTTATCCCGGTCCTACCCTTAGTCGACACTGTATATTTAATCCGTCATCACATGGACAAGTACTAATATAATAACACACTAATGTAAAAAAAAATACAGACACAGAATAAATAATCGTGTTCATTTCACAAATAGTTGTCCTGGATGGGATTCGAACCAGTACCTCTGATCACATATCAATCAGTCTTCACTAACAAATAGATTTACATACCTATTCAATTAAGCAAAGTGATTTTAAGTTACCCATTTTAAGATTTATTAGGTCATACATATTAGTTCAAACTTTTCAAGAGGATATTGGGAGGCCTTTGCTTACTCGCAACTAAGTTACAGACCTCATTATGTTGTTGAACCCTATTTTATAAGTACTATATACTTATAACAAACATTTATTTTATATATATTATTTATTTTGTGCTTAAATAAAAAGTAAAACTCCGGACCGGACGGAAGACCGAGGTCAATATTCATTAATAGTGGTAAAAATATTGTACAATCTTTACAGAAAGCTTACACATTGATATAAATAAATAAATATTTCGAACATCTAACACAAAACGCCATCAAGTCCCAAGCTAAGCAGAGCTTGTGTTATGGGTACTAGACAGCTGATATAAATACATATATACTTTTTTTTTGTAAATACATACATATTATACATAGAAAACACCCAAACTCCGAAACAAATATTTGTAGATCATACAAACATTTGGTTCGACCCGGGAATCGAACCCGAGACCATAGTAGCATCATGATTAGCAGTCACACACGCCACCCGCAGACCAACGAGGCAGGCTAAAGTATTAACAATAGCACAGTAAAAATATATTACACTAGCATTTGCAGCACGGTTTAACCGTGAAAGCGTAACTGACAGACTTACAGAGTTACTTTCGAATTCATAATACATATTTGTACAGATGATAAAGCACTGCAATACACCGTGGGAGAGCCACGCTTCGGCATGCATAGGCCGGCTCAACCGGAGTGATGCCACGGCCTCACAGAAAATCGGTGTGAAACAGCGCCCGCGATGGGATTCACAGAGTGAGTGAGGATACAGGAGGCCCATACCTCAACCCCTCCCCCCATCCCTTTTCCCATCCCCCAAAGGACGGCAACGCACTTGTGACGCTTTTGGTGTTGCGGGTGTCCATGTGCGGCGGTAATCGCTTACCGATAGGCGATACGTCTGCTCGTTAGTCCCTGTCACAAAAAAATACTTGTATATATGAGCCTGCCAAGTCCGTCTGATAGAAAGCATGAACAGAATCCAAGATGGTGATCACCTACACTACCTACACAAACTACAGAGACGCAACCATTTGTAGATCGCATAAAGTACCGCCCTTTGTACACTACACTTCGGTTTTTTTTTGTATTATGTACTTATTTAACTCTGTAATAAGGTGTGCAAATAAAGAGTATTCTATTCTATTCTATTCTATTGTCCCGTGTGGGGAACGAATCCATAACACTCGGCGCAATGTGAAGCGGCCAGGTAGCTGCTAAAACCACTACGTCATCAGTCAAAATTATTCGTACAATTAATAGGTAAAGACACTTCAAAAGACTTTTATAGTTCGTCTTCGATCTACTCTAGGCTTGACTGACTGAGTTGAGGTCATAATTTTACTATATATTTTTTATGTCACAAACAACGCGCTAATCCCACCGATTAACTCTGTCCCATAAATCTCTGTACCAATATAGTAACACTAGCTGACCCACGCAACCTCGTTTGCGTCTCCTATTGCCCGTAACGTGATAATTGTCCATTGGTTCCAAACATTTTTCATTGGTGCTCCGCTCCTATTGGTATTATGACCTGATGACGTGATGACATATCTATAGCCTTCCTCGATAAATTTACTATCCAACACTGAAATATTTTTTCAAATCGGACCAGCGGTTCCTGAGATTAGCGCGTTCAAACAAAAAAAATCTTCAGCTTTATATATTAGTATAGATTAACAGTTGGAATAGTATTAACCATATGTTCAGTACAAGTAATGGATGAAAAATATAAAACCGTATCTCTAATTTAGCATTTAAGGACATTTAAATCAAATAAACGAACTTATAGAAATATTTTGTCACGTAACAAATATAACAACAGCTCTTATCTATGGTAAACCAATTTTTTTTCTATGTAAGCTTACATTCGATTTTATACATGGAATGGTTTATGAACAAAAACTGAGTAGGTATAGATACTTTATCTGTACTTTGTATATTATAAGCTAACAATAAAATGGGGAGATAAATATATTGTGTAATGCACATAAGATAAAATAGGAAACTTTACTCATTATGTTCCGTTTTAGTGACCAATATGATTTTTTTTAAATGCTGAATTTATTTTTTTATGTATTACATATTCATGTAATTATCGAAGTTTACACTTTGGTGCCTTTCACAGTACGTCTGATTGTCAATGAACATCTATTTTGACTATATCTAACTGAGTTCAAGATTTATACATAAAAAGATATGTACAGGTTACCATTATTGCTAATAAACGTTTTAGGAAGCTGTCAATCAAACGCATTAATATACTAAATGGAAATCGATGTTAAGTACATATTGCGATGACATCGATAAAGCAGACATTGCTTGTCACGTCGAACCATGGTCCCTCCTTTGTCCCTCTTTACTCCTCTTTATTCAACCTTGTGCCTCTTTGTTTGTCGAGAGGGAAACAGGATTGTTCTCGAAGGATTAAGCTTTTATGTGATTTTTCAGTCTGAGTACGGTCTGAGAGGTATTGAAGGTGCCTTTGGGTAAGTGGGCTTACTTAGGTGATAATTATTTACAAGTAGCGGAAAATGTATAGCGCGTAAGTCTCACTGACTTTTAAATACAATTTTAAGTAGAATACAGCATCTAGGAAATAGTATAAGTATGATCAGATCCAGGATTGGTTTGGTAGGATGGCAATGAGTTTGTTTTTCATTACATAAGTAAGTCGGTGCTATAAATATAGTTGGGCAAATATGGACATTTCTTTCGCCTCTGTCTACCATTTCGTGGTATTTATGCATGAAGAAATAGATTCAAAATGGTGTTAGAAAAAATTACTTGAGGATAACTCTCCAAAACAGTACTTGAAGCGTAGAACACTAGTGATGAAATAAAATTATTTTCTTTCTATTAAAGCTATCACTGTATATGCAAAGATGAATGACTATTTATTTATGTACCACTCAGTAGGACTATTACATCAAAGGTCATCACAGGAGTCCGTTCGTGAAATTTGAATAGACAGACATTCTATGGAGGTTCATCTGTTAATGTATTCTACAAATATACTTGTTGTACACGTAGTTAGTAATAATTATTCGGCGGCGTGTTGCGATAATACAGATTTAGATAGAGCGCCGGCTGCGAAGATAACCCCTTACATAGCTCAGAGCACATAGCGCCTGCCCACCCTTAGTACGGTTAGAAAAACAAGTCGCGACACCGTTAACTTTAACGTAAATAAATTAATTTAGTCTTGTAATACCGTTGCATTCTCAAAGTGAAAATATTAATAAACAAGCTTTGCACGCAGCTTTCATCCCCTGATTTACCCCCTTAGGGGTGGAATTTAAAAATACTCTTTTAGTGCTCACTTACCTTGCATAAAGAGGTTCTTGGCTCATGCACATCCAACATTTCAGGATTCTAGGTTCAGCAGTTTGGGCTGTGCGTTGATATCTGGGTATGTCAGTCACCCTTCTCTTTTATATACTATAGAGATAGAACATAGATTAGAGATTTTCAAGGGTCAAATATTGTAGACACATTTTATTAATAGGGTAAAAAGATTCTAAAAAAAATATCAAATAAATTTCTGTTTATAGTTGCTAACATTTACAAGGATAATGTTTTTTATTTAATGTTATTCTCTATTAAACCTTAATATTAAAAAATATGAAAACTTGTCTAATAAATTGATTGATGAACTTGGAATAGACTTAAAACATTTATTAGATGAGCAAAACCCGGTCTAAATGCCTGTAGTCATAGAGCAAGGATGTAGATGTAGAATTTCATTAATTTTAACCAGTATGTAAAATGAGTGTTATCTTAATTATATTTTCTAAATAGAAAAATATGCATAATAAATTATTATGCATATTGTAATTAGGTATATTATGTTCCATTTAATTTACTTGATTCTAGTTGTTGCCCGCGGCTACAATGTGTATGTGTCGGTTATCGCGGCAAATAGTAGCCTATGTGTTATTCTGATGTACAAGCTATATTACTGTAAAGTTTCATCCAAATCCATTCAGTAGTTTTTGCGTGAAAGAGTATCAAACATTCATCCATCCATCCATCCATACTTACAAACTTTCGCGTTTATAATATTGTATAAATATAGATAAATGCCTAAAACCCAAATAAACACTCTGAATTTTATTCTACATTATAGAGGCCTTAAGTAAAATCAATCCTGGTGCGTGTCAGGCCATGAAACGCTCCTGCAGGGTGTGGATCATCTAAGCATTCCGTGGCTTAATACTATTCTTTTAACACAACAACTTTATATCTATACAAGTAAAATGTTAACAAAAAAACCGACTCAAGAACGACCAAATTGAAATGGGACCACACGGGAAGCACCAGCTTCAACCAAAGTTATGAGTTACCTCATAACTTTCGACACACAGTAAAATACAGTCGAATTGATAACCTCCTCCTTTTTGAAGTCGTTTAATAACGTTTGTGTAATTATTTTGTTCAAACATAAATCCGAAAATTCCAGGTTCGAATCCTGGCAGGATTGTCTTGTAAGGATAAATGGATTGCATCATGTACATGATAAATGAATGAGAGACATTGGCAAATATGTGTGTGTGGTTTGATAATACATTAGAATACACTTTATGCATGTATACAAAATACTTATTTACTGTCCGAAATATAAGAATAAGAAAAACTGATTACGTCACATTAGTTAATTTAGCTGTGATAGTTTTCCTTCTAATCACCATTTTAAGCTTTTTCTACAAGAACAAGAAGGCAACAAGAAAAACTTATATTATAACTTATTATTATAACTTTATAGGACCGTTCAATTTATTTGTCATTAAAGGACATTGTCCTTGTTTTTAAGCTCTGCCACGAATGGATATTTAGTAATATGGATAGACACACAGACAGACATGAATAAAATTATAAGTTAGCACCATGGAACCTCAAAAAAGTAGGTATAAAGGCCATCACTTAAGTATTATGATAGACTTTTTTACGAAGGTAAAATGTGGTTCATCGCTTTGAGTGATCTCCGAATAGCAAGATTCCTAATTCTGTTGTTTTCTACGTAGGACAACTTTACTTTAAAGGTAAGACAAGACACATTAAAAATTACGATTGTGCCAATATCTTCCATCTTTATTACATTCGTTTAAGAACTAAAAAGACAGAAAGTACTGAAAAGAAAAGATTTTTTGATTTATTTTGTGTTTTTTTTTTCAATTTACTCAGTGTCACTCTCACGACTAAGACGAATCTATTGACATAAAAATACGATAAGACGTTTAGGCTCTAGGGCGTGCCAAAGAAATATCCATACATACACTCGAAAAACCTAACACTCCTTCTTTCGCAGTCGGGTAAAATTGGATCAAATTCTATATCAGGCCGCTTGGCTAATATGATTAAGTAGGATAAAGTCTCATTTCTTTGAAGAGGTAAATCCAGCAGTGACTGGTAAAGGCTGTTCACAAAAATGACCTTTTCGGAATCATTGATACCCTGAAGTCGAACCTGTACCCTTGAACATGTATTCAAGTGTTAAGTTAGTATCATTAGTCAAAATGTTAATGTTGTTATTAGTTAGAATGGCGATAAAATACAATTAGTTCTAACATAAATATTAATGAATTGTTTTTATTTATCAAGACAAAACAGTTTCTAATGTTTTATTTGTTTAACCTTCCATCAGATACCTATATTGTTCAATGGAATTATCAGTTTACGTCAGTTCTTACAACAGGGTTTGTATAAATAGTACCTTTATTATTCCTAGCCGATCTCGAGTTTTAGCGAGACAAACGAACACCAATTGATTTTTATATATAAGATTAGGTATGTTTAAACCCTCGTTATGCAACTCATATTTGTACGATATGATATTATATTATTTGTCTAGGCATTGATATAAGCAATGTATTCCATAGATAAAATCATAGACATCATTATGGAAAACTAAAGTTGATATTAATTATTAATAATAAACAAATTATTTAAATATTTATATATCTATTTTTCTGTCATAAAATATATATTCTCGTTTCAATCACATAAATTCAGTATGTGGAATTTAAATATTTTAGAAATTTAACTAATAATAATAATAATAATAATAATGAGCGAAATAACGCTAGACCAGAAGAATATTTGGACACACTAAAACAAAAATTAACACTAAAATCGCAACGTTTATCGAGATACTTAAAAGCATTACAGAGAAAAGAAGAGAATAGATTATTTACCACCAATGAAAAAAGTTTCTACAGATCATTCAATGGTCATGGTACACAGCAAAACATATGTTATGATATGCCTCAACCTAACGAACTTAAAAACTATTGGACCAACTTATGGAAAAAAGAAATGGATCACAATGATAGTGCGAAATGGATATCAGAAGAAGAATATAAAATGGCAAATACAGAGATAATGGAATTGAATGATATTACTCTGGCAGACATAGAGATAGCCACAAGAAAGATGAAAAACTGGAAAGCAGCCGGTATAGATAGTGTACATAACTTCTGGTTTAAAAAATTTTTCATCCTCCATCATAAGTTAGCAAATAATATAAACGAAATTATTAAAGGTGAACAACAGCTACCTAAGTTTGTAACAAAAGGGATCACTTACATGTTACCCAAAAGCAATGATACAAGTAATCCCTCACAATACCGCCCTATCACATGTCTTCCCACAATTTACAAACTCATAACATCAATAATCACACAGAAAATTAGTAAACATTTAGAAAGCTACAATATTTTATCTGAAGAGCAGAAAGGGTGTAGGCAGAACCATAAAGGATGTAAAGAACAGCTAGTTATAGACTCCACAATTTTGAAACACTCAAATAAACACAAAAGGAATCTATATATCTCATACATCGATTATAAAAAAGCCTTTGACAGTGTTCCCCATTCTTGGTTAGTTCGTGTCCTTCATATTTATAAAATTAATCCTATCCTAATTAACTTCTTGGAGAATGCCATGTCCGACTGGCGTACAACATTACACTTATCTAATGGAACAAACTCAATTGTCACAGATGAGATCCCCATCGAAAATGGCATTTTCCAGGGAGACTCACTCAGTCCTTTATGGTTCTGCCTTGCTTTAAATCCTCTATCCACTCTCCTCAATAATACTAACACTAACGGATACAAATTAGACACTAACACATCTATTACACACCTAATGTATATGGACGATATTAAGCTGTTTGCTAGAACCAACAAGTGCCTTGATCATTTATTAAAAATAACAACACAATTTAGCAAAGATATAAATATGTCATTCGGACTGGACAAATGTCGAACTTTACACATACGCAACGGAAAAGAAACAACTAGCAATAACACCACATCAGAAGTTAATGTATTTTTACGTATGGAACCAGCAGACACCTATAAGTACCTAGGAATTGAACAATCTCATAACATTAATCACATTGAAATTAAAAAACAACTTTTAACCGAATACACTAGAAGATTAAATTTGATATGTAAAAGACAACTTCATTCTAAAAATCTATTTAAAGCCATAAATACATTTGCCATACCCGTGTTGACGTATTCATTTGGAATAGTTAAATGGACACGTACGGACATACATAACTTAGAAATTAAGACTAGAACAACTCTAACGAAACATAAATATTTACACCAAAAATCGGCAATAGAAAGAATCGCGCTTAAAAGACAAAACGGAGGAAGAGGACTTATAGATCTGACAGCCTTATGGGAAGGACAAATAAAAAATTTAAGAGATTTCTTCTACAGTAAAGCCACATTAAGTGAAATACACGCAGCTATTATTGAAATTGATGCAAACTTTACTCCATTAAATTTATGCAATAGAGACGTAACATACAAAAATTCAGAATCGTTTACAAAGGAAAAAATAAATAGATGGCGTTCGAAGGAACTACATGGCAGACATCTACATGACCTGGAACAGTCGCACATAGATTTAGATTCTTCAAATAAATGGCTACAATTAGGTTCCCTTTTCCCTGAGACTGAAGGGTTTATGATTGCAATACAAGACCAGGTCATTAACACTAGAAACTATAGTAAATTTATTCTGAAAGACCCGAATGTCCAAAATGATAAATGTAGAAAATGTCACCGAGCCGCAGAAACTATTCAACACATTACAAGTGCATGTCCAATCCTAGCTCAAAATGACTATACCCATAGACACAATCAGATCGCTCATATCATCCACCAGAAATTAGCAGTTAAGCATAATTTGATACCACCTAAAATTATACCATACTACCAATACTCTCCAAAACCGGTGTTGGAGAACCAAAGTCACAAGATATACTTCGATAGAGCCATATTAACCGACAAAACTATCCACAATAACAGACCTGACATAACTCTTATAGATAAATATAATAAACACACATACTTAATAGATATTGCAGTTCCTAACACACATAATTTACAGAAAACAATTACTGACAAGATACATAAGTACACAGAACTAAAAGAAGAAATAATTAGAATTTGGAAAATGACGAAAGTGTACATTGTGCCTTTGGTACTCTCCAGCACCGGAGTTATACCAAAACATCTCCACCACTTCCTGCGACAGATTGAACTCCCCACTAACACATACATTACTATGCAAAAAGCCGGTATCCTAAACACTTGCCGCATTGTCCGAAAGTTTTTACAGGAAGACACAACATCACAGATCACATATTTAGTCCAAAATCCCTCAAATGAACTCCACTTGGTCTAGGCCCGTGGTTTTCATTATATTACCGAAATTCTAATTTCGAGAAAAATAAAAGCACAAATAATAATAATAATAATAAAGCCTTTTATTCGGACATATGATACAACTATCTTACATTACTGCACTGTTATATATACGTATAGGTACCAATGTTACACATAATTTAAATTACTCGCGTATTCAATACTTTAATTATTTCAATTTAACTACTAATATTTATATTATTATATATATTTTAATATATATTTGAATTAAGTATGTCGTATCATATGTCCACATCTACATTTGTAACTGCTTTAGATATATTTTATGACATATACATATAAAATCATAATCTTGTTTAAAATACATAAAACTAACTTACTATAAATTCGAGTCCACTATACAGTGAATGTATAATACTCATACCTATATCTATTAGCCTCCCTAGTCAAGTTCTAAACCTAAATTCTCGTGTGTCTTTGGCTAATACTTTGTCTAAGATTGATCTGGTTAGTTGCTGGGTAGAACAGGTTAAGTTAAAAGAGGTAAACATAACTCTACATAATGGGCCAGCACTGGGCCCGCGTGATGGCCATGCGGTGGTTGAGACGCAACTACACGATGGCGACATTTAGTTTTAATCTTTACGTGGTACGTAAAGAGATGGACGTGGAAGTACACGCTGGCCCATCATACTGGACCATCGCGATGGCCAATCGTGTAGATGAGCCATAAAGTTTTTCACAGGGTTACACAAACTTTTTATCATTCGGTAATCAGGCAGTTTTAAAAGAGCTCAGAAACGAATGTGAAATTAATCTTCATCGATAAACTGTGCGCTGAAAACACCATTAGTTTGAACTCTGATACCCCTTCTATCTTTTCTGGTTGATTGTTATTTTAAACTACTGGTAGAATACCCCGTTCCTTACCTGAAGTAACATGGTCCGGATTCTCCTCCGAGCAGGGTGAGTGAGACCGACCTTCAGGGTGTTTTTAGTGGAATCACCACATACCTGGCTCCTCAGTCCCCAAGGAACCGGAGATCCGAAGGGATTTTCCACATCGTCAATAAAAAATAAAAATAAAGGATACCCCGAATTATAAAAAATATAACGACAGATGACATTTGCATGGGTAAGGGCTCTTGCAAGGGTACATACATGAAAATACGTAAAAAAATTTGACTACACTTTATATATGCGTAATAGATTTTTCAAGACAAGTACGGTGGGCTCTTGCAAATGTACATACATACATGAAAATATATTCGATTTAGTTACACTTTGTGCGTAATACATTTTTCTTTACAAGAACGGTTGAAGATGATCTAAGAATGTTTATTTTTCAGATTATTTATTTACTTATTGTTCAAATTGAAGGTTACGTTTTGATTATATTATTGTTATCATTACGGGTATATATTATATACGACTGCCTCGATGGAGCAGTGGTAATGTATGCGACTGCTGTTCTTGAGGTCTCGGGTTCGATTCCCGGGTCGGACTAAATCTTTATATGACCTTCAAATATTTGTTTCGAAGTTTGGGTGTTTTCTATGTATAATATCTATATATTTCCAAAAAAAATATTCTAATTATATTATATCAGTTGTCGTATGTTGTTGTATGGTTACTACCCATAACAAAAGCTCTGCTTAGCTTGGGGCTGGATGGCGTTGAGTGTTAGATGTCCGAAATATTTATTTTATTTATTACTGAACCCCGCGGTGTTACCCGCGTTTATTGTTATACCGCGAGTAACGCCGCGGCACAAAGTTTGTCTAAAAGAAGTAGCCTAAGTTACTCCCTGGAGCATCAGCTACCTGCCAGTGAAAGTCCCGTCAAAATCGGTCCAGCCGTTCCAGAGATTACCCGGAACAAACAGACAGACAGACCGACAGACAGACAGACAGACAAAAAAAAATTTAACTACATTTTTGGCATATGTACCGTGTATACATACATATGCATTTAGTAAAAAGCGGTTATTTTAATATTACAAACAGACACTCCAATTTTATTTATTTGTATGTATAGATTAGTAAGCTTTAGTAAGATTGGGAATAGGAGCTGAAATATCGCTAGATTTTCCGAAAATCTGTGGGTTTAATGTTATAAATGGTGTGCAGTTATGACCGTATTTTTTTTTGTTCAGTAACTTTTTTTTTGATAAATTTTCTAAAAATTAATCCTAACTAGATCGTTGGAGCCGTTTCCGTGATCCAGATTATACATGTATGTATTTATAATATCGGCCATTTTGCAATAAAACTGTCTAAAAATATTTTTATATTTGTATCTAGTACACCGAATATAATTTTTATTGAAATAATTAATCGCGATGTCTCAGACAGTATAATTGCCAAAATTGTGTAATTTGGCGGTCTACCCGCCAAATTATAGTTACAATTAGCTTATCAGCGAGACAGAGTATCCGTAAAGAAATGATTATTATTAAATGAATCGATATGTTTTAAGCTACACATATTTAAATTAAAATAAATATACCTGATACTGTATAAAACATAATTTACGATACATTCTGAATATCCATGCATACAATCAATTTATCTATATAATCGCATCTCAAACTCGAAGTGGTGCTAAATGTCTAACAATAAAATTGTTATGCCAAGGCCAAACAGCCAATTTAATGTAGTTTTTTTGGGGGATTGTGAACTTCGAGTCACTAGGCTATTAGGTCTTTAGGTGAATATGTATGTTGTGTAGTAAGGTGACAAACCTCTTTGGTTCTGAGTCTACGTGTTTTTATCGTCCTCTCTATAAACTAGGTACTCTCTTGCAGAAGGTTTCCTAAAGGACATGTTATGAAAATTTAAACATTGAGAATGGATGAACAAGGTAATGCATTCTCAAATTAATTAGATGATTTAGAAAGGTTGTTGCATTCTATTAGTTGCTATTTTACATACGATACAAAGATTCTGACTCAGAGCATCATTGTTGCATGTTTGTTTACAAAACTATGGATGTTTTATAATATCAGTTAATATCAGGTACTGTCGCACTCGAGCTTTACATTTATTTTAGCAGTTATGTTTAGTAATTCTTAAAACGATAACCGTATTTATAGTAAACATGACATCATTACTAAATGAAAGTTGTTTTTATTTAAATTATAGTTAGATTATTACGTCTTTGTTTGGTTGAAACTTGCAGGTTAAGAACAGTACCTAGTAGAATAATTGCGTGATGATCTATTACTGCCAATAATGCCTGAGAATCCATTGTTCAAGTGGGTCCGTATTTGAGAGGAACTGCTAAATATAAAGTGTAAGAGAGAAACACAGTCCACATATACACATTAAACCTTACTCCTATAATTTTAATTAAGCTTGTTCGTTGACAATGGTACTGTACATATTTATTATATTAAATTGGAAAGTAGATATTGCATTCCCCTATCCGTATCCGAACTCGTATCTTCCGGTATAGTTTCTTAATTATGTTTATTGACAACTCCGTACTAGGATTATATCCTACTAATATTATAAATGCGAAAGTTTGTAAGGATGGATGGATGTTTGGATGGATGTTTGTTACTCTTTCACGCAAAAACTACTGAACGGACTTGGATGAAACTTTACAGTAATAAAGCTTATACATCAGAATAACACATAGGCTACTATTTGCCACGATAACCGACATATACGCGGGCGGAGCCGCGGGCAACAACTAGTTCTTTATAAAGAGGTACTTTACAAACATACATAAGGAACACCCAGACTCAGAACAATAGTTTTTAGATCACACAGTGTTGTCTCATGTGGGATTTGAACTCACGACACTTGACGAAGTGTAAAGCGGCGTGACGGCCCTTTAAACCACTAGGCCATTACGCTTAACCAATATATTGAAATAATCTAATTTGCATCATAATGAACTTTGTACATAACCTTGTTCTAGGTCGATTACTATATTTTGCATATGACATGCCTATATATAAATCGTGAGTGATATTATGACATATTTTAATTTCGAATATTTATGAGCTAATACAGTAAGAATAACATAACCTGTTTCGTTCTAGTTCAAACACATTATTATACAAATGTTTCCGCTATTTCCAAGAAATGGAATTTTATTCACTAATGTACCCAATATCATTTATCTGAATGGGTTTCTTATATGATTTCTAAGAAAAATGATTACTGATTTAGAAACTATTTCCAATGCAATCAAGTTAGCTAAAGAAAGTGACTTTTATGATTTATGTGTCCATTTATGCATATATTATAATCGATCGCAGATTACTCGTTATCTTTTGAGATTGCTCTAATCTACTTCTTTACGTTACACTTCTTGCATTATGGTTTTGGAATAAGAGATATGAGAGATTGATAGCGTCTGCACTACGTCAATTTTAACATATAAGATTTGTGTTGATTATGTAGTGGTTTTGGCTAATTATTTCCGTAGTTCTTCGGAGTTAGATAGTTGAGAATGATGGTTTAAAGACAGTCTTCCTTTCTTTTAAAAAAAGATAGCACTCGTAAGAAACTTATGAGTTGAGTGTTTGAAATTGGAATCCCTAAAATATAACGTAGCCTTTAGTCATCGAAGATTTTTTTACCCGCTTACGTTAAAACCAAATTGAAGGGTAACACGCTTGAGACTCCTGAGTTACAGGTGTCCATGGCGGCAGTATTAGAACTTTCAGCCCAACCTGCTAATAGAACCTCTTGATTGGCAGCCGCATACGTTAACCGCTAGACTGTGACGATAATTATACTGATATCTATCAAATAATGTTTAAGATATCAGAGAATGATACTTTAGTTTTAATAATTTTAATTTTTCTATTACAGTCGTGAAGACGTTCATGAAAAAAAATAATGCAATAAGACTAATCAAATGAAGATGTAATGTCGTTTGCTGACTGTACTCTACGGATTTCTGAAAGGATCTAAGGAGGGTGGCGAGAGGTTTCGAGGATGCGCCGGGGGCGGGTGACGCGCGGGGAGTGTACGCGGGTTGCGCTGTGACGTCACGTCCTATCTCGGCGGCCATCTTGGATTATCTCGTCGCACCTGCGGGACGCGGGGGTTTCAGTATCGACCCGATGCCATCCCTGCACATTTTTCACTGTAAATTTGAAATTGTTTAGTTGTTCTTAATTTTATTTGTGTCGCTTCCAGAATAAAGAATAAAATGCAAACCGATAAAAATTGGATGGAAACAATATCGTCACCTTGAGGCACGTAGTCAGTTTACAGCAAATAGTTCTTCTTATAAGACACCTATGTTATAAGTACAAAGTAGATATAAAATATTGTAGGAAGTCATAGACGATACGATCCCCAGAATAAGGCGCCTGAGATCAGCTATCAATGTGGTTTATAGTTGAGAAAACATCACTTCCTGGCTCCTGATTCTCAAAGGAGTTGGAGATCTAGAAGGATTTTCCACTCAGTCAACAAAACACAACTGACGTTAATAAACACGGCACGAACGTACAGAATACTAAATTATATTCGACCGCCATAATCATAATAAACCACAAAATTAAATATGACCAATGAAAACTTTCATCCTCACAGTTGTGTACCCTTAACCGTCCCCACGCAGTCATCATAATATACTCGTAAAATAAGTTTCAATTAAGCATTTGTACCGCAACTAATATAAGGTGTATTAAAATTCAACCCTCACATGCGCAGTTATCTGTCTGTGGCAGTTTGGACACGCCGATAGGATCTGAGCCACCCCCGGTCCCTTTTGTACCCGTTTCAAACGATCCGCCCTTGCTTATTTACAAAGACATAACGGAATAAAATTTTGTTTTAACTTATCAACATGTTGATGTTGGCTGTGATGGGTATGCCTAACGCTATTATCAAATCACACGAATAAATTCCACTCAGATTAATATTATCTAAGCGCTGATGAGACTGATGTTATCTATACAAGATGTATTAAAATGATAAGATTTTAAAACATGGAAGTCGCATTTCAAATTTGATTGTTTCATGGTCGAAATCTTGATTTTTGGTATAATATTACAATGATGGAAAATACGGATGCGATTGAATAATTTTGAAGTTTGGGATTCATTTAATAAAGGCTCATTAATATTATTTATACAGGCATGCAATAATAAGAACTGAATAAACGAGTTATTTAAAGTCTAACATTTTTTTTATGCCAATGGTATATGACATGTTATGTAATAATTCTTGAGATATTAACGAAAAAAAAAATTCTATTCATCAATACTAATCTTATAAGGTAGAAAAAAACCTGTCTGTCTGTCTATGGCATGGAGATCCGTTGATTCTTTATTGCGATATTCGCTAGCAAAAGCTAGTAGGTAATATTATAAATTTGAAAGTAACTCTGTCTGTCTTTTACGCTTTTACGGCTAAACACCTGTACCGACTTTAATGAAATTCGCCATGGAGATAATAATAATAAGTATTTCGGACATCTAGTCCCAAACTAAGCAGAGCTTGTATAGTACTAGACATCTGATATGAATACTTATATACTTTTTTTTTGTAAATACATACATATTATACATAGAAAACACCCAAACTCCGAAACAAATATTTGCAGATCATACAAACATTTGTTCCGAACCGGGAATCGAACCCGAGACCTCAAGAACAGCAGTCGCGTATGCTACCACTGCGCCACAGAGGCAGTCAACCGGAGATATGTTGATGCTAGAGGAAGGACATGGGCTACTCTTTATCGCGATAAGCAACATTTACGCATGTTGAGCCGCAGGCAAAGCTAGTATTATTATAATCAATTGCCTAGAGATCAAGGATGTGCTAAAGAATAAAAATTCTTTAGCAGTTAATGATAATTCCATATTTTGGTAAGTAGGTGGTCTCCTCTAGAGATATGAAAGATTAATCAGATTAATATTTTCTTTTTAAAGGACAACTTCCGCACCAGAAACCTTCCCATCGAAAGGGCTCCACAAACGGACACTAAGAACATCCAGGCTCAGAACAACAACGCGTTAATCACATAAAGCGCTGTCCCATATGGGTCTCAAACCCACAACACTCAGTGCAGTAGAAAAAGACGAGGTGACGGCCTAAACATCTACGCTATCCGTATAGTCAAAACAAGTAAAATAAGAAACAATAGTATGAATAAAATTAAAGTGTGTATTATTACAGGAAAGTCATTAAGTGGCAATCAACATCCTAAAACAGACCACCGGTATTGGCGGCAAACACTTGACGATCGGAACAATGACGTCATTGAGAGCGCGTGCGCAGCTGGTAATGGCGGTGTTTAACACTTTGCATTGTTGCGGAAGTTTTGTTTGAGTGGCCTTGAGTGGGCAAACTGTGGCACGCGCTTGGTTGGTGGGCAGGCCACCGGTGACGGTGATCAGCTGGATACTACTTCTGCTTTATCTTTTGAAGAGGAGTTTGGTTTCTGAGTTGATTAGTTACGTATTACTGAAGGGTAGTTGTATAGTAGTTGTGTAGTGACTGATATATCATTAAATACTCACTGCTCTAACTTAAGTTAAACCTAGACAATTCTAAATAAAGTTGATTTAAAGTAAACAGAACACGTTTCCTTTACTCGTCATTTTGTAGGTCGTATCGTATATAGGTAAGAAGTTACATAAAATTAATAAATACAGGCCACAATCTATTATTAACCGACTTCAGAAAAAGGAAGAGGTTTCTCAATTCGACCGCATATTTTTTTATGTTTGTAAGCGGATAACTTCGTCGTTTATGAACCGATTTTGATGATTCTTTTTTTAATGGAAAGGAGATATCCCAACGGTGGTACCATGACGGAAGAGAAATCGAGTCAAACCTTCAAGTCGGTTTTATTTTTGTTATTTTTTTTTACACAATGCCGGTGGTTCAGTAGGTACTACACAATCCCTAGGAATTGTAAAGAATACCTACGCAAAGTATGCAATGGACAATAATATTCGGAATATTTCACAAATTGCCTGGACGCCCCAGGTAATGTAAACCAATACCTGAATTATACAGATTGCCGGTAACATGTACATTTCATCAGCCTATCGCAGTCCACTGCAGGACGTAGGCCTCTACAATACATATATAAAAGGTTAACTTTTACATAAAGAGAAAGTGAAGTTAGAGTAATTTATTTCATACTGGTTGTTGCCCGCTTATATGTCGGTTATCGCGGCAAATAGTAGCCTATGTGTTATTCTGATGTATAAGCTATATTACTGTAAAGTTTCATCCAAATCCGTTCAGTAGTATTTGCGTGAAGAAGTAACAAACATACACACTCACAAACTTTCGCCTTTATATATTAGTGTGATGTGATATGATGTGATAAATTTATCAATTCATCAAGAAATAATGAGTTTAGTAGTAGTATCTATCCACACAGTAATAATATGATGATAATGACGATTATTGCTTAATTTTTATTTTACTTGAGTATTAGGTATATTATCTCGTGTCAGTGACATTATGAATGACTGAAATAACTATGAATATTCTTTTTTATATAAGCCTAATTAAGTGATTCTACTCTGCCTGATGGAAAGTATGAGCAGAATCCATGAGTATTGGTCACCGTACGCCACCAACAGAGGTCCTTCTGCATCATCGGGTCTCTGGGCTCGTACTCACCAACGTAACACGACAGCACAATAAATGTCTTTTGTACAATACAAGTCTTGGTTTATCTATTTTCCATGAGATTCTGGTAGATTAACACACAAAAAATTAATAAAACATGTAATAATCTAATTTATTATAGCATGAAATAACATAAATGTAAAGAATACATGAATTAAATTATCTGATAAAATTAAAAGTTTTTTTTAAAATAAATACACAGTTTGGCTGAACCAGAATTTAATAAAAACAAATTAGTATTCTAGTGTTAATTATCAGCTTTCGTATAAAAACTTCTAGAAATATCAGTTCTGAGAATAGCAAAGTTTTCTTGTTGAGATATAAAAAAAAACCGGCCAAGTGCGAGTCGGATTCGCGCAGGAAGAGCTCCGTACCATTTTCTGTACATTTCAATACTCTACCTGTTGCCGTTATCAACATTGACCAAAAAACGATAAAAAATCACGTTATGGCAATCCTAAAATATTTAATTTATTATTTTTTAGTATTTTTAGTTATAGCGTCTACAGAAATACATTATCTTTGAAAATTTACACTCAGAAAATATACACATTTATACCTGTTTAAAAATATAATGCTTTTATTTAATTGTCATCGCTTGACTTTCAGTCCACCAGACATGATTACCTTGACTGATCTGGGGATATTCTGTTTGTGTTAAAGGGACATAACTCTCGTACCTCCATATCAACACACCGTTGCTCAAACTCGACTCTTGAATAATAAAATTATACTGACTTAATTTGCTATGGTCGTAATCAGAGAGTAACAATTCAATCAAATTTCTCACGAATTGAAAAATCAGAATACTAGTAATAAGCTTCAACAGTATTAGAATCATTATCAGCTTTCGTATAAAACATTCCAGAAACATCAGTTCTGAGCATAGCAAAGATTTCTTGTTGACATATTCAAAAAACCGGCTTCTTAATTTACTTTTAGCTGTAGTAGCACCTAGATAACACACTACAACTCATTGTATCACAGTCTTGGCTTCTTGATGAACCTGAAACGAGTGGCGTAGAATGTGGGCTGCGGAAAAATGTTACTCTTTGCCCTTTTAGTATTGTCCGGAAGTTTATTGAAGTGGGCAAACCGAGGCACGCGCTATCACCCGGTGGCCAGACCACACCCGGTGGCGAAGGGTAAAGGCCTTTTAAGAGTTAAAACACTATGATAAAGTGTGTCACCGATTTCTCGATGAATATCCTACTAATATTATAAACGCAAAAGTTTGTAAGTATGGATGGATGTTTGTTACTATTTCACGCAAAAACTACTGAACGGCTTTGGATGAAACTTTGCAGTAATATAGCTTGTGCATCAGAATAACACATAGGCTACTATTTGCCGTGATAACCGACTTACACGCAAGCGGAGCTGCGGGCCACAACTAGTATTAATTGGCATAGTAAAATTTCTCTCTCCTTATAATAACATTCATCTTCGATCTTAACACTCTAATGGTAGGGGAGTGACTAGATCACACTATTGTGATTATCAAAGTGCTAAGATGTCTGTACGAAGTTGCGACGATGACCGTACAAGTACAGAGCACAAGACCAAATCAATTGCATCGTGGGGTCAGACAAGGAGACATTTCTTCAAAACTATTTATCAATGTATTGGATGACGTCTTTAAATCATTCATTTGGAACGGACGGAGCATCAATATTAATGGCCAATACATCTCACGCTTGTGTTTTGTAAACGATAATTCTGTGATCTGGAAGAATTGCTCAACAGTATAGATAGTAGAGCCACACTGATTTCAGCACAAACGGGCCGGCCCGACCGGGGCGGTGCTACCCTCGCACAGAAGACCAACCTAAAATGACAGTCTTGGTAATGTCGTATTTCGTTGGTGAGAGCGAGACCGAAGGCCCAAAGATGTAAGGGTGACAGTTATCGCGGTAAGTGTGTGAGCAGTGGAATGCTCTTCGAGCTATGTCGAGGGTGACGTGGATCGAACCGCCGGCCAGGGAGACCCGTAGAAACGGTGGTGCCGCTGGCCGCCCCCGGCGTAGAGAGTGGCTTGACCGCGGCTAACCACCATGGGAAGCTGTCCCGTCAGGTCGCGCATAATCCACAGAGTGGCTTGTCGTGCCGGATGGTGACCGGACGGTGAGACCAGGTGACCACTTCCGGGAGGGTCGGGGGCCCTTATGTCCGGCGGTTCGGTCACCGTCATGCCTCACTATTGTATGGCCACACAGTATTCCGAGCCTCAGTATTACACTGTCATGCCTTTTTACGCTCCCACTTCCCTTCCTCTATTTTTTATCATGGCAGCAAGGAAAAGATATAAGCATTCAACAGCGGCACCCTGTTCTCGTGTGCCGCCGTGGCTGGCGAGATCACTGTCAGAATGGAATACTATATTCCCTACATTGAGGTTGCCAGCGCAAACTCAATGTAAGGAATATAGGTTCTCCCTCCCGACTTTTCAGAATACTCACGTCTTACAAACTCGATATCTTAGGCCATGACCTCAACCCTCGCGAGTACGTTGAGAGCGTCACTAAGGCGGCCTCGCGGAAGTTAGGTGTTCTAAACAAGGTGAGACCGTCCTTCTCGCCTGGGCACCTGTGTCTTCTTATGTTTCTTCTGTTCGATGCTCGTTCGGTTGCAGCGGCTAGCAATCTGCTTGTCAGCAGTCCTGATCGAGTCCCTTGAGCCTCTGCAGATGCGTAGAGATATCGCCTCTATGGCAGTCCTCTTTCGCCTTTATCATGGGAAGTGTTCTGATGAGCTCTTCCAACTAGTTCCCCCTTCTCCCTTCCTCTACAAGACAACACGTGGCAGCATTAGAAGTCACCGCCTTAGAGTGAAAGACATACGCACTCGCACTCATCGATTCAGTTCTTCCTTCCTACCAGCTACCTCTACTACTCTACTACTCACTACCAGCGCACGTGTTTCCATCGTGCTATGATCCCGGGTCCTTTAAGCGGGGCGTAAAAAAGCATCTCACTAGGCCCCCATATATGCTGGTCACTATGCTGTACTGTCCTTATTCGCATTGAGGATGGTGACCACCACTCTTGGATTCTGCTTGTGGTTTCCATCAGGCGGGGCAGAGTCATTTTGGCAGATCAAATATATATATAAAAAATAATAGTTTAGACCATTCTTCCAAATGAGTAGGGCTTGGATTTCTTTTTATGTATGGCCCTGCCAAATGAATCTAACCAGCCTGATGGCAAGCATAAGCTGAATCCAAGAGTGGTGGGCACCATACTCATTGCGAATACAACAATGCATCATGGTGATCCACACTATGTCAGCCTAGTGATGCTTCTGCATCATTGGGCCTCCGGTCTCGCACTCACCAACGAAACACGACAGCACGGATGCTGTTATTTTATGTTGATCTTTTATACGTTGATCATTAGAAAGACTAAGATTGTGCATAATAGGCGTGTTACAGCAGATGCGGAAAGGTAAAGAACGGGATGCTAGACACTCTTTGGGGTAGGCCTGCGTTCGAAGTCAGTAGGCTGAAAGGATAGTGGTTAAATAAAAAAAAAGAACATTATATTTTTTGTTACCGTTTTAAAATACTATTGTAACGAAACTTACTGACTAAAGCAGAGATGGTTTGATCAAATAAATTTAAGGCAAATCTACGCAGAAGTAATAAAAAAGTATATTAAAAAGGTTAACAAAAAGCTAACACTCTAGTTTAAAAAAAAAAGTTTAAAACAGTTATGATATTCTCTAACTATACTCTAAAATCTTATTGGTGTGTCTTTACGATTGCAATCTTATTAGATTTCTCATAGGAGTAGTTTAAATAACACTGCGACTATTCGTACTAGAATATATAAGATCACTGTTTGTTGCATATGTTGTCAATTAAATGCTCAAATTTAAAATAGGCATATTTGACGTCTGCTGGATTTATTCAGTTCAGTTACAGAGGCTGACAAATAAAACGTCTACACTTCTAAAAAAACCTAATATGTTTCTGACATTTCTTATAAGATATCGTAAAACTATTAACAATCTTATTCGATATAATATTTTAAATGACTAGGTATACCAATCGAAGAGCTGAATGTATTTTAAAATCCATTTAATGTTTAGTATGGGCGATATTAATGATAGTATTGAACAAGCGAGACGCAACAGCTGCCGGTGAATCGCGGGGGTCCTCCAAAGAGTAGGACACTAGAGATGAACATAATATATTCTTTTCTAAGTTGATTTTTGTCACAAGACATTAGAATTTTGTTTCAGTAGGTATTTGTAAAAAAAATTAAGCAAAAGTTCAAAAATAATTTCAATAATGTTAATGTGTAGCTTTATATCTATACATATCTATACAAATAAATAAAATTGGAGTGTCTGTTTGTAATATTAAAAAACAGCTTTTTAATCAATGCATGTGTATGTATACACGATACATATATAAAAAATGTAGTTAAAATTTTTTTTGTCTGTCTGTCTGTCTGTCTGTCTATCTGTCTGTCTGTCTGTCTGTCTGTTTGTTCCGGGTAATCTCTGGAACGGCTGGACGGATTTTGACGGGACTTTCACTGGCAGGTAGCTGATGATCCGGGGAGTAACTTAGGCTACTTTTTTTAGACTAACTTTGTCCCGCGGCGTTACTCGCGGTACAACAATAACCGCGGGTAGCACCGCGGGGTTAGAATAGAATAGAATAGAATAGAATAGAATACATTTATTAGTCACACATAACATACATGTAAAAGAGAAAGATAAGGTTCAGCTAGTCTTTTATAAAATATGTCATTTGAAATGTAAAAGTTGCTCATCTTTTCCAAATTTAACAACTGAAACTGTTTTTTTATTTAGTACTTTTTTTAAAAAAAATTGGGAAGTTTTATTTGTGGGTTTATTGTTGTTGTTTTTGAGGTTTAGTATAATAACATAAAATATGCTGAAAAGTTTAAAAATTGTTATGAAATTTACATAGATTACGTAATCGTAAGTATTAACGGCATAAAAATTGTGTGTAAAGTAAGTAAACGATAAAAAGCTTTAAACGTTTGTCCGTATATGCTTTTTTATCATACTAAGAACATTGTTTTAATACAATGTCCTGTCTCTTATTTTTATAATCTTTCCTCGGGGTCAAGTGCATCGGTGGCAAAGCACGAATCGTCCATTTGTTAAAAGCCACATGATAGTATTATATTATTTATTAACCATCCCGACTTCCGATGCAGCATGAGCAGATCGCTGCGACAGTACAACTTTGTCCCTCAAGAATATATAAGTTAGATTGTCAAGAGTTTGCTTGTGTGATGTGTATACTTTATTTTCGTACTCAGACGTTTTTAAAGTATTTATTGAGTGTAATTGTACTGTGTGCAAGTCATTGTAGCTTAAGGAGAAGAAAATTTTGCAAAAAACAAAAATAGATTTTTCTTTCTTGGTTAAACCTACATCTAGAATATTTTCTTTTTCTGCTCACAAACAAAACCCAGACTTTCCTTCTTGCTGACGTTCCTTTTCATTGATTGTTGAGTGATTGACATTACTAGAGGAAATCATGAAAATGCATATTGAGTTGCACGCATTCATGGGTTCACGTCATATTCCCTTTGCTTGCTTGTTTGCCATCTATACCATATTTTTTATTCTGATGTCCTCGTTGATTTAGTGTTTACCGTATGAAATTTCAAGAGGAAGAAAATATCAAGAAGTCTCGGCCCTGATTCCCGGGACGGGCCGAAGAATGTTATTTTTTCGTTTTCCGAAAATAGAAATGCTTGTTTGCAAGTAAAGCGTTGCGTCATCAGAAATATAGAATATAAATTACTGACCAGTAGCAGAAGAGATTGTAAGATTCTCTTCTGTTACTTGTTGAATGAACTTGTGGAATGAGAAGACTCATTGACTGCTGACGTCAGAAAAGGACCTCAAATTTGGGATAAGTGCAACAAGTTATGATGTTGTTTTTAGTTATGAAATGTCTTCTTCTTCTTTCTTTGATGAAATGGCAATCAGCCGGATCTCTCGGATCAGCTATTTCTGCCAATGTCAAGTGTTTATAGTTTTCAAGTCGTTAAGTCTTCATCGTGATGAAATTAATGATATAAAATATAAAAAATGTGGATGAGATGAAATGGGGACCGTCTTCCGAAAAAACAAAACAACTAGATCCGCCCGCGTGTATGTCAAGGAAAGCGTGACAGGAAGAGTTCCTTTAGAATGAATAATATTAGAATGAAGTGTGTAGTCGTAGTGGTAGTATAATCAGTTCTTGATCAGTTATGATTAGATAAGCATAATTATATAAAAAAATTAAAATATTTAAATATCAAATTATTATATGAGAGATATGTTGCTGGGTTACCATTGACGTCAGTAGAGGTGTCGATTCAAGTGATGCAACATAGCTGTTGACGTTCAATAAATACTAGTGTTATGAAATTCAACTTTTGTTTGTTTGTTAATCTCTGGAAAGAAGGAGCTTCTGAATTTTTTATAGTAGACTGGCATGTTGATTTGTTGGTTTGTCGGTCGTAGGTTACAAACCTACGACCGACCTTGTCGTAGATTTGAATAGGATCAATTATTTTGAGTCATAGTGTAATTAATCGCAATAAATTTATATTCAGAAGCATACAAGTATGTTTATTTTACCGTCACCATTCTTATTGCGATTGCTGACAATGCAATAATGAAGCATGGTGACCCACACTATGGCGGCTTATTAAAATGCTTCTGCATAATTGGGGTTCTTAATCAGTCTGATTTTACCATAGCAAGGACTCGACCTAGTTTGGTCCCCCGACTACCGTTTGCGAAATGTGTATAGCTACTATTATTAGCGTAAAGTTGAAAAGGAAATCTCAAGCAAGAAGATAACGATGTAGGTGCATATGAGTTAGTGATTGGATTAGTAAAGGATTGAAGGTTGAGTAAGGTTAGTATGTAGCCTACTATAGCCTATGATATTTCACGTTACTCTTAGGAGTGCAGTGGCCGTAAACACGAGTGAAACAGGGAAATTGGCTAGTGTATACATAATGTGTTATATTTTTAAACAAGGACGGTGTAGTGTCTATGATAAAGATCAGTTTGCATATCTTAATTTATAATGGACACACGTTCACTAAATTGCATGGAAGTTTATCATATTATCAATCGCATATTATACTATGATTTAGAATAATATATTAATTTATATTCTTAATTTTCCAGGAACTAAGCATAAACTATATAGATCCATTAATTGGCAAAGTGGTTTTACTTCTTCATAGATTAATACTATCGTATTGAGTTGAGGGGTTTTACTAACTTTTAAACTTTCGCGTACCATGATTTATTAACAATAATTTTTACGGGAATTAACGCGATCACTTATTAAAAGGTTTTACATACCTCTGATTTGCCTGACGTTTCGACCACGTTGTACTGGCCGTGGTCACAGGCTGACTGAGGGGTTTTGTCTATAGGAAAAATAATTTGTGCTGAATTTAAACAGCATTCGAATTGTCGTGTTTCGTTAGTGAGTGCAAAACCGAAACCCAAAATGCAGAAGCATAGCAATAGGCTTATTGGCGGCTGCCTAGTGTGAGTCATCATGCTGCATTGTTGCATTATCGGCATGCGCTATGAGTATGGTGACCATCACATCTTAGATTTTGATCATGGTGGGCAGTAGAGTGGAGTCACTTTGGCAGGCTCATATATTAGAAAGACAACTACAAAATGAAGATGAAAAGTCTCAATTTGGTTTCATTCACTACCGACTCAGATTTCAATGGATTCGAGATTTCGATCGATTGGACATATCAGATTTAAAACAAAAATACCACTTCTGAGATTTAAAAGGTTAAGAAAGAAGAATATAGTTTGTAACAATTTATGATACGAAAATATGATGACATTAGCGCATTGAAGTCGCTAATAAGCGTGAATGTGAAACCGTTATGAATATGAATCGTGAAAATGTATTTTTAAATGTACTTTTCGTAGTGGATTTGAGAATTACCTTTTGTGAATTTAAAATGTACACTAATATTATAAACGCGAAAGTTTGTAAGTATGGATGGACGAATGACGGCAGTACTCTATCGCCTGTATCACGGAGAGTATTCTGAAGAGCTCTTTCAACTGGTCCCCCCCTCCCCTTTACAGAACAACACGTGCCGGCCTTGGAAGTCACCGCTTCAGAGTGGTAGACATTCGATCTCGTACTTATCGCTTCGGTTCCTCCTTTTTGTGCCGAGCGGTCAAAACCTGGAACTCACTTGCAGCGCACGTGTTTCCCTTCCACTATGATCCCGGGTCCTTTAAGCGGGGCGTAAAAAAGCATCTCAGTAGGCGGCCATAGTGTGGGTCACCATGCTGCAATGTCCTTATTCGCATTGAGGATGGTGACCACCACTCTTGGAATCTGCTCATACTTTCCATCAGGCATAGCAGAGTCATTTTGGCGCAGCTAAAGTATATAAAAAAAAAATTAATGGATGCTTGATACTCTTTCACGCAAAAACTACCGAACAGATTTGGATGAAACTTTACAGTAATATAGCTTATACATCAGAATAACACATGGGCTACTATTTGCCGCGATAACCGACAAATACACGAGCGGAGTCGCGGGCAACAACTAGTAATAAATAAAGAAAAAGACAAAGAATACTTAATTGTGTATATGTTGGTACAAGGTCATTTTTTTTCTTCCTTTTTTAAAAAAGTTATTCCCTCATTAGGAATATACATTCCGTGTGTCCTATAAGTGAAAGTTCCGTTAAGATCGGTCCAGCCGTTCCAGAGATTAGCCGAAACAAACATACTGACAGACAGACCGAACGTCAGAAAGACAGAATTTAAAAAAAATGTTATTTTGGCATCTGTAACGTGTATACATTCATATGCATTTAGTAAAAAGCGGTTATTTTAATTTTACAAATTTATTTATTTATATGTTTACATTACAACATTGTCTTATAGTGGCATTTAGTTAGAATGTTGAGGTTTTTAATTTTTACAGTAAGCTAGGTCAAGATGTTGATTTTCATTTCGTGTTTTTATTATCTTATCTCTGAATAAAAACAAGATAATATTCAAGATATTGATAGGTATACTCGCTATTTTTGTCCTTATTTAAAAAAAAAACATCTACTTATTTCACTAATTGACATGTTTATGTTCATTCAAATATCTTTCGTTTTCATATTACACATTCTTTAATATACGAATGCTTTAATATTGGAGGTTTTTTCCTTACTGCATAAACTAAATTACTAAGTAGCAGGTAACAAGTCAATGTGCGAAAATAGATAACAGTTCCAAATGGATATTAATCTGAGACAGCTAGAACTTGCAACTTCAATGACATTTCTAGTTCGACTTTCATGTAAGAACTGAGGGATAATTCCTCACCTGAAAGTGTGTCGAAATAGAGATGACTAATCACTACATGGTGTTCTATCAAAAGTAAATTGCAAGGGATTCAGTCTTTGTGTATTAAGTGCACTATCCTAGCAACATGTCGAATTGATGCTCATCGTTTCGAAAGAAGTCATATCTCTTGGTCACCTTTCTCTAGTCTAGACATCTCATTGAAGGCTTCTGTTATGGAAAATATGCAAACACCTACTTCGAAAGCTTTATCCAGTTAAATAAAGAGTTTTATCCGGTTAGATGCCACTTAAGAGACCTTGGAAACAAAGAATTTCGAATTTATAAAACCATGACATCAAGCCACTAAAACCTCATAACGATAAGTGACATTGGCCTTAACCGTTATGGTAATCAAAGTCGCCAGTGATAACCTTATTAAAGTCAACTGATTTTCAATCGATTTATTTTTAAAATTCCCATAAAAACTTTTTAATATATGAATCTGTTCTAATGAATAAACTGATAAGTTGATCTGTCATGCATTTCAAATAAAATGAATAAGTGTGAATATGATTTAGTAGGTGCGACCGCCATTAACATTCATTACATTTTTAAGAAATCAGTGCTTAAATTAAGTTAAATTAGAGTAAACCTACTGCCTCAGAAACATAGTCCTAGATATATAAAAAATAGGAGAAAAACAAGTTTGAAAAGTCTTACGTATACAAACAAAAATTCGGGTAAGTGTAATCGAACTCTTTCACACTAGGTTAATACATTTGCATATGAAAGTATTGTAAAGACTTTTATGACCCATAGCAAGTGTTAAACAAACGTAGCAGGTGTTAAACACTTTGAAAAAAGGATAAAACCAAAATCATCTTCTTACATGTAACGCAAAAAACGTAATTGTGGTCACAGATTCCCATACCTGTTCTAAAGATCTCGTCTATTCAAATAGATAAACAGAATCGACTCAACAAAAAGTAGTTTTATAAAGGCATCGCAGGCGTGAAGGTACTTGAAGGAGTGAGAATCATATTTCAAAACAACGAATTTGATATTATTATGAGTTTTTGCAAGTTTTATATTTATTAACAGCGTGAGAAGTTTTTTTTTGACAAATTCATTGGTTTATTTTGGCCATTTTGATGAATTCTCTTTTTGTTTTTAATTATAATGTCTCTGGACACAATCTACATACCAGTGTTATGTCGTGTATGTCGTATGTAAATTGAAGAAGAAACGTGTTTAAACTGTTTGTTTGCAATTTATGTGAAGACTTTCAAAGGCAGTAGTAATTTATAGACCTACTCAAGTGACCAAAACAGATGTTTAAAGGGAAACCATGCAACGAATGTAGTTTCCCTCACAGTCGGTAATTAAGGTTAAGAAGAAATAGTAATGTAATTGATCTGTTAAGTTCTTGTCGAATCATACAGAAAGTGAAACTTCAGAGTGTTATTTCTACGAAATAATTTAAGATAAACCTTATCAAATCCGTCGATCAGTCGGCTAGGCGAGATTTCAACGATTAATATGTATCTTACCGTCATAAATATGTAATAACATTTAAATTTTACATACTTGTCCAACAATTTATGCTAATGATCGAAGGACACCAAGTATCTGCATCAACCTAACATCATCTAGCACACGCGTCGAAAAAATAAATCAAACGTTCCCTTTATGACGCCCACCATCAATAAAACTCTTTAAAATATATTTAATAATATCCACAAAGCTACGGAGCACAATACTCGACCCATAAAGGAGCTGCATTTATTATGGCGACAATATATTGAACACAAAAAGATATTGTGACAAAGACGCGTACTTTTTAATAATATTGTCATTTCTCAGCAGCAGTGGACTCTTTCAAAAAGCCATAACGCAATAATTTATCTCTTTATAAGAGTTTTTTATCTGTGGGAGAACGAGTGCGGGTGACGCCAGGTGAGCACGGGTTAAATCCATAAAGCCTTGTATACATCCTATTATATTTCTGTGTTAGAAGCATTGTTATTATATCATATGTATGAACCCATAGGTGGGCTCGATATTTTAATGAATGCTACAATTTTCTACTTCAAGTTTTTAGTTCTACTTTCAGTTTACGTTAACTTTATCGAAATAAGTACGTTTAATTATTCCGAAAGAGAAACTTTTGATTTCCGCGACTGTGTAACTTTTTACATTTAAATATATATATAAAAATCTACATAAAGATGACATAGTTAGTTAAAATTTAAAGAGTATATAATTATTTTATTATACATAGCTTCTACGAAACACTAAGTGATAGTTCTTTATCTATTCTAAGAAACAATGTTTAGATTACCATAAAATTTTGGCGTGAAACTCGAATTGCGTCGTTACGCAAAAAAAAAATCACGACAGTCTTTATAGCTATCGTCGAGACGGGGTTGACATTGGAGCCACAATAAAATCAATGAAATATTTAAGGGGCAGTCGCTATAACTCATAGATGGTGAGTTAAGGGCCGGCACCTATTGTGACACTGTTGGCACAGGTAGCCGCGCAGTGGGCAGTCGATAACACAACTGCTGAGATTCATGAGATCCCCGTACTTGTGAAATTTTAATTGTTTAATTAGCATACAAATGGCTACAGTACAAACTGTTTTAGAAATATGAACTTGGTTTATACTCACTGCTGGCGCTCGTACAATCTATTTTGTAATATAATATCGCTATGTATTAGTACCTACGTGTAGTGTACCTTATCTTCAAGCTTTTTTGTCATCTATATAAATACTATAATTCAAATACAAACTAGCAATAACAATTACATATTTATATATATAGCCTTTGTATAGATATCGATAATTTAGTAGAGCTTATGCAGCTTAGCCATTAACAGATAGTGTTCGAGTAAAAGAAGAATGAAAGTAAGCGATGTTACGTCATTGCAATGTACCTATGCTAATTTAGATTTTTAGAACTAGTTATTTTTTATCAATAGATAGTCATAAATAAAAATCAGTAACAATTTAATCACTGATGGCTTGTCAAAAATAAATAACTAACATTAAAACTACACGATGGCAATTTGAAGCTTTGACTAACGTCGTGTCGGTTACAGCTGTTACATTAAATTAGGTAATATAAGTGCTACTGCGTTTATGACGCATGATTGTGTCAGATTATAAATAAATTATCTGCTCGTTTTATTGCAGATATTGATTTATTAAATAAACCATTGATTTTATCGAATCAAGACTGCTTATAAAATGAAATTTGGAAACCGTTTAATGAAAGGATGTGAAATGAAGAAAGCATTATGTATGTTAGAAAGTTTACAACACGGAGTGAATGGCGTTCAATAAATCACTCAATTCAATAAATTCAACAATGAATATGCTCGTTATATTCATAATAAACGGGTCTTTAAGATATTAGTGTGGTCCACCATGCTGTATTATTACATTGTTTGCATTCGCAATGAGTTTGGTGACCATTACTCTCGGATTCAGCTCATGCTTTCCATCAGACAGGGTAGAGTCACTTTGGCAGGATCATACCAAAAAAAATATCAAAAGTAAATAAATAAAAAAATGGTATCAAAGAGATGTTGAGGTCTTTGTAAATTTATTATTATCTTATCACGTCACTTCAGCTCGTATCGCAACACAGTAATAGTTTGATATACATAGGTATGATAAAGCACACTTTGGCCTACTTACTGATACTCCGTCTGGCTGAAATTTTGCACACAATGTTATATTGTTTATGAGGTTTCTCGTGCAATCAAGTTGTAAACTGTTCAAGGCATTCTAGTTACCAAAATAACCACTATGAACACAGAATATAAGTATAGTAGCTGACCCATGCAACCTCGTCAACGTCTTCTGTGGCCCGTAGCGCAAACAAATTTTACCATAAAAAAGATAATAGCGAGCCAACCTTAACATATAGACATATGCCAGTGCGAACTTTGAACAAGTAAAATAGTTCGCTATACGAACCAGCAAACACGCGTCGTCTGTTGAGAAACATTGTTTAATTGACACAATAATGAAGATATTTTAAATCGGGTCATTACCTGTGATGAAAAGTGGATCCTGTATGGTAATCGGAAGTGCTCGTCGCAATGGTTGAAAACCCAGGAGAACCAGCCAAATCCCGCCCTTTGCGAAAATTAACTCAAAAAAAGGTAATTGTGAGTGTTTGGTGGACTAGTGCCACCATCTAAAATCTAGTCAAACGATTATGGCATATATCTTTTGTCAGCAACTGCAAACCATGATGGAAGAACTGAATGCTAAACAACCAAGGTCGGTCATTCGCTTTAAGGCACTGCTGCTTCAGGATAACATGGTCTACACACAGAACAACAGACGGCCACTAAACTAGAGGAGCCGCAATTGGAATGTCTGCGTCATTCCCCGTACTTGCTCCAACAGATACTATTTTTGCGAAATAAATTATCTCCGATGGGCAGCCCGACCGCCTTCAAAGAGTTTATTGATTCTCGCTTCCATAGTTTTGTAGTAAAGGGATCGATATAATACCTATGAGATGGCAAAAGTGCATAGATAACAATGGTACCTCCCTCCATACTTTGATTAATCTATATCTATACAAATAAATAAAATTGGAGTGTCTGTTTGTAATATTAAAATAAGCGTTTTTTACTAAATGCATATGTATGTATACACGCTACATATACCAAAATTGTAGTCTGTCTGTCTGTTTGTTCCGGGTAATCTCTGGAACGGATGAACCGATTTTGACGGGACTTTCACTGGCAAGTAGATGATGATTCAGGCAGTAACTTAGGCTTTTTTAGACTAACTTTGTCCCGCGGCGTTACTCGCGGTTCGACGATAACCGCGGGTAATACCGCGGGGTTCAGCTAGTCATTTAAAAATAAAATGAATCTCCGAAATGTATGTACGCGCATAACTTCAGATCGCCTGCTCAAATTGAATAATTCTTTTTTCTATATGTTCCTTATTATTCGGACATGGTTTGTATAGAAGAAAATCAAACATTAACGGTAATTTATTTTTGAAATGAAAAAATGGCGGTACGATGTTTGTCGGATCAGCTAGTCTATATATATGAAAATAAATCGCCGAAATGTATGTAGGCGCTCGGTACCTCCGATCGACTGCACCAAATTAAATAATTATTTTTTTATGTGTCCGTTATTGTTAGGACAAGGTTTGTGTATACAAGAAAAAATTAAAGATAATAGGAACAGTCAATTTTTTTTTACTGCGACTGTACACTGCCTGTGGGAAGCTGAGACAGATACGTTAATATGGCGGTCCGAAGTTCGCCGGGTCAGCTAGTTAAATATATTTTACAAAAAAAACGACTTTATATTCCTCGCATACAAAACGCTAACTTCATATGTGAGCACCTAATATTATATAACAAGTCTACTGACCTACAACATAAATATATTCACGTAACATCCAGGTACCGCACACTGTCTACTCTATACTAGTTTCTCTAAATCCTTTCTTGGAAGCTGCATGAAGTCGTCACGCGGACACCCCGCCGGGACGGTAGCGCGCGGGCGGTCCAACTCCCCTTAATTAATTTTAATGCATTTACCTGCGCTAACACGGAGACAGTGGTGTCTTATGGGTATGTGGTCTATGCAGTGCCTATGTTGCCTTTGGACAACGTAAAAATCTTAAATTGACTATAGAACTAGGTTTTGTCCGCGGCTCTGTCCGCGTGTATAGCGGTGAATAGTAGTTTAACCTTCCTCAAGAATCACAGTATCTCCAAGGCTATTTTTATTGAAATTGCAGTGGTATAGCCGTGATAACGTAACAGACAGACAGAGTTCAATTTATAATATGTTTTGTTTGTAGAATGCAACTTGGGTTGAGGTGCGATTAGGCTAGAGGGTCTATTCACATGGTTGTGGTTTTACACAAAATGAAATTTTTAAATGAGTATCAAAGTTATTCACATACTTTTAAAACTATTTGGAATTTAAAAGTACAGTTATTATATAGTATACCATTTAGATACTACGTATATTCCCGCTTTATAATTCCTATAACTTAATTAGGATACTAGCGACAATTTAAAGAACCATTTGCGTAATCAATTTGTAAAACATATCGTGATCGTGGGAACAATTTTTATGCAAATGTTTGAAAAACGGATGAGCGAGTGAGATATGTAACATCCTCTGTTTTACTTCATAAAAGTCTTAAAAAGTAACATTAATTAAGAAGTATAATTACAAAACACTTTATAATTTTGCTCATGTCCATCAGAGAGGAAGGTTGTGCAAAATGCATGTACATATAAACATCTGTCCATGCATTTTGCACAGCCTATATTATACTAGCTGAACCCCGCGGTGTTACCCGCGGTTATTGTTGTACCGCGAGTAACGCCGCGGGACAAACTTAGTCTAAAAAAAAGTAGCCTAAGTTACTCCCTGGATTATCAGCCACCTGTCAGTGAAAGTGCCGTCAAAATCGGTCCAGCCATTCCAGAGATTACCCGGAACAAACAGACAGACAGACAAAATTTCTTTTAACTACATTTTTGTTATATGTACCGTGTATACTTACATACATATGCATTGAATAAAAAGCGGTTATTTTAATATTACAAACAGACAATCCAATTTTATTTATTTGTATAATCTAGCCGAGCAACCGGTCTGAGCGTGATGATATATAGCTTATAGTCATCCTCAATAAATCTGCTATCTAACACTGAAATAATTTTTCAAATCAGACTCGTAGTTCCTAAGATTAGCGCGTTCAAACAAACTAACTCAGTTCAACAAGTACAACAACAAAGTTCAGCTTTATATATTAGTATAGATAGATATATATTTAAACAAATAGGGCAGATATCAAACTATCTATATACTGCCTCGGTGGCGCAGTGGTATCGTATGCGATTGTTGTGCGGTCTCGTGTTCGATTCCAGGGTTGGACCAAATGTTTGTATGATTTGCAAATATTTGTTTCGGCGTTTGGGTGTTTTCTATGTATAATATGTATAGTATTTACAAAAAAGTATAAATCTTTGTATTGACATCAGTTATCTAGTACCCATAACACAAGCGCTGCTTAGCTTGGGACTAGATGGCGTTGTGTGTTAGATGTCCGAAATATTTATTCAATACAGCTGACCCGGCGAACTTTGTACCACCATATTTACATATCTGTCTCAGCTTTCCACAGACAGTGTACAGTCGCAGACAAAAAAAGATAAAAACCTTGTCCTAATAATAATGATAACATAAAAATAAAAAAATATATAAATAGATTATTTATTTATCGAAAAGTAGCAAACATTTTATGCTCATACAGATAGACTATTCATTTCAGTATGTACATCTAAAATCCATATTAATGTTTTAACTTCTTGTAAATACTAGTACAAATCAAATTCTTCTTAAATCAACTATGTATCTGCTTCTTCTTATATATAAAACTAGCTGAACCCCGCGGTGCTACCCGCGGTGAATGTTGCACTGCGAGTAACGCCGCGGGACAAAGTTAGTCTAAAAAAAGTAGCCTAAGTTACTCCCTGGATCATCAGCTACCTGCCAGTGAAAGTCCCGTCAAAATCCGTCCAGCCGTTCCAGAGATTACCCGGAACAAACAGACAGACAGACAGACAGACCGACAGACAGACAGACAGACAGACAGACAGACAAAAATTTTTTTAGCTTCATTTTTGGTATATGTATCGTGTATACATACATATGCACTTAGTAAAATGTGGTTATTTTAATATTACAAACAGACGCTCCAATTTTATTTATTTGTATAGATTCAATTGCTGTTCATCTGTTTCGCTAAAACTCGAGAACTGGTGAGCCGATTTAGCTAAATTTGGTTTTGAAATGTTGGTCCTAGTCCAGGGAAGGTTTAAAAGGTGAAAACTTAAAAATATAAATAACTTGAAAATCCAAATTTCACGTGTATGAAGTAGCGGGTACAGCTAGTATATTTATATTATGTTTGTAATGGTATGCATCTACTTAGGGATGCCGAGAGGGCCCACAAATAATTATCGTATCCGGAATGGACATATTTGTCCTAAAGTTGTCATAACAGCTTCGAAATATGAATTTTATATTTTACTAGCTGAACCCCGCGGTGTTACCCGCGGTTATTGTTGTACCGCGAGTAACGCCGCGCGACAAAGTTAGTCTAAAAAAAGTAGCCTAAGTTACTCCCCGGATCATCAGCTACCTGCCAGTGAAAGTCCCGTCAAAATCCGTCCAGCCGTTCCAGAGATTACCCGGAACAAACAGACAGACAGACAGACAGACAGACAGACAGACAGACAGACAAAAAAAATTGTAAGTACAGTTTTGGTATATGTACCGTGTATACATACATATGCATTTAGTAAAAAGCGGTTATTTTAATATTACAAACAGACACTCCAATTTTATTTAGTTGTATAGATTACCCAATCTTTGTACGAGTACCAATCCACACTCGCTACCGGCTTTCACAAAGAAAATATAATTCTTTTAATTAAACAAATATAAAGAAATTGGGATGCGTTCGGAAGTCGATTCTTATCTCAATTGCCATTGATCCAAAGGATTCCAGGGGTTAAAATATTAGTATTAATAAGTTGTAACACAACTTATATAACTATCTAATTAGTATATATTATAGTAATAAAATATTAGCTATTGACGGGTAAACCTGTTTTGAATTAAAGTCAGCGGTGGAATTAGGAAGCGAGGCGGCTATTGCGTTACCTTTTTACTATTTTACACACAAATCCAAGTGTCGTTTATAAAGTAATGATCATTATACCATTATATTATTAGTGGTGTATCTCATTAGATTATGACTAACGGCAGTTTTAATGTCACCAGCCATTTTTTCAATACATTTCTAAGCGTAACTTCGATTGAAATTCAAATTATATACATATGGAAGTGCTATCCTATTGAGTTTGTTTCAAGCATTAATGTATTTTAAACATTACTAGCTGAACCCCGCGGTGCTACCCGCGGTTATTGTTGTACCGCGAGTAACGCCGCGGGACAAAGTTAGTCTAAAAAAAAGTAGCCTAAGTTACTCCCCGGATCATCAGCTACCTGCCAGTGAAAGTCCCGTCAAAATCCGTCCAGCCGTTCCAGAGATTACCCGGAACAAACAGACAGACAGACAGACAGACAAAAAAAAATTTACTACATTTTTGGTATATGTATCGTGTATACATATACATGTATTGATTAAAAAGCTGTTATTTTAATATTACAAACAGACACTCCAATTTTATTTATTTGTATAGATTATGTTTGATGTTCGTAAGCTTTAGAAGGCAACTTACTCATGCGTTGTTTTATAAACTGTGAAAAAACATTTTAATTCGCAGTGTGAATTATCTACTTTTAATGTTTTTTTTAAACTATTGCGAATTTTGTCTTTCTTTTTTAGCGAACCTTAAATTAAAACGAAAACAAACCCTTAAATTTCTTCAACTTCAGTACTATCTTCTATACAAATAAATAAAATTGGAGTGTCTGTTTGTAATATTAAAATAACCGCTTTTTACTTAATGCATATGTATGTATACACGATACATATACCAAAAATGAAGTTAAGAAAATTTTTGTCTGTCTGTCTGTCTGTCTGTTGGTTCCGGGTAATCTCTGGAACGGCTGAATGGATTTTGACGGGACTTTCACTGGCAGGTAGCTGATGACCCGGGGAGTAAATTAGGCTACCTTTTTTAGACTAACTTTGTCCCGCGGCGTTACTCGCGGTACAACAATAACCGCGGGTAACACCGCGGGGTTCAGCTAGTCTTTAATATAGAAGTAATTCGTCAGTCAAACGGCTTGTGATGCGATGTGTGATTTAGCATCATTTCTTTTAAATAAACTGACACGCCATAATTTTTTACGGTGGTAAAGGTACTTACCTTTTACCTTATATATTACCTTCAGAACCCTTTCCATGCCCTAGCACCTAAGCGACCAGTCGTATTTTAATGTGAGTGGTGTCAATAGATTCGTCTTAGTCGTGAGAGTGCCTTTGGGTACATCAAAAAAAAAAAAACAACAGACAAAAGGGCGCAGTCGGTTTTTTTTAAATAATTTTTCATATTTACGCTAGTGAGGCCGGCGATATGCTTATAAGTGATCATAACAGTAGTATGAAACTGATTTATCCTCTGACTAGTATTTGTAGTTAAACTACATTTATGTGTTGATGAAAAGGCTTTGCGCGTATACATCTATTATTTATATTATAAAAAAAAAGATAATAGAACATTTTAAATTGTGAGTAATCTTTTTTTATAGAACTCCTGTCCTAGAAATAAATCCGTTGTGGCGGGGGACTTTAAAAACATACATGAAACGGACACAAAGAACATCGAGACTCAGAACAACTATTTGTGGATCACACAAAGTGTTGTCCTATGTGGGATACACAAGGCGCTTGGCGAAGTAGGAAACAGCGTGGTGTCCGCCAAACCACTGGGCCAAACGTGCAGTCCAATTAAATTTAACTATTTTCCGTAATAAATAATTCGATTTCGATTCGATTTGAAATCGATTTCTTGGTCTGAAAATTGTAATTTTTATTTGCATTTCTTCTTTATGTGTTTGAAAATACTCTTTAGTTTCTTTCTGGATGCTTGCATATTTATTTCTATGAGAAATCCTTATTCCAAACTATTATGTTTGTTGTATGACATGCGAACAGGAAGTGTTTATATCACATGGCGTGTTCGTCTTTATCTTTATGATATCATTTCCTCAGATACCCGTTTCGCATAAAAACTTGGTATTAACAGATAATTAATTTATCCTGGCTAATATCATTAAAACAGATAATTTAGCAATTTTCAAAAATTAGATAATTGCCACTTTATAATGTGCCTGGTTGACGATACGTCTAATTTGATCATCCGTTCGCATTTACAAAATGTACAATTTGACTACGCGGACCACCCCTGCGTTTATCACCGCTATGCCAAATCTCTGATGGACCGTACCTAATCGCGGACCCTAAACATTGTCGTAATTTGCGTTTTATTGCCATTACGTATTTTACTACCAGAAATATGGGGTATTATGCAAAATTAAGTTGAGCAAACCGATTTTAACCAGTGCTGGTAGTAGGTCCTCGTCCTTGTTGTATATGCTAAATCGTTTCAATTTATTACTTTACTCAATTTTATACTGTATTTATTCGTGTGTGGCCTTATGTGGCAATTAACTAAAAGACCGTTACTGTATTTTATTTCTTCCGTTCTACAGGTTGTTAATAATATAAAACAGACGGAAATGTTGGCGAAACTTCTTAAATATATTAAAAAGTTCCCATAAGATATACAATACTGTATTAGTGTTATTAAAATAGATGCGAAGTGGTACGGGACTACTGAACCATCTTATTAATCAGACTTTTTTTAACTGCAGTTTAATTTCTAATACTGATTCTATTTCGATTTTATTTCTGATCGGAACTAGTCTTCATTCCAAATATGGTCTGAGTTTTAGTCAGGTTATGTATAACCGAGTCAGTCAGCAGAGTTTATGCTAAATATAAATTTCAAACGTTTTAGCAAAAAAAACACAAGACAATTCGCTTCAAGAATTGCAGTATTTAAGAATACAGAGTAAAGGTTTTTGAATGGATATTAAATTTAATTTTGAAGACTGTAGAGAGAACTTTGACAATTTGTACACATCATCCAACTTCTTACTTTGTATTTCGACTTCGTAGTAGTGTAGAGAATAAGTTTACGTCTATAACTTATATTCTGAAGTGCTTCGAGACATTGTTCGACTTTAGAGGAGACTTAGTTCAACACGCAACTAAATTAATTTACATATAATAATATATATATAATAAACCGAAATTTTCGGTTGTGATATTCTCGTATTGACATGGTCTTCAAACCTTAACGAAAAGAACGCTACGCTTTTTTAGTTATAACACTCATTGGTTGTAGTTGATCATCGACAGCTGAAGCCAGTTACCAGCGGATGAGGGAACATACATTATTTTTTCATTTGGTTTTAATTTTCCTTTTGGCTGACAGAATTTGGATACGATAAGCTGAAAATCGATCAAAACTACGTGCCTAATATGATAAAACGTACTACACGCTCTGGTCAGATGGCGGGACGACTTACGTAAGAGGACTGGCTGCGACGGGATGCAGACAGCAACAGACCGGGCTCTGTGGTGATCTTTGGGAGAGTTATAGGACCAGCAGTGGACTGCAACAGGCTGATGATGAATATCAGAGGCATATGTCCAGTGGTGGATTGTAAAAGACTGATGACGATGATGTTTAACTTTTTTAACAAAGTATTTTATACGCCTGTGAGTTTTAAAAGTACTTAAGCTGCGCGCCATATTCGGATATGTGGTTCGAAATTTCTCGTGGGAATATTTTGCAGCTAAAGAGGACATAGACCTCGTAATAAAAACTCGAGGCTTTCCCCCGCTCTCATGAGAAATCCTACACCTCAATGCATCATCATCATCATCGAGGGTATGTTCTCTGAACCTTTCTTTATAAAAAATAATAACAATTTGCATTTATAAGAATCACATCCCGTTACTCTAAATTACTCCTCCAAAATTCTACTTTAGGATTTTTTTTTGCGATAGATAACGGGACCACCGGTTTTGAAGTTATCGACTTAAACAAGATGAAGAAGAGGGGGGGGGGGGGTGGCGATCACACTTATACTCTATTCGAAAAAGGTATCTTCAGTATATTTAACGTTTTTAATAATATTCCTACTTTAGCTTAGATTTTATAACTAAGTATAACCGAAATAACTACAGTTCAAGTACAAGAATCGTAAATTCTTTCTTTTTTTTTTATATTTCGGACATCTAACACACAACGCCACCTAGTCCCAAGCTAAGCAGAGCTAGTGTTAGAAAAAAAGTATACATATATACTTTTTTTTTCTAAATATATTAGTCTAAACACCGACCGGGATCCGACCCGGGAATCGAACCCGAGACCTCAAGCACAGTAGTCTCATACGCTACCGTTACGCTCCCGAGACAGTTGACCTTTAGAAGATTGAAGGCATTATATTTTCAAAGTTTTCTTTTATAAGTTCTATATAAGTAATCCTTATTATGCAATAAAATTTCGGTATCTTCTGTCAACCATATAAATAGTGATAGTAGGCTTTTCCTATATGTATATATTATATTTTATTTATATGTATGTACCTAATAGTTATAATAGGCGAGCAGATGTTTTTTGAAAAGCAGATGAACGTTTCTGTCCATAATATACACTTCGTATCAGTTGCATCTCTTGGAAGTCCAAACCTCCACTCCCGAGGGAATAAATAGGGGTGGTCTACAATTTATGACAAAAAATAACATTTGTTTACTTATGTTTAGTAACAACTTTATCTTACATCTTAAGTTGAAAATTGAGATTGATTAAAGAAATAATATCTATAATAGGTGTGTATGGCCAGCTGTAAATTGCTACAGAAATACGAAAACGTTCTGTTTAAACGAAATGCCGCATGCCGAAGCAAAGAAAGTTGATATCCTATTTATTAATTAGTCCAAGTGTTGTCATTTGACTTGTCACAATTAGTTCAGCTTCATTTCTTTACATTTGATCTCGAACCTTTAAATGAGCAATTCTTATAATTCTATACAAATAAATAAAAACTGGAAATGCGTATGTATGTATACACGGTACATGTACCAATTTTTTTTTATTACAGTTATTGTCTGCATGTCTGTTTGTTTGTTCCGGGTAATCTCTGGAACGTCTGGGCCGATTTTGACGGGACTTTCACTGGCAGATAGTTGACGATCTAAGGAGTAAGTTCAGCTACTTTTTATAAGACTAGCTTTGTCCCGCGTCGTTACACGCCTACACGTAAAACAAAAACCGCGGCTAACACTGCGGGGTTCAGCGAGTATATAGGATACAGGGGGTTTCTGGGGCGATAAATCGATCTAGCTAAGATTTTTTTTAAAACCTAGTAAAGCTTTGTCATCCAGGTACTTAAGATTTAAATTGCTATAACCACCACGTGTACGAACTTGTTTGTTACGTGTTGTTTGTCGAATTGACGTACCTAAATATAATTATCTTTTATTCTATGAACTAATTAAAATTTATGTAATTATTAGGTAAATTAAAAATGTCAAGGCTGAGTTCTACGTATTAATGGCTTATTGTGTATATTGTTGACGTATAAATGTAGGTATATACATATATATCAAACTGATCGTCTTATGTATCTACCGTGGTATTTCTACTGAACTTCATTATCGCCTAGTATCCAGTTGGTTTGTTGAGGATTGTTGGTAATTTTTAAACGTAAAAAAAAAATTTTCTGACGATCCCAATCTCTTTTGGGAAAGACTTTTTAGAAGGAAATAAGTACCGATTCTTTACGTGTTACAAATTTTTTTTAACTATTTCATGTCAGGCCATATTTTTTTCATAAAATAACAGTTTTTTTTATTAGTAGATAATAGACTGTGAGACTAAGGCTACCAAAATTTTCTCCTTCATTAAAGTTATTGCAAAATAATGGCACATCCTACGAACTTTCTCACAATTAAACGACACATAAAATTGATATCGCGGCTTCGACAACACGCCTCAACGATTACTAACTTGTACGATCTTTGTCAACGAATTAAAGTCTGACCGAATTATCTTCTTATTTAGGGGGTTATATTGTATTCACGTCGTTAATTCTAATATTGCAATAAATATGTCTGGAATGTTTGGTAACAAGGCGGGCCGTACCGAATTGTATTAGACGTAATAGACCGTGGAATCGTGGGGTTTGAACCGAAGCTGACTATACCGGTGGTCGATGTTATTTTTTTGCGTAAATTGTTTCAGACAGCCTTATTTCTTGCTTGATTTGTTATTAAGTGTAAAGATAGATGTGCAAATATTTGTTAATGCAAAATTGGCTTGTCATTTCATGATTGACTTATTTTTGTGTTTTTGTTGCAAACGCTTATATAGAGTTGGAGTTCAAATAAATACTAAGTATAGTTACAAGCAAAATGTTTTTTGTAGGTATTTAAATGGAAAATATAGTTTAAAGCACCAATATTTTAGTGGTTTTCCCCCGCGATAGAGTCTGGATAGACGCGGCGTCGATCCTGGTCCGATTTGGACGCATGGATACTTAGAACAGCTGGTGAGTGACATTATCTTTACAAACTGATTATAAATTTTTATCTGGAAAAAATGTATTCTATCGTCTCTCGGGAAAACTTCTTCAGATGGATTAGTGACAAGGGATTCCTCTGAAACTTATCATTTGCGACGATATTTTGTTTTTTTTCATATTCATATCATTTATTTGCATTCCACAATGTTGTAATTAGATGGTTTACATGTCACGCTTAAAAACTAAAAACAATCGTGGACCCTGTAGGGCACAGCAAATCACAAGTCATATAATATCAATTAATTATTAGAATTACTAAATAAAACAATATTAAGTTCATGCAAACAAAAAAAATAAAATAAAAAATAAGAAAATTGTTAATTATCAATTAATCAAAACCTAAAGTCAACCAAATCAAAAAAAAAACAAAAATATCAGTTTCTCGGTGTGAAGACTAACGTCGTATCGGCGAGTAATGTTGCATTGTGGTGTCAAACAGAAACTAGAAAAAAATTTAAACGCAAACAGAAACAAAGTACTTTTCTTCTTAAGGCCCTGATCGACGGGCGAGTAAAACCGTGGTGTCTCGTCGGTAAAGCTCGCCGGTGTATCATTGCAATACCCCGGTTTTAAGGGAGAACTAGCCTCTTGCATTATAGTGTTTTGTTTTTGGATTATAGGTGTCACTAAAGACAACAATTCGTTGTATGATTCCTCAGAAATTCTCAGATAATTTAGTAATCAAGTGGTTTTACTGACAATTCTTGAATTAAGCGTATTTGCTACAATTCTTGCCTATTTTAAATCCAACTTTTAACCCAAAGTCTAACGCGTTTTCGCTTTCATTATGATTTTGGGGTATGTTATAGCGAGATTACACAAACCTTCAGACTCCGAACAAGACATGTTACCTCAGTTATCGCTCAGGCACGGCTGTTTTGCTCGCTACTCTACCAGCACCAACGAGCCGCTAGTAAAACCGTCGTTCTTTAAAACCACGTCATAGGCTCGTACGTCGATCACCTACTTTAGGTTTAAGGGTTCAATATAACAATAGAGTTCAGAATCGAATTGTCCAAGTCTTTATGTACAGAAGTTCTCTATTTGAGATTATGGTTTATTTGATGACAAAAACCAAAAGAGGTTTATTTTTTATAAAATACGATGATAAGTGAAAGAAGTAACACTTCGGTCTCTATTTCTGCCATGCCATGTAAACGATTGAAAGTATACTCACTGTTAACTATTTTCCATCTAGCACTTTATAACAATATGTCCTCATGATCCAAGGTCTGTAAGCGTTTATCAAACCGTTTTTGCGCTTAAAGTCTTTGAAATCCATTACAGAATTACTCTTATAGAACTTTAGTGATATTACCCATGAGAAGAGACTAATTAGTAATATTACCGTAGTACTGCGGCCTAATCACAGTTTTCTCTAATTTTTAGGTGTGCACTGTGCTACCACTAGGTGACTCAAAAACCTGTTAAGCATCGAAGCTTTGAAATGAACTAAAATACCAAGTTTATTACTACTAATAACTACCTATAGTGAATCGATGTATGAAATAGATCAAACTTACAAAACTTAACCCAAACCTTTTTTTTCACATAAAAACTCAAAGTTAATCTACACAGTGTTCATACATAAAACAGTAGTATAATCTGTGAATCCTTTGTTATGTGGTGCTTAACAGAGCATTTAACCGAGTCTCTGAAGTAGCGAGACAAAGGCATCACACTACGAGCCAGATAAACGATGGCTGTTTGTTTTTTCTCTTTTGTGATTCCGTTGGACTGAAAAAAAAGGTTTTATTCTCTATGCCCACAACATTCACTTTTAATATTCGTTTAAAAATAGGCTACTTACGTCAAAATATGTGTTTATAGTAAATTATGTGATGATATGACGGATTAGGTAATTTATGAAGGATGAGAGAAGTGGTTATAAATATTACTAATAAATCAATATTATTTTAGTCTAACTAAATATTTTTATTTGTAATGTTTAATCTGAAAAAGTGTTCTAACAGAGAAATCAATAGTAATGACTGAAAACAACTAACTAGAGAATCGCATACTTAGTAGCCTTATTCCCAACCAAATAAATTTTGTACTAGTGAACCAATCTTTTGATAAGTATGCGATGTAATAATACCATTAATCTTACAGATAAAATACACCAAGACCCAGAACTAGGGAGGATCCTCTTCTGAGTCACCCAGCACAAACAATTGTGTGAGGAGTATTTGGATTTATTTGCTCAGGTCGCAAATCCACTTTACCATAAGACTGACGTGTTAATCATAATGATATTCCGTAGAGTCTGGTCACTGTTAATCATTTGCCAACCATAGACCATAATGCCATTTTATCTAATCAAAAGAAACTAAAAAACAGATACAGATATTAATAACAATGTAAAGTTGTAGTTGAATATAGTTTTTCACACATCGCTAGTGTGTTCATAATCGAAATAGATTATAGACAAGCTCATGTTAAAGGTTTTGGTTGTATAAAAGTAATTTGCCCATTTCTCCAAAAAGTGTTTTATTATTGTTATTACCATTACATAGATTAAAACTGAAATATAAACACTTAATGTTTTCAATACAATGTAGAAGTAATACTATGAAGTAAATATCAGCAAAGCTATACACAGATAGCCTTCATTATTAATATTACGACAAACATACAAACTTACACTTTCACCCCATTCTCGTCCAGGGTAGGCAGAGATCTTGAAATGACATTTGCCACTGTCCTGACATACAAATTTCAATTCTTATGAATTCTCACGTTTTTGAAGCGAATACTTTATTTTCTTTTTTCTTATAAAGGCTACTGTTGTAGACAAACACTTCAGAAAGGTATTTGTTACGTGTTTATTGAGTACAAAAGCAAACCATTTGCAGAACCACTGGAGCGACAACAAAACATCAACAATGTACGAACAAAATAAATAAATAATCTCCTCTACACAAATAAATATCGCCATTATCGGTCTGTGTTGCCAACCGCGACCCACTGGGCTTGGTGTTGCTAACAAAAGAAAATAATAAATTCTAATACAATGCTGTGTCACCGCATTTGTTATGCAATTATTGAGAATTGAGTATGTATGTGATTATTGTGAATAGGCGTGATGAGTACGAGATTGAGTGTCGATTTTTTTTGATCGAGATATTATAATTATTACTAGTTTAACTTTATTTTTGAATTAAACATACAAAGGAACTGTTTACGTTTATTAAGCAAACTTTTTCAGTGAGAATAACGCGTTCAAACAAACAAACAAACTCTCCAGTTTTATATATTAGTATAGATTTTGAGAAAAACCTTTAGACTGGGAACTTGTGTAAAATCTGTAAATATGCCTTAATAAATAAACATACAAGTAGATAATAGATCCGCCGGACGTAGACATATCTGTAAAGATTCAACGATGACTAAATTTTGCACAAATGCAAAATTAGTTATTCCTAGATTGTCACCTCTATTTACTGTTTTCACTTCATAATGGAACCCCAATAATGGTATACCAAAAAACAGTACGGCTTATTTCGCAGAAAAGAAAGGAGGTTAGAGAGAAAGAGACAGATGATGGGGTCGCTGATTCTATTGTCCAGGGTAACTACGGTATTTAGCTTAGCGTATCACATTCATAGATCACCACTTGCTTTAAACTCATCAACAACCCAGTGTTAAAATCCATACAAAGTGTTAAATGTGATATTATATACTTACTGACCCGGTGAACTTCGTTACGTCACATTTTTTTTTAATATTTTGTACATTTCTGAGAATTCTAGAAATAGAAATACGGGGCCACCTACCGGATATCTGTGCTACTTAGATGCCAAACTGCCATCTATTAGGATTTTATAGAACTAACCGATAAATACACACTAAAGTTGCATAATAAAGAAATACATAGATCACGGAACAATATTTAAAGTACTTGCTTTCTAGCAAAGAAATAATGGATGAAATCAGACTATGTGTTATTGAATTACAACTAAGTACATATTTGACTTTCATTCCTTCTCTCCAGGAAACCGTGCTGAATTTCATGATAAAAAGTATCCTATGTCCTATTTCGTAGTATGAACTTAAATCATACCAAGTTTCATTTGAATTCATTCAGTAGTTTCGGCGTGATGCGCTGCCAAGATACAGACAGACAGACCGAAAGACAGATAGACAACAAGTAAAATTTCAACAAAAATAAAACCGACTTCAAGGTTTGACTCGATTTCTCTTGGATCAGATCATCAGATCTTAGTGACCTTATCATGGTAACACCGTTGGGATATCTCCTTTACATTAAAAAATAAATAATCATCAAAATCGGTTCATAAACGACAAAGTTAACCGCGAACACACATAAAAAAAATGGATACGGTCGAATTGAGAAACCTCCTACTTTTTTGAAGTCGGTTAAAAATGAAAAAAATTACAGTTTTGGCTTCAGTATCGATTATAGAGGGCCCTCCAAAAAATATTTTCTAAATATCTTTAATGTACAGAATTGGACCTCTTACTTTTTTATTGTAAGTATAGATTTTTAATTCCACACATTTGAAAGTTACTCTGTCTGTCACGCTTTCACGGCTAAATAGCTGAACTGCTTTTTTATAAATTTCGGTATTCAGATAGATTGGACCATAGATAAGGACATAGGATTCCTGTTATTGTTTAGTCTCTTAGCGTTCTTCTGTAAAATAATTTAGACCATAAATATACCGTTACCTGTATCTTTGTTGTACTATCTATCCATCTATACAAATAAATAAAATTGGAGTGTCTGTTTGTAATATTAAAATAACCACTTTTTAAAAAATGCATATGTATACACGTACATTTACCAAAAATGTAGTTAACATTTTTAGTCTGTCTGTCTGTTTGTTTGTTTCGGGTAATCTTTGAAACGGCTGGACCGATTTTGACGGGACTTTCACTGGCAGGTAGCTGATGATCCAGGGAGTAATTTAGGCTACTTTTTTTAAACTAACTTTGTCCCGCGGCGTTACTCGCGGTACAACAATAACCGCGGGTAACACCGCGGGGTTCAGCTGTTCCTCCTATAAAAGACTCGGTTTTGGAGGCTCTTTTGTAACCTTTACTCTCTTTTCTTCCCAAATACTTTCATTTTTCAACCCGGTCACATCATATAGCCCATAGCTATAGAATAATTATAAAGGTTCACTACAAGTACCCTGTTTTGACTGACTTTTGAAATTGATATTCATTATGCATCGTAAAGTTACTACTGTTCAACCAATTAATTCAATGAAATAAAATTAAAAATACATAAAACTAATAACATATTTTGGATCAACAGTAGTGCGAATTGTTATCTTATCGAATATCAAATCCCACATCGTGAGATTTTGTATTAATATAATAAGAAAACATTGATGAATGAAGACATATATTTCATCAATATTTTTTGATAAAAGATAAATATCATATACGTCTGTTTATTAACAAAATATAATAACACTAGCTTATGCTCGCAGTTCAGCTCGTGTGTGTTTCAGTTATCGCGGCAAAGAGTAGCCTATTTTCTTTCTCAAGAATAAAAGTGCCCTCATGCTAAACATCATTGAAATTGGTGCAGCAGTTTAACCGTGAAAACTTATCAGATATACAGAGATACATACTTCCGATTCATAATACTGTGATGGTTTAATCCAAAATCTAAAGATTTAAGATGTAATGTGTATTGAAGATATCATTTCCACAGTGTACATTTCGATATTAAATAGATAAATAAAATAATTTGTCAAACATTGGTAGCTACGCGTATCGAATATCAAAATTGAAAGTTGGCGATGATAGATATAATTAATGAATACCGGTCGTCGTGAAGTGTGTTATCAACAAACAAGTAGAACGTAAGAATACTTCGAATTTAATTAAGATAATACGTTTATTTATTGAGATTTAAATTAATTAGTAATAAAGTAATCGAAAGTTTATGGGTTAGATTATCTTGGGTATATAATGTGAGTATGTGAGATCATACCTGATAACATATAAATGTGTGAATTAAGATTGATCTGTGAATTGAAACGGTTAAATTATAATATTATCTAAGTCATTTTATATAGATATATATAAATTTCGTAATAATTTTAGTTGTCATACTGGTTCAAATGGTTCTTTAGTTGAAATTATGTTTATTTATTTTGGTACATGTAGCTATAGCCTGTTTTGAGATTTTTTTAGATATTGGTAATTAAACGATTTCTACGATTTCTAGGAAAACATAGCAAAATTTAATATAAATATAAAAAAAACATCGATTTTTTTACATAATTTTTCAAATCGATTATATATCATTATTCAGTATAATTAAATAGTCAAAATATTTAAGACTGATAACCTTTCTACACTCGAATTATAAATTTATGTGCTAAGTAATTTTAAGATTTAAGTTTCATTGCATAAAAATGTATATCTAAATAGTCCAATCTTTCTTGTGAACTGTAATGAAATCAACCTGTTTAGGATTGCAGGCAGGTAACATTACGATTTACGTGTTTCTGTTTACATTAATTAAAAACAAAATAGATATGTAACAAGGAAATTTTGGTACAACGCAATATGTAGTTCCAAAGTTCCAGAAAAAAATTCTCAATTTTAAAGATCGAACGAGATGATAAGGGAGGTATTTCCTAACGACTATTTTCTTGTATTTGTAACATGTTATACATACATAAAATATATGTTAAATAATTAGGATGCAGCCCAAAGAATTTATATTGAACAAGTTATTTTTAAAACTAAAAATAAGTTCTGATTTTTTAAAGTTATTAATGTTGAATTTTGTAATGCAATAATGATTAAATGTTGTTCATGCTTATGTGATAGTTATAAAGATGAAGATATTCTTTTAGATACCATTCTAAAAATATCAGACGGAGAACGTCATCTAGGTGAATTAACAATAGATTTATTACACGTGTGTACAGCCAGTAGTTAACTATAAGGAAAACATACTATAATCGAAATCATGTCAAATCATCGAGATGGTGCAAAAGCATCAAAACTATTAGACAACAAATAACTTAAATATTACAATATTGCGAAAGGTCATCATTCTTATCCCTAACATACATATCTGTTTGTTTTTTATATAAGAGGTATTTTAATAGTTTCGTGAGATTATCATTAATAGTATTCTATCCCCTCTAGCCCTATCACCATCATCACCAGCCCATTGGAGTGCACTGCTGGACATAAGCCTCTCTCTAGAATTTTATGCATAGATATATTATATATAGATATATTAGGTGTAAGTGTGCGTGTGTGCGGTGTTTTACTACACTTTGGTTTGTAATTATGGTAGCGTGCATATCATATATTGTGCTCTAATTCTTTTAACGTCTGACCTCTAGCTTTGAGGTGAGAATCGCTTGACCATTCAATAATGTATAATTGATGAATAAATTTAAGTTGCAAATTTTACTCAAATATATATATATGTTTCCCCCCAGGATAGAGTCTCTATAGACGCGGCGTCGTTCCTGGGAGGCACCTGAAATAACATGGTCCGGATCCTCCCCAGCAGGGTGCCTGAGACCGGCTGCCGGGGTGGTATTTAGTGGAATCACCACACACCTGGCTCCTCAGTTTCGAGGAGCGGGAGATCCGAAGGGATTTTCCACCCCATCAACAAAAAAAAAGGATTTTGGGCATCTTATTTCAGTTAAATAAGCATAATTTGGGTGCACGTTTGGCCTAGAGTGGCGTTGGCGTTTCCTGCTTCGCCAAGTGTCGTGGGTTCGAATCCTACATAGGACAACACTTTGTGTGATCCATAAATTGTTTTTCCGAGTCTGGGTTTTCTTTGTGCCCGTTTCATGTATATTTATAAAGTCACCTGTGACACAGGATTTATTCCTGATGCGGAAGTTCTTTATAAAGAACAAAATAATAGTACTTGTAAGCTTTACGTTCAAGTAAAATGAAGACAGAGAATTTTAAGTGAAATCTAAACCGATTTTGATTTACCTCCCACTATGATTAATGGTGGTATTAATTAGTGTTTGTATGTCCGCCTCATTTACAATTCCTGCCTCATTATTAACAATCTGTTCAAAAGCTAATAAAAACTTGATGGGGCTAACACTTATAGTGAACACTTTTAATGGAGTCTAATTAAAATCAAATAGTTTTTACCTCAATTATATTTGGTATAAGTTAATATAAAACATGACATGTTTTTCTAGTATCTACATCCTACCGGTGTAACACTATTTCGATAACAGTTAATCTTATGTGTGGTTAGGCGTTAATATAAAAAAAAAAAAACTAACACCCAACTACGAAAAAAAATGACGCTGAAAAAACCATAGCCCTCTTTTGGCTTTGCCGTAGTCGGGTAAAAATATAAATTTCAAGGCTAACATTACTGTGAAAAGACATGAAAATTTTATGTGTATAATATTAGGTTAAAATCAAGACTTCAAATCAGTCGCTGGTAAACCAGCATCTCACTCAAAATAGACAAATTTAAATTTTTAACAATTCTTTATCAAAGCAGATGAATATTGAACCTATACGTTTTTACGCTAATCATTTTTAACACCCTTATGTCGTTGTAATTAAGCCCGTTGTCGTCAAACGAGCTCTTCAGCAACTAGATGAAAAAACTGAGAGGTCAATTATGAAAGGGAAAGTTGCTAACATGGGAAAGTAATGGTAGGAAAAGGATACTTACTGCTTCTCCAAATGGACAGGTTAGTGTAAACAATAATTCGAATAAGTCAAGATCGCATAGGTATTTGTAACTCAAACTGATCGATGCCGTAAACTCAAGGCTCAATATTTTTAGGGTTCCGTAGTCATAATGGCAAAAACGAAACCATTATAGTTTTGTTATTGAAAATCTGCGACTAAAAACTCTAAATTTGAAGTTACAGACTTTAAATTTAAATTAAATTTAGATCAATATAAATTTGAAGCTCGAAGCATGGAACGCAGATGGTCGATCTATTAAGTTTGTCCTTCTATCGGATCACCTACTCATTAGAACAATGTTCGCTTACCTTATCTTAGACTGTTGACTCTCAGAATGTAAGTTTTTACTATAGGTATCCTCCTTAGGCCTGATACCTCGATTTATTTTTCTTGCCTCACTTGACCTTAAAAACAGAAGCTTATCTTAATTTTATTTACAACTAGCTGAACCGGCGAACTTCGTATCGCTATATTTACATATCTGTCTCAGCTTCCCGTGGACTTTTTAATTCACTTCTCCCGTTATTTTGTAATTTTTCTTGTACACAAACCTTGTCCTAACAATAACTAATACATAAAAAAAGAATTATTTAATTTGGTGCAGCAAACCGAAAGTTATGCGCGTACATACATTTCGACGAGTCAAACATACCCACTCACAAACTTTCGCCTTTATATATATGTGTGATGTGATTTCACTACACGACCCACTTTCAATGTGTTCTTTTTTTGCAGATATTTTAACTCACTTCTAAGTATATCGATTTATCCACAAGACAAAATGTCAACGATAGTGTGAAATGCCTACGACCAACAAAAAAAATTAAAATTCACAAAATTCGCCTTCGTTTAGATCACTATTAAAAAATCATTAGCTTGTCATATCCCCGTACCTGCCCATATATTATCTTGTCAAAATATTTCGTTGAAATTTAGAGATATTTTTTCTGTATATTTCGTGAATTCGCCCGTTTGTTGGTTTACAATGCATCCACCGTGACATCTCAATTTTTGACAAAGGGAATCATTTGTCATTGTCCATTAGAAAGATATTGTTGGCTAACATTATAAAATATTAGCTCAAGTATTGTTGTATTATTTACTTATAATGTGTTGGGTTTATTTAGATTCTTATTGCGTGAGCATGTTTGCACTTTCAAAACAAATTTCGAGCTAGATTGCTTTCTTTGTGAAAAGTTGTAAGTTTATTGTTGTGGTGCTTGGTATCAAGTAGTTAAACTTTCTTGTTTTTATTTATTAACACGATTAAGTGAGATATTTTTGGGTTGGGTTTTACTCATGGTCATGTTATTCGGTAATATGACACAGGCTTGTTCTAGTGCCGGCTTCCTACTGATACTCTAGTTATGGATACTAATCAGCACAAGTACAATTTTAACAAAAATGAAACCGACTTCAAGGTTCGACTCGAATTCTCTAGGATGCCATCATCAGATATTAATGTCCTTATCATGGTACCACCGTCGGGACATCTCCTTTCCATTGAAAAAAAATAATTGAAATCGGTTCATAAACGACGAAGTTATGCCCGAACACACATAAAAATATATATATAAATATATATATATATATATATATATACGGTCGAATTGATAAACCTTTTTTTGAAGTCGGTTAAAAAGATTTTTTTTTTAAAAAGAAAACCGACTTGAAGAACGACCAAATCGATCGATTTCTCTTGGATGCCATCATCAGATCTTAGTGTCCTTATCATGGTACCACCGTTGGGATATCGCCTTTCAATTAAAAGTCAATCATCGAAATCGGTTCATAAATGACGAAGTTATCCGCGAACATACATAAAAAAAAAACATATACACGGTCGAATTGAGAACCGTACGCTAAACAGTACGCTTTTCAACCTTAAAATTTAAATCCGTTAATGTGTTGTTTTGTTTCTTTCTTTATGGAAATGCAAATTGGCATGGTATAACTTTACGTCAAGAGAAAATATTCTATAGGCTTTGATTTTTATACGGACCTTAAACCTTAACCTTAAATGGCGATATCATTTGATTTATCGTTGATGCTTGATTTTAAACAAACTTCAGTAATCGCAGACATCCATGTTAACTTTGACTTTACATCTATTTATTTATTTAAACTTAATCTTGCAAAGGCGGACTTGCCGTAGGCATTTTCAGATTATCGATCTTGGAGCGATGGGATATGGAGCCAAACATTATATCTTATTTCATCTTCATAGTGCTAAAGAGTAAAACTAAGTACAGTAACAGTAAATTAAACAAGTGTAGTACTGTTAAAGATAAAATGAACAAGAATACACAAAAGAATACGTAATATAAGTTGAGAATAACAAGGAACATAACATTAAATACATAAAATAAAAATCGCATTGTAATCCGGTATTGGCTATAGATAAGGAGAGCTTGTGACAAGGCAAGAATTATGTGCTCCAGAGGGCAATTTTTCTTCCCCGGGATTTATTCTCGTAATTTATAGAGGATCGGCCTGTATCTGGCCTAACCCACCGCCCCGGCCGACGAGCCGTAATTAAGACTAACCTCCTTCTCTAATTAAGACGTTATAATCTATATTTTAAGAATTGTAGTGTATAATTGATTAGTGATGTATTTGCATAGTGTTTGAATTATAATAATGATATTAAGTCACCTTGTTGTACATCAGATAAATAAGTATATAACTTAATGCTAGATCAGTATATGTGGCGGCTTTATCGCTCAAAGTGCAATCTCTTACAGGCAAACGTGGGATGGAAATAAAAACAGAATGTAGGATAGTGTCTGGTGTATTAGAGAGTAGTTTGGGAATGGGAAATAAAGCAGTTTAGTTAAATATATATTATTATTGCTACTTTTACGATTTAAACAAAAGGATGGTATAATGTTGATAGTCATATGAGGGATAATGCAAAAAGTAAATTTATTACTCTATTGCACACATCACTATCATATTATCACAGTAAGAAGTATTTTTTATAAAAATACGTCTTTAATTAATTCACGACATCGATGTAGTTTAAACTTTCTAACGATTGATAGCAAATGGTTAAACATTTGGAAGTTGGAATTTAATAACTTTAACTGATCACAGTGACAGTGACGCTTAATATTATTATTTGTATTACAAATGGAGATTTGAATATTTTTAGAGTTTCAATATAACAGAGTTGGTTTAAGTTTTTTTAGCACGCCTCAATTAGCTAGACGTGTATGTCCTGTCTATGGATGTGTTTATGCATTGTCTATTTAAAGAAGTCATTCATTTTATTTGTGTACGAAAATTTTAAGGGTTAATCACTTGAAAATTTGTACATAATATATGTCAAGGGCCTATGACATTACAAACGCAGAAGAAGAAGTCCGTTTTAAAATAAAAATGTTTTTATTATCTATACTAATATATAAAGCTGAAGAGTTTGTTTGTTTGAACACGCTAATCTAAGGAACCGCTGGTCCGATTTGAAAAATTATTTCAGTGTTAGATAGCCCATTTATTGAGGAAGGCTATAGGCTATATATCATCACGCTAATACTTACAGGGGCGGAGCAACAACGAAGAATGTCAAAAAAACGAGGGAAAATTATCACGCTACGGGCAATGAGGGACGCAAACGAGGCTGCGTGGGTCGGCTATTTTAATATGGAATTCAACGAATAGCTAGTTTATAATTAACCGTATTAAGGACATTGAGACGATAGGACAATACGACCTTTTCTTCAGAACAATAATACCGAAAAAAACAGAAGATAAGAGAAAATGGGTGATGCCTAGTTAGATCAATGTACAGACAGTCATTCAAAGAGTAAGTGGTAATCCGGTAAGTGGAAGCGTGGTGAATTCACTACCAATAGGAGTTTGGTACTTTATTTGTGAAATTAAATTTGTAAGCACAGCTTTATCGACTACCTGAAAACTATATTTCATGTTTACATACATTTTCAACAGTCATGCTTGGAGAAAATTTGTGTATCTACTTAAGTAGTATTTGAAACTCAATCTTGGCCATGTGGTAAATTGTGGTAACTAGAATTTCAAGTTCATATATATTTACATTTTTATGAAGGTAATATCGCGACTAAAAGATTGAATATGCTACAAGTTATTTGTATATTGACATAGTTCTAATCATCTTTGAAAATAAACAATTGTTTTTTTTATAAAAACTAGAGATTATATACATCTAATAAAGTATATTATTATTATCTAATCATATGAAGATATAAGTTAATGGTCTGACTGGATAATATAATAACAATCAAAGAACTTAAGAAACGCTTATGTCGTGTTCAAAACAAGCTTAATAACAAACCAAAAGTTACATAGTTCCGCTGATGGTATGAACACAATTGTAACATTACATCGATCTGGGTAGAATAATAAAATTACTTAAGTAAAAGTCTATTTATCCGCGACAAAAGAAACTTTTATACCGTCATTTACATAAGTAATAATCGTAAACACAGAAGTACGTTTCATAACGACACTCGTATTGCCTAATCGCATCATCAATCGGCTGTTGGCTCGGTGTAATTTGACACGCAAAATTTTTGCCGAACGTGCTTCGGCCATGAATTGCTGGTGACAAAAGTGTCTGTCGCAGCGAGCGTCGAGAGTCGGCTTAATACAGCCCCCACCCCTCGCCGCAGTCGTAAATTTAGGGTTTCATAAAACCAGATCCGAGATAAGACACAGTGTGGAGTGAGCGTCCCGGATCAAATGCGAGCCTCCGATCCCGCAGCCCGCAACTGCTGGCGGAGACAATAAAAATAACATGGACGCATCTGCGGTTGCTATTTTACATCACGAAATTTGTCGTGTTTACATAAAATACACCCCCGATAGTGATCGATTCACTAGAAAACGTGAACGTTACTTTCGCGACGCACTGGCCGGCAATACGAAACCACTGATCGAAAAAATACAGAGCTGTCAAAAGAGCAACAAAGGACCATTATGATTTTAACAGTTTCTGAATTGCTTTACTATTATGAGGCGTGTATTATGCTTTTCATCCAGTGTAAGGGTATTTGGACGCCTTTGTGGCTCCGTATTGACAAATAAGTAAGATTTACTTTTAATGCAAGAATGAAGGATTAGGACGAACTTTTTTTGCAGTGTTCCCTCAAAACCCATGGCGCCATTGGTCGATCCAAAATTGCATTATTCTACTGTAGCTTCGCTGCTCATGCAGTGTTAGCGCCAATATTCTAAACAAATCAAGTGGAAACTAGAGTGCAATTGAGAGCTAAGGAAAGCGAGGCTTGCGTAACTATCCACTAGAATAAATAAGATGGTACAATGGGAAAGAATAGGCTTACTTCAAATGGATTTTATACTTAACGATACACTTGCATTGTATTATTTACATTGTATTCTTTGTTCAATAGCACGCTTCCTTTATTTTCACTTTTACTGCAAATAGTTCGGTTCATAATCGAGCAAAAGCAATTCTTGATGAAACATCTTATAAAATTTACATCAAAACGTCGTATTCAACGTAGGAACGGGTTGTAGGCATAACTACGTGTCGGGGACATATATTTAAACCTTCAGTAGATAGGGGTGCAATAATTTTGACAATGACTAGCAGCCTTACCCGGGCGAGGCGTAGGCGCGGGGAGGGCGGTGCGCGGGGGGCAATCTGCGCACTAAATCACGCTACGAATAAAATTTATGGCGCCGAGATAAAAACTCGCAGCTTTTCTCTTTTACGTTCCTTCCCCCTGCCCCCCGCATGCCCCCGTTCGCCCTCGTCACCCCGCGCGGAAAATCCATAGGGATTTTTCCAAGTGTTCGGGCGACGGCGTGTGTGGGGTCGAAACGATTTTGTTTTATGCTTATTGCCGGTTGCGATGTTTTGTTTGCTAAGTTGCACAGATAAGGGATAGGTACGGAGATTGTCTGCTCGGCTGGACGGCGTGAGCCACGCGACCGTATTTTTGTCGTAGACTTCCGTTTTACTTTGATTCGTCATTGTTTTATTAAGTAGTAAAGCAATGTTTTGTGAGGCATTAAATTAATTATTCATTTAGAAACAGTACATCACGTGCTGAGGCAAACACGTGAAGAAAGTCATGAAACTATTTAAATAACCACCCATAGAACAGAACAAACCTAATATTACCCTCAGTCATGCGGTTATCGCACTTTCACTTTTACATTACTTCATGCAATGTTCTTTTAGTGTGTATTTAAATAACAGAGATTTATTGACACTGTAAGAATATAATAATATTGCCAGCTAAGGTTGATACATTTTTTAGGTTGAACCATAATTATTGATATCATACATAGGTATTTGTTTAAACCGACTTCAAAAAAGGAGGAGGTTATCAATTCGACTGTTTCTATTTTCTTTTATGTTTGTTACCTCATAACTTTCGACTGGGTGAACCGATTTTGATAATTCTTTTTTTACTGTTGCATTGTCTGCATTCGCAGTGAGTATGGTGGTCACCACTCTTGGATTTTGCTTATGCTTTCCATCAGGCAGAGTAGAGTCATTTTGGCAGGGCCGAACATAAAAAAGAGAGATCCTAAATTTTCATTTTCAAAGTAAATATAAATAAATATGTGTGTCCTCCTAGTCAACTCTAAGTAATATAAATAAAAGTTGGAACATTGTAAACAATGTAGACAAATTTATGAGTATGATGACGTTAATTTATATGTACTAATATTATAAAATCGAAAGTTACTTTGGACGACTGTCTACCTGTCTGTCTGTTACGCTTTCACTACTAAACCGCTGCTGTTCGCCGCGATAACCGACAAACACGCGGGCACACTGCAAATGAGACTACAAAAGTACGTACAAATAAACAATATTCGGTATAATTCGGATACGGTATACACATTAATGTAAAAATAAAAATGCAATAAGAAAGTAGGACCTCCTTAATTAAGTTGTATTATTTCACCGTGCTAACGAACTATGACATGCAAATTAAAACGCTATCAGATTAACAACGGATTTACAAACACGGCGTTGGGAGATGTTTTGTGTTTTATATCACCAGACGGTGTTAGAATATGGTATGTTGTTATTTATTATATTAGGCGCCAACTTTTAGTTGGAAAGTCCCTTTAAGGGGGTATCTCCGAGCTGGGAAAAACCTTTTTAGTTTAGTCAGTCCTACCAATGTACTGAAGACTTAGAGTACATTTACTAGGGCTCCGTAATAGGATACCAATAGTCTGATACAATATTAATAAGTATATGAGTATCTTAATAGAGTACAGAAACATAACACAACGGAATCTCTGAAGTTCGGCAGTGTAGCCCAAATATGACACAATCCTTTATTCTTACCTATTTTTGGGTGTTAAGGGCGCGTTTACGATTCGTACAAAATTATGCTTTTTTTCGGTGCAATTTGTAACTAAACTAAACAAATTGAATATAACAAAGTACTAACACTTATAGATTAGTTCTTCATCTTCAAATCCGAGGGACAACTTTTTTGTAAATTGTATTTTTTTATATTGTAAAAACGATCTTCCGTAACCATTTTCCACAGTATTTACGATATCGGGTTGAGTTTTGGTACATTTTTGTTCTACAATCAACCTATTTTAGAATTTCTAAAAATAATGTAACAAGGCATATATAGTCAATTATAAATCCGAGGAAAAAAATAGTATAAAAGTGTCACAGAAAGTCGCAGAAAAAATAACAACCGGAGCTTATAATTTCTCATATTTTGCTATTACGGATGAATCGTAGTCGATTGCAATAAGGGTTATTTTATTTTTTTGAACCTCTTTTGATTTATCGCGTAAAAATTTCGTAATCTCAGTCTGCGCTCAGCCGCCGTCATGAGTGGACACTGTGTCGCCTGTTTGCATTAGCTCTTGTTGAAAAGATCGCTCTTCGAATTCAATATATTCGATAAACCAGAATAGGTTGATACTTGACAACGTTAGATTATTTTTAACCGACTTCAAAAAAAGGAGGAGGTTTCTTCTATTTACAGATTTTTATAACAATATTTTAGTTTGCTAAAACTAAGTAGTATTGTGCGAGTTCGGGCTCGATTGATGAGACATTACCTCCTACTTAGGTGGAGTGACCTGAAGGTGTACTACGGTGACTGCTTTTCTAACTTCTAGACGAGTTGACAGTCTAATCGAGTTTGGGCTCATTTTGTTAGTTATGATGAGACCTTACCTCCGGACTACATGGAGTGACTTGAAGGTGTACTTCGGTGACTGCTAGTGGAACTCCTAGACGAGTTGACATAGTGTTACCGAGTCTGGGCTCATTTTGTTAGTTATGATGAGACCTTACCTCCGGCTTAGGTGGAGTGATCTGAAGGTGTACTTCGGTAACTGCTTTTGGAACTCCTAGACGAGTTGACACAGTCTTACCGAGTTTGGGCTCATTTTGTTAGTTATGATGAGACCTTACCTCCGGACTACATGGAGTGACTTGAAGGTGTACTTCGGTGACTGCTTGTGGAACTCCTAGACGAGTTGACATAGTCTTACCGATTTTGAGCTTATTTTGTTAGTTATGATGAGACCTTACCTCCGGACTATATGGAGTGACCTAAAGGTGTACTTCGGTGACTGCTAGTGGAACTCCTAGACGAGTTGACATAGTCTCACCAAGTTTGGGTTCATTTTGTTAGTTATGATGAGACCTTACCTCCGGACTACATGGAGTGACTTGAAGGTGTACTTCGGTGACTGCTTGTGGAACTCCTAGACGAGTTGACATAGTCTTACCGATTTTGAGCTTATTTTGTTAGTTATGATGAGACCTTACCTCCGGCTTAGATGGAGTGACCTGAAGGTGTACTTCGGTGACTGCTAGTGGAACTCCTAGATGAGTTGACATAGTCTCACCAAGTTTGGGTTCATTTTGTTAGTTATGATGAGACCTTACCTCCGGACTACATGGAGTGACTTGAAGGTGTACTTCGGTGACTGCTTGTGGAACTCCTAGACGAGTTGACATAGTCTTACCGATTTTGAGCTTATTTTGTTAGTTATGATGAGACCTTACCTCCAGACTAGATGGAGTGACCTGAAGGTGTACTTCAGTTCCATTAGCAGTTACCGAAGTACACCTTCAGGTCACTCCATCTAGTCTGGAGGTAATGTCTCATCAGAACTAACAAAACGATCCCAAACTCGGTAAGACTATGTCAACTCGTCTATGAGATCCAAAAGCAGTCACCGAAGTACACCTTCAAGTCACTCCACCTAAGCCGGAGGTAAGGTCTCATCATAACTAACAAAATAAGCTCAAAATCGGTAAGACTATGTCAACTCGTCTAGGAGTTCCACTAGCAGTCACCGAAGTACACCTTCAGGTCACTCCATCTAAGCCGGAGGTAAGGTCTCATCATAACTAACAAAATAAGCTCAAAATCGGTAAGACTATGTCAACTCGTCTAGGAGTTCCACTAGCAGTCACCGAAGTACACCTTCAGGTCACTCCATGTAGTCCGGAGGTAAGGTCTAGTCATAACTAACAAAACGAGCCCAAACTCGGTGAGACTGTCAACTCGTCTAGGAGTTCCATAAGCAGTCACCGAAGTACACCTTCAGGTCACTCCAGCAAGTCCGGAGGTAAGTACCTATTACATAGAAATGAGAAAATATAAAAAACTTTCAAAATATCAATTTAGGCAAGTTGACATTTATACCTGCCGCTATCCGATTTGCACTTGTTTGTGTAACTTGTGTCAACGTAGTAATTCGATTCTGTACCTATCAATTTTGCAAACGCGTCCTTAATACGTGTTAATAAGTGTTAATTACTTTATAAAAAAAAATGATTTTGAGCCAGCCAAATAAAAAAAAGATTTCGTTTAAAAAACCGACTTCAAAAACTAAAATGTATAAAATAACTTAATAAACATTTAACTAAATACACCTCATATGCAAACCGTTAATGTTACTTTTATGTGCTACCTATCCAAAGGTTTGAAGTCGGTGCCAAGCCAAATGTAATAGTAGTTTATTAAGTTATTTTATACTTTTTAGTTTTTGAAGTCGGTTTTTTTAAACGAAGTTTTTTTTTTCGCTTTTTAATCTTTCTAGTCTGTCTAATAGCTTTGCATGCTCCTAGTTATAAGATCGGTATCTTAAAGTTTCATCTATCTTCTAACCCTACCTGTCAGATCACCTAAACAACTTGAACGAATACAACTAAGGCTTTATTCGTGTATTTGGTATAACCATAGATAAGTATGCAATTGAAAGAATTATTCTCCAACTCCTAAATGTTGAGGAGTTGTACCTTCCATCATTGGCCCATCATCATGAAATGATGACTACCGGGTGTAAATAGTGCAATAGCTTTAGAAAATATGTGCAAAATATAGTACTTGCCTAACAAATTTGAGGGTTTCCTTCGATTTCCTTGGGATCCCATCACCATCACCAGATCCTGGTACCCTTTCGAATACAAAATGAATTCTTAAAATAAGTCCACAATTAACAAAGTAATTAGAGTACATACCTAAATAAATAGCACTCAAATTGAGAACCTTCTCCTTTTAGAAGTCGGTTAAAAATAAAAGCAAAATATTGGCAAAAAATGCTTAATTACCTACTTCTAATTGGATTTTCGTACAGCAGAAACTATGACACTCTCATAACTCTACACGTAAACCTAAACTTAGTCATAGATAACGAATAATAGTCAACATGTTTTAGCTTTAAACACAAAGACTTGCAAGTTTTAAAGAAAAAAAAACAATCTCTAAAATCATACAGTTCGGGTTCATTTGCTTTGCGTATGGCTCGTTACTATACGTTAACTACACTCTCTACATTTAGTAACAGCGGGCAGCTGTTAAATAATTCTCGGTAACATCAATCCACCACTCAATATAAGGCTTAAATTCGCATAAAAAAACCAACAACCGAGGACAAAACTCGGATTGTCTTACTTATCTATACTCAATCAGTGTTTACAATATTACGGCGGCGTGCTCCACGTCAAAATAATGTCCCTATTAGAGTACAAAGCGAGATTTTACAAAGAATCACCAGCAAAAAATGTCAAAAATATCCACGTCGAGAGCAGAGATTACTTGAGAGCAAGGACATCTGTGGATATTGAGACCGTCTCACACGAGATAGCTTATCAGCCGATCTCGACTCAGATTCTGTGAAGAAAAAGCGAGAGAAAAGGCTCCTATTTATAGGTGAAGAGCAATAGACTCACTCACGCCACAATCGCATTAGCCCGCGCCGGAATCTGGTCCCGATGCAACGATGATTTGAATTTCCATTGTTTATGGTGGCAGACATGTGTCAAAGTTCGATTGGAATTTAAATTCGGCTCCTTTGTTATTATTATTTTTTTGTCGAGTTGTAAACACGGCACAGTGATGTTCCAATTTGGTTACTAGAATCCACTGACGGGTGGTTAGATCTATGACTCCTCGTGTAACATCACTTGATGTTTTTGACGTCGGTATGCGGTTTGAATAATTACGAATCATGTTTCTAAGTTCAGACTTTTCGGTGTGATTTCTCGGAAAATGCTACAAGTAACTTTTATGTCTATGTAAAGTCAAGCCATTTCATTTACTTTAGTTAGAAATTAGTTGTGTTTGACTTCAAAGGTAGTCGGGACACTGAACATCTGCTAAATTACCAAACTCGAGTTAGAAGCGGGGGCATGATACAAAGCGACTACCATTTTGTTCCGACACTTTTCAAAATTGGAACGTGACGGTTGCAAGCGCTCTCTAACCAGAGACAATGACATGAAAAGGAAAAATGTAAACGGACCTATTCTAAACAGGCGTATTGCGACCACTAATATTTTATATCGTGTATTCTGTGCATTCAAACATGGTTTTTTTTGTATGTTCGTCCGCGTCAATAAGGGTTGAAATAGCCTGTATCTTGGCGCCGATTTATGTCATTCTCGAATTCAAAGCGGTTAATTTAAAAGTGCGTTCTTGAACCCTTTCAGAGGCATTGTATCTTTGTGCTCTTTGTACGAGAGATGGTTTATCTGAGTCGCGGGGTACATAAGTGCTGTTTTTTCATTCCGTAATGCTTTTACATTTCAAAGGGGTTAAATATTATTCAGACTGGCTGCCCGCTTAGAAAATGTGTGGGTGTCGTGGGGCCTTGAACGACGTTGTACTGTTTTCGTCGTACCTAAGTAGGTATTTGTTTTATTTTCATCGTTTGTATTATCCTACATAAACATTGGGAGAGTTTATGTTGGATTGTAAATATTATGTAAACTGGAGACTTTATTTGCTTTTACTTTTTTCTTGACTTACATAATGAAAAAAGTCAATAAAATTAAAACTATATTTAGTCTTTGAAAATATTGTCTATTGAAAAAAGGTATCTTTTCGTAATAACGAAAAGATAACTTTTTTCAAAGAGTTAGTTCAAATTATTTTAAAGCTCGTTAACTATTCCTAGAAGTTTACGTATTAAGCTTTTATAGTGGAGATAGCTGATTTGGGAAGTAATTTCGACTTAAACCCCATACATTACTTCTAAGATACCATGTAGCTTGTACGTTTGTATTGGCACTTAATGAGCATAGGTACGAAATACCTAGTTATAAGGTTCAAACAAAACGGTGTCAATTATTAACTGACTGGTTGTAGATTTTTTCCACCAAAACATAGACTGTACGAACGTATTGTAATATTTTCCGAATAACATAAGAAACAATATGTGTACGGGGTGCAGTCGAAAGCGGAATTGGAATCAAGACTTTTGTTTAGAAAATAAACCATTATGGTTAAGCCCTACATTAAGTTTACACCTCCCCCAAATTTTAAGCACGGCACATATTAAAAAAAAAGGGAAATTCGATTAGATAGCTTCGAATCGAATTAGTTCATTGTGAGCAACGACCTGCCACTAGAATTATATACCTAATTGATTTTTAAAAAATATATCGACAATACTACGTACGTACCTATTGTAATAAACGCATGTATACTGCAGTATATACACATGTATGTACACATAAATATGTATGTGCTATCAGTTGTTAGGATTGTATTGTTCAGAATCACGAACCAATCCCGTATTAAATCGCACGGAGACAGAGACAATGTGTTCACATGTACTTGTGTGAACTATCTGCTTACCACAACAATGTGTATGTAGTTGAATACTAAACACAAGCCTATGGACTAATCATTCAAATGACTTTTATTAGAAAACTACCTGACCCACGTAACTTCGTTTACGTCTCTTATAATATTCCCCCGTTTTTGAAACATTTTTCATTGGTGCTCCGCTCCTATTAGTCTTAGCGTGATGATATATAGCCTACAGCCTTCCTCGATAAATGGGCTATCTAACTGTGAAAGAATTTTTCAAATCGGACCAGCGGTTCCTGAGCTTAGCGTGTTCAAACAAACAAACAAACTCTTCAGCTTTATATATTTATTAGAAAATAGTTTACGTAGAATCACTATACACATACAGAGATAATAATGTCTTTAACACTGAATACTTTATGAATATTGTAAGAAAATATGTAGGTCAATAATATTTTTTTGTTTCAGAGTATTATTCTTAGTGTTATTATTGATAACGTTGTTTGCAGGTATAAATTACATATAAAAAAAAATAAGATATCTAATATATAAAATTCTCGTGTCGCGGTGTTTGCAGTTAAACTCCTCCGAAACGGCTTGACCGATTTTTATGAAATTTTGTGTGCTTATCGGGTAGGTCTGAGAATTGGACAACATCTATTTTTCATCCCTCTAAATGGTAAGGGTGACCCATCCTTAAATATTTTTTATGGCAAAATAACGTTTGCCCGGTCAGCTAGTATATAAATAAAGATGACTCACAAAGATGTATGTACGCCCATAACTTTCGACCGACTGCACCGAATTGAATAATTCTTTTTTTATGTATTTGTTATTATCAGGACAAGGTTTGTATAGAAGAAAAAAACACCGGAGGTGTTATGTTCTATTAGTCTACTTAGTTCTATACACTGCAGCCGTGCGGGAAGTTGAAACTAGCTTACTAAAGTTTTTTTCCTGTAATTTAGAAAATATTCACAAAAATAAATATGGTGATGGGAAGTTCGCCGGGTCAGCAAGTACCTAATATATAATTGATAGTGAAATGTTGGTAATGTAACGTTCATCTGCACAACACTATGTGGGTTGGTAAAATTCTGGCAAACTTATAAAATTTCAGATCACTAAAATTCATTTCATAGATAAGTACCTTAATCAACTCTCAAGTTTTAATCATGCTCGGCTTCATTGGCTTAATCGTGACGTTAACTGTCCTATCTTTAGCACGTCTGCAATACACGCACTTAAAAAAAACGCCCATGAAATCTATACAAATAAATAAAATTGGAGTGTCTGTTTGTAATATTAATATAACCGCTTTTTACTTAATGCATATGTATGTGTTCACGGTACATATATCAAAAATGTAGTCAAAAAAATTTTTGTCTGTCTGTCTGTTTGTTCCGGGTTATCTCTGGAACGGCTGGAGCGATTTTGACGGGACTTTCACTGGCAGGTAGCTAATGATCCAGGGAGTAACTTAGGCTACTTTTTTCAGACTAACTTTGTCCCGTGCGTTACTCGCGGTACGCCAATAACCGCAGGTAACACCGCGGTTTTCAGCTTGTAAAATAAAAGGTATAAAATAAAAAAAAAAAACGGGTACCGCTAAGTTTCGGATAAGTACCTATGCATATTAAAGTGGTACATAAAAGGTAATAAGGTTTTATACAGAAAAAGTTTAACCAGATCACAGCTTTCAACACACATAGACAAAATCTATTAGGTTTAACATTACCGTCGGTATAAGGAAATCATAAGCACTAAGTCAATAATCTAATAGTTACTTGTAAAGTAATAGTAGTTGAGAGAGTAAATTTGAGTCGTGATTGTTAACACTTTTAACACCTGACTACAAGAATACCACCTATTAGTACTCTTGTAGTTAAACTTCCGTTAATATTACTATGGCAAGCGTAGTGTAGGACGCTCACAGGCCAGATGGAGCGATGACTTGCGCAAGACGGCTGGCAAGATCTGGATGTGAGTGGGAGTGGCATATGTGGTCTGGAACCAGCGTTGCCAGTCGATCCGATTTTGGCGGGACGTCAATGAAAATTTTAATGACCCGCGCGGTTTAAAAAGCGTCCTCTAAACAGCGGGACAAAACCAACTGGTTATGTCCAACTTTTTGGGAATAACTGTCCGGATGCCCAAAGTAAAGTTAATCAGTTTAGCCGTAGTGCTTTATCGTCAATAAAATTGGCAGGCAATAAAAAATAGGCAACATTACATTAAAAATAGGAATGGCACTAGTTTTTTCACGAATTAGAGATGATGTAGCAGAAAAATAAAAATATTACTCGTGTGTCATATACGTTTTTTTACTTTGACCCGCTTTAAACGAAATGATCCCACTGTTTTTACTAATAAGTCTCAAAATCCCGATTAGACTAAAATAATCTGGCAACGGTGTCTGGAATAGACTGATGATGATACTACTAGGGTGACATAATCACTTTACATGTAGCCTCTCTGATTGAATTTCTTTTGGTCTTTTGGTCTCGAGCGCTAGTCTTATTACTCTTTGCACGGTGAATCACCCTGTAGAGCTTTAGCTACCCAACAACTATCAGTAAGTTTCGTTCAAAAATTTTCATACGATCGACTTTAGCGCGCGTCATAACTCGATTAAGAAGACATTTTTACCGTGAACCTTGGCAGCTTGCAGAGGGTGTTATGTCATTAGCCATTAACGCGCAACACTAGCGAGATAGTGTTGTGCCCGACAGATTTATAGCGCGCGGGTATATAGAATAAATCACTCGCGGGGACTGTGCGGGGTGCGGGGAGGGCGTAGGGGTCGTACTCTTAGACACTACAGTTTGGTATCTATTGTTTCCTTTTTTCATGATATAGTTGTTAGTGGTTTTGTGTGTTCGCAATTAAAATGTAATTTTTTCAGCCAAGCCTACTATACTATATAATGCACATAAGTATCGGACTTAAATTTAAGTTTAGAATATTATAAACTACACGGGTGACGTGAGTTCTTTTTTTAAATAGAACAACAAATTTAATAAAAGTTCGTGTTTCTAGCAGCACATTTCTGCTTAGCACGCATGTATATCGGTTATGGCGCTAAAGTATAGTCTATGTCTTTCCACAAGAATCAAAGCATCTCTAGCCAAATTTCATTACAATCGGTTAGCCGTAAATGCGAAACAGAAAAATGGATCACAAACTATTTTAACATAAAATTTTTGTTGCCAGCGTTCACAGCTTACGATGTATGTTTCGCATCAGGTTGTCTTTTAGATTCCTGTAGCCTTGGAATACTCATTTGAGATACATAAAAAGTATAGTGACAAATAGAGTAAAAGTATTAAATAAAGTTAGTACTTAACCATTTAATATTCTACTTTCGTTTATTGGTACCAAATTTATTAATATTATTACTTAAGTAATAGTATGTATTTACTTTTTTGAAAACAAACAATTACTTACTTAATGATTTTTTTTTATTTCTTCCCTTAAAGGAGAGGGCATCATTCGTCAGTTCAATTTAATTAATGAACTATAATTAATTACGCAATTTTTTTTATTTCCTATAGTAAATCACCAACGACAACACAGTTTGATTCCACATCACTAATATTCTCGTTAAACTCTCCAATTAAGCCCAATGCTTATGTTACAAGTGGGTTTACGTCGCGACGGTAGCATAATAGCTGCTTTGAAGCCCGCACGTAAAACACATTAAATTACCGTTTTGCCTATAAATATACATAGTAATTGAATTCAGTGAACAAAAAATAATGCTCTATAGCAATTTAACGATAATTATGTAACAGATTTTGGAACCTCTATAATAAATTTTAATTTTTACGAGCACTAAGAGGTAGCGGAGTTCTCAGCAATACGTACAAAGTCTGAATTAGGTATAGGTACGGTATTCTAATCTGCTTAAACTCTTGCTTATATTCTCTAATCTATTCGAAGCGTGATATCTTTTTCATCCAATGTCTTCTCTTTTGTTTTTAATATTTTAATAAATTCACAATTTCAAAGCCGCAAATATCCGATTGGCGGCAATAAGCGACAGTAGGTATAACGAAACACTGACCAAGTTATAGTTGAAAAAATTTTGGTAGTGAAATTAAATTCAGCACGTTCGTGTGTAAAAAAGAAATTTTCATACTTTATAAAATCAATTGAGTGGAAATTCAAAGTAAACCTTTTAAAACCTGCAATTACCTAAGTATTAATATACCTAAGTTTGTAATGTAGTTTTCACTAAATTAAAAAATGTTTAATAATTTTAAGTAGTCGTTCTACAATAACTAGAAAACATACCACAATAGCAAATTGAATGAAAAAGTAAACAACACTCTAATAAGAAGTTTGTATTAAAGCGATATAAACTGGTTCACAATAATTAAAAAAAGCTAATGAGTTTGAAATATGAATTTAGTTACAAACAACATAATTAATTCCTAGTAAAAAAGCTTGCGGTACTTGACATGAAACGTAACAAATAGTTCATTGGCAACCATTTAAAAAAGTAAAGTTAATACAAAAATATAATAAAAAGTAAAATAATTATTATTCCAACTAAATTTTATTTCTAAGGTAGGTACTTTGTTCAGTCTGCCGAATCGATTTGGCCAAGCGTGACTGGTTAAAACGTCACACGTAAACGCTTTGAACACGTTATATTAGAGAGTTTAAGACTATCAGGCGCCTCTGGTGTTGCGGGTGTCCATGGGCAGGCGGTAATCACTTACCATCAGACGATACGTCTGCTTGTTTGCCCCTATTCAATAAAAAGAAACGTGGTGGTGTATTATGCTCAGGCAGATCGCAAATAGTTGACCGATTGGCTTACACACTCATGAATAAAAAATAAACAAAAGCTAGACACAATTCCCTATTCGTTTAATCTAGGTATGCAATTGTTTGAAAACATATTGGCATACACGTAATAAAAAGTACTCCAACTTATAAAAAAAAACTACTTGAAGCAAATTACTTTGAGTTACAGAAACAATTGTTTTGCCTATGAGAACCGAACTCACAATGCACAAGGAACCGAAAATCTCCAGGAGATAACTTAACTATAACTACAAGCATTAGGTATAACACCTCTCTTCAATTTATTTATTCCTACACTTCGGCTTAAACAACCAAGACGTGGTAGCGTATTATGCTCAAGCAGCTAAACACAATTATTCGTTTGACGTATAGAGTTGTTAAATAACATATTGGTATATAAAAAAACAGCTACTTGAGACAACTCGTTTCGAGTTATAGAAACAATTGTTTTACTATGAGAACCGAACACACAATACACAAGGAACCGACAATCTCCAGGAGATACTTAACTATAACTACAAGCATTATAACACCTCTCTTCAAGTATTATTTATTCTTACATCTCAGCCGTAAACAAGGCGTAATACCCTTATCTTGTTTAGGGCGGAGACAGAGGTGTAACAGACATTATAATGTATAATAGTAAATTTAAAACGACTTCTATGCTCATAGTTTTAAAATGTAAATTTAAATGTGGAAGATTAAAAAAAGTATAAGATAAGATTACTAGTCTAACTCTTTAATTACATACCTTTTAATATTTCAATACGATTTCAATCTAAATAATTTATGATTTTACATCTAGTTACCCATATATATTATACTAACTTTCACCAACGACTTCACTCGCATTGAATAATAAGTATCCTATGTTACTTCTAATACCTCCAAGAATATGTGTACAAAGGTTCATAATGATCGGTTAAGTAATTTCGCGTGAAAGCATAACAAACTTACTATCACATTTATGGGAATAGATATAGACAACAAATATAAATAATATTCGTAGAAAAGAAAGAAAAGTGTAACTAGCGAATAAAAACTACTTTTGTCATTTACCTATTTGATATATTTTTGTTTAGGTACCTATATTTTTTCATATCATACATTTCAAGATTTACCTATCATTATGAACGAATGGATGGATATGGATTAACAAAGAAACTCTATAAATACATGAATAAATACACGAATTTAAATGCAGCATAATATGCTAAATCCATGTTCTAATACCTACAGAAAAAGTAATTTTAATTTATTTCTATTATAAAAACATCATCAAAATCGGTTCATAAACGACGAAGTTATGCCCGAACACACATAAAAAAAAAAATATATATATACGGTCGAATTGAGAAACCTCCTCCTTTTTTTGAAGTCGGTTAAAAAATCAAAATCAATCAAATTGTGAACCTCCTCCTTTTGGATGTCGGTTAAAAAGAAGGTATGTATAAACGTTACAAATATTCAGAATATTATTAAAAACAAATAATGTAAAAAAAATGTATCACGTACTGGTAACGTTTGTAGAAAATTGGCAATAATGTTAATTCTCAGCGCTAGAAAAAAGTTTGGACATCTCATCGTGAAAAATGTCTGAAAGTTTCTCCACATTCTATTCAGTTATTCTCTTTAAATATAGAGATTTAGAGACAAATTAAAATATAGGTATGTTATTTGCAGGCTGTGCGCAACAGAACTCCACTCCCGAGCGATAAAAACCATGTTACGAGTACTGTACAACGCATACTGTCTAATAATAATAATAATAATATATATCTTTATTGTTCACCAGAAGATTATAAAAAGAACTTAAAACTAGGTATGTAGGTACAAGTGGCGGCCTTATTGCTCGAAGGCAATCTCTTACAGGCAACCATGGGATGGAGAAGTAAGATTAGGAGAATGTACTGGGTAGTTTCTAGTGTGATACCATTGTGTGATAGTGTGGTACCAGTGATAGTAGGTATAACCCCAGTTATAACGGTGAGTATATGTTTAGTGACAGGTAATAGTTCTATTTACATAATATATGGCTGTTGGGAGACCTCATCAATGTTTAAAAAGGGTTGAGCATACTTAGTTGTATCAAATATCTGTCACAGCTTTTTAAGGACAGTGATTACGATAATTTCTTAATACGTTGGTGTGCCTGCACCGTCGGCGTCGACCTGAGATGCTATATACTCTTACCTTACTTATTTAACACCCATTGGTACTAATCTATACCTCCCAGTATTATAGTAATGAGTGGTGTAAGATAATTAGGTACCTATTAATTGCATAATACAGTTTAGTTTTTCAGTATTGATATGTTAATAACTGGTTCAACAAAAACAAATGCGCTAAATGGTAGGTATAAGTTGAATGACCTAAAGTTTCAAATTCCTGTTGTTAAATATCTTAGACATTTATATTCTTCTTCTTGGTTTTATTGAGACACGAGAGATAAATTTTAACAAAATAAAAATATGAAGTACTTACTAAATATACACAAATTAATAATTCACAGGCATTTAAATTGCCTTGCGAATTAATTTATACTAAGTATATCAATAAAACTAATCATAATCAATTTGGTGCCGGCAATAGTGGCGCTAGCTACTGACTGGCTTATACGAATATTTGCTTAATGTCATTAGAGCGACGACAACGCCCGAGAGCCTGTACTTATATAAAGAGTGTTTCGATTTATCAAATACCATGAATATTTATTCAAATACAGCTTGTGAAGTGCTAACAATTCATTGCCTAAATAATTGTAGCACTTCCAGAAGCTATTACTATATCAGATTACATCCTGAAACTAAAATACAGCGTTATAAAGCATGCCTAATTCATATTGCATTGTTTTGATCGTATGAAGACCACTAATTTTGTGTAATTAATCTTGTTAGCCGGCCATCATCCTGTCCAATATCGTAGAGCGAACGCCTTGCATCCATCACTGACGGCGCGCGCGCCTCGACTGACGCACACCACTGCACTACCCGCCCAAAAAGAGAAAAAGAAAATTTTGAAAAGGGAACACACCCATCGAGTACGGCAATTGTCGGACTCCGCCTATAACCGCCGCCCGGAGAAGCCCTCCACCAATGGAAGGGCAGGCCGTGCCGGCCGCCACCGAGTGCAGCCGAGGGCGGCCGATTGCGCGCGTTCACAACAAAAAGTCACACGACTGGTTTAGTGTCGGGTTGCGTCCCATCGACGCCGCATCACGTGCCGCGCGACTCGACGCACCACCTGCGCTTGCGCTCACCACATACCACTGTTTTTGTAATTCTAAATACAAAACGCGCTTACAAATCAAACTGCAAATATATTAGTACCACATTTGTTTGTATTAGGACCTGTGACCTGTGATATTGTAAAGAATTTTCACAATTATCAATGAAAATGAACATGAAAACGGAATGGAGCTAATGATTTCAGTGTGTTTTTGCATCAGCACAGTATTTACAGTGATACATAGTGATAGTGAACTACTTTGTGATAAGCATCAGATAAGGACGATCGAGGTAATTAATATTTTTAATTTCACATTACAAAATTTGTGGCGGCATTTCTTTATCAGAATGATAATAGGAATTGATAACGTGTATCAAATTTTTTTATTAAATAGGTTTGTATCCTATTTAATTTTCAGCATTTTTTTTTATTTTCATATTCGTTTTATTCGAATAACGATATCGGCTAGAGATTACTTATTTTTATGAAACTGATGACATTGCATAAAAAATTATGACATATTTCGACTCTACATCAATATAAATTAAATTCAAATTATTAGTGTCGTTATAATAAAAATTTGTGTAAAACAAACAAAACCTTAGAACTAAATTATTTCACGTCATAAGTGTAGAGTCGACTCTACTGCCGTCGGGCACGAGCTGCGATCACATAAATATTTATTAGTGTCAAAATATAATGGTAAAATAATAAAACAGGTACATATCTTTATGACAATATTATTAGATTTATAACCAATAGAGCCTTCATATTATTAAGCGTCTATTATGTCACAAATTTTATCATAATATGCAAAATAGTGCCTTTATCTATATGATGAATAAGATAAAATTAAATAAAATTCAGTGACTCTGCATTTAAAAATGAATATTCTGAATATGAATAATTGAATATTTATTAATTGAAACAGACTTGTACTAAGGGCGCGTAGTTTAATGTAGTTTAGTATAAAAGACATAAACGGGTTGGGTGATCAGAATTAATTGAATTACTTTTGAGAACATTAGGGAAATGGAATTTGCATATTCATTAAATGATATTCAACGCTTGGAATTTAATTTCATTGCACTTGTTTCAGTTTTATTGTATAGAATACTGCAATAAAACGTTTGTTTAGATCTTATTGGAAGGTGGTTATATTCGTATTCAATGAGGAAAAAATACTAGGAACGATATTAGGACCCATTTATATTTAATTAAGAATATAAGTGGAGTGATTGGCAAAAGTAGAATTAACAGAATTAATATACATTTGTACTAAATGTATGAACATTTGGTACAAACATGAGTTCAGGAACACGACATTATAGGTATAAAATTGTTGATTTATTTTTACGTTCTCCTGATTGTTAGCATAACAATATGTAAGCTTTGCAATGGTTAGGTAATCTATTTTACATATTCTGCTACACACATCAATACAAAACACACATACAAACTAACTATATGCTTTTGTATACACACATGTAAATTATTCTGTGCATGTGTGTGTATATGGTTAGTTATTTGAAGTTATTTATATGCCAGTATGTGTCTGTTAGACTTCGTATTCGGATAGAAGCAACATCACCCTTTGTTCCAAGTTTCTCAACGGCCAATCAATGTCAATGGCACATCGTTTTCATATCAAACGTTCCGTTGTTTTCGGTCAATCCGACCGCCGCCATGACAGTTCGCGATCAAAATTTGAATGCGTTCCGAGATGCGCAAACGCAAATCGATTAAGCGCCGATAAGCCTTTACGTTATGGTTGTGTGTGTACGTACAAAGTTATCGTATCCGCCGGAGGCTTCTATGTTGTAAACCATATCCTGTCCAATAATTTTTAAAATAATTATAAACCAATAATATTGGCATTAGCATAATATTGTCATAATTCTACATTTTCTCACAGTCTGTATGTTTTGACAGTTTCGGTGAGTAATAAAATAAGTTGACAAGTTATCTTGCCACCTATAGGCGGTCAAATAACAGAACATGTACATCAGATTTTATCAACAAGTTTATTATAAAATTAACATAATCAGTAGTAAACATTTCATTTGAGTAATCGATAATTGATATTAATCGAGTAAATTTTAGTGCTTATATAGATCTTAGTTGATGGTTCTCATTATTTTACTCTTCTAAAATAAATAAAATGAGATAATTTATATTGCATAAACATGAACGATATAAAAAACATCCGAAAAAATAATTTGTAATGATTCTTGAGAATTGTTATAAGGTAGGTCTTACTTTAAATTTACGACTTTTTCCATTTGGCTAAAAAAATTAGTCACCATATTAATATACTGCTTATTAATGAAGCTTATAGGTTATGTATTTGTTGAAGTATATTATGTAAATACGAAACACGAAAACAAATAGATTTTTGTTTTATGTTTCAATTTAACTGTTTATTTTGTTCAATTTGTGAAAGTTGTAGATGTTATAGTTATTATTTTGTTATATGCAATTGTATTGATACATAACACTACTACATGTAGTACTACTTCGATACTTATAAACCGCTGAACTGATTTAGATAGATTGGACCTTGGAGAAGGACATAGTACTTTTTAACCAACTTCAGAAAAGGAGGAGGTTCTATGTTTCACTATATTTATTTTTTTGTCACAAAAATCTACATATACGTGGCTAGTGGTTGTGAGCAGTGGGTAAAATCTTCGACAAATAAAATTGTTCAGCTACTTACTTGTTGTTGAATATTTCTTCAGATATTGATAATGTTAATAGTATTTCATCATATATCCTAGATTCATTTTATGTTAGTTGAAAACAGTTATAATTTTAATAATCAGGAATAGAATACTTTTTCACGTACTTTTTCTTATAATCTTTTACCATACATTTATTGATAGATAGATAGATAGATAGAAAACTCTTTATTTATACACCACTAGCTGAACCCCGCGGTGTTATCCGCGGTTATTGTTGTGCCGCGAGTAACGACGCTTGACAAAGTTAGTCTAAAAAAAGTAGCTTACGTTACTCCCCGGATCATCAGCTACCCGCCAGTGAAAGTCCCGTCAAAATTCGTCCAGCCGTTCCAGAGATTACCCGGAACAAGCAGACAGACAGACAAAAAATTTTTAACCACATTTTTGGTATATGTACCGTGTATACATACATATGCATTTAGTGAAAAGCGGTTATTTTAATATTACAAACAGACACTCCAATTTTATTTATTTGTATAGATAATATTACATAGTTACAAGAGTACATGTAATGTGAGATGTAGTGTGCTAAGGGCGGCCTTATAGCCAAAAGCAATCTCTTCCAGTCAACCTTAGGATGGATTAAAATGTGTAGGAGACATAGTGGTAGTTGACGGTGCAATGAGTTTTTAATTAATTATATTATTTGATAATAAATATAACTATAGATTTAACATCATTATAATTATCTCATATACTTCGGTACATTATTAAACTATTGCTGTAATAAAATTGAAATGAAATACTGAATAGCTTTTACATTTATATTCCCAAAATAAGAATAAATGCATTGGATTTTGTCTGCTGGAGATAAAATTTATAAAAAAACTAATTTCTTATCAGCAGACAAAAAAACAGAATATATTTGCATTAATATAAATGTATGTATTGTTATTTTATATGTCTACGCTAAAAAGTGATATTTTTTTCATATTTTGTATCTAGTAGGTATAATAGGAATTGATAACGTTTATGAAATATTTATTAAAAAACAGGTTTATATCCTATTTAATTTTCATTACAATTTATTTAACTTTTTTGTTCTGATAACAGTCATTTATTCAAATAATGTTATCGACAATTAACTGACGTTTACATTACAATAAAATTTAACGACTTGTTCCTTTTTGTTTATGAGTATATACTGACGAACAAAAAGGTACATGGTAGCAATCCCGCAGATTTCTATTTTAAAGTTACTGACCATGAAAGTTTAAAACAATAAATTTAACGATTATATCAAACTCCAACAAAAATTTTCTTTTTAATCATAAAATATATTTCAAATAACTGAACCTAAGTCACTAAAAATTTTCAAAATTAAATAATGCCGTTACATCCGCTAATATGATTTGATTATTCAATTACAACTTACAAATAACTTACTTTATAAATACGGATATCTATGCCTATAACAGTTCTATTAGTTCGATCAATCTGTATCGATATTACCCACAATGTTCTTTGATAAATTATTATAGATGCGTATTTATAAACTTAAAATGTGTGAAGTCCAACAAATAAATTGAAATTAATATAAAGACTAAACTAGGCCTAAATTCTATCTCCTTTTTTCTATCTGTGCGAGGATGGATGGCGTTGTGTATGAGATGTCAGAAATAGATTGTCAACGTATATGAGAACTATTATTTACACTTTACATCAAACCTTAGAAGGAAAACATACATAATAAATACACTCAAGTCTTTTATCTTCAAATGGGCAAGAAGAGGCACATCAAAAGCTCACACTTTGCTTTCATTATTTAAAGCCCAACCTATACGTAATAATTTTTTATAAATATTATTAGACACCTGACATCCATCTAGCCTTAAACTAAGTAGAGCTTGTAATATAAATAGAACAAATAAATAAATATTACGGACATCTGAACATCAACGCCATCTAGTCTCAAACTAAGGCTGTATTATAAAGGCTACATTGACTTTTAGAATACATACCTATATACTTCTTTGAAAATATATTCATGTTATACGTAGAAAATACCCAAACATGGAAAAAAATGTTTGCAGATCATACTAAAATTTGATCCAACTCGGGAATCGAACCCAGGACCTAAGCAGAGCAATCGCAAATGTTATCAATCCGCCACCGAGGCAATCGACTTATGTAAGCAATAGGGAACTAGTTTATTGTTAATAGCCGGAAACATAAAATATTTAAATAAATATATTTCTAAATACAACATATATTGTTATAGACAAATAACACATGAACATAGGAAATATATCAAAAAAATAAATAAACTCTTCAACTGACATTATTTACATCTTTAATTTGTAATTTTAATGTATTGTTATTTTTGTATCGATAAGCTTTGACATTATTATACTATAATATGACTGGGATGTGTATGATAATTTCCCGACAATTCAATTGTCAACTGTCCAAAAGTTTATCTTGTAAGCTTTTTGGATAACATCACATCTGTTAGGTTGTAAGATCACATGAATGAAAAATAAATAAATAAATATTTGTACCGGATCGGAATCGAACAAGGTTGTTGCTGTTATTATTATTATTAAAAATGAATAAAAAATACCGTATTGGTTGTCTGCTGCTGATATACCTAAGTCAAGGTCAAAAAAATTTTATTCAAATAGGCACTTATTTTACAGGGACTTATGAATAGTCAATATTTAAAATCGAGTGATTCTAGTCGCCAGTTCTAAGTGCAGCCTACCCCATGAAGGAGAAGAATCTGGCAAGAAACTCCAATGTTGCTCCTTTTAAAAACAAATAAATAGCGTTACAATATACCTATACTGGTTTTGGCCGTGACTTCGGTTGTATCAAAATATTTAATATTTTTTAAAATTATTCTTTGGAGATAACACTCTAACAATGAATGAAAGTAGCTTTCTGTACCGAACGACGCAACATTGCATAATGATTGGCTTAGAAATTAAGACGTGAAAACATACCAAACAAACAAACTAACTCACATTCACATTTATAATATCACTGTACGATGTATTCCTAATAGAATATAATATAATTAAATTATTAATTAAAGATAATAAAACTCATGTATAATGTTTATTAATATAAATATTTAGAAATAAAAAATATTCGAATCGAAACTATTTCCAGCTAATTCCAATTTTCTATTTACATTTTTACTCGATATCTAACAAGGAATTAAAGCAAGTTATAAATTATGTATGTGTGTGTATGCTAAAAGATCAAGTCACAAATAAATTCAAATGATGAGATTAACGCCATTAAAATAATTAAAAGGTTTTTAATAAACTAGAATCGACGATATCGATTACTTTGTGTTAATTTAAAAGCATCGATCAATTTGTTTCGATTTTGTGTGGGTACCTTATGACATATTTTCGGTTTTCTTTGATGAATGAATACTGTTTAATTACTGTACTGTAAGGTAAACCTTTTTCAAAATAGTTATTTACGAGAATTAACCTGTATCGGTAATGAACCACGCTATTCATTTTATACATATTTGAGATACCATTAGTATTTCAGAAATAAAGAGAGCCGTAGAAGAAAGAGAGAGAGAGAGAGAGAGAGTGAGACATTCAGAGAGATTATTCCGGCATAGACAAAGGAAATGTTGACATGGAAATGTGGCATAAGACATTTTTCTTCATTTATTTTATTATTCTTGAAATAGGCTCATCTCATCGTCATATAAAATAAATAAAACATATCAGTCTATTTGCTGAATCTGTCTCCATAAACTACTCTGTTTCTCATAAATATATAAATTTGCATCTCCGTTTTCATATCTAATAAATTCATGTGATAATTAAGCGTTCATTAGCTTTTAATAAAATGACATTTTACATTCCAAATAGTGCAACTATTTGCATTATTTTACATAAACAGATAACAAACTCGCTTTTTTCTTAGTTTTTGTTCATGGTCATGTATAAAGTAGATAATATATAACCATCATCTACAACACATAATGTCCCATTGATAGGCTCGAGCTCGGGAGAGGGTTAAAGCCATACGTCATAACTTCATCATACATAAGCCCTTTTACCAATTTAATCTAACGATGGTGAAATGTAGGTATAACGTTAAAAAATGTCTGGTTTCTTGAATGCCTGGCCATACCTGACGCTAACCAACCTTGAATGCAATCGTCTTAAGGTGGGACTAAGAAAGATTGTAAATTTGGACATGGCAAGTCGATAGTGCGAGAGAGAAAGTGTATAAGGGATACAAGAGTCTCGGATGAGGTCTAAGACCAGGATCACTATCCCCTAATGATCTTATGGTTGGACGTTTTATCCGGAGAGGGATTATAACTGCCCTTGATCTTTAAATATAATGATTTATTTGCCGCTTATTTTAAAATGTATAGCAATTTCTATGTATATTTATATATTCAGAGACACTCTAAAATTTTTTTGAAGATATCTATTATACATATCCGTTCCATTAAATCTGCAAAAAAATGTCATAAATATAGAATTGACTTTTATTATTCTAACTAGCTGAACCCCGCGGTGTTACCCGCGGTTATTGTTGAACCGCGAGTAACGCCGCGGGACAAAGTTAGTCTAAAAAAAGTTGCCTAAGTTACTCCCCGGATCATCAGCTACCTGCCTGTAAAACTCCCGTCAAAATCCGTCCAGCCGTTTCAGAGATTACCCGGAACAAACAGACAGACAGACAGACAGACAGACAGACAGACCGACAGACAGACAGACAGACAAAAAATTTTTAAACTACATTTTTGGTATATGTACCGTGTATACATACATATGCATTTAGTAAAAAGCGGTTATTTTAATATTACAAACAGACACTCCAATTTTATTTATTTGTATAGATGTATAGATAAGAAACATTTTGTCTTATTACCAAAGTGAGACATTTTTTGCGCTTTACAAAAGATAATCATAGTTATTTCACCAGGTTTATCTCGAAGTCTAATTATACAGATTTATTGGTACTAAAGATACATATTATTAAAATCACGAACATTATCAAAAACATACATAGATAGACGCGTGGGAAGCCACTACACGGCCTAATCTAAGATCATAATAACAATAATAAAATATTAATAAAATGGTAACACCACAAATATTTTTATAGTAAAATTCCCGTCGATCAATTTTATATCTCATCGTTGCGATGGAGGTTTAAGATAGCTTCAAGAGCCGAGTTTTTTTTTTAAGATTTAGGCCTCGTATACGCCGGAGGTCCGTAGAATCAATTATCTTAATTGGGACCTGGCCTAATCTTAATGGGGGCAGATAGGTGAGTGTAAGCGTGTGTACACTCGTTCTTATGGGTGTTACATTAATTTGTTTATCGTTGTTGATTATCATCTGTGGTTTGCGTGTTTTGCTAATTTTTTCTCAGTACTTAAGTAGTTAACTACGGATGACTGATTGATTCATAATGAGTTGATATAATAATCCTGTTTTTATTCTACATTAGATTTTTTCAAGTGGTTGTATTTTGACTTGAGACTAATTTTGAGGCTTTCCTTTGATTTAACTTTGATTTGGTACACAACTTAGTTGCACATCTCACATGCAGAAGCTAAATGATAATACCTGTCATCATGTATTTGTTAATTTCATATAAAACTATTACTTAGTATCTACATATTTATACGAAGTCAAAATCTTAAGGATGATTTCCACTACAATTCGTGGCATTTTTTAATTTCATTTGTGAAGTTTTTTTTTTTTGGTCTTCAATGCTAGCGGCATTACTGGCTGTCGAGCGTGTTAAAATATTTTTTTACTTTTAATATGTGTTAGTAGGGTTCTTTCTTGCACATGTCTTTTCTTTGCGTTTAGTGAATGAGTGTATGATGTTTTATGTAAGCATTTAAGTCGGTATAACATGTTGGTTAACATAAAGGTATTAAAGGTAGAAAAGCCGGATATAGGAATTATTATCGTGCTTCTTATTGATGCTATCTCTGTGTTTTATTTATGAAATTTTAATTTTAAAAGATAACATATTGAGTTTGATTATTTTAAATTCTTATATTATTTATTGGTCTTAGTTAACTGTTTGATATACAACGTAATATATTGTAGAAATATAGAGTTGCCAAAAACTAAATTCAGTTGAAAATATCTATGTAAAAATTACAACATTTTAATGTATTAACAGTACTAACTTATACGTTAAAACATTTTAAACAATGTTATAACAGAGTATAATATAAAAAAAAACAAGTTCGAAATAACACTTCAAAATAACATAATTATAAAACGATTTTGTTACTTGATGTTACAGATCACAAAGCGCTTCCCTTAGTATCGATAAAAACGTATAATAAACATGCAAGACAACCTTAATATCATTCACGAACTTATAATTTATCTCAGGACGGGTGTAAAATCACAATGTTTATCATTGGTATGGAGTTATAGGCAATCAGCGATGATTTATTAGTTAAATGTGCTACCGCTTGCGATCGCCTGGATACGGGTCGGATAGGCCTACAGAATACCCGTTCTGTAGATAAGCACAGGCCCATCGATCACTTGTGCCAGTAAAAGATCAGTTGCGAGACCTATTTGATCAGTCCAGGAGTAAATAGAACGATTGACTTTATATCTAATGAAATACTTTTATTTTTTCTTTAACTTCGATAGCTAAAGAGTTTATTTGCAATACTTCAAACATATGAAATCACTAGTTGACCCACGCAACGTCGTTTGCGTCTCGTATTGCCTGTAGCGTGATTATTTTCCTCTTTTTTGTAACATTTTTCATTGCTGCTCCGCTCCAGTAGGTCTCAGCGTGATGATATACCTATAGTCCACAGCCTTCATCGATAAATAGGCTATCTAACACTGAAAGAATTTTTCAAATCGGATCAGTAGTTCCTGAGATTAGCGCGTTCAAAATAACCAAACCCATCAGCTTTATAATATTAAGTATAGATTTAGGGATATTTTCAGAATTTTCATCACAGGTTGTGAGTCTGCAGAGAGTGTCTTAAAAATGTTAGTTATCTAACTTTCCTATGAAGAGCTAGATTTGCAAAATAAAATATACAATTTATAGGACTTTTAAAGGCCTTGAGCTGTTTCAATACAGAATGTCTGAACAACGATAGTTCAAGTTATGCTGGTCACGTTGTAAAACAAAATTACAATGCCAATGAATAAACGATATCTAGTAAGTAACTACCAATAAAAACTTGTAACACTTTGGTACTCTACTACATACATAAGTGCTTTTAAAAGTACAAAATATCAATGTTGGACATTAATAATACCTAAGATAAGATGGTATTTTTAACATTTATAAATATTAAAATGTCGATAAGTTAAAAAAAATCAAATACATAATTGAGTTTGAAATCACTGAATTAGTGAAAATCACTGATTACAGTCCAATGGTACCGCTCTTTATCAACTGTTATCGCAAGATATTACGAAGAAATCACACAAAATCGACGTAAATTGCGATAAAAACGGGAGATTTCTTTTTTTTTATCGCCAAATCAAATTTTCAGTCGATGGTCAGATAGCGGTGTCGTCGGTTGTAACAGATCATAAGCTGTATCTACCTGTTTATATGCATTTAGAATTTATCACCTAACCTGAAGATTTCATCTTATCAGTGGTAAGAAGTTTTGTCATCTCTTAACTATTTGTTTTTGTGATTTTTATTTTTTGTATTAGGTATTTTATTGTTTCGAACATAAAAATGTTATTCAAGATACGTGATTTCGATGTGTTTTATTAAAAATCTGGTCTTTAATGCGTACATAGGCATTGACCTTACATTCTGAAATATGAAATTATAAATTGTTACCTATCTTTGGATATAAGGTTTTGCAGGATAACTTATGAGGTTACGAAGCCTCTTGACAACAATAATTGGATTTGAATTAAAAATAAACTCCTAAAATAAATAGAAAAAAACTGTATTAGTTCTGTTAACAATAGATATTTCTAAACTAAACACATGATTAATTCTAATTAACTATGTGGTTTTGCACCCAGGTAATTAATTAAAATTAATCATCAATATAATAATGTTTTTAAAATTTAAACACACTTAATGACCAAATTATATAACTAAAATGAATAATGCAATGCAAAATTTATGACGATATGAATAAAAATTAAATAAATAATAATTGAAGTATTTTTTAAACTGTGTATTTAAATAATCATAATTAAAAATAAGAAATGAAATTGTGTTGTGTGCTCTACACTTCCGCTTCGTCGATAAAAACAAGTTTAGCTAGTTTATGAGGCGATGATAAGAGACTCTCAGTCTTATCTCAGTACGCAATATGGGATATTTCGTAGAAAATGGGCCGTATTTTTCCATTGAAACAGTTTTGTTATAAATTATATTATCTAATAAAATTTAAAGGTCCAGAAGACAAATCTTAATTTAAATGTATTTTTGTACATATGTGGATAATCCAAGCAATAAATTTAGAAAGTAACAAATAAAAGATATTATGTTTAAGACTAATTGTAAATAACAGAGGTTTTAAATTTTACAATACTTTATAATTCTTTTATCAATAAATCCACCTGCAATATTTTCCTTTCAATTAAGCTGTTCAATAATATTGATAATGTCATTAATCGATAGTATCTCTATTTTATCTATATGACGTATCTAATCTGAGTTATAATTAATTGGTTTTTACAAAATATATTTTGTGAAAATCCTTGAAATGGAATTGATATCACTGCTTATAAACTTTAAACGGACCTAACTTGGAATCATAAGCCGTGAGAAAAATGATATAAAGTACAATACAGGACAGAAAATTAATTACAATATCACACATCTAACATACGACTGTCTGATTTCAAATTATATGATGATTACCAGACTGCTGATGACCATACTAAAAAAACTGAGTCATCATCACCCAACAGCCTTTATTAGTTCAGTGCTTGGTATGTCCTAGCCCATAACTACTTATTGGGCTTAGTCGTTTCTGAAGACACCCACGGAACGAATAGGGGTGCCGATACTTCATAATCTTAATCAACACACGGGTAGTAAAATACACATAGATAAAAGGCCTTTTGAATTCAGACTGGTTCGAAGGACCATAATCTATTTTCAATCACTCAAAATCTTTGGAAACTTGTTTGTTTTAGAAAAATAAAATCTATAGTTGACATACAAAAAAAAGTGAGTGGATAAAATAAAACGATTGTTTATTACATTTTTACTAAATACAAAATTCGAAATTTCAAAATTTTTGAACGACGTGTCTCGTCACCACAGCTGTTCTCACCAGCCCAAAAATCAGGTTCACTCCTCGCCTATAGATATTTCACATCAAAAAGACATTATTACAATAATGCAGGACATGATTTTAAATATCAATGTCATGTATTCATGATCCGTAAATAAATGATATTGCGAAGTCACTTTTAATTTGCCTAAATACCTAGTCAATTACATAAAAAAAACTAGCAATAACTTTAACTTGTTCTAGAGGTGAGATTACATAATACTACAACAAAATTATTATTTATAAATGTGAGAAATTACCTAAATTATTTTTACCTGTTTCACAGGAACGAACTTTAAGGACTAGGGTAAATACTTAATACGGGTTACATTATCTGTGCCTTTACTCAGAAAATCCCCATATGTCTTTACATTTATCATCTATGGTTGCACCTATGTCAAAATAAATCGATCAATTTATACACAACACAATTCTATTATCCAATTGCGCTCTCTATAGGCGTGGTAGATATTGCCTGGAATGTATAATTTACATATGATAAGATTTTGGAAGACCATCATCTTCATGATGATAAACTTTTAAGGAAGATAGTAAATAATGATAAATTAATAGTTGCAATATATTTTAGAGTTAATTAAATGTGACATTTTAACAATGTCAATAGTCTTAAAACAAAAAAAAAAAAATATGCGAAATGTCAAATAAATTTGATATAATATCTTTGGAACATGTCGTGAAATATACCTACAGGAAAAAGATATGACTCAAAGATATATTGCAACTTTAGTAGTAATAAAAATCACGGTTTGGTTGGCTAACAACGCTTAATGCGTGGTTATCGATTATCGCGGCGGTATCGAGTGTTGTTCGCACTTATCAGTTAATCAAATTGAGAGCGTATCGATATCGTGGTACGTATTCGATAGCGCACCACTATTATCTTAATTGATTGTCTATTTTTTTCACAAAGTACCGGCACGGATTTATCATACGTTTATATTCTATGTTAACTAAATGAACCTTCTCGGATTGATAACAAAACACACTGGCAACTTGCTTTTGAAGTTATTATTAATCCTAATAAATATTAATTGATAATGTCAATAACTACTTACAGTGGTTTAGTTATATATGCATAATTAATCCACTTTCAGTAAAAAAAACTAGACGTGGGTAGCATAACATTAGTTGAAATAGATTCAACTGGCTTTTCCTTTGTTGGAAGAACAATCTTCTTACAAATTGATTTATCATTGAAGATATATAAATATATTAAAATAATAAATAATTGAAAAACATAGACAGTGTTGAGTGCATATTATATTCTCAATGAAGTTGTAATAGTACTCCTTTCTAGAAATTAATGTCTTTCAAATCTTCTTTTTTTCAGATAAGTGCAATATGAACTGGTCTTTAAATCTCAACACAACAAGTTGAGAGCGCGCTGTGGTTTGTACAACAATGCTAAGACTGAGCCTGAATACACTCTACTTGTGTACGGGCGTCTAAATAACTAACTGACTCTTGGAAATGCGGATAGGGGAGTGGACTTATAGTGCGTGTGTATAAAAGCGATGCATGGTGTGTGAGGTCGGTTCGGCGGTCATGGACATGAGCGGAGAGGGCGGCGGCGCAGGCGCGGGGGCCAGCGCGCTGCAGCAACGGTGGTATGAGAGCCGCGTCAACGGCAGCCCGGCCGCCGGTGACGTCAACACGGAGACTAATGGCGACGGGTTCTTCCATTCTCCGTTGGAAGGCGGCCACCACAGCCGGGCCCGCTACTACCATCAACAGATGCACGCCCCCTACTCCGCCGCTGTCTCCTCGCACGGTGAGTGCCCTTTTTTTAATTCTAAGTAACTTTTTGATTAACTAAGGTCCTAGAATTGCACTGAGTATTATTAAAAAAGCAAGATCACTTGTAATTCCGCCACCTAAAGTGTTAGAGTTAAGCACATTGATATCCCATGAATCGTAGGTATAATACTCGTAGCTCATCCGCAGACATTATCGCTCATCAGATGATACCACTCCAAACTGCACAATTCAACAGACCCGACCAGTCAAAATCGCCATTCTTAAGGTGACAGCTTAGGTAAACACGAGTTAAAATGGGTCCCGGTCGTAAAAGAAAAAAAAAAACTAATTCCATACGTTTTGTTTTTTCTTTTGAGGTTTAAATTTTATGGCGGCTATAAAGATTTTCGTGGGGACAGGTGGCTCTTCGTTATATTGTAACTACTCAGCCGAACGTTTATAAGAACCACCTATTTCGAGGGCTTAAAGACTAGATTGGCATGCGTACGTTATGGGGACGATTAGAATTTATTTAGCGGTCCGTCGGTAGTGATGCGACACTTAAGAAACTGTGTCACTTCTCAGAATCGGAACTGGGAATTGATTTCGTCGCATTCACAGCAGTTATATGAGTTAGTTTATGTGCGTTCCGAGAGGATTTGAACGGCCCGTGACCGACCGGTGCTTGGCCCTGTTTGTAAGCGAACTCTTATCGTGTTAGCGTCGAGACCAATGCGGCTTCTTGTTGCTCTGATTACATCTAAATCTGGTAAATTCGTCCGTTGACACACGGCGGCATTTCGATTACGTTACATATATATAAAAATATACGAAACATTGATTTTCTGATAACTAAATTAAATAATATAAGTCGAATCTTGCCGATTAGGATTTGTTTCGCATTGTGTTTAAATAACATGGGTGATTCGACCGGTTATATTAAATACTTGCTCATAAATAGCTTAACTAATTGTTTTTTTTTTGTTAAACGACTACTTTATCGTGGAAAATCTAGATATAAAATGTGTATAACTACTTTAAGCTGCACATAAACTGGCTGTGATGACAATTGGGATCGCTTTCACTTTGGTCTCTATTTTTATTACTTAGTTAATAATATGATGTTTCACTCACGTCTTTATACTTTTAAGTAACTTAATCTAAAAGCTCTTTATTTACGAACTAGCTGACCCACGTAACGTCGTTTACGTATCCTATAGCCCGTAGCGTAAAAAAAATCCCCAATTTTTGTAACATTCTTCATTGGTGCTCCGCTCCTATTGGTCTTAGCGTAATGATATATAGCCTATAGCCTTCCCCGATAAATGTACTAATATCCAACACTGAAAGAATTTTTCAAATCGGACTTGCGGTGCCTGAGATTAGCGTGTTCAAACGAACAAACTCTTCAGCTTTATGATATTAGGAAAGATTCATAATTTCTTGTGTACAAAATAAGTATATTTGAACTCAAAATCTTTATAAAGTTCAAGAACACAATAATTTATGTTAATTCCACTGGAGTTGGTGGGATAGAAGTCAGCTAATGAAACATTTTTTTAATGACAGTTCGGTTGGTATGGTGACGGGTGTGTCCCTGTAACACGATACGGCCGCGCATATTTAACGCGCACTCCCAATTTATGGGTTACTGAAGCGATTGATGACATACTGGAAATTATTTATTCCACGGGGAGATTTCAATTTTATTGTTGTTTTTATTCGATTTAACTTCTGAAATGTTATACCCTGATACCTATTTATGGAGAAGCGGTTTATATTTCATTCGAATTGTAGTCTAACGAACGGATTTTTTTTCTCTTTGACTTTTAGTTTCAAATTAAATACACAACTAACTAGTAGGTATAGACTATATACTCGTACTTACATTTCTTACGTCAGACAGACTTTTTATGTGTCTGCATTATTATACATAATGACGACATAATAGTGTGTATGGTCTTACGTACATTCGAACTATTAACTTAATTATGTCTATTGTATGCTAAAACTTAATTTAAGTACATTTTTATGTACGCGTACACATAAAGTAAAAAGTAGTGTTCTTTAAATACAAAAAGTAGGCATGAAATCATATCTGCTTTTGTTTCCATTTTTTAATCAATTTGAAATCGTATTGTCACTCCATTAAAAGCAAGAAAACACTTTTGTTTTGCGACAAGCGACAAACACACTGAACGATCCTATAATTCAATACACCGCTGAGTATCGGGAGCTCATCGCCAATTTCACACCTATTGAGCAATGACAACACCGGCCACTCGTAATCAATACACAGATAAGTAAAAACCAACCTTAGCTTTATCCATGTAAAGCTTCAATTACAACGCGTTTTGTAACTATTAAAAAGTAATTGTTATGATAGTTTGCTATAAATTATTGTCTTTCGCAATTCTACATGAAAATATTTAAGTGGATTTAAATTAATATTAAACTCGACCTTATAGAAATATATTTCTTTTGAAATAAAAGGAGATTTGATTAATTTGTGAAGTAAGGTGCACTAAAACTAATATTCGTTTTAAACGCTTCAGTTTTTGTTTGTATGTAGGTAGGTGCTGAATAAAACTTTTGGTGGTTTTGTAAAACAGCAAACAAATACCACGGCTTAACAGGACTGGGAGTCGACGATTATTTATTTTTTATTATTCTCACGGCACAAGTTTTCATCACTAGACGGGAGAAAATGAGATTTTTTCAATTACTGCGTTCTGTTTGTGTAATAAATGAACGTTGTGATGTCTGGCCCATCTGACTGGCTGCCTGTCTGACTACCTACCTTCTATCTACCCACGTTCAATTAGCTAAATTCTTTTTGTAAATGTGGTCCTTGGATTGAGTGACTGTTATGACTGAGGCAAAAGTGTTTTACTCATGACATTTTTATAAAGGTAAAGTGCTAGTTGCTATAAATAATAGTTTGAAACATAGGTATAAATACAGAAATGCTTTCCAAAGAAGAGGCAAGGAGATATACACAAAACGTAAACAATTCTCATAAATATGATATGTTAATCTTTGTGTAGAGCGCTCCCCTATAATGAGCATTGTCGTTTCCTCGACCACTTCAGAACATTTTATTTACATACATGAGTACTGTGCTCACTTTTGGCGAGTGCAGTACTTGTCACCGCGTTGTGCGTGTGTTCGTGCGTGCCTGCTCGCGTGTGCGTGCCTCTCGCCCCTCAGATTGGCGCAATTAGCAATGAGGGAGGCGGGGCCTGCGCCAGCGCATGCGGCGACATCTCCTCCCAGACGCACACAGATGTGGCGCCCGTAATGATGCTACGAAATAATGTTGGCATCGGCCTTTTAATTATTTATTTTCCCCCGTAGTTTGCAACCATAGCCATGGTCTGGCGACACGCATAGTTAAACTGCATGAATTAAATATTTGCTGGAATAAACAGAGGTATGAACTTGCAAGTTGCCCTAACGTCTAAATTAACACTTCTTTGAAAGTTTTTGCATTCCATTATACCTACTATGAAAGCTCCTTTTAGACATATCGACCGTAAAGAAGTGATGGTAGGTTTTTTCTGACATCTAATTAATACCTACTGCTGTTTTATAAAATCTGTGTCAGTACTCGTCGTTTCTAGGAATAGCAGTGGTTTAAGAACTAATTATAGAAATTGTTAAGTTGGATTAGGGCTTCAGATGTAAATAATTATAAAAAGTTCTTTCTATATGCTATTATATAAACGTAACTGTAAAAGTAACAAATAGGTACTAACTTTGTGCTGGTGAATGCGTAAGTGCGAGAGTATCTTTAGCTACAATTGCTTAATAGTTTATGCTCAACATGACGAGATAATAATAACAAACCAAAAAAGTTACAAGTACGCATAGGCTAACATCACATTTTTAATGTATGGGCATGCCGAAACGACTTTACTCTGCCTGATGGAAAGCACAAGCAGAATCCAAGAGGTCACCATACTCACTGCGAATGCAGACCATGTAACAATGCAGCATGGTCGCTCACACTATGACGGCCTAGTGATGCGTCTGCATCATTGGTCCTCAAGTCTCGCACTCACAAACGAAACTCGACGGCACGAATGCTGTCATTTTAGGTTGATCTTATGAGTGAGGGTAGTACATTTACATTATAAAATATTTGTTCACAAACAGTCAGGGTACTTTAATAGGCTAATAGGAGTTACGGCTGTCTTCATTTTAGGAAATATGTAAGACTAGAGCACATTACCCTATTCTCCTACCAAAAGCAAGAATGCACACGAGTGGGTTAGCTACAGAGGGTACCTACTAACTAGTCTTGCTATTAATAGACAACGCTGAAAAAGCAATTTACCTTAATTTCGTTAACCACTTTAAGGTGGTTTATTAATTAATAATTAATCTCCTTCATATTTCTCTAGAGTAAATTTTTGAGTAACTATTTTATTAGCATTATCACGAAACAGAGGTAGCTGTACCAAAGCGAAAGCACTTCACGATTAATTACCTAAGTCAAACTGCCCGTTATTTGTAGACCACTCTTTAACCGTCACAATACATTTAACAGCGGCCATCTTAAACGTACCATTTAAATGTAAGAACGAGGCAATCAGTAGTATCCCTTTTTATATTAACGTATATGGACAAAGACCATTTGCATTTTTGCTGCACTTACGATCAGAGGGAAAGAAAAAAAAACTACTACAATCAACTTTGTAACTATTTAAGACATTAGATCTGTTGTACGTGTGGTGATAGGTAAATTTTAAAAGGAAGTGTCAACACCCTTATACCTACATACTATGGGTGTCGTGAGAGTCAAGTAAGGGAGGAAACTACGCAGAATAATATCAGTGCAATGAGAAGGAAAACTTAAAACAAGCTCAATACCTACCAAACTATCTGGCTAGCGTATTTGTAGGCCAAAACATATTTTCTTAGGAGAAGTCTGTATCCGGCATGGCACTGTTATAGGCTCTTAATGTAATGTGATTACCTATTTAAATAGATGGTGTTCAATTATTGTTTTATGTTTTATTGTCAATGTTTTTACGTTTACTCTCAAATATGGACTGTGTAAAATCACAATTTTGTCCGGTTCATTTTTGTCTCTGTTATTTTACTAAGTCCCGATGCTGAAAATGTGAAGTCGACTCTTATGTTTCGACATGTAGCAAAGCAATCGCTTCTACTTAAAACATATATTTGACTAAAATTTTTAAGTTGTTTAGCTTTAAGAAATTATTTTGTGGCCTTCTGAAAACATTTACTTAACACGTCTAGTAAATATAAAGCATGCACTCAAAAATGTAGTTAATTAAGTAATAAAAAATTAGAAACACGGTAAATTCAACTTTCTATTCACATACGTGATTGTGTTTTTAAAGATAGGATTATTCAAAATGTTACATCTAGGTAGATAGGTATTGAATGTAGGTATTTATTGCATAAAGAAGTAACTTTTGAAAGAAAACCTTTGTGAATTTCTTTGTACACTATTTATTTCTAAATGTGTTTTCTTTTAACCTTACTAACTGCGCTGATTACTTGTCATTGAGCAAACAGAAAACCATGCGTTATTTAGTAAACTTTATTCAGTAGGTACCTTTCAAGCCCTTACCAGTTAATATCAGTGTAAATGAGTAGGCACTCGACAGTAGGTCCTCTTATAAACAAGGCAGATTAATTCAAAGTTGACACACAATGAAAGCCACTCTTCGGCATAACTTCGAGTTTATCACCGACAATTACATAGGTACATATGTTTTGGATGAAACAGTAACCGGACGGGAACCAAACGAACAAATTTCTCCTTCAATATACTTTCGTCCTTTTCCAAAATTGTAAATCTAAAACGGTAATAAATTAAAGTGCAACATAAAGTATGGCGTAACAATTCTAAAACAAGAGTGGCTACAATATCGATTTGGTGAAACAACGACAAACACTATTTAGTTTTATTGACGCGGGTAGTTAAAACTTTGGCGTGCTTATCGATCGTGTACGAAGGACCAGTTGACCTAATTACTTAAGTTTTTAAACTAGCTATGTTTTTCTTTGTCTAACCATTCTTGTGAGGAGGAATCATGTTAAACAAATTTGAGGGTTGAGTCTATGGTCAGATTTGTAACTTAATAGTTTTTTTAGCCATAGTCAGCGAAGGCGAAAAGACGTAGGTACATTTAGGAGTCATTGCATCTATTATAATAAACATGTACCTATATAAATTATATTCATGTAGCCGTAGCCGTATAATTTTATGAATAAGAAAGGCTAGGAAGCAAGGAGGCTAGGAATTAAAAAAATTGAGAAAGAAGATAAGAAGTGAGTTATATTCATGTTTATAAAAAGTACTTACGTCTTATTTCGAGGACGTGGTGCAAGTTTTAGACGATCTTGAGTATCAGGCATTGTATAGGTAAACTTGTGTGAGCAAATTTTAAAAACTATACAATTTTTCGGGATGTATGTACTTATTTGTCTTTGTTATTTGGCCTTATTTAGGTTTCAATAAAAACAAAACTTCAATAAGGAGCAAATAAAAACTTAACATAAATAAGTTGTTATGGTTATAATCTAAATTCTCACCAGGTTTTCAAGATCTTAAAAAGATTAGAGTACAATAAGTTCGTTTCTAAAAACAATTATGTTTTAGCAGTTAAGGATATACCTACCCCAACTTTGTGAGCAAATACTCTTAAATATAGTCTTTATTTTACATACACCTACACTCTATTTTAATAGGTCTATATAATGTGCATAACTGAAAAAAAGTAGATACCCATTTTAAATTCTGTTCAATTTTAATTTTAAGCAGTGTGTACCAGTAAGAATTCTAAAACAGATTACACTACTGTCAATTATCTATCTGACAGAAGAACAGCTTCCTGACCTGACACGTTTATCAAGCCTCTCACGATACACGAAGCGAATTAACAACATTAGACTTTAATTAGCCCAATACGAAGCAAAACAAGACGTGTATTCCGACACGAGAATAATATATGTATAGCAGACTGAGAACATAGCATCCGTTTGATTACCTCCAGTTTACCATTCTGATCCAAGCTAATTAATATTTAAATGTGCTTACGTCATGACAATGTGTTTAATACAATGGACACACGAGTTCCCATCGTATTTTTTTCCTAATCGCTCATTATTAGGCCCTGCACAAAAAATAATGCCGGTACAGTCCGCTCCAATGCACCCGACGCCGTCCACCAAAGAACTTAATGTATTCATTTTACTTTTATATCTTTCGCGTGATTAACTTTGATTGATTGCATCCAAATATTGATATTTGATATTAAATTCTGGCGATCGACAGGGATGGATAGATATAATCACATTGGAGGAAAAGGGACAGTTGTCGTATTCCGTTGTCGTTCGCATGACAATGAATAATAATCGTGTATGGGACACGTTAGGAAGTGTTTTCCTAAGTAGCAAAAAGTTTAGTCACAGATAAGAATATAATCCTCTATTTAAGATAAAAAAATAGCTTTTTCGCTCATTGTATGAAGCTATATCAGTTAATTGTTTGTCTCGCTTCTTTTTTATTTTAAGAACATACATTAAAAATGGTAAAAACCGTTAGTTTTAAAAGTTTAAATACATTTAAGACACTTCCGAAACCTATTGTGTGCATATAAAATTAAGTTGCACATGACATTAAACTGGAATATGAAATAAGTAGATGTCTAGACTACACAGATATACTGGAAGATAAGTATTATTTCACACTGTCTGTTTGTTTAGGAATTAAGGAGGTTAAAAAATTCGTTTAATTATGTTCTCTGTAAGTTAGATGCTTGCCAGGAGTATGTTTCCGGTCGATTGCCACGTTGAAGGTGATGCGCACCGAGCTTGATGGATGAAGGCAGCGCAGGCGTAGGCATGCGGCTCAGCCACATGAATTCGTGTATGCAACCACCAACTTTATTTTTCTTAGCAACAATAAACTTATTATACGTCATTCTCTTATTTCAAGGGTATAAAGTTAAAAATCGTTTGCAATACAATTTAATACAAGATAAAGCCTAACTAGTGTAGATGAGTCGGTGGTTTTGTCACGATTTGTCATACATCGATATGCGGTTACGGTCGTCCCTAGGAATGGTTACAGATTAAACTTAAGCAGAAGTTATGACAAAAATGTCGTGGGAACGGCCAATGAACTGTTCCTTATACTCTTTTTAATTGATCGGGCTCGAATGTCCGGCTAATGGCGATCGTGCCCCAACAAAATAACTTGTTAACAGAGCGACTACAATATACTGAGACTTAATTATTAATTCACGATTTATATACATTGTGCTTATAGAAATTAAATCTAACAATAGACGTCTAAGTGTATCGCTAGTTTAACTCGAAATTGTTTCGCAAAGACAATTCTTTCTTTTTCTATTCTAAAATGAGACGTGCACTGTTAGTGCTTCCTTTGAGTATTTTTATTATTTGTTAAATTGCTTTTAAGAACTGGAACAGATTGAAAGATAAATATTTTCAATGTTATCTTTATAAGTTCATTATTTGCACTTAATAATTAAATAGCAGAGGATTTAGCGTTATAAACCATCCACCTTGATCGAAATTTCCTGTTATAATGCTATACGCAAGTTAAATAGGGCATTCGTGGCTCCGTGTATAGTTACATGTTAAAAAACTGTTGAGTAAATTGCCAAGAATTTTAGATTTATATTTTCATTAACGTGTTATGGTTTTACTTTATAAAACATTTAGGGCGCGGGGCGTTAGCGTCGCGGCGCCGGCCCGTGTAGAAGCCTATTTTCGCAGCACATTACCGAGGATGAATGATTTCCTGGGCCGCCATGATTTATGCCCCACTGTTCTGTAGTGGCTACCGATCAACGACATAGACTCATTACCGCACTCTGTTGAAGAATGGACAATCCTTTGTACGGGGAAACTCTGGCATTTGTCTTTCTTTGTTACTTTTGAATTCAGATAGCCATCGCTTCGGATGCCCGAGCTTTATTAACCGATTTTTATCTGCCACTGAAAGTTACGACATTGATTACAACTATCGTCCTACTTCAGATCGTATCATTTTAGCTTCTTACTGTAGTAGGTAATGGTTTTTTATCAAAAATTTTGTAAATGTAAGTAAATTAAAACGAACATAATTTTAATCTTGTAAGTTTAAATAAATTCATAATGACGAGTCTGAATTACTCGGTCGTTAATCTTTGTCAACGACGTTCATTCCATGGTCGCTCGCAGCACTTGTTACACAAAGGAGGTTTATATTCACATGGTCTTACAATACTTTTAATATGTTTCAGCTTTAGAATGAATAAAATCTTTATTGATTGAATAATTAAAACATGTTTTCAATGAGACGTTTTAAACTTTTATAAACATGATTTTTGTTGCTGATGTAATTTTTTTTATATTTCATTTGAACGATTCTGAAGTGAAGTCAGATGACTTTTGCTATAAGCTAATGACGCCTATAAGCCTTTTATTGTCTTATTATAACGATACGATAAGATATAATTCTTAGACAGGCTTCTTTGGTTAAAAGGTAAACAGATGTAAAGCAAATCCCCCGGTTTTAGTAAGTATTTTTAGTCCTTTGTAAAACAAGTACCTACCTACATTCTCTTGGGTCCAGGTGACGGTCACAGTGGACATGCGCCTTTAGTTCTCCAAAATGTAAAAAAAATATATAAACGAGTAGACAGAGTATAATTAATAACACATTTATATCTCTTCTAGAAGAAGATGCCACTATTTTGTTCACCTACCTTCTACCTATTTAGAAATGTGCAAATGAGTGATAAAGAAGGAATACGAACTTAGATTGAATGTTGCCAGGTTTTAAACACAAAATCTTCTATACGACTAAGCCAGTAACATTTCCTTATAAGTAATGATACGTAGATTTTTTGTTAACACTTTTAATGCTTATCAAAGCAAAATTTTATTCGTTTTAATGAACATTGAACACTTTGGTTATAATTAGTGTCACGAAGTATTTTCTTGTCAACAAGCACTTAACTGCACATTCTATAGATTACATTTTCTTTATAATAAGGTGGGTGGACCGTGGAAGGCCATGCTCCTTTGAAGGCCGATTATAAAAAACTCATATTTATAGTCACGTGATGACAAATTCCTTCCACTCACACGAAGCTCCATCAAACTCAAGGTCACAGACGCGGCGGCGAGTCGCTCGCGTTGCTATTTTGCCAGTGCGGTCTCTCGCTTTGTAGACTTCGGACGTCGACGTCAAAATTGTAATTCGCGCACTCAGCTAAAGGTGAGTTTTTATGTAAATAACCTATTATTATCGTATTATTTTTACTGTAAGTTGTTATATTAGGATTTTTTGTGGTACTAAAGAAAAAATATAACAATTTTGTTTGATTTTAGTTAAAATATCAATAGTGTTCCTATGAAAGCCGGTGGTTCCTTATAAGGCCAATCAAAACTTTGATAGGGTAGGGTACACGGGCCTTACCAGGAACATTTACTAATAAAATTTGAACACTTAGTTTTTACTTATTATAATAATACGTTACGGGGAAGTTGAAGCAATGTTCAATTATTATAATTTTATTATTTATAAGGATTATTCAACTTTATAATTTAGACTGAATAGTTATTTCTTTAAAATTATTCTATTACAGTTATATCTTTAAATTTCCTTTATGAGATGGTCATGTCTGTAAATGTCGCTATAAGAATAAGTCGATAATTGAACAGTTGTTTAAATTTTACACGCATTATTTCAGATTACAAGAATGTCAGGATCAAAACCTAGAAAAAGGGGTAGTACATGGGATGAAGATAGTTTAAGACGTGCCATGGAAGCAGTACAAAACAATGAACTAAATACAAATGCTGCTGCGTTAAAATTCAATATTCCAAGACGCACTCTTAGAAACCATTTACTAAGTGGTAACAGTACTAAAATTATTGGGAAGACAACTATCCTTACAAAACAATTAGAAGAAGACTTATCGCAGCGAATCAAACGTTTTGCTAAACTGGGTATACCACTTACTCCTAAATTTATTCGGAAACAAGCCTTTTTATTTTGTGAGAGGTTCAAAATCAAGCATTCGTTCAATATGTCTACAAGAATGGCTGGACGCAAATGGCTTAAAATGTTTTTAATTCGAAATCCATCCATATCAAAAAGAAAACCCCAGCTAATGAATCCAGCTAGAGCCCAAAAAATGAATAAGCCCATTGTGAAACATCATTTTGAAGAAGTGAAAAAACTTTATGAAGAGTTAGACATTAATGCACATCCAGAACGCTTGTATAACATGGATGAAAAGGGATGTCGCATTACGGTTCACAAACAAAATGTAGTTTTGGCAGAAAAAGGGAACAACAGAGTACATCTTGTTGCTCCGGAGCACGCTGAGAACGTTACTATAGCAATGTGTGTAAATGCTGTCGGTAATGCCATACCTCCAATGATTATTTTCAAAGGAATTAGGTACAGATCAGAATTAGGAACAAATTTGCCACATGGAACAAAGGTGAGCATGGCACCCAAAGGCAGCATGACCAGTAGCTTGTTCGTAGAGTTCATTCAACATTTTGCTCAACATAAAGCACCCGGTAAGTGTCTCCTTATTTTTGATGGTGCAAAGTGTCATTTAACATACGAGGCTCTGGAAGAGGCAGATAAAAATAATATAGTGCTGTATTGCTTACCTTCTAACACTACGCACGAACTCCAACCTCTGGACAAATCAGTTAATCGGTCTTTCGAACATCACTGGGATGAAGAAGTGTTGAACTACCTTAGCAATTCTCTAGAGAGAACTTTAAACAAAGTTGCATTTAATAAAATTTTCTCGCGGACATGGCCGAAATGTATAACTCAACCCAATATAACAAATGGATTCAAAGCCACTGGCTTATACCCTCTTGATCCTGATGTTATACCCGAAGACGCATATGCTCCTTCAATTCTATCTCAAAGACCTTTACCGGAAACATTACAAAACGAGATCGACCAACCGCTTCTACCTGTTCAAGTATCGTCCCCTGTGTCTGAATTGTCATCTCCGTCGCTGATAGACGAAAGCAGGCCAGCTCATGCTTACGTATATTCAGTTTTTCCATCAACTTCAGAAGAGAAAACCGTATCAACATCACCAAAATTTTCAGCTGCGACAGAAAATAGAAAACCAATTCTTGTTCCTTACAGTCCTTCAACTGATGCTTCTGACATGGAATTAGATAATTCGGTCAATGATCAGTGCGGCCACATTCTGCGAACTTCAGTACACCAGTTCAACAACGCAGATACGATTGATGACGCTCTACCATCTCTCTATGATAATCCGGTTCCAAGTACGTCCGGGCTACAAGAAAATGACGATTATTCTAGCCCTGAATCTGATCTTGACTTGAATCTTAGTGAATCATTTATTAAAAATAACTACATGAGTAAACTTCAAGTCTCCGAATTATACACTTCTTCTTCGTCATCTCATGAAGATCCCGATCAGAAAGAACAAATCACTCCAAAAAAACAATTAATCAGACCTAAAACAAAAGCTCAAATAAAAAGTCATGAGATAAGTCCCTCTGGATCTTCGGATGATGACGAGCCGTTAGTTAACCTAATTCAGGAAAAATCTTTTCATACTTTTTTGCCTACTCCAAACTACGCTAAGATAAAATCTACTCGTCCACGACAAAAAGCTATTAATTATAAAGGACAAAGAATAGTTAAAGATTTATTTAAAACTGAAGAAAAAAAAGACGAGTTGAAGCAAACGACAAGTAAGAAAAAAGGAAAATCTACAAGTAAGCGAGAACAAAAAATGAAAAACACCAATGAAAATGATTCCACAAAATTACTGAAAAGAAAAGCACAACAACAAAACAGCAAAAGAGTGAAAAAAGAAAGCAAAAGATTGAAAACAGGAAGCAAAAGATTAATAGATAAGAGAGGTGCAGAAGGTGAAGAAAAGGAATGGTACTGCCACGCATGTGGCGAGTGTAGAATCGAAGTCATGAGGCAATGCAGCGAATGTCAAAAGTGGTATCACGAGGAGTGTGTTGGTCTCACTAAAAAAGATCTCGAATTTTTATGCTCAGATTGTGATTAAAATACCCAAAGTTGTTACTCTTTTTAGTTGATAAGTTTGATTCCGAATTTTAGTTATTACTTTCTTATATTTTCGTTTTTTAATTTTAGGTATGGTTGAGTTGAAATATTTTGACTACAAGACTGATTATGTGCCATTTATACTTTCTTTATAATTAGAGAACATAGTCTTTACCTACTGTCTATCAGGTATTTCATTAAATATAAAAAAGGATCTCATAAGATGATAATTGTTAGTTTGGCCTTCTTAAGAACATTTTGGCCTTACAAAGAACGGACCCATAAGAAGGCCATTACGGGTTTAAAAAAATATTAATTATTTTATTGTAAAACGCATTGGAAACTTATTTGGTATCGATATAATACTCACCACTATAATTTTTATTTAATTTCCATTAATATATTCTTAGTTATACGATGATGTTCAAGGAATGTTTGTTGAGTTTTTTAAAGAACATTATAATATGTTAGGCATTTAATTTTTCATTTAAATTAAAGAGCTTTATCTGTAGTTTTAGTAAAAGCGAATATTTTGATTATTTCAATTCTAGTTTTAAGTTGAACGACTGATTTATAATATTGGCCTTGTATGGAGCCTTGTTCCTTACAAAGCCGTTTAGAAGAGCTTTATAAAAGTTAAGTTTAAGAAAAAGTGATTACATCTAGAATAAAAATAAGTATTTTTTATGATACTCAATAAAACAAACTGTTAATTAATGATTACTTTCTTTTATTTATCCAGTAAATTAACAAATAAAATCTGTTTATTCGTTAGAGTGGCCTTACATGGTCCACCCACCTTATTATGCTGTTTGCTTTTTAAAAAAACATTTGTAAAAGCTTGTAAACAACGCTGAATTTAATATGACCGCGGAACTTTCTATTTTGTCACATTTTCTTTTGTTTCATTTTAGTTTTCAAGTTATTATCAATATAATTTTGTAAATTGTGAATGAATAATTTCATTTAAAACAATAATTTCATTACGTACTGTAACTGAGAGAGATGTCAATTGTAACCACAGTATAAGGAATCCGTCCTCTGTGATTGGAACGTAAACGAGTTTTCACTTTTCGGGTGCTGATAACATATCTGCTTTTTTATACAATATCATTGGTCCTAGTGCTTTAGATTCCTTTGTGTCCCCTTGCCATTTAAGAAACTTATGTTTCTTTACCAACACACTTCTATTAAAAACACTAGAACTCCAATAAACGATCTACTTAAGAGCTCTCTCACATAATTCTTAAAATAGAAACCTCAGTACGCGTCTTATTAGAGATATAATAAACTTTAAAAGCTCAACAACACACACACATAACTAGAACAGCTCGGAACAAGTTGCCATAAGTTCGTAATTCTGCAGGTGCGCAAGCGCAGCTCTGATGACGGTTATTGTGCTCCAACAAACTGTGCTCTTATTACTAGTACAAACTGGACGCATTGTTGCCGGACATCAGGTGCATTATGGGCTGAGGTCAATGCTATAGAGTAGTGCTTTGGTGTTCTCGGTGGTCTAGGCTAGAGAAATTTAGCATTGTTTTACACTATACTTTTGTATCCTAATATGACTTTTGATTAAAGTGAATTGGTATTTCTTTACTTTATTTTATTTATGGTAGTGATTTCTGAACTCACTTCGTAGGATTCGGAGCTTGAGTTGTTAAGAATAAAGCGTTATGACTCGCTTATTAGGAGTTTGTTAAGAATCATGTTCAAGAACATGATCAATGTCAGTGTGTTAAGCAAAGTAGAAATAATTAAATATAAAAAAAAAATCTATTATTTGAATGTGATAATTTACTTAGACGCTCAATCAATATAATAAAATAAAATGTAAAAATAGAAATATTAAATTGAAACTCTTAGATAAAATGAAATATAAAAGTAGTATTCATCAATAACACATTGAACACATTGCCTCGTTCAAATTATCTATGTTATATTTTGGTGTCTTGAACAGTGCCCTTTTAACTTCATTAGATCTGAAAAACTTTTTGTGAACTAAGTGAATCCTTTTTTGCTTCCTACCATTAATTAAACAAATATAAAATTCATTCTCAATTCAAATTTAGTTGTGTGTTGTCTATCGGTTGGATAGGTTCCTAATTTGAATTCCAACTGACATATTGTGTATTGTTACGCAATTCGGCAATGGGTGACAGTCATGTATGTAACACAAACCTATGGATCTGACGTCATCGAGCCTATAACCACGGAGTATAAAATTAATATTATGTACATGCACTATTCGTGACTCGGCGAAGCTATAGCCACTACTCACGGGCCAACCGCAACGATCTGTCATCGCAATAACATTGATTAAAATGTCCACTTAGTAAGTAATAATGTTCCTGTTGATTTATTATATTTGATTGCAATGTAACGCCGAAGTTGTCTATCGTGCCACGTCGTCTAAAATATGTGTATCCATACTAATATTATAATGAGAGCTGAAGAGTTTGTTTGTTTGAACGTGCTAATCTCAGGAACTGCTGGTCTGATTTGAAAATTTTTTTGAGTGTTGGATAGTACATTTATCACGCTAAGATCAATAGGAGCGGAGCACCAAAGGAGAATGTTTTAAAAATGGGGAAAAATTATCACGCTACGGGCAACAGGAGACGCAAACGAGGTTACATGGGTCAGGTCTATACAAATAAATAAAATTTGAGTGTCTGTTTGTAATACTAAAATAACCGCTTTTTACTAAATGCATATGTATACACGGTACATATACCAAAAATGTAGTTAATTTTTATTTTGTCTGTCTTTCTGTTTCCGGGTAATTTCTGGAACGGCTGTACCGATTTTGACGAGACTTTCACTGGCATGTAGCTGATGATCTAAGGAGTAACTTAAGCTACTTTTTTTTAGACTAACTATAAATTCAGTGTAACAGTAAAAGTCGTTGCTTTTTAATGCAAAATCGTTTTTAAGGAGCTTGTAGTTTTTGAGAATAAATACGACCTTTATGTTGTTTTTGCTACTTTGATCATCTTGATATACACCGAATTGAATACTTAGTCAGTTATTGTAACAAATAACAAATAAATATTTAAAAAGGTTATGAGTTTGACGATAGTTTCATTTACTTTGTGAAGAAGTGTCTAAATCTATTTAAAGTTCGCATTACATTAATTACCAAATAGATTTAAATATATAGCTCTACTCATAATCTTAAACTCTTGAATAGTAAAAAGTATCAACTGTGAAAACGTTTTCGTTATTGCCACAACTATTTATTAACCAGTTTTATTGAAGGTTGACAAACTCACAAAAGGTATATATGTTGTTTAATTATAAAAAAAATATAATGTATCTAATATAGTAATAAAAACATGCATTTCGGTAAACTGAAGGATTTTTTCCAAAAAATAAGTGTTCTGCAATAAAATGAATGGCTGATTTAATTTGTCTCGCTTAGTAAAGTCTTGTTAGCGTATAAAAGAAAATAAATCGTTCTTATTCGCCACTCTGATAACTTTGATATAAGTCCATTTATAATTAAAGCTCAAAATACACTACAAAAACAACTATATTACCTATACTTACATACTAAATTTTTTCTTGTGACATTTACCTAGCACAAGTAATTAATGAATAAATAATGTTTAGTTTAGTGTTGATTGCTAACTGTGAAATAGTGTAACACCGTCGTTATGAATCATTCTAAAGGTCGCTTTGAACTTATCTAGTGGGATTAACTTCTATCTCGTTGACGGACGAGCTGCGTATACAGAGGCGGACTCGAGCGCTGATGAAGTGATAATATTAAATCGATACACAAAGTTATTTAATCGATTAATGCGCTAATAAATAACACCTTTAACGTTTACTTAATTATCGAAGCTAAGCTGGTTCCGATCGTGTTTTAGAAATACTGTTTAATGTTTTTTTTGCATCTATTTCTAAGGCTATATTTTATTGCAATTTATAGAACATGCATTATTTATTACTGTTTTCTGCGATTTAATTAAAATAAACTACTAAGTAAACGATTTTAAGATAAATTCCTAAAAGAATTTACGTACTATTTAGAGCCTCATGTTGAAATATATTTTTATTAAAAAAAAGTCGTGATTTAGTTTTATACACTTAACCTTTGACTTTGTAGGAATGTAAAATGAATTCTAATTAATTTGTAGACCGTGGGAGAACCATGTTTTAGTATAAAGGGACCGGCTCGACCGGAGTGATAGCACGGCTTCACAGACATCCGATGTTAAGCAATTTTTTTTTGGTTTCCACGGAGTCAACGAGGTTATCGTAGCCTAACCACTGATTCTTCTTGTAGTATTGAAAGGACGGCTACACACTTCGTTACTCTTCAGTTGCAAGAAACGTCATAGATCATATCGCAGATAGTCGGTCTGTTTGATATCCCTCTATGTTACGGAAGCGATAGTGAAGACGTTAAATCCATACCTGTGTCGCGTGGACTCGTATTTTTCTCTTGATACCGTAATGCGCAAGTCACGAGCGGTTATGTAAGCATGCTGCCGGCCGGCGCCGTCATTATAGGCATTATTACTGGAACACTCCGGCTTCGCCATTGTCAAGATTGTGGGCCTTGTAGGGTCAGAGAGACCCGGCCCGACGTAAACTTGTAATTTCGCAACAATTCCTATAACCCAATAAATCGCTGCTTGTAAAACAATTTTGCAAAACATCCAAGCTGTTGCATCTAAGATCACGCTCTGTGATACGTCGTGACTAGTATACGGTTATTAATTATGGAAATGATTATGACAAGCCATGTCGTGTTGATGTAGAACATGTTATTGTCATTATTTTGTTGTATTGTTTGAGGCCACATGTGAACGAATGTGTTGCTAAGCACAATTATTATCTTCTGCGAAGTATCTGCGAAGTATTTTTTGATATCGTCTTTCATTGATCATAGATATGCAACGAGATAAAGGTTTTGTTTGCTTTTTTTTTGTTTTATTCTTAACGACTTAGTTCTTGTTCCCTGTTTCGCTTAAAATATTTGTTTTGGATGAAAGACTCTTTATATTCATCTCTTAATCCTTTACTTATCTATATAATTTAATTGTAATCCAATGAACGAAACGAAACGGAATTCAAAAAACTATCTTGACACAATGACACAGAGACAAAAAAACATGTCGTTAAGCGGTAGGAAACTAGATAATGCTCAGGACACATCAAGTTTATTTAACTCTAGCAGGTTGGCTTATCCCTTGGCTTTTGGATTCAAAGAACTGATAGAGCAGACTCAAAGTAAGTTTAAGTAAGTGAGACAAAGTACAATTGCCGAAGCTACAATCATAAACGTAATATGTACCACGAGATTCGTACAAATTACTCACAAGAGCTGTGAACACCTTCATCTTTGGTTTTTTAAAGCTTATCTGTCATGAAATTAAGTGAACTGGTCAACTGCATTTACATGTAAATATGCACTTGATACAAGGAAAAGATAAAATTCTAAATCTCACAAACGACGATCGATCGCATTATATCTCGATAGAAAGTAGTAACCGATCTCTTAGTTTATCTTAGCGATAACAATGATTACGGAAGAATTGGAATATCTCCAATTTGAATTATAAATCTCTTATCTTAGGTTTTATCAATTGGTTAGTAGAATATTCTTTTTATGTATATATATTTGAATGCAATACGTAAAACTAAAATTTTGTTTGATATAAGTTACTAGCAACAGCAGTTTATGTCAGTAGCGTCTATGCAACTTTATCCTCTTAGCTCTACAATGTAGCTCTTGTGATTCTCGGTCCACTGAAAGGTGTCTGGGGCCTGGATACAAGTAGAAGACTCCTAAGTCTTACAGAATCTTTGTCTAATTTTTGTTCAACACTCTAATAAAGAACACACAGTTAAAACTGTTTCTTTATTTAAATAATAAACGAATATAATCATACTTTCTCTTGATGATTTATAGGAGTAAGGAGCAATTTCTCACATTAATATATCTCATTATATCTACATTTATAAATTAATCTACGCTTCTAAAAAAAGTGGACTATACATAAAGTTTAAAAGAGAGCTGTCAAGTCAAATGTAGTGGAAAGTAGGCAATGGTATTGCGCATACGCAGCGGGGGCGGCCGCTTTGATCCTCCACAAGTGTACCGTGACATACTCTACTGTTGCCGGTGGCCCTGCGGTCAGTTTCACGGAGCTATGAGCTCTTTCATGAGTACCGATATGTCACGGCTGCCGTATCGATGACAGAAGTATCGAGTTTGGATCGGATTCAGGTTTCATATCGACTATAGTATTGGTCTAATGAGATGATTGTAATTTCCGTTCATAATAAGTTTGTTGGTAACAATTAATATTAAAAAGCTTAATTACTACACTTCTTAAAACTAAGTATGTTTGTTAAATTTTAATAAGTAGAACTAGGAAGTTTTTTTTCTATCGATTATTATTCAACTAGGCGTAATTAGGTGCTTGCAGAAAAATAAAATATCTTAAGTTTTTTGAAAAGTAAAAAACCTCTTTGCGTTAATTTTTCATTTAATTATAATTAAAAAAAAAAATTTCGACATATGAAAGATAGGTAAAGTGTTTGGATATACTCAATGACCAAAATAGTATGAGTGTTGGCATCTAGGTAATTAGATATTAAACAATATTTCGAAGGAATAATATAAGAAGTATTGTTCATTTCAGGCATTCTACTTTCAATGACAAACAAATAATTCATTATTTGCAAAGTTGTTTAATCTCACCCAAAAACCTTCTCTAACCAAGCCTGATGAGGATATTTATTTATTTATCATCTTCCGACATCAACCAACTTTAAGAGTCCACAACTGTACATAGAGCTCTCCTCATTAATTTGACATTTAATATCTATGAAATGTACCTACCTACACGTAGGTATGATGATGATGATGTACTTCTAGCTAATTTTCTCTACGAGGTCTATAGGGAGGCAGCCCACTACGTGTGAAAGTACACAAGTGTGTGCGCTAACACAGGTTTACTCTCTGTTCCCTCACTCTCATAACCCGATGGGACAGCTACCAGACACGATCGACACAATGTAGGTATATTATGTAAATGTATGATTCACAACTATATGTTACTAAGGTCTACTATTCAATATAGGTCCTATCTTATAATAAAGTAATGTCACCAATAAACAAACCAAAATGTGAGTTTCCTTCCTAAATACTCGGAAATATTGAGAGAGCCATTGACAAGTCTCAGAACAATGAAATTTATTAAAATGCAATAACAATAAAATTCGTGTCCGGACATTATTGATGTTAAGTTATTCTCCAAACGCCACTTAATGAGAAGTGATGGGTTCTTAAGAAAATAAAATAAAAATACAATGTACCCACTAAGGGTTCCAACAAGGCGGGCCCATTGCGTATGCAGGGCGCGTACACTTGAAATTACATGTCTTGTATGCAAGAAATACCTTCTGCTGTATCACTGCAACGAAGAAAGGGTTATCATCTTGTACTCAGCCTAGAATATCATATAAGGTATCACATATATTGCATTCATTACTCTCGCTGCCGACTCGTAGGTTTAACTGTCTCTGTGTGAGAACATGAGTTACACATGTATCCGTTCTTAAGCTTTATTTAGACTGTATCCATAGAATCCATTATAAAATCTTAAATTGCACACATAAGGATTGCTAGACATTCTTGATTGACTCGTAACAATGATCAAAATACTCGTATTCCGAATAATGTGAAACCATTTTCGATAGAAAGTCTCTTTACAAATAATATTTTGTTTCTTCAATACCAATTGCAAATACGTCATTAAATCGTCATCAATCAATGAGCTAGGCAAGGCAATTATTGTATCCCCTTTATAATCATAAAGTAGATTCATAGATAGTTATCAGAGAGAGAACGAAGAGCTATTGTTTTGTACCCCTGTGTACGTACTGACAGTATTTAAATAACGCTTTCATGAAAAAAAGTCTAGATATAAAAATATCTCTCCAAAGTTGCAAAGATTTAATTTGCTAAAACACCTACTACTTGTATTAATTGTTATTATTATTAGTTTAGATATAACAACTTATTGTTTAATATATCTGTCACTTTACTAAGACTTTTAATATCTTATAAAACAAACAATACATTTATTAAGTCTCATCTTAATTTTATTAACTTAGTGTGATTTGAGATAACGTAAATATATATGTAGATTTTAACTATAATTGTATGTTTTGAGATAACCTAACGTAAATATGCAGATTTCGTATAAATAATTTTAAACGAAGAACAAAGATTTTTTATAGGTATTGTCTGTTTATTCTTATTTTAAAATTTAATGTAACATCTAAAATATGTGTATATTAATGCATATATATATCTATCTCTGCATTAATATATACATATTTTTATTATAAAGCCTCAATAAAGCCTAAGTAAGGTAGATACAAATTGTTCATAATTAGTTGTGTTAACTACGAGTATATTTTATTAGTATTGAAACTTAATAACTGTCTCTATGTGAGGTTATAAATCAGTGAGACACCCACGATGTTGATGAATAGTTGAGCTTTAATCCGGTAGGGTTAACGCATCGTGTCACTTCGAATATCGATTTCGACTAGTCGAAAAATGAAATTGATTTAACTTTGTCAATCACAATTTGAAAACTAAAATTTAAAATGAAAACCATAACTATTACTACTTATGATAACAAACTTATTTAGTAAAAAGTTTTTAAATTATGTGCTTTTGCTATTACTTGTGCAAACACAACATAAAATGAAACAATTCGAGTATCACATTCAAACATTACTAAGTCTGAGTTGAAATTTGACTGCACATTTTAATTAGCAATACAAATCCGGATATTAAAATACATTTGTGTTTCGAATATGTCGAAGTTTAGCGGGGCGCTCTCGACTTCGACGCGACAACCTTTCCGTTCATTCGACACTAGTTGTTATTCCCAACGTCACTTGTCACACGCCACTCGGTAGCACCTATCCGTAATAATAAGAATTGTAATATAAAAGCATTATAATCCAATCAGAAGGTAACGTGAGGTGTGACCGCCCGTGAGCTCACTTACCATTCGGGACGCGACCGTGCCTATCATAAAAAAAAATTGAACGTACAAGAATTAGAAGTAAATAGGCAGTAGAAGGCACACGCATCGTTATGGGAGCACACGAAAACGTTGCATTTGTTCACTTTCGATATCAACATCGGATCGCCTTCTCCGAATTCACATAACCAAGTTCATTGACGTTTCGGAACGTAACTCGATCACTATTGCAAATGCGACACGACATTCGTAGTCGCGTCGTTTGATCGATAAAGTCGTTTTCGGTATGTAATGTACTTACTTTGTGAACTACTAGTTCGTGTACTAAGGCTTGATTTTAGTATAAAATGCAAGCATAACATGCAAAGCAAAACGACTTTTTTCTTTTTGTACGTCGTAAAACATCTACCAAAATTTAAATGTACGTAAATGTGGTATTTTATTGTTTCTTAATTAATTTACATACTTTCATAATAAGGGATATCCGGTTAATTAGCGTGCGAATATTTTCCAGTTCAGCGTCACCGTTGGGCGCCCGCAATGGCTACTTTGTTCAACGATTTAATTCAACTGACAATATATGTTTGATGTAGTCAAAAGAAAAATGTAACTTGCTTGCAAAAATCTAGGCCAACTTTTACGCACTTCCAATTTTGTTTGTATCAATTTTGAGCGTTGCGTAAAATTTCATTATTTAAAATGTTCTCTCATAAGTAGGAAATGAAGTACATGTTATGCATCTCGCTTAGATGAAGAATGAATAAGAAAGTAACCATACAGCGTCCATTTACCATATCAAATGCGGATCTTTGGATAAAAATTTAAAATATGTTAAATTTTAGACTGTAACGAGGTGAGAAAAATAACAAAAGAATCATGAGAAGTAGCCTAACTATACAGGCAATATATTAACCTGTGAAACGACAATGTTGTAAATAAATACTTTAAAAGCAAAGCAGCGTTGCGATGTTAGTAGGCACCTAAAATACTCGTCGTCGATACGACGATCAATAAATTAAAATTAATTCGGCGTGCGAACGGTAAGATCCGATACGCGATACCGACGCCTACATTTATCATTCGCTAACACGTCGGACATTTCACAGAGCACATTGTACGAGGGAATGTGTCCTTTATGACAAGGCACATAGGGATTACCGATGTCGCGATGATCGGGCACGTAATGATCCACCGCGGGAACAAAGGATAACACGTCTAAATACAATAAGTGGAAGGGATAAGATGGCGTGCGTATTGGATGTTGTAAAGGCGTCGACACACGCGCGATGAGGGCACGCAACTCGCATGCGGATGCGGCTGATGTCACGGCGTGCAAATAAACCGCGGCAGACTGGACGACGCTGGCCGTTTGACCTTGACGCAGCACGGGAAAGTTCTCACGATGGCTCGTATCAATGATCAGTTTTCAAAGAACCTTCGCGAATAAGTAAATAAGATAGTTTGAGGTATTAGCCATGCTATTACTGAATAATAACACTGTTAATATAATAACACATATTAACTGTGGTTTTGGCACACTTCTTTTTGATTTTCGAACAACCATACCTTGTAATATAGAAGTTACAATAAGACTTCAGCTTGTCTCTACACAGTGGATGCTATGAGTTATTTATCAATATTAAAATGAAGCTATTCGAAATATATATTAATTGCAATATTTTTTCATTACCATCAATCAGCAAAAAATGAATATCATGCAATCAATAAAATTTACTGACTTAGGGGTACCATAATTATTAAGAGTTGTAACTGTCACCGGAAGACGTCACGCCGTGTACAACACATTATAGTTTATTACGTACATATGCACCAGTTATGAGGCACTTTAAGCTGTAAGGGGCAATTTTCGCCGCAAGCAAAGGCAGGAGGGAGCTCGGTTTGTGTAACCACGCCTTTACGCTTCATGGATGCAATGTCGAGGGGCGGGTTAATGCAGTCGATGAAATTCTAAGAGTATATGTATGCTTTAATGCTGGTCAATATAAAAAAAAATACAATGTAAAATGAGCATCATACAAACGAGCCCATTTAAGATGAAAGCAATTGTGCTGCTTTCGCGTTGATTTAAACGGTTACTAACAATTTGAATATCATTTAATTGAAGTCTCAATTTTAGTAAGTTTTCGAAAAAAGTGTGGTTTTATACAATAATGTGAATAACACAAAATAATTTAAGTAGGTACCTAATCTTCTATTATCTATTTGAAGCCAAACAATACAACAGTAATATCACATTTATGCGAAACCGAATTCGACTTTCACGCTTAACTGATAAGATGTCAGACCAGATAACTTTTTGGAGGGAAAAGGGATCAGGGAATCGGCATTAAATCGATTTCCACCTGATGATTAATATACATTAGGCTACTGAAATACTTTAAAGAGTTACAAAAGAAAAATTAGAATAGTTAATGTAATAAAATATTTATAGATGAATGCCCATATAGTTGGCTACTATTTCATTTTGATGTATAATAAGGAAATGCAGATAAATCGGCTTACAAATAAGAGACTAAGTACGAATAGAACTTACTAATTTTCGTGCCCACTATCTATGATAAAAATATCCTTAGCTTATTCTGTAACAAGTACAGAGACATTCTGTCTACGAAAGTTTTACTGCGCTATATAAGCTTCAGTTGCATGACTGATACAAAAATATGACGCGCTAAAATCAGAAGTGCTAAAAAACCGTTACAGTAAATAAGCAAAACGGGTGCTGTGCATCGTCAATTTGAACAACACTAGTGCCCTGTGGTGCTGTGATAAGATCTCTTGCTGCATCTGCTGGGGTAGGACACATGGGGGCAAGGGCCGGGGTTCAATTCCGGTGTTTTGTTTCGGCGCCGGCTGTGAGAACTAACGGCTTAGCTATGATTGGTTTATGATTTGATTTCGTATTTACTTGGCTTTAATTACCGCTGTGTGAGACTTGGGGTGCTTTGCTAAAATTAATTTATCTACCCGTATGCAGTTTGTCATCCGATGTACAATATGAAAGAAAGATCCCGAGTGTGGGAAAACTTTTCTTCCACACATAATGCCTTCTTCCTAGCCTTTATTATTTCCAAGATTAATTGAGGTCGGCTACTAGTTTAACCGGTTTTACTTGAATATTAGTTTTTCCACGGAGCGACTGGCATTAAACCTCCGCATCCTTGAGGGTGAACTGTTTTTCTTTTTTTTTTTTTTATATTTTGCCCTGCCAAAATGACTCTACTCTGCCTGATGGAAAGCATAAGCAGAATCCAAGAGTGGTGATCACCATACTGCGAACAATGCAGACAATGCTACAGTGCAGCATGGTGACCATCACCATGGCGGGCTAGTGATGCTTCTGCATCGTTGGGCCTCCGGTCTCGCACTCACCAACGAAACACGACAGCATGATCGCTGTCATTTTACGTTGATTTTCTGTGCGAGGGTAGTACCGCCCCGGTCGAGCCGGCCCATTCGTGCTGAAATCCGCGTGGCTCTACTACCTTGAACATGATATACATATATGTACATAGACATATTGTATAATCAAGTATTTGGGAAAATATTAAAGATTACCACAAGAAGCGCAACCCAGATTACTTTTCATATTCCTTAATGTAATTATTGGCAATCATTTAAGAAAACTCTGAACAGCAGAACATGATATACACAAATATGTTTGTAAAGTAGGTAGTTGGTGAAGTTAGCAGTTTTAAAAATAAACTATGATCATTTGTTTAATTCACTACCTAGGCATATCATTATATCCGTGTGAATTTCCATGAGTAGCTTTACACCTATACATGTGTACCTATGTACTCAACGTCATGTTCAAAGTACCTAGCACCTGGTGTATAGACACCGTTTACAGCCGAATAGATGTCACAGGAATCGATATAGATGCTAAGATAACGAATTGTCACGTAAAACTTAGGAAGTGATCAATATTCAGGATGAAATGAAAATAAATAAGTTCCTTTGTAATGAAACATATTGGAACTACGTTTTCTAAGAAGATCTAAAGATAACTCAAAGAGGAACTGAATTCAATTGTCGCTTTATTTATTATTAAAACGTTTTTGTTTTCTATTAGCCCCGCATACTTGTTAAACACGAAATCCCATAACAATCAAGGTTTAGTGGTATACAAACTGCGTATCTAGTACAATGGCCGAAAGTTGCAGCACTCTAATGAATAAAAAGCGCTGGTGGCCGACCGGTACCACGATATCGTTGGGAAATCGACGCTACCGCTTGATTACAGGGGAAAGGATTAAACTGTCGCATCAAAACGGGTGTTTCGTAGTAGCGTGGTAACAGGGCAGGTAGGGCATGTGGCGAGATGGTGCGATAACAGGAATTATTCATACGCACGTTATCGGTCCGCCATCGCAGGGGCTATTGTGAACGTAGCCTAACGCGCGAGGGGTGGCTCCCGGTTGTCGTGGACGCTGTCAAAACGTTGTTGTGTGTATTTCGCCTAAATGTGGCGCGCTTACAGATTGATTACTGTTTTATTTTAACGTGTTACTGTAATCACAAAAAAAAAATATTTCGCCGAATTTGCTTACAGAATAACTGAAATTTAATAATTATTATTGCGACTTTCTTACAGTAGCGTGTGATAAGAATCTGTCTGTCCTCGTTATATTAGCCTTATGAATATGTCATGAGACACTTTGGGCATTCATTTTGTATTATCAGATTTACAATCATTATATCTGTCAAACAAATTTAGACACAAATAGAAATGAAAGTTTCAAGTTCTTTACATATCTGGTTTCACTAATTAAATAGTTTTGTTGTTCACTGACTGCTAAGTGCAGTCCGCAACCGATCTAACCGTGAATAGTCCGCAATGTACGGGTGTCCTTGTGATAAAAATCGCTGATATCTCAAACTGCGATCGACACCTGGAATGACACGATGCGGGCTTTTATGATTATCAAGTACATTGTTTGTGACGAATTCATTGACGTATAATATAACTACGGCTTTGTTTATAAAGGTCAAGGATACATTAATTTGTACTATAATTTCGAAAGTATCTCTGTCAGTTTATTACGCGGTAAACCGTTGCACTGATTTCAAAGGTATTTGGCATGTAAATACTTTGATTCTTGAGGGAGAACATAGACTACTCTTTCCCGCGATAATCGGCATACACGCGGGTGGAGCCGCGGGCCAGAGCTAGTACCCTTAAAAAAGCGAAAGCTGCATTGCAAGATAATATGTATTTGTAAACATATGTTTATTGAGTGTAACTAGTAGTTGAGTATCCGCAGTGCGCCACAGGGATGCCTCAAACGCGAGGTTCCCTGTCGTATACATCGTCGTATACCGTAGGGAATAGCTTGAAGGGATGAACCCCTAACAAAAATGAACCAATCGAAGCACACTTCAGCAACACAGATATCATTACCTCGGCCACCCTCCAATAACAAATGCATGCACCCGTACATATGTTTGCTTTCACTGTTATAAATAATAATTGACGAATGTTACTACAAAATAAAAATAGAGACTGACTATAGTCCATTCGGTTAGATACGGTCACCTTGATCACAAGCCAGTATGATTTGTCAGTTTATGTATGAATCAATATATTCATATTTCACAACAATAATCACAACTGCGTGCGGATGCACCGACACTATCTAAACGAATGGATTATACATGAACATATTTCAAATTCTTTAAAGATTTTTGTAATTTTGGGAAACTACTGTTTATTAATTCAATTAGTGTTGGTCTGGTGGTTAGTGATATTGACTGCTAAGCCAGAGGTCGCGGGATCGATTCCCAATCGGGACAAATCTTTGTGTGATGATCACGATGATTTGTTCTGTTTCTGAGTGTCATTTATTTATAGGTAGTATGCATGTATTTAGAAAATATAAGTATGTTTATCAGCAGGCTCGTTACCATAGTATAGGTTTTGCTTTTGCGTTTTGAGATCAAACGGTGATGTGCGAGATTTGTGAAGATATTATTATTATGATAGAAATCTCGTATAAGAAATACAAATAAAAAATTATAAAGTTCAAAGTTCCCTGGATACTAGGTACTTACCATCACGTGAACTGTCAGCTCGTTTGTCTTGTTTGTGCTATAAAAATATTTCTTAATTGATACGCATCGAAAGTTTAAATTAATTATCATGTTTTCCTTTCTTATATAAATAATAATTGTTTCAACAAATAAGCTTTAATATAGTTTATAACACTAAAAATGAGACTTACAAAAGGTGGTTAAAAGTAAATAAAAGCTTTTAATCATTTTAATGAAATTGATTTGGAATAAGTACAATAATCGTTGAAGATTCATACACACTTACATAAGCAAAACATTTCGAAATGACGACTTGGATGAAAAGCAAATTTGAAATAAGTACAACACTATTTTATATTCATACTAGCCGACCCACGCAACCCCGTTTGCGTCTCCTATTGCCCGTAGCGTGATAATTTTCCCCCGTTTTCGAAACGTTTTTCATTGCTGCTCCGCTCCTATTGGTCTGAGCGTGATGATATATAGCCTATATCCTTCCTCGATAAATGTACTACCCAACACGGAAAGAATTTTTTAAATCGGACCAGCGGTTCCTGAGATTAGCGTGTTCAAATAAACAAACTCTTCAGCTTTATATATTATATTCATATTCTTTACCAAGATTTTCTTCAAATCCCATGTTACTATCACCGTTTATCAGTCACTAAGTATAAATTAAAAAATAATCCGTAAAATAAAATTACTGCGCCAACAATATAATATTCATTTATGATAATTGCTTTCATTTAATTGAATCACTCTTGCATTTCCGATTCGTGCCACCGCCAACTAGCAGTATGCACGTCTCTATTGCCATCATGCATTACATTTTTCTTTCGTCTTGAATTGTGTCTACTGAAGCTATATAGATAGACAAAGTATATATGTATATAAAATATATCTTTCTTAATTGATTAACTAACCACCGGACTTACACCGCGTCAATAGTGTACAAAAATATAAATAAATATTGTAAAACACTTGGAAACTGTTTTTGCCAACAATCTTTTTTGTGCGTTCTAGGCCATCCAAATTCTGAAAACCTTGTAATAGGCTATCAAAGGCAATATTTTTTTTTAAAAACACGAACCGTTTTGGATTGTTCGTAACTTCTTAAAATTACATCAATCAAACTACGAACCTACTTTCCATTATAAATAATAACAATGTTGTGACATCACCATGATAGTCTGACAGATCTAAACTAGGCTAATTGGCGCAGTATTATATACATCTACCCATTTCACTTACAACAACATTACCTCAAACCTTAAACGATGATCTCAAACATTATGACCAAAACATTTATGGAGCATGTATGCAAACTAATCAACATAGCGTATAATCAGAACTAACGCTCATATACATAATTAATGAAATTTCCAGTTGGCCTACAATTTTAATTGTTCGGTGTTGTGATACGCCGCTTTTGAAACATTTTGGAAAAGAAAAGGCTTTGTTCACGGACGCAGTCATCGAGACCCGTTCTGTAATACCAACTGCCATTATTTGTTTATCAAATAGCCATTAGAAGCGGAAATATTACCATTACAATAACGATATTTGAGAATGAAGATGTCGTGTGAAGTACCAGTTGTTAGATACAAATGATATTAATTTACGTGAACACGCCGGGCTAACAAAACGCCTCCAAATTGTAGGCTTTAATGACAACTAGTTTTGTTGTCTCGTGTTACAATGACTCTTAAATCGGTGGATCCGTTGACGATGATAATGGTTACTTAAACGCTTCTTAAACACAAGTGGTTTAGGTATCAAATTGTGGGTACCTCATCATTATTATGATGGAGTTAATAGGCTTTTGAGACTATAAAATCTAAGAAATAGTTTTCCTAGAGATTTGAATAAATAATTTAATTTTGTATTTTGGTGGAACACAAAAGCATTTAAGACTGATTTCGTTCTTAGTAAACCGAAACTTGTGTTTACACTGGTAAACCCCTTTCTCACGTACAGAATACCAACTTCTAGATAATAAGTGTTTGCCTCGACCCTTGAGGAGACACAGACGTGATGATTTTGCATTTTTTGTGCAGGTCGGACGTTAAGCGGCAGTAGTGGGCAAGTGTGTCGACCGCACTTCCACACACCGCTGCACCCCTGGTTGGAGTCTAAGGCGCTAAGCGGAGGGGCTTGGGGAAGCGGCTTCCAGCAGGATGCTCAGGGAGACAAACCATTATCCCCCGCGCAGCATCATCATCCCCATCCCTTGTTTTCCTTTCCTCCCACGCCACCAAAGGATTCAACACCGGATTCAGTGGCAGCTGCAGCACTGGGCCAACAGGACTATCAAGCAGCCGTCGCGCATGCAACCGCAATGAGTGTTGCCTTCATGCAGCAACAGCAGGAGTTGCCGCTCTGCGGGGACGTCAAGCCCATGATGGGCGCACCTCCATCAAAGCAACGTGAAGGTGCGCAGCCGGACTCGTGCCCCCAGGAGTCGAGCCAGCCCTCCGGGGAATACAACGCGCAATACAGTGCCGCCGGCGGCGATTACTACAACTACCAGGGAAAGGGGTATAGTGGGGCGCAGCAGCAGAGCAAGCCTCGACCGAACAAGACGCGAACTAGCGCCGGTGAGTCCGCGTGGACTTCGCACCGCACTGCACCGCTCGCTGCGTGCACTTGAGACACTCTCACGACAAACCACGCTTATCCGATCACAGAGTCCGTGTCGCTTGCTCAATTGTCATTCAAAGCTATGTTGCAGAAGCAATTTAGATAGCCTAACTGGCTTAACCACGATGACTCCTCTCTAGAAAATCTTTCATTTAAATTCACTTTGTCTAATCAGTTTATAAATCAAATTCGTTCAGACATTCAAGGCTTGCTAATCGAAGCCTAAATAAAATGACGACGGAGATATTCCTTTCGTAATTAGAATCTCAATATAGATTGTCCCATCGACAATTGCGATATTTTAATTCGATAAACGTGGCAAGATTAATGTTTCATTTGGTATTTTCAAATGGCGTTGCAAAATAGTATTGGTATCGCGATGTGTTCGGATAAGCACGGTGTCTTGCAGTCTTGCACCCGGGGGTTGTGGCGCTACACGTTTTCCATTTAACACAGTACCAAACAAAGGCTTGGGTCCATGTCCCTTCTAACGCTTCTTTACTAACTGTTTAACGGTGGTGGATGTACTAATGTAATTTATATATTGGTTTTACAGTAAGCGGTGATAAATTGTCTACAAATATTTTGAATAACAACATAATCGCGTTTTTTCGTATACGGTATCTAGGTTGAAGGTTTCTAAGATCTGAAAATACATAAATTTTAGCTAAAAAGTGTAATTAATACGTATAAAAACGACTAATCTAAGTGTGTTAGTGTTTGTTGGTAGTGGTCGGCGCAAGAGCATTTATTGTTGTCCAAAACATGTGAACCGAAGCGGCCTCGACTGAAGTTGACCATACAAATTAGAAGTTTCTCATTATTAAATAGCAAGCCGCCATTGTTTTTAAGTAGACAATTAAATAAATTCACTTAAGTAGATTTCTATTAAGTGTCGTGACAGTCTGTTAAATTAAAAACGAGTGGTTGCTACTCTTGCCTTCTAACTTTCACAATTATTAAGCTTGGTTGAATTTAAAACATTTAACTTGTTTTAACGTATATCGCAAGATGTTCATGTAGATTTTAGGATAAGAACCCATATTCTAGTAGTCTAAAACTTGTCGGTAAGTTTCTGAATCTGAAAAATACTATCGTTTAGGAATATCTATTAATGTTATATCGATTTAACGTAAACGTAAAATATTTTAACAATCGGAGCTCGCAGTTAATTCACTATACACAAATAAATAAATAAAAAATACATTTTTAAATAAACGACTGTTTAAAATATTTGAATTAAAATCTACCAAAGTATTACAATGCCAAATATTTCTCAAGCGCTGAAAATCCAACCCTAAGAGGTGATGAAGCCTTATTGTTAGATTTGACCTTTACTGCTGTTGTGAAATAAGATGCAACCGTTTTCGCAACAAGAGCACACATACATGCCATATTTGTAACTATAACAAAGAATTACACAACACTAATTGTATTAACACGGCGTAATGCAACTTTATTTTATATTTGAAAATGTAATTATAACTTTGGTACATGTTAAACTTTGACAATGGACGGGAACTGAAATGGCGGCTTATTGTCTCATATTAGAATAATGAACGCGCAGAATTATATAGAATGACTGTTGATATAGACAGACAATTAAATAGTTCCCGTACAGTTATGTTTGTTCAATATTTTGTGAAATTTTAGATGAATTAGCATTTGGAAACTAGGCTGTAGACTCGCGTTGGCTTATCGAGATTATTATAATGGATTTCTCATGATATAATTAGAAACGTATTAAAAGAACGAAGACATGGAGTTAATTGCGGTGGATAAAGTCATTAAATAAACTGACTTTGTTATTTTGTTTTACTTCCGTGTATTAAGTAAATGAGGATTTTTACTCAAAGTTCAATTGTTAAATTTTGTTTTTTTTTTGCCTTTTTGCTATTTCGGATGTAGCCTAGGACTATTGTATTAAATTGCAAGTGCATTTTAAAGGATATAAACTAGACAATTAAAACGATTGTAAGGTAATGTTAATGTTGGTAATTGAATAAATTAATTAATTAAATTTTTAAATAATAATCAATTTCAAAATATTTTAAAAGTTGCCGATGTACAATTGCAAAGAAAATATTTAAAAAAATGATCGTAACTTAAAGCATAAATTTAGATTAATATCGTTTAAAATAAAAAAGGTACGTTCTTTAAATGTTGCTATAACTTTATGTGTAGCAGCAGATATTTCAAGAATACCTGGTAAAAAGTAAAAGATAAATCATTCAAAGATAGTGTGCTAGGGGCAAGAAAATGTAACCAGTCCATTCATTTACACGATGTTACGCGTCGTTAAGTTTTTGTTAATCCCCTGTTCTTGATAATTGTCGTAAAAAACTCAATACATGCTTTCATTTATTCTGTATTTGTAATTTGAAATTATTTATAAGCTCACTTATTTAATTGATATACCACGTGACAAAATAATTTGTTTTTAATTTTGCTTTTCCTTATTGTCGTCGGAATGTAGCGGAAAATGAATGATTTTATAATAGGCAATCATCGTAATCTTATTTAACTTATAAGACTTACGTGTCTTATAAATAACTAGCTGCTAAAACTAGCTAAACCATTCACTTATTTACTTTGTTTCGGCAAATATGAAAAATAAATAATGCTATAAGGAACGACGACTTAATTAGATAACTAAAAACTTTCATTTGTTAAGATAATTTATTGGAAACTAAACTAAAACTACTGTTTAGTCAATTTTACAAAATTAGTATGCGTATAGTAAGTAATCAAATTGGGTACTTTGTATAGTCTAAATTCGATGACACATTACACTAAAATTCTTTAGCGAACGTAACAATAGCTCGGTAACAACCAACAACAAAATTGACCAACTATATCTTAGTCTTCAAATTAATGCAAATGTTGAACATTACAATGTTCAGAACAACAATTTCAACAAAATATCAACAACAAAATCTGCCAGCTTCATCTTAATCATAAAATAAAGTAAGTGACCTCTTTTAAAATTAAATTAAAATAGTAGGCAAATTAAAAAAAAACACTGAAAATATTTATTTTAATTAATTTCAATTTAAATAGTCAACAACAAAATTTTCTAATTTTATCTTAGTCTTGTAACCAATTGAACATAACATCAATACGCGTAATGAAAAAATATAAGAGATAAGATTTTTTTAAATTAACTGAATGGCACCAACACTTCGATTAATAGCTGTCTTCTATGGAAGTCAAATGTAAGTCCTTATGTTCAATATGGTTGTAATATCGGCTAGTAGGTGGCAGTTCCTTGGTGGAAACGGTATTATGATAATGTGCTGCGGCCGGATGCGGACCATTCCATTGTTGCCTGCGATCGCCTGACCTCGAGCCTCCTGTCTATTACAATATACTTAGATCTTGGAACAAATTAATGGTGTATTTGATAGCTTTAGTACTAAGAGAGTTAAGAAATTTAAAATATGCTGAATTACATCCAAGCGATGTTTAGTTAAAACAGAAATAGTAGTTATTAAAAGTGTTTAAAAAAGTCCGTTATGTGAGCCGTAAACTTAATACTGTAGGTTTTCTACAAGTTTGTAACATCAAACATTGGCTGGTTACTTTAATTAGGGGAATCTTTGTCTTATTATTCAAGCAGAAGGAATAGGGCTATGTTCTTAGTATTCTCAGTCGTTCTATTTTCTTTGTTCAGTACGCTATTAACGTTTAATTATCTTATCAATTCTCTCTACTTACCAAGTAATGATATAAGATTAAGTACAACGTAGCATTTAGATCGAACAATCGAAAAATCGTGACCTAAAATGCAGTTTGTATTTGAAGAATGTCATGGAAAGGGCAATTCGAATAATAAACGGTCAGTTTCAATAGTAACCTACTATTAAATTAGCTATTCATTAAACAGTACCATTCAACACTTTCTAAAATAATGTTACGTTCACTTAGTCCGTATTTAAATTATTCAGTGATTTTATGTACCAATAATGTTCTATTGTTATGCTTTGTTAGATAGCAGACGTTGCGATAATTTTTTCAGTTACTCATGTTTGAGTTCTCAATCAAATATATTTTATTTGAAAAACAATAATTAAATTTAAAAAGCATGTAAGCTATGATAGACATGCGTAACTCCAACTACTCCTTGTAAACTCACTCGTGAACTCCTATACAGAGAACTGTATAATTAGAATTTAGTGCGGTGCGGCAAAGAAAACTTTTGTAAGTCTAGGAAATTTTTCGAAGCAATATAAATTTTGAAAAGCGTTTTTATTCAAGAGAGAGCATTTTAGACAACGTATTAAAAACGGAAAAATGTTAGGAAAGACAAGTATGAAATTCCAATTTAAAAAAACAATGCTCTTAATTTAAATTTTGCAAATTTAAATAAAGAACACGATTGAAGTTGCTGCAACGCTTGTTCATCACGGTTGTGCAACTAATTATATTAGCGACGAGTGCCCGCGCAGCGCCACGGACCGACGGACAACAGGAATGAGGACGGAGCAACTCTTAATATGTTATTATTTTTACAAGCAATCACTTTTTACCGGCCTCTTACAAACTAAAATGATAAATGTTTTTCGGACATACGTTTCTAGTAACATCAATTTATTTAATCCAACGGGTATATATACAACCACTAATGAATGCTTTCAAGTTTATTGTACAAAGTTAGTTAGTGTCGGTAGGTATAGTAAATTCGTCATGGTCTGCCGGCCAGTATTGTTGGCTACAATTGCATCAACCAAATTTGCATTTTACGTTGGACATCCGTAGAGTCACAACGTTTAATTCAATTATAAAATTAGATGACAAAGATGTTCCTTACCGGACCAGCTTTTAATATTCATACGGTTCATGCAAATCGCACTGTAGAACTAATCGAAGACTATTTATAGCGAAAAACCGTAGTGAGGCGATCGTTAGAAGCATACTTAGCCGTCGAGGATCACATGACCAGTATAATAATTACACTGAGTTCAGTGCAAATCACTACCGACCAGCATCCGCAGCTCGTCACACGCAATTATCTCTCAGTATGTTAATAGTGAATGCAAATATACGATGGTGCGGTCCCATTCGCGTCCACAAGTTTGTAGGTTCTTTAAAAAGTCCAAAACATTTTATGAATAAACAAAAGTGAATTAGAATTAGTGAGTCGATGACTTGTAACATTACATTTCTAAATATTTCCTGGCAACACAATGCTCAATAAAAATAAACCTCGAGCGAGACGATCAGCTTCCATTAAACTTTTCTATTTGCATACAGGCATATAATTAAAGCGTAATAACAGCCTCTGTGGCGCAACAAAGAATAAGTTTTGAGCAATAATTTAATGGTTTGTATGCAAAATAGCCGCGCCGTTACCTGTTGATGGGCCGATGCGCTGAGAGAACGCGTCACGGTACACGGGATCGAATTAGTCCTTCATTTAAATTACATTACCCTGGTGCACATTAGCGTTACACGTGACTATGTTGGAGTTTTTACTTTGCGCTTTGATCGGCTAGTAACGGGCTGGCTTCGTCTATTCTAACGCATCGATAGTTCCGAGAGGTCAAAAGCGATCGAGTGGAGGCAGTACGCGAGGTGCACTCTCAGCGGAATCGCATCGCGTGCAGTGTTTTCCCTAGGCACGAGAGCGTGTGAAAACTTTGCGAGTCCTCGACAGGCACGGAGTGTGCTCGCCTGGAGACTCTCAAAAAATAAAAACCGCCCACTCGCCTACGTAAATATGGCAGATGAAAATCTTTTATCGCGGTCACGTAGCGCCGACGCGTCACGACCGCGCGTCACTCTTGGCAATAAAGAGCGAGCCGCATTCTAATTTTGAACAAACACTGGAATTTTTCGCCATACTTTGCTGAGGATCTGGATAGATGTTCTCTCCACTTTTGTAGTTACTCATAAAGTAGACGCATATCTTTATTTGAATCCTAAATCACGTACGGGCGGAGTAGCCGTTGGTTCGTCGCTCCGTCGCGTCGGGGGAAATTAAGAAATAACTCTTGGTGTGAATGTATTAAAATGTTACCATTGAACCGGATCGAACAATTAAATGGTATGGTAATTAATCAGAGCAGTGTTCTCTTTAATAATACGTGTAATGTCGATGTATGAGGGGCTGGCCGCTGTAAATCTTGTGAAACCTCGCCGCCCGCGGCTGCGCTCGCTTTCACAAACTTTTTTACGAATAGAGACGTTACTAATGAACTGGATCCATCTCTAGCGAGAGACACTACTATAAAGCATTGCGGCTCGTATTTTTTTTATAATCGTTATTGGTGTTTATTTATTATAAACTTCGATACAAATTACAGGTTTTATCGATGTTACAAAAAATGTAAAGGGTTAAGTCCAAAAAGTGAGTCGTCGGCCGATCGCAATAAGTTTTCGATAGGGTTCGGGCGATTTAATTGCCGGTTTTAATCTGGTTTAACATAAAAAAGATGAATGGCCGCACAACCTTAAGCTCGTAAAACATTATCTGTTCGTTAAACTAATTTTTTCTATGAATAACTTGACTACTTTCACCTACCACGCGTCCTGTCAGAACTGTATTTATTCAGCGCATTGTGGTAATACATGTCATCTTGAGACTTTTATAATCAGATCTAGATACAAAACTATTACGTGAACACATTGATACACTTCCGATCGATATGAGCGGTAGAAACCAGTTCTATACAAACAAACTAATCGATAGCGTGGCATGTGCAGGCGTTTGTCACGCGTGCGCAGATTTCTCACACTGATTGTAGTTAGTGTGATCGAAGACCCCTCGAGAGGATGCAAAGGTGTAACGAGCTTTTAAATTCGATCTCGGTAAATTATCGATCGTGTAATCGAGTTTAGAGTATGATTGTGGGCGGCGCACGCGCATCCCATATGTGAATACTTCCTCTCACTAACCATGTAAGCACTTCGATCAAATTGCTTATTGTGATATTAAGCGTATTTACACTTTCCCGGAGGACGGCTCATCCTGGGGTCAAACATTGCATGTTAGAGGACTTACCGCATGAATGGTTACTTTAGCACTTTCTTTACTACTTATCATCGCTTGACTAGTTTTGATAGATTAGGTGTCAGACATAGTACCCGTTATTCAATGTTTTCCTTTTTAATTCGTGTATTAAGATTTGTAATTCACCTTTCATGGATGAGGTGCGATCGCTTGCGTAGGAAATTGTTTTAGACGTACGTACAACAATTACATACAACGAAAATTAGCATGTGGTCGGTAATACTTTATAGCTCTGGTTCTGCTCTGTTTGTTGCTAGACGCTCACCAATGTTTTTGCAACAACTATTTATTTTTACAGCAATTTGCTTTTATTTTTTATGTACTTTCGAGTAATATTAGTATTGATAATTAATATCTTATAATTGTAAAAACATTTTTTTTTAAATTTGTGCAACACATTTAAAATTTACTTGAATGCCTTTTAACTAAAATTCATATATTTTACATATATTCCTTTAACGGAATATTTAACGGCGTAATATATTGTTCAATACTAACTGAGCCTGAACTAATACTAATTTAAAGCCCTCTGTTTTTTAAAACCCTTTGTCTTACTCTCTGTCTTTCATGCAAGGCGTTTGCAAAATTTCATGATGGATTGAATGATCGTATTTAAGGAACGTCAACACATAAAATAAGAACTAACCCATTGATTTTTGGTAGTTTAATATAATTTTATTAGGTTATTGTTTGTTGTACTTTTTAATTGCAATCGTAAGGGCGTTCCGTAGCGTCCGTCAAGCGATCCGATAGCAGCGTTACTTTCTCTTAGTTTTCCTTTGCGTGTAAAAAATCTTGATATTTTTTCTTCAAAGTGAAACTCGTTGCGCTTTCCCTAGTTAATTGAATATTTTACTATTATTGTACGTAGTAATTGCAATTATGTTGATGTGAAGATAAATATGTTTGAAGGATGACGTAGTTTATGTAAGTGCTTGGTGTTAGCATGCTTTGTTAGTAAAATTCTATTTGTAATGTTTCTGAATGTGATTTTCTGTCATCTTCCCCAGCCTGCCAGGAGACAGGTAAACCCATATCTTTCCATACAATGCTACATTATAAAGGTTTTGGTGCAATAACACTGGTTTCTGTTGTATTTTATTTTGCTTGCTACTTAATCATAATATAACTGATATAAAAAAAATATTATCTCTCTCAAATAATTTCATTAATTTACGATGCTATTTATTTTTTATTTGGAATTCAATCACATTTTGCTAAATTTAAACCAACTTAAATTTACATTTATTGAGTTAAAAGAACTAATACTTTTTCATTATGGTCTTTGTTATTCAGTTTCTACTTCACACCGCGTAAGAGAGCTTTACGAGTTTATGATCTAATTGGTTTATTTTTTTTCTAAACAACAGAGGGTCGGGAGTGCGTCAACTGTGGCGCTACAAGCACACCGCTGTGGCGACGCGACGGTACCGGCCACTATCTATGTAACGCATGTGGACTCTACTACAAGATGAATGGACAGAACAGACCCCTGATCAAGCCCAAGCGAAGATTGGTGAGTGTAAGAATCCGACCAATTTTTGTTTAACACTTGTCTATATAAAACGATTTTGAACACATATGTTTGCAATTCATATGTACATTTTTTAATTTAAAACTGTTCTAAGTTTACATATTTGTACACATTTTTTTTATTTGTGGCCTGCCAAAATGACTCTACTCTGCCTGATGGAAACCATAAGCAGAGTCCAAAAGTGGTGATTACTATACTCATTGCTCGTACAGACAATGTAACAATGCAGCATGGTGATCCACACTATGGCGGCCTAGTGATGCTTCTGCATCATAGCACCGGTCCAGCCAGCCCAACTATGCTGAAATCAGCGTGGCTCTACTACCTGGACTACATTATTTTTAGAGTAAGAAGTCATCGCTAGCCATTCTGTTTTATTTAAAGATGGTAGTTAAAAAGGCCATATTATAATTGTGCTTAACATGTCGTACATAGTCGTAGTGTAAATCGGTTTATATGGACAAGTTTTCAACTTCAACTTGGTATAATGTAGGCACTTACTGTTTTACGATGTTTTAACTACACAGAAACTTCCGCTACACAACGTATATCACAGGTTAATTAGTTTTCAGACATTTGTTGCGTTGTTCGATTCGATTCGTTAATCTCAATCAATCCCGTTTAACATTAATGTATGCGCATTCATTACCGACGGTTACAATATTACGATTATCATGTACGTGTTGTGGATTTTTTTACAACTAACTTGTTACAGAATGACAGGTCTCAAGTAATGGTAAACGGTTATCGGGCCTATAAATACTCGCGAAATTAAAGACAAGAGAAAAAGCAAGTACTTGATTTTTGCCTTGGTAGTATATCTCCTTTCTATACCTAATACTAATTTGGTTTTAGACACTTATTTGTTTTGCAAGTAACTTAGTCAATGAAAGAAATTCTTATTTACGAGTTAAGATCACATAAAACTCCCGTTTGTTGTCAGAATTGGGCGCATTGTTACCCACAACGCTTTTATGTTCTAAAGATAACATACCTTCATCTACAAATAACATACCGAGACAATCTCGCGAGAATGGGTGTTGTTTACAGTTAAGGAGCAGCAATAAAAAGGCGGAGCATGCACGTCCGAGCACGACACCGCATTAACCGCTCCCACAAATTGGGCTCTTATGAAAGTTGAACGTTTCGACGAAAGACCTCACCGTCCACCTAGCGTCCGCATGACCGCCATAAATCTCCAACTTAACATTTAATCTAAGCTCGGTACGCATAAAACTGAAACAATGCGATATACTGGCGTAGCGGTGTCACGTCAGCCCGGTCCCCTAACGAGTGGCCCGTGCGCGCAATTGTACCTACAATTTACCTTAATACCCGTCTCGCAAACATAAACTAGCGGAATGGCTCGGAATATTTGCCTTTTGTTGGCCAAAATTACGTAATACCCAGTGTTATGATTTCATTGCAACCAACAACGGCATGGCTACGGGCCACATGCCTACATAATAACGTTTCTGTTTAACGATTACTTAAATTGATAAAGTTAGTTGAAGTAACGTTTTTTTTTAGTTTCCACAATAGTTTAATATGAGCGATTGTGTAAAGTAACCAATATGAAGTAGAGTGCAGTCATGGTTTTTAAATCCGGGTAGAGTTAACGCGGTTTTAATATTTAAATTTAATGTTGTGTGGATACCGTTAATGGTGTACGAGAAAGATTGAATTCTCACTTTTATTTTCGTTGTGGGAAATATTAGACAATGCTCGCGTTTCGGTGATGTCCGTAGTGTTGGCCAATCTTGGGGAACATTTCTAATTAAAAGATGGCACAATGCCTTAATGAGTTTACTTAGGAATCAAGATAGCGCTGGTTATGCGAGGTAACAAAATTGCTAACTGCACTTAAGTACTAGTATTTACAACGTACAATTGATAATTATTAGTTTCTGACACCGGACCTATCATTTTTCAAACTCAATTTATAAAAGTACCGTAAGTAAAGTGGTGGTTACTTTACTATTTTCATTTGTGGTAGTTAGTTTCTTTGTTGTTCTCAATTTATTTTGATCAGTGTGTTGTTCTGTGTTGATCAGTGACTACACAGAAGAATTCTTTTCTTTTTCTTTTCTTTATTTTGGAGTTAATAACAAATTTACATAGAAAATTTGCGACCGATGATACCTGCATAAGTAATAAAACTGTGTCACAGGTATCAACGCCCTCTCCCGAGATACACACAAAATCAAAAAGTAACAGAATTAAAAACAAAAATAAAAACAAAAACATTAAAAACAATCTGCTTTTAACATGAAAAAAGAATAACAGTAACAACATTTAACTTTGGTAATGTTCATTGATATTCAGTTAAATCAATTTGTCTTAGTTCTGATAGTTAGCGAATTAGTTAGCTTGCATCTATTTTGGTAACTAGATAATATAATTCAGAGACTAATCCGACATGGCTTAGTAGAATTAATTATAACAAAATTGTTACACGTCAAGTGTCGGCAATTAACTGCATTAAGAAACAACGACCTTGTCATACTAATTGGACAACACACTCAATGCTCACCGACACAATGAATATAAACAATAATATTCATAATAATTAAACTATCCTAATTATATTTGCACTTGACATAAATTAGAAAATCAAGTGGGAAACTTCATACAATAAGCACTCAAACGTGTGGACAAAATACAATTATTTTTCCTAATATAAGTAGCCTTGTACCACAACAATTGTGTTACAGAAATATTAGCCTTTGCATAATCTGTGAGGCTATATTTCACAAATTAATTAATGAAATAAGTTGAAACAATAATGGCGGGCTACACATGTGGTATTGTATGGAGCTATTTGTGGTCACAAGTGAATAATTAATTTTTATGACTCTATAGTAAGGCTGTACACATTACATGGACCGTTGGACTACTGTTATTAATTTCAGATATTTTTCGGTATTAATGTACTTTAACAAACTACAGGTAAATATATGATTGGGTTTTAAGGGGTTTAAATATAATGTACCTGTGTCGTTACTGCTATAGTACAAGCTATATGAATTTAGGGAAGTATTAATGCTAGTCATAGTATAGAATAAATAGCTAGATTCTCACACTATGACAATTCAAAAAACCTACTAGATTGAATGGCGTTACCTAGCCGCTTCCAGAAGTGTGTTAATTTAAATAATCACAAATTTTAACATAAAAAAACGACTTTAAGAACTGGTCCAATTTGAAATTGAAATTAGACCACACCGGAAGCACCAGCTTTCAAATAAAAAAAGAATCATCAAAATCGGTTAACCCAGTCGAAAGTTATGAGGTAACAAAAATAAAAAAATACAGTCGAATCGATAACCACTTCTTTTTTTGAAGTCGGTTAAAATTGCCGTTCTGCATTTCTTTTAATGTATTCAGGTGAATTTCGCCTGTGTAGAATTTTCAAATAAGAATACAAAACTTTCATGTAAAGTGGTGTATTAATACTTAGAACATTATTGGAGCTTTTTCCATTTATTTTAAAAATGTTCTACTCATTATTAGTTTAGATTTTTAAATTTATACTGTACATAGATTATTCAAGAATATAAAAAAAAAACCTACTAGTATCGGCAGTCTTTGTTAGTGACAATAACTACACGAATAATAAATTGAGAAGGTACAAAAAATGTGGAAATGAAAGCGTATGCGCACCTGTTTATCAAAAAGAGTAAAGCAGCGTATACAAAACGAATTCGAATCACTAAAGTATAACAAATAATAATCAATTAGAATTTCTGAACAATAAAAGAAAAACTTTTAGTTAAAATTACATATATTCTAAAATCGATATAAAATACGTTAAATTTAACTGTTATGGATAATATACATATATAGATGAATAATTTAACCCTAAAACCTGAATACCATTTTGGAATACCAATAATGTCTATTTTTGTTTAACCGTTGGTGATTCCCAAACTATAAAAAAAATATTACAAAGTATAAATTGATTAGGTTGGTATGGCTATACCCTATTGGCAATAAAGCTGCGCAGGAGTCGTATACCTAAACAGCTTTATACATTACGAGCGATACGCGTCGTATATAAGTACGGGGTCGACAGAAATATAAGCAGTCACTGGTGTTAATTTTATATGATTTTATTTTCATATGCTTAGCTGAATAAACATATAAAATAATATTTTATTCTTATTATATTATTGTATCAATATATTTTATTCTATGAATGCTATTATTGTCTAATATAGACTTGAGAAATAATATCATGACTATATTCGATTTTGAACGAAAATTATGACCAATATAATTTTATGGCAATAATGTTTTAAGTGTTTCAAATACGTGTTTATTACATAGATTTACATCATTAATGTATACTGGTAGCTTATAGTGGACTGTTTTAATACTAAAACAGGTTTATTTTAAAACGCTTAGACCTCTTAAGTTTATTTTTAAATATATGAACTTATTTAGAAAAAAAAATAAAAGGTTTTAAAAATAGAAGTGTTTGTAGACTCGCCAATGTGTATCCTCAGGCCAGATGGCAGGACGACTCGCGCAAGAGAGCCGACAGTGACTGGATGCGAACAGCAATAGACCGGGTTCTGTTGTATACCTTGGGAGAAGCCTATATCCTGCAGGGGACAGCAACAGGTCGATGATGATGCCATATTGTATCCATACGCATCCATGTGTTTTGTAGATTCAATACTAATAAAATGACTAGCTCAACCCCGCGATGTTAGCCGCGATTATTGTCGTACCGCGATAAAACTAGTTTAAAAAACAGTAGCCTAAGTTACTCCTTAGATCATCAGCTATCTGTGAGTAAAAGTCCCGTCTAAATCGGCCCGTTCCAGAGATTACCCGGAACAAACAGACAGACATACATTTTCAAAAATGTTATTTTGGTACATGTATCGTGTATACATACCTATGCGTTTATTAAAAAACAGTTATTTTAATGTTACAAACAGACACTCCATTTTTATTAATGTGTATACATGTATACATTTCCTGATTCATTTTGTGCACCCTATTATTCTTAATCAAGACTTTCAGAGACATGATATGCCTATTGACATTCTCAAGTATACTTCATTCTTATTACATACTAATCACAACTACGTCCTTATTCTAGATCCTGCCTAACGGGCTAGTACTAGTACTTTAATGTTAACCGCCGCAGTAAAACCTGCGTTTGCGCACTATAAAGTGCTACGTGTTGCGCATAGAGCGCGATATATTGCGGACGGACCCGGGAGCCGACGTGTATAAGTGGACACAAATTGTAACTTTCGTTTTGTTTTGGATTATGTTTCATGGAATTATTTGCTTTTATTTTGTAAAATACGATAGGACAGCTCATTTTATTTCCCACGATTCGAGTAGAGGCACTGGGAATGTATAAAGCGAAAATATTTAAAAACTGATCCCCGGAAAAGACATTACCTATTCCAATTTTATATCTTCAGAGAATATTCGAAAATCGAAAATTCATTTTCATAATAATATGTGACGTCATCGGTATTGCTAAGTTAAATATTAAATTATTAGACGTTCATCATCATCATCAACAATCTTTCTGCCGGATTCAAATATAAAAAAAAGGACAAGACATTCAAATATAAAAAAAAAATAACAAGAAAACATCTCAGATAATTTACAAGCTTGAGAGTTTAGAATACAGAGCTTTAATTTTGTAAAAATAATTACATAAATCGACCAAACAATTTCTCCAACTGGATAGTATTTATATAGACAGTACGTAAGCTGTGAAGTATCGCAATTTCCGCTATACTGTAGGTTCTGTACTGTATTATAACATTATATGTTATACTTACGTTCCGTGACGGACACACTTTCTTTTTTATTGTTTCTTGGTTATATTTACTTTGTAGCGAACCTTCCTACTAATTTTGATCGTAGTTACGAACGTTCTAATCTTTGAAAGATATTGTTTTCCAACTAAAAAACAATTTTTACACTGTGTATTCTCTTTTTTTTTAAGTCGCTAGAAAAGTATTTGTTTGTAATTAAATTTTAGTACGCGGAGATTACAATTAAATTGATCTTCTATTTTCAAGTGTATTAATATTCACTGTGAGACTACGGGTAGACATAAAGAGATTTGTCTATCCAAAACTTGCTTCAAATAAATTCTTTTGTAATAAAACAATACTGGAGGTATCTATTTTTTCTTAATAAGTATTGTAGTATCTCGAAGAAGAATTTCGATCATCTCTTTGGTTATTTGATCTTTTTCGAGCATGGGTCTATTTGATATATAATTGTTAAGTTATGAATGTATGATGTATGTAAGCTTATAGTATATAAACTCATAGTTAATATGTAACTTAGGGTATGTTAAATTTGGTAAAAGGTGACTAAGATATAAGGCAGTAAGCGATACATGATATGCGACTATGACTAAAAACCATTCCGTAAAAAGTATTTTTTTATTAAATAAACACAGTGAATATATGCAACATGTCTTTTCAATTACCATCAACGTATTAACTTGTTTTATATCGACCCAATAAAACTGTCCACTCATTCCTTTGTCTTCAAATGTAGTTAAAAATAAATGAAATAAATATTATACACTTCAATTAATTTTTATTGCTCAACATCTCCACAATGAATACATAATAGGGTGACAATACATGTACTACATATTTAAATATTAAACAACAAAAGTCATAGAACTTTTCCTATTTGGCATTCACGGGTGGATGTGGTGCCAAATAAACTATTACAATAAGAATTCTGTAGCCTTAAATGTGGAGGCAGGAATTGGTCCCACACTGTCTGACTGATCTATTAATCGCTATGATGTCATAAATTACGAATAATTTATAGTGCGGGGAAGCTTTAATCGTTTCTCTATATTAGCTGTATTCGATATTCGAATTCACGGACCAGTTTAGTGCGAAGGCATTTTGCAATTTTCCCGCTTTTATTTAAGTTAAGAATGACTGTCATACATAAGTAATGCGACCGCGCATTTTTAATTGCTCAAACAAATAAATACTTTTTATAGGTACATTATCACATAATTGTTTATCTTCAAACATTATTACTATCTAGACTCAAAATATTAGGAAGCAGAAGTAGTGTTGTTCGTTATCCTCACTTATTTTATATAGATTACTTTCTATCTATATTCATTTTCGTGTATTAAGTTGAACAAACAAAAAATCATCCAATTTAGATGATGATAGAACACTTTGAAATGTTAGGAACGGTAGTGATCGTTGGTGCGTTGTCTCGGTGGCCGGACAACTCTCGGCGGTCATCGATCACTGTGAGCCGTCGTATAAATTATGGGCACAGGTGTGGTCCAAGTGTTTCAGAAAAGCGGAAAATAGGTAATAAACACTCGCTTACTATAATATACTATTCATCTATCTTTCTTCAAGTCTGCAGGACGAAACCGTTTTGTATTTTGTATTAGGAAATGGATTAAACCTGAAACGAGTATTTTGTTTTGACCACGCGACTTAGCGTTGAGACGATATTATTTCCATATATTTGTTAGTTTTCTTAGAATGCCATCTTGGCTGTGGGGCTTGGATATATGTAGCATAAAGTTTATAAATATGGTGAATAAAAATGAATTAATAGTAAATGCTTTGTTGCAAAGCGTTGTATGATTGATCATTTGTATAGATATCCAACTAATATTACAAACGCGAAAGTTTGTAAGTATAGATGGATGTTTGTTACTCTTTCACGCAAAAACTAATGAACTGATTTGGATGAAACTTTACAGTAATATAGCTTATACATCAGAATAACACATAAACTACTATTCGCCGATAACCGACAAATACGCAAGCGAAGCCGCGGGCAAAAACTAGTTTATAATAGTTAAATATTGCAGAACCACAATTTTATTTAAACATCAAGATATTCGTAGACATAAGAAATACTTATAATCTACGCTTGTTAAATTTAAAATGACACCGTGACATGTTACACTAATTCTAATGAGATAGGTATATTGAGTTACAAGTTTTGATTACGTCATCTAGTGTAACCTAAATTCGATAAGATATATGGCTAATTAGCATATTATCTTTTAAACAGAAGCTTAAGACATAACTACTTAATGGACATATTAGGTTTTATATAAGTATACCAAAGGTAGTAGAGCCACACTGATTTCAGCAAGAACGGGCCGGCTCGACCGGGGCGGTACTACCCTCGCATAGAAAGTCAACGTAAAATGACAGCGTATGTGCTGTCGTGTTTCGTTGGCGAGTGCGAGACCGGAGGCTCAAAGATGCAGAAGCATCACTAGGCCGCCATGGTGTGGGCCATCATGCTGCATTGTCTGCATTCGCAATGAGTATGGTGACCACCACTCTTGGATCCTGCTTGTGCTTTCCATCAGGCAGAGTAGAGTCATTTTGGCAGGACATACATAAAAAAATAAAAATAATATGTACCTACTGTTATTTTGGGGCCCATGACATAAACTTTCAGCGGGTTTATTAATATATATATATATATATTTATTAATTAAAGGATAATTGGTGACTTGTAGATTTTTCATGAAAAACCGAAGTTAAATGAACTTTGACATTGAGGTAGTGCACAATAATTTAAGTGAAGATCGCATTCATAAGTGAAATCATAAACTTATTCAAAAATTTACGAAAGTTACTAGTAGTACACGTTACAGTCATAAATTTATGACTTTATACGGAATTAATGACCATGGAATATTTAGTGGACATTATTTACCGTTTAATAGATTTCTGTGAGTGTTTAGATACATAATTTAATTTGTTTAAATGTAACAACATTGCGCAGTATGGTAATTAAAATATGATATATTTATGAAAATAATCTTACACAATGGCAAGGTAACGGCGTGGTTAGCTGATTAATGACAGAAATGCATTAACTTCGTACTTTATGTGTATAAAGCATTTTTTGGTTTCAAAATAGGAGGAAGTTCTTTGTTAGTTGGTATTTTTTATTTGTTGCCATCGAATTTCATAATTTATACACCGATATAGGAAATTATTTCTTCGACATTTGATCACATATTTTACACGTTGTGGTAGCAAACACAATATTAATATATCTTGTTAAAATGTAAGCTCAATCGAAGCAGAACTTTTTGAGTTATTGAAGAAAACACAAAAAACTTAACATTTATACATAGGCATAGATACGTACGTGTTGGTTCTTACTTAATATATATTATTCCAGCTCTGACGTTACGTGTGAACTGAAGAACTGATCGTTTAATAATGACGTGGTAAGAAAAACATTGTTGATATGTAAGTTGATGCAAAAAACCTGTGGGCTGCCGTCTGGTGCAGTGAGTGACACACGGGACTATAGCACAGCGGGTGGCTATCGTACTAACATTCTTATTTCTCGCATTTAGGTCTACCTGTCCGTATACAAGCGCAAGTGTTATAAAGATATAAGGCAGGTTCGATTCCAGTTGATAGACTTTGTAAAAATAGTATTTTTTTTAATGTTGGCTCATATATATGAGGTACAAATTGTATTCCATACATTATCAACTGAAGAGTTTCAGAAGACAAAAGTATTTTGAATAGACATAGATTACTTTCTGGTCTTAACTAAATCGATTGTGTCGTCTCTCACCAAAGACATATTTGCAGTATTTTACAAGTTTGTACATTTTTTAATATCAAAATGATACACGACTAAATATTGTGATTAAAAATAAGTATCTGGATTACCGAAAAATGAATCTTAACCAGATCGAGTTATCACCTGGATTACCTAATAATTGGAGTCTTTGTCGCGTTTTTGTTACCAAACTCCTCCAAAATGGCTGGACCGACTTTTATAAAATTTTGTGTGCATATCGGGTAGGTCTGAGAATCGACTAACATCTATTTTTCATACCCCTAAACGATAACGGTGTCACGACCATTTTTATTTTTTACGGCAAAACCACGTTTGTCGGGTTAGTAAGTATTATTTACATATATACAAGAATTGCTCATTTAAAAGTATTTGAAATAAAATAATATTAATTTAATGGTGAGAGTAAAGCTACATAAGGGTAGTGGGGTGCCCGCGCAACGATCGCTTCTCTTTTATTGCATTTCCATAAACACGAACCTTTTTTTCATCCCACGATCTGAGTACGAGGAAAAAATACACTTTTGTCAACGCCTTGATTGATATGGTAACCTTCCCTTGTTTTAGCAATAACCCAAAGTCTTTAGTTTGTTTTTTTACTACAACGCTTCGTACATTTTTATTTGCTACGTCGAACAGGTTTGACATATCACTAAATTTTGTAAGAAAAATTACTATTCTAAGGATTTTTATACTGGTGGCCGAAGCGTTATAAATTTTAATTTTTTTTTTCACCTGACTTAGTTCATTGTATGGGGATTTGTGGTTTTTGTGAACGTATTTTTATAGTTTTGTACCTGTCCTAGGCGCCAGTGGCCGTGACATTTATTGTCAGGATATTGGGACACAATTAATGTTGATATTAATAACGAGGAAACACACATTGTGGGAGGCCATAAATTGCTATGATTGAGTGCAAAGGATAACATGATTATTTCTTGTCAAAATAAACTTCTGTGTTTTTGTCGTTAGAAATAATTAATTTTGCGTCGCGGAGAGTTTCTTTTTCGGTAATGTTATTAAAAAAAATTTAAGTTGCTGTAGGTATGACGTGTTAATATTATATTTTGTTAACACCAAAAATACCTACTTAGGCATTCGCCTGTAGCCGATTTATGTATATTCGTGGAAAACGAAATATTAAAGTACTCGCACGTGGTTCTACAGACTTAGTTTGATATACTTATATCACATGATTATTTCACGCAATATTTCACGCTTCTTAATATTTAAAAGGTAGATAAATATTGTACCTACAGTAAGTAACGGTACAAGTTCGTTTGTGGTAGTTTTTGATAATTTATGGTAGCATATGATTAGGCCAGCACAACACATACCTTGTGCCAATTTATTTTCTTTTGCTGTATCTATTAGCTGTTTGTTGTAACTAAACTAAAAAATAAATTGTAAATAAATATTGCATCTCACTAAAGACATTTTAAAAGAATACAAAACAAATTTGATTAAAAATTATCAATATCACTCTATTTATCCCAAAGTACTCATATGTATAAATAAAATAAAATGAAAAATATTTGGCAGTTTGTGAATTTTTTTAATAAAACCTAAATCTTAACTATTTAGTGGCGGAATGTATCCCTTTTTATATTTCTCTTTCGTGGTTACCTATATTTTATATCAAAGTACAACATTCGAAGACAATATCTTAGGTATTTCTGATATCCATATAATCAACTTGTAGCTATTAGTTATTCCATGTTAGTACCGATTTATAAAATAAAGGTTTGTGTAATCGAATCAGGTGGTCGGGTAAAAGGCGATCGATTGTAAATGAGAGCGCGCGCCCGATTTCACGCCGCAAACCGGGGAGAATCGATTATTCACCTGCTTCGTGCCTCAATTCTTTGGGAGCAACACAATAACACAACTTTAATCCTGTAAAATTAGCACAATAGATATTGTATTTATATTCATACAAAAAATTTAAGTAACGAATAATTAATTACAGTTTTTTTAAAGTCGAACTTTAATTCTTAAATCAAATATTAGTATAACATTTAAATGTACTTACTAAAAAAGTCAACTAAAGTAGTCATTACTGTTGAAAGTAATCTATACTTCTATACTAATATTCTAAACGTGAAAGTTTGTAAGTATGGATGGATGTTTGTTACTCTTTCACGCAAAAACTACTGAACGGATTTGGATGAATCTTTACAGTAATGTAGCTTATACATCAGAATAACACATAGGCTACTATTTGCCGCGATAACCGTCATATACGCGGGCGGAGCCGCGGGCAACAACTAGTCACTAATATATAAAGGCGAAAGATTGTGAGTGTGGATATTTGTTACTTCATACACGACATACACGCGGGCAAAAAGTAGTAGGTTATATGCGGTGGTAGTGTGATGAGCTGGTCAAATGAGAAGGGAGGATGATTTCATATAAGGTTTCATATCCCTGAAATAAAAAACTTCCCTAGTAATAAGTGGTAAAAGACCTTAAAGATATTTCGTCCCTAGTTTTAGATAAAGACTTAAAACATTTCACATGTGAAGTACAATATTGTTATGTTATTAATGTTATATGGCATAATAACTTTATAAAATCTGTATTGCGTTTAAAAATGAATGATTCTCTTGTTAAACTAATCGTATCTTGCGGCTTCGTACCTTTATTTATCGGTAGCTGTTGCGCGGACACCAAACGACGCCAATGATTTAGAGCCTCAAATTGCACGGCGCAAGAACCGGAGCAATCATCTCGACGGCATCATGTACAATAAACACTTCTATTCTTTTCATTATATTGAACAACTTCGGATATAAACAATTGGTTATTTTGGGAATCAATACTATTTGGGTTAAAAATGTACAGAAATTGTAGGTTATTTGAAATAGGGAACGAGCATTCTTAATAATGCTTCATACTAAACTTACTAAAGTAGAGAGTAAAGAGACCAATTGTTAATTTTTTTTGTTGTTACAAAATCTACAGTATTAGGTTACAAAAGACGATGTTTTCCTTTATTGATTATACCTAGGCCCAGTAGAATGATAATGATGAAAGATGAATGAAATAATTTAAATTGATTGTTATTAACACGCAACAGATCTTACAATACTTTAGAAGAGCGGATCCTTGATATAATTATAACAAAAATAAAATCTACTCGTATAATGAATACAATTCGCAGAAAATATAAGAAATATTTAAAAAAACATGCAACCGAGCAAAGACCTAATACATTAGTAATTAATCGCCGAATAAAACCAGACGAGTCAAAAATTCGTCACTAAGTTTTTGTAGTAGCACAGCAATTAAATGCATTAAGCAACCGTTTGAATGGCATTATGGACAAGCAAACAACCGTATTACGTTTTAATCTGGCCTAAGCCTCTACCAGACTGACAGACGGCTAAAGTGCCTGCTACCGAACGTGCGGCAAGAAAACAAAACTAAAAGTCGATCTAATAAATAATGCGATGGGGCCGTATTGACTTCCTCTACTGTATTAACATAGCAGGAAGCGTAGTCTGTCATTAACCCGTCAGCGCTGGTCAGCGCCAACTGTTCCAAAAAGCATTACTCGAATCACAGTTTACACTCACCGTCAATGTAATTAGAATCCGAATGCTTTATAAATACAAATAAATAAAAGTAGCGGTTGCGCGGTGCGAGGTGGCAACCCGCAATTTACTCTGCGTTCAGCGAGTGCGCGCCTTGCTCAAATTGTCGGGTACGTCCGCGGTGTCTCCTTGACTAATGATCTGACTCCCGACCAAAGCCAATCCCATATTATAAGCATATTTTATAAGTTACATTTTCAATTATTGATATCTGCTACCTATGCCTCAGGACATTTTGATATCAGACGTTTTGATATTATTTAGACTGTGCCCATAACAACGTCAATATTTTTTTTACTACATTATCGTCCTTCTTACTAACTTCTTCAGCTAAGGAGTTTACCTTTTAATTGTGCCCTCTATTCATGGACTAAAGTTGTTTTTCTTTTTCGTTCCAAGCTGTTAACTTTATGTGAAATTAGTAAAAAAAATATGCTGCATACCACTAAAGGCCAAGCGTTGGGGTGTTCTATCTCCAATCGTATATTCAATTTAATTGTATTCACGAAACGTTATTACCGAGTAAAGGCGAGTGTTTTGTCAACGTTGTAATATCGTCCCACGCGGGCCGTGTACAAGCCACCAGGACCTACTTGGTTCCCGGTCACTTCCGTGTCTCGGTACTCGCTACTGCTTCGCTAAATGGAACAAACAAGACGACCGCCGCCCGGTCAAATTAGAATCTGATAGTTTACTCCCGCTTCTATTGGTGACAGTTATATTTGAATAGATGCAGGATAAAACCGGTATGGCTTTCAACATTAATATAAATACCAAAGCTAAGGTCAATAACTCAGTATGTAATAAGGTTTTATTGCCTTAAGAGCCGTTTAACCTTTTATTTTGAGATTATTGTTAGTGTTTAGAGTTACAGTTTTATATGGGAATTGAACTCAAGTTTTAATGCATGTTTTCATTGTGCTCTCTTTGATGTAGTGTACATCAACGAACACGGTCAAAAGAGGGTCAAGTTTTTTCCGCAAAGCTTATAAAGGTGTAAATGTATTATGAACTAGACGCATTTGTCTTGTTATCATCACTGAAGGTATATCATCGAAAAGCAAATTTTAACTGTCAAAATGATGATTAAATGTTTTTATTTAGAATTGATTTATTTGGTGTTAGGTCTGATCTAACAATAAATGATTAGATGTTAGTCGACGATAATAAGGCTCTAATATGTATTTATGCAAAACAGCGTGGCTTGTTTTTATTAAGTTTTATTAAGTAAGAATTCTTTACGAATCTTCTGAAGATGATTCATGGTAGAGCTAGGTAGGCATAAATCTTATATTTGTTTATAATTTAACTAACCAGGCAAACTGGATGTGTAAATCAAGAAATGGCAACTATTAATGCGATTGTGTGCCTTTTATTTTATGTTTCTTGTTGTAAAGCAATCGTACACAAGCTTCTACCCGTCCGTTAAATAAAGGTCGTTGCATACAATACATTTGTATGTATCGCGCGATCGTGCAGGATCGCGTAATTGACGCAATCCGATATTATCCGCGATGTAAGATCACGCATCGCGATGCGATAGCCTTATCGACTTTGACAGTATTTACCCACGTGAATTCTTTAATGAGAGTGGTTTAGCATAATTATCTTCTAGTCTGTTTTGTGCTACCTATATAATTTGGATAGCAAATTTAAATGTAGAAAATAACGACCATTCAGTGTAGAATAAAAATACTCAAAAGAAGCCTGGCTTTTGTTCTTACAAAGTTTGAAAATAATTTGTTGTTATCAAAACAGGCAGTTTTCCGGTTGCAGAGCTCATACTTGTAATGTATTGTATATTTTGCGAAGAAGACGAACGACTGCTATGTATAGAGTAATCATTGTCCGAACGTGTTAAAGACCGGTCGGACGGCGTTGTAACGAGCGTTTCGTATACAATAGACCTTTTAGCGTCATGTGGCCGCACGTCAATCGTGCAAGACGCGGCGTGTCGCTTGTGAGAGCTCGCCTTTATTGTCTTAACGTGATGCTGTATCTGGGCCAACTACAGTTACCCCTTTAATCAGTCTCATGACTCTCATGGAATAGTAACATTGATCCTATAACCGTCGTTATTATTTCTAAAAGATAAAACATTTTTGTTTTTTTTTATTCTTGGATTATTATCTACTATTTTTTTAACACATTTGCTTTCTGAAGATTTTGATTTATTTACTTCATGTTAACAGTCGTATAGTTTCAAGTTAAATAATAGCAATAAAACTAATAGCTCTACAATAGTTCACACGATAAAAAATTATAAATATATCCGTATTAGGTACGAGACGCAGTTACAACAACTATGATAACAACAAAAAACAAGTCAAGTCGGTCCGATTCGTATGAAAATAAAACACATCCAGGGGACTGACGTGCGTCCGGCGTCACTTAGCAGCGCTGGAATGATGTGACAGCCCTTGCCGAACCGAATACCTTTTTTATATATAAAATTAAAAATAAAACAAAAACTATAAACTTTCTGATTCTGTTCCATTGTGTTCACGTTTTGGAAAAATTTAAATGACCGAACGCTGGCCGCTTTTTTGAGAATCGGAATCTCGAATTCGGCGTTTAAATACATACGGACTCGCGGTTTAGCGCCATGTTTTTTCCATTTTCTGCACATTTTGGCGCGGCGAATGTGTAGCGATGCGGTAGATTTTGCACGATTAAACGCGGGAGGTCGATGGAATAAGTTGTTAATGTTAACGATTTAAATCGTTGTTGGTAAACACCTTCAGCTAATGTCAATAATTGGATCCATTGCCGGTCACAATCGAATTATTAAATCATTTGGCACTTACCGTAGGTAGGTAGGGTGTATTGACCGTGCTAAACAGTATTAAATAAATACAGCAACAAATAAAAAGTTTTATAATGAGATGGGTTTAATGGATGATCGTATTTTTTGTGTTGTGTCGGCATTTGAGAAGCGTATGGAGCATCGATCGCAGATATTTAGAGTGGCAATATGAATGTATTTATTCAGGGCTGAGGGCGGCCTCCTCCTAACAATGCTACGCTTGTCGCGGCCGCCATGCCGCTATCTTAGGGTTGACTCTACCACTTTCACAATAAGCTAACTTTTTCTTTCTACAATATGACATCTGACTTTAAAGCCTATTAGAAACATTTATCACAGGCCCTCATTTTGAAAATGTTATATTTTCTTTAATAGCGCATGCGCATGCGTTTTGTAGTAAAATCATCTACATATTATAAATCAAAATTTTGTTTCTAATTTAATAGAAATTGATAACTATATCTTGATAAATTATTTAGGTATTCCTTTTAAGCTGCACGTAGTACAATTTCGCAATCTGGCAACCCTATCTTAGACGTCAGTGAATCAAGGGCTGTCGCAGCGTGGTGGTCCGCACGTCACAACCCGCGCGTGCGCTGCCCTGTTCGCATATATTTCAACCCTGCCCATTTACATACACTCCACATATTCAGAAACAATTGTTTTAATAGCAATATCATTAGCCTAAAGTATCTGCTTAAACCTGGTGTGAAATATTGCCTTTGTGAAAAATAGAAGTGGTTTTTCAGTACAGTAGACAAGCAGCATAATCTAGCCAAGTAATGGATTGCTATTCGTAAATACTGAGTATCACCTCTCTTATTCATTTTGTAAGTCTCGTAAGAGTCGACTTAGGAACCGAACTACGCAAGACAAAAGCACTGCAAAAGGAAGGAAAACTTAACCCGTCTGGTTAGCCAAAACCTCCATTCTAACGAAATGCCTATGCCCAGTAAGTTGAATACTAAAGGCTGTTGATTAATGGGTTAGTATACGTTTAATGGGAACATTATGAAGTCCACGTGGGTACGAACATATCTCCCACCGCGAGCCCGCTCCACTTTTGCTCATTTTGCACCAGTTTCCATTGTGTTTACCGCTTTTACCATTGTTCAGAGCCCATATAAATTGGACCGCGACGTTCTACACCCATGACAGGTATATTTGAGTCGTCGATTTCATCCGATAATTAATCCGTATTGTTAAACAGAAACGAACAAGGGTGGCCTTGTTTACCAATTGAACATCCTGACTCTCTTTGTCCTGTTAGCTACGTTTTTAATTTGTCGAGCGTTTTTGTATTTTATTCGAATTCGTAATAAATACTGAGGATGTTATGGAATGTGTACTATATTAAATTATTGTTACATACACATATACATTAATAAGTGCGCTGTTATTCACAAAGAATTTAAGCGAATGATTAAAATTACTTGCTTAAAGCATCAAGCAATATATTCATATCTAGAAATATTTGAAATAAAATCAATGAAATCTAATTGGATATAGTTCATGTTCATATATTAGGGACTAGCAATTGCCATCGGTTTCGCCTGCGTGATATTTTTTTACATTTTGTAATTATTATCATGTGTAATACATTTTTCACACAAATTAATAAATTAAATGAAGAGTCCATTCTACAATGTTTTGTTTTGTAATTTGTGATAGAACTAAACTAAAGAAAACGTGCTCTTAAAAAAAAACAATTAAAGCTATCTTATAGAAGCGTCATTTCACGGTCACTTAGGGCTCGCGAAGGTGAATTTCATTTAAAAAAAATTATAGCATGCACTCGCTGTCCTTATACAAAACCTGTTTTAATTGTTTAATGCAAGTCAATTTCCTAATTAATTTAACAGTTTTATTAATATCTTGAGTAGTTAATATGGCATTTTAATTTATTGTTCTATTTGTCTTTACATTGTTGCCGTAATAAATATCAAAAGTTTTTAAATATCTTATAGCACTAGAGATCGTAAAACAAGTGTTATAATTGCAATATTGGAGAACTCGAATGACTGTTGTCGTCGTTATATTGTGAAGAACGTTACAGGGAGACAAAATATTTTTTTTCCGATAGGTACTTAATTTATAAGCTTTAACTGTAAACGACACGGCGAACATTGATCTTGAAATTCTCATGTAATGGCGCTGCAAATGTTTAAAAAGAAGTGAGCTTACTTCTCGATGATAAAGTGTTGAAATTGTGTTTAGTGTCGATATTTTTTTAACGTAATATCTACATAAAATCCATCTGGCACGATCAGGAATATGTGGTCATGATTAGGAAGGCTGGAAGCCTGAATTGACATGTTAAGAATTTCTAGTAAGGCAACTGTCATCGTCGCGTTTTAGAATCTATGCTGCTTTTATTTGATTTGTTTTTTTTTTTAACTATCGTCTATCTTTACTGAAATTCTGTACTTGTAACTATTATAATACAAACTAATGTCCGTCTTCTGCTTGCGTCGTATAATCTCAGAACAACCAAAAACAACCTACGTAATTTGTAATAATAGAGTTTTAAATACTGTGCACTTTTACCACAATATAATATATCATTTGAAGCAGCTGTTAAAACAAATACGTTAGACGTACTTTTGTTTCGATCGTCACTGTTATTCAACTTTATTGGTCGTAAGCCGCGCTAAATGGGAGCGATAAACCAAAATGCCATCCACCTTGAGCGACCTACGGGGCACCCACCTGCCCTTGTATATTTTTTACAATAGACTATAATATTAAATCAGCTGTTTTTACTTGAACTTTGAAAAACCATAATCTAATTTAAGCTTTTCTTTTTCTAAGAAATTCCCATTTACAAACAATAATGTTGTACAAAGTCATGTTTGGGTTTCTCTTATGCACACACGTAAGTTAAACAACGATAAAATAATGGCTAATGCTTCTGACTTGTAATCAAAATCACGAAAAACTAATAAAAAAAGGTGAAAGGGTTAACAAGGTTAAAATAGCTATTCAATTAATTTATTTTTACACGCCTTTTATTAGTTTCACTTGTATGTTTGTTTGCTGTAACCGACTTCTTTGGACTTGATTTAGACCCTCCTATGGTCAGATTTTATCTAAACTTAATAGACTTATCGAGGACTGATGACAATACAATAATTTGAAAAAAAAAGAAAGTAGTTTTAAAAAGTATTAAGAAAGTATTTTTAATTTTAAGAGTCATGAAGCTTAAAACTAAAACTATACCGTATGAATGGAGTAACATAGTAGGCAAAATCTCCTTTATAAATAAATTCTCAGGAATTGTTATAAGGTTTTTATTTTAAGAAGGTAAAATTATTGGACAAAAAGTGTTTTTGTGTAGGTAAGGTACCAATCGGGTAACTTTATGCTACATTATAAACCGTTTCAATTTTTTTTTTTAATTTTCGATTTCTCAGTGGCGAAAGTTATTTACGTGCTACAAAATTACAGAAAATATGTAATGAGTCTAATTTCAACATCTTTCTTTATTAGTTCAGCTAACACCCAACTCTGTTTTACAGCAGTTATGAAGTGCGATCGTACTAGTTATTATAATTACGTATGTACTCGTTAGTTTTGATGTTTGTAATATTCTAAATCAGTGTAACACTACACAGTGGTTTACACAAGCGATATTCTATTACTCGTTTTAATTTATCAATGATTTGTAATAACCTCGGAAAAGGTTAAAATCCGATTTAAACCAGAGTTAATTCTGTTTTTGTTTATATCACCATAACATTATTAACATAAACCATAAAATTTTACATTCCAACCAAATTTGTATGTAAATATTTCCTTTTAACTGATACTTATTTTTTATTAGATTGCTCTTCTTATTCTAAGAATCAAACTCAATAAATTTAATTAATATCATACAATAGAATTTAATAGATTTGTTTACGCGGATCTAGCGATTAACTATTACGTTGTTAACTTTACCATGGATCGATTTTGACATTTGTAATATTAGTGTGTTAATGTATCAGGAAGTCTAAGTCGCTGTTCAGTGCGACGCGGACAATCAGCTGAACGCGGAAAGCGCTCTATAGGTTTCATATATTGTACCATCCGTCGCAGAAGGTCCGCGTCCGCATGCCTATGTCTATGTATATCTATATGTGTATGAATGTGTGGAAGAGTTCTACATGTAGTACTAAACCTCTTCCAAGAAAACTTTTTGTGAGTTACAACGTATGATAATTGTAACATGTATAAAAATGTAACAAATAATTAATTGAACATTAAGTAACACAAACTCTATTGACTTACTGGCTGACTTCTGTGACAGAAGGGAAATATTTTAATATTTGTAGGTTTTGACATTATAGCGCTGATAAGAATAGATTTGAATTTTAACAGTTACCGATACTTAATACCTATAGCAATACAAATAAAACCGACCATGTGAAAATGTACATGCTACTTAAAAATATAAACAATTGTTTTTTTTGTCATATACTTTGAAGTATATATAGTGTTGTATAGTAGGTCAGAGCTGCTTTGGGAGATGTCCAGCAGTGGACTATTAAAAGCTGTTGACCATTCCATTCATTGATATCCAGTGTCACTCCCTCAAATTAGACTAATCAAACGATACCTCAAACATCAAAATCTATCAAGTTGTTTGGCTATAGAGTGTACTAAATAAATCTACATACCTATAAATTTATAAATATACATATGTAAATGTATAGGTATATAGATTTCTATTCATAAAAAACACCAGTAGCGAACACATGACGGGCGCGGTTACTAGCACAAAAAATAATGCTATGAAACATTTATTCCAAGTTCGTTACTTTATAACTAAGATATAAGCAGTAATAATTATACTAGCCATAGACATTTATATGCTTAGATGTTCTCGGTGCAAATCCTGTTCATTAATCATATTTATTACACAATAGAACACAGCAAGCTTTAAAACATTTACATAAACTATGGTTTAGTAATCAATAAATTCAATATCAATGGGGCTAATTCTGTTGTTTTAAAACTTTCTGAACCAAACTTAAATTCACAAAAAAATAGTCTTAATATGTCACACTAAAAATATACATTTCTAAACACATACATGCACACTGGAAGCAGTTTAGAGCACAAAAGAGAAAAGAACTCAATTATGTGTTAAGCACGGCTTTTTAATCTTTGAAATTACCTTCCCCTTGCATCTTTGATATTTACATACGTGTTGAGTGCGTACAATTAAAAATAAATACAATGCAATAGAAGAAAATTTTAGAGAGATTCAGTAAAGCAACAACAGAATTAGCCTCAATGTGTTTATTACACTTTATTTTACCTCTTGGTGACAATAAAATAGTGTCTATTATTTACAATAAGCTACAATTTATTTGAACACATTTAAACTGTGAAATAGTATATATAAGTTAAGTTTATTGGTTTGTGGCGAATGGTTGTCGTTGTTGTGTTGTGTGAAGTCGAATGTTGTGAATCGAATATACTTTAAAAAATACTGCTACTAAGAAAATAAAACAGTAGGATCAGGTCATTTAACAAGTTAGGGATGTCAAAAAACTCTATCTATACAAATGATTAAAATGGAGTATCTGTTTGTAATGTAAAAATAACTGATTTTTAATAAATGCATATGAATGTATACAACTTATATGTACCGATTTTTTTTTTATTTAGTCTGTCTTTTGTTCCGGGTAATCACGAGAACGGCTGTACCGATTTTCACTGGCAGATAGCTGATGATCTAAGGAGTAACATAGGCTATCTTCTTTTAGATTAGCTTTGTCAGGCGGCGTTTCCCGCGGTACGACATATCCGCGGGTAACACCGCGAGGTTCAGCTAGTTCGTTATAAAAATAATATACAAAAATATTTTACTGTAGGTATATTAAATTTTGAGGGAGGCATATGTCCAGGAGTGGACGTCTTTGGCTGTGATGATGATTTTAGAGTATATTTTAGGGTAGGTATAATACAAACAACTCTAGGTTAAAAAAAAAGCAATTTTACAAAATTGAAAAGACTAAATACCTAAAACCAGGCCTTATACTTAATCTTAACATTTAAGCAGTAAAATTAAAATAAAGAACCTAACACCTCAATTCCATTTTCAAACAATAAAAAAGTAATACATACCTTTCTGGTCACTCATTACGCAGCGGCTGCACAAGGGGATATTAAAAAAGTACTCGTCAACATTATGTCAGTATGAGATGCTGTCAAGAGCGAGTGGGCTGCCAACTACCGACCGACAGCTCAGCTCACGTGGAAACCCCTGACCCGAAGGTTAACGTACCGGAGAATGATTAGGTTGTTGTTGATACAGTATTAAATTAGTTATAGTGCCAAAAAAACTTGAAGAGAAATACTACAGATATCTTTTAAGAAGAGAAGAAACCTTGATTATGAGTTATTCTTAGTTAAATAAAGTGTAAGCTTTAGAAAATAAAAACTTGGCAAAAACATTTTCACAGTTCGTCATTTTTGCGTTTTTTTGTGCTTAAGTAGTTGCGGTTTTTTTAGTAGACATATTAAATGCCAACGCCTTCGGGTAAAAAAGTAATAGGACCTCTTACAAAATATAGACTATAAGATCATCACTTAAGCCATAACATTTGCATTGCTACAGAATAGTATTTTTGCAAAGATGTTTACAATATATTTTCCTATAAGTAGACAAGGAAATTATGTTTGTAGAAAATTGCATAAATTTTATGTTTTATAATGTAACTATTTGGTCTGTTTAATTATTAATTTTCTTGATAAAACTTATATGTGACAGTTCTTATAGATTTTGGTATTAAATGTAAGATGTTTCTTTAAATGAAATAGCTAAAGTTTGACACGACCGTAACAGTGTGGGACCGCGTTTAATGCTTGTCTACTTTGATCGTCTCACATGTTATACGTGACGGAGTCTATGTTCACATTCCAACTGTGAGAACCGATTATAAAGAGTCAAAAGGCCTCCCGTGCATTGAAAGCCTTACACCGTGAAACACTGAGAAATCTTTTGTACCAGGTGAAACCACCGCACATAAAATCTTGAAACAAATTTGCAAGAACGATCGTTCCACATAATGATCTCGTCTCAACCGTGATCGAATGTTATCATTTCTCGTTAAAAATGATCCAATTAAACGGTCCTGCATAGCATCAATAAGTTACCGAAAGCAAGTTTAAAATCTCCTGCACACCCATTGTAATAACGTATGAGCCCTCAATATTAAATTTTAACAAGGTATTAATTAAAAAAACTAAAGCGAAATATCTTTAAATTTTCTCAGGACGCGCTCAGCCCCCTCGTGTTATTTTATTTTTAATTCATTTTATTCGGTGCTGGCCGAGCGGTTTGGTACGCCCACCGGTGATTTAAAATTTTGATTTATCGACGCGGGCGCAGCGCGGGAGAGCGCCTAGCGCTCATGTGCCCGCCTGCCGTAATTATAAATATGACGCGGTGCTAAACTGTGCGAACTGACCCGCCGACCCGGCAGAATCTCGTTCGCACTCCTGCGCAATGCGTCGAGCTCGTCGTGCGTAGATACATCTGGCACGTTTTATCAGAACAACTCTTAATTTGAAGTGTCAAATCAGATATACTGTATAATTCTAAGAATATCTTAAAATCCTTTAAGAACTCGTGGTCACTTATAGAATAATGTTAATGACCATGATGTATTCAAGTTACTTTAAGCAATTGGATGTTAATGTAACACATTTTCAAATAGTGCGTACAATTTCTATACGAATGTCAAATCATTATGTGAAGGTAAAACTGTATATTAAGGGGATTGGCAAGAGGCAGCTGCCATCGTATTTACGACTTCCACGAGCGCAGCTTTACTATACAACCCGGGGCATACGCTCACTTGCACTGTTTTGTGCACCTGTTATAGTTGATTAATTGCTACAAGCAATCGACCTGTCATATAATTGTATCATTATCTACATCGAAACAGTATATTTTTATAAAAAACTCATCGGCATTAATGCAAAAAATGTTGTCCAAAAAAATAAATCTAATTTCTTTAGGAGATTAACTACTCCAATGTATGATGTTTTTTAACTATGAGACGCGAATACAAAAAGCTAGACGCTGTTAGCATCAATATTTCGTAAACTGTTTAAATGCTTGCAATACCTATTATAAATTGAACTTGTAAGCCTTTAACAATAGACCATTATAAACTGATTCTCTGTTTTAGTATAATGAAATAAGTCAAAATACTTTGTTTAGATATTCACCGTATTTCGTATGCAACAAGTATGAATTACATCATTTCAAATAAGTGTTTAGGTTAAGGTAATGCTCGAACAGTTTTAAGCTTACATTCGGGTAATGCATGCTGAACAGGCTTTTCAACAAGTAGCATAAAAAACACATAGTTCAAAGATGAGGTACAGCATGCGCTCGGTAGCTGACACAACGGTGCACGGTAATCTGTGTGTCTGACTTTTGTAAACGCCCGCAGTGTCCTTTGCCATTCAATGCAAATTCATACGTTACAAGAAGCGTTCCGAGGTAGAATTATCAGCGTTTAGTCGCCTCCGGGACATAATTCCCAGCGTACTTTGTAATTTCGTTTCACTGACGCCTTGTTTGTGTAATTTAGAAGTGGCTTAAATTTATTTTCAAGCATTACACCTGTCTTAGGTGTGAGGCATTGCCTTGGAACAACACAAAGTGCTCAACACTTCACGTCCATGAATTATAGATTATGCAAACGTCCGTGTCTATTTTTGTAGATTAATTCATTTATTATTTTTAATGAACGGAGGTTAGAAATAAAAAAAACTTTTGGAAGAGACGTTGAACTTATGCACCCCAATATAAAAAAAATAATTATCAAGAGTAAAAACCTAAGCACCAGAAAATAACTTAATTTTATTAAGTATATTTTTTTGAAAAATCTTAATTTTGAAACCAAGTAATTGTTTAAAATGATACTGTTCAGGTAATTTAAATTAATTAATTTGGCGAGTTAAATGTGCCATGGTGATTCGTCTTAATAGGTGATTGCGAGCGAATCCTACTCACGAATCACAGTGTTGTATAACCTTGCCTCTGGGCTTTGAATAATGCAAAGTTATAATACTTAGAAATGATTTTAAGAATGATAGAAATGATTATTGTATTTAAAACTGTTCTTGAGAGGTCATCATAAATACCAAGTTGTGCCAGATATATTAAGATTTTAATATGAAAAGTAGTAATTTAAACGAAACAAATATTTAATCTATACTAATATTATAAAGAAGTTTTTGAGCTTGTAGGGAATAATTTCTGAATCTATTGAACATATTTAGAAAACTCTTTAACCAGTAGAAACTCACATTATTAGTGAGTGTTAAAAGTTATATATTTATCGAAAAAAATGAAAAATACGCCCACCGCAGTGGGCATTAGTCAGCTAGTGAATAAATAAATTTATTATTTAAAGAATTGTAAGCCTGTTACAGTGAGGGTCAAAAATGTCTGATCATGACATTATGAGAGGTGGTTGGAGGTATAGACTACAGGAACGCACCGAATTTGTGCGAATGCGTTAAAGCAACTATTCTAGTAATTTGAATGTCTCATACTGTGAACTTTAAAAAGTTAGTTTAAACACAGGTAGCTATTAAACTTTTGCTGTATTGTGAGCAGTGAGCTCATACACACAACACAGATAAGTCAAAATCGCGACACAATGACAAATAACTATGCACACATATCACACATACCACATCTATGTATAATGATAAACTCTCACACATGCATAATTTAAATACTAGGACATATTAAATAAGTAAGATATATATGCAGTGCATTGTTCTAAGTGCGACTAATATATTTGATCTGTGATTAATATGTACATATTCTAATACTAGCTATATTATAATGTATCAAGATTAGGCCTTCACCTTCCAATGACATAGCTACATGATGTTAGTATACGTAAGTTAACGCCTTCAAAGGCTTTGAAGCGATCGATGTTGGGAGGGCCCGTTTATATTTATGGCATGGGCTCTAAATACTTAACTTATTTCGCCATAATAAATCAAGAGCGAATCATAGATATCTTTAGATAGTGCAATGCTTTTTGAATATGTTAGTACCTAGTGGTTGTGTGGGTTGCTTAAGTCAAACATTCGGGTACTAACATTCTGGTAGTAGTACTAAGCTCTGATTAGTTTAAAACTAAATGGTATTTCGTAAATATGGTAGAATAGTGTTTCTTCGTAAAACTTACCGCAAATTTTGTCAATCCGCTTTTAGCGATGTTTTTCTATCTACCGAGCTTTAGAAGCCACCAATGTTGCTTATACTAATGGTATATTTATACCTAAATGGTAGATCAAGAAATAAATGAAGTTAGTAATGTATGAATCAGTAATATTAAAATAAGACATATAAATTTCCAATTATGAATTAGAATTTATTTTATGTATCTGCATAGTAGGAGGATTCGTGTATTTGTCTTAATGAATCGTGTATTTGTATTAACAGTCATACAAAGACACACGTTAAAAGTGGGGGTTCTTTTGAGATAGAACAAATCAAGATAGACAAGGGTGCCAAGAATGAATATAAATATACATTAGAGATAATAACGTGCATTTTACCTAGGTACTGATCATAGGTAGTTGACGAATGTTCTAGAGAGAGAAACATTTATGGAAGTAGATATTAGGCTTTCTAAACGAAATTCTTTACATTAATTTATCGTGTACGCATATTGTGAATATCCGTTTGCGAGTTAAGTGTAATAAACTTACTCGGGCCGTTATTTACTTGGTGTAGACACTATATCCCTTTAGTGTTCGGCTTTCAAACCTATCTATCAACGTCTGTACAAAGTAGCTAAGTACCTGTACTTTAAACTGCCCCTATAATTTTATGTGACATAATGTCTAGCTTTATCGTACCTGCTTCATTATATTCATGAACCTGTCAGACGTGCAATATAAGACTTATTATTTAAACTAGTAAGTGTCTATTGAGTTTCCAATAAGGAGCTAGAAAGGTATTTGGCAGCATCAATGAGGCGGTACCGTGACGTCGTCGGCGTGTCGATTACGAGTCGAATGTATTTCGATGGTAATCTCCGATCAGAGACTGGCGGTTTGATGTGTCAATCCGAACGAGCGTCGATCGCTATCATCCCATAGCTCCTATTGGGCAACCGCAACGCTTTGTTATCCTAACGGACTTATAAAATTCGACGGTCCATAAACAGATATAACGAACAATACTATCCTTCTTTCCAATAAATATTTTCGTGCAGTCTCGATATACATGGACATTGGACGCAACAATTACAGCTCTCGAATGGTTTTCACGCGCGTCCTATTTCTGACCGTAACACGGCAATAGAATGTGCGGCCGGCCGGCGCTACGATCCGCACACAAATAAATCGTTAAGCGAATTTCCCAACATGGCTTCCGCGGATACGGCCAATGGGAGACAGGGGCGGTGCGGGTCGGGGGCGGTGCGACGCTGCATCTTCGTGTGAAAATTTAAAAAATTACGAGTACCGATTTTTTTCTACGAGATGCGACGATGTTCACCAGTACCCACCGGCTAGATACCTAAACTGATACCACTGACTGCAACACGATCGACAAACAATATAACTATATAGTGAATACACAACGAAAAGTAACAAAAATTGTCTGCCTTCCACCTTTTCAGGTTTACTGAAACTAATTAGTAATTATTGTTTATTATTGCAGCAACTATTCTTGGAAGATGAGATAGATAAGATACAGTAAGATAAGTCTACGTATGTCCTTTCAAATAAATTCGTAAAAGCGTTCAAATTACTGTAGTTCTAGTACATCATAGCGTGTATGTGATTTATGCATAAATAAAGAAGGATAGCGCCTTCAAAGGAACCGACACACAACATCAAAGTTTTGTCGACCCCCGCTTTATTCCAAGCGCTCTTCCGTCTTTACGTGTGTACGTCTACGTACCTATTTTCTATGTGTATGAATGGCACACACAACGAGACCGCTATTACATTTTCATTACGCTACACAGCTGAAACTATCGTGGTGTGAGTGAACACGATGAAAATCTTTATTTTCACGCTCTATCTCTCTTTATCTAATCGCCCCGGTCAGATAAGGACGGAGCGCCGGAAAAACTGGCGCGGGGCGAGGGGTAAAGGCTACATCGATTCCGCGCTTTCACTGCTAGGGGCCGTGTAAACCTTTAAAAACATAGCTTTTGCCGCGCGATTGTCATCTTTACCTTTATGTGGATAAGAGGAAATTTTCAGTGTGCGGTCGAGTCTGGTAAATGGATGGCCTCCCCCTTGGGGGTTCTCATAGTGGGATCTAGATGGTGTAGATATGCTGATAGGCCGCCGTGTGTACGTACAGTGTGACTGAGTGGCTTCTCTGTGTGTAGGTGCCGCATAGCTTTGTGTTTTCCGGCTACGAAATGTGTAGGTATATATTGTAAGAGGGCTGTTTCCGGACTGGATAAATTTTGCTTGTGTTGGCAAATATATGAGGGGACGTAGGTATCCCTTTTTGTAATATAATTTTACGTCGTAGCATAGATAGGTAGATAGATTAGGTAAAGACGGAGGCTGTGATTTGATTTGATTAGGAGGTGTTTGTAGTAGGACCGGGGGAGATAACGCTGATTGGATCGCTCGGGGGGAGCTGGCTTATGGAAATATGTTTTTAATGTGGGTGGTTTATTGAATTAGTGAGTTAGTGTGAAGTGACGCGGGAGTAATCCGCTTGATGTGTCGTGTTGATAGTTAACTGAATGTTCAATGGTTTGGTAACATAATGTAGATCTCAAATATGTGTTCTAATGACAACCACATGAATTTTGTTCTGGTGATTATGAATATATTCTTATAGTATTTTAGTAAAGCTCATCGACTGTTAATGTTATTTTTGAAAGAAGGACTACGAGTATAGTTAAATACTTACTTGCGTCGTTGGTAGTAGGTAAATGTAACTTACTTAAACTTGTTTATTGTATGTTTATGTACCTACTTATCCATGAACCCAGTAGTAGACTGTATAACATACCTTGAAGGCCAAAAGTACCAAGAGCGCGTCAAGGTAGATGTGAGAAATGTGACCCAGACCCAGATATTATTATGTAGTTTATATTTATAATTATTTCCCTAACTTCCTCTTAATTTTATCATTCACTTCAAGAGTCATATTCTCTTCCATACAATCTATTCATTTCTTCTTTATATTTTATTCAGTCTCCGCCTAAGCCTTGGCTTCCTTCATGTACTAAACTCTTCACGAAATTCCTAAGCAAATCTATCTTCGTCACATGTCATTTGTAAAAATACTCACATTCTAAAATACACGTTCTTAAATCCTCTACATGCGGTCATCGCATTTTTCGAGAACGATATACAAAAGAAATGTTTTGTTTGCTTCACGATAACAAAAGAAGTTCTAGTTGTCACTGCGTATGCTCCCTTGAGCTTCCACTGCCTTGAAAATTGAAGTACCGAAGACAATACCTAGTGGATAATGTTTGTGATCGGTTTTTATCTTTGTCGGCGTTTGTTTGGTATGTTTTTGCCGCGTATGTGAGATATCGATCCAAGTGGAATGCCGTTGACAGTGAAATGGGTTTAACAATTAATAAACCTCTCTGATTGATGTGGACACGTGTTCGCATACTTCAAGTTTTCATTCAATGTTTTTGTTTTTTATTGGGTACTAACTTTGCCTACGACTCTGCCTGCGTATATACCTATTGGTGATCGCGATTATTTTTTAAACGGATATAACTTTTTTATTTGTAACCGGATTGAAATATGACAAACACTAAATAGGTAAAGTTTAGCACAACACATAAAAGAAAACTACATTTAAACACGCAGCCAAACAGACAAAAAATCTAAGAACAGTCGCTTCTAGTTCTGTTACTTTAATCACGACCCCTTCAGTATTTTTCTTCAATATCTTAAATGTACAGAGATTAACCTCTAACAATTTCATGATATCTATGTATATATGTAGATATAGAAGACTAGAATTTTTTCTCGTATTAATTTCTTGCAGGTAACATGATATATATCGAAGTCACTACAAATAACTGACACCTTAATTTTATGAACATAATTACCATATTCCCTTCATCAAAGATAAACTTATATTGTCGTAGGTCATCCAAATCCGTTTTACTGACAAGGTCCGCAGCGCCAATAAAAAATGACCGCTATAAAAAATAATCCGAGTCGTAAAGTTTATGACTTTTGCAGCCATTTCAGCGCTTGAGGAGAGAAAGTAATTCGTCCATAAAATTACGAGTAAACAGCCGTTTTTCCTCGGAAATAAAACCACCCGGGGGTCGAACTGAGGGGTGAAGTGACTCCTGTAATCGGCTTAGGAGAGAGCCCCTCTGATTTAGTTTTAAACCCCTCTCGTGGGACCATGCATGATGCACTAACTGTTATAACTTGATGGGAACTCTTATCTCAACATTATATAATCCGATTCGGATAATTGAGCTGTAAACTGGTATAGTTAATTTTCATATTAAGGGAATATGCCTGCAAATATTCGTTTTTGTCATTATGATATTAATGAGACAGTGACGATAGTAATACGGTATATATATATATAATATATATGATAACATAGTATATATAAATGTATGTACCGATAGTATTCACAGAGGACCGGTATTAAATCCTAGATTTTTTTATGCACACTTTTCCTTAATGCAATCATAAATCAACTACTTATATACCTTAATTTCAAACCTTTAAACTTTATATTTTTTTTAATATGAACCATGTAATCACAAATTACCATTTTTTTAAATAACTCATATATCAAATATTGACACGCTAATCTTAAAAAAATACAGTCCGCCCTGTGCATCGATGTATCAATATTAATAAAAGTAGTAACTATATGAGTTAAAAGTACAATCACGTACAAATAAACAAAGAATAAAAAATAACTAAACTCATATGTCACAAATAAAACGTCTACTCCAACAAGTCATCTTAGCCAATGGGAAAAAGTGTGTGTTATAGGCCCGGCTAATATGGCCAGCTCTAATCTTATTGAGCACAAAGGAGCTGCCATGACGCGGCGAATATTGACGCAAACCATTTAATATTTAGGTATTTCGATATGCAGTAGTACAAGCGAGCACAAATGTGTTACTCGCTGTAATTTTATTTGACAGTTATTTAATATAATACTTCAAAATATAGAACTGTATAGAAGACCATAAAGATGGTTGCAAATATTACGCTTCGTTGTCGATATTGCAATATTTTTTTTAAGTTCGATTTTCAAAGATATCAAGATAAGATACAATAGATAGCTTTTCTGGGAATTTATTAAAACATTTTTGCTAGGTGTTAACACTAATAAATTAATGTGATACTGATCAAATGATTTAAATTAATTTGAGAATTAATTCTACCTTTCCGATTACTTGAAATCACTTTTTTAGTAGACAATTATTTAAGTGCGGCGAAGGTTAAAGAGAAGATAAGATTATAATTAAAAAAAAATGTGTTGTAAAGTTATTTATCAAAGTTTATAATTATTATTATGTGTGATAACAATTGTTTGATTGATTGACTCACACGTCATTTAGGATTTTTTCGAAGAATTTACGCTGTTTTGCTTTATGTCTTAAATCTGCTTAACCATAATTGAATTATTATATAATATGCAATTATTAATACAAAGACCAAACACAAAAATGGTAAAACATAAAGTACTTTTACCAAAAAAAAACTTAAAATAAATAATCTACTGACATAAACTCGATTTTAAATTAAAAATGACAATAACTACTTTTGAGTGTGAATGTACTTGCCGTGGCCTGAGACCGCTACAGTCACTTACAATATTAAAACGGACAATACGGCGGTACAGTCACGATAATCTTTGGTAGTATTCGATTCTAGTTACCAAGAATACCGCAACCGGTGTCCCGAATAGTTCACTTCTCTGTTTTACGACCTCAATACTTTTTATCCGATAAATAACATGACAAATTAATGGATATATTATGAGGCGGATTGCTTTGGCTCTTTTTATTTTCGTGTCGGGTTAGGACGAATGCATTTTTAATTGAGTGAGGCACTTTTGTGGACTGTACAAAACGGCCACCGCATGTCGAGGATATTTTTTGTTTTGATTGACGGGTGGTAATGGGCAGGTGCGTAAGAGAGACGATAGCTACCTCGCTTTTTCAATTCGTGTATTCCCTTTTTATACGATTACTTTGTTTTGCGAAGCCACTCAGTGTTTTAACTTTACTGTATTTAACGTACGTTTTATTAATAGGCCACTATATTTGACTTCTTTTGGGAAATAGAGTTTTTATAGTGGAAACTTCTCGAATGCAATATTAAGTACGTTGTGTTTGCTAGTTGAGTTACTTAGTATGTAAGGCAGATAGTAATTGCTAATCGTTATGCCGCCATCATAGTGTTGTCGATTCAACGAGCTAGTAATTATATTGTTTTTATTTAGATTGTACTATATTGTGTACTTAAATTTGTATACAGTCTATATGTAAAATATTGAATATAGAATAATTAATTATATTTATTTAAACATGTCATTAGACTGGCTACATGAGTGGCTTAGTGGTAAAAGTGGTCGGTACTACGCCTTCCTACTACGCCAAATGTTGTGGGTTCAAATCTCACATGGGACAACACTTTCTGTTATCCACATATTGTTGTTCTGAGTCTGGGTGTTCTTTGGTTTCGTTCGTATCATCTTTGTAAAGTGCCTTAAACCACTGGTTGTACTCCTAGCGTGGCAGATGTCTTATTAAAAGAAAGGCTACTCTAAAAAGATTTTAACTTCTACAAGACCGTTTAGTTTCTGTCTATATAAATTCTTCAAAGTCCTATATTTATTGTCAACAGTCACTACAAAGTGCAGCGAGACGGGCAGGGACGTCGTGTGCTAACTGCAAGACGACAACCACGACGTTGTGGCGACGCAACCAGAACGGAGAGCCTGTATGCAACGCTTGTGGACTCTATTACAAACTACATAATGTAAGTAATAATTTCATACATCCATCATACGGTCGTCGAATTCCAAACTAGGCACGTCCCGGCCTAGAGGTACAGAAGACTAACTCGGCAAATCATTATAATTTTAGTACGTAAATGATGACTCTACTTACCACGTAATAAAGTACACTTCAAGTCACTAAATCAAGTTTAGGTTACACAGGTCGGTATATTCGAATTTGAAGTTGAAGGGGACATGTCTGTGTTCTGGAGGTCTATGACCACCATGATATATGTATGGTCCATTCATTTACATAGTGTCGCTGCACCCGCATGCAGTTGTGGTTCTTGTTGGGAAATACGGAGATATAAATTCATACAACGGCGTAACCTGACAAATCATACTTACTTGTGGGTGTACGTCGTAGGCGGGTGGGCCCTTTGATTTTCAGGCAGCTTGCCGCACGTGCGACGTCGATGCGATCAAGGTGACCGTATCTAACTGAATATACTATACTGGCACTGCCTAGCTTAGGATAAGACAGCCTATGTGTGACAGGAGTCATAAGTAAGTCCTGTACGGATAAAAACTTTTTTAAACTGGATAAACAGTTTTTGAAAGAATATGCATATAAACCTACATTTTAACTAAATAATACATTTAAAAATTCACAATATTTGTATTTTATGCCACTCATAAAAATTTAGATGCATTTCGGTTAATAAACAGCATATAACCGCTTGTATTACATAATATTAACGATAAAATGATATCAAGAACTAGTTAAAACCCGGTTTAAACGGAAGTCATTATAACGGGTTTATTCGAGTTCTTAGTTTTTAATAAAATATGTCTCAAGGATAATGTTTGCATAAAATACTATTTTCCACTTTTTTACATAAAAAATGTATGGGTCATTAACCCAAAAACGATTACCAAATACATTTCAAAATCCAAATATTCATAAATTTACATAAATTAATTTATTTATAATAAGAATGTTTATAATGACACTAGTAAGTATAAAAGAAACATATAAAGAAGCATATTTCTAGTTATCTATACTAAAATATAAAGCTGAAGAATTTGTTTGTTTGTTTGAACGCGCTTATCTCAGGAACCACTGGTCCGATTCAAAAATATCTTTCAGTGTTAAATAAATTGTTGAAAACGGCAGCACGAGTCTTATTTGACCAAATAATGTAACAACTATTGGTTATAAGTTTATAATGTGTGTGAAGTACAATTTGCCTGACTAATTGACTTTATCGTTTAGATAGTCGGAACCACCGTATATGTATGAGTAAAATATTTGATAGATAGTTTTAGTTCAGTAGCAGTTCGAGCATTACTTATATCAGTTCTAATTAAACTTTTTTCCCGCCCCTGGGCTACACTTGCGATTCTTTACTCAGAAGCCGATGTATCACATACAATTCATCATAAGGTAATACTATAGCCCCTTTTAAACGTCAGACTATAGATACTAGTTTAAAAATTGTTTTATTAAAAATCGTCAGTTTATAGTGACTTTAAGTTGAACTTGAACGCGAAATGATTTAAATTTATTAAATACGAAATTCCATACAGTTTTGTTTAAATCTTAGAAATTAACATATCAATGAAACACACATTCCAAATTCAAATAAAAAAAGAAGAAGCCATTTATAAAATGACACTAATAAAGAAGAAATATCTGCACTCGTAGTTAATCTCAGGGTCGGCAGGGATTGGTTCCCTCAGGACGAGTTGACAGTATCTTGGTGACAGATAACCGGAGGGTCGGGGCCCCATCTAATGCGTCATAAAACCAAATTCGATTGTCTCAAATGAATTACGATGTCGATACCATCGCTAAACGGTTAAACAACACTACGTTTTGAACTGATAAAAGTGATTAATTTCTGACTTTCATATAGGGGATGATTTCTGGTAAAATTGCTATGAGATTTTTAAGAATGAGAATTACATGTTATTCTTCTTTATATAGAAGGAAGTTACAGTTTTTAAGCGCCGTAGTATTCTTACCAGACTGCCTGCTGGGTAACTCTTGGTAAAAATGAACTTTAAGAAAAACTATATAAAAATCAATGTTCTGTGAAACATATATTAACTTGTACTTGACTTAGTAAGATGGTTGGATAATCTAATTAAATTTATAAATTGATATGTACACTCAAAACAAACTTTTACTTAAAATTTATTTTACAATAGTAATTGTCTACATAACTTTTGTCTCTAACGGTATTCTATTAAACTTATTGTATATCTCTGAAATAGACGGTGGCAGAATGAAATCAGAAATTAGATTGCACAGAGATGGTAGATAAAACGTTACCGAACAATTTAAACAATAGTAGCGTTTTCAATATCCGGCTTCCAACTAACAAAATAAAACCTGTAGTGCATCTAACAAGATGTTGCGATTAAATGTCAAGCAGCACTACTTAACGATTCTCACGACTCTCACAACCCCGGAATGAAAACAATGAGAAACCCTCACGCGACTGCGCCGTTGATGAACAAAAAGTACAAGCGCTATTACACCAGTAAGCAACAATGACAAAAATTAACTGTCAAAGCGACCCTTCGTTGAGGGCTCTCCACATTTTTTGCATTGAAATGTATACTTTATTGCCGTTTACGAGCATCGGAGCAACAATGTTGTTTGCTCTAATTATTCGGAAGGAGCGACAAAGGAGCGAATGGGAGTGCCAGCTACTTTAGACGTTTGAAGGTATAATGACGGGAGCACAATACTGGAATGCCAGTAGCATTGTCAGGGGTTGTGCCCGCCTCTCCATACATATTTATACCCGGCTCACTTAAACGTTCGCTACAGATTCCTGTGCCGTTAATACGGCAACAACATCTTGATGTAATAAATTATTTATTATAATTCTGTCGCCAAAATCATGTAAAAGAATATACCTATAAATTTTGATTGCATATTTCTAATTTTAGTAGTTTACACTCTTTATCATCGAACTTATCTTTTTAGTTTCGGTAGTGAATTTGTTTCGTAAAATAGTTGAGTTCTATTTGTGTTGGTAGATATGTAACCACGTAATAAATTTCATAATTATTTCATATGTCGGAGTCACAGTGTGGATGCGATCGATCGGTCGAAGCGGTTTTTAAGAAATGGTGACGTCAGCTTTGCCGACGTCACTTGGATATTTTGTCAAGTGGCACTCATGATTTTAAAGCAATAGAAATCGCTCTTAATCAAGTCTAATCTAGTCTAGTAATCAATCTTCATTATTACACAAGTTGGTAGGTAGGGTTTATTTGCACAGCCAAAGACAATATTGAATTCCAATAGTTTATTGAATCAATGAAGCTACAGTTAAAATCATAGATCGGCACAACATTGTCAAAGTGAATTAGGTGAGAACACCAAAATCCACTGAACGTCCGTGACGACCCATAACCTCCAGTTTCCAAAATGCGTAGAGCCTTATGAGAAGAATACTGGCAAAGAAACTCATGGCCACTCTTTTAAATCTTAACTTATTAGTTACAAACTATCAATAGTCAATTACAACAATTAAGAAGACTATGTACTTAGCTTATTTACAGCTTGTCTTTCCTCGTACAATGCCCGTACTAAACTGATCTGTTGATTCTATTTTACTTCAATACGAAACGGTGGGTAGTTAGATTAAGAGCCAAAAGGTTAGTAGTCCCCCAACTCGTGCGGCCGCTCTCTTTTATACCGGCTGCTCGCTTTAACTAGTGGTGACACCTACCACTGTATTCGGTGTTACCCGCACACATTTTAGTAACATTTAATTTAATATTGCTTACAGAATCGACTAAAACTAAACCAACATTATTAAATCAAGCTGTAAGTAAACTAAGACGTAATAATCATATCGTTAATAACAAATAATCAGTGCGCCTTGTTTTGCATACACCGTCCACAGATTCCACCCAAACTGCCATGTTTCTCGATGCACAGTTTGACGTTTCGAATAATCGATTGAAATAAACACGAATTCAAATTAAAACTTAAGAAAACTACTCGTTCTCCGACACGGCCATCCTGATGCATCACACGTCCTCGTGTGAGTCATCTGTAAACAAAGAAAAAGCAACCACAGTAGCTTAATTTATTCGACCGGTATTGCCTGGCCCACAGGCATTCTGATGGACTTACACGTCTACGTGTTTGTTAACTGAGGAAACATCTGGACAGTGAATCCGTCCTCTCGGCTATTCCTGACCAAGTTAAAGATTCATAGAGACCAATTTCAAAGATAACAAATTATTTTGCTTTCATGATTTTAATTTTAAATTAGATTTTTCTATTCACGTCAGATATCACGATAAGGTTCTGACCATGCTCATTACGTCTCTACCAAGTATAATCACGTAAGTCTTAGTGCAAACAATAATGATTGTTAACCCAGGTTCAGCACCTCTGTCTAAATCGCCAGTAACAGCGTTAAGACGTTTTGACTTAGTCGCTTAACCAGCAACTGCGTATAACCACTTAACCAGCGGCATTTTGCTCAACTCTTAGCCAGAGATCGAGATCTTTTTATTGTCACTTAACCAGCGACTAACATTCGCATAGCCAGATGCGCACCGCGCACTCTCTACAGATAAGTACTGCACGAGCTACGGCTACAAATGACCAGCGAGACCTAAGAAGGTAGTGAAACCAGGTTACCAACACTACATCCCTTGTAATTAAATAACTTTGTTTATTAATTCAAATGAACTGAAAACGTCACAAAATACATTCCAAATAATTGTTCACGAACAAAATAATCAAAACAGAAATAAAACCTTCGATTAATTTAATAAACTATTCAAGGATCATGGTTTTCTACATCATGTTCATCAGACAAATCAATAGAGACTTCACTAGTGGGTATCTGACGGCTTGTATTCACTTTGATTACTGTGAGTGTAGATGATCAATGGTTGGTAGAAAATATGTGTGGGTAGAAAATATGTGTGCTAATATTTCGGCGACCACGTAAGGACCTTTATACTGTGGGTTTAATTTAATTTGATTGCGATCCTCATTTTTTTAAGAGAACGTAAGCACCAATAGAAACGACCTTATTATTTTTAAGAACTTTTCAAAAATTACAACTGAAAAGCCTAATGCAAGCAGATTTTCTTTCTTTTCTTTAAATAATTATATCGTTTGAAATACAGTAATCGTGTACCTACTACAGGAATACTATTCAGTGCATTTCTTCAACCCGGATGTCTTGACAGAATTTCTTGTTTTTCTTATTTTATTAAAAAGACAACTCTCCCATTAGGAATAAACATCCTGTGTCACGGAGGACCTCGCAAAAGGATATAAAACGTACACAAAAATCACCCAGACTCAGTGCAACAATTTGTGAACCACACAATACTATGTTACAATAAAGGCGGGCGTTACCTACCCTCAATAACATTACTGCACCATATTGTCGTTGGCCCAGAAATCTATCTGACAGAATTTGTCTTATTAAAGAGCATTTGAAACAAAATGAAAACTTCTCACCAAATCTTTCTTGGAGCTGAACTAGAGCTGGTTGGATGGAGCTGACATTCACTGGTTACTCGGTTTGCAAATCGTTTGTCTTGGCATTCATATTGGAACGGCATCTATGACACCACACTTGAATAAGGTTTTAGTAATCGTCTTCTGCGCTTTTAGTTTCCTTCGACTGTCAGGCAAAGGTAGTATCTGAAATCTCAGAATATGTGTTAGCAATATTGTCACGACTAAAATTGTCCTAATCTTTACTGGATAACGTAACCTTTTGATTTTGGCACAGCTGTGAAAGCGCTTGTATTTTTCTTCACACACCACTTCACTTTTACATTCGGAGTAGTTCTCTCACTAGTTGGCGGTTCTCGTTTAACACAAATTAATTCCGTAGCGAAAAGATTTTTTTTAACGTAGGGTAAACGTAAAATAAAATAGTAACAATCTGCCCTGCATTTTGTTCCTGATCCGTTATGGGTTATCTATAGGGATAATCCATAGGGGTAGTTCATGGGGGTAATCACTAGGGGTAGTCCACAGGGGGTAGTCCACAGGGGTAATTCACAGGTAATCCCTAGGGGTATCACAGGTAATCCATAGGGCAATCCACAGGTAATCCCACTTCTGATGTCGGAGTCACAGTGTGGATGCGATCGATCGGTCGAAGCGGTTTTTAAGAAATGGTGACGTCAGCTTTGCCGACGTCACTTGGATATTTTGTCAAGTGGCACTCATGATTTTAAAGCAATAGAAATCGCTCTTAATCAAGTCTAATCTAGTCTAGTAATCAATCTTCATTATTACACAAGTTGGTAGGTAGGGTTTATTTGCACAGCCAAAGACAATATTGAATTCCAATAGTTTATTGAATCAATGAAGCTACAGTTAAAATCATAGATCGGCACAACATTGTCAAAGTGAATTAGGTGAGAACACCAAAATCCACTGAACGTCCGTGACGACCCATAACCTCCAGTTTCCAAAATGCGTAGAGCCTTATGAGAAGAATACTGGCAAAGAAACTCATGGCCACTCTTTTAAATCTTAACTTATTAGTTACAAACTATCAATAGTCAATTACAACAATTAAGAAGACTATGTACTTAGCTTATTTACAGCTTGTCTTTCCTCGTACAATGCCCGTACTAAACTGATCTGTTGATTCTATTTTACTTCAATACGAAACGGTGGGTAGTTAGATTAAGAGCCAAAAGGTTAGTAGTCCCCCAACTCGTGCGGCCGCTCTCTTTTATACCGGCTGCTCGCTTTAACTAGTGGTGACACCTACCACTGTATTCGGTGTTACCCGCACACATTTTAGTAACATTTAATTTAATATTGCTTACAGAATCGACTAAAACTAAACCAACATTATTAAATCAAGCTGTAAGTAAACTAAGACGTAATAATCATATCGTTAATAACAAATAATCAGTGCGCCTTGTTTTGCATACACCGTCCACAGATTCCACCCAAACTGCCATGTTTCTCGATGCACAGTTTGACGTTTCGAATAATCGATTGAAATAAACACGAATTCAAATTAAAACTTAAGAAAACTACTCGTTCTCCGACACGGCCATCCTGATGCATCACACGTCCTCGTGTGAGTCATCTGTAAACAAAGAAAAAGCAACCACAGTAGCTTAATTTATTCGACCGGTATTGCCTGGCCCACAGGCATTCTGATGGACTTACACGTCTACGTGTTTGTTAACTGAGGAAACATCTGGACAGTGAATCCGTCCTCTCGGCTATTCCTGACCAAGTTAAAGATTCATAGAGACCAATTTCAAAGATAACAAATTATTTTGCTTTCATGATTTTAATTTTAAATTAGATTTTTCTATTCACGTCAGATATCACGATAAGGTTCTGACCATGCTCATTACGTCTCTACCAAGTATAATCACGTAAGTCTTAGTGCAAACAATAATGATTGTTAACCCAGGTTCAGCACCTCTGTCTAAATCGCCAGTAACAGCGTTAAGACGTTTTGACTTAGTCGCTTAACCAGCAACTGCGTATAACCACTTAACCAGCGGCATTTTGCTCAACTCTTAGCCAGAGATCGAGATCTTTTTATTGTCACTTAACCAGCGACTAACATTCGCATAGCCAGATGCGCACCGCGCACTCTCTACAGATAAGTACTGCACGAGCTACGGCTACAAATGACCAGCGAGACCTAAGAAGGTAGTGAAACCAGGTTACCAACACTACATCCCTTGTAATTAAATAACTTTGTTTATTAATTCAAATGAACTGAAAACGTCACAAAATACATTCCAAATAATTGTTCACGAACAAAATAATCAAAACAGAAATAAAACCTTCGATTAATTTAATAAACTATTCAAGGATCATGGTTTTCTACATCATGTTCATCAGACAAATCAATAGAGACTTCACTAGTGGGTATCTGACGGCTTGTATTCACTTTGATTACTGTGAGTGTAGATGATCAATGGTTGGTAGAAAATATGTGTGGGTAGAAAATATGTGTGCTAATATTTCGGCGACCACGTAAGGACCTTTATACTGTGGGTTTAATTTAATTTGATTGCGATCCTCATTTTTTTAAGAGAACGTAAGCACCAATAGAAACGACCTTATTATTTTTAAGAACTTTTCAAAAATTACAACTGAAAAGCCTAATGCAAGCAGATTTTCTTTCTTTTCTTTAAATAATTATATCGTTTGAAATACAGTAATCGTGTACCTACTACAGGAATACTATTCAGTGCATTTCTTCAACCCGGATGTCTTGACAGAATTTCTTGTTTTTCTTATTTTATTAAAAAGACAACTCTCCCATTAGGAATAAACATCCTGTGTCACGGAGGACCTCGCAAAAGGATATAAAACGTACACAAAAATCACCCAGACTCAGTGCAACAATTTGTGAACCACACAATACTATGTTACAATAAAGGCGGGCGTTACCTACCCTCAATAACATTACTGCACCATATTGTCGTTGGCCCAGAAATCTATCTGACAGAATTTGTCTTATTAAAGAGCATTTGAAACAAAATGAAAACTTCTCACCAAATCTTTCTTGGAGCTGAACTAGAGCTGGTTGGATGGAGCTGACATTCACTGGTTACTCGGTTTGCAAATCGTTTGTCTTGGCATTCATATTGGAACGGCATCTATGACACCACACTTGAATAAGGTTTTAGTAATCGTCTTCTGCGCTTTTAGTTTCCTTCGACTGTCAGGCAAAGGTAGTATCTGAAATCTCAGAATATGTGTTAGCAATATTGTCACGACTAAAATTGTCCTAATCTTTACTGGATAACGTAACCTTTTGATTTTGGCACAGCTGTGAAAGCGCTTGTATTTTTCTTCACACACCACTTCACTTTTACATTCGGAGTAGTTCTCTCACTAGTTGGCGGTTCTCGTTTAACACAAATTAATTCCGTAGCGAAAAGATTTTTTTTAACGTAGGGTAAACGTAAAATAAAATAGTAACAATCTGCCCTGCATTTTGTTCCTGATCCGTTATGGGTTATCTATAGGGATAATCCATAGGGGTAGTTCATGGGGGTAATCACTAGGGGTAGTCCACAGGGGGTAGTCCACAGGGGTAATTCACAGGTAATCCCTAGGGGTATCACAGGTAATCCATAGGGCAATCCACAGGTAATCCCACTTCTGATGTCGGAGTCACAGTGTGGATGCGATCGATCGGTCGAAGCGGTTTTTAAGAAATGGTGACGTCAGCTTTGCCGACGTCACTTGGATATTTTGTCAAGTGGCACTCATGATTTTAAAGCAATAGAAATCGCTCTTAATCAAGTCTAATCTAGTCTAGTAATCAATCTTCATTATTACACAAGTTGGTAGGTAGGGTTTATTTGCACAGCCAAAGACAATATTGAATTCCAATAGTTTATTGAATCAATGAAGCTACAGTTAAAATCATAGATCGGCACAACATTGTCAAAGTGAATTAGGTGAGAACACCAAAATCCACTGAACGTCCGTGACGACCCATAACCTCCAGTTTCCAAAATGCGTAGAGCCTTATGAGAAGAATACTGGCAAAGAAACTCATGGCCACTCTTTTAAATCTTAACTTATTAGTTACAAACTATCAATAGTCAATTACAACAATTAAGAAGACTATGTACTTAGCTTATTTACAGCTTGTCTTTCCTCGTACAATGCCCGTACTAAACTGATCTGTTGATTCTATTTTACTTCAATACGAAACGGTGGGTAGTTAGATTAAGAGCCAAAAGGTTAGTAGTCCCCCAACTCGTGCGGCCGCTCTCTTTTATACCGGCTGCTCGCTTTAACTAGTGGTGACACCTACCACTGTATTCGGTGTTACCCGCACACATTTTAGTAACATTTAATTTAATATTGCTTACAGAATCGACTAAAACTAAACCAACATTATTAAATCAAGCTGTAAGTAAACTAAGACGTAATAATCATATCGTTAATAACAAATAATCAGTGCGCCTTGTTTTGCATACACCGTCCACAGATTCCACCCAAACTGCCATGTTTCTCGATGCACAGTTTGACGTTTCGAATAATCGATTGAAATAAACACGAATTCAAATTAAAACTTAAGAAAACTACTCGTTCTCCGACACATATATTTCGTAAAAATTATAGATAATTCGTCTCGACCATGCTTAAAATTCTTTGAAGTCTGTGAAGAGAATGTTAATATCACTTACAGGTGTATCAAGTTTGATAATGGCATCAGACCACGGACAAAAACGTATTTTTTTAATTTGATGACGTTATTTTTGTATTGAATGATAAAAGAGCTCTTTAACGTTGCTATACGAATTATTGCAATTTTGCTTTACTTTTTTTCGCGTGCGATGAAACCAGTTATAGAAAATTAATTGGAAGAGATTGTTGCATAAGTGCAAACTAGCTGAAGAGGAATTGTGTAAATAATCCGGCTAAAGTTGTTAAAGTTTACATTTTAAAATACAAATATATTTGTAACTCGATAGCACTTATGCTTTATTGTAATGACATGGTAACTCAAAAGATATCCAAAATCCTGTCTACCTGTACAAATAACAATAAGTCTAAAGCGGTTTCGGAAGCCGATTGCATATGTATAAAGCTTTAAAAGCAAATTTAATGTAACAATGTGTAAATAAATACAGTATAATATTAGCCGGCCCTCAAGGCGGGCATCATGATCGATTTCACTCAAAAAATGCAACTCATATAACAAAGCAAAACGTATTGTGATCAAGAGCCGTCGAGACCAGTGTCACCCTCCCACGTGGACCTTAATAATCTTGATACTTTATGCAACATATTAAAAACCTGAACAGAACTTCGGCCCTATAAAAAAATATTTCTCGATAAAAGCTGAGAACAGTGCTCTCTGTAAATACTTCCTTGTAGGGAATTAGAATTGCTTTAATGTTGTAATATCACCAGAAGGATATGAAGCTAAAGAAACCATAGTGACCTGTAACGTAACGATTTTCGGTATATTAGTTGATTGAACTTGTGGATTTTATTTGAACATTTTTAGAAAAATTCGGATTAAACTCCGGGAATTCCTTAATGCGGAAAAAGACGGATCAAAGTATCAACATCGTTTGAGCGGCGTATTAGCCAAACAATGTTCAAGTGTGTTTACTCAAAATATATCCTTTAAAGGTCCTTATTGTGTGTAACTTAGCTATAAATGCCCATAAGAGCTCAAATTGCCCTCATACAGCCGACAAGGCTCTTGTTATTCTGGACTAAAGATCTTATATGCTTTGTTTCGTATTTTTAATAAAAAAGTATTATTGGATTGTGATACTGTTTGTTTTGATTGATGTGGGAGCTCGTTGACTTTATGTATTTTGTTTTATAAATGTTTATTTGTTGAGGAGTCTTCTTAAACATTTTACTTTGTTTTTATTGCCTACATAAACTTTTTTAAAATAATTGTATAATAGAGTCTTATTAATCATGAGAACTAGGGTGCAGTTTTATGTCATAATAAATTTCTTTTATGTTTTAATTTCAATGAAATTTAATTTAAAACTGTAAATTTGTTACTAAAATTTTTAAACATTTAATTATTTTTTAGGTTTAATATATATTAAGTTTATATGGCAAATTTTGAATTTTGAGAAGCAGTAAACTATGGTTAGCGTAACCACTTACTATTACTCTTAAGGTCATCTTCTCTTTCATTCTATTTAATATTCCTATATCTTCATCATTTTTGTACCCTGAGAGTACTTATTTACAACATTATTCTAATCTTCGACAAAGTTAATTAACTACTTTCAACACTGATGTATCTAATGGGAGTGAATTTTATTTTAAAGAGTGCTGCCAAACTTATACATCTTTCTTCTTATATTCTGGGTTTCTGAGCATCAATGTGAGTAATGGTACAGATTGCTGCTAAAAGAATCGAGAATCATTTTCAAGGTCTCACTACAGTTTAACTTCCATCTTGCATAGAGTAGGTACTGCCGTCATCTATCAGGCGTTTCATATAAATGAAAATGTCAACATAAATTTCTGTATTCTGTCGACTGAACGACTCATAAACGAAAATGTGCTCACGATTTAAGTACCACATACTCATGTGTATCGTCGTTAACTCACCTGCTTATCGTTTTTCTATAGGATACCCTACCTACCTTCCCAGACAATTAAAGTTCTGAAATTCTCTAAATTGTAATTATTTCTTCTAATAAACTTCTCTTGGATATACCTGTGTATCTAAGCGTCGTCATCTATCAGCTGTACTATTACCCAATAAAAAATATAAAATATCTTTTGAGGTTAAGTCCGTTTGACAAAAACCTTACTTTCGAAGGAAGGTTTTGTTAGACGGGCTTAACTGGTTTTACTAAACTTTTGACAGTGCATCAAACAGTCATTTGGGATGTTTTCCGACGCAGATGAATGGACACTATTTGTATATTGAAACGGTCCCACAGGAATACCGAACTCAGTAGGTATCAATACGTGATTGAAAATAAATTATTTATTTGGCCATCCACAATGGTCGGTTAATAGGATTACCGTACGTAGCGTGGGTTCGAGTTCGTACCCTCCCACCGCAATATACTTTAACAAAGCGTTCCGTCTGCCCGTGTTACTTTTTATAAATTTGTTTATTTAATTTATCACGCCCGTTTATACGTTACTTCCTTCATGTTAGAGACGATTACGTTTTTGTGGTTTGTATTCATTTTTTTTGAACCAACCTTTTGCTCCCAATGAATTGGTATTAAGTTTTTGCGCCGTTCATCGATTGTTTTCGATTTCTTGCTTCGTTACTCGAATGTGTTTAAAAATTTCTCAACTAGTAAAAAATATCTTATTTTATATTTACACACATCGGGGGACTTTTTATTAGACCTTTTATTAATATGGTTTTACTCTCAAAATAACACGTTAGGATTATCAATGAAGAATTACACAAGCATTTTCTGTTTTTAAATGATTACAGTACTATAGTATTGAGTTCTATAGTCTCAAAATTACATTCGACAAGTAAAACAACCAGTAATCACAAACCACAACCACTAGGCGGTCCCTGTGCTAATTTACAACCTTAAATAAAATAGCTATCTGTAGGCATTATTGTATTGTTTGAATAATAGTACATTACATTATTTTAATACAACATTCTCTCTTAAACACAAGCTAATAAAACACTAAACATATTAATACTCTTTTACACATCAGACGTTTCGTTACTAGAGCGGCACGTTAAGTGCCTGCCATACAAAAGTATTGGCTTACCAGTTTGTATGGAGCTAGAGAGAGAGGTCCATAATAACAGCTCAAATGATACATTTGGAATACAATGGGGCGATCAATTCAATTTTTGAATCGAGAACGCTCTTCTAGTTTTCTTTTTTTATATCGTCTAAAGTGCTGTTTTGTTCAGCCAACATCCGAGGGAATTTGACAGTCACTGTTTTTTCACCCGTTTTTCTCTGATATTAGATTTAATGGTAGACTATGAATACAATACAGAGAGATACAGAGAAAAGGATACGTCAATGAATAGTCTCATCTGTCTTTTTTGCGGACTTTTTGTAACGAAAATATATTACATGATGTAAAACTGACAAAGAATACAAGTATGAATTTATCATTATAATCAAATTATAATGCCTGCATATAAATCTTATAAATTACCTCACAGTTAAACGATGAACTATGATTTAGTTCTCGAAAAGTTAGCACGTGAAAAGGAGTTAATATTTCTGCAAACGGCTTAAGTTAATCGGATTAAACATGCGAAAGTTGTACTTGTTGAAATTCTATTCATAACCGCCGAACATCGCGGAACATGGCCACTGGCCGTCGAAGCAGGCTTTAACTCGCGTGCGAGATAAAAAAAGGTTTAATTTACTCATTACGTTAACATTACATATTCGTCGGTGCGGCTGGCTAGCGGCCAAACGGCCGACGCGTTTGGCCGAATGTTATAATGACATCAATTTGAATATTCAACATTGAACAGCTATCTCATTTACATAAGTTCGACCGTTGAATTTTGTGGCGATGCAAATGCTATTCGCTACACTAATTGTGCTGTTCATTGTTCCAGTTAACATTTTCAATGTACTTAAGTTTAATATACCTACCTATCAGCTTTTGAAGCATCTTCATTCGCTTATTGGTTGATAAACTTTAATTTCTTAGTTTTGTTTCCAAGTTTTTCAACCGAAAATTGCTTTCACATTCCTTTTAAATGACTCATGATTAATATTGTAGCACAATAATATTATTTGACATTATGATTTAAAAAAATAAATTGGGTTTTTCTTCGTATTAGGTAGTAACAGTTGAGTATCACAGTAAAATGAGTTACTTTTGAAAGACTAATTACGATTTAATTTAGAAATATTCTTTAGTGACACTTTACACTAACAGTATCATATTACTTAATTTTGGTTTGGTGCGTTGGTTTTCAATAAAAGAAAACGATATGTATACGTAATAAACATGTATAATTTTGCCAAAATGTGATCACATAAAATAAAAGAAACAAAAGCGGGCGTTCGCGCAGTAGGCCGGAAAGATTTTATCTGTTGGCAATACAGAAAAAATGGCGCCCACCGGAAGTGTCCGAGCGGCGCGCGGCGCGTTACTATTTTTTTTTCTTTTTTGTTTTAAATGGCTTTTTCCCGGCAACGTTCGACCGGAAATGCGTTTGCGTAGAATTACCTTACACTACCGAAAAGCGCTACGTCCCATAAAGTATATAAGTAATTTTGATTCTTAACAGATCTGTTTAGGGTTACGTATTGCTTGTTCAACTTTTGGTCAGATGTTTCATACATTTGAGGACGTGGTGAGTGTAGCGCTAAATAGGATGTTTTTATTCATGAGCCTTAAGTTCCCATTTTGTTTAGCAGCGGGTCCCAGCTGATTTACTGTCTTGGATATAAATTTTGTGAAAATGTGAGAATTATTCACGAAACTGCGCAAGGGCAATTAAATTCTATTCTAAGTATATATTAAAAGAAACTGTGGTTAAAATAGTTCCCAGCTTTAAATTAAATTCATTGAGGTATTGTGCAGTAACTAACTAAATCTTGTTTTGGTCGTAAACAAAATAAAACATATTATTATCTACTTACATTGTAGTTATCAGTGGTACATGAATGCGTATAATTGGTATAATAACTTGAGAACTCAATTAAAGATAGGTATTAGTAAAAGTGCACACCAGGTTTTACTGTGTCGAAATTTGCATAAAAGGTCAGAAGAAAAATGCAACTGTCAAATCAATTTCTATGTCCACTAGTTTTATGGGAATATTTAAAAAAGGAACTGAAATTGCAGCTGCACGTCAGTTGCGATCGTTGGCCCGATAATTCCGTGTCCTTCTACAAAACAATTATTGCGCCCGCGCCGGCCCGAGATTTGCGCAATGCAATACTCATTGTAACGTAGTCTTTTGTCACTTACTATTTGTAACTAGCGATATTTCTACTTCTATGATTTTTTATCTGATTTCGTGTTCGGTTTCTGTTGTCTTTTTTAACGTTCCACTTACCCGGTGTTGAGGTTTTCGATGTTTGTATTGAGGTTAAGCCATTTTATACTTTTTTTTAATTCCGTTACCTGAAAACGACTTACTGTACTTATAATTAGTCTTAAACAATTTGGTTCGTTAGCATTTTCAAATTAAGAGTTTATGAATGTCATATGACGCACTTTTTTTTCAGGTAACTCAGAATAATAACGGGTTTATAATTTTAAAAATTTATAATTTTCGTGTCGTATTAATCACGTAACTGTTGGTTTGGTGAACTTCATAAAATTAGAAAACCTATTAGAGGCGAGATAAATTCTGATGATAAGCGCATGTTAGCAACATGAATGTCTTGTAATTAGGCGAGGAAACGATGAGAACGAGATGATCACTGATCTGGCGCTTCGCCACCCTATCAGCAACATCTAGCGTGATCTACGAGCACTAAAATAATCGACGACCCCAGCACCAAATATTTATTTTTAAAATTAGAAGCCATATGCATTCAGCATTCGAAAAAGCAAAAGACATATCCTAAACACAACGGATAATTAACTAACAGTCTATCTACCGTATTAGTGCTGCACGGTTGATTGCTCCATGAGAGATGTTCGGGCCGTTACCCCTCCAGTACATCTGTAAACATCTACCAGATAACCATCTGACGTTTGACACAAAGCGCGGTTGCGGGAGATACTATCTCAAAACTATCCTCTCCTCTCTGCCCCGCACCCCTCCCAGACTTCCTCTCTTCTCTGTCTAATTATTTATTTATGTCCACGTATCACACCATCGTTGCGCTTGAGTTCAAAACTGTGTGCGCGCTTTTACACGAATTCAAAATTAGAACTTGCGTTCCGTTATCATCTAGGTAATCTCGGTTGTCGTTTTAACATAAATTAGCACAGTAACTCATTTATTTTAGGTCTTTCTAAAGAATTCAAAGATATAAATTTAAGTGTTTCTGTCTATGTTAAAGTTTTGTGTTAATCTTTTTTCTTTCTTTTGCTGCATTTAAATTCTCATATCTTTTATTACCTATTTTTCTACATTGAAATAACGAGTCGATGCTTGTACGAGTACTTGTGTCTCTTAATTTCGCAAAGAAAGTGTTTTGGACTATAAAGTCTCCAAAATTATACGTAATTTAAACACCAATTTCTTAGCCCTAAATAAATTTCCTGTAAGAAATTAATAAAAATTGATAATACTTCGTTTTACACCGGCACGCAACCGTCGAAATATAATTGGGGTAGGAAAAAAACTTTATGACATCTTACTCGTACAAAGTGGCCTGGCCAAGGTGTAATTTGATTGAAAGCACCAAAAAAGTCTCGTAATCATATAATAAGTGGTGGAATAATTAGTGGGGGCTTAGAGCAGGTGCTGGTTGCGCACGCGCCGCCACTATAGGCCGCGCCACTAGGTAACCCAAAAGACAAATGAGTGCTCGATATCAGATAACGCTTTTTTCTTTTCTATTTTCGTTTCCTTACTTTTGCATATATAATTATTACCGGCTTATGCCCGCGGCTTCGCTTTATCGAGGCGCTTAATTGGGATATCTAGCACCCTAGGTATATCTTTTTCTCTTGTCCTGACAACATGTATGGTAATCAATTGAATAGTTCACGTGTGAAATGGCAACAAACATTCTTGCAATTAATGCAACTTACCTAATTTACTCATTATTTTTGCGACATCCTACAAGATTTTTTTACAGTCAAGGTAGCAGAGGTCTTTATATAAGAAAGTAATTACTAAAACCCATACATTATTCAGAACACTAACAGTTATGTTTGCGTGTTCAAAGACCTTTTTTCATCTTAGAATTCTTTCGACCTTACACTACTATCACTGGTTAATAAGCAATGCCAACTGTGAAGTAAGTTTATAAGTAGTTTACTCAGCAAAACATCTATATGACTGAGTTTATGCTATGTTTATTTCGTGACTTATACGCAGGCGGAGCCGCCGGCAAAAGCTGGTTTAAAATAAACGTCAAGTAAAACAATAGTAAGTAATACAGACTAGTTACTGAACAGAACCTACACATAAATAGAATTCCTATTAAACAACAAGCCCGTTCGTAAAAGTATGTACACAATTCAAACACCAATTAAACTTATCCTTGTGTAGCAATAGTAGGTAGTGCTGTGCAGCAAAGTTATCGATAATCGAGAAGCTGTTAAACTTTGTGTCGATGTGGACAGATACGAGCCTCGTTGGCGGGTTCGTATGAATTAGTGTAGCGTGGTAGCATCGTGAGATTTAGTACGGATGCCGCCGGACTCTAATTGGACTGGGTTCAGTGCCACAGGCGCGAAACATTCAAATTTATTGGTTTCCATAATTGTTTTTGAGATATAAAGTACAACTACCTCATACACTATCTTCATTAAATTGTATTTTTTACCGTCTATAAAACTTTATATACCGTAGTTTTTTTGGTTCAAACTATGTTGGTGTAATAAATTTGGTGAATAAGTAATCCCGTCATAATAATTTATTCTAAAATGGTTTAATTTTCTACCTTATCGATACTTTGAACGACATTGGACAATAGAGTCGACGACAATGACTTAATAAATCCATGACTTTAATTATATCAGTATTGATAAGATAAGGATTAATCATTTTGACACTTTTACAAATAAAAACGATTTAAAATAAGTAGATAACAATGCTAACTAATCTAATATAACAACTGCATTTCACTGATTGCCTCTTTGAAATGATAATTACGGAGTGACATTTTAATTAAGTTTGTGTAATAATACCAAGTTGTTATTGAGAAATCTTTAAATTTTATGAATTTATCTTTATTTGAATCGAGTTATATACGAAACGATTGAGAGCAAAGCAAAAATGAAACGTTACAATAATAACCGATGCATAAGGCCGTGCTCACACTATAAATCGTTGATGTCGATAAATTTGGCGGGTGTATAAATCGTCGTTTCAATTATCCCCCGGAGTAGCAGCTGTCGGCGCGGACTCGACTACTGCCCCGAGTATTTATTTTAATCACTTGCACATATCAAACATGACCAGGTTTTATCGACATGTCTTCGAACACATCCTTGATTATGAAATTGACTTGACTTGAATGGCGTGAACATTTTGCTATTTTTGATGCAGCTCATATATGTTATTGTGTATGACTGGTTTATTAATGAAAATAAGTTTGCATTTTATGAAGTAGCGGTTAAACTGTAAGTGGTTAGGTAAAGGTAGAGTAAGTAGGTTTTATTCTTGTTCTAAACAATATGGGTACTTAAAATTATCTATGAGATTAATGTTCTAGTAATACCCAATTTAAATAAATCTAGTTATATATACAGAATCGTCCACATTATTTAGTATTGAAATAAAAGTATTGCAATAAAAACAACGTCATCAACAATTTTAAAAACGATATTTACTGCTGACTGTACCAATATTATAGCAGTGGACTACACTGCTATAATGATGGAACAGTCAGCAATAAATATCGTTTTTCACATCTTCATGATTCTCTATAATTTTTATCAAATATTACTCACATTTGGTTCATTGCTTTGTTTAGTGTTTAGTTTTAATTTAGTGTCTGATTGCCCATATTTTCACAAGTACCATTGGTGTTTCCCAACTATTTTCGTTATTCCTCTGGTTGTACTGATCAATACAACTGTTACAAGGCAGTTTTCCGTGGTGTGATGGTACAATCAGGTGAAAAAGTCTTAGCTTAGTAGTATATTTTACTTATTCCTATGTAATTCAGTGTGTGAGAGATTAAGTTCTTTGATAATATTTTGATTACATTTAATACAGACTTAAAACGAAATATGGGTATTTATACTCAATCTTTTAATCTGAAGACTTCAATATAAGTGTATTAAAACTCTGATAAGATTTCTGTTTCTCAAGAATATTTATATGTATGTATTCAGAAAGAAGAGATTTAGTTTATAGGTTATTGTGATATTTGTAATAATTTTCTATTGTTATTTACTTTCTTGGTTTTTAAACGCTTTTTATATTATTTATAAATAATTTTCTCCACTTTAACCGTATTAAACAGTATGCTGTATTCAACTGTAACTAGTCAGACAATTTGAAGATCTTATAAAAATTATAAATTTTTAATCATATTGTTGTGACTGTTGGTGATTCTACACTAAATAAATAAACAAATATTGATCAACTTTTAACAATACTGTAAACTTTAAGTTGCAATTTGGCAACTGCCTCGCCATTAAAATTGCATTAGTTCTATTTTTAGAGAGCCAGCTTATACCGCGTTGGTGAGGAGTTATGTTGGTTATTTATTTATCTACATTATCTCAACGTAATTTGAATAATTTTAATGTTCAATACATTTCTTATTTGAATTTCCGACCGAGTTAAGTGCAGTAAAACGCTAATAAACATCTACATATGTAATTATATTACGCAGCCGTGGCAGAAGGGCTTCAGTACCATGCGCAGGCGCCGGCTCGCTCCATTGCCCCTTTCGCTAACTATGCGGAACTAATTCTTTGGAGATATTACCGCAACCACTTTTTATCTTTCATTACACACGTCAACGAAAATACATTTTTTGAGTTATGTCTCCATGACTAGACTTGCATAAAAATAGATTCGGGGTGTTTGTAAATTCCGAACCCTTTTGGTACATTTAGTTTAGATAAAATAAGTTATTAAGTTACGTTACTAATGTTTAATAATCCGGTAATTGCAATGTGTTCTTATCTTATTTAATGATAACTTTTGCTGTTTAGATAGAATAAGGTTATAGGGCAAATCTCTTAATAATTTTAAGTAATCGGATTATTGCAAAGTATCCTGACCTTATTTAACAAACACTTTTGCTAATTGTCAACAACCTTTAACAGTCCATTGCTGGTCCAGTCCTACTATATAATACCATACTGGCCAGGCTGGTAATACTTGTACATTAATTCTAAATCAAACATAGAGAATTATATATGTGGTATATTATGGTATTTATACAGATTAATAATATTCATTCATCTTTAGCTTCAATTTTGAATTGCATTCGACGTAGGTAATATGGTGTATATAATATAATTATATTGATTGGAAGATGAAAGTTTAAAAGTTATACGTTGGACTTAAAATGTCACCAATACTTAGGTAGGCTACATAACTATAATTTATTGATTTTACAGTTGCTCAATTATTTCTATGCGACAGAATTCTGTTGTATTGCATTCACCGCGCCAATTGTACCTATTAAACAGTATTTGAAAATAAACTTATTATCCGACTGCCGCGTTGGCATAGTGCCTCATGCATGCGACTGATTTACATGAGGTCTCGAGTTCGATTCCCGGGTCGGACCAAATGTTTGTATGATCTCATGATCTGAAAATATTTGTTTGGAAGTTTGGGTGTTTGCTATGTGTGTGTATTTAGAGAAAAAAAGGTATTTATGTATTAAAATCATTTGTCTAGTACCTATAATAGAAGCTTTGCTTAGTTTGGGATTAGATAGCGTTGTGTTGTAGATATCCGAAAATATTTACTTATTTCTCCATGTAAATATTTTTCTTTTTTAGAAAGATCATCTTAATATAGTTATAGTTATCTGACTGCTATATTGCACATAGTTTTGTCTTTAATGCTACTGAATCTTCTTTAGTACTAATATCTAATCAATACACAATCAATACTACTAGATAGTCGTAAGTTAAAAATGCACTACTTAAATATATTTCAATCGAATTAAATTACTAATTATTGTCTTAAAACGTAGTTGTAATAAGGTATCCACTCAATTCGCGATAAAAACCGTAAATATTTATAAATTCGTCTGCACCGTGTCGTGGATTCCGCGTAGCATCTGTGTGGGCTTGCATTCGCAGGCGTCCGCTGCGCGCAATTGACATTCACTTGTTTGTTTGCGCTCCACGCCACATCTCCACTCGAAGCTTTTAATTGCTACTTTCAACGCACACATTTGTCCAATCATTTTTTCTCTTTAATTTCTTATAATACCGTCCGTTTGTCAAAGGAGGTAACTAGTTAAATGAAATTGCAAACATTTAATTTGCATAATTATGATATTAGTATGACATGCGGACAGTAGACTATTACATATGACTTACGTATTGTGATGAATTATTTTTAACTGGAATTCTTTTAGAAACTTGTTAGTTGAGATCGTTTCTTTTAAGACAGTTGTTTCTCGGAAACTTTTAAAACAGTCGTTAATTTTGCATATTTTATAGTTTTTTTAATTTAATTTTGTTTTCTCAACGAAAAACTCGTGTAGTTTATTTTGAGGCTTCCCAGAAATGATCAATTTTGCTTGTATTAGTAAAATCGACCACCTAATATATTATGTTATATAACAATGTTGCATACACAATTCTTCAATAAAAGCATAAAGGTTATATTTAAAAAGAAACATATATAATACATTTATACAGATCACAGAATGGCGCTATAATACATAACACATAAGTACGTGAAAACATTATAATTAAAACTCCCAAATAGAATCACTATCGCCTTACTAAGCAATATTGCTGGGAGACCGCTACACAGCTTACTAAGTAGGTGGTATAATTAATAACGTTCAGTCATATTCCAAAGGAACAGCGAGGCGAGACTATGTATTGTACAATATTACATTTAAAATTAGAGCAAAAAGTAAAGCTGTTTTTTCATCAGATATTGTGTAAATGGGAGCCCAAAAATCTATTACGTTCATTTAACTTTAGCCAAAGTTGTATTACTTTTTTACTTTCCCAACTCTGTTATCGCAAAACTTTTTAATATAATTATACGTATCATTTTGTATCTTATAAAGCCACGTTGCGTTGATCGTAAATTTTACCAAAAACACTTTCTCTCCAACTTCGGAACTGTCAAACGTTGCTCTCACATTTCGCGCGTTTCAAAAATGCATCTTGAACGGTTACATTCAATAATAAGTTGGAATATAACTCAAGAGTAAATCAGGCACGTGATGCTTAAGATGTAACCAACTTGCCACAGATTAATAAGGCAATGCAGTAGCAGTAAAATTTACCGTTTGCCTTATGCCTTGTGACAGGAAAATAGCATGAAAAGCAATCTTTTTTACATTTAAAACCACAAAACTAACAAAAATGAAATCTATACAGACATGGGTACTTTAATAAAATTATCTTATCTCAACTTATACATATAAATTAACTTATAATGAACTTATGTGTTGCTAGAAAAAATAATATATTCAGAAATTTATAAAAAAGTTTTTAATACTTAAGATTTGAAACTTGTGTTTAAAGACAATGTAGAATTCAAAGATAATATAGACCGCAGCGTTTAATTGTTCCATTATCGATCCTTCGTGTTCTCTATAATTCCTTGTCTTCTTAACGATCTTAATTACTGTTGCTAACAAATGTTGCAAAATGGCATCAACAGTTAGTGCAAACAGCAACTAAAAGGATTTTTATCAATATAATTGTTTTGTCACCTGTTTCGTTGCTAATTATTGCGAACTACCAAAATCAATTGGATCATTTGTACATAAGATTTGTTCTGCATGTTACAATTTTCACTTCTGAGTCCAATAAACTTTAGTAAAATATTTTAGAAGGTCTTGAATCAACGCTATTTTAAACGATATTTTATTATTTATACGAATATTGCTAAGTACGAAATCTAAGTATAAAATGAACTTTGAACAAAAGCTATATGTAGTATCCTTGAACAATTTTCAACAAAAATCTTAGAGCAAAAATATTAGAAATGCAAAAAATTAAAATAAAGAAGTGTCATTCACCTCATTGACTGCTTTCGGTATGCATTTCATTTTTAAGCACGTCATCGAATAAAATTAAAGTAAATCAAAGATTTGAATTGAGTTTATTCATATTTATTAGGTACCTATCTACGTCATTTTAAGCTATACTTATTATGTAACTATACCTACATTATATAGCTAACCATTATATTTTAAACGATATATTCATATTCCTATGATTCAAAGAATTTTGTTACTCTTGTTTAACTATTGTAAGGAACTATAAAAACGTAAAATTGTCAAAGAAACAAAACTGAATTAAAACACGTATTACTTACTAAAACCTACACTTAGATAACTTAATCACTGCGCAAAGTGTTTCAGTAAAAAACTAAAGTCGCACAGATAATGACGCTAATAGAGACGTTTATTACACTTCTTGCGTTTACTGTAATCGGTGATAATAGTTATTATTATGATCTTTATCTATTGATTTACGGTAATTCGAAGTGTATTGTCTTGTTGTAATATGCTCGGTTTTTACATCTTACAACGATCATGATAGATTATTGTGTGTCGTCAAATCGTATTACCTAAGAAGAACACGCTTTAATAAACGTTTATGTAATTTCAAGTCATTTAAAAGTTAAAAATGTTAAGAACTTCTCAGTGATGTAATAAAAACGTTCAGTATCGATATAATCGAATGTCCTAACTACTAAAGAATATCTAGATCGAAGATACATTTTAACAGTGCTTTATTTCCACAATAACGTGTCAAATTATGTCAAAGTTTGCGATTTTACTGGTTAACAGTTTGATTTTATTGGTTAACATTTCATTAGAATTGTTATATCCAATAACAGCTAAGTTCGTAGTTTTCCAATAATTAATGGCATAATAAAGATTTCTAGCCGTCAGATATATTATAGCCAGAGGCCGTGAGCAACATTTTCCATGGCATTGTAGTAAGAGCCTGTTATTTTCCCATTTTCAGCGGTTTTATTGCTGTGTTTGTGTAGATGAGTGTAGATAGGCATAATAAGCGCACTTTCCGTCCTAGAAACGTAACGCAATTATTTGCACGCACAATGAAATGCAATATGCGTTTACTGAGCGTATGTTTCGCATTGTCACTATAACCATTGCACCGTTTGCACAAACAGTGTCACAAGCAACCTAAAGGAAACCATCATTGGTATACGTGCATATATAAAACAAAGTTTCCAACAGTTTCATTGCGAAATATGTATGTGCATGCATGCAGTGAAATCATGTACGGTGTGTAGCTTTTCATTTTATTTCAGTTGTGTTTTAAAATAAACATTTTTATGTTTGTATTATTATTATAATAACTAACTACCGTTAACTATTTCCTAGGTAATTGTTTTGATACATGTCATTTCGCATCATGAGAATATCAAATAGTGGAAATATTTGTTTTCTAAAAGAGCTTTAATTTAAGCTGCACTTAATACGTTCATTCCAAATTTAACATTACATAAACTTAAGAAATCGTAATGAAACTTTAGAAACAGTTTCAAATTTTACATGGAAAAATTCTCCAAGATTTTAACATGGTAAACTTACATTAATGATTGCTATATATGTAGCAAAAGTTGTGTTAAAACTTAGAAGTGATTTCAAGTTGTACCAACCAAGCATCATTACTAATATCTTCTTAATGAAATCTAAGAAAAATATCTTTAAAAGTAAAGCATCTGAGTTCACATTAATACCGTACTTAGTAAAGTTTGTCTAGTCCAATAAAAAATAAAATATTTTTATTCAATTGTAAATGTAACTACAGTAGGTACAGTCAAAAACCAATTTTGTACATTTTTATCATAAACAATTTATAGGGAAAGAGTCATACATCACATAGAAATCGGAGCCTATAATTCACCTCATAGTTTATTCAGGATGGCGTGCTACGCTAATATTACATTGACATCCAGATGCATGTACCTACTGCATGCCGGCGATGGAACAGTAACCCTGAACTGTGCACGACATTTATTACAAACTCTAATTTACATTTACATGTTTACTAGCATTTGCCCGCGGCTCCGCCTACGTAAATGTCGATTACCCGACAAAAAGTAGCTTAAGTCCTTCTTCAACGTCGAAATTATTTCTATATCTGTGAGATTACAGCGGTTTAGCTGTGAAAGCGTAACAGACACATAGATAGTAGATAGTAGTGATAAAAGAAATAACTCTCAAATTTTAAGTCTATTTTCTTCACAAATGATCCGACAACTCTTGAAGTCGTTCAAGTCAACAACAATATCATCCACTGTCGGCTAGTCACTAGGCGGCTAGACTGTCGGGTATAACTACACCGCTCTTTAGAAAAGAGGTTTTGGCATACTATCACGCTGGACATACGGATTGGTGTAGGATTTGCTTTAGGTTTTCTTTCCCTTAGCAGTGCCGTTACTGATAAGATCAATTATTATCTGTGGTCAGTTTTGGCTTTGATTCCATGAAAAAAATGAATTTTGTAGGTTGTATTTATTCGACGCTTATTTGTCGTTGCGACTGCGCCATGTATTATTGTGTTTTGTCATTAAAACAACGCTAGAAACTTTATATTCAATATTTGTAATTGCTTTAATATGTTTTACAATTTTAATACACTTTTACTACCTCGTGGTACCATGATACTCTGAAATCACCATGACAGTCTTCCGGCCAAAACTGACCACAGATAATTGATCTTATCTAACTCTACTACAGTTTTCTTAATTTTTCAACATCATCAACAGTCTATAACTGTCGGGCATACCTTAGGCTTCTCCTTAGAAATGAGGAGGTTTTGGGCCAAAGTCACGTTGGCGAGACGGGTTTACAATTATTTTGTTTCAAGTTTTCCTTTTGTCTTGCGTAGTTTGCTTAAAAAGTCGGCCCTTACAAAACCTACGGGATGAATATTGGATGTGACACTCTGTATTATAATTTAGTCATTGTTTATTGGTTTTATCGTCGCTAATGTATTATTAATGAGGAATTAATGTCTAAGCCTACTATTATTGAATTGATAAATGAAGCGTATAGGGTAATTATTTTTATTTGAAATGCTAAGCAGTGATTTTGATTAATTTTCACTAATTTATTTTTATTGCGTGTAATTAATTTGTAAATGAAAAATTTTTATGACACGTACCGTAGATTTATGTTAATATATTTATTTATTTATTTTCATTATACATATTTAGTTCACCAGCGTGTCGTCGTATATAACGAGGATATATGAAATTAGATGTATGTGTTAACGAACGTATATTGAAATATAGTAAATATACATATAAAAACGCTATCAATTTCTTTCTAAATACGCTGAATAAACTTACTTATTTCTATTCAACTTCAAAAGTTTTTATGTATGGTATTGATATTGACAAATACGAAACAAAAAAGAAACCTATTTTACAAAAAAATCATAAAATGTTTAATCGCGAAAATTTAAACAGACCAATCAAATATTAAATATTCAGTATTGATTTTTTATCCATTATAGTTAAACACTTAGTTATTCATATGTTAACAAAAAATCCTTTAGTTCGAATATTTGACTTGTACCCTGAAAAATATAAAACATCAAATCATTGAACATGAAATAATAAATTATTATTTTTTATATTCAATATATATTTTTCATCTCCTTTTAAATTATCTACAGTCTGACATCTGTATTTTTAAATAATACGTAGTCACACTGATATTCAAGGAAAATAAGTGGTCGTAGTCGCATTGGACCATCACTGCACTTTATACATAGCTATAGATGTAATACCATAAACAGTCCAATTTAAAAAAAAAATTGACGATGTGACAATGTGAGAGGAACCTTGTACGTAGTGGTCATTATATTTTATGCTTAAGCTGTGCATCATAAGTCGCACACCAGGTAAACCAAAGACTATCATATGACTACACAGCGCGGACGTAATTATGACCACTCGATGGAAACTTTGTGTATGCAAAGCGAATACTAAACAGAAGTACCAGGAACTTAACTGTTTGGGTTATGAAGGTTTTGCATATTGCAAGTGCATGCAAATTTTTTAAAGTACTTTTTAAGGAATTAAATTTATCGGGTGAAGTGTACCACGACCCATGTGAATTAGCCTTATTCAAATGATACCTTTTGAGGTATCGCATCTAGTATGTAAATGGATAGAGTCAATAGGCAGTCATTTTAATTTTTTAAGATAACTTAATCTTTTTAAGATGTATTTAGAACTTACTTTAAAAAAAAAATTACAAATATGGTCGATTCACAATGACCTACGTTAAAGTCTTTTGTTGATAAAAACGCAGTCATTCACAAACATATGTTTTTATTCTCGATCTATTTTGTCAAAAACAAAACAAATAACAAAGTTAATAAGATATATTTTAAAAAGAAGTGTGACAAGTGATAAAGTTCCTTCTTTGAGTTGGAATTGGTGAAATAAAAGTAAATATTTGTTCATATATGGCAATAAAAAATTATGTCATGTAGCTAGTTCATAAATTAACAAGCTTCCATATATAGTAGTTTATCTCTACACCTATGTATGTCTGAATTTACATGGTAACGGGAGTAGGAACAGCAAGATGTAATTAACCTGACATAATGGCCAGTTATTAAGCAATTTCTGCACCAACATGTCTGACGTCTTGTCGGCTCTATATAAGCTACGTATATTTGTTCTTCCGCAACCAACTGTGGACGAACGCTATAATCCTTTGATGGAACTGTTTTGCATATTAAGTGATCGTCATTGTGAATTCTCTTACCTCTAGGTAATGATGTCGAAGCTGGCTGTGTACGCATTTGCTACCATACTAATAAAGAAATAGTTTTGAAAATTAAGTAACTAATCACAGTAATAACAGTATTAGGTTAAAGTTAAATACACATAATAAAATAAGTACCAAAATAATAAAAGCCTGTTTAAAGTTAGTTCTGTTTACACTAAGGTTTAATTTAAAAGGTTTATAGCTGAAATAATTTTGTAATTTTTCTTCGTCTTTTATTAATCTATCGATAAAGTATTTGAGGAGTATTGACCTTAGTTCAAGCTAATATTAAAAGAATATGTTTTGTCCATAATATTTAGAAAAATAATCAAATAGCCAATTATAAAATTGACACAAGTATCAAAGGCTTCTCAATGACCTAATTTGGTTGCAGTCTAAATCTGCCGGCATGTGCAGTGAAGTTAATGCATTTTATATTGGTTCAATTGAGAGGAGCGACGGCGCGGTATGCACGATGTGTGGGCGATTCGCGGGAACGCATTAGGGCCGTCGGGCCAAGCACGCACAGAACTACGCAGTACTTTAGCAACAGATTAATGAAGTTTTATCACTCGATGTCTGGAGAAATTGGACTTTGCTCGTGTCTTAGATTTGTTTATTCGTCCACGCAGACATAAAATGACAAACCAATTAACAGAACTATTACAGTACCTATTTTAATGATAACCTTCTGTTTTATTGCGACTATACTTTAATTAGTTTCGCTGTTTCAATCTCTCTTGTTTAGAATTAATGTTTTAATGATTAAATTAAAATTATTATGATTATTGGTTAGCCACGCAATTTTGTATTTTTTCCTTTTCTTTTATTGAATGATTACTGTACAAAAAAAGTGTTATCCTGCAAATCAAGACACCATTGCGATTTTGTCGTGACTTAGACATGAAATAAATCTAAATGTCCGAACACATCCGTAAATGTAGAGGTTACTAACATGATTTGCAATGTTATTGTGATCTGTTTGTTTCTCGATTGAGTCAAATATTTAAACAAACTTCGCCCAGCATGTCAAAGAAACAGACTTCTTGTCCTACGTCAAATTAAATTAAATAATTTGAAATAAGATGTGCAAAATCAATGCAAGAGGGCCAAAAACAAACAGAAACAAGGGCAGGTCATGCGCATGGACTGCGTTGAGCGGCGCGGAGCTGGCGCAATGCAATCGTGCGTTTAGGGCCCACATGCCGCCGCCAAGTTCCTTGGAAGGCGATGAATAACTCATTGTCCGTTCGTCCATCCGACTTCGTGACGCACGCTTCTTAGAAACAACACGATGCAAAGCAGAAAGTGACCGAGATTGCTGACCCGAGAATTTTGGCAAAGAAATTACACAAAAATGGAAAAATATATGAGGTTTATCTTAAGTCCAGATCACGGTAGGGAGCCCCACTAGAATTATTATGTTGGTAGACTAAGTTGTGCCCAATTATATTAAATTGCATAGTGAAACATTCCTGCCATAGATATTTTCACACTTTCACAGCTGAAATGTACTCAAACCACGATCAACCAAACTTTCAAACCTGTTAATTAAACATATTACATATTATTATACTCGTAGTTCTATTCTCAAAGTTATGCTGAACTCACTGTCTTTGTTCTTTATATGTAGGAGTAATCAAAGAAGTTTAAGTAAGTTTAGATGAGATCTAACGAAAACATACCTTTGTATACGTACTTTTCGATTTATATTTGCAACTCCATTCATCTCGCAATCCCGACATTGGTAGGTCATTGTTAAGGACACGTCATTATCTACAACAGGAAACCAGCTGATCATATATTTGGAGGACCTTAACCTCATAAATCGCGTCACATCAGTTTCCCACCGGCTACTAACAAAATACATACACAAAGTGCATTGGTGCAGTAATTAGGATGCGAGGAGTGACTCCACGCCGTCGGCATCGGACACCAAACAGCTGAATATTCGCACACTACTATTGTGATACCATTTTATGGTTTCGGCATCCCTTTATAGTGGTACTTAGCATTCTAAATTGGTACCGCAGTTGTTTTTTTCATACCGCTAAATGTCGTGTCTCAGTCATAAAATGGAAGACAGCCGGTTAGCAAAAATTGTGTGATTCAACATGGAACAATTACGATTTATATTATGATGTTTCAATTATGAGGAATATTATATTCAGAGTGTATAATTTGGTCGATACGTGATACGCTTGTTAAAATATCCTAGTTACTTTGTTTTATTTAAATGACGCTACGTTCTCTTTATAATGTGATTCTCATTCAATTATGAATAATGAGAGATGTCCGTTTTTTTGTGTTGTGGTGTTTCTATTTCTAGATTATTGTATTCTTATGTATCGACAAATCTGATGTATGACATTATTGTACTCAATTTTAGAGACTGCTTAATTTTTGAGACTAACGAGATTTTATTGAGAATCCAAATATATACATATGTTAGTAGGTCTTCTTAGAAAATCAGAAAAAAATACAATAGAATGCATGTGTGTCTACTTACCCGGATCAACCCAGAGGTACCAGTCAAAATGTGTGTGGACACATCTGAACCCCGAAAGGTTATACCGTTTTAATTAAATAACAAAATTAGTTGATACTAAAACAATTACATAAAAAACTTGTATTACATAATTTCTCCAGTGCTATCTTTTGGAACAATAATACTGATGTTGAATTTTATTGCCAACAGGTAAACCGACCCCTGACGATGAAGAAAGAAGGTATCCAGACCAGGAACCGTAAGCTGAGCAGTAAAAGTAAGAAGAAAAAGGGGGGCATGGGAATGGGAGGTGGTGGAGCATGCGCGCTTGCACTCGGTGGTGTCATGGGAGACATGATCAAGCCGCTAGGAGACGCTACTAAAGGCTTTGGAGGCTCGGCTTTCCCCTCTGCTATGGACTTCGGTAAGTCCACACTAATACCCTTTCTCTTTCATTCACATTTTCTTCCCCTTAGACTAATTCTTGTATTTTAATCTAACTTTAACGGTTTAACTCTTACCAAGTAATGCATGGGGAATAGAAATATTGAAACATAATACTATTGTTAACATTTATCCATCTGAGAACAGGCCTGGGTCAATACCAATATTATTATTCATTAATGGTCTCTCATTTTTATACCTTAATTAAATATTTCTAGTTTTTCACGTTTCCGTATCTCACAATCCGAATTAATAATCCAGATAACAATCGAGCTTAAAGTTGTCGTAATAATAGCTAATATTGAATTAAAATTCACGTACAAACACGTTTTTTTAATAATAAAACACGTGATGCACGTTGTTTATATTTTAACAATTGGATTTCTTGTTTTAAGCATTCTTAAGACACGACTCGTGTTTGTAAGCTATTTACATGCATAGAACATTTATTAATATAACTATGTCACCATAGCTTTTAAATTTCGTTAGAATTATGATACTAATAAACCTATCTTCTATCATCTTAAGTAACACGCACGATTCATTATTGCTAAGTTAAATAACACGTTTCAAGGACACTGAATTAAAAAGTATCAAAAACGTTTTATTGTTCACTTTGTCACTCGTCAAAACAAAAAGCCTAGATTCAGTCTATTAATATAAGTTGAAAAATATACACAATTGTCTCCTGGCTTCTACATCAGATTAATGTTAAATTCATCAGAAATAGATATACTGAGAAGTAGGTCAAAATTGGCTGCCAAGATTTGGTGACGTAGTCACAAGTGACGTTAATCAAGATGCTTACAAATAAATAATTAGACAGACTGCTACATTATTATGATTTTTCTAGCTTTAATTAAGAAAAGCAGGCAGTACTCGATATGGTTACGTTCGCACAGTTATCCTTAAAAGGTTTCATTATCAATAATGTAGATTAAAACCATTTTTTACGAAAATAACTACATTTTTCCACCTCTTGTGTCAGGAATAAATTACTGTTAGTGAAATCGTAAATCATTCACTTAATGACGATTAACTGATGTGATAATTAAAGGAATATATTGGCAGTATTATACAGCTATCGGAATTTAATCGAGAGTAACACATACATACTTATATCCGATGACTTTAGCCTTCATTACGCAGTATTCCCATTTCTCGTAATCTAGGCTTAAATATTCGTATACAGAATTTTACGTTGGGTTTTTACAAATCCTAATTTAATGGTTGCATCTGTTAGTTTTTAAGTTAAATTTTTGTTTATCGGTTTGCGTAACACCCAACAAAACAGAACACTGATACTAAAATACTCCGACAACAACAAGGAGGACAATCCGCAATATTTTACTAACAGCTTTTATTAACATTTATACTGTACGAGTATCAGAAGTTAATAACGTTAAAACAATGCAATAGTGGGTCTATCTTTACTCGACAAAATGGCAGATGGTTTTCAAATTTGACCAGAGCTGCTAAAAATTAAAGACTTTGCTGTTATTCTTTTTATAAATTCGGTTGTTGAAAAAGATTATAATACACGTAAAGAAAAAATTGTGAAATGTATTAGAATTTTTTATCGCTGTTGTTGCTTTTCAATGTCCATGAACCAATCATAAGTTTTACCATAGATTTTTTATATTTAATAACTTTTTGTCTCCACCAGGTCAACATCAAGTAGGTTTAGTGCATCCAGCGGCGGCGCACATGTCGCACTGGTACGGCGCACCCCATCAAGGATTTGCGCCTCCACCTGCCTCGCATAACCCCTATCATCACCATCACCTTGCGCAGCTTAATTCTATGGTAAGTGGCTTATTTTATGATTAAAGTTGTCATAAATGAAACACTTAATGTCATATAAATGGTTGGATGTTCTTCTTCTTCTTCTTGAAAGTAAACTTGGTCGGTTTACTTCAACAAAACAACAACTAAAAATCAAAAGTGATATTAACCTATAATGGGCTCTGTCTTTTCTATTTTCTCTGGAGCACTAATTACTACTACTAATTTGTCGTAAATATTGATCCTAATTTTTTATAATTTATTTGGATCATGACAAAATTAAAATAATTGCAAAACATCAAAATCTAATGAAGTCAAATCAACCAAATTATTATCATATCAAACTAATATCAATTACATATATTTATTTTAATATTCGTTACGATTTCTACGAGTACCCAGAATCGAAACACATAAATCAATGATTTGGTCGTTGATTACCAAATAGAAAGATCAAGTTAGTCTATTCGACTTTGTTACGTTTGATTCTAGGAAAGAATTTCATATTACGAGTATTATGTAAATTCTAAATAGCGTAGCCTTTTTATCTATATTTAATGGTTATGTAATTACCAGTAAATTTAGTCTCACCGGTTATATATCAACATAAATCGATGTCTTTATCAAACATTTGATTATGATAACATAAAATACATTTATAAACCTATTTTTGAGTTTGTTGTCATTAATATTAACAATCTTTTGAATATTGTAATAAATGAAAACATCATTTGAATATGGATTGTATAATAATTTATGTTAAATGTATTATGTAAATGTTCCGTTATAATAAAGATGATAATAGAGGTGATCACTTTTAATTTCTTAGTAATTATTTAGATCAAACGATTTTTCTTGTTAAAGATCTTTGATTCTACGAAAAATGGATAAAGTAAACAACAAAAGCTATCTTATTCTAGATAAACATCTAACATAACTGGTAGATTAGCATTTATTTTATGTGAAATCAGGTCTTATTTTATATGGACTCATTCGTATTGAAAATGTACTTAGGAAACTAATTTAAGGTTTTTAAAAATAAAAGGAATTGAAAAGTTTAGTTAAAAAAAGTTTCGAAGTGGTCAGTTCGCCGGATCCAATTACCTCAAGTCTTGTTGAGTGGCGGTTGCTTCGATCTCAAAATTGTCTAGTACTAGCAAAATATGTGTAGATAGTAAATTATCTTCTATTGTTCATAAGTTTATTTCGTGTCTTCACTCATTTCAATGTAGATATTGTGTTTCTCGAGGATCACTGCATCACCCTCGACAAAAATGGTAAAAATTGAGTTTTAAACTGACAAGTAGTCAATCCCTGCCCATAGGAGGCCTACTCTAGGAACGGACTCTCAAAGAGTATTGATAATGATGAATGATTAAGTAGTTAACTTGTAGTAATAGTACTAGTAGGTAGTTAAAACTTAAAAAAAAAAGAAACTATGATTTTATTTAGGATACTTAGTATGGAATCAAGATCACCGATGACCTAGGGTATCATAATTTAAAAAAATGCTTGAAATGGGTTTGACGTATTTAAAACACGTTATTAACAATAAATCTTCTTTACAGACTGGCTGGAGGAGTGAGTACACGTGATAAGTCAATGAAGCACAGAAGAATTAATTAGAAATGTCTTTCGTAAACAGTCGCGTCTACCAGATGGACTATATAAGGAAACCAGAAGCAACAAAATACGCTATGATTACATCAAATGAGTAATTACTCATAGCATAGGTACACACATAACACATCAGATTAATGAATAAGACTGTAACAGAATTGACGTTTGTAATGTTAAACAAACAAAGGCTGAGGGTAATGGCAACATTCGAAGCGATAGTTTGCGAATTAGCAAGGACTAGCTTTGAAGTCCAAAGAATCTTGCCGCTACGTCATTTCCTATTGACTACAGAACCTCGCCCGTTCACAGTGTACAGTTTTAATTGTACTGAACATATCCTTATTTTCGAATTTTGAAAATTGTCCCACTTTCTTGTTTCACAATGAAAAACTTTGATATACCGCAATCAGTTTCCTACAAGTATTAAAATTTAAGAGTGTTTTACATGAAGTAACTAGCGAAATTGTACAGTATTATAATATTAAATAAGATCGATTACGAAGTCTTAATCTTATAAGAATAGTTCAAAAAGATGAAATAATTTTGTGTATTTTGTACATATCTCGATAAGTTATATTCCGTTCCTGTGTACATTGTTTTATTTTTTTATATATTTAATTTAAAATACATGTTTTGCTCTTAGAGCATTTAAGCAGGAGACAGCATGTGTGCAATTTTTCTCTTCAAAGCCAGGTAAGGTCTTATTATGGGTTCGTATTGGGCGTAAGATAGTTTTGTATTTGCTTTTTATGTTAAATCGATACTAAAGTATTTTATTTGTTTGATGAAGTCATATCCGTGTGCTGTCTGTGTTTACTTTGCTCCCCACTAAAAGTGGCAAAATGATGTTTTAATTAAGCACATTCGCTATGTCGTCTCCCGTGCATATGCTATAAGGTTTCGCTATAGGAATTGTGATGTGTTCAGAGAATAGTTTTTTTGTACATTTTATTATTTGTGTAGATGATATATGAATGGAATGCAATAGTAATTTATGTAATAGCTTATACACGCAATTGTAAATAAATAGCAGTTTTGAATAGTGACATTTGCAGAACTGATTTTTTTGAAGCATTAATCATGAGTATAGTTTTGTTATATATATTGTTTAACTGGTCACTAAATCGAATTAGCTATTGAATAATTATGTATACAGTTGTTTGTCACAAGGTGTATGTAATATAAATTTTTGTATCGCATTACCGATGTAAAATTAAGAATATTGAGTGGCCATAAATTTAAAATTACGGGGTGGTGTTTGTGGTTGTAACCAGTTTTTTTTAACTCTGAGAAATTTATGCATTAACTTTTTCAAGTCTAAGTTACAATTAGATCTTACATTTTTAGATGAGGTTTGACTAATTTGACGCGCTGGCAATCTTGCTGGTTGACCTTTTTGCAATATTTTGCACTATCGAGATATCTATATTCAACAATTTAGTTAAAACCTAAAAGGTCCAAAACTAAATTATAAAATACAATTGTTAAACTGAATTCGATGCAAAATTATGTTGATGTTATGGAAATATGTTATGTTTTAATGTAAAAAGCAATGTGTGTTGTAAAGTGTTTGTATAATTTAATGTACCTACAATATTTTGTCTTTATACCTACCTCATGATACTGCTGTCGGTTATTTTTATGAGCAGAGTGTACAACTATAATAAATATTATTATATAACAACAAGTTACAACCATAAACATGACAGCCGTACCCCAAAATATGTAAATATGAAATGTAAATGAAACATGTAGTAAATAAATGAAATCATTATAAGAGTATCAAAATAAAAAAAATATAAACTAGATCACAGCAAAACAGCCTATAACGATATCCCGTACCTAAAGTTTTTAGTTTTTAAAACAAAACATTGTGAAGTTGTGTATTTTAAATGAAATTGTGAATAAATTATCAATATTGATATTAAATGTTTATTTAATTCTCTTCACCCTAACCCGGAATTGGTAAACCAGTTGTTTAAATGAACTTTAAGCGTCTGACTAGAGCATCCCTCTCGGTCTATGGTTCCCCTGTAATTGGAAAGCATTTCAATTGTCCATCCAATTACGTCATCTTATACATCGTCTGCCATAAGTCACAGGATCAATTCCACCATTCCGTAGAAAAAGTCGTCCAAAAGTCGCGCTTATCTCGCGGCAAATTGAAAATGCACCCGGCCGTGTGATTGTGACGTAACGGGTCCGATGCCAGCGACATATGGACCTATTCAATTTTAATCGCATTTCAGAAGAATGGACATCGGATAAAAGTACATATAAAATGCTCCCCGACGATAGGCCTTACTTAATAACTTGGTTTTATTTGCGGTTTATACCCGACGGATTTCAAGGGTGCCATTGTTGGTACACAATTAATGTTTGCTTTTGATCTTTTTAAGTTGTATGGTTATTTTGAGGACGGAACGTTTGTGCATGAATGAACATGTGACTGGTCCCTTTGACACTATATTGGATAAATTGTTGCAGACTTCCTTGTGGTTTATGAGACTTTTTGCAGACTCTGATTTACCTGATGTGGTTTCACGGTGAATATCTTATAAATAAATACACCTAGAATGAATGTCGCAAAAAACTTTTTACAATATTCTGATTTTAAGTACGATTTTTTAAGTTAATCAAGCGGCATTTAGGAATTTCTAATATGTTATTAAGCAGAATATATTTTAAACATCAGAATTATTAAAAATAATAATAAACGAAAAAAGTCTAACGCGAACAACAACACTAAAGGTTTCCATAATCGGATGAACTTAATTATTTTGTAATAGTTTCAATAAGATCAATTGCAAAAATATCATCAAATATATCAGTCACAGAGTCTGTTAGGAAACAGTTCTGATGAATCCATTCGTAATACATAGTAGTATTTAATTTAAAATATTTGTACCTACCACATGTATTCGGAGCGTAAAATGATTTTGCAAAATTACAGAGGAACCATAAAAATGCTGCAAAGAAACATATCGCAGTTGTAGGCTCCACATTAGTAAAAGAAAAATAAGGCTATTAAGTTAGTTATAGCGGGTTATCTTTCCCAAAACAAAATAAGAAGTGGCTTGTTTGTAGTTTTTAAAATGAAACGGCATTTTGCTTGTGGCCGACCGGGCATAAGTCACCACCGCGGCCAGGCGAGTCCACAGCAGTGATAAATGCACCGCTAGCGCGGGAAAAAATGTCGCCCGGCAAAAACCGCGGCATCACTCCCTCAGATTTATAGCCACGCCAGCATTGTGGAATATTTGAGAGTCGACACTTGGACGAATATTCTTACACCTACAGCGGTATGCGAACGTACCCCCTGAGGTGACGGCACTTCGCACTTGGCTAAATTACGAGCGTAAATGTACCGCGGACGTGCCATTACGTACGATTTATTTGTTAAATTTTATTATACGAAGCTTTAAAATATCTCGTAATTGAAAGGAAATGGTCTTTCAACGCAGGAACTTCATGATGGAGTTGTCCAAATATTTTTGAAGTTGTGATGTGTAGAATTATAAAACGAGATGATACATTTCGCTTTTCTCTGAAGGATTAATATTTATTTTTGTTAAACACAAGCAATGTCTGCTAATCTTACAGTTGGCGATCCTAACAGCTAAGCGTGATGCCGGGTTCCATTCCCACCTAGGACATACCTATACTGTGTGATAAACAAGATCATCTGTTTTGAGTATTTGAGTAGTTTTTCTATAACATGTAAAGTTTCCAGAAACATAATAGTATTTCTATTTAGAGCAACAAGTATTTATTTATATAAAGTACTACCACATCATACTTATTATACTTAAAACTAATAACAATATCCTGTGGGATAGTATCTGATATGCATGACAATTACGGTGTACATAGCATTTACTGTAATATGACAACAACGATTTACTCAAAAATAAAAATAACTAACTACATTTATTGCTACTATTCTTTATATGACTGGACATAGAATATTTTTGTTATTTGAGTTTTAAATACACCATACGATTAGCTTTAGCTGGTAGATAATAAATAAACTCTTAATCCAGACATTGACATTTTTAGATGTCTGGATTAAGAGTTTGAATATTAGTATACTGATTAAGGATCCTATTTATGGGTGATTGTTGAACTTAATTAGTTCTTGAAAATTGTGTGTAGAATGTTTTAATCATTTTATGTCTGGGATAACAGTAGAGAATATTTATAAATATTTTTTTCTATAAGACTATTACACTGTATACGGTTATTGATTACTTTATAAAGAAAATATAATTCCAAAATACGTCTGCGATTGTAAAGAGGTCATGTCAAACTTGGATGGCCGTTGGTCATAAGAACTCCTATGGGAAAAAACACTGCAAGAGTAGGCAAGATTTCTGGTGAAGGCTCGTTGAATGCTTTCTATTCTTTGAGAATGAACAGCATACCATGGTAACCACACAATACCCGCAAATTCGAAAATGCTGCGGACAACACCCAGTATTTGTGTTGATTTGGTTACAATTTTAACAATATGCAATTGAAATGTTAGCTTCGTATCGATGATAACACCTAAATCACGAATTTCATTGACTTCTACCAAATAAACTACAGCAACCACATACTTTGTAACAAGTGGTTTTATTTTGCGCGTGTACTTTATATGAAAGCATTAACTAACATTTTGCTTCGTGCAGTTTATGTTGCACCAATTTAGAATTGCATTTCAAGATCATCTTGTGTAAGTTGGGAATCATTGGTTGTTTTCACCGGCCTATAAATTTGAAGGTCATCGGCAAATAATGACATCCTGCAATGCTTACTATGAAAATGTATATTGTTCACAAAAAATAGGAAGAGAACAGGTCTCAAGTGGGAACCCTGAGGTACTCCTAAAACCGCATAATACGATCGCGACTCTAAACCATTCACAATTACAGTTTGGTGTCTATGCTGTAAATACGATTCAAACTAGCTCAACAACGATCCTCCCATACCACAGGCATGCAGCGTATGCAAAAGAATATTGACTATATCAAAAGCACACCTAAAGTCTGTGTGTATTGCATCTACTTGTGACCCACCATCTACTTCCCGAGATATGTCGGAAAGAAAGTTTACAAAATTTGTCCGAATGAAGCGACCGCTTCTAAATCCATGCTGATGGTCAGAAATACTAAAGTTTACAATTGAAGGAGATAAAACAGATTCATATAATTTGGAAAAGCAATGTGTATTGGTCTATAGTTATCCACATTTGCGTGATCCTCTACTTTATGTTATCTAGGACGAAAATACATGAGAAAACATGTATACCTATGAAATAAAGATCATTTTAACAACGAGGAAACTCAAGTTATTCATACTATATAAATAGTGAGAATGGCAGTACACCCACGTCACTTCGAAACATCAGCCTTCTTATGTCTCGTAGTGTCGTCAAAATATCTAGAATAGAAATTATATGCAAACGCAAGTTTTCATTTTGTAATGACAATATATTTTAAATCTGGTACAAAACGTGCTAATTATCACCACTCTCTTTCACACGCAAAACTTAAAAGCAAAGAGGACACCTGAATAACGTGAACAATTCATTTTAGACAAATTACAAGCGCTTGAGAGATAATATTGAAATGGCCCATTGTCTGGTGTTTCTGGTTTCCACACCACCAGGAAGAATACGCATGTAGTTATGTCTGAAAAACCATTTGACAACAGCTACGCAGGTAAGAACAATTATCTGATGAAATTACGTGTTAAATAGCCTTCTGACATATTGTATTTACTACAGAGATGTAGTTCAATGATTTTAAACAATCTTCATGTTAAAGTCTTAAGAGACTGATTGAAAATTGAGATTTGATATCAATTTTTTTTATTGCGGGTGTAATCCTTCCGAGTCAACATGTTACTGAGGTTCACTTCGAAATACGACTGAAACTTCACGCTATTGCCATGATTGTGAGTTTTAAAAAGTAAATTACGCGAAAATAAAATTAAAACAAATGAATTAGTTAACAATATACGATTCAAGCGCTGCAAAAACAACAGCGCAGGGGCGCAGCTATTATTGGTTATAAATCTTAAACTTACATATAAAATATTATTTCTACTATAATTTCCTTTCTATATCCTTTTTCTTATGTACCAGACACTACCATATAGTTCTCATCCCTGCTCTTTTTCACATCCCACGGTTGCCTGTAAGAGATTGCCTCCGGACGATAAGGCCGCGAATTGTACTTTCCTACTTTAAGTTTTATTATAAAAGTTATAGTACAAAAAAGAGATTTACTATTGTTATTATAAAAATTAAACTAAATCATCATATTACAAGTATATGCTTTAGAAGTCAATACATTACTCTCTTTGATATTTTTAAACTTCATTTGTTAATTCAACTTCGAAACTCCACTTCGTCAAGAATTTATAAAAGTGAAAAAAAAGTCATAAACATAATTCAGACGCAATGATGTGAAAGAGGGCTCTTAAAGAATGGACAGTACGAAATTGAAAAGCAAATCAGACGTGTCGTGACAGTGTTGGGGCGCGAGGTCAGTCAGATAACACCGGCTAAGTCCGAGATTGATTCCCGGATCAGACGGATAGTCGCGGCCGCCCGAGTGTAGACGATCCTTTACTCACGATTCAGTGAACGCTATGAGTCTTATGGATTTGGTAGGAATCTTACTATTTTACTAGTTTATATTTCGGGTCTATTTTACCGGTAACATTATTTATAGCGATAACGGTTTACGAAGGGATACAATTTACAACAATTTCCATATGTAATTAAATTTTTAACCTTACAAGATAACTGTTGACCATGCTTCCAAGTGTTATACTTCCATCTACATAATCTATACAAATAAATAAAATTGGAGTGTCTGTTTGTAATATGTATACACGGTACATATACCAAAAATGTAGTTAAACATTTTTTGTCTGTCTGTCGGTCTGTCAGTCTGTATGTCTGTCTGTCTGTCTGTTTATGCCGGGTAATCTCTGCACTGATTTTGACGGGACTTTCACTGACAGAACTAGTAGTAACTACTAGTAGTAACTAGTAGTAAGTTAGGCTACTTTTTTAGACTATCTTTGTCGCGCGGCGCTACCCACAGTACGACAATAACCGCGGGAAACAACGCGGGGTTCGGCTATTATATAATAAATCAACAAGGGTTTAATTACACAGACGGGTGTAGTATGTAAATTCATCTATTTAAGTAAATGATTATTATATTTAAATAAATGTGCATAGCTACGAAAGCGCAAAGTAATAACTTTATTATTTTAAATTAGGTGGCTAATCTAGGTAGGTAGCAATCATTGGCTACTAATTTCTACACCAAAGTAATTTTCAAAAATTACTGTATTATATAAATAAAACTATAGAAATTCTATCTTTTAAATGACCCTAGGACTTACAGAGAGAGTGTGAGGAGATCAACTTTTAGAATAACTGCAGAGAGTATATTCGACAAAACATCATAAGTTAATTCATTTTTGCGAATATTTTTCGTTGACGTTCATGTTGCCTTCGTTCAGAGGTGAACGGCAATAGTTTCAAGTAAGTAAATAGTTATTTGGTTAAAATCATAAATTGCATGAAATCGTAGCAGTTCACAAGATCTCATTTCTCCCTTTAACTTTCAACCTCACATGTTCAATTCATAAAATCAGATAAGAGCTACTCTAGTTATTCAGCATATCCATTATATTACTAGCCTCAAATAATGTTCAAAATTATTTTCACTGTGACAAAACTATTGAAAATAAAAGTTTCGTTAAAGAAAACATTTCGATAGGGGTGTAAGAGTTAGTGAATAGTTATTATTAGAAAAATTTTGTGTCAACAGCAGTGTTTTGGTACTTACTTATTGTGGTAGGTATCGTAGCATAGTCATAGCATGTTATATATGCGACGACCTTAACGATCGCCAGCGCAACGTACGCGTCGAGACCTGCCTTGCGCTGCTCAACGGGCAAAGAAATGAAGGAATTTCGAAACGAATTGTTACGTCAATCCAAGAGTGCTGGTCACCACTCTCATTGCGAATGCAGACATTGCAGCATGGTGACCCACACCATGGTGGCCTTGTGATGCTTCTGCATCATTGGGCCCCCGGTCTCGCACTCTACCGCGACGGCCCGTTCGTGCTGAAATCAGCGTGGCTCTACCGCTCAACTACCCGTAAATTTATAATTTAAAAGAAAACAGAAAAGTATTAAGGTGCGATCTCAATCAAATCTCATAATATTATTTAGCGGTACAATATCGCTTTTCTATACCAGTGTATATGAGTACCTATTCAAAGTTAATCTGCCCATGTTGCAATACAGTATTAGAGTATTGTGTTCTTACTGTTTAGTATTACAGTTGACCCATGTTTTTCAACACAGTTTATGTGCACACTCATATAAAATTTTGAAAATGTCGTTGAAGTCGTTGAAGGATATTCAACTTTTAATAAAAACTGTTTCAGAAATGTAAACCACATTTGCTTAATAACGCTATCAGAAATTTAACACGTAGTTTTGTATGATATTTGTTCATATATGAATATTTAAATATAATACACAATAGAATTGAGGTAATTCGTGTATTGTCGCAGTAGTGTGTAGGGTCGCATACCTTCAGGCATGTAAGTATATAAGTACCACATCACACAGTTATAGCCTTTAACTGTTCACCATTGGACATAGAGGTGACTAGAAGAGATTGCCGTTGAACAATAAGGCCGCGAGTTGTACTGACCTAGCTTTAAGTATAAGTATAATAAACTAGCTGACACACGCAACTTCGTTTACGTCTCTTATTGCCCGTAGCGTGATAATCTTCCCCCATTTTTTAAACATTTTTCATTGGTGCTCCGCTCCTATTGGTCTTAGCGTGATGATATATAGCCTATAGCCTTCCTCGATAAATGGGCTATCAAACAGTGAAAGAATTTTTTAAATCGGACCAGCGGTTCCTGAGATTAGCGTGTTCAAACAAACTAACAAACAAACAAACTCTTCAGCTTTATATATTATATATATATACTAGCTGACCCACGCCACGTCGTTTGCGCCTTATATTGCCCGTCGCGTGAAAATTTCCCCCGTTTTTGAAACATTTTTCATTGTTGCTCCGCTCCTATTAGTAGTAGCGTGATGATGTATACCCTATAGCCTTCCTCGATAAATGGACTATCGAACACCGACAGAATTTTTCAAATCGGATCAGCGGTTCCTGAGATTAGCGTGTTCAAACAAACAAACAAACAAACTCTTCAGCTTTATATATTAGTATAGATATATATATATAATAAATAAGTAAGTATGTACTTAATTATCTGGTGTAAAATAAAGCGATTTATTATTATTATTATGAACCTTAACCTTAACCATGTTAGTAGTTAGTAGTAGGGGTGGTGAAACTTTACAAGTATTTTAATCTGTCATCACACCTAATACTACGGACTACTAGTATATAGGTATTCATATATTCTATCAGTAAATCTAAGTTTTGACTCTGAAAGCCAGCTTTGTAGCTTCTAGCTCTGTGTAGTTTGAGGCTAAGTGACGTTGTAAGTTAGATTTCCGAAATCGTTTTACGGCTAAACCGCTGGAGGTTATTCTTGAGGAAGGAAAGGACATTGGCTACTCCTAACCGCGATAACCGACACACACGCGGGTGGAGCCATGGGTAAAAGCTTGTAATATTTAAACATTCCAAACACAAGTGCATTCACGAGATAGCTACCCAAAGCTGGTGCTTACGTTGGTGTTAATTGACATTTATAACTTGATCAGTATCATAACTTTTAAAATAATATAATTTTCTGTAAGTAGTTGAATTAAATTACAGAATTATTAAAATTAAACTTACTATTGTCTCGTTTTATGTACCTCAGTCCATTATTTTTATGAACAAAAGTTATGTCTAGTTATTTTTGATACATTACGTGTCAAATTTATAGAGAAGACTCCCTCCTTCTTCGGTCTTATTTTAAAACAGGACAAGTAAATAAGAACAGAAACTGATAATTTTTAAATTCCGTTTGAAAATAATTGTCTACATGCGTTGAGAAAGTAATGGAGAGTTTGTAGCAATCTTAAATGGAAAAGATATACGTATATCTTCGTAAAAAATTGTTTACAAACACAATTTTAAGTGTGTATCAATCTCTTCGGATGTTAATTTTTCCATGAGAATATTCAAACATCTAATATATTGAAACATATACGGTCTAAAATCTTTCAAATACAAATAAACTTAAACAGTTTTGTAGATAGAAATGTTTATACTTTAAGTTAAATTCAACTTGTATTTATTTCCATAAACCTTATTAAAATCAGTAAACATATTAAAACAATTTTGGGATCGTTACTTACTAATGATAAACATAAACTTTTTATTTACCAAACGAATCTTGATCATTAAAAAGCATCAGATGCAACGAAACCCGTTTCATTATACGCTGGAATCAGAACATTGTGTTCCTAGAACTACTCCTATTAGATAACAGATCAAAGTTCATTTAAATTAAACAGAAACGATTAACTCTCAGACGGAATTCAGCTTTAAAGCGGAGGCGACATTACGAGTAAAATACCTATTTAATAAAATGAGAGAAGTCGTTGACAAGCAAATACATAGAATACACGTAATTTATTGCATGTTATAATCCATTATTTACGTACGCGTCTCATAATAATAAAGAAACTGTGGGGTATTGAGTATCTGTAACTTAATAACGTTGGTTGGTACACCTGCCCCGCGCCCTCCTTGCTACATTAATATTATAATTTATACGAGGAAAACGACCCTTTAATGCATTCGGCAGACGAACTGCTGTAATTATTATTTGGTGTAAACGTATTGAATATTAAGTCCAGTATTGGGGGCGAGTAGTAATCTTTTTTTTTGAGGCCAAAGTATGCTAATTGTGCCGACTGTAATAACGGACGAACGATGCCGAGGGTCTAAGACAGGTGACAAACCGCGACAAAAACTGACGGAATTTTGATGAATATTGCTGTCATATTTTGACTTGTTTATTGCAATATTTAGAAGGGGAAATTTTGACCTGTAGTCATAAAATCGCAGGAAACTTTAACTCTATCAGGGAGGTTGAATATTGAAATTTTTTCGGTTTTATGATACACCCGATAAAAAAAATTATATTAACTGCCCCGGTTGCGCAGAGTGTATACGACTGCTGACTTACTAATATATTTACTGATTTTAATAAGGTCTCGGGTTCGATTATCGGGTCGGACCAAATGTTTTTAAGATCGACAAAAAATTGTTTCGAAGTTAAGGTTTTTTCTACGTTTAATATCTATCTAATAACTGCAAGCTCAGTTTATTATACGTTCCAAATAAAAATTGTTATGTAAATATTATTTAAAAAATGTTATAAAATCGTGCTACAAAAGGAAGTCTACGGAGGTTAAAGCTGGCTTTTATGAATTGTAATTTGTATGAGAAAATAACCGCATTGTTTTTCACTGTATTATATTAACAGTCATATCTCTCTTCTTCCTCACCTTTAATATTCCCAAGATTACCTGAATATCAGTTTTTCCAAGGAGCGATTTACATCGGATCTTCGCAACCCTAGGATGGACTGATTTCAAAGGTCGAACTAGTTGTCATTATTTTTGAGGGCACTGATTTCCAATAACGATTGTCATAGGTGTTCATAACAACCGGGAACGACAGCTTATCGTGCTCTATGATACTCCGGGTTGCTATTACGAACTTCTTGTGAGAAAAATCTAACAGCAGTCCGGCCCAGGAAACGAACCCGAGACCTCTCGATGGCAGTCGCTTACGCTAACCGCTAGACCAACGAGGCAGTCCCATTAAAAGTCATATCAATTACAAAATAATTGCAATAACTTCAGACGAGGATTCCAACCTGCCTCCTTTGTCAAGTTGGAAGTGAAAATTTTTAATATATCGCATTTATTCTCTTTCTACAATCGCTTACGCTTCTATAATCTTGTGTTATTGTCTAATATTTTGTTATGACCACATAACTTAGCGTTGAGAGATGTCATTTTCATACATTTGTAACTTTTCTATTTACGTTTGTAGAATTCAATATGGCTAAGACGCTGACCGGACTCCATGTAAATTCTAAGGTAAAGATAAATAAATTGAAGATAAAAATTTACAATTAACTCTCTAGTAAATGACTACTTTTTAAAGTTTAAATATACAACGTTATATATGTATTACATTTATTTCAAAACAAAAAAGTCTTGCAATTATACTTATCAAATACATTTTTAAATATTACAAAGAACTAGCATTTGCCCTCGGCCTCGCCTGCGTTTATGACGGATATCACGGAAATCATTTTTCGGGTTGATACTATAGCCTATGATACTCACCATAAATATGGTATTCTATACACAAAATAATTTAGATCAAGAGATACAGCCTACCTAGCCAAGAGCAGTGTGAGTTTGACGTCGATGTCTGTCCCTGTGTGTGTGTCTGTCTGTGGCATCGTAGCTCTTAAACGGAAGGACCGATTTCGATGCGGATTTTTCCATTTGAAAGCCAGTTTCCTTGCGGTGGTTTTTAGCTATGTTTGGTTGATATCGGTCCAGTAGTGTAAGAGTTTATTTTCTTTTTAATTTATAATTTTATATTAGGATAGATTAAAAAAGTTTACGGCCCGATCACTTTTAAGTTGCAAAAGTAAATAAAAAATTACAAAACATTGTTTAAAATAAACTAGAACTTAACATGTCAATTAATGCAATAAATACAATTAAAAACAATATTTTGTAAAGAATACTAAGAAAACTGTTATTAAATTTTGATTAGTTAAATTATGTTGTAACCTTTCTAGTAGTTTTAATACGAACGTAAATAAGGTTATGCAAATTGCCTAACTGAATACATTTTCGGATTTCGAATACTAACTGTAATGTAAGCAGTAGTAGTCTAGTTTTTTTTTTTTAAATCAAGTTGATATAATTAAGACTTTTCGTTTTTATCTAAAAACTTATTCAATTAATCTTTATACTCTTGATTGTCGGTACTTGATGGTACTTGCTGAAATACATTCTAGAATTAAACTCACTTGTACTTATTCCAAGTGGTTTTGGGCGGCAAGGAGATCTTTGGACGGCTTAAAAACATCCAACGGCAAGATTACTTAGCCACAACGTAGTCTTGCCAGTCCCCAACCCGCACTTGGCCAGCGTGAGGACGTATGGCCTTAACCCTCTCCTGAGAGGAAACCCGAGCAGTGGGACGTTATGGGTTGTTGATGATGTTAATGTACTTATTCTACTATTTTAATTAACTTAATTCCTGACCTTTAATTGTTTTTGTAATCTTTGATAATGCCATTGTGCGAAACCGATCAGAATTAAAGTAAATTAAAATAGTGGAATAAGTAGAAGTGAATTTAATTCTAGGCTGTATTCCTTTACACTTTTGAGTACCTTTTTCTCCTTAATTCGTTTCTGAAGCTGACGTGTCATATTTGTTACCGCATTCTTATTTGGTATTCCGAATGAATATGTTTTCACCATGTCATAAGGACATGCGGGTGTATCACCGTGCTGTTCAGACCGTGTCATAGTATTTGGTATGCCTCCTGAATAACAGAGTTTGTGATGATTTTTAACCGACTTCAAAAAAGGAGGAGGTTGTTACCTCATAACTTTGGACTGGGTGAACCGATTTTGATGGTCCTTTTTTTGTATTTGTAAGCTGGTGCTTCCCATGTGGTCCCATTTCAAATTGGTCCAGTTATTTATTGCATTTGGTTTTTTTTTTGTTAAAATTTGTGATTATTACTAGTACAGTTTAGAGAGAGTGTACAATATGTATTGCAATGCGATATTATACTACATATATACATATACAGAGTAGTACAACGTATTAAGAAGATAAATGAAGATATACTGATCCAGATTACTGACATAGGATAACGGATTGGTATAGAGTGGTAGCGAGCTGGTACATGCATCAGAAATCAAGTTAGCGATTGGAGTAAATGATTCTAAGAAGGAGATTTCAAAGCCAAAAATGATGGTTAAATAAAACCTCATTGATAAGCAGAGTCAGAGAAGAAAGATTCGTGGTAGATGCAGGTTGCTTCCATCTAGTGTCCTAAGAAGTTATACATGCCTTTGTCCAACAGTTCTACAGCTAAAATTGTACATGTACATATGTACATATATGATTAATCAACTCCTGTTCTTACTGATATTAACTAAAGGAAAATGAACATTTATAAGCTTAGGTACATTTATAAACAGATTTTCATTTGTTTGGCGTAACCTAGCTCATTCGGCGAAATGCAACCTGTTTTCAATTCTACCATCCAAAATAAAATGTTTCTACTAATAACATGTTCTATTTTCAATTTCGAAAAATCCTACCCTTTGAATGCGAGCACCTGTATGGTGGGTTGCTAGTTGTTTAGCGGTCGGTTTATTGGGCTGATTGCGCGGCTACTTCCGGCCCTCCAGCGGAAGTTAACCACGCACCTTTTAGTACCTTCAACAACGCTGACCTGGTTACATGCGATTGTAATGTTCGTACAACCTCCTTTTGTTTTCGTTTAGTTTTAAAAATAGAACGGTTGACTACGGGGAACTTTATTTTTATTCGATTAAACCCACAAAAACAGGTCATATTAATTTTATTTTGTCTAGTTATAGTTAAATGAAGGAAGCATTAATTTAGTTTAGGGTACTTAATGCGTTTAAGGGTTTTGAATTATTCGTTAAGAGAAAAATGAACAAGGGTATTTACTTAGATTTTGTTTCAATTTAGAGGAAAGCACCACTACTAAGATAGACACTACAACTAGTATCGTTCGGAACACATAAGTTTTACGACATTGGAGAGTTATCTAAACATTTACAATTATTTATCATTAGACTGTTTGTAGAAATAGTTTTTAATTTATACCAATTTAACTTAATTTTTAAATATTTGTAGTTCTGTCATAGTGTAAAAAGAACTATCTTTTGGTAAGAAGTATTTCATCTCCTTGGACGCTGTATCTTTTAATCTTAACAAATCTCAACACATTATATTTCTTTCGATATTATATTTTAACTATAATTACTATAGAATAGAATAGAATAAACTTTATTGTACACCAGATCAAACAGTTTACACAAAATGAACATTTCAATAGAATGACCATGTACAAATGGCGGCCTTATCGCTAAAAAGCAATTTCTTCCATCCCAGGAAAGAAAAAAAAAACGAATTAATGGGCAGTTCTGGTGCGTAGAGAAAAAAAAAATGTAAAGGAATTTAAGTATTTGACAAAACCTTTTCAAAACATATTTAATGCATTAGCCTTATTATGTAAATAAATGGCATTGTACCTCTGATTTGTCTGATGTTTTGACCAAATTGCACTGGGTATCACAGACCGAATGAATGTATGATTATTAGAAAATACTTGTTTTATTATCAATCAATCAATCAACAACAACCCATAACGTCACACTGCTGGACTCGGGTCTCCTCTCAGGAGAGGGTTAAGGCCATTCTTACTTAATTTAAAAGTCATAAAAATATCTGGAAGAAGAACAGAAGAAAGAAGAAGAAAGTAACTCTGTCTGCCTGTCCGTCTGTTGCACTTTCACAGTCTAGTCTAGAGCCTGAGTAAGAACATAGGCTACTTTTTAATGCAAAAAAAAGGGTTGTAAAGGGTTTTAAGGGGTTAAAAGTGGAGGCTGAAAGTTGTATAAATGATACCCAAAGTCACTATTTCACGCGGTTGAAGTCGCGGGTACAGCTAGTCATAATATAAGTAATGTAAAAGTTTATGTATTTCCATGTTTCTTTAACCAATTTCTATTCTTTTTGATATTGCGCACGTTAAGAATAGTAGCTTACATTACACACAACAGACTTTTTAGCTCAACCTTTGTAATTCGGTGAAATACAACGAAAGGTTTTCTTAACACCTGTTTTAACTCTAACATTTTATGTCTTATACTAATAAGAAATCCTTTAATTACCAATAAGAATTATATTCCTGAAACAGTTACTCGCAGCCGAGGCGTAAATCTGTTCTGCCACTTAATAACTTGATAACATGTACTTAGTTATCTTAATCACTAGCGGTTTTAATAGCCCGCTTTAGACAAATAATGTTGTGGTACGAAAGAATCAAACCGTCTATTTATATAGTATTAAAGTGCACCTGCTATCGATATATTAGCACTACCTAGATATTTCAATTAGCTTATCGGCTTTGTACCTTCGAAGGGGTAAAAAGCTGCAAAAATTCACAGTTCAGCGGCATGTCTTGCTTGAAGGAATAAATTAGTGTATAAATATGCTTGAGTTTTAATGTAAGTGGCGCGTAAGCATATAAGTCAAGAAGTTCAGAGAACTAGGATTAGGAATTGAGAAGGTGAGTTACACTTACATTTTTTTTATTTATAATAATAAGCTGTTTTTTTTAATTAATTAGATTATATGAAGCACAACCTTAACGTCCATGTACTTTTTTCTATAACTATAATTGACACAATCACAATAATCAATATTTAAAAAGAAAACGCAAAGTTTCCAAAACTATCAACTGTGCAAAATGTCTGAACATAAATGTTTTTGTGTTACCTGCCGGTAAGCCTGTAAAACCAGAAACGTGTTCCTGCCTCTTCAGTTGAGGACAAGAAGGGTTTGGGGTCTAGTAATCTCACTAATTCGGTGAAAAGCGATCAAAGAACTGCTAATAGTGATTTTCTGTGAGATCATAGTATCATTTCGATCATACCACATTTACCAAAGCATGGCTCTCCCATTGGTAAGGCAGAATAGGTAATAGCATTTTACCTATGTATGAACTTTTTATATGTATAGGCCTTCTAAAATGACTCTACTCTGCCTGATGGAAAGCATAAGCACAATTCAAGAGTGGTGGTCACCATACTGATTGCGAATGCAGACAATGCAACATGGTGACCCACCCCATGGCGGCCTAGTGATGCTTCTGCATCATTGGGCCTCTGATCTCGCACTTACTAACATCAACGCTGTCATTTTACGTTGATCTTCAGTGCGAGGGTAGTACCGCCCCGGTCGAAGCAGTCGTCTCGTGCTGAAATCAGCTTGGCTCTACTACCTTGAGAAAGAGAAATATTTTCCTATATAATTTGTATATATCCAGTTATCTTGACTGGTAATGTATTGCTATAAGATTTTATGACTTTATTTAAAATACGGTATCGCGCGTTTTTTGGTTTTTCGCTTTCCAATATCATCGTGTTAGCATCGGTGCTAAGCCAGGCAAAATCTGTATTATTGCAATATATATTATAGATTAATTACAACCAGACACAAGAGGAATGATCGCGCTTTTCGCATTATTATTTTTCTGGATGGAAATTGAACCCAAGATCTCAAACCAGTCAGGGACATTAACAACTAGACCGATTCGCCCGTCAAGTCATTACTATTGAACCATCACGGAATATGTCAACTTCCTTAATTTGAAACTTTTTACAATACGTCTAAGACTCCATTCATACCACAATGTGGTCATCATTTAATAAATTATCAATTTCACCTTAGTCGGGTCAAGTAGCACCTTGATAAAACAAATACACCTGATCGAATTTATTTGTTGCACCTTGCTCCAAATTTCAAACGCTCTATCACATAAAAGGCAGAAGGTTAAGTATGTTTTAAAAAACATTTTTGTAATATTTCTTGGCATATTTCATAACATATTTAATGTATGACGTAAAAGCAAGATTTCAGATCGAATCCCAGTACCCTGTACCAGTTCTGCTCCCTAGCCAAGTTGCATTCTACAAACGTAAACGTTAATAGAAAAATAACTTAACGCTAAGTCACAGTCAAAATAAAATATTAATCTTTAACACAAGAGAATAAAAACGTTTGCGATTATAGTAAGAGAATTGACGCAAGACATTTACCACTTGGCTAAGGGGCAGGAAACTGGTAAGGAACTTTCAACAATTTACGGTAGAAAGTTTCCCAAGGCCATTCTTTTTTCATAAGAAGCATGTACATTGTTGTACTGTATGAATAAAGATCTAGTTGCACTTTTACGGTTTATCTTGGTTATTAAGTACGTAAATCATACCACGTGACCCCCATTTTTTAATATTAATACTTAGACGTATTGCGCGTGGCGGCTAAGACGTTAGTGGTTTTCTATTAACTTAATAAAGCACATGTATTAAAAAGCAAAAGACCACAAATACTTAATAAATGTTCAGTTTTATAACTCTCAGATCATTTTTTCATTTTTTGATTTTTCATCTTTATTGGTTATACAAAGGCTCATCAAATAGTTTTTTTCCCTAGCAGTTGAAAATACTTACATCTATCATTGGTCTAAAAATTTGCTGCATTATTAGTCCAAAAAATATGAAAGTACTACTCCGTGCATGTGATATCGATTTCGAGCATATTATGAATTGAACCTTCTGAGTTACACATTCAATGTGGTAAGATATTCTATCGTGTTAATCCACGGTGTTCTACATCTTGCTATCTCTTTCTACTTTCGTTGTATCGGACAGCTTTTAAAAACCCGGATAAAAAACCTAGTGATTATCTATCGCCTAGAGTCAATGTGTTTTGTAATTGTAATTCTCATAACGTTTATTTTACGATAATAGTAAACATAAGACATAAATACTAATTTTCTATTTATTAAACAGCGATATTACAACACTAATAAATAATTAAAAAAATTACTTATTTATTAGTGTTAGTTAGTGTTTTTTTATATTATTGTCTTACAATGTTCATCATCATCATCATCATCATTAATATCAATATTTGTATCATGGCCAAATTGTAAATAAAATTACCTACCCGTAAAGAAATGGCGAGGTTTAACTATAATTTGAAATTGCTACATAGTAAACGTGTGCGGAGAATGTAGCAAATTTAATTCTTTTAAAAATAAATACCCCATAAGTCCTACTGTTCGTTCTTTGAATTGTTTCACCTCATTACTTGCACGAATATCACCGGAATTCCTTCCATCTCTTGCGTTTTCTTTAAACTAAACCCTACTCTGACTTGCAATAACTAAAGTATAAATTCAGAAAATCTATTACAAATGCTGGCTTGTAAATGAGACCGTACTAGTTACCGTACCGGCCGTACCGTACACAATTTTGAACTCAAATCTTTGGTCTTCAAATATCTGAATTGCTTGATTTTATATCTATCCTGATTAACAGTCATATTTCAATGAAAATTACACTTTATAGCTATCAAAATAAAGATGGTATTTGTGTAATGTTTCATAGGTGTGAAAACATTCGCTGACCGTTTGTTCGAACTAAGGTAGAATGTGACAATTTCGCTTATTGGAACTACAAAAGTGGGACTAATGATTCGCTATTTTTGTGTCACCAATTTAATCGTTATCTCCTTTACGTTTATCATATATCTATTTGCCTAGCTCTTAAACTATTAAAATAAAATATTATTCTAAATATGCAAGGACATTACTATTTGTCTTTCACGTAATTTTGACTTATCAAAGTTATATAAAAGACCGCGTGGTGGTGTGAATCGGGGTGTTCTTCCAACACTGTTGTACCACCTTAAATTTTGGGTTTCATTCAGCATTAGCTGAGCCTCTCGTATTACTCGCGGTACAACAACAACTGCGGGTAAGGCCGCGGGACAAAGTTAGCCGTATATGTCAGTTATCGCGGCAAATAGTAGCCTATGTGTTATTCTGATCTATAAGCTATATTACCGTAAAGTTTCATCAAAGAGTAACAAACATCCATCCATCCATACGTACAAACTTTCGCGTTTATAATATTAGTAAGATGTTATGGCTTCTATATATTAGTTAGTTAATGCACGTCAATAAACCATTACCTGCCTCGTTGGTCTCGCGGTTGGCGTGTGCGAGTGCTGATCATGAGGTCTCGGGTTCGATTCCCGGCTCGGACCAAATGTTTGTATGATCTATAAATATTTGTTTTGGAGTTTGGGTGTTTTCTATGTATAATATGTATGTATTTACAAAAAAAAAGTATATATGTGTTTGTATCAGTTGTCTAGGACCCATAACACAAGCTCTGCTTAGCTTGGGACTAGATGGCGTTGTGTGTTAGTCCGAAATATTTATTTATTTATTTATTATTTATTCTTAATCCGTCACCACACATACTCATCTAAATATAATAAATAATAAATGAAAAGCCTTTATTGTTGATCTTAATTTCAATAACAAAAGTTTTGTAAGAATGCCTAAAACTTAACACTAGGTACTATAAAATTTACTACATATATTATAAAAACTATTATACTATTTTATTAACGTTTCACTGATTATAATTCGGCAAACGGTATTTATTCCTCAACTTGTCTTCCGACAAAGGCCTCCTCTAAAGAGGGGCCTCATGTTGGGCCCGCTATTTTCCTGATATCATCTTCCCATCTCATAGTTTGTCTTCCTCTGTTCCTTTTGCAGTCTAGCGGGTACCATTCTGTTATTACTCTTGTCCAATTTTCCTACTTTTCTCTTGCCATATGTCCTGTCCATCTAAATATATAAAAGAGGAAAGTGAATGACTGAGTGACATACCCAGAGATCAACGCACAGCCCAAACCACTGAACCTAGAATCCTGATATATTGCATAAAGGTTCTTTATATAACGTAAGTGAGCACTTAGAAAGGAATTTTGGAAATTCCACCGCTAAGGGGATAAATCAGGGGATGAAAGTCTGCGTGAGCGAAGCCGCGTGCAAAAGCTAGTATTATATAAATATATACATATATATACTCGTATACAAGAATCGTTCGCGTCGTTCAACGTTCGTCACACGTTTAAATGTATTAGATATAATAAAATGTCATTCAATTCACTCACGGCTGTCTGGTACCCTACCAAACGGCTGATAAACATACAACTTATATATTCTTCATCGTCAGCCTATCGCAGTCTACTGCTGGACATAGGTCTCTCAAATTGCGCGCCACTTAGTTCGATCCTCGGCTTCTCGCGTCCAGCTCCTGCCAGCCATCTTGCGCAGATTATCATCCACCACATCATCAGTATATATCCATAAATACATTTATATCATATATAAATTACATCCAGACACAGAACAATTTATCGTGCTCATCACACTTACATTTGTCCTGGGTGGGACTCGAACCCACGACCTCCGACATAGTATTCAGAATCACTTACCACTAGGCCATTCAATGTAAAATAAACATTTGCAACTTTAAACATTTGTCAACGTGTCACGGCTTTTCCTTGAAAATTATATTAGTTGCATTGTTATTAATTCAATCCTACAATCCACATAATAATCGATGATTACGATGGCCCATCTGCATTGAATTTGTCTTGATACTACTAAAATGGCAAAGAAAAACTTCTGGATTCTTCTTTGCAACGACCCTTCTTTGCCATCTATCGTATAAATGTATTTAGAAACATTTTAGTACGTTTATCAGCAATTTGGTTACGATACTACGATACTACAGGTTCTTTAAATCCAGAAATCTGGAAATTCAGTAAGCTATTTATTTTCTATTCAATCTGAACGAGGAATCTATCTCCCGAATCTTGTATTACTTGTAACACATTGCATGAGTATGCACTGCATTTTTAAACTCAAATTTATTTATAACAAATTACTGATAAAACCAACAATATACGTTAATTAACTCAACACGATATTAAAAATATCAGTCCCACAATTTAATTAATTGAGAAGTTTCTGTAGATGTGTGTAAAATTTGCATATACACAGCGTTCACTATCTCAAAACAAAAACACGATTTTGAACTCGGAGCTCACATGAAATAAATCGAATAAAAAAATCGATTTTAAACGTTCGATCTGCGCCGGAGTGGGTGCAATTAAAGGGTTCCGAGAATCGATGCTCGGGACTGCATGGAGCACGCACGATATAGTTACACCATTGGGGTATGAGGGGTAAAAATAATTGTATAATATATGTATGTAATATATCCCAACAGATATAAGAAACAGTCGTGGTATTAGATTTATCTAGATATAATGAAAAGAGATTAAGAATATAATTAATAAATTGATTGATGTATTAATCATAATGTTGATTAATTGATGAGAAGATCAATTTTATAATTTAATCACAATCCATTTCTGCAATGGTAGCACATTCAAAATCATTATTATCATCATCATCTAGGAGAGAAATGCTGAGAATCAAATCCCTTCAAACTTAAAAAGAAATAAAAAATACATATATCTCAGATCTTCAGTCTCATTTAATCGGTTGGAATATTATAAAACAAATTCATAACGAACCCGATTTGAATTTCAAAGAATTCCTTTATACATTTTAATATTTAGAAATGTAAATCTATACTAGTTTATCCCAAAACATGTAGTTAAAACTACTGTTCATTTAAGTTTTTTATTTATTTATGAACTTATTTTATGAAATCCAAACTTTTTTGTAGATATTTCATACATTTTATGTTTATGTCTAAAGCGTAGAACCACATCTACATAATTACCCACAGTTTATGAAAGCATTCCAATCTTGTCTGATAAAAAGATGATTTCATCTCACTTTTTAATTACGAACAGCTACTGTATTAAGTAAAACACAAATATTTAATCGAATTTACTTAAATCTTCATTAAAAACATATAAGATTGTATCTTACTTGAAACGGCTAAACAGAAAATTATCATAACCACCAACAAGAATCTAATGAAATCCAATATCGATTATAATCGATATCTCGCATTACAACCGAAACTTTATCGATAACAAAGACGAGTGAACAAGGTGTTTACGATTCAGATTTTGATCTTGGGAAAAACGTGGCACAAAACTAAATCCTCAGCGAATAAATTATAAAGAGAGCCGGGTGCTTCGCTTGTCCGCCCTTAATTGGGCCATGTTGTGGACGTTGGGTAAAACTTAACATTTGTTAGGTATTCCAGGAATTATACACTTGTTGCTTTCGAGCGATGGCAAGTTTTATTTTTAATGTCCTGTAATGAATGTTCTAACGAGTATATAAATAGATTGAAAGTGATAGGTTTTCTATATGCCATTAGATTTGACTCACAAGGGAAAAGAAGACGTTCTACAGTTTATATAATTATGTTCTCTTCTGAAAAATAATTGATGCTTTTTTAAATATTTCATGATTTTGTATTCCACGGTTTCGGATTAGATAGTACCTACTATACCGATTGAACAATATATTATAAAGTATATGACTAAGATTAAACTGGTACAACAAGTGCATGTACTTTCATAATAAAGATAAAAGTTGTTAGAAGGTTGGAAATATGATATCCTTTCCAAAATACAATCATTTATGTGTAACTAGCTGACTATCTACACCAAGACAAAGCTAGTCAAGCAACCAAGCCAGCCAACTAAAGCTAGCCAACAAAAGTCACCAAGATAAATCAGCTATCTACTAGTGAAAGTCCTGTCAAAATCGGTCTAGCCGTTCCAGAGATTACCCGGAACAAACAGATAGATAGACAGACTGACAGACAAAAATTTTAAAAATTGTTATTTTAGTACATATACCGTGTTTACATACCTTATGCATTTATTAAATAGCGGTTATTTTAATATTACAAACAGACTCAAATTTTATTTATTTGTATAGATAATGTCAGTTTCGGTTATTGCCGGACGGTACAGCCCCTAGCCAAACTTTCTTTTTTTTCTCTTTCCCACTTTAGGTAGGGTCGGCTTCCCTCATCTTTCAGCGCTAGGATAGTCTATCCTGAGTTATCGGGTCAGGTAATTGGGTCTTCCGCATGAGATTGGTCATATTAGTCCACCAGGTCAAGGGCGCCATCCTCTTCCTATCTTGCCTTCCGAAAGTGCCTGTGCCTTCTAAAATACATGCTGGCTTGCTCTACGCATGATGTGGTCGTACCACCTTAGGCGTATTTCGATGAGCTTTTCCTGGACTGGAGTCACTTTGAAGCTACCTCGGACATACTCATTTTGAATTTTGTCTAGCCTCGTCACTCCACCAGACCACCTGAGCATATTCATTTCGGCTACGTGCAACTTCTGAGCGCGTATTTCCTCAATGTCCAGCATTCTGCCTCGGGTAGTGTATTGTATGCATGAAAAAGTACAGAGCATAATTTTAGAAGGCGCTGTACATGCTTCACATCATTCCTTTGTTCTATGCTTCATACTAATATATAACGTTATTAGTATTTTCGTGCAAGGTGACTATAATAAATATAGTCAATAGTGATCAGTGACCAAAAACAAAGGATTGTAGATGCGTTTGGAGTCCGGAATTATGGATAATAACATGTACTGTCTGGAATTTGTAAAACGTAAAACGGGTTAATTGTTTTTAAAAACAAATATTTGTGCGTGTATCTCGCGTTATTTTGGAGCCTAGGTATCGTATTTGGTGGACTTTTGGTACTTGGCGCTATTTGCTGTATTGCGAGGTGTTCTGTTTTGGATCTGCTTACTCGAAGTCCTGAGTTTTCCAAAGTCGTGATATACTCGTTATGTGAAACTTGCAGTTTTTCGGCAGATTCAGTCACAAGCGCAACGTCGTCGGCATAAAGAGATTCCAGGGTAGGACATGTTGTATGCAGTCTTCGGGGATTAGTTGTTCTCGCATTGCTTGCCACACAAGTCTTCGCGGGACTCGGTCGAACGCTTTTTCGAGGTCAATAAATGCAAAAAAGGTCAAAGGTCTTTTTTGTTCACACGATGCTTTTCCATCAATATCCTCACCGCCTGAATGGCATTGGTGGTTGATTTGGATGGTGTGAACCCAAATTGGTTTGGTGTAATTTTGCAGATGTCCAAGAAGCGTCTATTTAATACACGTTCCCACAGAGTGATATCAGCATTGTTTGACTGAAGATTTCAGAAGTCTGAAATCGTAACGTCCTCATTATTGTATTGGATAGTTTTGTGAGCCATATTACTGCGATGGGGCCTAGAGCTTTCCAAAGATCTGTTGGAATCTCGTCAGGGCTAAGTGTTTTATGATTCTTCATTTTTCCGAAAGGCATGCTCTACTTCGTAAATAGTAACCTCATGAATTGGACCCTGGGCTAGTGCTGAGGGATTGAATGCTTGGCTGGGAAATTCCTTATTGAGCAGCTTCTTATAGTATTCGTGCCATCTCTTATTAATATCCTCTTGTGTAGTGAGCAGCGTGTTGTCTTAGCTCTTTATAAACTCTTATAATATATAAAGCCGAGTCTCCACCGAACAAAAATTTGCAACTTATGTATTGTCAACACTTGTTGGTGATAAAAGTTTTTGTAATTTCCTTATGTTGGCAACAAAAATTGACAACAAAAGTTTAGAACAGTGTTTCCTTTCATGGCGGTAAAGGTAAAAAAAATATGGTTGTTGCAAATATTTATTGGCTCTTTGATGGCGATTAATTCGAATGTTTTTCAAATTGTTGGTGTAGACACAATGAAAAAAATGTTGGCAATTTTCTGAAGAGTTATCAACAGTTGGAAACACTGATATTGCCAACAATTTTGGTGGATACGCGCCTTAAATCTGACATGCAGCATACGTAAACGATAATAGAAAACTAACGTTTCTTAACACTAAGTCACGTGATCAAAGCAAAATATTAACCAATAATACAAGAGAATAAAAGAGTTAGCAATTGTAGAAAGAAAATAGACGCGAAACACTTGCATCTTGCTTGAATAGTGCAGTATAGTAGCTACATAACGAATGACCGTACATTATAGAACGTATCAAGTAACTTCCACTATTAGAGGTAACCATCACACGAATCATCTTAATAGTCCTAGAAGAACTAGCAGTCGCATGGTTTCGCCTTTGGTTCAGTTGCTAGAAGTCAGTTACATGTTATTTTGTTCTACACTTATTATGAATTCGAAACACTGTGTCGATGTATGAATGTTTGTGAGTCTTTTACACAAAAAATTGTGGACGAATTTGCATGAAACTTTACAGCTCTCACTTCAGAATAACACATATATTTTACACGTATAAGTTAGTAACGTATATGTTGTATTGTATCTTATAAATGTGCTTTTCTATACGCATTTTAGATATAAATAGCATAGTTGATTCATAGTAATTTAAAATGCGATGTTATTTCCATACAAAGTCTTTTTAATAGACATATGTGTTACACAAGTTTGTACATGCTTTAATAAGAAAAGTTACTTACGTACTTTAACGCTTTTATATATATATATAAAATACTACTGGACTATTTTCAGACCGATTAGATTCAGACGACCATTTAAACCTTCAAGAAAACAGCGTACTCACATCTCAAAGGCTGGAAACACCCTTGTGATTCTTGAATTGCAGGTGTCTATAGGCCCAATAGTCAGTTGAAACCCAGTCCAGAGTTATTTAACATCAGGTGTTTGTTTATACTATTACATAAAAAAATGCTCTAAAAAGGCCTTTAATTTATTTTAATGCATTCATATCTTATCTTTGAATATCTTATTATCTTTGAACATATCCGTCTACGGGGCAGCTTTGTACTAGATAGACTGTATTGCCATATAAAAAATATAAACCTGCTTAAGTAACACTCTAACCAAGATTTGCATTAAGAACTTTCTTATGTCATTACTGCAGGAAGTGTCACACATTTTTTTTTGAAGAAACGCAATTTGGGAAAAAGAGTTTCTAACTTTGGAGTAATTCGTTTCCTTTCATTATCTTCTTTGGTCACAAGTCGTAAGCACTAACCTTATTTTGGTACATAGGTACTTCCCTCTTGATAGTGTTAAAAGTGTTCCTTTTGTAATAAATATTTCGAGGTCTGATGCACAGTGCTATATAGCCTCAGACTCATACTTTATTTTTTTGAAAATACATACATATTATACATAGAAAACTCCCAAACTCCGAAACAAATATTTGCAGATCATATAACTATTTGTTCCTACCCGGGAACTGGAGCCGAAACAAAGCAAGTTTTTAGATATTTTTTGAAGTCGTGTTAAAGTAGTGTAATTTTTTTTAACAAATTGTAATTTCATTATAAAGAACTTTTAAGGATCCAAAAACTAAAAGCTATTTTTTGTTTAAATCGAGACAGCGTGAAACGAAAGAGTTACCTGTACCTACACAATCAAGTTTTATAAACGTTATCATTCTTGGAAAATTCTTTTAGAGACAATCTCGGTGTTCTCGAGTTAATACGATGTATACCGACAGAGATCGCGCGTGTCGCAGAACCTAAATTGTTTATTATTTTTTATGAGATTTTCATGAGAATCAACCCCAACTCGTTAAGCCAAAGCTGTTATTGCTATGTAGGCATGCTGCTTTGTCTCCACGTTTTTTTGAAGTGAGTCTGAGTTAAAGGTTTACGAAATATATACCTACATACAACGTATCAAAGTGAATTATCTTTCTAGCGACTTTACTTTAAAGACTAACAAGAAATTTACTTATTATTGTTTCACTACTAAAAACTAAATGTTTCACTGCAAATCATTTATATAAGACAACCACCTTCCTATCGACGTTGTAATGTCACTTCCAAATAAATAACGGCTTAGACAACCTATGTCTTGTATACTGTAGTTCTAGGACTAAGTTGCATCTTCTCGTTACCTAAGTAAACGTGCCTGTCTTTGCACTAAGTAAAGGATATTCTGTGTGCTCGCTAGTGCTGCTCTGACATCGCCTATTCACGTAAAATAATTGCAATGTGACTTAACTTTCTTTTGTGCCTGCAACATAGCTTACCAGTGATTTTGTTATATATATGAACCTGTCAAAGTGACTCTACTCTGCCTGATGGAAACCATTATCAGAATCCAAGAGTAGTGGATTTTGACAATTCCTTCTTGATCAAGCCTTTAAACTACAAGCCGCTTAATGGTTTAGTAGCTTTTGAAACGAATTGGCTTTACTGTGCAATCAAATTAGATACCCAGTGTTGTATTGAATTTCAAGAGACAAAGGTCAAAACCTTGCTTTAATTTTCTAAACAAATTTCCTAAGTCCTAAAAACATGTATTCTCATTGTTCACGTGCACGAGAGAGAATACAAGATTTTGTAACGAGAATGTTGAAATAGAAAAACGATTTGCTCCAACCTGAAAAACAAAATACCTTGCAATAGAAGTACTGTACAATATAATACGTGAATATTAATTTAAGCTGACATTACCTGCGTACTCAGTTCTGAAAGGCAACTTAGCCGGCTCGACGGAACACAAAGGCCAACCCCGACCACCTACATTTAGTTATCGTACCTGCTCTCATAATACGAGCGCACATTTTCCACTTTTCTACAGATTTCCCGAGGTGAAATCGCTAAGCGTTGCCCTGATGTTTGAGGATGAGAAATGAGCGGAAGGGGGTTAGAACCGGGGGGAGATGTATTGTAAACACAATTACCACCCCGCGGCGCGCCCAGGGCAACAAATGGCGGCTAAACGACCCATTCGCTTGTGATTTGTTAGCAATATGCTTGAGATTTGGAACAAGAATGCCTTTAAAATTCGTACTGCGTATTCTATATTCCGTATTTTTGGCACAGTTATATCATAACAGACGTAATTTAGATTGCTCTAAGAGAACTGAACCAATTTTTTTATAGTGATAGTAGTCTTACCTTTCCGTAGCATTGAGTTCTACAAATCATACGAAAAGTTAAAATAACGAACTGTCATTCACTGGAATCTTAACAATAAATCCATACTAATATTATAAATTTGAAAGAAACTAAGTTAAATAACGTAACTCTCAAGGTAGTAGAGCCACGCTGATCTCAGCTTGAACGGGCCGGCTCGACCAGGGCGGTATTACCCTCACACAGAAGATCAACGTAAAATGATAGCATGCGTGCTGTCGTGTTTCGTTGGTGAGTGCGAGACCGGAGGCCCAATGATGCAGAAGCACCAAACTAGGCCACTATGGTATGGGCTTCATGCTGCACTGTTGCATTGTCTGCATTTGCAGTGAGTATGGTGACCACCACTTTTGGATTCTGCTTATGCTTGCCATCAGGTAGAGTAGAGTCACTCTGTAGGCCCAAATATAAAAAAGAAACAAGATAGAACTGTAACTGACATACACGCGGGTAGATCCATAGACGCTTAGTTGTTTGAAAGGTCACTTCGCTGTTTTCTACTGCGCTTAGTGTTATGGGTTCAAATCTCGATGTGACAACACTTTGTGTGATGCACAAATTGTTATTCTGAATCTGGGTATTATTTGTGTCCATTTCATGTATACAATATAAATCAGATAATGGTAAAGTCTAAATTCCTAGTGCGAGAGTCGAAAAAAAAAACAAAAAAAAACAGCTGGTTCAAGTAATATTCTGACCAATTTACACTTCTTACAACTTCTTCTAACCAAGAGATTCCAAAAGATTTCTTCACCAAGCTTCTAAATTTAACGAAGTTGCAAATATTTTCTCCCTGGCATTGACGATACATAAATGTGGAATGAAACCAGTCTTTGACACTCGCACAGAGTTTATCAACCGTCGTAATAAATAACAAAAGCAAAGACCTTATAATATAACTCGAAACGCAGGACGCCTTGTTAATCCCTTACGGTCTAACAGGGCGGGCGCTACAAGGCGGGGCCCAGCGCCTCTCTCTGCATAAACAACTCATGGAACAACATTTAATTATCGCTGTTTATTAAACCAGACTCACCTTAGATATGAATCATTAAATGATTACAAGAATGAAAAAACTTAGTTCACACTTACGTTTGATTGCATGGTAAAAAGGATTAGGTGTTTGAAATAATATTCATTGTGAGAGATTTCCATTAATCATCTATGTTCAAGATGTCTTCACTTCTCTACTGTTTTATTGAGAGTACTCTACAATCTTTCATTTGTGTGTTATATACCTTACACATGGTATATGCGAATAGATGTGTATCAATTTCTTTCTAGAAAACTATACTTCTCTGTGATAATAAGCAAACTATGTATCTGCTGACAATTAAGGATAGATTATAAAAATAAAATATTTCGGACATCTATCACACAACGCCATCTAGTCCCAAACTAAGCAGAGCTTGTATTATGGGTACTAGATAACTGATATAACTACATACATTCTTTTTTTTAATACACACACAGAAAAAACACCCAAACTTCGAAACATATATTTGCAGATCATACAAACATTTGTTCCGACCCGGGAACCGAATCCGAGACGTCAACGATTGCACCAACGAGGCACTCTAAACAATGACACAATGATATTCAAAACAAAAAAAAAGTAATTTATAGCATTAAAAGTTTCAAAAATTGTAAATATTCACAATGACACCATATAACAAAAAACTATGAAACTGAAGAGAAAATCATTCGCACAGTGAGACCAGGGTCAGCAAAAGTGCGCAAAGCAGAGCATGCGCCGGCGGGTGAGTTTCGGACGGGCCATTTATCGGCGAGCGGCTAGCCGCCCCGTGCTCGCGGCGCGCGCTGGCGCACGACCACCACGCCCCTCTAAGCCAGGAGCGGACCTGGGAAAATATCTATGCGGAAAATGGTAAGCGCTTTAAAATAATGATTTTAATTAATACAGATAAGTTAAGCCTGAGTAAGAAAGAGTAGCACTGGTCGCTGAACGCCGTTTTGAACTGGGACGATTTGTCTGCTAAACCGATTTGTCATGTCGAACACTACCATTAGTTCTGTGATTGTCTACTGTAGGTTTTTTTTAAATAAGTACTAGTATTTTTCATGAATACAGAATAAGTCAAATGTTCAATTTCCAAAAATAAGTTGTATAGTTAGGATATTAGCATGTTAGGTATATTCATATACAAATACCTACATACCTATCATTCACACAAAAATACTAATAGATAAAACAAACTCTTTAACTTAATTTCTGCTTTAATAATAATATACCTAACAGTAGTTGTAGTCTCTTCATCTACAATTATGTTTCCTGAAAGAATCTAGTTCTTTACTTTTTAATTTTAGACTCAAGGACAGATTTCTAGCACATCGAACTCAGGACAATTAACTGCATATTTAGTGATTCGTATTCCAACTACGCCCCTGCGCTTGCGCCCCAATATATGAAGGGCGCGTGAAATACCGACCGATCTGTTCGCCGCTATTATAATGAGGCGTTATTTATTGAACAGCGCCTGACTAATCACCTCCAACAAGTAATTATTGTATATTTTTAATTCTTACTAGCTGAACCCCGCGGTGTTACCCGTGGTTATTGCCGTACCGCGAGTAACGCCGCAGGGCGAAGATGTCTAAAAAAAGTAGAATAAGTTATTCCTTATATTATCAGCTACCTATCAGTGAAAGTTCCGTCAAAATCAGGCCAGCCATTCCAGAGATTAGCTGAAACAAACAGATAGACAGACAAAAATTGTAAAAAATGTTATTTCGGTATATGTACCATGTATACATACACATGCATTAATTAAAAAGCGTATATTTTAATGTTACAAACAGATACTCCACTTTTTATTATATTTTTATTAATGCCAATAAAAACAATGCAGCATGGTGAAATTGATAATTTTATTTTGTACTAGCTGAACCCCGCGGTGTTACCCGAGGTTATTGTTGTACCGCGAGTAATGCCACGGGACAAAGTTAGTCTAAAAAAGTAGCCTAAGTTACTCCCTGGATCATCAGGTACCCGCCAGTGAAAGTCCCGTCAAAATCGGTCCAGCCGTTTCAGAGAGTACCCGGAACAAACAGACAGGCAGACAGACGGACAGACATACAATTTTTTTTTTAACTACCTTTTTGGTATATGTACCGTGTATACATACATTGGCATTTATTAAAAACCGGTTATTTTAATATTACAAACAGACAGTCCAATTTTATTTATTTGTATAGATAGTATACCTATACAATAGCTGGATAAACTAACTGGGCACTGTTTGAACACTTAACATCACATCAATACCTGAAAATTGGTAGAAATGCTTAGAACAATCAACTTAAATTTACACAGTAAGCAAAACAGTAAAATTGTAGTTTATGGATTTTATTTAGTTCAGATATTTTTTTTCAGATTTTTTACTATATGGGATGAGTTGCAGGTAACTCTCCACATATAAATGCTAGTAAAACTTCTTGCTCTATATAATTTACTGTTATTTTTAGTGTCGAATTTGTTCGAATAATTATATAGAAAAATATAGTGTGAGGCGCATGTTGGCCCGAGAGATGAACTTGCCTATTTAAAGCAATAGACCGGGCTCTGTGGTATGCGTTACGAGCTCCCAGGTTCAGCAATGAACTATACTTACTCTTAGTTACATATGTATAAAGCTTATCACCATCATCAGTCTATGCTAGTACACTAAAGTATATAAGCCTCTCAAATTGCATGCCACTAGGTAAAACTCTTATAGTTCACTAGCTGACCCACGCAACCTCGTTTGCGCCTTATATTGCCCGTAGCGTGAAAATTTCCCCCGTTTTTGAAACATTCTTCATTGTTGCTCCGCTCCTATTAGTAGTAGCGTGATGATATATACCCTATAGCCTTCCTCGATAAATGGACTATCCAACACCGAAAGAATTTTTCAAATCGGACCACCGGTTCCTGAGATTAGCGTGTTCAAACAAACAAACAAACAAACTCTTCAGCTTTATATATTAGTACTAGCCGACCCACGCAACCCCGTTTGCGTCTTCTATTGCCCGTAGCGTGATAATTTTCCCCCGTTTTCGAAACATTTTTCATTGGTGCTCCGCTCCTAATGGTCCTAGCGTGATAATATATAGCCTATAGCCTTCCTCGATAAATGTGCTATCCAACACTGAAAGAATTTTTCAAATCAGACCAGTAGTTCCTGAGATTAGCGTGTTCAAACAAACAAACAAACAAACAAACAAACAAACAAACTCTTCAGCTTTATATATTAGTATAGATAGATTTAAAATAATGAATTTCATATGATCTTGGGCTATTTCGACAATCGATACTAATTTATACTTTCTATACTTATTATTTTTTTATTATATAAAGAGACAAAGTTTGTGCGTTTGTGAGTTTGTGACGTTGGGGAAATCTCTGGATCTACTGAACCGATTTCGAAAATTATTTTACCAAAAGAAGGCTACGTAATTAGTGAGTGACATAGTCTATGAAGGCCTGAAAAGTGGAAAGACTCTTTCGTGGTAGCCGGATTTGCAAAGTAAGTCGGAGAAAAAAATGTTTACTGCCCATCGAAGTGGGCACTATTATATAAAGAGGTAAAGTATCTTGTTTGTAAACTTTGTTTCTATGGTTGTAGGGGTAATCTTCGGAAGTACTGATTCACTAACAGAATGTGACACTTTTCAGGAGTGACATAGGCCATATTTTATTACGATTGAACAAAAAACTCAATCAATAATAATAGTATTTGTAAATGGAGTCGAAGAAAAGCGGGCGGTTAACGCCCAACGAAGTGGGCATGCGTCGGCTAGTAAGGTATAATTAAACAGCTCGTCTGCAAAAGACATTACTCAATATTATATGTAAATCAGCTTCATTCCAAAAAGTAACGAGAATATCATAAATTAAACTGGTCTACTTATAATATATTTAAAAATAGTGGCAGAAGTTTTGTTGGCTACAGGACGTTTAAATATTTTTCTTGTTTTGTTGCTTGCTGCATTACAAAACTTAAACATTGTTTTGTTTTTAAATTAGTGGCGTGACATTGCGAAAAGTTTTAATTTCAATACTTTAAAATACAATAAAGAACATTTCGTTCACAATTTCTCAACTTAAAATGAAATACGAATTTTCAAATTATTATATTTATTATTGATTTTATATTAGAAACAAAAAGGCTCTGTACTGATGATGACAGATTAAGAACACGGAGTGTCCCCACCATGATTCATCCCATGGGTGTCTAATGGAGCAAACCATGCAGTAAAGCATCACTGCAAAGACAAGGAAAACTTGAAATAAACCCTTAACCAACCTATCTGGCCAGCTTAGTATAATAAGTCAAAACTTCCTTTCTAAAGAGAGGCCTATGTCCTGCAGCTGGGTCTATGGCCAGCAGTAGACTGTTAAAAGCTGTTGTTGTGATACCAATAATTAATTATTTACAAAATTAGTTATTTACAAAATGCATGCAGGTAAAGTCCCGGCAAAATCGGTGCAGCCGTTCCACAGATTAGCTGGAAGAAACAGAAGATAAAAAAAAATAATAGGAAGCTAAGAAATTACAAACAGACACTTCAATTTTATTTAAATTTATACAAAGTTAAAATCCGGAAAATTCCGTACGAACTTCTAGTAATTTTTGCACATTGAAACGAAATGAAAACATCCTGTTTGTACGAAATAGTTCATCCGCAATGACTCAGCGGTGGTTCTCATGTTTGCCGCTAGATAGCACCATACATACTAATTCGATGTACCCGGGGCATTCAACTCTTTGTTTTTTTTTTACTGATGACACACTACAATCAAAAAGTTGTACGAGTAGATAAATAGTATATTTAAAGTACCGACTGAATAATGGGTGTAGGTAGATGGATATATGTTTTATTCTTCTTGTAATGTAACATGTTGCTAATATTATCTTTAGATTTTCATGTAACAAGAAAAAGTTTAAAAAACTATTACCCTACTACGTAAAAAGTTTTATTAATAATATTATATTTTATTGATACCTCATTCATTAAGTTTGGTTCAGTAGTTTATCCGCTACCGTGGAACCAAAAATGTACATAGTCTGCCAAAACGATTACCCTTTCTTTAGTAGTATTTAAAGACACCCGTGGGAGAGCCACGCTTCAGCATGAATGGGCCGGCTCGACCGGAGTGATACCATGGCCTCACAGAAAACAGGTGAGAAATAGGGCTTGCGCTGCGTTTCACTGAGTGAGTGAGAATACCGGAGCCCCATACCCTACCGTTCCGTCCGTTGTCTCTACTGGTGGGACGAGGCTACCGCCGCCCGTGAACGCCTTAAACTTATTATTATCAGTTAACAATTTATATAGTTCTATCAAAGTTCCTACGTAGTCTATTTATAGTTTCTTAAACTTTATTATTTTTTTGTTACCTTTAGATTAAGAAATATTGTTATGATATAAGTTATGTCCATGTCCAAGGGCGACTGTTCTTCTTTTTTGAAAGATTTTAAAAGTAACATTTGAAACATACATACACTACACAATTTTCTTACGTAATATATGTTCTTTATATATGTATGTTTGATTGAACGCGGTAATCCCAGAAAATAATGATCAGATTTGAAAAATTCTGTCACTGTGAGATAGCCCAGTTATCGACGAAAAACATGGCTATTCTTTAACGTGATGATAACTGACACAAACAGTTCAACAAATTAATTTGCAATAAACCTGAGTTCTTCTTTACCAAGGTAGTTCTGTAAACTAACCATGGATAACCGATTAAGTAAGTAAGTAAGATGCAGATAAATCTTATTATATGTATTTGATAAATAATTAATTTGATACCAAACAATTTAACTAATCCTAGATAGCTCGGTGTGGGCCTTAAACTGTTCTTCGACAAGTCGATAATACTATAGATATTAGTGATCATTATTTCTATGTATTATTAGACATGGCACACTATTAGACCGGTAACCAATGATACCAATGTCTGTATTGTAAACAATATTTATTCCTACTACAGATTAAATAAAGATATTTGTAATCTAATTTTGATATTTACATAAGTATTTAACATAATAACATAGTGATATAATTTATCATTATTCGGAGTCATCAAATCTGCTAATGTAGATATAAATTTAATCAAAAATTATGCACATAGAGGAAATTTCAGAAAATTTATAGGCAATTTGAAACTAAAATATATGTTAATGCATAATATATGTATGTAGACGGCTTTTCGATTAGGAAGCTGATGGTGGCGGTTGTAAAGATTGTATAGTAAATACAAGTTTATACTAGATTTATTCATAGAACTAAATTTCTTCTTATTGGCTACATACATTATATCCCTTGCTCTAAAAAGTTCTGACATAGCCCCTATTCCTGGAAGCCTGAAGCTTGATGTGCCTTGACATTTCTGTTATTAATTAGATTAGGACTACATACTTATTGTATGTAATTTTTTTTATGATGGTTATGTTGCCTTTTTTCCGCTATCCGCTTTTAGGTATATGCGTATGTTTATTTTTGGTGCTGAGTACTCTCTGCATGTATTAACAGCTAAATAAAATGTTGAATTATTGTAAATATAAATACAAAATTGTAAATGTCTATTTTTAAAATAGTAACTTATGGAGTTTCTTGCCAGTTCTTCTCCATAGGAATGTTACTATGGATCGCGTAGCTGAACTCATTAATGTAACGTTTCGAAAGTGTCTGTAAAGGCCTACTTAAAATAAAAGCTTTTTGATTTTGAGTTAAAATTGATAGTATTTTCATTATGTAACTACAAAAACGATTTAATAACTTTCTTTAATGCTAACGTTACGTCTAAGGCACTTTATATAAATATAATTTACCCATTAAACAAAACATAAATATTAATACATTAACAACCCTTTAAGCGTTCCCATAGAAGAACAACAAATAAACGCAATATCCATTCACAAAACCTATTATGTTAATTTAAAACACATCAGAGGGCGATAAGATCGGGTTTCGTTCACACCACACCTCCCGAAACAATAGTTAATAAGATGATTTATATCGAGTCAAGATATGCATTCGACACGTCTCTACATCGCCTTAGCATAATCTGTAGTTCGATCGTGGTATATCGATCGGTACAAATGTTGCCGTGTCGAGACTAGAGCCGTCCTTGTTGTGGATATGAGAGTGTGAACTTAAACACTTCGTGACGCTATTATACGGTCATCGATGTTTTTGACAGCACTATGGTATTCCTTTTTCAAAAGTAAACATATGGGTATCTCTATCGCAAATAGAACATGTAAAATAATAAGAAAAATAAACTGTAAAGTGAAAATAAATTCATTTTGCTTTCGAGGAAGAAAATTGATATTGCAGTTGAAATTTTTTTTTATAACATTGGTACTAATACCACATGATGCGTCACATTACTATGGAAATCCCCGCGTACTACATAAACGATTCTGCCTTCTACGAAAAGTATTGCACTCGTATGCTCTGAGATTGTATTAGTAGAATACCAAAACAGTTGCGGTTAGTATGTACACATGATTAATTTATTGATGGATGAAAAGGGTACATGTATTACGTTCATATTACATTCAGAGAAGACTGCCTTAAATGATATTTATATTACTTTGAAAACTAAATTTAGTTTAAAAAAAAGTAAATTGCATTTGCATTGGATACACGATCTACAGGAATGAAACAGTTACTTTAGATACAGCTGTCTTTGCAATGAATACATAATAATATTACAATTAAAGTTACAATGAGTATCTTTTAGAAATGCTGTTATAATACTATAAATTACAATAATATACCTCCAAGCCTCTAATCTCCTTAAGCCTTTCAAATGTTACTATTAGATCTGAAAGAATTTGTTTTCACTTTGTGCGGAATCCGGTGCTCGCTTCGCAGAAATGACAATACACCGATAGACTCTTAACAGAGTCGAAGAGATTGACGTTACCGCCCAGAATGGAGCAATTAATTTGGTAAGAGTTGGTTATTTGCCGTGGGCCAGCATGACACGGAGGTTTCGGTCGCCCTCTCTACGAGTTATTATAAAATAATGAAAGGCGAACCGCCCGCTGGGTTCTACAATTGGCCTGCTTAGCTGCCTCACCACCGGCCGTTTAGCTATTTTAATTTTTAGTTTGTGTACTAACGGTGTACCGTCTGTGGTGTTTCGTAAGACGATATCGGAAAGCAATCATCGATTTCTGCGCTTAAGTCCGCCTACGTGAAGTGTATGGCCGTTTGTTACGATATTAATTTAATTTGAATCCTTGTATGTAGACACACCTCGATATTTGATTGCCCTCTTGTTCTTCGATTCATTACGTGATGGCACACAGCTCCTCCCAGAGCTGTTACTAGAAAGTAATACGATTTTGGGTTTGATAGATGAAAGAGAAACTTAACAGAAAGAAAATACAAAATAATCTTAGTATACATAGACTTTATAACATAATCCATTGCATTCATTTGATGACCGTAATTAAGTTAGTAAATATACACACGGTTTTCGTAAAAAGTGGTAAGCGTAACTTGTAAAAGTTTACTGTTACAAATTCTGAGGTCTCTTAAAAATTGGAAAATGTATATTAGTATAGTATAGTAGTAGTATAGTAATGTTATCGTAGTTGACGGATGCTCTATCCAGTATCAAGCGTGCTGGGTACCTACTGTACTGTATGTAACAGTCAGCCTCTTTACTTCTTGTTTTTTTTTTAATTTTATGTTCAGAGGAGTATGATTAGTTTGCGTCATAAATAATGAGTAACATCATAGGTATTCAATAGAGGATCGATTTTGTTTGATTTTCTTAATTGATAATCCAGTACCAGCTTTCAAATAAAAAAAGAATCATCTAAATCGGTTCAACCAGTCGAAAGTGACCAGGTAACAAACATAATAAAAAAACAGTCTTATTGACAACCTCCTCTTTTTTTGAAGTTGGTTAAAAAGTGATTGAGACTATTCTTAGAGCATATAATAGTCGTCGAGTCTTTTTTCTTGCCTAATCGTGATAGTACCTAAGATCTTGAGTCAACGTCGCCTGACAAGCCAGACCGAAGGAAAACGTGGTATTACAAAAGAAAAGTTATTATCTTATATTATATCTTTATAATCGTACTAATAAATTGATGCTTTGTTATGTTAACGGCTACTGTTGCTAATATTCGCTACATTGTCGCTTTTATAGCCGCAAACCTCCAGTCTCGCTATAGAACATAGATCAGGTGCCCGTGAAACATACAATAAAGATGAAAGATAAAAAACCTCCCGTATAGCACAGCTGATGACCATGACTGAAAGAGCAAGGTTCTATTTACGCTCCCTATGAATTCACATAACCTAGGTTCTTCGTATTAGTCCTGTTATTCCATAAGTTTACAAAATTCAGAATATTGATGTACAAGGTGTAATTATGACTACTTTTAAGTTCTAGATGGTGCTGTGTAGCCAGACTTCGACTTGCACCATGACTTGGAATTTTTTTATTATTTCGTCTGTAATATTTTTATGAAATTAGGTAGGTAGCTACACTAGGTATAATCTTATGAGGTAACATAACAAAATACTGAACTGTTGAAATAAATTCTACAGAAATTAGTACCTACCTATATCGATATTAGAAATTGTTCAAATAGTGCTACTTCTATTGGACTCGTGTTATTGGCTTTATGCTTTGAAAACGAAGAAAATGCATAGTCAAAAGTATTTCTCTCAAAGAGTCAAAGCACCAGCGTACTAATGGTAAGAGTAAAGTAGCAGGAAATGCAACTACTAGTGTTATACAAAAACAACGATAATCGTTCGCTTAATAAATTACTCATCATCACACTAATATATAAAGGCGAAAATTAATGAGTGTGTATTTTTGTTACTTCTTCACGCAAAAGCTACTGAACGGATTTGGATGAAACTTTACAGTAATATAGCTTATACATCAGATTAACACATAGGCTACTATTTGCCGCGATTACCGACATACACGCGGGCGGAGCCGCGGCGAATAATTTTGCTACTGCAGATTTGTCATAATATATTTCTATACCACGTAATTGGTTATTAAATAGAACTAACTAATCAAGTTAGGTGCGAGTGCGAGGGGGCGAGGGGGCTACGAGGGGACGAACACGCAACGTACGCACCACGCGTGAAGATGGCGCGATAGCCAACCGCCGCCGCCCGCCACATGACGGTGCGCCCGCGCTGTTCGGCGTCGCACATCGCCGCGCTTGCGTGTCGCACTCGCGAATTAACTTTCTGTTGTATATAGGTATATTTTTTATTACATCTTGCTTTGGTTTTATTGAATGAAATTGTCTTGTAATTAACTACCTATAAGTAAGTTCTGAATCTAAGTGAGCGTGTAATGTGCAATTTTTTTATTTATATGTTCAAGAAAGTCAGATATTTTATACTGCTTTCTATTAGATAAAGCCTTATTGTTTTCTTATAACTTTTAACAAATTACACTATATTATATACAATTATTCCAGAGGTCTTGTTAATTTACAGAATTTTAATTCTGTCAGACTGCGTTCCTCCCACAGGCTAACAAGAAGTTAAAGTACAGTACATAACCTAGTAACAATAAGTCACAGTAACATTCATATTTACAACATTTCAAAATGTATTTTAGTAAGTTTAATTTTAAAAAAAAACTAAATTTGCTTTCGAATAGCAAAAATCGGCCAAGTGCGAGTCGGACTCGCGCAGAAAGGACTCCATACCATCCTACTAATATTGTAAACGCGAAAATTTGTAAGTATGGATGGATGGATGGATGTTTGTTACTCTTTCACGCAAAACTACTGAACGGATTTGGATGAAAGTTTACAGTAATATAGATTATACATCAGAATAACACATAGGCTACTATTTGCCGCGATAACCGACATACAAGCGGACGGAGCCGCGTCGATTTGTTGCCGTTATCAATATCGATAAAAAAAAACAGGTTTTATTTATAGGAGACTTAAATTTTTATTTTACTTTGTTTTTTAGTATTTGTTGTTATACGGCACTAGAAATACATCATCTCTGAAAATTTCAACTGTCTAACTATCACGGTTCATGAGATACAACCTGGTGACAGACAGACGGACAAACAGACAAACAGAGGGATAGCGAAGTCTTCGTAATAGGGTCCCGTTTTACCCTTTGGATAAGGAACTCTAAAAAACAATTATCATAATTTGCAAACCATCTAAATATGTGAACAATTACATTTTGTGCGAATTCATTAAGTAGAATGTATTCAATCTCATCGAATCAAATCTCTAGGTAATAACAGCATCGAAATGATTCAAATACTTAAGCTTAGAACTTAGAAAAGTCATCGTCAAATCTCATTGTGTAGGTACTTTTAACGAGTACGATGTTTTTGAACGTAATAGGAGATTTATATTCATCTCAAGAATACAGTGATCCAGCAGTGGAATCGAGGATTTGTGAACCTGACCCTCGTGCCCCTGGATTCTCGTGTGACATTGGCTAATACTTTGTCTAAAGATTACCTGGTCTACGATTATCCAATGACACATGAGAATGTAGGCGTTAACGATTGCAGAACGAAGAACGCATGCAACTTGGCTAGGGGGGCTGTATTGAAAGTTTATTTGTGTGCTGTTCGCAATTCGATGTACACGTTAATGATGTCGCTATCGTTGAAAGTTTATACTTTTAAAACTTGGTTACTTTTGTTTAGTATTTTATTTAAAACTTACTAAATGACTTATGACCAGTTCAATTATATAATAATTGAACTGGTCATAAGACATCTGCCTATATTTTATTAGAACGATATTCAAATGGAACATGGTAATGGTAGAAACAAACGTTTGTAATGTTTCTGTAATTAAAATCAACAGTAATTTCATTAGCCATCTCCGGATCTTTTTATTTATTTGATAACTTCATGCACACATGTACAACGGCGTCAACGTCACAAAGGTTGGCTAGTAGAGGATGTCTAGCGGCTATGCATTCTCTACTAGCCAACCTTTGGAAGACTTTCTGTTTTTCAAGGGATGGAATTATACTTTAGCGTATCTATTTGTGAAAAAAAAGTCAAAACGTTCCGCCATCAATTTCAAACCGTTACGGCATTGCAGTGAGATGCTCAAGAACATTGATTGGTGGGTACTCCCGTAGAGCAAATCCACAAATCAAACCGAACGTGCGTTTAACATGAACTTTAATCAATGAAGTTATGTCGGCGTCTTTTAGGTTTAACTAACCGAACATTGCTGAGAAGTACGACTAGCAAATGGATGCGGCATAGAAAGTTCTTAAGAAACATTACTTTAATATTGTTATTGTAATGGTAATGGAATACAACATTCTCGATTGACAGAAGAAAGTATTTTTCTGTACATGATCATTTTCTGACAATGATCGAATGGTTAAAGTCAATTAGTGCGGATTGCGTAATGAATATTTTTTAGAAGAAAAAAAAGGGTTTTGAAATTAACTTGTTTAAAATAATATGTGGAATAATTATTTGCGATAATCTTATCACAAAATTAGTTTGCATTGCTATCGTAAACGCCAACTGTTCTTTTTACATTTGTTTTATTATACAAATATGTAAATGACCAATGTTTAACATTTTAAGTATCGTAAACCGTCGGTAAATGCATTAAATGACTAAAATAAACATAGACTTGGAATCTATCTGCAAATGCAAAAACCTGTGTATGTAAGCGTACATATATATATATGCTTTAAAACGTATTCTTATCGGTATGTCTATCTGGAAATTGCGCTTGTGCGAGAATGTCTGGTCGGACTAACAGTTCTTTTGATGTTATTTAATTTTATAGTTGGTAGCTTCCAAAATAGAATAGTTTACACGTTAAGACTTGTGTGAAATACAATAAGAAACTTATTTAGAAGCAATTCATATCTACAAAAATTTTGTGCGTCTTCAAAGAATCGAGTATTACATGAACTTCTGTACCGAAAAGTATTTAAAAGTATGACCAACTTAGCCACTTAAGTGCTTCAGTCTGGCCCAATGTAGGTTTTCGAAGTTATAAACATATATTTCCTTATCTGTGTTACAAGAGACTACGAACTTAAGTAATTTAGAAACTTTTCAAGTTTGTCCCGAGCTAACTAATTTAAAAACTTTTAGGTCTGTGGGAAGAAAAATGTAAAGCCTGGTTTTTTGATTACTACTTATTTACCTAAACGATTACATACTGATGTATTTCGTTTTAAAATGAAAATGGATGAATTCAGCAATAAATATTCATTCATCCAATATACAAAGTCGTGTTTATTATAATTTAGTGTAGGTATTTCAATCTTTTTCTAGTTTTACGCCTGCTAAAAAAACAATCAGAGAATTGGACACGTAAGACAAAAATTACGAAATAGTCTATTACGATTTGCAGCATGCGACTAATGGCTATCTGGTCAGTGACCTTCGCACAGCGTCAATATAAAACAGTATTTTATGAAAATTATAATTTTCATAGTATGTTCAATATTCATAGTCATTAAACATTGTAACGAATTATTTCGACATTAAAATGTGGTTTTCATTATTTAAACTATCGAATATCGAATTTTAGGAAGGTACTAAACATAAGCACAATCAAGTCTTACTCAAATCGCAAATAACCGATACATTTTTAACTAGGCATTAATCTTAAAAAATACGTACTTGTTATTCTCCATTATTTATTATTTTTTAAATCTTAGTAGATCGTCGCACGCGCAGCTAGTTACTGGCTGCAATATTCGCTGACTCAGCGTCTCCTCTTTAACTATTCCCACTGATTGTTCCATTCGGCATTGTCTGTCCATATCAGCCCCTCACCTCCCCTCAGACCATCAGTTAATTAGTTTTTATTATACAATATTCTTGCAATGTTTAGATGTCGATGTAATACATATACATTATTATGCCGATCTTTATTCAATACCGTATTCAGAATCTTTTTCTTTCGGTTAAGGCAATTTATATATCTACTAACCTCTGGTTCTGTAACATATGATATTTTTAACATTTTATTGTAAAAGAATGGGTAGTTGAGACAATATACAAACCTATTCAGTCAAAATTGCAATGATTTGCATAAATGCCGATAATCTTGTGACAATCTTTTACAATTGATTTATTTGTTAACATTTTTATTTTTTCTCAGTAAGTGAATTTTGTAAGTTCTTATGACAAATAAAAATTCTTTAAACTAGTTAGGAAGGTTCATTCTGTGGTCAGGAATAGTCAGAATCACTAATAGCAGTCGAGTAAGAGCCCTCGCAAACTACAGATTTTCGATCGGCCAATTATTTGGTTGGTTTCCTAATCAGTATGAAGATGTATGGGAGAGCGCATATTATAACGATTCGGTATCGGCCGATAACTGCCTTCAAATTAAACTATCGGCAAGCTATCGACAGATTAAATAGTTTGTAGTCTGCGGGGACTCTAATTATGACTATCCTATAATCTTTTAACTCTAAAGATAAGTCTTCCTTTGAATCGTTGTCCCCCCTGTGTCTTTGAACCTCCGATAACCTAACTCACTTTGTGGAAAGCTCCTGTACTCCTCGGTACTTTGCATTTCTTAACAAAGAGTTTCTATGAGGCATTGGTATCACTCCAGTTCATAATATGTGCTGAAGCATGACTCTCGTAGGTCAAAAAGCATTGTATTACATTCTCTTTAAGTGTCGTAAATCATTGCATCCCACATAAAATTTATAGATAGTATTATGTCATAACATTAGAAACCTTAGACATAACTAAGCATCAACCTATAACTTAATAACTCGCCTTATCTAAACTTTCCATTAAAATTATAACATTGTTAATAGTGTCAAGTCAATCCGACGACATACCCGTTGTTATGACATTGTTCACCAGTTCATCACCTCCGTGTCAGAGGTTGTAAGTATGTGTGTGGGTGAAAGGGTAAAATCATTGTAAGCGTTACGAAGTCGCCACTGGCATGTCTACGGTACGGTATTCCTATTAAGTTGTTCAGCAGAAGTTAAACTGCGAAAAGTAATGATCTTAATGATTTGGTGCTCCTGATCCCCCGAAGTTGGAAGACAGCAGCACCTATTACATACAGCATACAACCACATTTAATAAATAAATAGATATATCGGAGATCTTACACTCAACGCCGTCTTGTCCCGAGCTAAGCAGAGCTTATGTTTTGGGTACTAGACAACTGATATAAATACAGGTATACTTTATTTTTGTATATCTACAAAAATAAAGTATACATATCAGAGATAGAAAACACCCAAACTCTGAAACAAAATATTTGCAGATCATACAAACATTTGGTCCGACCCGGGAATCGAATCTGAGACCTCAAGCACAGCAGTCTGATACGCTACCATTGCGCTACAGAGGCAGTGTTATCATTAAACATAAAATAGATGAATCAAGATATTGCAGGATAATACAGAATACCATACTTTGGAAACTTCCTTTCTCGTTTTGATGATTGAATGCAATTTGTTGATGTAAATTATCAACAAATTATCGAATATTAACAACTTCGAATGTTACGTCTAAACTGCCTTTTTGAAAAAAACACCGTTATACACTCCATACAAACAAAAAGGCTCAATTCACACTACCAAATGCGACATCATTATGCCAACGCAGATTCGAACGACAAACATAATTATATTTCTGTTTATGATCTGCGTTATGAGACAATTATGTTAACACTGGCGCTCCATTTGCGGATATCGCTACAGGCAAATATTTTATTGCTTTATCCACTTCTTAACCTATTGACCAACGCATAGTGTACATACGTGTGTATGTGTAATGTGTGCTTTTGTTTTACTTTCTATAAAAATAATAAGTTCACACATCCCAAATATAACAGCTTAATAGAACAAGCTTGTACTATAGTAACAAAACTGCTGATAAACATACTCAAATATTTCTAAATACATACATAATGTTGTAGATAAATTGCACGTTATTATATGTCCCGGATGAGACTGGAACCCATGGATTCTGCTTAGCTGGCTGTCAAGCCGGAGGCCACGGGTTCCAGTCTCAGTCAGTCAGTCAGTACCAAACACTAGATCAATGAGATCTTTAAACTTCAAACAACTCGATAAACTATTTTAAAAGGTTAGCTGTAAAATGATGGACATCCGCTTTTTTATAATTTATATGTAGGTTCTCAATTCGACCGTATTTTTTTATGTTTGTTACCGAAATTTCGGTTGGGTAAACCGATTTTAATGATTATTTTTATTTGAAAGCTGGTGCTTCCCGTGTAGTGCCATTTCAATTCTTGAATTTGTTTTTTTTGTTAAAATTTTTGTTTTTATGAAGTCGGCGTAATGTGTAACTGTTTTTGTGTTATTTAAAGAGTACAACTCTGTATACTTTCATCGTTAATAAAATAGATCCTTACATCAATAAAATATATTTTAAATTTCAGATGATGAAAAGGGACTTGGTTAGGTAAGGTATCTTGCAGGAGTCAGAGTCACGTGAATGAAGAGGCCAACAGAAAAAGCATATCTTTTACTCATGGTTTTATTAATTTATTTCTACTTTCTGCGGCATACCCACATAAATCGTACCTAATAGCTATAGTCAAACTATACCTATTTCCTTTTAGTCAAGTGGATGGGAAGCTGTGTGTTGCAGGTATTGCATAGTTAGAATAAATAAGATAGTAGAAAATAAAAACTCACAGTTGCAATTTCTTTCCGATGTATGTAATCAATTAATGTTAAAACTTTGGTGAAGGCAAATCAAAAGTTTTCAAGATTAAAACTTTCCACTCCAGTCAATCCACGAGCAAAACTGTCGTTAAACAAACACCATCGATGCGGTTATCTGAACATCTTGTAGACACATACAAGTAACAACAGTGAGGTTACAGCTGTGGTCGTGTTCTGACAACATTACCTCTTCTATTTGCATAGTAATAGGTTGGTCCGGCCATACACCGGCTCGCCTTTAATTACACCAGTACGGCTAGAAGACTTTACCGTACGCTTCAAAATACCGCTTCAGTTTTGGTCGTATAAGTGTTTTTATTGTAAAAGACATAAAGTTTTAATGTTATTGCGTTATTGTTGGATAATTATCGGGGTGCGTGTTTTTTATTGCTAGATTTGTTGATATAGTCTAACGTTTTCTATATATAGCTGACAGATAACTACTTTCACGCAATGTCGTTTGTTGTTTTTTTTTTTTTTGCTTCTCATAAGCCTGTTAGTCTGGTTATTGACCCGGATTACTGACAGAGGATTCGATTCCCACTCAGGACAGTTAATTGTGTGTTTTGTTTTATATTTTCGGTGCGCCAAAATCACTCTGCTCTGCCTGATGGAAGACAGGAGCAAATTTCAAGAATGGTGGTCGCCATCTTTAATGAGGAAAAGGACAGTGCAGTATGGTAAGCTACACTATGGCTGGCTAGTGAGTTGCTTTTTGATAGACGATCATTCGTTTTGTTCTTTATAATAAGAATATATTTAGAAATATTTAAGTATGTTTATCGGCTATTTGGTAACCATACAACAAGTTCTGCCTTTTTGAAATCAGACTGCTGCTTATTAAATGTGTGGAATCATTAATGGATAATAGTTATAGTTAATTATATGTAATCGTATACACACATGAAAGACCTCATACTATATTATGACCTCAAGTTATCTCATATAAGTCAATATGATTTGAGTCTGCTAATTCCGGATTAGGTTTCATACGCATGGAAGTTGCGAGAAGCCGAGGATCGAACGAAGTGACATGCAATTGGAGATGCCTATGTCCAGAAGTTAACTGCAGTAGGCTGATGATAAATTTCTGATTATAATAGGTAGACCTGATACAGAACTCATAAACGTTTAATTATTGTTGCTTAATTTATGAGATACATGTATATTGTAATAAAATTATTTTAATTTAAAATAAACTAAAACTAGATATGTTGTTTAGAACCCACATTAGTAATAATAATAATAATATATTTATTTGCTTTAAACATGGTATACAAAGGTATACATGTATGTGCTCTTAAAATGATAAAATGTAACAATATTTTATAATTTTTAGAGAACATACATGTTTCGCTAATATAAACTATCATGCAAAAGCTTCAATAGACTACGAAAACGTAGTCTATTGAAGAAACGTCTTAATACTATAAAAACTATTATCTAGTAGCTATGCATGTAACTTAACTTTATGGTTATCGTATTAGATCTATATACTATTACGTATCAGATCTATTTTGGAATAAGTCACAATTATCACTTAGTTAGTCTCCCTGCTTACTTTTAGTTCAATAATACCTATAAATCAAATCATCATTTCAAATAAATGAGATGATTACGATTGAGGGTCAGGTGGACAGAAGATTTGCGCACGATGACTGACAGAAGTTAGATCCGAGAAGCTCAAAATTGATCAATATTACGTGCAGTGGGAGAGGGCTAAATCCAGTGGTTGACTGCAGAGGCCTGATGATGATGAGTCAAATAAATAGTATGTATATTGTTGACTAGCTTTTGCTCGTGGCATCGCTCACGCAGACTTACATCCCCTGATTTACCCTCTTAGGGATGTCATTTCCAAAATTCCCTTCTTATTGCTCACTTACGTTATATAAAGAACCTACACGCAAAATTTCAGGATTCTATGTTCAGCGGTTTGGCTGTGCGTTGATCTCTGGGTATGTCAGTCAGTCAGTCACTTTCCTCTTTTTTATATATATAGATGTCAGTTGTGATGACAAGTCGCGAATGACCAGCATTCCAAATGTCGACATAAATTAGAAGCTATATTTCGACACATTTGTGTATTGGTATACCTACATTAATTGTTGTACAGACGTCTTAATTTAAATTAGAAGAGTTAGCTTTAGCTTTGAAAAGCGTGTCTAGGCTTATATAATTCTATAAACGTATATTAAAAGGACACATATTAATGGTTTTTTTTAAGTAATCGAACAACTTTAAGTCATGCGATTAAAATAACCTTTATTACCCTTTTACCGAAATAAAAATCTAAAATAACATTAAAATCTACCGCCACAAAATAAACATTCAAAATTTAAATTTATTGTGTAAATAAAATGTTTACGACATACGTAAACCTGTTTACTTAATTTATTTTTTCTGAAATAATTTAAATTGCGAATGAAATAAGTGTAGGTAAGTTGAAAAAGAAATAAAACCAACTTTCCCTACGCCGCGAAACGATTAAATAGAAAATTTATCTGCAGCATTTTCGTGACAATGCCTACTGTTACAGCTACTTGAGGTTTCATGCTTGTCGGCCGTTGTGCGGCGTCCTAGGCCATAACAATTAATTAGAGGAACGTATGGCTAGCTTGTAGTGGCCGCTTCGACCAAGGCTTCGACTAACCGTCCAAACTCATAAAGGTGGTGAAATACTGGTGTAAGTACAGTTGTGACGTAACTTGGCCGTGTTTTCACGTGAAATATATGTTGTTGTATTAATGTGGATACCTACATAAAGCACTTTTTAAATTACACACTTTTACAAAAAAAGTAGATATAGTTGTAGACTCTAATTTGGTTATACTGTAAATATTGTATCTGTACTAATATAAGAACTGAGAATATGACTTTGTTTAGAAAGTTCAATAAAAAAAGAAAAGTGATTTAGTTTTAACAAAGGATTTCTTCCCTAGAGCTACTAAATTAAAAATAAACCATTCCTCAAGAAATGAGTAAACCTCATTTAAAAAAGATTATTTTCAAGTTTTAGAGTTAGTAATAATGGTAAAATGTTAATAAAGTTTTAACCTATTTCTTTAAATTGTTTCAACTTCATAATGGCTTCGTTTTTTAAATGTTCACCTTGCACCTTGTTGAATCTCCTTGTGTGGTGTTTAAATATCATATTACAAATATGTATTTAAATAATTACCGTTACAAAGATTCCATCAAAAAATGTTTGGCAGAAGCAACGATTCCTGTTAGCCGTACCGCGAGAGAGCCAATCCATACGGGCCGGTCGGTACCGCCTCTCGTCCGTGAAAAATGCGAATTACTTTTGAAGATGGCCAGCGAGTCAGAAACTCATTGTTGTTCTGATAACGATATTCAACTCGGTGCCACTCGTGAGCGCCGATGTCGGCGGCCATAGCTCGTGAAATTATTATGGTGCAGTGAAGTGGGCACGTAAATAATTTTCGTTGAATATTTCTATATAGGGATTTTGTTTGTTGATGTAAACGCTATCCCACTGAATACTGAAATAGATGCTGATAAACTGATTTACTATCGAATTTGCAACTATCGACGTATCCATAAATGTGAAGGTATATAAATATGGTATTGTGTACAGGATCGAATGTTATGTCCCCTTACCACAGGGTTTCTATACTTCATAAGCATGAGAATTTTCATTGCGTAATGCAGAACGATTGATTACTGAATAGTTCACTTTATCTTCGCTTGATGATGTATGTTTTTGTTGTGAGTCGAAGTCGATACAATAGGTTCTTAGTTGTTTGATATTAAATCATGTAACAAAAATCCTTAAAAGTGTCTAGGAAAGGGCGAATTCCTATCTCAAATCACAGTATAGAGAGAGAGTACTGTGCTCAAAAGCTGATAAACACGCTTTTGATTTCTGAGTTTTAGACGTTTATGGGCGACATAATAGTCATTCACTGCCTTTCACTTCAGTTATCTACTCCTTTTCCCCCTAGGTTATCAAAAGGTTTTGATTTCATTTTAGTCTAAATTTTAGGAAGGAAGTTATTGATTAGTGGAGAAACTTTTCTCGTCGAAGTCGAAGACATCACTACATGCATGAAACAAAGTCGCTTCCGTTTTTTGTCTGTACCTATAAACGCTTAGATCTACAAAACTATGCAAGGGATTTTGATGCAGTTTTTTTTAATAGATAGAGGAAGGTTTACATGTACATAAAAATGTTTAAAGGTGGGTCACCCTTACCATTTAGGTTTATGAAAAATGATGTTGGCCGATTCTCAGACCTACCCGATACGCACACAAAATTTCGATAAAACGGTCTAGTCCTTTCGGAAGAGTTTGGTAACAAACACCCCGACACGAGAATTTCATTTTGTTAGATTTTAATACTAAATTGTATTATTTTTTTAAGACAAAATGTGATTTTCAGAACGACAGTTTTCTTTTGAAATTGTATGTTCGTACCTTGCTTGGTATTAAGATTAATTTTTAAACCGCACATATCAAAAGTAACCTCTAAAATGACAAAAAGCTGTAAACGTTGTATATAAACTTATAAAGACATTATTTAGTATATTTAGTATGAGCATTGCACCCATGCGAAGCTGGGGCGGGTCGCAAGTAATTATTAGACCTTAAACAAATGTTAAAGAGAGATCACACCAGAGAACTACGTTATGTCGCAAACTTATACTAAGAAATGAGTACATTGTATGTATTTTACGTATGTTATATATAAAGTATGTACCTACATACTACAATGTTAATTAAAATATTTAAATTTATTTAACGGACAGATAATAACATGACATGTTCACATCATACACAACATATGTACATTTCAATTATGCTTATACAGTAGGTAAACTAGTTTTAAAATTTCATATAATTTATTTTAATTTTAGAACAGTATGTAACAAGTTTAACGTTAAGAGACACCTTGCAAAACGATAAATACATTAAATATTAATATTTTGGCCTATAATCTTCTTCTTATATATAAAAATCAATTGCTGTTCGTTTGTCTCGCTAAAACTCGAGAACGGCTGGGATGATTTAGCTGAATTTGTTTTTGAAATTTTTGCCATAGTCTAGGGAAGGTTTAAACGGTAAAAAACAACTTGAAAATCCAAATGTCACGTGTACGAAGTAGCGGTCACAGCTAGTAGAGTAATAATTGCAGTATTCTGCAGCATGAGGTACGTACGTGTAGAATTTACAGTTGAAGAATTATACCAAGCAAGTGGTGTGGTGTTCAGATTTATTAATGACTAGCTGAACCCCGCGGTGCTACCCGCGGCTATTGTTGTACCGCGAGTAACGCCGCGGGACAAAGTTAGTCTTAAAAAAGTAGCCTAAGTTACTTCCCGGATCGTCTACTACCTGCCAGTGAAAGTCCCGTCAAAATCGGTCCAGCCGTTCCAGAGATTACCCGGAACAAACAGACAGACAGACAGACAGACCGACAGACAGACAGACAGACAGACAGACAGACAGACAGACAGACAGACAGACAGACAAAAAAATTTTTAACTACATTTTTCGTATATGTTCCGTGTAAACACACATCTGCATTTAGTAAAAAGCGGTTATTTTAATATTACAAACAGACACTCCAATTTTATTTATTTGTATAGATGTATAGATAGCTGAACCCCGCGGTGTTACCCGCGGTTATTGTTGTACCGCGAGTAACGCCGCGGTATAAAGTTAGTCTAAAAAAGTAGCCTAAGTTACTCCCTGGATCATCAGCTACCTGCCAGTGAAAGTCCCGTCAAAATCCGTCCAGCCGTTCCAGAGATTACCCGGAACAAACAGACAAACAGACAGACAAACATTTTTTTAACTACATTTTTGGTATGCGTATCGTGTATACATACATATGCATTGATTAAAAAGCTGTTATTTCAATATTACAAACAGACACTCCAATTTTATTTATTTGTATAGATTATAATATTTTAAACCCCAACTTGTACAAAAAAATGAAAAAATTTCAATGCCTCTATAATCATATTCATTTATTTGCCAAAATGTGCGAGTACAGAGTATGATCTTATTACAACATGACCTATTTACATACTAGCAATATGCAAGTATGGTATGCAAATAGATATTTATTATTGTACATTTCCTTTGTGAGATTAAAATAAGTAAATTGAAAATATATGAATAAACTATCACATTTAACGTTAAAGATATCACCATCATCATTATCAGCCTATCACAGTCCTCTAAAGGTAAAGATAAAAAATAAAGATAAAGTATATATATAATATAATATTATTACAAATTGTAACAGATTGAAAGCTACATAACTACCTTAATTTTCTATTTAGCCTTATGAGTGGTATTTTCTTTTTCAAATTTGAATTGCAACATTGGAAAGCCTCATATATAAAAGAAATATCAAAAGATAATAGATATAACAACTGAATTGAGAACCTACTTTATTTGAAGTATATAGAAAACAGAGTTATCCTCTGTGCTTAGAATAGAAAAACACGTAGGTAAGTATGCTTTCAATAATAAAAAAAAGTAAAAACTAAAACCCAACTACGACAAAAAACGACGCTGAAAAAGTATGAAACAAGTTTCAAAAGCCGTAGTCACGCGTTGTTAAAGTGATATGTACCATATGGTACATTACACTACATGGACTATGGCTATTGAAACTTATCAATGTACGATAGTCCATATCACTTTAACAACGCGTGACTACGGCTTTTGAAACTTGTTTCATACTTTTTCAGCGTCGTTTTTTGTCGTAGTTGGGTTTTAGTTTTTACTTTTTTTTATTTAAAATGTTTTGGTGCCTCTATAATACTAATTTCTTTGCAAAGTATATTTTAAATAGATACCACAGAAATATCACAACTATCGAATAAATACGGACAAAGTCACGAGAAAATGCTAATAATATATATACTTTGAAATCTACAAGTAACGCCCTTTCGTATGATACCAAACACGGCATATTTCTCTCATATTTATTTTTTAATACACTACTTTACGTCGGCTAGAGGGCGCCACATTAGATTCAGTGACACGTCATATAGCCTATTATCAGCGGGCAATCAAGACGCTTCTAACGATACCTCATTTGTTTTATTCTGACTAGTTAAGCATAACAAATAAGCATACCATAGAAATATCACACTTATCGAATAAATACGGACAAAGTCACAAACAAATGCTAATAATATATGTATTTTTGAAATGTACAAGAAACGCCCTTTCCAATGATACCAAACACGGCATATTTATCTCAAATTTATTTTTTAATACAGTACTTTATGTCGGCTAGAGGGCGCCACATTAGATTCAGTGACACGTCATATAGCCTATTATCAGCGGGCAATCAAGACGCTTCTAACGATACCTCATTTGTTTTATTCTGACTAGTTTAGCATAACAAATAAGCATACCATAGAAATATCACACTTATCGAATAAATACGGACAAAGTCACAAACAAATGCTAATAATATATGTATTTTTGAAATGTACAAGTAACGCCCTTTCCAATGATACCAAACATTGGCATATTTATCTCAAATTTATTTTTTAATACAGTACTTTATGTCGGCTAGAGGGCGCCACATTAGATTCAGTGACACGTCATATAGCCTATAACCAGAAGACGATCACGACGCTTCTAGAGACACCTCATTTGTCCAAATCTAATGAGTAGTTAAGGAGCTAGGAGGGAACAAATGAACATACATACATACATACATACATACATAGCCTGTCAAAATCATAACCCTCCTTTGGCTTTGTCGTAGTCGGGTAAAAAAAACTACACTGTGTGTTATTTTCAACAACGTTAGGATATATTTTTTTCTGATTCCTTTTTAATACCTATTGATTTTTTTTTTAAAAAGAAGGAATTCTATTTTTATACAACGTAAATATACAAGCGACTGCCTAAAACACGGGTATTTACAAATAACTGTCCGATTACAAAATAATTTAGAATAGTTTGATTTCTCTATTCACTCTTGCACATTTTAAATAGCCTTATTAATTTGCTTTATTTATACATTTAATCTATATAAATAAATAAAATTGGAGTGTCTGTTTGTGATATTAAAATAACCGGTTTTTACTAAATGCATATGTATGTATACACGGTACACATACCAAAATTGTAGTTCAATAATGTTTTGTCTGTCTGTTTGTCTGTTTGTCGGTCTGTCTGTCTGTCTGTTGGTTCCGGGTAATCTCTTAAACGGCTGCACCGATTTTGACGGGACTTTCACTGGCAGGTAGCTGATGATCCAGGGAGTAACTTAGGCTACTTTTTTTTACTAACTTTGTCCCGCGGCGTTACTCGCGGTACAACAATAACCGCGGGGTGTTACTCGTTTTACCGCGGGGTTCATATAATACAACAGCATAATAACAAAAATATATAAACCATAGACAACACATAACCAAGATTTTATCCTGTTTTTTTTAATGTTAATATTGAGGTGTTCATGGGCGTCGGTAGTCACCTATCATCAGGTGACTCTTCTGCTCGCTTATTATCAATACCATAACAAAGAAGTTATTCTCGCTGTTTTCAGTTGCATCCCTAAAGATGGAGATGTTTATTTACTGACATTTCTTTACCAACTTTAATAATTATTTACTTTACTTCAAAATGTCTCTTACTTACATACCCTGCATCTGCTTAGATTGAAACCTGTCCATCCAAAGGTTGCCTGGAAGAAATTGCTATGACCAATAAGGCCGCCCTTTGTACATCACATTTTCTTTTCTTTCTGTTATTTTTTTGGTATACTGTTTGTAAGCCCTGGTGTACAAATAAAAATAAAGCATTATCTATCTATTTATTTGAATTGTTGGCTGTGCTTTGGCCTATATATATGTGTTGTGCCTGTGTTCATCATCAGTCTATCGCAGTCCACTACTAGACATAGGCCTCTCCAATAAAATAACTAAAATTATTTATGCTATTACATTTCGGGTTAGTATTCTAAAATATTTGTTACTGTTACACTTATATACGATCAACTATGTTAAGATAATACAAATTTAAGGATAAACTATATCTTTTATTGTCATATACATACTAATCAAAAAACGTAAAGTTTTAATTTGCTACAATCGTTGGAATATTTAATCTGGTATTCCATCGGATGGCTCGAAGTTCACGTGCGTGGGCTCTAAAACTAAATTGCAGAAATTCGGATGAACGATATCGGAGCGGACACGAGTCTACCAACTGGGACCTCGTACACACTACTAAATTCTATGCAGTATATGTAAATATTACAGATGCGTTAGATATTACAAGATATTTTTTTTGCTGTATAAAAACCTTCATCATCGTCAAGGTAGTAGAGCCACGCTAATTTAAGCACTACCCTGAGAACGGTACTACCCTCTAACAGAAGACCAACCTAAAATGACAGCATTCGTGCTGTCCAATAACGCAGAATCATCTCAACGGACCGCCATAATGTGGGTCAACATTCTGCATTGCTGAAGTTTCTGCATTCGCAATGAGTAAGTATGGTGGCCACCACTCTTGGATTCTGCTCTTGCTTTCTATCAGGCAGAATAGAGTCACTTTAGTAAGCTCAAATATAAAAAAACACAACAGTCTTCAATATATCTGATGAATGTATGACTCTCCTAAGAAGGTATTGGCCGACTATGACATGCTGCTCAGACAAATTAGTATAAGATTTGTATCAGGTTTGTTCCTTTAGTCGGCTCTTGCGATGTTCAAGGGATGAATAGAGATGGTTACACTCCGTATTCTTATTTCGTCACCACACTGAAAGGAAAACCCTTTAATAAGTATTTTATCACTGTCTAAATACGACAAATGCTTGACTTACACTGAATAGGAAATTGAGATTTACTATATTAGATGTTTCTGAGGTCCATTATAAATACAATATTTGCTGTTCATACAAACATTTTGATCCGACCCGGAAATTGAACCCGAGACCTCAAGCACCGGCACCGAGGCAGTCAAACAATATAAAGTAAATAGTAAATATTCTTAATATATGACATATTCAGCATTTTCCTAGCCTTTATTATTCCCAGGATTTGGGGTCGGCTACTAGTTCAATCGGTTTTTACACGGAGCGACGGGTGCCTCCGCAACCCTGAGGGTGAACTGAATTCGAAAGTAAAACTAGTTTTTAGTAAATTTGAGGGCACTGACTTCCCAATAACGATTGCCATAGATGTTCATGACAACCGGGACCGAACCGGAGACCTCTTGATCAGCAGTCGCTTACGCTAACTACTAGACCAACGAGGCAGTTTATATGACATATTCGACAAATATAAATTTTTATTTACCGAATACAATGCAAGAAGAGGTTCGCGATTAAGTGGTAACATTCCTAGGTAGGTCAATATATGGATCAGTAATAATTTCTTAATATTTTGAGATCCTTCTATGCCTCGGAGAGCACGTTAACCCTATTACTGTTGCCATATGAATATCTTCCCCAATCTGTATTTAACCAGACCTTCTATATCACCTAGTCATCTACTATCACCTCTTCAACCCAAGCAGGTTGTCAGCCGTGTCGTACTAGACCTTAAACCGACTCCAATCTAATTTGGGAAATCAGCTCAGCGGAAAATAACTACAGTTGGTCAAATTATCCATACTGATATTATAAATGCGAAAGTAACTCTGTCTGTTTGTCTCGCTTGCACGGCTAAACCACTGCACAGATTTCAATGAAATTTAGCATGGACATACTTTGATTCTTGAGGAAGGATTATAGGATACTTTTTATCACGATAACTGATATAAACGCGGGCGGAGCCACGAACAAAAGTAAGTAGAAATATAAATAAACAGAAATGAAGTACTATTAGAATAACGTCTAAATGTTTTTTTTCCAACGTAAAATACTTATTTATCTCTTGATTTCGGTTGTTCTGAATTATCAGCCGGTTCGGTTCCACGTGCCCGGGCCACGATCGTTAATTGACTTTCGGCTCCAAGTGTTTCGGCCAGTCATCGTTCTAGTTTTGTATTTTTGGCGCCTATTCCATTCCTAACAGCCCTCTATATTTTTTACATGGCAGATCAATTATGATTTCGAATTGGTTTGATGAATCTGAATAAAATCCCATTGCTGTTGCTTAATTGGCTTGTTGGTTGTTTGAAAAATGGTTTAATCAATATAAACATTGTGTATAAACTAGAAATAAAGGTGGAAGTTAAACAATAGTGGTAATTTGTTTCATTCCTGCTGCAGAAATTGCTCAGAAAAAAATATTTTGTTCTCATTTTTTATCAATTCGTCAAAAAATATGTTTTTAAGTTTTTAATTCTAACATTTAGGATAGGAAGGGAATTGGTGGAAGACGTCGTTCCATGTGCACATAATTTTAATTTGGAAGTTGATATAAATTGATTTTCACTTGGGTAAACGGGTAAGATAAAGTGAGAATGCGTAAAATATCGAAGAGACCGGAGTTTCGTAGACCCCGATAATTCGCAGATGTGTTATTAGTATTAATAATTAAAACCAAAGTTCTTTTTTTTATGTTACAGGTGGCAAACGAGCAGACGCATCATCTCGTGGTAAGTGATTATCGACGTCCATGGACACCAACACCCGAGGCTTCACAAGTGCGTTGCCGACCTTTGGGGTATGGGCCTCCGGTATCCTCACTCATTCGGTAAAACACAGCGCAAGCGCTATTTCACACCACTTTTCTGTGAGGCCGTAGTATCACTCCGGCGGAACCGGCCCATTCATGCCGAAATATGGCTCTCCCACGGTAAGTTGTTGTAGTTCTTACACGAACTTCACATATTTACTTTTTACATCATCATAATCTCAGCCAAAACACATCCACAGCCGGACGTAGGCTTCCCCGGCAACAACTAGTCCTGTGCTGCCCGCATCCAGCATCTTCCCGCGAACTTCATCAAGTCGTCGGACCACAACCTTTTGTTGTTTAAATATTTGCAATTAATGATTAACGGTCAAACAAAAGTTCATTGCCAAACGTTGCAAGCCTGCAATCGAATAGTCTGTTTTTTTTATTTCTCACGTAAAACTTTAGTACCTACCTATCAAGCTTTGAATAAAAATAATTTAGCATAATGAAGTACCATTGCGCATTTTAATTGGACATGCGCATTGAGCATGCGTGTACGCACTTGTGCAGCGGACGCGACGCCTTCGTTAAAAAAATCTATTTCCATGCAAATAACCGTGAAAATTACTTTAAACGAATATTTTCGCTTTCGAATTCGCGATTCAATCGCATAATAGTCTCCTATCTACAATCGGCGATTGTAAAAACTTAGTGGCACATCCCGAATACAAGACCAATTTGATATAATTTTTGATAAATTAAAACATCCTACTTAACGCAACGAGGCTTTTTTCTTCGTTTGAGTGTTTTGATGCAATATAAGGCAAACTAACGAGTCATGTCTAAAAAGGCTAACAATATATTTACTTCTTTGGTATTAAAAGAGTCACTGCCTTGTAATTTAAAGGTTGAAGGTTGACTTTTGATGAAAACAAATATTTCAGTGTTGGAAAGCTCAGTTATTGAGAAATTAATTACATATCATCGGCTACTGACAAATGGTGTACTGGTTGCGTGACTTGGGTGAAAGGTTCAATCAAATTTAGCGAAAATAATGTAAAAAAGAAAAAAACCTCTTTTAAAGTTCTTTAAAAGTCCGCTGTCTTTTTTTTGTATGGCTCACTGAAACCTTTTTTGTGGTAAACAAATTTATTTACGGTGTAGGTATACTGCGGCACACGCTACGAGCAATAGGTGGCGCACACGAGGCTGCGCGGATCAGCTAGTCATTTAGATTTTAAGGAAAAAATGCACAGACGTGCATCTAATGTTTTAGATATGCACTATATATTAGTACATAATGATTATTTTAAAGTAAGAAGAAAGGTATTGAAAGTCAAAAGATGTGTAAAACAAAATTTCATATTTTGATTTGTCAAGAAATAATAATAAAGGATGCATACAAATCAAGTGCAAACTGTATTTTGGAAATCAGTACCAATAAATTCTTACAATTAACAAGTAAAACATAAATAGAAACGTTGAAACATACTTACATAATAGATTTGGTAAATTATATTGTGTTTGGGTGACAAGGCATTGACCATGGCCGGCTAGACAACTGACATAAATAAAGATATTCTTTTTTTGTAAATACATACAAAACACCCAAATAATTATTTTTACAGGAATTAACGCGATCACTTATTAAAAGGTATTACATACCTCTGATTTGCCTGACGTTTCGACCAGGTTGCACTGGCCGTGGTCACAGGCTGGCATATATCATGGAACGCGAAAGTTTAAAAGTTAGTAAAACACCCAAACTCCGAAAAAATATTTGCAGATCATACAAACATTTGGTCCGACCCGGGAATCGAACCCGAGACCTCAAACACAACACAAACACAGCAGTCGCATACGCTACCACTGCGCCGCAGAGGCAGTCGTAGCGTATCCGACTGCCTCCTGACACCTCCACAGGGTCCGTTAGGTATTAATAGTGTATTTGTGGTTTTAGCATTTTAAACTAAGTATGTAACTTTTGTAATATTTGTTTAGCAAGATTTGAACCAACCGATGCATAAAAATTCGTTAACATCATCTAGCGATCTAATTACATTCCTATTTTTATATTACACAATTCTGTGGGCTATGTCTTATTCTGTTTCATCTACTTATGCATAAAAATCAATTGCTGTTCGTTTGTCTTGCTAAAACTCGAGAACGGCTAAGCTGATTTAGCTGATTTTGGTTTTGAAATGTTTGTCGTAGTCCAGGGAAGGTTTAAACAGTGAAAAATTAAAAATAACTTGAAAATCCGAATGGAACGTGTATGAAGTAGCGGGCACAGCTAGTATTATACAATTCTTTAATAATTTGCCAACTTTCCTTTTTTTTCTTTATTTAGTTTATCTGTGTAGTACTTTTTAATGTATTTTTATAAGATATGTATTTATGTTTAAGTATGTATGTAAGAAATGATACGATAAAGCTAATAACCTTAATTAAAAATTAAAAATCTTACAAAAAAGAACGTTGGATGTCTGATATAATTGAATTGAAACAGTTTGAAAGAATTTCTTAACTACTGCAATGTTATTCTGTCTGCATGTGGGTAGGGTTGCCAGAGAAGAAATAGGATCAGTGAGCAAATTACGCAAATCGTAAATATTTATGAGTTGAATTTAACTGTTACGTTAAATACAGCGCTCTTAAATTTAATTAGAATAAATAAAAAACAGGCAATTGTAAATCGGCGTCGGACATGAAGGGTTTCGTACCTTTGGACAAGAATTTGTTTATAAACTAAGATGTAATGATTAAATACAATTATTGTTTTTAAAATTAAAGGTTAATTCGTTGATGTACTCTTTCATTTGCTCGTGAAACACAGCCAGCACAACAAAATAACGAGGTAACATCTATGAGATTTGAGAAGAAAAAAAAAACGGAAATACTTACAATCTTAAAAGAAATGAATTCAGTGTAACAACATTCGTAAAATTCACGTTTCTTGTTTGAAACCTTTTAATTATATTATTTTTAAAATTTTAAAAGAATAGAAAATAACATTTACTATTTAGTTTTTGCCTTGACTGCCTCGTTGGTCTAGTGGTTAGCGTAAGCGACTGCAGATCAAAAGGTTTCGGGTTCGATTCCCGGGTCAGACTGCTGTTGGGTTTTACTTACAAGGAATTCTTAATAGCAGCCCGGAGTATGGAATATGGCGGTGTTTCTCGCCCGTGCCTCGGAGAGCACTTTAAGATATCGGTCCCGGTTGTCATGAACATCTACGGCAATCGTTATTAGGAAGTCAGTGCCCTCAAATATACTGAAAAGTAGTTCAACCATCGAATTCAGTTCACCAGGGTTGAAAAAGTACGGTGCCAGTCGCTCCTTGAAAAACTGATATTCAGGTAAAATCGGTTGAACTAGTAGCCGACCCGAAATCTTGGGAATAATAAAGGCTAGGAAGATGAGTGTGTATACAGTTTTTGCCTTCAGGCATTAATTAGGTTTCTACCTACTGATTGAACTGTATACAGAAATACCTAATACTTACGACGAATAAAAGAAATGTACATGAGAAGTAGCATTTGTATCTGAAATTAGAAATTATTGTATCGACCGCACGGATAGTACTACGATATCCCTGCAGTCGAGGTTTAAGGGTTACCTCTCCGCTTTCCATCTAGTGTTGTGAGTTCGATCCAAACATCGGACGTCACTTTGTGTGATCCACAATTTGTTAATCTGAATCTTCTTTGTGTTCATTTCAATGTATGTTTGCAAAGTCATTCGCGTTGCAGGCATATTTCTAGTGATGTAGTGTAGTACTAAGAATATGACTGCTCCTATTTTTTTAATAAGACAACTCCCAAGTTGGCTCATTAAAAAAAACTGTTAAAACAGTGTGTGCTCAGTCGTTTCCGACTTTCAGTCTTAGGTAATAAGTATCATCCCATTCCAGCTCAAAAGATTCTAATCGTCAGTGAAGGTTTAGAAGTTCAATTCCTTGACTAATTAGTTGAAGGCCAGCTCACAATAGCTTTCCACAGATTGTGTGAAAGATAAAGTACAGTCTTTTGCTAATAAAGGTTTTTAACACGCTTTTATTAGCTGGATCTGTATGTATGTATGTTACGGAATCTTTTAACTTCATTTTTACCTACTTCTAGCAGTCTGATTAACTTGAAAATTTGCACAGGGGTCAAGGGCCGTGACAATACAATAAATTAAAAAAAAATGTTTTTTTAAATAGTTTGAAAAAACCAAATAAACACGCTTTTATAAATATACTAAACTAAAATATTTTACTAATGTGGCCCCACGCTTTTTTATATTAAAATTATTTATTGTTATAGTTCACTAATTGTTATTTTGAACAAAGTTTATCTATTAGGGTTCACCGTATATAGCGATATCACCAATAGATGCACAGTAGAGGTCAGTAATTATATCGTCTTTTAACCTTACGCGTACGGAACCCAAAAATGGGAATATTCCAAAAAATACAACAAATTTATTTTAAACGTAATTCATCATTTTGAGTATGAATATATATAATTATTTAATAAAACCTAATTAAAAATTTTAAAATTCGTTGTTTTACAGTCTAGTGCGCAGAAAACAATTGAACTCACTAATTTGAATCTAGATCCTACTGGCTTTAACAGTTTTTATTCGTGTATGGTGGGATTTAAAAAAAAAACAGTAAATATTTTTAGAGAAATAAACAAAAAAATAATATTAATTTATATAAAATTATAAAAAACTGTGGTAATAGGAAGCTTTAGAAAGCTGTAGATAATTTTATAGTTTTGGACATTTTATGTAGTTCCTAATCCCAGTAGCCATTTTGCAAGGCATTTTCTTAGTTCATAATTCATCGTTCGTATTCAGGTAGCAATAGAAATTTGTAATTAAATTTTAGAATTCTTATGTATTTTCATAGGAACTTAGTAAACAATGTGAATATTATGAAGACTATCTGAATTAATATTCTAAACCTTCGTAAAAACTTTCCTTTTAAACCTTGACTGTCTCGGTAGCGTAGTGGACTACCACTACGCCAGCGAGGCTTTTTGGAGGTCAAGGACAGCATACAAATATACGAGTATGTGACTACTGTCCTTGAGTTCTATGGTTCGATTCCCGAGTCGGTCTAAATGTTTGTATGATCTGTAAATGTTTGTCTCGTAGTTTGTCTATTTTCAATGTATTATCTGTATGTATTTGCAAGAAAAAAGAATGACAGCGTTGTGTGTCAGATGTCGGTAATATTATTATTATGTTTTTATACCTTTTCTGGTCTCCGTTTTATTTAAAAGGGGAGGCTAAATCTAACACACGGACCTTAGCCAAGTGTACCAGGGGGAAATGATGTGAGATTAGGATGACGACGATGCGAGAAATTTTCGTGTGAGAGGGTATTTATAACAACTGCTTTTTTACCGACTTCCAAAGAGGAGGAGGTTCTATGTTTCATTATATGTTTTTTTTATTGAATCAGCATTAGGGTGGATATTATTATTATTAAAATTGATTGTCTCAGTAAGGATAAAAAATAAAATAATAATCAGTTAGGATAAAAATACTTGAATGTATATTCGGATAATTCTAAAGTTCTAAAAAAATAAGTTTTTTTGTCATTCTTTTGGTTTTAATTAACATTATAATGTAGAAATACCTATAGGTATTTCTAAACTAATTAGTGATTTAGGGAAAGTAATATTTCTATTAGTTACTGACATTTAAAAAATGCAAAAATTTGTAACGTCTAAGTCAACTAACTTCTGTTTGATGAACGACTTTTAAACCGGCATATTGTTAGTTGCATGTAATTGAAATATGAAAATACGACTAGCTTAATTTAACTACCGAAAAAGTTCGTTAGCACAACATTTTTCATTATTAATTATATTATTTTTATAAAAACAAAAACCCGACTGCAAGTAATAAACTGAAGAGAGAAGAACAAGTATCACAATACCTATATAAATTCGAATGACTAATCCATCGTTAAGTAACCTTTATTGAAATAATAAAGTGACTACATATAATTTATATTCAAACTATACAAACTATAAGGTGCCGCTTGCGGTGACTAACGTAGTTTTGGTAGATTTTTATTTTCCCGTAACAAAGTATTGTTTGAGTTTGTGTATACTAATTGACAATTTGTGTTAAAACGGTAATATAAAATTGATATGTGTATATGTATTTTCGAAATTATCTTTTCACGATCTTTCCTTTGATACCCATATTGCTATGAAAAAAACAACTCCACTCCCCCTTTTTTTACCTTTTACGGGTGCCAGTTTGAAAATGTATATAGTCTATGTCACTACCACGATTCTGATGAATTCAACCTCACCTCATATGTCAAAAACCACAGATCACGAGAGACACAGAGAATATATTTGTTCTGTGACAAAAACCGTCCTGCCTTTTGGGCTATAGGACGTGCCAAAGAAATTAACAGATCTACACACAAACGCTCGAAAAACATGACACTCCTTTAGACGCAGTCAGGAAGAAGATTATTAATATCACCGCTGCGCTTTAATAAAATACACTTCTTTTTCAACTAAATAATTAAAATATGATAAATTCGCAGTGAAAACTTGTGTATTCGGTACCAAAACCCATTTCAAGTAATTAAAAATTAGATTAAAGATTCTAATTACTTTGTAGACGCATTTATATGAATAACGTTTATCAATATAAATTCTGTACTTTGTATAGTACTGTAATTTTTGTTTCTATTTTTAAATCTTAAACATGGAAAAGTTTTACGTGAAGTTTTCATGGTGGCGATTATCTTTTTTATATGAAGCGCATGGACGTTTCAACGCGATTGTATTTTATTTTAAAAGACGGCGATCACGACTCCATTGCGTAACATCTACCAGTTAAATGAAATCCAAAAGAATATCTTAATATATAAAAAACTAACTCGACAAAACACCTTTATAATTAGCAGCGCTTCTTGTGACAAAATAAAGTGCAATTTAGGACATTCAATCTATTTCAACTTAAACAGGCCATGAAATTTCTATTTGACTATAACTTAATATTTTAAGCCAAAACTTCCTTTTTAAGGAGAGGTCTTTGTCCAACAGTGGACTATTCATTATTATATCCTCTTACTAGCCTTCATTATTCCCGGTTTCACCTGAATATCAGTTTTTCCACGGAGCGACTGGTATCGGACCTCCGAAACCGTGAGAATGAACTGAATTCGAAGATTGAACTAGTTGCCAAAATATTTTTTAGGGTACTGGCTTCCAAATAATGATTGTCATAGGTGTTCATGACAACCGGAACCGACAGCTAAACGTGCTCTCCGAAGCACGGGCGAGAAACGCCGCCATTTTCCATACTCTAGGCTGCTATGACGAATTCCATATATAAGAAAAACCCAACAGCAGTCCGACCCTATTCGTTTTTATATGATTAGAGAAATACTACACTTAGCGTGTATGTCTATGCCTATCACCCATTCGGCTAATCCACTGAAGCGATTTTAATGTTTTTTTTTTGTGCAGATACTTTGATAAGATGGAGTTGATATTTTACTCCTTGATTCTAAACAGCGGGTTCAAGTTTAACATGAATAACAAACACACAGTCTACTGTATATATTAAAAGATCGGTATTTGTTTCAGTAGATAGGTATGTATTGCGTGTGAATTCATCATTATGCAAGTATAATGCAAGTTTAAAGTTGGCACGTCCGTCGCCTCGGCTTCGTCGTAGCTACTAGGGCGCATGGCAGACGATGCAATCGCTCAACCAGTACCGTCAACAGAAGCGGACAATTAGAATAGGAGTTTTTTTGCAACTTGTGTGTTTTTGCAAGATGTTGTAATATTTTTTCTAGTATCAGTAGGTAGTTAAATGTAAATGCAACATATAGAGCTTGAATGCGTATTGCATCATGGTGATCAAAAATATTCAGGACATAACTTATTAAAGATTTATATCGTGCATCAGAGTGCTTATAGAAGTGTAAAATATTAGCAGACTTCTTGAGAAATAGCTACAGTACCTAAGTTATTTAAAAAAATGATAATCACAGAATAAATACAATCTCTTCTTTCATGAAATTATTTTGGATTGACGGCTAATTTCAACACAATCCTCATTTGTGAAAATCACTGGCTACCTATGTGTATTTTAATATCTGTATGTATCTGTTACTCTTCTTTTGTTTTGCAGCAATGAACGTCTCGCGGGAAGCTTTTCATGCTATCTTCTTCTTCTTCCAATGCCATATCCACTATAGGATGTCGGCGACTATCCTTGAAAATTTTGTTCTGTCAGACGTTATTTTGCCAAGTGAAGCAGCGTCAAGTCCAGTCCATTTATGCATGTTCTCCATCCATGTCAATCTCCTTCTGCCTCTTCCTCTCTTTCCCTCAATTTTTCCCTCTATTATGGTTTTGATTGTGTTATATTTGTTATGCCGATATAAGTGTCCAAAGTATGTTATTTTTCTTCTTTTTATGGTTACCATTACTTCTTGTTTTTTGTTCATTCTTTTAAGTACCTCAATGTTGGATATTTTATCCCGCCAAGATATCTTGAGCATGCGACGATAAAGCCACATTTCAAATGCGTTGAGTCTATCTGCCATTGATTTTGTTATGGTCCAACTTTCCGAGTCATACATCAAAATTGATAGCACATAACATCTTACCATTCTCCATCTCAATTTCAAGTTGATACTCCGGTTGGTGTAAAGTGATTTCATTTTCATAAAATAACTTCTGGCTATTTCTATTCTGGTCTTGATTTCCTTTTCTGGATTCCAGTTCTCGGATAGCCAGCATCCTAGGTATCTGTATTGGCTTACTCTTTCCACGGGTTTCCCATTGATCAGGAGTGAATCGCAAGTTACCTCCTTCTTGCTGACGACCATGAATTTTGTTTTAGTGATATTCATTTTTAAGCCATATTCCTCGACTTTGTTGTTAAGTTGATTTAACAGGTATTCTAGATCCTCTTTCGAGTGAGCGAGTACAGCCGTATCGTCTGCGTATCTGAGGTTGTTGATCAATGTTCCGTTAACCTTAATACCAATGTTGACATCCTCTAGTGCCTCTTGGAAAATAAATTCCGAGTATAAGTTAAATAAAATCGGCGACAATATGCATCCTTGGCGCACGCCTTTATGTATTTTAAGATCTGCGGTACAGTGCCGGTCCATCTTTATATGTGCTGTTTGATTCCAATACAGGAATTTGATAATATTTATGTCTTTTCCATCGACCTCTGTTTTGTTTAAGCACTCTATAAGTTTTTCGTGTCTAACGTTGTCGAATGCCTTTTCAAAGTCTATAAAACAGACATACACATCTTTTTGGAACTCCAGGCATTTTTGTATTAATACCTGTACGGAGACTAAGGCTTCTCTGGTACCTAGCCCGTTCCTGAATCCAAACTGCGTGTTGCTAATATGCTTATCAATCTTCTTATAGGTCCTATAGAGGATGACTTTTAGGAATACTTTTAGTGCCTGGCTCATCAGTCTGTAATCTCCACAGGATTTGGCATTTTGTTTTTTCGGCAGGGGTAGGAAAGTAGATTTAAGCCAATCGGAAGGAAGATTGCCGGTGTCGTAAATTTCATTAAATAGTGTTACAAGTACGTGTAGGCATTCATCGTCAAGCAGTTTCAGTATCTCAACATGTACTCCATCCGGGCCAACAGCCTTTCCACTCTTAATAGAATTCAGTGCTCTTTTTACTTCGGAGGCCATAATAGACGGTCCCTCCCGGTTTTCTTCAGTGTAACCAATTGTGTCTGTCCTGACATCATCAAAAAGGTCTTGTATGTATTTTGCCCATATGCTACATTGCTCCTCTTCGTCTGTTACAATTCTATTGTCTTCATTTATTAAACAAGATTTAATATTTTTTCTGTTAGTATTTGTAAATTCTTTTATTTTTTTGTGTAAATTAAAACTGTCGTGTATTTTACTCAAATTTTCTATTTCTTCGCATTTATTGCTTAAATATTTATCCCTTTCTACTCTTATTTTACATCTAATTAGATTATCTATCCTTTTGTATTTTTCTTTGTCTATATCTTTGTATTGTCTCCGTTCTTCCATTAGATTCAAAATCTCCTCAGTCACCCATGCTAGTCTGGCATGGTGTTTTTTCTTCTTTCCAATACAGTCATCACCCGTTTGTAGTGTCAGTCGCTTAATCTTGCTCCATAATTCCTCTGTATTACTATTAGCCTTTCTTTCATTATTTTTATATTCTTCCTTTATTACTTTATTTAGAGTAAGTTTAGTGTACTGCCTTACAATTGGATGTTTGAGTTGATTAATATCCAATCTGACTAATTTATTATCGAAGTTCATCGTTTTCTTTAGCTTGATTTTAAATTTAGAAATAACAGGGTTATGATCTGATCCTATGTCAGCGCCAGGGTATGTTTTTACGTTACTTATTGAGTTTCTGAATCTAGCTTGTATCATGATGAAATCGATCTGATTCCTAACAATATTATCAGGTTTATCTTGTGGTGATATCCAGGTATATAGCCTACGAGGTGGGTGATCGAACCATGTATTGGTGATAATAAGATCTTTTTCAGAGCAGAATTGTAGAAGGCGATCCCCTCTTTCATTACGCTCTCCCAAACCGAAATTCCCAGCGATTCTTTCAACGGGTCCTTTCCCAATCTTGGCATTTAGGTCCCCGATGACCATCACGATTTCTTGGGTCTTGATGCTACTAATGATTTCATCTAGGTCTTTATAGAAATTTTCTATTTCTTGGTCGCTTGCTTGGGCTGTTGGGGCATACACCTGAATAATGTTGAGATTGAAAGGCTTGCTGTGAAATTTTAGAAGCATACATCTGTCCGAGTATGGGACAAAGCTGGTCACATATTTTGTTAGTTCACTCTTTACTAGTATTCCAACCCCATGATGATGATCCTTCTCCTTGGATGATTTACCCGAATAGAATAAAGTTGCTTCGTCGTTTGCATAGCGGCCACTATCTGACCATTTAATTTCACTGAGTCCTAGTATGTCTACTTTGAGTCTCTTCATTTCCTGAATAGTATTCTCCAGTTTACCTTTTTTGATGAGGCTTCTTACGTTCCATGTTCCGATCTTCAGTTCTTGATTCTTGTTGCGGCGTAGACACATTCTATCTGCAATTTCTTCTATGATTCTATTCTATCTGCTATGATTTTCTATAATTATTAATGAGGGTTAAACTTCAAAGAATCTTAAGAACATTACAAGCTGATTTTGGGGAGTCAGCTCCTGGGTTAGCAACAATTACTATTTGGTTTTGTGAATTTAAACGTGGTCAAGAGAACTTAAACGATCATTCCAGACCCGGCCGACCGCCAACTGCAGTAAGACATGAAAACGTCATTAGGGTAGAGTGGCTTTTGCGAAAGAACAGACATATTACACATCGAGAGATACAGGCTTAACTTAACATTGGATTACAGGCAGCTTACATGATACTGCATGCTACATGAACACCTTAAAGTTAGGAAGCTTGCTTTGTGATGGATACCTTATTCTCTCACCGATGAGCAAAAATACCCTCGTGTTGATAGTGCAAATTTATGTTAGAAAAGTTCGAAGAAGAAACTTTGCAAAACGTATCCTACATTCTTACAACTGACGAATCATGGATATATAACTTTGTTAGATATATATATAAGTTAGTTAAATTTGTTAGCGGTCGGAGCTTTAATAAAAACGATAGCGGTTTTTTTTCGATGCAGTAAACATGTAGCAGCAATTCCACTAGAAGACCGTAGAATAGTTACTAGTAAATGGTATAGCGAAGACGGCGGCCTTAAGTTTTTGGGGTGTTGCATAGCGAGCGCCCAAGGAGCGGCGTCCGTGGCATTCTTTTTCACCGAGTTTCTAGAATTATGGACTATTTGACAACTTCGGGAGTGCTACGGTTACTCTATCCTCTGTACAGCCCAGATTTAACTCAATGCTTCGTGGGCTAAAATTTTGCACTGCAGACAAGGCCGTCGACGAATTTCAGTGGTTATTTTTCGACACGCAAGACCTGTTTTTTAAATGTTTTGAAAGCTGGTTCACCCGAAAGTTTATTTACTGTTTTTGAAAATATCCCTCTTTAATCCCAAGGCAACATGAAAAATCCTACAAAATACAAGTTCATCTCAAGAAACAATAATTTTAAATTTTAGTAATGACATAATCAACGTCATAGTAGTTTATTTACATCCACATCAGGGTTATTTTGCACATGGTGAACAAAGAAGAAAATATTTCTTATCACTAAATCTAAATAATGATGATAAAGATTTTTAAATAAATCCTATTTATTATAATAAGGCCTCAGTAAACTTTAAAATATGATGTGATTTGTAAGATTTTATCACATTACTTTCTTAACATTTTGGTAAATTGCAAAAATAGGAAAACAATAAAATTGACAAGATTTTCTCATATGTTATGTTGCTTGTAAGCCTATTTATTCAACACAAGATTTTATTTGAATAAATAATTTGTACAGATTTGTTACCTTATTATTTTTGTATAAATTTTTACTGCCGACCGTACTCATGCAAAAAGCCTGGCTAGCTCCGATGCAATCAACACGTTACTCTGTATGATTAATTAAAAACAATAATAATTTTAATCACCAACGACGAGTAGTGCAGTCGGGTCTACATCTCTTAATAGCAGCTATTTATACGTGAAAAATGGCCTGACCACAGTAAGATTGCTATTTTAGTTTATAATTTCCTACCCTATCACTACAGATATACAGTTCAAAATTGTTTTTTTTTTTAATTTTAGGGGTACAAAGAGTATGTCCATAGAATAGGCAGGTGTCGACATAAACTCACTCTATAAAGTGACACTACGAGGTTGATTATGTCATAAATAATATGTTTAATATTTCTAAGACAAACAAGAATCTTTTTTGAGATAAACATGTATTTTGTAGGAATTTTTATGTACTCTTATTCAAAATGAACTATGCTCTTAGCCGAAAAAAAGCCGCTTAAAAGAAAATATAGTAATAGGACAAGAAACAATAGAGTATGTAGAGGAATATATATATTTAGGACAACTTATTTCAGTTAAAGACCAGTATTCTAAAGAAATAGATAGAAGAATATGCAACACTTGGAAACGGTACTGGTCTCTAAAAGATATAGTTAAAAACGAAACAATTCCCATGGCAATGAAAAGCAAATTGTATAACACATGTATTCTACCCTGTCTTACTTATGGATGTCAAACTTGGCCTGAGACGAGCAAAAACGACCAAAAATTAGTAGTTTGTCAACGCAGCATGGAAAGAAGCATGCTTAACATAAGACTACGGGATCGATGGACAACTTCAAAAATAAGGAAAAAAACAAAGATCAGCGACGTGCTACAAAAAATAAGAAGACTTAAATGGAACTGGACTGGACATATAATGAGGACTAACAAAGAAAAATGGACTAGAGATGTAATAGAGTGGTATCCGAGGAACGGGAAAAGACAACGAGGAGGTCAAATCAGAAGATGGGAGGACGATTTACCAAAAGGGTGGAGAAGGTCTGCCAAGGATAGAGAGAAGTGGAAACAATTGGGGGAGGCCTATGTCGACAGACAACCTGACCAAAGTGGTTGCTAATACATTATTTATTCTTGTTCTTGCTTTGTTAATTAGATTTAAGAATGCTATTGTTTTATGAGAATAGCATGTAAGTTAAAAAAGGTCAGCGAATAAAGGCTTTTATTATTATTCTCTTTATTACAATTATAAATACATATTAATTACATTTTTAAATATAAATATAAAAAACAAATACATTTAAAAATATAAAAAATAGTAAACCACCGACTTCGGGTACAGGGACCAAGAAACCGGTGGTTAGGGCTCCAAAGACAGGAACCTCCTCACTATACGTGCCGTGTCAAGAAGGACTGCCTTCTGCATCAGACCCTTGATCCAGCCCTCTAACGTGAGCCTCTGAAGGTGTTGGTCGAGGCTCTTGGCTATCAATCCGTGAGCAGAAACGACTATCGGAACAATGATCGCCGAATCCACATTCCACATGTCGACAAACTCGTGAGATAAATCCAAATATTTTATTTGTTTTTCTTTTTCGACTTTCACGAGATTCTCGTCATGAGGAACGGCGATATCGACAATCATTGCGCGGCGCTCCAATCGATCTATCACCACAATATCAGGCTTATTGGCAACAATAGTCCTATCTGTGATAATAGATCGATCCCAATATAACGTAGCACGACCATTCTCGAGAACTTATTATTATTATTATTATGCTCTTAGCCTTAGTAAATAAACGGACATCTATCATCATCATACATATAACAAAATTATCAGAGGTCAATATCTCTGTATTAAATAATAATAATGTCTTCATTGCATGCCAGGTAAATTACGAAGGGTCTTAATACAAGATAAGTAGGTACAATTGGCGGCCTTATCGCCCGGAGACAATCTCTTACAGGCAACCATAGGATGGAGAGAAGTCAAGATAGGGAAAAGTAGAGGGTTATGTCTGGTGTATTAAAGAGTATATAAGAAGTAGATATTAAAGCAGTATATATAATATATAAGGTGAAACTCAGTTAAAATGTGTATCATGAAATAAATATTTATAAGAGTGTATAAAATATTTTGTACATAATAAAATGGAGAAAGGTGATCTAATGACTAAGCAAGAGAAATGGGTATTGGGACCTCAATGTCTCCCAGGTAATGCTGTTTTACTAGTCTGTTGAAGGCATTTAGTGTAGGTAATCTATACTAATATATAAAGCTGAAGAGTTTGTTTGTTTGTTTGAACACGCTAATCTCAGGAACCACTGGTCCAATTTGAAAAATTCTTTCGGTGTTGGATAGTCCATTTATCGAGGAAGCCTATAGGGTATATATCATCACGCTACTACTAATAGGAGCGGAGCAACAATGAAGAATGTTTCAAAAACGGGGGAAATTTTCACGCTACGGGCAATATAAGACGCAAACGAGGTTGCGTGGGTCTGCTAGTATACATATAAGAGCTTCAGTCCTGCACCTGATCTCTCCCTGATCGTGTCAATTAACCGTCCCATCGAATTATGAGAAATAAGAAACAGAGAGTACACCTGTGTTTGCGCACCCACTTGTGTACTATAATATCTTCTGCGTAGTTGGCTGATCTCCATTGAGACTGGTCGCCGCCCGTGGCCGTAATGGGCTAGGAGAACATCATTAAATATATTGAAGCAATCTAATTAAAAAGATTCTTTATTAAACTAACAGAATTCAAAATAACAGGTTTTGGATTTTGTGAGAAATCTCAGAAGTAACATAACTGATTCGGATGCGGTTTCCTTTTATGTATTGTATTAAACTTCATTTATTATTTGGTGTTTGTTTTATTTCAATCGGTTGGCAAATATGAAAGTTATATTAGTTTGAAGAATCACCGCTCTCTCCAATCCTTACGATTTGTCTACCTGTAAATAACCGCGCAACTTCTAATTTAGGGCTCCCACGCATAACTACGATGCGATGCGATGCAATGTCGCATCGTAGAAACTTGCGATGCGAATTGCTATGATACGAATTCGTGCGACAAAACGTTGGTTCATGTGACCGTACTTTCGACCACAAAGAGATATCCTAATGAAATTTTTGTAAATGGATGGTGAAAAATAGATTAAAAATAATATAAATGATTTCTGGATAAAAGAAAAATTGTTTTGAAATTTTTTTTAAAACAAAAAAATGTTTAACAAATATTTTGTTTATATTCTTCAGTATTTGAACCAAAATAAAATGGCATCTCAGATCTTGCAAATTATGCGTAGCGTATAGTACCTAGTTAGGTAACCTTACTCTACATATGTATAAAACAATAATCTAACACACAACGCTATCTAAAGTAGTAAAGTAAAGAAAAAGAAAGAAAGAAAGTTTTTTTTTTCATTTCACTTTACTCTCTCTCACTTTGAGACTTCACTTTATAAAGTCTCAGAGAGGACCAAAAATATTGTCAACAAGTGTGACGTAACATCGCACGAATGCACGATGCGAATTACATCGGATGTTCTTGCGGTGCGAGCTCGCAGATATTTACGATGCGTTGCGAATTCGCAGTTTTGTGTGGGTGCCCTCAGATCTAAAAAACTGCATTTTTAGATCTGAGGGCACCCAATAGATAATGAAATAGAAAGATAATCTTATCAAACCGCAAGGTGCACGAAAGCCATATCTTTGTAAAAGTAATTTATTATTATATATAAAATTACTTGAAGAAAGTATTCCTTCCTAACTACTAGAAGAGTTTAAAATTACTTATTCAAAAATTAACATTTACATAAAAAATTTGAATATAAACGCTACATAAATTATGAGGTTACAATTGAGGTTATGCTTGAATCGGTGGTGCAGTGGTAGCGTATGCGACTGTTGTGTTTGAGGTCTCGGGTTCAATTCCCATGTCGACCAAATGTTTCAACTGAGATGATGATGATAATTTAATAATTACCTACCTACCTACGCTGGTATATATCTTCACAAATCGGTACTACGATTTTGCATTTATATACCTAATCCTATAAAATAAATTGAATCGATTGCACGGATAGCATAGTGGTTTGAGTAGACACCTTACCTCTACATACTGAGCCGAGTGTCGTGGTTTCGATTTACATTGTACAACATCTTATATGCTCAAGTGTTTGTTGTGATTGTGGCTGTGCTGAGTCTGGATGTATTTGTCCCATTTCATTCATTGTCCTTGTTTGTCAAGTTTATTATTCATATGCGGGAGTTTGTTTTTCTGATTGCATTTAAAATTGCATTTTACATTTTGTTAAAATTCATAAGTCTCAAAATATGTTTTCATGTCCATCTAATCCCATACCTCCTAGTCAGATTCCAAACAATAGCACACAAATTTCTTTTTGGCAAAAGTTAAGTACTTTAAAAATTATATACCACTTTTTAAAAGGGTCCCTCGAGGTGCAAGGCCTAATGTTGCTGATAGTTTATAATTCAATTACGGCTTGAGAACAGTTACTTACCTTTTGTTATACAATTTTATACATAAACTAGCTGTTGCCCGCGGCTTTGCTCGCGTGGAAGTTGATTATATGCATTTAACTAGCTGAACCCCGCGGTGTTACCCGCGGTTATTGTTGTACCGCGAGTAACGCCGCGGGACAAAGTTAGTCTACAAAAAGTAGCCTAAGTTACTCCCCGGATCATCAGCTACCTGCCAGTGAAAATCCCGTCAAAATCCGTCCAGCCGTTCCAGAGATTACCCGGAACAAACAGACAGACAGACAGACAGACAGACAAAAAATTTTTTAACTACATTTTTCGTATATGTACCGTGTATACATACATATGCATTTAGTAAAAAGCGGTTATTTTAATATTACAAACAGACACTCCAATTTTATTTATTTGTATAGAAGATGAACCCCGCGGTGTTACCCGCGGTTATTGTTGTACCGCGAGTAACGCCGCGGGACAAAGTTAGTCTAAAAAAAGTAGCCTAAGTTACTCCCCGGGTCATCAGCTACCTGCCAGTGAAAGTCCCGTCAAAATCCGTCCAGCCGTTCCAGAGATTACCCGGAACAAACAGACAGACAGACAGACAGACAAAAATTTTTTTAACTACATTTTTGGTATATGTATCATGTATACATACATATGCATTAAGTAAAAAGCGGTTATTTTAATATTACAAACAGACACTCCAATTTTATTTATTTGTATAGATTAAAACTGTGTAAAAGTATGTGTCAGTAATTTATTCATGTTTTTAAACGTATTTATTTATTTATTTTTGATCATTATGCCATTTAAAAAGACTTTCATACAAACATTCGACCCATATTTCAACCCCTTTAGGAGCAAAAATTCGCATAAATACTCATATAAGTATTCATCTATTTGTAATCAGAAACATAAAAACAAAAGTTGTTAGGCTGCTAAATTTAAAAAAATCCGGGCTTCCAAACTAACCAATATATGAAATGCCAATGCCTTAGGGGTAGAATATCCAGAAACGCTTAAATATGCATATTCTCGTTTTTAATTAGTAACCCAAAGATAATATTTTATGTTTCTAACTCAAAAAATTACAGACTTCCATGCAATCTTGCAACCCTCATTTCACCCCCTTAGGGATAGAATATCCAGAAACGCTTAAATACATATCTACACATTTTTAATCAGTAGCCCAAAAAAAGTTTAATGTTTGGAACTTTACAAATGACGGATTTCCAGACTAACCTATATGCGAAAATATGTCAAACCCTATTTTACCCCTTAGGGGTAGAATATCCAGAAACCTTTAACAAGTATCTACTCATTTTTATCAGTAGCCCAAAAATATAGTTAGATGTTTCTAACTTAAAAAATAATGAACTTCCATACAAACTTACAATCCCTATTTCACCCCCTTAAGGGTAGAATAACCAAAAACGCTTAAATACGTCTCTACTCTTTTTTAATCAGTAGCATATACATAAAGTTTTATGTTTTACTTCAAAAATGTCGGAATTCCAGACTAACCTATGCACGAAATGTCAACCCCTATTTCACCCCTTAGGGATAGAATATTCAGACACGCTGAAATACGTATTTACTCATTTTTAAACAGCAACCCAAAAGTAAAGTTTTAGGTTTCTAAGTTAAATATGACTGATTTTCATAAAAAAAATTCAACCCCTATTTCACCCTCTTATTGGTAAAATATGCAGAAACGCTAAATAGATATCTAGTTATTTTTAATCAGTAGCCCAAAATTAAATTTTCATGGTACTAATTTAAAAAATAACGGACTTCCATACAAACTTTCAACCCCTATTTCACCCCTTTAGGGGTAGAATATCCAGAAACGCTTAAATACGTATCTACTCATATTTAATCAGTAGCCCGAACACAAAGTTTCATGTTTCGAACTTCAAAAATGACGGACTTCCAGACTAACCTATATGCGAAATGTCAACCCCTATTTCACCCCTTAGGGGTAGAATATTCATAAACGTTTAAATAGGTATCTACTCATTTTTAATCAGTAGCCCAAAAAAAAGTTTCATGCTTCTTACTTAAAAAATTATAAACTTCCATACAAACTTTCAACGCCTATTTCACCCCCTTAGGGGTAGAATACCAAGAAACGCTTAAATACATATTAATTCATTTTTAGTCAGTAGCCCAAAAACAAAGTTTCATGTTTCGAACTTAAAAAATGATGGACTTCCAGAATAATCTATATGCGAAATGTCAACCCCTATTTCACCCACTTAGAGGTAGAATATCCAGAAACGCTTTAATACGTATTTACTATTTTTCAATCATTAGCACATGAATAAAGTTACATGTTTCTAACTTAAAAAATAACGAACTTCCATACAAACTTTCAACCCCTATTTCAGCCCTTAGAGGTAGAATATTCAGAAACGCTGAAATACGTATTTATTCATTTTTAATTAGTAGCCCAAAAATAAAGTTTCATGCTTCTAACTTTAAAAATGTCGGACTTCCAGACTAACCTAAACGCGAAATGTCAACCCCTATTTCACCCCTTAGGGGTAGAATATTCAGAAACGCTGAAATACGTGGTTACTCATTTTAAACAGCAGCCCAAAAATAAAGTTTCAGGTTTCTAACTTAAAAAATGACGGACTTCCATACAAACTTTCAACCCTATTTCACCCCCTTAGGGGTAGAAATTCCGAAATTCCTTTCTTAGTGGGTGTCTACTCAATAAAAGGATCCTACTCACCAAATTTCATAGCCGTAACTATCATAGTTTACGCTCGGCGATGATGAATCAGTCAGTCAGTCAGTCAGTCAGTCAGGACTTACTATTTTATAAGTATAGAAAAACAACACAGAAATAGTGCTTGCGCTGTGTTTTACCGAGTGAGTGAGGATACCGGAGGCCCATAACCCAAACCCCCTTCCCCTATCTCTCCTCCCCATCCCCCAAAGGCCGGCAACGCACTCGGGCAAACACCAGAGGGTGTTTGCAGTTGTCCATGGGCGGCTGTAATGGCTTACCATCAGGCGATGCGTCTGCTCTTTTGCCCGCTTAAACCATAAAAATAAAATGACAATTCAATTTAAAGAGAATTGCCTCAAAATTTAAAAGTTACCAACCTGTTCAAAAAATCTTCCCTTTCTGTGTAATGGCAAAACTCATGGTTAGGAGATTTATTAGAATCTTCTAACCTCAGTAATAGTAATACTACTAAAATCAGTAAGGATCTTAGGGATCGATTTATCTGTTTTAAAAAGTTCAATTTTAAATACATTCAATAGTCGGCAATTTGCTATCAATGCGAATATAAATTGTAATACTATAATGTAATAAAAAAAATAGTAACTCTGTCTGTCTGTCTGCTGCACCGATTTCAATATAATTTGGCATGGAGATACTTTGATTTTTGTGGGAGGACCAAGGCTACTTTTTACCGCAACTTACTTTGTATCAAATAAATGACCGAGGATCGATAATAATTAGCAATTACAGAGACCTAAGTCCAGCATTGCACTGCGATAGGCTCATGATGAAAGAATGAACTAAATGTACGACACTCATAAATCTGTCAAAGAAAGTTGAAATAATCAGGTGTTGAGTTTTTTATAGCTTACTGTTACAATTTACGAAATAAAATATAAATGAATTAAACTATTAACTTAAATAACTACAATTTATAAGCACATGTTGTTTAAAACACGTGTCATTTAAAGTTGATAGGAAATGATCAATCAACAGTAGTCAGAGATAGATTAGCCGCCAGTTGTCTTCACCACAACGGCTCGCGTGATCAACACGATCAACTTTATCAGAATGTGGTTTGCAACCGCACGAGTGTCGATAGAAAACAATCTTGTCAGTTCAATTATAGGAAAAAAATGTTTTATGAAGGACTTGGTTAGCCAAAGAAATTACTTATATTTGTTTAAAGACTGCTGCGATTTTAGCTTACAGCCAAATTATACTTTAATATTTTCTAGTGAAAATGAGTTGAATTGTGTTAAGATATATTAGGTTTACCATAGTTCACAGTTTTACTGCCTAGTTAATCTAGCATATGCGACTGCCAATCAAAAGGTTACTACCAGGACCGATTGAAATGGATACGTGAAAAAAATGATATTCAGGTAAAACCAGTTGAACTAGTAACCGACCTCAAATAATCTAAAGAATATTTTAAGGCTAGAATTCTTTCTAGCCTAGGAAAGGTCAAAGTTCAAAGTTTCAAAATATGTTTAGCTTTCTAAAACACAAAATAGAAAAAAGTTATAACCAAAAGAACAAAGTAGAATAATGGATAAATCCAGGTACAGAATGGTACGTAAATATTATCAAGGAATGCAATTAGACACATAACATGTGTGTATTTCAAGTAAACATTTCAAACGATCGCATAACTCATTCCTTACATTTCTCGTTGCTCATAAATTTTGCAACTATTTCGATAACACGGCAAATTTAAATTTATGCTCAAGGAATGCATTTTGTACATGTAAAGGCAAGCTTGCAGTAAAAACAAAGTACTTTTAGTACGTCGGCGTGTAATCTCACGTAATCTCAGTCTGGTCTCTCTTCAGAAATGGTGGGGTTTATTGATTAAAATGTATTTTACGAGTGTCAAAGTCAAATTATTCGGCAGATAAATTTCTCACCTGACAAAACGTAAACAAATAGGTAGAATTATTTTATATTACGACAAGAGACGACTGAATCGCTAGGAGTATTCCTAACTTTTTTGTTAAAAACGGATTAAAACCCTACTAACTAGTATCGATATAATCCCCTTCAAGAGTAAAATTGTCAGCTAACAAATAAACTCATTTTGTCAGCCTGTTAGTCTGATCGCTAGTGTTGTTAACTATAAGCTATTCGTCGTGTCGTCCGTCGTGTCGCTCGTGATTCCTACCCAAGAAAAACATTGGGTTTTTTTATGTATGGTCCTGCCAAAATGACTCTACTCAGCCTCTCTCTGTTGAACTCTCACTCTCTCTCATTATTTGGACATGGAAAACTTATAACTAGAAATTTTAGTAAATTAAAGCGAATTAGTCATCTGAGTTCTAGTGCAGAGCATTTTCATTTTCCTGCCTTTAATTTATAAATGGTTAAGTATATTTATGCGGTCTAATTAAATAAAAAAAAAATAACAATTATAGTTTTTGTAAAAGTTAGATTATGGACATAAATTCGATATAATTTCTACTTGTTTCGTACTCTAAAAAGCGGTTAAGTGGCAAGTTATTTTAATCCCAATAAATTAACTCATAGCCAACGAATTTGTTGAAGTAATTTATGCGAAAAATATTTTACATTCCCTTCATTACCATTAAAAACACATGCATTAAAAATACGATAAATAGTTACTTCTTTCTTGACATACAATATTCACCGTCTTAAATGAAAATAACAGACAAAACACATTTTATTTTAATAGAAATTGATGTATTGCTTTCTATAGGGAAATTAATTGACTTAATATCTATGTTAGTTCAATCATTTATTCCTACAATGACGAATATAGGGCCCGATGAGTATGCAGCTAATATTGTTAATGTATTCGCTTCATTATCGGCATAATGGCGATCTGTGTGACGAAACACGCGGCAAATATGATGTATTGGCGCGATCACAGATAACATAGGCTGAATCGTTTAAAGTATATCGAATATGAACTTAAAACTTTAGCATTAAGCCATTATGAGTCTTATTTTAAGAAAATAAGGTGTTTGTTTTCAAAAAATAGTTTTTAGGGCGCACCCATATTGTGGTAGTTGTTTCGCTATCGCAATTAGTATTGTAGGAAAATCAATGAGGTCTCATTTTGTAGATTACTTGGTTGCACGAAATGAATGATCGAACCTTTGTTTTGATGTACCTTTGCCAACAGTTTTCATATATGTAGATATATATTTATAGTTGTAATCTATACTAATTTTATAAAGCTGAAAAGTTTGTTTGTCAGGTAAAAACTGTAGTCTAAGGAATATAGTGATTATAGGAATCATCATACTCAACCTTTTGCAGTATTTACTAATGAACTGCCCTGCCTCTCCTACTGCACGCCACTCTAATCGATTTTGTCCTTTTGGTCCTGTCAGCCTTCACTCCTCCTAGTCTGTAAGGATCATACTATACGATGGTCATCCACTACGTTTGCCTATTCTGAGGAATTACTGATACGAATGGAATAATGATTTCAGCATTGCATAGCCCACTTAATCGGGAATTTGGAAAGCAACGCTAAATTAGTTTATAAATTTAAAAGGTACATTTGCCTTTTGTGTGAATAAAGGTGGACTACTCATAACATATATAATAAATTTATGATGATGTTTTGAAGTAAGAATAGGCAGAAATTCGATTGGAATCTTCTCCATGTTTGATTACGTTTCCATTTGTCAAATGCACATACTCATAAAATTATACTTTGTAAATTGGATTGCTTTATAAAAATTCTTGTACTTTCAAAGAGATTTATTGAAATAAACTAATTAATATCACAAAAATTCCTGCATAGAACCTCTACATTTCCGTTCCTTGACTTACACCAAACCAAGAAAAAGAGCATAAAAAATATATCTTCTTAGTTCTACAACGAAAACAGCTACCTTACATAATTCGCAATATTTTATATAAATTATGTTCTCACACGAAAACTGTGATAAATACGTTCACAATGCTCTCATGCATAATTCAATTTTAAATATGACTTTATGTGTTTAAGGACCGCCGAAATATGATATAAATAAGATTATAATCTGTGTGTCATCACTATTTGTATGCGTTTATAAGAATTGGAGAGTTCAGATTTATCCCACGACCTCCCAGGAAGTTTAAATGTGTAATTAAAGAAGCAAGCCTAGACAAACTGATGAAATATTCTAATCAGTCACTGTGGTGATTGTAAAAAGTGCGGTGGCGGGCGGTGGCGATGTGCGATAAGACCGTGTCACACGGGCGCGGGGCACAAACGAGCGATTGTGCGCCCGCACACGGCGCCTGCGCGCTTTGCATAACAAAGGGCGCAATTTGGAGGAAAAATGGCCCCAATCTTGGAGCATCTCGGATGAATTTGGGTCCACTCGACTTATGCGCTTGCGACTATTTATTAGATAATACTAATGAGGCTGGTTATCATTTTTATAGGTATAATAATTCAAAATTAAATAGCCGTGTAGCTTTCAGAAAAAAGACGATTTGTAATAAATCTCTTTGGCAGCTATAATCTGGTGACAGAAGCCATGGCTGCTGTATCAAATCAGTAATAATAAGTAATCAATTAGTGGTAGCAAAAATTTGATTAAAATCTATATACTTTTTTTTGAATATTTCTTATGACTATACCAACATAACAGGATGACTTGAGGCTGTTTTGAGACCTGGGGTATGCTCACTCACCTGGTGAAATACAGCGCATGCGTTGCTTCACACCGGTTTTCTGTGAGGCCGTGGTAGGATGGTTTCGGTCAAGCCGGCCCATTCATGCCGAAGCGTGGCTCTCCCACGGTAGAACTGTGCCTATGTTATTGTTAGTTATTTTATTGATGCACAAGATGAGATTGCGAGATTTGTATTTTCTTGAGAATCATCCCCATCAAAAGCTATTTTTATTTACTGCTGAACATAAAACTCTCATTCGAAAGAAGGATTTAGCCTGCCATACAACGTTCACCACACGAATTGATAAAGGGTTTGTTTCACATTTTTCTTCTTTTGGCAGTGATGTTGTCCTACGTAGTTTATACCCTAAGTCGCCTCGTACCACACCCATGGGGTGAATAGTGACACTCTTATTCTTAATCCGGTACCACACCACAATGAGAATGCTGGTCCACATAAAAAGAGGGACACCCGGATGGAACGAAGTTATAGTTATAGTTTGTACCTCAGTAGTCGATGCTATAGCTTTAGTTGACTTTTTGCTATATTATATTTATACATATATAGCAAAAAGTGTCGTTACAACTTTTGGTCTTAATTTCTTCCTTCTAGCCCCTTTTGCAACGCGCCGTAAGGACCTTCGTTCCAAAAAGAAACTGTAAATCTAAAAACACGTCAAGTTTTATGAGTAAATAAATGATTAAATACTAAATAAATGAAACATGAGTAGAGCATGTGTTTGTCTGTACATGTCACATTTTCATGTAGACGTTTTGTAGTAGCTCCCAAAAAATTAATCAATTAACTAACTAGTGTTGCTGACAGCGCTCGTAAATATAGTGACTAATATTTTGAACTACCGTTTCTGTGATATTCTATGTTTTGCTAATGTTGTTACAAATATACTAAACATTTCTATTACAAATAGCAACTCTTTATGTGGGAATATATTGAAGTATATTTTAGAGAAGAAACCGTCTACATGTAAGAAAATTATATTATTAATTATGTGTGTATTTAGAAGTATAAATATATTTATTGATTTTAAAATATATCTTCCTAATAACTTCTAGAGGGATGCTCGCGGAACGCAAGTAGCTCGTTACGTAAGTGGGATTAATTAGTACCCAAGTGGAATTTACCATCGGACTAATTATTTTAAAAGCCTAACTCGCGATTGTTGTTATTATACTGTCACTAAAATTGAATGCTATGTTTCGTGATTTGTTTAGAAAATATTTGTTAGAAAGAACACTATGCGTGACGGAAGATTTAGAACTAAGATCCCTTTTTTGACCATATTCTAACCACGTCTGAACTGATACAGATTAAATATGACGATATCAATCTAGGTATTTGTTATTCTACTCTTGCGCAGCACGACTTGCATTTCACCTAATGAATATTTTACAGAGGTAGATTTATGAAACACGACTTTTGTTTTATCTCGCGTTTAGACACAATAGGTTTGAATTGTAACATGAAAGCTTTCTTGTATTCTACTTAAACTCGAATACTTGAACCAACTGTGCACATTGTAGCTGTAAGTGCTACAAAGAAGGAACGTTGATATAAACAAATTTGAAAACGCCGGAATTTCTGAAAACGAAATGTAGTTTTAGTCAATAAGTAACCAGTGGGATTAACTCAGCCATATGATAATTAATTAAGATGGTATTGATGGTTTTAATCTGGTCTGGATGTTTGAGACATATGGCTGAGTCAGAAAACATTGTGATCAGGTAAGGCAGAACTTTTTCTGGTCGAAATAGGAACTAGAAATTTTTGTGAGAATTTTTAAACTTGAATATAAAAAACAAGTAGTCAATATACTTAGTGTTTAAAGCTAGGCTCCAACTTTCATAGATACTTTGGGAAGTAATGGGCACAGTCATATTGAACAGATCCATTTTATTATCTGTAACTTGATCTTACTCACTTAATATGGGTATAGTATAATCAGCTGGGTGTCTACTAATTGAAAAAGAGTGAGAGGCAAGAAGAGGAACAAGAGAAGGCAACATAACAAAAGATAATGCTTAAACAGATAGATGTAAACTAGATAATAGCTTGAGCAGACCCTGTAAATCAGATTGGCCTATAATATAGTATCTAGGTGACTTCAAATTAAGTAGGTGTGGTTTCATAGTACCTACTTACAGACATATAATTGTGATAACTTTAAATGTTTTAATTATAATATGTTGGTATCTAATATAATAAATTAATAAATTAGTAGCTATTGTAATATGTATAAGGTTCAATATATAGACAAAAAGTTATTCCCATTCTCATGAAAGTATAATGTATTCATCTCATAAAAATGTGTACAACGCCTACAGACAATTAGTATTTAACTGTTAAACAACTACCAGGTATTTCAGATAAGAGTTACAATGAATCCTTATTTAAACTAACGTTATCTTTCACAGCAAGAAATATTCAAACTACCAGTGAAGCCTATTGTAGTTAACAATGCATGGTTATATACATAACTGCAGTAATTAACATTCATTTTACAAGCGTCGCTATAGCCAGTAGTTGTAACACGCCTCCTTGTTTGTTTTTTCATAACAATCGTTAGTTTTTACTAAATTTGCATGCGGCCCAAGAACAATACCCAGAAGAGTCGACTTGTTAATATCACAGAGAATTAACCGGCAGCGGATTGTCGCGCACCCGACCACCGTAAACAATACAAAACGTACCCGAGCAAAAACAAACTACAGAAACGGAGCCACAATAAGAAGAATAGGAAAATTGCTTTTGTTTAAAAAAATCTATTTGTTCGTGTCTCGAGATGAACGCGCCTACACGGTGCGTTGGCGGTGGACCAATCGCGCGCAGGCAGCCTCCCGCCCCCGCTATACAAGCCAATCGCGGCGCGCTCCATCGCCGCAAGAGCAGTTTCCTTTTTTAAAAGTTTCGCCCTCGACTTCCATCCGATTTCCCGCCTCGGCTCCTTAAGTTATGGACGATGAAAAAATACGCTGATTTATTTATTAAGACGCGAGTTTTTGCAATGTTAAATTATGATGTCGGCTGAAGCCGTAGCTCCCACTGCACTCTGAATGTTTCACAGTTTTTACTTTAGCTTTCTGTTCGTTCTTCACCCACAATATATTTTAACTTCATCGGACTTTTATTGTATTCTACGTGAATGCAATGAGTAAACGTATCAATGTGGAGCTGTCTCATTTGTCACCTCCTTAGTCTTGTCACATTACACTAGCTCGTAGACACAATTTATTAATGCCTATGAGAGTTAAATATGAAATAGTTCTCTTCGTTACTTATGAAGTTCATTTTGCAACCCTTCTATTTCTTTTACACTAGCCCTATTTTATGCTTAAAACGAATTGCAGTAGAACAAAAATTATAAGATTTTTTTAAAATACTTAGGTATGGATCAACTCTTGAAAAAAATTTGTAATATCAATTTTTAAGTCAAACCCATAAGGTATCTACATAATCAAATCTAAAAGGTATAAAAAATAAGAATTCATTAAACTACTACCTTTTTTTTTACGAGTGGAAACCCCCTCGGGCCGTCACCCCCACCAGGGTTTGCGGCTAGGTGATGTGTCGGAATCGAACCGACTAAAACCACACGGTGTCTCTCTGCATCTGAGACGGGAGGGATCCGGGAACTGCTGTTATTAACACATCCGGACCAGTCCCACATTTAAACTCCTACCTGCCCTTACCATAAGTAAATTCTACTACAATAATGTCATTGAGCAGAAGTGACAACTAAAGTTTGGGGCAAGAAATCGAAATACTATTATTGTGTTAAATACTATTATTTTGTTTATTTTTATTATGTATGTATATTAACTACATAAATATGAATGTATGGATATTTATTTAAATAGCATTAGTATTATCTATAAGTTGGTGTTAATTATATTTAAGACCTATCATACATATGTCCATATATCATACTTGCCCCTTACTGAAACAACTCAAGGTTGACAGGTAGAAAATGCCATGTGGCATTAAGTCCGCCTCCTGCAATTGTAATGCAGGAACAATAAATTAATAAATACTTCATTTACATTCCATTGCCAAAAAATACAATTTGGTAAAGACAGTGATGGTTGTGGAAGTCATTCTAAAATATTTCTTATATCAAATAGTGAAAACGTCATTGAAGGATCAGTGGTATTAGTTACGCCCACGTTTGTCCCCTAAGGGGTAGACAGAGCGTATTTAATCTACCACGTTTTATCTACTATTTTAATTAAGTCTATTTCATATATCTATGCGAATAAATAAAATTGAAGTGTCTGTTCGTAATATTATAATAACTGCTTTTTACTAAATGCATACGTACGTATACATGGTACATGTATCAAAATATTTTTTTTTGCAAGTTTTGTCTGTCTCTCTGTCTGTCGGTCTGTCTGTCTGTTTGTGGCGGGTAATCTCTGGAATGCCAAAATGACTCTACTCTGCCCGATGGAAAGCAAGAGTAGAATTCAGGAGTGGTGGTGTAAACGTAGTATTGGTATAAGTATATACAATTTTTACTTACTATTTTATTAATGAACGTATTTCAGAATTCATACACTTGTAGATAAACTACATCTACATAAAGTAATAATGGTATTTTTAAATGAAATTGCTATTGCTATAAAAATATCGAACGTCATTACGAATTTTATTTATATAAAACAAAGAAATTTCTTACAAAAATACTAGTAGGCGTTACTTATTTATACAAGTAATATTTATATAGACCTTAAGGCTGAAAGTTAAAAATTAACACTGCAAATATAACCTTTTATGTTGGTACATCTGCCCAACAGGTGTTATTGTCGATATCTTTAATATATAAACTAAATATTATTATACAAAATAAATGTTATAAATCTTATACGACATGACGATGTGTAACACAATATACTTCTAATTAATGAATAAAGTATCTTCTTTCTTGTAAATTCCATTTCTATTCCATGTGCATATTCAGTAATTTATAGATTCATAATATTAGAAAGTAGAGTTATTGTGAAAATATAAACGTTGTTTAATAATATTCTCCTCTGGCTAAGAACAAAACTGATTGATCTCGACCTCGAATGCGTAGGTTGTATATAATCTATACAACTAAATAAAATTGGAGTGTCTGTTTGTAATATTAAAATAACCGCTTTTTACTAAATGCATATGTATGTATACACGGTACATATTCCAAAACTGTAGTTAAAAAAAAATCTGTCTGTCTGTCTGTCTGTCTGTTTGTTCCGGGTAATCTCTGGAACGGCTGGACGGATTTTGACGGGACTACTTTGTTCCGCGGCGTTACTCGCGGTACAACAATAACCGCGGGTAACACCGCGGGGTTCAGCTAGTATACAATATATTTCAAAAAAATAATTTAAATAAATTGAAATTCTTGGCCTATGGCATTAAGTCCGCCTCATGCAATATAATTGCAAGCAAAATAAACTAATGACATACTTAAAATAAATTAACTAAAATATGAAAATTCCAAATTCGGCAAGAACCGCTCATGTATGGTAGAAAACCTTCTCAGAATTGATTTTCAGTGTATTTTAATAAAGCTTGTTTTTTTAATTCGGTAAGCAAGTAAGACAATATCTTTTTTAGTATGTGATTTTAGTTAGTTATACAGTACGGTGATTGTTTCTAATCACCGAGTGCAACTGGGCTATGAGCGCCTCTATTCGTCTAGTATGTGAGTAGGTTTGAATCCACGTAAAATTGATTATCAATAGAAAAAGAGCTTTGTATTTTACTTATTTATAGACACAAGAATTTCATTTGTTCTACATTACAAGCCAATTATAATAGAAAATATATGAGACTTAATTCTTATGTAAACAAACCCTGTTGTTATTCATAAACCTTGATATTGAAAACTATCAAATAATATATAAATGTGCACATAATAAGTACCTGCGAAACTGAACATAAACTATGAAAAAAATAGTCTCTGAAAAAATTTTGACGACATAATTGTTTGCGATAAAATCAACGATTCTTAATTATAAACTTGATACTAATACTATACCAGCACTAAAAATGCCCATTTTAATATCATTATTATGCGTTGTCAATAAGATGTCTAGGAGATAGAAGAGAATATCATATATAAATCCAGTACAATTACTCGTATACATAACTTACACTTCACCTATACAAATTACATATAACTTTACACAGAAATCAAAGTAGCAATTAGGTATTGAACCCCTTCTTGTACAAAATATTTTCTTAACTTTTTATATTTTCTCCTCAACTAAATGAGCATTAGCCTGTGCATTGAAGCCTGTTCAGGTGACTCTTGATACCTAAGACTGCAATGACATGCAAGTACAACAAGAGTCAAGTGGAAAACATCATTCGATCGGGTTTCGACTAATTTTGAATATAGCAGCTTTCAAAGCTTCTCTGGCCATGGTTGTACTCTACATATAATAGTTAACTACTAGCATCGTATAGGTAATACTCAGTTGTTGAAAGACGTTCAGAAAATGTACTTAATAATAACTTCACACACTTGATCCCAAACTAGACAGAACCTGTATCATGGTACCAGACTTCTCGTAAGCCTACTTGTCTATATCTAAATATATACACATACACACATCATCATCATAAAGAGCCCATAATAGTCCATGGTTGCGGAAATGGTCTCGTAAGAAAGAAAGAAAATGGAAAAAATGCTCTCGTAAGAAAGAAAATTTAAATATAAACACATTATTGGTACATATCTATCAACGCATACCAAGTGATTTACTTATCAAGCAATTATCAATGAAGAACTTCAGCACTCCTCGCGGTTTTACCGCCGTGGAGGCTCTCCAGCCAGTCAACCTCGAGCGGGTAGGGAGGCCGCACGAGATCCTTTACTTTCAGCTGACGCAGGATCTTTCCGGGCACAGACTTCGGGAAGTACCTGCACTTGGTCTCTGGGAGGAAATTGAGTCCCGCCTGTCACCACTGCGATTGCAGCGAGGACTCGGCCCAGCTGAGGCTGGCGGTCTGTCCTGCCTGGGCGTCCGACGCAGCGTCGTGCCCTCAGTGCAGTCATCGGAGGAAATCTTTTGCTAGCGCCCGGTAGTGACATCTGTTTTACTGCGGCCGCAACCTTCTGCGAAGACGTAATCTCACAGAAGGGGGCAGCGCAGAGGGCCCGGGAGGACGACCTCCTCTCGGACTGGCCATTTGCCGCTGGCGAACCGGACTGCCGAGACGCACTTACCAGCACCTCATGCCGTCATGCCGCCCTGAGTGTAGCCGTGGTGGGACGGGACAGGTTTTCCTCCATCCGCTTTAGTGACCAGCCGCGAAGGTGCGACTTGTATAGTAGGTGGCCTAAATAGAGAGTTGCATTGCGGGCGCTGGGAGCGGTCCCGATGACTTAACGATAGAAGTTCCCGGATCCCTCCTATCTCAGGCACAGAGTGGCACACCGTGTGGTTTTAGACTTAGATTTGGTCCAACCCGGGAATCGAATTCGAGACCTCAATCTCATACTCTACCACTACACCATCAAGGAAGTTATTTTTTGTTAGTTTATTATTTGTTTGCCATCGGACCATCAGGAATCGAAGCCACCAAATAGACTAACCATTTCGTCCTCATTATAATAACAATTTCTAACTCTATCTAATTTATAACATTATATTCACATTCTTGAACAAAGATTTGTATATCTTTGTGTAAGCAAATATAATGTTACATAAAAGGTACTGTGAAGATATAAAGCATTTATTAGAAAATATAGTTAGATACCTTAGGTCCTGTTTCACCGGTTACAGATAAGTTACAAATAGTTATTATCTGACAGATGGTTTGACACAATTTATATGGAAGATACGTCAAATTATCTGTCAAATAAGCTATCCGAAACTTAAATGTATGTGTGTACCAGAGAAACAGGAGCTTAGAATTTAAATAACTAATTATTAAAAAATCTCTTTACCATATTTATGTGCTTTATTGAGGAAGGTTATGGTCTATATACATAACATCGTTTTAAAACTCATGATAGGAATGGCGATAAAAATAATATTATTTATTAATATTATGTAAAGACATATAATATTCAAACCTCGACAAAATAATATTAAATAAAACCGTAATGTTTAGACAGTAGCAATCATGATTCAAGCACATTTATAAATCAATCAAAAAATAGATAACCGCTATCAAGCATCAGTCTTTACCAGAAAACACATATCATTTGCCTAATTAGATTGGGCGTTAAATCGCCAAACAACCATTTATAATCTGTTCATTTAAAAATAATGCCGAATAAAAAACTCGTCAAAGATATTGTCAGGAGATACCGGCCGAACTCTGTTCGCGGGCATCGGTTAAAAAACTCGAAAAAAACTTACTCGAGGCGATCCGTGACTCTTATTTTTTTGTTTTATTATTTTTAATTCATATTATCGTACGGCTATCCCCTTTAATTTTGTTTTTAAGTATGGCCCTCGGTATGCTGGCAGCTACGTTTATGGATATTCAGAATTCCGTGGCGTATCGTCCACGGGGCGATTTCATTTTATGTAAATGTGATGTGAAGAAGTGAGCCCGCACCGCAGCGGCCTCGACGGTCGCGTCGCGCCGCGCGCTCTGCACCTGCACGCACTTGTAATTGTGACAGATGTAACACACTCCAGCTAACCAGTAATTTATTTACAATAACCAATGTTTAACCACGAGGTAGCACTAAACTCCTCCAATATAGATGCACAATAGCTGCAATTATCCGCTGTAAAGCACGAATAAAAACATGTAATAATCGTATATTTTGTTGATCAATTTCCTTTGTAAACTGTTCGGTGTATTCTTTTCTATTTATGTCTATATCGTGTTACATAATACCACGTAAATGTAAATTTATAAGGTTATTAATTGATAATCTTAATGACATTTGTACGATAACATAATGTTTTACTAAATATACTTTATCTCAGAGATTACTATCTGCAACAGTTAATTTAGATGTACATCGATAGTAGACATCCTGTATTATAAAATTTAGATAATATGAACTAAGTGAAAAAGTGAAAACACGGAAGCATTTAATCTTAATTCAAGTGAATATAAAAAATATGTTAATAGATTGTTGATAAAAAAAATATAAATAGAGTACTTAGTTTGTTACTTTACAGATAAAACCACACCTGGCTGATTAGATCTTTAAGAAGTTATGACTATAGATTACCAATAAGAATCAGAAACTAAAAAGGTAGTGTGGTCACGGTATATTGACTGGATTTCTTCAATAGACTTGATAAGATTCTCATATCAAAAGCTTCTGATCAACTCAATAATTATTCTTTTCCTTTTAGGAAATAAAATTTATTAGTGTCACTGGCTAGAGGTACGTGGTCTTCTAGAGGGCCTTACAACATTATTTTTTTCCCGGCTTATGTTTTTCGATAGTATCTGGCCATATTTAGTATTATTCTATATTTTTTTTATTATTAAATATTTTTATTTATCCGTTAAGCTACCAGTTACAGAGAAGGCAACCTATCTCTAAAATGAGCTATATTTTGCCACTCTTTTTAACTAGATAATTGTTAAGATAAGCTAAGAAACTTCTTCGTCACTATGTTATCATATTATTTACGAAAAAGTTATAAATGTAGCACCAATTTCATCTACATTGATTAATGTAAAAAGATCCAAGGAGGCCCAATGAATCAGGCCTACATGGTGTGGGTCACCATGCTGCATTGTTCCATTGCATTCGCAATGAGTATGGTGACCACCATTCTTGGATTCTATTTATGCTTTACATCAAGCAGACTAGAGTCATTCTGGCAGGCCCATACATTAAAAAATAAAAAGTCAGTTACAATATATAAATAAATAAATAAATAAAGATGTTAATCACAATAACAGACCAAGTTTAAAGGAAACTTATAAACACAAGATGAAAGACCGCAGTAACAATAATATATGCAGTATTAAAATAATATTTGCGTAAAGAATTAAAATAAGTAATAAAATAAGCACTGACATTATAAAATTAAAAAGTTAAATTGTCGGAATGGGCTCATTATACTTGTAAGGTATAAGCTATATGCGTCTTAGTACTGCGACACCTAAGAGCGGAGGCACTATAAATGCCATAAAAACTGCAGGGGGCAGTAGTACTAATGAACAAGGGTTATTAATGAACAGCATCACAAAACAAGCTCTTCAATGCAATAATTCAAGCAAATAATTTCTACTTTCACATTTAAGATGTCTAAACTAGTTATATTATTGTTACAAGCAGAAGTAACCGACATTGCTACATACTGATGTTGGCCAGATAACTGACTTGGATTCGAGAAATCAACATTTTTTGAATACTCTTTCTGAGATGTGTATCTACATACTCGTACATATATTCTACTTTTGTAACTTAACGAGCTATGAGTTCATCTTTTACATGTGTAATATATTAGGCACTCTTTGTTTGTGGATGTATGTAATTCCAGTGTATAAACTCATTATTCTGAATCAATAATCAAGTACAATGACATGAACAAAATCAGAATTATCATGGATTCTAGAAAATAAATTAACAAATTTCGATAATTTATCTCTTACACACTAATTGTATGTACATGGTACATGTTAGCTCTCAGAACAGAAATAGCCTACAGACAAATTAATTTTTAGAAATATTTAAACTGAGCAATAATCAAGCCTATGGCAGCGGAATGCTGACGTTGGAGCTGGGCTACAGAGATTGTAGTTTTTTTTAACCATCACTTAAAAGTTAAACTTGTATTCAAACAAAAAGTTGCTATACTTACAAAAATTATTTCATGACAATTTTTCTTGATGATCTAAACTGTTGTGTTATCTATACTAATATATAAAGCTGAAGAGTTTGTTTGTTTGTTTGTTTGAACACGCTAATCTCAGGAACCGCTGGTCCGATTTAAAAAATTCTTTCGGTGTTGGATAGTCTATTCATCAAGGAAGGCTATAGGGTATATATCATCACGCTACTACTAATAGGAGCGGAGCAACAATGAAGAATGTTTCAAAAACGGGGGAAGTTTTCACGCTACGGGCAAACGAGGTTGCGTGGGTCAGCTAGTATATAATACAACAGTTTAGATTGTAGTTGTAGTACGTACGTACTAAGAGGTATTAACTTTGCACCACAGAACAAAGGAATCTCCTTTTCTGTGGTTTGCACCGTCGATAATCAAAACTCTATTATTCTTCTTCACTACCATGGTCTCAAAATAAGTACTCCAGTAATCGAAAACCAAGTGCTGGTTGTAAGTAAAATTCATATTACGTTTACAATCATAGCACCGGTGATGTCGTCAATGTGTTGATTATCTTTAATAAGCTGGCGATGACAAAGATTATCTGGTAAGAGGGCTACGTTCCGTCATTTCTAAAATTGATCATGCGCAGCAAAGTAATCTACTTCATTGAAAAACTATCATTTAAGTATATTCGCCCTTCGTTTTTATAGCAGTCTTGCCGTGGAAGATTGAAGACATTTTGCTAACACCTCCTACGTTTGTGATACCTCTATGATCAAAGGATCAAAGCACGGGACCGAGGCGCGCAAATCATGGCGTCTTATAAAATATAGTTAATGCAATGTTAACGAGATCTCGGTTATGTAAAGCTGTAACATTTTGCATTTAATAAGGGCCGTACATAGCGGAGCCTCGTGGCCGTCGGCAAGAGATGGATACAGAGATACTAAGGCACTTCGATCGAGGCTCGTTCACTATGAAATTATTGGGAAACTCGATTCGTGCACGATGCATCTGCCTGTAAAGAAGGCGCGCGCCTTGCTAATGTTCCTTGCAAACGATCCGAGAAAGCCGAGTAAGTTTTAAAGATAAATCTTTGAGATATGAAAAAGACTTTTCTATTTCTCAGTTGCATGTAGTTAGGGGCTTATGCAGTGATATTTATTTAATTTTTAAAATTTTCAAAGAATGTTTGAGTGCAAAATGTTTTTTTTTTAAATTAGTACGTACCCGGAGTCCATAAATTAATAAAAGTGTATTGTAACATTGGGGCTGACACGTAAGTGTGTATGCCCGCGGGTGGGGCGTTTCCCGGCACCTGTACAGTTCGTTTAAATATTCCTCCCAAATCGATATTTCATGTGATCGCGGCTTATCTGTAATTAACGCTTGGCTTAGAGTCCGTTTCTCCAGCGACTACGCCAAGGCGCTATTATCGTCACTTTTTTATCCAATTCCTTATTTTTTAAGCAAGAACTACCTAAATTTTTGGGTGGTAGTGTCAATCATATAATGGCCAGAGTACTGTGAGTGCTGTCTGAGGCTCACCAATAGTGTTAACTTATTTCACAGCTACTAATCCGTTCTGTCGTCAGGTACAAACCATGATTTTTTGAAATCGCCGTTATAAAAAAATCTAATAAAACTACATAGACCAACTTAGTACATCTTAATTAAATAAATCTGTCTTACAAGTGATTGAACAACCAGCAGTTGATCTTGTAACTAACTGAACTAAAACCAGGCAACGAAACACATGCTAAACTATTAAAAAGGACATTTCAATTTCTTAAACAGAAATAAAATAATCACTTTCATCAAAAAATATTCTTCCTCGGTGGAAATTGAATCCACGAGCTCTAGCTAAGCAAACTGGATCACTGACCACTAAGCATACAGGTCATATGAATGATTTTTCTGTAAAAGTAAAACATTTTGTTTCACATACTACCTACCACTTTAACACACAAAACTGCGAATTCGCAACGCATCGTAAATACCTGCGATATGGTACCTACTATTAAATTTGGCTTGGCACCGACTTCAAATCTATGAATAGATAGCACATGCAAATACTAGTACTTCATCAATATTAAAGGTTTGCATACGAGGTGTATTTAAATAAATGTTTATTAAGTTATTTTATACTTTTTAGTTTTTGAAGTCGGTTTTTTTAAACGATTTTTTTTATTCGATTCAAATACTGAGAAATATAAACAAAATATTTGTAAAACATTTTATTTATTTAAAAATTAATTTCTTATTTATTTGTATCCATAAAGCATTAATATTATTTTTATTTATCATTTTTATTCTATTTTTTGTTATCCATTTCATACAAAAATCTCATCTCACTACATCTCTTTGTGTTCGAAAGTATGGTTACATGAACCAACGCTTTACCGCACGAATTCGTATCGTAGCAATTCTAATCGCAAGTTCCTTCCATCGCAACGCATCGCATCGTAGTTTTCTGTGGGAGCCCTTAATTAGCACTCATCAAGAATGATAAAATACATAAACCTTCAGACAAAACACACAAACCAAAATTTTAAAATAGAAAACTAAAGATTTTTTTTAGTTCAGTACCTCAGAACTTCCTTTTATAATTCTATAACTTCACAAATGGCAGACACACGTCGCATACAATAAACATGCTCATAAATAAATAAATAAGGCCGAATTTAATAACCCGTCTGTACCTAAGTAATGGCCGCCAGAAGGCACCACTATATGTAATATTCCCCACCATTTTATAACTTTTACGCACATTTCATAGCGATGTATTAAACGTTTGAACACTATAATTTTGGATCGAGGGCTTAACAACTTTTTTTACACGAAACAAATATTTGGGGTGTTTGGTTCGAGTATGTTGATCGATAGCAGCTTTGTTTGTAAGAAGGTAAATATAACTTATCTAATATGAAAATGAAAGGCTAGGCTAAGTAATTTTTGAAGGGAAAACTTCTAGAGGCGGCCTTGGTAAAAACATGTAAGTCGTCATAGACATCGCCACGTCTCGACTCATCTTGCTCATAGACTTGATGACGTTTGAGACAGCTGTGAATGTATAGATATGTATCTAATATTTTTAAACGAGAAATTCTTGTTTAAATGTATGTATATAAATAATCTGAATCTCGGAAATCGGTCAACCAGATACTAAATAGCTAACCTTCTTACCGACTCAAAACAGCAAAATTATTTCAAAAATATATTTCAATGCAGTAAATAATAAAACACATAAGTTTCATGAAAATCCTACCTGGAAACCAACGCAAGGTGATAAGGTTTTAATTACAATGTATGTAACCTACAAACTACAAGATGCATTTTTACCTTTTATAAATACCTGTAGATTAATATAATGCGACTTCCAGACGTTTATATCATCATCATCATCAGCCCGTTGAAGTCCACTGCTGGACATAGGTCTCTCCCAAGGAATACCACAGAGTCTGGTCTGTTGTTTTTGCATCCAGTTTATATACAAGCATGTAAAGACTGGAAAAACTTATCAGATTAATCAAGATAGTATAAAAAATTACATAAATATCGATGATGCGAAGAATACTTTTATAACGTAATCATAAAATCAAAAACATTAAAACATCGATTCGACAAATTACCTATTCACTTCGATAAAATTACAACACACGGTTGGGTTATGCGTGTCCAGCCATATTAGCTGGCTGTGCTGTAGAAAAACCAAGAATGCTGTACCATTGGTTGTCAAGTGCCATATTCGACACGGCTGGTGACGAATCCTGGCCGAAACAAAAATATATCAAGCATTCCGATGAAAACAATTTAACTTCTTGTATATGCCGAAGTCTTTAAAAAGAATTTTAATGCACCACTCGGTTGAAACGTTGCCTTTACACTGCAAAATATGTTGTTGAATAAACGAGAAAGCAAAAGACGACTAAGAATTAAACAGCAAGAGAAAAACAATGTTTTATATGTGTAGCAATTTACTGAGATTTTTAAATGGCACAACATCATATTTAATTGTCAAGGCTCCTGATCGTGTCAACATTTGAAGCATGTGTGTGTGTAAACTTGTGTTTTTGGCTCTTTGAAAGATGTTACTTTTTAACAGTATTGTATCTTTATAATGACGACTTTTAACGAGTTGTTTTAAACTTTTAATACACTAAAGTTTCGATCAGATTAAAAGGACCCTTGTTAATGGCTGACCCTCTAACCTGATCAAACGTAAGAGAATAACAATTTAATTAAAGTTATGTATCAAGGTCAAAGATATGAAGGCAAATATATCGTTTTGTATATCACATAATGTTTGCAAGGTTTTTATATGACAAAATATTTTTAGAAAAATATTTAATTTATACGTTTGTGTTTAACAGTAACTTATATTAAGTAACATGTTAAGGACATATCGAAAAAGTTATGAATGAATGTCCAGACTTCAAATGAGTAGTATTGTCGAATAATTAAATATAAATATAAAATTATATTATTATTTGTATTTATACCTTTTTAACCGACTTCAAAAAAAGGAGGAGGTTTCCCAATTCGACCGTATATATTTTTTTTTATTTATTTGTGTTCGCGGATAACTTCGTCGGGCCGCAATCCACAAAAACATAATAATAAACGGATTTCCAACAATAATTTCGTCGAATCCATAGAACTGTATAGCTACCAATCATAGTTTACATCAGAAACTAGATAGTTTTCTACGTAATGATTTCTAAAGCTTTCGGTATAAATTGTATTGGTACAAGAATGTAAATAAGTTTCTAGAGTTAATTAAAGCTAAACTCCATACCATCCTGTTTTCTTTTTTTTCAGTCTTTTAACGCTTTCAAAACTGCCTCGTTGGTCTCGCGGTTGACGTATGCGACTGGTGATTACGAGGTCTCGGGTTCGATTCCCGGGTCGGTCCAAATATTTGTATGATCTACAAATATTTGTTTTGGAGTTTGGGTGTTTTCTGTGTATAATATGTATGTATTTACAAAAAAAAAAGTATTTATGTATTTTTATCAGTTGTCTAGTACCTATAACACAAGCTTTGCTTAGCTTGGGACTAGATGGCGTTGTGTGTTAGATGTCCGAAATACTTATTTAACTTATTTATAATTCATAAGTATAGAATCTAATGAAATAGCTCAATGTGAAATATTATCAATGAAGTTTATCTTTAATTTTTCCACTATTTTAAAATTGCTCATTACTCGATTAGTTATTAATTCATTTCTTACATAAAATTCCACTATTTTATTAAGTATGTAACTACAGTGTAACAATTTATGTTTACATGAAACTTTCTCTCAAATTTGCAAGGCCTGGCAAAGACTACTAAGTTAAAACAAACTGTATTACATGATCACAAAATGTACACTTTAAGCAATAAAGATTTGTATTTGATTTGATCTACAACACAAATAACTAGGTACATGACACACATTACATTCTTCAAATCTTAGCAATTTAAACTTGCAGTAATTTACCGCAAGTTTAAGTCGACCAACCAACTTTTAACTACACATATGAAACCGTATATAGATAAATTATTACACAATTCTTACATACTTAATAAAATATGAAATGTTGGTATTATATCAAAAAATGAATTAATAACTATAACTAAGGTATACAAAAGAAATAGAGTACTGAGAAATTTTGAAATCGTGGAAAAATCTAAAGTTTATTGATGACTATCCAACATCCACATCGAACTATTTCATTAGATTTTATACTTATGAATAGTTTTCAAAGCATTGAAGGGCTGAAGATAAAAAGAAAATAAGATGGTATGGAATTTAGCCCTATTTAACTCTATAAACTTATTAACATTCTTGTACAAAATGTATAGCGAAAGCTTTAGAAATCATTACGCAGTAAACAACACAGTCAAATTAATAATCAAGTTTAGAGGAACAGAAGTAAATGAAGTTGAAATGACATTTAATTAAAGTGTTTTTGCAAGCAACGAGGTGATCAACGCAAGCGTTTTCTATTCCCACACAACCATAGTCGGTGTTGCAATCACTCTGTTATCTAACATGCTTTATTGCCGTATCCAGACGCGTTCAAGTGTAAGAAATGCGGTGTGCCGTAAATTAAGCCATCGACAGTCTCGCGATCGCGCTAGGATGCCATCACGAGCTCAGCTGAATAGTTTGCGATTGCGCTGCGTTTTTCAAAGGCATACCTGGCGCGGGTGCGTACGTCGCATGTGATGACTTTATCCGTCGAGGGCACGTCTTTGGTGTGCGGACGCCGCGATCTAGATCAACGGCGCCGGCAACACGGCGGTACGATGGTATCGTAAAACGCTCGCGACAATTGCTAACACCGGCGCCGTACAACAACGCAAATTATTCAAGCCGATGAGGCATCCCTGTGTGTCGCCGACTGACCCGCTGCCCATTGTTGACATACCAATTTCTGAGAACGCATTATTTAACACTTCAGTTGTGTATGCAGTTCATTCGTGTCCTTGTGAATCAATTTTCTTTGATTTATTGATTAGTAAGTGAAATATCTTTTTTCGTATTTTACCTGTTAAAGAAAAACACTGAATCCAATAAACAATTGACCATTTTTAATTAGAGATTAAAAACCACTAATACAAAATTTATAACTTCATTTTCAATTTAGCTTTGAAACAAAAATACCTAAATAAGTTTGTTTCACGCTTCAAATATCATTTTGATTTACTTACTTCAAGAAGAATACAATTCTGATCATTACGTATCTATTTTCAGTAAGTAGCCATAGTAAGATATCAGCTTTATTACGAGTTTCTACTAGGTAACTGTATTTTGCGTTTAGATAGTAAGTATCTAGTTTTAAACATCGCTCGCAAAATTCCACATGTTAACTTCAATGCCCGACATCCTAACATGGAGTGCTTATATCCAACAGGTAAATTTGATAAACCTTATTAAGGTTATTCACGGAACAAGTCGTAAAAATGCCAACAATAACGTCTATGCAAGATAAAGCTCGGCCGCTTATAACGACTCACGCACGGACCATTGCGAGGAACGTTGGACCTGACACAGACGTGGAGACACGCAGTCGAACTCAACTAGATGCCCAAGATGCTGTGAAAAGTTCTGTGAAGCTCCATTCTAGGAAAGAAGCCATGAAAGGAGGGGTGTGGTAGTGCGGGGCGCGGGGGAGGTGGGATGCCGTCACGTGCGAGTGGGCATCAGATAGCGCGACGCCGCCGCAGTCGCAGGGAATGTTGCACGTTCGCGGACAAGCTCTGACACGCAAATGCTGTACCGACTGCTCAGATCTTTTACTTGCGAAATTGTAATACCTAGTTTTAGATCTAGGAACTGTGTGAAGTATGGCGGTTAAACTGTTAAAGAATTTAGAAAGGTTGACTCCTTATCACGTCTGGGCCAGAGAGAGCAGATACGTTTATACCTATTATATAGGTGATTTTTTTTTTTATTAAGTTAACGTAGGTAAAGTAAGTAAAGTAAAATAAAGTAAACTTATTTTGAAGTAAATAATACTAGATATTCCTATATTTAAAACCGATTGGCTCAGTTTAGGTTAAGAACCAGTAGATTTTTTTACCAACGAAACGCTATCGATCTAATCCATAACACTAGTTTAATAAATTAATATTCAGTATCTTCTCGTTCTTGGGAGACAAATAGAAGTTTATTGGAGTTAGAATTCAATTCTTGATACAACACGTACTGTGAGGAGGTTTCTATCTCTGGAAGCCTCTGGAACCTAATGCAACTTATATGTGCAATTTATACGGTTAGAAAAATTACTGATAATAAGTACAATTAAAAAGTGTGCACCCCGATCTACCTCAACAAACTATTAACTCCATATTAGTGTGTACTAATTACCTTAAATAAAGTTTCATCGACTATAATAAGCTCACAAAAAAAAATGCATTAAATTTTCAGAGAACCGGGAAGAACAAAATACTAATCAACCTGTAAAAATTTTACATTCTAAATTCAAATATTTAACTACATTTAAGTATCCATATATGAACCTAAGGCACTCGTTGGAACTTTTGGTCTAAAGGCCAGACAGGTATATATGGTTTGTGTCAAGTTATTCTTCTCTTTTTAGTGCTGTCCTGTATAGTTAGCTCCTTTACTCGGTTCTACTAATAGGGCTGATATAACATCTCTCTGTTTTCCTAATTCCCAAACAGATACTACTGGTCTTACCATAGCATATTATGTAGCTTCACCATATAACTAATATCGTATTTCAGATTCAAAAGTTGGTTCCAATGCCCCTCAATTGTGTCTCCGAAAGATTTGGTTAGACCAGGCAATAAACCAACTATTTTAGTACATACTTAACTAATGAACTGTTAATAGGCAATATGCATGTTTTTTTATTTCTTAATATGATCATTTACGTCTCTGTAGTGTAAAAAAAATAGGCTTGAAAATAGTCAAACTAATTTTCAAAGTGAAATTTAGAACACTGACTAAATTTGAGCTATTCGAATGCCGCCATTATGCGCGCGCTTTTGACACGGCCAATAACGTCATTGTCATTTCGTGTTTTAGTTTGTTTCTTTACTATTCAGTGTTTCAGTACTTGATACTTATTTACAGATTTAATTACCACAAAAAACATGGAAGAAGTAAATTTTTCTTGCAAAAATTTTAACATACTTAGTATGAATGTCGACGCCGATAGTTTCAATGAAGTGACCAACGACGTCACATTTCGTTTCGACCAATAGTGACGTGTTTTGTAAGTTTGAATTTCCCTCCTTTAATTTTCACTTTTTTATAGAATAGGGGGCAAACGAGCAAACGTATCGCCTGATGCTAAGCGATTACCGCCGCCCATGGGCACCCGCAACACCAGAGGCATCACAAGTGCGTTGCCGGCTTTTGGGGGATGGTGAAGTGGATGGGGGAGGGGCTCACTCCCTCGGTGAAACACAGCGCAAGCGCTATTTCACACCGGTTTTCTGTGAGGCCGTTGTATCGCTCCGGTCGAGCCGGCCCATGCACGGTAAGGGTATTTAATATTTTCTGGGTTTAAATAATCACTAAATAAAACAACCTTTTAAGTATACTGTAAAGACAATAAAGAATCTAGAAAAAAATATTTGAGACAAATAAAAATTTTGTGCATATTCCATATTGCAAATAAGTGGACAAATTTGATTTAGGTAAAAGATTACTTTAAAACAATGTGATTTAATTAGTATGAATGCCAGTTAGGAAAAAGCATTCAGTCACTCAGAACATGGTGAAGATATGCGCAGACCGCCCGCGATACAATCCTGCTTTTTTCTGTTCCCGCCGAACATATCTATTGCAACGTTAATATTTTAGGAAATATATATTTCATATTAGGTATAGGTTTATCACTGTCCGTTTCTGAGTATAGTAGTGATACAGATTATAATGAAACAAAGAAGATATGTATCACTATCTTTTGCACGCGGTTCAATCCACGTTTACTAACTTGTTATTCTGATGTATGGGATATTTTACATATAAATCCATTCGGTAGTTTTTGCGCGAAAGATTAACAAACATCCGTATGTCATACACATTTTCGCATTTATAATATCAGTAAGGAGCTTTTTAAATTACAATAAACATCTACCTATCGAAAAATGTCTCGTGAAATGCACGAGCTGGTTGTTCAGTGGTAACGACGGAGGTTAATACAGTGCAAAGGTAAACCAACCCTTGCCAGGTCAGTCTAAAGATGGGTGACCATTTTTAAAACATTGCGGCCCCTCCGTGACTTGGAGAGCACAATATCGCTTACCATAAGGAGATACATCTGTCTGTTTTATTTATATTATTAAATAAGGGGACAAACGAGCAGACGCATCGCCTGGTGGTAAGCGATTAACGCTGCGCATGGACACCCACAACACCAGAGGCGTCACAAGTGCGTTGCCGGTCTTTGCCAACACTTCCATAAGAAAAATAAGCCGTCGCATCGATCCTAGTTACCATTCGAACATTTTTGGCAATCATTATGGAATTAAAAATATATCGTATAGTAAGAGTCGTAATCGTTTTTTCTAAGGAGACTACTACTACTACTTTTCTAGTAGACTGTTAAAGGCTGTTGTTGATGATGATGATGATGATGATGAAGAGTCCCAAAAAGATCGTTTACAATCTTTCCATAAAACTTTGTTATCGCCTAGAATTTAAATTGTTGAATTCTGATGATAGTCGCTCCATGTAAAATTCAAGTTCAGCTATATCATAGTACACTTAAGTAAGGCCTGCATATCCAACCTAGTTTGGGAAAAATACTAGAAACTACGTAGAAAAAAGATTTATCGAAAAATATTAACCCCAGCCTGTGACAACTTTTGAATCTTTATCTTCCTTTTTTCGATAACATTTTAAATAGGTTGAAGTATAGACAAACATTAGTCCTGGTAAATCTTTGAATAAAACAATAGATCAAGAAAAAAAAATGCCCAATTAACCTGAGACATTAGTTAGATAGTAACACAAAGCTCATAAACTCTCAAAGCTCACATAAATAGGAAGCTTACCAAACTCAAAAAGTAGTAACCGTTCATATAAAACCATATAACATTTTTAGTTATATTTTACTTTATATTTTAACAAATATACAACTGAGGCTCCGAAGACAATACTACCCATCATAACATTTTTCATCCTTTACACAAACCTTTAAAACATAAACCTCGCAAGCTCAACCTGTCATCCCAAAACAGTCCAGTGGCGGAGAGCTTCAATATGAATAAATTGCATAAATATTTATCGGCGCGGTTTATGCCATCGGCGGCGTCTACAGGGGACACACACAATACAAAACGATATCTTAGAATAATGTAATTGTTTTTGCAGATTGCTTCGGAATGTTATCAGGTTGGCGGACACCGTTAGTGCCATTTTTGAGACGTATCGATTCATATCTCGTTAAGTTTTAGATGGACGACTTTTAAAACATTTTGTTTCTTGCGGGTCTCAGCTGAATAGTTGCTGCTCATGACGTATGTGAACGGAATTTTAATGTGGATAAAATTTATTCTAAATTTTAAAATTATTAATTATAGACTAGTAAAAAAATATACATTAATGTTGTTTAATTTTGATATCATGTGCTTCAAGTTTGATATAAATGAATTATATTGTTTTTTTAAATATCTTTTATTCTGCTTAAAAACGTCAATATGGCGACTACCATCAGACATGTGTAGTTTACTACTCCAATAGGTACCTACAGGTCCATAGGTGATTAAGAAGTTAGGTAAAAATGTATACCTATAGAGGCGTCAAAATAAATGCAATCAAGTATGCCTCCGTATGAGGAACACCCGACGTAGTGCTATTCTATCACGTCGAGGTATTTTCTTTGGCGATAAAATTCCGATTTATCTGAGATAAAATTTCATAAAAAGTTAGCGATTCAACCTTTTTACTCTCCTTTTTCTTAAAAAGTGCATGTCTTCATTAACGATAGCGTAATGCAATCAATACAGAACACAATCAAACCATTTCCCTCAGATAACTCACTGTGGACAATAGCCTTCATTGTCTTGTGTTGAAATGAACAAATACATCAGGTACTTCATGTTCTTATTGGTCACTCGAATAAATCAGCTGTTCTATGCGCTTGCGCCGTCCTTCAGCCTCAATACGGCGTCCTGCTGTTAAACCTCACAAATTTACGATCGCTTCTACCTCTACAGATGCCAATCGTTCTCTCAGCGTTATTTCAACAAAATGCGCATGATTTATTTGAAACTGCGCATACGCAACGCTAGCATATCTTTTATGGCGTCAAATTGAAATTGCTTACTGCACAAGTTATATTTGAATTGATCTAGTTGGAATTGTTTAATTTATATCTGAGTTTCTAATTGCTACACTTTGGTGAGTGCATTAATGTGTTTCAATGTTTAAGTTCTCCTATTACAATCTGCTAACATTCCTTAGACATACCACTAGTGTTTTAAGAATAATATAAATGTGCTGTATTGAAAGGATAACTTGATGTTGATATTTGTACTCAGTTGAATTTACGGTAAGGATCTTACAAAAGGTCAATGTCGTGTCTACGTTGAGTCTACAGAATACGCTTATACTAAATCAAGGAGTCGCAAACTCCCCACGTCAAGGCCCCACGATTTCCAACACGAATAAATATTCCTTTTATTCCAATTTGTCAGCTAAGCCACTCTCAGCGGCGACTTATCTCCGTATTCAACGGTAAGCTCCCGCCAAAACAATACAGCAGTATCGTTAAAAAAACGTGCTTGAATACAGCATTTATCATCGTTGATTAAATACCATTGTTTTGTATCGGCAGAGTCGGGGTCCCCGCGCGTCGTGCTTCTTTTGCGTCTCCCTCCATGTCTCGCATTGTAGCCGAACGGAGACAATAAGTCTGTTAAATTGGCCTCCTATACTCGTTATACATATTATGTGCCCGTCCAGTTCGTGTTTATCTCGCTGCGAACGCGTGCGAGCAGTCGCACGCTATCTTCTTGTAAGTTGTTGCAAACTAAACAAAATTCCACTACAATTTTACTAAAATTCGTTTTAATACTAGTCATTTTACAACAGTACTACTTAACCTCCTATCTTTGCTGTAGAATTTGCGGAGTATTAGGTTTACTGTGACCACTCGCTTATCATATCAGACTACAAAAAGTTCTCAGAAGACAGAGACGGTATCAAAGTAGTCGTACGCCCACACAATGTCGCGGTCGCTGAATCACGTACTGCAATGTCCAAATCTAGATTTAGGAACGAACGGGCTGTTGTGTTCTTGAAACTGTATGCATTTCTAAGAAAAACAATTTGTTCTATACGTGACAGACAACGTAGTCAGTGGCGGCGAGATTCAATGGCTATCGCGCGTGCCACACTGTTTTTCCAGTTTTTCCACTACTTATATGTTAGGTGAGTATACGAAGCCAAAAAAACTCTTTGGAATGCTTTTATTACACTTAATGATGGTTCAGATGTAAGAATTAAAGCAAAAAGTTTTATTTGAAGTATTTCTGCACGTGTTATGATTAAACTATTCACTCTGTAATCGATACAAAATCTCGCTTTAGAGAGAGATATTAATTTCTAATCATATTATAACATTCTGAATGTCTCAATACAATGTAAATGGCTGACACGACAGAAATGTAATTAGCACTCGCAAAGATTCTCTCAAAGTTTATTGATATTAATAAATTAATATCAAGTTTGTAATTATGTTCACATAAGGAGATCATGCCGTGGCGTCTAGCAAAAAAACAGAATGCCGCAGCCGCAATAAAAATGAACTTCGAACAAGTATAACCGCGCTTCATGAAGAAATGGAATAATTCAAGCGTGGTATTACCATGCTTAATTAATATATTAATTAGAATCAATTAATTTGTAACAAAGCGGTATGGCGGACCTTTGGATATGGCTGAATAGTTTTTTCGAAGAAATTTAGTTTTTTTAAGACATTCAAGATGATAATAAACACTAGTTCCTGCAATTGCCGACAACTTTTTTTCCAAAATGATGATTGAATTAATAACTAATCGATAGAATGACTGATAGAGCATTAAAAAGCGGGATTATGTTTGATTTTCTTGTTTTTAGATTTCTATGAACAATAATATGTTCTACGGCTTCAAAATGGAGTTGTGAAAGCGAAGCTGGTGCTCGTTGAATACTAATTCAAATATTTGCAACAGATGATGCTTCTCGACGAGTCAAGTAGACATTGATAAATAAACAGCTGTCAATAGTCTGTCTGGGCGGCGGCGAAATTCGAAAATGGTTTGGGTTCATTAATAACCGGAATGGATCGTAAGTCGCGAGCGAGATGATAGTGATACGCTACCTGTGTTCGTGATTAGCCGCCGATACCCGCAGCAACTCTCCGCAATTCTTATGTAACGAATGCATCAAATAGCTGTACAATTTATTACCAAAATCTTCTCTGTATGTAGATGACATGTAATGAATTCTATTCGCGTATCATGTTTCATGTTTAAGGAAGGTGATATATCAATAGGTTGACTGACTGTGGCGGTGTCAAATTCTCAACGATTTATGTATCGTTTAACTTACGATGACAGATTTTAGGAGTCGTGTAAGCATACATTTTGTGGTTAAAAGCATCACCTTTATAACGGCTCGTCGGGAACGCGACGCGTCCACCAAGGTCAAATTTTTATTATATTTTTAGTGCCGATTAGCATAAACTTTTGCTTGTCGACGCATTTCGTTTTATTGTGGTATTTTATGTTTAGCGTTATAAACATTGGCAGTTTCTTCCTCGTGGGTATTTGCACGGACGATTATGGTTTCAGAGTCGGCACTTGTCGACTCATTTATTGATCGTATACTTAGTTTAGAGTGGGCCGTTCTAGATAACGGTATATTGATGGCATTCGGATTAGTCCTTAAGTGTAACATGGTGTTGTTGTATAATAAAATTAGCGCGTTGTGTAAGGTCTGTCAGATCATATAACCGTTTGATACAAGTTTTTTTATGACGAATCAGAATGTAACGGCTGAGATGTCGATCGGTCATTAGAATGGAATTCAATAAAGTAAATGGTGTATGGTAAGAGTGAGTGTACGAGTGGCTACCGTGGCGTATCAGATTCGGTAGCGGGCACGCTATCTCGTCCATTACTTTATCATCTTTTATCAGCACAGCGGCCCTGTTCTAAGCGTCCCAGATATATCTGTCGATACTTAAATATCATAAGCGGTTATGGTAGTTTTATGGAACCAAAAAAAGTTGAACAGCTCTTATCTCATGATCTGTTTGAGTCAGTAACTAGAGGTTAGAATTCGAAGATTCCGTATAAAAAATAAGAGATCGTTAAAGAAATACTTTGCATTTTTTGTTTGAGATATGAACACTAATGTTTCTAATGGGGTATGTTTATTTAAAGCTTCTATTTAGATGAACAATAAAGTTTATTTTGGTATGAGGTTAAGTGTTCAATGGTATTAAATTACAATCTACCAGTGACGTTACACATAGTAAATGTACATTCAAATGATTAATTTTCTATTAATACATTTTCTTATTTCAAAGAAATTTGGTATTAAAAAATAGATTTTATCGCATCACAAAAGGCATATGTATGGAAATCAGGTATAGAAATAATAAAAAAGATATAACATAAATACCCATTTTGCTTTTATTTCAATGAAAATTACTTCTTGTCATTCTAAGGATCAATCTATCTATTATGACAACTGTAAGCATTTATTTAAACTTTAAAACTTTCCACAAACTAGGATCATAAATTCAGTAGATTTAACACAAAGTGATGCTAACTTATGACCATAGCAGGTATTAATTTAAAATTTTAAACTGCGTCAATATCTGCCATCTTTATTATTATTTTTTAAATAAAACATTTAAGTTATATACATGCGTAATCACCGTTAAAAAATATTTAATTTTATACCACACTAGATGCATTTTGAAAACATAAAATTTTTTGAGATTACTTTTTGCCGCCAGATATCCTTAATTTTGTTTTTATTTTTATTTTGATGTACCCAGTGTCACTCTCACGACTAAGACGAATCTATTGACGCCACTCACATAAAAATACGATAAGCCGTTTAGGCTCTAGTGCATGCCAAAGAAATATACATATATACATACACTTGAAAAACATAACCCTCCTTCTTTCGCAGTCGGGTAAAAAGGACGGCCATGGCGTGGTTCACCATGCTGTGCTGTTGCCTTCGCAATGAATATGGAGACCACTACTCTCGGTTTCTGCTCATGCTTTCCATCACGCAAAGTAGAGTGGCTCTGGCAGGCATATATACTTAAAAAAATTAGTACGTTCTTAAATACATTGAATTGTTATATTCGTTTAAAAACTAAAATGAAAAGCGTAAAATCGTATTAAAGTCTTTGTACATCATTAAATAACCGTATCGAAAGGTTAGTCATAACTTCCAAACCCAAGTCTGTTTTTAAATTAATTTATAATAATTATGACCAATCATAATTAAATATTGGTTTAGTAAGTGGCAAGCCTGCGGGGTGCTCCTGGCGCTACTGCAGTCCCCAGACCCCAGGGGACCTCAGAACTGTCCCACGGTCCTTCGGAGCCTCAAGAATGCAAGTTTTGAACGAAAAGTTTTTTTTTTGCTTGGTTCTCTAAACGGAAGTGATCCAAAGATTTTTATCATAGTTTTATAGACATCTTTTGTGAATATACTTTTTGGTTTAATAATATTTATGTTTGTGAATATCAACCTTTTTGGTTTATAATTTCCGCAAGGTGAGGTGTGCATAAAAACTCCGACAGCGGATATCTGTTTTTGTGGAATTTAAAATTTTGTCCACTATTTTATAATTTTTTTTTTACTCGTCTGCTTTGATACATTGTATAGTTTTATTGAAGATTATAAAATATCATAGTGATCAATTAAATGTAAAAATGACCAAAGTTTAATACCTATACTGACTAACGAAAGACATATAATCATATAATATGAAGTCTCTTATTTTAATTTTATATTTTTTTATAATATACCTACACTTAGCTGACCCAGCGAAATTTGTATCACCATATTTACATATCTGTCTCAGCTTCCCATTGACTTATAAATTGTCATTTCCCGTAAATTTTTTTTCTTATACTTACACAAACCTTGTCCTAACAATAACAAAGACATTAAAAGAAGAATTATTTAATTTGGCGCAGCCCATCGGAAGGTATGCACGTACATACATTTCGGCGTTTCATTAATATATATAAATATAGATTTTATTAATATTTTCTACCTCTACTTTCCTGTAAATCAGATTATAAATTATATGATTATACATAGACAATCTATCACACTTATGAATCCTATTAATATTATAAATGCGAAAGTTTGTAAGGATGGATGGATGTTTGGATGTTTGTTACTCTTTCACGCAAAAACTACTGAACGGATTTGGATGAAACTTTACAGTAATATATCTTATATATCAGAATAACACATAGGCTACTATTTGCCGCGATAGCCGACATATACGCGGGCGGAGCCGCGGACAACAACTAGTAATAAATAAAACATACCTACTACCTTACCGTTTTCGCGACATAAATTAAAAAACCACGGAACTGCTACGCACATTCAACAGTAACATCTTCGGCAATTGCTAATACTTATTTGTCATCTTATTTCCATAAATAAACCACCCATTTTCCTAGAACCTCCCACCTCACAGCAAACCCATCATCACTCAAAGCTGTTCACTTATAATGATGTTAAAAACGTTACCTAACAGACTCTTGTCCACCCATTGTACTCAATAACGAAAAAAAGACAACTTAAAAAATGACTCCCAATTTATTTGGAGTACAAAAAGTCACTATTCCCATGACACCGGTCGAAGCGTTCTGTTCTCCCATACCTCTTACATATTTCTTTCTCGTTTTTTATATGAACGGCTTTGACATTTGGAAGTCGGGTCACTTATTAAATTAGTCTTTGTATTTAAATGAACGATTAATTTATACGTCGAAATGCTTCTGGGTGGAGATTTGTGAGCCTGTTTATACGGACCTACATGGATAGGTTTTACTGAGACGCGGATGGTTTGGGTCCTTGCATTGTTCGCTTTTTACACGCTTATTGCATGCAATCATTTAGGAATGCTTTCACATATATTTGTTTAAGATTATATGGAGGCTTCATTCATCAGTTACTGTAGGTTTTAGCCAAAAATATAAGAGAAGAAGATAAGTGCTTCAGAGTCTATTTATTTTTTTATATTTATATACCTAGTTACAATCTTAAACATGTGTTACAAAGTTAGGTTTTTTTTTTTGGGATATTTTGTTTTTAAATAAGATTCTATTAGATTATTAACTAGGGTATGGCTTATATTTTGTTTAATATTGTGAAGCTTTTAAGTAAGAATCCTGTGGGAATTTTCCCAATGTAAATGCTTAATTCTAGCCGAAAATACACAGATATGTATTTACATATCTGTGTATTTTCGGCTAGAATTAAGCATTTACATTTGATATATAATTTAATGTAATGCAGCAGTTAGAAACATTACAAATAAACATATTAAATAAAAAAGTAAGAAGTAAAGTAACCTATTTTCGCATATACATACAATGTAACTAACCATATTAAATTTGGGAGTACACGGAAGGACATCCTCTACATACTTTAGCGAGGGTATGTAGAGGATAATAACAGCAGTTCCCGGATCCCTCCCGTCTCAGGCGCAAAGTGGCACACCGTGTGGTTTTAGTCGGTTCGATTCCGACACACCGCCCCGCCGCAAACCCCGGCGGGGTGACGGCCCGAAAGGGTTTCCACAGGTTAAAAAAAAAAAAGGTATGTAGAGGATTCACGACTAATCCGCTAAGTTTTGTTACATTTCAGTTTAACCAAAGTAAATCGAAGCCAAACTCTCAAATACTCGTGTCCGATTTTACATTAATTCGATTATACATTGACATAATATGAAGGACAAACGATTACCTATATACAAAACTTTATGAGCTTTTAAAATCAAAGCATCTCTAAACAAACATATCACAGGTAGACTTCATAATCAGCAAAAGATTGTACGATTTTGTTAAGGAGGTTGTTAACATTTAATATGATACTCGGACATGCGTTATGACACATTATTGGTATAATTTAAAAGGACGTTTTATACTTTTCGACTGCCCACAGTAATAAAGTAACAGATATATTCTTAAAGTTATTATTGCTACAAATCACGCGATTTCTGAGCGAGTGTTTTGTTTCGAGGTATAATTTTAAAAATAGAACTTATCGGCTTTTTTACCAATAGTGAAACTATTTGGTGGTATGTACATATATTATGTTATAAAAATAAAAAAAAATCGTTTAAATACTCATTTAAAGCTATTTACATAAAAACAAGCAATTTTTTTTTAGAAAAGCAATCCTGGTTTTTTCTGAAGACCGTGTCCATTTCATCTCATCCTCATTTTTTATATTTTATATCATTAATTTCATCACGACGAAGACTTAATTACTTGAAGACTATAAACACTTGACATTGGCAGAAATAGCTGATACGAGAGATCCGGCTGGTTGCCATTTCATCAAAGAAGAATAAGAAAAGCAATCCTGGAAGTATGTAGCGCGGAAAAAATATTGACATATCGATAGCACTACGTACCGAGTGCAATTGTGTTTTAAAACCATCCAGGAACCCATTAAAATATCCATATAAATTTCAACCAAATCGGTAGAGCCGCTTAGGAGGAGTTTAAATGACAAGTACAAAAGAATACTAATGAAGATAATTAATTAATTATTCTATGTAATGTAACATATTCGACGTGGTGAACACATGACGCCATCTAGAGTGTAGATGGAAAATCAAAATTTTTTTTAAGTTGTAGAAATGTTTTAATTTTTTTTCGAAATATGTAGTCTAAAATGGTCTAAACTGGATACAGAATTCATCGATGAGAGTTTTATGTGGTAACTAACTGAACCCCGCGGTGTTACCCGTGGTCATTGTCCTACCACGGGTAACACCGCGGAGCGAAGCTAGTCTAAAAAAAGTAGCCTTTGATGTCATCAGCTACCAGTCAGTGTCAGTTCCAGTTCAGAGATTACTCTGGAACGGCTGGACCGATTTTGAAGGGGCGGGACGACCGGAACAAACAGACAGACAGACAGACATAAATAGTAAAAAAAAATATGTGCCGTGTATACATACATATGCATTTATTAAAAAGAGGTTATTTTTAATTACAAACAGACACTCAAATTTTATTTATTTGAATAGAATAGATACCTATACCTATAGATAAATGTTATAAATTCTCTTCATATAGCTATTTATGTATACCTAGTACATCTAAGTAGGTACAATAATTATCTATACTACTTCAAACAAGAAGACATTTTCTATTATTAATGGGCTACTTACAGTAGCGATACATATGAGTGGGACACTAAATTATCCTCATATTTTTAAATCCAAATACAACATTACTAAACAATGGATATTCTATACAAAATCGCGTGAGAACAATTGTTAGTACCTACCTCCACGTACATTCAACATCCGAATTCTCAGTAATAGAACCTCCTTACTTAAGTAAGTGATGTCCAACATTAATCCTAATGTACCTATCTAAACGTCGTTTGATCTCGACAAAAATATTTGAATGCGTCCAATAAAACTATAGTGTGGAGAAAAAAGGCAGGTCGAATGTGCCACGGTGCTCGTAAGGTACCAGTACAGTTCTGGGAAACCACCGACCACTGTCATATCACGACTGTAGGGATGTACGCTGTGTCAATTTTAAAATATCGATATTTTTTTATTTTCATTGAATAATAAAATGTCCTTTGTGAGTAAGACAGTCAAATTCTACTTAAATTTGCATTCGTCATACGTCTCACAAGTATTTATATAGGTGTACTAATAAAAATAACAAAATATAAAACAGTCTCTGGTATCGGTTAGGTTGAGAAATGTTTAATATTTTATACATGTTTTGTTACTACAAAAAAGAAGAAGGAAAGCGATGATATGATCAAAGGCTAAGTAAGACTTTAAGCAGCTATGTAGTTCTAAATATTTGTGACATTTTAACTAGTTACGAGGCAAACCAGAAGGAAGAAGTTTATGCTTGCCTGATGCTATAACAAATAGAGTTATATACTTTTTTTTGTACATGTTTTATAATAAATATATGATACGTCTCTGCTTATGTCTTTTTCCTTCTTACCCGATGTTCAGTAAAAAGTAGGTACCACGTGGTTTACAAGTACAAGTATTTACTAATGATACACCCATATCATCTGTGTTACACTAAGTGAAAAATTTATGTTGAAGTACAAAATAAATAAAGTTATCGATATTGAACGAAAGCCTTAGTCTGTTGCATCACTGCGGTGGCATAGAGGCGCAGGCACACGACAGATGATCAGTCATGCGCGAGATGCTGCGCGATAAGCAGCGGTAGCCGCTCATTAATCTACCCACTCCCCCCCCCCCTCTCGGCGCCCACCATTTACCAATTAACCGGACACGACGATACATAGATAGTTCCTAGAACTAACAAACAGTTATCCTAAAATATGTAGCAGTGTGTGACAATATAGGAAGATTTATTACAACTATTAGTTCACTCATATTTCATACGTCGTTCTTTTGAGAATAAATGCTACTTAAATTATGATCTTGAATTGTTCGGATTTGTATAGGAATTGAAAATAACCTAAAACTGTTTAATGATGTGTACAAACGGCAATTGCTATGTAACGGGTATTAGTATTGTTTTATATTACATAGTAATTAGGACAAAATCTTTTTACCAAGGAGAGGCTTATGTTCAGTAGTAGATAACTAAAAGATTTAGATGATGAGTTGCTTAATATTCTCCAGCGAAACTGGTTAACATAGCCTGTGAATGTAACTCAATACTTCGATAGGATTCCTATCAAAACTAAGTTAATACATACATACTGTAATAATATGGTTACGTCAGGTCCTGAATGTAGTTTAACCAGCAAGAAAATAGCAGAAAACTATGAGATTAACATTTTCTTATTTGAGTTTTATTTTTCGATCTGCCTCTTTTTTCAATATTAAGTTCTCCTTCTCCCGTAAACATATTTTATTGACTTTCGTCACTTATTTTCAAGACAGCAATAAAATAAAATTATGACCTCATCTTACATAAAAATGGCCATACAATATTATTAATATCATACCCGAGAAATGTTGAAAAGGTCTTACACTTAACGGTCTCCTGTTTACGGGCGGTGCGTCACGTGAACCTTGGTAGACCTCGCTGCGAGTAATATGAACAGCATTTGTATCGTAAACCAAATGAATTTAAATCTGGACGAGATACCTTACACTTATTCGCTTGGGAACCTTCTGTCTACTTAACATCAGTAACTTACTGATATTGCGAAGTATAACCGGCCTACATAATTAAAACTATGTTGGATCATTACATGGTCCAAACGATTTTAATGCTGACCGGTAGCCATCATAATACGGCCGACGCTCCGGCAGTTACTGAAAAGAATTTATCAATCAAGTGGTGAGTTTACGAGTGTTGTCGACTTAATGTCTTAGCAGTAAAACTGGTGGTTTGTATAATGGAATTCATTCGGGACATAAATGAAGGAGTAAGTCGCACTGCGGGCGGCCACTGCCGAATTTAACCTACAACTGTTTTATATTCTGTACTAACTACCGAATATTACATGTTATGATTATCTACAATTATAATTATGCCACTCGTATAATGCAGAAACACAAAAAGCACATAATTTTACTACGCAGGCAACGCAGACATATTCGTGCGACGACTGACAAAATCCATGATGTTTTACTAGTCAGTATCAGGCTGTATATATTCCGTTATGCTCTAACATGCAACTACTGTTTTTTGGTAGATCAAGAATACTTTCATTAATCCATCCATCAGCTCACTGTTGTCTACTATAGCTTTATCTACATATATACTCAATAGTACCCGGTAAAGAACTGCATATATGTGATCTAAGAAGCTTAGTAATCTATACTTCCATACTAATTTATAAATCTGAAGAGTATGTCCACCGGTCCGATTTAAAAAAATCTTTTAGTGTTGGATAGTACATTTAATGAGGAAGTCTATAGGCTATTAATAATCGCTAAAACCAATAGGAGCGGAGCACCAATGGAGAATGTTTCAAAAACGGGATAAAATTATCACGCTACGGGCAATAGGAGACGCAAACGAGGTTGCGTGGGTCAGCTAGTGAATAATATAATTACAAGATGCTTTGGTCAGTGAGTACAATGAAATGATTGAGTATTTGTTTTAAAACAAGTGGAGGACATAGATTTAAGTGAAAATCTAAACAATCTGGAGTAATGCTTTAACATAACAAAATTTGGTCTACCAAAAATCTTGGATGGCATTTTCTTTTTTCCACCTTAACAAATTATCATACAGTGTTCTTACATAAACATAGCATATTATCATAATTGTTATTGTATAGTAGCATAGGTTTTAAGCACTTCAACATAATTATCATCCGTCCAATTTCGCATGTGGAGCCGGAGGTGCAATGCATGATTATAAACACAATCTAGCTGTAATTGCCAAGAAGCTATAGTATGAAGAACATTCAATTGCAATGCTAAAATATGTAATAATAATAATAAATATCTTTTTTACACCAGGTTAGTAAGAAGGTTAACTAAACTGGGAAAACTTAAACTAGAGAAGTACAATTGGTGGCCTTATCGCCCGGAGGCAATCTTTTACAGGCAATCGTGGTATGTATGTTATGTAAAAGTTACAATACCTATTCCTCCTTCAGTTTCTTTTGGCGGGACTACAAAAGCCTTTAAAGGAATTCGCCCTATAAGCAAAACAAGTCACAGTAACGTGACTGCTTATCAAAATCTGTTTGTTCTTAACGGATTACTAAATCAGGATTCGTTGCTTCGAGTAACCACCTAAAGCAACACAAAAATTGTAGATAAAAACGATCACTTTTTTTTAATATAGGTGTGATAGTGACTGTAATATAAGTAAATTATATTGTCTTGTCAGTTGTATGGCTACCATGGTACACCCACTGCCTTACTTAGGAACCGAGGGCCGCGTGTTTAATTATAATTTACACGACATTAAATTTTGAATTTGGATCGCGATGTAAGATTACCAAAAGATATTTGGTACATACGTATAAAGTAGTGTTTCACTGAGTACCTACGTAACCCAATCCGGCAACATGTCATCGGCAGAGCCTCTCGTATAAATATTTAAGTTACATATATGGAACATGCACCGCCCTATCCTTTTTATAATCTAATGTAGATACAATCCAGTCAAACCACCAATTAACACAAGATCTTTCAACTCCTTTACATAATTACCATTAAATATAAAAAGGTCCACAATAAAACACCGAGGAGCTAACACAAATTAATACACATCTCATATTAATAAATACAAGTCAAGTGTGGTCACAATGTACTTAATTTAGACGATTTACCGTTTTTAGGATAGCGACGTGGACACTCGGGTTCCTTCGGTGATTCTCGGAAGTCGTAAACGGGCGGTGAGGCTGCGCGGGCGCTTCGTTTGTACGTATTATCCAGCTTTCTACGTATATGTCGTCGGATGTTTGAATTGCGGTCGCTTACATAAAAACCGAGAAGAAAAAAATATAAATAATGGTTTGATTTGTGTAACTGCGAGGTTGTGAGGGTTGTGTCCAAAAAAATGCCGTATGAAGTTTCATGTCGAAAAAGTCACAATTTAATTAAGCTTGAATATTTTTAAATTGTATATAAGCAAAGATGTAATACTGATGTAAATATACTTTGTGTGCATATAAAATTTCAATTTCTCAAAATTCCTGGATACTTATGTTTGAACAATTAATTCTTATTTTCTAACTTCTATCGTACTGCAGTCTGATAACAAACTAGCCTTAGTCTGTAATATGGCAATCAGACAACAGAAACATACTTATAGATGTCGATTTATACATTTACAAATATGTACAATACCCAGATTCAGAATAATCGGGCTCATCACAAAATAATTTGCCCTGGATGTAAAACGAACCTACAAATTTATCCTCTTATTATTTACTAGCCCTTGTTGTCGGCTCCACTCGCGTATATATTGATAATATACACAAATAATGTGACTTTTATTGAAAAAAGAATATTCAAAATTGGTTCAGCTGACCCAGAGATGAGCCGCTAAAAACTCACTAACTTTACCTCTTCATGGTATTAGTGCTAAATAACATAAATCTGAATAGTATTATTATCCAAACTATTGCGAAGATCAAAGTTCTGAACGAAGAGTAAATAATATGTAAATTCACATAATACCATAGTAGAATACATTAAACATGTTCTCGGTTGAAAAATTCCAGCCGTGTAATTTCACCTTGCGTTCTAAACCATATTTGACATTTTATGAATGAATGTAACGAGCTTAAACAACAAAGTTGCTGTTTTGAAAAGTTAAATGGTCAGACCTCCCAGCGCCTAATTAAGGACGGTGTGGTCTATGCACATTGCGACCTGGTTTAAAAACTGGTTGAAAACTGTTCAATGTAAACATACATTGCCGATAAATTTTGTGAGATTCTCTTAGTGATGTAATTTAAAGTAAGTTTCAGGCGCTAGGTATAAGTAGAAACATGGCTTGGGATATCGTAAAGAAAAGATAAAATGTATATTTGGATTCTTTGGCGCTTGCTTGTACGCTTTGTTTTTAAGATATGATGTCCTCCTAGCCGATGTTGGCCACGGCGACCAGTCTAAACGGAGACCAGCCAACTACGCAGGAGGTATTATAGTGCACAAGTGTGTGTGTGCACTATTAAAAGCCCACATTTTCTCTACTATGATTTTAACTATACTTCGTGATAGAGGGTATTTCAAACGGACGCTTTAGGGATTAGGTGACCAAATTACATATACTTTTTTTTTTGTAAAAACGTACATATTATACATAGAAAACACCCAAACTTCGAAACAAATATTTGCAGATCATACAAACATTTGGTCCGAACCGGTAATCGAACTTCAAGCATAACAGTCGCATACGCTACCACTGCGCCAACCAGCCAATCAAACATAATTCGAACTGATTCGAACTGAAATTATATTTTAAAGGTAAATTGTTGTTAATTATATACACTACGGCAAACAAATTACTAAGTTTTTGAACTCTAAGCTAAGCTAAGAAACAGTCTGATCTAAATAATAGCAATACGTGCTTTGCCTCTAAGTGTACGATTCGAATGACAAATGAGCAAAGAAAATGATTGCTCTTCCTAGTAAAATCCACTGCTATGCCAATAAAATTGCTTACCCGGTATCGGTTGAATAAATCGTAATAGGAATAGCAATAAACTTTGAAACAATGAACTAAAGATAAAAGTTAACCTCTAGATATTACTAAAGATGCTACTTAGCCGAATTAATTATGAAGGAAAGCGGCTCTGACACTCTTTTTAAGAGAATATTTCAGCTCTGGTCTTACATCGCTCAACGGTACAAAGGATCATTGAATTTAAAGTTAAAGAAAATAACATATATTTGTATGAATGAGGTACTGTACCCGTGGTATAAAGAGTTGAAAGAAAATTTAAATTGTCAATATCTTTGTAACGGAAAAAACAAACAATATAAAACGCAATCATGACCAGTACGTATTTCTCAAAGGAAGGGAAGAATCAGAATTGATTTCTAGCAGATAGACGCTAGAGATATATCGTTTCTTAAGACAAAGAATAAGAAATATTTCATAAAACAATCTAACATATCAATATTTTGTAAAATTCTGTAGTAAGTCACTACAGGGACAGTTGTTTGTCACTAGTTACACCTTGAAAACAATTCTAAATTTACGATTACAATTCCAGTCCATACGTTAATTCATATTTCTTCTATTATATGCTTGATGTCCCGCACCTCAGACATACGTTAAGCTATCGGTCCAAATTGGCACCTTCGAATTTAGGTAAATTTCAGGATCCAAAGCCAGTAGCTTCAGCCGGGTTGGCAAATAATGTTGAGAATAGTAATGAGGTTTTATTCATCAGTTCGTTACTTAGACACCTACCTGGGTACTGGTCAATTACTCACCTTTCGTCTATCAATACACACTCACCCGATCAACTGCATCTTGAGTGATAATTATCTCAGATCTAACAAATACAGAAAACAAAGAGTCCTAAATTTGATCAGTTACATTTTTGACTTTTAAAATATTAAAAACTAATGACTCATCTACTTTCAGACCACATATGATTTTAAAACTTTTTAACTATACGCTATAGAACATAATTACATTTTCCAGGTTCATTAAATTGTAAGTAGAGCTACAGACCGTACTTCGTTTAACTACAAATCGTTCCAAACATACAATACTGTCCATTCAAATAAACGATCCCAGCAATCAATGGAGTCAACGAGGGCTTATGGTCGAGTCTATTTCCATGTCATTAAGCCGAGCGTACCGAGTGTCGAACTGCTTATATTAATATGGTACGGCGGTCAAAAGTTAATCGGGTTTAAGTCGCTCGCATCGCCCACGAAGATTCATCACAATCGTCATTATTCACACACAAATTATTTAATTTCAATAAATGGAGCTTATTGAATAGTGATGAGCGTCGGTAGGCTGTAGCGGACCCCTGTCGAGAACCTCTACAGCGAGGTGTTTAGCCCACCTCAGCGTATTCCATCTTCGTAATAAGATATCATACAATGCCGTTTATTCTATTACTGTTTTGAATTAAAGAAGTAGAAAAAACGTAATGTAACTGAGCTATGTATAAGTTATGTACTACTGAAATGTAATTTAGTGTAGAACTCTCTCAATAATAAAATAAATGCATTTTGTTTGAATACATCGTAGAGGTCACGAAGAGTGTTAATGACTCTTTACATGGTGGAATAACAAAAGAAAATCAAATACATAAGACACAATTTTAATACTGCACTAGTAAATACTCAACGAATAATATGTTTAAACATACTTATATGAAGGCAGGGAAACTTACCTATTATCCAAAGGTAACGTTCAAATTACAATAATCTATAAATTAAAACGTGAAGCAAGAGCTTTGTACCCCTTTTTACGAAAATAATACGAACGGAGGATTATGAAATTTGGTAAAGTTAAAGTTTTAAGGGGGAGGAGTGTAGGGTAAAAAAATAAAATTAAATTATTTAAGGGCCATTTATTTCGACCACTGGGCCACCACATGTACCTATAATTTTTGACCTATGACATTGTGAACAAAACGTTAGCCAGTCGATGGTCCATACATAGCCAACTAATTGTTAAGCGATCGTGTAATTTATCATAAAGTCGTTTAAGAAAGTACAATAATAGAGCGTTAAATGGTAAGCGACTCCCAACACGCAAGTAATTGATTTATAGGCAAATATTAAATCTGTTCTCACCAGGCTATCGTATGACTAATGACCATGGTTCAGACAGTTTCAAGTTTTGTTTTTCATCATCAATTCATCTCATACACGTGTCGAGTTTTGATTGACGCATTATTTTGTGCACGACTCCACTTTTGAATTAATTACTAACGTAAATAAACATTCCATGCATGCATACAGTCGTAACTTATTACTAAATCTTACCAAAAATACATAGAAAATGATAAATGCATAAACAGTGCTACGTTAAAAATACGTGAGTTTAGCGCAAGCCTGATTAAAAGTAAAAGGAATTAGTTTAAAACTCAAGGCAATTTATTAAGACAGGGGCTTATCAATCATACATGTATGGTAAATATAAAATGTCAACAAAACGTCCCAGTGCAAGCGCATCACACTTATCAAAACAATACAAAACGCGGGTTGTCGATAATGATCGCGGGTACGACAACCCTCTAACTCCATTTTTTGTGGGTTGACATCGCGCTAATAATACTCATGAGAAAAATGCGCGCCGGACCCCCGTCATCTTCCTTTTGTTTTTAATTTCTACCTCAGTGGCACCGATTTAATTGGGCTCAGCTCGAGCGAGCGCACCTTCGTATTTCACCTCGCCTCGCTTCATTTGAATATTTAAAGCATTTCGGGTCCCCGCCGTATTATTTTCTTTATTTACACAATATTTATATATTTATTTCAGTGCCGGCGTCATTTATTCGGTGACGTGACTTACCGATGTCGCGTCCTTCCCAGTATCGACATAGTTAACGCGGTGAATTCTCTCGCGTTCCATTTAAAAGTTTGGAGTTCTTTCTTTGGTTTGTCTTTTTGTAAGCAAGCGTCGCAGCCGCGTGTGGCGAACGCTGCTCTTCGTTGTTTTCTCGCCAGCCCTTATCTTCGACAAGATTGCTCGTTTTTAAATGAAGTTATATCGTCTCGATTGAACACCAGACCTCGGAGGCGAAGCGAATTTTTAATTAGTTTCCGAAGATAGAGAATTTTAAGGAGGAATGCAGAAGCCGTGTTGGCAGTGCGCGCGGATATCTTAATTGAGACGAACGCACCGTTTCGAACACCGATGGCGATTTGTTAAATACTGCAAGATTAATTATAAATTGACGGCTTATATCCAAGTCTATAAACCGGTGTATGCTAACTGAAATTGCTGGTATTTGCTAATGAGAGAATTAATGAAAGCAATTTTTCGTACTGCCATATTGATGGATCACGTGTCGCCGCAGTGCACTCAGTGCAGCTCCATCACGTTATTGCTAAATGAATCTTATACTTATAGCAAAAAGAATACGACAAACATTTAAATATTTAAATGTCTCTTAACAACGCTCTGAAAACGTAATTAATATTTAATTAAAATAAATGAATTAAAGTGCACAAATAAATAAATAAATGAAAAAAATTAAGATGCGGGCACAAGCGCTACTACAGTAAACCCGATATTGTCAGGTTCTCTGTTGATGAATTCACGGCACACCTTTGCTGCATCTTCAAGAAGTGTTTCAGGAGTTGTATTCCCATGTTTAACAGCAAACGACTTACGTCCGTCTAACTCGTACAAGCCACCATCCTTATGGATAAAAGTTACAAAATGATTGTTTACATGTTCCTCTATTTGTCCAGCTTCTTCTTCTGAGCGCGCAATTTCCTTATATGCTTCTAGAATAGCTGTGGAGTTCTCGAGTAGCGCTCCTTTGGCACTAGCATCGAGATTTTTAGCTTCAGTCAGATAGTTTTTGAGAAGACCATCACTTATGTCGATGGTGTTGATATTATTTGCAACGCTATGCACTAAAGCTATAGTTCCGCATACATTACTAAGAACCTGCTTTAGATGAAACAAATCTTGAGGGGGTTGTACATTTTTCTCTTGAAGTTCTTTCTCTTCCTCAGTGCGATGTTTTTCATAGGCTTCCGAAAGAGGGAAAAGCAGCACAACGGCGAGCACAGGTCGTGGAACCCACTGTAAAGCCTCACCTTCTAAACCAATGACGTCAACCATACGCCATTTATCTGACACGCCTAATTTCTGCAAATACTTATTCATAGTGTCCGGGTTGGACTCCATTGGCAATGAAACGGCCATAGTAGGTACGTATCTATTAATTAATATTTGTACAATGGGAGCTCTTATGAGATTAAAACTTTTGACAAAATGTTTTTACTTTTGACTTTTAAATGTCAACTTTCTTCTTAATTCAATATCGTCTATCGTAGTAGTATAACTATTAGGATTCTGCAAGTAGGTATAAAGGTTTTGGTTTGTGATATTTGGAATACAGGTCGTACTTAATTATCTGCAGAAGAGACACTAAAATTCTGTGAATGCTATTTATTTATAATATGTCTGCATGCTAACTAAATTATGAAATCATTTACTCTAACTTTCTGGACGTAAGCTTAGTTAATAATGTCTTAGACTGCACGGTAGTGGTAGAAGCGGTCGCCACGCCACTTTTTACTCCAACGACTGTTGTGGGTTACCCCACTTTGTGTGATCAACAAATTGTTGTTCTGAGTCTTGGAGTTCTTTGTGTCAGTTTCATGTTTCATGTGTGTTTGTAAAAATCCCCGCGACACATGAATTTATAATCTTAGGATTATACGGAAGTTGTGTTTAAAAAAAACTTTTTACTCATATTAATCAAAGACCACTCGCTTATTCTATCTGGTGCCAACACAAGCTAGCTTTTGTGAGAATCTCTTCGGATATTTCATTCGTTTATTTGTTCGATAAGCAAAGTCAAAAAGTGGGGTAATAGTATTGGCAGTCTATGTTGGTATGTTTGTACGTTCCACCGTAGATAGATCAACTATTAGTGAATGAGGTGTCAATAGATTCTTAATAATGGCGCTGGTGACATAGACAATATAGTGTTTTATGAAAAGATTTACGTACATAGTCGGATTAATCATGGTACTACACTTAAATGCATTACGTAGGTACTGTAATCAAAATCATTGTTTAATGAAAACGACATTATTTTATTCACAACTAATTGTTGTAATTAATTATCTATGGTTTTATAGATTTTTTACGATTACCGCCGCCCATGGGGGTGTCCATGGGCGGCGGTAATCGCAACACCAGAGGCGTCACAAGTGCGTTGCCGACATTTGGAGGATGGGAAAAGGGATATGGGGGAGGAGTTGGGGTATTGGCCTCAGGTATCCTCATTCACTCGGTGAAACACAGCGCAAGTGCTATTTCACACCGGTTTTCTGTGAGGCCGTGGTATCACTCTGGTCGAGCCGGCCCATTCATGCCGAAGTGTGGCTCTCCTGTACTTTTTATACTGAAGTAGAAGTTTTTGTGCACGATTATTAACAATGCATTTAATGTTAATCTTCGGCACAAAAAGCTACCCTTCCTCTAGCCATGTAGTGTGTAATTATGGAACTATAGCGAATAATTGCGCTAATAGTTGGCAGTGTGCTTTAATACTCTATTTAAACCTACTTCACACATCATGTAGATATTTGTGATTCGTTATCGTATATCAGCGGACATATTATTGGCATGTGTAACTATTATTTATGGCTATAAAAACAGGTGTCTTGGTACATCTTTCACTTATCCACTTAGTTGTCGCGTGTCTGTTCCGTATTAATGTATTTTATGATATTAATTTCGACATACTAATGATGCTCTTGAATAGCAGACTCATACAATACTTGATAATTTAAGTTAGTTTTTAATAAAAAGGTCAAAACTCTGTCTCGATACACTATCCGGCATTCTTATAGCTATATATATATATAAATCTAAGAAACCAGCTAAAATCCTTGCCAATGATTGGAATTGTGAGGATAGAAATTGCAAAAAGTGCAGGGAAATGATAATGATTCTATCAAACTAAGGTACAAACTTCACCTATTAGAAGACGAAGCAAGAAAAGAAGAAGCAGCTGCTTCCGATAAAAAGAGAATCCGGTAGCACATACTACTATTCCTATAGACAGATGGGTAAGTAGTGAGTGCATGATTTCATTCTCCATACTAGAACTGTTCAGAGGACTCTCGGAGATTTTATAAATTGTGTATCGGTATTTTTTGAGTAGTAAACAAACTAACAGATAGGTTAATAAATAGTTACTGCAAAAATTTTCGCTTAATAATAAAACCGTACTGAACATCACATTTCAACTATTAGAAAAAAATATATTCAAATACTCTCTCACTATAGACGGCACCACTCGTACTTAACTAAGAATAGCAGCGATCCGCTAAACATTAGGTAGATATGCAGAACACTTTCCACTAGCAAAGAAAATTAAGTTAGAGAAAGTCTAAAGCTTTTCAAGCGATTTATTCCCTGTTTTAAATTAAAATTAATAATATATCACACTTATTCGTATTCTCGATGCAGTTGAAGATGCTGACTCTTACTTATAGTCTCAAAAAAAAAACAGGTATTTGAATATATCACGATCTTGCAATAACGCAGCGAAATGCGTATTTTTCGTTGTACCTATAACCATTTCTTTATAGGTGACTACGGTAGTTTGGTCAATAAAGAAACAATTAATGACTAGTTAAAACTTAGCGAAGCACACCTCTTCCGCACGCACGCTACATCATGTAGAAAGTTGAATAACTTCCTCATTTAACAATTAGATTTTCATTGTATGATAAGTAGTTTATCAAGCCATTATTTTATACATATTCGAGCAGTATAAGTAACGAGAGTCGTCATACAATGAGCCTATTTCACAAACTGCCTACATAATTTTATTAATACGTCCATAAATATTGCATCAGTGTATTGAATGCATTCGCAACGAGGCGACATTGAATGGGTGTTGTAACCACGGGTTGTAACATAGGTCGGATCATCAGAGTGAGGCTTCTCTCTCATTAAGGTGTCAAATTTTGTCAAATATACCGGGGTCCATTAAGGGAGTGGGCGGTTCTATTGAGCAGTTATCGACTTTTGTGAAGATACACGCTCTAAGTGTAATGACAATAAGTCCGACGACAATAATTTATTATTTATTTTTTTCAAACAATATCGTGACACCAATATATATTAAACTAGAATTTATACCAAAAATGCCTTCCATATTTCTTTTATTTGTTAAAATATAATTAATCAGACGATAATTCTGGTAATAAGCTCTTAAAAAGCAACTATCAAATGTACGCGTAAAATTTTATAGATCTCGTCGATGTGCTTTGTAATTTGATACGTAGGAATATATACCTAAATGTAATATTGCTTTTTAATATTAAAACTGTATCTTAAATAGCATTTCGGGTTCATATGTAACAAATTGTTCATAGGTCGTGTCGTAGTGGTTTACACCGTTCTTCATTTAGCGTTTAATTTGAGGCCAATACAATAGCAAACGAACAGAGAATTTAATAGAAAAATATTAAAATATAAAATGATAAAAACCTGAAAAGTCATGTACAATACAATCACGATCAATTCAAAATAAAATTATTTTTGGTGATGCAGACAGGCAACCGAACATGACATCGACATTCTTTCACAAAATGGTAGAATAAAAATATATCTTAAGCAAAGATCAAATGAAAGTATCTTAGTCATATTTTCCACTTTTTGCTTGTATTAAAACCATTGAACCCATGGGCGTACCCAGGTTCTGGGCCAGGGGGGGGCAGATCAGACTTTTTATCAGCACCTAGTACAATAAACAAAGATAAAATAAAATAGGTAGTTTTTTGGAATCCTTTACTATTACACTATCTATTTAAAAAGTAAGTTGCGAGGTTCTTCAGCAAAATGATTTATGACGTCTTCCGTGAAAAAGTCGTCCATATCGTTTACAAATCTATACTAATATATGAAGCTGAAGAGTTTATTTGTTTGTTTGAACACGCTAATCTCAGGAACTACTAGTTCGATTTGAAAAATTCTTTCAGTGCTAGATAGCCCATTTATCTAGGAAGGCTATAGGTTATATATCATCACGCTAAGACCAATAGGAGAGGAGCCCCAATGAAAAATGTTTCAAAAACGGGGGAAAATTATCACGCGACGGGCAATAGAAGACGCAAACGAGGTTGCGGGGGTCGGCTAGTTTTCTATATACACTGAGCATACAAAGTCCGTTTAACCTGTCTTCGATCGTAGTCGATCTCAGCCAAGTTTTAACACGTCTGAGTGTGCTGAATGATCTTTAGATCATAACTCTGGAATATGGCACAGCCAGTAAAATTTTAATAATTTTTTAAATTTTATTTTAGTAAAGTCTCTTTTCCCCTCAGTAGCAAAAAATTATTGTATTTATTATAGCTTGTAAAATATTTCTGTTTTCCTAATTTCTTTATTATCCTAATTAATTTTCTCGTGCTCACATGGTAACTTGAATATTAGATTTATTTATGCTGCCAAAACAATTGGCAGACGCACACGACTCTTTGTGCCATTGACTATCTGCATGTGATTTGCAGTAAGTATGTATATCTTTGTATTTAATAAATAGTCGAACAATTAGTGACCCCCGTAACCCACGTACAACTCTCGCCAGAAATAAGACACAAAACAAATAAAAGGCACCTTTCAAACTCTTTGAGTACCTATGCAAAACAAAGTTTATACATTTCTTACAAAGAGTGGTTAAATTTTCGTTTTAAATGTGTAGCATCACCAGCATAAATAAAAAGTTTCTGGAGGTACCCAGCATCGCTTTAACATTGCCATTCGCTTCTCGGTAATCAATGCAAAATATCGTCCAACCCATCGTCCGATATCGTTTTCATCTCCATCATCCAGAATGGAAACTACCTCGTTAACAATAACGACCGGGGCGGTACTACCCTCGCACAGAAAATCAACGTAAAATGACAGCGATCATGCTGTCGTGTTTCGTTGGTGAGTGCGAGACCGGAGGCCCAATGATGCAGAAGCATCACTAGCCCGCCATGGTGTTGGTCACCATGCTGCATTGTTACATTGTCTGCATTCGCAGTATGGTGACCACCACTCTTGGATTCTGCTTATGCTTTCCATCAGGCAGAGTAGAGTCATTTTGGCAGGGCCAAATATAAAAAAAAAAAAAAAAAAAAAAAAAATTGACGATTTCCAATTCTAATTCTTTTTTCGATTTTAAAAATGACTCACACAAGTTTTTATTAGCAGAATAAGATTGATTTACCCACGGTTACGTTGTACCTATTACAACAACAACCGCGGGTAAAGTCACGGGGCAAAAATAGTCTAAAAAAATATCCTAAGTTCGCTCGCTCGTACTCTCCTATCTTTCTTCGTGTTATTTGCGCGCGGCACACGATGCAATGTGGCTCGGTTAGATTCGGTAATGTCCTTGGCTTGGCCCGTGTTGGTGCAGAGCCGAGTTGCAGTCGATGACATCCGAGCGCGGTATTTTTGCTAGCGAGTTGATATAAAGTGCGTATACGATTATTTATTTAAAAGTTGTGTATTGTAAAAAAACTTATTTTTATTTTTATCGATAAGTAGATAGTTAACAGGGATGTAAATAAATTCTAGGAGGGGGCAGCTGCCCTCCCCTGCCCTACCCTGGGTACGCCCATGATTGAACCTATACATTTTTAAGGAAATTACGTAACGTCATTGAAGCTTAACTTTTGTTATATGCTTCCGTTGTCTATTCTATATAAATAAACAATTCAGCTAGTACCTACAGTAATAAACAGGAATACCTAATATCCCTAAAAATTATAAATTAAATTACATACAAATCGTCAGCATTTTTCTTGCATTGCGTCATCGCAATGTCAATAGCAAAACACTCTCAACAGTCGAAACAAAAAACTATTGATTAACATATCTATTATAACTGTTTATGACATCGCCACACCCCCCGTAAACTGTAAGTAAAAACATGCCATGACAAGATCCGCGTTATCTCAATATCTTCGAACTTATCCTGCATACATTATTCGTGTATAACCAGCTCATGGTGATGTCTACTGAATACCTTCAATTATTGACCCAAGAGCGCTTATTATATAGAAATCAATCGGTAAATACAATAATCGTTTCGCATGACAATGCTATAGTAACCTTCTGAAACTAATTGATTTCTTATTAGGAGTAAATTATGTAAATATGGTTTAATTAGCTTTACTTTTCTACCTAACTTAGTAAAACCCGAATTTATTTTTGTGTCTAGACATTTATTATAGCCTTATGGCCAGTTTTCTTCTGATTAATTTTGTTGTGGGTTCCAAAACAGTTTCACATCTCACAACGACCTCACAACACATTAATTTATACAAATAAAAAATAGTCAAATCTGTTACTAAACGCAATACATAAGAACGCTAAGATAAAGATATCTGAGTAAGAACGGGTCGACTTTAAATATTGTCATTAAGGCGCAAAGAAGGTTGTTAAGGAGAGGCAATACGCAAAGATTTTAAGAAACACTTCTTTTCCTATACAAATCACATAGTAAATTAAACCGTTGTTGGTTTAAAAATACAGAATTCTTAGTCTAAAAATAACTATTAGGTATGTTTATATTACTCGTCGGCAGACGACGTGTCAAAGGTTATAAAAACAAACCAAGATAAAAGACATATTTTTAATTATATGAACAATAAACATGTACGGCGCAATTCGCTCTCACTAGCCACGCCGTTAGTTTACTCAATTCGTCTCTGATTGCTCAGTACCAGGATGTCGACCTATTCCATTCCACTTTGATTACATTATTAAAATTTTGTATACTTTTCCATAGTGGTAGACTCTAACATTAGTGTTCGAAACCGATCGTTGTAAATATGGTTTGTAATGGCAACATTAGGTCATGTCAAAGTGACTTTTTAGGTTAGGTCAAAATGTCATTCGGATAGTTGATCGAAGTCTCGAGACTGCCTTTGGATAAATTAACACGTGCGGCCGTGTCCTTTTCGGAGAAGGAGGGTAGGACCTAATAATTGTTGAATCCTCCCGAGCTAGATTCGGTGATTGTTTTTGATGTGTTTGATAGTTTCGTGTGTGTCGCCTCTAGTTGACCTCCGTTCACCAGTGATCGATCTACGAGTGTTTAGCTTATTCTAACGACGAGGTGGACAGGCTAAACGATTAGTATGATAAAATTATCTATTATCCTATTTTTAATCGCCTTCCAAAAGGAGGAGGTCCTAAATTTGATTGGTATTTTTTTTGTAATATATGTACACTGATTTCTCCGTCAATTGTGAACTGATTTTGAAAATTCTTTTTGCATTCGAAAGAGTATGCTCCTGACGCGGGCCCATTGCCACTATATCAGGATCTGGTCATGAGATCTCAAGAAAATCAAAGGAAACCCACAAATTGGTTAGGCACGTATCTACTATGTTTTTCATATATTTTCTAAAGCTATTAAAGTATTTACATTTGTTAGTTCATGATGATGAGCTGATGATGGAAGATAAAACGCCTTAACGGTTAGGAGTTGGAAGATAAATCTTTAAATGTCATGTGTATGTATTTTACCTTTAGTCGTATTCTTTAAAGTTATTTATTGTGTATTTGGTTTTTGTCACTGACTTCAAACCTATCAATAGGTAGCACATACAAATAATAGTGTTTTATTAATATTAAAGGTTTGCATATGAGGTGTATTAAATTAAATCTTTGTTAAGTTAATTCAATGACACAATAGTATATATTTCGTCAGTGGTTAATTTATACTTGTTACTTTTCGAAGTCGGTTTTTAAAACTAAGTTTTTTTAAAATTACATATTACTGTGCTGGCTCGCTGTACGTGTTAGGCAAACTGTAGGTGAGCAGCTGATTAAATAAATAAATAAACAATACTGCTAACGATTTTTAAGGAGACTTGTAGAAATAAAAAACAAATTCATGCATCGAACTAAATATTTATTCCGCTCATTTACATATAAATTGATAAGAAATGGCTCCGTTTCATCACTAGTTACCACAATTCGCTCAAAACCATAACTACGCTTTGTACTGATTAATTTCATTTGGTGATGTCATCCATCTAATTTAGTTTTTATTCGATTTCTACACCAACTTATCAACAGTACAATCATAAGAATGAGAGCTAATTTTAGACTAGATGTCGCCACTTCTTACTTTGGTTTATTCCATACAATATATTACGATTACTCGTTCATCTGAAGTAACTGGACAATTTTACTTATGGCAACACTAGTAAGGTAAAAATAGCGGCCATTACTTAAATGAATGGATATTAAATTATTTATAAAAATATGTGTGAAGAAGTTTTTGGTACGTTACAAATAAGTTTTACGCTACGAATAGTATTAAATAAAAATGTAAACTACTGAGATAACTTTAACATAAGGAATACAATACATCACACGTAACTGTCTATGATTTAACTAATTGAATATCAGTCGAAATTTTTTCAGCTTAGGTAACTCAATACTTTTAAACATAACGCTATAATAAAACATTGAAGATACGAAAATTTTACTTAGTCGTATCACCACATATTCACCCCGATGTGCAGCTTTGGATATATAAAATTAAAAATAAAATTTAACATATTAGTCGAGATGATGAATCGTGGCTACAACTGTATTACAAGATGAATCGATAATTCGCGCATGGATTTCATATTTAATTGTACTCAAGAAGCCAATAGGAAAGGGTAGACGAGTCTACAGCTCAAGTAATATCGAATGAACATAAGTGACCTTGAATACATTTGTCTTCCTCTCAAGTGGCCTTAGTCTCCTTTGGTAACCGTAACTTGCCAGTAGTACAAAGTGGTTTCTTTCAAGAATGGTTTATATTTACACATATTGTGTTTAGGGGAAGTTGCGCAATTATAGTCCATTCGCTTAGATACGGTCACCTTGATCGCACCGCCGTGCCACGTACGGCAAGCGGCCACAAAATTAAAGAGCCCACCTGCAGCGTACACCCGCAAACAAGTATGATTTGCCAGTTATATATATATATATATATATATATATGTGTGTTAGTCGGCTCTTACGATACTCACGGGATGATGACACTCCGTATTCACATCCGTAGTATAATCGATCACCACACGGGTATGTACGTATACGTGTACGTATATCATGAAACACGCAAATATAAGAGTTAGTTTTCCTCGTTTCATTCTTTGCTATAAGCTTCTTGTGTATAGATATTTGAACCGCCATGTATCGATATAAACACTGAATACGTTCAACTATATCAAGTAAGACAACGACAGATTGGAAAATTATGAATTCATATATTTTTAGTAACATAATCTCGTGAGGAACAAATTTCAAATCCGTCATTGTAATACTGTTACAAAGGTATGCAGTTGTATCAGATGTAATTTGATATTCATCAACATTGTAAATTGAAACAGTTTCGAATAGTGTCATTCATATCCGAGATTGTAGAGCTTTCTATTATACATAAAAGTCTAGAATCCTCTGTCTATAATACATATTATAATAAACAATGTCAACATATAACATTTAATGCTTAAAAATAAACTAAAAATAGTACATTTAAAACAGCGTGGTAGTTATTCTTAATAAATAAAAAGATAATTATCGATTAAAAAGCTGATAAACCTTTCTATGAATAGAACATTTTAAAACTTATACATATTTTATAATTATTGTGATTCAAATTAAAAAAAATAATACAACGCCATTAAAATCACGGAAGCTATGTAAAGTATTTGGTTAGAGCCAAAAAAAAATTAATACATATAAAAAAAATATTTATTAGAAAAATAAATTAATTTAAAGTGCCTACAACAGCTGCCACTTTTTCAATTATTTTTTGCCCACTTTTTCCTATGTCTATTTAATTTCCAATTATATACCTACTTGTAACTTAAATTAATATACATAAAACTAAATGTGAAATAAAATACACAATAAATAAAGGTTGATGAATATCAAAAATACTTCCAACAGTTATATTGCTGTAAAACAAGATAATACAATTAGTAAAATATAAATCGAACAATACATATAAGATTACACAAATCAATAACTAATGTATAATGTTATGAAATTGTTCGTTGGAAATGTAAACCTTAACAACTAGAGTATAAGAGCTATAATTTAAAACCTAGCGCGTACAAGTACGAAATATTATCACTTTGTTAGCGGAGACAAGAAGAATTGTTAACTTGAGTATAGAATTTAATGTTGCGTTTATGTACTTATATGTTATTTGGTATAATATTGCATTGTTTTTACTTTTGTACAAAATATAAATTATGTAAAGAATGGTTTACTTATTTATAGTACAGTCACTTGTAGAAATGTGTAGAAAACTTGTAGAATATTTAGAAATATTTTCAAAATATGTATATAACTAAGTCATAAAATACTATAATGTATTATTGTGTGTTATTAATTGTTGATGAGAATAAACACAAAATTACGCAGAGATCAATAATGTTTAAATCATTACTTTGATTTCATTAAATATTCTGAAATATACAAATGTTATTACAATTGATCTATGATTTTAAAAAAATCTCTTCAGATTTCGGTATCATACATAATTGCTATTATTCATTAGCAAAATACGTCATATAAAAATGTAAAATAATTTCCCAAAGATTTTAGTAAGGAGTACAGTTGGGAATAAAAAGGAGTCGAGATCTATTCATTATTTTAAAAAATGGCCCATTATAATCTTCGTATAATCATATTTCAGAGTATGGTTTTTATTGTTAACATATTTTTACAAAACTGAATTACTAAGCAAACAAAATTATGACTACTGTTATACTAAAAAATCGAAGATTATGAGCTGCTATTAGAAGTTTTCACATAGCTGAAAGTTGATTACCAATTAAAGCTCATTGAGTCACAAATAAACAATTCACAATAAAAATAGTTTTATAAAAATATTTTCCTAAAACTAACTGTTGGTTACCCAAAAAATAAAACTGCGCCATCTAATACTTTTCATAGGAATCTTATCGATCAATAATCACAATAAAAAAAATTACGTCATAATTTTAATAAAAAGTCTTGCAAAATTTAGAGAAAATATAAAAAATAATGTGATAATAAAAATAAATAAAATAATTACTTTGTATATACGGAAAATCTATGTCAATCTATGTGTTATATATCCTTTCAAATATCATACCTCATTAGAATATAAAAATTAAAACAAAGACCTATTTAGTCTGTACATTTCAGTAATCTGTAAATTAAATATATCACCTGTTTATATGGCCCCGACATAAGACAAAAAAATAAATGCATTGCCTAAGCAATTTTCATAAAATATATAAATGATACAAAATTAAAATACGCAAATAATTTTTTAACTTCAATACATCGATTTTCAACACTCTCTTGTTTTCTGTATTGGACTTGTGGCAAAAATCGGTATGCCGAGAATTTTTCAGCTGAATATATTAGTTTGAAGTTATATTCACTTACTATTAGAATTTAGGTATTACGACGTGAAAATACGTTTCGCGAATGGTTAAAAAAATCTATTCTCAAAATATTCAATATAGTAGAAATTGTGAAAAGAATAGGTATAGTACACTACACATAGGAGGTAGGTATTACATTTAACTTTACGAAACTGCACTTTTTAGCTTAAAAGATAAATATAAAATCAGAATCTCAAAAGCGAAAACTTATATTCCGCTCAAGGAATGATATGCCTATATGTATATTAATTTTATTAAATTATAGAAATATTCTAATACATCGTATTTTGTTTAATTCGCCTCTGTCTTCGACGAGCGCAATAGCCTTGAGAGTAATTCATTGCTATAAATATTTCTGCAGGCGTTGCACTTTATTTTTTCACTTTTAGGACGTATTATGGTTTACATTATTTTAGATCTTCAATCATTAATCTTGCTTCATTTAAGCAGATTAGCAAACAAAAAAAAAAGAATTAACAAACAACGAATTCATCATATGTTTGAAGTTCCATGTTTACGTTGTCATGTAGCTTATACTAATGCCTTTAGGTTTTAAAAACAAACGTTTTGAATACAGTTTTAACAACGATAAGCGACAGAAGACTATACTGGTGCTTTCATAATTAACTTTATAAAAATGTAATTGACTTCAATGCATCAATGTATATGGGGCTCATGAATAACACCGTTTTGAGACAACAAACATTAAGCAATCAAATTGAGCCTCGTCTGTTTCATGAACCTGCTTTAGTGCCACAATTTATGTTACAAGTTTCCAAGTATTTTAATTTCATTTTATTTGTTAAATATCATTTACAAATGGATATGTTCAAAATTCAGTTCTTCATTTAAAACAATAGTTTCAGTCAATCAGATGACTGTGTGAATTATAAACTTATTATGATTAATTGACCACCGAAGATCGCAATTTGGACTATTATCTGCTATCACTTTACAATATCAAAAGAGTCCAATGCTTGTTAATTACCATGCAAGTATATGTCTCTGTCGCTTATCACTCAACTATATTCAACTATGAAACTGAATTACGTTACATTAGCAATGCGATTCTCCGTTTTCGTGATGGCCAGAGTCGAAAGAGCTGAGATGTCCAAGACCCTTCGGTGGGATCGGAGGCGGTCTCTCGCCTTCGTCTACCCGAAGCGGTTCCGACATCATGGAGATTATTTCCTCGTACCGTAGTGAGTCTACTGTCAAATCGAGATCTAGAAAGGAAAGAAAAATACTAGCATGAATACTGTCAATATTCGTCAATATTTAATAAGGGACAAGTAGGTTAGGTCAGCTGTCAAAAAGAAGAAAAACTTGCCTTTTAAAATTATTATAAGCCGGAGAAAAAAAAAATAGGGCAGTATAATATTTAGTCGTGTCTGTAAAATATTTATTAAACTGTGATGCTTCGCGGGAAGCCTTTGGATGTGGGTAGCACAGGAACGCCTGTTTAGGCGAACTTTGAGAGATACCTATGCCTAGCAGTGGATGTCTTTCGGCTGAGATCGGATGTTGCGTACACATTATGATCTCAGCCGAAAGACATATTATTTACAAAAGTATACATTACTTTCTGAATTTACTACTCACTTTGGTGTAATTTTATAATACCTTTAAATTTAAATATATGATGTGTTTAATTTATTTTTTACATGTGTTTAACAATATTTTAATACTTTTAAGTCTGCTGATCAACTTAAAGCCTTATTTACGCCGATGCTCGTAAGGGGAACAGTTAATCTGAACAACAAAAGTTTCCACACACACTAACCAAACCCGACATTATAGCCTTGAAATCATCGACCTTTCCTGATATAATATTATATACCTTTATGCAAGTGCCTGTGATCATCAGCGTTGGTATATGGATGTGTGTCGACACTGACGCCGGAGTCTCTTGCATCATCCGCCATCTCCACCGAGCGAGCTCCACGTCGGGGGATTGCTGGAGGTGCTTCTATCCATGACCGTTTCTCACCTGGTATTCATATAAATTCATATAAAAGAAAGTCGTGTTAGTTAAATTATTTATAACTCAAGAACAGCCGAACCGATTTGGCTTAAAATTGGTGGGGAGGTAACTTAGAACCAAGAGACGGACATAGGATACTTTTTACATAGGTTGTTTTTTTTACTTTGACCCGCGGCGTTAACCGCGTTTGTTGTTGTATCGCAGGTAACACCGCGGGGCTCAGCTACTTATTTGTAAGAGTGAAGTGCATAATTAATTTTTACATAATAAATCACGCAGATTGTAAGAGAATTGAGAGGAAATATCGTCGAAATGTAACGCAAATTCCTGACTTTGTGTCTGAACTGCAAATATAAGTGTACTAGCAGACCCACGCAACCTCGTTTGCGTCTCCCATTGCCAGTGGCGTGATAATTTTCCCCCGTTTTTGAAATATTTTTGATTGGTGCTCCGCTCCTATTGGTCTTAGCGTGATGACATATAGCCTATAGCCTTCCTCGATAAATGTACTATCCAGAAAGAATTTTTCAAATAGGACCAGCGGTTCCTGAGATAAGCGCGTTCAAACAAACAAACAAACAAACTCTTCAGCTTTATATATTAGTATAGATTAACTGCGTATGGATGTGTACCATGGTAAACTAACACGCAACAGAAGCGCATGAGACTCAAAATAAAATTTATGAACGACAATAATAGGATAGATGATTAGTTACTTTTTGTCATCTGTCAAAATGATAACTTTATATGAATTAAATTACACTAAATACAAACTTATGACGTCACTGTTTAGACTACTCAATTGAGCAATATATTTCAATGGTTTTATTAGATTTAAATTTGTAATAGAAATGAAAAGCAATAATAATTATATTTTCCGAGGTGTTTTAGTGAAGGAAACATTGGTATTCATTTTACGATACAGTCACTTTCCCTATTAAACAGAATCGATTAGGAACCCCTTACCAGAGACACGCGGTGGCAAAGGCGGGGCGTCCCCGGGCTCACTCCACGAAGCGCGGCTGTGGCGACACGACTCTATATATTCACTCTCGATGGAGTCTCTGTAAAAATAAACATAAGTAATGAAGAATACTTTTATTTTAAAATTTTATAATAGTGTTACGAAGAAAGATTATTCGCGAACAAAGATCGAGAATGTTCTTGATTACTCGCCAACAACGAACGAGAAAGAAGATTTATGAAGCACGGAATAACGAACCTTATATCGATATGCATGGCGTCGAATATCGATTGGTTGTTGCGCTATTGTTTACAACCAGTTCGTCGGCGGACGTGTCCTTGGTCTCGAAAGCGTAAAAATCTATATAAACACAAACACACGCGGGCCATAGTCAGTTCCGTTCATAGATTATAATGTATATACGTTCCGTTTTAGCTTCACTGCGATAAACATCGAAATGATATCAGTGGTTAACCTAGCGACCTCGGCGACCATTAAGGATTGTTATTCGGAGTGATATTGTGATTTTATGAGTGTCTTTTACACGTCAGCAGGTTTAGTTCCCAAACCTGTGGAACCCTAACACGTAACAATAGTAAATAAAACATTTATGTAAGAACCTTTGATAATGCTATAAGAAAATCAGTTAGGTCAATTTGGATTAAATAGAGGAATAAAATTATAAGTCAGTTTTGTTTTAATGACAATTTCAACATGTTACACCAAGTGCCGACAATCGAGGAGATGAATTTTATTTTTTAGTATTTTTTTTATTACTCCTATACTGAAATTTCCTAATGATGAGTCTCTGTGTTTAAAAGAGCAATTTCCTTTCAATGCGATTAATTTTAATGTTTTATTTGCAATGTTTATACTAAAATATTGGCTTTAGAAAAAAGCACTAGTAAATACTATGCTTCAAAGATACTGATATGTGACATTAAACCCATTATATGTTTGAAATTCCAGATTCTATTAAAAATTGTCTTCAACTTACCGATACTTGTCTAAAGGTGGTCTCGTGGGACTTCTAGGGTCTCCGGACTTGGGTCTTGTCGGTAAAGGTGGCGCCGACTTGATCATAGAAATATCATCAGGACAATCGCGATTATCGACAGGTAAGCTACACGACATTATACTTTGCTGCTCAGCCGGGTCTTCGATCGATTGCTGTAAGTTTTAAACAGATCGCGTTTTTTTAAGTTTACCAGGGAAATACACAGATGGCGCATATTATATTGTTTTTTCAAGTCGTGCTTACCGGTTTGTCGTAGAGGTGTCCTTCTTCGTAGTAGTTATCGCTTTGTTGAATACTTTGAGATCGTTTGTCTAAAGCTGGGACAGGAGGTAATGGTGTGCTGCAAGTGCAAAGTAAAACATAAATTAATAGCATGTAATATAGGAAGAGGCACAGACTGTGTATGTCATCACTTTTCGTGTTAATACTAATAAATTGGCATTGCTAAAAGTTTTATGAAAAATACAATGAAATCAATAGTTAAAGAATACTGTAAAAATTTGAATAAAAAAATTAGAAGACTGGTGTTTTATTATAAATACGATCATAGAAAAACTTACTTCACGATGCTCTCAGATAGTTGACGGCGAGCTCTAGCCAGACCAGGTCCTAGGTTTTGACGAAGCTGGTTGAACCTTTCGACAAGCCGCCTGTGAAAACAATAAATCTCTTATTTTGACTTAACTGGAAAATGGCAAAATTGAATTAGGAAGAACAGGGACGTATTGCGATTTTCAAGGTATGCTACGCTGATTTAAGTAAAAAACGGGCTAGCACGACCGAGACGGTACTACCCTCTCACAGAAGACTAACCAAAAATGTCAGCATTCGTGTTTCGTTGGTGAGTGTGACATCTGAGGTCCAATGATGCAAAAACTTCTCAATAGGCCGTCATAGTGTAGGTCGCCAAACTGCATTGCCGTGCATTCACAATGAGTGGTGACCACATCTCTAGGATTCTGCTCATGCTTTTCATTCGACTGAGTAGAGTCACTAGAGTCGCTCCGCCCGCGTGTGGTGGTTGTCGCAATAGCAAGTGGCCTATCCTCAGGTATCTCCATGCCAAATTTCATTGAAATTGATGCTATGGTTTAGCCGTGAAAGCGGGATAAACAGACATAGTTACTTTCCAATTTATAGTATTAGTGTAGATTACAATAAAAACAGAGACGTATTAGGGTGGTTGGTACCTGTGCAACGGCTTGACGTCATCAGGCGCGAGGCGTGCGTGCAAGGCCAAGCCCGCGTCTACGACGGCGCACTGCGAAGCGATGAGGCGGCGAAGGCGAGCCGCGGCAGCCGCCTCGCGAGGCGCCGCACTCCGAGCGAACTCTGTCGTCAGGAACGCTTGCTCATACTTCGTAATCCCGCCCTGTACGTTTGCGTCGATCGTCCCTTGCAACCTCATGGAGAACGGGTTGATGTTCAGAGTCGGGTCCGCCGTATACTGGGAGATCAAACTGCGCAATTCTCGTTCCGTCGATTCCATCGTTTCACAGGCGTACTGAAAACAACAACATTTTGTTAAAACAAAGAAAATAAATTTAGGATAAAGTAAAATACATACCTGCTATGTAATTTTCAAACATCAAAAGTATGAAAAGGCAAATTGGTAAAGTTAGCAGGCATACTGCTGAATGGTTTTAATATATTTTACTGTTAAATAGAGGTCCCTTCTAAAACCATCGTGTCTGCGTACATATAATTATTACTTAAATTAGCCACAAACAAAACTGTACAAAATGTACAGTAACAAAATAAGCTTTAATATTATCTTCTTATATATAAAAATCAATTGCTGTTCGTTTGTCTAGCTAAAACTTGAGAACGGCTGGTTAAATTAAAAGTAACTTGAAATCCAAATGTAACGTGTACGAAGTAGCGGGCACAGCTAGTACTAAATTAAAAAATAATTACAAACAAACATAATACTTACCTCTACGGGCGGTATTTCTTCTACTGACCGGGACGCAACCTCGGACCACCGCAGTATACCTGGTAAAGTAGTTTCTGTGACTAACGTAGTCCTTTCGATCCATAAACTCTGCAAACAACATTATTTAAATATAACTTTTAGAATTGCGTAATTGGAATTGGAATTTTGGAATAGTATTTTATTACATATCTATATAAACAAGCATCTCAATAGGCCACCATAGTTTGGGTCACCATGCTACTTTTGTTATATTGTCTGCTTTTTCATTGAGTATGGTGACCACCACTCATAGATTCTACTTATGCTCTCCGTCAGGCAGAGTAGTCACTTTGGCAAGCTCGTATATTAAAAAAAATACAAATTGAGATTTGTCTTACCTTAAATTCATTATCTTTATCAATAGGTGGTTTATGTAAAGGTCGATCGCACAAAAATGTATCTACGTCATTGCACGCGTAGAAACGTTTCACTTGTTCGGGAGTACCCGACGGCCAGGAGCGCCGAGACGGTACTGGTTTTACATTGCAGATTTGTATGTCTGGAAGAAATTTATTGTTATCGTATAGTTTTCCACGTAACTTACAGTACGTCAAAAATATTTTAACAGGATGATAATAGAGATATTCTAATATTATAAACGCAAAGGTTGATAAGTATGGATGGATTGCTTTATTATTCACGCAAAAAGTTCTGAACTGATTTGGATGAAACTTTACATTAATATAGCTTATACATTAGCATAACACATAGGCTACTTATTGCCGCGATAACTGACATATACGCGGGCCGAGCCGCGGGCAATAACTACTGTAATATACGTTGATGTATATAATCTCGTTGACTACAAATGTACGGGTTTGCTCGTAAAACTATATATCTTTTTACAAGACCAAAATTTTTCATTGTACTTACACTGTCCGTCATTAGCAATGATGGAGTCGTCGGGTGGAGTATTCCGCATGAGTATGTGCGCTGCGACATATTCCGCCTGAAGCCTTTGTGTAAACGCACCAATCCGCTCATAGTCATGGCCGCGATACACAAATTGTTTGTTCTATAAACACATACAAGACTATTACAATGTGTACGAAGAGATTCTATATTGTAATTTATTGAACTAAGAATCAATGTAAAGTACGTTTTTATTGGAAAACTATTACCAATTTTTTTTTTCAATTTGTTGTTTTTAACTTTATATTATTGGGTTAGAAAAATACCTTTTCTGGTTTTTTGTCTCGTATTATTTTCACTTCTGCATTTAAGATAAAAATGCTATGTTAAATAAACCAGTTTTTTTTAAATTTTACAACATATCACCCGTAGGTACCCTTATTTCAATATATATTCCAACTAGTAGTGATACTTAGTGTTTTCTAACTAGCGCCACCGCTAGGGATTAATGGAATAACGGTAAAAGAAAAACTTCTGTACGTGTCTTTCCTTAACAATTTAAAAAACATATAAGAATACTTCTCACTCTAACAAATAAAGGACATCCTTTTCCGTAGAAGCCGACCCTGAAGTACTCAGGTTCTGGTCTGAGCTGCTCCATGACAGAGTCCAGGAACGTGGCGTGTGTTCGCAGACAGTGAGATAGACGTGGGTAGTCGCATAGTTTCACTTCGTATAAGGTAGCTAGCTCTCGAAGTAACGGAAGACCTTTCTCCCAACACTGTGAAAATATGTTAATAAGTCAAAGGCGATACATTTTATGGCAAGGTAGTAGAGCCACGCTTTCAGCACGAAAGAGCCGGCTCGAACGTGGCGGCCTTACACAAAAAATCAATGTAAAATGACGGCGATCGTGCTGTCGTGTTGCGTTGGTGAGTGCGAGACCGGAGGCCCAATAATGCAGAAGCGTCACTGGCCCGCCATAGTGTGGGTCATCATGTTGCATTGTTGCATTGTCTGCATTCGCGGTACGGTGATCGCCACTCTTGGATTCTGCTTATGCTTTCCATCAGGCAGAGTGGAGTCATTTTGGAAGCGCCAAACATTAAAAAAAATAGGATTCTGAGATTGACACACGGCAGTCTGATCCTTTTATTACGGTAGGTTAAGCCTCCATTATGGTAACAAGACTCCCAATAAACACATTCAAAAGAAATAACACTGAGACAGTGTGCTCATAAGACAATTATTTATGGTGGGTGGGAACCAGAGGTGTTGGTAACCATAGACTAACAGGCCTATGAAAATACACAAGTAATATAATTATTTTTGAAGTGATAACTTCTTGAAGAGTAAACCGTTTCGTTACGTAACGAGTTACGGTGCCAATCTGTCTGGCTTCTCTTTCTCTCTCTGCATACGGCAGCGGTAGGAAAGCTCCTCCTCTCTCACTTTAACCCACAGCGCAAGCAGTAAATAAATAAATATAAATATAAATATTTCGGACATCTATTACACAACGCCATCTAGTCCCAAGCTAAGCAGAGCTTGTGTTATGGGTACTAGACAACTGATACAAATACATATATACTTTTTTTTTGTAAATACATACATATTGTACATAGAAAACACCCAAACTCCGAAACAAATATTTGTAGATCATACAAACATTTTGTCCGACCCGGGAATCGAACCCGAGACCTCATGATCAGCAGTCGCACACGCCAACCGCGAGACCAACGAGGCAGTCAGTAAATCAGTCAGTAAATAGTTCAACTTAGATTAGTTTAAGTAGTAAATTAGTAGTTTAAGTTATCATAGCTTACCTTTCCGCGGTCAAAATACTGCAACACTTGGTTGTATATAGCCTCTTTGCGTTTCCATTCTGGTGTCTCAGGATGTTCCGGATCCACTCCCACCAGATCACTCTCCCAACTTAACGTTTCTGCGTACAGCTGCAATGTAATAATTACGTTTAATGATTATTAAGAAAACATAACTTTACACTAAAAGAAACTAAGAGATAGATGGTGATTTACATCAGAATTTCAGAATTTTAACACGTTTTATTTTTACTTTTGTATTTTGTAACCAAGTTTTTAAGCGTGTATTGCATTTTTTTTAATTACATTTATTTTAGAGTATGTTAGAGAAAATCGTACTTGTCACTCAACATGGAAAGTCACTCAATATGAGTAAATTAAGAGTGAAAATATTCCTTTCGGCGGGTAGTAAATAACCAAGAGGATTAACATAAAATAAGAAACCGTCTTACCAAAAGCGTGCAACCAGCTTCAACAAAGTTATCGGACGCAATATGCAAATCGTGTAGTTTGTACACATAACGTAAATACATCTCTTTACGATCGATCTCGTTTTTGTAGAAGTTCTGAAATATAAAAATAATAAAAGTGTTAGCTGAATGGTACTGTCGTGAAAATTGGCTAAGCATAGAAAATTAATTTAACTAATTTCATGTTTCAATTTCATCCTTGCTGAATTCTTTGCAACTATTATAATTAAATACGTTCAAATACTGACTAGTAAATTGACTGTAGCCGCCATCCTCTTATCTCTATGTTCAGCGCCCTGCATCACAGCCCTGTAGTCTAGCAGCCTCTCCAGCAGACGAGTCACGCACGCAACGAACGCTGCTCCTGCCTCTCGCCATCCCTCCGTCGATACACGTTCCATCAACCTACATACAAACATACAAATTAAATATGCTTCAAAGTGTTAAAAGAAGGTTCTAACTACTAGAAGTAAAACCTTTTTTAAACCGATTTTTTTACTTCATATGAATAAAAACTTATTTTCTTTTTGACAATAATAAACTCCGTGAGAATTATTTTCTTTTTTAATTCGTTCTTAAAAGGAATGTCAATTATTTAATTTTAGTTAACTTACATGCAAATTGTTGAGATAACATCATTAAGGAAATTATACAATTGTGTACAAAATACCATACTGTGTTTATTTAGGCTAGTGACACCTTACAGTGAACCTGTCCGTATCAATTACTTGCGTTAAAATAAACACCGTAATTAAATAAAGAAACTGGTTTAACTCGGTCGTGGTGGATGCTAATGACTAATTACATAATAGTAATTAACGTTTTTAGTGTTCAATGTTGAGTAATAGTTACGAATACGTAGGTGTTTGTTACTTACACTGAGCTCAGATGTTCCCTGAGTAGCGTGAACAATGGAATTCATATTAGTGGTATAGTAGTGATAAATAATATTACAGGTTTAAAATGGATATAATTAAATTATATAGTACATACTGTGTTGGTCATAAAAATGTCTAATGAAAGTAAGCGAATTAAAGATTGCTAACTACGTGAATAAGAAGTCCGATGTATTTTAAGTTGTGAAACTACGAGCAAGTAGCTATTACAGTCGACTTGGAGTTCAAGAAATAAAAGTATTGTGTAAAGTATTTTAAAAGAACAGATATAGTAAGTAGAAGAACAACTGTGCAGCAAAACAGGTTAAAGGTTATCGGCAGTAAAAATCCGAGTTAGTTAACTATATTCCGAAGACCTAAATCAACGAAAGTGGCGGGCAATTGGAGCGACTTAAGTGATTGTGATGCTTATTAGATTTGATCGTTAAATCCTATTTTTAATGTTAGAAATTTGCGAAGTCACATTATATCTACATATGCGGTTTTGACTCTGTGGTTTTAATGTGTAGCTTGCTCCTTTAGTGGTACTTACGACACCATCGCAATCAATAAGGGTAGTGACTTCGAATTCTTAATCCATACACATGTAATCGTGTACGCTAATTTTTCAAATTTTCAGAGGTTTCTGTAATAGAATACTTACACAGTATCAAACAACCGCCTGTAGTGGTCGTCGGCCTTGTTGTCGGCTACGAGCGAGTCGAGCTTGTCAACGAGCGCGGCTTCGGTACGGCGCGCCTCGCCCGTGTGCGCTCGCTCGGCCGCCATAAGCGCTACGAGCGCTCCGAGCGCCGCTCGCCGTAGCTCGCTCACGAGCGTTATTTCGAGCAGCGCCCCTACTGCTCCCGGCACGAGGTGCAGCTGGGCTGGACCTGGTTTATTATTCAATCATTATTATTTAATCAATATTAGTTTAAGGTTACCATTTAATGTGAAACGAATTATATTCACATTTAGTTATATCATTTTTTCTATACGTCGATGATAGGTTTTAATTAAGAGTATTATGAGTTTCAAAGTGTTACATGTATATACGTATGTTTAAATTAAATTATTTGTTGTTAATTATTTAAGGAGTGAGGAAGTTCAAATTGATTTTATCAAAAAAAGAATTAAATTCTGCAATAATTATGTATCCTATCTATATTTTTATACCACCATTTTATACCTATATATTTTACTGAAATCAAATTAGTATTATTTATTGGAATGTCAGAAATTAAATAATAATTGCGTGCAATTACCGAGTCTGTTCCAGGTGGCGAGTACGCGCATGCCCGCAGCGGCTCTCATGCGCGGTCGGTCGGGCCCTCGCCCCGCCCAGCGCTCGGGCTGCAGGGCACTTGACGTCACCAGGGCCACGCCCAACTCCATGTAGCCCGACCATAGCTGGACAACGAAACAATAAGCATATCACTTACAATAAATATATCATTTGAACCGTCTCCATTATTCTGCAATAGTACAATGTTTCATTCCAAAAATACCACGTAAGCCGTAAATTCCCTTGAAAGTAAAATAAAATACATCTACTTGCTTTTTTATGCTTTTTACTTTTGTTTGTATATATGTATCTTTATTTTTCTTCTTTTGACTGCCTCGTTGGTCTCGCGGTTGACTTGTGCGACTGCTGATCGTGAGGTCTTGGGTTCGATTCCCGGGTCGGATCAAATGTTTGTATGATCCACAAATATTTGTTTCGGAGTTTGGGTGTTTTCTATGTATAATATGTATGTATTTACAAAAAAAAAGTATATATATATTTGTATCAGTTGTCTAGTACCCATAACACAAGCTCTGCTTAACTTGGGACTAAATGGTGTTGTGTGATAGATGTCCGAAATATATATTTAAAATATTTAATTTTTTGCTATTTTTCTAACAAGTACAAGATACCGTAGTGTACTTTTATTGATAATTTTGTGCATCTCTACTATTTTAAAGCATTGAAGATTATTGATAATCCCACTGTATTCTTTTTAAGTAGAAAACACATACTTATATACTAAAAAACAATAGTTATATTATAAAAGATATGAATTTGTAATATATTGTCTTTATTACAAATTTCATATCTCTCGTTATACTAGATTCACATAAATCTATATTTAAAATATTTCCCATTTCGATATTTTATTCCTAAAATAATCTTCAACATACCTGAGAATCAAATTGAGGTGGTTCGTCACCCAAGAATCTTTCTAGCAACGGCTGAGCTAGATCTTGAAGGGCAGATAATAATACTTTACAACTTTGAACTCGTAACACCATCCAGTCATTTGGAAAAACCTGAAAAATTATATTAAATAGATTATCATATGACTACGTATATTGAAATACAATAATTTTTATTTTTTTGTATATGTATCCTTACTTCAAATTTGCGAAAACAAAGAATTGATATAAAAAATAGTACTGTTTATAGTATTAATCAAAATTCTATTTTTTTACAAGTATCACAATGTAAGTAATATATATTTTTATTTAGCAATTATCCTTTTTAAAAATCTATTTTTATTTTCCGCATATTAGTTTTAAAACTTTTTCGTATCATTAGATTTGGAATAAAATAGAATCGAATATAACAGTGCAGTCAACACTGATGTTCTTTTGCACTCACGTCTTGTTCAATGAGGTGTCGGAAAACCAGGAAGGCTCGCATGAGGAAGTCTTTGAGCGGTTTGCGGTCGTGAGGATGCGGCGCTAAATGGCTCCACAATCGCTGGTAGTGGACCGGCTTTAATAACTCCATCACACCGAGAAGACCTGCCACCATGGATCCCTGTAAGAGTACACAGTTATAAAATGAAGAGAAAGTTTTAAGAGTTTGGACACACAGGGATGAGTTAAACAGCATCATCATTAATAGCAGAATTTAGCTGGTGAAGAGTACTTTCGATTTCTAATGATCCTAATGATGTGGGTTTAGGGATAAACACACACACAATGATTAATTGGAATCACTATGTACTAAAAACAAAATTAACATTTAATATTATTCAAATATGTCTTGTGTATAGTCAGTACAGTTTTTCACAAGTACAGTGGTAGTCAAATTTATTACTTCAATGCTCTGGTTGTAATTGAATTATAGTATTGTATTCCTTCCATATATTTTACTTCAATTAAAATGTTTAAGGAAACAGTTATATGTAGTTACCTTTTATGAAACAGTATTGACGTAAATTCTTTGTGACAGCTAATCTAAACGAATACTATATAGCAAAAGGAATTACTTACAAGTACTGGCGAGTTTCCTCCAATTAAATGGAGTACAGTTTCAACCAACACATCCAGAGTATTTAAACATAGGACGTCTACGTCCGGATCTAATTCATCATCATCGATCGGACTGTCGTTGTCTTGTTTCTTCCACAGCAGAGTGACGAGCTCTCCGATCATTTCTGCGCATTGAGCGAGTTCGTCGCGACGGGCGAGGTGTATACGGAGATGGTGGCAGGCCGTAGTGAGGATTATATTTCTTGCCTCTGAAAGTATATAATAATATCACTATTTACACTTATAAAAGCGCAGTTATTAAATGTGTTTGTTGGCTTAGCAAATTTTAATAAAATATGAAATAAAGGGTAAACAAATAACTTCTTAAATTAACATGAACACTTCATACTTAAAAAAAAATAGTAATCTAAGGGTTTGAGAAAGTAATTGAATAGTATTATGTATTTTATAAATTGCGAGTAACGTAATTAGTGGAAGGATGTGGCTAAGGATTAATTAGTCTTAGGAGACTCAGTATTCAAATTCTGAGTATCAAATTATCTAATACAGATATTGTTTTTTTATGTTTTTTTGGTGTGTATTTGTGTATTTAAAGATAATTTTGCATTAGGAATATATTTATATTAGGGTACATTTATGAAACGAATATATTATACAATCAGAGCAACAATTTGTGGATCATAGTGTGGTCTCACAACATTCAGCGCAATAGGCAGCAGAGAGGTGACTTTCTAAATCACTACGACATTCGTATAGTTTTTTTATACTAAAAACTAGCTAAAGCCTGCGCTAGTAGCCTAAGTTAGTCCTTATTTCATCAGCATCCTATCAAAATAGGTAGGCCATTTTAGCCAATCCAGAGATTAGCCGGAACAAACAGACAGACAGAACGACACACAAAAACAAAAAAAAACAAAAATTTGGTATATGTACCGGTTGCATTTAGTAAAAAGCGGTTATTTGAATATATATTATATTACAAACAGACACTTCAATTTAATTTATTTGTATAGATAAGAGCAAGGTTCTGAATTGAAAACAAAGTATCGATGTCATGTATTGGTAAGCTGTTGTGTAAGTCACCTGGGTCTTCCCCGAGCGGTCCCTTGAGGATGTCCCGGGCGGCCTTGAGCCTTGCCCGCGCGAGGGGCGGGTGGTGGTGGTGGTGCGGCGCGTCCAGCACGTGCGCGGCCGCCCGCGCCGCCTCGGCCGCGCCCAGCGCCGCGCACACCTCGCGCGTCACCTCCGCCCACGACGACATCAGCGCCACCTGACGCACACACGCACACACGCACACACACATACATCATGTATATTACAGAGTCTCTACTCTGCCCGATGGAAAGCACAACCAAATCCAACAGTGATGGTCACCATATTCATTATTACGAATGCAGACAATCCAACAATGCAGCATGGTGACCAACACTATGGCGGAGAATTGAAATGGTTCTGCATCATTAAACCGACGAACGTGGCACGACAGGGCCAATGCAGACTTTTTCTAAATAAATCTTTGACAGATATTTTTTACTCATGGGATTTTTCAGCTAGAAGACGCCGGGATTGTACTTACAGAAAAAGACTTCTTTTTTTAATTCCATAGACTTTGATTGAATAAAAACTATGGGAACACAGTGTACAGTTCGGGTGAGCCTTTTGAGGAAAGAACCCTAATTTTGAGTCGACCTGCATACAAACGGAACTCAAATCGCCTTCGTCAGTCGTCGGATCTTTAAGTGTTTACTACGTTAAAAAGAATTCATTGTGTACTTTTTACTATTTAAATTACACATAATTTGCATCCAAATCTAAATGTATTTTTGGACAATTACTAGCTTAGTATTTCTTAAAATAATGTCTTTCTTTTTAATTAATCCTAACACGAATAGAATTCGCCACAAAAACCAATTGTTATTGATCAATCTTAAACAATTTTTTATTACAGTAAAAAATACTGACATTAAGACAAGGTTTGGTAAAAATAATTTAAAAAATATTATTGTACCTGCGCCGGCGCCAAGTGTTCTTTATAAGGATGTTGAGCAAATGCTTTCAAAGCATGTAACGCAGCCCTAACATCCCTTCTAAAGCTGTCTTCATACTGCCCGCCCGTTGCTCTTGCGAACAGACTCCTTGATCGAACAGCAAGTCGAAATACCGCGCCCAGGGAACGAAGACATTTGCGGATTGCCTCCTGACCTTCAGCACTCGCAGCCCATTCGGCGCAGTGTTGCACAGAAGATAACAAACCCCTGATAGAATATCAAGCTGATTAATACTTCCTCTCTTACTTTTAGAAGGAACGAATTGTTAAGTTGCTACAGGTAAAATACAAAACAAAAACTAGGAATATAATCTGCGTTGCGAGGAACATCGGTTAAACGGACACAAAGTCTTTGTATACCTTTTTATTATGACCTGCCAAAATGACTCTACTTTGCCAGATGGAAAGCATAAGCAGAATCCAAGAGTGGTGGCCACCATACTCATTGCGAATGCAGACAATGCAACAATGCAGCATGGTGACCCACACCATGGCGGGTCAGTGAAGCTTCTGCATCATTGGGCCTTCGGTCTAGCACTCACAAACGAAGCAACGAACGCTGTCATTTTACGTTGATTGTCTATGTTCGTGCTGAAATCAGCGTGGCTCTACTACCTGTCGTCTGTGTCTAAACAGCAATTTGTCACACAAAATGTTGTTCCATGTTAGGTTCGAACCTTCAACACTTGCCGCAGAAGGAAGCGGTGCAGTCAAAACTTCTCATGTTATAAAGTTCTATGTTATTGTAGTGACATATAATATGCACCAGTAGCTATGCTATTTTTCTTATGCCTTATATTATATAAAGACAAAGTAACAACAAAAAAATTCGTAGAAAAATTACACACACTCAGAATGAACATCATGTTCACCACAGAATTATACATGTCCTGATTGGAAATCGAACCAAGGTAGTTGACTCAGCAACTTGACTCACAACCCACTAGATTACAGACCATCAAATTTCAAATTAAGTAACTAGGTCTTATGATATATATAAAAGTCTGAAAAAAAAATCTTCAATCGTTATTTCAATGACAGGAACAAGTATTTAATAAAATACAAACAATATATTGTATATCGAAAATCACTTACTTGTAAACCAGTGCTGCTGAAAAATGTTCTTCAATATAAACATCGAGTACTGGACGGAAATGTTGGAAGCGAGGCTCATCGAGTAAGCTGCATATCGATATGAGCACTAGAAACACCGTGCCGGAGTGTGGAGTGCTGGAAAAATTATTACTTGCATCATCTTAGTATACAAATAAATGGGATTGCTGTTCCTTGTTTTCTTTAAACAAGAGCGATTACAAAAACTTTGCTTTATTGATCACAAGCGACCCGACCCCACTTCGTACGAAAGTATTTGAAATTCTTGGATTTCCTCCACTCTAATATACATGAAGACATTTAAACTTTCCTCTTGAATCATTCTTTTATTGACTCGTTGGTCTCACGGTTGGCGTGTGCGACTGCTGATCGTGAAGTCTCGGGTTCGATTTCTGGGTTGGACCAAATGTTTGTATGGTCTACAAATATTTTTTCGGAGTTTGGGAGTTTTCTGTGTATAATATGTATTTATTTACAAAAAAAAGTATATTTGTATTTGTATCAGTTGTCTAGTACCCATAACGCAAGCTCTGCTTAGCTTGGGACTAGATGGCATTGTATGATAGATGTGCGAAATATTTATTTATTATTTATTCTATTGCTGAAAACTGTATTAAAATTCGTTTGGTAGTTTAAAATATCTAAGCGAACAGACAGCTGAATAAATACATACCTATTCCCATCTTCTGTGGAGAACAAAGCAAATAACGCATCCAGTACGTCTCTTAGGAACTTAATAAGCTCTTCACAGCTGAGCCCGTCACCTAATCTCAACACTCGCAGTAACGTTTCTTGAACTTTCTGTGGGTGCGCGCGCCATTGTAGTAAAGCTAGTAGATCCTCTGTGAAATACATTTATAGAACTGTTAGTAAACAATACAAATTTTCAAAAATCAAAGAAACAATTTTGATTTTATATCATTTGGATAATAATGAAAACATGTGTTACTGGCGTTATAATTAAATAATAGTAACCCAGATGTAACGCTACCGCAAGCACCAAAAATATTCTCGTTACTTTATTTTTGTTAAATTAGCTAATCTTCGTAAGTATTAAATTATGGAAAAAAATATTAATATATTATTACTGTAAGTTATATTTAGACTAGCTTTCGCCCGCGGCTTCGCTGCATTTAATAAAAAAGTATTCTATATTACTTCTAATACCTCCAAGAATGTGTACAAAGTTTCATGATGATCGGTTAAGTAGTTTTCGCGTGAAAGTGTAACAAACACACTTACATCACATTTAATTATAGATAGATATGTATGTATGTCATGACAACTGACGAGACCTCTGAGGGCACTGCGTACTGCGTACTGAAACACCTCCAATATTAAGCCACATTCTGTAGTTTGGGCATTGTAGACGCCTAACAGTGTATGTAGCACGGAGCAAATACAAAGAGGAGATGCCCTAATGAGATTTTTGTATGAAGCAATGCGTGACAATTTGCGGGGGTGAGGGGGTGTTAGTTTACACTTTTCCATCTACCAGACAATAGCAAAACTACTTGCATCGTTGAACGAGTATATTGCTATGTAGTTTAGCTAGCTGACACTAGTGTGGACGTACTCAGAATTTCAAGGAGTAGTTTTTTCAAGGTCAATTTTGTAAGCATCTTGAACAAAAAACATCATTAATACCGTAAATAATTTTGCAAAAGTGAACTTTTTTTTCTAATAAATAACCCGAAATAAAATATTGTTCAATATGTTAGGTTTACACGTGGATTATGTAAAACAAAAATTAATATATGTAGTGCAAATCATTTTATTTAACAAATAAATAAATTTATATTTTACTAGCTGCCCCGGCAAACGTCGTTTTGCCATAAAAAATTTTTAAGGATGGGTGACTCTTACCATTTAGGGGGATGAAAAATAGATGTTGGCCGATTCTCAGACCTACTCAATATGCTCACTGAGAATCGGTCAAGCCGTTTCGGAGGAGTATGGCAACGAAAACTGTGACACGAGAATTTTATATTTTAGATTTCACTTCGGAATTGGAATGCTTAAATAACGCCAATCTTAGAAAATCAACTAATCTAAATCTGAATTGAATGGTCATACCAATGTTGTCTCTAATATCCACATCTAATCACTTTTAATCTTGCCTCATTTGGGTTTAGATAATAAGTTACTTTTTCGTTTTTTTATGATTTTTCCTCGAAATGAATCACTATCGTTTCGAATCACAACGGGAAGAACAAATATTGGTGTATTTTGTAGGAGTCCAGTTTTGCCTATTATTTTTTTGATCCATTGCTCTTCAATACTATCTTTAGATGAAAATTTAGAACATTACCTGTATACTGGTACATTGTATTATTTTAATGAATTTAAAAAAACCCCGTCTAATCATCAGCATAAGTAAAATTTCTTTTTTTTCAATATTTGAACTTTCAATGCAAGATTAATATAGTCGTAACTTGATAAAATATTTGGATTCTAAATACGACCCAGTCTTTTTATTTTAGAATAGATGTCGATAGATGTCAGTCTGTTCACAATATAATTAAGAAAAATACAAAAAAGAATACCATGATGTATAAAAAATCATTAGGTAAGAATGTAGAACTCATTTCCGTATCTTCTTATGGTATGTTTTATTAATATTCAGGTCAACGTACCATTGTATTTTTATTTCCAGTAACACAAAGTTTTGCCATCTAGTGGCGAGTAAATATAATAACATTTCAATAAAACACTAAGAGATTTTTCTAGAACTTTAAAAAAAAATAGCTATAAAATTACTTATAAAACAAATATGATGCCACTCATGGTACCAGGACGTCTATCTGAGTTATTTGTACAAGATAAAACACAACAATTCATCTTTTTACTTGATTGTACCGAGAACATTCAAGTATTACGATTTTTCGATGCAGTTCTAGAACATTGACGTTAATAGTATAATTTGCAAGTTGCGTCAACTGCGATGACGTCGGGGTCGGTATTTTGTCACGGGGGTGATGCGCTTATGCCATCTCCTCTTTGTATTTGCTTCGTGGTATGTAGTGTTAAATACGTTCTTCTTGCTGTTATTTTTAATCTATATATTTTTCCGTGGTTGAGCTACGCTTTGGCGTGAATATGAAAGAATAAGAAACCCGGTGTGAAATAGCGCTTGCGCTGTGTTTTACCGAGTGAGTGAGGATACCGGAGGCCCAACCCCTCCCCACATCCCTGTCCCGACCACCCAAAGGCCGGCAACGCACTTGTGACACCTCTGGTGTTTCGAGTGTCAATAGGCGGCGGTAATCGCTTACCATCACATGATACGTCTTATTTCACTGGTTTTTAAATTGTTTATTTTGTATTGTGTTTGTTTGTTGTTTAGTCTTGTTAAATGTCTTATTTTTCTCTTTTTTTATACTTAACAATAGTAATTGATCATCAACAGCCCTTGATAAAATACTATATATCACTATATCACGCAAGCCAATTTCTCTTTTAGCAGTGACGGTTTTCTATAACCAATATTAATAATAAATATAAAATATATACATACCATTTTGAGTTAATTTAGTAGAACACAACAGAGTACTAATAGTACAATTTTCTTTGGAACTTCTTTGGAAAGTTGGCACGATGCCGTTGGACGAAGGAATGCGAACATCATTGACACAGGAAGGAAGAGACAAGTAACTCGCTGAAGTTAGTCTGTAAACATTATTACAACCATTAATAGTACTGATCATATCATATATCAGTTAACCACTAATTTTTGATAGTGTTTTCTCATCATCTTCCTAACCTTTATTATTCCCAAGATTATTTGAGATCGGCTTAATTCAACCAATTTACCTGAATATCTTCCTGGAAGCCTGAAGGCGTACTGATTTCGAAGGTTGAACTAGTTGTCAGTATATTTGCGGGCAGTATACTGACTTCTCAATAACGATTGTTATAGATTTTGATGGCAACCGAGACCGACGGTTTATCGTGCTCTCCACGTGCGTAAAACAGCGACCATTGAAGTTATCATACTATGCACCCTGCGTTCTGTTAATACAGGGAGTAAGTGACCTCCATTTCTTTTTTACCCGACTACGGCAAAGCCGAAGGAGGGTTATGATTTTGACAGGCTATGTATGTATGTATGTTCATTTGTTCCCTCCTAGCTCCTTAACTACTCATTAGATTTGGACAAACGAGGTGTCTCTAGAAGCGTCATGATTGTCTTCTGGTTATAGGCTATATGACGTGTCAATGAATCTAATGTGGCGCCCTCTAGCCGACATAAAGTACTGTGTAAAAAAATAAATTTGAGATAAATATGCCGTGTTTGGTATCATTGGAAAGGGCGTTATTTGTACTTTTCAAAAATACATATATTATTAGCATTTGTTCGTGACTTTGTCCGTATTTATTCGATAAGTGTGATATTTCTATGGTATGCTTATTTGTTCCCTCATTCTTTCTTAACTAGTCAGAATAAAATAAATATGGTATCGTTAAAAGTGTCTTGATTGTCCGCTGCTTAGAGGTTATATGACGTGTCACTAAATCGAATGTGGCGCCTTCTAGCCGATATAAAGTACTGTATTAAAAAATAAATTTGAGATAAATATGCCGTGTTTAGTATCATTGGAAAGGGCGTTACTTGTACATTTCAAAAATATGTATTTTATTAGCATTTGTTCGTGACTTTGTCCGTATTTATTCGATAAGTGTGATATTTCTATGGTACCTATTTAAAATAATCTTTGCACAACAATAAGTATTATAGAGGCACCAAAACATTTTAAATAAAAAAAGTAAAAAAAAGTAAAAACTAAAACCCAACTACGACAAAAAACGACGCTGAAAAAGTATGAAACAAGTTTCAAAAACCGTAGTCACGCGTTGTTAAAGTGATATGTACCATATGGTACATTACACTACAAGGACTATGGCTTTTGAAACTTATTAATGTACCTTAGTCCATATCACTTTAACAACGCATGACTACGGCTTTTGAAACTTGTTTCATACTTTTTCAGCGTCGTTTTTTGTCGTAGTTGGGTTTTAGTTTTTACTTTTTTTTATTTAAAATGTTTTGGTGCCTCTATAATACTAATTTCTTTGCAAAGTATATTTTAAATAGATACCACAGAAATGTCACAATTATCGAATAAATACGGACAAAGTCACGAGAAAATGCTAATAATATATATATTTTTGAAATCTACAAGTAACGCCCTTTCGTATGATACCAAACACGGCATATTATTTCTCTCATATTTATTTTTAATACACTACCTTACGTCGGCTAGAGGGCGCCACATTAAATTCAATGACACGTCATATAGCCTATTATCAGCGGGCAATCAAGACGGTTCTAACGATACCTCATTTGTCTTATACTGACTAGTTTAGAAAGAATGAGGGAACAAATAAGCATACCATTGAAATATCACACTTTTCGAATAAATACGGACAAAGTCACGAACAAATGCTAATAATATATGTATTTTTGAAAAGTACAAGTAACGCCCTTTCCAATGATACCAAACACGGCATATTTATCTCAAATTTATTTTTTAATACAGTACTTTATGTCGGCTAGAGGGCGCCACATTAGATTCAGTGACACGTCATATAGCCTATAACCAGAAGACGATCATGACGCTTCTAGAGACACCTCATTCGTCCAAATCTAATGAGTAGTTAAGGAGCTAGGAGGGAACAAATGAACATACATACATACATACATACATACATACATACATACATACATACATACATACATAGCCTGTCAAAATCATAACCCTCCTTTGGCTTTGCCGTAGTCGGGTAAAAACTAAAACCCAACTACGACAAAAAACGACGCTTAAAAAGTATGAAACAAGTTTCAAAAGCCGTAGTCACGCGTTGTTAAAGTGTTATGGACTATTGTACATTGCACTACATCTTTTGAAACTTAGGAATGTTCCATAGTCCATAACACTTTAACGACGCGTGACTACGGCTTTTGAAACTTGTTTCATACTTTTTAAGCGTCGTTTTTTGTCGTAGTTGGGTTTTAGTTTTTACTTTTTTTATCACAAATTGTTCAGTCGTTTCAGCGTAAACAAGTAACTAACATTCAAACCACCCACGCTGACAAACTTTCGCTTTCATTAGTGTAACGAGATTCACACCAAGTGGTAGATCTCGATTTCGGTTAAAAATACAATTTGAGCCACAATACAGCTGTGGATGTTTAAAAGCTAAAATATAATGAATACTGACTTGGTAGGATCGTCACATTTGTAGACATATAGTTCGTGAGCACCGTCTCGTAACGTAGCGCCACTCGCCTCCATTAGTCGTGCAAATGCGAAACCAAACAGCTTTCGCTCAGTTTTGTCTCTTGCTAAAATACAAATTAATTACTTTTACTTTTCAATTTCAATAAATACTGTATACAACCTATCACATATGCTGAAAATTAATCTTTTTTTTTAATTTGGATGTTGAGGAAGACCCTATCCCAGTTGAAGTAATTTTACTCTATAACTTCACTTTTTTGTAATCGACAGTAGCAAGAAAACGAGTAGAAGGATCACGTTCTTTAGTTGCCCTTTGTGTTCTGCAAATTAGGGCGAGAAAATGGCTTTAAAACAGTTTCCTGTGGTTGCTGTCGCCCTTAATCTAATCTTAAATAACATTACTCTTATAAAACATGCATTGGATTAATGGTTATATTGGACGGCCCCCCTAGCCAAGTTGCAAAAGTTCTTCTTTCTGCAAACGTTAACGCCTACATTCTCGTGTGTCATTGGCTAATCATAGACAAAGTATTAACCAATGACACACGAGAATTTAGGCGTTAACTATTGCTGAACGAAGAACGCTTGCAACTTGGCTAGGAGGGCATGATAGTCGGCGTACTGAAGAGGAGGCCTTCTTTTAGCAGTGGACGGTGATAAGTAACGTTTGTGGACTTACATGAGCAATGTCTAAACTCAAGTCGGACGTGTGCGTTAGTGAATGTTTCCAGCGGCACAGTGAGGCGCAGGTGTTCGTTCCAAGCGGGACTGTTGTTGTGGTACAGCACTAGCGACTCGTATGCCGTAGATCCTGAACCACTGGCTCCCCACACACATTCCTATAGAACAGATTATGTATATATATTCCTTTATAAACTTACACTTTTTATAATACTACTAGCTAAACCTCGCAGTATTTCTAAAAAACGTAGCCTAAGTTACTCCTTAGATCATCAGCTATCTGTTAGTGAAAATGCCATCAAAATCGGTCAAGCCGTTCCAGAGATTATCCAGAACAAACAGACAGACAGATAAAAATTGTAAAAATGTTATTTTGCTACTAGCTGAAACCCGCGGTTATTGTTGTACCGCGAGTAACGCCGCGGGACAAAGTTAGTCTAAAAAAAGTAGCCTAAGTTACTCCCTGGATCATCAGCCACCTGCCAGTAAAAGTCCCGTCAAAATCGGTCCAGCCGTTCGTGAGATTACCCGAAACAAACAGACAGACAGACAAAAATTTTTTTAACTACATTCTTGGTATATGTACCGTGTATACATACATATGCATTGAGTAAAAAGCGGTTATTTTAATATTACAAACAGACACTCCAATTTTATTTATTGGTATAGACAACAGTAATGGATACACAAGTAGTGATAAAATAAGAGAAAATTATTAAAAATGTGTTTTTTTGAAAGTATGTGTATTAATAGAGCAGTACTCTCTATATCGGTGGTACCGACTTATCTATATTGGACATATATTATATACAAAACAGTTGCAGAAGCCAGTTGATGTAGCGTTTCTAGAGGTCATCTGCAATCATATGTCTCGTTTGTCCCAAACGAGTACGCAACGCGTTTCTTACCCAGTTTTATATTTTTATTTATACCCTTATTTCCCAACAAGTATCTGCCTAGCTATCTGGTGTCATGCAGATAGCTAGGCTACCTCATGTTTTTTATGTATGTTTGGCTGTTAAAAATAAATAACAAGATGTTTGTTAATTTCTATCAATTTTAAATTTTGACAGTCACAAATAATTTTCAGCATATTTAAATATCTGAATACTTTGTTAGTCTTTGTACGTGGAGCTTAACTGAAGGTTTAAATGTATAAATCTTACATTTATAACCTGTCCCGTACTATCATGTACAGTGACGGTAGCTAATACATTCTTCGCCGTACTCTTGCCGCCTCTCTCGAACTCAGCTTTCTCTAACGTTAGATAAAGGTCGTTGCGAACGTCCCCTGGCATAATAACATCGGGGAATCCCCTCTTCGCCGTGACTGTAGCACCAGACGCCACTGCTTCAGTTATGCTCCCTGCGTTTGCTAGAAGGCGAAGGGCGACTACTATACCTGAAATACAAATCGTATAGTGATTAGACTATAGTCGAAACATCGTTTAAACCACCTGTCTGATCAGTATATTAAAGCGCTGTCCCTTAATCACGACACAGTCATTACAATGATAACAAGCTCTACCTTACCTGATGGAAAGCATAAGCAAAATCCAAGAATGCAAAAAATACAACAATGCAGCATGGTGTCCCACACTATGGCGGCCTAGTGATGCTTCTACATCAATGGGTCTCATATATGTAGCATTGCAATGATGACAACCTTATGAATGTGATAAATAAGATTTAGGAATATACTATGTCGAGGTCTAGGTGAAAATAATGCAATATCCAATGAATATCAATATGAGAGAATACTTTTTATAGATCACAAATTGTTGTTCTTGGTCTATTTGGGTATTCTAGGTGTTTTTGTGTCCCTTTCATTTATGCCTTTAAAGTTACCCGTGACACAGAAAATATCATTAAATAGGTTTTTAAAACATTAAGACGGATTTAAATGCAGTTGTAACAAAATTGATAGAATTATTCAAGAGGAAGATTTATATGTGTGTTCCCTGCGGTGGTATCCGCAGTTATTGTACATTTACAATACACGTTACACCTACTAGTTCTAGACTACAAAAAAGGAGGAGGTTCTTAATTCGACCGTATATTTTTTTTTTATTTGTGAACGCGGATAACTTCGTCGTTTATGAACCGATTTGATGATTCTTTTTTTAAAGGAAAGGAGATATTCCAACGGTAGTACCATGATAAGGACACTAAGATCTGATGATGGCATCCAAGAAAAAATATTTTTGTTAAAATTTTACGTGTTATATAATTATTTTTTTATTAAATCTGCTTTTTCATTACATCCCCACCTATAAGTATATGTAAGTACATACAAACCGATCTATTCATCAACTATTAAAATACCTGTAGTACCTGCATAACGTAAATTGATGTAAATGAGGTTAATGACACGTGATTAATTGCATGGTTCGAGAATAAGAGGAGGGTGGTCTTACACCGTGACATTCATAACTCGTTATTGACCCTCGCGACCTTGACCTTGAACATGTAGTTGAGTTAGGAAGTGATGTATCTTTATCAAATGTGGCAAACAAGTATGATTACTTTTAATTCAGTTCTACGTTAATTAAGTAATACACGAGTTTTCATAGATTATTATAATCTGAAAACTAGAGCTTTTGAAGAAAGTTAAGTAAGTAAACTATTTAGCAGAAAATGCACTATTTTAAATAGTGTAGTATCCCGAATTAGCAACAAAGTTCAGTAATTCAAAGTGTATAATTCTTAACTTATACTTACAACGGATTTTGATGCGGGTTTCGTAATTGTGTGAAAAACCTTTATACATAATTATTTTCCTAGCCTTTACTAATCTTAAGATTAATTGAAGTCGGCTACTAATTCAACTGGTTTTATCTGAATATCAGTTTTTCCACGGAGCAACTGGTTTCGGACCTCCGCAACCCTAAGGGCGAACTGAATTCGGACTGAAAATTTTACTATCTATTAAAATGTTAACTTGCTTTGTGAACGAAAACTCTCAAAGTTCCTAATCGACTGAGATCCAATTTTTACACAATATATAACCGGCTTCAAAGATTATTTTTGTTCGACGTTTCTCATTAATGCAATCACAGTGTGACACAGCAAAGCGTGGCAGGATAGAGCTAGAAGAAGCTAGGAAAGCAGTTGGATGTGGGCAACAGAGGACCGGTTGTTGGAAACCCTTGGGGGAGGCCTATGCTATGTGTAGCAGTGATAATGATGTAAACAAATAATCATATACTTCTAAGCTTAAAACGTCTGCTAAATCACGCAGATCGAAGAGAAAAAATAAACCTTACCATAATTAGGTTGTCCAGGTAATATGTTGCACTTATTCGTCTGCTTTCTTATTAGCATGTCATGTAACTGATGAAAGTCTTTTTCTTCGCATTGGTACACCTTTAAACAATAACGAAAATCAAATTTCAGTGTTGCTCAAAAATGACAAGAGTGTATAAAAAATATTGAATTATTTGTCACTTTCTTTCACCATATCAACAGGTTTTATGACAATGCAGTCATAGGTTTGACAATACATGAAAAATTGATAAACAAAAATAAGTAATTTAAAAGTAACAAATAACATGACATAATAATATTCTCTATCGGAGTTCATAATTTTGGGAGCTTTTGCTATTTATTTAGTAAGTTTTTTAATTTTTTAATTTTACTCTTACCTACCCTAAGAAAGGAATGTTGAATGAAAATTTTACTCATAAGAGGATAAAACAAGGATGAACGATTAAATTCAAGTATGTCATTTTCAAAGTTAGAAACATGAAACGGCCACAAGCGAAGCCACGACAATAGTTAGTGGCCGGGTTTTATCAATCACTGGGCTTGTTATTTAATGAAATGATTTATCAAATAGAAACTATGTCACGGTAATGAGAAGAATAACAGGAGACGAGACCGTCGCGTGTCCAAATTAAGGCCTTAACCTATGATGACACCATATAGATCAATTGAGATATGACATTTTTACGTTTTATATTGAAGCTCTGACAACACTTCTCGGGGCTAGTTGAATCTGCCATTTTTGATAGACCTGCTTACTAATCTCCTTTGCAAATAAACTACCAAATAAAATAACATAAAAATTTAATTAGTAAAGATCACACATTGCTTTAATCTATGTAAGAGGAGAGTGTGGTACTACTGATATACTTCTTCTTATTGCTAGAATGATTTTTTATTTAACTTTTCATACAAGGAGGATTTAATTGAAAAAAAACCACATTAAAACGGTCACATTGTTAAAGAAATCTTACGAGTTTTTTTTTCAATCAATGGACCTGAACAGACTAAGAAACACTAGAAATATTAATGGGTTCAATCCACCTCCACTAATTGCTCTGAAACTGGGTGTTACTTGTGTTTCATAAATATTTGTGAGTAGATTAGAGAGAGAGAGAGAGAGAGAAATAGATTCCCTGTTAGCCCAGGACATATTCCTAGTGTGGGAGTTGTTTTTCTCTATTTCTGTCTATAAACTTACTTTAAACGTGTATTCCTTTTCTGCGGGATGTTGGCCTGGTTGTCTAAGAAACTCCGAGAGAGATAAAACGCCTGCACCTAAAGGTCTTCTCGCCACGGGTCCTTTCCGTTCACCAGTTCCCGTACCGCTGCTTCCCGCGCCTGCCCAACGTCCAACTCGTATTACCCACGCGACTAGCCATAGCTCTCGAGTTAGATCTGTAGTAGAAAGGTCCTGTAAAAGATATAGGTTTTTTTTTATTTTTGAAACAATTCGAAAAATATGATGTGTTTTACATTTTAGGAATATTTTATGTAAAAAAGGTTTGGTTCAATTAAATTACATTGCTAACTAGCTGAACCCCGTGGTTATTGAACAAACACACAGACAGACAGACAAAAAATGTAAAAATTGTGTATGTACCGTGTATACATGCAAATGCATTTAGTAAAAAGCGGTTATTTTAATATTACAACCAGACACTCCAATTTTATTTATTTGTATAGATGTATAGATATTTGCGGCAAATTAAAAATCGCACGAAAGTTCAGTTTAAGTGTTATTTAACCATTTCAAAAATCTAATCATAATTTGCCGAACCAAATAACAAGACAAGTTTTAAAAACTGTAACCAAACTATTTACGAATGTTTGATGAAATTTACCCGGGACAAAAATATAAATCTATTGACACCTCATTCATTAAAATCGATTCAGTAGTTTAAGCATACATAATATACGTATATAGACTGCCAAAAGTCGAGTATAAAAATCATACATTTGTACAAAAAAGGAAGATAATTTACTTATTATCATAAATGTTCTGTTACTGAGGTCTTCAAAGCAGTCCAATTGAAAACGTCTAGAGGAGTACTAAACCTATATAAAGACTTATATCTATATCTTGGTCCTTCCTTTTAGGTATTATATTATCCCATATATCAATACCATAAAATTGCTAAACAGATCATAAAAATTATGTTTGTTTTCACACGTACATTACTATTTTCCGGTTTACATTGCCCCGAGGACTCATTCATTATAACAGACGTGTATACCTTACCTAATAATTCCATTTAACACTACAACAATTGCAACAATACCTTATCAAGTTTTGCACAATTAGCAATAAACGATATTAAATTATAATTTACCTGGTAGTATTGTTTTAATGAATCGATTCATATTTGATATTATTCCTAATGAATTGATGATGTATAAAAGGATAAACAATGATTTATTGTGACACATTACTAGTATAACCTATAAAGTGTCCAACGCCATCTCACGGCCGCGGTGACACTCTAGCAAGTGAGCGGCGCGGCGCGTCGCGACATTTCAGCTGCTAAACTACTTTTCAATAAATGAGTGATAAAATAGTCGATGCCCGTAGAATATGAGCTAGTTTCAAAATTGTATATTAGAATTCCTTACCGCGAATATTGACAGATGAATAATGATGTGTAAGGAAAAGATGCACATATCATGTGCATCTTTTCCTTACACAAAGTGCTCCGAGGCATTGTTCTGACTGATTCGTGCCACCTCTTTCCGCCACCGTCCTACGAGACAGAAATGCCATCTCCATCATCTAGATGGCTGACAGTCCACAACTGTGCGCTTCTCCAGGACCTTTCTGCCTCGCACAACAAAACTGTGGAATAGACTGTCGCGTATTCCTTCTTAAAAGGCCGGCAACGCACTTGTGACACCTCTGGTGTTGCGGATTTCCATGGGCGGCGTTAATCGCTTACCATCAGGCGATACGTCTGCTCGTTTACCCCCTATTTATTTATTCATTTTATGAAAAGAGGTTTAGTCTATACTATACAACGCTAGCCAGACGGTTTGGTGTAGTGTTGTCCATCGCTTTCGAGGGATGTTGCTATGCGTAGTATGCTCCCTTAAACGACTCTTACGTCACCCACGGGATGAATAAGGGTGGTGATACTCTGTGTCGACTAAAAGTACACACATAGTAGTCCAGACAAACCTGTCAAGGTTTTGTGATGTTCTATAGATTACACCTAAATTGTATATATTGTATCAATAAATAAATAAAAACAAAAATAAAAAAAAATAAAAAATAAAAATCAAAAAATACGTAATGGTGCGAATTAATTAACTAATTAGACTGCCTCGTTGGTCTAGCGGTTGACGTGTGCGACTGCTGATCGTGAGGTCTCGGGTTCGATTCCCGGGTCGGACCAAATGTTTGTATGATCTACAAATATTTGTTTCGGAGTTTGGGTGTTTTCTATGCATAATATGAAAGTATTTACAAAAAAAAATTATATGTGTATTTGTATCAGTTGTCTAGTATCCATAACACAAGCTCTGCTTAGCTTGGGACTAGATGGCGTTGTGTGATAGATGTCCGATATATTTATTTATTTATAATTTTAAGTAAAAAAATCCGTTCGCTACATCTACTTTGACAAAGGCGTTTAAAGGCTTTTTTTGCTAATTCAACAGAGGTTAAGAAGTGTATTGATATGATTCTGTCCAGTTCTAAAGATATTTGTACATTTGTTTAGTCTCAGTAGATTGTCTAGATAGCAACCTCAACCTAATTGACGTGTGCATAAAGCAGCATGTTAAATCAAATAAAGTTTGCATGTTAAAAAAAACAATAACAATGCTAATTCTCGATTAGTTCTGCCAAGGCTAATATTGCAATCATCACCATATTTATTATAGTATTAGTGCGTTTAATTGTCAATGATAACATCGACTAAACACTCGTTGTTGTTCTGGCTAACATAATAGACCACTAAAATCGGTTAATTACAAGTGTTAAATCCAAGAAATCAAATTTTGATTAGAAAGTAATCCACTGCTGGATTCATTTGAATTTTTGTCCACACTGATCGCTTAGGGGATTCCGTTATATTTTTTCCTATTTTGATCGTTTAATTTTTTTTCGATTCTGATTGATGGGGATTTATTTGAATTGGATTGTTTGGATCTACTGATTAAATCTCCTAGATGATTTATTTCAAGTTCTCGCTTATATATCTTGTAAATTTCTTAATAGGTTTACAAATAAATTTTAATTATTACTTACCGCAAACAAGGTACTATTAGCATGTAATCGATCTACATAATTCGAGAATCCATCTCTTGCTATTCGTATCCTGAATCTTTCAGAGAGTGGTTGAGCCCTTCTTGCATCGTGAAGCCACAGTAATAACTCCGCTTCGTCGCCACCAGCCGTGTGTCCGAAGTCTCTCATGCTGCACATAAGGTGATGAGACTGGGCGACAGTAGACGTAAGAGAGGTACTATTAGTTAAGGTGCCAGAGTTGAAGCTGCTCCCCGAACCACCTGCGCGTCGTAGTGTCCCTCGCCACTGTGGATAAGTTACATTTATTTTTATTTATTAGATCAACAACAACGGGTTAACACTGTTGGGATTTGTCATCGTCATCTCCCATGATTTGAAATGGGATGTTTACCAGTTTATACTATGAAGCCCTAGGTTCGCCACAACAAGCAGCCTTCAAATATAGTCTCTGTGACAGTTGTCACTAGTGCCATTTTAGAACTCAAAAGATTAATTTTAGGTGTGAATTATATTTGATGTAATGAAGTACATTGCTTTACTTGCATTGTGATAAAACTGACACGTAAACATGAAGCTTGTTCAAAGTTACTTGCTCGGTTACGTAGCTGTCAGTCACAGAGATCAAGCTATATTTTAAAGACCGCAAGTCTCAGTGGGAGAGCCAAGCTTTGACATGAATGGGACGGCTCGACCGGAGTGATACCACGGCCTCACAGAAAACCGGTGTGAAACAGTGCTTGCGCTGTGTTTCACCGAGTGAGTGAGGATACCGGATGCCTATATCTTAACCCCTCCTCTCATCCTCCTCCCCATCCCCCAAAGGCCGGCAAGGCACTTGGGACGCCTCTGGTGTGGCTGGTTAAGGGTGTCCAGGGGCGGCTGTAATCGCTTACCATCAGGCGATACGTGTGCTCGTTTGCCCTATATTCCATAAAAATAACCTAGGATAACAAAGTAAAGCCATTTTTTAAAACATGTGTGAGTGACTGATGGGTTGCCACTTTTTAAAAAATGTCCCTAAAAATTGCATTAAGATTGTTGCCTGTAAGATACATCACTTTCTACTTCATTATTTGACTATGAATATAGATAGCTAATAAAAAAGTATATTAAAAGGGTTAACAAAAAAACCTAACACTCTTTTTTGATTTAACTACTATCAATTGGCATCGAACGCAGGCCTCCCCCAAAGAGCGTCTACCATCCCGGTCTTTAGCTGTCCGCATTTACTGTAACACGCCTATTATGCACAATCTTTGTCTTTCTAATGATCAACGCATAGAAGATCAACATAAAATAACAGCATTAATGCTGTCGTATTTCGTTGGTGAGTGCGAGACCGGAGGCCCAATGATGCAGAAGCATCACTAGGCCGCCATAGTGTGGTTCACCATGCTGCATTGTTGCATTCGCAATGAGTATGGTGATCAACACTCTTGGATTCAGCGTATGCTTACCATCAGGCAGATTAGAGTCATTTTGGCAGGGTCATATATAAATAAAAACATAAATAATAATAAATTCTTTATCTCAATTTTTTTTTTTCAAAGAATATGTTTGTAATTTCAAGATTTATTGCGCCTAGTTACATGTATTAAGAGTCACAGATCTGTTTCATCCAGCAGCTCTATTGGGTATACTATAGGCTGGCTTTACTGTCAGGTAGACAGCTGCTGATGCATCAAAGTTTTCAATAGCCTACTTTGAGCATTATTGGTTTATGATATTCCTCGTATTTCCAGTTCTATTTGTGCTTGAACTTTTACAAAATTGTCTAATCAGTTCGTTAATTTAAGTTTTAGTATTAGGTACATATTAAGCAGCCATAAGCAGCATCAATTTTGATGCATCTCAAACAACGTATCTGTTTTTGAAGGCAATGTTTATATTTTTCGAGATGAATAAATGCTGAAGTTTAAATGGCATACATCTGGCATGGGTTTTAGTTTCTATATATTATATATTTTTAATTATTTTATTTTAATAACAAGTCAATTTATAAATTCATTAATAGAATACTAGAAAATACAATTGAAATACATCCATATGGTTATAATATAACTAATAGTCGTATTTCAGTGCAATGACGTAATACAGATATAATTTATTCACATATATTCAGGGCAGAGTATTTAATTTGTATATTTTCCCCATTATAAAAACCCTGCGAATTGAATTATTGACGTACAATGATTTTAGAGAAGGGAGAGACGTCTTAAATATCCAGACATGCGAGATTAAAGAAATGCAATGTACTACATACCTACACACTTTCAAGTTATGAAACCCGACCAGTTCAATTACTCAGCAAAGTGCTGGCCATATTAGGACAGTTTACATTTATGGTGTGGTTAGCCAGCGCAGATTTTCTGAGTCGGTATAAAAAGATGCCAGCCCGTATTACTAATACACCAACTGCATCTCAAGAGAAAAGAATGAAGGTGCGGACGGATTTGCTGTTTGACTCGTATTTAATAAAGGAAATATATTAACGATCTTTATGAATTTTTTATGGCTATGAAAGTGTAACAATGAAATTTTTACCCTTCTATTTCGTGTTCATCTTTATCATGTCGGATAGAAAAAACTACCTACTAGTAATACAGCAAATAAAATGTATATAAATTAAATTAAAAATCTTTTTAAAAACAAGCTTTTACTGGAATGGTTCGAGACTTATGGAACGAGTTCAAACTCGATGATGTTGACGTTTCTTTGATTTAATTTTCCCTTTTGTATAACTATTAAGACATATTTAAAATTAACAAGAAACAGTTAAAAAAGGTTATGTAAAACTTGGCAGTACATGCATATATGTACTGCCAAAACTTTCTTTTGTCATCACCGTAGTCGGGTAAACCAGTTCTTTATCTTGAATGTGTGTTGAGTGTGTGAATCTAACAAACTACTAGTAATCGTACTTATGATTGGTTAGGCTAACAATGTTATTTCGCCAAAACAATACTTTTTCCTTAATTATTCCTTATTTTATATGTGCATGTTGCGGGGCTATTTTGCAGGATTTTTGTGGTTGCATTCATTTTATTTGTCGGAATTGCAAAAGTGACTACGTGCTATTAGTCGCAGAACAAACAACAATATAGTAAACAGGATACTTTATTGACTAAAATATAAGAAATTATGACGCGACATAACCACCACTGTTGTATCATTCCACAAAGCTAAGAAAAGGATAATGTCTAGACAATTAAGGTTTGTGCTTATTGTTTTCATGCAACTAGGTAGGTACTTGTACTTCCCCACAGTTTCATCTGAGTCTTTAGTCACAGCTCTGAATTGGCTTCATATTGTTTTGGTAATGTTTAAAATATCTAATTATATTTATTAATATCTACGTGAACATTATGCGACATGTCTACGTTCAGCATGAAATGTGGTACGGGTAAGGTTTATAATGGAGGAGTGTAAAAATTATGGTGGAATTGAGGCCGCTGGGCAACCACTAGTATACCTATAGTTATTCTGCTATTCGGTGTAGAAACATGCAAAAAAATATATAAACATAATAAATTATAATAAGTTAATTTCCTCACGTTTTAATTCACCATCATGGATGTGGAAAACTTTTTTCAAGTTATTTCACCAAGCAATGATTTAAATTGGTTAAAAATTGATAGCGAAGATAATGCGTAATTAAATTATTTATTGAGTATTTTTTTTTAAATTTGCATTATTTGAAGAGTTTATTCCAATTTGATCTTATGATGATATCCTGAACTGATCACAATATCCCTTCTCAATATCCTGTTATTTCTCACCCTGTACTCAGAAAGTATACCTATACTTTCAAACAAAAACTATTTTAAGTTGGTTACCCATCTGTGAGTAAACGAGTAACATTTACGGACAAAAGATATGATGTCTCTTTTGAAGTCATTTACAAAAAAAGGTGAAAGTACCTTTCGTCAACAAAGAACGTATTAAAATCAGTATTAGTTGTCTATTATTTGTAAAGGAACTGAATAGTTTGTCTTTATGCCATTTAAATGTTTACTACCATAAATCATGATCATGACACTCACCGCGGCTGCCCTTTCAGCGCTTTCGACGTGTACCCTATAAAGCTCCACCAAGCTCATATCTTCGGGATCCACCGCCTCCGCGCCCCGACGTGGTACCAATTCCAGTCCCAGTTTTCTGAAAGAAAATGAATATATTATCAAACACTAATAGACGATAGTTTTGTTATTTATATTTTCTAAGTTAATCATATTATTAGTCGTTAATCAAGAAATACCTTTTATGTAACTTTTTCAACGAACAAAATGTACGTAAGTTTATTATAGAAAAAAAGATCTAGGGACAAGTTTCTTTAAATAAGTAATAACTAAGAGGTTTATGGAATGGATACATACATTGTATACACCTCTTGTGCACAGAGTAGGTACTAACTATATTTGTTAAAGAAAGTTAATTATAATCTTAATATTTTTATATCAAGCACTTGCTGAACCCCGCGTTGTTACCCGCGGTTATTATTGTACCGCGAGTAACGCCGCGGGACAAAGTTAGTCTAAAAAAAGTAGCCTAAGTTACTCCCCGGGTCATCAGCTACCTGCCAGTGAAAGTCCCGTCAAAATCCGTCCAGCCGTTCCAGAGATTACCCGGAACAAACAGACAGACAGACAGACAAAAATTTTTTTAACTGCATTTTCTGTATATGTATCGTGTATACATACATTTGCATTAAGTAAAAAGCGGTAATTTCAATCAAATCAATCAAATTCATCAAATAAAATCAACAGACACTCCAATTTTATTTATTTGTATAGATAGGCGTCGGGAGACAGCACTATGTTCAGGAGTGAGAGGGTACAAGGAGGTGCACTTGAACCCCCCCCAATACCCCTCTCGGCAGAGTTAGTTCTCATGAAAACAACGATTTCATACGTACAGACCTAATACCGTTCTATATTGTATATCAATTGGTTAACAGTACGTGTAGATATAAATGATCCTGGCTGCGCCCATTGTAACAGGATCCGATAAACTTTAGTTAAGGGTTTACGAAAGACCTATGATTTATGAACATAGATAAGAAAAGGGAACCTGATGCGAAATCTTATGTCTACTAGATATGGGCTGACAACGGTTTCTTAACAAAGTATAAAAAGATAAATAATGCGAGTGAACATCATAAAGACTACCAGTGTCCTGTGCAATCACTGGACGGACATAATCCGTCCTCTCAGAATCACTGCAGTCCAATCGTCCATTGGCCAGCCTGACGTCGACCATCCTTAGGAATGTAATAGTTGTGTGACGGAACAAAGGAATAAGATAAATTGAGATACGTAAAATAACAGTCAGTCAGTATGCAGAGACTGAGACTATTGTAGCACGAAGCGACCCAGGTTGTGTAATCGTATGTCCGGTCTGTCCTGTGATTGGAGATGCCAATAGGACAGGGTCGTCATATGGCTAATTATATGACGACAATAGTCTGTTGTTTAAATGAACCAAATGCACGTATAATTTATATTGTTAAACCTTTGTTTAATATTTATTTACGCAGATGTGCCCACGTTTTAGATCCATTGTGTTCTATTTAAAAACGAATACATATAAATATCAAAATTTATGGTATCCTTGTTCTTAAAAGCATCAGATAATTTTCAAAAGTCAATAACAAAATGTACATGAGAATCACAGTTTGAGCCTAACTAAAAACCTACAAACTGTATGCAAATAACGAACGAATGACGAAATACTAATGAGAAACCGGTATGTTGAAATGAATTTCCTTGTATAAAAACCCCTGTACGTGCATTTCGACGTGCGAATAATGTGAATCACCTATAGATACAGGGTTCTTAGAATTAAATAAAGCCTCTTTAGGTTATTAATTTCGTTATAACCTTACCACAATTTAAAAGTTAATAGTCATTAATAATACCAATATAACATATTTTGATGGAATGTGTTCGAAACCAACAACTTAGAGATCGTCTGCTAAGTAATAAGTTGATGGATGTTGGAAGATGTAACAGCATCCTGGCCAGTTCTTTTACGAATACGGTTAAAACTATTTATGATTTGTATGTTAAATATTTAAGACAAATGTAAAATTAAAAAATGGCTATGATGGAGCGAAATAATCATAATTTTGACTATTTTCGGGAAACAAAATAATAAAAAAAACAATAAAAGGTATTTTGTGTAAATTGATTATTTTTTGTCTATTAATCTGGAGTAACAATATGCCTATAAGATGGATTTTATTACTCTTTACGTAAATATCATAAATTCTTCAATAAATTTAACTTTATTATACTTTTCTACCGTATTTTTATTTGCCCATGCGATTCTTTGTGTAAGTTAACAATCTCGATTTGAAAAAGGTCAATTCTAATTACCAAAACATGTGTAAAATTCCAGTTTCAATCTACTTTTAATGTTACAAATGTCATATAATGTATTCTCGTACTGTACGTACGTAGTCTTTATTACCTTAAATTTAATAGTGCTTAATTAGCTGCGTTTTACTGGTCAGAAGCAGCATGGTTTTAATGTCTATTTGCAGAAATCACCTCAATGCTTCTGTGTATGCTTCATGTAAGTATGTTTTTACTTTTTATCCGTTTAGGGCGATGCCAATAGTTTAGGCAGTCTATATATGTTTGTATGTTCCATCGTTGCGCCTAAAGTTTAGTACTAAACCGATTTTGATAAATGAGGTGTCAATAGACTCCTAATAATCCGGGTGACATAGTTTTTACGAAGTCGGGTTACGTTTTTAAGCTTTTTCTTGTTATCAAAGCTTGTTCCTACAATGAGATTTTACTATTCATTGTGTCCAATATACTTAAGTATTCGTACACGAAACACGCCACTAAATCAATACAATCATATCAATATACCTATTCATTGGCTTCAAAATTATCTTCGGAACTTTAAATACAGTTATCTCACGTTTTGAATTGTTTGCGTCTTCAAATTGCGATTATTTCTTTTCCAGTTATCGGTTATCATATAGCATTGTTCAGTATGGATTTTTAGAATTAATAAAAATGTCTTTTATTAATTACACGGAAACATTTTTCTACAGATGATCTATAAAAATTAATAAAATTGAAGTATCTGTCAGTTCACTAAATGCATACCAAAGTTTATATGGTTACATAAAAAAATCAATTGTTTTATCTGTCTGGTCCGGTAATTTCTAAAACGGCTGGACCGATTTTAACGGGACTTTTACGGTAGATAGCAAATGATATTTATAAAAAAAAAACAAAGAAACTGGACCAAATTGAAATCGGACAAAACAGAACCGGCAGCAGCTTTCAATCAAGAAAAGAATTATCAAAATCAGTTCAACCAGTCGAAAGTTCTGAGGTAACAAACATAAAAAAAATACAATCGAATTGAGAACCAATTCCTTTTTTGAAGTCGGTTAAAAAGCAGAAACTAAGGCTACTTTTGCTCTAAACTAGCTTCGCCAACTGGGGTAACCTGCAGTTGTTGTTGTTGCAAAAATAGGAAAAAAAAAACAAGAGCTCATATCTCGCTTATGACCGGCTAGCTCGGCTATTACATGGGCCTTTAAAAAAATATTGTCAGCTAGAATGCAGGTATTTTGCTGTATTCATATTGTAACATGCATGTTATTTTTCCTGTGACCAAATATTACACCGGACTACAAATAGTGTCGACGTTTTTGGTATATTGACCGTGCGTCTCCTGTCTCCCTGTTATCATATCACTGTTCGATATATATTTTTATAAATATTAGAATGCTCAATCGACGAAAATTAACTTGAAAATGATAGTGGTTATTCATTAAGCAAACCACCTGGAAATCCAGTTTTAGAGTGCAATTAAAATATTTAGAACTTGTTGACTTACCACTACCAGTGTCTCATAAATGTGTTTATATTGCTTCTAATTATAATAAGCTTATCAATTTAATTTGAAATAATAGCTATTTTAAAGACATTTACTTTCATTAAAATCCATCCAATAGGAAATAATAGACTTTCCTATTAAAGTTGTTTATGAGCTTACTATAGAAACCACACTAATATATAAAGACGAAAGTTTGTGAGTGTGTATGTTTGTTACTTCTTCACGCAAAAACTCATGAACGGATTTAGTTGAAACTTTACAGTACTATAGCGTATACATCAGAATAACACATAGGCTACTATTTGCCGCGATAACCGACATATACCCAACCCGCGGGCAACAACTAGTAGTATATAAATATATATCTGTTTCTAATCTTTTGGGTACTGTTTCACCGGTAATGATGATGATTTTTTAGAAATACTATTTTGAAACAGATTAGGGATCCGTGTAAAGAGTAACTTAAACTGTTTCTTTGGACTGAGCTTTCAATCAATTCAACAGTTTAAATAGAGGAGAATCCAAAAGGTATATTTTTCTTTAACTGATAATTTTTTTATAACTCTAACGTGCAACTTTAATATGAATAAATTAACTTGATAATTTATCAGTCATTAACTCACCTAAATAAAGCTCTGCACACTGCACCGTATCTAATGATATACGGCTAGAGATAAAAATGGTAATAGTAAATAACTAATTGCATAGACAACATTACTCATCTCTTACACAACTTTAACTTAACTTTCTTACATTCATATAGTTCCAATGGACTACTAATGTCTTTCAGTATCTATTGACTATCCGATACAAAAATTTTTAGTCACGGACAATAGATATTGATTATTATATTTTGCCCTATTTTATGTACTCTTAATAACGTACAAAGTAATAAAATAACATAAAATAACGCACGTAATAACGTTCATTCGTATTCGTAAAAAAAAATTGTACACAAAGACAACTGAAATTTTTAGAAAACTTTTATCAATGGAATAGCAAACGGGGGCAAACGAGCAGACGTATCATCTGATACCATCAGATGATACCGTCGCCTATGAACACTCGAACACCAAAGGCATCACAAGTGTGTTGCCGACCTTTGAGGGAGGATGGGTTAGGGTGTGGGCTTCCGTTATCATCATTCACTCGGTGAAACACAGCGCAAGCGCTATTTCACACCGGTTTTCTGTGAGGCCGTGGTATCACTCCGGTCGAGCCAGCCCATTCATGCCGAAACGTGACTCTCCCAACTATTATTTTTTCACTAAGATTAAGTGTTTTTCGTTTGGAATAAACAAAGGAGGAATAGTGGTATAAATAACTACATATTAAAAGTGTTTCCTTGGCGGACTTGTATTATTTACATCCAGATTATGTTATCAAATCAAACATTTCAAGATAGCGGATTCGGTTCGGTCTAAAGATTTGACAGTATAGACTTTTTGATAAAGCTTACCAAAATCAAAGTAGTAAAGTTAACCTGTATATATAGCAAGAAGCATCAATAAAACTTTAGTACCCAAGAATGCAGTAACTCCTTTATTCATATAATCAATGTTATTTAACTTTAAACAACGGTTCTTTGTTATTTTCAACTTTAAGATTGTAAGTTTAAAGTTGAATAACGTTTACTAATAACGTTAAATGTTAGAAGTGTAGAAAATATATAGGTTTCTTAACACTACCTAGAAGGCCGCAAGGGGACCACAATTAAGGTAAATACATAAATTAAAAACAACGCACGTAATAACACAGAAATACCTATATTATGTGTAAATGCAAAACATTCAATATTGGGTGATGTAAATTCCCTCAAAGTAAAATCCTGAAGGAAAAAGTGTGTGTAATTATACCTTCAAATTCCTTGTGGGCTGTTTACCCGAGCTGTTTACCTAAGCTGGGTAATAGTTTTAGCAGTGTATGTATGTTTGTACATTCTAGCGTAGCACGAAACCTATTGAACCGCTTTTAATTAATGAGGTCCTAATTGATCAGACATAGACTATATAAATTTTATTTTAAATTAGCTGAACCCTACAATGTTACCCGCGTTTATTGTTGTACCGCGGGTAACGCCGCGGGATTTAGATCATCAGCTACCTGCCAGTGAAAGTCCCGTCAAAACCGATCCAGCTGTTCCAGAGATTACCCGGAACAAACAGAAAAAAAAGAAAAAAAAAAAAACAATTTTGTACATGTATCGTGTATATACATTCATACGCATATTTTAATATTACAAATAGACGCTCCAATTTTATTTATTTGTATCGATGTATAGATTTTACGTTGTCAGGTTATGTTTTTTACTTTTTTCTTTTAGATATTTGACGATGTGACGATCGCTTAAACAAGTTCATGGTTCGGGACCGTTCGATATGCAACACAGAATAGTGACCAAACCTGTTATTCGAGCGACACTGGTTAATGTCTGGCTAAAGAGGTTGGCGCGTCGTCGAGACATGCGATGAAAAACGCAAATATTTTGAATTTCGTCTGCTAACTGTATTTTAACAGATTTTTGTTATATTTATATACTTTGTGCCTTCCCTATTCTTAAAGAAAATCTCTTCTTAAAGAAATTCTTCTTCTTAAAGAAATGTTGATAGATAACATTTACTGTATAGAATGTGACTAATACTACCTACTGCGGTATGCATCTTCGAAAAAAAGACTAACAAAAAACAAGATGTTTGCTAAATTGAAAAAGAAACCTTAGATTCTTTATACGACCTAAGACTGTAAGGATGTGCCGTGTGACAATACAGATTTACATGTAAAATGAGACGCATTTAGCATTTAAATTTAAGTTTCATCATAACTAAAATTACAAAAATGTGAATGTAACTTATGCTTGACTTCACCGATCATCAGATTCTTCACTTTCAAAAAGCAGTCAATCAGTCACTTATATAAACAAGGTTATAGATAGAAAACATTTAATTTTAACATTACTCCTTTCCCAGTAAGCATACAAAAATAACAATAATATAAAAACCTAATAAACAAAAAACTTTAGAACACTTAAACTTAGTACGACTTTGTAAAATGATATGATTCGCAAAACCTAATAATACTATCTAAGCTAAGAATAATATCTAGAAGATAAATAAATTTAATAAGAAATATTATATATATTTCATTCCTTACTTATAAATACACATCTTAAAGTCCGATCAAAAACTGTTTTGAGTTTTCAATTTACCATAATAAGTTTTAGGTTATATAAGAACACTAACAATGATACGTAAGTATACTAAGTATAGACTTACTAACTATAGATGGAAAACCTGATCAAGTATGATCGACTTCTATTTATCGACTTGAAAGATGTTATAATAGGCACGATCCGTTAAAACCACAGAACAAAAGAATAATAGTTAGAAATGGTGTCGAGCAGCAAGTGCAAGGTACACTGTGTCGCCTAAACGCACACATTAACGATCAATAATATTATACACACATAAAGAACAATATCCTAATTCGTCCAAATGATGCTACAAATATAAGTTCTAAAAGCCACTCACAATGTTACTAAATACAACCTTATACCTTTCAACTAAGGTAGGGTTTCACTTGCATATTTGTGTTCGTGGGAGGTTTCGTCGAAAACCTTAGGGATTGACATTTGTCGAATATAATATAATTATATTACAATATTTTTTAAATTAATATTTATTTGGCTGATTCTCAGATATCCTTTCATTCTACTTTATAATTATTTTGTTGCAAAACATTGCAACTCCCTTATTTACCTAAAATAAATTATATACTTTGTGTATTTATGTATATTTCAGAAACTTTAAATGAATAAAAGCATCTAAGTGCGAGTCCGACTCGTCCATGAAGGGTTCCAGAGCAAGTAACATAATATAATTTTTATTTTATTTTTATACTAGCAGACCCACGCAACCTCATTTACGTCTCCTATTGCCCGTTGCGTAATAATTTCCCCCCCATTTTTGTAACATTCTTCATTGCTGCTCCGCTCCTTTTGGTCTTGGCGTGATGATATATAACTATCTAACATTGAAAGAAATTTCCAAATAGGACCAGCGGTTCCTGAGATTAGAAACAAACAAACAAACTCTTCATCTTTATATATTAGTATAGATTGGTGTTGATTGAATAAAAGGTAAATTGCAGTTTACGATTTATACCGTATTAAAAACAACTACTTAATAGATTTCATTCAAAACAAATTTTGGGGGAAGTTTGTGTTGTAATGTAAATCATCTTCTTCTTCTTCCTAGCCTTTTCCCACTTTAGGTGGGGTCGGCTCTCCTTGTTTCACGGCGCCAAGACATTCTGTCAAGGGTTGTCGGGTCCGGAAGATTCTCCTTCTTCAGGAGTTTGGTCATACTGGTCCACCATGTCAACGGGGGTCGTCCCCGGCTTCTTTTGCCTTCTGGTAGGCTTAGAGCCGTCTGCACGACGTGCTGCTCTGGTCTTCTCATGATATGCCCGTACCACCTCAATCTCCTTTCCGTTAACTTGCTCTGTATTGGAGCCACCCTAAAAGTACCACGGATATACTCGTTGCGGACCCTGTCCATCTTCGTTACTCCCCCTGACCACCTCAGCATTTTCATTTCTGCGGTGTGCAGTTTGGCATTCTTTGACGGGCCAACATTCAGCACCGTACATCATTGCTGGTCTGACCGCAGTTTTGTATACTTTGCCTTTTGTTCGTAATGTAAATCATATATACTTATTTTATTAGTTTTATCATTCTCTTATTTTAGAAGTTACAATTTTACCACTTTGGAAGTGTCTCTCTCGTAAACTATTCAGTTTAGATAAAATAGGTATTAGAAACCTCAATATCACTTTTGAAGACCTATCCATAGATACACGTATGGGTTTAAAGAAACAATTTTTTTTCAATTTCATATTCGTTTGAGTCTAAGTATGGGAACCACAATTTTTTAATTTTTTTTCTATTTTTGTGTGAAAATCTTAATGTGGTTCACAGAATACATCTTCTTACCAAGTTTCAACATTTTAGTTCTTATAGTTTCGAAGAAAAGTGGCTGTGACATACAGACGGATGGACAGACAGACCGACATGACGAATATAAAGGGTTCCGTCTTTTGCCTTTGGCACGGAACCCTAAAAAACGACTATGCATTTTACTGCGGTAGAACAATACTTGATTTCACAAATTGTTGTTCCGAGTCTTAGTGTACTTTACCGTATACTGTTATTTAATCAAAAGTACTTACACACTATCTTTTGTATAATCAAATCTGTTTATTGGTCTGGTGGCTATAAAATTTTGATATATGACATATTTATAAACTTTTTATTAAGTAAAACATTTAATTACAATATACCTCCAAAACAAGTTTAATAAAAATTTTGCGATTAAACAAAATCGTATATTGTTTTAAAACCATAGTACAATATAAATCGGATACTAAATGTAAAATCATTGTAAAAACCAATATCATCGATAACGATATCGATTAAATTTGTCTACGTCTCTATGGCAAAGAATTGTAAAAATTACTTTTACTAAATATTATCATGCCAAATGTTTTAAAACATTCCCGCAGAAAATGTAGTTCATTGCTTGCTCTCTTGGCAACTATGCACATCATACTTTAATTTAATACGTAATGTATAATTATTTTAATAGATTAGAATATAACGATATGTATGTGTATTACATAATACTTTTTAGATTTTTGTTAATATCGCTTAAAAACAAAAGTTTTTAGACTCATTGATGATACGATATGTTTCTTTTGAGTAAATTGTAGTCCTTGCTTCGTTTTCAGCGCGTAATTATCGGACAGTTCGGCATAGCAATAATTTTTTACGCAGCTACGTTCGCGACGAAAGTAACTCGTGTATTAAAGCGTTCAGTTGATGCCAGCGGAGACATTAGTGATATCGGTGCTTAACTGCGGCGCGCCTGACCCGCCTTCATCGCATTTCTACCTTTAATTCTCCTCTTCTGTGGTTAAAACATATTTGAAATTCCTTTCCAAAATCATACACATATACTCACAGATTCGAACAATCATAATTATGAAATTAACAAATTTAAGTCGTTTCGATTCCAATCCAAAATAATCAATACTATCATACGCCTAATATACGCACAACATTGACGCCTGTAAAATACGCATTATGTGCACGCAAATATTTACATTACATTTTTCCTTGACTTATGCGGTAAGACCATGTCTATCGGTAATATTCATGATTCTAGGTCAATGGGAAGTTCACACCAAATTGTATTTCATTTACCTGCAGTATCTTACTGGTCAAAACATAAGTCTGCTTTTTCTGCATCACCCTAAGGGAGTTACACTTAGATAATGCCGTAGGCATTAAGTCCGCCAATATACCAAATGTGCATCACTGCATATTATAAAACAAAGTCCTCCACCGCGTCTGTCTGTTCGCGATAAACTCACGGATATAAAAAAAATTACTACCCGGATTTTGATGCGGTTTTACCAATAGATATAGTGATTCCTGAGGAAAGTTTTGGTATATAATTTCTTGAATTTTTGAGTATAATGGTTAAAATATAACGATATTTGTTGAAGAAGTCGGCAAAAATTAAGCCGCACATCTTCTCGGGGTGACATAGGCTAGGTATATTGTATTTTCCGTAAAGAGCCCGTGCGAAGCCGGGGCGTGTTGCTAGTGATGTATAAATAAATAAATAAGTCTTCTAAAACCTTATCTTTTGTTTACGTTATTGACTTAAACCGTGGAAGGGATCGCAAATATAAGTATTTGTTGTCAATTTCACTACAAACAGTTCACTTAATACCTCGACACATTCCTAAGAAAAACTATATTGATAAACAGAAAGGCGGACAATGAAGCGATCCCATCGCTATTCCATTTTTACCCGATTATGGTCAAATCAAAAGGAGGGGTAATATTTTTGGCAGTCTATGTATGTTCATATATTCCCCCGTAGCACCTACACTACTGAACCGATTTTAATAAATGAGATGTCAATTTATAATAATGGAACGGCTGCTTGATCTTCTTCTGCTGTGCCTTTTTCCTTTTCCTACCGGGTCGGCCCTTCTCGTTACAAGGCGCCATGACAGTCAGTCTTCGGTTGTCTGTCCCTCCCACCTGAGCCCGCTCCATGTCCCTGGTAACGGTTGTCCACCACCTGGTCGTCCTTTGCCTTTCGTTTCATCTGGGATGGCTAGTGCTTTCCTTACAACGTGCTCCTCATCACGTCTCATCATATGTTCATACCAACGTATACGGCTTTCCGCCATCTTTTTCACAATGGGAGTGTCAGTGTAAGGTCACTGGCAACCTGGGGTGAGAAGGGTGCCTATCGAGTCTTGTTACCCTCGCAGCCCATCGCAATATTTTTAATTCGGAACGCTGCTTAATTTTTTTGTAATATATATTTTTCGTATTGATTATATATCGGACTTGATATGCCTAAAACTTTGCCTGATTACTGTGATTTTAAATTCTAGCTGAATTGTTATTTTAATGTAGTGAAACTATTTATAAAATGAGATAAAAGTGTAACAAGCTAATAGCTACATATCTACCACCAAACAATTAAACTTCATTAAACTACATAAAAACATCTTGGGAAGCTGACAATGTAACGATAATGTGAATATTCACGTCCATGGTCAACGACCAATAGAAATAGCTTACCACCTACTTAAATATTCAAAGTTCAATGACCCTAATGGGCTCTTGATATAAAAGCATTTGCTCACTGCATATTTACATAATGTGATGTGTTTAATGAAGACTTCCAGTATTTCTCTCTTATATACCAGCATACTAGCTTTTCCACGAGTCTCCGCCCGCGTGTATGTCGGTTATCGCGGTAAAGAGTAGTCTATGTGCTTCCTCAAGAATCAAAGTTCCTCTATCCCAAATTTCATTAAAATCGAAACCGCGGTTTAGACGTGCAAGCTAACGGACAGACAGACAGGCAGACAGAGTTACTTTCAAATAATATTAGTAGCAATTGATTTGTATCATCACAATACAATATTATATCCACCTATATAATTTACGCAATATTATACGCAGTTGAATACTTATATATAAACACACGTATTGTTTCTATTCTATGCCCAAATATAGGTGTATTATTAAGTTTAAATATACCGTTGGACAAGTTCTATCTAAATGGTCTTTTCCTACGATTCATTACAAAATATAACGCTGCGACTGATAGATTTTGTATCTAGCATTGAGATTAGGTATTATTCATGAAATAATGGTGTCCTATGAAATGACTAATGAGGAATAAATAATTTAAATACGTACAACAAGATTACCGAGTTTTCGAACGTCATCCATCTATACAAATAAATAAAATTGGAGTGTGTTTGTAACATTAAGATAACCGCTTTTTACTAAATGCATATGTGTGTATACGCTTCTGTACACATACCAAAATAAAATTTTCTTCAATTTTATCTACCTGTCTGTTTGTACCGGGTAATCTCTGGAACGGCTGGACCTATTTCGAAGGGACTTTCACTGACAAAAGCTGATGATAAGGAGTAACTTACGCTACTTTTTTAAACTAGTTTCGCCCTGCGGCTTTAACCGCGGTTAACACCGTGGGCCGTCCAGCCTTTTGTAAATTATTGTAATTTTATTTGAGCGCGTATATGCCAGCAAAATAGGTTTTGGCCAACCATAACACGCTTGGTCATATAACAGATTGGTATAGGAGTAATTTCAAGCTTTTATTTTCTTGGGAGCAAATTACCCATAACGTTATTCAGATTCATCCTAAATATTTCTAACATCAAGTTACAAATTCATTTTTCATCGTAGTTTTGTTATTCCTAATAATATTTTTTTGCAAAGGACTTTTTTATTTCTCAGGTCATTACATTTTCTATGGTTTGATTGCCGTTTTGGCACTCAAATAACCTTTAGTTTTAGTTTAACTGGTCGACAGCATGCAATTCAAGATACCTGGCTCATCAAATTAAATAGAAGCGAAGAACATGACGCTGTTTCTTCCTCTGAAGAATTTGAGCGGCGAACTATGTAAGCAAGAAAATACGAACCAAACACCGAAAACCTTTTCAGACTTAAGATTTTTAACGGGAGACTGCAATTGCTTTTAAATTTTATCGTATGCCTTTTTGCAAAGAACTTGAGAAAGCTTTTTATATTCCTATAAGGTAACACTTATAGGCAAGCTCTTCAGAAGATGTAATAGATCAATTAAATAGCTGCACCAATTTTGAGAGAGCAGACAACCGTACCTAAAAATTTACAAATACTCAAGTAAATAAAAGCATATTCTATACTATAAAAGAGAAACCAACACGAAACCATCGACGTCTTCATTATGCAAACAATTATCACAACAGTTACCAATCAGAATCATTAAAACTTTCTAGAAAATCTTGACGAACCATTCCTACAGTGTTTGCCTCAGCCGTAAAGGTCAAGCTCTGAGGCCGTGTCTTAAGATAAATACAGGACATAGCAACATCAGATTTCTTGTCTTCAACATATTTGGTAAAAGCTAGGGGTATGAGAGTTATAACAATGTAAAATGAAACGTGTTTGCAATAACAAAGGCTCCAAATTTGCATAATATACTGGCTATTTTCATTCGCTTGCAAGTTGATAAATATAAATGTATTGTGAGAATATTTAGTAAAGATTAATGAATTCTTTGTATGCTTTATGATGATATTTAAGTAATAAAATGTTATTAAAATGTCCCACGCCATCACAATAAGTGTGAAATTCCCATTAATATTATTAATTACATAACAACTCACAACACAACGATTCAATTTTGAAGAATGGATTATTTTTCAGTCTTCAGCTAAAGCAGGTACATATATCAACGCTTTTACAATTTTTAATTTTCAATTTTAGTAATTATACCGAACAAAATTTCAACAAAATGTTGAGTCCTTATGTCTGTAACGTCAATAAAAAAAAATTGTAGTACCTATTCATATTTTAATAACATGAACGCAAGGCAACTAATATGTACGTATACATTCTTAGTCTTATCACCGTTTATTTTCCCTACCATATTGCAATGTGTCTCAGCCTGATTATGAATAACTTGCATCAAAAGTGAAATTATTGAATTCAAAAATAATATAAAAAGGTTCCACACATGTAGTAGCTAACTTAAAAGAGATTCACAGCCTCATTTGTGTTGTTTCTGACCACAAATCAGGTTTTCTATGTAAGTAATGTTTAACAATAAAACACATGAATCTTGGAATAGAATTAATTACTTACATATTAAGTTGTGCGAAGGCTGAGCTCGTCCAAATTGTTTTATTTTTGCATGTATAAATAAAACTCATTCAAGGAATTTTACCCATGTGGCCAATGGTACTTTAATTACAACCATTCGGGGAAATAAACTTTGTTTCTTTTTCGTGTTTAGCAGACATTATGCCGCGCCGCGTTCATTCATATTTGGAGATCTAATTCAACGAAAGTTCACTTTAACGGTACTAATAACGAAAACTTGTTTTTTTTTATTTTACTTACGCCAAGACGGATATTACCTCATCTTCATCAATCTATCGCATTCCGGACCCCGGACAATTGCATATTTACTCCAAAAACTTATTTATATAATACAAATAAGCAATATTAAATTCTGGCTAATCCTTTTCTATTATCATTAATGTCTGTGTATTCGGAAATTATTAACGGATATTCCACGTGGACGAAAAAAGTCCAAATCAATTTCCGTAATTTTTTTAGTACCTTCGATTGAAAGCAAAATTACAACACTATCGAGACAAAATAAAGCCCTGTGTTCATTTCAGCTTTAGCAATAGAAATATTATACTTATCATACATAAGATACATGAAGAAATAACTCAAATAGTTTTTACCAAATTTAAAATAAAAGAAAAATCTCCATGCTTTGAAACAATATTGTCATGGTCTCTAAATAAATAATGGCGTCTCTTTAAAGGAATTGTCTCAAAACAATCCTCGGCTTTGTACTTTACACTTTCCGAGTACAATAATTGTTTTTAGTTTCAGTTTACGGCGTTATGGTTTTCGCTTTTTACAAAAAAAACGTGCTTATTTTGTCTTTCTCTCTTCACAGGAGACTTTCTATTGAGAAAGAGAGACGGAGTGGAAATACTTGATGAATGAGAAAGCAATGCATTTTACCTGAACGATCAAGACATTTTTAAGAAAGATAGACTTTTTTTTAAATTATTTTATATAGAATCATGTGTTCTCCTGTGTATGTTATAATAATCGATTCCTCTTTTCTTGTTTCTTTCAAATTGACAACAATTTGTTAAGTCACGTACAATACTTTGCAAATTGCTGTCACGTAGGTACAGGCTTCGTACCCTGACTAAGCATTACAAACATTCTTCTTAAATAGGTACCTTCTCTTTAAGGTTTTAGTATAGAATACTAGTTGTTGCCCGCGACAACAACTAGTATTATATGTGGGTTATCTCGGCAAATAGTAGCTTATGTGTTATTCTGATGTATAAAGCTATACTACTGTAAAGTTTCATCCAAATCAGTCCAGTAGTTTTTGCGTGAAAGAGTAACAAACATCCATCCACGCATACTTACAAACTTTCGCGTTAATAATATTAATATGATAGTATACTCGTATGTATAGTCCTTTTAGTCTTAGATAGGTTTTTCAGTCCACAATAAACCCTATTGAACAGTATGTGGACCTTAAGAAGAATCATATCAATACTGCTTAGTTTAGAGACGGGTTTGGTAGCAGCGTTAACCAATACTAGGCCAGACTTTAAGAAAAGTAATTTAAAAGTAAAATGTCGTTAGACCTGGTTGCGTGCCAATACTGAAATTTGCACTAAACATCGAGACACACTTTGATAAATTAGTGAACCTACATTTGAGTTTGTCTCAAAAGCAATAAATACCAAACAGTGCTAAAAATCAAGTATGATTTAGCTCGACCAGTCGAAAAGAGAATGTGGCTAGATTTAATAGTGACAGACAAGAACAGGTAAATCAAGTTTTGCAGAGCCTGGCGCATCGAGCTTTATCATGTTACGTCGTTTCATTAGACAATCATTTCGTAATCTTAGATGAATATGTGCTTTCCTTGCATTTGTTAATACTGCTCCGTCTTAATCACGTTGTTAATCACAATCGTTTGTAAAGTGATTCATTTCGTTGAACCAGTACTTATAGCAGATATTGGTACCTATTATTTCAGGAGATTTGAATGGGTTCATATGAAACATTTGATTCACGGGCCGGAGACCAAATATTTGTATGATCTGCAAATATTTGTTTCGGAGTTTGGGTGTTTTCTATGTAATACCTATATGTATTCCCAAAAAAGAGTATGTATGTATTTATATCAATTGCCTAGTTCCTATAGTACAACCTCTGCTTAGTACAGGCTTAGGTGGCTTGTGTATCGGATGTACAAAAAATATGATTATTAGTAGCCTAAATGAAAATCTCATACATGTGATATTTTTCGTTTTTACTGGTGGTTTAGTTATGTTTAGTCATGAAATCCTTGCTTCTATGTACTTCCAAATCTTATACCTATATAAAAATCAATTGGTGTTCATTTGTCTCGCTAAAACTCGAGAACGGCTGGGCCGACTTAGGGGATTTTGGTTTTGAAATGTTTGTCGTAGTCCAAGGAAGGTTTAAACGGTGAAAATTAAAAATAACTTGGAAAATCCAATTGGCACGTGTACGAAGTAGCAGGCACCGCTAATAAGTTATAAAAATCCGGATATTAACTGGTACATGGTAGATTAGATACCGATGATACTAATTTGTTTAAAATGACATCTTGATTTTGTTTTATTTTTATTACCTTTACAATTTATCAATAAAAACATTGATGTTTTGTGGTAAATGATAAACCAGTTGCTAAATTTGCCACAAATTAGTAAATGAATTATGTAAACAAGAAATATATAATATGTTACAGAAATGTAGTTGGTTATGTTTTCGAAGTGCAGTTAAAAATTTATTGTATGAAGATTTTTTCTTCTTGTTGACTGTTCGTCCCTACTTATCTTACAAAGAACGTCTAGGATCGTTTGAGAATGTGTAGCGAAATATCTACCTTTATATAGGTATTATTAAAATGGTTATGGGTCGATGTCTGTAGGTACATTAAAGATTTTAAAGAAAAAGTAATAAAGAAGTTCAATATTAAAGTAATAGAACTCAAAACATTTTTTTTTTGTCTATTTATGTACTTGTCTGTGTGTTTTTGCGGGTAAACCTAAGAACTGGCGTAACCGATTTAGATGTGTTTCTTCTTGTGTGGTAAATTTCACTTAACATTTAGTGTTTCTTTAATTTCAATTGGTTGACAAATAAAAAGTTAGATCAGTTAAATGAAATATCGTGATAACCGACATATATATATACGCGGTCGAAGCTTGTTAGCTTATATATAAAAAAACCTGTTGTATAAATAAATGTTGTGTATATAAATGTATTTTAACCTGTTGGTTAATACATATAACAATTACTATAAACCATGCCTTCAGCTACTTACAGTTTAAAAATAAAAAATTGCTTTCAGTGATTAGTTTTTATAAAAAATCATATGTACTTTATTTTAAAAGACAAACTTAATCTACACAAATAAATAAAATTGGAGTGTCTGTTTGTAATATTAAAATAACAGCTTTTTACTAAATGCGTATGTAAGTATACACGGTACATATGCCAAAATTGTATTTTTAAAAAAATTGTCTGTCTGTCTGTCTGTTTGTTCCGGGTTATCTCTGGAACGGCTGGACCGATTTTGACGGGACGTTCCCTGGCAGGTAGCTGATGATCGAGGTACTACAGTAACTTAGGCTACTTTTTTTAGACTAACTTTGTGCCGCGACGTTACTCGCGGTACGACGATAACCGCGGGTAACACCGCGGGGTTCAGCTAGTAGCTAATAAATATTGTTCATAGCTATAATGTTTTTATGTCAGTAATATAATAACTCTTTTTAATATCACATTTAGCGCTTGATACAATGGATCTCAAAGTGTCCATCCGGTCCACGACTCGCTTTCCAAAATTGCAATGAAAGTATAATAAAAATCTTAGCATCTTAGCGAAACTACTCGCAAAAGCCGCTCACTACACTACATATTTCAATCTGCAACAAGCTCACCTATAAATTTGTTACATAATAATGTACTAAAGTACTGAATATGGGCAAAGGCAAAAGGCAACTCAGCTGTACTAGCTCGTTTTTTTTTTTTATTATCGGAGCGGGCAACAGGTAGACTGTCGCATGCCTGTCCAATGAGAGCGCCGCGCCCGACGCTTGTGAGCAGCGACTGCCAACACTTAACGGCTTGACTGGACCATACCTATAATTACTGAGACATATAATCGCCTCTTTAATAGACTACATGAAGGTACTAATGTTTTCAGCTACATGTGATTGAAAGAAACGCAAAAATAAATGTTTATGCTTTGTTGACAATGTGAATTTATAGAGAAACGAAACAATTATGTTTACTTGTCTTCATCTATCATTCAATAGAAAAAAACAAAAGCTAACTTTTGAACTCGTGTCTTAATGCAATGAATCATGTTACAAATCATCAAATTTGCAATGTTATATTAATTATAATTAATCATAAATTAATCACTACACGTTATGTTATTAACTTCATCATCGATTAGCTAAAAGTGTAAAACTCAATACTAGGTTAGTACTGTCAACAGCTTAATTAACAGAAACAACTGGCCCATTGAAAGTAATCATCAAATTCTTGACGAAAAAATGAACATATGAGAGATTAAAGTACATAATATATCACGGAGAAACCTCACGACGAAGTCAAGAGCCTCGATTCGAACTCGGGTACCCGGGCTACCAGCTACTGTGCATTTCAGCTTAAAGAGCGAGACGGCTAAACAAAGGAGTGTCGTGTATGAGTGAGAAAGATAGAGATGCGCGCACGCAGCACAGTCTGTTCGGTAGTAAAACCTGCGCGAACGCGACTCACCGTCGTATGCGAGGCCGATCGCATCGTTCGCTCAGTTGTGTCTCCGATCTACGAGCAGCTGGTCCGCTGTGTGGGCCCCCAGTTGCCACTCGTTTTACTATAATCGCTTTTTTATATTGTATGCCATATCCCTTGAAATACAATGACAGTGAACTACAATAGTAAATTATTTTTAGACATGTTATAAGTGAGACTGTGATCAGTGTTTGTGTGCAAAGGACTACAAACTTGCGATCGTAAAATTTATACACCGAAGTGGCTGGAAAGTAACAGTTAGGTTTAAAAGGTAAGTGAGTTGTGTCACAAAAGCTTAGTGGAATGGATTGAGTCGAGCTTAACTCATATCGACGACGCGAGGAATGTTGTTTGACAGCATACATGTGCGGGAACAAAAGCCTTGTGCCTAGTCATCCTATTTCTTTTTTGCCCCTGTGATTTGGTGTGGTAATAAATATGACTAGGGATTCCGATGAACGAAGGATTACCTGACACAATTTAAGATAATTATGTAATGAATTTAACATGTGTCGTGTAATTTTAAGGGAGCTCACAGGTAACGAGTCTGTCTCTGTTTACCTGAGCGATGGGTAGTGGGAAAGGGACGCCGCCCTATTTGCCGGGAACTGCATTTCAATAGAATGAACAATGAAGTTGTATTTAGGGATGAACGGGGTTTAACACTTTGGCACTTAAATATTGACCACGATGTTTTTTAAAAACATGAAGCGATTAAAATATTTTAGAATAATATGGTCTAAGATATATACATAGGCATAGTACACGCAAATTTTACGGTTCACGAATCTCCTTTGGAGAGGCGTCGTTCAAGGACGCTGTGAATTAAGAAATAAAAACAATCAAACCACTGCCCGTTTAATTTTATTACCCGGACATGTTAGTGTACACACAAAATAACAATTACATTGAGGGCGACTGTAGAAAGAAACTTATTTCCTACATAGGTAACAAACTTTAGTGTTTCGTAACGTTTCTTTTTAAATTAAAGTTAAAATTAACTACCAATTTGTCATATAATTACCAATTAGCTGACGATTGATAGTAAAATTTACACTGAAGTGACATTAATGTAATCACTACTGTCATTATCTAAGGAGACGGGGCAAAAAGGTCAATGCACATATCGTGTTTAAAATTTAAATTTTAAATTACGCGAGCTTGGTATATTATTGGTTTTACTATGTACCGTTTTACAATTTATCTAGTGTGACGCCATAAAAGGGGGCATCTTTAACCTAGCTCATACATTATGCTTGTCACGCCATGCGCACTACAGCACCTGCATGTATGATGACGCTCAAGCGCCTGGCGATAACCTCTAAAAATACCTTGAACTTAAAATTTATTTAGCATTTATTACTTTTATTATAAAAAATATGCAACCACTAATTGGCATTAAAATCACGTTCAGCTCAACGTCTTACTTGTCTCCGCAGTCGTTATGTAGGTACACATTTAAATGTTACGACATGAGATGAGAATTTTAATTTTATTTTTTATTTTTTTCTATCAAAATGTTATAATTTAGAAGGATTGCAAGACAATTGAAAAATGAATAAAATAAAACCTAATACTGGTCTTTCATCTCCATCATAACGTATTCACCACACGTCTGACTATTAGCCCGCATAACATTTTACAAAGCGAAGTTGTTTTTAACAAGCCATGAATAATTACAATATACATATTTGACCCAAGACTGATAAAACATCAATATGTTTTCCGAATATGCAAAAATTTCTTTACAATGAAGAATTTCATAAAAGCGTGTAATTTAAAGATCTGTGAAATATGAGCTGAACCACATTATCGTAACCGCAGGAGTACATTAGACACATTTCCGTATGAATAAATCCATGACGAAAGACCAGCATACAACCACAGCGGAAGTTGTGATCGATGGACAAGCTTATCTCTACACATAGTACTCACACTATTCAATGGTTTCTTTAATATATAAATAATACCACGTGTTTTCGTAGTGGTAAGTAACAATGCGAGGAAGGAATCTCACTGACAATCAACGCAGTCAATGAGAGTTAATTATATTAGGCACGAGACAACAGCCGGGCGACTTCACTGAATCAAACCATTCCTTTACCGCACACTTGGTACACACCGTTGGTACCGGCGTAAATTACAACAGAAACGACCAGCCGAACCATTCACTCGCAATGCTAAATATCAACGTTACCTAATATTCCAATCAATCGTTTCGTGTCATTGGACACGCTTTCTTATGAAGTGCTTATTGTCCGACCAAGTTGTCGATACGAGAAGTTGAAGATCCTTTCCCACGAGTCATGTGGGTATTGTGTTGACTTTGAACGTGTTTTGTATATTATATTCATCGCAATTAGCTTTCATTCACTAGTGAGAAGACGTGTCTTGTTCTAATGAAATAAGAACGAGGTACAGTATATTACATGATAATAATACCTTAACTTTTCAATCAAATTCGATACGAATATCGTTAATTATAATCGTTCTATATTTTAACATTTTTAAGTTACGAGATGGTCTCACAAAAGCAAAACAATTTATAACAAAGATAATAAAACTGAGCAGCATAAAGTGGCAGTGATAAATAGTTGGCGGTAACAACAAGGATATGCAGTTAAGAGCGGCAGACAAAAGATTCAGGGCCGAAGCTCACCCGCCTATATGCATGTCATAAAAGATGGAATGTTCGCGTCGTCCCCCTCTACGGTCCGGGTTTCAGCCGCAGCGTTAGCAAACAACGGGATAATTCTAAATCATTCTCGTTTAGGCTTAGAACTGACAGGCGTTAAATAAACAGCCACACAAACTATTTCGAAAAACAAATTAGTAGACTAGCATTTGCTTTCTTTGCAAAAATTGTTAAAAGAAACTTGCCAAAACGAAAACGTCTTCCAAAACTAATCGATTGTCGAGATCGCGACGTGCAAAGCTGGTAACTATTGTCGCCGTTCAAACTGGTTTCCGCGTAAAATTCGCGTTGCCAAGCGATGCATCACCCAGGGTCGGTTGAGGTAAAGCAGCCCAGGGGCACGGGAGAGGAGGGAGGTTAAAACGCAGGAGGCGCACGAACAGCGGCCGGTCGACGACCCGCCATATGCCCTGCGCCGGCGCAACATTCGCCTCTACCGCAGACGATCCTAACACGATTACGATTATGTAAGGAAAATAGTAAAAAAATAGCGACGTAAAAAAGAGTATCCGTAAAGTTATTCTATTCATTACGGATAATGTGCAGTTTATGTAATTTGTACATAAACTAACATTTTTATAACTTACTTGCATAACATATTGCATTTGTGCACAAGTGATATTAAAATGACCATTAAGTGACTGTCATAATTAAAAGCCATTGTCTCGATAACGATTTCATAACAACAAAATATGAGTTAATACGCCCCCCGCGTTCGACCCAAATAGCACATGTTAAGCGACACCAGGCGCGTAGGAACGGGATCAAGAAGTTGTCAAGGTTAGATCTATTTATCATACATTGTCTACAAGACCATTTTGTTCCTACTCATTCATTTCTGTACCTCAATTCAAAAACTCCAATAAAAATAGCTTGTAAGAAAAGTCAATACGAGGAGACCACATATTTACATTGTGTGAACGCAACATGTGAAAAAAAAGCATTGGTTTGTTTGAAAAAAAAAACTAGTGGTTGAGGCGTGGGCGAGACATAGCTACATGGTTAAATTATGTTTGAGGTCATTATTAAAGGAAACTAGAGTCGATAGATTATGCTATAATTTATGAATTTAAAAAGTAAAAATACTTGTATCTTCTATCCCAACAAAAATAAAAGCATGAAAACGTGGGCAACGTGGCCCATCACAGCTGTTACACACATTTACCGATCAAAACAACAATAAAGTTTACCGTATAAGTTCTAATTTCGTATGGACGACATGTGACACTTGTCAGCAGTTTAGGACGCGTCGATTTATTTATGTGTATCTTTTGTTGATGTTCTATTATAGAAACAAAGGGTTATTTTTCAAAGTAAATTGTCTCTATCGTAAAATAATTCATCTGCAATGCACTTGCCGCTGTATGGTAGTCTTGTAGTATGATCATAAATTTTCTTAACACCGACAGCTATTCTGATTCACCTACATGACTTGTGATTAGGGTATAGGGTTGTCTCGGAATAAGATATAAAAGTATTTAAACGTGTTTTTTTTTGTTTCAGGCAACGAAAGTAGAAAAATAATTTACAATGGCGGTGTTTGGCTTGGTGTCGTCGGTGGCGGGCTTCGTGAAAGTCCGTTACCTGATTGACAAGGCTGTTATCGACAACATGGTGTTTAGAATGCACTACCGCATCACCTCAGCTATATTGTTCTTGTGCTGCATACTCGTCACCGCCAATAACCTTATTGGTAAGTGTCTCTATTTAGCACATATTGTGTAAAGGAGTTGTAATGCTATAACGGTATTTATCGGTTTTAGATCTCCACACAGGCGTCAAAAAGGGAATGTTATCGAGTTGAGTTAGAAAACGAAGCGATAGATAAGCAATTTGCTGATAGACAAGATTATTAGTCAGTGACTTGATTAAAGTTGTTATAGAACGAAAGCTTAGATACAATAAATTAACACGATTTCGCGCTTTTTTGACCAAACTGAACTACATATCCGATTTCAAGTAATAAGTGTTTATAAAATAATAAGCTAGAATAAGTCGGCCACCGTTTAATATCGATTGCCATACATCGATCTAAAAACACAATTGATTTCTCAAAGTAATTTAAGTGGTATCTCTTAAAAAGCTGTTTTTACCAGTTTCTGATTACCCAAACGAACTTATTTGAACAACAGAATATGACCTAGACAGTAACCTACAGACCGGCTAACACAAAGAGTCTAACCAGAAATAACAGTCCTTTCAGACGATCTCGTAACCACCACAAAAGTGTGAATCACTTTCAGGTCAATGTTCAGAGTAGGAACTCCGTATGTATTGTAACAGTTACCTAAATTGAGACGTCATGACAAATTGGTTGTACAAATATACATATAGACAGCGGTAACCGTACGTGATAAGATTCAATTCAGTGGAGCGAAACAGGTCGGTGAACTTACATGGTGCTAGATTATGAATACAAGTGTTTCTTGATACTGGAAAGCTGAAGGGTGATATTATTTTGACGTAAGGTGATACAGTAGAAATTAGAATGTTAGATTGTTTGAAAATTTACGAAAGATAAGTTTAATCATCATTTAGATGCAACTTATCAAGACTTTTAAAAAATTGACACCTAGTTGAAAGCAAATTAAATACGTGTTCAACATAGAATTGTATGATAAGTTGAAGATACATTTAAGTTACCGCGGTTTATTTTAAGTATTAAACAGAAATTTTATATACATGATTTTTGACATAACTTATTTTAATTAGGTTTACTGCTTTTCGGAAGACAAAAATAAAAACAAAACTCACATTAAAATCCCTCAGTTAGTTCAGTAGATGTATGATTTCCATATTTTTAACTCAGAGACTACTCATACGGCCATTTTCCCGTAATACCTACCTAGTTACATATCTAACTGGCGGGCGTAACATTTTAGACTACTTGTTTTACTATATATGTATTATTTTGTTTGGAATTCGAAACTCTCTCTGGTACACAATCAAACGTCATAGCGTCAGTTAAAAAATTACACGGTCTAATTGTTACAAATGATCAACGAAACGCCGAGGTTATAAGGTCAAGGTATTTTTTACAATACTCGTAGATATATTTCATAGTTTAAAAACTTTTAATGATAACAGAATTTAAAGATCGATATATAATATGTACCTACATAGGAATAGAAAACATACCTATGGGTATTGCCTCATCATAATAATATATATTTCCAGTTATGTAAAAGCATAACTGCACTTCATGAGAAAATTGGCCGCTTTATATGTCTTTATCCACCCAACGTCTGCCTAGTTAATCTAGTAGACAGGCTGGGACTGAGTTGTCGGTAAATGACGCAAATTAAAACCACCACAATATACCTATTCATAAAAATAGACTATCGTTAAGTTGCTTTTCTACATAATATTCATATGACACATCGGTCGCAGATCAATCCTAAACAAAAACGCGTTTGATTACGTTACGCACATGAAAGCCGTAAACAAAGGTTAAAAGCGTCATTTGGAATACATTAACCCTTATTACTATGCTGATTGATATGCTAACGAACCTTCTTACCTGACTGTGTTTATAATTGTTAAATATTACTCAGAAATTCCATAGATACATATTGAAATATAGACAATTTTGCAAATGTAGGTAACTATTAGGTAAACAATAGAGTAGTAATTCTGATTACAACTTGTGTCACTAATTCCTTGTGAACTGTCGAATGTGTACCAGCGTTTAAAAACAATGTTTATAGTCGTGTTATCGCGTGGCCCTCATTAGACGGGCTACAAACATAAACAAACGACTACCTAATATTGTTAACAGCCCACTTGTAACTTACACTTATGGACCATTTAAAACTATCATTACGATGTTATGGCTTCGAATTAAGATTGTTGAATAAGCTTTTTCATTTAGATAAATGTTCAAATGATACTGAAGTTACATGAAAATAAACAAATTTGTATTAATTGTGTTAATAGAATCGTTTTGTCCTATTTATTTTAGACAATGTCCACCAGGAAACAGTATCAGTAGCGGTTTGATAAATTATACTTTTTATTGTATGATGATAGCGATTCATATTCTAGTACATTAGCTTGGTCTTCTCTTAAAATATTTGACATTACTAAGACCAAAACTAAGATTTAGAGAAAAAGTTAATAAAATAGTTTTCAATTTAGCACAGTACCATTCAAAGTCAACCCAGTAAGTTAGACACAAATTATAAAATAATTGTTGCTTTGAAAATGTAGCTACTAACTTCATATATTTTAAAGACATAGTTAGAGGAAAATTATTGAATCCTTCCTGTTTAGTTACGTACATTCAACTGAACTGTAGCGACAGAAAGCATGATTAAATACTGCATAGATTTTTGCGTTACGTCATGTTTGCATGTAACTCATAGACAGTTAGTCAGCAGTACATATTGACTTTATATCAACGGTGCAACGTTGCAAGTCGTGACATTTTGCCCCAGATGGAGTCTGAACAATCATATTAGTGCTCAGGTGTTAGTAATCAAAGCACCGTAGTAAGCGATAACACTCGTAAGATTGCTGTAACTATGCACTATGAAAACTACCTTAAAGGTTTCGATATGACCTGATTGGTAGCAGTTGAATGAGGTCGTGTGAGTTTCTACTTTTCAAGCAGTTACATACTGCGTTAAATATTTGTACCATATATGGATTTAAAACCATAAAGTTTAAGTCTACGTTCCATGCTTTTTTTATTAATCCAAGTTGATAAATGTACTATATTGTTCATCCAACCACTTGAATGCACGATTTGCCCTAAGCCCATATAATCAAACTACCCAAATACTCTACAACTTTTTGATCGGAAAAGTGACATTTACATTTAAAATGATTTGTTGGCATCTCGTAAAACAAAAAAATATAATCATTTTAATAGCAAACAAAACCTGTCAACGAATGTCATAAAGTTAACATTATGGGCATTGTTTAACGCTACGACCTAAATATTCGTACACTCATTCATTTATAATTTATTTTATATGAGTTTCACATATTTATAAAATATTTGTGTTCTGTCGTGCTGAAATTATGTTATGATTTTACGGACATCTGCTTATAATTAAATTAATTATGTGTTATGGTATAACTTGCTGATTCATCTTTAATTTTATTTTGTAGTTTATTTATTTATTTTAATATATCATGCGTAACTTTTAGGCTTAAGAAAGCAAATTAAATTTACTGTTTTCACGTTTAGTTCATTATGACTCCAAAGTGATCATAGTTTAATTTGTTGCTATTGGACTTTGAACTTTGTTTATATATTCATAATTATGTAAAATACCAGCAAACAAAAATAAAGTTACGTAAATTAGATCATTCCCAACCAAAGTACCAACATAATCACGAGCTTAAATCGGCCCTGTACAGATGTATACGTATATTATGTGTGTATATCTATATGACAGTTAAGTTCATAAAGTGCAGTTCGCCGTGACCTACAATAGCAATCGCAGTAAAATATTGAGGTTATTGATAGTAGCGGGTTTTATAAAACCTTTTGCATATATGGTACGGTTTACGTAACTTAGGATTACCATAACTAGATCACATAAGCCTCAAGATATTTATTGCAATTAATTCAAACGCGGCGAATTGCAAACTGCAACGATTTCGTCGCCGTTACAGCAGATTTCTGCTAATATACAAAACCTATACCAGGATAGTAACCAGTCTCTGATCACTGATACTTCTGGGTTTACTTGAGTTAGAACTCCTAGTCGAAAGTCAAGAGAATTGTTACTCCTAAATTTACTTCAGCTAAAACAAGAAATTTGTCAGTATTTAATGAAAATAATACAATTCGACGCTTCGGTGGTAGCGTATGCCACTGCTCGAGGTCTTGGGTTTGATTCCCGGGTCGGACAAAAATGTGTGTATGATCTGCAAATATTTGTTTCGGAGTTTGGGTGCTTTCTATGTATAATATGTATGTTTTTACAAAAAAAAAAAGGAAAACATGTAGATATTTGTATCAATTGCCTAATACCCATGATACAAGCTCCGCGTAGCTTAGGATTAGAGGAGGTGGTCGCAATACTTAAAACCATAAGCTGCCCCTCTTCTATTTATAAATTAAACTGTACTGAATATAATAATTGAATTGATAACAATACAAGATTCAAAACATTCGGTATAGTAATGTGTCGCTTTGGACTTTGGTAAGTTAATTCATTTGTACGTACTCTTTAGTAAAGAGTAAGAAGTCCAATACTTACTTAATTTATTAGCATAGCAGCAAACACATTGATTCAATTAAGAAAAACGGTGCTATGACATGCATTGCATCCTTAACCCCGTGACGAATGGATGCAAGAAGTCGTGTGAAGTAATTAACAGATCATGTGACTGCTTCGAAGTTCTTCGTGCTGACTCAGGCTTATGCGGTATCATTATGATACAACATCGTGCAATATTTGTACATTCTCTTATTTTTTTTTAATCTATACTATTATTATAAACTCGAAAGTAACTCTGTCTATTACAAAATAATCAAAATAAATGATTTGATTTGATACGCTTTCACGGCTAAACCCCTGAACCAATTTGGATGAATATGAAATATACAATAGAGATCCTTTGATTCTTGACAAAGGACATACACGCGGGCGAAGTTCTGGTCAAAAGCTAGTGTCTTTTTTTAAATTTGAAATAGCAATGTTTTCTATTAAATAATTTCTTAACTCCGTTCCATATTCCAATCCAATACAATCCAATAACTCCGTTTTAGATTTTAGCCATATTATTATATACTAGCTGAACCCCGCAGTGTTACCCGCGGCTATTGTTGTACCGCGAGTAACGCCGCGGGACAAAGTTAGTCTAAAAAAAGTAGCCTAAGTAACTCCCCGGATCATCAGCTACCTGCTATTGAAAATCCCGTCAAAATCCGTCCTGCCCTTCCAGAGATTACCCGGAACAAACAGACAGGCAGACAAAAATTTTTTTAACTACATTTTTGGCATGTGTACCGTGTATACATACATATGCATTTAGTAAAAAGCGGTTATTTTAATATTACAAACAGACACTCCAATTTTATTTATTTGTATAGATTTAGTGTTAAACGTTATTTACATATATTTTGAACTACACTAACAATTTTCCAGTTATACAGATTTAACGATATACTTAGGAGCTAAATGTCACTAAATCCTGCAATTAGGTATGTTCTTGTTTTTATGTCGTTACCGCCGAAAACGGATTTTTTAAAACGACATGTCTCTGTAATGGATGTTATTTAGCAATCGGGTCACTCCCTACATTGTGACAATTGTGACATAAGCCATATTGTACCTGTTCGTGTATTGACGTTTTTGTGTGGTTCAATGTTATTCGAGACGGATATTTAAATGAGATCATATGACGAGGCAATATAGATAGATTAGTCAGCTCTCTTTAGGGAAGGCTTACTAACATTTATTAAATAATGCCATTCCTGACAGTACAGCATGAAATTTGGCCATACCTGTTTGTTTTATAAATTTCTAAATAAGAGTTTATGAAGTAACTAGTTGTTGCCCGCGGCTCCGCCCGCGTATATGTCGGCTATCGCGGCAAATAGTAGCCTATGTGTTATTCTGATGTATAAGCTATATTACTGTGAAGTTTCAACCAAATCCGTTCAGTAGTTTTTGCGTGAAAGAGTAACAAACATCCAAACATACATCCATCCTTACAAACTTTCGCATTTATAATATTAGTAGGATATTTCAGAATATCAGGTAGAAGCGCATAGCCCTCTAGTCGAACAAGGTGATTTGAATCACGGTCGACAAATTGCGACAGGTTGAGGGGCAGTTGCACTATTACATTCAATATTAGTGTCATCCGCAAACGCTTGTTGCAATGTCAGGGTTATGAGTAACAATATTCATCAAACTCATTGTACAGGAATACTTGCTAATTCGAAATAACTTTTTATCTGTTACAATAAGGATGTTGTGCTATGGTACTTTGGACATTAGCGATGATAATGATTCGATATGTATCTTGTAATTCAATAATGTTAACTGAAATTTAACTAGTAAAACTTTAATAACCACGAAGCTGCACTAAAGGGAAAATAAATGTAAAATATGTGTTGCCCGACATTTCAAAATAGTGAATCACCGCAACTTACATTTAATCCACGTCAGGTAAAAACCGCAAAATAAGAATTTGACTAAGTGTCTTATGGACTTTCTTGCAATACCTGTGATTTATTAGTTAGCAATTTACTAATAAAGCTTTTTATTTCAATCAACAATAAGACTTTTTAGTGATTTTGTCCTTACCAATACAAATATCTACAACTAGCTTTTACACGCTGCTCCGCCTGTTTGTTTGTTGGTTGTTGCAGTAAAGAGTAGCCTATGTCCTTCTTCAAGAATAAAAGTATCTCCATGACAAATTTCTTTGAAATCGGTGTAGTGGTTTGGCTATGAAAACATGACAGACAGACAGAGTTACTTTCGCATTTATAATATGAGTATGAAAGTACGGATAGTACTTTTTAAATGCAATTTTCAGTAGTTACGAGTTAATTGTTATAATACATGACAATGACATGAAAGAAATTTAACTAAACCTTAAATCGCTTTTGGTATTCCAGGCGACCCGATCTCGTGTATTGGCGATGGAGCCAACCCCGGCCACGTCATCAACACCTATTGCTGGATCACTTCAACGTTCACACTTCCCTATAACCCCCACTTGAAGGACATCGCCCACCCTGGTCTCGGCCCGGAAAATGGGGACGGCAAACGTATCCATGCCTATTACCAGTGGGTGCCTTTCATGCTGTTTTTCCAGGTAAATAGTTTGACAATTTTTATTTAACGATAACTGAGTCAATAATTACCAAGAATCCTCATGTTTTGCAATATATCTATGTAGGTTCAAATTGTTTATTTAAGATAAGTATACGAAGAGTTTTAAAAACAGCAATAATATATTTAATAATAACTCTTTAATGATTTTATGTAGTGTTTAAGTTGTGCAGAGTCGCATTGCTAACATAACCTCACAGTAGACTTGTATTCTTACTTGTAATTTTTGTAATAAAGTTTGAAGTTATTCATTTTTTGATTTACAATTTTACTAATCAACTAATATGCACTTCTCAAATAGTATTGAACTATAGAGTACAAAGTATTTATAAAATTGATATTTGTATACGTCTAAGGATTAATTCATAATAATAAACATTTTTAGGGTCTTCTTTTCTACGTGCCCCACTGGATCTGGAAGAACTGGGAAGAAGGCAAAGTCCGCATGATCTCTGATGGCATGCGCGGAACTGCTGCTACCATTGCCGATAATAAGGGCAACCGTCTGGTACGTACATTTGATGAGACAATATATTACCAGTATCTCAATAATAAGATCCGTATAGGTATCTGGTTTCTTAGAATAAAGTGGTTCAATTGAGATAAGTCGTCGTGATGAGCGTCCTTAATAAGACAAATTAAACGGGACTTGAAAAGCTATTATGTAACTTATAATTCTGTCCAGATGATACAACGTAAGGTTAAATCTTAGTGGATGAATTATATTGTACGTTTTGTTACAGACTCGTCTTGTCCAGTATTTGTACGAAACCAGGCATATGCACAACACTTACTCATTCGGATATTTCTTCTGCGAGATGTTGAACTTTGTCAATGTGGTACGTGTTTACAAAATCCTATTCAGTCGATATCATTATAACGATTTTTTAGTATGATAATAATTTCTTTCTAACTTTATATTTCAGGTCGGAAATATCTTTTTCTTAGACACGTTCCTTGGTGGCGCTTTCCTGACATATGGTTCTGATGTAGTAAGGTTTTCGAACATGAACCAAGATCAACGAACTGATCCTATGGTAAGTGTTCAATCTAAGAAAAAACAATCTTACAAAATTTAAATGTTGTTAAAAATAAGACAATTTAATCCAAATAAGAATACTTTATTCATAATCTGAACATTTAATAATAAAGCATCATTAACTAATCATTATTTTTATTTTCAGATCGAAGTATTTCCAAGAGTAACAAAGTGTACATTCCACAAATTTGGTCCCACTGGCACAATCCAGAAACACGATGCTCTGTGTGTTTTAGCGTTAAACATTCTCAATGAGAAGATTTTCATCTTCCTGTGGTTCTGGTAAGTTGATATTAGTACATTTTTGTCATTTCTTAGATAAGAAAACACAGCAAACAATTGTGACGCAACTTTGGAAACGATATAGTTATTAGTGAAAGTCGTCGTGATTAATATTAAAATATTATGTGGAAATGTATTTAATGTGATAATTAATATTCCAGGTTCATCATACTAGCCGTGGTATCAGGCTTAGCTCTGTTGTACTCTGCAGCAGTAGTTCTATTGCCCAGTACCCGCGAGACTATTCTCAAACGACGCTTCCGTTTTGGAACACCCCAAGGGGTAGAATCCCTCGTCAGAAAAACTCAGGTTAGTATCATTTACATGTATAGTTTAGTTTTTCTTTTAGTTTGTAGAATAATCTACAATAATCTTACAGACGTATGACATTATCAGTTCGAAAAATCAAAGCAATACAAAATGTGTAAACAATAATTTCCTGTGTAAGTTAATAATAAGAAAATTTATATTTTCAGGTAGGGGACTTCTTACTTCTGCACCTCTTAGGCCAGAACATGTCAATGCGTGTTTTCGGTGAGGTACTGGACGAGTTGTCACGACAGCTTCAAATGAATTCCAACGCACCTTCAGCCCCATCGACATTGGAGATGGCACCGATATATCCAAATATTGATAAGTACTCTAAGGAGACGGAAACGTAAGTCTTAAGACTGAGTAGGAGCATTACACTCATAGAAATGAAATCTAGAAACTTTGTAAGTCTGTCTCTAATACGACACCTGAGGAAGCCAGCAGTGAGATTCCTATGCAATCTGTTTAGTATAAGGTCTCAAGTCTTGCGTTAGAGACTTCTTTCTACGAAGGTTTAGTATAACGAGATGCAATGCTCCTTTTTAAATAATTGTAACGCTCATTCGATTAAATGTAAGAAATTCAGTTTCAACGACATAATTGACCATGACATTCCTTATTTTACCTGTTTATATAAGACGACAAATGCCTTTTTGCCTTGAGCTTTAAAATTAGTGAATCATTATACAATTTAAAATTAAGTATGAAATTTGTTTATACGTTTCGTATAACTTACAAAGCACTGTTATGATGTGGAACTAACTACTTTCTGAATTAGCACATTATTTTTATTACTGTTTCTTTTTACTATCGTATTTCTTTTACTATCTACATTTTCTACATTAGTTTGAAAACTTAGCTTTTAAGTCGAAACTCGCAGGTAAACAAACTTGATAATATTTAAAGTACATATACAATAGAAACATTCGATTCTATTTTAGTTATAACATTTATGTGAAGGTGGTATTTTTGGATAAGCGCGTTATGAGCAGCTATTTACTTGGTCTCACTTTAATTAGAGCTTCGATAAGCTGCTCATTTTGCAGGTTGTAATCCTTTTATATCACTAGAGGACATTTCTTTCTTTATATTTTTTTTCTTTTGTATAGGCATTTATAAATATAAAGACAATCAACGTGTCCTACGTTAGAATAGTTATAAAATTACTATTGTAAGACAATCCATATTAACAACAATGGTTTAGTAGCACTATGACAGCAAAAAATAGGCAGTTATTTTGTAGTAGATATAAAATAATAACAACACGAATAAACATATCGACTATTAAATAATTCTTACAATGTATCAAGTTAAATATTTTAATAATTTTAATTAGTATGTATGTGCTTTTTACATTGATATAAGTAAACAAAATGTGTTTTAATATGCATGTATGTAAGTAGGGCTGCCATTTTTAAGATAAATAAATAAAATAATGCAACACTTCCAAGTTATAGAAAAAAGACATTTGACTGGCTGAATTGTATCTATTAGTAAAGCATTCGATTTAAGAAATTAATAAGGTTTTTAAATTACGAATACTTTCTGATTTAATGTAACCTTATTGGTGAAGAGATGTTGCTTTTAAGATCTTTTTTTACCTTGAATGAACCATTTATGCGTATGAGTATCTACGTAAATGCGAAAGTGCACATAGTTAAATTTTAGATAATGTAAATATCAATTTTTGTGATTGATATCAGAAAATATATTTGGGACTGTTATGAAGAGACGAGGTCATCAAGTTAAGTGTGAATGGAAATTTAATTGACAAGCTGTATTGTAAGCTTATGAATACATTATACTCATAAATTGTTCCACATGTGCCATTAATTAGGATGTTCAGATGAGGAAAGTTCAACATTCTCGGTGTATCTCAAGTATCTCGTCTTTTTAGATTAAGATTTTGAGTAGGACATTATAGCAATAGTTTTATAACAGACTTTCCTAGAATCTCGAACTGTCTTCCATTACACTTATCAAGTGATAAACGGAAAGCAACATTTGCCTGTTAAACTAGTGTAGACTTATCATTCCTGTATTAAATGTTTTGTAGTTATTAAAAATATATTTTCTTAGTGTTTCCATGTATCTCTGAGACTGCAACAACGATTGTGTCACATGTTTACATTATATTTGGTATTAAATTACTTTAAATAAAACCGTTCTTTTTATTTCGTTTTCCAACAAAACCTGTTGTAGTATTTTTAAATGTCAGTGTTTACCTTGGCACACTAGCATCAAACTTGTAATAACCTACTTTTGAGAGCTGAATAACATCATTAAGGATTTGGAGTCATTATTTACATAGCATAAAATAATTGGGTAATAATAATTTTACAGCGATAAAATTGCACAGATAAATGAATATGTAATGTAAGTATAATTATTTTTAAACCCAAACGACTAGTTAACACGCTAGGTGCGGTTTCAATTGCTAAGAAAACGGACCTGATATAGATCTAAGTGCAATTTGAGATGAATTGAATTGAATGCACTAAATAAATTGACATTTAAGAGTTATATATAGACATAAAGACAAAATTAATTATTACCGTAGTACAATATGTCCGCATCTATAAATTATAGACCCAAGAATGTATGAAAAGAGAGTGGATGTATGTAACACTTCCCACTAACTAATTATATTTGAAGTTCACTTCTAAATAACTACAAATTAAATACAGTAAAATAACCCTTAAAATGTTTCACTTAGAATTGGTACTAAAAAGCTTTTCTAGCATTTCAATGTTCAATTACACATTTGTTTTTCTTTTTTTTTAAACTTGAGTTACTGTGTCAATTTACTTTTGTATTCCATAGATCCATTCAATATCACTACGAATTTGCGTTTCGTCTATAGCTATGAATAAGATTATTAGCAATAGGTATACATTATACATCTAATACCTTTAAACGAGAAATTCTTGTAAGTATATTTAAACTGAATCTCGAAAATGGCTCCAACGATTGTGAAGAAATTTAGTAGTGAACATACAGTTCAGGGGGTTTCGGGGCGATAAATCGATCTAGCTAGATTTATATATATAGTTTAGAAAATTTACCAAAAAAAAGTACCGAGCAAAGTGCGGTCATTCAGGTACTTACAAAAGGCTTAAGTTGTATTTCCGACTCGAGAAAAAAAAAAAAAAAACGGTAATGAATAAAAACGGAATTATCATTATCACTCAAATAGTCGTCATCAATTAAAAGAGGAGTATCCAGCAGTACCCTGTTAAGAGCTGTATGTAGATGAAACGAGTATAACTGTTTAAAAGTAACTTTTTGCTATCTTAAACAATACTCGAATTTTATTTTTTAAGACGTATTTGCTGTGAACGCTTACTTATTCACAACTGTCCAAATCAGAATATCTGAATTGACTTAGAGAGTGAACGGGTCTCGATATTTGAAAGTTCTACTCACGATCAGACAGATGAAACGTATGAATAATGAAATAAGGTTATAGGTACATTTATGCAAAATATGACATTTAAATCAAGTTGAATAATCATAATGCTATCAATAAAACAGAGTGAAAGCTCGTACCGAGCGCACGAATGCTGATACTCCTATTCTGTCGACGATAGACAGACCGACAAAATTTAAATAGATACTATAGAAATAGGAAGTAGCACCTGACAGATCGAATACTCATTTGTAGCAAAAAAAGAAACATTAAAAATACAATATAGTCCATTCGCTTAGATGCGGTCACTCTGATTACACCGCCGCGCCGCACCGTTGTCAAAGCGAAGCCGCCACGAAATCGAAGAGACCGCCTGTGGCGTACACCCACCAGTAAAATATAATTTGACAGTTTACGCCGAAGCAGTGAAGCAGTGTAGTGAATGGTTGTGTTTGTTGACTAGAAAAGTCAACACACACAACCATTCACTACACTGCTACACTACACGTGTAAACTGAAAATGTTGTATTAAGGCTAGGAAGATGAGATTTTTTTATTTTTCATGTTACTTCTTTCTTTATTCCCGAGGCAAGCGCCTAGCCTGTGTGAATTAATATATTCGTATTTCACAACAATAACCACAATTGCGTGCGGGTGTACCGACACTATGTAAACGAATAGATTTTACACGTCTATACGGACATTAAAGTGAAAATTTCTTTTGTTTTAACCTTAGTTTTAAGGGGAAGTTTGGCATTAAAATCTATTTTATTTTAAAAATTATAATTATTCTCACAGGTAAATACACACACTAATGCAATACACAAGCAAAATATTTTGAGATAAAATCCTGAAGTCTAATCCTAAAAAGTTGAAGAAAAATAGCGCGCGCTGACAATTAATTTAAATTAATTTTTACTTGCTGCCATGGATGTATAGTATGTTACCTGCATTATGAGCGAGCGAAGACTGTTACGCATAAATTTCAAAGAATTGAGAATAAATAAGAAATGTAATGTGAAGAGGCTACGCAAAGCTATGAGCAGGCAGACACTCACAACTAATAGAAACAGGTGTAAATATTTTCGTACTCACGTATTTCGCTGGAAACGTAGCTGTATGAAAAACGATAGTTATGCCAAGTTGCTCGCGTGTCATAAATATGTAGGAAGTAATATTGAAAAAATCAGAGTAATCAAAGTATTAAATAATTAAAAGATAAAACCGTTATAATCTAATCTACTTAAACAGTTGCATTTACATTGCGTATATCTAGATTCGTATTTTAGTACTTATTACCCATGGAATTAATAGACCAAGCAATGAACTTCGTTCTTTACAAGATAATTTTTGCACTAAGATATTTGATAAATGTCAAGAAATACACTTCAAAATTATTGTTGTTATTGAAAATCTGACAGTTCTTTATTGACGTAAAGCTGTCTTGGATGTAAGAATGAACAGTGCTGCCTTTGTACTTACTTACTATTTAAATTATGAATAGTGAATTTATATTTAACTAGCTGAACTTCGCGGTGTTACCCGCGGTTATCGTCGTACCGCAAGTAGCACCGCGGGACAAAATTAGTCTAAAAAAGTAGCCTAAATTACTCCCTGGATCATCAGCTACCTGCCAGTGAAAGTCCCATCAAAATCGGTTAAGCTGTTCCAGAGATTACCCGGAACAAACAGACAGACAGACAAAAGTTTTTTTTAAATACGTTTTTGGTATACTATGTACCGTGTATACATACATATGCATTTAGTAAAAATCGGTTATTTTAATATTACAAACAGACACTCCTATTTTTATTTATTTATATAGATTGTATAGTATAGAATCTATACTATAGATAAATCCTGTTTAATTGGTATGTGTTTAACACAAGGGGTTCATCGAGAACCCGTAGATAGCCCGGGGACTGACGGAGTACCAGAAGTTTCCTTTCTAGGGAACAATTAGTTCCCTGGGTACTGGTTCACGAGATCTCGTGATTTTAGTCGTTACCAGACGGACATAATTAAGCCGGTGGCCAAACCTGAGGGCATTACCGCTCAGGAAAAAATGGATGTGTGTGTATATAAGGTATAATTAGCTTCGTAATTACGTAGGTCTTGCAAGAATCAATTTCGATCAAAATGTATTTCGGACAGAGAAGTATACCCTTTGTGTTGAAATAAAAATTCTGTTTTGCACTATTATACAGCATGCTATTAATATATCGCTTACCTGTTCCCCCAGTCCAGTTTCGCGACAAGTTTCAACTTCAGAGCTCGTGTTTGGTCCTGAGTGAGCGTACCTGCCAGAAGTGCTCTTCGACCACTTAACAACTCTCTCATGACTTTCGCTACTGCGCTGAATCTGTAGGTCTCGCGCTCCTAAAATTAGTCATTTTATTGTTAATCATTTCTGATTACTACTGCTTACGGTACAGAGGGGATTTGGTAATCGAGTAGACAAGTCACCTGAAGGTTAATGTTTACTGCCCTTGGACATCTGCCACCCTATGCATCTACCTCAAGAATCTGGAGGAGTTATGGTACGTAGGGTCGGCTCCGTCCACTAGGATCCTGGGGGATTCATTTCGAAATTTGCGTCCACACCGATTGGTATGGACGCAAATTTCAATGTTCAATTGATTGATTTTGCAGCTTGATCTTTTTGATTGTTTGAAATCCAAGGGTATCTTTTTGGATTACATTTCCATTTTGTTTTTCCTTAGTATTTATTTGGTTTATGGATATTTCCCTTGCTTCAACTGATGGGGGGTTTATTTGTATTATTTTTTCTATTAGACGGATATATAGAACGGATCCTAGTAGACCGACCCGTAAGATCCGGGTCAACCTAAGTGTGAACAACTCAGGTCGAAGCCGGACCCAACATGCCACCTATGTGGCTATGAAGCTGTTTAAACCTTAAGAAGCGCTCCTAACACGTATTTATCTCTCTCTACTTAAAAGTAATTCCTTAAACATATTTCAAAAGTATCGCAAGGCTAACAAGGTCAGTTCATAAGAAAACTTATGCATGGAAAATGACTAATAATGAGTCATGAATAAACAAGAATTGTACAAAAGATATTTTACAACACATTATTTAACATTTAAAATAAGAATATTTGTTTAGAAACGATGTTCCACCAAACAATGCTTTTCAACTAGCGGCAAAAATAATTCTTCAAACTTAAAGGGATATAACTTTTACTTACGACATATAGTTTTTTCCACAAACGAGCCCATTCTCTGAGAACACAAGCAATTTCCCGGACCAAAGGATCATCTTTGAGTTCCGCTATAGCTGTGGCACCTGTGCCTTTCACGATACACGGTCGGATGGACACCACACACGACGGGAATATACCCCACGCCGAGCGGTTCTTTGAGCTGAAGCCTCTGTACCAAGCTGCAAGGTAAAATATGTTACACTTATTAAATTACGTAAAAAGTATTTCCGGGGACGGATTAGAAAAACGGAATGTCAGCACCACTATTTATTCCGTAGATGTTGTTAAGTCGACTAAAGTAAAAGGTAAGACATTAACACTGCTCTAATGGGTGTCGCAATGCCGACTATGGGACAAAACTATGCAAGAATACAGCTCTGCAAAGCGAATGGTAACTTGAAACATCCTGTATCTACCATTCCGCCTGCCTATCGTGGTATAGTAGCCAAAATAATAGCAACTAATTGCAAATATAGTAGCAACCAAAAACCTGGTTTCTAAAGTATGTTGATGACGAGAAGACTGTCGCACACTCTTTATATGTAGATTTTTCCCGCGGCTCCGGTCGCGTGTATGTCGGATGTCGTGGTAAAATGTGGTTCATGTGTTATTCTGACGTATGAGCAATATTATTATGTAATCTATACAAATGAATTAAATAAAAACAAACTGCCTCGTTGGTCTAGTGGTTAGCGTAAGCGACTGCAGATCAAGAGGTCTCGATTTCGATTCCCGCGACGGACTGTTGTTGGGTTTTTCTTACAATTCTCAATAGCAGCCCGGAGTATGGAAGATGGCGGTGGTTCCGGCCCGTGCCTCGGAGAGCACGTTAAACCGTCGGTCCCGGTTGTCATGAACACCTATGGTAATCAGCTAGTTCAACCTTCAAATTCAGTTCACCCTTAGGGTTGCAGAGATTCGTTGCCAGTCGCTACATGTAAAAACTGATATTCAGGTAAAACCGGTGGAACTAGCAGCCGACCCCAAATCTTGGTAATAATAAAGGCCAGTAAGATGATGAATCTTTACAAATAAATAAAATTGAATTCTCTGTTTGTGATTTCAAATTTTCTGATTGTAATTTCTGATAGTCACTAAAAGCAAATGAAAGTGTATATGATACTTTTTTGTCTGACTGTTTATTCCGGCTAATATCTGGAACGGCCGAACCAATTTTAAAGGGACTTTCACTGATAGGTAGCTGATGATATAAAGAGTAGCTTAGGCTACTTTTTCTCCTTTGCCACGGTTATATAGCTGGCTAGTTTTATATAAATCCGTTCAGTAATTTATGCGTGACAGAGTGATATAAGCTGGTAATATAATAAAAGCAATTTAGCATTATTTTCAAACACTGTTTTTATCGTATGGCGCAGTTATAATTATATTAATAAAATGGGTTAATGTCAATTGAGTGTGACGATAAAAGACAGCAAATCATACCATTTGTAATGAACATTCAAGGTTTAAATGTTCAACTGACGATTTGCATATTGAGTCTGAAATATTGATAGTTATATCAGGTAGGTAAATACTCTTTGTAGTTTCTTGTTACCAGTCTAAAATATTTGAATACTAGGCGACTCATGCCTACTTCGTTGGGCGTTAACGCCCACTTTTCTTCGAATTCGAACTTTAATTTACAAACACAATTATTTTTGACTGAATGTTTTGTTCAATCATATTAAAATATGGCCGATGTCACTCCTAAATAGTGCCGATTTCTGTTAGTGAAAGTATTCTCAGGATCGAATCAGTACTTTCGAAGATAGCCCACAACATCCATACAAATAAAGTTGGAAACTTTACTTCTCTATAATATTAGAAAAGATTTGTCAATGGAGCCTAAAATACCCAAAAAGTGTTTTTTTAAACACCTCAACACACAGTCAACTCCTAAGACTACAGGCATAGGTACATGAAACAGACATAAAGAACACCTAGCCTCAGAACAACTATTTATGGACCACAGAATGTGTTGTGTGCTTGCGTGGTGACCACTACTATGCCATCCATGCACACAGTGCACTTTTGATATCATTTTCAACTTTTTTCTACTGACCATGCCAATTACAATCAGACGTCTATGATCCAATTACTAGGCAATACTGAGGTTCCCTATAAAAACTGTTGTTGGACTCCTTGCATCTGACAACCTATAACAATTACCACAGATTCATATAATAACCGGCACTGACAGCTGAACATGCTCTTTGAATCATAAAAGAGATAATAAAATATCAAAGTGTATTTACCTCCATTTTCTTCTAGGATTTGTACTGTTTCGCCTATCTCCAATGGTAAACCCGATCTGACATCTCCCTTCCAGTTGTAAACAGCTGAAATAAAGAAATAGATTTAAAATTATATTTTGTTGACACTTAGCTTATAAAGTACGAAAAAGTTAAGTGTACCTAATCTACTTCAAACAGGTCACTTGGGAAAGGATTATTGATTATCAAGTACCATAAAAACATATTAGATAATATAAATTTTCAGATAACAATACTCATATTGTTCACAAAAAACAAATTGAAGATAAATTTTATGTAAATAGCGAAAGTGACAGCCCTATTACAATCTAGTTATCTCTTAGCAACCAGAGCAGTAATGCAAAGTAAATTATTTTTCATCTCATTTGATATGTTGTCAAGCAAAATAATTATTGTGCCTGTTTTAAGTTTCCTATTTGCACCATCTTCCTCCAGTCCTAGCAACATATGCAAACTAAGAATATATTTTATTTATAATTTGTATGAAAATGTTAAGGTTTGTTTACACTTCAAAAAGTCAAGGAATTCCGCACTGCAAAAGCTCAAATTTTGACACTGTTTACAACCCACATCAGAGATTGTTTTTAATTATTTTTTACTTCAGTTTTCTTCATAATTTCTCAACAAATCCAAACATAATGTTGCACAGCAAAGTGCATTTGTCTGCTCATAACCTCCAAATGTCTTCACCAAGTTATATGTTTCTTTTTTATATGTTTGTTACTGTCAGGGCAAGGGTGGTATAGTAGAAAATTATAAGGAAACCAGAAGGGTTATATTTTCTTAGTCTGCAACTGTACACTACCCATGGACACCTGAGACGTACATAATTACTAAAACAAGTTTTTCGGAAACTTAGGTATAGCGGTATGAAGTTCACTTGTTTAGCTTAGCACATTATATTCATTAGAAATAGATAAATTTAACTTCATAAACACCGAGATTTAAGTAATAACATTTGAATTTATATGAAAGCTGTGTACATAATAACATAAAATAATTATTAATATAGTAAGCTTATGAAAATTTAATAGTATAATCATCAATATAATTACATACAATATAAAATAACCTGAGGCACATCACTTAAAGTTAAAACGCAGATAAAAATACATAAACACAGTTTAATTTTTAAATAATTTCCATTCACTAAATTCTAAATATTTTTTATTTACTGTTACAAGTCTGTATCACTGTTTACTTAATTATTCATCACATTATCAATGCAGAATATCTAATCAACTTTCAGTATTAGCATAAACTTAAAAATTTATGTAAAGAAATAAGTTTCATTAAGTATTTCTGCTAAAAAATAAAGTGAAGAATGGTCCATAATTATGTAAAACATATTACATAAATTCTACTTTATGTATTTGCGTTTTGAAGAAATGTAAGATTGTTTTATATAACTTGTAATGTACGAGACTGGGTTTTTTAAATTAATTATTCTAGAAATAGTCTTTGCAGTTATGCTTTTGGAGGGAGTATTCGAGTATATGCAAAACGTTCAATTAAAAACGAAAATAAAACAAGACAAGAATGGGAACAATTTGTCACTCAGTTTATAAACAAAGCACAACAAAGGAAATAAAACAGGGTTTATAGATTTGATAAATATGAATCAAGTGAACACGAATACGGCTGATCTTTCTTTCTACATCACAATGTGAGAAATAGTTAAAATTCATAACATGTTATTACGTTTCCGCTTTAATTGGCAGGATGTATCTGTAGCGCGTAAGACTGATTGATTAAAAAAAATACAACTTACCGACTGCTAACTTGGGTGACTTCAATGAAATCCACATTTTGGAGCCATACACTGCCAAAATCGTCGATTTACGTAAACAGCACTCACTAAATCATTATGGAATTGTTATTTTCATCCGAAAAAAGATAATCAATTCTGATTAAACTCCTGCGTTCGATCAAGTCTTTGACAATTCGCTAGTGATGCCAGCTTGTTTTGATTGATATGTACCAAATCATTGATATAGGTAGCGGCACGTAAGTCTAGCGCTGAGCGGAACGTTCAGGCGACTGCTGCGCATGGGTACTGTCGCGCACGCAAATTAGTCTGGTCAATTTAGACAATTGAAATAAAGAAAATTCCGACAGAGCCAAATCTTCGTAGAGACCTTATAGACCAGGGTAGAAGCCTTTAAAAGTAATAAAAAGTGAAAAAAATAATAGTAGTATGAAACCCATTAGAAAAGAAGGGGAATATTATAAAAATGAAGGGAAAAATAATTTACCGGCGATCTAAGGTCGGGAAGGGGATGGGGGTGAGTTTTTAAGGGTAAAAAACGGTTTTTCTTGATTTCCGGCAAAACTAAAAGTCCTATCGAAAAAGTCTAGAAGAAAGATCTAAAACTTTTGTATTCACATTTTTTTCGCATAATCTCAAAATTTCTGTGAAAAATTCAAAAAACCAAGTTTTTGGTTTTTTATTTTTATCTTTTACAATTATTTTTTTTTTTTAACGAAATTTCATGGAAACTTACATTCTTATGTCCAAAATACGCTGTAATTTATTTGATTAAAACTATTTATTTTTTCACCTTATTTTGAATTATTATCGAAAAAACACCCTAATTTTCAATCGAAAATTCACCCGTCAAAATATCAGCTTTTTTCAAAAAGTTGGTATGTTTTCTGTTCTTTGAAATCTCTACTTTCCGATGGTAAAAAAAAATATATGTTACTATAGTAAATCTTCTCAGAAAATGCGAAAATTCGAAAAAATCTCGAATTCGAGATTTTTTTAATTATTATAAATAATTTTGAGCTATTTTATTAAAATTTACACTTCAATTACTCGAAAAGCGTTAGATTACATGTTAAATTGATAACAAAAAAGTTGCAAATAAAAATATACTACTATAATCAACAAACAAATAAGCTAATAAAATTAATATTTAATAAAAGTAAATTATTTTTCCTTTCATTTTTTAATATTCCCCTCCTTTTCTAATGGGTTTCATTCTACTAATGTTTTTTTGTTTTTAAAAATTATCGACCCTGGTCTATTAGGTTTACCACAAGGAATAAAGTGTCAAAAGTCCCAATCAGTCCCATGTGCGCTAAGGGACTTATTCGGGACCCAAGGTCAAAATTTTAGGTTTTTTTGATTTTTCTCGAAAACGGTAAGTTTTATCGAAAAAATACCAATAATAATAAAATTCTCTATAAAAGTGGTCTTTATGATATTTTCTCTAAGACCCACTATTTCCCAGATATTGAGCTTGTAAGAATCACGTTCTCATATTTAGGTACTCAAGCAAGTTAAAATGCCTACTCGTGTCTCCTCTTATGTATACATTATACTATTATAAGAAAATATACTCTAAAAAGACCGCCGGTCCTTTACCGAATCAAGAAAGCAATAACTTAACAAAAAACAAAAAAATAAATTAACAGCGATAACAATATAATTCAGAACGCGACTGTACACTGGAAGCACGCAGGGCGTCGTATTGGTGCAGCGAACGGAATGCGACTGGAGAGCCAATCGGTGCTATGCACGCCCGCCCCTCGTCCCTCTTGCTACCCCAAGATACCTGTTTTTTGACTTCTGCGCAACAACTGTCACCGCTAGAGTTACGTGCCGCTACCTATACAAAAATTAAATTAGTTTATGGAAGAAAGGTAAACAAAAACCGTATAATGATTAAGAAACTAAAAAATAACTGTTTAATAATGTTAATAATAATGAAAAAGAATGTGATTATATTAGAAGAGCCTGTTAAAACGTTTATTAGAGATAGACATTATTAGGTAAAAGTAACTGACCGAGCTAACTTCGTACCACCATTTTTACCTGTCTCAGCTTTCCACAGACAGTGTACAGTTTCGGACAAAAAAATACTTTTAATTTTACTTGTACACAAACCTTGTCCTAACTATAAGAAACACTCAAAAAAAGAATGAATTAATTTGGTGCAGCCGATCAGAAGTTATGCGCGTACATTCATTCAGCGTTTCATTTTTATTTTTATAGATTGGACTCTACTATTCTAAGCAACAGTGCATATGGTGGTATATTCCTTGGCAGATCTTAACGTAACGGAACAGTAGTAGTCGTAGCAACTGAATCCTCTAAACAATCAGTTATCAGAGTAAATTGGACAATCATTTTTTTGATCTAACAAAGGAAAACTAGCTTAAACTGATTGAAAAAAGTCTAGATACTATAATTGTTGGCGCTAGGTTTAGGCCAATTTTTTCAATGAAATTAAACTGGTCACACCTCTATGGGTCACACAATTTCCAAATGCTAAATGTTGAAGCTGGCAACTTCATCATTTGGCATTTGGAAATTGCGGGGCTACCAACTTAGTAGTTTGCCCCCAAATTTAGAGGTAAAAAATGTGGGATGGGGTTTTTAGGGGTTTTAAATTGGTAGGAGTTTTTAGGGATTTTTATAACTTCAAGTATTTACTGTTTTATTTCAGATTAAGCAAAATAAAGGTGTAATTGTATAGGCCCTGTGATAATCTAATCTAGGAAATTATATTATTTTTTTATACATACCGCCTTAGCGATATCTAGTACGATTGCTTGTTACCGAGAGTGCAGAGTTGAGAAAATGCGACGCGCATCCCAGCATGTTGTATTGTTGTCTAACACAATTATAAGCATACCCGTAAGAATTGATGGTTAAACTGCGTTAATGTTTACTACAAATACGTTGATTGTTATTATTAGTTATTTACCTGTTCACCTTGTACCCTCCCACTACTCAATAAAACATCTATTAGCAAGATGTTGTTTAAAATGCCTACAGCTAAAGATGAATAAAAGAAATTATAAAAAAAAAAACCGACTTCCAAAAAGCATCCAACGAAAACTCCCTGCCATAAAACACTAAAAAGCTTAAAATAAACTGGCTCTTTATAAATTGCTATGCCAATTCTTGTCTATATCTAATTCTTTGTTCATTTAAATAGTAGTACTGTTATGTGTGCTAGGTACCTAAAACCTGTTTGAAGTCGGCGCCAAGCCAAATGTAATAGTAGGTACCACACTTATATACTTATATTACATTTAAAGATTTATCCTCCAACTCCTAACCGTTAAGGAGTTGTACCTTACATCATCAGCTCATCATCACTAAATGATGACTACCAGACGCAAATATAAGAGTATTTTCACAAAATATACGAAAAACATAGTATGTTCCAAACACACATAAAAAAAATATATATATACGGTCGAATTGACTCCTCCTTACCTCCTCCTTTTTTTGAAATCAGTTAAAAAAGTCGTGTCAAAATATACAAATACGTGGAAAACAGATCCAGACTTAAAAGGTGAAGTAATTTCATTGTATTTACAAGTGTGAATCTAAAAAAAAGAAATAATATTTCAAAAAACTATGAATAATGGTTAAGTTGAAAAAATTAAAAATACAATTTTAGATTTTTAACTTTTTCCCTTTTTATTTTATCAAATTATCATTGTTAATATTATTTTCTGTAAAAAAATATTTTGTCTTATAGATTCACACTAGTAAATTTATTTTAGGGGGAATGCCTAGTAATTGCGGGATTTTAGGGGTTTTTGATAAGGGTTTAGGGAGATACATTTTTTAAAGTTGGGAACACCGGAGTTGAGTTTAGTTGACATTTGTCATAATTGTCATTCGTGCCGGAGCCTTGTTTTGATTGAAACGTGTTTGCTGGCCGGGCTGGTTCTTCAGTTTGCTCACTTTGTTTTTAATAAGTACCTAGTTGTAGCACAACGCTCTTAATCGAGAGTTGAAGTGAAAGTGTGAATATTAAATATAAGTTTTAAATAATGTCGGGTTTTATACCGTTAAACCAAAGTACTCCAGATCAGCAGAGATATCGAGAGCCTATACGAAATCGTCAAAGATACCAAAGCTATCATTATAATAATTCTCCTTACCATAAAAGACGCAACAATAGATTGAGTAATAGTACCCCGAGTAGTTATAGTGTAAGTATATTTACATGTTTCTTGCTTGATTTGTACACATTTAGACATAACAATACTTATGAAGTTGATGTTAAAAGGATTCCTAAAATTAACATGTGACAAAATATTGGCTCGCCAATTTTAAAGGTCTTTTTGCAGCTATGTACCTGTAATATCATCATCATCAAGCTTCACCTTGTAATATTAAATTGCGTAAAATAACTTAGTCAAAATAGTGTTACAGCTGTAGAGTCTAGCTCATTACATGATAATTTTGAAACCTAGCAAGAGAGAGAGAGATATATATATATTTGTAGGTTTTTAATTTGCCATACAACTTGTAATATTTTCATTAGGTATGCTATAGCACATTAGATTTTGGTTTCCTCTTATCATAGGTATAGTTTCACTCTTAGAAGCCCCGCACACTACAGACTTTTAATCGGCCGATAGTTTAATTGGGCTGTTAATCAGTATGAACATGACTGTATGTCAGTTCGCAGACCACACCAATTTGGTATCAAATAGAACAAAAGCCAACTTGACCAAATCAATATTGTCTGACTAAAAAGATTGTAGTCTGCTATAGATGTCTTCTTATATTATATATCCTACTAATATTATAAATGCGAAAGTTTGTAAGGATGGATGGATGTTTGTTACTCTTTCTCGCAAAAACTACTGAACGGATTTGGATGAAACTTTACAGTAACATAGCTTAAGCATCACAATAACACATAGGCTACTATTTGCCGAGATAACCGACATTTAAGCGGGTGGAGCCGGGGGCAACAACTAGTAATATATATAGTTACAATTATAAAATAAAATTTATTTAGATAAACCTTATTCTCTTCTTTACATTTTTTTCTTGTCAAAGTCTGCGTTTGTGACTCCAGTAATAATGTGCATCAAACAGAGTTAAGTAGATAAATTAGAATACTCATTTTTTTTTATTATTTCAGAGCAATTCAAGTAACAATAGTCAATATGGACAAGATAATAGCAAGAATATTGATGCATATTTACACCCAACCATGTTGCAAGATCCCTGGGAGAGTCTGCGGCGAGAAAAGAGTCAGGGCAGTGGCAGTAGTAAATAGTGTATTGCATATAAGTGACTATGGACTATAAGAAAAATTTTGTAAATATTTGTAAATAACTAAATTTATGTAATGTTAAAATTATAGGTTTTACTAATAGATTGTTTTCATTATTTCATAATCACGTTCCGTAAAAATCACCATTCTATATTCTCTTATTCTTATCTATACTAATATATAAAGCTGAAGAGTTTGTTTGTTTGAACGGGCTAATCTCAGGAACTCTGGTCCGATTTGAATAATTCTTTCACTGTTCGACAGCCCATTTATCGAGGAAGGCTATAGGATATATATCATCATGCTAAGACTTACAGGAGCGAAGCACCAATGTAGAATGTTACAAAAACGGGGAAAATTATCACGCTACGGGCAACAGGAGATGCAAACGGGGTTGCGTGGGTTGACTAGTTAAATAAAATACTTTAAATATTAACCGAAAACATAATTATACCATAAATTCGTTGGCCTAGTAGTTTTAACGGTTGCCTAGTTCTTTTCATTCCGCCAAGTGTTGTGGGTTCAAAACCCACACGGGACAACAATTTGTGTGATCCACAAAATTGTTGTTCTGAGTGTTATGTTTGTAAAGTTCCCTGCGACTCGGGATGTTTACCTAATGTTGTCTATTTTTGTACACAAACAATGTTGATGATTACAGGCAACGGCCTGTTATCCTAATTAGGGCATCCTGAAATCTGTGATTTTTTATTTATATTTTAGCTGCGCCAAAATTGCTCTGTTCTGCTTGATGGAAAGCATGAGCAGATTCCAAGAGTGGTGGTCACCATTCTCAATGTGAATAAGGACATTGCAACATATGCCCATACCCCAACCCCTTACCCATCTCCAAAGGCCTCTGGTGTTGCGTATGTCCATGGGCGGCGGTAACCGCTTACCATCAGGTGATACGTCTGCTCGTTTCCCCCTATTTAATAAAAAAATAAAGTAATAGACTGTATCTATCTATCCCAAAAAGCCAGTGGATGAAAAAGTACTCTCAATCAGTAGATACTGTTTATATTCTTGTTCCTACTTTTGCCAAGCGACTAGGTACTTATGTAGCGACGATCTGGTTTAGCTAGGTACATAATGTAGGGGCTATTAGTCAAATCAGCAAGGATGGCGATCTAAAATCGATTTCTCGAAGAATCAATTTTTTACTGACTTCATAAAAGGTGGCGATTCTCATTTCGACTGTTTTTTTTATATTTGCTACCTCAGAACTTTCGACTGGGTGAACCAATTTGGATGATTATTTTTCATTTGAAAGCTGGTGCTTCCCCTGTGATCCCATTTCAATTTCTTCCAGTTCTTGAAGTCAGTTTACTTCGCAAAAATTTTTTTTAGTCAACATTTAGTTCTGAATTAAAATGTAGCACTTAATCGATTCAGAGAATCGATATTTCACACTAGAACAATAAAAAATCGGTTTTGTCAGTAGATAGAATATGGAAGGTTACTTTTACACAAAAAGGTTTCTTTTATTAAATAATTTAGGTAACTTCTGACAAGACCCGGCTGGCAACACTGTTCAGTACAGTAAGTACTAACTCTTGGCTTAAAGGTCTTGTTACCAGGCCATAAAATTACAAAAAAAAAAAAAGTACTTTGCTTTGAATGTGCTTGGTGATTTTATTTTGTTCATTTTTTCGAAAGACTGTCTCTCTTTCATTACCTCCATATTTTTACAATAAGAAGTTCATCACCACAACTTGAATTGAGGACTAAATACTTAATATTGGCAGAAATAGTTGATACTTTTCGGCTGGTTGTCATCTCATCAAGAGAAGACTAATACTTATAAGTAAAAAACTAACTCAAAACGGTTGCATATGTTGTATACAATATACCACGACTACACCACTGCACGGACAGCGTGAATCTATAGTTGAAGTTAAAAGTGTGGGATTAATAAGCATATAGAATTCTATTTATATAAACAGTAGCGAGCAAGTTTACAATAATGTCAGATTTTATACCACTAAATCAAAGTACTCCAGATGCTCAGAGACAAAGAGAACCTGTACAAAATCGTCGAAAATACCAAAACCATTATTTTAATCACTCTCAACACACTCAAAGACGAAATTTAAACGACAATAGACGGTGTAATAATTCGCCTAGTAATTATAATGTAAGTGTGTTATATTGTTATGTTGCTTGCTTCACCTAATTTGTTTGGATCCTATGCATCGTATGGGTGTCGTAATTGGGGACTAGAGACTAGAGAGAAAATGATGAAGGAAAAAATCACTGGTAATAGAAGGAAACCTTGAAATAAATCTAATACCAATCCGTCTGGTCGGTGTGGTAAAGTAGGCCAAAACCTCCTTCCTAAGGAGAACCCAATGTCCAGCAGTGGACTTTCAAAGTCTGTTGATGATGATGATACCTGCTTTTGAAGTATAACATGTACTAGCTTTTGCCCATTGCATGTATGTCCTTATTTAATAATAAAAGTATGTCCATGTCAAATTAAACTGAAACTTGTGCAGCGATCTATCTGTGAAAACAGATAGAAAGAGGTCCTTTCGAATTTATAATATTACTTTGGAAGTATGGATAAATACATTAATATTTCAGGCATCTAACACACAACGCCATCTAGTCCCAAACTAAGCAGAGCTTGTATTAAGGGTACTAGATAACTGATACAAAAATATAAATTCTTTTTTTTGTAAATATATACATATTAAACATAGAAGCATCAAAACTCCGAAACAAATACTTGCAGATCATACAAACATTTGGTCCGACCCGAGAATTGAACCCGAGACCTCGAGCACAGCATTTGCATATTCTACAACTGCCTTACCGAGGCAGTCAAAGCATGTTTATAGCCTTCTATTAAAATGACATGTGACTGCATACAGGCTCTGCAATTTCAAATAAAATAAAAAATACTAAAAAACAGAAGGGGAAGAGAATAAGTAAATACTTTTAAAACATAGTAACATGCTTTTGGTAGTTTTTTAATGAATCCTTTATTTATAATTTCAGAGCAATTTAAGTAACAACAGTCAACATGGACAAGACAATAGGACCAACATTGATGCATATTTACACCCATCGATGCTACAAGACCCCTGGGAGAGTCTGCGGCAAGAAAGGAATCAGTGCAGTGGTGGTAGTACGTAGTGTGTTGTATTGTAAATAAGTGACTATGGACTGTAAGGAAACATTTCTTAAATGTTTATAACTAAATAAGGACTGAGCAAATTAAATACATATTTAAAAAAAATAACTAAACGCTTTTCATAAAATTTATGTAGTCTACGTCACATGACCCATTATTACGAAGCCATTGACACCTTATTCATTAAAAGCAGTTCAGTATGTAGATCACTGTGGTGCCTGTACTAGTAGTTACTACAACTACTACAGGCACCACTACCCAAAATAGGCGCAACAAAGTCGTCGAGTTGCGAAAACCCAGCCTGCGAGTTCAAGTATCTACTTCAGGTGCTACGATCCACCTTATAATAATGGAACATACCAACGTACATAGAATGCCAAAACTATTTGGATTGCCGTCACCAAGTAGAAAGCTAAAGCTACAAGTTAGAATTACGGGCTCCCACACATAACTACGATGCGATGCGACGCCACATCGTAGGAAATTGCGATGCGAATTGCTACGATACGAAATCATGCGACAAAGCGTTGGTTAATGTGACCATTCTTACGACCACAAAGAGATGTCCTAATGAGATTTTTGTACGAAATGGATGACGAAAATAGAAAATAATAAATCAAAATAATATAAAATGATTTATGGATACAAATATATAAGAGAATGTAATATTTTGTAATATATATATTTTGTAAATGTTTTTAAAGAAAAAAAAAAGTTAGGTAACTTTACGCTACATATTATTATTTATAAAATAATAATAAACATTTAAGACATCTAACACAAAACTAACACAAAACGCTATCTAGTAAGTAAAAAAAAAATACGTGAGCAGTGATGGGACACCTGGCAGATGTGAAGCATCGAAATTATTTTGTATAAAACAAAATGACTGTTTATTACATTAATATTAATTTTTATTAAATACAAAATACTAAAAAAAATACAATTAATAAAAAAAAATAGCAAAGCGTCGCCACTTGCCTATAGGTGTTTCACATCTAAAAAGAAAGAAAGTAGTGCCGTTTAGTAAAACTAATGGTTTTTTAATTATTTTTTTTTGGAATAAAGGGCAAACGAGCACACGTATTATTAAATTATCATCAAAGAAGTGGAATGAACTGTCACTTGCAGTATTCCCGGACCTATACAATCTTCAAACTTTCAAGAAAAGAGCGTACTCCTTTTTTAAAAGGCCGGCAATGCACTTGTCACCACAGCTTGTGACGCCTCTCGTGTTGCGGGTGTCCATGGGCGGTATCGCTTACGATCAGGCGATGCGACTGCTCGTTTACTCCCTATCCCATAAAATAAAAGAAGTAAATATCAAACAGGAAGGGTTTGTTGTGTGGTGTTATCATGAGGGTATTAGGAAAAAGTAGACTTTAACTCGTATTGAGGTAAATGAATAACCTGGAAAGCGGCGGCAATAAATCCTAAACACAGTGGCGGATTTACATATTTGCCGCCAGTAGGCTATGAAATTTTTGCCGCCTCTACACCTCTTTTTTTACATGTGGAAACTATTTCAAGCCGTCACTCTACAGGCAAGTAGTGTGTTAAAATCGTACCAAGTTAAGCTATAAGGTAATTGGTAGGATTGGGGGGGGGGGGTTTGAATTAAATTCTTGCTACGTCAGCGTTATCGCTGTAATTGCACGGATTTACCTTTTTATTTTACGCGTGGAAACCCCCACGAGCCGTCACCCCACCGGGGTGTGCCCCGGAGTGTGGTTTTGGAATCGGACCGACTAAAACCACTCTGTGCCTGAGATGGGAGGGATCCGAGAGCTGCTGTTAGTAGGACGTCCGGACCCGCCCGCACTGACGCAGGCACCGTATGCTGATGGATTCTCTAACACGGCCACACTCAGAGTGGCATGAGGAACTGGTAAGCGCGCCTCCGGGTCCGAGTGGAGGTCGTCCTCCCGGCCCTTTCTTTCATCTCCTTCTGCGAGATTTCGTCTTCGCAGAAGTTTGCGACCGAGGTGAAGCAGCTGATACTACCGGTCATGGAGCGTATGAGAAGGGGTAGCGAGAGATCTCCTCCGAGGACTGCAGTGAGGGCAGGATGCTGCGACGCCCAGGCGGGCTTTTTTTTGTAAATACATACATATTATACATAGAAAACACCCAAACTCCGAAACAAATATTTGTAGATCATACAAACATTTGGTCCGACCCGGGAATCGGACCCGAGACCTCACGATCAGCAGTCGCACACGCCAACTGCGAGACCAACGAGGCAGTCAATGGGCTGTTGGCCAAAATCAATGAGAAGAACGTGGATGATGTTTCACCCATTACGAATGCGGCGGCAGGAGACCACTGTACATAGACCAAAGGGCCAGTGTGATGATCCTAGGCTGCAGGCACCAGGCTTGCCAATAGTTGCTTGAGCGCCCACGTGCAATACCAACAAAGCTGGTCTTTTTCTTCCGTGTTGAATTGAAATACATTTAGATACTTCTTACCGGACCACCGGTGATGTGGTTATGTCAGACTGAGACTGATCAAAACCACGCTCTGTCTCGGGTACTAGTAGCCTAAAAACTAGATGTTACAAAAAGAAAATTCTAGTATCCTGACAGATCTCGAGCCATCTACGGTTTACAAATGGCCTCTCGTATATGGTGACCAAAATCTCTCCTTCCTGACTCTAAAGATTTAACCCTGACCTGCTTCTGCTATTGTGATAAATGGCGTGACTTGTAACTGCCCCAGCCTGAGCCTATCGTACAGTACCGCGTACAGTGCCTGGCCCATTCCCGGACCTGCCAGACCTAGACTAAATCTTTCCCAATCCCACTCTGCGCTCTCTATAACGAGTTCCATCTGATTAAAAGAATCACTACTAATGGCCATCATAATGTTTCTCGCCTCTACTGTCTATGTCATGCAGTTTTTTCATAGGGGGCTGTTTTCGGCTTCCTTCTGTGGAACATAGGCTACCGGTGCCCCGCAGGAGCCTTCACCTCATTGCGCCTCAATCGCGTTCAATTCGATCTCGTACCGAATGACAATGTATCTAGCCCTGTTCCTTAACGGTAGGTGACTTTTTGACGAGCACTTCCGATAGCTGGCTCAAGAGCTAGCGGGTGGTCTGTTCTTCGGCGACTTTTACCCAACTTGAGTGAACCAAGGGTCACGACAAGACTGTACGTGGAATTATTTGATAACAATATGCGTTACCCCGATGAGAACTGTAGCTCTGGCCGTCCAGAGTACTAGTAGCCTAATAGTGCGCGCCTCTGGCACTCTTAGCCAGTACTGTTGGTTAGAGCGATACACAGTTATTACATCGTGTCTACGGAAGCGGCGTGCGCGTTGGCCGGAATATCCATGTGGGATTTATTCCTGGTAAAGTAGGTTCTTTCCGGGCACGGATACTTTAGGAGTTATCTGCACGTGAGCGTACGTACTGAGTACACGTACTGAGCCGATTCGCTGTGGCAGTGCTTAGGCATCGCAGCGTTGGATACTCATTGTAGTATAGAGCAGATATAGCTCAGAAAGGGGCGGCGGAAAGGGCCAGGGAAGAAAATTACTACTTGAACCTAATTTGCCGCCACCCGGTGAAACAGGCGGCGCAACGCATTCTAGGACCTCATGTCGTCTTCAGTGACGATAAAGAAAAATGTTAGTCAAAATTACTAATTTAAATTTTAATATTAAACTGCACCTGAGATGTTATAAAAATCCATGTTTAGAAAGATATATTTTACCAAGCGTTACGAAATTTTTCAAATGCCTAATATTAAATTTGATAGTATTTGGTAAACTGCTTAATATGTACATTGTTTATTTTTGTCAAATTGTCGAGTCTTCTTTTCTCCGTTTATACATATAGTATTTTTTTATTTCTGTATGAAAAATTGTCTAAATTTTGCCGCCCCCTGAAATTCGCCGCCCTAGGCTCCAGCCTACTCAGCCTAGTGGTAAATCCACCACTGCCTAAACACATTTTCAAGACTTATTCATAACATGGTATGTTTTATCAAATGGTTTTAATGACTAAAAGGACAAAATTAAATGTCGATATGTTTATTAAGTGCCTACAGATTTCCTGTTGTTTCACGTAATTTTCTCTTTAAGTATTTAACCCACACTTAAAGAATTTTCTTCATTTACCATCGTGGTGGCATCCACTTACAACATCAAAACATACTACAGCGCCATCTACCGACGATATACTGAACAACTAATCTTGTGGAGTAACTACAAATCTTATGTCGCGAGGCCCTACCTGTCACCTCGCCTGGTCGTAGGATATTCCCTTTGTATTGGAGGAACATGACTGCCGTTCCTCGAGACTATATTATTATCAATGTAGGTAAATAAGCAGTTCACAATCAAACAACAAGAACATCTATTTATATTAAGAACATCTATACTTATAAAATAGTAAGTCCTGACTGACTGACTGACTGACTGACTGACTGACTGACTGATTCATCATCGCCGAGCGTAAACTATGATAGTTAGCGCTATGAAATTTGGTGAGTAGGATCCTTTTATTGAGTAGACACGCACTAAGAAAGGAATTTTGGAATTTCTACCCCTAAGGGGGTGAAATAGGGGTTGAAAGTTTGTATGGAAGTCCGTCATTTTTTAAGTTAGAAACCTGAAACTTTACTTTTGGGCTGCTGATTAAAAATGAGTAAACACGTATTTCAGCGTTTTTGAATATTCAACCCCTAAGGGATGAAATTGGGGTTGACATTTCGTACATAGGTTAGTCTGGAACTCCGTCATTTTTGAAGTCTGAAACATGAAACTTTATTTATGTGTTACTAATTTAAAAAGAGTAAAGACGTATTTGAGCGTTTCTGAATATTCTACCCCTAAGGGGTGAAATAGGGGTTGAAAGTTTGTATGGAAGTTCGTCATTTTTTTAAGTTAGAAACATGTAACTTTATTCATATGCTAAGGACTAAAAATGAGTTAATACGTATTTAAGCGTTTCTTGGGATTCTACCCCTAAGGGGGTGAAATAGGGGTTGAAAGTTTGTATGGAAGTTCGGCATTTTTTAAGTAAGAAGCATGAAACTTTATTTTTGGGCTACTGATTAAAAATGAGTAGATACCTATTTAAGCGTTTATGAATATTCTACCCCTAAGGGGTCAAATAGGGGTTGACATTTCGCATTATAGGTTAGTCTGGAAGTCTGTCATTTTTGAAGTTCGAAACATGAAACTTTGTGTTCGGGCTACTGACTAAAAATGAGTTAATACGTACTTAAGCGTTTCTTGATATTCTACCCCTAAGGGGTGAAATAGGGGTTGAAAGTTTATATGGAAGTTCGCCATTTTTTAAGTTAGAAACATGTTACTTTATTCACGTGCTAGGGACTAAAAATGAGTTAATACGTATTTAAGCGTTTCTTGGTATTCTACCCCTAAGGGGGTGAAATAGGGGTTGAAAGTTTGTATGGAAGTTCGTCATTTTTTAACTAAGAAGCATGAAACTTTATTTTTGGGCTACTGATTAAAAATGAGTAGATACCTATTTAAGCGTTTATGAATATTCTACCACTAAGGGGTGAAATAGGGGTTGACATTTCGCATATAGGTTAGTCTGGAAGTCTGTCATTTTTGAAGTTCGAAACATGAAACTTTGTGTTTGGGCTACTGATTAAAAATGAGTAGATACGTATTTAAGCGTTTCAGGATATTCTACCCCTAAGGGATGAAATAGGGGTTGAAAGTTTGTATGGAAGTTTGTCATTTTTTATGTTAAAAACATGAAACTTTATGCATGTACTACTGATTAAAAAAGAGTAAAGACGTATTTAAGCGTTTCTGCATATTCTACCCATAAAAGGGTGAAATAGGGGTCGAAAGTTTGTATGGAAGTCCGTTATTTTTTAAATTAATACCATGAAAATTTAATTATGGGCTACTGATTAAAAGTAACTAGATATCTATTTAGCGTTTCTGCATATTTTACCAATAAGAGGGTAAAATAGGGGTTAAATTTTTTTATGAAAATCCGTCATATTTAAATTAGAAACCTTATACTTTACTTTTGGGTTGCTGATTGAAAATGAGTAATACGTATTTCAGCGTTTCTGAATATTCTATCCCTAAGGGGTGAAATAGGGGTTGACATTTCGTGCATAGGTTAGTCTGGAATTCCGTCATTTTTGAAGTTTGAAACATAAAACTTTATTTATATGCTACTGATTAAAAAAGTGTAGAGACGTATTTAAGCGTTTTTGGTTATTCTACCCTTAAGGGGGTGAAATAGGGATTGAAAGTTTGTATGGAAGCTCATCATTTTTTAAGTTAGAAACTTTAAACTACATTTTTGGGCTACTGATTAAAAATGAGTAGATACCTGTTAAAGGTTTCTGGATATTCTACCCTTAAGGGGTGAAATAGGGGTTGCAAGATTGCATGGAAGTCTATCATTTTTTGAGTTAGTAACATAAAATATCATTTTTGGGTTACTAATTAGAAAAGAGAATATGCATATTTAAGCGTTTCTGGATATTCTACCCCTAAGGGGAGAAATAGTCATTGGCATTTCATGTATTGATTAGTTTGGAAATCCGTCATTTGTTTTAATTTAGCAGCCTAACAACTTTCGTTTTCATGTTTCTGATTACAAATAGATGAATACTTATATCAGTATTTATGCGAATTCTGCTCCTAAAGGGGTTGAAATATGGGTCGAATGTTTGTATGAAAGTTCTTTTAAATGGGATAATGATCAAAAATAAATAAATAAATACGTTTAAAACATGAATAAATTACTGATACATTCTTTTACACAGTTTTAATTAAATGCATATGATCAACTTCCACGCGAGCAAAGCCGCGGGCAACAGCTAGTCTATTTATACTTTTCAACAGCGCCTTAGTCAAAGAATGTAGCAAACGACGAGTATAATATCAATGAAACTTCATCGGCAGGTACCTACTTAAACTTTTACATTCGGTTTTACTTCCACCACCACCATTTATTTGATCAGTCGTCGTGGTCAGGTGACAATGTATTAGTAATAAGTTAATATCTATCACAAATAGAAGATGGTGACCGATGAGACAGTAACTTTATGCGGTGGTGACATTCCTGCAATGAATATCTGAATCAGAACACGTCACGGCATAAATGCATATCTATAATAACATATAAAACATTTACTTATTTGTAGGTAACATATTAATGAATTGGACGTTTTCGACATGAACTAGAATAAACATGCATGTTATCATAAACAAGCGGTCAATAGGTACAATAACTATATGCCTATTGTATCTACTTATTGCATTCAAACTAAAAGGGTCAATCGATACTATATTAACGCACTGATAGTATTTTATCGTTTTGTAATAAGTATATTCTTATTTTAAAACAAGCCAAAGCTTCGAACTGTTCGGAACAAACCGGTCGTGATTTACATTCCGTTCGTAATTTATGAAGGTGACATCTCAAATATATATAAGAGGTGCATGTACTAAAACGAAATTGAGTTAAAGATGAAGACTTGGATTAACGTGTTTATGGTGTTTTACGCGATCTTGGCGTTGGCATTAGGTGAGTACATTTATTTTTTTTGATTATTTAATGACAATATATACATAGTATAAATAGCTCGAAATTATTTCAAGGCGAGCGTTGCTGTCTTCCGTGTCTCGGGTGTGTTAAGTCAGTTTAATAAAATGTTACACGTTTCCAACAACGGTTTTTAATATACCACCTAATAAAATATTACGGGGCCAATTGAAACTGAGTAAAACCTTGTACCTACCTACCTACTCCCGAATCCCAACAAGCAATAGAGAAAATTGTAGGTATAAATATGAACATCAATACCTACAGTATTTAGTTCAGGGATAACATGTAGGTATAATATTATGTATTTACTAGCTGAACCCCGCAGATACCCTCGGTACGTCAATAACGGCGGGTTATGCCGCAGAGCGAAGTTAGTCTAAAAATTAGTCCAAGTAAGACAATGATAATAATAATAATATTTAATAATAATAATATTTATTGTAACAAAGTATGTATACAATTCAAGTGCAAGCCCTGATTCCCAAACTAGCGTGAGCTGTTTGTCGGGAATCAGTACAGTATGATGTAACCTTATATCATCAGCTACCTATCAATATGTATTTACATTTGCATTTAGTGAAAGCTGTTAATTTGAAATTACAAACAGGCTTCAATTTTATTTATTTGTATAGATGTACCTATAGATTATGTGGTATAGCATCTACATTAAAAATGCTCCATGAAATAATTACTATTCATCAATTATTATTACTTTTGGAATTTTTCTTCTGTCCATAGATAAGCAGATGATTTATTAATGATTTTTTTATTTTACTTGTAAACAGCACCTACTGTAATGGTAAATTAATGATATAATTACAAACGTTTATACTATAAAAAAATACCGATAGCTTTTAATTGAGGTATTTGTGTATGTGTGTGTACAATAGTCTGTGTTGAAAATTTTGTGTACATAACACGTCGTAGGTTATAAAATGGGGTTAACAAATTATCTAGGCAAAGCCGCGGCAAAAAGGTATTTTTTTAAAAGAACAACTCCAGCACTAGAATCATATCATGAGTCGCCGCGACTCACAGACATTTATGGACTGGACAAAAAAGCACCCAGACGCGGAACAAAAATTTTGTGTCGTGCCTACAAAGTTTTGTCCCAGGTAGACATCGAAAACACAACACTCACAACAACACGCACAAGTTAAAAGCGATGAAGTCGCATAACCCACTTCAACAACCTGCAGTATAAACAAATCTACATTTCGCGTCCTAGCCAAGTTGACATTCTAGAAACGTCAACTTTTATAGAAAACTAACAAATACAAAAGATTGACGAGCTCTCTTAACGCTAAGTCAAGTGAATAACTAATAATAATAACGAATAGCTAAAGCTAAGCCAATAATACAAGACAATAAATTCGTTAGCAAATGTAGAAAAATAATCGACGGGACACACTTGCATTTTGGCTCAGGGGCTATTCTCCATCTGATCTACTGCCTAAGCACCATAAAATTAGCAGCAGTTAGAGCGTTACTCTCCCTATATTTATAAAGAGCTTCATAAAATGATTGATGTTTATATTTTTCAGCTGATTGTCCATCCGGAGAATATAATCCTGGTCCAAACTGCGGGCTAGAGCCTTCGTGTGCTTCTAGAAGCTCACATTCTTATCCGAAGCACACATGTGACTGCTGGTGTCTGCCGGGCACGTATAGGAAAATAGAGACTAATACGTGTGTATCACTAAGTGGCTGTGTTTAATAAATTGTTATGAATAATAAATGTTAATTCTAAGGAAACCAGTCTAATTTATTATTTATTGTACACATACGTTACATTATATTGCTTAAATAGGTGGAGAATCCCACTCATAGAATTTATTAATCTATTTTTTTATTTAATTGTAGCTATATAGGTACAGCTTGTTAGCAACGTTCTGGAATCTAATGAAGATCTATTTTGAATATTATCTTATGTGAAGGTACGTATTAGATCCTATCTAGTAACTAACTTCCTAATTGAGCTACGGTATTGGGTATTGTGTTGTTTTCAACCCTAATATTATAAGTTTAAAGTTGAAAATAACACAATCGTTACTTAAAGTTAAAACCGTTTATTAATAAGGGTAAATATGGAATATACATAACATACATACATACATACTTAACCTCTGTTTTCTATGCAAGAAAATTGCTCTTAAACGATATAAAAAGTAAAAAATAAAAATAAAATTCAATAAAGTACCTACGTGAAAACAAATTACTATTCAATTAACTATTATTCAAATGAATATTAATATACTCGTATACTTTAAGCGGGGCGTGAAAAAGCATTTCAGTAGGCCGCCATAGGGTTGCGCTCGCCATACTGCATTGTATGCATTCGCAGTCCGCAGCACACTCAGCATAGATCATATAACATTATGTTTATGATCTGTGCTGTGCTGTGATGATTTTTTTGAAAGACAAGTCCCGCATTAGGAATATACATCTGTTGCCGCGGGGGACAAACTTTATATAATCATGAACAAATGTTTAGATGATCTGCAAATATTTGTTTCGGAGTTTGTGTGTTTTCTATGTATAATATGTATTTACAGAAAAAAGTATTATGTATTTTATATCAGTTGTCTAGTACCCATAATACAAGCACTGCTTAGTTTAGGACTAGATGGCGCTGTGTGATAAATGTCCGAAATATTTATGATCTATTTTTGTTTATATGAAACGGAGTCAAAGAACACCCAGTGTCAGAACAACAATTTGTGGATCACACAAAGTGTAGGCCCACGTGAGATTTGTACCCATGACACTAGGAGCATTCAGAAGCGACGTCGTGACCGTGCAGACATTTTTCAAACAACAGTTTTAAAACGATTCTTAATAGTTCAATATTTAGTTACCACGTGCTACAGTAAAATAAATATTCATCGCTATCATGATTATTATCCAAATTCATAATCTCGCATAAATGTAAATAGAGGTAAAATATCATTGGTAACGTGTAGGCGGGACCGTAATATATATAAGTGCGCAAATTGTATTACTAATGTAGTAACGGAGCGTGACGATTGTAGATAATCTGAATAATTAGAATGACTTATAAAGATAATTACAAAGATTTCCAATACTTAATGTTTCCTTATGTATTCATTAACATAAGACACCTACGTGCTGATAAATCTAGTGTAACATGTGTTAAGTAGCCTTCGGGACTAAAGTGCATAAACATTTGCGGTTAAGCCATTTTTCCTTTCAGTATTACTATGAAAGACGATCAACATACAACTCGAGCCTGCCTGGTTCACAACCCGAACAATGGAGGATTATTGGCGATGCCTTTATACTTATCCTCATTCCAAATAAAATTTGATGCTCTTCACGTAGTGGAATAGTTGTTCGCTTCCTGTCAAAATTTCGGAAGTTTACCGACTTTTTTATAATGATATTGTTTATTAGCTGTTCGTTTGTTTACTTGTTACAATTTCATCTTTAAGTTTTACCTAATCAAGTTATGATCGATCAAGTTATTATCGTGAATTACTACATAACATAATAATAACTCTTGTAATACCACGGAATAACTAATAGTACTTTCGTAGTAATACACAAAGTAAAGCTCACAGAAGACTTTATTTTGATGTAAAGAGATTCAAGTAAGTTAACATTAACGGGCAGAGATTCGAATACTGCGTGAGAATATTCTCACATAGTATTCGCAAATCTACCAAAAGAGATAAGCCATATCAAAAAACCGAATATTAATTTTAAACCATGTTTGATCATTCAAGGGATCTCGAGAGAAAACAGCGTATTGTGTGACTTGTCAGGACCAGACAGGTGGCTTGGGTGACCGGGGAATGTTCGAAATAATCATCTACACAATTACACCCCTTGCTTATATTACCTTAAGTAAGATATTTATAATTGTGCTACGTTTATGCTTGTATTAATTATAATGATGATTTACCGTGTGGAAAATTTATGTTATTTGCTTAGTCACATCAACATAATGTTGTTACGACTATGTTTGTTACGACAAACAGTTAGAAATATCTGACAAACTACTAAGGTCGCGACACTTAATGTGATATGATGTGGACGCCTTTCTAAGAACAAGCCTATGCCCAGCCGCATCGACTATTAAGAGCTAAGAATGATGATGATTAATTGTCGAATAAAATAGTGAATTCAAGTAATCGAGATAACTTGTAAAAAAAATAAAATTCAAAAACAATAAATCTTGAATATCATTGCAAAGCCTCTTCCGAGATCCAATCGTATCTCTCAACCAACATGGAGATACTTTGATTCTTGAGGAAGGACATAGGCTACTTTTAACTAGTTTTAACCACGATAACCGAGATATGCGCAGACGGAGCCACAGGCAAAAGCTAGTACATAATATATTACATTACACTTAGAAAATAATTGTATACATGAAGTAAAATAAATTAGTCTTACCTGGTTAATGAACACAACTTTTAACCGACAAAACTAAAACATTTCCCAAGCCTACTGATCCTCGTGGGAAATTAGACCAACACCCTCTTTCCAAAAAGATAATAAGGTTGATAATAAAACCAATATTAACAATAATCACAAAGATAACAATTAAAAAAATTGCACATACTATGTAAGGTCTTTAGCATCAACAGAAAAGTATCTTTAGTTATAACATGCATTGGAAAATATTAATTACGATATAGTACGAGTTTCTGAATTGAGAAAAATAGGTTGTAACATTAAAGAGTACAATGATTGCATGCTAAGCTAACAAAAAAAGGGACTACATGGAATAGAATTTTTGATTAAAAAGGCACTAAAAAACTACATAACTAATTTCACTGGCCTTTCAGAAAGAGTGGCATTGCTATAACATAAGTTCGTGGACCATAGTTGGTCAATTGTCCAAGTAAACGCAACATAGACAGGACACTATACCACAGAACACGAAAAGTTCCGAAGTACTAAAATAGCGTTAAAGGAATTCAATTTAAATAAAAGATGAATACAAAAATTACAAACTAACAGTAAAGAAACGAAACCTAGACAAGACATATTAGATTAAGCAACCAATTTCTATAAAGAAACTAGAATAACATCGAAGAAATAGTAAAGTACATTCATAACGTTCAAAATATTTTGCCAATAGAAGAAAATGAAGTATTTGAACATATAAAATTATAAAAAAAAATTAAAAAGCCCTGGGCCGGATAAGTCACAATTCTATATCTGGAATACATTATGCGCATTGAATATTAACAGAAAATACATAAACATCATAAAAGATACATATAACAACGCTATAAGTAAGGTGAAACTCGAAACCAAAGGAGAAGAAATAAGCATTGAAAGAGGAGTAAGACAAGGTGACCCCTTGTCACCTAAACTATTTATTTCTGTCCTAAAGTGTGTTTTTCAAAACTGGATTGGAAAACCAAGGGACTGAGTTTGTGTAGCGTTTACCTCAGCCATTTAAGAGTAGCAGACGACATCGTTTTCCTTTCTGAAACATCTAGAGAATTTGAAAAAATGATACACATGCTGAAAAAAGCAATTGCTAGATTTGAACTAGAGATGAATGCTGCCAAAACAAAATTAATCACGAATAGCCGCAAACATCCCATGAGTACAAAAATGGTAATAACATAGAATACGTGGACAATTACATATATCTAACAGTTCTCTTTCAGTTCAGTTCAGTACAACAAGTAATAAAAAAGAAGTTGAAAGGAGATGCAAAATGGCTTGGAACAAATTCTGGTCTCTTAAGGAATTTTTAAAAGGAGACTATTCACTAGACATGAAAAAAACCGTAATTGATACATGTCTTCTGCCTAGCTTACAGTACGGCTGTCACACATGGGTATACACAAATAAAGTAAAATAAATAATTAAAACCACACAAAGGTCAATGGAGAAAAAACACTAAAAATGAGAAAAACATAAAATCAGGTTAGAAATCATCAGACAGAAATTCAAAATTACGGATGCGTTAACACAGGCTTTAAAACTCAAATGGCAATGGGCCGATCACATTTCGAGGTACAAGCATAACAGATGGACCATAAAAACAACATCATAGAAAGGACCACCAGGAAAGAGAAACGTCTATAGACCAGCAAAAAAGTGGACTAATGATATCAGTAAAACAGCAGGGCAAGATTGGATGTCCCTCGCCAAGGATAAAGGATTTTGGAAGGAGAAAGAGGAGGCCTTCACCCAAACGGAATCTACGTCAAAGAAAAATGAAGAAACGAACTATACTAACACTGGATTTTAGAATTAAATTTAATAAATTAACACATCTACCAAACATTTGAATTGCAAAATACCGTGACGTGGAATTAATAAAGGCTTATTATTATTATTACCTGGTTAATGGTGTTCATTGATGACAAACACGATTCCAGAATGGTTTTGTATGATAAGCAACGGCCACGAAGTTTAATATTCCATAATTACGTCATCTGATAATTTTTTTTTATGGAATTTGGGACAAAACGAACAGGCGTATCACCTGATGGTAAGTAATTACCGTAGTCCATGGATACCCGCAACACCAGAGGCGTCACAAGGCGGCCTTTGGGGGATGGAGGGGAGGGGTTGGGTTATGGGCCACCGGTATCCTCACTCACTCGGTGAAACACAGTGCAAGCGCTATTTCACACCGGTTTTCTGTGAGGCCGTGGTATCACTCCGGTCGAGCCGTTCATGCAGAAGCGTGACTGTCCGACGAAACAATCTTAACCCTAAACCAGTTTTTATGACTGTTCAGAATTAATTATCTCTAAAGCAAATTTTGTTTAGTGTTTACTTAATTTAGGGAGAAGCATGTCAATTGTCGTATTAAGAACAAAAGGCACATTACGTCAATTTAAATGCGAACAATTATGATAATACCATGGTTACGCTATTCTTCGGAGTCGCGTCTAAAAGCCTTCACATTCAATTCAAATTGATAGAAATGTCACTCATTTGCTTTTGGCAGTACTTACTATAAGACATATAAAACCTCGGAGACTATTTTACGGTTTTATGCATGTCCAACGCGACAAGACACCATAACTGCCGCAACTAACAGAAAACAAAAGACAATTACTGGTTTCTGCTGGTCATTTGAGATGAATGTAAAAAACAATAAAAACGCGATATAGTTAAACAAATTAGCAGTGACTGATATACACAGGCAAGAAGTTATATAAACTCAGATGTTTCAGTGATAATGCATTCTCATTTATCTGTGTGTACCGTCAACATGCGGTCGTGTGCTATTTTATTTGTGTTCTTGGTTTTTTTCAAACACTCGTGCTGTGAGTATTATTTATTAATTAGATACGGACTTATACAATTAAAATATTCTTAAGATGGGTTTTTTCATGTTTTTGTCATAACTTTTTGCTTTATTAGTTTTTTGGTTGCCTGTGCTGTGTCCGTTTGAGGGCAAAATCTTTACTATACCTGTTTTCGTTGTATATTCATATTAAGAAGTTTTTATTCAGAATACATAACGTAATAAATAAATGTTTTTCATATAAATTAGGTACAAGATATCCTGCGAACAGCACATTAATATTAGGTATATAATGTATTTTTAATGTAGTATAGTAGGCCAACGACTTTTTTCGTAGGAGAGACTTATGTCCATCAGTGGACTATTAAAATCTGTTGATGATGATGACTCTTAAAACTCTGTCTGTATTTGTGTAATACCAGGTCATAAACGAAATGACGAATTAGGTGCATATGTCGTTAAAGATTATCTAACTAGTGACTAAAATAGGTCAATCCATCCATACCTACTAATATTATAAACTCGAAAATAACTCTATCTGTCTGTTACGCTTTCACGGTTAAACCGTTAAAACAATTTTCATTAAATTTACAATGGTGATCCTTTAATTCTTGAAGAAGGACATAGGCTACTATTTACCGCGAAAACCGACATACACGGGGGAGCTGGGGGGTAAAAACTAGTAGGTATTATATTATTGTATACATTAACATAACTACTTCAAATACAATATAACATTCGAGTGGTGGGCCTGCCTGTTGGCCTAGTAGTTAGTGGGTTCCACCTACCCTAGGATACATTCTGTATCGTGGGGGCCTTTAGAAACACACATGAAACGGACACAAAGAGGACTCAGATTCTGAACTACAACTTGTGGATCACACAATGTACAACACATTGTGTGATTCACAAATTGATGGTGATGAACCCGCAACACTCAGTGAAGTAGAGAACGACGTGGCGATCGCTTAAACCATTATGGCATCCTTGTAGTCAACTATACTAGTTGTTGTCAGTGAGACGGATACTGTAGTGTTATTTGTCACCATTGCGAATCCGAGTGAGCTGCTAGGAGATAATTTCTTGTATAATTACGTGTGTGGTTTGAAAAGTTTTCGCACTTCACACACTTTCCAGTGATGCTCAATGCAAATGATAAAATGCATACAAGTGCTGCCATCTTTGCGATGAGGTCGGAAACTTTTCAGTCCACCCAGTAAACTTTAACAGTCTTTTATTAGTATTTTAATATTATTAATCATATATAAAAAACGAACTATTTCCAGCTACGTGCCCATCTGGAGAGTACAATCCTGGTCCTGATTGTGCTTTCGAGGAGATTTGCGGTCTACCCACAAGTCACACGGCAAGATACCACTATTGCGACTGCTGGTGTATGCCACCACTCATAAGAGACACTATATCGAATCTATGTGTGTCGGAATGTCCTGAAGTGTTGCCGCCATAGATAAGATTTTATTGATTTATTTTCTAAGCTAGTGTGCCAAAAAACCATGGATGTGTGTGTATATGAAAATAAGAAAGATCGAAGAAAATGTTCACGACTAAGAAATTAATATAAGGTACATCACTTAGGTTCTACATAAATGTAACTTAAGAGTTGTTTATTATAAGAAATTATTACATATTTCTAATATACATAATACTTAACTTCTGACTCAACTCAATCATAGGTACTTAAGTAGCCATATGATGCCAATAATATAAGACGGACACATAACCTTTTACAGATAATTATAATAATAACACATCATTTGTCATATCCCCTTGGTCAACAAAGTTGTACATATGTTTGAATATTGTATTCCCTTAGGCTACGGTCTCGAAGACAGCGGACGCAGAGTGTAGCGTTGCTGCTGCCACGCCGCTCCCGCTGACTTTCAGATCGCGTTCTAATAGGCAACCCCTACTAGATTTGGCTATATACTAATACAAGTAAAATTTTAACATAAATAAAACCGACTTCAAGTTTTGACTCGATTTCTCTTGGATGCCATCATCAGATCTTAATGTCCTTATCATAATACCACTGTTGCGATATCTCCTTTCAATTAAAAAAGAATCATTAAAATCGGTTCATAAACGACGAAGTTATCCGCGAACACAGATAAAAAAAAATATACGGTCGAATTGAGAAATCTCATTTTTTTGAAGTCGGTTAAAGAAGGAGTCATCATTTTTAACCGTTTTAAAAAGAAAGAGGTTCTATGTTCTACTGTGGGTGTGTTTGATTTGTGTCAAAAATAACATGTAATGCAAGTTTCTTAAAAAGGAAATCTTTGATCTACATTGTAGATATCTTAAATTCACGTTTGTCATAATCAAAACATCGTATTTCTGTTGGTTTGCGAAATGTTTCGAATGTTTTTCATATTGTTTTTTATTTATTTAAAAACATCGAGCGAGCATTTACTGATCTACGTAGAAACCATGACATCTAATTAAATAAAAACCTATTCGAATGAATACATCAAAATAAATCTGAGTAACTACCAAGAAGTTGCTTCTTGACACTCAATTTCTTCTAGTAATATTTACTTTTTAAAGCAGCTACAGTCTTATTGCTGGAGCCTCAGCTGAAGCCACACCTAAAACTTCCTTAATGTCGGCTTCCACCTGCACACACGGCACTTAAGCTAGCCATACACGGTAGGGTGTACCGGACAGGTTTACTTGCACTGTTACTCCTAGGAAAGCTTGAGCTGAGTGTAGGACATACCTGCTTAGTTTTGTTATACCTTAACGTGTATGGCTACCTTTACAAACTTTATTATAAATTCTGAAAAGAGGTGGCCGACAAATTTTGTCTTCTAAAATATTCAAAATAGTTACTTACCAAAGCCAGTCGTATGTAGTAAGTGCATCTGTCAATACGTAAGTAAGCATTTTCCATTATGGGTTTATATCTAAATTTGTGGCGTGAGGGGCATCTACCTCTTATTTGGTTTACGATTAAAATATGCCAGTTGATTGATCAGCAATGATGGCGTGAGGGAGCAATGTTTCGCATACCTAATGTTTTACATATTTATGACGAATCTTATAATATCTGTAATGATTAAATGGCATAATAATTAGGTCATATTCTTCTTTATTTGTTTTAAGGGTTCTTATCTTAAAGGGTTTTCTAAAAATAATTAATTATCTGAACTCGTATAGAATCATTGCAGTTTTTTGAAGTTGTTAATAAATAAGTTTTCTAACTAAACCGCGATTGTCGAAAGAAAAAAATTTTTTTTTTGCTTCGTATGAAATATTTACAGTCCAAATACAGTTGAAAATACGGTCCATAAACTTTCTAAGACCGATTCCCGAGAGTGATAAACTATCTACGTAAAAGTTTCTTTGCTCACGAAACCTTCGGAGCGTGAGACAGGCTGTAATTGAATTCGTATCAGATACTTAATACAACATCCAATTCCAATTATCAGTAGTTAACACGAAGATAGTAAGTTTTTTTTTAAATATATAAGCCAAAGTGACTCTACTCAGCCTGATTGAAAGCATAAGTAGAGTCCAAGAGTAGTGGTCACCATACTCACATTGTGAATGCAGACAATGCATCGTGGTATACCACACTATGACGGCCAATTAAGATGCTTCAGCATCATTAAACAATTTTACCAGTCTAAAATAAGTCACATTTATAATCTATATAAAGAGAGTAGTCAAATGCTCAGACTATAGACTTACTAGCTGCCCCGGCAAGCCCCCCTACCATTTAGGGGGATGAAAAATAGATGTTGGCCGATTCTCATAGATACCGGATAAGCACAAAAAATTTCATCAAAATCGGTCAAGCCGTTTCGGAGGAGTATGGCAACGAAAACTGTGACACGAGAATTTTATGTATTATATGTATACTATAAATAGACATATTTTTATTGTTTATTTTTGAAGTCTTACTTATGCTTATTACTTCAATGGATAATGACATTACTGATATATGTATTTAAGGATATATTGTACACAGTAACTACCTAAGCCAAATTAAAAAAAACGGACCTATTTCGTCATATTTTTTTGGTATACCTTCATCATTTTTGATTCTTTAAAAACTCGAAACTGTGTAGCTGTCAAAAACCACTGCTTACCGATGTTGATAAAGACTATTACCAACCACCAAAAATAGTAAATAGTTATTTCATCAAGGGTTGCCATTCGATAATTTAATACATTATGAATGGTGATGCCCAAGTATAATTCCTCAATAATTACCGTCCCAGCAGCTGATGCGCAGTTATCGTTACACTAATGTTAAAGTCGACCTACTTACTTTTACCTTTACAATAACTGTTTATTGTGGGACAGCCACGCTTCAGCATCAATGGGTCGGCTCGACGGGAGTGATACCACGGCCTCACAGAAAACCGGTGTGAAATAGTGCTTGCACTGTGTTTCAATGAGTGAGGATATCGGAGGCCCATACCCCAACCACTCCCCTCCATCCCCCAAAGGCCGCCTTGTGACGCGTCTGGTGTTGCGGGTGTCCATGGGCTACGGTATTCACTTACCGTCAGGTGATACGTCTTCTAAAATTTATCAGAATTTGGACAACTTAAAGATGGTCATCAAATCTTTCAAAACTGGTTTCATTAAGAAGCGTCACTGACTATCTAATATATAAAATTCTCGTGTCACAGTTTTCGTTGCCATACTCCTCCGAAACGGCTTGACCGATTCTCATGAAACTTTGAGAGCATATCGGGTAGGTCTGAGAATCGGCCAACATCTATTTTTCATCCCGCTAAATGGTAAGGGTCACCCATCCTTAAAAAAGTTTATGGCAAAACGACGTTTGCCGGGGCAGCTAGTTTTATATAGAAATTTTTACATGCATTTGAATATTGCATTTACTTCATTAACAACCTTTATCAGTCCAAGCCTATAACTAGCTGGTCATAGACTTTTCTATAGAAAGGAGCTTTTTTTCTACTCTTTCACGCTGACTTTCTTTCCTTCTCTTTGCATTGATTTTGTTCCTTTTGCTTCCCTTCTCGCCTCTTACGTCACCCATGGAATGAATAATTATTATTCATTTACTTACTATTCTCAAGGTAGTAGAGCCACGCTGATTTCAGCACGAACGGACTGCGGTACTACCCTCGCACAGAAAATCAACGTAAAATGACAGCGATCGTGCTGTCGTGTTTCGTTGGTGAATGCGAGCCACCGAAAGGCTCTAGGCTATAGGCCGCCATGGCGTGGCTCACCATGTGCGTGTAACCACCACTCTTGGATTCTGCTTAGGCTTTCCATCAGGCAAAGTAGAGTCATTTTGGCAGCATAAATAAAAATACTAATAACTAAGTATGTTCTATATGATATTCAAATTTAGGTCATAACGAAATCATAAGCGCCTACTGTCTTATCTTTAACCCCGATATAAAAATATGTCACTGTCTGAATACCATACTTACAAACAAAATAAATAATATTATACAATTTATTGTGTACATGTCCCGATAGTAATTTTACAAAGAATCGAACAGCTCGTGAACACAGAACAAAGGAATCCTTTTCTGTGCTCGTGAGTAACTTAAGAAAACTGTTTGACGTAATATTATCTAAACATCCACTTAAATTAAAGGTGGTCTCGAAATCATAACTTAACTTAATATTAACACTGGGGATTGCAGAAGTAGTAGTAGAGAGCGGCGTGAAGACCTATTAAACTCCTTAAATGTATATATATTAAAGCGAGTAGAGTGAATAATAGAAGAAATACTAGAATTGATTCTTTAACTTATTCAGACGCATTTGTATAGATAAAGTGACCTGATTCTCATTATACATATGAATATGACTCACACACAGTGATCTCAATCTTAAGACCTTGTTCTAATTCATTAATCTAAATCAATCTCCTCCTTATTTGTTTTACGTAATCATTACTTGGACAATATTAAAAAAAATTCAAGAAATCTTAGGGTTATCTTTGGTACCATTGTCAGATGACTCAATTGTATTAGAAATTTACATGAACGTAGGAGTAAAACATTTTCTGTCATGTGCTTCTTAAGTAAAAATAAAACTGACACACGTATCACCAAGTTTAGAAGTTTACAGCAATTCTTCACCCAAAAGCTGACTAGTAGAGACATTCAGTGCCTTATATTCGCCGATGTGCATGGTGCACAAAGATGTGAGATAGAGAAGTAAATATATTGACCCAAATGGCATGATCACCTAACCTACCTCCGTAGCCAAGATTCATGATGTTTCGCAGCGATTCTCTTTCTACAAACTCTAACGCTTCGCTTCTTTTTGCTAATGCAAGATGACATCATTCCTATGCATTTGTTACTTTTCCAATAACTTTTACGTTTATGGAATGTCAAATTGGCTAGGAGGCTGATCAGGGAACGCTTCCTCTGCAATGGGAGGACATCTATTATATTGATCTTTAGTATACGCCTGTCCAATTTAATCATTTCTGGTTGTTATTGTAAGAAATAAATTGTAAAATATCACTCAATTCAAAAATGATATGTATTTTTGAATTGAGTGATATTTTACAATTTATTTACTATAACTTACTATCTACAAATATTCTTTAAACTTAACTGAATGCTACACGGTTTCTTTATAAAACCTCATTTTCAAGTCTATTAAAAAGTCAATCAACAGTTATCAAGATGGGTGAAACGAAATTGGTTTGGAATTGCCCAATTATCGAGGCACACCTAGACTTAATTGCTCTATCATACCGGAGCAAAATGTGTCATTTTATTGTATGTACTAGGTGCCAATTAATGTCAGTTTATACTAAACATTCAGTTTTATTTTAAAACATTTTATATTTACTGACTTTGCATAAAATACGAGTACTAGACTTCGAATGAAAATGGAAGATTGTAGTCAAAATTTGGTTTTCGTCGGTCCAATTTCGATTCGACACACTTCAGATTATACAAATTATTATTGTATGATCTTAGCAACACATCGCCCCGCTGCAAACTCTGGTGGGTGGCTAGCAGGAGTTGGATGCGAGAACAATGGAAGGTCAATAAATTCTAAAACATTTTAGAATATTATTTTCAATAAACACAATCATGAAATTACTCTGAACTACTGCTATTTAATAGGCACTCTAGAGGGATAGTTCCAATTATACTAAAATAGCTGAGATGGTTATCGTATTGACTATTTAATAAGAATTAATTCTAAAATTAGTTTTTGTTACTCAATTTTTATCTTAGTCAATGATTATGAACTTTAGTGAAATTATAATTTTTGATAACGGCTCCGACCGTGTGTGTGTCAGTAATCCGTGGGAGAGCCACGCTTCGGCATGAATGGGTCAGCTCGACCGGAGTGATAGCACGGCCTCACAGAATACCGGTGTGAAATAATGCTTGCGCTGTGTTTCACCGAGTGAGTGAGGATACCGGAGGCCATTTCCCCTACCCTATTTTTCCCCCAATCCCTCCAAAGGTCGGCAACGCACTTGTGACGCCTCTGGTGTTGCAGGTGTCCATGGGCGGCGTTAATCGCTTACCATCAGGCGATACGTATGCTCGTTTGCACGCTTATTACATAAAAAAAATCGCGGTAAATATTAGCTTACGTCTTTCCTCAAAGGTATCGCCATGCCCATACTAAATGTAATTGAAATCGGTGCAGGGGTTACTAAGCCGTGAACGCGTAATATACATACGGAGAGACAGAGATAGGTCCTTAAAAGGTTTGTAAGGAAGAGTTAGAAACATAAAAAAGGAAAGGTTAAGATCAACTAAGGCTATAATCACGATTGAAAAAGAAAAAATCTATGAAACAGTCTTACTAAAAATTTATTGTATTTTTCTTCTGTTCAGTTAATTAAAAAAAACACACATAATATACTTTTTATATTAATATACAAATAGTAATAAAATAAAACTATATAAATAATACATAATGTAAAAAATATTTTTGTCTAACATTGTTAATGAAAATTGGATGGCATTTGGCGGTAAGGTCATCACTTGTGAAGAATAAATCGATTTGGTTAGCACATACGCACAAGGACCCCGACATTACGCTTGCAGATCTGAAAGGCAGTAAGTAAATAAATTAGAAACCTCTCAACATGTCACCCTACTACAGAAAATTGCCTTATTCATGCCATGCAACGGTGAGCCACGCCATTTCAAAATTAGGCATCACCTGTTATGTTCTGCATGCTTTGACACTTTCGTAAAACCATAATTCCTAATTCTGATTCATAAACCGTTTTGAAAAAAAATACTGGTCATGTGTTTAGTAAAGCAGCTGTCAATAAACCTTAAACTACGCTCATTTAAATTTGTTATAAGTCCAATATGTTTGACTTATTAACACGAGACCGTAACGATAGATATTAGTCACTTCTTTAGAATTTTTTTTTGTAGGAAAAATATAATATTTTTATTGAAAGACCCTATCATAGTGGGAGGGAAACACGTGGGCTGGTAGTGAGTTTCAAGTATTGACTGTTCGGTATAAGATGGAATAGCTGGTGTTTAGTTCATGAGCGTATGTTCTCTTAACTGTATAATACTATAATAGTAAATATTAATAATAATTTATGATTACTTTTTGAGTGTGCTTCACTTCAGTGTGCACCTGGCTTTTGTGAAATTTGCTAACAATATTTTTCGATGTCTCAAACCCGCCTAAATATACAAATCACTGTGAATTTCAATTGGGTTAGGGTCGGGAAAGGAGGGTTAGGTCACTGACTGCCTTAGTATACTCTGTAAAGGGGTAATGGGCACTGTAGTTGCGATCTAGAAGTAAATTGCAATTAAGTATCTATTTTAGTAGTATCAAAAGCTCCATGAATGTGGAAGTAACTTAATGGATGTAAGGTAAACTTACCAACTGCCTCGGTGGCTCAGATTGATATATCGTATGATTCAACGGTCATTTGTTGAAGATATCGGAAAAAAAAAACTTTTTGGGACAAAATAGGCTTTGTTATACTTTCCGTAAAGAGCCCGTTGCGAGTTGCCAGTGTACTATATTCGAGAGCCATCAGTTAGATGGTGTTAGATATGTGTCAGGTTTTACTTAAAGTGCATCTTTATTTTCTTGGTTCAGAGCTGAGGTCGTTTTACACACAGGTAACGCACGATAGGAAAAGATGTGTGCAATATGTGCATATGATTGTTTTACAATGCAACCATAAAAAATGTATGAAAAAAACGACTTTAATAATTTCTTTAAATTATAATATACTATATAATTACAATACAATTCCTTAAGCCTCCACGGAAAGAGTGAGTTCCTATACTCAATCAAGTATCGGTTATTAGGGTGTGCACTCGATATCCAAGTCGCAACCATAGATCATGGCGACGTGACAAGTGGCGCTCCATATCGCCCTTCGCAGAACATTACACATTACATGTTATAATAGGTAAGTAAGTGTTTCCTTCCCGATTCAATAAAATATTTAAATAACGAAAACGTTTTTTATTTCTAGTTCTAACCGACTGACCATTTCTTGACTACTACTTTTCATACATATTGTTTACATAACAACGTACACACAACATGTGCCTATAGATGTAGGACGAGATGAGCGAAAGAATTCAGTTGAGTTGGGCAGCGTTTGGGTAACTATATCGAGTCTTCTCATCTTCAATCCCACATTGCCGCATTCGTCACACTTACAAGCTCAAAGTCGCTCAGCGTACTATGGTTAAAGCTATACTAGGCGTTTTTTTAAAGGACCAAGACAAGTCATCAACATAATCCACCGGATTAACCAGCTAAAGAGACAGTGGGCTGAGTATATTAGGTGCAAAAATCAGTAGTAAGTTTATTTTATGATACAACGCCTAAATCAATTTTATTAAACTGAAAACAAACTGTCCCATATTTTTCCCATTTGATAGGAACTAACTTTATTTAGTGTGGAAATCGATTAATTATTGTCGCGATTACTATCAGTATATCGAATTATTGACGTTGTCTTGGTAACGATGGTAAGTATACAGTACACTTTGTCAATGAATAAAGACAAGTAAAATTTTAACAAAAATAAAACCCACACTAGATTTTTCTTGGATGCCATTATCAGATCTTAGTGTCCTTATCATGGTACCACCGTTTGGATATCTCCTTCCCATTAAAAATCATCAAAATCGGTTCATAAATGACGAAGTTATCCGCGAACACACATTAAAAAATATACATATATACGGTCGAATTGAGAACCGCCTACTTTTTTTAAAGTCGGTTAAAAATGAAGCGTTCCGCCTAGACCCATAAGTAAACATAAAAGGTTTATTTATGCGTAGGCAGCCTTATATTATAATACCTAATGACATTGCAGGTACAAAACATGAATAAAGTCTGCACGATAAACCATGAATACCTTTTTTAACCGACTTCAAAAAAAAGGAGGAGGTTTCTCAATTCGTATATATATATCTTTTTTTTTATGTGTGTTCGCGGATAACTTCGTCGTTTATGAACCGATTATGATGATTCTTTTTTAATGGAAAGGAAATATCCCAACGGTAGTACCACGATAAGGACACTAAGATCTGATGATGGCATACAAGAGAAATCGAGCCAAACCTTGAAGTCAGTTTTATTTTTGTTAAAATTTTACTTGTTTGACAATCTAAAAATATTAGGAAAAGGCCGACTGGGAGTTTCTGACGGAAGTAATACATTTCTTAGTCTTGGTTCTATCTATATCAATGTTACTATTCATGCCTGTATCTCCAAAGCTGGTGGAGAATCTCGAGGGAGGAATAAGCCTAGACAAAAGACGTCCATTACCGGACCTTTATCCTCGTATCTTGGCTAATATGATGGTGATGTCCAACGAAGTTATCAGACCTATCACTATCAAAACTGTAATTTTCTTAAACTCCTGTGATTGATCTTAGACGAATTTAAGATATCCAGGATAAAATGATGGGAAACTTGGGAATATATCAAATATGAAAGATAGACAAAGAATGCTTTAGAAGGAAATAACTTTTACTCATATGGTAAGTTTTTGACTGAGCTCTATTACTAAGAATTTTATAAAACGTTAATTCATAATAACAATACAATTAGAAAAGAAGAAATTTGAATTTCATTGTCTAATTAGGTACCAAGTAAGGATCACAAACTTGTAAGTTGATCTGTCTGTTGCCGGGCAGTCCGATCCCTGTTGAAGAATATCAGTTCGCCTATTAAAAAAAATACCGCAATTAGCTGTAGTTAAATATTTTGTGTTCAATTCTCGGTAATATAATATTAAATCATATTATATTTCAACCTTAATTCAATCAGGTAGTAGAGCTACGTTAATTTCAGCACGAATGGGCCGGCTCGACTAGGGCGGTAGACTTAAAAGAAAAGAAAATCAACGTAAAATGACAGCGTTCGTGCTGTCGTGTTTCGTTGGTCAGTGCGAGACCAGAGTCCCAATGATGCAGAAGCATCACTAGGCTGCCATAGTGTGGGTGACCATGCTGAATTGTTGCATTGTCTGCATTCACAATGAGTATGGTGACCACCACTCTTGGATTCAGCTTATGTTTTCCATCAGGTAGAGTTGAGTCATTTTGGCAGGGCCATACATAATGAAAAATATTATATAATTTTATTTTACGCTTGAAATGCTATGTATGGACATAGCTGTTTAAGCGTAATTATGTTTTTGTTAAACATATATTATTATGTATTTAAAGTCTCAGTTTTTTTTCACGTAATGTTTACAAATAAAAAAATTGTAGGGACTGTTTGTAATAATAAAATAACCGCTTTTTACTAAATGCGTATGTATGTAACACTGTTCACACACCAAAATAGCATTTTTTTTTTAAATTGTCTGTCTGTCTGTCGGTCTATCTGTCTGTCTGTCTGTTTTTTCCGGCTAATCACTGGAACGGCAGGATCGATTTTAACGGGACTTTTACTGATAGGTAGGTGATTATATAAGGAGTAACTTAGGCTACTTTTTTAGACTAGTTTCACCCCGCGGCGTTACCCGCAAAACGACAATTACCGCGGGTAACATCATAGGGTTAAGCTAGTAATATATAAGTTAATTGTCATTTAAAATAAATTAATGTGAGTAAAAAAATATTCTGAGACCAACATATCGTGTCACAAAGCGCGATGAAAAACGATGAAAAAACTGTCGCAGATATTAGGTAATAAAACAGCTCTACACACGTGTATGTCCGTTATCGTCGTAAAAGGTAGCCTATGTCTTTCCTCAAAAATCAAAGTATCTCCATGCCAAATTACATTGAAATCGGTGCAGTGATTTAGCCGTGAAAGCGTGACAGGTATCGATTATATCAATACTCAGGGCTTTATCTATCTCTTGTATATTATCTACAAGTTTTACATAGATAGAAATAGCGTAAAACCCATAGAAATCGAGATATTTGCAAAAACTGTAAAAAAACGATTTTTGAGAACTTTGACCCCCTGAATTTAAAACTTGCAACCATTCAATTAATTACATATGAATTTTAAGAACAGTTTTAGGATGCCAAATTACAAGTTTTTACGTGGTAATATACTGGATATATCGATTTTCTGACGTCAACCCCCTATAATGATTGGACTAATAGGGGATGCTCTGAGAAATCTTTTAGTCCTATACCGATCGTCGGTTTTCACTACTCGGCGTTACTTCTTAGGAAACGGTACTTCTTCTTCTTTTTGTCTAGTAAAACCCATTTGTAGTAAAAATTGACACCTGCGGTTTTTTCAAAAGATGGGTTGTTTTTTAAAGAAACATTTTTCTCTTGAGTTCACTTGGAATGCAAATTGACTAATTGATAATTTATAAGCATTTCAAACCTTAAACACAGAAATTATGTATAAGATTTTGTGATGATTAGCTAGTCGATGATATTGTTACGAAGAAAAAATATTTGTACAAAGCTTTAGAAGTCAAACTTCAGAAAGTTCTCCTTGATTTCTTGATGCGCAGAGTAATGAACCTTACATAAATATGCAAATGACCGAATATAGATTGATTGTCGTAAGTTTGTCATATTCAAGATGTTCCTTCCGGTGTTACGTTGTCACGGATTCGACTAAAATTTGTAGTTGCTATTTTGTTGAATATACAATTATTGAAATAAAAAACTCGACCACGTCAATATTCGTCATCTTTATTAAAATCAGCTTTTTAATGAATTTACGGTACGGTATATACAGTACATGCATAAAAAAAACTTTTTATTTAATTTTTGCCTGTTTGTCTGTCTATTCGACTGTTTCTACTGAACTGACTGAACTTTTACTGGCAGATAGCTGATGACATAGGCAGTAACTAAGGCTACTTTTTTGGACTAACTTCGCCCCAAAATGTTACCCGCGATTCATACGGGGTTCAGTTGGTATAATCTATACAGGCTTTATTATTTGCTTCTACAGGTACGTAGGGCAATGACTCCTCTTCCAAAGCCTCCGTCCAGGGTATGTTTCTTTTCGGCTGCGGTACCCTATGGTTGATTCATTTCTTCGGCTGAGGTGGAGACTGGCAGAGGGCTTCCTCCTGAATATCCTTTTATATCCTGGATATTGAATAAATATCTATACAAATAAATAAAATTGGAGTGTCTGTTTGTAATATTAAAATAACCGCTTTTTTCTAAATGCATATTGTATGTATACACGACACATATACCAAATATGTAGTTAATTTTTTTTGTCTGTCTGTCTGTCTGTTTGTTCCGGGTAATCGCTGGAACGGCTGGACGGATTTTGACGGGACTTTCACTGGTAGGTAGCTGATGATCCGGGGAGTAACTAGGGCTACTTTTTTTAGACTAACTTTGACCCGCGGCGTTACTCGCGGTACAACAATAACCGCGGGTAACACCGCGGGGTTCAGCTAGTTAAAACATAAATATACAAATGATAAGAACATTTAATAATAAATAAATTTAAATAAAACATTTAAATAAGCCCAATACACAGTGTACCTAAGTATACTGCTTCAGTAAACATACACTGTCTGTCTGTCCAATGTCTTTTTACTTGTACAAAAATCTTTTATCTCTCGATATTAAATACGTGACAGTAGAATATCGGGATCCCATTTTGAAAATACGTCATGTTCCTTTAACATTGTCATACCGTAACACTACTCGTAATCAAATGAAATGTATTTCTTGAACTGATAACATTGAGAGCTTCGTATGATTTCTTTGAAGAAATTTATTCAATAGATTTTCCTCTTACAGATACTGTGTTATCAGTTTGAGGAACGAGCAAATTATATTTTACTAATAAAACCCACAAAATGTTTGAAATTAATTAATTCGGCGGTAAGTAGAAAAGTGATCCGTTTCGTGTTTACAAAGCCCGCTTTTGGGAGCCTGCATCCATCCTCGTGTGGTTTAGACAGGGTCTTTGTGCGGTCCCGGATGTAACCCTCACCGTACCATTGTAGCTTATTGTTGTCCAAAATACCTTGGACTTTTAGCCCTTGTATGTAATTATGACGACACCCGCAGTTATTGACGCTTTTTATAATTATTAGGACAAGTTATCTATATATATATATATAAGACGAAGGTGACTGACATACCCAGAGATCAACGCACAGCCCAAATCACTGAATCTAGAATCCTGAAATTTTGCATGTAGGTTCTTTATATAACGCGAGTACTAAAAAGGAATTTTTGAAATTCCACCCCTAAGGGGGTAAATCAGTGGATGAAAATGTGCGTGAGCGAAGCCGCGTGCAAAAGCTAGAATTTCATATATCTGTAATCTGCCTAGCTCTAGAATTAGTTTGTTCAGATTTCTATGATATTTAGTAATTAATCTAAGCCGGGAAATCTATAGGTTATAGGATCTGCAATTAACGAGACTAATATTTGAATAAAGTAGAAATATTAATTTCTAGTATTGCCAATTAGTACATGACTGCCAACCAGGGGCTTGCAACAGGCAGAATTGATTTATTCATAGAAGTAAACATCATTTTTATCTATCATTCACTTATTTTATCATCGTTTTACGTTTCTAAAATCGATTGAAAATAAAAAGTATGTAAGTAGTTCAGTAGGGCATGATACCTTCTCCCGTTGCATGTTAAATGCTTTTCTACATTGAATGTGTCTGACCTATATTCTCCCGATAAACTGTTAAGGACACCTATAGCGTTGACGCGACACTTAAAGGGGTGATGTCAGCAAGCGATTAATAGGTCATCTGTCCACGTCTGGGGTGCACCGCGATGGTCTAGCAACCGGAAGCGGCTCGCACCGAATAATCGCATCGATCGCCAAAAAACTAACCCACATACGCACTGGCAGCGTAGCCGGAATTATTAATCGCGAGGAGTAAGGGGGCAAGGAGGGCGCTGAGGGTGGGTGCGGCTAACGCGCAGGCGCGGATGTGCCGCGGGCACTTCGCGAGAAAGGCTCGCGCGCTCCGGCCGCGTCCTGACGCCAGGCGGCGTCGCGATGCGCGAGCAGCCGGCCCCGCGGCCGCTCCCGCAATCGCCGCGCTAACCTGTACCCATGCAGTGGCGAAAACTTACCAGGTTGAAGTCTTCGCCGGGCGGACAGTCGCGCGCTCGGAGGATGCTCTGCTGCGGCCGCAGGAAGGTATGCGATCCGATCGATAGCGCGCGCCGAAACCGTCGCCCCTCCCGGCCCGGACGCCGACGCCGTTCGACGACCCCGCTTACTAATGCTTCTCTAAATCATGATTCTTCTTCTTTTTCAATATTCTTTCCCTTTACATTACCAGCGTGATTGAGGTTTCATTCATGTTTCTGTCACCAAATCGCTGTATTTTAGTTCCAACCTATCACTTTAAGTGCTTCGGTTTCGGCGGCTAAAAGTGCACCTTTTAAAATAATCTATTTTTATAATTAAGATGATATTAGAAATTATGTGCACCTAGATGATTACACTTTTATGGACTGCACTTTAAAAAGTTCATATTTTGTAAGTAATTAATGAAGTTTTGTTGAAGGGCGGGTAGTTAATCAATCTGTAGGTCATGAGAATGTGGGTCATCTAATCGATCACTATTCAAGGTAATCGAATGTTGTAGAGTGATAATAGGATAAACACCATTATAAATATAGCTTAGTCTACTTTAAAATAACGTGTTCCAATAAATTGAGTCTACTGATATCAATATGTTATACGTGGTAGAAATACGTAAAGTATATATTTTAAAATAGGTTAAAATAATCGTTTGTCTTGAGGCGTTGAAATAATTGTCGCGTTGTCTCATTTAAGGTGCTCGCAGCATCTCGCCATCTTGTCTGAAGACACTACTTACTACTGAAAGTTGCAATAGCGACACTGTAGATATAACCTATTTGTAAAACTATTACGTTTATAGAATAAGAATCTGTGTTTATTAGTTATCTAAAGAAGTTTTCGGTGAGAATCTGTCGTACGAATTAGTCTCGATTTATCATAATTTAATTGAAAGTAATTTTTTTTACATGAAAGCTCTAAATGTCTCTTTCCTTGTATTTAGACACTGATTCGGTAAAATTCATATATTAAGCTCATATCATATACTTTTGAATAATGTATGTGGAATAATCAACTATTCATCTATTCTATATCAACTAATGTAAGTGCAATGCAAGGCACGGACTGTCACGGTGGCGCCGTGGTACCGTATGCGACCGCTGTACTTGAGGTCTCGGGTTCGATATTCGGGGCGGACCAAATGCTAGTATGATGTACAAATATTTGTTTCAGAATTTGAGTGTTTTCTAATATAATTTTTGAAGATATATGCATTTACAAAAAAATATATATTTATATCAGTTGTCTAGTACCCATTGTACAACTTCTGTTTAATTTGGGTTTAAATAACGTGGTGCGTCAGATGTCTAAATTATTATTATTATTAAATCAAATATGGCGCGGTAAAAATCATCACTAGAGTTCTAAGTTCATTATATAGTTGTCGTATTATTTGATTTATAACTACTACTACTAGTTAAGTTAAGCTACTGGTTATAAATTATATTTACTACCAGCTGAACACCGCAGTGTTACCCGCGGTTATCGTCGTACCGCGAGTAAAACAAAAAAGCCGCGGGACAAAGTTAGTCTAAAAAAAGTAGCCTAAGTTACTCCCTGGATCATAAGCTACCTGCTTGTGAAAGTCCCGTGAAAATCCGTCCAGCCGTTCCAGAGATTAACCGGAACAAACAGACAGACAGACAAAAATTTTTTAACTACATTTTTGGTAAATGTACCGTGTATGCATTTAGTAAAAGGCGGTTATTTTAATATTACAAACAGACACTCCAATTTTATTTATTTGTATAGATTTATTTGGATAGTTGAAACTGGATTAATAAGATAAGACCTTTTTCATCATAATCATTATCAGCAACAGCCTTTAATAGTCCACTGCTGGACATAGGACTTTCCTTAGCAAGAAGGTTTTGGGTTTTATATAAGGTTTGTTTCATGTTTTTCACCATGCAGTGACATCGTCCTGCGAGGTTTGCTCCTTCAAGCCCCGTTTACAAATATTAACTACCTATTAGTGCAATAAGTCTGTTCTTTTTTTTCTTTTTATCTTTTTCTATCTTTTTCTTTTTATAATGACTTTAATTATAACAAACAGAAGTATATCGAATTAATAGAGTTCTGCTAATAGAGCATTTTAGACAATAGTCTAGCTCTATAGAGCTTATATGTGCCTATAGATACCTACAATGTTTTTTTTAATACTTATTAATAGCTTTACACATTCTTATCTTTGATCCTACATGTTTCTAATGATTTAGGATACAATACAAGTTCATAAACTGAGAACTAAACAGAGAGATTAAACATTGAACTATGGAGTTCAATGTTTCAACTTTATTATCATAATAAATTTTATTATCATCATACAACTAAGAATGGATTTAAATGAATGGTCTTTCTAATCCATTCTAAGTTGTATGATAAAGATTTATAAACAATATAAATATTTACATGGATTTATGTTTATAGTTTAAGCATAACAATTTTCATTGAAATATTGTCTCATTCAAATGATTATTGAATCGGAAAACTCCTTGTTGGCATGAAACCTTTGGTTTAACAATTTTCATTCTTACTACGAAAGTTGAAAGAAAGTTTTACAAATAAAATAATGTTATACTCAAACGGTTATGTTAGAGAAATATGGACAATAACTCGTGTCGATCAAACATCGTGTTTGACTTTTATTCTTCGCATTTTATAGTAGCTTCGTTGTAATGAACCATGTCACGAATCACAACAAATATTTCCATAATATTCTAAATTTAAAAAATGCTGAGTCATCTAGATGCTAAGGAGAGGTCCAGCAATCGACTTTTAAAAGCTGTTGACAGAGATAATGAGTACATACTATGTCTCATTTATAAATTTATCAAAGAGAGCCCTTGAACAATATTCCGTTAATAGTACCTAATATTAATACTAGGCGTGGGGAAACATATTAACAATACGGAGTGTCATCCCTAGTATGCACTAGCAAACTACAAGACAACAGCCTATACTATCAAGAACAAGAATCAAGTCAGCGTGGTGTAGAAAGCCAAAGCTTCTGTTACTTTCTAAGATATTCTATTAGATACTGTTGATGAATATTATCGTTTGTTGACGAAATAATAATTACCTATAAAACATTATCGACCTGATTATAGGCACATAATAATAAATTGTTATAAGCTGTATTGATAACGTCTTAACTTTCGGCACTGAGTTTTACGGTGACGTTAATCATTTTACGGTGGGTTATGGCATCGGTTTCACTCATTGGTATGAATCTAACTTAAAATAAAGCTTGCAGTGCATTTCACTTGCTAGAATAAAATAACAGTCTGGTTTAAATATTCTATTTGATAATTACGATTGCATCGACCATCGTGTTCAATTTACACAGTAGAGTTGCGATTATATCCATTTATTGCATTATTACAAAGCTTAGGTAGCCTAATGCGTAGCTACATGTGAATGGCTTTATGTAAATTCTATATAGTTGTACATATGTGTCTTCTTTTATCATGCGTGAGATGTGTCAAGTTACGACTCCAATCATACACACATACACGTTAGACAAACACACGTACATACAAACACCACTCTCTCACACACACTCAGTTTTGTTTATTACTGCTACGGTTTTATTCATTTTTCTCATAGTTATAGTTTTTCTTTTTTATGGTACAACAATATTGAAACTATTTAGGTTTATAACATATCCATTTGTTATTTTAAAATAACAAACTGTGATCCTTGGTCCTGTAACACTGTACAGTAGGTATATATGCCATCGATCTACAATCGAGATTGACAAATTTAAATGTTGTTACTTCATCTTATGTTATTTTATTTCGGTTTTTGTGAGAAAATAAAACACATTATTATTATTTTATATGACGGGCTCGATTTAGTTATTAATTGCAGGTTGCTTTTGTGTGGTAAGTTAAGTAGGTCATTTGTATGCCCGTGTCAGGAGCGATCAGTTACGGCTTATTTGCAAAATTGATAAACATGGTTCTTAAATATTTACGCTTAACTTAAGCGATTAGAATCTCGTTAATATTCCCATTCTAATACATTTTATTCAGGTCAAAGCATGCAATCGAATTAAAGAACTCAAGGGATGAAAATAACGTGGTTTTATACAAATTATTATCACAATTACGAATCTTTATTTCTACAATTTATCAATGGCTGGATTGCTATGGTTAAAAATATACATACTACTGATAAGTCGTTTGATGCTTAGCTATTCTCTAAATATACAGATTAGGACATAATTTTCCAGTAGATGTTGTCAAAATGGTCAATTTTCTTGAGTGAGTGTGATATTCCACTTCCATTTCCTAGGTTAAAACTTTTGGGAGCGTCAATTGGAGTATTGTTAAATACAGCAATGTTTTTATACGCGATGAGAAAAATGTATCCCAAAGTATGTATACCATTTAAGAATATTCAAGATGAAGTGTGAGACGGTTTGAGCAAATGTGTTTTTCCACGCCACCAATCATCATGAAATTATACACACGTTGATAAAAGATTCCCTAAAGACCTAGGCAGCCTTTTGTTTACCCAGGAAAAGAATAACTTTTCCCGAAAGACTAAACCTTCATTACAAATGGGTACACAAGATTCAAAATTGGGGTTCTCATAGCATTGAATACTTACCCGAAACAAGCATCTTAGTTAATAAAATTTAAGTGACATTTTCTTAATAAACAAAGGCAATCTTTATTTCAAATCCACATCGCAAGTAAATAAAATATAATAGTAGCTCTTATATGAATGAAACAATACCTATTAGTTTGTTTCCGTAATAGAATTGATAGCGTTGGAAACACGGTTGGAAAGCAGACGATGTTTCAAAGATATCATATCCAAATATTACTCGACAGTAATAGTAAGTTATTTTTTTTTTATTTTGTATGCAAGTAATTATAGGAACATAAATTATTAAAAAAACGGAATGGGATGTTCTTGTCTTTACAAACTTATAGGTTTATTAATACACTATTTCAACTGTATAAGTCAGGCCATTATTACAAATCTACATATATATTCAATATAATATCAATATTCACCTCATTTTATCAATTCAGTTCAGGATTTCAGGCGCTATGGTGGAACATACAAACATACATACATACAACGTAATCAGGTAATAAATACTGTACTCGAAGACTCATAAAACCCATATATACCTTGCCTATACTGAGTATGACCACCACTCTTAGATTTTGCTTATGCCTTCCATCAGGTAGAGTAAAGTCATTTTGGCAGGCCCATATATAAAAAAAGTTTTTATCTTGTAATCCTTTAATATTTACCCTAAGTTTAAGTCAGCATATCCAGCTAGCTACTAATCGATGATTTATTCATGAAAAGAAAACTTGACGAGTTGTTTGAGTGTGTTCAATTTTCTTTATGAGTATTACACTTGTTCCCATTTAGTTAAATGTTCACATCATCATTCAACATTCGTTGGCGTTTTTCATGTTGATGGCATAATATACAAAACACTCAATTTTTCACGGAACAACCTTGGGATATTATGTTCAAGATTGTGCGTTTTTCGTTCTGAAAAGCTATAGTTTCACGTGTTTTGCTGCAAGTTTTTATGTTATTACAAAACTTGATGATTTTAGTACATATTCATAGTCGTATCTATAATTTAGTTGTAAATTATCGTTTTTGGAAACCATAAGGTATAAAAATGACGAGATTGTGTTTTTTTTCGTTAAAATTTACCACAGATTTTTGGTAAATTTTCTAAAAATAAACCAGCTAGATCGATTTATCGCCTCCGAAACCCCCTGTATACTAAATTTAATGACAATAGTTAAAGCCGGTATATATATACAAGAATTTCTCGTTTAAAGGTATTAGATAATTAAACCTTCTTGGGTGGAGAGTAGTTCGCGAAATTAGTTTATCGTATATTATTTGCAAATATTTGGCTGGGCTGGCTATATTTGCCGTAGAACCGATAACCGTTGGGGTAAACGTGTTCTTGAGTGGAGACCGCGATTAGGCAAACGTAGTGTCGGACGTCCACAGGCCAGGTGGAGTGATGATTTGCGCAAGACGGCTGGCAGGAGCTGGATGCGAGAAGCCGAGGATCGAACTAAGTGGCGTGCAATTGGAGAGGCCTATGTCCAGCAGTGGACTGCGATAGGCTGATGATGATGATGATGATGATATTATTTGCAAAAGATAATATTTGAATAATAATATACTTAGATTTACTTTTGCTAAAATAACAGTTTTAATAAGAGTAATGTGATCAAACTGTCAGGGTTTCCGGCGCATAGATGATATAGTTGCAACTGGATTAATAGACTATGGCTAGACTTTCCATGTTTGATATGCTCTAAAGTTATTGACTATGTAATTTGAAGACAACATAACTAATAATAATACGTACTTAAATGCCTAAGTGAAGAGTTTAAACATACTTCACTCAACGTAAGTTAAAGTCATTCTAGTACATATTTCACAGAATCATTACGGCATTTTTCGTTCACACAAAACAACATCCTTTCTCGTTTACCATTCAAAGTGATTTGAGAAAGTCAGAGATAATCGACATCAACTTCGTGTATATTCTACTTTACTTCAGTCATACCATTTATAAAGAAATGACTCTTAGAACTGGGCGTGGTTAAAGGCCTTATCACATACGACTATACGACATTTTAAACGTGTCTGTAATACGTTATTCATGTGGGGAATTTGTGTCATGCGTTTATTTTTCAATGTATCTGCTCGTATTGGTATATTTTTAGTATCTGCAACATTTTAGGTTGGCTTATTTTGCCAATATTTGCAGGTGTATCGAAATTGAACCCTATGTAGTTCTTTTGAGGTTTTCTTTTTCCAATTTTCATATTTAACGCGTGACATTAAGGTTTCTACGGGCAGACTAATAACTACTGTTTTGTAGTATGATTGCGGTAAAACACTAGAGAGTCAGTTAAAGCTTAGGCCATCTTCTTAATTATTTCAACATCTTCATTAATTGCTGGACATAGGCCTTTCAAATTGGACACCTTAATTATTTTGTTATTATATTATTGAGATATAAACGATATTGGGATATAGTTTCTACTTCTTAGATTTTATTACGATTTAAGTATTCTAGAATTTTTAACGTTATATTACTCAAATAGTGAAAATTATAAATTCTAGCAGTCTTTTTGTATAATAACGCAATAGAACTTTCGTTTATCATTCAAACTGACTTGAGAAAGTCAGGGATATGTTTAGGTAAATCAAGATTCATCTGTAATATGTTACTATATATACTCTCTCCCTCCTGTCCTCTCCTCCACAAGTAACGCATTCACCCCACAACCAACTTTTACCCGAGGAAATTATTGAGATTTAAAGTACCATATGTGGTCAGACCCTGAGCTAAAATTACAACAACCATCAAAGTACATGTTTTGAATTAATAACAACAAGCTTTCTATCAGTTGTTGGAACCACTTAACAACTATTTGTGAATGAAACTTGATCATGAAGTATCTTATTCATTTAAAGGGGTCATTTACATAGTAATTACGTCAAGGACATTACCCCAATACACCGAAACGGTATAGCACTTCACAAGGGTTGAGAAGTAGGTGTGACTTAAACTTAACCGAATGTTGATATTGTATATTCGTAACAATATCTTTTGAGTATGATAATTTTAATGTAATTATCGTGTGTAAAATGTGATTATTTTTAAATATATGTACCTATGTATTAATCAAATTTAAAGAATATAAAAATATCAGCTTAAAGGATTAGCAATTTAACTGTAGGTTAATTATTGATTTTAATTGTAATTAACAAAAGTAGAACTTTTTCACAATTTAATGTTCTTTATGGCGACATTAACTGTGAGCATTGTAATATGTATTGTTATATAGTTTAGTGAGATTATGTTTACATATGATTGATTAGGTATAACACACAGGGATCTCCCATATGATTCAAGATATAAAAGACTCATTCTTCTATTAAAAAGTGATTAGAAATTAACTAAGCAAATACTCTCTACTAACCAACATGAAAAACAATAGCCATAAGTAATATTTGATATTCTTTTTTACACGACTACGGCAAAAACCGTAAATGGTTTCGGTAGTCTAATATCTTATTTTTTTTGGAATAAGGGGCAAACGAGCGGACCTAACGCCTAATGCTAAGATATTACCGTCGCCCATGGACACCCGCAGCACCAGAGGCATCACAATTGCATTGTCGGCCTTTGGGGGATGGAGAGAAGGATGTAGGGAAGGGTTGGGGTACGGGCCTCCGGTATCTTCACTCACTCGGTGAAACAAAGCGCAAGCGCTATTTTACACCGGTTTTCTGTGAGAACGTGGTATCACGTATCACTCCACTCAAGCTAGCCTATTCATGCCGAAGCGTGGCTCTCCCACGGCGTCTCTATATGTTTCTCCGTAGCGTCTAAACCATTGAACCGATTTTAATGAATGAGGTGTCAGTAGACTCGTAATAATGGCACAAATACTCGACTGTTAATCTATAAAGATATAAAAAAATCTTGTCATTTTATAATAGGCTCCTAAAACAAGTGTAAGAAAGCCACCTTAGCCAAATATGTAGTATCAAAAGGTATAAGTGTAACTTTGACTGAGAATCTAACTTGTAATAGAATAATACGCGTTGGCACTTCCGAACACGCATTCATAAGAGGGAGGATATTTTTATGGGGCCGTGTAAGTAACGGTCGAACATTATGAATTTATGGCCCTGGTCGAAAAGCAGGGATATTACGGCTTGAACCCGGAAAAGCCTAATTTTACTGTCAGCCTCAGATGGGTTTATGAGTTTCATTGTGTAGAGCTTTACTAATTAAAATCTTTTTTCTTTTTCATGTAGAAAAAGGTTTTATAATGTGTCATATCACGCATAAATTTCATCTGGAATGTTGGTTAGGGGAATATCGTAGACTAATATGTTATGAATTTCTGGTTAGTCGTATCCAGATTCAAACTAATGTTATAAACATGAATTTTTATCTGCTTAAATTTTTGTTTGTCGTGACTTCAAACCTTAGCCCTTAACTAAACATCGTAAAATATTGTATTTATGTTGTCGCGGATAGAGAAAAAGATAGAAGATACTTTTCGCCCACAAAAAAGTTTGTTCCCAAAAACATTATTTTTTGATTTTGTGATACAAGCTGAAATATACAAACTTCAACAAGAACTGATAACACATGACGTAATGTGCAAAATTGGCAGTACCTTTGATGTGATAACAACGGTCGACTAAAGTGCTTTGAAAGGCTTAGCGCATTCTCTTTATCATTTGATTCTGCTATCAGTGCTATCAGCAAACAAAACTGCAGCCCATGATATCACACTTAGATTATAACTATTCTAACGTACACACGATGTCATACCTAGCGCCATCTAGAGAATACGATCCGAAGTAATTTCTAACTATTAGTTCTATATCGCGCAATAAAAATAGTCATTATAATATATAAGATTTCTCCCATATCACGGTTACTTCGGAAGTACGGAAGATCGTTTTGTCTTGAAGGGTCATAATTAGATACCATTCTTAACCACATCTATACAAATAAATGAAATTGGAGTGTCTGTTTGTAATATTAAAATAACCGCTTTTTACTAAATGCATATGTATGTATACACGCTACAAATTCAAAAATATAGTTTAAAAAAAATTCTGTCTGTCTGTCTGTCTTTTTGTTCTGGGTAATCTCTGGAACGGCTGCACTGATTTTGACGGGACTTTCACTGGCACGTAGCTGATGATCCGGGGAGTAGCTTAGACTACTTTTTTGACTAACTTTGTCCCGCGGCGTTAATCGCGGTACAACAATAGCCGCGGGTAACACCGCGGGGTTCAGCTAGTATGCAATAAAGATGGACACAATATGTTAAATTGGCTTTGTGATTAAACAATAAAATTTTACTTTACACATTCATAATGTTATGAATTGTCAACAGTCCACTGCTAGTCATGGCAAGGAGGGCTTGGCCTACTAAACCACATTGGCCACACGGGTTGGTTTATATGAAGTTTTCCTTCTGTGATTTAGTCCTGCACAGGATGCATAAGGGCAGTTACTCTCCTTATTCTTAATACGTCACTACATTGAGAAAAGGACGTTATGAATATAATATATTTGTAATGTGTAATATTAATTAGCACAAAGTTATCTCAGAGTCAGTATACAATAGTAAATAGCTTTAGAGTTATTGTAGAACTTTAAACATCGATACTTAATAAATCCAGTCTAGTCTGTCTGATATATTTTGGTCGTCGACCTCTCAGAACGAGTTCAAGGAATACAGACACAGCCAACTTATATTTGTTTCATTTGGCAACAGAGGCCAAACATTACTTGTATTTCAGAAAACCTGATAGCCTACTTCTAAGATGGGTTATATTTTATAGATATTTATCACTGGCGGCCTGCCATTATGTAGTCTGGAGACAGAATTTGGGTCAAAAGTTAAAATAACTTGTCTTGAATAAGACACACAAAGTGGGAGAGTATATCAATTCTGTAGTGGCCAGAAAAATATTATGTACCAGGGTTAAAAATCTGTTTATGGGACTCGAAACCCGTCTTATTTCTTGCTGGTATTTACTTAATAATAATAATTAATTTCATAATTATGATGCAATAAAAAGTATGAATAGGCTGCATCAGTAGATATTCCATTAAGTCAAGTCAGTTGGAAAATAAGCGTCTATTATATTAAACACCAAACAAGTAATAGTTTGAAAAGCTGTGACAATACGTTTTGTACCTAGCTAAAGTAAAACTAGAAAACTTATATATAAAATTCTCGTGTCACAGTTTTCGTTCCCATACTCCTCCGAAACGGCTTGACCGATTCTCATGAAATTTTGTGAGCATATTGAGTTGGTCTGAGAATCGGCCAACATCTATTTTTCATCCCCCTAAATGGTAAGGGTGACCCATCCTTAAAAAAAAATTATGGCAAAACGACGTTTGCCGGGGCAGCTAGTAATCATATAAATATCCAAAAACTCAACTGTCAATTATTGTTAATATTTTTCTTACCGAAAGTCAAAAACGTTTTTATTTGTAAAAATCTCCTATCACAGTGTTTGATAACTCACCGGTTTTGAAGATTAACAAGCTGAAACACATAAATCTATTTTTGACATACAGCGTGAATTATACAGCGTGATTATCTATGTGACTTCTACATTTTTTTGGTTTCTAACATTAAATTAAGTCGAAAGTTTCAGTGTGTAAACTTAATGTATTTTTTGTTACTTTTGATTGCCTAACACATAATATTGTTCGTTTTTATGATATTATACTAAAGGTAAAATTATTTCAATATTTTTCCACGTCTAATCCACTTTGATTTGTATCACCAAAACAAAAAGATTCAATCGTGGATATGGAAATACAGTGCAATTATTAATCCATTAGAACTAGGTTAGTTTTGTTTTGTTTTGTAATATACTTTCCATTTTCATTAAAAGTTAACAAGTACATATTCAGTTTTTGATTTGCTGTAGAAAACTATGTATTCATTTATTGTTTTTATGCTGCATTTTTTATACTACAAGCGGACAAAAAAGGTTATTATTAAACTATTGGTAAGCGGTTCTCATTACAACTCCGGCTGTATGATCATCTGAAATTTATTGTAGGCACAATAAATTTTTAGATCATCCAGCCGGTATTCATCTAACGTTTAATTTGTGACATTTTTCTACGCATTAATGTGTAATTTTAGTCTATATTAAACTTATTTTATGAAGTGAAAACTTCTTATGTCAGGGTAATAGAGTTACGTAACGCGTTACGGCGCCAGTCTGTCTAGTTTCCATTTCTCTCATGCATACGTCAGCGATAGGCTCCTCCTCTCTCACACTAACCAACTACGCTAGCCGTAAATAGTTCAACTTAGATTAGTTTTAGTTATCACTTCTGTCCGGCATCCCGAAAAAACGCACACGATTTTAAATGCTGACAACTACCATTAAAATTTACACACCTGAGAAAGGTAATAAATCAGCGCAACTATATGTATTATGACAGCTTTGTACCTACCTGTTTTATGCAAATAAATGATTTTATTTGTGTCATATGCATTCGAAAACTATCTTCATATTCAGCGTATATTTCTTGTAAGGCCACCGAAGAAGCCTAGTGGCTTAAATTTCAATAGAATTCATCTGAACTCTACTTAGAAACTTATAAATATACTAGCCGACCCATTTAACTTCGTCTGGGTTTCTTTTTAATCATGCTCGGCTCCTATTGGTCTAAGCGTAATGTTAACTATCCTATCTTAAGCTCGCCAGCAAGAAACACATTTAAAAAACGTGAAAATCGCTTATAGGGTTTCGGAGTTCATCGTGAGCAACAGAGTGATACGAGAATTATATCTATATATTTTTTTTTATTAAGAACCTATGTCACATGATATTAAGTAGATCTGATACATCCTATTCAAATATTATGTATCAGAAATAAAAATCGACTTTAATTGGTGCATGCATGCATAATAATGGATGTCATAAAATTAATCATGCAGTCTGTTTCGTTGGTGAGTGCGAGACCAGAGGCCCAATGATGCAGAAGCATCACTAGCCCACTGTAGTGTGGAAATGAAATCATTTATTCTGCAATTAGGTTACGCAAGTTAACCTTATTTTGTGCAGATGAGTTCGGCTTTTCCTAACTGGACTAACCCAGAGAAGAAAGAACGAAACAAACTCAGGGATCACCGTCTCTTTTAAAATCCAGACAATTTTCACAAATGCAAAAGACATTATTTCAACAAAAAAAATCGATAGTTACAATTTGAGTCACAATTATAATAATCTGTAAAGATAATAATTTTAAAAAAATGTCAACTATAACAATAGTTTAAGATGAATTTGTTTCAAACTATAAATTACACATCACATCAAAATAATTTTAAACATTCAAAATTAACACCATGAGCAGAATGGGCAGCTCAACTCCAGGCGGTTTTGTCATCAAGATATTCTGCTATGGTAAAATACCCCTTGTGGGTCACCATGCTGCATTATTGCATTGTCTGCATTCGCATTCTACAGTATGGTGACCACCACTCTTGGATTCTGCTTATGCTTTCAATCAGGCAGAGTAGAGTCATTTTGGCTGGGCCAAACATAAATAAAAAAAAACAAGAAGATCTAAGGAGGTATGTGCTACGAATATTTTCGTAGCACTATCGTAACGAGCTACGTTGTACACGTAAGTCTTGTTCAGAGCCAGGTATAAAATGTTAATAAGACTATAAAGTATTCTTTACACAGAAACTAATTAATTTGCTCTAAATACTGATTTGCTTTGATCATTTTTGTACAAAATGTTTCATAATTAAAAGTGCTTACATCGTACTGGTAACTTTTTAAACAACATTTTTGTGGCTTCATAAGAAAGCTTAAATGTAATGTTTTCAGCGGGAGCCTTTGTTAAAAACACAATGTATTTGTTGTTTAATGAAGCTCATTGTTTGCTCTAAAGAAGTTTTTTGTTAAATATGTTCTCCAATGCCTTTTTGTGTTACTTACGCAATTTGGAAAATATTTTGATACAATAAATGAAAAGGACCTGAAATCTCCATATTTTTTAACGTATTATTTATTTGAAGCATATAGTAGGTTTCATAGTCAGCCGTTGATTTAATGATGTTACATCTAAATTCATGGCCTTAATATCCCATGACTCTTTACAAATCTCATTTCCTCAAGGGTTAATTACCAATACAGTGCTTAAATTTTTTGCTATAACTTGAAGTAAGAAGACAAACAAGGATACTTTTTACCTAAAAAGTACTTAGAAGAGTATACCTACATTGAGATTTTTTTACCAGTGAAAACTTTAAACTCCCTACCAGCGCAAGTGTTTCCCTCCCAATATGATACCGGGTCGTTATAACGGGACGTTATAACGGGACGTGGGAAAGAAATCGAATCTATACAAAACACTTCACACACTCCTGGCTAAGGGGACAGATTTAATATTAATCACTATTTTCATAGAATACATGATAGAGACAATTTTTTTTTTATTTTAGACCCAAAATTTAAAAGGAACATCTTATAAATTTAATGTTTTTAGTTAATATTTAACCAAATCTGTTCATAGATGTGATGTGGGTGAGAACATTGTCCGCCCTCTTTTAAATCATAAAAAATATTTAATCTTTTTTTTTCTTTATACAACTCACGCATTAGGAATATAGATTCTGTGTCGCGGGGAACACAAAGAACATCCAGAATCATAACAACAATTTATGAATCACACAATGGGTTGTCCTGTGGAAAGGCCTGTATTCATTTTGATTAGTGCGAGTGCAAGTGTGAAGTGCAGGTAATCGATGATTGGTAGAAAATACGTGTGAATCGCGAATTCGCTGTCTAGATGTATTTTCTACCAATCATCGTTTACCTGCACTTCACACTTGCACTCGCAATAATCAAAGTGAATACGGGCTTTAAGAAACGTGCAGTCCATACAACCGTGCAGTTAATTAGTGCTTGTTTCTATAGCTAAAGATAGTGTTTTTAATTATAGGTAACAGACTTTGTTTGAATCGGCAGGTTTTGTACTAGATTTGGCAACTGAGTATATACTATATTCTTAGAAAAAAATGTTGAAGAACTTCCCAAGCCGTAACTACCTCTTTTTATGGATAAAAGACAACTCCCGTACTTAAAATGCTATCTGTGTCGCTTTGTTACCAAGTCACTGTCGGGGGACTTTACAAACATTTACATAAATTTTTGTCCCTTGTGGAAATCGAACCCACAACCCTGGGCGTGGCTTAATGGTTAAGCGACCGTTTTAAGTGTTATGTACAGTTGTTAATAATGGGGACTATTTGTTGTTAATACGCGAAGACAGTATAAGGTATATAGTGATGAAAATATTTCAAAAAACACTCACTTTAATAAGCTTATTTGGCCAAAATAATGTGTAATAAATAAAAAAAACAACAGGCCACGATAATTTAACATTTATATTGATTTGGTATGAAAGACAAAATCTAATATATCGAGTTATACTAGTCCATATTATGATAGAAGCAGTTATGAGGTCTGTCGACAGATGTGAAATCTTGGTACTATAAATAAACAGTTGTTAGTTTTGGATGATCAAATAATTCATTTGATCTAAAATTACAACTTGTGTGGTCTAAAGACGCGTAATAATAAGGGTACCTATATGTCGTGTGCATCACTTGTCGACGTGTGTTATGTGTATAGTCCTTTCGCTTAGATACGGTCACCTTGTTCGCACCGCCGTCCCGCGTGAACCGCAAAATCAAAGGGCGGGCCTTGCGACGCACACCCACAACCAAGTTGTCAGTTTACGCCGTTGTATGAATTTATATTTGGAAATTGTAGTTATTCTTGTATTTTACAACAACAACCACAATTGCGTGCGAGTGCATTGGCACTGTCTAAACGGATAGACTATTAACTAAAGATAGACTATACGCGGGTATGCGCGCTCCAATATGTATATTTATACATATCTATTTATACTTTCATAGCTGTATCAAACCTTAATACATCACGTGGGCATGTCGATGACGACTTATATGAATTCAATCCCCATCCAAACTTATTTATAGAAGTTTTTTATTAAATAAACACAGACGACCTATAGTAAGAGTAATGACTAATAGGGTTGTTTACTCATGGTTTTTACATGTTCTTGGTATCGATTTTCAGAGAAACAAGTGCGTAAAGCGCGTGAAGCGTGATAAATAAACACAAAATCATGGTTTTATTTACTTTTTAACATATAAAAGTCAAACACTTTTCAATCTAAACATTGCGTGACTAAATATATGAACTGTCTAAACTAAGTGAAAAATCAGGTGCCAGTTACATAAAAGCTTTTAAAAATAGACCCACAAAATTCTATCAATACCGCCATTTGACACTTGAGACCGACAAATTTATTTACTACATGCATTTTTATCTTTATTGCGCTGAGACAAAGCTTATTTTCATTCGGGCTTGCAGTAAAGGCTTTGCTCCAGTTGTCGACGTTTCAGCTCTCGACCGTCTAGAGCACTTCAGAGTTCGAGTTGGCACCAAATTTTAGGTTTCAACGCTTCTCATTAGGCGCCGCTCACAGAGAGAGGGGAGTAGGGGGTGCGAGGGGTGGGCGGGACGTCAGAACGGGAAGACTATTGTACTTCAAGACGAGGCATTTTGTTCCTCATCTCTTTATATCTATGAAGAGTTTCTCTGTACACACATTACACGAAGTCTCACTTACGGATATTGCCGTTGGTTTATGTGGGATTCTATGAAAAGAAGATAACAGTTTAACGTACATACCTAAACTCAAACTCATAAATAAACTCAAAAATCATGAGCTTAATTAAAGTTGTTAAATTACATCGTAACACTAGCACTGTTTACGAGCCGAATAAAAACACGCAGTAGGCAAATTAAAGTAATAAGTTATAACATTATTAACGACTGCTTAATCTAATTCTACGTCAGAGTGAGGGTATAAAAATGTTGTTTGATAAATCTCTGGTTCAGACACGTTGTATATTTTGATGCAAGATAATTAGTTAGTCCCCCACGGTCCTTTTATACTCGCGGCGGTCGGCCACGCTTAAAAGCTCCGGTCAGCCTTTCAATTATCAACCAATTAATGGAGTCATTCCGCGCATGTTTATGTAATTATGAGCTAGAATTTTTGGTTTTGAGCAGTTATGCGTAGCAAATATGGAGCTGTAACAACTATTTACGTAAAAATGTGATGGGAGAATAATTTAAAATTAACTGAACGTAACTTATTTATCTTAGAATAAGGTACAAAATATAAAAGGAAAGTGTATAGTAAGTGCTATTTCGAAGGAAGTAGAAGCGTGTCCAAATTACAGTCAGTTTAAGCTTACTCTGTAAATCTATATTGTATTTCTTCACATCTAATCTTCATCCATAAATAATTGCAGTGGTTATATGAAAGTAGATAATCTTATTTGCTACCATAGTTTACTACACATCAATTATTATATTCTAATAAAGTACTATTTAATATATGACTTACTACTGGTCACACCGGATTTGAATACATCTTGTCTGTATTAATTATTAGCTTTATCATGACAGGATTATTACGTAAGAAGCTACATTTTATTTTTTTTATATTTGAGTTGCCAAAAAGACTCTGCGCCACGTGATGGAAAGCACAAGCAGAACCCAAGATCATTCTCAATGAAAACAAGGACACATTAGTGCTAAAGCAACAAAATATTTTATTCCTTTTAACATTTCTACTGAATATTTTATTGTTTCATTCTTCTCTTCTAAAGAAGAGCAGGTGACATGACCTTTCTCAATTACATTGTAGCGGAAATCTTGTTTCAAATTACTGAACAAGCGTAAAGGTCAAGTGGGAACCTTTATCTCAGCATGTATTCATAAAATTGTATGAAGAAGAGTGGTAGTAATTGAGTTTAGAGGCAGTGATGTGATTATACCCAGCTGGCAAGAGGTGGGCGGGGCCGTTCATAACAGATACACGTAATGTAATTCGGTTATCATTTAAAGAAACAATTGTTACGATTCATTCGATGTAGTTTTATTGCAATTGGGAAATGAAATTTAATACGATATTGACTTTAGGTGAAGTTTATCATGACTACGATACATTTATTTGTTTCTCTTTTTGGACAAATATGGCGCGCAGAAGGTAATTCTCCTTTCAGTATTTATAGTCTTTAATATAGAACAAGCACATAAAGTTAAAATTGTTAAATAGTGTAGATAGATAGATGTCCGAAATATATAAATAAATAATATAATACTTTATTTGCACACCATGGTTTACAAACAATATACAATACAAATTAACAAAAAAAAATAGTATGTATTGTAAAAGTATGTATTGTAAAGTTATTTCTTTTTGTAAAATAGTCAATTTGTTGTTATAATAGTCAAAAAAATGAAACAAATCATTTAAAACGGTTCAAATTTTTTCGCCAGATAGTACCTGATTTTAATTGTTATTATGTTTTTTTTTAATATAGTACCTGACAAAGCTACTCTACTCTATATAATAGAAAGTAAAGTATAGTAACTAAGTAAAGTAAAGTTAAGTAAAACACTTGCGCTGGTAGTGAGTACCAAGCCACCCTTATCACTTAAAGTTTTTGATAATAGCCAACGGACCAAAGACATAGACTTACCAAATATACAAAATAAAATTCATACAAAATGTTCAAGCCATTTTGGAGGAGTTCGATAACAAACACTGTGACACGAGATTTTATTTTTTTACTTTATGCACTAAGTATATATATCACACAATCTCAATCTCACACAAATTTTATTTGTGTATTATAAGATTATGCATTTCATTTTGCTTAAATTTTTCTGACGGTCTGAAGTGTAAGCTAAGATGAGCCTTAGAGTATTAAATCGTGTGGGCCTAAGTATACGCGACCAAAAGGGACGTGTAAGTGACAAAAATAGGCTGTGATATTGTACAAGCTAACTTATGCTTTATTTATATATGGCTAGTTATTACATTCCTAAGAAATAAGCCTGCAAAGATTGAATAGGATTTTTATACAATAAATCTAGGTGTTTTAAACAATAATACAATAAATATAAGTGTATTGTATCTAGTACATTATAAAAAAAGCTTTTATTTATTTTTTAACAGAGGGTAAAAAACATGAACATTCTCGTACAGATAAATTGCATGCTTGATTAAACTTATATATTGAGAAACTGGAAAAACAAAGCTGTAAAATTAAAAGCACCAGCAAGTCTTAGATTTTACTTCTAGAAGATTGCTCGGTTCCATATAAAAATAAATGAAAGTAAAAAAAAAAAAATTATAGCGACACATTTTTCACCTTCGCAATGATAGCTAGTCAAAGGAGGCCAAGAGTCATCCTTTCGCTAGACGAAGCAAGCTGACGATAACATGCACGTTAAAAGCAGTTGGAAAAATAAGTTTCTGTAATTTCTGAAAAAGAGAAAAATCTGGTACAACAAAGTTTTAAAAGCAAAACGTTTTAATTCTATTTTTTTTAAACACCTTAATTTGCTTTAGGAATATAATCCAGTGTCGGTGGGGGACTTTAGGAACATACATGAAACGGACCTGTGTCCATGTGAGTCGGGGTGTTATTTGTATCACACCCAGACTTAGAACAACAATTTGCGGATCACACAAAGTGTTGTAATATGCGGGATTTGAACCCACAACAGTTGGCGCAGTAGAAAGCAGTGTGGCAACCGCTTAAAACACGGCCAGCCGTGCAGTGAAATTCAGATCTGTTTATGGACACCTTTTATAGTCTAGTTTCGAAATGAAATGATATGAGAATATCAGTAACGCTATAAAAATAAATAGCTTGGGACCAAAGAAATAGCTTATAGAATAATAATATAATAATATATCGTGGTCTTTTTATTACATATATAATATAGAATAAAAAAAACACACATTCTGGTTTCACACCTCTACACATACACTGCACACACACCTCTCTGCAAATAATTTATTGTTTATTTAAATCTGTAATTAGAAATTATGGTCCTAGACAGCTAGTTAGTAACTAAAAGTTACTAGCCTCATTAAGTTAAGGTATAAAGATTTCTACAATTCTCTTCTACAAACCGAGGCCCAATGATGCAGTAGGATCACTAGGCCGCCATGGTGTGGGTCACCATGCTGCATTGTTGCATTGTCTGCACTCGCAATGAGCATGGTGACCACTACTCTTGGATTCTGCTTTTCCATCAGGCCGAGTATAGTCATTTTGGTATATAAAACACTTTGGCGTGTGCGACTGTCATTTACTAAATGAATAATTTCAAACGGTCAATGGAATATGCAAATTTTAGCCCATAAGTTCTATGCAATAACAAAGAAAAGTTAAGTTAAAACCAAAAATCACTAAAACTGACAGCAAATCGAATCCTTTAAAGTAGCCTCATTTCATGTGACGCCAAGATGTACGGTGTAATATGGTGGAAAAGTTTTTAATGGCATGTACGTGGTACTGAAGTGAAGTGTCCTTAATAGCACCTTTGGATATCAAGACTTGAGAACATTTTCCGCTTAAAATTTTCGGTCTGTAACAGGGGTCTTTTAGTGTCAAAGTTCGCGTAACATTTTTAATAAATATTTGTGAAGTATGAAAATCTTTATAATGGCTTATTACATTTTTCCGCTTTAGTCTTTGAAAACATACACGTTGATTTCTTTTTAAAATTTTACCCGACTACGTCGAAGCCAAACGTTTTGACAGTCTGTTTGCATGTTCAAATGTAGTCCCTAAACAACTAAACCGATTTGAATGAATGAGGTGTCAATAGATTTGTAATAATGACCCGAGTGACATAGGGAATATAAATTGCAACATGGAGTGGATGGGTAACCTGATGGTAAATGACTACCACGCCCATGGACACCTGAAAATCATGAGAGACAAGTGAAGGCAAGGGGGAGGAATTCACACAATTGGTATCTTGGATGGGTATCCAATGAAATCACTCAGACGGAAACAACGAAATAATTATTTAACAACATAAACCGATAGTCTCATCTAATCTACAACATTAGACCAAATAACTCTATGGTTTGTACGTCGTATCCATCTTATTTTTTTCAAAGACAATTCTTGCATTAGGAATGAATCCTGTGTCGCGGGGACTTCACAAACATACAACACTTTGGTGCTGTAGGAAGCGATGTGGTGACCACTAACATTAGTACACCCGTACACCGTCCATTTACTTATGACATGAATTTAAATTAAATCAACCCACTCATCGTAGATGAAGTCAACGTAGGTTCAAAGTATAATTTTCAACTGATAGTTTTCTATTTCAGACAGAACCTCCCACTACATTGTATAATTATAACAAACTCAAAACGTTTGAATCATCCATTGAGTGAAAACAAACTATAGAATTAATTGAGACGGTGACTCATAAAGCCTTACCCTCCGTGCCTAAGGGTGAGTGTAGGCGTCTAGTAATCCTGAACGTCTAAGGTTTCTTACATAGGCACCCATCGTTTTAACAAATATCAACGTAGGAGGCAATGAATTTCCATTCTTAGAAAGAATTTGAAGTATCTCAGTTGATGATGTCAGTTTGATAGGATGAGAATAATTTTAAGAAAATATCGCTTGGGCGATAGTAGTTTTAGATTAAATGAGAATGAGAGTTTATCGAATGTTGTTCGTTAAATGTGTTCGTAAAGTTTTTTAATTTCTGTATGGTTTAAGGTTGTTTGCATTTACATATGTCAATAATTTACTAACTATAAAGCTATAATATTTGAAACTTCTATCATTATATCATTGATTCTTTGAACTGATTACCTTAAAAAGTTTATAAAAGATCTAATTAATTATTCATCATATTTTTGTTTGTTTATGTTGCAAATATAAAACTTTTATAGAAACCTAGCACTAATGAGTTAGTCTTTACCTTGCTCGTGATTATAGCAATGTGTAACATGATTCACTACAACTTCTGAATCATAGCACAGTAAACCCAATACGTAGGGTAATACTAATACACAATATTCGAAACAACTCTTCTGGTAAGAGCTTCGTATGATAATAATTAATGTTGTTGTTTTTCATTTATAGTTGATCAATTTAGTTTGAAATAAGCGTACTAAACGTCGTTATAAGTAAAATAAATATTATTATAAGGCAAATATTGCGTTTACATATCTATGTATTTTCTGAAAAAGAAACTGTTTATTCGTGGTAGTGACTGCATATACTATAAAACATTTTTTTTGTATTTTTGTTAGATTGGAGTATTAAAATTAATATATGTATGAGTCCAAATAATAATGAGAGGCCTGTTTGATACTAAAATAATAACAATCAGCAAAGTGAGGGCTTTCAATACGTCTCTGTCAACTCTTGCGCAGAAAAAAAGATGTTTATAACTTATTTAAAAGCCCAAAAAGCTGAAGTTTGCGTTCAAAGGTTATTGTTATCTTGGATTCAATATAAAAACTCTAAGACCGAAAGCTTCGATAACATGAAAAGATCTAGGTATTTTAATTTGTTAACGCAAACCCTAACAAACTAAGCTCGTTTTCGTATACCACACAGAAACATGTGACATGGCACTTTCTTTTTGTTTTATATTTTACTGAAGTGTTTGCGTTTCTTTTTGTTGCAACACTCTTTTGTTTTGGTTTCAAGAATGTTTTTGTTAGGTAAGCATGGAAAATATTTGAGTATTGTGAAACTAGTTGAAGCGAGTGTCTGGTTTAGGATTTTGTACTCATGAAAGCAATGTATAATAAATTTTATCAATATATTAAGTTGTTAGTAAATATCACATAATCTTTTCAAGTAGCTTAGATGTTAGGAAAATTAATATAAATTCGAATCAACCATCTCCTCAAAGGTTGGAGAAAAGTTGAATTTCTTTAAACAATTTATACTTATTACTTTAGAAAGACGCATAAATACAAATTATAAAGATTCTTTTTTATGTCAGGGTATAATAACATTGAATTAAATTATGTCGAATACTTACTCATTTTATTTAAGTTTCTTACTGAGTTTTGGGAATACAGTAATCAAAACTTTCAATATTTTCTTAACGACATTATTAAAATATATTTTTCGTGAAACATCATACCCAATCATTAGTAAATAACCAAAATTCTCGTTAGTGATAACTTTGAAATAATTTTGTGTCGAGAACGGTTTTTCTTTAATGTTTGACTTCTGGTAATACTTAGTATTCTCGAAGTATTGGAATAATGAAATTTCTTCGTAAAATAGTTGATTTAGTTAAGAAGAATTACAAATGCTTTAGAATAACTTCCAACCTAGGGTTTGCTTCAAGTTTCCCTGGTGTTTTCTGTGTTGTTTTTTCACATATGGTAGAAATACAGAAGGTGGTACGCCTTATTCTTAAACTATTATCACACGGATACCTACTTACATAATAGGGATGAAAAACTTGGAATATCAAAGAAAGAAAATGGATGTCAGGGAAAAAGGGATATTCTTTATATGGATGAATCGATGAGTATAAGCAAAAGTCCAAGCAGTTCAGAGTCGTATATATACTTGCGATTTTTACTAACTATTGTTGTAAATTCCGCGAACTCATTTTATTTCCCTAGTTGGGCCCCGATTTATCAGATCTTGATCGTCCCACGGAACACAACACTTTTGGGATTAAAAGTATCCTTTATGGTAATACAGAGTGTCAGTTACCTTCATTGCTAATTTTACCAAACTTGATCCATCCATTTTAGTGTAAAATAGTAGAAAATGAACAAACTCACATACACGGAATTTATTTAATATAATATAATTCACCGACTTTAGTATTTTAAAAGTACATTTTGTTGTCTTTGATTTTTAAAATGTAATTTTTCTAAATAGTTTCAAGTAACTTTCGGTTAATAGTCTTGTACTTACTTTCAAATTAGATATCTGAAGTTATTCATCTAAATATATGAAACCCAATCCTTGATGTAGTTCTTAAGCGAAAGTTAAATCTGTAAAAAAAGTTTGAAGTTCTATAAGTTTGAGATGGTAAGTACCTTTATACAATGAAAACCTTTGCATTTTACTTGATATACATAAACCTGCACCGATATCATCCTTGAAATAATACTTTTTTTATGATATCTGCAATATTTAATATATACTTATTGAATTTCCCATCCATTGTAAAGATCGTTAAATATAGAACATAATTTTAACTGTGTTTGTTGTTGAACTGTCTACTTGTTTATGAATTTAAAAATGGTTAAGACTGTTTTTGCTACTCGGAAAAGGGAATCCTAACAACCCAAAGATCACGATAATCAATCCAGCTATTTGTGAATTACGTGGTGTTACTAACACGATAATGTTTCCTAATATCACAATTACTCATTCGAATTCCCCGTGACAAAATTGTTACTCCTTGTTATACGAGATGTCTTTGATATTAAATCTTCAGCAATAGAAGTAGATATCTTAATATATTGTGTAAGTATAACCTTCACGTTAAAGTTAACACAAACTTGAGATTACCTAAACTTAGGGATCATAAAAGCTCTTCGTGCAAAGGCATTCCTCTGACGTTAACGTATTGTTTATAGGAGAACCTTTTGATATGTAAATATGTATACGTTACGAATAAATTAACCGTTCAAAGCGAATGTGTTTCGTGTGAAATAATTACTCAGACGCTCGACGTAGTGCCAAAGTACTTTGTTTGTTTTTAGAAAATAGTCAATTTATTGGCAGAACGGGTTTCGTTGCTTTTAATCTCTTTTATAATTGTTTTTGACACAATATTTCAGTCTCACCCTTGCCTCATGACATTTCTAACTGTTATTGATCACGTGAGTCACGCTGTTAAACTAATTTGTAGACACGCGAGGCAATGACTCCGTACAAATATTTTTTTTCTTTATAATAACTTTTTTGATGCAGAAATATTTCTTTTTCCGAAGTCGAATGTGCCTACAAAACATTTACAAAGATTTTATATAAAAAGATTGTATAGTTACAGCAACAAACTTTTCAGTTACTGGAATAATATGGAAAATTAATTATGAAATTAATTTGAAAGTTAACGGTCATTTATTTATACCGCTAGTTTTGTCATTAAAAGCTTTAAATTTATCAAAATGAGTTGTGATTGATTACATTTAAATAGTGAAATATTTATACATAACTCTCTACATTACTATTTTTACTCCACTATAGTGAAGACAAAAGGAAGTGTAATAATTTTGGCAGTCTAGCCATGTTTTTATGTTTCGTACTGTGGTGCCTAAAGTACTGACCCGATTTTAAAGAATGATGTATGAAAACCTGTCTCGCCAGCAATCATTTATATTATGCTAGCAGGTGAGGAGAGCTAGGGAGCGCAGTGATCTCTTTCTGCAAAGCTGCTATACTCCAGAAATTGACCGCTGCACGGGATCAGGAGAGGGCCGATACCGAGCGAAGAAAACGTTGGCGATAAGAACCATCGATGGGACCGTGGGCCGCCGGAGAATGGGGACCTCAGATGGCAGATTTATTGCTGCGGTCGGGATAGCGGCATGATCGCATAAGTGTGCAATCAGCCTACTTCACTGACATGAAATAACATGATCCGGGTCCTCCCAGATTTTCCTGAGGGTGTTTTTTAGTGGAAACACCATATACTCTTGGCTCCTGTGTCCCCGAGGAGTTGGAGATTTGAAGAGATTTTCTCCCCGTCAAAAAAGAAAAAAGGCACACCCTGCGACGCTTCGCTGTAGCCTATTTTTGTTGCAAAAAATTGATAAAATCTGTTTTTTAAGGGTGTTGTATCTTGTATCACAGTTTAAGATCAAGTTTTGCAACTACTTTTTGTGTTTTTGAAACTTATAACAAATGAAGTAAACCTTTTTTTAAATAGATATTAGTGTACTTTACCCACATTTATGCCAGTGTTTAAAATAGTCGTCTGGAATTCATGAACAAGTCAGTCATCTGTGATATAGGTCAGATCCCAGAAAGGTCATGGCATAGCGTCGTAAGTTTCTATTATCAGCTATGACGTCACGAGTGTCACCATCACCATAAATGGGTTCAAGTTGATCGGTGGCGCCGTCTGGACACCCACAACTGGGTTTAATACTGTAATAGGAATTTAGTGTTTATAATTGATGGGAATGATTGACTTTCTTGTCAATCTCTACGTGATAAAAGTTCCGTGAGCTAAATAAATATTTCGGACATCTAACACTCAACGCCTTCTAGTCTCAAGCAAAGCAGAGCTTGTGTTGTCGGCACTAGACAATTGAAGCAAATACATATATAGTTATTTTTAGCAAATACCTACATACTAGAAAGCACCTAAACTCCGAAACAAATATTTGCAGATCATAAAAACAGGGTGCAGAGATACTAACGGTGTACCAGAACATCTGCACATTAATGAGTACATAATAATATATTTAAATATTCTTTTTTCATATTATTTCTTTTTTTATTTTATTTTATTAGTTTTATATATTTATATTTTCTTTTTGTATCTATGTCGTCAGATAGCGAATGTTATGTTTCCGCTTGTGAATCAGAAACCGGTTTAAGTGACGTAAGCTTCTCCTCCTTATCAGATACTCTCGGAGGTATTCTACACAAGAAATTTAATTTGAACAATAAGTATTTGTTTAATGTGTGTCATCTAAACGCCCAAAGTGTTCCTAGTCACTTCTCCGATTTGTACGAGGCGTTCTGTGATGTCAATGTTCACGCCATTCTGATTTCCGAGACTTGGCTCAAACCACACCTTCTCTCTACCTCTTACCTTCTCCCTGGCTTTATTCTTATCCGGAATGACCGGACAGAGAGAGGAGGAGGTGGCGTGGCTATTTACCTACGCAGTGACTTATCCTATAAAATTATTTCATCTTCCTCCTCTGCTGCCTCTGCTGAATTCTTGTTCTTAGAGGTTTGTGTAGGGGGCGTTAAGACTGCCCTTGGTGTCGTCTATTGTCCCCCTTGTATTGACTATTTCACTGAATTCGAATCAGTCCTTGAATCCTTGGGTACAGAGTATGCTCATCATGTCATCATGGGTGATTTTAATACCAATCTCCTAGATCAAAATTCCCGTCGTTCCCGTAAACTCCATCTTCTTCTTGAGTCGGTCAGCCTTAATGTTCTGCCACTACATGCCACTCACCACAACAATAACGGCGAGGACACTTGGCTTGACTTAATTATTACTTCCAAACCTTCCCTTGTTTCCTCTCATGGTCAACTAGACGCTCCCGGATTCTCACACCATGACCTAATTTTCCTCTCCTATACCCTCAGACCCTCAAAACCCACATCCAAGATCCTTTACAGGCGTTGCTTTAAGCGAATGGATATCCATAGATTGAATAATGATGCTTCACGTATTGACTGGACATCCTTGATCGAGTCAACTTCAATCGATGACAAGGTATACATATTCAACGAGGTAGTGACTAGGTTGTACGATACTCACGCTCCAATTAAAAAAGTTAGGGTTAAACGACCACCAGCACCCTGGATGACCAAGGATATACGGATGGCCATGAAACACCGAAATCGAGCTTTTAGAACTTTTAGGAGGGACCGTGTCGAAGTCAATTGGGAACTTTATAAGACTGCAAGAAATCGGTGTAACCGGATGATACGGAACGCTAAACGCCGCCATATTCTAGATAATATTTCTTCTTCCTCTCCTGCCGACATCTGGAAGTTCCTTGGAACTCTCGGTATCGGCAGATCGCGGCATGTAGACTTTCCACAATCAGTAAGTCTCGATTCCCTGAATCAACATTTCACTACAGCTTTTACGTTGGACAGTCTGTCTGAACATCATACCCTTAATTACATCGATAGTCTACCGCGCTCAGACTTAAGTCCTTTTCACTTCGCTCCAGTCGCAGAAGAAGAAATTGAGAAATTAATCCTGTCTATCAAATCCCAAGCGGTTGGCTGTGATGCCATAAGCCGGAGAATGATCACCACATTAATAGCTCACCTCCTCCCTACTATTTCCCATATTATTAATTTCTCCCTCGTGTCTGGCACATATCCATCCCTATGGCGTATGGCGTATGTACGTCCATTGCCTAAAATTTCTAATCCGTCTCTTCCCAGTCATTTTCGCCCTATTTCTATTCTTCCTTTTCTCTCCAAAGTGCTAGAAGCCTGCGTCCACAAACAATTCTCCCGCTTTATTTATTGTAACAACCTACTTAGTCCTCTCCAGTCTGGGTTTCGACCAGGCCATAGCACGGTTTCTGCCCTTCTTAAAGTGACTGGTGATATTAAGGCGGGAATGGAAAATGCTAAAGTTACTATTGTGGTACTAGTCGATTTTTCCAATGCCTTCAGTACTGTCAGTCATGAACTCCTCCTTGCCGTCCTATCCTATTTCTCAGTCTCTAAAGAAGCACTGGAATGGTTCTCCTCTTACCTTCGGGATCGTCAGCAGTCGGTCAAGATGGAAGATTGTTCCTCTGGCTGGTGTTGTCTCGAGGCTGGCGTCCCCCAAGGCGGTATTCTTTCACCTCTTCTCTTTTCAATCTTCATTAATCTCATCACGTTACGACTTCAGTGTTCCTATCATCTGTATGCCGATGACTTGCAACTATATTATCAAACTGAGTTGTGCGATGTATCGTCCGCGGTCTCGATTGTAAATAATGACCTGGCGGCCATTAAACACTGGTCCGATATGTTTGGCGTATCGGTAAATCCGAATAAATGTCAGGGTATTATCATCGGAAGTAACCGTCGTATGAGCCAGTTAGACCTTGCTTCACTTCCACCACTTAGCTACGATGGTATGGTCATTCCATACTGTGAGAGTGTGAAGGACCTCGGATTGTACATTGACACAACTCTCAGCTGGCAAAAACAAGTTGCATCTGTGTGCCAGAAAGTCACGGGCTCGTTACGGACACTCTATAGGCTTAAGAATTTTCTGCCAACGAAAACTAAGATAATGCTTGTCCAAACCCTAATATTCCCAATAATCGACTATGGTGACGTGTGCTACTTTGACCTGAATGCAGATCTGCTCAATAAGCTTGACCGTCTTCTCAATAGTTGCATTCGATTCGTTTTCAACTTACGGAAATATGATCACGTGTCCGAGTATCGGTCTTATTTGAAGTGGCTTCCAATTCGCCAACGTAGACATACACGGGCATTAACTACTCTTTATTCTTTACTCTTCTCTTCAAATTCTCCTTCCTACCTAACTACTCAATTTCAGTATCTATTTTCAAACCATACTAAATACCTTAGGTCTTCCAACAACCTGCTTCTCCATTGTCCTACTCACCGCTCTGATTTTCTACACTCAACCTTCTTCGTACAAGCTGTCCTACTATGGAACGAGCTCCCTCTTGAGATCAGGATGGCTAAAACTAGGCAAAGTTTTAAACACTTGTTGTGGAAACATTTTCTACACATTCTATCAGATCCACCTTGATATTAGGATACTTTCTCCATTTAGAATTTATATTGTGTATATATTATGTATTATGTATGTATGTGTATGTATTTAAATACGTATTTATTAGGTGTATAAATAAAATTATTACTTATGGCTTATTGATTTCTTTGAGATATCAACTTAATTAGTTTTGTGCATCTACCTTTTCTAGCTCTGCATCACCTTATGGTCGACTGGTAGAAAATGCCTACGGCATTAAGTCCACCTTTGTCACTTTTAATGTGCATAAAGTATAAATAAAAAAAAAAAAAAAAAAAAACATTTGGTCCGACCCAGGAGTCGAACCCGAGATCTCAAGCACAGCAGTCGCATACGCTACCACTGCGCCATCGAGGCAGCTAGTTTCATGATTAGTCTAGACCTTTTTTTAGAAAGAAAGTACTATAACATACTAGCTAGACGAGTTGGTACAAGGTTTGTTATAAATTTTCCTTCCATTTGTAGCGATGTTGTCCTACTTAATTTGCGCCCTTAGTCGCCAGTTATGACACCTACGGAGAACAGGCGTGGTGACACGCCGTATTCTTAATCTGTCAGCACACGGATACTTAGTTGCATTGGTATTATTGCAATACCTTCTCGTGTCAGCAAGTAGTGAGTGAGGTACAGTCTAGGAGATGTTTTAGCCCCTTAAGATTAAGTTTCCCATCTGTTACTTTTGTCTTATAATTTGTTATGATAAAATTTGTACATATATAATTACAATATGTTATAATGTTGACAAAACACAACATAAAAATATACTTAAATTGTTAACAAACAAATTTTAAGCATGAAATGTTAGGATCCGATAATCATGTTAATCACTATTATCTGTCATGTGCGTTAATGAAATTCTGTAATATAATACTATACGTCAATATTAGATAGAAAAGTTATAGTAACAGTATGTAGTAAAGTGACACGAAACCGGACAAATGTGAAGAAACCAATGGTTAGAAGTGGTAGCAGTTAAATAACAAATAGCAAAGAACAGACAAAATTGGGATAATGAACGCACAAGTATATGAAAATATAGAATCAGACAGTAGTGTTTTAAATGCCTACATTTTATCGACTGTAATCCTAATCTAAATGTGTAATAAACAAGCTTATTGCTATAAACTAGGCGTATAATATATATCTATATATTTATATAATCGGTCTTTACCCATGAAACTGCCGTTTTGTGTGCAATAAGTGAAAGTGCTTATTTTTTCAAACTTTTTATTTCTGTTATTATATATTTCTTGAATACATACATATTACGACGATAAACTGTACCCAGACACAGAACAAATGATTTAGAGATATTTTTCTACAGAACAAATTTTTATCATGCCAAATCCTACTCAAGAAAATTCTCGAATCCATTCTTGGGAAGTCATATATTTTATAAAGTGATTTTCTTCCAAAATGGATTTCGAATTGAAATCTCTCGTAAGGTTTCTTTTAAACAGATTAAATAAACCTTAAGTTAAATCCATTCTGTAAGTACTATTGAAAAGCCCTTATAACGGACTCTCTAATCTTGGTCTCTTGTCTACACTTCAAACAACCTCGACATGATTACTTTGCTCCACTACGTATTACACAGTAAGGCGTAGATCCAGTGACATTATTAATAATGGTGGCTGTCTGTTGTCTAGACGGAAGCCTTGAGGCTTGCAGATATTACTTGCTGTTCATGTAAAAATAAAGGATTTTATCATGCGATGTTACTCTTTATTGGTTGAAAATTAATGACATAGTTTGAAGACAGTTTTATATTGATACTAGTTGTTGCCCGCGGGTCCACCCGCGTATATGCCAGTTATTGCGGTAAATAGTAGTTACTGTAGTTTTTGCGTGAAAGAGTAACAAACATCCATCAATCCATTCATCCATACTTACAAACTTTCCCGTTTATAATATTAGTAAGATTAGCTTAGTTTTAGGCAAGTTAGAGTGTCTCATTAGAAAGTTAAGCCTGTGAACTTTGAATCACTCATGGTGGTTGATGATAAAGAATGACTTAATCCGCCTATTACTAGTATTAGACCAAAAATGATGTAACTAAGTATACAAAGACTATAAATCAAGTAACATACGGTTACATTTGGCCTCTTGCAAATTGTACTGAGTATAATATAACACAAAACACTTTTCAGTTCCACTTACATACCTTAAACATAAGGAATGAGCTTTTATGAATATTGTTCTTCATTGTTTTTATAGAAAATTCGATTAAGCATAATATCACGTAGATAATCAGACTATTATTATGCAATTAGTGTTATCAATTGCATTTTTAAAAACTTCTTCGTAAATATTTATATTTATATAAAACTAGATGTTGCCCACGGCTCCGCCCGCGACAGATTGCAGCCTATGTGTTAAACTGATATATAAGCTACATTACTGTAAAGTTTCATCCAAATCCGTTCAGTCATTTACGCGTGGAGAAGTAACAAACATACACACTCACAAACTTTTGCCTTTAGATATTAGTGCGATAGTGTAACTAGCTAGGACAGCTACTTCGTACACGTGATATTTGGATTTTCAAGTTATTTTAAATCTTTCACCGTTTAAACTTTCCCTGGACTACGACAAACGGTACAAAACCAAAATTAGCTAAATCAGCCCAGCCGTTCTCGAGTTTTAGCGAGACAAACGAACAGCAATTGATTTTTATATATAAGAAGATTATCTTCTCTCTCTTCTCTTATTAACTCAAGGTAGTAGAGCCACGCTGATTTCAGCACGAACGGGCCGGCTCGACCGGGGCGGTACTACCCTCGCACAGAAAATCAACGTAAAATGACAGCGATCATGCTGTCGTGTTTCGTTGGTGAGTGCGAGACCGGAGGCCCAATGATGCAGTAGCATCACTACCCCGCCATGGTGTGGGTCACCATGCTGCATTGTTGCATTGTCTGCATTCGCAGTATGGTGACCACCACTCTTGGATTCTACTCATGCTTTCCATCAGGCAGAGTAGAGTCATTTTGGCAGGGTCAAACATAAAAAAAAAAAAAAAAAATAAAAGAAAAAGAATAAATATAAAACTTCCTAAGTAAAAAACGTAATAAATCGATTCCACCTAAAACCTTACCAAAGTGATAAGTTTCCAAGTTGTAAAAAATCATGTTGCAAGTTTACGACGTTCCAAGGAACGTATCCCATGCCATTTTATTTCTAACTTTGGTGGAATTTTCACTCCAACATTTCATGTGTAGGGGATGTTTTATGAAGGCGCCGTATATTTTTGACATTACTGTTTACTTCAACCCCAGGGTGTGCTAAAAGTATATTTCTGGTGAAACTCCAGAAAAGAAAACAAAACAAATTCCAGAAAAGCATGTTGTTTAAACAGTTCCAAAGTAAAATACAGAGAATTACAATGGTCACATGAAGCCAAATTGTGACCTGTTTCTTTGAAATAAAGCGTGACTATTATATTCGATTAGAACAGATTGGTCAAGATCTATATATTAATACGTAAAGCAAAATGTTGTATTCCTTTGTAAAAAAATAATGCGAACAGAGTAGTATGAAATTTATAACAATTATAGTTTATATGGATGAAGAATGCAGAAAGCTAAACAAAGAAAGAAAAATGTAATGGATTTTGGTACAATTTCGATCACTGGATGGCCACTAGTTTAACTAACAGTAAAGAACAAAACACCCACACTTTGAAACTTTTATAAATAATGGCGTAGATACAAGAGTAGATGACGAAGCTCTGGAATGATATGCCACAAATTGTTTCTCTATGCAGTAGGATGTTAGGTACATTCTAGTCTAGTCTGCGATACTTTTAAACCAATTAGTACCCACATAATTACATCTTATGTGTGTATCATTTTTGTTAAATTAATCTAGCGAAAACTTTAGCTAGATTTTTCTTCGAATTCAATTATCTGTTTGAAATAATATAATCGTTAAAAGTTTTATTATATTCATGCCCTTTTCTGACCTCCGACTACAGATTGAAATTTAATGTAAAGTTGATATTTAGTTCGTGAAGTAATCAAATATTGATTCAAAATATGAACCCGTTTTTCTTTGATCACGTGCCAAGGTAACCTAACGAGTTCGTTGACTATCACAACTTTTATATTCATGAATTTATGTATCTGCTTTTATAATGGTGTGGTATTGCATTTTTTTTAACAATTGTGAAGAAATATGACTTCTGGGTATTTTTTTTTTGTCAGTCTTATGTGACATTTAAAAGAACACGTAGAATTTTGTATTCATTTGTTTAACACACAAGGAAATACGTAGAACGTTGCTATTTTAACTTTTTGCGTAGAAAAGAAAGAAAGAGAAAAAATCACGTATTTGATGTTTCACGCTTGTGTATCTATACTAATATTATAAACGCGAAAGTTTGTAGGTATGGATGAATAATAATAAAAACTACTCAACGGATTTGGGTGAAACTTTATAGTAATGTAACTTATACATCAGAATAACACATATGCTACTATTTGTCGCGATAACCGACATCATGGGTGGAGCCGCGGACTTCAACTAGTATTTATATAGCCCCGGCTATGCACCGGTGGATTTCAGATGCACGCACTGAGGACACGATTCGTGTATTTAAAATCTGTAATACCTTAGAATATATTCACTTAAATTATATACTGTAAAGGGCTGTATTCATCTATATTAAATTCACAATGTATTTAAGGTATTTGATTGAATAAGGATTAATGCTGTATTGCTTAAAATCGCTTCGTAAATAAGCCATTTTTTCTCGTAAAAAGAAAGGAGTAAAAATGGTAATTCTGAGTTATCTCTAGGAGATAGACATATACCATCATGGACTTTTTTGTAGACCTTTTTAAAATGAAGTGAAACCATAATACTGAAGTACATTATTTTCATCGATCTCGTAGGTTTCAGCCAGCATTTGCAATGAGAGCGCAAAAAAATGTGTTTATTGTCGACATCACATTAGAAACCTCTAAAATTATCAGTGTTTCTATACTATATTATACACAGAAACCTTCCTCTTGAATCACTCTATCTATTATAGGAAACCGCATCAAATTCCGTTGCGTAGTTTAAAAGATCTAAGCATTTATAGGGACAGATAGACAGCAAAGCGACTTTTATACTATGATGAAGTGATTGTATGATTGTATATGATGTGTATAAATTATATTTATAAAAGTTAATTAATACTACTAGACCTATAATTTTTGTGGCTGACTAGTAGAAGACGGCATTCAAAAACGGATTTTGTAACAGCTTCTTAGATGCTCAAAGTTCACCTCCGTCTTCTCGAACGTCTTGAAGTTTGCACCATTTCATAAGTAATGTACTTTACAGATCTCACATTCAGATGAAAAAGCAATACTTATTATTCACAACCCACTTAAAAGAATAATTATTTTTCCAAGTAAAAGTACTATTATTTTATCCCTTATCCAAATAAAAAAATATCCAATGTTACATAAATATGTTAATCGAAAAATACCACGGACAAACTGTTTTTTAATGTCAACAATTATAAGCAGAGATTGGTAAAATATCAAATCAAATACCGCTATTAACGTAATAGATTTACTGTATCTATTACTGGTTTATATTTTATGAGACATAATATAATTTCTGTGAATTGTGTGTGTATTATTCATTATTATATAATTATCTGGGATTGGAAGATTTTGTGACTACGAAAGAATGAAAGAAAGTATTACACGTATGTTAAATAAACGCAAACAACTTGAATCATCACAGCCTTTTAAAGTTTGTAATATAAGTGTGTTTTATTTATTTACTAATTCGAAAAGTAGTTTTCAGTATAAAGCATTACGGTGCGAATATTTTACAGTTATATTGAAATATCAATCAATCAATCAATCTTTGTGTGGAAGAAAGAAATGTGTGTGTGTTGTAGCTAGTAGAACCACGCTGATTTCAGCACGGTTGGGCCGGCTCGACCGGGGCGGTACTAACCTCGCTCAGAAAATCAACGTAAAATGACAGCGTTCGTGCTGTCGTGTTTCGTTGGTGAGTGCGAGACCGGCGACCCAACAATGCAAAAGCATTACATGGCTGCCATGATGTGGGTCACCATGCTGCATTGTCTGCATTCGCAATGAATATGGTGACCACCACTCTTGGATTCTAATTATGCTTTCCATCAAGCCGAGTCATTTTCGAAGGCCCAAACATAAAAAAAAAACCACTGTCAACGAAATATAAGTATACGTCGTGGACGCTCCTTGAGAGGGGTCTCTTTTCCACGGCGACAGGTTTACGATGATTTTGTTGAAAAGATTCTTAGTCGTTTTTAAATTGAATAAGAAACGAAAACTTTAAAACCATAGAGTGATTTCTATATGCAATTTGTTAGTGACCGTATTGTCTTTGGCTGCTCTGAGTCATTACAGAGTATGGGGCTTCCCAGTAGATTATTTTCACGCTTCGATGTCATAACCATGGATAAGAAATTTACATAATCACCTACTGTCTTTGCAGACTGTTTAATAATTAATGGCGATAAATGCTTTTGGTCTGACAATTTACATATTCATATGAAGAAATCCAAAAGAAAAATATGTTTGTTTGGATTTGATTTGAATACACTAATAACATAATTTTAGGTGTAATAGCTTAGAAAAAGATAGATTTATATAATAAAGTTTCATGTATGGAAGTTGACGGATTTTAACATGAAAAGATCGACCAATGAAAAGATGAATAGACTGAGTGAAACAGGATTTGGCTAGAATAAGAGTAGGTAGTGAATTGGCGGGTGATAGAGAAGAATAACAGAAGACTCATATGAAGTGCTTATATGAAGAAGAGCTTGCAAGAAGTTATGAATCCAGAGAAGAAATTGTGAAAAGAATAACATTTATAAATATTACACGAAGACCATCATTAATAAGAGTAATTATATCAGAAGACAGAGCTTTGAAATTATTAAGATGCGGGTTTAGAGTATATACAGAACACCAACATACTCGAACCATTACGCTTAAGGATTACATCACTCGGAGGGGTTGTAAATGCTACTAACGAGTAATACCAATAACGAAAAGCTTTCACAAGTACACAACTAATAGCTCGTGTAAAAAAACGTCTTCAATTTAGTTTTTTTTACATATTTAATCATGCCGATGTATAGGTTAAAATTATAGAAATTGCGTTATCTGTGCCTTTTTGATTTAATCAGGACCTTGCATCTACTAAGGTTTAGTTTAAAACTAAAATATGACTACGAGCAACCTTTATTTCTATGCATTTCTCGTAGTGGATGAATAAATCAATTGCAAAATAAAGAATGAATTTGTCAGACGGGCATTACATATGCCCATTACATAGCAAATATAATTTACGATTCCTCTCCTGTGCCACATTGTAAGATATGCGTATAATTTTAAAAAATGTCACTATGATAATGTGGCGTAAGATTGTATTTATATTATTTAAAAAATGATTTTTCAAAAGTTGCGTTTCGAAATTTATCTTCAGTAAGAAGAAGACTTTACCTACTTAATAATTATGTATTTTTGTAAACACCTAACAATAAAAATGTAACTGACCTTTACAATGGACCTTAACATTTTGTAGTGAAGCTGCCAACCCATTGTGTAGTTTAAAAATAAGTAATGGTTCACATAAACAAAGTGTATCCAGACGCAAAATACCCGATATAGATCATACGAGTACATTGCTCTATGTTGGAAGCCCATAACTTGCCTACTTAAAACGCCGCGGTAGCGCCTTTATTTTATAAATTTTTATTCCAATAAAAACACATTTATACAGTAATCCTCCCTTTTAGAACTTAACACAACACTTTGCACTCAACGAACACAACTAAAGCTGTTATGTTAGGACAGGGTTTTTAAGGCGCCCATACAAAATACCAAGAATCTATAACGACATTTTCTATACAGCAAATTCTCCATTACGCTTTCCAATAACGCTAACGAAGATCATTATCATACCTACATATAGCTATAGTCCACTCTGCACCCTTGAGTGCAGCGGCGAAGGTTGTCAAAGTGCATTGACACCGGCTACCCAACCGATTTTGGTAGTGGCCGTAAAACGGCGCTTCGTGAACGTCAGGCAGCCTTTCTACTCCCGCTAGGTTATAAATGGGTGGTAGTATTCAGCAACAGGTGTTGCTCTGCGCGTTACGTAAGGCAGGCGGCGCGCGCACCCCATTGAGCCAGTAGTACGGCGTTATCGATTAGGAGTACGCCAGAACATCGATCTGGAGGCCGTTCTGTGTTCACGTCTTTTAAATATACGCCTTGAATTTCTCTGGTGTATTTTTTTAACTAATTACGTGTTGGACGTCGTTCAATTTGTTGAGACTTTTCATTGACTTTTTTATGTCTGTTTGCTTTGATTAGTTTCATTATTTTTTACTGTGATTGTACGAATTTCAAAAGTACCTTAGATTTTTGTGATGTAAATATGTATATGGAAACACATGCGTGTTTTCAATCTATCATTGTAGAAAGGCCGGAACACGTGGTCACTTAGGGCGTAGTTGCACTTTCGTTTGTACTTACAACTTTGGAATGTGTTGAAGTCGATGGGAGTGGTCGCGAATTAAAAGTTTATAGTTGCGTTGGAAATAGCTATTGATACTCGTATACAAGGCTAACTATGAATTATGATCAGAAGCCGTCGGTCATACTTCATTCACGTGTAGCATTTGTTAATCACAAATTGTGTTCATTCATGTTCGTACTTTGTATGGGTTACAAGATTTTATTGTTACAATTTTTCTAGTTATAGTTATTTCTCAATGTAGGTTTAAGAAAAACTGATTATCGAAATCAGTATCTTAAGGCTTGGAATCATGTGCACGTTTATTTAAATCACAAATTATATTTTAAGAAGTGTTTTCTTGGTATACAATGCAGGTCATTTTGAATATTTATGTAGAATTGTATTAAAGAATTGAGTAAATCGGTAGCATTTTATCTTGGTTTGCCATTTATTGTGGATATTTAACTATATATATATTTAAATTTGTATCATACATATTTTTGTGACCATAAAAAAGCGAAAAAGGTAATAAGTCCAGTAAGATTAAATAATTAATTTTCATCGGAGTTTTTAACATCTAATATATAAAATTCTCGTGTCACAGTTTTCGTTGCCATACTCCTCCGAAACTGCTTGACCGATTCTCATGAAATTTTGTGAGCATATTGGGTAGGTCTGAGAATCGGCCAACATCTAATTTTCATCCCCCTAAATGGTAAGGGTGACCCATCCTTAAATTTTTTTTTATGGCAAAACGACGTTTGCCGGGACAGCTAGTCGCTTATCGGTATGGTAACCACTGTGTTAGTATTATGAGATATCAACTATAGCTGATTGAATTTGTAACCCTTTCATAATAAGAATTGAAAAATTTTAAGGGTAACCTAGTACATTTATGCAACAGGCTTTAAAATAATTAATATACTGTCCTTGTGCTTGAAGGGTTAAAAATGATTATTAATAAAATAATGCAATTAATATGATTAATTCAGTGACATTTTGAGTTTTAATAGCCATTAGAACGACAATGTATTGAATAATAATTAAGGAGATATCTGGTAAACAACATTTATCATAGCAAAATAAATCAGTACAATTAAACCCAGCTTCATTCTGTTATAACTTATAATATTAATACCTCTTTACAAATGATGTTGTGGTGTAGTTCGGTACGCAACTAATGACCTATAATTTATAGTGATATAAATTATTATCAATTGAATACGCTACAATGTCAATAAATACTGTTAATGGCTCGAGAATTCATGACAAATACGACATTTTAATGATTCCCTTATTATAATAATGTATGTTAATTATACCAACTCTCTTGTAATTATAGTAGTATAGTAGTATAGGTAGTATTTTTTTGAGTATTGTTGTTGATAAAAAAGGTTGAAAGTTTTTAAAAGGTAGAAAGAAGTGTTTTTTTACAACGTTAGCTTACCTTTGATCGGGGTGCATAAGTAAACTGTATATTTGAATAAAAGTTTAAGAACTGTTTGTTTTTGTTTTTTAATTATGACTAATGATCTGACTCCTAGACCATAATCAGGTGAGTTGTATGGAGTCGCGGTGTTGCCAGAAGTAACTTCTGCTGCTTCTTCCCTCAATAAGTCAGCACATCGCTTCTGTTGAATGGGTTTTGATGAGTTACTACCTTATTGTAATGCGCGTATTCGCGCGACTTTCGCGTTCCTTGATATATTAACAATTATTTTTACGGGAATTAACGCGATCACTTATTAAAAGGTATTACATACCTCTGATTTGCCTGACGTTTCGACCAGGTTGCACTGGCCGTGGTCACATGTGACGCGTTAATTCCCGTAAAAATAATTTTGATGAGTTGTCAAGCCATCTTATTCGTCCAAGATGATTAAGAGTTACCATAACTCATGGGTTTCGAAATAACGATTATGCCGAGGCGCCAATGAAAGTGTGTTTATCCTTTGAGATATATGTGGGCACGCTTGATAGATTTATTAACTGAGATTGATTAGATACTTATATGAATGATACCGACAATGTCATAGCAGGATGATTTTTTTAGTAAAAAGGACCCTAAATAGGACAACTCCAATGAATTATACTCTAAATCTTTAATATAAAACACACACAGTGAATTTAAAAATAGTACTAAAAGTACCTAATAAGTTTCAAATGGTAGAGTTATTTGTAGTGCACTTGTACTTTAAAGTTTTTTTTATTTTTTATTTATGCTTATCCTGATGCGATATGTATATTAACACATATCGTGTCAGGTTTTTTTTTATATATGCAACTGCCAAAATGACTCTACGCCGCCTGGTGGAAAGCAAAAGCAGAATCCAAGAGTGGTGGTTACCATACTCATTGCGAATGCAGACAATGCAACAATGCAGCATGGTCACCCACTCCATGGCGACCTTGTGATGCTTTCGCATTGTTGAGCCTCCGGTCTCGCACTCACCAACGAAACACGACAGCACGAAAGCTGCCATTTTACGTTGGTCTTCTGTGCGAGGGTAGTACCGCCCCGGTCGAGCCGGCCCTTTCGTGCTGAAATCAACGTGGCTCTACTACCTTGAAGATACTATTGTGTACCTATTAGGCTTTTTAAGAGTAATAATTGAATTCGATAGCTTAAAGAGTTCTGCAAGCAGACGACATACGAATGACAACGAAACGTAACAGAATGGACAATGTGTCAGATGTTTAAACGACCGCAATGATCAGGGCAGTGAGCAACATGATATGTCTGTAAGAGTTACAGCCGACGGTTTTATTGCTATAGAGGGTGATTAAAACTCGGTACTACTCTGCACAGTCAGTTAGTTAAAACTATTATAGTTATTTTATGGGGCATGTTACTGGTTTTCTACATTGTAGGTTGTTTGTGTAAAAATTTATATCGTTCAATTGTGTATCTGTGAAATCAACTGGATGTATATCGTATATTGTTATCGAGGAGAAAACAGAGAAAACAGTGTCAGAGCGATGGTTCTTTTTCAGACATTCAGAAAACAGTATCGATAGTAAGGCCATTGGTGTTGGAAACCTTATTGTGAAAATATGACTAACTGACTAACTATCAGTTGATTCTGTTCTAATTAACACTTGAAGCAGAAAATTCTTTGCCTTATTAAGATGTTTTCTAAATGTTTAAAATGGTAACTTACAGCATAGTCCTGGTTTATCGTTTCTCGTCAAGAGTACAAATATGTTTTTCATTATCTATGTATTAAATTTAATTTCATGTATGAAATATTTTAATTTTTGTATTATACTTTTAATATATCTCTCTCATTTTAGAGATTATGATAATTTTAAAAGTAACTTTAGACACCTGTCAAAAACATTATTATACGATCCTTTTAAAATGTCTGAAATAAGTACCTCTGAGATTTAGAATCATATCTACCTACACCTACACATGTTCAATGAAAAGCACGACATAAAAGTACCTTTATAATTATAATTCATTGACGCTTAATTGATCATTTGACACTAAAACTGAGTTTTACTATTTAAGTGACATTTTAGAATGTACAAAGCGCCATGAAAAGCTTGATGTCAAAGTCACTTGAAATATAAAAGCGGAAGGAGTGGCAAGCCTCATTAAAGGTGAATCGTCATACATAATAATTTATTCAGTCGATATAGTTAAGTCTATTTGTAAACCTTCCAAGAAAAGTATACATACATTGATTTTGTTTAAAGTAGTTGAAAAGGGTCGCTACTTGGTTATTCATCGACAAGTTTCATCACGTGTAATCATTGTCGTTAGCAATCCGTTGCATTCTACTGCAAGGCATCCAATCTGGAAATGAAGATATTTGTTAAACGACTATTTGTTTTCGGTAGTGCCGATTAGATGCAATATTGAATGGCAGATTATTATCACGTACTGGTCGGCTCAATGGAAGTAATACAAAGGCCTTATAAAAACATGTGCTAAGCAATTATTTCATTTCTTATCAGAGTGAGGTTATCAGAGGTTCAACTCTTTACTTTTTTCTCTTGAGTTCCGGGTATTCATATCCAGTGATGATTATTTAACACATGAGACAAATCTCCTTGTTCCCCAAAAACATTGGAACATCGTGGTTTTTTAGAATATAATATTGGATATTGAATTTAGACTGACGTATTGAAATATGTGATCTAAACTAATTTGTATACAAAACTTTTCTCTATAAATAGGAATTTTATACTGTTACAAACGTCTATTTCATGGGTGTTCTATTTGTTCCAGACACGATAGCAAACCGCGAAATAAGTCGAAACTGTCAAATCTTAAAAACTTAAAAGTGTTTATGAGTTCTTAGTCCTTGATTAAGATTCAAAGTTCTAATCAAACCTAAGATTAGATTTTCAGACCACATTATTGGTACATATATTGCATGACATGACAGCCAACCGAAGTCTATTACGGGAAATATGGAAACAAATTTGTTAAACGAATATTTGTCTTCGGTAGCGCAGATTAGATGCAATATTGAATGGCAGGTTATTATTACGTCCTGAGCTGCAGTTGCAGTGCATGGTTAGGCACTCGGCTAGGGGTACGATGGCCACGTAATTGCTTTGCAAACAGCTCAGGTTGGAACAGTCGCATTCGATGGATAAAAAGATTTCATGTTTTTCTGTTCTTTTTTATTTTGTTTTTGTATATCTTCTGTTCGCTGTTAAGGTTAGGATAAAATGAATCGATAAAACATTTGATGATATGAAATTGGTCTCTGCATGGCAGTCCCTTTCGAGGTCGTTAACGTTTGTGTAACGACTTTTTAAACTGTTTGAATGAAGCTTAATGAGTGTTGGTTATTGTTTTAAAATCTGTAATCTAGTGTTGAATAGGTTATTCTTTTAATATAAATATTAAACTGTTTGAGAGAAGTTTAACGACTTTTCGTTATTGTTTTAAAATATATAATCTAGTCTTGAATAGGCTATATTTTAATATAAATTATATTACATTACACTAATATATAAAGGCGAAAGTTTGTGAGTGTGTATGTTTGTTATTTCTTCACGCAAAAAACTACTAAACGGATTTGGATGAAACTTTGCAACTTTACTGTCTGTCTGTCTGTCGGTCTGTCTGTCTGTCTGTCTGTTTGTTTGTTCCGGGTATTCTTTGGAACGGCTGAACCGATTTTGACGGGTCTTTCACTGGCAGATAGCTGATGATCCAGGGAATAACTTAGGCGCTTTTTACTAAACCGGTTTTTACTAAATGCATATGTATGTATACACGATACATATACCAAAAATGTAGTTAAAAATTTTTTGTCTGTCTGTCTGTCTGTCTGTCTGTATGTCTGTCTGTCTGTCTGTCTGTTTGTTCCGGGTAATATCTGGAACGGCTGGACGGATTTTGACGGGACTTTCACTGGCAGGTAGCTGATGATCCGAGGAGTAACTTAGGCTACTTTTTTTAGACTAACTTTGTCCCACGGCGTTACTCGCGGTACAATAATAACCGCGGGTAACACCGCGGGGTTCAGCTAGTTGTAAATATAATTTGAAAGAGGACGGCGTCGAGTGGTGTTGGCCATGCCTACTTTCATATCTGAACTTGTAAATACGTCCCACAAATCGATGGAAATTATTAATTCATTGACCATATTCTGGACATTGTCCTCCTTTAAATTGTATACTGAAGATCATAGATTATTTTTATACATATGTGTCTGGATAATTTATAGATTATATGATTGGACGTAGAAACATGTTTTCGATGAATACATAAGATAATGTCATGTATGGACTAAATTTTTCTTCTTTCTTTAAAGCTTGTCATAGTTTAATTTCTAGTTTATTTTATTCTCATTTACGAGAATAATTTGAAAGTGAATTTTGTTTCTTTCATCATCAACAGTCTGTAGTAGTCTACTGGTAGACACATGCCTCTTTTAGAAATTAGATTTTCGTTTATATCACGCTGACCAAACGGGTTGGTACAGGCTTTTTTCCCAAGTTTTGTTCTCTTTGTAGTGCTGTATATTTGTTCTTTTTTTATGTAATAGGCGGGCAAATGAGCAGACCTATCGCCTGATAGTAAGCGATCAATGCCGCCTATGGACACCTGCAACACTAGAGGCGTCACAGGTGCGTTGCCGACCTTTGGAGGAACGGGGGGGGGGGGGGGGGGGAAGGGTAGGGGGGTTGGGGTATGGGCTTCCGGTAATCTCAGTCACTCGGTGAAATACAGCGCAAGCACTATTTTACACCGGTTTTCTGTGAGGCCGTGGTATCATTCCGGTCGAGCCGACCCATTCATGCCGCTCATTTGTAACACATTTGTAATGATTTTACGTCTATAGAGTGTTGTTTTTTGTAATAATAATAAAAAACAAATAATGAGTAATCGGTCAACTGATGTAAAGTAAATATCGTCGTCTATGAACGCTTGAAACTCAGGAATTACAAGCGCGGCATTTTAGCAAAGAGTACGCTCTATTTCGAAGGTTTTGAAGGTCGTATCGATCGGAAATAACGCAGGTTATTCCCGATTCCGAGGAATTCTATAGATTGGTTGCATAAACGTTATTATTGGTTCTTCTCAGTCAAAATTTGCTCTTATAACTATGGATGTTGAATTGAAGGTAGTTATAATTTTACATAGTTTAAGTGGTTGAGGGCTAGTTTCACCAGTTCATGATAAAGTTTCAGATAGTTATTTGCCATATTAACTTCTAGCTTTTATTTTAAATAGTAGCTCATGCTCTTCCTCAATAATTAAAGGATATCTATGCCATATTTCCTTGCAAGCGGTGTAGCGGTTTAGCCGTACGAGCGTAATCGACAGACTTTGTAATATCAAAAAGAATATAGTGATAAAAGGCACATTTACTTACAACTTTTTGCTAACGAACATATAATAAAACAAAGCGGATTTTATAATGGAACATTTTTATTTTAGATTTTCAAGGATGCTCTAAATGAATTTCGGTACAGGTTAGATTACACAGTAGATAAGGTCAGATGTCAATGGTAGTCAGATGTCGGGACTAATTTGTACTGTCCTGAATGTATTATGAATTTACGGAACAGTAATTAAAGTTTATTTAGGTTTGTAAATTAGATGATTATTTTTGCAGCTTCAGCAGTAATTGGATGTACTTTTGTGAGTTGGTGTTTTACTAGTTTTAAATAGGTTATAGATAATTAACTTCAATACTTCTGTTTTAGAGCCCCCGCAGACTACAAAGTTTGTAATCGGCCGATAGTTTAGTTGGTGTTTTAATCAGCATGAATCTAAAGGAGTACTATCTCGTTGGTCTACTGATTAACATAAACGATTGCAGATCAAGAGGTGTCGGATTCGATTCCCGGGTCGGACTGCTGTTGCAACCGTTATTGGGAAGTCAGTGTCCTCAAATATACTGAAAACTAGTTCAATCTTCGAATTTAGTTCACCCTCAGGGTTGCGGAGGTCAGACGCCAGATGCTCCATGTAAAAACTGATATTCAGATAAAGCCGGTGGAATTAGTAGCCGACCCCGTTTTGGGAGATGACAATGAAGATGTATGGGAGTGAGCACATTATAACGATTCGGTATCGGCCGACAAATAAGACAAAAGCCAACCCGATCAAACTATCGGCCGATTTAAAAGTTTGTAGTGTGCGGGGCTCTTAAGTTAATTGTTGATTATTTGTTAATATTAACTTATTCGGACCGTGTGGTACAATGCGCCAATACCTCCTTGCTAAGGAAATACTATATCCAGCTGAGGACTATTAAATACTGTTGATAATTTAATTAATTTAAGAGTTGGAATTTGTCTTCAATACTTTAGTGTAGTCAATTGGGAGGTATCTATTCAAATTAATATATGTAATATATTTCTATCAGCAGGCTCTTGCGGGCTCTGATAGAATTAGGTAAAGGTATACCTTTACCTAATTCAAAAAAATACTTTTAGTAGAATATTTTAACATAGTACATTTAGTACTATGTTAAAGTATTATACTAAAAGTAAATTATAAATTATACCATAAAGCTATAAAGAATCTTCTAAAGTATTATATTTGTATTTAAAGTCGACGTATTTAAATTATGTATACGGAATCGTGAAGTGTTACATTTTTGTTTACCTACGAGCATTCATGTGAAAGTATTCTTACACAATTTGTTTCATTGTACATTAAACACAAACAAATTGCGTGCCGGTACTATAAACACAAAAAATAGCTCGAAGGAATATTTTAAGAATAAACGTCTACGGAATACGTAGCACCATCTACGAGCTTCGTAGACATTTACATTCTACGTGGGAATAACACTAACGACTAGTGTAGTAGAAATCCCGATATAGGGAGAATTGGTACTGTGTGGGATGAGTCCAGTCACCCTGCGGTATTCAGAGGCTTGCAACTGCAGTACAGTGACCTCATGCGTACGCGAGCGGGGCACGGGGGGGATACGGAACTGGGTCAGGGCTCCCTTCCTCTTGGCGCCCCACCTCTCGCACTTGATCGACCGCCAAAATTTTAACGCTCACTGAAATGAAAATCAGAGTCAAAAGAATACAATGACTACGACAAATCACTTTTTGATTATAGGAATTGTCGTCTATTAGATGGTCCGTTTGAAAATTTAGGACACTGTCTTTTATAAAAGACGAAAACATGTAAATTTAATATATTTTCTCAGGAAAAAATAATATTCAAGTTATCAGTTAGAAGAAGCATTAGAGCCTTCGCATGTTACAAACTTTAATGCTATCGATAGTTTGATCGGGTTGGCTTTTGTCTAATTTATCGGCCGATACCGAATCGTTAAAATGTGCTCACTCCCATACATCTTCATACTGATTATAAAACCAACCAAACTAGCTGATTAAAAAAAGAATAATGAATCATCATTATTGTCTGCTTTGGCGGGAAATATAACATTCTAATTTTGAATTTCAAAATACTCATTGCATATGTAATTATTTTTTCACTGATATTCATATACTACGAGGATACAGGCTACTATAACATATCTTTGTTCGATTTATAAAAATGCTGTTTTGCCTGCACAAATGGTGTATTGCTTTGAGAGTTGCTGTGCTGAGTGTTGTGAGTTGAAACTCTTTGTGTGATCTACAAATTGTTATTCCGAGTCTAGTTGTTCTTTGCATCCGTATCATGTAATTTTCTAAAGTCTTCAAGGTATATTCCTCATGCGGAATGTATCTTTACAATATACATATATTTTTGGAATGATATTATAATGTAAACGATACCTATATAAAGGTATGCCTGTATTCCTGGACAGCTTTGCATCCCTTTAATTTTTAAAGTGAAACCTATAGTCAGTTGACAGACATTTGGCAGGTAGAAACCTTTTTGCCTATTTGAAGACCCGTTAAAATTGCTTCGATAATGGTCATCAGATGTGGTTGCGTACTTTAAATCGGAATGTTTAATTGAATTCCCCTCTATCTATCTCGGGTTATATGTGTTTACTGCTTAAGTATTTAAGCTACGAACATCAGGTAATTTGTTTTCGGGTTTCTGTTGAAAAAAAAATAGCATTGACACAGACAGCTTTAATTTAAGCTTTAAATTGCTGCATTTTTATCATAAAGCAATAAATTACACTTACAAATTGCGCATTCAGTTTAAAAAACTTGCCTTATGTAGTAGTTGTCTTTTCTATACTAATGTATAAAGCTGAAGAGTTTGCTTGTTTGAACAGGCTAATCTCAGGAACTACTGGTCCGATTTGAAAAATTATTTCAATGTTAGATAGCCCATTTATCGAGGAAGGCTATAGAGTATATGACATCACGCTACTACTAATAGGAGAGGAGCACCAATGAAAAATGTTTCAAAAACGGGGGAAAATTATCATGCGACGAGCAATAAGAGACGCAAACGAGGTTGCGTGGGTCTGCTAGTAATTTTATAAAATGATTTGTGTGACGTGATACTTGAATGCATAATGCAAACAGAGCAAATATTCAGAAATAAATATGTTTTTATACAATGAGATATCAACAATGATTTCATTCACATATGTAATTAGAGAACAAACTGACTATAATTGAAATTTTAGGATTTTGAAAAGTATGTTTTTTTATATGTGGGCGTGCCAAAGTGTTTCCATTCTACCTGATGAAAAGCGTGAGCAGAATCCAAGAGCAGTGGTCACCATACTCATTGCTAATGCACATAATCTAATAATGTTGCACGGTGATCTACACTATGGCTGTCTTTTGCTGCTTCTTTATCATCGGGAATCGAAAATAACGCGTTTAAGGTTTCCAAAATTTTGCATACGACTTCTTTAGGCCAAATACCAGGCTTGGTAAAATTTATGAGACTGTATAACCAATTACATTAATTACAAAATACTTTTCTTCTGAGGCTTTAAAACCTTTAACGTCCATAAAGCTTTTATTCCAAGCTTTCTAATCTTTATCTACCTTACAATGTCTTTTCCCTATCTGTCACCGTTACTCCGTCGTTTCACAATTTGTGTTGAAATAGGATGTGACATTATTACTTACGACGGAAGAGCTCCGGATACGAGAATGTCGGCCGTACTTGTTTGTGGACTCCTAATATTCGATCTTCGAATGTTGGATGAAAAGGGTTCAATACATATGCCGCGTATCGCAACCGTCTTAGATATTGGCTGACTTATATGGGCGGTATTCTTGGAATGTGATATTGGCATGTAATTGTTTTATTTGCAAAGAATAAATTCCAATTTATATATATTAAGAATAGTTATGGTTCAGTAAGCTAGACGCATTCTCACATTTGGCTTTGGTAGTCAGTTATAGTTGACCTTGACCTTTTGTTAACACAATCTAGCATATTCTTATGGTCAGTATCCTCCTCTTTGATTGACCTTCCCTACTCAACTTAGCACCGTTTCTTTAATTATACTTCTAATTATAGCATATTTAATTTTGAAGTTCCGTGGCCACGGCTTTCTCCCTATGACTTCGATTCAAAATTAGATGGCAAAATCAAGGTACTTTAGACAATAAATTATATTAAAAAATGTATATAGGCATTTTATAAATTGATTTGTGTGACGTGATACTTAAATGCATAATGCAAACAGTGCAAATATTCCGAAATATATATGTCTTTTATACAATGAGATTTCCACAATGATTTCATTCACATATGTAATTAGAGAACAAACTTATTTAAATTATTAAAATTTTTGGATTTTGAAATGCATGTTTTTTTGTATGTGGGCGTGCAAAAGTGATTCCATTCTACCTGATGGAAAGCACACATACACACACAAAACACACATACCTATGAGATGTTTATGTACTGTGTATGAATTATATATTATTTGTGTTTCTATTTCCAATCTACTATGACAATTTCTACTTTACCTCATCATTTAGAGATCCAGGGAAAACACCCCATGGCAGTAATTCCGCCTTTGTACAACATGTGTCTTAACCTAAATCTGTATTAATATTATAAATTCCATAGTAACTCTCCGTTTGTTACGCTTTCACAGCTAAACCATTGCACCGATTTCAAACAAATTCTGCACAGAGATACTTTGATTCTTGAAGAAAGACATAGGCTACTCTTTACCGCTATAACTGACATACACGCGGGCGGTGTGACGGTCAAAACCAGTACATTAATTAATTTCACAAGTAGTCGAATCCATTACCGGTATGTAAGCCATCAATCGTAAATATAAATATTTATATCTTAATGGTCACCGATTAGGCGCTAAACTAGGTCGCGTTGTTTATAAAATAATTTCACACTCAGCTAAATTATTATTCATTATGTTTTGTTGACGAAGCTTAGGTTTTATTAGTGTATGTAATAACCGTTTGTAAACGCGTAACATTACGTGCTCATTGAAGTTTTAGATTTTAAACGGACTTAATGAATTTATGTATTGTAAATTTGAACAAGTGACGTATAATATGACTAATGATTTCATTAATTAAGTAGTACCTATGACGTAATACTCACCAGCAGTCTATTGCTGACATTATGCCTCCTCCATTGCACGCTACTCTGATTGATTTTAGGCTTCTCGCTTCCAGCTCCTGTCAGATATCTCCCTATCACATACATACTGCCTTAATACTTTATTAACTTTACCAGAAGTTAATAAAGTGTTAAGGCAGCATAACGAAAAGTAATATTGCTTATATTGATGGGCTGATGATTGTTAATTACTGGTCGAAAAGGTCGTATAGCTAAATTCGAGTTCTCTGTTGTCGGCAGTTATCGGTCACTCTTTTTATATACTTGACTAACTCGGTGGCGCAGTGGTAGCGTACGCGACTGCTGATCTTGAAGTCTCATGTTCAATTCCCAGGTCGGATCAAATGTTTGAATGATCTGCAAATATTTGTTTCGGAGTTTGGTTGTTTTCTATCTATAATATGTAGGTATTTACAAAAAAAAAGTATATAAGTATTTTACCCATAATACAAGTTCAGCTTAGTTTGGGACTAGATGGCGGATTAATTTTTCACCGTTTAAACCTTCCCTGCACTGCGACAAACGTTTCAAAACCAAAATCAGCTAATCAGTCCAGCTGTTCTCGAGATAAACGAACATCAATTGATTTTTATATATAAGATATTAAGTATGTTACTACGTCTACTAAATGATAAAGAAAGCAAGTGCGAAGGAGATAATCTTCTAATTTGTCTCTATACTCTTTGCGCTATAGCATGGTGCGGGTGACAGTTGCCTGTACGACGATTCTAGTTGGTTTAATTTAATTTACTACAGTTATTATGATTTACTATATAGCGATTGTAGTACAGCTGAAATATTAAGTCATAATTTGTAAATAGCGACAACTTTCAAGAGTGAAACGAAATGTTACTGAAACTGTCCCGCATCATGCTACAGCGTAAAGAGTATAATATCTTTTCTAAGTTATTACTCTAAAGAGTCAAAAATTTCATATTACTTGGAGGTTAAATAAATTTTAATTTAAAATACAAAATATTGTATAACACTACTTGAGATTCTTCCCCTAATTATCTGAACGTTTATGGTAATTTATTACACAAAGCTGTTTAAAGGATTTATGCCATCCCTCTCTAACGTACTGTGGTCCCGATATTATGGTAATTTGTTCATTATCATCACTAGAGCTTGTGCTTTTTAACCGACTTCAAAAAAAGGAGAAGGTTTCTCAATTCGACCGTATGTATATATATATTTTTTTATGTGTGTTCGCGGATATCTTTGTCGTTTATGAACTTTTTGAAGATACTTTTTTTAATGGAAAGGAGATACTCCAACAGTGGTAAGATGGGGATGATAAGGACATTAAGATCTGATGATGGAATTCAAGAGAAAACGAGTTAAACCTTGAGGTCGGTTTTATTTTTGTTAAAATTTTATATTGAATACTTTCTGCTACATCGACACTTTAAACGAATAAATTGATGGTAGTAAAGTTAGATCGAAGGTCAAGGAAGTAATAAGAGTGTCAAGTTATTATATAAATAAGAGTTTATGAACAGAATTTATTAATTGTCTGTCTCCATGGAGTTGCTCCTGGTTCCATGTTTTTTTAAAAGCGTATTCTTTACATTATAGATTTATCTGAATTATCGCTCAATATCAGGTACAACACTAATACTACTAAATTAACTTCGACAGTCGGTTTTACAATCCACCCCCATGAATACATATGTAAATTTTACTAGTTTATAAAACTAAAATAACTTAGAATATCGAGAGAAAATTGATATTTGTCCTGATTATTATGTAAAACACAAAAACAAAGGATATTTTCAGTTTTGTGTATGCAATATTATATTATTATAAAAGTTACATTTTACTAACTTGAAACGGCTGATTAAGAATATTACGATTATGGACGAAAAACTCATATATCTTTCATATTTCATATTTGGAAATATATTTAAATGTATATTATAATAACTGTCCTTAAAAAAATATCTATAGAATACATTTTTATGTGTGCGCAGGAGAATGGGCGCGCGGCACCGGACCTGACTGCGTCACCGGGCCGCGCGCCTCCCGGCCCTCCTCAGCCGCCGCGGGCCAACCACGCGCCTCCCTGCGTGCTGCAGCCAGACTTCCGAAAGGTAATTTCAACTATACTCACCAGCTCATCCGAGTATCGGGAGTTCTAATTCTCGCTAGAAATGAATTCCGAACTCTGTAGATATTGAATAGTAATTAATTCTATTACTTTGGCAAACATGTAAAATTTCCTTTCTAGGAGAGGCCCATGTTCAGCACTGGACTGTTCAAAATTATTTTTATTCGTTAGTACTAACAGATAAAAGAAGAGAATATGTTACAATGTCTATTATTATTTAATTATTATTAGTATTTAATCAAATTGGTACTTGAACTTATGGCTTGTATTCATCAGCATCATCTTAGTCGAAAGCCGTCCACTACTGGATATAGGGCTTCTTCAAGTTTCGCTGCAACAATCGGTTCTATACTGATCGCATCCAAATAAAACCGTAACTTTTATTACTATAGGAAAATAATATTTCTGAAGTCTCTAGCAAGGCTCAAGTAACATGTAAACACCGTGTGAGATCTTTGATATTCAGAATTTTATGAAATTGTTTTCTTATACAGGTATCAGGAGTGAGTAATGAAATATTCAGGCAGATTGAAATGGTTGAAAATGATCACGATTCGACCACCGCCGCGGCGCTCGAGGTGAGTACCTACTATTTTATTATCAGAAATAAATATTATTTTCCGCTAACAGAATGGCTAGTGTGAGTTTTCCTTTAAACGCTTACGTTGCGTTTTAAAATGTATTTAAAATTACAATGCCTTTACTGATGTAGGCTAAAGGCAAAAGGCTTGATTGATTTTCACGAAGAACGTCGGCCGTACTACTAATAGTACTAATATTAGATCAGTTATTAAGATCTCCAGTCAAGCGATTTAATATCTGTTATATTTCATTATTATTCTAGAACTATTTTAAGATAGTTGGTTAAGTTTTCCTCCCACCACGAATCGGTTAGACTCGTTTTAAATGTCAAGTCTGTATATTATCTACAGAGCTGTAAACAGATGCTTAAGGTCAGTGGCTTCGTCGGTATAATAATATATTGCCTAAATACCTGTGTGGGATGATAGGATAATGAGAAGATCATAGAGTTCAGCGATTTTAAACTTTAATAAATGAAAAATACGTTTATAAGTTGCAATAAAATTATATATGGAATAAGTAGTTACTGAGAGTAGGGTTACTCGGCACCATAGGTATCCATGCTTATGTAACTACTAACTATTATTATCTATCTATCTATTAGAAAGTTTTATTTAATTATGACTTGTGTCAATTTCAAAGAATAAAACTTCAATTTTAAATATAAGATAGCATTATTATTGTAGACACTGTAGTTTGTGATTTGTGATCTTCTACCCTTTTTTGTGGATGCAACATTTACATCGTACAAGTGTATATATGTATATCAATAGTAGCTAAGCTTTAGAGTACATAAAATCTCGGTATTGATTGTGCAAAAGTTCCAAAACCACACGGAAAAGTACATAGATCTGCAGATTGTTGAAAATTGCAGAGAAGTGAAGGACAAGTTCGGTGAAGCGAAGAAACAAAATCACTACTCTGTATATGTACTTATATGTAACTACTGTCTGTCACCAGGTCTGTGCAATTCTGAAAATGTCCAAGAATTTTACCGGGCTAATAAATTATTACTTTTCTTTTATCGTAAGTTTACGAAGCGTATCAAATTTGTTTGGTTGTATTCCAGGCGGTTGAGCGTCGCGGCGAGATGATCGTGAGGATACTTGAAGTGAGACAAGTGGGCCGCAACAATATTGAAGCCGCCAAAAAATTCTTCGCATTACAGGTACACTTTAGGTTCGAGGTAGAGATTCAGTCAACTGTGTAAATTATCCTTTGGGTTGGAGTTCGATTTTATCGGGTATTCCCTATCTATAAAACTTGATTGTACTAGAGTAGTAGACTAGAGTATTGGTAAAATACATACAGGTATCTTGTATATAGAAATCATTCGTTGGACGAAGTTAATTCTCGGAAGTTTACTATTACATAGATAAAATAAGTGGTAGCACGTGGCATCTAATGCTGAGACACGCATTTGTCATCTACTAAATGTCATAAAAAGTGAGTGCATTAACATTCTAAGCTATTACTTTAAACTTAAGTGTCCGAAATTTTCTATTATTTCGAGGTTATTCAACTTTGGACAAATCATTACTAACGATTGCAATCGTTAACAAAAATAATATGATAATTTCACGATAACTTCAAAGAACATTCGTGTTTGTAAAATATAAAAGAAGTCTGGAAGTCTGAACTAATAAAAAAAATTGTTAACATTCGTTTTTCAAAAGTGCAAAACACTTTTAAGATGTTTAAAATGGGCGATTGGTAGACTGTGTTCTGAATTTAAAGACCGTCTCTTCAGGTAATTTTCTCGCTCCATTGACCCGAATGGGTTGCTTGCAACCTAGTATGGGAACGTGGATGAAAGAACGCTACTCCACTGTGCTACTATTGTTCAACCGCGGCTGGCCTACATCGCAAGGAATGTGAACGCAATTTAGACTAGCATTGTTGGGATGTACAGTACGGTTCATACCACTGTACTGTAATATTGAGGCTATAGATTTTGCGGGTTATTCAATTTGTGGTCCCCTTGAATTGCATGCGGTTGTGCCTGGTATGATACTGCACTATTGTGATTGTAAAGCATCAAATTGGGTTACGAATGCCATTTGAAAATGAATTTAGAATAGATTTTGGAACAATTTAAAATATATCCACATCAACCAATCAGTTTATTGTACACTGTTAATAAACATAAGCCGCTTACAGCGCTTACTATAGTTTTTTCCTTCAGACTGTTTTAATTTTCAAAAGTTGCGCTCATCATGCTTCACAACCTTTTAAAAGTCCCAAATATGATTCCAAAAGCCGTCAAAAACTCCTATGGTAACTTATGTTTTCAAATGAGTACAAAATTTTTCTCTAATTTATATCACTAAAATTATTTTAGAGTGTTATTGTTATTCAGCATTAAGAATAATCTTTTAGCGTAGTTGTTTAGTTATTAAATGATTTGGAAAAAAAGTTAATAACTTTTTGAACCGATAGTTTTTAAGATGAAAATTATATAAACCAATTTTTTTTTTGTAATTTTATTACAGGATTCGCGCCACATAGTCCAACTAGTGGAAATTGTGAAACGTCCAGGTCAAACACTGGGCTTATACATCAGGGAAGGAGACGGAGGTACAAGGACGGACGGAGTTTTCATATCTCGGATAGCACTCGAGTCAGCAGTGTATAACAGCGGATGTTTGAAAGTCGGGGACGAGATTTTGGCTGTTAACTTGGTGGATGTCCGACGAATGTCACTGGATGACGTCGTAATTATCATGTCAATACCAAGGAGGTTGCTACTGTGTACACGGCAAAGGAAAGGTCAGTTATTATTAAAGGAGATTTAATATTACATATATTGTAGTTCGGATCGATGAAACAACCAACTCAACTGGTCACTGTATAAGTTCCTTTTTAAATATTAAAACTGGCTTAAACTGATATAAATTAGGGTTATACGTAGGTTTTAGTTTAGAAGTACATTTTTGTCACAATTTCTGCTCTTCAATTAAGTTATTTTTGTTCTAGGAAAAAAATATTAACTAACACATAAATTTAGGTACATACATTTTTAAGAAAATTGTGTTTTTAGGCAGAAATTGTACTACTCAAATACATTCGGAACGTAAAATCATCATTTATTCCCTTCGGTCCTTAAAAGATTCTGTTGACTTAGGAAAATATATAATGTTGAGTTACAAAGACCGTTGGTAAAGATAGTGTCAATTATTTAAAAGTTAAGAAGAGGATTCGAGGGGTCGGAGTAGCTAACTTGGATTCAAAATACATTATTTTAAAATCGACATTAAATTATGATTGACAGGAAAATCGGGGCCAGGATCACCATCTCTACCACGATCGGAGCACAAACCGCCACCGGTCGTCGTTCTGAAGAGAGATTGTCGCGATGATGATGACAGGGATCGAGATCGGGTCGATGGCCTTTATTCACAGTAAGAATCAACTCCGGCTTGAAAGTTTTATTTAAGATTTGTATTTTTTACTTATTGACACGTGTTTTTATACGTGTATAACCTTAAAAATCCTTAAAGTAAAAGGTAAAGGTTATTACGCTGTCAGGATTGAAAACATTTGGATATCTATAAAACATATATACGAGAGTAATATAATATAATAGGTAGGGATGTTTTATTTTAATATTAATATAACAATGTAAATGTAATTAATATTTTGAATTTGTGTTGTTGTGTTTCGTTGGTGAGTGCGAGAACGGAGGAGGACCTATGATGCTGAAGCATTACTTGGCCGCCATAGTGTGGGTCACCATACTGCATTGTTGCATTTGCAATGAGTATGGTGACCACCATTCTTGGATTCTGCTTATGCCTTCCATACAATACAACTTAACATAAAAAAATCAAATCATGCATTTAACATACAATCATATTAAACGCACCATCCGTATAATTCGGTACAGACACGGAACTCTACGATCAGCGGGCCCCGGAGGTGGCATTCGACCTGTTGGAGATGGTAGAGAAGAAAGAAGTCGACTACAACTTGGAGCTCTGTCTCCAGATTCAAATGCTCTTGATCTGTACTACAATCCAAGACCACCGTCAGATCATTCAACCTGGAGGTACTTCACCTAAAACAAACATTATTATTAATTTAATAAAAATGTAAGTATTTTACAGGAGAACAATAAACTGAGAATTTCTTTTTATTTCGACAGTTACCACCCACCTCCACCAGTGATAACAGAACAACCGAAATCGCAAGCTACGCATTTTGTCCCATACGAAAGATCTTATCCAAATACGCTGGACAGTTTAGCGGAAAAAGTACACTCTTTTTATCCAGCTGATAGTGGAAGGTATGAATAAGTTATTTTTGTTCTAAAATTTTAGTTAGAAATATTGGGTTTAAAACTAATAATTGTTTTAGCACTCGATTCGGTGGTCGAGTACCACGGTCAGGCTCAGAGCAACAGTTACCACGAGCAGAAACTCATTCAGACTTTGGTAGACATTCTTTGCTCAGGTCAAGTTTGAAAGCTTCTGCGGCGACAGGAGGTAAATATTATTTAGATACGTCTTATTATATTTATACTGATGAGCCATCTATCACACAAAGTATTTTTTTATTTCCAGCTACCAGCTTAAGATATAATCAACGGTACGGTGGCGTGGGCATGACAGGGTCTGGACTCGGAGGCACTGGACTAACAGATACAAGCTTAACAGGAACTACCATAGGACCAGGATTACCAAGTGGTTTATCAACAACGGGACTCAGTGGGCTTACTGGTTCGAGTTTAGTTGGTTCCGGGTTAACGAGTTCTGGCTTGTCATCTGGTTTAACTGGTACAGGATTGGGATCTGCACTTGGTGGTACATATGGAACTACAGGATTAGGTTTACCTTCATACAGTACCAAATTTGGAACGGCAAGGCGAAATAGGAGTTTGGACTATTCATCAGATACAGAAGCTACAGCACCGACAAGAACTCCATATTACTCAGGACTAACCGGTTACCGAAGTAGCACTTTGGGGAGAGATATCGGATCTAAGTTTAATTCTCTGCCAAGAGATGTTAGGGGAACTGGACAGAGGTGAGTGATAATTCTGTTTGCCTCTATGTGGTGGGTTATGATGCATAAAAATATTTATTTTGTCAATAGGTTGGGCCTCAGTAGACGTGCAGGAAGTGTCCTACAAGATGAACCGGAGCCTTTGTCTTCTCGTTTGGATCTACGTTCTTCCAGAGGTCAGTCATTACGAAATTATGAGCTCTAATGCAAATTCTAATAACACATATTTGCCTAACAGATCGCTTTTTAATCAGGTTGTTTACCGTCCTCTCCTTCAGTATTTACTTCAGATGAATATAGAGCGTGGCTGTCGCGTGCTCCGTCAACTAGTGCACTTTACGAGACGCTTCGTCCGAGACTTCCAACACATTACTCTGCAGAAAATATACATGATGCACTCAAAAATGTAAGCGTTTTTCTCAATAATTTGAAAAACTATGGTATAGTTACTTTTTAATCTCCTCTAATAAAACATATCTGCGTTTATAGTTGGAGAGTGGTAGTCGATTTGGATCATCGCTTGGACTGGCAGGACGTCGGGTTGAACGACCAAGGCATTTGCCGTCCCGTTCATTATCGTCTCAGCAATTGAGTGCAACGCAACAACTTGGTTCCGGTGCTGGAGGTTCACCGTCAGCTAGACGAGTCCGACAATTACTAGAACTTGGGTCAAGGTTTAACTGTCCAAACCCTAGCCCAGTTCCAACACCTGGTTCACGTCATCAGCGCCATATTGAAATTAATCCTAGTGGTAAGTTTTATTAATATAAGACATAATTTATATCGTAAAACCCAATCAATTAAATTCCCTATACATTGAACAGTTACGTCCTAGGACCATTAATAGTAATGATTGCCAGCTCAACCACTGAGGGTTTGTTATTTTATTATTCGAACCCATTGCCGAATTTTCAAGTTGACAGTAGCCTACGTTCTATTTATGTAATTGTATTAATTTTATATATAATACCTTCAATTCTCAACATACAATTTACATTATCTAATAACATTTTATTTCAGAGTTCCTAAAATATAAAGTGGAAAAACCAAGTACTGGCGGTCTTTCTGCATCAATGACTGGCTTATCGCGATTATCTGGTGGTGTGTCGGGTATGCTGTGGGTCCACTTATTAGCAGGACGAGGTCTACGCCCGTCAGCTTCGGGATCATCACCTGGCTCTCCACCGTCTGGGCCATTAGCTCCTGCACAACCACCAGTTATACCCAGGGATTTGTATTGCGTGCTTGAGTGTGATCGTGTTCATAAAGCTCGGACTGTTGTAAGTAGTTTATGATATATGATTATGTATAGATTGTGTGACACTCGTAGATTAAGCATTATACTAAATTAATTTTTTTTGTTGTTTATTATTGAAATTCTTCTTGTTTTATCTGCATATAAGGTACTAAGTCCGCCTCTGAATTTCAAGTGCATAAATATTTAAAATAAGGAATACATTTAACCACTTTTTTATGAAAGAAATAACATGAATTTTGTAAATCAAGTTGGAATTTATTAATTCAATACAATTTAAAGTGAAAAATAAATGAGATCTAGAAATTGAAATAGAAAGAGATATAGAAAATAAAGACTTACTAACAATATCATTAAAAAAATACATTAAATCAGTAGAAATAGTAAAGATCTTGTAACCCAAATACATTTTGGTTTTTAGGTTCGCACTGGAGAACTTCAGTTTGACTGGGATGAATCCTTTGAGTTGGATCTCGTCGATAACAGACAGTTAGACGTGTTGGTTTATTCATGGGACCCACAGCATAGACACAAATTGTGCTACCGTGGCGCCGTTACTCTACCAGATCTACTCACAAGGTCCCCTGCTCATCAACTAGCAATTAAGGTAAAATTTGTTTCTAAAACCGTATTACGAGTGATCATATACGCAATACCTTTATACGATCAATTCTTGTATATATAATAACGGCTCCAACGATTTTCTTGAAATTTACAACGCTCGGGGTTTTGGGGGCGATTAATCGATCTAGCTCTAGGATTCATTTTTAGACAATTTACCAAAAAAAAAACCAGTCATCTAGGTGCCCTTATACTCATACCCTTAAAAGCAGTTTTTTCCTAATCATATACTAGTTTTTATTTAATCTTCTTAAATATAAAAATCAATTGCTATTCCTTTGTCTCGCTAAATCTCGAGAACGTCTGGGCCGATTTAGCTGATTTTGGTTTATGTCACGTGTACCAAGTAGTGGGCACAGCTAGTACGAAGTAGCGGGCACAGCTAGTAGGAAGTAAACTTTACTTTACTATGTCATTTTATACAGAGGAAATATAAAATGTAATATCACTGACTCGATATTAAAATTCAACCAAATATCTTGATGTTTAATTAAATCTACATTTTATCTTATACACATATGTGAAATGTGCCTGCATTGCACTCTAAAAGGTTCCTCTCTAATATCGTAGCGATTTTGATCTTCGAATTCAGTCACGTGTAAAGTCTGTAACTGATTCTTAGATGGAACCTCGTGGTACTCTGTACGTACGTGTCCGGCACACGGAACCTCACGACTTGTTCCGAAGACGTCCCGCAGCTGCTCGTGGTGCACCACTTTTCGGGGCTGAGCTAGAAGCAGTGGTGTCGAGAGAACCGCGACCACCACACGCACCACCTGTCCCGCTCATAGTGAGGCGTTGTGTGGAAGAAATTGAAAGGCGCGGGTTGGATATCATTGGTATGTATAACTTTTCTCGTACCTAGATGGCATTTTGTTATTTTTTATCGCATTTATTTAAAATTAATTACCTTAATTAAATAATCTAAATAGCAAAATAAAATGAACTGAATGAATGAGATTAAATAAAGACGTTACTATAAACATCAGATTATCTAATTATTAAAGTGTATATACACATACAATACACATAAAAATAACTTACATACAAGGTATAATAACATAACTACTACAAGTTTAAATAAGTCAAAACTTTTACCAACTTAAAAACTCCGTAACTTTGAAATTGTGGCCAACTCATTATTCACAATTGAGAGAAAATTAACCTATCTCTACTTAATCATAAAAATAGTATAATTTTATTTTTTGCTTCAAATTACCAATCAATATAAAGTAACAAGCATTCCTAAATGTGTTGCTAAGCGTAAAACTGGAGAAACACTTAACCAATACGGTTAAGTATCATTAAATACTTTTGTTAAGGCACAAGCAACGACCTTAAGGATAGAAAAACGTAATCATTGCAAATAAAATAGTGAAAACAACACTTGTTATTTTTTCTATTGGACTGGGACAGGTTACAAATTTTTGACAAAACGAAGTCTAAAACAATTTCAAAACACGTTCGCGCAACTTAGCCATATTGTCTTAAAAGGAAACCTTAAAACCTGTTGGGTAACTTTGAGATTTCATTATTTGTGATGAATATTAAGCCGTCCAGTTCCAGAAATAAAATCAACTGTTCTATATTTGTCTTTGTTCTATAGGTCTTTACCGTTTATGCGGCTCGGCAAGCAAAAAGCGCATATTACGGGAAGCATTTGAAAGGAACGCTCGCGGAGTAGAATTAGCACCAGATTCGGTTCCTGATATCAACGTCATCACTGGTCTGTTGAAGGACTACCTGCGAGAGCTACCACAACCCTTGTTTAGTCGTTGCTTATATCAGATGACGCTGGATGCTCTAGGTTTGTATTATTATTATAATTACGTGCTTTTACGATGACGTATTCAACGTAAGAGCATAACACACATTTATTCTTGACTTCAAATTTCTATAGGGTCAAAGTATTTTCACGTAGAAATTGTATTGTCCCTACATAAATGATCAGAAATTATTTTAACATACCTGTATATAATAAAGTATGTAAGTATGATTTCCGCTCTAACATTTTTTTAAATTATTAGAGAATGCTTATGCTGCTTCTTAATTTATTAAATTTTCCAACATTTATACCTTTCATAATTAAATTGCGAGAAAAGTGTTATCTGAAAACTAAAGTGAAAAATAGCTTGAATAAAAAAAACAGGATTTAGCATAGACTATGATAACTTTCCTATTACATCACTTAAAAATATTCCAAATTTAATTATTAACTGTATTGCAGGAGTATGTCTCCCGGATGACAGAGAAGGCAATGCTCGTCTAATGGCATCAATAGTCGAGTGCTTGCCTCGAGCTGCAAGAGCCACTCTGGTATTCTTACTCGACCATTTGGCTCTCGTTGTGGCTGCCCAAGATCGCAACAAGATGTCTCCTCAGCATCTAGCGGTGGCGCTAGCCCCTCCTCTGATGCTGCAGTCACAACCACCTACAGAATTGGACTACCAGAGGCCCATACACGTCTTGCAGTGCCTGCTGCAGATCTGGCCACCGCCTAAGCGTTCAGGTAATGTCACCTCCTATTTCGTTTTTAGGCCGATATTATATTTCTCCTAAGATCAATTACAGATAAGGTTGTAGTTATTAAAGCTAAGTGAAAACAAAATGATAAAAATAATAAATGTCATAACTGGTATGTTTTTATTGATATACTTGACTTGAAATGAACTTGTCTGTTTATGTAATGAGCCTTCAATTGTTGGATGGTTGGTTGCTTATTTAAATGAAGCATTCCGATATGACAAAAAATATTTTTTAAATATACATATTTTTATGTAAAACAATTTCACCACTAGATTGTAGTATCACGTAGTATTCACACTAACTGATCGCGAGTACACAAAGTAAACAACACGCTAATACTCTGCACCAAGCTCCTTTGCCCGATTCTAATCGCTATGATAAAGACAGTTCTGATATTCTCTTGCATATTTTTTTTGTTAGTGATTCTTTAAACACTAGACAATTACACTGAATGTCTAAAAGGCTAAGCGGTACCTTAACGCATGTATGTTTGTAGACAGTTCGGCGCGGCGAGCCAGCAACCGGGCCGCGTGGAAACAGAGTCAGTGCGTCGCCAGCGGTCTCACTCATACTCCCCCAAGGTGCTCATTATCTCTATCTCTTTGTCAATACCTGTAACATTATCAACTAACTACATTTCCATGGTAAACAAAATAAAAATCAGACCTATATCCATCTATCCCTTAGGATATCTTCCATTCATTTATATATTATTATTTTTAACCAACTTCAAAAAAGGAGGCGGTTCTCAATACGACCGTTTATAGGTATATAATTTTTTTTATCTGTGTTCCCGGATAACTTCGTGGTTTATGAACCGATTTTAACTCAATACAAAGGAGATATCCTAACGGTGGCAGCATGATAAGGACACACAGGATCTAATGATCGCATCCAAGAGAAATCGAGTCGAAACTTGAAGTCGGTTTTATTTTTGTTAAAATTTTATATCACTTTTAAAACAGACATGGCCAACTAAATAATTACACATTATTAAATGTTTAAGTGTTACAAAGTTAATTCTTAAACAATGAACACATGTATGTATTTTATCACAAGTATATGGTAAAAGAAATATGAAAAGTTGGTTTTATAAAAAAATTGCATCATATTCATGTTTACATTTTGAGATATGGATGCCAAATAAAGTTATATCATGTTTTATTAAAACAAAATAATTCAAAGAGATATTTTTTTTATCATATTACTTTAAAATATATTTTTTTATTTAGAAATATTTAAGTATTTCCACTGAGGCTAAACAAATAAGTTTAAAATGTTAATTGTAGGCCGAGTTCCGCCCTCAGTCAGTCCATATCGGCCTCCAGCGGCAGCATCAGCAGCATCTCCGCCGCCAGCTCTCTCGGGTCGGCCCGTGCCCGACCGCTCGCCGCCCGCACATGTAAGTATGCCATTATATTTTCAGTAATTTAAATAAACATGTAAATTTAGTGTATCATAAATATGTTAATTAAGGAATTAATGGCGATGATATTCAGGAAGCCACTGAGGAAAACATATTAATAATATTTACTACTTAATAATTTGACGAAACGATTCCATACTGCAAAATGTCTTACAAATTATGTTTATTCTCATGTGCTATCTTGTAGGTTCTCTCATCAGTCAGGGCCGGCCAATATCGTCCGCAGTCGCCTCTTCGAGGCCCACTACCCGTTCCTCCTCGATCCCGTCAGGTGACGGTGTCATCGCCCGGCTCACCCAGCAGTAGTTCGGGCAGTCACAGCCCTGCGGACACGATTAAGCACGGAGGATCCGTGTCGTCTATTCTGCGGCAGCCTGAGCGAGCTGTATCGCCAAGATCGTCACCGAGAGTTTCGCCGCGTGCGTCCCCGCGGGCGTCTCCTAGAGACTCGCCGCGTACCAGTACACCACGCGAACGTGATTACGCATCCCGTGAATCGTCCCGCGAGCACACACCGCGCGATTCCACTCCCCGTGAATCTGGCTCTCGCGAGTCTCCGCGCTCCGTTATCCCCGGCACGTCAGCAGGACTCGCTGTGACGCTCAACTCGGCGGTGGGAGGCGCCGGTGGCGGCGGCCTGAGCCCTCGCTACAGCTCCACCAACCCGTTCCTGCAGCAGTACGATGCCGAGGAGGAGGCAGAGGCGTGGCGTGCCGCTGACATATTTTCCTCGCCCTCCACGCACGCATAGTGCTCGTAGCGAATTGAGATTTTCTAGTCAATTTTTTTAATCGAATCGAAAGTGTGCTACGATTCCGCTGTATATTATGTTGTTTATTCGACGAGCGTGGTGCGCGTTCGTGTAATGTTTGTTATATATAGAGCGAGTTACGATGTATATTACTGTGAGAATGTATACATGCTGACGCGCGAGGCGCCTCGCCTCGCCGGCCGCCGGTGTCCCGCCCCGTAGTCAATATAGTGTTTATCGTATTGTATTGTACATTGTATATAATAAACGTATATGTAGGTACGCTCCAATTTTGTACCGTTCGGGTGAGACTGCGGCGGGCGGCCCGCGGCGCTACACACATCATCCCACATATCAGAGACTTGTGTACGCAACTGATACGCAATAGTAGCATTGTCATAACTATTAGACATCCTTACACAACGATAACACGAAAAATATCTCGTTAGAGCCAACATTACGGTACATATAATTATCAGGTTACACATTTTTAAGTATCGATGACGCACACAAGTCAGTAGCTCGAGTAGGGAGAGTGTATCATAGATCAGATGTACGGACTGTCTTGAGACTGAGGCCATATCAGAGTAGCTCGTAGAAATCGAAGGACATCCGTCGTAGAACGAGCGATTATTGTCACATCGGAAAAGTCTAGAAAAGAAAACCCTGTTGTGAATGTAAAACATAACTATTCAAATAATACACGTTCTTTAATAAAGTAATAAATATATAAACATATTAATTAAAAAGTATTAGTAAAGCATTTTTACGAGTCGCTAATTCTATGAAGGAATGGCATTTGAACCGTTTGTATCGGTCGCATTCTCAAGATCAGAGGTACTGTGTTCTAAGTTTGAATTGCTAAACCTGTCTGTTAGCAATTGGAATTCGAACATAATACCTCAGTTCTTTTTATAGCGTCTGCTAGACATATAAGAGTGGGTGAAATCGACCAATGACAGCACTGATCCTATTTTCACTGCCATGATTGGTCCATTTAATTTATAATAAGAAGCATATTAATTGTACACTTGTTTATATGTCTGTCGGAGGCTACACGGTTACTTTTACTTTTGAGCGACACTTCAAGACGAAATTTTGTTACCGAGTATTAACTGTTTATAAAAATAGCATTGCACAAATAACACGACTGATATGGGACACAAAATGTTTTTGATACTTTTTACTTTTTGTACCTGTTCCTCGTTTGTAATAATGATACTAGGGCTTCGTTGGAAAACCTCGCCTTGCTGTACCTCTTTATAATAAAATATTATTCATATTCGTACACGAACTTCATAGACACTTCTAATACGTTCATCACTCGCTGGGGTCTCTATCGCATACTATCATACATTAACAGTAGAGGAATTCGTGTACGAATAAAGACCACATCTTGTATGAAGGCTGAGCATCGATGACAATATGTAGCGATAATTTAAATAGATCGTACGGTTGTAAGTATCGAACGATTGCCTTCATGAAGATCTTGGATCAGTCCCAACTGCTGGACACTCAATGTTTTAGGTATTAACTACGTGTAAATCAATAATTTTATTGCAAATTATATAAATATTAGGAGATAGGAGGGTATTGATCACACGTTCAATAATCGTTGGAATGATCGCCGAGGTCATATTGATCAGTTGGAAAGCTTAGTCTAGTAAATTATAAGTTCAATGTTCGGTGGAATGTTGTATAAATTATCTGAGTACATTTCGTCCTTTTTAAAGGGCAAATCTAGTTGTGAATATTGTCCGCCAGTGGGGACTGATACGTTTAATTCATCCACTGCGCCTTACTCTTTCTAGTAAAATTATGAGCTTAACTAAATTTATTTAAAGTATACACACATTGTAATCATAATAAATTGTAATCGAAAAGTATAGGTATAATACCTATTATATAATACTTTAGGGTTTGATACGATTCATAATAAAATTGTAATGTTCACGTTTGTTTATGACTGAGGCGCAGTGTTTGAATGTGTATAGCTGTATGTGTGCATATATGATATGCATTTCGTCTTTCGTGTTACTTTTTGTTACTCATACATAAAGAAAAAAAAGATCTGTTCTTTTGTCGCCAAGATAAAAACCCTAATATTTGGATGTGTTGTTTAAAAGTTTCGAAGATTAAGCCTTTATAAACCACATGTTTGAATAATAAAAGAAGAAATATGTGTCCCTAATATTTATAAGATGACTTATTAGGAAGTAGTTCCTATCTTGGATCGTAGACTCGTATTTTAATGACAGAACTTATAAACAAAGTAAATAAATTGCCTGTGTTAGATTTTGAATGTAACCTGTTTATTAAATTATCTCCACAACCTTTTCAAATCAACTCACAAAATATTTAAAAATGCAGCCACACCTTTATTGATTCATAGCATGATGCTTCATAAAGCACCGTAATGGCATAATACCTATCTGTAAAATCTTACAAAAAATATTTAATAAGTATAATGTCACATAACTTGTTTAAAATAAAGGTTATTGAAAAGTATCTAAAATTGCAAAGAATAGATTAGGTTTGATATGGTTGGTGTACTTTAATAGAAATCTCACATAACATCTTGTTGAAAGTCTCATGATGGCATGAAAGTCCCATTAAGTCTCACTATAGCGACAGACTTATCGTTACACGTAGGTTGTAGCAGCAACTACAGAAGTAACACGCAGCTTGGTCATACGAAATGTATATAATGTGTGCACGTTCTAAATGTTGTGAGTGACTTGAAGTGTCGCTCGACAGTCCGGTAGCAGTCGTAGTGTGTAGTGACAACGGCGCACGGCTTCAGTTGGCTTCTTCGGGGCAATAATTCTGAGAGATTACACTTGGGTTATATTACATTGTAATATGGTTATTACATGTCTTTGTAATTTTAGCACTTGTTAGAATCCATCTATATATAAATTAATTTATTAATAAAAATAAAACTTATTATACACGACTTAGATATTTTACCTATTTATCGTCTATTTGGTCTACCCGCCCATGACTATATTATAGCATATTATAATATACTATATAAAGATTTTAATAAATATATACTAAATTGAAAATAAAAATAATTTGATTAATAGATCATGCAACTAATTTGAAGTCATTCATCAATGATTTAGATAATTGATATTGATTTTAAAGTTATAAATATATAATTTAGTTAATTCAATTCAGAAATAAGTACCTATAATTTGGCCTACGTACAAACTCTATACGATTACCTACATATAGGGAAGTTAAGAATACCATGTTTTTCTGTATCTCGATGGTCCCTATTAATAATGTCGGACCTGCAAAAATACTTCTTTTAAGTAAGCGTAAGAAGAAGTAAATGTAAGAGCATTGTAAATATTGTTTGCAGGATATTTAAACAATCAAAGATCTGTAGATGTTCAAAATTTCATCGGTCAGTATGAGTCGGACTCGCGCAGGACGGGTTCCGTACTATTTTCTATACATTTTAATCATCTACCTGTAAAAACGAGCAAAAATATTGTTTTTATATATGGGAGCTCCGTTAAATATTAACATTTTCCTGTTTTTTAGTATTTGTTGTTATAGCGGCAATAGAAATACATCATCTCTGACAATTTCAACTGTCTAACTATCACGGTTCATGAGATACAGCCTGGTGACAGACGGACAGAGAAGTCTTAATAATATGGTTCTATTTCACCCTTTGGGTACGGAACCCTAAAACATTTGAACATCCATACTTCTTTGATTGTTTTTTTTTTATCGTTTAAACAGTATTTCAACAGCTCTACTGAATGACAGTCTTTTTACAGATCCAGCATAAATAATAGGGACCATCGATCTATTCTAAAGAAAACTTGTCTATTGTTAGATTTTATAATGTTACAGTATATGAATAAATAGCCTGGTGTTTCTCTCTCAAAGTTGGTGCCGCTATAAGTTTGCGTTGCGGGACCGTGGGTCCCTCTGATGATATCAGTATTTCGACATTTTGGTAAAAGTAGCGTTACATACGTGTACTTAAAGTAAAATTGACGCCGCTCGTATATGTACCGGGCGGCTGAAACACACACGAAAATAAATAATACGACGTTACATTGGTTTCATTTATTGATCCTCCAACTTATTTCTTATATCATCGTTGACTATATTAAATTAAAAAAAAAATAAGTTTTTGTACGTTTTAAAAATTGAAAAAGTTCTGGGATGTTTGAGCTCAAATTTTCAAACCTTATACTACACGCTACAGAAATGGTTTTTGAAATTTCCAATCACAATGAGCATCAGTGAAACGTGGGTAGATACAGCTAGTAAAGACGATTAGATGCTTGGTTTAACTGAATGTTATCTCAAAAAGGAAACAGAGTTGTAATAAGTAGATAATGTAACAATAGATTATTAATAAGTGAAGTCTTTCACTTTATTGCAAGTCATCATGATTTAGTTGACGTTGGTGTTTTCTTTAAAGTAAATTATTGTAAATAGTTAACGTTTACAACGAGTTTCATCTTCAAGTTTCAAAACATTCAAAGAAAGCACATGTCGTAAAGAGTTAATAGGTTAAATAACGTAGATACAAAGTTTATACAACCCTGAATTTGAAATAAGAAAAGGCTAGTAGTGCAAAAAGCTTTATATAATTTGGCACAAATGTCAGATTATTGATGAAAATCATGAGATCAGAAAATCGTCAGATTATAAGGAAAGAAAAATTGACTGACTATGTTTTCCTGATGAAAGAGATCATAGAAGATTAGAAGAAGTCAGTCGATGACGACCATAACAGGGGGTTTCCAACTGTTTAATCATCCGTTTATGCACATTCAAACTAGACATTAGAACTATACTAGAAATTATAAGTTAATATATATGAACATAATATCTATAAGCTTTTAAAAAATGTTTTTCAAAGAAAGAGTAGTGTTTTCTGTAATATATTCTCAAATGGGCAAATCTATATTGTGATTTGTACAATCCGGGTAGTATGTTTTGAAAGCAACACATCGCTATACAACCAAAAAGTACTTCAAAATGATAATAGATGGCATCATTCTCAGTTATATTTATGCATTGAAGAAAGTACTTCGTTGTACGCAGTAAGCACGACACAAAAAATGATTTCGTTTGTACACGTTCATCAAGTATCTCTTTAGATTTACACTTTACTCAACAACTGCATAGCCAAAAGGAAAGGTGATTAGTTTTGTATGTCTACGTATTTTCTTAAGATACTGATGAATTTACATAGTCGGGTTATAGTTTTTTTTAATTATTTTTTGTGAAGTTAAATTATTTATTTAAAAAAGATTAATATTTAACTAATTGGAGAGGCCTATGTCCAGCAGTGGACTGCGATAGGCTGATGATGATAATGAAAAGCAAACTAAGGTATGTTAAATTCATTCTTAGCCTATCAACCATAGAGTAATACAAAAATCAAGTGTGAAGATGAGAGCGAGTGAGAGACGCTTGATAAAAGGTACATACATATCAAGCGTATAAAGTTTTCATAAGAATTAACTAAGTAAAGTACAAAATTAAATGTTTTAAATTCAACCAGAATAGACTGAAGTATATTCCGTGGGAGAGCCGTATATTTTAATATTAAATTAAATGCATATGTATGTATACACGGTACTTATACCAAAAATGTAGTTAAAAAAATTTTTGTCTGTCTGTCTGTCTGTTTGTTCCGGGTAATCTCTGAACGGAAATGGCTGGACGGATTTTGACGGGACTTTCACTGGCAGGTAGCTGATCATCCAGGGAGTAACTTAGGCTTTTTTTAGACCAGCTTTGTCCCGCGGCGTTACTCGCGGTATAACAATAACCGCGGATAACACCGCGGGGTTCATGTACAATAAATTACAACTGAAAAAACCTGTAGGTATTCCGTCTGATCGCGTGTTCCCTACAAAATCAAATAAAATTAAAATATAACATCAACAGAAAAGTTAAAGGAAATTCTTGGTAGCCAAGTCCAGTGGTAAATTTTATGTATGATTGATGAAGAACATTTACAAAATATTCACACTCAATAAATCCTTTTGAAACTAGAAAACAATATCTTTAGTAGGAAACAAATTGAAAAAGTATTGAGCACTTTTAAATTTGACGTACCAAACTCTTTCTTATATTCCTTTGATATAGCATTATCCAGATGAAAAATAAGGCAAAACTGCCGCGTCACTGAACCGAAACTAAAAGGGTTCATGAAAAGGACTTTTGCACGGCCTGAGCAGTATATTAATTTTGCTAAGGTTATTATTCTTTTCTAAAGAAATATTACATTTATTTACAATTACGTATAAGAGTTTGTCCACATCATCATTAACAGCGTTTAACAGTAAGTCTATTAACTATAACAATCCAATGTTGAATATAGGCCTCTCTTTATAAAGGAGGTTTTGGCCAATCATAGATATCATAGATTTTGGAGCATTTTAATACAAGGAAATTCAGGTGGCAACAGCTTGCATACTGTTTACCCTACATGTAATACTAACACTATTGTACCTGAAAATATGACTTTGAAAAGAGTGGCCATGAGTTTCTTTGCCAGTATTCTTCTCACGAGGCTCTACGCATTTTGGAAACTGGAAGTTATGGATCGACACAGGCAGGCAGTAGATTTTGGTGTTTTCGCTTAATTTACCTCGACAATACAGCACATGCTGTGGCGTCTGTTTGTGTCGATCTATGATTCTTAACTACAGCTTCAATTTAACGTTCATAAATGTCACTTAGTGTCTTAATTGAATAAATGATTTTGAATTTGAATTTGAATTTGAAGATACTGTGCTGGCCAGACGGTTGTAGGGTTTGTTTCAAGCTTTCTTTTCTCTGCAGTACTGTTATCCTATGTAGTCTCATAACTCCGTTAGTTGTCTTTTATGACAGCCATGAGATTAATAGGGGAGGGAATCATATGTAATCTTAATCCATTACTAGACGGAGTGTCGATACTTAACCTCACTCAATCAGTGAAAAACCTAAAAATATTACTTTAACAGGCTTGTTTTGAAGCCGTACTATAATGTCGTTGGACCTGTTTCATTTGTTTCGGGCCATGGCTGTCTCTGCTGAGCTGAACTAGCTGAACCCCGCAGTTATTGTTGTACCGCGAGTAACGCCTCGAGACAAAGTTAGTCTAAACAAGTAGCCTGGATCCTGCTACCTATCAGAGAAAGTCCTGTCAAAATCGGTCCAGCTGTTCTAGAGATTACCCGGAACAAACAGACAGACAGTCAAAATTTTTTTAAGTACATATTTGGTATATGTACCGTATATACATACCTATGCATTTAGTAAAAAGTGGTTATTTAAATATTACAAACAGACACTCCAAATTTGTTTATTTGTATAGATTTAAAACTGCACAGACTGCTCTAATAGTGTAGTGACTTAAATGATCACCTTCCTATTGCACCAAGGTAGTTGAGCCACGCTGATTTCAGAACGAACGGGCCTGCTCGACTGGAGCTATACTACCCTCTCTCAAAATACCAACCTAAAATCCCAGTAATCGTGCTCTCGTGTTTCGTTGGTGAGTGGGAGACTGGAGTCCATATGATTTTTTTTTATTTTTTTTATTTTAGTTTATTAGGGAAACAAACAGATACAACATAAATAACAATAATATACAAGTAATTTACACATAATCCAGAACAGTTTCCACAAATTAATTAAACACTTTGCGCCAAACCAAAAAGACATATAAAAATAAAGAAATTTAACGAAAATTTAAACAAGTTAAAATGTTGTTCTCAAATACAATCTCGCAAATAGATAAATTTAAAAAACAACAAGAAACAAATGAAATTATTTATATTTATGCCAGAGCCAGACAATCGTGAAGCATTTTTTTTAAATTTTGCCAGATGATGCAGAAGTATCCCAATAGGCTGCCATAGTGTAGGTCAAGATGCTGCATTGTCTGCATTCGCAATGAGTATGGTGACCACCACTCTTGGATTCTGCTCATGCTTTCCATCAGGCAGAGTAGAGTCACTTTGGCAGTTCACTTTCCCTATATGAGTCAATACTTAGTGTAATTCACAAATTGTTGTTCAAATAGCAGCTTTAGCTTGGGTGTTATTTATGTTAGGTTGAAGTTATCTTTGTAAAGTCCCTCGTCAAACAGCATTTATTTCTAGTGAGGGAGTTGTCTTAAATATTTATTTATTTAGCATTACATAAGTACCTATATAGATATATTTTCTTTAAAAACAAAACAAATTTGACAACGTGTTTTAGTATTCATTACAGATACGTACCGAAGTAACGAAGTTAACCCGAACGTATAAAACACACTTTCTTGTATGATATATCAATATAAAATTGTACTCAATGGCATTACAGTTGGTTTGAGCCATAAAAACTCGGAGGTTTCTAGGCCAGTTGACTGCGGACGAAATTTAATTTGTGCGCAATGCTATGTAGGATAATACTACGTGAATAGACAAACTTTATTTCACTTTTAACTTCGGACTGTATTTTTTTATAATACACCAAAATTATTTTTGAAAAGATACCAAAGTCAGGCCAATACTTTTACTTTTTAACTTAATATCCAGTGTTCTATTTGCATACCAAAACGATCAACATTCTTATTCAGAAGCGCTATTTAACTTTCAGCAGCAGGTTTGAGTTATTACCCGACTACGGCAAAGCCAAAGGAGGGTTATGATTTTGACAGGCTATGTATGTATGTATGTATGTATGTATGTATGTATGTATGTATGTTCATTTGTTCCCTCCTAGCTCCTTAACTAGTCATTAGATTTGGACGAATGAGGTGTCTCTAGAAGCGTCATGATCGTCTTCTGGTTATAGGCTATATGAAATGTCACTGAATCTAATGTGGCGCCCTCTAGCCGACATAAAGTACCGTATTAAAAAATAAATTTGAGATAAACATGCCGTGTTTGGTATCATTGGAAAGGGCGTTACTTGTACATTTCAAAAATACATATATTATTAGCATTTGTTCCTGACTTTGTCCGTATTTATTCGATAAGTGTGATATTTTAATGGTATGCTTTTTTGTTCCCTCATTCTTTCTAAACTTGTCAGAATTAGACAAATGAGGTACCGTTAGAAGTGTCTTGATTGTCCGCTGACTAGAGGTTATATGACGTGTCACTGAAATGAATGTGGCGCCCTCTAGCCTACATAAAGTACCGTATTAAAAAATAAATTTGAGATAAACATGCCGTGTTTGATATCATTGGAAAGGGCGTTACTTGTAGATTTCAAAAATATATATATTATTAGCATTTTCTCGTGACTTTGTCCGTATTTATTCGATAATTGTGATATTTCTGTAGTATCTATTTAAAATATACTTTGCAAAGAAATTAGTATTATAGAGGCACCAAAACATTTTAAATAAAAAAAAAGTAAAAACTAAAACCCAACTACGACAAAAAACGACGCTGAAAAAGTATGAAACAAGTTTCAAAAGCCGTAGTCACGCGTTGTTAAAGTGTTATGGACTATGGAACATTCCTAAGTTTCAAAAGCCAAAGTAGTCCATGTAGTGTAATGTACCACAGTATATAACACTTTAACAACGCGTGACTACGGCTTTTGAAACTTGTTTCATACTTTTTCAGCGTCGTTTTTTGTCGTAGTTGGGTTTTAGTTTTTACTTTTTTTTTATTTTCAACTTTGAACTTACAGCTTTAAAGTTGAAAATAAGTAAAATAGCACAGCAGCTAATTGTAAGCGTATAAAAAATCTATTTCTATTTCATGACAAATGATGATACTACATTAATTTCAGTTACTAAATCCTTCGCCACTTGTCTGTACAAGAAAAATTAATAAACGTGAATTAAATTAAGTACACTTACTCTATTATAAAAAAATGTAAAGATACTTAAGTTCTTTGTCTTTTTCTACGTATATTTTCAACTAAACATTGAAAGAGATTGATTTGTTTAACATTATTTTGTGTAAGTAAACTTGGATAGCGACGTGTCAGTCGCGGTCTGTAATTAAAATCATTATTGGATTTTCTTTAAGTTTCGATTCATTTAGCTTATTACGCCGAAATAGTTTAATAGTACTTTTGTTTTGATTATAAACTTACTTAATATAAAATATTAGAACTTTTTAATAAATAAAATTTGCGTAAACGTACAATAGGATTGTTTTACAATACATAAAGTTATCCCTTAGGTAAATGAATTTAAGTATTTGCTTTAGTATCCAGTTGAAAAAAATAAGTTTCACATTTTATTTACATTATTATTGTACTACGAGGTCAAGTGTATCCTCAAAGTCATGAAAATAAATTCCCTAAAATATCACCTATTCCTAAGAAATGTGGTATTTAACATTCACTATTAAACTACAATTATTATTTTAACCTAAAGTTTTGATTTATCACATGTATAACAACGAAACCTCTCATATATATACTGTTTCGTTTATACGACCAATATTTGAATTTATTTATCTTTATCCTTCAAAAATAAAAGCATACTACGTGTATTTTAATACGTCTAAATTGGCTCACAAAAAATGTAAGAAAAAATACTTCCAACAAAGTTACTAAAACCTCTTGCAATTTTACCTTGAAAAACTTTCGAAAAATACCAGAATGTGTTATTTCTCAAATTAATTAAAACCCTCAATACATTTGAAGTGCTATGTCAAGTTCTCTGTGGAGTTCAGATTTAATACATGTTTCACAGTTAGATGACCAGTAAAAGTTTCAACTTATTGCACTTCTTTGGTAGTGAACTAATTTCAAAGTTTTTTACTTACAGTTTCCAAGTAGTTCTTCGAGTTGTGCGGTAAGTTCTTCAGTGCTTATGTCTGCAGTAATGAAACCGTTGTACTGACGCAGATGTACAAGAACGGCTATATTTGTTATGAAACTTTATTATTATTCTTGGAAAACTATATTTACTAGTGGTCGCTACGAGCGATAAATATCTTTCTATTGAATTATAAATGTGCTTTTATATAAAACTCGGTTACAAACTAATGTTATTAAATGGTAATCTTGAATCAAAATAAATGTATTCTAAATCTGTTTATTTTTATTCCCATTTTGGTCATCGAACTCAATTTTCAATTTATTCGGTCGAATAAATTTAGAGCAAATTGGATGTGACACATAGACTGATCGTTGTAGAAGTGGTTTTTCGAGTGTCCTGTTTTTATTCGGACGTTATAAATATTAAAACCTGGCTAATGTATTGTGTATTTTTTTACGATTTCTATAGTCTATGATGTATTAGATGAATTTTTATTGGTATCTAATAGTTAATAATAATTTGTTTTTTCTGGTATAGAGATCAAATGAGCATACGAGCTGCTCGGAACTCAATAGATTCATGCCCAACAAAAAAGCAGTTCCATAACACCGGTTCTCTCTAAGCCCTAGTATCAGGGCTCTCTTAACGTGTGAATAATTATCTATTCCTATAAAATCTATACTAATATATAAAGCTGAAGAGGTTGTTTGTTTGTTTGAACCTGCTAATCTCAGGAACTACTGGTCCGATTTGAAAAATTCTTTCAGTGTTAGATAGCCCATTTATCGTGGAAGGCTATAGACTATACATCATCATGCTATGCCTAATAGGAGAAGAGCACCAATGAAAAATGTTTCAAAAACGGGGGAAAATTATCACGCGACGGGCAATAGGAGACGCAAACGAGGTTGCGTGGGTCTGCTAGTAAGATATAAATATTGACTGATGTTATCGAGAGAGCAAATCTATTATATATAACGTGACTTGTGAAACTCATTATGTAATGTTTCCATCCCAACCGTTTAATGAGTATAGCGATGTGTGACATTGTTGGAAAGTTTGTAGCTCAAAGAGATTACGAGAAACAAGTCTACAGATTAAGGTGTTCCATGAATTAATTTCTTGTGTTATTCCTTTTGTACTTCGAGCTTCATTAGAACAATTAGAATTTAAGACACAAAGAGATATTCAAGAACTTCTTGTCTACCTAGTGATGTTAAATGTTACGTTATGTAAGCTAAATGTATTTATTTTAAAAATACATATAATACACATTCATATTTATATCAGATGAGGAATATAAAAGATATATATAGAAGAAAGAAGTTTAGATAAGTATTTGACATAGAAGGTTATACTTTCTTTTGGTACAAAAGCTGAAACATTCCACAACATTATAGAACAATAAATAAAACAAAAGAAGAAACATAAATAAAAATCAATTGCTAAACTACGAGCTGGTTTAGTTGCATCGATGTCCTCTCGGAAAATTGTCAACCAACCGGTCAATGACCGTTCGCTGCACGCATCGGCTGGTGGGTATCCAAAACATATTATAATCTATGATGATTTTGACGTGGGACATAGGCACAAGTGCGGGTGTGCGGGGGGGACAGTCTGAGATTCAATAAATGCTTATGCTATTTTTACAAATTTAAACAGACGATGGATAAAAATTATATAATATGGCTTAGAACCTTTTGCATAAGATTCTATTGCTGATTCTAAAAAAAGGTATTTTCAGATTTTGTATTTGGTAATAATAACGTTGTATAAAATATTTTTGCATTGTTTTGTGTTGCTACTGCCCCCTGGCAGCAGATTTAAAACAACATTGTTAGTAACTCTAAATTAAACTGACTTTGTAGGTTCATTACTATCAAAAAGATTTTCAAGTAATCTGCGTGTGTGTGGTGACATCCCTATTAATCTCATGGGTGTCTTTAGGGAGATAGTAGTAAGCCAAGGTAGTAGAGCCACGTTGATTTCAGCAAGAACGGGCCGGCTCGACCGGGTCAGTACTACCCTCGCACAGAAAATCTAAGTAAAATGACAGCGATCATGCTGTCGTGTTTCGTTGGTGAGTGCGAGACCGGAGGCCCAATGGTGCACAAGCATCACTAGCCCGCCATAGTGTGGGTCACCATACTGCATTGTTGCATTGTCTGCATTCGCAGTATGGTGACCACCACTCTTGGATTCTACTTATGCTTTCCATCAGGCAGAGTAGAGTCATTTTGGCAGGGCCAAACATAAAAAAAAAAAAAAAAAAAAAAGATAACTACGCAGGATAACATAAAAACATGGCAAATATCCTAAGCCATCTTGTCTGGCCAGTGCGTTATAGTAAGTGGCCTACTTATACCAAGCCATCTTTCTAAGGAGAGGTCCACTGCTGAATGGCAGTGGACTAGAAAAGGTTATAGATAATTGATGATGATAATCTCGTCAATATTATCTATACATCTATACAAATAAATAAAATTGGAGTGTCTGTTTGTAATATCAAAATAACTACTTTTTACTAAATGCATACATATGCATTTAGTAAAAAGTAGTTATTTTGGTATATGTACCGTGTATACATACATATGTATACACGGTACATATACCAAAATGTAGTTAAAAAATTTTTTGTCTGTCTGTCTGTCTGTTTGTTCCGGGTAATCTCTGAAACGGCTGGACGGATTTTGACGGGACTTTCACTGGCAGGTAGCTGATAATCCAGGGAGTAACTTAGGCTACTTTTTTTTAGACTAACTTTGCCCCGCGGCATTACTCGCGGTACAACAATAACCGCGGGTAACCCCGCTGGGTTCAGCTAGTTATATATATATCTCGTTTACGTTTTGAATATAATAATTATTAATAATATGAAAAGGTCACTGAATTTTATATACTCATAAATTAATCAATCCTTTCATAAGTCTCTTTAAAAGACATCTCTTTGGATCGGACTGATTTACACATCATCATTTTACCGTTGATCTAATCATTTATGGAATTATCCAGTTAAATCATTCATTTCAACTTTTTGATCTATCTTGTTTACCTATTAAATTTAAATTGGAGTAAAAGGTCGTTAAAGTTTCGTAATATTATCTGAAAGACAATTTCTGCAAATAGTACACCGCACGTTCATATTACTAAGTGTCGATTTAAAAATATATAGAAAAATAAGAGTTTAAGGTATGTGCTAATTTTTTAAATAATTTTCTGCCTGTGCAATGCGATCACATCTGGCAGATACATTTAATGTATAAGAGCTATGCTCCAGTACATATTACGGGCCTCCCCAACCGGAGTGATGTTACCTCACAAAGCACCTGTTTTGAAAAATCCTTTAATTGTTGGTATGTGTTTCTGCGACAGATTGTTTAAAAATGTTTATTTTCAGTATCACGTCAGGTTATCTTTAGTTCATTTTTGTAAATCTAATATATAAAATTCTCGTGTCACAGTTTTAGTTGCCAAACTCCTCCGAAACGGCTTGACCGATTCTCATGAAACTTTGTGAGCATATTGAGTAGATCTGAGAATCGAACAAAATCTATTTTCATTCCCCTAAATGGTAAGGGTCACCCATCCTTAAAAAAAAATTATGGCAAAACGACGTTTGCCGGGGCAGCTAGTATTAAAAAAAAAATATTACCACGGACACAAAAAGCTCTGCAAGCTACAAAGATTTTTAAAACTTCTTTGCAAGTAGAGTATTATTGCAATTTCTACTTCTAATGTGTCATACTACATTTTCTACTTAACATATTAAATAAATTGCATAATTGGTATTATGAATATAAATCGCGAACTTTGCGAAATTGCGAAAAGAATAACAACCTATTTTGACGTTCACTTTAACTATATACGTATACTGTTTTACTATTTGCATGAATTGTTTTTATTATTAAACTAAGAAACACGAAAGACATATTCAAAGTTAAAAAAAGCTTTTCATTCATACAACAGTACAAATATTAAATATTTCAGTCAAGTTTAGGCTATATTTCTGTTATTCCATTGTAATTCGTGCAGTGCGGCGCGTTAACTATCATCAAACAACATTGAAAACATAATGAATGTGAATGTTTCGCAGATGGTACATAATTTATGCCCGTATTAGTTGTCCTGAAACTTACACTAAATGTAAGTAGGTTATGAAACTACAGAATATTGAATATTGTAGCTATTTATGACACATAACTAAATTAAATATTGTGCTCGACCTGAATATTAAAATATGTGACACGAAGAGGTTTCCCAAAATTATTCATGATTTATCCTGATGTAGGATTGACAGCAATTTCAAAATGAATGGGATTCGTTCATTATAACCCAACATAAACTATTTTGTGAAAAAATTCCCAGATATAAAGTGCACTGTTGGTTCATATTATAAATAGCAAAACATAGCATATTAAATTTGAACTCGAGTCTCTATTCAAACTTATATCTAAGTTAAATCGTCATCTCGATACGATCTGTGTTAAGTATTATGTTAGTATAGGTTCAAAGCAAAACGGCCAAGAGTCAAACAGTATTATTGAACTTCGAGAAGCATTGGTTCAATATCAGTTTAATAAGTTTCATAAGTCTAATAGTTCACTCCGTAATGCGAACCGAAAGTTGGTCCTCGTCGTTCGTCATTTATTCTTTCGATCGGCACATTACTTAGACTTCCTCCATATGCCGTTGGAGGAGGCCTGGCCCGCGGGCATAGGCCGCGTGGATAAACTCTTAACTTCATCGTTAGAGTGCTGAAGTATATCGTTGGATACTACAGTGGAACATTTTAAGGTGGTGGCCATGCCAGTAGTTTGTTTGCGCGGCAAAGCCGGAGGCATAGGTGGCACAGATACCCGCAACCCGGCAAGCAAGGTAGTGCCGCTGGTCATGCCGCCGGTAGGAGGGCTTACAATAATGATTCTACTTCACAAATAAATCCAGTACATAGAAATTCAAGTTTATCCGTAATAAACTACCTTACGAATTCTTTAGTAGGTAGTTATAAAACGTTATAAATATCTTGAGACATTCCGAGAAATTCATTTGAATAGATATTTCGTACGTGAGATAAAGAGAACTGTGAATAGAGATTAATATTAGATATTAATTTCTTTGTACCTATAAATTCGTAGACATTTTAATTGTTTTGTTCTGAAATATCACAACTAAACCCTTTGTAATCATTTCACTTCAATCATTCATGTAACATAAATTAATAAATATACGCTAAGTAAGACTATTTTGTAATATATGATCCATATCAGTGTATTTTTAAGTTTATAAATATAAGCATTATCATATATATGTATTTATATAGCCAAGCCGATACACCTAAAAAAATGTCTGTACTAAATGGATATTAATTTATTATTTACAGCTTTCTTTAGAATGTGCGTAGAGACGGACTCAATATTAAATGGATTCTCAATTAGTCTACCTTACCTAAAGGGATATGGATGTATATATATATGCGGTATGTAAAGAATAGAGAAGAGAAAACTTACACGTATGTACGTGAAAACATAATATTATAATTTCTAAACGATCCTATTCTTTTATAAGCTAGCTGCCAAAATAATTCTACTAAGACTGATGTAAAGAATCAGCTAAATCCAAGAGTGGTGCGCGGTCAATGCAGCATGGTGACTCACGTGGGATGATTTTTTTCACACCCCGCTAGAACGACCTGGAATCATAGAGGGAGTGAAACACGTGCTGGCAGTAAGTTCCAGCTTTTAACTACGCGGCACTGCACTCTAAAGCGGTGGCTTTCAGGGCTAGCACGTGTGTCCTGTAGAGGAAGGGAGAAGGGGGATCAGTTGGAAGAGGTTTTCAGAACACTTTCCACGATAAAGGCGATAGAGTACTCTCATTTTTTTTTTATTATCGAGCTACCCAAATGACTCTACCCTGCCTGATGGAAAGCATAAGTAGAATCCAAAACACACCGAGTAGGATAATGACCTACACTATGGCGGCCTAGTAAGATGCTTTTTCACACCCCGCTTAAGGGATCATAATGGGAAGGGAACACTTGCGGTGGTACCATGATCGCTCGGCACAAAAAGAAAGAACCGAAAGTTTGCATTCGAGAGCACTTGTCTTTTACTCTAAAAGAGTGACTGCGAAGGCCAGCACGTGTTGTCCTGTAGAGGAAGGGAGAATAGGGATCAGTTGGAAGAGCTCTTCAGAACACTGTACATGATAAAAGCGATAGATTACTCCCATAAAGGCGACATCTCTTCGCAACTGCAGAGGCTCAGCGGATTCGGTGACTTTGGGACTGTTGAAAATGCGCACTGCTCACGGCTGCAACCGATCGAGAGCGTCAAGCAAGTACTGCGCAGATTCATGAGAGAGAGAAAGATGAGAACAGTACTGTTCTCATCTTTGCGATGATCCACACCTGAACGAACCTGGGTCTTGTAAAGAAGACACAGACGCTGTCAATGTACTCGTGAGTACTTATGTAATATTTATATACAGGGTACCTCGATCACCAAGCAGATCGTAGTGACTTATGTCTTTGATCAACTAAATCAGTCTCATAGCTTGAACTGATATGTTTCTAAAGTGAACATCTTGGGTGAAATTGTAAAACTGTGTCGATTTATCGGTTTGTTGAACTTTATTTCATTTGATTTCTTCTTGTAATTAAAGCATTGCATTATACGATATTATTCTAAAATTTTGATTATACACAAATAGTGGTTTACGCGATTTCGTCGCTGTTGCTCTGAGTATTTTTGGTTTTATGGGTTCAATTCCTACGTGGGATGATACTTAGTGTGATCTGAGTCTGGGTATTATTTGTGTCCGTTTCATGTACATTTTCAAAGTTCACTTCGATACAGAATCTATTTACGGGAATTTTCTATAAAACATTGAAGTGGAATCGAATCGAAAAGGTAGAATGTCAAATTTATGGATGCGCTGTAGAACTTTCTTCGTTACTAATTGTTCCCTTCAGGGAGCGTTAAAATTGGAAGTAAGAAAGGACGAAAAGCGTTCAATGCGACCTAAATCACAGAATTCAAATGAAAAGTTCAGATGAGAATTTATTATTCAGACGGTAATAATAGATAGATGCTGGGAAAACGTAAATTACTTTTTGATTTTCCCGAAAATATCAGTGGTGGCTTTTGTAACGTATTGTTAAGTACTTAGATCATTTTTCTTTGCTTTTGATTCTCAGAAATGAATGAATGTTAATAGAGGTTGGAGGATTGAAGCTATACGCTTGTGGAATGCATTGCCGACAAATATCAGGAAAGCGAAAACAGTTAATAGTTTTAAGACCCATTGTCTTATGAATTTTATAGGTTTAATCACAATTTTGACTGATTTAATCACGTCACAACTGTATGATATGAACGTTTTTCATTTTCATATGTGATAAAATTAAATGATTATGGTAATTAGTGTATTTAAATATCTTTGCGACGTAAGTCATATTATGGTTATATTTGTAAGGTATTTATGATGCTAGATATTTTATGTGCAATAAGCTTCGATCATAAATAGTACTAGATTCCCGATAAGCGCTTCAAAAACGGCCCGAAAAATAAGACCACAAATAATTTTGTGGTCTTATTTCAAATTAGTATGGTCCAATTACAGCCAACGTTAAGACGTCAAAATGCCGCAGTGCGCGTTAAAAAACTGTGTAAATAACCACCGTAACACCAAGGTTTTGAAAGGAATATCTTTTTTTCGGTAAGTTTATATTATTATTAAGTGTTTTTCATAAAATAATAAACATAATTATATTCAATAAACTAATATTGAAATTATTTGGCCAATGTTTACTACAACGCACCAACTATTGTATCAAACATCACCTATTCTTGAACAGGGAATGCATGGAGTAGTGTTATTATTTTATAATGTTATTTTTGTTTGTAGATTTCCTAGTGACCCATTTCGCTGTGCAGAATGGGTATCTATTGTAAGAAAAAGGAGAAGAAATATACAACCCTTACAAAAATTCTAGAATATGTTTGATTCATTTTGACAGATTCGACATAACTGGAAATACGCAAAGGCGTAATGATAGCTTAAATAAATTAATAGGTGGCGAAATTAATAGATGTAAGAGACATGGGTGGTTTATGTTATGCTTCAAACGATGTGTTTGACATATGCATGAAAACCGAACGTGTTATACGCAACTGTCTTCATGCAAAAAGAGTATGACAAAAACTTTATATGTTTGTTTTAAACGCATATATTGAAAAGGGTTTGTTTTCTAAGGGAAACGAACACAACCATAAAATAAGCCTAATTAAACTAATTATAGAAAAAATCACTAATGTAAGATTACATTATATTTGTAAAAAAGAAACCGTTCATATCAAAATTACTTCTAAAAGACAGCTTTATAACGAGCTGAATCTGTTTAAAGGTAATTAAACCTATATTACTATTTTAATTACTCCTGTATAAAGAATACGTCGAAAACATGTTTCTTGATTCCTTTCATATTTTTTATTTTATATTTTTTTTTATTACCTATTTGTTGTAATAGCGGCAATGTAAAATAGTATCTATTACTTTTTTGAATCGGTCAAATATATTTACCACCATACAAAACAAACCTAAAACAAATATATTCTGCAACTCTACGACATTCAATACTTACTGTGTTCTGAGCATTGAAATGTAATACCAAGAACTACATCTAGTTCCACAATACAATAAGCACGAAATTAGAAACAAAATGTTTTAAATCTTAGACTTAGACTTTAAGTATCATTTTAGAATAAATATTTTTGTACTAATGACTTTTTATTTTTAAGCGACATTTTAAATTTATTCCATAGTATCGCTTCTCTGACGAAAGGACCTAAATAGATATATTTTGTAATGGTAATTAAACTTTATACTTAAGCGTTAAGGTTTATAATAAACTGAAGTCATTAACATTATTAAACTTTTTTTCTAAGAATGAAGATGTTTTCGTGTCTGTAAACATGGCCACTTGAGAGTCTTATTTTTGTTCCTGATCCTTAATCTAGTACTATTAATGATCGAAGGCAATAAGATATATAATTTAGGTGTCACACTGAATGGCAAACTTTAATCTATTTCAGTAGTGCATTCAGCATATAATAATCAATTTCGACATGTGTTATCAATGTCAGGATGGCCGAGCGGTCTAAGGCGCCAGACTCAAGGCAACTTGCCCGTGCAAAACGGGTGATATGGGCGTTCTGGTCCTCTCTGAGGGCGTGGGTTCGAATCCCACTTCTGACAGAGTTTTTGTTTTCTTTTTTGCTTAATTTTTTTTGTTTAGTTTTCTTAGACACAATTATTGATATGACTAGGTATATTAAAACAATGTACTTGTTATACAGCTTAATATATAAAAATCAATTGCTGTTAGTTTGTCTCGCTAAAACTTGAGAACGGCTGGCCGAATTTAGCTGATTTTGGTTTTGAAATGTTTGTCGTAGTCCAGGGAAGGTGTAAACGTTGAAAAAAATTTGTTGAAAATGAAATGAAAAAAAAAAATGTCACGCGTACGAAGTAGCGGGCCCATATTTCATCTTACGAAAATCAAACCATGCATTTTTTAGGACAAATATATTTTTCCAGCTACATGGTCCAACAAATTGGTACGTTATCCGGGTCCTACGCTCATAAGTTTTTTGTATCTGCTACCCCTGTTGGCTGCCACAATCGATTTTTTTAGTAAGGTGAAAAGCCCTCATTAAAATGAAGCCACTCACAAAAAAATTGCTTATAGTAATAACCTGTAAAATTTTTTATGGGTATCTCCGACTACTAGTATTGTATAAGAAATAAAAAATACAACTAATCCTACCAAAACATTTTCATGTAAAATGTTGCCAAGACGAATGCATATGGCTTACCCTGGGAAAAAGATATGAGATCTCATGTAGAGTCAAGCTTCTGAATCTACACGCCCTAGCTCTACCAACCCTAACTTCACAAACTCTACATCTCAGTAAAAATGTATGGCTTCGCTGCTTCGCTACAGTCACGAATGCGAAACGTGTGTGCAAATACCTAGTTTCTGAAGTAATGTGTTATGCGAATATTTAGTTTCTGAAGTAACGAAACAGCCAAAACCATACATTTTTACTGAGATGTAGATTTTGTGAAGTTAGGGTTGGTATTCAGAAACTTGGCTCTATATGAGATCTGTTATGTTTTTCACAGGTAAGCCATAAAATGTTGCCAAAACGTATGCATTTGTCTTGGTAACATTATACAAGAAAATGTTTTTGGTGGTTTTTTTTTTGTAATTTTTTAAGGTGGTATTTTTTATTGTTTTTTTTTCTTTTTTGAGGTGGACTTCTACTATATCTTCTTTCTTCTTTCAAAAATGTCCTTATACCAAAAATAAAACCTCTAACATAAAAATTAGTGAAAGTCTCATACAAACTTCCACCCCTTGATTTTTGGGTTTGGGAGCAAAAGTAATAGGTTTACGAATTTTTTTGTTGTTTGTATACTAAGCTTAATTTACATATCAAATTTCAGCTTTCTATTACTTCAGGAAGTACCCTAACAGTTTTGATGATAATCAGTGTGTCCGTGACGAAATCGGTGTTTTTTAGATTTCAATAAATCTAAAGCATCAAAGCTATGCAATTAAAGCTTTGTATGTTTGTTAGTCTATTATTGACATCATATCCTGAGAATTTGAATTGTCTGGTATATCGGAAACCAAATTTATGAGGGTTCAAAAAAACAATAAAACACTTCGAGAAAAGGTAGACAGCCCTTGCGCTTCGCTTGGCTCGTCTTCGCGGGGGCACGACCTTGCCCCCAGATATTATGTAATCAGTAACATTAATTACTCGTTGCAGTTAATAAATAGGCAATGAAATTTGATAACTATGAAAGAATAAATTTAAATAGGTATATGTTAACATTAGTTTACACTCGTTATAGTGCTGACATTGAAGCGCCTTTTATTTCATTGATAGCAACATTTTTGATAATGCTAATAATAGTAATTCGTATCCTCTCATCTTTAACTAGAAAGGGGTATGTTTTTAAAAAAACTTAATTATTTAGCGTTTGTAGCGGGTTATTCGAACTCTCAAAATTACCTTAATTACCACTATTTTATTTATCGACTAGGGCGAAGCCAAAAGGAAGGGTAACAGCTTTGGCAGTCTATGTATGTTTGTATGTTCCACTGTAGCGTCTTAACTACTTAACTAATTTTAATGTTTCTATTAAAAGTTTTATGAAGTCGGGTTATAGTTTTTAACTTTTTCTTGTTTAAGTTGTTGAAATGATTTTGTGTTTCATTTTATTCTTATTGTTTAAAATTTAAATGTATTTATACATTTATTTTGTTGACGGGAGACAAGATCCTTATGGATGTACTTTGTCTATAGGGGAGGGGGAGTCTGTTAGAATCTTGCTGACTAAAAACCACCTCTGTATTCCTCTGTTTGCCAAAAGCTGAGGGAGCGAGAATTGTTTTAAATACGTTCACCATTGTCTATCTAGTTAACTAGTTATGATCCAAACTAAAAGCAATGTTATATAGTATTATACTTCATAACATAAAAAACAAAATTTTAAATTTATAAAATAATTCGATATAAATGAAAATGTGTTAGGTGTAGGTAAACCTACATTCGTGAAATTCAATATTAAAAAACATTAAATCTTCCTACTCAAGAGTATTATGTTTTTCATAATAAAGCAACTATGAGGTAATTCACAACTCTATGAGGTTCCTATTCATCAAAGTTGTTTGAAGTTCATCCTAAATATATAATTTATTGCACAAAACTGTCACAGGTGCTATCCACTCAGATCTATTCAAACTAATGATTTACCTACGTTTAATTTTGCTGAGCGGTCTGTTATTACTTTACACTACATATTTACTCGTAGTATATATGGGGTATAGAATTGTAGATACGAGACATATTATGAGAAATATTGATTTCAAATAAAAACTAAACTAAACACTCGATTGCGTGTGAGTTTGTGATTTGTAGACATTTTAGGCCTCTTTTTAGCAAGGAGGTTTTATCCTTCTTTACTATACTGAACAGACGGATTGGTACATAATTTGTATCAAGTTTTTCCTCTTTGCAGTAAATAATTATTTATCAATATAAACCCGAAGATACATAGACTGTGTCACCTAAGCATTCACTAGAGACAATAAACCGAACTACTTAGGAGTACTTAGTAGAAACATGAGAAATGTAGCAAAATATAATTTCGGGTTCAAAACAACTACAATCTGAACAAGTAACAAAACAAATAAACAAATGAGAATAAACACTATCCTTTGAGCATATTTTGTCAATTCGACCGACCGTACAAAAGTTTATTTTCTGTCCCGTGAAAACATTAGCTTCATCTAGATAAAAGGAACGCGTTGCACGATACGTTGTCAGGGTTACATAAAAATACATAAATATTTCTCTACTGCAAAATTCCACGAGGATCGATTGATCAACGATCATTTAGGCGAAATCCGATGGCCTAAATACCCTATAACTAACATCCCTACGTTATTAAAAAAGTTTAGAAGACTTGTGAAGCATGAAGGCAAGTCAACTGTGAAGCTATTACAAGGTGCTTTTAAAGGAATTCCTTATCATCGATGAAATAACATTAAGCTATTTTCTTGTATACACCCATTAAGGTACCTCAAAACGTTTGTTTTAATTTATAAATTCTATAAAGACCTGTTTTATAAGAGCCTTGCATATTATTATGTAAAAGGTAGTAGCGCCACGCTGATTTCAGCACGAACGGGCCGGCTCGACCGGGGCGGTACTACCCTCGCACAGAAATTCAACGTAAAATGACAGTGATCGTGCTGTCGTGTTTCGTTGGTGAGTGCGAGACCGGAGGCCCAATGATGCAGAAGCATCACGAGCCCGCCATGGTATGGGTCACCATGCTGCATTGTTGCATTATCTGCATTCGCAGTATGGTGATCACCACTCTTGGATTCTGCTTATGCTTTCCATCAAGCAGAGAAGAGTCATTTTGGCAGGGCCAAATATATAAAAAAAAGAACCAGTGTGCATACTCTTTACATCATAATTTTCTAATCTAAACCAAGCACAAGACAAGCCTGGCTGCAGGATAAATCGCAAATGATTTCGCTACATATAACCTGTAAAGCCTTCGGATTGGTCAAGATAGTCAGATATAATATTCTGGACTGGTTGAACGATTCTAGCTTTGTATTCAAGAAGTTTTTACATCGAAGACTGACTAATGCGAGATATATTGCCTTAAATTAAACAGAAAAGTGACTGAAGACTCATAGAATGGTGCCTTCGTAAAGTCGATTTTACGTCCGCAATGATTAATAGACTGTTTCTTGTTATTAAAATACCTTTGAGAATGTAATAATATTCTTATTTGATTAATGGTTTTTGTACTGACTAATATTTCGAGGAAAGTTGTATACTCAATTATTTCGGTAAGGTAGGTATGGAATTGTTTTAAAAATATTTAAATAATGACTAGCTTGAGTTGACAGTCATAGTGTAATAGTCAAGGTCAAGACCCAATTTTATTTGTGTCTTGCGCAATGTATAACGTTATAATAAGGTGTTGTCTGGTTTAAACAAAGTAATTGTAATGACTACTCAGATGGTCTATTGTCGTGGCGAATCTTATACAGGTCAACACTTTGATACATAAACTGTTGTTTTGAATATGAGTGTTCTTTATGTTTAATTTATAAATATTTGTAAAGTTACGACATTTCTTCCAAGTTCGAGAGTTGCCCTTTTAAAAACAAGTCTTAAAAAAGAGGAGTGAGTTAAACAAACTGGTTATTTTAGTATAATAGCTCAGACAATCAGTACAACAAATTAGACTTTAATCTTCATTTAATTTTGAGGTTTTGATATCACTTACATGGTTCACACATAAACAACTATGTTAAACATGAATATATGAAAATGAAAGTTCGCTTATTCAATTTAGATTTCACTGGATCAAAAGACTTCAGACATCGCTGTGTGACAAGGGATGACAGAAGAGATTAGAGTTTGAGAAAGGGGAACACGGGTTGCCGTAAACGCTCTTGGTCAATTGTTACATAATGTAATCTATTATGTTGATAAAATATGGAACACTATTTATTAGTAGATTACATTTGGTTTAAAACACGTACTAATCCAAATAAATATATATAATTTCGAAAGTAACTCTCTCTGTTGGTTATGCTTTCACACCTAAACCGTTGAACTGATTTGTAAAGTAATCTGAAATCAGTTTCTGTAGTACATAACAAAAATAATAGTAAATCCCATTAGATCTGAAAATAATCATAGTTTTATCAATTCTTGACAAAGTTTGATGTATTTATTATATTTTTTTTATAAATAACCTGCCAAAGTGACTCTGCTCGGTCTGATAGTAAGCTAAAGCAGAATCCAACAGTGTTATGATTATCTAATACCTTTAATGCGCCTAATTAATAGGCCTACGTCCAGCAGTGGACTGCGATAGGCTAATGATGAATACCTTTTAAACGAGCAATTCTTGTATATATATATAATGTATATATAAAATATAAATAATAATAATAAGTAAACATATATTTAAATATACAATTTTTGAACCAAACTTAAAATTAATTTAACATTTTTATATATTTAAACTTTCGTTGGACTGCTTCGTTGGTTTAGCGGCTAGCGTAAGCGACTGCCGATCAAAAAGTCTCGGATTAGATTCCTGGGTAGCGGTGTTTTATGCCGTGCTTTGGAGAGCACGTTAAGCCGTTAGTCCCGGTTGTCATGAACACCTAGAGCAATCATTATTGGGAAGTCAGTACACTCAAATATACTGACAACTAGTTCAATCTTTGGATTCAGTTCGCCCTGAGCGTTGCGGAGGTCTGATGCCAGTCGCTCCGTGGAAAAAACTGATATTCAAATAAATCCGGTTGAACTAGGAATAGTAACGACTAGAGTAAGACTTCGAGAGAGCACTTTAAGCCTATACAATCAAAAATAAATTCTTGAACAAGTGCCCTTGTCACTGTTACGTGACATTTACTGACCGACGGTTTCAGCTTTCAAATATAATCGTATTCCAACTATTGTAATGGAAATCCACCTCACCTTTGCAATAATGTCAGTCATAATTAACTTTTATTTATGTTCCTTCTAAGCGTGGCTGAACTTGTGAAGAAATGTGGGTACTTTAAAACATTTGAGACTGATATTATTAGTTTGTGTCTTACCTAAAACCGGTTTCGGCGGGTCGGAAATTTTGAGGTCCTCCAAGTACAAAGACATTGCACCCAAAAACAAGAACACATTACACCCGCCTCATTGACATCGATATGGAGGGTAGAAAGTACCTGCAGTGAACTGAGTATGACATTTAAAGCACTAAGAAGGTAAAGCTGTATTTGTGTATTGATGATAAACAACGTTGGAGTTACATAGCAGAGTCAACAAACTCGATATATTAGAAAATAAAATATATTTATAAAATATAAAAAATAAAACAAAATGAATAATAAATCGTTTTAATTTGTATTTTTGAAACTTAGAACCACTATAGTGAATTTTAAGGATATGCGTGTGGTTTTAAATAGTAAAACTTTTATAACTATATAATGTAGTTAAAATACGGTGTGCTGGTTGTCTAAATTGATAATACAATTTTTTAAATGAAAAACAAAAGAAAAACCCATATAAGCGAAAAAGGGTCTCATATTTTATCAAATACGAATCTTGAGGCAATAATCGTTTTATACCTTTAATATAATAAATTGGGCGGTCCTCCGCTCCGATACAAATAGTAGCCTTTATAAGGGACCAAGGGTATATCTTAACATATACTTATATAGTTGTGTCATACCGGGTTTTACAAGTCGCCCAAATATATTCCTATTTTCGTCGAGACGCGAGCCTACTTCATTTACAATTTTTTCATCTAGTTTTTTATCAATTTATTGTATTAAAATGCTTTTGAATTTGCAAATTTCTGATATGTCTACTAGAGTAAAATCAATTGCAATTAGATATATATCACTACATGCACAAATATCTATACAAATAAATAAAATTGGAGTGTCTGTTTGTAATATTAAAATAACCGCTTTTTACTAAATGCATATGTATGTATACACTGTACATATACCAAAAATGTAGTTAAATTTTTTTGTCGGTCTGTCTGTCTGTTTGTTCCGGGTAATCTCTGGAACGGCTGAACCGATTTTGACGGGACTTTCACTGGCGGGTAGCAGATGATCCAGGGAATAACTTAGGCTACTTTTTTTAGACTAACTTTGCCCGCGGCGTTACTCGCGGTACAACAATAACCGCGAGTAACACCGCGGGGTTCAGCTAGTCAATAAATAAATCAATCAATTCCAAAGAGTAAAAATCCTTACTAAGCCATTCGAAAATGAAAACAGAGAACGTATTCGAATTCACGAAATTGATAGATAATGGATTCCGCAAATCCCGCCATTGTTTAGACGTTCGGATACACGGGCACATGGAGTAATAATATCCGCTTGAGGCAAGCTCCAGAACACATGTGAGTATTGAGATGTAGAATTTTACTCTTATAGTGTTTAATTATTTATATGGTTAAGTGGTTTAATAAAAACTTACTTAAATTATGCACTTCTTTATTGTCGCCATTACTGACCGAGAGCGTTTACCAACGGAACCGGAAGGCTGTTGACAATGCCCAGTGTTACCATCAACATCCCCCCTCTTTACAACAATCTTAAAACTATCATCAATAGATGCTATATCTAATTAATTTACATCATAATCATTAAATCTGCTAGGCTTTTTAACAATACGACCACTACGGGTGATATACTCATTATTATTCTGTGTAGGGTTATCCTGTCTGGTTTCTGCACTACTACTGGACTCAGAATTTGTCTGTTCTTGGTAATTTTGATTTTCATCATTTAATGAAATGTCACTATCAGTATCAAAATTAATTTCTTTAATTAATGGAGTATTTTGGTCTAAGTTATTGTTACAATCATATCGGTTGTTAAGATACAACCTATTTCTTCTAAATATTTTGCCATTCTCATCCCCCACCAGATATGAGCGTGGTTCCTTACACTGTTTTATTATTTTACCGGTGACCCAATCAGAGTCAAGGGTTTTTTTAAAATAAACATTTTGACCAACACTCAACTCTGGCAAAGGATTAGCATGTTTATTATAATATTTCTTAACGTTTTCCACATGATTATAATATTTCTGGTCATATTTAACAATTTGCGGTTTGAGCTGACTTTTAGACATAGGTAACAAAGATTTTAAATTTCGAGAATAAAGTAATTGTGCAGGAGATGACATATACGCTTTTGATGTATTTCGATAATTTAATAAGCCTAAGTATGGATCACTTCCATCTTCTCTGCATTTTTTAAATATATTTTTGAAAATTTTAACAGCACTTTCAATTTGCCCATTTGACTGTGAGTGTTTTGGGCTTGTTTTAATATGAGTGAAATAATATTTTTCTGAGAAATCTTTGAATTCACTAGCTGTAAATTGAGTACCACAATCTGTAACCACATACTCAGGTATACCATGCCTTGCAAAAATAGATTTACAATTATTAATAATACAATTACTAGATAACTTTTCAAGTTTACATACTTCAATGAACTTTGAATAATAATCTATGAATACCAAAAAATCCTTACCATCTAATGTACATATATCAATTCCCACTTTGTGCCAAGGAATTTGTTTTACGGGATGATTAATTAAAGGTTCTTGTTGAAAATTAGGTTTATGCTTGGCGCAAGGTTCACAACTTAATACAATTTTTTCTAAATCTTTATTAATATCTGGCCAAAATACACAAGACCTTGCTCTTCTTTTACAAGTACTTAACCCTACATGTCCTTCATGTATGATTTTTAACATTTGCCTCTGCATTGAATCTGGTATAACAATTAAATTATTTTTTAAAATAACTCCATCTAAAAGACTTAACTCGTCTCTAAATGTCCAAAAAACTTGTGAATTTTTATTATTCTCATTAATAGTTTTTGGCCATCCATTTTTGATATAATACATTATTTGCTTTAATATAGGATCTATTTTAGTTGCACTCTGTATTTTCACTAACTGTTTACTTGAGATAGGTAAAAAATCTCTCTGAAGTTTAACATGACAAACTATGTTATCCCTAAGTTGTTTAAATTTCTTTTCAACATTCATTGAACAGCTTCGTGATAATGTGTCTGCAATATACAAAAGTCGACCAGGTTTATACTTAACTTCTAAATTATAACCCTGTACAGCCAACATCATTCTTTGTAGTCGTGCAGGCACTTTGTTCAATGGTTTTTTGAATAAAGTTTCTAAAGGTTTATGATCTGATTCTACATGAACTTTACGACCATATATATATTGATGCATTTTATAACAGCCATAAACAATTGCTAACATTTCTTTTTCTAATTGACAATAATTTTGTTCAGTGGCATTTAAGGCCCGTGATCCAAAAGCTATAGGTTGATTATTCTGCAATATCACAGCACCTAAAGCTGTTGAAGAACTGTCAACTGACAAAACAATATCTTTGTTTGTATCAAAATATGACAAACATGGACGGCTGCATAATGCAGTTTTTAGTAATTCTACTGACTGCTCTTGGTTGCTGTCCCAGGAAAACACTGTGTCTTTCTTTAGTAAGACTCTTAGCGGTTCTATTAATTTTGAGTAGTTGGGTATAAATCTTGACAAATAATTACACATCCCTAAAAACCTTTCTAAATCTTTTTTACATTTCGGACTTTCCATATTCATTACTGCCTGTATCTTGTTAGGATCAGGGGAAATCCCATGTGATGTGAAAATATGACCCACGAAAAGTAATTTTGAAACAAAAAATTTGCATTTACTTTCATTGAATTTTATACCATTTATTTGAGCAATTCGTAAGACTTTCTGTAATATTTCATTTAGTTGATGAACTGATTCTCCATAAATACATAAATCGTCCAAGTATGGAATGACTCCCTCAACATTTTCATACATTTGGCTGATGATTCTATTGAATTCCTCTTTTAATTCAGGCAGTAATGAAAAGGGAATACGCCGTGCCGCTTGTACTACTGGTACTGCATTTTCATCAAGTTGTATTTGTACAGACCCTGGTAAGCAACCAAGACCGCCATCAAATAGTTCACTGAAACAAGATTTTAAATTTGAAGTTAACTTTTTAATTTCATTATCATTGCAAGCTACATTCAGTACTTTCACTAGGTTGGGATTTATGCTTATAAAGTTATACTTTAAACAAGTCTTGCATCCTAATAAGGTAGGTACTGACTCTTCAATAATAATGAATTCAACTTTATATTTCTGTTGTCACATGAGCCACGTACTGAAACACTATTTCCGTCCAGTTGGGTAACATTTTTACTACAGGGCTGAATTTCATAATTTTTTATATTAAGTTTCTCACATACCTCACTACTTATAATATTACAAGCTGCTCCTGTGTCCATCTTCATAGGTATTTGATGACCTCTCACCTTAAATTTCTGTAATATTTCATTACAAGATGCTGTCCCGATGAAGAAGTCATTGTCTTCATAAGCTTCAACAATGTTAACATGTTGTTTATTTATTTTAGGTTTGGGTTTACTTTGGCACACATTCCCAAAATGATTTGGTTTTTCACACTTAAAGCAAGTCTTTCCATAAGCTGGACAATTATTAATTTCATGACTTTGTCCACAATTTCTACAATTCCTTATTTTTTTTATCTTGAATTTATTTTTTCTAGCTGTTGAATAAAATATTTCATGCTCTGTCTGTTCTTCTACGCTTTGTATTTGCTCTACATATTTTCTTGACGCATCAGCACTTAATAAAAATTTCATTATATATTCCAGTGTTACTTGTTTATCTTCAGCAATTAATTTAGTTTTTAGGTTATTATATTTTTTGTCTAATCCTGCTATGATTTTACTCACAGTAAGCTCTTCTCTTAATTCCTTAAATTCACATGAAATTCCGAGATTAATTACTTTTTGAAAGTAATCCTCCAAAGATAAACTTCCTTGACAGAGAGTAAAAAATTCATTCCTTTGAATTATTATCGATTTACGTGGTTCGAAATAAGTTTTGTATTTTTGCTTAATATCTTCAAAAGTTAACTTTTCGGTTACATTGAATGTATTAAATATCTCCAGTCCCTTAATCCCGATGAAATTCAACAATATATTTATTCGTCGCTCATCGTCCTCTTTGTTGAGGCCATTGGCCACGAGGTATATTTCTAGCCTCTGAATCCATTTTTCATAATTTTTTGATAAGTTACCATTAAAATCCATTTCTGGAAGCGGAGGTAGCAACACACCTGACATCATGTTTAATTATTTATATGGTTAAGTGGTTTAATAAAAACTTACTTAAATTATGCACTTCTTTATTGTCGCCATTACTGACCGAGAGCGTTTACCAACGGAACCGGAAGGCTGTTGACAATGCCCAGTGTTACCATCAACATATAGAGTTTCAGTTTAGGTACTTTCATTGCTTTTACAGATATTGCTCTAGTTGTTATTGAGTCTGACTGCTAACCAGGAGTTTGTTGGTTCCATCCTCCCAGGATGTGTGATAAGCATGCTAGTTTGTTCTTTGACTGAGTCTGATTTTCTTATATCTATTACGCTTTCACGATTCGACTTGAACGAATCATCATCATCATCAGCCTATCGCAGTAAACTGCTGGACACAGGCCTCTCTAATTACGCGCCTCTTGAATGAATGTCAGTGTAGAACTATGTACTGACTTAAAGGTTTGTAGACCTACAAATAATAATGTATATGTGTGTGTTAGTGTGTGTACATGATCACGTTAACTGATCATGCTCTACAGCTCACACAATTAAAAGTATACTTGATATAAATCCTTAATAACCTTACCATAATATTTTCATTAATACGGCATAAGTTATATTGGTAATACAACAAAAATCACGACTACACATGTTTTAACTTTCTTCCAAAAATAAACAATTCGCAATCTCCCTTTGAAGATCTGTTGGCAGAAACTATTTTCATTTCGGAATAACCTTATAAGTGTGGCTTAACTTGCTAGCTTGAAAGTAATATCGTGTACAGCGGTACAAGATATCTCTCTCAACAGATGCTCGATCGTATTATAATGGTTGGAAATAGGGTAAAACAAATTCCAAACGAACAGATATCAAATAGAAATATTATGTTTTGTATCGTGTATAAATGGTTGTAGTGTATAGTAATAGAAGTAATATACAATTCACTGTTTCGTTATTTGTGGTCGCGTTAGTTCTGAATGATAAATGCATGAACACTTTGTGCCATGAGGTTTCGACTAACAATTGGGTAACGTATTGGTTGCTAAGTTAGCAAGGTTTCTCTTCAATTCAATTCATTTAATTGCAGAAATGTAAGTATACAAAGATCTTAATAATGTCATAATAATATGTGACCTATTTACATTCTACCATTATATAACAGTGTACAAATTTTTTCACATAAAAAAAAATATTTTTAAGAGAAAAAAAATGAGAATTTTGAAAATTAAAATGTCAGAAAATATTATACTTGAAATGTTAAAAAAAATGATAATTAAAGTGCCAGAAAATGTAATAATTAAAATGGTAGAAAATTCTATAATTGAAATGTTAAGAAATTTGATAATTGAAATGTCATAAAACAACTTGCAAAAAATACTGGTAACTTTACAGACAAGTACAATTTTAACAAAAATAAAACCGACTTCAAAGTTCGACTCGATTTCTCTTGGATGCCATCATCAGATATTAATATCCTTATCATGGTACCGCCGTTGGGACATCTGCTTTTCATTAGAATAGCTTCCAAAAGAATAATCAAAATCGGTTCATAAACGACGAAGTTATCCGCGAATACACAAAAAAAATATATATACGGTCGAATTGAGAAACCTCCTCCTTTTTTTGAAGTCGGTTAAAAATGAAAAACATTAGAGCAATTATATGTCTCTTCTTTCCTTTAAATCCTAGTACCAGTCATATATGCCATCGTCATCCAAATATTCTTGAAAAGAGTAATAGCACTTAGCAGTGAGCAGTTTTTGAAGACGCTTCTTGAAAATTATTGTATTGCCAGCCTTTTTTAAACGACTTCAAAAAAAGGAGGAGGTTTCTCAATTCGACCGTATATAATTTTTTTTTATAAAATTCGGTAACCTGTTGTAAACATGTGGAGACTGTCATTACTATACAAATATGCGTCCATTATGTGTTTGAATATAAGTATTTTAGCGTCGCAAGGTGATATAATGTTATTTCACTAGTCTAATAGTTTAATCTCAGAAAAACATTCATACATTTACGAAAGTTACTTAGGAATTCACGTGACACGTATTAAGTTTACATACCTGTAAACTGACTCTCTCGAGTCAGGGCACTCTGTTCGAAATGTGACCATCACGTGACGTATTCTGTGCCCAGTGTTTTTTTTTAAATGTAAAGTTTTAAAAAGTTAAAATATATACTTAATCTGTCTAAGTAATTTTCAAGATTTCTTGAATTAAGTATTACTTAAATAATATAAAGTTTTTCAGGTAACACTCGAAGGTCTATTTTAAAACAACACTTATGAAATGCTTTTATTTTAGATTCAGGTAGTAGTTATAAACAAAAATACTATACTACGTATTTTAAGGGACTAAGAATTTGTAAATCGCATTACAAATAAACTGTCAAGACGCATAACAAATAGTATCTTTGGTTGTACTCACTAGTGTTATAAAAATCATAACCCTACTTTGGCTTTGCCGTAGTCGGGTAAAAATAGACTACCACTATTTGATACGAAATATACCCGATATAATAGTCATATAGATGCTCAATATTATCTGCCGTTCAATTTCGGGGACGTTGGGACGCACGTTGAGGTAGATACGCATTCAAACATCATCCTATATCAGTGACTGTTCGTTTCCTATCTCCGGCCCGGATCCGACCGAGATACCAATACAGAGACATTTTCGGTTAGGGGAAATATTCCTCTACAATGTTGTTTATCTATACAAATAAATAAAATTGGAGTGTCAGTTTGTAATGTTTAAAAAACCGCTTTTTACTAAATGCATATGTATGTATATATACCAAAAATGTAGTAAAATTTTTTTTTGTCTGTCTGTCTGTCTGAATTTTTGTTCCTGGTAATCTCTGGAACGGCGCGGCGGATTTTGACGGGACTTTCACTGGCAGGTAGCTGATGATTCAGGGAGTAACTTAGGCTACTTTTTTAGACTAACTTTGTCCCGCGGCGTTAGTCGCGGTACAACGATAACCACGGGTAACACCGCGGGGTTCAGCTAGTGTATCTTATTTTTGTAACATTAAAATCTCAAGCCTCACGTTGCTCTTATTTTAATTCCTACTTTAGCTCTAAAAGTGGATTTATTATATTTTCTACTTCTTCAGTTGTGTTCTGATTAATTTAGTTGCGAGTTAAAATGTACATAGTTTAACTTTCCCTGGGATGTCCCGAGTGTCATAACTCGGGGTGTTCGTAGGTCATTGTTGTTGATTTTTATATATAGAAGTTACAGTGTTTGGTGCGATTAGTCCCAAATATCGTAAGTATGAATGATGCAGAAGCATCACTAGCCCGCCATGGTGTGGGTCACCATGCTGCACTGTTTGCATTCGCAGTATGGTGACCACCACTCTTAGATTCTGCTCATGCTTTCCATCAGGCAGAGTAGAGTCATTTTGGCAGGGTAAAACATAAAAAAAAAGAAAAAAAAAGTTCATTAGGACGAATACTAGCCGTAAGATTTCATTTATTCCTTTTTTTAGTACGAAAGTTTGAAAATAGAAGTGTTTTTTTCTTGTAATAGCTTCTTAATATAAAAATAGTAGTTTACTAAGTTTAACTGCACATTCATTTCTTTTATTACCTCTATTTTTCACGTTGAAACTAAGCGGTGTCAGTTTAAGCTTGTTAAATAAATCCTATTATATTTGGTGTCTACTTAACAGATAAATATAAGTAATTGAACACTTTTTAAAATGAAGGTGAGAAATATATAACCATTTTGTTAATGTTCTTATCTTACACCTGAAACTCAAAGATTTATGAAAGCTTGGTGCTTCAAACTAATTTTGTATCATCTTACGATTTATCTTTCGCTTTTATTTTATTCTTATTTTAATGGGTTTTTGACATGAAAGATTTGAGGTTTTCTAAAGAAAAAATATAATTAGGAGAGCTGTTACTTTATGATACAAATTATTAGCAATACATTTAAATATTACATGATATAAGAAACGATAGAAATATAGGGTCTAGGGTATTTTAATGTCTTTTTACCCGACTACGGCAAAGCCAAAGGAGGGTTATGATTTTGACAGGCTATGTATGTTCATATGTTCCCTGATAGCTCTTTAACTACTAATTAGAACTAGACAAATGAGGTGCGTTTTGATCGTCCGCTGGTTATAGCTTATATGATGTGTCACTGAATCTAATGTGGCGCCCTCTAGCCGACATAAAGTACTGTATTAAAAATAAATTTTAAGTAAATGTGCCGTGTTTGGTATCATTCGAAAGGGCGTTACTTGTACATTTAAAATACATTTATATTATTAGTATTTTCTCGTGACTTTGTCCGTATTTATTCGATAATTGTAAAAGTTCTGTGGTACCTATTTAAAATAGGTATAATTTGCAAAAAAAATAATATTACAGAGGCACCAATACATTTAAAAAAAAAGTAAAAAAAAAACCCAACTACGACAAAAAAGACGCTGAAAAAGTATGAAACAAGCGTCAAAAGCCGTAGTCACGCGTTGTTTATATTCTGGTACACTTCTACCTAACGTGAATACGGCTTTTGAATCTTGTTTCATACTTTTCAGCATCTTTTTTTGTTGTTTTTGGGTTTTAGGTTTTACTTTTTTTTAATACATCCCTATTCATCAAGACATATTTTGTTTAACTATTTTTTGTAAGACATTTCTAACCAAGTTCATATTAATTCAGACCTTTTAAATTATACTAATACTAAGCTTATTTAACAATTTTTGAGACGAAAATTATCCTGAATAATTGGTACCGTGGATAAAACAAAACACACGGTATTTCTTCATTTATATGTTCTAAAAATATCAACTAAAAGACAAAGATTACAGTTAATCTTACCCACGATGGTACGAAGTAGGTGTTTGCAATGAGAAGAGAAGATGGTTGTGCAAACCAATGTGACCGTTCATCCCAAAAGCTATTGGTATGATTTTGGTGCGGTTTTTAGTAATGGGTTATTGATTGATTAGTCAAGGTTCCTAGGCAGTAACTAACTAGCGAGCGCTGCAGTAATAATATATTTAATATTAACTAATACATATTAAACAATCTCGAAAGAACTCGATAAGTAAGAATTTCTTTAGAGAGTACTGATGTGGGAACTCAAAAAATTCAGAAGAACAATTATAACAAAAGGTAAAAATCCACCTCGTCCACGGTCTAAGCTAAAAAATATATGTGGAGTAAACAACGAATTGAATATTTAGTTGTATTACAACATGTTATTACTATCACATAAACTAAATAGATTTAAATGTATTTAAAAGTTTAAAATAACAAGCAAAATTAAATCCCCGACTTGAAGAATTCATGTAACGAGAGATAACAAACGTAAATAGCTTTTTATAAGGAGAGTTGATCTCTCCCGGAGAGTATCAGTTTTCATAGCACTTCAATACGTATTTGGTACATATTTTGTGTCTCAGACGTTCCACACGTACGTATTTGGTTCTCGAAAATATATATATGGCAATAACATATCAACTAACCACTAAGTAACTATACCAAGAAACTTAATAAAAAACCCAAGATTCAACACGCTGCAAGTTTTTGCAGATTCATAGTAACATTAATAGTGGGAGGTATTATACTTATGTATATTTGAAAGGGGTAAAAGATTTTACTGTTTTACATTTTGACAGGGCATATATAAGCTGATAAAGTGTATTTGCCCACTTTATCAGCTAACTAAATATAGCTAAATTAATATATTAACATTAAATACAGTTTACGCAAGGTTTTTATATTGAACTAGTTACCTAACCGGGCAATTTCTTACATAATAAACATATTTTCGTTCAAATTTTGTGTGGTTTTAATTATTTTAAATTAGCTAGGGGTAAACTCAATTCCCATTCTTGTTCACAGGGGTAGTGACATTGAAAAGGTTAGGGATTGAATATTCAGAAACGCTGCAATACGTATCTACTCATTTTTAATTTGTGGCCCACAAACAAAGTTTCATGTTTGTAACTTCAAAAATGGCGAACTTACGTACAAACTTTCAACTCCTTTTTCATCCCCTTAGGGGTAGAATATCCAGAAACGCTTAAATAAGTATCCACTCACTTTTAATCAGTAGCCCAAAAATAAAGTTTCATGTTTGCTACTTCAAAAATAACAAACTTCCGTACAAACTTTCAACCCCTAGTTCACCCTCTTAGGGGTAGAATATCCAGAAACGCTTAAATACGTATCTACTCTTTTGTAATCAGTAGTACATGAATAAAGTTTCATGTTTCAGACTTCAAAAATGTCGGACTTCCAGACTAACCTATGTACGAAATGTCAACCCCTCTTTCACCCCTTAGGGGTTGAATATTCAAAAACGCTTAAATACGTGTCTTCTGGTTTTTAATCAGTAGCAAATAAATAAAGTTTCATGTTTCTAACTTAAAATATGACGAACTGCCATACAAACTTTCAACCCCTATTTCACCTCTTTAGGGGTAGAATACCCAGAAACGCTCAAATACGTCTCTACTCTTTTTAAATTAGTAACACATAAATAAAGTTTCATGTTTCATACTTCAAAAATGACGGACTTCCAGACTAACCTATGTACGAAGTGTCAACCCCTATTTCACCCCTTAGGGGTTGAATATTCAAAAACGCTGAAATACGTGTTTACTCATTTTTAATCAGCAGCCCAAAAGTAAAGTTTCAGGTTTCTAACTTAAAAAATGACGGACTTCCATACAAACTTTCAACCCCTATTTCATCCCCTTAGGGGTAGAAATTCCAAAATTCCTTTCTTAGTGCGTGTCTACTCAATAAAAGGATCCTACTCACCAAATTTTATAGCTCTAACTATCATAGTTTACGCTCGGTGATGATGAATCAGTCAGTCAGTCAGTCAGGACTTACTATTTTATAAGTATAGATTATAAATATTCATGTAAAAGACTTAGAATTGATAACGAATTTTGAGAAGGTTCTTTAGGTAAGCTGAAATTGCGAAAAATTACAATTTCGCAAAATATTTAAGGTTTATAGCATCATCATCGTCATCATCAGCCTATTGCAGTCCACTGCTAGACATAGGCCTTTCCAATTATAACATAATAATATAACATCTGAAAAAAAAACTTAAAAAAAAAATGTTTTAGGCAACTTGAATCTTTTTTTATCTTTTATTTTATTATTTCTAGAATCCAAAATGAATATTCTAGACATTTTTGTCGGTTATTAAGTATAGCCAGACGACTTCAAAAGTATTTTTTTTAAATTCCTAAAAATATTCTTTGGGCAATCTGAAATTTATATCACGTATTTATTAAGTAATTTCAAATAATATCTGCAAATCGCTAGACAATTTTGCCGGTTATAAACAGTTCCTAGACGTTAATGAAGTTTGTAAATAAGTGCGATAAAAAAGTCTTACTTATAAAAAATATTTTCATTTCATATTATCTATATGTCCATATTATCTATATTATCTATATTATCTATATTATCTATATTATCTATATTATCTATATTATCTATATTATCTATATATATCATTAATTATTCAGTACTAGCTGTGCCCTCTGCTTGGTACACGTGACATTTGGATTTTCATTTTTTTTTTTAACTTTTCACCGTTTAAACCTTCCCTGGACTACGAAAATCATTTTAAATCCAAAATCAGCTGAATCGGCCCAGCCGTTCTCGAGTTTTAGCGAGACAAACGAACAGCAATTGATTTTTAATATAAGATTTGTTATTAATTTAGGAGATCTGCTATATGATCTAAATACAAATAATAAATTACCGTGTTCATAGCATTGTTATATTTACTATTAAGTATTTTACTGCGATAATAGAAACAATTCTTTATTGAGAACTTTAAATATGGTTGCATTCGTAATTTGTGTTATATAAACAAAACACATTATACATGTACACACATTTATATTTTTTATGTCTTTCATGTAGATATCTATACTCTACACAAATAAATAAAATTGGAGTGTCTGTTTGTAATATTAAAATAACCGCCTTTTATTAAATACATATGTACGTATACACGGTATACATGCAACTTTTGGTTGTCTGTTTAGGCTTATCTCTGGAACGGCTAGACCGATTTTGACGGGACTCTCGCTGATAGGTAGCTGATGATATAAGGAGTAACTTAGGCTACTTTATTTAACTTCTATCTTCGCCCCAAGGCATGGAAGAAGAGGGTAACACCGCGGGCTTCAGCTAGTTCAGAACATATATCAAACAGATTATCTATTCTTTTTGACTTTAAATTCAAAGTTATGTACAATCGTTGTTTGTCGTTTAGATGCGAAACACGAAGGCTATTGCACGGTTCGTTACTCCGTATTTTCTACGCATCCAGTTTGTTTGTAGTACCTTTGATTTTATGATTTATCAAACGATGGTACAAACTGGTTTGATCCGAATTGAGTTTCGTGAGATAGGTCGACAAATGTTTGGAAAATGCTAAAGTAAATTGAGTTCAATCTGTTTTCTGTCGTAACTAGTGCCTTGGGGATGGCCGTTTGGGACAAGACTATATATTTTAGTTGTGTTTTATCTAGGATATTTTCGGGTTAAGATATGTAAGACTAAGAGTAAGACTATGAAATGCAAAGTAGACGAGAGATAAATTGTGTCTATGAAAGTTATGAGTATTTGTAGACTAAATAACACTGACAGCTTTACTTAACACTACTTAGATAAGACTAGTTAAGTCATCGGCTCCGCCCGTATGTGTGATTGCTATCGCTTTAAAAAGTAGACTTTGTTACCCGCTGATAATGCAGCTCTCTATTAGTGGATTAGGCGTGAAAGCGTAACAAACTTACGTTCATATTTATAACTAGCTGAACCCCGCGGTGCTACCCGCGGTTATTGTTGTACTGCGAGTAACGCCGCGGGACAAAGTTAGTCTAAAAAAAGTAGCCTAAGTTACTCCCTGGATCATCAGCTACCTACCTGTGAAAGTCCCGTCCAAATCCGTCTAGCCGTTCCAGAGATTACCCGGAACAAACAGACAGACAGACAAAAAAATTATGACTACATTTTTGGTATATGTATCGTGTATACATACATATGCATTGATTAAAAAGCTGTTATTTTAATATTACAAACAGACAATCCAATTTTATTTATTTGTATAGACTAGTTGAGTCCACGGCCCCTGGTGGATCGCTATCGCTTTAAAAAGTTGTCTTTGTTACCCGTTGATAATGCAGCTCTCTATTGGTGTTTTAGGCGTGAAAGCGTAACAAACTCACATTTATATATTTTCTTTCTTTTTCTTGGGAATGGCAAACTGTGCCGTTGTCGATAATTCTGCCTATGTGGGATGGAAATACGTGGGTTATGTGTGTGAAAGTAAAATGATTTTGAATTTTGCAGTCATCCAAAGTTCTTCCAGAATTACATTTATATATTAGTGAGGATTGCAGGTTTTGGCGGCAAAGACTTTTAAAATGAACTGACGTCTGAATATTAAAAAGTGTCCAGTGCAGGTAAAAGTTCTACAAAAACATTGAAATACACTAAAATACCCTTTTTTCTTGTATGGGCCTGCCAAAGTGACTCTACTCTAACTGATGAAAAGCATAAGCAGAATCTAAGAATGGTGTTCACCGTCTTTATTGCTAAGATGCTGTACAAAAATAGTACGCCATAAAGTTGTTTTTTTTTGGCATTGTGCTGAATGTTATTGTTTTATGCTCCTGTATCTTTCTAAAAACGTCTCCTGGTGGTCCACATGACCCATACATTTTCAACACCAGCCCGTAGTCTATAATATATACATACAAACATAGAATTTTAGTCATCAGTTCACTGAAATAAGAGAATTGAAGTTAATTTTAGAAATTAGTACATTATTTCTTTAAAAATTGTATATTAATTATTTTTAACAGATATAAACACGGAGAAAATTACAGACCAAACACTATTTTAACAACTTCGAATATCATTTTGATCTTCCTACCCTTTATAAATCAGACATAATATTTAAGATAAGTTTAAGTAGTACTTAATGCTTTTACAAGAATTAAAAAAATTGTCTCTTGTTTATTTGCGCTTCTGGAGAACAAGAAATCCGTAAAATCGAGGTTACTTTTATTCAAACACAAGAAAACTACATTCGCTTACTCGATTCGTAGAATTATTCCTTAGATCATTCCAAATATTACAAAATAGATACAACTAACAATAGTTGAACTTTTATTTAAGCTAGCAAAGCCCCGCGCTTATTCTGGCAGTTGTTTCAGTGTCTTAACGACAACAACTGTGAGTAACGTCCCTGGACATAACTAGTTTTACAAAAAAATTGCCTTATTTCATCAACTATCTGCCAATGAATGTTCCTTTAAAATCAGTAAAGCTGTACAAAGATTAACTGGAATACAGACAGATAAACAAAAAAAAAGTTATGTAAGTACAATAGGTAGGTGAAAAGCCAATTACTGCCTCGTTGGTCTCGCGGTTGGCGTGTGCGACTGCTCATCGTGAGGTCTCGGGTTCGATTCCCGGGTCGGACCAAATGTTTGTATGATCTACAAATATTTGTTTCGGAGTTTGGGTGTTTTCTATGTATAATATGTATTTGTATTTACATAGTATTAATATGTATTTACAAAAAAAAAGTATATATGTATTTGTATCAGCTGTCTAGTACCCATAACACAAGCTCTGCTTAGCTTGGGACTAGATGGCGTTGTGTAATAGATGTCCGAAATATATAAAAAAAAAAAAAAAAAAAAGCTGTTAATTTGAAATTACAAACAGCCATTATATTTTATATATTTATTTGTATAGATATGATCAATATTTCTCCTATATACTATGTAGATATTTAAAGTGCTTAAATTATTTTTAAAACGCTGTGACTGTGTGGAAACCTGCAACTGTACCGCGTATTTATTTTATTTATTTATTTATTTATTTATATCAACTGCTCACTACACTCACAGTTACCCAACACGTGTAGCAAGCCATTATAACATTGGTGTTACAAATATGGTAATTAATAATAGGAATTCATAGTCATCCGTCCCAAACCAGGCAAGCCTTTTTTTTTTTTTTTAACGTGTGGAAACCCCCTCGGGCCGTCACCCCACCGGGGTTTGCGGCGGGGCGGTGTGTCGGAATCGAACCGACTAAAACCACACGGTGTGCCACTCTGCGCCTGAGACGGGAGGGATCCGGGAACTGCTGTTATTAACACATCCGGACCCCTCCCAGCGCCTGCCCGCACTGAAGCGGGCACCGTCTGCTGGTTAACTCTCTAATTAGGCGACGTACGGCACACGCGTAACGTCGCCCCCTCGCGGGCGGCCACTAAAGCGGATGGTGGGGAAAACCCATCCCGACCATCCGCGGCCACACTCAGGGCGGCATGAGGCGCTGATAGGCGCGCCTCCGCCGCCCGGTTCGCCGGCGACGGATCGGGTCCGAGTGGATATCATCCTCCCGGGCCTTTTCCGCCGCCTCCTTCTGCGAAATCACGTCTTCGCAGAAGGCTGCGACCGCGGTAAAACTGCTGTCGCTACCGGCCATGGAACATATGACGGCCGGTAGCGACAGATCTCCTCCGATGACTGCAGTGAGGGCCCGACGCTGCGACGCCCATGCGGGGCAAACCGCCAGCGTGTGCTGGGCCGAGTCCTCACTGCAGTCGCAGTGGTGGCAGGCGGGACTCAATTCCCTCCTGGCGACCGAGTGCAGGTACTTCCCGAAGCAACCGTGCCCGGAAAGCACCTGCGTCAGTCGGAAGGAAAGGGTCCCGTGCTGCCGCCCTGCCCACTCGAGGATGACCGGCTGGAAAACCAGGCAAGCCTGCACCAAGCCAACCAGACATTTCCAAACACATACATATTTTAGGTAAATTAGATAATTAAATAAAGTAAATTTCATCATGCTTATCACATAAAAGCTAGTCATGGGTGGGAATCGAACCCACGACCTGAGGCGCTTGGCAGTCAGACTAGAGCAACAGGCCCGTCAAAATTAAAACCTATCATTTAAAAAAATCATACAAAATGTAACAAATGTACTTAATTTGGTAAAGAATAAGTCAACATCTGGATACTGTTAAGCAGTCTAACTGCCTGACTAGTGGGAGCGCATTGTGCCGTAAACGTTCGCACTCGCGGCGCAGCGAGGAGACGGCAAGAGCGTAGCCGAGTGTACTGGTTCGGTACCCATAATAAACAACGAGATAATGAGTTTGCATTATCAATCTTATGGTTTAATAATAAATAATAGTGTACCATTAAAGCACACTTGCGTCGCAATGCCAATGTGCTAAGACCTACCATGCCGAGAACAAAAAGTGATGGATACAGATAAGGATAGAACCCAAACAGCTTTTTATATAAGAGCCGCGCAAATTTTCGTTGGACGCGTTCTATCATCGTGTTGTACACCGCCTCGTGCGGATCCCAGATTATGGAGTTATACTCCAAAGCACTGCGCACAAAAGAGAAGTACAACACGGTGATAGTGTTCCTGTTTTGGAATTGTGCTGACATTCTTATCACGAATCCTAGTGACTTAAAACTTTTTTCACAGATATTCTTTATGTGTGTATTGAAGGTGAGACGTAATTCCAAGGTCACGCCTAGGTCACGTATTTCTGTGACTCGAGCCAGCGTGACCCCTGACAGTTCGTAATTGTAGGTGTATGGAGAGCGAGATCGAGTAAATGTCATCATTTTACATTTAGAGACATTAAATTCCAACCGATTTTGTTCACCCCAGGTCACAACACTGTCGATGTCCCGCTGGAGCGCTTCACAGTCGTCGGGGTTTTTAATTCCCAAGTACAGCTTCAGATCGTCTGCAAACATCAGACACTGGGCGTGTTTGACTACATCGGGCAAATCGTTAATCATAATTAGAAACTGCGTCGGTCCTAATGTGCTCCCTTGGCTTACACCTGAATGAGTGTCATATGCGTCAGATTGATAATTACCCAACTTAACATACTGTCTACGATTACAGAAGTAACTGGCAAATAAGTTTAGCAAATTTGGAGTAAATCCAAAAGCTGCAAATTTGTTCAAAAGTACTTCGTTATCCACACGATCGAACGCTTTCTTGAAGTCGAAGTATGCCACGTCTACCTGCCTACTATGGTCCATTTCCGTGACACAGTAATCGACAAAGTTGATGAGATTGGTTGAAGTCGATCTATTAGCTCTAAACCCATGCTGACACTCGCTCAGTAGTTGCCTAATTTGTCTGGTGATGTGGGTGTTTAGGATGTATTCAAAAATTTTGCCGAACGCTGACAGAACTGCAATAGGTCTATAATTAGTGACTTGAGATCTGGAGCCGTCCTTGGGTATAGGTGTAACTCGCGAGACTTTCCATAAATCCGGATATGTGGCAGTTTTTATAGCTACGTTCAAAATGTGTAATAGAGGTTCCTGTAGAGTATTAATACAGTCCTTTATAATGTAGGCGGGTATACCATCAGGCCCAACCGATGATTGAGACTTTAGGTGTTTAACTGCCTGCAGTAGGTCAAATTTACTAATATAGTCAATACTGACACGCGGGGAGCATAAATTATTATGACGTTCATTTCTTGTGCAATTAGATGAAAAATTAAACTGGTCTGTTAAAAAGGTTGATTTGAAATATGTCGCAAAAGCGTTTGCAGCATCGAGTCCAGAGACACTATGACCATTGAACTCGAACTCCGAACAGTATGGACGCAAAGTACGTTGCGCTTTGATGAAACTCCAAAAGCTTTTCGGGTTACTCTGTATATCTGTCTCAGTACGATCTATAAAGTTAGTATAGGCTAATTTTATTAGTTCTTTTGTACGTTGCCTATAATATATAAACATTTCCTTGTCAACTTTATTAAATGAAAGTGTTTGTTTTTAATATTAATTATAATTTCAGGAGTATACCAGGATGGGTACACATACCTGGCATTCTCAGTATAATGTTTGTTATAAGGGACATTTACATCTAGAACAGTTGTCAGCTTTCTATACATAATTTCTAAGGCGTTATCAACATCCGTTGCAGACACTACTTCAGACCAAGACAGTAATGAAAGACTTTCATATAAGCTATGGAAGTCAGCTTTTTTAAAATTCCACTGGGGAGAAGTGTGTTCTGAAGTATGTGAGGGTAGCGGCGGCCGAGCCCGCGCGGCTGCCAGCCGCGGAATGCTCAGCCGAACACCGAGCGGCGGGTGATGCGCGTCCGCCGGCACCAACGGCTCCATATCGCCGAGAACACAGACGTGCGCGCCTCCCAAATTGCTCAGTACCAGGTCTAACATATTACCGTAAACATTCGTGATTGTGTTATGTTGAATCAATTTACAAAACGACAAGAAGTAGGTATAGCTTAAGGTTACATTGTGCGTACACGAATTCAAGTTAAAGTCACCTAATATTAGAATATCTAATCTTGAATAGGTTTCAGAGATGCTTTCCAAATATTCAAATGTATTTAAATATTTTTCATCACCACAATTTGGCGGTATATACACAACACAAAGTAAAAGTCGTTTGTATTTTAAATCAACAATGGCTCCCACAAATTCAATATCACTATAGTTATCGTTATGCAATACTTGCTGGACAGGGTATTGCGATCGAACCGCTAACAACACTCCTCCCCAACCAGCATCGTTAATACGATCACGGCGTAATATAGTATAACCGTCGGGAAATACTTCCCCGTCGTGTATACTACTCACTAGAAACGTCTCTGTTAGTGCATAGATGTCAGCTGATTCACTTAATATGGATAACTTAAATACGTCTAATTTAGATCGCAATCCTCTAACGTTTTGGTAGAACAATGTGTAACACTTAGGTTTTGGTGGTTTGTACACCTTGTTTACGAAATCCATTCCGCCACTGTTTCACATGCACATCCTCAGGCCAATTGTTGGGGGACATGAAGCTGTCCAAATGTTTCGCTGGAACACATAATTTAAATGACGCATAATCTCCTCGGGCTTTCAGTACCTCAACAACACAATGTGCACCTGGACAAATACGATTTAAGTATTCTAATACTTGTTCTGCTGTTGTTCCTACTTTTAGGTAATACAAATGTAGGTAAATCTTTCGTTCCGCAGCCGATAACGAAGTGGGGATCGGTGCGGCCGTACCACGAGTGATGTTCTCACTCGCACGTTTAACCGAACGCTGAGGACGCGAGCGGCATACCTCGCTCCAGTCGTCCTCTTTCGATGTCTGAGAACTCTCGCGTAACTCGAACGACTCGCCTTTCTCACCTGTCATCGATTGCGTCGTTATTTCGTTGTCGGTAGTAGGGGCCAATCTCGGTGATGGTGCGGCAGGTGCCTGTCTCGGTTTTGTCGTCTTCTTGCGAGCGCCAGCGGAGATAGCCGATATTGCCCGAACGCGTGCTTCGCGGATTGGATGCGAATTCGAAACTGACTGGGGAATACCCTCACTAGTATTACAAATTTTTTTGTTTGAAGTATTTTCTTCTCCAATGAACTTTTTAATAAGCTTATTTTGCTCTAATATAAGCGTTTCGAGCGCAGTCACTTTGTTCTGTAACACGATCACGGACTTATTAAGTTCGAGAATAGTAACTTCTGCAGTTTTGTTAGACATTTCGAATTTTAATAACGTATTATTACGGAGACCAAAGAAAACACAAGTTCGTTCCTCGAGTCTATGCCGGTGATTGCAATGATGTTTTTAAACCGAGATTACTTTTCACAAGCTTTTATTTAGCGTAGCGTATGGCCTAAACCTTCTCCTGAGATGACCCCAAGCCCAGCAGTGGGACATTGTAGGTTGTTGATGATTATTAATCAAAAATGGCCACCGTAACAAAATGGTGGCATACATATTTCTGAACCACCCACCCAATTTGGGTATCAAATGAAAGGGCTTAATTTTTTTTATTAACGACTAATAACAGCTTGTTTTAAAAAAAAACTTTTGAAATTAATCACTTGTTCATTTGTAAACCAATTGAAATAATACGAACACTAAATATTAAGAGAAATTTCTCACATATATATGTATATATATATATATACTTAAAAGAAGATTAGCACGCACTAACACACAGACAAAGTACCACAAAGTACTATGTAACTTTATGTATCATAGACATGTCTGATATGTAGACTACATAATTGTGTATTGTTAGACAAATGGACAAAAATTCTAAACTCTATTGTTTTGAATTCTGTTCCTTTAAAAAAGGCCCCGTTCAGTTTTTTTTCTTCAATATCTCTAAAGTAAGGATATTGACCTCTTACAATTATATTATAAGTTAAGACTTATGTAATTATGTTTACCGTGGGAGAGCCATGCTTCGGCATGACACAGAAAACCGGTGTGAAATAGTGCTTGCGCTGTGTTTCACCGAGTGAGTGAAGATATCGGAGGCCCATAACCCAAACCCCTCCCCCTTATTTCCCTCCCTATCCCCCAAAGGTCGGCAACGCGCTTGTGATGCCTCTGGTGTTTGCAGGTGTCCATGGGCGGTGGTAACCGCTTACCATCAGCCGATACGTCTGCTCATTTGCCCGCGTATTCCATAAAAAAATATATTTACCATTCTAATAAAATAAAATTCGTCTATTTCTTGTTTCCACACTATTAATCTCTTTATTACATCCTACCTGGTACATATTCCCTAACGAACAATAAACGTGTTTATTGCCCTATAAATGCCTTTGGTAACGCGGTCGTAATAAATTAACACTTATTGGACCGGTGTGGAAATTTCAGGAATGAGTAATAAAAGAAGGGAACGATATAATGTCGATAAGTGTCTAATTACTTACAGGTGACTGACGAGTTAGGACGGACCTAGAGAAGTTCCGAGAATCTCTTTTTTATGTGGGGCGATTCTAAAAATTCCATCTCTTCTAAAATTACGTAAGTCTGGGCTGACCTTAGAGCATATATACTTGGAGGGGCGTGAGAGAGACAGACGCTATCCAAACTCAGTCTCCCTCTCTGCTCCGTTCACGCTTTCCGCCCGTTCGGCTGTCCCTCCAGATATATATGCTCTTAGGGGCTGACTGGCATCTTGGACTATTAGCAGGCTCGTTCAGATAAAGATATGTTCTATAAAATATAGTCTCAGTCGTCAAACAGATAATTTAAGCACAGTTGGGAACTTCATTCACAGATTTCGTCTATAGGAAATGCTTACAGCCAAATGTTATAACTCTCTTAGAGAATATTCAGACAAGAAATTAAATTCTACGTAATTATTCATTTAGGACATTTTGTAGCCATTTTATTTTTATGATTTGGCTTGACGATTGTATTTAAAGACTTGTGTAAGGAAACTGTAATTTTATAGACATCGTAGCAATAGAAATGATCTCACCAACATTCATGTTTTTTTAGATACGTGTTTTGCTGGGGTTGGGTTGCACATCTACACTACACTACACATAACTGCGAAGCGATGCGATGCGTCGTCGCAAGTTCGGAAGTTTTTGCGATGCGGGAACTCACAGATAATTGCGATTCGTTGCGAATTCGCAGTTATATGCGGGAGCCCCAAGAAATGACATTTAACATCACGCTTCGACCAATAGCAGCTGAGTCAGCTATTTGTTCTATATTTATTACATCCCTAATAGTGGCATAGGACGTATTGTCCAAAAAAATATTTTGCCGCCACCAATGACGTTTAAAAATTTTAAACATTAAAATGTAGTAGGAATAATCACATCAGTTAATTAAAGCAATTCTTTCAGAAGGTTATTTATGTCACATAAATTTACCTCGAATTTGCGTCCCTTTTTAAAATTTCAGACTCAAGGACATGGAATACCGAACCAAAATGAATTTAAGAGATTAATGTACCATCTTAATGGATTAAATTGTATTATATCTCTCGAAGACTGTGGTTGAGCTATTCTCGAAATATGTTTCCATTTTGTTTTAATGATAATCCTTATTGTGCTTTGTAAATTGTAAATAACCATTTCTAAACAGCAATTATTTGCGAAGGAGCTAGATTTCTATCTAATTCTTTTAAAATAAGTATATAATATATACTTCATACTAAATAATAGTATAATGTGGACTAATTTGCAAATAGTAGTATATGTGTTATTCTTATGTATGAGCTATATAACTTTAAAGTTTCATCCAAATCCGTTTAGAGGTTTTTGCGTAAAATAATAACAAACATTCATCCATCCATCCACCCTTCCATACTTACAAACTTTCGCGTTTATAATATTAGTAGGATGTAGCCGCTTCAGCTGCCTGTTCGATTAGCTCTTCTAAACTATTCTATTCAAATTAAGTTTTCACCAATGAGAGTAATTCAAGAAAAAGGTTTATATGTGTAAACATGCATATTATAGTAGGTGAAGGAAATCCGAGACTTTCAATGTATTCCGTGCGAAACTGGTTCGGGTCACTGTCATGTTCACGGCTAAACTACTGCACCGATTTCAATTAAATACGGCATGGAGATACTTTGATTCTTGAGGAAGGAGATAGGCTACTTTTTACTGTGATAACTAAGATACAAGCGCATGAAGCCAGTCAGCCTCAAAAGTCAGTGATAACATATATACGGGTATTATACTAATAAACCAATCTTATCTGATATCATGCATATACATATAAAAAAGTCTATTGAAAATGTTGGAGCTTAATTTAGACCATAATTATCAAACGATTTAATTTCAAAGAGTAATCGCGTGGAAGATATTCTCTTGCATATTTAACCTTAATATTATTAGAAAGGTGACCGATGTCTGGGTCTGAGGGCAGTAATGTTAAATAGGTATTTTAAAAATTCAGTAAAATACGACATTTGTCTGCGATAAAGGTTAGGTAATATTAGGTATCGTACAAGTTACCTATTAGTTTATAATCGTGCTTAAAAAAATCAAATTCGGTTACAAAAAAATAAATAAAAGATACAAACACAATGAAATGTCAGGAGTATAATGGAAGTTGAGAATCATCTTCCTAAAGGGCTCGAAATAGGACAATTTACTTTGTCTCTCAAGAAGAAAACCTAATAATAAAAAGGAAAAATAACCAAGTTATTCAGGGTTACAAATCACAAAAGAAATCGAGTTAATTTTTCTTGAGATCCCTAACTATATGTTAGAAACTCACATTTCGATGAAAATATTTTGGTAATAACAACTTTATGGTTTCAAAGATATGCCTGTTAAAAGCTTCATGTGTTCTGTTTATCAAATATTTAATTTTGTAGTTTTAGTGAACACTTCAATCCCCATTACGTAGGGCATTCAGCTTATAAACTCGATGAAGTACACTGGTATGTGCAACGTAACCTACGTTAGTATATTGTTACCGTTACCGTTAGATTATTACCTTTTTTATCATTTTGAGACTCTTTATTGTTTCATCTAGAATCAAACTCACTTGTACTTATTCCACTATTTTAATTAAGTTCCTGTCCTGTAAAGAGGTTCCTGTCTTTATCGTTTCATTATGTATCTCATGAAAGTTGAAAAAGAAACACAAATTAAATATTTGTATTTCTCTAACGAGACTGTTGACATGGGGAATGTAGATTTGGTAATTATGGTCCCCATGGTCGTATTTAGTTACGGATTGATTGGCAAGAGTCTCGACCGATATCTTAAGAGGCTCACGTTAGATTGCTGAATCAAGGGTCTGGTGCAGAAGGCACTCCTCAATGAGATATCACGTATAGTGAGGAGGTTCCTGTCTTTGAAGCCCTAATTACCGGTTTTTTGGTCCTTGTACCCGAAGTTGGTTGACTACTATACTATACGACACAAAAAAATATGGTTGGTTTGAACATAAAATTTTACTTATATTTCAATTACAAGGATTACAAGGGTAAAATGTAAGACGACGTTAGGAGCAACTACTATTTTTTTACTGATATTGAACCTTAAAATAAACCTATAAAAGTGACTCTTTGAAGGACGACAAAATTAAAATAGGACCACATTATGTATTTTCAGTGCGGTTACTAATGAATAATGTATTAGGGATTTGTGTTCAGGTAGAAACGATGTGCTTATGCTACAACACGCCTCAATCTTGTTCAAAAATAAAAGGCAAAGAAAACGAGATACTTTATAGGTTTTTAAAAATTAAAGTTGTCTGAAACTATCGCTATGACACAAAATACTAAAATAATTAAGTTTGGCTTCATTTTTAAAAAACTGTACGGACAAAACTCGCATTAGGTATGTATCTTGTGTCGGGTGAACTTACAAACATACATGAAATGTTCCAAAAGAACACCCAGACGCAACAATTTGTAATTCACAGTGTTTTTTTTTTTTTTATGTTTGGCCCTACCAAAATGACTCTACTCTGCCTGATGGAAAGCATGAGCAGAATCCAAGAGTGGTGATCACCATACTGCAAATGCAGACAATGCGACAATGCAATATGGTGACCCACACCATGGCGGGCTAGTGACGCTTCTGCATCATTGGGCCTGCGGTCTCGCAGTCACCAACGAAACACGACAGCATGATCGCTGTCATTTTACTCTGATCTTCTGTGCGAAGGTAGCACCGCCCCTGTCGAGCCGGCCCGTTAGTGCTGAAATCAGCGTGGCTCTACTACTGTGTTTACCCAAATGGGGTTTGAACTCACAACACTAAGCGCAGTAGACCACTAAGTAGTACTAAGCGAGTAGTTTAACTACTTAACGTCATCTGTGCAGCCATTAAATGTGAACTATGGAACCTATGCATATAAGCGGTAAAACATATTTCTTAAAGGATCTACTTTGTTTCTCATCTTATTTTACCTTCCAAACTGATTCTACTCTGATGGAAATCATGAGTAGAATCCAAGAGTTGTGGTCACCATCGTCAATGCAAACGTGTACCATGCAGTATGGTGACTCAGACTATGATGACCTAGTGGATTTTTTTTCTGCGTGATTTTACAGAGCTGCTAATGGAATGACTGAAATATAAATCAATAGAAAATTTACCAAAAAAAACCTAGCAAAGCTCGGTTATTCAGGTACTTTAAATTTACGAGACCAATAAAAAAACACGAATTGTAAGGTAACCATAATTAATCTGGACTATTATTAAAGACTAGACCTAGGCGTTACCAAGCTCAGACCCACTTTTTGATTGAATTATGAAAATGTAATTTTCGAAGACTCGATTAGTAACTATCGAATTTCGATAATTCGATTAGCCAACCAACGGCTCTAAGAGTTAATAGACCCAAACGGCGCGTGACTTCTTTTTAAATAAAGCATTATATAGTATATACATATTATCACTGAGAGACAACGACCTTAAAAAATATTCCATTTAATCAAGAAATATGTAAAAATAGACAGAAGTTACTAGGTAAACTATCAGTACACATTGTACAGTATCTCTTCAATGGAAGCTTTAAAAAAATATTGTCAAAAGTTCTCGGTGAAATTCAAAAACTGCTTCATACGTCAAAGTTCCGCAGATAAAGTGATTTATGTTCATGTTGAATTATTCATAGCGTCCCAATCTCGTCGCACATCGAACAATCAGTCCGTGATAATTCAGTTTGCGGGTCAAGCCTTAACGTAGACCCGATTAATAGATACTATTGATTAGAAAGATCTGTAGAACTTTGATTGTGAGTGACGCATATATCAGTTATTAGTTAATTTGAACAATTAAAATGAGTTTAATTTTCCTTCAACTTTAATTTATAACAAATAAATTAGAATCACGTAATATTAATTGCAATGTTCATTTTTGAATCTAAATCTATATATACATAATACAAACCGGGCCTGTGGGATTAAGTCCGCCTTGTGCAATATGTTTGCAGGAAATTTGTATAAATAAATTAATGGAAGACATACCTCCCGGTACCCGGAGCCCAGAACTCAAATGTAACTCATTTTTAGTGATGTACCTGACACACGCAAAGCCAATATTCTAATAAAAATAACTTTAACCGTTCTAATTACTCGAATAACAATCTCAAGAAAAGGTTTTGGCGGTACGAATAAGTTATTACACTGGTGTATAATGTCGTTGAATCCAACTGTATTTTAATAAGTGGTTATGTACTATATGGATTTAGGTGGTTGTTGTCGTGTACATTAATTTATTGCAGAGTACAGCACTAGCTCTATCTATTTTGAGATAAAACTGCTGAGTATGAAATTTGCGAAGTTTTTATTATTATAACATAAATATAAAAGTTGATAATTAAATTTACGAAAACAAAAATGCTGGTGTTATTTTTCTAACATGTAGAATATGAACAGTTAAATAAATCTTGAAGGCCTTTGAGCGGCTTAAAAACATTCAACGGCAAGATAACGTAGCCACAACGTTGTCTTGCAAGTCCTCATCCACACTCACATGTGCCTTAACCCTCTCCTGAGAGGAGACCCGAGCAGTAGGAAGTATATCTGTTGTTGATGATGAAATAAATCTTATGAAACATCGCCGCTGCTGTACTTATTAAGATCATGAACAGCTTTAAATACTCTACTGCAACTCCTTTCTACTTCTATAGAAAGGAGTTTTTAGCCTGCCATATCACACTGGCCAGATGGATAGGTGCAGGGTTTGTATCAAGTTTTCCTTCTTTGCTACCGTGCTGTTACCCTGCGTATTCAACTCCCTAGGTTGGCTCTTTCGACCCCCACGGAATAAATAGGGGTATTGCCGCTCCGTATTCTTAATGCTTTACCACAAGGAGAATACTAATCAAGATAATTCTTATTATTTTATATTATACAAGCAAATATATTAGTAAATTAATTTAATATAAGGATTCTGATCAGTCTGAATACGTAAATATACTGCTAAACTCTTATGAGAATTATCTAGGGCACCTTAACTTTGGTGGTGATAAGCGGTTGAATTATGTTTTTTAATTTTTAACAAATTACATACCCCTTTCATAGTGTCTGCCATGAACTCGGTTCCTCTATCCGTTGCTATTACAAGGCGCAGAGTTTAGCTTTCGACGCGTATGCGAATTAGTATAGTTCCATTCACTGGTGTTACTAAAGCACTAGCTATAAAGATCCCTTGTTTTAATTCATATAACACTTTCTTCAATTTCTGACGTATTTATAAAATGAATCGATTCTCTTCTAGCTGGTATCGCCATACTTTTCTTAATATAGTATAAAGGAATTGTGAATAGCGAAATACGTAATTTAGAATAATTTGTTTTTTAGAATACTTCAACGAGCTCCAGACAGATTTATACTCCGGGTTTCTCTTTGAATTAGATTTGAGATGATTCGCAAGTAAAAGGAGATAACCAACAAAGTCCGCATAGCAACGACAGAGAAAATGAAGGTGGTATTTAAATTTACTGAAATTAAAAATTAAAATGTCCGTATCTTTGAATTACGTTGATTTTATGTCTTATAAAAAGCTCTAGCAATATATCCCGTACAAACCAGTAATGGAATGGTCACAAGGAAATCGAAACACAGAATAAAAATTTGTGAATCACCTAAAGTGTCCCATGTGTGGATCTAGCCTACAATACAATTCACAGTTCGCAGCGGCGCAGTGACCACTTACTTCTTTCCCGATTTCAAAGCGGAACATCAATACAGAAAGTGCTTTACCTATTTTGCCTTCACTGCGTTAGTGCTCTTACGCTAATGCAAACTTTACGCCACCCCTCCTATTTAGACGTTATAGCTTTAGCAGCGATGCAATTTCGGCAAATATATTGGTACCACGAAAGACTTACGTTGGATTTACATCGTTTTACTGCACGAAATTGTGTCTCCGAATATGTTGACGAGACATGCAAGGGATCGTTTGTACTACTTAAGATATTTCCTTTGGGATTATTATTATTGGAGCATGTATAAAGTGATCTATTAGTTTGAAGATCTGAATATTAATTAACTGCAAATGACAAAGCGTTTTAAAGGAGATGAACACAGCAACTGGCATGGAGACACAGAACAATTTATCGATGTAGAAATCATTGTACCCGATATGTTATGATATAAAGTAATTTTTTTAAATATTCACCTTGAGAGAGAGCTGAGACAATCCAACTACCATTTACTAGCTCACAACATTACTAGCATTTCATATAAAAACAATAAAGGCAAACTAGTTTTATGGTTAATACAAATTCAAAATACAATCAAAGCGATCTGCAATACCATAATTGTTCACTTTCTTTAACTTGTACCTATATCTACAAAAAGGTCAGAATATATTGCACACTTTCATTGCGTAACTGCCATATTTTGTGGCACGTAATTGGAAGCGAAACTATTGTAGTTACTGGAAATGCTACGAGTCTCCATACTGCTGAGAATTATTCCGACAAAGAGCTAATAACGGCTGGCGTTTAACGAATGTTACTGGCTTTGAAATCTACAAACCTTGAACTGCTGTAAAACTAATACCGAAAAAGGACTGATATTTTACATGTATCTAAATTCCTAAACAGGTTTCGTCTTGATAACTGAAAGTGACATTAAAAAAAACAAAATGATGAGATTGAAGGGTTGTAGGTCGCTTTGAGAATTTTTGTGGGTTGTTTGTTTTTTGGGTTTTATTATTTATACCGTCTCGTATGTATACGAGATGATTAAAAAAATCTATTCCTTAATATTTTTTTTGTCATAACTTAAGATTTCGTAGCCTCAGCTACGCTCGTAGTACCATTGTAGCAGCATCGTAGCACGTCTTTACACGTAAAAACTATATAATGTGTCACTATCTAAACGTATAGTAGTTTTGCCTGAAGGTTGACACTCTGTCCCAGATACATTATTCATGTGGCACATTTACATAAAGTCATAAAGTATTACATCATGTGTGCATTGCTTTTTGGAAGGTATCTTTGAGTTCAAACGGGGATTTTAAATAGAATGTTTGTTTATAAGATATTTTTTTTGCTCAAATGACTCTACTCTGCCTGTTGGAAAGTACAAGTAGTTGGAATCCAAGAGTGGTGGTTACAATAATCATTGCTCGTGCAGACAATGCAACAATGCAGAATGGTGACCTTGGCAGCCTAGTGATGCTTCTGCATCATTGGGCCTCCGATCTCGCACTCACCAACGAAATACGACAGCATGGACGCTGTCATTTTACATTTTAGTTGATCAGCTGTGCGAGGTTAAATTTCTAAATGAAATATTTTTCTTCTAAACACTTTTGTTCCAGTCGTGAACATGATTTCAAAGTTAGGAATACCTTTTAAATAAAGATTTACAAACCGCATAAACCATCTCAGTTGCGCTTGCAAAGGAAATTCAATAACACGCAGCCATGCTTTAGAACACCCGAGTCGTGAAACTAATATTGGCTTGAGTTACAATCGGACACGAATATTATGGAGCATAGGATATTACTACGAGTATTTCGGGTTTATTAAGATTACTCTAAATATGGTTAAAATAAAGAAGCTATCGATTTTGTTCAATAAATAGCAGAAGTCCTTGTATATGTCACATAAAAACATGATAAATATTTTCATGTATTCAGTCATTGCTTATATATTTGTAAGCATAGAATTATGTGATATCAAGAAGCGAGGGGACTTGGTAGCCTCGCTAGTAAGCTAAACACTCGGTCATAAGCAATGAAAGAATTGCTTAGCACTCGTTATTTGTGAGACGGTAGTAGCACTCCGATCGACCTGGACCTATTTTAGCAGAAATATACACAATAGGGTTTAACTGTACGCAGGCTATCCCCTCTGTCAAAGTATAAGCTAAAATGGGCGTATGTACTACACTGTTCGAACACAGAATGTATTTATGTGTGTGGCAAAATTCTGAATGTTTTGTTTTAATTGATATATGTGTTGTGTGGAGGCAATCATAGTTCAGCTACACTCAGTGATTAGAAACAATCACTGAAGGTAAGCAACGACGGCGCGGCCTGTACCTAGATGACTATTAGAGGCATGTTACCTTGAGCGTCTCCGTGACCGTTTAGGCAGAATACATACATACATAAAAACACTTCCACTAGAAAATAAAACGTTAAAATAAAACTATTATATTGGGAGCCGTATGAATGTGCAATAAAAATATTCATTTATAAACACATTTATGGGGTTTGAAAATCAATGTTAACATTTACGTTTTCATTTAAATTTACTTGAAAGTTTGTCTTTACAAGTTATTGGAATTAGAGAGCGCTTTAAACATTCACTATAATTAGGATGTTACTAAGTTGCGGCTTTTTCTGTACTTTGTAGTGTAGTGGTAGGGCGGATCGCAAAGCGTGGCGATAGGCTAGCTAAAATTTATGTGACATGTCAACAGTCATAACTATGACAAATGATCGTGTGTCTACAAACTTATTTTCATGTAATATTTTCCGAGGAGATAAAAACCTCACAAACAAGGTCTCTAGCTTCGATTGTGACATTCAAAATGTATAAAGGAACAAACAGATTCCTTGTAAATTTTATTATTTGTTCTTTGATCTAGCAGAAACAATTGATCTCTACTTACTACGGTCCTGACAAAGCTCAGTTGCTTCCTTCACATTTATCAACCGCTGCATGCAAGCTCGTCGGTTCCTGGTGCTTTTTACATGGATCTTAAATCGTCAATTGTTTCTAATTACTCCTATGAGAATTAGGCGTGACTTTACGTATGTACGATCCAGTAGATGGCTCTAGAACTACAATATTTTAATATTTTGAACCAAGAATAGCTATCTAAAAGAAGTAGGAGTAACAAAACTTTACTTGCATTAATTACATTAGTTTTACTTATTCTCAGTATAACTCTGGCTACATTACTAGTAGATCAATACAATCAATAATTTCTTGTCTTCAATATGCTTTATGTGGCAACTAAATATTTCTGTTTGTTACCAAAGTATCAAAAACCAAGTACCGAGTACCAAAAAGCCCTAAAAAGAATCACTTAAGTTTTATTTTACTGGCGTAATAAAAAAGCCTTGATATTTTATATTACTGCTCAGGAGTGATGAGACCACGCTCACTGGAACATAAATGATTTAAAAGACAATATACCGAAATTGGAATTGTGTGTTCTAATAAAACCTAATAAGGGTCGCAACAGACTGGCTCTATATTTGTTCAGATATCTCGAAGAAGTGAAATTATTCCTTATTTTTAATCGACTTCAAAAAAGAAGGAGGTTCTACGTTCCACTGTAGGTATTTTTTAATTTAAAATAAAAACTCCCGCATTAGGAATATACATCCTGTGTTTTGGGGACTTTACAACCATAAATGAAATCGAACCGAACTGGATCACACAAAGTGTTGTTTCATGTGGGATTTAAACTCACAAAACTTAGCGCAGTAGAAACCGGCGTGGCAATCGTTTAAACCACTACGCCATCAAGTCATTAGGCGTGGTAGTTTTAGTATTTTTTAAAAATTTTATCTAATGATATTGGTAAGCGTTATAACAGAAAATTTAATATAAATACAAATATAATTAACACATCGCTCAGAATATATAACCTTTAACAGATAAATACGTACAGGCAATTCAAGAGAAACGTACAGGTTTATTTAAACGAAGTTGAGTAACATACTCGAGTAATGACAATTAGCAAAATATATATGACCAGATGAACTTGAAAATCCGAAATACATGCAAACACTGGTCAGAGAATTGGTAGTTTAGTAAGAAAAGTTGAATTTTGAAATTCATTTAGAGAAATCTTATCTATCTTTTGGAAAAATAGTACGAAACAATGGTCTATAAAGTCTTTCAAATAAAAGTTTTCAGTAAGAATAAAGATTTTAATAAAGCTTATCTATACGAAACCTTATGCCGTACTATCATACACCTATATAACACTTTGATAGGCAACACGGCTGTTTACTGAATTATTTATATTCAATCTCGTCCGTAAGCTGACTTTTGTGCAATTTATGCGCAATTATTTTTGGGTTATCATGAGAATACAATATTATTTGATATCAGAAACAACGATATTTAAGTACAACTAAATGTAAAGGTGTGTGATGCCATTGGTATCTTGAAATGATTTAAATAGACTTTATTGTTAATAACTTTGTGTATGTCAATATACAAAGTTAAATTTATTAACAGACTCCAAAAAGGGAAGTTCTCAAGTCGACTTTGTTTTGTTTTAAGTAAAACCTTCATCATTTGTAACCAATCTGGAAAATACTTGTTTATATAAAATTTATTGCATAATTGTTTCATGTATGACCTTAATATGCTAGAACTAGGTAGAAACATTTAATCGAGTTTATCTCTTAGGTTTACAGCTTTCCTGCTTTATGGTCGCTATTTATGACTCAATGCGAGTATTGTATCAAGTAGTCATGTTTACTAACACCGTACATGATATGTGTAAGTTAATTATGATAGCCGCATCCGGACGATCCAAAATAAAGCAATTTATAATGTTTAAATAAATTTAGTTAATTACTGGTTTTACAAAGTAATTACTTCTACAGCTAATTGGAGCTGATTCTGTTTCGAAGTGTGAAACAGGAATCTCCTTATAAACTACTTTTACTAAATTAAAACCTACAGCTAATAAGATAAGTGATTAGTGAAGTGTGAAACAAGAATGCACTTATAATTGTTTCTACTCGTATATGGTGGTGATTCGATGTCGTCATCGTTATCGCTGCACATTCCACTGATATTGCCTATTTGTGAAATGTTTATGGATATGTAACAAGTTAGTGATGTTCCACTATCAATAATATTTATTAAGTACTAGAATTTTTGATTTTTCGTAATCATCAATCAATCAATTCAGTAATCGCGGTAAAGAGTAACTTATTGATTACTTTGATATGTAAACTATACTATCGTAAAGTTTTATTTAACTCCGTTCAGTAGTTTTTGTGTGAAAGAGTGATAAGCATCCAAACATCAATCCTCACAAACTTTCGAATTGTAATGTTAATAGGATTAATTAGGATGTTAATTGTTAGAGAATTAATAATTTACTTTTTCATGTAATTAAGAGAACTTACATGAAATACTATGGATTGTTTTGAGAATATTAAATTTGAATAGGCTCGTTTAAAACTTAAAACGTTCAAAATCTTAAATTTTATTATTTTACTAGCGTCTCCAATGATTCGCAGCGTGTTACTTTGCCCCCTTTTTTGAAACCTTTTTTATTGTTACTCCGCTCTTATTGGTCTTAGCGTGATGATATATAACCTATAGCCTTTTACGATTGGCCTATCTAACACTGAAAGAATTTTTGAAATCGCACCAGTAACTTTTTGAGATTAACGCGTTCAATCAAACAAACTATATAGCTTTAAATATTAGTATATTCTTCCGTTATTATCTTTTTTCATAAGAAAAGATAGAATAGATAAGTATTAATCATTAGGTATATATTACAGTGAGTGCTATATTATTTATTTTGTTTTAGTTAATGTTATGCCATAAAATCTACACGCATTGAGAATGCAATTTATATCTTCGTAAATTTTATTTTTTCTGGTGTCTTAGGTAACTATAAAGTTATACCAATCAACCATACATTTATTTGCACAAACTTTCACATATATAATATTAATGGAATGTAACTTAGAAGTAAACAAACGTTTTGTATATACAAAAATTAACATTTTCTAATTAACGGCACAAACTGTTTCGGGCGTATCATGTGTGAACACGATAAAAGCTCCAAAATTAATTAATATAAAAACATGAATATCGATTTTAAAACCGAATTTGATGAAGTAATGTATACTATACACCCTCGGGAGGTGAGTTGTCAATCCACGAGAGTCAGACACTTGACCTCTCACTCCCTCTATCTAGGTCGACATTTAATTAATTCACCACTTAACTTTTACCGCTGATAGTCCACTAGTTATTAAGTGGTATGTATAATTATCATAATAAATTAGTATGTACTTTCTGAATAAAGAACTACTTCAGTTAACAAATTGTAACAATAAACACAAGTATGAACGTAACATTGATTTTAACTTGATATTTTTATGATATGAAAACCTAATAAGACTTAACTGCTGATACTTAGATGGTTTGATATTTTAGTTGCCTAAACATATTTTTAAAATGGAAAAGAGCAAACTAGTCACTAGATGGTAAATGTCTATTGCTGGTCATGCCTATCTTCAAGAATTCAAGAGTTAATAAATAGATTGTTGTACTTTGAGTACCCTTTAATGAAAAACAAATTATTAACTTCTACATAACGGTTTTATGAGGCCATGGTTTCAGCCATTTTGAGTATGAGCGAGTGTTGGTTTAAATCTAGTAATTAGTACCAAGATAATAACATAATAAACTAACATGACAGTAATAGTTGACATTTCAAATTAACTAAATGAAATCGACTTTTATCAACATGTTATCCAATAAAGTTTATAATAATAAAATGTGATTTGACACTTTAAAAGTAGTGTAAATGAAAGTATTCAACGCGGTAGTTAGTAAACTACACTGATTTCCTTTTAAGGTCCATTAGGGGTTCTTCAGGCGCCGACATCATCAATTATATTTACGTTACCAGATCTCTTCGGGTTGACAGGAACCCATTACAGGTTATAAACAGCTACGTAAGCGTTAGAGTGTCCTGAAATTTAAAATGAGGCAGAATTTGGCTGAAGCTTATCGTTAGTCTATAAAAAAATATATTAAAGACTACTAAAAGGGTTGTTGGGTATTTGACGCACTTGTGACGCCTCTGATGTTGCGGGTCTCTATAGGTGGCGGTATTCACTTACCATCAGGCGATCTATCTGCTCGTTTGCCCCCTATACCGTAAAAAAGGTATAACCGACATCATTGTATCACTATTATGAAGTTGAAATAAACTGTATTATTCATTTTGTAAATTTGACTTTGAGGAGAAGACTTTTTTACATTTTTTTTACTAATTATGCAATAAATTTTATATAAACAAGTATTTTCCAGATTGGTTACAAATGATGAAGGTTTTACTTAAAACAAAACAAAGTCGACTTGAGAACTTCCCTTTTTGGAGTCTGTTAATAAATTTAACTTTGTATATTGACATACACAAAGTTATTAACAATAAAGTCTATTTAAATCATTTCAAGTTACCAATGGCATCACACACCTTTACATTTAGTTGTACTTAAATATTGTTGTTTCTGATATCAAATAATATTGTATTCTCATGATAACCCAAAAATAATTGCGCATAAATTGCACAAAAGTCAGCTTACGGACGAGATTGAATATAAATAATTCAGTAAACAGCCGTGTTGCCTATCAAAGTGTTATATAGGTGTATGATAGTACGGCATAAGGTTTCGTATAGATAAGCTTTATTAAAATCTTTATTCTTACTGAAAACTTTTATTTGAAAGACTTTATAGACCATTGTTTCGTACTATTTTTCCAAAAGATAGATAAGATTTCTCTAAATGAATTTCAAAATTCTTTCAAATAAAAGTTTTCAGTAAGAATAAAGATTTTAATAAAGCTTATCTATACGAAACCTTATGCCGTACTATCATACACCTATATAACACTTTGATAGGCAACACGGCTGTTTACCGAATTATTTATATTCAATCTCGTCCGTAAGCTGACTTTTGTGCAATTTATGCGCAATTATTTTTGGGTTATCATGAGAATACAATATTATTTGATATCAGAAACAACGATATTTAAGTACAACTAAATGTAAAGGTGTGTGATGCCATTGGTATCTTGAAATGATTTAAATAGACTTTATTGTTAATAACTTTGTGTATGTCAATATACAAAGTTAAATTTATTAACAGACTCCAAAAAGGGAAGTTCTCAAGTCGACTTTGTTTTGTTTTAAGTAAAACCTTCATCATTTGTAACCAATCTGGAAAATACTTCTTTATTTAAAATTTATTGCATAATTAGTAAAAAAAATGTAAAAAAGTCTACTCCTCAAAGTCAAATTTACAAAATGAATAATACAGTTTATTTCAACTTCATAATAGTGATACAATGATGACGGTTATACCTTTTTTACGGTATAGGGGGCAAACGAGCAGATGGATCGCCTGATGGTAAGTGAATACCGCCACCCATAGACACCCGCAACATCAGTGGCGTCACAAGTGCGTCAAACACTCAACAACCCTTTCAGTAGTCTTTAATATTTTTTTGTTAAAATAACGATAAGCTTCAGCCAACTTCTGCCTCATTTTAAATTTCAGGACACTCTAACGCTTACGTAGCTGTTTATAACCTGTAATGGGTTCCTGTCAACCCGAAGAGATCTGGTAACGTAAATATAATTGATGATGTCGGCGCCTGAAGAACCCCTAATGGACCTTAAAAGGAAATCAGTGTAGTTTACTAACTACCGCGTTGAATACTTTCATTTACTACTTTTAAAGTGTCAAATTACATTTTATTATTATAATTTTTACTGGATAACATGTTGACGAAAGTCGATTTCATTTAGTTAATTTAAAATGTCAACTTTTGCTGTCATTTTAGTTTATTATGTCTGTATTATGTCTGTAATCTTAGACTTATTTCTTTAGTAGGTTTAAACCAACACTCGCTCATCCTGAAAATGGCTGAAACCATGGCCTCATAAAACAGTTATGTAGTAGTTAATAATTTGTTTTTCATTAAAGGGTACTCAAAGTACAACAATCTATTTATTAACTCTTGAATTCTTGACTAGATTCTTGAAGATAGGCATGACCAGCAATAGACATTTACCATCTAGTGACTAGTTTGCTCTTTTCCATTTTAAAAACATGTTTAGGGAACCAAAATATCAAATGATCTAAGTGTCAGCAGTTGAGTCTTATTAGGTTTTCATATCATAAAAATATCAAGTTAAAATCAATGATACGTTCGTACTTAATATACTTAATATACTTAATAAATAAAAACTTTGATCAGCTTCGCCTATTGCTATCCACCTTGAGTATAGATATAGATATATTAATACTCACTGAATGCTGGCTCCAAAAAGTTATCGGCTTACCCCATTTGGACGGATATACACCCCACTACACTAAAATAAATCATAATCAGAACGACGGTATAGTCATTTATGCAAATGTACAGTTGTCTTTCAAAATCTATGAACCCATTTTTATGGGAGGTAATTGCCTGATTTGTAAGATGGAAAATGGTCTGAGTGTGATAGCTATATACCGCTCACCGTCCTTCTCTAGTAAGGAAAATTTTTATAATTTTATTAACAGTCTTAATGACGTATATAACACGGTTAATACACGTAACATAGTACTGGCTGGGGACCTGAATATTGATATAAGCCCTACAAGTACAGACCCTCTATGTGAGGAGTACCTGACTTTTAATGCTTCCCATGGTCTTTTCCATATACACTCAAAACCGACAAGAGCAAACTCTTGTCTGGACCACTTTTTTGTAAATACAGAATTTTCAACTCGTACACTAATTCTGGAATCTTATATTACCGACCATATGCCTATTGCCATATGCATAGATATGTACAAACCTCCCTCCCAGCACTGCATTTTCAGATCTCGTACATCTTATGAAAACGTTAAAACGGATCTCAAAGCTACTGACTATGCTAAGATATTATCAGAATGCGATGCCAACAAAGCTTCCAATATGCTCGTCACGCTACTTTCCACCACCATAGATAAACACACTAGAACCTCAAATTTATCTAGGCGAAATAAAATCTTAAAACCATGGATAACACCCGGTTTACTTAAATGCATTAGAAACCGCGATAGACTACACACTAAATCCAAAAAAACACCTAATAACATGATTCTTAAAGTCACATATATGCGTTACCGAAACTTTTGTAATAACCTTCTTCGTAAATTAAAGCTGGCATTTAACAAAACTCAAATCGACAAGGCCCGTAATGAACCAAAAGCCTTATGGAAAGCTATTAGGGATATAACCTTGACCCAGAAAACAAAAATATCACCTAAAGACTTGTTGAAACTAACTGACAAACCCGAGACGTCCATAAATAATGTCAACATCTATTTTAGAGACATAGGCAGGAGCTTAGCAGATAAAATTCGACAATCAAGTAGTTTTACTGTGAATGGTTCTTCCTTGTTAACACCTGACTCAAATTGCCCTCTTAATTCAATGGCCCTCTTAGAGGTAAGCATTGCCGAAATTGAGACGATTATCCTGGAGCTTCGTCCAAATTGTTCTTCAGGCTGGGACAATATTTCGTCTCAGGTGTTACGACAAAATAGTCACGTTCTAGCTCCGATAATAACGCACGTTTGCAATCTCGCAATTAAAACTGGAGTCTTTCCAGATGTTTTTAAAAAGTCGATTGTACACCCTATACATAAGAGTGGGGACACGGATAGTGTGAATAACTATCGACCAATATCGGTGCTTTCAGTCCTGTCTAAGATTTTGGAAAAAGTACTAAATCGGGCGCTAAGATCTTTTATGGAGCAGAAAAAAATACTTGCGCCGAATCAGTATGGCTTTCGCCCAGGAATATCGACTGAAGATGCAGTCTCAGACCTCACCGATGCTATTGTAGACGCTATAGATGCCAAAAATAGAGGTCTATGCTTGTTCTTGGATCTCTCGAAGGCATTTGACACGGTCTCGGTTCCTGTCCTTCTCGATAAGCTTGAAAGATTGGGAATTCGAGGACTAACCCACAATATATTCAAAGATTATCTCACCAACAGGAGTCAACGAGTGAAAATTGAAACACATGTTAGTGATGAGGCAATAGTAAGCTATGGCGTACCACAGGGAAGTGTTTTAGGCCCTACGCTTTTTTTGCTATATGTAAACGATCTCTGCACTTTGCAGTTGCCCTACACTAGGATCTTCACATACGCGGACGACACTGCCATCTTTGTCTGGGGTCCGAATTGGCAAACTGTAAAGGAGCGTGCTGAATACTCCTTGTCAAGGGTCATGGACTGGTTGAGCGGAAATCTCTTGACACTCAACATACCTAAGACGAGCTATGTGGCATTTTCTTTGGGCAGGGCGACAGATCCTTATCGTAATTTCTCCATCAAAGCTCACACATGCACAATCAGAAATGGGTGCTCCTGTCTTGAAATTACACCGGTTACATATGCAAAATACTTGGGTGTGTTGATAGACAATAGACTTAACTGGAAAAAGCATATTGACCTAGTTACATCCAGGACAAGACGATTAATATACGTCTTTAAGTCCCTTCGAGATGTATTACCGCGAGATAAATTGACTTCAGTTTATTTTGCCCTATGCCAGTCCGTTATTCAATACTGTATCACGGTGTGGGGAGGAGCGGCTAAGACGTCTCTTATAAAACTGGAGAGAGCACAGAGAGCACTGCTAAAAGTAATGTTAAAAAAACATTACAGATATCCCACAGTCAAACTCTATGCCGACTGCAAAGTTCTCTCAGTCCAAAAATTATTCATCCTGAAAGCCATTATTCGAAAGCATCGAGATGTGCCCCTTCCACACCCTAAAAAGCGCGGCCTGTCATCGGTCTGTCCTCGTATAAGACGCAGAACCTCCTTCGCAAGAAGACAGACGCGTAGTATTAGTATAAAACTATACAACGACTTTAATAAAAAAATTAATATGGCTGGATTAAGTCGACATGAGGCCAAAGCTAAAATTTTTAATTGGTTACAAGAACTTGATTACATACAGACGGAAGATCTTCTCACTTACCTATCATAAATTCATCGCATTTAAACATCAATACTCACCTACTTTAATATGCAATGTCACACATACACACACACACACACACACACACAACTTCATACACCATCCTCTAAACAACACCCACATACTCAGACATCACCCTCTTCCCCTCGCCCTCCTTCCACACACACACTTTCATAATCACATACACACCGATCATTGTACGTACTCTCACAACAACACTGACAATCACAAGTGCATAACATATGTAAAATAAATAAAAAATAAAGTATAAGTAGTAACAACAAATTTGTAAACAACCTTTTTTGTCATCCTTAGCGCAACTGAACACTGTTTCCCAAGATACAGGCTTGGGCCTAGTTTGGGAATCAGTACTAGTATATACACTATCTTAGTTATGTTATCGATGTTCCTACTATTAAGACAGTATCTTGTAATTTTTAGAATCAAATAAACATTTTTATTTTTATTATTTTTTTATTACTTGTGTTTATTGCTACAATTTGTTAACTGAAGTAATTCTTTATTCAGAAAATACATACTAATTTATTATGATAATTATACATACCACTTAATAGCTAGTGGACTATCAGCGGTAAAAGTTAAGTGGTGAATTAATTAAATGTCGACCTAGATAGAGGGAGTGAGAGGTCAAGTGTCTGACTTTCGTGGATTGACAACTCACCTCCCGAGGGTGTATAGTATACTTTACTTCATCAAATTCGGTTTTAAAATCGATATTCATGTGCTTATATTAATTAATTTTGGAGCTTTTATCGTGTTCACACATGATACGCCCGAAACAGTTTGTGCCGTTAATTAGAAAATGTTAATTTTTGTATATACAAAACGTTTGTTTACTTCTAAGTTATATTCCATTAATATTATATATGTGAAAGTTTGTGCAAATAAATGTATGGTTGATTGGTATAACTTTATAGTTACCTAAGACACCAGAAAATATAAAATTTACGAAGATATAAATTGCATTCTCAATGAATGTAGATTTTATGGCATAACAAACTAAAACAAAATTATAGCGAGCAAAATAAATAATATAGCACTCACTGTAATATATACCTAATGATTAATACTTATCTATCCTATCGTTTCTTATGAAACTTGAAAAAAGATAATAACGGAAGAATATACTAATATTTAAAGCTATATAGTTTGTTTGATTGAACGCGTTAATCTCAAAAAGTTACTGGTCCGATTTCAAAAATTCTTTCAGTGTTAGATAGGCCAATTATCGAAAAAGGCTATAGGTTATATATCATCACGCTAAGACCAATAAGAACGGAGTAACAATAAAAAAGGTTTCAAAAAAGGGGGCAAAGTAACACGCTGCGAATCATTGGAGACGCTAGTAAAATAATAAAATTTAAGAGTTTGAACGTTTTAAGTTTTAAACGAGCCTATTCAAATTTAATATTCTCAAAACAATCCATAGTATTTCATGTAAGTTCTCTTAATTACATGAAAAAGTAAATTATTTATTCTCTAACAATTAACATCCTAATTAATCCTATTAACATTACAATTTGAAAGTTAGAGAGGATTGATGTTTGGATGCTTATCACTCTTTCACACAAAAACTACTGAACGGAGTTAAATAAAACTTTACGATAGTATAGTTTACACATCAAAGTAATAAATAAGTTACTCTTTACCGCGATTACTGATATACAAGGGGCCGAGCCAAGGGAAAATTCAAAAAGTCTAGTACTTAATAAATATTATTGATAGTGTAACATCAACAACTTGTTACATATCCCTAAACATTTCACAAATAGGCAATATCACTGGAATGTGCAGCGATAACGATAACGACATCGGACCACCACCACATACGAGTAGAATCAATCTTATTTTAAGTTCATTCTTGTTTCACACTTCACTAATCACTTATCTAATTAGCTGTAGGTTTTAATATATTGAAAGGAGTTTTTAAGGAAATTCCTGTTTCACACTTCGAAACAGAATCAGCTCCAATTAGCTGTAGAAGTTATGATTTTGTAGAACTAGTAATTAATTAGATTTACTTAAACATTATAAATTGCTTTATTTTGGATCGTCCGGATGCGGCTATCATAATTAACTTACACATATCATGTACGGTGTTAGTAAACATGACTACTTGATACAATACTCGCATTGAGTCATAAATAGCGACCATAAAGCAGGAAAGCTGTAAACCTAAGAGATAAACACGATTGAATGTTTCTACCTAGTTCTAGCATATTTAGGTCATACATGGAATGGTAAGAATATTATGTTTACGTTATTCTGTTTATTATATCGATTATTACAAACGTAACGTAAAACCACTAGTTCAGTCGAAATTAAACCTTTATGTGTCCATTTATTATTTTTGTAATTCCGTTTCGGCTCTTACACACTTCACCTACTCATACAATAAGTACAAGAGAGTTTACTTAGAATGAATTTCAATTCCTACCATAATCACCGTTATCTAATACCTTTAAACTAGCAATTATTGTATTTATACTTATATAGCTAGCTTTCAACCCCTTATAAACTTTCTTTCGCATTAAAAAATAGCCTATGTCCTTTCTCAGGCTCTAGACTATCGGTGTATCAAATTTCATTTAAATCGGTTGAGTAGTTTTGGCGTGAAAGCGAGGGTTTTGTAGGCGATAAATCGATCTAAAAATTTTAGAGAATTAGCCAAAAAATTATATACCCAGCTAAGTTTGGTCATCCAGGTACTTATTGTAATTGAACATTGTATTGGAATTTAATACATAATAATTATAAAGTATGATTTAAAGGCTACAATAGAAGTTAAACGCATAATTATTATATATTTTTGTTGAACTTCTATGTTTGTTTTTTGCATATCTTTTTTATAAACGAGCCTGCGAAGTTATTCTTTTATACCATTAGGTAGTAGTCATATTCATTGCAAATGCAGACAATGTAAAAATGCAGCAAAATTGTTTGTAACTGACTTGTGTTTATTATACTATATTTTATCACTTTAAATATTAAGGCTTCGTCTCATTCCATTTCTTTTCTGTCTTATTTTATTTGAAAAAAATGAACAACATTGGGCTTAACATTTTTTATAGCTATTTGTAATTTTGTAGTTCAATAAATTTTACTATATCATCAAGTCATGTGTTATTTTGATTGCCTCCGTGGTGCAGTGGTAGCGAACGCAACTGCCATTCTTGAGGTCTTGGGTTCGATTCCCGGGTCGGATCAAATGTTTGTATGATCTGCAAATATTTGTTTCGCAGTTTGGGTGTTTTCTATGTATAATATGTATGTATTTACAAAAAAAAGGTATGTAAGTAATCATATCAGTTGTCTAGTACCTCATAATACAAGCTCTGCTTAGTTTGGGACTAGATGGCATTGTGTGTTAGATGTCCGAAATATTTTTTTATTAAATTACCAAAAAAGGACGCTTACTAAAGTCGATTAAAAAGAAAAAAAAACAAAAATACAGGTGAGAAGTCTTACCTGCTTACTTATTAAAATATATTCACTGTTACTGTTATATTTCCTTTTGGCTTCAACGTTGTCGCATTACTAAACCATTGTAGAATTTGAAGACGTCGCGATATAATTTGACAATGTAAATGTAAAAAGAACTGAAAATAAATAAGCTCACATCACATTGTTTGTTTCAAATAAAATTTTTATGACTTTGCGAAGTCATTGAAGTACAAATTAGATTTTCCGACGTTATTTGTCAAATAAAGATAGCAGATGCAAAGGGAACAATATTAGATTTCCAGTTTCGCATATTTTAATAACAAGTATTCTAATAATTTTATAGAAACGATGAGTCTCGCGTTTAGTCTTTTACGTTAATTAACACCTGGATTTAATAGCTCGTATTGTTTGCTCAAAAATTGTCTCAAATTCGTGTCCACTTTGAGCTTGGGTGTCCGGTCCTCTTTCTCACTCGACAAAGCATAAAGAAGAGTTTTTAAAAAGCTATTTTCTATGCCACAGCATGGATTTTTTTACCATTACGATGAAGCGTACATTTATTTTATTCCTGTGAAACGTTTGTGAAGTCGCAATGAAGTCAGCATAGTTTACTTTATTTTATTGCTAAGGACTTATACTGTTATACATTGCTAGTTTTCCAAGACTAACATTAATCATATTAGTAAGCTTACTTCTGATTAAAGTTTCGTCGAAGCGAGTTCAGACAATCTTCTGATCGAGTACACTCGGGCACACATAGCTCTCTGACATGATTTATTATCTTATATACACATTGTAGTAACCACGTTGTACATCGCATAACCTATAGTATTTGGTTAATCAGTGGATAAAGCGCTATGTACACTCATATTGAAAAGCCTTTGGGAAATTTAATGGATCAAGATTACAATCTTGAAGATTACAATGCCCGTCTGTCTGTTTTGTTTTTTTTTCTATTTCTATAAGTAATGATGTGTGTACAATAAAGATCAATAAATAAAAAAAAATCTATACTTCAAATAAACAAAATTGGATTGTCTGTTTGTAATGTTAAAATAACTGTTTTTTAATAAATGAATTTGTATTTATATACCCGGTACATGTACAAAAATATAATTTTTTCAACGTTTGTCTGTCTGCCTGTCTGTCTGTTTATTCCGGCTAATCTATGAAACGGCTGGACTGATTTTGACGGGACTTTCAAGTGGCAGATAGCTGATGATATAAGGAGTAACTTAGGCTACTGTTTTAGACTAGCTTTGCCCCGCAGCGTTGTACCGCAGGGCTCAGCTAGTTTAAATTATTATTTCATTCTCATTTTAAAATAGTTAATATGATTTATAGTGAGATTTTTTTCTTACGGACTACTACTAACAACTATTATTTCATTTTTTTTTCATGACAAACAAACATCTTCGACTAGATAATTCAACTGAAAAAAGATTTCCCAAAGCATAGTACTTATATCTTCAAAGATTTTTTTTTCTCTGCTCAACATTTTCGTCTGACTGATCTAATTCATACGTAATATTTCTTTTCATAAAAGCCTTTGTTCTTATTACAGTTATAATCCAGTCAAACGGCTCTCAAGATTCTTTTGTTACATATAGCCTCTCGTACCGGGTAGCCGTACTGTCGTTATATACCCTTTCAACTCAGTAAAGACGATTGAAACACAAATGCTTGCCATTATTTTACGTAACGCCAAATTTTATTTTTCTACATCGCTATACGACCAGACGTGGCGTGATCAGGTTTTTAGTATTATGATTATTAATAGAAAGAGCAACTCTCTGTTCTCTCCAGTCATTAAGCTGTTTTCGTTTTAATCGTCATAGTATTGATCAGTTATTTAGAACATTGGTGGATTTTTATCCAAAGTTTACAGCGAAACGATGCGATTACAATTACCCCAATCTCATATGCTATAATATCGCAAGTTCCTATAAGTTCCACACTAAATTCAAGGTAGTAGAGCAAGGTTGTGATTTCAGTACAAACGGGCTGGTTCAACCGGGGCAGTATTACTCAGAAAGACAATCTAAAATAACAGTATTCGCATATCGTATTTTGTTGGCGTGTGCGAGATAGATATCCCAATGATGCAGAATGCCAAACTCAATAAGCTGCCATAGTGTGGGCCACCATGCTGCGTTGTTGCATTGTCTGCATCTGCAATGAGTATGGTGACCACTACTCGTGGATTGTGCTCATGCTTTCTACAAAACAGAGTCAATTTGTCACACTCGTACAAAAAATAACATCTAATATTTCTAACAGACTGTCAGTTATTAATAACTCCTCTGAAGTCCACATTATTACTTTCTTTTCATAATTTAAATAAAAATTTCCACAGTGAGACAGATGATACATATTGACAAGACAACGTTATATTAATAAATAATAAAGTTTTGAAGGTCGCTAAGCTAACCTTTAAGGTTAAAGACTGAGTATAATATTATATTTCTTTCTATTAATATCTATGGAACAAACATACAAGAAAATGAAATTAAAAATTATTATGAAACAACGAGACATGAAGTTAAAGTGTGTGTTTAAAAGTAATTATTTTGAAGTTAAAAATATATAAGCACATCACATTAATTTAAACTGTTTATTATTAAACGAAATTAGTTAGGTATGCATATCATTCAGCACTATACTTTTTTATTCTTGGTAAACAGTTAATTCCCACAACCTGTCGAATATACTGCACACGAAACTGTACCTTTTAGAGCCATTTTTACCCGACTAAGGCGAATACAAAAGAAAGGGTCTATGGTAGTCTTGGCAGTCTATGTACTGTATGTAATAAATGTAGTGTTAATAGAACGGTCATAAAGACCCAGGTAACATAGGCTATATAAATACTGACAAAATATATGTAATTTAAATTCTCATGTAATCAAAATTCTTTTGTTTTACTTTTGAATGTGATTAATGTCAGGGATAGAGAATCCCTCTAGATGTTTAAAATTTGCGGAGCCCGTAATCGATATCTTAAGTCTATTGTATGTATTGCTATCGCAAACAGAGTCACGTAATTAATGAAATGAACTGACATTCAAATTGATGGATGAACCTAATTACTTTTTGTTATTAGAATTTGGTTAAGTCGTTTCTATTACCTCGACTGCCTCTTTGGTCTAGTGGTAAGCGACTGTAGATCAAAAGGTCTTGGGTTCGATTAACGGATCGGACTGCTGTTGGGTTTTTCTTACAAGAAAACTTTAATAGCCGCCCGGAGTATGGAAGATGGCGGTGTTTCCCGCCCGTGCCTCGGAGAGTACGTTAAGCCATCGGTCCCGATTGTCATGAACATCTATGGCAATCGTTATTGGGAAGTTAGTGCCCTCAAATATACTGTCAGCTGATTTAACCTTCTCATTCAGTTCACCTTCAGGGTTGCGGAGGTCTGATGCCAGTCGCTCTGTGTCAAATCTGATATTCAGGTAAAACCGGTTGAACTAGTAGCTGACCCCAAATAATCTTGGGAATAATAAAGGCTAGGAAGATGATGGTTAAGTCCACAGAAAAAGAGAAATTCCTTTGTTCTGCGGTTAAGTAATTTCTACTTTTTTGTTTCCTGGCATGCCATGCAGCATACATTGTAGCTGTCTTAATGAGGAACACAAGTTACATAAAATGAAGAAAAAAGTCGGTTAATAGTTTTCAAATTTTGCTTGTTTCTGCTTTGAAATCGTATCTAGGTTATGCGTTTAATTATGTGTGTGAGTGAAAATTATTATTCGTGTGAGATTAATTATCTGTGTTTCATGGCAATTTCTTTAATTGTTAATATCTCCCCATTTGAAATTGTAATTTCTATAAAAATAAACAGGTAGTAAAGAAAAGTAAAAAGTAAAGAATGTTTAGTAACCAAGAGTAATGTACTATTTATGTTTTGGCATATAATTTTATTATTTTTTTAATACTTTTTGTACCCTACTTTCTTATAACAACAGAAATCACTTAACAGACTAAAGTATTAAGACGTTAATGTAATCAAATTGGAAGGAGCTTTTTGGGTGTTATAAGTTTGAATTGTAAATTAGGCAGAATCATATGCTTCGGCTTTTACACGAACGTATACTATAAGTATTTTCATCCTGTAATTTTTGTTTAAACGGGTGACTTTGAAAAAAATTACAATTTCAAAAGTTAAAATTTTATTCGTTTCGGATTTTGGGTGTTTTCTATGTTTTATAAGTATTATTCACAAAAAGAAAGTATATTATGTATTTATATCAGTTGTCTAGTACCCATAGCAAAAGAGCTGCTTGAGTCTAGATGGCGTTGTGTACATGTATGTTAGATTTCCTAAAATATTATTATTATTACTGTATCTATATTCCTTACATGAAATAGTAAATAAATAAAATTCATTTAGATGAAGGAAAATTACTTTGTCCATTATAAAACAAATTACACTATATTATTCATGATAAATTATATTAAAAAAAATTATAATTAACAATAACTATGACATTCCACATATAAGCTAAAATACTTTAAAATTAATATCATATCTGTAATTCTTTGAATCCCATTAATGTAATAAAATAAATAAAACAAAACAAGGACATCGTTACGTGTAGGTATAGAAATGAAACAATAGTATTCAAGTGAAAACTCATACTATTTAAATATGTAACATTTTCAACCTGCTTGAAACTAGCCTTACCTTCACAGTTTATTAACGTTATTTTAGAAACCAATCTATTATTTTAAATCATGACTTAAAATATATATAATTCTCAATACACCAAGCGGTGAAAAAGTAAAGTGACGTTTGTTGTCAATTTTGACAGCTGTCACTTATTTCCCGATGTTTTGAAATTGGAAAAACTACCATCAATTATTTCATTAGTTATTGTCTAATTTGTAGCTAAAAAACTACTATCTCCAAGAAAAAAAAATGGCAATGAGAGATAGTGTTGGTATGAAATACAGCAATTCAACATATACTTGTACCGCGTTCCAGCCTTGTTTCTCTCTTATTTCAAACATAAATAAAATAGGGGTGGTTGTAAAGAGCTCCCTGAAACTAGAATATTCTATGGAGCTGAATGATGTAACGAGTTCCACACGAATAAGTCTTTACAATTAATGATATACTTTGCAAGTAAGACAAGATATATTTATAGTTAGGTCGGGGAATAAATTTTTAGTTTGATATAGGTATAGTTTATTTTTGAGCTCCTTCAAAACGGCTTGACCAATTATTATGATTTAGATAGATTGTGTATATTTAGTAGATCTGAAAATAGGTTGTAGACTATTTTTAATATTCTTTGGTGATATCCTCTTCAGTTTAATGTTATTTTGTAAGATATACATTTTTGAATTTGGTTATTATTTGGCATCAAAAGATACTTATGTACAATCCAAAATTTTAATTTTCCTATATTTATTAAGGACAGCAATATTTTTACTATGTGGCCTAAAAAATTTCCAGTCACATCAGCTATTTTTAACAATGTTTGGGTATAATTTAATACAAAAATAATTTATGAATATATAATTGCTGAAAACGTGTGAGAGTGTTTTTATTTCAGGTCGTTGTCTACTTTTTAATACATCTGATACTTACAAATATACATACTGATACTTACACTGATACTTCACCTATACAAAACGACCAATAATTTTCTCAATGACGTTTCGGAGTTTGGGTGTTCTCTATGTATAATATAAAGGTATCTATTTACGAGATAGTATACAAATCTTCTATAGTCAATCTAGCTTTCATAGTACAAGTTGTGCTTAGTTTGAGGCTAGATGACGTTGTGTATCAGGTGTCCAAAAATATTTATTTATTTGTTTTATTTATAACTCTCTAGAACTCTGTGGGTTTAGGCTTTTAGGCATTTATTGACAGCCTGAGTAGGGTTCAATAACTACTATTCTTAAATGGATTGTATGATATTCAAAAACGATTAATTTAACAGTTCTTAAGAATTGTGTATAAATTTAGATCACAAATCAAGGTATTTAGATTGTATTTTTACGAAACAAAATAAGTTATAAATTAAACTAACTATGACTAACTATAAAATCTGGTTATTTAAAAATGGTCATAAAATTAATGAGATATAATAACCATAAAATAACGTTCAATCAATTCATTAATTAGTTGAGGATTATTTGCAACTGTTGCATATGGAATCAAAGTATTTCTTAAATTATCGGTGAAGTTCTAACATTCCGAAATTCAAAAACGACTACTTTTCAAAAGATAATGAACTATATTAATGCACACCATGATATTTCAAAGGAGTAATATGCCTTTTATAATTGAATTTACTAGCAGTAGCTCGTGAAAAAGTACTTCTAACAAAATTAATATTTGATTCAATTTTAAAACAATTCAAGATTTAATCTTAATTGTTCTCTGAAACTTTCATTTTAGGAATATCGCTGAACTTTAATGGAAAGACTAGACGTAATAAATATTTCGAACGATATTTACTAACTATACGAAATAGCTTTAGTTTTGACTCGCAATATTGGCAGTTTAGGTAAGGTTATAAATTTTAATGTATTTTGTTAGCACATAAATTGCACTGGCGACTGGTATCTTGTGCATGCTGAGAAATTATGAAAGAAGCAAGAAATGTTTTGAAACTTAAGAAACAAGTTTTGTTTCATGTAAACGTGTCTAAAGAATACTCAAGCGTTTTATCAAAAAGTTGTTAATATAGAATTTACATAAACGATTCTCGTATCCATAATCTGTCTTTTTTATCATTTTTTTCTCTGAATTGGTGTATTTAAATTATAGTTTTATAGTTTGTAACAAAATAAATTTCTATTTTCCTCCCATTTTGACTCCAAATAAAATTGAGAAAGGGGTAGGAAGACGATGAACAGAATCACTATACATCTGTAAAGAAAAACCTTATTAAAAAGGATTTGTAGCGTACATTGCCAAAAACTTTACGGTTAAACCAAGAGAAGTAGGTATACCTTCCTATTACCTACCTTTGCCTACCTACCTTTTATTCTAAGGAATGCTAATGGGTCTTCTGGAAATGGAAATTCTGTAGAAACATTATTTCTTTTGTCAAGTCAAACCAATAAGGTTCTGGTACCTTTTTTTGTTTTTTTGTTTTTGTTTGGCCCTGCCAAATTGACTCTGCTCTGACTGATAGAAAGCATAAGCAGATTAAGAGAGAAGAGTGGTGGTCACCATACTGCGTACTGCGAATGCAGACATTGCAACAATGCAGCATAGTGACCCACACCATGGTGGGCTAGTGATGCTTTGTCACAGCTCTGTTTTTACTACCCTTTGTTTTTATAACTAACAGAATGTTAGTTAGGGTATAACATAATATTAAATGCAGCATTTATATAGCATTAATTTGTGAACAGTAAAATGAAAATTTGTTCTAGTAATGACATATTATAAAACAATCCAATTATAAACGAAATAGGAATTTAAAATATAAATGGATAACTTTTTATTTGTTTCTGAGATTTTGGTACCTAACAAAATAAAATACTGTTTTATCGTTTTGAAATAACTGTCGGATTGACGTTGAAAAATCGGATTTTAATGTTTGTTTCGGGAGAGCTGCGAGGAAAAGCTGCTAAAAATAACATACATAGTGCTTTCCAGGGCTTTTTGTTTTTCATTTAAACTTGTTTTCAATATTTTGTTAACCTAAATGTAAATATTGTTTTACCCAACTGTGCCAGAAGAGTAGTTTTGTTTTAAAAGTGCGTGCTTATTAATCTTACACGTCTAAGAACAATCTTACAAGACTATAAAAAAATGACAGAAATAGTTATGTCTACTAAAATAGACCAGTAAATATGTTACTTTTTATTATAATATAAAAATAGTTCATCATTAATTAGATTTCTTCCACGCGTTTGACTATTGTATTGAATTTTTTTCACCAGGAAAATCACGTTCGCGATAGGTACCTATTCATAGTATTCATATTTCATTTGTACTTCGTTCGTTTCTAAAAACGGGCTTTATAAGTAAACTAGTTGACCCGGCGAACTTCGTACCGCCATATTTACATATCTGTCTCAGCTTCCCACTCGGACAAAAAAATGGACTTTTACCGTTATTTTTTAATTTTTATTGTACACAAACCTTGTCCTAACAATAACAAACACATAAAAAATAACTATTTCATTAGGTGCAGCCGATCGGAAGTTATGCGACTTAGTTATGGACGATTTATTTTTACATATGATACAAAATAAGTAAAACATAAAAGCTCCGTGATATTATGATAGCTTTGCGAATACGTTAATTCTATCGGTACATATTTTATACCTAAACTAATCCCTACCACATGCGTATTACTATATCTCCTGTACCTACATCATGATTAACTGAAGTGACCCAGGAACATCCTAACTCAACTATTTCGTTTCAAAATGGAATATATTTGACTTAATGTGAAACAGCTAAGGTTCTTTTAACTTTTTTTTTTAAAAGACATCTCGTGCTTTAGGAGTATACATCAACAAACATAAAACGGACACAAAAACACCCAGACTCAGAACAATAATTTGTGAATCCCACAAAGTGTTGTCCTATGTGGGATATGAACCCACAATACTTGGATCGGTAGAAAGCGGAGGGCAACCGTTTAAACCACTGGGCAGTCTAGTTAACTACTTCCGAAATACTAAGGTAAATTTCTTTTTAACTTTGACGAACTGATATTATTTCAAGTATTTATTCAACTGTAAAACACTATAGTTTTTGTCTGAAACAGACGCCTATCAACCACAGTTATCTAATACTTCTTAGAAGTGTCGTGTTTCCAGTTGTAAACAGAGCCATCAAAACTTCTATTTTATAAGTTGGCAAAGCCCAATTAGCGCTGCTGAAGTCTTGCGCCCTTGTCTAAAAAAAAATTCTTATACCGACTATTAATGGAAAAGTTTATTTTTATATTTATTGTATACTTTTCTCAAATTGCTTGAAAAAATGCAGAGCATCCTATCCGCGAAGATAAGTGAATTAAAGAAATAAAAATAAGTTGATTATACATTCGTATGAGCAAAACCGTAGGTTAAGTTTAAAAGTCAATCAAAGTGTCATCAAAAAAAGTGTTTTCTAACAAAACAAGGAGCCCTTTTTTTTTTTTTTTTTTTTTTACGTGTGGAAACCCCCTCGGGCCGTCACCCCGCCGGGGTTTGCGGCGGGGCGGTGTGTCGGAATCGGACCGACTAAAACCACACGGTGTGCCACTCTGCGCCTGAGACGGGAGGGATCCGGGAACTGCTGTTATTAACACATCCGGACCCCTCCCAGCGCTTGCCCGCACTGTAGCGGGCACCGTCAGCTGTAAAACTCTCATTTTAGGCGACGTACGGCACACGCGTAACGTCGCCCCCTCGCGGGTAGCCACTAGAGCGGATGGAGGGGAAAACCCGGTAATGGTGGGGAACCATCCGCGGCCACACTCAGGGCGGCATGAGGCGCTGGTATGCGCGCCTCCGCCGCCCGGTTCGCCGGCGGCGGATCGGGTCCGAATGGAGGTCGTCCTCCCGGGCCTTCTCCGCCGCCTCCTTCTGCGAAATTACGTTTTCGCAGAAGGCTGCGACCGCGGTAAAACTGCTGTCGCTACCGGCCATGGAATTAATGATGGCCGGCAGCGAGAGATCTCCTCCGATGACTGCAGTGAGGGCCCGGCGCTGCGACGCCCAAGCGGGGCAAATCGCCAGCGTATGCTGGGCCGAGTCCTCACTGCAGTCGCAGTGGTGGCAGGCGGGACTCAGTTCCCTCCTGGCGACCGAGTGCAGGTACTTTCCGAAGCATCCGTGCCCGGAAAGAACCTGCGTCAGTCGGAAGGAAAGGGTCCCGTGCTGCCGCCCTGCCCACTCGAGGATGACCGGCTGGAGAGCCTCCACGGCGGCAAAGCCAGCGCGTGGAGTCTCCAGCCGGAACGACCAGCGAGGGATGGAGAGCCCTATTTCAACAATGGATGTTTTTTTTGAGTTGTTTTTGTTGAGATGACGATTACTTCACAGATGATTTCGAGTGGTAGCATCTACTATTAATATAGATATAATATTTAAAAAGGTCATATATGTTAACTGTCGCATTTCTTACTGCTTTCTGTCTTCTATTTCAGGAGATTTACGCTTAATAATAAACAATGTAGCTAATAAAGTACTGTGGTTATAATTGCCACGACCATTCACGCTAATTATAGTAATTTGTCTGTCTTAACATATAGCTGTTGACACATTACAACGCATTTACTTATATGTTGATAAACATAAATTAACAAAAGCTTGATTTAATTACACGTGGTTTTATCTACGCAAGTATTTTAGGGTTGCCCGAATAAATAAATACAATAAATAAATATTTCGGACATCCAATTCGAGTGTCAAGCTAAGCAGAGCTTTTGTTATGGGTACGAGACAAGTGATAAAAATAAATAATATAATAAACACATATATACAATTTTTGTGAATACGTACATCTATACAAATAAATAAAATTGGAGTGTCTGTTTGTAATATTAAAATAACTGCTTTTTAATAAATGCATATGTATGTATACACGGTACATATAGCAAAAATGTAGTTAAATAATTTTTTGTCTGTCTGTCTGTCTGTCTGTCGGTCTGTCTGTCTGTCTGTCTGTCTGTCTGTCTGTTTGTTCCGGCTAATCTTTGGAACGGCTGGACGGATTTTGACGGGACTTTCACTGGCAGGTAGCTGATGATCCAGGGAGTAACTTAGGCTACTTTTTTTTAGACTTACTTTGTCGCGCGGCGTTACTCGCGGTACAACAATAACCGCGGGTAACACGGCGGGGTTCAGCTAGTATCTATATAAATAAAAGAAATTGAAGTGTCGTATGTAATATTAAAATAACCGGTTTTTACTAAATGCATATGTATGTATACACGGTACATTTACCAAAATAACATTTTTTACAATTTTTGTCTGTCTGTCGGTCTGTCTGTCGGTCAGTTTGTTACGGCTAATCTCTGGAACGGTTAGACCGATATTGACGGGACTTTCTCTGATAGGTAGTAGATGACATAAGAAGTAACTTAGGCTACTTTTTTTCAGACTAGCTTCCACCGCGGCGTTACCCGCGGTACGACAATAACAGCTTGTTAAACATAAAAAACACCCAAACTCCGAAATAAATATTTGCAGATCACACAAATATTTGATCCGACCTGGGAATCGAACCCAAGTTCTCAGCACAGCAGTCGCATACGCCATCACTGCGCCACTGAGACAGTACATAATTTCAAATTCAACGGGAGTCCTATTTAAGACCAATTTCAAAAAAGTTTTAATAGTTTATCTATGTTTGTATGTTCCAAAGTTGCGTCTTAGCTGCAGAACCGATTTTAACAAATTTGGTGTCAATAGATTGGTAATAACGGCACGGGTGACAGGATGACATCGGCTGCATAAATATCAAATGTTTTACGTGGTCGGGTTATAGATTTTTTAAGTTTTTCTTGTTTATTTTGTGAATTAAACAAGAAAAAGTTAAATTGTGAAATAAACAAGAAAAAATTGGGATAATGAGATTCTCTTTATGTATGGATATGGATGAAAAATTAAGTAATTCAGGATAAAATTTGTTGTTATTGATATTAATCAATAATCCGTATTAACCGACTTCAATGCGCCTACAATTATAACTGGGATTGACTGATAGGACTCGACTCACAAAAGTGTTTATTATAATATCTGTAAGATACATTCTTACTATATTTCATAATAAAATATAAACAACAAATATATTCCTTTCTTTTGACAAGATCATTAAAATTCAATTCAATCTGTTTTGGAGAAAATGATGTAGTTTTCAAGGAAGCTTTTTTTTAACACACCGGGATTAGTATGAATTTGCATTGAAGCAACTAAATTTTATACATTCTTTTGGAGCACAAAATACACCTATAAATTATCAAAAACGACCGAGCGGTCTACGTTATTAAATAATATCCAATAAATCAGGCGAACATTGTTTTAAAGCTCATACTGACAACAGACATAATTTTAAGTTATGATAGTCTCCCTACGTTTTCATTTTATTTATCAATAGTTATAGCAAAATCAGCCAAATCGACTAGAACGTTCTCGAGTTTAAGCGAGACAAACGAACAGCAATCTTTATATATATAATTCTTCTGTGAGTGTGTATGTCACTGAACTACTCTCAAACGACTGGACCGATTTTGATGAAATTTTTTGTGTGTGTTCAAGGGGATCTGGGAATGGTTTACATTCACAATTTTGTCCGCTGGACAATGTTTTTTAATTAATTTTTAATTTATTTGTAGTTATGGCAAAACGACGTTTGCCGGGACAGCTAGTTGATTTATATAAATAATAAGAAGAAGAAGATAATGAGCAAATCATCTTCCTGCGATGTCTAGATATATATTTTATTCATTGGAAGCTATTTTAATATCTGATTTAATTAATAATTTTTTTCTTGATTTGTGCTTGGTGGAACAGGCCTCTTAACCTTCAATACAATTGTTAATTTTTATAATGCCTATTTCCGATTAGACCATTCTTTTGTAATTTTTCATTGAATGTGTTAATATTTAGTAAGATAAAACGAAAAACCGGTAAATAAATATACGGAGTATGGTTTGTTCATTTTCATAGTGCCATTTTGATAATGCCGCCCCGGCGCGTGCGGTTCGTTGTCAAAGGAACGCCGACACAATATCAAACAGCAAGGTGCCTGCTCCGTCCACTAGTAAGTATAGAAGATAGTAATCTTTAAGATATGTAATGCGACGCACGTACCTGTAACATTTGGTGTAAGTGATGCGGTATCCTCGTTTCCTCAATATGCATTTTATTACTATCGTCATAATTCTGGTAAAAATTCAGAATCATCTTCCAGTGGTACTCAAAATCCTCTAGCCTTGTAGCCGGAGGGGCCAGCTGGAATAAAATTCAATAGTTATTAACTTACTCTAGACATAAAAGATAGTATAATAAGTTTTGTATTTCTTACTACGTCCGCCGCAGTTTGCAGTACGTCCGAAAAACGACTCAACATCTTTGCAAGTAAGGGCTTCAAAGACTGTTATACATTACAAATATAATTAAGGCTTAAAAGAAATTAAAAGTAGTATAAATAAAGTAATCAAGCATTTTAAATTAGGTTTGTAAAATTATAATTATCACAACTGCACCAATAAATACAGTAGAATCTGACAATTCTGACATGAAAAATTTTGACCCTACATGATAATACTTTATTTTACTTTGGAAATAAGTACAACTGACTTCGTGAATAATTATGATAAAATTTATATAGCTTACGTCACCCGAGTCCTTATTAAGAGTCTATTGACACCCGATCTATAAAAACCAGTTCAGTACAAATATACATCTATCTATCTATCTATAACAGCCCCTAACATGTTCGTCTTCGAACGTAGGCCTCCTCTTCACTTCTCCACTGGCACCTGTCCTGGGCCACCTGCATCCAATTTATACCAGCTTGTTGCCGGATGTCGTCTGTCCATCTCTTGGGCGGTCTTCCTCGTCCGCGGGTGTTAGCGCGAGGTCTCCACTCTAGTATTTTTCTTGTCCATCTTTTGGGGTCCATCCTGGCGATGTGGCCAGCCCATCTCCACTTACGGGCCTCTATTTCCTGTACCACATCCCTGACTTTTGTTTTTTCCCTAATCCACTCGTTTCTCCTGCGGTCCAATAAAGATATTCCGAGCATAGATCTTTCCATTGCTCGCTGTGCAACAAGGAGTTTTTGAGCAGACTTCTCTGTCAAGGTCGTGGTCTCCATCCCGTACGTGAAGACCGGCAGAACACACTGGTTAAACACCTTGGTCTTGAGGTACTGGGCGATTTTTTTAGACCGCAGGATATAGCTGTTTGCTCCAAAGGATGCCCATGCCTGTGCAATGCGTCTGTCAATTTCCGCCACCTGATTCCCCACCGCAAGTGTGATTTTGTGGCCCAGATAAATGTAGTGGTCAACAAGTTCTACAGGGAATTCGTGATTTTCCGCCTCTTGGATGTTTGTCATGATTTTTGTTTTTGATTCGTTCAGTTTCAATCCTATTTTGGCTGATTCAGTTTGTAGTTCCTTAAGCATAGTGATCATATCTTCCACACTATCGGCAACCAGAGCAATATCATCCGCAAATCGAAGATTGTTTAGCCTTTCGCCGTCAATCAATATCCCTCTGCCAGACCAATCGAGCTCCCTGAAAATATTTTCGAGGGCGGCGTTGAACAGCTTTGGCGAAATCGTAACGCCTTGGCGTATCCCTCGTTCTAGTCTAAAGGTATCTGTCAGCTTATGGAGACTCACTGAAGATGTTCCCGATAGTTGCAGGTGTTTAATAATCTGGATGTACCTCTCGTCCACTCTGTTGGCCACCAAGGCCTTCTCAACCGCCCACGCTTCTACTGAATCAAAGGCTTTTTCGTAGTCTACAAACGCGATCATGATCGGTTTCCGGTACTCGTGACATTTCTCGATGATGGTCTTCAGAGTTTGCAAGTGATCTGACTCGTTCCGTATCCCGAACGGAACCCTGCCTGTTCCCTTGGTTGGTACTCATCCAGTTTCCTATTTATTCTATTTAGGATGACTCTAGTGAACAATTTATAGCAATGCGATAAAAGGCTTATCGGCCGGTAGTTGTCTAATTTCCGTATGTCCCCCTTTTTATGAAGAAGGACAATTACCGCATTGTGCCAGTCATCAGGTGTCCTACCGTTTAATATGCAATCTGTAAACAGTAATGCCAACGCTCTCCAAAGTGCCTCAGATCCAAGCTTCAGCATTTCGGGAATGATATTATCTTGGCCAGGGGATTTTCTGTTTTTGAGTTGACTGAGCGCCAAGCGAATCTCCCCCACAGTAACATCCGGAACTTCCTCCGAACCAACGTTAGCAACAGGTGGCCTATTCCTCTCTCCTTCGGCCTGCGAGTTCACCAATGGCACCTTACTTTTGTAGAGAGATTCAAAGTACCTTCTCGCCACCTCCAACAGCTGTTCTCTGTTGGTTACGACACTGCCTCTATCGTCCATAAGTTGGAAAATCTCCTTTCTGCCGTTAGATAGCTGTGTTTTCAGAACTCGTTTGCTGGTGTTTAGCTCAATTGCTGTAGCGATATTATCATGTTGATATTTCAGCAGATCTTCTTTTATCCTCTGGTGGATCGTATTATGCAGCAGGTGGTAAACTGGAGTATTTGACTTGTTTTCCAACCTTAATTGGTGGCGTTCCTCCATGAGTTCGAGCGTACCTTGCGTTAATTTTTTCGGTTTAAAATCGACATTATGAGGCATTACTGCATTCAGTGCTTCCGTCATCGTGGAAGTCAAGTGCTTATTTAAATCATCAATTGAGAGCTGCTTTAGTTGGTCATAATCCCATAAGTGACCGCCAATGTACTCCTCGTACATGTCGGCATTCACTCTGAGTACATCAGGAATAACATGGCGCGGTATATGTTTCCGAACGAGTTTGCCTCTTTCCGCTCTGGTATTTATGGCGAGGGTTGCACGTACCAAGCGGTGGTCACTACCAGTTGAGAAATTATTAAGTACTGATACATCTTGCACAAAATCCTTACGGTTGCTGATTATGTAGTCGTATTCGCTTTTATGTAAGCCATTTGGATGTCTCCATGTCCACTTTCGTTGAGGCCTTTTGTCAAAAAAGGTGTTCATGATATACATATTGCTTTGCATCACGTAGTTTACCAGTATCTTCCCTCTATCATTTCTAGTGCCAAGGCCAAAATTCCCGATACAACCCTCGACATCCATTTCTTTCCTTCCGACTCTAGCGTTGAAATCTCCCATAACTATTGTATAATGTGATTTACATTTTTGCACAGCGATGGTAACCCCTTCGTATAGGTTCTCAACTTCGTCATCGGGGTGACTTGTTGTGGGAGCATATACTTGTACTATTGCAAGTGTGTATTTGGTGGATAATTTTAACTTCGTATATGCCACTCTATTGAACACACAACCAAATTCCAGTAGATCTTTTATTTCCCTGTTGACTAGAAAACCAATACCTCCTGTTCCCTTGGTTTCTCCCTCTTTGTAGTATAGTATATTACCTGATGGTAGTGTAATAAGTTCTTCGCCCTCTCTTCGGATTTCACAGAGCCCGACAATGTCCCACTTGATGCGTTGCAGCTCTGTTTCAAGTTCCAAGAGCCTATCGTGCGTAGACAGCGTCTGTACATTGTATGTGGCTATATAAAGTTGCTTTCGGCAGTCTGTCAACTCCCAGGGATTCCTTTTCGCACCCCTGCCCCGTGTCGCCTGGACACTGCTCGGGCCAGAGAGTGACGGAGCGCTGGGAACTCGGGGTCGATACGTGTTTTGTGCAGTCATGATTTGTGGAGAGGGGGTTTAGCAATAATCACCACGTCAGCAACGACGGGTTGGTGATCGCAGTACTGCATCCGGTTATGACGGACTCCATCGCCGCACACAGGTATTCATTTCTCCGGTCGTATACCCCCACTGAGGTTCGCCGCGAAGAACGCTGGCAAGCTGCTGCCCTCTGCCAGGGCGATGCACTTATTTATTTAAGTGGCGGTGCAAGCTCGCCATGTCGTAAGGTATTTAAGGGCAATGTGGTATTTCTTGGAGATAACTGTGTCACGAGATATCCCGCCACACCCTGATACCTTACCGCCTCGGTCCGGGACTGCTTATTTGGCAAACCTTATTCGCAGCTGACCTGCATATCTACAGGTCGTTCCACTATCCGCCACCTGTGGACCCGGCAGGTAGCTGAGACTCGCCCCTACACAAATATACATAAACTGCCAAAATTATTACCTTTCCTTTTATATTCGCTGTAGTCGGTTAAAAACGCGTTTGTATATAAGAACATCTAAAAAACAAGGAGTACAATTAAATCAAGAAATCACTGAGAAAGACGTAAGTAACATATATTTTCTATATTCAAAACGCCCAAAATAGGTTTCATTTCCATAATCGTTTTTGTATCGTTCTATACTCATAATAATCTTCCTAGTCTTTATTATTCCCAAGATTTGGGGTCGGCTACTAGTTCAAATTGTTTTACCTGAATATAAGTTTTTACTCCGCAATCCTGAGGGCGAACTGGATTCGATAATTGAACTAGTTGTCAGTATATTTTAGGGCACTGACGTCCCACTAACGATTGCCATAGATGTTCATGACAACCGGGACCAAAGACTTAACGTGCTCTCCTAGACACGGGCGGGAAACACCGCCATCTTCTTTACTCCGAGCTACTATTCAGAATTTCTTAATTTCTTAAGTCCCGGTATCAAATCCTAGACCTTTTGATTTGCAGTCGCTTACGCTATCCAATAGACCAACGAGGCAGTTGTAGCGTTATATTCTAATAAAGATAATTTACAGAGAGATTATTTATTTCTGGTAAAATTAATCAAATTAATTAAATAGTGATGTAGAAGTAAGTATCCACGAATGTTTTAATAACTTCAAGTTGTGAAAATATGAAATCACACACATTTGGATCGATAGATATTAACATTTGATTAACACTTAAAAAGATAAACATAGAGTATTCCATTGCATAATAGTAACCATGAAATGAAGTTATTAAATTCTCATTGTGTATTTTGTATATAAACTCCAGAGATATAACGCTTTTATCAAATAGTTTAGGATTGAATTGATTGATTAAAGACGAATCTTGAGAAGTTCCTATTATGAGTTAGCTCGCTCAATAACAAACTTTAGCATTAGTGAAACTGTTAGTAACTTCAAGTTTTTATATGAGTGGATAGTGGAACGTTTATGGAATTGATGTCATGCTGAGTCATAAAAATACTGCCGTAAATACTAAAATCGTATTGGTACTTCTTTAATTTAACTTCTTCATATCCATGAGCTTCGTAAGCTTGTAGCTTACCTAATAAACTACATATACTAAGGTTAAGATTCGCGTAGAATAAGTAGTTTAGGAGTGAGTTAAAGTCAAAAAAATATTTGAATTAAAAAAATTGTGATCTTTTATTTAGTATAATAATTGAATCGGTTTCGTGTCTTGAAAAATAGTAACGTAGATGTACTAAAGGTGTGTATCTCACTTAGAATTTAAGTTTGATTTTCAAGGAGTTTTCGTTTTTAAGTACTCTAGTGATAAAGAGCGTGCTAACAACCTTGATTCGGAGAACACATAAAGCCGTCTGGGATCTCGGTTGTCATGAACATCTATGGCAATTGATAGTCAGTGCCCTCAAATATACTGACAGCTAGTTCAACTTTCGAATTCAGTTTATCCTCAGGGTTGAGGAAGTCCGATGCCAGTCGCTCCGTGGAAAAACTGATATTCAGGTAAAAGCGGTTGAACTAGTAGCCGAAATAATATAGGCTAGGCAGATGATGAATTCTAGTGATAAGGATAATAAAAAGATTAAAGATATTAGTGAGAAAACTAGAAATGCAAATGCGTTAGTGTATCTTATGTCTTGATTTTAAAGTACCTAAAACTTTAGCTATTCTTATAACGTCATGTCTCTTTATTTAGACTATATATTGTATGTGGACGTGGTAAATTTTAGTATCACATGGTGATACATACATTTTGAAAGTGGCGCAATTATAAAGTGATCATTGAGTCTTTTGCGGTGGCTAAAAACTTCGATGTCCTGACTCAGAGGGTTCACTGTCCCTATTGTTTCAATGGTTTTAAGAATAAGATACAAGAATTATGGCTAACGCCAAGTTGCGTTAAAAAATATAGGAGAGAAATGACTCATGGTAATGAACACAGTTTTATATATACTGAAAGTTTCATTTTATTATTTTGTGTCAATGGAGTGACCTCGACATAAAAACATTTAAGTTTAGTTTGTTTCAGTTTTAGAAAAATATAGTACTTAGGTATCGTGTTTTATGTTATTCTAAAATTTTCCATGAAATAATATACAGATAAGTGCAATTTTAAATAATATTACTAAATTCAGAACAAAAGAGGCCGTCTTGGATTTTATACATGTCCAGAAAACATAAATATTAACTATGTATATGAATTGTCGATTTTGCCACGAATATCTTTACAATTTATAATTATAATCTAACGTATACGTGACATTTTGCTTGTGAGTTTCAATTGTTGTTTTCCTAAGTAAAGAAATACTATTATTAAAAAGACGAAAAAAGAAAATAAAAAAAACACAAGTCAACAATCTGGTCATACAATGACTTACGCGTAGACCTGGACGCAAAATTTAAAATAAGCACACAAGTAAAATTTTAACAAAAATTAAACCGACTCCAAGGTTTGACTCGATTTCTCTTGGATGCCATCATCAGATCTTAGCGTCCTTATCATGGTACCACCGTTGGGATATATCCTTTCCATTAAAAAAGAATCATCGAAATCGGTTCATAATCGACGAAGTTATCCGCGAACAAAGCGTAAACCTACTGATGAATAGGTCCAAAGAAAACTAATTATAAATCATAGTCTAGACTTTGTAAAGTTTAAAATGAGATTTAATTTTCTCTTTGTTTATGTAAAAAGTAATCTAAATAATCATCATCATCGGCCTTTAAGAGTCCATTGCTGGAAAGCCTTTTCTTAGCAAAGATGTACCTGCCTGCTATACTACGATGGGACGACGGATTTGTATACAAATCCTAACCCTATAGGGTTTCTTTCAAGTTATTCTTCTATGCAGAACTGTGGTCTTGCTGAGTTAGATTCCTTAGTCGGTTCTGAAGACAACCACGAGATAAACAAGGATTCATAATCTGCCACCACACTTCTATGCAACAAGCTATTATTCTTTCTAAACGTCGATTTATATATTGTAACTGTTTATATTAAGTTGTACTCATTGTTCTGTATCAAATGATCCTGTTTCTTTGAGAAGAAATAAAAAATATATTATTATTATAGTCATGTCATAATATGTGTACTATATTAAAATTATATAAGTATCTAATATAAAACAACTCTTCTCGTCTAAGAAAAAAAAATAATAATAAGAGAGATACTGCAATCAAGAGAAATAGCTTTGCCCGGAGGGGATGGGAACAACAATTTGTCACTGTTTTGTTACATTGGAGGCGCTATATCTTATTTTTTATATTTCTGAACTTAATGGCCGTTGGAGTCCGTGCTATCATTTATTACAATTTATAAGAGGTCTCTAGGTTTGAAAAAGTTTCTCGTTTATTTTCTTTCATGTTATAATATAATATTTAATTATACTCGTATAACTTAAAGTACTAGCGAACAATTTTTTGGTGTTCGTTATACGTCATATTAGTAAGCGTTAACAAAATAAGTCATCTGAAGCAGCTTTCAAAGGTACTCGACACTAGATTAAGAATTCTGATGTACCTATTTTTAAAACATAAAAAGTTTGGATTTTGTGGAATTATGTTAGCATTACTATGTTTTTTTTCAATTTAGAAGATTAATTCCACTAGTTGTAATATTTGTAAACTCTTATGTAAAAATATTTAAACATGTTTACTAGTAAAACAAACCTATGTAAAGAATTATATGTAACTCATATTTAGGTAAGGCTATGGTAAAATAAATGCAGGGTTGCCCGAAAACCATTTTTTTTTCTAAAATTTGACAGAAGTACGGTTGACATCGCTATTGGTCGGAGTATATATTCCATGTTTAATAACATGATAACTAATTAAATTCAGATTTTCTCAATATCTTAACGACGAAGTGACGAAAGCACCTAAGTACTATTTCTTCCACTAGATGCCTTGATTTTCGTTCTTTAGAGGTGCCACATATATATATTTATAATTCATAAACTAAATGGTCATTATATGTATAGATATCCACATCTACTTTTAGAAATTATATCATATTTAATATTTCATTCATTTTTTTTTTATTAAATTTTATCTTCTAGTTACAGTTTTTTTACTACACGTTGCCTTTTTCACTAAAACATAATTGTTAAAAATATGTATTCAAATTTAAATTACTCTTTTTAATAAGTTAAAGCTGTTTTCCTTAATACTAATTTTGCTTGACGTTTTCACGCAACCCTAGCAGGAACGGATACGATGAAAAATGATGATTTATTATGAACTTGTCGAACGTCCAATGGGCTAATGGTGTTGCCCAAATTATTAATGGCGTTGCACAATACTGTGCGGGGTCATGACTCACTATAACGAGCCACGGTCGTCAATTTCCAAAGGGGGCAATTTAAATAATTGTTAGTTTGACACCGTTTACATGAATTTTACGCCTACAGGCAGTAGTACAGTAGTACAGGCAGTAGCTGTAATATTAGATTAGGCTAGATAGGCAGTAGATTTAACAGTGTTTTAAATGTTTGTATAAGTAGTGTGTCTAAAACTAATTTAACAGATTTACTAGGATGCTTACTGAAAAGTATAATAAGTATAATTAATGTAATATTGAGTGGAAGTCACAGCTTGTAGCAATAATATTTAGTAATTCAGTACAGTACACATTAGAATTTAATAATATACTAAAATAAATATTGAACATAGCCTGACGGCTCAACAAGAATACTATTAATGTAATATACCAAGGCAGAGAGAAGTACCCTAAAATGTTTTTCCTTGTAGCCCGATCAAAATATTTTGCTAGTCGTTTTGTTTTGACGTTCGAGGGTTTTCACTCCTTCAAAACTTGACTTTTAATAAATCTTAGTAAAAACAAGATGTTTAAAAAAACAAAGAATCGTGACTGCGCAGTTTAGTGGTTTAATTAGTTACATCATTAACTAAAAGTTGGTTAAATTTCTTCGTTGTTGTATGTTATTGTCTCACGTTTAGTGACCAGATCATTGTTACGAGATTTATTAGTTTTTTTAGTTTGTTCAGTATTTTATTTATGGCATAATGGCAGTTCTTTAACTATTTGGCTAGTTATTTATTTTCTTTTCAACAACTGGTATTACGTGCTTGAATAATTGTTAAAAGGAATGTGTATGTTAAGGTTAATGCCCTGTTTCGTATGAAGGTTTTAATTGTACAATTAAGGCGTATTTTGGGTTGTAATTATAAAATAATGAAGGTTACATGAGCCTCATTGAGAACTTATGCGGGTGTGTTCAGTAAGTATTTTCGTTTAATGAGTAAAAATTGTACGTTAAGCTTTGTAATTAATACATTTAGAGTCAAATTTTGAACAACATCAAAAGGTAGAAACCAAAATAATATTTAGTAAGCTACATTACATATGTACCTTACTACCTTACGTATCTTTACGTTATATGCATGTAAAGATTACTGAACTGTATGTATATGTATATACACTGACATATTTAGTTAATGAGTGTAGAATGCACTATTTACATAATACAGATTCTTCAAGCAACTAACAAATGTGACTGACAATGAGGTGAAATGACAATAATTACTTGGTCATACATTGTCAGTACTTATACATACATTGAAACAATAATGCACTGAATATAGACAGCATATCTATGAAGTTTACTGATAATGTTTTCTCCAACCTATAGTTATAGCCTATAGGGATTATCAAAGTGACAACTACTACAATTAATTAACTAAGCATCAGCCGTGAAAAAACTCACTACGCCGCCACAGTGAAGGTCATCTTGCTGCATTACCTGCATTTGCAATGAAGATGGTGACCAAAACTCTTGGATTCTACTCATGCTTGCCATCAGAAAAGTTATTTTAGGAGGCCTATATAAACAAAAGACAGCACATAACAGCAGGAGCCCTAAAGAAGATTTCTTTGGTAGTCGTCTATCTTAGCGAATTCACGTAAGAATGGACACATTAATTAAATAGAACAATAATTATTCTCCCTGAAGATAATACATTAATAAACTGTCATTGTCCTTTGTTTACTATGTCTAAGGACGTAAGCTATTTATCAGAAAGTACTAGCACTTTCAATCAGATAAATTAATATTTATGTAAAAATTTATATCAAGCTATCACCGTAGCTTTTTTTGTTGGAATTATATTAATCTTCGCTCTAGTCAGCGTCTTTTAATCTTTCCAGGTCGTAGGTATTCATTCGTTTGGACTGAAATTCCACTGAGTTAAGGAATTTTATTAGATATTATGGATTCATAGTTTAAAGACAAGTCAAGTAAGTTTAAATGATTGTGTCATCGAATGTTTACATTCAGGCATTATATAAAGAGACATGCTTTTGCCCGCGGCTCCAATCGTGTGTATATGATATTGCTGTCATATATTTTAAGTTAATATATATCTTATGACACTCGCTGGTGGATAAATGTAATTTCCAAATCAGTTCAGTAGATTCAGAGATTATTCCGTACAGCCTTACACACTTTACCTCCTTAAAATATTAGTGAAAGAGACGAGTCAAAGTAAAAAGGTTTAAGTGATTTTGAAGAATATATATATAAGAATCAGGAATAGAGATACTACACGGATACACGCAAGGAAAACCATTTTTCGTTTATATTCATATGCATATATGAAAAGTTACCTAAATTCCCAGTACTTAACAAGACGGTGACAAGCCTAATCTCATATTTTATTGGCGTTTTCAACTCGCACAAAGTACCTTAATCCAACTTTATCGCTAGCTACAGTACACACAAACACATATATTAGACCCCATCCATCAAGTGGACAGACTAAAGTCATAAATGCATGAAAAGTAGGCCGTGTGAGGGTGGACTTCAATACCCCTCATTACTGACGACCCGCGCGGCCTTCGCATGAGAGCATTACAGTGGACATTTATGTCATACCGTTCCGGGAACGAGCCGCGAGGGAATTTAAGAAACTTGCCTAGTCAATATTCCCTGTCAATGTTAATATTGGAAATCTGTGAAGACGATTATTAGTTAACAGTGCTTTCAGCGTACTTTTTTCAAGGGTTAATAAATAATTAATTTTAGTTGGTGGTTCCGCAAACAGATAAAGATTAGAATGGTTTAGAAAAGTCGTACCATTTCTATGAAAATACGCATCTACATTTTGAAAAAGAAATTAATAAAATATAAATATGAAGAGTTGAATGGATATCAGGTGTTGAAAAATAGTTTATTTAATCAATTTCGGTAATTTAATTACCAGATAAAATCAATGTCCTTAAAAATATTTTTTTGATTAATACTATATGATACCATTTTATATAATTATAGTTATTTAGTTTCACTACATAATTATAAGTATTAGTAGTTTCTACATTTAAAGTTGAAAAATACTTAACCATGTCGTATCGAACAGTATAAATCACTATTTGCAACTATAGATGACCACTGTGCTTAGCTATCCCTTTTCCCATCACATCTAAGCAAAAGATCCAACGATATAAGAGACGGGTGATCAGCTCTACGAGTAGTACAATAATACGTGCGGCTTACTTGCAGTATAGGAAAATCATTTCTCGGTACAAGAGATATTTACGAAGCATAGAATAAAGGATTTTCATAGATACGTTTTTATTCTATCAGACACAAGATGACAAAATAAAGATCTATTTATAGGATTTCATTTTGTGCTGGATTTGTAAATAAAATTGTAGCTGACACTAAATTGTAGATGTTGACATTTTATCTATTGGATTTTAGATGAGATTAGACATAATGTGAATAAAAAAAAATAAGGTAAACCTATGTCGATTGTTTAAGTTAAAAAATATGCATGTAAATTAGGCAGCCGGTTTTGGTGTGCTGCATTACTCATTCAATTTACTCTAGCTACCTTTCAGGTTATGAGTTTATTTTTATTTGTGTTATTTTTTTTATTGTACACATTAAATATATAAGATACAAGGAAATATCATGTTTTGTACATGCAATATTAATTAAAAGCAGTTTTTTTTCAGTAAATCCAGAGTAATATCCACAGTAATCCAATACAGAATAGTAGAATAACGTATAGGCATCGTCATGCGTACTTGGGAGTCGGTAATTATACGTATGTAATTAAATTTAGATTATGATAGTTTTTTTAAATAGAAGAATTCAGTGGTTTTCTTAGAGGCCGTAGTATTGTATTATATGTGTGTATGTGTGTCAGAGTAGAGCTTACCCACTTATGTATTACAATATAATCATATAAAAGTGTGATTTGGTTGAAAGTTTTACCAGATTAACAAGACGCGACCAGAATCATTCATACACTCTTTCTTAAAAGGCCGGCAACGCACTTGTAACGCTTCTGGTGTTGTGGGTGTCCATGGATGTATCGCCTGATGGTAAGCGGTAATCGCTTACCATCAGGCGATGCGTCTGCTCGTTTGTCACCTATTCAATAAAATAAAAAGAATAAGAATTCATATTCAAAACGTTTCACACATATAAATTGAATAATCAAATTATCTACTTTTTATACTCCAGTGAGCTAATGGATCTTAAAAGCCAATTTAGTGCAAGTCTAGAATAACTTTAAATGGAATGTTCGTGTCGCAGGTAGAGTGTAATATTTTAGTCAACAGTAGTGTTGTGACACACTTCGTTTCCCCTGAGATGCGGAAAATGGGAGAAAATTTGACGGGGAATGGTTTGCTTTTTACCTATTTTTATTTTTTAAAAATTCGTGCTTAAAGCGCAACGTTAAATTTAGAAACGGGGCGCTCTTAGTGTCTTGTGATACGGAAAATAGCGTAATAAGTTTCCGTGGGACACTTTTATTTAAGTGAACACCTTGATTTATGAAGGTTATATATTTTGGATAATTAGATTTAAAACGTTTCTACTACAGTAAATAATTAAAAAAAATATTCAAGGTGAAAAGTAACCTTAAAATAAATTGTTTTACTGAAGTTATTTTTTTGCTCGGTAAAATATTTACAATTTCTTATTGTTTTGTTTATCTGAAACAAAACAATCATTTGGTTTGTAACCAGTTACAAAATATATTCAAAAACACTTTTAAAAGACTATATTTAATTGTTCTCCTAGAAGTTACTGATAGCTTAAATTTTTCATAATCATCCATCCGCCTATTGCAGTCCCTGCTAAACACAGAACTCTCTTATTGCACGCCGCTTTGCTCGATCCTCGGTTTCTTTCACTTTTAATCTTATCTTATCGATAATATTTAGATACATAGTATTAGTACATCACTAGTTCCTAGTTAGTAAACTCACTTGTATACATATTTATATATATTTATTATTATTTATTATACATTTCAATATTATAATAGTGGAATGAATATAAGTGAGTTTAATTCTAGAATGTAGCTTAACAAGTTTCTCCAAGTGCAGTCAATCAGGAGTATAAATTATATGGTAGATAAAGTTTATGAGGTTGGTAAGAAAATCAGTATGTTGCGGAGGGTTTCCTTTCAAATGAAATAATTGCCGCCGTGGGTCACGATGCTGTATTGCTCGCATTCACAGTGAGGATGGTGATAACCACTCATGCTTTCCATCAAGTTGGGAAGAATCATATTGACAGCTAAACTATAGGAAAAAATATTTTCTTTTCTTTTTTATATTTGGCCCTGCCAAAATGACTCTACTCTGCCTACTGCGTCACCATACTGCGAATGCACATAATGCAACAATGCAGCATGGCGACCCACACCATGGCGGGCTAGTGATGCTTCTGCATCATTGGACCTCCGGTCTCGCACTCACCAACGAAACACGACAGCATGATCGTTGTCATTTTACGTTGATTTTCTGTGCGAGAGTAGTATCGCCCCGGTCGAGCCGGCCCGTTCGTGCTGAAATTAGCGTGGCTCTACTACCTGTCAGTAGTAGTTAGTAGTAGTTCTTGAGCTCGTATTTGTTTCTCTTTACTTTCAGCATAGTCAAAAACTTGTAGCACGCACAGGGCTTTAAGAAAAAAATTCTTTTTGCTCGAAATTTGCTCAACTGCGAATCTAGAATTTATTCAGTTTCAAGAACTATCATTACGAAACCAGCAATGTTGTTTTCCAATGAAAATATAAAGTTTTGTAATCAAGCTGTTAGTGAACAAATTCGATGCCGTGATATAAAGAATAGAAGAGCTAGCTATATTGTTATAAAATCTGAAGCTTTTCGTTTGTAAATAGATACAAATTAGTTTCTCGTATTCCTAGTTCAAAGCTGTTTGATATACCTACACAGTACTAGGTAAGTTAAAAACATAGAGCTTTTGGCACACTGCCATGCAATAACGTCTTTAGTCCTCTGGAGTCCAGTTTGCTTTAATATACCTAAGTCTTGGTGCGAAGTTACAAAACAGTTATTTTAGCAGCCATTACCTGAAGATTTGAAGCTACTTGCTTAAACATTCATGCTATCTTTGTGTAGATTCAAAACTACTTGTTTGACTTTCTTATCACTGTTAACACTTCAAAATTGTAAGATATTTGAACGTAGATACAGTTTTATTCTGCAAAATTAAAATATAAATAAATATTTCGGACATCTTACCATCTTACACAACGCCATCTAGTCCCAAGCTAAGTACAACTTGTGTTATGGGTACTAAACAACTGATATAAATATATACATACTTTTTTTTAAATACATCCATATTATACATAGGAAACACTCCAACTTCGAAACAAATATTTGCAGATCATACAAACATTTGGTCCGACCCGGGAGTCGAACCCGAGACCTCAAGCACAGTAGTCGTATACGCTACCCCTGCGCTACAGAGGCAGTCAAAAAAATATAAATTCAACATTAGATTATGACATACGGCTGCATAAATTAGTACTTTAATACCTTGCTATTAAACTATTTAATTATAAATAGCTAAAGACAAATGTGATTGCGAGTAAATCAAATGTAAATTTATGAAAGTATCAGCAAGTAGGTCTGTCTAAGGACAAATTTAGTAACTTAGGATAAAGCAACAACTCACTACTTGAATTATAAAACTTAGGTACATCACTACTATATATCTACATTAAGTGCTATCTAATTTAATTCCATGAACAATCTATCTATTCTAGTAGTTCGCCAACTCGAGTTTAACGTTAGTCTTAGTACACATTAAGGATTTATAGTATAGTATCTTCGTATCGGTATCCTAAAACTAAAGTTCCATGACTTGTATTGTGGACCTTGGCGTATATGTAAGTCTATTCTGAGCTATGTGTTGAGCACTATGAGCTGTGATATCGAAACTCCAACAATACAAAGAGCTTCGAGTGTCAGGTCGTTTTCTTTCGACTTTTCAGCTAAATTATCTGATCATCGATCTTTCGTATTTTCTTCCAGCACTATTTCTAAAAGCATCACTGTCCTTATCACTACTGCGTATAGAAAAATGTTTTCAAGAAAAAAATTGTTACTACAAGTTTTCACTACGAAAATATATAAACAAATCACAGAAATGTCAAAAATTGTTTTCGAAAAGCATTCTAAAATACCATGACATCGTTATCCACTTATACTCTGTAATTCTTTTAACATGAAATGCAATATAATCCGACTTCGAATAAAAAAAAAATTAATTCACACAGAATTTCGTCAAAACAGATTAAATAACTGTTTCGTGTTAAAATGTTTCATAATGTCAGATCTCAGTGACTTAATAAAGATAAAAATAAAAAGAAGGAAAGAGATATAAAAAGGAAGAGAAACCAATCATAATTGAGAAGTTTAAGGCCAACCATTTGTAGAAAATAAGGTGAAACTGAAAATAATGGCAAAGTATTATTTATTTTTATTATAATCTCAAATTCGATATTGAATTTCTTTGATTTACAGCGTCAATAAATTTAATGATATAATATATTTGCCTATTAAGTGTTCTATTATCTGTAGATATTCGTTTTAAATTCAAGTCACGGTAATCTAAAATATCCACAAGAGCTATAATAAAATTCCGTTAGTCACTAAAATTTTAATATAGTCATGTTCCGCATTTGAAGTCTGCGCACGTGTGAGGACCTTGATAATAGCGTCTTTTGTGGTGTTGAGTGCTAAATCAAAGTGGACCGCATAAGGTGCCGTACCGGTACCGAACCTAAGATCGTTAGTCTGTTGATCATAATTTTATAAATTTGATACATTTATACTATTAATGTAAAGGTAAGGAAAAGGTGTTAAAACAAATAAAGGTCTATAAGTATGAACTGCTTTAAGTATGAATACATGAAAGGAATTTTTTACGCTTTCGGGTCGCCACTATACTGATAAAGTTAACAAGCAGTCCTCAATGTGAGGCGAGCGGTTTCACAAGTGGCGACACTCTTGCCTGCAACACAATTTTGTTACAAACACGAGAGGATCTTGAAATAACTTTGAATTTATTTCAGAGCAGAGACTTGTGAATATACGACTTACAAAACCTATATTAAAAAGAACCCTCTTGAATTCAAAGGACAAGATTAAGTCGTCAAATACTACGATCTCTTTTTAGATACGAGTATCTTTTTAAAGTTTTTCTTTGTACTTTTTTTACTCGTAAGAGTTTTATTGAACTATGTTTTTTAGTTTAAAGCGGAAAAAGCTGAAGAGTTTGTTTGTTTGAATGCGCTTACCTCAAGAACCGAGGGTCCTATTTGAACGTTTTTTCAGTCTTGGATAGCACCTTTATCGAGGTAGGCTATATGGTATATATAATCACGCTAAGACCAATATGAGCGGAGCACCAATGAAGAATGATTAAAAACAGAGGAGAATTATCACGCTATGGGCCACAAGAGACGCAAATTAGGTTTCGTGGGTCAGCTAGTATTACATAAAAGTATCAGAATAATAGATAATCTAATATATAAAATTCTCATGTCACAGTTTTCGTTGCCATACTCCTCCGAAACGGCTTGACCGATTCTCATGAAATTTTGTGAGCATATTGAGTAGGTCTGAGAATCGGCCAACATCTATTTTTCATCCCCCTGAATGGTAAGGGTGACCCATCCTTAAAAAAAAATTATGGCAAAACGACATTTGCCGGGGTCAGCTAGTGATTTTATATGATACTGACAGAAGTATAAAAAATTGAGTGAAATCAAGTATTGTCGTAAATAGCACTGAAGTACTTTTATTCAGCAGATAAAGATCTTGTTGTTGTTGTCGACTTAAATAAGTCTAGTTAAAAAGGCTTTTAAACAAAATTCAAAAAAACCTTTCCAAACTGCAAATGATCCACCACTATATCATTTCACAATCTTCGACTTGTTCTATTATAACAAACATAATTTAATTTACATTTTTATGTGTAACATTTTGTCTCAGCACGATCCTGCAGTAAGATATGTCATCAAAATTTAAACATAGAACTTTGCTTAGACGGTCAATATTTATACAAAATATTTTAAAGTCTAGTATTTTACGAATATACTTTAGCATATAAACACAAGTATACGGTATCATATTTTAAACCCAACAAAATAACGCTGTAAAAACTGCACAGCACTTCTGACTTCGTTTTTATTTACGTAGAGTTCTTGAACAAATCTGCTTCTCCTTCCATTTGCTGGGTTTCTTTTGCATTTCATATGCAAAAGAAATCCTAGATGGAACTGTAATTAAGTAGGTAACATTTTTTTTACAGCTGAGACCATTTTATAGCAAATTATAAAGATGAGTTATTGACTGTGGCAGTAGGAATTCATTTTACATTCATCTATAATGCAATATAATGATTCTTTGTATTTTAGGTTATTGATGATGTTACCGCCGTTTCGGCCACGGTGGCCAGTCTCAAAAAAACCAGGTGTAGAAAATATTAAGTACACAAGTATATGCGCAAAACCGATGAGACGGCTATTGAATCAAAGGGAGTGTTCTTCGAGGCATAAGGTTAGGACCAACCTTTGCACCCGGGGTTGGTATTAAGAATTTCTATAACCAGAAAAACAAAACAACACTTTTTGGCCCGAGCGTGAAACAAACAGATACAGAGTTGTCATTATGACGCATTTGAATAATTGCAAACAACATTCTTCAATTGCTCCAATAATAACCCATCTTTAGACCTTTACTCTTACTTACCAAAATTGAATATTCCCATCCCTATAAACTTTCCATCCCTGTTTACCTTTGCATCCCCTAAACTCCTTCAAGCTCTAATGATTTTCATTAGATGTAATAACATTGAACTTTGACCTACGCTCCTATGAATGTTTACTAACCACAAAATAAAGCCACACAGTCAGACCACTGCTAATTCTGGAAGAATTTTGGATGGCTGCAAAATTCAAAATTATTTTATTTTCACACACATAACCCACGTATTTCCATCCCACTTGACATTGGCAGAATTGTCGACAACGGCACAGTTTGCCATTCCCAAGAAAAAGAAAGAATTGCAAACAACATTTTTTATCAGTAAATATAATTAAATGATACAATTGATATTTTTCTACATTTATTGGATTATTGTTTGTGAAAAGAAGGTGTAACTTACAAAGTAGTTTAAAGCTCTAAAATACTTCAAAGAATAAGTAAGTTTTGGCAGAAACCTAATATAGGCCATTTCTGATAACAATTACCACAAAACGGATGATTTAATATTACTAAAGGTACTTTCATTTTCATCGATTTTGATGAATATAATACATAATAAGTGTCTCAGAAAAAAACATGGTTAAGCTATAAATAATATAATCTTTACACCTATATTCTACAGCGTCTTTTGCATTTAATTTCTACACACGTTCATGTACAACCATAATATCATGTATGGTGGCATAATAATAGGATATATCACGAACAGGAAGCTGACCACGGGCCAGGGGACATACTTGATTTAATATAGACATTATGTCTGATATAACACGCTCGTGTGGGATTGGGAAGTTATTATCGGGTTTAATGAGGTTCTTAAGTCGTTATTATCAAAATCTTAATCATATGTGTCGCATAATGTTCCTCGCTGATCCCCTTAATGGCTTCTAACAGCTAACGTCCTGTTACACTATTGCATTGTTTCTTTAACTAAAGCCCAATATTTATCTTTTTATGCTTTGAACATTAGGATACCGGCGACGATACCAATTCGTGTCGAGACAAGACTCGAGTCTAGTCACTTTTCTGATTTTAAAACGCACAAAACGTGATAGGCATTTGTTTGAATAAAATTGTATTACTTTTTATATTTTTATACAGATGTATCATAATGTGTATAAACAGTTTCTGATAAAGGACAGCCAATAAGGTTACACATTCGCGATAAAATCTCCCCTCCGTCGAGTTTTACTGAGTATATACAATTTTATGGCATTCTTGACTAGTTAGCTGTAAACAAAAGCACACTTCCTAAGATGATTAAACTATCTACCGAAATCTATTATCAAATTAGGCTCAGATCTAGGTCCACAGTAGGGCCTGGAGTGAGTTTATTGCAGAGTAGGTTAACCCTTCACATGGCTAGTCGAAGCCACGCGTCAAATTACTATGGTAATAAGTTTTAACAAAGCAGTTTGAGTTCAGTGTCATTTGAAAATTGATTTCAATTTCTCTCTCACAATTTTTATTTGTGTTAAAGAATTTTATTTCTCATAAGAACATAGTTAGTTCACTTATAATGAGATACATAGTAATAACAACTTATGACTAATATAATTTCACCTTTCAGCGTATTGGAAGCTACGATCACAATGTACACACCATATCTTTTTAGCCCGCTTTTAAATACATTTAAACTGTCACATTCCTTTAATTCATTCGGCAGTCTGTTATACAGCTGTGCTCCCTCATATAATATTGTTTCTTTTCCGTAGTTAGTTCTTACTTTCGTTAGTTGTATTTTATTTGTATTTCTTAAATTATGTGTAATTGGTTTCTTGTGTAAGTGTATGTCAGTTTGGATGGAATGGTTTGTGATCTTTTTAACTAGAATGCATGTTTTATAGGTGTATAGTTGTTTGAGGTTCAGTAACTTGGTTTTTTCATATAGTACTTTTGTAGGAGTTAGGTAATGGTAGTTAAATAGTACTTTAATTATTTGGTTTTGTATTCTTTGCAGTTTATTCAAATTAGATACAGCTGCTGATCCCCATACCTTAATTAAATATTCAAGGTGCGATTTCACCAAAGAATTATAAATAATAGTACGGGTTTTGTTAGGAATGCACTTTGATGCTTTACGCAATGCCGCTAGTGTTGAAATTAACTTTGTTCTAACGTGATCTATGTGTAACTTCCAGGTAAGTTTGTCATCTACCCACAATCCAAGATATTTTTCCTGATGAGATCGTTTAATTACGTCGTTATTTATTGTAAGTGGTATAAAGTCGGGTATATGCTTATTTTTTGTCGCGAATAGCACAAATGATGTTTTTGATGTGTTTATCGTAAGTAAATTATATTTTAACCATTCGTTGAGAATATTGAGGTCGTTTTGGGCGTTTGTTATAATATCGTGGATTGATGCACCAAAATAAAATAGACATGTGTCGTCCGCGTATAATGTTAGGTGTCCTGTTAGACCTATGTTATTAATATTGTTTATATAGATTAAAAACAGTAGTGGACTAATAATTGAGCCTCGAGGACAACCATATGTCACACTCCGATATGAACTAGTGAAATTATCTAGTTTAACAACTTGTGTCCTATTTTCTAAGTATGATTTAAACATATTAAGGGCAGTGCCTGTGATGCCTATGTTGTCCAATTTCTGTAAAAGCTTTTGATGACTTACTGTGTCGAATGCTTTTTTTAAGTCAATAAAAATACCCAAAAACTAAACTCCTTTGATCGATATGTGTTTTAATTTTTGTAATCAAATCTACTGTGGCAGTCAGAGTACTGGATTTAGAACGAAAGCAGTACTGTTGGTCTATTAAAAACTTTTTTTGAGTTAAATACTTATTGAAGCGTGTATATAAAACCCGTTCATAATATATTTCGCACCTTAAAATTTTCTTATTTTACAAAAAAAAATGACGATTGTTTGATTAGTAATGGTGAAAACTTAGTTAGTTTCTTACTTATTCACTTTTCATCGTTTGACTCGTCTGTTTATTTTCTTCGTATGCATATAAAAATGATAAATTTAAAATGAAAGTAACTATTCGTTACCAAAATAAATCAAAATAATTTTGTTCAAATGAACAAAACCACATATGTTTAATTTATCATTATTTTACACAGTTAAATGCTTTACTGTTGTTAAGTACTTTACTTAAATAAATAATGAATGGTAGTACCATTCATTATTTATTCAAGTATAGTACTAGGTAATTCTCGTGTAAATTACAATGTAATGCATTATCATTATATACACAGATCATGTCATTTTACGACCTTATCATTTTTACATAAAATTGAAACATGTAAGTTTTGTGTTGTTCACTTATATAATACTTTCAAACGCAAGTACGTTAAATGTAACATTAGTTACTATACATAAATTGTAAATATGTGCCAAAACTACACATTACTATAAACTATAGTTTATATAGTATAGTTGCAGACTGCTATAAAGCTGATGACTTGGTATTAAATAAAATAAATAAATATTTCGAACATCTATCACATAATGCCATCTAGACAACTAATAGATATATATATATCATCATTATACATAGAAAACACCCAAACTCCGAAACAAATATTTGCAGATCATACAAACATTTGGTCCGACCCGGGAATCGAACCCGAGGCAGTTATTGAACTTATAATTTTTAATAAATTATTATTATTCGGCGCTGTTTAATTCAAAATTAAACGTAAACATAGCGTTAGTAACCATCCTTCCGATAATAATCGATTTGCAATTAGTGAAGTTTTTTGAGGTATTTCCTGAAAACCACATCATTCGAAATCGATTTTGTTTAGAAAAGCAATTAAAACAATGTTGTGGAATTTGAATTAAAGTTAATATTTTGATTATTAAGTCTTTGTAGAACTTTCTACTTGCAATAAAAACTCGAAATGAGTTTCCAATCTAGAAATTTTCTTTCTTTTTCCTTAAGATAATGTCAACTGCAAAAATAATGAACGTGCGGAACTTGTATTTCTGTCTCCGCCTTCGTCAGTTCGTCTTCATCTAGCTGAAGCAACACGTGAAACGTGTTTGTAAAATTTGAATTAAGTCTACACAAACATAATTAATTAGTTTATTCCTGCTGTATGGACCTAAATAGTAGTATTTGCAGTGTCAACCACTCACGCGCGCGCTACGGGCACTCGATCAGATGGCGGACAGAATTGACTTGATCTCATGCTCACTGAATGAATTCACTCGGTCGCTTATTGTGTTATGTCCAGATATTATTCGTGTTTACTACACTATTGCATTTGGTTAACGGCCCGTAATAATAGTTGTGTTTGTGTCAATGTTAAAAATATAATGATAACTAAATGTTTATCCATTTATGTAATATTGAAAATTCAAAAGAACCTTTGTCTGTCTGTCACACTTTTACGGCTAAATTGATTTACCGATATCAGTGAAATTTGAAATGGAAATAATTTGATTTATGAGGAAGAACATAGGCTACTTTTCACCGCGATAACAAACATGCCTTAAGATATGATCTAGCATTAAACTGGTTAAATAAATTATTAACCCATTACACGGCGCGGCGTAAATAATACAGAATTTTGTTATATACTTTTTACTGTGTGATGAATGTTGCTTCATCCCAACAGCGATTGAAAAGGGCCAGGGAGAAGATTAGAAAATTATTGGAAGAATCTTATCCTAAGATGAGATCGGTAATCATATGAGTTGCACATTTCTTACGAATCATCGATTATTATAAAGTTAATTATAAAATGATAAATATTTGACATTTAGGAATGTATATAAAATTTTAATTCATTTGAATATTATACTGTCTGTACGGTGACGTACTAAGAATATGACCCGACCCAATTTGTCTCATATGTGTCGCAAAGTTCCTTTGCCAGTTTTAAACCGACTTCAAAAAAAGGAGGAGGTTCTCAATTCCACCGTATAAATGTATTTATATATTTTTTATATGTGTTCGCGGATAACTTCGTCATTTATGAACCGATTTTGATGATTTTTTTTTATTGGAAAGTAGATATCCCAACGGTGGTACCATGATAAGGACACTAAAATCTGATGATAGCATCCAAGAGAAATCAAGTCGAACCTTGAAGTCGGTTTTATTTTTGTTATAATTTTACTTGTGTAGTCATCCGTCAGGGTCATAGTCCAGTTTACACCGTTTTAATAGCTACTACAATACTTTATTGGTAATCATTTTTAACCGCAGTTGCCATCAATCAGGAACCAATTTCCTTTTAGAAATATTTGTATTGTACGTGCTTCTATCTTTATCTAGTTAAATATAATATAGTACTACATCCATTATGGTAATCGGTCACGTACTTGAGTCCTTTGTCATGGTCGCTGAACATTTCTCGGTCCGGCTTTTGTCCGAATTGATATGAAGGTCTTTGTAATTTGAATAAAACTATTGAATTTATGAATACAAAGAAATTGGTTGTCACGAACGCCTGAAGGTTTTGTTTGAAATTTTAGTTATGTTTTTATGTATGGCTCTGTCAAAATGACTCTACTCTGTCTGATGGAAAGCATAAGCAGAATCTAAGAGTTTTGGTCACCATACTATTTGCAAATGCACACAATACAATAATACAGCATGGTGACCCACACCATGGCAGCCTAGTGATGCTTATGCATCACTAGCCGACCCACGCAACCTCGTTTGCGTCTTCTATTGCCCGTAGCGTGAAAATTTTCCCCCGTTTTCGAAACATTTTTCATTGGTGCTCCGCTCCTATTGGTCCTAGCGTGATAATATATAACCTTCCTCGATAAATGGGCTATCTAACACTGAAAGATTTTTTCAAATCGGACCAGTAGTTCCTGAGATTAGCGTGTTCAAACAAACAAACAAACTTTTCAGCTTTATATATTAGTATAGATTGGGCCTCCATGTTATGAACGTTTTCATTTTACGTTGATTTTCTGTGCAAGGATTGTCGGCGGATAGGCTGGCCCGTTCTGGCTGTAATCAGCGTGGCTTTACTACCTTTGAAGATGTATTGTTAACACCAATAATAATTTATCTTTAACTTCAAAAAAGGAAGAGGTTATCAATTCGACTGTATTTTTTTTATTTATTTTTATAAGGTAATAAGTTTTGGAGGTCTGGATTCTTAGAACTGAAACTTAAAAATTTCATTACGTAAGGTATACTAGACTACAAAAAGATAGATATTACTAACAAGTCTATAATTTTATATATACTAATAGAATATCCAATTATAAACACCTCGAGCCCCAGGTTTCACAAGGGGCTACCTTTTATGTGTAAAATCAAATTTATGTAGAACGGGACGACCCGCGGGGTATCACTAAAACGGAAATTAAATTGTCTACCGTAAAAGTGGAAATAACATTTTTGATGCGACAGGAGATACGTTCACATTGAAGTAATTTCTTTTTGTTTGTGTGTCGGGGGATTACCGTTTTTACGACGACATTTTATGTTAGATACTAATATGGATTATTATTATTAATGGGTTATTTTAGAACCGTTTATAAAATAACATATCTGTAATTGGTCATGTCATTTATTAAATTTATATTAATACTAGCTGAACCCCGCGGTGTCACCCGCGGTTATTGTTGTACCGCGGGACAAGGCTAGTCTAAAAAAAAGTAGCCTTAGTTATGCCAGTGAAAGTCCCGTCAAAATTTGTCCAGCCGTTCCAGAGATTACCCGGAACAAAGAGACAGACAGACAAAAATAAAAAAAAATGTTATTTTGGTATATGTATCGTGTATACATACATAGGCATTTATTTAAAAGCGGTTATTTTATACTATTTTTAATTTATTTTATTACAAACAAACACTACAATTTTATTTATTTGTATAGATTAATCGGCGGGTCGTAAAACGAAATCATTTAGTATTTAGGGACATTTATAATAATACATAATTAAGGGGTTAAAGTTAATGCCGATTTATTATTGACATTGATACTGTATCGAAAAGTTAGAATATGGCTACTAGTGAGCTGAAGATGAGCTGATAGTTGATTATCCATGTGGTGACATTAAGAACAGAGTGTGTTACCGTTCCTATTGTTATATGATCCATTGTAATTGGTGTTTTAAGATGCGACTAAGGGATAAAAAAACTACTCAGTACTACCTCAATGACGAACAAAAGAAGGAAAACTATAAATAAACCCTTTTTTTCACAGATTGACAAAAGAACCAAAGTCTAAGCTAGAATTTGAACTTAAATAAGTTCGGAAATAGGTTTACAGATTTGCTAATATGCGTTTTAACGCTATGAAAGACACTTTCAAATTCAAATTCAAAATCATTTATTCAATTAAGACACTAAGTGACATTTATGAACGTTAAATTGAAGCTGTAGTTAAGAATCATAGATCGACACAAACGGACGCCACAGCATGTGCTGTATTGTCGAGGTAAATTAGGCGAAAACACCAAAATCTACTGCCTGCCTGTGTCGATCCATAACTTCCAGTTTCCAAAATGCGTAGAGCCTCATGAGAAGAATACTGGCAAAGAAACTCATGGCCACTCTTTTCAAAGTCAGATTTTCAGGTACAATAGTGTTAGTATTACATGTAAGGTAAACAGTATGCAAGCTGTTGTCACCTGTTGTCACTATTTCTCTTTAGCAATAATTACGGCCGTATGAAAAACATTTGTACAATAAAACGTTTTAATATAAATCTGGCAAATATTTGGCGTTAATATAAATATAAATAAATATTTCGGACACTTAACACACAACGTCATCTAGTCCCTAACTAAGCAGAGCTTGTATTATGGGTACTAGACAAATGATATAAATACTTATATACTTTTTTTTTGTAAATACATACATATTGTACATAGAAAACACCCAAACTCCGAAACAAATATTTGCAGATCATACAAACATTTGGTCCGACCCGGGAATCAAACCCGAGACCTCAAGAACAGCAGTCGCGTACGCTACCACTGCGCCACCGAGGCAGTTAGATATATATATAGAATATATAGAATTCATATGCAACCCGACGTTATATATAATTACTTTCACGAATGAACTACATGAGTGTAAAATTAAATATGTATAAAATTAAGTGGAAAATTTTTAGATGCAATTCTTTCTTTTTGTTCCCGCTCAAATTCAATTTTATTCGTTTCTGTCTATGAAACCTTGTTTTAGTATTGTTTGTATAGACATAATGTGACAAAAGTAAAACTACAAAAAATGGTTAAAATTAAAAATCTATTCACAGTTCAATGTTCTCGCTAAGATCTGAAATCAGGTCAGTGCTGCACTTAATAGTTCAAAGGGCAGGAGATAAAAAAAAAAAAAAAAAAAAAAAAAAAGATGAAACTTACGATCGTTCTGCTTACAGATATTCCGTACTGACGTATTAGGTAAGAATAGGATCAAGGGGCTTGAGTCTGTGTATTTTTAAGAACTTAATACCAGACGTGACGAGCTAAAAGCCCGACCAACTGTGGCATTAAACTATAACCGAATTAACGATGTGCTCACATATCGACAAAACGATCAAATCTCTGGCTATAAGCTTGGTTGAATAAAACACATGCGAGTAGATTAATAAATATCACTTGGATAATTGGCAATCCGCCACTGTGAGGTTCTAAAGAAATAGTTTGACTCGCACAACAGTCTTCGGAAAAAAATTCACCTGATGTAGGTATTTCCCAAACGACAAGACGTATACAAAAGAGCGTTAAATATAGACCTTATAGGCTGGCAACCCTGGCTTGAGTTTCAGTTATTTAGGAGCGCTGATATTTTCTTCATACTAGGTGACCGGTTTGCTATTTTTTCCCTACATTCTAATAAAAATGAACGCCATTCTATATAAACTACGCATAGTTAAAGCATTCGTCGTAGTGAAAACAAGGTCAAGGATTATCATATCACACTGAACATGTTTTGTAATTGTCCGTGTAATGACGAATAAAGAAAACGTAGTGTCCCCACCCCTATTCATGTCATGGGTGTAGTGAAAGTATACTAAGAGAACGAACAAAGCAGAATAATATCATTGCAAAGATAATGAAAGCTTGAAATCTGTACTTACTAATAGATAGCCGAAGAGTTTGTTTGTTTGTTTAAACGCGCTAATCTCAGGAACCGCTGGTCCGATTTGAAAAATTCTTTCAGTGTTGGATAGTACATTCATCGAGAAAGGCTATAAACTATATATCATCACGCTAAGAGCAATAGTAGTGGAGCACCAATGGAGAATGGTTCAAAAACGGGGTAAAATTATCACGCTACGTGTAATAGGAGACGCAAACGAGGTTGCATGGGTCAGCTAGTAAATTATATCATAGCCCATCCTGCCAGCGTAGTAGGCAAAAATCTCATTTCTAAGCTGAGAGCTATACCCAGCAGTGGACTGTCAAAGGCTGTTAATGATGTAATGATGATTAGTAATAGAAACATAACTCACAATGAGAAAGTTGCTAAACTAAACAATAATTACAGTGACTACGGTCACACAAAAGACCGCATGTATTATCATGCTCAAAGAGTATAACAACACAGTAAGGTTTTAATAGATTTATTCATACTGTTATTACGATACAAAATGCTTATGTAAAGTGTTGGAAAAGATTAAGCGAATGCCCTATAAATCTCCTAATAGGGTAGAATCACGGCACAATAGTGAAATGGAAGTCATTTGTAAGGCAAATGTTACAAAGTGTGTTATAGATATAACCCGCGGGTGTGTTCTAAGCTTAAAAGGGTCACTTTTGTCTCGCGTACTATTTTATGTTTTTGTCACAAAAGCGTTGCGGTTGAAAAGCTGTTGCGTCACTCCATTAAGTGCTCGTGTTTTGTAAAGAATCGCTGGAATATATTTATACGTTTTGTTTTCACCTTTCATGACAATTAGGTTAACATTTCTAGTTTCTATTAAAATAAGTAGAGCTAGAACTCGGAAACTGCAGACATTGTGTCTCTTTAAAAAATTAGAATGTCTTAACTTGCTAGTAGATGTATAAATAAATATAACAATTTAATAATCATATGAATCTAGGCCTTGTATCTTGAAGTAGTAGGGTAGTACTAGTAGTAGTTTGTAGGGTTTTATTAGTTAAATTTAGAAACAAACTCGCTATACTGTTAAATTTTACAGTTATATAACTAATATCTTTAAACGAGCAATTCTTGTACATAATCTGAATCTCGAAAATGGCTCCAACGATTTACAGGAAATTTAGCATGCGGAGGGTTTCGAGGACGATAAATCGAACATTCATTTTGGAAAATGTAACAAAGAAATACCGAGCAAAACTACCGAGTTTTGCTCGGTATTTCTTTGTTGGATCTTTGTTGGATGACCGCATCCAGGTACTTCTAAAATAGTTTATAAACTTGTAGCTCGTAAAAGTTATTTTTAAGTAAAAAATGGTATCGATTGCACCAAAAGCCCGGAAAAAGTCTAGTGGCGCACATACTGCAATGAAGTTGTAAATACTTAATGTACCAGAACATACTGTATATAGCTCAAAAAATATCTTTATTACATGTCATTAAACTCTAAACTTTGCACATAAAAAACCTCTATGCTATGCTATTGCAATATTCTCAAACTTAAAGTGATGTGCTACTAATGTAAAATAAAAGCAAATGTTTCAAAACATTTAAAAATGTTTATCATTGGTATTTTTATAGAAGTTAAACTTTCTATTTACATAATGCTATGTGAACTAAACTTTAGAAGCTTAGGGTCTCTCGTTAAAAATGTTGTGATTAAATCTCGGCTAAATTTTTCCACTAGTCTCTTCTCTGAATTTGGCTTGAAATAGTTAGCGCTATTGTAAGACTTCCTATTATGTCTCTGCCTGAATCAATGACGTTGGACTAATTGTGTTGCACAACTTAGAGTACTTCGTCATTTTAAACGCTATGTTGAAATTAAGTGGCAGGCTTTGTTCACTGAATATAATTAAGAATGATTGATCTCGTGATTAGATTTTGTTTGATGATTATTCATAACTAGCTGAACCCCGCGGTGTTACCCGCGGCTATTGTTGTACCGCGAGTAACGCCGCGGGATAAAGTTAGTCTAAAAAAAGAAGCCTAAGTTACTCCCCGGATCATCAGCTACCTGCCAGTGAAAGTCCCGTCAAAATCCGTCCAGCCGTTCCAGAGATTACCCGGAACAAACAGACAGACAGACGGACAGACAGACAGACAGACAGACAAAAAATTTTTTTACTTCATTTTTGTTTTATGTATCGTGTATACATACATATGCATTGATTAAAAAGCTGTTATTTTAATTTTACAAACAGACACTCCAATTTTATTTATTTGTATAGATTAAAAACTTTTTTTTGGTGAATCGAACAAGCTTTCTAGGACATATAAATGTATTCAAATGCTTCTGTTATGTGAATCTGACCTTTGCATACTTCGTCCTTTCATCAAGTACTTGAAATTTTAATTCCTTTATCATATGCTTTTGTTAAGAAGAAAAAAATTGCGATAACTTGAAAAGCGCCACAGGCTATCATACAAAAACTGAAAATTAATCACTGTTAGTTCTCTGTACCCGCAGGTTGCCGACATGAAATTTGCGTCCAATTAATCATACCGTTACGTACACAGTTTGGTTTAATCCGTACCCGGTGTAAAGTTGAGCAATTACTCAAGTGAACTGGATAACAGAACCCTATACAACTTTGAGGCCATGCGTTTGAATATGTTTTGTCACGCCTTAGGGGCGTAAACACCGCTATTAGAACGGCTAAATAAAACTTGTTATTTCGATATGAATAAAGAGTCAGCCTATTTATGTATAGTGTCATGAAATCAATTTTGACAGTTTATCGTGTGTTTCCCTTCGTATAAAGCTTAGGAACCTCTAAATCTATGATAATAAATATGGCGATTTGTTGACAAAAGACTTATTTGGTTGTTTGTCTAACCCAACCCTTATTTATGAGCTGATTTCAATCTTTATGGGTACTTCGTATGTTAGTCTTTGCAACCATGTGGCCCAACATGACTTATCTGGTATGGCAATGGTAAATTCTAATATTGATTTTAACCAAAAAGAGGAGTAGTAGACATCAGTGAAAAATATTTCATCAAATAAAATTTTAACAAAGAAAGAACCGACTTTAAGAACGACCAAATCGATATTTGGTTCATTATCTTGGATGCCATCATCAGATCGTAGTGTCCTTCTCATCGTACCACCGTTGGGATAACTACTTTCTATTAAAAAAAGAATCATTAAAATCACATCATAAACAACTAAGTCATCTGCGAACACACAAAAAAAAAAATATGAATATACATACGGTCGAATTGAGAACCGCTCCTTTTTTGAAGTCGGTAAAAAAATATATTAACTATACTATACGGATACTGTAACAGCACGAAATAAATCGTACTCCGGTGTCATGATTTAGGTGAGTTGATATTGGTGTGATTACCGCTGTTATTGGAACGAAGTTCCTTATAGGCGTTGCAGAGGAGTACCCTAGCCGACAAAAAGCGTCCGTAGCGTAAGATTACTGCCTCAGTGTTGCAATGACAGGGTATGCGAATGCTGTACTTGAGATCTCGGGTTCGAATCCCGGGTCAGATCAAATGTTTGTATGATCTGCAAATATGTATTTGTTTTTTCGGAAGTTGGATGTTTTCTATCATACGCACGTATTAAAAAAAAAAGTATATATGTATTTATATCAGTTGTCTAGTATCATCACACAAGATCTGCTTAGCTTGGGACTGAATGGCGTTGTAAGTTAGATGTCCGAAATATTTATTTATTTTTACCTATCATTTATTTTTATAAACCATTTCAAACAAGTCAAATTTTAACAAAAAAAAACGTATTCAAGGTTTGACTTAATTTCTCTTGGATGCCATCATCAGATCTTAGTGTCCTTATCATGGTACTTCCGTTGGGACATCTCCTTTCCATTAAAAATATAATCATCGAAATCGTTTCATAACCGACGAAGTTATCCGCGAACACACATAAAAAAAAAGAAAATAATATATACGGTCGAATTGAGAAACCTCCTCCTTTTTTTGAAATCGGTTAATAAAATAAAGGTGTTCAGACAATTTTGCGGTTTTTAAAAAGCGTGAACGAAACATTTTGTATAGTGCCAGTAAGTAAGTTGTATGTATTATTATATTTTACGATAAGGAACTTCGTTCCTATCTGGTGTCCCACGATACACAAGACTTTGTTTTTATAATACCACGAGTATATTACGTCTGTATAATTGGCGTCTGTATAAGTTATTATACAATAAGAATGAAAAATTTGTATTATCGGGTTCAGAAAACTCGAACCTTGTTTTTATAATGCGACTTTTAGCTTTACGCCTCTGAATCTAAAATAAACTTTTCTTTTAGTTCTTCAGTTTTTTTTGCTAGATGTTTTTGGTTAGTTTTATTACATTTGTTTTGATATAAAAATCAAATCTTTATTAACGTTAAATTACAACCAAATAAACCTTACGATGTACTTTAAAACGATGAAGTAAAGTTGGGATATATTGTAAGTTTAAAAATAGTATATCGCTATATTTGATGTTATTACAACAATCTGTTGAAATGAAAATAATATTTTTCACACCGAACTCTGAACAAACAGTTACATTAAAATACCTATTAGGTATTCGGTTATTAAATTCAAATATTCGCTACTGATATTTACAATTGGATATCTTCTTCTTCTTTGATGAAATGGCAACCAGCCGGATCTCTCGGATCAGCTATTACTGCCAATGTCAAGTGTTTTGTAGTCTTCAAATCATAAGTCTTCAAGTCTTCTACTTTCAAAACTATTTGATGTATTGAAACTAACTTGAACGCTGTCATTGTGGTTTCAACAAATGATAAAGGTATTTGACAATGGAATTTGTAGCATTTGTTTTTCTAAATGCTATTAAAATATAGTTATATCAAGAAAAAAAGTGAGCACAGCGCCCTCACTGCGTGTTACACTCTTGCTATTGGTTCGACCGGCCGAACAGTTCATCCAAGCGGCACCAGAGGGCGTTATTCTGCACTGCGTCATACAGTCACTGTTGACAGTTGCATCTTGCAAAATTTAAGAATAACCTTGTTTCAGTATTAATTAATATGCAATTGTTCACTTCGCGAAATAGTGCCCTTGCATTAGAATATATCGGAGTGAGTGGTGCTCATGTTTAGCTGAGAAAGTTGGTGGGAGATTCTCGAACATTCGTTTCCAAGTCTATATAAACGAGGATTTTGTGGATGACAGGTTCACTGTCTTCAGTTCTCTGCCTATTGTGATTATCCTGCATAAGCCTAGTGATTGTTGTTCGCTGTGTATAGTGAAACGCTGCTGTATTCTTCAATTCCCCGTCTGAGGTAAAAAATCAAATATAACCTATAAATTAATCTTAATCATGTCTTTATTTCTTTGAATGCGTGTCTAGGAGATGTATTTTCTGTGTAGGGTTCATGGTTCCGGACAGAACCAAAAGATTACGGAGCACACATCCTGGTTGTGAGGTTAAATCCTGGCAGGGATATCGTCTGAGGCAGCCCGCAGCTCACCACCTAGCTCGCTTACGTGTCCAAAGGATTCCTCCCTAGGACCTATATAATAGAAAGTATATACTTTATTTTTTTAACACCCACATAAGGTGTTATAATTTTAGCTGATCTTAAGATCATCATTAGAAGCCCGAGTAGACCCTCGCCTGAGGTCTAAGAGGGGTTGGGAGTTCGTCTGGGTGTCTGCAGTGCAGCAACACCGAAGAGAGGTTTTTTTACTGTAGAACTATATATATTTTTTAAGCCAGTGACAACCCTCATATGTATTTGTTATAATCTTGTTACCTGTATTTTTTATTTTTTATTTTTGTTAATATATGAATGCATCACTGAGGAGTATTCGTTTCATCTGAAGAGCACCCTGGTATCCCAAACACACACCCACACATATTATCTTTTTTAACTTTTATTTATTTATCTTTGTCTAAATTTATTTATTTAACTTATTTTCTTTACGGCGCCCTGAGATTCTCATGGTCTACGGCTGGCCCGTCGGTGAGGTGACTCCCTGACAGGTTCAGGGGTTACAAATTGGCGCCCAACGTGGGGCTACTTTAAGAACCTTGTGTGTGTGTGTTGTGTGGGTGTTCCTAGGCTCACTCTGGAGGAAACGTCTACCCTCCGTCCGAGACTTCCCAGGACGTTAATTGGTTGTGCGGGTGCAGTACGCATGTAATAATCTCTCATTGCTTTTTTCAGCCTATACCTCCATCTCAACGGTGTGGAAAAGCTTTGAGCTAAATTCTAAATTGAAACAAAATTAAAACTGCACACATTTTGGTAAGTTTTGGATTCCTATTAGAAACTTTTTTTTTTCTTTTCTTTTTTTATTTTTTTCTTTTTTCTAGTGGTCAGTCCCTATGGGATCTGCATTATTATAGTGATGCATACATAGCATTTCATTTATATAGGTGCATTTGAAAAGTGTACTTTTAATTTTATGATTATACCTTCGAACAAAAGAAGTGTATATCTTTTTTTTCTCTTTAAGCTACATCAAGCCAAATAGTGGGTTTGCTTGTTGTAATAAAAAGGATATATTGTTTTTTCCTTTTATCTAGTTTTATAAAGAAGCTTTTGCTAACTTAGTTGTGTTAATTTAATTTCATGTGGGTCTTACCCTACTTTTAAATTTGTGTAAGGAATACTTTTACAAATATAAAATTTTAACACTTTACAACAACACGTTAACAATTCATAAAGTGTCTATAACTAGATTAATTATTGTATTCTTGTTGGTGAATCATCAATTTGAAGATTTTTAAAGGTGATCAAAAATTTTTCTTGATACCTCACAAACATAATTTAATTGTTTTAAAAAATTTTAAAATTTACTTTCATCTCAGTTAACAGTGTAGTTAACTGAGTTAACTGAATAATACTGTATATTTAGTTTTTTTTACAGACTAAGACAGTTTTTTTATTGTATTTGTTAACTCTCTTTAAGCACTAAGGATATTTTAGTGCCTTATATTATATTTTTTCTTTTCATTTGCTGTAAAATTTAAAGTTAAACTTGTCCATTTACACCATGGCTCAACTGGTTAAATGTATTAATTACCTTAAAAAGGATGAACTTATTAATGAATTGACTGCTATGGGCATTTCAGCTAATCCTGAAGACACGGTGGTTAGTTTGAGGGGTGAGCTGCGAACTGCTTTACGGCTTATTCGGCGTGGCAGCATTAAGGCCAGCGCTTTAGTTACTGCTTCTGCGGCTTCAGAACTGTCTCTCTGCGAGCCCAAGGTTATTGAATTGGAAGGAGCCATTTCTTCAGGTGATTTCTTTTCTAATATGACCGTGCGTAATAAGATTGCCTTGAGGGCTAATTATCTTCTCGATAGGTTAGCAAGGTGTGGTTTGGACTGCTCAGAACTAGTAGGGATCCGTAACCGGTTAGTTAAAATTTTATCGTTAACTGAAACGGAAACTGACTCTGACTCAGATGGTTCAGAGGGAGATAAAGGTCCTGTAGCGGACCAAATCAATTATACCTCACCTGTGCCAAGGAGGGACCGTTCGACGCGACTTAACGCAATAGCTGCCGATTCCATACCGACAATGGTAATAAGGGATAAACCCATTAATCTCAATTCTTTTAATTTAAAGTTTGATGGATCTACCTGTGTACGTGTTTTCATCGAAAGACTTGAGGAGCTCAGGTGTGCTCGGGAAGTCACTAAGGACAAAATCCTCACGGCTTTCTCCGACCTTTTGGAGGGTCCAGCCCTATCTTGGTTCCGTGCCAACAGGGTGGACCTTACCTCTTATGAGGCTGTGTTGGAAGAGCTGAGGGAGAACTTCGACCTTCCCGACTATGATTATCGTCTCCGAAATGAAATTAGGCAGCGTACACAGGCTCGATCTGAAACATTAGGCAATTACATCTCTACGATGCAGGCCATGTTCTCTAGACTTTCATGCAAGATGCCCAGTGAGGAACAACTGGACATTCTGATGCATAACATAAGGCCTGACTACATGAAGGAATTAGCTCTTCATGACGTCAAGTCCATCATCGACCTGAAGCGATTGGGGAAGCGCCTAGAACTTGCTCGTGCAAGGGCTGAGGCATTCCATGAGCCAGCATTTGAGAAATGCAGTATCACTGTGGATCTACACCACCAAAAATTTAAACCTAAATCACAATATAAAACTCACCAACAGGTCTCTGCAGTGACTCGTCCATCAACCTCGAGCGAGCACAATTGCTTTCGCTGTGGTGAGGGCGGTCATTCTACTCCCAGCTGTACGAAGTCAAGAGAGGTGGTGTGTTTCCGGTGTGGTCAGAAGGGAGTCAGAGCACCGGAATGTTCCCAGTGTCTTAACAAGCCAAAAAAACGGGTAAGTCAGGGCCTTGTTGAGAGCTTACCCATCAGTTCAGTGCATTCTACTCTGTCTGATGTCTCCTCTGATAGGGTCCTGTTTAATAAACGGGATAATGATATTAGACCGTATTTAGTAGTTAAGATCATGAACTTAAATGTTCTAGGTCTACTTGATACGGGTGCGGCCTGCTCTATCTTAGGTAAGGGTGCGCACCACAAATTTTTTGAATTAGGGTTTGAACTTGAAAACATCAGCCCCAATTTTAGTTTAACTACAGCAGACGGCACATCTCTGTCTTGTCTAGGCTGTATTTCTCTTCCTATAGTATATCACTCTGCTGTCAGAGTTATTAAGTTTTATGTTGTCCCGGAAATCACCACTCCTATGATATTTGGTGTTGACTTCTGGCAACGATTTCATATAGGGGATAGATTGATATCTCGAAATATCAATCTCTCTAATTTTGATAAGTGTAATCCTGTTGAATCACTGGCTCTCAACCGTGGTTTGGAGGGTTACGATAATTTGACCGCTGATCAGAAGCGGATTATAAATAGCATTATTGAGAAGTTCAATAACATCAACACGGACAAGGTATGTTTAGGACGTACATCCCTGGTGCATCATGTCATTGATACGGTAGACGCAATAGACACCAGTGTCTCTAGGGATTCTTGGTACCTTTACACTCTAAAAAGTGTGAAGAATAACCCACGTAACTTCCCTAGCTTCGACATACGCAACGATGCTTTGTATAGGCTGTCAAAAGGCAAGTACACATTAACATCACAGTTTAGCTGGAAGCTGGTGGTGCCACAGGAGGACAGGCTGTCCCTGCTCTCCAAGTACCATGACCACGTCACGAGTGCCCATGGAGGTGTTCGGAAAACCCACAAACGCTTGGCCCTCACCTACTACTGGCCCAAGATGTATGAGAGCGTTAAGGAATATGTGGGCAAGTGTGAAACTTGTAAGCAGGACAAACCAGTAAACACTGCTCGTCCTGGCCTAATGGGTAACCCAAAACGTGCGTCGAAACCTTCGATCCTAATGTCTTCCCATCCTAACTCTGTCTCCATTGACAGTCCCGTGTCCTGTGGCAAGAGGTTGAAGGATCTTCGTCGTGTATGCGACCAGGTGAGCAAACATTTGAATGTTTCTCACCGGCGTAACGAGGAGTACTGCAACTTCAGAAAAAGGCATGTGGAGTTAAAGGTGGGACAGTATGTCTATATGAGAACCCATTATCTTTCCAACAAGGACAAGAACTTCACTTCCAAGTTGGCCCCTCAATCTTTAAAGTGCATAGTCACCGCAAAGCGCTCACCGCTGGTCTATGAACTTTCAGATTTGGATGGTAAGAATTTGGGGACATACCATATAAAAGACATTCTAAAATACAGTGAAGAGGAACCATCTTCTGTTCCTTCTCCCCACTGTATCTCTTCTATATTTAAGTCGTTAATGACACACACCTCTCCACACTGTGCATTTCACCTATTTGACATGCATACAGTGATGTAGGGCGTGGAGTCAATGTATGGGCATCTTATAGTAGTCTTTTCACTATCAACATAGTGACCTATGTTATATTTTTTAGTTCAGTTTTTGTTTTCTTCCAGAGTGGACTATATTTTTTGCTCTGTGCTAGGTATTCCCTTCGTGCACAACTCAGGGAATTCTGTGAGGAAGGGGGTGGTGTAGCATTTGTTTTTCTAAATGCTATTAAAATATAGTTATATCAAGAAAAAAAGTGAGCACAGCGCCCTCACTGCGTGTTACACTCTTGCTATTGGTTCGACCGGCCGAACAGTTCATCCAAGCGGCACCAGAGGGCGTTATTCTGCACTGCGTCATACAGTCACTGTTGACAGTTGCATCTTGCAAAATTTAAGAATAACCTTGTTTCAGTATTAATTGATATGCAATTGTTCACTTCGCGAAATAGTGCCCTTGCATTAGAATATATCGGAGTGAGTGGTGCTCATGTTTAGCTGAGAAAGTTGGTGGGAGATTCTCGAACATTCGTTTCCAAGTCTATATAAACGAGGATTTTGTGGATGACAGGTTCACTGTCTTCAGTTCTCTGCCTATTGTGATTATCCTGCATAAGCCTAGTGATTGTTGTTCGCTGTGTATAGTGAAACGCTGCTGTATTCTTCAATTCCCCGTCTGAGGTAAAAAATCAAATATAACCTATAAATTAATCTTAATCATGTCTTTATTTCTTTGAATGCGTGTCTAGGAGATGTATTTTCTGTGTAGGGTTCATGGTTCCGGACAGAACCAAAAGATTACGGAGCACACATCCTGGTTGTGAGGTTAAATCCTGGCAGGGATATCGTCTGAGGCAGCCCGCAGCTCACCACCTAGCTCGCTTACGTGTCCAAAGGATTCCTCCCTAGGACCTATATAATAGAAAGTATATACTTTATTTTTTTAACACCCACATAAGGTGTTATAATTTTAGCTGATCTTAAGATCATCATTAGAAGCCCGAGTAGACCCTCGCCTGAGGTCTAAGAGGGGTTGGGAGTTCGTCTGGGTGTCTGCAGTGCAGCAACACCGAAGAGAGGTTTTTTTACTGTAGAACTATATATATTTTTTAAGCCAGTGACAACCCTCATATGTATTTGTTATAATCTTGTTACCTGTATTTTTTATTTTTTATTTTTGTTAATATATGAATGCATCACTGAGGAGTATTCGTTTCATCTGAAGAGCACCCTGGTATCCCAAACACACACCCACACATATTATCTTTTTTAACTTTTATTTATTTATCTTTGTCTAAATTTATTTATTTAACTTATTTTCTTTACGGCGCCCTGAGATTCTCATGGTCTACGGCTGGCCCGTCGGTGAGGTGACTCCCTGACAGGTTCAGGGAGTCAATGTCACTAATAAATGTGAATAATTCTGACCTGGAAAACTTAATTGTTGTTAACCATAAAATTCAAATATTTTCTCAAAAAACAAAGTTTGGCATCGCTTTCAAGCCAGCTACCATCCTATTTAATTTATTCTGAGTCTTTTTCTTCCCAGCCTTTATTATTCCCAAGATTTTGAGGGTACTGACTTCCCAGTAACGATTGTCATAGGTGTTCATGACAACCGGGACCAAAGACTTAACGTGCTCCCCGAGGCACGGGCGGGAAACACTGCTATATTCCATACACCGGGCTGCTAGTCTGGGTATAATTATACATATCATCTACCATATGTTTGTGTTTAGAAAATCATTAACCTAATTTAACCTCCTTCTGACGCAGTCGAGTATAATCATACATTCATCAACAGCCTAGTTACTATAGTACAAGCTCTGTCTAGTTTGGGATTAGACAACCGTGTGTGAAGTGCGAAATTATCAAAATTATTATCTTTTTTACAGCTCTACTACATTCCAAAGATATTATTAGTGCGATTAACTGAACATTCCAACATCCCGTTCAAAGTAACTGAGAACGACTCAGGCCATCAAGTAGATAAATTTCATAGACTGCCTCGTTGGTCTCGCGGTTGAAGTGTGCGACGACTAGTGATTACGAGGTCTCGGGTTCGATTCCCGGGTCGGACCATTTGTATGATCTACAAATATTTGTTAAGGAGTTCGGGTATTTTCTATGTATAATATGTATGTATTTACAAAAAAGAAAATATGTACGTATTTATATCAGTTGTCTAGTACCCATAACACAAGCTCTGCTTAGCTTGGGACTAGATGGCGTTGTGTGTTAGATGTCGGAAAAAAATGTTGGAAATATATAGATAGTTTTTTCAAACAGCTCTATGAACATTTATTAACAAATAATTTTTACCTTTTCTTTGAAGTTGCATCTTCAAGTTTATCTCACGAATTACTAAGGTAGTGTCTAGTAGACTCGAATGGAAACGCATTTATGACTCTGAATAGCAGATCTCATGTGGCGACACACTATAAAAAACTTAATAAATATCCATACAAAAAAAAAACAATTTATTAAACTTTTTAAGTTAAGATTAGGCTTTAATTTTTAATTTAATTTACCATTGTAGCTCTTGTTAAGTGTTTAAATTTATATTATTAGTACAAACATTTTATATCGATTGGTATATGGCATAAGTCTAGTCTACAGAGCAAAACATTAGTGTTCTAAAGTTTATGTGTTCTACACAGTCCACGCTAGTGATTTATCGAAGTAGGTGGGCGGTTACCAAGGGACATTCCATCATCATTTTGTTTGCCCATCCATCGTTTATGTGTGTCAAAAGTTGAGGGTGCGCCCCGGTGACTTGCCACGCTTGTTTGCGTAGACGACAATTATTTTTAAAAATGAGTTTTGCTTTGGAAAAATTGTGTCAATCTTGATATGACAAGAAACATTTTGTTGACCTATTTAATTGATAATTGTACGTTATTGGATTTTTTATTTATTATACGAGTATTATGCAGCCATGTTTAATTTGATTGGTTTAAGACTGAATGGGGTTGTGTGTGTTGGTCGGGAATTATCTGAAATAGCACAACTAGCTTTTACTCGTGGCCCGACTGAGTATATGTCCATTATCGCTGTAAATGGTCTATGTGTTATGTGTATGTGTAATACCGTTAAATAAGCGATAGTATTAATTTCCGTAAAAAATAATTATTATTTTAGTCTATGTGTTATTGTGATATATAAGCTACATTACTGTAAAGTTTTATCTAAATCCGTTAATTAGTTTTTGGGTGAAGAGTAAAATGTGTTTCACAAGAACGTGACCGGCATATTTTAAAATTTTGGAATGCAATTTATAAAAATGAATATTAGGCTGAATAGAGTAATCCTTTGCCCATAATGCATTGTAAAAACATAAGTTTGCCCTCGAGTTTTTCTTGTTAAAATTTAATTTTTACAATGAGTGCTTCAAAGCAGCAAAAGTGCTTCCCGCTTTGAAGCTGTGTTTCTCTCTACTTACCCGAAAGGACCGAAATTGTCCCGCGACCAGGCCGCCCATTATACGAATAAGTGCAAGGCCTTCGTGAGCAAGTGGAAGAACAAAAAGACGTTAAGTTCTAAATGGTGTGAAATATCGAAGCAATGTGAAGAAACCTCTCCTTTCTGAGCGTGCGAAAAGAAAGACCCTGATTGGACCAAGATCATTTTTTTTTAATAAAGCTTCTTTTTGTGCAGCCGATTACGCGACTCAAGCTTGTACCAAGATTGATAATCAGGGCAGACTGATAGTACAAACCGTGAGATGCTTCTCAAAAAAGGGTTTCGGAAATTTACACTTGTTTACTGGTACTTTGGATGTCGCAGAATACGAAAATTTACAAAAAAACTAAGCAGTCATAAGGACTGCCGACAGAAGTGAATATGCCATACATACTATAGTAATCAAATATAGCTCACTTAGGACCCCTAATACTTTATCCGTGGTGCTTCCCGGTTTGAAAAAGGTGTCTGCCTATTTTGACTTCATTTTGTCTCCCGCTTTGCTAAGGAGGGAAGTGGATTTATCATTTCCAACTCCTCCTGTTTTTCTTCTGATTAACTTCGTTGCGGGTTCCAAGACAGTTAATTTTCTTCCTGGGACTTCCCGAGTGTCATAACTCGGTGTGTTCGTGGGTCACTGCTGTTGATCCTGGTGTACAGGAGTTACAGTGGTGGGAATGTGGGCGGGATTAGAAGTGAATACTCACAACTATAAACAAACAGTTGTTTAAGCTCACCTGAAATCAACCTCTTTGCTCTTTAAATAAAACACGCGATAAAGGGAAGTAAAAAAATGCTAATTGTGATGATAAAATAATATAGGTTAATGATGTACAGTATAAACATATTACCAGTCATATCATATTAGACTTAATTAGACATTAGAGCCACCAGCTGTTACCATGCACACTCGCGCAGGGGCCCTATGCCGCCGTACTTGCGCAAGCGTCCTGTGCCGCCGACTTAGGTCACGTGGTCTGACGCGAGTTAGCACTTTTTGCCCATCCCAAAAAGTGCATAACCCCGTTAAAGAAGTTTTCACTTCAAAAAAATTATAGCCATAGGCTAAGAAGATGTTAACGTGTTAGATTGGCCCTCATGGTCCCCTGATACCTATAAAATAAAAAATGTTTGGGCGTGGATGAAGCATAAAATAAGGGCAGAAAATGTAGCGACAGTCACTGACCTTACTCGTGAACTAAAGTCCGCGTGGAGGTCTTTACTTTGCAGCTATATTGGAAAATTGACGGAAAGCATGCTGCGAAGATGCCAGTCGATTATGGACAAAAATGGAGATTGGACGCCGTATTAATATAAAGCATCAAACAGCAATTAATTGATTACAATTTAGCGTTGCAAATTTTGCCGGTTACGCTCTTTTCGTGCATAGTGTAACAAATATCCTCACAGTGTTTTGGATTTATAATAATAGCAGGATAAGTGAACTTACTTTAAATAGTTAAAGTAATAACGTATGGTTTAAGTAATAAATATGGAACATTTTGCTAAATAGAATAGGATTAGTCGGTCAAATTTGAAAAATAAACCTTTACAGGGCTCAGTCGTGATCACATATTAAACTTTCACTATTTGTAAAAATAATAAAGTGACTCAGATGGTTCTTTCTAGTTTAATGATTCTTACTAGTAAACTTGGGTTCACGATCGCTGCAATTCTGAAATCTAAAAATGTCTTACATAAACGTATAGCTAATAAATTATTATTAACAAACCATTGCTGCTTAAAAAGTCTAAGCAAATTGCTTTACATCCATACTAAGTAACTAGTTAGTAACTAAAGGATCACTGAAAATATAATCCTCTTCAATAATTATGATCGTTATTAATATATAGGATCATTTTATGATGTTTGCACGGTAAGGATGTATAATAAATTTTCTTTTCAAAGTAAGTCACACTTGTTTGTAAACCCAAATGAATCTCAATTAGAGTAAATCTATAGATGCCTGGGGGTGTAAGGGAGCGAACCACAATCTTTCGCTCCCAGCCAACCTCACCTGCACGCGGTGCACCCTGCTAAACAACAAACGAGGCTCTGGCGACCGACTGATGGCGGTATATCCATCCCAAGAGGCGTAACTAAATACAATAGGCCGGTGACGGGCAGCAGCGTCACCGGTGCAACAAGTTACGCCCTGCGATCACCAACCCGCCTGCCCAGCGTGGTGATTATGGGCTAAAATCCTCCATGCGAAAGCTACAAAAGCCACGGCCCCCAGTTCCCGGCAGTCCCGCTATTCCTGGTCATGGTGGCGACCACGGTAACGGCGGGACGGGGGGTGCTAAGAATCACCGGGTTACGGAAGGCCACCATAAGCGACTGATTTTGGCAACCTATAACGGCCGCACGTTACGGCTAGACTCGCATCTGGCTCAACTTGAGGTGGAACTTGGGAAGATTAGGTGGCATATCCTAGGGCTATGTGAAGTCCGAAGAGAGGGGGAGGATACCATAACCCTCGACTCAGGCCACCTGATGTACTTCCGCGAGGGAGACCAACAATCCCAAGGTGGCGTGGGGTTTCTGGTAAACAAGTCCCTTTCTGACAACGTAGTGGAAATATCCAGTGTGTCGAACAGGGTAGCGTACCTCATTATCAAACTTACCGAGAGGTATAGCCTCAAGGTAGTACAAGTGTACGCACCGACCTCGGCCCACTCGGACGATGAAGTGGAGGATATGTTCGATGACATATCGAGGGCCCTGCACTTCACTACTAAAACCCACTACAACGTCGTTATGGGTGACTTCAACGCATAAGTGGGAGTACAAACTTGCAGCGAATCGGTAATAGGATCTCATGGATTTGGAAGCAGGAATCATAGGGGGCAAATGCTTGTCAACTTTCTCGAGCGGGAGGGGCTGTTCTTGATGAACTCCTTCTTCAAAAAGCGGCCCCAAAGAAAGTGGACGTGGCAAAGCCCCGACGCTATGACAAAAAATGAGATTGATTTCATCTTGGCGGACAGAAGGCACATATTCAGAGACGTCTCAGTGATCAATAGGTTTAACACCGGTAGTGATCACCGACTTGTCCGAGGCTCTCTGAATATCGACTTTAAGGCTGAACGTGTCCGTTTGATGAAATCCAGGCTCCGACCAACTCTGCTTCAAGTCACGATGGGATCTGAAAAATTCCAGTCAAATTTGGAAAGCCGATTTGCTGCCATGGAAACCACAATAGACGTAAACCAGAACCTTGAAAATGTGGTTCGGATTCTCAGGGACGAAGGCACGAGATTTTGTGAAATGCAGCGTAAAAGCAGGAAGTCGAAGCTTTCAGAGAGGACACTAGGGTTGATGAGGGAACGACGTGAGAACCCACCTGTCACTTCGTTAGCCAAGAGGACTCTTAACCGAGAGATCAGCAGGCTTGTACGACACGACCTCCGATGCTCCAATACTCTTTCGATCGAAAGAGCGATCGAGCGGAATCGGGGGTCAAAAGTGTTCGTACAATCTCTTGGAAGAAGTCACCTGACGAAGTTGACCACATCACGTGGAGAAGTCGTTACTTCTAAGCCGGCCGTCCTTTCGGAAGTCGAAGGCTTCTACGGCAGTTTATACGCTTCGCATGCATCTCGACCTGATCCCGAAAATAAGGACCCTAGAGCCACATTAACACGCCACTACACCGAAGAGCTGCCAGAAGTCAGTACTGATGAAATCGTGATGGCTCTTGGACAGCTGAAAAATGGAAAAGCCCCTGGAGAGGACGGCGTTACAACAGAGCTGTTGAAAGCTGGAGGTATGCCCGTACTGAGGGAGCTCCAAAAGCTTTTTAACGCTGTCCTGTTCGAAGGGAGAACTCCAGAAGCGTGGAGCAGGAGTGTGGTCGTCTTGTTCTTCAAAAAGGGTGACAAGACCATGTTGAAGAACTATCGGCCCATTTCCCTTCTAAGCCACGTCTACAAACTGTTTTCAAGAGTCATCACGAACCGTCTTGCGCGAAGACTCGATGAATTCCAACCACCGGAGCAGGCTGGGTTTCGGAGCGGATATGGCACCATAGACCACATCCACACAGTGCGGCAGATTATAGAGAAGACCGAAGAGTATAATCAGCCCCTGTGTCTAGCATTCGTGGACTATGAGAAGGCCTTTGACTCGATCGAGACCTGGTCTGTTCTGGAGTCCCTGCAGCGTTGCCAAGTGGATTGGCGATACATCCAAGTGTTGAGATGTCTTTACGAAGCCGCCACTATGTCCGTCCAAGTACAGAATCAGCATACAAGACCCATACCATTGCATCGAGGAGTGAGACAAGGTGATGTTATATCCCCGAAATTGTTCACTAATGCAATGGAGGACTTCTTCAAGACGCTGCACTGGAAAGGGCGCGGCATCAACATTAATGGCGAATACATCTCTCACTTGCGATTTGCAGACGACATCGTCATCATGGCAGAGACGCTGCAGGACCTTCAACAGATGCTGAATGACCTGGCTGACTCTTCTGTGCGCATCGGCCTACGGATGAACTTGGACAAGACCAAGGTCATGTTCAATGAACACGTTCTACCGGAACCGGTTGCAGTACACGGTGCCGTTCTTGAAGTTGTTCAAAAATACGTGTACCTCGGGCAGACTTTGCAGTTAGGGAGAAACAACTTTGAGGACGATGTGAACAGGAGAATTCGGCTGGGTTGGGCAGCGTTTGGGAAGCTTCGTCGGGTCTTCTCATCATCGATCCCACAATGCCTAAAGACGAAAGTCTTCAATGAGTGCGTCCTACCCGTAATGACATACGGAGCCGAAACGTGGACACTTACGGTACGGCTAGTTCACAAGTTTAAGGTCGCTCAGCGTGCTATGGAAAGGACTATGCTCGGCGTTTCTCTAAGGGACCGTATCAGAAACGAGGTGATCCGGCAGAGAACCAGAGTCATCGACATAGCCCAGAGGATTAGCAAGCTGAAGTGGCAGTGGGCTGGCCATATTTGCCGTAGAACCGATAACCGTTGGGGTAAACGTGTTCTTGAGTGGAGACCGCGATTCGGCAAACGTAGTGTAGGACGTCCACAGGCCAGGTGGAGTGATGATTTGCGCAAGACGGCTGGCAGGAGCTGGATGCGAGAAGCCGAGGATCGAACTAAGTGGCGTGCAATTGGAGAGGCCTATGTCCAGCAGTGGACTGCGATAGGCTGATGATGATAGATTGCCTATATGTAATTTAATATGTGTCATATATCATGATATACACTAAAGCTTTCACTTATTTATTTACAAGGGTTTAATGACCAAAACTAAGCAGCTTGGTATCGGATGCCCATTGAATGTATATTTAAGTCACTGTCGCCATTCAAAGATGGTAAAAAAGCCATGGTTTTATACGCGGACAAATTTTAGCCACGCCACTGTAGTTGCAAAAATTAAAATACAAAACGAAGCAGTAGCTGTGCATAAAATATAGGTATTTTCATAAAATTAAATAAGTTCTAATTATTCAATGTAAACCTAACCAATGTATTTAATTTCTCTGTACGTGCGTTTGCCACCTAACTTCTCGATAATAATTCGAATTAAATCAGTTGACATGGTAGTAATGCTATGTATATGTTGAGAAAATCAGGTTAAGTAGAAAAGGTATTTAAAATAGAAAGAGAATTTCTCATTTTAATGAAGTGAGTGGAATTGTAACTAATTACTTTAACACAATTGAACCAGCTTTTCGAACACCGACTAATAGCATAATTCTTGATTGCTGACGTAATACTGAGCACTGTGAATGTATGTTTATAAGAATAGTTGTACTACTAGTACTTCAGATAATTTCTAGTAAATTGCAACCCAATGTGATTTTGTTACTGACTGAACACTGCCTCTGGTGATAATTCTGTTGTTGTCATCACTAAACTAAAATTCACTAAAATTTGTTGTTGGAGTGTATACTTTAATCTCATCTGCTTATAGTAGATTTTTTTATATCTCACACCTCAGCTGTCACTGTGTTTAGTTCAGTACCAAATAAACGTTAAACACAGACACACGCTTTTTTGTTACTTCATCATCATCATCATCATCATCAGCCTATGGCAGTCCACTGCTGGACATAGGCCTCTCCAATTGCGCGCCACTTTTTGTTACTTGAAAAAGTAAAATTTACTTTTGCATAACGAACATTACTTATATTTAGGCTATAATTTTTCTTTTGCTATTCTTGTATTGAACGTTTAAAACATGTAACGCATGACGTAAACACAGAAATCCAAATAAGCTAACAGAAGTGGTCCGACAGATCCTGGGATCTATCGGACCACTTCTGGTCTGGTCTTCAAATGCATCTCGCCAGCGCGGTTTACATTCACGAACAATAACTACTTTCTTCCATCAGTCTGAGTAGAGTCATTTTGGCAAGCCCATACATAAAAAAAAAACAAAAAAAAATTACATGATCATGCATACATATGCGCCGAGAATATTATCCAAACTAGACTACACGGTATATACACTTCAGATTGATATTACGTCGTATTGATCCGCTCACTTAACACAATGATTACACTTTCTGCATTTGTGGTAGTATTTCGTAATCTCCACTAGTTCTTGACTAAAGGTAAAAAACTATAATACCAGGGAACTAAGAATTAATAACAGAAAGTTTTATTAGTGGGTACGTGCTTTATTGGTAAGCATAATTTATTCTTTATAGCAATTATAAAAATAATTAGGTGGGTATTTAGAATCATTGTTCAGTAAAATGAAAATATTATTCAATAAATTTCTTTTGGGACTAATACTTCTCTAATACACATTTAATTAATTATTTAGGAGGTGCAATAAATTAATTAATCGAGTGTTCAAAATTAAAAATTCTAGATGTTGTTTAATTATCGTAAAAAACGGCGGTAAAATTAAGATTCCTACTAGACTCTAAGATCACATTATATTGGCGTCCACTGCTTCTAAGTACTACCTACTTTTTAACCGACTTCAAAAAAAGGAGGAGGTTTCTCAATTCGACCGTATATCTATACTAATATATAAAGCTGAAGAGTTTGTTTGTTTGTTTGTTTCTTTGAACACGCTAATCTCAGGAACCGCTGATCCGATTTGAAAAATTCTTTCAGTGTTAGATAGCCCATTTATCGAGAAAGGCTATAGGCTATATATCATCACGCTAGGACCAATAGGAGCGGAGCACCAATGAAAAATGTTTCGAAAACGGGGGTAAATTATCACGCTACGGGCAATAGAAGACGCAAACGAGGTTGCGTGGGTCGGCTAGTATTCATATATTTATTTTTTCATTAAATCGGTTTAAACAATACAAAGCTGAAATCACTACATTGAACAGTTTCCATGAGTTAACTGTATGTACCTGCTGCAATTTTTATCAGGAGTACGTCGCTTTGTTGATTTATTGAAGTCATATTCCTTGAAATGAATCGAACAAATTCGACTATAAGTTGTGGGGAACCAATTTTTTTCCGCGTGACAGAAATGAGAGAATTGTATCTGCATTTTGCAGCAATCCATAATAAACGACATAAAAAAATAAATTATTTAGTCCCATTATAATCATTATTTCATAATGTTTGATTCTTACCTTTTAATGAAAAATGTAGTTTGTCAATACCACTGCAGGTGCCTAATGTCATTACTAGCTCCCGACGATTTTCTGTGACCGTACTACTAAAATGCTTAAAGCAAACACTATTATTCGTTGCGTAATACATTTCTTTTTGTAATACTAAACTCTCCATTTAGCATCCAAAACAAGAGGCAATGTAGTAGTAAGTATGAGAAATTCGCAAATTATACCAGTTGTACTATTTATCGGCAAGGTTATGTCTGCAAAACATCATTTTTCAACCGCTTTTGCCAAAAAAGGTTACTAAGGGTAACTAAGTGTAATATCGCGTGCTGGTGGCGTCCGAGTCACCAGCGCGGCGACAAGTTTACGGGTACATATCACTTCTATTACCTTATTTAGATTTCGAGGGACGTAAAACTTGACAGGTCGCACTAAAGTCTAAATACATCCCGACTAAATTACTTACGTAATTATTTTTTATAATTTTTACATTTTGAGTTTAGTTTTTTTTACTAATAAACAAGCGTGTACTGATCAACTTTAGTCACCGAACTAAATTTAGTGAAAGCTGAGATGTGAGATATCCAAAAATGAACTGGATGCCGAAGACTTAAAGGTATATAATCCAACAACAAATTTTAGTGAATCTTAGTTTAGTGATGACAACATCAGAATCACCACTACTGTGTTACTAGTTGTACTGAACCTGTAGTTAAAAGTAATGTGCAGACGTCAGACACGGCATGAATATTTAATACTGTTGTGTTATAATGGATATACTAAATCTCTTAGTCTTCTTTGTTTTCTTTATGTTGTCGTATTTTTATTCGTTTTTTTTTTCATGATAGCGTGTATAAATTCAGTACAAAATTACTAGAAATAGAATTTTAAGAGAATAGGTTTTTATTAGACTAACGTCAACTATCTGCCAAATAACTACAGATTTCGGTTTCACAAGGTATCAGCAGTTCCTGATAAATTGGAAGATGGGTATATGTCATATCACATTATTAGACTGCACTGCAGATTGTTTTGAGTTTAGATATACGTACATAACTCAATCTATATAATCGTTTAGAAGTATTGGATTACTTTTAAATTAACCAATTCGAAATAATTTAACTTAGTAACGAATAGACTTTTTGTTGGTCAATGAACCACTCAAACGCGAAAACAATAATTTTATGTTTTAAAGCGTTCAACGTAGTAAGTAAATTAGCAGTACCCTAATAGGAATTACCACAGTAGGAACTAGATTTTCTATATCTTAAGAGTACAGCATAGGCTTCTTGATCATCACCATATGTTTCTGGCAGTTTCACACTAGTCTATTATACCGTAGTTTAGTACACTGAAACTACTAGGCTCTAGTTGTAGTAGGCCAAAATTCTTTGTTACGGAGAGACGCAGCAAAGATGTGCCGTGTCCGAGTGTTATGTGATCTTCAGAACGAAACATTTGAAATTAAGAAGTTTCAAGATTGATTGTATTTGCGAAATTGGTAATCGAGAGAATAATAAGTATGACTTTTATTTTATCGAGTTATTTTAACTAACTACCCTGAATACTGACACTTAATAGGGACCTAGGTAATTAAGAGGATAATTAGTAGAAATAACATAATCTCTTCTTAACTCCGTAGACAAGTATTTATAGGAGCTTTATTCTATTATTTGTCAGTCTACTAAGCTTATTCAGATCCCTTAGGCCCGGCAGTCAAATAAAAGGATGATGAAACAGACTACATTAACAAAAGTTTCGTTAATCTTTAGAATCAAGATAATCAGATTGGGATATCAAAGCAGGTACGGTTCATCAAGAGTGGATAATACCAACACTGCTTTTTGCTTCTATTAGATACTGTGTCAGCGTAAATTTTGAGACGTTCATTTATTTAGTTATTTTATAGACATAAATGTCTCGATACGTACGTCATCTATGAAGGTTTTTCTACATTGAAATTGTGAACATTTTTATCAGTGTGCCATGAATTCGAGGACAAGATGGGAAATAAATAGCCTTACTGTAGACTAGCAAAATTGAATTGAAATTGCACTTTAGCGGATTAAAAAATGAAATGGGATATGTGACAGTTCTTAGTGTAATTCGTTTCGTTAATCCTAAATGTACAGTGACAACATTTATTTATATATTTTTGAGACATGAGTCGTATTCTACTTTTATCAAAAGTGTGTGATTCGTGTTAACGTCTTAACTACTTTTTGTCGTATAGAAGGAAAACGAGCTCTTAGATCAACCACCCTTCGAAAATCCAATTGTGATTATGGTCACTGGTGCTTACCTGTGGCACCAGAATCACAATTGGATTTTTGACATCTGCATATCCTAAAATAAATGGGAGTGGTATTACAGATTCCTTTACTATATATTTAATAATTTAAAAATGATATTGACAAGACAAAATAGTAGTTTGAGCTTATAAATGTCGACCGACCAAGGGCTTCATAAGTCACCGTTGTTCCAAAAATAGGTTACGTAATGAAGAACGATGCTTAATATCTAAAATTCATCTATCCTAAAATGACGAACATTACGTATTAAATATAGAAACCGAAAGATAAAAGAAATTATAATTAGTTGTTGGAACTCAAAGACAGGTTTAAGCAAGTCGTCAGTCAAAGTAACGGAGCCCTTTGTTAGACGAGGTTAACAATAAATTAAACTGCTTCTATCAACTTAAGAACAATTGTAGGGGCTCTAGTTCGCTTCGAAAACTTGTGAAAGACAAAGGAGACAATTTAGGAATAGAATGAGGCGGTATTTTAGACTTCTGCTGAATATCTTTGGTTTAGAAGTCAGAATTGCGGTTCGTGTCTGCAAAATTAAAGCTCATTCTAGCTTGTAAAGCGATTACTATGTGTATATCTATTTAACGAGTTCAATATACCTTTATAACATATATTTATATGTCTGAATGTGTCAACTAATAGACTGTTCATAGCTCAAAATCCTTGTAGTATATAAAACCTCTGTAAAACTCTTGTTTACAACTGAGAAGTTTGCTTTTATTTGTATTTTTGCTGTATCGATCGAGATATTATTCAAAAGTGTTCAAATTATTTTTATTCAGAATAAATACTTAGCAGAAGCAATAAAATCAACAACTTTTCTCGACTTAAGCATCTAAAAAGATTGTTGAAGCATCATTTGTGTATTTTTTTTATATAATGTAATATCTATACAAAAGGATTAATAAATCAGTCTGTTTTACACCAATATACCTTTAAAGCATAGGTCTACTAACCTACTACATTTACACTAAAGAAACATATTTATACTATATAATTATGTATATCCATTCAAGAGAAACTTTAATTATTCAACATTCTAATATGAATCTCAATACTTGTATAAAAGGTCGGACGTGCTCCCATTGTCAGACCGTTGCTTTATGAATCCAAGATTGATGGCCAACTATTCAATATACCGAAGCCCCGGTTTGATATTTATTATATCTGATAAATACAAGAATGAGGAAGTTCTATCACTTAATGTGTATCGATAATTCAGAGGCACGAATCTATTAATCATTATTTGGATAACGTACCAAGTCATTCTGTATTGTTTTTGTTGTATAAAAGTGTATAATGATAAGAAATTATTATATAAGAGGAGTAGAATAAGCAAAATTCATTTACGAATTGAAATCGTAATAAGTTTTGGTGGGTGAATATGATTTTTGGGTATAAACATACCAGTTGCTGGAAATTGTGGAAAGCCTCTTATTAATTTAGAGATTGATTATGTTTGATATCTTTAAAGTAATAAGTAGTTACTAACATGCTTTAAAAAATAAGGACAAAAGGAGACAGTTTGATACTTCAATGACCGGTGCCACTTAAGTAGTCATTGTTAATTCTTGTGTTGTCACTGTCCCTCTAAGGTAAAGTACCATCGGACTAGAGGATTTTATAAGAAAACCCGTGTCATAATGACTTTTTCGTTCCAGTATTTGATGAAGTATTTATTTAAGTAATAAAGCCATGAAAAGGACTAATATGTCTTATAACTTTACCACTGTAATGACTAATTGTTTTACTTTTTTAGAATACCTTACTCCTACGAAAACTCTAATTACCGGTTTAAAAAATGACTTTCTATTCAAATACTAAAAGATTTCAAAATAAAATCCCATTTAACTTTTATTAATCAAAGCACTCCGAAAATAGAACCTCTCAAATAAAAATTGAAACATAAAAAAGTTTTCACAAATTCGCGAATGTATCGAGAAAATGTAAGATCACCCAGATCACTTTATTCTGGTTATCTTTTGTACTAGAAATTACACAGTTTGATCTTTTTTATACACGTATGGTTTATTGAAAAAACATAGTAAGGTTAGGAATATATACTTCTAACGATCGTAAATATTTCATTTAGGTTCTTTTGGGACTCCTTTTTGGTGTATTCATTAGTTGAACTTTAAAAGTAAATGACAAATACATTACAACCACTTTCAATCCCAGTATTGAGATGTACTGAATATGTGATTTATTCAATACATCTAATCCTGTGTTAAATTATTAGCGTAGTCTCTTAAATCAACGTAAGGCTAACTTACGTTGATTTTGATAACGTGTGTGGTTAGTCGGCGCATGTCAATCAATATATAGCCACTATCTAGGTATTTAATTACTTATCAGACTACACAATTAATTGGGTGAAACCATTGAGTAATACCTATTCAGCGATTTTACTGTGAATATTCACTTGTTTCTCAAAGGGATTAAACATCACTGCTTCATATTTTAAAAACTTTGTTTGTTTTTAGAACAGGTTTCTTGTATATCAGGTATCGACTTAGCCCTAAGGATTCATCTTTAGCAGAAGAACCTTGGGATTTTCCTTTATAGACTAAATGAAAAAAAGTACAGTTGAGATGAAATCCTACTCCTATTTCAATGTCTATTAAAAAAGTAATGTGTTGTGCAAGAACCGAATACGGCAAAATAGCTAAGATGAAGGATATTGGAAGTGCTGTATGGGACTGACATTGCAGTGTGTAGATGAGGTCGGTGTCAAGTACCCACGAGTTCATATTGTGATTGTCAATAACTTTAATCAAAAATTTATACAAAAGCAATTTAAAAGTTATTTTATAATGCTATTTTTAATATTATTTTAACTATTAAAATTATTATTTAAATCGTAGAAATTACATAATTAATTATATACCTAGTAGTACGTAGTAATTAAAAAAAAAGTAAAATAGTAGTGAGTTATAAAACACCCAAAGTTTGTAATAGAATGGTTCCTTTTGATTTATTTGGTGTTTTATTCATTTACCAGGCTGATTTTTTGTATAATGTACAAATTTGCTTATAAACATTATCTTCCTAACCTTTATTATTCCCAAGACTATTTGGGGTCGACTACTAGTTAAGCCGGTTTTACCTGAATATCAGTTTTTCCACGAAGCAACTAGCATCCGCAACCCTGAGGGTGAACTGATTTCGAAGGTTGAACTAGTTGTCGGTTTATTTGATGGCACGGACTTCCCAATAACGATTGTCATAGATGTTCATGACAACCGGGACTGACAGCTAAACGTGCTCTCCTATGCATTATAACACTTAATACGTAGGGTATTGTTTGGATTTCCAAATTCATACATACATACATCATAAAAAATTCATTTGAAAGGAAACAAATATGTATATTTCCCAGTTCGTTTCTTTTTCATACTAATTAATTTCTTTTCATAAAAAAAATAATTTTCCTAAAATGTGTTAACATATTACTTCTAACACTTTGTATCCGTTACCCTTTTTATTGTATCTGTTTCATACGTATAAAACAAATGAGTATAAATGCGTGAGTTAAAATTGCGTCTCTGGGTAGAACGGCTCGAGAATTTTTACGGAAACACTCACCCCAAAAGCTTTCATCTAACAAAAGAAGTCGAGGACGGTTAACTCAGCGCTGCGGTGACCGCGTTTTATTAAAACATAAGAGTCTACTCGTTGTATGGAAGCGGGAAAGATATGTGAGTTAGTCCTTTGTTTTGGTGAGGTTTGTTTATATTTTTTTTTGGAGTGTCGCGTTAAACTAAACAAAATTGTATTTATAGGAGTAAATGCCTCACAGACAACCAATTCCTTCCTTGCTTTTCACCAAGTGTGAGTTTTTATATTTTCTATATTTTATATGTACGTATTTACAGAAAAAGTATATTTGTAGTTATATTAGTAGTCTAGTAAGTATCCATAGTACAAGCTCTGTTTAGTTTGGGGCTAGATGTCATGATGTGTCAAATGTCTGAAAAAACTAGAAAAAACACTCACGTAAAAGTCGTCTTTAACATATTTTTACTCATCTGTTACCCAATTCCTGTCTTACAGAATGGTTACTGATAAATAATATATTTTAAGACACAGATATATATTCTGTATTTGTAAAGGTTGTATAAGAAAAATAATATTAAAAAAATATTTTAGCGTTTAAGGTTAGGTACTAGCTTTTGTTACCAAAAATTTGCCATTTCTATCTTTCCATAATATTTCCACAATACCATAACAGACAGACAGACATACTTTCGTATTTGTAATATAAGTACCTAGAGATTAAAAACTTTCTAATGATTATTGAGTGATGTGTATCAGTGTACCAATTTTCTTCCCAATGAACCACTTTCAGGTTCTTTTAGATTTGTAAAAGAACATTATAACGTAAGAATTTTAGGATGATACGACGCATACTTCCAACGAGCACTGTGTGGATACTGGCTTAGAGTATAATATTACAGTAATATAAGAAGCCTCGACAACGGCAGTCTTCTCGTAAAATATCATGTTTATAAGCTTTAAATTAATAGCATAAAGAAAAAAAACCTATTTCCTTTTCATAAAATGTACGTTTGTGCCTTTAAATGCCTATTTTTTGTTTATTTATTATTGTCAAGTCGTGCTACCGTAACTATTTCTAACTTTTAAAATATCAAATTTCTATACTTTGAATTTTTTAGTGGGCTTGCAACATAAAAGGCATTAGCTGCCAAAGTTTTGATTTGAAACCCTAGCTGCTAAGATCTGCGGTAATGAATGAGTCAGTCACAACAGTTAATTAAGTATATTATTATTTTTATCAACATGACTTTTTATCTAGATGAGGATTTTAAAGTATCTGAATAGATTTATATCTAAGAAAAAATAATTTCTATAACCACTATTACTCATCGACTTAATATCATTTTTTATGAAAAGTGATCATCGTTTTACATTAAATGGAATCGTGATTTTAACATTATCCTTGTCAATTTTGCTAAGCTCTGTGGTTTTTGTGTTGTAATTCCTAACAGTTGTTTCGCCCGTTGAAAGTAAATTCGGGAAGGCTTCGAGACAAGAATAACAATGTCTAGAAAAGTGAGAAGTTTCTGACAAGACAGAGAATTAACGAGACCGATGCTTGAGTGCCAGGGACGAATTTAGATAAGTACGCCGCCTGTCAATATCATTAATTCCGAGTTTTAAAGTTTTGAGAGAACGGTCCGCGGATACTTAAATTATTTTGCAATTTAAATGAGCTTCGTTACATAAAGAATTTATTTTGAACTAAATATAGATTGCCATTAAATTTGTATTGAGCAATTAGGACATTAATATTAAAGGCATTAATTTTTAACAGCGGGACTCAGAATTAGACAGACATAGCAAAGACGTGCACTTATAGTGGTATGTGTGAGTGTATACGTGTGTGTATATTACGACGTTTAATATGATATGTAATATAACAAATAAGTAAGCACAAAAATTACAAAACCATGTAACATTAATGTGTAAGCCTCCACATGAGGTTAGTTGAAGTAAAGCAGGTCAAACTTAGCTTTATTATTTGACCCAAAGATATAAGTAGGGCATTAGAAAACGTTTTTGGCGACATGAATAAAGCTGGTATAGTCTGTACAGGGGCTGGGGGCTGCCGCCCGTTGCGCGTAGAAAGTCAGCCGAAACTTTAATGGGGCTATGAGTACAGTCGATTGCTCAAATCTTATGAGCTGCCAAAATTGAAATGCTCCCTCAGTTATTTCATAATAACATGCAAATTACCTCATTGGAGGGTGTTACGTTCAACCACAGGGAGAATGGAGGTTTAGGTAATGATGTAAACTTGTAAAAATAAATTAGCTTATTTGTACGTAAAATTGTAGCCACAAAATTCGGATGAGGCAACTACTAGCTGATAGTTACCGTAAGTTTTAAAATTCGATTAGCATCAATTTTTTTATCAATAAGATGATTTCAAAAGCTATTTTTGGATTATTAGAAATTCAAAATTATCCATGAGTTTTCCTATATTTTATGTATATGAAAATATATTATATTAATGTTTTTAGTTAGACTATTTATGACTCACGAAGGGCTGGAGCAATTTTTATGATTTTCAAAAAAATGTAATTAAAAAGCATAATTAGCTCATTTCTTGATTGAAGTTCGCTGGGTCAGCTAGTTACTTTTTAGATAATAAAACCGATACGATATATTGTTTAAATAGTAAATAAAGTATTTGGATTTAATATTTTATTTTACTCGAAGAGTTGCCGACAAAATTTACAAACACATATGATGTTAATTCTCTATGTACCATTTAAAAACTCCACTTGTAAAACAAATTGTGTTATCTGATCATGCTGTGACATAGACCTTAGTTTAAGACAACTTTTAATATTTTAATACAATGCAACTATACTGTATCTCTTTCCTAAGTAGAGGCTTTTGTCCAGCATCGGACTATTAAAGGCTGTTTATGATTGATAATGTACCTACTGTTTTATGTACCTAAACCTAATAAATACACACATTTACTTACGAATCTTTAGAATTTACAAGTCAATAGCGTTCCCAATCCTCTAACATATTGTGAATCCAAATCAGATTTCCTCATACTCGTAAATCATGGTAACAAAATATAGTCTGTAGAGACCGGAGAGCAAAACACTGATTGGAGCTGATTCGTTACTCTGTGCCGACACCAGTCCTTGTTAATCTTAACGAACGTCGCGTTGGGAGGCAGCTCGATAACTTTGTTTAACAGCACTGAGCACGAGAGGCATAGTATCTCAGCTCTAACTTTATTCATGGAACCTTTTGGAATGTTAATTATCTGAATTCAAAATAGACACAGTTGGAAATGTAAATTAAAGAAGTAGAAAAGTGTAGGTACTTCAAATTGATTGGTTTTGTTTCTTTAAATGGACTATCTTGGAATGTGGAACAAAAGTAGAGAGTATTAAAGCCCTGTGAAATGTGACAGTATATGAAACGTAGTTACTTTGTTTCAATTTAAAATAAAACCTAATGTTGGACATTATTTTGTATTAACACATTTATTTAGACCTGGGGTCAGAGGTTGAAAATGTTACGTAAGAATCACATTAAGTCATGTAAAGCTATTGTAAAATTGCCATTTGAACAGTATAAAGAGAATATGAATTTGGTGTCCTAACTAGTCAATAAGTTTATTTTATATTTATTTATAAAGTTTTATTGTATACACAAGATAAATACATAACAAAAGATGAGTTAGAAAGTTGTGGACTTAACAATTTTCGATCTTATTGCTAAAGGCAAATTCTTCCAGACGATCTTATATGCGTATAAGAGCAGTAGGACTTAAACTAATAAAATAAAATCTGTATAAATAAAAATGAATGTAAAATGTGTGATTCTGTTACAATTTATTACCTACTTCTACGTGGAAGAACCACGCTTCGGCATGAATGGGCCGGCTCGACCGGTGTGATACCATGGCCTCGCAGAAAACCGGTGTAAAGGTACAAGTTGGTAGCGGACTGCAGACAGCAACAGCAGTCGACACGTCGTCGCCTCATGTCGCCACCACACGTCGTTGCGTCTTGTCGATTTGCCGACTGCTGTGCTGTTGCTGTCTGCCGTCCGCTACCAACTTGCACCTTAAAATAGCGCTTGCATTGTGTTTCACCGAGTGAGTGAGGATACCGGAAGCTACAACCCCTCCCCACATCCCTCTCCCTATCCCCTAAGGTTCGGATACGTACTTATGAGGCCTCTGGTGTTGCGGGTGTTCATGGGCGGCTTTAATCGCTTGCCATCACGTGATACCCGGTATAAGTCAGGGCCCGGTGTAAGTCATGGCAGCATATTAGGACCGACGCAGTTCTTAGTAATGATCAATGACCTGCCCGATGTAGATAGATCAGCCCAGTGCCTGATGTTCGCGGACGATCTGAACCTGTAGTTGGGGATCTGTAGCTCAGATGACTGTGAAGCGCTCCAGCGGGACATCGATAGTGTTGTGGTCTGGTATAATTACAACCGGTTAGAATTTAATGCATCTAAATGTAAATCGATGACGTTTACTCGATCTCGGTATCCCTCTGGATCAAGTCACAGAAATACGTGACTTAAGTTTGACTCTGGTCTCGCGTCTGACCTTAAATACGCACATCACTAATATATGTAAGGAAAGCTTTAAATCCCTAGGTTTCGTGATGAGAATGTCTTCGCCTTTTCAACGCAGGAACATTATCATCGTGTTGAACTTCTCTTTGGTTCGCAGTACTTTAGAGTAAAACTCCATAATCTGGGACCCGCACGAGGCGAGGTACACTACGATGGAAAAACGTGTCCAACGCAAATTCGTGCGGTTCTTGTACAAAAAGCTATATGGGTTCTACCCATATTTATATCCATCGCTTTTTGTCCTCGGCATGGTAGATCTGGATACATTAGCACTGGGGTGTAAGTGTGCTCTAATGGTACACTATTATTTGTTACTAAATAACAAAATCGAAAATTCTAATGCGTTGTCTCGTTCCATGTTGTGGGTACCAAACCGGTATAATCGGCTACGCTCATACCGTCTCCTCACTGCGTCGCAAGTACCGTCGTACCACAATACTTTATTCGTTCTTATTAGCCAGGCAGTTAGTTAACTCAACATCCAGATTGCTCAGTACTCCGATATCGACATATTCTACACCACATTGGGTACCTTTTTAAAATTCTGTATAATTTTCCTAAATGATAGATTTTAAAATCCATGTATTATATAAATAATTATCGATTATCATATTTGTAACACCAAATTGATGTAATGGCTCGCTGTACGTGTTGGGCAAACTATAGGTGCAGCGAGCAGTTGATTGATTAAATAAATAAGTCTGCTTATTTGCCCTCTATTCCATAAAAATAAAAACTAAATCCGTTTTGTTTTAGCGTGATAGAGTACAAAGCATTCATCATACTAAACGCAGGTTTATAATATTAGTACGATATATTCAATCTAAGCGTCAATTACGACAACCGTATAAAATAATATTTGTGTATCCATATAGTGGATCAAATGTTCTCTTCAGCCTATTGCCGTCCACTGTCGGGTAAATATTGATATTCACAGTTGAGTGCTGTGTGCAATGTAAAGCTTGTTGGAACAGTAAAAATGCATACTGAAACCTTTTCAATTTTGAAAGTCAATTCTATCGTTTTTCGTTGTTGAGTGCAAGACCGGAGGTCCAATGATGTAAAAGCATCACTAGCCCCTCACGATGTGGGTCACCATGCTGCATTGTTGCATTGTCTGCATTCGCAGTATGGTGACCACGAAACTTAGATTCTGCTTATGCTTTCCATCAGGCAGAGTAGAGTCATTTTGGCAGGGCCAAACATAAATAAAAAGAAAAAAAAATACGTTATATGAATAGCAAAGGTAAAAAATGATGTAAAATTATATTAGTATAAAATCTTTAGTACAAATTCACGAAGAAAACACTTATGATGTATGAATTTCATGTAAAATTTAGAGAAAAAGATAGTACCTTTATTTGTCTTAATTATCAGTAGTTATCTTTTCTTTCTAAGCTATATGCCTTTTTAGCCGACCACAATGAAAGCAAAAGGAAGTATATTGTTATCAGTCTATATATCTTTATATTTTCCACCGTAGCGTCTAAAGTACCGAACCGATTTTGATGAATGATATACATCATATCACTCGGGCCATTATAAATATTATAATCAATCTGTTAATACTAATCAATTGATTATAACGGCCCGAGTGACATAGGCTATACAAATTTAAATAATTTAAATAAATTGAAAAAAAATTAATTATATGGAAATAATTTTATGTGGTTATAGATATAGTTTTTTTAGCTTTTTTGTTTCTACTAATACTTGTCTTTTCAAGAGCTTTGCATCTAGTCTCATTTATTGTATTATTTGAAAACGGTTAAAGTTGACTAATCCTTTTAAATAAATAAAGGTTTCGGACATCTGATACATAAAACTATCTAGTCCCTGACTAAGCAGAGCTTGTATTATGGGTGCTAGATAACTGATATAAATACTTATTAACTTCTTTGTAAATAAATACATATTATTCATAGAAAGGACCCAAACTCTGAAACAAAAATTTTTTAGATCATACAAACATTTGGTCCGGCCCGGGAGTCGAACCCGGGACCTTAAGCACAGCATTCGAATACGCTACCACTGCGCCACCGCGGCAGTCATGCCTAAATGGTGAGGTTTACGATAGACAAAGTACTCTTGCAACAGGTATGCTTAAATTCTGCCAAAGTAATGTAGATTATGCGTGAAAACTGTCTTAAGTGAATACCTATAACAATATTAAAGTCACATATCTCACACGCGGTATAGTAATCCCCAACTAATCTATGAGTATGGTGACCAAACTGCTGACAAACATACCTACTTGGATATCTATTTCTAAAAATATTCAAATAATATAATAATGTATTACATCCAGACACAAATCAAATGGCGGTGCTCTCCCCTTTTCTCATGAAATACCTCTTATCCTTCCCTTTTCTGTCCTTAAGCATTGTCTTTAAGCACTATAGTTTGTAATATAACGACAGATTACAATGTTTTCTTAGCTTGCAACTTCATGGACATTTGATTGCCTCTTCGTAAGTTATCGCATCGTTAAAGGAGCATCTGCCACTACAAGATAAAAATTTTAATGGAAATAATATTAGTCCGCTCATAGACATGGAATTTTAGCGGTACTCGTAACTGGTGACAGGAACTTTGTAACTGTTTGTAATGATTTTACATTGTTACAGTAGAGAAAAAACTGCAGTAATCCATTTGAAACAAGTAATTATTTTTTATTAATTTTTTGTTAATTATTTTTTTTAAGTTCTGGAGTGGCTATTATCACATCTCACTGGTGGGCGTGGTCCCCTACAACGTGGTCCGACGACCTGGCGAAGGTTGAGGGAAACCGATGGATACGCAGCACAGTACCGCTTGTTGTTCATGCCTATATCTAGCAGTATTTATATGTTATGACTAATGTTCCTTTCGTTATGGAGTAAAGCTTCGGCACATACACACAGACCCTAAAGTTACAAAATAACGAATAAACTCGAACGATTTGAACAAACTATGTATTTGATTACCACTTTTACAAAGAAGTTCATCCATACCTTCCCTCTAACATTTTTCGTATTACCGAGATCAATAAAATTGCTGCACGAATTTATGGAGCAAGACATTAGGCAAAACTAAACTGTCTTATAACACGCAGCAAAAGTTGCGACTATTACAAATTGATTGTTCTTTTGTTATTTCTTTTTCTAGACAAAAACTAAAGTCCTTGCCAAAATTAAGACTACTTAACATTTTCTAAAAATATTTCTTCTACTTCTTTAAATTTTTATGCCATGTTTCTAATAGGGATTTTGGCAATCGATGTAAATAGAAAAATGCGGGCAATCATTACCCGAGCTTTAATTTTGGAATATCATATTGGCTGGTTTTATTATGATTGCATGCTTCGCCTAGTGGTTTAAGCAGTCCCCACGCTGCTTCCCAATGCGCTAAGTGTCGTGGGTTCAAATCCGACATGGGACAGCACTTTGTGTGATCCATAAATTGTTGTTCTGAGTCTGCGTGTTCTTTGTGTCCGTTTCATGTATGTTTGTAAAATCTTATGTACCTAATGCGGGAGTTGGATATAAAAAAAATATGCGAAAATGACGCGTCAGCATAATGTCATCCCTTTAGAGGAAAGAGATGTAACTTACATTATCGAGATATACTGTAACTTGACGTGTATAAAACGCTTATACTATCTTTTTCTCTCGGATTTTACTATTTAAAAATAAAGTTGGAATGAAAATAGATATACTCAAACCTTTTTGTGGCTATGTCAAGTGTTGTTCCCTTCCTAAGTAAATAAAAATAAAAAACTCTTCACAATTTAAATATTTAAGTATTTATATTCTTCCCTCATCCAATAAACTTGAGAGTTTTGTTGAATAAATAATTCAGGAGGCGACGGAGAGTAAGTCAAACTTTTTATCCTCAATAGCAGTTTTTTTCTACCAAAGGCATACATATTAGCGGCCAGTCAATGCTGAACCCCAAGGGATTATGTTTCAAAACAACAATTATTAAGAATTGATACTTTTGATATGTCTATGTAAGTTGGCCTTCTATGAAATGGTAGTCCTTTTTCGGTCACGATTTTTTTTAATATAACACTTTGTAAGAGGGCAGTCTGAGGATCAAAATACTTTTTAAGATTTGTACGAAAATGATGGCTTTCGAAATGAAAGGACTTCTGATCGTGGTTCAACCCCTTTTCATATTAGGAACATCTCTATAGATTCTGAGCTCGCCAGGAAAAAATGGAGTCACTTTACATTTAAAGTAGAAGTAGTACTTTTAAAAATAATCGGTTCATTTGACAATTTATTACGTAGCTATAGTTTTACACATAAATACTTATAAACATTTTACATTTATTGCAACTTCAAGCAAAGGATTCATAATTGTTTGAATGTATCAATTTTAATAAAACATTTCTTTATTGAACACCAGATTAATTGCTAAGGTAACTTAATACTAAGGAAGTACAAATGGCGGCCTTATCGCTCAAAGGCAATCTCTTACACACAACCACAGTAGCTGTTAGTGGACTATCGTTATAGGTACAGCAGTGTAAGTTAGTGGATTGTACTAGGCATTTAGAGAAAGAACTTATCTACTAAAATAACTCTATTCACTACTCTCTCTCTCTTCCCGATAGACTAGAAACTAGAAAGCTACTACTAACAATGCGTTGACTTTGACATTACTAAGTAAGCATTTGTCTAAAATAAATTAAGTCAAATACAGTACAGAGCAATGAATCACTAGCAGTCAGAACTTTGAGAAGTTCTTGTGATTTTAAAATAAAAACATAAACGCTGTATAATAAAAGTTCTGACCGCCAGGAAGTAAGTTTTGTAATAGAAAAAGTTTTCTTAGAAATAATTACGGCAATATCAAAAGTTCAAAAGTGAGTTAGATCTACAAAAGTTAATAACATTTATGTTAGGTGTTATGTTTTACTAGCTGAACCCCGCGGTTTTACCCGCGATTATTGTTGTACCGCGAGTAATAGTTAGTCTAAAAAAAGTAGCGTACGTTCCTCCCTGGAACATCAGCTACCTGCCAGTGAAAGTCCCGTTAAATTCAGTCTAGCCGTTCCAGAGACTACCCGGAACAAACAGACAGACAGACAGAGAGACAAAAAATTTTTTAACTAAATTTTTGGTATATGTACCGTGTATACATATGCATTTAGTAAAAACCGGTTATTTTATTATTACAAACATTCACAAACACTCCAATTTTATTTATTTGTATAGATTTGTAAAATGGTTTTATAACATTCAGGTACAAACTCAGAAATTGAAATTGGTTAGTATGTTTAAATGGTCTTGAAAAAAAAACAAGGAACACATACACATGGGGCGTAAAAAGCATCTCACTAGCCTGTCATAGTGTGGGTCACCATGCTGCATTATCCACGTTCGCAATGAAGATGACATCTTGATCGTACTTAAGTTTTCCACCTTGCAGAGTAGAGTCATTTTGTTAGCTAATACATATAAAACAAAACACAAACTCACGTAAATTAAAAGTAGTTTGACACAAACCCTTATCGTTGTTATTGATCAATATAACCACGTCTTACTTGTATTTGAAGTTCCAGTTCATATTTGAGAACTGACTACAAACTTATTCAGTTTATCTATCAGCCTATCAACATACACTTTGAACGATGTAGGCAATGTCAATCAACTATACCAAAGCAAACAATTGAGCGCGTAATCTGTTCAGAACTTAATAGCCCATTTTACTTCATTTGTTTACCGACCAATATTTAAACACACCAGTGACAATTTTAAGGAAAACGTGACTTATACAATGTCCATGAGTAATAAATTATATCTGATTGATTGTATCGAATGTACGACAAAGGTCAAGAGGGTTCGAAAAATCTACGTTTATTTACGTAGAATTTTGCTATATACGCTTTTTGTTAAAGTTATTGTATGACCCTCTATCAATAGTGTTTAGGAATCAAGGTTTAGAAGATTCTAATTCTCCGAATCCATCTGCTAAAAAAATAAGTTGGGACCTCATTGCAGAATCAAAAAATAATTTCGTTGACGTTTAAAAGGTTAAACATTTTTGATTGATAGCGTGTTTTAGGCCCATAGTAACTTAAAGAGTGTTTTGAGTCTTAAAACTATCCAGTATATAAAATAGTGATATTTTCTTATTTATTTTTGAACAAACTCAAATAAAAATAAGTAGAGGATCTGGGGACAGATGTTAGGTGTGCCGCTTTGTTTGCGACGTAACAGTCTGTGCAAAAAAAGTTATCTAGGTATCTATTACAAGTTTGAAACTAAAGGGAGTACAAAAGTGCTAACATCTGTGAATATATTCAATAATAACATCTGAAATTTTAAACAATTCTTATATAATATTTGCTTGAAGATTTTCGAATAATAACAAAAAAAAATATAATGGGAACCCTGTACTAGTGATAACTAATTAAAAAGTATTTTTGTCCATATTATTCATATGTAATAGTTCAACCTTAACGAAATAGTTGATGGAGGTGTTGTTATATTAGTTTTCAGTCTTATCTCAGAAACACGTCCTTGATATAATTCTAAGAATAGTTTGAGCTGTATCTAGGAGAAGTTTTGGCCGAATTTCTGTAATAACTTATAACTTTTGTAATAGACCTTTTTTATTTTATTGAATATTTTGGTTAAGTCGTTTTGACTTTATATTTTCTACCTTTTCAAATTCGTGGTCAATTAAGAAGGTTTATTCAAATGACAGGTGTTAAAGAATGCGTTTCGGTAACGCGTGGTACCAAGTACATGAATTTTTGTGCGCATTATGAAAGATAATGTATATAATAAATATGTCAAACAATTCATGATATTAAAAGTTAAGGTTAATCCATCAACACATATTTATTTATGTAGCATCAACAAAAATATATTAATTTAAGGAATTGAAAACAATATGAAATAGAAAAAAATATTCTACATTGCCAAAGTCAAGTTCATTATGTTCTTATTCCTTATTTCAAAATACTTAATAAATCCACAGTTTAAAAAAACATTCCAATTTTACTTCTGACGTAATTAATATCAATAAATTAAAACGAACATTACTTAACCAATCTTCTAAAACGACTGTATCATAATCAACATCGCAATTCCAGCGGAACAATCAATGCAATAGATTCGCCAATTCATATTTCAATTTAGCAGAGCCAGAATTTGCGTACGCCTTAAATTAACAATATGAAGGCATTATTACTTTCCTCCAATGATCGGTCGAAGATTTTTTCATTTAAAGTATTTGCTAAGACTTTTACCCGCGACTCCGTTCGTATGTATGTCGGATATCACGGAAAAGGCAGACTTTGTGTTAAATCGATATAAGAGCTGTATTACAGTAAAGTTTCAAATAAATATGTTTAGTCATTTTTGCGTGAAAAAGCTATTTGTAATATAAGTGGGATTTAAATCATTGTTGATAGTATTCATAATAATGTTGATAGTTTATTGGTAAAAGTAAGCAAATATGATTTCGTAATAGCATTCGAGAGTCAGCTTTACACGTATGAGTTGAATTGATCGGAGTGCTACCAAAGCTTCACATATATCACCCAGGATCCTAGTGGAGAGCGAAGGGAGCGCTTCAAAGTAAAGCAAAAAACTATTAGAAAAATCTCAAAATTTCCATTCAACCTCCGATCCCGATCTAATCACTGAGGGCCTAAGGGACAAGCAAACACTCAAAAGGACAGCAACACACCAGGAAAAGAGTATCAAGGATAACAGGTGATCATGGATTGCAGTAGACACTTACCATCTGGTAAACTATTTAGTCATTTGCATGCTATACTAAAAAAAAAATGTTTTTATACTTACCTCAGTGTAATCTTGAAGATTTAATTCGAAATTAATATTTATACACACTTGTTTTTAAGCTGTTGCTCAGAAACTAAATCGAATAGAAAAGTGTTACCGAGCGTCTGTAAAGTTAATAGTTTAACGGAGGAAGTTCCTGTGTGTTCGTTTTCTTACAACTGATCAAAATAGTTTTACAGTACCTTTTCTTGGAAATTAAACTCAAAGAATATAAAGTATTCATTTCTATTAGATATATCTTAGGGAAAAGCATAACGATTGTTTCTGAACATTATACTATTTAAGATAGAGGTTGAGTTATGGAACTGTTTTCTAACGACTTCAAAAGTGGTAAATATTCTACGCAGATGTATTGAATAATGTTGTTTTTAATGTGTGATTTTATGTGTGCGCACTGAGTTTCTGCAAACGGGAATAAGTATTTCAATAGATTATTTATATTCCATTAATTACGAGTCGAGAGGCCACCGATAGCGGTGTAAACGCACACAGTGTTAAAGTCATAAATATTATCTTTTAAATATCTCTACAGTAATAGATTTTTATCCTTGACAAGTACTCTTGTTTGTTAATGAAATTAAAGTAAAAAACTACTTAATCTATTCTAACTTAATATATTATATTTAGAAAATATTTTGACATACTTATTGTGCTGTCATATATCGTAATTTGCTTATTAGGTCAGGTCTTACGACGTTTATGGGATCAAAAGGGCTGATACCGGTATTCTTATCCCTATACCACACGGACCCCATTTCGTTTTCGCCCACCTTAAAATAAGTCTTTATAACTTATTAGTTCGTACCTTATTAAGTAATCAATCAAGTTATTTAGAAAAACTGATAATATAAAGAGGAAAAAAAAGAGAAATAAGAAAAACAGATCTAAAGGAATAAAAAAAGCTTCACTGTAGTTGCAAGGCATTATAAAATATTTTTAATTATTTGATACTAACTACTCGTACATAAAATTACTTTTCTTTAAATTAAGCTTGATGGCTGCATCTGTTGGAGATTAAATATTATATTTAATGTTTTTCTTACTCGAATTTATGAATACAGTGTCCCCTAAAACTTTTGTGAGTATAGTGAATGTATGTTATTGCTGCTGGATTTTGTTATTATATTTTTTTAAATATTATATTATATTTTTATTTTAATAACCAAATTAAATGGCGTGCAATTGGAGAGGCCTATGTCCAGCAGTGGACTGGGATAGGGTGATGATGATGATGAATCAAATTAAAGAGATGATTCAAAAATCAAAAAGAACATAAACAAAGATAAAATATAGACTAGGAATTGCGTTTAGGTTTGATACCGAGTCTAGTTAATTCGTATTACTAAATTAATATAACAACAAAAGTGAGATAGGTCTGTGATGGTAAGAAATTTACATTATAATTGAACGCCTTTTCTTGTAAATATGTATTATGTGTATTTTTCTACATTAAATGATTTACATATATCAATCAACTAACAAATGAATTAATATCCTGATTTATATTAGGTTTATGAATTGGCATGACTTTTCTACTCTAGTAGTTTCCAAACTCAATTCAATTAAATAAACTTTTATCGTTTAAAATGATAGATACTATAGACATGCATTGTACCTACACAATATTAAAACAATTAAATTTATTATACAACGATTTCATTCCGATTGAGTACAGCTTACAATTTTTTATTAATGTCTACTATTTCGTACGAAAAATAAAACACTCTCATGATAAAAAATTTTAGGTGCAATTTTATACTATATCTTACGTAACTTGGCATACAGAAAGATGGATCTTAAATACAAAAAAATGCAAATATTATACTTATTATATTATAATTAACTTAAAGATAAAATTCTCAAATTCTCGCGAAGCGGCGGTGCGCCGCGATTTCAAATGTTTATTTTTATTTGGATTTTTTTTTAATTGTATATTTATTTATTTGTATTCGATTTTTTTATTCAATAAAAATATATTTTAATGTAATAAATAGTCATTTTATTTTATACAAAACAATTTTGATGTTACACATCTGCCAGGCGTCTCGTGACGGCTCACGTCCTTTTATTATTTTATAGGCCTAAAATCAATGTTTATCTTATTTCCCGAATGCGAAAAAATCTGCTGGTGGCAGTTTTGAAGACATGTATGTTCAATAACGATCGTTCCAACATTGAGTTATTTGATAGTAATTGGGATGTATACTGTCACATACAATAATCAAAGTCAAATGTTGAAAGCAAAAAACTTTTTCTTTCAATGGATTTGTATAGAACCCACCGTTGATCAATTATTTTACGAGAGAAATGCCTCCCTTAGAGGTATCGTGTATCCGTGGTATTGGGCGGGCGGGAGATACTTGGAGAGCCGCACCTTCCGCCCGCGCCACAGTCTGCGCCCAGCCGCGGTTGAAGCAAAACGCTCTTGTCGTTTATCGCCGCGAGCGCTCGCCGAAACGAAACTATCAAATATATCTGTTATTCGTGAATTAATAACTAACATTTACGTGTATGAATTAAAGTTACTTTATTTTTAGTGATTAAAAGTGTTCGTGTTTCAGTTTATTTTCCCGTGATCTTATTATTTTTATTATAGCTGTCTCGTGTTCTAAGCGGCGGTTTTATAATTGAGCTTTGTTGAATTAAGGTAAGTGGTTTTTTACTGAACAATATAGAACATTTTGCGGTAAATTTTGTATTGTACGAGTATTTAGGTTTCAATATCCGCTATAATTATGTCTTCATATGTTAAACTTCTTACGTCTATATTCATTATTGATGCGTATGGAAAACTTTTAAATCAATAAATGTGGTAATGAATTAGATTTTAATTAATACTAGTTGTTGCCCGCGGTTCCGACCGCGTATATGTCGCTTATCGCGGCAAATAGTAGCCTACGTGTTATTCTGATGTATAAGTTGTATTACAGTACAGTTTTATCCAAATCCATTCTGTAGTTTTTGCGTGAGAGAGTAACAAACATCCATCCATCCAACCATACTTCCAAACTTTCGCGTTTATAATATTAGTATAGATAATAACTACCGAAACCTTTTCTTCATATGATAGCTATTGTTATAACAACCAGTTACGTTTCTTTGTCGTACAAGTAAAATGAAGGATAAAATAGATTTTGATAATACCAAGCGAATGAAAATTACTATACACTATTGTTATTTTTGACTATTTACATTTTTAAAAGTAAAGCTTGAATTTTTGGAGGCAAACCTCTTGAAAACCGCTATGGTTCGAATGCTGTCCTAGATCATTGCGATAACTAGATATATCGATTGCATTCAATTTGACATCAAACTGAGACAATTTATTTATCACATTCGACAGCTATATTATTTTCAATTATTTATCATGGATAATATTGCAACTGAAAAATATATTTTAGGTGCATAATTTTAAGTCACACTCAGCCAATAGTCCTGTCCTGTCATGAAACCTCTCCTGTATGTTACAATACAGGTTTCAGAACACTTGATTACATCCTTCATTCTAGAACGTACGACGTGGATAATCTGTCAGTGAAGTTTAGAATTGTAGTTTCAACTATATGTATATTTCAACTGTTCTTAACCCGTATCATCTGTCTCCGTCTTAATCTAGTCAAACCGACTTCAACTAGTTTTGTACTGGAGTCTTATAGGTACTTGTTGATATTACAATTGAAATTAAACCTATACGTAGGTATAAAATAAAATTAGGGTACATTTTTAAATGAAAATTGGTCAAATATTGTCACAGCAAGTTTGAATTCTATTGTTTAGATAGAAAAGCTCATATTTCTTCAGTTGTACATTACAAGTATCAACCGTTCACTTAGGATTTTCGACTTTTTTTTTTGTTTGTGTACTATAGTGACGTACGTTTCAGTCTGCAAAGAGGATAGTCGCATTAAGATGTATTAGTCCGTCTCCCAAATGATTAAAATATTATGTAGATACGTTTGATAACTCACCCTACCTATCTGAAATACAAGTCGAGGACTCTTTTCGTGAGTGACATATTCACACTAAGTATATAGATAATTGGTAATAGGTTAGTACTTGATAGTAGGATTTAAGAAACTACTTGCATTTAAATATGTCTTACTTAATAATATACTAATAATTGTTAAATGTTCGTGAATGAAACGTGAGATTCAAGATCGGCACAATACATATAAAAACGTGTGTTATAGTAATAGTAGAATTTAATCTTACATAATGTTTAGAAGATAAGGATAAGATAGAAGCTAATAAATACCATGTAATGTTATTAGTTTATCATGCGATATGAATCTTTGTTATTTTTAGGATTAGGTTTATAACTAAGAATTTGCTAAACTAAGCCCGTGTCGATCAATTGTGTTTTTATATGGTTGGTTTTTAGATTGTACCTAGTTCTAATATTTAAGCTCTGCATTAATCTTGTGCTAAGCAAGGCTGATTGCTGATTTTGGACTTATAAGAGAACAACTATTCGTCGTACTAATATGATTAAATTGTTTAATCATTGTTTTAACTTGAGACTTTCTACAAATATTGCGTGAGGCGGACTTTGACTGACAGCGATAGAAAATACCTTAGGTATTTTCTCTATTCTACTACTATTCAAAGTTTGAATGATAGAAAATACCTTTGATATTTAAAGTTTCATCAGTTAAACTTTGAATAGTCCAGACGAGGGTATATAATCAAAGTTATATTTTATAAATAAAGAGTATACAGAAAAAAACTACGGAGAGGCTAACTAACAGTAGACTGTTAAAGGTGACAGAGTATACCTACTGTTACATATTTATATGTACATACAATCACATGATTGTACACACACACACGCGCACACCAATTAGCACACATCATTTGAATATAAATTTGTGTTGTGGTAATTATTCGAGTGACTCTAATCTCCGACTTAGCCATTTTAGATTTACAAAACATTATGTGTAAGTGACAAGACAAAGGCCAGGCACCCAGGGCGGTACTACCTTCGCATAGAAGACCATTATAACTTGGCAGCATTCGTACTTTCGTGTTTCGTTGGTGAGTGCGAGACCGTAGGTCCAATGATGCAGAAGCATCTCAATAGGCCGCCATAGTGTTGCATAATCTGTATTCGGAATGAGCATGGTGATCTTGGATACTGCTCATGCTGTCGTCAGGGAGTGTAGGGTCACTCTGGCAGGCTCATAAAAAAAGGGTTTTCTGTAGAGACGTTCAAGATCGATTCACAGTTGAAATTCGCTCTAATTATAGACAGCAAAGTCGTGGCAGACAGCAAAAGTTAATTATATGGAACTCTTTTAGTTACCTACTTAATGGTTTGTGTCTGAATGTTGATATGAAATATTGCTTTATTTTTTACCACAACTTTGTAATTAATTTCAATTATTTGACATTAAATTTGTATACTGTTGGTATTCAGCTGTGCGTGGTAATGAAAGTCGTTATCTTTTACTGCGCCAAATTTTGTGGGTTCCCATCCCAAATGGGACAGCACTTTGTGTGATCCACATATTGTTGTTCTGTTTCTGGATGTTCTTTGTTCGTTTCATGTATGTTTGTTAAGTCCACCGCGACACAGGATTAATATTCCTTGTGCGGGAGTTGTTTTGAAAAGAAAATAAAAATGCTTAATTAAGTTAAGACTGAGTTACCACTCTTATTTTCTGAAAGAAAATGGAAAACGACTGTTCATTTTGTTCTATGACTTTTGCGCTGATACGTTTATAAAGATACCAAAAGGTTCAAAATAAGTAGATTTTGTAGTATAGAAAAGAAATATGTTGTGATCGAATGAAAGAAAGCGTATTATAAAAATTGTATTAATGTAAAACAAGTATTTAATTGATGATACTTGTGCCGTAAAAATAAGAAGAACATAATAACGTACACGGCAGTAAACGCTTTGAGAGACATCAATAAATAAATAGTTTTTCAATTGCTATCTCCCCATAGTTTGACTTTTGAAACTTGAAATGATACTATTCCATTACTACTTTTCAATTTAGAATCCCTACGAAGTAATATCATTATGAATTATTTAACGTGTCTGAATGTATGACACTATTTTATGGTGTTTACCTAGTTAGGTTACGATTTTTTTAAATAGGCTAGCATTAATCTAAAATACATCGAATTACAAAAGTTTTTAAAGATAACAAACCCATTTAGAAAAATATGTAAGCGGCTTTGTATAGTCAGAACTAATCTCAAATAATAGTTCTTATCCAATACTTTATAGTATACTAGCTGAACCCCGTGGTGTTACCCGCGGTTATTGTTGTACCGCGAGTAACGCTGCGGGACAAAGTTAGTCTAAAAAAGTAGCCTAAGTTACTCCCTGGATCATCAGCTACCTGCCAGTGAAAGTCCCGTCAAAATCGGTCCAGCCGTTCCAGAGATTACCCGGAACAAACAGACAGACAGACAGACAAAAAAATTTTTAACTACATTTTTGGTATATGTATCGTGTACATATGCATTGATTAAAAAGCTGTGAGAAAATATGAGACTCCGGCTTAGATCTATTTAATAACTGAAAAAAACCATCAAAGGAATATATTACAAAGCAGATAATTTGGCAAGAAAATCTGCAAAAGAACGTGCGTAAGACGTCATTATTTTAATGCTAGATGTTTGACGAAATAGGGTCACGACTGACTGAATATGTAAAGAAATAGGATTGTATTATACTCGAAAACGTTATTAGCTTTGTGAACTATTATCTTAACTATACATCTATACAAATGAATAAAATAGGACCGATTTTGACTACTACTATTTTGGTACATGTGTTGTATAAACATACATATGCATTTATTAAAAAGCGGTTTTATTAAATTTGTTATTTATTAAATTAAGCGGATTTTAATATCATAAACAGACACTCCAATTTTATTTATTTGTATAGAGTATAGATGTATAGATATATAATAATCAATTGCTGTTCATTTGTCTTAAACTCGAGAACGGGGAGGCAGCGGGCAGATTTAGTTGATTTTGGTTTTGTAATGTTTGTCGTAGTCCAGGGAAGATTAAAACGGTGAAAAATTAAAAATAACTTGAAAACCCAAACGTCACGTGTACGAAATAGCGGGCACAGCTAGTAACAATACAACACGATACAAGTTATAAGCCTTTAAAAAAACGTGTAGTAAATCTTTAACCAACCCATTTTGACAGTGTGGTATAATCAAAAAATGTTCATATCATGTTCAACAGTGGAGTATTTAAGGCTGTTAAGTAAGTTAAACCTTTCATCATAATAATATATTCCTAAACAGATATCATAGGGTAAATTTAATCGAGACAAACAAAGTAATATATTAGACGATATGAATGGATTAACATTAGTATTTTTATCGCGATATACTTACTATACGCAAGTTTGTGATAGTCTACATACAAATAAAATATACTACTGTATTACATTTATAAATAAAAATTAAAACATAATTACACATATCCCTTGTCTACTTTTAAGAAAACAGATATTGCTACTATTCTTTTTCTTACGTATCTTACTTGGTAAATACTAGTAAATGAATGAATAAAAAAAACAAGAAATAGAATGTGTATTAAATGTAACAACCACAATTCAAACAAAATTTTCGGCTTAGTACTATTGTGAAGATATATTCCGTTAAATAACATTCAAGCTATTTAACGAAATATATCCGAGGTAGTAGAGCCACACTGATTTCAGCACGAATGGGCCGGCTCGATCGGGGGGGTACTACCCTCTCACAGAAAATCAACGTAAAATGACAGCAATCGTGCTGTCGAGTTTCGTTGGTGAGTCCCATGACGCAGAAGCATCACTATCCCGCCATGGTGTGGGTCACCATACTGCATTGTTGCATTGTCTGCATTCGCAGAATGGTGACCACCACTCTTGGATTCTGCTTATGCTTTCCATCAGGCAGAGTAGATTCATTTTGGCTGGCCCTGCCACATAAAAAAAGTGCTGATATTTCTATCGTGAAATTAAAAAGATCGGCCTAAAGAATATTACATTTATACAACAATGTAATACGATAAATTAAATTAAGTAGTATCAAAATGTAGGTCTCACAAGTCAACCATTCTATAAATTTACCATTATATGATTGCTTATGCTTCAACTTATCTGTTGACTGGGAATTAGACCGGCTCCCAGTTAGCACCGGTTTACGTAGCAGCTGCGGACCTCCCAGTCCCCAACCCGCACTCGGCCAGCGTGGGGACGTATGGCCTTAACTCTCTCCTGAGAGCAGACCAGAGCCCAGCAGTGGGACATTATAAGTTGATGATGAAGTAGATAATTTGGACCCAACGCCGGCCATAGATTACACAAGCAGACAATTTGGCATTGACATTTTTTAAAGAAAAAATACGTAAGCAGATTGATAATTTTTAAATTAAATTTCATTACACGTTCACGGATTTTAGAATACTTATCAGTCACGACTATAGTAATATTATGACAGATGACACAATTGGAAGTGTTCCCGATGTTATCAGTAAACAGAGAAAAGTAAACTAGCGTGGTGACGTAACGGACCAGATGCTCAAACGCAGGCTCGCCATGTACATATTTATTATTAATAGCTCGTTTTAAATATGGATGAACATTTGAGCACCAAATCCCGGCTTATTTAAGAAACGAAGCTTATAAATTCTTAGTAACGAGTGCTTGCAATTGGATTTAATGGTAGCGATCAAATCCTTCAAAGACTTTGATTTTTAATGTTAATACCTAGCTGATCGGCACTGATAGAAAATTATTCTATTGATTTTATTGTTGACGTTTAAGAATGAAATAGTAACGAATCTCTTTTCCTAAATATTTTTAGCATTTCTCTTTGTATCTACGGTAAAATTATATACTTTTTGTGATTGAATTTACTGACAAAAAAATGTATTGAAATGTATTGGAAAGGGCGTTACTTGTACATTTCAAAAATACATATATTTACAGCGTTTGCTAGTCACTTTGTCCGTATTTATTCAATAATTTTGATTTTTCTATGGTACCTATTTAAAATATACTTTGCAAATAAATTAATATTAGAGAGGCACCAAAACATTTTAAATAAAAAAAAGTAAAAACTAAAACCCAACTACGACAAAAAATGACGCTGAAAAAGCATGAAACAAGTTTCAAAAGCCGTAGTCACGCGTTGTTAAAGTATTATGGACTAAGTTACATTACACCACATGCATTACGGCTTTTGAAACTTGTTTCATGCTTTTTCAGCGTCGTTTTTTGTCGTAGTTGGGTTTTAGTTTTTACTTTTTTTTATTGTGATATATACTTAAATGTATGTTTTTTGGATAATTTCATTGTGCTCTCTGTTGTATTATGACAAATATTTTTACATACTAGACAATTATACTTTGATAGGTGCGTTTTAACATTACTTTTTAATTTGTAAAAATTGTTTAAATAATTTTTGACTGCACGGCTGGCCTAGTGGTTTAAGTGGCCGTCACGGCGTTTCGTACGCCAAGTGTTGTGGGTTCATATTCTACATGGGACAATACTTTGTGTGATCCACAAATTGGGTGTATTTTGTGTTCGTTTTCTATATGTTTGTAAATTCACCGCGATACAGGATGTACATTCCTAAAGGAGTTGTCTTTAAAAAAAATATTTTGCTATTGGTTTGAACATGTAAGTTTATCTACCACACCTTTAAATATTAAACATTTCATGTTTCACTAAATGGTGGTATATGTATACTAAATATATTTCATTGGCAAATCAATAAATGGAAGATAATATGGATTTAAAGCGAACTGAATATTTTATTTGACGGCGGTGAATGAAATATAGGTACGTACTGTATTTTTGTATACCGGTAACTGTTTTCATTTTGTCTTATTTTATTTGAGTGAATAAATATACCCAACTCTCATCACTTTATAATTATTTGCCAATCTGGCAGCAGATGAAAGGGCTTTTAGACTTTTTTGTAGTTACTTTTAACGGACATATTTTCCATATTAAGCTAAATCTATATCTATACTAATATATAAAGCTGAAGAGTTTTTTTGTTTGTTTGTTTGTTTGAACACGCTAATCTCAGGAACTACTGGTCCGATTTGAAAAATTCTTTCAGTGTTAGATAGTCCATTTATCGAGGAAGGCTATAGGCTATATATCATCACGCTAATACTAATAGGAGAGGAGCACCAATGAAAAATATTTCAAAAACGAGTGAAAATTATCACGCGACGGGCAATAGAAGACGCAAACGACATTGCGTGGGTCTGCTAGTGAACTATAAAGTAAAAACTTGTTAATTGCTATGCGACTTATGTGGGCGATATTAGTACAGTGTACTGATATTTACTTGCAGTGGTTGTTCAAAATAACACACTATGGTTAAAATTAGTAATTTTATTTCTAACACAAATAAGCCAATTGTAACAGCGTATTTTTAAACAGTATGTGAGGTCGAACTAAGTGGCGTGCAATTGGAGAGGCCTATGTCCAGCAGTGGACTGCGATAGGCTGATGATGATGATGATGTGAGGTCATAGCTCACAGAATTAGCAAGCTGAAGTGGCAGTGCACTGGCCATTTTTCACCGGTAACCGAATCGGGTAAACAAATTCTTGAGTGGAGACCGCGTCTCCGCAAACATAGTGTAGGACGTCCACAGTGGAGTAATGATTTACGCAAGACGGCTAGCAGGAGCTGGATGCTAAAAGCCGAGGATTGAACTAAGTGGCGTGCAATTGGAGAGGCCTATGTCCAGCAGTGGACTGAGATAGGTTGATGATGATGTCTATACTGAGACCTATAAATACACCAAAAAGTAATGTGAATTCTATTGAATCCACTAAAACCAATGATCTCAAGCTTAATAGAGCTACTATTAGACGAATGAGCCAGTCAAAGTTTGTATAATATATTATTATAAAATCGTTATTTATTTTTTCATATTTTAGACGGAACTCTCAATACTTAGATTAATCGGAGTGGGCTGTGTACTGATGGCGATTGAGTAGCTGTTTATTCTGATTGAAGTTTATTTAGATTTCCGCGTTTACGATGACTGACTGGTACGGTAAACACGAATGTGTGAATATACAGGTATATATTTATTTTAGTAACTAGTGGGCAGAGCTGCTGACTGAAATGTACATAATTTATTTTGGTGAATTGGTTACCCGCTTTCCGTTACCTACTAAATAGAGAATGGAGATAAATTATTTGATTGAAATGCTCATTGTTGGAGATTTGCATATAAGTTATTTAATAGTTATGTGTGTATTATATCGCTGATAAAGTAGGTATATATATATACCTACTTTATCAGCGATATATAACGTAGTAAGAAAGCGACGAAAGTTTGAATCCCTACGCCATCCATGCAGTCCCCTATCTTATATATATACATATAATTATTATAGATCTTACTACGCTAAGTGTTGTAGATTCAAACACCTTATGGGACGACACTTTGTGTGACACACAAATTACTGTTCCGAGTCTGGGTGCTGTTCGTATCCATTTCATGTATGTTTGTAAAATACTTGTTTATACTTAGCGCAGGTGTTGTCTTTTAAAAAATCTAATACATAAAATTCTCGTGTAGCGGTGTTTGTAGTTAAACTCCTCCGAAACGGCTTGACCGATTCTTATGAAATTTTGTGAGCATATTGGGTATGTCTGAGAATCGGACAACATCTATTTTTCATACCTCTAAATGGTAAGGGTGACCCATCCTTAAATATTTTTTTATTGCAAAACAACGTTTGCCGGTGTCAGCTAGTAACAAAATATAAATCAAAATATGTGCCAATGCCAATGCTTAACGATGCGAAAATATTTCAATAAGACGCCATATACAATATGGTGACCACTACTCTTGGATTCTGCTCATTTTTCCATCAAACAAAGTGGAGTCACTTTGGTAACTTCATATAAAAAAACCTAAAAAAGCAACAAACTATTGATGGTTACCCTTTTTCTGGGAGACTTTGTTATCGTTCCATTAAACTGAACCGAATCGAACCATGGCTTGCTCAAGATTGTTGCTACATGTAACTTTACATGAAGAAAGATAAAACAAAGTAGACTTTCTAAGGGCGCTCGCTTTTGTTGCGTTTGCAACGCGCTACAGAAGCGATGCCAACGCGCTATAGGATCGCGACTATATCAATGCAAAGCGCGATCGTGTCGGACGACATCGGGGGAGGAATTGAAGGAAGGTGGCGCGTTGGGTTACTGAATCGCGTTTGCAGCGTGATAGCATCGCGACTAAATCGTGTTTATGTGGGCGAGGGCAAACAGATTGCGACCGCATCGCCACTGTATTGATGGGAACGTGCGACAACCTCGCTGCTACATCGCTGCAATAAGTCGTGGACGAGCGCCCTAACAGTTATAACTGTTCACAAGAATTGAGTTGTACATATTGCTCACGGCTATAATTGGCACTTCTCAATTTAATTGAGAACTTGGTTGGGATACTTTAATAATATTTGCTTCCTGAATGTTATTCTACTTCAAATAGTTGTCTTTTAATACCTTTTGTATATTAAAGACGATCAGAAAATAAATAATTCTGTGGTTCACTGATTTGTTGAACTTCTAGTCATTGTTTGTAGAGATAATACTACACTAAAATTTTTAACAAAAAAAGCGACTTCAAGAGCTGGATCAAATTGAAACGTAACCACAGGAGAACTCGGGAAGCACCTGATTTCATATAAAAAAAAGAATCATCAAAATCGGTTCACCCACCCGAAAGTTCTGAGGTAATAAACATAAAAAAATATAGTCGAATTGTTAAAGAAAGCCGGTTAAAAATATGTAGTTATTGTAAAATCATAAATTCTGGGAAGGTTTTTATTGTCTGTTTAAGCAGATGTTCCTCTCAAAAATGGTCGGTTATTTTATAAACTATACGATGTATTAATTACATGTACGTAGACAGTGATTTCACACTAAAACAAAAATACAGACATGTATTTCTTGTTTTATTCTGGAATAATATATAAGTTTATTTGATGCATGTATTAAATTAGACTTATGCATACGGAGTCTTTAATTCAAAATACTATCACAAATGTTGATCCATACAGTAATTAACTTATTCAACCGTCATAAAGTTTCGAATTATTAAAAAATACCTTTTATTACAATAGATGAAGTACTCGAAGCACTTCTTGAACGATATAAAAATAACTTTTCCTTCAAAAAATCCTTTCGAGGTATCGGGGATATTCCTGAAAAAAAAAAACAATCTATATACTGTATTCTGAAGAAGGATCCAGTTAAATATTATTGTAGACGTTTCCGTTAGCAACAGCCAGCCCATGAGTAAAAGAATCGTTGGTGAAATCTGGAAAATGTCGTTCTGTCGTCTCCGCATATCCCGAAAGAGAATTAGCATTAGCAGAGCATTAATTTATTTGTATGTATACTTTTTTACTTTCAGAATATACCTATACTAAAATTACTTTTATAATTTGTTGTTGTGAACCGTACTCAGACAAATTACGTGATAGTCGTATTAAGTAAAATTTATGCTATTGTCCATTTATCTTGGTAATCTTATTGTGTTCTGTAAAGTCCCTTAAACTGAATACAATCTCAGTCAAGGTAGTAGAGCCACGCTGATTTCAGCACGAACGGGCCGGCTCGACCGGGGCGGTACTACCCTCGCACAGAAAATCAACGTAAAATGACAGCGATCATGCTGTCGTGTTTCGATGGTGAGTGCGAGACCGGAGGCCCAATGATGCGAAAGCATCACTAGCACGCCATGGTGTGGGTCACCATGCTGCATTGTTGCATTGTCTGCATTCGCAGTATGGTGACCATCACTCTTGGATTCTGCTTATGCTTTCCATCAGGCAGAGTAGAGTCATTATGGCAGGGTCAAACATAAAAAAAAAAAAAAAAGACTGATTATTTCATTTGATAATACTGATAAATTATAATTGCTACAGTTTCGTTTCTTGATATTTTGCGGAGTTATTTTTGCAAGGTCGTCAGCATCCTCTTCCGGCCCTTTTATAACGTCAACACCCCTGGCCAATGTAATTATTCTTAGATGAAATAAAGGAAGAAGGAAAATTGGATCGAAAAGTGACAAGTGCGATGGACTTAGGGCAAAAACAGTAATTCCAAAATACCAGATGGCTATTTGTATGTCAACCCTGGTATCTGAGAGTAACTATTTTAGAAACCCTTTTTAAAAATGCCTAATAGTATTATTTTACACATGTACGTACATTATTTTATATAATCTTAACAAAGTTATTCTAAGCCGTTTAGTACATCATTAGATTACATTAAGCTTAAGTAAACATGCTTCCGTTGTAATTTGCACGTCCTACGAGATAGAAATGTACTTCATTACTATCTAACAAAGACACATTGGACTACAAACTATCTGCTAATCCTGAATCACGCAATGAAAGTTCACGCGCTGATTATATAATATAAACATAACAATATAATTAAAACTGTAAAAGTTATATTCTAGATAGTCGTTAATTGATAATGTCATAATTCTTTCGTCATATTTTTTTTCGTTTATTCACTTCAGCACAAATAATTTTTATCAGATAACTTTCAATTAAAATAAGTTGAAAAGGATTGCAATTCATAACTCGGAAATAGTTGCATAGGTACTCATTTAAAATTTACATAAATTTTAACTAGACCTAGCGTACTATGAAATAATAATAAAATGCTTTGTGCATTTTCTGCCAACAATACTAAAAATACTTAAGAGAAGCTTTGTTTGTATCTTTTATTAATTTACGATTCTTTTCTCATTACAAATGTTTGAATTATACAAAGTGAGTTTATTCGCATTCCTTTAAATTATTAAGCTTAAGAAACAATAAAAGCGACTGCGTTATCTAAAAGAAAGATTGAAAAAGCCTATCAAAAAAGCCCGAGGATTACATTTACCGTAGCGGGGAACTTTTTTCATTGACCCATTGGTTCGGGCAACAGTCGAGATTGGGTGATCCTAAACAAACTGGTAAGGAAAGCAAAATACAAAACGAAGTTTCGACATTCTATTGTAAAAAGTTGTTACAATTTATCTTGACTTTCGCGAATTGTCGTTTCGAAGACGGTGTGTACGTGATCCGATTACTTTTCTAACTATAAATCTGAGAATTGGAAGATACAAGGATTGTTTTATAATCATTCCTAATGTTGTGTTGTAACATCGTTTTTGTTACGTAAATATTTGGTTGCACGAATTTGCAATGACTTTTATTTTTATCTACCTTTATAAACCAACTGTCGTCTACGATTCTGACTTCTACTACTTTGAACTATATGAATATCATTTCTAACTGTTCAGGGATATTGCGTATTAGTAACAGGATTTTAAGAATCGGTTCAGTAATTTCAAAGATAACATAAAAAAAAATCTCTATATAGTTAGTTTAGATATGATTTAGGTGTATAAATATGGCATGTGTAGGTATTTAATTAGACTAATGAACATTGTTACACATTTGTTACAATTATAACAAACCATTTTTAACATGTGTACCTACATATGTTTGGCACGTGATTTTAGACCTTGCGTAAAACTAAAAATATTCGTTTCATTCAAGGTCAATAATCGCGGAGATAAGTAAATATTTGTATAAATAAACAAATTTCAAACGAACTATTTGATGTTATCTTCAAGCTCAGTTCATTACGGAAAGTACAGCCAGGTAATAAAACATTAAAAATCTAGAAAACATTTTATTAACATTAGAAATCTGAGGATTTATTTTAATCTAACACGATACAGTAAAAAAATAAGACTCATGAATTTATTTGATGAAACGTAAATAAACTACGCGAAGCTTGTTGTTAGTATGTAAACATTATGTATTTATAACGTTTCTATTTGAAACACTCAGTTGTTGTGAGAGCGTGTTTTGTCTCAAAGATTAACATTAATATAAAAGTTATAATGTATAGTCATCGAGGAAATATAGTATACTAAACATACTTAGGTTTCGCTAGTACTTTTTACACAATAGTATATGACTAAGAAGTTCTACTCAAACATCATCATTAGCTTATTGCAGGCACTGCTGGATAGAGGCCTCACCCATTGCACGCCACTCCGGTTTATTTTGGACTTCTCGCATCCCGCTTCTACCATCCATCTTGTAACAAACAATTCTAGAACATATTTATGTTGTCTTAAAACTTACTAGAAATAATGTACTAATAAAATAATATACTCGGACGTTTATGGACTAGTAACCTACATTTCATAATATATGTATTTTTATATTACTTTTATGGATTGTAAATTTGTCAATCATTTAAATACGTCGTAAAAAATTATTTGAATTTGTTATAAAACTAATGTTTCATAAAAATGCGTCTACGTTTAGAGGACGCGGGCGGGTGTTCAAGTCTCGCATTTCTATTGGTTCAAACTAAAGAAATTTGAATAACACAGGCACGTTACAAAATTCAACTCAACAAAAACTGTGTGATGATGGGTGTTGGCTGAGTGGTATTAAAATCACCTCGTTAATAATCGTACCGAGAACTAATAAACTTAACATTATAGTAAGAGGAATTAGCGTACATTTGGACACTTACACGCACATTCTTCAATGCAAAAACTTCAACCACGTGGGTCAGGTCTGAACGGGTTGAACAGATTTTATAAAAATAGAAATATAGGATACAGAAAAAAACACGAAATGAAGATATATGACACACTTTACTCTAAAACAAAAATATTTCGATATGAAATTGACGAATCGAATGTACCGTTTGAATTTTAACTTAAAAATAAACTGTAGTTCTTTTCCTTGTGAGTAGCTTAAAAATATTCAAATATCATGCTATTAATGCCATGCAAGCATATTCGCAGTGTTTAGCAAGCGCAATCGCCTCGCTATGAATTTGCATATAGGAAATATGCAAATTTCTTACTACCTTAGTGACGTGGCGTAAATTACTGAATAACACGCAATATTTTCTTTGACGATAATTAAACTGCAGTCTTTTTTATACTAAAAATTGTGCTAAGCTGGTAATAAAATCGCTTGTTCAAAGAATCACAATGATTGGACTGCAGGCAGGCTTCCGTCCGTTTGCAGCTAATAGATATAAATTTTTCGATGATTAGAGAAAGCTGATTAAAGAATGAGCTATTAACGGACGTTAACAAAGGAACAAAAAACTTTTTAGCTAGATAGACAATCACTAGGCTAGATAAACAATCACAAGTTAGTTAATTTTAAAGCATAAAGTAACTTCAAAATTGATTTTTTAAGGATAACTCCTGCACTGGGAATATGCCTGTGTCTCTGGGGACTTCACAAACATACGTGAAACGGACACAGAGAACATTCAGACTCAGAACAACATTTAGTGGATCACACAAGTGTTATCCCGTGTAAAGTTTCAACCTAGGTACAACACTCAGTATACGAGAAAGGGGCGAGCTGACCGCTTAAACCAGTTCGCCATTCGTGCAGTTAATTTATTAATAGTCAAGTATAGTATAGTCAAAATATAGTCAAATACTAGGTATATGTATTAATAGTGACCCCAGGTTGTAGAGGAAGGTTTATTACAAACATAATAACTTATGTAATTCTCACCTTTTCATTTGCAGGAGTTTCTATAGGGCAGTAAAGGACTTGCGAATTTTGAATTGCAAAAATCCATGAGTAGTTAGGTGACCCTATTACTCGTTTATCCAGTATTTAAGAGAAATATTAATCATTATTTGCTAGGTTATATAACAGATTAAGTCTTGTAATGGACAATAATAACATTACGGGTGTATTGTAGATCTAAAGAGATAACACAGATAATAGGATAAAGTAACACGAGATCTTGTGTCGTAGCTACACCGTTAATGTGTACTAAAGTGTAAACTTAGAAATGGTTAGCCCTGCACATATGAAACACGTGAACAACCAATTAAAACTTATACAAAGCTTTTATAAAATGGTAGGCACCTCGCATGATATTCTATATTAATTTGTATAGTTAAATAAAGTTACCATCAAAGATGAAGTGATTCTTAGGGTTGTAATAAATCAAACGAAAACGAAACTATCAAGGCTCTATAGATCGTCTCAAATGAATTGAATTTAGAGCTTGAAGTACAGAATATAAATGTGAAAGCTAAAGTCTATTCAACCCATATCGATGTTAGGCATACGCATTATAAGTAAAATAACGGCTTCTAAGTAAAAGGTTTCAACATTTTCATTTAACTAAAACGATATTCTAGCAAAGTGGATAGAGCTGCTATTTAGTTAATGAAATTACTTTACCGCGTTGTAAAGATTAATTATTCCGATAATGCTACTTTCAAGCTAGTTCATTACATGTGGTTAGTCGTGACGTCATTACGTTGGCAAAAACTTTTGCTATTATGAGGGAACTTACGGCAATGGAGTGAGATTAAATGACTAATAAAAGATGGAAAAGGTAAAGTAACTGAATTAAGTCGCATACAATTCATTCTTATGGTTGTGATAACTATATTTCTTTAAAATGGTATATACTATTATTATTATTATAGCTTCAAGGATTATTTTCATGCAACCTTCGTGTTAGTTTAGTTCCTGATTTCTCATAAAAAAATTTATACTGTTTCTAGTTCTCTAGCGATTTCCAAAATTCAATTTTCAATATTATGTATTTAGATAAAGTCTATATTTTGTGTAGTACATCAATGTTTAGAACGTTGTATGACCGGAGGAAACTATTTTTTAGTAAATACTAGTTTAATTTAGAGAGGTTTCAAACAATTGAATTAACACCAATGTGCTAAAGCATAGTAAGATTCAACTAGTGTTTGAAAAATTATTCGTGAAATTTACGGATACAATTATTCTGTTTCTTGAGTCTGGATTGAAGTGCATTAAATCTTAAAGATATACAAATGTTTTTACGAAAGAAGAAAGTAAATCGTATACTAGTCTGAAAAATATATTGAAACACTTGTGAAATTTTACATCAGACACATCAATGCCAAAACAATTAGGTTGTGCGATATAACAATAACAATAAACTTATTTCTGATAGTAATTTAATTTTAAAATGAAAATGGGAAATAAAAGCAATATCGAATTATGTTCGAGTATTTTATTCGTTTGACATCGTTAGTTGAGTTTATGATTGGGTCTTATAGATTAAAAATTCTGAATCCCATATTTTAATACACAATAGTTTTCATCTGACAGCATTTGGATAATGCTTCTGAAGAATTTTAAAGTAGTATGAAGTGACTCTAATTCCAGCCAATTCTATTCGATTCTGAATTCGATTGACTGCACGAATGGCTTTGTTGTTTATGTTTCCTAGTGCACGGAGAGTTGTAGCACAGTATACTCGTAATGAATCCTTCCACTGTCGTTGTAGACTAGACCCATAGACGCATAGCGTTGCGTTGCGTAGCGTTGTTAAAACGTAACAACGCTATGCGTAATATACAAATTATTGTTCTGGTTCTGAGTGCTCTTTATGATCGTTTCATATATATTATATACGTATATAAAGATCCTGTGACATAAGATGTTTTTTTTTTTTAATTATAGTGAATCCTTTATACATGTCTGGTCTTGAAAATGTGAGTAAGCTCAGGTGAGTCATCTAGCGGGAATAAAAACGATTTTAATTAAAAACTGATATGACCTTTATATTGTTACTCTACTCGTGTATCGTCATCATATAATCTAATCAAATACTCACTTTTACTTCTACGGTTATCATTTCATCATTCATCAATATGTTTAGGTTACAGGGCGAATCAAAGAAATATACCTTCAAACATAGAACCTAAATATCAAAAAGTATTCTTGTAAAAGAATAAATTAAATATTGAATATCCCGAACGAAACATCTACTTTACGAGTACCATACACCTCTAAAGTACCAATCTCTATTTCGTAACATAAGAGCGCCTTTGTATATCAGTAATCAATACAACACACATCTACATTCATATGCAAATGAAATATGCGTCGAGATTTATACCATTGAAATTATGATAAACAACTGATGAACTTGAACACTTCTCAGATAATATACAATCTACACTTATAAATAGAACTATTTTATAGTCAAAAAGTCTAGTTTCAGAATAGAGTTCTTGACAGTCTTATGAAGCCCTACACTGGAACAGCAACATAAACTTTTAGTTTTTTTTAATGTATAGGCCTGCCAAAGTGACTCTACTCTGCCTGATAGAAGGAATAGCTGAATCCAAGAATGGTGGTTACCATACTCATTGCGAATGCAGACGATACAGCCATGTAGCATGGTGACCCACACCATGGCACCCTAGTGATGCTTATGCATAATTCATTGATAGTGCTACAGATTTTTGTATTATTGTAAAACTGTTACATCAGTTTTCTGCTATGGTAATTTTTGTGTGTACTTGTAATGAGCAAAAAAAATATTAGTAAAGTACTTACAGTTCATAATAGGTATTATTACATGCTTTTTATTAGCTTCACCTGTATGTCATGTTTGTAACCGACTCCTTTGGACTTGATTTTGGTCCATTTGTAACGCCCAGATTTAATTGAAACTTATTGAGGACCGATGACAATACAATAATTAAAAAAAAAAAGATAATTGTTAAAAAACTAAAAAGAACACGCTTTTAAAAATAAACCAAACTAAAAAGTAGAAAATAATTTTAATGTAAAAAAGCGTGGGGCGACATTATTTAAGTATATTCAGAAAGCATTATCAATCTTTATATATACAATTCTTCTGTGAGTGTGTATGTCACTGAACTACTCTCAAACGACTGGACCGATTTTGATGAATTTTTTTGTGTGTGTTCAAGGGAATCTGGGAATGGTTTAGATTCACAATTTTGTCCGCTGGACAATGTTTTTTTAATTAATTTTTAATTTATTAGTAGTTATGGCAAAACGACGTTTGCCGGGACAGCTAGTATTTTTATAAGACTATAGTTTATTTATGCTGTTGGTTTACTTTACTAAAGAAATAAATAATTGTGTGAGTGCTCGTCAAGCAAGTAACTCGACTTATACATTTTCAAAGTCGTATATTTCATCATCACTCAACAGAGTTTACGAGTTTTTTTTTTTTTTATGTTTGGCCCAGCCAAAATGACTATGCTCTGCCTGATGGAAAGCATAAGCAGAATCCAAGAGTGGTGGTCACCATACTGCGAACTGCGAATGCTGACATTGCAAAAATGCAGCATAGTGACCCACACCATGGTGGGCTAGTGATGCTTCTGCGTCATTGGGCCTCCGGTCTCGCACTCACCAACTAATAATAGTCAATACTGGACATAGGCGTCTTCTTTAAAAGGAAGTTCTGGCCTACCATACTATGTTAGTCAGAGAGGTTTTTCCCAAGTTTTCTTTATCTTTGCGATGATACTGTCCTGCATAGGTTACTCCCTCAATAGGTTCTTACTGTACCCACTTGATACAGGGATGGTATCACTCCTTATTATGAATCCATCATCACAAGCCCTATGTATATTTAACTAGCTGACCCACGCAACCTCGTTTGCGTCTTATAGTGTAGCGTGAAAATTTCCCCCGTTTTTGAAACATTCTTCATTGTTGCTCCGTTCCTATTAGTAGTAGCGTGATGATATATACCCTATAGCCTTCCTCGATAAATGGGCTATCTAAAACTGAAAGAATTCTTCAAATCGGACCAGCGGTTCCTGAGATTAGCGTGTTCAAACAAACAAACAAACTCTTCAGCTTTATAAATTAGTATAGAGTATAGATTCAATAAGTAAGTATATATTTTAGACTATGTGTAATGATAGAAAGATACATTTTTAACCCCCTACGCAAAAGAGGTGTTTTTAATTTGACGTCGATGCCTGTCTGTCTTTGTGTGTGTGTGTCTGTCGGTGGCATTGTAGCTCTGAAACGAATTTCGATAAGGATATTTTTTTTGAAAAGCCAGTTTCCTTGCAGTGGTTCTTAGCTATGTTTGGTTAATTTCCTTTCAACAGTGTAAGAGTATCTCTCTTTCCCAAAATGATGTAAGGCATTTTTGTCGTATGATTACTCGATTAAGTGCTTCACGCGTGCCAGTGTAATAGTTAAATGACAATTAATTGATAACTTCGACCTGATGCTGTGTAGTGTTTTTTATTTTTTTTTTTATGTATGACTTTTGTACAGCCTTTATTTTATCGCACATATATATTTATTTTAACGATGAGCTCTTGAAATTCAAGCACTTAAATCTCAGTACTCAATTGAAGTACTATTCAAGATGTAAACCATTGAAATAAATCTAAAGTGATACGAATAATAGTTAAAGGGATATTTCATTTGTTTGAATGAAACGACTTGACTTTCTTCGTTTTAGTTCTGAATATCGTTGATTGATAAGATGTTACGTTATACGATTCATAAAACAAAGAAATAAATAAACAAACATAACACGGAATCAATTGTGTCGACTCGAATGTGTTTTTGTAATGAAAATAAAAAGGAAATGACACATACTTATGAAAGGAGTAATAAATAAACAAGGTATAAAGAGTGCGAGACCGGAGGCCTAAAGATGCACAAGCATCACTAGGCCGCCATAGTATAGGTCGCCCTGCAGCATTGTTGCATTGTCTGCATTCGCAATGAGTTTGATGACCACCACTTTTGGATTCAACTTATGCTTTCCATCAGGCAGAGTAGAGTCAATTTGGCAGGCCAGAAAAAAAAAAAAAAAAAAAATCGACTGCATGCTTAATTCATAGATTGACAAAAAATACTAACATGAGCTATAGTCACATATCCCCACAACTCGTGTCATTGGCTTGACTGATGGAGAAGGTAAATATGGCGGTTTGCCTTCAGTAAGCTGGCAATATCACATTTGTTCCACTTACAAATTATTAACTACATGATTATATTACACAGCAAAAATGATCATGTTAATTAGGCAAATAATTCTTTTATTAACAAGTTAAAATTAAAATTTAAAAATCCCCCTACGCAGGCACTTAATCGAGTAATCATACGCAAAAATTACCTATATCATTTTGGAAAAGAACTGATACTCTTACACTGCTGTACTAATTTTAACTAAACATAGCTAAGAACCACCGCAAGAAAACTGGCTTTCACATGAAAAAAAACCGCATCAAAGTCGGTCCATCCGTGTGAGAGCTACATGCTACAGACAGACACACACGTGTACACACAGATAGACAGACGTCGACGTTAAACTTATAACACCCCTCTTTTTGTGGTGGGGGTTTAAAAACAGTCCTGGATGGGAACACTACTTGAATAAAATCATCATTTCATCCAAATAATAGAGATGATTGTGGACAGCTTAGGACCGGTTGTGGTGGAGAATGGTGGTGGGGACATTTCTCCTATTTTACACTCCGCTGAACATAGGTCATAAGTAACATGGCTTCTCAGATCATCATAGCATCAGCGCAAATCAATTACATCTTAAGATTTAGAAATAATTTGAGAAGAGAAAATAAATTGAACAGAAATTTTTAATTATCCCCTCAACCGTTAATAAACGATCAAAATACTCGTATTACCTAAGGATGCGTTATTTAGGTTGGGTATAGAGTAATGATAACAATAATATGGAAACGAAAAAAACAGTTTATTCGGTTTTTGCCCCTTTTCTGGTTTTGTCTCAAAGTTTTGGTAGTTGTGTTATTATTATATACATACATAGTAGATTTGCTCCCTTAGTGAAAATTGCTACTTTTCTTTGTTTTTTAACCATTTATGAGACATCCTTTATCTTTTCTTTTTAGAATCATCCTTAAAGAATAATGTAGTGGCTAGTAGTAGTCACCAAGTTAGTGGAATGCATAGCCGAATTCGATGGACGTATATCTGCCTATCTTGCCTCGAAGTCTTCGGTCATCAACTATCTGATTGATCTCCAACATTAACAATATATATAAGGTGTCTATTTTGAGATAATTGGATTGTTATTCCTACTAATAGAATTTCGGCATAATATAATTACGTATAAGTTTCACGAAATAAGGTCAGATATAAATAAATAATTCAGTTAGTTTGGCTCAACGAATCTGAAATTAAATTAAATATTAAAGCGGACTTATCGAGGGCTACATACTGTTTTCATTTTATTTAGCCTTACAAACGTTAAAAGAGATGTAAAATATATGGATCGAGTATTTGGATTACGTCTTACCAGAATTTTATACACCGTTGAATATAATCAGCGGTGTATGGAAATGATTTGAGTTTGGTTTATTTCATTATATTATTTAAAGTGCAAAAAGTTACGTGACTAAGTAAATAAGCAAAATAATTTACTGACATACCTGTAAAAACTATATTATAAAAGCATTCTTCTACCTTTAAAAAAATTAGTAAGTAGTTGTACTTGAATATTTTACCGGGAACAGGAAAATTAAATGAATTTGTTTAAAACAAAACTAGAATTTTCAGAAAATATACGTGACTTTATGAACTATTTCCGTTATAAAATCAAGCTTTCAAATAATCCGATAGCCGTCACCTCCAATATCTGCAAAGTGTTTGAGCGGATAATATACAAACAACTGGATCACTCCCTACTAAATGATCGACAGCATGGTTTTAGACTGAACCGATACATGGGTGATCTTCTATCTTATTTCACACACCCTTGGGGTGACGCTAATGACAGGCATGGGGAATCCTTAGCCATTTACTTCGACATGGCCAAGGCCTTTGACAGGGTTTGACACCGTTCGCTTGTCTCCAAGCTACCGGCTTTCGGTTTGCCCCCAAACTCTGCAACTGGGCTGTCGCATTTCTGCACCAGCGCGTCCACGGTCCCGAAGCCACCGAGTCCCTTGAGCCCCTGCAGTTGCGTAGAGATGTCACCTCTATGGCAGTACTCTATCGCCTGTATCACGGAGATTGTTCTGAAGAGCTCTTCCAACTGGTTCCCCCTTCCTTCTTCCTCTACAGGATAACACGTGCCGGCCTTGGAAGTCACCACTTCAGAGGGGTAGACATACGATCTCGTACTCATCGCTTCGGTTCCTCCTTTCTGTGCCGAGTGGTAAAACGCGGAACGCACTTCTAGCGCACGTGTTTCCCTCACACTTTGATCCTGAGATGTTTTTTAGCGCACCGCTTAAAGGACCCGTCCTTTAAGCGATGCGCTAAAAAACATCTCACTAGGCGGCTACAGTGGTAGGACACCATGCTGCAATGTCCTTATTCGCATTGAGAATGGTGACCACCACTCTTGGAATCTGCTCATGCTTTGCATCAGGCAGAGCAGAGTCATTTTGGCGCGGCTAAAATATAAAAAAAAAGAATATCTGATTGCATTAGTTACTCAAAAGAAATCGTCAGGAATAATATGATTTGCTTAATGTTCACCTAAATAATACTACACATAAACAAAGTTATTTACGTAGTAGAGTGCTTATAATCAAGATTAAAGGAAATGTGTTAAGTATTTGTAAACACGCGTGAACAGTATTCAGCAATTAAGTTATAAGAAGGGAAAATTATATTAAAAGAATGTCAATTCATATTTGTAACGAGAATTTATTAAACTTATTGTCGACCCCTCATCTTTAGGCGACCCCTCATCATTACATCAGAATAACACATAGGCTACTATTTGACGCGATAACCGACACAAACGCGGGCGGAGCCTTGAGCAAAAACTAGTGTAAAATAATATAAAGATTTTTATATTTTGTTGGTAAAAAAATTATGTTTTGTAACAATTATGTATGTATGTAGGTTTTCGTTGTTTCAGGTACATTGAATTTAACTGCACGAGCAAAGAGGTGGAATAAAATTTGCCTAGTCTATAGATACGAGATTCAGCCGTGCAGCAATTTATGTGAAATATTATTAAATAATTACCAATTTTAACAAACAAAAAACGACTTCAAGAACTGATCCAAATAAAAACCACACGGGAAGCACCAGCTTTCAAATAAAAATAGAATCATCAAAATTCGTTCACCCAGTCGAAAGTTATGAGGTAACAATCATAAAAAAAAAACTACAGTCGAATTGATAACCTTCTCCTTTTTTTAAATTCGGTTAAAAGTATAATTACGATTATTAAAAAAAGTATAAATAACCATTTTAGGAAAGATAATAGGCGGTTTTATTTAGCAGCATTGCATCAAACTGATATCAAACCACTTAAAACTTTATAAAATAGTATCTCTGTAATCAAATTTAACTGATTTACAATAACCTGATATAATATGCTAGGAAGACATTGGCAATAACGCCAACGTTTGTACATTTTACATTAAATTTGTCATTTTATTTTAACTCTCTTTTAAAAAAATAAAGACATAAAATAAATATTCAATTAATTTGTGAACCTTCTTAAAGTCGGTTAATAAAGAACTTTCTATTTGTCTATCAGATGCTTATTAACTTTTAAACTTTAGCTATTATGTGCTTAAATTGCAAAGTCTAGCTTGAATTTCTTAGCAATCATATTGAATCGGATCGCATCGCAATTACAGTTAATTACCGAACATCTGCGTAAGCTATCGATTGGCTCATATTATCATATAGTTCTAGAGTGTTTGTCGTCGACAATACACTTCAAGTATTTTGTTGGTAGTCATATTATAAATCTCGTATTTTAACCAAAATATATTTTCTGATATCCACCTTTGACCGGCTAAATATTTATGAAGGGATTCTTAATGTATACTACATTTGTATGTATAACATGGCATAATAGCCAACATAATTTTATTGAAACCTCAACTTAGAGAAGTTCTTCAGCGCTATAAATGATGACGAGGTTGGCGATGTGGTGATATTGGTCACCTCGCTAATTGCCATCGTGGCATGACTAACCGCAACTGTTCAATATTCTAATAGTACCACTATTGATAGCCTGTATTTAGTTTGTATTCGTTTATCTATACATCTATACAAATAAATAAAATTGGAGTGTCTGTTTGTAATATTAAAATAACTGCGTTTTATACACGCTACATATACCAAAAATGTAGTTAAAAAATTTTTTGTCTGTCTGTCTGTCGGTCTGTCTGTCTGTCTGTTCCGGGTAATCTCTGGAACGGCTGGACGGATTTTGACGGAACTTTCACTGTCAGGTAGCTGATGATCCAAGGAGTAACTTAGGCTACTTTTTTAGACTAGCTTTGTCCCCCGGCGTTACTCGCGGTATAACAATAACCGCAGGTAATACCGCGAGGTTCAGCTAGTGTTATATATATAAAGTCTATTTCTAAGTCTACATGATACCGATGTTTGAATTGAATTCATTTAATACATATTATACGTGCTTTTCTTTTTCGATTCTTAGTGTCTCATCATATGCAGTCAAATTAAAACTTTATGCTATGGTTGTATGCATTCATTTGCAATGACCGTGAAGTGCCCGCGACTGTAAAAGTAAATGTGAGTTAGTTTTATTTCTTACGCCTATACTTAGTTAACACTACAACTAACAAAAATCTACGACATAAAACTAGTCAGATTGTATTTTTAGGTGAAAATGTGTCCCACACGACTTATAATATAAATAACGATTAGTATTCCTCGTATGTTTGTATAAATGATTTTGATGTTTGTGTAACGTAAATATACGCAATCCATTTATAGTTTAACTTTGGTCAGAGTGCAATTTTCGTTTCGTTCTCAAGTTTAGGTATATTGAATTCAAAATGGTGTTATATTTTTTTCCGGTGCTAATTTTTTGATTTTGTAGGAAAAAGCGTTTTATTAGTTTTATATTTCCGACTAACCACTTATGTTTTTGAATTAACTGGCCATAAGCTGTAAACGCTTTAGTGAATTTATGTACCTGTGGGGGACTGGTGTGTCCTGTCCCACCAACACAAAGGGAGGATCCTCCGACCAGGCGAGGTGATCATGGCTGGCGGGGCACTGCCCAACGGTTGATGTTGGGATGTTGTATACATGCTAATCGGCGCGAGAACTTCTATTGCGCGATTCAGGATTGGTAGTTACTCCGTGTTGTGTGTTACTTCGTAGTTCAGTGTATCTGCGGTAGATGGCGCTGTCATATGTTTTTGTTGCCGCTGTATGTGGTGGTTGCCACATACCTTTTTACTCAGCGTTTTAAAAACAAAATGTAAAATTTAAAAAAACCCGAAAATAAGTATGTTTGCCCGACTGTTGACTATTTCCGACACTAAACACTAAAAATCATATTTTTGACATAGAATGAAATAGTAAAACATACAATAATAACATATGTATCTCATAAAAAGTAAAGAGCTAGTTAATTACAATGAGACGTTAAACAATATAACTGCCTTCCAATAAAATCGTTTAATTTATGTTATGGTAAATTTGTGTCATGGCCACCGTGGCTTAACCATAATTATCTATTTCACGGACCATTGCTGTTAAATCCAAATTTAGATTTATAATTGTTATCAATTCTAAAAGTGTTAGTTTCTACGCGGACTGGTGTTTAAGAGGAACAGATTGTATATTTAAAACATGCCAGTAAAACTGTACTCAGAATTTACATAGACTTCAGCCGGTTAGAATATTTGTTTATTTTATTATGCATGTATGTACATTAACGTCATTTAGATTTATATTTGTCCGGCTTCTTGATTTATAATTATATTTCTGTGCATACAACTATCAAATAATCCTTTAGTTTGGTGGAGATGGGTGTTGATCGGTATAATTAATATGTACTGCATTCTATTCAACAGTCTATCGCCCATATGTATATCCATGAGGACTTTTGCGCTACATATTGTATAACATATTATCCATATGAATAAAAATGAATCACAAAAAACTACTTGTGAATAATTTGCGATAGACTGCACTAAATTGTTTTTTTTTTTTGTGTTTGTTATTGTCAGGACTTGGTTTGTATAGCAGAAAATTAAAAGAAAACCAGCGGTGTTATATTTTTTCTTGGTCTACTTAGTCCTATACACTGTGGCCCTGCGGGAAGTAGAGGCGGGCTTAAATACTAAGAGAAGTTTCGCGGTAGTTTAGAAAATATTCATGAAAATAAATATACTCTACGGATTTTAACGCAGTTTTCAGCATTATTATAATTATAGCAATGATTCAAGGGGAATTTGTATATGATTACCGTGGTTTACATTTACATGCATATCTTAGTAGAGGAAATCCGAGATTATCAAATACTTCAGGCCGTGTCGCTAGTACTTTTTTTATGGAATAGGGGGCAAACGAGCAGACGTATCACCTGACGGTAGGCGATTACCGCCGCCCATGGACATCCGCAACATCAGAGGCATAACAAGTGTGTTGGCGGTCTTCGGGGGATGGAGAAGGGAATGGGGGAGGGTTGGATTATGGGCCTTCGGTATCCTCACTGACTCGGTGAAACACACAGCAAACGCCATTTCACACTGGTTTTCTGTGAAGCCGTGGTATCACTCCGTTCGAGTCAACCCATTCATGCCGAAGCGTGGATCTCTGTACTAAAATAAAAACCTTGATTTGGTTTGTGTAAAAGCAATTTAACATTTTTATAGAGGTATATAGATAAGAGAATAATATTAAATTGATACTTTTCACACACGCACGACTTATCCGGAATTGGGCAGAGCATATGCTATTATAACCAGACTGCGATGACATACCAGTAATTTTTTTATTATGTTATTTTATATGTGTGTTGAGCACAATTATTTGATTCGGTTTTGTTTATTCCAGCATTAAAGGTCACAAATTTCATAATATTATTGTGATGCAGAACTTTAGTTTTGTAGTCCTGGGCTTGTATACTGATAACTTATGCAATTGTATCAATATTTCTACACCTTTTTTTATCAATGAAACTCAGAAACAGTAGGCAGAGACATGTTAACTATCATATAAGTATTTATAAACATATACTTATCTACACTACGCAACAAACACAGTTTTATATTTAGAAAAGGTACAGCGTTCTATTGCCTCGGTGGCGCAGTGGTAGCGTACGCGACTGCTGTTCTTGAGGTCTCGGGTTCGATTCCCGGGTCGGAACAAATGTTTGTATGATCTGCAAATATTTGTTTCGGAGTTTGGGTGTTTTCTATGTATAATATGTATGTATTTACAAAAAAAAAAGTATATAAGTATTCATATCAGTTGTCTAGTACCCATAATACAAGCTCTGCTTAGTTTGGGACTAGATGGCGTTGTGTGTTACATGTCCGAAATATTTATTATTATTATTATTAAATATTTTGAACCATCGGCAACATAAAGAAATATATTACACAAGAAAGGAATCCTATTTAACGTACTGAGTTCTTTAAGATGCCAAAAAGAACCTTTAAGAACTCTAAAAAGCGAAGAAGTGATAATAAACTTGGAAAAAACTGTTGAAGAATGGCTAGTAACAAATATGCTGAATCAGCTTTTCTGGTTTATTAGTTTCTCCTATGGTTTGAAACTGATCTTAAAGTTTTACGATTATTCTACACTTTTCCGAGCTCTAAGCTAATATTATATAGTCCATAACATATACGGACCTCTATAAATCGTATGAAATTTGGTGTTTGACTTTTGTAACCTAAGACCATCTAGTTCAAACATAGAATTACCAACAAAGTTAATTTATTTTGTCACCATCGTCGACAGTCTTTAACAGACCACTGTTAGACATAAACCTCTCCATGGAAAGGAGGTCTTATATCGGTCGTGATTTTGACCTATGACCCATAGTGCGATAAGATTGCCTGAACAAAGAATGTTATCGATTCAATATATTATTATAAATTCGTTTCTAGGTGAACTTTAAACCCTAAACAACCAGTAACTGTGATTTGGAATTCTTAAGCTGTGTTCAACGTCTCAAGGACTTCGTATAATCGTATCAGACACCCAACACAAACTTCTTCAGACAAGTTAAACTGACAGTTCCTCAGCGCAATTCAAATATCACTTTGAGAAACAACAAAAGGAGAAAATAAACAGAAGAAATTCAAAGCTAATATACTAAACATCTTACGCCTTTTTGGTTGTGTTCAATCGCGTTACTAACGCTTGCTTAGGTGAGAGCCGCCTTTGTCGACCCACTCAGCTGAACACGAAAACTTAGGGTTCTAACACACGAAATGACATCAGCAAAACTATGTGTTAAGTAGGTATTGTACTTCTACTATTATGATAGCATCTTCAGAACAAATGAATAAACCTGACTGATCGACATTCGTCTGAATAAGTCCTTACTTACAGAAATTGACTTAAGTGACAGACACCAGTGTTCTGCTCTTAAGACCACTCTATTTTAAGTATGAAAATATATCTTCTGTATCTTATAGTAACGGTTTATTACTAGCAATCGGAAATACATATTATCTGTCGTGCTCATTTCGGAAATTTTTTTGGCTACTCGCCCACTTTTGCCCTAGCCATTTCCCATTTTTTGGGATTGTCTCTTCTGGTTCACCAGGACAATCTATCCTGGGTTGTCGTAACATCTGTTTGGACAAACTCTAAGTCCTTGGCTACCGTGTGCCTTCAGGTGGCTAGTGCGCGCCCTCTACCTTTCCTATTACTTGATAGCCCTAGGTCCTGTTTTAGTCACTCGTCATCTAATTCTTTATATCTAAATGAGATAGTTTTACTACTTACTTTTAATAGTTTAACATACCTGTACTAGTATAATGTGTTGGTTCCTTTATTTTTCCCTCACACGTTGTATATAAGAGATGGGACCATGACAAACTCAGTGAGTGTGTGACAATATTTACTTGTAATTTATCTTTATTTTACATCAACTGTGACAATTTACTTAACATATTTTTCAACACACCTGCTCATAAAGTGGCTCTAATTTCACTGCAATTAGGCACATAATAACACCTATAATCAAACTATGACTTTTTCATTGCTATTTATTCATAAGTGAGTGATAGAGTTTTATTTTATTGATTGATTTGCTTTACTCTTAAAAAAGTTTCGATACAAAAAAGATGTGTTCAATAGTACAAATAAACTATTTATCTACTAAATAAAATTATTTTTTAGTATTAATTTCTTTACAAGTGTGTTAAAAACGTCGTATAATATACGTGTGTATTGATGTTTACCGTCCTCGGCTATCTTAAGACCCTCACCTAACGGCTCGGGTCTCAATGGCGCCTCAGCGGTAATCACCAACATCACACACTTGTACCATAATGTACCATTATTATATTGCTTAGAATATATTCGAATGAGCAGCATATCTATACTAATGTATAAAGCTGGAGAGTTTGTTTGTTTGTTTGTTTGAACGCGCTAATCTCAGGAACCGCTGGTCCGGTTTGAAAAATTATTTCTGTGTTGGATAGTACATTTATTGAGGAAGGCTATAGGCTATTTATTATCATGCTGAGACTTACAGGAGCGGAGCACCAATGGAGAATGTTTCAAAAAAGGGGTAAAATTATCACGCTAAAGGCAATAGGGGCCGCAAACGAAGTTGCGTGGGTCAGCTAGCTTTTAATAATCGTCAACATAAACATCCTTACACTGTTCACCACTGGAAATGGCAACTCCTTAGGAAGGAGGATGGGAAGGAGGTTTTAACTTAATATTTCACACTGACTGATCATGGTGATGAGAACTCCGTACTCTTTATCCGTCACCATATCACCATACTTTTTAATTCGATTTATGCTATAAATAAATAATCAACGGTAGTTCATTAGCTAACTAATTAAATGTTAATCTAACTAAAAATGTGAGAGTTTTATATAATTAATATATAAATAGTAATACGTGGTAGTCTTATCAAAGTAATGATAACATTATGTTCACGTGTAAAGCCATGTTACTAAGCTAATAGCTAAATAACTAAACTATAAACGTGTGTCATGGTAGGCCTAATGGCGTAAGCCGTGGCCCGCTTTCTACTGCGCCAAGTGTTCTGGGTTCAAATCCTAGACGGGACAACACTTTGTATGATTCTCAAATAGTTGTTCTAAGTCTGAGTCTTATTTGTGTGCATTTCATGTATGTTTGTAAAGTCCCCGCGACACAAGATGCATGTTGTAAAAAAAAGCAAAATATAGAAATCATTTCAAATAAATAAAAATTGAATGTGCTTTTCTTAGACTAATACCTAGAACACGCGGTGATTTATAGACGCTTCCGCCCGGAAACGGAACTTCCATTTCCTTTGAAAATTTACAAAACAGCTATTTCATGCCGGTTTGTTTTGGCTCTGATTGTGAAAACTCTCCTTTATTTTTATGTAACGCTACTAAGGGCTCCCACACATATTTGCGAATTCGCAACATATCGCAAATATTCGCGAGCTCGCACGAATGAATGCACCGCAAGAACTTCACGCCGCATCGCATCGCATTGCAGTAATGTGTGGGAGTCCTAAGACGTACTTACAAATATTGATAATACTAGAGTAAACAAGAAAAAGTTTAAAAATCTAAAACCGGACTTCGTAAATATTTTTGCTAAAATTTATATAGCCTATGTTGCCCCCAGGCCACTTTTATGAATTAATTCCAGCATTTAGTGCAAAAAGTTTAAAAATAAATTAAAATCTTTGAAAGAGTTCTTCAATTTAACCTTCTTGAGTTTTATTTATTCAAAATAATTCAACAAAAAACTGTGAAAACATATAATTTTATTACCTTTTCTTATAATGAGAAATTTTAGTTGTAAATTTTAATAACTATAGTAACTATACTACTCAAGTGCTTAATTTTTTTGTAATTATTACATAAACAAAGTTGAACATTATTTGAAAAATAATTTCATTTTTTAAATCTTGATATACACGACAATATTATCTAAGATATAGGCATATTTCACACCTACATACTTTATTCCCACTTACGTAATAGAGGGTAAGCTTATTGCCGTTAACCGGTCAATTTAGGAATTAGGTGAGGAAATTGAAGGTAAGCATAAAGGGAAAAGTTGATGGAATGAAAAAAATTAATATCCATTTGTTTAAAAACCAACTCATTTATGTAATAGTCAAATAACAGACTAAAACTAAGTAATTAATATGCCTATTCTTTTTTTATGTTTGGCCTGCCAAAGTTTGGACTACTCTGCCTGATGGAAAGCATAAGCAGAATTCAAAATGGTGGTAATCATACTCAAATTCATTTAATTTATTTTCATTTATTTACTCTTTCACAAAGGTATGTACAGATCAGGTTTATACACTCAGGTTAACACAATGTGTAACCATTATTCCATTGTGAGAGACTGGTGTCTATTTTAGGAAAGCCTAAACTCACTCATTGCGAATGCAGACAATAACATACAATATGGTGACCCACACCATGGCAGCCAAGTGATGCTTATGCATCATTGGGCCTCCGGTCTCAAACTCACAAATGAAACACGACAGCATGTATGCTGTAATATTAAGTTGATTTTCTGTGCGGGGTTAGTACCGCCCCGGTCGTGCCGGCCCGTTCGTGTTGAAATCAGTGTGGCTCTGTTACCTTTATCGTGAGATAAGAATATCCCTCGATATAATTAATCAGCTTTTAAGTACATAAGAGCCTAATATAAATAAATAATAATAAAATATTTCGAACATTTTACACAATGCCATCTAGCGTCAAACTATGTAAATAGCTTGTACTACGACCGTTAGATTGACTGATAGAATAATATCTAGATCTCTTCCGCTATTTGCTTAGATATTTAAAACTAAGAACTAACGTTTTTAGCTATAGTTAGTTTTTATGTGTTAAACGTAAATCTATACTTATAAAATAGTAAGTCCTGACTGACTGACTGACTGATTCATCATCGCCGAGCGTAAACTATGATAGTTGGGGCTATGAAATTTGGTGAGTAGGATCGTTTTAATGAGTAGACACCCACTAAGAAAGGAATTTTGGAATTTCTACCCCTAAGGGGGTGAAATGGGGGTTGAAAGTTTGTATGGAAGTCCGTCATTTTTTAAGTTAGAAACCTGAAACTTTACTTTCGGGCTGCTGATTAAAAATTAATAAAACGTATTTAAGCGTTTCTGAATATTCTACCTCTAAGGGGTGAAATAGGGGTTGACATTTCGCATTTAGATTACTCTGGAAGTCCCTCATTTTCGAAGTTCGAAACATGAAACTTTGTTTTTGGGCTACTGACTTAAAATGAGCAGATACGTATTTAAACGTTTTTGGATATTCTGCCCCTAAGAGGTGAAATAGGGGTTGAAAGTTTGTATGGAAGTTCGTCATTCTTTAAGTTAGAAACCTGAAACTTTACTTTTGGGCTGCTGATTAAAAATGAATAAACACGTATTTCAGCGTTTCTGAATATTCTACCCCTAAGGGGTGAAATAGGGGTAGACATTTCGCATTTAGGTTAGTCTGGAAGTCTCTCATTTTTGAAGTTTTAAACATGAAACTTTGTTTTTGGGCTACTGACTTAAAATGAGCAGATACGTATTTAAACGTTTATGGATATTCTGCCCCTAAGGGGTGAAATAGGGGTTGAAAGTTTGTATGGAAGTTCGTCATTCTTTAAGTTAGAAACCTGAAACTTTACTTTTGGGCTGCTGATTAAAAAAGAATAAACACGTATTTCAGCGTTTCTGAATATTCTACCCCTAAGGGGTGAAATAGGGGTTGAAAGTTTGTATGGAAGTTCGTTATTTTTTAAGTTAGAAACGTGTAACTTTATTCATGTGCCAATGATTAAAAAAGAGTAAATACGTATTAAAGCGTTTCTGGATATGCTACCCCTAAGGGGGTGAAATAGGGGTTGACATTTCGCATATAGATTAGTCTGGAAGTCCGTCATTTTTTAAGTTCGAAACATGAAACTTTGTTTTTGGGCTACTGACTAAAATTGAGTTAATACGTATTTAAGTGTTTCTTGATATTCTACCCCTCAGCGGCGAAATAGGGGTTGAAAGTTTGTATAGAAGTTCGTCATTTTTTAAGTTAGAAACGTGTAACTTTATTCATGAGCTAATGATTAAAAAAGAGTAGATATGTATTTACGTTACGTTACGTTTCTTGGTATTCTACCCCTAAGGGGGTGAAATAGGGGTTGAAAGTTTGTATGGAAGTTCGTCATTTTTTAAGTAAGAAGCATGAAACTTTATTCATGTACGACTGATTAAAAAACAGTAAAGGCGTATTTAAGCGTTTCTGGATATTCTACTCCTAAAGGGGTGAAATAGGGGTTGAAAGTTTGTATGGAAGTCCGTTATTTTAAAATTAGTACCATGAAAATTTAATTTTGGGCTACTGATTCAAAATAACTAGATATCTATTTAGCGTTTCTGCATATTTTACCAATAAGAGGGTGAAATAGGGGTTGAATTTTTTTTATGAAAATCCGTCATATTTAACTTAAAAACCTGAAACTTTACTTTTGGGTTGGTGATTAAAAATGAGTAAATACGTATTTCAGCGGGTCTGAATATTCTATCCCTAAGGGGTGAAATAGGGGTTGACATTTCACATATAGGTTAGTCTGGAAGTCCGTCATTTTTGAAGTTTGAAACATAAAACTGTATTTATATGCTACTGATTAAAAAAGAGTAGATATGTATTTAAGCGTTTCTGGATATTCAACCCTAAAGGGGGTGAAATAGAGATTGAAAGTTTGTATGCAAGTTCATCATTTTTTAAGTTAGAAACATTAAACTATATTTTTGGGCTACTCAAAAAAACTCAAAAAAAAAAAAAGAAAGTAGATACCTGTTAAAGGTTTCTGGATATTCTACCCCTAAGGGGTGGAATATGGTTTGACATTTCGCATATAGGTTAGTCTGGAAATCCGTCATTAGTGAAGTTCCAAATATTAAACTCTTTTTTGGGCTACTGATTAAAAATGAGTAGATATGTATTTAAGCGTTTCTGGATATTCTACCCCTAAGGGGGTGAAATGGGGGTTGCAAGATTGCATGGAAGTCTGTCATTTTTTGAGTTAGAAACATAAAATATTATCTTTGGGTTACTAATTAAAAACGAGAATATGCATATTTAAGCGTTTCTAGATATTCTACCCCTAAGGGGAAAAATAGGCATTGGCATTTCATATATTGGTTAGATTGGAAGTCCGTCATTTTTTTAATTTAGCTTTCGTTTTTATGTTTCTGATTACAAAAAGATGAATACTTATATCAATATTTATGCGAATTCTGCTCCTAAAGGGGTTGAAATATGGGTCGAATGTTTGTATGAAAGTTCTTTTAAATGGGATAATGATCAAAAATAAAATAAATAAATACGTTTAAAAACATGTATAAATTACTGATACATTCTTTTACACAGTTTTAATTTAATGCATATAATCAACTTCCACGCGAGCAAAGCCGCGGGCAACAGCTAGTATTATATAAATTTTTACTCAATTAAATTTTTAGTCCGACCTGGGAATCGAACCCGATACCCCTCGATCGGCAGTAGTATACGATAATTGAAAGATCAACGAGGCAGTTGTGGACTGTATATGGCGAGAACGAAGAAAATATAGGTACCTATATTTGAACATAACATGTACTTTATATAGATCCATTCAAGAAATTTAAGAACGGGGCCGGAATAATTAACAACCCTATACGCCACTACCATAAGTAACATTTTCATGTAAACTAATAGTGACGAATATTGACTTGAGATCCTTTGACTTGACATGGGTTCAATATTATTAAGCACTTGTACACTGACGTTAATTAACATATAACTTTGCAAATAATAATGTATGGGAAGCTTATATGGAATCCGATGTCGAAAATATATCTAATTTGTTGAAAGACAGATCCACATCCACTCGTTAAAAAGTTTAAGTGTCTGTTTGTAATTTCAAATTAACAGCTTTTTACCAAATGTCTGTGATCAATTTATACTTTTTTTTATTAAAAAAAAATGTGTGTGCCTACAGACAGGCTAATCAATAAAAGTAATCGATGTTATTTTTCATCACTCGCTGCGTTACACAAATTAAGGGTTGTGTGCACTTAATAACAATTGTTATTGCTTACCTAGAAATTAGTTAGAGGTCAGGTCTTAACTTTAAAAGTAAAAAGATTTCTCTTTAATACATAATTAAGCACATACATTTGTACCGCCGTATTTACATGTCTATCTCAACTGGCAGTGTCCAGTCATGGGCAAAAAATAAATGACTTCACGTTATCTTATTTTTTTCTTGTAAACAAACCTTATCCTAACTATAACCAACACATAAAAAAAAGAATTATTTGGTTTGGTGCAGCCGATCGGAAGTTTTGCGCGTACATATATTTCGGCGATTTATTTTTATATTTACAGATAATAAGAGTCATAAACAAAACATGTGTTGTAAACAATACACGAATATAATTTTAGTTGCATAATATTATACACACCTACTAAAAGGCGTGCGTTTCAAATCATGTTCATTATGAGCGAACAAGTATTTGTGCGTATGTGCAAATGCGTGTTTGTATTACCGCGGTAAACATTATCACGGTGATGTACTGTTCCATATTGAGTTAAGTCTAATTTAAACATTGTTAACATCCGCAATCTGTTTATTGCTACGTGAATATTTAGTCTTGATTTGAGACGTCTATGAAAAGTTACTTTATTGTGTTCCAATCTGAGGGCTTCTCGCATTTGTAGTGCCTTGATCTGCAACTAAATTGTTTAAAGTTTATTTAATATCTGCTCAAACAGTTCTAAAAATTGTGAAATATTTACACAATACATACATCTTGTATTATACTGTTGTTCCAATTGTTGGATCAAATTTAAAACGGGTTTTTTCAACAAGGGACGCCTCTGATGTTGTCTGTGTCCATGGGCGGCGGTAATCGCTTACCATCAGGTGATACGTCTGCTCATTAACCCTATATCCGATAGAAAAAGCAAACATGACAGATAATCGTGCTTGCCATAGAATGAATTTTTCTGATTGTAAATCAAACCTGTAACCGTGGGATAAGTATCTTCATTTATCCCGTACAAATCTGGAAGTAATATATAAAAGTATCTCTGTCTGTCTGTTTGTAATGCTTTCACGGCTAAACTGCTGCCCCGATTTCAATGAAATCTGATATGTCCATATCACGTGACATTCAAAGTCTATACCTTGATTCTCGAGAAAGGACGAAGGCTTCTCTTTACCGCGATAACCGCTACACGCGCAGATAGAACCGCTGTCAGAAGCTAGTATGTTTATATTCAGACATATATAAGTATACTTTGCATTGACCTGGTCCAGAGAACAGGCTCGACGCAGTTTGGTATAAACGGCCATACGTGATATATATGTGCCATATGTGTGAGATTATTATGTTACTATTATACGGAAATACCGCTAGTTTCTGACAGGATAGATAATCGTGCTATAAAATATTTTTTTTGGTTGTAAATCAAACTCATGACCATGTGATAAGTATGTTTATTTGACCTGTACAAGTCTGGATGTAATTTATATATAATCCATATTAATATAGAAAATTCTACAAAATCTCTGAAAAAATAAACAAATAAACTATAGAGAAATCTCTGTTTACTAAGTAGGTAATCAGTAGTTTAAAAATTCAGTGCCTGGAGTTGATAATATTGTAAATATATCTGTTAATTGCTACGTATCTTCTTCAACGAAATTAAATTCTATCGTGAAGATTTATTTGGCCTTAGTTTTGTGATTTGTGAGTTAATTGACAGTTTTCAATTTTCATTCCAAACTTCTAGCTCCAAACTTAAGTAGATCCAATATTTTACAGAGATGCTGCACAAGTTACTTCGCATATGTTTACTTAACACTTCGACAGCGCCACCTGACACAGACAAGGAAGAGAACAAACATTGGGAGACCACGTTTGCTTAGTTCAGAGTTTGGAACTCGCAGAGTGCAAAGGATTGTATAGAGCTGATATAAACATCTATGATATTAAAAGCTCATGAATCAATGCAGACAGAAGAATATGGAATAACATTAATTGTGTTATAAATATGATTTTTTTTGCACACCATACAGAACTACAAGAGAATACGTAAAATGTTAGATACGTAATGTACAAAGGGCGGCTTTATTGCCAAAAGTGATCTCTGCCAGGCAACCTTATGTTAGACCTAAATGTTTCGAAGAAACAGTTGACTGTGCACTCTTCAAGACTCAATAGTCTTGAAGAGTGCAATGTAAATTACATTGCACTCTTCTTCTCTTCGTTGTATTCATGTATTGTGCGATTTTATATACAAAAACTTAAGTTTCTTGTTTAAATCTATTGAGCTGCGTATACTAAGTATAAAATATGAAGAAAAATGTAGATGCAATTACATTATATTGATAATCCTACTAATATTATAAACGCGAAAGGTAAGTATGGATGGATGGATGTTTGTTATACTTTCACGCAAAAACTACTGAACGGATTTGGATGAAACTTTACAGTAATATAGCTTATACATCAGAGTAACACATAGGCTACTATTTACCGCAATAACCGTCCTATACGCGGGTGGAGCCGCGGGCAACAACTAGTATATTATAATGATAAACTTACTCCATTTACTGAAGAAATAACTTTGACTCAGTCAGTAGAACAAGTTGAGTAACGTCTGTCACTGTGTTTGTTATACTTATTTCAAAATGCTGTTCTATTTATAATATAATGTTTAAAATTGAGCCCTAAAAATCAAAAGATAACAGTGAAATGATTGTAGTCTGTAGGGTTATAACGTACCTTACATACCTTTTCTTACTATGTGCAATGTTTATGTAAATTATAGCTTATGTAGTGGAAACAAATAATCTTGTGTATAGAGGTGCCACTAGACGTTAAGTCAGTCGTGATTTAACCTAGTTTAAATGAACTGAAAATACCTTTTGTTTAATTAATTAACCCAGTTAGTAATTGCTTCCATATCACACATTAATTTATATTACCTTCCTCTTACATAACTCCCATATTTCTCTTATTTGTAATTTTGCTATGCCCAACAGGGTTCATAGTGGAACAATTTGAATTACTGTACGACCTTGTATACCTATGTGATGCAATTGAGTATTGAGTATTTACTTCAGTAAAATATGATTGAAATTTAAAGTACTTCGTACTACTCTCTAATATAATTATCAGTAACTACTAAGATAAAAAAGTTTCATATACAACAGGTTTCTTTAAACGTTGGTCTATTTCGGAAAAATAAACAAGAATTCCGCCTTGCGGCCGACTACCGGCGTTGGATTACAAAGGCCGAGGTAGATAAACAAATGTTCTTCAATCTACAATAAAAGTCGTTGTTGTAATTCTTGCGCACGTTTTTACGAGAACATGTTACATGGTTCCTTGGCAACGTGAACTATAAATTTTATTACAAAAATACATAATAATAAAATTTAAAAATTTAAAGACTGTATTGTACTGTTAAGATTTGAACCTGAAAACTTTGATTGTGGTATGAACCAAAAAAATTGTCTTATGGTGAAAGGCTTACGTCTATGGACCAGGTGTCCTCAAGACACATAAACTCATTATTGCCATAAGATATCTCTGTGGGCCGTCCTTGGAGGTTGAACTACCAGTAACCTCTTTGGTTCGGTAGAAACTAATGGAAGAATTACTCATTAAAGAAATAAAAATTGTAAAGTTAAGCCGCTTAGTTCCAAACTACATAGGTATCAATTATCTTACCCACACAACTACGTCTGCATGCATCTCTCTTTAACCATGCTAGGCTTCTATTGATCTAAGTTTGATGTTAACTATCAAAACAAAACAAAACACACATTTTAAGAAAATACGTGAATGTCAGTTAGATTGTTTCCAAGTGCATTGTGACACGAGAATTATATATAAAATATATAACGTACACAAAGTACTATAGATCAGAAAATAAGGCATGTATAGGTAGGTACCAGGTACCAGTCATAGCAAGAATCTCGACATCAATCTAGGTGATCGATCAGGATAAAATGAAAAATCATAATGAATTTGTTATTAATTCAGAGTACGATGTATCCTTACGGTTTTATTTAATAAGTGGTTCTTTTTATTTATTACATTACTAGCTTTGTACCGAGGCTCCGCCCGCGTGTATGTTGATTTTCGCGGTAAAGTTAAAGCCTGTGTCCTTCCTTTGAAATGAAATTATCATATACATATATACATACCTAAACTTTAAAACAGTAAAGTACAATACTCTAATTTTTAACAATTTCTATTTACTTAAAAAGTGAGCACGCAGCTATACACCATAAAACACAGACTTTTAATACCATAAAAAGCCTTGTAAAATGCCTACTCATTTTACTCAGCCGGTTTACATTTTTTAACCCTTGATTTATGAGTCATAGCTTTTGACCGGCCAACGAAATCGAAAATAAATGACTTACAACCATTAAACAACAATTACCGAAAAAGTTTAATGTTCTTTTAAACCACACAGTCATTGGGCATGCGTTTATTTACCATTTATAAGTAAGAATTTATGGTTTGTTAATTTGAAGTTCAGAGAAACTAATTTCAAAGATGTTTTAAAAAACTAGCGGGTCTCGTGCCAGCGAAAGTTAATTAAATTTATAAATTTTTGTTAGTTTTGTGAATTAGTTTAGTATAAAGTATAACACCCTTAATATATATAATAGAAACGCAACTTTATACATGCATACGTACGATTTCAAGTAAGCAAAACGAAATCCGAAATTTACACTAAAACTGGTATGCACATTTAAGTATTTTTTGATATCCAAAAACCCGTAGGTTGTTGTAAAATAATATTTGTCGCTGCCGAGCATTTCTTTTTCTATGGTCAGAAGGCGAACAACGAGGTTCCCACACAGGAGATGATTATCTACAAGTAGTAGACGTCCCCAGGTACGTCGGGGTTCCAGGTATTTCCTTGCTAGAGTACCTCTTGTTTTCCGACAACGAGATCTCACCTAAGATAATTGGGATAATTGATTTCATGTATCTATGTGCGATTTCCTAGTCGTTGACAAAGAACTACTGTTATGAAAATCGGTATCTGTTCACATATTATAGCATATTCAACTAGTATTTAATACAACAACACTAACCAACCAGAACCTTATACCAATATGTTCTGATTACGTTTGAGCAAAACTACAGTTGCTGACGTAGAGTTGGATAATTTCCAAACTAAGTTTATGAAGATATCTACGAGGGAAATTAGTTATAAACTACACGATAACCCTATTAAGTATGGTTACCCATGGGCTTACGCATAGTGGAAACCTATTAGTGTACGAGTTACTCCAATGTACAAATACTTTAGTTAAATATGAATAAAGATAATGCAGTTTTGGGATTCCCCTAGCCAAGTTCCTGCTAAGCAAGTCAGCGTGTTTCGAGTCGAAATTATTTCTACAATCGCTAATTTCTCTATTTTCTTTTATTTTATCTTTTTAGAACACGTGAATTAACGCTGAGATGATGTCCCGTATATTTGATTTGTTTTCTAATAAAGTTTACTTTGTAGAATTTCAAGTTGGGTAATACGAAAGATCTAAGAAGACCTCGGATTCTATTCATGCTTCCCATCACGCAGAGTAGAGTCGCTTTGACAGGCTCATAGATAAAAAAGTTGGGGCAAAGGTAATAAAATATGTATGTACAGTGTTATCAATCATTGCTCAAGATATCTGTTTCTCTGTCAATCACTTTATGCGAAAATTATTTTCATAATTGATACTTGTAGTTGGAACCTTTAAGAAGGAATTTGTTACTACGTCAATACTTATATAATTTGTAAGGTCCGTAATTGCAAATATTATGAGCATGGCTTAACGTGCTCTCCTGGTCACAAGCGTGAAACATCGCCAAACTTCTATACTGCGGGCTGATATAAAGAATAGCAATTTGTATAAATTTCACTTCAAGTATTTTTCACTAGTTTCTGTTACCAAGTACATATAAGAGTTTTAATCTTTATATTTACTGGTTAAGATACACACAAATAACCCACGTCTATGTTATCTTTTCTAAATAAAGATGTTTTGAAGGACTAATCTACGGTTCCATTATAACTTCTTATACAACGACTAGTTTTAGATCTTAGTCACGTAATCGTATACACAACAACAGGTCGACGTTCAATACCTAGAATTTATATACATTTCATATCTCCAGCTTTATTGTAACACTATGAAGCACTAGCTATATGAGTATACATATTCATTTTATCGGGTGTTATGTATATTAATAAAATAAATATAGAATATTCGAGAATTTGTTTCAATTCTCAATGTGAATTCGAAACTGTACCAACTTTAAAACAACCTTGCAAACTTCTTATATAGTAGTAGCAGAGTCTATACATATGATACTAACAGAGCCCCTCGGTGTTACAAGCGTTTATTGTTGGAATTTTACATCAACAATAACCGCGAGTGACGCCGCGGGGCGAAGCTAGTCTAAAAAAAAGTAGTCTAAGTTACTCTTTTTCTCATAAGCTATCTGTTAGTGAAAGTCCCGTCAAAATTGGTCCAACTGTTCCAGAAACTAATTTGAACAAACAGACCAACAGACTAAAATAAACAAAAACTATTTTTTAGGTGAGTAGCTCGTATACTTTCATATGCATTTAGTAAAAAATAGATAATTTTGAAATTAAAAATATACGCTTCAATTTTATTTATTTGTATACGAGTAGATGCTTTTATTTTCAACCATAGCGTCTCTAATTACAGTCACTTTGAGATAACCCAAACTTTGTTACGTAAGATAACAAGTTCCGTAACACCCTGAGGTAAAACTTAAACTTGCTTGTAAACGTTTACAGTTTCAATGCGGTTTGCTTTAGAAACGCTCTACAAATTTATCGTAAATTAGGAGGAGCATAAATGTGTCGTTTCTATTTCTGTTTTTATACACTGTTTAAATTTAGTTACTATGATTCATTACTGCGAACGCACAGAATTAACAGATTTTAGTGTGGTATTTTTTCTGTAGTTATTTTAGCTAATCCAAAGTCAACAACTGGCGAAGTTTAGACTGTTCATTGAAAGCTAAATTATGAATGACAATTCAGAATATAACGTTTCTAAACTAAAGTACATACACATATACTATCTAAATTGGTAGCATGCCAGGATCTGTTGCCTCAGTTTTAAGAAATAAATTCCATTAACAGATAACAAAACTGGTGCGCAAGATAAATGAAATGCTAAATCTTATAGGTATATTTCGAGATCATTATTAAAAAGCTAGTTAACAGAATAATACTTATTAATAGATAGTAGGTACGCCAATCAATACCCAATGTTATTCAAAGTAAAGTCTGTTATTACGCGACTAGCTGACCTACGCAACTTCGTTTGCGCCTTATATTGCCCGTAGCGTAAAAAAATTCCCCGTTTTTGAAACATTCTTCATTGTTGCTCCGCTCCTATTAGTAGTAGCGTGATGATATATAATCTATAGCCTTCTCGATAAATGGACTATCCAACACCGAAAGAATTTTTTAAATCAGACCAGTGGTTCCTGAGATTAGCGTGTTCCAACAAACAAACAAAGAAACTCTTCAGCTTTATATATTAGTATAGATTGTGAAAGGTAAACACGCGCTCTAATAGTTGAGAAGCGGATGATAGAATGGAACGATGTGCGATTTATCATTCATCCCTTTTTCTACCTTTTTATACTTAAACGTTAAGCCGCTGGACGTCACTGGTCTCACAATGAATTAACTTCTTCTAATTCGTCTCAAATCCTAAAATGAATTCATAGGACTATTATCTGTTATCGTGAACTAACACTATTGAACTAACAAAGATCGTAAAGTAAGCAAATTTGTTTAAAGCTGTGTTTACCGGCACTAAGTATACAGAATGCTATCTTAAGTGTTGCTATCACTAAGGTTTTAAATAAATAATTGTGTAGGAGGCCACTTGAAATAGTACAACAAGAAGTATATAATATGATAAGAATATCTTAAATCTTTGTTATTATTCACGTGCGTGCGTCTCGTGTGCGGAATGCCTCACCAGTTTTTCACACGACGGCGGCCCATTTGATGTTTCACAAAAAAAAACATTCATAATTAAGTCTGAAATATATCTATACAAATAAATAAAATTGGAGTGTCTGTTTGTAATATTAAAATAACCGCTTTTTTCTAAATGCATTTGTATGTATACACGCTACATATACCAAAAATGTAGTTAAAAAATTTTTTGTCTGTCTGTCTGTTTGTTCCGGGTAATCTCTGGAACGGCTGGATGGATTTTGACGGGACTTTCACTGGCAGGTAGCTGATGATCCGGGGAGTAACTTAGCCTCCTTTTTTTTATACTAACTTTGTCCCGCGGCGTTACTCGCGGTACAACAATAGCCGCGGGTAACACCGCGGGGTTCAGCTAGTTTCTTTATAAATTGAATGGAAAAACATGCTCGATAAATCATGAAATAATTTTGATCTTGAGAATGAAATGGTAATTATAATCTTTAGAAGTTTAGATGGATAGTTAACTCAAAAAATGATACTAGAGGAAAATTATAAAACGCCAGTGAGGTGTATATCGTGATAGACAGGTATCGTCGAATTTAAGTCGAATTTAGATGTTGTTGGATCCATACATTTGGCCGTGTCCTATCAAAAATGGATATAGCTCACCGCCGAAACCCGAACAATTATTGGATAGATTTTAAATGGCAGTTGTAGACCAAAGGCTTTCTAACATTTCGATAATTCAGTGAGTTCAAGTGAGTTTAGAAATGGACATTGTATTTTAGGAGCACTTTTACAAAATTTGTCAGCAGTTCTACAAATCATCAAAAAATGAGCAAAGTATGATTCTGGAATTGAAATTCAAAAAAATTTACAAGAGCAATAGAGAAAGTCAGTCGCTCCATTGACAAACTGATATTCAGGTAGAGCCAGTTGAACTAGTAGCCGACCCCAAGTAATCTTGGAAATAATAAAGGCTAGGACCATGATTTTTCACTGTTTCATGCTTATCAAGCTTTTGCTTTTATGCTACAAGGATTGTATTTATCTTTATATACATACATGATTTGGCATCGTGTGACTTCTTATTCTATAACAAGCTGAGCCCCGCGGTGTTACCCGCGTTATAATATCAACCGCAGGTGAACTAGTAGCCGGCTCCAAATAATCTTGAAAATAATAAAGGCTAGGACAATGATTTTCACTGTTTCATGCTTATCAAGCTTTTGCTTTTATGCCACAAGGATTATATTTATCCTTATATACATACATGATTTGGCATTGTGTGACTTTTTATTCTATAACTGGCTAAGCCCCGCGGTGTTACCCGCGTTATTATATCAACCGCAGGTATCGATGCAGGTCAAAACTATTCTAAAAAGTAACCTAAATTACTCCTTATATCATCAGCTATCTGCTAGTGAAAGTCCTGTCAAAATAGGTCCAGCCGTTCCAGAGATTAGGCGGAAAAAACAGATAGACAGACAAAAATTGTAAAAAAATGTTATTTTGGTATATGTACCGTGTACATACATTTAGTCAAAAGCGATTATTTTAATATTACAAGCAGACACTTCAATTGTGTTTATTTGTATGTATAGATATGTATATAACAATTTATTCAAAGAGGTATATGTAGTTTTATTACCGAAAAATGTGCTAGCTGCGTTGTAGTAGAAATACAAAAATAGTGTAAGATTTAGTTTAAAATTTTAAAACTGTATAAATAGCGTTGGGGAGTTATTTGAAGAAGCTCATAAAACATATGAATATTTACTTTACCTTCTGCAAAATAGGTAAACATAGGTAATATTTTTTAATTAAGAAGACGTTTAATTTTCTTGAGTTCAATATAATTAAATACTGTAAGTGCTTTTGGTAAATTGGCTTACGCACAATATAAATGAAGTTCTCATACGCATCACATATCAAATACAATTGGATTAATTGCTATTATTAATTATATCACTAACTAGTTTAATTGACATTGTTTTGTCTGTTTTGTCTCACTTGTGACGATGTAACAATAACGTTTTTGTTCTAACAAAAGTACAAATCCGGTTAAATGAACGTTTTTAATTAATAATTTGAATAATGTATTTTGTGAACTAGTTCTTCTTCAATTCGTTTCATCTAATTGTGTGTCTGCTTTTGGTATCCAAGACCAGCGTGGAGTTTATGGGAATTTATTTTCAAAGGTATACCCGAGGCCATGGCTTACATGTGACTTAACACTGTTTAATCTTAGTCTGTTCGATTTCTCCCGGTGGTATGGTAACCACAAATGAGATTTTCCCACTTTCTAGACCTAAATAACTCAAACTTAGCAGCTTTTAGTTTAATTTTAAATTTTACAACTTTTCAAATTTAATATATTATTACTCTACCTACATCATATAAAAATTTTTAGACATAGCTTAATAAAGTAGCGGGTAAAATTTATTAAATGATTTTATAAATTTCTGTACGCTTTCCTTCACGGTATTACAGACTGTTCATTATAATCCCACCTATATCTACACACGTTCTTATATAGATTGCTCGCATTGTTTGCGCGATCGCTAGCGGTGTAATTATTTCAAAACTAGGTCACTCGGTTTACCATATAATGCGTAAACCAACATACAAAATCATTAGATAAGGGAATTAATTAATGTTATCAAGATGCCTTGAAATCTTACGGCTGACAGGTGAAGCTCTTTAATGATTACTTGCATCCTTTGGCATGCATTCAGTAGATCTACTTATTTTGAAACTCAACATACTAATAAGCTTTATTACTGTTTGTTTTTTATAGCTATAAATATTCAGCCATATGAACTCGTCAATGTCAGTATAGTGTGAGATTATTTAGTTTTTTATTTAAACTTTCTGCAAACATATTATTGCATAGGTAGACTTAATGCCACAGGCATTTCTTGCAGTAAAATTTTTGGATGTTTCAAAACGGTGTGTGGAAGGTATATTTTAAACAAATAATTCGACAGATTGTTAAGTATTACTAATGTACAATAAGGTTAGTAATGTAGTAATTACAGTCGGCACTATTTAGACAAGCGTTAATGCTAATACTTTTGTTTGACGTCTATCTATATATTTAAATGTATCCCTATTTTCCTTAATCACGCATCACACGTGAACGGCTGAACCGATGTTGCTATTTTTTGTTAGATAGCTCATTTAGCGAGGAAGGTTGTATGCTATGTAACATCACTCTACGACGAATAGGAGCCGGGTATCGACCGAAAGTGTTGGGAAAATGGGAAAAAAGTATTTCTTATGGAGTTGAAGGGGGTCAGCTAGTTAGAAATAAATCTCAATGCATTAGAGAAGTGTTAAACTATCGTACGTCACTGATAATCTATATATACTTATAATAAAACTGTAGAGAGGTCAATTCTGTACATTGAATATATATTAAAAATAATTATTGGGGGATGAATGGTTATCGATACTGATGCCAAAAATGTAATCAGTAAGTTTTTTGTCTGTCTGTCTGTCTGTCTGTCTGTCTGTCTGTCTGTATGTGCACGCATGGATCAAAAACTACTGAAGGGATTTTAACCAAACTTGGTACGATTATAGTCCATACTCCTGGGCAGGTTATAGGCTATATAACATAACGCTAAGATGCATAGGAGCTGAGCAGTGACGATAAGTTTGAAGCAAGTCGGATGGAAATTTTCGCTTTCGAGCTCTTATCCTCGCATACGTTGATCATACACCAAAAATATGTATTACAAAGATGATGGTCTTTAAAAGATCTACAAAAAAGTCCTCAATAGTATATTTCTATCTTTTATAAATTAGCCACAATAACGTGTTTAAGCGTTAGGCATTTCTTCAAGGTGTATTAAATACTTAAATATATTGTATTTCACATGGATATATCCTTATCACTATACACTTTAATATCTTTTTTAATAAAATATAGAATTATAAAATTATAATTAATAAACACACAAAATATAGATGAAATAAAACTTCCAAATCTCGCCGCACCAGTATAAGTACGACATTACGGTTGATTTTTCTTTAACACGCGAAACGGCCATCCAAAAACGGCCAAAAAGGCGGGAGCGCTCACGCCGCTCACGCGCTGACTTCACTCGAATTGTCACTGTTATTGCGAACAAACGTGGTTCTTATTGACTGGGAATAAGCGCGTTTTAGATTTAAAAAATACATAAGACGTAGTTTTTAGATATCAGTTTAAAGTAGGTATTAGATAATAATATAATTAGTTTGTTTAGTGTTTTTGTTTGTTTCTCCTTCTTTCCTTTATATTTGTAGTTGTAAAATTAATAAATATAATTTCAAATAAGTAAATTTATGCAATGACAATTAATAAATCTCATCGTCAGACTTTCCGTGTTGCTGGTGTAGATCTTAGTCTCAGATGTTTTTCACATGGGCAGTTGTACGTCGCTTTTTCCTGGGTCAGTAGTTCCACGAATCTTTATGCATACGTACCGGAAGCGTCCACTTTGAACAAATGTAAACAACAACTCTTTAGTGACGATGCAAAACAAAAATTACTCTTCGGTCTTAAATAGATTTTTAAAAGGCAGCGTCATATTTATTTATTATAAATATTGCTTCATTCATCGGGTAGTGAAACGACTACTTACCGAAAAATTTTTTTGCAGAATTTCTACTGTATTATGATTAATTATGAATTTCAATTTAAGATGAAGTTGAAGCTTGACAACCAAAAACGATATTTCTGTAATGGCGCTGGTCACATGAGACGCGTGACGTCACACTCTAGCCACAACAAAACAAAACAGCGCGGTTTAAGTTAATTTTATCAGTTTTCTCCAATTTTATATTAATTAAAATGTCGAATAAATGGTTTGTAGTGCCACAGTGAACAAATCTATACATCTATAGGTACAAATAAATAAAATTGGAGTCTCTTTGTAATATCAAATTAACCGCTTTTTACTAAATGCATATGTATGAATACACGGTACATATACCAAAAATGTAGTAAAAAAATTTTTTCTCAGTCTGTCTGTCTGTTTGTCTGTTTGTTCCGGGTATTCTCTGGAACGACTGGACCGATTTTGACGGGACTTTCACTGGCAGGTAGCTGATGATCCAGGGAGTAACTTAGGCCACTTTATTTAGACTAACTTTGTCCCGCGGCGTTACGCCGAAATGTATGTATGCGCGTAACTTTCGATCGGCTACACCAAATTATATTTTTTTTTAATGTGTTAGTTATTCTTAGGACAAGGTTTGTACAAGAAAAAATAAAAAATAAAGGAAAAAGTTTTTTTGTCCGTGACTACACCCTACTCATGGGTAGCTGGTAACGAAAGAAAAATATGGTGGTACGAAGTTCGTCGGGTCAGATAACATCTTTAAATACCACGCTTTGTACTATTTCAAAATGTAACCTAAAAGCATTGAGATATACCTACCTACATAAAGTAAATTAGATTTTACAAAAATAATTATTGAATTTTTCCAGAGGTTATTACAGAAACAATTTTCATGTTGCACTTATGCAAGTGCAACATAGCTGCTTTAACATTTTTCAGTTCTGCAGCATAGTTATCAATGTTATTATTATGTACTAGCTGAACCCCGCGGTGTTACCCGCAGTTATTGTTGTATCACGAGTAACGCTGCGGGACAAAGTTAGTCTAAAAAAAGTAGCCTAAGTTACTTCCTGGATCATCAGCTACCTGCCAGTGAAAGTTCCGTCAAAATCCGTCCAGCCGTTCCAGAGATTACCCGGAAGAAACAAACAGACAGACAAAAACATTTTTAACTACATTTTTGGTATATGTACCGTGTATATATATACATAGGCATTTAGTAAAAAGCGGTTATTTTAATATTCAAACACACTCCAATTTTATTTATTTGTATAGATAGAAAAGTGCAACCATAAAAGCGTCTATCTCATGTAGGTTGCTGTTATCGGCACGCACAAAATTTGGTTCCTTTTTGTTTCGAACCACTTATTAAATAGTTTATTAAAAAAAGTCCTGCAGAAATAGCTCACAGATCGATTATTACCACTCCGAAAACATAAAACGCAAACAATATTCAATAGAGGAATCTTTCGTTTATTAGCATGTGACGTCACCAGAGTTGCAACCAATCACAAGACGTTTATGTCGAAGACAAAATTTCAAAAAAATTGTTAGTTTTATTTTGTGCAATCTGCGAGAAACTTAAATTATTTTGTTTGATTTATAGTGAAATATGTCTTTTTGGACTATTGTCTTAAAGGATGACCCCAATCCATAGTTTATTTTCCTTTCCGCTTCAAACGCGTGCAGTTTTTGGTGAGTCTGTGAGTCTATGCTTTGCGTACGTTGCGCACCGCAGGCATAGACGAACTGTTTCAGCAACGGAAAGCTCTTTGTGGCTCTGTCGAGGGTGAGCGACAATGCTAATATGTTCGTATATTGTTCCAATGGCATTACACAAAACATAGTATACACCGAAGCTCTTTAAATAAAGGTAACACTGTCACAATATGTGGACATATCAGTGAAATTGCACGCAAAAACTACTGAACGGATTTGAATGACACTACAGGAATTTAACTTATACATCAGAATAACACATAGGCTACAAATAATAAAGATATTGTGTGAATTCTCTAAAATATGACGATAAGTGTCAAGTAAGTAGTAGAAAAAATCTACCATCTATACTGAGCTATACTGGCGTGCGCCGCCAAAATCGCTAAAGTTTTACATATGTAATGTTTGATGAAAATGTTTATCTTAAAAGCTGTTATAGTTAAAATGTGTAAGCCATTAAAGCCAACATAGTGAACCATAACTACAATAAAAATTAATGATTTATTGACGTGACAACGTCTTATAAATTGGTTTGCCGGGTGACACTTCAAGAAACTGCGTTACGCTCCGCTCACGTTATGCGCTCACAATGAGAGCGAGTGAGAGGCACGCGTCCCTTCCACTCGGGCATGGTTAGCCCGCCTAAGAGCGAGAGAGACAGACATAAAAAGTGAAAGGCACGCGTCATCATTTCATCCTTCTTCCTACTATACGAATGAATATTCACATTAAAATTATTTTACCACTCAAAGTCGTTGTCACGTAAAACTTTCGCCCGTATACCGACTTTACAGGCAACCAATTTTTTTCAAATGCACATTTGGTATGGTAGTATTAAGTTGATTCCTAAATGAAAATGGACACATTTATCGCTTCTGGTATTTAAAGTAGATAAAATATATCTTTTACGCTACATCATTTGGACAAATAAATATTTATGCAAATAAATATTTATACAAATAAATACAAATAAATAAATATTAAAATTAATAGTTGCGATAATGACAAACCGAGTGCACGATATTACGATGGCGCATGGCGGTTGGCGCGGGGAATAAATTGCTCATCGCTGAGTGTACGACCCGAACGAGGGTAGGTAGGTAGACGCGTGAGGGCAGACGTCGATGATGTTGTTTCCGTTTTGCGAATTTTCAAGACATTTACGATTAGCTAAAAACGCATTTTACTTAAAATAATATAGGACTAAGGTTAAGTATTGACAGTTTTTTTAGAAGTTACACGTACAAAATTCCACGTACAAACTTCATTTTTATTTTAATTATTATAGATTACGTAGCTGTAATTATACCGAATTACTTCGTTTTTATTTTAATTACATTACATAGGTTGTAGGTAGGTAAGTTGTCATTGTCAGGCTGTTATATTTTTCAAATGCGACTAGCACCAAATATATTATATGTTAAATTATACATGGTATTGTTTTTGTTTGTTTAACCGTTTTTATCATCAATTACACTAACATTATAAGGGTGAAAGTTTGTAAGTGTGTATGTTAGTTACTCTTTCACGCAAAAACTACTAAACGGACTTGGATGAAACTTTACAGTGAAATAGCTTATACATCAGAATAACACATAGACTACTATTTGCCACGATAACCGACATACACGCGGGCGGAGCCGCGGGCAGCAGCTAGTACTAAATATAATGGTAGGATTGAAACCAGGCATTTGAGAGAATAAAACAATCTAAATACTTCTTTAGATTGTAAGTAATTGAATGAAATACCTACATGTATACTTACGTATCCCTATATGTATGTCATTAGATTAACTTTAAACCCAACAAAGGCAACAGGTCAAAGCGTATGAAAAAGGTATTTCAAACTGTTGCAGCTGCTCGCATTGAAAAATATAAAAATTTAAGAGCAGATCACGTTGTCTCGTTATTTTCAGCGAGTAAACCAATAATATCCTAAAGTATTATGGTTCATAAATTAATATGTATAATGATAGTTGATTGATGAACTTTAGAAACATGCAAATTAAGAAAACATTTAATATAACCAAACTAATATATAAAGCTGAAGCATTTGTTTGTTTGCTTGAACGTGCTAATTTTAGGAAGTATTGGTCCGATTTGAAAAATTCTTTCAGTTTTAGATAGTCAATTTATTCAGGAAGGCTATAGGATATATATAACTAGCTGAACCCCGCGGTGTTACCCCGCGCTTATTGTCGTACCGCGAGTAACGCCGCGGGACAAAGTTAGTCTAAAAGAAGTAGCCTAAGTTACTCCCCGGATCATCAGCTTACCCGCTTACTAGCTCAGATTACCCGGAACAAACAGACAGACAGACAGACAAAAAAAATTTAAACTACATTTTTCTTAATGTATCGTGTATACATACATATGCATTTAGTAAAAAGCGGTTATTTTAATATTACAAACAGGCACTCCAATTTTATTTATTTGTATAGATAACGATTAGACCAATATGAGCGGAGCGCCAATGAAGCGTATTAATAAATTGGGGAAAAATAGTACTCCACGGGCAATAGGAGAGGTAAACGAGGTTGCGTGAGTCAGCTAGTATTTTATATTCCTGATAGCTTTATATTTACCGAGCAAACAGCATTGTTTGAACTTGAAATCACCAACTCAGTCGAAAGACGTCCACCACTCGACATAGGCCTCCTGAACTTGATATGTCCAATTAATATTACTATTGGGCAAATAGCCATGCTGTGTTGTGCTGTGCGGTACTCACAACGCACAAGCAATTGATAAGCACAATAATGCGAGAAATTTTCATGTCCTTTATCCTAATAATATACTCTTATAAACCTTTCTAAGAGTTTTTGTGTTTTGTTTTCAGGTATGTACTTCGTGTTTGGACAAGTTATCCTGGAATGTGAAAGATGAGTAAGGATATACCGAACATGGTTTAAGTCAGTTCGTGTATATAAGGACAGGTATTGGTAATATAGATATCTATATAGGTATAGACACATATATGTATGTATGTATCGTTACAAGTGTAAGCTGTGTGAAAAGCTGGCATTCTCAAGTAACTGTCTATTCCTATTTAGGGGTCGTTTCCACGTGCGAGAGAATCGCGGCGATATTATCATTGTATCTCTATTTACAAGGCGATTTCGTTACTAGTTGTGACGATACGCTGAAAGAAAATTTTGGTCGTTCATGGAGATTGAAACGCGTATTCGTCACGATTCTCTCGCCTGTGGAGACGCCCTCTTATTTAGCTGATATAACAACCTGTATTCTTCATCTGACAAAGAGTATAATAATAACAAGTAAAATTTTAACAAAAATAAAACTGACTTTAAGGTTTGACTCGATTTCTCTTGGATGCCATCATCAGATGGCAGTGTCCTTATCATGGTGCCACTGTTGGGGTATCTCGTTTCCATTAAAAAAAATAATCATCAAAATCGGTTCATAAACGACGAAGTTATCCGCGAACACACATACAATATATATTTATACGGTCGAATTGAGAAACCTCCTCCTTTTTTTGAAGTCGGTTAAAAAGGTGTGTGTGTGTTTAATGGAAAATAGAACTTGATTTTTAGTACTCCACTGTAGATAATCAATATGTTTTGTTTTAAAAGTTTACATACAACAACAATTTCAAAACTTACTTGTAATTTTTCCTGTATCGTATAAAAGTGATTTTATCTAGCACATCTCCAATATATCACTGCTATCACATCAGTGCGTAATTAATTTCACGTTAACTCACAGGGCGTGACATAAGATAAACCATGAATTATTAAAACTTAGGATTACTCTCCAGCTGAATTATTCACCACGTAAAACTGACTATAGTCATATTGTCTGTCTTTCCATATCTCATCTGAGTTGTCACACAGCAAATGACGTTTGCATTGTTTGAATTTGAATTGAGGCACGTATGTTAATTATATAGATAATATCAGCTAAAGAGATGCTTAGATGTTAAATTTTGAATTTCACTTAACTGAAAATTTTTTCCTAAGTTTTCTATATTCAAAAATTCTTTTTGATTTATAATACTTATATCTCCAATACACAACAAACAGAGAATTAGCAATCAAATATTTTTTGAGTTATCAATTAATTATAGAATTTGTAATTTCTAAAAGACTAGTTACGAGATTTCATAATTATATCTGCTTTGCTTTAAAAAAATGTAATTTGATTCCTCGAAACTGTTGGTTATAATCCTACTATATAATATTATAAACTAGTTGAACCCCGCGGTGTTACCCGCGGCTATTGTTGTACCGCGAGTAACGCCGCGGGACAAAGTTAGTCTAAAAAAGTAGCCTAAGTTACTCCCCGGATCATCAGCTACCTGCCAGTGAAAGTCCTGTCAAAATCCGTCCAGCCGTTCCAGAGATTACCCGGAACAAACAGACAGACAGACAGACAGACAGACAAAAAATTTTTTAACTACGTTTTTGTTATATGTATCGTGTATACATACATATGCATTGATTAAAAAGCTGTTATTTTAATGTTACAAACAGACACTCCAATTTTATTTATTTGTATAGATAATATTATAAATGCGAAAGTTTGTACGGATGGATGGATGTTTGGATGTTTGTTACTCTTTCACGCAAAAACTACTGGACGGATTTGGATGTAACTTTACAGTAATATAGCTTATACATCACAATAACACATAGGCTACTATTTGCCGCGACAATCGACATATACGCGGGCGGAGCCGCGGGCAACAACTAGTATTACATAGTATTTTCAACACCTTTATAATATACGAGTTGTTGCCTGCGGCTCCGCCCGCGTATATATCGGTTATTACGGCAATAAGTAGCCTATGTGTTATTCTGATGTATAAGCTACATTAATGTAAAGTTTCATCCAAATCCGTTCAGTAGTTTTTGCGTGAAAGAGTAACAAACATCCAAACATCCATCCATATTTACAAACTTTCGCGTTTATAATATTAGTATAGGAGGTCCAATGGTGCAGAAGCATCACTAGGCCGCCATGGTGTGGGTCACCATGCTGCATTGTTGCATTGTCTGCCTTCGCAGTATGGTGACCACCACTCTTGGATTATTTTTGTGCTTTCCGTCAGGCAGAGTAGGGTCATTTTGGCAGGCCATACATAAAAAAAAAGTATAGATCTAACGCAGAAAACTACGTACTATTGAACTAGATAAGCATTTGCCGAATCCGAAAAGCGTTCTATAGACGTTTCGGCAGATCTTTGCAGACTTCTAAAACAACTTGATATAAATGAATGAAGCTAAAAACAAACAGTTCTAACTTATTCGTTCATGGTCACTCATTTTATTTCTAATTCTATAATTGCTTTTGATGCTACGTTTTTTTTAAGTAAAGATATGAAAATCAAAGAAAGCTTTTAATGAAAATCAAATAAAATAACTAGCTTTAGTCTTACAATCTTAATGAACGACTTCGACTTGAATACATTAAAATGTCAAAGGTTTCAAATTTTTTTGTTAAAATTATTATAATATTTATTATAATCATTTACCAGAAATATAATAATATATATAGTGTGTATAGACTGTGTTCTCTGGTCATACCTCCTTTTCTTGCCTGTCGATTGTGTTGCACGTACTGTTACATCCCTATTTACTCCGTAACATCACTATTTTATATTGTAAAATGCTGACTTGCAATTATTGCTGATTTACTTGAATACAATATTAAAAATCAGCAATAATTATGCTATAAATACGCAAGATTTCCCTAAATCCTCTCAGTTGGTTGTTCTTTAGCTAAACTGCTGCCCAGCTACGGACCTGGTTCTTGCCTGCCGGCTGGCTATCAGTGAAAGCTAAGAATATACTCCGGGTCTACTCTGCCCTTCACTAGGGCATCGCGCGGATATAATCCAAGTTTCGTATAAATTGTAATTTTAAAGTAGAAAGTCTGTGTCCTAAATTGTGAGAGTGTAAATATTCAGTAATAAATAGTACTCAACTTTCAGTACCGTGTTTTTTTTTATGAGTGCTGAATAGGACAGTCTAACATTTGGTGTCAGAAGAAAAGGGATTTCTGAAGTCCCTCGGGTCGCCTACTCCTGACGACGACCAGCTCCACACAGAAATCGGTACAGACAAGTTGGCCAACTGCTGTCCCTGCAGTCTCTCTGACGCTTTAAGAGGCCGCCGCCAACCCTAGTCATCGCAGACGACGTACCAGCATCGCTCCATTGTGCGTGAGGGTTTTCTGCCCAGCACCGAGCTACTGGCCTGCACGACTACATATTTCTACACAAAAAGAAATATACATCGCGACATTTGGTTTGAGCGTTGACCCGTACCAACTGCAAACGCTGCACATTCCATCACCGCCGCCGCATCGCCCGCCGCATCGCCCGCCGTCATCCGACACCGACGTCATCGACCTGCCGCTGTTTCCATGACATCGCTGTATCCACTAATAATACTGTGAGTGTTGTTTATTCGATTTATGTTGATTTATTTTCTGTCATTTGCGTAATTTTGCGTGTGGATTTTTAACAACATACTTATAATATACTACTCCGTTTCGTTATAAAATTGTTCTTGTTCACCTAATTAATTAATTTCACCCTATAAAATGGTTAATGAAGGTGGTAAACTTGAAAAGAAAAACGTTCAGTCGTGTTCAAGTTTACAGACTGTAGGCATGGAGGAATTAAATTTTTCAATTCTCACTAAATTCATTAAGACATTCGATGGCGATAGGAACAAACTATCACCATTCATAAGAAATTGCGAAAATGCTTTAAACTTAGCTACTACACCGCAACAAAATATTTTATTCAAATACATAATTTCCCAATTAGAAGGCAAAGCTGAGTCCGCCTGCTCCCTTAAAATTTTCGAAACCTGGTCTGAGCTGAAACAGTTTTTAAAATCAACATTTGGTGAAACCAAACATAGGGATCACTTACTTTTGGACTTACAAAGTTGCAAACAAAAATCAAACGAGTCTGTCACACAGTATAGTTTACGCATAGAAACATACCTCACACGCTTACAGACGGATATTACACATTCCACTAGGGACCCTGGTGAATTAAAAGGTAGAATCGCCAGCACAGAAGACCTGGCGCTACATACCTTTTTACTGGGCTTACCTAGCCATATTTCAAATATAGTAAGGTGTCGTAATCCTACTTCTTTACAAGACGCTATAAATCTCGCTATCCAAGAAGAAAAATTGCAAAACTATATCCAATCGACTAAATCATCTGAATATAGACCAAAGTGTAAGGTTTGCGGCAAGTCAGGTCATTCAGAAAAAACATGTTTTTTAAATCGCCAACGTCATGTAAACAACTTTCAAAATCAAATCCCAAATCAGTCTACGTCTTCAAACTCGCAAAATAATAATTTTTGTAGATATTGTAAGAACATTGGTCATGATATATCTCAATGTCGTAAACGCCAATTTAATAATTCGCGTAAAAGTAATAACCCTACCAATCAATTTCAAAAACAAGTACATAATCTCACACCGATAAGCGATTCTGATAATAATTATGACAATCCAGACTCTGAGCTGGATGAACATTTAAACTAAATAAGGTTCCGGTCACGCGTCGTACGGAATCTTCGACTCAAACCGACGCTTTCGATATCCTATCGAGACAATTTCTTAATACTAAATCCTCTGAATCTAATACTAAATCCTCTGAATCTAATACTAAATCCTCTGAATCTAATACTAAATCCTCTGAATCTAATACTAAATCCTCTGAATCTAATACTAAATCCTCTGAATCTAATACTAAATCCTCTGAATCTAATACTAAATCCTCTGAATCTAACACTAAATCTACTATATCCACCGAATCTAATACTAGGTCTACTAAATCCACTGAATCGAATACAAAATCTACCAAATCAAATACAAAATCTACCAAATCCTCTAAATCGAATACTATGTCTATGAAATCTACTAAATCTAATAAACCCACTGAATCTAATACGATATCTACCAAATCCAATAGATACTCTACTCCTATGTCTAACAAGTCTACCAAATCTACTACATCAAATATTCCTACTAAATCGCCTAAATACAATGCGTCTATGTTACCTACCATGTCATATAATGAAAATAACAATTGCCCATCTATTAATAACAATTTAAATAACGTTTCTGATTCATATTCTAAATTATTTGAAATTAATTATAACAATAAAATACATTTGCCTCATGTGTATATTAAATCTAAATACTCTGACAAATTACTAGTTCTTTTAGTTGATTCCGGTGCAGGTGTATCACTAATAAAACAATCCTCAATGCAAATTCAACCGAAATTAGTTCCCGACATTGTTCACTTTAAAGGAATCGATAAAAATACAGAATACTTAAAAAGTCTTGGTCACTTTCAATTAGATTTTATATTTCCAAATAACGACGTTATTCTCAGCAAATTTCATTTAATACCAGATTGTGTCGATGTAGAATTTGATGGCATTATAGGTAACGATTATCTCAAATCTCATGACTCTAAAATAGATTATAAGAATAAGATCTTAAACATAAACGATCATGTTTTACAAATTCATTTTTCCAAACCAGAATATACGATTCCAGCACGCTCTGAAATGATCGTAGAATGCTATGTTCTAAATTCCGAAGTAACTACTGGATATATCGATAAGTCTGAAATTCAGAAAGGTGTGTTTTTATCTAGTTGTCTCGTTACACTTAAACAAAGCAATCATGTCACTGTATCAGTTCTTAACACTAATACTGAAGATGTTAAAATAAAATCTCTTTGCGTAGTACTAAACCCTTGTGACATATTAGATGACTATTTACATAATATTAACACTCTAAATCTTTATAATTCTATCAACCAAAATACTGTATCAAATAGATCCTGTGAAGTAAATAAACAAATACGAACTTCACATCTTAATTCTGAAGAATCAAAAGCCTTATTTGATTTGTGCTCTGAATATTCGGATTTATTTTATTTAGAAGGAGACACTCTTACTTGTACCAGTACCTTAGAACATAAAATTAAAACTACAAACTCACAACCGATTCACGTCAAAACTTATAGATATCCTGAATGTCATAAAGAAGAAGTTAATAAACAGATACAGAAGATGCTCGATCAAAATATAATTAAACCTTCAAACTCTCCCTGGTCTTCTCCCATTTGGGTAGTTCCTAAGAAACAAGACGCTTCTGGTCAAAAGAAATGGCGTATTGTCGTAGACTATAGGAAATTAAACGACATTACTGTAGGAGATGCCTATCCTATTCCTAACATCACTGACATCCTGGATCAATTAGGTCACAGTAAGTACTTCACTACGTTGGACCTGGTGTCAGGTTTCCATCAGATTCGCATGGATCCAGAAGATGCCCCTAAAACAGCTTTTTCTGTTCCTAACGGTCATTTTGAATACACTAGAATGCCTTTCGGTTTAAAAAATGCGCCAGCCACATTCCAAAGACTGATGAATACAGTTCTCGCTGGTCTTCAAGGTCTCCACTGCTTCATATACCTTGATGACGTCATCATATACTCCCACTGCCTCTCTTCACACATAGATAAACTTAAATCAGTCTTCGATGCTCTCAGAAAGCATAATCTTAAGTTACAGCCAGATAAATGCGAATTCCTACGACGAGAAGTTGCATATCTCGGTCATATCATCACTGATAAAGGTGTCTCTCCAAACCCTGAAAAAGTCAAGGCTGTTTCCAAATATCCTACACCCAGAAATCCAAAAGAAATAAAATCATTTCTTGGGCTAATAGGATACTATCGAAAGTTCATAAAAGATTTCTCTAAAATCACCAAACCTCTTACTTCACTACTTCGTAAAGATTCTTCTTTCAATTGGACTCAAGATCAAGAAAATGCTTTTAGTACTGTTAAATCAATGTTAACTAGTGCTCCTATTCTTCAATACCCTGATTTTTCTAAAGAATTCATTCTTACTACTGACGCTTCTAACTATGCTTTAGGTGCAATACTTTCACAAGGAGAAGTTAGCAAGGATCTCCCGATCGCATATGCTTCTCGAACCCTCAATAGAGCCGAAGGTAATTATAGCACTACGGAAAAAGAACTTCTGGCAATCTTATTTGGTGTAAAAACCTTCCGACCCTATCTTTATGGACGCAAATTTAAAATTGTGACTGATCATCGTCCTCTCGTTTGGTTATTTAATTGCAAAGACCCTAGCAGTAAATTAGTTCGATGGAGACTTAAATTAGAAGAGTATGACTATGAAATTGTTTATAAATCTGGTAAAACTAACCTGAACGCTGATGCTCTATCTCGTCCTCCTATAATATGTCCTGTCAATGATGTAGATCTTACTAACGACCTTACATACGGCAATTTTCTTCGATCTCGTTCTAATCCAATGGTATATAGCACTGAAATCCGTGAGTTTAATCAAAGTCTGTTAAAAACGTCCTGCTCTACAATCGCTTATCCTACTTCAATTGATCTAGACTCATCTAATCCTTACTGTGAAGAAATTATTAATCTCTTAGATGATAAAGAATCCTTTATAAGCTCTGAAAAAGAATTATATTCACTTAAGAGTAGTAATGTTAATAATAAACTATACATCCATATGTTTACTAAAGTTCATCACTATGATTCTTGTACTTATAGAGAGTTATTTAAGATGTTAAATTGCCTCCGAAATGAATTAATTATATTCCATCCTGATGTAAAAGAAATTTCCATGTCCGATTTTTCTAATCCATTTGAAAAACTAGAATTTATTATAATTTACGAAATCATATCTTTTATCTTTCATAATACATATATCAAAATTAATATCTACCATAATAAACTTATTTATCCAAAGCCTAATGAAGTTCCTACGATTTTAAAAGATAATCATGATCACTATTACTAATTCCACAGCTGAACAAACAGCTGACTGTTTAATAAAATTCATTTCTCATTTTGGTATTCCTAAGACTCTTTTATCCGACCAAGGTGTTCATTTCATTGCCGAAGTATACAAACAAATAACTTCTCTTTTCAAAATAAAACATCTTTTTTCTACTCCATATCATCCCCAAACTAATGGCGCTCTCGAAAGAAGTCACGCCACATTGAAAGAATATTTGAAATCTTACGTGAATAACAATCAAGATGATTGGCATAAATATCTTCCAACTGCTCTTGTATCCTACAATTCATCCGTTCATTCTTCTACTAATTTTACACCGCATGAATTACTATTTGGCTGTAAACCAAACCTGCCAAGTTCTATCTATGATATTGAACCTACAGTCACATACCCTGACTATATAAAAACCTTGAAACAAAAGCTATTAAATACTAGAAATATAGCCAGAGAAAATATCCTCCGTAGTAAAGAAAACTCCAAAAATTACTATGATAGAAATACCAGAAATATTACTTATAATGTTGGAGATATGGTATATTTAAAGCAACATCATAGATTACGTAAAGCCCTTTCTAGCATTTGGAAAGGCCCATACAGAATCATTAAAGTCCATATTAACAATAACGTTACTCTTTTAATTAATCGTAAACATGTTAGACATCATTTTGACGAAATTAAATTAGCCCATGATGATTCTCTTCCAGGGCCATCGCGCCAGGACTCCTCGCAGGATCAAACATGACTACGCCAATAATTAATAGTCCAGGTCTTTTCTACGATCCGATAGGTACATTAAAATACTATAATAATCATTGGAAGATAGTTACATATTCTGATCTATCTTATATACAGCCTCATATAGAAACATTACAAAGAATCCTAGAAACATGTAAACAAATCTGTAATACACATCAATCTACTAAAGTCAAAACGGATTGCTGGAATATTCTAAGTCCTTTAGAAAGCCTTTTTATCAATGTTCAAAATAATTTTATCTCTTTATCCCATTTAACCCATACTAATACTACTCATAAAGTTAAAAGGTCTGCCTGGATCGGTATAGGTGGTCCAATTTTGAAACAACTTTTCGGTTCTCTAGATGAAGACGATGCTAAAGCTTTTACTGATGCTATTAATGCTGTTCAAGATGATCAAAGACATCTAGCTTCAATTATGAAAGAAAACATTCATCTAATAACTTCTACTATTTCATCTTTCAACAATACTATAGCTAAACTTAATGAAAACGAAAATATCCTTAATAGTAATATACAAAATTTAGGAAAAATTTTAGACACTGTTTCAGCTAATGCCAATAAGTTAGAAATAATTTCACATTTGTCCATGACTTTCAGTGCCTTAGAAAGCTCATTAATGATTCTGAATTTTAACCTCGAGGATCTAATCGATGCTATTCTATTTGGGAAACAGAATATAGTTCATCCATCAGTGCTAAGTCCAATACAGTTGTACAATGAACTAAATTCAAAAAGTAATGATATTATTTCTAGTTTACCTCTACATTTAACTCTTAATAATATTCATACAATAATAGATGTCGCAGAAATATCTTCATTTATCAACGAAAATAAATTAATATTTGCCATTAGAATTCCTCTAGTTACTTTCGTAGATTATAATTTATACCACATATATGCTTTACCAACTCCACACGATATTAAAAATCCAAATACTTTTGCATTAATAAATCCATCCGCAAAGTTTCTAGCTATGACACAAGATAAATTAACATATTCCGCGTTACAAGACTTAAGTGAGTGCAAAGTGATAAATAATAATTACTATTTGTGTAAACTAGGAAATATACAATATAGTGTCGGAAATCCTATCTGTGAAGTGACTATTTTAACCGAACATGTGAAAGGAATCCCAGACTCTTGTAATTATAAGATTATATTAGGTGAAATAGATTTATGGCAAAGAATTAGTAATAATAGATGGATATATGTCCAATCAGATATATCTAAGATATCTATTACTTGTGATGGCAAAATGAATGACTATAATATTGTTGGGACAGGTATTTTAGATTTACCTAAATATTGTAAAGCTTATCATAAGCTACTACAGTTTGTCCCGTCTCAAGAATTCGAAACTAAGTTCTATGTTCCTAATCCAAATTTTAATATTATAGAAGATGATTGCTGTTCAAAAGCTACTGTAAATCAAACATTACCATATTTGACTCCTATCAAACTATCTCATGTTAATCTTGATTCATTGCAATATGCCTCATATAAATTAAATCAAAATGAAGAAGAATTAATTAAAATCGCAAATCAACCTTATCATATTAAGTATAGCTATTATTTTAGTATAATTACTACTCTATTATCTGTCTCTGTATTCGGATATTTTTCTTATAAATTGTATAAATGTCTCTGTTGTAATAATAGCAGGAACAGTACATCCTGTTGCATTAAAATTGTCAATACCTGTATGACTAAACCTCATACAAATATTCGTGCAAGGTCCAGTATTGAAATGGACAATACAAATTATGATACAGAAAGTACTGATTCTAATATAAGTACACCAAGGCGAAACGTTGAGTTATTGTAAAATCTAAGTGTATAATCTAATTACCATTTTCCATTGCATTAATTAATATTTCATAAATCTTAATTCTTAGTTAAATGTATTTTCGTTTAATTTACATTTCTTAAATTCTATATCGTCACTTGGATTATACTCACATACTTCTTCTATTCCGTATGTTCCGTTTTAAAGGGGGGAGATGTTACATCCCTATTTACTCCGTAACATCACTATTTTATATTGTAAAATGCTGACTTGCAATTATTGCTGATTTACTTGAATACAATATTAAAAATCAGCAATAATTATGCTATAAATACGCAAGATTTCCCTAAATCCTCTCAGTTGGTTGTTCTTTAGCTAAACTGCTGCCCAGCTACGGACCTGGTTCTTGCCTGCCGGCTGGCTATCAGTGAAAGCTAAGAATATACTCCGGGTCTACTCTGCCCTTCACTAGGGCATCGCGCGGATATAATCCAAGTTTCGTATAAATTGTAATTTTAAAGTAGAAAGTCTGTGTCCTAAATTGTGAGAGTGTAAATATTCAGTAATAAATAGTACTCAACTTTCAGTACCGTGTTTTTTTTTATGAGTGCTGAATAGGACAGTCTAACAGTACGTTCGCTCGTTGTTTATAAATATGATTAACATAATACAGTGTTTTAGTCTATAAGCACAGCTAAAGTTCTCATATATATTAAATTGATTTACGGAGGAGTTTCAGGAATTAGTAGGGGGTAGTAGTGGGAGACATGAATAGAAAACGAACAAATAACGTACGAGCTGGACAGTGTGCAACTGCATAAAATGAGTTAGTAATTGGTACTTCTGTACTAATAGGTATCGGATTTATTTGGTTTGTGGTGTAAACTTTGTGGAATAGTTTATAAAAGTCTGTCATTTTGTAAAAATTAAAACAAGAATTTATATACCTTAACAATTAAATAAATAAATATCCAAATATGAGAATTGACTAAAATAATCAAATGCGTGAGATTAGCAGTACTTTGTAACTGCGAGATAACAATCTATTTTTAACCGATTTCAAAAAAAGGAGGATTTTTTTTATGTGTGTTCGCGGATAACTTCGTCGTTTATGAACCGATTTTGATGATTATTTTCTTAATGGAAAGGAGATGCCACAACGGTGGTACCATGATGAGGACATTAATATCTGATCATGGCATCCAAGAGAAATCGAGTCGAACCTTAAAGTCGGTTTTATTTTTGTTAAAATTGTACTTGTAATAAAACAGAAGCTACATGATTTTTTTAGATCCAAGAAGGATTTTTCACAGACATCGTAATGTGAGCACGTTCTGTCGGAGATGATATTTTATATAGTTTTCTTTATTGCAAAATGAAAGACCCGGTTCTGTAAGTAAAGGTCTGGGTTAAAGGTAGGGTCGAGTTATGTAAAAGTGACGATAAACTCGACCGCAACGGTTACACTTTATGTAAGTAAATGCAGAGGAACTGAGTACTTTTTGCCAAAGGTGCTGTGATAGTAATAACCCTTCTTAATACAACTGGGAACTTCCATCCTTATTACTTGAATATAGACACTCTAGATGTAGGTATATTTTCTACGTTTAATATGTGTGTATTTACAAAAATAGTACATATACGTCATGGATTTATATCAGTTATTTAGTACCCATGTTACAAGCTCGATTCTGTTCGGAACTAGACGGCGTTGTGTGTTAGATGTCCGTACATATTTATTTATGTATTCAATAATTTTGTTATGAATCGCATCAACGGTACTATGATATAAGCGTCTATCACTGTATTTTATACAACTAAATAACAACTGAAATACAACTAAAAAATCTTAAAATAAGAGTTAGTTAGAAATACACTTGTAACTCTCGGGTTTTATCGAGTAGGTACTATTGTACACCCGTCTACTTATTTTTACCCGACTACAATAAAGCCAATAGGAAGGATAAGAGTTTTGGGAGTCCTTGTATATTCCACCGTAGCGTCTAAACTATTGAAGAAAGTTATATACCTACTAATCGATTCATAAAAATAGCCCAGGTAACATAGGCTATATACTTTTTATCAAAAGTTTTACGTAATCGTAAACTTTTCTTATACCTTCTACATTAATAATAAAAAAATCTGAAAAATCGGATAGAAGGCTCCCACACATAACTGCGATGCGATGCGATGCGGCGTAAAGTTCTTGCGGTGCATTCGTGCGAGCTCGCAGATATTTGCGATGCGTTGCTTATTCGCATTAATGTGTGGGAGCCCAAAGATATCAGCTTCAAAATTGAGTTGCAAGATTCAATCCTAACATGCATACATTGTAAGTTAATAAAAAGCTTGTAAAAAGTACTCGGCCCGCTAATATAGGTGCTATTTAAAGGGTTACTAGTGTATAGGAACAAAAAAGGGGTTTGGTGTTAACTGATGACTAATGCGACCCAATGCGACCTATGTTAATTAAAAAGAGGGTTTTACCATAACCATAAACTAAACCCATTATTAGGATGACGTGTTAGAAATTTAGAAGCGTGATGTGTTAAAAATCACGAATAATACGAACACTTTAAGAAATTTACATTTTGTGCAATGCTAAAACACTACGATACTCTTTATAATGTGGTTAAAGTAGTAAATCAATTTAATAAATGGTCTCTGAACTTGTTAACGAAAAACAAAATATATTTTTGCATCGTCACAGTGATGGGAAACACAGAGACATAATGAGTAAAAAAATCTTGAATAACGTACAGCTGGATAATTTATGATTCCACCGAAACTGGGAAAGTTTAACGGGCGACGACGGCTGGTGGACGTTAATAGGTTAATACTCGATTATTTATGAAGTTTGGGGTATTTTTAGTTTGGCATATTTTTTAAATTTTAAATTTATATCTTAAAATGTTATCTTACTATTTATAGTGGTATTAAACATTTTTACTAAGACTCATAAACATGAGTCCTAATAAAAATAAGCCTATGCTTATCTAATATATAAAATTCTCATGTCACAGTTTTAGTTGCCAAACTCCTCCGAAACGGCTTGACCGATTCTCATGAAATTTTGTGAGCATATTGAGTAGGTCTGAGAATCAAACAACATCTATTTTTCATCCCCCTAAATGGTAAGGGTCACCCATCCTTAAATTTTTTTATGGCAAAACGACGTTTGCCGGGACAGCTAGTAGCTATATATAATAATATTTTTAATATTGACTGCCTCGTTGGTCTAGCGGTTGGCGTGTGCGACTGCTGATCATGAGGTCTCGGGTTCGATTCCCGGGTCGAACCAAATATTTGTATGATCTACAAATATTTGTTTCGGAGTTTGGGTGTTTTCTATGGATAATATGTATGTATTTACAAAAAAAAAGAAGTATTTATGTATTTATATCAGTTGTCTAGTACCCATAACACAAGCTCTGCTTAGCTTGAGACTAGATGGCGTTGTGTGTTAGATGTTCGAAATATTTATTTATTTATTTATAATATGTACATAGTCAGACTGTGAGAATCTCAATACTTTACTAATAAATCCATATTTTATGAGAAGCTAAGGTCTACCACACAAGGTTCGTATTATACCTAAATAATAAAACATTTTGTTCGTCTTCGTTCTTCACAGCGCAGCGAGTGTAGCGTAGTAATTTGTTTTAATTATTTAATACTATTTATGATTATGTATATTAATATACATTTTTATGTATGGCTCTGCCTGGTGGAACGCATAAGCAGAATCTAAGAGTGGTGGTCACCGTACTCATTGCAAATCCAGACAATGCAGCATGGCGACCCACACCATGGCGGCCTTGTGATGCTTTCGCATCCTTGGGTCTCAGGTCTCGCACTCACCAACGAAACACAACAGCACGAATGTTGTGATTTTAGGTTAATCTTCTGTGCGAGGTTGGTATCGCTCCGGTCAAGCCAGCCCGTTCGTGCTCTGAAATCAGCGTGACTCGACAAAAAAAACACACACACATACACTACGGTGGCCTAATGAGATGCTTTTTTACGCCCCGCTATGAAGAAGACCCGTGCGCTTGTAGCGAATTCCATGTTTTAACTGATTAGCACAAGAACGAAAGCGTTTAGTTCACTCCACCACCACTCCACCACTCTAAAACCGTGACTTCTACAAGTCATGTATATTTCAATCACGTACAATTAAGAAGGGTCTACTCAGGTGTATACTCTTCTTTTACTTTGTTATACTTACCCTAAGAAAACTTTATTTAATCAATACTCTTAAGAAGTTTTTAGTTTGTTTTTTGTTTGTTTTATTGTTCAAAATATTATCTACATACAGATGTAAATACAGATTCTCTCGCATAAACCACACGGGTTTTTAGGCGAGAGGGAGTTGGTCTATAGTTTATAACAATTTACACAGTTTAGCACAATTATACACAAAAATCAGACAAGACAACAAAGGGCAGACAAGCGTATGCATGTACAATGTCTAATAGACAATACAACACCACCTACCCACATACTTAAGCTATGTTGTCCATAAGGAATTTCCGCATTATTTTTATATAGTTTTCGTTTGTGATGTATTTTTGCAGTATATGTTCTGGTATATCATTTAATATATCAGGCAAAATATAACGCCATGTTCTAGTGCCATACAAGTTATTAGATTTTGGCAAGGTGTATTTTTTTTAGATTAGGTAGCTGTCTCAAGTTACATTTATGTTTTCGTACACAGAGCTGATCTGTATTTGCAATTTCTTCCTTCATGATAGCTATTTTGATTTTAAATTGTATTGGTAATACATTACAATGTTGGTACAATTGCTAAAAGTTATCTTGACATGCTATTTTTATTTTTTGTGGCACAATAGCTTTTAACATTCTTAATTGTAAATTAAATATTTTTCGATATAAGTTTTGTAAGTGCGGCCGTAACTACATAATCCGTAACTGATAACTGAGTCTGCCAGTGCCAGATATAAAAGGCGTAATGTTTCATATGGCATTTTGTACCTCAGTACACTCAGTTTACTTAGTACAGCTCGCAATTTTTTACATACGTGGTCTATATGTGCACCCCAGTTAAATCGGTTATCTATTATAAGTCCTACATACATATGCTCCTGAACTGTTTCTAGTATAGTACATGTACTGTCATGTTACGCTTGGGTATAAAAAACTCCCTACAAAAAAAAAAAACTAAATCTCTTGCTAGTCAAGGAAATGATATTATATATTCTGAAATACTTTAAGGAGTCTAAGCGCGAGTTAAACTTGAAAATGCCGACACAATTTTATTGTCAAAAATAATTCGTTTTATAAGAAAACTAGCTGACCCACGCAACCACGTTTGCGCCTTATATTGCCCGTAGCGTGAAAATTTCCGCCGTTTTTGAAACATTTTTCATTGGTGCTCCTCTCCTATTAGTAGTAGCGTGATGATACATACGCTATAGCCTTCCTCGATAAATGGGCTATCTAACATTGAAAGAATTTTTCAAATCGGATGAGTAGTTCCTGAGATTAGCGTGTTCTAACAAACAAACAAACAAACAAACAAACTCCTCAGCTTTATATATAAGTATAGATAGAAGTTGACATTAAAGAAATGACATTTTAAGTGACTGGAAGAGCCATTTTTAAAAATCAATTCATTCGGAAACACTACTGTTACACGAATTTTTTCAATTTATTTTCTTTAACATTATGTACATAATTGTGTTTATTCACACATATAAGTATTTTATTAAGCTAATACTTATATTTCACCATCCAATTTTCCTATTCTTGTTAATCATTTGAGTGTCTGAAGCCACACCAAGACAGCACTCACTGTATACGAACCCTTTATCTTTCAGAAGTGTCTACGTTTCAAAATGTACAAGTTAAATGAATAAATCATTTACATTTCAAATCAAGCATGAAATTTAAAGATGATAATATACATATGTATACGTAAACATACTCCCATAATAATCAATATTAGAAGTAAATGTAAATTTAATACTCGTTCCAATGTTTCCCGAGTTGACACGACATAAATTGAATTATGTTTAACTTATCGCTGAGGAAAGTTGAAATTGTTTAACCACTATATTTATGTTAAATATAGACACTGCGTACTAAGTTTGTTGTTCTTGAAAAGTATGATAAAGTGTGGGTAGTAGGCAGTCACATCAATAACCTTTAATAGTCCACTGGACATTGGCCTCTGACTGGAAAGGAAGTTTTGATCCACTATAACTCGCTGGTCAGACCAGATGGTTCTGTTCCAAGTTTTTCTTCTTTTTGCAGTGCTATTATCTTGCCCTCATCTTTCCTAGTCAGCTCTTAAGAAGGATAACTGGGTCCACAGGATGAATAGGAGTCGAAGTAGTGACACTCTTTGAAATCGGTCCGTCAAAACATAGATAACAGTAAAATGTTGTGAAGATGTTCTCGTCGGAGACCAGCCAACGCAGGAGATATTATAGTGCACAAGTGCGTGCGCAAACACAGGTGCACTCTCTGTTCTCTCACTCTCTTAATCCGATGGACAGTTATCCGGGGAGAGATTAGGCGGAAGACCTTTACATGCTTTCCGAGGCACGGGGACTAAGACCACAACTTCTAAACTCTGAGCATTAAGTTATTGAGCATTTTTGTAATCAGAAAAAATCAATAACTCTTTATGGCTCAAGCCGGGGTTAGAACCCGAGACCTCATGATCTGCAGTAGCATTCGCCAAACGCTATACCAATAACGCAGGAAACGTATTATCATGCTTTCAAAGTAAAACCATCCGAGGGAGCTTAGTAGTCGCATACCTTGTATTATCTGACCTGTAAGTATCAGAAAAAATTTACATATGAAATACTAAAATGATAAATTTAAGATCAATCCACGATTGGTATTAAACAATACTTATTGTTATTTCAATATAATCTCGCGAGTGTATATACATAAATTCTAGATTATGGCTCACACAATGACAACTTAGGCCATTCTGTACGTGTAAAACCATAGTCAAAAGTCATGTAATAGCAAAAGTTTTGTAATAAAACTTTACAGCCGGTGAATGTTTCGGTGTTCCTATGGCTTCGAGGTTCTTTACATTTAACGTGGCAATTTATCGCCTACCAGTTATTTTCACTCGCTTTAAATTTTACTTTTATGTACCTCGGGAATGGTATTCTTTTCTGGATTTCTGGTTAAAAATAGAAACACTTTATAGAGTTTAAGAATGAACTAAACTTCTTTGCAAATGCAATCCAATATTTGCTTCGTAAACTTCTTAGTGTCACATATCAACTGTCATATCTCTCTTGTCCGAAACACGCTCTGTTGTCATATTAAATACGATAATATTATGTTTTTTTCTTTTGCTTAATCGCGTTGAGATCTCTCCTTATTGACTCTAGAAGGGACTTTTAGGACGGCAACGCACTTGTGACTCTTGAATTGCAGGTCTTCATGAGCGGTGGTAGCTATATACCACCAGGTTATCCGCCTGCTAGTTTACCACCATAAGCATAAGAAATAAATCCATTCGCTAAGTAGGTAGTAAGACAGAGGCGCTAAGTAAGGCAGAGGCTGTATGGCAAGCATGAGCAAAATCCGAGAGTGGTGGTCACCATACTCATTGCGAATGCAACAATGCGGCATGATGACATACACCATGGGTGCATAGTGATGCTTCTGCATCATTGGGCCTCCGGTCTCGTACTCACCAACGAAATACGACATCACGAATGCTGTCATTTTACGTTAGTCTTCTGTGCGAAGGTAATACCGCCCCAGTCGAGCCACCCGTTCGTGCTAAAATCAGCGTGGCTCTACTACCTCTACTTAAAGTCCATTTCATTCTCTTTACTAAAAGTTCGTTTCATTTAAACTTTGAATTAAAGTTTGAAATACATATTTATCGTACAAGAAAAATGTATTAATATAGAACAGTTAAAAGCAGTAACATTATTGAAAATTTTGACTTTAAACAATAGTGTTTTAATAATATTAAAGGTTTGCATATGAAGTGTATTAAAATAAATCTTTATTAAAATATTATATACTTTTTGGTTTTTGAAGTCGATTTTTTAAAGGAAGTTTTTTATTTTTCATTTTATTTTCCAAGGGTAAGCAACGACGGCGCGGTCAGTACCTGGATAGGTGATCGTTGGTGGCATGACACCATAAGCGTCTCCGTGATTTGGAGGTCACGTTAAGCAGTCGGTCCCGATTGTTATCTTAGTTGGAGGCCTTTGGGCGGCTTAAAAACATCCAACGGCAAGATTACAGAGCCACAACGTTGTCTTGGCAGTCCCCAACCAGCACTTGGCCAGCATAGGCACGTATGACCTTAACCCTCTCCTGAGAGGAGACCCGAGCCCAGAAGTGGGACCTTATGGGTTGTTAATGAGATGATGAAAGAAATTAATGTCGATGCATACGTATTGAAATCATCCTATAATCCCTAAATCCTTGAGGAGTTTTACCTTCTATCATCAGCTCATCTGGATAACTTGAAACTATACAACTATAGATTTATAGACATGTTTGAAATTGAAAGAATTATCCTCCATTCACTAACTGTTGAGGAGTTGGATCATCACCATGAACTGATGACTACCAAATGTAAATACTGTACAAACTTTACAAAACATGAAAAACGTACTATACATGCCTAACAAAATTAAGAGTTTCCTTTGCTTCCCTTGGGATCCCATCAGCAGATCCTGATGTAGTGGCAAGGTGACCACATGGGGAGCACACCCTTTAGAATACAAAAGGTATTTTCAAAACGGTCCACAATTGACGGAGTAATTAGTGTACATACATAAAAAAAATCCAATCTAGTTGAGAACCTTCTCCTTTTGGAAGTCGGTTAAAAGGTCGTTGATGTGATAAACCGAACTAATGTTATAAATGCAAACATTGGTTTGTTCGCTATGCCTTCATTAATAAAATACTTTCTCAATAAAAAGCTACATCAGCGAGTAAAGTAACATAGGCTACTTTTATCTCGACAACTGGCATATATGCAAGCGGAGCTACGGGCCAAAATATATCACATAAAGTTAAAATCCCAGCAAAATAGATTTAAAATTTTAGGCTATTTTTAACATGACACAAAATACTTTTACACATCTAACACATTCATTTTATTGTGATTATTCTATATTCATTTTATTTTTTACTTAAAACATTGTAGGCGAAAGAAAGAAGGAAAGTATAAGTACCTAAGTCATAAAAATATGCCAAAGTCACGAATGTCAACGCCCAAAGCCTATTAATAAAGAAGTACTATTAATAGCTTGAAACTTGGCTTGTAAAATTGATTCGAAAATTGAGGGCCCACAAACTCCGTGACATTAAATTAAATTTGGGACTAGCCGCGCCCCGCGGTTTTGTTGCCTTTGAATCAGTCGTTGTTCTCTATTACTTTTAAATTTGTTCTAAATTAAAAGTAGATTTTGTTGACTAGTAATAATATAAGGATAGCTTATATTATTATTACCAGAAAAATTTCTGGCAAAATCTCTTGGCCAAAATTTTAAAAATGCTTTTCTGATGTGAGTAATTACTTACTTACTACACTTAATCTTGCTATAAATACTGTTACAATTAAACATAAACAAAATATTACTTTTGAATTTGGAAACTGTAATTTTTATACGATTTTTTTTTTTCTTATTTTCGCGCAAATATATATATAAATACTTTTTTAATTTTAAAATGGATATAGGTTGTTAAAGAGAACCGAATCGCTGTGATTGCATTACATAAAGTAGGTATGGAACCAAATACAATTTTTAAAATCCTCCATGCATTTAGTGAAAAGCTGTTAATTTGAAATTACAAGCAGACACTTCAATTTCATTTATTTCTAGAGACATGTTGAAAATTACTATAGACATGTGAAATATAAAGTTTATAGTATTTTAAAATTACTTGTTTACTTTTTAGTTTATTATTTACATGGTATTATGCATTATGCACTAGGATCTCACGTCTAAAACTAAAACCTTGTTCCGAAAATGAAACGACACACGGAGGAACACAGAAACTTCATGTTGGCGATACAACGCAGCGTAAAGATACCCCAGATCAATATAAATGTGCGGCAACAGGTGCGTGGGATGGTGCGTTTCACTTACGTACACTTTTGTAAACAGAGGTTAATTCCAACTATTCAAATACTGGTACATACGTCACTTTTCTATGTGTGGATTTACTTTTATTCAACAGTTTCGTTATTAAACTGGTTAAATTTCACGGTTTTTTCCTTATTTCCTACTTTGAAAATGGCGAAGTTCTTTAAACGGTTGTTTGGTTTGTTCCTTGTTTAACACTCTTGGTGGTAAAACTTTCAAAAATATTGTCTTAGTAAGGTCTTACCTATATGAATAAAAACTAATCGCCAAATCGTATGTACGCGCATTACTTCCGATTGACTGCACCAAATTAAATAAGTAATTTTTCATGTGTTCGTTATTGTTAGGACAAGGTTTGTATGGAGGAAACTTAAGAAATGATCGGAAAATCAGTTTTTATTTTGATTTGCGATTACTGAAATAAGTCAATCTGAAATTTTGAAAAAAAAATACGAATAAACTATACAGCGGTACGAAGTTCGCTGAGTCAGCTAGTTAAATACATTTCTCATAAAAAAAAATTGAAAGTGTTTAGATTTTTTGAAGTGTATAAAGCTTCTCCCTGGTCCCTGGAAGACAGTTTACACTAATTCAGGGGCCAGATAATTCAAATTTACTGTATGAATATAGTCCTGTATAAATAAATAAAAAAGCATCAGATGTCAAAATTTCAAGTTTGTAACTTCAACGGTGTAGGTTCTGCGTTGATGTATTAGTCGGAGCAAGCAATTTTACGAATTTAGAAACATATAAATGCTGCGTGTTCCAAATGCGTCAAGAAAATATCTCACAATTTACGTAACTTTCCGCAATTTTTATTTCGAAAGTAATTTCGAACGAGCTGTAGGTAATTTTATTTGAATAAATTACAGGGATTTGAATATAAAGAAGCAACAGGGCGGATAATCTACGCATAGCTACTATACAAACGTTGGTATAATGAGAAACAGAAGATCGATATTAGCGCTTCGCAACAGGTGAGCGAGGTTCGCTGTTGTGTACCTAATGTCATAGACGCGTCATGCTTTCCTTTTAATTTATTTTTATATGCAGAAAACTTGTACTCTGTTCTAATGCTAGTGGTCTACTAAATCTGTAATATAAATTATATTTGCCTCTGAAAGAAATATATTTTAATATTGATTAGTATGTTACTTTACATATAATTAATTTCTTTATTCAGTGTTTTATGAATTCGAAAGTAACTCTGTCTGTCTCTTACGCTTTTACGGCTAAACCGCTGCACCGATTTCAATTAAAGGTCTGCACCTATACTATACTATAGTAATATTTATTGCCGTAACGTAAAAAGCTAGTTAACTGTAATTCACGTTTGCATTACTTGTTATTATGTAACTGGAACAAATTGATTGGAGAGGGGTGCTGATGACTGCGACACAGATACTACTGCTGTAATCGTCGTTTCAAATTGATTGTATTGTAGTTCTTTATTCCAAAATAAAATAAACTACTATTATTATTGTAATACTGAATGCTCGTTATGAGGGGGCAAAAGAACAGACAGAATATTTGAGTCACTTCTTCCCTGAGTTTTCTTAGCGGGAATCGGAATGAGTGAAGAGTTTGATCTCCTAACCTCACTCTGTGAAAATAATCTTTTTCGTAAGGCCGTGTGATCACTACGGTCGTGCCATATGGATTCCCAACGTACGAAGGCACTGCAATAACAGATAATTTAAAAGGTTTTAGTTATTTTAAAATTATTAGCTTTAACGGACAGGTATTCACCTGTATCGTGTTAAAACGAAATTTAATGCCCTTTCAACACTTATAATAAAAAATCAATGAAGTTTGAAATAGTTTTCACTCTCAGGTATATTTATTTGAATTGTTTAATAAACGTTTGTTGCTATACTGCGAAACGGATAACGCGAATTTACGTAAACGATTTATAGTGTATTTTAAGAATACGCTTTGAACGTCCATTAAGTCAAAAAATATTAACCTGCTATTAAAAGTTATATTTCACGCTAAAAAGGCGAGTGGTCACGCGAGCCCCGCCTATAAACTATGGTATATATTAATTTCAGTTTCCTTTCAACCTTCTGATAACGATCATTTAATTTGGTTTTAAATGTTGATCGCTTTGTTGCCCTGTATGTACGTATTTACTTTTAAATAGTATGATTTATATCTAACTACGTAAGAATTAGTTAATATCTAATTCCTTTAAACGAGCAATTTTTGTATATATGTAATCTGAATATCGGAAACGGCTAAAACGATATTCAAGTAATTTAGTTACAAAAGGTTGTGAGGGTGATAAATCAATCTAGATCGAATTCATTTAATAAAATTTACCAGAAAAATCTCGGTCATCCTGGTACTTATAATAGTATTAAATCGTTGAAAATAATTCAAATATCAATATCTATACTGCCTCGTTGGTCTAGTGGTTAGTGTAAGCGATTGCAGATCAAGAGGTATCGGGTTCGATTCCCGGGTCGGACTGCTGTTGGATTTTTCTTACAAGAAATTATTAACAGCAGTCTAGAGTCTGGAAGATGGCGGTTTTTCCCGCCCGTGCCTCGGAGAGCAAGTTAAGCCATTCGGTTTCTGGACTGGCTGGTGGTTCATGGACATCTATTGCAATCGTTATTAGGAAGTCAGTGCCCTCAAATATACTGACAACTAGTTCAACTTTTGGAACCTTTTATGGAAGTCCTTCACTTTTTAAGTTAGAAACATGAAACTCTACTTTTGGGCTACTGATTAAAAATTAGTAGAAATCTATATAAACGTTTCTGGATATTCTACCCCTAAAGGGGTGAAATAGGGGTTGAATGTTTGTTTGGAACAAAGAGCCCTTCAGAACAAGTGGTACTAAATAAAATTGAAGTTAATGTTTATTATTATTACTTAATTATTTTTAAAGACAACTACCGTATTGGGAATAAACATACTGTCACGGGAGACTTTACAAACAAAAATAAAACGGACACAAAAAACACCTGGACTCAGAACTACAATTTGCAGATCACACTCAGTATTATCCTATGTGGAATTTAAATCCACAACACTTGGTGCAGTAGAAAGCCGCGTGTGGCGACTGCTTAAACCACTTGACTGCACATCAAATTTAGACTTACTATTAACACTGACAATATGTTAACACATACCATTATTTGTATGGTTTTAAATCTAAGCACATCAATATAACTTATCATGCAATAGGCTACGTTATGTTGAGCGAGGAATTTTGCTTACAAAACCTTGCATAGTAAGTGATACAGTTAACAATATTTTTTTCAGTGACTTTTGTTCCTGATTGTACGGGCAAAGTACGAAGAGATATTGAAAGAAACGGCTACCTTTTAAATGTTCAATGGATTTTTTATTCGGCTTTTTCCCTCTTCATGAATAATGCATTGTTAAAAGTAATTAATAGAACGAAAAGAAAAGAAACGAAAAGGTTTTTAGAACTATGAATATCTAACGGGACGTAGTCTTTGAGTTCCCTAATGTACGTAAAGGTTGACTAAAGTGAAAACTTCTGGAACTTTATTTGTATAAAATGGTCATGTCTTTATATTTTCGCAAATTTTAACTATTTCAGGATATTTAAGGATATTCTTATCTTTCAACTTTTTTTTCGAAATCATCATAGATGCCATTCCGAATCGAATGAAACCTCAATCATAATTATCGGAGACTGCTCAAAAAAAATTGACCAAAAACGCACTTGTTGACTAGACTTCAAATAAGTAGCTACAATACGTAGATAACATAGAAAACGTTAACTGGCCTAAAACAAAAAAGGTAATATTATTTTGCTGTGCTCTTGTTCAGAGACAAATAACTCCGTGAATAGAACAATGGCGGCTTACATTTTCATTTTGAAATACACGGGGATTAATACAAACATGTGGGCTATTGTTGGCTGTTATTAAAATTTTGCGTTTATCCATAACTGGCTGTTTGTATCCTCGTATTTTTATACAAGTGAATTTGTACGTTTATTTAAGTTTCTTTGAAACTAGTTCTTGCCTGAGGCTTTACATGCGGTTGTGTCAAATTTGTCAAATTTCGTTTTCGGAATAAATAGTAACCTATCTTCTATTTCAGACTATAATCTATCTCTGTACGAAATATCATCCAACTCTGTTAACTCGTTTGTGCATGATGGAGTAACAAATATCCATTCATTGATCTATTCAACGATTCACATTTATTTTCATTTACTATAGTATTGAAGCTTATTGAAATACATGGAGTACCTCATCTGTTTGAGCTGTATTATAACATTGTTTGTTGCAATAAAAATATATTTCTAGCTATCATTGTATCCTCTTTAACAAAATTCCTGAGATAATCTTCTTAACACATAGACCACGATTTCATTTACTTAACTGTATATATTCCATAGTCCGAGTACTAATTACTAAATTTGACAGTTGTCTATGTGCATAATCTATCAGTGCGGTGATGGATCAAGTATACGACATGGCACCATTCTTATTCATGCGATGAGTTTCGTAAGAGCCAACTATGGGATCAAAGGACTAAATAATAGTGCTACAAAAGAGAAGGAAAGCGGACGGGTTTGTTTTACAAACCCGTCTGGCCAACGAGGGACAGTAGAACATAAACCTCCCTTTGAAAGAAGGTTTTGTTTTTTTGAAGGACAAAACCTTCTTTAGGGTGGTTTATGTCCGGCAGTAGACTACTAACAACTGTTGATGAAATTTATCTGTCGCAATAATATATGAACCGGTCTATAGTTAAACAGAGATAGGAAAATGTTAGTGACGTTACGACTTCAACAGCTTTATTGTTATGCCCGTGTTGCAGTCCATCCAAACACGCAACATAACAATAATAAATATATCCAATTGTTAGTATTTTGCAAAATAAGGATAGTTAAAAAAGCTTTGGTTTTATTTTAGAGTTACTATAGCGAGATTCTGTTGAACGAATAAGCTCTCGCGATGGTTAAAAAGTTCAGTGTTTTCATCTGACTCCTCTGCGCGTAATCAGAAAATCTTTTAATGGTTTCTAGTATGATGAAAAATATAAAGTTGCATTTTTGATAAAATCTTTTTTCGACATAACAACAAACCTTGAGAAACAGTATAAGTTACACCATTAACACTATTATGTTTATGTCATGTCATGTAGAAGCAACAACAAGGTTGTTAGTTGTATTGCGATATAATATATACGTGTATGTTATATTTTTAAGCATGATGCTTTAAAATAAAACGTATATATATATAAAACAACAGGAGTTCTGTATATATTTTGATCTAAAATAATAAAAAAAGTCTATGCCAATCAAGATAATATGCCAATAAGATTTCCAGTAACACTGGTCAATAAAATAAAAGACGATATTTAATCTAGGTTCGACTGCCAATTGATCTTAAGTTATTATTCCTTAATATACATACATACACAATGAGCAACATTCTTTGCTTTTCATCATAAAACCCTAACAAAACCTTTTAATCCGTATCTAATCCAAATATTCGGTACATCGTTCATACAGTTTCAAATTTAATCTAGCGAAATTGTGCGTGTATTACAGGATTACTGGCTTACATGACGATATAGAAAAAAGTTCTACTGCTGACGTCAATGCTATATACCGCACTGTTGCGTGTAGAAATTTAATTAAAAACAGCACCGTAATCGCTTCAAAAATGAGGATACCATGAATTGTTCTTAGTATTCTTTGTTTTTACATGGACTAGCTGTTCACCGCGGTATTACTCGATGTTTTTTTTGGACCATTACATCAACAACCGCGAGTAACACCACAATTTAAGGCTAGCTGCAAGTCTGAAGTAAAAGTAACCCTATTTATTTCTTACATCTTCGGCTATCTACCAGTGAAAGTTCCATTCAAAATCGATCCAGTCGTTCCAGAGATTAACCGGAACAAACAGACAGGCATTGACTGCCTCGTTGGTCTCGCGGTTGGCGTGTGCGACTGCTGATCATGAGGTCTCGGGTTCGATTCCCGGGTCGGACCAAATGTTTGTATGATCTACAAATATTTGTTTCGGAGTTTGGGGGTTTTCTATGTACAATATGTATTGTATTTACAAAAAACAAGTATATTTGTATTTATAAAAGTTGTCTAGTACCCAAAACACAAGCTCTGCTTAGCTTGGGACTAGATGGCTTTGTGTGTTAGATGTCCGAAAATATTTATTATTTATTTATTATTTAATTTTAAATTAGACTTTACATAGTGGGTTCGTTAATACTTAAGAAACAGTAGTGTAAAACTAAGCTAACAATAATTATTTGCACAAATATCTTGCAATCATAATAAAATTTAATTCAAAAACTTTAATCGCTGCCTACATGAACTTGACTAAATCTGTATCTCAGGCGAAAACTGTTGGAAAGCTTTCACAGCGCCCTGTGAAAGCTGTTAACTGTAGGAATGTGTTACAAAGCGTACGTTGCGAGGCGTGTTATTGGCCAAATTGTGGTCAGTAACTACAGGAAGATGAAATGAGTATAGGTGTTGTACTCTCGTACTTGGGTTACTCGGTATATAACATAGTTTACCTATCGCATAACTTCACTGATTGTTAAATACGAATATTTTAAGGTAAAGTAATGTTTTTGTCTATGTTTAAAATAATACATAGGTAGTAAACCTATAAATACTTGGCCGGTTGTTTCTCGAGCCCAAACTAGTGCTGTAAAAATAAGCACTCAATATCAGGGGTTTTACGATGAGTCAACGTTTTTGAGCGTTGAAGACTCGGGGTTCGACGCTCAAGTTGCGTGCCCATTCGTCGAAGCGCTACCATTTTCACTAGAGGTACGAGTATATTATTTAATGATAACGTATTATTCATTAATTATATATTTCCAACTCCTCCTGTTTTTTCTTCTGATTAATTTCGTTGCGGGTTCCAAGACAGTTAATTTTTTCCTTGGACTTCCCGAGTGTCATAACTCGGTGTGTTCGTCGGTCAGTGCTGTTGATCCTGGTGTACAGGAGTTACAGTGGTGGGCGTGTGGACGGGATTAGTATTTATTAATTATCGCACGACGTTCCTATATAGTTCGATTCAAATCGTAATTCATTTTATTGGTGTGTTTGCATTTACAAAAACTGACCCAAATAAAAAAAAAACCATAGACTGACCCAAAAATAAATAAATAAATATTTTGGACAACTAAGCACACAACGCCATCTAGTCCCAAGATAAGCAGAGCTTGTGTTATGGGGTACTAGACAGCTGATACAAATACATATATACTTTTTTTTTTTGTAAATACATACATATTATAGATAGAACACACCCAAACTCCGAAAAATGTACGTACAACGTATTTATTTTTCTATGTAGTTGTAAAAGATTCTATTAAGGACCAATTTTACTAAACCCTAATAAAGTTTCAAATATTTGTCTGCCATATAACACTATTACTACAGATACTTTTATCTGTTATTTATTTAACAGATAAAAGTTGCGGATATATAAATAAATATATATGTTTATCTGACTTATGTTACTCTATCTAACTTTCTCTAAGATTTGTGAAACTGATATCTGCAATTTTTTTGGCAGATAAGTACAAAATACTCTATCGAGGACTTTATCAGTAAACAAAATACTGACCCAAAAATGTACGTACAACGTATTTATTTTTCTATGTGGTGGTAAAAGATTCTATTAAGGACCAATTTTACTAAACCCTAATAAAGTTTCAAATATTTGTCTGCCATATAACACTATTACTACAGATACTTTTATCTGTTATTTATTTAACAGATAAAAGTTGCAGATATATAAATAAATATATATGTTTATCTGACTTATGTTACTCTATCTATCTTTCTCTAAGATTCGTGAAACTGATATCTGCAATTTTTTTGGCAGATAAGTACAAAATACTCTATCGAGGACTTTATCAGTTAGTAACGAAACTGGCCTTAAACCTTTTCGAATCATAAAAACTAAACAAAATTTCGAAAATGCCATGAATTTTTTCCAGTATGTAATGTTGAGGGGCGAAAAATAGAAATGATAAGTTATTTTGTTCTCCTCCAAGCAATCATAGGAATACCTCGTCCTGAATAAAATGAAATTGCCTCAATATACACAGAAAGGTTATTCAGACGGGGATCTGTACACGTAAGAATTGTAACTGAAACAAAATATTTTGTTTACTAGAATAGGGCTTATGATTTCTAGTGACAAAATATGTGGGCAAGTAAGATTGAAGATTCCGTAATAGAATTTGTATAGAAAGTTTAATTGGTTCTCTCTCATATAGCTTTCATAAGTTAGGTATGTAGTTGATGTAATTTGTGTGGAAAATTTCTATCTGTCCATCGGAACGTCATACAGGTACGTAATATGTAAGGATTGAATACACGGGGTAGGATATCAACATCAGGTAAGTTAAAGTTGTTGCCATACCTATTACGAATATTAAATACCCAATATCAGAACAACGCTACCTACTGAATGTTCAATTTTAAAAATTGCCAATCTAACTGCACTCAGTGAACGATCTAAATAACAGCTAACAATTCACATTTCATTAGCTCTGTTAGTTATTGGATAGTTAGGAGTTGGACGTGTTCAACAATTTTAGTTCGGAACTTTATTTTTATTTTACATTCAGTGTAAGCGGAATGATGAATGTACATTTTACTGTGTCTATCTGTCTATTTTACCTTTGACGACGCGGAGGAATCGCGTGCAAAAGCTAGTCATTAAATTGCTTTTAAAGTTACAGAATAGTACTGTTTCTACTGTCTACAATGATATTTATATAATACCATTGATTTTCTAAATTTAATTTGGTAGTTATTAGTCTTGTAACGAGTCCGATTCAGTTCAGTTGGCTTTGAGCTGAGAACTTGAATATTTTATAACTTTTACAATCTTGGAAACACTACTTGGAGTATATTTAAAGATCTGTTTACATAAGTCGGTCAGAGGTAAGGAGAGCCAGATTTACTGCAAAACAGTTCAAGTTATAGGAATGGCCTACTTTAACTATTGTTTACACGCTCTGATGCATTCATATAAGCAGACTTTCTATTTTACTTCTTTGCTTGATTGTTTTCAATATTTACCTTCTCTTTCAATACACTTTTAACCAATTACTTAATTGCCAATTAACGACTAAAAACTCACACCACACCACCCTACCCAAATATATAGGATGAGGATAGGAGAATAGAATAGGAGGAGAATAGGGTAGGATAAGTATATGTATGTATGTATTTCATTACAATAAATGTCAACTATTTTATCTAAACGTAATCGTTAGTTTTTATCCTAATTAGCATTAGGATAAAAACTAACGATTACGTTTAGATTTAGGGGAGTTTCAAGTAATTAATGGATGCACCCTAAGAAAACGTCTGCATTACGAAAATATCCTATGTAGGGAGGGACTTTACAAACGTACAAGAAACGGACACACAGAATACCCAGACTCAGAGGGTTTGTGGAAACAGTTAGTGGAAACATGGTGCATATCAGATCATACCATATGGGGTTTAAACCCAAAACACAGTGCGCAGTAGAGTGCCGCGTGGCGACCGCTTATCCGCCATCCGTGCAGTCTAGCACTATTCTACTGTCACTTAGTTGACATAGTAGAATAGTGATTCAACCATTCTACTATGTCAACTAGTAGAATAGTTGAATCACTAGTTGACAAAATATGCCAACTAGTTGACATACTGTACTTCCAGCTACTTCTGAAAGGTAAACTCAAATCACCGCCGTGTATTAAATTTCAAAATGTTACTATTAAAAATAAAACCTCAGTTTGCTATTTGAGATTGGTTTTAGAAATATTTTTTTCATTTATCGAACATATTAGAACAGTTAATGAAGAATAAAAAATCTTTGATCTGACGAGGATATCAACTGCCACATGGGGTCTTTGGTGGAGCTATTTGGGTGTTATTTGCTATGGTGCTCCCGTATGGGCCGATAGAGCGACTGTAGGTGCTGTCCATCGCAAACTGTTACAAAGCCAACGACTTGCATTGATCTTCTTGTGCAAAGCATATAGGACGGTTAGTACTGAGGCTTTACCGGTGTTGGCGGGTGTTCTTCCGGTCGATCTCGAGGTGCAAAGACGTGCAGCCATGTACACTACAAAACATGGAATGCGATTTTTCAGTCGTGCAAGACTGCGATAAAACCATTAGATTGTTTCAACAGCAGTCCAATGTCTATAACGACCTAATGGATGAATGGCAACGACGATGGGCTGAATCATCTAAGGGGCGCCACCTCTACCAGTTCTTTCCATCTGTTCGCGAACGGTTGTCGAGGACATGGCTCGAGGTAGATCACTGTGTCGTTCAACTTCTTACAGGCCACGGTAACTTTAAGAGCAAACTTCACTCATTCAAATTAGTCGATTTACCATTGTGTCAATGCTCAACGCCTGATACTAGCTGTGAACAGTCGGCTCATCATATCCTCTGGGAGTGTAGTCTTTGTTACAATGAACGTAACACAATGCTAAATAGTTTACAAATTACATCTGGGGCGGTTTACTATGGGGATCTTGTGTCAACTGCGGTGAATTTGCGTGCGTTTAGGCGATTCGGCCATATATACTATAGTAATCAAATATAGCTCACTTAAGACCCATAATATTTATCCGTGGTGCTTCCCGGTTCAAAAAAAGGTGTCTGCCTATTTTGACTTCATTTTGTCTCCCGCTTTGCTAAGGAGGGAAGTGGACATATCATATTTCCAACTCCTCCTGTTTTTCTTCTGATTAATTTCGTTGCGGGTTCCAAGACAGTAAATTTTTTTCCTGGGACTTTCCGAGTGTCATAATCGGTGTGTTCGTGGGTCACTGCTGTTGATCCTGGTGTACAGGAGTTACAGTGGTGGCGTGTGGGCGGGATTAGTCCCACAAAATGTCACTTAGTTAAATCATGATATCCCCGAAATTTTTATAGTCGAAAATGTATTATGATTGAAATATATTGATTTTTTCTAGAATATTTAACAAGTACTAACTGTGCCCGCTACTTCGTACGCGTGACATTTGGATTTTCTTTACGACAAACTTTTCAGTACCAAAATCAGCTAAATCGGCCCAGGAGTTCTCGAGTTTTAGCGAGACAAACTAATAGCAATTGATTTTATATATATAATCAGATTACGGTACCACATATGGCATGAAAAAGACCATTGATATATGTCCTCCACTCGATTGATATAGATACTCCAGATATTAAACAGCAAGATTATCCACCCACAAATATATATCTTAAATACGTATTTCTTTTTCAGACGAACGACATAAAAGTCTATGAATATGACGAGATGACAACAGTTTATTGTTCCAATGAATAAATTCACCCAATGATACGAATTATATTCAATTTCATACAACCACACACATTGAAATTATTCCAACGACCCATATTTCATAAGTATTAGTTACTAGATGGCACAAATATACTGAAAACAGGGTAGCACATTATATTTGTAAGTGTTAGATGAATTGGAGGAAAATGATTTTAACATTCTTTGATTTATCCAAAAAGAAATAAGAGAAATATATGTTTAACCTTTAGATCAGTTTGAGTATATTATTTAGGTTGTACCTATAAATATTGTAGGGGCACACGGCTCAGTTGTTTATTTAAACACTCCATGATTTATCTAAACAGTAATGTTTTAACGGCATAAAGGCAGAAATATGTGTCAGTTTTTGTATGGATGGAAATTCTTATCATACCGAGACCCCTCCGTAGCGTTAGACGTAAGAAGTACTTTCGAATTTATAATGTTAATGTGGATAGGACCGCACAGTTTAAAAGTTAGAAACTAGTTACTACAATTATTAATTTACTAGCTGAACCCCGCGGTGTTACCCGCGGTTACTTTTGTACCGCGAGTAACGAAGCGCGACAAAGTTAGTCTAAAAAAAGTAGCCCAAGTTACTCCCCGGGTCATCAGCCACCTGCCAGCAAAATCCGTCCAGCCGTTCCAGAGATTACCCGGAACAAACAGACAGACAGACAGACAAATTTTTTTTTAACTACATTTTTGGTATATGTATCGTGTAAACATACATATGCATTGATTAAAAAGCTGTTATTTTAATTTTACAAACAGATACTCCAATTTCATTTATTTGTATAGATGAGACTGGACGAGATCGTTTGCTTCTTGCTGATTCAAGACTTTGCCTTGCCCATTGTTTTTATTTGCTCATTTTATGGAACAAAAAATACTATTCGATAATAAATTTAGTTTTTTTCATTTATAACGGAATAACATAAATAGCTAAACTAAGAATTCAAAAGTATGGACTGTCAGTAACTAGAATCAAATTTTATTCTGGATTTATATTTGTCGAGAGTAAGTCGGCTGTACTATGTAAATTTTCATATTACTCCGGCGAACTGGAAATAAAATAAAAACAACTTCAATCCACGCTTAAATCTAGTATATTTTGTTTTACGTCCTTGACAATTCAGAATAAGAGCGTTTTCAGTTTTCACATTATCCGATCCAATATCGGTGTCGGGCGCCGATCGGATATCGGAGGAAGTAAAATGTATGTATGTGTCGGCTCCGATTTTCGATATCGGACCGGACAATATGAAAGACAGATACATATTTCATACATTTAACGTCCTCCGATATCGTATCGGCGCCCGACATCGATATCTGATCGGATAATTTGAAAACGCTCTAACGGAGTTATCTGATATGAGTGTTTTTTGTTTACATTCTAGTAGTTCAACCTTCAATGCGCCATACATAATGTCAAAACAACGTCTATAACGAAGAAATAATGCTTAAGGCAAGTTTTGTTTCTGTTCAACCATAAGATGAACAAATCAAATATATCCACCAATAAATTGAAAACAAATATTTTAATTCTGGAACGTGATATAAAGAATATTTATTTTATCGAGTTTATTTTCTGACTTTTTATTTTCGGTACACGCAAATACTATGGATGAGTTTAATTAAAAGATTGTCTTAGTTTTTGAAATTTTAAAACATCTAGTTATGTAGTAACATCATAGTTAACTACAGAGTTTCTTTATTTAAAATTGTTTATTACCGTAAAGTAATAATCAATTAAAAATTATATTGCAGCCAATGATGTTATAGATAATTTTACATAATATGAAGTGTATATTATGTAGCTGACTTCCTTCCAACTTACTTTATTAAATTCTAATATGATTAAGTAATATTTAAAGGTTATCAAGAATACACTCCCGTAATCTAACATATTGAGAACCAAATTATTATATTCGCTTTGCCTACTATCGCATCGAGATATGAAATAAAATAAAGTACGACAGGAATATACTTTTGCAAAGGAAAAGTAATTGTTTACCTTGGATGTAAAGTATCTTCATGTTGTTCTACGTATCATAATCTTAAAAGGGATTATCTCCTCGTAACAAGATAACGTTTAGAAAGTAAACAGATAATTGGAACACATAGAATACACAGTTAATTAACTGTCAACACAATAGAAATCAAATATTGGCCTTAAAGCTCTCTTTGAGATAAGACGGTAAAACCAATGATCAAATATATTCGGGTAGGCATTGACTAGGGCACTCTCAATTGAAAAGGTCACAGTCCAAGGTAGAGAATTTAAACCCTTGCCTAATTATTTTTTAACTAATTTCCTGAGCGTGGTAATCTACTAGATGAAAACCTCTTTTTTGATGCCTATGTCTAGGAGTGAACCATTAAAGGTTGTTACTGAGGATGATGATATACATATTATATTCTATTTGCTGTATTATGTAATGTTATATATATTTAATATTGGGAATATTTTCAGATCAGTAAACTTACACTGAACTGTTTGGCAAAGTGGGGCTGTGTGTGCCCACAGTATTTCTACTTAAACCAAGTCTGTTGCCAAGACCTATTTTTGTTTATTTTGCGTTTCAAACACAATTAGCCTTCTACAATTAGCGCCAAGTTTGTTTAGTGCACATATGCAAATGCTCAAAATGATATATCATGTGAAAAAATCAAGAAAATGATGTCTGTAGCTTAAAATCTAAATCTATAAATATAAAAAGGAATCACCGTAATGAATGTACGCGCTTAACTTCCGATCGGCTGCAGCAAATTAAATCATTTTTTTTTATATATTCGTTAATGTTAAGAAAAGGATTGTGTATAAGAAAAATATATCTAACGGGAAAACTCTTTTTTTTTTTTGTCCGAGATGGGAACCTGAGACAAATAAGTAAATATGGTGATACGAAGTTAGCCGGGTCAGCTGGTTTTATATATTTTCTTGTCTCTCACTGTACATGTTAGGTATATAAATATACAGTTCGTGTCACGTACACAAATCACAATTATGATGTGAAATTCAATGTTATCTCGCTCTAAACCCGGGTGACAAATATTAATTATTTAACAAATGCAAATCGGATTGTGTTGTTGAGTAGTCCCTTAACTAGAGCACTGCCATGCTGAAATGTGCTTGAATTTTAGATTTAATTTTGATTACGCATGGTTATATGAATATTCAACGTTATTGTGCACAAGCACATTCTGGTTGGTTTTAAAATTGAGGTCGTTAACATATTACATGAAGCGTCAGGTATTTTTTGTCTTGTGGTTCAAAGCCAACAAGACAAAATGTTACTTGTGTTATTTTCTGTGCATATTTTGTTACGGACTTATTGTCTATGGCATTTTCTGCCAATTGATCGACTAGGCAAAGCAGAGAAAGGTGAGGTAGGCGCTTAATGGATGAACAGTAAAAGATAGAGGTTTATTATAAGTAAACTTATATCCTTTTACACTTTTTATTGTAAATAAAAAAGTGTAAAAGGATACACACATAGTCGCGCATCATACAAATATTTGGTCTAATATAGGTATTTACTAAAAAGTATGCTTTGTTATCTGTCAGTCTAACTTATATAGAACAACTTCTTCTAAGTTGACTACTAACTAAACTAGATTATATTGTGTATCAGATAATAACGAACGTTATCTTCGATTCCTGTCTCAATGATTAATTCCACAGTCTTTCAATTCCAGTAACAAAAGTACTCGATGAAGCGAAATTTTTATTAAGAACCTACCCACGCCTATGGTTTCAATAAATCTCCTTAAAAATCTGTAAAAATTCAGAGATTTTTTTACTTCTTAGCAAGGTGTAAGGCAATATTTTTTACTTTCTTTTTTGGAATACTATCAGAATATAAACATACTTACTAGAATCTATATTATATATTACTAGCTACGTACCATCATATTTACATATCTGTCAGTGTACTACAGTATTTTTCTCGTTATCTTTTAATTTTACTTGTACACAAATCTTGTGTCAGCAATAACGAACACATTAAAAAAGAATTATTTAATTTGGTGCAGCCGATCGGAAGTTATGCGCGTACATACATTTCGGCGATTCATTTTTATTTATTTATTATAAGATGTAAAAGCAAAGAGCAACACGGTAGGGCGTACGCATACACAAGCGTTTCCTTCTGTCAAAGTATAAACCTAAATGATTACACTGTTATGACGCAGAATGTATGAAATTATGTGTATATGAAATTGTGACCCTCGCACAGAAGATCAACGTAAAATGACAGCATTCGTACTGTCGTGTTTCGTTGGTGAGTGCAAGACCGGAGGCCCAATGATACATAAGCATCACTAGGCCACCATGTGGTGGGTCACCATGCTGCATATTGCATATTGAATGTGGTAACCTCCAAGCTTGGATTCTGCTTAAGTTCTTTAGTAGGCCCATAATTTGGTAGGTAGTTTGGTAGGTAAGTTTTGTTTTAATTGTTTTGTGTGAGCTCGTAGTGAAAAGTGTTTATTTTTGTATGTGGGTCTAAAATGTGTATGTCTAAAGATTACCCCGGAGTTTTTTATCGGGAAAATACGTTATGGCTACTCAATTCTTGTCCACTGGCCTGTATTGCTAAGGAATGCTATTAGTAAAGAAGTAAAACTACAGAATTAAATAAAACGAAGAGTCAAGTGTATAATTTGTTGTAAGCATATAACTTCATATAGCAATCTGAAAGTACTCAAATCGTTTGAAAAATAGCTGACGTTAAACTCACACAAAATATAATAATTCGCAAATATGACGTATAAGCTTACTGTTAAGTATTATCTCAATCTGTTCAGTAGGTTTTGCGTGATAAAATAACAAACATCCATATCCTCACAAACTTTAGCTTTTATGATACAAATAGGATAAATTTAGGTATGTAGATCCTGGTGGTCAAATTAAAAACTTCAATTAACAAGATCGTTCTTTTGTTGGTAGAATGCGGTGGCGTGATACCAGAAGTGCGGGCTGAGTTCGAGAGCGGGGTGCGATGAGCGCTCCGGAGCCGGCGGTGCTCAACGCACTGAAGGGCTTCACGGAAAACAGCGATAAGTGGCCCGGACCTCGAGCTGTCAAGATATACGTTGCTTCTGTTTACAATGGTACCCTACTTAACCTATTATACTAAATGCTGCTGTATTATATAGTACTACCAAAACGAGGCAATGAAACCGAGACAACAATGTTGCATTCCGCTTTTCTGGATTCGATTCCCACATAGCTAGGCTTTGTATGATCCAGAAATTGTTTTTCTGAGTATGAAATTTATTTCTATCCGGTATGCTTGCAAAGTCCCCCAAAATGCATTCACATGTATTGTGTTATGTATACACGGTACGTATATCAAAACCACTTTTTACAATTTTTGTCTGTCTGTCGGTCTGTCCGTCTGTCTGTTTGTTCCGGCTAATTCTCCGTCTCTGGAACGGCTGTACCGATTTTGACGGGACTTTCACTACTAGACTAGCTTCGCCCCGCGGCATCCTGAATACCTGTATACCCGCGGTTATTGTTGTACCGCAGGTATACAGGTTTATTATCAACAAATAGTGGAACTGGGTCGTAGTAAGTTTAACACATACTCATACTTATACTTAATAATCAATATAATGTATAGTTTATTCCCTACGTCAACAACTTTGATCGGCATCTATTTCTAGCAATTAATAATTCAGTTGCTTGTTGACACCTGACTAATCCATAACACTCTTTTGTCACCAGTGAGTCCGTAAACCCACAACGACCCCATTACGTGGTCTTATTACGGTTCAATACTCTTCAAAAATAAACATAACTAATTGACATTTACCCGTATAACCTTTCATGAAATATTAAATTTATACAAACACATAAAATTGAAGTGCCTATTTGTAATTTCAAACTAAAAACTTATAACTAAATGCATGTGAGATCGCTATCTCTGGAATGGGTAGACCGATTTTGACGGGACTTTCACTGACATAGAGCTGATGATATAAGGACTATTTTCGAATTTCAGCGTTATCTGTGGTTTTTTTATTTAAGGGTACAACAACCGTCCGTAAGAGTCCTTTCTAGGGTGCACCTGGTTCACCAACTTCTGGTACCCGAGATAGCGTGCGGTTTTTAGTCGGTTCGATTTCGACATAGCCACTAGCAGACGGTATAAGGGGAAAAAAGGGTATAATAACCACGGGTCTCAGCTAGTAGTCAATAAACTTGATAAACCTGTCTACATCTAAACTCTATTTTTTCTTATATATACTATGTGTTATAATACATGTGTGTTCTTTACAGAATTCCGAGAAGAAAGACGTCAAATCCTGGAGCTCGTTGGGCCTGAATTGCAGTCTACTTACGATGATCGACACATTGAGGTAAATAAAAACACTTATTAATAGATTAACCCTTCATGTGATTAGTCAACTATGAGACTATTATCACTAAGGAATTATAGAATTCATAGAATTATCTTCTAAGACGATTTATATTAAGTGTGAGAAAAATGTTAAAAGCATTTATTTTAAAAAAACAATTTTTAGGCGTTAAACTGTTGAAACTTTTCTTGTAATAATTAGGCACTCCAGAATTTAAATACTATTAAATGAAAATAGGTGGTTTAGTTGTGTTCGTATCGAAGAAAATTATTTCATAATATTTGAGAAATGATTTAAAGTGCATATTGAGACACAAATAACTTTTAGTCTTATTATATGCAAAAATGATTTGCTGTTAGTTAGTCTTACTCGCATCTTACTCACACTTAGTCTTACTTAAAACTAACGATTTAACTAAGTTTAACTTTTAACTATTAGTGAAAGTCCTGGAAAAGTTAAAGAGAAAATACTTGAAAAGTAAGAAGAAATAGCCTTTGAGAGACGCAGTCAGTCAGCTAGTAATATTATACAATAACAATTATAATTCATTTCAATTCACTGTGGTATTTTTTATAAAATACCACTTTGATGTATCATTTACACCCTCTAAAATACTAGTTACACAAATTGTATTCACAGTTTCATTAAAACAAAACATTTACTTAGGTCTAAGCTCGACCTTTACTTCACTTCCCCAATTCCTCAATTTTGCGGGTCTCTCAGCTTTATCAACATTACTTGTATATTAAGTGACCTTTATTGGTAACCCCAAACCCTAATATTAAACTACAACATGGTAATTACCTTCCTTATATATTATGCGAATACCTGAGAACGTGGTTGTATGTAGCTTTATAAAGTTTACCACAAAATAGGCTACAATAGCTGTAGCTGTCCAAAACTCTATATCGTATTACATCTGACAAAGTTTACTACACACAGTTTCCATTTAACTCCACAAGCAAATACCCGCGAACATTTCGAACATGGTCGTTGTGAAACTTCTAGACGATATCGCCGGCACCTGGAGCGATAATACAGGATCAAATTAGAGTTGTCAACGGAAAGAAAAAATATATGTCGAAATATTTTTGAAGCGTATTGATTCCAAATATAGGACTACATCAGAGCTTCAATTTATTTCTGGAGCTCTTACAGCCGTGCCATAGCTATGTATTTGCAATTGTATGGATTTCAAACATAAACACTTTATATATATTATTAAAAACTATTTGCAACATATTTTTACATAATTTTGTAACTAGAACCTTACCGCTCTAAGCTTACTTTGTATGATATAGCACTGTTAACGTCCCTCGTAACTCACAAAAGTGTATTAGCCGGCAGAATATAAATGACGGTGTAGTTTCAGCTCTCGACCCGCCATGCGCTACTTAAACTTTGTAAGACGTTTTGTACATATACATATTTCAATATGTAGAATATACAGAGGAAATTATATTGAGGTATAAAGTTCTATACATGTTTTTTTTGTATGAGTTTGCCAAAATGGTTCTACTCCGCCTTATGGAAAACAGAAATGGAATCCAAGAGTATCCACTAAACACAAATAAAAGATAGAATGCTCGCATAAAATAACATACAGTCTAATTGAGAACCTTCTTCTTTTTTGAAGTCGGTTAAAAATCGAGCCGTTGCGGGACGGCCGGAAGATGTGTAACATTGAAATTTCGCACCACTTCGCATTACATGTTACTATTTTGTCACAAAGCGTGGCGACCTGTCTTCGCACTTCCAGTCGACACCGATATGTTTTTTTCGTCAAAAAGTACAGCCAAATTGTTTCGATCAAATTTATCGAGACTGTGACCTATAACTGAACTTTCAAAGCGGTTTCATAACAACACCACAGGTGTTCTTGATGGTCACATAACTTTTGATATAAGCCGATTATGTCATGTTAATTAATTGAATCCATATCTTAATTGCATACAAAATTAGCTTTCATTTATAATAACAATAGTCGGTGGATTGATATAATTTTAAGAGATGTAGGTAATATACATCTGAAGTATGTTAAATTGCTTTATTTTGATTCCATTTATAATAGTTTGTGGTAAATTTAGTGATGACTGATAGATTTTCCTATCAGTAATACGTCACCAAAACTATAGCTACAATTTTACCAAACTGAAGTCCATCGTGCAAAGGAAAAAGGATACGTGGAGATAATTGTACGTTGGCTATTTAAATGTTGAATTTGTAATTTATATTTAGAATAAGTATAATTTGTGGTTAAACTTTGTTTTAAAGGAAAAGACTTTCAGTTACTGACTAACGAACGACCTCATTTTGCACATAGCTGGGATGAAAAATCAACTCAAACACAGTTTTAAGTAAATAAGCAAATAAAAAAAACTATATTGGCAATATTGGTTAATTGGGGCTTCTGTAGACTTCCTGTTTAAAAATCTTTAACTTCTTAAAGTATTCACTTTCCGTTACAGGTACTGACGGTACAAAATATATGATCTGGAAGTAGGTTGGTGACGTAAGCGTTGCCGCCTTCAGCTAACACAGCCTTCCCGTCGCGTCGTGACCTTAACAAATAGTTTAAAAACAAATAGTAAACGAAACAAATATTTTCCTAACAAACATATCTGAACAAATTTTAGTAGGTCAAACAAACATTTAAAAAGATTTTTGTGTAGGATTTTATCAAATAGCGAAAACAGCTTATACTTTTTTTTAATATTACCTATCAATTTTTGGTAATTTGATAGAAATAAAAAAAAAGTAAATTAAAAAAAAACCGTTAAAATGTATACTTTCAAAACAAGGTTTAAATCGGGAAAGCTTTTTTTACTTCAGGGATAAATGGAATAAGGGAATATACTAATTTTTGTCGTGTATAGAAGGGATACCAGTCAGTTGAATTATGAGGACTTTCATTAATAGCGTCTTTATTCAAATAGTAGTAAATAGTATAGTATTCTCTACTCAATAGTAGTATACAAATCATACTTTATATTAAGCGTCTCTTATATGTATAAATACAAATAAAATACGCTTAATTTAAAGTATGGTCATACATATCAACTAACCTATGGCACAAAAATAAAAATAGTTATAAAAGAAATAGAAAATTGGAATCATAGCCTTTTATTATCTGGATATTTAAAATATGAAACAAGACATAATTGCAATTGTTCTTTTATAGTTAAATCTATCCAAGTGTCTTAACATATTACAGCATAATCGCATCTGTACGCTTAGATCCTTTAAACTCCTCGACGGATTTTAATGAAGTTTACAGCAATATATACATTTATTTAAGAGGAAGGTCGTCATGTGTAATACATGCATATTATAGTAAAGGTAATCCGAGAATTCAAAAGCTTCCATGAGATGCCTTTCGTTTGTAGAAAATAAATCATAATCATGTTATGGATAGAAAATATTTGGTATTTGATTCTAATTTCTTTATTATTTACAATCGTTCACATTCCTTCAGAATGACCGGGATATTTTGTAAATGAAGGCGAAATTCTTAAGAAATTTTATGTAGCAAATATTCCTTTGAATAACTTAAGAACGATTTGCCTGATTCTAATACCTAGAAGATTCTCACTAGGCGGCCATAGTGTGGAAATTATTATTGAAGAACTTTTATAGTCAGCTTTTCTGCATTTTCTTATCTATACAAATAAATAAAATTGGAGTGTCCGTTTGTAATATTAAAATAACGGCTTTTAAATAAATGTATATGTATGTATACACGGTACATATCTATATAAATAAATAAAATTGGAATATCTGTTTGTAATATTAAAATAACAGCTTTTTAATCAATGCATATGTATACACGATACATATACTAAAAACGTAGTTAAAAATTTTTTGTCTGTCTGTACGTTTGTTTTGGGTAATCTCTGGAACGGCTGAACCGTTTTTGACGGGATTTTCAGTGGGAGGTAGCTAATGACCCAGGGCCACTTTTTTAGACTAGCTTTGTCACGCGGCGTTACCCGCGGGTAACACCACGGGTTTCAGCTAGTATCAGTCCAAAACTAGAAGTAAAAAGTTGTAATAGGCTCTCCGATTACTAATCTGCTTTAATTTAGTGACACATCTAGCTTTAACTTTTTCTCGCATGAAAAAATAGGTACTTTTATACACGTTAAACTTCCTGCCATTTTCACTCTCGCATTGCTAGTTGTGCAACAAGTTTTCAGCTCACAGTTGAAAAAACAGCTAGTATATTTGCTTTGTGTCCATATTTACTTTGTACAGCCAATTATTTCGAATAAAATTATGAAAACTAATACTAACTATTCAGCTTGAAATCATTTATTTACATAACCTGTAAAAGTGATACAAAATAAGTTGAATGGAACTTGAGAGGCTTTTTAGAACGACTATGCTATATTTTAAAATCCCTATTTCTATTAGTAATGGTATCACGTAAGGACGATAGGACCAATTTAAAAAAATCTTTCTGGCTCGTAACATCACGCTACGATTAATAGAAGATGAATGTCAATATAAAGAGACGCAGACAAAGTTACGTGTGTCAGTTAGTATTATATAATTTCCGAATACTACACCAAAAAAAAAAGATTTGAACCAAGACTGACGACTTATTTTTAGCGCAAAGATTTCTTATTACATAACATTACGATGAATCGGTGCCTACTAATCTTGTAATATACTAAATTAGGTCCTATTTTTTCTTCACAAAAATCCAGAGGTAATACGTATACTATAGACACGTTTGTGCTGATTGTAATAACAAGGTATATACGACATGACGTCACATATGTTAAGGTGTGATTCAATTAAAAACGAAACAACAAAAGACTGTTTACAGACAACGCTTCAAGATTGAAGAGGTGTCTCATTTTGTAAGAGGCATATTTTTAGCATACATAAAACCCCGAAGTATGAGGCAGAGGCATATTAAATAAACTCTCTTCGCCAGTGTTTTGGTTCAAGTAATAGGTGGCAAATCTATTGCCTTTAATAATAAAACAAATAAACGTCGCATCATTTTGTTTGCCATATTATAGCCTCCTCCATCGATCAGCCAGTGACTGTTTTTAGACTATCGTGACTTTTCAGTCTACATGGGTAAACTACGTTTACGGGTAGACATTTCAAACGGGTTATAGCGCTCGTGATCATGATCTAATCCGTTCGAAACGTCGGGATGTAGAAGGTATCGTAAAATTTAAACCGCAACTGAGGTTAGATTGAACCCTATGCACCAACTGTATAATTAAATAAGATTTGAATATAATCCAGGTATTACAGCTAATAAATAAAAGAATGAGACGTCATAATTTGTTTTCAAGTTTTCATTACAGCAGTTGTATTAGTAAAAAAAGAAAATATTTAGAACAACTTGTAACAAATATTATTAGATGCCATAAATGTGGCAAAAAAATAATCCCTAAGCTACACTTTATGAGATAACACAATCGGCATTCTAAGTAATATAATTTTCCTCATAATGCGGTGCACTACCATTCGAGAGAGCTTAGCAAATTGAGTTTTACGATCACTTGTTGCTTAAGTAATACTCTTAGGATTCACCAAAAATAAATATTTATCCTCCTTTTAACCCTTTATTATCTTTTTATTCAATCAAGTATAGGTTTATATGATAACTTTATTATGGACTAAATTAGAATACTAGAACTCAATTACTTAAGGCCTTTTATACGATGAAATCCTTGGCTAAAAGAGTTTTTTTTTCTATACTTTGTCCATTAGTAGTGCTTAGCGGGTCCTGGTGAAATTCAATTAACTAATAATCTTATTTTTTATTTTACTATTTTAAGGAATCTTACAGCTAGGAATACAACTCTAATAACAGGAAAAACATGATGAGGACAAATAAAAAAAAGTATAAATGGAAATATTTAAAGAGTTGCCAGCAAATCTGTTACTGGTGTACATAATTAGTGACTACTTTTCGCAAATAGTTACTAAATGTTGTTTTAGCTGGTAATAACTAGAAATAATAATCATAGTAATCAAATAATAGAAATTTTGATATTATTATTGTATTGAATATGAACCTTAAAACTTTATGTAAAGTTTTCTTACTTTAACTAAACAAGTATATCACAAACAGTCTTTTTAACTATAACTTTGGTCCTTCATTGCTCTGAAAATAGTTTAAGAGCGACATTGTGGTTCGACGAGAAAAATATGAATAACAAGTAAAATTTTATCAACACAAAACAGACTTCAAGAACGACCAAATCGATCGATTTCTCTTGGATGCCATCAGCATATGTTAGTGTTCTCATTATGGTACCACCGATGGCATATCTCCTTTCCATTAAAAAAAGAATCATCAAAATCGGGTTCATAAACGAAGAAGTTATCCGCAAACATCCATAAAAAACATAAATATGAGCGAATTGAGTAACTCCTCCTTTTTTGAAGTCGGAATTTTATTTTAATATTTGAACTTAAACAAATTACAAGTTTGAACTTAACCCGAGGTAGTAGAGCCACGCTAATTTCAGCACGAACGGACCGGCTCGACCGGGGTGGTACTAGCCTCGCACAGAAAATCAACGTAAAATGACAGTGATCGTGTTGTCGTGTTTCGTTGATGAGTGCGATACCGGAGGCCCAATGATGCAGAAGCATCACTAGCCCGCCATCGTGTGAGTCAATATGCTGCATTGTTTTTCTGCCTGCATTCGCAGTATGGTAAACACCACTCTTAGATTCTGCTTATGCTTTCCATCAGGCAGAGTAGAGTCATTTTGGAAGGACCAAACATAAAAAAAAAAAAATAACGACGGTTTCCGTACCGAGCTTTTAATTTGTGTAGTGGCAACTAATAATCAATAAACTTAAACTAAAAGATTTCCAGTATATAATACGCCCTAAAATGTATTTTTATTACCAACTTTGATTACATTTAAGATCTAAACGTCACTGACAATTCAATAGAAACCGAGTTTCACTTAGAAACTTGGAATAGCGCGGTTTGTATTTCTTACGCTTCGGCTTCAAGGCCTTAGTGAAATGTGCTACACTACACCTCTTCAAACGAAGTTCCTAGCAGGACAAATGCTCACTGTTCTTTCGTTAAATTCACACGTATTTTACGTATAATTTTCATTCACTTTAAGTTTATAAAATTCTTCCTGACACATTAATACATCTCTTGCGCACGAATCTGTATACATACAAGAAAAAGGTTAAACAAGTAATGAAATATAAAAAAAAACCGACTGCGTATAATTTTTTTTGTTTATTATTTTATGTCAATGTCCAGTAGACCCTGTGCCACTTATTATATCGCTAAGACGAGTCTATTCACACCACTCACATATAAATACTTCAAGCCGTTTAGGCTCTAGGGCGTACCAAAGAAATATAAATACAGACATACGGTCGAAAAACATAGTCCTTCTTTCGTAGTCGGGTAAAAACTATAACCTATAATATAAAGCTGAAGAGTTTGTTTATTTATTTGTTTGTTTGAACACGCTAATCTCAGGAACCGCTGGTCCGATTTGAAAAATTCTTTCGGTGTTAGATAGCCCATTTATCGAGGAAGGCTATAGGCTATATATCATTACGCTAAGACCAATAGGAGCGGAGCACCAATGGAGAATGTTTCAAACACGGGGGGAAATTATCACGCTAAGGGCAATAGGAGACGCAAACGAGGTTCCATGGGTAAGCTAGTATTGAATACATGTACAATGTACATGGTAGAAACATATAGACTGCCAAAACTATTACCATTCATTTTGACTTCGCCGTATTCGGGTAAAAACTATTCTGGTGGGTTCCGTGCACATCAAATCTTAAAAACTTCTCCACCGATGGAGCTCAAACTTGACACAATGTACAAGCCAGTTCGAAAATTGTTCAAAACTATTTATCTTAACAGTTCCTTGTTTTTCATCATTGCAACCACAATTGTGACACACTACAAAGTGGCATTGTATACCTACTCCATACTAATATTGTAAATTTGAAAGTAATTATTTCTGTCTGTTACGTTTTCACTGCTAAACGGCTAAATAGGTTATATATTAATGATATTTGGCATTTGTGTTCTTGAGGAAGGCTGTAGGCTAGTCTTTACATAGAATATTATAGCTCGATTGTTAAATTCTCCCTGAGAATTTCGAAAGAAATACTGGAATTCCATAAATTTTGGCAGTACATGCAACGATAAAAATATATTTATCTTTGTTTAGATCGATTTCGTGGACATGCACTACGGCACTGACGGCGGAGATGAATCAAATCCGGCTCTATTACGTCACTATCTTGAAGAAATACGATGTTGTAATCAAATATCGAAAGCTGGCTATTTCCTGGTAAGTCGTAATATTGGAATAAATATTTATCATTATTTTTTAATCACTAGCTCGTAAATTTGCCAGTCACACTCATTTTGAGAAAATATGTGAACGGAGAAAAAATTTAAATATTCTGTTTGAATATCAAATTTTTCGGAAAACATTTCTTTTACACTTCTGATGAGAGATGCAGAGTACTGAGATAATTTATTATTTAATCTTACTAATATTGGAACGAAGTTACTTATGGGGCGTTGCGAAGGGATACCCTAGCCGGCAAAAAGCGTCCGTAACGTGAGATTACTGTCTCGGTGTCGCAATGGTAGTATGCGAATGATATGCTTGTATTAGAAGTAACATAAGATACTATTTATTAGATGCGAGCGAAAGTTATATTAAGTATTCTTAAATAGTTAGGTCAATGCCCTTTCCGGAACACGCGATAATTATTTAACAGCAGTTTTTATGTTACCCACTGAATTTAAAAAACTAAAAAGGAAAGTCGTGTGGTTCCTTATTATAAAATATAATAATATATGCAACTTACAGATGGCGCTATACAAAATTTTAAAATCTTACGCTTTTTTTATTTAACGTTACGGACGCTTTGTGCCGGCTAGGTGACCTCTCCGCAACGCCCCATAAGGAACTTTCGTTACAAAAACAAAAAAAAAAAAACACTTTTTTCGCCACCTTTATTATTTATACAATGTTTTCACTAAAAGGCTAGTCAACAAGAAGTTTTTTTTTTGACATCTGAAAAATAAATTTATATTTTACCGTCGTCCCTAAATTACAAAGTGCTGAAGGACGACTTTCTGCTAATTATTTTTAATTGGAGAAGGTAATTTGAGTTTAATAGTCCCTCGTTAAAATTTTTACATAATTTTTAATTACTAGTGGTGCGAACAATTTAAAACTTTTAATGGAAATGTATATTTTATAAAAAGGTTCTTCAGTTGAATTATAAAAAATGGGGTATTTAGCCTGAACGGCATCAGGGGAATAAATATTCTGATAAATAGTTACTTAAAGAAGCTCAAAGATATTTAGTTCATACTGAAAATCAAACCAATTAAAAACAGCATAGAGTGAAAACGAGTATATGCATCATCCGTGGGAAAGTGAGTACCACAGCTCAAGGAAACCTGTAGCTCAAATATCACGAGTATTTTGTAGCAAAAAAGGTAGTGGGGTAGACCTCCACTAACTTTGTTCAGCCGCTCCAATACAAAGCTCAGATAAAGAAACTCCTCTAGTGTTTATTTCTCTTTACATAAAAACATTTTTTTTTCGAACTTCATTTTTTTTGTCAATAGTGCCTCATCGGTGGAGATCCATCATCGTACCAGCCAGTGCTTCCCTTCAAGATCCCAGAAGCTATATTTGACGAACTAATTAAATCTGATTCACCACAATCTGCCCTTGTTCGAGCATGCTACAGGTTAAACGGCGATGGAAGTTATCATCTTGAGGGATATGACAAATGGTATGCAACACTTCGTATTCAATTTTGGCTTGACCACAATAGTGAACTTTTGTATTATATTGTATACAGGTAAGGTAAAGCATACTATCGGAGGACAATACGAGAACAGTACATTTCACGACAATCAATAAGGTTTAACGGAATGTAGTTGAGGACAAGCAATAGTTATCAACAGTTGGAATATATTTAGAAATACGTTCATATGTGTTGTGTTAAATGATACTTTGCTGTATGTGTGCGCAAGCGTGGTCTCCTAATAACAAGATTGAATTAATATCCTAAAGCTTGCCTTATGTCTATTAAATATATTTTCTTGACAATCTTAACGCGAAATCAAGTAAATATTTTACATCTATATTTAAGACACCAAGCTCACAAGTTAGTATAAACAAATTACTTACAATAGGAGTAATACATGTTGAGTATAATTAAAAACTTTTCTTATTGAAATTCGCGGTAATATCCTCTCATTGTTAGTTGTGTTTTTTTTCTATTACCACAAAGAGTTTCATTATCATCAATTTCGTCTTCATGTTTCATCTATTTAGACCGTAACAATTTACGACCGTTGCCTGAGGACGACGTTACTGAGTGGGATCGTAAAATAAATAATTTATCGTTCAGCCAAAGAGGTTCGTACTATATAAGTATACTACCTCTGAGTACGTCCCGCAGATTATCTTTTATTGTGCCGACAAGGGAACTCAAAAGATGAGGTTATAAAGAAGCAATAGTGAGTCGGGAAAATGGGCTATTCTAGAAATCGCCATCGTATACTGGAACACAGAAAGATCAAGATAGGTGTCACTACGAAATTCTGTCCGTGTGTTCTATATTTGAATTTTATCTTTGAGGTCTTATCGTGGTGGAAATAAATATTAAAGATGTTCTTTTGTTACCTTATGTTTCTTGCAAGGTGTCTATTATTTAATGTATTGGTTTCATACTTAATACGTACACAAGAAAAATTATGTATTCGAAGAAAGTAGGAAAATCGTCAAGTGATTCTGTTGTTGTTTACCTTCTCCTACTGTAGGGTGAAAGACTCCTAGGACTACATCACATTTGTGGCTCTTAAGTTCACGGTGGGTGACGGTAGTTATTAATAATATTCACTCAAGTCTCACACACGGCCATTTGATTCCAAATTTGACTGCTAGATTAGTCTAGTTGTTTAAGCGGACGTCACGCCGCTTACCACCACTGCGTCAAGTGCTAATTGTTCAAACTCCTATGAGCAAACACTTTGAGTGATCCATGAATTGTTGTTCTGGGTATGGATGATCTATGTTCGTTTCATCTTTTTTTATGGTATAGGGGACAAAGGAGCAGACGTGTTGCCTGATGGTAAGAGATTCCCGCCGCCCATGAATACCGGCAACACCAGGGGCGTCAGAAGTGCGTTGTTGGCCTTTTAAAAAGGAGTACGCTCTTTTCTTTCTTAGGAAGGAGTATGTCTTGTTATGTATGTTGGTATAGCCCACCACCACACAGGATGCATATTGATAGACGGGAGTTGTCTTTAAAATACCCAGGCCTTTACTAAGAGAACCAGACTGCTAACATACATATATTTATCATCACCGAACCCGTCTGCTCATTTACCCCCTTATACCATAAAAAAAGTTAAAATTCTTATCTAATATCGGTTTGGCTTAAATCTTCAAAATAAAATACACGTGTATTTGAGATATTTGTTGCAAAAATCTCTACGGTTTTTCTCTCTTTAGTGAATTTCTTTCTTTCTTTCTTTCTAAAAAAATATTTGCCTTTTTATGATCAAAATTTCTTAAAAGAAAGTAAGATATATTTTTAAAAATGTTATGTTATACACGTAGCGAGGCCCTTAAACGATTGTACTTAGTAAAGTACAATTAAACCCACAATATGCCATTCGATAAGGTGGTACTTCCTGTGTGCGCATTTGAATGCCAATGATGATTGAACCTGATCGTAGATAAGACCATTGTATGAAGTCTATTTTCAACTTTGAATTCAAATCAGTTCAAATCAAAGCGCAACATTATTTTATACAGTAAAATTTATTAAATATTTTTAAATATTCATGTTATAATGTGTTACCTGTGCGTCAGCTGGCGTAAGCTACCCAAAATTCTGAAACACCTAATGTCGATCGAGCGATAAGACCACCAATTGATGTACATACTTTGTAACTGATTTTGTTGTACTATTTTACTTTGTGTGTACAATAAAGATAAATAAATAAATAAAATAAAAAAAAACTGCTTATAGCTAAAATTCTTTAATCATATTATATATTAGGCTCGAACCTCTTTGTCAAAACAATTTCGGGTAAAAGATTTGCGACTCAGACCTATACAACAATGAAAGATGAAGCCGATTAACTATCCAATCTATCAAATAAGTAATATTCCTTTCCTTTGTTAAATTCTTCTCCTTTTCAAAATATGTGATTAAGTATTATTCAATATGCTTTGTTCTTTATTCACATCTGCCTACCTCTCATATTTTGCTCTTTGATTGAATTACGTTTCTTTCTTTTAAAATTATCATTAAAAATCAATAATCTTGCAGTAATATCATTAACACTTTTTTCTTTTAACAGGTTCAGCAATTTACTCGACCGTGAAGAACAACGAAACCGACTCTTCGAAGTCCAAAAAGCTTTCAACGCCATAGCGCTTGAAGCCCTACCAAAATGCGAGGAAGTTTGTGACCTCCTACGAAGCCCTGTAGAGATTCAATGCGAATTAGCGTTAGGTAATCAAAATTTTTATTTTTTTGTTCCCTCATAAGCTTATTATGAATAATTCTTAAGATCCCTTTTGTAAAAACTTGAGGTTCACATATAAATTGTGTTTGCGGACGACGCGGACTTTTTTTTCTAATGGTTCGATTGATCGGTCAACGTGGACGTTTTTTCCTGTTGGTTTGATTGGCCACACGATAGGGCTATTTATGTTGTGCAACTAATCGGACGACGCAGATTTATCGTATTGGTTCCATTGATACTACACAGAATATTCAAGTTTTCCTTGTCCAGAGATCTTTTCATAGAGATTAAATATATATTATTATAGACAGAAATATTACTCGTCCGTTACAAGAACCAGTCCAATTTAAAAAAATGTTTAATTAAAAGATTATATCATACATGAAAGTCTAGTTTCTCAATTCATCATCGAAAAAGTTTACAGAACGATAATATCTAGATATCTTTGGTCCGGGTAAGAGGTTATTTATCTTTATTTCATTCGTGTCATAATCGGGAGTACAAAAAAAAAAAAAATGAAAACCAACTTCTAAAAAAAAATCTACAACAGTGAAACAGGCACTAAAAATATGAATACCTAAATTATAGACCTTAAAACAAACGACAAAAATTTTAATTTTTACTAAGAGTTTTTTAAAAGTCTGTTTTCAAGGTGGCCCAACGATGCAGAAGCATCTGAAGCCGTAGTGTGGGTCACCATGCTGCATTGTTGCTCTGTCTATATACACAGGAAGTACTAATCAAGTAGCCATCCAAGAGGGGTCACCCCTCTTGGATAGCACCCTGGCAGGCTCATACATTAAAAAAGTCAACTTCGTTTGATCACTCACACTAATCGTATATCGTCCGACCGGATTTCGTGTTCTCAAAGAAAATTAGTCTAGCTCGTTCGATTAGATTTGACATCGAACCAACGGCATAACCTATTTTATAATAACAAAGTTTAAAATTTACCAATTCATCTGAGTTGCATGGGAAGCTAACTATATAACTAGAAAAATTCTTAGAATATGTAGTAAGTATATTTGTAATCGCTTTTGAAATCGTATAGCATATAAAAAACCTATCGCATAGTCTTTGCACTTTTTCAATAATGAATTAGAATGAAACCTCTTAATTTGCTACGAATTAAAGTAGTTTTTCAAAATGGTCAGTATTCCCGGCTTTATTTAACTTTATAATAATTTCATTGAACCCCGAAGTTTATTGAGTACCCCGATCTCTAAAGAGACCAAAACACATTTCTGTTTCTAAAGAGTCACGTAACCGTATTCTTTCATGATTGAAAAGAATCGGTCGTGAAATTATTTTACGTAGCCACGCTCTCTGAGTTGTAGGCTTGCTTTTCCATTTAAATATTCAAATACTACTCGCACTAGTTTAGATATTTCATTTCCCGTACCAACTAAATCGCTGACACCGCTGACCTGTTTCTTTAAATAAAACATTCTGAAACTTTGAAATGAAGAAAAATCAATATTTATTGAATCGTTCAAACATTATGAGAAGTAACAAACTTTGTCCCATAACTATTCAGTGTTTTGTTAATCAACTTACTTAATTCGATAAAAAATATTTATTTAATTAAATACACTCTTAGAAAAGTCGGTTACATACGAACAAACATATAGGTAAAGATAGTAAAACCGTGTTAAAAATTGGCATGTCACTCATACTTAGAAACTAGTGTAAACTACTTACACAGTATATCTAAATGTTTTTGAACTTTTGAACTTGATTTTCAACTTGCCTGCCTCGAATCCACCCAATGACGTCAAACTTTCAAAAGTATATTTCTTTTATAAACCCTTACTTTACTTTTGTTTTAAGACATTTAGAATATTCAGTACAATCTTTTTTTATTATCAAATATTAATACCGGAATTCCTAGAAATTTCTGGAGCTACATGACACGACTACCGAATCCTAAAAAGGTAACGGCATCAATCTTGAAATAAGGATCGTGGCTGCCTGATCCAATTACATGAAAACAACAGCAGAAACCCGCTTCGAAACCGTTGTGTTTTATTTGTTTCGAATAGGTATTACTAGCATAAAGGATTTTTACCTCACTCGAGTTACACGAACGCATACCTCTTTCTGTTCACCCTATTGTGAAAAACAATATGTTGTGCTCGAGTTTTGTATAGTGGTTCGGTTTTATTCATTTATCAAATCGTTTAAATAGATTTGTGAATGAATTAAGGCAAAGATGATTTATTTTTTTTAAATTGAAATGATTTAAATACAAATACGATAAAATTATTCGCGTAGCCTACTGCTTGAGAAAATACGTATGCTCATGTTCGTGGTGTTAGGGTTCCATATAAAATGTAATATGTTCCATACAAAGTGAAGAGTTAACTTATTTATGCTCAGTCAAAACCACCTTTGGCTACTTAGCCTAGTTAAGAGAGAACCGTTAACACAAACAACATTAACTTATACAATATAAACCTACGCTTCTAACATAGAGACTTTCTTGCAGTACAACAGACATACTAACATAACTGTCTAACACAAGCAAGTCTTGAGTGCTGTAAGTCCTCAAAGAAGAGGCAACTTAAAATGTGTGTGTGTGGTACAAATAGTATGTTACTTCTAACACTGAAAAATAACCCTTAATACTTTTTGTGAGAAATCTCTGAAGCCTATTTTATTGTTTCTTCGTAAACAGAGATTTGAGAGAAATGGTTACTTTTGACTACCACTTGCTTTTTCTTTACTACTTCACCCTAAGTAGCAACTTAATTATTATAGCATTACAGCAAGTAATGTCAAAATTAATGTACATTTGTTGAATTTAAGCACCATCCATCGGCACTTTAATCCATGATTTCACTCGTTTACATTTTTTGCCTATCTTTTGAGAATAGTGTTTTTTTTTAAGATGAAGGAAGTACATTATTACGAAGTATAAACATAAAGTAGTAATATTTTAGTTTTTAAAGCCGGAAAAGATAACAAACTTCCTTACATACCAAACTTAACTGTTGCCGGCAGTTTTATTCGTGTGAACGTACTTCATACTACACGTAACTTTTATTGTACAAAAACTTTAACGTTTAGATTTATTTTCCCTCAATCATCTTTATTCTTAGTTTCAATATCAGTCATAAAACAAATTTAAAATGGTTTAAACTTAATATATAGGTAAATTTGTCTTTGCTTTTTTCTTTTTATATTTCTACCTAATTATGTACACTTATATTTTCTAGGACTTGTAGCGAGAGTACTGTATTAACAATCACGTTTTTTCCAGAACTCCTATCAAATGGTAACCATTCCAAAGGAATGATAGCGGTGTTTAGAGATTTGCCAGAATCTGAACCAGATGATTCAAAGCTGTCAGTTTTAGCACACACAAGGTTAAAAGAACTGAAACAAAAAATACAAGATACATTACCAGAAACGCATGTTATAACTTTAGAGTAAGTATGGTATTGCAACAATATTATTACTAACGAATGAAATTTAGCATCACAGATCTCTAGGTAAAAAAACAGTATTATGCACATGCTTAGAAGTTGCTGCAAAATATACTGTCTGTGTTATACGTAGGATGATTACAGCATTATTGAACATATAATATTTAACTACCATGGTCTACAGGGCAACTCACGTGTTCCGGACATTTAGCTTGTGGCAAAAAAATCTCCCATTTGTTTGCCTGGTTTTAGTCATTTCAATTCCCTGATAAAGCAATTCATCATATTATTATATACATTTATGATCCTCACCTGAAAGAGTTTTGATACAACAAAAACGAATCCAAATACTAACTACTACAGAAAAGTCACCATATATCCTTCGAGACCACATTTATATCATCATCACAATTAATGTATAAAGGAGAAAACTGTTCTCAGTTTAAAATAACAATACAACTATAAAAATGCTGGACAATAACATAAAAATATAACAATCAAAGTTCCTGTTTATCACTCCGTATTGTGAGCCATTCTTTTGTCATAAAAAATGATCCTATTTTCTTTGTACACAATATACAAGACAAGTTATTCCGGCATCAGAGGAAATAAGATTTTGACATTCAAAATAAGGAAAGAGATTAATATTTTATGCTTTTCAGAAGATAAAACCAATTGCTTGGCAAGAGGTTTTGTTTCTAAATTTAAAAAAATTAGAAGCTTCATTCACCGTCAAGATGAAATTTATATTTTAAAATATATTCGAATTGAATATTAACTTTAGAAGTGAAAAGTTTACTCAAAACAATAAGAATGAACTGTTAACCTTTTGAAAGCTTTATAATTTAATATTATAAACTTTATTTTGACTTTAGTAAAGCGAAAACATTAATTTATTATAATTAATTATGAAAATGGTGACAGAGAGAGCGCGCAAAACTAATTTACGAAAAATAAAAATCCATTATGAACTTCAATATTAAAAGCAGAAAGGTCTCTTCTAATTTATGTAATAAAACTTTTAAAAATCGGAATAATTTTATAGCCTAATATTTTTTAGATCTTCATCAGCAGAATCGTCAAGAACAGATGCAGCATCTGACAATGACGAAAAGTTAGCCCCATTTAGGGATAAAGTGCAAATTGTGGTCAGTTCACTACTTGACGACAGCCTCAGCACTGAACCCGATCAGGGCAAGGGAAGAAAAAAGACTGTACAGGTAACCAATAACCATACAACAATCTTATTTTTTTGATGCAGATTTTCGGTTAATAAATCTAATTTGATATTAAGTTTATCAACTTCTCAAAACTCGTAAAATTCAATATCGATAATTTACATTTTAAGGTCTCAAATATTCGCTAAAATATTCAGTGAGTTAACATACGACAACTTTTTGCTCATGAATAACTCATTAATTTTCATTTCAACTTGCAGGAAGTATTTCTGGAGCACATTACTCATCTTAGGATATGTATAGAACATAATCGTTTGTATAAGGTTAATGTTAAGCAAATTGAAGAAACAGCCAAAAGTATTTTACATAACGCTAAGGAAAATTATGAAAATCGAACACGACATCCACCAACATTAATATATGGGCCCGACGCTTCAGGAAAAACCACCCTGCTGACACATTTATATTTCCATTGTGAAGAAATATTCCCAAAACCTGTTTTGAGGATAGTACGATTTTCTGCTGCTACACCAAGATCGGCCTATAACTTGGAACTTTTAAGGGTAATGTGTCAGCAAATATCAATAATTTTGAACATTCCAGAGGGGTATTTACCAAAAGATGCAAGTTTTGATCCTCTTTATATTAATAATTGGTTTCAAAGTTTGCTAAGAAAATGTGAAGACATGGAAAATGAAATTCTGTTGATTTTTATCGATAATGTGCATAGAGTTAATCCTTTGGAGTGTGATATTGTGACTGGTCTATCTTGGCTGCCAATGTCGTTGCCAAGAAATGTGTTCTTAGTTTGTACGAGTGCCGTATCTTTGGAGCAATTGCAGTTAACGCCGGCACAAAAAGAAAAATTTAAAGTTCAGAACTGCTACCATTTATTGGACGCAATAGAGGAGACCCCGGAGAATAATAGCTACGGAGACTACATTGATAGTGCCTTCGATAACTTAGAAGTTGTATTCGGCTCTAAAGCGTTTAGTAAATTAGCAAGTAAGTAGTGGTTTAATATGTCATTCGGTTTTATGTGCCTCTAAAGAGTTAAAACAAAACTAATGAAATGTTTTATTTAACTTATAAAAGTTTTGCGCCTTGAGACTTAATTATAGGATTTTATTTCTTAGGCTACATAACGTGTTCGGAGTTTGGTCTCACGGAGTTGGAGCTATTGGAACTATTAATGCCAACCAGTAACAGTGACGCTGTCATTACGCTCAAAGACGCCAATTTCAACTTTTCCACAATTTGTGTTGCAAAATGTATGATGAGTAAGTATCACTACATATTATATAATTTGTAAAATTTCTGAGTACATTATAAAATATAACGAAATTTGGTAAAGAGGTCGCAACAAATTGCCGCACATTTTCTCAGAGTAGTACATGCTATACGAGTATTATATTTTCCGTATTGAACCCTGGACGGGCGGGTTACTAGTATTCTATATGTTTATATTTTTGTTTGTTAACCTGGCTTGTGGCTTTGTATGTTTTATAGTAACATAAAAATCTAATTTCGGACATAAAAACATATAGCTGATAAAATCATTTATGATTATAGTGATGATATTATGATATATTTTTTCCCCAAAAGTAATTATTCTACCTACTTTTGAATAACTTATAATACCTAGCATTGTTAGAATGATTGCTAGCACCATAAACAAACATGAATGAACAATCTTTGCCGGACCTTCTCAGCAGAATTAGAAATCAATGTATATATAATTATTATTATGAAAACGTGTACTCTTTTTATTTGTACATGTACATTATTCATTACGGTCCATAAAAGTTTCAACCTATTTACGATTATGCATTATATTTTATATTATATGCATTATATATATATATTATATTCATTTTTCAGTTCTACCGTTGATGAACTAATGAATATATTTCTTTCCCAGATAACTTAATATCAGAAAACGTAGTGTCTGGTCGGTGCACATGGAGGTGGCGTGCTGCAGCAGCAAGTTCAAGGGCTCGAAGACGTTACGTGAGATCCCAAGCTGCCTTGAGAGACGCCCATTCAGATCTTGCTGCATTACACTTCGCCAACTTCCTCCAAGACGCCGATGACACTGATACTTCTGAAGCTCAAGAACCTGGTAAGTGCTAGTATATTGAAAGACAATAAATAATAGTATAATGTGAAAATACCGCAAAATAAAATATATCCAAAGAAATAATAATATTAAACATATAACGCAATACCTTCTGAAAACGCTGTCATTTTCTATGCGTTTGAAATAAGTGTTCTACCGTGGGAAAGCCACGCTTCGGTATGAACGGGCCGGCTCGACCGGAGTGATACCACGGGCTGACAGAAAACCGGTGTGAAATAGAGCTTGCGCTGTGTTTCACCGAGTGAGTGAGGATACCGGAGGCCTATTCTCCAAACCCTCCCTACATCCCTTTCTCCATCCCCAAAGGCCGGCAACGCACTTGTGACACCTCTGGTGTTGCGGGTCTCCATGGGCGGCGGTAATCGCTTACCATCAGGTGATACATCTGTTCGTCTGCCCCCTATACCATAAAAAAGGGACATAGCTCGTCTATTCAACTAGTTTGTACTGAACATACCTAATTACATACTGATTAGCATGTCATATATGAGTAGTAGATATATAATGGATTATACGGGTACTACTTGTCGTATTATAACTTCTAAAAATTGTTTATGTATTATAATATTAAATAATAATAAAAATTGTAACATTTGTACAGAGTGAGACAAAAAATCAACATTCGAGTTAATCAAAGTATACACGCATATATTATATAATGTTAGCTTAGCCAAAGTTTCTTTTTAAACTCCTTTTAGAACATGAATTCCAAATATTTTTGAAAAGATATAATCTAATAATAATCTTAATCTGACTTAACGACTTTCGCATCCAATCCTTACTATCTCATTATATATAAGTTAAGAAAAATATAAGACGGCACATCACAGAAACGATTCCTACAAAAATACGTATCACTACATATATTCAATGTAAAATTTGAGTTCCACTTCATAAAATTTTCTCACTGTTATAGTTCAAAGAAGAAGCTTTCAATTTTATAACATAATGGAACTAAACATTTTCGTGTAACTAAAACATTTTCTATGATCATTTCAAACTTTTTTTATAACGAGAACAATGTTTTAGTATTTGGTTTTAACTCTTAATTTAAATTCCCTTATGAAATGTAGACAACTTTGCCATTGAAATTACTTTGAATACCAGAACTGTTCTCACAGGCTAAAATGAAAATTTTGTTCTTGCATTAGGATAAACTGATAGACAGACTGTAATTTTGTTACTTATGTCTTTTGACTGCCTCGGTGGCGCAGTGGTAACGTACGCGACTGCTGTTCATTAGGTCTCGGGTTCGATGCCCGGGATGTATCAAATGTTTGTATGATCTGCAAATATTTGTTTCGGAGTTTGAGTGTTTTCTATCTATAATATGTATGTATTTACAAAAAAAAAGTATATAAGTAATTATATCAGTTGTCTAGTACCCATAATACAAGCTCTGCTTAGTTTGGGACTAGATGGCGATGTGTGTTAGATGTCCGAAATATTTATTTATTCATTTATTTATTTTTAACCAATTTAATAGAGTATTTTTTTATGAACCTATATGATGAAATGAAATAGACTTCTTACCTAGAAGTCTATTGTGTAGGTCATCAATAATCATTTTAACTACTTTTCTTTCTTACCATTGTTGTAGGTTGTGTAGATGACGATGATGCCCTCTTGGATTCGACTCCATTTCATTCAGCAAGTAGAACCGCGGCAGCTTTTACTCAACGACACGTAGAAGAATCTTGGTTACATTTACTGCTAGCTGGGGACTTTTCAAAATTGAAGGATTTGACTGTCTGTAACTTTGACTTTTTACTCGCTGCGGTAAGTAATATAATATTATATTTTGAAGTTTTACATTCTATGATAGTATATAATTATTATTTTAAGAAAATAAGCGTTTGAAATTGTCTAGTATTTCTGCATTGTTGAAATTAGCAGTATGAACTACTATGTAATATCTATTAATACCGGGAAGTATAAATGATATAATACTTGTGGTAAATTAACGTGTAAAACTTTACCTACATAACTACTCAAAACAGTTTGTACTAAGGGAGATAGCTCCGTTACTAATGTAACTGATGAATTACTTGTTAATATAATAATCACTTCTTTATTTTTATGTGATTCGTAATAAAAGAACCTAACCTACCTTTACTAATAAAATAAAAATAAACAAATCCATCGTTTCATTTATAAAGGTATGTTTGAAAAATTTTCTTACTCGTAAATGTATGTTTGATAAATTTCAAATCGATTTGTGCTAAACTTTGTTGTGATTTTTTTCCTTATGTTTTCTAAAAACAATAGTTTTCATATAAAAATGTAGTCGTTCGTCTGAAAACACATGTAAATGTTTTTCTGCTTTTAACTTTAACAAATAATCAATAAATCAATACTCGTTAGCTACAAAACTAAACAAATTAATTGACAGTTATAATCAATAATTTACTCATACTAGAGTCATTATAAAAAGTTTTTGATAAACTTCATGTCAACCGCAAGCCGTATTAGTACCTATTTATATTTGGTAGAATAGTATTACAGATACGTGACTAAATAATTATAGTAGTTAAATCGAATTCGAGTACCATAATTAGGTTGATTTGGGGTATTCATTTTGAACATGTAAGACAAGTGTATTTTAAATTATGCCTATAAACTGTTAAATTATGGAACGGAATAGGGTATTCTTACCCTACATTAGGAAGATTAAGTGCCAGTTTAACCACTTGTCGATAAAGTTCTTGATAGATTAATTTTAAGTAATCTGCCGAATAACTACAGTTTTCGGTATAAAAATCTCGGATAGAGACGAATATATCAGATAACCATAAATATTTCAGCAACCTTAAAAATAGTTAAATAGTGTTCTGTTAAAAAGTGTTCAGTAGCATATAACTGTTTATGGCAGATTTGTGAAACCGTAATCTGTAGTGTTTGACAATAAGTTGACATTAGTATATATTAGTGGAGCTTTGTCAATAAGTAGTGAAACTAGCCCTTAATGTTCTATCTATATCTAATACCCAATCATCATAAGAAATGGAGTGTATAATAGTTATGACACAAAAGAAAAACAAAGCTACATAGCGTAATACTTACTTAGACATGTTGATCAATGTACTGTCTGGTTGAGCGATAATTGTACAATATTGTTCGGACATAACGTTCGCACCGCCTTTATTTATTATCCGCTTACGAGGCAGATTATCTATAATGGACATACATCAACATTTCATATTATAAGCTTTTCTTGATTCTTGTTTTTCTCTAATATAACCCAAAATGAGTGGGATTTATGCTCTGACAAGAGAGTATGTGATAAAATAATAGCAATTTTGATAGCCTTATATATGAAATGAGCTTGTGACTATGTTACAAAGTATTTCGTACGTTTAAACCTTTCTAGCTCCAAACTAATAAATTTGTTTTTTCACTTAGGTACAAACAGTAACGATATCGTATCTACGATGTATACTAGAACATGTTCGCTGTTACATTCTGGATCGTGATGTGGAATTGGTATACGGAGCTGTAAGAAAATCCAGCGATATCCTCACCAGAGATCCTATGCAACTGGGGGCTCAGGTAAGAATAGCTTTTATATTTTCTAATCACTACTTAAGAAATAAAATATTATGTATATGAAATTTTAAAGGTCCGGGAAGAAATTGCTCTTTAGCGATAAGGCCGCCTATCGTACGTGGTTATTTGATAGTCTTGTATGTAAATGTATTAGCTGGCGTTCAATAAATTTAATTCTACTCTATTGTACACAGAAATGAATGTAACTACATTTTTAAACACGATTCCTATTCTTTTAGATATACCTATTCTGTGACCTATGACACCGTATATGTTAATTAAATATCTGTCTGTGCAATCATACCCATTTTCTGAAATATGCGTAAGATTACTGGAGACTAGAGAGCACAGAAATTAAATTTAGAGATAAACCTATTCATAATATATTTTGACATCATTAAATTACTATTCGAGAAAAAGTTAAACTAATTGAAAATAAACGTCACAAAGCCTTATAACGAACTTATATTTTATACTAAGTAATAAAAAACAGAGCTATATTCTTTTAAAGACCATTTATTTATAACGATATAGGAACCTAACCTAAACGATATCTATTGACGGATCAAATATCAATCAATAAAGTGGCCTCGATGTCAGCACAGGCACAAAGCCCTTCAACGAGTCCCAGAAAGCCTTTGTTCCTGTCGAAGTTTGGAAATTGGCTTAACGCGCACTCATAAATTGAATAGCCATAAAGTATGTCCGTCAATGTTCGCGTAAAAGAACGGTTTCGTTACAGAGGACAGCAAATGTAATACAAATACTTATACTTTCGTATATTTGATGTTAGAAACAACAGATTTTATTACCAGAAGTTGTTTGTTTTTGTCAGTTTATTTACCGACTCTGTCTACTCAATGCCATGAGGACATAATCTGATTTATATTAAACGCGTATATGTCAGTAATCGCGATAAAAGTAGCATATGTCCTTCCTCAGAAATGAAAGTATCTCCATGTCAAATTTCATTGATATCGGTGCAGTGTTTTAGCCGTGAAAGCGAGACAGACAGACAGGGCTACTTACACATTTATAATATTAGTATGGATAACCAAAACTCGTAAACATCGAAAGACTAAACTAAAGCTTTAAAAGCTTTTTTTTGTCCTACTTACCAAAACACTATATGGTCGCAATATGATTTTCTTTCATATATTTATTGTGTTTTGATTTAGATTTTATCAATACTTCATCGTGCAAATAATATAATCGAATTAAAAATCCTTATATAAATAAATAAATAAATATTTCGGACATCTAACACACAACGCCATCTAGTCCCAAACTAAGCAGAGCTTGTGTTATGGGTACTAGACAACTGATATTAGTACTTATATACTTTTTGTTTTGTAAATACATACATATCGTAGATGAAAAAAAAACAAACTCCGAAACAAATATTTGCAGAACATACAAAAATTTGATCCGACCCGGGCATCGAACCCGAGACCTCAACAACAGCAGTCGCGTACGCTACCACTGCGCCACCGAGGCGAATTAGAAAATAAAAATCGATCATAATCACAAATTTTTACAAAAAAAAACGACTTCAAGAACTGGACCAAATTTAAATGGGATCACACGGGAACACGGCACAATCTTTCAAATTAAAAAAGACTCATCAAAATCAGTTCACCCACTCGAAAGTTATGAGGTAACAAACATAAAAAAACAGTCGAATAGTTAATCTCCTCTTTTTTTTGCAGTCCGTTAAAATGTCTTGAAATGTGCCTATGTCCAGCCGTTTACTGTGATAGGCTGATGATGGTGATGATGACAGAAATTCCCACATATGTGATACACAAATTATAATTACAAAGTTACATAATATTATTACTTGTTCGTAGATAATAGCGTGGCTGCGGCCGGCAGTGGCACGACGAGGCGTTCTTGCTACTCTCGTCACAGCTGCCATGGCGTGGTGTGACGGGTACGACAAACCATTGCTGGTACCACTGAACGGATGGTAAGAGCTTCTCTTTTATTTATACACTAGCTGAACCACGCAGTGTTACCCGCGGTTATCGTCGTACCGCGGGACAAAGTTAGTCTAAAAAAAGTAGTCTAAGTTACTCCCTGGATCATCAGCTACCTGCCTGTGAAAGTCTCATCGAAATCCGTCCAGCCGTTCCAGAGATTACCCGGAAGAAACAGACAGACAGACAGACAGACAAATTTTTTTAAAATACATTTTTGGTATATTTACCATGTATACATACATATGCATTTAGTAAAAAGCGGTTATTTTAATATGACAAACAGACACTCCAATTTTATCTATTTGTATAGATGATAATATCCTTCTAAGATTTAACGTAACAACTAAAAAGTTTCGTTATTTTAGTGTACTCTTATATTATACTGCCCCGTTGAATATTGAATTTAGTTTCATGTTATTGACATGACTTGCCTTGGTCATTTATTACTGCGAGCTTACCAATGCTTATTGTATTATTATACGCCAGAATTGAGTCTTATAGATGATAGTAATTTAAACTTTCTTTCATTATTGATGAGTGTTACTAACGAGTTAGTTGTCAGTTAAAATTAAGTTTTGTTTTCTTAAATATAATTTATGATGTTATGAAACTTATTGTTTTAGCAACTACTCACTTTGATGGTAGCGTATTCTGCTTCTATTTATTAACTAGCTGAACCCCGCGGTGTGGCCCGCGATTATTGTTGTACCGCGAGTAAAGCCGCGGGACAAAGTTAGTCTAATCTCCCCGGATCATCAGCCTCACCTGCCAGTGAAAGTCCCGTCAAAATCCGTCCAGCCGTTCCAGAGATTACCCGAAACAAACAAACAGACAGACAAAAAAAATTAACTACATTTTTGATATATGTATCGTGTATACATGCATATGCATTTAATAAAAAGTGGTTATTTTAATATTACAAACAGACACTCCAATTTTATTTATTTGTATAGATTACCAATAGCCAACTTTTTCAACATTAAGCAAGACCTTTGCTTTCTGACTAACTTGGGGTAACTTAAAAAGTGACCTACGTAGTTATGCCTCCTGCAGCTCTTCAGGTGTCTATGGAGCGCTGTAGACATTTAGGTACTGTGAGGTAACACGTCTGCTCATTTACCTCAAATACCTTAAAAACATTTGTTTCTCAACCAGTTGGAGAATTCTTAAAAGTAGCTTATTTCTTAATAAGTTAAGTTTTTATTCTGATGCTTCTACTTTTTTTTTATTTTTGTATAGTTACTATCAATCTTGAATAGCTTAGATGGTTATTAGACACTCCTGTGTTTTGTTTCTTTAATCAGTAAAACCTTTATTTTTACCAGACTGCGAAAAAAGGAGGGTTATGTTTTTCGAGTGTATGTAATTATGTATGTAAATATGTATATTTCTTTGGCACGCCCTAGAACCTTAACGACTTGCCGTATTTTTATGTGAGTGATGTCCATAGATTCGTCTTAGTCGTGACTCACGACACTGAGTACATCAAAAATTAAAAAAATAACAAATAAAAGGATTTTTGGCAAAAAGTAGTTAAAAAAAAACTACTGTTTTCAAAATAAATCGAATGTGATATCAAAATAAATAATTTTTAATGGTGATTACGAAAATATATAAAACTTATATGTTTTTATGAAAAAAACTAAAGTTGATAAAGATGACAAATATTAACGCAGTCGGGTTTTTTTATTTTTAATAATTTTACATGTTAGTTGTGATTGCTGTATGGGCCAATGATCGTCTTAAAACTATAGACTTTCTGCTAGTTCAGTAAATTCTCTAATTGAATTGAATTTTGTATTTCAACCTACAAACATGTGAACATTAATAACTTTTAATTAATATTTCTATTAATTTGTACTTTATATACTACAGCGCGTCTGATATTTTTTTATTTAAATACACTCATTTGCAAATACGTAAATTGAAATTCAATGTTTACCTAAAGTGAATAGTATGTATGGAACCTTAATAATGAAAATTAAAATTACCTAACAAGGTAATGAATTTTTATTACGAACATCAAAATCACTTAGGATCTTAAGATCGAATTTGCAATATAAAGTTTTTTTCGATTCAGTTGAATCCTTCAACAGTTGGACCATGATTTTCGTGTTATCTGTATTTAGATTTAGTTTTTAAGAGCTTACAGCCTATCTGATTTTAATTATCATTAGATACTAACAAACACCTCTCACGAGAAATGTAAGCACTATCTGTTACATAGGACATTAAGTTCAGACCGATATCTATCTATTCTAATAGAATCATTCAATTCCGTATACTGGGCACTCTAGCTAAATTGGTCGAATCAACCACACCTGATCACACGTATGACCCAAAATGTTCTGAGAGTTTCGAATTTGATTAAATGTCGAATGTAATTGCTTGAATATTTCAACTTTTATTAAATAGTTCAAACTTTGTGCAAATTGATGTTATAAGTACAGTTACATAGTAAACTAATAAGTTTTAAGTAAACTACTATTTTTTTCAGTGGATGGATGTTCATTTAAAGAAAATACTCAATCTCTTTATCCTTAAATCTGAGGATCGTAGCTAGAACAATTATTTTTTGTACTGACAACTTTAGGCTATTAATTAAATTCGTTTGATTTCCCTTGCGTTTTATTTTTTACTTAAGATATAAAGTATTTTCATTAAAATCTCACATTGGTTTTTCAAATGTATACAGATTTAGAATTCAATGAAACACCCTTGAAACAAAATAGCTAAAAACAAACGTTACTGTTGGTACGTATAAATATAAAGTTAATATAGAAAGAAATCGTTATATAACAATAAGATAGGCAATGTATTTACAATATCTACATTGCAAACGGGACACGAAATATAATAAAATTATATTACCCGTCATCTGTTACATACCATCTTGGAAATATCTCCTTTCGTTTTTCATTTTACTTCATACCGTATCCGCATATGAAATAAACGAATCACGTCTTATTCCTAACTGACTTACATATCGCGAGGCGAATAATCTTATAAAGGTGTGATCTTATATTTGTGAGATTGCACCGATGGGAATAAAAGAGTTCGGTATCAAACAGGTAATAAAGTCGCCATAAAAGAAAATATTTCTTTTAACAACTAGACGACATAAAAGTGAGGATGGAAAAATGCTCTGTTCTGTATTTCTTTAGGTAAACTGGTCATCAATTACATCTCTTCGAAAGGATTTCTGTAACAATATGTTACTAACAAATATGTTTGAATGTTAACACACAATAAAATGTTCCTAATTTTAGAAAAGCATGAAAACTAAATTTATGTTTCATGCGTTATCTTTGAATGTTTTCAAGCCATTTTTTCCCCTCTTCAGCTCTGATGTTAGAAGCGCAATAGGTACACGAAATGTATATCTGCAATTGATTCCTAACTACCATTCGAAACTTAAAGATGAAGTCAGATATTGGTGAAATAAACTCATACTCGCTTTATTAATTTATTCAAAGCAAACCTAACATAAATATTTGAGTTATAAGCTGTAACGAGAATGGTGAAAATATTCTACAATGTCGTATTCTGTAGCTCAAAATGACCGACATTTCCACTTCTACCTCCTGTGCCATTAATTAAGTTGTTAATAGTTTTGCTTATCTATTCCATTAAGTTTTTCGCAACAAATATTCTCTGGGGAAAACTAAATTGAGCTTCCGTACCAACATAGACAATTATCTTTAATGAAAAACTCAGGAGAAATAATTGGGTTGGAATGAAAAAAATGGTCCTATTTTATCTTTTGCGATAGACCGAAGTTTCGTTTTATCAAGTTCCTTTTATACTGGAACAGGAAAAGTATGCTGCTTAAGTATTACAAGTAATAATAAGCGAGCTTAATTTATCTGTCCTTAATCTAGATGAGACACTTATTTGTAAGTAGTAAAGTTAAGTCTCTCTCTCATAATAATATTTTTACAATTTGGTCACACTGTAAAGATAATTTAAGTAACGTGGTCTATTTTTTTGAGTATATTGAGGAATAATATTCTGGTATGACGATATTTACAGCTATTTTTATATTAAGTGTCATGTTAATTCATATTAAGTGTCTTGCTGATTTCACTTGAACTTAAAAATAATAATTTAAGGGTTTGTAGTCAATGTTACGTTATTGAGTTATTTTCGTGATTTATACTTATTAAATCTCAATTAACATGGATCTGACGCCCTATGTGAATAGTTATTTGTCCTATCGCTAACTTTCGCCTGCGACTCCGCCTGCGTTCATGTCAATTATCGTGGTAAAAAGTAGCCTGTGTCCTTCCTCAAGAATTAAAGTATCTCGCTAGGTTGATTATAATCTAACGGTTTTTACAATCTTACGGTGACGTATATATATTGCTAAAAATAGCTTAAAATAAGTATATAGTGACAATTTCATACTCGTATACCTTTACTTTAAACATAATATGTACATTCTTCATGTATTCATTGCATCAAGTTTCTATAGTTTTGAGTTTGAAATAAACGCCACACATCAAAGTATGACAAATTGTACAACAAAACATATACAGAAATACATATCACATCACATCACATATATAAAGCTGAAGAGTTTGTTTGTTTGTTTGTTTGTTTGAACACGCTAATCTCAGGAACCGCTGGTCCGATTTGAAAAATTCTTTCGGTGTTGGATAGTCCATTTATCGATGAAGGCTATAGGGTATATATCATCACGCTACTACTAATAGGAGCGGAGCAACAATGAAGAATGTTTCAAAAATGGGGGAAATTTTCACGCTACGGGCAATATAAGGCGCAAACGACGTTGCGTGGGTCAGCTAGTCACATACATAATCACAACATTCTGTTGCACAACTTCCCAATAGGTACACGATAAAATAAATTTACTATAACAGCATTGGACAACGATTATTTGAATTCTTTTAACTAAGTTTTACGTTTCCACAGGCTTCAACCACCAATAGCCTCAACAGTCCGTGTGGTATCAGTAGGTGGTTCAACTCCTGGAGCTAGCGCAAGGCTACTCCAGCTCGCGCCATCTGGACAGCATCTGGTTCTAGCACCATCAGCCGGAGACCCTCAGCTGTGGCATGTCATGTCTAATTCGAGAGTGCATGTTTTCAAAGGTCAGTATTTCATACATTTTTAATGTAAACGTTTGAGGCATCTTATGTAAAACCAACCAACCAACCAACCAACCAACGTTTCTGTGGTGTGCCCACATTTCATTTTCCTCGTGGGCCGGTCCATATTGTGCTCTTAAGAGTCCATCGCTGCTCGCAAAGAAAAAGATAAAACTGAATGATGCGATCCACCAAACATTAAAACTAAAGTGGAGCTGGGCCGGCCATGTAGCGAGAAGTGATGAGCAGCAATGGACTCTTAACCTCTTACTACAGCCATAGATATTCATAAAAATACTCGTTATAGATAACTCACGTCTATTTCAAAACAAAAAATTAACTATTATAATAAATATACTTGTAGACAGCCTTCAAAACTTTAATAGATTTCATTTAAATCAATCGCTGCAGACTAAGTAAGAGACTGTTCATGCCAACAAATAATCTTGCACTTGACGCACGAAAATTACTAAATGTATACAAACTTGAATATTCTTTTTTGAAATGTCTAATTTATTTTATTGAATAAGCTGTCAACTATTGGTAATTGGTAATGGTACTGGGCTTCATATTGATTTTATTTCTTTATGGTATCATATAAATTAGCTCAAAAATACGTAGAAACCGACACCTCGCTGTGTTTCACCGAGTGAGTGAGGATACAGGGGGCCCATACCCCAACCCCTCCCCCCGTCCCCCAAAGGCTGGCAACGCACTTGTGACGCCTCTACCATCGGGCAATACGTCTGCTCGTTTGACCCCTATTCTATAAAAAAAATACGATATTAAATATACTATAAATAATTTTTGATGGATTTTGAAAGCTATAAAATAAAAGCTTTCCACCTGGTTTGAATTTACATCGCTGTTCGAAAAGAAATTAGAAAAAATAATTAAAAACTTTGGTTGTACTCAAAATTCGTCTCGTTCAAAAAAAAATATTTGGAACACAAAACTTTATGAATGATAAAAATTAAGGATAACGAATACAGCTTATTACAACCAAGCAGGATTAGGCACATTGAAGAGGAAAATATTAATATAATAAATTAATATAAAGTTTAAAGTATAAAATTGTAAGTAATTCAAAGGATTGGCAGTCCTGAAAAGTTTGTTTAGTAATTTATCAGATTAGACTCGGCTTCTTAAGAATCGTTGTTATCAAGTTACCTTGACCATTCATTCCCTCAAAAGTATGTTTTATCAATGTCGATTTAGAATTGAACCTTAGACAAAGAATACTTAATTTAAGCTAATTTGCAATCCATGTCTGTACATCTAAATGAAATAATATAAATAGAGTATAAATAGAGTACATTCCGATGCTTGTCATAGTACACACATACTATTACAAAATCTATATGGGGGACATTGTACTTGGAGATTGTTTTTTGTTTTTTCAGAAGACGATCCCCATTTCACGTCCCCCGGGTCACTGATAGATACATAGTAGTACACACTAGATAGCATAACGTATAGCTTAAGCAGCTTTTGTAAAGACCTAAAAAAAACATTCATAAATATTACTATAGCAACAATTTTACATTCCAAAAAAAAAAAATAGTAAACAAGTAAGTAAAAATGTTAATATTAACATTGAACTGGTTAAAAACAACAGTAACAACAGGGTCCCTATTGTTCTCTTGCTAACCAGTTGTCTTGTCTTACAAAGCGGAAACAAATTCCATGTATAGATATCTTAATATCCCATGTAGATAGGAAACTAGCCAATCGCCTCTCAACGCCGCAATGAATCTATTTTCTGCATCGATTTCTACGGTTGCTTCGGAAATTGTTGTCTGACACGAATGAAGAAAATTCTATTCCAGGAGGATTTTTTTCTTAAAGACTTTTCTATTATCTTTTTAACTAAAATTAATATAGCGTTTTGAATTGTTGTGAAAACAGACCTGTTGCTTTATCACGTTGAAACTAATCGCTTAATTACAAAGTTTCATTATCATATTTCAATATAGTTTGGTTCTACTATTGCGAAAAATGAAACAGTTTTCCGCAAGAGTGAATATTTCTAATAATTGACCGTATAACACATCACTTTACCACTAGCCCTGATGACGTGATAATTCATTTTGTCGAAAAGGTAAGATAAACTTTCTAAAGTAATCGAACACTTAAATGTATTTATTTCCCTAAAAGGTTATCATTCCACTTAGTAGAGCAGATACGTGTTTAACCAATACAATACCTCTCTCGGATCACTAACTGAATCAACATATCGGAACATTTGTAATTATATCGAGTATAAAGCTTCAGTAATGTTGTACCAAAACAAAACTCATTCGTTTTGAAACTTATCAACGATTTCCAATTCTATTTGTTTGCTTATTCCGGTTTTAATTAAATTTATAATCGAATTATATAAATAGAAAACTTCGACTCGTTGTTATTCCACAAAGCTTAATGTATACGAGTAATGCGGTATTTTCATTATAAGTAAAGTTTTCTTTTATACTGTTGAGAATGATTTAATTTTTTTAACGATTTATGTAAGCGATTCAGTTGTAAAGGAATTTAACTTAAAGCGGATCTTAGAAATGAGCAATTTTATTAAACAGCTGTAAAAGATATCACTGAGCCGGCCGTGAATAAATTTATTTGAAGGTAATCTTCGTAACTAATGGACTCCCAGAATAATTTGCACATTTATCCTGAAATTCAATTTGGTTTATGGACATTAATAAGTGAAATCTGTGAGACGATTCGGCAGTTTGTATTTTGAAAATATTCTACCTGTATGTGATCGTGATGTGAATGACTCAAGATGCATCTCTATTGATAGATGCTGTAGTGTAGTGGAATTGATTCCGACCACTAGTTTAAGACTTACTTAGACTTACGTTTTCGATTCAGTGTAATTTCTATGTAAATCTATATGATTAAAAAAATGTAATCTGGAAAAGTATATGGTCGATAAATTTGATATCACCTGCCCATATTTTTGGTGTTGATTAAAAAAACCACTATGACTTCAACTAGCCAAAGTTTACTGTATCTTTACATAGCATAAAATAAAATCGCTTCCATTGTCTGTTCGTTTGGATCTTTTAAACTATATTAGAATATATGTCACCGTAAGATTGTAAACAGCGTTAGATTGTAATCTACCTTGTGATATGACAAACAGTCGAAAGATTGTGAAATGGTATGCGCCGAATCGCAAGTCGCGCGCTGATTGGTTGAAAAATATATGTGCCCCGCCGCGCCGCCATATTAGTTTGTTAATTCGTTTGTTGTTGTTTGTTAAGTATTTTTGTGATTGTAAATTGACTTCATGTCAAAATTGTTGTTAGTAATACAAAATGTTTTTTTTTTTAATAACAGTTTTTTTTTAATAAAACGTATAAGTTTTACATATACATATTCGTAATCACTGTTAAGAAATCTTCATTTTGGTACCACACGATGTATTTGATGAATGAATTTTTTTTTGAGATTACTTTCGGCGCCAAAAAACCTTAATTTTGTTTTTCTTTAATTTTGATGTAACCAGTGTCACTCTCACGACTAAGACGAATCTATTGACAGCACTCACATAAAAATGGGACAAGCCGTTCAGACTCTAGGGCGTGCCAAACAAATAAACATACATACACTCGAAAAACATAACCCTCTTTCTTTCGCAGTTGGGTAAAAAGTAATGATACCTATATACAAAGGTACGACTAACAGGGTTAGGCATTTTAATATTCACCATCTTAGCTATGAAACATTGTATTAATTATTAAATAACTGAAGTAATAGAAATGAATGAACAGTTTAGCAGTGTTTTGTAAAAGAGCTTTGTATGCAAAAGTTATTCGGAAATTAATGGAAAATACCCTCTGTCGCGGTTTTAAACAAAAGACTTCATTTAAAATTTTCTGCTGGTGTTGTCTATTTGCAGTTATCTTGTAAATTGAAAAGTAATCTTTTAGCAGCGCCATCTTTTTTAGCTTTTCGATGCTTACACTTTACTTAGCTGTACACTTTTACTTAACTTAATAACGTTCTTCATTTCTAAAGGTCAACGTTTAAGGTAAGGTTCTTAAGGTTTTAAAGGTTACAATAGTGTGACAAAAACAAACATTTCTATACAAATAAATAAAATTGGATTGTCTGTTGGTAATATTAAAATAACCGCTTTTTACTCAATGCATATGTATGTATGTATACACGGTACATATACCAAAATATTTTTTTACAATGTTTGTCTATCTGTCTGTTTGTTAAGGCTAATCTTTGCAACGCCTGGACCGATTTTGACGGGACATTTACTGGCAGTTAGCTGATGTAATAAAAAGTAACTTATGTAATTTTTTTAGACTAGCTTTGTCCCGCCGTGTTTCCCGCGCTTGTAAAGGTAAAACAATAACTCCGGGTAACACCGCGGGAGTCAGCTAGTTATGAAATAAGCTTCATTGATCGAGGAAAATTAATATTATTATATTTAATTCTAATTCTAATAATACTCTCAATGGGGCATAAATCTGAAAAGGTAACTGCTCGAATCCAATTCGGAATAAGCAGGAAACTGCCACTCGAATCCCTAGGGTAGGTTTGTGATCATAATTTATCTTCGGGTTTGCTCCAAATACCCTTTCGGTAGTAGATGGAGAGAATACAGCGGACTCAATACAAATTCCTTATTTAAATGTCTCTTACAATACGAATTTTCTATCTCAGAATGTAGGTTTTTATTTTTGAAATCAATGGTATTTCAATTCAACTCAATTCAAATTATTTATTTCGGACTTATCAATATTGATACATCCATATTTTGTTAGTTACATTGAATGAGTTAACCTAGTGTTAGTTTTATAAAATATTATTTAGTGTGGATGTATAACCACCTGGACATTGATGGCCTTACAGTAAACTAAAGGCCTTTTATTCTAACTCAAGATATGGCAGCAACAGACTAAGCCTGTAACATTTTTACAAAGCCTCTAGAGAGAACATCAATATTTTTGTAATTATGTACTTGAGTCATTTATTGCAGTGTCTAGAAACTGATAGAACATTTTCTATTTTCTATTATTTAAGAATATATTTTGCTCTTCAGAATTACTCAAATAGGTTTCATAAGAAATTGTTTGCTTAATATGATTTTAGCCGACTTCTGTATTGTTGCATTCATCACACTATCACACTAATATATAAAGACGAAAGTTCGTGAGTGTATGTGTTTGTTACTTCTTCACGCGCAAACGTCTGTACCAATTTCGATAAAAACTGTACAGTAATATAGCTTATACATCAGAATAACATATAGGCTACTATTTGCCGCGATAACCGAGATACACGCGGGCGGAGCCGCGGGCAACAGCTTGTAATAAATAAAATAATTTTGTTTTAAAACGTTCTAAACAATGTTCTTTAACAAAAATACCGTCTCCATGTAATATTACATCAGTTCATACTGATTTATATTACGAGATGGGAGTTTAAAATAATCATTTTAATAAAATAAATCGTAATGTAATAATTGTTTAGTTTAAAGCTAACCAATAGTTTGCTGACATTTTTGTATATATTCTACCATATTTCACGCAATTAAATAACTAATCATATTTATAGAGACGACATAATACATGTACTTCAGAAGTCTAATTAAAACTATTTACTAGAATTGAATGACGGCAAAATGGCGGGACTACGTCACGGATCTTGAGTATATTGTGTTTATTATTATGAAGTGATTTTGTGCTATATAGTGACTTCATTTAAATTTTGGGATCGTGACGTATCCGGAAAAGCTCGAGGAAGTACGTGTTCCCGCAATCTTGACGCACTTATGACTGTCGTGCTATGAAATCTATGTACTTCAACTGTTTAATTAAGCTTTTGTGTTAATTATGCTCTGTAAATTATCTGATTCAATAAATTGATATTAACATTTTATTTTTTGTTTAGGTCACTCGGGAAGAATTCTGTGCATGTGTGTAACACGGGAATCGCAGTACCTTTTGACTGGCTCCGAGGACACGAGTGTCATCGTGTGGGACCTCCACACTTTAGCTGTCAAGACTAAGATCTTGTAAGTCTATATACCTATATCTTGTATGTAAATGACTGATTTTTTTTAGGTATGTATTTAGATATCTACCTGTTTATCATTATACGGGCACTTTAAATCTAATTACAGATCAAACAGCCGTGAGGTAGAGTTTTAGGTAGTATTTTTATTATACAGATGAATTGTATTTCAAAAGGAGTAGTGCTACTACTACACTAATAGTCTTAACAGCTTACACCCTATTCTACATCCCTGTCATCCTTAAGCAGTCAACTGTTGGACTGAACTGATTTCGAGGGGGAACTCATTCCAAAGTAGAAAGGACTGAGCAACAAAAGAAAATTTCTTAGGCGATGAAACTATGGAGATATGACACCATAGAACGATTAAGGGTGGTGACATTCTGCCAACACATAAATAAAATTAAAATATATAAATATTAATCATGTTAAGGTTCATGAGGCGTTCATAGCCCAGTTGCACTCGGTGATTAGAAACAATCGCCAAGGGTAAACAACGACGACGCGGTCAGTACCTAGATGGGCGATCGCTGGTGGCACAATAAAATGAGCGTCTCCGTGATTTGGGGTCCACGTTAAGCAGTCGGTCTCGGTTATTATCATAGGATAACAGTCGTTAGTTGGAGGCCTTTGGGCGGCTTAAAAACATCGTTGTCTTGCCAGTTCCCAACCTGCACTTTGCCAGCGTGTAGACGTTATGGCCTTAACCATCTCCTAAGAGGAGACCCGAGCCCAGCAGTGGGATCTTATTGGTTGTTGATATAATAATGTTAACGTAATTGATAAATAAACACTAACTAGAACATGTATTATATTAATATAATATAAAAATAATAATATATGAACTGGACTATAGGTCTGAAATAAATTAATATAGTTTTTATTGGTTAAACAGCAATTATTGTTCAAATAAGGTTAGGTATCTACTTCAATAAAGACTAAGGGTAATTAAGATGAATCTCTCTCAACTTTCTTTTATTTAAATCTCTAAAGTATCACGATAGTTGAAAAGTTAGTAAAGCTAAGTAAATATAATGAAGAGTGATAGATGTCTCTTTAATAAATTAGAAGTAATTTATTAGTTTGACTTTGTCTCGTACCTGCGGGACCAAAGACATTTAGTTCATTACACACGGACCATTACTCCGTTGAAATAGCAATTAATATAAAATGGGCCATTATCTCTAAGCCACAATAAGATAAGAAAAGTATAAATATATGTAATGTAACTGAATATCGCTTTTCTGCTTTAAACGCTCAAGAAGCGTCATATTTGTAATAGATATTATCTCTAAAATAGATTACTAGGTTAATTGGGATACAATTATTTATTTATACAATTTCATTGCACACCACTACAGTATAAGTTTTTTCAGACATACATACGGAGATCAACATTATGTATTAATAAGTGCAAACTATCGAAGATCAGAATCAAAGTTAAGCATAACACTCGGAGTCGATTTCAAGCTAGTCAGAACCTGTACGATGAAAACCGATCTACAGTCTATTGATAAACAAACCTATCTACATGTATCTTAAATACATATATGTTATAGATAAATTGCACCCAGTCAGAGGACCAGTCATTGTGTTTATCACACAGTCGTTTGTTCTGGTTGGTAATCGAATCGACGACCTTTGACTAAGTAGTCAGGGTCACTAATCACTGGACCAGTCTCAGGTCATAAAAAAATGTGTGTGTCTCAGAACGACCGACAGAAGTGATAACTTAAACTAATCTAAGTTGAACTATTATAATATATTATAATTATAAATACGAGAGTTCGAGTGAGAGAGGAGGAGCCTGTCTACCGCTGTCTTATGCGTGAAATAAAGGGAAGCCAGACAGACTAGCGCCGTACGTATAGAAGCGGTTTACCCTCCCATAAGAAATTATCACTTCTATATAAACTGTTATGTATATTTTTGTTGACGGTTGTTTTAAATAAATTCGTTTGTAATTACTTCATAGAGAGCACATAGCGCCAGTACTGTGTGTGGCTGCGATCGTGAACAGGTCATTAGTGATCAGCGGGGGAGAGGATTCCGCTGTTATTGTGACGTCACTCGTGGATGGTGCTCTCGTAAGTACCTAAGTGTTATCCAATTTGTACTAATAGATTATTATATCACTTTAATTAAAAATATAACTCGTCTTAGATCGCTAAATATAGCAGATGAATGTTTCGTAACATCGTTATGCCGAAATCAGGAACGTTAATTGTATTGTAGGTAATTAATGTACATGAAATAGTGTCATTGACATTGTATGTTTGTACATAATTTCTCTATCATGCGTTTCAAGAACAGTTCCTACAAACTGGTACGAATTATTTTTACAACAAGTAAAACTTAAAACTATAACCCGACTACGTAAAACTTTTGATATATGTAGACTGTGTCACCCGGATCATTATAACTAGTCTATTGACACCTCATTCATTAAAATTGGTTCTGTAGTTTAGGCGCTAGAACGGTGGTTACGGTGTAACATACAAACATACAGAGATGGCCAAAACTATTACCCTTCCTTGCTTGCTTGCTGCGCCTTAGTCAGGTAAAAACAGTTTCTACAAACTAGTAGGACTATTACCCTTCCTTTTGGTTGTGCCTTAATCAGGTAAATACAGTTTCTACAAACTAGTAGAACTATTACCCTTCCTTTTAACTGCGCCTTAGGTAAAAACAGTTTCTACAAACTAGTAGGACTATTACCCTTCCTTTTGACTGCGTCTTAGTCAGGTAAAAACAGTTGCTACAAGCTAGTAGGACTGTTACCCTTCCTTTTGGCTGCGCCTTAGTCAAGTAAAAACAGTTTCTATAAACTAGTAGAATTATTACCCTTCCTTTTGGCTGCGCCTTAGTCAGGTGAAAACAGTTGCTACAAACTAGTAGGACTGTTACCCTTCCTTTTGGCTGCGCCTTAGACAGGTAAAAACAGTTTCTACAAACTAGTAGAACTATTACCCTTCCTTTTGGCCGCGCCTTAGTCAGGTAAAAACAGTTTCTACAAACTAGTAGGACTGTTACCCTTCCTTTTGGCTGCGCCTTAGTCAAGTAAAAACAGTTTCTATAAACTAGTAGAATTATTACCCTTCCTTTTGGCTGCGCCTTAGTCAGGTGAAAACAGTTTCTACAAACTAGTAGAACTGTTACCCTTCCTTTTGGCTGCGCCTTAGTCAGGTAAAAACAGTTTCTACAAACTAGTAGGACTGTTACCCTTCCTTTTGGCTGCGCCTTAGTCAAGTAAAAACAGTTGCTACAAACTAGTAGAACTATTACCCTTCCTTTTGGCTGCGCCTTAGTCAGGTAAAAACAGTTGCTACAAACTAGTAGAACTGTTACCCTTCCTTTTGGCTGCGCCTTAGTCAGGTAAAAACAGTTGCTACAAACTAGTAGAACTGTTACCCTTCCTTTTGGCTGCGCCTTAGTCAGGTAAAAACAGTTGCTACAAACTAGTAGAACTATTACCCTTCCTTTTGGCTGCGCCTTAGACAGGTAAAAACAGTTTCTACAAACTAGTAGAACTATTACCCTTCCTTTTGGCCGCGCCTTAGTCAGGTAAAAACAGTTTCTACAAACTAGTAGGACTGTTACCCTTCCTTTTGACTGCGCCTTAGTCAAGTAAAAACAGTTTCTATAAACTAGTAGAATTATTACCCTTCCTTTTGGCTGCGCCTTAGTCAGGTGAAAACAGTTTCTACAAACTAGTAGAACTGTTACCCTTCCTTTTGGCTGCGCCTTAGTCAGGTAAAAACAGTTGCTACAAACTAGTAGAACTGTTACCCTTCCTTTTGGCTGCGCCTTAGTCAGGTAAAAACAGTTGCTACAAACTAGTAGAACTGTTACCCTTCCTTTTGGCTGCGCCTTAGTCAGGTAAAAACAGTTGCTACAAACTAGTAGGACTGTTACCCTTCCTTTTGGCTGCGCCTTAGACAGGTAAAAACAGTTTTTACAACATTCTATTTTACTAAATATAAGCATTAACCTAAAATAATTTAATAAAAGGTTCCATGCATATTTATTTACATATCGACCTTTACTGATGTGTTTATAGAAACAAACGATCAATAAGAACAGATACTGTGCAAATGAATATCAATTTATTAAATATCACAATTGAATTAAAACCTTAGTGATTTTTACTCACGTTAAAAGCTCAAACGACTGTAATAATTTAAATGGATATTAATAAAATCTTGCATGAAATTAATCGAAATATTTTATAAGCACTTTAAATTTTAACATCGAAAGTCTTGATGTTTTGAAAATATAATTTTGGTACAGAGCTATAGTCTTTGAAAAAGAGCATAACTTTGATTGTTAACACTAAAACTAGAAAAAAATATAATAAAGTTATAATGTCTACTAAATCTGACATCCCACAATCGAAGAACGAGAAAAAGCCTAAACCGAAATAAAACTATAATCCAAAAATACTTTTTATAAAATTTATATCTATGTTACTACCAAAACTAGTATTTAATGTGCGTACTCTTTTCAACAATATCAAATGTATAAATTAATTAGTCCTATTCATAGCAACAAACTAATTGAAAAAAAAAATAACAGGATACTATAACTATAAACAAAATAAACCTACTATAACGTACGTAACTAGTTGTTATAATTCACAGGTAACAAAACTAGATCATCACCGAGGATCCGTGACAGGAATTAAAGTAATTCAGGATGGAGAAATTCTAGTCACATGCTCCCAAGACGGCACAATCTGTACTTGGAATGTTGATAACTTCACACTGCTCAGCACTGTGTCAGCTGGTGTGCCAATACAGGCCATGGAAATAACAGACGACAATGTGTTCCTGATAACACTACAAGGGGAAAATGAGTTGCATATCAGAACTTTTATAACTGGAACGCATCTGCATATTTTGAAGAGGCATAAGAACAGGGTATGTATGAACAAGGCATTATTTTTAAAGTTGGTGTTAAAAAAGAATACTCTTATTTGACGAGGATTTTTTTTAATATTACTCTTTTAGAAAACTAATATAGAAATAGTATTTGATAATAATATTGATTTTGGAATTGTTTCTTTTTTTAGTAAGTAGTAAAACATAGAAACTATACCCAAAATCAAGTTAGTGATGAACCTAGTAGAAAAGTACTAGGTTCGTACTGGTTTAAGGAGTGACAATATTAAGGTGTTGAATTAAAATTAAATATTGTAGAAATAAAAAACGCCAAAGAAAATAAAAGAAGGTAATTTAAAGTATATTTGAGTAAAATCAATGAAGTAGGTAATTCATTGTAAATGATTCAATAATCCGATTCAAATAAAACCCTTATGGAAATGTAAGAGCTATAAAATATTTAATTTATTCTTCAAAACTCACCACGTGTCGTATATAATTGAATCGAAATTTATTTTTACACTAGTGCTTAAAATGAAGTGAAAAGCCTTCTGAAAACCAATAATGTATCCCTTTTATAGTTTTCTTTTGAACAATTTGCGTTTCTCTGCAGACACAGGAAAATATACACTATTCATTTACATTACTTTAAATCAAATCAAAGAAAGTTTTGATGTGAAACATCTACAGGCGAAGGGTAAGCCTGATTTTTGGCGTGGCGAGAATTGCGGTGGCGACGCTTTGCCACTATACTGTTGTGTATTGTAACTTTTGATGTGAAACATCGATAGGCGCGGGTAAACCTAATTTTTGGCGTGGCGAGAATTGCCGTGGCGAGGAAAAAAAATATATATTTGATAAAAATAAATAATAATGTCATAAACAGTCATTTTATTTTATACAAAACAATTTCGATGTTTCACATCTGCCAGGCGTCCCGTGACGGCTCACGTTTTTTTTGTTTAAAAAGTAAATAAATGTCACGGACTAATTAACTTTGCAAACAAACAGCAGTCCCATTGTTACTTAAAGTAGAAAAGCTTTTGTTTGAAAGCCCACCAACTGAACACACACAATAGAAAACTCCTTTTGAACTAACAACCGTTTATACAGTTTCATAATCGAATAATGCGAAGACAAAGACGCATAAAGATGAATTAATTTATTTATCCTATCAACTTTTAAGCTCAATACTAAACAGAGACAATATAAACGAACTCAGGCTATATCTTCCATCTTTCCAATAATAGTTATTTGTTATACAAGATTGCAAAGTTGCTTTTTAACCACATGCTCAATTTTGATGACCGAACAAACGAAGGATTCTAAAATTAGAATCCTGAGCGTTAGCGAGGGAATCAAAAGAGTACGATGTGAAGAATCTATGCACTCGAGTGCAACACGTCACTGTTCATCCCACCTCAGCGAGAAAATGACTAAACGCAAAAAAATTAAAATTAAAAAAAAGAACACCAAGAAGGTTCCGAGTCTGAGTTTATAACAAATTAAAAAATGTTGTATGATAAATTCGGCACCATGGAGGTAGAAGTAAATAGGTTTAATGATGTTTTGAATTCACAAACTTAGTGCACACAATGTTCTAAATTCAATTTGCTTTATCCCCTAGCGTATAAAAACGGCTTTTGCAGTCAGATATCGATGGGCAAAAATACTCTTTCCGAGATGGGGGGATGAAAAGAATATTACTTTCTTGCCATTCTTAATGTAAAACGGAGCAAAAAAGAAAAAGTTTTCACAAAGGAGACCCCTGTTGCGCCCCGCAATAACTTTATCTTTAGAACTTTGTTCAGCAATATGTCCCCATTATCTCGAACGACGTTAATCTCTCTACGAGATACGAGAATTTATTTTAATTAGATTGAAACTTACAAAAGATAAACTTCGAAGCGTAGTTATCGAACTTCTCGCCCAACTTTCTTCTGCGATAGACACGGGAGTGCATAAACTATTCAAACTCATATACCACTTTATTAACCTATGTAAAAGGTGCAAAATATGTACATCGAGTAACAAATTTATACTTTAATTATATTTATTGCTAAAACATTTATATTTAAGCATTTACTAACTTGGTATGCAAGAACATTTAGAAAGACGATAAAGTTAGTGACAGCAAATGAGTTATATTTAAACCTACTTTCTTCCATGTATCAAGAAGATCCTTGACTTTCTCCCTAACATTCGACCGCCTTAATTGAGGTTCACTAAATTGGTTAAGCTTTTACTTCATTCGTTAAAGAAAATAGATTACCAACGATTTCTATTAAGTGCTCTTAGACCCCGTTTTCTTATAACATTGGGTGGAAACGTGCCGCTAACAGTCGTTTAAACGTTACATTGATATTGAACTATAGATACTTTGATCTTTTATAGATTTTTATTGGTTGAAAATAGAAGTATCCAAATAGGTATGTACCTTTATTTTTAAACCGATGAAAAGGAGGTTCCAGGTTTGGAATTGATTCGGGTTTTTTATCTAGTGGGATATCCTTCCCGTTTTATCCCATTTGTGTAGGTAAAAAATGAATATTACAATTATCATTCATAATATTATAAATTATAAAAATATTATAATTAAACATAACGTAGAAACATTTAAGTTGTCGATTCGCTTTTTAATTATATTCAAATTCAAAATCATTTATTTAATTAAGACACCAAGTGACATTTATGAACGTAAATTGTAGCTACAATTAAAAATCGTAGATCGACATAACCAGTCGCCACATCATGTGGATTTTCAAGGTAAATTAGGTGAAAACTCCAAAATCTACTACCTGCCTGTGTAGAGCAATAACTTCCAGTTTCTAAAATGCGTAGAGCCTTATGAGAAAAATACTGGCAAAGAAACTCATGCCCGCTCTTTTTAAAAGTCAGATCTTGATGTACACAAGCTGTGTATTCAAGATGTTGCCACCTGAATTTCATTTTATTGAAATAATCCAAAAGCTAACGTACCAACAAAAAAACGCTCAGTGATACCATTGAAAGTTATTACCTATTAAATATAGAAATCATTCATTCGTTCATTATATAATAGGCCTCTCCTCTTTAGGTTTTGCTTCTATTTTACAGTACTCTTGTACTATTGCGTGTTTAGTCCTATTGTGTCCTATTATTATTATATTTTTATTGATTTAAGTGATTAGAATCGTTAACTCAGTAGTTAGATTCATTTTCTATAAAATGTCGTCGCAAAAATATAACTACTACTACTACGGGTAAAAACAGTTTTATATTGCGTTTTAGTAAAATTTACTCAATGGCTGATGGGAAAACCACAAAGCCCTTTGATCCTGCTTTTCACAAGCACGTTCATTAAATTATCCGTTTCAAGAGTCTCTTGAAGTCTACTAATAACGAACTCTCAATGTAAAGAGGATCTATCGATGTTTTCTACTTCTGAGGAGTAATTGATACTTGTTTTTCGTAGTAAATACAACAGATTTGAAGTCGGTTTTTCAACACGCTTAATTGTTAAGATATATAATTTATTTCGTCTTATTTCTGTTAGCTTAAACAATTGTAATCCTAAGTAAAAGGTGTCTATGGAATAACATTAGTAACGCGGTATACGTATTGTAAGTTCATTATACCGCGTTGCTTATATCGCCCAAACAGATTGGCTAAATAATTTTTTACCTTAGTAGTAGTTAGTATATTACTACAGATCTTAATTAGGTAACTTAAGATTTATCTGCTACAACGTGTACATTTCAAATATTCTTTCTAATAATAAGAAAGTAATTAAATAAATGTAAGACTTTACATTTGTTAAATTACTTTCTTATTATGTAGTTGGGATAACAATACTGTTGGAAGCAAATCTGCTGACGATTTCATATTCCTTGAGTTTTATATAGGTTTATATGATCAATTTGGCGTGCCCAACAGATTACGTTTCTGTTAATTTTACCAAGCACTCCTAAAATTATGACTGTTAAAACTTTACTTACCGTTCCCTGCATTCTAATAAAGTTATTGGTATATCTTAGGTAAAATGTTTCTCCGTGGCACATGATTCTTCACGCGCTGCAGTGGCTTGCTCCGATCAGCGTATATACTTGTACAGTTTGCATAGTGCCCAACTACTTCGTACTTTGTCGGTGGCTCATGACTTGGCAGCGTTGGCGATCGCTGATAAGGATCACTTCCTGTTAGCTGCAGGTGAGAAAAAGACGAATACAAGTATAATCTTTTATTGTGTTAAAGTAATGACAACCTAAATTTTAAAAATAGTTTTTGGTAAGGTTTTAAAATTAAAATAGAAAATGGTCAAGATGATAAAAAAATATCTATGTAGTCTATCATATTTTACTTTTCACTAGGTATGTTTTCGCCAATATTTTTATTATCCCTAACGCAAAAGCGTACTGTGACATTTTTGCTGACTGTCTACTCATTTCAGGCGGCAACAGAGTAACGATATATTCTTTTCATACGGAGGACAACCTGACGAATTTCCGACCTACTAAACAGACTAAAAGACGCCAAACAAAATCTACAACAAACGTTTCAATGCTTCAGGTAAAAAACATTTGGTAAACACACACATATTTTGATTCTAAATTCTTCCAGCCTAAAGTTTTCATGTTCTCATTTTATGAACGTATTTTTGAAAACATGTTTAACTATTACTATCCATCATACTTACTTTATTCAAGTTTCTAAGTGGAATGATTTCCTGTTCCCACCAGGCAGAACAAAGTGAACTAATACCGATCAGCTGTCTCGAAGTGTCTCGAGATGGTCAGCTAGCAGCCAGTGGTTGCGCTCGTGGCCTTGTTAGGGTCTGGCAGCTGTCGACCCATCGTCTGCAGACTACCCTAAACGGGCACATAGGACATGTGACCTGTGTTACATTTTCGCCAAATAATTTACTGGTTTTGAGCGGGTCTGAGGACAGAACTGTCGTGGTTTGGCAGTTAGCGGATAACTCACCATCATTGACTTATAAGGTGAGTAAAGATCTATACTAGTAAAATAAATGTGAAAGTTTGCATAGAGAAAAGGATTAACGTTTGTTACTCAATCACGCTACAATAGCTAGTTCCAAGCACACAAACAACCAGGAAAACAATATTGTCAAATTTGACGCCAGCGCGCGCTAAGTCAGAAGTATTACCCCATATGTTTTAGAATAAGTTAAAACGTACACAAATATACTGTACTCGGCTATAGTAAGCTCGCGAACCTTTAATCCTTTAATGAATGGTGTGCGACCAAGTCACGGACAATATCCATATTAGAGTTAAATGCATTAATTGTAAACGGAGTTCAATGATTACAAAATATTCCCTTCCCCAAAGAACAAAAATCTGACTCAAGGAAAAGTGTAATTATTTTTTTTTTCCTGAATTCTTGGTCTATAGTGTCTGTAGTTATCTAAACTCAGTTTATACATAGATTCATCGTATATGCAGGGTCACTCTGCAGCCTTGCAAACACTACTGATGATGTCAGATGGTCGGCGGGCAATGTCAGGTGACCGTTCCCGAAATGTCCACGTATGGCTCGTCGACTCCGGGATTGTGCTCCACTCTACCGCCGCACCCACTGCCAGTCTCGACGTCACGCTCAATATGAAGTTTGCCGTAAGTTATATTTCATTCAACCCATCTTTATGCCGTCCCCTGCTTGATGAAAGCCTCCTTCTAGGAGTAGCAACTATCCCAGTTTTTGTCTGTTCGCTCTAAGTGATAGACAACTTGGAAACTTTGTAATATAATTATGAAGTTTTACCTTAAAATTCACCACATCCAGTCGTCTAATTACAACGTGGTCGTACTTAAACTCCAAATAAGTAATAGTCTTATTAGAGTATTACGTTCCATTATTTTAAAGTTTGTAGAAACATAGTTACGTATAATTTATTTTACACATGAAGCAACTAGTATAAATTATTCGAAATATATATTATTTAGGTAGATTCTATTATTTAGGTAGCTACCTTAAGAGAGCCACGCTTCGGGTTGAATGGGCTGGCTCGACCTCAGTAATACCACGGCTTCACAGAAAACCGGTGTGAAATAGTGCTTGCGCTGTGTTTCACCGAGTGAATGAGTATTCATTCCTCTAACCCCTCCCCTCTCCTTCCTCATCCCCAAAGGTCGGTAACGGACTTGTTGCAGGTGTCCATGGGCGGCGGGAATCACTTACCATCAAGTGATATGACTGCTCGTTTGCCCGTACATGTGTGTCAAAAATAAAATCTGGGGCACGCATGATTCTTTAAACATGTTCTTGAACATTTAAAATTTAGATTTAAACGCCTTTAGTAATTTAACCATCTTCCTTTTATTTTGGTCTCATCAATAGGTATTATCAGATGGTGACAATTCAGTTCGTATCTGGACATTAGCCGGCGGAGACAGTGGCGAAGAGAAGAGATCCGTATCTCACGCGGAAAGAATAACATGTTTTGCTTTAACTGCTGACTCGCAACATGTTGTAACTGGTTCAATGGACATGTCTTTGAAAGTTTGGAAGTTAGATGGAGGCAAGTTGTCGCAGGTTAGTATTTTTTTCATACTAACATTGAATACGATTACTTAAGACAAATAATTATTATTCAGCTAACTATTCGCATACGTATATTTATATCATATGTATTTTTATACCATAAAGTTAATTTAAAAAACATTTGTTAGAAAATTATTTTAAGACAGATTCCGTAAAATTCAAACATGATTTTGAAGTTTTTATTCTCAGTTCAATGGAGTTAAATTTAAAAATTGTTATACAAATCTGTAGGCATAAAACAAGATTAAAATTAAACTACCATTTTCCTTAAACAGGTGTTGGTCGGTCACTCAGACATAGTCACTTGCGTAGCCGTGTCTATCACTAATAAGACGCAAGTGGTATCAGGATCTTGGGACTGTAACCTTATTGTATGGGACATAAACACAGGATCAGACTTGCATCTGTTGTCCGGACATCTTGGCAAAGTGTCATGCGTCAAAGTCACTGGAGATGGATCTATAGCTGTGTCTAGTAAGTTAATTGATTTAATGTCGGCAAAATAAAGCCTAAAGCTTGTTTCTTATGTACACTCAAGTGTGCAGCCGACTCTAAATCGGTTAATCGATATACGTTTATTGTATTTCAAAGTAAACGTGTCATTTAATTAGAAAGTTTTTTTTTATTATTACAAACTTACTTATTTTCATAATCACTAGGAAAATTCGAAAGCTTCTAAGAAACAAGTGAAATTTTCAATTATAAGCCGTTTTTATTCTTAAATTGAATATCAGTTCTACTCTTAACTATTATGGAACATTTTCAAGTCAACGTATTTTGCCTTTACCACAAGTGACTACTTACTTCTAGTGCTTTCTTTATCTTTAAAACTTTTGATATTTACTAGGTGCTGAAGATAAGACCCTTATTATCTGGGAAACAAAAAGAGGTCTAGCGTTGACATCCTTGTCGTTGCATGTGCCACTACTCGGCTTTCAGATCACAAGCGATTGTGCAAGGATCGTCGTACATCTTTTGGATAGGGGTAAGTTCATGAATAAACAGATTCTTGCATTATTAGGAAACTACAGACTTTAATTCTAAAACTTTATTACAGTATGAAATCTTTCTTTACGTTAATACTTTACGAGTTTGTATGTACTCTACTCGTGTATAAAAGGTTAAGTACCACTGCAACCATTTAAAAAAAAATGTGTCAGGGTGCCAGTGTAAATAAATACACGTTGTTAAAGTAGTGAGACTGACGGCTGACAATCGAACTGAGTGACTGCGCCCATTAGGATGAGACGGGTCAACCATCTATCGGGAATTGCGGACAAATGGACAAATTCAATTTTATTTGCCTACTTTTCTGATCATAGCCAAGCACCGTAACCCCTTTGTGGGTTTTAGTGGGCAAGACATCGAAAGACCCATTCGTCCCCTCAAAGCTTAGAAATATCCAAGTACATCTTTCACCCGTCTTTCAATAGAAAAAACCCGCTAGTGCAAAAATATTTTGACAAGTAACAAAACAGTAGTTTTCCATATTTATTGAACAGGCCACATTAAAGTATATTAGAGAAAGACCCAACGTTTAATGGGGAGGGGCTATTATGTACTTTTGGATTCAAGAAAATTTTAAATTTAGACTGGTCTAGACTCAGTTTCTACATCAACTTTTTATGATGAATAAGTAATCAATCAATCTCACAAAGAATGAATGTTAAATCATGAATGAATATTTCTTAGGTTGCCTTCCAATGATCTGTTTGCACAATACTCCTGCTACGTATGTCAAGATTCCAACTTATGCGGCACCTACCAAAGATGTGGATGGTGAGTCTGTTGTTTATATTACTATTTCTTAAATTCATTATAATTATAAATGCACTGGATTGAAGGTAACCATGTAAAGTTATATAGGTATTTCAGGCATTTCAAAGGTAAACAATACGTATATTTTACTACTCGACGAAGGTAAATACTTAGTTCTTATATTAAGCGCGTTTATTGATCCACGAACGACGAGCCTGAGCTTGGGCTTCTCTTTAAAAAGGAGGTTTAAGGCTACTGTACCATGCTGGTTCACGTTTTATTAAGGAATAGGTACTTACTATAGTTTAAAAGAGTTTAGAGGCGCTCATTGCCCAGTTGCACTCGGTGATTAGAAACAATCACCGAGGGTAAACAACGATGGCGCGGTCAGGACCTGGATGGGTAACTGCTAGTGGTAATATACCATGAGCGTCTCCGTGGTTCGGAGGTCACGTTAAGCAGTCGGTCCCGGTTGTTATCCCAGGATTACAGTCGTGAAGCTTACTTGGAAACCTTTGGGTGGCTGAAAAAATCCAAAGGCAAGATTACGTAGCCACAACGTTGTCTTGCCAGTCCCCAATCCGCTCTTGGCCAACGTGGAAACGTTATGGCCTTAACCCTCTCCTAAGAGGAGACCCGAGCCCAGCAGTGGGACATTATGGGTTGTTGATGATGAAAAGTTTAAAAGATAATATGGAAGATCTGTTACGTGGTCACGTTAATTCCTATATATGTATATAGTTTAAAACATTACTTAAAATAAATTTAATATGGTCATAACAATTGTAATTCTATCAAAAATATATTTAAAGCAGTTATCACTATTTCACAATAGATATAATTTTCTGCAAGAGGTATTTTATAGTTAAATTTGCATGATATAATACCTGAACTGAATACTTAACAGTAATAAGGTTACTGACAAGAATAAATCGTTTGCTGTTTAGAACTTCGTCCGTTGGCACCAAAGCGACCGATGAGAAGATTATTAAAGAAGGAAGTATCTTTAGACACGTACACTTGGCAGAAGAAATATGGACATCTCACTTCTGCAGCTATGATGGCTCAAGTGGATGAACGATTAAAGAGAAGGTATGCGTAGGAAACATGAATAATTTATCTTGTTTATTAGCGAGTATTGGCGTAAGAAGATAAGTGCGTGTGCTTATCAGTAATAAACGTATTTTTATTTTGGAAAATTGTTGTTGCAAATCTAAATCATTATACTCACTCTGACACAAGTTAGAATATCACAAAGACACATAAATATAAAAAGAAAAAAAAATGAGTACTAATAGTATTACAAATATTTGTATTCAATCATGAAATTTAATTTGGTTATAATTTTCTTTCACGTCAATTATTGAATCGATTTTATTTGCTCAGATTTCGTAATTTCGGTACAAATAGTTTAGTAAAAAATATATTTTCAGTTACACTAGTACGACATTCAATTAATACGACGTATAATGCTTTCAAGGTTCTCGGTATCAGCTTCAATGGAGGAAATCTCGAAAATACAGGAGGCAAAGAACAAAGATTTGGGTTCCCAGGTAATATTTTAGTAAAATATTAACGTAAAGCTAAAGATGTATGTTATATTAACACTAATATTAAATCGCCTACAATTATCCTAATCCCAACTTGTTAGCCACGTTTTGGCATGAATGGGTCGGCTTGACCGGAGTGATACAACGGCCCTACAGAAAACCAAGAACTACCTCCTTAGCCAAGATGCAAGTGTTTCGAGTCGATTCTCTTTCTTCACTCGTTAACGGTTTGGCCACGTGGCTTAGCGTTGGGATGACGTCATTCTCATGGTTTTTACTTTCTAATAACACTAATGTTTCTGAAATGCCAACTTGAGTAGGATAGCTTGGCTTAGGTGCTCTTTGGAGGATACAGTTCCCTAACAATAACGTGAATAAAAAACTTTCACTTGGCCCTTTTTAACCGACTTCAAAAAAGGAGGAGGTTTCTCAATTCGACCGTATATTTTTTTTATTTTATTTTTATGTGTGTTCGGGCATAACTTCGTCGTTTATGAACTAATTTTGATGATTCTTTTTTTAATGGAAAGGAGATGTTCCAACGGTGGTACCATGATAAGGACATTAATATCTGATGATGGCGTCCAAGAGAAATCGAGTCGAACCTTGAAGTCGGTTTCACTTTTGTTAAAATTGTACTTGTAGATTAATGGCTTTGGATTTTGATATGTATTTCTTACATTTATATGTTTTGCCTAAATTCTTATAGTTTAAATATATCCTATTCGAAATTTATCCCTACAAAATATTTTTTCGTAATGTGACAGGTAAGCTTAGGACCAGAAGAGGCGGCTATAGCGCAATCACAACACTTCGATCAGCTCGAAGCTTTGTGGAACAAGATATCTCCGCCTCGACGACGATCTAACAAGGTGAGAATTTTTATATTACGTCATATCCTTTGAAATTGTGCTGCCTTTTTTTATAGGTATTAAAGTTCGCCTGGACTCTTTTGATTATTATTAATTTGATTGGTATTTGATTATTATCATTAACATTATTGACCAATATGCAGTTATTTTTCATTGTACAGATTTTTGTACCATGGCAAATCGACATATATAAAAAATACTGGATCCATACAGTGCCATGTAACCGTTTTTACATAAATTCTACACATTCACACATTCACATTTTACATTTTTAATTAGCAAACACAATAACAAACACATTTGTGTCCAACTGCCAGCCAATCTTCGTGGTTTCGGTGCCCACCGAGGGCAAACAATTGCTAGATGAGCATGTTTAGTTTCCTCCTGGCTTTAATTTTTTTGTCAAGAAACATTTTTATTAGCAGTCTGGTTAGTATAGGCTCTGCTCAATTTGTGAACAGACAGGTGTGTATAAAATTATTGTTATTAAAGTATACAGGAACCTGTGCCTGAGTATTAATAATAAACAGGTTTTTGCTGCCATAGGACTTCATAGTAATCTTGAAACCTTTAATTTTACTATACGTATGAAGTCGACTATAAAAGTCGATTACAGGGTGAAGGTTGTATATTAAATATTTAGTCCTAGAGATATGCGGTTCCCTAGTCCCTAACAACTAACTTTGTTACAGTCTCTTTCAAAACAAAGTTCGTTAATCGAAAGTCGTTTTGATTCGTCGGATGAGGAGCACACGCCAGTGGAAGAACAAGGTAACTTCGTTTAAGTTTCTCACTTATTACTTACACTATCTTATCTCTTTTGTCATAAACTATGTAACAATCTCGTTTTAGTTGCTTTCATATCTCTGTGGTGTAATTGACGTTCGTTATCGGTTCGAACTTCGCGTGAATCATTCGAGCGAATCGACATTTATCATAATCTCATTTTGATTTTTTATTACCTCCTGCTTTGAAAATTATATTACGATGTTTTTTTATATGTATAAGGTATCGTAATAAGATTGCCGTTACTTGCATTGTCATTGGCCATTTTTTGATAAATTGGTTATTCTAAAAGGAATGATAGAATAGTGGTTAATGGGAACTTCTTAATCGGTAGTAAGATTAATATCTAACTGTTTTGAAAACACTTGTAATAAGTGAATGTTCCCGTTCATTCTGACGCCAACATGTGACGTGGTTGCACAATAAACGAGAAGCAATAAATCACCCTGCATAGGCTTTTTCATTGTTTGTAAACTCGGGTCGTTATCATGATTATGCCGAGTTTGTAAATATATTTTGAATTGGGCTATGATAGTGTGTGTATTAAAGTATATATTTCTTTTTACAGAGCACATGGTCGAGTAAGGTTACTAAACATATTTCTATAATAAATCTATTTTAAGCTGTCTATAATTGAACATTTCTAAAGAGCGGGCCTCTTTGTATATTAATTATATTTAATGACATTATGTTACATGTGTTTATAACTTTTATGCATTTAAATTGGATTGTTTATATTTAAGTTTTTCAAGAATTTAATGATGAGTAATTTGTTTAATTTTATTCTAGTTATACTTCATAGGTTTAAAAGGGCGTTAGTTAAGCGATGAGTTTTTCTTAAACTTGTTGTTAAAACTAAGAATATTGTTGCTAATATTGCATAACATACACTTAGTGAAATGTTATAATATTCCAAACAGATTAAAGTAAAGTTACTTTACGTTACATACGTATTATGATCTATTAGAGTTGTTTATAACATTTCTGGGCCAGTTCCTTCATTTACTCATTTTTATATTCTATCATCAACATTTCTATCTCACACGAAAGTACTACGCAAGACTTATTTAAAAATAACTTGATAAAGTTTGTTTTCATTTACTGAAACGCCTAAGAAGTCAAGGTAAACAGTAACCAATACCTGCAATTCTTTTAGAAGTATTTCAATTAAATAGGCACTGGCTAAAATCCATAAAGTTAAACTATTCCCACCTTATCTTATTGAGAGGGGAAGAGAATTCAGTGTTCAGCAAGAATACTCTTCGGTATTATAGATTCATGAGTAAATTTGATCCATACTTCTTGATATTCTTCGCATTCCTGATCGAGAGATCCATCTACATTTCATATATTTGTAAAAGCAGCCATCTTTTTAATATTATTTTACTGCAAAAGCGTGTTTCTCTCTATGATCTTAGGTCCTTGAAGCTGCCATAATGTGTGTTACCATGCTGAATTGTCCGCTTTCATAATGGGAACGTTGACCTCCACTCCTGGAGTCTACTCATGCTTTCGATCAGGCTGAGTAGAGTCATTTTCAGATAATTATGAAAAAAAATATCGTATGCTGACATTAATGGTGAAACTTCTAAAGAGTAATAGTTTTAATGACACTTCAATACATTAATTTGTCCAGTTTTTAACTTTGCCTGAATCATAAGTGTTTCCTATTAAATATTTGTTTGCTGTGAAGATAAACACTCTCTATTTAAAAACTTTTTCTGCCAGAGCAAAAGTTTTAAGAATATGGCATGTGATTTAGAAAGCAACTAGTAAATTGAAACGTATTAAATCTGCGAATTGGCCCTGTTGTAGTCTACTTTGTAATCACGCTATAAAATTGTGACTGCACATTCTAAAATGTACTTAGTATCTGTGCAGATAGGTAGTAAAATAGCGCTACGTAAATAAGAATAAAATAAAATCTAAATAGGTTAACTTTGCATTTATTTATTACACATATTTATTGAGAAAGTTCTAATGCTACTATTGTTTTGTTTTGAATACAATTTAGGTGTATGTTTTAATAGTTTTGCTGGAAAATTAATTTTAGGTTAAGCAACGATATCAATAGTAATATCAGTAGTGACATTTAAATAAAATGTTGTTGTATCGTATCACAAATTAATTCATTATTTGTTAATTTATTATTGTTTTATCAAAACAAAATATAATTATTACTTTTATTAGAAAAATAATACACATTGTATTTTATTTGTCTTGTCTGTTGTATAATAAGTTTAAAAGTATTTAATAAAAAAATAGTTGTAGCTTAAGATACTCTTAGTTAATTATATAGGCATAGAAGTAATCTCCCCGATTTATGTATTGAACTAGTGTTTTCCAACTGTGATCCCTTATAAAGACTTCTACATAAGTACACGTAGTATTCAAACTACTTTAATAACCTTTATGAATAATTAGTATTAATAAACGTCTGTTACTCTATTTATCAAAATGTTTTCTAACGAACTAAATTTAAAAAACAAAAATCAAACCTTTTTTATAATTTCTTACTTGAACAACACAAAATATTGTTTGTGTCCCTTTATCGACATCGCAAAATAAATAATACTTTAATAAAACTAAAAAAAACACGACTTCATAAATAAACCAAACTAAAAAGTAGAAAAAAATAATATAAAAAGGCGTAGGGTGCTCTCTGAATATATTTCAATAATGTCGCCCCACGCTTTATTTACATTGAAATTAATTACAACATTTTGGTTTGCTTTATTTATAAAAGCATACTTTTTTGTTTTTTAAACTTTTTTTTTTAAATTATTATATTATCATCGGTCCTCGATAGGTCTACTAAGTTTAAATGAAACCTGACTGTTAAGAGTGACTGTCGAAATCAAGTCCAAAGGAGTCGGTTACAAACAAACATACAGGTCAAACTAATAAAAAGCTTGTAAAAAAACTGTGTTCTGAACACACGGCTTTATTGTTTCATTTAATTCAAAACAAACTGTTAAATACTCTGTTACGTAATAACAATTGGTTACAGAGTGGATTTTACACTCCATTTTCTCTGTAAAGAAATACAATACATAAACACATCGTTTCCTCTTTCATGTTTGTATTGCAAGTGATAATTGGTTTTTGGTTTTCTAACTCCATGAGATTTTAATTTTGATAATAGGCTATTGTGTTGGTTATATAGCTTATCCTATAGTTTAAATAATAAAGCAAGTTTAAGAGTAGCAAAGATTTGTGCTGTGTAGGATTTCTAAAATTTTAATGTTGATATCTACTAGTCGTTACAATGTATGTATAATTAGAAAATGCAATAATATTTCATAAGTAGATGCACTTACTTGTAGTTGATAGGCTGAATTCTCTTCAAAACAAAACTTCTGCCGACAGAGCTAGCACGATTTAAGCTTTTTCACTGTCACAAACCAGCTAATAGTATTTCGAAGGAGAATTCGAAAATATACACTTAAGGACATGAAAATCTACATCACAACGAAATGACCTATGTTTTTTGGAATGTAAAGCTGCAGATTTGAGTAAATTATACTAAATTGAGAAATACTCTTGTCCTTAAGTGTAAAGAATAATTGCAATAAGTTTTAATGCTACATATAATCGTTAGACACTGTCATCTTGTTAACTATTTATATAGAGTTTTATATATTTATCGTTTCTTATTCCTCACATGTGTGAGTTTTGTTTTTGACCTGTCGTGGCATTATATCTGAAAATATATTCTCTGTGTTTCTTAAATGTGTTTTTATTGCTTGAAGATCTTATTCCATTCCTAAAACATACATCCTGGCAATCATTTAAAGGTAGTAGAGCCACGCTGATTTCAGCGCAAACGGGGCTGCTCGACCGTAGCGGTACTAGCCTCGGAAAATCAACGTAAAATGACAGCAATCATGCTGTCAAAATTCATAGGCCTCACTAGGCGACCATGGTGTGGGTCACCATGCTATATTGTTGCATTGTCTGCAATCGCAATAAGTATGGTGACCACCAGTCTTGGATTCTGCTTATGCTTTCCTTATGTTATGCTTAACTCTAGACTCAGAAGTGCAATGCGATTAGCAAGAGGGGTGAGTAAGGTATGATCACTCAGTATAAATCAACACAGGAATTGCTTAACACTGGTTTTTCTATTTATTTATAACGTCATGCACTTGTGTAAGCACAACAGATGCAATCAGTTGTAATCAGCAGCAAAAACAGCTACAATATATATAAACTAAAATATACATACATACGTCAATATGCATACAAAAATATAAAAACCCAAAAAAATAAAACTTTTATAATCGTACACTGTAGCTAATAGACTATAAGGAAGTGCACTATTGGTTAAATAACTCCACCATCTGAATTCAAATTGAAATTCTTTTATTCAATTAAGTTTAATTAAATTTCAATTAACTAAGTGATATTTATGAACGTTAAATTAAACCTCAGTTAAAGTTATAGATCGACACAAACAGACGCCACAGCATGTGCTGTATTGTCAAGGTAAATTAGGTGAAAACACCAAAATCTACTGCCTGCTTGTGTCGATCCATAACTCCCAGTTTCCAAAATAATAGTATAGGCTAAAGCATCGTTGACATGGCGGACCAGTCACCCCAAGCAGCAACAGTTCACGAGTATGACGCATGGACCAGCCATCGTCTCCCTCGCCATATCAGAGGGAAAGAAACGACCCGCCCCATGACTACACCGCAAGCAATGACATTTTAGTGAGCATGATGAACCATAGCCGAGACACTGATAAAAATCACTACTAATCAAATTACCATAATAATCATCACACATTATTTTCAACTAACAATCGTTTGTTAATAATTTAGCTCAATTACAAGACAAAGAAATTTATGTGTATATAATAACACCTTAAGCCCATGACGTTGAGATAATCGCCGATCGTATAGTAGGTTTTCCTAATAAGGTGATTTTTTACAGTACGCTTGAATTTATCTATAGGAAGATCAATTACATATATATGACTTTTTTTTATAAAAACGTATACCAAGACCTTCGAACGAGTTGTGTAACTTATGTAAACGAAGGTACCAACTTGTTTACAGACTTGTTTGTAGAAGGCAGAGTTACCTAATCGGAGTTACATACTATTACTGGCAAGACTCTGACGATTCCTATATTTTAAAAAGGTTTTCTTAATGGAATGTCTTTAGAGACATGTTTATAAAAATTCGAATCTGTACATAATCTAATCTATCTCTAATACGTGTGTAATATGTAGCTATTAAAGTCTGTGTATTACACATTTATCTCCTCATTTTATGATTATCTAAATCCTGACTAAGTATCGTTAGGATATTGACCAAAACACAAACTTATTATTGATACATTTTTTTTTAAATACGAGTACTAACAATATAAAATATAATTAACTAGCTGACCCACGCAACCTCGTTTGCGCCTTATATTGCCCGTAGCGTGAAAATTTCCCCCGTTTTTGAAACATTCTTCATTGTTGCTCCGCTCCTATTAGTAGTAGCGTGATGATATATACCCTATAGCCTTCCTCGATAAATGGACTATCCAACACCGAAAGAATTTTTCAAATCGGACCAGCGGTTTTTGAGATTAGCGCGTTCAAACAAACACTTCAGCTTAATTATATTAGTATAGATGACACATTTTTCTCATAATAAATATTTCCATCGATTTGTTTATCCGCAGTCTGATGTAATTTCACACAAATGCTCGATCGCCATTTCACAAATGATTACTGAAGTTTAGCACACCAATCTTATCGCTTTTCGATAATAGCTCTTATCGTATCGGTTTTAATGTATCCCTTAATTTAGTTAATTTCAAGAGGTCAAGGAAGACAGTTTTATTATAAAATTGAGTGTAAAAAAAAATCGAAAATTGTGTAACTTATTTACGAAGAAAACCATACCTTAAGAGTATTAGTTTCCGTAAGGTAGTAATAAAATGATAAGTGACATTTATCGATATAAACGATAAACAAAAACTAATTATGCTGTGACGTGTTACATGACAATCAAAAACATGTATATTTTTATACATTCTATAAAGTGATTAGTAAAAAAATAATATGGATGATTTAAATTCAGTGTTATTTATACATTACCAAGTGGACAGCGACGACAAATCAGAAAACACAAGATGGAGCATTGCTTTTTTTATTATAAGTACCGTTGGGATGGCGCTATCCACGATAGCACTGATAATACTGATCTTGACCGCCGTGCTGTTCGTGGAATGGAGGTCGAGCTACAAAAACCAGCTTCTAATACAGTTCATGTTAGCAAGATACATTTATACATTCATAAGATACCTTCAGGACGTTCAAAACAAGTTCAATGTCCTATCCGCAATTTATGGATGGGTTACATTTAACGCTTTTGTAATTACATATACAGAAATGGCACTCATCGTTTGGATGTTTCTCTTCAGTAGACAAATGTATATAAGTCTTGTCAAAATTTTTGATACACAAGTCGCGAGCATTTGGAAAATATCATTCTGGGGATGGATTTCACCGGTTTTTGTTTCACTCCTCTTTTACCTGTTGCATCAATTGCTAACAGAAAATAACCACATGCTTTTTTGTTCCCTACTAATTACTATTAAGTGGCCAATAATATTAGTTAATGGGTTTCTTTTAGTATCAACACTGATATCGGTGTTGTCCAATAAAAAAAGAGATAGAAATAATATTAAAATTATTGTGGTAATGATGTTTATGATATTTATATTTTGTTTCCAACAATTGTTAAAGGACATTGTCACATTAGTTCATATAGTGACAGGTGAGGTCAACATTATTGCTTTAACAATTTTGAACAGTAATTTACTAACTTTGTATCAATGTGCGATTGCTATATTATTCTGGTTGTTTGGAAATGAGAATACGCGTAAGCTATGGAAATTTCAGAGTAAAGATATTGCCAGTAAACCCCCATTGAATGTAAGATACAGCACTTGAAAATATAGTAATACAACAGACCGAAGGAATGTTCTGGCAAAACTTAAGAGTACAGTAACATTTCGTAGAAAAACCGTCAAAGTATAGCCAAATAGGTAGTAGTTTTTTATTTCACAAATAATCGTCATAAATACGAAAGCCAATTTCGTATATCTATACTAATATATAAAGCTGAAGAGTTTGTTTGTTTGTTTGAACACGATAATCTCAGGAACCGCTGGTCCGATTTGAAAAATTCTTTCGGTGTAGGATAGTCCATTTATCGAGGAAGGCTATAGGGTATATACCATCACGCTACTACTAATAGGAGCGGAGCAACAATGAAGAATGTTTCAAAAACGGGGGAAATTTTCACGCTACGGGCAATATAAGGCGCAAACGACGTTGCGTGGGTCAGCTAGTGTATAATATAAAATACGAAAGATGTAACTGTAACAGAGAACAAGAAAAGACTATGTGTACATTTTATGTAAATAATAAAGAAAATAATAGATATTTTAACAAAACAATTGATAGATATTGTAAAAAAACTCCCTATGTATTGTAATAAATTTTACCAATTTTTATTAATCGGTACAGTAAATTTTGTTCTTTTTTATTATTGTGCTGAATTTTGGAAGTGTTAACGTAACACTTATGCAATAGAACTTCTTTTTTAAATATTACTGTCTTTTTATTCAACATTTGGTGCTTAACATCAGATAATATATATCATAAAAATAATCTTATATAGTATAGCAAACGTGCATCTAATATGAGGACGAACCTCGAGCTAATAAACTGAAAATGTATTTAACGAGAAGCCGAATTAGCTTGTAATTATCTAGAAATGAGCGGAGGACCTAGTTTGAATATATCTTGTATCAATTTGATCGTTACAGTGATCGCGTTCGGGGTTATGATAGGCGATGAGTTCAACGCGGACCAATCGCAACGCGGAACGCGGTCACTGTCAAGAGCGAGTTGATATAAAATTTTAACAAAATAAAACACCGATTTCAAGAACGACCAAAGCGATCCATTTCTCTTGGATGCCATCATCAGATCTGTGATCAGATGGGTGTCCTTATTATGGTACCACTCCTTTCTAATAAAAAAAGAATCATCAAAATCTGTTCATAAACAACGAAGTTATCCGCGAACACACATGAAAAAAACAAAACAAAACATATATACTATCGAATTTAAACCTCTTCCTGTTTCAAAGTCGGTTAATGGTTGCATTTGTTTCCCTGAAATTCAAATACAAGGGACTGGTCAAGCTAAAAGCATATTACAAGATACTACAAAGAACATAGAACCGCAAGGCTTAGTCCAATCATCTAATTTCAACTTGAAATGCATTGTTTTGATTCAACTATTTAAAATCGTAAGTAATGTAATAAATAAACTTTTTATATATAATTCACATTTGGCGAAGTTCTCTCTACAAATTTCTGAAAACAATGTTTTACAATGACTTTGTCCTTCTTTTACTGCGCTATCTTAATCAATTGATCACAAATTTTGTTCAAAAGAAAGAACACTATGAAAAATAAATAAAACATGTAATAATTAAATAACGTAAATTAAGTTAACTCCAAGCATCATAGTTTAGGAAAAAATCCCAAAGGGAGATTACGGGATATAAAAATAATGATGGTGCGTAAAATACAAGACATTAAAAAAACGCAATACAATTCCTTTTCATGATATTAAGATTTTACGAGTAGTTTATAGACAGTATTCTCATCGAAGGCGTGAATTATAGTTTTGTAAATTTGTATTAAGAAACAAACTCACTTTCGCATTTACTATATTGCATTGGATAACTTGGGATCATACTACCAGTGCTTAGTTTCTGATGCAGACTACAGCAGTCCATCCCTGCCACTATCCAGATAATCGCTTTACTAATAGAGGTGCATCTATTGCTTACCTTTGTATTACACTGGTGTTCTATATACCCACTAGCTTTTACACGCGGCTTCGCTCACGCAGACTTTCATCCCCTGATTTACCCCCTTAGGGGTAAAATTTCCAAATTTCCATTCCACTTACGTTATATAAAGAACCTACATGCAAAATTTCAGGATTCTAGGTTCAGCGGTTTGGGCTGTGCGTATCTTTATATATATAATTCTTCTGTGAGTGTGTATGTCACTGAACTACTCTCAAACGACTGGACCGATTTTGATGAAATTTTTTTTGTGTGTTCAAGGGGATCTGGGAATGGTTTAGATTCACAATTTTGTCCGCTGGACAATGTTTTTTTAATTAATTTTTAATTTATTAGTAGTTATGGCAAAACGACGTTTGCCGGGACAGCTAGTACATATATATATATATATATATATATATATATATATTTGTAAATCATATGTTTTAAAGGCGCTCATATCCCAGTTGCACTCGGTGATTAGAAACAATAACCGAGAGTAAGCGCAGTCAGTACCTGGATGGTTGACCGCTGTTGGCATGATACCATGAGCGTCTCCGTGATTGAGCAATCGATCCCGGCTGTTATCATAGTATAGCGGTGGTGAAGCTTAGTTAGAGGCCTTGGGGCGGCTTAAAAATATCCAACGCCAAGATTACGTACCCACAACGTTATCCCCAAGCCGCATTCGGCCAGTGTGGGGACGTATGGCTTTAATCCTCTCCTGAGAAGAGACCCTAGCCTAGCAATACGACATCATGGGTTGTTGATGACGTAGGTATGCAAATCCGAACTAAAAAGCATTGAGTATTTTCAACAATATTTGTATATTTAAGGATGATGAGTTACGATACTTAGATTTTGGAAATTAAAGTGATAGTTTGCTTTGCCCTTTGCTCTCAAGGAATAACAGAACCTATATAATATGTCAGAAAAAAAACCTTCTAATTATATTTACTTCCCACCTTTGGATTGTGTTCTATTTCTGTCGCAATAATATTTGAAACATAATTGAATTTTGTTGTCTGGGTGTATGGACCCCTCGGGTTGTTGGTTTTTGTTTTGATCAGAGATTAAGTAAGGCTGAATCGAACAACCTAGTGATTGGATCCGACAGTTAGTGACATTTGAAATGTTTCGTTCTAATTTTTCTAAAAAGTGTGACGATTAATGTTAGATATTATTAAATCAAAGACACAAAATATTATTTACAATTTCAAATTTGTAGTTATGCTAACACTATTATTTTAACAGCTTTATTAAATTATGAGTATGAAAATGTATGTTTCTGCTGCCGTAAATAATTTCACTAGCCTAAACGTTGCAAGATTTCCGTTCCGTTCCATTCAACATATTTGTAAATTTTATAAGTATTAATATTTGTGTGTACCTATACTAACAATAAACTTAAAAAAATAAATGTATATTATATATGTATAAATAATGTACAGCTCAAAAAAACCCAAAAATAACATTCATCTAAACCATACTGCAGTGCACATATTAAATTTTATATGTTATTGATTTTCCGAACTCTCTTTCAACCTAAAAAAGAGTGACTATTTAACTTTTTATTTTTATCTTGCTCAGTTTCAGTCTAAGCCTAACTTAAATTGAAGTGTGTAAAAAAACAAAGCCTACCAATGAAAAAAGCGTAATCTTCCATCAATATTTACCAGCAGCGTTCAATCCATCAACGGATCGATTGTGTTCTTTCGCAAGTGTAGTTGAAGCCTAATTGAATTCTGTCATGTGGAGCGTCTGTGGAGGGTTGTTTACATACTGATCAGAGATTAAGTGCAGTTTGATCGAGCGACCACTTCAGTCCCTGATTATACCCGCTTTCCGCTGATATATCGACTACAGCGCACTTTACAAAAATGTAGAAAAAATATTTTAAATGCTAATATTTGCTATAAAAAAGATTCCGTGCTAATACTAAACCTTGTAATTTCTTAGACTTTTTATTTATCCAGCCCCCTCTAGCCAAGTTTCATTCATTCAACAAATATAAATGTTAAAAAAATCTAACAAATTTATGAAAATGCATAAGTCACAACGTTATAACAATATATGCAAAAAAATAGAGACTTTAGCGACGGTAGAAATAGAATCGACGCGAAACACTCGTAACTTGGCTAAGGAAGCTGGTTTTTCGGTACAGTCGTTAGTGACCTAGACTCCTAATTTATGCCTTTTAAAGAGCATCTATGATATAAGACGCAGTCCACTGCTAGATTTGACTCTCCCACTGCATTAACTAACAAATAACTAGGACTATTTTACTACTTTTAGAAAACTCGTTTATATTTAGAAGTGTTTTAATAAGAAGACTGCCTCGTTGGTCTAGCGGTTAATGTATGCGACTGCCGATCAAGAGGTCTCGGGTTCGAATCCCGGATCGGGCCACAAGTGTTACTAAGTTTTTCTGATTATAGAAATTTGTTAATAACATCTCGGAGTTTGGAAGTTGGGGCCTGAATCCCGTGCCTCGGAGAGCACGTAAAGCTGTCCGTCCTGCACCTGATCTCTCCCCGATCGTGTTAGTTAACCGTCTCATCAGAGTGTGAGAGTGAGGGAACAGAGAGTTCACCTGTGTTTGTGCACACACTTGTGCGCTATAACATTTTCTCCGTAATCGGCTAGGACAACATCAATAAGAAGACAGAAATAATGATAATAATGCAGTTTTCTAACTTAGTTGAAGAAATTAGTAACCAAACATTATAATCCCTAAATATCACTAAACTTGATAATAAATGTATATCTCAAGTACTCTATGTGTTTATAGATAAAAGTAGCCATCGATCCCTCATACAAACTTTAGTTACTCTTAGAAGTGGACGTGTCTGACGATTACAACCATTAGATATTTAAACAATAAGCTGGTGAGTGTATACAACAGTAATGAAATATCACGAATAATTCAAAAACAAGCTCCATATTTAGCTTACAAAAATAAACCTTTATATGAAACAAATACAGTTAAAAACAACCGCATTTTACGCTGTGAGGCATTATTATCTGAAGGATAAAAAGAAAATATAAGAAGTTATTTTGATTTGTGAAGTGGATTAAATAATATGACGCAAATTGATCATGTCGCCTCACTGTGTACACTAGACATGAATAAAATAATAGAACCATACAACTCAACACTGAACCAAGTAATATTTATAGTGATATCTGCAGGAATGGTTGTATCAGTTATAGCTATGTTATTACTGATCTTAACCGCTATACTATTTGTTGAATGGAGGAACAGCTACAAGAATCAGTTGTTGATTCAATTTGTGTTTGCCAGATTTTTGTACACTGTTGTAAGATACTTTTCTTCGTTTCTAACATTAGATGTAGTACTATTCGCTTATTCTGAAATGGCGCTCATCAGTTGGATGTTTGTTTTTAGTAGACAAATGTACTTAAGTCTCGTCAAAGTATTTGATACTGAAAAGAAGAACATATGGAAAGTGTCGTGCTACGTATGGATCCCGCCAGGCGTAATTTCTTTCCTACTTTATTGGTACACGAAGAAATTTTATAATAGTATAGTTTATTGTGCTATTTTAATAGTCTTAACGTGGCCAGTACTTGTAGCTAATGGGGTTTTGTTGATCATAATACTTAAGTCTGTGCTTAAGAATAAAAAGAATTTCAAAAAGAATTTAAAAATTATTTTGGTAACTTTGGTGATGGTTATAATATTTTGTCTGCAACAGATTTATAAAGATATTTATATGCTTATTTCTATAATAGTGGGCAAAGTATGTGGTATTCGACTTATTATGGTAATAAGTGATATTTTAACTATGTACCAATGTGCGTGTTCTATTTTGTTTTGGTTGTTTGGAAACCAAAATACAAGGGAATTGTGGAAGTTTAAGAAAAAAGATGATAAATCTGTATTAGATTCTGTGACTAATGTTAATCTGTAGATAAATTAGATAGTAGTTTAATAATTCAAGACTCCAGAATCGTTTGAAATTTAAAAACGATTGTCCCCCACAATTGTTTTTTAATTATTTCTTTAACTTTTACTTGGATTATTTTACTATATTTATTCTTTAACATTTAAATAAGCATTTAATTTTATTTAAAAATATAAGCTCCCTAATTACTTGAATAAAATAAATAAATATGTTATGGAAAACAAAAGATAAATACAAAGGTCTGTTGGATAAATACTTACACACACAAAAATGGGTACTATTTCTAAGAGTCTTAAACTCTGACACATTATAATTATCAAGAATTACGTAAATACATTCTTGGAACTGACTGCAAAACATTTCATGAATTCTACAAAACCTATGATAATGCATCAATATTATAAACGTGAAAGTGAGTTTGATTATTCAATCATTATTCTATTAGTCCTAAACTACTTAAGGGATTATCATAAATGGCACATAATATGTTGTGAGACAGAAATCGTTAATCGGTTGTAAAAATCGCGCCTAGTCATGCAAAATAAGCTGAAAAATATTTTTGAATATAAAAACGAGAAAAATTTCAGATCAACGAGAAAACATCATAAAGATGATACAAGACATTTTTATAGTCTCCTTGAACTCCACACACTTCTGCCGGATATGCACAATGCAAATAGAAAAATGCACATCTACATTCACCGGTTTTTATTAAAGAGTGCTGCTATCTTCACGTTGAGACTGTAAACTTTTTAGACCACTTAATACATGACATGACAAGTTGACTGCACGCATGGCCTTTTGGTTTAAGCGATTACTTCGTCGCTTCCTACTGCGCTGTGTGTTGTGGGTGTGTTACACAAATTGTTGTTCTAAATCTGGGTATTTATTGTGTATGGTTCATAAATACATATTATGTGTAAATTCCAGGAATTGTCTTATTAAGACATAAGTAAATTCTTGCAGAGTCCTGTTATATACACGCAGTGATTTCTGTACTATTTTATTATTAATATTTTGAATAAATATACTTGTTTACATGATATCTAGATGTGCATTTTTTATTATATTTTAGTGAAATATTATGAATAGAATGTGTGAGGCTTGATATACATGAGCAGTATATTGTCAACGACCGATTCAAATGTGACTGTTGATAGCTTTTCGTAGTCTTTCATTTCATTCCCTGATACTAAACGCTAACTAAAAGTGTTACTATAGGTAATGGCACAGGCATATGTCAAAAGATCGATAACTGCCACCGAGTGATGCTGACGGGTGCAATTACCTCCGCCGTTGAATACATGTAACTCATGTTCGTGACAGGCTTCTTAGGTTAAGCAAATCTTAAAATAATCAGCTTTATATATAATAATATAACTATGTAAAATTTGTTTCTTATTCTTATCGTAACACATTTATATTTCTATAAGTTTAGTTATAAGTATAACTTTATAATCATTTGTATATTATTGGTAAATTACACAAACGTTAAAAAGAAAATAAGTTTTTTTTATCCCTACCAAATCAATATAACAAATAATTCAGACCTTCTTAATTCTCTTGCATATAAACAGACAATCTTAAAATGAATTGCCATGTCATCTGACGTGTCATCCACTTTTGTTGGGCCGATGATTCAATAACGCTTATAATAGAAGTGTAAAAGTACAAGTACAATTTAAAAAAAAAAACCGACTTCAAGGTTCAACTCCATTTCTCTTGGATGCCATCATCAGATATGAATGTCCTTATCATGGTCATTATCATCATATAACGGTGGTAACCTTCGGGACATCTACTTTCCATTAAAAAAAGATTCATCAAAATCAGTTCATAAACAGCAAAGTTATCCGCGAACACACATTAAAAAAAAGAAAGAAATATATACGGTCGAATTGAAAAACCTCCTCCTTTTTTTTAAGCCGGTTAAAAATTCGTCGATTTTGTTATATCGCTGTTGTAATGGGATTTATATCAGACATATTTTTGGTCAAAGAACACAAAGTGTAATTACCAGCGTGAAGCTTGTTAGTATCTAAGTAACTAAAAGTGCTTAGATACTTCATGTAACTTTTAATATAATATAGTTTTTTTATTTGTTTCTGATCAATTGTAAATCAAAATATTGATAAACTTACTTTCTCGCTCTTTTCTTTTAACCAGACAATCTCAAAGATTCAGCAGCCAGTGACAAGTGTCCTCATTTGACAGTTTGATTTTTTAGTTTATTTTTGTTACGTACACGTATGTTTAAAGAAAATCTACAATTTTAGAACTCCAACAATTATTACCTATGAAAGTTGTTAAATATGTTTATAAATAATATGAACCATTATTTTAATTTGACCAACTTATAAAATTATTTTTTCCAACACTTTTTATCTTTTAATTAGGTATAAGCTTGCATTATTGCCTTGGGACTTTATCCTGTTATAATATTGTTTAAGTTTCGAAATAAATAAATAATACAAACATATATTTAGACCATTTTGATTTCATTTGGTACATAAATATTTAAGTTGATAATAGCTTACTCACTCTCATGTTTAAAACTGAACTTATGTTTACATTTGCTCCGACCAATAGACAGTCATCATTGCTTCATCGATAAAATTTACTCATAAATTTTACCAAAAAAAAATTCAGCCTTAACTTCTATTCAAGCAGCTCCTGTTTAACACCATGGTAGTGTAGGTAAGAACAGAATATTTTTATAACATTGTAGGTTATAACGAACATGATAAGAGCTGCTGATAACGTACTGTAATTATTTCAGAAGCTGAGTGTTTACGAGCCAACAGTGATATGATTAACTATACTACTTGTGGCTTAACGGATTAAACAATTATTTTATTGAAGAACACAAATCTTAAGGATATTGAAATAAGTTCGAGTTTCAGTAACATTTGGGTCTGTAATAGTTATAATGTGAAAAGGCGATTGTAGTTAAGGTTTTTCATAATTGGAAGATGTAACTTCAAATTATAAAGTTTAACTTTTTTTAAGCTGTCGAAACTACGAATCATCTCCTGGTTGAAATTCCACCGGATTGAATGACACTTAATTTAATTGACCATGCTAACTTTACCTGCCTATTGCATACCAATATTCCGTATATAACAAGTCGTATATTTAATCTTTAAAAGTGATTTGCGCAGTGTTCTTAAAATAAAATTTCAGAAATTTTAAATGAAGGTAATATTTCTAAATATTGAGACTTTATGTTCGTCAATTTCATGCTCTGAAAACACGACGACTTTTAAGTCTCAAAGGAGTTTGAATGTCATAAATGAATTTGTATCTGTTTTTTTATTAATTTATTGCATATTTTAATATAACGGTTCTTGTTTTTTTTACTTTCTTCGTATGTGTTTGGTATATTACGTAATGGACGCGCCATATTTTCATTTGTTTAATTGTCGCGCTGACTGACTGATGAACGCGTCCTATCCACATTTCCTGTTTCCGCAAACCTTGAGCAGGATGGAATGAACTACCAAGAAAGACCGCCGCATCATTTCGTCAATTGTCAAATGCAAGTGACACTTCAAATCAGCCCGTCGTTGAGGGTAGTCGATGCGCGCCCGCATTCCGCATAATTAACAAAGTATTTTTCGTTCTTCGCCTCAACCGTCGTTGAGGGCAGTTCGCGCTCGCAAAAGACTGATGTGACGTGATTAGGAACCGCATTGTTCCATGTGAACTATTAAATCTTTTCCTGTGTCAAAAAGTGTAGTTAAGAACAGTGACAGGCCTTGGTGAATCGTCAAGCAGCCCCTAGCGTCGGCCGCCGGCATCAACGCGTGAAGGCACCACAGAGAGGTTAGTCCCTTACCTATTAAACGAACTGTCTGTCCATATTCTTCTGTTTCCTAAGGGCAGTTCATCATTCCTGTGTAGCGGTCAATCAGTCAGTTTAGATACGCATCGCGGATACAGTACCAGTAGATACTGTGTCAGCCATTTTTTAAACCTCGCATAAAGATACAGTCCATTAAAGTCGCATTATTATATTATTCCCGCCCCGCATCGCATTTTTTTATCTTAACTATTGCGTATAAAGTCGTATTTTCGCACTCAGTATTTTGGTCCGACCTAAACGCACACCCATTATTTTTGGTCCTAGCGAGCCGGATCGCAATTATTCGGATCGCAATTATTCGGATCGCAATTATTCGCGTCGCAATTATTCGAATCGCAGTCATTAATTAACATTAGATAGGTTAGATTAGCTGGTACCTACCTCCGTAGTAGCAGTACGCTATTTATTTTCGTATTTATCGAACCGCAATAGGTACTAGGCATCTAATTCGGTCAATTATATGATACATTACCAATAGTTAAGACCATCGCATTCATTGTTACGTGTAGCATTCAATAAAAGTTAAATTTCTAGAACTTTGTTCAGATCTCAAATTTGTGGGTACTACAATCAATATAAATATCGGTCGTACCCGAGTTTCGTTAATACTGCACAGACTTACAACTAAGTGAATACGTGAACGTAGGTAGCTATTATTCGTATACCTTGTTACTTACTTGTTGATTATAATTGAATATTTGTTTCGCACCGCATCACGTTTCACTAAATAGCTGTATAGGTTTGCAAGTGTCTGTTCGTCGCCTATATTACCAGAACATAGTATATATACTGCTAATGTTCCCTATAGAATAATTAATTATCCTTTGCTAATATTTATTGTTTACATATTATTTGTACCGTAAGCTTATAACAGCTGTTATATTATCGTCATGGCGGACGAAGGTAAATTACCGCTTCTACACGCAAAAAGAGACCTTATGTTCTCGCGCATACAATCTATTGCAGATAGATGTAAGAATCTTTCAAATGAATTTGCGAAAGAAAGTTTTTTGTGTGATATTGAGACAATAGATAAATTACGCATAGATTTTGAGTTAATCTTAGATCAAATAAATTCGATTGAGTTAAAATTGAATCCTAAATATATTATTAATTATCAATCGCTGCTTTCATTCGACGACCTTTACGGTCGAATAAAACGCGCGGCAAAATTAATTGCTGTAAATGAGCCTCGCCTGGAACATATAAGATGTAACAGACCTAGGCTACCGCCGATCGAATTACCACAGTTTAATGGTGACATTAAGAGTTGGCCATTGTTTTACGCGGCTTATAAAAACACTGTTCATGAGAATCCGACGCTGACCGACTCAGAAAAGTTGCATTACTTAATTGGTAAGTTAAACAGTAAGGTTCAAACTGGTTTTGCAGGCATTACTCCATGTGCCGAAAATTATAAAGTTATTTTAGAAACTTTAATAAGTAAATATGAAGATAAACGCGCGTTGTTATGTTCCTACTTGGATCAGATTTTCGAACTTAAAGCTTTGAGTGCTCCCAGTGTAGCGGGCCTCGAGATGTTTTTAGATAAGTTCGTAACTTCAGTCGCGGCGCTTAAAAACGTTAAGGTCAACGACCTCTCAGATTTAATATTTTTATACTTATCGTTAAAAAAGTTAGATCCTGAAACCGCTCGCGCCTTTGAGTTGGAAAGTCGTGGTTCGGAGATTCCTTCTTTTGATAGTTTGGTTTCATTCGTTCGCGATCAAGCAAAGATCATACACCGCACATCGAAAACTGAACCGCATACCCGCGTAGACTATATGACGCCAAGGTCGCCGCCGCAACGCAAGTCTACTAATAGTTATTTGAACACCGCTCAAACTCAATCGAATCAAACTGTGTGTCCGTTATGCAAATCGCAGCATGAGCATTTTTATCAATGTCAAGCATTTCAAAAATTTACACCAAACGAACGCTTTAAATTTATTAAGGCGCAGGCATGCTGTATAAATTGCTTAAGTAAAAAGCATCATGTTTTTAATTGTAATTCGAATTCGCGTTGTAAACAATGTCAACAAAAACATCACACGATGTTACATTTTGAAAATAAACATACTGCATCGAACGCAGCAGTCGCATCGATCGCCCCCCCGCCGCCGCGCGCTTGCAGTGACGTGGTGGGAGGAAGACGGCAGCTGGGTCCGGCGCCCGCTCCGTCATCCAGTGAGACCCGCAGCGCTGATGATGTTGCATTGTGCTCATTATCAGGCAATAATAAAAATATTTCGCACGCACCCGTAACTACGGTTCTGCTCGCTTCCGCACGCGTTATAATGATAGATAGGCATGGCAAGGAACATAGTTTCCGCGCTCTGTTAGACAGTGCGTCTCAGAGTAATTTCGTAACGCGCCATTGCTGTAACCGCTTAGGATTAAACTTGAACCAAAGACCGTCCTCTGTTATAGTGAAGGGAATTGGGGGTTCTACTAAAACGACACTGGGTTCTGTACAATTAAACTTTTACTCGCGCTTTAATGCAAATGTTAAGTTTGATATGGAGTCACTAGTTGTCGATAAAATTACTGAACGCTTACCGACTGTCACGGTTGATACGTCGTCGCTGGTTAATTTTGACAATCTGCCTTTAGCTGATGATTCGTATCACACGCCGGCTGATATTGATATTTTGATAGGCGCCTCTATTTTTCCACATCTTATGTTGGGTTCCAAGGTTCGAGGTAACTCCACACTCACCGCACCACACGCTTTAGAGACCGTGTTGGGTTATGTTATTGTAGGTTGTGCTCCCGCACAGTTGAATGCTTACTCGCCAGTTTCGTACTGCTGCGCATCCGAACCTCCTTTGCATTCTATCGTCACTAAGTTCTGGGAACTCGAAGAAGTAAACGTCCCGCCAATCTTAAGTTCAGACGATAAGGACTGCGAGGAAATTTATAGTCGTACTACGACTCGCAACGCTGATGGTCGATACTGTGTCGCGCTTCCTTTTAAAGGCGACCCATTTTCGCTTGGCGACTCTCGACGCTTAGCGGAGAGGTGCTTTCTCTGTCTGGAGCAAGCTTATGATGACGTCATTCAAGAATATTTGCAGAAGGATTATATCGCACCTGCTCCTCTTGAGAGCGAGAAGAGCAGTCAGTTGCCTTCATATATAATACCGCATCATGGGGTTATCAGAGAGGATAAACTTACAACTAAACTCCGAGTAGTGCTAAATGCTAGCGCTAAGACCAGCACGTCTGTGTCCCTCAATGATATTCTACATAATGGGCAGAACTTACAAGGCAATTTGTTCAATATAATCGTTAATTTTCGCTTATTTCCAATCGCACTTTCAGCCGACGTTCGGCAAATGTATTTAAACATTGAAGTTCGCGAATGTGATCGCAGATTTCAACGCATATTATACCGCTTTTCACCTGATAAACCCCTTAAGGTTTATGAATTTAATCGCGTATGTTTCGGTCTCACGTCGAGTCCGTTTCACGCACTGCGTACTGTAAAGCAGTTAGCGTCTGACGAGGGTAACTCGTACCCTAAGGCGAAAGAAATCGTTCAGCATTGTGGATATATGGACGATTTTGTTTTCAGTATAGAGAACAAAAACGAAGCTATCTCCACTACTGCTGAGGTTATCTCTCTTATGAAAGCTGGGCAGTTTGATCTGGTAAAGTGGACTAGCAACTCGCAAGATGTTATAAACACTATTCCGCCATCGCATCGTCTTTTATCTGTTAAGGAGTTTGATGAATCAGAATCTCATAAAGTGCTAGGCTTGAACTGGTCACATTCATCAGATCTTTTCAGTTTGAAAATTAATACACCCGCTCAAAAATGTACAAAACGCACCATTTTATCTTGCGTGGCAAGATTATGGGATATAATGGGCTTTGTTGCTCCCGTTATATTGTATGCCAAGCTTCTAATTAAAGAGCTTTGGCTTTGTAATTGCGACTGGGATGATACACCTCCAAACAACATTGTCTCTTTGTGGGTACGTTTCCGGAAGGAGCTCCCGCTGCTTGAACAAATCAATATACCACGACATGTGGACATCACTAGTGGTAGCGAAGTGACCATCATAGGGTTCTGTGATGCCAGTGAGAAGGCCTATGGGGCTGTTACATATTTTCACGTAAAAAATGGCAACAATGTGGTTGTGCACCTTATTAGTGCTAAATCCAAAGTAGCACCTCGTAAAGTGGTATCCTTAGCCAGACTCGAGCTTTGCTCTGCCCTAGTGCTCGCAAACTTAATGAAAGGTATTATTGAAGCATGTCGAAACCGCATACAATTTCGCAACGTGTACGCGTTTTCAGACTCTACTGTCGCTTTGTGCTGGATTCACGCGTCGCCCCATAGGTGGGCAACCTTTGTCGCTAATCGTGTTTCAAAGATTCAATCGCTATTATCGCCGATGTGTTTTCGTCACGTCTCAGGAATTGAGAATCCCGCTGACTGCTTGTCGCGCGGTCTTAGTCCAGCACAAATTATTGGTCACCCGCTTTGGTTTCATGGTCCACCATGGGTCAAGTTTGAGCCATCTGAGTGGCCAGTGTACGCGTTTCAACCGTCTGATGTTTCCTGCCCGCCCGAAGAAAAGAAATGTTCATTACTCACCTCGATACTACAGGAACGATCACCTATTCTCACACTGGCAGATCGTGTTTCCTCGTGGTCTAAACTTTTACGCTGCGTAGTTTACGTCTGCAGATTTATGAAACTTCTCCCAAAACGAGAATTAATTTCAGCTGCAGATTTGTTTTATGCGGAGCAGAGGGTTCTTCGCGAATTACAGACTACTCACTTCGCCAATGAGATAGTCAAACTACAGGCTGGGAAACCCTGTAGTCGTTCATTTCAGCGACTCAAGCCATTTCTCCATGATGGCATTATTAGAGTTGGTGGACGTTTGTCGAATTCAGATTTGAACTTCGATCAGAAACATCCGATTGTTTTGCCTAAAAAACATCATGTTTTGGGTTTGCTTGTGGACTATTATCACAAGTTAAACTGCCACGCAGGTCCAGATTTACTTATGTCAATTCTTCGACAGAAATACTGGATCTTGTCCGCACGCAATTTGATTCGTAGTAGGATACATAAGTGTATCTCTTGCTTTCGAGTACGGCCTAAGCCTGTGTTTCCTGAAATGTCGGAACACAGGTCTTGCCGTGTCATACAATCCGCTAAGCCTTTCGTACACACGGGTACAGATTATGCTGGCCCCCTTAAGGTGACGATTTCGCGAGGCCGTGGTATACGGTCTGTAAAGGCTTATGTCTGCTTGTTTGTCTGTTTGACGACACGTGCTGTTCATATAGAACTAGCTGGTGACCTTAGTACAGCAAGTTTTATGTCAGCCTTCAAACGGTTTTTAGCGCGTAGAGGTCCTGTAGGTCGTATTTATTCGGACAACGGGACGAACTATGTCGGCGCTAAACGGACACTTTCAGAACTTTATGGACTTCTAAGGTCCAAAGATTTCACTGGTGAATATGCTCACATATTAGCTGAGAATCGCATAACATGGTTACTAAACCCACCCGCCGCTAGTCACTTTGGAGGTAATTGGGAGGCTAATATTAAGAGCCTTAAGACTCATTTATTCCGCGTTATTGGTGAGCAAATTTTGTCGTTTGAAGAGATGACCACAGTACTGGCTCAAATTGAGGCAGTTATGAATACACGTCCCTTATGTCGCACCATCTCTAGCGATCCTTCGGAGGATCTCGCATTAACGCCCGCGCACTTTCTAAATACGACACCCTTACGTTATTTACCCGCTCGCGACATCGAAGATGACAGACTTAATATTCGATCTCGACATGGTTTACTAGATGGATTAGTGCAATCCTTTTGGAGGCGATGGAGAGCAGAATACTTGCATACTTTGCAGTCTCGGAATAAATGGAATACACCGCATAATCCGATAACCGTAGGGACCGTCGTTATTTTAAATACGGAAAACGCGCCACCTCTTCACTGGCCTTTAGGGGTTATTGAAGAAGTATTTCCAGCCACTGATGGAGTGGTTCGTATCGCAAGAGTTAGGACTGCTACTGGATCGTATTTGCGTCCGGTTGTACGTCTGTGCCCTTTACCTAGCCAATAACTATTATCGCGAATAGCGGCTTAGGTTAGTTTATATATATTTTAGTTTAGTTTAAGATACATTTGTTGCGCTCATATAGTTGGGCTCTTATTTTTCGCATGTAGTTATCGCTCCTAAAGTTTCGCACGTATATATTTCGCTCGTGTTTTGCGCTTGTCTGGTGTTTTTTCTTTCTTTCTTTCATCCTTGAAGGAATCAATTCCTTCAAGCCGGGGGGAAATGGACGCGCCATATTTTCATTTGTTTAATTGTCGCGCTGACTGACTGATGAACGCGTCCTATCCACATTTCCTGTTTCCGCAAACCTTGAGCAGGATGGAATGAACTACCAAGAAAGACCGCCGCATCATTTCGTCAATTGTCAAATGCAAGTGACACTTCAAATCAGCCCGTCGTTGAGGGTAGTCGATGCGCGCCCGCATTCCGCATAATTAACAAAGTATTTTTCGTTCTTCGCCTCAACCGTCGTTGAGGGCAGTTCGCGCTCGCAAAAGACTGATGTGACGTGATTAGGAACCGCATTGTTCCATGTGAACTATTAAATCTTTTCCTGTGTCAAAAAGTGTAGTTAAGAACAGTGACAGGCCTTGGTGAATCGTCAAGCAGCCCCTAGCGTCGGCCGCCGGCATCAACGCGTGAAGGCACCACAGAGAGGTTAGTCCCTTACCTATTAAACGAACTGTCTGTCCATATTCTTCTGTTTCCTAAGGGCAGTTCATCATTCCTGTGTAGCGGTCAATCAGTCAGTTTAGATACGCATCGCGGATACAGTACCAGTAGATACTGTGTCAGCCATTTTTTAAACCTCGCATAAAGATACAGTCCATTAAAGTCGCATTATTATATTATTCCCGCCCCGCATCGCATTTTTTTATCTTAACTATTGCGTATAAAGTCGTATTTTCGCACTCAGTATTTTGGTCCGACCTAAACGCACACCCACGTAATGATATTGCTTAGTTTGAAATACCTAGTTTCACTTTTTTTGTATTTTTATTCATTGCAGAGTATTTATCCTATTCCAAACAGTCTGTTGTGTGTTCTATACAAACACCTCATCCAGTGTTAAATGTAAATAGAATAAAAGTTGCTTTATTCCAAATTTGAAGGATTCTGTTGCGTTATTATGTTCCTCGATAAGCTTATACATAACGCAGTACCTGTGACAGGTTACAATTACTTGAGATTCGCAAACGGTGTAGTTATTTCTCTATCTATATATAATCTGTATTTATAATATACTCTCGCAAAAAAACTGACATAAGTAGAATCTATATGATGTTAAATGACACTTACAGTTCGAAGATGCTTAGTTAAATAAATTAAAATAATTAAAAAAGTCTAAAATTTACAAACAGTAAATGAAATAATTAAACAAAACAATATTTACAAAAAATATTTTTTTGTATAACCGTTCACCTTCTTTTAAAATTAAAACAAAAATATTAAGAAAATAAAAAAATGTTTAAGAAAAATCCAAGTAAAACTAAAGAATGTTCTCAAATTCAATATTTTAAGTGAACTTTTTTGTCACACAATATAAGGATTCAGTTCAGCTTATCATCATCATCTTCCAAGCCTTTTTCGGAACATGAAGAGACGTTCAACAGTATCTAACTTGGCCGATTTTAGTAATTGTGTTCTAAATAATATGGAAGTAGGCGTGATCTACACTGATTTTGAAAATGCTTTCAACCGTCGACACGTCATTCTACTTGAGAAGCTGCAGAAACTGGGGATACATGGGGACTTACTTAGATGGATGATTTCATATTTATCAAACCAGTCACAGCCTGTAGTTGTGGATAGTGTTAGATCTGACTTTGTGAATATTCTTTCTGGCTTTCTTCAGGGATCCTTGTTAGGACCCCCTTTCTATTGTACCTATCTGTACGATATCCATTCTTGCTTTGAACCTGCGCAATATCTTCTATACGCGGATGATATAAAAGTATACATGCGTATTCGGTTAGGTCGGGATTGTGAACTCATTCAGCAGGACCTTAACAGATTATATCAGTATTTTTTACCAAATATAATAACGATCAATGTATCCAAGTGTCAAATTATTAGCTTCACTCGCTCCTAACACCCTATTAAATATTCCCACACGGTTAATAACAATGTCGTTGAAAGAGTTGAGGTTGCCAGGGATCTGGATTTGGACTCCAAACTGCTGTTTCCCGAGCACATTGATACCATAATGAATAAGGCATCTCGAAGTCTTGGGTTTTTGATGTGTACCTGTAAACCCTTCAGGAATTATCAGTTTGAAATTTGTGTATTATGCCTACGTCCGCAGCATTTGGAGTATTCCTGTCCTATTTGGACACCACAGTATTCTGTTTACATTGCAAAAATTGAAAGTTCGTAAAGGTCCTTAACTTCCTAATGTTTCTAATGATATAATGATGTTTAGTTCCTGTATACATGTCGTGAAGCTCTTTCATAAATAAATTTATTATTCCTTTATAATTTGGGTGGGCGACTAGTTCAACCGGTCAATACATACACAATTACCTGTATTTATCTATACAAATAAATAAAATTGGAGTGTCTGTTTGTCATTTTAAAATAACCGCTTTTTACTAAATACATATGTATGAATACACGGTACATATACCAAAAGTGTATTTAAAAACATTTTTGTCTATCTGTATGTCTGTTTGTTCTGGGTAATATCTGGAACGTCTGGACCGATTTTAACGGGATTTTTACTGGCAGGTACATAGGCTACTTTTTTAAACTAAATTTGTCCCGCGGCGTTACTCGCGGTACGATGATAACCGCGGGTAACACTGCCGGGTTCAGCTCGTATATTATATAGTTTATCGACATAGCTCACAGGATTAGCAAGCTGAAGTGGCAGGGCTGGCCATATTAGCCGCAGAGCTGATTACCGTTGGGGTAAACGGGTTCTTGAGTGGAGACCGCGTCTCCGAAAACGTAGTGTGGGACGTCCAAAGGCCAGGTGGAGTGATGACCTGCGCGAGGCGGCTGGCAGGAGCTGGATACGAGAAGGCCAAGATCGAACTAAGTGGCGTGCAATTGGAGAGGCCTATGTCCAGCAGTGGACTGCGATACGCTGATGATGATGATGATTATATATAATTATACAATAAATATCTCGGTTACCTGAAAGAGATTGAACTTTGAGCGATACGGCCGTCAATTGTACTGACCTAGCAATAAGTCATTTATTTAATTATCTGGTGTACAACATAGAGATTTATTATTATCATATAAAAAAACTAATCTCATTACAAATTCTTGTCACTTACACTACCTCACACCTCTCGGTATGTACACGGTGAGTACTACACTTAGACGGAACTGACAGGTTTGGCCAGGCCTTGGTTGGATATCAAGTAACGTGACAGCGTTGACAGTGCGGTCTAACCTTACAATTCAATATACGTCTGAATAAAATACGTTACTATGAGGCATTATGATAGACTTTTTCTAATCTACTCTAATACACTAGCCCTACGTATGACATACTTGTTCTTTAATAATAATATATATTGCCACTCTTCGTACATTACCACCGACAAAAAGACATAAAATAAAATCAATTTTTGTGCTCAACCATTGCAGAATCTTTTTAGTTACTGTAGTAAACATAAACAATATAACATTTTATAAATGGCTTAAAAAGTAAATATTTAAAGAACTATAATCCGACTGTGTAAAACTTTTTCAAAATGTAATAGTTTATATCACTTGGGCCATTATTGCAAAGCTACACCTCAGTCATTAAAATTGGTTCAGTAGTTTAGACGCTATGGTAAACTGGCAAATATACAAAGACTGTCAACATTATAATTCTTTCTTTTCGCTTCGAGGCAATCGGGTAAAATAAACGCTAAAATTCATCATTAAAACCGAGTAAGAGCTATGCTGTGCTTCAGCATAAAAGGTAGATAGATAGAAAACTCTTTATTTGTGCACCATATTACAGAGTAATACCATGGCCTGAAAAAGCCGATGTCAAGCACATCTGTCTTTGTTTTTCATCGAGTGAGTAAAATTATAGGAGTCTCAACCTTATGCCTTTTGTAAAAGGTATCCTTAGGCGTACGTAGTTACTTAGGTACTATCAGGAGACCCAAATGCTCCTTGCATTTCCATTATCATAAAAAATCATAGTAACTGTACTCTCAGTTTTGTTGACTCTAACATACTTTTCTTCAAGATACTTTTACTGTGACAACATACTAGAAAGCATACAATGCGTTAAATAAAACTATACTGCGACAAAATAGTCTTACAAACATCGTAGTGATTCTAATATAACATTTTCTTGGTACAAATCTCCAATAGTCCTACTCTAGCCAGTGCTTACATTCTATAAAGTTAATTCCAAAGCAGATTTCTTAATGTTCAAAGTTTTAAGAATACCATTTTATATTTTTAAATATAATGTCTATTCAAATAATAAAACAACTTAAATTAATTGTTTTACCTTTGAACATATCCAAGAATCTCTAGAAACTTTTTTCATTGACTGCAAGAACTTATTCATGCGTTTCAAATTCATATTCAATGTTTGAGAAATGAATGAACCCATGAATCACTTAGTCATTTTAGCTGCGTTATTTTTGTCCTATATAGGTAGTGCATACTAGCTGAATTCCGCAGTGCTATCCGCGATTATTGTCGTACCGCGGGTAACGCCGTGGGGCAAAGCTATTCTGAAAAAAGTAGCCTAAGTTACTCCTCATATTATCAGCTACCTATCAGTGACAGTCCCGTCAAAATCGGTCAAGCCGTTTCAGAGATTAGCCGGAACAAACGGACAGACAGATATACAAAAATTGTGAAATTGGTATATGTACCGTGTATACATTCATATGCATTTAATAAAAAGCGGTTATTTTAATATTATCAAGACACTCTGATTTTATTTATTTGTATAGACGTATAGATTAAAGAAAATTTTGCACTTACAATAGTCGGTTGCAAAGAAAAACATATGGTTGAAACAAAAAAATCATATTAAGAAATAAAGTAGAAAAAAAATAAGAAAGATACATTATAATTTATACTCTCGATTGTCGGCACTTGATGGAACTTGTTGTAATACATTCTAGAATTAAACTCACTTGTACTTATTCCACTATTTTATTTCCTTTTTTACACCTGACCGGTTTCGCCTTATGGCATTCTCAAACCTTTGAGAATTAATTATTTACATTACATTGGGTTAAATACTACAGTTAGGTACATTAAAATTTATGAAATGTTGTCTAATGATAAATAGTGAAATGAAGGGAAGACAAAAAACGACGACTGCCAAATTATTGGTAACTTAAAAATTTACGCTTAAAAATTTTGTTCAATATGGCATACTTTTTTATGAATATAATGGTTTGTATTGATGATGTCATTTTATCCATTTTTGAATACTACGTAAAAATGAAATCATACAAGTCATGTAAGGCATTTGCAAGAAGCGTGCTCGTATATAAAGTACTATAGATATACGATATACTATCATTACTTAAATTGCATGGACAGCGAAGACAGCCAGTTTAACTTCTTAATGGCTTGTGCATAACAACTGCTGACGGTAACTTGACGTCAAAGTGGAGCTTGCATTTGTTGAGCTACGCTCTCGTATTTTATTAACGACAATCCAGTATTTTTTAATTAAAGTTTAAAACAGATCCGGTTAAGTATAACTCTCAGGGTTTCAAAAACAAATAATATATAAGTACACATAAATTTTAACACATGTGTACTGAAGTTTTATTGCTATACTATATATAAATACTGCACATTTACATCTACAAAATAAAAGTAGCGTAGTAATACGAATTTATCTCAAGATAAAATGCACGATATAAAATCTCATAAGCCCGTAAGATGGATAAGGCTGAGTCGAGATCGATCTCGGAGCTAATGAGAAGCGCGAAAAAGTCGTTGCTTATTACGCACACGACAGAGAAAAATCGCAAGCTAGACAGCAATTCATATAAATACCTCTGTAGACGACTACTTGATGCTACCGCCTCGGAATTGCGGGGTCACCAAGCTCCTCATTTATCTAGCTTGAGATAAATTGCAAAGCGAAAGGGTATAGGTATATGAAATTGTGACACAACATGTTACTTAAAATGAGTACGGTCAGGTTCAACGGAAGCCAGTGGAGCAAAGGGAAAATGATAAGTATATGAAAGAATCTCATTTTGTACCCTCGCGAATACTGCATTTTGCGATAAGTCATTAGGACTACGAAATGAAATAGATTAAATTTTACAAAACAAACAAACGGATCATGACTTTTTATGATCTAATTAATAAAATTGTTGAGTTTTTTGTCAATCTATGTTGTAATTATTTTGGAATCTTTAAAAGTTTTGGGCCAACCTTGTCATCTATAGTGATGATAGATCATATATTGGTCTGACAAGTTACGGGTGACAATAGACCTGATGGTAAGTGTTGTCATAATGTAACTAATCTCCCTTCAACACCTACAAGTGCGATGTCAATCTTTGAGCGCCCCCTGAAGCTAATTACCTCTCTAACTAATTGTCATTATTATTTTTCTTTAAATGTAAGGGATCTTTCATACACCAAAAATTGTTAATAAAGACTGCGAATGGATTTACAGAAGCCGACTATAAAAACGAAAGCTAATACCTATAAACTTTACGGCCGCTTGTCAAAGAAATGCTTTTATATAACGATTATTTTTAAGTGAGCCCAGCTAATCTCGACCCCGTTGCGTGACCGCCCATAATGAAGCTAAGCACAACATAGTAACAATAAAGATACAACATTAAGACACGTCCCTACACTCATATAATTCGCATAAACAAACCAGGCTTAAAAACCACTGTATCTCTTGTCTGTTTATTATTATAAGCCTTTCCAACAAAAACACGGTGTGTGGATGAATGAAAACTGGACCAAATATTTTTGAATCCAAAATATTAAAGTACTTTGAACCAAGACAATCGATGTTTTCTTATCTCACTTAAAAATCCCACTTAGAGGAAATATTTTATGCATATCCATTGGCTTTCGATATTTAATATGATTTACCAATCACTATGTCATATTGTCCACTTGAATACCCCATTACTATTCCTATTTACATTTTCATTGCAACATAAATTTTTTTGAGTTTCAGTTCTAAGTATGTAGACCCCCAAAAATAATTATTTTGTTTTCTATTTTTGTGTGAAAATCTTAATGTGGCTCACATAATACATCTACTTGCCAAGTTTTAAAATTATAGTACTCATAGTTTAAAAAAAAGTGGCTGTGGCATACAGACGGACAGACAGATAGACATGACAAATCTATAAGGGTTCCGATTTTTGCCTTTGGCACGTAACCCTAAAAAATAACTACCAAAACATTCGCTATCGTGCAGTTGTTTTTTTATGTTTGTACAACATTTTTTTTTATTTGTATATTTTAGAAAAGATTACGTAAAGCAGTAAACTGTTAAATTCTATTAATTAACTTATTGATTACTTGATTATATCGTTACTGCGAAAGGAAAACTGACTAGCTCACTGTAGTACGGTATATTTCCAATTTATCAACTACTAAATATTAGTTATTATCAATCAATCAGTTAATTTCACCCAGTTCTAGGGCCCGATACACCACTTGATTGATTTCATATAAATATTTAGTGCTTCTCATGGTTGTAATTACTTTCATTATATGATATTATAAGGTATTAACTTAGCTTTACTAAGTAGGTTAGCTCCACTGTGCAAAGTCGGAACATTTACCACACAAGGGACTCTGAAAGTGTTCCAAAGTGGCGCCGTGCAAAATTTATTCCAGGTAAGCACTTAAGATTATATGATCATATAAGTATACCTACGTATTCCATCTGCAGTTACATTTTGATATGAAGCTTGCCTGGTATTATTTAAAGTATTTGCACTATACACATAAGAGTGATGAAACAGAAAAAGTTTATATAAACTTTTTCTGTTTTTTTTTTGTAAATACACCCAAACTCCGAAACAAATATTTGTAGATCATACAAACATTTGGTCCGACCCGAAAATCGAACTCGAGACCAACGCGGCGGTTATATACGTGCTATATTGACATTGTTTTAATAATAAAGTTGTTCGTTCTATATGTATGCGAAAAAATAAATATGAAGCTAGCACATGTTCTCTGGGCATTTCTTTACAATTGTTACTGACCGCAGTGACCGCCGGAAAATCAGAGTAAACCCGGAATATATTATGCAAACCAGGACAGGACAGTCAGGCGCGCACCTTCATATTTTAAGCTAAACAAAGACCCGTAATCGGACAGTTGGCGAAATTTACTTCTTTTGTATCTAGTTTTATGTACAAATGTTCTGAATTAAATATAAACCTCAGTTTGTTCAAAGCATGTAGGTTTCGGGACAGCTGTGGAGCTTGCTGACCCGTGGGGTTTGTATATAACTTGGCCCTACACGCTATGCCAGCTGGCTAAAGAGTGTAGGTACTGGGATAGGTATGTGTCCGGGCTAGCTGTTTAGCCTTCGTACCGTAGTTAGGATAGTAGGGAAACTCGCAGTGGTAACGACTTATCTTATTTATTTGTCAAAATGCACTTTATTAAATCTACAAATTTCGCATACAACCCATGATAGTTGTATTGGGCTTGAATTCACGCGTGAATAAGATAGTGAAAGAGTGAGAGATGCGAGTGAGTGAGAGAGAACAAACATCGACTAGCGGCAGCTTCCGTAAATACGTGTGCGCGCTGAGATTCAGTTCAATTTAGTTCATAATTTCTTAGGTGGCAACGCGAGCAGACGTAAACATACTTTCGTCACTTCGTCACTGTCATCACATAGGATAAAATTCGTGTTATATCTGAATGTTTTTGAGACCTGCTGGATTTTTGTTATTATACGTGGAATACATATACCGTGTATACAGAATATACCGTGGAAAACGCAGCGAGGCGAAGCTAGTTTTAAAAAAGTTATCTAAATTACTCGTTATATCTGATAATATAACGAGTAATTTAGGTTACTATTATTTTCGGGATTTTCACTGGAAGATCCCGTCAAAATCAGTCCAGCCGTTCCAGAGATTAGTCAGAAGAGACACAGACGGACAGACAGACAAAAAATTTTAAAAGTGTTATTTTGTTAAATGTACCGTGTAAACATACCTTGCATTTAGTACAAAACTGTTATTAATATTACGAACTGACTCTCTAATTTTATTTAATTGTATGTGTTTGTACAGATATTAGAATGATATAAAATTTGTGAATTTTGGCGATTGTAGGGGTTAATCTCTGAATTAACTGAACCGATTTCGAAAATTCTTATACCTATAGAAAACCACATTGTTTGTGAGTGGCATAAGATACACATGTATCAACCTGAAAAATTAAAACCGCGATATCTGATATACAGGGGGGAGGAGCCGAAGGCAAAAGCTTGTGTATTATAATATACTCGTATGTATCGTAGGGTTTAAATTTAATTATAATAAAAATCTCTTTACAGGCTTAAAAATACGAAAATCATTTTTCTGTCACTTTGTCACTAGCTACTGATTTCTATTTGGTTAGAGACATAGGAACGTATTTTTAAATTTTATACGTATGACTAATTATTTAAAATTTTCGGTAACAATTCATGTTTTCTAAAATATAGTAATATCATTCAACAAAAGTCTTTGTATAGTTAAGTCATCCCTTATGTAAATTCTTCTAAATGTATTTAGTATTTTATATGTAAAGTATTTAAGTTGATGTTATGAGATTATGATGTGGGCGAAACACTACTTAAAATTTGGAGTGTGATTATTAAACTTTCGTGTCTAAGGGTAGCCTCAATACGTAATCTATTTTTAGAGCTGTTTAAGAACCTAAGTAAGAAATTAAACATATAATGTTGAACATTTTCATAATAAATTACTGGATTCTGGAAGAAATCGCTGTGAGTGATACTTAAGATTACTGATTGTTACGTCTATATCCTTGTAAATCATTTTATGTTATGTGTCATGTAAACATAAAACTCTTTGAATGAATAGCAATATAGCGATAAATTAAAACTGTCATAATATACCCGTACCCATTTCAAGTAACCTCTCATATAATATTATATACAACCTTATTATTACGAGGCACTTTGAGAAAGAAATTTCTCGCAGGTAATGTTTTTTTAGGGAGCTGTAGAAGATTCGCTAGAGAGGCAGAGACTGCTTAACTCTATTTTTCTGCTGCGGGTAAACGAAAACTTGAGTTAGCTGAGTGATGTACACCTACAGGAAAGATAATATTTCTCCATTTAGGGTATATACGGTGAGAGTGCCATATTCTATTTAAAATATGGGATACATTAAGCCTTAATGTATTCTGCTTTGTTATTTTCGTAGGATATACGGCGTATTAGAGAGAACTATAGATACACACCTCAATAAAGTCTACGGATATTTCATATTTCATCAAATATCTAAAAATCTACGAAGAATTTTCATAGATAGTAAATGAAAGAAAAGTAGCTTATTTTAGAGATTTTAATAAAAGAAGAAAGCGGTTCGTGATTCTTTTGGTTTTAATTAAAACGTTAACTTTTTAATTGTTGTAAAAAATTGGTACGAAAACAAATGTCATAGAATTTTTGTAACATTATTAATATAAATAGAATAATTAAAAATGTAATAAAATCTAATTATTAATAATCAGTGTTGCCACCTCTTACATTAATTACAAATCGACATCGATTGTTCATACTTAAAACTAAATAGTCAATGCGTTGCTGCGGTATGAGGTCCCAAGTTCTTTGCAAGTGTCTGTATAGTTCTTGTTCCGTCATCAAATTTGGCGGGAAATCTCGCAATGCTTTTCGTTGTAACGTTTCCCATGCATGCTCGATGGGATTTAAGTCGGGCGACTGCGTGAGCTAATCCAAAACTTGAATGTCATGATCTTGAAGAGCTGTCGTATAAGAAGGAGCATTATCGTGCATGAATTGAAACTCCAGGGCTATTTGGATTCTGTGTGGGATAATCACAGGCTCTACTACCTCTTCGAGATATTTTCGTGCAGTCATGCTGCCTTGAATCCAAACGAGCTGTGTTCGCCCACCAAGACGAATTCCTGCCCACACCATGATTGTCCCGCCTCGGTAAGAGTGGACCTGATGAGGGTGCCGCAGACGGCTAACTTCAAATACGAGTTCTTCTTAAATCCGGATGAAATCCAAACCGGGACTCATCACTGAAAAGCACCTATACCATTGTTGATCACTCCAAGACAAATGCTCCCGAGCCCACGAAAACCGCCGACCGCGATTGTCACGTCTCAGAGCTGGAGCACGTAGCGGTCTTCGAGCGTAAAGGTTGACTTCATGCAACCATTGGTTGAGGTGTCTATATATTAGAGATATTTAGTCGATCTTCTGACATAACTTAGAGTGCTATAGAGATTGTAAAAAATCCTGATCTTTTATATAAAGGCTTTATTCTAAAAATGATAATATGAAAACAAAGATTATTATTTATAGTAATCAGGTATTTTTATTAGTTCTTTGACAAGATTATCTTCAAGATCTGTGATAGAGTAGTGAAGTCACGCTGATTTCAGTATGTACGGGCTGACTCGACCGGGGCTGTACCACCATCACACAGATGAACCTAAAATTACAGCATTTGTGTTGTCATGTTTCGTTTGTGAGTGTGAGACCGGAGGCGTAATGATGCAGAAGTATTATTAGGCCGAACTGGTGTGGGTCACCATGCTGCACTGATGCATTGTCTGCATACGCAATGAGTATGGTGACCACCACCCTCAGATTCTGCTTATGATTTCCATCAGGCAGGGTAGAGCCACTTTGGCCGGCACATACCTACATGAAAAAAATGATGTAACTTACGCAGCACGATCTTTTTTTAAGAGTATCTAATAAAAAAACCGATGGACGTATTTACTTAAAACTTGAAATAGATGTGAAATCATATACCTACTCAAAAGATCATTCATTTAAAAAAGATTAATTTTTAAAACTATAAAATGATATGACTATAAAAGCTTGCCATCAGGTATTCAGGTCGTGAAAGTCATTAAATACGCCATTCCTGTTAGTCACTATAACTGCATCATAAAAATAATCAAACCATTTGCATTTTTATGTTTATCCCCAGTTTTTATTCAAAGAATAAAAAAGTAGGGTACATCTTCTATAGAGTAAAATTACTTGTAGAGTTATTGTTCTAAAAGTATTAAAAACTTATCCCTTAAACTTTATTGCAGATTTTGAAGCTTTTAAAAGAACATCAGCCGTGTTTCGCAACAGATTTAAAGACTCAACCGAACTCAAATCAATCGTCTCTTTACCTTTGATCGATTAAGTAATGTTGCAAAAGGAACATTGTTTAGTATTCAACCAAGGTAAGAAAACGCAAGATGGTATAAAAATTTTAAAACAGACATCATAGAGAAATTAAACTATCAGATGTACTTTATTTTAAAAAATTTGCTTGTATATTATTTTTTTGGTATAGCAGTTAAATGAGTAGGAGTGGTAGAAGTAGTAGGAATAGTAAGAATTTACCGCCACGCCGTAAATGCATTTGAGGGTCTTCTCCCTCTATTAGAGAGTACAGGAAATGTTTGGATCTCCGATAACCTCAGTCGCTAACTGAAAAGCAATGAAGATTTACTCCGGTTGAGATAAAAATTATGACATTCTACAAATATCAATCGTTGCTTTTAAAATCGATTCCGTCTAACAATAATCCTAAATGTGTGTACACTTTGAACCTTCCAGTTAGAATGGAGATTAATCAGTATAAGTACTATAGCCATCTCAAAATCGCAAAAAAATAGTAGGTATACAAGTTACCCTTTTACAATATTTTGATCAATTCAATACAAAAGGTTGTGTTTCCAATCTAACCCACATTACCTGTCAGAAACAGCTGCGCCCACAATGTTTGTAATTCATAAACTAGCGAGGCGATCCGACACGATTTCAATTTCTGACACAATTTCAATTACGGAGGGAAGACAAAAGCCGTTATCATTCACTGACAGAGACGGGGAGAATCGATGTACGCGTACCCATAGAGGATATTGCTTTTGCAAACACAGGTAGATTATCTATAGCAAGATTTTTATAAATATCCAAACCCTGCGCACATCTCTATCTGAATAGGATTTAAGTAAGTGACCAAAAGTGTGTCCACGTAAGTGTATTTAAGTGTTTAGTGTTGCGCTGGTTATTCAATTTTCTGTTAAAATATTGATGTTCTAATCTTTTGTAGGATCGCTTTGACGACTTTCACGTGTCTAACAGAGTTTTTAAAGTAATTATTATATTATACTCTCTTGTATTTACATCCAAAAAGTGCAAAATATATCATAACTGTTGCAAAATAAAGGCTAAGATACAAACTGAAATAAAGTAAAAGAAGTAGTCTTATAAGTTTTATGAAATGAAACATGGCCAAAATAGCGTGTAATATAAATTTACTAGCTACACTTATATAACTCTGATTTCCTTGATAGCTTGTAACTATCTATCTAGGTTGTATATCATGGCGAAGACAATGATTTGTTTACGAGCTCTTTATTGAACATTAGCGATTTATGGCAAGTATTTATGTCCAACATTGGAACTGTCGACTTAATTCCTCGTTAATGATGTAATAAGATCAAAGTTAATGTTTGCTTGCGACGGTAAGGTGAAATTCATTAATCAAGGTACTGATCTGTTCATTGTGCCGTTCTGTATCTATGATGTCTCAATCCATGTTTTCTTTTCATTAAGAGTCGTCTAAAGTGACTCTACCATGCTTGATGGAAAGCATAAGTAGAACCCAAGAGTGGGGATCATCTTACTAATTGAAAGTGCAAGCCAACGCTCCGCTTAAAGGACCGGTATTATTTGGTTTAAGCCGGGGAAAAGAAATTGCAGTTACCGCATTGGTAGCCTGCAGCTATAACTTATATTTAAAACGGACTACTAAGAAACCTGAACAATAAAACAGACCCGTAAAATAAAAGTAACTTTATAGTTTCACCCACATTGTAGGTGGCCCACATAAAAAGCGTTCTCGCTTGAAACTTGGCTCTCAACGTACTTTAGACAAGTTTTGTGCAGCTATTTAACGGTCTTAAATTTGAACCGGGACTTCTTGTGCCCTCGGTGTTTTTAACTTACACTTTTTTTGCTACTAGCCGAGTACTTAGTCGGTAAACTTTGCAAATGCCATGGTATTAACGTTAAACTGAATGGTCATATTATTAGAAGATTAAAAGTTTAAGATTTAAGAGTTAAAGATAGTTTAAAGATTACAGTTTTTGAAGTTAATGCCATTTTTCTTTTTTTTATGTTTGGTCTTGCCAAAATGACTCTACTCTTCCTGGTGGAAGCATAAGCAGTATCCAAGAGTGGTGGCCACCATACTGCGAATGCTGCAACAATGCAGCATGGCGACCCACACCATGGCGGGCTAGTGATGCTTCTGCATCACGGGCCTCCGGTCTCGCACTCACCAACGAAACACGACAGCACGAAAGCTGTCATTTTACGTTGATTTTCTATGCGAGGTAGCACCGCCCCGGTCGAGCTGGCCCGATCGTGCTGAAATCAGCGTGGCTCTACTACCTTGAGAAATTTATTTGGAATGATAAAATTAACAAGGTAGTAGGATTAATTAAATGGAATTTAATTACATACAACATATACAACATACTAATATTTTAAATTTGAAAGTATTCTGTTTCGAAGTGTTTATCTGACGGTCTGTCTGTATGTTCGTTTGTTACGCTTTCACGGCTAAATCACTCAACCGATTTGGATTAATAACGATATAAAGATAAATTGGACCGTGAAGGACACAGCTTTCTTTTTGGAAAGACGAAGCCGCGGACAAAAGTTAATCTTCAATTAAAATAGTTTTAAAATATGAACTTGTTCTCTTAAGAAAGGTTTGTATTAATATGGGACTGTCAATCAATTGTAGTCTCATTCGGTTAGCTACGGTTAGTCGGTTACGTAAATTCTGTCCAGCCATCTTAAGGAGACTTAATTTATATGAAATATGTTTATGACAGTAAATTCTCAAAATATTGACAGTAATAAAAAAAATACTGGCTTGAATTTATATTTTAACTCAAGATTTTTTCCTTCTTCTACTACTAATAATTTAGTAACCATTACATAAAAACAACTATCAACCCCATGCATTATGTATGTATAAGGCAAAAAAGGCAAAAATAACAAGCAAATCCTCTATTACTGATAAAGCGTATAGAGATTCCACAATCTTGTTTTCTTTATCAATTTTCTATCCAACCACATAGTTCCAGTAGCGAGATAGTGCATTGGAAAATAATGAAAGTTTCCGATTCGTGTAATACAACCGCAACAGTGTCCTGTATTAAAGTTTTAATTGATTGGGATCTTGCAATTATCACGGGGTGATACGCTTTGTCGTATGCGTGACAGAATTTGGGTCACTTCAGGCAAACTCGAATTAAAAGGACGAAAACAGTTAAGGTACTTTAACTTTTAAACATCGGGTAAACAGGCTGAGTTTAAAAGAGAAATACCAAAATAAACTCGCTATGACATCAAAAACCACTTACTGTTTTACATTTTAATTTAATTCGGGATAATTCTCATGGAACTGAATTTGTGGAGAAACCCTAGAAAGTCAACCTGAATTATCTTTAAAGCTCGTAGTTTTGCGATTTTATTACGAGTATTCAGCCAAAGTAATAACCTTTTAAGGTTTCTTTTGACTGTTAAACAAGAGCAAGTGAAAGAGTACCTTAAAAACTTAAAATGCCGTACTTTTAGTAGCAGGCATGAACTAAGTGAAGCCTAACGCGTATAGATAGAAAACTTTTTCCATATCACTAAGAATCGTAGCTGGGTAATACCTTAAATAAGTAACTTTAAATGGTTTCCACATACCTTTTATAGACCACAGTTTATCCCCGTGGCTCCGCCCGCGTGTATGTCGGTTATCGCCACAAAAGTAGCTTATGTTAGGACATAAAGTACTTTTCGTAGAAGGCTCCAGTCTCAAATCTATCTCTAAACCGAAATTCATTCAAAATGGTTCAGTGGCTTAACCGTGAGAGCGTAACAGTCGGATAAACAGAGCTATTTTAGAATTTATAAAAAATAATATGGAAGTATGAATAAAGCGAATACTTACATCAAATCAAAAAACTCTTTTTACTATGTTGCCAAACACATAATACATGTCACTTTTATTAAGTTTCCTCCACAGCTAAGTTAAACACCAATAATCTACATAGAATACACACTTTCTTCAAATTCCATCGCAATGAATTCACTGAACAACTTCTGAACTACAGCCGAAGTTTAGAACTATGCCCGTAACTGTAAATAATTGTCACTGAAACAGTTTTAATCCCCGTTACCTTGTTAAAATATTATGGGGCTCCCCGAAGTTTGAAGGAGAAGCGGTAAACAAAAATACCGTTGAGAGCTACCCGCTTATTTGTGTAAAAAGTTTTTGTTTGTTGGAAGTTGAAGCGGTCATTAGTTTTCGCATTCTTTTTTGTTTCGACGTAATCTGATAAGTGGTTCAGGAACACATAGAAAGTTAAAAAAGAAATGAAAAATGAATGCAGGAATGAAACGAGTAAAACTATGGACATGTTAATTAATATTAGCATGTCAATAATTTTATTTTTATTTAACTTTATAACTACTCTCTTCGAAAAACAGGCTTCCGTATTAGGAATATACATCTTGTGTCGTGGGGTACTTCACAAACATACTATTTGTGGAGCACACAAAGTGTTGTCCCATGTGAAATTTGAACCCCCAACACTTGGCGCAGTAGAAAGCGGCGTGGCGTGGCTCAATCCACTAGTTTTATTTTTATATTTTTTTATTTTTGTTTACAAAAACTCAAAAACACACAAAAAACTAATACGATTGTTTTAATCGTTCTTAGCCATCCTCATTATCAGACGGGTCATAATAGCTTGCTTGCTTTTAATTTAAAGTAATGTTGAAATGTACTTATCTAATACATATCCGTTGTAACTTTGTTGTTGTTGGACTTAGTAGTAAAGCATTGATTGTCTTCAAATTACATGCCAAAACCTGTTATTTATTTTACACAAAAATAATTCGACTACACAATTCTCAAGTATTCTCAAGTCAAACCGCAGACACTTTACCCTTTACTTAAAAGAATTGAAAGTGATCCTTTAAATTTCAAGTACATCTTTCTAAGGCAGTTACAAAATTCGTGTGTACTAAGCGAATTTAACTGTTACCACCGAGCTGAGTGGATTAAATTCTTAATTCGCAACCATTTCTCAGTTTCATTATTCATTACGTGCTGCGGATACGAAATATCCGTATTTCAAGGTTCTTGCAAAAATACGAGGATATTTTAGAATTATTTGTGGAGACTGGTGGAATAAATGAGAGATTCCAAACATTTACTTTACTAAGGTTCTATTTTGGCATTTACATTGATATAATAATCAACAAAAATAATCCATACTAATATCATAATTCTGAAGGGGTTGGTTTGATTGTTGGTTGATTTTTTTAATCTCTAAAGCTATGTCGGATTTATTTTGTCAGATCTATTTGCAATTTTCTACATAGTTTATGGGAAAACTTAATAAACGTACTTAAACCTATGCATTATAATCGTTATCCTACGCCATAGAGCAAGACGGGCTTTTGACTTTTTTTGAACTCAGTTAAAAAGTGAAAACCATTTAAATGTCTATTCCTGGAAATTCTGATTAGACCTTAATAAATTAATATACAGTACTAAGCGGAATTACTTCTTTTTGAACATATTTTCAAAAAAAAAACTAAAACTTTTACCTATATTGGAAAATAAATAACACTTAATAACAGTAATCATAATTGAAAATCTTTATCAAAAAATTACTTACTCCAATGAATTTTCGACATAAATAAGATTTTTTTATTAATTATCTGTATTTTAATATTTAAATCTCAATACGCAGCCAACTTTTCAAACTTTGTGTAAATAACTTAATAACTAAACCTCGGAGCAAATTGTTGTAAAAAGTATTTCGGTCACGTAAAAATTTATCCGATCTTCTGAAGCGCGCAACGAAAAACGCTTGATTGATTTAAATATTTTATAAACAAAAATGTACAATTTTCTTTTCGAGCTTCATTGAATTTCACATTGATTAAAGAAATAAAAATAAGTTGCTAGTGTTCTAAATGTGTTATTGCCTTTTAAGTCCTAATTCACACAAAAAATGTTACTTAAAAAACCAGCCAAGTACGTTTCAGACTACGCATAGCCACCCATCGTCATCATCCGATCATTACACGTGGATTTAGAAGGCGGGGTTGTTATTTGTTACCCGACTACGGCAAAGCCAAAAGAAGGTTATGATTTTGAGAGGCTATGTGTGTATGTATGTATATATGTGCATTGTTCCCTCATAGCTCCTTGGTGGAGGCGTCGTTAGAAGCGTCATGATCGTCTGCTGGTTATAGGCTATATGACGTGTCACTGAGTTTAATGTGGCGCCCTCTAGCCGACGTAAAGTACTGTATTATAAAAATAATTTGAGAGAAATATGCTGTGTTTGGTATCATACGAAAAGGCGTTACTTGTACATTTCAAATATATATATATTATTAGCAATTTCTCGTGACTTTGCCCGTATTTATTCGATAATTACGATACATTACTAATTTTCAAAAGTCGTAGTCCATGTAGTGTAATGTACCATAGTCCATAACACTTTAACAACGCGTGACTACGGCTTTTGAAACTTGTTTCCTGCTTCTTCATCGTCGTTTTTTGTCGTAGTTGGGTTTTAGTTTTTACTTTTTTTTATTATGTAAGTTCACATATTATTTCGTTATTTTTGTACAAGTTTTCCAAGTTAGCGTATTTCAAGGCTTCTGTAGCTCCTGAACTAGCAAAGATATCTCAGATGTTATAATTTTCCTTCAAAGTTCATTACATGGACTATTATCATGTTTTTTTTTTACCAGATTTTCGAGCACGCCATTTAGCTTTTAGAGGCAGAGGGGGGAAACAACAACACGATCGTTACCACAAGAACAAGAAGCATCACTAGCCCGCCATGGTGTGGGTCACCATGCTGCATTGTTGCATTGTTTGCATTCGCAATGAGAATGGTGACCACTCTTGGATTCTGCTTATGCTTTCCATCAGGCGGAGTAGTCATTCGTGGTAGGAGGCATAAAAAAAAAATCTTCAAAAATGACATCAAGGGCATGACCAATATAAGAAGGGATCAACGCAAATAAAATCTGCGTTACCTTTTCCCAGTCAAGTAATTACTACAGTTTATAACTTAAGAAACGAATTGAAATGAAGCACACTTTTTTCGGTGAAACACTCTGATTAAATCGTTTATTCACCAATATCATTTTTTTAAATATCTTTGTATACATCTTTTTTATTACCTTTGTAGAATATAATTAAAAACCTTAATCCTCCTAATGAGATCCTAAACTGCTTAGTTATTAAACGACTTGTAATTAAAACCATCCATTTCAAAGAACCACTCTAGAATCGCACCTGGCGTAATATATCTATCAATTTAATGGCTCCCACCAATCGATTACCACTGAGGGCTCGAATTAATTCGTATAATTTATAACATTGATCTAATTTTCTGCTTTTCGCAAGCAATATACGATTCTGTACTTTGTGCCTAGTGCAAATAGTGACTGAGTAAAAGTAATGTGAATATATGTTTGTTACTTTCTAGTTTCTAACTCTTGATCGGCAGTCGCATACTTCAACTGCTAGACCAATGGGGCAATTAGCAACAGAAGTGCACCTGTGTTTGCGCACACACTTGTGCACTATAATATCTCTGACGTAGTTGGCTGGTCTCCGTTGAGACTGGCCGCCGTAGCTGTTATCGGCTAGAAGAACATCATCAGTATGAAACTGAACAAATTTGTGAATACATTTAAAAAAATGCTTTGTTGTGTCTTGACTACAGAAAGCTTTAAAAGTAAATTAAATTAAATATTTTTAGACCCTTCAAGCCATTATAGCCTTCATTATTCCCAAGATCATTCAGGGTCAGATACTAGCTCAACCGGTTTTACCTGATAATTTCTTTTTCTACGGAGCGACTGGCGTCAAACCTTGGTAACCCTGTCAGTATATTTGAGGCCACTGAAGTCCCAATAACGATTACCATGGATGTTCCTAACAACCGAGACCGACGGCTTAACGTGCTCTCTGTGACACGGGCGTGAAACACCACAGGCTCTTATTAAAATTCCTTTGGGGGAAAAGCCTAACAACCCTTTCGGCACGACCTTGGAATCAAATCCGAGATCTCTTAATCGACAGTTTCGATTTTAATTAATTTATGTTGAAGAGATTATAAATGGTACACGTGTCAGAATTATTTTAAATTAAAATGTTTATTACAAATATTCTATTCAATACTTAGCCATATTAGCAGAACTGAAAGCTGTTGGGGTAAACGGGGTCTTGAGTGGAGACGTCTCGGCAAACGTAGTGTAGGACGTTCACAGGCCAGGTGGAATGGTGATCTGTGCAAGACGGCTGGCAAGTGCTAGATGCTAGAAGCCAAGGGTTCGAACCAAGTGGCGTGCAATTGGAGGGGCCTATATCCTGCAGTGGACTGCTATAGGCTGATGATGATATTCTATTTAACAGAATACAAAGGTATTGTATAATTATTAGATGACTGTTACCAGTTTGAATTATTATGTTTTTTACTTTAGATAGACTTTGTTTATGTATGTGCCTGCCAAAATGACTATGCTCTACCTGATGGAAAGCATAAGCAGAGTCCAAGAGTGGTGGTCACCGTACTCATTGCGAATGCAGACAATGCAACAATTTGCATGGCGACCCATACCAGGAAGGCCTAGTGATGCTTCTGCATCATTGGGCCTACGGTCTCGCACTCACCAACGAAACACGACAACACGAACGCTGTCATTTTACGTTGATCTTGTGTGCGTGGGTAGTATTTGCTTATTAATGATTTTTTTTTGTATCCATTAATTGGCCAATATAATATTAAATTAGCAATATTGAATAACGTTAAAGAAAATTAGTAAATAAAGTCGTTGTGTTCAACATAAGAGTCAAATTAGCTTCAATTAGCCGTTACATACTAGACAAAATAGCTCATGAATTTCATAGCCTTTATTAAATATTATACAGATGTTGCAAAAAAGCCTTACATTACATTGAGATACATAAACATTCTTTATTCCGCTACTTATCACTGTAATAAAACATTTTATATGAACTCCTAAAAATTCTCTCACGATTTTCGTAATTTTTCCGGAAAGGAATCCAAATGGAAGGTGGGTAAATATTGAATTTTCAACAAATGCAGGGGCGAAGACTGGTAACTCACAGCCGTATTTGAATTGAGCAATGCGGGATTATCAAGGCCCGTAGTCATGGAAGAACAGGTGTTGTGATCATAGTTTTTTTTTTAAACTATACTATTAATATGTGCTTGTGTATATATTTCTAAGTTTATAACAGCAGGAGGTGCCTAATTTAACTGGGGTTAAGGTTTGAAGGTCATGTCACAAAACAAAAATGTTTTGAGTTGGTGTATAGTTGAGTGACCTGCAGAAGTGCTATTCTAATTCACAAATTTTACGTTGAATCTGAGTATGATATAAGTTTTGCAAATAAATAAAGTCATTCTTTACTAGAACTTAAAGGCTGACTTCATAACTATCACTTCTTGGTTCTCTTCTGACCTCTGTCATAAGACGTCTTATAAACGAAAATTTATATAGGTCGCTACCCGAGTTATTATTATAAATCTGTCGAAATCTCATTCATTAAATTCTGTTTAGTAGTTTGGGCGCTACGGTGGAGTATACAAACATGGATTCTCAAATCTATTACTCCTCCTTTTGTTCGTAGACGGGTAAAAAAGGATGCACATTTGTAGTAGATTTTCTATTAAGTAAAAATCGTTAAAGTCACTCAAGAGAAACTTTTCCAGGTGTTGGTTCACTGAGTAAATGTCGTGAAGTGATTTAAACCGAATAAACAAAATTACTCGTGAGTTCTGAACTCTATTTCAATTGTAGGAAATTGAATTTGTCTCCCCTAGAAATACCCGATATCCGGTGACAGACTTCTCATTTCCGTATTTTACTATCTTAGACTTTTCAAAGTGATTTTTATAGATGATATTTTATCGTGGTCTTACAAAACCAAATTTTATACCTAATACATTCATACTTCTAACTTTATCCATATACTAATAAACTTCGTGATTAAGCCACCGTTACATTCATAATAAATAAATTTTCAAAAACACGACCTCCTTTTCTTGAACTCCATGTATGAAATATCCTATGAGAACCATATATTTCTAACAGTCCTAATTTGTAATATTCACACACGCAAAAACGAGAATTAAAATAACACTACATTCGTTAGATGTAGATTTTATACCCAAGTATAAATGAGTACTAGAGAGCTTCTCACGAGGCTGGGCCCTAATTACGTACATAGAGGCCATTACAACCGTAATGTTGTTAGCCACGGGGCCGAGGACTGTGTTTGTAAGATACGTAGTACTTCTAGAAGATTTAAGGATGCTTAATTTGGTGATTCATTGCGAGGGGAGGATAAATCGTGTGTAAAGATGTATTTTAATGTTTGGAACAATGTAGTATAATGTGACACATTATATTATACTTGCTGACCCAGCTAACTTCGTACCGCCATATTTACTTATCTGTCTCAGCTTCCCACCAAGTTATGCACGTACATATATTTTGGCGATTAATTTCTATATATAGATTTAAAACAGTACAAAGATACATATACTGCATTTGCAATGTAAAAAGAATAAGATTAAAAACTACACTATATGAAAATGGCCGACTACAGTAAAATGTTTTATAACTGTTGTGTAGCCTCTTTCATCCGAGCCATTATTATGAATCTATTGACATCTCATTAATTAAAATCAGGTCAGAAGCTAAGGCGCTGAGGTCGAAACATACAATTCGTAAATTATACTCTCAATTGTCATCACTTGATGTCACTTGTTGAAATACATTTATTAAAATAAATGAAATTGGAGTGTCTGTTTGTAATATTAAAATAACTGCTTTTTTATAAATACATTTGTATATATACACGGTACAAGAACCAAAATCAGATTTTCACAATTTTTGTCTGTCTGTCGCACATGAACAAATAAATGGAAAACTATTTCTTGCAAATTAAAAGATCAATTTTTTATAATCAATAGTAAATGTTAATAAAGTCTGTATTTAAGAAGTACGACAACAATGTAATGAGCAATCTTCGACGTATATACTCAGTAAAGCCTCATAAATACGAACGTGCTGTTAGCTAACAGCTTGTTAGATCGCTTTTCAGTGGGTTACATGGACTGTAAAACAACAAAGAGAAAACAACTGCTCTTCTAACACGCGCTTGGATGCATTTCCGACAATGTCCGGACACAGTTAAAAAGCAAAACAAAAAACAAGACTTCAAACGAGCTTGCCGTGTATAATTTCACACCAATTATTCTCGATTTACCCCTTACTATTTAAAACTCTTCACAGCTCTCTGCTGGTAATGACTTCTCCTAAGCAAGAAGGTTTTAGCCTACTATAAGAGACCAGACGGTTTGGTATAAGGTTGGTTTATATTTAAAAACTCAAATAGTTCTTCTCTAGCTATTGATGGAGCTCTAGTTTTAACGCGTAAAGAACTCTCTTAAAAGATTTAATTTTTTACTATTTTTTCATCAGTTTTGTTTTTAATGAATTTATCTATCTTACATCTTCTTCTTTAATGGTACATCTTACAAATAAATCAAAATTTGAGCGTCTGTTTGTGATATTAAAATAACCGATATTTACTACCTACTACCTACTACTTTTTACCCGCGTTTAAAAAAATATTTTTGTAAATGTGCATATGCATATATGCACATTTACAAAAATATTTTTTTAAACGCGGGTAACACCGCGTTCAGCTAGTAATAAATAAATAGGGTTAACTTTTTTCTTCGTCTTTATTTGCTAAATTATAACAGAAATATATTACATGACTGAAACAATTTTGAAATTGTCGTATTTTCAACAAGCGTATGTAGTCACTGGCACGTGTAGAAAGAGCTTATATTTTATGCGAGAACGCATCAAATGTGAGCGCTGAAGACGAATTCATGCTCAGTGGGTATCTTTTGTGAATTTTACGCCGAGTCGTGTTCGTGTTATTTTATTTCTTTAAGCATTAAGCACACTATAAGAGTATAAATTTCTACAAATCCAGCTTTAACCGTTTTTCTACAAACCATTTTTTACCGTTCTTAACCACTTTTGCTTTACGGTACTTTTCTATTTACTTATTGTTTAGGATTTTTCTATCACTAAAATACTAGAACTAGTATGCCTGTCTATGGTCCTTAGTTGCTTAAAAAATGATTTGTTTACATAAAGTATATAAAATTGCAGTAAATAAGTTATCGTACGTATCCCTCTTAAATTATATTTTTGAAAATAAAGATGATTGAATATTGATTGTATAATGTACACACAAAAAAATAATTAAAAAAAATACCTAAAACATATGCTAAAATATCGCTCCCGTATTCGTTAGACGAACAGGTGCACAAAAGATAACCACAATTTCTATCCTAACTTTTCGTACTACAGAAGGTTATGGAAGATCAATAAACTCAACGTTAGCTTCAGACGGAGTTTAAGTTTAGAGAGTTCAGATAGATTTTAGAACCTAAGTTGAATAGTGAATGCCGAATAACATATGAGTAACATTTGTTCCGTTTTATAGAGAAGTTCAATATCATTTAACTTTTCATGACTAGCTTGAGGTGTGGGAGATAGTAGCTTTAACATAGAAAAATAATAAGACGACCAACATTAGTAACTAAATACTGTCATCCTTATTTTGCAATGGAAACTTAAACATACTTGCTGGCTCAAGCGGCCAAACTGTATCCAACAGAAAAGAGCATATTTTTACTTACATCAGTTTCAATCATCTTATTTGATTACTAGAGTAAAGAAATAGATTCTGGTTAGGACTCAAGAGACAGCAGCGCTCTTACGACTTTTGAATTGCAGTATCTATAACCGGAGTTACTGTCAAGTAAGTCTTTTCATGTTATTGGTAAATGGTGTGCATATTATGGCTCATTGTGTGTTAGATGTCCGAAATATTTATATTCATACTAGCTGCCCCGGCAAACGTCGTTTTGCCATATTTTTTTTTAAGGATGGGTCACCCTTACCATTTAGGGGGATGAAAAATAGATGTTGGCCGATTCTCAAACCTACTCAATATGCTCACAAAATTTCATGAGAATCGGTCAAGCCGTTTCGGAGGAGTATAGGAACGAAAATTGTGACACGAGAATTTTATATATTAGATTTATTATCTGACTTCCCTCTGTTTATCTATCTATACTAATATATAAAGCTGAAAAGTGTGTTTGTTTGTTTGTTTGAACAGTCGGTTTAAAAGTCCGGGTGAATACGTGCGGTACACTGGACACTCTGGACTTGAAAATAAGACTTTCAAGAAGAACGAAATCAGACAACCAGAGAATCTATACTAATATATAAAGCTGAAGAGGTTGTTTGTTTGTTTGTTTGAACACGCTAATCTCAGGAACCGCTGGTCCGATTTGAAAAATTCTTTCAGTGTTGGATAGTCCATTTATCGAGGAACGCTATACGGTATATATCATCACGCTACTACTAATAGGAGCGGAGCAACAATGAAGAATGTTTCAAAAACAGGGGAAATTTCCACGCTACGGGCAATATAAGGCGTAAACGAGGTTGCGTGGGTCAGCTAGTACCTATATACAAACAGTAATATTAACATCATCACATCAACACTTGACTTGACTGCTCGGTTGGCCTGGTGGTTTAAGCGGGCACCACGCCGCTTTCTACTGCGCCAGGTATTGTGGGTTCAAATCCCACATGGAACAACACTTTGTGATCCACAAATTGTTGTTCTGAGTTTGGGTGTTCTTTGTGTCCGTTTCATGTATCTTTGTAAAGTCTCCGCGATACAATATGTTTATTCTTAATGCGCGAGTTGTCTTAAAAAAACAGCCATAATTAATTAGTCCACTACTGGATAGTCCTTTCCTTAGAAAGGAGGTCTTGGATGTCTATATCTGGACAGACGGGTTGGTATACGGATTGTTTTAAGTTTTCCTTTTCTTTGCTCTGATGTTGTCCAGCATAAATTGCTCTCTCAGTCGCCTCTTACGACACGCATGGGATAAATAGTGGTGGCAATATTCCGTATTTTTAATCCGTCATCAAACGCACTTCACAACACGAATTTGTGATATTAAACATCACCAATATATATAAGACTAGTTGTTGCCCGCAGCTCCGCCCGCGTATATATCGGTTATCGCGGCAAATAGTAGCTTATGTGTTATTCTGATGTATAAAGTATATTACTACTGTAAAGTTTCATCCAAATCCGTTCAATAGTTTTTACGTAAAAGAGTAACAAACATCCATCCATCCATACTTACGAACTTTCGCGTCTATAATATTAGTATAGATATACAAATCTACATTATAGCACGAACAATTGGCGATATTGCAAAAAGATATAAAGACGCGATCGGATGCAACAAAATATATGGCACACTAAAATGTACAACCATTAAGGAGCTCGCTTCTAACAGATAAGGATCGAATGAATAATGTGCACAGACCCTATTTCCTGCGAGGATAAAAATATAGCTTCTATGTTAGAGAAGAGTTACACACCCTTAAAAGATTTCAGTTAAACCGTTTTCCTTTTTTCTCTGCAAGTAAGATTACGTAACAGTATTCTTAGATTTATTTTACGCAAAAGTTACCTTTTGAGACGAGGAAAATTAATAGCATATGAAATAAATAGTTTATAATAGAATATGATAGTAGTAGGACGGCCTGTTAGTTAAATGGTTAGGACTTTGATTGGGTTCGTTAATTAATCTATAACATCATATTTAAAGTAACAAATATATTTATAAACGTTGAAGTATATTTAACAGTAGTCTGTAGTACAAATATTGCCTACTCATGTGAGAAATGTTTCAATAAAAACTATTTCATATCAAAAAATTACAAGCAGGCGACCTTAGCCATAACCGTGACTGGCAACATTGATTCTATATAATCTGATTTGAAGGGCAGTTTAAATTTAATATCGTCTGTTGCCTCTACTTATCATCGTTATCATTACTGTAACGATAATCATAGCTCATTATCGCTAATGATACCTTCTGTAAAATCATTTTAATATTTTAGAACTAACTAACATTAGCCGACTTCCTTAGGACACCCCACCATTGTTATTTCTTTTTTATTTGCTTTATATCAGTCAACAGTAGCGTAATTATGCACCGACAGAAAAACAAGTTGTTCAGAAATAGAATAAGATGGAGATAAGAAACTACGAGTAAAAATAGATTTTTATATTTTATAAATAATAATAATTGGTTGTCCTGTTATAATAACGTATCTTTGATCATAGCAAAACTATAAAATTATTTTGAAAGTATATTTATTATTTAAATTTTTTTACCGTTAGAGAGCCACGCTTCGGTATGAATGGGCCGGCTTGACCGGAGTGATACCACGGCCTGAAGGAAAACCGGTGTGAAATAGTGCTTGCGCTGTGTTTCACCGAGTGAGTGAGGATACCGGAGGCCCATAACCCAAACTCCCTCACCCTATCTCCCCTCCCTATCCTCCAAAGTCCCACTTGTGACGCCTCTGGTGTTTGCAGGTGTCCATGGGCCGTGGTAATCGCTTACCATTAGGCGATACGTCTGCTCGTTTGCCCTCACATTCCATAAAAAAAAAATTGTTTCATTCAACTTTTTATTCCACTGGTTCCGTATCTCTCCAACTGTAATAGTGTTTATTCAAGCCATGTCTATTTGTATAATTAATTATTCAAGTCATTCAGCTGTCCGTTGCAGGCAGTATAATTAACATAGCATTGGAATGAAAGTACATATAAATTTTATTGCAATTACCTCGCCTATCCAAATGGAAATCACTTAATTTATTAAATGAATTTTGAATACGTTTGAAAACGAACAAGTGAAAACTATTAAACTTTGATAGCTAAAAAATCACTATATTAGCAGTCATGGATATGGCAGTGTAATTTTATCACTATATCCAACATGACTACGGTAGTCTGACGATAACGATCACGTTGAACTAAACTTAAACTAACCAAAATATTACATTCATTTATCTTTTTAACCGACTTCAAAAAAAGGAGGAAGTTTCTCAAATCGAGTCGAACCTTGAAGTCGGTTTCATTTTTGTTAAAACTGTACTTGTATTTAAAATGTTTAAATCATTTATTGTAATTTTCCCTGTAAGTTAAATATTCTTCATTACTTGATAGTTACATAGTCGGTTTCATTTAATAATTTGCTAACATCGCATTTTTAAGCCAGTAAAGCAATGGTAGAGGTTATTTGAATGGCACAAGAGCCGAAAATCTTTTGTGACTAATAAAAATATATCATCCTGATTGAAATTCGTCGCGTATTTTTTTCGGAATATGCGAGAGCTTCTTTTAGAAGTTAGATAACACTTCGTCAATACTTTTCTTCTCCCACACAATAGGGTCACGTAATCTTCCTTTGGGGATATATTCGTGAAAATAGGAAGTAGCGCGCTAATACATATTCCAAAAGAACGATAGCTTTGTATGAAGGCGTAACATCGTGACATCTTAACGAAAATAGTAATGTTTTATGAAACTAAAATTGAATGAAATTATAATTAGTAGATAAAGGGTAAGAATCATACATAGCTAGAAATGATTCGGCTCGATCGGAGAGATACCTCAAGATACTTGTATCTGCCCGTTAGCCATAAGGTAGATAAAATGTATAATTCATTTTGATTTAGAGATACAAAAATCGTATTTGGTTTCCGTTTGAAAATTCTCTATATGAACAGGAACTTGAAAACAGGCACTTTAAATGATAACTGGCTAAAAACTCACTATCCCTACTTGTCCCTTTTTATTAAATAGGAAAATAATAAAAGCAACAATACTGTAAAAATGCTTTATTTTTCCAAAACGATTTAATTAATACAGTTATTGTCCAATTCCTTTCAACAACTGACATTTGTGAACAAGACCCACATTATTAAAAGATGACACAGAACTTCCGAAATATAATATTATACGAAAAATGTTCTCAAGATTGTAGTGATCTCACCTGAGGACACTTGAGATAACAAAGAGTTATTCAGCGAGGCTCCAAACGCCCACACTCCTCAAGGGCATTGCGAAGAGCTTGCGGTATGCTTCATAAAATGAACTTACTACTCCGGTGAGTACCCAAGGGGAAAATTCACCTTCATTTGTGAGATGAAAAAATTATAAATTGTTCTAGTTACGTGAGTGTATCTGGTATTTTAGTTACATTGTCAAAGGATACAGGTTTGAACAGATTAAAAATAAGTTTTTGATTCGTGAGATTGTTTTTTATGATGTGAGCAATTCCTGCTGTTTATTGTGTTAACAAAACATATTATGTTGACCATAGGTATAATTTTGGCTTAACACAGAAGAGTTTTTTCAGCTCAGTTTTTTCTTTTAAAACTGCTTTTAAACCGACTTAAAAAAAGAGGAGGTTTCTCAATTCGACCATGTACATATATTTCTATGTGTGTTCGCGGATAACTTAGTCGTTTATGAACCGATTTTGATGATTATTTTTTAATGGAAAGGAAATATCCCAACGGTGGTACCATGATAAGATCTACACTAAGATCTGGTGCTGGCATTCAAGAGAAATCGAGTCAAACCTTGAAGTAGGTATTATAGGGGTCCGGAGGTCGTAATACAGCAGTTCCCGGACCTCTCCCTCTCTCAGGCGCAGAGTAGCACACCGTGTGGTTTTAGTCGGTTCGATTCCGACACACCGCCCCGCCGCCGCAAACCCCGGCGGGGTGACGGCCCGAGGGGGTTTCCACACGTTAAAAAAAAAAAAAAAAAAAAAAAAAGGTATTATTTTTGTTAAAATTTTACTTGTTTAAGCATGTACTGTCTATAAAACACACCAAGGAGTATTGCAAATTATAGTATACATTTGCTAGCTCTGCTAGTAAGTAGCCTTCGTCGAAAAGAAAATCAAGTTCAATTGCTTACCCATTAAAAATTAAAGAAATGGCATAGTTACAACGTTATAACCAATGATAAAAATAAAACAGTTAAACTTTAAATGTTATAAGTTGTGTTAAAATATTTAATGCAATTATTTAGAAACAAATGTTGTCCCAATCTTAGTGACCTACTTAAAATACGCCTAATTATCGTACTAGAAAAAACTATTTCGAAAAGGACCGATTAAACATTTAGTTTACAAGCACTTTACCTTTTCATCTAATCAAATCACTATCTGAATAATGCAATGAAAACGAATAAAATGTAGGTCCAATTACACTGCATTGTGCCACCTGCTACTGAAGCTTCGCAAGCTCAATAAATCCAATTGTGAAGTCTTCGCCTAAGAAATGAAATACTTCCACGCTCCATACTAATATCAAAATGTTGAACGTCTATCTGTCTGACAGTAACGCTTTCACAGCTAAACCGCTGCACCGATTTCAGTGAACTTTGGCGTGGAGATACTTTGATTCTTGAAGAAGCACATAGGCTACTCATTACTGCGATAACCGATATACATAAAGGCGGAACCGCGGGCAAAATTATTATTTACAAAGCACAACTTAAGTAAAAAATCTAAATAACTGAGTTAGTCATTAAAACCACAACAAAAAAATTTTCGTTACGTAATCATACATTTGCAAGCCTTAAAACTCATTTTTCCTATTTCCAATCAAAAAACAAAACGAGCAAAGTCTTTTATTATTCAAATGGACTCCTTCATTTAATTTTTAACACAACGTTATAAGTTAATACCGAGCCTGTCTGTTGAAGGAACGAAAGGAGTGTTGCCCGAGGGAAATTTAATTAATTAAATTAATAAAGCCAACAGTGAAAGTAGGCCTTGTGGAATTGAGATAAGGCTTTTTCTTGGCTCGAGCCAGGCCTATTTTAAGGTGGTTAGTGGTTCAGTCATTCACTGTTGAAATATCATTAAACTAATTTTCTTATAGCTATTGTACTCGTAGTGCTTTTGATGCACGAATTGATTGGTATTATCGTAAATACTCTTTATATAGAATGCATAATATTAATGCTATGAGAATAGCTCGTAAAGTATTTTTATCAGCTTGTCTCTTTTTAATTGCGACTAGCTGAACCCCGCTGTGTTACCCGCGGTTATTGTCTTAAAGCGGGTAATGCCGCGGGACAAAGCTACTCGTTAGGTCATCAGCTGTCTGCCAGTGAAAGTCAAAATCAGTACAGCCTTTCCAGAGATTATCCGGAATAGACAGACCGACTGGCAGACAGACAAAAACTGTTTAATTTGATATTTATATTCTTGAGGAAGGATATATGAAATTATATATCTCTAAGATCTGCAGGCAAAAACTGCATAAAGAAACTATAAAAAAAGGAGAAAAGAGGCGTTCATAGCCCAGTTGCACTCGGTGATTAGAAACAATCACCGACCGTAAGCAATAACACTGCGGTAAGCAATACCTGGGTGGGTGACCGCCAGTGGCATGTTACCATGAGCGTTTCCGTGATTCGGAGGTCACGTTAAGCAGTCAGTCTCGGTTGTTATCAAAGCATTACTATCGTGAAGCTTCAGTGGCGTAGCGAGGGGGGGGGCGGAGGGGCGGACCGCCCCGGGCGCCATCATAGGAAGGGCGGCAAAATTGGAAAAAATATATTTTGTGCGGTCAGTCAGCCAATTAATTTTTCAAGAAGCTAACTTTTGTTAAAAAAAATTTAGGACGAAGCTACATGCTAACAAGCTACATATATAGAACAGGGTAGCATACCTCATTGTCACGCTCGCCAACCGAAATAGCCTCAGTGTAGTGCAAGTGTACGCACCGACCTCGGCCCACTCGGATGTCGAGGTAGAGGATATGTTCGACGATTCGATATGTCCCACAATAACATTGTTACGGGTGACTTTAACGCCAAAGTGGGAGTACTAAATTACAGCGAATCGGTAATAGAATCCTATGGATTTGCAAGCAGAAATCATACGGGGAAATACTCGTCAACTTCCTCGAACGAGAGGGGCTGAAATTTTTGTTTAAAAACAGTCCCAAAAGAAGTGAACTTGACAAAGCCCCAACGCTATGACCAAAAACGAGATCGATTTCATCTTGACGGACCAAAAGCACATATTCAGAGACGTCTCAGTTTTATCAATAGGTTTAACACCGGTAGTCATAGCCAAATTGTCTGCGGCTCTCTGAATATTAACTTTAAGTCTGAACGTGCCCGTTTGATAAAATCCAGGCTCCGGCCAACTCTGCTCCTAGCCGCGATGGGAACTGAAAAGTTCCAGTCAAATCTGGAAAACCGATTTGCTACCATGGAAACCACAACACTGGTAAACCACAACCTGGAAAATGTGGTTCGAATTTTCAGGAAAAAATGTATGAGATTTTGTTAAATGCAGCGTAAGGGCAAGAAAACGAAACTTTCGGAAGGCTAATGAAGGAATGACGTGAAAACACACTTTTGACTTCGTCGGCAAAGCGGACTAAACCAAGAGATCAGCATACTCGTACGACACGACCTCCGATGCTCTAATACTCTTTCAATCGAACAAGCGATCGAACAGAACCGGGGTTCAAAAGTGTTTGTACAGAGTACAGTAGATGCAGCCGCAGGAGCTTTACTAGTAGTGATGCAGTCATTTTCCTTTCGTTGTTTCTTGGGCCTTTGGCAACCGGTTCTACATGAAGTGAATAATAACTACACAAAAATATTTACAAATAAAGGGACTTGACATAAGACTCTTAGCTCAGAAAGTAAATGCAAATGATATTGATAGAGAAACGAGAGAAATAGGCAGATGGCGTTGTAAGTTATGAAAAAAAAATATGTGTGAAGAACTCAGAATTCCCATAGAACCTTCTATGCACATAAAAAGAAGTCAATGTCAACAAGAGTGGGAGAGCCACGCTTACGTGGGAGAGCCACGCTTCGGCATGAATGGGCCGGCTCGACCGGACTGATACCACGGCCTCACAGAAAACCGGTGTGAAATAGCGCTTTCGCTGTGTTTCACCGAGTGAGTGAGGTTACCGGAGGCCCACCCCCCAATCCCCCCTATGATGGCGCAGTTGAAACAAATGCTACCCCAGGAAGGTACCAACTGCGCTAGCGTTGGAGAATCCCTCTCTGGGCGTCCGCACTCAGAACACAACACGCCTGAGCGGGGATGCCCAGGCTGCCCCTCGTATTCTGGGGGGGGCAAAACTACGCTCAATTATGCTCGGGGTAAGAGCAGTAAGATCATGGCACCCCCTACCACGCTGGTCGTGGACTTTTGCAACATCAGGGGATTGCATAGTAATCTGGATGCTGTCCATCACCACCTCGAGACAGCAAAGCCAGCCTTGCTCTTTTTGACAGAGACGCAGATATCGTCTCCAGCGGACACATCCTACCTCACATACCCTGGGTACAGACTTGAACACTCCTTCATAACTAAGGCCGGAGTGTGTGTGTACGTCAGAGATGATATCAGCTCTCGTCGCCTCAGCAACCTTGAAGGTAGGGACCTCTCCATCTTATGGCTTCGTGTAGACAGCGACGACCACCCTCGCGTCTATGCGTGCCTCTATAGGTCCCATAGCGGTGATGCCGAAACTGACCGACTCATTGAGCACATCCAGATGGCTACAGACTTCGTGCAGCAGCAGATCCCCTCCGCAGAGATCGTCGTACTTGGCGATTTTAATGCCCACCACGCCGACTGGCTCAGTTCCAGTAAAACTGATCATGCGGGGAGATCTGTTCATGACTTCGCCCTGGCATATGGCCTGACACAACTGGTTACCACGCCCACGCGAGTCCCAGATGTGGAGGGTCAGAATCCTTCACTGTTGGACCTTCTGCTGACTTCTCATCCGGACGGTAACCGCGTATTCGTTAACGCCCCACTTGGCTCCTCAGACCATTGCCTTGTTCGGAGTACAGTGCCTATCACACGCTCACCGCGAGCGCGAGTTGCACGCAACCGTCGTGTGTGGCACTACAGGTTAGCAGATTGGGATGGAATGCGGTCCTTCTTTGCGTCCTACCCTTGGAGACAGTTGTGCTTCTCGCCGGATAATCCCAACACCGCCGCTGATTCTGTTGCTGATGTTGTGCTGCAGGGTATGGACCTTTACATTCCATCCTCTGTGGTCCCCATTGGTGGCAAGTGTCGGCCCTGGTTTGGTCCATCTTCCAGAAAAGCTTCTCGCATGAAGCAGGAGGCTTACCAAGCCTGGGCTGGCGCGGTGGCGGTACGGGATCAAAATACCAGCGCTCTGAAAAAGAAGTACAACTTTGCCTCCAGGTCCTTCAAAAGAGACATTGCAAGGGCGAAGTCTGAGCACATCTCTAGGATTGGCGAGAGGCTTGAGCGTCTTCCTTCGGGAACACGGGCATTCTGGTCTCTTGCCAAGGCTATTGAAGGGAACTTCTGTAAGCCATCCTTTCCACCTCTGCACATAGGAGATAACCCGTTGACCTATGACGCAAAGGAGAAAGCCGATCTTCTGGCAAAACACTTTGCGTCGAACTCGACCTTGGATGATGGGGAACAGGAGCCACCTACCATACCGCGGTGCGAGAGCCGTATGCTGGATATCCAGTTCCACCAACGCTCAGTACGCTTAGCACTTTTATCCCTTGATATCCATAAGTCGAGTGGCCCGGATGGAATCCCTCCTATTGTGTTGAAGATGTGCGCTCCAGAGTTGGCACCGGTCTTAACGCGTCTTTTTCGGCTCTCCTACTCTTCTGGTGTAGTCCCGACATCATGGAAGGCAGCATTGGTCCACCCGATCCCTAAAAAAGGCGACCGCTCAAATCCATCCAACTACAGGCCGATAGCCATAACTTCCCTCTTCTCGACTCGTGGTACATTGGTTTAATACAAATAATCTTCTCCTTAATGAGAAGAAAACTAAATTCATTAAATTCTCTACACCAAATGTTAGGCATGTTAAAACCGATGTTCGATTGAATGGACTAGAGTTGGATCCTGTGGAATCTACTGTATTTTTAGGTATAACTATTGACGCTAAGTTACAATGGGGTCCCCAAATAGAAAAACTATCTAGTAGGCTAAGCTCAGCGGCTTTTGCTGTGAAAAGAATTCGACATTTAACTGATGTTGATACAGCTAGAATAGTTTACTTCAGTTACTTTCATAGCATAATGAGTTACGGTATCCTACTCTGGGGTAACTGTGCAGATATTAATGCCATATTTCTTCTACAAAAACGCGCTGTACGAGCCATTTATCAATTAGGCCCTCGAGCTTCTCTCCGTTCCAAATTTAAAGAGATAAATATTCTGACTGTATCTTCACAATATATATACGAAAATTTAATTTATGTTCAAAAAAATATATCAAAGTTTCTTAAAATCAGTGACGTTCATTCGATAAATACTAGAAACAAACATAATATTAGTGTTCACGTCACTCGTCTCCACAGAATAGGCAACTCGTTCATGGGACAATGTATACGCTTTTACAACAAGCTCCCTATTACTATTAGGAATTTGCCATTAAAAAAATTTAAGAATACCATTAAATCGAAGCTATCCGCAAAGGGGTATTATACCATAGCAGAATATCTACATGATAAAACCGCCTGGGATTGAGCTGCCCACTCTGCACATGCTGTTTACCTTGAATGTTTAAAATTATTTTGACGTGACGATAATTTATACTTTGAAATAAATTGATCTACTATTGTTATAGTTGACATTTTTTTTAAATTATCTTTACAGATTATTATAATTGATACAAATTGTAATTATCGCTTTTTTTTATTGATATAATGTCTTTTGTTTTATGAAAATTGTCTGAATTTTAAAAGAGACGTTGATCCCTGAGTTTGTTTCGTCCTTTCTTCTCAGGGCTAGTCCAGTTAGGAAAGGCCGAACTCATCTGCTCAAAAAAGTTTAACTTGCAAAAGTGTTTTGTATAACCTAATTGCAGAATAAATGATTTCATTTCATTTCATTTCATTTCATTTCATTTCGAAAATAATGGAGTCCATTATTAACCATCAACTCCTGCGGTACCTAGAGGATCACCATCTGCTCAGTGACCAGCAGTACGGTTTCCGTAAGGGTCGATCAGCTGGTGATCTTCTAGTATACCTGACACATCGCTGGGCACAGGCGATTGAGACTAAGGGGGAAGCCTTGGCAGCTAGTTTGGATATCGCGAAGGCCTTCGATCGAGTTTGGCACAAAGCGCTTCTTTCGAAGCTCCCTTCCTATGGGCTTCCCGAGAAATTATGCGAATGGGTCACTAGCTTTCTAGCAGATAGATGCATTAAGGTCGTAGTCGACGGTGAATGCTCTGACTCCATATCTGTGAATGCTGGTGTCCCGCAAGGCTGTGTGCTATCGCCTACTTTGTTCCTCCTCCATATCAATGACATGCTGCAAATTAGTGGCATTCATTGTTATGCGGATGACAGCACGGGCGATGCTCTCTACACCGGCCGCGCTAATATTTCTCGGGAAAACGTCATTGAGAGTCGAAACAAACTTGTGTCTGAAGTTGAGACCTCCTTGGAAAAGATCTCAAATTGGGGTAGACTCAATTTAGTCCACTTTAACCCCACAAAGACACAAATTTGCGCGTTCACCGCTAAAAAACTGCCGTGGGTCGTATGTCCTCGCTTTGAAGACACTCCCCTATCTGCCTCAGCCAACATTGAGATACTTGGAGTCGACATTTCGAGTGGAGTCCAGTTCTGTGACCATTTGGAGGATAAGGCCAAATTGGCCTCAAAGAAGCTTGGCGTGCTCAACAGATCGAGACAGTATTTCACACCGGCTCACCGCCTCATGCTTTATAAAGCGCAGGTTCGGCCTCATGTGGAATACTGTCCTCATCTTTGGGCGGGTGCACCCCAGTACCAGCTCCTCCCTCTGGATCGCATTCAACGGAGGGCGGCTCGAATCGTCGACTGCCAAGAACTTTCAATTCAGCTAGACTCTTTGGCGCTGCGTAGAGATGTTGCCTCGCTGTGCATCTTCTACCGCATCTACTATGGGGAGTGCTCCGAGGAATTGTTCGGATTGATCCCTGCCGCCTCTTTCCGCCATCGTCCTACGCGACAAAACTTTCATCCCCATCATGTAGATGGTTGGCAGTCCACAACGGTGCGCTTTTCAAGAAACTTTCTGCCTCGCACAGCAAAACTGTGGAATGAACTGTCGCCTGCGGTATTCCCGGACCAATACGACCTTCAAACCTTCAAGAAACGAGCGTACTCCTTCTTAAAAGGCCGGCAACGCACCTGTGACGCCTCTGGTGTTGCGGGTGTCCATGGGCGGCGGTAATCACTTACCATCAGGTGATACGTCTGCTCGTTTGCCCCCTATTTAAATAAAAAAAAAAAAAAAAAAAAAAAAAAGAGATGCTAATTTGTATGATGTGAAATAGTAGTTAATTTCGCTATTTTGTCTATTGAGCAAGGGAAAAAAATGAGTAATAGACATTGATGGTGTAATAAAATACTTTCCTATTAAACAAAGTAGAATAAAACTATAAATATTTAATTAAAGGCGGAAGTTTGACTTTTATTCTCATAAATTATTTTTCAATAAAAATTAGATCTAGTTTTTATGAAAAACTAGCTGACCCACGTAACCACGTTTGCGTTCCTATTATCCATAGCGCGATAATTTTCCCCTATTTTTGAAGCGTTCTCCATTAGGGCTCCGCTTCTATTGGACTAAGCGTGAGAATATATATAGCCTATGGCGTTCCTCGATAAATGTACTATCCAACACCGAAAGAGTTTCTCAAATCGGACCAGCGGTTCCTGAGATTAGCGCGTTCAAACAAACAAACAAACTCTTCAGCTTTATAACATTTGTAAATATTTGTTTGGGTTTTTGAATTCGCTAATCATTTTATTTTGTCTATCGTCAAATTGTAACAATGTTTCAAAGTGGTTGAAATAATAAAAAGTGTACCAATAAACAATAAGTGATTGTAAAACTTAGATTAACTTATCTATTTTAAATCTAACCTGTATTATGCCAAAATAATGTGGACTGTTCTCGCCGAAAAGTTCTCTAGAATTAATCTACCTGTGTAATGTTTAGTAGGTATACATTGCCTTTAAATATCTAAATAAGAGGGCGGCAAAATTGTCTGCCGCCCTGGGCAGCCAACACTCACGCTACGCCACTGTGAAGCTTAGTTGGAGGCCTTTGGGCGGCTTAAGAACATCCAACAGTAAGATTACGTAGCCTCAACGTTGCCTTGCACGTCCCCAACCCGCACTTGGCCAGCGTGGGGACTTATGGCCTTCACCCTCTCCTGAAAGGAGACCCGAGCCCAGCAGTGGAACGTTATTGATGAAATAAATGAAAGGTTATTTATAATATTATTAGCTGACCCACGCAACCTCATTTGCGTCTCCTGTTGCCCGTAGCACAGAATCCTCGTAGAGTGTCGCCCGTTTTTATAACACTCTTCATTGGTGCTCCGCTCCTATTGGTCTTAGCGTGATGATATATAGCCTATAGCCTTCTTTGATAAATGTTCTATCCAACACTGAAAGAATTTTCCAAATCGGACTAGTAGTTCCTGAGATTAGCGCGTTCAAACAAACAAACTCTTCAGCTTTATAATACTCGTATTAGTATAGATTTTGATCTACCACTGTACTATTTTTAATTCATCCATATTTTTTTGGTTTCCATGCTTTGATATGAATAACATTTTTAAACACGAAGATTCATAATGTTATACGATACAAGTTTAATCAAAATAAGGACCCTATAATATTAATAAACCCTTTTAGGTTGAAAGTAATTCATTATTCTCTGATCGCATAATACATTTTTCTGGGTCTAAATCCTATTCTCGAATTTCCTCTATATCGTTAAAGATCTCACAACACCGCCGTGACGTGCCATTTTTGTAAAAAAACTCAAACTACTTTCTAATAGACTGACAAAGAGTTAAGAACGTTACATCTATTAAATACATGCTTAAAAAGTCACGTCTATAGACTATTTAAAAAAAAATTACCTTACAAAAATATTTTATAAATTATGTTGAAAAGAGAGACTGATAAAAAGAAAAGGCAATATTACGACTGGAAAGGGAATAGTTAGTATGGATGAATTGGGAAAGCAAGTCACAGTACGAACAGACTAGTCGTAAAACTGTCACTTACAATTGACTATTTGACATTCACAATAGAAGGCTACGTACGTAACACGTATTACTAGTAATATATGCTACGTAACATGTATCACTAGTAATATATGTTACGTAACATGTATTACTAGTAATACATATTACATAGACGGCTCTCTACATAATATGTATTACTAGTAATCGTACTATTGGTCGAAATTCGACCATAATTCATTTAATTTCTTTTATTAATTTTATATCTTTCTGCCCTTTTTCTTTTTAATTAATTTGTGCCAACTTTCACACTAGGTACTCCGTTTACATACTTTTTGTATGAAATTGCACATATGCTTCATGTAGTAATATATAAATATATATGCTCGAAATAATTGGATTTCATAAAAAGGGATTTCATCATTTTAAAAATAATACATGATATTTATACAAAGAATGTTTTGCCATAACTGTTTAACCTAAAATGTATACACCAATTGATTAAACGTTTTATCAATTATTTTTTTATTAAAAACGGCTTAACATTACTTCAGCACTCCGCTCATACGCGTCGGTATATTAAACCTTTTGTAATATTTCGATGTGATAATAATAAACGGGTCATCTGCGGCTGACCTCATGCATAATTAACCGTCAGCAGCCGTAAATATCTCCTAAAGAGCCTTTGTTGACCTCACAACGAATAGGCTTAAGAGGTTTAGGGTAAGCCTCGCTTGTCCGGCAGTTTATTGACCCCTACGAGAATATAGTGCGGAAACATGCGTTTTATTAAATATATTATTCACAAAGGTTAAGCTTAAATTAACAAGAGTTATTTAACGTTCACAATGAAATTTTAAAAGAACAAAATATCGATAAACTAGTGTCTTGGTATATCATTTTAAAGTGCATTTTAGGTCATTTGGAACAGGGTTGTTTATGCAGTATAACAGTGTATTAGCTATGTTATTGACAGGATTATGTTAAAAAACAATATTTAGATTGTTAAAAAAGCAATATCAAAATAGAAACTTGTAATGCAACAAAAAACTAACACACTTTTTTTCTGTTTGTAAGCCACGCTCATTACAGACTTGTGGAGGAGGATGTCATGTCCCTCCAACTCAAAGGGAAGATCCTTCAACCAGGCGGGGTGATAATGCGTTGTTGATGTTGGGATTGGGACGTTGTATATATGATAATTGACTCAAGAACTTCTATTGCGCGATTCAGGATTGGTAGTTTCTTCGTTTCCTTTTTTACTACGTAGTTCAACCTATCTTCGGTAGATGGCGCTATAATATATTTCTGTTGCGCTGTATGTGAAAGTCGCCACAAAATAAGACTAAAATTATGTGGAGAAATAATAAAAGAGAAATCTATTTTTTCAGATTTTCTTCTTCATTGTAAATTACAAAATATTTAGTCACAATGTTTTTCTAGCTTTAATTGAATGATATGTACAGAAATACCTCTGTATAAAATGTAATTTCTCGAATTTGATCGAATTTTCCTTTTTTCTTTTTTTCCCTCGATTTCCTCGGCATTTACAAATCATCTTCTATGTTTGTTTGTTTTAAGAATTAGTTCACTCATACTTCGTTTCTTTCTACTTTATTGGAAAAATACCTTTAAGGCATGAATATTAAAGTTTAGTGTAATTTATCGTAACTTAAGCTTTAAACCTTATAATATTATAAATTTATTTAATAACTCCAGTAAAATTTACTTTACATTACAACTTTGATTACTAGCAAAATCTTTAAGAAGGAAGAAAATTTAATAATCGTGTACTAGAAGTAAGGAATGAACCTCTAGTCCGTTTCATTTTACGCTAAAACGACCAAAAAAGCACTCATTACTTTAACAAAATGAGTGTTATCAGGCTGAGAAAGTATTTAATTCCGGGCTATGAAAAATTCTCGACCGTGGAATGAAAAAGTCTAAGTGTGTCAAAAGAACTCATTCTAGTAGGTTCACTCTCATTTCGCCAAGCTTTCACTGTACAAAGCGATCTTCAACAGGTCGGTATTATAAAGAATTTCTTCAACCATGTACTCGGTGTTTTCTGTGGAACTGTGTCGCTTGATTATTTCTTTTTTTAGGTTCTGAGCATATCTGTTTTTGTTCGTACAGTGTTTCGATCGATATTTATACTTAATAATATAAATTCTAAAGTAACTCCGTCTGTCTGTTTGTTACGCTTTTACGGTTAAACCACTGCACCCACCACAATTTCGCATGTAGATACATACTTTAATTCTTAAGGAAGGACATGGGCATGAAAACCGACATACCCGCGGTCATAAGCTAGTAACATATAATGGTACAGCTAGTAATTAAATTCTATATATTTTTAAAGTTTAGAGAAAGACTAGGGTGAGATTACCAGCTCGTCGTCGTGTTAAGGAATTATTTTCTTGTTAAAATGTCCAGTAACCTAACTTGCTCATGTGGGTTAATAGGTCTCCGCATTGTCCACACAACCTCATCGCTTAATTGTAAGGGGTATCATTTAAGGGACAGCTACGCACTAGCATCTCTTGATTTTTGGGTTTGCAGGGGCAACCGCGCTCATTTAAAATCAGGTGTGGGATTGATTGCCCAAAAAAACATTTTTATGATTACAGAAACTTATACCAACTTAACTTGGCACTTGTTTATTTTTTAGTATAATACAGTTACTAGGCAAACTAGACTGTATAACATTCTATCTCATTCTCAAAAGGATACATAGGTCCTCACACCGATTCGGTTGACTAAATCGGTTCATAGTCAAAGAGCGCTTTGAAATATAGAGATATTATCGATACACGATGCATACTACTTGACAGTTGGACTATGTGCAAAGTCACGTTCGCTACGGCCGTAGCACATTTAAATGTCTACGGCGTAGATTCTACCATAAATATAACGACACTACGAGTAAATAACACAATTTCTAGTATTATATAGTATTAGTATAGCTACTAGGTTCGCTTAATATCAAATTCAACTTTTCATGAATATTGATCTTACATGAATGCGAAAACTTGAATGGATGTTTGGTACATCACGCCAAAAGAGGGTAATGGATCTGGTTAGGATTTATTGGACATAGATAATAGTTTTAAATAGGATTTATCATATGTGTGCAAAATCTATCTCCTCATAATTTTCATGAAATAAAATATATTAAAAGTAAACTACAGAAATCAATTTATTAAATTTGTTTGCTTAGCTATTGCTTATTTTAAAATAACAGTAACACTCAATTTATTAAATTTTAGAACGGTAAGCGAATTGTAAATTCAATACAAGTGTGTTCAAGTAGTGGATGACCGTTGGTCGAAAACGGCTGAATAATTCATAATTAACGGGGCGCTATACCAACCCAGCACAGATGTAGCCACACTACGCGGAACGGACCGCAAACAAACAACATTCGAAATTTCGTATTTACACAAGCAAACCAACATGCAAACAATATAATGTTCCTTTTGAATTTAGAACATTTGTTTCGTGCTCTAAATAATTATTAAATCTTAAACATAACAAAGAAATCCTCTAGGAAAGAGCGTTCTATCTTAGAAGTTGTAGATTGCAGGTGTTCATGGACAACTGAAACCACTTATCAAGCTGTATGCGTAATCCATGTATTACAAGCCTGGCTCTGCCTGGTTTAGAATCAGACAACCGTGACTGAGTATTACATTGCAGCTTTATTTCTCTGAAATCTTATCATCACACTAATATTATAAAGGCGAAAGTTTGTGAGTGTGTATTTTTGTTACTTCTTCACGCAAAAACTACTAAACGAATTTGGATGAAACTTTACAGTAATATATCTTATACATCAAAATAACGCATAGGCTACTATTTGGCGCTATAGCCGATTAACACGTGGGTGGGGCCGCGTAGTATTACTATAATTGTGAACGTAAATTTGTTTGTTACGCTTTCACGCGAAAACTACTTTACCGATCATCACACATCAACTTTATACACATAATCTTAGAGGTATTAGAAGTAATACAGGATACTTTTGGAACGAAGTTCCTTATGTGGTGTTGCGGAGGGGTATCCTAGCCAGCAATAAACGTCTGTATCGTAAAATAATGAAAACGTAAGATTTCGTGAACGAAAATTTTGTATAACGCCATCTATAAGTTGTTTGTAACAAGTACAGAGTAACTCTAGACAGAACTTGTTTCAGTAGAGATTACTAGGTGGCAGCACAAGTGACCAATTTAGTTTTTTTTATCGATAAAATTCATAAGCAAAGTGTATACCTGAATAGTTATTTGCTTTATACCTCGCATAGAACTTATATTATATATTTAGATATATATTTTATAAATCATTTTTAATAAAATACAGGTGTTAACACTTCATTTCATTTTAGAATACTAGGTGGCAGCACAGTATATCGGTTATTGCAGCAAATATTTCGGCACCATTAAGATGTGGCGTACGCACCCAGCCGAAATAGCGGGTGGCATCAACACCACACTGGGACAAATACGTATTCGTGTAGTTTCGCTGTTCAATAACTCGACATAACCCGTTGCAAAGTATAATGCAAGCACTTATCTTGGACTGCTACGGGTATTCGTTGAGTTTCCACCTTCGCTTGTTCAGGCGTCGACAATTCAGGGGTTTCAGTTCTTGTGTACGTCACACGCGAGGGAAAATTAAGTAGATTTCGATTTCTAGCAGGAAATCGACCCATAAAAGTCGCGCGCGCGTCGGAGGTTTTTTTTTTCACACAACCGTCAGTGGCTCCATGTTTGTTACGAGTCAGTGTTGCAATTGCAACCATTTAAGGCTGCCCCTTGCGACGATTATTACCAGCATTGAAAATTGAAACACTGAATTACGAATTACGATTTATATACTTTACGGTAACGGAACAGTAGCCTATGTGTTATTTTGATGTATAAGCTATATTACTGTAAAGTTCCATCCAAATCCGTTTAGTAGTTTTTGCGTCAAAGAATAACAAACATCCATGCACACTTACAAACTTTCACGTTTATAATATTAAGTAGGATAATATTCCCTAGAAATAAGGCTGCAATTTAATGCTCAGTTACTTTGTTTTTATAGACCTCGTTAAAAGTTTCTCTTGTTTGATTTCTCACAAACTTTTCTCCGCTCTGAGCGTTCTTTTGCAGTAAATGTTTACTAAATTACAATTTTTAAACATTTTTCTTTGAAATAAAAATATCTAATACGATTAGAATTTTTACCATAGTCCTGAATGTCACTATGATTATGTCTGTCTATGTCTATGATTATAATACAACCTTCATAGACACATCGCAACTTGATCATGAAAATTATTTTCATCGAGTTTTTTTATGTATGGCCTTGCCAATATTACTCTACGCTGCTTGATGGAAAGTATAGGCAGAATCTAAGAGTGTTTGGACACCATACTCATTGCGAATGCAGACAATGCAATGCAGCATGATTGCCCACACCATGGCGGCCTAGTGATATTTCTGCATCATTAGGCCTCCGGTCTCGCACTCAACAATGAAATACAGCTACAGCATGAACGCTGTTATTTTACGTTGATCTTCTGTGCGAGGATAGTACCGCCCCGGTCGAGTCGGCCCGTTCGTGCTGAGCGTGGCTCTACTTTATTGGGTTTTTATAAAAATTTAATGAACTTTAGCACTTTTGACTTTGCACTAGTAAGTCATCACAAAGTACTAAGTAAAGTATTGGAAATACCGTTCCGTAAAATTTATATGAATACTCTGTATATATAATTTATAAACACGCAATTTATAAAAACACAGTGTAAACCACAATATTACTAATTAATAACTCAGAATATTAACAGTTAAATCTGTAATCATTACATTTTAACCCCTTTTAACTTACATAATAATATGTGTTACGTAGACCTGTTATATATTCCAGAATAATTAGTTGCCTCGCTTAAGTTCTCAACGTGGTGAACGTTTGTAAGGCGAGATGAAATTTATTCCTGCATCCAAGTGCAGTATAAATCAGGGCTTTAAGTTCACGTTTTACTCCATTATGTTAGCTTTCAAGCGGATATTAATGGCGTATAACGTTCAAGCCCTTGTATTTGAAACGTTTACTATAAACATTGACGATAAATTATCACAGAAGACGCATGGAGTAGGTACCGAGAACCATCGCTAGTAATAAAAGTAATACTTTATTACCAAGAGCTTACATCTTTAAAATATATTTTTAGTAGATGATATAAATATTTGACAACCAAACAGACATGTCCATTATTTTACATAGAGACAATATTTTTATCTTTAAAATTTTAATAATCGTGATGCTATGATATATAATTTATTCGATTCTTGTTTGCAATTTCATCAATGGACATCTAATTTTTGACTGGAAACCTTTTTCTAGGCGTCTACAAGTATTTTGAAATCAAAATTATCGCTTACATTCCATTCAACATATGTATCTATACAAATAAATAAAATTGGAGTGTCTGTTTGTAATATTAAAATAACCGCTTTTTACTAAATGCATATGTATATATACACGGTACATATACCAAAAATGTAGTTAAAAAAATTTTTGTCTGTCTGTCTGTCTGTCGGTCTGTCTGTCTGTCTGTTTGTTCCGGGTAATCTCTGGAACGGCTGGACGGATTTTGACGGGACTTTCACTGGCAGGTAGCTGATGATCCAGGGAGTAACTTAGGCTACTTTTTTAGACTAACTTTGTCACGTGGCGTTACTCGCGGTACAAATATAACTGCGGGTAACACCGCGGGGTTCAGCTAGTTTTTAATAAGATTACTAATCTACTAGGAATAAATTGTATGTAGCAACGGACTATATAAATATATATGTAATGGTCCCAAAGAAATTCAGACTCTGAACAACAATTTGTGAATTACGTAAAGTATTGTACTATGCAGGGATCGATCGCGGGACGTTATCGCTTAAACCATTACGCCATTCCTGCACAACCTATCAAGGTGTAGATAAATATCAATATATATTATACTAGTTGTTGCCCGAGGCTTCGCCCGCGTATATGTCGGTAATCGCGACAAATAATAGCATATGTGCTATTCTGATGTATAAGCTATATTACTGTAAAGTTTCATCCAAATCCGTTCAGTAGTTTTTGCGTGAAAGAGTAACAAACATCCATCCATACTTACAAACTTTGGCGTTTATAATATTAGTAGGATTATCAATATAATGTAATTGCATCTACATTTTTCTTTATATTTTATGCTTAGTATACGCAGCTCAATAGATTTAAACAAGAAACTTAAGTTTTTGTATATGAAATCGCACAATACATGAATACAAATTACATTGCACTCTTTAAGACGCAATACACAGTCAACTGTTTCTTCGAAACAATTAGATCTATCATAAGGTTGCCTGGCAGAGATTACTTTTGGCAATAAGGCCGTCCTTAGTACATTACGTATCTGACATTTTATGTACTCTTTTGTAGTTCTGTAATATGGTGTGCAAAAAAAATCTTATATATAACACAGTTAATGTAATTTCATATTCTACTGTCCATATTGACTCATGAGCTTTTACTATCACAGATGGTTATATCAGCTCTATACAATTCTTTGCACTCTGCCAGTTCGATTCCAGTGAAATTCCAGTCTTGTCTTCCATCTCATATTTAATAGCCTATTGCTGGACATTTGATATATATGTACTTCATAATGTACACCAAAGATTAATTTATAATCAACCAGTTGTTGCCTGCGGCTCCGCCCACGTGTATATCGATTATCGCGACAAATAGTAGTATATGTTTTATTCTGATGTATAAGCTATATTTCTGTAAAGTATTATCCAAATCCGTTCAGTAGGTTTTGCGTGAAACCATCCATCCATCCATACTTATAAACTTTCGCGTTTATAATATTAGTATAGATATAGATGAACATCTTCCTACTACAACTATTTTATTTAACAAACCTTACTATATAAAACACTTTTTGTTAGAAATCTTATTCAATTCATGTCATTGCATTGGGAGGACTCCCCACCGACAACCTCTTAGCCACAAGTAATGCTCCATTATTACATTACCGAACTACGAATTTACACAGCAATAGGTAGTAGTGTTCGCTCTTACTATTATTGAAATATATTATTTCACTATTTCCTTACACGATATGTTGAAACGAGATCAGTCACTGTCACGGTTGGGCTCAAGGAAATGACAAATAATTGTAAATATCTCATCTACATAATGGTTCGGGGAGCGGAGCTTTTTGTGAATATATCTTCAAACGGTCCTCTCATTATTATAATCTTTAAGTAAGTGATTTTTTATGAGAGTGGTCAGTTTTCTCTTACACAGTACATATTTTCAGCCTCTATTGATAGTGCTGTAGGTAATTGCTTGGATTCTTATGAAGTCATCATGGGAGCACTAGAAATCACAAAAAAGTAGTATTAATACGGCGTGTCACCATACTCATTCCATGGGTGTGGTAAGAGGCGACTAAGGGACTAACTATGCAGAACACTTAGTACTTAACTGCAAGGAGAAGCAAAACATAAAACAAACCATATACCCGTCTCGCTGACCGAACCTTCTTGCTAAGGCAGACGCATGTCTAGCAGTGGACTCTTAGAGTCTTTGATGTATCTAACAATTTCTATTGACACCCTAAATATTTGAACCCACATCTAAACAATTATGGTGTTTACTATCCGTTGTCTCAGACTGCTTCGTTGGTCTATCGATTAGCGTAAACGACTGCTGTTTAAGGGGTTTTGGGTTCGATTAACGGGTCGGACTGCTGTTGGGTTTGTCTTACAAGAAATTCTTAATAGCAGCCCAGAGTATGGAAGGTGGTGGTGTTTCCCGCCCGTGCCTCGGAGAGCACGTTAAGCCGTCAGTCCCGGTGGTCATAAACATCTATGGCAATCGTTATTGGGACAACTAGCTCAATCATCGGATTCAGTTCGCCCTCAGGGTTGCGGAGGTCCGATGCCAGTCGTTTCATGTAAAAACTGATATTCAGGTAAAACCGGTTGAACCAGTAGCCGACCCCAAATTTTGGGAATAATGAGTGGAGTGCCACGCTTCGATATGAATGGGCCGGCTCGACCGGAGTGATAACACGGCCTCACAAAAAACCGGTGTGAAACAGCGTCTACGCTGTGTTTCAGCGACTGAATGTGGGATACTGGAGGCCTATATCCTAACCCCTCCCCCCATCCCCCTCCTAATCTCCCAAAGGCCGGCAACGAACTTGTTACGCCTCTGTTGCTGCGGGTGTCCAAGACATGCGATAATTGCTTATCATCAACCGAAAGGACTGAACGATCTGCCCCTAATATTTCTTTTTCCACAAAGAAAAAAACCAATATCAATAAATTCAATCCCATATTTGAACTCCGGACAATGCTACTAACCAAAAATGGTGTCAAACTTTACGCATAGCGAAACTGTTTTTACATCCACTGAAGTTCAGTGAATAATAAGACGCCTTGAATCAAAGTTGCAATTCACTGAAACATCGCAAAGTTTTCATATTTAAGCGTATCATCGAAACTTGCTCTGTTTTTTCCAGCGCTTCTTATTTAGTGAACGTTTTTTATAAATTACTTTACTGAAACATTTTGTTCTCATTGAGGACTTTTCTTGCCATAAACTGAACTATTTTAGCTTTAAAAACTTTTATTTAAAAATATATTTATTTCTCATACCGTACAATATACAATACATAAAAAAATATACCAAATAGTATATTTTTTATGTATTTTATTTTATGGTATAGGTTGCAAACGAGCAGAGGTATCGCCTAATGGCAAGCGATTCTACCGCCCATGGACACCCGCAACACCAGAGACGTCACAAGTGCGTTACCGACCTTTGGGGTATGAAGAGGGGAATGGGGGAGGGGTTAGGGTATAGGCCTCCGGTATCCTTACTCGGTCGATGAAACACAGAGCAGACGCTGTTTCACACCAGTCTTCTATGTGACCGTGGTATCACTCCGGTCGAGCCGGCCCATTAAACGACAACTTATAAGAAAAAATTACCTTCTTTACTGATGATTTCCGTCTGTTTTTTCTTTGATCTTGTACCGTGCAAATAACGCAAAGCATTGTAATCTCCTGCACAAACGCTTTCTCAAAGCCCTACACATAATTTGTCTTTTGAAATTCAAAGTTTTATTTTTTCATGCATTTTCAATCGCCACTTGTCATCTTAGCCTAGATAATAATAATAATAATAAGCCTTTTGCAGCATATTTGTCTATGCTCGGCATTCGCAGCCACACACCTCATCTGCAACACAGACATAAATATACTATTAGGAAGTGCCACATTCGTTCTACGTCCAATTTTGAGTTTTCTAATTAAAAAATGTATGGAATCATTTCAATAAAATTGTAGCCATTAATAAGATGAGAATATGTCCGGCGGGCCGAAAACGATTAATGTATAGAGAAGTTATATTGGATTACTCGATACATTGCGTACCGAGCTACGAAATAATAACTAATCTTGTAGGATTGACTACAAGGACCTAAGAAGTGACAGTTAATCGAAATGAGAATTAACTGTTACTCGGTGTATTTTGGTCAGGTGGTATTATAATATGTTTTTTCTATGTGGCATTATATTACCATTCTCCAAATTACTGTTGTTTGTATATTTTTATATAATTTCAGATTTATGCTGAAATATTATTATGTTACATGTTTAAATCAACTCTTCCAAATATTTTTCCCTAAGACCACACCAGCCTCATCTCTATTTAAATCGTTTTGTTAAAACTGTTACGTCGGTCAGTGGGTTTTAAGCCGGACTTTATTATTTTATTCTCTCGTACCATTACGTATTGAAATGATGAATAAGAGTAAGGTTTAAAACGTTTTACATTTGTTTTGTGGTCAGACTCACTCGTGGTAGTATTGTACTTAATTTGAACCTTTTTGTTTTTACTCAGTTCTGTTGCGTATTTGTTTTTATGTAACCTTTACTCGTTTCTGTTCCATATTTTTTGAAATTCATATTTATATTCGAATCCAATATTTCTACCCTACAAAAGACCGCAATAACTTATCACTATTACTGACATAGTTCTATTTATATGAACAGAAATTGTAGCACCTGGTACCTGTAATCGTGTAGAATCATATTCATTATATTCTTCATTATACTCGTAATATCGGACCTATAACATAGTTAACTGATACTCACAATGTGTAAATAGCAAACTGAAAATTTTAAGTAACGTTTTAAAGGTTGTTAAGAACAATACGAAAGTCGATGAACGTTTTCTTAGTAGTCTTAGCTTGGTCCCAAACTAGGCATCGTGGTAACCATGCTAGTGATAAATATACTTATATAATTATATACACAACATATACACAAGTATTTATAGGTAAATTATACTCAGACAGAGAACAAATGAGTAACAGTCCTCATCACAAAATATTTGTCCCGAGTATGAATGAAATTAAATCTTTTATTTTGCAATTAGGTTCTTTATCATCAGTCTACCGCAGTCCACTGCTGGACATAGGCCTCTATAATCGCACGCCACTTGGTTCTATCCTCGGCTTCTCGTTTAATTAGAGTATTGTAATTGTACTTTATAATTAAATAGTATTAAGTTCCTTTAGTATTTTGTTTTTTTTTGGAATTATTATTTTTATTTCTAACACTGTTAATAGGTGTTATCTCATTTTGTGAATATTGTATGTACCTGTTATGGTCAAGTGTACCTTATAAATAAATAAATCCAGCTCCTACCAGCCGTTTTGCGCAAATCATCACACCACCTGGCCTGTAGACGTTCATGTGGCAATTACGTAGCATGAATGCTTTTGCAAGTTAAGCTTTTTTTGAGCAGATGATTTCAAATCGAATCCATAACCTCCGTCTTACTAGTCAGGGTCACTCATTAACCACCACCAATATTGTATATTCATTAGGACCGTCTGTTGCATGAAACAGTCATAAAATATACGCTTTATAGCAAATAATATCGATAGAAGTTGACTCGTAAACCAGAATACTATAGAACGCATCTGTTGCATTAATCTAGTATATTACGATGGGCCCTGTTCGTTCAATAAGGTTTTATCGCTTAATATTATTCAGTTAGCTCGTAACAGTATTATTGGAGTTACCTATAGATAGTTTAGCACCGAGAACGCGATTTGAAATGCCACTTAAGATTAATTAATTAATACTAATAAGTGTAATTCTGAACCTAATATATAAGAAAAGGTAATGATAAAACACTTTTGTTACCCATATTGAGTCGATTTGAGATTTTTAGACTAGTGACTCAGGGAGTAATAAAGAACAAACAATTTTTAAAAAGAATGCAGTCAAAATATATATATTTCCTATCAAAAAATTTTTGTCAGTCAATTGACAAACAATAAAAAAAAAAAAAAAATTAGCCTATATCTGGCCACTGCTGGATATCTGTTAATGTGCTCTATAGCATTCGATCTTCACCACTCCACATCTGTCTTTATTCTTCATCAGTAAATATGAGAAATACACGTAATGATCTAAAGTTCGGCTGCAGAATCTATACGTTCATCACGTAGATACTTAAACTCAAATTTCTACATTCATTTTTGAATAGGACCGTACATTGGTAACAGGTTGCCCGTCAAAAAGTGCCCGCGAATATTTTTAATTAAAAATTGGGAATAAGTTTTCCGTAGTAGTGGGCCTCTTATCAAAATGAAGCCACTCTCGAAAAAATAGCTTGATACTAATAACTTGTGAAATTGGTTCCAGAGTTCCCGGACTATTAGACTAACCAAGACGTGACTACCTGTAGGTAGTAGAGTCACGCTGATTTCAGCACGGTTGGGCCTCGGTTGGTTCGACCGGGGCGGTACTATCCTCGCCACTATTACTATCCTAGAAAATCAACGTAAAATGACAGCGTTCATGCTGTCGTGTTTCATTGGTGAGTGCGAGGCCGGAGGCCCAACGATGCAAAAGCATCACTAGGCTGCCATGTTGTGACCACCACTATTGAATTTTGCTTTTGCTTTCCATCAGGCAGGGTAGAGTCATTTTGGCAGGCCCAAAACATAAAATAACATAATATACGTTAATTTAATATTATTTTTTATGTTTGTTTGCTAGATTATCTTAATCTGGGATTCTATAATAAATGTTTTTTGTATTTATAATACAACTAGCGGACTTATGCAACTTCTTCTGTGTCTCTTTTCAATCATGCTTGGTTCCTATTGGTCCACGGTGACGTAGCACGCCAGTAAAACACATATTTAAAAAAGTGATTAAAGCTAAGATAGTTGCGGAGTTAACTGTAAACAACAACGTGACATGGAGACTTATAATATAATAAAAATATGTTTCTGAATGTTAATTGGTTACGAAAACAAAGTCCGTCTCTATTCTTCGTAAAAATACCATAAATATGTGCCAAGAGTTTAAACTCTTCAGGTCCAAGTTAGTAGGTACTCATTCACTAGGTTTCATTGCTAAAGCAAAGCTACTTTGCCTAAATCTATACTAATATTATAAAGCTGAAGAGTTTGTTTGTCTGCTTAAACGCGCTAATATCAGAAACCGCCGAAAAATTATTTCAGTGTTGAATAGTCCATTTATCGAGTAAGGCTATAGGCTATTTATCATCACGCTAAGACCAATTGGAGCAGAGCACCAATGAAAAATGTTACAAAAACGGGGAGTTTTTTTACGCTACGGGCTATGGGAGACGTAAACGACGTTGCGTGGTTCAGCTAGTAATAGATAACTGTATTCTATTCTGCAAACATTAATCCGCGCCACGAAAAAACGCATTTTAATTCACAATAATCATGAAAGTTTTAGTAAGCTCTATCTTTGATCCATTTCAATTAGAACGAAAGCAAAATGCTGTAAATATTTTACTAGAATCCTAGTGGAAAGGAGTGACACCACAAAAGTGCCTCAAGATAAATGCATCAAACGTATAAATTTAAACCCTTTCGATGTCTAATCAATCTCTTAATTGGATCGATGTGTCGGATTATGTCGGAGTCGATTATCGATTACAGACGTATAAGACACGTAGCTTTATGTGATAATAGCTTTTCAAGCGAGTCTTTATACCCATTTTACTAAATACCTTAAAATAAATTTTCGTAATTAGAAAGTGCTGAAAATGTTAAATTAAAATAATCAGTTGAGTACAATAGAACACTTAATAATCGAATAGACCGACGATTTGAAGAAAGTGGCTGACAGTGGATGAATACGGATTGCCAAAGTCGGGATAGTTGACGCTCCTTATGAGAGACCTTCGTTATGAACACAGTGGACGGCGATAGGTTTACATATAATAATCAGTTAAATAGTTTAGTCATAACAACATTAATTAATAAAATAGCTTAATTACTAACAACCAATTGAACTAACTTTTACACTTATAACATAAGTCGGTCATAGTTTTTAGAATATGATATCAATTAAATAACCATATCATGTAAACAATCATACAAACTTCGAAAAAATCAACGTTACAGTATTCTTCGTTAGTATTAACTATATATATATATATATATATATAATATAATTAGTTTTACTTCGAAGACGAAACCTTCAATCACAAAAATATTGAATTAAAAATTGAATACATAAAATAACATGACAATAATTGTAAATTATCGACATATTTTTTATTTATACTTTATGCACATTAAAAGTGACAAAGATGTACTTAATGCCGTAGGCATGTTCTACCAGTCGATCTTAGGGTGACGCAGAGCTAAAAAAGGTAGATACACAAAACTAATTAAGTTGAAATCTCAATAAGAAATCATTTAACCATAAGTAATAATTATATTAATATACATAATAAATACGTATTTAAATATATACACATGCATACATACATAATATATACACAATATAAATTCTAAATCGAGAAAGTATCCTAATATCAAGGTGGATCTGATAGAATGTGTAGAAAATGTTTCCACAACAAGTGTTTAAAACTTTGCCTAGGTTTAGTCATCCTAATCCCAAAAGGGTTTTATTTAATTGATATTGAATACTGGTTCATATTAGGAACATTATATTTAACTAACAATCGAGCACAATTTTACTCACATAGCTATTATAATTATAGATCTAGAGCCGCAATAAAACAATCAAGTACACTGCTCTATCGACATATCATTACCAGGAACTGTTTAATTGATGCAGACATTAAATAAGGGACGTCTTAGTTACTGTAAAATATGCTGTTTCGTTAGTTCAAACAATTGGGTAAAAAGAAACACATAAAGTTGCTATATAATAAACACATGTTGCTAGAAAGCTAGTAGGGATTCGTTTTCTTTTAGTTTTTATATATGAGCTTGCCAAAGTGTCTTACTCATGGGCGTACCCAGGTTCTGGGCCAGGGGGGGGCAGATCAGACTTTTTATCAGCGCCTAGTAGAATAAATAAAGATAAAATAAAATATGTATTTTTTAGGAATCCTTCATTATTACACTATCTATTTAAAAAGTAACTTGCGAAGTAACTCTTCAGCAAAACGATTTATAACGTCTTCCGTGAAAAAATTGCCCACATAGTTTACAAATTTTCTATGTATACTGAGCATACAAAGTTCGTTTAACCTGTCTTCGATCATAGTCGATCTCAGCCATGTTTTAACACGTCTGAGTGTGCTGAATGATCTTTCGATCGTAGCTGTGGAATATGGCATTGTCAGTAAAATTTCCAGGGCAGTCTTCACCTTTGGGCAAAAATATTCTGCTATTGGAATTAATTCCGTTATTTTTATACTATCAAAGTCTTGTTGTTGCTTATTTATCCACAGAGTGCGCCATAGTTCAGTTTCAGATATGATTCCTTCTATTTCATAAAATTGAGATACTTCCTCCAATTTATGCAATTTCGGAACTGTAATTTTAATAATGACAGAGTAAATGCTGGTGAATGGTCTTTGCTGAATCTCGCATCTAACGAAGATGATATTCGCTAAGAGAAGGAGCTGGTTGATTTGCTCTATGTTGTTGGCGGCTTGCTGTTCTAGGTAAACGCAGCTCAAAGCTTTAGCAATTTCTTCAGCTGACTTAATTTAATCCTCACTCTCCCTCTTCGCGGAACCTTATAGCTCTACAACCAAATTGGTAATGATTTAACAATTATGTTCTTTCAAAACAATAACAATATGTCTCATAAATGCAATTCGCTCGCTCGTACTCTCCCATCTTTCTTCGTGTTATTCGCGCGCGGCACACGATGTGGCTCGGTTAGATTCGTGCAGAGCCGAGGACACCCGAGCGCGGCATTTTTGCTAGCGAGTTGGTATAAAGTGCGTACCGCACGATTATTTATTTAAAAACTGTGTATTGTATTGCCACTGCCAAAAACTTATTTTATTTTTATCGACAAGTAGATAGTTAATATGGATGGACGTAACTAAAACCTAGGGGGGGGCAGCTGCCCCCCCCTGCCCTACCCTGGGTACGCCCATGGTCTTACTTATTGCTAATGAAAACAATTCAGCATGGTGACCCACGCTATGACAGCCTATTAATGGCACCCACACAAAACTGCAAATTTGCAACGCCTCGTAAATATCATTATTTAACAAATATTCGAAATGTTATTTCGCAAATATTATTATGTTTCGAAAATTGTTATATGTAATTCGTTTATTGTTACACAAATTGACGATAATCCTGAATATGAAAACCACACGACATCCATTTAATTAATTTGCTAGTTAAACCCGGCTTTACGTACATTAAATTAAGTAATGAATGTATATTAATTAGTAATATATGTGTAGTGCGGTTATATGTACTTACTATTATTTACATTATATCATAATGTAATAATAATAAACTCACCTAAATCACACACGACTGTTTGATTCTACTAGGAGGAGCCTCTACTATAGTAACCAAACTGTTGATAAACAAACATAGGTAGGTATATGTTGGTACACTTTTTTATGGTATAGGGCGCAAACGAGCAGACGTATCACCTGATGGTAAGTGATTACCGCCGCCCAAGGATACCCGCAACACCTGGGGCGTCACAAATGCGTTGCCGACCTTTGACGGATGGGGAAAGGGATGTGGGGAGGGGTTGGGGTATGGATCTCCAGTATCCGCACGCACTAGGTGAGACACAGCGCAAGCGCTAATTCACACCGCTTTTCTGTGAGGCCGTGGTATTACTCCGGTCGAGCCAGCCCGTTCATGCCGAAGCGTGGCTCTCCCACGGTGGTTGCGGTGAACTACTAACAATTATTGGATAACGACAGCAGAATGATCGTCACGAATTTGTTCTCGAGACATATAAACAAATAATTAAGCGCTGCGCGTGTAAATAATACTAGTAATACTACTACAGATATTAAGATCATAAATCAGTGTAAAAGTCAATTGTGCCCGAAAAAATTAAGGCGCAAACAACTTTTCCAGACAGCTTTTAGGAATGCAAAGCTGTATGTAAATTTCAAAGGAATTAAAATGTGTGTTATATTTAAAAGTTATATATACGTATAGTTCTAGAGTAGAGACCGCATCTCAGCAAACATAGTGAAGGACCCCCACAGGTCAGTTGGAGTGATGACTTGCGCAAGATGGCTGGCCGAAACTGGATGCGTGTAGCCCAAAATAGATCATAATTGCAAGCTATGGGAGAGGCTTCTGTACAGCAGGGAACTGCAATAGGCCAATGATGAAATACGCAGGCATGTAGAAATTATATGTTTTTCATCTATTTAGTTTGGAATTGGACTCAAACTTTATTTGGTCTTATAATATAAAAACCCGCATTAAAAAATAAGTTTTCTGAACCTGCACCGCAGATACACTCCTGAGTTTGTTTGAAATGGAATTGTGGGCAACAACTTGTCAAGTTTTCAAGCGAACAAACCAGCCGGATAATTCGATTAGGGAGAGCGAGGGCTCTTGATTGCAAGACTAAGTATTTAGTATTGAGCCATACCTACCCACTTATATTCAAACTGCTACTGCATAAGTCAGTTACGTACCTCTAGTTTTATGTTGTAGTTGTTGTTTGTATGTTTAAGTGAAATTATTGTGAAATCGACGTACGTCGCACTTTTTATCTTAGTTGACGCCACTGCGTTGCACCGTATCTTCCTTTGGCAACTGGACCTCACAAACGATACGACGATAGGCTATAGATCAGCCCATTAGCTTTGCACCTACTGATTAGCGATCCTGACTGGGGTAGTAGATTCGATTACCACTCAAGACAAATAAAAGTGTGATGAGCACGAGCGTTTTGTTCCGTGTCTGGGTGTGGTTTATCAGCAGTCTGGATGCCATGGTACCGACTCTACCTAGTTTGGGATCAAACAGCCCTGTGTAAGATGTTATTATTATTGTTTGATGCATTTTTAAACAACCCGAGGGACTAACATAAGAAATAAGACATAACACTTCTAGTTTTACGATACACGTTACACGTAACATTATTTTATAACACAGTAGTGGAAGTAAACTATAATACAATTTACAAATAAATATAGAACATGCTATATCTTAGGCTATCAATAGCTCACTCATTTAAAGTAACTCATATGAAACATGAGGTTCGCATCTATATAAGCAAGTAATTCCAACGAATCGATCCAATTCCAATCGATACGAAATAATTATCGGGTGGTTTTGATCTGCAACCTTAAAATAAAACAACATAAGTATATACTATACATATATATTATTATATATTTTGTTAGAAAGCTAACTACGGCTTTTGTTAAACTGGAACTATATGTACCTATTTAGTGATTTTCCGGATATCCGTATTCGTATCCGTTACTTTCCTGGCAGATCTTTAACGGATTCTCTTGATTTTCAATTGATAGATAGGATGAAATCCTATATACGTAGATGATTAAGCTGAATTAAAAAAGTAATAAATGCCAATCACGGCATTTTTTATTGCGAACATTTAAAGTAGTAAGGTACCAGCGTACCAATAAAACATAACTCAAAGGTACTAAATCAACGATATATATACATATCAGTATTATAAAAAGTTATAATTTCACTTTTATACGAAAATGAGAAAACCATAACCTAAATCTCCGTTTTCTTATAATTATCATGAGATCAATATTAAAAACAGTTATAAGATAACTTTTACCACTATTAAATAACAAGAAAACCGAAAATAAATTCTATTTGAATAATTATTGTAACAAAATACTAAATCTAAATTAATACTTGTCATGTCATTTTTTATCGTGGGAGAGCCACGCTTCGGCATGAATGAGCTGGCTCGACCGGAATGATACGGCCTCACGGAAATAGCGCTTGCGCAATGTTTCACCGAGTGAGTGAGGATACTTCCCCATCTTCACACTGGCAGAAATAGCTGATCTGAGAGATCCAGCTGGTTGCCATTTCATCAAAAGAAGAATAGCTATAGAAAATAAAATTATTTATATTTATATATTTCCTTACAGACTCTCCTAACATTAACAATTTACCTGAAAACATGTCATTATTATTTATTATCTTCAAAGTAGGTGAAATCGTTAAAATCTCATAAAATTCCAACTCATAGTGTTTATGTCAGTTAGCCAGAAACACTGCGAATAGCTGTAACATTTTTAAATATCAGTAATGGACAGTTTTATTGCCTGTTACTCAACGGAAACGAGCACAAACAAACTTGTTTGTCAGTCTTTCTCATTTAAAACACGATAAAAATAATGCACACCACGAAAAATATTATAATAATGGAGTATAATCTTTATCAATGGAGTGAATAGCTAGCCACTGCCACTGGGCTAGTGAATTGCCAAAAAACTTGCTTCAACTTTGAGAATATTTTATGTATTTATTAGCTTTTATCTGCGGATCCGCCTGTGTGTATGTTAGTTATCGCGAATATAGGAATCAAAATATTTCTTTGCCAAATTAGCAGTGCAGATGCAGTGGTTTAGCCGTGAAAGCGTGATAGACAGACAAAGTTATTTTCGAATTTATAATAATGGTATAGATGAAGATGTTCGTATGGCGACGATTAATAACACGGCGTGTTACCACTCTTGGTTATCCGATGAGCGTTGTAATATGGTCTAAAATATTATTATTACTATTAAAGATTATTTTAAACTTACTTCAATAAATGTCAAATGCCACGACAGACTTCTTACGTGTCAAATTAAATTGTTAAGTAATTTCCTCCGTCACGGATCGACTACTGAAATTATAATTAATTGATGTAATAGTAATTCATTAGAAAAGTAACTTTGAAGGTACAATAATATTTTTTTTATTATTCAAGCGTATTGTTTATTAAAAGTAAACCTTCACTGCTTTACCTAATTGAAAAGTTTATGTAATTTGGTTAAAGCTTCTAGTATATTTCTGATTCAAATGATAAATACGACATCACACACAAATACGAGTATTACCGTATCTGTAGGTACTTATTGATATGTAGGTATTTGTTTTCAAATATATTTTTAACCGGTTTTAGAAAAGGAGGAGTAATTCGTAGTATTTTGTAAATATATAAACCGATTTGTTTATTTTTCTATCAAATTAGAATCAAATATTACCTACCACAAGAAAATGTAAATTCAGTATAATGTCGTCGAAATTATATTAAAGTCGGTGGTGTCTTTAAAATGTTATTGATATAACCTCAGATCAAATAAAAAGGTAGATTACGCACCGCCTTGTTCTTGTGGAAGCAAAAAAGTAGCGCTATTTCCAGTAAACAAACGCGTCTTGCCCTAACTATGCTATAAACTACGCTACTTTTTGGCAGTATCGTACAAGTTGTCGATACTTGGGATCTAAAGATATAACATATGTGATCCATACATAATACAGAAATCCGACTATTTTTCGTAGTTTTTTTGTTACCACTAAACTTCTTATGTTACAAATAAAATAAACATCTTGATAGACTTTTTTTCTGTGTATAACATGTATTTGTTTCTTAGTTTGGGTTTTCCCTATGTATACTATGTATGATTCTTTTAAAAAAAAAGTATTTTTATATCAGTGTTCTATTACAAATAGTACATAATACAAGCTTTGATTAGTTTGGGACTAGATGACGTTGTGTAAGATGTCTGAAATATTATTCTTATTGTTTATCAGTTAGTATGTCAAGGCAATCAGTCCCGATCAGTCCCGACACTATATTTTAACTTGACAATTTAAAAATAATCGGCAAGGTGGGCAAGACCTGTTCAGTTTGTTCTCCTAGTACAACCCTTACATATCCGTACTAGCTTAAGTGACCCACTATGCGCAAATAGCCTGTTTAATAAAGAGAGTTAAACATCAGTACTATCCGATTACTTTTACCATATCTCTCGGTTTATTATAACAAAGAAAACCTTCTTAAATATGAACCCACTTCAGCAAAAATGATTGATCAAGTGCTTTTTCTTTGAAAGCCACATAATACTTTTATACTTTCATCCCACATCAAATAGTAAATAATAACCAGAAGGTCCCATATTTCAGTAATTAGCTCAGCGACCCGACTGAGTGTGCCATTAGCGAGATTACTTCGCATTGAGCTAATATTTTATGAAAGGAAAATTCTACTTGTGTATCGTATGAGTGCACACTGTATACGCCGCTCTCGACGTCGAAAATACATTGCAATTTTAATACCTGTAATGGTTCATATTCTAAGAAGTTTTAGTAACATCTTCGCTGAGAAAAGTGGCAGGATTGTTTTTTAGTGTTCTTTAACTGATTTCTATCGTATCATTTCGACCCGGTGAACTTCGTACCGCCACATATTTCTTGCGTAGATATTTTTTAGATTTCAGAAAAACTTGTTGTAATAATTGTACTCGCCTCAGTTTCCCAGAGGCAGGGTGCAGCCGCGGATAAAAAACATAACTTTTCCGGTTATCTTTTATTTCTTTCGACACAAACTGACATCTTTTTTTTATGTGTTCGTTGTTGTTAAGAGAAGCCTAACAATAACGAACACATAAAAAAAAAGATTTAATAATAGTGCAGTCGATCGGAAGTTATACGCGTACATACATTTAGGCAATTCATTTTTATAATGTCTGCTACCTATCAGTGAAAGTCCCGTCAAAATCGGTATAGCCGTTCCAGAGATTAGCTGCAACAAACAGACAGACAGACACACAAAAACTGCGAAAAATGTTATTTTAGTATATGTACCGTGTATACATGTATGCATATACATTTAGTAAAAAAAAGCTGCCAAGTGCGAGTCGGACTCGCCCATGAAGGGTTCCGCAGCAGCAAGTAAAAAGTAAATAATATTTTTTTTTATTTGTGTTGATTGAATGAAAGGTAAATTGCATTTTACGATTTACGACGTATTAAAAAAAACTACTTACTAGATTTCGTTCAAACCAATTTTCGGTGGAAGTTTGCAAGGTAATGTACATCATATATTTTTTTTAGTTTTATATATGACTAGCCGACCCACGCAACCTCGTTTGCGCCTTATATTGCCCGTAGCGTGATAATTTTCCCCCGTTTTTGAAACATTTTTCATTGATGCTCCGCTCCTATTGGTCCTAGCGTGATGATAGCCTTCCTCGATAAATGGGCTATCTAACGCTGAAAGAATTTTTCAAATCGGATCAGCGGTTCCTGAGATTAGCGTTTTCAAACAAACAAACAAACAAACAAACAAACTCTTAAGCTTTATATATTAGTATAGACTAGCTGCTGCCCGCGGCTCCGCCCGCGTGTATGTCGGTTATCGTGGCAAATAGTAGTCTATTTGTTATTCTGATGTATAAGCTATTTCACTGTAAAGTTTCATCCAAATCCGTTTAGTAGTTTTTGCGTGAAAGAGTAACTAACATACACACTTACAAACTTTCACCTTTATAATTTTAGTGTAATTGATGATAAAAACGGTTAAACAAACAAAAACATAATACCATGTATAATTTAACATAAAATATATTTGGTGCTAGACGCATTTGAAAAATATAACAGCCTGACACTGACAACTTACCTACCTACAACCTATGTAATGTAATTAAAATAAAAACGAAGTTTGTACGTGGAATTTCGTACGTGTTACTTCTAAAAAAACTGTCCTTAACCTTAGTCCTATATTACTTTTAGTAAAATGCGTTTTTAGCTAATTGTAAATGCCTTGAAAATTCGCAAAACGGACACAACCAACATCGTCGTCTGCCCTCACTCGTCAACCTACCTACCCGCGTTCGGGTAGCGCTTTCTGTATTAACAATGTACTCTGTGGGTAGCGCACTCAGCGATGAGCAACCTGCCATGCGCCATCCTAATATCACGCACTCGGTTTGTCATTATCGCAACTATTAATTTTAATATTTATTTATTTGTCTTTATTTGTATGTATTTATTTGTATAAATATTTATTTGTCCAAATGATGAAGCGCAAAAGATATATTTTATTTACTTTAAATACCAGAAGCGATAAATGTGTCCATTTTCATTTAGGAATCAACTTATTACTACCATACCAAATGTGCATTTGAAATAAATCATTAATTTTTATTGTAGTTATGGTTCACTATGTTGGCTTTAATGGCTTACACATTTTAACTATAACGGCTTTTAAGATAAATATTTCCATCAAACATTACATATGTAAAACTTTAGCGATTTTGGCGGCGCACGCCAGTATAGCTCACAGATGGTAGATTTTTTCTACTACCTACTTGACACTTATCGTCATATTTTAGAGAATTCACACACTATCTTTATTATTTGTAGCCTATGTGTTATTCTGAAGTTTATGTTAAATTACTGTAGTGTCATTCAAATCCGTTCAGTAATTTTTGCGTGAAAGAGTAACAAACATCCATCCATCTATCCAACCATACATCCTTACAAACTTTCACATTTATAATATTAGTAGGATTAAGCAACGCTATGATCCGTTGCACTTTGCAAGACTTTCTTTGTATTTCTCAGAAGACAGTAAATCAGGTATGGAGTTTCTTCATTGTGCGTATAAAATACTGAAACAAAGTGCTTCGTGCAAGTCTTTATTATTTCATGTGTTAAACGTTGTCTCTTTCCCGAGGCTCTCTCGTAATATACATATAGGTATTTGTGTAGTCTCTAGTTGATACTTAGCGGATAAATCTCAAAGTATTCCACTACTTTAACATTTTTTCGTAGATGCCCATGAATAAAAACTATAATTAATACTGAGCAAGATTGCAACAAAATGTCAAAAAATTTATAAAAGAAAAGTTCATGCTAACCGAAAGGGGGTTGAAAAATCATTTTTTTTATACTTACGCATCCCGTCAATAAACTCTTATTATGTAGTAGCGGTTTTTTTTTCTCCCGATTTCAGGGCTCGAACTCACGGTAATAGTTATGAGTATTACCGTGATTTTTATATGTATGTATTCCCTAACCCTGTATAAGCATGCAATTTCACTGATATGTCCACATATTGTGACAGTGTTACCTTTATTTAAAGAGCTTCACTGTATACTATGTTATGTGTAATGCCATTGCCACATAGAGCTTTCCGTTGCTGAAACAGTTTGTGGTGAGGTCTGTGCCTGCGGTGCGCAACGTCCGACCTTATGTCTTGTTTATCGTCATCGCAAAGCATAGACTCACATACTCACCAGACACTGCACGCGTTTAAAGCAGAAAGGGAAATAAACTATGGATTGGGGTCATCCTTTAAGATAATAGTCTAAAAAGACATATAACATAAATCAAACAAAATAATTTAAGTTTCTCGCAGATTGCACGAAATAAAACTATCAATTTTTTTGAAATTTTGTCTGCGACATAAACGCCTTGTGATTGGTTGCAACTCTGGTGACGTCACATGCTAATAAACGAAAGATTCCTCTTTGAATATTGTTTGCGTTTTATGTTTTCGGAGTGGTAATAATCGATCTGTGAGCTAATTCTGCAGTACTTTTTTTAATAAACTATTTAATAAGTGGTTCGAAAAAAAAGGAACCAAATTTTGTGCGTGCCGATAACAGCAACCTACATAAGATAGACGCTTTTATGTTTGCACTTTTCTATCTATACAAATAAATAAAATTGGAGTGTGTTTGCAATATTAAAATAACCGATTTTTACTAAATGCCTATGTATATATATACACGGTACATATACCAAAAATGTAGTTAAAAATGTTTTTGTCTGTCTGTTTGTTTCTTCCGGGTAATCTCTGGAACGGCTGGACGGATTTTGACGGAACTTTCACTGGCAGGTAGCTGATGATCCAGGAAGTAACTTGGGCTACTTTTTTTTAGACTAACTTTGTCCCGCGGCGTTACCTGTGGTACAACAATAACTGCGGGTAACACCGCGGCTTTCAGCTAGTACATAATAATAACACTGATAACTATGCTGCAGAACTGAAAAATGTTAAAGCAGCTATGTTGCACTTGCATAAGTACAACATAAAATTGTTTCTGTAATAACCTCTGGAAAATCCATTCATTATTTTTGTAAAATCTAATTTACTTTATGTAGGTAGGTATATCTCAATGCTTTTAGGTTACATTTTGAAATAGTACAAAAGCGTGGTATTTAAAGATGTTATCTGACCCGACGGACTTCGTACCACCATATTTTTCTTCCGTTAACAGCTACCCATGGGTAGGGTGTAGTCACGGACAAAAAAACTTTTTTTTTTATTTTTTAATTTTTCTTGTACACAAACCTTGTCCTAAGAATAACTAACACATAAAAAATATATATAATTTAGTGTAGCCGATCGAAAGTTACGCGCATACATACATTTCGGCGTAACGCTGCGAGACAAAGTTAGTCTAAATAAAGTGGCCTAAGTTACTCCCTGGATCATCAGCTACCTGCCAGTGGAACTCCCGTCAAAATCGGTCCAGCTGTTCCAGAGAATACCCGGAACAAACATACAAACATACAAACAGACAGACAAAAAAATTTTTAACTACATTTTTGGTATATGTACCGTGTATACACACATATGCATTTAGTAAAAAGCGGTTATTTTGATATTACAAACAGACACTCCAATTTTATTTATTTGTATAGATGTATAGATTTGTTCACTGTGGCACTACACACCATTTATTCGACATTTTAATTAATAAAATTGGGGAAAACTGATAAAATTAACTTAAACTGCGCTGTTTTGTTTTGATGTGGCTAGAGTGTGACGTCACGCGTCTCAAGTGACCAGCGCCATTACAGAAATATCGTTTTTTGAAATGGTTGTCAAACTTGAACTTTATCTTAAATTTAAGTTCATTTTATCAGTTTTCCCCAATTTTATTAATATTATACTATTATTAATATTCTACTATTATAATAGTTCATAATACAGTAGAAATTCTGCAAAATATCGGAGTGTGCTAATTATGTAATAAAGAATAATTTAAAACGATTTCCAATAATCAGTCAAATAGCCTATTATTGGGTAAAAGTGGTAAGTAAAGTAACGAATTTAAAAATTTGATTCGGTAAGTAGTCGTTTCACCACACGATGGATGAAGCAATATTCTGTACTTTGACCAGACATGCGACATAATATCTTATTGTTTAAAGCTGTGCTCGCGACTTCGTCCGCGTGGATCTCCTTTTACAATAATGTTTTTTTTGTAACTATAGACTATTAAACTACAATTTAATAGATAAATATGACGCTGCCTTTAAAATCTATTTAAGACCGAAGAGTAAATTTTGTTTTGCACACTACACTTGTTTACATTTGTTCAAAGTGGACGCTTCCGGTACGTATGCATAAAGATTTGTGGAACTACTGACCCAGGAAAAAGCGACGTACAACTGCCCATGTGAAAAACATCTGAGACTAAGATCTACTCCAGCAACGCGGAAAGTCTGATGATGAGATTTATTTATTGTCATTGCATAAATTTACTAATTTGAAATTATACTTATTAATTTTACAACTATAAATATAAGGAAAAGAAGGAGAAACAAACAAAAACACTAAACAAACTAATTATATTATTATCTAATACCTACTATAAACTGATATCTAAAAACTACGTATCTATGTATTTTTTAAATCTAAAGCGCGCTTATTCCGAGAAGAGTCAATAAGAACCATGTTCATTCGCATTAACAGTGACAATTCGAGTGAAGTCAGCGCGTGAGCGGCGTGAGCGCTCCCGCCTTTTTCCCGCCGCTTCGCGTGTTAAACAAAAATCAACCATAATGTCGTACTAATACTGGTGCGGCGAGATTTGGAAGTTTATTTCATCTATATCTTGTGTGTTTATTAATTATACTTTTATAATTCTGTATTTTATTTTAAAAAGATATTAAAGTGTATAGTGATAAGGATATATCCATGTGAAATACAATATATTTTAGTATTTAATACATCTTGAAGAAATGCCTAACGCTTAAACACGTTATTGTGGCTAATTTATACAAGATAGAAATATACTATTAAGGACTTTTTTGTAGATCTTTTGAAGACCATCATCTTTGTAATACATATTTTTGGTGTATGATCAACGTATGCGAGGATAAGAGCTCGAAAGCGAAAATTTTCATCCGACTTGCTTCAAATTTATCGTCACTGCTCAGCTCCTATGCATCTTAGCGTTATGTTATATAGCCTATAACCTGCCCAGGAGTATGGACTATAATCGTACCAAGTTTGGTTAAAATCCCTTCAGTAGTTTTTGATCCATGCGTGCACATACAGACAGACAGACAGACAGACAGACAGACAGACAAAAAACTTACTGATTACATTTTTGGCATCAGTATCGATAACCATTCATCCCCCAATAATAATTTTTAAATATATATTCAATGTACAGAATTGACCTCTCTACAGTTTTATTATAAGTACTAGCTGCTGCCCGCGGCTCCGCCCGCGTGTATGTCGGTTATCGTGGCAAATAGTAGTCTATGTGTTATTCTGATGTATAAATTAAATTCCTGTAGTGTCATTCAAATCCGTTCAGTAGTTTTTGCGTGCAATTTCACTGATATGTCCACATATTGTGACAGTGTTACCTTTATTTAAAGAGCTTCGCTGTATACTATGTTATGTGTAATGCCATTGGAACAATATACGAACATATTAGCATTGTCGCTCACCCTCGACAGAGCCACATAGAGCTTTCCGTTGCTGAAACAGTTCGTCTATGCCTGCGGTGCGCAACGCCTGACCTTATGTCTTGTTTATCGTCATCGCAAAGCATAGACTCACAGACTCACCAAAAACTGCACGCGTTTAAAGAGGAAAGGGAAATAAACTATGGATTGGGGTCATCCTTTAAGATAATAGTCTAAAAAGACATATAACATAAATCAAACAAAATAATTTAAGTTTCTCGCAGATTGCACGAAATAAAACTAACAATTTTTTTGAAATTTTGTCTTCGACATAAACGTCTTGTGATTGGTTGCAACTCTGGTGACGTCACATGCTAATAAACGAAAGATTCCTCTTTGAATATTGTTTGCGTTTTATGTTTTCGGAGTGGTAATAATCGATCTGTGAGCTAATTCTGCAGTACTTTTTTTAATAAACTATTTAATAAGTGGTTCGAAAAAAAAGGAACCAAATTTTGTGCGTGCCGATAACAGCAACCTACATAAGATAGACGCTTTTATGTTTGCACTTTTCTATCTATACAAATAAATAAAATTGGAGTGTGTTTGCAATATTAAAATAACCGATTTTTACTAAATGCCTATGTATATATATACACGGTACATATACCAAAAATGTAGTTAAAAATGTTTTTGTCTGTCTGTTTGCTTCTTCCGGGTAATCTCTGGAACGGCTGGACGGATTTTGACGGAACTTTCACTGGCAGGTAGCTGATGATCCAGGAAGTAACTGAGGCTACTTTTTTTAGACTAACTTTATCCCGCGGCGTTACTCGTGGTACAACAATAACTGCGGGTAACACCGCGGGGTTCAGCTAGTACATAATAATAACATTGATAACTATGCTGCAGAACTGAAAAATGTTAAAGCAGCTATGTTGCACTTGCATAAGTACAACATAAAAATTGTTTCTGTTTCGTTACCAGCTACCCATGAGTAAGGTGTAGTCACGGACAAAAAAACCTTTTTTCTTTATTTTTTATTTTTTCTTGTACACACACCTTGTCCTAAGAATAACTAACAAATAAAAAAAAAAATTTGGTGTAGCCGATCGAAAGTTACGCGCATACATACATTTCGGCGTAACGCCGCGGGACAAAGTTAGTCTAAATAAAGTGGCCTAAGTTACTCCCTGGATCATCAGCTACCTGCCAGTGAAAGTTCCGTCAAAATCGGTCCAGCCGTTCCAGAGAATACCCGGAACAAACATACAAACATACAGACAGACAGACAAAAAATTTTTTAACTACATTTTTGGTATATGTACCGTGTATACACACATATGCATTTAGTAAAAAGCGGTTATTTTGATATTACAAACAGACACTCCAATTTTATTTATTTGTATAGATGTATAGATTTGTTCACTGTGGCACTACACACCATTTATTCGACATTTTAATTAATAAAATTGGGGAAAACTGATAAAATTAACTTAAACTGCGCTGTTTTGTTTTGTTGTGGCTAGAGTGTGACGTCGCGCGTCTCAAGTGACCAGCGCCATTACAGTAATATCGTTTTTTGAAATGGTTGTCAAACTTGAACTTTATCTTAAATTTAAGTTCATTTTATCAGTTTTCCCCAATTTTATTAATATTATACTATTATTAATATTCTACTATTATAATAGTTCATAATACAGTAGAAATTCTGCAAAATATCGGAGTGTGCTAATTATGTAATAAAGAATAATTTAAAACGATTTCCAATAATCAGTCAAATAGCCTATTATTGGGTAAAAGTGGTAAGTAAAGTAACGAATTTAAAAATTTGATTCGGTAAGTAGTCGTTTCACCACCCGATGGATGAAGCAATATTCTGTACATTGACCAGACATGCGACATAATATCTTATTGTTTAAAGCTGTGCTCGCGACTTCGTCCGCGTGGATCTCCTTTTACAATAATGTTTTTTTTGTAACTATAGACTATTAAACTACAATTTAATAGATAAATATGACGCTGCCTTTAAAATCTATTTAAGACCGAAGAGTAAATTTTGTTTTGCACAATACACTTGTTTACATTTGTTCAAAGTTGACGCTTCCGGTACGTATGCATAAAGATTTGTGGAACTACTGACCCAGGAAAAAGCGACGTACAACTGCCCATGTGAAAAACATCTGAGACTAAGATCTACTCCAGCAACGCGGAAAGTCTGATGATGAGATTTATTTATTGTCATTGCATAAATTTACTTATTTGAAATTATACTTATTAATTTTACAACTATAAATATAAGGAAAAGAAGGAGAAACAAACAAAAACACTAAACAAACTAATTATATTATTATCTAATACCTACTATAAACTGATATCTAAAAACTACGTATCTATGTATTTTTTAAATCTAAAGCGCGCTTATTCCGAGAAGAGTCAATAAGAACCACGTTCGTTCGCATTAACAGTGACAATTCGAGTGAAGTCAGCGCGTGAGCGGCGTGAGCGCTCCCGCCTTTTTCCCGCCGCTTCGCGTGTTAAACGAAAATCAACCATAATGGCGTACTAATACTGGTGCGGCGAGATTTGGAAGTTTTATTTCATCTATATCTTGTGTGTTTATTAATTATACTTTTATAATTCTGTATTTTATTTTAAAAAGATATTAAAGTGTATAGTGATAAGGATATATCCATGTGAAATACAATATATTTAAGTATTTAATACATCTTGAAGAAATGCCTAACGCTTAAACACGTTATTGTGGCTAATTTATAAAAGATAGAAATATACTATTGAGGACTTTTTTGTAGATCTTTTGAAGACCATCATCTTTGTAATACATATTTTTGGTGTATGATCAACGTATGCGAGGATAAGAGCTCGAAAGCGAAAATTTTCATCCGACTTGCTTCAAATTTATCGTCACTGCTCAGCTCCTATGCATCTTAGCGTAATGTTATATAGCCTATAACCTGCCCAGGAGTATGGACTATAATCGTACCAAGTTTGGTTAAAATCCCTTCAGTAGTTTTTGATCCATGCGTGCACATACAGACAGACAGACAGACAGACAGACAGACAGACAGACAGACAGACAGACAAAAAACTTACTGATTACATTTTTGGCATCAGTATCGATAACCATTCATCCCCCAATAATAATTTTTAAAATATATAGGAACCTCTGGGGTTCCTCAAGGCTCCCATTTAGGACCGTGGCTATTCAATCTATTTATTAACGACATAGTAACTTGTATTAAACATAGTAGCGCTTACCTCTTTGCCGATGATTTAAAATTATGCAAAACAATAACCAACGAACTTGATTGTCAATTACTACAGAGGGACCTTGACGCTGTATCAAGCTGGTGTACTAATAATATAATGTCTTTAAATACCAGTAAATGCTACAGTGTCACGTTTACGCGAAGCCGCAATTTAATAAAGGCAGAATACCACATTGATGGGGCAATACTACAGGAGAGGGCTGAGGTAAGAGACTTGGGTGTTCAATTTGACAGCAAATTAACTTTTTTGCCACATATTGACAACACCGTGAAAAAAGCATCTAAAATGCTAGGATTTATTATTCGCAACGGCAAACTGTTCCGTAATCCAGACACGAAAGTATCCATTTTCAACACATACGTACGTAGTTGTCTTGAATATTGTTCAATAGTCTGGTCACCACAATACAACATACACCAACTTAGAATTGAACGCATACAGAAAAGATTCCTTAGGCACTTAACTTATTCTTGTAAACTTCATAAACAACTTAAGACGTATAATGATAAACTTAATCATTTTGGAATGGTCGCCCTATCGGTTCGCAGACAGCTACACGACATGACGTTTCTATTCAAAGTATTACGGAACGAGTTCGATTGTCCATCACTTTTAAATTCATTTTGCCTACGAGTCCCACGTCGAGTACCCAGACTAGCACACGTGAATGCCGGCTTGTTGCATCAGCCACTTGCCAGAACCAATCTGAAACAATTCTCAGCCGCATGCCGTTTGCCCAGGATCTACAACAGAATTTGCGGAGAGGTAGATGTGTTCGCCGACAAACTTCCAGCTTTCAAAACAAATGTGTTGAGATTGTTGAAGAATTGGTTTTAGTATCAATAGTATAGTTTTCCTTGATAAGAATGTCTGTTTTTTTTTTTAATTTCTATTTGTTACTTTCTTTTACTTGTTTTTATTTCATTTTTATCTATTTTATATTTTCACTTGTTTCTATTGGTGCATGCTGTGACACCTTGAAATGTTGTGCATTTAAACTAGTTTTTAGTTAATTTACTGTTTTTATATACATAAGATTCAATGTAACAACAACTGGTTGTCCAAATAAATAAATAAATAAAGTAAAAAAAAAAAAAAAAAAAAAAAAAAAAAAAAAAAAAAAAAAATGTACAGAATTGACCTCTCTACAGTTTTATTATAAGTATAGAAGTCAATAAGAACCACGTTCGTTCGCATTAACAGTGACAATTCGAGTGAAGTCAGCGCGTGAGCGGCGTGAGCGCTCCCGCCTTTTTCCCGCCGCTTCGCGTGTTAAACGAAAATCAACCATAATGGCGTACTAATACTGGTGCGGCGAGATTTGGAAGTTTTATTTCATCTATATCTTGTGTGTTTATTAATTATACTTTTATAATTCTGTATTTTATTTTAAAAAGATATTAAAGTGTATAGTGATAAGGATATATCCATGTGAAATACAATATATTTAAGTATTTAATACATCTTGAAGAAATGCCTAACGCTTAAACACGTTATTGTGGCTAATTTATAAAAGATAGAAATATACTATTGAGGACTTTTTTGTAGATCTTTTGAAGACCATCATCTTTGTAATACATATTTTTGGTGTATGATCAACGTATGCGAGGATAAGAGCTCGAAAGCGAAAATTTTCATCCGACTTGCTTCAAATTTATCGTCACTGCTCAGCTCCTATGCATCTTAGCGTAATGTTATATAGCCTATAACCTGCCCAGGAGTATGGACTATAATCGTACCAAGTTTGGTTAAAATCCCTTCAGTAGTTTTTGATCCATGCGTGCACATACAGACAGACAGACAGACAGACAGACAGACAGACAGACAGACAGACAGACAAAAAACTTACTGATTACATTTTTGGCATCAGTATCGATAACCATTCATCCCCCAATAATAATTTTTAAAATATATTCAATGTACAGAATTGACCTCTCTACAGTTTTATTATAAGTATAGATATAGATGGAAAAAACATGTTTGAGTTTCAGTTCTAAGCATGAGGACCCCAAAATTTTTTTTTTCTAATTTTGTGTAAAAATCTTAATGTGGTTTACAGAATACATAATTATACTTACCAATTTTCAACATTGTAGTTTCAAACGTAAAACATTTATACACTCGTCAGACATCATGATATTCAACATACCTACTATATCTACAGTTTGTTTCATGATTATTATACTGGTCTTTGTAGTAATAATACAATTAAATAATAAGTAGTATCTAATGAATATAGACAGCTAGACAAGCTAATTGATGAACTAAATTTAGGTAATGTTAAACTTTATTAATAATATATCATTAAATCTTTTAGCACGTCTCTAGTAACCAAGCTATAGTTTTTTTTATTATTGATTAGGGGACAAACGAGCAGACGTATCGCGTGATGGTAAGCGATTACCGCCGCCCATGGAACCCCGCAACACCAGAATCGTCAGAAGTGCGTTCCCGGCCTTTTAAGAAGTACGTTCTTTATGTATCTATAACTTTTTGTTATGTTTGGCCTGCCAAAATTACTCTGCCTGATGGAAAGTATAAGCAGAGTTCCGTGCAATGAACTCTGCTTATGCTTTCCATCAGGCAGAGTCTAAGAGTGGTGGTCACCATACTCATTGCTCGCACAGACAATGCAACAATGCAGCCTGGTGACGCACATCATGGCGGCCTAGTGATGCTTCTGCATCATTGGGCCTCCATATACCTTATTAACGATTGTTGCATCACAATAAAAATAAAAATGTACGCCAAGCCTAAATTAAAACTGGTGTATTCTTTGTACTTTTTCCTCCAAATGTAAATTAACTTTTAATTATTTGGCGCGAACCGCGTTTCAAATATAAACGACCTTGAGTTCTGACAGGGCGCTTCCAACCCGTGTAATATAAATTACTGGTTGACTTTAATCATTTTTCTACTATACCATAACCCTTCTTTTTCTTTTTTATTATATTTGTATAAACGTTTTTGTGTGTCTATCTCGTATTATGAAGTGTTATTGAATAAGTATTTTCTTTCTTGGTGTAAACACTTTTTTCGTTTCATGATAATATTTTTAGAATCGATGTTTTCTCGTAGGTAGACTTACACCGTTGGCATGGCTTAATATTTAGTAGATAATAAAATCATTGTGACTCTATATTATCTGCTCGGTGCCTAGCTAGCAGTCGCATACGCCATAACTGCCTGGCGCAATTATAGCGTATGCGAATGCTGTGCTTGAGCTCTCGGGTTCGATTCCCGGGTCGGACCAAATGTTGTTTCGGAGTTTGGGTCTCTATTACCCATAACACAAGCTCTGCTTAGCTTGGGTCTAGATGGCGTTTTGTGTAAGATGTTCGAAATGTCTGAAATGTGCATTTATACTAGCTGACTCACGCAACCTCGTTTGCCTCTCCTATTGCCCGTAGCGTGATAATTTTCCCCCGTTTTTAAAACATTATCCATTGGTGCTCCGCTCCTATTGGTCTTAGCATGATGATGATATATACCTAGCCTTCCTCGATAAATGTACCTACTATCCCACACTGAAAAATTTTATCAAATTGGACCAGCGGTTCACAAACAAACAAACTTTTCAGCTTTATAACATTATTTAGTATAGATAAGTTGTCTAGTACCCACAACACAAACTCTGCTTAGCTTGGAACTAGATGGCAATGTGGGTTATATATCCAAAAAAAAAAATGACTTGGAACGAAAAGATGCAAAGCTCATTTTGCTCTGTTTGTTTAAAAAAGTAGATTATAGTCGACCACGTAACGTAGTATTTCTTTTAATAAAACAACGCCCGCATTTGTGTGTCGCAGGGGAATATACAAAGCACTAAATACATAAAAATACTTAGATGAAATTGCATCTTCTTTAGTATACACTTTTCAAATTTTAAAATGGGGTCATGGTAGCTTCTGCGTCCCGGAAGAGCCGGAGATCCGAAGGGATTATTCACCCCGTCAAAAGGTTTCACTCCCATGTCTCTCATTATTCATTATGGCATCACGGTTCTCCCACGGACTATACCTAACAAAGAGTCGAGAAGTACCAGGACAACGTAATTCTTCATAAAATAAATATCAGTTTACTGCGCGGCAAATGCTGTCCTTTTATACACCGTAATTAAATTAAGGCAATTTTCAAACTACGTACTCCCCCCAAGTTGTTCAACTTTCGAGCCGTTTCTCCGAGTTGGCTTACATTGGACCAAACTTGTTTTACTAAAGTTTAGGGTGTAACAACTTCTGTATGTAATTACGTGGAGCCTGTTTAAAACTTGTCCATCGTTCGTTTTATCCCGAGGAGATTAATGAGTGGGAACTTTTATTATTTTCGAATTGATTTTTTTTGCCAGGGATATGAAAGAATTTTGTATATAACAAAATTCATTCAAATTTTTGGTAGAATAGAACAATTTGAGAAAAGAAAATTGTTATAATGCATATGTAATAAGTTTGTACACGTGAAGGTATTTCAGACATGATATTTTTTCCCTGCTAGTCATGAGCGAAAAAGTGCCAACAACCTAGCGATCCATGAACACAATTAGAATTAGAAGATGCCGAAAAATTAACATCTGATATCTCTACCGGTGGTGATAATTTCAAAATTAAATCCAAGTAGGTAAATACAACCTCGTAGAAGTGGAGATATTTCCCAGAATAGAGAAAAATGACATAAACAGGGATACACAGAGTAAAAACCACCTATAACAATAAACCAACTAAGTTGAAGAAAACCGGTCAAGAGCGTGTCGAGACTCGCCCAACACGAGTTTTTTTTATGTGTGGCCTGCCGAAATGACTCTATTCTGCCTGATGGAAAGCATAAGAAGAGTCCAAGAGTGGTTGTCACCATACTGCGAATGCAGACAATGCAACAATTCAGCATGGTGACCCACACCACACCATAACGGGCTAGTGATTCTTCTGCATCATTGGGCCTCCGGTTTCGCACTCACCAACGAAACACGACAACATGAACGCTGACATTTTACGCTGATCTTCTGTGCGAGGATAGTACCGCCTCGGTTACCGTCGGCCCGTTCGTGCTGAAATCAGCGTGGCTCTACTACCTGGAGTTTCATAGTAATGCGGTTTCGTATGTCATACTATAAACATTTTGGTTTATCCTATAATAATAGCCACTCCCGATTTATACTCGTCCATGGGCGATTGTAGTCACTTTCGGTGACGATCTACTCGCTCTCCTCTGTCATAAAAAGTTACATTTGCCTTGAAAGATGCAATAGGAGATCGTTTTTTATTTTTTCAGCAGACGGTCCCCATTTCATCTGATCCACATTTTTACATTTTTTATCATTAATTTCATCACGACGAAGACTTTAAATACTTGACATTGGCAGAAATAGCTGATCCGAGAGATCTGTTGGTTGCCATTTCATCAAAAGAAGAAGAAAGATGCAATATTAAATTGTTGCCAATATATTGTTGCTCATAGCCGTAAGTTACACATTTATATTTTCTTGTTAACATTAGGTGTAAGATGAATGTGTATCTGTTCTTTCTATTAAATAAATAAATCTAAAAGTTTATAGCTTTACTAATCGCTATGGTAGGTGTAAATAACTACGATACGGTCCGTGCGAGACGAGTGCGCACGAACTCATGGGGCAGCGACGGTCCTGGCACGATTTCCTCTCATCGACATTCTGGATGACATGGACACGATGGTCTACGGCAGGCTTGATCAGAATGGCAAAGTGGCAGCGCCGGATACTTTCACCTACCGATTGAATCAGATACTCGCCAGGCACGGTTGCTTCGGTTCGGTGAGTATCTAAACAAAATCAAAAGTGAGGCTACGGCACAATGCCACCACTGCGGATCCGACCGGGACTCCGGGACAAATCATGGTTGGACAGACCGGACGAAACCTGTCACTGCCAGCAATAACCAAGGCATTGTTAGCGAGTGGTGTGGTAAGGGATAGAAAGCCAAGGTCTTCTTCTGTGAGGACGTTATACTCCATGGCTCTGCAAAGCGGGATCGGGAAAGGGCTGATCCCGATCGACGGAGGCGACGGAGTGGACGGGGTAAATGTCGCTAGCTCCGCAATCGTCGCCTAAGGGTTGCACTCACATCTTGGGGAGATGTGACCACTGTAAACAGACCGAGACAGGTGACACACCGGTGCGGCCGGGGGTGTCGCTATATATCATACCCTGGGGAAAAAGAAAGAAAGATAGGTAGCTGGTATTCTGATAAGTAACTAAAACTAAGTTTCAATATGAAAAAAAATATTTATTTGCAGATTAAAGTATAAAAATTGATAGCTCATTCCATTTAAAATGAGATTTATATAGGTACATTATCACCCTCATGCCAAACAGATAAGGTTACAAAGCTTCAGGTAATAGTTGATACAAAAATAGGTATAGATCTTAGAGCATTACATATAGGGAGGGGCAGCTGAACAGGCGGTAAGCGTGATCGGATTAGAGATAGAGAGAGACTGAGAGTCTGTCTCTCTCACGCAAGCCCCTTTAATTGGTAAGTGTATTTCCCGCTAAATCAGTCACACAAATTGGTATGTGCGTCCACCAATCAGAAGCTTGCGTGAGAGAGACAGACTCTAACCAAACTCAGTGTCTCTTTCTCTCTACTCCGATCATGTTTTCCGCCCGTTCAGCTGCCCCTCTATGCTCTATGCTCTAAGGTACAGATAAACGTAATGACAAACATCTTATGTGTCAAGATTATTACATATTATTATGCAATATTGATCTTTGATACTGGTTGACTAACTTATAAATCACATTAGTTTTGCTCACATTTTGAAAAAAAAACCATTTTACATTTAAACTTTAAAGCACTTTTCGTACCAGTTGCTGCCTTTTCTTCGCAGATATAAAACTTTACTTATATAAATGAAACCGCTTCATGCATTCCGTTTTTTTCTCATTAAAAGTTACAATAATTAAAAAATAAACTGAAGAGCCAACTAAATAAAGTTATTTTTCGACTTTTTTGTAATTGGTCCCAAGAGAGGCATACGCAAATAGGCCCTTCTCAGAATGTATGCATTGCCGAACAGGATAGCACCGATATCCCGATACCTTATTAGCGTTACAAGTATGCTGGTGTCTTATAACCTTATAAACAATACGAATGTTTATCTACAAACGTTCATAAGCTTCGTTGTCAATTACTTTAGAGACTACAATCTTGAAAGTAAATAGAATATTATTACATTACACCCTAATCGTAACTCCATTGTAGCTCATACAAAGGTTGTAACAGATAAAAGTACTAAAAAAATCAAACATAAAACCACAGCGACCTTTTAAAATATATATTATATTAATATGTTATCGACTAACATTATGAGGTCTTTTAAAAACCTCATCGAAGTTCTTAATGTAAGTTTATCAGATGAATTTGACCGCACTGAAATATCTACAAATGAATGCGCTTGCGGTCGAGATTGGCTTGATGTAAAATAAACTTATATTAAGCTCTTTAAATCACAATGGCATGCTTCCAGATACTACGTTTTGATTATCACAATAGATGCTCTACAACGGACAAAGTCCACTATGTGCGGAATATATGAATCGCTGGACAATATCCAAATTCAATTAATAATTCATTGATGATGACATCAGCATCCGGACTCATCACACACATAACAAAGGTGTACTCGTATTTAGCCCGCCAAAATTAATACATACAGATTATTTAAATTACATATACATCACAGATATCAGCGTCACTAACGATTTATTAAATAAATTGTATTAAGTGTTCTACTGATAATAATTATATAAATAGTTTATTTAAGTAAATATGATTTATTTTGACATATGTATATTATTACACAATTACATTGTAGGTAACTTCATCTTCTTGATGCCACATTATCACTGGAGGAAATAATAAATATAATAATGCTAATAGTATAACATTAATGGCTTATTATAATAAAGATAATGGTATAATGGTAAGAGATACATAATTTCACAAAACTGTAGGTTCATTTCGGTTTGCTCGATTATAGCAAAATAATAATTATTATTGCACTATTTGTAACATATGTTACTGTATACACAATTTGTTCTTCTTATTCAGTTGAGTAGATATTATTCGTATATTTATGCCGTAGTTAGTTAAACTGTAGTATTTTTTAAAAATATACTCTCAATATCAAATTGTTTTAATCATTTTTTCTGTCTCCGATATCGATAGCACGAGGTATCGATACTTGATTTACTAATGATATTTTTAAATTATATGTTACGGAGCATGATTTACATGACAAGATTAAATTTAAAATTTAAAAAATATAAATATCACTTTTAAAGTGCACTTTTTTATAAAATAAAAATTATTAATTCCATGTAACTGGATCATAAAAAAATTATCTGTTTGCTTTGCAAGTAAAAGACATATCAACATTTGTATTTCTAAAGTAAGATGGCATCCATATTTATCCTTATATAGCTATTCACTTCTACTATGATTTTTTAAATACTTATTCACGATCACATTCATTACATATCACATCATATACCTATACCATACTTTTTTCACTTTCCTTTAGACTTGAACATCCTTTTTTGTATTTGTATTACATCCTCTTTCATCCTACTTTATGTTTCTAAATATATAATCAACTTCAGCGTTACGGTTGACGGTACGACGCTACATATTAATCTCAACTTAACCCAATTTTTAAAGGAATATTTAATAAATTATTATTTTCGATATGAACTTTCGAGTTTAAATACTGAATCATTTTTAAGCGCTACTTATCGAAATATTACACAATTCACATATACGTTTCAATTCTCAAATACTTATATACTCTCAAATACGTATTCAATGATATGATAGAAAGGTTTTTACGAGTGACAGTTACAATAATTTCTAGAAATGAACTGAAATCTTTTGATAGATACCGATTTTTTAAACGTTTATAGTTAAAAGTATATAATGGGTGTTGAATTATTAATAGATTACCTTTTAGGAATATTAGGTCACAGTTCAAGAATTGCTCTCAGTTGTAAGTCACTTGAATAGAGATCTTAGATAACATTGTTATAACTGGGGGGGCTTCACATGAGACATAGACTATTTTATATCGTTGCTCTATGGATTCACTGGGGCTGTATAAAACTTGAGTTGGAAGAAGGGATTTGTTAGTTTTATACAACGTTAGAATTCAATTGCTTATATCATTGGATTACTGGTACAGACTCAGATTAAGCAAATAAGAAAATTAAGTATTTGAACATTTACGATGTTTTATGGTCGCTGTCTGACTTCTATTATATAATAGTAGAAGTATGATCACTGTACAAAATCTATATACATACGTTTATAAATATATAATGTTGTATTGTGCCCGTTTCAAAAATTTTTGCACCTTTTTTGACAAGATATTGAAACTGCTTAGTTTCTTGATTTCTCATCACTGGAACCACACTATGCCAAAGCAAAATGTGGTATGCGATATCTAGTAATTAATATTTATAGTGTTTTATTATGGTGGTATTCTCTTTTAGTAATAAACTTAATACTAAAATGTACTTATATCGAAGTCTGATCACTTAATTCTTTGATGTTTCCGTCATCCATAGCTCAGTCCATATCTGGTAGCGACTTGCGGTGTGTGTGTGGTGGCAACGGCCAGAAGTAGAGGCACGTCGTTAACGTCTATGTTTAAAGATTTCGTGAGGGTAGCAATGTCGCAGAAGTCTGTAGACATCAACATGTCGGCTAACGTCTTCGAGAGGACGCAGAATTCACGCAGTTTGCTTTCTAAGAATGATATGCACTGAAAAAGGAAAAGATAATGTTATTGAATGGGCTGTTTGTCTAGCGGTTTGGCTCTGACTGCTATCCCAGAGGTGGTTGGTTCCATTCTAACCCAGGATAAAATAGTTGTGTGATAAATACAATCGTGTCTGACTGTAATTTAACAGTTCATATAATAAAATTGTAACTGGTCGCTGTCTGTACATGGAAGATATATAAGAAAAAGTTTTTTGGGAGGATTTATGAATGCAATAGAACCCAAAACATGATTTTTAGATTTTTTGTTTATATGTCTGTTTGTCTGTACGTTTGTGCACGCTAATCTCATTAACGGCTTAACCGATTCGAATGCGGTTTTCACAATTTGCGTTGCGGTTTTCTCCACTTAACATTTAGTGTTTGTTATATTCAATAGGTTTGTAATTTAAAAAAATATAGCAGTTAGAAATATCATCGCGATTTAAACGAGCTTTACGCAGGCAGAGCTGCAAGTTTTTAGAAATGTATAAGAACTATATCAATAGTCTAGTTACCTAGGATAGATGCCTGGTATGGGGGTAAATTTTGGATTCTGAATGTTATTCTTTCAGTGTTAGATAGCCCATTTATCGAGGAAGGCTATAGGCTGTATATCAGCCCGCTAAGACTTATAGGACCAATGAAGAATGTTATAAAAACGGGGGAAAATTATCACGCTATGGGCAATATGAGACGCAAACGAGGTTGCATGGGTCGGTTAGTTTTTTATAAAATATTTACCTGTTGTGCAGGAACCTTGGCCCTCCACATGGCGGGTAATGTGTCCAACATGGCTCCCACCAAGGATGACATGCCACCTGTACCGCATTCTCTGCCTATCACTCTCACCTGCCTAGAAAAACAATGACAATTATTTTTACAAATAATAAGTTTATTGTCATATTTAGCACTCTATTCCGAAAATATTTTTTTAAGGATTCCAAAAATACAGTTTTGATATTTGAGAGGCAGTTTTGGCCAAAGGATTGTATGAAATTTTAAGTCTAGTTTGATGAGATCTGTTTTTGGATTGTCTACGGAACCAGGCCAAAAAGAGAGAAATTGCAAAAAAATATATAGATTTATCATAATTACTAGAGATGCGCCGAATATTCGTTTCGTATTCGGTATTCGGCGTATTCGGCGTCTTTTTACCTATTTGTATTCGGCCGAATTATTCGGTTTGAGTGCCGAATATATTCGGTTCGAGAAGGTATTTCTATTTCCTTGGCTACACGACACCATATAGAAATGAAAGCCAAAACATCTTATGTAAGACTTATGTTAGATTATAAGTCAAAGAAATTCTATGAAGAATGTGTTGAACAATGCTAATAAAATAAAGCAAAATCTCTCTCTAATAAAATAAAACTCAAAATCAACATTTATTGAATGAAAGAATTGCATGGCTCAACCGGAATTATACCACGGACTGACAGAAAACCGGTGTAAAATAGCGCTTGCGCTATGTTTCACCAAGTGAGTGAGGATACCTCTTCTAATACAGAATGTATGTGATCACCTGAGTGAGACGCAGTAAAATGTTTCATTTGTAGAACTCTCTGTTGTAGATCAAAGTCCTCACTAAACGAGTATACAGTGAAGTCCACACATTAGATGTAATCGAGCTGTGACTTCTGAGATTTCGTCTTTAATAAATTTTTACATCATCATCATTATACCAGCCATAAGAAGTCCACTGCTGAACGTAGGCCTCCAGGAGGCTTGAAGTCATCAAACCTGCGTGCAAGACGATGTGGCCACCCTCGAAAACAACTTATAAACATGGCTCTCAATTTTTTACTCTCATAAATTGTCATAATCACCACTTCACTAATATACTTTCTTCCAGGCAACTTATATTTAGGCTTCAATAAATGCAATAATCTATTAAAGCCTTTATTTTGGAGTATTAAATAGGCTGCGTGTCAGTTGCGATCATTCCAGTGATGGCTGTATGAATTTCCATTGTTTGAAGCTTTGTTATGTTCCAATTGGTAATATAAGCTTCTAGAATTTGTTGTGTACCTTTTGAATGCACCAGTCTATTTTGGATCTTACACTCGAAGTTGCAGGCAACGTGTCTGAGCTATATTAAGAAGCACTTACAGAAGTAGAGGTGTTTTCTGGCAGTTGTTCTTTATGCTTTAGCCTCAAATGATTTGTCAGACCACCACTGCGCTTCGAAGCACTGCGCTCTGTTCCCGCGAGAAATAACACAACTGCACAAAGTGCACTTAACTTTTGTTTCATCTCCCATTTCGTCAAAAAGTCCCAATGTGGCGGACGGTGAGGTGCGGCTCGCTCGTCATCTAGCTAGCTGCAACTCGTAGCCTACATGTTAAAACCTGTTTACGCGGCAAAACAATGATATGGTTAACCGAATAATTCGGCCGAATATCCGGTTCGGTAAAGGTTAAACCGAATACTATTCGGTATTCGGTTATTCGGTGAAACGACTATTCGGCGCATCTCTAATAATTACCAAGTGTTAATATCCCCTATAATGGCGATGGCTTGTATCGGAGACTCCAGTGTCTTGTTAACGTACGATGTGAGATCCAAGTCGCGCCGCAGTTCGCTCTCCCAAGCGTTCGGCTTTGTGATTACTCCTATTACAACAAAAAAGCAATGCTTGAATGGTAGACATCATTATGATAAAATAAAGATAAAGATATCATCTATACAAATAAATAAAATTGGAGTGTCTGTTTGTAATATTAAAATAACCGCTTTTTACTAAATGCATATGTATGTATACACGGTTCATAAACCAAATATGTAGTTAAAAAAAAATTGACACTCTGTCCGTGTCTGTCTGTCTGTCAGTTTGTTCCGGGTAACCTTTGGAACGGCTGGACCGATTTTGACGGGACTTTCACTGGCAGGTAGCTGATGATCCAAGGAGTAACTTAGGCTACTTTTTTTTAGACTAACTTTGTCCCGCGGCGTTACTCGCGTTACAACAATAACCGCTGGTAACACCGCGGGGTTCAGTTAGTGTAATATATATTAATTTGCCTTGTGTATTTCTAGTAAATTTTACTATTATATAACTATACTTTTACTATTATCAGATATTTTAATAAACATAGTATGCAGATCACCTACAAAAAAATGAGTAATAATTACCTTGTAAAATTAAATCAGGTACATAATGGTCCGTTACGCCTCCCAGCAATGATCCGTCGAACCCCGACCGTGTTGGTTCAACATCTAACGTAGCACACAACCGTGGCATCGGAAACTCCAACACTTGCTTTACTTCTATCACTTTACCCTTCTCTATCCTTCTCACTTTTCGTGCTTCTAACATTTTTGTCTCTGTGTTATCATCACACGTGGGGCTTTTTGCATCCCTAGTTAGATTTACCACAACTGTGTTCTCTTTCCGCCGTCTAACAAAAGTTTTTGGTGACATTTCTCGGGTTGAGACTGCAGTTTCCTCGACTATCAACTCCTTGGCATACTGAGGTTCCGTTTGACGTGGCATATCGTTCAGATACTCCATTTCAGAAGCGTTGGTTGGAGTCTGCAGCATCGATTCCATCATTTGACACTTGACACAAGTCTCGCATCTCTCCTCTTGTATCGGCGGAACTATTGTGGGGTCAAACTGAAAGTTATCCAACTTCAAATTCCCTGGTTTACCAATATAGTGTCTATCTAATATTTCTAAGTTTTTACTCTTCATATAATTAGTGACTATCTGAGGGTACTTATCGAACTCAAACTTAAAACCGGAATGTTTGATTGGTTTGGAATGTTGAAGCGTTTGCCCGCAGCACTTTGACGGATTATCGGTCCTTTTATTTTGTTCACAGCCTTCATTTTTACATGGTTCCGTCTTATTCTCTTGGGTGTCAAGGTTAACGGGCTCGTTGTGAATTTTGGAAGACTTCTTCACACTTTTGCCACCGACAGACTTGTTTTTCAATCCTATTAGTTTATCGCTATCACCTAACACAAAGACAACTTTTTGCTCGCTTTCTGGCTCGTTCTCGGAAAATGATGAACTAGGACTAGAATCCAAAGAGGGTTTTAGAGACACCATGGCTGTTGGGATCTTCTTGATCCGACTTGTGATCGGCACATCGCTCGTGGAGCTGCCATTCCCTACAGAATCGTCGGAGCTATTAGAGAGCGTTTGAACTAAGTTTGCGAGCGTGGACGTCCTCTTAATTCTGACCTCGCACGCCGCTAAGGTACTGACACTACTATCACTACTTTGAGTATTCACTGGCACTTGTAAAGTTTGCTCATCGCACTGTTCAAGTTTGGCCACGTGTGTGGCTATTCTCCGGAGTCCTGTAGGCTCAGGCACGACACAGTCACCATTTGATGATACATTTATTATATTTTTCTCTTTGATGATGCACTCTTGGAATTGAAAATTATTTCTTTTAACATCGCCACAGCGGAGGAAGTAAGTTAACACTACAAGCAGCCTATTGATAAATTGCGTGTTGGCTTCGCCACTTATGATGGTTCTAGCTGCGCGAGGTGGGAAGCCAATGCTCCCGCAGAGGTCACTGAGCTGAGCCCAGAGTGCGTTGTATGGCTTTCTTGTATGCGCTCCGTTGTCTTGCTTCACTTGGTGATCGATAGTGTCGTAGGGACTAACAGAAGCCACCCAACCAAGGTGGTAAGTCAACATATGCGTCAACAACGTGCTGATAAAACTGAAATAACAAATTAAATTCGATTACATTTAGTATGTTAATCACATACACAAGTGACACTAATTACTGTTCGCTAAATACAAAGTTCATTCACATCAAATGGCATATTCTATAGACATAGAAAGTTAAAACATGATATTGTCGTTGTGACCCAAAAATAATTCATTAAATCGCTAAATATAAACGAGTTGCGCAAGACGATTAGAGAATAGATTAATTACAGTCGTTTCATTAAACTTGACCTTCGCATGCTATTTGAATACAATGAAGAATCCAGTTATAGAAAATAACTAAAAAACTAGTCTAACCTGTTGAATTTGATATATGAATCATCGATTTGTTTTAAAATGTAAAATAAAATCAGAAGTATTTATAGCTCTAATTATTTTCTTAAAATATGAACTCAAAATATAAGCAAATCTAAAGGTACGTTACTAAGAAGAAAAATTGTTTCAAAAGTTATGAAGTTTCAAGCTTTAATCCATACTAGTACTCGTATTATAAATTCGAAAGTAACTGTATGAGTGTCTATTATGTTTTTACGGTTAAACCGCTGTACCGATTTCAATGAAATTTTACCTGGAGAAATTTTGATTTTTGAAGAAGGACATAGGTTACATTTTACCGCGATAACCGACATACACACGGGCGGAGTCGCGGGCACAAGCTAGTACAATATATTATAAAAGTTACCAAAAACTATACTAATTCTTGAATGGGGAAACGGAAATGGCGTGTTAACAAATGACAGTACATATTTAAAATTTAACAATATTTTTTGCAAAACGAAACCTACGGTTGCACAATAAATGTTGAGCAATTTGTAAAGCGGACGTCAAACCGTAAAAAGAACAACATCAGAAATCACGTGAGGCGACCCGCGGCGTACGTAAACATATCAGACAAAAATATCTTTGAAGCAATGTACCTGTTTAGTTGAGAAAGGTAGAACTTTCATTATTAATATTTAATTTTTCTTTTTACCCGACTACAGCTAAGCTCAAAAAAAAGGTAATAATTTTAGCAGCCTATGTATGTATGCGCTTCTATGTTTTATATTGAACCGATTTTAATGAATGACGTGTCATCGGATTCGTACTAATGAGCCCGGTGACATATACATTTTATCAAAAGTTTTTACATAGCCGGGTTGTATTTTTTAAAACTTTTTCTTTTTATGGTATGGATGGAGACCTACGCTAGTAAGTAACGTCTGTGATTAAAAACTTGCTAGTGCGTTGCCTGCCTTGTGTGCTACTACGGATTAAACGAGAAGGAGGTTCCGTTGGAACTAATTCGGTGAAATGTAACGAAAAAATCTTAACACCAGTGCATTATTAGGATAGGATAGCACTCCAGTCAAGCTGACCCTTATGTGCTAAAGTATGGTTAAAAGTAATCGTATTGTAATGTCCTTTTGATTATCTCCATTACCCAGAATTAAGGGATTGAGAGGGAACCTCGCTAATGCGGTAAAATGAAACGAACTCTTAAATTATTGTACAGTTTGACATTAAATCTATATATATAATAATACGTGAATCAAAAACTTCGTACGAAGAATTATGTAATTATGCACAGTTAAAGTTTGCAATATGGAGGAGTGCAGAAACCTGAAAAATAATAAGAAACTGAATTTCGGTTGAATTTCGGTACCTGGGCGATCACAAGTATAGGTAAATGCACGTCTAGAGTCGATATCATCGAACTTATTGAATACAGCGTGGGACGCGACGCGGTCTGTTACTACAAATGACTAATAGAAACGAATGTTTTGATATTTCTGTAATAACGTCACGTTATGTTTGTTGTATTCTCACTGCACGACATAATTATCAAAGGTATTAGCTTTCATTCAATGATATATACATATATATATACATTTGCTAGTGATGAATAGAAATTGACGCAGTTAGGTGCAACCTATTAGGAATGAGTTCTTTGGGCACATTACCCGTAACGAAGAATCTATGGAACGATTGGTGGTGCAAGGCAAAGTCGAGGGCAAAAGACCACGTGGACGCTCTCCTACGCGGTGGACGGATCTCATCAAGTCTGTCACACGATCCAGCATCAACGACAACTCCCACTCTGCAAAACACAGAGCAACATGGCGTCGCATCACGAAGGAAGCGATGGCGCATATTCTGACTGGCACATGACCACGACCACTCTGACAAGAGTGAACGACTGAGAAGAAGAAGAATTAGGAATGACTGCAAATTCAGAGCATAATGAACAACTTCTAACAGTTCATTGCTCTGCTGGAATAAGGACTTGAGTGAGGATGATCCTTAATCGTCTTCTTAATTGTAATGTGTATAGGCAAGCAGGGGCAATTTTCTAGATCAGCCCTAAGTCCTTGTTAGTAATCAGTTAATCACCTTAACTGTTTAAGAATTTAAATTGTATCAAAAATTAATAACAAGTTGTTTGTCTTCAACTAAAATACTGCCATACACTAATTTAATATGTACTAAATTTATGCTTAAAATACATAATTCGTTATAGTCAAACACTGTAACACTCTTACCGTGGGAGAGCCACGATTCGGCATGAATGGGCCGGCTCGACCGGAGTGATGCCACGGCTTCACAGAAAACCGGTGTGAAATAGTGCTTGCGCTGTGTTTCACCGATTGAGTGAGGATACCGGAGGGCCATAACCCAAACCCCATCCCTCTATCTCCCCTCCCTATCCTCCAAAGGCCGGCAACGCACTTGTGACGCCTCTGGTGTTTGCAGGTGTCCATGGGCGGCGGTAATCGCTTACCATCAGGCGATACGTCTGCTCGTTTGCCCGCCTATCTTATATAAAAAAAACATAACATAATAAATTAAATACTAGTAGTTGACCATAATTTTTTTGTTGCCATTTTTTAGCTTTCTGTATCTATACTAATACATAAAGCTGAAGAGTTTGTTAAGGCTGATAGGTGCGCACCAATGGAGAATGTTTCAAAAACGGGGGAAATTTTCACGCTACGGGCAATAGAAGATGCAAACGAGGTTGCGTGGGTCAGCTAGTCCTCTGTATAAACTTTAACTGTGCCAATTTTCATAAGTCAGTTCGCATTATTTTCGTAAAGTTTTCGCTTCGCGTATTTATATAGGTATAGATTACAAAAGTAAAATGTCATATCTGATGTTAGTACGACGCGCGACGTCATAAAGATTGTGCAAACAGAGCGGTTGTCTAAATAGTCGTAGTCGAATGTCAATAACCACAGCTTTTCTCATACATAATAAACAATGGTTTTAAAATAGTAACAGACAATTCACATAACAGTTCTAAAATAACTCAATTGTTGAGGGTTTTTTTAGAAAATCATGTGATCGTGTTTATGAGCCAGGTGTTATCTGATGGGCAATAAACCGATGTTAAATATCCTCGTATATTGAGTAGTATAATGTACACCATAAATTATATCTTTACGACGTAAGCTCGTGTCATGTGAATTTTATAGGAAACTTGCTATTATCTATTTAGTGCGGGAAATGCTGCGCACCATACCCTTCGTGGGGAGACGAAGGGCGTGTGTGGGCCTCCCCGGAGGACCAGTCCACAGTTAAACCCCGTGGAGGACTACCTCGGCAGTCGGGAGAAGCTCTAGGAAGAGTAGAGTCAGAAGCCAATCCATCAGGCAGAGTAGAGTTATAGTATGAATTGCTTTAAACTAACTTACTCATACTTTTTCTAAAGTAAATATGATGGTAAAAACGTATACAGAAACTGTAGAGAACTAAGCGTAATGTGTGAAACTCGAGATATGTAATATATCATCTTGAACGACTGTTTTATGAGAGCGTGGCTAAAGACCATTGACGTTTTTTTGGGGACACAACACGTTTCGAATATCGACTGACTTTGCCAAACCCATTCGCGATATTATGTTAATTAATATAACTATTTTATGGGTGAAACATATGAAGTAAATTATCATGGCTCTTTCAGGTTTAATTATTTTACGTAAATATTTTTACCTGTGAAAATACTCTGTGATATCATAACTGATATATAGGTCGTTTCATCGAATTGAAGCAAGGAAAATCACGTAGTAAGTGTGCAATGCTGTGTTTAAAATAAACCGATGTCCATTCGCTTTAAGAAAATAGTGACGTATAAGTACATGACCATCCCCGGGACATCATTACGAATCTTTTGATACCCAATTCATTCAAATCGAATCGAATCGAAATACAAACTCAAAAATATTGCCCTTCCTTTTGGCTTCGCCGCAGTTGTCTAAAAGGAATTCATGATCGATCTATAAATATCTATGCCGTAAACAACTTAGATCCAACGATTGTTTGAGAGTATCAAAATGACCTACATTCCCAATTGGCGGTTACAATTCGCGTTGATATAAAAAGATCCTCTTACACATTAGTCAATCCTACTACAGAACCAATAAGTGGTTTTGCTACGTAGGTCTGAATAATTACATTATTGTGATGGTTTACCGCGCCGTTTGTGTGGACTTCAATTGGAGGAAATAAAAACATTTATTAAACCGTTAAAGCCATTTATGTGGTGTCGGATTAAGAATACAGAATGCCTAGTACTTAGAAACCCATCCCATGAGTGTCGTAACGAATGAACGACGCAAGACAACATCACTGCAATAAGAAGAAAAACTTTTTTAATCGTGGGAGATCGGTGCTTCGGCATGAATGGGGCCGGCTCGACCGGAGTGATACCACGGCCTCACAGAAGACCGGTGTGAAATAGCGCTTGCGCTGTGTTTCACCGAGTGAGTGAGGATACCGGCGGCCTATACACCCAACCCCTCCTCGCCCCACCGATCCCCCAAAGGCCGGCAACGCACTTGTGACGCCTCTGGTGTTGCGGGTGTCCATGGGCGGCGGTAATCGCTTACCTTGCCTAATGAGGTCTGCCTCATATACACAAAAAAAATCTTGAAATAAATCCATCTACCCATAGTAGGTGGTGGTGGTGGTGGTGGTGGTGTATATAGTGTGGTATAGTAGGCTAAAACCTCCTTTTGAAGGAGAGGCTCATGTCTAGTCCATGGACTATTTAAAGCTGTTAATGATGACGAAACCATTAAAGAAGACCATTAAGTAAAAAAATATTGCAGGCAGGCAAATAAGAAAACCAAAGAAAGAAAAACAATAAAGAAAACAAAAGAAAGAAAGAAATTTAGTGACATTTTTAAATTACTGTACTTACAAGTTGGTGTTCTTAGTGTCCCCGACTGACAGCACCGAACAGAAATCGCAGAGCAACGACTCGGCTAGACGATTGGAACTTCTTGCATCGCCCATGACTAGATTCAACCACACCGGCTGTAAGCGGGGACCGTACACTAAGTCCGATAACCTGATGAAGAAACAGCAGGATACAGTTATATTCTAATAAAATATGAAAAGGAACAGGTAATGAGTACAGTATTGCATTGTATATTTCAAAGAGAAAAAAGCCACTTACAGGTAAAGTATTTTACTATCATGTTTATAATACTTCAAAAGGCCTATCGCTACTTTTGTAAATGGCGATTATCTGCATATAAGTGGAGAGCAGATATGATTATTTTTACCCAAAAAATTAACCCTACAAGACTGAAAAAAATCACAGGAAGATATTCCCTTAAATGGGAATAAATACATTTTCCCATAGGCATAGATAGATTTATAGCTATCGTTCTTTTTCCTTCTATTTTTCCCAACAATACTACAAGAACAAATAGAAAGAAACAGAAAGAGAGTGTGTGTGTTAGTGTGTGTGTCTGTGACAGAGAGTGAGAGAGATATATTTATCCCTCAGTTAAGCGTAATTTGTATTTTTCTTACCAGCGAGCAGCATGTTCGGCGGCACGGTGCAAGGTCGCCACGAACCCGCCACTCGCACCTGCTGTCATAGTCGCCAAACGCAGTCGGCACACCAAGGCTTGTAGTTGGGGAGAGTGTTCCAGACATTGTCGCACTATGTCACTGTGAAACAATATATATTGTTATGTCAAGTACAAATCGATGACATCGTTATGAGATGTATCTTGACGCATAAGTATAGATCAACGTTATCGTTATGAGATGTATCCTGACGCATAAGTACATAACCGTGATTCTGTTGCAAATAATAAATTCCTCGAAAATCAACAGCTGAAAGCGAAGCTATCGTTTTTTAATAATATACTTTTTTAATCTCATGTGTATTTTAGTTTTTACCCATCTCAATTACGTAAAGACCGTTTAAAATAATAAAATTTTAACAAAAATAAAACCGACTTCAAGGTTTTACTCGATTTCTCTTAGATTCCATCATCAGATCTTAGTGTCCTTATCATGGTACCACCGTTGGGATATATCCTTTAAAAAAAGAATCATCAAAATCAGTTCATAAAGGACGAAGTTATCCGCGAATACAAATAAAAATATGTATATATATATACGGTCGAATTAAGAAACCTCCTCCTTTTATTGAAGTCTGTTAAAAAAACGAAATTCGAGAAAGATTCATGTCATAATTGTATCAGCCATTACACCCATTACGCAAAACCATTTCGGCGCTCGGTGAAGCTTATTTTATTTAATCTATTGATGATGAGATGAGTGGCCTTCTGACTCATCTACACATAAGCTCCAACCTGTAGAGTACAAACAAATCCTTTCACGTGACAAGGTTGTTACTATACGTACATATATGGCAAGTATTTACTTACATTATATATAATAGATGGAACGCACGTGAGTTCTGAAGAACCTTCACTCGCTGTCATACGAATGATATCCTCAAGATAAATTGGCTAAGGTTACATATATTTTTATTTTTGACGAACGGTAATGGTCTTTCTAGAACTTATTTCGACAGTCATTATTTTAATAAAAGGAGTTAGATAGTCATGCTCATAAGAATGCTCATTTTTTATTTATAGTTTTAGCGTTTTTATAGTGTACCAACTCTAATCATCAGGCCGATGAACTTTTACCGATGTATACTCGTACGATAAACAGACTTCAAAAAACGGACGCCGAGGATCGAACCAAGTAAAGCTTTTTGACTGCCTCGTTAGTCTCGCGGTTGGCGTGTGCGACTGTGCTGATCATGAGGTCTCGGGTTCGATTCCCGGGTCGGACCAAATGTTTGTATGATCTACAAATATTTGTTTCGGAGTTTGGGGGTTTTCTATGTACAATATGTATTGTATTTACAAAAAACAAGTATATTTGTATTTATAACAGTTGTCTAGTACCCATAACACAAGCTCTGCTAGCTTGGGACTATGGCGTTGTGTGTTTAGATGTCCGAAATATATATACACTATATACTATTTTTTAGGAAAGTAAATCTCTGAAAGCCGAAAAATAAACAGATGAATATAGTCAATTAGTTTAAAACAAACCAAGTAAGTTGGTAGACATATGCAGTCACGGCGGTGTCTAATTCTGATGATGGATGGTATGTCAAAAATTAGAGTAGGTTATTCAAACCACTTACTAATAAAAACATCAACCTCTTACTAATAATAAGTTAGGATAGAACACATAATATTCCAATTATTTTCCGGACATTTAACACACAACGGCATATAGTCCCAAACTAAACAGAGCTTGTATTATAAGTACTACATAACTGATATATACATATTAAACATAGAAAACACCCAAACTCAAAAAGTAACATCTGCAGATCATACAAACATTTGAACCGACCAATCGAACCTGAGACCTCAAGCCCAGCATTCGTAAACGCTACCACTGCGCCACCAAGGCAGTTTATATCATTATACAACGTACACAATACAGCGCTTGAATACTACATGATCCAACACGTACAACAATAGATATTTGTAACGAAATCTCGCTTTTGAAGTATAAAAAGGATTAATTAGAACATCTACAAATAGATGCACTTAAGAGTTCAAGCATCGGCCTTTTAATTAGGTCACTGTTAGACATAAGCATCTCCACAAAACGGAAGTTTGGCCTATCCAGGCAGTATGGTATAAAGCTTGTGTCAAGCTTTCCATCTCTGCAATGTTGTTGTATTTCGTTGGTTTTATGCCTAATTAAAAAAAAAATGATAATAAATCAAACGATCGCTTTTCGTTTGAAGAACAGACAGATTTATTCTTTTTCATAGGCTATTATGAAAGATTCTTGATTAATATAATAATAAATATTTCGGACATCACCGGTTTCGCCTTATGGCATTCTCAAAGGTGGAATAAATAAAAATAGTGGAATAAGTACAAGTGAGTTTTAATCAAGAACTAGCTGAACCCCGCGGTGTTACCCGCGGTTATTGTTGTACCGCGAGTAACGCCGTGGGATAAAGTTAGTCAAAAAAGTAGCCTAAGTTACTCCCTGGATCATCAGCTACCTGCCAGTGAAAGTCCCGTCAAAATCCGTCCAGCCATTCCAGAGATTACCCGGAACAAACAGACAGACAAACAGACCGACAGACAGACAGACAGACAAAAAAAAATTTAACTACCTTTTAGGTATATGTACCGTGTATACATACATATGCATTTAGTAAAAAGCGGTTATTTTAAGATTACAAACAGACACTCCAATTTTATTTATTTGTATAGATGTATTACAACCAGTTCCATCAAGTGCCGACAATCGAGAGTATAAATTATTATGAAAGATTCTACGATTTCATATGTTGAAATACAATCAACGGTAGGCAAACCCGAATATAAACAAAATATATGTGAAAATACATATGTTGATGATTTCAAAACAAATCTTAGATAAAAATAATATGGATAAATAAGCTTTAAGAAAAATGACATAATCTCTCAGTCATATGATGATGATGTTTAGGACAGACATATCACGGGATGAGCGTATCGGAAGATGTTCGTAATATTTAAAAAGCATGTGTATTTATGCTGAATATATCTCATCTCATACGTTTACAAAAATAGAATAAGTAACTGATAGAATAAGATGGAGCTAGCGGTTTGAAAAAAAAGGAGTTCAGCTATTATGTCAATAGGTGGTATATTCTTTTATTTTATTTGGATTACTACAACTTAATAAATACTACATTTACTTCTATGTAAAGAATTCCAAAAATATACACAATTCTGAATGAGATATACTAAATTAAGACAAGTTTTTAATTCTCCATGCACTCTTTTGTAATTTGCACTCAAACACAGGGATAAAGGATTTGGGAAGATAAGAGAAGACCCTAATTACGGTGGAAGGGTGAAGTCAACGAAGCGGTAGGGACGAGTTGGAACGTAGACACCGCAAGACCAGGTTCAATGCCAAGGTCTATAGGAGAACTACAACACAATGGCTGAAAAGACTGAGAAGAAGCATCTTTCTTTCCTACACGTAAGTGAATACAACTAAGAATAAGCAAACAGCAAAAAAGAAAAACAGTATACAAAAATATATCTTAAAAACATTGAGTGAAAAGTTATATTTAGTAATTACTCACATTTGGGCAGTTTCAGTGACGGTTATCAGCAACGCTAAACCAAGTTTGTTCTTCTTGTACACCATCATCGACCCAGAGCTTGCTATGCTGTCGTTAGTGCCACTTGTTGTACTATTGCTGTACATCTGTTAAAATATAAGGAGATCGTATACAAAGTGCATGGTACACCATAAATACCATAGTTTTGAGGTCATAAAGTTTATCAAGATTATGAGCATCAAACATTAGACTGTAATAATAATGTGCTCCGCGAGACAATATAATTTTTTAATGCTATAGTCGTCTTTTCAAAAAAGATCAACCAGATCAAGAAAACAATACCAAGAACTCAATCTAAACTTTAATCTGATATCTACAGTTCTTTTACTACCGCTTGATAATACATAACTTTTACTTGTATCGTACTTTGATCAAATACAATACAACTTTTGAAATATGACAAACACCTCATCGGCTGTGATATAGCTTACCCTTTAATTCTGTGCATAGTTGGCGAATACTCATAAGTTTATTCTAGAACTATTTATATGCTATTTAATGTACTGTAATGTCGAGTAATATTACATTACATTGTTGTAATCTAGTAAATTAGATAATTTGAAGTTCTTGGAATATGTAAGCGTATAGGATGATTCGGCCCAGTATCGATAATCTCTTTTAGCGAATAACTAGTATGTATTTATCGCTAGCTATACAATGTTACTGGGAATTATTGAAGTCTAGTTGTGTAAAATGTAATTCGTCAAACCAGTACAAGGCCGTTTGAAACGATTAGCGGTGTCCAAAAAGCAATTTTTGTTTCAGTACTCGAATTACTAATGATGTCACATGACTGTCCATGCCATTGATCTTGTATATTGTTGTATTATAAAGAAAACGAGAGTTTTGCTTATTACGTAAATAACGTATACACGTAAAAGGTTTCCTGATCGAATGTTTAAGATTTTCTACTAGTCGAAGGATTTTAGGGAATGGCAAACATTTATTTTTACTAAATACTGGATATATTATGTATATCCAAAACCTTATTCACTAAATAAATGGAAGACCAATGTTATAGATAGTTAAATGATATTTCAAACATTTGTTATGTAAACCAAATACAAATAACAGTGCATCATAATGAAATTGCCGTATCTCAGTAAACAACGTTACTCATTATCTACAGTCATAGAATATTTTTTTACAATTGCAACTGTTTCTTCTGTTTCAAGTTAATTTAAAGATGACGATACGGGTCATAAAGAATTATGTACTTTTGTAAAGTTTACTAGCCTACTGTAGGGAGTAGGGAGTATTTGCAATTTGCTTGGTTTACTTACTGATTTTTTGCACTGATAAGCAGGACCTTCAGAGGTTCTTCGAAAAGAAAAAACGAGCGAAGAAGTTGTCAAAAACCAGTGGTGTAAGACAAATATTGTTATGGACAATGAATTGACGTGCTATCCTAAGTCACTAGGTCGCCATAGTGTAGGTCACCATGCTGCGTTGTTTGCATTTGGAATGAGTATGGTGACCACCACTCTTGGATTCTGCTTATGCTTTCCACCAGGCAGATAAAGACATTTTGACAGGACCACACATAAAAAAAGAGGCTTAGTTTAACCATTTCTAACTCTAACAGAAGCCAGAATCAGGCAAAGCCTTTGTTCTACGTGCTGTGCGCTGTTGAGAACTTCTTAAAGGCTTAGTAAACATTAATAGGTTCCTACAATACGGGACCTAGCAGAATATGGGAAAGTGGATATAGGAGAGCATATACCGTGGGAGAGCCACGCTTCGGCATGAAAGGGCCGGCTCGACCGGAATGATACCATGGCCTCACAGAAAACCGGTGTGAAATAGCGTTTTCGCTGTGTTTCATCGAGTGAGTAAGGATACCGGAGGTCCAAACCCCAACCCCTCCTCCCATCCCCCTCTCCATCCTCCAAAGGCGGGTAAAGCACTTGTAACGTCTCTGGTGTTGCGGGTATCCATTGGCGGCGGTAATCGCTTAACATCAAGTGATACGTCGGCTCGTTTGCCCCTCATACCATAAAAAAAATTGGATCAATGTTGAAGGATATTCGATAGGATAGTTTATAGATATATATGCGTGTACTACTCTATCTATATGTATAACAAAAGAATAAAATCACAAATTCTAAAAAAAAAAGACGTAAGAACAGACTTTCAACTACTTGCTACTAGTGAGTGCTATAAACCGTATATAGCCGGATAATATTGACAAGCTAGAGTAGCTAGAGTAGCTGAAAAAGGAAATTGACCTCGAGGTCGAAAAAAGTCGATAGTGTGATCACAGGCCAGATTGCTAATTTCAAACTGATCATTAGCTTCAGCGATGTGGAAGCTGGTTAATTTAACACTCACACTATTGTAACACTTTTATTTTCACATATAAGAACACTTAACATAGTAAAGATTCGGGGATAGGTATCAATAATTCCCGTAAATCCCTTACAGTAAGTAAAATATTTAATTTTGCAGTTTAAAATGAAAATTTATAATTTTCTTTTACTCTCACGAAGTATTAACTTTAATGAGCAAAACTCATTGTCCTGATACATGTCATATGAACGATAGTGGACAGTCATGTGATGTAGACATCACGCGGTTAAATGTTCAGATAAAAATATAATGCGACTTCTAAACAAACTAGATTATGACGTTTGATTGCGGTTGATAAAATACTTATAGATTTATTATGCTAATTTTAGTATGCTTATCAAACGCAAATCGATTTCACATGTATTTTTATTTTTCTTTAAAACTGCGTTTTTTTGTATCAAAATATATGTAAATTTAGTGATCTTTAAAATCAACGACAATCCTGGAATTTGATTTGTCCCTGGGTTTGGTTAGGTCTTTTCAATTTGAGTATCATTTTTTTAAATTATTGACGTATATACAAAACGAGTGACATTTATGTTTTGATAAATGAAATAAGACCTCAGGGTGACAATATTTGTGTCAAGATTTTACGCAGAAAACTTCCAACAGTGTAAATACAATTCATCGGTAATTATGTTTTTGAGCCGTTTGAGGTCGAGAGCTAGGATTGTAGGGTTATTATGTCCGAGTGCGTTCCGTTATAAGCGCTATTTCGAGTTGCATTGACCGAGAGGGTTTTTTTTGCACAAAAATGTAGCATAAGCATTTGAAGTGGTAACAGTAAAAGTGGTCTTAGTGCAGGCTACCCGTATAGGATGTTATTGACATGAATCCAATGATGTGGTGAAGATAATTATAATGTGTATCCATGTCCATTATCATTATCATATACCATTATCAGGCGGAGTATATCGTTATAATTATTATTAATAAGTTATAACCTAGTTTCGAGGTTATTTAATACTAGTTATTGCCCGCGACTCCACCCGCGTATATGTCGGTTATCGCGGCTAATTGTAGCCTATGTGTTATTCTAATGTATAAGCTATATTACTGTAAAGTTTCATACAAATCTGTTTAGTTGTTTTTGCGTGAAAGAGTAACAAACATCCATCCATCCATCCATCCATCCATACTTACAAACTTTCGTTTTTATAATATTAGTAAGATATAACTAACTTCATAAATAAAATTGTAATCAGTGGAAATTGAGATTTTAAATATAATTAAGTTCCTAAGTTAGATTCGAATCAAATGGCAGCTGTTTAAATCCACCCAGTTCACTTCAGAGTGCCGGATTTCGTAACCCCTAAAGGAACATAGAGCTTAACTAGACGAGCTGGAATAATAGGTATACTAGCAGTATTTATATATTTTACAAGTACTCGAATCACTTCTTATATAGAAAAAATATTCTTATGAAATAAGTACTTTCCATTTTTGGCTTAGCGTTGTGATTCATACAGTATGTAGTAGTAGTAATCTCATTATCATCTCCACCTAAGCTAAATACTTGTGTTAATATTGAGTTCACGTTTTAGTGTCCGCCTTAACTTCCGACTATGAGCCACTTTATTTAATTTATATATTTTTATAAATTAAGTAGATTATCACGGATACATTAAGCACAGATTCATACGCTCTCACGCAAGGCTTGTAAAATGTATTGCGTTTCAAGATATATAGAACTCTTAACTTTAATGATTTCATGTGTTTGAGTGGGACCCAGAAGGTTCACAATAAGACCCTTTCGTCGATTGCACTACAAACGGGTGTCAGAATTCTTAATTTAGTTTATAATGGACTAGCTGACCCACGCAACCTCGTTTGCGCCTTATATTGCCCGTAGCGTTAAAATTTCCTCCGTTTTTGAAACATTCTTCATTGTTGCTCCGCTCCTATTAGTAGTAGCGTGATGATATATACCCTATAGCCTTCCTCAATAAATGGACTATCCAACACCGAAATAATTTTTCAAATCGAACCAGCGGTTCCTGAGATTAGCGTGTTCAAACAAACAAAGAAACAAACAAACTCTTCAGCCTTATATATTAGTATAGATATAGATTAAATATCACAACTTCTGATTGGACTCGGTAGACGGTTGGACAACGGAGTCGTCGTGTCAGCTAATACATAGTTGTAAGAACCTATTTTTCGTAATGTAACGAATATTAATTGGTACTGCTATGATATGATATCGTTTCGTTTGAGTCCTATATTTGTGATATGTTTTTAGTTGCTCTGATTTTGTACATAAAACTTTTCTATTATGACAAAAACCTATGTTTTTGTTGCAGAACTGGACTTATGATTCGCGATACAAAAAAATAAAACGATGTGATACCTTCAATCTAATCTCCCGACCTTTCCAACGGGTTATTTCGCTCGTGATCACAGGAAAACTAAACTATAAGTAAAAGTTACGAAGTCTAAAAACAGTTAAAACCTATAACAATTATTATCAGAAAAATAATATGTGCAACATGTTAGACCCATAATTCGTAATCACATTCGTGATATTTAATTTACATGACATTTTATTACAGTGATTTTAGTTGACACACGAATTTCAAAGATAAACACTAACATACCAGCATAACTGTATTTCGCTAGGGCATAAATAAATTGTTTTGATCCGGCTGCCCGTCTTCATTTATCATCCACACTATATAACCAGACTTTATACATAGCCTGACACATTGCCTGAGGGATTTGCACCACTTTGATAGACTGATGGGGCACCATGTGTTGTAAATGGTTCCTAGATAAGTGACCACATTTATGATTAAGAAGAGATGTCTTTGGTTTTCGTGCAGTTTCAAGTTGCTAAAGCTAGAAATATCACACTCAAATTAAAACTTTTAACAAGCTAAAATCAAATAAGGCCTTTTTAACACGTTTTTAAACTTAACATGCTCGAAAACAATGTTAATGCTAATTGTTATTTAGAGTTTCTCCGATAAAATTTACAACGATTTAAACCAGGAAATGCAAAATAAATTGGTACATTTATATGTACGAATTATTATTATAAAGTTTGTGTGTGCGTGGTGCCTTAGTTATTATTTTTGATGCTCCTTTTAAAGTGGTATGCAACAACAGTCTAAAAGTTTGTATTATTATAAATGTGAGAGAGTTTAAAATATAATATATCTTACTTGTGAATCAGAGCTTCCACCATTGCTGGAGAACGTTGGTACTCCTAGTAGATTATTACTCTGCCGGCCCAGATCAAATCTAGTCGCCATATTCTGAAAAGTTCTGCGTTGCCAGCTGCCGTTGCTTGAAGTGCTCAACTTTCGTCCGGGTGGCACTAACACAGATAAAAAACCTTCACATGTGGCACTTTTTTTGGCACGACTTTTCAATCGTCGAACATGTGTATGACGCCGGACCACTTGGGATTTTACCCTAAGCGGTTCAGAGACATACATTTGTTGCAAAATTAGAAGCAATCACCAAATATTCGGTTATAAAAGACATCATTTGATTATAAATAATGCAAGATATTGAAAGTGATCAGCGTTTAAATATACATGTCATCATACATCATCATGGTCATAGGGCTCCACTGAGGCTCTCCATAATAACTGGTACTATGCTGCCTGCTTATATGTATATATTTAAAAAGTGTATGAATATTCATCTCTATATATTACAACTTGTCTAAATTCTATGACGGCAATCTTCAGATTAACCCTGTACGAGGTCGTGTGAAGTTTGATAGCGATTAATTTGGTCGCAATAAACAGATCCGTAATCTTAGTTTGTTTTGTATTTAGCAGTCGGAAACGAAACCGCAAATATTGAAATATGACGATATGATAATTAAATACAATTATCGTGACCTGCTTTGAAAAATTAACATTTAGGTATATTATCCTCTACCGTTTTTTTATATTGCTCCACCACGGGCCATCACTTCACCAGAGCTTTGTGTGAAATGGTATGTCGGACTCGAAGCGGCTAACACCGACCAGTGGTCCGTCAGTTATGAGTCCGTTACAGCGGATCCCGTATGCCCTAACAAGGAAGAACCGAGAGCACTGAGAGGCCACCTATGTCATGATGTCATTAGTTTACAACAAGATTACTCAAAAATTGCATCTAAAGTGTAAGTATAATTAGTACCAAAAGCTTTCAAACCAAACGATTTGGAAAATGATCATAGTCGTGTATATTAATGAAAAACTAACTTTTCAAATCATAAAAGTAAAGTATGTAAAAGTTAATAAACTTAGGAGAAATTTACTCACAATGAAAAGAGTAGCAGTCCTCCTGGTTGTTGTTACCGTTCTCAAACATGGAAAAGTAATCCTTGGTGGACCCCACACTACTATTAGGTGAATGATCCCCGTAAAATCCTGAAACAAATTCAAGTATTTTATTATTCTATTACAATACGCTTATTTATTGGCTTGGTTTGACCGGAGTGCTACCATTGCCTTATAACGTGAAACAAACTCAAGTATTTTAATATTCCATTACAATACGGTTATTACTTGGCTTGGTTTGACCGGAGTCATTTTTCGTTGCTTTTCACTGAATGACTTTCTGGCTATATATTAGTTACAGAAGACCCACTTGAGTTGCAGACATCCATGGGTAGTGGTGGTATGGTTCCGGTCAAAGAGAAGCGAGAGGAAAAACTGTTTAAGATATTATGGAGTATCTAAACGAAATATTAAGAACATAAAGCCTAAGTGATACATAGATTAAACTAATACAATTGTTTCTACTTAACATCCACTTCCTTACATAAATATTTAAAAGGATATGATTTTAAATATATAAAATAATTAAACAAAACTGACACAGCTGAATCATACATTTTTTTTGTCATCACCTTGCATAATCGTTAGCAAAATAATTTATTGAGAAAGTTAATATTGTTATATCGACTCAATAAAAAATGTTGCACTAAAATGCTCATTGTTTTTTTTAAATCAGTTTGTAGCGAAATATCGAGTGAAATTTTCGAAGTATTGTTGAATAGACTAAAAATAACGAAAGTTCGATGTTCTTTTACTTGTAAATGCTGTACAGCGAACTTAAAATAAACTTTATGTAATTTATTACTTAACATTATAATACGCACTTCATAATAAATTCAAAATAAATATGTATACATATTCGCACTATCCATTATTAGTCTCAGCTAACGTAGCGTCAGTTACAATATTTGCATGTAACAACTTAATTCCACAAATATGAAGACCGGGACCACATGTCCTGACTGATGAGCAATATCTGGTATCGAAAGAGGTAAATCTAATAACACGAAAATTTACAGTAAATTATCCGTTTATGCGTGTAAATATCCCACGTTTTTCCATTTTAAATCAGAACCCCAATAAAACTGTACAAGTTTAATAACTTTAAAATGGTAATCCAAATCTAAAATACTACCATAAAATAGCTCGTATGCCACGGGGGCTGTAGCCTTTCAGACAACAATGAAGAGTTTGACCTTCTTGTTGATACGAATCTCGGTTATACGCACCGCATCTTTGTCTAGCTTTGTCAGTAATAATTATTAAGAGAAAAACAAATATATATTTCAATAGTAACAAATTTAAATTTCCATTATATTTACAATTGAGGCTTCCTAAAAGTATTTGGTCGGTACGGTCACCAGAGTTCGATGAAAGCGGTGAGAGATTTGGCTATAGACAAGTGTTACAAGTGACGTACTCGAATTATCAATGGTTACTTAATATGTTATGATATGATAATATTACTATGCAACCAATAAGATGTTAGAAGATTGCCCTTCTTACATCTTTAACAAAATAAAAATTGGAACTGAAACACATTTTGAAAAACCCTAATGTATCCATTGAACAATTACGGGTCAAGGAATGTATGAATATGTCATCATATTTACCAGATACATTAACTTTGTCAAGAAACACAATGAAAAAAAATACGGCACGTACAAGAAAATAATGGTATTTTTTGGCCCCCAATTTAATAACATACCTAATTTGAAATATTTAAATGAACTCTACAATAAAGTATTTTACTGTATACGAGTAAAAATCTAAAAATATATTATTGAGATACCTTAGGCAAAAAGCAGTCGGAAAATTTTAGTTTTAGTTCATAGTCACACATCAAGTAATAAAATATTTTTATAATTTATTTCAAACTTTCAGTTTAAAAGTAAAATATGTAATAGTAGCCGCCATGTTATTACGTCAAACCGCTTTGTAAACTAAAGTGTCAACTGATCAGCGTATGCTTTATAATGTCAGTGCATTTGTTTTTGTTTACAAAGCGAACTAACGTCAATACCACAAAACAATATGGCCTCCACTGCGTCCACAGCGTTTTTTTTACAAATTATGCGCGAAATTTGAAAATATAAAATTCGAATGCATTTTTATGGTACTTTATCGATTGACATTTTTTTTTCAGTTGTTTAATAGCACTATAGGATCTAATTATGACACTTTTTTTAAAATGGGTGTAATATCCTATTCTTATATATATGTGGTACATATATAACAGTAAACAACTTACCCGAATCTCCCCTATCCATTGAAAAACTCAATGATACTCCTTCTTCGGACACTAAAGGAACGCTCTGTGGTTTGGTTCTACTGCCAAAGTCCCCACTGCTGTTAGCGATTCTTCTGTTTGAATTGCGATCGGCATTGGATCGGCTTACCCGTCGAGATGGCACGCAAAATACTTTTGCGCACATAAGCCTACGAAGATACATGAATTTGAGATTTTACGAACAAAATAGTATGTTTTTTTTTCTTATTATATGAGCCTGTCGAAGAAACTCTGGCTAATGGAAACCATTAGTGGAGTTTTCCATTAGCATGATTGGTTAACCCTAGAGTTAACCAATCATACTCACTGTGAATGCAGATAATTCAACAATGCAATCAATTTTAACTTTTTTTACCGTATTTTTACCATGGGGGAGCCACGCTTCGGCATGCATGGGCCGGCACGACCGGAGAGATACCACGGCCTCACAGAAAACCGATGTGAAACAGCGCTTGTGCTGTGTCTCACCTCACTCGGTGACGATACTGGAGGCCCATACCCCTAAACGCTCCCCCATACCCATCCGCTTCCCCCATCCCCCAAAGACCGGCAATGCACTTATGACGCCTCTGGTGTTACGGGTGTCCTTGGGCGGCGGTAATCGCTTACCAACAGGCGATACGTCTGCTCGATTGCCCCCTATTCTTTAAAGAAAATAAAACTAAAAACAGTTCTCAATTTGAGGTTGAGAAGCAGATCTGACTGGTAAACAACAACAATACTAACTGCTGTCACAAATACCTCGTAGATGTGTGATGATGAAAAACGCTTAATTATTTAAATATAAAGTAATTTCGAATCGTATTAAAAGATTTAGGGTCAGTTTCACTACTTGGTCATAAAGTCTCTGATGGACTTTTTCACCTTACTCATTGCAAATGCAGAAAATGCAACAATACAGCACGGTGACCCACACCATGGCTGCCTAGTGATTCTTCTGCATCATTGGGCCTCGGGTCTCGCACTCACCAACGAAACACGACATTCATCCATTGTCAGTGGACTATTTTGAACTATCTGCTCAATGTCTTGGATAGAGACATAAGTGTCAGATGTAAGATGATAAATTATATATTATTAATGAGAATTATTATCAACTAACTTAAATATATGTGAAGGAAGAATATTTGTGCGAGTTCGACCTTATTACCTCCTCGGCTCATCCATAATGTGTATCTTGAGAGCAACGTTCCTATAGTTCATTGCTACTGCACCGAAGATCATCTCACCGAGAGCACTCGCATCCGCCGCCGGACCCTTGTACTAAAAAGAAAATCATGGTTTACAAAATAATACTAAAAATCAAACTGGACGGGAGCTCTCAATAACGTTCTCAAAGAAGAAAGAATAAAGAAATGCCGCCAAAATGTCAGATAGGAGAGTTCTTTAAGTCCGTGTCAGACCAATTAACGTAATTAGACTAAAAAGAGTGACATGAACTATTTGACCTTCCAAGTCCTAAACAAAGCTTGTCCATTCATCAAAGACGCGATGATTTACAAGTCATGTGGTTTACGCTGCGTACGACTAAATACCAACGTCATCAGAAACTAAAAATACATGCTCAATTCAACGTTTCGCCCACGTTCCTGACACTCGTAAATGTGATAAATATTTTTTTTGTTAAGAATATCATAAGTGCTCATCGAAATATCCTTATTCGTTGTGTCTTTATTTTCAAAACTATTGCGACAGTACAATGTGCTTTAAAGCTCAATCGTATACTTCGTCAACATTATCATTATAATTTTGTTTATTGACAGAAATAGATTATTCGACAATCTTTTTAGTATTTAAATTATTTAGTTTATCTATACAAATATATAAATCTGTAGAGATTTTTTGTTTGAATGCGCTAATCTCAGGAACTACTGGCCCGACTTTTCAGTTTCAGATAGCCCATTTATCGAGGAAGACTAAAGGCTATATATTATACAGCACATAGGCTACTATTTGCCGCGATAGCCGACATATTCGGAGCCCCGGGCAACAATAACTTGTAAGAATAAAATAAAAAGAATAAACGTATACATAGTATATCATATGATATTCAGGATATTTGCAATACACTAAAAATCATAGAAAACAGAAGTTGTAGACAATAAAATTGTCACCACCAAAAGGCGACATGTGATGGCATTAATTAGAATCCAACTAAATTTACAGCGGTTGAGACATCATGTCCATTCGCAGTACTTTTAATAATCAAAAAGGCTAACATCTAAAGTGGTCTAAATTTAGAATGGTCCAGTGATAATGTGGAATGAGTCGACGGTCTTGTGACCACTACGTATGACAATTGTTAGGTTATTTTTATACTCTTATCTTAGAGATGGGTTTGAGCGACTGAGCTCCTTACGCGGACGACAGCAAGGACTAGAACATTTTCGCAATCAGCAAATTTCTGACATACTTTTTATGTGAAACATATTTTTGGCGTGGCGAGATTTGCCGTGGCGACGCTTCGCCTGATGAAAATAATTGAGTTGTTGTAATTGATTTAAAATAAATAAAAAAAATATATATAATTTGTATTAAACAAATATTAATTGATTAATGTTATAAACAGTCATTTTATTTTATGGAATAAATAACTTATACAAAACAATTTCGATGTTTCAGATCTGCCGGGCGTCCCGTAACGGCTCACTTTTCTCTTTCTTTTTGCATTCTTTGTAAATTGGAAATACAAGATAGGAAATTGAATTGTTCAAAAAACTCATTGTAACATCGTTTACTATGATGTTACAATAACAAAGGATTTAGGTTAAAAGTCAGCTTTGAAAAGGGCATAAACTATATAGCTGCAGTACAATTTAGTTTTACTGCGATAAAAATCATTTAATGGTACAGACTTTATGGCTTATGTGCGTGTGATTAGTAAAAATAATCGAATGATTAGTCCTAAGAAAATATTAAAATTATCAGGAATAGAATCAGAGAAAGCAACATAAAGTAAAAAAGTTCCGTTAATCCCTCAGATATCCACATCCTCTCTTAGGACGCAGTCGAACTTGGGTCTATAGTGTCCAACGCCAGTCACTGGCCTCGAGTGACCGATCAACTTTACCCCGCGACACTCAAGCGATGTTTGTCAAAATGACGTACCATCTGAGGGTTAACAACGACAAACTCGTGCATTTGGTTACACAAGGCCAGCACCTGCAGTCTCGACAAAGATAGTAATCGCTAAAGATGCGAATTCGGTAGCTAATTCATATCGATATTTTTTTAACGATTTTAGGTAGTCTCTACCGTTCGGTATCTATCCTCGTATCGTATCGAATCCAGCTGTCAATTTAACGACAATCGCAAATCGTTTATCGAGGCATTTTGACAGCCCGCTAAATCGATAAGTGTTCAAAAAGGATCGTTAACTGTAAAATATTATAAAAAATAGAAAGTGTATGAAAATACATATCAGATTGTAATAATATATTTTGCAAGTGTAGTGCACTAGTTTAATAATATTAATTGTACATATTTAGCTTATGACTTGTTTGTGCTCGAACACCGACACTAAATTGTTAGGCGACGTCTAAGAGCAAGGAACCGTCGAAATGCTCAAAATGCGTACGATCGTACGATTGTAATATAATAATAATTATGAGAATATACTTAGCATTCAACGCAGAGCTTTGAAGTTTTATTTTTAAGTTTCGGTATCATGATACAGTTAACACACACAAGTGACAGTTGACTTATCAATGATGACAATTGATTCAGAATGTTCATAAAAAAATTACAATTTAAATGTATTTTGGAATTAAATCTATAAATAAAAAGTATTTCAGTGTTGAAAATATTTAGACCATAATTTAACTTAAAAATCTATATTTTTAATAATTATAAATGTCAATTTAAATAAATATAATTAATAGAAACATAAAAATACTTCCCTAAACTTTAACAAGATATTGTACGTGGCACCATTTTGCTTCCAAAATTTCAAACTGCAGATAGGGGTTTTCGTTTACTTAGCGACGTCCCTGTTTATGATTTTGCACGGTATAAAATTATATATATATAATATATATAAATATTCGTAAACATTTATCATTAGTTTACGATCGTTATGATATCTATGTCGAGACTGCAGGTCCAGGTCCACCAAATGAGAAATCGCAACATTTTTTTATGAAATTCTTTAATTCTGTTGTTTAATTTATTTCCTAAGTTGATTTATAATTGTGTAATTAAATTACATAATAGGTGTCTATATAAATAATAATTGATGGCATTGGATTGAGTCAAACAGTCTCAAGTTTACGTTATTTTTTTTCACATCATTTGTTTTCGTTCTAAGATTTCGCCTCGGATACTAAGTCTGAGTAAACGGTACCGGCAATAGATAAATGATAGTATCAGATAATGTAACTGGTAATTCCGGGGAAAACTAGCATCGATAACACAAATATAGCAGTACTGTTCATTACGGAGTGAAAAGTATGAATATCTGTAGCAATAACAAACAAAAAGTTTAGAAAACTATAACCCGATACCGAGATTTATATAACATGATACATAGCCTGACAAACTTCTATCCTTCAATTTGGCTTCACTGTAGCTAGTCAGGAAAAAGTCGAGTTACTACTTCTTGGTCAAAGTCAATATCACTTCTTGAACTCGCGAGCTGGGTTTCCGCAACTCAACGACTTTGTTGTGCCTATTTTGCGTAATGCTCAATGTCACTTATAGCGAGATAATATTTATCCCCAAAATGACTTATTGTATCTGTTCGAAAACATTTATTTTTCTGTGAAATTATGTTTATTTCAAATGCCGTTTAGGAATCTGAAAATTTCTGATGATAATTGGATTTGTTGTTTATCGAATAGGGGGCAAACAAACAGGCGGGTCATAACGCCGATCATTTAAACCTGCAAATAAAGAGACTCAGTGCGTTGCCGAAGAGGAAACAGTCGGGCCTCTCGCAATCACACTTCTGAACACCAACGAAATTATTGCTTAATTTCAATTGTCTGTGAGTAGGCCCAAGGTAATTTTAAAAATAGTGACAATATATTTCATTCTCAAACGATTTTCTTACAAAAAACAAACATATTTGTTAACCAAACTGTTCCAATGAATCGTCATCGTGTTGCCGGCATGAACGTAGTTTGCCAAAGTCACGTGCTTTCTTGCTCATATTATTATTAACACACACTAAGGTAAACGGCCTACACTAGATTTGGCATCTGTTCGATAATAACCGGTGAAGAGTTGTTCCGAGATAAATTAATTGATTCAATCGTCAAAAAAGTCGTCTTTGTAATATTATATTATAAACGATCAGATTTCTCACGCAACTTTAGGTGTTTTTAATAGTAGTAATCAGTGCAGATCATTGTGATGAGATTGTTTAAAATTGTCTATTTTTAGTGTTGCTTCAACATGAATTCATTGTGATTGTAGTAAACTAACACTCGTTTCTACGTTTTGTAACAATTATGTCTAAAATTGAAAACCTTACTAGGACTTCAAATTCATATCACTACGAAAATTATGAATTGACAAACTTTTATGGCTATAAGTGGTACATAAGTTGTTTTTTTGTAAGAAACCTACGAGTTTCACGTGAGGCAAGAGCGCACGAACTACAAGCTCAAAAACTGCATTACAATCGAATCACATTCGATTATCGAGTTCATTTCCATATTTTCAAGGATAAAGTAAAATATCAAATACAACAAAAATAGTAGTAATTATATCGATTCCTTTTACATCCATTATTTTCAATAAATAAAAATTCAAAGTGTTGAATGAATGTGGGAGTGAAAAAGAAAGAAGCCTTTGGGCAAAAGGTAAAGACTAATATCCTAGTAACTAGGATGTTAGTCTTTATCTTTTGCCCAAATCCTAGTAGACCCTGGCGAAACTAGATGGTATTTGTATTTTCAAAAGAAAAGTGATTCGCCGCTTAGATTTCAAAACAAATTATATTGTATTTTCACTCTAATTTGGAACCTTGACCAGTAACAGACAGAAACATTATCTCTTCAAGACTATTTAAAGATAAAGATATTTAGTTTTGCGCATTTTATTAAATTGGCTGAAGGAACGAAAACCCTGTCAAATGACACAGACTTTCGTAAAAAAATTTAAGAAGATCATTGGGGGTCATGACATAGATGTATGTGATCTCAGATGTATACATACCTACATGATTAAGGCATGTTATCATTGTTACACATTCTGAACCTTCTACTTCGTGCGTAACAGTAGTGCAAAGAAGAAAATTATCTGAGAAATAATATTGACTTCCTCAATTCTTATTATTCATAGTGCCTTCCTACATTAATTTATTCCTATGTATATTTGACGTGACGTGTTTAATCAATCAAAATTGCTTCGTTCTCCTAACAACAGAACTTGCACTGCAATTTTGTGATTGGGGACTGATTACAATACTGTATTCCTGTAACAGTCATATCTAAGTCATGATATCTACTAACCTAGCGTTATTTTAAAAACGGTCCATTCCAGGGCTGTTAGAGGCAACTACCCGATGATATCCCGCTTGATTCCCTCCCAGAACCATTTTGTGTAAAGAGTATGATTATTTGTTCTGTGTCGGGGTGTAATTTATCTATCATCTTCCTAGGCTTTATTATTCCCAAGATTATTTAGGGTTAGCTATTAGTTCAACCGGTTTACCTGAATATCAGTTTTTACACAGAGCGACTGGCATCTGACCTCTGCAACGCTGAGGTCGAAATAATTCAGAGGTCGAAATGATTCAAAGGTGGAAATAGTTGTCATTATATTGGAGGGCACTGACTTCCCAATAACGACTGCCATGGACGCCCATGAGAACCGGGACCTACCATACTCCGGACTGCTATTAAGAATTTTTTGTAAGAAAAACCCAACAGCGTTCCCGAGATTTCTTGATCTGCAGTCGTGTATGCTAAACCACTACCAACGACTCCAACGAGGCAGTTTATTTTTAGAAATAAATAAAATTGGAGTGTCTGTTTGTAATATTAAAATAACCGCTTTTTCTAAATGCATATACATATGCATTTAGTAAAAGTCTCGGGTTCGATTCTCGGGTCGAACCAATCTGTTCTGTCTGATGTCTGATCTGTTTTTTTTATAATCCGCAAATATTTGTTTCGGAGTTTGGGTGTTTCTATGTATAATAAGTATGTATTCACAAAAAAAAGTATATATATTTATATCAGTTAGCTTTGGACTAGAAGGCGTTGTGTTTAGATGTCCAAAAAAAATTATGAATAAATATAATACAAAGTCCAGCAGTGGACTGCGATAGGCTGATGATGATGATGATAATACAAAATGCATAAAATTAGTTTTTAACCGACTTCAAAAAAGGAGGAGATTTCTCAATTCGACCCTATATGTATTTATTATTTATTTCTATTCTACTAATATGCGAAAGTTTGTGAGGATGTGTGGATGTTTGTTATTCTTTGATGCAAAAACTACTGATCAGATTTAAATGAAAATTTACAGTAATGTAGCTTTTATTTGAGAATAACACAGGCTACTGTTTACATCGATAATCAACATACAAGCGGGCAGAGACTAGCGTATACAAATAAAAATTCTTACCAGATATGTGTAACTCTCTGACACCTCCACAATGTTGGGTATCTCAAACTTCTGTTTGAGATTAGGCTGATCATTTTTCAGCACTGGCACTTTCAGTATTGTTGAGGAATCAAACAAAAGCTTCCTTCCTCTTTGATCACACTCCTTAAATAGAAGCAACCGCACTTGCTCCGGATTTATCTGACAGGACCTGATGGAGCAAAAATCTAAAGTAAGTAAACATTAAAATCACACTACTTTTGGCTTTTTGTAGCTATTAGGACCAGTCACTCTAATAACTTACAGAGTTCAAGGAATATTAAGAAATTACGTTATTAACGTCAAATCAAACTACATATTTGCAACATCAGATACAACAGTTTATATGTTTAGCTTATAGTGCAAGTTTACTGCTTCTTCTTATTAGGAAACTTATGTGTATAATTTATTATACATACATTTAGAACATTTGTTAACAAATGAATATCAGGGAACTGATTTTCAATCACACAAATCACACTAATAAGGCGAAAGTTTGTGAGGTTGTATGTTTGTTACTTCTTCACGAAAAACTACGAGACGGATTTGGATGAAACTTTACAGTAATATAGCTTATACATCAGAATAACACATAGGCTACTATTTGCCGCGATAATCGACATACACGCGGGCGGAGACGCGGGCAACAGCTAGTTGATTACATATTTATCTTTGGTGTACATTATGAAGTATCAAATGTCAAGAGAGGAATTTCTATAAATCACATGTGTAGAGACAAACATTTATCCTTTCATTTACTCAAATTACCTCAACATATACTATGAATACTTCTATAAACATATTAACTCTATAATTAACATAGAGAACTTTGAACATTTGGGAAAAGCCATTACAAATCTATGACATCTCCGACATCAAAACAATTGCTCAAAAATTATTTGATGACACAATGACGCACTGCCAAGCAACAGACATTCCCATAATTCTGAGTAGAGGTAGTGCCAAGTATATTTTGGCTGTATAACATAATAAAAGCAACTTCAATAGTTACTTAACCTGGAATAGATATTATTATAACAAATTCTTTTTCATAATTAATTCATCAACTTAAAATACATATTTTTAAAGCTTTTATTACAATATATTTTTGATTTTTTAAGATTCCATTTTGCAAGAGTAGTTATGACAGAGGGAACTCTGAACAGGAATTAATGCATTAAATTCCATGATATCATAGACACCCAATGAATTACCTACATTAAATATCATTAAGTATATAAAATATTAATAAAATGCCCATGCAAGATTATTTTAAAGATAATGATTTAAATCAACATCACATATTGTATTCAAGAAATACATTTTAAAAAGTACCTTTTTAAATGTTATAGGTATGTAAATTTTTTTTTTACTAGTTTATGTTTGGAAATAAGTGTTTTGTGTCTAACTAGTCAGTGTTAGTTATTAAAATTAGCAACACACTCATGCTGTACTTTTAGTTAGGGACTAATTAGAATCTTATTAGAAATAAACTCTTATGTTTACATATAAAAAAACAAAGGTTGGGTGTTTAATTTTTTTTTCTGTCCCCCAATATAGTTGCTAATGTTTTTAACTTTGTTATATAATATATATATGTTGTGTGGAAGTACACTAAAGCCACATTCATAATTTTTACTACCTAAGAATCTTATTGGAAATAATCTAGTGTGCAAACTTATTTTATAGAATATAGAAAACCAAATAAGTGTTTAATTTATAACTCTTTTTTCAATGTTATTGTATAGAACCACATCAAATTAAATTGTACACACAAATGTCAAGTTTATTAAGTAAATTAACAAATTTAGTTCCCTTTAACCAAGAAGTACCTAAATGTGTTATTGGATAAATAATTGATTTCTAGAACTTAAATTGACATTTACACAGCAAAGTATAAAACATTGTATATTTAATGCATAATAGTCAACCACATAAGCCTAACCAATTGACAAAAAAAATAACTTTCTCTGTCTAGATAAAAACTTCGTTAGCAGTCTAAGCACACATTGTTACATATAGGAAGCCCAGTTCATGCATCAAAACAATTTATACACATCCTACTAAATCACAATGTATATTATCATAGGCATTCAAAGATGCTCTGATTAATATGTGATTCTGATAACATGATTGGAACAAGTTCCCACTGCTTAAAACTAAACATGACACTATACTATAACAGACAGATACATGCTAATGTGAAGTTCAGTATATACTAAGCCTTCTGGATCGAAACGCAGGGGAAAGCACAAAGTAAACAGTTGTTACCTAAATTTCATTTTATTACATAGTCACATCAGCTGTTCCCACAGTTGCTCAACAAAATATGACAGTTGCAAAGTTTCTAAAGTACAATCATGTTGAATATTATTAATCACTATACAAAGAATAACACCCACTTTAAAAATATTCACACTAAAATACACATCGATTGGCAATTAATCCGAACGAGCGTCTGTTTCAAGTGGAATGTGCTGTTGTACTAGCTTACTTGTCATGTAAATAATAAGTAAACATAAAACGCGACCCGCCCCTCTCGCTTATATGACGTGATCGCACTCGCGCCTACGCTCGCGGCTTGCGTCCGTCCCGCGCAGTCATCACATGCTCGTCGTACTGAACTGTCTAAACTGCCTGACTCCGAGTTTTGTGTGTGGTTTTGTGCGTCAACGCACCGACGTGAAGGTCCACATGCTGCCCTCATCCATCCGAGGACAGTTGACACCCGGCATGGATGAAATCCTCGTGCGTCAACTCTACTATCACATACCAAGTAGACTCAAAAATAGATTAAAATTAATTAATGAAAAACATTTCATTATGACGTACCTATTGCGGTTTTGTAATTCGCTATCATCAAGTTTTCTCTTAAGAGAAAACAATTTGTCGAATAACGCCATTGGGCCACACGTAACATCTCACTATATTATCATTGCTAGACTTATCTGATATGCCCAGGTAAACATAATTATCTAATTAGAAAAATGTTCACAAAAACATTTCAAAATAAATTAAAAATGTAAATAATCCCACAGATCACGTGAACAAGTCATATGATTTGTCATAGACAAAGACAAAAGTTTACTTCTTTTTTAAACACAGATAACTATACTGTCAAAGCTGGTAGTGCAATCCTCAGATAACTTTATCTGAGGTGCAATTAACGTTATTTTACAAAAAAAGTATTCAGAAATTTCAATAGTCAAGTGCAAGCAATTAATGTAGAAAAATCTGTAGAATAACAAAATCTAAAACAAATCTGTCAATTTACAAGAAGTTAACAATTTAACTTGATTGTATTTTGTCTCTTAAAGTATAATTAGATAAACATTGACACGGAAATAGAATTTAACATGTGCATCTCGGGACGCTCGACAGAAGTGATTTCAAGTGATAACTTATGTTTTTTACAAGTAATTGTCTGTCCAAAACACGGCCAGTGCTGTGGGTTTTAATGATAGTGTCGGTGATATTAGCAGCCAATAAGGAACCAACTTCAATAAAATTGATGTTTTTTTGAAAACGAAAGCTCCCTGCCTAGAAACATTAAAAAGGCGTAAAATAAATTGGCTCTTCATAAATTGCTGTGGGACAATTCTTGTCTATACCTTATTTTTTATTCATTTAAAGTAGTATTATAATTTGTGCTTTGCCGCCCTTTGTACGTTAAATAATATATTTATCATTTTTTGTACTCTCTTTTAAATCTGTATGCAAGTAAAAAGTTTTCTATCTAACTGTCTACAATTATATTAACTACTAAAACAAACTAAATGTATAGATATAGTGTAAGTTCCTAAAGCAAACATCAACTTTGCATATCTTTTCTCTCCTACAGGCGCCCAGTTACTAGCTCGGGATCGTACAGTATCATCTATCTCCTAACTTTACCTGTCACCTAAACCACTTGAAAGAATACAATTAAGTCCCTATTCGTATATATGGTATTCTAATAATCATCTTCTAACTCCCTATACATATGAAATATAAAGATTTATCCTCCAACTCCTGGCCGTTGAGGAGTAATACCTTACATCATCAGCTCATCATCATGAAATGATGATTATCACACGCAAATACTGAAGCAATTTCATAAAATATACGAAGAAAACATAGTAGGTGCCTAAAGAAATTGAGGGTTTCTCTCGATTTCCCTGGAATCCCATCATCAAATCCTGATGTAGTGGCAATGGAACCACCTCGGGAGCATACCCTTTTGAATACAAATAGAATCGGTCCACAAATGACGGAGTAATTATTTGACTTAGTGTTTCAAAATTTAAAAGCAGTTAGATATGCGTACAAAATAACGCTGTCTATGATTTAAGACGTTGTAACATAGAAAGCGCATATCATAATGTTTTCGTGAAATAAGAAAGTAAGAGGAATAGAGGAAGCATTCAGCGTTGCGTCCAGAAAGAATAAGTGTAGTGTACAATATATTTTTTTAACTTAAGCTGAAACTTATTAAACGACTTCAAAAAAAGGAGGAGGTTTCTCAATTCGACCGTATATGTATCTTTTTTTGTGTGTTCGAGAATAACTTCATCGTTTATGAACCGATTTTGATGATTCTTTTGTTAATGGAAAGGAGATATCTCGACGGTGGTACTATGATAAGGACGTTAATATCTGATGATGGCATCCACGAGAAATCGATTCGAACCTTGAAGTCGGTTTTATTTTTGCTAAAATTGTACTTATTCTTTTAGTTTAGCTCTAGGTTTTAGAAGGTTGGTTACCATTCTTTAATACGACTTTCTCGCACTTTAGCTTAAAGCATACATATAATATATGGAGGTGGAGAGAGTGCTGAACGAGCGGAAAGCGTGATCGGAGTAGAGAGAGAGAGAGAGAGAGAGACCGGAATTAGTTAGAGTCTGTCTCTCTCACGCAAGTTTCTGATTGGTTGGTGTCTTTCCCACCAAATCAGTCATGCAAACTAATTGTGGTAATGTGATATGCGATGAAGCCACTGAATTAAAAGAAGAAGAAGAATGTGATGATGAATGATGACTGATTTGGTGGGCAATACATCAACCAATCAGAAGCTTGCGTGAGAGAGACTCTAACTAAACTCAGTCTCTCTCTCCACTTCGATCACGTTTTACGCACATTCAGCGGTCCCTTCATATTTGTATGCTCTAAGCACTCTAGGTACAAAAACGAATTTTATGTCTATGGTTGCAAATTTTAGCTGTAGAGTCGGGAAACCGAAAATCTTAGTGGGATTGTACTCTGTGGCTGACAGGCTGACGGTGATGACAGCACTGACAGCAGTTGAGTAGTTTGTAGACTTGTGCTTGCTCGGACATTTTAGGGAGCGATCCGATCTCGTTCCTTGAGCCAAACGAACTAGTTCAGTACTCTAGTTCCTTTAGTACATTTAGTTCAGTGTTGATTCAGAGCAGCAGAGCAATGAATAGTTTGAGGCGATCGTTCTTTCGCCGTACTCTAGTTCTTTTAGTACTCTAGTTCTTTTAGTACAGTAGTTGATTCGGAGCAGCAGAGCTATGAATTATGTGAGGCGATCGTTCTTTTGGTACTCTAGTACATTTAGCACCTTACAGCGTAGATGATCGAGTACTTTGGATATTATTATTCGAATTGAATTATACCTACGGGGTTTTCTGTAAATTTGAACAGTGAACTATATTATGATTTCACTTTATACTTAACAGTCTTAGGATTGCGATTCTAATATAATTAAATTATTGAAAAATACATAAGATAGGGTTTTTCGGTCTTATCTTAACAAAACAAGCACCGAAAACTAAAAAAACTAAAAAAGAGAGAAATGAACTAGAGAACTAATAAACTTAAGTGCTTTTAATTATTTTTTTCCAAATTAAATAACTGCAACGTTGCCAAACTTTTGAACTTTTAGTTTAATAGCTAAACCAAAATAATAGCTAAGATAATGACAATAAAGACTAGAGTTCTGTGATTCTGTCATGTCATTAACGCGTTAAAATATCCTAAATTTTAAAATTGTTATCTACGCTGCTTGTTCCTATATCAAATTCCCATATATTCGTCTCGCTCGTTCGTTTGTGCCAAGGCGAGGTGCAAACACCGAGCCGACAGCAGCCGGTGAGCCGTGTACTATAGTGAACTAAATGAACGAAGTACTATGAGCTCTGAGGAATAGTTCGTTCTAGTACTTTGACAGGAACTAGTTCCTTTTAGTACTTAGTTCACGAACTACACAAGTCTAGTAGTTTGCAGGTTTGCACAGAGTACAGAAGCAGTTTGTTTTGTAATGATGAGCCATTCTGTTTAATGTTATTATGATACTGTAAACAGTTTAATGGTGATATTTCGTTTCTAAATTGAATCACAATGTTAGTGTTGCAAGATATTATCTGCAAATTGGAAGAATATAAGACTAGTGTAAGTGAAACATTAGTGGAAGTCGACGATACAGATGCGGCCTCGAAAGCATTATTAACAAGGTATATAAGCAGTACAGAGTCCACGGATCGTTCTTCCACGATGAGAATTCAAGCAATCATCGATTATATGTATGAAAAAATCAATATCGGTAACTGGAAAGAGGTAAAACCGTATCTTAGAAAAACAATAACAATTGCTTCATACTTAAAGCTATTAGCTCATGTAAAATATGCCGACGATGATAAGGAAACTGTGATAAAACAAGCATTCAAGATAATAGACTTCGGAATATTATTTGGCTGTCCTTTAGATAAAGAGCCCAAACTTCTTCAAAACTGTGCTACAATACTGAATTCTGTAAACATTAGGAGACATAGTGAGAAATCAGATAGTCTGACACATTTCGCTAATGCGGAATCCAGTAAAATTCATTTACTATCCAATGAAAAAAATGGTATTCCAATAGAAATAATTAACTGTCCTAGTATGGAATATTTTTACAAAAACTATATTCTTGCAGAAAAACCTGTTATTCTAGACAACTGTATAAATTATTGGCCAGCATTACACAAGTGGAAAGATCACAGTTATTTAATAAAACTTGCTGGCCCTCGAACTGTATCCATTGAAATTGGAAGTAAATACACAGATTCTGATTGGACACAGAAACTTATAACCATAGAAGAATTCATTGACCAATATGTTTACCAAAACAGTGGGCGTACTGGTTATCTTGCTCAGTACCAATTGTTTGACCAAATACCAGAACTTAAAAATGATATCACAGAACCAGAATATTGCTGTTTTTCCGACAGTAATGAACCTGTTGATGTTATGGCTTGGTATGGTCCTAAAGGTACTGTATCACCGTTACACCATGACCCTAAACGTAACTTGTTAACTCAAGTAGTAGGGGAGAAGAAACTTTTTCTATTATCTCCTAAAGATTCGGAGTATGTCTACCCTCATGAACATGAACTACTAAGTAATACAGCACATGTTGATCCACGGCAACCAGACTTAGACAAGTATCCTTTGTATAAGAATGCGACACCATATTATTGTACATTGAAACCTGGACAAATGCTGTATATACCCCCGAAGTGGTGGCATTTTGTTGAGTCCTTGTCTATTAGTTTCTCAGTGAGTTTTTGGTGGGAATAAGACTTAATTTTAATTTAAAATATCCATATGGTGCTACAAAAAAAAATGTAATACTTTATTAGACCTTAATACTTTCAAAATATGTAGTAACTCAATTAATTATTTTTCTCGTAACTATGAGATTGCCTACACCATAACTTTGTACAGTGTTATCAATGTTATTTTAAAATAAACAAATTCAAAACATAAGACATTTTGTTGAGATATTAAATTACATAAAGTTATAAAATATAATTATATACATTAATTAAATAAATAATTATAAAACATAATATTTTATTTGTATTCAGCATTCAGTGATCTTCCGATGAGCATTCTTCTTACTTCAGATGTTCCAGCACCAATCTCATAAAGCTTGGCATCTCTGAGTATTCTGCCAGTGGGATAATCATTTATGAAACCGTTACCTCCTGTAAAACAAAATTTACCATGTAAAATGACATAACAACAGCTGAGCATAGAGATAAAATTAATTCATTCTCCATGAAATCAGAGATTATGGAGGCAACACTTTTTCAACAGATTCACACCTCACCCATTTTCATCTGGCAAGACTAAGCCGATAAAACATAATATAATATTATTAATTAATAATTAACAGTTACCCAAAGTTGGCATGGACAGTGTGACGACAAATATAAGTACAGAATATTCAAATTTACCCAATATCTGTATAGCATCTAAAGCCACTTGTGTGGCTTTCTCAGCGCAATAGAGAATGACACCCGCACAGTCCTTGCTGTTCACATGTCCTTCATCACAAGCCTTTGCAACATTATACAGGTAGCTTCGACAGGCGCTCAGGGTTGTGTACATGTCTGCCATCTTGCCCTGCAAATAAGTAATAAAATCGAATTAATATTGGGTTTACTCACTAACACCCCATTCACACTTGTCGTATGCTGGGTTCCTCTATTAATCGGAGGTTCCAGTGACAGAGCATTTATGAAGCTATTCACACTTGTCGGAAACCGATTTTGTGTCGGCCACGACAATAACTGTCGGGTGTTCTGCCAGCCCTCTGCGCCCGGCAAAAAGTCGTGTTGGATCTCGCTCGCCTATAACACATAATAACTAATAGTACTAACGTACCTATAAGTAAGAATGCCGCTTTTCACACTTGTGTCGGCTGTCGGGTGTCGGGGCGACTAGCGTCCCTCTCTACCCCTTGATCCGTCCGTGCGTACGTCGTCGCTGCGAGTGCGTTTTTATTGTAGGTACGGTTAGTGGCCGACAACCGATTATTAACTTTTTTAATTAATTTTTTTATATATTTCAGATATCTAACACACAACGCGATCTAGTCCCAAGTTAAGCAGAGCTTGTGTTATGGATACTAGACAACTGATATAAATACATATATACTTTTTTTTTGTAAATACGTCCATTTTATACATAGAAAACACCCAAACTCCGAAACAAATATTTGTAGATCGTAAAAACATTTGGTTCGACCCGGGAATCGAACCCGAGACCTCATGATCAGCAGTCGCACAGGCCAACCGCTAGACCAACGAGGCAGTCAATTATTCAAAATATTCGGACCCGACACCCGACAAGCGGGAACAAGGTCTAACTCACGATATTTATTGGAGGACATACTACTATTATATTACTATGCATAGTTTTTGAGTCATGACGACTGCTGACCTGGTTTGTATTTCGTATCTAGTCCTTATAATAATACTAGCTGATCCACGTATTTTCGTCTGCGCTTTTTTTCAATTATGTTTGGCTCCTACTGATCTGCGCATGATATTAGGTACTATCCTGTCTTGCCAGCAAAACACATTAAAAGAAACTTGAAAATCGGTTAGATAGTTTCGGAGCTCATTGTGTGCAACAACGTGACACGAGAATTATATATTAAAAGTAGATCAGCATTAGATACTGATTATTATCCATTGTAAGAAAAGCGAATGCTCTATCCATCTTTTCAAGTTTTCAGGTTCGGCTAGCCGCTTAAAAGATTTAAAAAATCCGAAACTGACGTTTTCCGCTCTTCATAATAAAATCGAAAGATAAAGAAATGCAACTTTTTCATAATCAGAAAAGATAAGAGTTACGTGATATGATAGAAAGAACGCATATGTGCAATGAGTGTTAATGTTGAGCGTGTACGACCTAAATTGAATTCTTCTTGTCCCAGTGCACAAGACGCTTTTATGTTAAAACACATTACCAACCTTCTGACGCAGTCGTGTAAAAACACTGTTCAGTGATACTTGTACAATCCATATACTTACTAATAAGTAGGGATTGTAATAATTAGATATTAGTCGTCAGACCCCCGCAGGCTACAGACTTTAAATCGGCCGATAGTTTAGTTTGAAGGCAGTTGTCGGCCGATACCAAATCTTTATAATGTGCGCTCTCCTATACATTTTCATACTGATTAAGATTAAGAAAACAACCAAACTATCGGCCGATCCAAATTCTGCAGTTTGCGGGGGCTCTAAGTTTGATCGATCTGCTTTTAAACGAAAAGGTGATTTCTAAGTACGCGGGTTATAAGCTAACTACCTTTTTAGTTATCTTTACAGCCGTACCTACCTTTGTTCGCGACTAGTATAAAAAACTCCTGAATCAGTAAATCTGGATTTATTTGAGTAGATATTGGATATATACTGAGAAAGGTGTAGCATATAAGTGTGGTTGTAGGTTAAGTAAGATTGTAATATGACTCTTAGGAGTGATAAAGTCTAATGAAATAAAAAAAAAACGAATTGTAACCTGCAGTAGCTGGAACTCTCCAATAGGCTTGCCAAACTGTTTTCTAGTATGTGCGTAGTCAAATGCTGTATCGATTGCCGCCTGCATCAGACCCACGGGCCCTGCTGCCAGCACTAGTCGCTCAAGGTCTAATCCTGACATCAATACGTAGACTCCTTTGTTTTTTTGTCCAAGTATATTTTTGGCTGGGACCTGTAATGTTAGAGATACTGCAGTCAAGACTAAGTGCTGAATCAATCATCACAAAGTTCTGCATAGGTACATACTGTTACGAGCCTAGTATCTAAATAAATAAATAAAATGGGAGTGTCTGTTTGTAGTATTAAAATAACTGCTTTTTAATAAATGCAAATGTTTACACGACACATGTATCGAAATAACATTTTTTGAAATTTTTGTATGTCTGTCTGTTTGTTTCGGGTGATCTCTGGAACGGCTGGACTGATTTTGACGGGACTTTCACTGGCAGGTAGCAGATGATTTTAGGAGTAATTTAGGCTACTTTTTTAAGACTACCTTTGCGCCGCGGCGTTACCCGTAGTACGACAATAACCGCGGGTAACACCGGTGGTTGCGTATATATATTGCAGCATTTACAGCAGTAGGTAGGTAATTCACCGGAATATTTTTAGCGAAATGATTATATTATGAGGTTGTAAAAATTCATAAAATGATATCTCAAAGGTCGAAGCCGATGAATGTACTGTTGTACAGATCATTATGTGTATAGATCAATCGCAATCGAGAGTTCAGTGGCAGTGATCATATGGAATATAAATAAATATACTAACCTTACAATCTTCAAACACTAATTCGCAAGTATTTGACCCTCTCATACCTAGTTTGTCTAATTTCTGTGCAGTGCTAAAACCTGAAAAGCCTTTCTCTATCAGGAACGCTGTGATACCGTGCTGGGGTTTGCTTGACAAATCCGTTTTCGCGTAAACCTACAATACAAGATAATAATATGTTGTTATTGAAGGAATTATTTCGCCATGTAATTTATAACAATAATACATAATATCTAAGTTTACTGCTTGTAATAATCAGTCTTCAAATAATTTATACATACAAAGATTAGTGACGCACTTCAAAACAAATGAACCTACTTTGTTATACATCTGTGTATTGAGTCTTGTTTAGAGACAAAGACAACACAGCCCAACTCATCTGCCTGCAGCAATGACTAACTATGTGGCACTATTTTTCTTGATACTTTCATAGCTTTAACAGACTATCTAGACCTTTCAAAGATCTAAGATTTTAACTGTTTAGGTATGGCGATATCCACATACAGCGCAATAATATTCACAACAGCGCCATCTATCTAAGACACGCCGAAGTACTTAGTAACTACCTAAATCTTGTTTCGCGATTGTAACGGTGGATTAGCCAGGACGGCGGCAAAGGCAACCACTTTATAGTAGCACAACCTTATAATATTCTCCAATGCACATCTAGTAAAACGGTCGGAATATGAATGTTTTCGAATTATTCGAACTGAAGGTATTTTAAAGCATTTGACAGGCCTGACCCAGTTTAATACTAAATTCACATATTTAGTAGATAATATAAATTATTGCTTATCATAATTATAATCTAATGGTTCCTCCAATTATTATTTGATAATAGACAATTGTGTAACATTACAGATTTATTACGCCGGAAGTAGGAGTAGTATGATGAAATATAAGTGGCGCCGGAAGGCGCCAAGATATTATTATAAATCAACTATTTACTTGATTATAAAATCACCAATTGAATTATAAGGTTATAATATATAATATTGTATACCTAATAATTATTAAGATTTTAACGAACTACGCGTTTAAACGAGGTTGGGATCGTTACTTATAACACGATATAGAAATTCTCGCGTTGGTTATCTAGGCAGGTACAACCTCTCTGAGTAAATGTGTTCTGTGGTACAACTGTACAATACAACTTCCCAGTATCGACCGTTGTGTCTCGGCAGGTTGAGTCATTACGGTTATGGCGATTGACAGTTGTATTTCAATTTATGACAATACCATTGCAAAAGTAAATTAAAGGTAGAAGAAGTTCTTAAAAAAATTACAGATTCGCTAAGCTTTATCGCAAAAGTGGTTTTAAAATATCGTAAGAGTACCTAATGATAAAACTTACAACTAAAACATCAGCATCCGGTCCATTGGTAATCCAAAACTTATTTCCATTCAGTAAATAGTAATCACCTTTCTTTTCTGCTCTCAGTTTCATTGATACTACGTCGCTTCCAGACCCCGGCTCAGACATTGCCAGCGCACCAAAGTGCTCACCGGAACATAACTGGAAGTAATTAAATACAAAATTAGTTTTATGCTTTCTTATAAAAATAAATATCAAGTTCACTAAAAGATCTCATTCGTCATGCTACATTCGAATGCCCACTTTTGCCACCGGAAGCAGATTTCCTTCAGGCAATTGCTTACCTTTGGTAAATACTTTGCTTTTTGTTCATCTGTCCCATTCCTGTTGATTTGATTTATACATAAATTTGAATGCGCACCGTATGACAATGCTATTGAACCGCTAGCTCTGAAATGTGAATTAATTAGGTACATTTAGTTATTTTTTTTTCCTTTTTCCATATGGTTGAAAATATCAAATCAAACTTCAACAATTATCACATCTTATTTATAAAATTCTCGTGTCACAGTGTCAGTTACAATACTCCTCCGAAAACGGCTTGACCGAATTTTATGAAATTTTAGATGCATGTTCAGTAGGTCTGAGAATCGAGACCATCTATTGCCTGGAAGAAATTGCTATGAGCAGTAAGGCCGCCCTTTGTACATCACTTTTCTTTTGTTATATTATTTAATTCGTATATTGTTTGTAAACCCTGGTGTACAAATAAAGTGTTATCTATCTATCTATCTATTTTTCATACCCCTCAATGTTTTTTTTTTACGCCAAAACAACGTTTGTCGGGGCAGCTAATTAGTACTATAATATTGTCGTACCTTGACATCTCTTCCATAATAACACAGTGATCCGAGTATTTGCCGCCGGTGCCGCCGAATTCCGGATTTGCCGTTATTCCTGAAAGGAAAAAAAAAGAAAAAATGATTCCAAAAAACATGAGACGAAAACTCCCTGCCTAGAAACATCCATAAAGAATTGCCATTAAAGTAGTGTAAGACGGACCGAAAGACGACAGTCAACCTTCACTAAAGGTGTCTCTAGCATGTGAAACGCCCGTGTGCAATAATTCCTTTAGCGTCCTTTAGTAAGCATAGCGTCTTTCAGTAAGTGCGCAGATTCATTAATAGTGTCGCGGTCGGTGCCCCTGACAATGCTGCGCCCGTGCTCACCGTACGCCCTGCACTATAGGCTATAGCTAAAGACGTTCCTGCCTGACCTTCACCTATGCCACACAAGGCAGTAGAGCCACGCTAATTTCAACACGAACGGGCCGACTCGACCGGTGAGTGCGAGTGCGTAGGCCCTGGGAGGCCCAAAGATGCAGAAATGCTTCTGCGACTAGGCCTTTGCATTGTCTGCATTTGCAATGAGTATGGTGACCACCACTCTTGGATTCTGCTGCCTATGCTTTCCATCAGACAGAGTAGAGTCCGTTTGGCAGGGCCATACATAAAAAACCTGGTAGTGAAGGCTATATTATTATGAAGTATTTATTTTTCTGACCATTGTTACATATTCAGCTTCTAATCTTTATATATATATAATTCTTCTGTGAGTGTGTATGTCACTGAACTACTCTCAAACGACTGGACCGATTTTGATGAATTTTTTTGTGTGTGTTCGAGGGGATCTGGGAATGGTTTAGATTCACAATTTTGTCCGCTGGACAATATTTTTTTAATTAATTTTTAATTTATTAGTAGTTATGGCAAAACGACGTTTGCCGGGACAGCTAGTAAATATTTAAAACCCGTTGTATGCACCATCCCTAATGCTTAGTAGAAATGAAATTGTACAAGATTTTTAAATCTATTTGCACTCACCTAATAATCCTAATTCTCCACATTTCTTCCAGAACTGTCTTATCTCAGCGAAATTATTTTCTTTATCTATTTGTGCGGCTTTTGGTGCCAATTCTTTTTGGACGAAATCGAAAACTGTTTGTCTAAGCTGAAATGATAAAATCAGTATTTAATAAGATGATAATGTCTATTGCTACTTGACATAAAACGAGATTTGATGTAATAGTATGTAATGTACTAATGTGTATGGTGCGTCGTCGAACAGTGAACCAACTGTTTTTCTAAGTTGTATAACTTGTTAGAATATAAAGATAAGAATCTGATTTTGGTGTCATCGTTTAGGTAATTTTATAAAGTTTTTTAGTTATAGACCACTGAAAGACCAAGAAATTAACTAGACGGCTTAAATTTTTTAAAGAAAAATGAAATTTGGTTCACTGTGTATTATGCGGTTACAATTAACAACCCTTATTTCAACAGTGAACCATAATATCAACGAGTTGATAGGACATTTATTTGTAGAAAAACACAGAATCTTTAATAATCATCTTTTATTTCTACCATAGACATTACAAATAAAACAAACATTTCTGCCAACAAAGTTTCCAGTCCTCGTTAATTTACCCATTACTGTAAGATCAGAGACGCAACTACTGAATGGATTTGAATGAAACTTTACAGTAATATAGCTTATATACAGGGAATAACACATGACTACTACTTGCTGCAAAAACCGACATACACGCGGGCGGAGCCGCGGCCAACAACTAGTATTTAATAAGGCGATAGTATATAATCTGTATGATGATAGTATAGACCGAGAAAGTTCATCTATACTATAGATGAACTTTCTCGATCTGGGGTAACATCTAGATGGTTAAGTTTAAACGTCATTGCTCTGTCATAGAAGTTAAATCTGTTGATGATTGCTTTTATTTTTGTATTACTGTTGCCCGCGGCTCCAGCCGCGTGTCTGTCGGTTATCGTGGCAAATAGTAGCAAATGTGTTATTCTGATATATAAGCTATATTATATAGCTATGCTAATGGGGCTGCCGCGTCTTTGCAGCGCTTCCGGGATATTTGCGGATGCGAGGGTTGATAGTTTTTGTGCCATCATTCGCAAACGAAGCGCCTCCTTACTTCATGGAGTGCGCAACAGTAGGTACTCACAGCATCCTGAACGTATTTTGTGCTAGATAGATTTGCCCAATGGAGGGTTACGTTACCCAACGTTGGATACGTTTACGTACGTAAACAGGGTCCTAATATAATTTTGTGTAAGTTTTAATTTACTCGTATGTTTTTCTCACTTTTACTAACATTAGGTTAAGACTTTTATAATGAACTATACAATATGGATTTCGGTACGAATTTAAACGAAAGCATAAGCAGAATTCAAGAGTGGTGGTCACCATACTGCGAATGCTGCAACAATGCAACATGGCGACCCACACCACACCATGGCGGGCTAGTGATGTTTCTGCATCATTGGGCCTCCGGTCTCGCACTCACCAACGAAACATGACAACACAATCACTGTCATTTTACGTTGATTTACTCTGTGAGGGTAGTACCGCCCCGGTCGAGCCAGCCCATTCATGCTGAAATCAGCGTGGCTCTACTACCTTGAAATAAATGATTAATAATAATAATTTATTACTGTAAAGTTTCATCCAAATCCGTTCAGTAGTTTTTGCATGAAAGAGTAATAAACATACACACTTACAAAATTTCACCTTTATAATGTTTACTTATGTTAATTGTTAATTACTAATGTGTAAAAGAGGAGATAATGTTTACAACATTATCAATATAAGCATGCTGCTGGCGACCATACAGGTAACTACGAAATCAGTCAATAGCCGATGAAGATATGTTAAGAGAACACAATATACCCAGTAAGACATCAAAATCAACAGTGTTAAAGCCATCAGTTTCCTTCCTCCATGCACGACTTAACATCATCTGTTACGCGGACTAGAGCTGTGATAGTGCTAGGTCCTGGGCGAAAACCTGACTGAAAAGGATTGACAATTTCTTGAGAGAAATGACAAAAAAAGAAAGGACAGGTATGGTACGGTAATCTGATAAGGAGAATGGAGAATTTTTGGGCATAAGAATAACTTAAGCCTTTTTCCATGCATTTGGGAAAGTGCTGACGGATATCGAGTAATTGAAAATATGGGAAATTACAGGTAGGATTTCATTTAGGATGGGAAGAACCATGTTACGGCTGACGCTGTCGCTTCATACGACATTGTCAGTTATTGACATTATGCACTTCCTCACATCACATGCAGCTGGAATAGCGTGTAGGACCAACTTACGTACACAAACCCCACGGCTCATCAAGCACCACAGCTGTCCCGAAAATATTATAATAATATTATAAATTAGAAAGTTACTCTGTCTGTCTATTCTCACGCGCTCACGGCTAACACACTGATTTCAATGAAATTGGCATCAGGCGTTACTCGCGGTACAATAATAACCGCGGGTAACACAGCGGGGTTCAGCTAGTTTTCAAATAAAAACAATACGGCGAAAGAAGAAAAAGCGCGCGGTATTTTTTTTATTGTTCACAAATTAGCAATGCGCGCGCATCGGCTCTTTTTTTTAGGCAAAGGCACAAACAGCCAGTATTACTATACTAATATTTTTGTGTTTTTGTCACAGATAGTTAAATGGTTGTAATTTATTGTCGAAATTAATTAGTAGTTCATAAGATTTAAAATTGGTACACCAGAAACGGTAGAATATAAGGAATGTATTATAATGTGATAACATATTTTGTACTATATTCTAACAAATAAATCTTTCTTTCTTTCTACGAATAGTTTAAAAGTTATCACGATAAGATTGAACTAATTGAAGCGCCATTAAGCGCCATGAGGGAGCGCGGTTAAGGGGTGAAGGAGCGGTAAACTTTCAAACATAAATAGCTGCACCTTTTCAAGAAAGGTCATAAGAAGCCGGGGGCAAAAGCTAGTAAGAAATTAAATGATGCCAAGGTATGGATTATGACTTATGTCGTTAGTGAATCTTAGCTTAGTACCAGTCAACAGACCTTAGTAGTAAGCAGTAGTCTAAATACTTAGGAAAGAAACTCTATAAAAAGTACATACAATAGGCTGTTTTATCTATATTGGCGATGCTTTCTAAAGGTTCTCTTGATGGAAATCTATACTAATATAAGAAAGCTGAAGAGTTTGTTTGTTTGTTTGAACGCGCTAATCTCAGGAACCGCTGGACCGATTTGAAAAATTATTTCGTTGTTGGATAGTCCATTTATCGAGGAAGGCTATATGGTATATATCATCACATCATATACTACTAATAGTCAAAAACGGGGAATTTTCACGCTACGGGCAATATAAGGCGCAAACGAGGTTGCGTGGGTCAGCTAGTATTAAATAAAACATGATAGTTGTTGGCGTTCAAGAAGACTAAAACTAAACTTGTCGTATTATCGTTATGTAAGATATACCTATAGACAAAATAAAATATATTAAAGAAAAAAAATACAAAAACTTCCTACCTCTACACTATTGTGTGCTAAATAATTAACCTTGACCATATTTTTAGTTCTGATTAGGTGTTACATATGTACAAATCAAAATGTTTTTATATGCTAAAATCAGGAGCTAAATCACATACCTATAACACGTAACACAGAACCAATGGGTTGGAGCTCTTTTTAGAGTATAGCATCTAAAGCCGGCAATAGATACACTCTCGGCGAGACATGACGGGACCTAACGAGCGCGAGAGTGTACTTATAGCGCTCTGAAGTGAGCTTAGGGGGCGCTGGGCTAATACTACTTTGGGAGCCTACTCATTACTCAAAGTATAAGAAAAAATAAGACAGTAAAATGAAAAATAAAATATAAAAATAAAATACGGCTGACAATGTCAAGAAGTTCCTAAAAGAAGCTCCGTATTGCCGATATTTGGCAACCAAGGTCAGTTGAAACTAATTTTTTAATGGAATCAAATTGCCACTTTCTTAAATTTGGATGATCCACTTGAATACACAGAGCACAGTTTCAGAAGGTCCTCGGCTACATTGCTCGCCGATTCAGGTGCGGATTTATTGACACTAAAACGCCACAGCGGACAGTGTAGCCGAGGGCTACATAGATGAAGATCTAGTTTGTCAATACCGCGCCTAAGGTGCGGTATTATCACATGGGACGCGGAATTGTTTCGCTCGCATTGTTATCAGCCGCAACAACGGAACTTGAAACGGACTAGTTGTAATTCCAATCCAAGATTTACTTATTTCAATCTCTAGACATTAATCCTAATCTATAACTATTTATTTCGACACTCGCAAGGGAATGAAAACCTACAGGGTACTTCCCGTGAACTCAGAATCTTGAAATTTGATACGAAGCAGCGCCTTATAGCTACAGGTTTGTACAGAATCCTTGGCGCGCGAGTCCGACTCGCGCTTGACCGGTTTTTATGTTAATAGATCATAATAACGTGTCATTTTATCACAAGTGATTAAAACTGTTATCTATGATGTCACCGATAATATCAATCAACCCACACTAATTACTGAATCTTCAACGTAATGCACAAGTATATATTTCTTTTTTAATTCTCCTTAAATAGAAAATTACTACATAAATGGTTACGATTGCTAATTTAAAGTATTAGTTAAAAGTTTAAAAAAAATACAACATCTACCTCATTCATTAAAATCGATTCACACATACAAAGTTAAATAGACTGTTAAACATATTAGGTACTCTTCCTTTTGACTTCGCCGTAGTTGAGTCAAAAGCCCTAATTTAATGAAAATTAAATAAAATAAAATAAAACTAAAAATATAGCGCAACACGAGAAACATTTTTTATGTGATGTGATCAATCGGCTCCGTCCACTTGGATCACCCGCTTAGATCTCCTGGGGGATCTGGGGGATCCGTGTGGAAAATTCGTCCACACTGATCCCCCAGGTGATCTATTTAGATTTTAATTCCATTTTGATCCCCCAGGGGATTCATTTGGAAGATTGTCGTCCACTTGGATCCCCTGCTTCCGAGTGATCCGATTGCTCTTTTAGTGGAGGTTAACTAATACCATATCTTATAGAGACCTATCATTTAAGAGCGACAAGGCTTTAGCGCTTTTCAATTCCTTCCCCAGAATCAAGGAGAAGGGACGGTGTATTTCATTACAACTCATCTTCCTAGCCTTTATTAACTGCCTCGGTGGCGCGGTGGTAGCGTACGCGACTGTTGTTCTTGAGGTCTCGGGTTCGATTCCCGGGTCGGACCAAATGTTTGTATGATCTGCAAATATTTGTTTCGGAGTTTGGGTGTTTTCTATGTATAATATGTATGTATTTACAAAAAAAAAAGTATATAAGTATTTATATCAGTTGTCTAGTACCCATAATACAAGCTCTGCTTAGTTTGGGACTAGATGACGTTGTGTGTTAAGTGTCCGAAATATTTATTTATTTTATTTGTTTATTAATCCTAAGATTATTCGGGGTTGTACATTTGAGGGCACTGACTTACTAATAACGATGGTAATAGATCAGATAGATATTCATGACAATCGGGACTACAGAATAGAGCAATATATCGGGATACTTTACACTATTTACAACTTTCATAACTCAATAAATAATTATCAAAATGATAAGATTAAAATACAATGTTGACGGCAAAACATATATTTTTATAGCGCAATCGGACATCTCATGACAGTGAGCGCTAAATCTATACAAATAAATAAAATTGGAGTGTCTGTTTGTAATATTAAAATAACGGCTTTTTAATCAATGCATATGTATGTATACACGATACATATATCAAAAATGTAGTTAAAATTTTTTTTTGTCTGTCTGTCTGTCTGTTTGTTCCGGGTAATCTCTGGAACGGCTGGACAGATTTTGACGGGACTTTCACTGGCAGGTAGCTGATGATCCGGGGAGTAACTTAGGCTACTTTTTTTGGACTAGCTTTACTCGCGGTACAACAATAACCGCGGGTAACAACGCGGGGTTTAGCTAGTTATTAATATGTAACGCTGTATTTATCAAACGCAGTTGATACCTCTCTTTATCATGTATTGTGTATTAAAATAGTACACTTAAGTACTTATCTCTAAATAAATTTCTCCGCTTTAATGTTATAAGAGCTCGGTAAAAGGCTTCGGCAACTTTTGGGGTCACGGTAATACACATTTCACATTTTAAAGTTCTCTTATGAATGATATAACAAAAATCTAAACAAAAAAATCGACCAAATTCAAATGGGACCACACGGGCAGCACCAGCTTCTAAATAAAAAGTCATCAAAATCGGTTCACCCAGTCGAAAGTTCTGAGGTAACAAACATAAAAAAAATACTGTCGAATTGACCTCCTCCTTTTTTAAAGTCGGTTAAGAAGGAAAACGCAATAATGCGAATGAATATAAAGATTACTACGACATGTTTTAATTCATGTTTCCTCAATTATTTGCATAGGTGTCTCAGCCTTTGTGTACAGTATAAACAATGTATAGCTTACCTGTTGCTGTTCACTGGACAGTCCAAACACGTGGTCGTCTATAGGATAATGTGTCATTGACCGTGAACCGGTTTTATGCACACGGTTTCCACATTTATACAGCACATTCTTTACAAAGAGCCGAACAGCCATTGTGAACACGACCTCGCTTTAATGCTGTTGCCTTCTGACTGGACTGGGTGGATAATGTTCTCGTTATCTCGTTTCCTACAAATATTAAAAATGAATCTTACGACTTCTAGAATAAGGCACAATTTGAATAAAACAGGATGACAAGTTATTTGTTATGTGATAGATAAGAGATATTTGGAAAATAATTTTAATTGTGAAATGTTATCTACAAATAACAACACTATCATTGAAATAATTTGAAAGTATTTTCGAGCTCTACCAATAAGGCATTGTGATTGTTTTATTACATTAAATAGGCCCAAGGCATAGGAACATTTTCTGTTCAGGTAGTCTTATACCGATTTTTTGTGAATAAAGGATGTATTTTTGGAATTCTGGAATAAAAATAATGACTCTTTAGACGGTTTGCTTACACTATAATAATAAAATAAATATTTCGGACATTTAACATACAACGCCATCTAGTTCCAAGCTAAGCAGAGCTTGTGTTATGGGTACTAAACAACTTATATAATAACATATATACCGTTTTTTTGTTAATACATACACATTATACATAGAAAACATCCAAACTCCGAAACAAATATTTGCAGATCATACAAACATTTGGTGCGACCCGGGATTCGAACCCGAGACCTCAAGCACAGCAGTCGCATACGCTACCGAGGCAGTTAGAATAGAGGCAGAGGCAGATAATAATCATTGTTAACGCTAAGTAGTTATGTAATCGTCTAAAATAAAAACATGTGCCATAAAACTCATAAATCATTGTAAGTCAAGGATAACTACTACAACGTTGATTTCTTGAATTAAAATATAATGCGCGTTTATTATTATATTTTATTCGCTACTCATATCACTGAATTGCTCTAAGTACCTACCTACTGTATGATTATTTATTAAATTGGTGTGGTTTTTTTTTCGAATTCCTGATTAGATTTTTGACTTCAAGTAAAATTAAAAGAAAATAAATAATTAATTTAAAAAGTTTTTTATTACTTGTTGATAAAAATAAATAAATCTAATTGCATTGTCATCAGAATTAAAGGTATATTTCAAATTTCAGCTCTATCAGAATTCGGCAAGTGGGAGAAATGTAACTTGTAAGATTTGATTACAGACAAACATCAGGACAGGTAAAGATAAATATAAGCTTGTAACAGAAGAGAAATTTGAAACGGATAGAAAGGAAGAAAAAAGAGAAACTGTTGAGTTATCAAAGTTACATCCTGCCGGCGCAGATTGGGAGGCCCTGCATAGGTGGCCGACTAGTTTCAAGGTGAAAATATATTGGGTACCTACTACCACTGTATTTTCTTCTTTTGAAAAATACCACTTCTGCGTTAGGAATATACATCGTGTGTCGCGGGGGACTTTATAAACATACATGAAACGGACACAAAGAACACCCAGACTCAGTACCACAAATTGTGGATCACACAAAATGTTGTCCCATGTGGTATTTGAACCCACAATACTTAGCGCAGTGTGGAGCGGCGTGGAGATCGCTTACATCATTAAGCCAACCGTGGAGTCGCGGCTGCTACAATAAAAATTTTGAAGTAACATTTAGGTAAATAAATTAAATAAAACTACTCGTATTAATAGTCCATATATTTAAAAGCACCTTTAGACACTAATGTTACAACAATGTATAATTAAACCTTTTAGAATAACAATACATTCCTAAACACATAGTTAGTGTTTACTTATACCTAAAAGCTATGTAAAATAATTACGATTTACAACCAATTAATCTCTAAAACATTTAGGCCCTCTTTCACCGGTTACAGATAAGTCAGATAGCGTTGGACAAATGTTTTGACGTATCTTCAATCTAAATTGTGTCAACTGTCAAACCATCTTTCAGATAAGCTATCCGGATGATACTTATCTGTAATCGTGGAAATGGGGCCTTAATCTTTATATTATTCATCTGAACATTTGTTGTACACGTCGGAATCTGAAACAATGTTTTTACGTAAAGTGTACTTAAGGCATAAAATTCTAGAGTATTTCTTTATATAATTATGTATATTTGTGAAAAAATGAAATTCAATATAAAAACATACTTGAAAAAAAAACTATTAAACATTAAAAATCGGTAAATTAATATAGATAAACAAATGACTGTAATGTGAGCCAATTATAAAATAATTAAGTAATTAAAGTGTTGCATGGGCCGGCTCGACCAGAATGATACCACGGCCTCACAGAAAACCGGTGTGAAACAGCGCTTGCTCTGTGTTTCACCGACAGATTTTTTTTAGTCAAATCTGGATTTTGAGATTTTTTTAGTGAAAAAAGCGGTATTTTGTCGTCGAAAGCGGGACAAAGTTAACGCTGCAGGAGGCCCATACCCCAACCCCTCCCTCCAACCCCCAAAGGCCGGCAACGCACTTGTGACGCCTGATGTTGCGGGTGTCCGTGAGCGGCGGTAATCGCTTACCATCAGGCGATACGTCGGCTTGCTTGCCTCCTATTTCATAAAGAAGTGTAGGTATTTGAGAAAGTAAAGAGTACAGTAGGTATTGAGTAAATGTCACCTATACAAAAATCAACATAAAGCGGTTCACCGAAATAAAATATTTACTTTTACGTAATCGTCGGGCTCGATAATGATATTTGTTCGTACCTGGTGCAAAGGTTGTTCATTCAACGCGGCACGGCCTTATACCGCACCTTTCAGCCGGAGGCTTTTTGGGATGGCTTAAATGGCCTATAATATTTGTCCTATAATTATTGTATCCCTTAAATTGTATGGTATGTTTACAATGTAACTGATATAGTTAAATTATTTTGCAAAATAATTAATATTACCAATATCCTTAAATAGTACACTGCTAAACATAGGTCTCTTATAGGAGGTTTGGGCCTACAATTCCACGTTAAAATACAAAATACTCAAAATTTATTAATTAATGAAATACTTTTATTTATGATATATATGATATAGCAGACATATCGTCTGATGATAAGTGACTACCGCCGTCCATAGATATAGCTTCTTAAGAGTCATAAGCGCATTGCCAACCCTTTTAAAAATATTATTATATTATTATTTTAAACCCTCCCGATTCAAAGAAAGGGGTATTGGGTTTGGGCTCTGGTAATTAAGGACACCGTGAAAATCAATGGAAGAAAGGCTTAACACTGGTAGCTTCAATTTTTATATCATATGGGTATACCTACATACTTTTCGTAAAAGCACTTGTTTCCACGCCAAGTCCATCACTGGACTTATGAAGCACTTAAATGTTGGTTATGATACGAGTTGAGAGAAATTTACCTTCGGTTCGAGTTATGCAGACAACCTTCAGTCACGTTTTGTGTATAACTTGATTTAATAAATTAATACTCATAAAAGAAAAGAAATACCTATACTAAATGATTGTACGTTATTAAAAGATTAAATTTATTGTCTGTTTAAATACCAAAATAATTATTTAAGTAATAATAAATATTTTTTACTCTGTATTACGAAATAAATAGTATTATAAAATACATAGTATGAAATAATAGTTCCCATTTTCACACCTCACATCAGCTGACCACGTTTGGTATTTGAAATAATTAGAGCGGTTTTATTTGGTGAATCGAAAATTTCAAAAGTATTTAAGTATGATTATGAATATTACGAAAACCTTTACTTGAATTTAACCAATTTAGAGGATAAGTCTCATTGCAAGTTATGTATTATTCTTATATTTGAAAAATATACGATAAATAGTAAAGGATCCCCGGAACAAATTTTACAACTTATTACTATCAAGCAAATTTTTTGTGAGTGACTTCTTTTTGATGAGGGGCCCACCTTTCACCTTACCTTCGGTTGTGGTAGCTAAAAGGGGTAGCAGGGACAAAAAGCTTTCAACCGGGATAACGTGCCACGCAATTTGTAGGACAATGTGACTGTTAAATAATATAAATATGGCATTTTTTCTTTTACAGTGACTTCCCTATTTAAATTAGAAAAAAAAATAGAACTCACTTATAAAGCTCTTAATTCATAATTACTTGTCAAATAAATAAACATTGTATTAAGATTGATAAAAACACTAACAAATAAAATACAAAATAAACACAACAATCATTGGTCACTGGTAAGATGTGTGTCCCTTTACGTTTTTAATGTTTATTTATGTTTTTTTTTAATGTGTGTTCGCGGATAACTTCGTCGTTTATGAACCGATTTCAATGATTCTTTTTTTAATGGAAAGACGATATCCCAACGGTGGTACCATAATAAGGTCAGGTACTAAGATCTGATGATAGCATCCAAGAGAAATTGAACTATTTGGTCGTTCTTGAAGTCGGTTATTATTTTGTTAAAATTTCACATGTTACTACTTTCCTTTTAGTTCCTTTTCATTCGTTCATTCTTTACGATGCTTTGGGCAATTCTATCAACTTTTTAATGATTTAACCAAGATATTACCAAGAGTTACGGTTTTTGGAGGTGCCTAACAATTCATAATACTAATTTATGTTTAAAAAATAGCATTGTTAGATATATTAGAAAGATTTACTAGCATTTTCATTTTACTGACAACAACAAAGGCGCAAACCATTTTTGATGCTTCAATTTTGATAAATATCAATTTAGCACTGAAAACATTTGAAAGATCTATCAGTTTTATAGTTTAGATGTATACAGATTGTTTTAGACTCGTTTTTCTACTATTCTTACATTGTAAAAAGATATTTACTCAACTATATAATAGAATTTTGAAAACAAAATCCAAGAACTTTTCATTTTCTCTATTAAAATGTATTATTATAGAATATATCTACAGTCCAGATCATAAAACATTTACAATGTTCCCTTTATTTACGGACGTTTAAATTTTACAAAAACCTAGTTCTTGATTGAGGTTTTTTAATTTCAATAGTTTTTAGAACCTATTGTTTCGTATTATTATAATGTTAGGGCTCTTAATAAAGTCAACGTCTTTTATTAAGGTATAACTGTGATATGTTAAAACACTTGCATAATTTACTACCTATAAGAATATAATATTAAGGGCCAGTATCACCACTTACACTAACTTCTCCCCGCGGCGTTACCCGCGGTCATTGTTGTACCGCGGGTAACACCGTGTGGTTCACCTAGTTTTATATTTATAGGGAAACTTTTTACCCAAAAGCCAAAAGGACTCCAGTAATCTATTTTAGATATTTTAATATTACAAGATGGTCTTTATCTTTGTAAATACATGATATATTAAACATAAAACCAACAACATTTACATTGAGTTGGAAAGGCTTCAGTCGCAAGACCTTACGGCGCGCCATATACCCCTATTTATAGGTGTTTATTTGTGTTTATTTTACTCTGTTGTTGGTATACTTGATTAATTAAAAAGAACAATAGAAATACCCAAATGTCTATTGTTCTTTTTAATTCTTAACATTTAAGAAATATTCTCTACTTAATAACTGTCATAAATTGAAACACATACATGAAAATTAATAGTCACAAACATATTAATAAGTCAAATCGCAGTGTATTTGTGACACATTTTGTATATGGATTAAGATAAAAATACATTTACAAACACAACTTTAGAAGTAAAACATGTAAAGTAATATATGGAATGTGAATATTTACACACTTATTGTATAACATATTAGAGGAATGTACACAAAATGTATAACAACATATAATCAAAAATAAATATATTGCACTATATAAATATGTACTTGGTGTACAAGAAAGATAAATACATGAAAATTACATGTATTAAATTGTTAAAAAATACTAAAAATAAAAAAAATAAAAATTCAGTTTAGTCAAAATCTCACTTTACATTAATACAATTCCCTAAGAAATATCATTATTTCCCAGGTAATTGTGACATTATTCGAATATAAAATAACATGCTTGTAGCAGCTGCCAATAAATAATTTATGATAAATTTACAACGTCAATTTCTAAAACAATTTTTCGTATACATTGTTTACATATTAAAGATTATCACTCAATTACATCACTTTTATTATTATTATTTTTAAAACATAATTTGGTTTTCTTAATAAAACCAATTTTGATGGAGACGCCATCCAGGAGTTCACTGACACGAGATCCAATTTCTCTTTTTAAAAATGCCCGCCAAAATATAGCACGGTTTGCACATTCTGTTCAGATAAAGTGCAAGTCGTTTTAAGATTGGATTTATGACATGGGTGGTCTTACTCAAATCATCAATACAATTTTTTTTATATGTTAATTTAATACAGTTTATACTCAGTCTGAATTATCTTTAATATGCATACAAATGTCAATTATTTCCAAATAATATTTGAGTTTCGTTTAGAAACAATACTTCGAAGTATCAAATAGTAGTGATATTCATTTGTAATACCTGGTATCCCGCTATCAAGTCATAGCTTTATGAATAATATTTATTTAATTGGTGTCCATCTTGGATTTCAGCGATTGGTAATATTCGGACAAAACTTTCCACGCAGTTGGCGCCATAAAACCTTTTGGTGGTTCCTTGCCAGATCGAGCCAGACCTGCGAATCATAGCATTTAGGTATTAATAAAAATAAGAAAGCTAATGCTATATGAGGCGAGAAATTCATAGACCTTCATATATATATATATATGACACTAGCTGTCCCGGCAAACGTCGTTTTGCCATATTTTTTTTTTATATTTCCCCCATTTAGGGGGATGAAAAATAGATGTTGGCCGATTCTCAGACCTACTCAATATGCTCACAAAATTTCATGAGAATCGGTCAAGCCGTTTCGGAGCAGTTTGGCAACTAAAACTGTGACACGAGAATTTTATATTTTAGATGATAATAATATATAATAATTGATAGTTTAGTAAATTTCGAATCAAATGGACCCATGCGATTGGAAAGGTTCCTAGGTTACAAAATGCAGTTATATATCACACTAGTAACAGTAGATGTGTGTGTTTGACGTTCACCAAATTTGTAAAAGTTTTAATGTTTTTTTTTTGTTTTATTGTTCAAAAGATTATCTACATACAGATGTAAATACAGATTCTCTCGCATAAACCACACGGGTTTTTAGGCGAGAGGGAGTTAGTCTATAGTCTATAACAAAATTTACACAGTTTAGCACAAACATACACAAAAATCAAACAAGACAACAAAGGGCAGGCAAGCGTATGCAGGTACAATGTCTAATAGACAATACAACACCACCTACCCACATACTTTAGCTATGTTGTCCATAAGGAATTTCCGTATTATTTTTATATAGTTTTCGACCAGTGTAGATAAATACATTTCAGAATTTATACTTTGTAATCTGGATGACATAAAATTCAGTGACACTTAAAAAATCAACATTGTCTTGGCTACCTACCTCTCATCTTAGTTCCAGAAATGAAGTCGAAGTCTTCCTTGCGAGTTGGATCGAAGAAAGCCATCTTTCCAACTGAAGTGTCATATGCGGCCACACGGAACGGAATTATCTGCCAAATAGAAATTCTCTCATGTAAATTTTTTTTTGTTATGTCAATAATATGCACTCAAAAGCTTTATTGAGTGCTAAGACATTTATTGTTATAATAGATATAATAGAAATCAAGTTTAAGAACGCCTATAGTCCATTCGCATTTAGAAAATAGTGATGAATATCAAACCAATTGGATTCCAACCTTTAATTTTTTTTTACATCTGTATGTATCTTTCACTAAAGACGTCTACTCATCCTTAGACCACTGTATAAACAATATGTTTATAAGGCTGTTATGTCCTTTCTCTTCAGCCTTTTATTATAGCTATGTGTTGTCAGCTGGGCAGCTAGTGCATTGGAAACACACCTTTCATTTGAAACAACAAACGACATATATTATCAACAACAGCCTTTCTTGCTAGGCATTTCTTTAGAAAAGAGATTTTAGCCTACTATTCCACTCTGGCCAAGCGAATTATAAACATAAATGCATGTATGATTTTTGCAAATATTTATTTCGGAGTTAGTGTGTTTTCAAACAGTGAAACATAGATTTAATACGTATTTACAAAAAAAAGTATATAATTATTTTACGAGTCAATATAGCTTTCAATCCGTGGTCTAGGTACTAAGTTAGAAACTAGATGGCGGGGTGAGTCAGAAGGCCGAAAACATACACAATGAAATAGAAATAAAAAAATATTTGCCGCTGTCGGGAAGATATTAAAAAAATCTATGTATTTTTTAAATTGAAAATTAACATAAAATAAAGTTAGTGTAAAAGCTCACCTCAAGGTCGTTGAGTCCAGGTGCGTTCTTTAACACGATAGCACCGTGTCTCGGGTCATACAGGTCACCACCTCCGGCCGGGTGGGGTACGCCGGCCGGGTCTCGACCAACTATGTAGTGGTTGGCACCCGCGTTCATACGACACTTGGCATGCCATTGAACCTGTGGGTATCACTATGTCAATATCTCGGATTTCTTGAAATAAGCATATTAGAGAAGTGAAATGAATTATGTGAAGATCACGGAGGTCGATGAACTGTAAGTTAATCATCATCATCTCAGCCGAAAGACATATTACCAGTTGTTGTGAAGAGATTTGGGGGAGGTCTGAGGCCAATGTCTAATAGTAAAAAAAATAATTTTAAAATAAGAACATCATTGAAATGTCTTATCTCTAGACATCAATGTAGTAAACACTCAAGGGAAAGTTAACAATTACTCGTCAGGTCTCATTCAAATTTAAACGGGTCCACACGACAAGCACCAGCTATTGAAGTTAGGAGTAACAAAGACACAAAATACATACGACACACGAATTCATTATTTACCTCAGTAGGTCCCGCATACATCATGGGCGAAGGAAATATGGCGAGGATGGTCGACTGTGGGTCTAACACTCCTTCGCTGAGTACCGCTTTGTGCTGGTTGATACGCACTTCTAGTGGAACGTCGTCATCTTTTGTCCATCCACCTAAAAGTAAAGTTAAAATGAGCATGAGCTTTCTTATATACATACAAGACTTTCGATCGAACCTTGAAAAATCCTCCTTCTTAAAAGGTCTCTGGTGTAGTGGGTGTCCAATGGCGGCGGTAATTGTTTACTCTCATGCCATACTTCTGCTCGTTTGCGACCTATCTCATAAGAAAATACAAGAAAGAAAAATTATCAACCTTTGAATCTGAGAAGATATCAACTACAGCACATTTTGAAAATTTCTGTCATGTGTAGAATGTATTCTACGGCCAAATTAATTTACTAGTCTGCTACTTAATCCGCTATAAAAGACCCCCGGGGTCGTTCTTGGGTCTCATGCGTTTGTAGACTCCCGGCTTCGCGGGTTCAACATCTGCTCAGTACAATATTTGTAATTACACACACTCATAATATGTATTTGCCTGGGCTGTTCTATGTATTGCATGTTTATATGTGTATTCAGCTGTACTGTATATAGTTCAGGCTCTATGTATGTAGTGATGTAAGAATTCCTGAATCGGAAATCTGTTCCCACCAATATTCGTTATTATATATAGATCTATAAATGCTTACCAAGTGGATGCAACAGTAGGACTGGTTTCTTGAATCCTCTCTCGAGTAACTGTCGGTGTGTATCTTGCATGAGAAGAGCGTGACCATTGTGAATGGGGTTACGTAGCTGTAAGACAATTATAAAAATACATAATTTCAATCATTAAGCACCCATAAGAATATTTGTCTATATAAAATGTTATACAGACCTATACTGAATTATACAATTGGCTCAAAAATAAAAGAAATACATAAGAATAACATCGATTATAATCGGAAATGTTACTATTAGGTATAATGAAAGATCGCATCGCTAATTGCGATCTCTGTCTATATATTGTTATATGGATATGGTACATGCAAATACACGCACATAAATGCACGCACACATCGATAACGAATATATTGTTAAGAAGAAATATTATTCCAGAACAACGGCAGAGACATCTAAAAATCGCGAAAGTTCTCGTTGATTTCTTGAGGCACAGAATAATGAACCGTACATCGGTGTATGTAGTGTCGAATATAGATTGATAGACGCGCGAGCGCATTCGGCGGTATGTTCTTGAAATCGGTCAACGACCTTATGGTGTGTACTCGAATGTGCTAGTAATAACAGCATGTGGTATAAATCTGAGTGATATCAGTGCAACCAAGACCTAGCAACCCTGGCATAATAAAGGAATTTTATTCTAAGTTACATTGTGATTTAAGTGTTTTTAATGAAAGAGACACGCCAGAAGGTTTATTCCTCAAATCCATCGAACAACATTTTAATTTTTGTAAAGTCCGACATCATTGCACTAATTATATTATCTAAAATGACTTAAAGGCGACTGGACATTTTGCTGCCACACCACTTATTCAATAAAAGAATATTCACACATATAGAACAGCACTTACTTGGAAAGCAAATACGGCGTCAGCACCAAGATCCTTAAACTTTTGACTGAGCTCATTGGGCGTGAGGCGATATGAGTCCAACCCATCGTTCCAGCGAATACGTTCGAACACTTCCAAGTTCCCGCCCACTAGCCAATCTCCCGCTTCCTTGATCATCTGAGAAAAACAAACACAAAAGAAATATAATTATGCACTTTAACAAAGTAGATTTTATTTATTTCACACTATTTACAAACTAGAATGCAAAATTGTGAATTTGCATCACTCAGGTGCGACATTTTTTTGTATTAAAGGTATCTTTTGATATCCAGTAGATGCATTTTCAAATACAAAGGACTATAAGTAAAGTAATATAATGAATGCATCACCTTTGATCTGATCTTCCCTTATGAAATTGTGCCCACTACAGTTCTAACATAACTATTTAGTAATATATTTTTGGATTGACATATTCAATTATCGGCCTCATTCTAGAAATACATTCCGTTTCTTAAGATACAAATACCTTAGAGCAATACAGACCGGTGGATGGGAGGGGACTAGTGATAGAGTCTTTTTCCGAAACAAAATAGTCTGTTATTTTTTGCGGAGGGCAATCTTCATACATATACATTTTTGTATTTTTTTATTTTAAACTCACATACAATAACGAAAAAATTTAAGAAAAGAAAACCGACTTGAATCTGATCCAAATTGAAATGGGACCACACGGGAAGCACCAGCTTTCATATAAGAAAAGAATCATCAAAATCGGTTCACCCAGTCGAAAGTTATGAGGTAACAAACATAAAAAGAAAGTCGAATTGATAACCAGCTCCTTTTTTGAAGTCGGTTAAAAACAATCGCTTATCACTACGAACTCAAACAAAACAATTAAAACAAAACTTCTCAATTTCACACACACATCACGTGTGTGTGAATACATTCTATGTCATAACACTCATAACAGTGTATTGCGTAACCCATTTCAGCTTATATTTTGATAGAGGGGGACGCCTGTGTATGGATACTTACTTCAGTGTTGCTCTATATACAAATACATTTTATTTCTAAAGATAAAAATACATTCCATTTTAAAAGACTATTCTTACAAGCGGGAGTTTATTACCTTGATGTAAGGATGTTCCGCGTTATAAATGCCAAACTGCCTGGAACACCTCTCTTCTTTCCTATGCGGGAAGAATTCAGGTGCCCTGAGTACTGCAACAGCCTTTCCATTGTAAACAAGAGCGATTGCGTTAGCTCCTGTAAGCCGGTCTTTTACTTCAGTGTCTACTGCTAGAACGACAGGAACAGATTGATTGACTACTGACCCATCAGATAGCACCATACAGTTCGAGTGCAGAGCCTGTAAAGAAATACATATTTATTGAATCCAAATTAGGAACGGAGGTCCTTAATTTCTGGCGATATTGACGTTCTGTACAAAAACTTAGAGGTATTTTTAGGGCTCAAACTATCCATAATGATTGATTTGTCTCCCGCTTTGCTAAGGAGGTAAGTGGACTTATTATATTTCCAACTTCTCCAGTTTTCTTCTGAATAATTTCGGTGGGGGCTCCAAGACAATTTAGTTTAATTTTTCCTGGGACTCGCCGAGTGTCATAATTCGATGTGTTCGTGGGTCACTGCTGTTGATCCTGGTGTACAGGAGTTACAGTAAAAAAATACCCATAATGATTGCCAAAGATACTCCTCACAAATACTGACTTTTACAATGTAATAATTTTAGTTATTAAATAAACTTCAGAATAAAATTATAGCTCCGTAGTTTGAGATGACTGAACGCCAGTATGATAAACCATTATCAACTTTCATCCCAAGTCAACTCCAAGGCTATTATTGAAATAATAATAAATTTGTTTATCATTACTTTATGAAACTATAATATTTTTCATGTTCACAGATAAAATTGGAACAAAACTAAAAAAAAGGTGTGAAAAAAAGAAAACAATGTTTTGAGGTCATACAATCAATTTGAATTTGGAATCCTAAATATAGATGCTCAGACTTTCTGGCAAAAGCCAGTTCGAGTAGTACCGACAGTAGATGAGACGGTCGAGCTGTACTTAGCAATTTCTATTCTAATAATTATAGGTATATTATCCTATACACTACAAATCGATATAGGAAATATCTAATACGTACATATCTTTTGTAACTTTCTCATTTGACACGAGAAAATTTGTGAGTGATCGATGTAAAGACATTTGTTTGCACTATACGATAACTATCTATATGTGTTCACTTTATTGGTATCGAAGACATCATCAAAACAATCATGTACATTAAACACTTACATTAACGACCAGATGTATTTTTAAAGCTTATGTATCTTTTACGACAAGTGTAGATAAAAAACCAAAGTGCTAAACTAAATTACTCTTTTGGGCACTTTGGATCCTTTTAATGAATTTGTCATCTGGCTTAAAGCAATTCAGAATGCCTTTGTTAAAGTCATTTAGAATTTCCACACCATCACCAAAATAGCCATAAAACAGCTTTTTTGAATCAAGAGTCAGAAGTATGTGAAAGTTGTGTAACCATAAAAAAAAATTGTCAGTCTTAAGGACTGCCTATAGAAGTGAAAACTTATAACTTAGAATCTCATTTGTAAAATTAATGTGTAAAATTAGAAATTTCATAGTTTTTAATTTAAAATTATCATCAAATCAAACATTAGCATGTGGGTGACGCGAACCCATAAGATTTTCTCCTACCAAAAATGCTGAACGCGGCTAAAGAAATGTTCACTTCAAAAACCAACTAACGGTCTCAGACGCCCTATTCTTATTAAGACGCGAACTATGTGTTTTCAGTCCGAACTTTGAATAAACCCTAACTTTTTATGAATATGTATGTAATATGACGACTGGCTCGTTGGTCTCATGGTTGGCGTGTGCGACTGCTGATCATGAGGTCTCGGGTTCGATTCCCGGGTCGGACCAAATGTTTGTATGATCTACAAATATTTGTTTCGGAGTTTGGTGTTTTCTATGTATAATATGTGTGTATTTACAAAAAAAAGTATATATCTATTTGTATCAGTTGTCTAGTACCCATAAAACAAGCTCTGCTTAGATGGGAATAGATGGCGATGTGTGTTAGATGTCCGAAATTATTTATATTTATAAAGCTGGGCATTCACAATCGTAAATATGTTTTTAAAGTAACTTACCGATAAATATTCATGTTCTCTCATAAATCCTTTAAGAGGATAGGCCCAGCCTTCGGACAGCACCTGAAACAAGCATTATAAAAATATAGTAAATTATATTGATATTTTTGATATTTAAAGATGTTTGTCATGATAATTTATCTTTATTGTTACATTATGACTACAATAAAGAAATGTCCGTTATCTAAACAGATGATTAAATAAATGCATTTTGTCACATTGGTATGTTTCCATACGATTTCAATGTTGAAAAATAAACAACAAAACAAATCTATAGAAATAAATAAAATGGAAGTGTCTATTTGTAATATTCAAATAACCGCTTTTTACTAAATGCATATGTATGTATACACGGTATATATTCCAAAATAACGTTTTTTACAATTTTTGTCTGTCTATCTGTCTGTTTGTTCCGTAATCTCTGAAACGGCTAGACCGATTTTGACGGGACTTTCACTAATAGGTAGCTGACAATAGAAGGAGTAGTTTAAGCTACTTTTTTAGAAAATATTCGCCCCGCGGCCGCAGTGCGACATAAGCGCGAGTAACCTGCGGGGTTCAGCTAGCCACATAGCAACCAATCGGTCATGCATATTCTATCTACAATAGAATATGCATGACTGATTGGTTGCTATGTTTAGTATCTTTTCTATGTCCTTCATAATTTAATTTTTATTTCGAATTTTATAATAAGTCACAAGAATTATGGTGACGTTGTTCCGTGTGATGGACTAAGTATTCGGAAAATCACAATCCCTATTTATAACTTGGGTGTTGTAAAATAGAAAGGGACAACAATACTGAAAAAGTAAAGCTTGAGACGAACTAGTCTGACCAGCTTGACATAGAAATCTAAGCCCTCATTTCTAAGGAGAGGCTTATTTTTTTATTTTTTTTATTTAAGTAGGGGGCAAACGAGCAGACGTATCACCTGATGGTAAGTGATTACCGCCGCCCATGGACACCCGCAACACCAGAGGCGTCACAGGTGCGTTGCCGGCCTTTTAAGAAGGAGTACGCTCGTTTCTTGAAGGTTTGAAGGTCGTATTGGTCCGGGAATACCGCAGGCGACAGTAGATTAATAAATGGTGTTGATGAAATAGTAATTGACTTATGCATTCAACGAAGTTATTAGGCGAACGAATGCCTACACACACTGACTTTAAGGTTGTATTTCAGAAGATTTATTTAAGTTGATTCTAAAAATTAAAAGCATTCATTTCAAATTGATGACTCAATAGGACATTTCACATGAGATGATATTATTTTACAAATGCAATTAATATCAGTTACATATCAGTAATTTCAATGTTTTTACCGACATTAAAGTACTTCATGTGTCATAGGTTAGAGACCTATAAGACAAATAATTTTGTGATAAGAGTTTTATTTGTTTTTAAAAATATGTGTGTATTTAGTAATATGTAGCAACGGATAATTGAAATCCTTAAACGCTACCAGGTTAGTTTTTCTTTTTAATTTCTATGATTTTGTTTTATATTTGTTGTATGATTTGTTTTTTTTTATATAATTATAAATAAAAATATATGTATTATAATAATATCTCTCACGTCACTCCATCAAGATTTGTCCTGGCTGGGAATCAAACCCACGACCTTTGACTTAGTAATCAGGGTCACTACCTAACAGGTCCATCATAAATGCTCATCGAACCCTTCTTACGAAGTATTAAAGATCACGGGCAACTGTCTACTTTCTCAGTTTCAGAATAAGATTACTATAAAGATCGCAAATTTTCTTTTACTCCAATACCCTGTGTGGGCTATGTGATAAACGAGGATAAAGATTGTATTATAATCGAATAACACAAGATGTAACGATATGGTCGGGCTTTACGCAATACCTTATCAGAGTCAAAATTTAAGTGCTTTACAATCGGATTAGTGGTTTTTCAATCAGCTATTATGATATATTTGGCAAGTTTCAATTTGGTCTTATTGTTATTTATACCTTTCTATATATATTCAACATAAAAAGTTAAGTAATTTGCTAGTTTTATCCAAATTGAGTTTTTATCACTCACGTAAATCCATCAATGTGTTACAAATGTTGTTTTTATCATAGAAATAAAACACAGGCGACGCGTTGTCATAATGATTCTTCCGTGACTTTGGTTTAGTCACACATTAATAGACATGTCTAATAATAAGTCTTAAGCTAAACTGTCTTTCTTAACCGACTTCAAAAAAAGGAGGAGGTTTCTCAATTCGACCGTATATACATATATATTTTTTTTTTATGTGCGTTCGGTGATAACTTCGTCGTTTATGAACCGATTTTGATGATTCTTTTTTTAATGGAAAGGTGATGTCCCAACGGTGGTACCATGATAAGGACATGAATATCTGATGATGGCATCCAAGAGAAATGGAGTCGAACCTTGAAGTCGGTTTTATTTTTCTTTAAGAAGGTTTTTCCAGTACTGGAGACGTAACATACTTAAGATGGACACTAAGAACACCAAGACCCTGGATAATAATTTGTGTATCACACAAAGTGTTGTTCCATGCGAGGATAAAAACAACACTCAGCTCATTAGAAACTCAAAAATTTACCGCCCAACGAAGTGGGCACGGGTCAGATAGTCTATACAAATAAATAAAATTGGAGTGTCTGTTTGTAATATTAAAATAACCGCTTTTTACTAAATGCATATGTATGTATACACGGTACATATACCAAAAACGTAGTAAAAAAATTTTTGCCTGTCTGTCTGTCTCTGGAACGGTTGGACGGATTTTGACAGGATTTTCACTGGCAGGTAGCTGATGATCCAGGGAGTAACTTAGGCTACTTTCTTTTAGACTAACTTTGCCCCGCGGCGTTACTCGCGGTACACCAATAACCGCGGGTAGCACCGCGGGGTTCAGCTAGTTGTCAATAAAATTGGCATGCAAAAACAATTTCAAGGCACTACTGCCACCATTATACAAATAGGAAATGGCACTTATTAGAATATTGGGATCTTTTTTTTAAGCACTCTTTCTCATGTGTTAATTAAATACGTTTTTTTACTTTGTCCCGCTTTTGACAAAAGAATCCCGCTTTTTTCACAAGAAACTTTCAAAATTTGCTACCAACACAATTTCAACATAATCTTAGTATTTCATATGAATAGCGCATACTGTGTTTACGAAGTATTTTGTAAACATCAGTAATCTTTACAATATGTTCTTGTGGGCTTGTTTAAATAACTAATGGATAATTTTAAAACATTAATCAGGCCCGTTAACAAATTTAAACCTTATTAGTGGTTTTACACAGTGACCTATTTACATAACTTCATTAACGACATTATTAAATTTAATTTGATACAATAGTTAAAAAGTACTAGTCTATTATTTAAATCTTACTAAAATATAAATATATAACTGCCTCGTTGATCTAGTGCCTAGCGCAAGCGACTGCTGATCAAGAGGTCCCGGGTCGGACTGCTGTTCGATTTTCTTAAATTCTTTATAGCAGGCCGGAGTATGGTACATGGCAGTGTTACCCGCCCGTGCCTCGGAGAGCACGTTTAACCGTCGGTCCCGGTTGTCATGAACATCTATAGCAATCATTATTGGGAAGTCAGTGTCCTCAATTATACTGACAACTAGTTCAACTTGCGAATTCAGTTCACCCTCATGGTTGCGGAGGTCCGATACTAGACGCCCCGTGTAAAAACTGAAAACCGGTTGAAGTAGTAGCCGACTCCAAATTTTGGGAATAATAAAGGCTAGGAAGATCATGACTAAAATATAAATATACTATGTTCTTTTAAACAACACAGATTAGCAATAAATATCTACTTCTATTGCATATTGCACAATTAGTATAGTCCATCTACTACCGTCATGTATTTTATTATTATTAATGGTGGTAAAACACATAAAACAAGTAATAAAATCGATAGCAGTTATAAAAAAGATAACACTGAGTAACATAACATGCACGATTAGAATATTTTATGTGTGGTTTTTGGTTAATATTCAAAAAAATTGGGTGGACTAAAGTTATATTTTATTGATTTTACATATCATCATCATTAAAAGACTTCCAATGTTGGGCGTAGACCTCCACAATCTTCTTCACAACAACCGATTCTGTGCTGCCCACACTCTAAGTCTTCTTATTACTCCTTACTACATTAAGATTTGTGATTTCGGTTAAAGGAATTAATTTAGCCTCCCATTACCGTCATATTAATTACCTATACCAACAAAAACTAACTCTCAACTATGCTAGAGAAGAATAAATTATATAAAGACGTCACAATGTCAATTAGAGATGGCCTAATTTGTATTTCTAATCTTGTGCCATCATTAAACACTTTTAAAACCTTAATGTTCTAACGTCATCAACATCCTGTAACTGTGCCATAATCATCATAAAATCATCAAAACAAACTTAAAGCACAGTAAGTATTTAAAATTTTGTAAATAGACTACTGGAGTAACAATAGCTGTTATCATTAGTAATATTTTTTAGAACCATGAAAGATTACTTGTCGACACGAAACTTGGATTTCAATTCAAGTGTAATTTTATTATTCTCTTTTTCTGGTATTCTGTGTTCATAATGTTGGTGATATTACTAGCGTTCTTTTTACACGCAATCTAAAAAAACACAACGGTATAATATTTATGTATACATTTGTGTAAACAATATAAAATGTTGCAGTTTTGAGTAATAACGGCGCATGTAACTACTCCAAACTTTATGGTTTACTAGCTGAACCCCGCGGTGTTACCCGCGGTTATTGTTGTACCGCGAGTAACGCCGCGCAACAAAGTTAGTCTAAAAAAAGTAGCCTAAGTTACTCCCCGGATCATCAGCTACCTGCCAGTGAAAGTCCCGTCAAAATCCGTCCAGCCGTTCCAGAGATTACCCGGAACAAACAGACAGACAGACAGACAAAAACATTTTTAACTACATTTTTCGTATATGTACCGTGTATACATACATATGCATTTAGTAAAAAGCGGTTATTTTAATATTACAAACAGACACTCCAATTTTATTTATTTGTATAGATTTTCTTTGGTCGACTTCGTTTTCATTCAAGTCTCATAGTAAAAAGATATTGTAATTGTTGTATTTTTTAAAAGGAGCAATAATGGAGTTTCTTGCCAGATTCTTCTCCATGAAGGGTAGACTGCACTTGAAACTGGTGACTAGAATCACTCGATTTTTAAATATTGACTATTCATAAGTGCCTGTAAAATAAGTGCCTATTTGAATAAAATCTTTTGACTTTGACTTTGTCAACTTTGTTTCTCAGTTTGAGAAAAAATAAAGTAACAGCAACAAATCAAATAAACAAAAAAAAGCGATTTAACACGCAATTGCAAGACAGGGTAGCCCATTTTATATACCTATTTTCTAAAAAATGTTATTAATTTATTATGATAGTAAATTGATACAGAATATAAATGCCAAATGTATATGTTTTCAAGGTAGTAGAGTCACGCTGATTTCAGCACGAACGGGCCAGGTCTTCCTCCTCCATAAGACCAACCTAAAATGACAGCATTCGTGCTGTCGTGTTTCGTTGGTGAGTGCAAGACCAGAAGCCGAATAATGCAGAAAATCACTAGGCAGTATTGGTGTGGGTCACCATGCTGCATTTTTACATTGTCAATGAGTATGGTGACCACCACTCTTGGATTCTGCTTATGCTTTCCATCAGGTACAGCCACTTTGGCAGGCCCATACATTAAAAAAGTCTAGTTAAAAAGGCTTTTTCCACTTACCTGTATCCACTGCAAGTCCAATTTGTTGATGTGAATCTGCGGTAATCTTGCCGCTTCTTCAATGGCGCTGGTCAACCTGTTGCCATATATGAATAATTCTTCGACAGCAACGCGGTTGTTTTCAAAACGGGGTATGATACCCTGTAGAACAATGTAAAATATGTAATGTAAATAATTTAAAATCTGATGTGTTATAACTTCTTAGAATTCGAGACTAAAAAGTTTTCAATTCGTTTGAATTTTTGAAGTGAAAACTCCCTAAGCGCGTTAAGAACTTTTTGGGTGAACAACAGTCATGGACGCAAGTCATCCTCATCGAACGCTTTCATTGAGCTATATTTTTTAAGAGGTTCACTGCAGGTGAGCTTATAGTTTAGCTTATTTCTTTATAGTTTTGAGTTTTCACTTCTTTTGGCAGTCGTCGTGACTTCTGTGTTTTTTTTTATTATTGATACGTGTGAACTACGAATTAGTAGACTATTTTTATTAAGGAGAGTAATATTCGTCTTATTTAGTCCCATTCAAATGAAAAAAAAATGAATATCCAGCTAATGTAAGGATAAATAATAAAGAATGACTGCAGGTGTTTTAAAAACAATTTATATTAGTTAATTACTACGATCTACATAAGATGGCTGGCACGAGTTGAATGTGAGAAGTTGAGGATCGAACCTTGTGGCTTGCAATTAGAAAGGTATAATAAGTCCAGTACTGAATTACGACCGGCAGATGATGAAATACCTACTAAATTATTGACTTATTTTGCAGATATTTGGTATATGCAAAGAAGGGATAAATGATTTTTGTAGTGGTGTATGTGTGCGTTTGATGTTCTGTGTAGAGATCTCGTCATTAAAATGATGTATAAAAGAGAGTCATTATCATGATATATTATGTACGTCCATACTAGACTAATGACCGAAATATTTCTTCATAATTTTGAAACTCAAGCCGTCGTAACGAGAAAATGACATTTTTTATCGAATTTAAAGGTTATCGAGCAGTGCTCTCTCGATAAATGAATTTAAAACTAGGCGATAGAAATATTATCAGCAAAAATCTGGCACAGTGATTGGAATTAAGTGAACGCAAGGGAATGACTTCTGCTTGTCTGTGTAATTGTGAATGAACGGATGAGAAATATTGTTGCTCAAATCTAAGATAATCAAAATTAATACACTAAATTACATTACAGTAATAGAACTAACATTAAATATTTCAGGATGTTCTTGTCAAGAGCTTTGTCATTAATCTTTTATGTTGGTGACACTTACACGATAAGTATATTCATGATTAAATTCTTTTTTAAACTGAACGTGGACCAAGGTAAATATGTGTATAAATGTAAAATCATTCGCACTAATTCAGGAAAGCTATTATTGAAGAGAAAAGTCTACTAAGTTTAAATGAAATCTGTCCGTTTGAAGTTGGTCTAAATCCATATCAAAGGAGTCGGTTACAAACAAACATACAGGTGAAGCTAATAAAAAGCGTGAAAAAAGAATTAGTGTACGTCCAACTATCAGATTAAATTGAACTGTGTAGATATTTTGGTTAGTACAACATATGACTAATACGATAATAGAATATCGTTATTGAATAAAATAAATGTATGATAAGCCCATTATATATTTAAACTTGATAAAGCAATAAAACTTGGAAAAGGGAATGTTCATTGGATGTAAATTACAAATAATAACACAAAACATACAATAAGACTTTTATCACATTCATAGGCTGTAGAAAGGCAGGAAGTATATAACAAGGTCACAATAGTATATGTACCTACTGAATATATACAGGAAAGGGCATAAAATTGCAACGGTGAAAAACATGAAAAATGAATTAAAAATACCAATTAACCGTGTGAATATAGTAAAGTAACTATTCTCTTGATATTCAGCTTCCACATTTCTTATTAAATTAATTAAAACATTTTCACTTTTATGACTTTTATAATTATGTTTGTGCCAGTGCAAACATAATGATAAAACTAATGGGAGAATGGAATTGTATAGCTCATTACTTTACGTGGTTAGTTTCTGTATATTTAACGAACTATGCCCGAATTTTAGGCAAAGCTAGTTTAAGTTATAATAAAAAATGAAATCGTAGTAGGATCATAGCTGCTGTTCTAAGGGACCCCAATATGATCTAAGTTCCACATACTTTTCTAGCAGTCATAAAGTCATGGCCATTTTTAATAATATTTTATACTGAAGTTCTTACCTGGGATTCCAGTAACTCCACCACGTGCATAGTCGACTCCTCAATGGAATGTCCAACTGTCTGCACCACCAGCTCCGGTGCTTCGGGGCGCTCATATTCTTGCGTGATGCCTGTAAAGCCCTGGAACGAGATTAGTTTGTTAATCACTTGAGGACGGCCGATGGGTATAGTGCACTAGCGAGTTATATTCGTCAATTTTGCAAATGTATGAAGACCATAAGACTTTTTTGCCAACCGTACATTTTGCAAGTCTTCATTTTTGTTACGTTTTATGTACCCAACGTTTTTACGTTGTGACAGCGATAACCCTATTTGCCAAGCGAGACTTGCTCTATCCCTTACCTCTTGACATTTCTGTTGTATGGAGCGATTTCTAGATATCAGATAAATCAGTTTAGGCCCAGGCCCTTTAGTCAGCCAGATTATTTCACTATTTTTTAATTATTCATATTTCATATAATAAACGTATTTCTTTCTTTCTTTCTTTCAATAGCTACTTAACATTACTATTTATTCTATCGTGTCAAAACGTGATATCTATTTTAAAAGTTAATAACTATGTACAATCTAACGAAAACAGCTAATAATTTATTTTAAGAAAGAACCTGCCCTATTGTTACCTAGACAAGTTTTTTGCAAAAACTGAAAATTTTAACCTTTTTGTACTAGTTGATAATCGCTCACGAACAGAGCGAAACTCATATAAAACCCGTGCTGAAAACACGCGAGCAAATCATCTTTCTTGAACTATTCTAACCCACTTACAGTAATATAATTATCTACAGCACACGCAAGTTGGATCTATTATAGATTTAACAGATAATTCATTAATTTTGTACTATTTTTTATTTATTTATAGTTAACTAGTTGTTGCCCGCGGCTCCGCCCGCGTATATGTCAGTTATCGCGGCAAATAGTAGCCTATGTGTATATTACTGTAAAGTTTCATCCAAATCCGTTCAGTAGTTTTTGCGTGAAAGAGTAACAAACATCCAAACATCCATCCATCCTTACAAACTTTCGCATTTATAATATTAGTAGGATTAAAACGGTTACACCAATTACCTTAATTAACATTGAATCAATTGATATTACAAAACATAAAATAAAATTCAATACTATAAAAATTCAATAACATAAAAATGAAAAGGAAATATGTATGTATGTATAGACATATATCAAAAATGATGTTTTTACAATTTTTGTCTGTCTGTCTGTTTGTTCCGGGTAATCTCAGGAATGGGTGGACCGATTTTGACGGGACTTTCACTGATAGGTAGCTGATGATATAGGGAGTAAATTATTTTTAGACTAACTTTGTTCCGCGGCGTTACTCGCGGTATGACGATAACACCGCGGGGTTCAGCTAGTTATTTCCTATTTTTAGTTTTCAATATTCTTACTCCCTTACTTTTCTTCTCCTTAATAAGAAACTATCATTTATCAATGGTTTAATCAAATAGTATGAGCATGCGGATCAAAATGTTTATCGCGTTAGATTACGTATTGTAATACTTCCTGTGATGAGTATCACGATTAGGAAATACTGATATATAGTATCAGATATGTCATGTATAGTGACGGCATGATAACGACTACCTACGTGAATGTATGAGCAAGTGCTTTCACACTGAGAATTTATTAAAAGTAAATGTGCAAAGAGGTAAGGGTCCTAAAGAGTTATTTTTTACCCGACTGCGAAAGAAGGTAGGTTATGTTTTTCGAGTGTATGTATGTTAATTTCTTTGGCAAGCCCTAGAGCCTAAAAGGTTCGTCGTATTTTTATGTGAGTGGTGTCAATAGATTCGTCTTAGTCGTGAGAATGACACTGGGTACATCAAAATAAAAGGAATTAAAAGATCTTTTCTTTTCAGCTCTTTCTATCTTTTCAGTTCTTCAATAAATTAAACAAAGATTGCAGATATTGACGCAGTCGGTAACATTAGAATGGGGTTTTTATGTCACAGGAAAGCATATGGACAGACGTGTTACCTTACCGCCGCAATGTAGTTCTCTCATTAGAATAAGAGAGAAGAGGGTTTTGGACTCCGACAACTTTATTTATTTGATAAAACCCATTAAAAGAATTGATTTAATGTGGTTTTGCTTTCAGGTCGTGGTATCACTCCGGTCGCATTTGTGTAGAAGCAAGGCCCACGATAAGTCGGTATGTCAGCATCTGATTAGGTTTGTAATAGTGAAATGCATTAGCAAAATCAAAGTTTGTTACCTTGATCTGCCCTTCTCTAGCTTTCTTGTAGAGTCCTTTAGTGTCTCTTTTTTCACACACCTCGAGAGGCGTGTCAATGAACACTTCGAAGAACGGCAAGTCAGAGTCCGTGTGAATGCGACGAGCTACTTCACGATCCTGGTAACAAAAAATGGCATGATTATTACCGTTCATATCGTTCGTATCAATAACAAGATTAAAAGATAATTAGATGATTATGGGAACGGAAGCTTTGATAACAAGAAATTAGTAAGAATTTCCTAGACAGCTAATAATATAAATTTAATGGGCTTGTTAGTTTGTCTGGTTAATTTTATTTTACTGTTGAATAATTAGGATAGCTAATTTTTCGAGTAAAGCTTCATTACATTACTTATTAATATAAAAATTGCCGCTTTTTAATAAATGCATTTGTATGTATTCACGATACATGTACCAAAAAAAATTTTTTTTTCAATTTTTGTATGTCTGTCTGTCTGTTTGTTCCGGGTAATCTATAAAATATTTATTATTATTTATTTATATATCTTATTTTTAACACTAGAGAGCGCCACCACCGCTAGTAGGCCAAAACCTCCTTTCTTTGGAGAAGTCTATTTCCAGCTCTGGACTTTTAAATGCTGTTGATGATAATGATGTCTTTTTTAAAATTATTTCACTATTTTTTTAACGTCTTACCTCAGCGAATGGTGACACAAAACTGCAAAGGCAGACGACCCCACTGTCAGCGAAAAGTTTCGCTACTTCAGCCACTCTTCTGATGTTTTCCTCGCGATCTTCTTTTGTGAAGCCCAGGTTTTTATTCAAACCAGTCCTTATATTGTCGCCATCCAAGCCATACGCAGGGATTCCTGCAGAAAAAATAAATGTGATAAAATATTCATACTCTTATTTATACAAACAAATAAAATTGGAGTGTCTGTTTGTAATATTAAAATAACCGCTTTTTGATAAATGCATATGTATGTATACACGGTATATGTACCAAAATATCACTTTTTTTAATTTTTGTCTCTCTGCCTGTTTGTTCCGGGTAATCTCTGGAATGGCTGGACCGATTTTGATGGGACTTTCACTGGCAGACAGCTGATGATCTAAGGAGTAATTAGTAGTAGTATTTTTTTTAGACTAGCTTTGTCTCGCTTATTTCTTAATATATAAATATGCTTATGCTACTTATAGGTAAGGCGTAGAAAAGTACGAACTACAAATTTATCTATATCTACATAGACATGTACTTCTGTTGAAAGTTGAAAATTTCATTGTTCGTGACTGTACATTTCAGATACTGTTACTAATTGTGGAGACGATTCATTGAATTGTGTAAACTAGTTATCAGTTCACGTACATAATTGCGAAGGTTGGCCGAAAGGGAGTTATTACCAGTTTAATTCCATAATTGAACCCCAATAAAAGTGTAATAACACGGATAACATGTGATATTATCAACTTGTATGCTGCTGTTTAAGGATTATTTTTTTACAAGATACTTGCAGGCTTATGTCTCACGTTTGTTGTTACAAATAAATAAAATTGGAGTGTCTGTTTGTAATATTAAAATAACCACTTTGAGATATGGGCCACCTGTATCCTCACTCACTCGGTGAAACACAGCGCAAGCGCTATTTTTTCACACCGGTTTTCTGTGAGGCCGTGGTATCATTCCGGTCAAGCCGGCCCCATTCATGCCGAAGCTTGGCTCTCCCACAGTGCTCTTTGTAATATACGACGTCAGATATCGTACTATCGAGTCAGCTTCCTGAAATGTGTGTCATATTAAAATATGCTAAACTAGTTGTTGCCCGCGGCTCCGCCCGCGTGTATGTTGGTTATCGCGGCAAATAGTAGCCTATATGGTATTCTGATGTATAAGCTATATTACTGTAAAGTTTCATCCAAATCCGCTCAGTAGTTTTGGCATGAAAGAGTAACAAACATCCATCCATTCATCTATACTTACAAACTTTCGCGTTTATAATATTAGTAAGATATAATAGTAGGGTGTGATTAAAACGAATAGTCAATATTGCTCTTGTTACATTGATCAGTTACATCTGACCATTTTGAGACAATTTTCGGCATACTCCAGTTTAGTTAGTATTATTGTTTCTAAATGGCATGTAATAAAAAAAAAAATTAGTTTAATTTAACGTTTTTTGTCATATACTACCGTTATGCGAGCTACCATGAACTTAACAGTTTTTTTTAACTTAACCGTTTTTATTATCACCGAATATCCAGTTTAATTGGTGATAACCTCAAGTGGTTTAACGAAATAGGTCAATGTTTATTTTTAGATAAAACCTTGAAACATACTGTTTGTGTTATTTATACTGTTTATACATAAATTATACTATATTTATTTTTTATTTATCAAACTTCTATTTAAATACTATAATTATATAACAAAAATAAAAGCAAAATAGATATAACAAAGCCAATTATTAGTTTTCTCTTTGAATATTGTCCTAAATAGGAGCAATATTTAATATTTGGTTAAATTTTCTACATATTTGATAAGTCTATGTACACTCTAGAGAAGGAAAGGGAAAAGTGTGCTTTAGATTAACATACAAGTTATTAACGGCACATAGAACCTCCTACTTCTTTGGTCGGTTAAAGTGAATTGTTATTTCACTTTTTCTAGAAACAAAGCAAACAAAGCTATAAAATCGTTTTCATAAAAAATCAACCTATTCAGAAAACGCACGTAGCACGGTAGCTTCTGCTTTACGTGTTTTGTCAGAACTTTAGCTTATATAGACCGTTGTTCGTAGTGGTAGTAAGAGGAATTAAACACCTACTATGGTGAACTGGCGTTATCTCCGGTCATATGCAACTTTCTGACTTGAACATAAGCTACCTGTGTTGAAACGAAATGTTTATACCTAAAATTTTGTCGAATGTTTTTTACTTTTTCTTTATAAAATACAGGTTTGGGGTAAAATAAAAAAAAACTATTGCTACATCAAATAACATATAAAACGCAGACCTTTTTTATGTGAATTATTCTTTTAATACTATTTTTGATCCCAATAACAAATGCTAATATTTAATTTAAATGACTTCGTCCTTTAGGTTCAAGATCGATTTTGCTATAAGAGGTAAAACGAGTCAACAAACAAGCTAGAGACCATCACACAAGTTATGCGTCTGCGCAGTTACAATAACATACAAATAAAAGTAACAAGATAAGATGCAACATATTTATAGCATTTAGATTAAAAAATAAATAAAATAAAAATTAAATAAAAACAGATAAGATCTGAACGAGCGGACTAAAAAGAGAAAAAAAAAATATTATTTACATTTCTAATCGAAAAAATAACAAATATTATTAAGTTGAAGATTTTAATAAATAAATATTTCGGACATCTAAACACACAACGCCATCTAGTCCCAAGATAAGCAGAGCCTGTGTTATGGGGTACTAGACAACTGATACAAATACATATATACTTTTTTTTTGTAAATACATACATATTATAGATAGAAAACACCCAAACTCCGAAACAAATATTTGCAGATCATACAAACATTTGATCCGACCCAGGAATCGAACCCGAGACCTCAAGAACAGCAGTCGCGTACGCTACCACTGCGCCATCGAGGCAGATTGTGTTATTTGTTTGTGTAAACTGAAACAGAAACTTCACTGAACTGAAACCAAAAGTAGTAGTGTCACGCTGATTTCAGCACGAACGGGGCGGCCCGGCCAGGTCAGTACTACCCTCGCCCAGAAGATCAACGTAAAATAACACGTTTGTGCTGTCGTGTTTCGTTGGTGAGCGCGAGACCGGAGGCCCAATGATACAGAGGCATCACTAGGCCGCCACGGTGAGGATCACCATGCTGCATTGTTGCATTGTCTGCATTTTCAACGAGTAAGGATAATCGGCTAAGGACAATTGTGAAAATATGACAAATTATGGGACACAAATTGTGGAAACGTCAGAGATTATCGGGAACGGGATTTGAAATTAATGATGAATGGGTTGGTTTTCTGATGTTGGCCTGTTTACCGGAAAGATTCATGCCGATGATTATGGCTATTGAGCACTCGGGTCTAAAAATAACGGCAGATTCCATAAAGACACAATTATTAGATATGGGAACGAGTGATACGGAATGTAACTCGGCTCTAGTTGCCAAAAGTTGGTATAAAAGTAAGTATGGCAACACTGGTAAAAAAAGACAGAAAAATCAACAAACGTCAATGTCAAATGAAAAAACATGCAGTCAAAGAAATTAATAACATGCTATAAATGCAAAGAAAATGGGCACTATCGTAATCAATGTCCTCTTTTACGTGATAAGTCAGATCGGAATAAACAAACTCTTTCAACGTTGTTTTTCTGAGTGGAAACTTTAAAAAGTGTGATTGGTACGTGGATTCCGGAGCCAGCATGCATATGACTTGAAACGAGAGTTGGCTGGAAAATCCATCGTATTAACCGAGTGTGCCAGAGATAATCGTAGCGAATGAGACAAAAGTACCAGTTTTATGTTAAGGAAATGTCAAGATTACAACCAGTTACGATTACGAGGTTACAGTGCAGAATGTATTGTGTATACCTAGTCTCACAACCAACCTTTTATCGATTAGTGAATAGATAAAAAATGGAAACGATGTTATTTTTAAATAAATAAATAAATAAATATTTCGGACATCTAAACACACAACGCCATCTAGTCCCAAGATAAGCAGAGCTTGTGTTATGGGGTACTAAACAACTGATACAAATACATATATACTTTTTTTTTGTAAATACATACATACTATAGATAGAACACACCCAAACTCCGAATCAAAGATTTGTAGATCATACAAACAAATGCCTAATTCTAAACAGAAACGGAGATTTGGTTGCACACGCTGATATGATAAATGGTGTTTACAAATTAAACTTGAAATCTGGACTCCCAAGTTGTTTACATACTACATCTATAGTTGACGGGAAAACATGGCATAGGAGATTAGGACACATGAATAGCAATGACATGAACAAAATAGAAAGTGGACTGGTGCACGGCATTGATTATAAAGATAAGTTTGTGACAAGTAGGTTCAACTGCAAAAAATGTTGTAAAGGGAAGCAGACGAGGTTGCCATTCCTGACAGACACCTGAGCTTCAGAAACACTTCAAATTATTCACTCAGACATATGTGGGCCAATGGAGTAAAACTCAATTGGTGGAGCGAGATATTTCCTGCTGTTCATAGACGACTTCAGTAGAATGACTTTCATTTATTTTCTCAAAGCAAAAAGTGAAACATTGGGTTATTTTGAAGAATTCAAGGCCATGGCAGAGAACTTCCAAAACAAGAAGATAAAAATTTTACGAACTGATAATGACTGGGAATACTGCAGCAAGGGTTTTGGAGACTTCTTAAAGAATTAAGGGATTGTTCACCAAAAGACGAATGCATATACACCCGAGCAAAATGGTTTAGTGAAAGGTCAAATAGAACCATGGTGGAACGAGCAAGATGCTTATTATTGAACGCTAAATTGGACAAGTCATTTTGGGCAGAAGAAGCCAATACTGCTGTCTATTTAAAAAATAATAGTAGCTTCAGGTATTGCGAAAACTCCATATGAGATGAGGACTGGAAAAGTACCAAATTTAGAACATGTGGGAATTTTTGGGAGTCCAGTCATGGTACACACACCTAAAGAAAAAAGGACCAAATGGGACAGAAAATCCGAACAGCACTCAAAATATTCGGATTTTTTTACATCGTCTTCGTGTCAATAGTTGAACGTCCCTAAATTTTGTCTGTCCAATATTCCACTCCAGCTACAAGTCATTGTCCGTTACAGTCCACAGCTCCTCTACAGTGCAGCTGCAGGGAAACAAGGTCTAGGTAAACCTTTTTACGACATTGAACAGGACTGTCCTGGTTTGAACATCTTTTTACACACGAGTACCTGGATGACCGAACTTTGTATCTTTTATCGATTTGTCACCCCCGAATCCCCGAAATTTCATGAAAATCGACGAAGGCCTTTCCAAGATTCAGATTACATATGATTATTATACAAGAATTGCTCTTTTAAATGTATATATTAGTTCGTAGTTAGTCGGGTCGGAATAGAGTTTCAACATACACTCCTCAGTTCGTATTGATTGGCTGAAATTTTTATGACAGTACCGTAATATAAAAGTGCTATTTTTATGGCGCAATTTATGTAGCATGTTATTTAATCGCCTTTACAAATAGTAGTTGACGGTACATATCTAAACGTTGCAACGTTCTGTTCACATAGAAGAAGGAACAAGTACAATTTTAACAAAAATAAAACCGACTTCAAGGTTAGACTCGATTTCTCTTGGATGCCATCATCAGATATTAATGTCCTTATCATGGTACCACCGATGGCACATCTCCTTTTCACTAAAAAAAGAATCATCTAAATCGGTTCATAAACGACGAAGATATCCGCGAACACACATAAAAAAAAATAGACGGTCGAATTGAGAAACCTCCTCCGTTTTTTGAAGTCGGTTAAAAATAGAAAAACTTCATTACAGAAAAGTAGTGTATTCATTATAAAGGAAAAAACAAAGATGAGGAGCGGGTGTCTATCTTCAATGATTTTTTTTTATTGGATAGTTGGCAAACGAGTAGGCGGATCGCCTAATGGTAAGCGATTAGCGCCGCCCGTGGACACCTGCAACACCAGAAGCGTCACAAGTACATTGCAGGACTTTTAAGAAGTAGTACGCTTTTTTCTTGAAGGTCGTATTGGTCCGGGAATACCACAGGCAACAGTTCATTCCAGTTTAGTTGTGCGAGGCAGAAAGTTTCTCGAAAATTGCAGAGTTGTGGACTGCCAACCATCTAAATGATGGGGATGAAACTGCAGTCGCGTAGGACGATGGCGGAAAGAGGCAGCAGGGATCAGTGTGTTTTGTTTATTGATATCAAGAGTGTGTACACTTACCTGTAATTGGCACAATGCTTGATGCAGTTTGTAAACATAAAGATACGAGCAATGGACAAAGAGCGTGTATGCGTTTTTCATGTATTTATAACTCACTAGTGGTCATGGTCGAAATTCGGTCATATTTCATTTATATTTTTTTAGCTTTCTGGACTCCTTCATATAAAGTCTAAATGAACAAAATTTATACTCCTTTGTTCGTATTATTTTCGTAAAAAGGGGTAGGTACAAAGTTTTTGCTTTATCTATACTAAAATATAAAGCTGAAGAGTTGGTTTATTTGAACGCGACAATCTCAGGAACCACTGGTCCGATTTGATAAATTCTTTCAGTGTAGAATAGTACATTTATCGAGGAAGGCTATAAGCTATAGCCATATATATTATCCATATATGATATATATATCATCACGCTAAAACCAATAGGAGCGGAGCACCAATGGAGATTGTTTCAAAAAACGGGGTAAAATTATCACGCTACGGGCAATAGGTAACGGAAACGAGCTTGCGTGGGTCAGCTAGTGCATTAATATGTAGATAAACTCTCCTTGTTACAAAGATATTGGTGTTTGTCTCTATAAGAGAGAAATAGAAAAGGGATGCGTTAACTTTACACAAATAGTGCCCCTAAGACCTAAATATATACTCGATCTGTAAATAATCTATTTATTATAAACATCGTCCAACCCCTGCTGTACATAAATTTCTCTTATGGTACGCCACTTATTTCTCTCTTCTTCGTCTTATGGCGTCCAGTTCCTAAAACCCATCTTGCGCAAACTGTCACCTTACGTAACTGATACTCTAACTACTACTATAACTCTACCATCAGTTAGGTTGTATAGTATGTTTACCTAGACGCAATCTCTACTCAAGAACTCGTTTACACCGAGACCGGCGGTTGTCAGTTCTGCAGCTAATTCGGCCAGCACACGCTTTTCAAATTAAAAGTAATACAATACGTGACAGTGACAGACAAAAAAACTGTGTAAGGCTGTGTATGTGTGCATTTAGGTAAATAAACTTCATAGTTATAATTACTTATGAGTATAAAGAACTACATTCTCTTTTCATGATTGTTATAACCTCTAACATAAGTATTTAACTTATTAACCAAGATAATTACACTATCACAATATCAAAATTACAATAACCTAATCCTAATCCTAATTACGTTAATGGAATTTATGAAACTATTAAAAATGGTTCAGTCCTATCTTATTTATCAGCACAAAACTGCTCCTCATAATTTATTAAGAGATTCTCTGTTTGTCTGATTTCATCACTTGAAAGTCTTATTTTCAAGTCCAGTACGTCCAGTATGCGCACGTTTCACCCCGACTGAGGAAGCTAACTACGCAGAAAAACAGCACTGCAAAAAGCAGGAAAATTTAGGACAAACCCTATACTAACACGTCTAGCCGCGTTTTAATCAGATTATCTTTATATTAACTAACATTATTACTTATTGGAAATTTGTCCTACAAAATCTATAGTTTGATCCTTCCAACATATATCGACAACGAGTTCATCAAAAATGATAACTAGCTGATTTTTTTCAATCATCATCAAAATGAAGCCACTCACGAAAAAATAGCTTTATAGTAATAACTTGTAAAATTTGTTCCGAGGATCCCGGTCTATTAGAAAACAAAAGCGTCAATTACTTGTAAATTATAGAATATTATCATTAATCACACAGAGACTATATTCTAATATGGATAATCCAAGCTTAAAAAATACGCTGATATTTTAAACTAAATTAAATACATACCCTTTGAAACCAGATAGGCTTCGAGCGCAAATGCAATGCTAGTCTTGCCGGCGCCGCTGAGACCTGTGAACCAGACAGTACTACCCCTGAATGCTCTACTGCCAAGCGCACGGCTCCTCTTAGCTCTGGACACCTGATGCTTTTGTTCCACCACATTTGTCGCCACTTGAATACACTGAAACAAGATTAAGCATACGTTAATAGTGAGTTTTAATGTTATACAGTGGATATCGTGTGGTGATGAAACAAGAATAAGGACTAAAACGAACTCTGTACCTACCAACCCGTGTGGTCAGTGTAGTATAGCAGGCCAATCCCTCCTTTCTAATGCCCAGAGACCCATGTCCAGCAGTGGACTGAGGAGCTTTCGATGAGGACGATATTATGTTGCACGAATTATGTAGTTGTTAATATAAATCAAATAGGCTCTATTTTATTTTAAAACAAATACTTTTTTTTTTATAGTATAGGGGGCAAACGAGCATATGGACACCCGCAACACCAGAGCGTGTGCGTTGCCGGCCTTTGGGGGATGGGGAAAGGGATGTAGGGAGGGGTTGGGGTATGGGCCTTCAGTATCCTCACTCATTCGGTGAAGGGCGCAGGAGCGCGAAGCACTGAACACAGCGCAAGCGTTATTTCAGACCGGTTTTCTGTGAGGCCGTGGTATCACTCCGGTCGAGTCGGCCCATTCATGCCGAAGTGTGGCTCTCCTACGGTAAAAGGAGGATATTACTGACATTAATAGGTATAAAAGCTCACTAGTAACTTTTGTTATGGTATTCCTGGTTAACACAATTTAGGTACGAGAGAGAAACTGCGGAACAACATAGGTATAATATACACAACGTTTTAATTAACCATCATGTTTATCACCACATAATGCAAGGATACATTTAAATCAGTCGGCACATTTAGCAATTACATTCCATACCTATTAACTAATACTAGCATCGGAGAATCGTGACGTTCATATGCTAAACTGCAGTTATGACTAATCGCCTTTATGGTCATCTACTTTTAACAACAGATAATAAATACAAATATCAATCAAAAACGGCAAATATAGTTCCTGTAAAACGCATTTCAGTTTAATTTAGACACCAGGAAATAATCTAGCAACGTTACTCAGTTCAGAAACTTATAACAAAAATCATATTGGCTGCATCGAAGGTCGAGCAATTATTTACGAAAAAAAACACAAAAATGTTCAAATATTGTGAAACAAACTTCCTCTTCCTTGAAATAGTGATTTCTTTGTCAGATATCCATCATTGCCGTAGCTTATGAAAGATCAAGGTCATTTTGTTGGTTGACATTTCACTACATTCTATGTGCCTACTTCATTACACTGCACTACATTCACCACCTCTTGTCATACATACCTAATCTACTGTTATAAGTAATACCAAAAAAGTATATAAAAAAACATTTATCTGACTCATGATGAATTTAGCTTATCATCCTCAGAGTTAATTAAAAAAAAAAATGAGGTCCTGTTTTCGTCTTCTGTTATTTATTTATAATATGGAACTAGCCGATATTGAAGTTCTATAAATAGACCGCTGACGGAATCTTAAGGGCTCTAACACATTGTGATGCAATTTATACAACTGATAGCTTGTATTTCAAAATAACATGTAAGCTCATAGGGCATTGGCAAAGTTGTGAGTGAGTGAGTGATCAAATTAGTATTACCTATTAAGGTTAGCTGTATTGTTTTACACAGGTGAAGATGAGTTACGTGATAGATGTACTAGTTTCAATTAGTCAGTGGATCTATACCTAAACCGCCCAAGTTTAGGACTGCTATAAACTACACCAGCGAACTACACCAATGAAAAAGGATCAACGTAAAATGACAGCATTCCTGCTGTTGTGTTTCGTTGGCGAGTGCGAGACCGGAGGCCCCATGACGCAGAAGCATCACTAGGCAGGCCGCTATAATGTGGATCACCATGCCGCGTGCCGAGTATGGTGCCCACCACTCTTGGATTCTGCTTATGCTTTCCATCAGGCAGAGTATAGTCATTTTGGCAGTGCCATACATAAAAAAACCTTTGTTTACTAACCATGCTCGGAAAAAAACGGATCGCAATTTTTTAAATTGTCCTTCACTAGCACACTTTTAGTTAGTCCACAAAGAAAAGTATTTTATATTCAGCAGTTTGTCTCTTTGGTTGCACGAGCTCATATTAGAAAGTTACTGGTATCAATTTAATTATTCTTAACGATGTGAGCTTTAATGAAAAATGCTACAAAAACGAGAAATACAATTTTTTTGAAGAGATGACATAAGTTGCCGTTTTTTTATATAATCTTCTACATAATGGTACACCCTAAATTAAGATTGACTATTGAAATATTTGAATATTCTCCGAAAATAGGGAAAGGGAAAGCCCCTCTATACTCCTTCCCATTGGAAAGTAAAGTATAGAGAATTTCTTTTCAGACCGCAAGAAAAATACCTAAAAACCGCACGGAGACTTAGTGCAAAATATGACGAATAATTTAAATGACGAAAATACTATCATCAAATGTTATAGTGAGTTTACTTATATTAAGACATTCAGGTGTATGGTTTCATTTTTCGTTGACAGGCTCAAAAATGTTTTCCGAATTAAATTTTTTGGGACGCAAGAGCCAGAAGTATATGTCATTTCAATTAAAAATCAACGGCCTTAGGTGTCCTCTTCAGGGGAGGACCCGTACCACGTGATTTCAGGAGCTCTCCGAATCGGAAATGCTCTAATCAAGTCCTGTCCCGGGGGTAACTACGAGTTTCTCTTCACCAATCGATCCAATAGCAACTTACTAATCCGATACTGTCATGCGTATTCCAACGTGACTTGAAATAAATTATTTATTGTGAAAACAAGTAGGAACACCGCAGTTCCATGTCAATGCACAGCTGACGCTACTAAACGTTCCGTGCACTGCTAAGAGTTTATTGTTGAACGATTCAATATAATATATATTGTTGGTATTTTCTATTGTTACTCTTACGAGTCGATTATAAATTCACAGTGATGGTTTAAAATTAAAACGACCCTAGATTGCATCACCACTAAAATTGAGTATTGCACTGGTAATTCTAATTCTTATTAGTCCTTATAACTTACTGGCCAGCTTGGTAAAGTAGGTTAAAACCTCCTTTATAAGAAGACACCTATGTCCAGTAGTGATCTATTAAAGACTTTTGATAATTATTTTAAGTAAACAGATCACCATCATATTAGTCGTAAGAGGCTTTCATTACAAAATACTCCATATTGAATACCGAGATTTGCATACCTCCTACCATAAAGTAATCCTACTAATATTATAAATGCGAAAGTTTGTAAGTATGGATGGATGGATGGATGTTTGTTACTCTTTCACGCAAAAAGTACTGAACGGATTTGGATGAAACTTTACAGTAATATAGCTTATACATCAGAATAACACATAGGCTACTATTTGCCGCGATAACCGACATATACGCGGGCGGAGCCGCGGGCAACAACTAGTATAATATAATTGTGCCTTGAAAGTGAAGGGCATCCTTGAAATGTTAATAGTTACTTGTGTTTTCGCAGAAATAGGTTTCAATTTATATTTTTTCTTTTAGTTATTAAAGCTTTGACAAGTAAAGGTTTTAACATTATGAGTGTGGTGGTAAAGTCCCTTCAATTTCCGCATTTTATACGAAATGACACTTGTTTACACAAAACTAAACGTGTAATTGTGTTAACATAAGTGCTACGATTTTTGTTGCTATTTATTAACACATCTTAACAACTCTTACAACCTACCTCAATTACGGATTGTCTAAGTCAAAATAACTTTCATTAACTTGTCTCGTTCGACCTCGTTTCAAAAATTTTAAAGAATTAATAAGTATAAGAAAAAGCTTGAGCTACTATAAAAATATTATACCTTTTCCGTTTAGCTCCTTCATATTTAATGGGACTAATCCCGCCCACACGCCCACCACTGTAAATTCTGTACACCAGGATCAACAGCAGTGACCCACGAACACACCGAACCGAGTTATGACACTCGGGACGTCCCAGAAAAAAAAAACTGTCTTGGAACCCGCAACGAAATTAATCAGAAGGAAAAACAGGAGGAGTTGGAAATATGATAAGTTAAAGATAAGCTCCTTCATATTGTCAAAATTTCGTTTTTATTGTAAAATACAAATTACATTTGGACATGAAACTTCTAAAAAAATCCCAGAATTCAAAACTGAATGTCCCTTGTTTTAATTGTAATAAATGAATGAGATGGCATGGGAAAAAAACACAATGAAAAAATTGGTCCTAAAATGAAATTAAGAAATTCAAGCAAAGGCATTACAAGTACCCTTGTCTTCAAGTTGTACGATGCTATAATATATATGTGTATGTAATTTCAGGTACAGTTAATTAATCAAGATGTTTTTCAATAAATACTTGACGTGATTTCTATTCCGATTCAATTCTCTATTCGAAATCATTAGCTAAAGGTACTAAGATTACAGTAGGCCTAGAATCGTAAAATTATACGTCTAAAAACTCGTTACTATGTGTTTGTATCAGTGGATTTCTATTTTAGAATTGGGTAAATAATATGGGTTAAATTAGGTATATTAAAAATGTTTCTTCCCAAGACGCAGTACAAAATACTTTCATACAGTTTGTCGAATCTAGACCTTCAAACTTTTTACGCAAAGGCGTTATTTGGATTATGTCTACTAATGAGAGAGAAAATACTATTTTCGAGAATCAATTCACGAGGTAGACAAATATAGACGGGTGTACTAGTATCGAACCTTCGATATGCAAGTCAGACTCGTATAAGTCCGATTTTTTTTCTTTTTAGTGCATCGGCTTTTTTTGTTTGGAATGAAACCCATTTAAGACTAGACACAATTAGTACTCATTTAGATTAAATATTAATCCACAAAGTTAAAGAATAAAATAATGAGAAACGGAAGTCCATTTAGATAGATAGATAGATAGAAAACTCTTTATTTGTACACCATACAACATATTTAAAATAGAATACAGAAAATGACAAATGCACAAATGTAATGTACAAAGGGCGGCCTTATTGCCAAAAGCAATCTCTTCCAGGCAACCTTAGGATGGATAAAAATGTATCGGAGAGACAGTAGTTGACGGTGCGGTAGTTTTGAAGAATTATAATTTTGTAATGAATATAACTAGAAACACACATATCTATATACACACACATACACATTAACATACATACATACACATACATGGCAATAACTTTAACTAATCAATTATACTACAATTACATTAAATATACATATCAGTTATGTCGTATAATATTCCTGAACCATTTTCTTAAAACTATGTACTGTTGGCGCTTTTCTAATGTATATCGGCAATGCATTCCATAAGCGTACAGCTTCAACCGTAAAGGATTGGTCATAGAATTTTGTAGAATGCAGAGGCATCTCCAGTCCCAAATCTTCAGATGACCTTAGACATTTGTCATGTGTGTCATTGAGGAACTTGAATCGTTCTTTGAGGTAGAAGGGGGCTTTAGGATTAAACAAGATGTTATAAAGGAAGATAAGGATATGAGTATTCCGGCGAGAGCGAATTGGAAGCCACTTGAGCATTTGACGGAATTCAGAGACATGATCATATTTTCGAAGGCCAAATATGAATCGTATACAGAAATTCTGTAGTCGCTCAAGCTTATCAAGTTGTGCTTCGGTGAGATTCAGATAGCTGACATCGGCATAGTCGAGAATTGGGAGGAGAAGTGCTTGTGCAAGTGCAGCCCTAGTAGCAGTAGGAAGAAAGTTACGTAGTCTACGCAGAGATCCGGCAGAAGCAAATATCCTTCGGCTGACTTCCTGTACATGCGGACCCCAAGATAAAGTTCCATCCATGTAGACCCCTAGATTTTTAACGGTATTACTAATCACGAGGGTGGTGCCATTAAATACAATTTGTGGCAACTGTGTCCAGTCAATTCTTGAGACCATCCCGGAACTGCCGATAACACATACTTGCGTTTTCACAGGATTAACTTTGAGTCCATAACTATGACTCCATTTTCCAATACGCAAGAGATCAGCATTGATTGTATTGAATGCTTCCGAGAGCAGGTTAAGCGGAGCTTGAGTATATATTTGCAAATCATCTGCATAAAGATGGTAGGAGGAAGTTAATTGATTAGAGATGGAGTTTATAAAAACAGCGAAGAGTAAAGGAGATAGAACGCCACCCTGTGGTACACCAGCCGAAATACTGCACCAGGAGGACATTGCGTCTTCAATGCAAATACGTTGCCGGCGACCAGACAGGTAACTATGAAACCAATCAATTGTTTTTGGAGATATGTTAAGAGACCGTAGTATGCCAAGCAGAATGTGAAAATCTACAGTATTAAAGGCGTTGCTAAAATCAAGTAAGGTGAGTACTGTTATCATTCCACGATCCATGCCTAGTCTTATACTATCCGTAATGTATACCAGGGCAGAAGTCGTGCTATGACCAGGACGGAAGCCGGATTGGAAAGGATTAAGTAAAGAATTTTTGGAAAGGAAGTTACTCAGTTGAGTGTGGATAAGGCGTTCAAGTACTTTAGATAGGAAAGGTAAAATGGATATTGGCCGATAGTCAGAGAATGAAGAGGGTTTAGCTTTTTTAGGTAGAGGGATTATTTGGGCATCCTTCCATGCAGATGGAAAAATACCACTTGTCACGGAGTGATTCAGGATATTGGTTAGAAAGGGTAGGATTTCGTCAAGGATAGGCAAAATCATGTTTCGGCTGATACAATCGCTTCCCACTGCATTTGATGAAATTGCTAGAATGGTCTTCCTAACATCACAAGCAAACAATTGATCAAAGACGAAAGGTGGATAGTTGGGAGCCGAGATAGAAGAAATATATCTAAGAGTGTTATCTTTAATATTGACATCAATGTCGGACAAGGTAGAGAAATGTTTATTGAGTGAGTCAAAGTTTAAATTTTTAGGAATAGAGTCTTGGCGAGACCTCCCCACTCCCAACGTTCTTAGAAATTTCCAGACTTTTGCTGGATCTCCGTTTTCTACGGAAGAGTGAATATGTTGGCGTTGTGCATTTCTACACATCTTATTGCAGAGATTTCTCAAGTAGACATATTTATCCAGGTTAGCATCTGTTGGTCGACGTTTGTATTTACTTTTCGCCAAGCATTTCTTGGCCATGATCCGTCGTATATCCTCAGTAAGCCATGGTGCCGGTAAATGTTTAATTTTGATTGACCGCAAGGGTGCATGCACATTAAAAAGTTGTATTAATTTTTCAGTGAATATGTTGACTTTTTCATTCACACACTGCGAATCTAACAAGACCGACCAGTCAATGTTACGCGCATCCTCTTTAAGCTTAACAAGATTCATACCGTTAAAATTGCGTTGCACAAGAATTCTCGGCTTTGCCTTGGGTGGACGGATAGCATAAGAAAGAAATATCAGGTCATGATAAGAGAATGCATCAGCTGGATACTGACCATGGCCGATGACATGATCGATGGAAGAGACAAGAATAAGGTCAAGAAGAGAGGGGGTGCAGTTAGGAAAATGATGCGTAGCATCAAGTGTTAAAAGTGACAGGTTATTACAGTCTATTACTCTACGTAACGAAGAAGAGCGATGGTCATTTTTTATAAGACAAGTATTGAAATCGCCCATTACTATTGTGTGACTGTAAGAGGGAGACAAGATTTCAATTAAGTTTTCGAAGGAGGAAAAGTAGTTGGTACGTAATGATGGCGAGTAATATACTCCCAGTAAAACCTTAGTGTGATTGAGGTCTAGCTCTAAGAAGAGATGTTCACCCGCGTCCGGTGGTGGGGGCTGCGAGGACATACTTATAGTAGTGAAGGGAATATTTTGTCGTAGATATATACCAACACCACCGCCACCACCGGTCGCGCGATCATTTCTTACAAGATTGAAGTCCGGAAGAGCATATAAAGTAGATGGTAAGCATGGTTTCAACCATGTCTCGGAAACTAAAATCGCGTGTATGTTATTAGAATCAAAGGTAGCCAGCATATCAGGGAAATGAGCAGGAATACTCTGGGCGTTAATATGGACTACATTAAAATTCCGCGGAGCATCAGAAAACCGGCACTGAAGATTCTCTTGGAGTGAGGGTATGCCAACAGAACTAGCATCAAGGCTACTTGCAGAGTAAAAACTATCATCATCACTATTATTTAAGTCAGACATAATAGTGTATTAAAATTAAACAGTACAAGAATTACAAATAAATATAAATTTATATAGGTACCTAAGTAAATTAAGTAATAAAAGATTATATAAATAAATATATAAAATAACACAAAGCTATAAAATAGTAGCTAAATAAGCTAAGCAATACAAAATATACATTTTAGTCCACCCGCCAGTCGTGTGTTTGAGATTTAATAACACAGAGATATATAAATAACTAAATTCAAGCAAAAAGAAATAATAAAAAAAAAAATTTAAAAGTGAAAATAATACAAAATAGAAAGAAAAATCAAAATACAAAATTAAACAAGTGGAATATTACAAGCACCTGGGCGAACCTCCCGTGCAAAAGGACTAAGTTCCAAGGTGTTAAACAATGACGTTAAACAAGTGTTTGATAGAAATCTAAAGCTCTGGAACGCGGTTTTGAGAGATGTCAAACAGTCAAAGGGTAATTTTGTGTAATTTTCTTTACAGTCAGGCAAGATTATATAAAAGTTATTATGATGGGGTAGGCCAGTGATGATATTAATATTTATCGATACTAAGAAAGAGGGTATAATGGAGCTGATTTACACGTGAAATCCAACCAGGCAGTGCAACGTTAGGTACAATGCAACATCTTATGTAAACAATAACACATCCACTTATCTTTTGGCACCGGCCGCAGCTCTTCTTGATTTGGAAGCTGGATTTTTGGGTACAGTGGGCTTTTCAGTAAGCACTGGCTTTATCCGGTTAAGATCTGCCACACTTGTTATACGGTGACGGGAACCATCAGGACCTAACACAAATACCGAACCTTCCTTGGTCCAGCATTTAGTGATGCCGAATTCATGGCGAGCTGCCATGAACGCCGAGTGTCGCATCCGGGTCAGGAACTCGGAGAGGGTGATACCAGTGCTTTTTAGTTTGGTCTTGGAAGCCCAAACTCTGTCCCGCACTACTACTGTCCGGAATTCCACAAGAATGGGCCGAGGTTTATCACCTGAAGATAGTCGACCCATCCTGTGACAGCGGCTTATGTCCTCCGATGTAAAATATTCGAGATTCAACTTACTTGCTGCTACCTCGGCCACCACCTGGGATGTATCCTCATCCTTTTTCTCTGCAGCACCATGAAGAAGGAGTATTCTACGGCGGCTGCGTGTCTCCATATTGTCCACTTCATATGTGATTGCCTCCATCTGATTCTGGAAGGTCTTCAAAGTTTCAATAATGAGAGATTTAAATACAGCAAATTCCTCTGCAAGACCAGTCAGACTGACAGTGTTGGAGGTCTTCTTCAGGAGTTCTGTTTCGAAGCTTGCCATCCTTTTCTCAAAGCAGTCTTGCAGCTCCTGTAAGCTTTTCATGGTGTCTCAGTGTTTACTATTTATGTTTGTATTTATTTTTAAGATTTAGTTAAAATTATGGATGGATAACACTAGACCAGCTGGTGTTTATTGTACAGCACTTATTACATTCATTAAACTTTGTTTAAATATGTTTTTGGTATTTTAATTTTTAAATAACTAATAAGAGCTTATAAGTTGTGTGTTGACTTTACAACTACCCACACAGAAGCTTTAAGCAAGCATTTAATTTTTAAGCAGCCATTTAAGCTTAAGCTGGTACCACAATAATAGTCTCATAATTATTTTTATGTAAAACTAAAAAGGTATTTTCGCCGTTAGGTTACGTAGTGAGTTTAAAATATTCATATATAACATAAAGTAAAACAATGCGTTATTTAAATACTAAGTGTATCTTGTTTAATTGTTCAAACTTCACAAAGAGAAATTGCAGTGTTCACACGTGTTTCTGTATTGTTTGTGTACACACATTAAGTCAATATTAGGCGTGTTCATTACTCGGAATTGTTTTATGAACCAAGTTACATTGATTGTAATATTCGCAAAATAGAGTAACAATAGACACTATAGACAGTATAACATTACAATTGAGTAATATCATATATTATTAAACACAAAATAAAATTTTGAAGTACTTACTCAAAATCTTGGAAATTTATTATTCTATACAAACATTTTAGTCTCTAAGTGGCTCAAAAAACTTTTTAAGAATCGAAGAGTTGGATGTTTTTATTTCATGAACTTATTATTGGTGTTTTTCACTCAATTTCCTCGATTCTTTAACTCTTGATGAACTGGATCATTACCGCTTAAAAGGAGGCAGTTTGTTTAGACATTATTTATTGATTGAATTAATATTATTCATTATTAAGAACATTTCTTAAAAAGAAGAAGATGTAGGGTGTTACTGTCGTAATTTTCCTTCCAAAGATTGTCTCTAACAGAGATTTCTTTAAAGAATAAGGCCGCTGTACATATTATTTTCTGGTGATTCAACTGCATTATTATGATGAGTGTACAATAGAGCATAAGAAAAGAAGAAACAGAAGAATCCAAAAAATGCAGTAAAGTAATATGTGATTACGCTAGGTTCATGGGGGGAGTGCTTGCGCTATGTTTAAACAACTAGCTAAGCAACTGATTGACGCTTCTCGAGACCAGAAGGACGGCCTTTTTGTAGCACAGAGAATTAGCATTGCCGTTCAACGTGGCAATGCTGACAGCCTTTTGGGAACGCTACCAGTAGGCGAGGATGGGGAGGAAATTTTTGACGCTTGTATGTAAATATTCTTATTGTTTCCTTTTAATTAATCATCACAGTATATCCTACTATATTATAAAGGCGAAAGTTTGCTACTATTTGCCGCAATAGCTGACGTATATGCGGGCGGAACCGCGGGCAACGGCTAGTGTCTATATAAGATTAGGTTTTCTAAAAGTTGGAAAGTGAGTATAATTTTCAATAAAGAACCGAAAATTATAGCGCAAAGACATGCGAGATAAACATTGAAAAAAATATTTAAGTTATTTAAAACTAGCTGAACCCCGCGGTGTTACCCGCGGTTATTGTTGTACCGCGAGTAACGCCGCGCGACAAAGTTAGTCTAAAAAAAGTAGCCGAAGTTACTCCCCGGATCATCAGCTACCTGCCAGTGAAAGTCCCGTCAAAATCCGTCCAGCCGTTCCAGAGATTACCCGGAACAAACAGACAGACAGACAGACAGACCGACAGACAGACAGACAGACAAAAATTTTTTTAAATACGTTTTTGGCCTATCTACCGTGTATACATACATATGCATTGATTAAAAAACGGTTATTTTAATATTACAAACAGACACTCCAATTTTATTTATTTGTATAGAAAACAGGTTAATGCGAAATGAGTTCAGTGAGTAATTAAAGACAATCAAACAGATTCTGTCACTGTGAGAATGTTTTTTGGCAGACTAAAAGTAAACAATTAAATAAGTGATGTAGCTGTAAAATTAAAAAATTAAAGGGCCGTGACAACCGTAGATGTTGTCATGTACCTATTATTTGTGGGCCCTTTGTTTAATATACTTATGTATCCATACTTCCACATATTTTTACCCGACTATGGCGACCGTCTCTATGGGAACGTTATATTTTGTGAAGAGAAAATAAAGTTCTTATTATTATATTATCTAGGGAGCTATCCGCTACTTTTTATTAGTAAAAACTAGTAAAGTCCCGTGATTAAGTCTTACATTCATTATCAACTAACTGCCCCGACAAACTTGGTTCTGTCAAAAACTATAGCCCTCCAGCAGTACAATTGAAAAAATAAATAAATGTTGTTTTTAGTATTTTCCCCGCAATATTAACGTTTTTTTCTTTCCATAAGAAGATTTCTTAACGAAAATATTAAAATACTAGCTGTCCCGGCAAACGTCGTTTTGCCATAACTACTAATAAATTCTAAATAAATAATCTGTATGCAACGCCTCCTAAAATACTTCGGACACGTGGCGAGGAGAAGCCCGGATAATTTTGAGAAGCTTCTGGTCGTGGGACACGTGGAAGGCAAAAGGAGCAGGGGCAGGTCACCATCCCGATGGATGGGTATGGTTGAAGAAACCACCAAACGCAACGTGCAGGCGTCCATCCGCCTCGCTGAACATAGAACGGCCTGGAGATCACTGGTGAATTGTGCGGTCCTGAAAGGTCACGACCCTCAGTCATGAGGAAACGACGAAGAAGAAGAAGAAGACTAATAAATTAAAAATTAATTAAAAAAAACATTGTCCACACACTCACAGAAGAATTATATATATAATTCTTCTGTGAGTGTGTATGTCACTGAACTACTCTCAAACGACTGGACCGATTTAGATGAAATTTTTTGTGTGTGTTCAAGGGGATCTGGGAATGGTTTAGATTCACAATTTTGTCCGCTGGACAATGTTTTTTTAATTAATTTTTAATTTATTAGTAGTTATGGCAAAACGACGTTTGCCGGGACAGCTAGTTAAATATATAAAGATAAAAACAATCGAATTGGTCGAGCGGTTCTCGAGTTTTACGCTTAGCAGCATAAATGGCGATTCATTTTTATTGATATCAGACTAATAAGTAAAATAATGGTCTTACTTTGATTTAAAAATATAATAATAATTATTTATGTATTATGGTTATTAGTATTTATTATTTACTTCAGCATATATTAGAAATAATTTAAAGTGTGTAAAAACACTTGCTTGTAAATATGAAAACAAATACTACATTACTAAGTTATCGGTCCTTATATCATAAATATTACAACAGAGTATTCATAACTTAAAGAAAATATATGACAAGCAATTAATACGTGTCGTATAAACCTTTTGAAAACATAATTATTTTAACTGATTTATTTACAGTTAAATCACGACCATTCGCATCATGGTAAACTTTATTTGAAATTCATGTAACATTTACTAGAAAATATATTTTAGATTTATAGTACATTGTCAATTTTTCCTTTGTTTAACAAGATACATAAAAAAACGCGTTGTTAAAGTGTTATGGACTTATTTTATTGTCTAGAATTCAGAGGTTTCGTGATATATTAGAGAATGGTACTTCACTTTTGTAGAAATATTCATAATCTATACTAATATTATAAAGCTGAAGAGTTTGTTTGTTTGAACTCGCTAATCTCAGCAACCGCTGGTCCGATTTGAGAAATTCTTTCAGTGTTGGATATTACATTTATCAAGGAAAGCTATAGGCAATATATCATCACACTAAGACCAATAAGAGCGGAGTGTCAATGAAGAATGTTTTAAAAACGGGAGAACATTACGGGGCAACAGAATGGGTCAGCTAGTGATATCATATAGGTAGATAAAATAGAAAGGCTAAGGTAGTGTGTTGAATGTTCTGTTCCATTTCTTAATCAACTCTAACTCTGTGCGATTACGTTTTATGGACATTATGGCATATTATAATACATAGGACTCAGCTAAACTGTGTATACCTAGACCTTCAAAAGCATATATATAATTTTTGTGTGCCCACTCTTTGTTGTGATCCAGTCTGCGTTCCTGCCAATCATTGTAGGTATGTAATTCGTTTGTTATACACCGCTTCACCGGGTTCTCTGGTAGGACGATAACGGTTTTATAATTTTTTTTTTTCCTCATATTAAGTATTACATTATTTATGAAGTGACTATAGATCCCGCCAATAGGACAGATCTCACCATGAATTTGGACATTTTGGAGGTGTAAAAATTTTGGATTTATTATATTGACAGATTATAGCATTATTTAGATTCAAATTGGTAAGCGATAGTTAGAATATTCACTGAAATTAATTGCTAGTAGATAAATCAATAACTCGTATGTATCGTGTAGCAGAGAAATGTGGAGAAAGTCGAGTGTTTACGTAAACTCGAGTCGTCGACGTAACGGTGGCATAACATTGCGGGGCTATGCTATTCTCAATGCAAATATTTTAGCTTCAAAATATTACTCCCTAGATTGGCATCTATTCTAATCAATGCAGATACCAACATGTATGTACATTCATACTTTGTTTACGGACATTTACGCGTTGAATAAATTGGATTCAAATATTTTGATGTATGTGTATAATATTGGCGGGATAATCGTCGAGTCTTTGGCTTGGTAGACCACTAATATACATAGACCTCTTTTGAAAAGGAGGTTTCAAGTTTTCGTTCTTCTTGCAATGATGTCGTCATACGTAGATATGTACATAGGTATAACATTTCCTACAAAATCAAGCGCAAAAAGTCCCGATTGTGATATTTATATCTATAACATTTCAACACTTATTTAACGTGTTAACGTTATCTGAATCACAATCATGTGTGATCGTAGAGGCAACACAAGTACAATTCCGCGTTCAAACTTAACCAGGTTAAGTTAACGGTACTGATATCGTAATGTTTTTGACTAAATAGCGACAAAGTCAAAGTCTTAATAGCATGCGCCAAAATAAAGTAAATGTAGGATCAGGGAGGAGTCTTACATACATTACATCATTCATTCTAAAGTAATGCACTGAAATTTTACTATATGAAATTTAGAATTTGTCGTAATATAATTGTTTACTTCAAACTTGATCTAAGCCTTGTCATACGATAAATAAATGAGTGAGTGCATGGAATTCGTTCAAAGTTATTTAAAATCGTCTCTTAAGGAAATTCAAGCTATAAAGTCATGCGAAATCATAAAATTAAAATTCTAGTATCCATTCTGCTAACTCTAAACCATTTGACGTACAAACATGAACTTGCGTAAGTGTTATGCTGTTTCTAATAAAATTTATTGTTAATGACTACACGTGGAGGAAATATCACCTGACATTGTGATAAAGAATGGATGAGTCAGTAATATCTATATATTCAAAGATTTAACAAATTAAATTAATTTCCATTTTAGTTTAATGACGCTTGCAGTAACAGTGACAGAGCTATTGACACAAATCCTTTATGTTTAAAAGATTTTGTTAAGAAACATATTGCTTTCCATAGCGTTAGAACTTTTATATAGACTGAATGAAAAGGAACGCGTAATCTAATGGGACGATTTATAGTTCAATTTCACGAGTAATGTAGAAGCTCTATCAGTGTTCGCGTAATGGTTGGTATCCGACAGCTATCAAGTCTTATTTATGCGATACTACTACTACAATGCCAAAACTATGATACATGACCTTATTGTTCTAGAAAAAAGAATCAGTGTTTTTTTTAAAAGACTACTCCTGCACTAGAACTAGAACACCCAGACTCATAATAACTAGCAATGCCAAAATTGTGATACATGACCTTATTGTTCTAGAAAAAAGAATCAGTGTTTTTTTTAAAAGACTACTCCTGCACTAGAACTAGAACACCCAGACTCATAATAACTAGCAATGCCAAAATTGTGATACATGTCCTTATTGTTCTAGAAAAAAGAATCAGTGTTTTTTTTTAAACGACTACTCCTGCACTAGAACTAGAACACCCAGACTCATAATAACAGACACAAACTGAGTGGAGTGTTGTGGAAGTCTTTTATTGAGCAAGCAGTAAAACTGTGGAATAGCTTTCCGGAGACAATTCGAAAAGCTAAAACCCTGAATGTTTTTAAAAACCTGGTAAAGAAATACTATCGGGCGTTATGAATAATTTTGGTCCATTATTTAATATATATTTTAGTAGTCTGATATGTATGTAAGTATATCTCTAGGTATATGTATGCTTTTTTTTATTTTATTTATTGTTTGAATATTCACTCGACGGTGTTTTACTAGTGTATAAACTGCCTTAAAATCATAAACACCCAATATCCATACTAAGGTTGTTTGGAAGAAATCGCCGTGAGCGATAAGACCGCGAATTGTTACGTTTTCAACTTCGTAACTCATATTTTGTTATGTATTTATCTTGTGTATACAATAGATATATATAAAAAAACCTTGAGCCCAGTAGAAAGCGGGGAGGTGGCAGCCTAAATCACTACGCGATTCATGCAGTCCATTGCATTAGGTCAGTTTTGTATCAGGTCAATTTTGTATCCCAAGTCACACTAACAGTAGCTGTTGTTAAGATTAGGAAAAAAGTTATATATTAAGATCAAATTAAGAACCCAGAACCTTTTTAGCCACTTATTTTTTATCACAGTTGCAATTACCTACTTAGTGGGTGATACGGTTACGGAATTTTAATCGTCTCTTACAATTAAGTCAGCATGCACCTTATCAATGCAGTTTTAATTCTGATACCCTCACTAATGACATATAATTATAGTATGTCAGCTGTACTAGGCTTGGCCTGTATAGCAATTATATATATATGTTTACCAAATAAGTTTATATTATTGCACCGCATTTAGTAAAACCGTTTAAATCAAAAATTATTTTACGTATTTTTTATTTTCAAGTTTTTAATTTCATTACATAGTACTTCTTATCTGTGTTCTACTATTCAAGCCCTTTCCATATAGTGGTAGTCTTTGATAAAATATGTAAACCACTATTTTGTAGCGGCGGCCATCTTGGATTTTAATTTTTCATACATAACAGTGTTCTACTAGTCAAGCCCTTTGATTTGATAGCTAAATGGAGGCAGTCGTGAAAAAATTTGTAAACCGCCATTTTGTAGCGGCGGCAATTTTGGATTTACAATGAAACAAATTTCAGTTAATTGTATTGTCACGAGAACTGAGGGGTATATACCAAATTTCAGCTCAATCTGTCAACAGGCAGGGGGTGTATTTCAATTAAAAGATTTGACCAAAACAACAACCAGGTCAAGATAAATAAAATTATTTACAAAAAAAGGATATACATAAATGTATTTATATTAGTTGTATAGTACGCATGGTACAAGCTATGTTTAGTTAGGGACTGGATGACGTTGTGTGACTTTTAGAATATTATTATATTTTTAGAATATTTAAATGTGGGAAGGAAAGCAACGATTAATGATGATAGATATTAAGATGTCTTATTACAATTGAAGTCTCAAAAACTCTGAACGAAAGTTAGAAATAAAGTTTTATAGCCTATTCAAGCTCTAGTTTCTCAAGATAAGGACTGTTTTAAGAGTAGGATACTGCTAAATTTCCCACCATCAAAGAAAAGAAACTGTCGGCACTATACCGCGATAGTTTCTTTAATAAAATATGACTTTTTAATAATGGATATATGATGTGATTGATAGATGTATTTGATAGTTTATCTGGTATTTAAGTGTTACTAGACAAAAAGTACATAAAATGTTAGTGTAGAATCTCCTGTAATTAGAATGTCCTGGAAAGCAAAGTTCTGGACGAAACATGCAAGCGAGTAAAGCTAAATCTCATATACACTAGTGAGTGAATTTTTAGTTGTTCAGTCTTAGGATCGTTGCATGAAATATTGTAGCATGAACGCAAAATATGGCAGGATAATAAAAATTTAAAATAAATGTAGTAAGTACGGTTAATAAAATTATAAAGTTTTAATGAAATATCTTCTGATGGACTTTTGGGGTGATTCTGTCTTTACCCGCAGCATCATTTTGCGTCTTTCATCCACGAGTTTAAAATAAAGTAACCCTATTTTAATAATGTCATGTGACTGTTAGATAAAATTCGGGAGGAGACAGTCGATATATATATATATATATATATATATATATATATATATATATATATATATATATATATATATATATATATATATATATCAAAAAATGCGGTTAAACCCGAGTTATATATAAATATATATATATATATATATATAACTCGGGTTTAACCGCATTTTTTGACACTCTACTTCACTTAAACTTTGTACGGAACTTTCTAGAATTATCCAAAATAGAACTAAATGCCTTAAATTAATAAGACAATTTAGGGTATTTTCCTGAGCCCTTCAGGTATAAATAATTTGTGATACTCTTTGAGTATTAAAATACTCAAATGATCTACTAGGCAGTTACAGACAGATTTTTTTTACCCATTTTCGAAAAAGAAATCGGCGCTCATATTAAGCAAAGAAAACATTGTAGCTGTAACGTTTACCCATAAACCTATTTCCTTCATATTCATTTTCTACCACGCCCATAGCACACTCACGGTAAGAACATAACACAAAATCAGCTGCATTGATGGCTCTTCATTAAAGATATGAGTACTTCGTACACGTGACAAATTTATTCCGATATAATGGCAATATAAACGTTGTTACTGTCATAAGATATGGATCTACTTGAGGCATATCTACCAACTATTAAGTTTATCGTAAGATTCTGACTGATAAAGTGGAAAAATCCTTATTACATTGTACATAGGTGGTACATCAGACATACCGTTGGTCTGGTGCATTACATATAGGTGTTATAATACCTACCTATTTATATTTATTATTCATAGTAAATCTCCAGCAAAGTAAGATCATATAGATTATAAAATGATAAAGTATTGTAATCGTCTTAGTGATCCTATTATTACTATTTTTACAATAATTAAGGCATTGTAATCGTGACAAGGGTTTTTTAAGGTTTTTATGGCAACGCTATTCATGTGGCTAGAGTAGAGACACCCATCCTACAGCAGTTTAAAGTTGACAGCAATATGCTTTGTGAGTGTTTTTTTTTTTATTCCAAATAAAATAATTTACCTTTTTTGTTTTTTTTTTTTATATTGATTAGCGTGATATGTAAGGATGGCTTAGGTTAAAGGTTCATAAAAATTTTGTTGAAATATTTATAATGACGATTGTGCTAATATCGTTTAATCTATACAAATAAATCTATACATCTATTCAAATAAATAAAATTGGAGTGTATGTTTGTAATATTAAAATAACTGCTTATTACTTAATGATTATGTATGAATACACGGTACATATACCAAAAATGTGGTTAAAAAAAATTTTGTCTGTCTGTCTGTTTGTTCCGGGTAATCTCTGGAACGGCAGGACGGATTTTGACGGGCCTTTCACTGGCAGGTAGCTGATGATCCAGGGAGTAACATAGGCTACTTTTTTTTAGACTAACTTTGTCCCGCGGCGTTACTCGCGGCACAACAATAACCGCGGGTAACACCGCGGGGTTCAGCTAGTATTTAAATAAAACCTATAAAACTGTAGACTTCTATTATTAATTTTGCACTATTAAGCCGGTATTTTAAATTTGTATTGACGAAAAGCGGAAATATACCCTTAAAACAATTCCGAATCAGTTCTTAACCAACAAAATTCTCTAACTTGTAAAAGTACACAAAAACGTTTTGTTTCCTCTTTTTTGAAGCAGGTTTAAAGTATATCAACTGGGAGATTTACTGGCGTGCATCGTAGTCTGACACAGTACGAAATACGAAAGTATCTATAATAATATTTCAAGTACCCACAAAATAGAAAGCTTTAAAACATTAAATCAGTGAAAACACTTTCGCAGCGTTTATTAGATAATAATACCTTAATAGAATAATTCACCTTATAGAGTTTTGTTTCAATGCCGAATATTAATTAATATTTAATAATCAATTTGACTGCACGTTTGGCCTTGTGTTTCTTTCTACTGCGCCTAGTGTTCTGGAGTCAAGACCCACAAATTGTTGTTCTGAGTTCGAGTGTTCTTTGTGTCCGTTTTATGTATGTTTGTAAAGCCCTCTGCGCCACAGCATTATTCCTAGTGCGTGAACTAGTTGCTTTTTGAAAAAATGATCATATATTTCGTAAAGAAAATTCTTTGTTTTTTTTAAACAGACTTTAAACAGGCTTTTTATTAGCTTCACCTGTATGTATGTGATCGACTTTTGCATGGTTTTTAACTATATTTATTTATTGCAAATAAAAATTTGTGTTTCACACATAGCAGTGCAGTAGTAAGCGGCAAGGTGACTGACTAAACCACTACGCCTGCCATACGTGCAGTCAACTATAGTCAACAAAGGTTTGCTCGCCCAGCCAACGTCACCTTAAATTACAGGTACCTATGGGACCCTAAATACATAATATCATTTTCCTTCCATTTTCTTTTCTTATCGCATGTTTTGTACCTCTCAATAATTCATTTTTTATGATAATACTTAACTGCCTCGTTGGCGCAATGGTAGCGTAGGCAACTGTTGTTTGTGCATGAGGTCTCGGGTTCGATTCCCGGATGGAACCAAATGTTTGAATGTTTGCAAATATTTGTTTCGAAGTTTGGACGTTTTCTATATAATATGTATGTATTCACAAAAAAAAAAAAACAAAGTACAAAGTAGTATTTATTTCATCAGTTGTCTAGTACCCATAATACAAGCTCTGCTTAGTTTGAGACTAGATGGCGATGTGTGTAAGCTGTCCGAAATATTTAAATATTTATTTATAATTTTGATATCCGTAATTTGATAGTTTAAACAAAATAACAGTTGTCAAAAAATAGGATGGGAAGGAATAAATTTAATAAAAACCTTTGAAAGTTGAAAGGAATATCAAGAGATAATAAAATATTGGGAAAAAATAATTAAAATCTTCTATTGCCATAAATTAATTAATATTTGTACATCACGACACTGTCTGCGTAGTATTTATTTATTAAGACAAAGTTATACACATTAAATGTGTATAACTTTGTCTTAATTCTCTAGCCCCTGAACTAATGTAAACTGTATTTCAGGGACCAGAAGATAGTATACACAAATAATAACAATTGAACACACTTACTGTGCGTAACGCTTGTCCTTTGCCCCATTCAGCAATATTAAATTTTTCAAAGGTTTCAGTAACCTTCTTGTTTCTTGATTCCAAACTCATGTTGATGAATTAAAATATAAATGTCAAATACAACTTTCCCGCTAAATTTAATGAGCGCGTAATAAAAACCGGTTGGGCAATGAAAAACCAGCACGCACGTCGCTCGAGCCGTTTAGCGGTAGACTGGCGCGTTCACTCTACAATACTGTGTTATAAATTGATAGCAAATAATGCTTGTTGTTTATTGGACGGAGAATAATTGCACTGCACTTTAGCCTTGTTAGAAAATAATTGTTTTGAATGAAGCCGGAAAAATTTTTTTTTTTGTTACTGCGCCATATGGACCTGTCACTTTGTTTTTTTTTTATTTTTATCTTATGTATTACCACATTATGAATAAACTGCATTCTCTGCCATTCTACGTAGAGTAGCGAATAAAGGAGTGTATAAGACTTAACAAAATCAAACAAATAAAAGAAAATAGTATACGCACAAACCAAAAAGAGAGACGACGACGCAAGGAACATGGGAATATTTTAGTATTTATCAATATACCTACACATTTGTATGTCTAAAGATTCACATATTTATAGCTATGTATACATTAAATGTGTAGTCTTATTGTGATGATGGGGTACGATATAGAGAATCTTATACCTTGAACGAAAGGTGACTTTGCAGTCTAGATTTTCTAGCTTAGAATCTAAATAAATAATATGTATATACCATAACAATAGCTGATCTAAAAAGCTTAAGGGTATAGGAGAACAGGGGACTAAGGCCATGATAAGTAAAGATAACAATTTTCTCTTCTTCAATAGAGAGACTATGATATTTGGTAAGCGAGATAAGTAAGTAGGTAATAACAAGTGCATTAAATAAATGCTCGAGATTAGTGTCCAGGTCCAGAAACAATTGTTTTAGTAGTTCACTGATTGATATAGTCCTCGCACTTCAAAAGTCGTTTCTGTGGCTCTACCACGATGACCAGACGGCGAGGTTTCTTACTCCTTACAGTGCTGTCTTGCTTTTACACAAATTAGACGGCTTTTACAACATCTATGAAATGAATAGAGACTTAACATGTCACCACACGGACATTGAAATAATACGATTTCCGAAAATACGAGGTAAAAGGTTATTTTTTTTTCTAAAAAGTACTCAGTGCTCAAGTGTCAATTATTTAAGGAAACGGGATAGTATCGTGGGAAACTACGGTCAACATAAGTCCGAACAATTCCACGGAGTACTCCCAATATTTGTGCGTAAAGGTGATAGCGAATATGGCTTTCGTATAAATTTATTGGATGATTTCAAGGGTTGATGAAGCAGGCATGCGACTTGTAAACCTAGCCTCAAGATCACTATTTTGGTATTTTGTTTGACATTCCCCGTTCTATAAATAACATCTTTTGAATGCTACTTTATTTCATTTATAACTTTACATTTTTTGTTTAAAAATATACAACCTAACTTCATAGAACATGATTTTTTCCTCAATAATACTTCCTCTCTTTGTTTATGGAGCTACACATGTTTTATTTATGTGTATTTGATATATATCATAATTTATATAATATACACCTCAAATATACACCACTGGAGACAGACAGACCGACGAATACCAGCGCTGCAGTCACTCAGGTTACCGCAATGTGCTAAGTGCTTTTTCGTGCATTGCACGGGGCACTATAATTGCTTGTCTTCCGTTAATTTCGTCCCTTAATTCTGTATGCAGCCACCTCTTGCCATGTGTACATCAGAATAAACGATTTTTTTTTCTTTCTTTCTATCATATTGTTTACTCGCTAACATGTAAATGAATAAAATTGGAGTGTGTGTTTGTAATATTAAAATAACCGCTTTTTAATAAATGGATATGATTATGGTACATGTACCAAAATATCAATTTTCACAATTTTTATATTAACAACTAGCTGAACCCCGCGGCGTTACCCGCGGCCATCGTCGTACCACGAGTAGAGCCGCGGGACAGTTAGTCTAAAAAAAGTAGCCTAAAAAGCCTTTTTTTAGAGTAGCTTCGCCCCATGCGTCACTCGCGGTACAACATTAACCGCAGGAACACCGCGGAGTTCAGCTGGTTTATAAATAAAATAAAATTAATATTTCGCGCATCTGACATACAACGCCATCTAGCCTCAAACTAAGTAGAACTTGTACTATTATCACCAGACTGACTGAAAGAATACTTACATTCATATTATACATAGAAAACACCCAAACTCCAATAGAAACATTTAGTTCAATCCGTGAATCGAACCCCAACATAGCAGTCGCATACACTATCACTGCGCCACCGACGACACATTATAACTAGCAACTTCATCTACGTCTCTCCAAAGGAATAAATCATGCCCGTTTTTGTAACTTTTTTATTGTTGTAACTAACCAGATAGCAAAATATAAAACAATAAAGCAAAAAGTTTTAATGACTATCCTTAATTAGTAATATCGGGTTACTAATGACACACATATGAACCATGAACTAGCCGAGTCTTATAAGGACCCTCAGAGCTTGTCAATTCTAATTAAGATAAAAGCCGACCGCCTCGTTTTTCAGACCCCTACACTTGCCAACAAAAAAATATGACATCTATGCTTAAAATATAAAAAATAAGTACTATCAGCCTTATTCATAAACTTTATTTACTTTAAACAGCGGTTTTGTGTTTTTAACCGACTTCAAAAAAAGGAGGAGGTTCTCGAGTCGACCGTATATACGTGTAATATACATATGTGTATTTTTTATGTGTGTTCGCAGATAACTACGTCGTTTATAAACCAATTTCGAAGATTCTTCTTTTAATGGAAAGGAGATATCCCAACGGTGGTACCATGACAAAAAACTAAGTTCTGATGATGGCATCCAAGAGAAATCGAGTCGAACCTTGAAGTCAGTTTTTTTTTTGTTAAAATTTTACTTGCCTAACTTTAAAGTTTCAAGTTAAAAATAACGCAGAACCGTTGCTTAAAATTAAATAACGTTTATTAATAAGACTGTACATTTAAGAGAAACCACCACCATTACAATAATAACAACGAATACAGCTATCCTCTAAATATATTATGTATTACATAATATCTGTATTCTACTTAATAAATGATAAAATATTGAATTGTCGGTAGATAAGAATGTCAGACAAGAATATCGTCTATTTCATTTGTTATTATGACTAAGTTGCCATTGTATACTTCGTGTGGCATAACCTTTTTTTAACCAGGCACGCGGACGATCCATAAAAATTGTGCCTTAAACACTGCTAAAAATATAGCCCGCCTTTAAGCTTCTCTATGAAGTCGGATTTGTTACTATAGTTACGTAGTTACGGTAGTCTACTAGTTTGTGTTTTCCTTTTTACTGATTTTGCCACATTGTTTTTTTTTTCATTAAATTTATAATAGAGTTACAAATGGAAAAGATCTAAATATCGATCTTGAATATTTATCTTGATCAACAAATTTAAATGACCTTTATTTGTTCTGGATGTAGGTACCTACTTTAAACACAATGGATGATTAAAAAATCCAAGGAATTAAAAGGTCTCATAGTTAAATAATGGACTGATTCAGAGATATAAGATATTACTAATGTAAGTTGAACTTCGCTGTGGAATTAATTCACTTTCCATTGATATATCATCGCAGTCTTCTTAGCAAGGTCTAAAATTAAATTTCAACTCTATTTGTCAATATTAGAACTTGCAGCTAACGAAAATATCTGGACGCTAGGAAAACATATTTGAATACTAATAATTATAAACGTCTCTAATTTCATCTCGAATACCACTTAATAACCTGAGTAGTCGGTTTTGTCCGTCTTTTTGAAATTGCACTTTATAACCGCAAAAACCATGAAGCAAACATCATACCCGGAGACTGTTGCCTTAGTTAGGCACAAAAAAAAACAGAAAAAATCAGCTATCATGAAAGCACGAAGTTCCAATTGCGTGTTCTTGGACTATGTCTTCTGCATACAGTTCCACTTTACCCAATCACATTTTTTTAATAATTATAACGCAACGTTGCATTTTAAAATTAGCTTACCCGTACAAAGTCACAGACACTTAGTATTTTATACAAATATGTATGCTAAATCGTGGCTTTAAAATAACTACTTTTAAAGTATTAAATGTATCTGATTACTAGTATAGCATGTAAAATAAATGTCAAGCAAGTAGGTATGTTGAATGCATCTCAGGTAAGTTTTGATCTTCTTCCCCAGCTACAAATACCTCTATTTCAAGATGGATAATACTCGTAAAACCTACGCCATACGCGTACGCTGAAGTGGAAGCGAGCCATTCATGTCTCCAGGCGGACTGATGATCTGGATCGCGATTGGGCACAGTAGTAAGGGGTGACGTGCGGCCGGATGGAATGACCACTTAAGTCACCATGCTGCATTGTTGCATTGTCTGCATTCGCAGTACAGAGACCACCACTCTTGGATTCTGCTTATGCTTTCCATCAGGCAAAGTAGAGTCATTTTGGCAGCGCCAAAGAAAAAAAAAATGAAAGATCAAGCACCAAACTATAATTCACGAGGCTATCATGACTTCTCGGTATCGAATTCTCGGTATTTACTAGCTCGGTTAAATCTCCAAAGAATTCCTCGTGGAGCGCTACCGTGAAACGCCAATCGACCAACAGATCAAGCGTCGCAAGTAGAACTGAATTGGTCACACACTGCGAAGATTCCAATCATATCGCCAAACAGATGCTTGATTGGAATCCGCAAGAAAAATAGAAATGTGGCTTTCCCAAAAAGACCTGGTGACGCACAGTTGCAGAGGAGGCGAAGAAGGTCGGAAAGACGAGGACCGAGATGAAATGCGAAGCTCACGACCGTACGCGATGGCGGATTGTTGTGGACACCTTCCGCTCCACCTTGGGGACATGTCCTAGCTCCCCAAGGTGGGGCAGCAGGCAAGAGGACAGAGGGCTTAAGTTAAGTATCATGACTTAATCTTAATAGGTGCGTACTTAAATCGTTATCATTCAACGCGTGTGGTAACATTAAATACCTACTATAAAATTGGGTAAGAACGTATTTAGATAAAGCCTATAAAATATATTAGATTAAAGATACGATACGTAATTTTGAATTGTACTGCAATTATATTATGACTATTTAAGCCGCATAAACATAACTACCACCAGTATCTTTTAAATGAAAAAACATTTCCTAACAACTAACGGATGCCATAGACGTTTTTGCATTGTTGCATGATGGTTTTAGCCTTGTATGCATACTAACTTTTATGCATACTGGCATGCATAACCGACAGGCAAACCCTAGCGTGTATATGATGAGCAAATATCAAAATTGATATTTTATGCCGCTCGGTAATGTTTGCGCGCGAAATACGTAGCCGAGGGTGTGTAGCGACCGACAAGCTTGCCTTAACAGTTCTCAGTTTTTTTTATTAATTTTTGTAATCTGTGGTCGATCGCTTTATTTTTAATAATCAGTGCTTACACCTTACTTTTTCTGTTCTGTAGAACAAGTGTTAAGCCAAGTACAGCTATCACATCGTCGTCGTCAATTGTTAGTTTGGTATACCGCACACACTACCTAGTAGATATAGACAACTGTCCTGCACATAGCACCAACTGCATTGACTAAGAGTTTATGGCAAAACTGTTCATACAAACCCTAACGTCTATGTGTAATTTGAAACTCAGTTATACCCGTTGATTATGCATGCCAGCTAAAGCCATCATGCAAACCCTAATGTGTATGGCACCCTTTACACACCCATCTACACAATGTAAATAATTTTTTGCGTTTACGAAGTGTGCACAAACCAAGATAACATTTTTATAGACATTATTTATAGTAGTTATACTAGTAAAGATATTGCATGCAAATTAATCACTCAGAAGTCCACATGGCTCCACTCGCTTGTTTGTCAGTAATCGCAGCAATGAGTAGCCCTTGTCCTTCCTCAAGATTCAAAGTATCTCCATGCCAAATTTAATTGAAATCAGTGCAGCGGTTTGGCCGTAAAAGCAGGACAGACAGACAGAGTTACTTTCGCATTTATAATAAAGGTATGGATTGTGTATAATATGTATCCAGATATTTTTAACTACAACAAACAAACACAAATTTATACATAGGATAAATAAGGTAGTTATAAACTATATTAGGTACATAAACTTGGATGAGGGCAGCAGTTGTTGTGGAGAGCTTTAGTGAAAGCCCATGTCCAGCAGTGGACATCTTCACATGATGTTGACATAAACTTATTAACCATTCAGTAACCCAAACCATATATTTTCCTAAGTCGTTTATTTAAGCTGTTAAGAAATTAGCCAACTTAATAAACTACAACTAATGTAAAAATGAGTTTATCAGCGAATCAATGAATGGCTCTTTAATAAATTAATAAATGAAGATAATTCTTTGTGTAAAATTTAAATATTATTAAAGTGGACTGATCCAAGATCATTCATCTAGAGATGCATATCAAAAACCTGATGTCACAAGCAATATTGGTATTTAAAAAAAAAAGTATCAGTATTGCTACCTGCTTGAACAGAATGTCGCATTTTTTTCAAAACTTTATTTTATACCGGTTCTCAAACCTCAGGTATACTTAGAAATGAATAAATTAATTCTTTCTGGTTCTTAAGCAATTCTTCTCGAGTTAAATAAATTTGTTTCTATTCTTTTATTATATCATTTGTTAAAATCATAAGAGTAAACATAATATTTCTATTATTAATATTGAAATTAATTTAATTATCAGAAAGCATTGTTACTATTAAGTAGGCACATTACTCATAAAACACTGAATATAATCCTTATCAGAAACTATTAAAATCTTAAGTTTGAAACAGCGAACAACTTACAGTTTTAAGTTTCTTCTTAGGAGCAGACGGTCCATCCATTTTTACAGTAATAGGTGATTTAGCACAGCACTCAGATTAACAAGTGTTAAGTCAGAAAATAATAATATTCGTTAAAATTTTAACAATAATACATATTTTTGTGTGAAATAATAGTATCACTTATCATTAATGCTAATGCCACAAGAGAGGGGATAATAATTAATGCAAAAAATTCAAATTAATGAAGGCCGTAGGCCTACCGATAACACACGGTACCTGCAATGACAAGTATGACAATACATAAGAATGACATTAATGGCATTGACAGGACAAGATTCGTTGAGACAAAAGCACACGGTTTTTGGCTGTTTTTGGAGAGCACCCTTTCGGATGATTGAGTTTATTCTTTTGACAATATTTTGAAATCAAATATTTTAATGATAGGCAATGCGAATGCGGCTTATCATTAAATGATATCAGCTTTTCGTTAAATTGTAAGTAGAACAACGCTCACCCAAAGTGTGGTTGAGCAGTGAATATATAATTCAAGATCTCATTATCTACCTTCCCATTCTGTACAAGCAACAGAACAAGGGACGGGAACTGAATTAGGTTAGTAACAGACATAGAGACACAGACATAAAAAGTAACATTGCAAGCATAATAATAATATGAAAAACATCCAGCTTTTAAATTTCATTTGGTCTGTTTGTATGCAATGTATGTAGGAGTCTGATTAACTTGAAAATTTGCACAGGGCCGATACCAATACAATAATTTGAAAAAAATAAACTGACAAAAATAGTTTAAAAAAATTTAACATACATGCTTTTATAAATATACCAAACTAAAAAGTTGAAAATAAGTTAGTAGTATATAGTTCGATAGTTTAAAAAACTAAAGAAACACGCTTTAATAGCAATCGAACTAAAAAGTAAAAAATATTTTTTATGTAAAAGCGTGGGGTGACATTATTGAAATATTTTCAGAAAGCACCATAGTTTATTTTTAGTGAATAGAGGCAAACGAGCAGATGTATCACCTGATGTTAAACGGTTACTGCCGCCCATGGACATCCGCAACAGCCAACACCAGAGGCATCACAAGTGCGTTGTCGGCCTTATAAGAAGGAGTACGCTCTTTTAATAACGCAGGTGACAGTTCATTCCATAGTTTAGTTCTGCGGGCAGAAAGTTTCTGGAGAAGCTCACAGTTGTGGACTGCAATCGATCTAGATGAAGGGGATGAAACTTCTAGATGGTTTTGTCGCGTAGGACGATGGCGGAAAGAGGTGGCATGGAACAGTCCAAAAGTCCGAATAATTCTTCGGAGCACTTCCCATGGTAAATGCGATAGAAGATGCACAGCGAAGACACATCTCTCAGTCTCAGAGTACACCCTCCAGTCGAATTGTGTCAACGATTCGAGTCAATTCGATTCCTTTATCAATTTATCCACTTGAAAGGCTGGTCACATCGTTTTGAGTTTTTGGAACATTTCTAATATTGCCATATCCATATTCTATGAAATACTTCACTTAGAAACAAAAAAGTTTTGTTAGTTTATTAGATAAAATATAATTCAGATATTATTATCAATTAAATAATAATTTTAGGCCATTCTGAAAGAGTACAGCACTGATATTAAACATAATCATAATGAATACAGGTGGTTTAAAAAAACAGCGATCAATTTAATTACGCCACCGTCACCGTAGCAGGCTGAATGCAATACAGAAACAAAAACTGAGTAAAAGTGTTCTGTGATCAAAACATTCGGAACAACAATATTGTGTGCATGCTCTAGTTTTGTTATTTATTAAAATGCCTGCCGTAACTGCAACTATAGAAGAGCAGAATGAAAGTGATCAAAAGATGTGGAGTGCCCTAAAGCGTTACATTATACGCGAAAGGCAAAGGAAGAAAGAAGGTGATTGTCTAATATTATTAAAGTTTCTGTCGGTCCTGGTGGAGTCAAAGGTTATCGTTGATTGAGTTTATCGTCATCAATATTATTCCGATTCTCGACATATGTCTCAATATAACTCCCATACTCCGAACCTATAGTTCGTTTAGGTTACTTTTAGACATAATTTCGTAGTGATCAACTGTTGATGTGCGAAAACTGATTTTCGAAGTAGTCTATAATAGACTCTACTTTATAGGTATGTAAATCAATGAAACAGACCTTAGATAAGTTTTTATGTCATTGAATCATGTGAATTAGTATTATTTTATATGAAGAAAAACAGTTGCTTTTCTTGGTAAAAACTAAACTCAATGATGTTTATTTTCTAATCACCGATCATTTTTAGTACCTATGTTGAGGCACAGTTTATCATACACAATCAGGGATTTATTGTCATTACTCGTATCTGCAGATGTCGTAAGTTCTGACCAAGGGAGCAAACTTATTTACTTATTACTTTCTTATTTAAAGAAAGACAACTTCTGCAATAGGAATAAATCATGTTTTGGGAGCATGACACTAAGAATATCCAGACTCAAAACAACAATTTATGGAACAAGTACAAGTATACAACAAGAAGTAAAAGTTTATGAATTGGTTAAATAGTGTTAAATATAATTTTTCAAGCTTAGAATGTTCAGCGTGGAATATAGTACACAGAAATCAGTAAACAGTATCCTGTTATAACAAAAGGACATAAACAATTTATTGTTAGCAATATCTAATAAATACAAAAGAGTTATAGTTACTAAGGTTCTGTACCTAAGAGATAAAATTCAAGAATTGGACAGAATGTTCATACATAGTGACAATACTCATCTGAGAGGCCAAGAAACTTAAACTTTGTACCAGCTTCTCGAACAACAATCCTCACAAACACTTTTTGAGCAACTGTGTAGTCAGAGCTTGGAACCGGCTTCTCTATGAAGTTATTTCTCATCAAAATGTAAATCAATTTAAGAATCGACTTGTTGCATATTTGCTTAAATAGAAGAAGAATAACTGACTGGAACCTATCAAAATTCAGGCTTAACAGTTGTTTCAACTGGCTGCCTCTCTATATATAATAGTAATAAAAACAATCCTATTACTAAGACCCCACTGTCTGTCTGTCCGTTCATCTGTCTGTATGTCACCAAGTTGTATCTCATGAACTGTGATAGCTAGACAGGTGGCATTTCTAGTTTTATGCATAATATTAATAATGGCATCAAGTAGAGGCTTGAAATGTATACACACACTTGGCCAATTTTATTATTGTATGGTGGCACCTATCTATACTAATATATAAAGCTGAAGAGTTTGATTGTTTGTTTGAACGCGGGTAACCGCTGTACCGATTTGAAAAAATCTTTCAGTGTTGAATAGTACATTTATCGAGGAAGGCTAAAGACTATATATCATCACGCTAAGACCAATAGAAGCGGAGTACAATGAAAAATGTTTCGAAAATGGGGGAAAATTATCACACTACGGGCAATAGGAGATGCAAACGAGGTTGTGTGGGTCTGCTGGTTCACAATAAAATAGAAGGTACCTATTGTCAGCCAGGCTGCCTCCTATATAATTTTAGGAGAATACACCCCATAATACAACAAAAACTGCCCACCAACAATCTGCTGTACAACAGAACTTCCTCAAGAATAAAATATCTCCCTCTATGCTAAATTTCATTGAAATTGGTGCAGCAGTTTGACTGTGAAAAATTGACAGACAGACAGACAGAGTCACTTTTGCATTTATAATTTATGTATGGATTGCTTATTGCAGAATATGAAGCAGAAGTTGAAGAGGAGAGGCTGCGAAAAGAACGTGAGGCCAGGGAGAGGCAAGATGTTATGACTCTGGGTTAGTATTATTTGCTTTTAGTACTTTGTATAAGCTGCTACATAATTTGATGACTCCACACGTTAAAAATAATATATAACATGCATTTCATGTATATTAGGTATGCAATATTGATCACTGGACTAAACATGTGGTGTTGTACTATAAAATTGCTGATCAAGCAAATTTATAGCAATTATTGCGATATATTTGTGTGTAGCATGGTTTGATGTATGTAATGGTATCTCCTAAGTTTGTGTAAGTTACTTTCATTGGATGAGTTATTATTTGTTTGGTCATTGATTCTGAATATTTTGGATTCTTAAAAGTATAAACAAGACCAACATATATGTTTATTTATATTATGGAGCATGAATGGGCCGGCTCGACCGAAGTGTTACCACAACCTCACAGAAAACTGGTGTGAAACAGCACTTGCGTTGTGTTTCACTGAGTGATTGAGGATACCGGAGGCCCATACCCCAAATTCTACCCCCATCCCCCCCCCTCCCCCAAAGGCCGGCAACGCACTTGTGACGCCTCTGATGTTCCTCATCAGGCAAAATGTCTGCTCATTTGCCCCCTTTTCCATAAAAAGAATAAAATAATAATCTAAATTATAAAACTAAAGAGTTTATTTGCATTTAAACAAAACGCGCTCATCTCAGAAAGTACCTACTAGTCCGATTTCACTATTAGATAGCCTAGTTATCAAGCAAGGCTATAGGCTGTAATATCATTATGATACGACCAAAAGGAGCTAGGTATGATGATATCGCTTTTAAAACCTATCTGATACCTATCCTATTTAAATTCCGGTGTACTAAAATCCACTGTTTTATATGTTGAAATGATTTCTTAAGCTTTACTTGTTTTTGGCATAAGCACAAATCGTGTATAAACATTCAATAAAATAAAAGTATGATGATACATATTTCCAATGAAATATGTTGGAAAAATGGGGGAAAATTATTCCTTTTGAAAGCTACCGTTGCGTGTGCTGCGTAAACAGTTAAAGTTTCTTAAAAACAATGTATGAAATAATTGTTCTCCTTTAAAAGATTTTAAAACAAGTCAGCTACAACATAATATGTCTATCTTGTGAGTTAGGCTTACTATAACCGTTTTTATGGTAACCAATTTGTTCACGTTTGTTAACAAAACGCTACGGGCAATAGAAGACGCAGATAACTTTGAGGGGGTCAACTAGTCGTAAAAAAAGCTTGATCTTTATGACAGTTATTACGTAGTGTCATTTTAGGACTTACAAGGTACTTATTAGAATTTTATATTTTTAAAATGTACACTTTATTTACTGGTTCATAAAAAGCTTTTTTTTGTGTGCGGAAATCCCCTCGGATTCCACCGACCGGTTGTTATGTCGGACTCGAATCGACTAAATACCGCACACCGTCGCGGGTACTAGAAGCCCGCGTCGATTATGTCCCTTAAAAAAACGGTACGGTATGCAAAAAAGGAATTCGATATTAAAAATCTACTTAAAAAAAAACGAATATTTGGTACAAATGTGGGCTAAGTAAATTTTCTGTAACAACAACTGATGCGACAGGGTGATCACGGGAAGGTGAGCGAGGAAGTAGGCGGGGCGCCGCATTCCAGCGTGGTGCAAAATTAGTTCGGCTGTGTAGTAAAGAATGAAAATATAGGTAATACATAAACAAGACGCTTGTTCAGTTATTTCGTCGGTAACGTAGCCATCTGTCACAGAGATCAAGTTATTATTTCAAAATCTGTAATAATAACTCATTTTGTTTAGTTGGTCTGCATAAGAAACTACATATTTCCTTTAATAATCAATTTGATTAATTTCAGAGGAAACAAAAGAACAAATTGAACAATTAGAACAGAAGCTTAAACAACTTGAAAAAGAAAAACAACAGCTTTTCATGCAACTCAAGAAGGTATTGAATGAAGATGAAATTAGAAAGAGACAACAACAAAAGGAAACTAAGTGAGTATGGGAAAGTTTGTAAAGTTATGTATAATTTAAATAATCTCTTAGAAGAATTTATTATTTTTATAGAGTTGTTTGTGTCAGTTTCATAATGAATAGTTTTCTACTAGCCTGTATAATATATTTTTAAACATATTAGCTAACGTTCATATTTTGTTTTATATTTTCGAAACAACTAGTAATTTGAGTAATTATTGTTGCTTCTATTATTAGTATTATTCCTCTTCCTACTCCAGATTAATAAGTAAGTCAATAGATTTAGAAATCTAAACAACTTAATAGTAGGTTTAGATTTGATAGTAGCCATTAGTTATGCTGCCTCATAGCCTATCTGATTGCTAAATATATTTCCCCCCTAATAATCTTTAAACTGAATTCGTTTAAAATTACTAAATTACATTAAGAGATAGTGATTTTTACAGCGAGATGCAACCTATGAAAATGCCTATGGGCAACATCTCTATCCCGATGTTTCCAATGTCTTCATCTACGGGTCAGGGCGAGCCACCACCCACACAAGGAAGACCACCTCCTCTTACATCGCATTTGATGCCCAAGGTAGCATTTTCATATTGTTATCAAAACACATTGCTTGAAAATGAAGATGTTAATTCAATAGTTTTGCACATACTAAGATACATACACAAGTGATGTTCGTCTGGTGACAGAATAAGAATACTGAGTGTCAGCACCCCTATTCTTGTTTTTTTTTATTTTTGGTATAAGGGCTAAACGAGCAGACGTATCACCTGATAGTAAGCGATTACCGCCGCCCATGGACACCCGCAACATTAGAGGTGTCACAAGTGCGTTGCCGATCTTTGGGGTATGGGTCAAGGGATGTGGGGAGGGGTTGGGTATGGGTCTCCGGTATCCTCACTCACTCGGTGAAACACAGCGCAAGCGCTATTTCAAACCGGTTTTCTGTCATTCCGGTCGAGCCGGTCAATTCGTGCCGAAGCGTGGCTCTCCCACGGTGATTCATCCCATGGACGTCATAGGAGCCTACTAAGGGAGCAAAGCAAAGTAAGCAGAACAACTGCATACCTATCTGGCTGGTGTGGTATAGTGGGCCAAAACCTTTCTAAGAAGAGGCCTATTGTCTTGTAGTTGATTGTTGATGTTGATGCATAAGTGAGAAAACTGATATCTTATTCTTTCGTTTTTTTTTTCAAGTTGAAAGGTTACCAGAGCCCAGGGCTTCTGACTGTGAAGACACAGAGCTGCAACGCGCTTGCAACTTGCAAATGTTTTTGCGATAGTTACTTACCGTTAGGTGACCAGATCTATTACCTCATTGAAACTGATTGAGAAAACATGGAACTTATTACCAGAGCACGCATTTCCCTGCCACTATGATGCCAGGGCCTTTAAACGACTCTTGAAAAAACATCTGACTAGGCCCCCTAGGGTCAACATGCTGCAATGAGGATGGTGACCACCACACTTTCCAACAGACAGATTAGTCATAGTTTTTTTGCTTTTCACTCAATGAGTAAGATTACCTGAGGACCAGCGGAATCTCTGTCGTCTCAGCCTTCGTATCTCCTTCCCTTGTTCTGGAAGAGCATCACTGAAATGAAATGGTGGCAACATACAAAAACCTTGGCAGATATTTGTCTACTGGTTTGCCACTTATTCCACAAGATACTGTCTGTTTTGTACAAAAACGACCACCAATCAACGTGCACGTATTATTATCAATAAAATCAGTATTATTCTCCTTTGTTTAAGCATAAGCACTCAAACTTGTTTCCACAACAGCAGACTATTGTGCGTGGACCGATACAGTCGGGGGTGAAAAGACAGCGCAGTCCATCGCCGAACTATGCAATCTACTCCCACCGCTTGCACCAGCCACCGATGAAACATCAGCCTGTATATTCAGATCACAGTAAGTTTAATTTTTTTTCCAATTTTGTAACAATTTGCGATTGTTTTCAAGATGATTAAATGAAGTAACTTCTATCTTAAAAGATGATTTCCACCGAACGGTAAGAGCTTTACAACCTTCAAACGAAATTAAATCGTGTACACAGTATTTAAAGTCTATTTTACCAAGTTGCCTGATCGTGGGCGTCTTCCGCGTCATTTAATCGTAGCTGCACTGGTGAAATTGTTTAATGTTGAGCCGTTTGGTGGAAATTATCCTCACTAGTGTATATTCTCTAAGAATGATTAACTGTACTAAATTGAGTAATGTGTTACGGCTTCAGTTAAAAAGTATTAACGAGAACCTGGAATCGTTAATGTTTAAAAGTAAACATAGTTAAAGAAATAACTTATCAAACTACTCCAAATTGACATGTATTCATTTAAGTTAATAAAGAAAAAATAATAAGAAAGGCTTTACTTAATATATTTAATTTTTAAACAGTTAATTTATCTTTAAGAATATACATGCTGTTCATTATTCTAAATTGTTAATTGTACGTTATGTTAATTTGTATTTGCAGAGGTCGAAGATGGCCGAATGGGCCGTCAAATGGCCCGGGCAGTGCTATGGAACAGTGAGTTGTATTCAGGATAGGTGTCGTCACTCGCTTTTCATTTCATCACTATGCTTGTGTACTGTCCCTGTTTTCTGTAAATGAAAGTGTGAAGCGTGCTATAGGACATTTTAAACTTTAAAAATTATTAGGGAGTTTTGGTTAAGACTTTTACACAATGTACTGGCGGGCTGGCCGGTGAGTTTTTGCCGCGAAGGTATGCCGACTGCATAATTCTGCCACCGGCATCTTTTTGCCGTCGAGCTTAATTTCCCGTCGGGCTTGTTAACGGGATACCCGTCGGCCATGCCACCGGCATGGTGTGCAGGAGCATTTTGGTTAAAGACAAAGCTATCTATTTACAGAAGTACTTTTATTATTATACAAGACTAGCCGACCCACGCAACCTCGTTTGCGTCTCCTATTGCCCGTGGCGTGAAAATTTTTCCCCGTTTTCGAAACATTTTTCATTGGTGCTCCGCTCCTATTGGTCCGAGCGTGATGATATATAGCCTATAGCCTTCCTCGATAAATGGGCTATCGAACACTGAAAGCATTTTTCAAATCGGACCAGCGGGTCCTGAGATTAGCGTGTTCAAACAAACAAACAAACAAACAAACAAACAAACTCTTCAGCTTTATATATTAGTATAGATATTGACGTAAAATGATTACTCAAAATATTTCGTATTAAGTACCTTTAACATGTACCTGATTACTTATGGTTCAAGAAACAAAATCCTTCTACCAACCACGACGGCTAGAGTTAGCGAATCGATAGGACTCCCTCAACTCTCTGATGTATTGTATCTTATAGGTTCTATTATTGTCTTGTATGTCTTGTGATAATATAGGAATATTATGTACTAGAATATTATATTACTAGATCTCTCACTACTAAATCTTAGAAACTATAACACCTACAAACTCGAAATATGGCAGGTAGGTTCCTTACAGGATGTAGACATCTGCTAAGAGAGGATTATACGAAACTCCTCCCCTAAGGGGGTAAAACGGGGGATGGTAGTTTGTTTGAAAATCCTATGTTTTTGAAGTAAGATACTTGAAATTTAAAGTGTATGCTCTATAGATGGTGTGGAGGTGTACTAATAATGTATCTTTAGAAATCAACCCCTTTTTGTGGTTAAAACGGATGGTAGTTTGTATGAAAGCCCAATGTTATTGTAGTAAAATTAATTATGGCAAGAGGATTTTAAATGGTATTTAAGTATAAAAAAATGTGCAAAAAACTAACTGCACGCTTAGTCGTGAGCGGCCGCTAGTAAATTATATAGGTAAAGAATATAATTAGCTGTTGTTATAAGGGCTATTTTTTATATAAAAAATAATAACCATTATGAGCGAAGCTTGGTGACTAGTAGGCGAATATTAGTTAAAAATAAATGCGTCTGGAACGGTTTACACGATACTCGCACCTCCAAGGTCGGAACGGAGTCGGAAAAAGGTAACGACTTGGTGGCTATAGAGTTGCGGGCATCCATGGGTGAAAGTACCTTCATATCAAGGCGACCGCCTGCTCCTGCACCTATAGCCTGTAGCGTCCCATATCTTAAACATCCTACTTAAAATTATAAAAACGAAAGTTTGTAAGTATGGATGTTTGTTACTTTTCCACGCAAAAACTACTGAACGGATTTGGATGAAACTTTACAGTAATACAGCTTATACATCAGAATAACACATAGGCTACTATTTGCCGCGATAACCGACAATTACGCGGGCGGAGCCGCGGGCAAAAACTAGTCAGTAATATGTGGTGTTGTAATTTTCTAGCACTACAGTTTTTCGTAGCCTTTGGGTTTATCTACATGTTAAAGTTCGAGAGTATTTAGTAGATCCTTTTTTTATTTGTATGAATTTTTGTGAATGTATTTCAGTATATCTGTTATATAAAGTATTTTTGCACGTCTGTGTATTAACGCTCAAAGATATTCAGTTGTCATTTTATATTGTTATGTTTGTACGCTCGTGCACCACAATATTGGTGTGAAAACCTACAATAATACTTAGAGCCAGCACAATGACCTTACTCAACGCTTCGTTCCACGCTTGCACTTTTATTTAATTTTCATTGTATGTTTTTGTATCTAACTTTTTATTGAATGTTTTATTAACTCTAATGGAATCTTTATCTAAAATTTGACTACTCTTGACCTAAATCACTGATATCTTCTCTCTATATCTTCTGCTGACCAAACTCAAACCCGTTACATTATCTTCATAAAGTTAATTGAATAATGGTATTAATGGTAAACAAGTAACTATATATAGAAAAAAGAAACAGAAGTAGCATGTAGACTTTTACGTTGTATAGTAATAATTTCCAAGTATTCAACTGGGAAAATCATACAATAAATGTTAATGTTACACTTTAGTTAAAATAATAATAAATTTAATTTAAAAACCTAAAAAATCACCTTTCCAAAAGTTGGTTACAAACTTAGAGCATACAATATATGCAGGGAGCGCTGAACGTACGGAAAGCGTGACCGGAGCAGAGAGAGAGACTGAGTTTAGGTAGAGTATAGACTCTCACGCAAGCTTCTAATTGGTTGGTGTTTTTCCCACCAATCTAATATACGCTCGTTCAGCGTTCCCTTATATATCGTATGCTTTAAGGTTACAAACAAACCAACAGTTGAAGCTAATACCAGTGTGCTAAAAAACACCGAAGTGAAATAAAAACGAGCGGTTCGCGGCAGTCGCATAATGTGTTTAAAACCGCATGCATTTGCATGACCAATTCGAATATCACGCGCTCATTGGTCTAATAGAAAAATCAACAAAATTTTCTCTGCTTCTTTAGATACTTCCGTCCCTTTTAACGGTATTCCGATTGCTGGTAACCAACAGAAAAGATGTTACTAACGTAGAATGCTAGTAAATATTGAGGAGGTACGGTTGTCATGTCCTCCAACACTGAGAGAGGGTACCATCGCGGCCCCAACGGTTGATGTTGGAAATTGTATAGTTACAAATCGGCTCAAGAATTTCTATATCGCGATACAGTATAAGCAGCTACTCCGTAGTTCGGCGTGTCTTCGGTAGATGGCGTTGTAGTATGTTTAGTTGTATTCGGATACATAATTATTTATTTTAAGTCGCACAAATATTATATTTATCTTGAACGTTAGTTTATTATTAGCATCTATTTAGTCTTTAAATAATTGTAAATGACGTAGCAGTTGATCCTATGCCTAGTATGTTGATTAATTCATCTAGTTGTGCCATTAATTATAATATTATTCATTTTACATAGGAAGTACAGGAGTGCGTTATTTATTATCTGTGAAATTTCGGATATGAAATGCGAAGAAATAGATCTTTCTTCGGTTTTCTAACAGGCATGTATCATTACTCTGACGTCATAATCTAGAATGGGTCTTGATTAACCAATTAACACCAACGACTAAATAATTACAAGTCAACTATATTTTTTTAATATACCTACTTACAGAACCATCTCAGTACGGCTCGAATGTTCAACAACACGGAGGTCAGCAGTATTACGCGATGCCTACTTCGGGAGTGGTGGGAGTGGTAGGAGAGCGTCCTCCTCCCCTCTTGTATGCTCATCACGCTCATACTCCTCACACGCCTCACACTCCTCACCACGCCAACTTAATGTACGCTCCAGCGCCTCAACCACCACATGTCTATCTCGATATGCTGAAGAGAGACGGTCAGCAGCATCAGGAACAGAAGAAAGAAGCTCAGGTAGGCCAAAATATTTGGAAAGGTTAAGAGAACTAAAATGTCTGGTTTGAGTAAATTTCTTTGGTGATTTTGTGAACATATTTTTTATCTAACGAGTCTAGTAGTTGGTGTTGAGTTTGCTGAGTTATAGACTGAGAGTGGTGTCAGTTATTGGATATAATACATGATGTTGTGTGTTTAGCCGCAGGTGTTGATCGGCCTGAGCGAAGCGCACCACCCTGTAGTGAGCAGTGGCGTGGCGTACGCTCAGCCGCCCGTTTCCCGCCATCTTGCCATACACCAGCCGCAGCACAACAACATGCAGGTGCGTGCCATACTCCTCCACATCCGTACCTCCATACCTTTTTTTTTTCTTCTTTTTATGTATGCCTGCCAAAATGACTTCACTCTGTCTGATGAAAAGCATAAGCAGAATCCAAGAGTGGTGGTCACCATACTCACTGCGGATGTAGACAATGCAACAATGCAGCATATTAACCCATACCATGGCAGGATAGTGATGCTTCTGCATCATTGGGCCTCCGGTCTCGCACTCACCAACGAAACACGACAGCACGAACGCTGTCATTTTACGTTGATTTTCTGTGCGAGGTAGACCGCCGCCGGGGCCGAAATCAGCGTGGCTCTACCTATATGGTACCCATATATACCTCCTCCAAATCTTCAAAGGAGAACGTGTTTTTTATAGCATAGAAGCAAACGAGCAGATCACCTGACGATAAAAGCTACCGCTACTTATACTAGCAACCCAAAAGTCATAAATCTTTTCCTTTAAGCTTAAGGCTAGGAAACCACTCATCAGATTATAGCCGGTGGTAATTACTTTCCATAGTAATATTTCCATCGCAACCTTCCCGGCACCTACAAACCCTGTCCTCAACATAAGAACACAATAAAATTAACAAATATTTTAATAATTGAATATCGAATTGGTCAATCATATTCTTCATAAAAAAATCTAGTTTCATGACTAATCAAAATCTACATACCCGTTCAACAGTCCTAACAAAGTTTGACCTTACAACGTTAACGTTGCTGTTGCTGTTTGAAGGTGGAATTCTTGTCACATATTGCTATAGTAAATTTATTATATGCTTTTCAGACGGCGAAACCAGGCAGTATAACGCAAGGGTATCCCGTGCAACAGTCCAACAACGTTCAAAACAATATGTATCCCAACAGACATCGATATTAGCTAGTAATCATAAGACGACACCATCCCAAACGGCCACCATAGCACAAGTCTATCCGACCGTGATTTCGCGTCACGTTAAAACCTTGACTTCCCTTAGACCATTTTTTTGAGGGTTGTTGAAATATTCACTGCCTTTAATAGACCTCATCTTCGAAAAGAGGTTTTGGCTTACTTTATCACACACGCCAGAAGGATAGGTGTAGGGTTTTAAGTATGCTTCTTTAGTTGGCTCTTAAGACAACCATGGGATGATATTTCAATTGTCTTCTCTTAACATGCTTTAGTGGATTCAAAATTAGCCTATAAGTGAGACTTTTAATATATAATTCTGTAAAGTTAGACACGACTAAGAAGAAGAATGGATAGTTGTTAACAGCAACAGAAGTTACAAGACATAGAAGACAGAAATGTTCGAAGCAGCATAGCAATACGTCCTACAGAGCAACATCTTGAAAGTTTACTTGAAAGGAGAATGTTATAAAATGTGATGATAAAAACATGGAGCCTTTTTGTGTGTATATAAGTTCAACAAGTCAGAAATACAGTGAGTATCAGAAGTCAAGGCAACAGAGACAGTTGATAGGGTTTGGTTGTGTAGTGCTAAAAACGGTTTTCGTGTTAATACAATAAAGACTTAACAGTGATAGAAGTGTATAAAAGCGGTTGTTTACTGGCAATTAATAAAAAAAATCGAGCGTAAATAAAAACCTATAGCGTACAGCCTAATTGGTAAAAATTATTTATCAAATAAATTGTACAGAAATAGAGATAAAAAAAAATACATAGATACCCAATAAAATATGAATTTAACGATAGTACGTGGTACTAACTGAAAAAAAGATACAAAGAAATAGGTACAAAGAAGTACGTACCTACAGAGAACAAGACGATAGTCAAAATAAGAGTGGCAGGACTTGATCAATTATCAAACTTATACAATAAATAAACAGCGGCGTAAGAAAAAACTATTTTTTGAATATTTTAGCATACCGGTTTTTACAATAATTGCCAATAAACTCCTGCGGATTTAAAAATATTCAGTTGTGCGAGTTTAATGCAGTCGGGGCAAGAGGTACGGGGCGGGAGCATCTCCCCCGCCACCGCCACACTTCACCCCGCTCGCAGTATAGTTGCTGGCGTTTTCTTCCATTTTAGTCGCTCAACTACCATAATGTATGGACATAATTACATAGCTACATCTGTAATTATTATTATACATATATACATGTAATATGAAAGCTTTCTTGAAGTGTTAAATAGTATATATCCTATTTTTAAGTTCTACTCTAAAATGTTATTATTAATATAAAATGAATTAATTGGAGGAAAAAAAGGAATTAATTGAATCGTAGTTTAGAAAAAGTTTTATTGTCTTACCAGTGTAAATGAGAATAAAATATTTGATGAAAAATTACTTTATTCTTGTTTATTTGTTAAATACATTTATAGAGAGGTTCAGGTTATGTAAAAATGTCATATTTGCAAGCCAAGCTGTTAGAAAACTAATATTTATAGTCTAGCAGAAAGTAAAAGAATATTGTTTTATTTACCGTGTTGTTATTTAACTACCGAAAAGGGGCTATATTAATGAGCAATTTTTAATTTTATTTATCAGAATGCCAACTCTGCCTGATGGAAAGCATGAGTAGAATCGAAGAGTAATGGTCACAGTACTCATTGTGATTGCAGAGAATGTAGCATGGTGACCCGCACTGTAACGAACTATTGAGTTGCTTTGCACCAACGAAACACGACAGCACATATGTTGTCAATGTTTTCTTTTTCTAGTCGCAATAGTCTTCGGGTTAATATATTCAAACAAACATATTGCTATTGGTGTAAGCATGATGTTGACTATCTCAATCATGCCAGCATAAACAATAAAAAAATACTGTGAATATCGGTTAAACCTCAGATAAGGGTTAAACAGTTTCGGAGTTCATTGTGACTATAGTGAGTAATGACGTGACAGGAGAACTATAAATAATAAGTTACAATATTGAGAGCTAATTGCTCCCCACGGTGTTACTCGCCGTTTTGATATACCTTTAAATCAACAAGCTGTGCGCAATCAAAGCGCAGCTTGTCTAAAATAAAAGTAGCCAAGTAACTCTTTATCATCAGCTATTTGCCAGTGACAGTCAGACAGATTAAGCGGAATAAACAGATTAACAGACAAACATTTAAGAAAATGCTTTTTTGATGTACCTACCTAAGTATCGTATAGGTTACGGGTACGGCACGTACCTATAGGCAGACTTTCATATGCATTTGGTGAAAAATTGATAATTTAAAATTACAAACAGACACTTCCATTTTATTTATGTAAACTTATAGATAGGCAAAGAAAAATACAAAGCATTTGAAACTGAACCTAGTGTACATTATATAAACGTAAACATTGCAAATATAATATTAATTACAACTGCAACCGGGACTATGGTTGTGCCCCCGCCAAGACGAGCCAAGCAAAGTGCAAGGGCACTACCTACCTTTTCTCGAAGTGTTTCGTCGTTTTTTTGAACCCTCAACTTAAATTGCCGATATACCAGATAGTTAAAATTCTCAGGATATCATGTCAGTAATAGACTAATTAAACATACTAAGTTTCAATTGCATAGCTTTGATACTTTAGATTTTATTGATATCTAAAATACAACGTTACTGACACTGATGATCATAAAAACTGTTAGGGTACTTCCTCACGTGATAGACAACTGAAATTTGTAATGTAAACTAAGTTTAGTATACAAACAACGAAAAAATTCATAAACCTATTACTTTTGACCCCAACACCCAAGATTGGGGGATATATGAGACTTCTACTATTTTTTGTGCTAGAGGTTTTATTTTTGGTATACGGACTTTTTCGAATGAAAAAAGAAGATGTGCAAGAAATATAACTCAAAAAATACTACCTTAAGCAACTTACAAGAAGAAATAAAATCCCACCATTCGATGCGATTCGGGCGATGTGGTCACACAGCGACAAAGCTCTTTAATAAATAAATAAATAAAATAAAAAATACCAAAAACAAGCCTCCGAATCTACACGCACTCCAACACTAACTTCACAAACTCTACATCTCTCTCTCTCTCAAACTATTTTACTGAGATTCAGAAGCGTGGCTCTACATGAGATCTGATATCTTTTTCACAAGGTAAGCCTTATGCAGTCGTCTTGGTAACATTTTATACGAAAATGCTTTTGGTGGGATTGATCTTCCCCAATGTTACTCATATGAACTAGTTATGCAAATATTAAAATGTGGAAGCGTAACAACCAAACAAACTCACATGATGACATCACAGCCTTTACCACTGCTGGACATAAGCCTCTCTTTAGAAAGGAGGTTTTGGACTACCAACGTCTGACCAGTGTGTCAGACGAGAAAGAGAGAGATTACTCCTTAGGTTGCTTGTTACGACACTCATGGGATGAATAGTGATATTGGCAGTCCGTTTTCTTAAACCATCACACACGGACAGACAACAATTAATAAACTCGTATCGTATAAGGACGTTAGATTTCTATACCAAATACTCAGCTCACACGAAAGTCACTTAGTTTCTGTGTTGCGACTACAATACAAGTAGGTCACCATTAGGTGTTTTGAATAACCCTATTGTATGTTTATTACTTAAATTTTCTACTGCAAATTTTAAATCTGAAAGCGGATGTTAAAAAACAGTTTGATGACTTATATGATACTACGCTTGCTTATAGATGGTAAATCTAGTTATTACCGCATTATCTTTAATCTGCTCTTCTTCATTATTAATAGTTGTCTATGGACTCTATTTCGCGTGTAGAGTCAACGCAAAGATTCCGCCACCTGATCTTCTTTTGATGAAATGGCAATCAGCTGGATCTCTCGGATCAGCTATTTCTGTCAATGTCAAGTGTTTAAAGTTTTCAAATCTTAAGTCTTCGACGTGATGAAATTAATTATAAGAAATATAAAAAACTAGCAGACCCACGCAACCTCGTTTGCATCTCCTATTGCCCGTCGCGTGATAATTTTCCCCCGTTGTTGAAACATTTTTCATTGGTACTCCTCTCCTATTGGTCTTAGCGTGATGATATATAGCCCATAGCCTTCCTCGATAAATGGGCTATATAAAACTGAAAGATTTTTCAAATCAAACCAGTACTTCCTGAGATTAGCGTGTTCAAACAAACAAACAAACTCTTCAGCTTTATATATCAGTATAGATGTGGATGAGATGAAATGGGGACTGTCTTCCGAAAACACAAAAATTCATGGTCTAAGAATAAAAAAAAGATCTCCAATTTGTTTATGCTCTTTGGCCAACAGCAATACAACTACACAATTTAAGAACCAACTGTCATGTTTTAGTAAAAGTGAGGCACAAAGATAATACAGTTAAATAAATAAATACTTCGGACATCTAACACACAACGCCCTCTAGTCCCAAGCTAAGCATACGATCACCCAAACTCCGAAACAAATCCGAAAGACGGTATAAGGTTTATTTTAAGTTTTTATTTCTCGTGGGTACTGCATTTGCAACTATCTTTAGTACACATAGGCATTAAATTTTTAGCATTTAGTATGTAGAGAACCCACTTCTGTAATGCTTTCTACCTCCATGGTCGTCGATCAGGCAGTTTTTCATAATATGTTATGAATCATGATGATCTATGGTTTATATAGTGTCAGTTTTGTTTGTTAATCATCGCTAGAAACCAATACTGAAAATCTGTTTTATTTAATACCTTAAGCAATCTCAACTAAGTTTAGAAACATAGGGTAAGTGCTTATTTATCATATCAACCTATTTTGTAACGATGTTTTGAGACTTGAGACTTGAGACTGGTCGTTATTTTAATTCCTTCTTGTCAGATCTTCATAAGCTTTTCTCAGTACTCACATAATTTTCCTTAAATAGTGTTTCTCTGTGCATGGTTAACCATAACTTTGAACCCCTGGGACACTGTTATAGCCACTAGGAGCAAAGGACAAACTAAACTTTTATAGCTTATCACGATGATTTGACTTTAAAATATAGGCACTAGAAATTAAAATAGAAAAGATCAGAGATCCAAGAAGAAATTGTAGAGAAATATACAATGCAAACTGACTAAAAATACTACTAACTCCCTATTTCGCGAATGACTTCACTTTTATTAATTTCTTCAAATGGTTATTTGCAATGTTCTTCTTCTTTGGGAACTTGTCGGACGTAAGAACCTACCTTTTTTTTACGTGTGTAAACCCCCTACGGGCCGTTACCCCGCCTGGGTTTGCGGCGGGACGAACCTACCCTCTGTTCCTACTACTTTAAATACCCCCTGTACAATACCTACTACTTTAAATATTTTCATTCAACCTCTGAAAGTAAAACGGTTGCCGCTTAAAAGAGTAATCTCTTAATTTGATTATGGTAAAAATGTTCAAGTCTTAGCAAGAACTTTGTTTAGAAATATGTTTGTTCAGTTGGAGGAGTACACTACTAAACTAGTCATCAAAATTTGATCATTTAATACGCCTAGAATTTTACACTACGCATGCAAAAGTATCTGTTTCGAGTCTTCGTAAACGTTTATCCTCATGAAGGAGGTAAAAGGGATATTAGATACGAACTGTTTCTTATACTTGCAACTGTGTATACCTACTGCATATTACAGAGAATATACCTAGTTTACTTCGATAAATATTCTATCAAAGAAATAAGTTTTTGAAATTCCACAAGTCAGTATTGAAACAAATAAAGAATAACCTACCATTTTTTTGTTAACCCCAACAAAAACAAAGCTGATTTTATGCTGCTGAACAGTTTTTAGATTAAATTAATGGAGGCGTAGGTAGTGGCCGGACTCGTAGCTGCCTGGGGCCGTTTGACCTGCAAGTAGGTCGGCGGAATCGATCGATGCGACCGCTGCATCTTATTCAATTCACTGTGGAAAATAATGACCTATGAATATATAATGTTTATTAACATTGCACTTACACGACGTACCTACTAAAACACGTTTTGGGAACATACAAGATCAAATCAATTATTCAGTGGTCGCAACTTATAATTGAGGTGTACTTGTAATAGGTACGGGCTTATAAAAACGTTTGTATTATTAACATGTGAATTCGTCAGTAAGTATTTCTAATGCGTATTATGTATATTTGATAGAATCTGGTTTTGGCAAAGTGTAGGAATTCTTCTACTAGTTGTGGGTTAAAGAACTACGCTTTATTGAGGTAGGTCAGTGATGTTTGAAACAAAAGACCGTTTTGTGAAGGTTTAGAGAAAATGTACGTTTGAGACGATAATAATACTACTCAAAGTCAAGCGGTAGAAATTAGTAGGTACCTAATGATGCCATAACTACAACAGACCGTTAACAGTTTTCAGAAGTGAATTTAAATTCTGTTCAATATTAGACGGTCTTTTCACGTTTTCAAATTCTATGAGACATTTTTTTAAAAGAACGAATAGGACTAAAATCTATCTAAAAATGACTTAATTGGTCGAGCGGCTCTCGAGTTTTGAGCTTAGCAACACATTTAGCGATTTCATTTTATTTTACTAGAATGATAATAAGTTTAATATTTGTTCTATAATTTAACTGACTGTATTTTTTTTATATTTTCTTGTGAATACACTTGTGTGCACAAGGAAAGTTCTTGTCACAGAACAAATCTCCTTTTCTGTGGTTCTTGTGTAGAGTGTGTGTTGTGTTGTTGCAAGGTAAATAGTAAAACAACACTTTTCTTTTCCCATAAAAACCTTAGTGTAAATTAACAATCTGTCTATAATGTCAACAGAACGAAGTCTGTCGAGCCAGCTAAAAATAAATAGAAACAGAGATGGTCTTCATCAGCTTTTTAAATCCTCTTCCAGGAATTCAACATTAAATTTTAAGCCAGTAGTAGAAACTGAACCATAAGTCATAATTTTTTTTACTTCATCCTGCATTTAAATTTTTACTGTTTGAAATTTTGTACTCTTTCGTTCGCATTTTTTTCGAAGAAACGGGCACAATGTTTTTGCTTCATGTATACATACATAAACGGGTAACATAGATTAACTCAGGTTTTAAATAAAGCCTACTTTATTTAAATCGGATTAATAGTAGGTAAGTTATAACAATATTAGTGTCTACGTTGTAGCGTCGATTCGCTAATGCTATTAACATATTACCTGCACTTAGTGACGTAGTAGTCGATAAATTGTGTGTCTATTGTGTCTTAAATACATTTCTTAATGTTCATCAAAACTATATCGACGACAAAAAAGAAAAGAGCCGTAACTCAATATAACCCTCACTGTAGGTCATTGTCGCTTAGGACTCTTTCGTTTTCCATGGTCGATATATTGATGTTGTTGTTGATTAAAGAAATATTTTAAATCTTGGCCGTCATGCTTATGCGAATTACTAAGTATAGGCCGGTTAACGACTTTCTTCAAGTGAGTAAGATTGCCGGTTGCCCTGCGTAGCTTGTTCCCTTGATCGGCTCTTGCATCTCATAATGAATAAGGGTGGTGATACAACTTCCTAATTGTGTCAATTGACAAATTTCATTTTATATTGTCCTCAAAAAAATGAAGTACAAACAAATAGGCGACCTACTGCCTCCAAGTCTTGGCACATTGTAATTCAATAAAAATAACATCGAAAATTAGAACTTCGTGACATTCTTTTATTGTAAGTAAATAGAAAAAGTTTCACTCAATAAACTGAACAAACAACTTCGTTTGAATTCCGTACAATACAAACAAGTGGGTGTAATTTAACTTCTTAGGTCGCGTACACTAACTCAGCGGGAGCGGTCCGGAGCGGGTGCGGAGCGGAGAGTTCACACGTAAGTATAAAAAATAGCATTTTATCGGCATAATATTCTTTTTTAATATGAACTACGATTAATCACATACATTTTTGTGTGTTAATACGCAGAAACAATTTAAAATAAGTAATAAAAACTAGTTGTCAATTATAATAAATTAATGTGTTAACATTTACGACTAATCAATATTTTTTAGCGTATCCGGCTTGCGTTGTAAGATTTTAGAAAAGTAAATTTAAAATACTTATATATGACGCTATTACATAAGTAGATATCATAACTTAACAAAATATTATCAATTATGAATCTTTTTCACTAATTATTTGAAATCACTAATATTTTTTTGTGAAATCTGTCATCTGTATGAAGCTATATTTTACGTGGTATTGCTTATTATAAACACATCACTAAACCACTCTAGCGCCCGCTGCGTAGCCCGCTGGTTTCGAAAACGGGTTAGCGTTTCCACTTCCCTGCCCGCTCCGCTGTCCGCTGACTTCGAAAACACGGCCTTAGGTTTGACTCGACTTAAAACACATTGCGAGTTTGATAAGAGTTTTGGAAAGAAGAAAAGCAGAATCTCAAGGTTGAGTGAACCGCGCTGATATTTACATTTTGGTATACTTTCATTAAACTTCATCGCATGTCATATTTCATGAAACAGACTGATCTCATCGCAAATCATATTTTACGGCCTTCATAATATATAGGTTATTTGGGTATATATTGGGTAGACACTTTATGTAATAGGCAAATAAAAACCAAGTTGTATAACTATTGAAGAAATTGTGCGGGGAATTACATACCTATCTGCGAGTTCTCTATAATACTTTAGAAAGTTAATCGAAATAATATCCAGAACAAAACAATTGTTGTTTATGCCTTACATACCGCAAGTTGAAAGCAGTCGATGGCATATCAACACATGTAAAAACATTAATATTCAAGTTCTATGCGATTATATACTCCATTCGTAACTGACGAAGTTCAATCAAATATAAAGCCAACATTTACATAAAATCTAAGCTTGCTATTAACCTAATTTTAGTGAGAAGTTATCACACAGAAATGAGACAATTTTGTGAGTTTAGTGAACATTATTCTGAATAAGGCGAAGTCATATTTGTGTTTGGAGCGTCGTCAGGTAACACGAGACAATTCAAGGAAAAATCAATGGACGCCATTAGTGACAAAGTCAGAATAATGCTAAAAGTATGTTCTCAAGTGATAGGACAGCTTCTTGTGATCACAATGTGCTTTTACTTATTAGAGATACGGTGAATTGTATAATACACTTTCATCAAGATCAACAACCTTTAACAGTTCATTGCTGGACATGGGCTTCAAACCTCAAGTTTTTGGCCTACCCTACCACCGTGGCCTAGTTTTCCTTTTCTTTGTTATTTATTTCTTTGTTTCGTGTAGTTTGCTCCCAAAGTCGTCTCTTACGACACCCGTGGAATGAAGAGGAGTCGGGACATTAAGTAGTCCTACTTCGCCACAACACAGATAGAGTCACAAGTGGAATTCTTCCTTTTGAGCCCCTCTCACAGAATTAGAGGGTAAAGGATTTGGACCTTCAGTGATTCAGTGATGATCTCATTCACTCGGCAAAAATCAACTAAAGAAGCATTTGTCACCGGTTTTCTGGACCGTGATTTCACTCTGGTAAACCTGGAAATAGGAAGTATCTAGAACGTTGAAAATTTCACGTTACAGCAAAGTATTGAGCTATAGTTAAGCTTGTGGCACAGGTGTTCACAAAACTGCATATATCTACCGTATATAAATACAGGATTTTTAATTTGTGCCTCATATCATAAGATTGCTTACCTAATTTGGTAGAAATTCAATGTAAAGACTGGCACTCAGCAATTTTCTATTGTACATTTGTGTTATTACAATAAAATTTGAATCATTTAGAAGGAAGTGGGTATAGCATAGGAGTTCTTTACGCGTTGAGCATTAAACACAGCAGTTTGATCTACTGAGAAATTATTTTTCATAAATTACATATCTTCCGAAAGTTGGTTCTAAAATTCTATGTATGACCACATTTCTTTATATAAAAGGACACTATCCATCTATCTAATATCTTTAAATGAGCAATTCTTGTGTGTATATATAAATAATCTCAAGCTCGGCAACGGCTCCATCGATTTTCATATTAAGTAGTTTTTTTTTTTCTTTTTTTTTTATGTTTGTCCCTGCCATAATGACTCCACTCTGCCTGATGGAAAGCATAAGCAGAATCCAAGAGTGATGGTCACCATACTGCGAACGCGGACAATGCAACAATGCAGCATGGTGACCCACAGCATGGCGGGCTAGTGATGCTTTCGCATCATTGGGCCTCCGGTCTTGCACTCACCAACGAAACACGACAGCATGATCGCTATCATTTTACGTTGATTTTCTGTGAGAGGGTAGTACCGCCCCGGTCGAGCCGGCCCGTTCGTGCTGAAATCAGCGTGGCTCTACTACCTTTCAAAGTATGCATGGTTTCGGAAGCGATATATCAATCCAGCTAGGATTTATTGTTATAAAATCTACTTAAAACAAATCATACAATTACTAACTTTTAACACACTAAATGGCAAGTTATATTTATGAATATGTTTAGTGCAAACGTGCAGACGTATCACCTGATGGTAAGCGATTACTGCCCGTGGACACTCGCAACACCAGAAGCGTCACAAGTGCGTTGCCGACCTTTGGGGATGGAGATTTGTGAAAAGGGATTGGGGTATGAGCCTCCGGTATCCTCACTCACTCGGTGAAAGACAGCGCAAGCGTTATTTCACACCGGTTTTCTGTGAGGCCGTGGTATCACACCGATCGAACCGGCTGGCTCTCCCACGCACAAATCTTAGCAGCATAATAAATTACAGAGTTGACCCATAATACATAAGACTCATAAACACACTGCCCAAAATATCTACTAAAACCTCTTGAGACCCGGGCTGTAGGTTGTAAGGGGAGCCAAAGTTACAAGTTATTTATATTCAGGGAAAGTTATTCTCGTAATTAGACCTAACATACTAATTTTATAAGAATCCAGCGTTTTGATAAACGGTAATTTATACATGTGTAGGTATTTTGAAACAAGTATGATTGGAAGCTTTTGTTTATTTGGTCGAACTACCAATATTGTATGTTTTAGGAAACAGACCCTTCTATTTCTATAGTACTATTCTAGTTAATTCATAGCAAAGTACTAACGAAAAATTTATCGTAAGTATTATCATTTCATACATACACATATTTTCATAATTTGCCAGTGATTAAGATTTGAATGTGTGTACATTTTTAGATAACTAAAACCTCTTTGTATTTACATATATGTACCCGTTCTGCCATAACCAAATTATAGTTTGTATTAAATACATAAAGATGTAAACAACATCTACTTTTATAAGAACAAGACCTTGAAAAGAAAGCCCTTTCCGGACAATTCTTTGTTATCCTCGATTCCACCTACCAGAATTCTTTGTTGTACGATTTTTACAAAGTGTACAATATAGAACTAGAACCTTAATGCGTTGAGATAAGATTGCTTTTGTAGTTTCGTTATAGCAAACGTAAGTGCGCATGCGTAAGGATATCGACTATCCCCTTCCATGTCTCAGGGATCTTGAATGTAGTGCTCACAGGACTCGGATATAACACTATGATACTAACTTTCATTTACTACGTCATAATATATTCGTGACTTTACTTTTAACATCAAACTCTAAAAGAGAAAGATTACTACATCAAGGGTTGCAAATTAATTACATAAATTTAAATGCATTTATTTTCTAAGATGTTGCATATTAGTTTATAAATAACTAGTTGCTGCCCGCGGCTCCGCCCGCGTATTTGTCAGTTATCGCGGCAAATAGTAGCCTATGTGTTATTCTAATGTATAAGCTATATTACTGTACAGTTTCATCCAAATCCGTTCAGTAGTTTTTGCGTGCAAGAGTAACAAACATCCATCCATCCTTAAAAACTTTCGCATTTATAATATTAGTAGGATATATTTTCTAGCAAAGGTAACATTTAAAAGAACATTAACTTAAAATACCTAATACTTATGAGCTCAAAAATCAGGTCAGTCCTATTCCTCAGCACTTTTGAGTATATGCAAATTACAACGCAAAACTCCACACCCTTTTTCATGTCTTACAATCTTTATTTAAAAAGAACTGGCTGGTTCTTAATATTTCTTTTTTTTTATATGATAAAGAGGGCAAACGGGCAGACGTATAGCCTGATGGTAAGCGATTACCGCCGCCTATGGATACCCGCAACACCAGTGGCGTCACAAGTGCCTTGCCTGCGTAACCTTACTTTTATATTATGTTCACATGTACAATCGGTATATCACAAATAATTGTATTTCCCCCTGAGTGACACCAAGGAAGCCCTATAGCAGTGGACTATTAAAGGCTGTTGACAATGATGGGCAACAACACTTCATCGGCACATATGTTGTAAAATAAAATATAAATTTTATTTGTTAATAGTCCATACCAAGTATGGACAGATATAAAAAAATGCTTAAATAATAAAAAAAAAATCATGGTCTAAGATCCGACCCTTGATCGACCTTCACCTAGCTGATGATAGAATAAAACTTATCTATACAAATAAATAAAATTGGAGTGTCTGTTTGTAATATTGAAAAAACCTTTTTTTACTAAATGCATATGTATGTATGGACGGTACATATACCAAAAATGTAGTTAAATTTTTTTTAGTCTGTCTGTCTGTCTGTCTGTCTGTTTGTTCCGGTTAATCTCTGGAACGGCTGGACGGATTTTGACGGGACTTTCACTGGCAGGTAGCTGATGATCCGGGGAGTAACTTAGGCTACTTTTTTTAGACTAACTTTGTCCCGCGGCGTTACTCGCGGTACGAAAATAACCGCGGGTAACACCGCGGGGTTCAGCTAGTTTTATAATAAATTTGGTATATTACACAATATATTTAAAAATGGGTTGTCTAAAAAAATCCTGGACAGAATATTTTTTGTTTTTAATAAATGTTAATAATAAATTGTTAAACAATATAACATAAATTAAAAAAGCCTAGGAATACGTAGACTCTTATAGCTATACTAGCTGAACCCCGCGGTGTTACCCGCGGTTATTGTTGTACCGCGAGTAACGCCGCGGGACAAACTTAGTCTAAAAAAAGTAGCCTAAGTTACTCCCTGGATCATCAGCTACCTGCCAGTGAAAGTCCCGTCGAAATCGGTCCAGCCGTTCCAGAGATTACCCGGAACAAACAGACAGACAGACGGACAGACAGACAGGCAGAAAGACAGACAAAAAAAATTTAACGACATTTTTGGTATATGTACCGTGTATACATACTTATGAATTTAGTAAAAAACGGTTATTTTAATATTACAAACAGACACTCCAATTTTATTTATTTGTATAGATTAAATGTATAAATCTATTCTCAGTCTTTGTTTTGGTACTTTTATTTGGTACTTTATTTGGTACGTTATAGTACTCCCACTCTTTTACTTTAGTTTGTCTGATACTAACAAGTTTCTAACAAAAATGAGGTTTGTATATCTACGCTTCAGATAAATGAAGTTATTGGAAAATGGAAGGAAATTTTATGTCTTCAAGCCGCTGATGCAACGTTATTGCAACAGCAGGTCTATTTTTAGAAATCCCCGGGAGCTTTGAGTGGTATATTGAAGTTGTATTAATGTAGTTCTTAACTCATTTCCTAAAATTTTTTTACTATCACATTGTTTTAGTGTGGATTGAGTTTGCAATATAGCTTGTCTGAGATACAGTTATCCATTTAAGATGTACCAAACACGAATTTTCAATAAAGTTTGTCAAAATTATTCCACAAAATAATGAATAGTAAATCTTAAACAATGTTTATACGTTTTTATCTATACTAATATTATAAATGTGAAAGTTTCTAAGTATAGATGGATGGACGTTTTTTTCTCTTTCACGCAGAAACTACTAAACGGATTTGCATATACATCAGATTAATACATAGGCTATATTACTATTTGCCGCGATAACCGACATGTTCGCGGGCGGAGCCGCGGGCAACAACTAGAACAAAATAATATTGCAACCTTTTTTGTGAAATTTTATTTATCTTAACTAAGTTTCTCAAAAAGTTTGTTTCGATTTTAACTGTTTGTCTTTTTCTTGACTGTCAGTGATTTTGATCAATTAATTAAGTTAAAAAAATCTTAAAAAAGCTAAGGTCTGTCCAAATCCTAAAAACAAAAAGGACCCGGAATAATAATTTCATCAAAAATCATTTATTAACACCCATGTGTAAGAGCGGACAACCTAAAATTTAAATGACAATGAAGACGATTCATTAGTCATTGTGGCTTAGCAAATAACGTTAAGCATCACCATTGACCTTTCAGATGAATTGTCAAGGTTGAATTATGACGTGACCTAACGTGCAGTCATTAACCCATACCCTTGGTAAGTACCCTACAGAAAGGGGGCCAAGAGTTATAAACACACAATACAAAAGAAAGCAAATAGTGCTATTTCAAGTCGCAAGTTCATGGGTACACACCTACTTATTGTGCGGTTGAACGAATCATTCATTAGTTTCAAGTTGTAAATTATCTTTCACATTGCAGGTACATTTGTAAAAATATTATTATGTGCGTAAGAGTGCATTCTTATTAGGGTATCTTATATAGTCATTTTTTTTCTTTTTCATAATATCTGTCCAAAGAGACTTTGTCATTTGAATTTTTTTTTTTAATTTTTTTTGCTCAAATCCTTCGTTTCTCAAGCATATTTTCTGATTTTTCTTCACCTTAAACTGTTAGTTGCACTATAAGTAACTTAGAATGGATAGAATATGTAAAAATAATGTGATATTAGTTCCAAACGAATTATTTTTACTTGTAACGTAATTGATAGTAATTTATAGGCTTTTTTATCTATCTATCTATGTTAACGAATCCACTCCGTGTATGATGTGAGCACTTTATTGTTTTTGATTTTGCCTCTTTTTCTTTTTTGTTTATTTCTTTTGTGTTATTTGTTATTGCATTGGTGTGAAAAAATGTTGGTAACTCTAAATAAATAAATAAAATAAATAAAAAGCTATAAATATTTTATTTTGACTAGTAACGGATTAATAAAAGTAACGGATTAATAAAAACATATTCAAAAGATGTAAAAAGATTTAATTTTTTATATTTAATGTTAATTATATCTATGTAAATACATGTTTGTATGGACTTATATTTTAGTTTACTGGAAACTTTATTAGAAAATTATAGAGCATTATCTATTTTAAGAACCCTTTTTAGTCAATGAATAATCAGGAAAACATGGTATTGGTGATAAGTATATATCGTAAATCACATGTTTAATTCTCGCTATAGACATATTTTTTGGTTTATACACTAACAAAGCAGACCCGGCGAACTTAGTATCGCCATATTATTTTTCATGAATTATTACCGAAAAAGTTGTTTTAGTATTTATAATTTTCTTTTATATAAACCTTGTCCTGACAATAACCAACACATAAAAAGAAAATTATGCAATTGGTGCAGTAGATTGAAAGTTATGCGCGTACATACATTTTTAATTTCGAAACAAAAATTAATCTCCATTTTTCTTCAAAACTTCCCAATTTTACTCTACTAAAAGCTATATTCGGATTATTAAACGGACATAAAGAAAGAAATTAATCCTTTCAATAGCTTTCACTTGATATGTTTACCAAAGTAGAGCATTTTTCATTTCATAGGTGTGTTATTTGCTTTGACGTGGGCGTTACTACGAGTAATAGGATCACAGTTTCTACTACAACTGGAGCTGAGGAAATTAATTAGTTTTCCCAAGGACTAGTCGTTTCATGGTAGCGAGTAACGGCGACCTGAAAGTTCTGATGTGTTAATTAAGTAACTTTTGCAACTGACTGTACATACATGCAAACTTTTTAAATTAGAACTACATTGCGTCGGTATTCCATTTTTAAACTCCCTTTGTAATATATCTTAACTATATCTTAAGTCTATTTATCTGTTTTACGAAGAGTAACTCTGTAAGCATTTTTACGATCTTATGTCTCAGTTATATATTTGAAAAGTAAGTAAAATGTCATATTTTAAAATATAACTGAGACACAGGGCATATCTCTTATGTCCACTAAATTAAGAATACTCGAATGTATGACCAGTTTAAATAGAACTATCTGGAAATCAGTTTTATTATTTTAGTAGCTAATCTTTATTGGACGTCTTTCGGCTGAAATGATGATGATGATGAATCTTGATTAACTCTGTGATGTGCAATATTAGTTAGGTAAGAAACATTTAAACAATAATAGCTATTTACAAATTCATAATGAAAAATATATTAATACCATTTTATAAAACAAGGTAAACACACCTTTATTTGACAAAAAAATCTGTTTATGAAAACGTGACGTTAACCATTAGCTTTCTCCCGGGCTCCGTCCGAGGGTATATTACTTAGCAAAAATATAGTTTTCATTGGTGAAAAAAATTCAAATATCAGTTCAGTGGTTTAGGCGAGAAAACGTAACAAACAAACAAACTCACATTTATCATATTTGTCAGGATTGACTTTTCATAACGGAATTATTTTCGATTTCAGATCGAACATGTTGTTTGATGAAATTTGAGTTTCGCCACTTAATATTCCCCCAGGGTGCCCATCCATTAGGGTTGATATGTCCCCACTGCCAAGGTCACAGCGATCGATGGTGTGCGTGAAAAAGACACGGCTATATTGTATGTCTCCCGTCCTTTTCTAGCGGAAAATCTCCGTTGTTTGAACACGTTAGTAGACTGTTGGTAAACACAATAACATTAAAAATAATCGTGATAACTGTTATCATAAAATGTAAAATGATGAAAAATATTATTTTCGATAGGTTTATTTAACTTCTTATTATAAATCTATTAAATGACTAAGGCGACGAACACGTATATCTATACAAATAAATAAAATTAGAGTGTCTTTTGTAATATTAAAATAACAGCTTTTTAATCAATGCATATGTATATATACACGATACATATACCAAAACTGTAGTTAACATTTTTTTTGTCTGTCTGTCTGCCTGTCTGTTTGTTCCGGGTAATCTCTGGAACGGCTGGACGGATTTTGACGGGACTTTCACTGGCAGGTAGCTGATGACCCGGGGAGTAACTTAGGCTACTTTTTTAGACTAACTTTGTCCCGCGGCGTTACTCGCGGAGCTAGTACCTTACTAAGTTTTATTTTGGAGCGCTATAGCAGATTATTTTTGCCACTTTTGAAAGCGATCGTTGTGACATTAAACAGATTTTGCGGTCTATAATCCAACCAACGTCCTATATCTACGCGTCTGTTTATCTGCAACCACTACCTTAAATTATGATACGGATTTTGATGTGACTTTCACTTTCAGTTAGGTATTTTGTCGATGAAAGAACAATAACGTTTATATAAAGAGAGTTATAGTTAACGTTTCTAGAAAACGAGTAAAATAAAAATACATTTCCCATGTTTTTCACTTAATCTCCAATACAATTATTATTTATTAAAGAAAAGAATAAAATAAGGAAGAAGCATCTCAAATTATGATAAACAAGTTGTAACTTGTATTGTATTGATATGTATATAATAATATAATAATAATAATACCAATATATAATGCTGAAGAGTTTGTTTGTTTGTTTGAACGCGCTAATCTCAGGAACCGCTGATCCGATTTGAAAATTCTTTCAGTGTTGGATAGCACATTTATCGAGGAAAGTTATAAGCTATATATTATGCACGAATGGAGAATGTTTAAAAAACGCGGTAAAATTATCACGCTACGGGCTTTAGGAGACGCAAAGGAAGTTGCGTGGGTCAGCTAGTATAGTATCAAATAGAAGCGTCGCCACGGCAACTGGCAGTCTAACCCTCGAACTAGATCATCATCATCTCAGCCGAAGAACGTCCACAACTGGACATAAGTCTACTCCAAGGGCACAACAGCCGATCCGGTATTGCTGTCATTATACATAAGGAGACGGCAATTATTTCACATCAATTAAACGTAATTAAATATTTTGTTACATTATATGGCTTCCAAATAAAATTCTATGCAAAAATATATATCACTAGCTGACCCACGCAACTTCGTTTACGTCTCTTATTGCCCGTGGCGTGATAATTTTCCCCCGTTTTTGAAACATTTTTCATTGGTGCTCTGCTCCTATTGGTCTTAGCGTGATGATATATAGCCTATAGCCTTCCTCGATAAATGGGCTAGCTAACTGTGAAAGATTTTTCAAATCGGACCAGCGGTTCCTGAGATTAGCGTGTTCAAACAAACAAACAAACAAACAAACAAACAAACAAACAAACAAACAAACAAACAAACAAACAAACAAACAAACAAACTCTTCAGCTTTATATATTAGTATAGATTTCCTAGACTACACCTTCAAAGATACTAAAAATTGAAGTACATAAACCTGTGTCTGTTTTACTATCAATTTAATAATTTAAAGTAAAATACGAATTTTCCTATCTATTCCTGCTTTACTATTCCAAAGTTATGTATCAAGCGCAGCGTAATCAGAGTTCCTTATCTACATGTCTAGCTATCCCCTTAGGTAACAAAGGTTTTATGTATATGTAAGTAAGTCACGTAGGGCGAGCGCCTATAAGCCTAGACAGTCAGTTTTCTGCGATAAGTATCGACTTTACCTAATTTTCTTGATGTGATGTTATTTGTTAGAGCTTAGGCATTTTACGCATTAATGTTAGTTACTGTATTGTGAAATTTTCATTGTTTTCTTCTCAGTATTCTTATATTCTCAATCTTATATTTCCAAACCTGTTGACTTGAAACATTTGATGGAGAGTAAATTTTTAATTTATCTCGATTCATTCCTTTGTGAATTTAAGTGAATGAAGAACAGCGAGTACATGAAAGTACATATTTTTAACCGACTTCAAAAGAGGCGGAGGCTCTCAATTCGACTGCTTATATAGTTTTTTTGTTTGTTACCTCATAACTTTCGACTGGGTAAACTGATTTTGATGGTTCTATTTTTATTTGTAAGCTGGTGCTTCCCCTTTGGTTCCATTTTATTTTGGCCCAAATTGAAGTCGGTTTTTTTGTTAAAATTTGTGATTATTGTAGCGAAAGAGAAAAGTAGTGTAAATAGTTATAGGAAACCCACATACCACATATATATAACTAGTCGACCCACGCAACCTCGTTTGCGTTTCCTATTGCCCGTAGCGTGATAATTTTCCCTTGTTTTTGTAACATTCTTCATTGTTGCTCCGCTCCTATAGGTTTTAGCGTGATGATATATAGCCTATAGCCTTCCTCGATAAATGGGCTATCTAACACTGAAAGCATTTTTCAAATCGGCCCAGCGGTTCCTGGGATTAGCGTGTTCAAACAGACAAACAAACAAACTCTTCAGCTTTATATATTAGTATAGATTACCGTTCCTTTTTTGATATAACTGCCAGTCTTTGCATAAAACTGAGGGATCACACTATGAAAAAAATCTGCGAGGTTAGTTTTTAAAAGGACTAGCAGATCCACGCAACCTCGTTTGCGTCTCTTATTGCCCGTAGCGTGATAATTTTCCCCCGTTTTTGAAACATTTTTCATTGGTGCTCTGCTCCTGTTGGTATTAGCGTGATGATATATAGCCTATAACCTTCCTCGATAAATGGGCTATCTAACAATCAAATCGGATCAGCGGTTCCTTAGATTAGCGTGTTCAAACAAACAAACTCTTCAGCTTTATATATTAGTATAGATAGTCCGGTGTCCCCAGAACAAATTTTACTAGTTATTACTATCAAGCTAATTTTTCGTAAATATTTTCATTTTGATGAGAGTAAGGTAAGAACTTGTAAAATTTGTTCCGGGGATCCCGAACTATAACGTTTTTATAACAGAAAGCCAATATGAAATATAATAAACAATTTGACAACATTACAATAAAAATATGAGATAACAAAAATTTTACCCACTTACAGACCTTAACTTTTATCGACAATAAAATTTGGACTTTTTTTTTGGCTAGACATAAGTTTACTACGCAGTACCCTATTTACATTGTCTCTGAGACTGTACTACGTAACTCCGATGTTTCTACGCCGTAGCGCTTCAACGCTACGCAAGAATTGAGAATGACCTTCCCAATTGTACATTATCCATTGCTGACTTAATGCTATATATTTTGCTGAAAAAAGGAATTGACAAGTACATGGGTGGTGAATTAAGAAATAATAAAGGGTATTCATTTACGTGTGGTTGTGTTGATCAATGTGATAGGCAAACCCGTCCCACTGCGGCCGGCCGGCCCAGCATGGCCCCCAGTATGTTTACCTTTCAATGATTTGCGTTTTATGTGAATTTAAAACTCTCAGTTTAATTATAATTTATTTTCCTTTTAATATATTAACACGAGTTTTGTGAAATTAAAAATTAAATTTGTTTTTATTTAATTTCTCGACTGTAATATATATATAAATTAATTTCCAATTGAGTTAACATATGTATGTAAATAATTTCATACAATACGCTTATGATATGCAGATGTGTTTGTGTACATCATATTCTATTATTTCCTATCTAAACACAAAGTATCGATAAAACATTCGCTTGATCAGGCCGCCGGCTCCGCCCAACCTCCCTTTCTGCCATCAGTCGGTATCGCAGGGCGCTGGCGAACGCACGTCAATCGCCATTTTGAATCGCTGCGCCATTGTACACAGTACTGAAACTTCCTTTTCTCCCATTTTTGTTTACAACACGGAAGTATCCAGTAAAAAATCCGGATTGCTTCGGTAAGTCGATTTTAAAGATTTTAGAGAGGCGTGTTTATTTTGAGGCGTTCTGTCAGTCGACCAGTATTATCAAGGCCATTGTTGTTCTGCCGTAATCTATATGCGATACTATGGACAATTTTAGTATAATTTTGTTCACTGACCTAGGTGGAGGCTTCGGAAGTAGCCTTTTTCCTCATTGATACGTTTTTTAAGTTTTAATAATTAAAACGGAAATGAAAAAAGGTGTGTCTGTTTATGTTTAAGTAGCCTGTATTTTAAATTGTTTAAATTTTACAAATAGATCAGGTATAGTTGTTGTATTAAAAACTTTTTTATGCATTAGAAACATGATCATATTTCTAATGTGAGAATAGTTTTTCTATTTACTTTGTACAGTAAGAGTATAAATACAAGTAATATAAAATAGTAATACAATAAAAAAAGGAAATAGTGATATTATAAAGTAAAAGAACGAAACGTTTGTCAGTAATATTTAGTACTTCTGTGTTAATATCTCATTACATCTCAAGAAGATCTTATATGCCGTAATAAGTCAATACGCATAACCACCGGGTTGACACGCCCATTCAGCGATCAACGAACCCGGATGTAACCGGGTCAAATACTAGTATTGTACTCTCATATTGTCACTTCTAAATTATGTAACCTTCAGTATACGTAAAATATTTCCATAAAGTATGTAAATAACGTACAACGTTGCGACTGTTTGGCATTTCTTTTACTCGCCTTGTATAATGTTTGGTATCAAAAGAATCTGCACAAAACAGTTATTTACCTGAAATAATGAAGACAAAAGTACTCTATGAATGTTCCACCGTAGCGCCTAAATTACTGAACCCATTCTAATGAATGCAGTGTCAATAGATTCGTAATAATATCCAAATCTTATCATAAGTTTTTACGTCGTCAGGTTATATAATAGTTTTTTTGATCCTTTATCTTGTTAACAAGATTTTTTTGTCGTAAGTTAGATTGATTTATCATGATGAATCGCGACAGCCTCAGAGACCGGCGTAAACAAATTCCGACGTTGCTCTTTACCGAGCCAGTGCGGCGGCGGTGATTACTGACCATCAGGAGACCTGTCCGCCCCTTATACCATGAAAATAAAATTATACAACGTTCTAATGCTGTTTATAGAACTTATTAAGCTTAGCAGGTTCTAAGCTAGTTCAGTTAAATAGGAAGTACCTGGATGACCGAGCTTTCCTCAGTATTTTGTTTTGCTAAATTCCCTTATAATGAATCCTAGCTAGATCGATTTATCACCCCCGAAAACACCTCCAAATTAATTTCGTTAATATCGTTGGAGCCGTTTCCGAGATTTAGATTATCTATATATATATATAAATAAATGAATCCTTATTTGCGTCGGTCACGACATCACGCGTGAACGACTGAACCGATTTTGCAAATTCTTTTTTGTTGGATTGCTAATTGTTGGATAGCCCATTTAGCGAGGAAGGTTTTAGGCTATGTAACATCACTCTACGACCAATAGGAGCCGGGTATCGACCGAAAATGTTGGGAAAATGGGAAAAAATATTTCTTATGGAGAGACGCAAACGAAGTTGAGCGGGTCAGCTAGTATTTATATACAATTACTCTTTTAAAGGTATCAGATTAAGATATCAACGGGTCTGTCTTGATTGTAAACGGTTTGTTCTTGCTTGCTTTAAAGATACAAGAGTTACTGGTTAATCATAGGAATGGGCTACATACGTTCGTTTGTATATTTATATCGTTAATTTTAAATCATACATGTTCACTTTGTCGTAAATTAGTACGTAAAAAAAACCGGTCAAGTTCGAGTCGGTTCCGTACAAACCTGTAGGTTTATAAGTAAAAGTTTTCTGAATTTTTCTGTTGCCTGTGCTTTAAGCTATTGAAAATTTCAATTTTCTATGTCAACGGGAAGTAGCCTTTAGGTTTTGATTACCTTGCGAGTAATTGCGAGTTTCAAAATATGGGTTATAAATGTACAACCTTTGGGTTTTGCGTTTTTGCGTTGACTTAGACTTTCTTTTTCACAGCTTAAATGCAATTAAGCCTATGTTCTTTTTTTATGTATGGGCCTGCCAAAATGGCTCTACTCTACCTGATGGGGTCACCATACTCATTGCACACAATGCTACAATGCAGCATGGTGATCAATAACTATGGCGGCCTAGTGATGCTTCTGCATCATTTGGCCTCCGGTCTCGCACTCACCAACGAAACACGACAATACGAACGCTGTCATTTTACGTTGATCTTCTGTGCGATGGTAGTACCGCCCCGGTGGAGCCGGCCTGTTCGTGCTGAAATCAGTGTGGCTCTAGTACCTTGATTTGATATTAACGGTTTTTGATATGAATTTCAATTTAATACCTTTACGAGGTTTATGAGGAGAGAGTAGTAGGTTAAAAAAAATTAAACTAATTTTTATTATATAATTTAACTAAAGATTTATGCTTTTCGCAATTTTTCCTTTATATGTGCTATAAGACATTGCTTCGTACCAAATTTCAAGATCCTGAGCTTCAAGATTCTGAGAAGCGCTTTGTGTCAGACCCGATCGAAGGGCCTCGCCATGTCCAAACTAACTGCCAAGGTTTTCCCCTTAGTCTCAATCGCCTTTGCCCAGCGATGTGTCAGGTATACTAGAAGATCACCAGCCGATCGAACTTTACAAAAGCCCTACTGCTGATCACTAAGCAGATGAGGATTTTATAGATACCGCAGGAGTTGACAGTTGATAATGGACTCCATTATTTTCGAGAAGAGGGAAGTTATGGCTATCGGTCTGTAGTTGGATGGATTTGAGTGATCGCCTTTTTTAGGGATCGGGTGGACTAATGCTGCTTTCCATGATGCCGGGACTACTCCAGAAGAGTAGGAGAGCTGAAAAAGACGCATTAACATCGGTGCCAACTCCGGAGCACATTTCTTCAACATTATAGAAGGGATTCCATCCGGGCCACTCGACTTATGGATATCAAGAGATAAAAGTGCTAAATGCCCAGAGCGTTTGTGGAACTGAATATCCAGCATACTGCAGACTGCTCACGCACCGTAGTTTGGTAGGCGGCTCTTGTTCCCCGTCATCCAAGTTCGAGTTGGACGCAAAGTGTTTTGCCAGATGATCGGCTTTTCTCCTTTTCGTCGTAGGCTTATTTCCCAAGTGCAGAGGTGGAAGGAATGGCTTACAGAAATTCCCTTCGATGGGCTTAGCATGATACCAGAATGCTCGAGTTCCTAAAGGAAAATGCTCAAGCCTCTCGCCAATCCTAGCAATGTGCTCCGACTTAGCTCTTGCAATGTCTCTTCTGAATAACTTGGAGGCAAAGTTGTACTCCTTTTTCAGAGCGCTAGTATTTTGCTCCCATACCGCCACCACGTCAGCCCAGGCTTAGTAAGCTTCCTGCTTCCTGCGAGAAGCTGTTTTGGAAGATAGACCAAACTAGGGCCGACACTTGCCACCAATGGGGAACACAGAGGATGGAATAAAAAGCTTCATACCATGCAGCACAACATCAGCAACAGAATCAACATCGGTGTCGGGAATATCCGGCGAGAAGCACAACTACCTCCAAGGGTAGGATTCCATCCCGATCTGCTGACTTGTAGTGCCACAATCGATGACTGCGTGCAACTCCTACTCTACTTTCTCTCTACTACTCCTACCCCGGACAAGGCAATGGTCTGAGGAGCCAAGTGCAGCGTTTACGGATACGTGGTTCTCATCCGTCCGGATGAGAAGTCAGCAGAAGGTCCAACAATGAGGAATTCTGGCCCTCCACATCTAGGACTCGGGCGTGGTAACCAGTTGAGTCATTCCATATGCCAAGGCGAAGTCGTGAACAGATCCCTCCGCTTGATCCGTTTTACTGGAGCTGGGCAAGTCGGCGTGGTGAGCGTTAACATCGCTAAGTACGATGATCTCTGAGGAAGAGATCTGCTGCTGCACGAAGTCTGTAGCCATCTGGATGTGCTCAACGAGTCGGTCGGTTTCGGCAACACCGCTATGGGACCTGTAGAGGCGCGCATAGACGCGGGGATGGTCTTCGCTGTCTACGCGGAGCCATAAGACTAAGAGGTCCCTTCCTTCAAGATTGCTGAGGCGACGAGAGCTGATATCGTCTCTGACGTACACGCACACTCCGACTTTGGAAATAAAGGAATGTTCTAGTCCGTACCTAAGATAGCTGAAGTAGGATGTGTCGGCGACGATGGTCGGAGACGATATCTGCGTCTTGGTCAAAAAAGAGCAAGGTGAGATTGCTATGTAACCCCTGATGTTGCGTGATTGAGCGCATTTTTGCCAGTTGGTACCCTTCTGGGGTAACAATCTGTGTTTTTAACTGCGCCATCATAGGGTTGGTTGATGGGCCTCCGGTATAAATAAATAAATATTTCGGACATCTAAACACACAACGCCATCTAGTCCCAAGATAAGCAGAGCTTGTGTTATGGGGTACTAGACAACTGATACAAATACATATATACTTTTTTTTTGTAAATACATACATATCATAGATAGAACACACCCAAACTCCGAAACAAATATTTGTAGATCATACAAACATTTGGTCCGACCCGGGAATCGAACCCGAGACCTCATGATCAGCAGTCGCTCACGCCAACCGCTAGACCAACGAGGCAGCGAGGTATCCTCGCTTACTCGGTGAAACACAGCGCAGGCGCTATTTCACACCGGTTTTCTGTAAGGCTGTGGTATCACTCCCGTCGAGCCGGACCCATTCATGCCGAAACGTGACTCTCTCACGCTAAAAGCTCATCATAAACGACTTATTAAATGAAGTAACTAAGAATTTATACTTTTTGCAATTTTCCCTTTATCTATACTATGAGATGTTGCTTCGTACCAAATTTCAAGATTCTGAGTTCACGGGAAGTATACCTGTAGGTTTTGATTTTCTTGCGAATGTTGACAATTTGCAGCATAAGCGGCTGTATATTTTAATTACTTTGGCTTAAAAATTGGCTTTTTTCCCAGCACTAAGGGACAGTAGACCTGAATATTCAATATAAATTTAAGTTTGATACCTCGACGCGTTCCTGGGAAAAAGGGTCTGAAGAGACAGACAGACGGACAATAAAGTGATCCTATAAGGGTTCAGTTTTTTCCTTTTGAGGTACGGAACCCTAAACTAAAAGGAAAAAATACTTTTAGGGCTACATACTCCTGGCCCCTGCATCTTCGAGGCGCCGGAGATCCGAACAGATTTTCCACCCTGCACACAAAAGGGTTGAATAAACATCATAGTAAGATAAAAATAAGAGGGAAGATAGGGGAAAGTGTCATCTCATTACTATTCTTTGTTTTTTTATAAACCAAGAAGGTACTCCGCACTGTATCATATCTCATGGTACAAGCTCTGCTTTGTTTAAAGCTACGTGGTGCTGTGTGTATATTCAAAATTCATCATTAGATCTTCATAATTTTTCAGATAGGGCTAGTCTAGAAGCAAACTCTTTTTAGAAAAAATATGTTTTTAAATCAATTAATAAATTACGGAGTAATGCGGTAATGAAAATGAATTGAATAAGAAACTTTATGTATGTACCGAATATGGGAAACCACTACTGTAATATACGCTTTTGAAGTAGGCACGACTCTATGTAGCCTACTAATATTTTCGTGAGAATATATTGTTGAGGAGAAAATCTCGTTTTAAATCAAATTTATGGTTGTTTATATTACATGGGATTATTATGTTACCTAAAACTACATAATAAGTTACGACAAATTTTATTTACATATGTTGGCAGCGTCAGCTTAGTGAAGACGTCGTTGGCAGAATAATAAGTGATGTTCTTAATCGAATACGTAAAGTATAAAAATCTAAATTTAGGATGCTATTATATTATTTAACGCAATAAATTCAAGAATTTTAATAAATGGTAGCCCCGTCTCTCGTCGTTAGTTTTTATTAGTTAAAATAAAACGAATAATATAGTGTCCGAAAACTACATTTTAATTATGTGATCCTACTCTCAAATAAAAAAAATGTTAGGAATGTTTGTAGGATTGAATTGTAGGAATATTTCCTAAATTTTCATCATTAAATGTCTTTGTTAAGATATGAAATCAATATTTTATTCTATCTTCATTACTAAAACAAATGTAAATATCCATCACACCATGCCCCAGAAAGCGACATCAAATAAAATTAATTTTCGTATTTAAAACGGCTACGGTGCTAAAATCAAATTGATACATCTGGGTCGATATCAATCAGAAAATAAATTTACTTTTGGTATGTCGCTACATCGTTTATTGTATGTAATCAATACAAGTTAATAAAAGCTTTATTTGTGTATTTTTTTAACAAGAGTAGTGACCACTTTCCAGTTCTGCCCCTTAACGTAGGTGCAAACCTGTATAATGAGTCGTCAGTGGTTTGTCGCTCTGGCCACTTACTACACACAAACTTTTAATATGTACTAACATATAATAACAAACTAGCAAGTGGGCGTGGCGTGTAAACAATTATAGGATGTGTTTTAAGTGATTATTTTGTGTGGAAGTGTACAGAATTCTTATCATGGTTTCAAGTATCAGGTTTAGGTATAATACATTACGAGTACAATTACATATACTTTAATGCTGTACCTTCTATTAAAATTGTCATGTAAATAAAAATACTTAGACTACAGTTTTTATTGTACAGCGGGACTGCGATACCTCGTTTTCCCAAAGTTTCGAATGTTATACCGCTCGTGGTTACGGGAAGACTAATCAGATCCCGAATAAGTCTCGCTGTATATGTATGTATGTATATGTAAAATCACGCAAAAAACAGTTATAATTTAGGCAAACTTTAAAGCCATAGATGACAATTGATTCGAGTAAAAAAAACTATGACGATACGATTTTTATTTATTTTGAAATACATGTTAAAGATAAAAAGACTATATGAAACTAAACGCGGATATAGTAAATTAGTTTTATTAGTAATAGTAGTTAGTTAGTAGTTTAGGCGCTACAATAAATGAAAACTTCTGAAATCAAAGTGGATGTGGGATCTTTATCTAATAGTATTAAATCCTTTACCAGCTTTACAGCGATAAGCAACATCATCATCGTTATCATCAATCACATTCAATAATCCACTCCAAATCCACATGCAATCCACACATCTGGAAATAGTCCTCTTCTGAGAAATGATATTTTGGGTTTTTCTTTTATGTATAAGCTTGCCAACATGACTCTACTCTGACTGGTTGAAAGCATGAGTAGAATCCAAGAGTAGTGATCATGACCGACACTGTGGCGGTCTATTATTATTGTATTTATTAAATTATATAGATGCTTCTGCATCATTTGGCTTCAACAACGAAACATGACAGCACGAATGCTGTCGTTTTAGGTTGATCTCCTGTGAGAGGGTAGTACCGCCCCAGTCGGGCCGGCCTATTCGTGCTGAAATCGACGTGGCTTGAAATCCAATACTTTGGGCATAAGATTTGTTCAAGTTTTCATACTATTTGCAGTGCTGTTGTCTTGTTACGACTCCCACGGGTCGAATAAGTTTGGTGGTATTCCATATTAGTAATCAATCACCACACGGATGATAAATATCTAACTTTTCACATAAAACAGTGTTCAATTTACCTAGATATAGCACGACTGATCTCCGGTTCAATGAACTCAGGAAATAGGGTCGCGACTGACGTACTCAAGATTTTAAATTGCGGGAAATGAAAAAAGAGAAAATCTTTTCAACAGAGTTTACATAATGTTTTTTATGAAATGTTGAATACGGTTGTATATTGTCCATTGAGTAACATCAATTCCTTTTATGAAAATCAATGTACATTACGCAATTGTACTTAATTTTCTCTAATATTGATATTTTCTATTATTCCAATTTTTTTTTCCTTTGTTCTTTCTACTTTGGCATCAAGTAGACAACCAACCATGTAAGTGTGGCAATAGATAAAGAATAGGGATACTGGAATGCCATATGTGTCGTTAGAGCCAACTAAAGGAGCAATCTACGTAGAAAAAGAACACTGCAAATAGAATTAAAACTTGAAACAAATTTTGTATCAACCCATCTGTCCAGCGTAATGTAGTTGGCTACACCCCCTATCGAAAGAGAGGCCTTTGTCAAGCGGTGAACTATTGAAAGAAGACCAAATGATGCAGAAGCATTTTAATAATCCACCGTAGTGTGGGTCACCATGCTGCATTGTTGCATTTTCAGCATTCGCATTGAGTATTGTGACTACTTGTGTGCTGCTCATGCTTTCCACTAGGCAGTTTAGAGTCACTTTGGCAGGCTCAAATATAAAAAAAAGAAAAATTGAACTATTAAGGGCTATTGATGAGGCAGTCGGCAGTATTTCTATGCTAAAATTTCGTTGATTGTTCAAAACCAACTTTCAAAAACCGTAGTAGTCGCTATTGATAGGGACTTCTCCACTCTAACTCGGTTTTATTTTAAACGTTTGACGATTATTAAGAGCCGTCAACCGTTATCAAAGTTAATGGTTTTATCATAAATGAGAATGTGAAAATAATTTTCCTTAATGGCCCACCTTTATCTGAAAAAATGAAATAATTGAAATTCGCTATTAAATAATCTATACAAATAAATAAAATTGGAGTGTCTGTTCGTAATATTAAAATAATCACTTTTTACTAAATGTATATGTATGTATACACGATACATATGCCAAAAATGTAGTTAAAAAAAATTTTGTCTGTCTGTCTGTCTGTCTGTCTGTCTGTCTGTCTGTCTGTCTGTTTGTTCCGGGTAATCTCTGGAACGGCTGGACGGATTTTGACGGGACTTTCACAGGCAGGTAGCTGATGATCCGGGGAGTAACTTAGGCTACTTTTTTTAGACTAACTTTGTCCCGCGGCGTTACTCGCGGTACAACAATAGCCGCGGGTAACACCGCGGGGTTCAGCTAGTAAAGCATATAAATGGAGCAGTGTTATCTTTTGCGAATTTACGGAACTTAATCTGCGTCTCTTTTTAATTATACTCAGTTCTTAATGATCTAAGCGTCACGTTAACTATCCTATCTTAGGCAAGTCAGCAAACATACATTTTAAAAAACGTGAAACTCGGCTAAATAGTTTCAGAGTTCACCGTGTGGAACACTTTGATAAGAGAAGAAGAGACTTGTTTAAAAACAAATTAAAACAAGCTTTTAGTACTTGTTAATAAAAAGATAACTTTAAACCCTTCCATTTGATTCCCATATTAGCAGGGTTGTTCAGAAACATGTACTCCGCCATTTTGTCTCGGCGGCCATTAATAATAATACCGATTATATATAATTGAATTACTAAATTAAAATTTAAACTAAAGATAGATTTTAAAAATCAGCTCAATGGGAATCCAGGAAGTGATCAAATTTTACTTGCAAGATTAGATCACAGAAAATATTGGTACAGGTAAAACTAAATAAGAGCTTGTAAATTACATATAATTATAATACGTAGAAAACTATTACTAAGTACATTTTATAAATTTAAAACTCTAGGTACAAGATTACACTTATTTATATAAAAAAATTGATTGAAAGACCACCTTCATATTAAAAAAAAATCAAACATTTTAAACACTAAAACATTATTTCGTGTCCCCCATAAATTTATTATGAACTATCAAAACAATCAGATAAGCTAAGAATAAAATCAGTATTTACTGTATTCATTATTAATAGAAACGCCACCCGTGGCCTTAATCGCGATGTGATTGTGGTATTTAACAGTTGTTTTAATGAATAGGTATCCACAGGTCGACACCTTATTGACAATAAATAACAGTTATCATTTTAATGATAACGACGCACCAATTTAGTCTCTAAATGATGTAATAATTGTTGTCGATTTATATATCTTAAAACAATATCGGCTATGAAGTTAAATTATAACCAAATACGCCTACATAAAACTTAAAGGGTTTAGGTGAAATTTTGACCTGTCAAGGTAAAAAGTCTATACAATGTCACCAGTAAAGATAGACTGCTAGGCAATCTGAAGTATATAAAATTAAATGACTTTATTCGCCTCTTTTAAAGGAAAAAATTTGCCCTGTTTTTGCAATAGTTTCCATTGAGTGTCATCTCCGATTGACCGTAGCGTTATGTTAAATAATTCATAGCCTTCCTCGATTAATTTTTCACTGAAAAATATTTATTTCTTTAACTCTAGAGAACTCTTTATACTATTTGTATAAAAATAATAGTTACTTATTGTCTAAAGTATGAAGCAATTTTAGCATTCACCATCATCATGAATCATCGTTAATAAACACAATATTCGGACGACAATGATTTACGCCCCCTTTCATTTTACGATCGAAACGGAACGGAATTATCTTAAAAATATTTGTACATACCTTCACATGCCCATTCTAATACAGTTTATTGCTAAATGTATGTATATCTAGAATCACCGCAAAGTTTAGCCTAGAAAATATATATATTGACGATCGATATTTCAAAAGCTAATGTTACCGTGGGAGCAGACTTCTTATAAATCTGCAATGGAACGGTGTTTCATAGTCCGCTATGAAATGCCTTTATTAAATAGTTCATGCAAAGTACCTATCCTTATTGCAGTTTTGGGTTTGTAAATAATTTAAGATTTTCTTCCATTGCTTTTGTTCCCTCTGTGGGCCTTTATGTTGTTATATTGTTTAGTGTTTCATTATCACCATATCTTGATTAATACTGTTTAGGTGACACAATGGCTGTGACCAAATGTCGTCTGTATACACAGGCCGACTGAAAGGTATGGTCTTTTCTTTAAAAGGCCAACAGATACCCTATAAAGTCCATTTACTTAGATACGGTCACCTTGATCGCGCCGCGCCGTCGCGCTTTCTTCAAGTCGCCACAAAATCAAAGGGACTTTCACTAATAGGTAGCTGATGATATAAGGAGTAACTTAGACTACTTTTTTTAGACTAGCTTGACCTAAAAGTTAGTAAAAAATCATCATCATCATCAGCCTATCGCAGTCCACTGCTGCCCACTTAGTTCGATCCTAGGCTTCTCGCATGCAGCTCCAGCCAGTCATCTTGCACAGATCATCACTGCACCTGGCCTGTGGACGGCTTACACTACGTTAAAAATAATAAAAAAATATAATTTTACACTTTTCCAACTTCTGTCTAAATCAAAATTTTAAAGTGATCAACAACAACCCACGACGTCCCACTGCTGGGCTCGGGTCTCCTCTCAGGAGAGGGTTAAGGCCATACGTCCCCACGCTGGTCAAGTGCAGGTTGGGGACTGGCAAGACAAAGTTGTGGCTACGTTATCTTGTCGTTGGATGTTTTTAAGCCGCTCAAAGGCCTCCAACTAAGCTTCACGACTGTTATCATATGACAACGACCGAGACCGACTGCTTAACGTGACCTCCGAATCATGGAGACGCTCATGGTAGCATGCCACTAGCGGTCACCCATCCAGATACTGACCGCGCCGTCGTTGCTTGCTCTCGGTTATTGTTTCTAATCACCGAGTGCAATTGGGTTATGAGCGCCTCACAGATATATTCCGAAATTCTTAAATCAGTTTCATCCTCGTCTAATCTTTTTCTTTCCTGTAACCGTTTCTACAGAAATAACCAGGTTTTATTCACGGTTCTTCAGTCTGTGTATGTCGGTCGGATATTGAGGTAATTATTTTCGGGTTAATATATAACCTGTGACACTCACAAATAAAAGGGCTTTTTATTAATAAAAGCATTTTCAAAATCAGTTCAACAGACCCAGAGATTACCCCCTACAACCTCACAAAGTTTATTTCTTTACTAGCTGAACCCCGCGGTGTCACCCGTGGTTATTGTCGTACCGCGGGGCAAAGCTAGTCTAAAAAAAGTAGCCTAAGTTACTCCCTGGATCATCAGCTACCTGCCAGTATAAGTCCCTTCAAAATCGGTCTAGCCGTTTCAGAGATTACCCGGAACAAACAGACAGACAGACAAATTTTTTTAAATTCATTTTTGTATATATACCATGTACATTATATACATATGCATTTAGTAAAAAGCGGTTTTAATATTACAAACAGACACTCCAATTTTATGTATTTGTATAGATGTAAAGATAATATCAGTATATTCACAGAGCGACAACGTACTTGTGTCTTGAGTTTCAGATATTCATGTTAACTGTGTAATATGGACGTTAATGAACTCTCTCTCTTTATTCTTTAACGAAACAAAAGAACAATAGTATTAAATAATTTTCCTTCCAAGGCTATATTTACGATTGGCATTCCGCCCAACTGGCAACATTCCTTCTCAACACAGCCAAACAGTCCTCAAATTATTAGGTTTTGTACTGAATATAAAACTTTTATATATGTGTTGTTCCATTTTGTTGACACTATAAACATAAATGAGTGTCTCCTCATAAAATGTAATAATAATTTTACTTTTTATAGCCTCAAGTCTCGTTTAGTAACACACTAATAATGTTGCCGCCTTATTACACCAACAGTCTTTAACAGTCAATTGCTAGACATAAGCCTCTCCTTAGAAACGAGCTTTTGGACACGCTGACAGGACGGGTTGGTACAGGCTTTGATGTTGTCCTACCAGCGCCTCATGCCGCCCTGAGTGTGGCCGCGGATGATCGGGACGGGTTTCCCCTCCAGCCGCTTTAGTGGTCACCCGCGAGGGGGCAACGTTACTCGTGTGCCGTACGTCGCCTAATTAGAGACTTTACCAGCAGATGGTGCCTGCTTCAGTGCGGGCAGGCGCTGGGAGGGGTCCGGATGTGTTAATAACAGCAGTTCCCGAATCCCTCCCGTCTCAGGTGGCACACCGTGTGGTTTTAGTCGGTTCGATTCCGACACACCGCCCCGCCGCAAACCACGGCGGGGTGACGGCCCGAGGGGGTGTCCACACGTAAAAAAAAAAAGGCTTTGATGTTGTCCTACGTAGTTTGCACCAATGGTCAGCACTTACGACACCTTTGGGACGAATAGAGGCTACTACTTATTCTTAATCCGTCACCACGTGGAGATACCATCAAATAAGCCATACAATCAAATTAACTGAATACTTAGTAATATCGAAAATCGTCCAGAAGTAATAACTGTTGCCTTTTATTATTGGTTCAAAATACGATCTCTTGTAAATAAAGTTTTGTGTTCAATTTAAACTATACTTTTGTTATTAGATATTAGTCATCATATATTGTGAGGTATAGTGTTGGTTACTGAATCAAAACGGACATTCAGGTACTTTTTTTAAATGTTTGTATGTTGGCCTGCCTAAAGGTAGCCGTTCGCGCCGCGACTGAGACAAGCGACCGAGATAGGAGACCGCGACGGGAGACCGCGACCGTCACTTGAGCATAGGCAATGTATAAGCAACAGTTCGCGAGCGGGACCGAGACAGGAGAGAGAGTACAGTACATACAGAAGAGACCGAGACACTTGTCGCGGTCTCCCGTCTCGGTCGCTTGTCTCTGTCGCGGCGCGAACCGCTACCTTAAGATACGATAGTTAATAATATACTTAGACCAACAGGGGCCGAGCATAATTGAAAGGAGACCCAGAATCAGTTGCGTGGGTCAGCTAGTACTTTTAAAAAGTTGAAGTATAATTACGCAACACCACGTTTACAAAAGTTTATGATTTATTCATGTAAGATATATATGTATATATGAATTGTATTATAAATTTAGTTAATAATAATGTCATTTTTTATCATTCAATTTGTAGGCTGGCGATACGTTTATGCGTCGTAGCTTCTGCGAAGACTGCTACGCTTCGCTACGAATTGCGCAGTTCTTTGTGGTTACAGGCAGCGGTCGCATTGCTGCATGTTGCGCAATTTCGTATCAACATTACTAAACATTATTATAGATATGGTAAATGGCGGTGTTTTGCGTGACTTGCCATACGAATAGATGATTAGAAGTGCTTCATTTAAATATATCGTATATTTAGTATTAACGTCGTGAAAATGTAGGTTTTCTATACGCTATATGTATAAGTTTGACCTGTTTTTAGTTTGTTAGTACACATTGTCTGTAAGAGTTGTATTATGTGTTGTTTTTGCAACAAGAAATATAATGTGTATGTGCCTACACACTTTTTACTTAAAAATTTTCTTTTTTGCAACGTAAGTCCAGATCTGCAATCTTACGTGCATTTTATACTTGTCCAAAATCTCGTAGGATGGCCGTGACGTTTTTCTTTACAAAATGATAAATGTACTTTTGTCACACTTAAAGTTTTGAAGAAAGGAGGAGAAAATATCTTTGAGTTGTGGTTTCTAAGGTATCACAGACTTTCTAGCTTTCTTTATATGTAATACTAGCTTTTGCCCACGGCTCCGTCCGCGTTTATTTCGGTTATCCGGAAAAAAATTGCCTATATCCTTCCTCAAATCAAATCAAATCAAATCAAAAATCAAAAATGTTTTATTTCATTATTACACATAACATTTACATACCAGTTAAAGGTGACTTCTTTTAAGCATAAAAATGCCTGTGCCAGAAGACACCGCTCCCTCATATTTCGAGCGTGTACTAATTCTTTAATTATACATATATATATATATATATATATATATATATATATATATATATATATATATATATATATATATATATATATATATATAATGTATACCATGTAATAATTCTAAATAATTGACTAATGAATCTGTTTTGCTACATTCTATTTGTCCATCCAAAGGTTGCCTGTAAGAAATTGCTTTTTAGCGATAAGGCCGCCATTTGTACATGGTTGTAAAATTAATATACTCCTAAATGTAAATTGTTTATTTGGTGTACAATAAAGCTTATTCTATTCTATACTAATTCCTCAAGAATCAAAGTATCGCCATTCCAAATTTTATTAAAAGTGGTTTAATAGTTAAGCCGTGAAAACGTGACAGACAGACAAAGTTCTATTAATTAATTATTATATACTTAACATCTCTGTCTCTATCCAAAACTTGTGAAATAGAAATCGGTAGGCATTTGACAGATAAGTTGACATTAGTCTGTCAGAGACTTTAGCAGCAAGAGGTGAAATTGTCCCTTAACATATTAACATGACACTTATAGCACACGGTGTTTGCTCACCGCAATTTATCTGACGTTGCATTGAAATACTTTTGCTCATTAGTAAAGATAAGTAACTAACTAAGTAAGTAACTAACTGGACTAATAGGCATATCAAAACACGTTTTATTATGACATTATCATAACAGATTGTTATTTTAAGAATCAACAAATTAATTTGAACGCTGTATTTTTTTATGTAATACGAGGCAAACGAGCAGACAAGAGCAGAGTATCGCCTGATGGTAAGCGATTACCTCGGGGGATGAGGAGAGGGATAAGGGGAAAATGCCTCCGGTACTCACTCGGTGAAACACAGCGCAGGCACTGTTTCACACCGGTTTCTATGAAGCCGTGGTATCACTCCGGTCGAGCCGGTCCATGCATGCCGATGAGTTGCTCTCCCACGGTGTATAGTTGTAAAGACTGTATAATTTTGAAATCCCAAAAAATCCATATACCTAATTGATTTTGTTTTATGTTTTTTTTCAGATCCTAACTATTCGTGATCACTTCAGTCGCCGTTACGTATTTCTCTATTTGATATAATCAAGAATTCGAAAATGGATTGCAAGATGATAGAAGATAATTGACACCTGACGGTTCTACGTCATCAAGTCCTTTCAAGATCTCTGTACACCTGAGGACTACAAGATAAAAATGAGAACAGCGCATTAACAGTGCTAGCGAGCTAAGAAGCTCTAAAACTACATTCAGACCTTCAATGCTAAATTACAGACTGGTTTCAACGCATTTTTTGAAGCAACCGTAAATTGTTCAAAGACAATCGCTCTATAGACTTTGTGCCGTTCAATATAATTATGTGTCGTGATTGGGACATGCCGGTGCAAAGGAGTGACATAATTAAATATTTATTGAACTAACTTAACAATTCGTCTATAATCTAGTGTCGAGCTTGTCCGTCAAAACGGCGTGCATTCATGCTCTTCCGTTTCGTTTTATTTATTTCGTTTTGTTTTATATCAAAGGATAAGCAATAGCCCAGCTGTTTAGTGTTTGGTTGTTGATTACTGGTAGGGGTTTTGCCCAGGAGCGGACCCCGAAGTGACCCTGGCCAGCCGTACCCGAGAAAACATATCCAGAATCTTGGACTCCATAGTTGACGCAGCCAGATACTGCATTGTAAGTATCGCCGTTAGCTTTAATGTTCGAATTATGAAATCTTATTAACAGGGAAACAGGGTTACTATTAAGAAAGTTTTTGTTTAGCCATAAACAAATAGAGCTTTTTACTTTAGATGCGTTCAGTTGCATTCGTTCCAAAACATGATTTAATTTCAGAATCGTCCCAATAACGGCCGAAAACTTTTGGAAATTGGGGATTTATTTTCCGAGTTAGCGAAAATGGTACAATTGGAAATTTTACAGGTATTTTAAAAATTAGATAATGGGGCTTTACATAATCATTTTAGTGTCTATACAATTAAAATAGTTTCTCGTTTTATTAATATGAAAATTACAGCTTATACCAATACATATACGCTTTGCAATATATACGTAAATACATGAGTATATAAACTTAATTATTTATATTATGTATATGAAAATTAGAATAAGTAACCAAACTATTAGCTGCCTACAGTTCCGTTGCTTTTTCTAATGGAGTTATGTAAACCATTTAGGTAACAGAGCCGTGTCGTAGATACACAGCGCTTTGTTAATCTATGCCCCCGATAGAAAGATTAGCAATTTATATACTCGTATATACCACAAAAAGCTATATATCCACATATGTACCTACGTATATATCTATACAATTTACTGTATAATACATGATCAACACGTCTCATTCTCCTCACTATTCGATACGAATCGCATACATCAGCTTACCCCACCCACAATTTGATAATTTCATTATTTTATAACACTATGAATGAAACATTTATACGCACATTACACTGACACTAAATCTTCGATACTATGGTTAGGGTTACGGACAGGAAAGTGACCGCTCGAGCGAACGGCGGGTTGTAATATCTGGACCCGGGTGGCGTGCGCAGTGCTCGGAGCGGGACCGAGAGCGAGAGAAGTCTACCGAGGACATGGCAGCTCCCGAGGGCGAGAGAGAGGCACGCAAGAGGCGCGAGCGCCGTGACTCCGGCTGCGCACACGAGCGTAAAGAACGTCGCCCGCTCAGCGAGGAGCGCCCGCCACCGCCCCCGCCTCCGCCACCACTACACGACCATAATCGACTCGAGGTAAACTGACAAGATGCTCTTTATCTTTATATATCTCACGATAATATTATTCATATCTTATGAGATTCTTCATACTCAGATACGAAATCTATAGATAATTTTTATCATTACTTTTGAATAAGTAGTTTTAACATATTTGTTTTCGAAATGATTTATGCTTAGTTGGAATGAACGGTTTACAATAAACTATTGTAACATTATTTATTTTCACAAATTTTCTTACTACAGGTTTATATATAAACGCAATGTATCAGTATCTCCAATACAGTGACAGCATTCATTTTCTACAGTCGGAACGTCGTGCGGAGCGTCTGTCCCGCGCCCGTCGTCCGCAATTTGGCGGTAAGCGTCGCCGCCCACCACCCAGGATTCAAAAACACCCCAAAGAGAATGACTGCTTCACCACTTCCGAGGAGATCCGATGCTTCACACCACCACACTTTGAATATGTTGTCGTACAGAATTCCCGCAGTAAGTAGTAGTGTCTTATAACACCTCATATCATACATATTCTATACGTTACTCTAATAGAATACTCCTATAAAGAAACTATTCAGCGCGAGAGTAAGCGAGTGAGGATCAAAATAGGTAGAAACTGTACAGTTTTAACTTACCTGTCACTGTCACCTTCATATTTGCTTGTATGTATAATAAATTTAATATGCCAACAGTTACAATACGCAAGCAGACGATACACATGATGCATGGTTATTGCAGTGTGCGAGGAGTCGGAGATTTTAGACGCCGGGGCTCTTCATCGCATGGTCGGGCGCACTTCGAGCGTCAGTTCCAACGGCGATGACGATACACCATCATCGTTATGTGCAGCTGCCGAAAGAGCCAGGTTTGATGAACGCTACGCACCCAACGTTAAGCGACATGACCAACCATGTCCTGATCGCAAGCTTGACAAGATCCAGAAAAAGGTAAATACTTTATATAATTTCAGCCTCAGCTAAAACAGTTTTTTGTATTAAGAGTTTTTCCAATGGAGTATTTTTATCGCGAATGCTACGTTGCCTTCCTATTGTTACGAATTTTCATCAATCATCATCAACAACCGTTAACAGTCCACTGCTGGACATAGGCCTCTCCTTAGAAAATAGGGTTTGGCCCACCATACCACGCTGATGATCTCCTACGTAGTATTCTCCCTTAGTCACCTCTTACGACACCCATGGGGTGGGTGGTGGTGTACGGGTGGTGCCGCTCCGTTTTCATAATCCGTTACCACACTGACATTGTTACGAACTGTTACGAATTTTACTTCAAACCAAACATAACTACGTGGTTTACAACAGCATTTCGCTTCATACTGTGAATGAGAATTGATTACTTTATCAAGAAAGATTGGCGTCTGGCCGGCTATTAAAGAAAACCGAACCATTTTGTAATGAAATAAAAAATTGCGTGAGATAGGATGTCGATTGATAGAGAAGAAAGTTAGAATTAAACACATTGTACCGACCCCAGATAAATTGATGAAAAGGGTAAGAAGATGATTAGAATAATCATTGATTACATTTTGCAACAGTCGTCGTGTGTAGAATTCTTCCTATATTATTACTAAATGTTAAGTCACTTTATATATTTAAACTAATTTTTACCCGACTACCTCAAAGCCAAAGGAGGATTATGATTTTGACAGGCTATGTATGTATGTATGTATGTTCATTTGTTCCCTCATAGCTCCTTAACTACTTATTAGAACTGAACAAATGAGGTATCGTTAGAAGCGTCTTGATCGTTTGCTGGTTATAGGCTATATGACGTGTCACTGAATCTAATATAGCGCCCTCTAGCCGACATTGAAAGTATTGTATTAAAAAATAAATTTGAGATAAATATGCCGTGTTTGGTATCATTGGCAAGGGCGTTACTTGTACATTTTAAAAATATATATATTATTAGCATTTTTGTTCGTGACTTTGTCCGTATTTATTCGATAATTGTGACATTTCTGTGGTACCTATTTAAAATAAACTTTGCACAGCAATAAATATTATAGAGGCACCAAAAGTATTTTCCACGCGTTGTTAAAGTGTTATGGACTATTGTTCATTACACTACATGGACTACGGCTTTTGAAACTTAGTAATGTTCCTTAGTTAATAATGTGCCGTGCCTTACTTAGGTCTTTTCGGTTTTCAAGAGGCAATTTATAACGTCTTATAAAAACGTGTGTTTATAATGTGCAAAAATTAATGATGGATTGCAAATTATTACAATAAGTCCTGACTGAGCTATGTCATTACTCTCTAATCTCATTCTCATATCTAGATCACCATGCTCAAGAAAAATATTTCCAAATACGAATCGGAATTCGAAGCCAAGCATGGTCATCCATTGAGGCCATGTGACAGGATCATTGATGTAAGCCTAACTCGCATGTATGAGAACTTGCGTCGTTATCAAGAAGAGAAGCGGAGCATTAAAACTGACCCCGTCGAATTTGCACTCAAAGCTCAAGCGGCTAAACAGCAGAAAGAGAGAGATGACCAGCTTGATGAATCCTTCAAGAACTGCAAATCTATGACAGAAGTCGTCACAGCTATTGAAGAAGTAAGTGTAGTGAACAAGTAAAATTTTAACAAAAAATAAATGGACTTCAAGATTCGACTCGATGCCATCATCAGATCTTAGTGTCCTTATCATGATATCTCCTTTCCATTAAAAAAAAAACAAACATCAAAATCGGTTCATAAACGACGAAGTTATCCGCGAACACACATAAGAAATATATATAAATACGGTCGAATTGAGAACCTCCATTTAGCATGGTTTTGATAATTTTTATGGTAATATTTATGAGTTTTTTTTTAATTTATATAGTTATAGAAGATGCTCACTAACTAATGCCTATGTCAAGTGCATGATTGCAAGCGTTTTATTGCATTTATACATTTCTTTTTATTACACAGTACAATAAATAAATAAATATTTCGGACATCTAACACACAACGCCATCTAGTCCCAAACTAAGCAGAGCTTGTATTATGGGTACTAGACAACTGATATGAATACTTACATACTTTTTTTTTGTAAATACATACATATAATAGATAGAAAACACCCAAACTCCGAAACAAATATTTGCAGATCATACAAACATTTGATCCGACCCGGGAATCGAACCCGAGATTTCAAGAACAGCAGTCGCATACGCTACCACTGCGCCACTGAGGCAGTCGATATACACTAGACGTAAATTATAACATTACTAAGCACCATTTGACTCCAGCAATCATTACAATATGTTTTTTGACGAAAAAGACAGTTAGACATTCGTAGTGATGTAGCTTCTTAGATTTAATCCTCATGGGTCTTAATATCTTCGCACTGTACTTTATTTCATACAACATATGCTGCCATCGCTAAACACAGTTAGTTCTTACCTAATAAGAGAAGTCATGGGAAAATGCCTTAAAATTATACATGGTTAGATTAAATTTTATTTATCTTATTTCTACCTTAACCCACTTTATCCAGAATAAACAGAGTAAGGTACATCAATCGATATTCAAGGTGGTTGTATTTTTATCGTTTTACATTCACAGTAACTGTTCATAACGGTATTAGCAAGCTTAAGCTGTATAGAGCACTGACTAAGAAGTCATACTAGTACAATTTACTATAAGTAGAGTTATCAAATTCTTCTGTCTTCGTAAACAGTGGCTCGATAGTGCTCGTCAAGCGGAAGGCCGAACTGCCATCTCAGAATCCAATTGGTCATCAACTCAATTTGCGGCAGAAAAGATAGCGGTGCAAAAAGCGCTTTTAAAGCTGGAAGCGTCTCGGGGCCGTCCACCGGCGCATTCGGAGGACCGTGGTGCTGCTCGTCATCTGTATGAACGATATCGTGCTATGAAGAGGATACTGGCTAACTCTAGAATGGAGGCGGTAAATGAACTTAATGTTATTTATTGATCATGAATTCTAATTTGCAGCGATATATAATACCCAACGGCCACCACAGGACTGGTGGTCGTTGAAATAAAAAATACATTTGTTCCAAGTTCCAATCGCCATCATTTTAGGATATTGGCAACCAAAGTAAAATGTTAAACCTTATTCTTACCAGATACCACTAAAAGTTCATCCGGGAATGGCAGTTACATAAAGTTTAATGGCCCCGCGTAGTTGTATCTTTAAATTTAGGATGTGTATTTATAATTATAGTAGTCCTCCGAGTATTATAAAATTAAATCAGAATAAACCATGAAGTAAATATATACATTTTAGTGGTAAACGTTGTGTATAAGCTACAATATCTTACTATGAAAATCTTTCTTTTCAGATTACAAACGGTGAGCTGGCAACCATTCACGAGCATGAGACAATGCTATTCAACACAAGTATCGATAGTTCCAGTGATTCGCAAGAGAAGCCTTCAGGACCTTCAGAAACTTCACAGGTAAACGCACCATTTCATTAAATATATATTGATTATTTAACTTCTGACTTAGATGTTGAGTAACTGCGTAGAGGTTTGCGATCATGCTTCATTACAAGTGAACTAGAGAAATTGATCAAAACATTGAGATCTGTGGTCTTAGGCAATCTTCTCTTAGGCAATATTAGGTAGTAGAGCCACGCTGATTTCAGCACGAATGGGCCGGCTCGACCGGGGCGGTACTACCCTCGCACAGAAGACCAACCTAAAATGACAGTTTTGGTGCTGTCGTGTTTCGTTGGTGAGTGCGAGACCGGAGGCCCAGTGATGCAGGGGTGACAGTTATCGGGGTAAGTGTGTGAGCAGTGGAATGCTCGTAGAGTCATGTTGAGGGTGACGTGGATCGAGTCGTCGGCCAGGGATACCCGTAGAAACGGTGGTGCCGCTGGCCGCCCGCGGCATAGAGAGGGGCCCAACCACGGCTAACCACCCTGGGAGGCTGCCCCGTCAGGTCGCGCATAATCCTCGGAGTGGCTCGTCGTGCCGGTTGGTGACCGGACGGTGGGACCAGGCGACCATTTCCGGGAGGGTACGGGGGCCCTTCCGTCCGACGGCTCGGTCACCGTCATGCCTCACCGTTATATGACGACACAGCATTCCGAGTCTCAGTATTACACTGCCACGATGACTGTCACGCCTTTTACGCTTCCATTCCCCTCCCTCCCCCCCTTTTTATTAATCATGGCAGCAAGGAACAAGCAAAAACGTTCAACAGCGGCACTCCACTCTCCCACCAACACACTTTTTGAGGTGGAGTTCACTAACATCCGTGGACTCCATGCAAACCTCAACGCCGTCCACCAGCATCTTGAGACGGCACGACCGGCCATGCTTTTCCTAACGGAGACACAAATTCGCCGCCCTGCCGACATGACATATCTGCACTATCCCGGCTATGTGCTTGAGGAGTGCTTCCTGGCGAAGGCTGGGGTATGTCTTTTCGTCAGGGCGGATGTTTGTTGTCGCCGGTTACGCTGCCTTGAGGACCCATCCTTCTCCATCCTTTGGCTCTACGCGGATATTGGCTCTATGAGCCGAATCTACGTATGCCTATACCGATCCCACTCTGGAGACTCTGAAACAACTCGACTGTTTGAACATCTCAGCCAGGCAGCGGACAAAGCGCAGGAGCAGTTTCCGACAGCCGAACTGGTGTTTCTGGGAGACTTTAACGCCCACCATGAGTCCTGGTTGGGATCTTCCAGAACTGACCACGCAGGTCGGACTGTCCACGCATTCGCCCTCACGCATGACCTCACCCAGCTGGTACTCCAGCCCACCAGGGTACCAGACATACCGAGTCAAGCGCCTTCCTTGCTGGACCTACTGCTGACGAGTCACCCAGCGCAGTACAGTGTGTCGGTGCTCGCCCCTCTGGGATCCTCCGATCACTGCCTGGTTTCCACCACGGTGCCACTTGCTGCCCCTCCACGACGAGTGGCAGCAAAAAGACGTTTATGGCACTACTCGTCGGCAGACTGGGATGGAATGCGGGATTATTTTGCATCCATCCCGTGGGCTCAACGCTGCTTCAAAGATAAAGATCTGTCGCAAAGTGCGGCTGCTGTGGCTGGCGAAATCACTGTCGGAATGGAATACTATATTCCCTACAGTGAGGTCGCCAGCGCAGCGACCCGTCCCTGGTTCAATCGCGAGTGCGCCCATGCTGTTTCACAAAAGCAGTCGGCCTACCGCGCATGGACCAGGGCTCGCGCTCACGGCTCCCCTGACATTGATCTACTAAAAGCAGCGTTTAACAAAGCCACTAGGGAATGCAAGAAGGCTTACATCAGAGCGGATGCCCAGCGCATCGCGCGGCTAGGTCAAGAGCTCGTTGCATACCCTACGGGTAGCCGAAAGTTCTGGCGATTGGCCAAAGCCGTGCAGTCCAACTTCTGCCAGCCCTCGCTACCACCGCTGAAATATCCAGACGGATCGCTGGCCCATCAGCCGCAAGAGAAAGCACAACTGCTTGTTGATCTTTTTGCGGCTAACTCCCGAATCGATGACCGTGGCAAGCACCCGCCTACCATTCCGAGCTGCGACACTACAATGCGGGATATTCGTATCCGGCTGAGTGATGTCCGTGCAGAGCTTCGGTCACTCGACGTCCGGAAAGCCAGTGGACCCGACGGTATCCCAGCGGTGGTTCTTAAGAACTGTGCACCAGAGTTGTCTCCGGTATTGACGCGCCTGTATCGCCTGTCATATTCCTCAGGAGCTGTTCCGGAGGCTTGGAGAGAGGCGAATGTTCAACCCATCCCCAAAAAAGGCGACCGCTCCGACCTGGCCAACTACCGACCGATAGCCGTCACCTCCATTATCTGCAAAGTGTTTGAGCGGATAATAAACAAACAACTGGTCCACTACCTGGAAGATCACTCCCTACTAAATGATCGTCAGTATGGTTTTAGACCGAACCGATCCACGGGTGATCTTTTAGCGTACGTCACACACATTTGGGGTGAGGCAATTGACAGGCATGGGGAATCCTTGGCCATCAGCCTTGACATGGCCAAGGCCTTTGATAGGGTTTGGCACCGCTCGCTTCTCTCCAAGCTACCGGCTTTCGGTTTGCCCCCCAAACTCTGCAACTGGACTGCCGCATTTCTGCACCAGCGCCGCATCAGAGTCCTTTGCGACGGTGCGGCCTCCGATTTTCAATCGATTAACGCCGGAGTACCGCAGGGCTCCGTCCTATCGCCCACACTGTTTCTTCTGCATATCAATGACATGTTAGCCCTTGGCAACATCCATTGCTATGCAGACGACAGCACAGTCCATGGGCGATATTTCGGACACCCTACAGCTAAGTTAGCAGATATTGAGGAAAAACGACAGGAGCTTGTCGTTCAACTCGACCAAGTTCTGGGCCGCATTTCTCAATGGGGCTGTGAGAATCTGGTCGAGTTTAACGCCAAAAAAACACAGGTGTGCGCGTTCTCTACCAAAAAGTCTCCATTCCTTCCCCTTCCCACTTTTCAGAACACTCAAATGCCGTTACAAGGTAGGCTCGATATCCTGGGCATGGATATCTGCCGAGATCTCAACCCACGCGAATACGTTGAAAGTGTCACTAAAGCGGCCTCGCGTAAACTAGGTGTCTTAAACAAGGTGAGACGGTTCTTCTCGCCCGGGCATCTGTGTCTTCTTTACAAGACCCAGGTTCGCTCGTGCGTGGAGTACTGTTCTCATCTTTGCGATGGTGCCGCACAGTACCTGTTTGACGCTCTCGACCGGTTGCAGCGGCGAGCAATCCGCATTGTCAACAGTCCCGAAGCCACCGAGTCCCTTGAGCCTCTGCAATTGCGTAGAGATATCGCCTCAATGGCAGTCCTCTATCGCTTTTATCATGGAGAGTGTTCTGAAGAGCTCTTCCAACTAGTTCCTCCCTCTCCCTTCCTCCACAGGACAACACGTGCCGGCCTTGGAAGTCACCACTGTAGAGTAGTAGACATACGTTCTCGAACTCATCGCTTCGGTTCTTCCTTCCTGTGCCGAGCGGTCACAACCTGGAACTCACTACCGGCATACGTGTTTCCTTCCCACTATGATCCCGGGTCCTTTAAGCGGGGCGTGAAAAAGCATCTCACCAAGCCGCCATAGTGCGGGTCACCATGCTGCTTTGTGCTTATTCGCAATGAGGATGGTGACCACCACTCTTGGATTCTGCCCATGCTTTCCATCAGGAAGGGCAGAGTCATATTGGCAGCTCACTATAAAAAAAAAAAAAAAAGAAAACAATTAAAAGCACCTGCCATCCTTAGATTAATATTCATAAAAATTAAAAGCGTTAACTTATATATCATTGAAATCTCCAGGAAACCGTAGAAACACCGCTGCAATCACCACCGACCCGTGAGACTACAGTAGGCGAAGAAGTACCATCATCAGCTTCTTCGGCACCCAGCGAGGATGTTCCTCCGTCTAACGAAGCTTTACACTGTCTTGGCATAGATGATCTTACCAAAGCCCTTACAGAAGCTAAACACCAGAAATCTGTGAGTTTTATTACAATTTATTATTCATAATCGACGTTGACGATGGCGTTGTGACTTTAGCGGTGGGTTAAACCAAAAGGCTTAATTCAATCTACTTTGTTTGAACAACTAATTGTTGTTGGAACTAAGTCAAGATATTATTTTTGTAATATGGTTTCAAAGTTAGAAAGAAAAGATGATATTGACTTTCACAGAACAACACACGGTTGAAATACAATATATAGTAAGTAATTCAAGTGTGTGTATTATATTGTATAGGAATTAGGTCTCAGCACAACTTTGAAAATTTGCATTAAGCTTTCACCATTATAACGCATTTTTCACCCTATATTTATGTTAAAAATAATGTATGTTTTATCATAAGAACGTGAAATAAAAAAAAACTTTAGGATGAAATCTATACAAATAAATAAAATTGGAGTGTCTGTTTGTAATATTAAAATAACCGCTTTTTAATAAATGCATATATATGTATACACGGTACATATACGAAAAATGTAATTAAAAATTTTTTTGTGTCTGTCTGTCTGTCTGTCTGTCTGTCTGTTTGTTCCGGGTAATCTCTGGAACGGCTGGACGGATTTTGACGGGACTTTCAATGGCAGGTAGCTGATTATCCGGGGAGTAACTTAGGCTACTTTTATTAGACTAACTTTGTCGCGCGGCGTTACTCGTGGTACAACAATAACCGCGGGTAACACCGCGGGGTTCAGTTCACATTTAATAGTACTGTTGTCTCCATTACTTTTGCATTTTTGGCTTGTCCGTCTTGCTTTTGTATAAAAATATTAATATATAAATATATATATAGTATAATAAAGATTACGTTTTTTAAAAAGAATTATCATACAGCTATAAAATAGACCTGTTTATAATTTCAAGTTATATCTAGGAAAATCAACCGAGAAATGATGATGAACAAAGATCTACATGTCTGTTAAGTTTCATTAGGTATATATATATACGTGTAAGAATTATATAATAACTCATATCATCATCAATGATATTAACAATAAAAAAAGTACTATTAATCAAAAAGGATCCAAAAGATAGCTACAACTTCCTGAGCTCTTATGCACATGTTTTATTTACAGATTTTGCGTCGAACTCTAAAAGAGTACGAGTTATGCTTTGAGCAACAGAACTGTCGCAAAGTTCAAAGGGATGACAAGAAGGGGCACGAAGAGGAATACCTTCGTTATAAAGCAGTCAAAGCCAGAATCAAACTCATCACTGCTTTAATAAACAAACAGAAAAGTCACAAAAATACTAAATGAGCCGCACGCAATCCACATTTTTGTATAAGTAGGCTGACAAGCCATTCATCTCTACTTTAAATCGAATAATATGTCTAGTTAGAATACAAAAGTACGTGTCGCAATAATGAATTATTAGCTGTTCCATACTAAATATTGTGTTATATCTTAAATACAAATTTCATAATGTACAGATAATTTATAAGAATATTTCTTTGTGTATTAAATTTTGACATTCGGCGATAAGCCATTTTCTTACGATCAAACTTAATCTAAAAATCTAGTGCTTCCGAAATGAAAACGGCAATTTAAAATGACAAAGGTTATTCGGCTCGCTGTCATTTTAATAAAAACATTGGATATTATTGGGAAACTATAACAACAATTGATTGAATCTTTGTACATTTTTTTTACGAATAATTGTGTAGTGCCAAATAACTTTCTTTACAATTTTGGATTTTTTTTCGAGATAAAGATCTACAATTTAATACTATCATATAAAATAATTGGGTAACTGGACTTAGAAGTTATTGGAATTTTGTGCACATAAATTATAAAATAAAAAAAAAAAATCTAGACAGTGCAGTTGGCACCCACAGCCATTTGTGGACAAACCCTGTACTAGGACACTACAGTAGAATATAACTATCATAGTGTATACATTACAATACGCTTATTGCTATAAAACAAAAATAACTGTCGTAAATTCTTTGAATTTTATTAAATATTATTTTAAATAGTAAGTAAAGGTATAATCTTACTCAGAAATACCTTATTTTAAACGGACTCTTTACTGCCTTAGTTTTGCCACCAAAGCGAGGCAATTTATGAAACACTGTTTTATTCCGATATTGGTTTTGACTAAAGTACTTCGTATTAGAGGAACGTTTTTACCTCTACATGTATAAAGATAACTGAATCATGTAAATTAATCATTGGGATTAACGACCTCATTTAATATCATTTGTATAACTAATTATGTATGTAGGTATATGTGTTTATTTATTTAATAGGGGCCTTTAATATTGAAGGTAGGCTTTGTAAATTATACAGGAAGAAATGATGGCAGTTTTGATTAAGATTTGGTGGCGGTTTACACATTTCATGACGCTGTAAAAGTAAATTTTATATGACATAGTAGGCACTCTTAATTTAAATTAGTTAAAATCCCGTTTGTAGCTTTGACCTTTTAAAATCTCCAAGTATTGTTTTATATATTTGATCCTTATTACAATGATGTCAATTTTGGTAATTCAAATCAAACCTATTTAAATCTTTAATGTTTGATTTACATGCTCGTCATCTGTCGAGTTCGGTTAAAATCAATGTACTTAAGCTACGGCTATGTAAATAAATATATTTTCAAAATTATTTTGGGGTTATATCACAAGTTTCTTTGTACCCCAATGTCTTATTAATGTTAGATCTACTAATAGTTATATCGACTTATATACATATGTGTATAACTACGAGACCTGAACAGAAATATTTTAATTCGGTGGCGAGCGCAGAAAACCATTTTGATGTTTGGAAGCAAGAATAGAAAAAAACTCTGTAATCTTACCACCTTTTGAAATGGTAAAACAAAAAATATGATATTACGAATGAATTCTACGTTTTCTCTTTGTGTTATGTAATATTTATAATTGTGTGAGATAAGACTATCTCTTTACAAGTAAAGGGCTCTTGAAATAGAGCCGTTTTCATTCTCTGAAAGAGAAGACAGTTGTTGTATTTAGTGATAAAAGTACTTACTGTGATTTTATTGTAAAAAAAAAATTCTTGTGTGACAAGAAGTTGAATCTTTTAATAATCGTTGTATTAGATGTTAGATACCGGTTCCTTTTGCACAATATTTCGTATCCAGATTCGTGAAAGTAAAACAGAATTCAACTTTTCTGTTACGTATTCTACTTTAAAGTGTTAAAAAATTTATGAAACTTCACAAATGGTTTTAGTAAACATTGTCTACTTAACTTTAAAATAAATAACACAAGAAAATTAAGAAATTAAATTTAAGATGTTGATAGGATGTGCGATTTCTTATTGATCGAGTAACGACTAATTGTTGATCGATAGATTTTTGACGAATATTCTATTATATTATCGAGCAAAGACCGCTGTGTACTATAGTAGTCGATAATTATAACCAACATCTTGTTCCTTGCTTATCAGTGATAAGTTAGTAAGGCTAATAATGGCTTTGCAATATAATATGTAAGATGTTCAATGTATACAAATATGAGAAATTAAAATGTATATCATATCAATATAAATGACAGTAAGCTATTTGTACCAATGATAGTGTATACTTTATTTTCCTTTACCCGCCTAACATAATAGCCTAACAAGAAAACTAATACTCAGCTAATTTAATGTAAGCATTGATTGCAGTTTCAAAATACATATTACTATATTCTGTAGAGTTCCACAAATTGCAATTAATATACCTATAATAAAAAATAGTACTAACAAAGTGGAGTTTTTATTGTTTATTTTATAGTTTCTTTTTGGACTATGGATAGTCACTTTTTGAAAGGGGTAATAGAAATTCTGGCGTGTCTAAGATGGTATAACATCACGCTTCCCCAAGATTTTCCACAGTGAACAATCCTGTGCTGCCCACATACAGCTTACCGTGACCCTAAGCAGGTCATCGTACCACCTTGTGGGGAGCTTACCAACGGTTGCCACTCGGGAACTTTATGGTCCCGTCAGCCATGTCCGAGCAATGTCCGCTCACTGCCACTTATGTTTACCAGCCAATATTGGAGACCTCGGTTCGCTTGCGGATCTCTTCGTTCCTGATTCTATCATGCAGAGAAGCTCCGAGCCTTGTCTGCTCCATTGCTCTTTGTGTGATTTGAGCCATCTTATGAGCCCCACAATCTCTTGATTATTATACTCGTAGTTACTTTTTGAGTTAAGTGTATTGGCTACAGGTTCTTTTTATAGAATGTCTAAAATACTTATATTTTATCTAATAGTCTTTCAGTATATTATTAAATTTCTTATCGGGCATTCATTGTGAAATTTTGTGTTAATTTGGTATACTTTAATAGTCTAATTATTGTCATAATATAATTAATTAGAATGCTTGAACTTTCTGTAGAAGAATTTCAGTAGATAAAGCTGACGACTAGAATTACATAGTTTTGTGTAAAGAACTCTGCGACATTAATTATATTGTGTTACGGGTTTTATTTGTTGACATATTTTGTTATAACACTAACCAATTACAGCTAAGGGCATTACCTTCCTGTTCTTTTTTTTTATTTCAGTACCTTTGAATAGCTAATTACTCGGTTTATTTCGAGAAGAACACTCGTTTCGAAGAAAATTGCCACATTTGACTTATATTATTTTTACATACCTAATCAATGTTGCATTTTATTGTTAAAAGGCGACATCAAAAATTAAAGACATCGTGTACTTCAAATATTTATTTGAAATATTTTGCGTTGAGTGTAAGTACATAAAAATAGTTATTTGTTATACAAGGCTGCAAAGTTGCTTTTTAACCGCGTGCTCAATTTTGTTGACCGAGCACATGAAGGATTCTAAAATTAGTATCCTGAGCGTTAGCGAGGGTATCAAAAGAGTACAAGGTGAAAAATCTTTGCACTCGAGTGCAACACGTAATTTTTTATCCCACCTCAGCAAGGAAATATGACGTGAAAAGAAAATGGCGCGGTCAAAGCATATTAAAAAAAAATACACCAAGAAGGTTCTCAGTCTAAGTTTTTATCAAATTGTATGATAAATTCGGCACCATGGAGGTTGCACTCAGATATCGAAGGACAAAAATACTCTTTCGAGATGGTGGGAGGAAAAAGTTATTTTCCTTTTCTGTGTTAGTATGGTAGTGATAAAAACTACAAGTAAAAAAGAGTAAATACCAGAGTGTACAAAGCTTATTCAAGTTATTTTTAACTAATTTCATACTTTTTATATGTTGATGGCAGTTTAGTAAGTGACACAAAAATTAAGGCCCCATTAATGATACAGTATTCATATATCGGAAGTATGCCTTGTGGAATACTAAATAGAAAGCAGTACGTTTTCTAATTACATAATTAAAAGCTGTCGACGCATATAAGAGTCACACCCCTGATGTGAGAAACGTCTAACTTCCTGCAGTTTGATTTGTTGCAGGGTGGCAGTATAAATGTCCTTGGAAAACGAGACTTAAACATAAAGATTGGCGTTGAAAGCTACGTTTAGAGTTCCTGATAATTTGAAGAGCTTCTTCAGAGAACCACAGGTGACATTCTTCGTGTCCTGAATGATAAAAAAGAAGAGTACAATTAATAAATTATTGATTTAAAATCTCTCACAATTGAATAAAAATAAAGTTTGAATTAAGTTATCTATTGTTCATGTTTTGTAATTTATTAAATTAGTTGTAAAATCAACAAAATTTTATTTGTTACTTTTACGACAGTTGTTAGCTACCAGACAGTTGTTAGATTATTGTTTACTAACTAACCTGATCAGTATTGCTTTCGATTCCGTTGTTTCCGAACAGCTCCTGAAGATTATTATTACTACCATCCGTAGGCAGACCTGAAAAGAGAATATTTTAGTGTCTCAAGTTTTATTCTTAAATGTCAAGCAATACTAGAAATTATTGCATTGACAAAATACGTTACTGAAGACTACCTCGTGCTGGTGTGCGAATGGTCATGTTTAAATCAGAATTTAGAAATCATTTTGGTTGCTATAACTGTAAACGATGTAGAGGCAGATTAAAATATTTTTTACCTTTTTCATTTTGCCAAGCTGTATTTACATGATTCATAATTTGCTCAGTAGTTGTTGTTGGTTTATACCAATATCGTTCGGTTGAGGTTGTGGGTCTATGCCAATATCGTTCGGTTGAAGTCGTGGGTCTATACCAATATGATTCGGTAGAGGTTCTGGGTCTATACCAATATGATTCGGTTGAGGTTCTGGGTCTATACCAATATGAATCGGTTGAGGTTGTGGGTCTATACCAATATGATTCGGTAGAGGTTCTAGGTCTATACCAATATGATTCAGTTGAGGTTGTGGGTCTATGCCAATATGATTCGGTAGAGGTTCTGGGTTTATACCAATATCGTTCGGTTGAGGTTGTGGGTTTATACCAATTTCGTTCGGTTGAAGTTGTGGGTTTATACCAATTTCGTTCGGTTGAAGTTGTTTGTCTATACCGATATCGTTCAGTTGAGGTTGTGGGATTATACCAACCTCGGTCGGTTGTGTTTGTAGATGTTGATTCATTCCTAATCTGTTCTGTCGGTACACTCGTAGTCACATTGTTTATCTGTAAAATAAATTATCACATAAACTTCCTCACTCGGCGAAATCAACGTAATAGTTATATAACTACGGTTTTCTATGAGGCCGTGATGTCACTCCGGTCGAGCTTGGCTACATGTGTGACTGCAAGGCTCTAGTACATTTAAATCTATATACCATGAGTATGTTTATTTAGAAGAAAACTGATAATAAACTAAATTACTAAATAAACTAGATTTAGGCCGCGATTCCGACCGCGTGTATATCGGTTTTCGCAGTAAATAGTAGCTTATGCTATTCTGATCTATAAGCTATATCACTGTAATATTAAATACAAATCCGTTATAAACATCTATGCAATACCCCCATAAATTTACGCATTTTATAATATTGAATGGTAACTCACTAGTAATTATCAAAAGTAACTAAAAGGCTAAATCATATCATCAGCTGTTTACTACAAGCCCGTAACTTTTATTTTCTGGGCATTTACAATGATTTTAATTGCATTTATGACAGTTCTTGATGTAGTAAAATATAGGCCAACTACACTCTAAGTAAATACTAAATACGCGAAGCAACCCTTTTAATCGATACAAATAAATGAAATTGGAGTGTCTGTTTATATACCGCTTTTTACTAAATGCATATGTATTTGTACACACATGTACCAAAAATATAGTTAACATTTTTTTTGTCTGTCTGTTTGTACCGGGTAATCTCTGGAACGGCTGGACCGATTTCGACAGGACTTTCACTGGCAGGTAGCTGATGATCCAGGGAGCAACTTAGGCTCCTTTTTTTAGACTAACTTTGTGCCGCGGCGTTACTCGCGGTACAACAATAACAGCGGGTAACACCGCGGGGTTCAACTAGTTTAAATATAAAAACGAAGGTGCATGAAATTTTGCACAGTTAAAGTTTATATGGAAGAAAGCTAATACAAAAAATATATTATACTAGCTGCCCCGGCAAACGTCGTTTTGCCATAATTTTTTTTTAAGGATTGGTGACCCTTACCATTAAGGGGGATGAATAATAGATGTTGGCCGATTCTCAGACCTACACAATATGCTCACAAAGTTTCATGAGAATCGGTCAAGCCGTTTCGGAGGAGTATGGCAACGAAAACTGTGACACGAGAATTTTATATATTAGATGAATATCGTCGAATTTCGACTGCTAGTCTGCATTATTAAAACATGCAGTTGTTGCTACGCTATGTTGCTATTCAACTGAAATGACAATCAATTTTTTAATATGCTCCACATTTAATATCAGAAATAGTGCATAAATTATAAATATTTATCATTTGTTTATCAAGCGAACTTACTTCCTCGGATATAATTTGCTTGATGATTTCACCAACTTTCTTAACAATTCTCGAAGGTATAGGATTGTGACAGGTTTCGACGCTTTGAAGAATGCAGTTTATAAGATTATCATATACGCGAAAACTTGCCTGCAAAAATCACACAAAGACCTTATATTTTAAAAGTATTTTGGCATGAGGCGAATAAAACGTTACTGAGGCAATAGCGGTCTATTTCCATGAAATACTCTTATTTCCAGGAATAACCTTCTAAATTTGTCCAATGTCCATGAAGATGAAGTCTGGACATTATTCGACTATAGTATGTGATATGAGACTCTAAGCTTTAAATCTATAGCTAGTGGTATGTTACAAAACTTACATTTACTGATATAGGCGAACGATCCATGCTTAGAACCGAGTTCTTAGCCATCTCGGAGCACACCATGATGTCATAGGTCTTCTGTTGAAAACATTGTGGACCACCTTCCATGATGAATTCTAGAAACGAAATGTACATGATATACTTTTATGATTTTTACTGCTTAATTTTTTTTAAACAAACTACGAATATTGTTGGTATGTCTATCTTGGTATCTACATATTATGAAACTGGCGTTTCTATAAATAAGTTAAAGGCCCGTATTCATTTTGATTAGTGCGAGTGCAGGTGTGAAGTGAATGAAGGTGGGTAGTGCAGGTGTGAAGTGCGAATAGTGTCCCATTCACTTTGATTCCTGCGTTTGCAGGTGTGAAGTGCATGAGTGTTTTTTTTTGTGTAAACTTCCTTACTTTCAAAGCCCGGAATGTCAACAGCATCACATAGCTAGTTTAAGAAAAGTAGCCTAAGTTACTCCTTATATCATCAGCTACCTATCATTGAAAGTCCCGTAAAAATAGGTCCAGCCGTTCCAGAGATTAGATTAGAGATTAGAACAAGCAGACAGACAGACAGACAAAACTTTAAAAAATACATTTTTAGTATATGTACCGTGTGTACATAGCATTCATGCCTTTAGTAAAGAGCGGTAATTTTTCATATTACAAACAGACACTCTAATTGTATTGCGTATCCAGCTCCTGCCAGTTGTCTTGCGCAGTTCATCACTCCTCTTGGCCTGTGGACGTCCTATACTACGTTTGCCGAGACACGGTCACCACTCACAGACAGTTATAGTTCGTCTATCCAAAATCCATCATAAACAAGAGTTGGTTTGTTAGTAAAATACATAAGTTGTTTCAATATATTATCATATGTTTCACCAAAACTCTAGTTTTCGTAAAAATTCTGTTTATTACAAGAATGCTGCCATACTACACACCAGTTGAGGCATCAACATTACTATTTTACTTACTTGTTATAATGACACCATCATCCTCGCAGATATAGTCTAAGATTTGGTCGTTCATTTTATTGGAGATTTTTACCAAATCTTCTTTTTCGTTTCCGAAACAAGGAGCCACCACTTTCACCATATTATGATAGCAAGCTTTCATTGCCGGGGTCTTGCGACAGTACCTTAAACAGTGTTAGATAATTAATAAGGTGTTCCAGACAATAAATAAGCACTTAAAATTAAATTTAAAATTCTTGTCTATTAGTTATACTACTAGTTAAAGGTATCGTATTTATTTCTTTTTAAAATATTGTCTGTAATATTTTAAATACTTTTTCAATCAAATAATTCAAATTCAAACAATTTTTGAACATACGAGGACCATTGGTATGTTTTATGCATGCTGGTTGAAAGCAATCTCTGCTGTTATTGGCCCCGCAAATGTCAAACCACTTATTAAATCTTTGTTTTTTGGGAAAAATAACTGTGTGAGGGATGGGTCACGAGCACCATGTTTTCAGAAGCCAAAACTGACTTTGTTTTGATCGCGGTGTGCGCCGAAGCATTGTTATGGTGTATTCGGAAGCGGCTCCTAGGTCGTTTTCTCCTATCTTTTTCAAAGACATCGGGCAATCAAATAATGGTATACCACTCAGCATTAACTGTTTTGTGTTGTTCATGTGGACTCGTGCTATCTTCTTTGATGAAATGGCAACCAGCCGGATCTCTTAGATCAGGTATTTCTTCCAATGTCAAGTGTTTATTGTCTTCAAATCATAAGTTTTCAAGTCTTTAAGTCTTCGCCGTGATGAAATTAATGGTAAAAAATATATAAAATATGTATGAGATGAAATGGGGACCGTCTTTCGAAAAAACAGAAAACGATCTCCATTGTTGCTTTCTTTCCGGGACGTAAAAATATATCCAAGTTTCATCTGCTGTCAAAATGATATAATACACATCATTCGAAAATCTGTGATTGTTCTTTAACAACATTTTTTACCCCAATCTACTCGATTCCGTTTTTTGTTTTGCAGTGAGATGTGCGGAATCCAACGGCAATAAAGTTTCCTAAATTTTAAATGTTGATGTAATTTTATCTGAGTTTGGATTATATCAATCCTCATTTGTTATCGAATCTGCTCATGTGATGCGCCGTTTTTCTTCTATTAGTCAGATGACAGTAATCACATTTTCCACGATGGTCGCAGTTGAGGATAGACCTTCAGTAATTTCATCATGGAGATAAATACGGCCGCGATAAAATTCAGCAGATTAACGCCTCAAAGTGCTCAAATGAGGGCTTCCATCCAAAAAGCATTTTTTAAGAAGCAGTACAGTCACGGACAGAGTGAATAATCATCACGCTAACTTTTTTCGTTGGCGCGATACTATATTTTTAAAATCTTACGCTTTTGTGATTTAACGTTACGTACGTTTTTTGCGGGCTAGGGTACGGAGGGGTACACGCCCAGTAAGGCACTTCGTTTAAAAAATATAGCATTCGTAATTCAAACGCTTATGCGCGGCCAGTAACGTAAAATTTTCAGTATGAACAATGCATTCATGACCATTTCAATTATTCTTTTCTGTATTTTGTTATGTATCTTGGGAAAAATATAATATATGGATATTTTAGTAGTATATGAATACTACCAAACACTATCTGCAGTATTTTTTACCTATTCTTAATTCAACTATTTTTTTTCCGTAGAAAATGTCAACAATTCAAATAAACTATGTTATTCCAATAATTAGACAGAGGTCTCTCTACATGTTATCACACCGGTTTGTAACTATCCACAAAAAATTATGTATTAGAGCGTATATTCGAAGAAGTAGTATCAGCAGGGACGTAGTAAAATCCAAAAACAACTACACTCTACATTAAAATTTAACTCACACTACAGTGGGTAGCCCAGTTTGATAATCAAAAACGAAAAAAGTGCGAGTGCGTTGTAAAAAAAACCAACAAATAGGAAAATGATTTTTTTTATAAGCATAAAAAGATGAGTGTATTTTTAACTCGTGGAATGGTCGTGGATACTTGTGGCCGAAAATACCAACCCTCTTAATTAAATTAAATCATCAAATTTGAATAAAAACTCAAATAATAAAAAAAATACGTGTTAATAAATATATTTTCGAGTAAATTTTATTTTTATTAATTTAAGAGGACTTATCAATTGTGGTCATAGAAAAAATATTGTTTACTTACTTTCTAAATACCCCATTTATTGCATAATAAGTATTATACGCAAGGGCCTCTTTTAATTCACTTTCGAACATTTTCACTTGAAAGTCAGTTTCCATACAAGTAACAAACTCTACAGCTGCAGTCTGAAATTAAAATACAGTACTTTAAATTATTTTTTCTCAAACATGCATGGAAATATTGTCATTGTTTTCGAAAAAAGAACATGCAAAGTATCTAATTTACGGACAGCGAAAAATCAATCCATTGCAGGAGTGTTTTTTGAATTTGGAACATTACAACGCTCCAGCAATGTTGTATGAAACGGCGTGCTGGGTTATTATACTCTTTGATTGGATCTCTTTTATCATTCTTGGCATACCAAAATCTCTTTGCTTAGTACAAATTGTGTTCACGTGGCTGTATGCGTAAATGCGTTTGGCTTTCGCAACAGATGATAACTAGAAAATCGGCGGCAAACCTGAAAATTCGTCTTGATGCCTTCTGATCGCGAGAAGCGTCAATCAGCTGCTTAGCTAGTTGTTTAAACCTTCATATAGATTAGTATTACGGTCTAAATGAGACGTCTTAACAGTAAATAGTAAAAGTACTAATAATTAATATTTTTATTACCTCAACTGCGGTATAGTTTCCACCATTTTCAATACACATATTCCGAATCATATTAACCCCCATTGGCGAAGGAGGAGAAGGAGGCGATCTATCGAAACTGTCGAAGCTGTTGAGGCGGTACCCCTCCACCGCCACCGCTGAAAATAAACATACATATCAATTTACACCATATTCTTACATCATGGATTTGACAATTTAAGTTGGCGTGTTATCGGTTTCATACACGGAGCAAATACAAAGAGGAGATGGCATAAGCGCATCACCCCTGTGAGAAAATACCGCCCCCGACGTCATCGCAGTTGACGCAACTTGCAAATTATACTATTAACGTCAATGTTCTAGAACTGCATCGAAAAATCGTAATACTTGAATGTTCTCGGTACAATCAAGTAAAAAGATGAAGTATTGTGTTTTATCTTGTACAAATAACTCAGATAGACGTTCTGGTACCATGAGTGGCATCATATTTCTTTTATAAGTAATTTTATAGCAATTTTTTTAAAAAGTTCTAGAAAAATCTTTTAGTGTTTTATTGAAATGTTATTATATTTACTCGCCACTAGATGGCAAAACTTTGTGTTACTGGAAATAAAAATACAATGGTATGTTGACCTGAATATTAATAAAACATACCATAAGAAGATACGAAAATGAGTTCTACATTCTTACCTAATGAATTTTTATACATCATGGTATTTTTTTTGTATTTTTCTTAATTATATTGTGAACAGACTGACATCTATTGACATCTATTCTAAGATAAAAAGACAGGGTCGTATTTAGAATCCAAATATTTTATCAAGTTACGACTATATTAATCTAGCATTGAAAGTTGTTACTTCAAATATTGAAAAAAAAAGAAATTTTACTTATGCTGATGATTTGACGGGTTTTTTTTTAAATTCATTAAAATAATACAATGTACCAGTATACAGGTAATGTTCTAAATTTTCATCTAAAGATAGTATTGAAGAGCAATGGATCAAAAAAATAATAGGCAAAACTGGACTCCTACAAAATACACCAATATTTGTTCTTCCCGTTGTGATTCGAAACGATAGTGACAAAAAAAGTAACTTATTATCTAAACCCAAATTAGGCAAGATTAAAAGTGATTAGATGTGGATATTAGAGACAACATTGGTATGACCATTCAATTCAGATTTAGATTAATGTATTTTCTAAGATTGGCGTTATTTAGGGTTATTTATTAGAAAAAAAAGTTCACTTTTGCAAAATTATTTACGTTATTAATGATGTTTTTTGTTCAAGATCCTTATAAAATTGATCTTGAAAAAACTACTTCTTGAAATTCTGAGTACGTCCACACTAGTGTCAGCTAGCTAAACTACATAGCAATATACTCGTACAACGATGCAAGTAGTTTTGCTATTGTCTGGTAGATGGAAAAGTGTAAACTAACACCCCCTCACCCCCGCAAATTGTCACGCATTGCTTCATACAAAAATCTCATTAGGGCATCTCCTCTTTGTATTTGCTTCGTGGTTTCATAATTGTACCATATCATTAAGAAGGAGCTCGTGTACTTCTATTAGAGAGAGTAATACTGCTTGGACAGAGAACGAAGAGTTCACGAAGTCTGAATTGTGAAAGAGACACGAGAAAAGTAGACTGATTCTTGAGCGAAGATTTCTGTCATGATTGGAAGACAGGAAGCGGAGGAAGGGAGCCAAGTGCGTAGATGAGAATGGGGAGGTAAGGAATGAAAATAAAAAGGTTAGAGCTCGCTGATTGTGGTGGAAGCGAATGGGTAACCAATTCAGTTCAACTTAAAACAGGCACATGGTCATACTTGCGAAGATTCTAAATGAACCGAATGCAGTTATTAAGAAGACGATCGAACTTATTGAGTAGCTCTGCATTCAGATCGAAATAACATACATCACCATAGTCGATTATCGGAATGATCAAGATCAATGACTGCACAATAGTTTTATGAGGTAGGAAGTTCTTGAAACGATATAGTGTTCGCAGGTTTCCAGTTATCTGTTTCGCGGGGCACTTAACAAACATACATGAAACGGACACAAAGAACACCCAGACTCAGAACATCATTTTGTGGATCACACAAAGTGTTGTCCCATGTGGGGTTCGAACCCATAACACTTAGGGCAGTAGCGACCGCTCAAACCACTAGGCCAACCGTGCAGTAACATTACTAACGATTTGAAATATGTCCTGGTATTATTATAGTGGCATGTTGCACAGTGGCGTAGCGAGGGGGGGGCGGAGGGGCGGACCGCCCCGGGCGCCATCATAGGAAGGGCGGCAAAATTGGAAAAAAAAAAATATTTTTAGTTACAATTAATTTTTCAAGAAGATAACTTTTGTTAAAAAAATGTAGGACGAAACTATGTGCTAACAAGCTACAGCCACTTGTTTAACCAATATTTTGCGCACTAGAGCTCTGATAAATGATCCACAAAAATAATTGATAGCATTATATATATTTACGATAAATTCAAAAATTGATTTTTTTATTAAAATTGTCTTGCAAGTCAGGGACAAAGGGTGCTGAGAATCACCGGGAAGCCACTACAAGCTATTGTGATCTTGGCAACTTTTAATGGCCGCACGTAACGTCTAAACTCGCATCTGGCACAACTCGAGGTGGAACTTAAGAAGATAAGATAGCATATTTTAGGGTAATGTGAAGTTCGAAGGGAAGGGGAGGACACCATAGCAATCCACTTAAGTCTTCCAATGTACTTCATAATAAGTCCCTTTCTAGCAACGTTGTGGAAATATCTAGTATATTTCTATATAGAGGGTAGCCTACCTCATTGTCAAGCTCACTGAGCGATATAGCCTCAATGTAGTGCAAGTGTACGCACTGACCTCGGCCCACTCGGATGACGAGGTAGAGGATATGTTCGACGACATACCGAGGGCTCTTCACTTTACCACTAAGACCCACAACAAGGTTGTTACGGGTGACTTTAACGCAAAAGTGGGAGTACTAAATTGCAGCGAATCGGTAATAGGATCCTATGGATTTGGAAGTAGAAATCATAGGGGCAAATACTCGTCAACTTCCACGAACGAGAGGGGTTGAAATTTTTCTTTAAAAAAACAGTGCCAACGGAAGTGGACTTGACAAAGCCCCAACGCTATGGCCAAAAACGAGATTGATTTCATCTTGACGGACCAAAATCACATATTCAGACACGTCTCAGTTTTATCAATAGGTTTAACATCGGTAGTGATAACAGAATTGTCTGAGGTTATCTGAAATCGACTTCAAGGCTGAACGTGCCCGTTTGATGAAATCCAGGCTCCGGCCAACTCTGCTCCAAGCCGCGATGGGAACTGAAAAGTTCCAGTCAAATCTGGAAAACCAATTTGCTACCATGGAAACCACGACACGGCCTCCGATGCATACTCTTTCAATGGAACAAGCGATCGAACAACGAACGAAAAGTGTTTGTACAGTCTCTCGGAGGAAGCCGCCTGACGAAGTTGACCACAGCAAGTGGAAAAATCGTTGCTTCCAAGCCGACCGTCCTTTTAGGAGTGGAACGTTGTGTATGGCGGATTATACACTGACAGAGGCAGGTGAAACTAGTTAAAAGCTCAAACCCTAGGACAGATGCAGGAGCTTTACTAGTAGTGATGCAGTCATTTTCCTTTCTTTGTTTCTTGGGCCTTTGGCAACCGGTTCTACATGAAGTGAATGATAACGATACAAAAATATTTACAAATAAAGGGAATTGACATAAGATTCTGCGCTCAGAAAGTAAATGCTTTACAGATGATATTGACAGAAAATCGAAAGAAATAGGCAGATAGCGTTGTGTTGTAAGTTCTGAAAAAAATTTGTGTGAAGAACTCAGAATTCCGATAGAACTCAGAATTTCCAATAGAAGAATAGTAAATTTGACCACGGGAGAGCCACGCTTTGGCATGAATGGGCCGGCTCGACCGGAGTGATACCACGGCCTCACTGAAAACCGGTGTGAAATAGCGCTTGCGCTGTGTTTCACTGAGTGAGTGAGGATACCGGAAGCCCATACCCCAACCCCTCCCACATCCCTTTCCCCATCCCCCGAAGGTCAGCAACGCACTTGTGACGCCTCTGGTGTTGCGGGTGTTTAAGGGCGGCGGTAATCGCTTACCATCAGGTGATACGTCTGCTCGTTTGCAACTTATTACCATAAAAAAAAATTAAGAGGCACATAACAAGAAGGCATATTTTTTATGACGGAACTAGAGATGTTAACTTGAGTCATTTTCCTTTATTTGTTTCTTGGGCTTTTGGCAACCCGTGCTACATGAAGTGAATGATACCTACACAAAAATATTTACAAATAAAGGGACTTGACTTAAGATTCTGCGCTCAGAAAGTAAATGCTTTGCAGATGATATTGACAGAGAAACGAGGGAAATAGGCAGATGGCGTTGTAAGTTATAAAAAAAATATGTGTGAAGAACTCAGAACTCCCATAGAACCTAAGAGGCACATAAAAAGAAGGCATATTTTTGATGACAGAACTAGAGATGCTAACTTGTATGATTTGAAATAGAAGTTAATTTCGCTATCTTGTCTATTGAGCAAGTGAAAAAAAAAATGTGTGATGCTATAGACATTGATGGTGTAATAAAATACTTTTCTATTAAACAAAGTAGACTATAAATATTTAATTAAAGGCGGAAGTTTGACTTTCATTCTCAAAAGTATAAGTACTTTTGAGATTTGAGAAATTATTTTTCAATAAAAATATAGTTCTAGTTTATGTGAAAAACCAACTGACCCACGTAACCTCGTCTGCGTCTCCTATTGTCCATAGCGTGATAATTTTCCTCTATTTTTGAAACGTTCTCCATTGGTGCTCCATTTCTATTGGACTTAGCGTGATGATATATAGCCTATGGCCTTCCTCGATAAATGTACTATCCAACACTGAAAGAGTTTCTCAAATCGGACCAGTGGTTCCTGAGATTAGCGCATTCAAACAAACAAACAAACTTTTCAGTTTTATAATATTAGTAAATTTTGATTTGGGTTTTTTAATTCGCTAATCATTTTATTATGTCTATCGTCAAGTTGTATTTATTTTAAATCTAACCTGTATTATGCCAAAATAATGTGGACTGTTCTCGCCGAAAAGTTATCTAGAATTAATATACCTATGTATTGTTTAGTAGGTATACATTACCTTTAAATATCTAAATAAGAGGGCGGCAAAATTGTCTGCCGCCCCGGGCGGCCGACACTCACGCTACGCCACTGATGTTGCAATAGATATATAAATACTAAAAGTGAAGACGTTGAACACCTTTATAAGGCAAAAAGGATATTTCACAGTTCACTTACCCAAAGCCAATACAGTTAAAAAAAGCATTTTCACGAATTTGTAGTTCATTGCATTCAAAGATTTGAACGCAAATATATTGACTACAATAGTGCCTTCCATTATATAGTCGTTGAAACAAGGAAAAAGAAGCTTTATGGAAATAACTAATTAAATTTGTTTTGAACTTTAAAACAATAGTTTTATGTAATAATAACTGTTAGATATCGTCAAAGCAAATAATAAAATGTAATAATTTAAAGATAATGAAATAATAGCATAGAAAATGTTAACTTCAACAACATGGCTCTTCCACGTGGTTGAGTATGGTTGTATAGTCTGTTTGGTGTCTGAATCAGTACGAACATGTATGGGAGAGGGCACAATATTACGATTCGGTATCGGCCGACAACTGCCTTCAAAGTAAACTATCGGTCGATTAGAAAGTTTGTAGTCTGCGTGGGTTCTTAAATGTAAGTTTTAACATTTTTGGTTTTAAGTTTTCCGATGACCTCGGATCCCTGTAATATGTGCTGTTTAAGAACTGCGAACGTTCTTCGAGATTTTATTTAAATACTTTAAAATTCGAATTCACTGAGTCTAAACTCGAGGTTTTAATCCTTTTTTACAAGCTTTTAATTAACTTGCAATGTATGTACGTATGTTCGGATGGAATCTTGCAACTCAATTTTGAAGCAGATACCATTACCGATTTTTCTAAAATTTTGTGAGCATATGTATACTGCGTGACAATACAATATTATAATGAATTGGAACTGATCTGATGCTGGAGCTGGAGGGTGGCAATAGGAACTCTGTAAATCTTTGCTGACGACGTGTCGGTGATAGTGCCTCATGAAAACATAACCACTATTAATGAAAGTGACATTGGTAAAGTAGTACAAACTGTATTGTGATGGTTACAACAGAACAACCTTAAGGCAAATCTATCGATCGATATCGAAACACGAAACTAGAAAATTTTTCTCCTACAAATCCAAAAATAATTCTATATTAAATTTAAAAATAAACAACGAAACAATCGAGGAAACTGAATGTTACATTCTTAGGTATTACGTTAGATAGATTCTGAAGCCATAATTGCCGTTTTTTCATCTGTCTCAATTTGAAGTAGATATGCAAATTCCATATGCAAATCTACTTCGAATTGTGACAGATGAAAACACAGCAATTATGGCATATAGAGGCTACGTTGAATTAATGCTATAGATTAATGATATGAGGCAATTCTACGGACATAAATGGTGCATTCATTGTTCAGAAGAGGTGCATTAGAGCTGTGTGTGGTGTTGGCCCACTTGACTCATATAGGCCTTTATTTAAAACTTTAAATTTGTTGACCTTGATCTACATTTATGTTTTTGAAATTTCATTATTTGTAAGAAAATATAATGATTTCTTTAGATTTAAGGGCGATGGTTATACAAAATAGACACCTAGAGATCCTACAAAAATTGTGGTCCCTTTTTGTAGAACCACGTTACACAAAAAAAAAATGGATTTCAAATGTGTATTTCAATTATAATAGATTACCCAAAAATATAGGAGAATTACCATACAAATGTTTTAGAACTAAGTGTTAAGTGTTTTTATACAATAATAGAACTTATAAAATGTAATAAAAAAAATCAATTTTATATGATGCTTAATAATGTAATTTTTAGTTTTATTTAATACTAGTTGTTGCCCGCGGCTCCGCCCGCCTGTATGTCGGTTATCGCTGCAAATATTAGCCTATGTGTTATTCTAATGTATAAGCTATATTACTGTAAAGTTTCATCCAAATCCGTTCAGTAGTTTTTGCGTGAAAGAGTAACAAACATCCATCCATACATCCATCCATCCTTACAAACTTTCGCATTTATAACATTAGTAAGATAGCTGAACCCCGCGGTGTTACGCCGCGGGACAAAGTTAGTCTAAAAAAAAGTAGCCTAAATTACTCCCTGGATCATCAGCTACCTGCCAGTGAAAGTCCCGTCGAAATCGGTCCAGCCCTTCCAGAGATTACCCGGAACAAACAGACAGACAGACAAACAAAATTTTTTTTAACTACATTTTTGTTATATATACCGTGTATACATACATATGCATGTAGTAAAAAGCAATTATTTTAATATTACAAACATACACTCCAATTTTATTTATTTGTATAGATAATTATTTTTAGGTTATAATGTCAATTTATAATTATCAATATATATTTGGAATTTTTACAAAACAAGACAGACTATGGTATGATCAAAAACCAACTATGTTACACCTGATACTAACCTATGCTCTATGTAAATAAATTTCATTTCATTTCATTTCAAAGAAACGTCGTAATACCATTGAGTTTGGACTCGTTTGATTCGTCTCGACGAGTACTATTCTTTTTAGGACAGTGCAATAAAAGCTTGTTCTTAAAAAAGTTTTAGTTTAATTTATTATTTCAGAATAACTGTCTTTCTACTGTGTCATTAAACCCTTTTTTTGTGCGGATACCCCCGGATACAACCTGCTGGTGGCTATGTCGGACTCGAATCTAGTAAAATCGCACGCCGTCTCGGGTACTAGAAGCCGGGGAACCAGGTGCACCCTAGAAAAGAAATCCCTTGAACCCTCTTGATACCTCAGGCTACCTACGGTTTGTAGATGGCCCACTCCATTGTGGAAACCCCGTAGTTCCCGGTGCTGTCTCCAAAAGGGGGCATGGCCGTAACATGGCTGCAATCAAGTTCCTAAGCGAGAGAATTGCCACTCAGATTACTGCCACGTGATCAGCCCCCCCCCCACCACCGCCCCCGGTATGAGAGATTGCCGTGATGCCTCTCGAAGCAATCCTTCATAACGGGTAAAACCGCGCCCCCACATGGCATCCGACCTTGGGCATTATGCAGTTGCAAAGTACTCATCGGCATTTGGCTAAACAAATGAACTAAACCCCAGTCAAAGAAAAACGATGTAAACATTTTGATGAAGAAAAGTTTTGAAGAGGAATGGCAAGATAATGAGTCATTATCTTGCCATTCCCCTTCAAAACTTTAGCTACAGCTAGAATAATTAAGGAAATACGTAATAGTAACGGTGAAGGTTAAGTACAACTGATTCAGATCAAGACGACCAGGAATGTGCAAACAAGGAGATGAAATATTATAACGATGAAGTCATTAATATATATCTATCTAATCTAAATAATGAAGCTAACTTAACCAGAAAACATTATGAAATATGAGTGTAATAGAACTATTGTTGTTTTTAACCAATTTACTTTGTTTAATTAGATGATAAAACCACACTACAAAAGTGATAAGCCCAAGCTTGATACCAGCTCTCAAGTAAACATTTTAATTATCACTTATCGCTAACTAGCAAAACATGAAAAAAACATACAGTAAAAAATGCCTTTTTATGTTTAAAGTGTGTTTCGTGTCACATTTGTAACATACAACTGAAAAGAAAAATTTGAAAGTAAAGTGTGAGCATTAAGCATTTTGACGGAATCTACGCAAAAAGTCGTGACGCAAGAAATGTAAATGTTAATGGTTTACTTTATGTGTGAAATTGTGTAATCAGTATTCTTGCACTATGTTATGAAAAATTTGATTATGAATACTACTAAAAGTATCTGTGTTTAGTTACATACGACCATATATTTTACATAGTCGAATACCGTCGTAATTTATTATTACGACCTTACGCGTTTAATCAGGTTCATATAGACAACTCGAACAAGTCGTATGTGTGAATAATGACGTTATACTGAGTGTCAACTGACATAATATAGATAAGGAGCGGTTGTATTTAGGTTTCCTGCGAATAAAATAATCAGTTTAATCCAATCATTTTAGTCACATTAAGAGAACAATCTCGGCATGAGAGATAGTCGGCTGAAAACTTGCATAAACCTTTAATGACACTAAAACCTTCCTTTCGTAGTTCACATCTTGTCCACATCTACGGATATTCTAAGGTCAAAGAAAAAAAAGATATTTTACACCTTTATTTGCAAAAATCTCCTTTTCTATGGGTGCTATTTCTATGTTAATAAATATTGTAGAAGATTAAATTCTCTACAAGTTTTGTTACTATCTTGATCCATTTTCGAAATAGAAGGCAAAGCGCGCGCAGGGTTAAACTATTTCGAGTATTATTTGAGGGATCAACCTGTAGTCCTGATAATTCATAATGATTTAAATGTTTTATTAACTTTTACGTTATAATTAATTTTCAATGTATTGACAGAGGAATTCGAAATGTTAATCACAAAGAAAATAACTTGTTTGATGCACATATATTATGTGTAATATAAACTAAATGATATTGTTAAAGAATATATAATTAACTACTTTGAATCTATTATATATTGATACTAGCTTTCGCCCGCGGCTTTGCTCGCATTTAATGAAAAGTATCCTATATAACTTCTAGATTTTTTTTAATGTTGACAAGATAACTAAATATTTTGAATATCTTACACGACGTCATCTAGCTTAAATACTTAATGAATTATTTTTTTTAGGTAGTCCGGTATCCCCGGTACCAATCTTACGAGTTATAATTATCAAGCTAATTTTTCGTAAGCAAAAGTTTTCGATTGTGGTAGCTAACAGGTGTAGCAGGGACAAAAAACTTTTGAGCATAGGACCGGAATAACGTACCACGCAATTTGTAGGACAATGTGGCTGTTGAATTATATTTGATAGGAATAACTTGTAAAATTGATTCCGGGGATCCCGGACTAATACATTTATACACAGAAAATACTCAAATATTTGCTGATAATACAAATATTTGATCTGATTTGGGAATTGAACCCAAAATATCATGCAAAGCAGTCGCGTACGCTACCACTATGCCAACGATGCAGTTACTTCATTACGAGGCGATATTACCTCTGTTTATGAGATCAGTGTCGCTGGTGTTGACTAAGGAAGGAAGTAAACTATGAAGAACAACAGTACTGCAAAAGAAAGGAAAAACTTAAAGCAATCTGTTCGGCCAGCGTGGTATGACAGGCCAAAATTTCCTTTCTAAGGTGAGGCCTGTGTCTAACGACTGTAGTAGGTACAAAAGGTTATATTTGAGGATGATAGCTGTAAACCCAAACATTCGGAAAAATACCACGCAAGAATTGCACTACACATGTTTACTGTAAAACTCCATTGAAATTTTTTTAGGCTTTCGTCCTTTGAGTAACGCACTCTGCGTTTCTCAAAGGACGTAATTTTTAGATATGAAGCAAATATTGGTGTAAAGTTAAATTCAAGTTTCCAAGATGGCGGCCAGGGGACAAGGGTTGCAACCCCACAAACTTTACTTTTACTTTACCCTTACATCTCGTTCATATCTAAAACATAAAATTGTGCCCTTTGAGAAATGCAACTCCAAATGTATCATTTCAATGAACTAATAGTATAACGTGATTCGGCGACCCCTATTTATACACTCAAGCAAAAACGGACTTCAAAATGGAGGTTCTCAATTCGGACATAACTGATACGTATAGACGGATACTCAAGATTATTTTTTGTTCGAAAGGGGTTTATTTTGAAAAGGTTCTATTTTATTTTCAGTTTCGGAGACAAAAACTAAACTCTTCAAAAATTACAACATGTTGCTTTCGCATAAGTATGCATTGTTTACGAAATACCAAAGTACATTTTGAAGTCGGTTCAATTTTATTCACAAAGCATTTAACTTAGTTTAATTTCCATCATCGTAGACTTACTTTCTCCATTATAAGAACAGCTAGATTTCTTTCTCTCGTTATTATTTCTTAGAAATTGGCACCTCCGCATTGATTAACATTAGACTTCGTTAGGTAAATTACGTTTTTTTAATAATGACACAGCCTTGAAGATAAAAAAAATGGTCATTTAACAAGTTATTTTCTTGACAATTTTTACCATTTTAACTGCATGCCAAATATATCAATAATAGCTAAGTCCGTTATCTACTTTTTACGATTGAAATGTCATTGATGAAACACTTAACACGGTATATAAACCAAGTTATATTCATTGTCGACATTATTTTGTAACAATAAGAAGTCAAAATGATTTTAATTATTATTCTTACACTCTTAGCCAAGATGGTGGCATGTAAGGACTTAGAAGTTCACATGAAGTTCTTGACCATGGACCGCAAAGACTTTATAGAATACTTCAATAATCAGAATTTCTCATGGAAAATAACTGATTACAATCAAACTTTTCACCACTGTAGTCTTGAAAGTCCGATTGAAAATGAAGATTTACCACGAAAATGTCATGTCCCTGTACAAGACTTGCCGAAAAACTTTGACGCTAGACAAAAGTGGCCCGAATGTGAAACAATCAAAGAAATTTATAATCAAGGACATTGTGGATCTTGTTGGACTTTTGGAGCAGCTAATTCAGCGTCCGATAGAACTTGTATACATAAAAATATACACGTACATTTAGCTGAACAAGACTTCGAATGTTGCAAGAACGATGTATGTCAGGGAGGTGATCCAACAGAAGCTTTTTCATTCTGGCAAAAAGAAGGTTTGGTTACCAATAAATGCAAGCCGTATGATATAAAAAAGTTGCAAAAGAAGACGTGTGAGAAAGAATGTGTTGATAAGAATATATCTTATGCTGAAGATAAGCATTACGCTGAAAAGGTTTACCAACTGGACACCGATACAGATTGTATTAAGTCTGAATTAGCTCAAAATGGCCCTATACAAGCCGCTTTTGTGGTGTTCGAAGATTTCCGAGATTATCATAAGGGTATATATGAACATAAATATGGGAGAAGCATAGGAAGGCACAGCGTTCGTGTCATAGGGTACGGGGTAGAAGATGACAAGGAATACTGGCTTGTAGCAAATTCTTGGTCTGAGACATGGGGTGATAAAGGATATTTTAGGATCAAAATTAACCAGCCACAAATAGAATTTGAAGATCTTATGTTGGCTGGTATACCAAAGAGCTAATTTCAACATGCCAAGAAGCATGCTCAAACTTTCTTTTTTTTGGTAATTTATATAGGTATATTTCATCTATTTTTTTTTTGTATTTTTACCGACTTCAAAAAAAAATTCAATACGACAGTTTTAATTTTTGTTTTTGTTACCCCATAACTTTCGACTGGGTGAACCGATTTTGATGTTTTTTTAAAAGCTGGTGCTACTCGTTTAGATCCCATTTTGATTTGGTCCAGTTCTTGAAGTTTTTTTGTTAAATTTGTGATCATCAGTTTGAAAATTTATGCTGTCTAAATGTTAGTTACTTGTGGACCCAACACACTGCCATGTTGAATACCGCTGTGTTAATCAACGTGATTCAATGTTGTTTGATTATTTTATTATTAATTGCTTCCTTGGGCGCCGCAGTGGAAGCGTACGCGACTGCTGTGTTTGAGGTCTCGGGCTCGATTCCCGAGTCGAACCAAATGTTTATTTCATCTGCAAATATTTGTTTCGGAGTTTGGGTGTTTTCTATGTATATATGTATTTGTATCAGTTTTCTAGTACCCATAATACAAGCTCTGCTTAGTTTGGGTCTAGATGACGTTGTGTGTTAAATGTCCGAAATATTTATTTCTTTATTTACTTTTAGTAATGGCTTGTAAAGTTTGTAACTAGTTTGCTTTAAGAATAATTAAATTTTCAATTTGGATATATAAGAAAACGTATTATATTAATTAATCTAGGCTTAGGTAGTCAAAACCTTATTCCTATTTCCCGTTTTAAAACTATTACTATCATGTGCCCTTAACTAAACTATCAAATCTTTTGAAGTGAAAACTTCAAAATTTTTGTCTGTCTGTCTGTCTGTCTGTCTGTTTGTTCCGGGTAATTTCTGGAACGGCTGGACGGATTTTGACGGGACTTTCACTGGCAGGTAGCTGATGATCCAGGGAGTAACTTAGGCTACTTTTTTTAGACTAACTTTGCCCCGCGGCGTTACTCGCGGTACAACAATAACCGCGGGGTTCAGCTAGTTAGCTATAAAAATATATTCTATTTTTTGTACGATAACTCAGGTGACTTCGTTTCAAAGAATTTTTATGTGCCTTATTTCTAATTACTACCTAGTTCACAAAATTTACTCTTTAGAATACAAAGTACACAGTAAGATAATATATAAATACAATAGTACCATTGTTGTTTTTAATAAAGGAACTTAGTTGTAATTAGATGGTAAAACCGTACTCTAGGCTGCAACGGTGACTAGTTGGCTGACGGTAGATAATGCCGTGTGGCATTAGGTTCGCCTCGTGCAAATTGTATTGTTGGAATTGTACCAGGAATTATAAATAAAAAAAAAATGAGTTTAACTCAAGCTCGAACTAGCTCCCAAGGAAACATTTTAATTATATTATCGCTTATCTTATGGTAGAACTGTAATAAACAAATGAAATCAGTAAAATTGGAAATTAAAGACAATGTGTTCCTTAATTATTTATTTCAAACAATTTGTGCAAACAGCAAATGGATAACAGCAAACTATGGTTCATTTTGAATTGATTGATAGATTGTTTTAGCCATGTAGAGGACATTTTGTCAGAGGAAAATCACCCGACAAGTATGCAACATGACTTTGTAGCACATTATTCTTGAGAAACGGGCGTCACGCCCCTACGCAGCCCCATCAGTTGATACTCCTGCAGACACGTTGATTGGCTGTAAAGTGATGTATTTCTATTACGTCATATATGCTTATGTGAACATGGTTACGAATAAAGTTTTGTCAGTAAAACCAACTTCGTCTACAAATAATAAATAAGCCTATTTAAAACAAAACTGTAAATAAACTCAATTTCTTACTAGTTGCTAGTAACTAAATGTGTCAGTTGTTTTGTTCCCCCATGAAACTACGAGTATTATACTCGTAGTTTAAATTTTACGTCTGACTGTTTGTTGCAAGCTAAAGATTACTCAGGTGTCTTCCTTTCTATAAAAAAAACATTGTTATTAAAACTTTTTATTTTCGTGGACTTTCCTGATATAAGATAGTACAGAAATATCTATAGTTTATTTGATTAATATTATTGATACTTGAAGCAGTTAGCAATCTAATAGATTTTTAAAATGTTTTGAACTAAAATCACCATAACTTGTATTCACTTTACATGAATATGTTAAAAATAGTGCCTAGACTATAAATATTTGATTAATTATTAGTTTTTTTCTATGTATGGGTCTGAACTATACTACTAGTAGTAGTATACAAACTAAACTTACCTCTTTGTTGATAGTTTGTTTGACAATTTCTCCAACCCTGTTTACAAGCCTTGAAGAAATAGGATTGTGACAGGTGTCCACGCTTTGAGTAACGCATTTTAGAAGGTCATCAAAAATGCCATGGCTTGCCTGTAAAATAAAAAAAATAATATGTTAAACTGTGTAACTGAGATCGCAAGTAAGAACCGTAAATTAAATTGGACGAGTAAGGAAATGTAAATGAGAAAACAGCACAGAAGAAAAACAAATATCTAATTGGAGACGAAACAGGCGTCAGAAGTAAAAGCCTAGGGCTGTATCAGAAGTATAGAAAACGATTTAATCTTGGGTAAATTTTAGTAGTGAAAGGCCGTTTATTTAAACGAGAAAAAAGGACCTATAATGCTACACTTCGGAACACAATGACTTATAGGATGGTACATTAATATTGGCTCATGTGAAACTTATATTGAAAATTTCCTAAAAGGTAACTTCCTTAATGCAAGTACACCTCAGATTCTGATTTCTCATAGTTTTTCTTATAGGGTTAAAACAAATCGTATAAAACGCCTTAACAAAAACTAAGAACAAGTTAAAAATATTTGAATACACTTAATTGCTGAAATACGCACTGATGTCGCATAATTTTTATACTTTTCCAGGAGCATTTTCATATATTTCATATTAGGTACCTTTAACAAGGCCCGCGAGAATATTGGTCTATTATTATTAATACGACCCTTAGCACCACGTTTACAGAATACACTTTCGTCTTCTTAAAGTATCCTGATATTTTTTATATCAAATTTTAGGTAGTAATTGAATATTTTATTGTAAGAAGTATAACATCATCCTTGTGCAATTTTAGAAATTAGCAAATAAAGAGAAACAATCTGCTTAATATATCCTATTAGTGTAATTTTTTTGGTTTTGGTATGAACTTTCTTAAAACTTTAATTTCCTTCTTGCAATCTTCAATGTATTATAGCATAAAGAGGACAAAACAACCATGCAGTACTGACACAATATGCCAGTAATATAATAGTACTCAGTTTATTCGACGTCCGTGGCGATTAAGTGAGGAAATTATAATATGACTGTTATGTGCAACATCTAGAGATAGTCGTGTACTACAAAACTTACAGTCGTTGATAAAGTTGAACTCTGCGCCATGATTTGCAACGAGCTCTTAGCTATTTCCGAGCACATCATGATATCATAGGTCTTCTCTTGAAAGCACTGAGGACCGCCTTCCATGATGAATTCTAAAAACCAAATAAAATGAATGATATGTTACTTCATCTCTTTAAATTTTACTAAAACAGTTAATTGGCGGTTACCAATTCAGTTTTATTGCATAATGTTACGAGTGTTGTAGGTATTTTGTGATGTTGGCTTTCCAGCTTTTTTTTTTTGTTATGTGTCAGCAGCCAAAATGACTCTGCCCTGCCAGATGAAAAGCATGAACAGAATCCAAGAATGGTGGTTACCATCCTTATTGCGAATAACGACAATGCAGCATGGTGACCCACATTATGGCGGCCTGGTGAGATGCTTTTTCACGCCCCGCTTATAAAGTGATAGAGGACTGCTATGGAGGCGATATCTCTAGGCAACTTCAGAGGCTCAAAGGACTCAGTGGCTTCGGGACTGTTGACAATGCGCATTGCTCGCTGCTGCAAACAGTCGAGAGTGTCAAACAGGTACTGTGCGGCACCATCGCAAAGTTGAGAACAGTACTCCACGCACGAACGAACCTTTTTACGCGGGGAATGCATTGTGCACCATACCCGACGTGGTGGGGACACGCGAAGGGCGTGTGTGAGACTCCCAGAGAACCGGTCTACCCACTAAACCTTGCGGCGGCCTACCTCAGCAGTCTGGAGGGGCTCCAGGAACGCATCAGCGGCTTCAGGAAACCCCCCTGCCGTATCTCATGCTGCCGTGTCTCCTACCGCTCTACACAGTAAGAGTCGTAACACCAATCGGCCTTAGACGACACCCCCCGGCCGTACCGGGGTGTCACCGGTCTCGGGCCGTTTGTGGCGGCCACATCTCACCTAGACTCTGCTCTGCGGACTCCTTCTGAAGCATAACGTCTTTGCAGAAAGAGCCCACGGCCTCCCATCCCGCACTACTCGCTAGTATTGCCGCGATCAATGCTGGTGGTGAGAGGTTTCGTCCGATCTGTCCGACCAGGACTCGACGCTTGGACTCCCACGCAGGGCAGTCCTCCAGCGTGTGCTGGGCGAAGTCTCGATCGGATCTACAGTGATGGTACTATGCCGTAGCCTCACGTCCGATTCCGTTCAGATACTCTCCGGAGCAACAGTGCACGGTGAGTATCTGAGTGAAACGGTAGGTGACACGGTCGGTCCTCCCTATCCAAGTTTCGAAGCTCGGCAGAACGGCTCCGACAGCGCGTTGGCTGGTGCAGCCCTGGATTTCGAGCCGTGCTCGTCAATCGCGCAGCGCTTGCGTAAGCGCGTTCCGCCGTAGCATTCCGGGCTCACGGTCTGGCGCTGTCACTTCGTCATTCCAACCGACGGAACGAATTTGGTCGTAGACTATCGTGTAAGCACGAGCGCACCTGAGTCTTGTAAAGAAGTCACAAATGCTCGGGCGAGAAGAACCGTGTTACCTTCTTTAAAACACCTAGCTTACGCGAGGCCGCCTTAGTGACATTCTCAACGTATTCGCGTCGGTTGAGATCTCGGCAGTTATCCATGCCCAGGAGTACCTACCTTGTAATGTCATTTGAGTGTTCTGAAAACTGGGAGGGGGAAGGAATGGAGAATTTTGGCAGAGAACGCACACACCTGTGTTTCTCACTGCCTCATTGTGAATTCCATGTGAAATGTCATTTTTCCACAATATCTGCTAGCTTGGCTGCAGGGTGTCCAAAATATGCTGTCATCTGCATAGCAATGAATGTTGCCAAAGGCTAACAAGCCATTGATATGCGGAAGAAACAGTGTGGAGTTTATTCGACTGAAAATCGGAGGCCACACCGTCCCAAAGGACTCTGATGCGGCGCTGGTGCAGGAATGCTATAGCCCAGTCGCAGAGTTTGGAGGGCAAACCAAAAGCAGGTAGCTTGGAAAGAAGCAAGTGGTGCAAAACCCTATCAAAGGCCTTGGCCATCTCGAGGTTGATGGCCAAGGATTCCCCATGCCTGTCAATAGCCTAACCCCAAAGGTGTGTGACGTACGGTAGAAGATCACGCGTGGATCGGTTCGATCTAAAACCATACTGACGATCATTTAGTAGGGAGTGTGACACTTACTAGATGAATAAGGTTGGCAAAACTTCGTATTCTTAATATTTGAGCACACGGATAATGAGGCTTACTTACCTGTAATGATAGAACCATCATTTTCGCACATGTAGTCTAAGACCTGGTCATTCATGTTGTTGGTTAGTTTTACCAAATCTTGTTTTCCATGTCCAAAGCAAGGAGCCGCTACGTCTACCAGTTTATAATAGCAAGTTTTCATCTCCGGGATCTTGCCGCAATACCTTAAACAGCGTTAGATATTAATATGGCGTTCCATAAAATAAATAAACACTTGGAAATCCATATTTCCAGATAGTCATTTTACTTTTTTAATGCCGTGATTGGAAGTTTAAAATGATGTTCGGATTCGTAAAGTTGTTCTCTTATTTTCTAAAGGTTAGAAATTAATTATTAATAGCCCGAATAAAGTGAAAAAAATTTAATACTAATAATAATTATAATGTAAATTTTGAAATCGTAAGGTAAACTAGCTTGGAAATCTGTACCAGTGCCTACTTATACACAATCAAATTGTCAAGTATTTATTTCTATTGCGTTGCAATAATAATATCACTTTATGGTACACCAGATTAATTATAACAATATCTTAACTAGAAGGTATAGTCCCCGGCACGTAACTTGGCAAGGATTTGGCATAGTGGGGGTAAGTTCGCGCATCGTACACTTAGTGACACAAAAAAGTTACCCTCATTTAATTTTAATCATGTCTGTTTATAAGGAACAAACAGAATTCATGATATTTATTAGGTGTTAGAAATAAAATATTTGAATTTAAAAGTATTCTTTTATTTAAAAATAAAGTCAAGTAGTCTCGTCACTATCACTTAAATATCCTATCCCTGGCATCAAATTGAAAGTACCACTTGAGCTGGTGGAAGGACGTGGATCTTCATAAAACAACAACAATAACAACAATTCATAACAAAAATAAATAATAATAATAAATATTTCGGACATCTAACACACAAGGCCATCTAGTCCCAAACTAAGCAGAGCTTGTATTATGGGTACTGATACAAATACATATATACTTTTTAAAATAAATTAAATTAAAAAAATTATAAATTCAATTAATTAAAATAAATTTATAACAATAAAAAAAATTTAAAACAAACAAACTTTCGTGCACGCAAGTGCATTCGGGGGCGAACGGGACGTAAACACAATGCGAGGGGCAAGGGTTTACGGATGCACCAATCGCGCGCTCGGTTCGGCGCTGCCACACACCCCGCGTCCCGCGCGCGTACCAAAGGGACCTAAAATATGACTTCTGCGCATCTAACGACTCTTGCCAAGTTACGTGCCGGGAACTATACAAGTGACGGCCTTATAGCTTGAAGGCAATCTCTTAAAGGCAACCATTTCTATAATTTGAATTGTTATGACTTTGTGTGAAATAAACATATTACCAGTACTAGTAACGACCGAGCACTTTCAAAAATGAATTCTAGCTAGATTGATTTATCACCCCTGAAACCCCCTGCATATCCACTAAATTTCATGAAAATCGTTGGATCTGTTTCAGTTTCTGATAATATATACAAGAATTGCTCATTTAAAGTTATTAGATAGATAAGTAAGTTTAAGTGAGGAAAAGTGGAAATACATTGTTAGGTACAAGAGGCAGAACAATATTGCTAATCATAAATTGAGGAGACTTATGTATGGCTGGATTCAGAAAGGAAATACAAACCTACTTATTTAAAATAATTAAATGAAAACAACAACAATAATAAGATGACAACCAAAAAACATTGATTTTTGCTTACTTTTTAAACACTTTATTTAAGGCTTCATAGGTTCTATTCTTATAGGCCTCTTTAAATTCAGTTTCTAACATTTTCACACCGAAATCAACTTCCATGCAGTTAACAAATTGTAAAGCTGCAATCTGAAATTAAAATATTGTAATGCCTAGTCACCAACAGCCTTTAACTGTCCAAGGCATAGTCAGACATAGGCCTGCCCGCCTATAGACATACATAACCTTAAATACAAGTGGGCTATCCATCTCTTGAAAAAACACTATATATTTCACATCCCCCCATCTCGGAAAGAGTATTTTTACCCTTCGATATCTGAGTGCAAAAGCTTTTATCCACTAGAGGATAAAGTAAATGAAATTTAAAACATCGTGTGCACTGAATTTGTAAATTTAAAACATCATTGAACCTTTTACTTCTACCTCCATGGTGTCGAATTTATCATACAACCTTTTTTAATTTGTTTAAAATTCAGACTCGGAACCTTCTTGGTGTACTTTTTTTAATTTGCTTCGCCCGCGTCACTGGGCCTTTTTCTTTTCACGTCATATTGTTAAAACCTTAGGTTAACAACAAGAAACATGCGCAAATAAGCTTTTTTGCATTTAGTCATTTCCTCGCTGAGGTGGGATAAAAAGTTACGTGTTGCACTCGAGTGCAAAGATTTTTCACGTTTAAGTCTGTTTGTAATATTAAAATAACCGCTTTATAATAAATGCGTATGTATCTGTTTAATGTTTTTTTTTACAATTTTTGTCTGTCTGTCTGTCCTTTGTTTCGACTAATCTCTGGAACGGTTTTGACGAGACTTTCACTTGCAGATAGCTCATGATATAGGGAGAAAATCAATTCAATGTTTTTTATATAATAACAATTCAATGTAGGTACGTGCATAACTGCCGATCGACTACACCGAATCGTATAATTCTTGTTTTATGTGTTGGTTATTTTTAGGACAAGTTAGGATTACTTTGTATGCAAAAAAAGATAACGGGAAAAGTCTATTTTTTTGTCCGCTACTGTACAAAAAAAACAACGAAGTTAGTGTATAGTAGTAAAAATAATTATTGGTTACGGTTGAATATTTATTAATCTCTGATTAAAACAATTGCCATTACTGCTCTAGTTATAGTAATATATTTTTTTACCGTGGGAAAGCCACGCTTCGGCATGAATGGGCCGGCTCGACCGGAGTGATACCACGTCCTCACAGAAAACCGGTGTGAAATTGCGCTTGCGCCGTGTTTCACCGAATGAGTGAGGATACCGGAGGCCCATACCCCAACCCCTCCCTATTTCCCTTTTCCTATCCCGCAAAGGCTGCCAATGCACTTGTGACGCCTGTGGTCTTACCCATGGGCGGCGGTGATCACTTACCATCAGGTGATATGTCTGCTCGTTTGTCAACTATACCATAAAAAAAATACTTACCCCAACAGCTGTGTAATTTCCACCGTTTTGAATACACATTGTTCGCATCATATTAATCCCCATTGGTTCTTGGGGTGGCGCGCTTATAATGCGGTACCCCTCCGTCATCACCGCTTAAAACATTGAATAAAAGTTTGTTAGTACCTATATACACATAACTTTCTTACATTATCTAAGACATAGGTATAGGCAATGCCTAGGTACTTATTGTTTCTGATAGATTCAATCATCAGTTCTTCATTTCAGTCATTAATCATTCTTAAAAAGGATAAACGTATTTATTTAAAACTAACTAGTATACGTCTAAATTTTATTTATTTGTATGTATATATAGACTATGTTACACTAGCAACCACAATCATTAGTCGCACAGTCCATTCGTAAAAAAAAACGCATTGAAATCCGTTCAATAGTTTTTTGAATTTATCGTGAGAAGAAATGACAATTCAAAATAATATTTCAAAGACAAAAATTGACAGAACATTTATGGATATGTTAAAAACGTTAAGATTTGAAAAAAAAAACGAAACACTTTTTGAAGTTAAGAAAGGGATTTCACTTACCCAAAGACAACACGGTTAGAACAAGCATTTTCACGAATGTTACAGTTAGTGACATGCAACGATTTGAACTCGACTGTGTTTGGTACAACATTTCCTTCCATTATATATACATTGGATTAAGGTAAATAATTATTATGAATATATTTTAATTAAATTTGTTTTGAATGTTAGAACAATAGTTTTATGTAAGTAATAATAACTGTTTGATATCACTAGAATAAATAATTCAATATAAAATGAATGAAATAAACTGGCGTGCACAAAGATTGCACCACTTGATTAAATGGCCTAATTATTTCTTTTTGAATGAAGTTTAACTTAATCAGACAACCTACTTTTAAATATTTCTTTTTATTAGTTTTAGTCCAAATTTCTCTGCACTATTACCTCATTTGACCTTGATACGACTGTAATACACGTAAGTTTTTACGTCATTTGCATCATTATTATACTGTTTAACGACTTTCAGCACCATAAAGATACAGTCGTGATTTTTTGTTAAATCAAATTGATAATAATTTAACACTTGTTTACATCTAAAATAAAAAAATATGTCTTATCAACTAGCTACTACCTAGGTCAGGTTGTCTTCTGACATAGGCCTCCTATAATGCCCTCTACTTGTTTCGGTCTCTGGCGCAGTTCTTCGCCATTCCCTTGGTAGGTCGTCATCCCATCTTCCTCTATATGTCTTTTCAAATATCTGGGGTAGCATTCCGTAACTTTTTAGTCTATTTCTCTGCATTCGATCTCCACGTATGTTCTGTTCATTTCCATTTTAACGATCTTATTTTTATTTTTTCATCTACCGCCTTGGTTCTTTCCCTAATTTTTATGACTTTCCATTTTTTTGGAGTTTACTCCTTAAGAATCGATTTTCATATATAAGGCGCCCGGTATGAGAAAAATATGAGAGGTAAAATCTACTAATGAATGACCTCGTTACTTTTTTGGTGCGCACGTACCAAGAGCACTAGCTCTTGGTACGTGCGCACCAAAAAAGTGCACCCAATCATGTATGCACATTTTTGTCACGTAGTGGTTGTAGGAGCCATGAGGTGATGGTGGTTACTTCATAGTAGCTAACTATAGCTACTATGAAGTAAAATTTTAAAATTTACTTCATAGTAGCTAAATATAGCTACTATGAAGTAACAACAAGACATAATATGCACACACTCAAACACGCAGGGAGATCCATTTACAGTTACTGTTGTGTACTGTACATTAAGCAGAGAATGTGTGACAGAAAAAAATCATATCACAAACTACATTACTGAAATACTCCATTAATTAATTTTCACTTAGCGGTCATTGGGAAGATTTTTATATATGACAGGTCGTGTTCTTTAGTCACTTTGAAGTAATTTCAACATGTTTTACATGTCACGTATTATAGATGTGAACTTAATTCAGTTCGTGTACAAAAGAAGTATTCCAAATGTATCCCTAAATCTGAATATATATTCTTGTAGAAGGTATAAGGGAAGGGTTTGTTAAAAAGGACACACGGCCAGGAGCAGCCGGCGCCGAGAACGAGTTCAGTTCGTGTACAAAAGAAGTATTCCAAATGTATCCCTAAAACTGAATATATATTCTTGTAGAAGGTATAAGGGAAGGGTTTGTTAAAAAGGACACACGGCCAGGAGCAGCCGGCGCCGAGAACGAGGCCCCTGTGAGTGGGCGAGTGCGCGGCGTCAGAGCGACGCGACGGGGCCCAACACGCACTCGGCCAGCTCCGCGGTGTACTAGAGCACCCGTAATCAGCGAGCGCGGGTCAAAGGTTAAACGGTGATGTGTTCTCTCTGCCTACCCAAGACAGGAAGGTACATCTGTATGTCCTACAGTGTTGTAGTTCACAAAGCCACCTCTAAGTTAATTTTGAAGAGTTATTACTTCCACTGTACTACTCACTCGTTGTCGCTCTCCTATAATAGTACCTAATATCAAATATATGTATTTTTATTGGAGTTTATTGGAGTTAACTCTTCGATAGTACTGACTTTGAGCCGCTTGCCTTCTGATACCTTAATAACTATCGTGCCATCCTGTGTCCAGCACGCACGAGTACCAAAGTGAACCCTGGCTTTAGCAAATACGGTCTGCCTCGCTTTAGTCAGGAATTCACGGATTGAAGTGGATGAGCCCTTAAGTGCAGTTTTGGCTCTCCATACAGATGACCTGAGCTCCATGCTGCGGAACCTTACTAGGATGGGCCGGTGATGATCTTTACTAAGTGGCCCAAGCCTGTGGCAGACTGTAAATGACTCCTCAGTGTATTTTTCCAAGTGGAGTTTATTGCTAATAATATCCAGTACTTTTTTGTCAGTAAATTCCAGTCGTGCGTCGGAGCTGACACACACAATTTTTTAATCAACAACTCATAATGTCACACTGTGGGCTCGGGTCTCCTCTCAGAAGAGGGTTATGGCCATACGTCCCCACGCTGGCCCAGTGCGGGTTGGGGACTGGCAAAACAATGTTGTGGCTACGTAATCTTGCATTTGGATGTTTTTAAGCCACCCAAAGGCCTTCAACTTAGCGTGACCTCCGAATCTCAGAGACGCTCATGGTATAATGCCACCAGCGGTCACCCATTACAATTATTATTTCCTTTTATTGCTTTATCTATACTAATATATAAAGCTGAAGAGTTTGTTTATTTGTTTGAACACGCTAATCTCAGAAACCGCAGGTCCGATTTAAAAAAATCGTTTGATAGCCCATTTATCGAGGAAGGCTATAGGCTATATATAATCACGCTAAGACCTACAGGAGTGAAGCAACAATAAAGAATGTTACAAAAACGGGTGAAAATTATCACGCTACGAGGTTGCGTGGGTCGATAGTAAATAATATCGACTAGTAAATAATAAAGCTAATTAGAACACAAATAACAGTACTGCTATGTTGTTTTCAATAAATGAACTCAGTTTTAATTAGATGATAAAACCATATTCTAGACTACAGCGTGGTGATAAGCTGGCTGACTTTAGGTAGGTACGCATAATAAACTGAAGCTTTATTACAGTTCCTAAGTAAACATTTTAATTAGGTACCGCTCATGGCCAATGGGAAACATTAGAAAAAAACTTATCGTTCTTAGTACTTACTAAACTAACTAAAAGTATTGTAAACAACTGTTGTTAATTGTTTACCCTTGGTTTATGTGTGTAAGTGTAAACATTAATTTAAAATTAAAGACAGTGTATTTTTCAACTATTTATTTGTTGATGACTTTCTTCTTTTTGGAAGCTCTACTAAAAACAGTAAACACTGATTATAATTTTGTGTATACAAATATATAAATAAATATATAATACTACATCAATTATATTATTTATAAACGGCAAATCTGGTAGCTCATCAATATAAGTCCTTTTTTTTCGTCATCGTCATTCTAGTATTATTAATTTGTAGTAAAAACGGGACTTAAATATAAATGTTGGCATTGACAGCTACGTTTATGTTACCTGAGGCCTTGAAAAGCTTGTTCGGTGTCTTAAAGTTAATATTCTTCCCGTCTTAATGGGTAAAAGTATTTAAACATAAGATTTTTTACTTTGTAATAATTATAATGGGTAACCGCTGGTGTCATTATACCATGAGCGTCTCCGTGTTTCGGAGGTCACGTTAAGCAGTTTGTTCCGGTTATTATCGTAGGATAACAGTCGTGAAGCTTAATTAGAGGCCTTTGGACGGTTTAAAAACATCTAACAGCAAGATTTACATAGCCAAAACATTGTCTTGCCAGTCCCCAACCCGCACTGGGCCACTGAGGCGACGTATGATCTTAATCTTTTACTGAAAGTAGACCCGAGTCTAGCAATGGGACATTATGGGTTGTCGACAGTGTAACCACTTATTTGAAATAAAAGACAGTATGTTTTGCAATAATTTATTTAAAGAAATAAATGTGTAGAGAACGTGATTTGTTTCTTTTGAAACGTACGAATTAAAAAGAGTAAACACAAAAGAAGTTTAGTACATACAATAGACTACACCCATTACTTTATTTGTAGATAGCAAATCTGGTAGCGCAACAATATTAGTCCTTCTTCTTTGTCTTCGTCTTTCTAGTAATTTTTTTCTTATTAAACTTTACTGAAAACGGGCCTTGAAGGGCTTGCTCGCTGCCTTGGAGTTGATATTCTTACCGGTCTGAGGGATAGACGTGTTAAAACTTAAGATTTTTCCTCTATTAAAATATTTTACTGTTTATTACTTTTTTATGTTAACGTTTTACAATATCTGTCAAAGTTCAATGAATTTGAACTACTTTCATTCCTAACGACTCGTGGTGTATATTTTGTGGTAAACTATTAGTAGCATGTTATTAATAAATAAATGAGTTAATATAATGACATGTCTGCTGTCACATAGTTGACGATAATTGGGTTATTGTTTACCAACTAACCTGATCTGTGCTGTACTGAATTCCGTTTTGTCCGGACGGCATCTGAAGATTATAACTGTTGTCCGAGGGCAACCCTGGAAAAGGGATTATATTTTTGTTCCTCAAGTTTTATTCTAATTGTTTCTTACAGGAAACGAATATGTTACAAAAGCAAATCAAAAATAATTACACTACACATAATAAAATAAAATGTAGAAACGTTAATAAGAACCACTTCATTGCGAGAGTAGGCGGTTGATCACGTTTTGACTAGTATTTGGACTTAAATCTTTGTAAAATAAAATTAGTACATTTAAATCTTATATATACCTCTACATATTTCACTCTGCCCGTATTTACAAAATTCCGCACTTTCTCGATTGTAGTTGCTCACTTCAATTACATATAGACCTCTATATGTAATTGAAGTGAGCGGTTGAGGTTGTAGGTTAATTCCAAAATCGTTCGGTTTATTTATACTAATAATATTCAGTATTATTTTAGGGCAGTGGCAAATACCAACCTCCTTCACTTGTACTCGTGGTTATTGATTCAAGCAACATCCGCTCTGCCGACACCTTGGCAGGGGCTTCTGTCGACACCTGAAAAATGACATGATTTTATTATGTGGTACTAACTGATGTAAATTTTAAATTCTAAGCCCGTTCTTTTTAAGAATTTATCTTAAGATATGGTATTGCAATAAAACAGTTTAACTATGTATTTAAAAGAACACTGATGACAAACAAAATTCTGGTTTCACCTACCAATAGCTACGTGAAATTGAATATTGGTGATCGAAAACTTTTATTCAAGCCAATATGTCATGTATGTACCTATATACATATGCGTATCTTTCTAGCGATTTTTACGTGCAGCACGAAGAGACATACTGTCCATATAGTGAGGGATTGAGAGCAGACAGTGCCCCAGTGTATTAATCCTGTTAATGACATAATGGAGCAAACTTTGCAGGACAACAGCGCTATAAATTGAAGGAAAGCCTAAAACAAACCTTAGATCGAGCCGTCTAGCTAGCTGGTATCGGAGTCTAGCCAGGACGCAGGACATATTATTGTGCAGATATGTATACGAAAGCATAGGTGCATTCTCAGTTCCCTCACGATAGTAAGATAGTTATCCGGCACGACCTGGTAACGATGGCTAAGGCACGAATATTAAGATCACATCGTTCAAACCCCTAAAAAACTAAATAATAGTTTTTGGTCTGACCTGGCAATTAAACCCGAGATCTCTTGATTGGCAGTCACATACACTATTCGTTAAATCAATGAGGCAGTTTGTATACCTTATATAATGATAGGTACTTAAAAATAGTAAGTAAATTATTAACAGTTAATAATTGTAAATAGAGCATACTTACTTCTCCAGAGATACTTTGTCTAAATATTTCACTAATTCTTCTAACAATCCTTGAAGATATAGAATTGTTACAGGTTTCTATGTTTTCACGAACGCATGTTATATACTTATCATACAAACGATAAATTTCCTGTAAACACGTAAAAACATACATATCTTGTGAAATTTCCTTGGAGCATAAAACTTTTGAATATAATTTGTGAGCCTATATAATTGATTATTTCTAAGGCGGCAGTTTGATGATTTTTTCTTGTGTCAATAAAATCTTAAGCAAGATCCTTCAAATAAACTAATAAGACAACAAAAATATAAATTAAATACTGAACTGCAAGCAAAAGCTAGTATCTTAACAAAGACTATTAATGTACCGAATTTACGTCAATCTGTCAACTGCTTCTTTAAGGTAGATGAAAGGGGCTAAAATCACAGACTAAGACAAGGGTTGTGTCATCAGTAAGAGGATTTTATCTTACGAAAGTTTCTGGTGTATGAACAATTTTATATAATTGAGAAATAAAGTAGTACCTATACCACCCTGCCGAAAATATTTTGATCATTCAAACTTTTCAATCTCAAATTTCTCAAATGCAAGTATATCTCTGAGGTATCGAGTTCTCTAGTTAGTTCTAAGGATTTAAACAGAAATCGTAAAACACTTTAGTGAGAACCAAGACTTTGTTCATTCTCTGTGAAGATTGCGTTTGTGTACAAAAATTACCGGTGTTGCAATAGTTGAACCTTGTAGCATGTGTAGAATGTCGGACTCAAAAATTTCGAAACACATCTTGAACTCAGCTTTGAAACATTGTTTACCATCCTCCATCATGAATCCTAGAAAGGAATTAATATATCAGCTGATTTAAAATCTCTCTTCAAAAATAACATAAGCCATTTTATATCAGTATCTATTTCGGGTTATGGTCACGGTCATGTCTTAGACTAACTATGCATTAGATGTGCAAAACGACACTAATGCTTTTAAACCGTCAGAAACATAAAATAGTTATCTCAGGCAGAAGACGTCTACTACTGGAGATAGAGCATCCCCCATCAATGACATGTTAGCCCTTGGCAACATTCAATGCTATGCAGCACGCATAACAGCACAGTTCATGGCCGATATTGTGGACACCCTGCAGCCAAGCTTGCAGATATCGAGGAAAAACGACAGGAGCTTGTCGTTCAATTCGACCATGTTCTGGGCTGCATTTCTGAATGGGGCTGTAAGAATTTGCTCGAGTTCAACTCAAAGAAAACACAGGGGTTCGCGTTCTCTGCGAAAAAGTCTCCATTCTTTTCCCTTCCCACTTTACAGAGCACTCAAATGCCATTACAAGGTAGGCTCGATATCCTGGGCCTGAATATCTGCCGAGATCTCAACCCTCGCGAATTCGTTGAAAATGTCACTAAAGCGGCCTCGTGGAATCTAGGTGTTTTAAACAAGGTGAGACAGTTCTTCTCGACCGGGCATCTGTGTCTTCTTTACAAGACCTAGGTTCGCTCGTGCGTGGACTACTCGCGTACTGTACTCATTTTTGCGATGGTGCCGCACTTTCCCTGTTTGACGCTCTCGACCGGTTGCGGCGACGCGCAATCCGCATTGTAAACAGTCCCGAAGCCACCGAGTCCCTTGAGCCCTGCAGCTGCGTAGAGATGTCGCCTCTATGGCAGTACTCTATCACTTGTATCATGGTGAGTGTTCTAAAGAGCTTTTCCAACTGGTTTCCCATTCCCCCTTCCTCTACAGGAGATCATGTGCCAGCCTCGGAAGTCACCGCTTTAGAGTAGGTAGACATACGATCTCGTACTCATCACTTTGGTTCCTCTTTTCTGTGCCGAACGGTCAAAACCTGGAACTCACTTCCAGCGCACGTGTTTCCCTCCCACTATGATTCCGAGTCCTTTCAGCGGGGCGTAAAAAAACATCTCACTAGGCGGCCATAGTGTAGGTCACCATGCTGCAATGTCATCTCAACCACTCCTAGAATCTGCTCATGCTTTCCATCAGGCAAAGTCGAGTCATTTCGGTGCAGCTAAAATATATAAAAAAAAGACCTGACGGTCAGGACAGTTTTCATTGCCACTATGCCAGGAATACAGCTACAGTACCTAATCCAGGAAACTATAAAACATAACTATACAATAGATTCACTTACTTGTCATTATGTAACCATCGTTCTCGCACACGAAGTCTAAGGTTTGGTCGTAGAAGTTGTTAGTTATTCTTACAAATTCTTGTTTATCATTTCCTACACACTGACTTACGACGTCCACGAATTTATGATAGCAATGTTTCACTTTCGGAGTCTTGCTACAAAATCTTAAACAACGTAAGATGCCTATTTAAATAAAAAGTTACATAAACAAAAGAAGAGCTTGAAAATGAAATCGGATATTTAAATATCTATCAGTTATAACGGCTTGTATTCATATTTTTTATTAGCTGTGCCTCCTGAGTTTTGTTGGTTTTGAGTTATATTTATTTTTCACTGTTCCAATGGTTTTAACTGTGTACTTTAATTTTTGGAGTTTACTCCTTAAGAATCGATTTTCATATATAAGGCGCCCGGTATGAGAAAAATATGAGAGGTAAAATCTACTAATGAATGACCTCGTTACTTTTTTGGTGCGCACGTACCAAGAGCACTAGCTCTTGGTACGTGCGCACCAAAAAAGTGCACCCAATCATGTATGCACATTTTTGTCACGTAGTGGTTGTAGGAGCCATGAGGTGATGGTGGTTACTTCATAGTAGCTAACTATAGCTACTATGAAGTAAAATTTTAAAATTTACTTCATAGTAGCTAAATATAGCTACTATGAAGTAACAACAAGACATAATATGCACACACTCAAACACGCAGGGAGATCCATTTACAGTTACTGTTGTGTACTGTACATTAAGCAGAGAATGTGTGACAGAAAAAAATCATATCACAAACTACATTACTGAAATACTCCATTAATTAATTTTCACTTAGCGGTCATTGGGAAGATTTTTATATATGACAGGTCGTGTTCTTTAGTCACTTTGAAGTAATTTCAACATGTTTTACATGTCACGTATTATAGATGTGAACTTAATTCAGTTCGTGTACAAAAGAAGTATTCCAAATGTATCCCTAAATCTGAATATATATTCTTGTAGAAGGTATAAGGGAAGGGTTTGTTAAAAAGGACACACGGCCAGGAGCAGCCGGCGCCGAGAACGAGTTCAGTTCGTGTACAAAAGAAGTATTCCAAATGTATCCCTAAAACTGAATATATATTCTTGTAGAAGGTATAAGGGAAGGGTTTGTTAAAAAGGACACACGGCCAGGAGCAGCCGGCGCCGAGAACGAGGCCCCTGTGAGTGGGCGAGTGCGCGGCGTCAGAGCGACGCGACGGGGCCCAACACGCACTCGGCCAGCTCCGCGGTGTACTAGAGCACCCGTAATCAGCGAGCGCGGGTCAAAGGTTAAACGGTGATGTGTTCTCTCTGCCTACCCAAGACAGGAAGGTACATCTGTATGTCCTACAGTGTTGTAGTTCACATAGCCACCTCTAAGTTAATTTTGAAGAGTTATTACTTCCACTGTACTACTCACTCGTTGTCGCTCTCCTATAATAGTACCTAATATCAAATATATGTATTTTTATTGGAGTTTATTGGAGTTAACTCTTCGATAGTACTGACTTTGAGCCGCTTGCCTTCTGATACCTTAATAACTATCGTGCCATCCTGTGTCCAGCACGCACGAGTACCAAAGTGAACCCTGGCTTTAGCAAATACGGTCTGCCTCGCTTTAGTCAGGAATTCACGGATTGAAGTGGATGAGCCCTTAAGTGCAGTTTTGGCTCTCCATACAGATGACCTGAGCTCCATGCTGCGGAACCTTACTAGGATGGGCCGGTGATGATCTTTACTAAGTGGCCCAAGCCTGTGGCAGACTGTAAATGACTCCTCAGTGTATTTTTCCAAGTGGAGTTTATTGCTAATAATATCCAGTACTTTTTTGTCAGTAAACTCCAGTCGTGCGTCGGAGCTGACACACACAATTTTTTTTTATTCTTGCAAAAGCTAGTTGTAATATGATAATGGGAGTTAAATGTAATGTAACGGCTGTGTTTTGTAGAAAAATACAAGCCAAATAATCTAAAATAAGATAAACAAAATAAAGAAAAAGTTCAATTGATACTCGGTTTCAAATATATATACATTATAAATGCCTGTAGCAATCATCTTCTACATTCTATATCGTAGTTTAACGTAAATTAGTCAAACGCAGCATATAAAATTTTAACAAAAATAAAACCGACTTCAAGGTTCGACCCGATTTCTCTTGGATGCCATCATCAGATATTAATGTCCTTATCATGGTATCACCGTTGGGACATCTCATTTCCATCTCCTTTTAAAAAAAGAATAATCAAAATCGGTTCATAAACGACGAAGTTATCCCCGAACACACATATTTTTTTTTTATTAATATGGTCAAATTGAGAAACCTCCCTTTTCTTGAAGTCGGTAAAAAAACAAATCTAGGTTTTACTTACTTTTCAAAGACTCTATTAAAGGCAGTATAGCTTTTATTCATATAGGCTTTATTTAATTCTTTTCGTAAAACAGCCGGTTCAAATTCTCCGTCCATGCAATGAATCATGTCTAAAGCCGCAATCTGAAATAAAAATACTTGTAAGTATTTTAAAAGAAATGTATGATTTCCATAACTTGTAACTAATATATAACATAACTAATAATATAAATACGAAAGTAACTCGGTCTGTCTGTGATTTCAATGGACTTCTTTTTTTTATATATGGCCCGCCAAAAGGACTCTACTCTGCCTGATGGAAATCATAAGCAGAATCCAAGAGTGGTGGTCACCATACTCATTGCAAATGCAGACAATGCAACAATGCAGCATGGTCACCCACACTATCGCCGCCTAGTGATGCTTCTGCATCTTTAGGCCTCCGGTCCGACAACCACGACAAGACGAAACACGACAGGACGAACGCTGTCATTTTACGTTGATTTTCTATGCGAGGGTAGTACCGCCCCGGTTGAGCCGGCCCGTTCGTGCTGAAAGCAGCGTGGTTCTACGGACCTATATTGAGCAGAACTTAGTTGTTATCTGTTAATGAAAACTACGGTCTAATCGACACCTCCTGTAATCACCATCAAAGGCCTTTAAATGTCACTGTTGGACATTGGCCCCTCCTTAGAAAGACGGTTTTACGCCTACAATTAAGCACTGTTCAGTTATTTGGCCAGGCAGGTTGGTATACAGTCTTTATAAAATTTTCTTATGTTTTTAGTCGCATATGCTACCGCTGCGCCCCCAAAGCAATGTAAAAATGGTGGCATTATACCGTATTCAAAATCCGTCAACACATACACTAATAATATTAAAATACTCACCACAATTTCGCTGTAACTTACACCGTTTTGATGGCATATCCTTTTGAACAGTACGTCCACTATCGGCTCGGGAGTTGAACTATCAAGGTAGTACCCATCTGCCACCACCGCTAAAAGCGTCAAATGTCAGTTTGTTGATACAAAAAAGTTTAATAATATAGTTAATAAGCGGCTCCTATATACTGTTTCTGCTGATAGTAACTAACGATAATAGTCTGTAGTCAGTAGAAAGGTGCTTATAATATTTATAATTATTATTTAAGGGAAGCCAATGGCTACGTATCACCAAGGCATTTCTACAGATTATATTAAGTCTAAGGAGTCAAAGCCTTATCCCGTGTGGGTTTGAAACCCACACGGGATAAGGCTTTGTCTGATTTACTGAACTAATTGTTGTTCTGAGTCTGGGTGTTCTTTGTGTCTTGTATGTATTTGTAAAGTTAGCTTCATAAAGGACAAATTTCTAGTATCGGAGTTCCCTTTTTAAAAGTAAAGGGAAGAATGGAAGATTAAAAAAAGTATTATTTAACGAAAAACGACAATACAAATGTAAAAAGGTTAAGATTTATTGAAAATAAGGGCCACTTTGTAGTAAATGAAATCATAAATTTAAAAGGAGTTTTAACTTACCCAAAGTTAATACCATTAAAGCAATCATTATTACGAATTTATAGTTTGTTACTCTCAAAGACTTGAAAGCAAATCAATTTAGTACAATATTTCCTACCATTATATACACGTTGAAACAAGGAAGAAGGATTTAGAAAAAAAATGTTTTTGTTTTGAATATTGAAATAATAATATTATATCATCTATATATCAAACCAGGTCCAGGTTAGCTATACGGCTGACCTTCGATATTTTACGAGGAGTCACTACCATTCGACCTCTGCGACCCTAGCACTAGGAGAAGTCGAAGTTCTTAATTTTTAGGCTGCAACTATCAGAAACAATTGTCAAAAATGTTCGTGTGGGGCACCCATCCATAAATTAACTTGGCTGGGATTGCTTAACTTGGCAACGTATTAACCTACACAGTTACCATTTAGCCACGAGCCGCTCAGAACCCTGATAATGAGGTTAATTGGAAACGAAATATAAGTACAATAGTACTATTGTTGTGTTTAAAAATAAACTTATTTTAATTAGATGGTAAAACCATATTCTAGAAAACAACGGCAACGAGCTAAGCTCGATGCCAGTTCTAAGTATATATTTTAATAATCGCTTATCGAAATATTATAAACATTGAAAACCAACAGTACTTCTTGGAATTTTAGTTATTTAGACAATATTAAAGCCAATTCTTACTGCTGATCCGGCCCCATGGAATTTGATTACGAGTTTGTATCAATCTATTGTACTCCTTGACATAAACATATTTAGTTACTTCGTTTTTAATGTAAATCTTTCGTAGAAAAGCTAAACGGCACTTGTTAGATTCCGTGTCAGCCTGACTTTTTTTATAAGGCAGCTAACCTCATCTAAGGACCTGCCTCGCTCCAGAGGCAGCGGTATGCACACCGGTAGCAGGGAGAAAACCACTTCGAGCAAGGCTCCACGCGTCCCCTACGGGATGAGGTGAAGATTTTTACTAAGGACTAATATTAAATCTTAGAACGTCCCTGAGATTCAAAGCATCTAAGATTGACTAAAATAAAATGTCTCACCAATATTAGATGTTCATCTTAATACGTCCCTACTAAATTATTACTAAACTCTTATTGTAAGAATTATTAAAATATTGTGGAGTATTTTTTAAGATAATAGCGATTACATGATTTAAGCTCTTATCTTATCTTATGCGTAGAATATTATTCCTCACAAATCACAATGAAGTTTACTAGCGTGTCGGTTTTATCTGGTATACCTATAGCTTTTAGTAGTAACAGTTTAAAATTGATAGCAATAATGAACAGTAAATTTAGATCGTCTGGACAATAGAATATAATCTTGACGATTACTTCATCAAAATGAGACAATTTAAGCGAAATTTTAGTTTAGTTACGACAGAATTGGGTTAAAGGTAGTAGAGCCACGCTGATTTCAGCACGAACGGGCCAGCTCGACCGGAGCGGTACTACCCTTGCAAGGAAGACCCACTGCAAATGACAGCATTCGTTCTGTCATGTTTCATTGGTGAGTGCGAGACCAGGGGCCCAATGATGCAGAAGCGTCACTAGGCCGCCACGGTGTGGGTCACCACCATGCTGCATTGTTGTTGTATGATGCATTTGCAATGAGTATGGTGACCACTACTCTACGATTCTGCTTACGCTTTCGACCAGGTAGAGTCACTTTGGCAGGCCCATACATAAAAGAAAAAATAATTAGGAGCAATATCTCTTTAATTATTAAGTTATTTTACGCGGGAGAGAAAGTACTGAAAAAAGTGTAAAGAGTACGATAGTATAGTTTTTGTTGTGGACCTGTGAACCCTCTGGGTCATACGATGATTATAACCTAAGAGAAGTGCTCGTGGGGTCACCATCAGTCTTGAACTCTAATTTCGGGACATGTGAATTGTCAAATGAAACACAATTAGGTAATCATAACATTTTTAATAAAATCTTTGTCCAGTAGGATCAACACTATTCATAATGTACTTATGTTATTTGTTTAGCTTATATCCATCACAATTGGAAAGTAGTAGAGCTTCGCTGATTTCAGCCGGGGATTTAAAAAAAACTGGCGGCCGGGGCGGTACTACCCTCTCACAGAAGATCAATCTAAAATGACAGCATTTGTGCTGTCATGTTTCGTCAGTGAGTGTTAGACCGGAGGCTCAATGATGATGAATTATTGCATTGTCTGCATTCGCAATAACTATGGTTACCACACTCTTGAATTCTACTCATGCTTTCCATCAGACAGATTAGAGTCCCTTTGACAGGCTAATGTAAAAAAAAACTTACTTTTAAATTATTTTTTAAAGTAATAGAATGGTTTAGCTACGCAAATCATTTTATATTATGTAGATAAATTTACCATATTATAAAAATATTACGGGTTTCGGAAACTATAAGGTATATAACGAATTATTGATGATTTCAGAGGTTATCAGAAACCCGTCCTTTTATACATCTTGTATAATAAAGTTTACTGTTTAAATAATTTAAAAGGGTGTACCCCTTGTGTACCTATCTGTGGTAACAAATTTGGTGTAACAACGAATATGGCTTTGAACCATCAAGAAAAATGACAGGCGTTCATCACCGTAATCCATCATCTTTCCACCAATTAGTATGCAGAGGGTTTATGGAGACGATAAATCATTCTAGCCAAAATTATATTTTAGAAAATTTACCAAAAAACAATACCGAGCGAAGCTCGGTCATCCAGGTACTTTTTTTTGGGTTTTGGACGGGACCCTATTACTAAGACTTCGCAGTCTGTCTATCTATCCTTTTTTTTTATGGTGTAGGTGGCAAACGAGTACGAGATGACGAGACGTATCACCTGATGGTCAGGAAATAACGCCGCCCATGGACACCCGCAACACCAGAGACGTCACAAGTGCGTTGCCAACCTTTGGAGGATGGGGAAAGGGATGTGGGGAGGGTTTGGGGTATGGGCCTCCGTTATCCTCACTCACTCGGGTGAAACACAGCGCAGGCGCTATTTCACACCAGTTTTCTGTGAGGCCGTGGTATCGCTTCGGTCGAGCCGGCCCATTCGTGCCGAAGCGTGGCTCTCCCACGGTTGTCTGTCCGTCCGTGTGTCACCAGGCTGTATCTCATAAACCGTGATAGTTAGACAGTTGAAATTTTCAGAGATTATGTATTTCTGTTGCCGCCATACCAAAAAAATACTAAAAAACAGAAAAAAAAAATATTTCAGCTCCCATACAACAAACGTGATTATTTTAAATAAATAAATAAATTTTACTTGATTTTGATAACGACAACAGGACGCTTGAGTTGTATAGATAGCTAGCTTTCGTTAGCGTGCTTTGTTAATCACAAAGAAAATAATTTGTTTGATGCACATATGTTATGTGTATTACAAACTGATTGATATTGTTAAAAATATATTATTAACTTATAAAAATATATAATTAACTACTTTGAATCTATTATTTATTGATACTAGATTTTGCCCGCAGCTTCGCTCGCATTTAATAAAAAACATCCTATATTAATTCTAGTACCTCCAAGAATATGTGTACAAAGTTTCATGATGATCGGTTTAGTAGTTTTCCCGTGAAAGCGTAACATGTTACCTGACATAGCCGCTTTTGAAACGCATTCTAAATGTCTACTAATAATATATACTATTAGTTGTTGCCCGCGGCTCCGCCCGCGTGGATGTCGATTATCGGCAAATAGTAGCCTATATGTTATTCTGATGTATAAGGTATATTAATATAAGGTTTCAGTCAAATCCGTTCAGTAGTTTTTGCGTGAAAGAGTAACAAACATCCATCCATTCATACTTACAAACTTTCGCGTTTATATTATTTGTAGGATTGACCGCTGCAACTTGCTACAGTACCTGTACCATGTACTTAGAATATCATACATGTAGTAGTACATGGTACTACTGTATGATATTCTATCGACCTTTGGAATTCACCACAGATGTTCCACTATAGCTACTTATAAAATGTAACTAAAAACATGTTTTTCTTACAACATTGTTGCATTATTCTCAACTTGAGACAATTTAACTAGTGATGCTTGAGAGTAGGTAAATTTTAATAAAGTTGCAATACGACTACATAAAAATAATCGTATCATAATGGCGTGTATGTTTCACGTCTGTATGCTCTTGAGTATATTTTGGTCTAAGTCAATATATTTATTCCTTTTCTTAACTCTCGTTGCTAGATTTCTAGAACTTTTAAAAATAACTTTTATAAATGAGTTTTTTCTAACTGCCATTGTAACTAATTAACTCTAATAGGTTTACTGACGGTTTTGATTGGAATTTTCGCTTTGACTGTTCGTCTTTATCGGTGGCAGGTATAGCTCTGGGCGTGCCCTTGATCATCCATCATAACATCAGAAACCCTGTTCCTCTAATGTCTATGATTTTCCGCCATCATGTGGTCAGCTTCTACTAATGATGCCTGGTACTTCACGAGTCCGATTTGCACTTCGCCGAAATTTTAAAGTAAATTTTTGTAGGAGGTTTCGACTTGACATAAAAACTATTAAAAAAAAGAAAAAAAAAACTCTTAATCGAGTACAGTCTTCATCGTTCAATGGATCATTCATCACAATCTATTAAAATTAATATTCATCAATTGGTTGAATTTTATAAGCTTGTAATAAATTATATTGTAAATCTAACAAATAAAACTTAATTATAAAATTTTACACATGCGCTTTAGAATCTCTTAGACTACATCTACTTCATGTGCATTTCCCTAAACATAGATTATTATCTACAGAAAGACAGATTACATAAAATTAAACAAAAATATCAACTTTAAAAGCCAGGACCATAGTTCCAGATGCTTTGACGAGGCTCTTAAATTTCTTTTCCGGAATGTTCTTCTTGCTCTGAGGAATAAGAAAAATTCATATTACTGCTACCTTACCCACACAACTGTTTAAAAATCGGTTTTTATAGTTTTGGAGTTCATCGTACTGATTTTTTAAATCTCTTCCTTAATAAAGTAAATATAGTGTTTTTACCCGACTACGAAAGAAGGAGGGTTATGTTTTTCGAGTATATATGTCTGTATATTATTTCTTTGGCACGCCCTTAAGCCTAAACGGTTTTGTGTATTTTTATGTGAGTGGTGTCAATAGATGCGTCTTAGTCGTGCGAGTGACACTGGGTACATCAAAATAAAAATAAAAAACAAATAATATACGCCGTCGGGTATTTAAATAATTCATTATTTGTTTCAGCATGTTAATAAAATTAGAAGTGGTATATTCCATTTATCTTATTATTTTGTAGGATTCTGCATTACTACTTTTAACTGACTTAAAAAAAGGAGGTTCCAATTCAACTGTATTTTTTAGTTTTGTTTGTTACCTCAGAAGTTTCAATGGGGTGAACCTATTTTGATGATTCTTTTTTATTTAAAAGCTGGTGCTTCCCGTGTGGTCCCATTTTCATTTGGTCCAGTTCTTGAAGTAGATTTTGTTGTTGTTAAGGCTTTGTATTATTGTCAATGAAGCAAGATGAACACGAAACAGATAGGTTATTTAACAGAGGTTTAAAATTATTGGTCTGCAACGCCAAATAATGTTGCGAGATAAAGAACTATGCCTGTTTACTCCACCATTTTGAAGGTTCCAAAGTCATATATATTGTATTTTATTATCTACTAGCTTTTACACGCGGCTTCGCTCACGCAGACTTTCATCCCCTGATTTACCCCCTTAGGGGTGGAATATAAAAAAATCCTTTCTTAGTGCTCACTTACGTTATATAACGAACCTGCATGCAAAATTTCAGGATTCTAGGTTTAGCGGTTTGGACTGTGCTTTGATCTCTGGGTATGTCAGTCAGTCACCTTCCTCTTTTATATATATAGATTAGGGGTGGAATATAAAAAAATCCTTTCTTAGTGCTCACTTACGTTATATAACGAACCTGCATGCAAAATTTCAGGATTCTAGGTTTAGCGGTTTGGACTGTGCTTTGATCTCTGGGTATGTCAGTCAGTCACCTTCCTCTTTTATATATATAGATAGATAGATTAAATTTGACGTTGATTGGTAGAGTCAAAATATTGCGCAATTTAAATGCTACATATTTCTTATAGTCGTTATATTACATAAAGTAAATGTGGAGACTACCATATACACAGCAAAAAAACAGACCACTGCGACATCTTTTGGAGACGCACTGAACTACGGAGTAACTACTAACCTTGGATTCAACTTCTGTATTAGATGGAAACAGCACCCGTTTTTCCACTTTAAATTATACGAATGTAAAGTTAATACATCTGAGGAAACTATGTTTAAAAGTTAATATTACTACATCGAATTAGTCTGTAGTACTATTTTTATTGATAGAGAGTAAGATGGAGGAAGGGGCAGAGAGAAAGAGAGATAAAGAGTTACCAAAAAAACAAATCAAACAAAACTCTTACAGCGTACATCACGTCATAGAGATTTGTGTTTTATCTTTACATACATGCGTTAATAGCAATGGGAATTACTTACATCGTGGAAATAACTGTTTCTGATGACTGCGGCAACTGACTCGATTGTCTCGACGACTGCAAGATCACATGATGCTACACTTTTGAAAATGCAGTCTAGCAGCTGGTCGCCTATGTGATAAATTTGCTGTCAAATTAAAACTTCAACTTTATCTTAACTCTTATCTACTATTACTTTACCATTTAAGCTAGTTTCATATTCACTGTTAATCTTATCTTTATAAGTATAGTATGTGTATTATGTTATGGTTGATCATCATCACACATTAGCATCCTTCACTGGCTGGACAAATGACTCTCCTTAGAATGGAAGCTTTGGCTTACCATACCACGCTGCCTGGCTAGACAGATTGGTGTAGTTCTTTTTATGGAATTAATTCCGCCCCTCGCCTACCACTGTAACTGTAACTCCTATACACCATGATCAACAACAATGACCCACGAATACACTCGGGAAGTCCCAGGAAAAATTAGCCTGTTTTGGAACCCGCAACGGAATTAATCAGAAGAAAACTGGTGTAGGGTTTGTATCAAGTTTTCGGGATTAATCAAAGTTTACTATTTAAAATTCTCAAAGACGTTACCGCTACTGAAAGTGTAATTTCCTGCGGAAATGAGTTTCTGGAGTCTTTTGCACACCTCATAATATCTCGACTTTTGTTATTGAGGCACTGAACACCACCTTCAGCTAAAAACTCTGGAAAAGGTAAGTTTGGCATGCAGCTTATACTAGTATTTATAAACTTAGAGTATTATTTTGATTTCGGGATAGGTTCTTCTTAATCAGCATTAAAAACTGATGCCCTATGTTTATTTATTCTTTCAGATATTCGGGTTTGAACTTGGTTTCTATTCCTATCTATTGACACACTTGTGTTTAAATCCATACTACTATTGTAAATTTGAAAGTGATTCTATCTATTTGTCTGTCTGTTATGGTGTCACGGCTAAGCCGTTGCACCAATTTTAATTCTTTAATTCTTCAGGAAGGACATAGGCTATTCTTTATCGTAATAACCAACATACAGTAAGATTTGTGAAGTTATTATTACTAAACCAGCGCCAACCTCACAAGGTTTCTAAACCAATTAGAGATTTACTAGTAGAGAATGCCCTGGGCATTAAGTCCGACGATATGTAAAAGTGTATAAAGTTATTAATAAGTAAAAAATATAAGTCTTAAGATAGTTTGACTTTTAAAATAATTTTTAAGTTTGTTACTCGCCGTGTTCTTCGTATACTATAGATAGAAGGGATTAACTAAAACCCATATTGATTTTTTTTTTCCAATTTTTGGCTTGTAAAATCTACAAGAAAATATGATAATTTTATTATTGTAAAACCTACACTTACTTGCAATTCTAAAACCATTATCCTGACATACGTAGTCTATGATTCCATCATAAGCAGTCGTAGTCGTTCTTCTATAATCTTCTGCCTCATCGCCAAAGCAAAGAGACACGCCGTATATTAGTGTATGAACACAAGTTTTCAGCAGCGGGGCTTTAGGACAGTGTCTACAACAAGGAAGACTAACATAAATGCTGTATTAACTCCTTAACTAAACTCACACTACACTTGGCCACCTACTTTTTTTCTCAAATTCGATTTGATACCTTCGGTAACGGAGATAAGTGTCTTGTTATGAGGAGTTTTATAATAAATGTTTTCAAATATTAAAATGTAGACTGCTGTTGGAATTCTAGTTTGTTTTTTTTATGAACTCCCGCATTAGAAAAAATTCCAAGTCGCGGGGGACTTTACAAACATGTAACACATGTAACGGACAAAAGAATACCCAGACTAAGGGCAACAATTCGTGGATGACACAAAGTGTATTTCCATGTGGGATTTGAACCCACAACACTCAGAGTAGTAGAAAGCGACAGTTCTAGGCAAACACCCTTTATAATCATTATAATTTATCATATGAAGCAGTGGGAGAGTAGGTATACGACTGCTGTGCTTGAGGTCTTGGGATCGATTCCCGGGTCGGACCAAAGCTTTGTATGATCTGCAAATATTTATTTCGGAGTTTGGGTGTATCTTATGTGTAATATGTATGTACTCGTATTTACAAAAAAGTAAATTTGTATTTATATCAGTTTAGAGAACTGATATAAATACAAATTACCCATAGTATAAGCTCTGCTTAGTTTCGGACTAGATGACGACTACGTGTGACACACTAGTGTTAGATGTTTGAAATGTTATTTTTATAATACAAGTGAAAATGCCTTGACTTACCTCTTAAAAAGATCAGCATAAGAAGTATTGTTTTCGGCCTCTTTAAGGTCTCTTTCAAATATTTTAATACCAAAACTATCCTCCATACAAGCTATAGAATGTTTACCAATGTCCTAAAATTAATAATATTAAATAACTATAATAAAAATGATACTACCCCAGAATTATGTAGGTAATTAAGTAAATTGATTCTAGATATGGATACAGATTATTAGTTTCATTTAAATTAATAGATGCCAAATACTATAATATTTAGCTATATCCAAAAATATTTTGTTATAAAATCTCAACTTTTCATTTAATTGAGATAGTAAATAAATTTACGTTACAATTTGATTTTATTTCTAGATCTCAAAATTATTTAACAAAAAAACAAAATCAGCCCTAAAGTGATCTAAGTAAGTACACAGACATACCCTATTGACGGGACACAATTCAACACAAATGACACACAATAATCCATTCATTCTTAATATTATAAATTCGAAAGTAATTGTCTCTCTTTTATGTTTTTACGGCTAAACCGCTGCACCGATTTTAATTAAATTTAGTATGAAAATACTTTAATGTTTGTGTAGAATATAGTCTACTCTTTATCACCAAAACTGACATACACGCAGGCTAAAGATAATAAACCACAAAATTGAACAACGAACCTGAAGGGCCTCAAAGTCTGCTCCATTCTTTTTACACAGCTCATACAGTTTATTTTCTTCATCTGACCTGGCTGAAATAATTATAGGCGTTTATTCTCTTAAAAATACTTATCTAAATATGTAAAGCAACTTTTTTTTATGTTTGGCCCTGCCAAAATGACTCTACTCTGCCTGATGGAAAGCATAAGCAGAATGCAAGAGCGGCGGTCACCATACTGCGAATGCAGACAACGCAACAATTCAGCATGGAGACCCACACCATGGCGGACTAGTGATGCCTCTACCTCGTTGGGCCTCAGATCTCGCACTCACCAACAAAACACGACAGCATGACCGCTGTCATTTTACGTTGATTTTCTGTGCGAGGATAGTACCGCCCATGTCGACCAGGCCCGTTCGTGCTGAAATCAGCGTGGCTCTACAACCTTGATTTGAATTGAATTACTTTGTAACCCTTTTTACAAAAAATATGCAACCGCAGGAGTATGAAATTTTACACAGTTAAAGTTTATACGAAGGAGCAATGCAAGAAGCTAAAAATAATAATAAAAAATGGACGAATTTCGACCGCTTGGCAACCACTAGTATAAATATACACCCAATGCCCTTCGATCATTCCGACCTCTTAACTCTCATTACTTTACAATTTTCTTCGTAGTTTTGTCTGAAGTAGTAGAAAATTAGATTTTTGTGAAACATAAAAACTATCAACAAGTGTACACCTCCAAATTTTATCCGCCCTACCTTCCGCCATAGTTCCGCCGTATTGAAAAATCTGTTATCGTCGGAAGATTTGTTATATACTAATGCATTAAGCTGAAGAGTGTATTTGTTTGAACGCGCTAATCTCGGGAACTACTGGTCCGATTTGAAAAATTGTTTCAGTGTTATTTAGCCCATTTATCGCGGAAGGCTATAGACTATATATCATCACGCTAAAACCTATAGGAGCGGAGCACCAATGAAGAATTTTACAAAAACGGGGAAAAATTATCACGCTACGGGCAATAGGAGACGCAAACGAGCTTGCGTGGGTTTGCCAGTTTATTATGCGCAGGAAGTTATTATTTGACTGCACGGTTAGTCTTGTGGTTTAAGCGGTCATCACGCCACTTTCCACTGTACTAAGTATTGTGGGTCCAAATTCCAGATAGTACAACAGTTTCTGTGATTGACAAATTGTTCTTCTGTGTCCATGTGTCCATTACAGGTATGTTTGTAAATTCCTCCTTATACAGGGGTTGTCTCACAAAATAAAAACAAAAAACATCGTTACTATCCTCAATCGTATCACTATTTAGTGTTATATGGCGATATAAGCTATGTAACATAATGTGGATTGTACAAAATAGTGATAATACCTGGTTCATTCTGGGTATCATTGGCGTGATCCAACACTTGGTCAGTGGTAACGTTGTCAGAAGAATTTTGTATCTGAAAAAAATTAAAACAACTTGCATTATAATCTTAACACTAGACTGCTACGGTGTCAGTATTAAGAAAACTTGGACCCGGTCTTAGTATTTAACTCATTAATGTTTTAAAATGACGTATTAGATAGATGCAATTGCATAATTATTTAGCCCTAAAGATTGTAAGGTAATCAAGATAACAATAACCGAATGCTACTGGATATAAGAGCGTTGATAACTGTAAATGAGAGCATAGTTATTCTTGTAAGAAAAACATAATAACAGTTTTTGGGCCAACCTATCATATATATATATATATATATATATATATATGGTATCAAACCCTCTTGATTGGCAGTACTCCATTGAAAAGTTACATTTGGGTTGCCTTTCTCAGAGGACGCAATTATTTTATCTTTAAGAAGAAGATGGAAGGTGTTAGTGTAAAGTTAAATTTAAGTTTGTGGGGTTGCAACCCTTGTCCCTCAACCGCCATCTTGGAAAGAGGTGTGCAAAAGGTTTTTATGGTGTATCTAACAAAGACAGGTCTGACAAAAAAAAATCATTTTTTGTGTCCAACCGAAATATCTACAACTTTTGTTTAGAACTTCTAGTCGTAGAACCAAAAATACCAATATTATAGGCAATAATCTACGAACTTTTTTTTTTTTTTTTTTTCTATTGGTCGCTATAACTTTTTTTCTAATCATTTTACCAAAAATGATCAGATCGTTTTTTTAGCAGAATTGCCAGGAATAATTTTTACTAATTTTTTTCAATTTCATTCTTTTGTCAAGGTTTTATGTGTATTCACAACTATACATATATATTTATGATTTACGATAACTTTCAATCTTTTTTTATTATATTTTGTTTTATTATTGATAATGAAGTATTATTGCTGCCTCGTTGGTCTAGTGGAGGTGAGTCTGGAGGAGCGTTTTCTTTTACGTGGTACCTCTGTGGGTATAATCCACGACATTTTCTAAATGTTAAAATTACTCTGACCTCGGTCTTTTTGAAGGACCAGGCTGCGGCTCAGGATTTGGTTGACCTTCTATTTCCATATAGTTAATGGAATATCCAAATACTTCATGGAGAACCGAAGAAGGAAGTTGCATCATTGTCGGCAATTCATCTTCGAAATCATTTACCTTAATCATTATAATGTTGCATTTTTTCTTAAACAATTAAATCACAAAAACATATTGTACAACTATTTCAGATATTCGGAAATATTACCAATAATGGTGTGTACAGTAGATTAGACAAGCCTAGGCACTATTTGCCACTTTTCTATTTTACCAATATTGGTGTTGACATCGCCTGATATTAGCTGTAAAAATAGGGTTATATGAATAATAACCTTTATTCTTTTAGTATATATAAACAACTAACCTGAACTGCCGTGCAGTTTACTCCATCTTCTCCGCACTGTCTCTCAAACGTGTTATCACGATCATCTGACTTGACTGAAACAATTTTCCATTCCTACCTTTAACTTGATATTTTATACACGCTCTGATAGCTTGATTTTGTATATGCAAACAGTAATATTCCATATTTGATGATATCAAATTACTTCATCATCATCATCTATACAAATAAATAAAATTGGAGTGTCTGTTTGTAATATTAAAATAACCGCTTTTTACTAAATGCATATGTATGTTTACACGGTACATATACCAAAAATGCAGTTAAAATTTTTTTTGTCTGTCTGTCTGTTTGTTACGGATTTTGACGGGACTTTCACTGGCAGATAGCTGATGATCCGGGGAGTAACTTAGGCTACTTTTTTTAGACCAACTTTGTTCCGCGCCGTTACTCGCGGTACTACAATAGCCGCGGGTAACACCGCGGGGTTCAGCTAGTTATAACATAAGCATTTGCTACTAAAGGTGGTTTTGTTCCTACTACAGCACGCTGCCTCGCCAGACGGGTTGGTAAAGGGTCTGTTTCAAGTTTTCCTTCTTTTTGCTTTTACTTTGCCTTGGGTAGTTTGTTCCGTCTGTCTATCGTTAGAAAGGATCTTTTGTCTTATTATTCTGCGCGGGCCAGACGAATTGGTATCGAATATTTTTCTCTCCACACGGACGTCAGAAAATTATTTCATTTATTGAAATATTTTTATGTCCAAAATAATGACAATAGTATAGGGATAGTCAGTCGACCTTGAAGTTACTTGGGACTAAACACTCTTTAATAAATTACCTAAGCTTTATGACACGACGAAAGATTGTTAATCCGTCACCATACGGGCTAAATACTAGACTAGATAAGAAAACAGATTTGTTGTATAGCGGCACTTATACGCGATAATACATTTACTGCTTTAGATCACGGGTAGTTCACCCATGATCACTAGCGGTATAACGCGTTCGAAACGTCGGGATATAAAATCAAAAAACTGTAATTGTAAATTAGTAGAAATACCTGCTACATTCTGGGTCCCGTTGAGTTGTTCTAATATTTGCTTAGTGGTAACGTTCTCAGATAGTTCACGTATCTGAAATCATTTGAAAACCTTATGAAAAATACATGAAAAGTTATGTTTTTGCCATAGCAGGGAAAATTAGAATGCTGAAAATAATATTTTGTAGAAGTCAATATGCATAATAAATTAACTAAAAATAATTTAAAATATTGAAAATTATTTTGAATATCACATGACTGCAAACGCCATTAAATTTTTCCCATTTGCCCAACATTTTCGGTCGATACCCGGCTCCTTTTGGTCAAAGAGTGATGTTACATAGCTTAAAATTTTCCTTGCTAAATGGGCTATCCAACAAAAAAAGAATAAGCAAAACCGGTTCAACCGTTCACGCGTGATGTCGTGACCAAAGTAAATAAGGATTTATCATTATATATAACTAGCTGACCCGCTCATCTTCGTTTGCGTCTCTATAAGAAATATTTTTTTCCCATTTGCCCAACATTTTCGGTCGATACCCAGCTGCTATTGGTCGTAACGTGATGTTCCATAGCCTAAAACCTTCCTCGCTAAATGGCCTAATAAAATCGGTTCAGCTGTTCACGCGTGATGTCGTGACCAAAGCAAATGGGGGTTCATTTATATATAGATAGATAGATGTATGTAGCATATAAATACTACAGCTTTTGATCTAATGCCTTTGATAAAAAGTTTGACAGCAGTTTGTTTATTTAATACACTGTTTCGTCATCAAGACCATGTGACAGCTTGAAGCGTTCAGGCGCGAAAATTAAACACTAAACTTATTAAAGTTGTTTTTTATTCAAAATTAATGGAAAAATAGTTTAAATATATTTTTTGTCATACTTACATTCCTATCTATAAAATAAATAAATAAAAATAAATATTTCGCACATCTATCACACAACGCCATCTAGTAGTATCACACAACCCAAGCTAAGCAGAGCTTGTGTTATGGTTACTAGACAACTGATACAAATACATTTATACTTTTTTTTTGTAAATACAATGAAAACAGTTCCAAAAATTTGTCAACATCCCTATTACATATGTATTTTTTTTTTGTTATATAATTGCATCACTTGTTTCGTTGGCAATGGCGTTACATGAATAAATACGTCCAAATCGATATAACTCAATTCATTTGCTCAGTTTGTTCCCACTAAATAGGTGACCGGCCATCCTTATGTCAGAAGGGCCAGTCACCTGGATAAACTACTAGGGTGACCGGTCATTCTGACATAAAGAAGCCATCCTTAGTAGTTTTTTAGTCTTATATATAAACTAGCTGTTGCCCGCGGTTTTGCTCGCGTGGAAGTTGATTTTATGTATTAAATTAAAACTGTATAAAAGTAAGTATCAGTAATTTATTCATATTTCTGATTTATTTTTGATCAATAGCCCATTTAAAAGAACTATCATACAAACATTCGACCCATATTTCATCCCTTTTAGGAACAGAATTCGCATTAATGCTGATAATGCATAAAGTTACATGGTACTAATTTAAAAAATAACGGACTTCCATACAAACTTTCAACCCCTATTTCACCCCTTTACGGGTAAAATATCCAGAACTGCTTAAATACGTCTTTACATTTTTTTAATCATTAGCACATGAATAAAATTACATGTTTCTAACTTAAAAAATGACGAATTCCATACAAACTTTCAACCCCTATTTCACCCCTTAGGGGTAGAATATCAAGAAACGCTTAAATACGTATTTACTCACTTTTAATCAGTAGCTCAAAAACAAAGTTTCATGTTTGTAACTTCAAAAAAGGCGGACTTCCAGACTAATCTATATGCGAAATGTCAACCCCTATTTCACCCCCTTAGGGGTAGAATATCCAGAAACGCTTTAATACGTATTTACTCTTTTTTTAAACATTAGCACATGAGTAAAGTTACATGTTACTAACTTAAAAAATAACGAACTTCCATACAAACTTTCAACCCCTATTTCACCCCTTAGGGGTAGATTATTCAGAAACGCTGAAATACGTATTTACTCATTTTTAATTAGTAGCCCAAAAACAAAGTTTCATGTTTGCTACTTCAAACATAACGAACTTGCATTCAAACTTTCAACCCCTATTTCATCCCCTTAGGGGTAGAATATCAAGAAACGCTTAAATACGTATTAACTCTATTTTAGTCAGTATCCCAAAAACAAAGTTTCATGTTTGTAACTTCAAAAATGGCGGACTTCCAGACTAATCTATATGTGAAATGTCAACCCCTATTTCACCCCCTTAGGGGTAGAATATCCAGAAACGCTTTAATACGTATTTACTCTTTTTTAATCATTAGCACATGAGTAAAGTTACATGTTACTAACTTAAAAAATAACGAACTTCCATACAAACTTTCAACCCCTATTTCACCCCTTAGGGGTAGAATATTCAGAAACGCTGAAATACGTATTTACTCATTTTTAATTAGTAGCCCAAAAATAAAGTTTCATGCTTCTAACTTAAAAAATGTCGTACTTCCAGACTAACCTATACGCGAAATGTCAACCCCTATTTCACCCCTTAGGGGGTAGAATATTCAAAAACGCTGAAATACGTGTTTAATCATTTTTAATCAGTAGCCCAAAAATAAAGTTTCAGGTCTCTAACTTAAAAAATGACGGACTTCCATACAAACTTTCAACCCTTATTTCACCCCCTTAGGGGTAGAAGTTCCAAAATTCCTTTCTTAGTGGGTGTCTACTCAATAAAAGGATCCTACTCACCAAATTTCATAGTCGTAACTATCATAGTTTACGCTCGGCGATGATGAATCAGTCAGTCAGTCAGTCAGTCAGTCAGTCAGTCAGTCAGTCAGTCAGGACTTACTATTTTATAAGTATAGATATCTAGTAGGGGGGCTAGCAACTAGAAGAAACTAGTATCTACTATCTGTTTTTCCCATATTGGACATGTGGGTAGTGATCGGCCATTCTGACTCTCATAAATTAGTCAGTTGGCACAGGCGTAGTCGAAACACGGATAAAGTTAATTAGACGTGTTGTATTCAAAACCCACAGGGATTGTTGTTCAAGGTATTTTTTGTGATCGTTATCAGTATATTTATAAAATCTCCTTTAATACAGGAATGTTGAAATGCAAAATTTGTGTGTTTTAAATACTAATGAAAAACACTTACCACTTCTGAAACACTCTGGTGAATTGTGTCTGCGATTTTCTTAAAAACCTTGGCAGATATCGAATTATTACACGTCTCCAGGTTTTGAAGAACACACGTTAGACTATCATGATATATGCGACTATTGTTCTGTAAATACAAAGAATCATAAATAAGATATGGGATCTTGTAAGAAAACTAGGTCCACATTCGGATTAACTCAGCAACAAGGAACGATTAAACACTATTTTTTATACTTTTACAGCTTTATAATCTATTTAGACATAATAATAATTATAATCTAAGACTGTTTTTGAGAAACACAGATATACGTTGCTCTTAAGCAGAATAAAGACCAGAAACGCTATCTAAAAATTGGACAAGATTTGCAGCATTGATGGTGATTTTAGCCAACATGGATTCTACTGAGTTGGTATGTTTAGTGAGTCTGCTGAGTTTAACAACTTACAGTTTCTGTGGCAGTTATATTAATGTCCTTATTTAGAGTAGGGCTCTGAAAATTTCCTGCACACCCAATAATCTCCTTGATCTTGCTCTGTAAGCATTGTGGGCCTCCTTCGGAGCTGAATCCTGAAAGTTAAAATAACATGTTAAATTTATAAGAACCAATAAATAGCATAGACGATTACCATCCCCCATAGACGCATGCAAGTCAAGAAATACAAGTGCAATACTGATCTTTGATAAACTTACTCCAAAAGTTTAATGGAGGGCTCAGGCATGGGTGCTGATGGTATTACACTTACTTGATATTACAGCACCATCATCTTCACACAGAAAGTCTAAGATTTGGTTCATAGTGTTTTTGGTCGTCGATATCAATAGCTCGCTCGTGTTGCCTATGCAGGGAGATACGGCATCCATCAGCGCATGATAGCATATTTTCAACTGCGGGGTCTTAGCACAATACCTTGAAAAAATAAAATGTATTAAGGTAATAGAGCCACGCTGATTTGAGTGCAGTTGGGCCGGCTTGACTAGGGCGATACCACCCTCTCACGGATGATCAACCTAAAATAATAGCATTCGTGCTGTCATGTTTTGTTGATGAGTGCAAGACCGGAGGTTTATTGATGCAAAAACATTTCAATAAGCTGCCATGAGTGAGTCACCATTTATTGCATTTGTATTCTCCGTATTTGCAATGAGTATGGTGACCACTACTCTTGAAATCTGCTTATGCTTTCCGTTTAATTCTGTACACCAGTGCTGGATCCTTCAAATGGAGGGATACCTTAATGAATAGCAATCCGGGCCCACATGAGAGATTACAGCTAAACAGCTCACAGATCAATCACTGCTGCACAGTTCAAACTTGGGCGCTACCCCGAAACTAATTCAATCCAAATCACGGCCCGCCCAAATATATTTTCGACTGCTCTCGAATTTTATCTAACAGTGACATGACATTTCTAAATGTCACACCAAGAAACGACAAAACTATAATGTTTCCATTACAATCCATCAGGCAAAGTTGAGTAACTTTGGTAGACTCAAATTTAGGATCTTTATAGGAAAATTAATTCCAATTTTTAAATAAAAAACAATTGCGGGCACTTTTTGACAACCTGTTACCAATGTATTTATTTATGTATTTATCTACGTGATAAACGTATAGATTCTGCAACCGGATCTTACACTAATATTGCTAGCGGCACAGTATCTGCCATTCTCCTTTACGAGATTCCCATTTCAAGTTTACTTCTTTAAAACTATGAAATAACCTACAGAAAACAAATTCTTATCAAGTATCTGGCACTTACTTTTCAAAAAGTTCGTTATAGGAATTATTATATTGTGCTTCCGTGAATTCCCTTTCAAACTTTGTCATACTGAACTTGTCTTCTATGCATTCTAAATAGTTAACTCTGGCGATCTGAAAAAAGATAGCAATGTTTGATCTCATATTTTTACGTTACAACATCTAATCATGATATAACAATACCGTCTAAAAAATCGTTGAACGCCGGCTGCACGCACAAAAAAGGATGACTCGTTGTCCCGTTACGCTCATTGTACGTCGTTGTATGAGAGATCGCGCCGCATCTATCTCTCATCTTTCGATCAATGTTTTGTTATGACGTTGTCACGTTAAGCTATCGTCCATAAACCGACTTTACACACAATCAATTTTTTTATATAGACTTGCCTACCTAAACCGCCGAAATATTCGAAAATAGAGGAAATATGCGGTTTCCAAGTACTTATCAAGCATATGTTAATTAGTGTAATATATTTTACCTTAACCCGTATTATAAATAATGAAAGTAAGTTTTGTTGCTTTGTTTTTCTTTACCTACTCAATTATCAACTCTTTGGAAATAGTCAGGAGTCCTGAGAGATACATTGACGGGCAATAAACGATTTTTAAATAACTTACCTCCAGGGCACTGCTATTGACGCCGTTCTGTTCACACATCAAAGAGAGTAAGTTATTCCGTACTGCCAATGAAGCCTGATTGTGAAGGCGGTAGCCATCAGCTATCATCACTGAAAAAAAAAACAGAAAATAGCTTTATTAGGGAAAAAGTCGGATTAGAATACGGAGTCTCACTACCTCTTTTATTCATCATGTGGGTATCGTAAGACACGTCTAAAGGAGCAAACTATAAGCCGGGACAACGTCACGGCACTCTAAAAATCAGAAAAACTTAACACAAACACCGCACTGGCCCTGCAGGTTAGTCTGGGCAGCATACCGTCTTTCTAAGGAGAGGCACAAAGTTAACGGCAGTAGGCTATTAATGTTACTAATGATGAGGATAGAGGAAAACTGAGAAATTATATTCGAAGTCAAACAACAACTATAACTGTTAACATTAATTCTTATGTAATTTTATAATGATCATTATATCATCAATGCATAACTGTAACTGGTCGCTGTCTGTACATGGAAGATTAGTAAAAAAAACTGCTTTACTGCTTTGTGAACGCAATAGAACTCAAAATAATGACTTTTTGGATTTTTGTCTGTCTGTTTATCTGTTTGTCTGTGCGTTTGTGCACGCTAATCTCCGAAACGGCTTATCCAATTTAGATGTGGTTTTTACAAATGTATTGTGGTAAGCTTCACTTAACATTTAGTGTTTGTTTTATGTCAATCGGTTGATAAATAAAAAAGCTATGCCAATTTAAAGAATCACGTTCCTGGACGTTTGTAGATTGTTTACTCTTACGCGGGTACATATTAAGCGCTCCTAGAGCCGCGCCGCTTTGCAATCGATAACACTGACTGTTTTATATTTCATTTGTATATATCACCGAAATATATGTACGGGCATAACTTCCGATCGCTTGACCAAATTGGATAATTCTTTTTTCTACGTGTTCGTTATTGTGAGAACAAGGTTTATATAGAAGAAAATTAAAACGTACTTTAAAAGTTTTTTTCACTACCCGTACGAACCTGTATCTATCTATCTATACTAATATATAAAGCTGAAGAGTTTGTTTGTTTGTTTGTTTGTTTGTTTGTTTGTTTGTTTGTTTGTTTGTTTGAACACGCTAATCTCAGGAACCGCTGGTCCGATTTGAAAAATTCTTTCAGTGTTTGATAGCCCATTTATCGAGGAAGGCTATAGGGTATATATCATCACGCTACTACTAATAGGAGAGGAGCAACAATGAAGAATGTTTCAAAAACGGGGAAAATTTTCACGCTACGGGCAATATAAGGCGCAAACGAGGTTGCGTGGGTCGGCTAGTATATATATAAAAGAGGAAGGTGACTGACTGACTGACATACCCAGAGATCGACGCACAGCTCAAACCGCTGAACCTAGAATCCTGAAATTTTGCATGTAGGTTCTTCATATAACGTAAGTGAGCTAGTGCTCACTTACGTTATATGAAGAACCTTTTTTTGAAATTTCACCTCTAAGGGGGTAAATCAGGGAATGAAAGTTTGAATGAAACTTTTTATTCCTTTGATGAATTTGCTTAAAATATTGTATAAATATAGTGGGGTTAAAGTAATGAAATATGTATTTTAGTATTATCAAAATATCCCCCCTGAGGGGATAAATCAGGGGATGAAAGTATGCGCGAGTGAAGCCGCATGTAAAAGCTAGTACTAATATATAAAGCTGAAGAGTTTGTTTGTTTGTTTGTTTGAACACGCTAATCTCAGGAATCGCTGGTCGGATTTGAAAAATTCTTTCGGTGTTGGATAGTCCATTTATCGAGGAAGGCTATAGGGTATATATCATCACGCTACTACTAATAGGAGCGGAGCAACAATGAAGAATGTTTCAAAAACGGGGGAAATTTTCACGCGACGGGCAATAGGAGACGCAAACGAGGTTGCGTGGGTCGGCTAGTAATTACTAAAATAAGTTTTTCAGAAGTTTAGAAAATATTTACTACAGAAAAATATGGCAGTACGAAGTTTGCCGGGTCAGCTAGTGTACAATAAGTATACATATGTTTCAAAACCAACGGACGTCATCTTTACAAAAAAAAAATAGCCCTTTCGCACTACTTGCGAAGGTCTTCAATAACACATACGTAACGGACTTAAGAAACACCTAGACTCAGCACAACAGAGCTAGCTGACCCGGCAGCTGTGACCCATAGGTCATTTCATTCTTTTTTTATGCAATTGCGGACTAACGAGCAGAAGTATCGCCTGATGGTAAGCGATTATCGCCGCCCATGGACACTCGCAACACCAGAGGCGTCACAAATGCGTTGCCGGCCTTTGGGGAGGGGGATGAGGATGTGGGGATGCTAATGGAGGTGGGGAAGGGGTATGGACCTCCGGTATACTCACTCACTAGGTGAAACACAGCGCAAGTGTTATTTCACAGCGGTCTTCTGTGAGCTTTTTTTTCCTTATACCATAGCCTCATAGCCTTTCCATCAGGCAGACTAGAGTCATATCGGCAGGCCCAAATATAAAAAAAAATTGCCAGTTTAATCTACCGTTTTCTATTACTTTTTACTGGTCCTACAATAGTTCTGGATGTAAGCCTCTCCTCAGAAAGGAGGTTTAGGGTCTACCTACTATATTCCACTAGCCAGACAGGGTTATTACAAGGTTTGTGTCAAGCTTTCCTTCTCCTTGTAGAGCTGTTGTCTTTTTTAGTTTGCTCCCCTCGACAACAGCGTTTTCTAGCCTTTCCTTAAAAATATCGGCCAAACGAATTGGCATAGAGTTTGTTTCAACTTTCTCCTTGCAATGCTGTTGACTTGATAATTTGCTTCCGTAGGCTTTTACGGATTATCCCAGGATGAGTTAGAGTGGTGACACTGTATTCTTAATCTCATTTGATTTTATCAACATTACAGTTAAAGTAAAAACAGTGCATAATGCGTACTCCTTTTTAAAAGGCAACATACTTGGTGTTGTGGTTGTCCGTGGGCTCGCTTATCATCAGGCGACACGTCTGCTCGTTTGCCCCCTACTCCATAACGATAAAATAAAAGATTATCAGCCTGTTATAGTCCACTGCGGGACAAATGCCTCTCCCACCGCACGCCGCTCTGATTGATTTTAGGCTTGTCGCATTCATTTCGAATCTTTAATAAACTTACGTATTTTTTGTCGTATTGTATAAGGTATTTAATTATAGTCCTGTTTAAATGAAATCAAAATTATATAAATGTATATTATGTACATTTATAGCTGCAAGTATTCAAACACTTACCTAAAGTCAACACAAAGAAAATGATCATCGTCACTATGAAAACTAATACAAATGGAACTGGAACAATAGATCTTCCCATTATATAATTATTTTGTACCAGGAAAAATAGATTTCAATTGTTAACACACACAATACACTGATTTCTGTTCAGATATTGAATGTTAAGTACCGATGTTTGAATAAATATTTTAATCAAATCAAATCATTTATTTTGCAAACATGGATATACAAAATCAGATGTTAAGTGTTTTACAAACGAGCAGCCACAAAACCAACAAAGTATAGCTTAATTATTACTGTCGAACAAATTATTATTAAGATAAAGAACAAATTAAGTTAGAAATTTTTGGTGCAGTACATAGCAAACTTTTACTCATCATAGTTCTTTTAGCACTGTGTAAGCACAATCTATTATCGTTGTGCTTGTTTCTTTTTACGACATCAGAGAGGCGTTGAAATAGCTCAGGATGTTTGTGTACAAATGAAGCTACCTCTAGTATGTGTAGTGAAGGAAGCGTAAGGATGCCGTGCTGGACAAAATACGATCTACAACTGTCAGTCGTTTGTAAATTAAACATGATACGAACGCAACGCTTCTGAGCCCTGAAAACTATTGGGCTATTTGTTGAGTTACCCACAAAAAATAATGTCATATCGTAAAATTGACTCAAATATACCATGATAGGCAGTAAGGAGGGCGTCAGTATCAACAATTTAAAAAAATATAAATAGTCCATATGCAGAGCTACTGATCTTATTGCATAGTTGAGCTACATGTTCCCTCCAGTTTAACTGTCTATCAACGACCAAACCTAAAAATTTCGCGGAGAGTACTTCTTTTAACGCGTGATCATTGTGATTGACTCTAATCGGACTATGTACCTGTGGTCTTTGGCTGAAATGCATGACTTGAGTTTTACTAAGATTAATTTTAAGGTTATTACGGGCTAACCAATCAACGATCGATGAGATACAGTCACTTATATCAGCCTATATCAGCCTGATAACTGTCAGGTGTTTTGGATTGTATGGAAACCGTGCAATCATCTGCAAACAAGGACATTGGATATTTCGTACATTTAGACATGTCCTTTATATAGAGAAGAAACAAAAGCGGGCCCAACACGCTGCCCTGGGGTACTCCATACTTAATCAAACGGCTATTCGAGAGGTAGGAATCTCCAAAGTTAGTGTGTGAATTTATTTTGGAGATGCTAGTCATTTGCACACGATTTCTAAGGTATGATTTAATTAAGTTTAAGACGTTGCGGCGTATTCCATACGATTCCAGTTTTGCTAAGAGTATCTGGTGATCCACATAATCAAAGGTCTGAATCATAATGTTAAATGAATCATAAAAAGTTCATGTATAATATTTTGCATGTCACTTGGTATGCTAGGAGTTATAAAAATAGAATGCGTTCTAGTTAAAATTGTTGATGTCACATTATTGTCGTAATTGGATGTAGGTTTAATTTTATCAATAAAATAATTATTAAAAGGATTAGCGGTTTCACTGGGATTCGTAATGATTGTATTATTAACTTTAATATTAGTAATATTGTGTCGGGGTAGGTTCAACCTTGAATTATTTATTATGTTCCAAGTAGTTTTACTTTTATTTGCAAAAGTTCTTATTTTGAGCTAGTTGTGTAAGTTTTTTTTTTAAACTAAAAAAATACGGTATGTTATCAACGTCGATAGTACGGCGGATAAGTTATTCCAGTTCACTTTGTATTGAAATCACCCATTATTAATGTGTGACTATAAGAAGGAGATATGTTTTCTAGTACATTTTTGAAAGAGAAAAAATAGTAGGTGATGAGGGTAAATAGTAAACACCCAGCAAAGCCTTAGAGTGATTATTGTCTAGTTCTAAGAAGAGATGTTCACCCGCGTCCGGTGGTGGGGGTTGTGTGGACATACTTATAATAGTGAAGGAAATGTGTTGTCACAGATATATACCAACACCACCCTACCACCAGTCGCACGATCATTCCTTATACGATTAAAACCTGGAAGAGTATATGATGTGGAAGGTAAACGTGGTTGTAACCATATCTCTGAAAGAAAAATAGCGTATATGTTTTTACAGTTAAAGGTAGCCAGCATATCAGGGAAATGAGCTGGAATTCTCTGGGCGTGACGGACCATATTACAATTTCGCGGAGCATCAGAAAATTGGTACAAGAGATTCTCTTGAAGTGAGGGTATACTAACGTAACTAGAATTAAGACTGTTTATGGAGTGGAAACTGTCATCACAATGAAAAGAGTACAAAAAATTATTAAGTTACTGCATTATTGATACAAATCATCAACTACTTATGTGAATACAATACGCTACCTGTATCTTAGCAAGTAAAGTTGCTACAAGATAATTTGTAAACAATTGTTGGAAATCTTTATGAAACAAAAATATGTTTCATTTTATTTTGCAGTCCGTTAATTACGGATCTACCTTGCCATGTTATCAAAGTACAAATAAGTATAACTACTTCCTTTATAATATTAATATTATAAATAAGGATAGATTTATATTTGTTCTATATTCAATACAATAAATGATAAAATAAATTAACAACGGAAACTGCGCAATTGTTTTATATGTTACCGTAAGATTGTAAAAACCGTTAGATAATAATCTACCTAACGAGATTGCAAACTATCGATAGATTATCAATATACTGCTTACGGGCGTCATATTGTCAACTGTCCCTGATTGGTCGGTTTTACAGTAGGCCGTTCAATGGCCATAGAACTAGGTTATGCTAGAACTTCTTTAATTAATCACAAATTTATTTTACTGTCACAACAAACTTATATAACTAATTCTAAAGCTGTGAGGTATTTTCAACATGAAATCAATTTACAATCACAAAAATATTTTACATTCGGCTACAAAGACGAATTAACGCGATCACTTATTAAAAGGTATTTCACATTACATCTGATTTGCCTGACGTGCGGGTGGACGAACAAACTTCTACTCCACGAATTCGACGACGGAGGGCGTGCGCCGCTGAGCCAGTCAGCCTGTGACCACGGCCAGTGCAATCTGGTCGAAACGTCAGGCAAATCAGAGGTATGTAATACCTTTTAATAAGTGATCGCGTTAATTCCCGTAAAAATAATTGTTAATATATCATGGAACGCGATAGTTTAAAAGTTGGTAAAAGTTAGTACAAAGACGAATTCACAAACAAATATGGCGGCGCGGGACATATGCTGTTCAACCAATCAGCGCGCGACTTGCGAATCGTCGATACCATTTCACAATCTTTTGACTGTTTGCAATCTCGCGAAATAGATTACAATATACGGTAGCATATATATGTGGCAGTCAACTAGCTTAATTGGCAGTTCAATGCCTAGTGTTAGTAATGGGGGAGTAAGGAAAAGTTTATATTAGGGTTACTTGTTGTGTTTTAGTTTTAATAGTAAGTTTATTTTGTCATAAACAAAAAAAAATAACCTAACCAAACTTAACCGCTAGTTGAACGGTTCACTGATTCCATTACATATTTTTTTTATAATTGTCATATATTATATATGGATCGAACACCAGCATTATATAACAAGATGTTCTAGACAGATTTTCAGAAACATAAAATAATACATTTTGCCTTTAGGTTTGCACGCGATAATATAATAAAAAAAAGGAGGAGGTTATCAATTCGCTTGTTTTTTTTTGTTACCTATTCAATAAAAGTCCATGCTCTGTTCCAAAATATATCCGTTCAAACACACAAAATTTAAACAGTAGTTATAAGAAGGTAACGCTTAAATCATTCAGTGGTTTGACGGCATCATAATCACTACGTTAGCAGATATTTTCAGTGTACGTTCAATATAATGATGAAAAATTTTATTTGGACCGTAGGTAAGTACTCGGAAAATACATTTTTATTTTATATTTTTAACTATTTATTGCCATATACATATTTATACGAATATTGATAAAATATTTTAAAATTTACCTAAAGTAAATAAGTACATAAAAAAAATTATATCGGCATATTCAAATTGCATTTCTACTCCTTATAGAAATTAGTAGCGAAATAAAGGTTTATTATTATTGTAGTAATTTCAAGCAACTTATAAAATGTTTTTCATTATTTTATATTTAGCCGTGATGAGCCTAAGCCTTGTATACTCTCAGCACCACCCTTCATCATGCGATGATGAGAAACTCAAAGTGAGTACCTATTTAATCTATTAATGTTTTATGTTAATTCATTTTGTTTGATGATGTACTCCTAACCGATTTTGGCCACGGTGGCCAGTATCAAGGGCGACTAATATTTTTATTTTTCATTGAAAAAAGCTTACAGCCTAATAACATAATTATAGTTAATATATACGTATAGGTATAGGTATAGGTAATATAATAAAGTTGCTAACAACAAGCTTCCATATATAGGTGAGAGCATATTACACTGTGGACCAGTGTAATATGCTCCTATATACCTATATATGAAAGCTTTTTATGAAGGAAGTGCCAGGTCATGGACTTACATTACATAATATATATATGTTTACATATACAGACGCATTGTTTTATTAATACGTTATACACAAACAGAAAAGAAACTAAATATAGACAAATAAGTGATAATGAACCAACAAAACATACTCAACAGTACTCAAAGGTAACACAAATAATTAAATAAATGTATGACACATTAAACATTTTATTCTAGCCAAGAGTCTGAGCACCGTATCAAACACCTACATTAAAAAATGGCCTCGATAAAAGCCGTCTCACTGTGATAGGGTTAGTATAGAACAAGTCATAACGTCCCACTGCTATGGCCATAGGAAATATCACGACTGTTATCATATGATAACAACCGGGACCGACTTCTTAACGTGACCTCCGAATCACGGAGACGCTCATGGTAACATGTCACTAGCGGTCACCCATCCAGATACTGACCGCGCCGTCGCTGCATTATCCTAGGTGATTGTGTCTATTCACCTAGTGCAACTGGGCTATGAGCGCCTTATAAGGATTATTTGTTGAATATATTTATACTATTCAACAAACATTCCTTATAATATTCTATTTCCTATTCTATTCAAATTATATCAAGTCAAACGACGTCAAAGATTAGCTAAAATTAGATTTCATCAACAACCCATAATGTCCTACTGTTGGACTCGAGTCTCCTCTCACGAGAGGGTTAAGGCTATTCGTCCCCACGCTGACCAAGTGCGGGTTGAGGACTGGCAAGACAAATTTGTGTTTTTTTTTTATTGGGACTAATTCCCACCACTGTAACTCCTGTACACCAGGATCAACAGCAGTGACCCACGAACACACCGAGTTATGACACTCGGGAAGTCCCAGGAAGAAAATTAACTGTCTTGGAACCCGCAACGAAGTTAATCAGAAGAAAAACAGGAGGAGTTGGAAATGATAAATCCACTCCTTAGCAAAGCGGGAGACAAAATGAAGTCAAAATAGGCAGACACCTTTTTCAAACCGGGAAGCACCACGGATAAAGTATTAGGGGTCCTAAGTGAGCTATATTTGATTACTATAGTATGTATGGCAGAATCGCCTAAACGCACGGAAATTCACCGCAGTTGACACAAGATCCTCATAGTATACCGCCCCAGATGTCATTTGCAAACTATTTAGCATTGTGTTACGGTCATTGTACCAAAGACTACACTCCCAGAGTACATGATGAGCCGATTGTTCACAGCTAATATCAGGTGTTGAGCATTGACACAATGGTGAATCGACTAATTTAAATGAGTGTAGTTTGCTCTTAAAGTTACCGTGGCCTGTAAGAAATTGAGCGACACAGTGATCTACCTCGAGCCATGTCCTCGACAACCGTTCGCGAACAGTTGGAAAGAACTGGTAGAGGTGGCGCCCCTTAGATGATTCGTCCCATCGTTGTTGCCATTCATCCATTAGATCGTTATAGACATTGGACTGCTGTTGAAACAATCTTATGATTTTATCGCGGTCTCGTACGCCCAAAAAATCGCATTCCATGTTTTGTAATGTGGAATAGTACATGGCTGCACGTCTTTGCACCTCGAGATCGACCGGAAGGACACCCGCCAACACCGGTAAAGCCTCAGTACTAACCGTCCTATATGCTTTGCACAAGAAGATCAATGCAAGTCGTTGTCCTTGTAACAGTTTCCGACGGACAGCACCTACAGTCGCTCTATCGGCCCACACGGGAGCACCATAGCAAATAGAACCCAAATAAGTAGCTCCATATATAATCTTTAATGTATTAAATGAAAGACCCCATGTGGCAGTTGATATCCTCGTCAGAGCAAAGAAACTTTTTTTAGACTTTTCGTTAACTGTTCTAATATGTTCGATAAATGAAAAATTTCTTTCTAAAACTAATCCCAAATAACAAACCGAGGTTTTATTTTTTATACTAACATTTTGAAATTTAATACACGGCGGTGATTTGAGGTTACCTTTCAGAAGTAGCTGGAAGGTTTTGTTTGGTGCAAAAGTCAAGCGATTACGTACGCCCCAAAGAGATACTAAGTTCAAACATCTATTAGCCAGACTCTCAAGCCCCGCTCTAGTGTCAGATTCCACCAGTAATAAGCCGTCGTCCGCATACGCGTTTAGGGTACATCCGGGTGGTACAGGTATTGAGAGAAAATCGTCGAAGCCTATATTCCACAAGTATGGACCTAGCACCGAGCCCTGAGGGCACCCCATCGTAAGCGCCTTCGACACAGAATGATGCCCAAGTCTCAATTTAGTTGTGCCTTGTGTGAAGTAAGAGGAGATAAGAGAATAAATATTTTTAAAGCATCCTCTTGATTTTAACTTTAGCAATAGCATGGGCCACCACGCGTTGTCGAAGGCGCCAGATATATCTAAGAAGATACCTAAGACGTATTGAAACCTTGACTCGGTGACAGTTTTCCTTACAGATATGACCGCATCTGTTGTTGATTTTCCCAACGTAAATCCGAATTGTCTATCATGAAATTTAACTCCACCCGGTAGAAGTCGAGGCACTACAAGACGTTCTAAAAGCTTTCCTAGCGATGGTAGCAGTGTTATAGGTCGATAGGACCCAGGATCGTCCGGCGGCTTATCGCCGCTTTTTGGTATTATACGAATATTACCGCACCGCCAAACACTAGGAAATACTCCTTCCGCAATGCAACGTTTAAAAACTGTTAAAATGGTGTCACCCGAGAGTTTGTAAGCTTCTTTTATCATTTTATTTGATATTTTATCGTCGCCCGAAGCCTTGTTTAGTGGTAATGACCTAACAATACTAAGAAATTCGTCGGAAGATGGTAAGTCAGACATTGGAGACACTGGTGGTTCGATGGCCCACTGCCTAATTTGTCGGTGATAATCAGTGTCATCCTCCGGCCGATCGTCGGGCACAAGTGATTCTAAAAGATATTTTGCTGTTTCTTCTACTCCTGTAGTATAACTATTATGAATTTTGATGTTCTGTATGTATGCAAGGTCGATAGATCTATTTGCCTTAAATTCATGATACAAAGGTGACCACGGACCCTCTCTATCGAGTTTATCAACAAGTTTGCGTATTAAATTTCCCTTTGATTTCTCCACAGCTGCCCTGTAGTGAGACCTGGCAACTCTAAGAGCAATGAGAGCATTATTGTAAATATCTCCTGTTACGTTACGCTTTTTAATGCCATTTAGTTTTTTACGAGCTTTTCGATAGATTCTACGTAATTCGACTAATTTATAGTTCCACCAATCACATCTACGAGTGTTAGTGATAGATCCGCGGCCGATACAAACATCAGCACAATATGTGAAAGTGTCTGATAATATGTTTGCGCTTTCCTCAGCTGATAGACAACTGCGAGTGAAGTCTCTGGCATGCACCGCAAAGAGTGAACCAAATAAAGCCCAATTTGCCCCTTCAGTTTTATATCTAAAATTATACGGAGTTATTTGCGGATGTTGTGCAACCATTGGAATGAATTCGTACACGATTAAGCGGTGATCACTACAGGATGCATCCGGTAGGACACGCCATCCAGATACAAATTTGTGTTTACGTAATCTTGCCGTTGGATGTTTTTAAGCTACCCAAAGGCCTTCAACTAAGCTTAACGACTGTTATGCTACGATAACAACCAGAACCGACTGCTTAACGTGTCGTCCGAATCACGGAGACGCTCATGGTACTAAGCCACTAACGGTCACCCATCCAGGTACTCACAGTGTCGTTGCTTACCCTCGGTGATTGTATCGAATCACCGAGTGCAACTGGGCTAAACTTTTAAGGAAATTTTAGTTTATTGCCAAAACAACAGACTTCACAAACCGGCGTTAAGCAAACGTTGCTTTTCACCGAGTCAGTGAGGTAACCTGAGCCCCAACTCCCCCTTTTCCTGAATCTAGGGGAAAAACTAGGGACACTTAGTAATATAACGCATTTATGAATCTAGAACTGCAGGAGCTCATGGCTATCGGTGAGTACTTAGCGTCAGGTAAAAAGATACTGATTTCGTATTCATAACTTTTAGATTTTTAAGTATTCTACACGAATTAAGTAAGAAGAAGTTTGTCAGTGTCAGCGGTGGACTGTTAAAGGCTGCTGATATAGTAATCATTACTAATAGTATAAAGTATGTGAGGTTATACCTAAGGGGTTATTTCTATATCTACAGAACCGATTTTGAAAGGCGTCATGTGGTTAATATAAACCGTAGGGTATATATTAACCACTAACCCCGCGGTGTTACCCACGGTTATCGTCATTCCGCGAGTAACGCCGCGGGACAAACTTAGTCTAAAAAAAGCCTAAGTTACTCCCTGCATCATCAGCTACCTACCAGTGAACGTCCCGTCAAAATCGGTCCAGATTACCCGGAACAAACAGACAGACAAACAATTTTTTTTTTTAATTATTTTTGGTATATGTAGCGTGTATACATACATTTGCATTTAGTTAAAAGCAGTAATTTTAATATTACAAACAGACACTCCAATTTTATATAGTTGTATAGATAAAAAATATTTAAAATACGCCCAACAAAGTGTAGTGGCGTCCTTTCAGCGGGGCGTGAAAAATCATCTCACTAGGCTGCCATAGTGAGGATGGTGACCTCCAATCTTATATTCTACTCATGCTTTCTATCAGAGTAAAGTCATTTTGGTAGCTTAAAGAAAAAAAAGGTCGTTAATGTATTTTGTTATCAAATATTTTTCGCATGTAGGTACGAGTAGGTACATAATGTACATAATAGTTGGTTTTTTGTGGTAAGAAATTTAATTAATTTTCATTGTTTCAGGATAATTTTGAAAAGTACGGCAATTGCACCGAGTTTAATCAACTACTAATGAAGAATTCACCCAGCGATATACAAAAGTAATTATCAGAAAATATTGTGTTCATGCATTCAATTTCAACCAGTTAATATTTATCTAATGCGCTGAAGTCTTGGTATGCCCAGGGACATTTGGCAATGACATGATGAAAACTGGCAATTTTACTTGTCTGTATGGTGACGGATTAGGGCTCCCACACATAAATACGATGTGATGCGACGCCGCATCGTAGGAACTTGCGATGCGAATGGCTACGATACGATTTCGTGTGGCAAAGCGTTGGTTCATGTGACGATACTTACGACCACAAAGAGATGTCCTAATGAGATTTTTGTATGAACTGAATGATGAAAAATAGAATAAAAATAATAATAATAACAACAGATTCAACAAAAACACACTAAGTTAAAGTTAACCAGGAAATTTAAGGGAAGACTAAATCAGATTCTGAGAACCCAATTAAATTCACGTAATAGTTTCAAAGCCACTCCAAAATCAACACATATGCAATTCCGGTCCTTATTTATTCCTTTGGGATTATCAACTGGTCTTAAAGCGATCTCATTAAATTACAACGCACAATCAAAACACACATGACAACCAATAGGAAACATCACTCCAGATCGTGCACACAACGCCTTACATTATCCCGCCAAGATGGAGGTAGAGGCCTCATTGACATGCAGAATTTACACAATACACTCATAGATATTATTATGTTTTTATGCTAAAGCCGAACAAAAAAACTTCATAAAATCATAATCGATATGAAACATTCACCCAAAATTAGCAAGTAAGAAACAGAAAATAGACTTATGGGCACAAAAGTCTCTACATGGCAGACACCTCGTGGATCTCAGCCAAACACAGTCGACAGAAAAGCGTCGAAACGAATGGCTGTTGCGCGGAGAACTCTTCCCAGAAACCGAGGCTTTTGTGATCGCTGTTCAGGATCAGGTTATAGATACTCTTAACTATCTAAAACACATAATCCGTCTCCCTAATCTTCCAACCGACTTATGTAGACGATGCCATAGCAGTTCTGAAACCATCCAACACATCACTGACGATTGTAAATCTATTGTACAAACTGATTACAAACACAGACATGACCAAGTTGCCGCAATTATCCACCAAAATCTGGCTCACTAATATTCATTCATTCCTAATAAACCTGCTTATTATTATTATTTTTTTATTATTATTTTTTTATAATAAATAAATAAATATCAGACATCTAACACACAACGCGATCTAGCCCCAAGCTAAGCAGAGCTTTTGTTATGGGTACTAGACAACTGATATGAATACATATATACTTTTTTTTTTGTAAATACATACATATTATACATAGAAAACACCCAAACTCCGAAACAAATATTATAAATATAAAACCAGTACCGTTCTTGGAAATATTGCATTTAAAATATACTGGGATAGGACAATAATTAGCGACAAAACCATACATTACAATAGACCTGTCATAACAATCCCAGATAAAGTTAACAGGACAGTTTTTATTGTAGACCTAGCAGTGTGTAACACACACAATCTTTTTAGGACGCACACAGAAAAAGTTTCAAAATAAATAGACTTAGCTACTGAAATCAAAAGACAATGTCAGGTTAGTTATATTAATATAGAGTTAAATTGTACTCATTATCATATCCACAACTTGTGTGGTTCCGAAGACTTCGAAGAAGAAAATATCCTCAACACACTGCAAATGCCGAAATCCACCCTAATGCTGATTCAAAAAGCAGTTCTAAATACATGCCGTCTCACACAAAATTTCTCTCATCATCGCCCTCCTAATCTCACACCATTTACCCCTGGCACACTTGGCTAAGGCCCGTGTGTTAGATTTAACTTCCCCTTTTAAAATAAAAGGGAGACCAGAAAAGGTACATATAGGTACATAAGGTATATTTCGGACATCTAGCACACAATGCCATCTAGTCCCAAACTAAGCAGAGCTTATGCTATGGGTTCTAGATCACTGATATAAATACATATAAATGATTCATGGATACAAATAAATGAGAAAATAGTTTTGTAAATGTTTTAAAAGAAAAAATAATTTTTAACAAATATTTTGTTTATATTCTTCAGTCATCATCATCATCAACAACCCATAATGTCCCACTGATGGGCTCGGGTCTCCTCTCAAGAGAGGGTTAAGGCCATACGTGCCCACGCCGTCGTCGAAGACAAATAGTAGTGATCAACTTTAAAATCTTTAATTAAAATCGTTTTACAACCTTTGCCCCCCACGTACATGGTATCGTAACTAAAGACAAAAAAAACCAGTGTGGCCATTACTAAATCTATACAAGTAAATAAAATTCTTAGTCTGTTTGTAATATTAAAATAACCGCTATACATTATCAATTTGTCTGTCTGTTTGTTCCGGGTAATCTCTGGAACGGCTGAACCCATTTTGACGGAAGTTTCACTGGCAGGAAGCTGATGATCCAGGGAGTAACTTCGACCATTTTTTTTAGACTAACTTTGTCCCGCGGCGTATCTCGCGGTACAACAATAATAGCGGGTAACATCGCGGGGTTCTTAGTTTAAAAATATAATTAAAGTTAAAAAATGATCTCACTCCTACATAATTATGCTTTACAGATCTTGCGGTAGAAGTCTCAAAATATGCTCCGAGACACTGTTGGCGGAAGTGGCTGCCTGTCCTGGCTATTTCAACTTTACCAAAGACATTACTAACACCATTGATAAAGTCAAAGACTATGTCTGCTCCAATGGCAGTTCCGCAATAAAAAGTAAGTTTAAAAAGGCTTTATGTACTACTAGCTGTTGCCCGCGGCTCCGCCCGCTTATCGCTCCAAATAGAAGCCTATCTGTTATTCTGTATTATTATATATAGTCTGTATTATTCTGATGTATAAGTTATATTACTGTACAGTTTCATACTAACTTTTAAACTTTCGCGTTCCATGATATATTAACAATTATTTTTACGGGAATTAACGCGATCACTTATTAAAAGGTAATGTACAGTTTCATCCAAATCCGTCCAGTAGTTTTTGCGTGAAGAAGTAACAAACATACACACTCACAAACTTTCGCCTTGACACATTAGTGTGATAAATGTTTTTTACCATCACTTCTATAATTGGTACGTGGAGTACCAATTATAGAAGTGATGGTAAAAAATACTGTGCACTTTTAAAGATTTTTATATCTTTAAAGTATATATACTCCCTATTTCTGGAACGGTGTGACTTCCAACTCCCGCAAAAGAAAGATAGTAGATTATTTAAGATCACTACATCAGTAACCTCACTTAGAGGTCTTAGGAGGCTACAAAGTAAGTGTGAGAAGTATACTTTTGTGTATGGTTTGAAGTCAAAAGCAATAAAAATGAGTTTATGGTTTTTCGTTCTTATTGGCGTCGTTGTTTTGCATAATTACATCATTCCAGTTTATTAAAGTTATCATTATTAGAGTCGATTTAAAGTTATCATTATTGATTTTACTAAACATTCTCTTTTGAGTGACCAAATGTTTTGCTTATGTTTCTGTTGTATGTTTGTTTAAATTTTTTATGTGCTGCATAAAATTACACTCTGACACTAGATCTAGAAAAGGGCTTGTTTTATTGTTATTTTTTGGAATATTTATACTGATATTTTAAATTAAACAATAATAAAACTTTAAATATAAATTATATAAAACTGAAAATATCTGGGCTTAAGTTTAGATAAAAATTTATACTAGAAGTCCCACATAGAATATATAAAAAAAGTAAAAACTAAAACCCAACTACGACAAAACGACGCTGAAAAAGCATGAAACAAGTTTCAAAAGCCGTAGTCACGCGTTGTTAAAGTGTTATAGACTATGATACATTACAAAATTTCAAAAGACGTAGTCCATGTAGTGTTAAATACCATAGTCCATAACACTTTAACAACTCGTGACTACAGACCTCAATATCACTTTTGAAGACATATCCACATGTATGGGTTTGACGAAAAAAAAATTTTTGCGATTCAGTTTCGTTTGAGTCTCTCAAGGGGACCCCAAAATGTATTGTATTTTATTTCTATTCTTGTGTGAAAATCTTAACGTGGTTCACAGAATATATCTTCTTAACAAGTTTCAACATTATAGCTCTTATAGTTTCGGAAAAAAGTGGCTGTGACATACGGACGGACGGATAGACAGACAGACAGACAGACATGACAAATCTATAAGGGTTCCGTCTTTTGCCTTTGGCACGGAACCCTAAAAAACGACTGCGTATTTTACTGCGGTAGAACAATACTTTAATTCACAAATTGTTGTTCCGAGTCTTGGTGTACTTTCATCATCATCATCATCAGCCTATCGCAGTCCACTGCTAGACATAGGCCTCTGCAATTTCCTGCCACTTAGTTCGATCTTCGGCTTCTCGCATCCAGCTCCTGCCATTATTAATCAAAAGTACTTTCACACTATCTGTTGTTTCATCAAATCTGTTTATTTGTCTGGTGGCTATAAATTTTTGATATATGAAATATTTATAAACTTTTTATTAAAAGATTTATTTTCAAATATATGTCCAAAATAAGTTTAATAAAAATTTTGCGATTAAACAAAATTACATTTGTTTTAAAAACCATTAGTACAATAAAAATCGGATACTAAACGTAAAATTACTGTAAAAACCAATATCATCGAAAAGTTTACCGTTTATTACGATATCGATTGAATTTGTCTACATCCCTATGGCAAAGAATTGTAAACATTGCTTTTACTAAATATTTTCTTGCCAAATGTTTTGAAACATTCCCGCAGAAAATGCAGCTCATTGCGTGCTCTCGTAGCAACTAGGCAATTATACTTAAATTAAATACGTAATGTATGATTATTTTAATAAATTAGAATATAACGGTTTGTATGTGTATTACATAATACTTTTTAGTTTTTTGTTAATATTGATTAAAAACAAAAGTTTTTAGACACATTGATGATACGATATGTTTCCTTTGAGTAAATTGTAGTCCTTGCTTCGTTTTTGGCACGTAATTATCGCATAGTTTGGCATAGCAATAATTTGTTACGCAGCTACGTAGCCGACGAAAGTAATACGTGTATTAAAGCGTTCAGTTGATGCCAGCAGAGACTTTAGAGGTATCGGCGCTTAACTGCGGCGCGCCTGCCCCACCTTTTCTTTGATACATACATACATAGCCTGTCAAAATCATAACCCTTCTTTGGTTTTGCCGTAGTCAGGTAAAAACACAAAATTTCATCACTCTTAAGCCCCATGCGATCCCTAGGGAAGTGCATTCCGCGTAAATTAAGATTAAATGTTTATAATTCATTAGTAAAACCACATTTATTATATCTAATTTAGATTTTGGGGAGCAGTACAAAAACTAATCTTTAGCAATTACTAAGAATTAAAATAAAATCTTATAAATCGGAGAAATAAAATATTATTTCAACTAGTTGAAAAAACTAGTTGAAATAATATCTATGATAGATAAAAATCCCTTCTCATAAAATCCCTTAAAATTTCTGAGAACCCTTAGAATTAAATGCTGTAATCTACTCTCACTACCTTACAGCGTTTCTAAAAGAAGGTGGTCAAAACTGTATCAAGAATAAGAAAAATGAGTTCGCAAGCTGCGTGCCAAAGTTCATGCAGGATCGAGGAACAAACTTAAAACAGGTAACAAATGAAAGTTCTTAGTAAAGTTATAAGTATATTAACTGTGATAATCCAATCATAAACCTCACATGTGTATAATATATATTTAAGTAGGTGTATGTGTTTATACATGTGTATTGGTATATGTGTTAAGGGAATGAGTATGTGTATATAAACTACCCTATTTTGTAACACTTAATGTTCGTGTTACGGTTGTCTGGAAAAAATCAGACAGCCGATTTGCGTTTACTGTACTTACCCGCGGAAATAGGCATGAGTGTATAAAATACTGTGTCTCCTATATTAGGTATCTACTTCAAGTAATTCCCTTTAAACTTTACTAGCTTCCTGACTTTGCACAGACGAGACTCTTTGAATTTTTTGGCTTTTCTCTGCCGTATTAATGCATGTGTTACGCATATAAACCTTCGTTTTGTCTCTCAATTGACGAAAACCGTATTTAAATCGGTTGAGATTTTAAAAGATATGTATATGTGTATAAGAACCAAAGCTTTATACTATGTAGAGATACTTTTAAGTACCTATCAAGTAAAATTTATAAATATGATCTTTAGATGGGGACAGCTGGAAAAGTTGTAAAATGCTTAATTGAGAAGCTGAAGATTTGCAATAAACCGGAATTAACCAAGATATTAGAGGCAATCGAAGCGATCACCAATGGTACCTTTTATCCAGTAAGTGATTCTAATTATTTTTACCACTGGTTCTTCGTCTTACCGCGTCACTCGAATATCGGAAAGGTTTCAAACATACATTCGAGAATTAAACTCATTTGTACTTATTCCACTATTTTAATCAACTTTAATCCTAACCGGTTTCGCCGCACAGCATTATCAAAGGTCACCTTTGATGTATAACTTTGACATTATCAATGGTTCCTGTTGTACACTGGGTACTGTTTTATCATAATTACATAACGTGTTAATAATATAGGCGATGAGAGTGCAAAAGACGTATTCGAGCAGTTTACAATATAATGTAACAATATTTTCGGAGTTATAATAGAAGATTTTATTTTTATTTTCTGTATTAGATACATGATTTACGTTGTAGGTTGCGTACTTATACCACGTTGAACAAAACGCGTAAGCGCCAAGAAATTTTGGTCGCGAGAAAACTATTCCTAATAATAAGCGTTCTAGCGCTGTTTGTTTTAATAGTTTGTTAGACGATATAACTAATGACACAGTGCTGCAGCATTACACCATACTTTTAGTTAACGCTCGACTAATTCCTCATAAAAAAATCTTACCGCCTTTTTTTACCGAGATTATCGTGATAGACCGTGTTGCAAATCGACCTCAAGTATAACCGGCGTTAAAGCAATTCTAATGTTGCTTTTCACCAAGTCAGTAAGAATACCAAAGATCAAATTACACCTTCTCCTGACCTTAGAAGAAAAATTCCTAGTGCGGCAACGCACTTGTGTGTGGCCCTTGAGTTGCAAGTGCCCATGAGCGGCGGGAGGCACTTGTCATTAGATAGCACGCCCGCTCGTTTACCCACTTACTTCATGGATGAACAAAAATTTAAACAAAAAAAATCAAGTTCAAGAATTAGACCGAATTAAATGGGACCGGAGAAGTGGGTAAACTGCGACACTGTCAACATCGTACTCGCTATTAAATAAGTTTTAAAGTTATTTAAGTGTTCCAAAACAGAGTGATACAATCAAAATATAATACCAGTGTATAAACTAATTCGAACAATATATAAACCATAGTGCATATACAATAAATTTTATTAAAAAGTGCTTAAAATCGTTCTATCAAATAACACTAGAAATTCGTTACGATACCAAGAGCATATCATTATTCAAGTGTAAAATTATAAGTGTAACATGTGTACGACAAAACTGGAACTGGAATTAAATTAAAACAGTACGTTAACCAAAAGCATCAGAAACTATAACCTCGAAAATCCTAAGTAATCATAATAATACCTCCGTTCCTAAATCATCGATTAAAGAATCATTTAGCGCCATCTATTATGATCCATCAGAACTTTCTAGCCAGATCCTAGTTTGACACGCACTTCAACAATTCACAACATTTAGGACACCTCTTAATACGTTAAGACAACTCGATCGTCACTAAGCCGAGAAGTACTTACCTGTTCCCACAGAGAGCGCTAAGCGAACTATAACCAAATATGGATGAGATAAAAGATATGTTAATTAGTATGCAGCAAGATATAAAGCAGCAAAAACAGGACATGCTAGAGATAAAAGAAGATATTAAAGGTACAATAATCAACAGCCTCAACGAGAAGTTCAATAACTTAGAACTGAAAAATGAGCTTTTGGACAAAAAAATAGAAGAGCAATCAAATTAAATTAACAACCTAGAAGACAGTGTAAACGCAAAAATCTGATCTTCTTTGGCGTAGAAGAGATAGAAAAGTCGTACGATGAACTGGAAAAAATGGTAATAAATATAATAAATACATACATAAAAATCTCATGCGACCCTTACAACATAGAAGCTGTTAGAAGGTTGGGTAAAAAGAGTGAAAAAGTTCGACCAATAGTAATAACGTTTAATACTTTAGGTTTCAAATTGAAAGTACAAAAAAACAAACATAATCTTCAAAACACTTCCTATTACTTAAAAGAAGACTACCCAATCGAAGTCTTAATTAAGCGTAAAGAGCTACAAGTCCAACTACAGAAAGAAAGAGATGCAGGAAACACCGCTTTTATAAGATACGACAAAATTATTATACTGAGCAATAAAAAAAAACCCCACAAAAAGAGTCAAGCAAAAGAAACCTATCAGAGTCCCCGGAGACACTCCACCCTGACAACCAAAATGTTCAACAGACTAGAAAACAACTACCTAAGAAAAATAAAGGGGACATGAAGAACTATATAATACAAAAGCCCAAACTAAATTCACTCAGACAGAATCAACTCAACGCCAATTGAAGACATCAGACCACAACATAGCATAGCAATCAAGATCGGACCCTCTTCCAACACCTAATCTCCCAGTACGGCCGGTCACCGCGGGAGATTTCGACCAAAACCCCCCAAGAACAATTATCAAAACGAATAAATATACCGTCAACATTTGCACCCATAATGTGAGACCATGACAGAGAAGATATCTTCTGATCAAAAATATAATGACAGAGAAGGATGGTATTCCTTGGGGGAGGCTTTTACCCGAACGGGGTCCATGCATTAAATAATTAGGTAGTTGATAATTAAAGCAACTAATAATTAAAATAATTACAAAATATTATTTATAATTGGAAATCAAATTCATCTAAGTGTAATAAATAAATATAAAATAAATAAATAAAATTTTTAATTAGAAATCAAATTCATCTAAGTGTAAAAAAATGTATGTAATTTAATTATAGGTTAATAAGTTACAGATTGTTATCGTTTATTATGTACAATGCATGGAATTAAATAAAGCTTTATTATTATTATTAAATGGGACCACAAGGGAAGCACCATCTTTCAAATGGAAAAAGAATCATTAAAATCGGTTTGAGTACTACTTTCTTTTTTAAACTCGGTTAAAAAGAGTACTATTTTCAGTTATAAATTTTAGATTTTTTAATAATTAATGTTTTTATTACTTTCAATAATTGTCTTATATGGTTTCCAGTTTTACGATATTTAACTAATTTCTTTGTTTCAGAGTCCTCTTGTGAAGTACAATGAATGCATAGGATATAATCAACTGCTGACAATTATATTTGATAAAAATTATTCGGAAAACGATATTCCAAAGCAAGTATTACGAACTCAACTTCATATGACATTACGATGCTTTAACTAATTCAGCATTTACTTAAGTTTTGTGCTGCGGTCCTCGAAATCATTTTAAAGCCATCCACTGTCATACTTTTATACAATGACTATGTAGCATATTATGGAACCTAATGTACTAAATACATGTCAACAAGATAGAACAAATGCAAAAGAGACTAGTTTGACACCTAGCTTTCCGGTTTGGTCTTACGAATTTATAGCTTGTCGTGCTATAAATTCGTATCAACTGCTCAACAGATAAAGACAGTATTTCACTCCGACCCAGCGCCTTCTGCTTTATAAAGCGCAGGTTCAACCTCATGTGGAATACTGTACTCAACTTTGGGTGGAGATCCCCCCAGTACCAGCTCCTCCCTCTAGACCACATTCAACGTACTACGGCTCGAATCGTCGACTGTCAATAAATTTCAATTCGTCTGGACTCTTTGGCACTGCGTAAAGATGTGGCTTCGCTGTGCATCTTCTACCACATTTACTATGGGGAGTGCTCCGAGGAATTGTTCGGACAGATCCCTGCCGCCTCTTTCCATCATAGCCTACACGACAGAACTTTCAACCCCATCATCTAGATGGTTGGCAGTCCATAACTGTGCGCTTCTAAAGAAACTTTCTGCCACGCGCAACAAAACTGTGGAATGAACTGTCGTCTGCACTATTCCCGGACCAATACGACCTTCAAACCTTCAAGAAAAGAGCGTACTCCTTCTTGAAATCATATGTGATGCCTTTGGTGTTGGTTGGTTTGGGTGTCTATTGGCGGTGGTAATCGTTTACCATCAGGTGATACGTGTCCATTTCAATCCGGTTTTAGGCCCGGATTCAGCACTACCACTGCTCTTCTCAAAGTGACTGGCGATATTAGGGAGGCCCTGGAAGATACTAAGGTGACAGTTTTGGTTCTAGTGGACTTCTCGAACGCTTTTAATACCGTCAGTCACGATATTCTCTTGGCCATCCTCTCCTATCTTAAGATCTCGTCTGAAGCGCTGGAATGGTTTTTATCTTATCTTCAGGGACGCCAACAGTCTGTTCGCGTTGACGATCTCTCCTCGAGATGGTGTGATGTTCGCTGTGGTGTCCCTCAAGGCGGTATACTTTCTCCTTTGTTTTTTTCAATATAATAAATATTTATTAATAATCTTATATTAATAATCTCCTTTCTCACGAACTTCACGGTGTATCATCTGTATGCCGACGACCTGCAATTGTACTCTGAGACGAATGTTGATGATTTGGCAGGGGCTATAGACAAAATTAACATTGATCTTAGGACTATTGAGAACTGGTCTGCTAGGTTTGGATTATCAGTTAACCCGACAAAGTCTCAGGCCATACCAATCGGCAATCGGCATTCAATGGACAGAGCCGATTACGAGGTGCTCCCTAAAATCATACTGAATGGTTTCACCATACCTATTTGTCAAACAGTGAAAGACCTAGGCTTACAACTCGATCGAACACTGAACTGGCGCGATCAAGTCACATACGTATGCCAGAGGGTTACCAGCATCCTCAGAGCACTATATCGCTTAAAAAACTTCCTGCCAGTGAAAACTAAGACAATGCTTGTGCAATCTCTTATCTTCCCCCTGATCGACTATGGTGACGTGTGCTATTATGACCTGAATGCAGATCTTCTCAACAAGTTAGAACGTCTTCTTAATAACTGCATTCGATTCATCTTTAATCTTCGTAAGTATGACCACATTTCCAGTTTTCGTTCCCAGCTAGGTTGGTTACCTACTCGTCTACGCAGAAGAATGCGCGCTCTCACTTTCTTGTATACTATCCTCAATTCCCCATCCTCTCCTACTTATTTAACAACACATTTTCAACTTTTATGCAATAACCATAACCGAAACCTTCGCTCTACTAACAATCTCCTCCTCCTTTGTCCTTCACACACTACCGGTTTTATGGGCTTTTCGTTCTTTGTTCAGTCTGTTCTCTTGTGGAAGCGCTACCTCTCGAAGTCAAGACGGCTAGAAACCGTTACACTCTTAAGCTTAAGATAAAGGAGCTTTTATTGGTTGAATTGGCGGAATCAGCAGGGTCTTAGTTCATCACATTATCAATTTATATGCTGTAATAATGTACGTGTATGAATATAGTCTTGTATATGGATGTCTATGTATGTGTTGTTGTATATATTTGTGTTTTCCAATATACTCGTATCTTTTTTTTAAAATTAATTGTAGTAACTATGAAAACCACTACAGCTATCATTTCTAGTAAGTGCACCTACCTCACCTGCATCGTCCAATCGGTCGACTGGCAGAGAATGCCTTAGGCATTAAGTCCGCCGATGTATGTATTTGTGCATTAAGTAATAAAATAAATAAATATATACGTCTGCTCGTTTGCCCCCTATTCAATAAAAAAAATCTATTTAGGAGGATAAGCTAACGCATTTCAAAATTATATCTTTGAAGTCCCGTCGTATAATCGCTGGCCTTGTATTCCTATACAAGCTGTTCCATGGTCATATTAACTGTCCAGATCTCCACAGTGAAATCGGCATAAATGTTCCAACCAGAATCCCATGAAACTCTCGCCCGTTAGGGTTCCCAGGCCCTATTCGCTAGTCTCTAAACTTCCACCCAACAACCGCTTTAATAACGACATGAGCACCTCTTAACGCGATCAGGTCGCCAACGTTCTCTACGAAGCCGCTGGAGGGGTGTGATCATGGGCATGCATGCATGCATGCGTAAGTTGATGACGATCAGACTCCCATGCGGGGCAGTCTTCTAGCGTATGCTAAGCGAATTCCCGGTAGACTGCGCAGTATTAGCATTGTTGTGTTGGGTGACAATTTGTGTATTATACGTACAAGTAGAAATAGATGAATAGTAAGTTTGTGCATAATTTGTGTTTAGATTTTGTGGAAATGATGTGAATATATGCTCCAAGACACTGTTGATGACTTTGCCTTCTAGTCCTGCCACTTTAGACATAATTGATACAGCCGAAAAACTCACTGGCTATCTGTGCTCCGATGGTGGCTCCATAATAAAAAGTAAGTTAAAAAAGGCTTATAAGGCTATATTTTTTATGTTTTGTATGTAATAATTGGATTTGGAGGAAATATTAGGTATTTGGGATCAGCTATGAGTTCACGCGTTCCAGTCATAAAGGGTCTTGAAAGGCGGACAAACGGGCAACAAAGTGATCTTATAAGAATTCCGTTTTTCCTTTTGAGGTACGGAACCTTAATAATTAGAACTCCTTCAAAGTATGATTTAAGATTGTGGCTTACAGTATTTCTTAATCAATATTACTTCCAAATCTCCAAGGAAAGAAACGAAAATAAACTTTAAAGCACACCAGTTAATACAATATACAGAGAGAAATATATCAAATTAATTATCATATACATTTGACGGTCTAATCCTGAACTTTGCATTAATAAATTGATTAATAGAAAGTATAATTTTATGCATGGGTAGTTTTGGTGAGAAAAAAGTGATATAAAAAACGTGAATATTAATTTGCGAAAGTGGTGTGTAGCCTGTAAGTATGCGCACGTCCATTCACCACGAGATTTAAGAAAAAAGTGAGTCAAATCTCAATGAGCGTATGTGTTTACTTAGTGCACATGTTTCATGATTGGTTGATAAACAAGCTCGCAACGCCGCTGCCACGTTTTTGCCAGTTTTGTAGATTTAATGAGGAACATTTATTGATAAACATTTCACAAGTCCAATCTTCTTCTGACTTTATTAACTACTCTAACTACGGTACGAAGGCTAACAGCTGGGCCGGTTAGAAGAGTTACCAACCACTTCTACATGATATTAAGGTGCGAAAGCTGATCAGCTGGGCCAGCCGTGATAACAGACATATAGCTGGGTACTCACTTAGCAGTGTAGCACGTAACGTATCAGATACGGTATCAACCTGCATGTGGGTACGGCTCGTCCACGGTCCTCCGCGTATCTACAGCTACGAGCTGCCGGATCCGCAGTGCTCGCAACGACGTCTCGCCGACAACATGTCTCAATCTCAAATGGTGGCTAGTGCTGCATTCATATTCATGTATAATATTTTAGATAATTATTAAAGCCCACGTCGATTTTCAAAGATAGAAATCGTTCTAACAATTTAGTAATGGATATAAAGTCTCAAGAGATTAGTGGACATTTCAAGAATTTCACTCGTATGTCGAGTACAGATTTTGAGTATCGAATTAATTTTTCTTCAGTCCACTCCATAATAAATAATTGAATACGTAAGTTCGTTTGAAGCTCGCGCGTACGTACTCACTACACAAGCGGTTGTGAGGCCGTCCACGAGCACACTGCGAGCCGCCTTTGTGTTCGCAGCGAAACCGCCACTCGGCGGGTCACTGCGAGCTTACAGCGCTCCACGCGCGAGCGGCTCGCAGCGGGCTCGTGCGTACGTACTCACTTGATACTGTTTCTGATACGTTACGTGCTACACTGCTAAGTGAGTACCCAGCTTATCGTGCGGCCCACGGGTCAGCAAGCCCCTTTAGCAGTTCCGATAGTAGAAATCAGTCAGTCGTATTGACTGGTTTGATTTTATTAACTTCCCTTAAAATAAAATAAAAATGTATTCTAGATCAAAATAAAAATAAATACCTCTAACCTTTCAGCATTTCTTAGAGAAGGTGGTCCGAACTGCCTCTACAATAAGGCAATGGAGATCTCACTCTGCAAGGATAGTATTCTACAAAACGAAACGAAAAGCACATACGTAGTAAGTAAATTTTTTTCTTTATGTTAGTTAAAAAAAATTTTTCGACCCATGCCAACCTCACCTGCATGCTGCACATTCCACTGAGCTACGCACGAGGTTCTATACACGTAACCGCGTGTATATTCACATGTTTCTAATTACTTTCGCTTAAAATTTTGTTCGTTTGAGGCTAATGTTAACCGCATTTTAACGTCGAGTCGCTGGATCGCACAAGCTTCGTCACTAACAAAGCCGGTTTCGCACCACGTCCTACCACTTGCTAACACCTGTAAATTAACTGCATTGAATTTGATGCATATTATCTTTCTTTTAAGTACGCCTAATAATTTAAATAGCTACATTTAACTTAAATTAATTAGTTTATTTCGTTTACTTTTTCAACTATTAACTTACATCGAACATTACATTCGAATAAAATTCGTGTTTACACAAACCCGAACTCGAATTCGAAGTCTATTTGTGAGGGGTGGCGTAAAATCTAACACCGAGAAAGATTTACGCAATCAAATTTCAAAGATCGCGGTAAGTTTTCCTTCTGAAGACATAGCGGAGTCCCACTTGCTTCCCAAGAAGGATTTCAAAGCCGTAAAATTATCGCTTTTTAAAGTAGATGTTAACATTAAAATGTTAAAATTAAACTTCAATAAAAATCTCACTGGTAAACACTGTTTTTGTCACACGAACTTTGTGATGACTTTTGTTTATGTTCAATCACATCCAGTTTTTTTATGACTATATATTCATTACTAACCTTATTATACGTTTATTTGATTGAAAAACTTCATTTAGGCGACTTTATAACTATTGCATCAACTAAATACATTTTATTTTCGTTAGTTACCTACATCGTAAGTATACTACGAAAGTGTTCTAACTACCCTTTTTTTTGTACGGACCTCCCCTCGTATACCACTAATTGGTGGTTATGTCAGACTCGAACCGACCAAAAACCGCACACTGCTAGGGTGACTGGTCACTTGTCACCCTCAGGATTGCGCTTATGGAGGACGAAGATCGTTTTGCGATCTCCGGTGCCTGAGTCGTCTGCGGTACCTGGCCCGTTCCCGGACCTGGCGGACAGGGAGAGTTCCAAATCTCTCCCGGACCTGGCGGACAGGGAGAGTTCTAAATCTCTCCCGGTCCTGCTCCGCCATCTCCTTCGCACCGACCAGACCAGAAAGTCGGGATGCAAGTTCGGAACTTGTTCTAAGTTCGCATAAGGAATATGACTCAGCGACGCAAAAATTAAAGAAGAAATACTTGTAGGCCCACAAACAGTGGCGTAGCGTGAGTGCCGCCCTCTTATTTAGATATTTAAAGGTAATGTATACCTACTAAACATTACATAGGTAGATTAATTCTAGATAACTTTTCGGCGAGAGCAATCCACATTATTTTGGCATAATACAGGTTAGATTTAAAATAAATACAACTTGACGATAGACATAATAAAATGATTAGCGAATTAAAAAACCCAAATCAATATTTACTAATATTATAAAGCTGAAGAGTTTGCTTGTTTGTTTGAATGCGCTAATCTCAGGAACCACTGGTCCGATTTGAGAAACTCTTTCAGTGTTGGATAGTACATTTATCGAGGAAGGCCATAGGCTATATATCATCACGTCCAATAGAGACGGAGCACCAATGGAGAACATTTCAAAAATAGGGGAAAATTATCACGCTATGGACAATAGGAGACGCAAACGAGGTTACGTGGGTCAGTTAGTTTTTCACATAAACTATAACTATATTTTTATTGACAAATAATAGTACTTTTGAGAATGAAAGTCAAACTTCCGCCTTTAATTAAATATTTATAGTCTACTTTGTTTAATAGAAAAGTATTTTATTACACCATCAATGTCTATAGCATCACACTTTTTTTTTTCACTTGCTCAATAGACAAGACAGCGAAATTAACTACTATTTCAAATCATACAAGTTAGCATCTCTAGTTCTGTCATCAAAAATATGCCTTCTTTTTACGTGCCTCTTAGGTTCTATGGGAGTTCTGAGTTCTTCACACATATTTTTTTCATAACTTACGACGCCATCTGCCTATTTCTCTCGTTTCTCTGTCAATATCATCTGCAAAGCATTTACTTTCTGAGCGCAGAATCTTATGTCAAGTCCCTTTATTTGTAAATATTTTTGTGTAGGTATCATTCACTTCATGTAACACCGGTTGCCAAAGGCCCAAGAAACAAATAAAGGAAAATGACTCAAGTTAACATCTCTAGTTCCGTCATAAAAAATATGCCTTCTTGTTATGCGCCTCTTAATTTTTTTTTTATGGTAATAAGTTGCAAACGAGCAGACGTATCACCTGATGGTAAGCGATTACCGCCGCCCATAAACACCCGCAACACCAGAGGCGTCACAAGTGCGTTGCTGACCTTCGGGGGATGGGGAAAGGGATGTGGGAGGGGTTGGGGTATGGGCTTCCGGTATCCTCACTTACTCAGTGAAACACAGCGCAAGCGCTATTTCACACCGGTTTTCAGTGAGGCCGTGGCATCACTCCGGTCGAGCCGGCCCATTCATGCCAAAGCGTGGCTCTCCCATGGTAAAATTTACTATTCTTCTATTGGAAATTCTGAGTTCTTCACACATATTTTTTTCAGAACTTACAACACAACGCTATCTGCCTATTTCTCTCGTTTTTCTGTCAATATCATCTGTAAAGCATTTACTTTCTGAGCTCAGAATCTTATGTCAATTCCCTTTATTTGTAAATATTTTTGTATAGTTATCATTCACTTCATGTAGAACCGGTTGCCAAAGGCCCAAGAAACAAAGAAAGGAAAATGACTGCATCACTACTAGTAAAGCTCCTGCACCTGTCCTAGGGTTTGAGCTTTTAACTAGTTTCACCTGCCTCTGTCAGCGTATAAATCGCCATACAAAACGTGCCACTCCTAAAAGGACGGTCGGCTTGGAAGCAACGATTTTTCCACTTGCTGTGGTCAACTTCGTCAGGCGGCCTCTTCCGAGAGACTGTACAAACACTTTTCGTTCGTTGTTCGATCGCTTGTTCGATTGAAAGAGTATTGGAGCATCGGAGGTCGTGTCGTACTAGTATGCTGATCTCATGGTTTAGTCCCCTTTGCCGACGAAGTTATAAGTTGATTTTCATGTCATTCGCTGCATTTAACAAAATCTCATACTTTCTTCCCTGAAAATTCGATTAGGTTCTGGTTTACGTGTGTTGTGGTTTCCATGGTAGCAAATTGGTTTTCCAGATTTGACTGGAACTTTTCAGTTCCCATCGCGGCTTGGAGCAGAGTTGGCCGGAGCCTGGATTTCATCAAACGGGCACGTTCAGCCTTGAAGTCGTTATTCAGATAGCCTCAGACAATTCTGTTACCACTACCGGTGTTAAACCTATTGATAAAACTGAGACGTCTCTGAATATGTGATTTTGGTCCGTCAAGATGAAATCAATCTCGTTTTTGGTCATAGCGTTGGGGCTTTGTCAAGTCCACTTCCTTTGGGACTGTTTTTTTAAAGAAAAATGTCAACCCCTCTCGTTCGTGGAAGTTGACGAGTATTTGCCCCTATGATTTCTACTTCCAAATCCATAGGATCCTATTACCGATTCGCTGCAATTTAGTACTCCCACTTTGGCGTTAAAGTCACCCGTAACAACCTTGTTGTGGGTCTTAGTGGTGAAGTGAAGAGCCCTCGGTATGTCGTCGAACATATCCTCTACCTCGTCATCCGAGTGGGCCGAGGTCGGTGCGTACACTTGCACTACATTGAGGCTATATCGCTCGGTGAGCTTGACAATGAGGTATGCTACCCTGTTCTATATACTAGATATTTCCACAACGTTGCTAGAAAGGGACTTATTAACCAGAAACTTAATACCACCTTGAGATTGTTGTTCTCCCACACGGAAGTACATTGGATGGCTTAAGTCGAGGGTTATGGTGTCCTTCACTTCGGACTTCACATTACCCTAAAATATGCTATCTTATCTTCTTAAGTTCCACCTCGAGTTGTGCCAGATGCGAGTCTAGCCGTTACGTGTGGCCATTAAAAGTTGCCAAGATCAATAGCGTGTAGAAGCTTCCCAGTGATTCTCAGCACCCTTTGTCCCTGACTTGCAAGACAATTTTAATAAAAAAATCTATTTTTGAATTTATCGTAAATATATATAATGCTATCAATTATTTTAATGGATCATTTATCAGAACTCTAGTGCGCAAAATATTGTTTAAACAAGTGGCTGTAGCTTGTTAGCACATAGCTTCGTCCTACATTTTTTTAACAAAAGTTATCTTCTTGAAAAATTAATTGTAAATAAAAATAAAATGAAAAAAATAAATATATTTTTTCCAATTTTGCCGCCCTTCCTATGATGGCGCCCGGGGCGGTCCGCCCTCCCCCCCCCCCCCCCCCCTCGCTACGCCACTGCCCACAAATACGAGAACTAATAAATAAACCATAAAGCGGAAAAGTACAAAGATTTAATAAATTAACAGAACATTACATACCTCTGATTTGTCTGACGTTTTGACCAGGTTGCACTGGCCGTGGTCACAGGCTGACTGGCTCAGCGGCGCACGCCCTCCGTCGTCGAATCCGTGAAGTAGAAGTTTGTTCGTCCACCCGCACATTTTAGATATTATTAATAAATTTGTTTCGCCATGTACCGTCACATACCACACTAAAAGTGTCCCTATTCTGTAAGCAAACCGCTGTGTTTGCTATTCTGGTGTTTATCTGACTGGGCAGAAAAATGAGGTGGTATGTTTTTTAATACTGGATTCCACGTTGTAGATAATTTAAAACCATCTTCCCGATTGAAAGTTTTATGTTTTTTAATCTTAATCGCTTCACGTACAACTCTTGAGTAAAAGTGACGTTCGGTGGAGAGGACTTGTGTGCGATGAAATTCAATCCAGTGGTTTATGCCTGCATCGAGTGCATGTTCTGCAATCGCTGATTTGCTAGGCTGTCGGTTCTTCACAGCAGCGATATGTTCTTTGACCCTTTCAGCAATAGTCCGCTTTGTTTGGCCTATATACGAACTTCCGCAGCTGCAGTCTATTTTATAAACACCCGGAGTTTGTAGTGGCAATATATCCTCCGGTATGCCAACGATGTTGTGAACCTTTATGCTATACTGTCGGAATTGAGTGTTTCTTTAACACGGACCCGATCTTATCCGTAACTCTCTTGAGATAAGGCATATAGGCTGGTTGCCTGTTCACTTATCTGCTCTGTTCTTGAGTGAAATCATAACTGATTGCCAGTGCCGGGGCTGATGATAAGACGTGGCGTGTAGGTACCTATCCGAATGAGTAGGCTTACGGTACACACAGTGTGACAAGGACCCATCTGATCTCACGGTTACTTCAACATCGTGGTAGTTGTAGTACTTTATATCAAAATATAGAGAAAACATGCATTAATAATTTCGAAATGTATCTAATGCAGCAAGTTAAGAATGTATGTACTTCACGGGTCGTGTTATGTAATACTTATCTTTTAAGTCATACTTATCTGCAATTCTGTTACACAGATAAGGAAACATGTATTTTTGTGATCGTTTAGCGAACGATGTATTACTTTTAACTGTAGGGATTTTAAAAATAAAAATAGAAAATACATACTTCTTTTTTAAATACATACATATTATTCATAGAAAACATCTATACTCCGAAGCAAATATTTGCAGATCATACAAACATTTGATCCGACCCGGGATTGAAACCCGAGACCTCAAGAACAGCAGTCGCATACGCCACCACTGCGCCACCGAGGCAATCAAGCATTTATTTATTTATTTAATGGTTTACCAGTAGTTATAACACTAAAACATTTATAAGTATAAAACAAAACAGTAAAAATCTTAATCTAAGTGTACAACTCATGTAGGTAAACACTACATGCATAAATTCTAACAAAATAAAAAAAAAACACCTTATATTTAAAGAGATTGTCCAATAAGTTATGAAATTAATGTACATTTTGATTGGCGTCTATCCCTATTAGGGACATTAATTAATTAACACATGGTTAATCGACAGTAAGCGCGTGGACCCGGTTCTTAAATCGCTGAGTGTATGAAACCTGTATTATATATATATATATATATATATATATATGTATATATATATATATGTATATATATATACATGGTATACTAGTACGTGTAATTCGCTTTTATACATTGTCAGCGACTCGTCTCGACTTCACACAGATGAGAATTTCTTGAAATTATCGATTTTTCTCTACCATTATGATGCATGTATTGTGCATTTATATTGAGTTTCTTTATCTTGACTAACTCTGGACTCTGTAACTGTAGAGTGAAGTTCTTACTTTCAAAGGTATTAGCGTGCAAAAACCAACTTCATGCTATATTATACATACAACTTACCTTACCCTTGTATAATTTAGTTAAAATATAATATTTTATTCAGACAATGAAACACGATATTGAAAAAGTTGTAACAAACTGCGTTGCCAAGCAGCTGAAGACTTGCAATAACACGGAACTAACCAAGATATCACAGAAATTCGCAGAATTCACCCATTCCTTTCATCGTGTAAGACAGAATAAGGTGAGTTATTATAACGTTGGTACAGTTTCAAGTATATTTCGTAGAGTAGTAGCTAATAAGTTTTAAAATTAATATTTATCAAGAACTCAATGCTAGACTGTCTTGTGTGGTAACGAAACATAGTAGGCAAAACTTAATTTCAAGAAGAGTGCTATGTCCAGCATGATATTGATGATGATAATAATAATAAAAGAAGAAGAAGTTCGCGGCTGGTGCAGAGGCGATCACCAGGCTCACCTAACTAAGTAAAAAACTAAAAATGCAACTGCACCTCCAAAGCAAAGAAAAATATAGACTACGGTAGGTACTTAATTCTATACAAACCAACTGTATTATGATTTGTAGCCAAGTACCAGTACTTATTTATTTGTTTTTTACCTTCACAGACGAGGCACAATCCTAACGCAGCAAATGGAATTTCATTATCGTCAGGAATCCTCTTAGTTACATTAATCGTATTACTTATATAAAAAACATCTAATATACATAAACACCCAAGATTCATACTAAGGTTGTCTGGAATAAATCGCCGTGAGCGATTAGACCGACAATTGTTACGTCTATAACTTTGTTATTCATCTTTTGTTATTTTATTTACACAATAAAGATATAAATAAATTCCTAAACAAATTTGTATAAATTATTTTATTTCTTTTATATTCATAAATAATATCTATCAAATTCATAATCATTTATTCAAATAAGGCACGAAGTGATATTTATAACGTTAAATTAAAGCTACAGATAAAAATCATAGATCAACACAAACAGACGCCACAGCAATTCACAGCATGTACTGTGTTGTCAAGGTAAATTAGGTGAAAACATCAAAATCCACTGCCTGCTTATGTCAATCCATAACTTACAGTTTCCAAAATGCATAGAGCCTTATGAGAAGAATACTGACAATGAAACTATATCAGAAATGTTTTACACGTTTATGTCGACACGTGCTGTGCCTTTAGGCACACTTGACTTAGGGAATAAGCTGGTGAATGCGTAACGAAAGCGTTACTATTTGTTGTGCATTATTGATTTTTTAAATTTCTTTTTTAATGTCCTATATTTATTAAACACAATAAACGATGCTATAAGAATATATGCCTTGCTTTGTCTTTAATATTCCTTGAGAACCGATAACTCCAGAATTTTTTATTGGGATGTTATAAAATGATGATGATGTCAATTCAATTAGACGTTTTGAAGTGGGGGAAAATCGCGTTCAAAAGTTCCTTTACATAAATTCATATGCATATACAAACCAAGCAAATAAAAGCGTGTTAAAAAGACAACTCCACTCTTTCTCTCATGGTAGCATGTCGATATATTTATGTAAAAAAATTTAAGTGACTTCAAAAAGGAATTAATTCAAAATAATAAATATATATAGATGTGAAATATCTATAGCGGCGGATTTGAATAACTTTGTAACCTTCTTTGTCTGTACAATTTTACTTTGTTTTTATTAAACATGCATACATATTGTGATTGAAAACAAATCGATAACAATTGTTGAATGAAGGTTACTCAACTACACTAGTATTTCTCACTTATTATTCTGGAGATCAGAAAGGTGGACTCGTAGATTCTACACATGCTTTTCATCAGACCGAGTAGTCATTTTGGTAGTTATCTTTACTTTTTTACCTTGAGAGAGCCACGCTTCGGATGAATGGGCCGACTCAACCGGAGTGATACGGCCTCACAGAAAACCGGTGTGAAATAACGCCTGCGCTATATTTCACACCGGTGTCATGTATTACCAATACATAAATTGGTATTAATAGTCAACCAACCTTCTGATTGGTGGATTATTAATACCAATTCACATGACTGATTTGGCGAGTAATACACCAACCAATCAGAAGCTTGCGTGAGAGAGACAGACGCTAACCAAACTCAGTCTTTCTCTCTCTCTCTACTCCGATCACACTTTGCGCCCGTTCAGCTGCCCCTTCAGATATATATGTGGGAAACGGAACGTAAGATGTGTGAAAGAGAGAGAAGGTGTACGAGTGAGAGGAAAAGGAGAATGGCGGCGGACGAAAGACGAGTGAACGTGTGCGAAATTCAACAGAAAGTAAAATTATTAAACGAAGTGATTTCAAACCCTAAAGATTTTAATTACGCCATCCCACATTTGGGGGCTCGTCCGGGATAATCAGAGTTAAGGTGAGAAGTTGGATTTCGCAACAAAAAAAAAAAGACGAAGAAAGATTGTGCCGGTTACCACGCGCTCGCGCACAACGTGTAGTGATTTTACGACGATATAGGAAAATACGTTGGTTGCCGTACTATTTCTGTATATTTCAAGACGATTAAGACGAACAAAAACGTTTAATTACGATGTCAGACGAAAATAAAGGTGCTGAACAGACCACGATGTCAGCATTATTCCTCGATGGAATCACGAAGTTTAGCGGCGACGACAGGACCGTGTCATCAACCAAATGGGCACAGGATTTGGAGGATAACGCAGAAATTTTTAACTGGACGCCCCAGCAAAAACTAATTTTTGCTCGAAGATCTTTAGTGGGCACGGCGGCATTATGGCTAAAGAGTGAAAAAACGTTCAAAACCTATGAGGAGCTCAAGACAGCGATTCAAAAAGAGTTCCCTGATACAGCCAACACTAAGGAGATGCATGAAATTATGTCGGCTCGTAAAAAGCAAAAAAACGAATCGTATTACGAGTACATGTTAATTATGAAAGAGTTGGGTCGCAGAGCAAAGTTCGCGGATTATGTCTCAGTACAATACATCATAGACGGAATTAGTGATTATGAACCTAACAAGGCAATATTGTATGGCGCCACTACTTATCCTATATTGAAAGAAAAACTATTATTGTATGAAAAAATGAAGGCTAAGACCGTTAAGACAATGAACAATACTTTTGAAGTTGAAAATAGAATGGGTAGAAAGCCCCAATCTACACAAAGATGTTATAATTGTGGTGATTTAAATCATGTGGCGAATATGTGTCGAAACGGTATCAAATGTTTTCGGTGTAATAAGTTCGGGCATAAAGGTAATCAGTGTTCTGAAATGTTCCAGAAAGGGTTAGAAAATACGTCGATAAAACAGTATACGAGAGGTTCCAATAGATATCCTACAGGGGGCACTGTCGGTCAAGCACAGTCGATGAAACAGTGCACTGCGAACGTCAATATGGCGGGAACAAGTGACAGTTCTGTCAAGCAAATGTCAACCAAGTACAAAGAAGTTTTGCAGATGAACAGCAAGGTAAATAAACATGAAAATTCGACGATAAAGCCCACGATTATGGTGAAAATCAAAGGTATGGCAGTAAACGCGTTAATTGACTCAGGCAGCGACGTAAATTTAATGGCGTACGAGTGTTTCGTGGCACTTGGAACAAAAAAATACGACGACAACTTATGTTTGACGGGTCTCGGAGGAATGAGGGTGAATTCGCAGGGAAAAGTGTTTGAGGACATCACTATCGACGGAAAAGACTATCAAAACGTATTGTTTCACATTGTAAATAAGGACATGATTCCATATCCTATGATTATAGGCCAAGAATTGTTAAAAAAAATAACCATGATAATGAGCGGGTACAAAGTTAAGTTTTTGTCTGAAAGTGATGAATGGTTGTCTAAATTGTGTTGTTTTTCAGATTCCTTAGTGGATATTAATCATATTTCCGACCATTCAGTGAAAGATAAGGTTTTGCAGTGTGTTAAAGGTTATAATCCTGTTCAAATAAAAGAAGCACCCATTCAGTTGAAGATAGTTCTAAAAGATAATGTGCCTGTCGCACAACGACCACGACGATTGGCCGTAACTGAGAAAGAAATTGTCGAGGATCAGATAAAAGAGTGGTTGAATGATGGTGTTATACGGGTGAGTTTTTCGGAATATTCCAGTCCAGTGGTTTTAGTGAAAAAAAAAGATGGTTCAATTAGAGTATGTATAGATTATAGACTTTTGAATAAGAAAATTGTTAAAGATGAATTTCCCTTGCCAGTTATTGATGATATGATTGATAAGCTGTGTGAAGCCAGGATTTTCAGTATTCTCGATTTAAAAAATGCTTTTTTTCATCTGAAGGTGTCTGAAGAGTCTGTCGCATATACATCATTTGTAACACACCACGGCCAGTTCGAGTTCCTCAGAGCTCCCTTTGGTCTATCCATCTGCCCTAAGTATTTTATGCGATTTGTAAGCATTATTTTCAGGGAACTGATTTCACAAGGTATCATGATGATTTTTATTGACGATTTGTTGATTATAGCAGCAAATGAAGAGCAAGCAGTACAACGGCTTCAGCTTGTACTACAGGTGGCTTCAGAATATGGCTTACAAATTAATTGGAAGAAGGCTGACCTCATCAAGAGGGAAATAGTGTATTTAGGCCATGTTGTGAAAGACGGGGAAGTAAGACCAAGCACAGAGAAGACGGATGCTGTCCGTAAGTACCCTGAACCCCGAGATATTAAGCAGTTGCACAGTTTTATAGGGTTAACATCCTATTTTAGAAAATACATTGAAAACTATGCTCTAATTGCAAAACCCCTTACAGATTTATTAAAAAAAGATAGAGAATTTGTATTTCAAGATGAACAAAGACAAGCATTTCAAGCGTTAAAAGGAAAATTAGCAAATGGCCCTGTGTTAAAGATTTTTAATCCTAAGTTAAAGACTGAATTGCATACTGATGCCTCTAGTGTGGCATATTCAGCCATACTTATGCAACACTATCCAGATACAGGACTCCACCCAGTTCACTACATGAGTCATAAGACGAATGATACTCAAAGCAGACATTCTAGCTATGAATTGGAAGCAACTGCAATCATTGAGGGTATAAAAAAGTTTCATCAATACCTATATGGTATACACTTCAAGATAGTTACTGATTGTAAGGCATTCGAACAAACATTAAAGAAGAAGGAACTGTCGGCTAAAGTGTCAGATGGGTATTGTTTCTCACTGATTATGATTTTGAAGTTGAACATCGAAGTGGCTCCAAGATGAATCATGTTGATGCCTTAAGTCGCTATCCTTATGTGGGAGTTATAACACTACATGATCAAGTGAAGCAAGCACAAAACCAAGACGAAGGGCTTAGTGCTATAAAGGAAATTTTGAAGAATAATTTTAATAAGTATAAAGATTACTGGATAGAGAACAATATTTTATTTAAAGGTGATAAGAAATTACTGGTTATACCTAAGACTATGGAAAAAGAAGTATTAAAGAGAGTACACAGTAATGGACATTTTTCCAAGAAAAAAATGAAAGAGTTAATTGAAAAGGATTATTACATAAAAGAGTTAGACAGAAAGATAGAGGATTTTGTAGTTACATGCATTCCATGTTTATTAGCTACCAAAAAAGAAGGAAAGCAAGAAGGGTTTCTCCACCCCATTGAAAAGGAAGCCATTCCATTGGATACCCTCCACCTGGATCACGTGGGACCTTTAACCCAAACTTCTAAGCAGTACAATCACATACTTACCATAGTAGATGCATTCACAAAATTCGTATGGCTGTTTCCAACGAAAAGTACATCAAGCAGGGAGACCCTGAATAAACTAGAAATCCATCAGCAAACATTTGGTAATTCACGACGAATAATTACAGACAGAGGCACCGCCTTTACTAGCAATGAGTTCGCAGAGTATTGTAAAGAGGAAAACATACAGCATGTAAAAATTACAACAGGTGTTCCTAGAGGCAATGGCCAAGTTGAGAGAATACACAAGATAATAATCCCCTTACTTACGAAGCTGTGTCTTGAGAACTCTGACCTATGGTACAGAAACATCAGTCGAGTTCAAAGAGCTATTAATAGTACATATCAAAGGAGCATTAACTGCACTCCTTTTGACTTACTAATGGGTACAAAAATGCGAGTAAAAGAAGATTTAATAATACAGGAGTTATTACAAGAAGAGTACATACAACTATTTAATGAAGATAGAGAAGAGTTACGAAAACAGGCTAAAGAACAAATATTTAAAGTCCAAGAAGAGAATTCTAAATTGTTTAATAAGAAAAGGAAAATAAGTTCACAATATAAAGTGGGAGATTTGGTGGCATTAAAACGAACACAATTTGGTTCCGGTCTCAAGTTGAAACCTAAATACCTAGGACCCTACAAAGTAGTCAAGGTGAAGAGAAACGATCGCTATGATGTGGAAAAAATTGATAGTACCACTGAAGGACCTATAAGTACATCCGGCTCAGTTGATCACATGAAGCGTTGGCCTGTATTGAGTGAAGATAGTTGAGAACTATCTTTTAAATTTACTAGGTATGTTAATTAAAGTTATTACTCTGTACCTTGCTAATTGTCATGGTTTAAGTTAAGTTAAGCATCTGTTAATATTAATGATTAGAATAATAGATTGTTTCTAATTCATTGAGAAAAAATTAGTTGAAAGTTTATTTTTGTAATTTAAATAATTTGAGAGTACCTACTGGTGTTAGTTTAAAAGCTGGTTATTTATCATTTACTTACTGTTCTTATAAGATGTCAAAGTTGTTAGATGTGTAAATAGCAATTAAGATTTCAGTTTGTTATTTATGATTGAAAAGGGGGAATGTGTGAGTGATGCATTGTTCTGAATGAGGAAACATTGTGGATGAGGAAGAATGTCTGAGGACAGACATTGTTGCAGGAAGGCCGAATGTGGGAAACGGAACGTAAGATGTGTGAAAGAGAGAGAAGGTGTACGAGTGAGAGGAAAAGGAGAATGGCGGCGGACGAAAGACGAGTGAACGTGTGCGAAATTCAACAGAAAGTAAAATTATTAAACGAAGTGATTTCAAACCCTAAAGATTTTAATTACGCCATCCCACATATATGCTCTAAGTTTAATGCTGCCTCTTGCTACGATTATTGCCAGTATTGAAAAAAACTAAATGTTATTGTCATTAAAAATAACGATCTATTTTCATACTAGCTGGCATCAGATGGTAAGAATAAAGTGATAAGTAGTGATGTGTCATATCATTCAACTTCGGCTGAGTTTTTATCCTCCCAAAATTGCTACTAGAGTTAGGGTTGCCAACCGTACTATAATATATAATATTGTACTATATTTATTTATTTACAACTTTATGCACAAATGCATGCATCGGCGGACTTAATGCCTAAGGCATTTTCTGCCAGTCAACCGGTTGGGCAATGTAGAGAAAACATGAGGTAGGTGCACTTCAAGGGCGAAAACTAGATGATAGTAGCTTTAAAACAGTTATACTATTTAATCTAATAATGCTAATAAATACAGTAAGACACATATATACACATACATATATGATACATATATATTCATACATATACCACAATAGGAGATAAAATGCAAGGTTATGAACTAAGAGCTCGCCAGAGCCGCCAATTCACCTAGTAAGAGCTCCTTCACTTTCATTTTGAAGGAGTTACGGTTCCTAGCCATCCTGGCTTCCAGAGGAAGCGCATTCCACAAGAGGACAGACTGTACTATAAACGAAGAGCCAACAAACCCAGTGGTGTGAGAAGGACAAAGTAGAAGGAGATTGTTCGACGAGCGAAGGTTTCTGTTGTGGTTGTCACTTAAAAATTGAATTTGTGATGTTAAATAAGTAGGAGGGGATGGGGAATTGAGGATAGTATACAGGAATGTGAGAGCGCGCAATTTCCTGCGTTGACGAATAGGTAACCATTTGAGCTGGGAGCGAAAACTGGAGATATGATCATACTTACGAAGGTTAAAAATAAATCGAATGCAGTTATTGAGAAGACGGTCTAGCTTGTTGAGGAGATCTGCATTCAGGTCATAGTAGCACACATCACCATAGTCGATTAAGGGGAATATTAGAGATTGCACGAGCGCTACCTTAGTTTTCGTGGGAAGGAAATTTTTTAGGCGGTATAACGTTCTTAGGATGCCAGTTACTCTCTGACATACGTATGTAACTTGATCACACCAGGTTAGACTGCAGTCGAGTTGTATTCCCAAGTCTTTTACCGTTGTGCAGATGGGTATAGCGGTACCATTGAATATGATTTTCGGTAGCATTTCAGTACTGACTTGGGCCATCGAACGGCGACTGCCGATTATTGTGGCTTGGCACTTTGTCGGGTTAACAGATAATCCAAACCTCTCCGACCAATCCTCGACGGCCTTAAGGTCTGTGTTTATTTTGTCGATAGCTGTTGCTAAATCCCTCACGTTAGCTTGTGCATACAGTTGCAAGTCGTCAGCATACAGATGATACGCACTACGAAGTTCAGGTGTTAAGAGGTTAATAAACAGAGCGAAAAGCAGTGGAGAGAGTATACCGCCTTGAGGAACGCCAGTGTCAACGTCTCGCCAACTCGAGGAGAGAATTATACTATATTTCGGGTCGGCGTACTATATACTGTTGAAGAAATATCTATTATGCAAAAATACTATATTTTAAACACCGAACGAAACCTAACAATTTTTTTTCTTTTTTTTATTAATTGACGCGCCTTTACCTTTAATTTTGAGTGAGGCGAGTTCGTGTAACCGAATTAACTCCGAAGGCGTCTACAATCTTTTGTCTTTGGCTCCCACTGATCTCTATTAGCTCCATGCACGAAACGAAACACTTTTAAATATTAGTGCGAAGCATATACTTACGTGAAAAAGGCCAGATACATTTAAAATTGTGTCTGTACTAAATGCTAATCGTTTAAACGGTACACTCCTAATTAAAGTAGTTTATTCAAATGCATCTAGTTAAAAATATTAGTATAAGTTATGAAATTCAAAAGTTTTCATTCATTCAATATTTTAATTTAAAGCAAAAGGTTTCCTTATATGACTGTGAGACAATAATAGAAACGAGCTAGTCGGGAAGGGCGGTAGGCCTCGCAGTGAAGCCGGCGGGCGGCAGGCCTCGCGGTGGAGCCGGTGGGCCTCGTTGGTGAGGTGGCGGCGGACGGGGCGGAGCCTCCGGGCCGCGGGGCGGAGGAGCTGAGCCCGCGTCAATATGCATGTTGGTCGTCTAGCTCCGACATACCCGATCAAATAAATCGATAACAATTGTTGAATGAAGGTTACTCAACTACACTAGTATTTCTCACTTATTATTCTGGAGATGAGAAAGGTGGACTCGTAGATTCTACACATGCTTTGCATCAGACTGAGTAGTCATTTTGGTAGTTATCTTTACTTTTTTACCTTGGGAGAGCCACGCTTGGGATGAATGGGCCGGCTCGACCGGAGTGATACGGCCTCACAGAAAACCGCTGTGAAATAGCGCCTGCGTTCAAAAAATATGTAAAACAATTTAAAAAAACTACATTGTAATCACTTGTGTGACTTATCAAACCGGTTCCATGGTACTCGAATTACATGTCCTTACCTGGTAAAACGATAACAGTTTAATCTAAGGAAATGTACTTGAAGAATTGCCCCAAGCAGTCATATGGTTTTAAATATTGTTTTGTTTTTAATTCGTCTTGCTTCCTATTCGTAGATTTTAACGTAATTACTTGCAGAGGTGTAAATTACCCACGTTTTCGAAATTCAATCTCCGTGTTTAATATTAATAATGTAATAAAAATATTTTTTCTAAGCAAGTTTATAAGTATTCTGCTACACCAATATGGTTTTTACAGAATTAAAAATTTTCTTTAAGTGAAAGGCCCGTGAAATCGGTACAGCCGTTCCTGAGATTAGATGGGACAAACACAGAAATTACAAAATTATAAAAAATGCTTTTTTGATGTAAGTACATACTATATAGTATACTTTCATGGGCGTTTATTGAAAAGCTTTTAATTTAAAATTACGAACAAACTTAAATTTTATTTATTATAGATTGGCACTGTGAAATGTCGTTGCATCTTGATCAACAACCCTTAATGTCCAACTGCTGGGATCGGGTCTTCTCTCAGGAGAGGGTTAAGGCCATACGTCCCCACGCTGGCCGAGTGCGGGTTGAGAACTGGCAAGACAACTTTATGGCTACATAATATTGCCAGTCTACGCAATCTTTAATTTCGTTTAATACGCTTAAATTAAGTGAATGAATACAAAAAGAAATTGCATTAAACTTACTTTAAAATTAATTTATTTATTTTATCTAACTTGAGGACACATGTGAAAAACCGCGATTAAATAAAAATAGTTGACGTTTGAGACTTCAATACGTTATAACTAGCTGCTGCCCGCGGCTTGCTAGCATGGAAGTTGATTATACTTATATTAAACTTTCGACCCTCATTTTAACTCCTTCAGGAATAAAATTCCCATAAATGCAATTAGTTTTTTTTTAATCGACTTCAAAAGAAGGAGGGTTTCTCAATTCGACTGTATATATTTTTTTTTTACTTTTTTTTTATGTGTGTTCGCGGATAACTTCATCGTTTATGAACCGATTTTGATGATTCTTTTTTTAATGGAAAGGAGATATCCCAACGGTGGTACCATGGCAAGGAAACTAGGATCGGATGATGGCATCCGAGGGAAATCGAGGGGAACCCTCATTTTTTTCAGGCACATACTATGTTTTTCGTATATTTTCTGAAAATAATCTTATATTTGCGTCTGGTAGTCATCATTTTAGGAGTTGGAGGATAAATCTTCAAATTTCATATGTGTGTATGTTACCTTTATTCGTATTCTTTCAAGTTATTTAGGTAAACTGATGATGGAAGGTACAACTCCTCAACGGTTAGGAGTTGGAGGATAATTCTTTCAATTTCATACGTATCTACAGACCTTAAGTTGTATACTGTCAAGTTTTTGAAGTGTATTCGAAAGGGTATGCTTCCGAAGTGCTCCCATTGCCACCGTATCAGGATCTGATGTTGGGATGCCTGGTAAATAGAGGGAATCCTTCATTTTCTTAGGCACGTACTATAAATTATATGAAATAGTTCAACTTACTGATAACCTACGATCGCTTGCACTAAAAATGGAAAAATAAAAACTTTTTATACAAAAAAAAACGACTTCCAAAAAACATGCAACGAAAACTCCCTGCCAAATAACACTAAAAAGCTTAAAACAAACTGGTTCTTCATAAATTGCTATGCCAATTCTTGTCTATACCTAATTCTTTGTTCATTTAAATAGTAGCTTTATTATGTGTGCTAGGTACCTAAAACCCGTTTGAAGTCGGCGCCAAGCCAATATGTAATAGGAGATACCGCACGCATGGGGTGTCATAGTATACGTCATAGCCCTAACTTTAATAGTTTACGCTCGGCGATGATAAATCAGTCAGTCAGGACATATTTTATAAGTATAGATAGATAACACTTGATAATATAATATAATAAGAAATTGTATATTCAACCCATAACTGTGCAGCAATGTGAAAAAAGTAACTTCTCGAGTTGTTTGAGGATACAGTGGACTTCAATTAAAATTGTTGACCCTCCAAACGAAGGAACTCCTTAGCTGGTACCTATTTACTGCAAGATGGGCCGTTTGCATCGTGTCTTATCTATACATTGTTGGCTCTTGGCAATATATATTGCTATTCAGACGACAGTACAGTTCATGGGCGATATTTTAGTCACCCTACAGCCAAGTCTGCAGACATTGAAGAGAAACAACGGGATCTTGTCCTTGAGCTCGACCTGGTTCTAAGCCACATCTCTCAATAGGGCAGTGAGAATCTGGTCGAGTTTAACGCCAAGAAAACGCAGGTGTGTGCGCTATCTACCAAAAGTCTCCCTTCCTTTCCCTCCCTACTTTTCGGAACACTCAACTACCCCTGCAAGATAAGCTCGGTATCCTGGGCATTTGCCTTGACACTGGTACATGGTACATCGTGTGCGTCATTAAAGCGGCCTCGCGGAAGTTAAATGTACTCAACAGGGTTAGACGGTTATTCTCATCCGAGCATCTTCTTCATGTCTTCTTTACAAAACCGAGGTTCGCACGTGCGTGGAGTACTGTTCCACGTTTGTTGTTTATGCTTTCCATCAGCCAGAGTAGAGACATTTTGGTAGCTTATAAAAAATACAAATTATTAAAATTGTATCTCTTTTAATTTCAAATTAATAGCTTTGCACTAAATTCATATACATCCGTAAATAGTACATGTTTATTCCGGATAATCTCTGCAACGACTGGACCTATTTTGGGGGGATTTTCACTGATAGGTAGCATGCTATAAGACTAATTTAGGCTAGTTTTATTTTGGACCAGCATCGTCCCACATTTGTTGTTATGAAGCTATTACAACAACCGCGGCTAACGGCGCGGGGCGCTGCTAGTATGTATAAATACAATTAAAATTAGAGTACCTATTCTTAGACAAAGGAGCTAATGAAGTTATGGATAGACAAGTTGTATATTTTCTACAAATCTGGTTTTATCTGAGGGTTTTATAAACATACCACATATTTCTGTTTGGAATGTCTTAATGAGTAAGACTCAATAAATAAGTGGAATATTACATTACTCGCATAAAGGTATGTTATATATAAAGGTTTCAAATATGGTATTGGAAATAAATCAACCTTATATTAGGTGGCTTACAGGCAAGTAGTCAAAAATTGAAATCATAACGAATACAATTTCGATAAAAAACTTTACTTGCACACTAGTTTTCCCCGTGGTTCCGCCCTTGTTTTTTTTATGGGCTAGGGGCAAACGAGCAGACGTATCGACTGATGCTAAACGCTTACCGCCGCCCATGAACACTCGCAACGCCAGAGGCATCACAAGTGCGTTGCCTTTGGAGGATAGGGAGGGGGATGGGGGTTAGGGTTGAGGTATGAAATGATTGAATTTATTCTGCAATTAGGGTTCATGAACACTGTTGCAAGTTAAACTTTTTTATGAGCAGATGACTTCGGTCTTTCCTAACTGGACTAGCCTGAGAAAGAAGAAAGGGGGATCACCGTCTCTTTTAAAGTCAAGACAGACATTAATTTAAGATGAAATTGTTTTAAACTATAAATTATCGTCACATCAAAATAAATTCAAACATTTGAAGTAAACAGCATGTGCAGGATGGGCAGCTCAATCCCAGGTGGTTTCATCAAGATATTCTGCTAAGGTATAATACCCCTTTGCGGATAACTATGGACCTCCGGTATCCTAACTCACTCGTTGAAACACAGCGCAGGCGCTGTTTCGTACCGGTTTTCTGTGAGGCCCTGGTATCACTCCGGTCGAACCGGCCCATTTTTGCCGAATCTTGGCTCTCCCATGGTAAAATATAATAATTATAATATATAAATATAACAGACAGACATGTAGACAATGTTACTTTCGAATCTATCTATTAGTCTAGTCAACAAGTGCTTTTTTGGTCAACTTTTTTCAAATGGAAAATTATGAATGAAGTGTCATTCGATTCGGAATAGCATTTTCCTCATTCATAATACTTTTTATAAGTACGCACTTATTATGATGTAAATTTTGTTTAGTTATTAATACATAGATTGTGGACGAAATTTTTCAAATTTACATTTAAGTTAAAGATTACATTTAAGGTCAAGCTTGTTTGCTTTTATTTTACTTACTTACTGATTACTATTTTTTGTTTCTATAAGTAATATTGTTACTTAATGGTTAGATTTTCACTACTCTACTTGGGTAAATTTACTGACATTCGGATTTCCATCCTCATTTTCGCCCCACCACATATATTTGCAGATATTGGGTATTTTCCCCACTTTTACCATCAGAGTTTTTTCAGGGCTCAACCGATTTTCATTGAACATATATTATTTTGTAATGTGCATGTGATGCGATTTCATTTGAGACCCCACTCGATTATATTTGCAGACATTTGATTATTCTCCCCCACTTTCATCAAACACCTCTAAAAACACTCGCCCGTAACTCACCTATCATACAAAAAAAAAACTAAATTGAAATCACTTCATCCTTTTGTTTTCATGAGCGGAACCACAGATAGACAGAGAGACACGTTTAACTTATAACTCTTTTTGTGTCGGGGGTTAAAAAATTGTTAGTACACTATACTTATTTATAGTGTGTATCTTAGTTCAAACAAGAAAAAGATACGTGTTTATGATGTACAACAAGTTGTACTAGAAAGGTGCGGTCATATATAGGACACAGTGGTAAACATTAAGATATCAGGACAAAGTCAAACTGGAACATATATCTGTCAGTCACACAAATATTTGCTTGATGCTACAATTAAAGTGCATTTTATTTAGTTTGTATTATAGACTATGTCCTGTTATTGGCCTGAATGCGTATTTATTTCTAATCTCAGTTATTTAACAATAAACAAAAGCTTACGAAGGGAGTCAGTTCCAAATTCTACTAATATTATTTACTAGCAACCCGCCCCGGTTTCGCTCGGACTCTTTACGGAAAATACAATATAGCCTGTGTTACCAAGAGCTTGTGTGTCTTATTTTTTTCTGTCTTTTTCAACAAATTTCGTTATGTTTTATACAATTTACTCAAAAATTTAACAAATTATATACAAAAATCTTCCTTAAGATTCACTTTATATATGTATTGGTAAAAACCGCATCAAAATCCGTGCAGTAGCTTTTAAGATTATCGCGAACAGGCAGACGGACAGATGCGGCAGAGGACTTTGTTTTATAATACCTATATGCAGTGATGCGAAAGTTTGTGAGGATGTGTGATGTGAGAATATGGATATTTATTACTCTCTAACGCAAAAAGTACTGAACGGATTTAGATGAAACTTTACAGCAATATAGCTTACATGTATTGGTTACCCGTTGGTCTATTAGTTAGTGATCCTGACTGGTAAGACAGAGGTCGTGGGTTCGATTACATCCCAGGACAAATCTTTATAAAATGAACACGATCATTATGTTCTGTGTCTGGGTGTAATTTATGTATTATATATATGAATATAGCAGTATATGAGTATGTTTATCATAGACTAGCTAAACCCCGCGGTGTTACCCGCGGTCATTGTTGTACCGCGAGTAACGCCGCGGGACAAAGTTAGTCTAAAAAAAGTAGCCTAAGTTACTCCCCGGATCATCAGCTACCTGCCAGTGAAAGTCCCGTCAAAATCCGTCCAGCCGTTCCAGAGATTACCCGGAACAAACAGACAGACAGACAGACAAAAATTTTTTTAACTACATTTTTGGTATATGTATCGTGTATATATACATATGCATTGATTAAAAAGCTGTTATTTTAATATTACAAACAGACACTCCAATTTTATTTATTTGTATAGATAAGTAAGTTTAGTTTAGCAGTCTGATTATCATAGCACAGGCTTTGTCTACCAAATAGCCGTGTGTGACCCAAAGAACACAAAGGGAGGATCCTCTGACCAGGCGAGGTGATCTTGCCTGACGGGCCACTGCCCCATGGTTGATGTTGGAATGTTGGATGGCAAAGTAACAAAATTAGTAACAATTTAAGTTACATTCAAGTGACGGCGAGCGACGGTTGGTTTCATTTCGTTGCATCAAATACAGTTGTATTCTGAAGTACTTGCCACTCCATACATATATCGGCGCTGAATCGACCGGAGTAAATTTAAAGCAAATCGGAGTTAAGAAGTCCTTTAAACTCTTTTCACCGAGTGAGTGAAGTTCCTCTCTTTATTTTTCTTGATTCTAGAGAAGAACTCAAAGAACGGCATCGCGCTATTGACTTACGATCAGGTAAATTTGCCCCTACTTGCCCCTTCTAGTGTCATTAACACATCAATCTGAAAATCGTTTTAATAAACAGTCGGAAAATAATTTGCTATCTTAATTATTCTGCCTAGATGTGATAAATAGCATCGTGAATTTCATAAATATTTTGCGAGAAGTAACGTATTTCTTTAATGTTTTTATCTTATTTAATGTAATAACTTTAAACAAAGTGATAATCAATGTTGCTAACTTACCAACTTTGACACCAGATGATGATTATGCTTAGATTTTAGGAAAAAAACAAAATTAATGACTACACAATGAAATAGTGATGGCTGCAATATTTGACTACTTTTGGAGCACTGATTAGGTACGTAATATCACTCTTGCATGTATGTATTCCGCATACTTTTGAACGTCTATTACAGCCTCTTTTGTTTTTTTACCAGACAGATAAGAAAATATAGACTAAAAGTCCATGTCCTACACAGGTAGAATCGTCTTTACGACTTCCTAGGGTCTTTGCTATTGACCCTAGCAACTAAGGGTCTTAAGCGTGCAACACTAACTTGCGATAGTAATAATTTGCTCCTATCTATACAAATAAATAAAATTTGAGTGTCTGTTTGTAATATTAAAATAACCTCTTTTAAATAAATGCATATGTATGTATACACGTTACGTATACCGAAAATGTAGTTAAAAATTTTTTGTCTGTCTGTCTGTCTGTTTGTTCCGGGTAATCTCTGGAACGGCTGGACGGATTTTGACGGGACTTTCACTGATAGGTAGCTGATGATCCAGGGAGTAACTTAGGCTACTTTTTAGACTAACTTTGTCCCGCGGCGTTACTCGCGGTACGTCGATAACCGCGGGGTTCAGCTAGTAGGTATATAAATTTGTTATCTGTATCTTTCCTGCAAAGGTATGATTACACACAACTAAGCATTCTTGCCCGGGTACTGGTTACAACATGGAATATATTTTAAGAGAACCTTTTTTGTGTCGTAATATGTCGTAACTCGTAATGTCTTCCCTGGACGCAGACGTGATAATTCTTTACTGCATTCTATATCAGTATAGTATCTTATTCTCAATTACAAAGACCATTTTACTAATATTACATTCTGAGGAATGAACGGTCATCTGATATCGTGAAATTTGACACAGAGGTAGATTAAAATCTGGAATAGTAGGTACATATAACCCATAAAATTAGCAATACACTACAACAGCCGCATGTAACAATTAAATAAAAAATAAGTTTTAAAAATTGTTGCGGTTGTTAATGAATCTATACTAATATATAAAGCTGAAGAGTTTGTTTGTTTGTTTGAACGCGCTGAAAATTATTATGCTACGGGTAATAGGAGACGCAAACGAGGTTGCGTGGGTCGGCTAGTTAAGTATAAAAACTGAAGTTTTACTTTGTAAAAAGAAGGAATGAGGTCAAAAAATTATATTTTTACTTTTTATTTTAATCTGTCTACAAAATTAAGTGGTATTTATTTACTTTTAAAGTTTATTCTGACCAATCCTCTGTGATTCAGCGATAGCATGCAATAATATTTGCCTATCAGAGAGTAGTTATCACACATAAAATGTGTTAAACACTCAATTACTTAAAAGACGAAGTTCAAAAATCTCGTATCATCTATACCGTGGGAAAGCCATGCTTCGGCAGGCATGGGCCGGCTCGACCGGAGTGATACCACGGCCTCACAGAAAACCAGTATGGAACAGTGCCTGTTCCGTGTTTCACCGAGTGAGTGAGGATAACGGATACCCCAACCCCTCCCCATTCCCCAAATACCGGTAACGCACTTGTGACGCCTCACAGGCGTCACATGGTAAGGCAATACGTCTGCTCGTTTGCCTCTTATTTCCATTAAAAAAAAATACATAACAAATAAATAAAATTAGAGCGTCTGTTTGTAATCTACACATCTATAACGTTTTTATATTTATTTGTGTAGTATAGAGATACTACACAAATAAATATAAAAACTATAGTCACACGAACACACACGTTAATAACACTTGACTACGGCTTTTGAAACTTGTTTCTTGCTTTTTCAGCGTCGTTTTTTTGTCGTAGTTGGGTTTTAGTCTTTATATTTATTTGTGTAGTGTAGAGTATAGATGTGTAGATTACAAACAGACGCTCTAATTTTATTTATTTGTATATACGTATTTTTTAAGTTGGGTTTTTTAACTGATTAAAATGAAACAAACATACAAAAAACCCGCATCCAAATCATTAAAGAAGTGGTTTTCCGATTTGTATGGATGGAGATTAGCGCACACAGACAAATAGGTAAACAAACTAACAATAATTATATTCTAATAACGTTAACTTTTACTGTTTCTTACTCTTCTAGCGATATCTTTTTTCACGCAATCCTATCAATAAATAAAAAAAAAGTAAAAACTAAAACGCAACTACGACAAAAAACGACGCTTAAAAAGTATGAAACAAGTTTTAAAAGCCGTAGTCACGCGTTGTTAAAGTGATATGTACCATATGGTACATTACACTACATGGACTACGGCTTTTGAAACTTATTAATGTACCATAGTCCATATCACTTTAACAACGCGTGACTACGGCTTTTGAAACTTGTTTCATACTTTTTAAGCGTCGTTTTTTGTCGTAGTTGGGTTTTAGTTTTTACTTTTTTTTATTTAAAATGTTTTGGTGCCTTTATAATACTTATTGTTGTGCAAAGTTTATTTCAAATAGGTACCATAGCAATATCACATCGAATAAATACGGACAAAGTCACGAACAAATGCTAATAATATATGTATTTTTGAAATGTACAAGTAACGCCCTTTTCAATGATACCAAACACGGCATAGTTATCTCAATTTTATATTTTAATACAGTACTTTATGTCGGCTAGAGGGCGCCATATTAGATTCAGTGACACGTCATATAGCCTATAACCAGAAGACGATCATGACGCTTCTAGAGACACCTCATTTGTCCAAATCTAATGAGTAGTTAAGGAGCTAGGAGGGAACAATTGAACATACATACATACATACATACATACATACATACATACATACATACATACATACATATATACATACATAAATACATACATAGCCTGTCAAAATCATGACCCTCCTTTGGCTTTGCCGTAGTCGGGTAAAAAGAAAGCCCTCACGGGACGCCCGGAAGATGTGAAACATCGAAATTGTTTTGTATAAGCTATTTGTTCCATAAAATAAAATGACTGTTTATTACATTAATGTTCAATACAAAATCCAATTTTTTATTTATTTGAAATCGCGACAACTCAATTATTTTCATCAGTGACTTCGGTAAGGCGAAGCGTCGCCACGGCAAATCCCGCCACGCCAAAAATCAGGTTTAATAATAATAATAATAATAATGACTGAAATCACTATTGACAAATTAGATATTCAAATTGCAATAAAGAGGACCTTGAACTGGAAAACACCTGGACCTGATAAAATACACAATTACTGGATTAAATACTTTACATCTACTCATAATCATATAGCGATTGCGTTTGGTAAACTGATTAAAGAACCCAGCACCATGCCCACTTTTTTCACACAAGGTAACACTTATCTCAAACCTAAAGATGTAGATACACTAAATCCAGCCAAGTACAGACCGATTACATGTCTTCCAACACTATATAAATTACTAACATCGATAATAGCACATAAAATAAATAGACATTTAACAAGACACAACATAATAGCAGAAGAACAAAAAGGTTGCAGAAAGGGGTCACAGGGATGTAAAGAACAATTAGTAATAGATTCAGAAATACACAACCAAGTTAAACAATCACACAGAAATCTTTATTATTCTTACATAGACTATCAAAAGGCTTACGACAGTGTACCCCATTCATGGTTATTACAAATCCTAAAAATTTATAAAATAGATGAGTCTCTGACAGAGTTTTTGCACCAAACTATGAAAAGATGGACTACCGTTTTGAACTTAAGTACAGTTTTAGGAGAAATAAAGTCAAATCCAATACAGATAGGGCGAGGTATATTCCAAGGAGATTCACTAAGCCCATTGTGGTTTTGTATGTCTCTAAATCCATTATCCACAGTACTAAATAAAACAGAACAAGGTTATACACTACACAAAGAAAGCAATACAAAAATCACACATTTGCTATATATGGATGACATTAAGCTCTACGCTGGTAACAAACAACAGATGAACCGTCTTTTAAAAGCTACTGAACTATTTAGCACAGATATTAAAATGAATTTCGGAACAGACAAATGTAAAGTAAACAGTATTATTAAGGGAAAACATAGTGAAACAGATGCTTATATATTACAAACACAACAAAACGCACTTATCGAGAAAATGGACAAAGATGACACATACAAATATTTAGGATATTCACAAAGCACGGGATTAGATCACGGTAAAATAAAGGAAGAACTTATCACTAAATATACAGGTAGGTTAAATAAAATATTAAGAACACAATTATCAGGTAGAAATACGGTGAAAGCTGTTAATACATATGCCGTGCCCGTTTTGACATACTCTTTTGGAATTATTAGATGGACAAACACAGACTTAGGTCGTCTCAATAGGCTCACACGCACCACTTTTTATAAACACCATGTACACCATATCCATTCCGCAGTAGAAAGGTTTAACCTTAAGAGACAACTAGGGGGCAGGGGATTAATAGATATAAAAGATTTACACGATAGGCAGGTACAAAACATTCGCATATACATGCACAACAAAGCCGTTGATAGTTATATACATAAGGCTCTCACTTCCATAACCACATCAGGTACACCATTAAAACTCAATAATATAGACAATACCCCCATACATGAACACATTACAGATGACCAGAAAATTACACGCTGGAAGCAAAAGAGTCTCCATGGAAAACACCCGAACCAATTACAACAAGATCATATAGATAAGGAAGCTTCTAATGCATGGTTATGTAAGGGAAATTTGTATAAAGAAACAGAAGGATTTATGGTAGCTATTCAGGACCAAATTATAAAGACCAAGAACTATCAAAAATACATCATGAAAGATCCAGCAGCAGTGTCAGATAGATGTAGATTATGCAACACCAATCAAGAAACCATAGATCATATTACAGGAGGGTGCCCATTTCTAGCTAATAAACAATACACTGAGAGACACAATAACGTTGCAAAACAAATACACGGCTTATTAGCAGCCAAATATAAATTAATAGAGAAAGTAGAGCCATATTACAAATATAAACCAAACCCCATTCTCAACAATGACACTGTAAAACTTTACTGGGACCGAGACATAATCACTGACAAAACTACACCTAACAATAGACCGGACATCACACTTACATTAAAAAATGAAAGAATTACATATTTAATTGATATTTCAATCCCAAATACAGATAATGTAAAGAAGAAATATACAGAAAAAATACAAAAGTACATACCCCTCGCAGATGAAATCCGACAGATGTGGCATCAACACACAGTTAAAATCATACCAATCATTATCTCATCTACAGGTCTCATTCCAAAATCACTGCACACTTCACTCAAAGAAATAGGAATATATAGGAATTCATACATCTCATTGCAAAGGTCTGTTATAATCGACACATGTTCCATAGTTCGACGATTCCTCACATGCACTACACAAACACCAACAATAGTTACTAACGAACCAACCCACTTGGCGTAAGCCCGTGATAGGTTTGCATTTACTAGCGTCACAGCTAAGATAGAAAGACATAATAATAATAATTTATTTCATATAAAGTTGAAACAATAACACTCTTTTATACAGGCATAAAAATGTACATAAAAGAAAAAACTAGTGGTGTCAATGGCAGTGGAACTCTGGTACCCATGATAAGATCTAACTTGTGTTACGGGTGCCAGTGCTCTCTCAGATTATACATCTCTTACTTTTTACAGAGTGGATCGCCAATGAGGAAGTAAAGATACAACATAAAAACTTTTAAAATTATCAGTTATAGCTATGTTATGTAATGTATGTGCGAGTGTATGTGTATATATTTGTATGTTTGTGTGTGTATGTGTATTAGTGTAGGCGTACATATGATTGAGCCTCTTGTTACAGAATGGAGACTCTAAGAAGATTTTCTGTAGCAGCATAGTTTAAGGATGCTAACCAATTACGAACTCTCTCCTTGCATTGTTTTTTGGGCAGAGAATAAATATTACATTTACTGTTTATTAAGTTATATAGGTGGCTGCCAATTATTGAATAATGACGGCCAGCGAGAGCTGTTTTGAATGTTAAGACAGGGCAGACTCTGTAGTTTCTTCGTTTTAGCCTAGGTTTTACAAAAGTCAATGATGCATGTTTACGCAGTACAGCCTGTAGCACATAGAGCTGTCTCACAGTGAGTACATCGCAATCGCTATATAGAGCTTCAGTCGAATATCCAAAAGGTTTACAGGTCATGACCTTTAAAACAGCCCTCTGTGCCCGCTCCACTGGAAGTAAGTGCGTTTTGTGAGCCCCGCCCCATACAGTAATGCAATATGTGACAAGTGACTGACATAATGTGATATAAACTGACCTCAAGAGTTGAAAGTTAGCAGAGCACCTTAGTTTTTTAAAAATAAATATCAACTTGCGAAGTCGCGATGATAGATTTTCAATTTGGGGCTTCCAATTTAGTGAACTATCTAGGTGAACACCTAGGTATTTTGTAGATTCACACCTCAAAATTCGAGGACAATCACAAGATGTAATTGGTGCACGATCAGAACTGGCTGTGCATGTATGGGCTGTAAGAAATAGTGAGTCCAATATATTCGAAGTGGGGGATTTCAAATAGAAAGGTAAGTATACAGTTTTTGAAAGATTGAGAGTCAATAGGTTATTGCCTAACCAACTCATAACTATTTTTAGATTCTCCTCGGCTGTATGAAGCGCGCGTTGCCAATTATCATCATGAACCAACATAACCGTGTCATCAGCATAAGTAATTATGGAACAATTTTTTAGCGACAGGTTACAGAGAGGATTTATGTAAGCTAAAAATAACGTGGGGCCCAAGATTGAGCCTTGAGGCACACCAAACTTCAGAAATTCATCGTCACTCAGTAAATTATCAATCTTGACACACTGAGAGCGGCCACTGAGGTAATCTTTGATAAGTTTAAGTGCGAGGCCACGAATTCCGATTTCCTCTAGCGTGTTTAAGAGGTGAGGAACAGACACAGTGTCGAATGCTTTAGTAAGGTCTAGGAAGATAGCTAAGCACTTAGACTTAGTGTCTAGTTTCGAAACAACTTGATCTATAAGTGCAGCCACCGCATCTTCAGTCGATTTACATTTTCTAAAGCCGTATTGGTTTGGAGACAAGAGATTAAATGTCTCCAGGAAGTTTACCAGACGCTTGTTGATGATTTTTTCCAGTATTTTGGAGATCGCTGGTAAAATTGATATAGGCCTATAATTGTTGACACTGTGTCTGTCTCCACTCTTGAAGATTGGGTATACAACAGCCTTCTTGAAGGCAGATGGGAAGCAGCCAGATTCTATGGACAAATTACAGATATGGGTGATCACTGGTGCAAGAACAGACTGACAGGATTTAAGTATTCCTGGTGTTATACCATCCCAACCTGCGGCAGCATCTGTACGTAATGAGCAAATAATTGATTTTACCTCCTGTTCGTCAGTAGGCAGAAGAACAAGAGAATTGCATGATTTGCGACTTGGTAATCCTTCAAATGAACGTTTTGTAGGAGTAATTTTAGATGCCAAATGTTTTCCAATATTTGCAAAATAACTATTGACATAATTAATACTAGAAAAATTATCATCAAATACATCTAAAAGCTCCTTAGGAGAGTTAGTGTGCCGCTGAGTATTGGTAATATTTTTAATAATTTTCCAGGTTGCTTTTGGATTATTTCCTGCTTTCCGGAGTTCTTCGCTTTCATATGCAATCTTTAACTTCTTAAGAAGTTTATTGCAGAAGTTGCGATATCGTATATATGTGACTTTTAAGATATAGTTCTCGGAATCTTTAGATAGTTGACGTGACATTTCATCTCTGTTGCGGATGCAGCGTAGCAAACCATTTGTGATCCAAGGTTTCGTTATTCTGCGTTTTGAGGGTATGTAGACTACTTTCGAATTATTTTCAATTACCGAAACAATGGCGGATACCAAGAGATCAGCCGCCAAACAAGTATCCTGGCAGTTCATTATTTTGCTAAAATCCCGAGAAAGTATGTCTGAAATAACCGAAGCGTAATCGACAGTGGTGCGATAAAGTGTAGGTGTAGCAGAAGGACGTTCATAATCAAGACATACGAATATTGGTTTGTGGTCAGTTATGTACGTATCAATGACCATCGTCGTAGTGGTTAAATTAGATTTGATCATAGCGTGATCTATGCAGGAGTTGGCACGACTAGGGAATGTATGAGAAGGTAAAAGACCATGAGAGGCGAGCATGTTGAGGTATTCACGTGTTTGTTGTGATATATTATTGGGGATAATATCTATATTAATGTCTCCCACAACCAGTATATTTTTTTGAGACGCTACAGACGATAAAATATGGTCTAATCCCGTTACAAAACTATCATAGTTCCGTACTGAAGGCGAACGATATACCGCAATTATGGTAGTATTTACATCCCGCAATTCACACATCAAGCAACCACTCTCAAAATCCAACGGCTCCCTAACAGTATGCATTAAATTAGATTTAACATAAATAATAACACCGTCGTTCTGGTTTCGAGGCACACTTGTGTGATAAGAATTATAACCTTGTAATGTAGGAATTTTCGAATCCACCTTTAACCAACATTCAGTAAAAACGATTATTTCACATGTAATTTTAATACTGTGAAGGAACACAACAAATTTGTCGAAGTTACAATTCACACTACGAATATTAAGGTGTAGAATATTTATGGAATTTGTTGATGTCTTGACAAAATTTCTCAGGGATTCAGGAGTACACACAAGTGAATTTGGAACACAGTATGAATCAATGTCGTTTAAAACTACAGAATCAATCATTGCAAAATTTAATTTGTAGTGCACAGTTTTTGTAAATGTTTAAAGTATAAGCACCTGTTGATTTAAGTGTAGTGTAATGTAAGTGTAGGTTAATAGTGCTATAACTATTTTTTGTACAAAATTGTAGTTGCCGATCACGACCGATTATGAGTATACAAAAACAAAAAGATATATTTTTACAAATAAGCCAATAAGTAAGAAACTGTAAATAAACAATATAGTAAAATGGAAAAAGTACAGTGATTAAAAGTAAATAGTGAAAAAAACCCCTCAAACACGCGGTCTTTTGGAGGACATTATTCTTTCTTGCGTAGCTGTCGAAGAGACTCAGAGGAGTGTACAATAATGGTGTCCTTCCCCTCGCACTCTTTGAGAAATACTCTTCCGTTACAAAACCAACAAAATTTGTAATTGTACTCTTTACAAAAGTTACGGGACTCATAAAACAGCTGTCGAGTACTACCAGGCAAATGCTCAGCAACATAAATAGGAGTCACTTGACCGCTGATGCCAATGTGCCCCGTATTTAATTTTTCAGACGAAGGAAGTCCCTTATTGAAATTACGATTAGCATGACTTGATTCTTCAATGGTACACTCAAAAACTCAGCTACAATTGGTCTGTTGGCTCCTTTTTTCCCTGGAAGACGATATACATCGCGGAGCTCAGAAGTTTTAACCGGAACCTGTATAGCGTTACAGGTTTGGATGACAGTAGAAGTTAGGTCACTGGTGGTTTCCTTATCACCTTGGGGCACATTTCGAATCTCGATTGTGGAAGATCGATAATTCTGTTGCAGGTCGTTGACCTTACGTTCCAGTTGCAAGATGTAATTACGCTGTTCCAACTTTTCATTCTCCAATTTCTCTAGCGCTTGTCGCATATTCTCGTAGCCGGTGTTCATAAATTCTAAGGCCTTTTCTATGTCAGAATTAGTTTTTTGTATATTTAGGTTTTGCTGTTTAACCTCAGCGATATCTTTCGACAGTTTAGTTAAAATCAGGTCTTGTTCTGTCTTCCATGTACTCAGCATAGTCGTTATAGAATCTTGAAACGACTTAAATTCATTTACAGGTGAAAAATCAGGTCTAAGGCGTTTACTTCTCATAGCTACGTTACCTTGATCGGGCGCAGAGAGTAAATACATATCAGGTGTACTCATAACTTCTTGGTTATCAGTGTCAGTCACCGGCGGCGGCGTACGCACGGTTCTAGGCATTGTTTATATTCTGTACGTTGTGTACAAGTTGAACAAATAAATGCAACAATATATTGGCGCATGCACGGCAGCTGTGATTAACCGGCAAAAGTAAAATGTATTCGCCCTAAGGTCGGAGGTGTTCGACAACATTAACAATCTGTAGTTCCGTGTTAAATCACAGCCGGCGATGTCGGGCTTACGTCACTCCTCACCTTAGGTATGTCGGGCTTACAACGAGAAACACATCCGAAATCACAACGCGCGGGTAGTTTGCACACACGGCAGCGGCGCCGGCGGTCACTCACAGAAACGAATTAATAGACAACAATGTTAGTGCACATCATTATCCAACCGTATGGATGATTTAGGTGAGTGTAAAAAACCGACACGCTGGAGTTACGGGTAAAATCCAAGCTAAAATCACCACTCGCACAATCACAAAGTAGGTCTCTTTAAATGCTGTGACTAGGTCGGTAAACTCGTCTATCACTTTCCAGAGATGGATTCCGACCATATAATCATCACAACAGAAAATCGGAAAGTACAAAATACTGTTATTAATTTAGTGAAGTTAATTAACGTAATTCAAATAAAAACACAACTGATACACGTCCACTTTCGATGACCACCGACGAGAGGGACGAGGGGGTTTACCCACGCCTATAGACATTTCACACCAAAAAAAAAAAATCAACACCAATAGAGTCATTTGTCCTTTGCTAAACCATAACAGACCGTCAGAGCTGCCAATCCGAAGTTTCAGATAACAATACTAACATCACAAAGATATGAATTTATGTAACCAATGTAAGTTGGCACAGTATCTTAGTATTTAAATCAAAAATACTTCATTTACGTTTGGTTTTCACCTAATACTAAATTGCATGTATTAATTTTGCGTGTATTCTGTTTACTGTAATGTGCGAGCAATTGATAAAGTAGTACATAGCTAGCACTCGCGTATCAAAACGTAACGTTTCAATTTGGTCGCGTAACTAGTGCGGACGGTAGACTTCTCTATTTGACGTTACCGTATTTATACCATAAACGTACATTTTGTCAATTATCTATAAGTGAACTAGCTGAGCCCCACGGTATTACAACTACAACCGCGGGTAATGCCGCGGAGAAAAGCTAGTTAATAATATAATTCATCGCCATTATCTTCCTAGCCTTTACTCAAGATTATTTGGCTACTAAGTTCTAAAAGTTTACCTGAATGTCAGCTTTGCCACGGAGCGACTAGCAATGGACCTCTGCAACCCTGAGAACAAATTAAATTCGAAGATTGAACTAGTTGTCAGTATATTTGAAGGCACTGACTTCTCAATAACGATTTGCAATATGTGCTCATGACAACCGGGACCGATGGGACCGGCGACGGCTCTCCGAGGCACGGGAAAAATCTCAACAATACTTTAAACCAGGAATCGAATCCGAGACTTAACGATCGACTGTCGTATACGCTAAACGACTGAATCAGTTAATAATATAAATAGGTACAACATAAAATAAATAATATTTTTAATACCTTTAGCCGTATTCCAGGAAAACTGGAAACGGTATATATTTAGTGAAGTGAACCGATGACCTCTTTTGTGTCGTCATCCAAATATGAGGAGCGATTAATGTTGAAGATGCTCTATTGTGACTCTATAAAGGCGGCCGTTGATACAAACGTAACAAGGCTTGTTTCTCGTCATAATATATTATGATTTTGTTAAGTACAACGTGTGTATCCATATTTATTTACATCTTGATTGTATTTGCAAACACAAATTTTACAAAAACAAAAACAAACGATGAGTTGCAAAATATGCAAATGTAACAATCGGCGGTCTTATCGCTCACGGCAAGCTCTTCTAAAAATATGCATGAACAAATAAATACATATTTCGGACATTTACCACACAACGCCATCTAGTCTAAAGCTAAGCAAAGCTTGTGTTAGGTGTACAAGACAACTAATATAAATAAAAAAAATCCTTTTTTTTTATAAATACATACATATTATATATTGAAAACACCCAAACTCTGAAACAAATATTTGCAGATCATACAAACATTTGGTCCGACCCGGGAATCGAACCCAAGACCTCAAGCCCAGCAGTCGCATATGCTGCGCTGCGTCACAGAGGCAGTAAAACAATAGACAACTAATGTTCTAAATTCGAAAGTAACTTTGTCGTCTATCTGTCTGTCTGTTGCGCTTTGACGGTTAAACCGCTGCACCAATTTCAATGAAATTTTCAATGACCTACAGGCAGCGGTAACGCATTAGCATTACATATTATATCAAATGCTAGGCAAGTGTCAATGAAATCGCATAGTGATGATAACTTTATGATGGACGTAAGCTTTTAGCTTGATTCATCGTATATTAAGATCGTAGAGGTATTCATCGACAGGCAATTCTCTTTGTTCATTTTAACTATGTAAAATACATATTTATCACTACTCTAGAATATCCTACACATTTAATCACTACATAGTATAAAATAAAATCGCTTCCGCTGTCTGTCTGTCCCTACACATTATTAGATCTTAAAAACTACGCAACGGATTCTGATGCGATGATTCTGATGATAAATAGAGTGATTTAAGAGGAAGGTTAATATGTATATAGATACATGTATTAGAGAAACACTGATAATTTTAAGAGGTTTTATTTAGAGGTCACAGTTTTTTGCGCTTACATTGTAAACCTGCGAGATAAAACAAAAATAATGTACTACAGTATTGTACACCTTAAAAAGGTCTACAAAAAAGTCCGCGATGATATATTTCTATTTCTTAGGGATAACCCACAATAACCATTTTTATTCCTTACTTTTTACGAGAAATTATGGTTTATTTACAAAGCGATTTTAAGCAATACAGCATTAATCCTTATTTAATTTAGTACCTTAAATACGTTGTGCATTTAGTATTGATCAATTTGGCCCTTTACGGTATGTAATTTAAATGAAAATATTTGAATATATTACAGATTTAAAATGCACGAATCGTGTCGTCGGTGGGTGTATCTGAAATCCACTATCCACCCGTAAAATTAAAATCAATTTGTAAATATAACAAAACTATATCAAGAATTGGATATTATAGTGATCGATTTATTTAACATCCTCCCTATTCTTTTCTGATAGGATATTTCTTAGAACTTTAAGTAATATCCTATCCTATTTAATGTAATACAATTTTAAAGGTAGCACTTCCGTAAATAATGTTTAATATCAAAAATTTATTATGACGCGTTTACTCGGCGTTGTTCGCGTACGTCAACAATATTCTTTATGTCGTTGTGTATATAAAGAGACAAACATGATGTACAGGTTCAGTTGACGTTCGACGTTGGATCATCAACCGCAAGTGTGCAGTGTGCAGTCAACATGTTGATGAAAACCATCATTTTCGCCGTCCTGGCAGTCAGTAAGTTACAACATTATTTCAAATAATAATTTCCTAAATTTGATGTCGATTTCTGCTTATTACATGAAATGAAATCATTTAACTGGAATAATTAGGTAAGTTAATATTAATTTTATAAGTAGGTAACGCTAAAATAAGTTCTGCCTGCGGTAAATTTTATGGAATTTTTAGTTTCGAAAATATTGTTTTTTTATTCTTAATAAAAAAAACACTTTACGTTATTTGTCAAATTTAATTAGTTTAGATACTTCTGTGGTTTGTGTCGGCATTTCTTCCCAAAGTGAGTCTTAGTTAAAGCCAGCTAGCTTCTTCTAGCTCTGTAAAGTCGATCGTGTAAAAATATCTGTAAAAAATAATATCATAATAAAAGATGATTTCAACTAGTTTTAATTTTTTCTTATTGGTAATTAATTCCTAGGAGAATAGATTTCAACTTTTTTCGATACTTTACAAACGTTTCTATAGAATTGAATAGACGCACGTTGAAGAACAGATTTGAAGGCAAAATTATAAGATAGGTTAAGTTAAGGCTCGCATTAGTGGACTCAATTAATCGAATGCTTCAAAGTAACTGTGCTTCTCTCTAGAAGTCAGGGAATCACTATTGAAGGAACACGAAAATTTTCCTACAAGAAAGATTGACTACCTCATTGGTCTGGCGGTTAGCGTATTCGTCTGCCGATCGAGAGGTCTTAGGTTCGATTGCCAGATCCGGCCAAAATGGTGTTATTGAATTTTTCAGATTTTAAAAATGCTTTGTAACAGCCCGGATTTTGGTAGTTAGGGTCTTAACCCCCGTGCCTCGAAGCCCCGGTTGTATCTTCGTGGACTTCTTGTTTAAGACATTCGCTACCAGTCAATCATTCTATTAAGTTGAATTCCTATGGTTCTTTTCATTAAAAAACGACAATAGATTAATGAATTTCTCATGAAATACAGCTAAAATTATGACTCTTTGTTATGTCCGTGGAATCTTTAGGTATATGTTATCAATACCTATTCTCACGAGAGTCACACATTTATCGCCAGCTTTAATAGCGAAGGGAACAACAAAATAAAATTATCTTTAACCTTTTATCACAAGTCATATTCTCTGGAGAAAAGGTTGAAATACTTGAGCTCATTTTCTTAAATATTTATTAAGACTGGAGATATTTTGCAACTTTTCACTCGACTAGGGTGAAACCAAGAGGATGAGTAATAGTTTTGTTAGTGTTAGCATCACCTGCCGATTTTAATAAAAGAGGTGTCATTAGACTCGTAGTTTTGGTCTAGCTAAATGAATTTTATCAATTTTTCAACATAGGGTTATACTTTTCTTAATCTTTTTACAAAAATAAAGCAAAATTCTTAAAATGAATATCCTTAATGCCACAATTATAATACCTAAACATAAGAATTAAGAAATATACAAAAATGTTCTCTATTTGATTGTATTTTTGTTCAGACGCTATGATCTCAAGGAAATAGTATTTAATAGAGTATTTATCAAGAAAAGTTATTAGTTATGTCTGCAGGTTTAGGTATTTTATTTTTAAATATTGTTGTGGTGGCGTTATAAATCGCCTCAAATAAGCCCATGCAACATAAACATACTTTACCATAACCAATTGTTAACGCTTAAATTCTCGTGTATCATTTGCTAATACTTTGTCTAAGATTAGCTATTGGCACGCGAGAATTTAAGCGTTAATGCTCTAGTACAGTTTTCCTGCAAGTTTAGTCCCTTAGCCGATTCCTACGGTACCCACGGGGTGAATAGAAAATGTTAATACTATGTACTCTTAATCATTCAATTCGTTTTTTGTTGGATAGCCAATTTAGCGAGGAAGGTTTTAGGCTATGTAACATCACTCTACAACCAATTTAAGGTATCGACCGAAAATTTTGGAGAAATAAGAAAAAATATTTCTTAAGAAGAGACTCAAACAAAGTTGAGCGGGTCAGCTAGTAGCGCGATAAAAGTTATCAAGTCGATATACATTTATAGTTTCCCAACCAATACCTTTACGATCTCACTTTGACCTGAATATTATTTGGGAGTACAAGGAATCGATAAATCCTTTTACTTTAAAAAAAGTGTCACTTTACTATTGAGGTGAAACACTTTCATTGCGTTAAGTGGGTATCAACATATATAAACACATCTATTAAAATTTAATACAGTTCGTATAAAATTATCATCGTTATGAATTCAACTGTCCATAAAGGTAAATTAACCAAACTACGACTATTATTTGTAAAAGATTTAGTACATTAAATCGTTAAATATTTAGGTGCTTTGGGATTAATTTTACTGTATGGTTTTTTCTGTTGTCACAAGCTCCCACAGTCTGTCTCAAATACCATCGTCATAATTTTCCTGGTTTTGTTCACATTTTACTTGGAGTCGTCGGAATGCACTGGATACTTGCGTTTTTCTTTTTCTGACAAAGAAAGAAGAAAAGAAAAGTGATGGGGCAAAAATGGAGGTTAGGAGTTCCTTTAGTCTCAGCTTTAGCTTTTTCCACCCTGTGTACTAAAATTAATACAAATATTTTTACTGTGGAAGAACTTTTGCGGGAAATTTTATTCTATTGAGATTATTGGATCTAATCTATGTTTTTGTTTTCATTCAAAAAGTAATCTCTAAAACATGCAATTAACTAATTAGCTGATGTTTTGCAATTAGTTATTTACAAGATTAGTTAATAAATTAATTTTATAAACAACATCATTAACGTCTCTAAATAGGATGTAATCTTATCTAATTTTCTGATTAACAGTTTCTGAGGTCTGGACAACCTTAATATATTTTCTTGTTTATAATTCTTACCGAGTGTATCGTAACTCTTAATTACAACCCAAGAACTTTTATGCATATCAAACTGATTCTATTGTGAATACTAGATTGGGAAAGCCATAATTCAATTCAAATAGGCAGGATCGACCGGAATTATTGTTGATAATAATAATAATTCATTTATTTGCTGAACAAAGGTGTACAATGGTGTTACACTTTTTATTGAAACATGTCCTCTCTGATCTACCTTAACGGCATGTAATTTTGTTTTTTTAACAATAATGATTTACACCGAGTAGCTGAGTTTAGGTACCAGAGCCTTCTGCCCTCTGATACTGGTAGGTGAAAGACTTTTATAGTGGCAACCTTTTTTAAACCTGGAGTTGCATGTGTTCATGACCGTCTGGTCTTTTGGGCTCTTTGCAGAAAAAAAGAAAACAAATCTGTAGGCTATTTTCATACTAGATACTTGTAATAAAATATGAATCTAGTAGCTATGATTCGAAATTATTCCTTTGACTTATCATCATCATTAGTCCACTACTGCATATAAGCCTCTCCTTAGAAAGGAGGCTTAATAGGAGGAATTAAAAAACTGTATTCGGTATACAGTTTATTAATTAGTGTTTATCAAGTCAGTCTCTAACTTCAAATCAGTCCGCTTGTATGATGACAAATAATTTCAAATGAAAAGTGTCGATAAGTGTCGCATAAAATATGAAAACGAAATATTATCCTTTTTGTAAAATCATAAGCTAGGACCATGAAATAAATTTATTTAATAACTACCAAGAAATAGTAATAGCCAAATCGAATTGAAAATGCATATAATCTTAAAGAAAACTATACATATAGTCGCATCGCTAATAACTTTTTAAAACACAAAGATACACAAAAAAAAAATCGGTGACCTATTCCGTGACTTTACATACGATAAATAAGCGGTGCATGCTCAAACATTGTCTTAGTAGATGTAACAACGAGTTAACCGGACAGTTGCCGGTCATTAAACAATAACGTGGTTACGTATAATTCTCGGAAAACGATAAATAGTACACTTATGCTATTACCGTTTGATTTATTCAGTCTTCCACTGCCTTATCAAAAGGCCTGTGACCTCAAGTAAACATTGACCGATCAACAACTTAATTTACCAATAATGAAATTGTCAATTCATAATTGTTGTTTGTTATTATATACGTTAAATAACAATCCTTGATAACAATTTATTATATAAGTGATAGGGAAATGATAAAACTGACAAATAATTCACTCATTTCATGCATTGAATTTAGTAAATGATGTGATATATAACATTTTTCTTTCTTACAAGAAAGTTATTTTTAGCCGTGAAAACGTTTCAGACAGAGCTACTTTCGTATTTTTTATAGATTTGTGACTTTGACAAACAAACAGGGTCTCCTGTTTGTTTAAAAAATAAAGTCAAACTATTGTCTTAAATGACAGTAAAATTACGAATTTTGACATTTGTGTATGGTTTCGAAAATGTATTTTTAGAATTGTACCTTAAATAAAGAAATGCATTCTTTTAGATGTTTCATTGCCCACTTACTATTAATAGAAACGGAATGTGTTTAAAAAATAAAAAGTGACTACATGACTACTACTACTACTTCTTCTTGCTACTCAATTTTAAAATTATCTGATTTAAAATAAACTTATTATTTTTAAAAGTATATTATTGACAACAAAACCAAGAAACTTAATTTTCTATTCTTTTTCATTATTATTATGATCACTAATTAATCTCAATATATTTATTTTGATTATTTAAAAAAACATTATATATGCACCTTTATAATTATTTTACTCAAATACCTGTCCGATTAAAAGAAGGCGATGCTAATTTGAAATATACAGTAATGTTTGCAATCTACACAAATAAATATAATTGGAGTATCTGTTTGTAATATTAAAATAAACGCTTTTTACTAAATGCATATGTATGTATACACGGTACATATATCAAAAATGTTGTTAAAATTTTTTGTTTGTCTATCTGTCTGTTTGTTTGTTCCGGATAATCTCTAGAACGGCTAAACGGATTTTGACGGTACTTTCACTGGCAGGTAGCTGATGATCCAGGGAGTAACTTAGGCTAATTTTTTTAGAACAGCTTTGTCCCGCGGCGTTACCCGCGATACAGCTACACGGTACAGCTAGTTATAAATAATAAAGCCCTATTCAGGAATATAATAAAATAAACTAGAAATTGTTATGTCACAATAAATAAGTGTTTAACATTATTTTACGTGATTTTACTACTGACTCGTTTTAAGTACCGTCCATCACTACCATTATAATTACCTAAAATTATTTGCTCCAATCCTATCAGTAAAATTATATATATAGGAAAATTAAAAGAATTCAATAACAGGGATTTAAAACATATTTCGGCCGTACTTATTGATAATGACTATTTCAAAATTCTTCAAATTGCTTGACCGACATTGATGTACTGTGAAATATAGTATGGTAGTATAGATGAATATTCATCTCGTTCCCCTCTTCCGGCGAGCTCATCCCATTTACCAATTTACTCGATCAAGACCGACGTCTGAACTCAGATGTTAGCAACTCGACCGTTATTGTGTGATATTGTCTCGAAGTACAACTCGTCTCGACTGTAATATTGTCGATGAGTATGTTACATTATCTAAGGTTAGACCCATAATTGACACTGAAAAAGTTTAAAAAACTCTATCCCGACTACGTAAAAACGTTCGAGATGTATGAATGTTTATACATGTAAATAAAATTGAAGTGTCTGTTTTTAATTTCAAATTAACAGCTTCTTCATATTTTTTTTAAATTTTGTCAGTCTCTTCAGTAATAGTAAAAAAAATTACAAAAATAAAACCGACTTCAAGGTTCGCCTCGATTTCTCTCGGATGCTATCATCAGATCTTAGTGTCCTTATCATCGTACCACCGTTGAGATATCTCCTTTCCATTAAAAAAATAATCAATTAAATCGGTTCATAAATGACGAAGTTATCCGGGAACACACCCTAATCCCATATTGGTAATATGACATTCAATTCAAACTTTCCAAGTAATACTTATTAATATATTTTCCTTAACGAGATAAGGATGAGGTCAAACAGGGTCATTAGATAACATTCTAGACATCCATATATCTAGTGCTTATCTTAAAATAAATATTATTGTAACAGTATTGTTAAAATAAAGTTTAAACTAATCTGATCAGTTGTTGTCACGCCACCCAGTGACATTTTTTTGTGTTATCACTTTAAAACTTTACCACAATTTTTAACTGGAATGTAAATAAGAATACCTAAAAACTCTGGTCATTATCAGTAATTGTCGAAGTTGAACAATTTAAGGTGATTATTAATGACTCGCAGAAATAAGGATTACGTAGGTACTATTTTTATTTTTAAAGTTTATATTTAGGCCCATTTCAGTTTAGCTAGGGGCTCGTTGGCGTTGCCACATGTCCGAAAAAAATCTATTACACAACAGAGAACTTATAATAGTAATAAGGCATTTTAAAATGAATTTAACCCATTTATGTGCGTCAAAAATCACTGAAGTTTAAGCGAACTGTATTAAGGGCGTAACGAGTAGACCTTCAAAAATTCTCTAATAATGAATTAGTAAAGCAATTTGGGTTAAAAATTAACTAGTGGCGCGGTTGTAAGCTACCTCCATGAGTTAGAAGTAGTAATGATCAATACTGCATAACCACAAACGTTATTGACGGTTTCTTACTTTAAATTACCAGGTGCGCTGGCGCAGGAATTCACACTGCCGACGCTTTCGCTCCCAAGTACGCAACTTAGAGAAGAACTGAGCAAACAATGCAAAAAGTATGGTGCTGAAGACAAGGTCGACGAAGTTGAGGTTTGTTTTATTAACATTATAAACAGCTATTTTTTACACCTGAAAACTCCACAATCCCCGGAGCATAAGCACTGCATAAGCGATAGAATATCCCAATCCCAAACGCTTAAATAAGTACTACTCTTTTTTAATCAGTAGCCCAAAGATTAATTTTCACGTGTTTAGCTTAAAAATAACGAACTTCCATCTAAACTTTCAACCCCTATTTCACCCCCTTAGAGGTAGAATATCTAGAAACACTTAAATACCTATCTTGTCATTTTTAACCAGTAGCCCAAAAATAAAGTTTAATGTTTCTAACTTAAATAGCTTACACATAAAGTTACATGTTTCTAACTTAAAAAATGCCGGACGTTCATACAATCTTTCATCTTCTATTTCACCCCTTATAGGTAGAAATTACAGAAACGCTTAAATACGTGTCAACTCATTTTCTATCAGTAGCCAAAAAATAAAGTTTCATGTTTCTAACTTAAGAAATGACGGACTTCCATACAAACTTTCTACCCATTTCACCCCCTTAGGCTACCCCTAAATTCCAAAATTCCTTCCTTAGTGGGTGTCTACTCAATAAAACGATTCTACTCACAAAATTTCATGACCCTAACTTTAATAGTTTACACTCAACGATGATGGTGAAAAAAAACTTTTAAGTACTACTATTTTTTATTTTCTTCTATAAAAACCTTGTCCTCACAATAACGAACCTAACATAGAAGAAAGAATTATCCAATTTGTTGCAGTAGATCGGAAGTTAGTTAGTATATATATATATTTCGGTGATTAATTTTTATTTATAAAAAAATAAACGAATTAGTTATATACAAATGAAATATAAAACAGTGTTATCGAATACAAACTTAATACACCCGCGTAAGAGTTAACAATCTACAAACGTCTAGCCACGTGATTCTTTAAATTAGCATTACTTTATTATTTATTAACCATTTACGATTTGATTGTATGTATTGAAAGCTACATAATAAGTAAAACAACCATACCTACAAAATCTCATTTAAAACTCAAATGTTTTAAGGGTGAAAAAATAATCATTTCTGGTTTTGCCACTGACATAATATTCTAATTCGTCAGTGATAGTATTTCCTCAGATACATTACCTCAGAATATTTGAACCATAAGAGGGTAGGTACAATAATAACTTAATAAGTAAAAGCCTTTGAATGGCAATGAAACGTCATATATTTATTTAGTGGTATAAGTATAAGTCATAAACCACTCAAAATATCCATATTTTTCGAATGAGGATTGTCTACAGGACCTAAAACTACGGAGAAATAATGTTTTAAAGTCAATCCAATGTACAAAACTGTAAAAGATATGTAAGTTATTATCATACATTTAACGTTCTTATTTTAAAGCTAAATAAACTTTAAATGTATCTGCCTATGTCCAGCAGTGTTTTAAAAGGATGAAGATGGTTTTAAATATATTTAATTATAGGTTTCTTTATAACTTAAATATATTAAGCAACATCTTTATAACGATTTCAATGCTATTTTTATTTGTTTTAGAATGCCGGAAAAAATTTCGCTGAATGCGTAAAAGGCCTGATTAATTGGGAAACACTGCAGAGAGAAATCGAGGAGGCCAGACCCAACGGCGCTCTTGACGAGGTTTTCAAGAAGTAAGTAAAATATTACTGTAATATCCAGATCGCAAACAGAAGACCTAGTGTGAGTTTAGTGAGTAAGTCACTCAGCTATGAAGAAACTGAACGCTTATTATTCATACCTTCATAAACGCACAATCTTTCGGTCCATGTCTTAAACTGGTTTTTACACAAACCGTGTCAACATACTCACACATGCACCCCACACACATACACATACACATACACACACAAACACACACACACACACGCACTCACACACACACACACACACTCACACACACACACACACCCCTCCACCTCACACACCACAACCTACACTTACATTGCTCATCTCTCAGTCTCGTAAGTTTGTTATCTAGAGTTAGGGAGGCTGGTAAATCTGTCATACAGGTCTTCCTAGTACAGATACCAGTCTCTCGCATAGTTTCACTTAATTAAACATGTGATACCTAAATTAAGACGGAAGAATTGTAAATATTCTATGTGAGAGAGAAATAAAGATTTATTATTATTATTTAACACTAGCCGACCCGTGCCCACTTCGTTGGGCGGTAAACATTTTTTTCTCCGACTTACTTTGCAAATCCGGCTGCCACAAAAAAGTCTTTCCTCTTTTAAGGTTATCATGTATCCTATGATACTCAAAAAAAACGCAGCCTTCTATTAGTAAAATAATTATCAAAATCGGTTCAATAGATCCAGAGATTACCCGCTACAACGTCACAAACTCCACACTTTACCACTTTAAATAATAGTATACTCGTAGATATAGAAGTATAGATGAACTCACTGTCAACGACGAACGCGTTTGGCGTTGAGGTTGGTGAAGATTCCAGAGCGGCCCAATCGCTACCTCGAACACGGTCATCGTGATAGAATTAACATAGTGTACCTATCTTTAAAAATGTGTAGGTAATAAGTATATGTATAACATCCGAATACTCTAAAGCTAATAAATTCTAAGCTTTACTTGTCATTCATCTCATAATCTCGTCGTCATCTCTCCTATCCTATCCTATCGTCTATAGACTGTTACACAAGTTCAAGAACATGTTAGGTATTCTTTGATAAAGTTCAAAAGAGTATCCATTTGTGAGATCAATTCAATATATGATGATATTCGCTTTCAACCTGTAGGTACACAAGATACAGGACATTAATAAGACACTAAAGATATGCTATACTTTGATGGCAATTTGGTTTACTGTCAGCTCACGCATGCATCAGCACGCGCCGGGTTAGATCAGCTATATCTACTACTTACATTCAATTGTATTATAATGGAATAAGGATTTAACTGGACCTTTTCATTAAAATAGAGACAAATTTTGAAAGTGCTCGGGCATTAACGTTACAAAAAAGTTCATCACAAAAAATTCTTATTCATTTGTACGCCAAATTATTGCACGGCATCAATATATTTTTCAGACATTTTGAATTACAGCTTACTTTGTAATGTCTTACTTGTTCCATTCACTTTCTCTATTTATACATATACATATATACATTGATTTTTTTTTAGGTACATAATAAAGTATTATATACGAGTAATAAATCTGCTTTTAAACTTAATTGTTCATCAGTCAGCACTCCTCGCCCTAGATTAAGGGTTCAATGTTGGCCGAGTTATCCACGGCATTGTTTGTTACTTTTCAGGTTATTTGTGAGTTACCATTGGGGGTAATATTAGTGTTAAGATCCGCACCTGGCGCCCGAAATATTCATTTGTTTCATTTTTTTATTTGTTTTCTACTGGTGAGGGATCTGGGTTAGTTGGTTTGTTCGTTTGTTGGTTCACTCCCAGTGGTAGCAGTTTTCATTCATTTATTCAATTCTTCTTTTTTTTTATATTACAATTTGGCCAATATTTACAATTTGACAAAAATAATATGTATTTTTTAGGTATTGTGCCAAGACTCCGCAGTTGAAAACGTGCATTCACACTCTGCTGGACGGCGTCACTCCCTGCATAGACAACGAGGCCAAAGGACACATCACAGAAGCCAAGAACGGTACTGATCTGCTAATCGATTTCGTGTGCTTCAAGGATGGTGACAGAATTGCCTGTAAGTAGTTAAATAAAAATTTCCCTTTCTATATTCTCAAATTTCCTTCCACTCTATCTCCATTTCTAGGTACGTCATCATAATCAACAGCTTCTTTAACAGTACACTGCTGAAAATAAACCTCTTCTTAAGAAAGAGACATTAAGGAGACAATAGTGACACTATTACTACTATACCACGCTGACCAAGCGGCCTGGAACAGAGTTTGTTTTAAGTTTTACTTCTCCTGTACACATAGACAATATTAGGCAGATGATCTTAAAAGTGATGACAATTATTTCCAGTGTTCATTGCCGAAGGCGGTCCTCAGTGCTTCCAAAGTAAAATCACCGAGATTAGGAGCTGCGCAGATACCGTGAAGGACTCTGTCGGCAATCTGGATGCTGCTAAGAGCCTTACCGCTCAAGTAAGTCTTACATTTTTACCGCAAAGTACTGCAAGGTTTCCTTCAAGTTTTTTAAAGAAAATATTCTCCTGAAAAGTTCCATTAACTTTTAGTCTTTTGAAATCTAAGAAGAAAAATAAGCTAAACTCTACAAACTGCAATATACACTAACTATATTTATTATTTTTCTATTGTTACCTGTGGTTTCGGCCCAATTCTATTTTTAGTAGGTACTGGTATTAATTTAATGCACGACCAAATTTGCTAAGTATTGGTAGCACCAACCAAAATACTAGTTATAAAAATGTACATTTTTCAGCAACGTTGTGATAAATACGACGAGCTCATCAGCTGCATAGTTCAAAAGCTGGAGACGTGCGACACCCCAACACCCTCTAACATGTTCGAGTCACTTGCCAAATACGTTCGAAACAGTACCTCCTGCCCAGTAAGTACCATTTACATTATATCATCTACCTAAATTAAAGTTAATTATAGGTTTACACTTATTACAAAATTGTATCTAATGTAACATTGTGGTGACGGATTAAGTATATGGAATGTGTCTACCTCTATTCAGCCCGTGGGTTTCGTAGGAGCCGACTAAAGTTAGCCAATTACCATGTTTGTGGTATAATATGGCCTATGCTAATATTATAAACAGGTATGTTGTATTATAACCTCAAATCAATTCTAATGAACTTGGAAATTTCGGTTTTCATAAAATGGCCGAAATTTCTAAATTATTTTATTCGGCTATACAAAAAGTCAATCAGTCTAGGCCAAAACCGACCTTTCTATCGGAATCACTATGGACTGTGATGTACCTATCTACCTACACATGTCTTAGCATTTCCTAAGAAATAATCCTAGTAACAAGTCGCCCAATTTTATACTGTTATCAGGATTAATTCTAAGAGATTATTTTTAGTTTGGATCATTATTTGTTTGTGGGGAGTAAATCAAAGAGACTTGTCACCTGATAATGGCAACCGCCGAAATGATAAACGCTACTCAAGAGTCGGTAGGGGTTCCCATTTCATCTCATCCGTTTTCTAAATTTTTATCATTAATTTCATCACGACGAAGACTTAAAGACTTTAAACACTTGACATTGGCAGAAATAGCTGATCTGAGAGATCCGGCTGGTTGACATTTCATCAAAAGAAGAAAAAGAGTCGATAGTGCGTTGGGGATTAGGGCTGCAGCAGTAATCTCGTTTATTAGGTGAAAAGCAATGAAATTACAACTTAACACTGGATTTCTGGTCTTTATTCTCTTCTCTTTCTGTCTATTTTCTACGTCTTTATTTCAATCCGTTGAACCAGGCCCATTTATGCCTAAGTCTGGCTATCTCACAGCAAACTTGAACCAAGCAATTGGTTAATAAAGCAGTTTTAGAAATAGAAAACGTATCAATTAGCATTTAAGTGTTATGACGTTTATCACGTGTATATGGTTGAAATTACGTTTATGCTAATCTTTATTATTTGTTACAGAAAAAAGCGTAGAGCGGCGGAATTCAGACAAGTGCCAATAAACTATAATATTAACATGACAATACTTTTAATAAATAAAAACTAAAATAACCAAATATTCTTTGAATTCTTAACCATCTTATTTATACACAAGCTGACCAACGCAACTTTATCTGCATCTCTTATCATTCATGCTAGCCTCCTGTTGGTCTAAGCGTGATGTTAACCATCCTACCTTAGGGCAAGGCAGGAAATACGTTTGGTCCGGATGTGTTAATAACAGCAGTTCCCGGATCCCTCCCGTCTCAGGCGCAGAGTGGCACACCGTGTGGTTTTAGTCGGTTCGATTCCGACACACGGCCCCGCCGCAAATCCCGCCGGGGTGACGGCCCGAGAGGGTTACCACACGTTAAAAAAAAGGCAGGAAATAATAATCGCTTTATTGTACACCAAATTACTTACAAAGGTAACTTAAACCTAAGAGGTACAATTGGTGGCCTTATCGCCCGAAGGCAATCTCTTCCAGGCAACCATGGGATGGAGGGAAAGACGTGGAAAGTATAGGGTAGTGCTGGTGTATAAAAATTTATAGTAGAAGAAATGATATATATATATAAAGTATTAAAAGCACATAGTGTGGTTGATCAAATGAGTACGTAGAAATATTAACTAATATAAGTTCCATATAAACTCCAGTGGAATTAGAGACCCAGTTTAGAATAAGGTTAGTTACGAGTCTTAGAGGTCTCCTAGGTAATGTGCCTTCACCAGTCTCTTGAACGCAGCCAGAGTTTGCGAACATCTAATTGTTTCTGGTAGGGCGTTCCACAACCGAACTGCTTGAACAGTGAAGGAGTGGTCGAGGAATTTGGTAGTATGTCGCGGCATTCTCAATTTCAGGCTCTCCGACGATCTCAACAATCTGGAGTGTGTGTCATGCAGGAAGGTGAACCGTGATTTGAGGTAACGTGGAGTAAGAGGATTGAATAGAATATTATAAAGAAGGGAAAGAATATGAGCGTTGGGTAACCACTTAAGCTGTTTACGATAATCGGAGACATGATCATATTTGCGTAATCCAAATATAAATCTTAAACAGAGATTTTGGAGTCTCTCAAGCTTATTTAATTGGTCTTCAGAGAGATCTAGATAACTGGCATCAGCGTAATCAAGGATGGGGATGGGAAATACGTTTAAGAAAAGTTAAATAGTTTCGGAGTTCATCGTGAGCAAGAACGTGACACGAGAATTGTACGCTGTTAATAGATAGTCGATGATTAAGACGAAAAAGTTTGCAAATTCAACATTGGATAGAAGTTTCAATTAATAATAATAAGATTTGTTGCACGAAAAGCAAAATACAATCTGTTCAACTTAAAACTATAGTAGGTATAATTATTCATTACAACTATATCAGCGAAAAAGCAATGTTTTATAGAGATATTCTCTAACCTTAAAAATCGACATCTGCTAATACTGGGCGGGACTGGTCTGGTAGATGCCTCTATTAATTTTTAACCCCCGACAAAAAGAGGAGTGTTATAAGTTTCACTTCGATGTATGTCTGTGGCATTATACCTCTCAAATGAATGGACCTGATGCGGTTTTCATTTAAGTCAGTTTTCTTGCGATGGTTCTGGTTCTTAGCTATGTTTGGTTATTATCGGTCCAGCAAGATGTAAGAGCAATAGCACTTTTCCAAAATGATTTTTTTCACCGTTTACACCTTCCCTGGACTATGACAAACATTTAAAAATCAAAGCTTGCTAAATCGACCCAGCTGTTCTCGAGTTTTAGCGGACAAACGAACAGCAATTGATTTTTATATTTAAGAAAATGTGTGAGTTCGTAGTGACTTGTGTAATAAAAATAAATAAAAACACCATTCCATTGTACTTTTATAATTTATTGAAAAATATTTGTGAACAAAAAACCTCATAGGGACATACATATCAATAAACATAAAAAATAATTTAAAATATAAATCACATAGTTAGGTTGCTGTTTATTTTAAGCGTTTTTTGGTAAGGGATACTTTTTTTAAATGTTTTTACATTAATATTTGACGGACGTTGACAATTTAATACCATAGGACGGACAGTAAGATCATACTTAAAGTAATATAATTTGTTTTAAGAGGTTTGCCTGTATGATATTCTAATAGCAATTATAGCAGTAAAGTTTGCCGATTTTAATTTTTTTAAAAACAAGTCTAGATTTAAAACAATGCCAATTAAATATATTCGGACATCTAACATACAACATCATCTAGTCCTAAACTAAGCAGCGCGTGGGGACTAGACAACTGATATAAATACATATTATTCACGCATGATACAGAGACCATGGGAAAAAGGGATTCATTTATACATATATATCTTAATATTAATAAAAAACTGACTGACCCAGCAAACGTTTTGCTATAAAAAATATTTAAGGTTACCCTTACCATTTAGGGGGATGAAAAATAGATGTTGTCCGATTCTCAGACATACCCAATATGCACAGAAAATTTTATAAGAATAGGTCAAGCCGTTTCGGAGGATTTTAACTACAAACACCGCGACACGAGAATTGTATATATTAGAGATTCTGTTTTCTTCTAATAGATGGCGGTTTGGCATCTAAGTTGCACAAATACCCGGCAGATGGCGCTATATCAGCGGGTCAGCTATATGATTATATATATAAACTAGCCGAGTCCCGCGGTTTCTGTCGTGCCGCGGGTGATGTCGCGAGGCGAAGCTAGTTTAAAAAAAAGGAAGCCTAAGCCAGAGATTAGCCGGAACAAACAGACAAACATATATTTAAAAAATACATATTTAGTTAAGGTCTAATAATGCATTTAGTAAAAAGCGGTTATTTTAGTATTACAAACGGACACTCCAATTTTACTTATTTGTATGGATGTATAGATATACTGCTCTGTGCAATACCTAAAAACGTTCCATCGGGGCTGAACGCGACAGAATGCTTAAATTAGATATGTGATACTAAAACTACAACGTGCTGAAGAAATACGCTCTCGAATCGTTTGGTTCTTCCTTTCTGTGCCGAGCAGTTAAAACCTGGAACTCACTACCAGCGCACATGTTTCCGTCCCATTATGCTCCCGGGTCCTTTAAACGGGGCGTGAAAAATCATCTCATTAAGGCGCCATAGTGTGGGACGCCATACTGCATTGTCTGTTTTCGCAGTGAGTATGGTGGCCCCCACTGTTGGATTTTGCTTGAGCTTATCATCAGGCTGAGCAGAGTCACTTTGGCAGATAATTTGTTAAAAAAATGTAGGCTGTTAAACTGCCATAGTACAAGCTCTGCTTAGTTTGGGACTAGTTGCGGTGTGTTATATATCCGAAATATTATTAAATAGACATCATATTGTACATACATATAAAGATAGCACTTTTTATATGACATTTCCTTGTACTTTGTATACATTTGTGTTTCATGTGTACAATACAGAATAATTATAAATACTAGAATACATTAAAAATCGTTTTTCTGAAGTAAGATCATTTTAGAGATATTTTACTTTAGTGCTGCAACAAATTGGCACCAATAATTGTAATCTGCAGTTATATGATTACAGCAATTGAAATAGTTGAAATGAAACACTTATGTGAGAAATTGCTTATTATTTTATACGAAAACAGCATTTATCCAAACAAATACAATTTGCCAACTTCAGCTCATAGTGTATTCACCATTCATGAAAAAAAGTGCATTAGGTTTAAGTAGGTACATAGTGTATAAAAATACCCTTATACAGTTGTGTAGATTGTACACGTAAGCTAAGCACTATTATGCAACAAAGTTGGCCACAAATTTGGCAAATATATTACGAAAATATGCTAATATACGCTATATCACTGTACGCTTACTTATGAACCCAAGCCCTGATTGGAGTCAGTATAATAAAATAGTACAAAAGTCTTGACAATACAGTCTCTTAAAAATAAAATAAGAAAATAAAAGTACTTATTTCTCTAAATGATTATTTTCAAAATTGTATATATGATTTTACTTAATATATGATATGATGATTTTATATGAAACTAGCTGCCCTTGTGTTCAGTTCTCACGTACGTAACACATATACGTTTTACCAGCACTCACGTACGAACCTAAATGGTGTGGGTATTAACACGCTCGTTGGAAATATGACGTGAGTGTTATTAGCACTGCTGTACGAAACACAACAGTTGCATTATATACATACTGCCGACTGTTTACGTACTCCAGTGCTAAAAACAAACTCTACGTACATTAGTTAGCAGCGTAAAGGTATTTGATAAATACTCATAATATATAGATCATATATTTCACTTTTCTATTGCAATAAATTTATCAGTAGCAACACAATATTAGTTAGTATGTTGACTAAATTGAATTCACCACACTTTATACACTTACATATGAATCGATAGTCACGGAAATGTAGTCGCATAACATACATGGTACTTCGAGCCTTTAAATCTAAATTATATAAAAAAATATCACAAAAATATATATTACTTCAGGCCTGACGGTAAGATCTTAACTAAACCTCTCTTCCTAATTTTTTGTACGTTAGCTGCTCATTTTTATGCCATGGTCTATTTGGAATGTAAGTATTGTCATTCAACGACTATAAACTTAATATTCTTACATAGATTAAAATATACCTACATTCACGCTAAGAAAATAGTTACACATTATTTAAGCCCCGCCGACTGGACCAATCAACTTGTAATAAAACATCGTTTCATAGTAAAGTTGATTGGTTAAGGGGCGATGTTGAGATGGTTTATATGTCGGTCAAAGGTAGAACGGGCCGGCTCGGTCGACCAAAACCTATTTATAAAAGATAATCTGTCAAACAGTAATTTAACCAAAGATCTGCTATGCATTACTTTTTTCTATATTTGCTGCCTAAATTATAAATATATACATATAACAAAAAGAAACAATAATTATTAAAATCTAATGGCAAATAATGTAATATGATTCAATGTCAGTTTTATATGATAGTTTAGCGATCAATGTCAGAAATAATAAAATTAAAAGGAATTTGTTCTATTTAAAAACATAAGGTAGCTAAATCTGTGAAGTTTTATGGTTTCGATTCTATTTCACCACTGTTATAATTAAAAGTAATTTTCTAAAGCTCATCATGATTACACCGCCTAATTAAGTCCTTGCTTGCAGGGCGTAGACATAATAATATTTTACCACATTACATTATAAATTCTCTTACTTGCGTATTGTTTTAGGAAAAGGCCTACGATATGTCTTCTTTGTTCATTAGCTGCCAATTATAGAGTAAAATTCAGATTGTATAAAAGCATAAATTGGTACTACCACATAATTAACGTTTATGGTGTAAAATGGCACAACGTGGCAAAACGTGGCCTGGCATGGCTAGCGGTAGTTCCTAGAAATCTAAATACACTAGTACTAATTAACAACTAAAGCTTGTACATTATGTTGTTGTACTTAAACGAATATGGAAGAAGCAAAAGCGATTAGAATCATTCCTGTTGTGACAGTAAGCCCGCTCGAACCATTGCCTGAACCCTTCTTCTCGACCTGCAGGGGAAAAATACACTGTGATGAATAATTGTGGATAAATTAATTTTAAAACGATTCACACACACACGTATATACCACATCCGCATACAAGCATATAAGCTCGAACTTACGACTTAATATGTTTTGCTTAAACTTATAGGTAAGTCTAAATGAGAGAACTAGAGCAATTACCCTATCTATATCAATACAATTAAATCGTATTAGAACTATAGTACCTTTTTTTTAGTTCTATGTGCCGACTTATTTTGTGGTTATTTTTATTAATAATCTATAGAGAAAATGTGCAAGAAAAATATTACAAAGTTTTTATAACATATTTTGGTCATAATTCCTCTAATATTGTACAATAATATTGGTTGCTAATAATGGGCCTAAAAATAAGATGTATTTTAACCTTTTTTTTTAACAACTGTGTGAACGCAGTTAGAGTTTGAGTTAATTGTAGCCTACTTCGAACTATTTATGTTGCAGTAATATGCTTAAAACAGGGATTTGGTCATCTACCTAAGCATTTGATCAAACCACGAAACCACGTACCCTGTACAAAAATCTACTAATTTGATCAAATACCAGAACTGGTTCAGTAAAATGGCAAAAATAAGCTTTCTATAGTATTTCAAAAGTTCTAACCTAAAACACGTAGCAGATTTGTGGTATCGTGAATTACGAAACAAGAACACACGTTTTTTTCAGCATCAGACTGTTCAAGGTTAATTTTAGGGATGATATGTAGTTTCTATGTGTCTATATTGGGAATGCCTCACAAATGGGGAATTTCGGATAAACTCACTCTTTTATAAACGGGGAACCTCTGTTGTGTCCGAACGAGTGAGTTTTGTATTTGTTTGAATTATATAATATGTCGTTTGTTAGTTGTAGTTTTAGCTATATGCCTCAATGCCTCCTGGTGTACAGGAGTTACAGCGGTGGGCGTGTGGGTAGGATTAGTCCCAATAAAAAATATGGCTCAATTTCGATAATGGCTCACAAATGGGGAATGTCAGGAAAACTCACTCTTTTTTAAACGGAGAACCCCTGTTGTGTTCGAAATTAGTGGGCCATTCCCGAAATTTACACATAAAATACCATTATAATAACATTAAATGATCATACACCTTATTGAACACCAAATAAAGAGCAACTTACGATGACACAATACAAAACAATTTTCCCAAAAAGCTACACAAAGTTCTACATCAGTGACTTACGTTAGTTTTGGTATCCACACGCTCCTAAAAAACATGCCTTTGGTTAGTAATTTAGTATTAATAGTCAAAGTAAATGAGTGCTAGTGCAAAATGAATCTAATGCTAATGAAATAAGTACAATTTTTGCTAGTAGAAAAAGCGTTTAGTTTATTTAGGTAGATATACGTGCTCATAAGTCGGTAAGACAGATATAAAAATAATACTCGATCGAAATAAGTGGTGTCATATCGATTTTCAAATAATAGACCCCTTACTAGTATTGGCTGATAGATCAGTATATTTATGTAAATTATGAGATTTCGATTATGTAGTGCTTTTAATCGATTTACACAAATCAAGCGTTTACAATTAGAATGGCCTATGTATAGCTAAAGACTGCTTTGGGCAAATTGATTAATCGATTCTTTTTGCACCACATAACGACGCTATATAGACATCATCATCATCATCATCATCATCAGCCTATCGCAGTCCACTGCTGGACATAGGCCTCTCTATATAGACATGGCTACTATAAATGCCAGGCAATATATATTTCACTTTTAATTGTTTTATTCACGTTCAAGTTACCAAATTTTAGACACTTAGAACCAGTTTCACATGTTTCTGATAAAATGTCGGATAATAATCTGCCACAAAACACTAATTGGCAGATAAAAGTTCTTGATTATGTCTGTCTGAAGTATGTGTCTTTATCTGAGACTAGTGAAACCGAAATCTGTAGTTTTTGGACAGATTAGGGCATTATAGTCTATCGAGGAATTATTCAGTAGGCGGTAAAACCTGAGAATAACATATTTCAAGTATGAGCATAAAATAAATAAATAATAAATAATAATAAATAATAAAGCCTTTTATTCGGACATATGATACAACTATCTTACATTACTGCACTGTTATATATACGTATAGGTACCAATGTTACACATAATTTAAATGAGCATACTTAGTGCTAAATCTCAAAGATGCTATACCAATAAGTATACACAATTTCTTACTTACATAATGATATAACTTTCTTTTCTTGGCATTGAATTAAAAATAAGACGCTTGATCAATTTAAAAGAAACAAACACAAGGTTTTAGATAAAAGAAATATTTATAGAACAATTAAAAAAACATTAAAAAGCAAAATTCTAGTGCATAGTCTACTAATATCAGTTAGATCATGGTCTAAGAAAACAAGTTCTTGCATTACGAGAGTGGCTCGATGTGACGTCACTATCCATTTACCACTTTATAGCAACATAATACGAAATGAACCCACCACAATGATATTATTTAATATCATTGACCAACCACAACCAGTGATAGTGATGATGACGTCATCTCGATCTCTCTGTCTCGTTACTGTATCTCGGAATGTCATACCTGGCGAAGTATATTGGTCAAACCGTCAACCAGGTTTTGGGTGCCAAATATGTAACTCAGTTTTTTTTTATTTTTAATAAATAAATAATGAGTTAGATTATAATATAATATTATTTACATAGCCAATATCTATATCTCCCATACATTAAATTGCAGGATTACACTTACTTTCTTGAAGTCCTTGCAAGGGGTTGCCGATCTTATGAAGTTGAACAGGGAGTCTACTATATTGGCAGATGTAGACTTGGTACAATCGCTCAATGCACTGACGACACATTTCTGCATTTGTGTCATTTGATTACACTGCTTTTCCTGGAATTCATAAAAAGTTTATTAATATTTCTAAAACAAACCTAGCAAATACGGATTTAAGTCTGATTTGCGAGTATCGTTTTGGATGTATAGTGTTGCTTTTATATACGCAAGGCAGATGAGACAGCACGGATGCTGTCATTTTAGGTTGGTTGATCTTCTGTGTGAGGGTAGTAACGCCCATTGTAGCAGGCCCGTTTATTATGAAATCAGCGTGGCTCTACTACCTTGAGAACCCCTTCCCCCGTTTACGTCAATATCATGCAAGAATACTTCACCGTATATCGATATACCTATATGAAGATGTGCTATATTATAAGCTTGTCGATGCAAAAAAGTGGTATAATAAAACAAAATTTAACAAAAAAATCGACATTGAGAACTGGACATAATTAAAATGGTTTCACACGTGAAGCAATAACTTTCAAATATAAAAAAAGGATCATCGAAATCGATAGGCGTGATATTGAGATATTCATCTATCTGTAGCACCCATACTTAATGCCAATTAAAGACTTATTTAGTTTTCTCATGGATGACATTGTCAAAACTAGACCAAATTGAAATAGGACCACGCGGGAAGCACCAGCTTTCAAATAAAACAAGAATCATGAAAATCGGTTCACCCAGTCGAAAGTTATGAGGTAACAAACATAAAAAAAATATAGTTCAATTGATAATCTCCTCCTTTTTTAAGTCTTTAAAAATAAGTAAACTTTAACTGTAGTTAAACTTTATGATATTAATTCAATGTGCAAAATAGTAAAATGAAACGTCGTTGATTTGAATATTATTCTCCTGAAATGGTTCTTATTAGAAATAAAGATTCTATAAGCCAAATACGAGGGTTCCCGAGCAAAAGAGTCGCGACAGACAGACCGACAACTTAGAGTCTTTGATTTAATGATCTGAGGTAGATCACCATAAAGTTAGTAAAAGATTTTTTTTTCTTTCTGAGGCGCGGAGGAATGGTGAAAGTCAATCCGTGGGAAAACTGATATTCAGGTAAAATCGGTTGAACTAGTAGCTAACCCCATATAATACTATTGGAAATAACAAATTGCTAGGAAGATGATGCGAGTTGAAATTTAAGAAACCTTAAATTCCAGTTTGAAATCAGAATCGATCGTGATGTTCTTCAAATCGGTCTGAGTTTGTGCGTCGAATGTCTGGTTAAAACAGTTCTGGAGTGGTTCTTGGCTTTCCTGGAAACATTCTTGGCCACCTTCCGCTATGAACACTGGAAAAATGAAAAAGAAAACTTAAGTATCGTGGATACTGCACGGATAATCAAATAATATAGCTTTATTATAATTAGCTATTATACTTTCTAAGTGTCTAATTGACGGTTACAATATTAGTATAATCGAACCTGAGACCTCATGATCAGCAGTCGCACACGTCAACCACGAGACCAACGAGGCAGTCGACTTTATATAAAGAAACACCCAAACTCCGAAGCAAATACTTGCAGAAACATTTTGTCCGAATTGAATCAAACCTGATCACAGGTGTCGCATATCGGTACAACAAACGGACAGACAGAGAAAAATTTTAAGAATGATATTTTGGTACATGTATCATGTATACATAGGTACATATGCATTTAGTAAAAAGCGATTATTTTAATATTATAAGACATTCCAATTTTATTTATTTATTTAAAGTATAGATGCATAAACTGTATTATCAGACCATTTTGTGCATAAAAGCAATAATAAATTGTATCAATCTACATCAGAGTTGCTACATTTGGTACAAATGTTAACTTTCACGAATTCATAGTAGTTGCAGCATTGCGGATGTATGTACAAGTGTGCGTGTGTGCTAATATTACATGCACACAAACTCATCTCGTACGAAAAATGAAGTGCTGCTTGAGGCTTACTTAAAAGGCAAACACTGTCTCGATGATGCAGGAGTAGGTTTAGGGTTCGATGCTCTGATCGGATCAAACTTTTTTATGATCCACAACTATTTATTTGGGTGTTTTCTATATATAATATCTGTATATGTATTTACGAAAAAAAGTATATAAATATTCTATCAGTCAAACTAGCTTACATAGTACAAGCTCTGCTTAGTTTGAAACTAGATGGCGCTGTGTGTCAGATGTCCGATTTTTTAAATTAAAATTTATTAGTATTGGAAGAAGTTACTTACGTGCGATTCTATCACCATCTTTAAAGCAGATGAATTCAACAAGTTGATCAGTGACATTGTAAATAATCTTGAAGTTTTCCTGTTCTTCAGCCGTGAAGCAAGGCTTTACCGTCTCTGTCATGTTGCGGAAACACTCCTTGAATTGAGGTGTCTTGTCGCAATACCTGAAACATGGTAACACTTATATATAAGACCTTTTGATTTCAAACTGCCGGCCTCGGGTCTCCTCTCAGAAGATGGTTAAGGGCATACGTCCCCATGCAGGCCGAGTGCGGGTTGGGGACTGGCAAGATAACGTTGTGGCTTCCCTCCTTAGCAAAGCGGGAGACAAAATGAAGTCAAAATAGGCAGACACCTTTTTTAAACCGGGAAGCACCACGTATAAAATATTATGGGTCCTAAGTGAGCTATACTTGATTACTATAGTATGTATGGCAGAATCGCCTAAACGCACGGAAATTCACCGCAGTTGACACAAGATCCTCATAGTATACCGCCCCAGATGTCATTTGTAAGCTATTTAGCATTGTGTTACGTTCATTGTACCAAAGACTACACTCCCAGAGAATATGATGAGCCGACTGTTCACAGCTAGTATCAGGTGTTGAGCATTGACACAATGGTGAATCGATTAATTTAAATGAGTGTAGTTTGCTGTTAAAGTTACCATGGCCTGTAAGAAATTGAGCGACACAGTGATCCACCTCGAGCCATGTCCTCGACATCCGTTCGCGAACAGATGGGAAGAACTGGTAGAGGTGGCGCCCCTTAGATGATTCGTCCGTTTAGTAAAAAGCGGTTATAACGTTGTGGCTACGTAATCTTGCCGTTAGATGTTTTCAAGCCGCCCAAACGCCTCCAACTAAGCTTCACAACTGTTATCCTATAATAACAACCAGGACCGACTGCTTAACGTGACCTCCGAATCCCGGAGACGCTCATGGTACCATGCCAACAGCGTTATTGGAAAACGTAACTAATGTATGGGTATGACGTAATCTCGACGCTAAGTCACGTAGTAGCCAATTATACAAGATAATATAGGCGTTAGTTGTAGGAAGAAAATCGACGTGAAACCCTTGTATTTTGGCTAAGGGGCTAAGTCTGGAGACTGCAAAGGACGGCATTTCATCATCAACATGAAAGCATTTCTTAGTCTACCCACCCGTATATATACATATAGGTAGGTATAGAAACGAGGTCTACTAGGCTGTTTTTTTGTAGGATGTAATTTTAGATAGGGTTAACAAGAAAATTGATTAGATTATAGCCGATATTTAGTCAGTTTTTTTAAAAAGGAAGGTTTCGGAATGCTTCAATTTCAAAGTATTTTATTTATATAACATTTTGACTTCAGATGAAATTTGAAATCAACATCTACCAATATGGAAGACTGCCATTTATATATATTCCATTTAGAAAAAAAACGAAAATAATAATGGCACATACTATGCAGTTTACTGGTATAGCATATATCTAAAAAGATGTTTACTTACTTCTTAAACACCTCATCGAGTTTTCCATTCGGTTTTGCATTTTCTATTTCAGTTTGAAGTGTGTCTGTATTTACTAGAGCGGAGGAGCAAGCCATTAAACCCTGGACAGCATTCTGGAAAAAAGTTTTGGGCATTTTTAACCGAATTCAAAAAAAAGGAGGAGGTTTCGCAATTCGACCGTATATATATATATATATATTTTTTGTGTGTGTTCGTAGATAACTTCGTCATTTATGAACCGATTTGGATGATTCTTTTTTTAATGGAAAGGAGATGTCCCGACGGTGGTACCATGATAAGGACATTAATATCTGATGATGACATCCACGGCAAATCGAGTCGAAACTTGAAGTCGGTTTTATTATATTATGTCGGTTTTAATAATGACTAGCTGAACCCCGCGGTGTTACCCGCGGTTATTGTTGTACCGCGAGTAAAGCCGCGGGACAAAGTTAGTCTAAAAAAAAGTAGCCTAAGTTACTCCCTGGATCATCAGCTACCTGCCAGTGAAAATCCCGTCAAAATCGGTCCAGCCGTTCCAGAGATTACCCGGAACAAACAGACAAACAGACAGACAGACAGACAGACAGATAGACAGACCGACAGACAGACAGACCGACAAAAAAATTTCTAACTACATTTTTGTCATAGGTACCGTGTATACATACATAAGCATTTAGTAAAAAGCGGTTATTTTAATATTACAAACAGACACTCCAGTTTTATTTATTTGTATAGATTACCTAAGCTTATATATATACGGGTTTTATTTTCGTTAAAATTGTACTTGTTTAGGTATACTGTTTGACAAGATCTTAACGTACTTAAACCAGTATCTGTAACGACTGTGTGTATCACGGTTCTTAAAATGTAGTTTGATCTCTTTGAAAGATGGCTACGAACGAAACCAACGAAGTAACTTTGAACAAGCGATATTTTGGATCACCTATAGTTTAATTATTTAGTTTTGTCACAAATAAAATGAAATGCATTTTTTTTTTTTTTTTTTTTTTTTTTTTTTTTTTTTTTTTTTTTTTTTTTATGTTTGACCGTGCCATAATGACTCTACTCTGCCTGATGGAAAGCATAAGCAGAATCCAAGAGTGATGGTCACCATACTGCGAACGCATACAATGCAACAATGCAGCATGGTGACCCACACCATGGCGGGCTAGTGATGCTTTCGCATCATTGGGCCTCCGGTCTCGCACTCACCAACGAAACACGACAGCATGATCGCTGTCATTTTACGTTGATTTTCTGTGCGAGGGTAGTACCGCCCCGGTCGAGCCGGCCCGTTCGTGCTGAAATCAGCGTGGCTCTACTACCTTGTGAATATATAAAATTCAAACCAAAATGTGTTTCGAAGTTCCAAATTGACACTAATGACAACAGTCACAGAGATCAAGCTGTATTTTAAGGACTATACGAGTATGTATAATTAAGTGGAGTTCTTGCCCAATGGCTTGACAAAAATGTGCAGAAGTTTAAGTCTCGTAAGAAAAATTTTGTTCAAAATTCAGTTCCAATCTCGTCTCGGCCACAACTTTGTCTTGTCCACAACACAAACCTTGTAGACAAGTTGGTTCGTGTAATTTTAACATATTACAAATTATTATTAGAAATTACACAGAAGTCCTTTTGTATGCCATGTTCAATGTAATATGATGATAAGACGTGTATATGCTGGAAGTTTATATTGTCAACAATGTACAACAGTACCTTTATTTAGGTACATAATGTACGTACAACGGTTGTTTTATTTGTACAGTTCTTAGAAAGGCATAAGTGTTGTATTACATGAGCTTTAGGATTTAAAAAAAATCTTTCAAACTATAAGGCGCCGCGCGCACAACACACAACAGTAGACGCATACTACGTGTCGTAACGTCACACCGTAGTTCTGGTCGATCTCGCTGTAGCATGTTGCTGTTGCGATGTATGTGGAGGTCACCACAAGTATGATGATAAATAAATTTTACCTAACCTTTTTAAAGTCCACTTTTTTTAAAGTAAAACAATAAATGTTAGAGTCATAATCCAATCGATAACCACACTTTTTTCCAACCGATTTTTTACACTTGTAATGATTAAGTCTATATATGTGAACTGCGAAATACATTTTGGTTTGAATTTTATATATAGGTATAATGCATTGCATTTTATTTGTGACAAAACTAAAGAATGAAACTATAGGTGATCCAAAATAGAATCGCTTGTTCAAAGTTACTTCGTTGGTTTCTTAGCCATCTTTCAAAGAGATTAAACTACATTTTCTAATTAAAATCGCCCGATAAATGCCGTTCTGTTACACCGGTAATACGTTTTATTGTAAGTAAAGTTTATAGTTTTATAACCATACTCTTTATTTTCCCACCTACTTAGATCCTCGCTATAAGCACGATTTTTTACAACGGTGACTGAGGACAAACAAACAAAAAACATGGTTGTTAAGTTTATATACCTACTCCTAAATGTAAACTGTAATAATTGGTGTACAATAAAGTTTATTCTATTCTATTCTATTTCACGGAAAGAACATGGAAACACTAGGACCAGGGAAATCAAGTTTCGTTCAAATGTAAGAATCGTCAAGTGAAGATGAGAGCCAAGAAATACCAGAAAATGGTAGTACCAAAGTTTACTCAAAAGGAAATTACTTTCTTACGACAATAAAAAAAAAAGGTAGATGAAAATCCTCGTTGTGTGTTCATCGAGAAGAATTGAAGTTAATCACGAAGATTTTTATAAACTCTACCAGGCAGTGTTCTTAGCCAACAAATATTAAGTAGCGTGGATTTAACTAACGAATCTCTGCGTAACCGCCTTAATTTGAAAATTATATTACTCTTTATTAAGTATAAATGCTCCTATTTTAACTGCTGTAAATACTATGAAAATTAGTAAGTGAAGTTAAAAAAATAGGAGAATTATACTTTACACAAATTTTCAATATTATACATGTTAATAATTACTTTATCATTATTTTTAATTCTTCATTCAATTTCTGTATACATCCGTATCCGCATCTGCATCCGCGGATGTGAGTCTTCGAAAATTCGCATCCGCGGATGTGAAAAAAATGGCATCCGCAACATCGGCACCAGGCCGAGGCATGAGTCTTGCACGGTAATAAGTAGCAGGTAGCAATAATTAAATAACCCAAATAAATGTAGGTATGAACACGAAGACGGAGCGACGATAAATCTCTTGAAAGGTGGTCCCACGACTTCGTTAATATCGCGGGAACCCATTAGGTCAGGGCAGCACAGGACCGGTTGTTGTGAACAGGGGAGGCCTTTGTAAAGAAATGAACGTCTTTCGGCTGAGATATTGATAATGATTAAGACGTTAAGAAATGATAAATGATTAGTTATCCTATTTTTCTTGGATGTCAATGGTAAAAAATAAGGAAATACAAGTATTAGTTTCATCTAGTACAGATGTTTTATAGCATTCAAAGTCCAAGGTGGTCTTTAAATAAAAATCAATGAAACTTTATACACATCACAATATCACAATAGCATACTTAGTCTGGTCACATAGAAAAACAACATTTTTTATTGTACAACACTATTACAGTGTTAGTTCAATACATTAATATAAAACCATTAAAAATACATAAAGCTTATACGAAGTGGTCTCCAGTGGTTTTAAACGTTGAGGCCAGTTACCAATAGCAGCGCACACTCTTTTTATAGGAAAATTCTTCACAAGCAATCGCATAGTTTTAGGGACTCTAAATTATCATGGGTTTTAGAGCAACTCTTAGTTACTCTCTAAAACTGACCATAAATCATAATCCAGTGGATTAAGACCAGGACTAGATGACGAACAGTCTTGATTTCTGATACATTCACCTAAATTTCGCAATGTTTACTTTTATCAATACTAAGCAGTGACCCATTATGTTGTATAATGTACAATGTGTACCTAGTGAAAAAAAAAATCAATTGTTTAGAGTTTAGATTAATTTATGAAGCAACTGATTATAATGAAAATTCAATCAGTATTGTTTGGTTTTCATTAAAACTTTGCATAACAGTCGCGAAACGAATGATGGATCTAAAATAACTACTGATTAAATAGAATATAGTCCAGTCATTTTAGACATTTTAAACCCCAATCAACCCCCAAAACATGAATAAATAAGAAGCAATAGAGTTTACGCCTTGGTGTACGGTATACAATATCGTATGTGAGTGCATTCTAGTCGAAAGCGACTTTATTCCGAAAGCGGTTAATTTTACAGAAAAATGCAAGAGGCATTTTTTGTAGATAATTTCACGACAAACGATTTATACTAACCTCTATTGACCTCCGAGCAATAGACCGAGATATATTTGCGAAAAACTGATTTTCGTGACCTTTTTTAACCTTAATAACATTTTTAGCCAGCACGATATCAATGTTTGATGAATGATTTTTCACACATCTACTATTACAACGTCGTGATAAAAGTCTATATAAAAATTCAGCTCACTAGGAATTTTTCCGCAGATAAAACCTAAATGACTGGGCTATATGCAACAAAGGAAAATATCATTTTTTTTAAATAAGTATTTTTTCTTAAATAAAAAAAAATGATTTTTTTGTACTCTTATAACGTAACGTTTGGGATTATTCATTGATCGATTCAATATTTTAGGAGTAATGGAAAGTGTTACATATAAGCCCACATTTACCTATAATAAGTAATACTGGATTGAAAAATCACTTTTACAATTACCGTCAGTGTGCATTAAGACCTAAGACTAAGACCTAAGAGTGACAGGACAATACGGGAAAATATCTTGAAATAAGACTCAATGCATAGATTGTAATAATTGTCGAACATTAGATTATAGAACAATGGTTTTAAATCGATCGGTAATTCTTATAAAATGACAGTTTACGATCTTTTGCAATGTAATTGTTTTTTTTTTTGTAATTAGTTAAATTTGATTTTATTCTGGAAAAGTATTTTGTTCTGGCATAGAATTTTATTCTTAACAAATTTAAACTAGGTCCTAATTTAAGTTTGTTTCACGTTAACTGGCGTTGGACAGCGAACACGTTTGGTGTTGCAATTTGTGGAGATTTCACTACGCCGAAAGCGGTTAACCATGACGATTGAATTAATCTATACTAATATATAAAGCTGAAGAGTTTATTTGTTTGTTTGAACGCGCTAATCTCAGGAACTACTGGTCCGATTTGAAAAATTCTTTCAGTGTTGGATAGCACATTTATCGAGGAAGGATATAGGCTATATATCATCACGCTAGGACCAATAGGAGCGGAGCACCAATGAAAAATGATTCGAAAACGGGGGAAAATTATCACGCTACGGGCAATAGAAGACGCAAACGAGGTTGCGTAGGTCGGCTAGTATGAAATAAACTTGTTAGATTGTTATCTAACAAAATAAACAGCATTGCATATATCATCCTACACTCTCACTGTCTATTTGTTTTATAGACCATACGACTCATGTCATCGACCTTTGTTTTGACCGAAGTGATGATTGCGTCGCATACATATTATTATTGATAAGTTGTACCAGAATGTTAAAAATAAAACGGTAGATAGGTTGGTACATTATAAATTTAAACATGACTCAATGCGTCTATATCATAAGGAATTATAATACGATGTGTTTTTTATTGCTCGTTTTTTGATATTTTCTTTAAATCCCCTTCGGCCGTATTCTTTGAACGGAACAAAACAATAATGACAACATTCAGCATAACGATTATTATTCTATGTCTAATGATTGTTTGTTTATTTGTTTGTTCCTGCTTGGACCCAAAGAAGATAGGAATATTCAAATGGTTTCCTAATTTATGGAGTTCTGAGGTAAAAATTTCAAAGAAACCAACCGAATTAATTATGTCTTTTTTTGAAACCGTGTAATTAATAAAATCTTGATTTAGTCCCTGTGACAGTTACTGGTCCCTGACGATTACCTATAATATTAGTTGGTTTAATTAAACACATAAAATGGTCCGTACTCATATGCGTTATTATTCGATAATTTTACTTAAAACTATTAAAAATTTACGTGTGGACCGCAAAACTCACAACTCGAAAGCTCGCATCGAACCGGCTCGATGGAACTAAATAAAAGTAGTTTCCTTCGCACCTACTCGAAGCGACCGTCGAGCTTGTCTCAAGCGTGTGAACGTGACCACGAGTGGCGCGAGTCAGTCCGCCGTTGTTGATCTTGAAAAACACGGGTTTAATAAAATAAAATATTTTACGAGTTTTTTTTCTTTATTAATTAAGAATTGCGAGACTTGTTAAATGGCTACATTTATGTCTGTTTAACAAAGGAGTCGGTGGCTATACCGTCTTCTTTGTTGAACAGACATCTTTTGGCTCGAACGGTTCGGTGAATACTGAAGCGCGCGTCACTCGATAGATTAATGCTGAATGTGTGGACGAGAGCCCTTGCCGTGGATTTTACTCGACATGTTAGCTCGATCGAGTAAAACCGTATGTGCGTACTAAAAGCACATGATTACCAAATAAGAGTAGTTTGTGACAAATGAAATGAGACTAAGCAACTACGATCCCACGGCATTGTTACGTTCATCTTGTTTCAAACAAAAGAATTATTTTAATTAAGAACCTACTGTCTACGATTAAATGGGTTGTAAGTATTATTTTTTCTACTACTTCCTTCAATTATTATAACGTAATTTATGCTCTCGATTGTCGGCACTTGATGGAACTTGTTGCAATACTTGTACTCGATAATTGTAAGCAATTTTTTATTTCGCAATTATTCTATGCAAGCAACTAAAAACTACTTTGAAGCTCCGTTTTTTCAAGTTTAAGATCTCCGACCGTATGTAGTATCTCAAGTTAATTATTTTAAGTCCTCCTAATATGTTTTTCACAACAATAAAAAAATGCAAATACAAAAACATATTCTGATATGTAGATAGAAATAATTGATAGTAGCGGATTTATCGCGCGGCAACATACACGTATTGTTTATTTATTTAGCGAGTTTAGAGACCGAAATTAAATAATAATAATGATATATTTATTGACCCATAAGTGTTAACAATTTAACAAGTTTTAAAATACATGATTACAATGTACAATGTAATGTAGGTTGGAAACCTGTGCTTCAGCAAACGGCGCCTCTTCCTATCGGCCATGTACATTAACTACAGCTTATTTAGTTCAAGTATATAATCCTATTTATATATTGTTAAAACGACGATACTATCAAACTACGTATCTACTTAGTCTGTCCTTCACTGTTGGTGTGTGTAGGAGTTATCTTACTGGAATCAAGGTTTATTGATACCAAAGCAAAAAACTGTTTCTCTAATCTTTTCATATGGCATAAGGTACCAAACGAAGGCGCATGTGGTGAGATACAATGCTTTGAAAGGTTACAGGTTCTGAAAGTGAACTATTTAAGATAAGTTTATTTTGTTAAATTGGTAAAGTATAGTACCTATAGTAAAAAAAACTAGGCTTTAAGCATCTCAACTTTTAAAATTTATATCAAAACCATTCACAAAAAAAAAGTTGCTTATTTTCTATTAATGTAAGGCAAAGGTAATCCGAGACCAGTAAACTATAAAAAACTGTCCTAAGAACAGAAAAGCTTGGTAAAATTTTTGCGTTACCTTAAAAAGAAAAAGAATTTGGAAATTGTTCTTATATTTTTTCTTACGAAAGACACGAGGACTAATTATTTAATATGACATACATATGTATAAAATTAAATGTAAAATCATTTGTTTAATATTATTTTATTTATTTTACTTCAAAGAATAAGCTGTAGAGAACTTAGGATACTTACGAGTACCTTTAGGAGGTATGAAATGTGGTCGCTAATGCAGTAAGTTCGCTAGATAATTTAAATTACTCAACGGATTTCAATGCACTTTAACGGAGTTTCAGCAACAGAGAGGAAAAAGAGGAAGGGTTTACTGGTCCCTGACGATTACCTATAATATTAGTTTATTACTCGATAATTTTACTTCAAAACTAGTAAAGATTCACGTGTGGACCGCAAAACTCAAAACTCACGTCTCGAAAGCTCGCATCGAGCCGGCTCAAATATGTTTGTATTAATATGCATATTAATACAAACATATTTTAGTAGAGGAGATTCGACAATTTTAAAGACTTCCATACCAAACCGGGCCGGGTCGCTATTTTTTTATATGTATATGTATACACATAGGTATTCTGATAGACAATACTGGCTGAAAATATATTCTATTTTAACAATAACGTCTCTTCACGCTTTTAGTATTCAAATTGCTTTTAAAATTTCCCCTCCTTGTTCTACATAGATCGGGGGTTGATGCAGCGCTAGTCACTGGTTTTCCCCGCGCCTGTGAGTAATACATAGGGGATTTTATTATCCCTTCAAACGTTGTAAAGTGCCGTAAGACCCTTCGTAAATTGTATGAAACTTATAAATTTCATTTAGTAACTATTCAGTGTAACAGATGATCATTAAATTTAACAAAAATATCGACTTCATAACTGGACCATATTGAAGCGGGAGGCATCAACTTTAAAAAAAAAAGAATCATCAAAATCGGTTCACCCAATCGAAAATTCTGAGGTGACAAACATTAAAACTAAAAAACAATCGAATTTAGAGCCACCTCCTTTTTTGAAGTCGGTTAAAAATTAAAGTAACTTATTTGTCTGCACGGAAGGTTTAGCAGTTTAAGTGGTTTCCTCGCCGTGTCTTCCTGAGCTGAATTTGATTTGAGTAAGTTATTGTGTGATTTGGGTTTCCCACGATACTTTCCGTGGTCCACAAATTATTGTTCCGGTTCAGAATGTGAGTGTACATGTTCATAGTGTCCGATTCATGTATGTTTGTAAAGTATCCCCCGACACAAGATATGTTCCCAGTGCGGGAGTTGTCTATCTATACTTATAAAATAGTAAGTCCTGACTGACTGACTGACTGATTCATCATCGCCGAGCGTAAACTATGATAGTTAGGGCTATGAAATTTGGTGAGTAGGATCGTTTTATTGAGTAGACACCCACTAAGAAAGGAATTTTGGAATTTCTACCCCTAAGGGGGTGAAATAGGGGTTGAAAGTTTGTATGGAAGTCCGTCATTTTTTAAGTTAGAAACCTGAAACTTTACTTTTGGGCCGTTGATTAAAAATGAATAAACACGTATTTCAGCGTTTTTGGATATTCTACCCCTAAGGGGTGAAATAGGGGTTGACATTTCGCATATAGGTTAGTCTGGAAGTCCGACATTTTTGAAGTTCGAAACATGAAACTTTGTTTTTGGGCTACTGATTAAAAATGAGTAGATACGTATTTAGGCGTTTCTGGATATTCTACCCCTAAGGGGTGAAATAGGGGTTGAAAGTTTGTATGGAAGTTCGTCATTTTTTAAGTAGCAACATGAAACTTTATTCATGTGCTACTGATTAAAAAAGAGTAGATACGTATTTAAGCGCTTCTGGATATTCTACCCCTAAAGGGGTGAAATAGGGGTTGAAAGTTTATATGAAAGTTTGTCAGTTTTTAAGTTAGACGCATGGAACTTTATTTTTGGGCTACTGGTTAAAAATGAGTAGATACGTATTTAGGTGTTTCCTGATATTCTACCCCTAAGGGGTGAAATAGGGGTTGACATTTCGTATATGGGTTAGTCTGGAAGTCCGTAATTTTTGAAGTAAGAAACATGAAACTTTATATTTAGGCTACAAATTTCAAATGAGAAGACACGTATTTAAGCGTTTTTGGATATTTTACCCCTAAGGTGGTGAAATAGGGGTTGAAATTTTGTATGGATATTCGCTATTTTTGTAGTAACAAACATGAAACTTTGTTTTTGGGCTCCTGATTAAAAAAAAGTAGATACGTATGTAAACGTTTCTGGATATTCTACCCCTAAGGGGTGAAATAGGGGTTGACATTTCGTTAATAGGTTAGTCTCGAAGTTCGTCATTTTTGAAGTTCGAAACATGAAACTTTATTTATGCGTTACTGATTTAAAAAGAGTAGAGACGTATTTAAGCGTTTCTGGATATTTTACCCGTAAGGGGATGAAATAGGGGTTGAAAGTTTGAATGGAAGTTCGTCATCTTTTACGTTAGAAGCATGAAACTTTATTTTTGCGCTACTGATTTGAAATGAGAAGACACGTATTTAAGCGTTTCTGGATATTCTACCCCTAAGGGGGTGAACTAGGGGTTGAAAGTTTGTAAGGAAGTTCGCTATTTTTGAAGTAGCAAACATGAAACTTTATTTTTAGGCTACTAATTAAAAGTGAGTGGATACGTATTTAAGTGTTTCTGGATATTCTACCCCTAAGGGGATGAAAAAGGGGTTGAAAGTTTGTACGGAAGTTCGTTATTCTTGAAGTAGCAAACAAGAAACTTTGTTTTTGTGCTCCTGATTAGAAATGAGTAGATACGTATGTAAGCGTTTCTGGATATTCTACCCCTAAGAGGTGAAATAGGGGTTGAAAGTTTTTATGGAAGTTTGTCATTTTTTAAGTTAGAACCATAAAACTTTATTCATGTACTACTGATTAAAAAAAAGTAAAGACGTATTTAAGCGGTTCTGGATATTTCACCCCGAAAGGGATGAAATAGGGGTTGAAAGTTTGTATGGAAGTCCGTTATTTTTTAAATAAGTATCATGAAACTTTATGCATTATCAGCATTTATGCGAATTCTGTTCCTAAAGGAGATGAAATATGGGTCGAATGTTTGTATGAAAGTTCTTTTAAATGGGCTATTGATCAAAAATAAATAAATACGTTCAAAAACATGAATAAATTACTGATACATACTTTTACACAGTTTTAAATGAATACTTATAATCAACTTCCACGCGAGCAAAGCCGCGGGCAACAGCTAGTACTAATATATAAAGCTGAAGAGTTTGTTTGTTTGTTTGTTTGAACACGCTAATCTCAGGGACCGCTGGTCCGATTTGAAAAATTCTTTCTGTGTTGGATAGTCCATTTATTGAGGAAGGCTATAGGGTATATATGATCACGCTACTACTAAAAGGAGTGGAGCAACAATGAAAAATGTTTCAAAAACGGGGGAAATTTTCACGCTACGGGCAATATAAGGCGCAAAGGAGGTTGCGTGGGTCAGCTAGTCTTCTATAAAATTATAATTTATAATTTTATTGCCTATTAGATGTTACCGAAGCTGGCAGTTATATGTTAATACGTTGTTGTCGATGTTCACAAGTGTAAATTACTTGAATAATCAGACGCAACAAACTGGTACCTAATATGAGAAACTGTCGCGTCTTATTCTATTCGATTAGAACTTTAAAGATGGTTAAGTATGTTATACTTATACTTACACTAGCAGACCCACGCAACCTCGTTTGCGTCTCCTATTGCCCGTCGCGTGATTATTTTCCCCCGTTTTCGAAACATTTTTCATTGTTGCTCCTCTCCTATTGGATTTAGCGTGATGATATATATATATATCATCAGCTATATATCATCTATAGCCTTCCTCGATAAATGGGCTATCTAACACTGAAAGAATTTTTCAAATCGGACCAGCGGTTCCTGAGATTAGCGTGTTCAAACAAACAAACAAACAAACTCTTCCACTTTATATATTAGTATAGATTTAGTAAATAATATGAATGCTAGGATAGAAATTGTCTCAATTATATTAAGCAACGAGCCTTAATATTTTTTTTAAATTCTACTCCCTCATTAGGAATATACATATACTAGCCGACCCACGCAACCTCGTTTACGCCTTATATTGCCCGTAGCGTTTAAATTTCCCCCGTTTTTAAAACATTCTTCATTGTTGCTCCGCTCCTATTAGTAGTAGTGTGATGATATATACCCTATAGCCTTCCTCGATAAATGAACTATCCAACACCGAAAGAATTTTTCAAATCGGACCAGCGGATCTTGAGATTAGCGTGTTCAAACAAACAAACAAACAAACTCTTCAGCTTTATGTATTAGTATAGATGATGTGTCGCGAATAACTTTACCAACATACATAAAACGGACTCAAAAAGCACTTTGATAATTATAGAAAATGTTGTCCGGTTGTCCCATTGAAAACAAATATCATGTGACCCATAGAGAAACACGGTAAGGAGTAGCTATTCGCAGATGTTTCCCTCTGTCAAAGTTTAAGCCCAAATAGGCCTGGTGCTATGACACAATGTATTTACGTGTGCGTGAAATTCGAAACGTTTAAATTATGGCAAATGGCAAATCAAAAAAGGCATATGAGCTACATTATTCCACGTAAGTGAATTGACAAAATATTTAATCTACTGATGCTTAAAAAGGCTAACATATGCTTTAAGCTTGTGCTTTCAGGAAAAGTGTGGGGTGTTTTCTCAAAATATTTCAATAATGCCGCCCCACGCTTTTTACATTAATACTATTTTCTGCTTTTTAGTTCGATTGCTACTTTGATTGATACTGTTTAGTTTGCTATATTTATAAAAGCGTGCTTCTTTAGTTTTTAAAAACATTTTTTTTTAATTATTGTATTGTCATCAGCCCTTGATCCTTTTACAAATTTTCAGGTTAGAAGTAGGTGAAAATGAAGTTAAAATATTCCGTTTCATACATACTTGTAGGTCAAGCTATTATTAGCTTGACCTGCATGTCATGTCTGCAAAAAAAATTCATACATACATAATGTATGTTTTTTTTTAAATTAAATAAACCTGTTATGACATTTTCTTGAATAAGTATTCATTTCATTAAACTGCCATACGAATTACATTAACCGGTAATTAAAGCGGTGTAATTCGATGTTGCTGTTTCATATATGAAATCGTATCATAATAAAAATATTTTATATTTTAAAGTTACAATGCCTACGCAAGCTACTCTCCCATGCATAAAACTAGCATGCACAGATCTGTGATGCTCGGTGACCGTAGTCATGCATATATGACTATACCTTTTTTTTACGCGGGGAATGGTTTTCGCACCATACCCTCCGCGGGGAGACGAGGGGCGTGTGTGGTCCCCGAGATTGTGCAGCAGACGATGTAACGCTCCTGCTACCCCTCGTACTCGGATGACTAATCGCCCGAACATATGATTATACCTACGGTCCATCATGTGCACGGAAGTTACTCAAGCAATACAGAGATTTTAAGCACAGTTTGGATCATCTCATTCCATTGAAAGTACCGAAGTCTAATAATAGTTTACACATAATATTAGGGTTTAATAAACGCACACGTGGAATAAGGACATAAACGTCACGGTTTATGAAGAGGTCAGTCTATACACGGGTTCAATAATTTGACGCATAGATCTTTATAGAATTTTTCCAGAGAACTGTAGTCTGTATGGCCCACTCAATGCCGCTGTATGGGCCACTTAAAACCAATGACCCGATCAAAAACTGCTGTATGGGTTACTTAAAGATCAGAAGTATGGGTTATTAAAAGACTGCGATAGGTGTTTCCCCGTACAGTGGAGTACATACAGTAAGTACAAAAAGATACGAAATTCTCGTGGATTATGAATGATATTACAACACGACGTACGTATTTAAGAGTTGTAAATTATGTAGATAGGTACTCATTGTATATCATTCATTAACGATAAACCGATACAAGATAAAAGAAGTTGGCCACAAAGATAACAAAGCATTAATTAATGCCATGTTATCTTAGTAGCTAACATTTTTAATGGTTTTGATATCAGATAATTATAACCAAAATTGAAATGTCAATAGCGGCCTTAAAAATCATTTAGTTTGGAACTACAAATCTGGACTGCATTCCGCTCCTCAGACGGATTTGTGCGTTTTGGAATGCGGGTCAAACTGTCGTGGCAATTAGGGCCTAAAGAGCGCTAATATGTAAAAAAAGTGCTTATCTCAGAAATAATACTCCTTTTGAGAGACGCAACTAAGTTTTTGTTTTTATCGTTGCACAGTGCAATATAATTACAGCTTTCTAAATACATAATATATTATTAACTTATTTTGAAAACGATGTTCTGTCCTGTCAATGTCATATTTTTTTTAATAAAAACTTCTTTAGCCGAATGGGTAAAAATGTTAAACTCGCGTCATGAAACGTCGCGTCAGGACACGTGACCTGGTCGTAAGACGGCGGCGAAGGGCGCTTGCGCGGGTGTATGTACTACAGCCTGCTACGCGCATGCACGGATGGTGACAGCTGATGGCTATGTTTATACTGTTACAGCATTAACCTATGTTGTTGTAACATCACAATAAGCATTTTTTTACTTCTTTTTATAGCGCATTTTATTTAAAAAGCAGAGGTTCATTTTAGGTGAGCTTAAACAACTGTTTGTTTATAGTTTTGAGTTTGCACTTCCATCGGCAGTCCTCGTGACTGCTTTGTGGTTTATTTTTCTTCTTTTTCTTTTTAAGTTACGCGGTACAGCTAATCTATACTAACATAAAGAGATAACATTTGTAAGGTTGTAGGGAGTAATCTTTGGATCTATAGAACCGATTTTAAAAATTATTTTATCGATAGACTGCCACATGATTTTATTTATCCGAATAACTATGGAATTTCATCATTTTAAAGTAAAAAATAATCCTGCGAGCGGAGCTAGCTCGTTGAAAATAAGTTGACAAACTACACTTACCTGAACTTTTTCAAATGCTTCAGGATGGCCGTTTTTTTCACATTTTCTTTTAAATTGGTCCAAATACTGATTTTTCACTTGCTCTATGTCTGTGTCGTTTAATTTCTGCTGTAGCTCAGGAGGCAATGATATTGAGTCTGGCAGGGTAAAGTCTTGAGTTTGGCCCAATGCCATATCTGAAAAAGAGATAGGTACCTATAGGTAAATAAAACCAACCAGTTCTACTCACTAAGAGTTCATTGATGAGAGAGTTTCAACTAGTAAAATTACTAAACAAGTTATAGTAATACAAAACAAAGAGTTATACTATTCACAACTCTAGAACTAGACAGACTTATTTTTAGGACAGAAAAGTGTTAAAAGAAGCTGGGAAAGTGCACACACACTATTTGATTTCACTTGTCAAGCAAATAAATAGAAATAAAACAAAATGTAACAGTTTTTTTTTTTTAAGTGAAAACTTCTTTAGCGACGTTGTGCACTTTATCAAAACTCGCGACAGGACATGAGACCTGATCGTAAGACGGCGACGCAGGGCGCTTGCGGGAGTGTGCATGGTGACAGCCGATTGCTCGACTGTCTAATATGACAGGACTGGTAATATGTTTATACTAGCGTTAACCTTTTTTTTTATAACATGACAATAAGCATTTGTTTACTTATTTTTATCGCAAATTTTATTTTAAGAGCAAAGAGATTCATTTCAGGTGAGTTCAGTGCGTGATGGAAACAATGAATAGAATACAAGAGTAGTGGTCACCACACTTATTCAGAATGTAGACAATGCAGCATGGTGACCCACACTTTGGAGGCCTAAAGATGCTTCTGCATCATTAGTTTTGGTCTGCTATACCATGTTGTTAAGACAGGTACAGGGTTTTGTTTAAAGTTTGAATTATCTTTGAAGTAATGTTTTCCTGTATAAATTGTTCTTTGACAATACCCATGTGATACATAGGGGTGGTGACCCTATGTATTTTTAATCTGTCACCAATGTCCCCGATTTACCCCCTTAGGAGTGGAATTTCCAAAATTCCTTTCTTAGTGCTCACTTATGTTATATAAAAAACTTACATGCAAAATTTCAGGATTGTAGGTTTAGTGATTTGGGCTGTGCGTTGATCTCTGGGTATGTCAGTCAGTCAGTCACCTTCCTCTTTTATGTATATAAATAATACGGACTATGTACTTTGCATTCCACTAAAAGTCTAGAATGAAGTAATTTTTGATTGCACAACGCTTTCTACTGCGGCAAGTGTTGTCGGTTCGAATCCCACTAGGGACCATACTTTGTGTGATCCACCAATTGTTATTCTGAGTCTGGGTGTTTATTGTGTCTGTTTCATGTATGTTTGTAAAGTACCCCTCGAGAAAGGATTTATGAGTTGTCTTTTTTGAAATAAATAAAAAATCATAAACTGTAAACCTTATGCAACTGCCATAGAAATGATTTACTGGTATTTCCCAGAGGGAAGGGCTCAGACAATTGACACATTTTAGTCAATAGGTTTGGCATGGATGACGTCTTCCATCCCTTAAACACTCAGTTGCTCAATACATTCCTTTCGTGAGTCTTTCATCATCCATCCTCTTAAAGTAGTCTAACTGGTGTTTGTTGGTTTGTTTGTACATGTTTTGAATTCTATTTTCTTTAATATCACAATCATATCATCGCATCTACAACAATATGGTGCAAGTCTATTGCAACAAGTTTTCAGAATGTGACATTTAGGATTCTTCTTCTTCTTTGATGAAATGGCAACCAGCCGGATCTCTCGGATCAGCTATTTCTATTTGCGTAGTATTGTTGTTTAAGTGACAATGTGTCACATAGCATAGGATGTCCACAGGCTAGGTGGGGAGATGATTTGCAAAAGAAAGCTGGCAGGAGCTGGATACAAGAAGTCAAAATTGATACAAATATGTAGTTAGTTACCTTATGTTTTGATTTTTAGGGGGAGATTTTAAAATCATTCTTTTTTTATTTAAGACATGTTTTTTGTTTGAAAGAATAATAATATTAAGTTTTGTTTCTTGTATTATAAAGTACACAAATGGGAAATGTTAAATAGATTAAAATAAGAGCACATCTCACTACATAACATTTTCGTTTAGCAAGTTTTATGTCTTTTAATAGTTTGAAGATTCTTTGGTAAAATAAACATAAAAAAATAATAACAAGTGGCGTGCAATAGTGGACAGCGGTAGTTTGATGATGATGAGGTCACTCATGGTTTAGAATCAGATTCGAAACTAGGCACAGTCTATGTTATGGTTAGTAGACACTGATAAACATACTTAATTTGATGATGACATTGAGACTTTTATCTATTAAAAATAAATGAAGTCATAAAAGTCACATTTCTGACCTATGCAGTTTTTAATTACAATATCAATCAATACCCACAAATTTGTAATTAATTTAACTGAGAATTTTATTTAAAATTTCTTTACTAAACTAAAGATTTACTTATCTGTATAAACATGTAAACTTAATGTTGTAATAAATTATAACTTTAGCACTTTATATACTAGCAACACAGGTTGGCTTAGTATGAAAGTCTTTGAAATTATTTTGCATTATAAACAGTCCTGACACCATTGAGTTCCTTGAGCCTTTGCAGTTGGGAAGAGAGTGCTCTGAAGAGCTCTTCCAATTGATCCCACCTTCTCCCTTCCTCTACAGAACAACACATGCTGGCCTTGGAAGCCACCGCCTTAGTTGTAGAAATACACTCTCAAACCAAAAGGTCTAGTTCTTCCTTCCTGTGCCGAGCAGTTCAAAACTGGAACTCACTACCAGCGCATGTGTTTCCCTCCCACTATGATCCTGGGTCCTTTAAGCAGGTGTGAAAAAGCATATCACTAAGCTGCCATTGTGTGGGAAGCCATACTGCTTTCGCTGTGCTTATGGTGGCCCCCACTGTTTGATTTTGCTTGAGCTTACCATCAGGTTCAGCAGTCACTTAGGCAGGTAATTTATTAAAACGAAAAAATCTTTAATTTCCTAGTAGTAGTAATTTGTAGTATTAAAATAACCGCTTTTTAATAAATGCATTTATTGTGATGTGCATACAGGATATATGTACCAAAATATTTTTTTTCGGGAAATCTCTGGAACAGCTGGACCGAATTCGACGGGACTTTCACTGACAGATAGCTGATGATATAGGCAGTAACTTAGGCTACTTTTTTTAGACTAGCTTCACCCCGCGGCTTCACCCGCGGTACGACAATAAGCACAGGTAACACCGCAGGGTTCAGCTATCTGCAATATGCAGGTATAAATAAATAATAAATTATAATCTCTTGAATCATTCTATATATTGACGAAAATCGTCTAAAAGGTCCTTCTCTAGGTGAAGATGTACATTTTTTTGTAATTTCGTCATTGCCGGTTTGCCTCCAATAAACTTGATTTAACTCACGAAAGCATAAGAAGCAAATCTTGATCCAATAAAAAACTAATTTGCAAATAATCAATTATCCATTTTATGAGATTAAGTTGATTAATGATGTAAATTAAAATCGTCGACACACGAATTGAATTCTAATTAAAATGAAGCCATTGTTATACCTAAATTAAATTTAAAATTCATATTATTAAAACTTACGAATCACACAAGTTAAAACAATGTACATCCAGGTCATTTTGAAGATACTTTTTATTTATCACTTCAACGTAAAACACGATGCTAAATCAGCTATCTAAAAGGTACAATCGCGAACGACACACCAAAGAGTCAAATACCGACTGCGAGTATTGCGACTGCGACCGACTCACAGAACACATATACTCCTAACCGACTGAATCAAAGACGCAACCGGCAACCCAACGCGCGCACTCAAACAAAACTGACGTGACGTGACCAGAACGTCAAGTCACAAGTGTCACAACTGATGAAAAATTAATGAAACCTTAGAGCATATACAAATTAAGGGGCTGCTGAACCGGCGGAAAGCGTGATCGGAGAGAGAGAGAGACTGAGTTTAGTTAGAGTTTGTCTCTCTCACGCAAGCTACTAATTAGTAGGTATTCTTGGTTGAAAGGTTGGTTTAATAAAAATCATTAACAATGTCTTTTTTTTTTAATTATAATTTCCTTATTATAATATTTTTTTCTTCTTTCTTACTTATTTTATTTGAATAGATATTTATATTAAACTACTCCTTTAATGGTTTATCGATATACTAGGGGACCCTTTTCCTCATTTATATGAACGACATACATCACGAACACATTTCATCAGCAGAGCTCCTCTATTACGCCCACTGAACAGCAGAAAGGTTACGCCGACGACAATGTCTTCATATTTCATAGCCAAAACTGGGAAAGTGCTATAAGGCATGTTGAAAGGAAAATGATCCTTTCAGGACAGTGATGCTTGCTGACCCGTGGGGTTTGTGTATAACTTCTCCTTACATGCTATGCCAGATGTCAGAAGAGTGTAGGTACTGGGATAGGTATGTGGCCGGCCCAGCTGTTTAGCCTTCGTACGGTAGCCTTAATACCAGGGAAATCTAAGCAAGCATACAAAAAGCCTGAAGTCCTAAAAGTCTACAACATACCCAAGGCAATACTAACGTATCAGTGTTCAAGAACTCCATTAAAACAAACCGCTGCATTAGACCACATCAAAGTAAATGCAACAAAAAGGCGGGAAGTTGTTTATCTGAGGAAGTTTGGCGCCTTTCCACAAAGGGAAAGGTTGTGGGTTACTATTTTAACCGGCCTAACTGTTAGCCTTCGTACTGTCGTGTGTTAGGATAATAGTGAAACTCTGAGAGGTTACATTTTATCTTGTTTATTTGACAAAATGCATTTTATTATATTTACAAATTTGGCAGACAAACCACAATAATTGTAGCGAGCTTGAATACACACGTGAGTGAGAGAGTAAAAAAGCGAGAGATATGAATGAGTGAGACAGACAGTAAAACAATTGTTTACGCAAATGCACACTTCATAAAGTTCTTCTTCTTTTGATGAAATGGAAACCAGCCGGATCTCTTGGATGTTAGGAGTATATGTGTTCTGTGTCTTGGATCAGCTATTTCTGCCAATGTCAAGTGTTTGTAGTCTTCAAATCATAAGTCTTCAAGTCTTTACGTCTTCGTCGTGATGAAATTAATGTTAAAAATATACGCTTCCAGTCAAAAATTTTACGGCTGATAACAAATGCACCTTGGTATATCACCAACAATCAGCTTCATCGCGATCTTAAGGTACCAATGGTAAAACAGGAGATTCTTAATAAGCTCAAGACATATGCAGAACGCATTAAAGTTCATCCAAACGTGCTTGCCAGCAGCCTGATGACTGAAAGTTCTTTCAACAGACTAAAGAGAAAAGCCCCACAAGATCTTATATAACGATTCGGGAATAGTAAAATGGATTAGTCATTGGACTGATGCCATTTCATGACAAAGTTTAAATAACGTAACCTCTAGCTTAATGCCAAATAATTGGGCAGAGAAAAAAATATATATATATATAAAATATGGATGAGATGAAATGGGGACCATCGTCTCTCGAAAAAACAAAAAACGATCTCCCTTCATAAAGTTAGGGCCTTATTATTGTTAATAGCCACCTACCTACTTAAATATTTCGCATTTTTTTAGAACTTAGGTTTCTTAGAAGTTCTGTTTATAAAATTAAGGCAGGATGTGCTGTCTAGGTACTAGGTTACCACCTGGTGCCTAGGCAGCATTATTAACTAGGCAGTATTAGTCTTATTTGTATTATCAGTAGGTATAGCGCAAATGAAACAGGTCGGGGGAGACGCGGCCGCGGTCAATGCATCACGTGCGGGCGCGCGGTACGTTGACCTCCCGGCCAGCTGTGTAATATTAATTATATTAAAATACATTACTGTTTTATTGCTTTAATTTGTTTTTTTTTTGTTTTTTTAAATGAGATAATTAGGTAGTTAGGGTCCTATTATGTTGTACCTACTATGTGTATGTAACCAGAAAAACACAAAAAAGAACTTAGACAAGTTAGTTCACATTCAGTATAGAGGTCTGAATTTAACCGCTAAGTATTCAGGAGCAGTGTTTTTACATCCTATATATATATATATATATATATATATAATGTACCTATGATATCCTTCATTACATTTCTAATTTCTGTGCATCTACCATGTTTGGCATACAACTGGTACTTCACCCTAAAGTCGACTGTTAGAAAATGCCTACGGCATTAAGTTCGCCTCTGTACATTTATGCATAAAAGTACAATTAAAATATTTATACATATTGGACAATTCAGCGACAGAAACAAGCTCAATCTCGTTCAATGCGCCCCTGACTAAAGTTGAACTTTCAATACTGCAGTTCTTTGCTGAAAATAAAAGCCAAACCAATTAGCATTTCAAGGTAGTAGAGCCACGCTGATTTCAGCACGAACGGACCGGCTCTACCGGAGCGGTACTACCCTCGCTCAGAAAATCAACGTAAAATGACAGCAATCATGCTGTCGTGTTTCGTCGGTGAGTGTAAAGAGTAAAATAACATATTTGGTCAAATGGTCTTGCTAGTTGTGATTGCCTATAATTGGATGAGTAGGTACAAGGCATGTGTTTTATATTCACTACTTATATAATTATGATGTTCATATCAGTTATTGGTGTTCCAAAATTTATATCTATACGCGAAAGTTTGTAAGTATGGATTAATGGATGGACGTTTGTTACTCTTTGACGCAAAATCTACTGAACGGATTTAGATGAAACTTTACAGTAATATAGCTTATACAGCAGAATAACACATAGGCTACCATTTGCCGCGATAACCGAGACATACGCGGGTGGAGCCGCGAGCAACAACTAGTAAATAATATAAACATAAAATAAAGTCTATATCCAAATACTCTATACAAATAAATAAACTTGGAGTGTCTGTAATATTGAAAACACCATTTTCAGGGTTTAGTGCCAAAGGCAAAAAACAGACCCTTATAGATTCGTCCTGTCTGTCTGTCTGTGTGTCCGTCCGTATGTCACAGCCACTTTTTTCCGAAACTATAAGAACTATACTGTTGAAAGTTGGTAAGTAGATATATTCTGTGAACTGCATTAACATTTTCACACATAAATAAAAAGAAACGAAAATTTTGGGGGTCCCCATACTTAGAACTGAAACACTAAAATTTGTTTTTTATCAAACCCATATGTATGGGGTATCTATGGATAGGCCTTCAAAAATGATATTCAGGTTTCTAATATCATTTTTTTAAACTTAATAGTTTGCGCGAGGGTCACTTCCAAAGTGGTAAAATGTGTCCTCCCCCTGTAACTTCTAAAATAACAGAATGATAAAACTAAAAAAATATATGATATACTACCATTACCATGCAAACTTCCTCCGAAAATTGGTTGGAACAAGATGTAGTAAGTATTTTTTTTAATACGTCATAAATCGTAAATCACAATTTATCGATCAAAGTTACAACGAACTACAAGAATTGTTATATTATGTTACTTACAGCTACGGAACCCGTCATGTGCGAGTTCAACTCGCACTTGACCGTGTTTTTACTAAATGCATATGTATATATACATATACATATACCAAAATATATGTATATATACATATACCAAAATATTGTTTATATTTTAGATTTACTGACAGTTTTCTACTGTGGTAAAGTTTTAGTTAACTTTAGTTTTTTGGAATAAAAACGAATGTGTGTATTACTTATTTAATTTATAAAATACTAACTAAACCCCGCGGTTATCGTCGTACCGTGAGTAACGCCGCGAGATAAAGTTATTTTAAAAAAAGTAGCCCAACTTACTCACTGGATCATCAGCTACCTACCAGTGAAAGTCCCGTCAAAATCAGTCCTGCCGTTCCCGAGATTACCCGGAACAAATAGACAGACAGACAGACAGACAAAAAAAATTAACTTCATTTTTGGTATATGTACCGTGTATACATACTTATGCATTTAGTAAAAAGCGGTTATTTTAATATTACAAACAGACACTCCAATTTTATTTATTTGTATAGATTTTGCTGGGAAAAAGAACGAATATTAATTTACGTATCATAATAGAAATTACAGGAAAATTAGTTATGTACCAAACTATTAATATCACATGTTTAAGGTAATATTGTACATTTGCAGTCCCATCGTAGAACTGTGTAGTTGTACGAGTTTGTACAATGTTCCGAAGAGCTTTGTTGTCTGTTCTTGTGTATGCAGTGTTCAATTTAGGTGAGTAATCTATGCTATATATATCTATACTAATATTTAAAGCTGAAGAGTTTGTTTGTTTGTTTGAACGCGCTAATCTCGGGAACCGCTGGTCCGATTTGAAAAATTATTTCCAATTTAGTAGACCACTAGACCAGATAGAGACTTCCAAAGACCAATAGGAGCGAAGCACGCAGCAGCAAGTTTGTCCCGCGGCGTTACTCGCGGTACGATGATAACCGCGGGTAAAACCGCGGGGTTCAGCTAGTTTTAAAAATATTTAAAATGGTTTCATAGTTTAAATATTATTCTTTCCATACTTAAACAAATCGAATTTGAAGTCTCTGTTGTTTTGAATACACTTCTTTCTTCTTTTTTGATGCAATATCTCTGTTTATAGTCTCCAAATCATAGTATTTAAGTCTTTAAATCTTCGTCGTGATGAAATTAATGTTATAAAATATATAAAACTATACCCTATTCAACTTCCTCTGCGACAAAAGGTAAACAAAGAAATCAATGTTTCTCAAACTTTTTTATTAATATTGTTATGTATTTAAAATGGTCCATTAGTCACCTATGAATGAGACAAATTATAGTTGCAAGGTAGGTATGTAATTCAATGTTTATTTATTTTTCAAATAAAACGAAAAAAATGAGTGGACTTTATATTTCACATATCCATATCGTCTTATGCATCAATCAGAGATAACCTGGATGATATTGGTGGTAGAGGTGCAACAGAGCTGCGGCCTGTAACTTTCTTTTCTTTAATAATTCTGTGAACAGTAGTGTGTGATATTCCCATTATTTCTGCCGTTTTATGGATCATATCACTTTTGTAAGAATAGGAATCCTTTGATCAGGTCTCTTCAACATGTTTAAACACATTGATAGCAGCCACTTTCTCAGTTGAACGCAAAGGAGTGTTCTCGGAACGCTTATTCTTAGGTGAAGAAAAAGTACAGGCATTGCTTGGTCCAGGTTCACTCATAATTACAGCACTTATAAGCACGAAAACGTCAATAAAACAACAACAAAAAAACTAAGCAAATGGAATAAACAATTAACAAGAATGATCGAGAGCAAAGATGGCCGGTGTAACCAACAACTAATTACAAAATTTCACATTTTTACGTAAATTATATTTGCCTTAACACTACTCTTTAATTTAATACGTTCAAAGTTTGGGTTCAGCTACACTTTTAGGTGTTTTTTATGTCACTTTTTAGTCAGACCACTGTAAACTCGAGAAATTTGAATAATTGCAATAATTTTATTTTTAACACACATATTTCCGTTGCACTTGACACTGGCAGAATTGTCGACATCGGCATAGTTTGCCATTTTCCAAGAAAAAGAAAGAAAGTGACAGTTTTTTATTGATTCTACATGCATATAAAATTTTACATATTAATGAATCTTTTTCTGGTTTGTTTACCTTTTGTCTCAGAGGAAGTTGAATAGACTATAGCCGACCCACGCAATCTCGTTTGCGTCTCCTATTGCCCGTAGCGTGATAATTTTCCCCCGTTTTTTGTAACATTCTTCATTGGTGCTCCGCTCCTGTAGGTCTTAGCGTAATGATATATAGCCTATAGCCTTCAAAACTTGATGAACAGAATAACGCATAGGCTAGCACACAGATCATAGAAACAAGGAAACTTATTTTTCTGATCTTAGGGCTACCATTTGCCGCGATAACCGACATATACGCGGGCGGAGCCGCGGGCAACAACTACTTATTAATATATTAATAGCTATGTGAAACAAAAACGTTGTATACGGAGTAACAATTTATGATATTTGGCAAAATTTAATTATACATAATGGAGGAGGAGTGCAGAAAGCTATATAAGGAAAGAAAAATAATGGTCAATTTTCGACCACAATTAATACACACATAGTGAGTGGGTAAACATGACATTAAACTTTTTTTACCATAAACAATAAAAAAAGCTAAAAAGTCGTAACAAGGCCATAGAGTTTTTATAGATAGAGTGGGGTAGACATACGGCCTCAGATAAACATACGGCTGCCTGTAAGCTGAAACATTCAATGGTTAGAAAGAGAAAGAAAGAGAAGATCGCGGTGTCCCATTCTTTATCTTAGGTATCCCATCTGTCTTTCTCAAGTGACGCATGCGTAGTAAAGGACTGACGTGACACTGACGTAGTGACGTCAGACTGTGTCGCTCTCGGAATGCGAAACCTTGTTTTCATATACAATGATCCTGCTATATTGCTTTTCCACGCAAACTGCGCAAACGCGAGTAGAGCGAGATAGATAGGTACCGCGATTCTCTCTCTCTTTCTAACCGAAGGACCCGTCTCACAAACATACCACTGACAGTTTACGAGAGCTATGTTCTCAGTTAGTACCTAACATTGGCTAGCCCTACGTTCAGTCTACTGTTTGAGTTCTTTTTTGTTCTTTCTTAGAACCCACTTAATTCCATCACACTAGACATTGGTAGAATTGTTGAATTCGGCACTATTTCCCATTTATTAAGAAGAAGAGAACATTAGCTACGGAGATCCTTTTTTGTATTTCGAAAGACGGTCTCCCTTTTTTTTTCATCCACATACGACATGCGGCTATTTTTTGTTGCGATAACCGATATATACTCCGGTGGAATCACGGATAAAATATAATATTATATGAATATGACTTTGGATATTTGTAGGTACATGGCTAAAATAGAGATAAACAGGAATACCAATGACGTAAATGGCATATTACATATTTATTACTAATGTGTCTGTTATTGTTAACGGAATGTTTCCTTCCTTCCCAGTGCTGCAGGAAAGATTTAATATAAACGTGATTTTAAAATTAGCTTAATTGATTTTAAATGATTTGTTGGGAGTGAAAAGGCTTACATTTTATTTTATCATTTTTGACTAGACCATAAATTAACTGTTATTCGCTAAATGCATTTGAAAGTCATTTTTCAAACTTTATTTTGTAGTGACTGTAAGTACAAAATAAAGTAAAAAAAACAAATAACTTTTTTTTTAATTTCGGCTGTCCGTCTGTTTGTTCCGGCTAATCTCTAGAACGGCCGATTTTGAAAGGACTTTAAACTGGCAGATAGCAGATGATATAAAAAATAATTTAAGCTACTCTTTTTAGGCTAGTTTCGCCCCGTGACGTTACCCGTTGTTGTTGTTGGAACGTTGTTGACTTCTTGTTTCCCGGTGTTCTATATGGTGTTGGTACTAATTGTGGTAGCACAACAAAGCACTCACTCGTTCAATACAAGCTTTTACCTAAGGCTCCGCTCACATGTAGGAATATCGGTTATCGCGGTAAAAAGTATGTATGTTTATGCTATTCTGATGTATAAGCTATATTATACGGCAAAGTTACATCTAAATCTGCACAATCGTTTTTAAATGAAAGAGTAAGAAACGTCCAATATCCGTCCTAACGAACTTTCGCATTTCATTTATAAAATTAGAAGAATTTTAAGTTCATCATCAATTATCAAATTTGCCAGTTTTTCTGTCTGTTTGTTCCGGCTAACCTCTGGAACGGCTGGACCGATTTTGACTGGACTTTCACTGGCAGATAGCTGATGGCATACTATGAGGCGTAACTTAAGCTACTTTTTAGACTATCTTTGGCCTGCAACGCTACTAGGGGTAGTTGTTGTACCGCGGGGCTCAACTAGTTTATAATATGTATTAATATGCATAATTATAAATTACTAGCTGTTGCCCGCGGCTCCGCACGCGTGTATGTCAGTTATCACGGGAAATAGTAGCCTAAATGTTATTCTGATGTATAAGCTATATTACTGTAAAGTTTCATCCAAATCCGTTCAGTAGTTTTTGCGTGAAAGAACAAGAAACACACATCCTTACAAACTTTCGCATTTATAATATTATCTAGGAAGGATTATGTATCGCTAACCAGGGCTTTCCATAGTCATAATCATATTCATAACATAGTCATATCAGTCGGCAGCTTATGTAGCATGGAAGGTACGTCAGCTCACTGATACGGACACAGCTAGGTTAATTTATTTTAGCTACTTTCTTTCTATGGTACTACTAGTACTACTTTGGGGTAAGGCGAATATTGAAACGATTTTTATTCTACCAAAACGAGCCATCCGCTCAATGTACAATTTAGGTGCGTGCTAGAATCTCTCTTCGAGAGTTGTTTAAAGATTTAGGTATTTTAACTGTTGTATCACAGTACATATTTGCAAATATTATGTTTGTTAGGCACAAAAAACGTTCTTTGTCTTATAACTAAGCTAAATATTAACAAACCATTGTTAGTTGATAGTAATGCTTGACGATTATTATGGTAATTTAATTAGTAGTGATTTTTATCAGTATCTCGACTATGGTTTGTCATGCTCACTAAAATGTCATTGCTTGCGGTGTCGTCGTAGGGCGGGTCGTTTCTTTCCCTCTGATATGGCGAAGGAGATGATGGCTGGTCCATGCGTCATACTCGTGAACGGGTGCTGCTTGGGGTGACAGGTCGGCCTAGTCAGCGATGCTTTAGACAACACTATAATATAATACTTTGGTTCTTTCAACTGCCACTCTAGCCTCTTAATCCAGTCACGAATTATTTTTAACAGTAGATTTTGCAACTGGTTGTAAGTAGATGTGCACCTTGAATGATTTCTATGTTTAATGGACTAAAACGTTATCACTGAGTGAGTTTTCTTTATTGTTTGTGCGTTAGATTTTGGAGCATTTTAATAAAAGGAAATTCAGGTGGCAACAGCTTGCATACTGTTTACCTTACGTGTAATACTAACACTATTGTACCTGAAAATCTGACTGTGAACAAGTAAAATTTTAACAAAAATAAAACTGACTTCAAGGTTTGACTCGATTTCTCTTGGATGCCATCATCAGATCTTAGTGTCTTTATCATGATACCACCGTTGGGATATCCTTTTCATTAAAAAAAGAACCATCAACATCTGTTCATAAACGACGCAGTTATCGGCGAATAGACATAAAAAAAATATATATACGGTCGAATTGAGAAACCTTCTCCTTTTTTTGAAGTCGGTTAAAAAGAGAAGCCATGAGTTTCTTTGCCAGTATTCTTCTGATGAGACTCTACGCATTTTGGAAACTGGAAGCTATGGATCGACACAGGCAGGCAGTACATTTTGGTGTTTTAGCCTAATTTACATCGATAATATAGCATATGCTGTGGCGTCTGTTTGTGTCGATCTATGACTTTTAACTGTAGCTTCAATTTCAACCATCATCAATCAATCATCAACATAGTCTGAGTGATAAGTCCATAATATCGGTCTGACTAATCTATGTATATATTATTCTATTAGGTGCGTAACGCAAAAACTTAGTACCTCTTTTTAAACGACTTCAGAAAAGAAGGATGTTATCAATTCGACTGCATTTTTTTACGTTTGTTACTCAAAACTTTCGACTGGGATTTTGTAGATTATTTTTTATTTGAAAGCTGGCCCTTCCCGTTGTCCCATTTCAATAGCCCAGTTCTTTAAGTCGTTTTTTTTTAAATTTATGATTATTTGCCTTTCTGTAACGTTCTCACGGCTAAACCGTTGCACCGATTTCAATTACATTTGGTGTGGAGATACTATGTATATTACGTAATATGCTACTCTATATCGCGATAACCTATATAAAAACTAGTAACGATAGAAAATTTTAAATGTGTGTATGCCTATATATAACTTTCACTAATTTGGTATAATTATATCAAGTTATTATGTTTTATTTTTTTTCTGTTACAGTTACTTTGTATGCCTCCTCAGACCCGGTAGAAGTAAGTTGTTCCATAATAGTTTCGTAGTTCTTTATTTGTTACATTCGTGCTGACGATTGGTTTCTTTGGCACCAACCAAAAGAAACCGTTTAGGGTCAGCTCCGATAGACGTAGTGACGGGGCGGATAGAATAATTTAAAAAAAACTATATTATAACAACATTTTATTGTACAAGTAACATATACAGTTCTGTTGATTCATCTCCATCGTCTAGCTGGCAGGCAGTCCACAATTGTGCGCTCTTCCAAAAACTTTCTACCTTGTTAAGAAAAGTGTGGAATGAACTGTCGCTCTCGGTATTCCCGGACCAATACGTCCTTCAAGAAAAGAACGTACTGGTTCGTAACAGGCCGTCAACGCACTTGTGACGCTTCTGCTGTGCGGGTTTCCGTGGGCGGCGGTGATTGCTTACGATGAAGTGATACGACTGCTTGTTTGCATTCTATTCCATAACAAATCGGAGTAACTTTAGATTTAATTTCAATTGTTAGGTACTAAAGAAGTATCTTCCTCGTCACTCCATACACCGGCGTCGATTTAAGTAATTTCATCTAATCTTAAACATAAAAACACAGAACACCACACACACACACACACACACACACACACACAACACCAGCTAAATCTCAGCAAAATCAAGACTTCTTAGTCTTATACCACTGTTTTAACTCAATTATGCCCACATAAAATTATAACAAAATTTACCTAAGAAAGACTTATTCATTTGAGAACTCCCAATGGATTACTGCCTCGGTGGCGTAGTGGTAGCGTATGCGACTGCTGTGCTTGAGGTCTCGGGTTCGATTCCCGGGTCGGAGCAAATGTTTGTATGATCTGCAAATATTTGTTTCGGAGTTTGGATGTTTTCTATGTATAATATGTATGAATTTACAAAAAAAACAGTATATATGTAATTACATCAGTTGTTTAGTACCCATAACACAAGCTCTGCTTAGCTTGGGACTACATGGCGTTGTGTGTTGGATGTCCGAAATATTTATTTATTTATTTATTAAATTTAAAATGTCGTTTAGTTAAAGAACAAACATTTAAAAAGATATATTATAGGGTTAATTATATATTTTTAGGTTCAAAAATTGGCTGAGCTGTCAAAATGTCTCAATGATTTGACTACATCAGGCGGAAAAGACAAGTAAGATTTATACAAATAAACTTTGCTATGTGAGCAATTGTACACTAATTTTATTTGCTATATAAATTGAATGATTCCGAGTGAAAACCCGTCAAGGAGAAAAAAAAGTTACGATGGATAATATGGGTCTTTTCACTTATAGCATTTTGTTTTTCAGGTTTTTCCCTAATTTATATAAAAAGCAACTCACTTTTCCCGGCAGTCCCGCCATTCCTGGTCAAGGTGGCGGGACAGGGGGTGCTAAGAATCACCGGGTTACTCACTCACGTTACGGCTAGACTCGCATCTGGCACAACTCGAGGTAGAAGTTGAGAAGATTAGGTGACAGATCTTAGGGTTATGTTAAGTTCAAAGAGAGGGGGAGGACACCATAACCTTCGACTTAGGCTATCTAATGTACTTCCGTGAGGGAGACAAACAATCTCAAGGTGGCGTTGGGTTTCTGGTTAATAAGTCCCTTTCTAGCGTTGTGGAAATATCAAGTGTGTCGAACAAGGTAGCGTACCTCATTGTCAAACTCACCGAGAGGTACTCAAGGTAGTGCAAGTGTACGCATCGACCTCGGCCCACTCGGACGATGAGGTGGAGGATATGTTCGATGAGCGATTGAACAGAATCGGGGGTCAAAGGTGTTTGTACAATCTCTCGGAAGAAGCCAGCTGACGAAGTTGACCATGGCAAGTAGAGAAGTTATTGCTTCCTAGCCGGCCGTCCTTTCGGAAGTGGAAAGATTCTATGGCGGTTTGTAAGCCTCGCATACATCTCGACCTGATCTGAAAATGAGGACTCTAGAGCCACATTAACACGCCACTGACTTCTGGCAGATCTTCGGTGTAGATCTGCCAGAAGTCAGGACTGATCATAATTTTGTGAAAAACAGTTTATTATATTGTACTGTTTTAAACAGTATAGTTGGCAATCCTAATTACAAAATAATTTAGTTGTACTGATGATCACCTCTAACACCTCACAGAATATTTTTTGCAAAAACCATCAAAAGTGTGTTATATATACTTACTATTTATTTTTTCAGAATATGTCATAATGTAACAGACTTTGAAACTAGGGAAGAATCATTTACAAAATATTATTCCATGACTCATGGAAACAAATCAGTGAATAAAAATAAAGAATACTCGGAGATCATTATTCGCGCCGTATCAGATAATCGTTTCCAAAGTAAGTCATTGTAATAACTACAAAAATAGATGCTTTAAGATCTATCCCGTCTCTTTCTGTGAGCAAGTTATGCTTGCGAAGGAGACGGCAGATCGCACGCCCACCCTTTTGGAGACAGCAACGGAAACATAGGGTCTTCACACAGTAGGTGGCCCGAGGTATGTCGGGGTTCCAGGGTTTTCTTTTCGAGGGTGCACCTGGTTCCCCGGCTTCTAGGACCCGAGACGGCGTGCGGTTTTAGTCGATTCGATTCCGACATGCCTACAGCAAGGTGGTATCAATGGTAGTATGGCAAAAAAAGAGAAAAAAAAGGTTTAATTAATCGATATATAGTTACTACAGTGCAGTAGAACTTCTTCGATGGTGCAGACGTAGCGTATGCGACTGTCGTCTTTGTGGCTCGGGTTGGATTCCCCAGTCGGATCAAATGTTTTATGATCTGCAAATATTTATGTCGGAGTTTGTGATTTCTATGTATTATATCGTAAAATGATCAGAAAAAAAGTTATAGCGACCAATAGAATTTTTTTCATAAAATTTTCATACATTTTTGCTATAACATTGGTATTTATGGTTATACGATTAAAGTTGTAGATAATTCGATTGGCAACAAAAAATGTTTATATTTTTTATTTTGTCATAACTATACATTGGCAGATAAACCATAACCATTTGCACCCCTTTTTACTCAACCCCACAAACTTGAATTTAACTTTACACTTACATTTCCTTCATATTTAAAAAATAAAATTGCGTCCTTTGAGAAATGCACGCTAAACCCAAAAAAAGTAACATTTCAATGGACTAATATAAGTTTACTATCATTCAATCTAGCTGTACAAGCTCTGTTTAGTTTAAATCTAGATGATGTTTGTGTGTGCGATGTCTGAGGAGTAAAAATAAAATACATATTTAAAAATTAAAAAATGTAGTAGGCCACCGACTTCGGGTACAAGGACCAAGAAACCGGCGTTTACGACTCCAAAGACAGAAACCTCCTTACCATAAGTTCCGTGTCAAGAATAACTGCCTTCTGCATGAGACCCTTAATCCAGTCATCTAACGTGAACCTCTTAAGGTGTTGGTCGAGGCTCTAGGCAATCAATCCGTAAACAGATACGACTATCGGAAGATTGATCACCAAATCAACATTACACATGTCTGCAATCTCGTGAGACAAATCTAAATATTTCATTTGTTTTCCTTTTTCAACTTTCACGAGATTCTCGTCTTGAGGAATGGCGATATCGACAATCATCGCCAATCGATCTATCACGATAATATACCAGTCCCAATATTACGTAGTACAACCATTTTCGAGAACCGGGTTGGACACATACCTGTAGTAAATCACCTCTAAATTCAAATCATGGTATTTAAGTAAGGGCAAGTTGTTGATGTACGATCCTGGCTACCTGGTTGTGCTTGTGCAAATAATCGCTGTTATCAAGACGCGAAAAAACAAAATAATAAACCCAATAGATTCCCCAGGACGGTGAAATGTCCGACAGATATCAATCGTACCTACCATCTTCCAGTATACGAGTATATTTCCGATAGTTATTCGTCATGAGAACTTCGTTTCTATTTGCACAAACAAAACCTTCAGTTTCTTCGATCACCATACCGTAGCCAGGACATAGATGCTTTGAATTCTATATAAAGCCTATTTTGGACCCGACGGATAAAACCGACCATGAAGTTCTTTTCCCTTCCATACCTCTCTGCGATTACAAGTACTACAGGTTTGCGCCAATTTTTTTTTGCCAGAGCGAATTAAGTCAATCCGGTATCCACTACAATTACATTACGATGCACTCCCATACTAGTTTGTATAATATATTCTCTAAAATTATATATCTTGTGATTGTATAGGATCATGATATTTAATAGTCCACGACCCCCAAACTTTTCGGGGATGTACAACCTCATAACCAATGAACGTGGATGATGCATTCGGAATGCAGTCAGCAATGTGCGGACTCTCCTGTCAAGAGCATCTAATTCGTTCTGAGTCCATTTAAGTACACCGAAAAATACATCAGAAACGGGCATCTTACCGTACCAGGCTTCGGCACGAATGGGCCGGCTCGACCGGAGTGACACTACGGCCTCACAGAAAACCGGTGTGAAATAGCGCTCGCGCTGTGTTTCGAGTAAGTGAGGATACCGGAGGCCCATACCCCAACCCCTCCCCACATCCCTTTCCCCATCCCCCAAAGGTCGGCAATGCACTTGTGATGTCTCTGGTGTTGCGGGTGTCCTTGGACGGCCGTAATCGCTTACCATTAGGTGATACGTCTGCTCGTTTGCCATCTATACCAAAAATGGGAACCCTCACGGGTCGTCACCCCACCGGGTTTTAGGTGTGACGGAATCGAACCGACTAAAAACACACGGTGTGTCACTCTGCGCCTGAAATGGGAGGGATGGGAACCCCTCCCAGTGTCTGCCTACACTGACGCGGTTACCGTCTGTTGGTAAACTCTCTGATTATGGGTCGTACGGTACACGCGTATGTCACCTGCACGTGGCTGACCACTGATGCGGATGAAGCGGAAAACCCGTCTCGTTCATCCGCGGCCACACTCAGAGCTGCATGAAGCGCTGGTAAGCGCGCCTCCGCCGCCCGGTTCGCCGGAGGCGTATTGTGGACGATATAGATGAAGATGTTAGAAATTTACGGGTAATAACGTACGGCAGGTATTGAGTATGGTGGCTTTTTGGAACAAATAAATAGTGTGAAGGCATGTGAAGTAACTTCAAGACTTTGAATGAGAGTTTTAGGTACTATGACTGTTAATGATAGAACTATTGAAACTATGTGTCTTGTGTGTTCTCTCCACTGGATTTTTAATTCTATTGCCAGGTCTTAAGTTTTTCTGAAATCATTACTATTATCGGCTTACGACTATAATTCCTGAACCATGACAATTAAGTTATGAAAATTGTACCTATTCAAAAACTGCTAAAGTACTTTTTCCGAGTAATTTTACGTATAACTGTAGGTGTATGTCTACTTTGAATATGTATGTATATATAATACATTCTATTACTATAGTGAATTAGGTAATTGCATTTTAAATTATGTGAAAAGTTTTAATAAAGCACTCTTTACAGCTGTTGAAAAGAATGTTCAAAAATGCAAGAACAGTTCTGCACTGCATGAGTGCAATGCAAAACAATATAAAGTTTCAGAGAAAATACCACTTAAGAAGAAACTTTTCAGTAAGAACCATAAAATAATTCCGAAAGTAAGTATTAGATGGACAATCAGAAAAATATGAATGGTGAAGACTGTGCTTTAAAGCGTACTTAGGTACCTACTGTTACTGGCGGCATCCCGCGAATATTTTTCTTCCATATCTTCCTCCAGTCCTTATTTTCCTCCTAAAGAGCAAAATTACGTTTTTTTTTTTATTTATATAAACAATGACATCTTACACATTACAATAAATTAAATACTCGCCAAGCTGTTACGCTTGTTGGCGAGAAGCGCTCTTAATAACATATTATAAACATCCTTCACCACAGTACTACAATATAAAATGTCTATTTCCTCACACATCACTAACCCCGATCCTCGATCGATAACATAAAAGCCCTTAGCTGTATCTTCAGTTCACATGAACTCAGCTTAGGTAATTGTCGCAGTAGGCTGATTGCGTAGAAGACATTCTTTCACCATACTTACTTACTTAGAGCCTATATTATATAAAAAGCAGCAAAAGCCGCAAAGCTGCTAAAATTACAATTATTTAGGCCCGGCAGTGGCTTAGGACCGGCATTGATGATTCCATCAATGAAGACAAGTAATTTTCAAATGTGTACGTTACTTGGTGCAAAAATAGGGGGTGATCTAGAAAGTTTTCCGGGATATATGAAAATTGGTAATTTTATAGATTTTGATGTGCCATTTTGCGAAGTTCAACTTATATTGCAAAAAGGCGGCTTAGGCTGGGTGCACACCGAACCGGTCTTCGATGAAACGGTTCTCGACTGTTGTCTTATGCTGATTCACACCACATGAGACCGAACAGAGAGTCTGAACAATTCATTTCAGTAGCCACTTCTTCCCATGCCTTGTTAACTGCTTCTTGATTTTGATGGTACGATCGTATGTATTTATAAATAACTAGCTTCTTTTCCACAGCAGAAATTAACCCGAATTAAGATGACCCGAAGTCACAAGACATCTTTGAAAATAAATTTGCTCCTGTCCAAGTTAGCTTGACCTTTTTGACAGACGGGCTCGGGTTAGTGATGAGAAACAGAAAATATCTAGTAGCCAAAAAATAACGCTTGAATCTTTAGGGACTTTTGTGTTATATGTATTTTTATATCTCTTTAAGCTAACTTTTTCAGGCTAACTAACTAAGCCAGCTAATTCCATGTGCCTACACAACAGATGACACTGCAAAAAAAAAAATTGTTAAAATGGCTAAAATATGTGTTTGAAACACCTACCATGGCGGAGTTATCGAACATGAGACGAGGTAGTGAGATCAACTTCGTTGTCGCCCCTCCCACAAAGATTTTTACGGCATCATAGTCGAGCCCCGACAAACTATCTCGTCGGAGTCTGTCTGTAGCCACCCTTATAGCAGTAGTTTGTCACAAGAGAGTCTACTTTAAATTTTAGTAGCACTAAAATGGGTTGTTTAGCCTCAGTTACTCCTTACATCATCCAGTCTATCTGCTAGTGAAATTCCCGTCAAATTGGTCCGGCCGCTCCAGAGATTACCCGGAACAAACAAACAGGCCGACAGACAGACAGACAAAAATTGAAAAAAATAATATTTTGGTACATGTACCGTGTATACATATGCATTTATTAAAAAGCAGTTATTCAATACATATTACAAACAGACACTCCAATTTTATTTATTTGTATATGTATACAAAAGAAAACTATTTACAGAGGAGCTCGTGCAGCGATTCAAGGAAAATTAATGCATGCATACTGAAAAATGCGCTTGGTTCGTGTGATAATATAACGATTGAATACTTTAAAAACATTATGGACAACTTAGAGAAGAAATGCTCAAAAGTAGAGGTGAGTATGTACCAACTGTAAAAGTGCATGAATCACGCCTTCGCGAAGCGAAGAAGCAAGCAATAGTTCCGGGGTCCCCGAAACAAATTTTTCAAAGTATAACTATCAAGCTAATTTTTCGTGAGTGGCTTCATTTTGATGAGGGACTCACCTTTCACCTTACAAAAATTAATACAGGGGTGGCAGGGACAAAAACTTTAGAGCGTAGGACCGGGATGACAACGTGGCTGTCAATTTTTATAAATATTAACTAAGCAACTGTCAAAAAATAAGTTAATATCATTTTTGATGACCTGGTTCTCGATACATGTTGGAAAGATCAAACCATACGTTTTTATTACAAATATTATTTTCCAATAAGTAATAATGTTAGGTAATATTTACAACAGTTTAACAGCAACTTTTTAACAGACACATTGTCTTACAAATTGCGTGGTACGTTATCCCGGTCCTACGCTCAATTTTTTTTTGTGCCTGTTAACTCTGTTAGCTACCACAATCGAGAGTTTTTATAAAGTGAAAGGTCAGCCCCTCAAAGAAAAATGAAGCCACTCATAAAAAAATTGCTTGATTGTAATTTTATTTTATTCAGGCAGTCGGTTTCGACTGATATCTTAGGATTACAGTCGTAAAGCTTAGTTGGAGGCTTATGGGCGGCTTAAACAAAAATTCAACGGCAAGATTACTTACCACAAACGTTGTGGTAAGTAATCTTGCCGTTGAATTCTTGCTAGTTTACGCACTTGGCCAGCGTGGGGACGTATGGCTTTAGCCCTCTTCTGAAAGAAGACCCGAGCCCAGCAGTGGGACGTCATGGGTTGTTGATGTTGATGACATTTTGTTCAGTAGAAAAGAAGTGACGGTCTGATTGACGCATCGTCATGGCGCCCGGTGTAGGTACAGCGCAGGGCCTGTGTCTGCAGACAATGGTTCTAATTCTGTTGTTGACATCACTAAACTAAAACTCACTTAAATTTGTTTTTGGATTATATAACTTTAATTTTATTCAAAGTCCATTTTTCGATATCTCAAATCTTCAGCTCAGTACCAAACAGAGACACACCATTGTTTGTTGGTTAAAAACCCTTAACAAACATCTATGAAGGATTGCACTTTATTACCAAAACATTTGTCGCTATAGGACCGACATGATAATTTACTTAGCTGTGATTTGTGACGAACTTTTTAGACACAAACCTTTCCACCGAACTGACAAGAGGTAAAATCACGTAATCACTATCAAAATAATTCCACAAAATTAACTGAATTTTACATTGAGAGTTTGGTTTAGTCCGCAAGTATTTGCACTTGCATTTAAATGCACTGTAAACAATTGAAATAAAGTATATAATCCAAATTTTTTTTTAGAGAATTCTAATTTAGTTAGGTCAACAACAGAATTAGCACTAATATCTGGGGATGTAAGGAGGCGAACCCCAATCTTTTGCCCCTTTTTTTTTTTTTTTTTTTTTTTTTTTTTTTTTTTTTTTTTTTTTAACGTGTGGAAACCCCCTCGGGCCGTCACCCCGCCGGGGTTTGCGGCGGAGCGGTGTGTCGGAATCGAACCGACTAAAACCACACGGTGTGCCACTCTGCGCCTGAGACGGGAGGGATCCGGGAACTGCTGTTATTAACACATCCGGACCCCTCCCAGCGCCTGCCCGCACTGAAGCGGGCACCGTCTGCTGTTAAAAACTCTCAATTTAGGCGACGTACGGCACACGCGTGACGTCGCCCCCTCGCGGGTGACCACTAAAGCGGATGGAGGGGAAAACCCGTCCCCACCATCCGCGGCCACACTCAGGGCGGCATGAGGCGCTGGTATGCGCGCCTCCGCCGCCCGGTTCGCCGGCGGCGGATCGGGTCCGAGTGGATATCATCCTCCCGGGCCTTCTCCGCCGCCTCCTTCTGCGAAATTACGTCTTCGCAGAAGGCTGCGACCGCGGTAAAACTGCTGTCGCTACCGGCCATGGAGCGAACGACGGCCGGTAGCGAGAGATCTCTTCCGATGACTGCAGTGAGGGCCCGACGCTGCGACGTCCATGCGGGGCAGATCGCCAGCGTGTGCTGGGCCGAGTCCTCACTGCAGTCGCAGTGGTGGCAGGCGGGACTCAGTTCCCTCCTGGCGACCGAGTGCAGGTACTTTCCGAAGCATCCGTGTCCGGAAAGAACCTGCGTCAGTCGGAAGGAAAGGGTCCCGTGCTGCCGCCCTGCCCACTCGAGGATGACCGGCTGGAGAGCCTCCACGGCGGCAAAGCCAGCGCGTGGAGTCTCCAGCCGGAACGACCAGCGAGCCATCGTGGCTCGACGGGCGGCTTCACGCCACTCGCGTACCTCTTCGGGCGGAGGGCGAATGCCTCTCTCCGCCCGGAATTCAGCCACCCGTCGATAAACTTCGGCGAGCACTTCCGCCTCCAAATCCCACGGAGGTGTTCCGGCCAAGGCGCACGCCGCCTCGGTGGACACCGTGCGGTATCCGCGGATGGCTCTGACCGCCAATACCCTCTGAGGCCGCCAGAGGCGGGCCTTATTGAGGGCAGTCAGAGCCGCCACCCACACCGGTGCCCCATACAGCGCCATCGACCGGACCACCCCCGTGTAGAGGAGTCGCGTTGCGACGCTGGCTCCACCCAAGTTGGGCAAAAGTCGACCAAGGGCAGAGGCAGCGTCGACCAGCTTCGGACCAAGCTGTCGGAAGTGCTCGTCGAAGAGCCACCTACCGTCGAGGATCAGGCCCAGATACCTCATCTGGGCCCGAACCGGTACGAGGACCGAGTTGACCACTATGGAGGCGCCGGGGGGCGGCCCACGACGGGGCCCATGAAATAACAGGGCCTCCGTCTTGTCCAGGGCCACCCGTAAGCCCAGCGCCTCGATGCGCCCGACCACCAGAGAGACACCAATGGTGGCCAGGCGCGCCGCCTCCTGGAAGTTCGCCCCCCGGGCCGTGACCAATGTGTCATCGGCGTAACAAATTACGCCCAGCCCGGGGCCAATCTTTTGCCCCAAGCCAACCTCACGAGGCTCTGGTAACCGACCGATGGCGGTCACACTCAACGAGGCTATGGCGGCCGACCGATGGCGATGGATGGATTCCATTCCAACAGGCGTAGCTAAATGCAATAAACCGGTGACGGGCAGCATCAACACCGGGGAAAAGAGCTACGCCCTGCGATCATCAACCCTCCTGCCCAGTGTGGTGATTATTGGCAAAAACCTCCATGCATATGCAACATACGCCACCGCCGACAGTTCCGCTATCCCTGGTCATGGTGGTTACCACGGTGAAGAGTTCTTGTGTTGTGGTGGCCTACTTACCACAGAACCATTATAATAACTCTGGATATTGTACACTACACTATCTATTAGAGTTATGAAAATAGTGATGCGTTGGTCAAGATCCGCCATCTGACCAATCAGGTTCGAAGTAATTGTTCAAAATGATTGTCAATTATATAAATTAATGTAAATATGTAGTAAAAATCGTGTCTTTTTTTTTAAATCTTTATTTATGGACCTTAGCCACAATTATGACTGTGTCGCTCCATAATAGCCACATTTTATTCTACATTAGTCTAAGATATTCACCATACAGATAATATGGACGCTGTTACATCTTAAAAAAAAAATGTTTTCATTAAAATAATGGATCAACATAATCTTGTACTTTTTTGTATTTTACTATTTTTGAACATTATGTAGCTATTTTGTAAGCGTTACATTTTTTTTTTAATTATTTTTCATTTACCATATGTAAGGCATTTCTTTGTTTTTAACTCTACAGAAGGATTCAGGCAGTAACGGCAAAGGTGGCGCATCGAGTTACCTACAAACAACGATGAGGAGCATCGCCATTACTTTCTTCATAGTCCTTCTTCTTTAAGCAAATTTACTTTAATAATGATTTGAAAAGATCTTGTCACTTTGAAATATATTATTACATAATCACTTCACGACAACAATAAAACAGGTCTTGCGTTTAAAATGAGGTTTTGACTGGTTAATACGAGTCCTGTAAAGTATTAACTTCCTAAGATTTCACACATTTATTACAATATAAATTTTTGTTAGACACTTGTTTCTAAATATTCGAAATTAGTACGTAGTATTAGTATCTATGAGTTTCAAATTAAGTATAAAATTTATATTCCTATATTTAATAAATAAACTGTTCTGAGTAAATAAACTATCATAAAAAACAATTGTAACTTAGTCTATAATTTGTCGACTGCCAAACCAATAAACTTTTCGTACCATCAAACTAAACTAAAAGTTTTCGTACCATCAAACTAAACTAAAAGTTTTCGTACCATCAAACTAAACTAAAAGTTTTCGTACCATCAAACTGAACTAAAAGTGTGAACCATTTGACACACATTGGTTGGTTTCGTGTCATTTGTGCAAGGGAGATATTGAGCCATTATAGAAATTCTTTAAAAAGAGAGAGAGAGAACTTTTTTGAACATATTTTTAATGTACGGTAGGCGTAGTGGTTTAAGCGCTCCCTTCGCTGCTTTCTACTGCGCTGAGTATTGTGGGTACATATACCACATCCAACAACACTATATGTGGGCCACAAATTGTTGTTCTGCATCTGTGCGTTCTTTGAGTCCGTTTCTTGTATGTTTGTAAAGATGTCTGCGCCACAGGATATATTCCTAATAAGGAAATTGGCATAATATAGAAAAAAAAGATTCCCATAGTCTAACATCAAAACATTTTTATTAGTGTTGTCATCACAAAATGTCTTTAATTTACAAGACTAACAACATTTTTTTTACAACGTCCCTAGTCGTTTTCGGTTTTGGATTGTGGGGTAATGTTATTAATTATTGTTTTATGTTTGGGCCTGCCAAAATGACGCTACTCTGCTTAATGGAAAGCAAGCAGAATCCAATAGTATTGGTCACCGTGTTCATTATGTATGTTGACAATGCGGCATGGTGACCCACACAATGACGGCCAATTGAGATACTTCTGCATTATTGGGCCTCCAAACTCGTACTCACCAACGAAACATGACAGCACCAATGCAATTTAGATTGGTCTTCTGTGACGGGTATTACCGCCGTGGTCGAGCTGTCCCTTTCGTGCTGTGATCAGCGTGGCTCCACTACCTGTTATTTCTTGTTTAAAATTGTTTATTTTACAATAAATGCAAGATTATCTTGAATTAAAATGAATAAATTCAGTAAAAAAAGGGGAAAATAACTGTGTTGAGCACGGAGATTGACTAAAAACAAAACGCTATACCCACAGACATAGAAACATTACCTGAGGTAGGTATTAACCTATCGATGCATCAACACTTTTGAATGTATAATAGAATACTGTATAACTCTTTACCTAGCCTTTTTTTATAATAATTTTGTACATCGCAAGCCCAAGTTGCCGTTGAGTGATCTAGCTACGCGGCTGATTGACTCCGTTTATAAATAAAAACAAAAATCTTTCTATACACAGAACTAATTTAATCTAAAATAATGTCCAACACCACAATAAATATAATTATATAAACATTTGTTTAAGATATGGAGTATCAAAACGATTAACATTATTTTTGTTCTCGTTCTGGCAACAGCTTCACTAATAGAATTGGGTAGTACTTCCTCAAATATCTATATCAGTCCTATAGGTTATAGAAAATAACTATGACTGCTTGTATTACTATCGGTATCACAAGTCACTATGATTGCTTGTCACTGTCCGACAGTCCTATTTTTTGTGTACCACATTAAATTAGGTTAGTCTAGAACTGTCTAATAGGCCTATCGGCACCAAAAATAACTTTGATTGCTGACAGTTCTATTTTCAGAATTTTTAGAAAGGTTTTTCAGGCTTATTTTAAGGCCTTTTATGAATGGGATTAATTGACCAACTTTTTTTAGCCGAAGACCAGGAGAAACAAACTTCTTACTCCTGAGAAGGTTTTTTTTAACTATTACTTTGTTTTTAAAACAACTCGCTAGAGCGTGTTCTGGTTGATTTTTGAGGTCCTTATACCACTGTACATTTTTATTTGCTAAATCATCGTCATTTATCTTGGAACTATTTAAATCCCTTATGACTCCACGAGTACACAGGCACCTCATTTTGGTCATAATGTCTGGACCTCTTCTTTTTATTCCATTACAGCTGCTCATACTGTACTTTGTTCTGCTTTCAGATTCTATAGGCTTGCATTCAACTTTACAATCAGAACTCTTGACATCGGCACATTTTACCTTAAAATCCGTTTGACTCAAACATGTCCTACTGAAAACAGAACTTCTAATATAACTGTTACTTGTTTGTGTGTCAGTACACGATATCATTTTACTTTTACATGCTAAATCTTCATTTGGATAAGAATCATATTTAATTCCAGTATCATTACAATTTTGGGACACGTTAATTTTGGATCGTGAGAGTTGATTTCTTTCTTCATTGGCTATTTCTGTTTGAATATTCTTATCAATATTTTGGTCACCAGGGTGATTTTCTTTATTGCAATAGTAATTTGTTATCGAGTTAAATTGTGATCTGTTGGACATGTTACTAATTTGTTCTTTCTTATCATGATTTTCAGTTAGGTTTTTAGTAAAATTTCTTGTATCAATATCTCGACCATTACTAACCATTGGTTCTATTTTTCTTTGACATGGAATGTTAGTTACTGCACATGGACATTCTAAATTGTCAGATTTCTCACTTTTACGCTGCATTTTAGTCCAGACCTTAATATTCTTGCCATGACAACATTGCTTTGGTAAGTGCTGGTGGTTATTACAAAATTTATCACTCGAATCTTGACTATCTGTTATACTTTTTAACTGTTTGTATTGCCTATTTTTTTTATACCTATTATTACGAATATCTTCACAAGGACAGTTGACATTACTTAAAGTATTTTTTTTACCCGAACCCTTTATATTTTTGCAACGACATTGAATCAGCGAATATTGTTTGTTTTCATTACTGCAAGAACATTGACTACCAGTTTTATTTTTATGATAGTTATTATTAGAAATATTGCTTCTTAAATTATTTTGCGAATTAAATGTACCGTGTTCTGAAATTGATAATTGTGATTTATGATTTGCTTGGTTTCTTTCCAATTTACATTCAAAGTTATCCGACTCTTTAGTTAAGACTTGTTTTTTAGGCCAGATTGCATTATTATATTTACAGTGACAAGGTCCTTTAGGTAACGGTACCTTGTAACAAAACCCATCAAAATCTTCAGGGTCTGATAGAGTTTGGTTACGACTACCCGTTTGGCAAGTACATTTCTGAAAATTATTTTCTAGTATGCAGGGAGGGGTCTCATTATCTTGTGTACATTTATCCGCGTTTTCAGATGCTAAGTTCTTTTGATAACTAATATCGGTAGTATCTACACAAGGACATTCAAATTTTTTTTTCTCTCTTATTGGATCATGTTTTTTGGTCCATTTTTTCATATTTTTCCAATTACAAGTTTGTTTTGGTAAATGTTGTTTGTAACACCCATCGTTATTCTGTTTTTTTCCTAAATCTTTTCTATTTTCAAAACTTAAGTTTTCTTTCTCGAATGCATTTCTTCTTCGAGTTCTACATCTTCTACGAACATTGGATTCTGCTAACGGTATACTTGATTTAGAGTCTAATTTACTTGTACATTTACAGATTTCTCTTTGTTTGATTTCTCTGAATAAATTTTCATAAATCTTTATTAAGTTCTCTTGAATATCTGATACCGAGAAATCAAGTCGTTTGTTATTACAACGACAAACTTCATTTTTTGGCTTTGTTTTTCCTTTCTCTGGCACTTTGGGAGAGTGCTTACCATCACATTTTTGTGTTTTTTTCCTACTTCTTATTTTTTCATCGCCACATTCATAATTTTCAGCATTTTTCTTTATGTTTTTATATTTTTTATAATCTGTATAACTTTCATCCTGAAGACATTCAACAGTTGAAGAAACACACTCAACTGCCTGGTTATGTCTAGGTTCTAGTTTTGTTTTTGCGTCAAGAACATCATGTGCATATATTCCTGTGTCTACTTTCAAAACATTAGCATTATCTGTATCAACATTGACCATATCCACATCTAAACAAACACTGTCATTGTAACTGCTACCATTATATCTATTTAGTTCATTCAATGAATGATGATTAGAATATTTGTGCAGAAATAAGGCTCCCTTTTTATTTTCGATTGTATCACATTTTTTATTACTAGTAGTCTTTTTTCTTTTTCCCTTTCCTTTAACAGTATGGTTTATCTTTTTACGATATTTAATCGGTGTTTGTGTTTCATAATCATCAGAAGTATTATATGACTCAGTCATTTTTTTACTGTTTATTTTTTCATGAAATTTATATGGGCCTTCCTCTATTAAATTATATACATTTTTTGTTGTTTCGGTTTTATGATTTAATTTTTTGAATATTAATTTGGGACGGAAAAAACAGAACCGATGAGAATACATTGAATTTTGAACAATTTTTACGGTATATCTAGATGATTAAAGTATTTGGAATTAAAACATTTATGCTTTGACGAGTATTTTTAGGGTTATTTTCATCGTATACTTCATGGTTTTTTTGTCTTAAAGATTTTACTACATTATAATAACGTTATTAGTTATGTTGTTATTTCTGCTTTTAATTCATTTTGTTGAAATCTTACATTTTCAGTAAATTCTTTCACTGATTTTGATTTTGCCTTAAAACATAACTTTTATTAATGATTCTGTATATTTTTCCATTGCCTTCTAATTGAAATACTGTTCTAATGATGATTTATGTCTTATTCCCATGGACGGGGTCTACTATTCTGGATGAAATTGTTCAGCTTCAGTTTACTTTTAATTGTTTTAAAGTAATATTAAACACTTGAATATTCAGTTAGGTGCTGGAAATATTCACATCTTCACGGTCTTAACCTTTAATCCACTACAGCCATATTAATTTCCTGTAAAATATTATTAAATAATGTGAACTTATCATTCTAAATTGATCATCAATGACATTTAAGTATCTAACAAACTAAGCGTTTAAGCAAGCATTTTTTACACATATATATATAAATAAATAAATATTTCGGACATTTTACACACAACGCCATCTAGTCCCAAACTAAGCAGAGCTTGTATATGGGTACTAGACAACTGATATAAATACTTATATACTTTTTTTTGTAAATACATACGTATTATACATAGAAAACACCCAAACTCCGAAACAAATATTTGCAGATCATACAAACATTTGGTCCGACCCGGGAATCGAACCCGAGACCTCAAGAACAGCAGTCGCGTACGCTACGCCACTGCGCCACCGAGGCAGTTATATATATATATATGTGGCTTGCATAAATGACTCTACTCTGCCTGATGGAAAGCATAAGCAAAATCCAAGAGTGGTGGTCACCATACTCATTGCGGATGCAGACAACTCAGCATGGTGACCCACACCATGGCGGCCTAGTGATGCTTCTGCATCATTGGGTCTCCGGTCTCGCACTCACTAACGAAACACGACAGCACGAACGCTGCCATTTTACGTTGATTTACTAATCAACATAAAATGGCAGTTCGTGCTGAAATCAGCGTGGCTCTACTACCTATAAGTAGTGTCGACGTTTAGTTTAAATGTTTTATAATTACTGCAATAATAGGTTGACGAGCACAACTGCAGTAAAAAAACTGAGTTTTATGGTAATACTGGTGAGAAACTTGTGTAGTGTTCTTGATGCGTTTAATTTTTCAAGGTTTAGAACCATAAAGACTCCATAGACTTATTTTCTGTGAACCGTAACAATATCATACCTAAAGCCAAAATACAGGTTTCTACCTAGTTTGGCATCGGAGGCTATCTCATGTTCGTTTCATAATTTAAATTAGTTTTAAGTTGAACTTATAGTATTTCTTTGCTTTTGTGTAATAAATTTTATTATTATTTTTGAAGTAAATAAACATACAGGTTCTAAGCGTTACTTTTTGAAATGTGGACTATCATTTGCACATGTATTTAAAGTAAACTTGTACACCTACTACCAAGGCAGTTCTTTAAATAAAGTTAGATCTGAATCTTTTATTTAATTTATAACATTATGTTTCTTTGTACGTTTGTTATGCGTTGCCGTATTATCTATTCGTGATCGATGATATCGAAAAAACACAAAAAAGATATAAAATAAAGGTATATCGCAAGCAAAGGGCCTCCAAAAGCATATTTGTATATGCATAACATTACTTACCGCTGAAAATGAACTTAACAAAATGACAAATAGGAGGATTTCACATATGACGAGATCTAAATATAGTAAACTTGTAATAAACAGGTAAGTACGAGACTATTCGTTTGAAAATGCAACCGATTGTTATAACATTAGAATTGCTTTTATATAAATAAACTGGTAAATTATACCGCCAAAAGACACTAAAACTGTCAGAAACATGACAGAATTTGTCTAAGCAGAACTATGAATAAGGAATCCTATGGAACTGCCCTAACCACGAAAAAGGCCTGCATACCTACGATACTAAAGATGGCCGCCTAGTGTTGTACTAGCCTTAGCTTTTCATCAAAGATATCGATTAAACGTACATTTCGAAAAAGTTTTCTCTATGACTTTTACGCAGCATAGTACTGATCATAGATAATACACTACAGTAGACATAGATGCGCCACTAAGGATTTCAATTGATTTAAATGGGAGTACCCAAGCACAGAGATGGCGCTGCGTGTATCACATCTAGCCCGATAGATGGAGCTACTAAATTTCATACTTGTTTTTGGATTAAGGGCAAATTTATTAAATAAAACACAAGTTTAGAGAAGTTCGCCGTTTATTATGAGAATTATAGTAATTTAACGCTTGTATTTTCGTAGCATTATTATTACACAAAGTTGTTTTGCCTTTAAGTAATCTGTTGACATTTGTACACCAGCTGTTTAAAATTATATTTATTATGCTATCCATTACAAAATTTACTACTTCTGTTTTGTGTTTTACACAAGAGAACTGCGAAAAATTACAAAAGATCACTTAAAAACTGACTTTCTCTTCATTTTGAAAGTGTCGTCGAATCCAAATCGCAAAAGCAAGCAAGGTTCAGTATTCACAGCGTAGGGTCAATAGTTTACGTATCGTATCACAGAATCCAAGGAAAAAGCAGGGTCAAAGGTTAAAAGAGCACAAAATAGATACCAAATAAATCACCAGAACACAACGAAACCAGAAACAGAAAAGTTTTAAAAGTAACGTTTACCGGAGTTTACGTTTCTGTCAGTACTAATTTACGTTTCGTTTCACCAAAATAACATTTTCAAACTGATAAATTTAAATAATAGTGTTTTGGCAGAAAAATGTTTTAGTTATTAAATTAATTAATAAATTAAATTAATTAAAAGTTAGTATATTTAAGTAAGTACTTAATTAATTTCAAGTTTTTATGTCAATTAGCTCCACCTATCGGTACGGATGTACATTATGGTCAAAGTTTGAGTACCTCTTTAGAGGGGTGACACCACCTTCTATGTAATTTTTTTTGTTACGACAGATGTATGGAAGTTTCATAGCCCTGGTACTGATTTCGTTTCATAGTCCGATGAGGTTGTTTTATCCTTTGTGACATGAAAAAGGACTAAAGAGAATGGGAGAAGAGAAACGGAAGAACACACGTCAAAACAAAATTTGTGTATGTTAATAAAAATATTATACACGGTCGTCGCCGTCGCCGGCACGCAGTGGGCGGAGCGTACTTTGCCTGCTTTATCCCCTCAAATACCTAAAGCTTCGAGTCCCATTTCGTCTTAATTATCGATTTCGGGTTGGTCCCTAAAAAGTTGTACATAATTATTACTTCAATGACCCCTTTCAAGTTTTTTTTAGGTTAATTGGATTGCATTTTTATAGGGAAACAAAATAAAAAATCAAACAATATTGATAACATTTATTGAACTATAAATAATGACTATAAATAATCACGAATAAATCATGTTATGTATTTATGGGCTTTTTTAATATTTTATATACATTTGACGTTACTCACCTGTGAAACGACAGATTTGGCAAATTTTGGTGATAAGACGCACCACAACCCACAACAGCGCACTTAAGAGGCATCACGATTTAGTGTCTTTTCACTTTTACAAACAATATAAACACAATTTCCTAATAAATTGAGAAAAAAATAGCTAACAGCGAAAGTAAACAAAGGCAAACTCCACGTAATATACTCTGTGACCTGTAACACAATATGGCGGCTTCACATGCCTCTATATTCTAATGACGATGTTGCCAAAATCAGCAAAAACAAATATATTGACGTCCTGCTTTCCTTACGTGAGACACTACAAGTTAGAAAGAAAGAGTAATATTTTTGGTATTGCTATATCGATTTCATTAGCAAATGTACTTATGGTACATTACGTTCACTCCATATTATTCCTACCTCTATGAAGCAGAATAAAGTGAGAGTAGAGATAGGAAGCACTATGAAAAGTGAAGCGAATACTAACGTTTTAACTTCAGCTTTTACAGCGAAAGGCATTGACTAATTGTACAATAGTATACTAAATTAATGACATTTTATTTTAGTTGCATTTGTATTACGACCTTGCATATGCTATAAATACGCTAACGATGTGTAAAACTATTAGGTTTATAGTTTTCACAATGAGAAAGCCGCCCCGATATATTGTCATGTCGCCAGAGATGGGTATGGATCGCTGTACACCAGTGTCGATGCTCTGAGGGTTCATTGATTGTTTGGAGAAGAGCTCAGTATTGCTCAAAGGCGAATACAGTGATCGTGACGACTGAGTAGATAAAACAAATAAAATTTTAACAAAAAAAACGAGTTTTACTTTAAAAAATGGACTAAATTGAAACGAGATTACACGGAAAGCATTAGCTTTCAAATAAAAAAAGAAACATCAGAAACGGTTCACCTAGTCAGAAAGTTCTGAGGTGACAAACATAAAAAAAATACAGTCGAATTGAGAAGCTCCTCCTTTTTTTAAGGTCGGTTAATAAGCTAGCTGATCCACGTAACTACGTCTGCAACTCTCTTCAGTCATGCTCGGCTCCAATAGGAGCCATCAGGAACATATTTCCCAATAGGTCTAAGCGTGATGTTAACTATACTATCTTAAGCACTCCAGCAAAACACACATTTGAAAAAAGTGAAAGAGGGTAGATCTTTAATCTTCGTAAATATGATCACATCTAAACTGGAGATGTGATCATTACCAGCTTCGATGATTGCCTAGTCGCCAACGCAGAAATTTATGCGCACTCACATTCTTATATACTATCCTCTGTTCCCCATCCTCTCCTACCTATTATACATCACAAATTCAACTTTTAAGTAATAACCACAACAGAAATCTTCGTTCGTCTTACAATCTCCTTCTACTATGTCCTTCTCACACCACTGCGTTTGTCGGCTCTTCGTAAATTGTTCAATCTGTCCTATAATGGAATTCGCTTCCTCTCTAAGTCAGGACGGCTACAAACTGTTATCCCTTGAGGCCTTGAAGACGAAAGTGAAGGATTCTTACTGGGTGAATTGGCGAGCTCTTAATTCATCCCCTTGCACTTTTATCTCTCATTGCTGTATTTGTATGTATGGATATATATGTCCTATTTATCAATGTGTGTATGTATATATGTATATGTGTATATTAAAATATGTATTTGTATAATTAAAGTCTAACAGGTTATTGTAATAAAACCTCTATCATTTAGTGTTCGCCCATTAAGTGCACCTACCTCTTGTTTTCTCTGCATTGCCCAATCGGTCAACTAGCAGAAAAAGCCTTGGGCATTAAACCCGCCGATGCATGTATTCGTGCTTAAAGACGTATATGTATAAATAAAATAACTTCACAGTTCGTGATGAACAACGTGAAACGAGAATTAATTTATAGATGATAGATAAACTCCTAATATGTAGATCCTCTTTTGAATCAACTTACTGTCCACTGATGAATGGGTGCACCACCTTCATATAGTCATAATTTTTAATAGTGAGCGCGCAGCTTTGTTTTATTTGCGTTAATTTCGATTTGATTCCCGTCCCTATTGGGCAATGCGGCTTAGAAACTTGTCAAGCTCAGCCTATGAATAAGGAATCCTATGGAACTGCCCTAACAACGCAAAAAACGTGTATTCCTAGATATGAAGTCGGTGCTAAGCCAAATGTAATAGTAGGTACCGCACTATCTATATTTCGAGACGACCGTCAACAACGTCAGCCCGGGTGTGTCTGCCCGTTTCGGTTGTTTTGTTCTACATGAAGAGCCGCTATCCCGCTCAAAGTCACGCGCGGCGAGTGCGGTACCTAGATAATACATATTATATTTTCGTTTGGCACCGACTTTAAATGTATGAATAGATAGCACATACAAATAATAGTGCTTCATCAATATTAAAGGTTTGCATATGAGGTGTATTTAAATAAATCTTTCTTAAGCCATTTTATATTTTTAAATTTTGGAAGTTGATTTTTTTAAACGAAATGTTTTTTTTCGCTTTTCAGTTTTTCTAGGCAGGGAGTTTTCTTTTGATGTTTTTTAAAAGTCGGTTTGATAGCTTTGCATGCCGTTTTTTTTTTACTTATACCTTCTATCTTCAGCTCACTTGAATAACTTGAAACTATACAACTATAGATACGTATGAAATTTAAAGAATTATCCTCCAACTCCCAACCATTGAGGAGTTGTACCTTCCATCATTATTTCACCTAAATAACTTGAAAGAATACGTCTAAAGGTAACATACATACACATGACATTTAAAGATTTATCTTCCAACTCCTAACCGTTAAGGAGTTTTATCGCCTATCATCAGCTCATCATCATGAACTGTTGACTACCAAACGGCAATACTCTAATAGCTATAGAAAATATATGAAAAACATAGTATGAGCCTAACAAAGTTGAGGGTTTCCTTCAATTTCTTTGGGATTCCATCATCAGATTCCGATATAGAGGCAATGGGACCACATGGGGAGCATACTCTTTCGAATACAAAAATAATTTTCAAAATTGACGGAGTAATCAGTGTACATATTTAAAAAAGTTACCGAACAACTTGAGAACCTGATCGTTATGGAAGTCGGTTAAAATATGAAACTTTTTTTGGGCTTATGATTTAAAAAACTCGGCCAAATGCGAAGCCTCGCGCTCCTGTGCTCCCAGACGTTGCTTCATACTACCAAATTTCAAGATTCTGAGTTCAGGGGAAGTACAGAGCACTAGCAATATGTGTACCTCGGCCACTTTGCAGTTAGGTAGAAACAACCTCGAGGACTAAGTGAACAGGAGAATTCAGCCGGGTTGGGCAGCCTTTGGGAAATTTCTTCGATTCTTTTTATCGTCAATCCCACAGTGCCTAAAGACGAAAGTCTTCAATCAGTGCTAAGATCATACAGAGCACTAAGACGAAAGTCTACCCGTCATGATATAAACGTGGAAACTTACGACACGGCTATTTCACAAGTTCAAAGTTGTTCAGCATACTGTAGAGAGGGCTATGCTCAACGTTTCTCTAAGGGATCGCATCAGGTATGAGGCGATCCGGCAGAGAACCAAGATCATTTACATAGCCCACAGGATAAGCAAGCCGAAGTGGCAGTGGGCTGGCCATATCAGACGCGAAACTGATAACCGTAGGGGTAAACGTGTTCTTAAGTGGAGACCGCGTCTCGGCAAACGTAGTGTAGTGCGTCCACAGGCCAGGTGAAATAACTATTTGCCCAAAGACAGCTGGCAGGAGCTGGATGCGAGAAGCTGAGGATCGAACCAAGTGACGTGCAATTAGTGATGCCTATGTCCAGCAGTGGACTGCGATAGGCTGATGATGATAAGATATGTATTTAAGTGTTTCTGGATATTCTACTCCTAAGGAGGTGAAATAGAGGTTTAAAGATTGCGTGGAAGTCCGTTATTTTTTAACCGACTTCAAAAAAAGGAGGAGGTTTCTCAATTAGACCGTATGTATTTTTGTTTACTTTTTTTTTATGTGTGTTCGCGGATAAGTTCGTCGTTTATGAACCGATTTTAATGATTCCTTTTTTAATGGAAAAGAGATGTCCCAGCGGTGGTACCATAACAAGGAAACTAGGATCGGATGATGGCATCCCAGGGAAATCGACGGGAACCCTCATTTTTTTCAGGCACGTACTATGTTTTTCGTATATTTTCTAAAAATAATCTTGTATTTGCGTCTGGTAGTCATCATTTAGTGATGATGAGCATGATGTAAGGTACAACTCTTTAACGGTTAGGAGTTGGGAGGATAAATCTTTAAATTTCATATGTGTGTATGTTACCTTTAGTCGTTTTCTTTCAAGTTATTTAGGTAAGCTGATGATGGAAGGTACAACTCCTCCACGGTTAGGAGTTGGAGGATAATTCTTTCAATTTCATACGTTGTATACTGTCAAGTTTTTGAGGTGTATTCGAAAGGGTATGCTTCCGAAGTGGTCCCATTGCCACCGTATCAGGATCTGATGTTGGGATGCCTGGTAAATAGAGGGAATCCTTCATTTTCTTAGACACGTACTATAAATTATATGAAATAGTTCAACTTACTGATAACCTACGATTGCTTGCACTAAAAATGGAAAAATAAAAACTTTTTATCCGAAAAAAACCGACTTCCAACAGGCATCCAACGAAAACTCCCTGCCAAATAACACTAAAAAGCTTAAAATAAACTGGCTCTTCATAAATTGCTATGCCAATTCTTGTCTATACCTAATTCTTTGTTCATTTGAATAGTAGTTTTATTATGTGTGCTAGGTACCTAAAACCTGTTTGAAGTCGGCACCAAGCCAAAATGTAATAGGAGATACCGCACTCGCCGGATAGCTACTCCTCGTAAAGCACAACAACCCAAGCGGGCAGACACGCGCGGGCTAACGTCGTTGATGGTCGTCTCGAAATATAGCGAGTGTGGTACCTACTATTACATTTGGCTTGGCGTCGACTTCAAACAGGTTTTAGGTAACTAGCACACATAATAAAACTACTATTTAAATGAACAGAATTAGGTATAGACAAGAATTGGCATAGCAATTTATGAAGAGCCAGTTTATTTTAGGCTTTTTAGTGTTATTTGGCAGGGAGTTTTCGTTGGATGCTTTTTGAAAGTCGTTTTTTTTGTATAAAAAGTTTTTATTAAGTTAGAAACACGAAACATTATCTTTGGGCTACTAATTAAAAATGATTGGATACGTATTTAAGCGTTTCTGGATATTGTACCCCTAAGGGGTGAAATAGGCGTTGACATTTCGTATATAGGTTAGTTTGGAAGTCCATCATTTTTTAATTTAGCAGCCTGAAACTTTCGTCTTTAGGTGTTTGATTACAAAAAGATGAATACCTATATCAGCATTTATGGAAATTCTGTTCCTAAAGGGGTTAAAATAAGGGTCGAATATTTGTATGAAAGTTCTTTTAAATGGCCTATTGATCAAAAATAAATAAATACGAGGTTACAAATCAAACTCCACCTGCACACATAAAACAACACATAACAGCTCTGCAAAACTCCGTACACATGATACACGGACTCCATACTGCGACAGCTAACAGAAATATAAAAACGTCAGTGAATTGTCTCCAAAAATTCAATAAACTCAAACAATGCGGATAGAATCCTGGACAAAGACGATATAACCACAAACACGGTTTTTTTCTTAAGGAGGTAAAAAATGTATTGCATTCAATACTTTGCTTTTCTTTAATTGGCTTTTGTTTTAATAATCTCTGTTTAGGATCTTTATCACGATAATGAAGCAAATATTTAGTTACTGGGTGGCTATCCAGTGCAGATATCAAGTACTTTGATGTTTGCATAGAGGCACATCTACGCCTAACTCTTGCAAGAGTACCACTATAACCACTATCACGATATTCCTGTAGAGATTTCGCAGCAGTGCCTTGTGGATCCGCGTAAGCTAGCATTACCCTATATTTGATGTCTCTAGGATGAGAAATAAATCTTTTAGCGCTTGTGATTATACGACTAGTTGTGTTTGTGGTAAATCGTCCAACATCCGCGGCATTTTCAGCTAACATAGCCCAGCTACTATTATCATCTTCATACTTTTCCAGCACTTTCATTGCTTTTTTATCTTGGCGCTTAATCCTTTTTCTCATCGAAGCATCTTCTATTGAATACCGTTTTATTCTTGCTTTAGTTTCCTGCCTTAATCGCTTGTTCCGTTTCTTTTTTTCCTTAGCCTTCTTTTTTTTTCTTCTTGCTTTTGATTGGTAAAACGGTGTTTCCTTCGTATGTTTGAGTTTACAGACTTTACTGCCACAAACACAGTCTGGTGGTGCATATAATCTAAGATTTCTTTGGCGTAATTCCTGAAGTTTTCTTGTTTCTTTTTTACAGATTCTAAGACCGCAATAACATGGTTTTACACGTAGTTGGCTAAAAGTCTTTTCCACATTAGATGCGAAACTGATTATATGACCCGATACTTTTCTTACATTTTGCACTAATGAAGAAATCTGTGACGCAATTTTATAAAGTTTATCATTTTCTAGGCCTTTTTCACTACCTAGCAAGTTTTTGTCGTCTTTACCAAGTCTACATTTCTGTTTATTTTCCATTTCTTTAACGTTTTTCCAACTTTTGTTCGTTTGTTCTTTTGTTCTACTTCTCATATCATAACGACATCCATATCGACAAATGCAACAAGTACAATTCTTAGGATGATGTTGCCTGCCCAATTCCCGGTCATTGTCACAAATGCAACAGGTACAATATTCATGATGACTTTTAGGTTCGTCACTTTTAACGGCCTTGATTGGCTGTTTTTCCACTAGCAACTGACGGTAACAAGGCTGACTCATTGTGCGTGGAGCGTTCGTTTCCATATTGAAGGCGGGGTTCATCTTTTTACGATTTGTATCTAAAGCTCGTAATATATAATTACCATTTACCAAAACAGTATCTTCTCTATTTAAAACCAAATCGAAAGATGGTGGTACAACTTGTTTTTTTTTAGATTCTGCAAGTAACAAAAAAGTTTAAAATAACGTAAGTAAATGTACATCTCAGTGTACAAAGTATAAATGACCTACATAAAGGAAATTCCAATTTATGTATTACTTTTGTTTACCGTGACATTTAGCTTGATATCTACTAGCACAAGGTACATTTACCCTTTTGGTTTCTTGGGTTAGTACTTGGATCGTAGTTTTCTAACAATGTTAATAATGTTGTTTTCTAACAGTGTTAATAGAATATTATAATTGAATATTATAAATATTTGTATGTTTAAAATACAGGATTCAATCAGGACAGGAGCCCTTCTCCACGCCTGGTTGGAGTTATTTTTGTGTTGGAGGAACATTATGCACATTTCTCTACAGACGCGACTAATTATTAGTCGTTCGATGGACGGCGAAGCAGTAATTTTAAAATTGTAAACAGCAGTAGCGATAATGTTATAAGAGACAAAACTAGCTAACTAGACAATCATTGATAGTTTACACTAGAGTATGTCAATGGACTAATACAGAATGCAGACTGTTTTATTGCTATATGTATTTAGGTTATAAACATTTTATCAATGCTTACTTTCAAGATCTTCTTTCTTAATACCAAAAAGAGAGTTACCTATTAAATTGCGATACAATTGGTCTTTGTTTGTAACTTTCATAGTATGTGCGTCCACAACCATTTCGAAAAGAGGACATGATTTGTCTCTTTCAGTTTTCATCTTTTTCAGTTTCCTTATCTTACTTTCACTTTCAAATTTGTCCGAAGTAACAGAGTTTGAATATTTCTTTAAACAAAAGTCAGCAGGAGGGACCTCAAATAAGTTAGATTTTAAACATATTGGACAGTCCTGTTCTGTAAAATTTGGTTTACTTTTCTTTCTGTATATACATTTGAAGAAGCCAGGTACAGATTTTGGACCTGAACTACTGAGTTCTGGTTGATTATGGTGTCGTCCACAACAAGGATAAAACTTCAATATTTTCATATTTTCGGACCGTGCTACATTAGCGAGAGGTATTTGTTGGGTCGGACTTCTGGTTCTAGTTTGTAAATCAGAATACTTTCCATTTTTAAATGTTACTAGTTTAAAATTATCAGAGAGGTGTTTAGATAAATTCCCACTTGTGTTGCAGGGCAATCCGTTATTTAATGCCTTATCTGTGGTTTTGAAACATTCACAGTTATCAAACATTTTTTTTGGGCTTTTTATGGACAGTATGATAGCAGACGATAATCCATGAAGACGTTGAGTATTTTGTTCATCTATTTCTTTATATTTGTGTTGTGTTGAATGTCTCTCACCTATCGATACGGTTTCTTTGGCTTTTAGGTTTCTATAGCGGTAAGAGAGTAGTCGGTTATGATTCTTTATAAAACCTAGAGGAAAGTTAAAAACAGCCGTTCTTAAACATTTTGCAACGCCGTTCAGACATTTTGAAATTACAGACGTCTCAGATGGTTTCAATTTAATAGGAACATGTTGCAAAATTCGTAATGAACTCATATCGTTGTGAAGAGAGTTGTGATTTCTTGTTAGCAATGGAATTTTAGATTTTTGCTTTCCGTTACTAATATTGAAAGATTTCAATTGGTTCTCATAATTTCGTTTTTCATATTTACTTCTGTTTGACAGGGTGGGCGTAATTTCATTTAGAGACATACGATTGATTATTAATTTAGTTGCAACCTTATCATCTTTTTCCTTTTTCGTTTGTTTACCACTACTTAGTTGACCAAACAAAAATTCACTATCTTTTACATCCTTTTTCTTTCTACTTTTGTATTTACTACCATTTCGTTGTCCAAGAAAGAGATCACTAGCAGTGGTATTTTGTTTCTGGATTTTTCTATTTTTGTGCCTTTTAGGGTGACTAATAGGACTCTCAGTTGAGGATAAATATTCTTCCTCAATTTTATTTCGAACGCTTCGTCTTACCCCTTTTTTATATTTATCTGGTGGTAGAGTAAGACGAATTTTATCAGTATTTTGTTTCAATATTTTTTTATTTAAATGGCTCTTGGGGCCACTAATAAGCATGCCAGTTTTAGAAATGTAGTGTTTGTCAATTTTGTTCGAAACGTTGAGCTTTGAAATTTTTTGGTATTTACTTTTTGATTGACTAAGTAAAATTTTACTGGAAGGAAAGTCGTGTTTCTTTGATATTATATTCTTATTTTCATATCTTTTTGAACCACTAATGGACACTTCAGTAATAAGTTCTTGGTTTTTAAATTCGTGAAAACCACCAAAAGTCATCCTACTCCTCCTCTTTTTAAATTTTTTCTTTGAATACGGCATTAAAGTTTCCAAATTTTTATAATTTTGTATCACCAAGTCTTGATTTGTCTTCTTGTGAGTTTTTATAGCTTTTTTCTCAAGATTTTTCTGATATTTACTTCTTTTGTACACAGCAGGTTTACGCGTTAAGGGTATAGTATTTTCTTTTTTTGGGTTGGTTAATACAAATTTAGCAAAACATTTGCATAATAAGTTTTTACTTATTGTTTGCAAATTTACCTGTTCAGAGGGTGTCGCAAGCTTTACTGTGTTTGGAATCATACTAGATATTTCAGTCCTAGAAATATATGGTTTCTTAATGCTACTCGAAATATTCTGTCTCAATTTCTTTTTATATTTACTTCTAAATGATTGATGAAGGCCATTTTCACTAGATACGTCTTTCTGTTCTATGATATTCTCATGTCTTTTTGGAGTACTCACAGACACTTTAGTGACAAGTTCTTGACTTTTAGATTCATAAAAACCATTAAAAGTCATTTTACTCCTACTCTTCTTAAACTTTTTCTTTGAGTATGGCATTAATGTTTCAATCTTGAAATATTTATGTATTTTCAAGTCTTCCTTTGCCTTAATATGAGCTTTAGACAATTTTTTCTTTATATTTTTTTGATATTGACTTCTTTTGTACACTGCAGGTTTACGTGTTAGAGTTATAATACTTTCCTTTCCTGCATTGATTGACTTTAATTTAGTAAAACATTTACATATTAAGTTTTTATTCTTATACTGCTCATTTACATTTTCATTGGATATCCCGAGTTTTAGTTTTCGATCCCTATCTGTAATATTATAATCTGGAAGTTTTTCTGGTATCTTATTATTTGTATTTTTTTTATTCATGAGAATACAAAAACATCGATTAGTGTTAGAAGTTTCTTGTGTGAAAGCATCGGTACTTACTGATTTTGACTTGACTTTCTGTTTTGCTGATATTGAAATATCTTCAAAAGTTTTTCTTTTATTTCTTAATATATTGAAACAAATATTTGGGTTACATTTACCTGGTATACATGTGTTTGGTTCACATTCATATTTGTTAAGTTTGGCTTTTTTGAATTCAGTCAAAGTACCTTTATCAAAACCTACGGATGGTATAACTGGTAAAATGCTAATATGCTTGTTATTTCTGTTAACATTGTTACGTTGTAGATTTACGCCTTGTTTATTAGTTTCTTTGTACTTCGATTTATTTTTAGACGTTGTGTTAGATATTATAGGAAATTGGTGTATAGACGTTATATTTTGAGCCAATTGTTCCTTGATAGAATTCTCGTTAGGTGACTGGCGGATCTTGTGGTTACGTTTAGATTTATCTTTTCGTTTATTTCTATGTGAAATGACGTCGTTCTTTTCAACAAATTGATCATTAGAAATAATTTTAGCCTCTTCTTTCTTTACAAAATCCTTGTGACTTTTATTATCTTCGTTAAATAATCTAATGTTTTGAGACTTATTGGACCGTTTTGATGTATATAAAGAGCCAAGTTTTTTTAACAGTCCCAAACATTGATGCTCATATGGAGAAGACGACATGGAGCGAGAATTTGATGATCCTGCAAAATGGTAATTTTTTTCTTTAATACTGTTCTGATACATTCATGAACCTACCGGTGGTATAAAAGTAGGTTTATGATATCATTAAACGCCAAAACCACTAAACACTTGAGTGTAAAAAAAAGATATGGAGTAATGAGTATTTACCTCTTTAATGTAAAAGCACGAGCATCTCACAGAACCCTTAAATGGGACATACCGAGAGCACGTTCTGCTTTTGATCAACAATCTTTTACATATAAGGTCCTTATCTATATCGCAAATTATTTCAAACTAACGATGCAGTTATAAACCTGACATCACACCATCTTAAAAGGACTATCCAGAAATGGCTAATACTCAAAGACTACGCCGATACTGAAAACCTGCTAAACACTGATATTTAGTCGCATTGAAATACATGTACACATTTACTGATATATGATGTATAAAAGCACGAACTCAGACCTATGCACACCTACATACATAATATACATCACACAAACACACACACGCATACACAAACACAAACACACACACACACACACACAAATGTACACATACACAAATACATACTATTCTATGCTGTATGTACATTTACAATTTTCTCTGCATCTTTCGTTACCTTTTATCGCAACAGATAACACCTTACCACATTATAATACTACTGGAAGAAATATAATACTTAATAGGAATTATAATTTACCTTTTTTGGGACAAGGGGCAATTCGATCCATGTCAAAGTTCTCATCTTTATAAAATTGCATACTAAAATTTATGTCAGAACCTATTGTAAAGATGCGTCTTCTCCGGGGATTTTTCAAAACATTTTCAAGTTCCATTGGCATCTTAGGATCAGTGTATAAACGTGTTACGCGTGATGCCCCATTTGTTCGTACCTTAGAAAGTTCATGAAGTCTGTAAGCATCGGGTGATGTTGAAAATAATTTAAAAAACGCATTTTTCATTTTTCCTTTTCTATTACTGTTGTAAAGCTTAGAATCATATCGGTTGTCGATTTTTTGTTTTGTTTCTCTTTTTACTCTCTTGATGTGGCCTGACGACCCAAAATGACTGAAGTGTTTAGGGCTATGAAAAACTTTTAACTTTATTGAATTATCTGTTTGAGCATATTTACTGCTCATTTTTGGTTTTTTAATTTCAATATCTCTGCTTTCAATTATTTTTAATTCACATTGGCTAAATTGATTGATTGGGTAGTCCTTTTCATAAGCATATTGACGCATTTTTGCAAATTTACCAATCAGCTTATTATGTTTACTTTTTTCTATGATATGACATGGACAGAGGTTCTGAAAATTACGTCTTTGCACATTTCTAAGGTAGTCTTGTTTTTTATTCTTATTTGAGCGAGTTAAAACTTTTAACATACAGTCACCGCAGGATAAAAGTTTGTTTCTGTCTTGCAGTGTGCGATAATAATCTGAAATATATTCTTTCATGTCGTTTTGTATTCTTTTAACTGAACGATTTCTAGACTTAACATTCAAAGTTGAATGATCTTTACGAAAAGTTGTTCCATAACAAAAGTTTGCCAGAGCACAATCACTGTCAATCAAAGGACAGCAACATTCAGATTTAACCCGTTTTTCCTGAATGTTGACTCCAGATTGAGTACTTCTCGATTTGCAGTGAATAGGAGTCATACTTTTCTTCGATTTCTTTTTTTCTTTAACTGTGGAGACATATTTATTGCGATGGCGGGTCTTGAAACAAAAACCAGAATCAGATGCGTCAGGAACAAAGAACAATGATGTGCATCTGCAAATTTTAGGTTTGGGTTTACTGTTTCTACTTCTGATTTTTGCATATTTGCGGCCAGGTCTGAACAGTTCATTAAGACTCTTAGTATCCATATTAATTCCATTATAGTATTGATCTATTTTTATGTTACTCTCTTTTTTATGGAAGTCTTTAAAAATACGTGAATATTTTCTCGCAGGATGAAATTTATTTTCGTGCAACATATCACGTAATTTTTTTGTACATTGGCTAGAATTGCATTTTGTAGGAATATAGGCTCGAGATCTATATTGATCAAATAAAGAACTTATAGCTTTTTGACAAGATGTATAATTTTCTGTTGCTGGATTATCGATTTTAATTTTTTCCCTCACTTTATTTAATTTGTGAATGTATTCCGAGTTACAAAATTCAAATGTAGAGTTTATTTCTTGCTTATTACTGGAGGATAGACGTTTCGGAAAATTTTGGAAATAAAAGTCTTTATAAGTGTTTTCCGGCTTTGATTTAACCCGTGCTTTTGTCATTGTCTCAGGGTTCATACAAATATCAGTTTCGTTTGTAGAACTTTGTTTATTTGAAGTTTCAAAGCAGTCACCCAATAATGTAATATTCTTTGGATATGTTTTTCTGTAAATATTATTTATAAAAGTTGTGCTCGATTTACCATGTACAATTTTTCTTTGTTTGTTTAAAATTTTACTTTCAACCACATAAGTTTTACTGTGAGAACTGACATCTGATGTAGATTGCTTGAAAATGTTTGTGGTACTAATGGTTCCATGATTTTGGTTACTTTTCCAACTATGAGAAGCTTTTATTTTTTTTTTACTAATACGTTGATTGCGTTTTCGTGGTACAAAAGTTGATGTTCCATTATCAAAGGAAAACAAGTTTTTACTCTTCTGGTTTATGCAAGGTTTCAACCCAATCGAGTATTTATTTTGCATTTTAATTCGATTATTCTGATATCGATTTTGCAATGAAAAGGGACTAAGTTTGTTTTCAAACATTGGTATAACATTGATTTCTTTTGGCCTATTTTTTATGCCTTTAATCTTTTTAATTCGTTGATAAGGATAAAAATGGTTATAGCATCCATTTGTTGAGCACATAAAGCTACTTTTGTTATCATTTTTGTTAATTCTATTTTGGTGCCTTGATTTTAAGCGTGAAAGAGATTTGTTCATATCAGAAGTTGAAGAATGTATCAAAAAAGTCGTACATAAGCACGGTAAGCATGGAGCTGAACAAACACTTTTAGGTTTAGAACGTATACTCCTTATCGCTGCATACATTTTTAATCCAAAACGTTTACGTCTGGACTTTATATATTCTTCAACATTCCGCTGACACACACAAGATTGACATATAGAAAAATGTCTTTTTATTATGGAGCTAGGAGAGCAGCATTTACAACTGCTAAAAGGTTTAGTAAAATGTGGCGATTGAAGATATTTGAGGCCAGTGTTTGCAACGGCATTTTGTTTGTTTTTATTTTTATACTCTGATCTGATCTGGTCACTTCCTCCACTAACTGAAATTAAATCATTTCTCGTGCACTTATAGGTAATATCACTTTTAAATAACTTTTCAAAAACTCTTTTTTTGTGCTCAGCTCGTCTGTCATCTGCCATAAGTTTTTGAAGCGATGAAGGAGTCGAAGCACTTTTAGTTTCAAAGTTAGTGTAGAAGTATTTTGAGAACTGTTTCATTGTGTTTCAAAATTGCTCCATAATAATTATTATATACATACACACACAATCACAAAACAATTAGCACAATGAATCATGATCCAGTCATTCCATCATTTTGGAACTCAATGTCTTGGACTTAAACATAGAAACAACCTGTAAAATTAATAAATTTTATCAAAAAATTAATAAGAGAATATCATTGGTAAGTGGGGATGTTGTCAAATGGGTACCAGATCCACATTTATTAAACAACTAGCTTTTGCACGCGGCTTCGCTTACGCAAATTTTCAACCCCTGATTTACCACTTAGGGGTGGAATTACAAAAATTCCTTTCTTAGTGCTCACTCACGTTATATAAAAAACTTACATGCAAAATTTCAGGATTCTAGGTTCAGCGGTTTCGGCTGTGCGTTGATCTCTGGGTATGTCAGTCAGTCACCTTCCTCTTTTATAAATATAGATTCAGTGTGTACAGACAATGTTTCGAATTTTAATAAACTTTATCTGCAGGTTATGTGCATGGTGAGAACATTCATTTATTTCATTATGCAAGAAGACGGTGTTAAAAAAAAGCTGACTTAAAAGGAACATGGACAATGACAAGACGAGTCCTATCTCTCAGCATTTCAAACACTGGATACTACAAACGAATTCAGGGCTATGGTCACCAATGCAATAGCTAAAAGACAATAGCGTGATATAGTAGGAGATCCAAGGTAAGATCGACCTTCACCCATCTGCTATCCGGGTGAAAATTATATTATACTAGCTGACCCGCTCAACTTCGTTTGCTTCTCTGCATGAGAAATAAATTTAACCAACATTTTCAGTCGATACCCGGCTCCTATTGGTCGTAAAGTAATGTTACATAGCCTAAAACATTCCTCGCTAAATGGGCTATCCAACAAAAAAAGAATTAACAAAATCGGTTCAGCCATTCACGAGTGATGTCGTGACCAAGGCAAATAGGGATTCATTTCTATACATATATATTAAATAAAATTAGTTTCTGATTATAACGCAGGTGAGTTGCCTAAAAAATGTCAATGTCATTAGTTAAAGTTATAAAATCATTTTTTTTTCTTAATTCACTTACATGTTATCTAAACAAACTTAACGCCAAAGGAAGGTACATAATATGTGTAACATGCAACACCTACCCTTTTCTGATCCCTATGACCTGGCAACCCTATATAAACAGATAAGTAAATATTGATAATTGCACCCATCACATCATAATTCACTTGAAATTTACATAAAAATGTAAGAAATTTTATTGTAAATACAGTAGTATAAGGCTGCCTGAAAAAATCCGTTAAAATGTAACGGTTGTCAACGTTTTTAAATTTTAAATTAGAGCAAGTGTTATGTTAGACAGAGAGGTGTGAATCGTCAGAAGTACAGTATCCTAAGCCGGAGGAAGCTTTTTCATTCATTTCCAAAACATCATCAATTTTCAAAAGTATCTGGTCTCCACCGAATCCCTTTGATTTTAAATACCTGTCTAGAAATCAACCACAAGTTTCAGGGTTTAATTTTATACAATTTGTTTCAATTAGGGTACATGTAGCCACATCGAACTTATATAAAGAGTTCTTATTCTTTTGTTTTAGTGCCTCCCAGCATGGTGGTATCTGGGGGCACCGTCTCGTGCCCCCGTCAAGACGAGCTAAGCGAAGCGCAAGGGCGTAAAAATGTTACCCCGTTTTTGAAACATTCTTCATTAGTGCTCCGCTCCTGTAGATCTTAGCGTGATCATATATAGCCTATAGCCTTCGATAAATGGGCTATCTAACACTGAAAGAATTGTTCAAATCGGACCTGTAGTTCCTGAGATTAGCGTGTTCAAACAAACAAACAAACTCTTTAGCTTTATGTATTAGTATAGATTCAATATTTTTCATGCGGATAAGAAATGGGTGAAAGCCGATCTTACGTCGGATCTTAAGCCAACAAGGCAATGTGCTAAACTAAACATGGCGAGTCGACGAAGAGGAGGAGACGACTTTGACGATTTCTGCCCGATGATATACCTAAGTTTATGGCAAGTATTACCTTGATTAAACACCTCATTGCTGTTACCTTGGTAAATGAAGACCCATAGGGACATTCACACATAAAAAAAATTGTTTTTACCAAATGGTGTGCCCAAGTTTGTCAAAATCGCAAGTAACAGAATTCTAAAAATATTTTCATTTAAGTACTCACCAGAATGCTTCAAGTTTCGCGGCAACGTCATGGTACCTGATTAAATTATGAAAGGTGTTGAGACAACCAGATAAGTGAGAAACCTGTACCACTTCTTGACCGCTTTAAGTAGCACCAGCCAAGGAGAGCTGAAGATAAAAGAGACACTGTTAGTAAAAGGCATAATCAATAAATAGCCATCAACCAGTCCACTGTAGGACAAAGATCTCTCCTTAGCAAGAAGTAGAGGTAATAATAAATGTTGGCAATAGTTTACGTGTGTTTATCACTATGTGCATGTAAATTTCGGAAATAGTTTACGTGTGCATGTCGCCATGACGCATGAGTATGTCGATTTTGGCATTAGTTTATGTGGGTATGTAATTATAAAGGTGGGAAAGATAAGTATGGAAATAAAAAGACGGGATAAAAAAATCTTTCTAAGTTAGTTTTGACAAGGGTAGAAAACATGAAAGAAACCTTATAGCCACTCTGACTGACGTGGTATCGTAAGCCGAAACCTTTCTAAGGAGAGGGTTACGGCCAGGAGTGCACTATTGATGATGTTTTTTTTTATGTTTGGCCCTGCCAAAATGACTATACTCTGCCTGATGGAAAGCATAAGCAGAATCCAAGAGTGGTGGTCACTATACTGCTTATGCAGACAATGCAGCATGGTGACCCACACCATGGCGGGCTAGTGATGCTTCTGCATCATTGGGCCTCCGGTCTCGCACTCACCAACGAAACACGACAGCATGAACGCTGTCATTTTACGTTGATTTTCTGTGCGAGGGTAGTACCGCCCCGGTCGAGTCGGCCCGTTCGTGCTGAAATCAACGTGGCTCTACTGCCTAACAATGTGATGATGAATGATGAAATCTTGACATAAATTTCTGTCTTCTAGAAGAATTTATAGTTTCAAATATATTATGAGTACAATACATACCTGTTATAGATATCGTACAAAACAACATCCGTAAGTAGTTATTTTAGTAAAATTAATCAATGAAACGCAAGCGTTAAAGCTACAGAATTACAGTAACAGAAATATGCATTTAATCAACTATGAGTGTGAGAAGATTCTTTATAAACTATATATAAGAGGTAAATAAATCAGTGGTATATAAATGACATAACACAATGTCATGGAGTAACTTCAACTTTTGATTTACTGGCTCTATAGTAGAGTGTGACCATAATTTTGCCAATAATTTGCCGATAAACTGTCAAAGGGTTTAATGTAGAGCTCCAGTAGAGCGGGAAAAAATAATTTAGTTTTGCAAAATGAAATTTAAAAAATATTAATTTGTTGCTTGCTGCTTTGCTTTTACAAAATAGGGACTAAATTTACAATTGTTTGAGAACTTTAATAAAAATTGGTGCATTAAAAAAAAAATTGGTCCCACATAATACCAGTGTTTGTGCGAGGTAGTTGCACTAACTGTGTGCCTAATATCATTTAGCACATCACTACACTCGACGATTTTCTGTGACCGTACCACTAAAATGCGAAAGCAAACTTTATTATTCATTGAGTAATTCCTTTTTGTAATACCAAACTCTCCATATAGCATCCAACACAAGAGGTAATGTAGTAGGAAATGCGAATAAAGACGCAAACTATACCAGTTGTACTATTTATGGGCAAGGTTATGTTTTACATTAATAAAACTAAATGTAAATGTTATCCCTTGATTTGTGTAATTACACGTAGTAGACGAATTGCTACAGTGAGCAATGCTGCAAAACACCATTTTATAACTGTTCTGCCCTTGCCGCTATAAAGGTTCGAGGGTAACTCATCGTAATATCGCGCGTTTGTGGCGCAGTCACCAGCGCGGCGACAAGTTTATGCGCACATAGCACTTCTATTACCTTATTTAAATTTCTGTGGTTCCGGCTAATCTCTGGAACGGTTGGACCGATTTTGACGGCACTTTCACTGATAGGCTGATGATATAAGAAGTAATTTACGCTATCTTTGTAGATAAGCTTCGCCCCGTGGCGTTACCGCGGGTAAATATAATGTACTCTGTGGCGGTAACACCGCGGGGTTCAGCTAGTTTGTAATATAGATTTTATATATACTAGTTAAATTGTTAAACGCATTGGAGATAAACATAGAGCAATATAATAGTCATATGCAGGCGTCTCCCTATGTCAAAGTGTAAACCCAAATGGGCGTCGCGTACGTAATGTACGCATGGTACGCTGCTTTTCATATTATGAAACCGAAGTCAACAAACTAATACTTATATTATTCAAATGTTATAAAAGGGCACTTTAAATAATATTAAAATTGAGAACCACCTTTTGGAAGTAGATTAATAAATTACTTAACATTCAAAAGTATCATTGTTTCGTATCTGTTTCAGCACTATTTATAAATAAAATAACTATTTTGTTAGTCATTTTGTATGTATTCCCTGTTTATGCACTCAAGTCACAACTCTACAAAAGTGGCATACGAAGTTTGTATGTTTCCTAATCTCTACTAATGTATGAAGAATTTAATAAAAAAAATAAAAAGTACTATTTTTAACCGACTTCAAACAAAGAGGAGGTTCTCTATGTGACTGTATTTATTATGTTTTTAATACTTCAAACTTTAGACTGGGTGAACCTAGTTTGACGAATGCATCCTGGATAAGTTAGTATCCTTCAATAACGGGCAAGAATAAGATAGCAATCGTTGCATTGATAATACATGATAGAGCTGCTGATTCTATAAATATATAATATAATATAATATAATATTTATTTGATTCGACCAATATATAAACACTTTATGAAGAGTGACGTACCAATATATTTTAATAAAAACTCATCAATGCATAGATTTTACCTTTTAGTTTACGTGTTTACGTGTGGAAACCCCCTCAGGCCGTCACCCCGCCGGGGTTTGCAGCGTGGTGGTGTGTCGGAATCGAACCGACTAAAACCATACGGTGGTCCGGGAACTGCTGTTATTATCACATCCGGACTACATAGGTTTTACCTGTGCTAACCACAGAGCCTTAATGTAATTTAAAAGTAGTTATGTCTCATCACTAAAATTATGCAGTTTTACAGAATTTCGTACAGTTATAAATGCTTAAAAATCAACGAAAATGCAATGGCTTCCGTATGAAGACGTATCTGTTACTCTAACATACTTATTTTGTAATAAAACGTAAATTACTTAGTTCCAACGATCAGGATCATTTAATTTGATAAAAATTAGCAACGCATGACTAAACACGAAGTTATCCTCCACCGGCACACATGACACAGCACATAACAGATCTACAAAACTCCGTTAGCAGGATACAGGGGCTCCATACGGCTACAGCTAGTAAAAATAAAATTACATCAGTGAATTGCCTCCAAAAAGCCAGAAAACCCAGACAATGTGGGTAAAACCAAGGGCAAAGGTGATATAACCACAGGCATGGTTTTTGTCGTAGTGATTTCAGAAAAGGACTACATTCAACTTCTGGTGGTTCTTTCTCTGGCCTTCGTTTGAAAAGTCGTTTTTTAGGATCTCTATCTCGGAAATGATACAAATAATTTGTAAGTGGATTTTTTTCCATTGCTGATATCAGGTATCTAGACGTTTGCATGGCGGCACATCTTTGTCTGACTCTCGCTGTCATTCCGCTATATCCACTACCTTGAAATTCATCCAACGCTTTAGCTGCTGCCCGTTTTGGATCTTCACGAGCTATCTGTGCTTTATAGCATACATCTAAGGGATGACGAGCACACCTTTTGACACTCGTGATCATGCGGCGAATTGTATTAATGCCAAATTTGCCAATTTCAGAAGCATTCTCGGCCAATAAAACCCAACTACTAGTATCATCTATGTACTTTTCGAGTGCAGCCATAGCCTTTTTATCTTGGCGTAATACTCTTTTCCGAAAATCAGCATCTTCAGCGTCTTGTTCTTTAATTCGAGCTGTTGCCTCCCTTTTCCACCTTTTGAACCTTTCTTTTTTTTGTTTTTTTTCAACCGTTCTCTTTTGTTCTAATAATCTATAGTATTTATTTTTTTGCATGTATCTTTTTTTACAGATGTAGCTGCCACATATACAAGGGGGAGGTATGTCACCTTCCAATACCGCAGAAGGATCTTTTTTCATATCTTTAATTTCTTTATCACATATTTTAAGTCCACAGTAGCATGATTTAGGTGCTTGTAAAACTTTTGATAAGTTCCGAAATTTATTTTGAGCCTTTAGTGCTACAGGTAGATTTTTTTTCTCTTCAACTTTTTTTTTATTTTCTTTTTTTTTCTCAGGTTCACTTTTCTTTAAGAGTTCACTTCTATTAGGAAATTTCGAAGATTCTGCGCCAATGGTATCAGCGGGCTGCCGTGTTGAACCAAAACGGCAGCCATAACGACAAATGCAACATGTGCAATTTTTAGGGTGCCCTTTTTTACGTTTACCGTCCTTATCCGTACAAATACAACAAGTACAATGTTTATCATGTTCTTTATTTTGTTCGCCACTTTGAGAGCGTTTACTGGCATCTGTTCCTACTTGTAATGGATTACAAATGGGACAGGCAACTGAATGGCTCGTTCCAGGTTTCTCAGTTCCTTTTTTTGGAGTGCTGTATTTACCTTTATCAACTCCAAACGGTTTCATCATATTATCAGGTCTTAAAATACTAGCATTATCTCTGTCGATTACTAAGTCAATTGATGGTTTGACTTTTTGACCTTCTTCAACAGCTGTTAACAACAAAAAACCATAATATATATTTATATATTTATTTATAATATTACCTACTTTTATATATATAACTAGCCGACCCACGTAACCTCGTTTGCGTCCTATAGCCCGTAGTGTGTAATTTTCCCCCGTTTTCGAAACATTTTTCATTGTTGCTCCGCTTCTATTGGTCTTAGCGTGATGATATATAGCCTTTAGCCTTCCTCGATAAATGGGCTATCTAACACTGATTTTTTTTTTTTAAATCGGACCATTGGTCCCTGATATTAGCGTATTCAAACAAACAAACAAACAAACTCTTCAGCTTTATATATTAGTATAGATAAAACATGTAGATATCTGAAACATTTGTAACCATACAACAACATAGACCATTAATTAAGAACATGACTAAGCATGTAAGTATGGGGCAAGCCTGTCAGAGAGTAGACATCTGGTGGAAGATTAATTGCTGTGATCCGTTACGCTGCACTTGAAGAGGGAAGTATTTTCCAATGGCTATCCCGTTGGAAGAAACTTTCTTCCTTATGGTCTGAATAAGATGGTGTCGATTCGGGGAGGACCTGACATCACATAGATCCACTGCTACCAAAGTGGGGGGAGCCTGATGCCAGACAACAGTGTTTTTTTTTTGTGAAATAATTACGTTTTCCTGAGTTCCCAAGGAGAAGAAGATTCGAATCTTTATTTGGAACTGATAACAAAATTACAAAATAATAATAATGTGTTTAATTGTATGATGTTTAAAGATTGCTAAAGGTGTTTGTATAACAACTATAAGTCGTAACGTGCTGTTCAAGCCATAGATATTCAGAATGGCTACCCATAATGAGTCAACTGCTTCACTTTGTTATGTGTTAACCTATGCGGCGACCACTAATAAGCTATTCTCAAGATCCAGTATCGCTCTGTGTAGAAAAATGAAAAGCGTCATCATCAAGATTATAACCTGACATTTTGAAGAGTTCACAGTCAAATCAAAACGATCAAACCCACCACTGATAGCATCTTATTTATCATCGGAATATCCTATGCTATGGGACTAATCCCGTCCACATACCCCTCACTGTAACTCCTGTTGATACACCAGGATCAACAGCAGTGACCCACGAACACACCGAGTTATGACACTCGGGAAACCCCAGGAAAAATTAAACTGTTTTGGAACCCGCAACGAAATTAATCAGAAGAAAACTGGAGGACTTGGAAATATAATAAGTCCACTTCCCTCCTTAGTAAAGCTGGAGACAAAATAGGCAGACACCTTTTTCACACCGGGGTGCACCACGGATTAACTATTATGATCCCTAACTGAGCTATATTTGATTTCTATACCGCACTCAATCATGCTCGGTGTAAGAAGCAGTAACACCATGGCCCTTTACCACGCTGGTTGTGGGGAATTGCATAGTAATCTTGATGCTGTGCATCACCACCTCGAGACAGCAAAGCCAGCTTCGCTCTTTTTGACCGAGACGCAGATATTGTCTCCAGCGGACATCAGAGATGATATCAGTTCTCGTCGCCTCAGCAATCTCGAAGGTAGGAACCTCTCTACATTAAGGCTCCATGTAGACAGCGACGACCATTCCCGAGTCCATGCGCGCCTCTGTAGGTCCCATAGCAGTGATGCCGAAACTGACCGACTCATTGAGATAGGCTAGATGGCTACAGACTTCGTGCAGCAGCACATCCCCTCTGCAGAGATCGTCGTATTTGACTATTTTAACGCCCACCACTTGGGGGGTGCGTCGGGACGTACATGTACATTCAGTAACGGCGCTAAGTTATCGGTATGTACGCTCAAGTGCTTCTCACACGTCCACGTTCGACCTGTATCCGTCGACACACGGGCAGGGAGGAACCTGCTCCTTTTCGGAGTGGGCCGTGCACCCTGGAAATGCTGGAGATCCGCAATATGCGAGGGGAGCCGCAACACCTATCCCATATCTCCAGTAGCCAAGTTGAGGAGGGCCATTGCCCGGCTTTACATTACCACCAGTCAGGTATAACCCACAACCCTAATCCTGTGTACCATACTACCCCCCTTACCACCCATCCTTCCGAAACCGACCTAGTATTTCCGTCTAATGTCCTAACTCCCATTCCAATCACACACTTCATTCATTCAGTCACTCATTCACTCACCCATTCATTCACTTACTCACTTCATTACACGGGTCCACCAAGGCCAGCAGGTGACCTCGGAGGACTATCATGCCTGCCCGCGCTAGTCCTGTGCAGTCGAGCGCCGTAAGCCAGGATGAAGGAGTCCTGGAGGGTTGAGCTGAACGGGGTCGAGGCTAGTTACCTCCGTGAAGCAACACGCCTTCTTTGGCCCGGATTTCAGGCAAAACGGTAGCCTTGTAGCTAGCCACTACAAAGTAATGGACACGCGTCTCGTACGGATGAGGTGGTATGTTCCGCAGCCGAGGTTCGGGGGGGGGGGGGGGTGTTCTCTGGGAGAACACTGGGGCTCGGCCATGCTGACGGAGCGAGGGCAAGTGGAACGATTGGGGATCACATGTCTGCTCCCGATGTCGCGCATGAGACCCAACCCAACGGACCTATACCTCTCGCGTATTCCTGGTGTACTTAGGTACATCCCCAAAGGTGCGGGCTCCACGGAGGGTGGGAAGCTCGAGAGGTGAAACATATACATAACAAAACGATGGACAAAAAAAATAACCAAACCCCAAAGGTAGACGGTACGGCAGCAGCTGGACCGGACACCCAAGGAAGAGGTCCAATAGGACCTCCTTCCTTAACACGAGCCTTCAGGGAAACTTCGGCGACCCAGGAAGGCGAGTACAAACAGTCTCGGGTCGGCGCCGTTACGGTACCGACACCGAAGACAAAACCGACCGCGAAGGGCAGAAAGGTCACTGGCAACCCCGTGACCAGGACGCCTGACGCGAAAACGCCCGCTGGACGGGTACAGGCTATAACGGGCTCCACGAGCTTAGGCCGGACCCGACCAGCCCCTGCAGCTGTTCCGGATGTGGCTCGGTCCACTAATCTGGAGCAGACCACGGGGAGGAGGTCTCAACAAGGTGAACCAGACACGGACCCTAGTTTGTCCGGTTGGTAGGTCGTCATGTCCAGGAGGAGGAAGGGGAAGAGGGCGAAACACATAATGTCGACGCCCCTACCAACACCTTCTTCAGCCGGTGCGGCACAAGACAAGCCGCAAATAAAGAACATAAACAAAAGGCAGCGTCGCAAGGAGAGGGAAAGGCGACTTGTTGCAAATATAAACACGCCCCCGGTGCCTACCACAAGGCAAGGCACCCGTCCGCAGGGAGGGAGTGATGCGTCCGCTGAACCCTCAGCGTCGCGACGCCCACCTCCTCCCAAGGGCAAAGGGGCGCAAACTACCCTCAGGGTGGTAGTACCCAGGACTGAAATACCAGGAGCGGCCTAAAGTAGGTTATCGACTTTCATACGACCAAAACAACGCATGTGCAAAACTCTTGGTAGAGGTTTAGGTGGTTTAAGGACATAGGGGAGAAACATAAGGTCATGATTGGAGAAGGCCGGTGCTTCAAGATATTATATACATGCTAAACGACGCGAGAACTTTTACTCCGCGATTCAGGATTGGCAGTTTCTTCGTTACTCCGTAGTTCGACATATCTTCGGTAGATGGTGGTGTAGTGTGTTTCTGATTTTGAATTGTATGTGAAAGTCGCTACATCACTCCCCTCCAAGACTGGAGATCGATATATGATGAGTCAGCTGTATGTGCTCTTTTGCGGAGCTTGTCAGTGCCAGGAGTGAGTAGTTCCAGTCAGTCGGAACGGAATACCGCTAGTCCCAGTGAATCGGTGCTGAAGTCCGCTGATGCCAGTGAGTTGGGATGGCAGGCGGCGCGCGGTGCTGCGGTGAGGACCCCAGTGAGTTGTGGCGATTGTTGCGTAGTATCTGGTTGCTGCGGAGACGCTCTGCCTATGTGGACCGTAGGTGCAGTGTGCTGTGCCTAGACGCTGATGAGGCCGTAGGGGTTAACCAGCCCGGAGGGATCGCTTCCTTCGTATTGGACATATCCCTGTTGAGGCCGATTGGTAGTTTCTTCGTTTCCTTCGTTACTCCGTAGTTCGACAGTAGATGGCGGTGTAGCGTGTTTGTGTTTTTGCGTTGTATGTGGAAGTCGCCACATTTGATATTTTATCGTCGCCTGAAGCCTTATTTAGTGGTAATGACCTAACAATACTGAGGAATTAGTCTGAAGATAGTAAAGTCAGACATTAGAGACAACGGTGGTTCGATAACCCACTGCCTAATTTGACGGTAATAATGGTCACGTCAATAAAAGATTCATCCATTTGGCTGCAAAAAGTCGGTGGTACATCAGGGGTATTATGAATAGTAAGATTCATTTCCGCAATAAAATCTTCAACCGCATAGCGCCGAGGCATGTCTGTTGAACGTCACATACCATAAAGTAGAAAATGCATTGACATCAGCGCCAATGATAATTTTGTGTCCCACTAAGGACCGCGCAACGAAACGTAAATGATGTAGTTGAGGATCAAAAGGGCGAATGCGAAAACAGCTCACTACATAAACCAAGGGATGAGATCTCAGAAACGGTGCAGTGTGACGTCGTAAGGTTACGCTGAGATGTTACCGTAAAATAAGAACTTGCAACATATATCCCAACCCGCGACCGGCCATCTAATTGTACTACATTGTTCCGCAAGTGAGCGCTCTGATATTGCTCTTATATAAGGACAGTGTCTAACTTTTGTTCCAAAACTAAAAGGTCTAATTCTGACGTGGCTATTTTATCATTATAACAATATATTTAACTGGCCCATTGAGATAGAATCAATAATTAAGTAGATACTTCAACGTATAAACTATTCAGTAATTGGTATTTAGGCAATCCTGCAATAAACTTAAATTAGAGCAGCAGCAATCTGCTGCTCTAATCTAAGTTTATATAGGAGCAGTCCTGTGATCCGAATCACGCCGGTCACGTGGTTTTTGGAACCGGCTGCATTGTGAGCATTTCGGCTTTAAATCTCTAACCGGGCAAGCTCTTATCTAGTTGTTGGCCTTATCTTGTTGTTGGCCGCGCAGTTAGCACATGCAGGAGTTTTAATAGTGCAAAACTTTTGAACATGACCGAATTATTAACAGTTTTATCATCGAACTACTTATCAATCATCTAGAATTTATCTTTTGTACCAGCTAAGTGTTTCCTAACTTCTATCTCTAATTCTAAACCTATGCATTAACGTCTGTTCTCTAGTTTACGATGTCTGACAATTTTGGTTGATTTTAAAAAGTCGCTTTCACTTAATTTTAATACGTCCTTGATATTCTGACGATATAAAGCTGTTAGGATGGTACGATCCTCCATAGAATTATACGGGGACTTTTGGCTTTTCTAAGCGTAAGCCTCCAGATTTAATGGCGTTTACTGCTTCTGGTTTTTAAGTTGCCTTTCATTTGATACCTGTGTAACGACGCCTGCCTTTGAGGTTTCTTACCGCCTATAATTCGAAAACTTTCCTTGCTGGGTTTAATAGCCTTCATGAGAGCCTGTTTTGTAGCCGACGAGGTTGCATAATCCGCTGAACGTTCCGTTATACGCAATAACACACGGCCTAGATACGAGCGCCTCAGCCGATACCGGACACAGAGTTGATCCAGGTGGTAAGCGAAGCCTAAGTTTGTCCGCGTACGTAAAACTCGGTTGTTGAACCGCAATACCCACCTGGCGCTCGAGATTCACTAATTTCGTTTCATTGTTAGAAGATTTAATTGCCAACAATGTGACGAACCGGTAATCCCCTGGGTTATGTCCATAATTGTCACCGACTACTGTGGCTAACATAGCATAATATATTCTGATGGTATAAGACATTGGCTTAGAGACTGTACAAATAGGTAAGATTTGGAGTAATGAAGTTAATAAAAATATAAAATAATTGTGAAGAGAAAATGCCGTCTTTGGAGACCAGAATCAAGATCATATCATGTCGAGCTGAATTTGTCGACACGGGCGCCATTTAAAAAATCAATCAAAACCAACACGTTAATTTTGGTAATTTCTCAAATTTTATCCGAATATCACCAGTCACTCTCAAGAGAGGGTGTTATGCTATGTTCACATCTGAAACCTGTTTAAAAAGAGCTGAGCTAGTTATTTCATTTATAAATAAATTGAAAAGAGAATTATGGAACTTGAACCTTAGGGAGGGGTTTGCCTCCTTCCACAGCGATGGAAAAGACACCACACTGCATCGAGTGAGAAGTTTACTACAAGCTTAAGCGCAAGAAATATATAATCAAAAATTAAAGTGATCATGGAGAAAATTATCTTTTTGATAACATTTGCTGCAACTGAAGAAAATTCAAAGGAATTTATATTTTATTTGTTTTATTATTTTTGAGAGAGGTGAGTCAGCTAGAGCTTTAAAGTGCAATACTTTGTTCGGTGATCAAAATCTGGAAGAGAAGTCAAATATCGATTAATGTCGTATAAACCAAAGGTCTTGATGAGTTACATTTTCCGAATTCACCGATAACCAGGGCGCCACATTTAAGGATCAAAAGATTTTATACATGGCTTTGTGAACAAATTCAACAATTATATATATACATAAAAACAACACCAAATAGTGCCCACTATTTGGTGTTGTTTTAATGAAAATCTATTCATCAATATACATTGATGCTGTTACACAACAGCATCAATATTTCACAAGTGTTAGTACAGTAAAAAAGTCACTTACGTGGGAGGTAGGAACCTTGGAGCTTGTCTTTGCAACCAATTCCTAAAGTGCGATATATCTCCTCTTTGTTTTTCAACTTCATATTTGTTGAGTCAACATACATATTAAATATAGGCCGTGGTGGTGGTGGTTCATCTTTCTTGGTTCTTAGTTTTAGACATTCAAGTATGGCAGGAATATTGGGTTCGAAAGAATAACTTTTACGACCACTTGCTTGAAGAGGTTTAGTCCCAGTTACTGCCTGAGGAGGTTTAGCCCCAATCACCATTTTCTTTGAACATTCAGGGCAAACATTTTGAAAAGAGGTAGAGGGGAGATAAACACCCTTTCCCTTTTTTGATGTACAGGTACAAACATCTGTTAAATTTTGTCTCAAGCATAAGGCACATGCATTTTCGAGACCAGGTATCATTGGTCCACGTGGCGGTTTTTTCTTAAAAAAGGGAAAGCTGGTATCAGATTTATTACATTCGCATACAGTTTTTACAGTTTTGAGCTGGGATTTTAAGGTGGGTTTTAAGGACTGGAGATAATCACTTTTGCCACAGCAAGGACACACAGCAAGAGCAGCAGACCCCTGTTCAATCTTCAGATAATCAGGTTTCTTTTTTGTTTCTTTAGCTATTTCTTTAAGCTCTTGGTCACCCGCTGCTTTAGTCGCTTGTTCTTGTTCAATCTGCCTGCCGACTGCCTGCTTTTTAGTTTTAGTATCTCCAGCTGCTAAGTTACCGAGTGCCGAGAGTGGTGAAAGAGGTTTTCTTGACTTTTTTGGGTAACATTCACAAATTAAGTGTCGTTTGAGTTTTTTTACTGGAAAGGAAACTTGATCTTCGATTTTATCATCTTCTTGAGTCTTTTTATCGCTTTCTTTTTTTGTTTTTTTGGGTTGCTTTTTAAGACTAAGTCCCAATAAAGGAGCCTTGGACTTAAGAGATCGAGAGATTCTTTTAGCTGCTTCAATTATACTTTGCCTTCTTCTTACCTTTTCTGTATCAGTGGTATCTCCCTCTAAATCATTTTTATTTTTTGTATTAATTTGAGGTTTGCATCGAGGAGGTTTAGGCTTCTTTGAAACTTCTTGTTTATTCTTCATCTTTTTTACGGGTTTGGATTTCTTTTTGATATTGCCTGCTAATTTTAATTTAAGAGATTGGGATAACCTAGGCGGTATGGCTCTAATTTTTTTAAATAATAATTTATCTTCATCACTTTTATCTGTATCCGTAAGAGGAGTTTCCGGCTCTAGTGCTATGGAATAATCCTTTGCTTGTAGTTGGCATTTACAAACTGATTTGTGAGAAACTGGTTTTTTACATTTACAGATTGTGTATTTTCTGCATTCTTGGCATATAGGCTGTCGTCCTACTTTTACTTCAGTTTGAGGTGCAATAGCTTTAGAACCATCGCCTTTTAAATTCAAATTTTGATCATTTTTGTTACGTTTTCGTTTATCTTGGGAACGTAATGCTACTTTTGGAGGAACTGCTTCAATTCTTTCGTATTGGTAACTATCAGGTAGTGCAGGCTGTCGATATTTACTGTTATCTAGATATTCCTGCACACATTCACAGACCTTCTTTCGTTTAAAATTTTTGTAACATTTACATATATGTCGCTTTCTTTTCTTACTGCTTAATTCTGGAAATTTGGAGTCGTAAGGTGCATATTCTGGGGCACCAGGTCTCATTTCAATATTTTGTTTTGATAATTGAACTTTCTTTAACACCAACTCTTTTTGCCTTGGAGATTTTGGTTTTTTTAGCAGTGAATTTACTTTACCGAAACTTTTACGTAAAAAATTTTGTGATTTAAATCCTTGAACATCTGTTTCTTGTTTATCGCGAGGCAAAGACTTATCGATCATTTTTTGTGCTTGTTTATTCTTTAATTGGAAAATGCAAAAGCACCTTTTAACAGCTGATGCCGCCAAAGGCGTAGAAGTGAGTGTAATAGGCGTATTAATTAATTTTGATTTCACATCTTGTGTAGTCGATACCGCAATATTTTTAACACATCTTTGACTCTTTAAAATTTTAAGGCACACATTCGGGTCACATATACCTGGTATACATACATGTGGTTCGCATTCGTATAAACTTTTTGCAAAACGTTTTCCTTCCGTCAAAGTACTTTTATCGTAATTTAAAACATCCGACTTTACTGATAACGCTTTGCGAAGGACTTTAGTTGATTTACTTCGTAAACGCCGGGACTTTAAGTTACCACCATACAAAGCGTTTTCATTTTCATGTCCTTTTATTTTGCATTTACATTCCGGCATTTTACATTTACATTCTGGCATTTTGCATTTACATTCCGGCATTTTGCATTTACATTCCGGCATTTTGCATTTACATTCTGGCATTTTGCATTTACATTCTGGCAATTTGCATTTACACACAGGCATTTTACATTTACACACAGGCATTTTACATTTACACACAGGCATTTTACATGTACAGACAGGCATTTTACATTTACATATCGATTTTATTCCAAGTATGCCTTTGGCAACTTCAGTCTTAATTTTATCTATTTTATCTGAAGCTTCATATTCCTCTTCTTGTTTTTTCTCTTTGGCTTCACATTCACGTGCACATTTTTTAGTTTTTTGCGAACCTTCACCTCTGCTTTTTTCCATACCTGAAACTTTTAATGTCTCACCAGATTTTTTTGCACCTTTTTCTTTGTTGCTTTTAATAACACTTTCTTCTCTCCTTGACGCTTTATCACCGCTTTCCTTTTCTTTTATTGATTTGATGTCTTTACTACCTTTACTAACTCTTTCTTCTTTAATTAACTCTTTGTCACCGGCATGGCCTTCTTTTTTTGACTTAATGTCTTTACTGCCTTTACTAACTCTTTTCTCTTTACTTATCTCTTCGTCATCCTTTTTTTCTGTGATTTCAGGTTCTAATTTACAAATTTCATCTAATTCTCTTTGATATGCATCTATTAAATCACTTTTTTTAGTTTTTTGCGAACCTTTACCTCTACTTCTTTTCATACCTGAAACTTTTGATTCGGTCTCACCAGATTTTTCTGAAACTTTTTCTTTAGTGCTTTGATTAACACTTTCTTCTTCCTCTGACACTGTGTCACCGCCTTGACTTTCTTTTTTTGATTTAATGTCTTGACTATCTCGTTTCTTCGATGTACAAAAACACCTGATTCTTTCAAACATTCCTGATGCAGCATCGGTTTGTTCTGAAAATTATAAAGATTATGGAAAATCAGAGGCAATACGTTGTCATGATCGATCATCAAGAGTTTATGATTTGTACGACTGGAGGGAATCTGTGATCAAATTGTATATTATGTGCCTACAGGTCAATATTATTCAAAAAGACTCATAATTCTGGACAGCAATATTATTTCTTATCTTAAATTTTCAAATTGCCCTAACAGGGTCAATCAACATGTAACAATCTTTAACAATAAATTACCGTCCTACAATACAAACTGACCAAATGTTTTTTTGTTTATATAAAAACTATAACTTCAAACTAACTTTAAACAGCAATCATTCATTGAAATCATTCATTTGTTTATAAAATGGCACCACATTTTCATCGCATTTAAATCGTTTTTACCGTCGTGCATACGTTAAAAAATCTAATAAATTTAAAATATGATAGTCTAAGATTAGAACCGATTAAGAACGAATCGTCTATTTTATTACCAATCGAAATTATGAGACGCGCAAAGTTTACGTAACTTTTTTTTCTGGCATGGCTACTTGATTAGATGGTAAAGGCACGTAAGGTTTCCACATTGATATCAAATTAACCCATTATTTTATTTGAACAATCCTCATACACACATACACACACACGCACGCATGCACGTACGTACGCACAAAGAACACACAAATAAGTTAATCATGACAACAACATTTATCTGCTTTTAATCAGAACTTCAGTTTAACTTTAGTGTCGTATCTCGTCTTTGTATATATTTTAATAAAAGTTAAGAATGAATACATACCTGCTTTTTGTTCTTCATCTACAGCTAAAGAGTCATCCTCTTTGTAAAACTGCATGCTGAAGTTAATATTTGACCCAATGGTATAAACTTTTCTTCGTGGGGGTTTCATCAAAAATTTTTCGAGTTCTTCTGGCATTTTAGTGTGCCTTGAGCGAGATAAACGAGATGCTCGATCTGTTCGAATTTTCATAAGTTTACGATATTTACTCGAAAACGATGATTTAGACGCCTCAGGTTCTGTTGGAGCACTGATTTTCTCACGGTATTTACCCCTATAAATAGATTTTGGTATTTCATTAGGGTCCGTTGGGACATGAATAGTTTTTTTATATTTGCCTGAATAAATCACTTTAGGTTCAACAATATGAACTGATTTACGGGATTTGCTATCCTGATTTTTTTGTGATTCTACTACCTCAGGTTTCATTTTAAAACTCTTTGCTTTACGGAATTTGCTCGAATGAATTAATTTAGTTATTGCTGCAGAATCAAAAGCCTCATCATCCTTTTTTAACTTACGAGACTTGGATAAATCAATCAACTCACGGTCTGTTGCAATGTTCATTGACTTATGCTCTTTGCCTATATGAGCAGATTTAGTAACTATAGCTTCTGTTTGAATGTTTGATGTCTTACGTTGTTTTCGAGGGGATTTAGGTACCAAGGCTGATCCATCTCCATCGGCTTCTATTGTGTTGTCTCTTTGTTTATCTTGAGATTTTAATTTGGAAGAAGCATACTTTTTTAACGACGACATCGTGCGTGATTTATGTTTAGATGAAATAAGATCTTCTCTCTGTAGATGATTGTTTTGGCCATGGTAAGATTTCTGTTGAAATCGAGTGGGCGCTGGCCTGTCATAATCTCTTATTTTTTTATCTTCAGTTCTATTTCCGTGTACATCGTAAAACTGAGGAATTGGTGTTCGTTGTCCTGGTTGTTGTATTGTATCATCTAAGTGTGTGTAAAGTGACATATTTAATTTGACGTTAGATCCGTAACGTGTTTTTTTTTTGGTAGGATGAAAAACTTTCAATGTTCGATTTTTGTCTGCTTGAACATAATTATGACTTAATCGCATTCGATCCGTCATACTTGAGGCTGGTCGGGTATCAATTGAATTCGTCCCGGTTTCCTTCCATGACTTTAAGCGACTTTTTATTCTTCTTAAGCATTCAGCTGTATCGCATTGATATGGTACACAAAAATCGGGTTCACATTCATCGTCTTCAAGATCTTTTGATATTTTACGAACTCTGGACACCTTCAAGTTCAAAGCGTAAAAAGAGTTATAAAATGGATTATTATTTCTTTGCTCCGGATTATGTAATACTTTTTTAACTTGATATTGACTGTATTGTTGCAATTTCGGTATGGAGTTGTTAGTATTTTCATCATATTTTCCAAAATCATTGTAAGTAGAATGCGAACTCCGACTAAATTTATTCGCCTTACATCCGTTTTGTCTTTTAATATTACTAACAGTTCTATTTTGACTTAACTTTGACTTGGGATCGCATATAAATGGAATCAAGTCATTCAGATGCATATCATGGCCCGATGTATATTTTTCACTGAATTTCCTTCTTGTTATACATAATGGATTTATTGATTTTAATTTGTTAACTGATTTTTTATGCTGCCGTCCTGGTATAACTTCCGTAAGCTGTTTTTTTTCCGGGTTAAAATTACAAGGGTTATTATCATTTCTACCACAATCTTTACTTTGTAGCATAAGCGAACAAAAACATCTCTTTAGTATATTTCCAGCATTGGGGACCTTATCATTTGTTTTAATTAAATCACTTGCGCATAATAAATTATGCTTTGAAATGTGTTGTCTGTAATCAATGCTTTTTGGTTTGATTTCACTACTATATGTCAAATTGCCAACTGTATTAAACATGGTTGGTATTATTTTACCTCGAGTGTTCGTATTGTAGTGATCTTTATAAAAATCTATATTAAAACTAAAATTTGATCCTATCCGGACAGCTTGTCGAGAAGATGAATAGTTACTATCATTGTTATCTGGCCTCTTTTTTACCATGTGTTCCTGCAATGGTTCCACTACATTGCTGGATTGAGTACTTCTTGATTTATTACTACTGCTTGAAGTATTGCTTAACACTGATCTTAGATCCCTTCCTGTGGCGACATGTCGGCTGCGATGTTTCCTGATATCTCTCTTTTTAATATTATCATAACATATGTAAGGATCACACTTATTTGGGACACAGAAACCCGGAGTACATTCATAACTTTTGAGCTCGTGTCTGAGAATTTTACTTGTAGTGGTACTTTTAATAACAGAAGTGTTTAGTCCGGGTTCGAATAATTCCAGAGTCGTTTTAGTACTCTTGCTGGTTAAAAATGACTTTTCTTTATTTTTTGTATTTCTTCCTTTCTTATGAAGTTTTAAAGTACAGAAACATTTTGTTTTCTTTGGAGATCCAACATAAACATGTCGTTTTTTAGTTTTAGGTTCCACTGACGATGCGATATGCTTCGTGTCTGTTGTTGATTGGATTTTTTTCGTCTTCACGTTAACAGATTTAGGTCTTGTATATTCAGATTTGTAGAAAGCCTTCTCACGTACCTGTTTTTTCATAATTTTTGTAGTATTATCACTTTCTTTGATACCATCACCTAAAGAGCGTTCTTTGTAAAATTCTAGATTAAAACTAAAATTTGAACCAATTCTTACTGTTTCTCTATTAGAATGTCCCGAACCAATATTCTCATCTGGCTCTCTAGAATAATGGTTTGATTTATTTATTTTCTTTATTCTAGTTTGAGATTCAGATTGTTGTGTATTTGAAGAGATCATCTGTTTTGGTATTTCAATGTAAGTTGATCGTGTATTGAAATTTGTTTCTTGATATTTATTTTTGTGTTGTAAATTACGTTGTTTAATAAGCTTTTCACATTCAGAGGGATTACATTGATCTGGAATACAAACACCCGGTTTACATTCATATGGCAAAAGTTTAGGGTTTTCATGAATAAGTACTATATTCTTTGAGCTTGTATCGGAATATTTATTTTTTGATCGGGTAGGACGGGCTTTCATAATTTTTTTACATTCCTGAGGATTACATTGGTCTGGACTACAAATACCAGGTTCGCATTGGAATGATGAAAGTCTAGAAGATTCATTGAAATATTTTATGTTTGCCGAGTGTTTTTTTGTCATTTTACTATGCACTTTTACGACAACATCTTTTTTTTTCTGCGGTCGAGTTATAACACCCGAGTGTTTACTGGAACTATCTTTGTTAAAAAATTTTAATGTACAAAAACATTTGTGCCAAAACGTCTCTGTGTTTGTGGGTTTCGATTTGTTGCTTTTAACTAACAGTGATGTCATCGCATTAACACTAGGTCTGTGAACTTCTTCTCCATCTGCGTATGCGTTTTTTATTTTTTTCTTTTTACTCTGAGTTTTTTCTTGTCGAGTATGAGGACTCCTGTGTTCCAATATTAAGCTGGATGTTGATTTCTGAGGGCTTTTCTCAGTGTTAGTTAATTTTCTATTTCCTTTTATTTCTTTGCGATATGGTGTTTTCATTTCCGTATCACATTCACAGTCAGCAGGTGATAATAAATTTTCCTTAGATACTTTATCTGAGTGTTGAGTGGAGAAAGAAGACGTAATTTTTTTAGATTTTGATGATCTTAGTTTACGCTTTTTCTTTTGCAATCTTAGCGTACAAAAACAACGTCTAAAACTAAATTCGGTCTGATTTTTTTTTAATGAAACTGACGTACTTGATTGCGGTGCACTAGTGCGTTTGGTAGTCGATTTTTTGTGTGGTTTAATTTGCGTTTGTACTCCTAATTTTGAGCTTGTTTTTAATGGAGTAGTAGCTATACTTGATGATGTACCAGATTTTCTTTGCAGATATTGTGAGGGTTTGCTAGTCATTTTACCGGGAACCGAAACTTGACTTTCCCGATTTAACGTCTTCATTTCTGTATTCCTTTTATGCCGTTTCCTCATTTTTCGTTTCGATTTCATTTTAACTGCTGAAGTTTTAAACTTTGGTTTAGAAGTTGAAGAAGTTACACTTTTAACGTATATTGTAGAAAGCATATGATGGTTTTCCTTTCCTCGTCTGCGACGTCTAGGTCTAAACTCAGGTCCATTAGTCTCTAAATCATGCCTTCTGCGCCTCATACCACGTTTTCTAAGTTTTGCCCTAAATAAACTAAGAGAATCTTTTTTTATTTTAAATCGTGATTCAATACTGTTTACTATAGATTGTCTGATGCTTCGTATTTTTTGACCTGCTTTACTCCTATGTTCCACTTCTGATTCTGCAAATGATATTGACGGTCCAATACCCCTCTTGAAATCTTTTTTCAATCGAAGCCTTTTAATTGACCTTTTAGATGAAAATTTCATCAAAGATAATGTACAAAAACAGGGATCCGAACGAACGTTTTTGGATTTGTATCGAATATCTCTCATTTTTTCACTTATCTTTGAGCCCAATCGTCTACGCCTTGCCTTGGCTCTTATTTCAGCGTTCTTATTATACTTTGCAATATTTTCATAAGGTACGTAGTGCTTGTGTACATGAGGGTGCTTGTCAATACTTTTTTTTATTTTTTTCAGAGAACTAGATGAACAACAATTACAGCAGCTACTTAGTTTGCTGGTATTCGATGACCTGATTTCTCCTCTGTCAGTGACTTCAATCATTTTTTTCTTCCTATTATTGTGATACCCTTGACTTTTGTCAGTGTAATCCGATTTTGTAAGATCGCTACTACCACTAGCAGAGAGTAGTCGATCCTTTACATTATCATAAACCGCACGAGTTCTAACCAATTTCTCGAGTAGTTTCCTTTCTCTTAAAGGTAAATATTTACCGTAAAAGAGTTTATCTATTCGTGTACCATCCGCTAAAACTTGTTGAAAAGATGGTCTCTTTGAACGAATTTTATAAGCGCAATTAGTGCAAGAGCAACTTTCAGAGTGCCGCTTCATTGTGGGACAGTATTACTGGAATATAATTAATATTTAAGACGATCACAAAAATATCTACAGGACTAGTAACAAATCATATTCCAAATGTCATTGACTTGATCTCAAATCTAGTATTGCTTATGTAGAGACGACTTGTTGTGGACGTCACCTCTCGTTAAGCGTACATGGCCTGGAAAAATGGAAGGTACAGATAAATGACTCGTATGATATCCTTAATCTTACACCAAACTTTGTTTTTGCGTTGCCTGTGTTCCCTATTGCGTCTATCTGGCGACAGACTCCAAATATATTGGTGGAATTTAGTTTATTTCAATTTATTCAGTATTCACCGATGACAGTGAATCATATGGACGAATTAGGTCTAAGATTGTATTATGTAAATTGTTAGATACCCGTGCAAAGCTTGGGCAGGTCGCCAGCATGGAATGAAATAAAAAGATAGCTCTAAAATAGTTACGAAGTGCTTATTGAGTACATTATCAATTTAATCACCCACCACTGGACATATTCCTCTCCTTAAAAACGACGTTTTTGCGTTCTATACCACGCTAGATACGGCACGTCTAGTTTGCTCTCTTAGCTAGCAATGACGACACACATGGCATAAATGGAGACGGTGACAATCCGTAGTCGTCACCATACGGTTAAGTTATTGAGTAATGACTATATTAATAATATATATATATATATATATATATATATATATTGACACAGACACATTTACATTATTCGAATTCACAGTTTACTACGTTTTCGTTTATCATTTGTAGATTACTAGCCGACCCACGCAACCTCGTTTGCGTCTTCTATTGCCCGTAGCGTGATAATTTTCCCCCGTTTTCGAAACATTTTTCATTGGTGCTCCGCTCCTATTGGTCCTAGCGTGATGATATATAGCCTATAGCCTTCCTCGATAAATGGCTATCTAACACTGAAAGAAACCAAATCGGACCAGCGGTTCCTGAGATTAGCGTGTTCAAACAAACAAACTCTTCAGCTTTATATATAAGTATATATGTACTATGACTGAGTACATAATCTACAAATGACAAAAGTGTTTACCTACATATTTTAATTTTTAATATCATCTTCGAGTACCCTTCGAAACAGGGTTTTACGAGAATTTTGCTTCAGTCACATCACCACAAAATTTTACCAACAATTTGCGTAATCTCGCGCGTCAACTCATGCTCCAAAATAATTTCGAAATAATGACAGATTACATACTCTTTGATTCATGCTTTTGTCAGTGTGACATTTAACACATGATTGGGTACACCACACCTCTATCCGTTACGGCCAGCAGTAATAATAACTCTATTATTATTTAAAAGTCAGGTTTGTACTCGTATTAGGAGAGTGAAAATCTTAAGAAACATACATTCATTTTATGTACTACGGACTACCCACAGTACAAGCTCCGCTTAGTTTGGGACTAGGTGGCTTTGTGTTTCAGGTGTCCGAAACATTTTTATTATAATATCATGATCACCTAATAGTCTTTAATAGTCTATTGCTGGATATAGTTTAGTTCAAAGTTTTAGTGTTTGCTTAAAGTATTCTTTCTCACAGCAGTATTATTTTCTGAGTAGTGTTATATGTCGAAAAGGGGGGTATCCGAATAATAAAAGTATCGCAAAGGATAAAATCTATACAAAGCGTCGCGATCGGAAACAGGGGGCAGTTCATAGATAATACACTACAGTGGGGCAGTTTTCTCTTCAGACCTCGCGACGTTCATATCTCTTGATTGTGACACGGGTCGCTCCTGAGTCATAATAGTTTTCTATTATTTGATTTATAATTTATTGTAATTATTTTTCAACAGGTAGGTAAAACTATAAAAATTAGTACCACTTACAGTAGCCCATTTTACGTCAAGCAAACTTTTGCGGCCAGAGTTAAGTACTTTTTAATGGTATACAACAAGGAGATTAATAACTTGATGGTAAGGTGTTTCAAATATATGGTTCTGTCATAATGACTGAACTCTGCCTGATGGAAAGCATAAGTAGAATCCAAAAGTGGTGGTTACTGTTCTCATTGCGGATGCAGACAATGCAATATGGTGACACACAACTATGGCTGCCTAGTGAAATGGGATTCCACGCCCCGCCTAAAGGACCCGGAATTTTATCGGGAGGAAGCATGTGCATTGGTAGATAGTGAATTCCAGTAGAATAGAGTATGAAAACTGTTATTATTTCGAAATTCCTTAAGAATATGAGTTGACGCACCAAGTTTCATACACGTTGTTGTTAAAATTTAAAAAAAATGTGGTGATGTGATTGAATTCCCCTTAGACTCCCGCAATTTTGTCACGAGGATATTGCCATCCTAACTCCTATTATTTTTCCGGTCACATGGAGGCGGGAATCGTTTACTTTACTATGGAAGTATAACTCTTCGACTGTACGGATGGCGTAATCGTGTGAGACGTTCACTTCGCCACTTTCTACTGTTGCGAGTGTAATGAGTTCAAGCCCTACTCGGGACAAAACTTTGTGTGATCCACATTTTGTTGTTCTGAGTGTAATCAGACCCGAAACTACTTAATACCTACTCACTAGGTGCGACACAAAGAATGTTTTTTTTTCACGAGATCACTAAAGCTCGTCAACAGCTAGGAAAACAAAAAATAAATAGAAACGGTACACAGACAGTTTTATTAGTAATACAAGGCCTATCGGATTTGCAAAAGTGACTATAGGCTGAGGACAAAATGTTCTAAAATGAAAGTAAATCCTGATGTTAGACGTTCAGTATTCCATCACTTCATTGTTTTGTCGACACTGATGATAAAATTAACTCTTCAATCGTGGGTACGAGCTTAGTACTCCATTGAAGCTTTGGATGAATTCTTGAACTCAAGGTCTGCGTACGATTTGGAGTCTCCAATACTTTACCAAAAATCCCCATTTCTTTTAATAGAAAAACCAGTGCTATAAGAAGCAGTATTGCCATAATATTTGTTTGGAATAGAGTCTTTACGACATTTTCTACCATCAGGAGGATGCTCATATACATCCTCACAAAAGTCTGTATGCCACATTGAAGAGCTTCTGTTAATTCGTGCACTGTTTTCAACATGTCTTGAAATTTATCTGTAAAATAAATATCGATATCGTAAAAAATCGATACGTGGGACACTAACATCACATTGCTTTAAGGCCAGGTTACCTTAGAATCGGAGGAATTCTAGAGAAAACTCGTTTTATAATGAGCAAGAGCTTTAGTGACGAATAGGGACTTATGGGAACAGGGAATGATGATCAGAGACCACAATAGCCCATGGACGTGTCTAACTAAAGGCTTGGGCAAACAAGTGACAGTGACAGGCATCAAAAAAATATTCAACCACATTTGAAAATTGACACTTCACCATTGTGCACTTTTTATAAAAATGTTTGACAGACACAACAAATATTGCTGGATCGATTTGCAACTAGTCTCTGGATTTCTATACATACATGCCTACCTATACATTCGATACAAATAAATAAATTTGAAGTGTCGGTTTATAATATTAAAAAACCGCTTTTTACTAAATGCATATGTTTCGGCTAATCTCTGGAACGGCTGGACCGATTTTGACGGGAATTTTACTGGTAGATAGCTAATGATATAAGGAACAACTTAGGCGACTTTTTAGACTAGCTTCGAACCGCAACGTTACCTGCGGTTGATGTTATACCGCGGTTAACACCGCGGGGATCAGCTAGTTGTATCATAAAAATATAAATGATTAGATTAATGATATAGCACCAGCATCACTTACACATATCTTTATTCAAATTTCACTGCTATAAAGCTGTTTTATCATCATTAACATCCTATAATATTCCACTGCAACTGCTGGCTCTACTTGCAAAAGTAATTTTAACCTACGTTGAGACGGATTGGTAGTTTACGGTTTGTTTTAGGAAGGAAATTTTATCCCAGAAAGATTTATTTGTAAAAGTGGGGCACTAAAATAATTTTGACAATGACAAATATCAACTTTAAACTTCAACTTGTGATTACATTTTATAACTAAAGCTCCTTCGTTTGGGTCACAGCATGGTCTAAGAAAACATTACATTATATTGTTATACCATGGGTCACAGCAAATCTAAGTACCGTTTTTAAGTAGACCATAGTAACAAGAGATTAAACATTTGTGAGTCAGGTAAAAAAATCTATCTTTTAAATAAATAATAAAAATGAATCGCCAAAATATATGTACGCGCATAACTTCCGATCGACTGCACCAAATTGGATAAATTCTTTTATCTATATGTTCATTATTGTTAGCACAAGTTTTGTTTAAAGGAAAATTCACGACTGCTCCGTGGGAAGCTGAGGCTAACTACTAAAAAGAAGTTTTTCAGAAATTTAGAAAATATTTACGAAAAAAAAAGATAGTGGTACGAAAATCGTTGATTCAGTTAGTTTAAAATAAAATAAGTTGCCATTTGACTACTGTACCAGTACGAGCAGATAAAAAACGAGCAGAAAAATTGGCATAAGGTCTACCGATAGAAGTGAAAACTTATAACTTAGAACACTACTTGTAAAACTAATGTGTAATATTTGAAATTTTATAATGTTTAAATTAAAATTATCAACATCAAACATTAGCATGTCTGTAAAGCAAACTCATAAGATTTTATCCTACCAAAAAGTGCTCAGCACAGCGAAAGCACTTTTCACTCCAAAAATTTATGAAACAGACAATTTCCAGAAATATCTGCTATAAGTGCAGCGTTGCGTTACAGTGCTTACTATAGCGAATACAACAATGCTATTCTCTAGATAGAAGTGTTTGACAATAGGTACTTTTTCGCAAAATTCACCTTTTTCAAGCGAAATTATTCTATGAAAATGAAATTGTACAGAGTAGTAACTTTGTTCCTATCAAAGAACCCGTAGACAGAGATTTCTACGATAGAACCTCTTCCAAAAATAAATTCTAAATAGAAATTGTATAAGGAAAAAAACATAACATATCATGTTTGCTTGTCATTCTCTTATGAGATTTAGTATAGTTAGCATATATTAACGTATATAGTTATGTATATTAAGTCTTAGTTCAGATTTTTTAGGTAAATGTTTGTTATTCAAACCTATATGTATCTTTTCGGTAAACTAATCAGATAACAAATACCAAACGGGACCATTTTATTGCTTTCTCTAAGTGAACAGGTAATTCAGTATAATTTGAATTCATAGTAATTTATTATGATGTTTACTGTATAACATTAATACTTAAGTGAAGTCAACACAAGCATCATTAAAAGAAGTGTATGTAATTTTTGCAGATTACATGTCAAAGCATGTGTCAAATAGCGCAGTCACTGGTGCAAATCCTTGTATGCTGCGTACAAATGATAGCAAATGTTTTACTAACAATGCTTTACATGATAGAGAATTTGGTAAAAATGACCCTACAAACCTTGCACAATTATATATCATTCCTACTACAGTTGGCGGCATTACTACCAATATGCTGTGTGTTTATTTGCACATCAAAGCTTAGATGCTTGCTCTGTGGAGGCAGCGGCTTTTGCTTTAACTATGGACGGAGAATATGCGATTGCTTTTTGACCATCATTACTCTAACAATTCTTTATTACATACTCAAGGCTCATAATGGTCGTGACAAAATTAGTAATTACTTTGGATAACTATATGCTCACTTGAATGAGATTAGTTATTGTGGGATGCTAGTCCCTCTAGTCTTCAAATGGCGAGTGAGTGATTGAGTGCTATTTATTGTGACTTGTTAGGCTCCGATATTTTATTCTGCTAAGTTATAGATCTACTATATATTTATATCATCACAGTTCAGTTTTAAATTCATACTGTAATTTAATGTAGGTCTTAAAATTGGAAAGATTCCTTGCTTTTCTTTGTTAGGACTGAACTAAACTGAATATCGTTATTTCCAGATACAACATAAATCATGTGTCGTACAGTGCACGCTGTTCTCCAAACAGGAATATGTGGCGTGCAAATGTTGATAAGGGTCTTTATGACTGTGCTGCTGATGATAGAGAACGTGATTAGAATGGTCCTGCAGACCATGTACAACTTTATATCCTTCATGCTCCAGATGATATCACTTATACCGATATGTTGCGTGTTCTTAGTAACAGCTAGGCTCAAGTGCTTCGTATGTGGTGGCGGCGGGCCTTGTCCAGTCAACAGGGGAGGAACATGTGACTGCCTCATGTCGTTTTTCGCAATCCTCATAATCTTCTTTATATTCAGAGCGACTGGCGTGCTCGACAAGATATTTTATTCGTTGGGCTATGCTAGAGCTAAGCCGATCGCACACACCAGATATGTACCGACACCTGGAGATATCACGGAATGCTCCAGGAACGATACTGACTATACAACGGAACCTGAAACGACCTCGACGACCGAAGAGTATGAACATTATTATGAAGTGAAAATTTTAAATGAAACAATCTCAACATCAATTACGACATCTACAATTGGTACAACTAGTACAATTAATAGTCCAGATAGTTCAAGTACGCAAGATACTCAAGGATCACCGCCGCTCGGATGGCGTCGTTCTAACCATAATTGGACCACTGTATTTTATTACTTGGTTTGAGTAAAATTCTTGTTTTTGATAATAAATAGTATTAAAATACAAAGTTTCGTTTGATAATTGCATATCTACATTCACTAAAATCAACAAATCAGTATCGCTTCCATGCATTGTAAGACGTTACATAGTCATTCCCCAAACTAATTCTATAGTAAGGTAAAAAATTCAAAGATCACACAGCACAAATAAATTTTGCCTAATTAAATGTAGTTTAAGTTCTACTTCTTCTACAAATAGATTCTGCGATAAGAGCCCCATTTGAGATAAATTTTAATATTGCTAAATACATTACATTATTAAAAATGAATTATGAAAGACCGTACGGTGTCGTCGTTAATTTGTTCGGTATTTCTTAATTTATTTACCGCTGAATGATTGAGTAATACTGTCAAAGTAATGGTTATATAATTTTTATTTACCAACATGTTCAAAAATTTCACCGTTAAAAATATCAGCTCTGTAACAGCTCTGGTAACCCAGTAACAATTTTTTGTTTACAGCGAATACAGATCTCAAAATACAACCTATTACTACTATTGAATATAAATAAAATTAACAAAATTTAAATCGTTTAATCAAAACAAGTAATAAAAAACATATAACTTATTAATAAATAATAACTTACACAATAACCGATATAAGTAAATGTAATTCTAAAATACTTAGTAGTAGATATCTTTAAACCTTGTGCGTGTTTATTTTATTCGTCAGATTGAGTATTGCCATATTTTACAGCATAAAGTTTCATTTAGCCAGAATTGAGAATCGATCTTTTGTGGATGAGACTTCTACTCCGTCTTTTTGTATCCCAAATTAGCTAATAACTTATCGAGAACTCCAAACGTTTTTAATAAGTAGAATGTCAGAGCGACGCACAGTAAACTCAGTAGACATTGGCCAATCCCTCCATTGGCACCCGGACATCCCGTACAGCCGCCACACATCAAACACCTTAGTTTAGATGTGCAAATAAATATGCAGCATATCGGTAATATTGATAACAACTGTAGTATTGTCGATATTAAGTTGTATATGGTTGTTAGTATTAGCCTTACAGTATTTTCAAGCATTAACATGATTGTAACAAGAATTCTCACTAACATTTGTACTAAACATAAGAGAGTTTGCATCAGTATTTGCAGCGTTCGACACATTATTTAAAATATCTGTAAAAAAAAAATACCTTAAGCATTGTGAATGATAGAGACTATCCAATGAACACCTATAAATTTAACTGTTAGTCACTCAGTCTATTGCTGACCTTTGTAGTAGGAACCAGGATTTTTCTTCAAGGTTTTAAAGTTTGTTAAAGCGACAATTTTCTTAAAAAGTATAATGCGACTAGTCAAAGAGAGGGGGATGAAAATTTGGTGAAAGATGTTATAAGTTTGATCAATCCTTGAACAAAAACAGAGTTTATTGAATATTCAGGACATATATATTTGAAATCAGTAAGTAGACAATTGTTTTAAAATCAGTACTAGCTATAAACTTCTGGGTTTTCATTATTTTTTCAGTAAAATGCTCTTTTACCATTTGTCGGTGTCATTTTGAGCTAAGTATCCCTAACTCGTACCTAAGACCACGTCTTAAGTGAAATTTTCAGAAACAATATAGGTGTATCGACTGAATAAGGGAGTCCACACAAAATTGCGAATGCGCAACACAAGAACTTCCGATTTAATTCGCATCGTGCATTCGTGCGATGTTACGTCACACTTATTGACCACATTTTTGGTCAACTCTGAGACTTTACTAGATGGCACTACTTTTTTTCTTTTTTTTCTTAACTAGGTATACCTTTACTAGATAGCTCTGTGTGTTAGATGTCCTAAATATGTATCATTATTTTATACATATGTAGTGTATAAAAGGACGATCCTCTGACCAGGCGAGGTGAATATGCCTGGCGGGCCACTAGCCAACGGTTGATGTTGGGATGTTGTATATATGTTAATCGGCGCGAGAGCTTCTATTGCGCGATGCAGGATTGACAGTTTCTTCGTACACTACATTACTCCGTTGTTTGGTGTGTATCCGGTAGATGACGCTATAATGTGTTTTCTGTTTGTGTTATATGTGGAAGTCGCCACATAGTTTAAAGTTACCTAACTAGATAACTATACGCTACGCATAATTTGCAGGGTCTGAGATGTAATTTTATTTTGGTTCTAATACTGAATACTGAACGTAAACAATATTTTTGTTAAACATTTCTTTTTCTTTCAAAACATTTACAAAACTATTTTCTTATTTATTTGTATCCATATATCCTTTATATATATTTTTTATTATTTTTATTCTATTTTTCATCATCCATTTCATACAATAATCTCATTAGGACATATCTTTAGGTCGAAAGTAGTATGGTCACATGAACCAACGCTTTGCCGCACGATTCGTATCGTAGCAATTCGCATCGCAAGTTTTATACGATGCGGCGTCGCATCGCATCTCATCGTAGTTATGAGTGGGAGAACTAAGAAGTCTAAGTCTAAAGCCATGTCAATTTTACGTTTAAGCTCTTCAGCAGTTTTGTGCAAAGAAAGAAATGGTAAAATAGTATCTACGCTAATACTATGATGAAATGATATTATTACTCATTTTACCAATTTATATCATAAGTTGTATCTTTATGTATGAGCCTGCCAAAGTGACTCTGCTTTGCCTCATGGAAAACATGAACAGAATCCAAGAGTGTCGGTCACCATACTTATTGCGAATGCAGATGATACAGCACGTTGACTCACATTATTACGGTCTATTGAGATGTTTCTGCATTATTGGGCCTCCGGTCTCGCACTCACCAACAAGACAGGTACCAACAAAGCTACCACTTTAAGTTGGTCTTCTGTAAGAGGGTAGTAACACCCCGTTCGTGCTGATATCAGCTTGGTTCTACTCCCTTGAAAACATGATTTTAGACTTTCGTTACTTTTAGACATAAGTTTTTTTGAAGTAAAACTTTTTACCCACGCTTGACTTGGAAAGTAAGCTGATGAAGGCCTACAATGCGTGAGAGCTTGACGAAACGAAAAGTGTGATCAGGGGAGGCGAACGGAAGTTAAGAGGGAGATATAATTTCGTGAAGATAGAAAGAGAGAGAGTTACGTTCCGTATATTACTGTAGGGGCAAGAGAGAGAGTGCAAGCACACATTTTCTTCGTCTCTATCTCTCATACCCAGATAAGTTTAACTTCAGTCGTGTGGTCTAAAGCCTAAAGCACACTCGTGTTTTTTGTTGTATATCCCTGTTCACGGGTAGACTCTTTTAGAATCGACAACGAGGGTGTAACCCGTTCGAAACGTCGGGAAATGGAAGTTACAGAAGGTATCGTAATCTTTAAAATTTTGTTTCCCGAATAAGGCCCGTTATACAACAAAAACTCCACATAGTTCACATAATCAAACTCACGGTTTTGTGCAAAAGAAAACGGAAGTCAGTAAACAAGAATGTAATAGTACTTAGGTAATATTACCATGTCTAAATATAATATACTAGATTGTTGTTATTTCAATCTATTTGTTGTTGTAATCTTTGCAATACCTATGTACCTACGCTCGAATTCTTATTGCAAAGACATAGTAGGTATATAGTAGATTTATAAAGTATTTACACTACATATTTTACATCACATAAATAGGTATTCATAAATTACATACCTATTATCACGATTAGATTTCAATTCACAACTTTAACAGTTTTTTATAGGCCTGCAAAGTAGAAAAACTGTAGCAATTTTTGTGATTTATAAATTATTTTCCTTCTTCCAGATAAATGAATGAAATCACTCAATTTTTGAATTCAGTAGGTACTTGTAGTAAAGTATCAATATTAAATTAATTTTAAGTAGTAAATAAATTCAAGATATCAAACAATAACAAATATTTATGACGGAAATATTTGAAGGTTATATAGTAAAAGCATGGAGGGCAGAGGTAAGGAGAATCATCTCATATGGTAGAAAATTTAAAAGTGTCCAGCGTAAGCTGTAAATAACAGTTCAAAAACCTTCCAGAATGGCGCTGGTGTAGACACAGGGTATGGTATGAATGTAGGAATTGTAAACGAAAAAAAAAAAATTGTCGACTAAAGTAGTTACTTATTGAAAATGTCAACTATATACTTGCGTATTACAAAATAATGTAGTAAATATAACCTTAAAGAGTTATTATGAGAAAAGGTCATGGAGTATAGAGGTACTTTTGCTACAGTGGCGTCGCCTATTTAATGCTTTTTAGCGGACACTTTACCTCTATACTCCATGAGTGAAAGGTGTATGTATTACAGATAATAAAGAATATATTTCAAATTACATTAGGTGGTGTTCTGGAGGAGAGACAATCTTTTATAAGTGGACGGGCATAGGTTGATTTAAATTGGATTTTTTTACTAAATTTCTACGTGCTATTTATATGTACCTAGTTTGAAGAACACAATAACCTAAAATAAAATCAATAAGAAGGAGTTAAGGTAGTTTATAGTTCCTATGGGCGGCACCGCGACATCGACAGTTGCATAATTGCGGTTGCATCATCTTGCGAGGAAATAGTCTTGTTAGAGGAGGCGTTGGAACGGATCCAGGTGTATCCAATCGGATCTGATACATGAAAACACGCTCGTGAACGCGAACATGATGCCACTCTAAAAATTAATAGAGTGCGTATTCAATAATCAGAAGATTTGAATGTGACGCAAACTCGCGGCCGTTTTTAGAATGTGCAAAAAATATTTGACCATTTTGAAATACTCAAGCGTGTCAGATTAGGATATACCTACCTATATGGTTCATTTTTATGTCCTAGACGTAGGTACTGACTCATAATCTGACGATTATGTGGAGGAATTTGCCTAATCTAATAATAAAAAAAAATATTTGATCCAAAATTGCTTTTAGCAAAATTGCCACTATATCATTAAGTTCTGATAGTAATGTAACAGTAGAATCTTCACTAGAGGATACAGACTGTAATGTTGTTGTCACTTCATTCGGAACACGAGGCGAGCCACGCCTGTACCGGACGAAGTGACGTCACTAACACAAACGGCTAGTGATCGGCAAACGCGTGCGTCCCTCTTGACAGCGCGCAGCGGAGTCCGCAAGTATATTAATTTTGAAGAATTAGAAAAGGCTTCCGCTTTGTAATGGCGCACTTAATAAAGATGTTACTACACGAAGTTTTAAATTTTTAAACCACAATTTAATAAAAATAATTAAAACGATAACCTTATCTGACTCTCTCTCTCTTCTCACTCTAGCGCAACTGTGGTCAGTTCTCGAACTATTATTTGATTATGTTTGTCGGACACTTTTCACTTATCCGCCCATAAGAGATGGTACTCCTTACCTCTATACTTCATTATCAAAGATTTTAAAAATATTATATTACGCCATCTATTTGACAACAATAACAACTCATTTGTGATCCATGTATTTTATTGTAATTTAAAAACTAACTTTTTAATGCAATGTTGTAAAAATCTGGGAATTTAAAATGTTATCGTCGATGATATTAGCACCCAAATAAATACAAAAACAATCCTTATCATGAGATACGTCAGGCGGAAACCTGGCACATGCACTTGTCCTTTGAAAGTTTTAATTAGTTAGTGCGCAAGTCGAGAATGCTGAAGGATCCATAATTTAAAATTGTAATAAAATAAAACAATAATTAAAATCAAAATGCTTTAATGAAATTAACATAAATATCATACCACACGATACTTAATTATGAAATAATATAATGTTACAATAACATTAGAAGCAACGGTGCAGTGAAAGGAAATTACATTTTATTCCGATCTCTGTGCTACAGGATAACGAAGCATACGTATAATATAGTGTGTATCTACGAAATGTATAGCAAAGTTGAAAGGTCGCGAATCACTAACACTAAGCTAAGAACATTTAAAGCTATAATTGAGTTTCACAAAACACACTTTTAAACATTAAAAAAAAACGGATTTCAAAATTATTTCTATGGAACAATATAATTTTACTTGCTTGACTCATTCCAATATTAACAACACAAAAGTAAACAACAGAATTAGACAGCTTTTAAATCAATTTATATTTGTGTGAATTTAATTTGAATGAAAGAAGTGAATTTAATGTTAACTAAAGGATTTTATGTCAAGTTATTTTGGACTTAGTATTTTGGTGTGCGCTTAAAGCCTATAAGCCTGCCTCATCATCAGATCAAAATAGCAGTCGTTGTCGATTGACACGCTGATACCACTGTAGTAGTTCATAAATTCCTCGAGAGTCACCTGTGATGAAACAAAAAAAAAATTTTACTATATTTTTTTTAATTTTAACTAAGATTGTTTGATGGTTCGATCATATATCAACTACAGTCCATAAATATAACATAATATAGCTTCATCTCTGTGGCAGATTGACACGAAACCGAAAAATTAATTTAAACAAGCGATTTTGCCTTGTGCTAGCTGAACCCCGCGGTGTTACTTGCGGTTATTGTCGTACCGCGGGTAACGCTGCGGGGTGAAGCTAGTTCGTAGTACTAGTAGTAGTAAGTTACTCTTTATATTGTTAGCTACCTATCAGTGAAAGTCCCGTTAAAATCGGTCCAGCCGTTCCAAATTACCCGGAACAAACAGACATACAGACAGACAGAAATTGTAAAAAAATGTATTTTGGTATATGTACCGCGTATACATACATGTGCATTTAGTAAAAAGTGGTTATTTTAATATTGCAAACAGACACTCGCAATTTTATTTACTTGTATAGATAACCTATATTTTCATTCTTTACATGCCAGTTTTATCAAAAATCAAAAATAAATTTAAAAATTCACACTAGTGACAACTGTCACAGATCAAGCTATATTTTAAGGTCTATATTTTGGAGAATTGCACTACAATAACATCTAAAAAAAGGGTTAAGTTTTTTCTACTGGTGTGCGCGTGTGATTAACACAACCGAGACACACTTAGACAATGGAAATAATTTTTTTCGACGCTTGCAGAATTTTGAAGGTCTTTAAAGAGTTTTAACGTGCTAAGGGTGGGTACATAAGATTATAAAAAGAGCAACTCAAAGCAATGGGTGTACCGAGGATAGGCAGGAGAGGACAGCTGCAAGTTCTTGATTTTGTATGCTTACGTAGTTGGTATTAAATTTATTACAGTTATAAGTTTCCCTTCATACTAATTAAAACCTAGACAACTATGTCTTTGTTTGTCAATTTAACTGTATCATAAAAAGTATTTTAGCTACGAATGTTAATAATTCTTGTATTTTCTTTACCTTTCCATCTACGGTGCCGTCAGGCTCGAAGATGGCCAAGAACTTGCTCAAAATCAAGTCCCCTGTTTCTTCACCGCTCATATACCTAAATAATACAACACACAACATTTTAATTTGAAATAGTAATGGTGTAGTAATGAGTAGGAAGTTAAACTCTTGAAAACGACAGAGAAGTTGTGTGTTTCATAAGTTTTATAAACAGACAGAAAATACCAAACAAATGGCGAGTTCCAAAAATTGCATTTGGCTCCATGCCAATATGCGCAATGTTATCATAGCACTGCCCTTTATCACGTCACTTCATTTTATTATCACAAACAAAAATATTTTATACCGAAAGGCGCGAAAATAAAAATCACAATGAATATTCGAATGAGAATGACAGATTCTAAATGTTAATTATGGTATGGTAACATGACGTCATCGCTATCAATCTGTATCTATGTGCTATGGTTGGTTCATTTCGTGTTATGTTGCTATTACGTGGTAACTGGACAGTGACGTCACTTCGAGACACTCTCGGAATGCGAGACCTTGTTTTCTTAGACCATGATGTAAATGTAGTTTCTTTATTTCTAAATGTGGTTTTATTATAATGCTACAAAAATATTTACACCAATAGGGTATTTGCCTGTATCTTAAACAAATACCGATGTCTCCTTCATTAAAGCGAATATTACAAAACATCTCGGAACATAAAAGTATTACCGCTTTTCATTTCTATTACAAATTTTAATCTAATAAACATTGAAATATATTGCTCGATTGTGTAGTCTAAAACAGTGACGTCACAAGCCAGTTCTTAGTACATTTGTCATATAAAGTTTTCGTTTTGACAGACAACTATCATATTAGCACGAAAATAAGAAATCACAATGGATTATTCTACATTCGAAAGTTATTTTTCTTATTGAAAACGAATGCAAGTGTTTATGGCCAGACTAAGTTTTAAATGAAGTAGGATGCCTTTCTTTGATCGCGATGCGCATAAACCTAGTTATTACCTACCAAAATACAAAGTAATATGTATAAAGCCAAGTCTCCACCGAACAAAAGTTGTCAACTTTTGTGTTGTTAACACGTGTTGGTGACAAAAGTTTCTGTAATTTCCTTGTGTTGGCAACAAAAATTGATACCAAATGTTGGGACCGTGTTTCTGTTTTTGGCGGTAAACATCAAAAGAATACGCCTTTTGCAGATATTTATTGGCTCTGTGGAGACACTTAGTTGGAATGTTTTTCAAATTGTTGGCGGTGTTTAGACACAATGGAACCAAAACTTGGCGATTTTCTGAAGAGTTACAAACAGTTGGAAACACTGAAATTGCCAACAATTTCGGTGGAAACGCGCCTTAAAGCAATGTGAGGTCGAGCATAGTAGTAATATAAACCTGTAGTATTTAATATTTTTAACCAACTTCAAAAAAACGGTGCAGGTCCTCAATTCAGATCGTTTTTGTTATTTGATACTTCAGAACCATATTTTAATTATGAATGGCTTTGAAAAATTCTGTTTCAATATTTTATTCTTTTCACATTATCCAAAATACTATGGTTTTATTTCAATTTTAAACTTAAGGGTGCAAAATTAAGTAATCACTTGATTCGTTTCATTACTTGGTACATGATGTAGGCGCATATTCATAATTCTATTCTAATACTGTATCAATTTGCTACAAAATACTAGTGTCATTATGGAATAAAAGAATCGATATGCAGATTTGGTTCAAGACAATTATTATTGAAAAAGTTACCTTGGGTGTGCAGTCAAAGAGTATACTCCTCGGATCTCATCAACAGTAACGGCGCCGTCACCAATCTTGTCCAATTTTCTGAAAGCTTGTTCGACAATCGCACGTCGAGAGTCGGACATAGGAGGCTGCAATAAAGTAAGTCATTTAAAATTACACACGACTGTCTCGGTGGCGCAGTGGTTGCGTATGCGACTGCTGTGCTTGAGGTCTTGGGTTCGATTCTCGGGTTGGACCAAATCTTTGTAAGATCTGCACCTCTTGTTTCGGAGTTTGGGTGTTTTCTATATATAATATGTATGTATTTGCAAAATAATATATTTGTCTATACTAATATAAAAAGCTGAAGAGTTTGTTTGTTTGTTTGCGTTCAAACGCGCTAATTTCAGGAACTACTTGTCCGATTTGAAAAATTCTTTCAGTGTTAGATAGCCCATTTTTCGAGGAAGGCTATAGGCTATATATCATCACGCTAAGATCAATAAGAGCGGAGCACCAATGAAGAATATTTGAAAAACGGGGGAAAATTATCACGCTACGGGCAATAGGCAATAGGTAAACGATGTTGCGTTGCGTGGGTCAGCCAGTATCTTATATTTTCATTCATTCATTTTTGTTAATGCCACAATCAAATAAACTTACGTTGACTGAGTACTATAATAACAAAACAAGAAGAGTGCTTTAATTTAACTAAAATGTTGTATTTTAAAGGAGAAACTATTGACAGAACTTGGCAGATCTAAAGCAACATAAGTCCTCACAAAGCAATATTTCTACCACAAAGTTTTATTTGTTTCCCAATTATTTAACTAAGAGCATTTTATAATGAAGCCATTAATTTTAGACATCGTTATTTTATTTATAAATATAATGCCTTAATCTTGACTTGGCAACATAATTGCATAAGAATAATATTTTATTTTAAACAGTTCTTGAACTTGTATTAAATATAGCGCTAGCGGAACAAATTTATGCATACATGTAAATGATGCATATAAATAGTGTTAAATATGGCAGAATAGGCGACGCGTGACCGAATGATACGTGGTGTGAACAGCTGCAGCAGGCTATTGTTGGCCAGACCCCCAGATTGCCAACGGAGGGGGTCTGGCAATAACCCCCAGATTGCCAACGGAGTGGTTCTCGCAATAACCTCCACTGTTGGCGTAGGTGGGGGTCAGTGCAAGACTCCCGCTGGCAAACTGACTGCCTCGTTGGTCTAGAGGCTAGCATATGCGACAGTCAATCAAGAGGCCTCAGATTCAATTCCCGGGTCGGGCCAAAATTGTTCTTGGGTTTTACTTACAAGACATTCTTAATAACAGCCTGGAATATGGAAGCCTGGCGGTATTTTACACCCGTGCTTCGGAGAGCACGTTGAGCCGTCGGAACCGGTAGTCAGTGCTCTCAAATATACTGACAACTAGTTTAACTTTAGATTTTAGTTTGCCCTCGGTGTTGCGGAGGTCCGATAGAAGAGGCGTGACCTCGTGGCGGCCATCGGGGTGGGGATTCTCTCGCTCGGTAACATGATTGCGGCAATGATACGGAGCGAGAGCGCGTGGAACTCCGCCGTCTCTTTCTATGAGCAAGTTATGGTTGAGAAGGAGATGGCGAAGCGGGACCGGAACGTGAAGCGCGAAAAGGACGAGACTGTCGCCCTTTTTTAAGTCTGGAAGCCCCCTCGTGCCGAGGTTTGCGGCAGGACGGTGTGTTGACATCGAACTGACTAAAACGGCGTGCCACTCTTCGCCGAACAGACGCAGTAGGGAGGGTAGGTATCTAGGGAGGGGTTTCGCTAAACACCGGTGTTCTGGGAGGTGCCATGGTCTGTGAGGCAGTACCATTTCCATCGAGTGTAGCCCATACTTGCCGAAGCATGAATCTCAAATGGTTAAGAAGTTATACATTGCACAAGTGAAGACGTTGAAATGTAGAATAGTTTTAATTAAATAGTTGACCGCGGCAGACGTTGTTCTGTCTTAAGTTTGAATATACAATTTACATTCGTGTAATGTCTTTATGTTCCAAAATTTTTCTTTCATAACAAATAACCTACCTATCAAGGGAAGTAGGAATTAATTTATATATATGTATATAAAACTGTACAAAAAGACTTACCCGAATCTGAGTCAGAAACTCATCAAGATTAATGTAGCCACTCTTATTTGTATCGAGTTGGTCGAATAATTCTTCGGTATCCTGTAAGGAGAACATTAATATTTTGTTAGTAGAATGTTTTAAACTGGACAGTAGTCAAGTGATGAGCTTGACAGCGAGTACAGCGTGAGTAAGTACAGACACACGCGTGTCGTTTTATTTAATTGTAAGGTTTTGATGGACTTCAAAGAAATGTGTTGGTGTGTGTGTTAGTTACCTGATGGCTCAAATCGAGTCCGGTCTCTCTAATACCGTGGAAAAACTCCTCTTTATTCAGTTGCTTGTTGCCATCATTGTCCATTCTTCGGAAGATCCTGAAACGATTTTATGATTCATTATCGTGTGACACAGTTAGATTCTTGTAAATTTAAGATATGTTTCCATTACTTTCTTCTGTGTCTTGTTTTGTGACATTATGTAATGACCAAGATGAAGGCTATATATGCAGATAACGCTGCGTAACAAAAATAAATATCAATTTTGCTTCTAATCATTACATTACACCGCGTATCTCTGATAGATATATTGTATCGAACTGCTTAAACACAATTTTAATCCAGGTTATGGAAACTTTTGTCGAATGAAATATGAAGATTTTGAATATTTATTAGAAAAGATATTCCTACAATACAAAAAAAAGATACGACAAAAAGATCGTCTTTCACTCCAGGTGAACGATTGTCACTAACATTGAGATTTCTGATTTCATTATTGAGCTGTATCCGTAACTTATTTATTTTTCTGTTTATTTCTACCGAGGTAGTTTGAAACTTTTTAGCGCTGCCTGTTCTTTTTTACTCTTTTTTATAATCACTGAACAAAACATTCGAAAGCTCTGGTAGCCCTTCTACAAAAATAAGACTCTTTGTGGTCTTCTTGCTCTACGTAAAACTCACTTTGTGCACTCAAATGGGGTGCAGTGTATTAAAAATGTCAAAATGTGATCGTGATGCGACACTAATATCACGTCACAATAAATTTTATAATAGGGAAGATGCAATATTTTTATTTTTGCTTTCTTTTGAATCAATTTTATGTAGAATAGACCACGAGTATAATAAAAAAATTAAATACTTTAATTTATTGCCAAAAAAAGTAAAAACTAAAACCCAACTACGACAAAAAATGACGCTTAAAAAGTATAAAACAAGTTTCAAAAGCCGTAGTCATGCGTTGTTAAAGTGTTATCTTATAAACATATATATATAAATATATATATGTGTGTTATATTATAAACAGGCAATCCAATTTTATTTATTTGTATAGACTAGCTGAACCCCGCGGTGTTACCCGCTGTTATTATCGCGCCGCGGGTAACGCCGCGGAGCGAAGCTAGTCTAAAAAAAGTAACCCAAGTTACTTCTATATCATCAGCTGCCTAACAGTGAAAGTCGTGTCAAAATCAGTCTAGCCGTTCCAGAGATTAGCCGGATCAGTCAGACAGAGGGACAAACAGACAGACAAAAATTGTAAAAAAATATATTTTTGTAGGTATATGTACCGTGTATACATACATAGGCATTTAGAGAAAAACGCTTATTTCAACATTACAAACAGAAACGCCAATTTTATTTATTGCTGGGCTTGTATAAATATTACTTTAAATTTTTCAATTCTTCAGAAGCTGCATAGTCTGTCGTGTCTGCTCGCATCATCATCATAATAATTAAGATGGTTGTCACACCTTCTTTACGTAATTAACAGAATTTTTCCTTTCTTTTGATCTGGATAAACCTGATAGCATTGTCGCCATAAGAATCCCTTGTTGATCTAAAATAACTGCTTAGATTCTGCTGAATAAAATACTCAGTCTCAGTGTAATTTATACATACCGTAATAACTTAGTCCCTTTCATTTCTACTCTTGAAAACTTTGCACTTTCAACAAAAAAAGTTATTACCACGTCAACACTAACTTTCGGTAGATTTCTGGAGTCTGATTTAATAACCCAACTTCCATTTTAATTAAAAAAACGTTATTTGTTTATTCAATAAATTATGTTTACGTTTACGATTATAACCTTAAATTGTTGTCACAGCGTCACAACATTGGTGACGTCACTAGACACTGATTGGTGTTTTAAAGCACGTTCCGTTTTAAGTACTTTTAATTCGTTATTATTGTAGAAAATCATTATTAAAATAAAATAAAACGGCCTTTCGTTGATGTTTTTCTTACATTTTAGTCACAAAACATTGATAAATATTATATTTGCATCTTCCCTATTAGACACACTCGTGTTCAACCAGAGACACTACCGGCCTTGCGGCCAACTAGTTTAATTTGTCATTCAATTAACAGCCTAGCTCTTTACTAAATAGCGCCGGTTAACTAGCGGTTAGGTTAATTTTTTTTTATTTCTTTTAATACAAAAAATACTTGATATTAAAACAAAAAAAAATAACTCTAACCTAACCTTTCCTTAGTTCCTCCATTTGGTAATAGACAATCGTTTTTTTTAATCGGGTTATGTTAAAAGAATCCCGTATAATATTTTGTATTTTTTAAAGATAAGTGCAAATATATACATTCGTAACGTGAGACACCTTGATTTTTTCTAATTTGTTTTCGAATCTATGGTTAAATGATACTGGTGACTTTAAGACAATCTCATCAAAGATTAAATATTTTTCATATTCATATTGTTATTTCTGACAAAGGATAATATAGGAACTTCAGCGAAAAATATCACAACCGAGTCGCTTTCTCTTTTTTTTTTAATATGTTAGTTTAGAGTAACAAAACATTACTTTGCCAGTTCCAATATGCCACAAGCACCTCTGGATAAACACAACAGTCGCAGCCTGTCAATTGGCTCCGTAGCAGAAGCAAGAGCTCGAGAAGACCTCTGGATCAGCTCCTCCTCCTGCCTCGACGTCGCCGACTGCGGTCTGTGCCATGCTACTGCAATTATCACACAAAAAAACTGTGTTAGGATGGTGTTTCTAATGTCTAAAATGGCAAGGAGTTTTTACATAACCCTTTTCCTTTTTGTTGATGGGGTGAGAAATCCCTTCGAATCTCCGGCTCGTTGGGGATATGGGGTGATTCCACTAAAAACCACCCCGAGGGGAAAAACCTTACTAGCAGACCATATTAATTCAGGTCTTCTTCAAACCGACAACACTCCTAATGAGGCCCTATCCCGAAGGAGTTACCTACTGCCCTAAAATAATAAATATTTTATTTAAAGTCAAGTGCGTGTCGGATCATTGGGCGTGGCTTATTTATTGTTTTAGATTAACCTACACGATGTCGTAGTCGCTTATAAAACCATACAAACCTATAAGGGGACATTTTATGTTCACACATTTTTCACAGTTCAACTTTAACGGCCAATGACGTTTTGAAATAGGAGAGCTGTACGGATAGACGGACAGACAAACACGGCGAAACTTTAAGTGTACTGAAGACTAACAACGTAGATTGTAATAATATCAATCAATATTGTATTACTATTAGAAAGCTCAGGTCCCAAAATCTCAAAAATTCGTCAATGAAGTGCAGCAGTACGTAAGCCAAAGTATCTCCATGCCAAACTTCATTGAAATCGCTTCAGCGTTTTAACCGTGAAATCGTGACACACCGATACTTTCGAATTTATAATATTACTAGCTGACCCGCTCAGCTTCGTTTGCGTCTCTCCATAATAAATCTTTTTTTTCCATACCCAACATTTTCGGCCGATACCCAGTTCCTAATGGTCGTAGAGTAATGTTACATAGCCTAAAACCTTCTTCGCTAAATGGGCTATCCAACAAAAAAAGAATTAGCAAAATCGGTTTAGCCGTTAACGCGTGATGTCGTGACCAAGACAAATAGGGATTCATTTTTATAAATACAAAAGTATGCATAGTCTATGGTAACAACTTATTCATAAACAAGTAAAAGGAGTAATGTAATGTAAAAAAATTATGAAAAAAATACGAAGAAGGATTTATTTAAATCTTCTATTGAATACCTATTTTGTTCCGGTCCACTTTTGTATCTCATATTGACTAGTAGCACAAATGTACAAATAACATACCATCTGTCTAATCGGGAATCAATCGGCCGTGTATTTGGAAAGAAAACATATTACATATTTTTTTATTTATTTATAGTATTTAAAAAATGTATTTATGAACAAGTAGTCAACTGCCTACTAAAATTTCATTCTAATCGACTACATGACGTTTGTAGACCACATGGGGGTTCCATGTGGTCTACAAACGTCAAAACCCTAACGCCTAAACGAGGTGAGCCATAGTCCATTAGTTTAGATACGGTCACCTTGGTAGCACCACCGTCCCACGTGCGGCAAGCCGCCACAAACGCAAAGGGCCCGCCTGCGGCGTACACCCGCAAGTAAGTATGATATGTCCGTTTACGCCGTTGCATGAATTACTATATTCATATTTCACAACAATAACCACAATTGCGTGCGGCTGCACCGACACTATCTTACGAGTGGACTATACAAACAGACGATTATTAACGGTAACTGTAGCCCAAATACTCCCTCACTCCTCCATACCCTGGGAGAGCCACGCTTCGGCATGAATGGGTCGGCTCGACCAGAATGATACCACGACCTCACGGAAAACCGGTGTGAAATGGCGCTCGCGTTGTGTTTCACCGAGTGAGTGAGGATACCGGAGGCCCATCCCCTAGCCCCTCCCCACGTCCCTCTCCCTATCACCCGATGGCGGCGGTAATCGCTTGCCAGCGAGTGATACGTCTGCTCGTGTGCCTCCTATTCCATAAAAAAAAACTCATTTCACTTATTTGTTATGTCCAATTTAACGTTTGGAATTTATATCCCTGCGCTCTAAACACCTTATAAATGTAAGAATTATATTTTAATACAAATTCTAATTATTAATTGTAGGTGAATATCGTCCAACTTTAACTGTAACTGCTAAAGTTAGTTAATTTCAAATTAACAGCTTTTCGCTGAATGCATATTTGAAAGTATATAATTTACCTACAGATTTGGCCGGTTTTTTTAGACTAGCTTTGCTCCGCATCATCACCCGCACACAGACACACATACAGATAGGGCTCAGCTAGTTGACAATAAATTTTATTGCATCAGATGGAAAATTCCACTGGCAATTTAGGCACAAGGTCAGAATAGTAACCATATTCCACCACAACAGGGTTTAAAATCGTATGCAAGTAAATAATATAAAACGGCTGCAGACTGCGGCGTTACTGCGCAGTGCGGACGCCTACTCGATCACGTCCTACGATTTTTTTGAATGACGCCAAAACTAAAAAGGTTCAATGTATTTAATGCACCTTTTTTTTTACTAGGCACGTCTATTTATACGAAATTATGTAAAAAACCAAGTATAATAAGAACATTATTCAGCATTCATTACACGAATTGTATAATTGTCTTATTCTTAATTTTTTATACATTATATTTATTTCTGTAAATAAAAAAAACATTACTTAATCTTGTACTTAGATGAAATTAACGGTAATTTTAATGATTAAAATTGAATTTTTTTAAAATAACGTTCTCCAAGAAATAAGTGTAGATTTTTTTAAACAGCAACTAAAATCCAATTCGTGACTTAACACGCCTTTATGGAATCATAATCCTATCCTATCATAACATAAAACCAAACATCATTGATCGTAACATAATAGTGTCATTCAATAAAAACAAACACTGGTTTATCTGTTCCTACGTATAATGTCATTCACCTATTCATTCGCTTATAATAATAACAACAACTTAATTATCCACCGACTCTGCAGTTTTACCTTATCAACTAACAATAAAAAAACATGAAAACACATGTTGGCAAAGAACACGAATTCCCGAATGACACATTTTCTTTCAACTATTACAATAGAGGTTACTACGCAAATCAAACTGCGGGCAATCGACATAAGTACAATCTACTTAATTACTTACTACTAGCTGAACCCCGCGGTGTTACCCGCGGTTTTTGTTGTACCCCGAGAAACACCGCGGGACAAAGTTAGTCTAAAAAAAGTCAAAATCAGTCCAGCCATTCCAGAGATTACCCGGAACAAACAGATAGACAAACAGACAAAAAAAATAAACTATATTTTTGGTATATGTACCGTGTATACATACATATGCATTTAGTAAAAAGCGGTGCGACATAGTTATAATTGTGGCTATGCTCCATAAATAAAGGTTTAAAAAAAGCGGTTATTTTAATATTACAAACAGACACTGCAATTTTATTTATTTGTATAGATATAGATGTCAAAAACTACGTACTTCTTTCTAAATCCTCGTAAATGTTTTCAACAATAGAAAGCAAATTCACAAGATCCCGTTCTAGTTGCAACGCAACGTAATAACAATATGCCGGTCCTTTCACAACCCCAACCATGCGCAATTTCAAGTTCAAACCCCCGTTCTTTTCAATACCGCTATTTGTATGATCGCAATTTTATGATATGAAGTTGTTATATTTTCTAGATAACTGTATCATAACTGTAAAATATATATATAGCACTACCAACCGGCATGAAATCATTTATGTGGTAATTTTTGTAACGTTGTTTATGCAATTTTTAGGTTAAAAAGATAAAAAATGTAAGCGTCGCTTTTGCAATTCAGTCCACGCGGTTTCATGAAATATGGCATTTCAGAGTAAGCGGCCAATTTAGGATAAAATCAATACAACATAACATGCGTTTGAGACTTTAAATTGCATAAAATACGCACATCATTACCCGTTACTTGTTTGTCAATACGAGTAAACACTTACTGTTAGATGATGTTTTCAATTTCCCAGGATACATTCTATCTATTAGTACTTATTTTCTGCTATTAGTAAATTTTAACACGTCACACAAAAACACCTTTTTACGACTTCGTTTTGCTTTACATATAAATTAGGCTCTGAATACGTCCCACAGCCTCGAACCATAGCCACAGACTGAGGGAGACGGGACGACGGGAGTGAGGGAGGCAAGGCACCGCAAGAAACGTTCCTACTAGACGGAGAGGCAGAGCCAAAAAGTCTCTGAATTTATTAAGCCTGGTTTTTTCTCAGGTTATTATAATCATAACTTACAATAAAATAGGATACGTCTGTTCGTTTGTTACCTATCTCATAAAAAAAAATACTGCGGATAGTCAAGCGGATAATTGGACAGGTGTCTCAGGTGGGCGGTCAAACATGTCGTGACCACCAACATAATAAAATTAATTTCTTAAGGCATTTATGTAAATCAAAATTATGATAGTCAGCCAACTTCCTATGGGGACACAGCTGGTCAGCTGTAACGTACATAGCGGGGTTTATAAGGGTGCAATCCGTTTATTAAGCGTGATTTTTTTTAATAACTACTACTGACCTCAGACTACAAAAGAAAGCCAGATGAACCTTACAGAACACGAAAGTAAAATTTTTAATTTCAATTATCCGGCAATATTATAAAAAAGTGCAAAGTGGAGGTTGCTAAGAATTTTGATTTTATTCTTATAATTAAAATAACATCATGATTTTATAATATTTTTTTAATATTAAAATATCCATTTTTTTCAATATTAACTTTAACAAAAAGGGACTTTTTTCTGCTACTGGTATCATAACACGCACATAGATGCACGCATCCTTACAGTGTCGCTGCCGGTTGTCACGCACACTTAAATAATAAACGGCGTCTTATTATTTGTCAGGTAGGTACTCGTTTTTTATTTAAATGTGTCGTTCTCAGTTTATAGTACTGACAACGAAAAAAAGCTCATTCGCCAGTATTTTTGGGTAATGGTGCACAAAACTACTTCGAATGACCTTTTTTTGCCACCAAAATCCAATCAGAATTGGTGCATCAGTTCTTAAGAGCGAGCTTCAATGCAAATATTTGGCGTAATGCTCACCGCCAAATTGTTACATTCAGTGACTGATGGGCTTTTTTCTATGGAATGGTTGACTGACCAGCTGTGTCTTCATAGGACATTAACTGACTATCATAATTTTGATTTACAAATAAAAAAAAACGAAGGTTCATGAAGTTTCAGCCTTCAGAAATTGATTGTTCTATACCTGTTCTAATTAAATATCCGCTTGACGAACCGTAGCATTTTTATGTAAATTATGATTATAATTACCTGAGAAAAAACTAGGCTTAATAAATTCAGAGACTTTTTTTGGCTCTGCCTCTTGAACTATACTGTGTATAGCTACAGCTACGCAGCGCGGTGCAGCGGCCGGCACGCCCGTGATTTCTGATGTGGTGAAATTAATAGGTATTTATGTTTTTTTGCTAAAATGCACCTAAGTTAAGGGCCTGTATTCACTTTGCTTAGTGCGAGTGCAGGTGCGTAGTGCAGGTGATAAATGATTGGTAGAAAAAACGTGTGGACAGCAAATTCGCTTCGCACTTGCACTTGCACTAATCAAAGTGAACACGGGCCTTAACTTAAAGTACCTACATACATATTATAACATGAAAGTAATCAATTACATACAATGATATTATAAAAATAATAGTACTTTTATTTACATTTTCAAGAAAAATATGGCAAGGTTGCCATTTCAAGGACGTTATTTCACAAAGAAAGAAGGTTCGTAGTATAAATAGTATAACTACACTAAGCGTAGTATTCAGTCAAACAGACAGAGTGAGACAAAAAGTATTCTAAGGAGAGAGAGGACCTGCCGCGAAGGCGCGAAGGGGTGTCGCGTCGCGCTTATAGAAAGCCGTCGCGTTTAATATCGATTATATATTATAACTCCTGATATATTATAACTGAACCCCGCGGTGTTACCCGCGGTTATTGTTGTACCGCGAGTAACGCCGCGGGACAAAGTTAGTCTAAAAAAAGTAGCCTAAGTTACTCCCTGGATCATCAGCTACCTACCTGTGAAAGTCCCGTCCAAATCCGTCCAGCCGTTCCAGAGATTACCCGGAACAAACAGACAGACAGACAGACAGACACAAAACATTTTTAACTACATTTTTGGTATATGTATCGTGTATACATACATATGCATCGATTAAAAAGCTGTTATTTTAATATTACAAACAGACACTCCAATTTTATTTATTTGTATAGATTAATATGGCACACACAACTTGTGCCATTAGTAATTGTGGTTCTTCTTCAAAAATAAAGGAGCTGAGATATCTTATGTTTTCACAGGATGACGAAATGTAGGTATGTATTAACTTTCGTATTTTGATGGATAATATTTTAATTACTCATGCAGGCCAAATCAAAAAAAAAAATGATCTGAGAAGTAAATTGGCCGTAAGTAAGTTGTGTAGGTAGTAAGTAAGTAAATGGCCACGTCAAAAAAGTTTGTATTCTCGGCACTCATAAATTTAATTAGAATAGGTTAGAGAATAAAAAAATAAAAACAATTTTGAAAGATTATTTTATAAAGCCATGCTGAAAATACAAATTTATTATATTCTTTTACTTTTACTGCGCGAATCACATAAATTTGTTTTTATAGTAATACTCTAACTTCATCATTAGCAACACATAATATCCTACTTCATATTTGGACGAAAGTGCGGTTACATTAAAGTATACATGTAGGTACATTTGTTTATTACCTATCACTGTAATTTTTAGATGCAGATATTGCTTAATGCACGCAAAAGACCAGATTTATTGAACAAACCTGCAAAATACATTAGGAACTTGACACTATATGGCAAGCATTTTTTTTAAATGCATATATAGTTAACATAATTTAAAGAAAAATGCCGTACCTACATTATTATTACTACCTATCGGGCCTACAGTAAATACACCTAAAATAAGAGTTATCCAAAATGTTAAGTTATCTCAACGTAGTTAGAGAGTCAACGCTGGTTTAGTGGGTATGTCAACAAGTAAAGGTGTACAGATATTAGGTGCAGACTATGTCAAACTCAATGACCATACTCCTAGAAAAACAAAACTTCGAAAGTTGTTGTAGCGTGTCGCAAGTAGATTGAAATTAGAATGTAAAACAAAGATGAAAGCAACGTAAATAAATGCAAAAAGCCAACATCACATGGTATTCCCAGGCGGTCACCTATCCAAGTACTAACCACGCCTGATATTGCTTAACTTCGGTGATCGGACGAGAACCGGTGTATTCAACATGGTATGGACGTTGGCAATCAGTTTGTTATATTTAATGTTGAGTATCCAGCACTATGACGTCAACTCAATGTTAATATAGCAAAAAGTGTCGTTACAACTTTTATGTCGTTACACTTTTTCCGTCTTGCCCCTTTTCGCAACGCGCAATAAGGAACTTCGTTCCAAAACAGTTAAAAATATAAAATATAATAACCTGATGACGTATCAATTCGAATTTAACGGTAAAACTGTCACCAAGGATGATACGTAAAGTATATGGTATAGATAAAACACCTCGATTAATAGATATTCATATCAATCCGAAGAGCTTCCAAAAAAAAAAAGATGAATTAGCGGCTTAATTCTTTAGCAACTCTGTGAAATCAGCTTTAGATACTTATTCGTCTACTGGAAATGTCAATATATATAATGGAACAATAGAATTCGTTTAGCTCATGAATCATCTATTTGATTTCTTGAATACTAATAATTCACACTCCGCAAAACCTTGTATTAACCGGGCATCGACTATCAAATTGAAGTACTCACCAAGGCATAAACAATATTAGGTCAATTAATAATAAGGAATGAACAAAATGTTAAAAACGTTACTATTACTATGAAATTAATAGACGTGCTCATTGATCGAAGATGCGCTCCCAATTGAAATAAATGTTGTATCTCAGATGTTTTTAGATTTAAAGTGTGATATTCTTAGAAGTCCATTAAACAATGATTGTCCAGATTTTTTTTTCGGTAATATCCGACAAGCTGGGGATAATTGTTGTGAGCCGACTTGTATTCAAGAGCATTTAAGCATAGCATTAAGTTGTCTGAAGAAACGAACTGTATTGAGGATTTTGATAATATTTTAATAAAATATAACGATTTCATCAAAAACAAAACTGTTATGGCGTCAAACGCCGTCGGTAATAAAGTCTCTAACACAAATACATAAATCTAAAAGGTATATGATATTCCAGAACGAAACGCATTTTCGTATATTTGTTCATATTTATGTGTCATTGATATTTATTAAGTAGGTGCCTGTCAAAACACTAATGCCAGTTATTATTAAATATGGTTCTTCATAATAATATGAAGACTATATATACCTCTTCAAATTTATATACATACATATTATATATTTATATATTTACTAGCTGTCCCGGCAAACGTCGTTTTGCCATAACTACTAATAAATTAAAAATTAATTAAAAAAACATTGTCCAGCGGACAAAATTGTGAATCTAAACCATTCCCAGATCCCCTTGAACACACACAAAAAATTTCATCAAAATCGGTCCAGTCGTTTGAGAGTAGTTCAGTGACATACACACTCACAGAAGAATTATATATATAAAGATACAATACAAAGGATCGGTTGGATCAAGTGTTTGTATGATATGCAAATATTTTTTCGGAGTTTGGATGTTTTTTATGTCTAAAACTTGTTCGCCCAGTTAAAAGAAATTAATTTCAATGGCAAGCCGCGTCTCTGTTTTCCCAGTTAACATTTGATCAAGGTTTTTATAAGAATTCGGAGACATTATATGTACATCAAATTCGAAAATCGAGAACTTGAATCAAATAAAAAAAGTTGTCGTAAATACCTTTCCGTTGCTCATTTGTAATCAATAAACCCGAACCATCTTCAAAAGCTATTTTGTATTTGTATTGGTGATTTTATATTTATTGTATTGTTGAGTGACGGATATTTTATACAATGAAATGATAAAATAATGCAAATAAAATACTAATGAAAACATTGTTACATGGGACAACCCTAGTTTATTTTCATCGGTTCACCGGCGCGGTGTCTAGACGTCTAGTTTTATTCTATGCTGTGAGAAATTTTCCACTCTAATCCATAGTATGGATTAGCGTGGAAAATTTCTACATAAACCGTTCTCTCTAGAAGTCTCCATGTGTAGCAGTACTACATGTAATTGAACGTTGTAATGTTTTCATTCATTGTGTGTACCTATGACTAACGTAAGTATTTTGCAGAACAACTATGCTATTTCTTATTGTTAACTACTGTATTAATTAATGTTAGTGCCTCCGATAAATACTCAGTCCCTCTTAGTCGTTTTGGTTGATAAAATTGACTTTGAAATTAAGATTTTTGGAAGGATCATTTGTATAGATTGGTACATACATAATTATTTTTACGTGTGGAAGCCTCACCGGGCTTTGTGGTGTGTCGGAATCGAATCGACTAGAACTACACGATATGTTACTCTGAACCTGAAATGGCAGGGGCTCTAGGAATCGTTGTCTTACCTTAATTCAGCTATATACCTAAATACAAGTAAAATTTTAACAAAAATAAAATTGACTTCAAGGTTTGACTCGATTTCTCTTGGATGCCATCATCAGATCTTAGTGTCCTTATCATGGTACAACCGTTAGGATATCTCCTTTCCATTAAAAAAAAAGAATCATAAAATCGGTTCATAAACGACGAAGTTATCCGCGAACACACATAAAAAAATAATATATATACGTCGAACTGAGAAACCTCCTTTTTTTTAAGTCGGTTAAAAATTGAATCACAAAAATTTATGTATGCCCATAACTTTCGATCGACTGCACCAAATTGAAAAATTCTTTTTTTTGTATAAAATTAGTTATTATCAGGACAAGGTTTGTATAGGAGAAAAAAAAAATGTGTTATATTCTCTTAGTCTGCTTAGTTCTATACACTGCAGCGCTGCGGGTAGTTGACACGGGCTTTCTTTCGCAAAAAAGCTATAAAAAGTAACGTTAATCGTTAATCAATCACAGGAATAGATAAAATGTAAAATTATATGTATTTGCTTTTATCTATCCCTTTGAGGGAATATTCCTAACTCTGTATATGTTTGTAGCTTAAGTACGTACCTACCGGCGTCTAAATCAAGATGTCAAATTACTAGTTGTCATATCGAAACAATAGGATGGCATCATACCGGATCATCTGCAATGCAGTAAATAGACCGTGCAAAGGAAGCACCGTTAAATGTGCTTTAAATTGTAAAACAATCCGCAGATGTTATATAAACTCGGTGACTTGTAGCGAAATATTTTATCTAACCGTGAAATGTAAATTCGTTCTGAACACGAAGGGATTATGAGAGAATCTATACTAATATATAAAGCTGAAGAGTTTGTTTGTTTGAACGCTCTAATCTCAGGAACCGCTGGTCCGATTTAAAAAATTCTTTCAGTGTTAAATAGTACATTTATCGAGGAAGGCTATAGGCTATATAGCGGGGTTATAGGCTATAGGAGCGGAGCACCAATGTTACAAAATCGGGGGAAAATTATCACGCTAGGGGCAACAGGAGACGCAAACGGGCTTGTGTTGCACTACGCAAGCGAAAATGTGTAGTTGTACCTCTTTAAGGTAAGTTATGCCAACGGAGAAGTAGGCACAGTTAAAGTTTATATGAAGGAGAAGTGCAGAAAAAAAAAAGTTAATAAGTAAAAAATGGTCGAATTTTGATCATTGAGCGACCATTAGCATAAATAACATCCTATTATTAACTTTTATTTTTTTCAATAGTTTAGTAATCTACAGGGATGTAAATGTAGCGAAACTAACTTTAATTACACATATTTGGTGCATTGTGTTGTAAAATGTATGCACGCGCGTAACTTTCGATCGACTGCATCAAATTAAATAATTCTTCTTTATATGTACAAGAAAAATTAAAAAATAACGGGAAAGTTATTTTTTTTACCTGTGACTGTAGGTACACTGCCTGTGGGAAGCTAAGACAGCCAAGTATTTATGGTGGTTCGAAGTTCGCCTGGTCAGCTAGTATTTTTATTAAAGCAAAAGTATTTGGAATATAAATAAATAAAATAAAAAATTTTATTACAGACTAACACGGTCTAAAGGTTGTCCTTGCACTTTCTATATGTACTAAAATCACATCTTTGTTGTTTTAGTTTTCAGGTTATCGTTATTAAGCTCGTGTACCTACATATGTTAGGAACCATCTTTAACACCAACACTATGACACCCAACATTGAGCGATTTATCATATAAACCAGTTGCGCCCTTATCATTAGCTACAAGAAGACATATATCATTACGGATATTATGGTAATTATAACTAAGCTATAATAACTTTTATTAATTGTACGAATGAGGCGCATATTAAATACATATGTACAAAATTATGCTAAATACTTATTTTCCCCTAAATTTGGGAGTTGGCAAAACTTGGCAACACATTATTTGGTCTTATCACTAACCGACTGTACGAGAAGTTGCTCTGGAATCACTACATTAACTAGAATATTCCTACTTCGCTGTTACTCGTAAATGACATCACTTTATAAGACTATGTAATATATATAGCATACTTATATATATCTGGCCGTATATTATGGCTACGTACAATGAGTGTACTGGTATAACATGTACCAAGTTTTTTTTCAAGGTCGTCGCTGACACTTAAGTTTTTAATTAAAAAAAATTAGTAAAAGGTAAAATATACATATATCAGTCGGAATTTAGAAAAAGGAGGAGGCTCCTTTTTTGAAGTTGGTTAAAAAGAAAATTCAATATTATATATTATGTATTATGAGCGCCGAGAATACAAACGTTATTGCACGGCCACTATACTTATGTTAAAATATTAACCATTGAAATACGAAAGTTAATACAACACTTTCTTCATCGTGTAGAAACTTATGATATGGCAGCTCCTTATTTAATTTCGAAGAAGAACTGCAATTACCAATAGCACAAGTGCTATATGCTTAACAATATTAAATGCGCCGGCTTTTAAATGTTGTCTTAAATGTTCGACTTCTTCGATGCACGACGCGACAGCCCTTCGCGACAGGTGTCGGACGCGTCTAACCGCGGCTAACAAGGGACGCGACTTCGCCCCGCACTTATTTGACTTCCCAATATCGATTGCCATAGATGCTCATGACAACCGGGACCGACAGCTTAACGTGCTCTCCGAGGCACAGGCGGAAAATACCGCCATCTTCCATACTCCGGGCTGCTATTAAGAATTTCTAGTAAGAAAAACCCAACAGCGTCAGACCCCGGAATCGAACCCGAGACCTCTTGATCGGCAGCCACTTACGCTAACCACTAGACCAATAAGGCAGTAAACGAAAGAAAACGGAAGTCGGTAAACATAAAAAAGTAACAGCAGTGTATATAGTAATACCCATGTCTAAATACTACTAGATTGTATTGCAAAATGTACGCTAAAATCCTTCAGTTCAAAGACATTGTAGGTATTTTTATAGTACATATTTTACATCACTTATATAGGTATTCATAAAGTACCTAGGTACCTTATATCGCGATTAGATCCCAATTCCCAACTATAACATTTTTTATAGGCTTACAAACTCAGATCAAATTAAAAATTCTGAGGTGCGACCACGTGAGGCTAACCCGAAGCAACTCCCTAACCGAGAGTAGTACCAAGGTAAATCCACGCTGGACACAGATAGCTTGGATTAATTAAATGGGATGATTTTAAATCATTGCTTGTTAGGGCTCTTACACATCATGACGGCACGACAGCTTGTTTTTGCGGCAAGTTCGGTCAGCGGCACTGCAACCCAATATACCACCCATACGCAGATTAAACACTCTAAACACGTTTAGAGCCCACTTGCGCCAATACCTTACAAATGCTCAGAGAGACATCTATACAAATAAATAAAATTGGAGTGTCTGTTTGTAACATTAAAATAACCGCTTTTTAGTAATTGCATATGTATGTATACACGATACATGTACCAAAAATGTGGTTAAAAAAATTTTTGTCTGTCTGTCTGTTTGTTCCGGGTAATCTCTGGACCGGCTGTACGGATTTTGACGGGACTTTCACTGGCAGGTAGCTGATGATCCAGGGAGTAACATAGGCTACTTTTTTTTAGACTAACTTTGTCCCGCGGCGTTGCTCGCGACAATAACCGCGGGAAACACCGCGGGGTTCAGCTAGTCTATACAAATAAATAAAATTGGAGTATCATTTTGTAATATTAAAATAACCGCTTTTTACTTGATGCATATGTATGTATACACGATACTTATACCAAAAATGTAGTTACATTTTTTTTGTCTGTCTGTCTGTCTTTCTGTCTGTCTGTCTGTTTGTTCCGGGTAATCTCTGGAACGGCTGGACGGATTTTGACGGGACTTTCACTGGCAGGTAGCTGATGACCCGGGGAGTAACTTAGGCTACTTTTTTTAAGACTAACTTTGTCCCGCGGCGTTACTCGCGGTACAACAATAACCGCGGGTAACACCGCGGGGTTCAGCTAGTCTTTAATATAAATAGTCACATTAGGCTATTCCGTGTGTCTAGGCTATGTCATGCTTCGTACCTATTATCCTTCTTTTGTTTTTTATTTCTTTAATTGTAATTTACACCTTGTTATAATTTTCTTAGAATATTTGTTTGTTGTTGTATTTGTTTTAACTACGGTCATCCTTTATGGCACTGTCATTCTCCTTACTTTACTTTTATTAAATCACCTTATTCTATAATTATTGTCTGCGTTTGGCGACATCAGTAGGTCGACCGGTGCCAGTTGAAAATCCGGGCTGAGCGCTTTGTGTCAGCATTTACCTGAACTGGACACCCTTTTGGCCGCAGCTTCGAGACACATAATAAGTATCATTTTCACATGTATAAAAACGAACTTTTGTTTTGTCTGTATAATTTATTTATGTTACTTTCTCTTTTCTGTCCCTAGTGTTAAGTTTCTTGTTTACTTTATTTTTGTAATAGTTTTTTATGTCTCGGCGGTGGGCCAAATAAACGATTATTCTAATCTATTCTATTCTATTCTATATGGTGTAGGAGGAAATAAATATTTCGGACATCTAACACACAATGCCATCTAGTCCCAAGCTAAGCACAGCTTGTGTTATGGGTACTAGACAACTGATATAAATACATATTATACTTTTTTTTTGTTAATACATACATATTATACATAGAAAACACCCAAATTCCGAAACAAATATTTGTAGATCATACAATAACACATACCTCAACAGTTACACAGGCCAACCGTGAGACCAACCAGGCAGTCAAAATAATGATGATCCCTAAACTCGATAATTTGTTAGTCTCTCTATAAAAGGTTCAATTTAAGGTTAAGTTTCGTGACAAAAAGTATTCTTTGCTCTTCTTTAAGGTCTTATCTAAATGACAGTTTGTTGGACTCCTGTACAAGCTATGAATGCTTGTTTTTAATTGTATTTTTGCGTTAAAAAGTAGCGGTTAGGAGATCGTTTTTTGTTTTTTCGAAAGACGGTCCCCTTTTCATCTCATCCATATCTTTATATATATAATTCTTCTGTGAGTGTGTATGTCACTGAACTACTCTCAAATGACTGGACCGATTTTGATGAAATTTTTTGTGTGTGTTCAAGGGGATCTGGGAATGGTTTAGATTCACAATTTTGTCCGCTGGACAATGTTTTACTGGACAATTTATTTTTAATTTATTAGTAGTTATGGCAAAACGACGTTTGCCGGGACAGCTAGTTTTATATAATTTTTAACATTAATTTCATCACGACGAAGACTTATTGACTTGAAGACTTATGATTTGAAGACTATAAACACTTGACATTGGCTGAAATAGCTGATCCGAGAGAACCGGCTGGTTGCCATTTCATCAAAGAAGAAGAAGAAGAAGTAGCAGTTATTATTGTAGGATAACAACACTTCACATTTACAAATCTTTCGAACGATGTAATTGACAATGGGACGCCTATCGTATTCTATACTCCCGACTGCGGTCAGGCCGTCGAAATAGCTGAACTGCCGTAATGTTGGCCCTCCTGATGGTTGCTGGGTGGTTGATCCTGGCGGTTGATCATCCGGGTAAATAAAGTACGCTTTATATATCCTCATTTCACCTTAGAACTATTTCATCTAAGTGATATCGCCCAGGTAAAAATAATTCGACTTAGGCGGTAGCATTAGTTCAGTTTTGAATTGTGGTGAACAATGCGATTTTTTTAATAATCTTACGCACTTTTTTCACCCACAAGGTACACAAACTGTGTAATGAACATTAAACTATTTAAATATTAAGGCCCTGATTCACCGGTTACGGTCAAGCTCCGGAAAGCTTATCTGACAGATGGTTTGATACAATTTATATGGAAGATACAAATCAAACAATCAAATTTTCTGTCATGTCATTTTAATTTCATTGTTAGCGCGCTAGAAGGCTGAAAGATTAGCTAGAAGATAAAATTGTAAGAAAATAAAACAATATTAAAATCAAAATGCTTTAATTGGAATTAACATAAATATCAATAACCACACGATACTAAATTATGAAATAATATAAATTATTACAATAACATTATAGTACAAGAGCCGGTGAAGATCGACTTATTACTTACAAACTTTTTTGATGAATGATCAAATTGTATTAATTAATCACACACAACATGATGGTTTGACTATCGAAAAACTGTCAGGACTATTTTTATAATTAATTTAACCTTTTTACTCTATTGTTTACCAACTAAATTTAATCCCAAATGTTAATTTTCTATATAGATAATTTAAATATGCTTGCTTACTTATTTCTTTATAGCTTTCTGGCAACAGGTATGAACAGGTAAATCAATATAGATAAATACACCGAGCTCATAACTAATCGAAATTGGTAGCTTGCCTGAGAAAAAAAGAATCAATAAAATTATTTAAAAAAATAGTCATATGACAGTTTTGCGACAGGCAAGCCATCATAGAGGTGTTCATTAATTAATACAATTAAAAAAAAAAGTTTGATCTGGTTATCAGATGGGTGTAAATCGATGTTCACCGTCTCTGAGACTATTAGAAGCAACAGTGCAGTGAAACGAAACGACATTTTATTCCGATCTCCGTGCTACAAGTTAATAAAGCATACAGTTTAATATTGAAAGATCGTAAATCACTCTGACACTAAGCTAAGCACATTTAGAGCTATAATAGAATTTCATAAAACACATTTTTAATATTAAAGAAAAACGGATTTGAAAATAATTTCTATTGTACAATATAATTTTACTTACTTGACTCATTCCAATTTTTAGACAACACTTAAAAGTAAACAACAGAATTAGACAGCTTTTAAATCAATTCATATTTGTGTGAATTTAATTTGAATGAAAGAAGTGAATTTAATGTGAACTAAACAATTTTGTGTCAAGTTATTTCGGACTTTGTATTTTGGTGTGCGCTTAAAGCTTATAAGCCTGCCTCATCATCAGATCGAAATAGCAGTCGTTGTCGATTGACACGCTGATACCACTGTAGTAGTTCATAAATTCCTCGAGGGTCACCTGTCATGAAAACAAAAAATATTTAGTAACTAAATATTGTTTGATGGTTTCATCATATATCAACTACAGTCCTTAAAATAAAACTTCAACTCTGTGACAGACGGCTTCAATGGCTACGAAATAGAAAAATGACTGTGAACAAACGATTTCACAGGCAGGTAGCTGATGATCCATGGAGTAACTTAGGCTACTTTTTAAACTTACTTAGTCCCGCGGCGTTACTCGCGGTACGACGATAACCGCGGGTAATACCGCGGGGTTCAGCTAGTTATCGAATAAATACACACAAAGTCGAGAGAAAATGCTAATAATATTTATATTTTTAAAATTTACAAGTAACGAATACATAATCCTTTTGAATGATACCAAACATGGCATATTTATCTCAAATTATTTTTTTAATACAGTACTTTAGTCGGCTAGAGGTCGCCATATTACATTCAGTAACACGTCATATACTTACTTACTTTTTTTTTTAAATATTTTGGTGCCTCTATAATATAAATTTCTTTGCAAACTATATTTTAAATAGGTTCCATAGAAATATCACACTTATCGAATTCATACGGACAAAGTTACGAGCAAATGCTAATAATATATGTATTTTTGAAATGTAGATACAAGTAACGCTCTTTCCAATGATACTAAACATGACATTTTATCTGTTTTTTTTATAAATACAGTACTTTATGTCGGCTAGAGGGCGCCACATTGGATTCAGTGACACGTCATATAGCCTATAACCAGCAGACTATCATGAGGCTTCTAACGATACCTCATTTGTCCAATTCTGATAAGTAGTTACGGAGCTATGAGGGAACAGGTGAACATACATACATACATAGCCTGTCAAAATCATAACTATCCTTTGGCTTTGCCGTAGTCGGGTAACAATTCACACTAGTGACAAGTGACAACTGTCACAGATCAAGCTATATTTTAAGGACTATAAAAAGGAGTATTGCACTACAATTACAAAATAGGGTAAAGTTTTAATCACTACTCAAAATACATACCCACCAACAAATGACAGCTGCAAGTTCTTGATTTTCTATGCATAAATAGTAAGTATCAAATTTATGATAGTAATTGCTTTTTATTTTATTTTATTAATTAAAACGCCCGTTATATGGCACTTACAGAGTGTCCATACTTTGGGCGTTATTAACAACCTAGACAAGTGTCTTTGTTTGACAATTTAACTGTATCAAAATAAAAAATTTAAGCTACGAATGTGTATAATTCTTGTATTTTCCTTACCTTTCCATCTACGGTACCCTCAGACTCGAAGTTAGCCAAGAACTTGCTCAGAATCAAGTCCCCTGTTTCTTCACCGCTCATATACCTAAATAACATAAACAAATAAAAAAACATATATTTATTTGAAATAGTCAAAACAAAGTCTTGAAAATGACAGAAAAGTTTCTCAATTTGTGTGTTTTCTAACTTTTCTAAACAGACAGAAAATACCATTTCAACAATTGCATTTGGCTCCCATATCTATAAGCGTAATGCTATTGTATATGTATTGTATTGTATAATGTATTAAGCTATGCATAATCACAGCAATGCTATGCTATGCTATCACGTCATTTCATTCTAATATCACAAAAATATTTTACACCAATTGGCGCGAAAATGAGAATTCACAATGAATATTTACATAAATGACAGATTCTACATTCCAAAGTTATTTTTTCTTATTGAAAACCAAAGCAGCAGTGTTTATGGCCAGATTTAGTTTTAAATGAAGTAAGATGCCTTTCTCTGATCGCGATATACTAAAGTCTATTTAGAGTCTACCAATTAAATACCGTTTGTAATATTGAAATAACCAATTTTTACTAAATGCATTTGTATATTGTATATACACGGTACAGATACCAAAAATGTATTTCTTTAAATTTTTTGTCTGTCTGTCTATCTGTCTGTTTGTTTGTTCCGGGTAATCTCTAGAATGGCTGGACCGATTTTGACGGGACTTTCACTGGGAGATAGCTGATGATCTAAGGAGTAACTTAGGATACTTTTTTTAGACCAGCTTCGTCCCCCGGCGTTGCCCGCGGTACTCCTCAATTCAGTTCGTATTTTTTTTTATTTGGTACTTCAGAATCCCATTATAATTATAAATGGCTTTGAAAATTTTTTTTTCAATATTTTATTCTTTTCACATTGGTCAAAATTTTATCCTTTATTTTTCAATTTTAAATATCTTGGGGTCAATTTTGAACTTAAGAGTGCAAAATTAAGCAATCGATTCATTCGTTTCACTTCTTTGTACCATGACGTAGGTGCATTTTCATAATTCATTCAAAGTTGATTTAATACTGTACCACTTTGCTACAAAACTATAGTGCCATTATCGAATCAAAGAATCGATATACAGATTTGGTATAATCATTATTGAAAAAGTTACCTTGGGTGTGCAGTCAAGGAGTATACTCCTCGGATGTCCTCCACAGTAATGACGCCGTCACCAGTCTTGTCCAGTTTTCTGAAAGCTTGTTCGACAATCGCACGACGAGAGTCGGACATAGGAGGCTGCAATAAAGTGAGACATACAAATTACACACACATGTTAGGTATATATAGCTTACAGCCTTCCTCGATCAAGGAGAACGGCAGGTCCTATACCGCTGGCAATATGTAATCACTGGTTATGAGATTTATATCGTCTATTAAGTGAATCAACCAAATTATTTGGTGTCTTAACTGTATCTATATATGTAAGGTGTGTATGTATATATGTAAGGTGGTATCTTAACTATTTACTGCCTCGGTGGCGCAGTGGTAGCGAATGCGACTGCTGTGCTTGAGGTCTCGGGTCCGATTCCTGGGCCGGATCAAAAGTTTGTATGTTTGGGTGTTTTCCATGTATAAACTGTCGTCTGCGATATTCCCGGACCAATACGACCTTCAAAACTTCAAGAAAAGAGCGTTCTCCTTCTTAAAAGGCAGGCAACGCACTTGTATCTTTTTTTTAATTTTTTTTTATTTGTATAAAGTACTGCCACATCATACATATTAAACTTACTAATTATAATAACATGTGGGATTGTATCTGATATGTATGACAATTACGGTGTACATAGCATTTACTGTAATATGACAACAGCGATCTACTCAAATATAAAAATAACTATATAATAATAACTAATTAACTAAGTGTATCGCCATGTATATCATAAAAAAAGAAAAAATATATGTAACTATTGGAGATGGTAAGAAATTTCAACTAAAATGAGTGGGAAATATAGACCTTTTAGCTTATAATGACACATCTTTAACATGTGAATTAGATTGAGGTCATAAAATAAGTGTCTACTTTTGTGGAGTCTAAATTGCTAAAAGATTGGGGGTTTGCAGATGTTGCTGAACGTGTTGATAAAGTTTATGTTATGAAATTTAAAATGTCTGACCTAGAACTAACTACATTATCCGAATGGGATCGCCGTACGGGCACGGCCCATTAATTTTTTTAATATGTAAAGGTATGTTTAGATTCAAATGTTTAGATTCAAATAATGTAAAATATGAAGGACAGATTGAAACCAATGTCAACCTTGTATTTAAGGGACACAGCATAGAAATCCATTCAGTGCTAGTGAAAGTCACGGGGATTGTCTAGGTGCTTTAATACATATAGATCTTTGCGGTGCAATGACTCCTGCTTCATTAGGCGGTGCTTTGTATTTTCTTCTAATAAAGGATGACTATAGCAGTAATAGATATGTTTATTTCTTACAACTTAAATCACAGACGAAAAATAATTTGAAAATGAGTTCAGTTGTAGAATCAAGAGGACGTGTCATTCGGGCATAGAATTTTCTAGTATATGTGCTAGAACAAGTTGAGAACGGCATTCGGTGCCGGTATTATATGAAAATCGCGTAGTAATCGCAAACGGAAAGTAATTAGCAAGCTATTAGTTAACAGTATAAGAAAGAGGGCGTGTGATACGGAGCCGGGACTCAGCTCTCGACCTAAAGTGTTTGGAATAGTAACTCATTCATAAACTTGGTGTGGTTAAGTGAAGATCTCTCCGCAGCGAACCCACCAGGAAGAAGAGCCACCAAGCAAATTGTGAGTTACCTTGCTGTTGTTATAAAAAGGGTGATAACGTCCTAGTTTGAATGCTTTTACCAGGAGGATAGTTCTTCGATTGACTAGCTTTTATCTGATGGGCCCATACAGGGTGATATCAAGGTTTCTTTACTCCAAGAGGAACGAAGGCCTGGTAAAAGGAGTTAAATAAATTTATAAGCCAAGATGTTTGAAGACGTGTGAAGACGGGAGAATTGAAAGGGAGATGAGAACAATTGTAGATTCAGCAAGAATAATTTTCATAGAAGAAAAACAGAGCAAAGAACTATGGGCAGAGGCTGTTAATATCGCTGTCTATGCTCTAAATAGACCAGGTGCTAGTAAGAAGGAACGACCCCTGATGAACTTTTATATAGGAAAAGTTTTTACTTGTATACTTTGAAATCTTTTGGTATTGAAGTCTTTGTTCATGTACCAATTAATGTTTAATTAAAAGAAAATGCGACTCACCCGAATCTGAACCAGGAACTCATCAAGACTAATGGACCCACTCTTATCTGTATCGAGTTTGTCGAATAATTCTTCGGCATCCTGTAAAGAGAACATAAATATTTTATTAGTAGAATGCCTGGACAGTAGTCAAGCTATGAACTTTACAGTGAGTACAGCGTGAGTGAGTACACACACACGTGTCCTTTTCTTTAACTGTAAGGTTTTGATGGACTTCAAAGAAATGTGTAGTGTGTGCGTGTGTGTTTTAGTTACCTGTTGGCTCAAATCGAGTCCGGTCTCCCTAATACCATGGAAAAACTCCTCTTTATTCAGTTGCTTGTTGCCATCATCATCCATCCTTCGGAAGATCCTGAAACGATTTTATAATTCACTAGCTGAACTCCGCGGTGTTACCCGCGGTTATTGTTGTGCCGCGGGTAATGCCGCTGGGTGAAGCTAGTCTAAAAAAAGTAGCCCAAGTTACTTCTTATATCATCAGCTAGCTATCAGTGAAAGTCCCGTCATAACCGGTACTGCCGTTTCAGAGATTAGCCGGAACAGACAGACAGACAGACCGACAGTCAAACAAAAATTGTAAAAAATGTTATTTTAGTACATTCGGTACATATGCATTTGGTAAAAAGTGGTTATTTTAATATTACAAACAGACACTCCAATTTTATTTATTTGTATAAATATGGATGTGTTGTGGATTACCAAAAAACATCAATGAAATCTCAATGTTTTTCATTTTCTTTTCGATAATTAGTAATTTGATAATAATATTATAAGTAATGCCGTTTATAATATAGAAAAAAAACAAAATAAAATATGCCATTTACGCTATAAAAATGTGCAACTTTATCGTTAATTTAGTGTAAGTTTTTTAAAAATAACAGGCAAAAGGAGCCTGGGTAAATACTGTGTGGAAATATAGTCAAACTGCAAATTATTTTGGTATTCAATTTGTATGGAGAATTCAGCCGGCGCCGGCTCCTTAAGTTATTAATTTTACTGCTTATATCTACCGAGGTAATTTTCAATCTTTTCGGCACCACCTGCCTTTTTTTACTCTTTTTTTTTTTAATCTGATTTTAATTTGGGGTTTTTATCCAACATGGATATGTCAACCCCATCGTACCTTATACATAGTTAATCACAGCGTACATTGTTAATAGTTAATACTACATGCTACTTTGCTGTGCTTTGCTGACCTATTGTAATCAGGTGACATAATTTTTTAGCTGCTTCTGAACATGGACAACTCATTATGCTTTGTATTAAGCCCACATCGAATGAATTTACTTTAAGTTCTTTAAGTAAAACTTCGCGTTCAATTCTGTTCCTGTCACACTCCATCAGCAAATGTTGCACATCTTCTACTTTATTACATATTGGACAGTTAGGCGGCCTTTTTTTTTTTTTTTTTTTTTCTCTTTTTTAAAATCATCGGATAAAACATTCCAAAGCTCTGGTAGCCCTTCTACAAAAATGATAACTCTGAGGTATTCTTGCTCTACGTAAAACTCATTTAGTGCATTCAAATGCGGTGCGGTTTATTGAAAACTAGCTGAATCCCGCGGGGTTACCCGCGGTTATTGTTGTACCGCGAGCAACGCCGCGGGACAAAGTTAGTCTAAATAAAGTAGCCTAAGTTACTCCCTGGATCATCAGCTACCTGCCAGTGAAAGTCCCGTCAAAATCCGTCTAGCCGTTCCAGAGATTACCCGGAACAAACAGACAGACAAACGTTTTTTTAACTACATTTTTGGTATATGTACCGTGTATATAAACATATGCATTGGTGGTCACCATACTGTGAATGCAGACAATGCAACCGTGTAGCATGGTGATCAACACCATGGCGGGCAAGTGATGCTTCTGCATCATTGGGCCTTCCGTCTCGAACGAAACACGACACCTCAAACGCTGTCATTTTACGTTGATTTTCTGTGCGGGGGTAGTATCGTCCCGGCCGGCCCCTTTGTGATCATCTTTACATGGTTATTTCTGACAAAATATAATATAGGAACTACAGTGAGTCACAGTCACAACCGAGTCGCTTCCTTTTTTTTTCTTAAACACTACTTCAGCACTAGCAATAATTAATGTCTCGAGAAACTTTACAAACACCAAAAAATAACACCCGGACTCAAAAGAACAATTTGAGGATCAAACAAAATGTTGTCCCGTATGGAGTTTGAATCCACAACACTCGGTAGGAAGTTGTGAGGTGACCGCTTAATTCACTACACCATGCAATTAATATTTGTGCCCTCAACAGAATTTTTACGTGTAGAGTGACAAAACATTACCTTCCCAGTCCCAATATGCCACAAGCACCTCTGGATAAACACAACAGTCGCAGCCTGTCAATTGGCTCCGTTGCAGAAGCAAGAGCTCGAGAAGACTTCTGGATCAGCTCCTCCTCCTGCCTCGACGTCGCCGACTGCGGTCTGTGCCATGATACTGCAATTATCACAAAAAAATCTGTGTCAGGAATGTCTAAAATGGTAAGAATTTTGTACCTCCCGCCCTTTTCCTTTTTTATTGACATGTAGAAAAACCTTTCGGATTTTCGGCTCCTTGGGGATATGTGGTTATTTCACTACAAACCACCCCGAGGTGGAAAACCCAACCAGCGGACCATATTATTATTCCAGGTCGTCTTCAAACCGAAAATACCCCTAATGAGGCCCTATCCCGAGGAAGCTACCTACTGCCCTAAAATAACAATAGGACAAGTGCGTGTCGGATCATTGGGCGCGGCTAATTTACTATTATAGATGGTTAAACTCGTACACCATTTCGTAGTCGCTTGTGAAAACATACAAAATTAAAAGGGGACATTTTACTATCACAGTTCAACTTTGTCCAATGACGTTTTGAAATAGAAGAGGTGTACGGACGGACAGCCAAACATGGCGAAACTTTATGGGTATTTACTGAACACTAAAAAAACCTATATAGGTTTTTTAGTGGTGATAGTTTACAATATTGTAATAATTTCAATCAACATCTTATTATGATTAGAAAGCTCAGGTTCCAAAATCTCAATGAAAATTCGTCCATGAAGCGCGGCAGTGCATAAGACAAGTAAATCATCTCAGTCAATCAGCGGTTTAGTCGATACGTGACGGCGTAACAGACAGAGAGACAGAATTACCACAGAGGAAGGGTCCGTTTACACAGAGTGTAGTTGAAACATAAAATATCTTAAGAAATCGGTACATTATTAGTTTATTAGAGCGATCCATTTTAGTTTAATCAAAACTTAGTAACTTGAGTCGATCATCACGCGTGAACATATCTGAATCGATTGTAGTTGTCTCAAAAAAAGTTTTGTAATACATAGTTGTGTAGTAGTGTGGCGGAGCCGGACGGACGTACGTAACTTATTAATTACCTATTGGGCTTGAAGACCCAGATTATTTTACGCGTTTTAGTGTTTCTAGGCAGGGAGTTTTCGTTGGACTTTTTTAAAAGTCGGTTCGGGTCTCAATGGCGCCTCAGCGGTAATCACCAACATTACACACTTGTACCATAATGTACTATTTCCTACGTCTATATTATCAAAAGTATGTAATGAAAAAAAGATATTTATTAAGAACGTTACTCAGAATACACGAATTGTATATTTTTTTTATTTAATATATTATATTTTCTCTTAATAAAAAAATATATATTACGACCTCATACACACTTTTATTAACAGAAAATAATAAATGCAATGTTTGCGGTGTAAAAAACAAACTAGTGAGAATAGTTCTCACCAGATGGCACTGCTCAAGCCTTTCGTTACCCTTTAACACAATGATTAAAATTTAATTTCTTAGTAGGCAGATACATGCTTTATCAATATAGTCCATTCGCGTAGATAGCGCGGCGCTACAACTACAAGCAAGTATGATTTGTCAGTTTACGCCGTTCGTTGTATCACACTTAATTGAATATCACTATATTAACAAGCGGCATGCACACAGGTATAGTATGCGATGTAACACGCTCGGCACTGGCAATAGTGGAACGCTGGTGCGTGGACAACGAACTGTCAGTCAACACAAGGAAGACTGAAATGGTAATGTTCACCAACAAACGGAACCTGGGAAATTACCGACTTCCCAAGCTGTTCAATATAGAGCTCCAACTCTCGTCTGAGGTAAAGTATCTAGAGGTAATATTCGACCACAGACTTAACTGGGGCGCCCACCTCAACAACAAAATTGAAAAAGCAACAGTCGTATTCTGGCAGTGCCGCAGAATGGTAGGTAAAACTTGGGGACTAAACCCCAAGACCACTCTGTGGTCTTGAGGTTTAGCCCCTCTACGAGACAGTCATCCGACCAATGGTAAGTTACGGCGCGATAGTCTGGTGGCCACGGACCAAACTATCCACAGCCGAAACTAAACTACAACGACTCCAGAGATTGACCTGTCTGGCGGCTACAGGCTGTATGAGGACTACACCGACAGCGGCTCTGGCGGCATCTTAGATCTACCACCACTCCACCTTTTCATAAGGCAGGAGGCTTTAGCTGCAGCTGCGCGGCTAAAGAAACAAAATCTCTGGAGACTGCCTAGGGTACCAACAAACCGAGATCCTATATGAGGCCATAATTAAGGAACCGCTCATGGAAGCGGTAACTGACACAATACCCAGGCACAATTCGTCTTTGACAAAAAGTACAAAATACAACTGCACAACGATCCCCAAGACTTCTTCACGAACGGATCCAAAACAAGGTCAGGCACTGGTTCGGAAGTATTCTCTGAGGACCTAAACATACACATCTCGACACCATTAGGCGCCCACAACACAGACTTTCAGGCAGAGTGTATGGGCATTATAACGGTAGCACATGCGATCATCTCCAGAAAGGTAGCGGAATACCCCATCCGCATACTTTCCGACAGCCAATCAGTCTTACGAGCTCTACAGAGTCATGTGACTACCTCAGGGCTAATCTACGAATGCCACAGAGCCCTGACAGAGGTAAGTACTACAAATAGTATAACTCTCCAGTAGATCAAAGGTCATAGTAACTCACGCGGGAACGACTCAGCTGATGCACTGGCAAGAGGCGGATCGGAGATAAGGGCAATCGGCCCAGAACCAATACTGCCATTGCCAACTGCTTGGCTGCGACGGACACTGCAACAGAACACCGAGGTAGAACCCAGATATATTGGTCCAACCTTTGTACCTGCAGGCAGACCAAAGAGGCCCTCCCGACGATCAACCCCGGATTGTCACGGAAGCTGAAACAACTTAAGAGGCCGCCGCTTCGACTTCTGATCGGAGCAATAACTGGTCATGCACTATCAAACAAACATCTTTTCACTCTAGGTGTAACGGACAGCCCTCTGCGCAGAGCGTGCATGGAGGAAGATTAAACAGCCGCCCATGTCATCTTGACATGTCCTGAGATGGCGGAATACCGGGCGAGACACCTCGGATCGCCGAGGTCACTTCAGGAAGTCGTCGGCAACGCAAGGGGTCTGCTAGGCTTCCTGGAGGAATTGGGTTGGCACCACTAGTGCCGACCCACTACGCACAACAGACGCTACAAAGTCGTCGAGTTGCGGACACCAAGCCCGCGAGTTCAAGACCAAGATAATTGAATATGAAGGCGAAACTTTGTGCGTGTGTATGTTTGTTACTTCTTCACGCAAAAACTACTGAACGGATTTGCATGAAACTTTACAGTAATAAAACTTATACATCATAATAACACATAGGCAACTATTTCCCATTTTGCCGCGATAATCGACATACACGCGGGCGGAGCCTCGGGCAACAGCTAGTGAATTAATATTTTCGTATTCCACAACAATAACCACAATCGACAACTTGTACGATACTGACGTTAACGCGTGTGTTTACTTGGAAGTAGCCGAGTTTTCTTTTGCTTCTACAAGAACTAAAGACTGCGTTATCAACCTTTTTTATTTGATCGAATGTTTACTACTTATAATTTCAATCACCTAATAATAACAATAGCTTAATAATTAAACAACTCTACAATTTTACCTTATCAACACACATTAAAAAAACATAAAAGCACATGGCAAAGAACACGAATTCCTGAATGACACATTTTCTTTCAACTATTATAATAGGGGTTACCACGCAAGTCAAACTGCTAGCAATCGATATAAGTACTATCTACTTAATTATTTACTTTGTCAAACACTACCTACTTCTTTTTAAATCCTCGTAAACGTTTTCAGCAATAGAAAGCAAATTCACAAGATCGCGTTCCATTTGTACGTACGTAAAGAAAATGTTATTATACCCAATAACGTTATAACAATATGCCGGCCGGTCTTTTCGCAACCTCACCTATGCGCAATTTCAAGTTTAAACACCGTACTTTTCAATAACGATTTTTGTATGATCAGTAATGATCACTATGAGGAGTTATCATATTTTCTAGATAACTGTATCATGACTGTAAAATATATTTCTAGCACTATATACCTGCATAAAATCATATTTTATTTGGTAATTTTGTAACGTTGTTCGTAAGCTTTTTTTAGGTTATAAAGAAATAAAAAAGAATATTAAACGCCGCTTTTGCAATCCAGTCCTTGCGGTTTCATGAACCTCAACATTACGATAATAACAAAACAATATAACATGCGTTTGAGACAATAAATAGCCTAAAATATGCGCATCATTACCCGTTACTTGTTTGTCAAAACGAGTAAACACTTACTGTTAGATGATGTTTTCGTTTTTCCAGCATACATTCTGTCTATTAGTAAATATTAACACAACAACAAAACACGTTTTCACGACTTCGTTTTGCTTCACATTTAAATTAGGCTCGAAATACGTCTCGAAGCCTTGGACCGTAGCCACTAACTGAGGGAGGGACTCTGAGGGAGTGAGGGAGGCAAGGCAAGAAACGTTCCTACTGTGTGTGTAGCAGCCTAGCAGCACGCAGCGCAGCGGCCTGCGCGGCGAGGCGCGCCCTTGATTTCCGATTTAGGTGGTGAAATTAATAAGTACATACATAGGTACATATTTTTGCTAAAATGCACCTTACGTGATACTAGGTATATACTAGCTGAGCCATGCAACCTCGTTTGTGTCTCCTATTGCCCGTAGCGTGATCATTTTTCCCTGTTTTCGAAATATTCTTCATTGGCGCTCCGCTCCTATTGGTCTTAGCGTGATGATGTATAGCCTTCCTCGATAAATATACTATCCAACACTGAAAGAATTTCGGTTCAATCGGACCAGTGGTTCTTGAGATTAGCGCGTTCAAACAAACAAAAAAACAAACAAACTCTTCAGCTTTATAATATTAGTATAGATTAAACACATGAAAAATCAACACTTTACTTTTTTTGACTTTTTTACAGTTTCCTACAACAAAATATTAAAAAAAAAAGGTTGGCAATGTCGCCATTTCTAGGACGTTATTTCACAAAGAAGGTTAAAGTTCTAAATAGTGTAGTATTATTTTGATTTATAAATTTGTTATACATTAGCTTATATCCACGGCTCCACCCGCGTTTATCACAGTAAAAAGAAGCATAATGTCCTTCCTCAAAAATACATTTTTCTTATATGTTCCGTGTATACATCCATATGCACTTAGTAAAAAGCGGTTATTTTAATATTACAAACAGACACTACAATTTTATTTATTTGTATAGATGAATCATTGAAATGTATGTACGCGCATAAGTTCCGATCGGCTGCAGCAAATTTAATTAGTTCTTTTTTATACGAGTATGTATGTTATAGTTAGGACAAGGTTTGTGTACAAGAAAAATTTTAAGTTAACGGGAAAAGTCTTTTTTTTGTCCGGAAATGCCTTTGGGAAAGTGAGACAGTTATGTCAATTTGACGGAACTAATTTCGCGGGGTCAGCTAGTAAAGATACTTTGCTTCTTGAGGAAGGACTCATGCTACTTTTTATGGCGATAACTGACATATACGCGGGCGAAGCCACGTACAACAGCTAGTCTATTATAAGTTTTACATGTGTCTGTTACCTATATATACATATATACTAGCTGAACCTGTTATTTTAATATTACAAACAGACACTCCAATTTTATTTATTTGTATAGATATAATAACTAGCTGTACCCGCTACTTCGTACACGTAACATTTGGATTTTCAAGTTATTTTTATTTTTCACCGTTTAAACCTTCCCTGAACTACGACCAACATTTCAAAACCAAATTCAGCTAAATCGTCCCAGCCGTTCTCGAGTTTTAGGGAGACACAAGAACAGCAATTGATTTTTATAAATAAGAAGACAGTACCTGTGGCTGAAAGGCGTTTCTTGCCAATTTGGGGGCAGCCATCGGTAATGAGTTTATCGAATGGGCTGCAACGCTCAAGAATTCCACCACCAAAAGATAGAAACTTACCTTATGGTGACGTACGCCTTCCTCTTGTCCGGGGGTACTGCTGGAGCACCCAACTTGGAGTTTCCACGACGCATCTTTTACCGAGTCGCGTGTTTCACTTGAATGTAATAGTTTATTTCCTAGGCCTAGGATCATTTAAAGTCAATCACATACTCAAAATATCAAGAAGGTTCCTTATTATAGATTTATTTGTTACGATAGCACGTTTTTCGTGCGCCGACGATTTCTTCACCCCCTACTCACGCCGATACAGATGGCGCGGATCGCGGCCAATGAAGGCCAGCGATGGGACTAGACTAGACGTATGAGCGCGATCATTACGCTCCGCCATCGGTTCAAGTTTCCACTCCGGAATCGGAAAACTCAAATGCTAGCCCATTCGATTTTTGGTGGATAGGCAGTAGTGTGATTAGGAATGGAATATGATACAATACGATACAATGGAGTAGTTGTCATATCGAAACAATAGGATGGAGTCATACCGGATCATCTGAAATAGACCGTGCAAAGGAAGCACCGTTAAATGTGCTTTAAATTGAAAAACAATCCGCAGATGTAACATAAACTCTATGACATGTAGCAAAATGGCTTATCTAACCTTGAAATGTAAATTCAGTTCTAAGCGCGAAGGGTTATGAGAGAGTAAGAAATATGCCTTTGTGAAATATCTATATTTTAAGTGGAGAAAAAACTATGTAACCCATTTTAGGAAAAATATGCGAACGAAGAAGCATGTTTGGCACAGTTAAAGTTTGTATGAAGGGGAAGTGCTGAAAACAAAAAAAAAATAAGAAAATAAATAACTGAATTTTGGTGGAATTGCGATCACTGAGCGACCATTACATAAATAAAATTAATAACTTTTTTTTGGTTCTTTCCAGAAGAGTAATAGTGTACCGGGGTAAAAAGAAGTAGCGAAACTAACTTTAATTGTCTTGTCTAATCTTTTTGTAAGAGCAAACGTTTTTGGAATATAAATAAATAAACCTCAACATTTTTTGACAGACACTTAATGCTATACTTATACTCTTATATGTGTTATATGTACTAAAATGATATTTATTTTCAGGTTATCGTTATCAAGCCCGTGTACCTATGTTGGGAGCCATCGTTAACACGAATTCTATGAAACCCAAACTTGAGCGATTTATAATAGTCATGTCACTAATTGTCCCTCCATCATTAGCTACAAGAAGATATATTATTATATCATTATTTATATTATAATAATTATATACGGTAAGTGTCACTTTAATTTATAACTAAAATTGAAATAACTTCTAATAATTTTACGAGTGAAACGCATATTAAAAACATATATGTATACAAAAACAGGTACATTTTACCTCTTTATGAATCACACCAAGTACTTATTTTCCCCTAAATTTGGGAGTTGGCAAAACTTGGCAACATATTTGGACGCGTCTTATCTGCGACGCGACTAACCGACAGTTGCTCTGGAAACAATATATTAACTAGAAAGAATATACTTCGGTGGGACTGAAATGACATCACTTTATAAGACTATGAAATACATATAGCTGTATAAGTAAATGGCTGTATATTATGGCTTCGTACAATGAGTGTACTGGTATAACATGTACCAATTTTATTTTTCAAGGCCATCGCTGACACTTACTTTTTAATGAAAAAGAAATAGTAAAAGGCGCCATAATGAAACCGTTGAATGAATATTATTGTGTTCACAAGTCAACGTATACATCATGTAGGGTTGGCACCCGTGCCATTGTGAATTAAGTTTTTAAATATAAATTGTTATGCAACGGAAGCGCGATAGAATGACACGATTTTTTAGCAAGTGACTGGCTGTAGATATATGCCCAAAGGGAACGGCCCAAGACCGTGATAGTTGGCCCTCCTTGTGGAGGCCTTCGTAGACCATACCCAGATGCTGACCCAATGAATAAGACTAATAACCAGCGATGCCAGATGTTTTTTTCAGCCAAATCGGGATTTTAAGGCTTTTTTGTGAAAAAAAGCGGGATTCCTTCGTCGAAAGCGGGACATAGACGTATCAACGTATCGCATCAGAAATTACAACACATGAGTAAGAGTGACTAAAAAAACATTAATTCGTAAAAGAATTTGTGCCATTACCTATATGTAATGTAATAGTCAATTATTATGTTTTATTGCCTACCAATTTACTAACTTCACTTTGAGCGTCCGGCCAGTTAGCCCCATAAGCTTGCCAAAACCTCGCTCATGATCATCGTCATCATGATTACACTCCATAATTCTTAATCGCCACTACACGATTTACTATAGGTACAACGCTGAAATAAAAGAAATCTGATGGCAAGTGAAAACCCTAAGTCGATGTTGTTTCGAATAATTTACTAAAATTCTTACAAAACTTGATTAATGGTATCACGCGTTTCGGTTCAAACGTTAATAAAAGAAGTAAGTTTAATGAAAAACTGTTGTACATAAAGAGCTTTGTTTAAATATCGTTATGTATATAACTTTATCAAAAATATTATTTATAAGAAGTTTATTAAATCTCAAAATCGCCCGCTAAGAATATCCCATCTATAATGTTTATTATGTTAGTTATCGAATGGGCTACAACGCTTAAGAATTCCACCACGAACTGATAGAAACTTACCATATGGTGACGAACACCTTCCTCTTGTCCGAGGGTACTGCTAGAGCACCTAACTTGGAGTTTCCACGACGCATCTTTTACCGAGTCGCGTGTTTCACTTGAATGTAATAGATTATTTCCTAGGCCTAGGATCATTTAAAGTCAATCACATACTCAAAATATCAAGAAGGTTCCTTATTATAGATTTATTTGTTACGATAGCACGTTTTTCTTCACCCTCTACTCGCGCCGATACACATTGCGTGGATCGCGGCCAATGAAGGCCAGCGATGGGACTAGACGAGACGTATGATTTATGAGCGCGATCATTGCGCTCCGCCATTGGTTTAAGTTACCACTCCGGAATCGGAAAACTTAAACGCTAGCCCATTCGATTTTTGGCGGATACGCAGCAGTGTGGTTAGGAATGGAATACGATAGTATAGTGCACCATACAATATGGATGTAAGTCAGATTTTATTCACAAGCATTGTTGCTTAGAGTCGAGTAACTAACTAGAAAGCTAGTAGTAATATGTGACTTAAAATGTGCAAAACACAAATACGGTCGTCATCATCCACAGCCTGTCCACCACTACACATCACCCTTACCTTGGAAAAGAGGTTTAATTTACTGTACCACGTTGGCCAAATTTGTTGGTATAATATAAAGGCCCGTATTCACTTTGCTTAGCGCGAGTTCAAGTGTGAAGTGCAGGTAATCGATGACTGGTAGAAAATACGTGTGGACAGCGAATTCGTGGTTCACACGTATTTTCTACCAATGATTGATCACCTGCACTACGTACTAGCACTCGTACTTATCAAAATGAATACAGGCCTTTAGTGTCAAGTGTTTCTTTTCTTTTCTGTGTTTCCAGTGATGTTCTCCGTTGTTTGCTCTCTTAGTCGCTGCGCAAACGTGTCACGCGTTGCTACCACTGGTCACTGGTAACCGCAGTTGCTGTGCCCGGTGGCGGCAATCGGACACAGTCACCGGACGCTACTTCTGGCCACAATTCGTCTCTTGTTTTCCGTCAGTCTCACAATGGACGTCGTGGATGGCCCGTGTCGCACACAGGAGACGGACACCGAATGCAACACTCCGTTTGGGCAGCTCAGTACAAATGTGAGGTTAATGTTGCTTCTATCTGCAACTGACGACTTTTAGTTTCCAGATGCCGACACGGAACACTTTTTGATCATCTATCTATACTAATACTAGCTGACCCACGCAACTTCGTTTGCGCCTTATATTGCCCGTAGCGTGAAATTTTCCCCCGTTTTTGAAACATTCTTCATTGTTGCTCAGCTCCTATTAGTAGTAGCGTGATGATATATACCCTATAGCCTTCCTCGATAAATGGACTATCCAACACCGAAAGAATTTTTCAAATCGGACCAGTGGTTCCTGAGATTAGCGTGTTCAAACAAACAAACATATATATTATCACTTTAAGACCTACAGGAGCGGAGCACCAATGAAGAATGTTACAAAAATGGGGGCAAATTATCACGCTACGGGCAATAGGAGACGCAAACGAGGTTGCCTGCGTGGGCGAGTCATGAATATGTGTCAAGTGGAAGCAACTGGACACAAAAAATGTTTACGTATGAGCAGGAAGTGAATAATTTCAAACTGGATTTATAGAAATCAAATACTTATCGGTAGCTTGTACATGACACAAGACACAAAAGTGTCAATGTCATCTTTGGTCGTCAGAATAATTTAAATGTGTGACTTACCGTTATCCATGTCCAGTTGAGCGTTTTTGTCCCCCTTGTCGCCTTTGCCCCCTTTAGACGGCGGGTTTTCGTAGTTGAAGCAAGCTGAGAACAACATAATATACATTAGTAACTAACCTTGACGGATGCTTATCTATCTATACTAATATATAAAGCTGAAGAGTTTGTTTGTTTGTTTGAACATGCTAATCTCATGAACCGCTGGTCCGATCCAATTCTTTCAGTGTTAGATAGCCCATTTATCGAGGTAGGTTATAGGGTATATATCATCACGCTAAGACCTACAGTAGCGGAGCAACAATGAAAAATGTTACAAAAACGGGGGAAAATTATCACGCTACGGGCATTATGAGACGCAAACGAGGTTGCGTGGGTCGGCTAGCACTAATATATAAAGCTGAAGAGTATGTTTATTTATTTGTTTGAACGCGTTAATCTCAGGAACGGCTGGTCTGATTTGAAAAATTCTTTCAGAGTTGAATAATACATTAATCGGGGAAGGCTATAGTCTATATACCATCACGCTAAGACCAATAGGAGCGGAGCACCAATGGATAATGTTTCAAAAACGGGGTAAAATTATCACCCTACGGGCAATAGGAGACGTAAACGAGGTTGCGTGGGTCTGCTAGTATTAAAATAATCGTTCTTTACTAAATGCATATGTATAACCGCGGGTAAAACCACGGGGTTCAGTTTGTTTATAATATATTTGAAATAACTAAGTAACTACTTTTAAGGACTTGTTACAGTAACAACACGACACCTACACCTTAATTATTTATTAACGTATGTTTGCATGTTATATGGTAATTCCCATCACGACCATGACTAAACACAGTATATTATGTTATGGTTATACAGTAGTCTTAATTACAAAATATAAACCAACAATGGTGCTAATTCTGCTGTTGACATCACTAAACTAAAATTTCACTAAAATTGTACTGTCAAATCAAGTCCATCTTAGTGTTCATTATCTATAGGTTTACCAGAGAAAAAATCACGTGATCGCTACAATTATCCTACTAATATTATAAATGCGAAAGTTTGTAAGGATGTGTGTTTGTCATGCAAAAATTACTACACGGATTTGGATGAAACTTAACAGTAATATAGCTCATACATCAGGATAACACATAGGCTACTATTTGCTGCGATAACCGACATAAACGCGGTTGGAGCCGCGAGCAACAGTGAAGAAGTAACAAAGATAGACACTCACAAACTTTCGCCTTTGTATATTAGTGTGATGTGATTAAACAGAAGAATAACAAATGAAAAGATATGGCCAAGTTGACTAACTAACAAATTTAGATTATGTCAAAATAGATAATATATTGACTTCTATGTTTTTAATATACATACTGAGAGGAGTATTTTAACTTTTAGTGATTTTAGTTTAGTTTAGAGAGTAACGAACAACAGAATTAGTACCAACATCGATCTCTAAAACCTGTATGAGCGTCTATTGTATTCATTTTGTTATTGCTTTATCATACAATGGATATAGAAATATGGCATGACAATGATAAAAACTAGTACCCATTATGTGACATTACTTTTATGACATGTGTTTTAGGCATATTTGATAAAATTAATTATAATAACATCGTGTTTCTATGGAATAAATATATGTTCATTAGTTATATTGAAGACAGCGTTTCTCAACAATAGATGTAGTAGATGACTGTATCTATACAAATAAATAAAATTGGAGTATCTGTTTGTAATATTAAAACAACAGCTTTTTAGTAAATGCATATGTATGTATCTACGGTACATTTAACAAAAATGTATTTGAAAAAAAATTGTCTGTCTGATTGTTCCGGGTAATCTCTGAAACGGCTGGACCGACTTTCACTGGCAGGTAGCTGATGATCCAGGGAGTAGCTTAGGCTACTTTTCTTTAGACTAACTTTGTCCCGCGGTGTTACTCGCGGTACGACGATAACCGCGGGTAACACCGCGGGGTTCAGCTATTCGTAAATAAATAAGGATGTCTCTTTTACTAAACCGGATATTAGAAAACATCTCGGAGAGTATAATTAACACAGCTTTTCATTTCTGTCACAAATTTTAATCAAATAAACATTGAAATATATTGTTCAATTGAGTAGTTTGAAACAATGGCGTCACAAGTATGTATTTAGTATTTTTATATGATAAAAAGTGACTGATTTGATTAAGGTGTCATCTATCCTATTTTCAAGGAATAACCCCAAAAGTTTTGACCCCTCATGTAAAGCCACTAAGTTCAGTCCAGTCGTCATACAGTCGTTACTAATTTTTTTGTTGGGTTTCAGAAGATCCTCCACATAATATCTAGTACCTAAACAAGTTCACCTTCCGTCGTAATTAAGTTGTGATTTTCTTCTCTAATGGTCCGTACTCACAAGCGGTATTACTCGATAGTTTTACTCCAAAATGAGTAAAAAGTAACGTGTGGACCGCAAAACTCACAACTCGATGGCTGGCATCGAGTCGGCTGGATAGAATTAACTAGAAGTAATTTTATTTAATTTTATTAATATTAATTATACCTACTTTGTTTCCTCCATGAACTTCGTTACTGTAAATGTAACTAAAACATTAAAGACAATTAACATTTAACGTAATTGATTATAGAATTCGTTTTAAACTGACTTGAACTGTGAGTTTTGTAATTTACCTACTTATTATTTTCATTCACGACGGTATGGAGAAGGTATATATGCGTTTGTCAGTTTCGTATTTTTTTACTTCGCAGACCCCATTAGACAGCTGCACAACCTAAGGAGGTCTAGAGACCACATGTTGAGAAATGCTGTTTTAGGATCAATTACAATAATGTAGGTCAGACGCCGTGAGTAGTTCACAAAAAAATCAATAACTCAAAATGGGTCATTGTGTTACAGTTTTTATAATTGGGTTTATTAGATAACTAGCTGACCCACGCAACCTCGTTTGCGCCTTATATTGCTCGTAGCGTGAAAATTTCCCCCGTTTTTGAAACATTCTTCATTGTTTCTCCGCTCCTATAAGTAGTAGCGTGATGATATATACCTTATACCTTCCTCGATAAATGGGCTATCTAACACTGAAAGAATTTTTCAAATCGGACCAGCGGTTCCTGAGATTAGCGTGTTCAAACAAACAAACAAACAAACAAACTCTTCAGCTTTATATATTAGTATAGATAGATTAAAACGACCTGTTTAATTGTTCGAATTTTTGGAACAAGTTACTCAAAATGTGAAGGGCACGATTAGACGAACCAAGTAATATGTCGTCAGGCAGTAGGCAGTAATCGGTAGGCAATTTCATAGGTAAAGACCTATTATCTCCAGCATAATTGTCCTGGCCGCCGCCCGCGTCGTTGCCGGCTAAGAGAACATCATCAAATTGCATATGGAAAATTCATAAAAAAGTCATTAAAATTATAAATTACTAGCTGTCCCGGCAAACGTCGTTTTGCCAAACTACTAATAAATTAAAAATTAATTAAAAAAACATTGTCCAGCGGACAAAATTGTGAATCTAAACCATTCCCAGATCCCCTTGAACACACACAAAAAATTTCATCAAAATCGATCCAGTCGTTTGAGAGTAGTTCAGTGACATACACACTCACAGAAGAATTATCTAAATAAAGATAACCTGTTTAAATTATTCAAACTCAAATAACAAATCATGTATATGACATTACTTGAATAATTTTAATAATATTAAAAATTAGGATCAGTTGCTCGGGGAAAAATTTATATTCAGGTAAAAATTATTGAACTAGTAGCCTTCCCCAAATAATCTTAAGAAAAATAAAAGCTTCGAAGAAGAGAGTTTAAAAATACGCTTACAAAGTCAACAAACACACAGATGAAATATGAAGTTGAAGAATAGCCAACAATGCCATAATGCCTAGTTATTAATGCCTTATCTTGGATGTAAAACTAAATTAGAATCTATCACGGCACGGACACGGTATTTGTCCCGCATTTGTTAAGGAATATTATCTCATACTTAACTGAGTAAGAATTTGGAAAGCGTCGTCGTAAATAACCTGTTTGAATGCAAACATTTGCAAATATATACAACATGAAATTGTTTTATATTATGTATACATTATACGAAAGTGTTTCAGCATCTTACTAGGTATGACATTATACAGAAAACTAGCCGACCCACGCGAACTCGTTTGCGTCTCCTATTGTCCGTAGCGTGATAATTTTGCCCCGTTTTTGAAACACTCTCCATTGGTACTCCGCTCCTATTGGTCTTAGCGTGATGATGTATAGCCTATAGCCTTCCTCGATAAATGGGCTATCTAACACTGATATAATTTTTCAAATCGGACAAGCGGTTCCCGAGATTAGCGCGTTCAAACAGCAAACAAACTCTTCAACTTTATATATCTATACTTCTATACTAATATAGCAATAGCAATAGGAGACGCAAACGAAGTTGCGTGGGTCAGCTAGGTTAAGTATAGATTACTGCCTTTGGCCGATATATGTTTTTGTAGGGGAGCAGAGCCTCTATTCGGTTGGGTTTTAATTTTCATTGAGTATGATGACCAAGGTCCAGTAATGTCGGCAATGCAGTTGTGACGCTTCTAGTGTTGCGGATGTCCATGGGCGGCGGTAATCGCTTACCATCAGGTGATACGTCTGCTCGTTTGCCCACTATACCATAAAAAAACGATTTTTACTAAATGCATATGTGTATGTATCACAGTACATATACCAAAATAACATTTCTTTCAGTTTTTGTCTGTCAGTCTATATGTTTTGTTTTGGTTAATCTCTTGAACGGCTGAACCGATTTCAACGGGACTTACACTTGTCAGATAGTTAATGGCATAAGGAGTAACTTATTCTGCTTTTTAGACTAGCTTCGCCCCGTGGCGTTACCCGCGTTTGCAATAATAAACGCGAATAACACCGCGGAGGTTAAGTAAGTCTATTACTACAAATTTGAACTTTGTGCACATATTCTTGGAGGTTTTAGAAGTAGGTAACATAGGTTACTTTTAATTACACGCGAGGAGCAAAAGCGCGGTTAAAAGCTAATATAATATAGATTAGGTAGGTATACTACTATTATTAGGTAACTATGTGATTATGTCTACGGCGCAACAAGGTCAACGTTATGTAATCAACTGATGAATCATTTTTTTCTTAATTAGCATGACAGTAAATATTTGGTAATAATGCAGGTAAAATTATCAAATCTAATTATAGATAGTAAAAAAAAATGGTTGTCTGTAATGTCCTTAGAGCATATATACATAAAAGGGCAGCTGAACAGGCGGAAAGCGTGATCGCGGAGTAGAGAGAGAGAGAGAGAGTTTGGTTAGAGATTCTGATTGGTTGGTGTATTTCCCACCAAATCAGTCATGCAAATTGGTATGTGCGTCCACTAATCAGAAGCTTGCGTTAGAGAGACAGACTCAAAAAAGAAGAAAGAAAGACAAAGACTAACCAAACTGAGTCGCTCTCTTTCTATTCCGATCACGCTTTTCGCTCGTCCATGTATATATGCTCTAACTAAGGTAAAGTCGGTTTACGGACAATAGTTTAACGTGACAACGTCATAACAAAACATTGATGAAGTGATCAGAGACACATACGGCGATAAAAAATGAAGACAATAATCTATACAAATAAATACAATTCGAGTGTCTGTTTGTAATACTAATATAACCGCTTTTTACTAAATGCGTATGTATGTATACACGGTACATATAACGAAAATGTGGTTAAAAAAATTTTTGTCTGTCTGTCTGTTTGTTCCGGGTAATCTCTGGAACGACTGGACGGATTTTGACGGGACTTTCAATGGCAGGTAGCTGATGATCCATAGAGTAACTTAGGCTACTTTTTTTTAGACTAACTTTGTCCTGCGGCGTTACTCGCGGTACAACAATAACCGCGGGTAGCACCGCGGGGTTCAGCTAGTAAATAATAATATCAAAACTAAATATGTTTCTTAATATCCCTAAAATTAAAGATAGGAAATTACTACTCCCAAAAAATATGGACAAGATAGAAGTCAAGTTTGAATGATGACACCGACACTGAAATTATACTAGCGTATTATGGAACACAGGTGTCTGAAATAATAGTTATTAATATTATTAATATAAAATAAACTTCTTTTAAACTATATTTTACGAATTTCCATTGAAAACTACTCACCAAAAACTGTAAAACCGTAACGTCTACTAGGACTTATTGACTGATGGATTACGCTAGAATAAAGTTATGCAGTCGTCTATCACCGCCAACCAATAACTCAATAATAGTGTATCGCGACAAAGTCTGTCCCACACATCGATGGTAAAAATCGATTTACAACAAAAACATTAATTATGTATGATGTACACACGGTGTTTTTCTATCCACTAATTTTCCTTTTTAAATGTCTAGATTTTTATGAGTCAGTCGCCAACAGGCTGAGAAAACCGAATGACGCAAAGTGACCTTGCTCCTTATGTGGACTTGACGACGTATCTATATAAATAAAGAAAATTGCAGTGTCTGTTTGTAATATTAAAATAACCGCTTTTTACTAAATGCATATAGTATATGTATACACGGTACATACACCAAAAATGAAGTTACACAAATTTTTGTCTGTGTGTCTGTCTGTCTGTTTTTTCCGGGTAATCTCTGGAACGGCTGGACGGATTTTGACAGGACTTTCATTGACCAGTAGCTGATGATCCAGGAAGTAACTTAGGCTACTTTTTTAGACTAACTTTGTCCCGCGGCGTTACTCGCGGTACGACGATAGGCCGCGGGCAATACCGCGGGGTTCAGCTAGCCTTACAAAAAGATAAAGAGTTATATGTAGCCCGTTTAATTCTAAACACCTGTAGATCTTTATATCCAGACCTTTTGACACATAGCTGGACAATATATTGGACTGACTGACTCATCATATCGTTCCAAAACAAAGTGAACGAATTTCAAAGTTAGGAATTTCTTTCAGTTCAGGTCTATCTTAACTCATCACGTTCTTGAATTTTATCTATTGCTATTGTTGTACCGCGAGTAACGCTACGGGACAAAGTTAGTCTAAAAAAAGGAGCCTAAGTTACTCCCTAGATCATCTGCTACCTGCCAGTGAAAGTCCCGTCAAAATCCGTCCAGCCATTCCAGAGATTATCTGGAACAAACAGACAGACAGACACAGACCAATTTTTTTTAAACTACATTTCGGGTATAAGTACCGTTTATACATACATATGCATTGAGTAAAAAGCGGTTATTTTAATATTACAAATGGACACTCCAATTTAATTTATTTGTATAGATTAGTAAATGTATGAATATTTATTACAAAACACAAAACAAGTATGTGAAGAGCACAATTACAAATGAATAAATAGTTATAGATGTATGGACTTTCCATTACAAGACAAGATGTTATGATCAAGGTCGAGAGTTATTTAAAGAATGTTTCATTTTATTCTGTTTTGCAGACTTCGGATTATTTTTGTTATTAAAAGGCATCTCCCGCCGCTCCAAGAATAGTTCTATGTCGCAAGGGGAGGCACTTTACAAACATACATGAAATGCACACAAAGAACACTCAAAACAACATTTTGTGAATCACAGAAAGTGTTGACACATGTGAGCTTTGAACCCACGACACTCGACGTAGTTGAAAAAGGCGAGTTGACCGCTATAACCATTACGCCATCGGTGTAGTCATCGTATCAGCTCACTAATCTATTTGTCAATAACAAATATTACTCTTTGTGTGTTTACCACAAATAATTTAACCCTAAATATTTATCGTGACATGCTTTGTGTACTTTATCATATCGATCGTTGGCTGCTACGTGGACTGTTGTTTCAAGGATGAAAATGGTATCATGCATATTTAAATAACAGGTGAGAATATGTCAGGTGAACATACGACCTCCACGTTGCCGACGACTTTAATTTTGTGATGGACTGTTCTGATTAATTATTAATACTCAAGGGTACTATGAGCTTAACAGTCGTGTTGCTTATGAGGTTTGAACTTTAAACTAGGAGAAATAGCCCTTTGTAACTTAACCATTTGTGTATTTATATGTCTGTATGGTAAAAGATTAAAAATAAAATATGTCTATTCATTCTATGGGCATCGTAAGGGGCGACTATGGGAGCAAACTACGCAAGACAGCGTCACTGCAAAGAGATGAATAACTTGGCTACTTCTTTTTAGACTAGCTATAGGTAGCTAGATAACTAGGTAGGTACATGTGGTAGTAATAGTAACTAATGCGCCGTCGCCCTTACACTACTACCAAAGGCCACCTCTTGAGCAAAAGACATCCACAACACTGCATGAGATGCCCTTTCATCATCTGCACCACTATCTTAGGTCTACTTCTGCGAGGCCCTAAGGCAGCGCTCATTGAGTGGAGATACGATTTTGAGAGATTCTTTGCGTGACGGGAGAGTACAAGAAGGCAGAATACCGAGCCACTTAGGACCAAGGACAGAAGTATGACATCAAGAGGTTTCCCACATTAAGTGAAGACCTTAAAGCACTTCAGACTATTTAACCGTTGAATTCCGTATTTTTGATAAAATTCAACCTTTGTTCAAAAATAATCTTTACCGCCATTTGAATTCATAAATGTCATTTTTAATACTTTTATACCGTATTTTTATTAATAAAAATACTTATTCCACAACCGTGAGCACTATTCAACCCTTCTAAACAATGAATCATGTTTCAAATGTCATAAAATGTGAACGTTTATCGTAAAAATTACAATTTTATTGGAATATTTAAACTTACCCGCCATTGAGGCGCTGCTCATCCTTCCGCGTGTGAAATCAATTTTGACGAATTTATTAATACAAGATTACAAAAAATTGTACACAATTATTTTATAACAGCGTGTGATTGACAGTTGTGTAAAACAACTTTTCATAAATGAAATGACGGGCTTCCTAATTTGATTAGTGTGTGCGGTAATGAACTGGATATCTAATTTAATTTTAAAAATATTTTAAACTAATGGTATATAATTTATATAAAGTGTATTAATTATGAACTTATCTATATCAGGTTGTTTCATGCAAACAATAATAAAGATATTTTATGTGAAGATATTCAAAAGCCCTACTCTCAAACAGAAAAACAGTTTGACATTGACAGCTGACACAAAATTATGTTTATTTGAGGTTATGTTGTGAAGTTGAAAAGTGTAAAATGAAAACAATGGTAATTACTTACCTCAAGAGTTGCTTTTAAATTTGTTAAAATTATTTGTTTATTGAATTGTTATCACAATGGCTCCCGGCAAGAAAGGGAAGCAGTCAAATCATCACGTGCAACGTGATTATGCAGAGCGATTAAATGAATTGAGTCTTCAATCGTCAGACGAAAGTGATACAGGAGCCAGCAGCTCGGAAGATGAAGGAACCGAAGCTGAATTTCCTGTAAGCATGTGGGATTTGAACCACTGTGACCCTAAGAAGTGTTCCGGCAGAAAACTTCTAAGACATAATCTCATCAAGAATCTAAAACTCGGCCAACGCTTTCAGGGTTTAGTTCTATCACCTGTTGGAAAACAGTGTGTTAGTCCAAATGATAAAGCCATTATTAAAAAGTATGGTTTGGCTGTCATTGATTGTTCATGGGCAAAAATTGATGAAACACCATTTGGTAAAATGAAATCAAACCATCCGAGGCTGTTGCCGTTCTTAGTGGCTGCTAACCCTATTAACTATGGTAAACCGTACCAGTTAAGTTGTGTAGAGGCATTAGCAGCTGCAATGTTTATCACTGGCCATGAGAAAGAAGCTAAGTTTTACCTTTCTAAATTTTCTTGGGGCCATTCGTTCCTTGAACTTAATTCAGAAGCCTTGGATTTGTATGCAGCTTGTACGGATAGCAAGAGTGTATTAGAAGCTCAAGATAAGTTCTTAAAGTCTGCACAAAGTGAAAAGGATGATAGACCAATGTGGCCTCCGAGCGAATCTGACACGGAATCAGATGAATCATAGGATTAACTTTTTATTTATTAGTTTTAGTTTAGTATGGAGATAATTCTAAATATAACTTGTAAAAAATTGTCAAAATAAAGTATGAGCTTTGTATTCTATAAACATTATATAGATGAGATCATACCCTGTTACAAAAAAAATTTCTGATGTTAATGTCGCTCATACTAATGGTACTAAGTACTACATACTATTTATTGTTTTTATCTTTCTGTATGTAATATTTAACAGAATGTATAAAAACTCAACAATTGAAAGTACATTTCTGAAAATAGGTAGTCTATCATTTCTTGATTTAGACAAAATAATTTGTGGTATTATGTATTGTCATTACACTTTATATGTATAGTGATTACTTAATATTGATATTTTATTTTAAAATTAAATCACTTATTGTTTATACTTCAATTGACATATAATAGATATAAAACTAAAAATTATTTTTAATTTGTTTAAATGGATTATGTATCCAAGCAGTGGACTGTTAAAGGGTGAATCCGGAGTAAACTACATACTAAGAAAACCTTGCAGTTTTTATTTTTTATTTAAAACTAGTTGTTGCCCGCGGCTCCGCGTATATGTCGGTTATCGCGGCAAATAGTAGCCTATGCGTTATTCTGATGTATAAGCTATATTACTGTAAAGTTTCATCCAAATCCGTTCAGTAGTTTTTGCGTGAAAGAGTAACAAACTTAAATCCATCCTTACAAACTTTCGCATTTATAATTTATAGTAGGATAACAGTAAGGTAAGAAAAGTACAGGATCCACTAAAATATGTTTATATTTTAAAGCGCCCTCTCTGTATCATAAATGAAACTAATAACTTGGGTTCCTTCTAAGTATATAAAGCGCCCTCTATTAGGTTTGCAAGTACTGGAGACGATGTCAGATGCGAGCAATAGATGGAGTTTTAAAATAAATTAAAAGTTTAGGGTCCATGCCGGCCGGTGGGGCTTCAAGTTTTTGTTGTACGACGTGTGCTTACGTTCAAATTCACTCTTCGTTTAGACGCTTAGTTTGCTTTTGCTGTCCGAGTGTGTGGGTCGGTTATTGTTGAGTGCAGTGGCGGAAAAACTCGCGGAATAACTTATTTATTTGTAACTTACTTTTGAAGTGATTTGTTAGTGTTTACTAGTGTGTATTGTTTGTGGGTGATTGTTTTTGGAGTTTAGGACTTCTAGTGGACAGCTTCAGGAACTCCGGTAAGTTTGTCCGTTGACTTCAATGCAACCTGTCACGCAGGTGTCTCGCAAGTCACTAACCTCTGATGAATACCTATCTAATGGTCTTATTCGTGTGGCTAGTAAAGATTAGATTTAGCAATGGAGACATTTATGTCTACTATAATACTTAACATAAAATAAAACTCTACCTAATTATAGCGTCAACTTATTAAGCATTTCGTACGTATTAAATACGTCTAGAAGTAATGACCTATGACTTTATATGGTATAAATTTGTAAATAAACTTACTTTAAAAACACATAACTATATAAAATGACTTGCTACCAGACCAGACAAACATAGAGACAATTTTTTTCACCACTTCCGTGCATTTCTCTCGAAGTGTGAATGTGTGATGTTATCTCATTATTGACTCAAATTCTGTTTTAATTTCTATACAACTGTACCAGAGAACCACGGTTATCAAAAAAAAGATAGCATCTTGTAATTTTATCTCCGAATTCTAATTCAGATAAAGGTAACCTAATCGTGAAGCTGTAACGTAATCAAGTTTAGAAACAATTAGATATTGACTGACTGTGATTGTAAACATTTGCATATAACTACGCGTTATGTAGTAGGCATAGGAGGCATCCTATTCCGTTTTTTGCTATCGATAAGACTTATTAGCTAAGTGCATTTTATTGGTGAAATTAAATAAATTAAATAAAAAATTATTTTCGTCGTTCTCAGACTGTGAGAAACAGGCACAGGAAAGTATAATAGAGCCTCTTGTCCGAGTATCTTTGGCCGTTATTAATTAAAAAGCAGACATTAGAGTTAGGCGGTGACGCGGACGCGACGTGTTTGGTATTACCTGGTGTTACCTACGCGCGTTGTGACCGCATCATAGTGTATAGTGTAGTGTTTTGAACTGTTTTGCTCATTAAGCGGCTCAGTTATGCATGGTATACATTTCCGGCTTGCTTATTTGACTATACCCGGTTAATCTCCATGTCTTCTTGCTTTTATTTTCGTAAGTGATCCGATAAGTGACAAAAAACTGTGTTAATAAAGCTACGATATAACAAAAGTTCTTGCCCGCAGCTCCGACCGCGTATATGTCGGTTATCGCGGCAAATAATAACCTATGTTATTCTGATGTATCCTATAAACGCGAAAATTTGTAAAGATGGATAGATGTTTGTTACTCTTTCACGCAAAAACTACTTAACGGATTTGGATGAAACTTTACAGTAATATAGCTTATACATCAGAATAACCCAAGGCTACTATTTGCCGCGATAACCGACATATACGCGGGCGGAGCCGCGGGCAACAACTAGTAAGATATAATACTGTAAAGTTTCATACAAATCCGTTCAGTAGTTTTTGCGTGTTATTACTGTAAAGTTTCATCCAAATCAGTGCAGTAGTTTTTGGGTAAAGAACTAACAAACATACATACTCACAAACTTTCGCCTTTATAATATTAGTGTGACTAGTGTGATTAATTCAAAGGAATCTTAATTGGGTACCTACCTATCTCTTGTGTTCTAATTGACTAATACAGAATCTCCTTTGAGAAAAAAGGGTTTATTTGTGTTAAGACTACGAAACTAAAAAGTAGTCCCAACGTATTTAAACAAGTTAGACTCTTTATTTTCGTTTCAATTCATGCTTGCAATAGATCAGCTTGAGAATTTTCAGTCACGGTTTTTGAGATGACAATTCACTTTCCATTACAAAAATCTGCTCGTTTTCTCCCTATATAACAAGAAAAAGTAAAAAAACTATAATCCGACTACGTAAAATTATATAGCCTATGTTACTTGGGCCATTATTACGAATCTATAGACACCCCATTCATTAAAATCGATTCAGAATATATCGAATAAGTACATGTATTATACACATAGTGCCAAAACCGTTACCCTTCCGCTTTCTCAAATTTAACCGTCTAAGTAACTAACGACCACTTACCGAGACGTGAAATATTACACAATTCGCCATCTAAGAGTACATAAGAATAAAAAAATAATGTATCAAAAAATTATAAAACAGTCGAACGGAATATGTTTCTGAGTTGTGTAGTTTAGAGACCGGAGGCCCAATGATAGAGGAAGCTGATAGGCTTAAATATACCTTGCATGATTTTTACACCTCCCAAAGCTTCGCTATAGGTTATAGAATGTCATTTTTTTTGTTGACGGGGTGGAAAGTCTCTTCGGATCTCCGGCTCCCCGGGGACTGAGAAGCCTGGTGTGTGGTGATTCCACTAAAAGCCACCCTGTTTTGTGTGTGGGCTACCAAAAGTTCCCACTCTCTGGCAGCTGTCGGCGGCTGGTATCGCCGACGTCGTCTATGCTCGAGATCGGCCCTCTCCCGATCCCGTTCAGCGGTCTCTCTCTGTAAGGTTATAGAATCCAGACAGCCTGAGAGCCATAACTGTCAGACATACGTTATTTTTAACCGACTTCAAGGTTCTCAATTTGATTGGTATTTTTTTATGTATGTACACTGATTACTCCGTCAATTGGTGACCGTATTTAAAATTATTTTTGTATTCAAAAGGGTATGCTCCCCATGTGGTCCCATAGCCACTATATCAGGATCTGGTGATGGGAAGCCAAGGAAATCGAAGGAAACCCTCAAATTTGTTAGACACGTACTATGTTTTGAATATATTTTTGCAGCTGAAAGTTTCTTTGTAGATATGGCTTCATTGGCTCCAATACAGGTAAGAAACGATCAGCGACATATGACTGGATAGAGTGGTTTAAATTAATAAACGAAGAAACTTTCAGTGCTACCTCCTACGAGTACCTGGCTGTTGAAATTGTATAAACAACCTCTATTTAAAAATGTAAACTGTTGTTTATGACATGTGTCACTTTTTTTCCCTATATTTTGGTGACATTTGTAGAAAATTTTAATGTGAATCAAATTGGAAAGTTTCTTGTTAGAAAGCTAGTTGGTACTAAAATGCACAGAAGAGAAAGAAATAAAAATGTAAAATAGTGTTTATTCACATTGGTTTTCCTCCAAGCCTATTTAGGCTGGTGAGGCGGAATTACTTGCGTTGTAAGTAGACATTTTTAAGTGTTTCCCAATTTAAGTGTACCAATCCTATCCCCTAATCTTTCTGTAGTGTGTTTTCCAAATAAACAAGCAGTTATATAAGTACATAAGTAAAATAATCTAATTACTTCTTAGTAAAGTTTGTTTTAAAAGCATTATCAGATCATGCCTCTAGGTAATCTATTTACACTATTTAACCTTCTTAAATAATAAAGATTTAAGATCATTTGATTTCAATTTAGTCAGTTTGTGTGCAGTGATTTTTTTTTTCAATTTTTATTATCCATTATTAATATCCAATCTAATAAATAATCCACTTAAATTGTTTTGAAAACTATTGAACAACCTTTGTGTCTACTGGATTATTAATATACAGTGTTAGTTATTTACGTGGTTTTTGCTATAACATAAATGAATCTGGAACAAAGATTATGCATCCTTTCTGTCTGTATATATTTCGTCTTTATATCAAACAACCCAGCACTAAATTATTTTTCAGGTAAAAATGTTATAACGCACCATTTGCAATACTGGTATTTGGTAAGTTGGATAACGGCATCTAATAATACAAATAAGACACAAGCGTCGAATTGAGTTAGTAATTTATCATCTTATGTTACTTTAATGGCGGTGATGTAACATCCAGATTACCAATACAGCAATGAAACCAATACACGGGGACACAGTCTCTAACGATAGCTCTTCGAGTACTTGGTGTAGTTATAGCAATCAATCAGGTCTGTCTTTTCGACGTCTATCATCTCTACAAGGTGCTAGAACTGACCGCATTTTACAAGACAAATACATACCACTTAACGAAAATAATTTATTGGAAAAACTTGTTAAAACTAGGGTATTATATGAGAAGCTGAGACATCAAATATTATCCAGTAGTCTTAATGCGCCTAGCAAAGGAAACTTAGTATCGGGGACACAACCATTGGTTCTTGGCAAGCATCTATTCAAAGCGAATAAAAGTAAAATCATTCAGTTAGTGGATTTGGTGGACAAAGGTGTTATCTTGAGACCTGAAAAATTGTGTGAATGTTGTGCTTCTTCTAATTATAACTCTGGAACACGATACGAATATGGACCAAAAGAACGTAGGCAAAGACAAATCAACACTGGCGGATACTTAACGTCAAAATCAAGTATTATTTCAAAGAAAAAAACTATTGGAGAGTCTCGGTTGGAAATAAGATTTAAAACGAAAAATATCAAATCAGACCCATGTACTTTTAAATTTAAAGAATTCATGAAACAAAAGTCGAGAGAAGCTCTTAAAAAGAATCCCGCAGTACAACCCTTTAACATCGATGGATTATTAAATAAGAAATCACATAAATTGAAACGCTCCAAGCCTCATTCAACTGACGGCGTGAGGTTATCTGTTTCAAAAATAAAGCAGAAACAACCCATTAAGGAGATAAAGAAATCCATAGCAAAAAAATCTTTGGATACTGACACAAGTCGTCTCCATTTTTTGAAAGTCAAGCCTTATTGTTGTTTAAATGTCACACAAAATACATCAACTACAGATAATCCAATTGGAATTGTTAAGAAAGAAATTAGTCATCAGGCAAAGCAGGATTCTAATTCGAAATTCAATATGGCACTTAATCAAAACTGCTATGTAGAAAACTGGAATTATAATTTCGAATGTCCTACTGAGATGTCTTCTCGAGATAGTTCAGAAAGACATAATCACATAATGGCACACAATTTTTTAGAATCCTTGCCAATCGTTTCTGGTATAAAGATGGACGCAGAATATTGTGATAATAGGGAACACAACTCAAAAGCTTTCAAACAAAACGAAAATCTTAGTGTATTAGGATTAAGTCAGACGATAAAATCAAAAGAAAATTCTTCTTTAATTCTACAAGAACCGAACAGTACACACTTAGCTTCGAAGATCAGCATGTTGTTAACTAGTTGTAAGCGTTCCACAGGGCTTCTGTCAATTGACTCCATATGTAAAATAGATTCAGGTTTATTACTAAATGAGACTAATAGCAAAACCCTTAAAAAAACAAAAATATTAAGTAGCAGACCCGTAGAATCAATGAAAACATGTACTAATAAACATCGAAATTCGTATAAAAACATCAACATGTCGCCGTTAGACTGTTGCACTGATCTTGAAATGAATTTATTAACATCCAATGGTACAGTACTTAAAAAAAGAAGTCTAGAACACAATAAACTTTCAAACTCCTCTCAAGATGCATTTAGGAAACCGTCCAATAATCGCTTTAATTTTAGCAATAACCTCTTTAAATCTAATTGTTTCAGTGAAATTGAAACAAATAATAAAACTCAAAATCAGTATACTAAACTTGATTACGTGAGACAAAAAATACACAGTCACATTCCGTTATGTGATAAAAGTATAGTTGATCCTTTCTACTCTGCCCTCGTCCAACATCACAAGGAAGAGCGAAATCTTGATAGAAAATTACATGAACATAGGCAAAAACGTATAAGTAAAAGTATAAAAATTGGAAGACACGCTCTTAAACGATGCTTTTGCTCATTAAAACTCAAAACAATGGATATCAATAATGAAAGACACAATTTATCACACATAAATGACAATGGTCATTGTAAAAGCTGCATCAAAATTAAAAAGCAGTTGCCGCGTAAACTATATCTGTGCACATCTGGAGAATATGTTACGATAAAATGTGATTCGGGGAAAACTCAACATAACACTGGCTCAAAATTAATCTCTAAATCACTTACTGCCCTCGAACAATACCGTACCATAACGAATCTGCTACAAGTGAAAGCATCACATTATAAAGGTTGCAGAATTGCAACCAGTTACAAAAATATTCTTGAAAATTTTTGGCTCATCCAAAATAAAAAGGCAGAAATAGGATGCTTTTTAGATGAAACAAAATATAAATTCGAAAAACAGTATTCCCAAAAGTATTTGTATACATATAAAGAAACGAATACATCGGAAAACATGATTCCCAAGACTACCAAACTCTCTAAATCAACAATTGTGTCATTGGGTCGTATTGTTCCCCAAAGGGTGTCCAAAGGGTCTGAATCTGAAGTAGTAGCTGCTGTACCTTCATTAACGAAACGCCAACCTTCCTTTAACTTTGAGAAAATTATTGTAAATAATCCTATTACAGAAGTAGTCGCCATCAATAATGCTGAAAATACCATTATATCGTCAGTTAAACGACGAAAAACTAAATCTGGTACTTTAAGATCACAACCTGTTTATAAATTATTTAAAATTAATGAAATTCAATCTATCGCAAGTACACACAGCTACACCCATCTAATCAAAAACAATATAGTTTCTAGAAATCGCTTATGTGAATCTCAAGAATTTATAGTTAATGATCGCAGTATCACTGAAGAATTTTTAAACGAACCTTGTTTGTCTACTCAGAATGTTAATCGTGTAAATCCCGAATATTTCCATAAGAAACAAACTAATATTTTAAAAAGCAGTTGGAAAGGCTCATCGCTTTCAAAGAAGTATAAACTTGTCAAAATTCAAAACGAGACATATTTAATGATTCGTTCTTCTAGTAAGTCTATTTCCTCAACTTCAAATTTACAAAAGAGTAATTATTTAATCAGCGAGAATGCTATTCCTAACCACGAATATGTAGTCCGATATATTGACAACAGGAGTAAGTATTCAAAAGGCAGCAGTAACGCGAAAAGTAATAAAACAGAGTTATTAATTAATCCAAAATACTTACAAGTTCATGCCCATTCATGTAATGATCCGCAAAAATCAAAACTTAATAAACAAAATAATTACCGAAAACAGAAAATTGCAACACACGAGGCTCCACATACTTACAAATCCAATATGTGTGATTATAAAAGTCCATATGAAAGTGTCCAATATGATGAAAAATATAAAACAAAATTTGGAAACGTTAAAAATTATAAAAATGTATTAAAACATAAATTTAGTAGCATACAAAATTCCCAAAAGCAACACTGCTTTCTTAAAAAGTCTTCTAGTATTCTATCAATGTCATCGGCGTTTGCAATAAAATCCCAAAACCTACAGTCTAGTTTTCAAAGCAAACTTAAAATCTTTCACCTTAAATCAAGTGATCAATATGAAACACTGCAAATCAATTCTGATTCGCAACCTATTGCTAGAAAAAGAAATGTAATGATACAATTTAGTGGACGATCCCTAGACATTAAACAGTCAAGTAGTAGTGAAGAAATCATTTATCCTTCAGAAATTGTCAAACCAATAAATCCTCATCTTACTGGTATTTCATCATTACTACGAAGGTGTTTCTGTACTATGAATTTACAAGTAGGCGATGGAAGAGGATCCAGTAAACTTCGATATAAACTAAAACCTTACGAATGTGCACCTTATGACTGTATTCCATACGAATGCGATCCCTATGAGTGTCAAAAAAAAATTATGAAACGATTAACACGAAGAGTGTCAAGTACACAAACAGAAAAAATATTAAAATCTAGTTCAACTGAAACTTCGAAAAATAAAAAGCAAGAATCAGTCTCTATGAGTGAACCAAAAAAATCTAAATCACGCAGAAAAGTCATATGTGATTGTCGTTCAAGTAATAGTCCGAAAGCAAAAAGTTATGAAAAGAAACTGTATTCTAAAACTTATAAAGTTAAAAATGAAGGGGTTAGGAGCGATAGAACTTGCAGAGATGTAGGTCGCAAAACTCAATCAAGCATCAGAAAAATACGTAATACATCGTCTTCAATAGGACCCAAGTTAAAAAGATGTCTTTGCACTGTAAAACTACTAAAAAATGAAGAAAAAGACGTAACTTCAGGTGTTAGTTCTGTCAGTACATCTACACAGTCAATGAATAGGGGACACAGTATGCGTCTAAATACAAATATAGGAAATGACACCCACCCTGTGTGTCACCCTGGTTGTTATTTTGTAGATAAGTACCCGGAGTCAAAAATTAGTAGAAAGAAAAGTCCGAGAGATACTGCTTTAAGTATATCATCTAGTATACAATCGTACAAGATGAGGAGAAAAAGAAAACATATTGGGTCCAAAAGTGTTTATGGAAAACCGGTTGGGTTTAAAGAACAGAGAAAACGAAAAAGATTATCCACACAATCGGCCAGGCAGGCAGTTAAAGTAGGCTCAACTTTTAGTTTTAGCTTAGAATTTTATAAAGATAAAACTGAGGTAAAACCTCCCAAAGAAGTGTACGAACAAGAGAATCAAAAATATAAAGGGTACAGTCCAAACCGCAGTTTCAAAAACCTAATTTCTCAAAAAGATAGAAGTCTTACCAACACAGGTTCCAAAACATCTGCAATAAAAGGAGAGCAACCAACTGCGACTGTATCTTTTTTAAAACGTTGCTTTTGTATTACAAAAAAACGATCACCAAAAAAAACATCTAAATATACCACTATGGGCACAGAAGAAGTCATTGAGTGTCCGTGTAAACATAGTCTTAGTAAAATAGAATGTGAATGCGTAAAAATTATTAATAAAAAACAATCCACAGACAAAGCATCCGGAACTGATAAGCATCTTCGGGGCTTCGTCTTAAAGAAATGTGACTGTATAAAGTTTTTAAATAAAAGGTCTTTTGTTGATAAGGCATCCGGTGTTAATAAACATCCTAGACTCTTAGTTTCAAAGGAATGTGAAACTAAACAAATAATTGATAAAAAAAAATATCACAGGAGTATAGGATCTGCAACCCAAAAACAAGTTACAAAATCTAAATCATCCAGTGCTACATCTTCGAAAACTTCAAAAGCACGGATTTTACACTCTTCAGAAAAAAGACAAATAAAACCAAATTTATTAGCTGAAACAGTTGGTAACGAAGAAACAATAACAGGATCTATGCAAAGACAAGCAGTAAGGATTGGTTCAAATTTTAGTTTTGAAATAGAATTTCATAAAGATGTGCAGTTTCCAAGCGATGAAAAAGTTCAAGCAGCTGCTGAAGCTGTTAAACAGACGAGAGATAAAATGAAGGACGTGCGACAAATGGCGGCAGTTAGAAATAAAAACCGTATAGGAAGTTCTCTGTACAGCCTTTTCTCTGAAATAAATACTTCAAACAAAGCATCTAAAGCTGTAGCTCCTCTAATACGAAAATGTATTTGTAAATGCAGCCATCAAAATAATGAATCACTTCAAAATAATATTAACAAATCTAAACATTCCGTACATAGAGGAACATCAACACCTTTTAGCCGTCCTATACCAAATTTTCACAACAGAGGTGTAATGACTGTCTACAAATTAAAAACTTATCCGTATAAGTTAGCGCCTTACGAATGTGAACCAGGCGTATGCATCCCTGGAGAATGTGATCCTTATGAATGCTTAAAACGTATGAATAGACGTCACAGAGGTTCGAGCACAGATGGTTATTCAACAAAATCTGCATTAAGTATGACGAGACCTTCCCGTAAGTATAGAGATAACAGAGTACAATTTTCTCCAAGAGATAACAGACCGCATATCAAGGAAACCAATACAAGACCTAGCAAAGAACCAAGGCCACGGGAAGGTATTGAAGTTAGGCAAAAACCTAGACAAAACAACGCCAGGCAAGCGGTAAGAATAGGTTCTAATTTCAGTTTTAATGTGGAATTTTACAAAGATAGATCACAAGAGAGTACTGGTAGATCACAAGGAGGTTCTGGTAGACCACATAGAGGTACTGGTAGACCCCACGGGGGTACTGGTAGACACCACGGGGGTACTGGTAGACCACACGGGGGGACTTATAGACCACAAGGCGGTACTGGTCCAAAACCTTGTCCTCAACCTTGCCCTAAAAAATGTCCAAAACAATGCCCTAAAACTTGTCCAAATCTGTTTAAGAGCAGCGCTACGGATGCCACCAATGTCAATCATAAAAGTAAGAAAGCTCAACATAAAAAAAAACAGATGCATAACAGAGAGTCGCAAGTCTGGGGTCGGAAAATGCGTTCAACTATGACAGGGGTAGGCCCTTTCTTGAAACGGTGTTTCTGTACATTGCAGTTACAAAAAAAGAATGAAAAGATGTTACCACGTAGAGTGGAGCGACGTGATTCAGACAGTAGTTCAGTTGGTACAGAAACAGCTAGGTTTCGACCAAAGCCACATTATAGAGAACAGGGCACTAGACCAAGGGAAAAACCGACATACCATGGAAGACAACTTGATCCAAACGAATGTGAACCTGGCGTGTGTATTCCTGGTCAATGTGATCCATATGTTTGTTTGGAACGGATCAAAAGACGAGATATTCACACAAGACACACTGGTACTGGTGGTAGGCACAGAATGCGTTCAGTTGCTAGTTCAATGACAGAACCTGGCTATCGACGAAATAGAAATCGATCAGTTTCTAGTTCAATGATGGACCAGAGACGACCTCGTGGCCAAAGAACTCACAATCAATATAGGAACAGAAGAAATGAAAGACCATACCTAGGGAAGGAAAGAACGGCATACGCTCCTTCGCCAACTTCACATAGGCAAGCCGTTCGTATTGGATCGAGTTTCAGTTTCAATATAGAGTTTTATAAAGATCGAAATCAACAGGCTCCGCATGTTTCAGCACCTGTTCGTAAACGTCATGAGCACGTTCGTCCTGCACCTGTTAAATATGTCAAAAAACCCGTGGGTCCAAAACCTACAAGAACTAAAAGTATGTCATCGTCCAACAAGAAAAAATTAAAAAATCGCCGTATGCAAGTTAACTCGAAAACTTTACTAAAACGATGTTTTTGTACATTAAAACTTCAGAAAATTGGTACTCATCAGAGGCAGACACAAGAGAGTACAGCTTCAATAGGCACCTATTATAAAGCTGCTGGTGCGCAAATCAGACAAAAACAGGAAATTGTACCTCAGTACAGAGATTTTGGCACCAGGACCAAAAGGCGACGGCTAGAGCCTTATGAATGTGAGCCTGGCGTGTGTATACCAGGTCAATGTGATCCTTATGAATGCTTAGAGCGAATAAAACGAAGGAATTTGATGAGACATTCCGGAACTAGTATGGCATATCCCCACACGAGGTCGATGTCTAATCTCACTCCTTATAACTTTAGATCAATGGGTGCCAATACGGTACCGAGAAAGAAAGATCGTAAAAAACATACAGAGTCACCACGACGAATCAAACAACCACCACCTCGTCCTTCGAGAGCTCTAGAAAATATTCACAATCGTCAAGCAGTACGTCTAGGTTCTAGTTTTAGCTTTAATGTCGAATTTTATAAAGATAGGTCAGGTAAGTCAAGTAGATCAGATAGGTCAGAAGTGATGAGAGAAGCTCCATGTCGACTTCCAGTATGCAAGGGACCCACATGTAATCCGACGAAATGTAAGACCTCTACCTGTAGTGTATCGTGTCCAGTCAAAGGCAATCAAAGGAGTAGACCTATACAATATCAAGGTGGAGGTCATGATAGAATGGTACAAGCGAAAAATGCAAGAACAGAGTCCCGGGGTTCTGGGGTACCCTTATTAAAACGTTGCTTTTGTACTTTGACACTACAGCGTGCAGAAGTGAATTCATATATGATTCCACTTAGGGCTAGACTCTATTCTGAAAAAGCAACTTCAACTAAAAATAAATATTTTTATTCGGAGTCAGAGCAACAAGCAGATCTTAGGTCGGACTATTGTACACCTAACACATGTATGAGCGATTGCGATCCGTATAACGGTATCGAACCAGTTAAAAAAAGAGGACTCAGACGTATATCCAGAACAAGCGGTAATCACATGGTCAGATCACGAGATATATCTGGTGGCGAATTAGGTTCACGGTTTAAGTCGTTTGATATGCAATCATCTGGTTGGCATAGTAAGTATCAACCTGAAAGAGTAGAAACTATAGTCGAAGAACCTCGATTCAAAATTTTTAACAGACCAAATACTAGACAAACTGTCAGAATCAGTTCGAATTTTAATTTTAATATTGATTTTTTTAAAGACATTTTGTTCCCTGAACCACGTGAGGTTGAAGAAGAATTCGACGAAATGTCAGCAGTTACAGAGGCACTAAATCCACAATATAAAAGAAAAAAGTTTCGTGAAGATCGTTACAAAATTTCTTACGAAGGTGATAAACGATTCTACGCAGAAAACTATCGACCTAAATACAAACATAAAAAGATTAGTGAACCTATCTATGAAGGTGATAAACTATTTTCCATTGAACACTACCGACCCAAAGTTCGTCTGCATAAATCACTGAATGAAAAAGAACAAGACGAAAAAAGAAAAATATCCAAAGTTGAAAAACATTTGGACGAGCGAAGTAAAAAAATAAAACCTGAAAAAGAACTTGACGAACATAGCAAAAAGTCAAAACCGGAAAAGGAACTTGACGAACATAGCAAAAAGTCAAAACCTGAAAAAGAACTTGATGAACGTAGCAAAAAGTCAAAACTTGAAAAAGACCTTGATGAACATATCAAAAAGTCAAAACCTGATAAAGAACTCGATGAACATAGCAAAAAGTCAAAAGCTGAAAAAGAACTTGATGAACGTAGCAAAAAGTCAAAACCTGAAAAAGATCTTGATGATCATATCAAAAAGTCAAAACCTGAGAAAGAACTTGATGAACATAGCAAAAAGTCAAAAGCTGAAAAAGAACTTAATGAACGTAGCAAAAAGTCAAAAGCTGAAGAAGTAGCATTCAAAGATATTAAGCCCGGTGAGAAAACTGGTGGGCCCATTAATAAGATATTAAAATCCTTACATGTAAGTAAAGGTGATAAATGTGCATGTCCTGTTGATAAAAATAAATGCATGTGTTCATCTAATAAGGATGAAGGAAGGAAAAAGGAAGAAAAGGAAAAAAATAAACACTCAAAACGTTCATCCCATGGGAAAAAAAAGTACAAATGCTTGTGCGCGAAAACTGAGGTCAATGGAAAGAAAATGTCAAACCTATGTAAAAATTCAAAGGTTGCCGAAAACACTTTTGTTAATAAAAATACCACAGTAGCACGAGTGGAAATGAATTTATATAAGCAAAAATCAAAACCTTCTACTACTAGAATACTACCCATATTAAATTTATCAAAATATTATTTGGCTAGACAGCTACAACATACTAAAGTTACCTCAGCCCAAAAAAATGAAAATAGAAATAATTTGCTATGCAGAAATGTAGTCTTTTTAAAACCCAAACCTGAATATGATGAGCCTAATGCATTTACTGTATGCCAAATTCCAGTACAAAATTCAATCTCGAAAATATTATACTTATACTCACCTAACCTATTCTGGACAAAATCTGAAAATGGTTCTAGATCCAGTTCGTTTAGTTCCAATGTTAAATCAATAACATCATTACAGGTGACAGATGAAAAACTTTCAAAATTGTTACTAACAAAATTTGAACAAAGTTCTCTTGCTCTTCCAACTAGAAACATTTCAGCTTTTCCATCCTCGGAAAACATTAAAGCTTCACCTATGGTTACTATAAGTCAAAAACATTTTGATTTTACACATAACTCATATGCTGCTATGTGGCTGAAAACAAAGTCTCTTCACAATCACCGTTTTAAAACTGATATACCATCACGAATACGACAAGAAAATCCTAAATTGTATATATCTCCTGAATTTCTATATTGTAGAGTTATTGCAGACAATACGAATAAAATCAATGATAAAAATTCGAGAATGCCATTAGAATTTTTGTGCTCATCGAATTTAAGAAAAACAAAATCTGAAGATGTTAGGAAGACGAATATATGTAATTCTATGATAGTAGTCAAGTCAAAATGTAGCACACGTAACACTTTGAATAGTTTGCAAAGAAAATGCTTTTGTACGTTGCAAGATGGCAAGATGAAAACTGAACTGTGCGAGCCCCTCATATCTGCTGCACAAATTGATGAAAGTAGTCCTTTATCGATATTCACTCCAAAAGAATATTGGGTACAGTATCAAATACAACATCCTAAGATAAATAAATGTCACAAAGATAAACAAACATTTACAATAAGTGAGTATAATGAGAAACAACCGGTATATGCTCAATTAGAAACAATCATGCCTTATGTTCCCCATAAATTTCATAAGAATAAAAGCAAAATGCTGGTTAATCGACTGTCTAAATTAAAATGTAACAATGTTTGTTGCTCATTTTGTCAAAGTAATTGTAAGGTAGAGATAAAGCGTTCATCTAGTAGAGACAATATATCTTTCTGGAATGGTGAATATCATAATCAGTTACTTGAAAAATCTAAAAGTAACGTTTTTAAAACTAGTAAGAAATTCATAGTTATTAAAAATGAATCTTATATAGGATCTATGAAAATAGAGCCATGGGAATCGTCTCGTAAAAATTTGAAAACACCGATTTGCCGCTTTATTCGTGCATTATCAGCAACGAAAAGATTTCGAAATCATTGTTTTGTTCTTAAAACTTCTAAACATTGTATAAAATTTACCCCTGCTGGTTTTTGTTCTAAAACTTATAAAAGCTCAATCAGTAAATGTTCATTAACAACTTCGTTTTGTAAAAAATATATTTCTAATAACAAAAATCAAAGACCGATAAACTCTGACGGAGTTGTCAATTTTGCCAGTTTACGTAGGACAGGCATAAAATTAGTTAAAAAACCTCGCGGTTATTGTCAAGCGCGTAGTAAACGCACTTGTCAGCATAGAGATATGCGATCTACACTACTGATTTCAAAAGATAACTCAAATGTAATTAGTCTGCATGGAAATGAAATGGAGATATTTTTAGTAAAATCTGATTCATGCAATGTCTTGAGAAAAAATATAGACAAACCAATAAATGAAAGTAAAGACTACAAGTCACCCTTTCAAACAGTGCTATTATCTTCATCTAGTTTTTATAATAGTAGCAGATCTAAGTTTGTAGAACAAAGAAAAATATCTTCTCATTCAGTTAAACTCATTAAAGCTACGTCAAACCTAAGAAATCTTTTGTGGTGTTCGAATTGTAATAATTATAAAATTAATAACATTAGCCGATCTTTTATAAGTAATTATAGAAACAGATTTCTGCCGTCCAAATTTTATGAACATGTATATTTCCAAAAAGGAACCAACATTTCCAAGGACAGTAAGAAATCTTGTCTTTGTTATTTTTGCAAGAAGAAATGTATTTCAAAATACCCCAAGTTAAAAATTAAAATCAAATCTAAAAACGCGATTGAATGTATGAGTGCAAATCCTCTCAAATGTAATCAAAACGACCGTTTCGAAGATAATGTAGTTGAAACTCTCGACTTGCATGATACGGAGAATTGTGTCGCTAAGGTTAATAAAGAAACAGTGTATACAGAAGATATAGAAAGTAACAAGAGAGAAAAAGAAGAAGAATATGAATGTCTAAATACCCCTCATCAAGACGATATCGAGAAGACTAAACAAATTGTAAGAAATTACAATTATCATTTGTTTATGACCAAGATGTTGATCTGTATGACAAAAATTGGATTAACGAATCGGAAAAACGCAGTAGACACTAATTATGGGTCGAACTTTAGTCCTAAACGTGCTTACCGGCAATTCAAATGTTTATTACTTAATCTCAAGGCGGGATTAATATGTTCATCTAGCGACTGCCCTGAAACTGCTTCTTCAAAACAAAAACGATTAAATTTTGCAAGAACTATAAAAGATAGTCTGCATAAACCTACAAAATGTTTTAAAACTTTTAAGCATATACGAAAGCTACATAAGAGAATGCTACCAAAATTTTTGAGAGCACCTAAAAACACTGTTGACTTACGATTCAATTCTTTAGATGTAGCCTGCCCACAAGTTAAACCTCACTTGAGTTTTGACTACACGGTGCCACGTTTTTATCCTCACTTCCTGACCTTAGTTAGAGTATGGAGGCAATTGATAGATGTGTTGCTGTTTGTTTTGTGGAGTCCTTGTTTATTTAGCGCACAGTTGTGTAAGGCTTTCTTGTGTTGCCTAATACGTTTCAGACTTCATTGCTATTTGAAATAAAATGTACGATTTGAACTTGAATGTTTTATTGTTTACAATATTCACCATTTTTTTATGTTTGGCCCTGCCAAAATAATTCTACTCTGCCTGATGGAAAGCATAAGCAGAATCAAAGAGTGGTGGTCACCATACTGCGAATGCAGACGATGCATCATTGGGCCTCCGGTCTCGCAGTCACCAACGAAACACAACAGCATGATCGCTGTCATTTTACGTTGATTTTCTGTGCGAGGATAGTACCGCCCCGGTCGAGCCGGCCCGTTCGTGCTGAAATCAGCGTGGCTCTACTACCTTGATACTCTTTCATAATTGAAAATCTCTTCTATATTTACGTTATTTTGCCACTTTAATCTTGTTGGTATTAGCAAGGTCATAGGAGAATAATACATATAATTAATTATACATAGAAAATACCCAAACTCCGAAAAAAATATTTACAGATCATACAAACATTGGTCCGACCCGAAAATCGAACCTGAGACCTCAAGCACTGCAACCACTGCGCAAGTGAAGGCAAATATCTCGGATCGAGTGTTAGTCGGCTGTAAACTTGCATAAACCTTTATTTTGTTATAATTATAAATTTATGTTAATTATAACGTAATAGTTAATAAAAAGGCAAATTATTTATAGTTTAACACTGCGCGCTCTCTGCCCTCTGTCTCGAAAATGGTTCAACATATAAAAAATGTTTTGGGAAAAATGGTAGAGAATTTGTATAATAAAAAAAATACAATAGTAGAAAACCCATAGGAGAGACCATACAGTTATTACCAATAATTCGGTAAAAAAAAAGATTTATGACCTTGGAATATCTGTAGTCGCGGACACGCTATGATAAGTATTTTGAGGTTAAATTATTTCAAAAAATCGCAGGAACTTGCGATGCGAATTGCTACGATACGAATACGTGCGGCAAAGCGTTGGTTCATGTGACCATACTTTCGACCACAAAGAGATGTCCTAATATGATTTTTATACGAAATGGATAATGAAAAATAGAATAAAAATAACAAATAAAAATGATATAAATGATTTATGGATACAAATAAATAAGGATATAGTTTTGTAAATGTTTAAAAGAGAAAAATGTTTGTCAAATATTTTGTATATATTCTTTGAACCAAACTAAAATAACATCTCAGATTCTGCAAATTATGCGTAGCGTATAGTTATCTAGTTATGTAAACTTTACACTACAAATGTATGAAATAATAAAACATATTTCGCACATAAAAGTAAAGTAAAGAAAAAAAAAGAAAGTAGTGTCATCTAGTAAAGTCTCAGAGTGGACCAAAAATGTCAATAAGTGTGACGTAACATCGCACGAATGCACGATGCGAATTAGATCGGAAGGTCTTGCGGTGCGAGCTCGCAGTTTTGTGTGGGCGTCCTTAACTACATAATATATTTAATTATTTTTCGGTTCTAACGAATAAGTCTTTGCTTTCTACTTTAAACATTTTGTTTTCAAGGTTGGTTCAGCTTTGAGACAACGAACCGCTCTAAGTGCTACATTGCCAATTTTGAGTTTCTTTATTTAACCCACATAACCTCTAGTACCAGGAGTTTCGAAGATTTTTCTTACATCGTCACACAAACTATGCTCAGCAACTTCGATATTTGTCATTCATTGCCATGTGTTGTGTGCAGGTATAAAAGGGATTGCACAATAAAATTAAATTCCTATTCACCCACATTCTTCTCGTTATAAAGTCATTGCTATTGATTTCGGTTTCCAGTGTGTCGAACACTTACTAGTTTCACAAAAAAACTAAAAAAACGCATGTAAGAAAGTGGCAAATGGACTATTTAAAAGATTAATATTTAAAAAAAAAATGCACTCTACCGTGTCCATTGGGGCATGTTGATTATTTTTTGTACCCCAAAGGTCAACGACCACAATCCCCTAATGTTAGAGGGTGGACTAAACAATTGTTGTAAAAATGCATCCCCCAAATGCAAAGCTGTTCAATGATTATTATCTTTCCAACTTTCCTACTTTGTATCATTGAATTTTCCATTTATTGTCAGAAGTAATTCGTTTAAGAAAATGTGTTAAACGACAATATTGACAATATTTTAGTTCTAAAATAATTTTCCAATCACTTTTTCGTACTAAATTGAATACCTTGTATTATTTATTTATTAGGGAGCTTTTATTTATTTGACGCGTTTACACAGAGATATCAATCTCAAAGAATAGCTTTAACCTTTAATAATTAAAGTGGTATCACGAAATCGAGTTGAAACGGTACACATTGCGTTCCGAGTGCGAAAACAAAAGAGAGCAATATCGACCAAACTCTCAAAAGTGAGAGGGAGAGCCGCCACCCTCTTTATGAGTCAGAGGGGAGGACCCTTGCACGTAGATATTGCGGTACCTACCCTTAGTACACTGTACGGCATGCACTACACGCTCATATCTATCGATTTGGAGAGCTGCTTGCTTTGCTATTACTGGAATATTTTTTAGCAATAGTTTTAAACATTTATATAAATTCCTAACTTTTTTCATTCTCGTTTTCTTAAATGCATAACATCGAAGATACAAAATACTGCGTTGTAACAATTCCAACAGCAAAAAATTGTAGGCCCTATAGGACTCTTATTTTATGTCGCACCCGCCGATGCGGACGGACCGCGTGTTTTGCGATTTGTCGATTAGCATATTCCTACACGTCTATGCAGCTGCTGTCCCTGTAAATCCATGAGCGTTTACTGGATTGGTTTGAATTGTTAAAAGGCCAAATACACATTATTTTTTAAGAGACGAAAATTTTGATGTGTTTGAAATTTTGTTTTGTTAAATCCTTTTGTAAGATGTTGTATTTTATTGGAATCAGTTATTAAACGGTAAACTAGTTTGAGATTAACTTAAAATTCAAATAGAAAATGGTTAATCCAAAATAATGCGTTCTGCTATCGTTTTGCTGGTTGGTTCCTACATAGACTAAATCATACTTATTATATTCTTATGCAAGTTCATTTATTTATTCTTTAGGGAAACAAACAGGTTTATAATAATAATTATGGGTAGGTTTATAGATGTTTAGTAGTTTTAACTAATGGTACCCCTAACACCGTAACTTCCCATTTATTTGAATAGGCTAGTGTACTCTAATAAGTGTAGTGTATTTTGCTTTATTTGACTATTTATTATTTAAGTTAGTTTTAATGGTTTTAAGTATTTTATGAAAGATAACAACGCTATATTTGCTATATTACTGGCGAAATGTGTATATTGCCTATTTTTTAACCGACTTCAAAAAAAGGTGGAGGTTTCTCAATTCGACCGTATATATATATATATAAATTTTTTTTACTTCTTTTTTATGTGTGTTCGCGGATAACTTCGTCGTTTATGAACCGATTTTGACGATTCTTTATACGATATTTTAATAGAAAGGAGAAGTTCCAACGGTGGTACCATGATAAGGACATTAATATCTGATGATGGCTTCCAAGAAAAATCGAGTCGAACCTTGAAGTCGGTTTCATTTTTGTTAAAATTGTACTTGTTTTGGTATGACATGTAGGCAAATAAAACAATACAAGTGGCCCCATGGTCGAAATTCGACAATTGTTAATAAATTTTATTTTAGCATTTTGCACTCGTCCTCCATGTAAACTGTGCCACATACTTGAACTCGCGGGCTGGGTTGCTCGACGCGCGTTGTCGCTTGTGCGCTGCAAGAGCTGGGGTTGTAAGCTCTACCTCATCCGCCATACTCACCAGACCTTGCACCTACCGACTATTACTTTTTCCAAAATTTAGACAACTTTTTAGTGGGTAAAAAATTCAATTCCCGAGAGGCAGTACAAAATCCATTTGAAGAGTTTGTTACCTCCCGTCCAGCTGATTTTCACAAGAAGGGCATCAATAAACTGCCAATGCGTTGGCAAAGATGCGTCAATTGCATGGGTAATTACTTCGAATAACAGAAATAAAAAAGTTTGAAAAAATAAGTACTTTCACTTATTGCTTATTGCATACAAAACGCCAATTTCATAGGTAACCTAATATGTATATTTCTTACAAAATTAATAACGAAACAAGGAAGAAAGGAAACTTGTTTTTACCCGAGTACGGTACAGCCAAAAGGAAGGGTAATATTTTTGGCAGTCTATGTATGTTTGTTTATTCTACCGTAGCGCCTAAACTACTAAACCAATTTTAATAAATATTTTGTGAATAGATTCGCAATAATGGCTTTATAAATATTATCTTTTGACATAGACTTTATTATAAATCTAAGTTTTACGTAGTTAGTAGTAGTAGGTTATAGTTTAAACTGATTCTTGTACGTGTAAATAGCTAACTGTATAGCTTAATTACCGTTCAATTATCAACCTACTAGCCACTAAACAACACCGTTCAACTAGCTGACGTATTACAAATGAAGGATCTAGGGAAAGGCAGTAGCACCATGGCGGGTGCCTATTTAAAAACAAAATACATAAGTTCCTATTATTATTATGTTTTGGTACAAAACGCCCCCTTGATGTCAATATTTAACAAACCACTAAACCAAGAGGTTCCCTCTGCAATATCAGTCGGTTAGGCCTGCCCCCTGTAATAGTGTGGGCAAAAACTTTTCCATATGACGTAGCGATCTACTTTGAACCAATAGGGGAATATTTTATTGCACTGCACTTTACAATATTTTACTCAGGAGACCGAATATATTTATTTTACTGCCTATATCTAAAAGTTATTTAACTCTACTTTTGAGAGTTTAAATTTAAAACTACCAATGATATTAATGTAACGTCACACAAAACATTTATTGAGAAATAATAGAGGGTAAAAATTATTCTATAGCTCTAGAAAGCGGAGCATTTATTTTAAGTGCAGGTGAGATAGCGGGAAATTATTTACAATAGGGAGGTGTATTTTTTTACTTTATTCGGATCGTCATCAAATTTTGTATACGAGTAGTCAGGGGTGTAGAAAAATCCGTTTGGTATTTTCGGAGGAATGCAGTAAGGAATTAAAAGAGGTGTTTGATCAATGTCGATATCCTGGACTCTCCACAGTGCTTATTCCTATACCTACCTATTTTTGTTTCTGATATTAATACATTGTTACAACTTAATAAAGAAACTTAGATAGAGAATTATAAACGCCGGCAACCTGTCACTTGATAATGTAAATAACGCATTTACTAAAATATTCGTAATTAAACGAGAAAAAGACGCAACTGCATCAGATTCAGCAACTGTGTGAAACAAATTAGAACCAATGTACTAACATCTATACTAATATATAAAGCTGAAGAGTTTGTTTGTTTGTTTGTTTGAACACGCTAATCTCAGGAACCGCTCGTCCGATTTTAAAATTCTTTCAGTGTTAGATAGCCCATTTATCGAGGAAGGCTATAGGCTATATATCATCACGCTAAGACCAATAGGAGCGGAGCACCAATGAAAAATGTTTCAAAAACGGGGGAAAATTATCACGCTACGGGCAATAAGAGACGTAAACGAAGTTGCGTGGGTCAGCTAGTATCATATGAAATTAGACATTATAGATACGACGAAATCATATTATGGTATTATATTTGACTACCTGAACACCACATGTTTCTCGTGTTTATTGTTGTACCTCATCACAAGCAAAGTGCACTTAAAATAATCTAATTGAATAGGTTATATTAGTGCAACCCACAATAAACAAAAATAGAAAACAAGATACCTTCTAGCTTGATTGAAGTATGTGCAAAACCCGATGCACAAGAAACTCCTTCTTTTTTTAATTCTGTCTTTTATAAATTTTAACAAAAAAATCCAAGCCATATACATCAAAGCTAGAACAAATAGCAACTAAAGAAACATACACCATTATAAGGCACACTACACTGCTGTAGACACTTAACGTGTTAAAGCTTTTAATAATTAAAAATAATCTTCAAAATTACTGAATATTCCAATAGTTAGTATCTACGCAAAAGAATTGCTGTTTTATTTTCTACAGAAATCACGTTTCTAGTCTGTGAGGGTTTCCCGCCAAAACACACGCCATGTTTTCAATATGGCCGACGGCCGCACGGTCTCTTTACGACTTCCGTGAAAATTATAGCTACTACATACGTTAAACTTTTATACGCGACATATTCGTGTTGCCTAATGTCGGCAATGCTAATACTAATAAAATCAGAGCATCAATTTATGTTTGCTAGCTTTGTAACTTTATAGTACTTATAGTGAACAACGGGTAATTAAAATAATTTTGTTTTATAGTTAATAAAGAAATAGTAACGAAGTCTTAACGAAGTCAAGTTAACGAATGCGGTCAAATTGCGGTAAAATTTAACTTGAAGAGTATCAACAACAACAATACTAAAGATAGAGTTCTATGCGAATGATATTGCCGGTGAAACCGATCGATGAGTTTGTATGACTCATTCATGATGCATTCACAAAGGTTTGATTGACCGACTCGGTTGATTGATCTATGACACAGTATATTGAAAGTAAAAGTTTTAAGACTAAATTATGCTCTAAAGATAATTATGTGAACTATTAAAATAGTCTTTAAACTTTAGGTAAACCTTTGCTTACTATTAAGATGATCTTCTATCCTTCAGAAGGAGCACTTTTGTGACTAAGATGCAGAGCATATAAAAATCTGATGTTGAAAAGTAGCTGCAGGCCAATCTTGCAATTGAAGAATCACAAGGTCTTAGCGCCTTTGGGGCTCCTGGCGTCTTATGGGAAGGAAATAAGAGGCTTATTTAATTTATGCTCTCGATTATCGGCACTTGATGCATTAGGCGAAACCGGCCAGGTGTAAAATAAAATAAAATAGTGGAATAAGTACAAGTGAGTTTTAATCAAGGAAGAGGCTTATTCTCCATTAACCTCACTGACTCGATAAAGAGTAACCAAAGAATTGCTTAACACTGTTATTTTCTGAGGCTCTGTTTTGTCGAAGCATGGCACTTCTACTCTTTACAAAACTTTGTTTGTAATGATGAAGTCTAGTCAATGTTGAATGGTGCATCTGCAAAGAACTAGTTACATCTAATGTTTTTACAAGTACATTACTATCAATGAATTCCTTTGCTTATTAGCTTTATAAGGGAGTAAAAACATTGAGGGTGAAAATAATCAAGTAACGTAACAGTTCTTTGGCTAAGCTTCTTCGTTGATATGGTGTTTTCTCTGTCTAATACTATATTCCACATCTAAATACCATACGTATAATTACCAAATGTATACTATTTTGTATGTACTTCGTGCAGGGTTAAGGTTATTTACGTGTTATTCATTTGACTTTTACTACCTTTAGGGTTGGGGAGCTGCTAATATATCCTGTTTTATGGTGGATTCTTGCGAGGCTTACCTTCAGGTATGTGTACATCTACAATTGTTAATACACATGCGTGTAACGTAGGTATCCGTTGTGCACTGTTTGTAATTTAATACAATATTGTCCATTAAAGCTAAAACATTTTCAAGGAATACAGAAAGAAAACGATGCTCACTTGGATTTCTAATTTGCATATAACTTTAAATAGTGTAGTATAGTTGTACATTTATTAAAGAAATCTTATTGATCTAGAATAGAAACTGTTATTGCATTTATTACTAGTGTATTTATAAAAATTAGGAATACTCGTAGTCCTGTACTATTATGACTTCAATTGTTTGATTACTTTTAAATCTTTTAAATATTTGGAGCAAAACCTACATTCCGCTTAAGAATATCCCAATTAGACGTTGAGTTAAATTTCAAGAGATTTCAACAATCTCTTCCCTCTTAAAAGGCTTTCACACATAACTGCGATGCGATGCGTCGTGAAGTTCTTGCGGTGCATTCGTGCGAGCTCGCAGATATGTGTGGGAGCCCAAGTAGTACTATTGTTTCCATAGTAACTGTTCAGCGATTAAGATGGAGGCGTTTTTAGGTAAAATACAAGTTCCTAGCTTAAATTTGTCGGTTCCAACAAAAGATGCTAGTACCGAATACTAATTGAATACAGGAACACTTGGCAACCACAAACCAAGTTAAACCAAGTTAAAGAAAAAGTAGTAAACCAGCGCTGGTGGCTGGTGTTTAGCAAAACTAGCAAGTAAACAGTGTGTTTAATATAAAACACGTCTTGTCATCGCTGTCATTATCAAGAGCCCCTTAGCAATCTAGTACTGGACACAGGCCACTTCATGGAATAGAGCTTGTGGCCTATTATACCACGCTTTAAGAGGCCAGATAAGTTGGTGTAGAGTTTCTTTCAACTTTTCCTTCTCTTTGCTGTGCGTAGTTTGCTCCTACGACACCAAACGGTTTTGCAGCTAACAAATAGATTCAAATCGGAGTAATTTTTTCTACTGGCTACTTCTCTAATATCGATATATTAATTTGTGATCAACACCACTTGATGTCGATACATTCAGGGTGTATGAAACCGTCGAGTGTAACGTCACGGGAATGATAAACGGCAGAATAATATGGAAGTAAAGGAAACTGTAGGACCATGTGTTATTGACAGGGCAGCGAGGGGCCTATTGATATTAGATATTGATAAATTTGCGTATAAGATCTGCGAACAATGTGACTCTGGCGTGTGATGGCAATCTTTATTAGTTGGTTCATTAGGTAATCACACTAATAAGAGAGACTAATATTTAAAGGCGAAAATTTGTGAGTGTATATTTTTGTTACTTCTTCACGCAAAAACTCAATAAACGCGAGCGGAGCCGCGGGCAACGGCTATAGAAAAAATAAATCTAGTCCTAAACTAAGCAAAACATTTATTATGGGTACTTGAAAACTGATATAAATACATATATATACTTTTTTGAAGTGATAACTTCTTATGGGGGGCAAACCGCCCCGTTACGTAACGCGTTACGACGCCAGTCTGTCTGGCTTCCCTTTCTCTCACGCATACGGCAGTGGTAGGCAGACTCCTCCTTCCTCGCTCTAACCCACAGCGTTAACCGTATTTCGTACAGTCTTTCGTTGCGACTGTTGTTTCAATATCAAATAATTCAACTAAGATTAGTTTATGTTACCATTTATTATATATTATGTATTATATACATACATATATTACCCATACATAGAAAGCGCCTAAACTCCGAAACAAATATTTGAAGATTATGCAAATATTGGTTTCGAACCGGGTATCGAACCCGAGACCTCAAGCACAGCAATCGCATACGCTACAGAGCAAACACAGAACAAATGATCGTGTTCATCACACAAAGATCTGTCCCGGGTAGGAATCGAATCCGCGTCCTCCAGCTGAAGAATCGGGTTCATTAACCCCTAGACTAACAGGGCCAGCAATTGTTATCAATTCATATTGTTCTATTACCAATTATAACAATGGACAGATGAGACTTGTTCATTTACTATGACCAAAAGCCGCCTGAAGGTCGAATTTCTACCTTGTTTTATTTCACTGACCAGCTTAACGTGAACTGCCATTGTTAATACCGTTGTAACGTGACATATCAAAACATACGCTATGATATTGCCCATATTATTATGGTTTTATGTAGTCGCTTTTACATAATTCGTAACTTTGTAGCACTTATTGTTCGAAAATGTTGTTTTTTTGCACATACATTTGAAAAGTAAGTATTATAAAAATGATGTGTGTCCTGGGGCTATATCTTCTTCTTATGCATAAAAAATCAATCGCTGTTCGTTTGTCTCGCTGAAATTCGAGAACGGCTGGGCCGATTTAGCTGATTTCCAAATCCAAAAATCCAAATGTCACGCGTACGCTAGCGGGCACAGCTAGTATTTAATAAAAAAGGGTCAACATGTATAAATATTACCGCAGACAATGACTACATAATATAAAACAAAGTCATTTTCGTTGTCTGTCTGTCCCTATAAATGCCTGAATCTTTAAAACTACGCAACTGATTTTGATGCGGTTTTCTTTAATAGATAGTAGAATGATTCAAGAGGAAAGTTTATAAGGATAATACATGCATAATATAGTAGAGAAACATTGATAATTTTAGAGGTTTCTAATGTTATGTCGTAAATAAACCCATTTTTTACGCTTACATTGCAAACGCCTGGCTGTACCCTACGCGATAGATCTAAATAATGTACTACAGTATTGTACACCTTAAAAATGTCTACAAAAAAGTCCGTCATGGTATCATAGAGCTATTATCTTTCTCTATTGACCTATGCGCAGTAAAGGACTCATAATGGTAATCCAATCATAATAATTAACCGTCGAATCGTTCTGCTATGCGCATGCGCGAGTAGAGAGACAGATGGGTACTGCGATCATCTCTCTCTTTCTAACCGAGTGACGGCTGGAGGCTTGGCTCACCTACTCTATCTATAATATCGCTATGGATAGTATATGTCTATGTCTTAGGGATAACCCACAATAACCATTTTTATTCATTTCTTTTTACGAGAAATAATGGCTTTTTTAGGAAGCGATTTTAAGCAATACAGCACTAATACTTATCCAATTAAGGACCTGAAATACATTGTGCGTTTAATATAGATCATGTATATATGGCCCTTTACAGTAGGTACGTAATTTAAATGAATATATTTGAAAAAATAAAATAAACTTAAAACAGTAATATTTAATGTATCAAAAAATATAAATTGATAGGTATATATATTGTATTGTTGCAAATGGCAAGAGTATAAGTTCAGGTCTAACAAATTATACAGGCCAATAACACAGAAAATTATCCACAAAAGCGTAATTTACCAGTTTCGCAGCAGTTAATCAAAGGAATATTATCTCTTTCATACGTGACGGCAACAGTAGGCGTATAAAAGCACACTGAAAACGTAATTAATGCTTATTGGAGTCACGTCCCACGATTGCGCTGCTGCGATTTAATTCTCCAAATTGTACTGTATCATCGGCAGACATATTTCAGATTCAGTAAAATGAAATTTTCCCTTGCTGAAAAATTTAAAAAAATAATGTAGCATGTAAGTTATACTTCTATATATTGCCGCATTTACTGCAATAATGGTTAAATTTTATAGAACACCAAGTAACATTAAAAAAATATAAAATAACATAGTTTCGGAATTAAAGAGCACCCGCCATATTGATGTCAATATAGCGGGTGTACCTAAGTTTTTAAATAATTTTGTTATGAAAGAGGTACAAATTTTTCAGAGCTAGGTACGAAATAGTAGATTTTAATTGCACCTTTTTTTGGTAAAATTCTGTATTATTTCCAACTTCTGCTGTAAATATATACTAATAATATATAAAGCTGAAGAGTTTGTTTGTTTGTTTGAACGCGCTAATCTCAAGAACTACTGGTCCTAATTGAAAAATTATTTCAGTGTTAGATTAGATATCCCATTTATCGAGGTAGGCTATAGGCTATATATATATCATCACGCTAAGACCTACAGGAGCGGACCACCGATGAAGAATGTTAAAAAAACGGGGGAAAATTATTACGCTACGGGCAATAGGAGACGCAAACGAGGTTGCGTGGGTCGGCTAGTTAAAAAATAAGTAGCCTGTGTCATAATCTCATGTATAAACTACATTACTATAAAGTTTCAACTAAATCTGATCAGTCGTTTTTAGGTGAATGAGTAACAACCATCCATACATTCTCACAAACTTTCGCATTAAAAATATTAGTAACTAGCTGACCCAGCAAATTTCGTACCGCCTTCCATGCCATATTTAGTACATATTTATATCAGCTACCCGTCGGGGAAAAATACTTTACCCGTTATCTTTTAATTTTTCTTGTACACAAAACTTGTCCGAACAATAACGAACACACAAACACATAAAAAAAAATTTGGTAAAGCCGATCAAAAGTTATACGCGTACATATATTTCGATGATTCATTTTTATTGTATACTAGCTGCCCCGGCAAACGTCGTTTTGCCATAATTTTTTTTAAGGATGGGTGACCCTTACCGTTTAGGGGAATGAAAAATAGATGTTGGCCGATTCTCAGACCTACTCAATATGATCACAAAGTTTCATGAGAATCGGTCAAGCCGTTTCGGAGGAGTATGGCAACGAAAACTGTGACACGAGAATTTTATATATTAGATAGATAAGTTGGATAGGATTAATTAAATAAATGAATTATAATTGAAATTCCACCATCAGACAACCTCTAGGTGATTTATTTATAGTTCAGCTTTCCCTATTAAATATTCATTACTATATTTTTATAGCTCTAATACTCTACTCTCTTTGTGAGAGTGAGAGGGTCTCGAAGGGCATGGGTTTTCCATTTGTAAATGAGATTTTACATTTATAAACATTCACTTAAGGGACTGTCTAGCTTTGATTAATTTCGAAGCTTATATGTATGTGGTGTATTTTTGTCTGAGTGGTTGGGCTCCACATTAGTTAAATGAATTAATCTGTACTAATATTATAAAGAGGTAGAATCTCTGGATCTACAAAACCGATTTTGAAAATTATTTAACCAATAGAAAGCGAATTAAATTTGCGAGTGTCCAACTTGTGGTATAAGCTAGTGAATGATAAAATTTAAGTATTGTGGGTGGCGTGGTTTAGTATAATTTCTTCAGATTTGGAAATCTTTCTTTCGGATTTAATTGAGTTATTTATTGTAAAAGATGATGCTTAAACAGTCCTTAAAGCACTCGGCTTAATTAGTTTAATTTCTTTGAGTAACTATAACGGAAAAAAAAACAATAAATAAAAAAGAACAATTAGGTACTTAACTAACTTTAAGTATTGATTATGTTAACATAAAAAATAACAATATTTTTTCTCGTTAAATAAATCAAAATGTGTTACTATTTGTGACTATTTAATTTTTATTTTCTAAAGTTTACAAATCTGTCTCTTTGTAATTTCAAATTCACAGTTTTATGCTAAATGCATGTGAAAGTATTATACGGTACATAGACAAAAAAATCAGTTTTTATTTTTTTTGTCTAACTGTTTGTTCCTGCTAATGACTGAAACGGCTGTACCGATTTTAACGGGATTTTTCTGTTGTAGTCATAAGGAGTAACTTAGGCTACTTTTGTTTTGAAATAAAGTACCTAATATTCCTATTAAAATTCCGGTTAAAATTTAAAACATTGAAATAGTAAGCAAAATTCGATTCAAAAGCAACAAAAACTACGGGCAATATCGCAAGGCGCAGCTGGCTTAGTATAAAATCGAATAGTGATATCGAATAGAATATAACAAAGAGTGGAAAAACCATTTTATTGAATGTCATTGATCTCGCCTTGAGTCTTTCGTGTTGGTTCTTTCATTCAGAGATTAAAATAATTCTAATTGAAAAGATTCTCAGAGAGTTTCGTTATAATTAATTTTATATAAAACGCAAAACGTATCTACCGTCGTTGTACCGGAACTGAAAACTCTCTTGTGTACAGTGAACAATAAAAACTTTTATCAAAACATTCGCAATTTCGTCTAAAACTAATTAATTTTAGAGCCATCTCTAAAATAGCAAACCTCATCACTTCAAAGCACGAGTCATTCATAAAGCGCCATTTTATTATGTCTATTTTATGGTAGTTATTTTTAACATCCTTACAATAATTCCCAACCAATGCGACAACTCTTTCTCAATTCTTAATTTATCTTTTTACAAAAATAAATGTTTTCTTTCCATAACATTTCTCACTCATTAGGGTCTCTCTCCTCCTTATTTCTAATTTTACCTACAAAATGCCGTCTTGTGCAACTAAGTGATGTAAAAACTAAACAAAAGTGAACAAAAGTCTGAAAGAATAACATTTCACACGTAAATACACACAAAAGACGTACCGAGAGAGTGTCGTCAGGAGATCGTATTCCTAATAGCCAAGAAATGTGCGCTTTGAGGTAAACAATGAAATTTGTAGGTAAATTCATTGTAAAATAATGAAGTATTTAGAGAGTGAGACATAAGTATTACTTTATTTTTTTAGTCACTTAGGTATTTTTATAGTGTTAACAATGTGCATTCTAATTGTAATTTACAAGAAACAAACAAATTTATTTTCGCATACCTATTCCCTATTTTAAAGCAATTTCTGGGGACATTTTTTTTTAAAGTGGCAACTCTTCTATCACTCACACATATTTAAAAAAATGCCTTCACTTTCTTATTCTACGTGCGTTATCTACCTTTTTTAATTTGAGTGCCAAATATACATGTTTATTACTAGCCTTTGCTCGCGGCTCCGCCTGCTTGTATTCGTGGTAAAGAGTAGCCTATGTCCTTCCTCAAGAATCATAGTATCTCCTTGCAAAATTTAATTGAAATCGGTTTAGCCGTAAAAGCGTAACTGACAGACAGAATTAAGTACTTCCAAATTTATAATATTAGTGTGAATTATTTATACATTGCGTGTGAGTTATTTAAACAATGGATATAACACAAAATCATCCAATTATCATTTCGTATCTTGAAAAGTGATGTTATCTTAATGTCTTTATTACACCTAAACACGGATCAATTATTTTACTTATGAAAGGAAAAACAGCTGAACATTTTTAATGAAATATGTATAGCAAAAAATAAGTTTGTGAATGAGAAAGCTAGTATGTAATCTATCTATCTAATACCTTAAGAGCCGCCGCAGACAACAAACTTTTAAATCGGCCTATAGTTTGGCTGGTTTCTTAATCAGTATGAAGATGTATGGAAGTGCGCACATTTTAAAGATTCGGTATCGGCCGACAAATAAGCCTAAAGCCAACCCGATCAAAATATCGGCCAATTAAAAAGTTTGTAGTCTGCAGCGGCTTTTGAACTAGAAATTCTTGTTTACATGATCTGAATTTTGGAAACGGTTCCAACGATTTTCATGAAATTTAGTGCATACTAGCTGAACCCCGCGGTGTTACCCGCGGTTATCGTCGTACCGCGAGTAACACTGCGGGACAAAGTTAGTCTAAAAAAAGTAGCCTAAGTTACTCCCCGGATCATCAGCTACCTGCCAGTGAAAGTCTCGTCAAAATCGGTCCAGCCGAAACAGAACAACAGATAGACAGACAGACAGAGGGACAGACAGACAGACAAAAATTTTTTAACTACACTTTTTGGTATATATATGTACCGTGTATACATACATATGCATTTAGTAAAAAGCGGTTTTTTAATATTACAAACAGACACTCCAATTTTATTTATTTATTATTTGACGGGCAGGTAGCGGATGATTTTAGAAATACCCACGGTCGTTGTTATACCGCGGGTAACTCAGCGCAAGGCTCAGCTCAGTATATAGACAAAATCAAAGCTCTTTACTTACTCGTTCTGCTTTAGCACATTAGTTTATCACCAGCGTTAATAATAACTAGCCAAAGTTTTATTATTAAACATAAAAGGTCAAAAGTACAGTCGTAATCATAAATAACAATGTTTACGGGCATCGCGTGCGTGACGATTTGAAATAAACCACGTATATTCCAATTCCAACGGTGTTTCGGCGACATAATTGCACATTATAATTTAATGTTTATAAATTATGTTTCGACATTGTCATTTATGCGATGGTTTTATGGCAAACTGGCGTATTTACGTATTCGCAATAGGGGAGATGTTAGTACGCTATTATGTGTAAACGCTTTAAATTGAATTATTGTCGTGCTATTGCCTACCGCTGCGCCGACGCGGCGCCCTATAGAGCTTTCTGTGCACTAGAGCAGTTTTTACTAGCGTATTTTAAAGAGCCTTTAATTTTTTTACTAAATGTAGCTATTGTAATTTAGCCGTATTGACGGTTATGCCGTCATGATGGCAATTAGATTCAAGGTCGTGTCCAAAAATCAATAAAAAAATTATCATTACTCATTGAGAACAGATGAGAAAAATAGTTAACAACTCTTTTGAAAGATAATTTTTTACTCGTTCTTGTCCTATAGCCACCCTACTACTTTTTAGTAAATAAAACAATTTCTTTTAATATTGGTGGTTGATTATACATATGAATACACATACACAGAGTAAGAAACCTAAATTCCCCAGTCTGATAGAGTATACATAAAAACAGAGAACATGAAAATTTATTTGATTAAAGTGTGAAACAACACATTAATGGTATAATTAAAAACAAATCCAATTGAACGATCAATGATTCATCGTTGATATTCGCCTTCCAGTCCTTTGTGACCCCGGTCGATGTACGACGGGTTAAACCCTGAAACATTAGGCCGCCCGTCCTAATCCTACCTATTCCCGTTTGAGTGGCTAGTCCAACAAAGAGTTGTACGGGTTCGCACGATAAAGGGATTAAAATTTATAAAATTTATAGCTTGGGATTACGCGGCGGTGTAAGGGTTGATCGCATTCGTATTTAGAACTTTAGAAAAAGGATTCGATGTTTGTGTAAACTAATTTTTCGGGTTCAGTTGTACAAAAAGAAAAAATAACACTTATGTAGTATTTTGTTGCTGTCTGTCGCTAACTAAGTATAAAGATGAAATTAACATAAATTTTGTGTCCCAAGAGCAAACTTTAAGAAAGTTGTAAATCAAGCTTCTAAATCTAGTCTTAGCCTTATTTCTTATGATGTCACTGGAAAATTAAGACTCATAGAGTAATCTAGACCCATTGACCACCACATGTTTTTTTTTTAATTTAGAGGTTTAAAAATTGAGAATGACATTTATCGAGGTCAAGCCTATGAATCCTTCAAGAATAAAAATATGTATTTCCAAGTTGAACTTCATTGAAATCAGTGCAACGGATTAACAGTAAAAGCGAAACAGACAATTACTTTCGAATTTATGATTTTAGTAGGGATTATCCTAGCTAGTAAGTCTACAGTTGTTTCAACGCAATCTGGTTTTCGTAACTTAAAACATAACACCCAAAAAATATATTTGACCCTATCTAATCACAGTACCTACGGACCTAAAGGACCAACCTTTTATCACGTATTACTCGTACCTAATTGCCAACTAGACCTAATATAATTCTATTAACATACAAATCCATTTACAGGCCTAGAGGCCCAGCTGTCCCTGACTAAATTATTTCGTAAAGTTTAATGGCGTTATGTGTTTTATACTGACAGTGTAATACTATTAACTCGATTACTAATGTATTAGGGACTCCTACGCATTTCAATAATGGACTCTTTAATTACCCTCTAACTTTGATTTTAGGGTTACAGTTTAAGGTCATAAAGTTCACGAAGTAGTTGAGGAAAACCTATTGACATTTCATACATAAAAAAGCAAAACTTGGAAAACGCAACGCATTTCTCCTACCTACCTCCTACAGTACGAGATCTGAATAGATCTCGTACATTTATTGATTAATTTTACAGTGATCGTTATGGATAGTCTTATTCCATCTGTTTTTACTTTTTTTTACACTAAAATAATTAAAGTAACATAATAATCACATAGGAATAATATTGTTTTTGCAATAGTCCTAATGATCCAGACTCAAATCATATAGACTTATAAACATACATAAACAATACTGTATGTGTTTCACGTGGTTGAAAATATCTTAAAAGGCTTAGAAAAGCAATAATCCGGTTGTGTTGTGTTTCTATTCTTTCTAAAATTACACCCGAGCCAGGCGCAGCACCTCGCTGTAAAGAACCTAAAAAACTTGTGGCTTTTCATAGCGGGAAAAAAGACTTAGAAAATTGCAGCTTTTTGTAACGAAAGGTTTTTAAGTATACTACATCTTAATATTATATCGTAAATATACATAAATATGTTATAACTTGTTCTACAAATGTATGGAAGTAAGTGTGTAATAAATGAGATGAAGGCTCTCGTACTCTCGTTGGCTGCACGGTAAAACCTTTTTATTTTGAGACAAGGCGCGCCGAGGGATGCCTTGCACCGGAAGCCGACGAAACATCTGCGATACTAGTCTTTTTTCATTAAGAGAAACGAATGTATTCATACCTGCATCGAATTTTAAAGAGAATTTTTGATTATCAACTTTAATATAAATGCAAGTAATGTAAATGTAATTACCTTTTTTTTTTTACATTTGGCCCTGCCATAATGACTCTACTCTGCCTGATAGAAAGCATGAGCAGAATCCAAGAATGGTGGCCACCATACTGCGAATGCAGACAATGCAACAATGCAGCATGGTGACCCACACCATGGCGGGCTAGTGATGCTTCTGCACCATTGGGCCTCCGGTCTCGCACTCACCAACGAAACACGACAGCATGATTGCTGTCATTTTACGCTGATCTTCTGTACGAGGGTAATACGGCCCCGGTCGAGCCAGTCCGTTCGTGGTGAAATCAGCGTGGCTACTACCTTAACAATCTCTCTATCTAGCGCTCATCCTACGAAGGATGAGCAAGCTACATAAACACCCGCAACAAGAGTAACACCGCAAATAAATAAATTGTTCTCGTGAACACTACCTACATGTTTTTTGGATAAAAAGTAGAATTTCTGCTCTTCCTATCTATATGATCTATTTCTATACCGAATTGCTTAGAGATCCATCAGTTCTTTTTGCGTGAGTTACTCTTTCATTTAGAAGCAACTGAAATATACAAACATGCATTTATCCATACAAACTCTTACCTTTATAAATAATAATAAGATGAGCATTATTATTTTTTAGTTGAAGTATTTTGTAAAACATAAAACTCCACAAACTATGATAGATCGACACTTATAAAAACTGGTGCTATAGTTTTTGTGAGGCATTAAACCATTAGATATTTCTGTGTGCATTAAACGCACTCTAAAAAAATATGTGGTTACAAAATTACATTTGACGACGTCGTAGGCCTATAAATTTTAGCCACATTGAAGTCGGTTCTATCTTTGCACCGATTTCCTATGTTTTAAGTTCATATACCAATTACCTTTAACCCAAAAGGACAAGTACAGTTGAAAGATTTAGGTAAATTAAACTCGACATATGGAAGTGATGGTAGCCCTAAAAGACTATCCTTAAACATCATTAAAATAACATAAACATACGTATATTTCATAGGAAATTTTAAAATGTAATAATAAAATGAGTGGCGGGTATCTGAAGATGGTTTTTGATTACTACTTAGGTTTCTTAATAAGCACATAAAGGACTTTAAATTATGACCAAAAGACTCATGATTATGGTGTGTGGACTCTTAAACAGAAGTTAAGTGTTATTCATATGATATAAACGTGAAACTATGGCTAATTATTACCAATTATTTATTTATTTATAACTTTATACACTTTTGTACATAGGCGGACTTAATGCCCAGGGCATTCTCTACCAGTCAACCTTAGGGTAGTGTAGAAATCATGTGAGGTAGGCGCACATAAGTTTCGTACTTAACTAAAATAAACATTACACAGCATTACATATTATTATATAGTATGGCAAATACAACAAATACATAAACATTATAAATATATATGATATTACTTATATATAAAAACATATTCACATTACATTAGTACACCATGAATTCAAGGAATGTGTAGGAGTTGGAAAGTTGTTGTTATGATGACTGTGCCATGCCCGTGAAAAGGAGGTTATGTACCTTCTTTTTAAATATGACATATATATAGAAATATGAGACAAGCAATTAGTGTCTTCGTAAGCTGTAAGTACGAGTATGATAAATGACTAAAAAGCTTTAAGTATACTATGATACTATTGAACTTCTGCCATCAGACCTACATGACCTAAGTATTGTCCATTCGCTTAGATACGGTCACCTTGATCTCGTCGCCGCGCCGTCACACCTGCGCCTGTGGGCACGTGTGACGGCGCGGCGGCGCAAAACAATGGGCCCGCCTGCAGTTTACACTCACAAGCAATTATAATTTGGCAATTTACGCCGTTCTATGATTTAATATTTTAGTATTTGTATTTGTAATTATTGCCAAAAATGTTCGTATGGCAACCGAGACCGACCACTTAACACGCTCTCCAAAGAACGGAGGGTTCTATATGGGTTGAGAATGATCACCCATCCATAGACCAACCTGGATAGGATTGCTTAACTTTGCTATGCAGTAACGTTAAGTGGTAACTGAGTAGGATAACAGAGCTACGAGACCCTTATGCATTATTAAGTTTAATTATTTATAACCTAATACATAATTAATCAAGTAATTCAATTGTCTTTAGAAGGGAACTGGTATCACGTACAGATTTAAACTATCATGGTCATTTTCACTTGAACTGCCTCGTTGGTCTAGCGGCAAGCTTAAGCGACTGCCGATCAAGAGGTCTCGGGTTTGATTACCGGGTCGGACTGCTGTTGGGTTTTTCTCACAAGAAATTCTCAACAGCAGCCCGGAGTATGGAATATGGCGGTGTTTCCTATCCGTGTAAAAATTTATTAATACAACTTTAAAATACTTTTACTAAAATAAAAAAAAAACGATTTCCAAAAAGCATCCAACGAAAACTCCCTGGCAAAAAATACTAAAAAGCTTAAAATAAACTGGCTCTTCATAAATTGCTATGCCAATTCTTGTCTATACCTAATTCTTTGTTCATTTAAATAATAGTGTTATTATGTGTGCTAGATATTTCGAGACGACGTTAGCCCGCGCGTGTCTGCCCGCTTGGGTTGTTTTGTGCTATACGAGGAGTACCATTTTGGCTTGGCTCCGACTTCAAACAGGTTTTAGGTACCTAGCACACATAATAATACTACTATTTAAATTACGGTCGAATTGAGAAACCTCCTCCTTTTTTTGAAGTCGGTTAAAAAGATAAACTAATTACTTGCACTGTAAACTGAGAGAGTTCTGGTAATTGCATTAGCTTTATACTTCACGTCACTTGACGAAAGTGTCTCGCCCCTACGGACTGAAGTGTCTACCTCCTTTGAAGCGGTTGCGTGTCTAAAAGGTGTATAGCATTCCTAATGAGCTTAGTGTCTTGTCAGAACACCGGCGTTATTACTTAAGAGACGGTAGTATACCAGTTTGGTTATATAAACTTATGTTTTTGGACTTGTAAAAATCAAACTTGGTGTATGTAGTTTTCTCAGTGCGTTGACAGATTAAGAATACGGCGTGTCACCACACCTTCCCATTCCGTGGGTGTCTGGAGAGGCGACTAAGACAACGAACTATGCAGAAGAACATCACTGCAAAGAGAAGAAAATCTTGTAACACATCCTTTTTTTTTTACGTGTGGAAACCCCCTCAGGCCGTCACCCCGCCGGTGTATCGGAATCGAACCGACTAAAACCACACGGTGTGCCACTGCGCCTGAGACGGGAGGGAACTGATGTTATTAACACATCCGGACCCCTCCCAGCGCTTGCCCGCACAGAAGCGGGCACCGTCAGCAAGACTCTCAATTTAAGCGACGAAGTATGCCAAGTGATCGTTATAGCACTGTAGAGACATATATGTATGTATTATCGGAGTCAGCATATTTATGTAAGCCGCCCCAAGCACGAGACGAGCGTCGCAGTTCAGTCGCTCTCGGACCACTCTTGGACAATGGTCGTGTCTGTCAAAACTTTTATGTAATCGATATATTTGTATTTACCGTGTGAATAAATCAGAGTGAACGGGCTACATCTTTAATTTGTCACCTTACATAAAGAGCACTACACTGAATAGTAATACCTTAGAGATATAACCTCCTACAGTATAGGATAGCAATCAACGGTTTTACAGTACCTAGCTCCTCGGTAAGGAGCGGTCTATATCCAACAGTGGACTGTTAAAGGCTGCGGATGGATGAATGAATATTTATGCTTTTAGACTTAAATTACAAACTACATAGTATTAAATTATTTGATAGAACTTCGGTTTTCAAATTCAATTACTAAAGAATTATATGAAACTTTTTTAAAAAGGGGCGCCGCTCCCTTGCATTTCGGTTATCAATAATAAAAGTATATCCATTCCAAATATCTTTAAATAGTTTGTGGTTTAGCTGTGAAATCTTCAGACAGACGGTTATTTTCGCATTTATATTTTATATTAATAGTAGGGTTGCCAAATTGGAATTTTAACCTTAAGTTTAAGGACATTAAGAACCTGATTTAAATCCATCATTAACTATCTTCAACTTCTTTATTAAATTTCAATCAAAGAAAGTTTCTTGAAATTATGCTCAAGTGATTTCAAACAGAAGTGACAAACAAATATCATTAAAGAGTAACAATGCCTATTACATTCCTAATTGATATTTGACTGCTATAGCAGCGTTTAAAATTAAACTTTATCGAAAACTAATTGAAAACAAATCTTAAACCCATTTAAGATCCACTAAAATTAAACTTCTAAGATGAAGCTGTTTATTTTCATTTCTTAAAAGTCATTGTTTTGTAGTTTAGACTCCAGCCAGTCAAAGATTTGTTAAAACCGTTTCTTTTCCCTTATTCTTTTACAGTAAATCCGTACTAATATTATAAATTAGAAAGTAATGTTGTCTGTCTTTTGAACTAATTTAAAGGAATTACGGTATAGAGATAGATTGAACCTTGGAGAAGGACATAGGGTAAAAGCCAGTATAAATATTAGATTTCCTTTTAAAATATTCAACTCAACTTTTCTATTTGATTCCCTAAAATGAGAAGTGAGGCAAAATGCAAATTCCCTATTTCGTGAGTGTTACTAAAAAGATAGTAACTTAGTGCATATGTACCTGGAGGGGCAGCTGAACGGGAATCAGAAGCTTGTGTAAGGGAGACAGGCGCTAACCAAACTCAGTATCTCTCTCTCTACTTCGATCACGCTTTCCGCCCGTTCAGCCGTCCATCCGGGTATATATGCTCTAAGAATAGTAAGCATTTTGCTAATAAAGTTTCAACTTATGCCTTCAGGGATAAAGGCGGGAATGTAACTCTTGTTTATAGATACCGTTAGGCTCCAATGATGTTATTTATACAGCAAAAATGACAAAAATAAAAATCAGATACTTGGACTTTGTGATTAACACTTTTAAAGAAACACTGCTTAAGTTAAGTTTAAGTAGTTGACTGCACTTATGGTATAATTTTTTAGGATTAGGAAGTTGGTTAAACCGGTCATTCTCCGGCTTCCTACTGCGCTAAGTGTGGGTTCGATCCAAGGAGGTCTTATGGGACAAGACTTTGTGTGATCCACAAATTGTTTTTGCCTGGGTGTTCTTTATATCCGTTTCATTAATGTATGAAAAATCTGAGGCGACACAGAATGTCTTCCTAGTGCGGTCGTTGTCTCGTCGTACAAAATTTACAAATAGATCAAATGAAACTTAATCCTTTTTTAGTAATTTAATAAACATGAAAATATTAGATGTCTGTTAGTATAATCTTGACCGTTGAGATCTTTGATTCGCTCATTAGACACGCTTGACTTGACTGAGACGGGAGGGATCCGGGAACTGCTGTAGTTAACACGTTCGGAACTTATTATTTAAAGCCTGCCTTAACTTCCAGCAAGACCACAGTGTATAAGACTAAGCGGACTAAGAAAGTATAACATCTCCGGTTTTTTTTTAAATTTTCTTCTACCCAAACTTTGTCCCGACAATAACAAATACGTAAAAAAGAATTCTCCAATTTGGTGCAGTGGATCGAGAGTTATGATCGTACATAGATTGTTGAGATTAACTTTAAATTAAAAAGATTCAATAATGTGCAGATCTATTGTGTTATTTTTTAATTACCACCTAAACATAGTTACCTTGTTTTAAAACGTGTGAACATATATATACGTGAATCTAATAGATAAAGAAATGATACTGATATTCTACTTGCCTTCCGTTTTATAATCTAAATTAGATATACCTACCAACTGACAGACCCATTGCTTTAATGAATAAGATAACACAGAAATGGACTTAAAGGAATACCCACCGTTACCAATTTAAATAGTCGTATTAAAAGGTATCTATGCCTCGATTTTATAATCTAAACGATCTTCAATCACTTTTAAACAGTTTTAGCTTATAATTAAGCGTTATTTGGATCAATTTGGGGCGCGAATGCCAACAAAAAATTCTTGGAAGGGTCGGCTAGCACCTTTTTAAATTACGTGGTTGATTTTTTGTTCTTAAAGGCACAGAAAGAGGTTTTTTCTACTCAAAATATAATATTTTAACATGCTTAAATAAGAAAATACTGTCTAACTAATACTTGTGCTTATAATTTTTATTGCGCAATTTAGTCCTGACTTAAAGAAGGTTGTGGTTTAAATTTTAGCCTCCAAATGAATGGAAAATATACAGTTACTTATAAATAGTAGATTATTATGTTAATTACTTGTAGTTAAATTTAGATAGTATGGTTAGTTTTATGTCAATAACATTCACAGGACATAATTAAAGTAAAACGAATATAATAATTATTAATCTGTATATTTAATAGCGAATGTGTTTGATTTGAATTGCAATTCATAAATTTATTAGTTTACAAATTGTTTAATAAAGTAACTGTTTTTTTTCAAATTGAATAAGTTTTACGACTTTTGATCGTTTCATAAATGTAATTATCAAAGTACCAAAAATAAGATTACTTGCTTAATCTTGATTTAATGTATTATGTATTTTACCAGCAGCATTATATCTATACCCTACACTAAATTTTGAGTAAATAAAATAAAAATTGAGAAGGAACAGTATATTAATTATGACCTTATCATGTTTTCAATAATCGAGAAAAAATATCGAATAGGCACGTATTCACTAGTGACGTACAAATGTCGTTTGACGTTGACAGTCAAAAACTTAGCAATCGATTTATTTAGTGATCTACATAATAATATTACGATATGTTTCAATCATCATACACACACTGATTACTCGTTTGATAAAAACATACTCGTCGCAGTCAGGTGGCTCCATTAGAAGAACGACTTCATAAACTTATCTCGGTTCTTGATCGACGTTTAAAGTTACCAAGCTTATCATCGAAACATCGATTAACTGTTCGCTCTACTCGGTTCAAAAATCTGATTACCTTCTTGTAACAAAGTCAATACATTCTCACGTGTACTTTGAGATACATTTTGAGCCCAATAATTACAAAAGAATGCTCTACTGACCGTTGGTTCTTATTTCAGTGTAAAAAGAATCCGTATTTCTGTAGTCTTAAAGTAGAAAGTTTATTGTAAGTGGTGTTGAGTCAATTATATGAATATCTTCGTGGATAAACAGGTTCTTTTCTGAGGATGGATTGGACTAGCTACTGAGGTTGTTTGTCTACTTTTTTGAATGAAATATTTTCATTAATTAATATCTAAAGCCGTTGTTTCGTTATAAACATGGATTATGAGCGACTTGTTTGGGCCCGAGGTCGACTGCGAGGGTGGTTTTGTTTTGTGAAATAAAGTTTTGCATTTTTTATTAGAGTCGGGATACTTGTTTGCCAAAATACTTGTTTGGTGTAAGGTGGATTGTACCTATGTAGTGTTCTCGTGGGATCCGCGGGTAATACCGCGGGGCGCATCTAGTCTATTTACTTAATTAAAAATGTATCGCCGAATGAGTTGTTAAGCGCAAAACTCGAGAACCGATCGACCAATTCTTTTGTTTTTACCCGAGTGCGAACGAAGGAGGAGGGTAGGAAGTTTTTTTTGTTTGGTCCTGCCAAAATGACTCTACTCCACCTGATGAAAAGCAAAAGCAGAATCTAAGAGTGGTGGTCAACATACTCATTGCAAATGCAGACAATGCTACAATGCAGCATGGTTACCCACACCACGGCGGTCTTGTGATACTTTGGCATCGTTGGGCCTCCGGGCTCGCACTCACCAACAAAACACGACACGCTGTCATTTTACGTTGAATCTTTTCTTTTCAGTTTTCTCTATCTTTTCAGTTTTTCAATGAATTTAATAAAGATGGCCGATTCGACGCATTCGGTTTTTTTAAATAATACGTTAATTAATATTTTCATTAAGGCACAAGGTATTAAAAGAGAAAAACCTTAAAAAATAATTAAAACAACACTTACTTCTTTTTTTTCTATTGGACTACGACAGGCCAAAAACTTTTGACAGAACGAAATATGTAGTGGCAGTAAGTATTAAATAAAGGTTAACTTTAAAAGAAAATTTACCCCAAAACTATAGTGATGTAATTTATTTAGGGTTAGCCCTTAACTCTATAGGGTCAGCGATCCGTAAAACCCTTTTCAAAATAACAAACTTGTGCATTGAAGAATTGTTTGGGTCTGATAATATATTTCTTTATCAAGGGGCGGTTCATACAAGGAAGTGAATATTTGTGGTTATCTTCCTCCCTATAAGGCTATGGGAAAGTTTTCATCAAGTTTATGCAACAACATTTTCATTTACCCTTCGGTTTACGCGAGAATGGAAGAGTATATTTTTTCAATATCTATACAAATAAATAAAATTGGAGTGTCTGTTTGTAATATTAAAATAACCGCTTTTTACTTAATGCATGTGTATGTATACACGATACATATACCAAAAATGTAGTTAAAAAAATTTTTGTCTGTCTGTCTGTCTGTCTGTCTGTTTGTTCCGGGTAATCTCTGGAACGGCTGGACGGATTTTGACGGGACTTTCACTGGCAGGTAGCTGATGATCCGGGGAGTAACTTAGGCTACTTTTTTAGACTAACTTTGTCCCGCGACGTTACTCGCGGTATAACAATAACCGCGGGTAACACCGCGGGGCTCAGCTAGTTATTAATAAAAGCTTACTTTGCTATGAATGTAATTTAAATATCTATTATATTTATAAAAATGAATCGCTGAAATGTACCTATGTACACTCATAAATTCACAAACTAAATTAAATAATTCTTTTTATGTGTTCCTTATTGTTAGGACAAGGTTTATGTACAAGAAAAATGAAAAAACAAAACGTTTTTTTGGCCGCCACTGTACACTGCCTGTGGGAAGCTGAGACAGATGTGTAAATATGGCGGTACGAAGTTCGCCGGGTCAGCTAGTATTGTATAAAAAGGCATTTCCTTCTCACGACCAGAAGGCCGGTCTTTTTATCTATACAAATAAATAAAATTGGAGTGTCTGTTTGTAATATTAAAATAACAGCTTTTTAATGAATGCATGTGTATGTATACACGGTACATATACCAAAAACGTAGTTAAAAAAAATTTTGTCTGTCTGTCTGTTTGTTCCGGGTAAACTCTGGAACGGCTGGACGGATTTTGACGGGATTTTCACTGGCAGGTAGCTGATGATCCGGGGAGTAACTTAGGCTAACTTTTTTTTAGACAAATTTTTTCCCGCGGCGTTAGTCGCGCTACAGCAATAGCTGCGGGTAACACCGCGGGGTTCAGATAGTAGCTTATATAATAAAAGTTCTAGATAGATTTGTCATAGACCTAGTCAATTATTATAAAGTTTTTTGTTAACTACGGAACTCGAAAATTCACATCATATCATTGTCGTTGGACAAACAATCCAATTTTCTGTCGATATAATTTTACGCACCATGAACACATGATTCATCAGGGTCACATTTCAATAACAGGTACGGTAAGCCCGTGTGTCTGTCGATTATCGTAGTAAACAGTAGCGTACAAGTACTTCCTCAAGAATCAAAGTATCTCCATGCCAAATTCCATTAAAATCGGTGAAGCGGAACGGTAATACTGTCTTATATTTACGTGTATTGTTAATATCTTGATGAGACACGGCACTTTCCTTTCTGAACCATCCAAAGGTTGACTGGTATAAAATGCTACATTGCATTAAGTCCGCCTCATGCAAAATGTAATGCGGGAAGTTTTAATAAATAAATAACACGTTTTTTTTTAACCGACTTCAAAAAAGTGGGAGGTTGACAATTCGACTGTATTCACGCAGACAGATTTTATGTTTGTAATCTAATAACTTTTGACTGGGTAAACCGATTTTGATGATTATTTTTTCATTTGAAAACTGGTGCTTTCCGTGTGGTCCCATTTCAATTTAGTCCAGTTCTTGAATTCCTTTTTTTTTTAAATTTGTGATATCAAAAAAAAGTACATTTGAATAAGAATTGAACTAGCTTAATAATCAGGCGTCGATGGAATGTTTAAATAACTGTTTAAGGTAGGTACTAAATGTATAAAAATAGCAGGTTTTAAAGGAAATAACAGAAATATCTTATCTCCAATAGCGAATTTTGGTTGAAAACCGTTAAAATCGAAACGTAACTAAACCGTTTTAAACGAACTTGTGTCAGAGACGTTTCGATAGGCAACATTCTGTTATTTTTGAGGTAGTTATGATATACACTAACTGGTTATAAAAATATATTGAAAGATAACTGTATGTTTGATTAGTTATCACTATAAATTGTTTGTCCTATCGCCTACGCCCGTTATTAACTAATTCTGAGCGGTTAAGAGTAGCGTAACCAAACACGTGTATAACGACAGCAAGATCAAATTCTTATTTTATACTAGCTTTTGTCCTTCCTCAGGAGTTAAAGTATCTCCATACCAAATTTCATTGAAATCGATACAGTGGTTTAGCCGTAAAAGCGTGACAGGCAGACAGAGTTACTTTCGCATTTATAATATTAGTATGGATTAGCAAGCTGAAGTGGCAGTGGGCTGGCCATATTTGCCGTAGAAGCAATAACCGTTGGGGTAAACGGGTTCTTGAGTGGAGCCCGCGATTCGGCAAACGTAGTGTAGGACGTCCACAGGCCAGGTGGAGTGATGAATTGCGCAAGACGGCTGACAGGAGCTGGATGCGAGAAGCCGAGGCTCGCACTAAGTGGTGTGCAATTGGAGAAGCCTATGTCCAGCAGTGGACTCCGATAGGCTGATGATGATGATGATGGATTTATAAAAGTATGAGCGGTTTCAGTCACTCAACTGCGATTTCTTCTTTAAGGATCTATTTGAAAGAGCTATTGAAGTTTTTCTGTCATAAATTAGTTAACTGAGGTTTCCGAACAGATTGTGATCCAAGGGATTCAAAGGAGCATAGTACATGTATTACCTATTTTTCTAGATAAATTCTCACTAGTTTTATCCAGCTCTGCCCGTGTGTTTGTCGGTTATGGCGGTAAAAACCCATGTCCTTTCTCAATAATCAAAATATGTCCAAGTCAAATTTCATTGAAATCGGTTCAGCAGTTTCGCCATGAAAGCAAACAAAGAGAGGATCTGGGGATCTTATTTGTGTTCACATATACATGTAAGTAATTTTCTTTTAACTCAACCTCAATATTGTTATTGACATTAAGATAATAACTGATGTTCGGAAACAATTCTGTATTTATACAAACAGAAGAAATCGCACCTAAACATTCCCTCTCTTATTATTTCGCAAGTTGAGTCTGAATTTCAATTCGTTTGATTAAAACACTTTTGCCTCATTCAAAGTAAATTATGGTGGAGTTTCGTGGAAAAGTTTATTTTAGATGTTCTCACTTATTAGCTTTTTTAAGCATCGCGCGCCTTTTCGATGTTGTTACTGTTCTATAAACGTATTCAATAGTTATAAATAAATATTCCAAATAATAATCTATACAAATAAATAAAATTGGAGTATCTGTTTGTAATTGTTAAAATAAAATAAAACCGCTTTTAAATAAATGCATATGTATGTATACACGATACATGTACCGATTTTTAGTTTTTTTAAATTTCTGTCTGTCTGTTTGTTGCGGTTAATCTCTGGAACGGCTGGTCAGATTTTGGCGAGACTTTCACTGGCAGATAGCTGACGATCCAGGGAGTAACTCAGGCTACTTTTTTATTGACTAGCTTTATCACGCGGCGTTACCTGTGGTACAAAAATAACAACGAGTAGCGCCGCGGGGTTCAGCTAGTACTGTATAAATAATAATAATAAATTCTACGTAGTCTGATATTTTTCATCGTCGTATTAAGTATTAAATTTAGAATAGATAAATACGGGGGAGAGCCACCCTTCGGCATGAATGGGCCGGCTCGACCGGAGTGATACCACGGCCTCACTGAAAATCAGTGTGAAACAGCGCTTGCGCTGTGTTTCACTGAGTGAGTGATGATACCGGAGGCCCATACCCCACCGTTCCCCCATCCCTCTTCCCATCCCCCAAAAGCCGACAACGCAATTGTGACGCCTCTGATGGGTCGGGTGTCCGTGGGCGGCAATAATCGCTTACCATTAGGCGATACGTCCGTTTGTTTGCCCCTATTAAATAAAAAAATATGATGTAAAATTAGAGGCTTATAAAGTATACCTATTTGGGAGTGGTTGTAATGTAAGTTTTTATGTTACGCTTGTATCTTGTTGATTGGTTTTCTCAATAAAACAACTTGAAACAAAACATGCATTTTTGTACTAAGACGAGATGAATGCATGGGACATTCTGTGTAGGAATGTTGTAGTTATGTGCACAGAGGTCGAAATATGTCATATCATTCATCATAATCCTTATATTTATTTTATCTCTATACTATAAATTTATTAAGTTTTTTTATTAACACTCTCTTATTAGATTCATTTGTATGTTTGTTTGTCACCGACTTTTGTAAACGTATTTTGTTTTTTAACGTCTTTTGTCTTGTCTTGTCTGTCTCAACGTCTTTTAAATCGATGAACGCCGGCTACACGCACGAAAAAGCATGAGTCATTGTCACGTTCCGTCTGGGCCGAGCGTTCAAGCGAGAGCGCGGAACCAGCGATAGAGAGGCACGATCATTAATGTTTACGTTATCACGTAAAATTATCGTCCGTAAACCGACTTTACAGAAAACTATTTTTTTTACTTAGGTACTTATCACTGTCCAAGTAACTTCATTAAGAGTACACTCACGGTCGCTGGGTGCTGCTCCGCATCCCGCCAACGCACAGATCAACAACACACAAACAGTTAGAGATGCCATTTTGCACTACTTACAGTAATTTACTGGAGCAGGTTTATATACATGACCGTGACCACCCACCTCATCAGTTCCATACGACACGGCCTTGACAATTGATAAACTGTACAGTCAGCCATACAAATTATTGAGCTCAGTTATTAATTCATTTTACCTATAATTAACAATAAGTAGTGAAACTACCTAAATTCGTCCCACGGGTCTCGAAGATCCGACTAATAGAGCGAATATGCACGATAACAATATTGCAAAGAAAAGGGAAATTTAAAACAAAGCACAACTTGGTCTCCGTGGTATCATAGACGAAATCCTCCATTCTTAAGAGAGACCTATATCCAGCGATGCACTGCTATAAGTTATTGATAATGATGAAAACTATAAGATGTCTTCGGTTGTCCATATTACAACATTGGTTGGGAATGCAGGAAATTCTATTCTAAAACAAAATTACACAAGAAACTTTTTTTTATTTTGAAAAATATAAAAAAGAAAGTATTTAATATCAACATCATAAAAATATCGGTTATCGAACGGATAATCACGAAACATTGCAAATACAAATCCATCATAGCCACCAAGATAAACCACTTTCTAATAAATTATTAAAATTTATTATCATTTCAAATCACAAAGAAAGCTACAGGAGTCAAATTCATGGCAACCCCTCTTTTGAATCGCATGGGGATTATAAGATTGATTTAAATAATAGCGTACCTCCACACTTTTTGGTTAAATAGACAAAAAACCGTTTAAACCTTCCAGTTTATTTCTTCATTTCTTTTGAATACCTATACTATTTACCCCAAGGTTTTAAACAAATAAGTGTACTTAATAAGATCCATTGTCAAAATGTTTAGTATCTAAGTTATTTATGTATATTAAAGTTAGGTTAGGTTATTTAAATTAGTTAGGTTTACAGCATGCTCTTCAAAAATGGATTTTTACTATTTATTGCCTCACTATTATTCCTCTCTTCTCATCAATGGAACTGCAATATGCCACAGTAAAGGGAGACAGGGCATGGTATTATATAAAAAGCGAGTCATAATTTAAATTTGGTAAACCTGACATAAAATATAATTAATTCAACTTTTTCATATTTTTAATCTTCTAAGGAAGAGAAACGAAAGGTCGACGCTTCTGTAAACCCAAGGGAATCTATTTTTCTTGACATAATTAACCTTTAAGGCGGTAATTTTGTCAGTAATTTGGCCACGTTGCCACAATTTACGACGCCTATTATGGTTTTGTAAATATTTGATTTAATTTACTACATGCTCTTCTTACATTTTGTTTTTTTTTTACTTAATCTTGAAAGAGAGCAGTGCTTATGCACATTATACGCCGACTTGCTTGAAGTCACCACCACCACGGAAAACCGGTGTTAAACATTTTTTTCGTTGATTTTTACCGAGTGAGTGAGATAAATGAGTTTCCAGAGTCCAACCCTCCCGCCTTCTCCTATTTAAGGGGGAGGGGGAACACAGTATCACACTTGTCTTGAGTATTAAAACTATGGGTGGCAAAAAAAAGTCTTTTTTTTTGTAATGATTTCGTATCTTTTTTGTTTTGTGTAATTTTGTATTACTTATTTAATGAATACCTTTTACCACAATATCCAGAAAACATTCACAAAAAGATGACGACGCCCAGTTGAGATTTGAACTTGAGGCACCTTTGTTATAAATCATTCACCTACAACTTCCAGCCAATAACTCATTACTACTACATGTTTAAATCATTGTTCTTATGCTACTCCACAAATTCTAACGGTCCGGTAATTCAACACATAGATGTGTTTGTTGTTAGTATGGCACCAATTATATAGATGGCGGTGTACTTCGAATGCGATGGAGCATTTGAAAAATAGTTCAGTATTTCTTTCACTAATAATTTCATTCTCAGTATTATATATACTGCATACATTAAAAAGAAACAAATAATTATAATTGCATAAGTCGATAAAAAATGCTATGCAATAGCTTTACCGCGGCAATCCCTGAGTGCCACACCTCTTTTTTTATGGTATAGGGGGCAAACAAGCAGACGTATAGCCTGATGGTAAGCGATCACTGACGCCCTGGACATCCGCAACACCAGAGGCTTCACAAGTCACAAAAAAAGAGAAAAAACTACAATCCGACTAGAAGACGTAGAAATATTTGTTAAAATTAATGTAGCTGAAGTCACGAATTCATTAAAATGGTTTAGTAGTTTAGGTGCAACGGAGAACATGTAAACATACTTTGACTGCCAAAACTCTTCCTTTTGGCTTCGCCATAGTCGGGTAAGTAACAAAATGAAATACTTAACACATAAATTTCTTCATACATAACTGGTAATCGCATTTATAGTTGTGAGTAAAAAGTAGGTAAAGCATATTTTTTTTATATTATTTTTTACTTTTTTTTGCCGTCGGTACTGTAGTGTTGTGCTATTGAAATCTGTCGCATTGTATGGACCATACACCAGCAGTGCGTGTAACCTTTTGTTTGAAAGACTTTTGTACTATTTATAAAAGTGTAGTAAGTGTTTGATTGACCCGTCTTGATAACAGTCAAGGTCACCAATGTCAACAAGTGGCGTTGATTAAGTAAAATAATGAACCTTGATTCATTCATTGTTTTCAACATCCACGTATTTTCTAGTATCCTGTGAACTGCCGTAAATTGCTAGGTCTTTAAGTTCTATTTACTAACTTCTACAGTTCTACTACAAGTACTATAGGTATTAAATTGAATTTATCGGGTATAAAAAGCCTATACCATTCTCTAAAATCAAGGTATCTCTATGCCAAATTTTATTCATTTATTTCAAACTTGAGCCACGTTTGTATACCTATGGGCGAACTTCATGCTCAAGGCATTGTTTTCCAGTTAATTTTGAATTGAGTAGAAATCTTATAGGGCAAATAATCAAGGAAAATATAAGTATCATATTTAATTTTATTTCTTCTAATTTATTATTTCGTAAAACACTCCTCAATGTTTCTATCGAAATGCTGCTCATTTTTTGCTACAGTCCTGAGGATAAAGAACAGCGGAGAAAGTAATTATTAAATTCCAATTTATGGAATACAAACATCAGTTTATTACTCATTGTAAAGGACGAGTCGGGTGCGAATCGATACAAATGCGTTGGCAACCGTCTTTTGTTAGGGGATGTTACCCCCTAAGTGCATGCCACCCTACACGGTGGTTGGTTACCAACGCTCTCTGTGACGCAAAGCGTTTCTGCTAACGTTTTTATTAGTAGTGAACAGAAAGCATCAGTTTTTGTAGAGCGGTAGTTTTTTTATTTGAAACATGTATGTTTCGCGAACTAAATGTTTCAAAAGGTTCTGTTATATAGATGTTCAGCTCGTTTGTACAGAATTATGTAATGAATATTCAATTTTTGTTTTATAATATATTATCTTTTGCCCACGGCCGTGTATGGCGATTATCGCAGTATAGAGTAGCTGTGTGGTTCAGCAAGAACCAAAATGTCACTATGGCGAAAATCATTGAAATCGATGCAGCAGTTTAGCTGTGAAAGCGTAACAGACAGTTTTACTTTTGAATTTATAATATTAGTATGGATTCTAAGATCAAACCTGTCTCAATTCAAAATGAATATATCTCAATGTCTGACGTTAACTGCCTAATTTGTCTGTTTAAGTTAATAGCGTTCACAAACACTATTAAATTGTTTTATCTTTATAAACCGTACCAGTATCCTTATAACGCTAAAGTTTGTGAATTTTAAGGTTTGTTTTCAATATCATTTCTATGACTCACAGTTACTTAATTTATTGTATTTAATGGGTTATTTACTGAGGTTAAATTAGGAGCTATGTAACATCAGACCGCGACCCTTAGAAGCTAAGCAGTGACCATATACTCAATGTAAAACTACGACGAACAGCTGATAATGAATAGTAATGTCTTGAAATTTCCACTGCCCTACTTCACACATCGAACGATGACATTAAAAACAATTTCGACTTAGTGTCCTAAGATACCTAAGTGCTCAACTAAGAACATAAAATATACTCAGGAGACTATTGCGATTATCAGTCTCGATAATATACACTGGGGCATCTTTATAGCTAGCTCGTGTTAAATAAATTGTAAGGCCCGTCGTTGCTATAAAGTTCTCTATTATATTACAAGTCTCAATATAAATGACATAGATATAAGTATGCTTTATACGTTTTAACACGAATTGAATGGGTTCTTGAGAGGACATCCACAGACCTGGTGGAGTGATAATCTGCGCAAGACGGCTAGCAGAAGCTGGATGCGAGAACGTGCAATTGGAAAGGTCTATGTCCAGCAGTGGACTGCGATAGGCTGATGATGATGATAACGACAATGGAACAAAATGGTTAAAGAGTTTTGTTTGAAAATATTTAACAATTTTATTAATAAAAACCATGACCTACGCACGTTTATTTATATTTTTAGAGTATACAAGAGTTTTTTTTTTTAATTTCGCTACATATGAATATTAGAAGCTAATATAAATATTTTATAGATGTATAGAAACTTCTTCGCTCCACCATCTCAGTCTCCAAAGCTATTAAATTTATATACCATGCTTTTAGTCTGTAGAGATGTTTCAGCAGATTCTAATATTTCCTCCACAGCGTGAAATATTAAGAGCTCAGTTAGACAACCGAAAATGGCTGAAATGCTAGATCGAGTTTAGACAAATTTGAATGTGCACTAGTGTCAAGGATCGGTCGTATTTAAACCGATGACCATAGCATAAACTTAGTAGTAGGGGCTAATACTATAATTTTCTTAGTTGTATTGGTTTTTAAACAGAAACTAGTACATTTGTAACTTGTAAATTACAGTTTACATATTTGTAACATTTTTAGCTAAGACATTACTTGTTAGATAATTTGGTGCATGGTAGTGGTATGATGGGATTTGTTAAGATGGCGCCCGTGCCGAATTTCGTCCGTGTCGGATTTCGTCCACAAATCAAAGGGTTGCGCGCGTCTACACTACTGAAAATTAATTGGCTACTTCAAAAATTTTGAGTCATAACAAAACTGTACGTTTATTTAAATACCCCATTTTCTGTCATTGATGGATGCAGAGGAAACGGTGACCTAAGTTTGCCGATCTAACAACATTTGACGCATAATAAACATGGCACCACATGGCACCCATGTTTATTACCTGCTCAATTTTCAATGTGAAATCTAACGAACAATAATCATATGAAACTTAATGCGACTAATACGACGTGAACCTATAACCGTTTCATAAATTTGTCTTTAGTTTTAGGACTAAAATTAATAAAACAGACAGTAAAAGACTCAAATGATTATCTAACAGCATTTTCAGTCACATTTCCAGACTGTCAGTGATAAAATATTTTTATCGAAGTGTAAAGTCATTGGACATCTTAAAATAGATGTTCTTTACCTCCAGAAAAGAAATAAAAAGTCCATTATCGAACGTTATAAATCAGCGGTGCCATTCCGATTCTCACTGAATTTTCTATTACTGTGCAATGACTTGCAAATTTTAAAGATGGCCGACATTAAAGTTCCAATTTACTTAGAACTAGCTGAACCCCGCGGTGTTACCCGCGGTTATTTTTGTACCACGAGTAACGCCGCGCGACAAAGTTAGTCTAAAAAAGTAGCCTAAGTTACTCCCCGGATCATCAGCTACCTGCCAGTGAAAGTCCCGTCAAAATCCGTCGAGCCGTTCCAGAGATTACCCGGAACAAACAGACAGACAGACAAAAATTTTTTTAACTACATTTTTGGTATAAGTATCGTGTATACATACATATGCATTAAGTAAAAATCGGTTATTTCAATATTACAAACAGACACTCAAATTTTATTTATTTGTATAGATAATATATTTTTGTTTTCTCCCCATACTACTTTCTGCAGTTAGCGTAAATTTGGCTCACAATTCTGTCGTACAGCGGAAACTCTTTACAAGTTTAACTGGATCTTTCAGTCGAGTTCTGAAGAGTTTTTGTACGTTTTACGAGTGAACATCCGGACATGAACTAACACTGAATGATGTAAAATCTTGTCATGGCCGGGGACTGCGTCCGGAAAAGGAAAGTAATGAATAGATAAGCGTTTTGTACGCATAAGTTAAGCTCGAGTTGCTTCACAGCGGTGATGAGTTTTATATCTCAGTAAATGTAAACCAGGATGTATTTTGGAAGTATAGAGTATTAAAAAAAAAAGTCTGGGTATAGATATGCCTATGACTATTTCAGCTACGGTGATTATGTAATGTATGATACTTTAGGAAGAAAGTAAGCAATTGTTGCAAATGTTTGTTATTATACTTATCTATACAAATAAATAAAATTGAAGTGTCTGTTTGTAATATTAAAATAACCGCTTTTCACTAAATGCATATGTATGTATACACGGTACATATGCCAAAAATGTAGTTAAAAATTTTTTTGTCTGTCTGTCTGTCTGTCGGTCTGTCTGTCTGTCTGTCTGTCTGTCTGTCTGTTTGTTCCGGGTAATCTCTGGAACGGCTGGACCGATTTTGACGGGACTTTCACTGGCAGGTAGCTGATGATCCGGGGTGTACTTTTTTAAGACTAACTTTGTCCCGCGGCGTTACTCGCGGTACAACAATAGCCGCGGGTAACACCGCGGGTTTCAGCTAGTGTAATAAAAAGATGAATTTATCACGTAGTAAACTTTAAACCGCAAGGAGCACTACAATGTGCGGCCTTAAACAAACAATTTCCAACCCGCAACATTTGAATGGAAACGTGCAATAATGTACAGAAACAAGAAATATGAATATGAAAGATTATCAAGAGTATTATCATTTATAATCACTCGTATAGAATTAATAGAGGAATCACTTTAAACATAATTATGATTAGGTAATACGGAACGGCAAACGGCTTCTTGAATTAGAATTCAACGGTCAGGCGGCGGAGATCAAACGAAACACGCTTCATTACTGATTTTTTTTGTTGACAATAAATAATCGTGTATATCTAACGTCGATTATCGTGTAGTAGTGGCTATTTATCAGGCATTAGAAAACGGGCTTCGAGAAAAGAGCTGATTTAAATTCCTATCCTACTTTCCATCTTTCTTAATATTAAAAACGCGAATGTTTGTGAGAATGGATGTCTAGATGTTTCTTACTCTTTGAGGCAAGAAAATGCTGAACGGATTTAGATTAATCTTAACAGTAATATAGCTCATACATTAGATTACCACAGGCTCCTTTTTACCGCGATAACCAATATACGGCCAAGTCGCAAGCAAAAGCAAGTGTAGTAGTAATCATAAATTTAAAAATGCACTCTCTTTCAAGCCCAGAAATATTCTGCAAATCGGGTTGACAAACAGCCCTTCCGAGTTGCGTTAATTTGCCTCAGTGCAGCCCCCTGAATATCCGCTAATGAGATTAACGTCCCGCGAGCACTCGCTCAAATGGACCCCCTACGTCTGACGACTTGACAAAAGGCATCCGTTACGTCTAGTTGACGTTCGCGAAGTTGCTTTCAATCTAAATACGATTAAGCGAGACACTTCTTTTATTTAAACGTTTTATTAACTTTAAAAAATGCTATTTTAACTCTTTGTTATGATCTGCTATCGCTGTGATAATGTAATTAGTGACGGTATAATTCTTTATCACAATAAATCTACAAAAGATCCTTAAATGCGATTAGGTTTAATCTATCAAACAAATATGGAACTCTAGTATTAAATAAATAGGTACCAATACGGAAATATTTTATAAAACATTTCTTTTTTGTTTCAGATTTGATTGACTAATGTAATTATTAGAAAACTCCTATGTAAGTAATTATTTCTAGTTCAAATAAAAATATGTATTTCTTTTTAATTTAAACGGTTTTATTGAAAATTATGTACTAAAAGCTAAAAAATAATTTGGTAAAAAATATTCGGTATAAAATCGTTGGGCGTAGGGTAAACTGAGATGACTTGGCCCAACGATTTTATACCGAATATTTTTTACTGCTTTTATTTTACATTTTTTTATTGTTTTAGTACATTATTTTCAATGAAACCGTTTTAATTTTTTTTTTATATATTTTTTATTTTCAAGCTTTTAGTTTTTAATTTTATTACATAGTACTTCTCATCTGTGTTCTACTATTAAAGCCCTTTCATTTGATACCCATATAGTGACAGTCTTTGAGAAAATGCGTAACCCACCATTTTGTAGCGGCGGCCATCTCGGATTTACAATGAAACAGAATTCATTTAATTGTATTGTCACCAATGAATCTGATACAAAAGTTTCGAATTATTTTATGTTTTAGAAATGGACAGAATCTAGATAACTTCATGGGGAGTTTTCTTTTTAAAACAAAAAAATACACCTTAGGAAAGGTTTATTTTTTAAATCTTAATTTTGTTTTAAGAAATGATTAGCTTTTGGCATTTTTAACCGAATAAAACTTAAAAATAAGTAGCTATTACACATAATCAGTCATAAGCGAATCAATCCGAATAAATAATTATACTTTTCTTGCCTTTCCTTCGTATCTGCCTTTTCTTTGAAACTATAAAAAAAAAACAAATTTCTCTTAAAAATAGAAATACAGTAATATTTTAAGAAATGAAGGCGCTTAAACTTCTGCCTACCTAAGGAGTAGGTTAGGGGATATAGGCGTGTTTGTAAGTATTCATGTATGTACATTATTAGCAAAAGATTTAAAAGATGTGAACACAATGATTATATTGTTATACTCGTAAATGTAAAGAAAATTTTACATTATTCGTAATATAAACAAATGACATCTGTTTGCTTCGTGGCCCTAGGTGGTATTACGCCTAGCAGAGGCATCTTCTCTCATTTTCTTACTAACAGGCAAAAAGAATAAAAATATAGCTTCATAACGCTTTAGTTTCCATTATATTTATTTGTTTTATTTCAGTCTGTCGTCCATATTGTTTATGACGCAATCGCACAGAGTAGAAACATGGCGTTAGCCGGTGACTCACAATTATCGGGCGGGTCAATGCAGGGGTGATTTCACCCCCAATCGAAATTAAAATTCCAAGCGTGACGTCGAGATAGATGATCTTAAATTTGAATAGATAATGAATACGTACGGTTTTATTAGAAAATGTAATAAGCCTAATTCAATATGATTTTGTATCTTATCTTTTCTCGCGTGACTGGAGCACGTTTTTATAAATATTTTATCGAATTTATTTGGTTGTTAGAATAATTTTGTTACCATTGAAACTGTTACCAACGCGACGAGACACAGTCAAATGGGTGTGATGAATCATAGTAATGAGACATGTAACATTTTTGATACATGGCCAGCACTAACACTTGAAAATTGTATGCTTGGGGGAATTATTTATGTGGTTATAGGAAGTTTCACAGTAACCAGATATGTCATGTATCAGTTAGAGGTTCTATTACGATTTAAGAGCAATGTATCGCAAGAACCCACATATGATCATTCATTCATTATGTGCTTCTTTGACAGTAGATGTTTCGTCTTCTCTTGCAGTTGCCGTGCCCAACAGGGTCCATAATTGTTTCTTGTAATAAGTTGTTAACACCTTTATGTACATTATGGAGTGCAATAAATGATAAATAAATAAATAAATAAATGAAATTTTGGTATCTGAAATAACCCCAGAAATCAATTAAAGTTACTAGTATCTCCTCTAGTATTAGGTTTCGCGTAGATTTTATGAGTAGGATCATGTATCAATGATCAAATCCTTTGCCTCTTACATCTAGTCTAGTTTTAATTTCTCTTATGAGGTTACAAGTTATAAGCCGGACACCTCTTGTATACACATAACTAGCTTTTGCAGCTCCGCTGCTGTATATTTCCACTATCGTGGTGGAAAATAACCTATGTTCATCTTAAGAATTGAAGTATCTAGATGCATTTTACCAAAAGGTTAACAGACAGACAGAGTTACTTTCGTATTTATGTTAATACTAGCTGACCCACGCAACGTAGTTTGCGCCTTATATTGCCCGTAGCGTGAAAATTTCCCCCGTTTTTGAAACATTCTTCATTGTTGCTCCGCTCTTATTAGTAGTAGCGTGATGATATATACCCTATAGCCTTCCTCGATAAATGGACTATCCAACAGCGAAAGAATTTTTCAAATCGGACCAGCGGTTCCTGAGATTAGCGTGTTCAAACAAACAAACTCTTCAGCTTTATATATTAGTATAGATTATAAGGAGTTGATAATAACTATACTGTAATAGCGCTTTTTGCCGCGAATCCTCCACGGCGCGGATCAGTGGGCGGGCTCTTTACTATTGTTCAGAATAACAATGTTTTGTTTTGGTTTTGTTTTATTTTTTTACAATTCTTCGAATCGAGACTATAAAAACTATAAAAAAATTAACTACGTTTCCATAAGTAGGTCTATTCATAACCGGCTGAGCACCCAACTCCAAAGCTCAATTCTAATTATATGGTGTGTTTTAAGTGTCGACGGATCGATATAACTCGTTTCTTGCTGCTTTTAACATAGATTACAATCAAAACAAGAATATGAACTTAATGTTTTCATATATAAATACTTTTTTTTAAATAAGGCATTGGTATAAAGTCGAGGCTTTCAGTATCACTTTCCACAAAAAATGAACTTTTTTCTGCGTTCAATATTGTCAAAATATAATTTCATTAGTTGATATAAGAGCGTAAGTCACTAGGCTGGTGCGAGACGAGGGGAACGGGAGGAGGTCAAGTAATATGGCGACTAATTGCACTGATTCACAACTACCCTCCGATGCCAACTGCGGAGGCGGTCTCTTGATTGATTATTATTGTTCGTAAGCGATATGGAAATCGTTTATGCTCTTGGACTTACTGTAATCGATTCCATTATTCTCTGAAATTATTATAATTTTGACCCGTTCCTGTGATAAATCGTCATGGTTGGGTTTCGATTATAGTTTTTTTAGGTGTGGGCTATTAATTTTCTTTTATATGTATAGATATAAAAGATTATTCTATCCTGCCGATCAGACGCTTTTGAATGCGAAAGCGTCTGCGGTCTTTATAAAGTTTTTTTTTTATGTGATAGGCGGGCAAACGAGCAGACGTATCGCCTGATGGTAAGCGATTACCGCCGCCCATGGACACCTGCAAACACCAGAGGTGTCACAAGTACGTTGCCGGCCTTTGGGGGATAGGGAGGGGAAATAGGGGGAAGGGGGTTTGGGTTATGGGCCTCCGGTATCCTCACTCACTCGGTGAAATACAGCGCACGCACTATTTCACACCGGTTTTCTGTGAGGCCGTGATATCACTCCGGTCGAGCCGGCCCATTCATGCCGAAGCGTGGCTCTCCCACGGTATAAATGTTATTTGTCCATTGGTTATACTCCTATTCTGCGCCAACTCTTCCTTTCCTAAAGTACCTTCGATAATTAGCTCTTCTAAACGAAGTTCAGCCACAAGAAGTTCCAGATAACTATTTCTATTATTTCCTTACTATCTAGAATCTATGATCTCTATGATGAATACCATGGTTCTAAGCATCTTAGTGAAATTTACTACTATTTATTACTCCTAGCCTAAAATCCTTTCATCAAACTTCTAAGGCTTTCTTAACTCTTTCTAACCTATGTTTTTCTACTTCGTTCAATGGGTTCAAACTTTTTATTCACTTTGATGTGGTTGCTTTATAAATGAGTGCACACTGTACGAACTAAAATAATGATGAAATCCTCCTACCTAACGCAGATATGTAGATATTCAAACCAATTTTGAATTTAATGTGAAAACGGTGACTAAGCAACATTAATTCGAGCAGCAATTCTCCTTTAGACACTCAGCGCCTTGCTAATGTATTTCCAATTGACTTACAAACGCTACTTAAACATTTAATAACAATCTACACATGCTCGCATGCATATTCAATTACAAACATATTTATGAACTCCTGATTGTTTTTAATTATACGTGTAACCTTTTTGTTTCTTGTTCTTTTGGGGCGTTGCGGAGGGATACCCTAGCCTACAAAAACCGTCCGTAACGTTAAATCTTACGTTAGATTGACTGCCTCGGTGCTGCAATGGTAGCGTATGTGAATGCCGTGCTTGAGGTCTCGGGTTCGTATCCCGAGTCGGATCAAATGTTTGTATGATCTGCAGATATTAGTTTTTTCGGAGTTTGGATGTTTTTTATGTATGAAAGTATTTATTAAAAATAATAATAATTTACTTCTATCTGGTGTCCCACGACACCACACGGTTTTATTTTTACTTTTTGGTCTAAATATATAGGCAAAGTCATTACTTTAGTACAGTTATTTAGTGCGGTTTAGTATGTTATTATCCTCAACCACTTCTTTTGTTGATTATTTATATCGATTATATATTTAAATAAAAAAAACTTTGATTAGACTGTATTGTTAACAACAATTGAATGCCGTTAGTCGAAATACAGGTTTCTACCTAGTTTGGCAACGGAGGCTATCTCTTGTTCGATTTATAACTTAAACATATGTAACGGTGGATTAGCCAGGACGACGGCAAAGTAATCACGTTATTGTAGCACTGCTCACAATACTCTCTATTGTAGGTACACCAAGTAAAACGTCTAGAATATGAATTATTTAAACACCATCAGCAACCTCTACGAGGGGGTTGGAGCAATGCTCACTCCTCTGTGCTGCCCTGTGGAATTCGTCACCAGACTAGCGATATTTGCCAATGGGAGACCATTGGCAAATATCGCCTCACGCGGATTAAGCGGAGAGATTAAGGACAAATTTGCCGGTACATATACAAGATATAAAACACATAAATACAATAAATCAAATAATAGAAAACTATTATGACTCAGGAGTGACCCGTGTCACAATCAAGAGATATGAACGTCGCGAGATCTGAAGAGAAAACTCCCCTGTTTCCGATCGCGACGCTTTATATAGATTTCATTCTTTGCAATACTTTTATTATTCGGATATCCTCACATAATTTTAAGTTGAACGGATTGTATTTGTTTGTTTTCGTGCAATAAATGTTATTATTATATGTCAACAAAAGACTTTTATGAATAACTAACTCTTAATATGAAATGTGGTTTTAGTACTGCTATTTTTATCCTATTTCCTAGGTTTTTTACGTGCGCTAGTGCAGTAAAAGCACTGCAGGTGTTCCTTCTATAGTGTCTCACATACAGTATTATGTACTAATAAAAAGAACGTTCTTGAAACGGGTGGTGGTAAACAGTAGTCGTTTATTGTTTTAACTTTTTTCTTTTATTTATTGAAACTCTGAAACCCTTCAGGGTTTGTTTATCTGGGTACCGTGGGGTTGTCATGATTATTCTTTGTTCTACGGATACAAACATACAATTTTAACAATAAATTCATAAGAATCTATTCTAACTATGTAGCTATGTTTTTAATTTATTAAGATCTGTGCTAAAAGTCTCCGGGACTCATCTTAGTACAAAGCCACTTCTGCTCGCTTAGATCTTTTAAACTACTTAACGGATGTTAATGCATTTTTCAGCAATAAATAGAGTGATTGAAGAGGAAAGTTTTTATGTGTATTACATTCATATTTTAGTAGAGAAAATATGAGAATTTAAAGAATTCGAGCTGGGTCGCTAGTTCTATGTTACGGTATTTACTATTACGATATTCTGCAACTCTAAGAAGCTCGAAAGTGATGTTTTAGGCTATATATATAGGCCTTCAAGTCTTCGTAAATTTGAAGTTCCTTTAGAACTCTGGAAAGTACTGAGGCTACTTTAAATTTACGAAGACTAACGCAAGGAGTATCCGTGCATATCGCATGCTCGCATACCGGTACTCCGTGCCTTGCATGCTAAACAACCATTGTCCTTGCGCGGGAATCCGTTCATTAGTTATGTTCAAACTGCCTTATCGAATACAACACAGCGTGAATTTATGATCCACGTGTGAAGAGAAGTTCAATTTTGCGGTGCTTTTAAAATGGATTCCTATTGTTATATTCATGCGTTAGGTTTTCGAAAGAAGACGTTACAAGTTTTTGTTATGAAAAATGTGGGATAATTTATTATGTTTGGAGTAGACATAGTTATGTTCAGAAATAGTATGATTCTACATGATGAACCCTAATTTATTCTATATATATATATATGTATAAAGAATGTTCAATTGGTTTGTGTATGCTTACAATGAATTCTTTTGCCACTATTGTTACGTAACATAAGTAAATGGCAATTAATTTGCTTAGTAAATGATTTTGATCCTTTACTGTTCATTATGATGAACTGATTATAAGAAAAAACTTTGTAACTCTATTAAAATAGCTTCCTAATAAATTTTATTTACAGCAGAGTGTTATTCAGTTTAGTTTCTATATAGGTTCAATAGAAGAACAATTTTATTATAGCTTTTACTGCCACAAAAGTTTGCCAAAAAGTAAACTAAACAAATTACTACAAACCTTTAATAAAGTAAGCCTAAGCATTACATAAAAGTTCTACTGTAGTAGAAATTAAACACAATTGCAGGTATAATGAATTACAATCTAGATGAAATCTCAAGCGCTTTGATGAAAGTCGTAAAAGGTCGAATAGGGAGAGTTTTAATAGGAAAGCAAATCCTTCCCTAATCCGGGATTAACTCGAGGAAAGGAAAAATCCTTCGAGGAAGTGTGAGACTGTGAACAAGTTTGGAACTTATCGCAAACGCTTTAAGCCTCGGTCACACTGCACGTAATTTGAGCAAGAAAGAAAGAATTATCAACAAAGAGTTTGCGTGTTTCGCCAGCGTTCAGACGATTCTGTAAATAGATGTGTTTGTTTGAGCTGGTGCTCAGAAAGAAGAGTTGATGAATCATTCGTGTCGTAATTAAATGGGGTGGTAAGCTAAGGGAGCATATTTAATACTTAACCTTTAATTTGATAAATATAAATTTCTCTTACCAATCCTCGCTTTGCTATCAATATTGTGTTTTTAATAAAATATTATTGAATTTCAAAATTCTGTTCTTCTTTTGTCCTATGCCAAATTCTTTGTTGTTTGATGGATTAACTAAGATGTAAAATTGCAACATAGTAACAAGATAAGTTTACATTCGTATCAACTAACACGGACATAACCATCGCTAAAAGACAACGAAGATTTAATGTTATGTACCTGCTACTCTTTTTACACAACTATGGCGAAGCCAAAATAAAGGGTAATATTTTTGGCAGTCTATGTATGTTAGTATCTTCCACCTCAGTGCATAAACTACTGAACCGATTTTAATTAATGAGTCGATAAATTCGCTGTAATGGCCCAGGTGACATAGAACATATGAAATTTATTTAAAGTTATTACGTAGTCGGGTTATAGTATTTTAAGTTTTTTCTAATTTGAATATTTTTACAACCTAAGTTAAAACAATACAATTTTTAACAATAGCATTATTCTTTGAAACGATTTTACTTCGCTTAAACATTTTTTTGCACTGTGTGGATAAGCCCTTACACCTTAATTAGTTGTCAGACTTGTTTGATGCTCTGTTTAAAACGGTTCATCTTTGAGATTAAAAAGCACACAATGAAACCACATATTTACTGTGGAGGGAATTTTCTTTCCTTTACTGTTTTCTTCTATTCTTGAAAAAGTTTCTCAACAACAATATTTTCGACTTTTTTTTCTATTTGTTTTTATATATTATATCAGTTTGACAAGCTAACGCGTGCCTGAGAGATATGCATACAGCAAAGGTGTAGGAAAATATATGTAAGTATTAACACAAGTTAATGCTAAAAATAAATAATTAAGGAATATCCTTAGCAACATAAAAACAATCAGTTTATAATTCCTAAATCATCAGACTAAAATCAATTAGTTTTTTCGCCAGCTTTCTTGGAATTGACCTACCTTTGAATAGTCTAATTAAACTACCTGCCAAACGGCTGTGCTTCAGCCCGGCCCAACACACCGTTTGTCTTATTACAAAGAAAAAACCTGACCTACCTGACTGGTAGAGAATGCCTTAGGCATTAAGTCCGCCAATGCACCTAAAGTGCATGATGTATAAAATAAATAAATAATAATAAAAAACCGGCCAAGTGCGAGCCGGACTCGCGCACCGAAGATGCGGTAAAACCCATAGGTATATTTAATATGATGTAACTAAAAATTTATGCTTTGTGCAATTTTTCTTATCTGAGCATTTGTCATGTAATTAAAATTTGATTCCTCCACGCGTTCCTGAGAAAAAGGGTCTTGATAGACAGACGAACAAACAGACAGACAACAATGTGATGCTATAAGGGTTCCGTTTTTTCCTTTTGAGGCATGGAACCCTAAAAAGCAGCAGATATACGATGCGACGCGATGCGAAAAATACAATCATGCGACGCCATTTAGTTCTTGCTCGTGGAGTTCCAATACTTTCTTATCCTTTTGGAGATTAGTCATCCAGGTCGTTTAGGGCCTTCCTCTTCCCCTCTTTTTCGTGGCGAAGAGGCTCTTTTTAATCACGTGATCGTCTGGTCTTCTCATAACGTGACCATACTAGCGTTGTCTACCCTCAGAAATTTTATGAGTTATGGGAGCCACTTCGAAGCAGGTACACAATACGGCGTGATGATTTTTGGTAGTAGTTGTAAATGTTTATTGCAGAGATAAAACTAAAGATGTCAAAGAGCCATTAGACTATAAACGTTGTCTATTGCTTGAATTAATTATTTACCTGTCGTAATTTGTTCCTGAAGTAATTTTATATGTATTTGCAACTGTAAGGCTATTAACTTGTTGGACAGTAACAACTAAATATTGTCGAATAGACTGTTTCATTGCCGAGTTAGAACGGTCTCGTAAAACACAGGATTACCTACTGTACGGTTCATGTCTATTTATGTGTTTAGTTTGTGTGTAAACGTTGCAGTTTGGTACGGCTGCTAAGCACGGTTGGTTAATGTCTATACTAAATGAGATTGTCGGCTTTTACACTTTGTATGTATTTCACCTATAGGATATAACATTACTGAGTTACTAGATACTCAAACTCCACCCCGATTTAAGGCGCGAAGAAGGAGTTAACACTAGAAAGCAGTGAACCTTTTGTGTCTTTCAAGTTGAAAGAAGGAAAGAATAGAAAAAAGATAGAAAAAATATTTATCATCTAAAATGCTACATATTATACACACAATATATTATAAACTAAAATACATGTTACAATGTTGCAAAATTATCTTCTGCTCGTTAAACAGTAAACCAATAAAAGTGACATTTATATCTAGATTGGTCTAACCTTAATCAATGAGCATCCATGCGCCTCTTCGGATCTTAGTTCTAGACTGAATATGTCCATTTTGTTGAGTACAGCTGTTACCAGTAGCAGGAATACGTTGGGCAATACACGAATAACAAGTTATTAGGTATGTACGTAGGGTTTAGTTTAGTTGCAGTGGGTTTCGGGGGCGATAAATCAATATAAATAGAATTAATTTTTAGAAAATTCACAAAAAAAAGAAATACGGAGAAAATCTCATCCAGGTATTGTAAATTCTTGTATTAATTAAATCACTTTCATATTGTTATTGGATATTGAAAATTTTGTAAAATAACGCAAATTTTGTGAGATTTTTTTTTATTTAAGACTAACTTCGTCTGCGTTGTAGTTTTAGTGCCTTCGTCGACAGCAGTAAACAAATTTTTCAATTCGAAACAGAATTACTCGAGCTTAGCGCATCCAACCAAACAGACAAACTTCCGCTTTACATATAAAGTTAGTAGTAGATTAATCAACAACGCATAAGTATAAAAGCGGAGAACATCAAATGAGTTAATCGGCTACCGCTAACATGCGCCACCGTATACAACCTTATGGCTATTATAAATACCTACTTAAATTACCTACAAGCAATCTCCTAATATAAATACACAAACACATCGTAATTACGATCACATATAGGTACATAAACACATGCATCAGTAATTACGATGTTTACTCATCAAAACAGAAAAAACAAAACTTGTTTACATGCCTGCAATAAAATGCACGAAACCACAACAGAGAAATCAAAACTTTGTGTGAAGTGAGGCGTGGGTTATTGTTTGAAAACAGAAGTTGGAGCCGAAAGCCGAAACTAGGCTTTTAATTAATGCCGAATTATACGAATGTTCATTTCAACCATACGTTTTGTTTACGGCCAGTTGGTGCGCCTTAATTTTATATGCGTTTTACTAAGAGGTCATATTCCTTATGAATTGTATTTATAACTGAGCCTCGCGGGTAACACCGCGAGGCGAAGCTAGTAAAAATAAAAGTAATCTAAGTTACTCCTAATACTATAGCTATCCCCCAGCGACAGCCCCGTCATAATCGGTCCAACCGTTCCAGAGATTAGCGGGAACAAACAAACAGACAAATATTAAAAAAAAATTGATGTAAGTACCGTTTATACTTTAATTTTTATGCATTTAGTAAAAAAAACAGCGTCGTGTTTCGTTGGTGAGTGCGAGACCGGAGGCCCAATGATGCAGAAGCATCACTAGGCCGCTATGGTGTGGGTCACCATGCTGCATTGTTGCATTGTCTGCATCCGTAATGAGTATGGTGACCACCACTCTTGGTTTCAGCTTATGCTTTCCATCAGGTAGAGTAGAGTCATTTTGGCAGGCCATCCAAATAAAGAAATAAACTTTTTTGGTTTCCATTTTTACAAAATATTCTGCGCGTTGGGATCGGGAAGGAAAAACTAAGTCATTGAGTTGACACCCTTTAAGTGAAAACCTAAATTTTTTACAAATACTTGTCTTCAGAACCCTCCTAGAAACGCGAATCTTGAAGGTTGTAAAAGAATTCTCAATGAGTTAATGAGCCGTTGACGCATTACGTCAACAAAGCCTCGCTAGGCTGGTTTATGAAGGGCCCTCAGTTGATTTGTGATGTCGTCATGAATACAGTTTATTTAAAGCGGGCAGGGCGGGCTCATGTCAACAATATTTTGGGAAATATTATTTTTTAGAAAAATTCTTAACAAACATTACACTTAATTACACTTAAATCCACAAAGTAGCAAAGCAATAATAAAAGTAATAATTCGAAACATCTCACATTGTCTAATTCTAAATTAGGCAGCACATTAAGGCAGTCAAAATGCTGATAAACGTACTTATATATTTCTAACTATATACCTACATAATACAGATAGAACTATACCCAAACACAGAAGAAATTACCGTGCTCAGTACAAAAGACGATACCAAAAAAAAAAAAAGTGTTCACCTAAAATTATTTGTCGTGACCGGGAATGGAACCCACGATCTCAGGCTTTACTATCAGAGGATCGTTAAGCGCTAGACCAAAGGACCAGTCAGTTTCTCTGTTACAATTAGAGCCGCTCGATGGAGAATTTTCGTTGTTAAGTCGAATTACCAGGGCTCCAGATAAACTATAGATGTGTAGCATTAAAACTAGCTGGCCCATGCAACTTCGTCTCCGTCTCTCTTGGTCGGCTCCTTAATATGAGCCGAGACTTAGACTAATGTCTAAACGCGATGTTAACTATCCTTTCTTACGCATGCCAATAAAACACACATTAAAAAAAACCGTGAAAATCAATCTGATAGTTTCGGGGTTCATCGAGAATTACATATTATTAGATGTTTTATTCTAAAATTCTAGATTATAAATTCAATGCCTTATCTACTGAACCACGGCCAATATATATTTATGTGCTGAATTTTGGTAATATAAAGTAAATAATACGGAGAGTGTGGCAAAACTAAACTACATATTCCAAAAATGAGGCTGACTTTTAAATATAAAAAACGCCGGAGGGATGAAAGCTAGTCACTGAGACAAATATGTCCCTGTCGGCATATTGAAACTTTTAGTTAAACTACTAAGGGTATACACCTTAATTCAAAACACAGCATATTTCAAACTTATATTTTTACCCGAAGCCAAAAGGAGGGGTAATATTTTGGTGGTCTATGTACGTTTATACGCCTAAACTACAGAACCGAATTAGATGATAGAATAGAAATTAATTAATGATGTATCAATAAATTCGTAATAACATACCGGGTGACATAGGCTACATAAATATCAAAAGTTTTAAGAAGTTGGGGTATATTTTAAAAAAAAATCTTGTTTAAATATTTGTCTGTGGAAATTCATAGAGTTGTGACTATTACTTTCTATGATTCTCTGTTTTTTAACTAAGTTGCTGGTGTTACAAATTAAAAATACTTAACATCATTATCTATACGTATTAATTAATTCGAATATTAAATATGTTAATGAGAAACCATCGCCCACACTTTATTAACTACTTAATGAAGTTTGTTAATTGAATTAATTATGTAAACAGCACCCATACGTTACTAAACTTTGTAGAATATAAAGAAAGGTTATGTATACAACTATACATCTTTACTAGAAGTATTCTAACTTCTTCAGTAAAGTAATAAATTCTTGGCTAAATCTGTCGAGTCGAACATTCTGAATGTTTAAAGTTGAATAACTTTACAAGAGGCATGACTTAACACTGTTATAGCGGCACATAGCTTAAAACATTTTTGATCAGACACGTTAACAGTGATTATAGTATTCATTATTTAATAACTGTTGTATAAATTATATTACTATGAACACATTCGCTATTGGCAATTTTCATACTTTTATGATTAAAGTAGTATTACAATTTTATTGAGTACCTACCAAATGAGTGTCTTTTTATTTTACTAGTAATTTGATGAAGTTATTTTCGTTTCTTAACTTAATATCGAAAACTGTGGGAGCGATTTTGTAACATCATATTTAATTTTGCTATTAATTTAGTATTTTTATTTTTCAGCTATCGTATATTGCTAACTAATACTGGCTAGTAATAGAAAGACTTCCCGCCGATTCGATATTCAAACAATAGGAACATTGTACTTTCGTTCGCAGTTGTACTAACTAATTAGTTGGAAACCCAGGCTTTTTGCATGTTCGGCTACGAACTTGTGACATTTCTATGTTGTGAAGTTTCTCAGACTGCCAGGTACTGGAAACCTCACCTACCTCATCTCACTTGCCTATATTTATAGACGACACTAGCTGAACCCCGCGGTGTTACCCGCGGTTATTGTTGTACCGCGAGTAACGCCGCGGGGCAAAGTTAGTCTAGAAAAAGTAGCCTAAGTTACTCCCTGGATCATCAGCTACCTGCCAGTGAAAGTCCCGTCAAAATCCGTCCAGCCGTTCCAGAGATTACCCGGGACAAACAGACAGACAGACAAATTTAATTCATTTTTGGTATATGTACCGTGTATACATACATATGCATTTAGTAAAAAGCGGTTATTTTAATATTACAAACAGTCCAATTTTATTTATTTGTATATCTGTATAGATGTATTGATAAGGTTACTAAAAATAGTAAAAATTTGATGAATAATCTTGTATAAGCAGATGTATGTTGATGTGAGTATTGTGAGTGACTGTTTTTTAGAACCAGCATCCGTTTATTATTAGGTAGGTGAGCCTTCTGCTTGTTTGCCAACATAATTGAACCTTTAAAAAATAAATGCATAGACTGCCATTAAACATTTTATACTACACGCGACATACAATACAGTTTATGCAAACAATGGTGCTAACTCTGTTCTTGTGTCACTAAACTAAAATTTCTCTAAAGTTAAAAGATTTACAAAATATTATTTTTGTATGTAAGTACTCATTAGGATAACGTGTGATATATCAATTTTTTGTAAATCTTCGACATTTAGAACCTTGTTTAATAGGACAAAATTAGTTTTTGGACCACTATCAACAACAACAGAATTAGCACCACTATCTACCACTCTGGTGGTTCGGAGGACTGTAACGAAGTTCCGCAGAGAGGGCAAAAATTGAGAGCGACCCACGGCATCCTATGTACAGCTACACCCTGCCCCAATAGAGACTAAATAGCCGTAGGAGTTTTGCGAAATGTGTTGACCTATTGACCTTGGACCCATCTCAAGCGAGGTGCAAATTGTGGAGAGACAGTGTGTCATTACATTTACCGTTTATGCGGTGAAACTCAAACGATGTCCCACCTTGCATCATGCATGCGTGCCTGGACACCTGCAGAGGGAGGACCGACAATGCAGTCAAAGTGGCCGCCTTCTGATCTGCTAAAATTTAATTACATCCACACGAAACGTTTGCCGTCGAAACGCTAAGAAGAAGATTAACTGTAAAAACCAAACATATGTAAAAGAGCAGACATATCTATTTTCCTACATGATAAAAATAAAGATGTAATTATATCGGAGTTCTCGCGCGAGGGTCGTGAGGTTCCCATGCGACGAACCGCGACAGGCACTCACCATTGTATGAGGTATCGAACGCACATCGTAGGATATTTCCTGACACGATGTGAGAGTATAATGAACTTTGGATGTGTCAAGGTGACGTAGATAGAGGTTATGGTGGGCGTTTTTAATTATCTTTTATTAGCGACTACATTTGTTTCCTATGTCTAATAGAACAGGAGAGAAATGTCAAATATACGATAGGAAGTCAAACCATTTGCGGGAAACGTTAATAAGACACTTCGAATTTTAATGACTCTTTACATATTTAAGACAGAATGACAACCTAAAATGACAGCATTGTGATATCGTGTTTTGTTCGTGTGTACGAGACCGGAGGCCCAACGATGTAGAAGCATCTCAATAGACCGCCACAGTGTAGGTCTGTATTCGTAATGATTATGACCACTATTATTGGATTCTGCTAATGCTTTCCATCAGGCAGAGTAGAGTCACTTTGGCAGGCTCATATACCTCTGTTATAGTCCAAATTGGACTTTTGAGTACCACATGAATGCTTTGATTCAAATTGCGTTTATAAATACAAATGTCTAGGTGTCAACCACCTACATAGTATAAAGATTTCTCCAAGAAAAACCAAGTTTTCTTTTTGTACTACATTTTTGTATTGTTGTTGATATAAAATATTCTAGATGTTGAATATCAAATAAAGGTAAACCTGGATGGAATCCGTAAAGCAGGTTTTATTACAAAATGTGTTCATAGTACTTTTATGTTCCTCTGTTGCTGCTGAGTAACGTTTTATTGAGGGTGCTGCAGAAAATGCTGACACTGTTTAACGTTGATAAATATGAGTATATCTACTACTACGATTCGTTTTTTTTATTGTTTACCGCTGTTCATGGACATCTACTATCCAAGAAAAACAAACGAGTTGGGGTTCTGATAGTCTCAGTCATTGTATGAAAAGTACTGAAATATTTGTTTATTACCAGTTATCTATTAAGCCATTATAACATTCCCGTTTTATGGATTCATTAAGAAAGTTAAGTGCTATATCATCATCCTACCCTTTTCCCAACTTTATTTGGGGTCGGTGCAATGAGTTATTTTCTCCACATGGCCAGTGATAGAGCATCACAGGCCAGTTCACTGATTACTCCTTTCCATATCTATATCCTTTTTAGGCAGTCCATTCCATTTTTTCTTTGGTCGTCCTCTACTCTTATATCCGTCGACTTCCATACTTAAAACTTTCTTTTCTAAGTCAAATACTATATATATATATATATATATATATATGTATAAACTAGATAAACCCCGCGGTGTTACCCGCGGTTATTGTTGTACCACGAGTAGCGCCACGGGACAAAGTTAGTCTAAAAAAGTAGCCTAAGTTACTCCCTGGATCATCAGCTACCTGCCAGTGAAAGTCCCGTCAAAATCCGTCCAGCCGTTGCAGAGATTACCCGGAACAAACAGACAGATAGAAAGACAGACAGACAGACAGATAAAAAAAAATTTAACTACAGTTTTGGTATATGTACAGTGTATACATACTTATGTATTTAGTAAAAAGCGGTTGTTTTAATATTACAAACAGACACTCCAATTTTATTTATTTGTATAGATGTATAGATAACGTTTCACTAGGAGAGGTGCAGTGACTATAAAAGCGTGTAAACAGTCGTTCCAGCTATAATAGAAAGAAATCGAAAAGTATGCAAACGGAGGAATAAGAAACATTGTACAATTCAAGTTTATATGGAGGAAGTGCGGAAAGCTAAAAAAATAAAAAATGAAACAATTAAATCAGTTATGGTCAAATTTCGACCACTGACCAACCAATGAATGAATCTAAGTAGTTGTTAAATATCACTCTGTGTGGTGACAGGGGAAATATAGAGTATCACTATTTCTATTTATCTCATGTGTGTAGTAAAAGACGCCTTAGGGAGCAATTACCGCAGAACAATATCACGACAAAGATAATGAAAACTTGAAACAACCCTTTATTTATACCAACCCATCTGCTTGGTAGGTAGGCCAAAGCCTCTTTTCTAAGGAGAGGCTTAAGTCCAACTGGAAAGGACTGTAAAAGACATAAGGTCTTTGCCAGTACCTACATATAAATCCATTTTAAATTTATATTAGTTAATAATTTAATCATTTAATAAAAAGAAGCTAATAACCATATTATTTACATAATTTAGAACAGTTTAGCTTCAATTGAAAAGCTTTAATTGGAAAATTCAAATTTACTTTTAACTTTAGATTCCAAGTGTTTCAATCAAGTCAATTTGCGGGATAATTGTCGTCGACTGTCACTTTGAGCCACTTCGTGAGACTTCGAGAGGTTTTATAATGATGACGATAAATTGGCGGGATTTTCTGACCTGGTTATGAACTGTGAGAATTATTTTTAAAGAAATTCGGACTATTAAATCTAGGAGAGACTTCAGATTGACTGAATTAAATCTGTATTATTGTGTATCAGTAAAGTGTGTATTATTGTTTTAATGAATTTTTTATGTGTCTACGTACGTTAGGTTGATAGACCAACTTGAATTTTTGAAAGGTAATGCTCAAGGTTGAGTGGCAAAATAAATGGTCGTGAAGTGTCCAGGTAAGTTGGACATCCAATATCAGAGATGATATCCTATTACCTTTGCCCACTGTTCTTAATTTAAAAAAAATTAAAAAATAATGGTTTTCCAAATTGTGATTTTTACTTACTTATAAAGGTGTTGTGATCCATTTAATATAGAACTGTTGCTAATTCTGTTGTTGGGTCACTTAACTATTATTTTTATTGATTTTTTTCCCTTATTGTAGTAAAATGATTTCCAAAATGCCATATTATGTAGGTATGTATCTAATTTTAGCCAATATTTGACATTTAAAACGTCGACTGACAGAACAAAATTCATTTTCGGTGATTTTTAGTTTAAAGAGTTTCCGAACAGAAGAATTAGCACCGCTGTGTACTTTTATTAATTGATAAATTAAGCAGACAATTGTCAAGAACAATTAAAAATAAACTGCATGCATTTCTTATGTCCAAATAAATAGTTAGATATTTGAAATATCACAACTATACATTACAGATACAGTCGTTATTTAAATAAAGCCAAAATAAAAGTAATTTGACTTTTACCTTTATTTTTATTATTACAGCGGCAATTCATAAAAAGTAAAACTATTACAACATCATTTTACCGGTTAATAACGTGAATAAAAAACTTATGACTGTACTAGACAGTTTAACGACCCAAGTCCTATCTTGTGAGTAGCCAATTTAAAAAAAAAGCCATAAACGCGCAGAAAATGCATAAAAAATATCACCAACTAGTTATGTTACAATAAATACAAAACTGGTCTATAATCTTCAGGTTATGTAAATATCAATTAATAGTATTGATGTATAATACTTATATACTTACACTTCTACCTTTTTTTTATGGCATTGTCCGGGCAAACGAGCAGACGTATCGCCTGATGGTAAGCGATTAACGCCGCCCATAGCCACCCGCTGTACCAGAGGCGTCATAAGTGCGTTGCTGGCCTTTGGCCGGAATCCTCACTCACTCGGTGAAACATAACATTCACACCGGTTTTCTGTAAGGCCGTGGTATCACTCCGGTCGCGCCGGCCCATTCATGCCGAAGTGTGGCTCTCCCACGGAATAAACTCGCGTAATGGTAATTAAGGAAACAGGGTATCACGCATATTCATCCCGTGGGTAAAAGCTGACTAAGGGGTCAAAGTACAATAGCATTGCCAAGAGAATGAAAACTTGACACAGCCCCTATACCAAAGAAACAAATCCTATATATTAAATTATAAATAAAAATATAATAAATATTTCGGACATCTCAACACACAACGCCATCTAGTCCCAAGATAAGCAGAGCTTGTGTTATGGGGTACTAGACAACTGATACAAATACATATATACCTTTTTTTTGTAAATACATACATATTATAGATAGAACACACCCAAACTCCGAAACAAATATTTGTAGATCATACAAACATTTGGTCCGACCCGGGAATCGAACCCGAGACCTCATGATCAGCAGTCGCTCACGCCAACCGCGAGACCAACGAGGCAGTCGAATTGTAGAACATAACCTCCTTCCCAAAGAGGTGCCTATGTCAAGCGGTAGGTTTGGTGCCTATTGATGAACAGTATTAAAATGTAGTCTACAAAAATTGTGTAGTATAAAAATACAGTGAAATGTACATACACATTACATCGTGTATTCCTTTCTTGTTTTACTAAAACAAGTTCAACAGGTTTATTCAAATTTACTGCGAACTGTTGACAAAACAGATAAACATCTCTCATACTTTTTATATGTATTTCCTGTAAGAATATTAATTATTCCGTTTTAAAAATTAATTTATGATTGCTACTGCTTCAATATATAGCATTTTAGAGTTAGATTAGTTTCGAAAAACGCTCGTAGATAGAAAGTGAAAAAGGAATGTTGTGGTAGAAAGGGGGTAGTTATTTTAGGGGAAAGTAAGTGTGCCTGAGAGTGACAGGTGAAGCCATCTATAACCCTACCAGAAGCATACAAAGTGCTACCGCCCTTTTCTAAATAGAAAAGGAGTGTCGGGACTCCTACACAGGAGGGATTCATCTACAAACCGTAGGTGGCCCGAGGTTTGTCGGTGTTCCAGGGATTTCCTGTCAAGGGTTCACTTGGTTTCCCGGCTACTGGTACCCGAGACAGTATGTAGTTTTTAGCATTACTGCACAAAAAAGGGGAAAGTAAGCGTAAGGGCTGATGGCATAAGATTGTCAGAATGCCATATGTTTACAAAGACTGAAATCCCCTCCCCGTCCCCCTCTAATCAGGGGAGGGCGGAATCGTACTTGTGACTCCTTGGTTGCTTCTGCTGGTTTTGCTTTTGAATTTTTCGAGCTGTCTAAAACTTGGGAACAATAGTAAATACGGCCATGTAAATGTATAGAAATTTAGCAAGACCTAAGAGGAACTTCTTATCAAGTACAATAATATGTTATGAAATATTTTCAAAGTATCATTAGTATGCCACATTTAAACATAGACAACAGAAATTCATATCTATAGAGGCAAAGCTGCGTAGGAAGTCTAGTTACATTACAATAGACAGTAATCGGCATGCCGCACTAAAATTCACATTGTTGCATTGCTTACTGGGATTTCAATGTAAATTCTAGCATTACTTTGTAAGTTAACTGATAAAAAGCTGCATAATATATACATTGAGATTATTGTGTTTGTAAATCTTCTACAAAGTTCTTTTATGTATTCGTATAATAAAGTGATAAAAGACGACAAAGAAGTTCAAAGAAAGCAACCGTTCTAAGTTACCTTCAACTTGCTGACAGCCTGTTCTTTATTTACTATTTTATTTTTAGCTTGATCGTAAGCAATGCAAAACGCTTTCGAAGTTTGTTTTCTTTGTAGGAAATGTACCTAATTTCCGTCATTAAAATAAACCATACTTCTCACTTGAACGCGACTGTGAGTTGGTTTGTACCTTTACGACTTAAACATATCCTCTAATTTCAGATTCTACTTCATATTCAGCTACTGCAATATAAGTATTTTTGTGTAGTCGTTTGTTTAATCACGCTTATCTCTAAAACGTCACATCTTCGAGTCGCCAATACCGTAAACATTGAAAAATAAGGTATGTGACGGAAAGTACGTCCTACCCATAATGTAGTAAGGAGTCGAGACGCATTGGACTGGTCTACAAGTTTGAAGTTGCTCAGCGTGCGATGAGCGTGCGATGCTAGGTGTTTCTCTGACCACCAGAATTAGTAACGAAGTTTATTGGACAGACAGCGAGATTAACCAACGTCGCTCGGAGAATCAGTTCACTGAAGTGGAAATAGGCCGGTCATATCTCCAGACGAACAGATGGTCGCTGGAGCCGAAATGTGCTGGAGTGGAAACGTGGTCATGCGGCACGATGAACCAACGATTTGAAGCAAGTGGCTGGCAGCGGATGGATGCGGACTGACCAAGACTGGAATAGCTGGAGCTTCTTAGGGGAGACCTTCGTTCAACAGTGGACGACAATAGGATATTTTTTTATCTCTGAAACTATCACTTAGATTTAAATACTACTTCGTAGTCGATAGAGTATTCATTAAGGAGCATTTTGGGCTATGTAACATTGCGCTACAACAAATGGTGTAACATAAAGAGGATAGTAATAGCTATTATTAAATTCTAAAATTTAATAATAGTTATTACTATATTATAGGTATAGTTGTTTGGCTTTGATTTTTACAAACACTCGATAATGACGTCACTTATGTGTAACCAAATCTTATCACCTTGGGTTGTAATTTCTATAGAAAAACATATGTGGTTATAACGCTAGTAAACCGAAATCTTGTGTAGGTTGGGTAACTTACAAAGCCCAACTTTGGGCTGAAATCTAAAATGCCTCATAGTTTCAACGAAAAACAATGAATAGTAAGTAGTATATTACAATAGAAGCTTGTAAAACCGCAAATAACTCTGCCTGTGTGTAATTATTCCGTTCGGAAAGGCATAAAAAGTTTAATGGAATTCTCAGGCCGAAAACGTTTGTGGTTGCGGACGTTCTACCGAATTCTAGGCTTTTAAACTGTGCAACATTTCAATGGTAACCGGTGATAAATTCTTTTATTTATCGACTTTTGGCGTTCTATAGACAAACGGTAAATGGCGCGCTTATTAACTTTGACTTTGAACGATTTACGGCTGTTTCGCTTGAGCGCCGAATCAAGAAAAAAGTGTTCAAGTTTTACGTGATTTTTCATAGCTCTGTGTACTGAGATGAACAAAAAAGAAAGCGGTATCGAATCTTTGTTAGTGTTTATAATTTCGTAACCACTAAAGCTTAAGTTTTAGTAGCAATTTTAAACGAAGATTTCAAATAGATTTTTTACCAAAACAGAGAAACGTAGTTTTTCTTAATTGATAATGGTAACGCTTTTCTAAGTAAGAAAAATCCAAAAAAATACTGACAAATATGGAAAAAAAGGTGCTAAACAATTTGAACTAAACTCATAGTCCGTGTGCGTGTGCAAAAATACATTAACACTTGCATCCCCAAAGTGCAATGGCAGATACATATTGCTCGATTTTTGGAGAATTCATTACTTTATGCTTTTACATTTTTTATACTTGTACTCACACGTAATATCCATTCGCTTAGATACGGCGCCGCGCGCCGTCCCACGTGAGCCGTGATCAAAGCGACCATAGTGTGTGAATGATTGTATTTGTTGACTCTTCTAACGTGTAAACTGAACATATTTTAATATAGGTTAAGAAAATGGAATGTTTTTATTTTTCAAGTAATTTGTCTTTAGTACCTAGGCGAGCATCTAACTTGTCTGAATAAATTTATTCGTATTTCACAACAATAACCACAATTGCGTGTACCGCCATTATCTAAATGTATGGACTTTAATTAATCATTATTTATTAAATATTCAACACTCGCTATTAGTGACATAGGCTGTGCCTACATATTTCATGAATGAATAACTACCGATGTTCCAGTAATTAACAGCGGTAACCGTTTGCCAATCAATTTGTTATTCCAGTAATGGAATATCGATAGTTATTGTGATGGGGAATCAATATATGGGGTATAAATACGTAATTATTATCTACTAGCTGAACCCCGCGGTGTTACCCGCGGCTATTGTTGTACCGCGAGTAACGCCGCGGGACAAAGTTAGTCTAAAGTTAGTGTTAGTTAGTGAAAGTACCGTCAAAATCTGTCCAGCCGTTCCAGAGATTACCCGGAACAAACAGACAGACAGACAGACAGATAATTTTTTTTTAACTACAATTTTGTTATATGTATCGTGTATACATACATATGCATTGATTAAAAAGCTGTTATTTTAATGTTACAAACAGACACTCCAATTTTATTTATTTGTATAGATTGTATAGATCTATTAAGGTTCATACATTTTGAATTAATGTAATGAAAATGTTTAGTAATTTAATAAACGTCCAGCAGTGATAAAAATACAATTTCTTTGTAAAGAGAGTGTAGTGTAAAGCTTTTTGTTTCTTTCTATGATTTTCCTTTAAAACTTCAATGAATCTGTTTTATTATATGCGTAATTTAAAATATTTAGCTATTTCTTGGCTGTGTTTAAAGTATTGAAGATAATCTCTTTTTTTAGTTTCCTGCAGTCCTCCTTCGATCACCTTGCACTGACCGATAGACATGGCAGTGCAACTGATTGAAACGTCAGGCACTCCAAAGGTTCGACTACCTACGTCATACCGTTCTCATTCACTTTCGCACATTAGCATAATTAAATAAAAAATAATAAATAAATAAATATTTCGGACATCTAACACACAACGCCCTCTAGTTCCAAACTAAGCAGAGCTTGTATTATGGGTACTAGACAACTGATACGAATACTTATATACTCTTTTTTTGTAAATACATACATATTATATATAGAAAACACCCAAACTCCGAAACAACTATTTGCAGATCATACAAACATTTGTTCCGACCCGGGAATCGAACCCGAGACCTCAAGAACAGCAGTCGCGTAAGCTAACACTGCGCCACCGAGGCAGTCTCATAATTATATACCCTCGGTGGTTGTTGTATCTTTACAACAACTACCGCGTGACGAAACTAGTCTAAAAAGTAGTCTAAGTTACTCCTTATATCATCATTACTTTTCCGTGGGAGAGCCACGCTTCGGCATGAATGGGCCGGCTCGACCGGAGTGATACCACGGCCTCACAGAAAACCGGTGTGAAGCAGCGCCTGCGTTGTGATTCACTGAGTGAGTGAGGAGTGAGGTGAGCATACCGGAGGCCCTAAAATCCGGTAACGCACTTGTGACGCCTCTGGTGTCCATGAGCGGCGGTAATCATTTACCATCAGGTGATACGTCTGCTTATTTGCTCACTATTTCATAAAAAAAAGCTAAAACACAGAGTCAAACATACTTGTGTACTACTAATTTAACTAATGTACTTTCTTATGCAATTAGTAAAAAGCTGTAAATTTTAAATGACACACAGCTACTTCAATTTTATGTATTTGTATAGAAATACAAAAGCCATACCTTAAACAATATTTTACACAATTTCATAAAACATTAAAAAGTTATTCTCAATTCAGAAACATATCGCACGTCCGATGGAGTTCATTATACAAAGTTAAATTCAGAATTGTCAGAGCGATAGGACGTTGTGTCGTTGTCTGCTCACAGACACGCGTTGCATACAAATGTACTGGATTCTGTATTATACCGGCGTAATGGTCCTATGGCGGCGGTTGATGCGTCCTACCTCCATTTGTGCATAACTTTGAACTCTTCATAGCTCTCTTTGATTCCATACTAATACTAAAAATTCGAAGTTTGTCTGTCTACTACACTTTCAATAAAATCTGGCATAAAGATGCTTTGATTCTTCACAAAGGACATGTACTTTTTTTACCGCGATAACCGGTGTAGCCGCGGGCAAAAGCTAGTTATTTATAAAAGCACGTATGCCTCCATATGAATTCTATCTATAAAGTTTTCTTTGATACGGGTAGCGTATACTCCAATTTTATTCAGATCTAACTAGCTATTGTGATGTGATTGAGTGACAAACATTATACACACATCCATACTAGTTAACAGTCGCAATTATAATATTTAGCTTTTGCCTGTGGATTTGTCGCGGTCATAAGTAGCGGATATGGCTCGTGCTCGTTGATAGTGTTGTATTCTATTTTTGAAAGAATTTTTTAAATCCATTTAGAGGTGAAGGCGGGAAAGTGTACTAAACAATCTAACTTAGAGTTAGGAATTCAATTAATTGAACTTGAAATACTTTTTATTTTAAATGAAATCGGTTAGTAACACCATTGTTCACCATAAAGAAATAATTAAAAAGAAGGATAACTCCACGTCTCTCATGTCAACTCTCTGTATGGAGAGTTCAGTTAATAGTTTTTGGAGATCGTTTTTTGTTTTTTCGAAAGACGGTCCCCATTTCATCTCATCCATATTTTATATATTTTTTAACATTAATTTCATCACGACGAAGACTTAAAGACTTGAAGACTTATGATTTGAAGACTATAAACACTTGACATTGGCAGAAATAGCTGATCCGGCTGGTTGCCATTTCATCAAAAGAAGAAGGAGAACAAATTTTAATTATTAAATATTTATAATTCTTTTTTTTTAATAAACTTTGATACTTACACCTTATGCTACTCAAAATAAAAATTCACAATATCCGTACAAAGGTTGTCTGGAAGAGATCGCCGTGAGCGATAAGACCGCCTATTGAAATACCGTATGTAGATTTACATTTATGTCTGTACAACATGTTATACTTTAGTGGTGTGCAATAAAGTTGTGTGAATAAATTAATAAAAAATAAATTAATTTAAATAAAAAGAGCGTACTCATTCTTAAAAGGCAGGCAACGCACTTGTGACGTCATTAGTGTTGCGGGTGTCCATGGGCGGCGGTAATCGCTTACCATCAGGCGATACGTATGCCAGTTTGCCCCCTATATCATAAAAAAAAGAACAGTAAAAAGCTTTTCACTGTAAATGTTACAGAATGTACTGTACTAGATATTAAATTTTAGCGAATTTGCGTATAATATTATTATGAACTAGCTGAACCCCGCGGTTTTACCCGCGGCTATTGTTGTAAAGCGAGTAACGCCGCGGGACAAAGTTAGTCTAAAAAAGTAGCCTAAGTTACTCCCCGGATCATCAGCTACCTGCCAGTGAAAGTCCCGTCAAAATCCGTCCAGCCGTTCCAGAGATTACCCGGAACAAACAGACAGACAGACAGACAGACCGACAGACAGATAGACAGACAGACAGACAAAAAATTTTTTAACTACATTTTTGGTATATGTATCGTGTATACATACATATGCATTGATCAAAAAGCTGTTATTTTAATATTACAAACAGACACTCCAATTTTATTTATTTGTATAGATGTTACACATTCATAATAATATTACACGCAAATTCGCGCAAAAATTTATTATTTGATTTGACAACCTCATTTTGAAGACTCAGACTATTACAGATTTCATATTTGTCATAACTCCAAGTGTAATATTGTTTAGAGGTCGATTTAGCTAGGCACGTCCTATGTGCATAACCTATAAATATTAATTAATGCATACTCGCAGCAATTTGAACCAATCACTGCTGAGAAATACCATTAATCTATTTAACATAATCTATCTATTTATTGTCATTTTACAAACATTACTCAGACTCAGACATAGTCAAATTATAGTTTGGCAATTTGCCATTAAACCTAAGTATAGTATTTATAAGCCGGTTTTAAGTATTTTTGACCTGCCATCACTTGGCATCATCACCTTTATTTTTTGAGATTGACACTTTACAGCAACATTGGTCATAAACTTACAAACTTACATACCTTGGCATAATCTTTAGCACGGAAAATAAGTGTAAAATCCTATTTTCTTTCATCAAATTTTGTCTGGTTGATGTTTTCCGCAACTATGAAAATAACTTACTAATTGAAAAACATCGACCTCAACCTACACACCGTTAAATATTTTCAAACTGGTAACGAACCAAAACACAAAATATACAAACTATTTCCATATTCGCAACAAGAATAAACCAAACCAAATAGGGACTTATCACTTGCAGAATTTGCTCTTTGTACACCACAAACAAGCTAAGTGCTACCAAGATGTCCCAAGTTCCTGCAGTCTCTAAATGCACAATTTAATAAACGGTTAGTTGACAAAACTGGTGCAGTCAGAGACTGGTTCAACTAGGTCAAACAACGAGCTAAGTTGTAAGCAAAATGACTACTCCTCTGTTTATACTGATGTTGTGCAATATTAATAGTCCAGTCTATTATCAGGTCCATTTGTGGCTTGAAGCGGTTAGTGTTTAGGATTTAGTAAGTAACTAGCCGACCCACGCAACCTCGTTTGCGCCTTATATTGCCCGTATCGTGATAATTTTCCCCGTTTTTGAAACTTTCTTCATTGTTGCTCCGCTCCTATAAGTAGTAGCGTGATGATATATACCCTATAGCCTTCCTCGATAAATGGACTATCTAACACTGAAAGAATTTTGCAAATCGGACCAGCGGTTCCTGAGATTAGCGTGTTCAAACAAACAAACTCTTCAGCTTTATATATTAGTATAGATTTACAGACGATCTGAGACTGAACGGACTAACGGTAGTTTAGTTAAACATTGACTTAGATTCGGTAACAGCTCTCTCTTTCGTCCGAAATAATAAATTTTATATGTAATTTCAAGACATTGAAACTGTTTTATTCATTCATCTATACAAATAAATAAAAATGTAGAATCTATTTGTAAGTTTAAATTATCAGTTTTGTATTAAATTTATAAAAAAGTATATTCTGTAGTTACATCTAATAACAACAAATAAGCAATTTTTAAATATTTTTGTCTGACTGTTTCTTCAGGTTAATCTCAGGAATGGTTGAACCGATTTTAACGAGATTTTCACCGGCAGCTAGCTGATAATATGAGACGTAATTTGAGCACTTTTTTTAGACTAGCTTTGCCCAGCGGCGTTACGCGCGGTTGTTATTGTGCCGCGTGTAACACCGCGGAGCTCAACTAGTATGAAATAAATAACTACAAAAGGTAAATGTTCTATTTTTACCTGTAAGAAAGAAATATTTTAAGGAAAACAATCTCCATACGTAACTTCTACTTTTTGCGAAAAACATTTCACTTGATTAAACAAAAACTTTAGAAAACAAAAAGGCTAAGACGTTTTTTGTACGCTCAGCAAAAACAAGATGGCTATTCTTTGTCATTTTACCGTAAAAGTTTTGATACACGATCTCGATAGATAAATAACTTGTTTAGACATGATGACTTGAACAAGAATCGTATGACATCTGGACAAGCTTGTTTGTAATTGTGTCAACGACAATTACTCTCAGACAGGGGATAAAAATATTTGGACGTTCTTGTCGCAACAGGTTTTGGTAACTGCTTACTTAAAATAGACCTTACCCGATTACGGGTTAGGTCGGTTAGGTTATTACGAAACCAAAAGGAAGGGTAATAGTTTTGGTAGTCTATCTATGTTTGTGTGTTTCACAGCTGCACTATACCGCCTAAACTACTGAACGGATTTCAATTAATGGGGTTGCAATAGATTTGTAAAAATGTCCCAGGCAACATAGTCTATGTACATTTTATCAATAGTGTTTACGTAGCAGAGTTATATTATTTTTTTGTGTTCTTGTGTGGAATTGTTTCCACTCAAATAGCCATCATTTAACGCGGTAACATTTCCACCCCTGTCACTAATCACTTATCATCACATCTTTTACATAGGGGGCAAACGAGCAGACGCATCGCCTGATGGTAAGCGATTAACACCGCCCATAGACACCCGCAACACCAGAGGCGTCACAAGTGCGTTGCCAGCCATTATTAAGTACGTATTATGAATATATTGAGAGAAAGTGTCAGTGGATGGCGTGAGTTCTTAGCATCAGATGACCTTCTGACAAGGCAGCGCTCGCGTGCTCTGTCGTAAAAAAAACAATTAAGAGCAGATACACAAGCAATTACAGTCACTAAAAGAAGTTTTTGTTTGGAATAAACTAAGGTAAAGCCTCGATGGCACAGTGGCAGGGTATGCGAATTCTGTGCTGAAGTCTCGGGTGCGAACCCTGGGTCGGACCAGACGTTTCAGCGATCCACATATAAATTGTTTTGAAGTTTGTGTGTTTTCTATGTTTAATATTAACTAAAGAAAGATATGTAAGTATTCTGTCAGTCAATCTAGCGTACATGGTACAAGCTCTGCTTAGTTTGAAGCTAGATGGCGTTGTGTTAGATATAAAAACAGCTACTAAAATGTTTCATTTTTTAAATTCATATGACATAATCTTACAAAAATTGGAGATCTATTAAAACGAACGAAAGAATGAGCAAGCGGATTACAAAACCGTTTGATGTTATGACAAGAAGTAAAACGGCTCTCGATTTTCACACCTGTCCAAGATCAAGTTTATTGCCATTGATCGGTTAAGATCATACAACGTACTGTATATAATCTCATCATTCACGCTAACAAGGGAAAGAAACCTTCGAAGGGTTTGTACCCGGTGACGGCTCAATACCTCTACCACCTGCGACCGAATACCCTTGTCACCTGTCAAACTGTAATAGGACGTTTTATGCGCCATTAATTTCTTGCAGAGCGAATAAATCACTGTTTAAATGTTATAAAATATTTACCTTGTTTCTCTTACAAAGTTAATTTAATTTTTAGTTATCTTATGTAACTTTCTTATCATTTTTTTAAGGAAATTGTAGTGAAAAACTTACAACTCAATCTTATGACATGTCTTAGCTTCAACTGTCTATTTAGATGACAGTGGGCTGTTTCTACTAGGTCTACCAACGGGTTTTATTTTACACTAGTATCTAGTATCACACATGCATTACACATTATACTTTCCTCTTGAATCACCGTATCTATTGCTTAAAACTGCATTAAAATCCGTAGAGTAGTTTCAAAGATCATCAGATACAAATATTTCCCAAACTGAACGGTCGCCTGGCCCAGGCGCCTTGCCAGACGTGGCACTTCTGACTAAAATACGTACAGGAAAGGTTATGGCAGCATTTTAGGCACCAGACAAGGTGCTATTTATTATTATACATGCCCTAACAGGTGGATAGATATAAGATCAGTGACCACAAAATTGTCTGACTAAGTTAATACTTGTAAGAAAAGTAAATTTTTATGGGAATGTCCTTGGCATGCCAGGTTTAGTGTCACATACCTGTAACCGTATGGGAATCCACACACATTCACAGTAAAGAAAATAGATCTAAAGTAAAAATACTCTACATATTTCTTTTTACTTTTGCAGAAACATATTTGTTGACGAAAACTCAAGGTTAGGTGCTCAAATCTTAGCTAAAAGTATTCGTCAGAAACTAACGAAGTCGTTTCATCTATTAAGTGTGTTTTTTTACTTTTTGATAGGCAATCACTTACAAATTTATATAATAAAATTGAAGTGTCTGTTTTTAATAAAAAAAAAACAACTTTTTTTTTGTCTGTTTCTCTCTCTTAACCTCTGGTACGGATGGACTTATTTTGACGGGACTTTCATGGGCAGAAAACTGATAACTTAGGCTACCTATAATTTGGACTAACTTCGCCGCGCGATTTTACCATGTGTAACAACAACCACAGGTAACACCGCAGGGTAGAGGTAGATTGCAATAAAGTTGATCGCCTACCTCGTCCTGCCTACTGCCGAGCCTTTCATTAAAAAATTATGAAGACATTTTATTCTTTCGCGTTCCATGATATATTAACAATTATTTTTACGGGAATTAACGCGGTCACTTATTAAAAGGTATTACATACCTCTGATTTGTATGACGTTTCGACCAGGTTGCACTGGCCGTGGTCATTTAATAAGTGTTCGCTTTATTCCCGTAAAAATAAATGTTAATAAATTATGAAGACATTTACATCTGCCTTGTAAAGATAAAAGTCATTGAAGTATCGTATATAAAGTTTCTACAAGTTACATTTTATTAATGAACGTGAAATGAACGAATGGTCGACTTGAACAGTTGTCTGCATAAAAAATTAATTGGTATTGCGATGTTAATTTACTGACATTTTTTTACGCTCAAGTAGAAACATGTTGAAGCTTTTTTAATAACCAACTTCATTGTATTTGTCGTTGTTTATAAGGCTTTTATGTCTAAGTAACTCTGTCTGTACACTGCTAAACCGATTGGATGTTAATGGACAGCCTTTAATTCTTAAGGAAGGATATTGGCTATTATTTACCGCGATAATCGATAAACATGCGGGCTGAGCCGCGGGTAAAAGCTGGTATATGCCTCGTATACGCCCAAATTTGTTCTCTAACAAACATTCCTTCCAAATAGAAAGAACGAAATGAAATAACTTATGTTTATTTAAGTTTGCTATTGACCAGAGAGTCTACAATATGAACTCGCTTAGTTTCTAATTCTAATAAGAAAACTATGTAATATGTATACGTACTGTAGTTATAAGTAGGGCTGGCAACTATGGATAGGGATTTACACAACAGATTAGACAACCAACAGCCCCAGACGTGAGGGTTGGTAATGGGTAATGGAACACAGTGCGGTTTTAGGCGGTTCTAGTCCGACATATCACCATGCCCTTTGACGGGGAGGTGACGTCCCTAATGGGGTTTCCTCATAATAAAGACTTACTATTTACTCGGATTGGCCTGTTAATTTACAGGGATTTTGAGCAGAGTTTTCAAAAAAATGCTTAGAACAAAATGGAGGCAGATTTCTAGAACAAATAACTTTAGGTTGAGGATTAGGAAAAATACATAACTTTGAGTGTTTATTGGTTATATAAGTTATTAACGATCTTGCATACTTGTGTTAAAGTCAGCAGTATATAATATTATCATTACTAGTCTAAACTTTTGATTTTGATGATAAAAAAGTTGGTAGGTATATATATATATAGCTGATAGTTGAAAAATCATAACCCTCCTTTGGCTTTGCCGTAGTCGGATAAAAATGGGTTAGATATGTGTTTATCTATGTCTGTTTGTTCTCATAAATGTGTCTAAATAGATACATCTTTTCGTGAGACCAGAAAATTGCCAATTAAAAATGTAATAGGTGCCATGCTTCATTCTAAAAACATTTATAAAAAAAATTCTGGCTATAATTTTTTTAATGATGGCAACCCTAGCTATATTGCAGATTACTACGGTGCGAACATGGCTGCTAACCGACCCGCTTACTTTCAACTGCGAAATTTGCACAAACTTGAAAATTTAATGAATAAAACTTCGCAATTCGGTCTCGGAGTCCTGTTTTGGTCGTATTTTCGTAGCTACGTGGAACGTATGTCGAAAAAATATGATACTTTAATGTAGCAATGTAACTTACATAAATAAGAAAAAACTTTCATGTACGCCGCTACTGTATCCTAATGTTAAGTCAAATGTTAATTCTTTACCATGGGGTGAGGTCCTGGTGATCTGTAATGCAGGTCTATACCTAAAATAGACACCAGCTCCTCACATACACTATGAACTGTTTTTTCATTAAGTTCTACTTATTATCTTGTAGCATAAGATCTTGTTTTTGTGAGGAGAAATAAATAAAGATATTATTATTACATAGTCTGGAGATCAACGGCCTTCAGCAGTCCACTGACTTCAGATAGACCTTCCTTGAACAGGAGATTTTGTCCTCCTATAAAGAGTTTTGCTTAAGTTTTTCTTTTATTTGCAGTACAATTGTCCTGTATAGTTTATTCCCTTAGTTACACAAAGGAATGAAAAGGGATGGATGGAGAGATGACACTGTGTCTTAATTCGTCACTCTAATTACTTTTGATGTATTTTGAATACAACATATCTTTATTAGGTCGCTGAACAAATGACACTGGTATCAGTTGATTTTAGTATCTATACTAATATATAAAGCTGAAGAGTTTGTTTGTTTGAACACACTAATCTCACAAACTACTGGTCCGATTTGAAAAATGCTTTCAGTGTTAGATACCCCATTTATCGAGGAAGGCTAGGCTGTATATCATCACGCTAAGACCAATAGGAGAGGAGCACCAATGAAAAATGTTTCAAAAACGGGGGAAAATTATCACGCGACGGGCAATAGGAGACGCAAACGAGGTTGCGTGGGTCTGCTTGTGTAATATAAAACTCAGAAAATATAACGATATTTATACAATATTGTTATTTTGCTCACAATAATGCACAAATAATTGTGTTCATGTGGTTGCTTGATTAAAATACATATTCAGTATGGACTAGATTTATTAATTACACGATAATTACAGACAATGCATTTCGTACATCACAGACGAACCAATGACCGACCTTTTTAGTGATGTTCTTCAACATACCAATTACACTTACTAATTAGTGATGCGATATCCCAACAACACAGGCAGTTTCAACAAATTTCAAAGAGACAGTGATAAGAGATTAATCTTATTACAACCATATGTTCCCTCTTAGATCAAGTATCATCATCGTTCACTACTTATAGTTAAGCTTCAACATTATAGGCTAAAAGCTATCTGGTGTCCCACGACACCTTACGATTTTTTTGTAAATGCTTAGTGATTATTATGTTCGTGGTCGGAATGGTGTCATTGTGCTTATTCTAAGGTTATATGAATCATGATTGGCTTGAACAGAATAACAGCGGCTGGCATGCTGTGCATCGTCATCCATATGCTGAGTCCTAGACCATTTTCGCTTTCCAATCATACTGTTCAAACACTGTTAATAATTATAAGTAACTCTGTAATATAAAGGCTTATAAAGTTTTCCTTATTCTTATTCTATCTTGAGTAGTGGACTGTTCAAGGCTGTTGATGATGATGATCTTATTAAGAATTATGAAATTCGTAGGTGTTTTGTTAGCACTCCTTATAATAAAGTGGGATTCCGCAATCCAAACATCCATGGGGATTTTTTGTGTTCGGGAAGCACAAAGCTCTTGTGAAGCCTTTTGTCACAACAAACTGCCAATGTTATCTATCACTTGGTCTCTGCAGACTTAATTTATGTCAAAACAGTGTCATATAAATTGTGTTAAATGTTGATAAATATGAAAATGTTTTATTTATAACGTAAATGCTATTTCACTTTCTTTATAAAAGTAATTCTGTTCTCAGCGAATGTAACGAAGATATTCCTCCCGTAAATTATATTTAGCTGATTTAACTGAAATGTATCTTTGAATAAAAGATGGAGGCACGCAATAGCTTACAGTGTTTAAGTAACGCCCTGCTCCGTATCACAATAGTGGTGAGATAGCTCGAAACCGGTCTCGTAACTGTATTTTACGATAAATCTAAATTAGAGATGTGACTACATTTTCTACCTATTCATTGTCGATATATAACTAGTAAATTGGATAGTTATTGTCAAATCTTCAAATGTAAATTGAATCTATTTAAAATCAAAACCTTTTCGAATGAAACAAGTTCGAGATTATACGTTCGATTTATAGGTAGATCCTAAAAAAAATAGAAAATACTTTTCCTCCTTTTAACATAATTGTAGGGATCAATGTAATATTTAACTTGACTTTGACTGCCTCGGTGGCGCAGTGGTAGCGTACGCAACTGCTGTTCTGGAGGTCTCGGGTTCGATTCCCGGGTCGGACCAAATGTTTGTATGATTTGAAAATATTTGTTTCGGAGTTTGGGTGTTTTCTATCTATAATATGTATGTATTTACAAAAAAAAGTATGTAAGTATTTATATCAGTTGTTTAGTACCCATAATACAAGCTCTGCTTAGTTTGGGACCAGATGGCGTTGTGTGTTAGATGTCCGAAATATTTATTTATTTAACTTACTGAAAAAGTCTTTCTAAATTTTTAAATCTCTAAATTAGATCTTTTCAAAATTCGAATGTAACATATTATATATTCAACAAGCATATATGTTTTGATTTAGTTGTGGATTCTTATCAAGCTTCCACATTCTTTTCCTCCTTCAAACATAATTAGAAGGATCAACGTAAACCTTAACTCAACGGGCCTTTAAATCTTACCAAGTTGGAATAAAACTCCTCCTATCTAAGTAGGTACTACTCCGAAGTTACACGATTGAGGAAAGTTAGTAAAGTCTACCTTTACTAGATTTAAGTCGCTTGACTGACTCAGTCTGAGACGTAATCCGATTCTACCTACTCCACAAGAACGTTCCAACAATCTTTCCGCTCAAATAAACTTCCGTGATATTGCAAATAATTGACTGACTCACTGTCAGATACAAAAGTTTTTTCTATTTGCAGATCATTCTTATAATTATATTAATAATAGCCTTAACTTTGAAATTTCAGGTTGCTGGTTATAATTTTCTTATTAAAAGTTGTTTTATTTAAATAATATTCCATGTCTCAGTGTATTTTTGGCAGTAGTTGCCGTCAACCCTTTAACATTATCATTTTGTACAAACAAACTGGTTTTAATTAATTAGGCTGACTAATTTGAAAAAAAACCCTTTAATTTGGATATAAAATAGTTTTCCAAATGTTTTGTTTTTAATCATTCTGTTAAATTTCTAAAGTTTATTTTTAATTTACATATTCAAGATGGCAATTCTGTAATTGTATTAAATTCAATAGTTGAACATAAAATATAATGCTTTAAGCATTATTATGAATTTGATTGTACTAAAAACATCTTTACATTTTAATAATTTCGTTTGCATATTTGTTTATTTGCCTGTAACCGACTTCATTGATTTTTTTTAAGGTTGTTTATTTATTTTATAAACCAATTTTGCAGTAAGTCATCAGTAATGTAGTAGTGAGCGACAACCAGTTTTTCGATCTTTCGTTGTTTAAAAAGGGAAATTTCATTGTTACCCTCTACGATCTAAAATTAACGACGCGTATCTTCTCACCCCACTGGCACCAAGCAGAAATGTTCCTTTCTATTAACAGGCTTGTTCGTTTGTCATGATCATTAGTATAATATAATAATATTTTGGACATCAAACACACAACATCATCTAGTCCCAAACTAAGCAGAGCTTGTGTTATAGTACTAGACAACTGATATGAATACATAAATACTTTTTTTTTTTAAAATACATACATATTATACATAGAAAGCACCCAAATCGACCTAGGATTCGAACCCGAGACCTCATGCACAACAATTACCGAACGCTAACACAGTGCAACCGAGGCAGTCACTGAAAGTTAGACTTGAGTATAAATTCTAATAAAATATATTTTATATAAAAAAAACTTTGTCCATCACTATTGGAATTTCCTTAAACAAATACAAAATATTTAGACAGCCGACATAGTTTAATTACTATCACGAAAACCTGTTATTTTTGTTCTTTTTACACCTTACAATCGAAACTTACTTGCCATTAAGTCAATATTGACAGTATAGAACGAGCTTTTTTAACAGATAATTAAAGTACAAATTAAAAAAAACCTGTCAAACGTGATTTGAAAATGGAATGGCTTACACGTATAGCATGACTAATGTTCTATCTATTAACGAAATAGAATACTTGGTGAGGTATGAGCAATCACAGTAAGTAACTGTACTTTATGTAATCTTATTTCTCGCTGGCTTTTATAGTCTGGATCTCTTAAAAAAGTTAACATTGTACTTAAATATTGAACGAACAGGCGAGGCTTCTCCATTTCTAGACTCCAATTTGATCTTTGTTCAAATAGGCGAGTGAGTGTTGTGTGCGTGTGTGTGTGTGCAATTCAGGATAACGGATAATTCATTTTGTGCTCATATATGTAAACTATATAATGTTCAAATTTAGTAGCCCTTGACGGTATTGTATGTTTTAAAAAATCTAAGTTTACGAAACTATAACACCTGTTATGGTAATAACAGAAATATTTGCTACACATTATACATTAAAAACACACTATTAACGCTATGAATAGGAACTACATAATTAAAATATAATATTTTATTAACACACGTTACATACATTTAACACTTAAATATCCTGTCTAACCACAAACGGTTTCTAATTTGAATGTCATTTGACAACAGTCAACACATTAAAAACCCCTTTTTAAATATATTTTAAAGCTGTATTACCAACATGTTACCTTTGCCTTTTGAAAAAAAAGTGCAACAACAATTAAAAACAGCTCCTCCATATTTACGTTCTAGAACACCTTTTTAGAAATAAAATAATTGCTAAACCTTCGCCTTTTAAACATAAAATGTATCGTTTAAAAATTCTAACGGTAAATGAATCAGAGTAAGTGGCAGTAGCTTGTATAATTTATTTTATTCTGTGCTTAGCGCTGTAAATCTTGCGAACTGGAATACTCACAGGTAATTTATAACTCGTTCAGTAACGTCAAGTCGATGTACAAAATGGATAAAGTAGCGTTCGGAAATGTTTTAGAATCCTTAGATTTAGGATAATCCAATATATCGACAGGAAGTTATTTCTGTTATTTATCAAATTTTGTTAAATTGTTCCTAAAGAATTTTATTGCGTATCTGTGTACTAATTCTTAAAAGAATCGATCCAGCCTTTCCAGAGCTTAGCAGGAACAAACAGAGAGACAACATTTTTCAAAATTGATTTTGATTTTGATGTAAGTACTGTATATACGTCCATATGTGCTTATTGTGTCAAGTGACAAATTACAAACAAACACTTCAATCATATTAATTTGTAATAGATGTTGATACGTTATTATGGATTTAACTTCAATGATAATAGCTCTGTTACATTAAATACAAATAACACTTGCATTTTTTTTACTGCCATTTTAATAATAATAAATTTTGTACAAAAAGGCTAATTGCAAGTAGCAGTATTATGTTACCCTCCTTGCATTTCGAATTAAAGTCATTGCATCCGACTGTACTAAGGTTTCTTTTATTTTCGTCGAGGGCTTCAATTTAATTAACCGATACCCAACACTTTTCAACAGAACTGTACTCCTAAAGAAATACTCTGCGGTTGATGTTACCTACTACTTTATTTTAAACCATAATTTAATAATACTAGAGTATAAAATGCCTCGGGGATGAATCAGGGAAGGCCGGGATCAATTTGCATACGTGTAAACCAGTTTTAGATGTTTCCATTATAACACGATTTTATAAGACTGGTAAAAAAAATGTGGCTTTGTTTTTTTGTGATCTACATAGTGTAGAAATAATTTTTATTTAAGTTTTTACACTAAGGTTGCAAAAGTTACAGATAAATGCAAAAGAAACGAGAGCTGTGTTAAGAAAAATAAAGAGAAATATGTTATGAAATAGACTATAACTTTAATTTTTACAACCGTTCGTATATTACATAAGCTTTTTATAAAACTTGAAAAGAAATAAAAGAAAGTTATAAGCATAGATAAATAATGTTAAATATATATTGGTCGCCACGACTAGCGACTGAATCTCGATCAGGAATGAACTCATTTCTTCCAAGCATTTGAAAATACACAGGCCGAGAAAAAGCTAATTGACAAACACTATTTCCGTGCTTGAAGATTTCTATGAGCCAGCTCCTGCCACATGCTATTTTAAGACCGTCGTTTCCAAAAAACTTTTCTTTTTATTTAATCCTTAGTAGTGTATTTTTAAATAGTATTCTTTATATTATTTCCAAGATAATACCTTACCTTACCGTATGCATTTAACAGTACTAATACATCATACAGATTCTGATCTAAGTTGTTATATATTCCACTACCGAGAATATCGTGATGTAATGGACAAAGTGTATGCAGAGTCCGGCTAGTTCGCGTTCCCATTGCTTGTGTATAGGCTACTCCCCTTTTGTTGTCAGTGCTTGTACTCTTTGCTGGACATTCCTCTCGTTACAGTTCGCTTCTGGCCGTAATGCGACTATTGCCCTATTTCGTTTATTTTTATTAAGACCAATCGTTTTACTGTTACTGTCTTTCTGATAGTTTTATAGATTTATAGATTTGGATCAGATTCTTTCGAAATTGATGTATGGCAGTATCTAAAATGTCTATTACCTATTGTTTTAAAGGAATATCGGTAACTGTTAAATTATATACAGTATAATTTTTCGATACTTTTTACAAACTATCTCAACATAAATTGGTGATAAATTGTCATTAAAATTCTGACATCAAAAAGATTGACAAATTGTTAAAAGTGCAGAGAACCAATTTATTTGGATTAAAGTGATTTTAATCAGACGCACACTGGTGATAAGAAGTTGTTTCCAAAAAAGTACAAATATATTATGAATGACCTTTCTAAAGTCTTAAAATCTAATGGCACTTTCTAAAGCGCCTGAAAAGCTATTTGATTTTAAATAAACTCCTTACTGCCATATAGTTCAACCTCCCTTTACTTCTTCTGAATCCTTAGTAAGTCCAATTACTCATCAAAAGAAACAAAATACTCTACTATAAGCCTACACTCTTCAAAGCGCAGGTGGCTAAATTCGACTAAAACATACTATGGCTTTCCATCTCTATTCAATTCAACTTAATAACTATTTATTTAATTATTAATTAAGAAATACACCTTTGACAATCCCATAAGACGAAATCGGTCAGGCCAATGTTAAGTACATTGTTAAGCAATAGTGGAAAAAGTACACGTGAGTTTTATTTTATTAATGTTTTTCAATAAGTTGTCTGCCTCTGAGACTACCTTGTTGGTTCAGTGGCAAGCGTAAGCGACTGCCGATCCAGAGGTCTCGGGTACGATTCCCGGGTCGGACTGCTGTTGGATTTATCTTACAAGAAATTGTTAATAGCACCCGGAGAATGGTAGATGGCGGTGTTTCCCGCCCGTGCCTCGGAGAGCCGTCGGTCCCGGTTGTCATGAACTTCAATGCCAATCGTTATTGGAAAGTCAGTACCCTCAAATATACTGACAACTAGTTCAATCTACGAATTCAGTTCACCCTGAGGGTTGCGGAGGTCCAAAGGGAGGGTGAAAAAGTGATATTTATGTAAAACCGGTTGAAGACTTTATTATTGCCAAAATTACCGGCTAGTAGAGCCGGTAATTTTGGCAATAATAAAGTCTGGGGAGATGAAGATCATTAATGTTTTTCAATAAGTTCCACCAAGTGTCAACAATCGAGATATTATTTATGCGTCATTTCAAACTTACTTCAAAAAGATTCTCAATTCAGAGATTTTTTTCATGTACGAGTATATTCGGACATATCTCCGTTATTTACAGACGGATTTGTTAAATTCTTCGTTTGTTTGAAAGGGATTTTTTCCGAAATGGTTCCATTTTAGACATAGAAACTCTTTAAAAAATATCTCGAATCAACCGCGACTGCTGTTATCACAACCGTAGTATGGTTTGAAGTCGGTTCACGTTTTTTTGTTTCAAATTGTTTTAATTTTTAGTTTGCCTATCGACTAATACACTCTAAATATTACATCTATACAAATAAATAAAAATTGGAGTGTCTGTCTGTAATATTAAAATAACCGCTTTTTACTAAATGCATTTGTATGTGTACACGGTACATATGCCAAAAACGTATTTATTTTTGTCTGTCTGTCGGTCTGTCTGTCTGTCGGTCTGTCTGTCTGTTTGTTCCGGGTAATCTCTGGAACGGCTGTACCGATTTTGACGGGACTTTCACTGGCAGATAGCTGATGATCCAGGGAGTAACTTAGGCTACTTTTTTTAGACTAACTTTGTCCTGCGGCGTTACTCGCGGTACAACAATAACCGCAGGTAACACCGCGGGGTTCAGCTAGTTTCATATAAAGTACATAAAAGCAACTGTTTTTGACCTTCCTTCTGTATTCTATACATATTACACAGATCAATGCATAATATAAAAGGTGCCAGATTAGTGGCTGTACTGACCCGTACTTCCAAGAGCATGGTAATGGAAGCTCAGTGCTATTTACGAACACAAATTATACAGTAGGTCCACACGCTTCTGCAAATGAGTTTGCATATGTTGGTTAGTAATTTACTACGGGCATACGATGTATCTGTAATGGGTTTGGAACCGTGGGTTGATAACATCCTGAGATGTATTGTGGAATGACTAAAGATTCGTAGTGTGTGGCTACAGATTGTTAATGGTTTTGGATATAGTCTACTTGATATGGGAAACTGTATTTTGTAGTTTATAATACTGCTATATATTATTGTTAGAAACAGTTGCAATTTCACTGTAGAATTTATTAAATTATATTTTAAATGCCTCAATGATAGCGTATGAGGTTGCTGCACTTGAGGTATGATGTGCAAATATTTGTTTCGGAGTTTGGCTGTTTTCTATGTATAATGTATATGTACGAGAATTTACAAAAAAAGTAGGTAGGTATATCAGTATTTATATCAGTTGTTTAGTACGCATAGTATGGCGTTATGTCTCAGATGTCCGAAATAATACAGGAATTTCGTCAACTGGTTTTCCTGTGGTTGCTATTAGCACAGAGATCTTTGATTCATACTACTTGACGATCTTCTCAATCCGTGATCATACGAACAACAACAAAGTAAAACAGATTTCACTATTTCAACGTCAGGTCGCACTAATTACAAACTTCTAAACATCAGGGTCAGGCAATTTGAACCACAGCAGTGCCCAACAGTGGACAAAAGCAATCTAGTTACCACTGTGGAATGTACATTCTGGTTTAATCAACGCACCGTAAAATTGCGTTCGCTTGTTCCAGCTCCCGTGTTTATCACACAAAAGGTAAACCGCAATTTCATTTGAACGATAGAGTTACTGGTACGCAATTATGAGAAATGAAGTTATAAATAATTTTTATAACATGTATTAGTATATACAAGTTAGAGAGTTATAAGAGAGTCTATTATATTTCGCTAACCGCTGAACCCTCAAATATATAAAAGATCACTTAAAGTTTGGCAATGTATTTTTGTCTTTTGAATTTCAGATATCTATGAGCAACTGGACTATGATAATAAAATGAGCTGCCTGTGTCGTCGGAGAGTAAACTTTTTTTTTTTTTTTTTTAATAAAATGTAACATATTATTTCATACTTTTATATCTTGGCTGGCCCGTGATCTTCTGCTTCTAATGATTTGTGACCCTAACCTGAGCCGCGGTTTTTGTAGTTGCCTTACAACAACAACAGACACAGGACGCCGAACGAAGATTGTCTAAAATCAAATCACCCAGTCGACCCAGCTGTTTTAGAATTAGCTGGAACAAACAGACAGAGAACAGACAGATATTTAAACATTTACCAAAAAGTTGTTAGTTTGAAATTATTTTTATACTGGATTATACTCATTATATGTATTTAAGTACATTTATCAGCACTCTGGCTACCACAGCACTTGATCTGTCTAGTTTTAGATCAGACTAACATCTGTAGAGACGTATCAAGTTATTATTATCATCTCATTACAAAGCCAAAGGGTCCGCAGCCCGTTTCTCAACTAGTGTCCCAAACTAAACAAATCCTCGTATTTATAACCGAGATGGGAGCAGTAACAATTAAAGCAATTAATTGATAGTATCATGAAGGACGGTCTCGCAGCCCTAACTTACCTCCTTTTACTTGCGGTTGGCCACCCGACCGTGTAATACACTTTCCTTAGCGCACTGTAACGCTGATTACGATATATTGTTTTATTCATGCTTACGAACATATGGGCTGAATCTACGGGGACTGATACCTTTGCCTGAATAGAAGAAAGTGTTAAAAAAATTCTTTTTTTTCAAAGACAACACTAGTAATAGGAATATTCCCGCGGGAATTTTACAAACATTCATGAAATTGGACACAAAGAACATCCAGACTCAGAACAACACACAAAGTGTTGTCCAATGTGAGGTTTTAACTAACAACGCTCGACGCAGTAGGAGACGATGAAAGCTTAAACCTCCACGGCATCCGTGCAGTCAGTTTCCTCCTTCCTACACGTATTCTGAAGGAACTCCACTCAAAAGCGTGACTTATATCTCTTAAATCGCACGTCACAGATGTTCAGAGATTGAATTGTAGTAAAGTTTAATTTTGCATGTGCACTTCTTTTGTCATTAAGAATCCTTGAACGCGATCCGTGAGAAATAATAAGAGCAGCCGACCGGCACCGATTGCGTGCTCTTTCTCGCTCGTGCAGCCGATCGTCTACAAATCTCTTACACAGCCGGTCTATGTGAAATAGTTAAAACAAAACTGACGTAATTGCACAAAAAGGGTCAAGTGTGATTGTTGCTTCGGGTTCAGCAGGTAACAAAGCTTAATGAAGGTACTGTCTCTAAATCGTTTAACGTGGGAGAGCCACGCTTCGGCATGTATGGGCCGGCTCGATCGGTGTGCTCACAGAAAACCGGTGTGAAATAGTGCCTGCGCTGTGTTTCATCGAGTGAGTGAGGATACCGGAGGCCCATACCCCAACCTCCAACTATCTCACTCCCCTCCCCCCCAACCCCCAATGGCCGATAACGCACTTGTGACGCCTGGTGTTGCGTGTGTCCATGGGCGGCGGTCATCGCTTACTATCAGGAGATACGTCCGCCCGTTTGCCCGACTATTCCATAAAAAAACACCTTTATAAATAAAAAAAAAAAATTCCGTAATATTTCAAATTGATTACAGTTTAAAATCTCATTATTTCATATTTCCATATCATATCATTATTTACACATAAAAAGGTAGGTATATTATGAAAAAGTTTAAAATATCTATTAAAATCGGTTCAGTAGTTTAGATGCTACGGTGGAACATATAAGCATCTATATGCTTGTATGTTTCATCGTAGCGGTAATATTTTAGGCAGTCTATACCTATGCTGCCCGAAATATTATATATGCTTAAAATATTACCCTTCCTTTTCGCTTACCGTAAAAGTATTTACTATTACATACTTCCATTGCAAATACTGAAATCTAGGGGAGAAAAGTTGAAATATTTTTTAAACGGTTATTCCTTTTGAATTGCATTTTTCTTCTTCTTTGTGATACACAGAGAACTTGTTCTATCTTCAGTATTCGTTTTCAATCCACAGTAAGTGATCCCTAAAATTCTAATGCATTGAAATTGGTTTTCCAAGAAATGTTATTATGTAAACGAAACAGTTCGACCCTATTTTTACTGGCTTTTGTTTTCATATTCAAATCGGAGTCAACTACTAACTAAATAAAAGACCTAAGGTATCAGTATTGGGCCTACATAAAATGTTCATGTGTAAAATGATAAAATATTTTTGTAACAATTCACACACGATACTTTCTATCTATACAAATAAATAAAATTGGAGTGTCTGTTTGTAATATTAAAATAACAGCTTTTTAATCAATGCATATGTATGTATACAAGATACATATAGCAAAAATATAGTTTAAAAAATTTCTGTCTGTCTGTCTGTTTGTTCCGGGTAATCTCTGGAACGGCTGGACTGATATTGACGGGACTTTCACTGGCAGGTAAGCAGTAACTAAGGCTACTTTTTTTAGACTAACTTTGTCCCGCAGCGTTACCCGCGGTACGCAGGTACCGCAGGTATCACCGCTGGGTTCAGCTAGTATAACCATATAATCACGAGAACAGACCAGCACGCACATTCGTATTTTATCTTAGGCTCCTGCTGTAATTGAAATTAATCCTGCATACAAAGCAAGGACATATTATCAGAGTGGATTATAGTCAACCATAACACTACTAAATGTATTGAAATTTAGTCTTAGTGACCCAATTTTAAGAAAAACAATGTACTATACAAAATTCAGTAGAATTTTTTCTTAGAAAACTGTACAGTCTTGTCACAATTCACATACATTTTTCCTTATACAACATCGCCTTCAAAGATCTTAACTTTCTATGTTTTGTTGTCTTCATTCCGTAATCAAAACTTTGTGACTTCTCATTGTTTCTTTGCTTTTACAAAGCTAAAGTTACCCTTGAAAATATACGCCATACGGAATCTTCAAGTTCGAAAACAGCACTTATAACAAACGATTATTTATCTTATGTCATAGTGTTAAGGCTCAACTTCGTTACTTTTTTATTCCGAAAAAGTTGGTTGAGAAAAACTAATAAAATTGTCGTGTTTCTAGATGTCACTAAAATAATGTATAGTACTTTACCAAGTTTTGACCATCTCTACAATTTATTAACTTTGTTCTGTATACAGACTGAATTTTCTCGCATTGTTATCACTAGTAAACTAGATTCGAAGACTCATAGACTGACTTTTAAACTAGATTCCGTCCTGTCTTCAGTAGAAAACAACACCAATACGAACAGAACTTTATCGTGCGTGTATTCCAGTTCTCGATGACGTCAGATGACCTTAGGCGTTCTCTTAATGACGTCATCAACATCACACGTCACGGTCTGGTGTAGAGAGCGAGTTGTTACAGTCCACCGGCCAACCATATACCACGCTACGTTTAACATACTGCCCCATTTGTAATTACTTAACGACTATTGTAACAGTAATCGTAATGTGTAACTGTTTATCAGGCGATATTTTACACTACACTACTGTCTCATGTGTCTGTCTGTCTAATTATTTTGATTTCTTTAATTAGAAAGAACAACAGAAGGTTTATAAAGGACTTTGGTACCGACTTGCGTGTCTCATATTGTTGTATTTTTTTTAATTATGACTTTTTATTATTCTTCATTTAGACTAATAAACTGTTTGGAGTTTTTTATTCGGAAGAATTATGCATCCATTATAATTATATATTTTTCAATATCTGTCACTTTAGTCTAATAAAGAATTCAGGGTTGGCATTTTTTCAATTGATTTCATATCTTATTTCTAGCTAGTTTATTAGACTGCTTTTTTTAATACACCGTTTTTATTTCTCAACTAGCTGAACCCCGCGGTGTTACCCGCGCTCATTGTTGTACCGCGAGTAACGCCGCGGGACAAAGTTAGTCTAAAAAAAGTAGCCTAAGTTACTCCCCGGATCATCACCTACCTGCCAGTGAAAGTCCCGTCAAAATCCGTCCAGCCGTTCCAGAGATTACCCGGAACAAACAAACAGACAGACAGACCGACAGACAGACAGACAGACAGACAGACAGACAGACAAAAATTTTTTTAACTACATTTTTGGTATATGTACCGTGTATACATAGATATGCATTTAGTAAAAAGCGGTTATTTTAATATTACAAACAGACACTCCAATTTTATTTATTTGTATAGAAGATGTAGAGAGAAAGTTTCTCTCAATGCTGGGTGTTATTGGCAAGGTAAGAGTTGTTCGTGATGACAGGGATAGGATATCTGACTGGATATCTGTCAAAAACTAAGCATTTATACGGCAGTCAATATTATTTTTTTCCACTTCTTCCTAGCCTTTAATTCCCAATACTATTTGGGATCGGCTAGTTAAAATTATGCTGAAGCCATTTGAGAATTAGGTACATTCTTTTAAAAGAAAATATTGGTGATAGTTTACAGACATTATACATATTTTAAATAATTAACCGCGAATGAGGCAACCCTACTAGTGCTTCTTGATCTTAACCGCTTCTCATTAACAACGCCGTGAGCTTGTACGACGTATCATTTTACATCCAATATAACATTTTCACCAAAAACTCAATCAGCTATCTCAAATAAAAATATACAGATATCTAAACCGCCATCAAGACAAATTGTAAGAAGTAGCTTTGCATTTGACCTGCGGCTGTTGATAAATTACTTTCTGGGTAGATTCGTAACAAAAATGATTTAACTTTCCCCAAAGTTACAATGTAAACGGTGTCTGATAGACAGCGGTTAAAATATACCAATAAGTTTAAGTAAGTAGAGTCAGAAAAAAAGGTTATTGGGTGAAAGTAATGTTAATTTGAGATGCAATTTTATCGGATCACAAATATAGACAGACACTGTAAATATCCTCTACAAATATTTTGTTATTAATTTCTTATTTATAGTGCGTTAGCTACACGAAAAAAATCGTATAAATGCATATGTTACAGGAGTAATTTATAATTAAGTATAAGGTAAATGTCAAAACAGTACAAAAATATGAGGAGAAAAAAATCAGAACTCAAACAAATCTTTATATATATATAATTCTTCTGTGAGTGTGTATGTCACTGAACTACTCTCAAACGACTGGACCGATTTTGATGAAATTTTTTGTGTGTGTTCAAGGGGATCTGGGAATGGTTTAGATTCACAATTTTGTCCGCTGGACAATGTTTTTTTAATTAATTTTTAATTTATTAGTAGTTATGGCAAAACGAAACGTTTGCCGGGACAGCTAGTATTACTTATATAATGCAAAAACGATAACTTTGACTATTCAACATAAAGAACTTCAAGTATTTACATAAAGTAAGCAAGACCACAGATATCATAAAATTCTACTGTTTTGTTCTTTATCGTGTCATACTCTACGTGGCTATTTATGAATAAATTTATCAATGATCATATGGATCCTAAGTTCTACTGAAAAACCATTTGAATTAAACTTTAAAAGTTATTATAACCTGTTTTGCCGACTTTCCTAGCATAAATAAATATCCATACCGTCCGGGGGCTTCAAACTCAGATAGTCCGAAGAGGAAAAGCTTTATGGAATAACTGTGGAAAATGAAATCACTTAATTAAATCCCTCGTACTGCGTTCATGGCCTTCGTTCTTATACTGTTGAACAAACGTGTTCAATGACGTCACCGAGGAGGCTGTCTTGGTATCCTGAAAGCAATAAGCGTTTGATTAGGATCACTCCGCTGTTTAATTGGCAACATTTACGATAAAATGTGGAAGAAAAGTGGATTGTATAAGGATAATTAGGTTGTATAATCTTATTCTGTTTTGGATTCAATAAAATAAAGCTAATAAGGCATATCCCAAGTAAAAGTTCTATATTTTTGTTGTTGCTTGTTTTCTTGATATTAAAAATGTTTATCACTTTTTTTAGTTTTTTCTTAATTGAAACAAAAAGGACGAGGTACTTAAGTCCAAAGATTTTTGTTTTTCAAAAAGAATATTTAATATTCTCTTGAAAGGAATTTACTAATAACTTTATAAAGTCCTTATAAAAAAAGTAATTGTAAGACCAGAAATTGCCTGAAAAACAGGTCTTACTTAGATCAGGCAGATCACTAATTTGAAATGTTGAAATTACTTAATTATGAATTTAAGCAGTGTAATTTGATAGTAAGAAATAGTAGAAAAAGTAAGAAATAATAAAAACTTGGCTCTAATCGCACAAGTTCTTCAGAAATTAAGTTAAGTCTACTCTTAAGAAAAACACCCAAAATCTTGTACATTGAATATGGAATAAAATTTATTATTATTATATATTATTATTATTATTTATAATTTCATAAGGTAACTTATACCTATATAAAGCCAAGCCAATGGCAAAATAGGAACCCTTATAGATTCTGTCTGTCTGTCCGTCTATCTGTCCGTCCGTATGTCACTGCCACTTTTTTCCGAAACTATAAGAACTATAATGTTAAAACTTTGTTAGTAGATGTATCCTGTAAACCGCATTTTTTCACACAACAAATAAAAAAAGGAATAAATTTTGGGGTCCCCAAACTTAGAACTGAAACTTAAAAATTTGTGAGGTATCTATGGATAGGACTTTAATAAGGATATTGAGGTTTCTAATATAATTTTTTTCCAAACATAATGGTTTGCTCGTGAGACACTTCCAAAGTGGTAAAATGTGTGTCCCCCCACCCTGTAACTTCAAAAATAAGAGAGTGATAAAACTAAAAAAAAATTGTACATTACCGTGCAAACTTCCACCGAAAATTGGTTTGCACGAGATCTAGTAAGTAGTTGTTTTCAATACGTCATAAATCGTAAACCGCAAGTTATCGATCGAAGTTACAACGAACTACAGGAATTATATATAACACTTTTAACTACAGGAATATATATATATAATATATAAGGTAGTAGAGCCACGCTGATTTCAGCACGAACGGGCCGGCTTGACCGGGGCGGTACTACCCTCGCACAGAAAATCAACGTAAAATTACAGCGATCATGCTGTCGTGTTTCGTTGGTGAGTGCGAGACCGGAGGCCCAATGATGCGAAAGCATCACTAGCCCGCCATGGTATGGGTCACCATGCTGCATTGTTGCATTGTCTGCGTTCGCAGTATGGTGACCATCACTCTTGGATTCTGCTTATGCTTTCCATCAGGCAGAGTAGAGTCATTATGGCAGGGTCTAACATAAAAAAAATAAAAAATATATATATATATATACTAGCTGAACCCCGCGGTGTTACCCGCGGCTAGTGTTGTACCGCGAGTAACGCCGCGGTACAAAGTTAGTCTAAAAAAGTAGCCTAAGTTACTCCCCGGATCATCAGCTACCTGCCAGTGAAAGTCCCGTCAAAATCCGTCCAGCCGTTCCAGAGATTACCCGGAACAAACAGACAGACAGACAGACAAAAATTTTTTTAACTACATTTTTGTTATATGTATCGTGTATACATACATATGCATTGATTAAAAAGCTGTTATTTTAATGTTACAAACAGACACTCCAATTTTATTTATTTGTATAGATATATTATCTTACTTGCTGCTACGGAACCCTTCATCTGCGAGTGCGACTCGTACTTGGCCGCTTTTTTCTTGTTTAGCGCTATTACAAATACACTAAAGAGGTTGTATGATCATTGCATTACTTAAACAATTAAGAATTCTATTAATTTAGAACTCTATTGATAGGTACTCATTTGAGCAATCTGAGTCACCAAGAACTAAGTCTAATGCTTTTGTTAGAAACAGGGTCTCGACAAGTTGGCTTAGTTAGATGTAGTTTAGTTAGCCATGACGTTATCAGTGTTGCCTAATTATTTTCATATCTCTTTAATCTTAGTTGATTATGCATTCTCTTTCTACCTCAGCTACCACTTATGAAAGTTAGCCTGGCCCAAAACTTGGCTGTCAGGCAAGGGTTTAATGCCGGGCCGAAACTGCGTAATCAAAAGCCAACTTTGTTTGATTATATTTCGTTCTACCAACAAATTTACAAAGAAACGCACTGAGAAAAGTTTTGTAGCACTCAAATTATGTTGTAACTTTTTTGGAGTTGTTTCATGATGAACAGTTTTCGTGTTCATAGTTACCTAATAACACAAACAAATTTTGTGAGTAGATTCGTCGCAGAATTAGCTAGAATTGCTCTTATTATTTGTCACTTTGTTCTAATGACGTGATCGATGAGTTGATACTGAAAATCTTCATTAACAACTAGACCCCTCTAGTTTTGGGTCATACAGTTTGTTTTTGACGTTTTAAATATATATCTTATTGGCATACTTTTACTCGTGATGCTTGTCGGTTTAAAACAGGTGTCTGCCTATTTTGTTTGTTTGACTTAATTTTGTCCCCCGCTTTGCTAAGGAAGGTAGTGGTCTTATAATCTTTCCAACTCTTCCATTTTTTTCTGATTAATTTCATTGCGGGTTCCAAGACTGTTTAATTTTTCCTGGGACTTCCTGAGTGTCATAACTCGGTGTGTTCTTGGGTTACTGCTGTTGATCCTGGCGTACAGCAGTTACAGTACTTACAGTGGTAACTGGTAGGCGTGTAAGCGGGATTAGTTCTACTATATAGCTTTTGGAATAGATGGTTTGATACAAACATTTTTTTTTACCACTGCAACCTGGTCGAAACGTGAGACTTATCAGAGGTATGTAATACCTTTATATGAGTGATCGCATTAATTCCCGTAAAAATAATTATTATTAGATGGTTTGATGATGAAGCTAGAAAGTTGAAAATGGAAATATATTTTCTTTTTCTATTTTGTCCGCCACTAAATCGTGTCTTTGTCAAGTGCTTTACCGTATATTTTTATTCTGATACTAGTTATTGCCCGCGGCTCCGCCTGCGTATGTGTCGGTTATCGCAGCAAATAGTAGCCTATGTGTTATTCTGAGGTATAAGCTATATTACTGTAAAGTTTCATCCAAATCCGTTACGTAGTTTTTGCGTGAAAGTGTAATAAACATCCATCCATCCATCCATACTAACAAACTTTCGCATTTATAATATTAGTAAAATTAGGTACTAACTAATCGGACTAGATAAACGTGACTACTAACTTTATTCTTTTATGTTTCAGATCTACCATTTCAACACGGGAATTTAAAGGTAATAAACAAATGAATGTACTATTTGATACTAGCAAATACAGTTAGTGTCGAGGCTTGACACTCAGCTCGCGTTTAAAGAAACCTGCCATGTTACTAAGACTGCTAAGACAAAGTTACCAAAAGTTATAGTCATACAATTACTTTAAGCACCCAAACAGATGTAGTTAGCCTTCAAAACATCGCTGGAGACATAGAAACTTAGAGAGTAAAACGTATAGAGAGTACAGTTCTGGCGACAACTTCTGAAATCACACTCAACAATTTACTTGAGCAATTTAACAAACTTGTCTCGCAAGTTGTACGAGATATACATTTCTACAAATGTACGGAGATTATTCGTTGCCATGTAACGCACATAACTGTGTTTTATTTTAGAAGTTTCTTTGTCAGTTTTAATTGTAGACACTAATTACTCTTCAAGAACAAAATGTGAAGTTTAGAACTTCTTGAGATAAATTATTCTACTAATTTTAAGTAGAATAACTGATTCTGTATAATTTATACTCTCAGTTTTGGCAGTTGGTGGATTTTGTAAAAATACAAAATAGGAAATAACCTGACCGCTTAGGACTTCAGATTGTGGATAGTGCCATGTTCAGGTTTAAAAAAACAAGTGAGTTTTAGTTCAGGAATGTATGTCACTAATTCTGTTTATAGTATATTTAAGTGGAGGACATCTATAGTGTAATATTATTTAAAAAACCGATCTAAATTTTTTTTACCCTTTTTTGAAGTCGTTTGAAAATCAATGATATTTCATAATATTATTCTTGAAAATCATTTCACTCATTGTTAGAAGCGAATTAAATAAGTTTCTTTAATAAATGTAATATATCAATTAATTTGAGATTTGATAAAATATAACATATTTATTTACATTATTTTTCATATCACAATATATATATATACAATAAAATGTATGTGTATACGTATATCTATACTTATAAAATAGTAAGTCCTGACTGACTGACTGACTGACTGACTGACTGACTGACTGACTGACTGATTCATCATCGCCGAGCGTAAACTATGATAGTTAGGGCTATGAAATTTGGTGAGTAGGATCCTTTTCTTGAGTAGACACGCACTAAGAAAGGAATTTTGGAATTTATACCCCTAAGAGGGTGAAATAGGGGTTGAAAGTTTGTATGGAAGTCCGTCATTTTTTAAGTTAGAAACCTGAAACTTTACTTTTGGGCTGCTGATTAAAAATGAGTAAACACGTATTTCAGCGTTTTTGAATATTGAACCCCTAAGGGGTGAAATAGGGGTTGACATTTCGTACATAGGTTAGTCTGTAAGTCCGTCATTTTTGAATTCTGAAACATGAAACTTTATTTATGTGTTACTAATTTAAAAAGAGTAGAGACGTATTTGAGCGTTTCTGAATATTCTACCCCTAAGGGGTGAAATAGGGGTTGAAAGTTCGTATGGAAGTTCGGAATTTTTTAAGTAAGAAGCATGAAACTTTATTGTTGGGCTACTGATTAAAAATGAGTAGATACCTATTTAAGCGTTTATGAATATTCTACCCCTAAGGGGTGAAATAGGGGTTGACATTTCGCATATAGGTTAGTCTGGAAGTCTGTCATTTTTTAAGTTCGAAACATGAAACTTTGTGTTCGGGCTACTGACTAAAAATGAGTTAATACGTATTTAAGCGTTTCTTGGTATTCTACCCCTAAGGGGTGAAATAGGGGTTAAAAGTTTATATGGAAGTTCGCCATTTTTTAAGTTAGAAACATGTTACTTTATTCACGTGCTAGGGACTAAAAATGAGTTAATACGTATTTAAGCGTTTCTTGGTATTCTACCCCTAAGGGGGTGAAATAGGGGTTGAAAGTTTGTATGGAAGATCGTCATTTTTTAAGTTAGAAACATGTTACTCTATTCATGTGCTAAGGACTAAAAATGAGTTAATACGTATTTAAGCGTTTTTTGATATTCTACCCCTAAGGGGGTGAAATAGGGGTTGAAAGTTTGTATGGAAGTTCGTCATTTTTTAAGTAAGAAGCATGAAACTTTATTTTTGGGCTACTGTTTAAAAATGAGTAGATACCTATTTAAGAGTTTATGAATATTCAACCCCTAAGGGGTAAAATAGGGGTTGACATTTCGTACATAGGTTAGTCTGGAAGTCCGTCATTTTTGAAGTCTGAAACATAAAACTTTATTAATGTGTTACTGATTTAAAAAGAGTAGAGACGTATTTGAGCGTTTCTGGGTATTCTACCCCTAAGGAGGTGAAATAGGGGTTGAAAGTTTGTATGGAAGTTCGTCATATTTTAAGTTAGAAACATAAAACTTTATTAATGTGTTACTGATTTAAAAAGAGTAGAGACGTATTTGAGCGTTTCTGGGTATTCTACCCCTAAGGAGGTGAAATAGGGGTTGAAAGTTTGTATGGAAGTTCGTCATATTTTAAGTTAGAAACATGAAACTTTATTTATGTGCTACTGATTAAAAACCAGTAGATACGTATTTAAGCGTTTCTGGATATTCTACCCCTAAGGGGGTGAAATAGGGGTTGAAAGTTTGTATGGAAATTCGTCATTTTTCAAGTAAAAAGCATGAAACTTTATTTTTGGACTACTGATTTCAAATAAGAAGACACGTATTTAAGCGTTTTTGAATATTCAACCCCTAAGGGGTGAAATAGGGATTGACATTTCACACATAGGTTAGTCTGGAAGTCCGTCATTTTTGAAGTCTGAAACCTGAAACTTTACTTTTGGGCTGCTGATTAAAAATGAGTAAACACGTATTTCAGCGTTTTTGAATATTCAACCCCTATGGGGTGAAATAGAGGTTGACATTTCATACATAGGTTAGTCTGGAAGTCCGTCAGTTTTGAAGTCTGAAACATGAAACTTTATTTATGTGTTACTGATTTAAAAAGAGTAGAGACGTATTTGTGCGTTTCTGGGTATTCTACCCCTAAGGAGGTGAAAGTGAAATAGGGGTTGAAAGTTTGTATAGAAGTTCGTCATTTTTTAAGTTAGAACCATGAAACTTTATTCATGTACTACTAATTAAAAAAGAGTAGATACGTATTTAAGCGTTCCTGGATATTCTACCCCTAAGGGGGTGAACTAGGGGTTGAAAGTTTGTACGGAAGTCCGTTATTTTTTAAATTAGTACCAAAATCTTTAATTTTAGGCTATTGATTAAAAATGACTAGATATCTATTTAGAGTTTCTGCATATTTTACCCCTAAGGGGGTGTAATAAGGGTTGATTTTTTTATGGAAATCCGTCATATTTAAGAACACATAGAAATAAGAAAGGTGAAACTTTACTTTTGGGTTGCTAATTAAAATGAGTAAATACCTACGTATTGCAGCGTTTCTGAATATTCTATCCCTAAGGGGTGAAATAGGGGTTGACATTTCGTACATAGGTTAGTCTGGCAATCCGTCATTTTTCGAAATAGATGAATACTTATATCAGCATTTATGCAAATTCTGTTCCTAACGGGGATGAAATATGAGTCGAATGTTTGTATGAAAGTTCTTTTAAATGGGCTATTGATCAAAAATAAAAAAAATACTTTCAAAATCATGAACAAAGTACTGATACATACTTTTACACAGTTTTAAGTAAATACATATTATCAACTTCCACGCGAGCAAAGCCGCGGGCAACAGCTAGTATATATATATAATACGTACGTATAAACTTTATAGGCCTAATAACCATAATATGAAAGTGACCAAACAACAATACTTCATCAATTCAATGCGTGAACACTACAACGCTTCCAAATATTGTCTTACGACTAGATATATTCAACATTCCGTATTCTATATAACTTTTACTTTTATCCACACGATTCTGTCTTTAATCTTTAAACAAGCAAAGTTAAAATTGAAACTCCCAATTTCCTATCCAATTATTCAGCATACAACAAAGAAAATCGGGACATCATGTAATAATGTTAGCGTAACCCAATCCCCGTTAACTGATATGTGACTAATGAACCGGGCACGACCGGTTATCCGGGAATAAGACCGGATATACGGATATCTTCCAAAGTAGATTATCCCCATTCCGCCGCCTAAGGATAAGAGTGCGTTTGGAGAATATCAGGTTTCTTTCGTCTCCTAGGTGTTTGATTTCTCTAATGCGATTTTGTTGTTAAAGTAAACTCGGGCTTCGCCTTGTAACAGTTGTAACCTCTATAAAATAAATGGAATTTATATTAGTAAGATCAATGTATAGTTCTGCTAAACATTGCACTTTGCACGAATTTTATTGAAATGATCAGATTTCATCTATTATAATATGCATGAATTACATATACAAACCTTCCTCTTGAATCATACTACCTTTTATTAATTGCTGAAAACTGCATTAAAATCCGTTAGGTAGTTTAAAAGACCTAAATGAACAGACAGTGGAAGCGATTTCAGTTTTTGCTTTTTAAATGTAATTAACTATTCAATTCGTGTAGGTCATATAAGCAGATAATTTTTACCTGACTGCATCAGAAGGATAGTAATGTTTTTCGAAGGTATGTAATGTGTATATCTTCGATTTTGAAGTTGACTTTATTATAGTTTGATAACAATTGTTAATTACTCAAAATGTGGAAATATAAAAATAGGCAACAATAAATTACAGGAACATGTTTTAAACTTTGGGAATATTGATATCTTACAATTTGCCAATTCCGTCGCTTCAGTCCAGTCGGCTTTGAAAAACTTTTACCTGTATGAAAAGAGTATAATTTCGAACTTAATATTGAGTTGTTCCACTGCAGAGGGATTCGAAGACTGCAACGATGTTGTACCGCTACCACCAAGACCGGTTTCAGCAGAATTTAATAAAGTCTTCGGCATTTTACGACATCACTCGTAAAAGTTCTGTAACGGTACACTACCAGTAGAATGTATTTTACGATACAGCTTCTTCAATCAGATATACTTTATTATGACATTGCTTATTTTGATAATGTTCTTGAATGTATTAATCCACGTTTATGCATAGTTTGATGATTAGGTTAACTAAATCTCTTCATTAACTTCCAAATTTAGATTCGTTTTAAGTAAACTTAATCATATTTTATTACTAATTAGCATAAATTAATCGCAAATCAATTTCAGTTTGAATTAAAAAAAAACTTGAATATGTATTAATAAGCCTTCAAAATATTGGACTACTTCAAAACATCGATGACACTTTGATATCCATTTTTTTTATAAAAGGAACATATCAAACTTCACACACACCTCACAATTGGGACATCACTTTTTTTTTCAACACAACGCCATCTAGTTGCAAATTAAGCAGAGCTCGTATACTAAACAACTGATATAAATATATATATCCTTTTTTTGTAAATATGTACATATTATATGTTTATAATAAAACACCAACACTCCGATACAAATATTTGCAGATCATACAAACATTACAGAGTCATCGACATAGCCCACAGGATTAGCAAGCTGAAGTGGCAGTGGGCTGGCCATATTTGCAGTAGAAGCGATAACCACTGGGGTAAACGGGTTCTTGAGTGGATAACACGATTCGACAAACGTAGTGTAGGAGCTGGATACGAGAAGTCGAGGATCGAACTAAGTGGCGTGCAATTGGAGAGGCCTTGTCCTGCAGTGGACTGCTAGGCTGATGATGATGATACAAACATTTGCTCGGGCATCGAACCCAAGACCTCATGCATCGCAGTCACCTACGCTACCACTGTGCCAACGAGGCAATCATATCTTCATGTTTTTAAGTATTTTTGTACGTCCTTCCTTTATATCGATCGGTGGTTTATGCTAACCTAGCCATATCCCCCTAACCATCAGAAAAAAATAAAATCGATCGTAGTGCCGGTAGTGCGCTGGTAGTGTTTACCATCAACCTTCCAGGGACTTTAAATTCTTTCCCGATTTAAGATGAATTCTGTTAAAAGTTATCTAATTGTATATTTTATTTTATGAACCAAAGATAGCATTTGTTCAATGAACATTTAACACGGTCTCTACTTACTCACAAACGCCTGACGGGTTTTCCCCGTGATGTCAGTATGCCGAAGCATTCTTTGTTTGAAAATCGATTATTTTGTCAAGAACTCATTCATCCAAGCTAAAGCTGAAGAAGGGGTAGTCCAATTTTTTATCTGTGTACTTTCAGTTCCCAGGAGGGAGGTAACTCGAATTTTATACACATTGGGTGTACGGTCGTCTGTCCTGACATAATTCAAATTAAGCCTCATGACAGGAGGGTCGTGTACAAAAGTACTTTTGTCCACGTTTGGAACGTGGTAGGGTAGAAAGCATTTAGGGGTGGCGCTATATTTGTATATTTTATCTTTTTATTGTATTGCCTTCTTAGAATTTCAAGTGTTGACTGTCACAAGGAGTCTGTTTGACGAATAATTGTTTTTTGTAGCATTTCTGTAGTATATGTACCTACTTATCTATTTATTTTTTAATTGGTATTGACACCATTATCGCATTATGTCTGCAATTTGACCAGCCTGTTTGCGTACTGTGATCATGACTTCTAATCGAGAGGATCTGCGTTTCATTCCCACATAGACAAATAAGAGTTTGATTAACACGAGCATTTTTTCTGTGTCTGGCTGTAATTTATCTATGATATGAATGTATATGTATAAATATTAGCAGTCTCGTTATCATGGTTGAATCTCTGTCCGGTTTCGAATCAAATAGCCGTGTGTGTGACCTGCCATGTGTGAAGTTATCGTTATTAACTTCACAAGTAAAATATCACATTCAAAAGACGAATAATTTTATTGGAATCGCAACGAACATGTAACTACATTAGGTATATGTTTATATATTGTTTTATTTACAACAATAAAAAGTAAAAAGAGTGAAGAGTTTACGAAAACCGGTGATCTGAGTAGACAATTTGCACCCCATCCAGTTTATTCCGTGGGGGACTCTTTTGGTAGATTGCATGCGTGACCAGACGACACATTTACATGTTAAACATCCATGAATACATTAGCAATGCAATGATTTAATTGATGTTTTCTTGGGGAACACGATGCATGTGAAGCTTACTGGATTTATCTGTAAGTTCTTGTTAACTGCGACAGACGTCAACACTTCTTTTTTCAGAAACTATTGGAATTTATCGAACTTTAAGATGTTCTTAAGTCATGATTACATGATACATTATAACCAGGAATCGATTAGCCTTCTTCTAAAATAAAATCCATAAAATCCATAAAAATATTGTGGCTTTCTCATATCACATTTTTATTCCTTTAAATGCTAGCAAAAATCGTAACTTTATAATTAATTAAGTATTCTAGATTCTAGTGGTAATTTATAAACGTATGTGGCTATAATTGACAGTGATATGTAACATTTCTAAAAATCCAAATAAAAGTTTATATAAAACAGTATTTTACAAAGTGAAAATACTGATAAACATATTATATACACTTGTACACTATATACACATTACGTAGGCAATGTCAAGTTACTTTACTAGAAACCCTGCATCTAAGTATAAAAAAAAATGTACTCTCAAGTTAAATTAATCTATCTATCCGTTACCTTTCAAGCTATTTTAAACTTTAATCTTATGACTTAAAGGTATTAATTTCATTTAAATCCAACGGTGAAGCCTGATATAATTACTGTATAAGGTTTTATCTACTGACACTGCCTCTTAATCCTTCAGAACTATGTCATAACCAATATAATTAGACCCCAGTGCATGTTATTAGTTCGTACTCCCTCATTTCATCATTCCATGTCTCGGTCATGATAGTGATCCGGTATGCATTCGTCGTGTCGCATATTGAATAGATTTTACTCGTCTATCTTTAGCCTAAGGTGTTCTCACATTATAATTAATATGGTTACTCGTATTCTTTGAAGTTCATTTGCGTTGCCCAGCTTATTTAAATAGTTATTGAATTAAATACATTCATAGAAGTTCGGGTTGCAATTAGCTAAAGTAAAATTGTTAATTAGTGAAATAATCTGTATGAAAATACGTTAACATTATAAAAACTTTTATTCAAATATGCTTGCAGATATTAATTCAGCCAACTGGCGCCCTATCTTAAATAACAATGCCTGGGAATCCAGAATCTGCCAAAACTCGTAAATAGTGAAGCGTATCTGTATATTGCCACGTACAACAGTAGATATTTCATAAATATTAGGCCCCTACAATACAGTTTAATCTGTCCCGACATTGTTCTCGTTAATACAGGGCCATGAACATACTTATTTAGGTATAATAAAATTTTCAGGATTAAAACTGGTGGCTGGCTTAACCTATATCATCTGTCTAAATAATTACCTTCTCCTTTTACCAGCCTGAATATATTAAATATATTACTTTTGGACAATATATTTCACTGACATTGATATTTTGATGTAGAAAATTAAAAATTGTGGGGGTAACAATGTATTTACACGTGTGTGGATTTTGTGTACAGTAGTATAATTACATATGTATTTTATTAATCGTGCTTAGGAATTTGGGTGAAAATTGTACTATTTACCTGACTGCGTCAGAAGGAGGGTCATGTTTTTCAAGCGTTTTTATGTATGTTCATTTCTTTGGCACGACCTACAGCCCATACGGCTTGACCGTTTTTGACATATGAGATGTCGTTGAAGTCATCAGGATCGTGGTAGTGACTATGAATTTTCAAAATGGCACCCGCAAATGGGAAAAAGGCCGTAGCGGGTCATTACTTTTAAGCAGTTGGGATTTTTGTTTTTTAAATTATAAACTTTATAAATATATGAAATTCTCATCGACGGCCGTTTAGGTGGCAGCAAATATATTCTTTTAGTGTACTAGTTTAACTTTAGCGAATCATTTAAACTTATTGCACCAAAACTTCTTAAAAAAGTTTCCATTGTACAAAGATAAAGAGAGGATCCTTCAAAGAGATCGAACTATACACTAATAATAACGTTTATTTGTCTTAAAAAATAATTACCAAACATGTTCTTAAGCTAAATATATGCACTGAGCTTTTTTACGTCACGGTGCTAGCACTGGTTTAGTATTTTGGGAGTCAGTTCTTAAATTGGGACCTATAGTCTACCGCAGTCAGTACAGCGAATGTGTTTAGATAAATTCAGTGGTGTAGCTTATAATATTATAAAAAATGAGTAGTACATATTTGAATGAAATGAAATCAAAGGAAAAACGTGTTAGTGTGTGTGTGTGTGCGCGCATGTGTGTCTGTGTGATAAATGCGGATGATAATTATTCTAGAACACAGAACGTTAGGTGGGTCTTTTCTCTTTTGGCCTTTTGACATTGTAAAATAATAAATTTCTTCCATAAATCGTTTTAAAAAACTTCGATCTTATTCTGGAACGTTATTAAGCTTTAAGCCACGGTTCTGTAGTATTTTCAACTTTAAGGCTGTAAGTTTATAGTTGACAATAATACAGAAACGTTACTCAAAGTTAAATTACTTTTATGACGCGACCTTACGCTTATATTGTGAATCTTATTTGTATTATGCAGAAAACATTACTACATACTATAGAATAAAAACATTCAATAATTTAAAAGTCCTCAGAAAGAAACACAATGCTTTTTCTAAAATTAAATCTACACAAAACATAAGATTTATTTCTACCAAAACCTTGATAAAACCAAAACAAATATTCGACACACATTTAATGAAGCTACACAACATTTTATCCAATCATGTTGCGAGACCTGACATCCAATTAAAACGTTTGATGACAAATCATTAATACCCCGGTGTAAATAAGAGAAGGAGTCACGACATTGATGGCCATGAATTATGCATGAACCGTGCGCTTCGGTGGGTAGAAGCAGATTTTAGTTTGAGGGATAAAGTATGCCGAGCTTGGGGTGCTATCACACTGGAGATTCGCGAAGTATACAGTACTTGTGAAAAAGGATAACTCAATTAAAGGTTTTTGGGCAAACAAGTGGACGGAGCAGCTGATGATAAGTGAGTACTATCGGCTGTCACAAGCATCGAAATTAACTCAAACACGTAGTAGTAATCCTGCCACATAAGGCCGAAACATAGAGTCAAAATCCGAAATCGAAATAGCAAAGAGGAATTTGTAACTTTAAAAGAGCTATGCTGGTTCTTAAAAAGTGCCGAAACTTCGGTGAAACCACACCCGGAACAATTTATATTAAGCAATATTTTCTATCAGGTTTACAAAGTGAGTGAGAGCCCTTAGCACCATCTTTACGGCTAATAGTAGTAATATCCTCTTGAAAGTATTTATATTTTTATTTACTCTGATCTTTTTTCTTACCCATTCTTGATGTTGATGCATATTTCCATATTCTTAAATTGACATCGTAGTCCTTATGTTACAGCAAATAAAAAAAATATAAACCGGGATATTTAAGGGTAAAAAGCTCAAAAAATTGTTATCGCGCCTTTATTTGCCGCTTGTCACATACCAGAGTGGTTCGTTGACGAACCAATTTTAATTAACAGATTGCGAACTGATGTCCAAACTCAAGTATTTTTATTTTTTTCGTTTAGGTGGAATTCTGTTTTCACTCGAGAGGCTTTTTCTTGATTACACGCGCTATTCTCAGCTGGATTGAAGCGACGAATTATTACCTTTTAAGCTTAAAAATACGTAAATATATTTACATACTTTTGGCGCCATGCTGTTTTTAGGACGCTCTTAATTTGAAATTGTTGTAATCCCTGGATGATACAAGTATTGAATCTTGGTGAAGAAATTGTCCTCAAACGTCAAAATGAGGCTCATAAAATCATAATAATGGGCTTTAAGCGATATGACTGTTATTACTTATGTATTATTATACCTCGGAACTTTACTTGTAGGGTGTATTAACATACAAAGTTGGCTTAGTATACGTCACTCATAACCTTTAATTAGGACACGTCTCCAAGGTTACACGACTTAAAGTTCAAAAGGTCTTGTACAAATCAATCCTCCAAACATCTTCCTTACCAATTATGTGGTATCACTAATACTACAGCTTACAGCCTTAACCTTGGAGGAATATTAATAGTCGCCGGCGGTATACGTCATTCCATAGCACATCTAATTAATCAGGACCCTTTTCATGATCCAGATTAGTCTTTCTCTGTCACACATGTGATATGGAGCGGAGCAGTTAACAATTGAATTCAATTTATCACAAACAGCTTTGAGTTAGGAACTTATCTTATTTTTGCTTGAAGCGCTTTTGCCGGGAAACTTGAGAGTACTTACAGGTGATCTGAAGTGTTTTAATTATAAGTACCTACCTGGATGACCAGTATTTTTTGAATTAAATTTCCTAAAAACGAATTCTTGCTAGATCGATTTATCCCCACGAGACAACCTGCATACTAAATTGAATGAAGATCTTTGAAGACTTATTTTTTTAATGTTTGGCCCTGCCAAAATAACTCTACTCTGCCTGATGGAAAGCATAACTAGAACCACCATACTGCGAATGCAGACAATGCAACAAAGCAGCATGGTGACCCACGCCATGGCGTGCTAGTGATGCTTTGCATCATTGAGCCTCCGGTCTCGCACTCACCAACGAAACGATAGCACGTTAGCTGTCATTTTACGTTGATTTTCTGTGCGAGGGTAGTATCGTCCCGGTCGAGCCGGCCTACTATCGTTTCCGAGATTCAGATTATATTTTTCTTTTTATGAAATTTGCCCCATGCAAACGAGCAGACGTATCACCTGATGGTAAGCGATTACCGCTACCCATGGACACCCGCAACACCAGAGGCGTCACATGTATGTTGAGTATGTCGACTATCGCGATATAGAGTAGTCTATGTCCTTCCTTAAGAATCAAAGTATCTCCACACTAAATTTCAATGAATTCGGTGCAGCGGTTTAGCCGTGTAAGCAGAACAGATAGAAAGTGTTACAGAATAATATTAGTATGAATTACAAGGTGTTATAGTCGAGAGACCTTGAAGTAGTTTATTCTTTTTTAAACTTAATCATAAAACATCGCAAGAGAAGCCGTGGTTTAATATTTTCGCTCATACAATACATCAAAACATCTCGTGCGAAAACGTTACAATTTCTACATAGAACTTGCATAAAAGCTACTCTCAGTAGAAATCAATACACATCGAGTTTTCTAATAAGGAGCTCTTTACAATGTATGGGGATCAGTTTCCTTTCATCAATCTGGTTAAACAGCTATTAAACGGTACGTTATAAATCTCCATGTGATTTAAACGCGTCATATACACGCTTCATTATGAAAGTTATCTAGACAGGTCAGCTTAGACTGGTTAAGTGGTAATACAACTTGTTTGGAAGTTTACGGTGATCATAATAACAGGGTAAGGATTGTTTAGTCAGCCTATTACTGAATAACTGACCCATGTAACCTCATCTGCGTCTCCTATTCGGGAAATAGCGTGAACTAATTTGTTTACCATAAAAAAGGGTTATATGTCGCGGTTGGATAAATGGGCTATCTAACACTGAAAGAATATTTCAAATCGGACCAGTAGTGTCTGAGGTTAGCGCGTTCAAACAAACAAAATCTTCAGCTTTATAATATTAGTATAAATGAATATACTCATTTGCGACTCATTTGGTCTAGCGGTTGGCGTGTGCGACTGCTGATCGTGAGGTCTCGGGTTCGATTCCCGGGGTGTTTTCTATGTATAATATGTATGTATTTACAAAAAAAAAAGTATAAATGTATTTGCATCAGTTGTCTAGTACCCATAACACAAGCTCTGCTTAGCGTGGGACTAGATGGCGTTGTGTGTTAGATGTCCGAAATATTTATTTATTTATTTAGAACTTATTGCACTTGTTGTATAAAAACGGATTTATTGCCATGAGGCATTTTCTTTCAGTCGTCCTTCAGGTGATGTAGACATATATATGTAGGTCTTCAAACAAACAAACTCTTTAGCTTTATATATTAGTATAGATTAAAGTAAGTGATATAGCCATTTATTCAAAACAATTCGCTACAACTATTACCCATCGACACACTATAAAATATACAGCCGACAATGAGACCAATTTAGTGCTGTCTAAAGCTAATTTATGTCATATTTACTGAATTTTACTCACGATCAATCGTGACGATAAACAGTTATTGGAGCCGCCCTTATTTTGCTTTATTCGAGACAAATTGTAGCCTCAGGAGAATGTCTATAGCATTACATAACAGGTCGATCTTTTGAAAAACCAGTAGTAGTTAACTACGATAAAATATGTGATTAAACTTCTTGAAAATATTGCGCTTGAGTCAAAATGGTCACTTTAGAGTTTCTTTTGCTACATTTTAAACGCAGAACAATGTATTTCATTATGTGCTCAGTGTTCATCCAATAGTATTCATATTGAATCAAATAAAAAAGATTATCTTTACCTTCTTGTTTACTGTAAATCTGAATCTTGAAATGCATCAGTAGAGAGATAACGGCTGAACCTCTTTTGATGTTTTTCAAACAACACACACGCCCTACATGAAGAGAAGAGGCCTATATCCAGCTGTGGACTGCAATAGGCTGATGATTATGATGACGAATACTCCACATTTGATGACTAGACCAAAGTTTGGGATCGAATGAGCATCTCAATTTAATTGCTCACAATTTTTTTATTGAAATAATAGTTGGTGCTCGCGGCTCCGCCCGCGTTTATGTCGGTTATCGCGACAAATAGTAGCCGATGTGTTATTTTCACGTATCAGCTATATTACTGTAAAGTTTCATCCAAATCCGTTCAGTAGTTTTTGCGTGAAAGAGTAACAAACATCCATCCTGCCAACATAGCAAACTGCCTCGGTGGCGCAGTGGTAGCGTACGCGACTGCTGTTCTTGAGGTCTCGGGTTCGATTCCCGGGTCGGACCAAATGTTTGTATGATCTGCAAATATTTGTTTCGGAGTTTGGGTGTTTTCTATGTATAATATGTATGTATTTACAAAAAAAAAAAAAAGTATATAAGTATTTATATCAGTTGTCTAGTACCCATAATACAAGCTCTGCTTAGTTTGGGACTAGATGGCTTTGTGTGTAAGATGTCCGAAATATTTATTTATTTATTTATTATCCATCCATCCATACTTACAAACTTTCGCCTTTATATATTAGTGTGATAGTAGGATAATGTGAACAAAATTTCAATCTCAAACCTGTATTCTACTGAAAATCCTAAAATACTTTCAAACCTCCATGTTCACGATTTTAATAGACAGACGACGGCTAGACCTGTCTTGATGCTTTAAAGGCCGTCACCCAATATGCCTTATGAGCGCTTAAGGTAGCTATGTATAATAATGTATAATATGTATGTATAGAACTTCGGAATCGAACGAGGATCCCGATTAGATGTGTTTTTTAAAGACATCCCTCACTAGGAACATGCGTCCTGTTCGCGGAGGACTTTACAAACATACATGTAACAGACATAACGAACTCAGAGCAACAAATTGTGGATCACACAAAGTGTTGTCCCACGTGGGATTGACCCACAACACTTGGCGGAGTAATAAGCGGCGTGGTGACTGCCTAAACCACTAACTCCAGAAGCCGCCGATGCGTTCCTGGAGCTCCTCCCGACTGCGGGGTTCAGTGGGTAGACCGGTCTTCCGGGAGTCCCACACACGCCCTTCGTCTCCCCAACAAGGATATGGTGCGAAAAACATTCCCCGCGTAAAAAAAGGCCAAACGTGCATTGTAAGCAAAATTAGACCGTGCGCCTAGGTTTTTATATTACATAACTTATACAACCTCTGCCTATTATAACATAAACTATCTATATATTGCTTAGCGTCTATGTTATTGGTTCGGCAAAATTTTCAACCTTTATCTAAACAATTTGTGACACCATCCTATGGAACAATATCCTTGGGATGCTTTTAGAACGCTTCGGAACGTTTTCGAATTGTCCGCTGAAGTTATTGAACTTGTGAAATGTTATGATGGTTCCGTTTTCTACCTCAACACTACCTACTACCCTTTTTATTTAGAGCATTTTGTGAAATAACGTTTTCGATTTTATTTTTGTTTGAAAAAGTAAGAGGGAGAATATTAAAAGAATTTCATATATAAAAATAAAAAATTAAGTGTCTGTTTGTAATATTAAAATAACCGCTTTTTACCAAATGCATATGTATGTATACACGGTACATATACCAAAACAACATTTTTTACAATTTTTATCTGCCTTCGTCATAGATGGTGACACAATCTGTATATGCATCTGTATATCAAAGCTTTTGCCTAGGCTAGGATGGCGCGAAAAACCTAAAACTTAAAATTCATAATAATGAAAATTTATTTATTTATCTCTGTGTGGTGCTTGAAGCTTTTCCGCCTAAGTATTGAAGTATTGATGTGCAAAAAATATATCACATTGTATTTATGTGTCAACATAACATTACCATGCACACATGAAAAACATTCTTTAAGGAAATTCTTTCAAAATATTCTGACTCGTATCTTGAAATTTTTCTACTAAATTCAAAAGGAAAAGAAAATATTGCCAAAAAAAACGTAATCTTCGTACAGAAATATATCTGTTTGAAACATTTTCCTCAATACATGGCCCGAATTTTCTTCAGCATAAACGAGCTTCATTTTCTTAATCTTACGTATATCCTGGATTCCTGTGTTTTTCAAAATATTGTTATTAAAATATGCATGCCTTCGCAATATGAGATTGGTTCTTTTTAATATTGTTGACCTTAGCCACGAGGACTAGAAGTCGCATATATTAAAGGTACATTCTAACAAGAAAAAAACAACATAGGCTCATACGGTCAACTGAAATCTATAAAGTTGAAGAGTTTGTTTGTTTGTGTGAACGTCCTGATCTCAGGAATTGTTGCTCCGATTTGAAAAATTATTTGAGTGTTGGATAGTATATTTATTGAGGAAGGCTGTATATTATCACGCTAATATCAATAGGAGCGGAGCACCAATGAAGAATGTTACAAAAACGGGGGAAAATTATCACGCTACGAGCAATAGGAGACGCAAACGAGATTGCGTGGGTCAACTAGTATATTATACATATTTAGGAATGATTATCGAATGCGACATAATACAGGTATACCTAAAATATAATGTAGTACTTAGTTGTGAGCGTTTGCTCTTAATTTCGAACTGCGTGCTCCACCCACATCGTCTATGTTCTTTGCTCTAATTTACAATATCCTTAAGGAATAACATTAATATTATGTTTTTTAACTTTTAAACTACCTAATTTAGTTCTTGCTCAATTAAAAATAATCTTAAACTTCCATTGCACTTCAATATTAATCGGACTAGTCCTATTCCAATGGTCCCTTTCACCGATTAAGACATTTAAACAACTCTATATATTTACTTTAATCGACATGTTGGCTCGGACAATTAATGGTAATATAGTGGAATATCAAGTTGACACTGTAATAATACTAGCTCACATTCAAAACCATAGACTTAACAACGCATAGACTGACGATGTGACTATACATTTTTTGATTAACATTTATTTTTTATTAACTTTATGCACTAAATTTGTTCATCGATGGACGAACGGAACGGGCTTTATAAGGAAATAGTTTTAATATCTGTGGCTCTATATGAAATTTTACTTAGTTTTTTTTATATATGGGCCTGCCAAAATGACTCTACTCGTCGTCATTTTACGTTGTCTTCAGTGCGAGGGTAGTACCGCCTCGGTCGAGCCGGCCCGTTCGTGTTGAAATCAGTGACTATACTACCTTGAAAAGTATTAATTTCACATCTCATTTTTTTTTTTTAATTAGCAAACCTTCAAAATTATATAAAACCAAGTTTTTAAAATAACTTACGAATAATTATAATTTCAACCAACAAACAATTATACTATGCAAAAAAAAAAAAAAAATATGGCAAAAGAATATCTACCGGAAAGGCTGAAGGTGGCTAGTTTATATCCTCAGAATACTTCAGAGTGACCTTCGCAATTTGGTCTCGTAATAATTAATGGCAAGCATTTAATCTCACAAATACAGACTATTAAAGCCTCAAGAACAGACCTAATAAACGTGCAACCGCTATCGTGAGCTTCCGGTACCGAAATCCGTATATGAGCAAAATCCATTAACTAAGATTGCACTAGCACTAGATAATATAATTGCTTCGTAGTTTAACACTGTATGCTCATCGTACATTCACAAACTGCAGTTTATCAAATCTACTAACTGTAATCTCTTTCCCAAACTAGCTTGAGATTGTGATGGCACCAAACTTCTAAATTAGATTACTAAACGTACTATTGTATTTTATAATGTTGGTAAACGGAAACAATGCAGGCATTGACACTATGAATAACACGTGCCTACATAGATTACTATCCATGTAACGGATCAAGAACACCATCCCTTGGGTGCGCAAGAGCCTAATAAGGGAACAAATTACATAGGTACAACAGCACTACAACGAGAAGAAAAATTTGAATATAATACCTTATACAAACTCGTCTGGGCAGTATTGTATTGTTTACCAAAACTCCTTTTGAAGGAAAGGACTATTAAAGGCAGTTGATGATATGATGTTTATGTCTGATCTAGACTGCCATAGTGTGGGTCACCACGCTTCATTACTCACATTTACAGTGAGTATGACCACCACTCGTGGATTTTTACTCCGATTTCCATCAGACTGAGTAGAGTCATTTTTGCAACTAATTTATAAAGATCATATATTCTATTACATTCTTAGATCTGTGTTTTTTGAACTAAAATACCACATATTGTGGATTGTCCGCTATGGCGTTTATATGCAAAGGCCTGTCTACATTGCAACGGCGACTAAACAATTCAGGCTAGCTATTAGGCGGGCAGCCAAAATGTCTTCGTTGGGATTAGTGAACTTTTGCCATACTGTCTATTATCGTGCTGTTAAAGTTTGGAGAGTTCAACACGAAAATCTGTTCAGCTTAGGCTGTTAGAGTCAAAGGTAAGTTTTTAATAGGTTATTTCAACTTCCTGCTAATTAAAGTAAAAGCTTGGGGGTCAAATGAATACCAGTATAACTCGTTGAAATAAAAAATAGTTAGCCGTTTATTTGCTCTCTTGTTACATTAAAATCGAGAATAGATGAGAAACATATACATACTAGTTATTTATAATAAGGATCGCCTGTAGGTCGTTTATCAGCCGTAACTCATTTTTGGCCTATTTCATTTGCCAATATAACTTGAACTGAGTTTGTACTGACTTACATACCATGTGGCATACAGTTATAAGACTTGTATAGCTTGATGTAACTGTCCATGTAATTTTTAACCGACTTCAAAAAAGAAGGAGGTTATGTAGTAATCGTTTTGTAATCACGTACCTACGCCACATACAAATAAATAAAATTGAACTAGGTATCTGTATTGTCTGTTTGTAATTTTTAATTAGCAGCTCTTCCCTAAATGCATAAGAAAGTATATACTGTACTTACATCAAATTTTGTTTTTGTCTCTCTCCGTCTGTCTGTTTCGGCTGACCTGATCGACCGATTTTGAAGGGACCTTCGTTGGCAGATAGCTCATCAGCATAGTATCATCATATAAGTAGTAACTTAGGCTACTTTTGTAGACTAATTTCGCCCATCAGCGTTACCCACAACAACGCCGTGGAATAGTTTTTAATAAAATGAGCACAAATATTATCCTTCACCTATCCATTAACAGATTTATTTGCGTAGAATAAATAAAGGATGAAATGTGACCGAGTCCTTAATCTGGTGTTTCATTACACATTTATACATACATATTCAGATCGCAAACAATACGCAATCAACGACAATACGTTACAGAATGATTTATGTCTTCTTGCATCTCATCATCAACAATCAAGCAACATTACTTGATGGCACTGACTTGACATAAATTGAAATATTTTGCTTAACTGTTGATAATTACCGCGTGGTTATAGATGGCGAAAACCTGCTTTTTAACGAGTAGTATATGTCTAAAGTTGGACGTTCAAAGACTAGAGGTGATATGTAACGTTGTTAATAGAAGTAATATATTCTCATTGAGATTGCGGATAAAAACGGCGGTATGAAACTGTATTGTCCGGAAAACGCAAAGATCGATAATCCCAAAAACTATGGGGTAAAATCCATACTTATATTATGCGAAAGTAACTATGTCTGTATGTCACACTTTCACGGCCAAACCGCTGCGTCGATTTCAATAAAATTCAGCTTGGAGATACTTTGATTCTTGAGGAAAGACATAGGTTACTTTTTACTGCGATAACTATAGACACGCGGACGGCGCCGCGAGCAAGAGCTAGTAAATAAAATTTGAAACAATAATACACTGTCTTAATTAATGCTTATAAATATATAATACTTAGCGCGGTATGTATTTTCTTAAGATTGACTGCCTTAGCAGAGTCCAATTTTCAAACAGGAAATTAATTTCGAAGACTAACTTTATTACAGTACTAACTTTTACAGAGTACTTAGGGAAGCGATTTTTACGATTCTCCTCTATAATAGCTTGTTAAATCCAAAGATTTCAATGATAAAATCTACTAGGTGTAAGAAATGTTTAATGCCATCCATTTTTTCATCATCATCATCATATCAACCGTAAGAAGTCCACTGCTGAACGTAGGCCCGCCCCCCATTGACTTCCATTGCGAGCGGTCGGTAGCGGCCTGCATCCAACGAGTCCCTGCGATCTTAAATAGGTCGTCCGTCCACCTTGCGGGAGGCCTTCCTGCGCTGCGTTTACCGTCAATTCATTTTTTAGAAGCTTTTATATAACTTGCAATGTCCGTATGTAACTATTTTTGGTGGGATGAAAATTGCAACTCAGTTTTTTAATTAAGCAGACTTTTTTATATTTTAGCTGCCAAAATGACTCTACTTTGCCTGATCACCATTTTCAATGCAGTATGGTGACAATGGAGCTCTTCAGAACATTCTCCGTAATAAAGGCAACAGAGGACTGTCATAGCCATAGAGGCAATATCTCTACACAACTGCAGAGACTCAAGGGACTCAGATACTCGTATACATATATATAACGCGTGACAATGCATTATTATGATGAAATGAACACGTTCTGATGACGGAGCTAGAAGGTGGCTATAGGACCTCTGTAATGAAACGTCGTAACCCCATAGCATTTGTTAGAAAACTCGTTTTTTATTTCTAGTATGTAGTCTTTTTACAGATGATAGGCGATCCATATGCGTTATTACGTCAAACGGGAGTTTTAAGATGTGTTGATGCTTTATGGCTACAATCTTTTGTTTCCAATAAGTAGCGTAGTGTTGTTCTTGGACAGAATGAAATATAGTAGTGTGACACCTCCATACTACTAACTATTGTTAGTCAAATATTTTATGGAATTCAAGTCATTTCTAAATAACATATTTTAGTACATATCGTTCTAGCTCTGCGAAACTGCTTGTAAACAAGATGAGCATTTTCCTTGCATAAAGAATTGGTGTTGCCATTAAATGCTGCAATTTTGTCAGCCTTTAGAGAATGTTACCACCCAACGGTAGACTGGTAGATAATGCCTTTGGCATTAAGTCCGCCATTGTACTTTTGTGCATAAAATTATAAATAAATAAAAAAATATATAAAAATATGTTAGTACCACTTCATATTTTCTTAAAAAATTACTTTCTGATGCATAATTATCATTAACTTTTGCATAACTATGCAAAACTTGTAACCCTCTTTAAACGTTAAATGGAAGTTGTCCGTTTGACATTCAAGTTATCTCAAGTTGCCGCTAAGTTACCCTTTCTTATCGGAGGGGGTGATGGTTTCGATATCTAACGTTCAACTTCTAGACTGCGTACTTCACTTAGTTGGAGAAAAACAGCGATTCAAGTAGAAAGTGATAATCATTTCACAGATTGTTTCAAATTTTCTTTAAGTTTATTATATTCCTATCAAAAGCATTAAATTTTCAAAGTAGTGCGAGAACTTAATCCTACTAATCAGAAAACGCTGATATATAAATAAGATTAAAAAGCTTTTTAAAAACTAGCTTTTACTGGAATGCCTCGTGACGAATCAAACGAGTCCCAAACTCGATGATGTTGCGACGTTTCTTTTCAGAGTTCTTATGGCCACCTTTAAGTCCCAGCATCAGATCAGCTTCATGTCATCATAATATTGTATTGTCATGCTGAATACATATGTTTTCAAAATTTCAGTAAAATCAATTGAAGATATCTGCTTCAAAATTGAGTTGCAAGATTCTACCTAAACATACAAGCATACATTTACATTCATTGCAAGTTAAGAAAAAGCTTGTAAAATTAGAACTAGTTTTAAACCATTTGAATTTTTTCCTATTCTGGTCTGGGACATTTTTATTTTTCATAAAACGCGGAGTATAATATTGATTTTTAAATATACTGTACCTATGTTCAATATATTTAATTTGTCGCTCGCAAATGTTGTCTTTTTTTGTCGCAGTAATAACTAATTTGGGTATGTTGATGTAGGTATACCGGTAACAGATCACACATCAGAAACAACTATAAGCGAGTCCGGGTCTTTTAAGCGGGGCGTAAAAAGCATCTCACTAGGCCTTCATAGTGTGGGTCACCATGCTGCACTGTCCACGTTCGCATTGAGGATTGTTACCACCACTCTTGGATTCTACTCATGCTTCCCATCAGGCAAGGAAGGTAGAGTCATTTTGGCACCTTGTACATTTTTTTTTTCTTCGCCCTTAGAATTGAAAATAGGGCCTAACAATCGTATGCTAAGAAAGCGTAGGTATATAGGGTATGCATAATGCAGCGTAACTATGCGGATCACAGTTTCACTTCACTAGTTATACCTACTACAAGGTAAATAAAAAAAAAATATGAAAGATTTTTTTACATCTTGCTTCAGCGCCAGCTATAACAAAGCATGCCAGAAAGTAGGTCGTGTTTGCAAGAACTAACAATGAAATGCAACCATTAAAAGTTTGCGTTTCCTTTGACGATAATGTCTAGACTGTTTTATAGTTTATTCCGTGGGAGAGCCTCGCTGCGACATGAATGGGCCGGCTTGAACGGAGTGATACCACGACCTCACAGAAAACCGGTGTGAAAGAGCGCTTGCGCTGTGTTTCACCGAGTGAGTGAGGATACCGGAGACCCAATAAAAACACTTGAATATAAAATGCATTCTAACTCTGAAACAATTTGCGCCTGCCAATGTTTCTATTTTGTGCGGTCTATTTTGTACCATGTCTTTCATCCACGAAAACTTATTTTCCTATGATCGATTGAGCATCGGAGTTTAATAAGGTTATTAGTAGATAAGTGGTTGTGAGTTTTAGGTTATGATTTTATAATAAACTAGCTTTTGCCCGCGACTCCGCCCGCGTATTTGTCGGTTACCGAAGTATCTCCGTGCCCAATTCCATTGAAATAGGTGCAGCGGAAAGCGTGACAGACAGACAGACAGTGTTACTTTCGCATTATAATTTATGTATGTATTTTAAACACAATCTTTTCTTTTGGTTTAGACTTCGATATATTGATCGAAGGGTTTAGAGGTAATTAAACAACGCCCAATAACTTGTAGTAGTAATGACGATTGTTAGTATTGCATAGTATTATAATAAATACCGTTTATACTGTATTTACCGATAATAAATAAGTGTGCAAGGTTTCTTTCAAAGCAATAAAAATGTACATAGTCAATAGAGTAACAAGTATATTCAAGCATACAAGCGATGAAAAATATACCACGCTTAACATAAATGTGTAACAAATAGGTACAACTAATTTTAATGTGAATTTAATCGCTAAACTTTTTAATTTGCATAGGTAGCACTTTCGTATGAAAATTTGGTCTTTAAATATTTATATATCATGAATCTAAAGTAACAAATTAGGTAAATATCTAGCACATTTATCAGTTTTAGATTTTTATTTATAGAGGACCACGTAGAAACTGAACATAATAAAAATATTTAATTATAACTTTAGTTTTAAGATATGATTGCTGTGGAATTTCCGAAAGTTAGATGTCATAGAAAGCCTAGCTTTTGCCTGCTACTCCTCCCGCATTTATGTTGGCTATCGGGGTAAATAGTAGCATATGTATTATTCCGATATATAAGCTGGAAAGTTTATTTTTAATCCGTGCAGTACTTTTTGCGTAAAAGAGTAACAAACATCCATACATCCTCACAAACTTACATTAATATAATATTAGCAGGATACCATAACTTTTCCTTTGCATAAAGTCAGCTCACTATGATCTAATGAAATGGACCAACTGACTATTATTAGCATCAATCATCTTTCGCAATCCGCTGCCGAAGACGACCGCATAGACCTCATAGAAACCCAGTATCCAATCACCCAATTTGGTGAAAAACAGCGAAAGTGTTACTGAACAGTAACAGTTTTAAATTATCTACAGCGTGGAATCCAGTATTAAAAAATATTCCACCTTGTTTTTCTGCGCAGTCGGATAAATACCAGAATAGGAACACATAAGTTTGCTTACAGAATAGGGACACTGTTAGTGTGGTATGTGACGGTACATGGCGAAACAAATTTATCGATAATATCGAATATGTGCGAGTGGAAGAACCTTCTACTTCATGGATTCGACGACCGAGGGAGGGGGCCGCTGAGCCTGTCAGCCTGTGACAACGGCCAGTGCAACCTGGTCGACATGTCAGGCAAATCAGAGGTGTAATACCTTTAAATGAGTGATCGCGTTAATTCCCGTAAAAATAATAATAATTATTATATCACGGAACGAAAAGTTAGTAAATAAATATACATTTGTGGTAACATTAGTTTTGTCTTTGAGTCTTATTTGTTTGCAGGAATCCTTTAAATAAACTCAACAGACTAACTAATCCTTTAATGGAGTGAAATAAAGTTACTTTATCTTCATACAAATTAACAACAAAACAATCTGCCGCACGAACCTAATTAATAAACTTAAGCTTTCGGAAAATATATGGCGTTAATTACAAGTACGAAACAAACAACACCGATGAATTTTAATTGATTCAACTTTACTTTCGTTTGTTTTGTTGTACCATGTATTCAGACAAATTTGTTCTTTACTTTTAAAGTCTTTTAATATTCAAATTCAAATGTTTTAAAGGTTTGCGTTGATGTCTCTTTCGATTTTACGAAAATGAAAAGCTTTGAAAAAAAAATTGTGTCCTAGAATAGAGTGCTGCTTGTCTTTTTTCTATGATATTAGTAAATTAAGAATATTTATGACCGAAGAGGTGGGTAAGCTGCCACCTCTACCGTTACCTTTTAGGTTTGAAATTTCCAAAATTCCTTTCTTAGTCTATTAATTTGTGTCTGTAATGTCTAGCTCAAAGGTTTATTTTTAAATATGCTTATAGTTAAATTTCAGTGTTGACTATTCCAAATCTGTAAGTTATTAATGACTTATTACTTTTATTAACTTTACTTTGTTTAATATTTATTTTCAATTAAAAGTTCTCTAGGAGAACGGCTGTCAGGTACCTTCAAGTTTTGACGTTCATTGACTAAATGATGGCACTGACTTAAAATTAAAGACTATCGATATTTTTAGTTAAGACCTTATCTTTTAATATTACGGTTTATTTGTAACGCCTGTAGCCATGTTTGCGGTGTATCTAATTCATTTTTCATAGTCATGTTTCAACATAATGGTCTCAGTGGATTCTACCTGTAAGAAGGATACCTGTAATCAATAACACGAAAAGAAAATTCTGACGTCAGTTAACTGACATAATTGAAATTAATGAACAAATTGAAACCTTCGTACATTATAAGGTGAAGTTCACGGTATATAAATAAGGGCAAGGTCGACCAGCTGATCCTAAACAAAACTCTCAATCATAAATACATTCTGGGATCTATCGAAACTTTCGAAATCATCTTCTTACACCATCTGATTATCTCGTGTTTTTACCATCAAAATATAAAAGCGCAAAAAATGAAATTATCTGAAGAGTCACAATTCTATGCCTTCCAGCTTTTTACTCTCTTCGCTACTTTCAGCTGTCTCTGTACTAAAGTTATTAAATAAATTTACAAAAGGCAATATACGAACTTAAGCAAAATTGTTCATATTATGGATAGACCAAAATGTAGGTATTCTTTGAACATCTCTATAAAAGAAAGTACAATTTAATTCGCTACACTACTACCCAGGGTTTTACGATCAGTAAACTTTAGATTACAATCGTAAAACCAGAGGAAAAAGACGGACTGCATTTTAACACCATCTCCTTGATATTATTTGTATTCAAGTTGCGTAGGTTTGCTTGCATGGGGTCAGTTGTTGACTCAAAAACTAAGTTGCCTGTATACTCTATTTTAGTAATAGATTTACGAATAAAGAACGTTATTCAATAAACTATACGTTATCTTCTATACTAATAAAGCTGAAGAGTTTGTTTGTTTAGTTGAACGCGCTTATTTCGGTGTTGGCCTAGTTATCGAGGAATGCTATGAATCATCACTCTACGATAAAAAGGAACGGATTATCAAATTTACGCTATCGTGACCTCACGCTACGGGCAATAATTAATACATTGAAATAACGTTCTTTTTTCAAAAGTATATATGTTTTTTATTTTATAGACTAAACATTACAAACAAGAGGGATCTTTTTATAGTAGTAGCACACTTTAACGCTTAAAAATATAATTACAAGATACCAGAAGCTGTTAAATAATAATTATAAAATTGTGCCACTTTCACATAATGCTATCTAGTCCTAAACTGAGCACAACTATGCTAGCTACTATACAACAACAAATCTATCCAAACCAAATCTATACATACATAAATAATACAAATAAATAAAATTGGAGTGTCTGTTTGTAATATTAAAATAACAGCTTTTTACATATGTATGTATACACGATACATATACCAAAAATGTATTTAAAAAAATTTTTGTTTGTCTGTCTGTTTGTTCCGGGTAATCTCTGGAACGGCTGGACGGATTTTGACGGGACTTTCACTGGCAGGTAGCTGATGATCTGGGGAGTAACTTACTTTTTTTAGACTAACTTTGTCCCGCGGCGTTACTCGCGGTACAACATTAACCGCGGGGCTAGCCAAATGTTTGACATAGCAGAAATACTTTTTTTTAAGATTTTTCGCTTTACATATTGAATTCCGTAACTAACTGCCTATTTGAATTTCAGACTCTAAACAAACTCGCAACGAAGTTCTGCCGGTGACTTTTCTAGAGGCTGTCATTTTTATAACATGTGCAATTTGCAACGTCGAGCAACAACTTAGTGTTGCCAGAAGTTTTCCACAACATTAGTTATGCATCTGCATAAAGTTGGAGTCCATTTTCATTTACAACGTGGTGCGGTGTACGTAGAATAAATTGTCGTTTACCGCCTTTACACTGTTGGAGAAATAAATTGCTTTAAGAAAATGGTGGGTGTTATTTTTAAACTGTAAAGAGAAAATCTTACAGCGAATGATTTTACGAAAAATCGCTTGTATTTGTTGTTTGTATTTTAACATTACGCTACAGAGGGCGATTCTAGTATATTAGTTTTAAAGATTAAAATGATATCTTTATGGATCATTCTTTTGTCCGATCCATTAATAATTGGGATTTTATCCAAAAATTGGCCGTAAGAAGTCAAAACGTTGAATGTTACATTTTATAAAATTTATGTTTAAAATTAGAAATTTCATAATATTAAAATTATCAAACATCAGCATGTCGGTGACGCGAACCCATAAGATTTTCCTCTACCAAAAAGTGCTCAACGCGGCCAAACAAGTTTTGTGACGTCAGCATGTCGGTGACGCGGTGACGCGATCTAATAAGATTTTTTCCTACCAAAAAGTGCTCTACAGGGCTAAAGAAGTTTTCACTTCAAAAACTAGATAGTATTTCATTATTTCTTTACTAAAAAGACTTAAATTCCAATTCTATCTCTTCACTTCTTTGGTAGTGTGTGATATTCCCTGAGGGACAGCGGACCGTCATAAGTTTCAAGTCCTAAGTACGCAAACAGCATTCTTTTATCAATTTTCAGTATGAGAATTATCAAGGGTATAGTTAGAGACTTGAAAGACTGCTTTCTTGACCACTGTACAATATTATAAGATTACAAATATCACTTGATCTTGTAAGCTACATAAAACTATTGAAATTTCAAACGCAGTAGCGAATCCTACAAATAATATAAATGCGAAAGTTGACGACGATGAGTGAATGAATGTTTCTTACTCTTTCACGCAAAAACGGCATAACGGATCTGGATGAAATTTACCACAGAGATAGATTATAGTCTGAAATATCACATGGGCTACTTTATATCCCGAAAATGTGGTATTCGTGAGACGAGGGAGCAGCAACTGTGGGTAACGCCGTGGGGCGCAGCTAGTCATTTTACAAGACTGATTAATAGTAGCCATCCTCAACCAAATAATAAGTAATCTCACAACTAAACGTTTTGTTGTTTTTAACGAATGGGTCATCGGAGTCCAAACTCTCTTGGAGTCTGGAGGGTATTAAAAATTGGCCATTAGTTGTCACATGATATAATAAAACCTGTTTGCTTATTTAACCGGTCTCATATAAAATCTTAGTTATGCCGCCGAGCTGTGCCTGCACTAAATGTTAGTGAACAAATTCAAGTGAATTTAATTTTAAACAGAGAAGCTTAGCGTCACACGTGTAGCAGCATGTCCCTAAGCATCGTCTCCAATACCTTCATTACGCCGCACCAGAGGGAAACTGTATGAAATATAGCTTCGAAGGGGAAACTGTATCTGCGAGGTACGATAACGGGAACACATACGAACAGTACGAATGGACGACGAGTTGGCGTGTAGATACGTATTGTTGGAAGAATTTATATTACATGCAGCAGTTATTTATATTTCAAAACAAAATTACATATTGTTACTGATCTGATCAAGTTGTCAACACATACATACTAAAAAAAAGATACATTTACGAGTACCTTGCTCATTTCTTTTACGACCGTTGTAGGTATTTGCTTAATTGGTAGCTTGCAATGCTTGCTTAACTGGTGGATTGCAACGGTATTAAATCTGATAATATTACAAAGTTGTCTTATGAGAATATCGAATTGAAAAACTTAGAAAACTTGCAGTTACTACAACTTACAGTACTTTAACCACAACTTTGTACATTGTTATAATATTTCAGTGATGCTTTAAAAACAGCTGCATGAGACGCTACAAAATTTTTTTATTGCTCAAATTACAGATGGTAATGGTGGCTCAAAATATCTTGATATTTTACATATCAAGATATTTTTTTTAAATAAAAGTTTAATTAGTGTGTCTAACTTTTGGACAGTGTGTTCGCCAACGGAGTACTGTTGCGATTACGACATGAACAACTTGATAAAGGCATTAAAATATGCAAGTAACCGCCTTGAAAGCTCTTTATAACCAAGCGTCTAATTAATGGCAAAATTACTAGACGGCATAAAGCAACCCTTTCCTATTTACATTATAAATAACGGTATTATTTGTTATGAAAGCTACAGAGTACCTGTTATAAAATTCCTAAATAAACATATCTTATTTTACCATGGTCTTGGTTCTCTTTATAATACCAAAATTGACGTATGTGAACTTGTCGATACGTCATTTTTTGTTAATTGATGAATTGATTGAAGTATAACTTTGTGTGTAAGAGTACGAGGAATACCTAAGATAAAGAAGTAAGGCAGAATTATTTTGTGTAGGTAATAAAAAGTAAGCCAAAGACCCCACGAATATTGCTTTGCGAATTCTATTGATTAACGCCACGGTTAACGAATCATACATTTTTCTCAACTGTCGTATTCTTGTTAATTTTCTAGACAAAAATTGATTATAAACCTTAATTTAAAAATACATCAGGTACTCTGTAAACGGCAAAAAATCACGTTTGTTGTATGAGAGCCCCCTTAAGCAATTTTTTTAGTCTGTTTTTTAGTAGTTGTTATAGCCGCTACAGAAATACATCATCTCAGAAAATTTCAACTGTAAATATCACGGTTCATGAGATACAGCCTGGTGACAGAGAAACGGACTGCGGAGTTTTAGAAATAGTTTATCTTTAAGATATAGAACCCTAAAAATCTACCCACTAATACGGCGATATCTTAGCAAATTAGCTATTCTCTTTATAATGTAGGAAGGTAGAGAACCCTACTTTGCAAAGTAGATACGTATATATTATGCAAAAAACTATGAAATTATGAAACGCTTGAATTTAAGAACTAGTTTCAATATTTTAGGAAATAGAGAGGAAGGAATTTCACAAAGGATTATTTTAGAATGAACTTTAATTAGCACGGGTTTTAAGCTCTCGCAAGCAGACTTTAGGAAATTTTAGGATGTTTTTTATTCTACTTTTAAAATAGTAAGTTGTAAAAAGCGGTCAAGTGCGAGTCAGACTCGCCCATGAAGGGTTCGTAGCAGCAAGTAACATAATATAATTTTTATTTTATTTTTATATTTGTATTGATTGAATGAAAGATAAATTGCGGTTTACGATTTATGACGTATAAAAAAAACTACTTACCAGATCTCGTTCAAACCAATTTTCGATAAAAGTATACATCATATATTTTTTTTAGTTTTATCATTCTCTTATTTTAGAAGTTACAAGGGGGATGGGCGGACCCATTTTACCACTTTGGAAGCGTCCTTCGAGCAAACTATTCAGTTTAGAAAAAATGATATTAGAAACCTCATGATATTTTCAGTCACACAACATGTTGTATCGTTTTCAAACATAATGCAATGAAACAATTAATGATTAACAAACCCTAACATAAAGAACCAATTAAGTAATAAACGAATCGTGTCAAACTATACAAATCGTGTGTAATAAGACCAGACGTTGACAAATGACATCTCCATCAGATGTTTCCGAGGGGTGTAGGGTTCGAATCCCAGCTGCGCTCAGATGCCCGGCTAATTGCTCGATCAGTGTTATAAATGAGTATTAGCGATGTTAAATAATTAGTGGAATGTTTATGTTCACTAATGGAATTGGTTTTGTAATTGTATTTTAAAGTTATTGTAGATGTTTGCATTTTAGATCATTCCCTGGCAATGTTCATGTGTATTTAAATGGAATTCCTTTTGCGATTGTATTTCAAAGTTAGTGGCGATGATGATGTTAGGAACTTTACATCTTGCAGTCAAGTTGAGTCTGAAAATAACGTAAAAGTTCTGTTTCGACTTTTGATTTTACTTTACCTTTTTTTTGACCTTATTGATTTTGACGTGACAACGTCTTATAAATTGGTTTGCCGGGTGACACTTCAAGAAACTGCGTTACGCTCCGCTCACGTTATGCGCTCGCAATGAGAGCGAGTGAGAGGCACGCGTCCCTTCCACTCGGGCATGGTTAGCCCGCCTAAGAGCGAGAGAGACAGACATAAAAAGTGAAAGGCACGCGTCCACTTTACCACTCAAAGTCGTTGTCACGTAAAACTTTCGCCCGTATACCGACTTTACAGGCAACCAATTTTTTTGTTGTCAATATTGTCATTCTGAAGCGATTTTGGATATAATTTATTATTCTAGAAATATACTTAAAAACAGTATCTAGTAAAGTTGTATGTTCAAAATATTTTTCTTGCATTGCTGAAATCATCAGCGTCAGCCAATTGCAGTCACTCTGATCGGATCAATATAATAGTTCACTGAAAAATTTGTTATTTACACTTATAATTAGTTACACTGAACTACAGCTTTGAGGAAGTTAACTAAAAAGAAAATATATTTTCGTCGCTTTGTAATAAATGTAATACTTTATTTCTTTTGTTAAGTAAAAGTTTTTTTTTGTGTTCGGCCCTGCACTATGACTCTTCTCTGCCTGGTGGAAAGCATAGGCAGAATCCAAGAGTGGTGGTCACCATACTGCGAATGAAGACAATGCAACAATGCAGCATGGTGACCCACACCATGGTGGGCTAGTGATGATTCCTTCAATTTTTTTTTTTTTTTTATATATATGTAATAGGCGGGCAAACGAGCAGACGTATCGCCTTATGGTAAGCGATTATCGTCGCCCATGGACACTTGCAAACACCAGAGGCGTCACAAGTGCGTTGCCGGCCTTTGGGGGATAGGGAGGAGAGATAGGGGGAGGGGGTTTGGGTTACGGGCCTCCGGTACCCTCACTCACTCGGTGAAACACAGCGCAGGCACTATTTCACACCGGTTTTCTGTGAGGCCGTGGTATCACTCCGGTCGAGCCGGCCCATTGATGCCGAAGCGTGGCTCTCCCACGGTTAAAGCATCATTGGGCCTCCAAATGAAAAATCAATTTAGGTCTAAATAAAAGTAACTTTTAACTTTACGTAGACTATGTAGTTCTGTTGGTTTCTTAAGTAAAATATGTATAGCGTTGTAGGCTACACAATAATAAATTATATTGACCATAATTTTAAGACTTTCAAATAAAATAATTATGTAGTTCAGTGTTTCCCGAACAAAAATAAATAATTAAAACGACATAACATACAATACAAACTAACATTCTATAAATAAAAATATCACAGCGATTTTTTAATCCTCGGCATCATCATCTTCTAAAAGGAAACTGTTAATCAGAACTCTTAGAAAAAAGTTATAAAATACTCCAGGTAACTTTGATTACGGAGACGCAGGTAATAGACCGCTCGCCCTTGCCCGACACGGATGTAATGAACTTGCCAATTTGTACTCGCCAAACCTCCACAGAAGCCTCAACTTTAGGGGAACTACATACTGTCCAAAGTAGGGATCGTAAATCACGTTTCTTTTTTATTAAACACCGGTTCACCGCTAAGTATTTTGATTGCGTTAGGTTACTGTCTAACTCTTTATACTTGAAGCTAGCTACATCTTCTTACATATAAAAATCAATTGCTGTGTGTTTGTCTCGCTTAAACTAGAGAATGACTGGACCGATATGGCTAATTTTGGTCTTTAAATATATGTGGAAGTCCAGGGAAGGTGTATACAGAGAAAAAAAACAATAATATTACCTATTAACACAGACAGGATTATTGTTGTCAATAAGCCTGATATTGTGGTGATAGATTGATTAGAGCACCGTGCATGCCGTTGCTCATGACGAGAATCTCGTGAAAGTCGAAAAAGAAAAACAAATAAAATATTTGGATTTATCTCACAATATTGTCGATATGTGGAATGTGGATTCGGTGATCATTGTTCCTCTAGCCGTATCTGCTCATGGATTGATAGCCTAAAGCCTTGACTAGGACCTTAAGAGGCTCACGTTAGAAGTCTGGATCAAGGGTCTGATGCAGAAGGTAGTCCTTCTTGACACCGCATATATAGTGAGAAGGCTCCTGTCTTTGGAGCCCTAACCACCGGTTTCTTGGTTCCTGTATCTGAAGTCAGTAGTCTACTAATTTTTATATTTTTAAATATAAATTTTATTTTACTTTTTATCTATTAAAAAATGTAATCATTATGTTTGTTAAATGTAATAAATAGAATAATAATATCATGTGTGATGTGACTCACACATCCCAAACTGGGCAAAGCTTTTATAATGGTTACCGTACTGCTGATAAACCTAACCAGTATAAACGCTCCCTTATTTTCTAAATCTCCGAAATCTCCAAAAGTTTAACTAAGTGGAAATGCTTTGTTACCTTGAGTTAGTTTGCCAACAGGCCTTGCCGGCAACAAGTTTAGTAGATAGTTTTACACAAAGTAAACCTTCCACATTATAATTCCTTTATTGGGACATATTGAATAACCTGCTGTGATAAGTCCATTACATCCCTCTTCGATATTTCAAGCTTATAAACAATGGGATACTCCCCCCTCTCACTGAAACCAAAGAGCTTCACCACGGGTGGCGTCTTTTACGATCATTTGTAATGCTTACATAAAAGTATTCAATCAATCATTGTATGTTTTATTGAAATAAATCGGTGTAGTAAACTTTCCATATTCAAGATAGGAAACATCTTTAGTAAGAAGATCAGGCAAGGAACTAAAAAGTCCATACGTTGTTAAGCGATATCATTGTTAAACTACATATTGTGTATCGTATATCTTGTTGGTCCATGTAGTGTCTACTTGCATGGGACAAGAGACTTATAAAGTTGTACCTACTAATAAATTATTGGATCAATAAGTAAATAAAAATAAACACTCACAATTTCGAAAGAAAACTCAAATATATATGTAAAACTGATGAAAAAAAAGGTGTTCAACGACAAAATTGAAAATTATAACAACAAAAAGTGATTCCTTGCTTATCAGTACTGAAAGTATCGCGACAGCCCTAATTAAGAATAGGGTACAGTAAGTAGCAGTTAAAACGTAAGGTCTGCAGGAATGAGAATCTCCATATTATGTAAATTTCATAGATTATGTTGTTCCTAATTTATTGAGGTACTAATTTCCAGTGATGAAACGTACCTTCGCGAGAATTAATCACCTTTAAGGCTCAAGTTTATGCCTAGTCTAAAGATTAGTCTTGCTGTTTGCATAATTTGATGGCTAACGAAAGGGCTGTTATTAATGTTATTGTATATTTAGAAGCGTAATTTAAATATCCAATGTGGTATTTCTAATTAGGAAAGGGTTTCATTAAGAAATTATGGTAAAAGTGAAATATAATTTATAAATAGAAACTACGTTAAAGCACTCTGAGAAGAATATTCATCAATACAGCGGCCAAAACCAGAAAGAAAACTTGATACAAACCAGCCTAGTAAAATGGGCCTATGTTGAGCAGGACTGGTGAAGGCTGAGTAAAATGGTATTATAGTGGTATTTCTCCAACCCAGTATCTCAAATGACAATTATGTTCTCCACTTTAATTATTATCATAAATATAGTTTTCTAACAACCCTGCTCGGCTTCGTACGGATGTCTTTGAAATACTCGGATTTCCTCTATCATAATATGCATGTATTACACATATACTCCTTTTAAATCATTCTATTTATTGCTGAAAACTGCATCAAAATCATTGAGTAGTTTAAAAGGTCTAAGCGAACAGTACACGTGAAGAAGAAGAAATTAAAGAATTTAGTTACAATCAAACAAACGAAATACAGATATAACTGATAAAAGCATGGCAGAAAAACTGTTTTACGAGATATAAACCGTCATCAAATAAATTTGTTGGTGGTTGTACAGACTCGTGGTCGTACAGAACTGCTCACAGAAAATTAAATTACCTACAACTTTGGTTCTAAGAGCAATTACATATAATGTTAGTATTAAATTAGTTTCAGAAGCACACACACGTAGTAGCTCAAACACTTTCTAACTCTCGTTCTAATAAAATTAAAGTTAAAATTGAAGTTACGTTTTGATGTGAAAAGTAAGCATAAAATAGTTACCTCAATACCTATGTATATCATCAACGTAAAGAAATTTATTGTGATTTTCAACGTCCATACACAAGGTCGTCAAGGTTTGATGCCTGTGCTGCCGACATCAAACGGCTTCTTGCGACCTACACTGGATCGTTGAAACACCTTGTGGGGTGTTTACCAACTAGGTTGTACTAGAACCTTTATTTTTTATTTAAATTGAAAAGAAGTGTAATTTGTTGATTTTAAAATAAAATGTGCTATAAAGTTATAATAACTACATTATACTAAATATTTTAACCACAAATATAATGTCAATTGAACCAGTCGAAGTTTGACCGTCATGTCAGGCAATCTCTAGCATATGTGTATGCGCAAACAAATATTCGTGTTAGCTAATTGTTCGTCCATGAAATTGAATGTAAACAGGTTCATTCACTGCATCGACATTTGGTACGTTACACTGATTTTTGTGTTACATTTTTGAAAATGTTGCAATGTTTATGGATTTTATGGTGAAATTGTTTTCAATCTGTTATGGACGAAAAGTCTTTGTATCCAGTATGAGACGAAAGACATTTGGAAATTCCAAACACCTACGCACAATATTCAGTTACTGAATCTTTTATTTATTTTAATTTTTTTTTGTTTCCAGAATTTGCCGGAGGCCGGAGTTTGTAAAGGTAATGCTAATTACATTAAATATACGTGAAACTAAGTACATAAAATAAATATATCGATTTCTTCTTCGAAACATAATTATTTATGGGTACAGTCGTATTGCTAATAAAAAAGGCGCTTGCTCATATTTTGTTCCTAATAAAGACACTGGTCTCTTAACATTTGGCTGTTTTATACGTACATATCGTTCTGAAAAAGATTCTTATTTACTTATACTCTAAATAAATAGTTCAAAGATTTTTAAATTCTGACAATGCAGTTTCAAAGGCAAATTAATCTTTGTTTCTATTATACAAATAAATAAAATTGGAGTGTCTGTTTGTAATATTAAAATAACCGCTTTTTACTAAATGCATATGTATGTATACACGGTACATATACCAGAAATGTAGTTAAAAAAGTTTTGTCTGTCTGTCTGTCTGTTTGTTTGTTTCGGGTAATCTCTGGAACAGCTGGAACATTTTGACGGGACTTTTACTGGCAGGTAGCTGATTATCCGGGGAGTAACTTAGCCTACTTTTTTTAGACTAACTTTGTCGATGACGTAGGACGTAGTGACAAAGAGAGTAATTCAGTGACATCTAGTCTGAACTAGGCTAGTCTCAACGCCCCCACTCTATCCGTCAACACTTTAATCTTTTTTTTAATTTTGTACACCGTACACACGTTCCGAAGTTCTACAGATATGTAAAGACCAAAGTCAGCCAAATCGTAGTCATTAATGAGTTAAAGTGAGACTACCGAAAAGCATTACATTTATGTATATATATAAGATATTTAGAAAGAATTAGATTTTATTATTTAGAATTTTATTTTGATTTAGAAAGAAATCAAACATAGATAACATATATGTATATCCACCAAATTCGTATGTAATTTATTTCAGCTGGCACGACTTTTTTGGCTGCTGAAATCGAAACCATTTTATTGGCTAACTTAAAGCAATTATTATTGCATGATTTCCGTAAATTAAAGATTAAAGTAGGCTAAATGTAAAAGAATAAATGCCAACCGCTGCAGTGTAACAAAACTTGTCCTCTTCCTTTTTTTTTCTTGTGAGAAGAAGTAATTACTTTTTAAATTAAGTACTTTCCGACGACACAATAAAATGGTAGTAATTTGTTGGTTTTTGAGACCAGGTCGGAACTAAATAAAATATCTAAAGGAAGGAACCGAGACAGCATTGCAGTATTTTTTTTTTTTTTTTTTTTTTTTTTTTCTCCATCTGCAAGCGGCTCCAAAGCCTTTATCAGATTTTTTCTCGTGGATTTTAGCGTTGACATGGCTGATTCTCCAGTAAGTATCATGGCCATACATTTAATTTTAATCTTTATATTTTAAACTCTTTGATCTAAATTCAATATTTGCCATCTTTTTAGGCGAGCATTTTGTTCATCTGAATTTATTAGGTCTTGTGCCAATTTATTTTTGTGGTGCAGGAGTCTTTCTTTATATTTTTGGCAGTATTTGACAATTTCTTCCTTCACAGTGGGCATTTCAAGGTATTCATGTATTTCAGCATTTCGAGCATACCATGGAGCATTGCATATCATTCGTAGAGTCTTGTTCTGAAACCTTTGTAGGATCTCAAGGTTGGAATTACTAGCCGAGCCCCAAAGTTCGAGGCCATAGGTCCAGATGGGCTTTATTATACATTTATATATGAGCAGTTTATTAATCATAGAAAGTGTGGATTGACGTCCTATTAGCCAGTATAGATTGTGATATTGCATGTTTGCTTCTTGTTTTTTTGCTTTAATATGATCCGCCCATGTCAATCTCCTATCCAAGTGGAAGCCCAAATACTTGACACTTGTTTTGTTTGGCAGCTCTTGGCTTCCCATGGTAACAGATTTGCAGTTTCCCTTGCGCAATGTGAATGTTACATGTACGGACTTAGTGACACTCGATTTGATTCTCCATCTCTGCAGCCATTCATTAATATTGTTCAGTTGAATTTGTAACTTGGCTGATGCTTTGTTGGGATCTTTATCACTAGCGAGACAGGCCGTATCATCTGCATAGGTGGCTGTTAGTACTTGCTCTGACACTGGTAAAACTGATGTGTAAATGGAGTATAATATTGGGCCAAGTACTGAACCTTGTGGCACAGATGCCTGAACATCGTGAATATTCGAAAGTTCCTCATCGAATTTTACCATGAATTTGCGATTTTGGAGGTAAGACCTCAGTACCATGTAGAATGAGTTTGGGAGAATAACCTTCAGTTTGTATAAGAGTCCCTTGTGCCAAACTTTATCGAATGCCTGGGCAATGTCAAGGAAGACTGCAGAGCAATACTCCTTTTTCTCAAAGGATTGTCTTATAGCATTCACTACCCGATGAGCTTGCTATACAGTGGAATGCTGTGTTCTAAATCCGAACTGGTGGTCTGGGATTATATTTTCACTATCCAAGATTGGCTTGAGTCTAGCTAGAAGTATTTTTTCAAAAACTTTGGAGATCGTTGGTAGCAAGCTAATTGGCCTATAGGAGTTTAGCTCCGTTGGTGGTTTACCCGGTTTTGGCATCATACGTACTGTTGATATCTTCCACAGTTTTGGATAGTACTGGACTCTATTAATAGCATTAAAAAGCATAGTTAAGAATACCAGAGCTTTTCTGGGTAAATGCTTCAGTATTTCCCCAGTGATAAGATCGAATCCAGGAGCCTTTTTGCTCTGCAGACTTCTTATTGTTCGGCCTACCTCCCTTGGCGTAACCAATTTTAAAGGCAAAGACATCTGTTGGTCGCTGTTTATCACGCAGTTAATGTGATCCTCAAATTCATCGTCATTGACTTCATTTGGGGTGAATACATCTCTGAGGTAACTGGCAAATAGTTCAGCTTTTTCACATGGTTTTTTGACCCATGCTCCCGAAGGTTTTCTTAATGGCGGAACAATTGTTTGCGGCCGTTTAAGTTCTTTTGTCATTTTCCAGAGAGAGTAATTGCCATTTCGAGTTGCTGACAACGTAGATAGTTTTTGGTACATTGAGTTATTTTTTTGTTCTTGTATAATTTCTTTGAGTTCTCGTGCTGCTGTGTTCCATGCTGATCTATCCCCTGTTAATCTACTTAGCTGCCATCGACGCCTTAACTTCCTTTTCTCCTCCAGTTTTTCCCGTATTTGAAGTGGTATATTAGTCTTCTTACTCACCCGGTTATTATAGGGAGTGGCACGCCATGCAGAATCTTGTATTATGTTTGTGATAATAAACGTAGCTTCATCTATATCTTCCTCAGACTTAAGCCTTACTTTAAGATCTATTTTTGACTCTAAGTATTTGGAGAATGCTTCCCAGTCCGTATTATGCGTGTATAGATTCGTTTGTTGTGTTCTATAAATGACGGAGGTACTGAAGGTACAGATTACGGGAGTATGGTCTGATGATGTATCTAAACACGAGTCAACAATGAAATTCCGATGAGGTAAACCCTTGTAAATAAAGAAATCCAATAAATCTGGGATTTTATTTTGGTCTGACGGCCAATATGTTGGTTCACCATTTGAGAGTGTTTCCAGTTTCAAGCTGTCAACACACTTCTTTAACTCGCGGCCTCTAGTGGTAGTCAGTCTTGATCCCCAGTATGAATTTTTGCTATTCCAATCGCCTCCAGTTATGTATTTCTTACCCAAAGACTTAAAATACTCTTCAAACATTTCTTTTGTGATCTTATGTCGAGGAGGACAGTATACTGCACTTACATTGTAGTTTCCCTGCATATCTTGTATGGTGACTGTGGTCGCTTGCAAGTAGTCCTTTTCGAACTTGCTGTGTAAATGGTGCTTTATATTGTTTTTTATGATTACCGCAGTGCCTCCATGAGAAGTGCCATCGGGATGGTTTGTTTCATATACTTCATAATTATTAAGTTTCAATCTTTTTTGGTCATTTAGGTGTGATTCTGATATTAATATAATGTCAATTTTATTTGCTTCAAGTATTAGCTCTAGGTAGTCTTTATTTGGCAAGAGGCCATTGATATTCCAGGTGGCCATTCTTAAATCCTTATATTTTATTTATTAACACTGTGAGAAGATTCATCAGAGTACCCATGTGCTGTAGAAGTTGGTCTATTTTCTCTGTTTGTTTCTCAATGTGTGCCTCAAGGTTACTAAAACTTTTATACTCCTGGGATGGGTGATCTCTATAATCAGCTTGATATGTGCTGGTATGTGTGCTTTTTGACGTTGCATTGTCAATGGGGTTATGATCAATTTTATGGCTGTTTTTTACAGCTATTACTGGTTGAATCTGAACGGCTTCACTATATGTCACTGGGAACGTATTGTTTCTTCTGTGTAACTCCTGTACTGCATCGCGAGTTTCTCTAGACAGTGTGTTCTCAGCTGCTTTGTTTCTAGCTTGCACTAGCTTTTGGTTTGGTTTAAAATTTTTTCGAGCTAGTATCTCTTTGTAAACTATACATCCTTTGTAGCTGGCAGGGTGACTTCCTGAGCAAAGAGAACATATAGCTGGCAGATTCTGGTCTCTTGTACATGATGTTGTTTGATGAGGGCCTGAACACTTTACACATCTGAACGGCCTCATACAATAGTTTTTTGTATGTCCATACTGTTGACATCTAGTACATTGTGGAATGGATGTCTTTCTTATGGGATCTTGTATAGACACTCTTTGGTGGTATATGTACTTGATATCTTTAATTTCTTTGTTGTTTTCATGAGGAATCACATTCACAAAGAAAGTATTTAATGGTTCCTTTGTCCCTCTCTTTCTTGCTGTAACAATTTCGCCCTTTACTGTGTTGCCTGTGTTTTCTATGGCGTCAATAATAGCTTGTATTGGTGTACTATGATGCAGGTTTTTGATGACAAACCGTGGGCATCTTTTATCCTTCTCAGTGAATGTGTGCCCTATCAAACCCTTGCTTCTGATGCAATCAATGATTATTTTGTATTTCTCAGCAGTTTTTGTGGAAATTACTTATCTATTTTTATTCACCACTTTGAAGGTATAATCATCTGTATGAACTACTTCTAGTAATAAATTTGATATTTGAGTAAGATCATCAATGCCATAAAGGATTATAGGCGGCGGTCTAGATGGTTTCCTTACATTTGTTGGTTCTCTGTTCTCGACTTCAGCATCTACATTGAGTATTGCAAATCTATTTGATGTATCAACAGACGCAGGAATTTCGTCTTGTTGACTGTGTTCTCCAGCTAGTTGGGGGTTTTTCACAAATTTTTGCGTTGTTTTATTGATTTTGGGCATTTTAGTTTGTGATTGTACTTGTTCGGGTGATCTTATCCTCTTTTGATTTTGAGTTGGAACTCTCTGCCAAGGAGCATTAGGGTTCATTACAGGTTTCGGGTCTTCCATTTTGTTTCCATTAGACTTTTCTTGCCTGCAAAACTGTGGTAAATCTCCAGTGGAGGAGCTTCGTTCACGTTGAAACATGCCTTTGTGAAACACTTGCTGGACAAGTTTCATTTTGGGTTTTTCACCAGTAGTATTTACAGACACAGAAGCCTGGGCAGCCACTTCTGTGGAGTCTTCGGTAGCCAATTTCTCACTACCAGGCCCGGATACCTGATAGCGCCGGGGGCAGGCCGGATCGCATTGCAAAACATTATCATTCGTACTCGTATTCATTTTTAGGTTAAGTAGGGAAATCATCTCATGGCATTTTCCCCAGGATACCATGGCCATGCTTTCTGGGGGTATTTGGTCCCCAAGGCTATTGGGAGCCTCTTCCAAAAAAATTGGGTGTATGGTTATACCGCCATTGCTCGGTCGCCAGAGCCTCGTCTGTTATCTAGCAGGGGGCACCACGGAAGCCAGTAGGCCGCCGCCGCCTGAAAGGCGCGTGCAGGAAAGGATGGCAGTTGGGTCGGTTAAGATGTTATTACCGTTCACCCCTTACCCCCCATAGCATTGCAGTATAAACTACTTTATTTAAAGAAAGCATAGTTTTTAGCGTTTAATTGCTACACACGAACACGAAATAATCGATAGTACCTATGTACAATGAGTCGGATAACATTTTGAATTATTGACATCCTATTTTTCCATATCTATGCTAATATATAAAGCTAAAGAGTTTGTTTGTTTGAACACGCTAATCTCAGGAACCGCTGGTCCGATTTGGAAAATTCTTTCAGTGTTAGAAAGCCCATTTATCGAGGAAGGCTATATATCAGCACGCTAAGACCTACAGAAGCAGAGCAACTATGAAGAATGTTACAAAAACGGGGGAAAATTATCATGCTAAGGGCAATAGGAGACGCAAACGAGGTTGCGTGGGTCGGCTAGTTATTATATAGTATAGTATAGATGAGACCCACATATGTTTTTATACACATACACTTTTAGACTAATAACCCTATTAGATTTGTTGACAGCAAATCACACAAAGTCACGCATGATTTACTGTATTTACGCAACCCGTCAGACGATTTATCACTGTACGTTGTGGACCAGTTGATAGAAATTTATGGTAATCAGCATTTTGAATTATGCGCATTAGGTACACGGTTATCAGCTTTTAGTTAATTTAGCTAGCCAAAAATGTATGCAATACTATACTTTATACAAATAAATAAAATTGGAGTGCCTGTTTGTAATATTAAAATAACCGCTTTTTACTAAATGCATAGGTATGTATGTATACACGGTAGACGTACCAAAATAATTTTTTTTTTTAATTTTTGTCTGTCGATATGTTTGTTCCGTCTAATCTCTGGAACGGCTGGACCGATTTTGATGAGAATTTCACTGATAGGTAGCTTTTGATGTAAGGAGTAACTTAGGTTACTTTTATTTTAGCCTAGCTTCGCCCGCGGTACGTATGTCGCGGATCATTCCGGTCGAGGCGACCATAGCCCACAATTAAACATTTTTATGACTTTGGTAAAAATACAAGATAATTAAAATTGGTTACAGTGTCGGATTAAAATTGGTTGCGGATCTTAAAGTCAAATGAGGTGGGGAAAATTGCATAGCGAATGATGCAGCTGTTAATTAATTAAGATTTTAAGCATCAATAAACATACGATAGATGACCTATCGTATACGTAATTAAGAAAAAAATATATCAAAAATACGAACACATTACGATTATTATTATCGTACCGCGGTAAACGCCGCGGGACAAAGCTAGTCAAAAACAGTAGCGTAAGCTACTCCCTGTATCATCAGCTACATATCAGTGAATGTCCCGTCAAATACGGTCCTGCCGTTCTAGAGATTACCCAGAACAAACAAACCGACAGACAGACAAAAAATACAAAAAGTAGGTACATGTTTGGTATTTGTGCCGTGTATACATACATATGCATTAAATTATTCCATGTATACATACATATATTAGTAAAAAGCGGTGTATGCCTAAAAAAACGAATAACGATAGTGAACACAAGCAATAACTGTAAATACATATATTATAGATATAGATATATAGTCATACCGACAGCTCTTAACACACAGTTAACATTGTACAAGAAGAAGACCTCATTCATACGTCAATTTATCAGTCACACGCGCATTAGCATCAGATAAAATCGTGTCTTGTGAAGTGACATTTATATGTGTGCCGTTTGCTTATTAATAATACTCTCTCTCTTTTATCATATCCGAAGAATGAAAGCTATGAGAAAAATATTGTAGCATTGGTTTACTTTGATTCACATAATGCATTACTGTTTTCAAAAAAAAACATTTTTTTACATTTTCACTCAGCAAACCTATACTCATATTATAGAGGCAAAGTTTAAAAGTTGAAGGGGGTAATACCTATGTATCTACTGAACCGATTTGGAAATTCTTTTACCAATAGAAAGTCACATTATTTGTAAGTGTCATAGGCTATGAAAAAATTACCATCTCCTTCGCAAGCATAACTTGCTCGCAGAAAGAGACGGCAGAGTTCCACGCGCTCTTGCTATGCGACTAACCTTAAAAATTATTAAGTACTTTATCTATACATACAAATAAATAAAATTGGAGTGTCTGTTTGTAATATTAAAATAACAGCTTTTTAATCAATGCATATGTATATATACACGATACATATACCAAAAATGTAGTTAAAAATTTTTTTGTCTGTCTGTCTGTCTGTTTGTGGACGGATTTTGACGGGACTTTCACTGGCAGGTAGCTGATGATCCGGGGAGTAAATTAGGCTACTTTTTTTAGACTAACTTTGTCCCGCGGCGTTACTCGCAGTACAACAATGACCCCGGGTAACACCGCGGGGTTCAGCTAGTAAACCATACCATTGGTTATTTTTTGGGATAAAGCATTAATAGCGCCTAATCAGTCTGATCACTGAACTAAACATTTATCTTCATTATAATTAGCACTCCAGTTTCATTTAGCTTAGTAGACAGAAAACACTGTTTACCAGCGTAGTCCGTAACTCTACTAACTGCTTAACTACCTATTAATATCAGAAACCTGATGACGGCCATAATTCGACAGCATTGCAATATATATGTATGAAGCTTTAGTTTAGTTACACATGCAAATTAGTACTACTATCCTTGTTATTTATGGGGTAGACAGAATAATATTACCACAAACATAATGCTTTGCGTGTTTGGATTTAATATAATTAGCAAATTACATTATGACTGTATTACTTAAATAGTCCGCTTCATATAAACTTTTTTTTAAATGTTATAGTTTTATGTATGACTAGCCGAGCCCCGCGGTGTTACTCGCGGTACAACAACAACTGCGGGTAACGCCACGGGAAAAAGCTAGTCTAAAAAAAGTATCCCAAGTTACTCCCTGGATCATCAGCTACCTTCTAGTGAAAGTCCCGTCAAAATCGGTTCAGCCGTTCTAGAGATTACCCGGAACAAACAAACAGACCGACAGACAGAGGGACAAAAATAAAAAAAATGTTATTTCTGTACATGTATCGTGTAAACATACATATGCATTTATTTAAAAGCGGTTATTTCTATATTACAAACAGACACTCTAATTTTATTTATTTGTATAGGTGTACAAAAATTATTCTGTTTTATGTATTGAGTACGAATTTCTTAAACATAAAATGCATGGTACAGGGAATTTCCTATTGTAACAGGATTGCATTTCGAATCTGTATACTTAGATAAACCATAAGACATCCAGTGTATTTTTAAAGTAGGTATGATTAATCAAGCGTACCTAAGACAAGAAATAGGTATACTTTCATAAATACCACGTAGAATGCCTTCTTCTAGGATATCGGTTAAACAAAACTATATCGTACTTTACTATATGTAGAACTATTTTTGTTAGCAACTTATTTCACTCAAATTCAACAGTCACGATCTAAACTGTAAATTGATGTATTGGATGGTGCGATCCGACTATGCTGAATTTTAATTGACCAATCACAGTTCAGTATCAACACACCGGAACGTATCATTAAGTACTGATTTACCGGTAACATTATTTAAATTCACATTATTTTCTTGACAGAATCAATGTCTGTACTGTCGATCTCCATTCTAGTTAACCCTAACGCTAGCCGTCTGTTAATTGTTGTCTTGTTTCCTACATGTTTCCAACTGACTGCAGATAGAATCGACTTTTTCAGGAATTAAAGTAGTAATCAATGATATTAAATAAAAGAACAGACAGACATGTTATCAGCGCCCAAAAAGTGAAGACTCGTTTACGTTCCAATTGACGTCTCTCTCAATTACAGTACGTAATGAAATTAAAGAATTCATTTATAATGTGATAATAAAATATAGCTATCTTTTTCTCTTACGTGCTGCTTCGTATCTTTCGTACTATTCACTAGTGAAATTTGTCAATGCATGCAGTTTTACAGCCCAGTTTGACTGCTCAGTCGCGGCCAGCACGGAACAGACTTCGGCGCAAATTATTACATACGTATCATATCTAAAGTTTTAAAATATCATTGGTAGTAGTTAATTGTTGTGGTATTCTTAAACTCCCGACAACCCTGTTGTATGTTTTTATTCATGAGTTAATAGTTTGTTGAAACCAGGTCATTAAATGTATAAAATACTTTTTATAAAATCGAAATGATGGCCGAAAATACCTAAAAAAAGTTATATTATTTAATAACACTACGTGCATCATATACTACGTATTAAGTTTATTTTTAGTTATGAAATCGTCTATACTATGAATAACTTTTCAAACAATACCTGTATTGCTTCGGTAAAGTATTAATTAGTATAATATTTAAAATAAAAATAGAGGATTACAACCTCCAGACCTTGCAACTAAAACCTCATAATTTTTGTGCTACATCGATATACTAGAACATCCATCCTAGCTTACAGATGCGGGTTCCCAGTCTTATATTGCATAATTGCAGGATATGCTAATAATTGACTAAAGACTCTAAAATTGGCTAAATTCCTTGTTATCTCTTTAAGAGTAACTCAGAGGGCTTTATAAATAGTTGTTTTAATAAAGCAAGGCCGTTAGCATCTCTGAATAATTGTTCGCTGTGAGAACGACGATGTTATGCTAATATAGTTATTAACGGTTCTTAAAACGTAATATTCACATGGCAATAAAAAAGGTTGCATCATAGTTACCGTAATTTGATGTTTAAACTTTTGCATTAAAATGAAACTGAAGTAGTCTGCACTCGTTAACCATTGCCAGTTGAAACATCAACGGGTTTGATCACGCAACATAGCATTACGCACTTTAGGCTGTATTTCCACTAAAGTTTAGTTAAGTGGAGGGAAAATTGAAATGAATGTTGCAGCTTGAAATTTCTACTGCTTTTTTGTATGTAGTACTAGTAATGTACGTTGACTGTCTTGTCGTGTGGAAACCCTCATGAGTGATCACCTCACCGAATCTGTGTGTACAATAGTATGTCGGCCTGAAGTTGACTAAAACCACCTCTGTGATATCTTTGCATCTCGCACCGTCACAAGGAAACCGTACAGTTAGCATCTTAAAACCCCATATTACATCGTCTAATTAATGTTGATATTATTTTATTATTCAAAATAGTCGTTATTTGTTTTTTAATTACCTGTTCTCTTTCACATATAATTATATATAAGTACCATAACAGTTATTTCAAACAAAGTAATAGCGTGTTTCTGATGACTGCGCGGGGAGTGGTAGTCTCAGTGTTCTCATATCATAACGATTCCAAGATGTGAGATGTTGTTTGTTTTGCTTTTCTTATGGTTATTCACCTCGAATAGAGAGAAATAACTATAATGAGTATCTTAATACTACAGCAACATATAATGTACGGTGATTCGGTATTTTTTTTACTTAGATTATCTCTAAGAGACTTGATTTACATCAAGGCTTATCTAAGATAATAACTCAATTGTCTTTCTCGTTTCTTTGTTTTATTTTTAAGCATAATTCTTGAGCAATCTTTGTCTTTTTTTATTTCAATTTACTTAGATTGCTCTGTCGTTTGCATTTCGATACTTTTTTTGTGTAGACACATCAAGATATACTTCGGTACCGTAAGCAAAGGTATCAACTATTTCCCAAGATCAACAGGGCTTTGTTGCTACAAGGCAGATAAATATTTAAATAAATAAATATTTTGGACATCTAAACACACAACGCCATCTAGTCCCAAGATAAGCAGAGCTTGTGTAATGGGGTACTAGACAACTGATACAAATACATATATGTATACTTTTTTTTTGTAAATTCATACATATTATAGATAGAACACACCCAAACTCCGAAACAAATATTTGTAGATCATACAAACATTTGGTCCGACCCGGGAATCGAACCCGAGACCTCATTATCAGCAGTCGCTCACGCCAACCGCTAGACCAACGAGGCAGATGACAATTACCTCGCTTGGTCTGAGGATCCTCCATTTGTGTCCGTTGTGTCGGTTTGATACAAAATCTGTTCCTCCATATTGGTGACGCCGACGTGATTTGCCGCAATCTAGATCAAGATGTAGATGAGCAACGGCACTTATAATATGTTTTGATCATAAAATTTCCGAAATATGCTAAATTTATTCACATACTGATGCAGTATAAGGAGTAAAGCCACTATTAAATTCATGTACTCGCCATCCAACTGTATTTACGATGCAATATTATGATATCTTTAGAGTTTAGTGCCTTCGCCTCCATACACCAAAACTCTAATACATGCAAATGTTACTCAGTAAACTCATTATTATACGGTCGTGTATGAGTTTGGATGTTCGTTTTGAAACTCAAATCCCATAGGAGATAATGGAGAAATTTATGTTTGTTTAGAGACGTAACATTGTTTTATTAACACCTAGGTTTGTTTATTCAAAAGTTGACTTTAGTATAACGCTAAATGCACGTCGAAATTATTATGACGCCTGGAATTATCATATTCTCCAAAGTGATCAGAGTTAGAGAATAAAAACGCACTTACCTCTCTAACTAACTCTTGGGGTGCAGGCTCTTGAATCCATACTGTCAGGCTTCCTGTCTCCCCGTTTACTCTCCTGTATTATACACAATGTGGCAATTTATTCCTATTTAAAGATGTGTGCAACCATTATCCAGTTTAAAATATTACAGTTTTTTTATAGAATAGGGGGCAAACGAGCAGAGGTATCGCCTGATGATAAGCGATTACCGCCGTCCATGGGGGTGTCCATGGGCGGCGGCAACACCAGAGGCGTCACAAGTGCGTTGGCGGCCTTTGGGGCATGGGGAAGGGGATGGGGTGAGGGGTTGCTATATGGGCCTCCGGTATCCTTATTCACTTAGTGAAACACAGCCCAAAAGCTATTTCACACCGGTTTTCTGTGAGGCTGTGGTATCACTCCGGTCGAGACGGCCCATGTATGCCGAAGCATGGCTCTCCCACGGGTAAACGTTCTGTTTGTTTTCACTTTTATACTTTCATAATATATGTCCACGCAAACTAGGCACATTGAAGACGTCGAAGTATTGCGAATATATAAAAGGATTTAGTAAATTAATTGCTATAACGTTTTATCAAAAGCAACTTTAGTCTTATCATTAAGAAATTAATTTTTATGATCCACTTTTAGCAACAAACAAAATTTTATGAAAAATGTCATCTTTCATTCATTCATTTGCAAGTAATAAATTATTCACGATTCAGAAGTGGTGCAGAGATGCAAATAAACCTTTATTTCCGAACGATTTGCTTCGTTCAGGAATTGCGAAGACGAACGACGCCTGCAAGCTTCGCGTTCGGAAATTAAAAATACCATCTGTTCAGCCCCCAGAAATGTTTTGCCCATAAATATTTAGATATTTCCCTTCTTTTTTTCTTGTTTAAATTTGAATTCACTTAAACTGTGTTATGGTTGTTTGACACGATTCTATATCAAACAAAAATGCAAATTAAAAGCTTTTTATTAAACGCATGAGAAAGTATATATTTACAACACTTTCATCAAAAAACCCTATTTTAAATTTTTTGTCTCTGTCTGTTACTTCCAGCTTATCTCTGAAAGGACTTGACCGATTTTGACGGAATTTTCACTGACTGGTAGCTGATGATATAAGGAGTAACTTAGGTACAATAACAACCGCGTGTATCACTACAGAACTGAAGAAAAAAACTATTTAGGTTTATGCAGAATTGTTTCAACAGGTATTGATGCGACTGAACCATCTAAATGTCAATACACAGACCCGATGTCTGTCTGTCCATTACACCAGTACTTGTGATCCCACATATAGCGAAGCTAAATTCATCGTGCAGATTATCTGAAGTGGTTTTGAACGAGCCAGCCAAATGTCATGTCAGGAACAACACTTGTGGCAGGGGAGGGGTTTATTGTTTGCGTTAGATCTGCGACTGCATATTGTCTACATGTATTGTTTGAATAATGGAGTTTGCATTAAGCTGAAATTTAAGTTTTCCACGTAATAATTTGAGTCCTTAAAGTATTTTTTGAATACTAGCTTTTCCGCGGCTCCGTCCACTCCGGCCGACCGTTGAAATTGATGCAACGGTTTAGCTGTACATAACAGACAGACAGAGGGACATAGTTACCTTCCAATTTATACAATTAGGTAGTACGGATTTACTTTAAAGTAGCTAGGCTACGCTGCCAAGCTTCGCTGTGGCACATTGTGGTTATATTGATGAAAAATAAGGAACAAACCCGACGTAAAAATATTGTACATCGTGTCAAAATTTCAGTTTAATCATCTTAAAATTTTATAACATTAACATATGTGTAAATATAGTCTTGTACTGTTTTGTTAAATATTTTATCACCAAATTTAAATCGACAGTTATAATACAAATAAAGTTTCTAACGCATTTTTGCCTTTTTATTATTATATGCTAGACAAACAGAGCAATGAATCATCGAAAAAAAAAATATTTAAACCATCTCTTCAAACATAATATACCTACAAGTAAATGGGAATGCGTAGTTAAATTTAAAAAGAACGAACGTAGCTCAAGTTATACTGGAATATAACCGTTTACACGCTGCGCAATAATATCCTGACAAATACAGAATGCAAAAACAGAATTCATTTTTCATTCATCTTCCGCAACAGTTTTTTAAACACTCACTATTGTTTGCGACTCTCGCCTGATTATATTCTTTCTTGCTTTACTTTACTTAGTACTAACTTTAAATAAGTAACATCTATACAACCATTTGTCCCTTATTTTATCCCCTTAAGGTTGAAATTTCCCAAAATCTCTACTTAATAGATGCTTACACTATAATCTGACTGCACTGTTGGCCAAGTGGTTTAAGCGGTCGGTGTGGATGTGTTAATAACAGTAGTTTCCGGATCCCTCCTTTCTTAGGTGCAGAGTGGCACACCGTTTGGTTTTAGGCAGGCGTTTCGATTTTGACACACCGCCCCGCCGCAAATCCACGTGGGATAACGGCCACGGTCACACGTGAAAAAAGTGTTTTAAGCGATCGCCACGATGCTTTCTACTGCGTCAAGTGTCGTGGGTTCAAATCTCACATGGGACAACACTGTGTGTGATCCACAAATGGTTGTTCTGAGACTGGGTGTTCTTCGTTCGTTCGCCCCCTTCGATACGGGACACGGTATAATATATAATAAAAATATAAATAGCATCACCTATCAATATTTCAAGTTATTACCCCAGCGATACCTATAGGTTATGATATATAGCGTTAATGAATCAGTCCTCAGGGCAAGTCATTTTGTAAGTATGAAAATATCGTGAGAATTTCATCACGCATAAATGTAACAGAGTTTGCTGATTTGATGAAACGTTCAAGCAATCACTTTTATGTAGCATTTTATGGTCACCCATTTGATCATTATGCGGCAGGCTCGTCAAATCAATAACCGCTAATGGGCTACGCTCGACTTTTTTTATAACTATAAAAATTATAAATTGCAGATATTACGAATTACTAGCAACACCGGCGGTGTTACCTGCGTCTGTTATTGTACTTTAGTCATTTGTATATTTGTTTGTTCATGTTTCGGGATAAGAAACAGTCTGTTAGCTTTTCTAGACTATAGTCCATATCTGTGCCAAATTTCATCGAGATTCGTTCAGGGATTTTGTGTGTGAAATAGTAATAAAAAAGTCGTGTGGTGTCGTGGGACACCAGATGGGAACGAAGTTCCTTATCATGAAATATAATAATAGATACATCTTACAGATGGCGCTATACAATTTTTTTGTGCACAAAATAATTTAAAGTAAATTAAAAATGGTGAAGAAAAGTTAATTATTATTAACTTTTTTTTTAAACACATTTTATACATAGAAAACATCCAAACTCCGATGAAACTAATATTTACAGATCATACAAACAATCAATCTTACGTTACGGACGCTTTTTGCCGTCTAGGGTACCCCTCGCAACGCCCCATAAGGAACTTTGTTCTAAAATCCATAATAAATGTTGCCTTTGTGTTTTCCCTAAGTCATGAATATATGTCTAAAAGAGTTTAAAAAGTGTTGATAACAAAACAAAGAGAACCTACAACTCTTTCTTTTATCATTATTATGACGCACAGAAGCCTAACCCCTAATTCTAAAATTTACGTAGTCAGTAATTGATATACATCTTTAATCTATAACCCTAAGCCAAATCCTTCCAAAATAGAGAAAGACGCAACAAAGGATCGTGTCATCATTCATTCACACGATCGAGACGTTTCGATACTGAACCGATATAACACGCAATTTAACGCTTCAGCAAGCCTAACCGATAATAATTCTTAATTCCTTGAGGATAGAAATAATGTTCTATCTCAAAATATCGGTGTTGTTGACCGAATATAATCAATTAAGACCGACACATCTTTGTTATGTAACTCTTGCGTGATATTGTCCAGTTAAAGCCAATAAACATTATGGACAATTCATTGTGATAATTATTACTCGTCAACTGTATATGTATATGTGTATATGTTAGTAATAGTCGATATTACTTTTATAATTTTGATTATATTGTGACATTTGTAGTTATGAGTAATTAATAATAATCTTATACATAAAACTCGAGAACAGCTGGGCCAATTTAGTTGACTTTGGTTTTGAAATGTTTCTCGTAATTCAGGGAAGGTCAAATGTTGAAAATCCACGTGTACGAAACAGCGGTCACAGCTAGTTATAATCCTACTAATATTATAAATGCGAAAGTTTGTAAGGATGGATGGATGTTTGGATGTTTGTTACTCTTTCACGCAAAAACTACTGAACGGATTTGGATGAAACTTTACAGTAATATAGCTTATACATCAGAATAACACATAGGCTACTATTTGCCGCGATAACAGACATATACGCGGGCGGAGCCGCGGGCTACAACTAGTATTCTATATAGTATAATATCTATATACTAATATTATAAACGCGAAAGTTTGTTGGTATGGATGGATGGATGTTTGTTACTATTTCACGCTAAAACTACTGAACGGATTTCGATCAAACTTTACAGTAATATAGCTTATTCATCATAATAACACATAGGCTACTATTTGCCGCGATAACTGACATATACGCGAGTGGACCCGCGGGAAACAACTAGTAAATAATAATTCGATTATGTATTGTGAATATCTATGTAGGTGTAACCTAAAAGGCCTAAACATCTTTACTGCATATTTCTTTCGTATAAAAAGCTAAGGGATTATTTAATTCTTCGTTTGTCAGAATAGCATCAGAACCTCAAACACAGCCACGCATTTGCTAAGCTATTTAATTACTGAACCAATTACAGGATGAAGGCTCTCGTCTAATTCCAACACGACTGTCTGTGTTCAATTTAACTTGAGCTCTGATTTAGCCTTACATGTTCAGAGTGAAACGAAAAATGAATTAAATGCCTTGATGCACATTTTAATCGCCAGAAATTGGAAGCAACCTTTTTGTGGCTCGGTTCACTTTTTTCGGGATTTTTAATTAGGAGCATGTTTTTTTACAAACGATCAAGATTAATAATTGCTCTTGACTGGTTTTCTACATAATTTAATCGAATTCTCAAGAAATATGCACCGTTTGAAGGTTTTCTTTACTTTTACTTTTCTTATATGTTTTCCTAAGTCTAATTATCAAGTAAGAAAGTTGTTTAACTGTGTCAATTAAAAATAATAACAGCGCATAAGTGGAATACCTAACATTGCAATCAATGATTAAACCATTATAGTTTCCTTTGATTTCTACTAATGATTGACTCGACTGAAGAGTTAATGAGCAGTATCTCTATATAGCATGCTTAAGTATATAAATAATTAATTCAAGCAAAGATAGTTTAAAATAATTATAATGAGACTCTCGTTATGTAAAAGCCTGAACTTCTGTAAATGTTAGAAATAAATGATTATTGTAGAACTATTTACTTGACCATTAAGAGTTGGTAAATCTAAGGTTTACTGGTAAATCTTAGGACTATACCTTACTTACTTGGGGCTTTAACAGTAACAGTTTATAAACAGATAAAAATTTTAATTCGCTAAAATGAACTTCTGTACCGTGGAAAGCATAAGTATACTTCAAGAATGGTGGTCACCATACTCAGGTATACATACCAGTCGGTCTTTAGTTTTTTAAACTTTTTCTTCATTATATTTTTTAAAACAAAATCTCTTCACAATAAATATATACTTTCGGTTATAGTTTTGAAATGCATGCTTATTTATACTTCATTTTGTGTCCCGGTTCGCTAAGGGGAGAAGTGAACTTATTATATTACCAAATTCGCAGTTTTCTTCTGATTTTGTGGGTTCCAGGACAGTTACCAATATGACTCCAACGAAACACGACAGCACGAACGCTGTTATTTTACGTTGATCTTCTGTGCGTGGATAGTACCTCCTCGATCGAGCCGGCCCGTTCGTGCTGAATTCAGCGTGGCTCGACTACCTTGGTATCTGCTGTTGATCCTGGTGTACAGGAATTACAGTAGTGGGCGTGTGGGTGGGATTAGTACCAAATAAAAAACTGTAACACCATTATCCCACAAAAAGATAAACAACACTATGTAGGACTTACCTGCATATAATATACACCCTCATGGACATAACTTGTTAACACATAACGGACTATAAACGGGATGTTATACATACCCTTTAAAACCATTTGTTCTAATTCTGGTCCCCAGCGCCACATGAAGGCAATGGTCCCATGCATGTCGATTATATGTCTTGTTTATGGATCATGGAGCGGAGCAACAGCTATTTTACCCGTAATAACCTAAGGATTAACTTTCAGCAGGCATAAAGTCTGCAGCTAATTGTCTGTCTATTTATTCAGCTGTCTATTTTTTTATTAAATGGTTGCCATGTGCAGTAAAAACGTTTTCATATTAACATTTCTATACGCTATTCAGTTTCGTTTATAGTTAATTATCAAAAAACCATCTTAGATGCTAATATGGAACATCTATTGCAAACCAAATGTAAAAACAATGCAGCGTAAAGTTAGTGACAAACTCTACGTTTGATAAGCACGCTATCTAACTTTCAACAACTGTCTCAACAGGCTTAGCTTTTGGTCATTCCATACTAAAGTCTCGTAATACAGCCTAACTTTGATTAAGTTAGCCAAGTTTTACGCGAAAACTTGTCGAGAGACTAATAAAGATGTTCTTCGTATTTGTTTGGAGTGATAATTTGAGTGCTTGTAGAAAATTAGCACTTATATAAGTTTAACATAGAGCGCAATTTCTAATAGAAGTTTTCCTAAGTTACTCCAACTATTCTACTTATGAATACATAAGATTAAGTACAATCTATACAACTATCATATAAAATACCTCGCAGTGACTCAATATATCAACTTTTTTAACGTTAATATTATTATTCTAATCTTTAAAATATGCGCTGATTATATACATATAGGTAAATGTTAGATTTATGTATTTAGTATTTATTGTTGTTGTTTGTTGTGTTTTGTTGTGTTGTATACTCGTATGTACCCTGTAACTTGAATAATTCAGGTATCCTAAACAATATCAGTCAATATATGAAATACTATACTATTACCCGTAACACAGGTATTCAAATACCTATCTCGAGCATCAGTCTTTAACAAATGTTTGTTGTAAATGTATATTTAGATTAAGCATCTACACTGTCCTGCATACATCTGTGATGAGAAATAAAATTATATTATTATTACTATTATATTACTATGAAGATTATTGTCGATAACATACTTTATATATAACTATCCAAGTTATTATATCATCAGTTATAATATGTCCCTAAAAGTTCTTAGAGATTATTCGAAACAAACAGACAGACGGATTAACTTATAAAAAATGGATTTCTTAATGTAAGACCGTATATTCTTTCATATAAATTTATAGATGTATGTCTACGTATATTCCCAAAAGTAGAACAGACCTAATAGATAAAGCTGTTAAATGAAAAACTACTGCTAAAGCTATTTGTGTTATGCGTAATGTTCCAATTAGGCTTCGATAACTCTAACTTAGTTATGGATTGAGCCACCGTTTCAGGCCTGAAGCAAGCAATAATATTGAAATAGATATCTATAATGTAGTGGATAGGAAATTGAACTCTATTTCGAAGTAAATCCAGCGTAATGTTGCGATTAGGTTCGGTCCTGTGGTTTAGGATCAAATTGCTATGGACTATTAAACTAGGGTTAATCTTTTGTCCCTATATATATCGTTTGAGTACCATGTTTATGTATTTATTCTTACATGTTTCGTTTTGGTTTTGGTATGCACTGAATTGCAGTTGAAGAGAGAGGAGGAAAGCTCCTTCTTCTTTAAATAAAATAGTATTCCAACAGAATGCTAATTCCTTTTATCAATTTAAAAAAAAGTCTTGTAGTATAAGTCCATTCGTGATAGTGTCGGTGCAACCGCACGCAATTGTTGTTATTCTTGTGAAATACGAATATATTCGAATATAATACGAATTTATACAACGGCATAAACTGACAAATCACACTTGCTTGTGGGTGTACGACGCAGACGGGCCCTTTGATTCTCTGGGGTGACCGTTTCTAAGCGAATGGACAATACTAATAACATTAATCAACGTATTTTTACTGAAGTTAAACTCATAAATATACAGTAGGTAAGTGCTAAGTGGTTATCAATACATGTAGTATGAAGAAATGTTATTTAAGTGCTTTAATCTTATTCCACACCTAAAAAACCTAAAAATACTACTCGCAACCTTTACAACGCAATTAGCTACACAGTTGGTTTTTCGTTTTCCTTATGGGAGAATTATATTATGCTCTACCTTGACTACCTTACCTCTTAATATTATACCCAAACTCCATTAGCAGAACGTTAACATGTGAATTAACATCATAATATAATGCTTTCAGCGTCTGTGTCGCAGTGGTGGTAATTACCAAATTTTCTAAATGTAACTTATTTCAAAGAGACAGAAAGAAGCAATTGTATAATAAACGTAATTAGTTATGTGAATAAGAGGGGATAATAAATTTTAATTAAGCCAAGGTTGCTATAGATAGTTATTTACCTACAATGTATTGAATTAAAATTATTGAAGGTTATCCTTACATATGATCGCTACAATTTGATTAATTGAAGACGGTACCATTTTTACCCGACTACGGCAGAACCAAAACCAAGGGTAATAGTTTAGCAGTCTATGTATGCATGTTCCACTGTAGCACCTAAACTACTGAACCGATTTGAATCAATAAGTTGTCAATAGATTAATAATAAACTAGATGAGCCCCTCGGTGTTACCCGCGGTAGAACTTCACCCACAGGTAACGCCGCGGGTAGAATCAATTAGCTACACAAATCGATAAATATATTTTTTTTATTCTAAATCATTCTCGAATCCTCAGGAATAGACAAGAAATTTCATCGAATCGGAAAAAATTAAATCTGTTCAGCCGTGTTTAGTCACATATTTTATTTACACAGAAGATTTATATATATAAAGATAGGCAAATTGTATTGTCACATAGTACATTAACACATTTCCGTAACTGTTAACCTCTATTTGTGCATGTCTTAAGATTGAATCCATATTATAAATCAAATTACAAAAAGTTCTTAATAACAGCCTGGAGCATGGGAGTTGACGGTGTTTTCACGTCTTTGCCTCTAAGAACACGTTAAACCGTCGGCCATGGGTCGACTTAAACAGCCATTGTTATTGAGAAGTCAGTGCCTTCAAATATGCTGACAACGAGTTAAACCTTTGTATTTCACCCTCAGGGATTCAGAAGTCCAATTCCAGTCGCTCCGTGGAAAAACTGAAATTCAGGTAAAACAGATAGATAAGATAGATCTTGCGAATAATATAGGCTAGGAAGAAGAAGTGAATCACTAAAATAATAAAAGTGTAAGCTACATACGAGAAAGTTAATTGAAAAAATGATTATATCCCAAATGTCAACTATTTTATTTGCTTCAACGAACGTGATATTATTTGATAAGTGTTAGAGGGTGGAACCCTCTGTTAGCTTTTTTAAATGAAGCAAGAGTAGCAATAACCAGCCTGTATTTGAAGAATAAATATCATACTCATAGTCTATCAATTTACTTTATTTAATGAAAATCTAATTATTACAGTAAGCAAATTATTAACAAGCAAATTATAAACAAATTTTTGAATCCGTAAATTATATAGTATTGAACGGTTCATTACGGTGTCCGTTCGGTACACGTACTTAGGTTTATTAGATAGGCTTTCGGCGTAACACGTACGAATGTTGATGGTGTTCCACGGAACCCGGACCGCACTCGTACATTGGTATTAAGTTTACATTAATAATTTCAATTGCAAATACTTTGTTATATTGTTGTCAACAGCAATATGCCTGAAATAAATATTTTTGAAGAATTACATGCTAGGTAATTAGAATAACCTTCAAATACAGTGTAGATACTTATCATTTGTGAGTTAAAGAAGAATTTACGGACATCTACGAGCCACGAGCTAATCAAAAAACAATTAAATAAAAAAAAACATTTCAACAGCCTGCCCTCGCATGGCCATCGTTAGGACCAAAGCTATACTTAATGTAAAAGAAATGTGGGTGAATGTCTGTGATATTAATGTTCGTCCAGGCGGCAATATAATTTATGAGTAATATGAGAAATTCCAAAAGCAAATAACACAACTTATTTCATATTTTTAATTAATATCTTTTCATAAAAAGATTTAATATAGAAGAGTCCAGAGCAAAGGCCGCGTCGAAATATTTTGGCTTGAATTCCAATTTATAAATTAGAACAATAAGTTCACTCTTGATTTTTTTTTTGGAATAAGGTGCAAACGAGCAGTCGTGTTGCCTGATGGTAAGCGATTACCGCAGCCCATGGACACCCGCAACACCAATGGCGTCACAAGTTGCTGGCCGGCGTTGCCGGCCTTTGGGGAACAGGGAGGGGGATGAGGGATGGGCCTCCGGTATCCTCACTCACTCGGTGAAACCCAGCCCAAGCGCTATTTCAGACCGGTTTTCATTTGAACTCAGTTTATAGTTCTTTCATGCACAAAATCTCCTTGTTTGAATACTTACTATATGCACTAACCATTCCAATATTTCGAAGTGAAAGGATTATGTTCTTGATCATTTTAAGTAGGTTTGTTTTGCAAAACGTGTCATTTTTTCTCAATAGATCTTAATAATGTGTCGTTTTCATTTGCATACTTCATTTCATATAATTTGCTAGCGAGCTGCGACTTCCCGATAGAGCCGACTCTGAGTAAAGATACAGGTATGTGATCCCCTCGAATAAGCAATATTCCTGTTACTACCTGCTCCGGTAATGTGCTACCGTTTTTCCTATTTTGATTCCCAAAAGGCCCATTGAACTGCAATAGGCTTACCCCCATTACAAGCGTGTTCGTAATATTGATATAAGTTTTAGGTGATTTCTTTAAATTCTTGTGTCCGGTTTGTTTAACGTCAACTAGTTCTCGACGATGATCCCGTAAAATCGCGTTCGGGCGATGTGATTGGTGAAAAGTTCAATGCGATCCAATTACAACGCCGAACGCGATCACCGTGACTGATCTAGCTACTATAATATATATATATATATATATATATATATATATATATATATAATATATAAATATACTAACACTATCTCATCGGAGTAGCTTAACAGAATTAATCAAGTGTAGTTCTGTGTATGTAGCAATAAGTGTATTTACTTCATAAGGCTCTATCTACAGTATTGCCCTAAGTTTGCCTAAAGGGGTTCGTGGGAGAGAGGTCAATAAACTTAAATGCCGTATGTTTACCGAAAGGGGTTGTGTTGACATGTGTCAATAATCAGCAAGTAGTTACCAATAAGTATTGTATTTCAGTTACATGTGTGTGTGTTTGCTAAGAGACATTGCTCTGAAGGGAATGACTGAATAATGAAAATAAAATACAAAATGATTTGTAAAAGTTATTTTCTATTTTGAAGGAAATGTTAGAACTATATATGTATTGCTCACGGAGAAATGTAATACTTACGAAAAGTTCATAAAACTATTATTGTATTTTATGTATGCATTGACATAAATATGTTCTTAGAGTTATACTGGTCAACAATATTAAAAAAAAACGGTTATAGCTTATGAATCATAATCAAATTTGATACACACATCTACATACACACATATTTACATACACATACATTTACATAATCATCACTCATAATCTAGTAAATGTAAAATCATCTGGAAGCAGAAAGTAAGGCAAGCAGTAAAGCAGCACACAATCAAAGGCACTACTACAGCTAAAAGATTGACTTGGGCTTCTGTTTTATTTTTAAGCTCAACAGCCTACTATAAACTTGAATATTTGCTTTGTACTACCACAGTAGTATCAAAATAATATTACTCGTATTCGCTTGAAACCAACAAAATGGTACAACAATCACCTGATTTTCTTACAGCTTATCGATATTGAAAAGCAACGCAATCGAAACGTCTTCAAAACCACAGCACAAAAACTCTAATTTAACTCATAACTAGCTCACGTACAGTAAACCAAATAAACCATCATGCTTACTAAAAAAAGAGAAAAGACGAAACGTGCGTGCAGGTAAACGGAAGTGCAGTCCTTTCCTTGCCTACCATTAGCACAACCTTAAAAATTACCGTTTATTTCCACTTAGCCAAATTATAACTTATTTCCCTTGGGATAAAATTCAAACTTGATTACAATGAAATCAGGTAAAATTCGCGTGCGTCAGCCGCAATATTTTGGATGATAATTTTAATGGAATCCATCATTCGTGTTTTATTATAGCGTCGTAAACCTGTTAATATCCCCTGGGATCTTGTAATATACTTACCTTACTTATGTAAAGCAGGTTTCTTAGTAAAAGGCTTTTGGAATTAATGCCTACTTACTATTCGTATTCCAAATGTATACGTATTTACTTCGACATGACAAAGTAAATTAGCTTAGTGACACATAAATTACGAGTACATAGTAAATACATCACAAATTACTATAGAAGTATTTTGTGACAAATAAAATTAATGAATAACACAGAAAAAATTAACACCAATATTAATGTACCTACTAATTTTGATCTTAATTCTTTTTATTCTTACAACCTACACATACATACAAACGCACACAATACTAAATGATCAGTTCTAAAACAAGGAGTTGTATTGTAGATAGGGAAAAGTTGTGTTACCGCTCTAAAGCTCGAGGACGAGATTTTAGAAGAGGCCATCAGATAACAGTCTACGACCCAATTGAGAAATAGTTTAATAAGTTTGGACCTAACATCATGAAATCACACGACCCATCGACACGATTAACATAAACTTTTAGGATTCAACCCTACACAAAGGAGGTCCCTAGCTAAAATTAAATACGATAGTCAATTTATTTATGTACCTATTATATATTTTATGTGTTACGTTAAAAGTCCAATTTTCACTTGATCATTAAGAAAATCTTACTAATATTATAAAGCTGAAGAGTTTGTTTGAATAATTGTTTGTTAGATTAAACGTGCTAATCTCAATAAGTAATGGACCGATTAAAATTAAAATCGGAGTATCGTCTAAAAATAATTATGACTTGACCACGGAGCAAATCCGTGGACTTGACACATCTCATATACGGCCGTTAGAGGCCAAACTAGGAGGAACTTCTATTATGGAAACCGAACTACTGATAAACATGCACATCAATCACACAATATTTACCCTCGTCGGGACACTCACATCTTCTGGTTTGCAGTCAGGATGGCTAAGCAATATACCAGTCAGTCATCAGAGCGCTCAATGCGAGTTTATTTCACAATAACTCGCTCTTGGCGGAGACCACATTCGGGGCGTTGCGACTGGGCCGCACTAAACTTTTCACCAATCAACCACTTATACCAATGCAGAATCGCTTTTTTTACATACCATTCTGATCTAAGAACTTCATGATGCAACTGTTTTCGCTATAAGCATTTTAGCCAAGGAAGTCCGTCAATCGGTGGGCCAATTAAGCGGGACCGTCCATTAACCACAGACATCTTTATAAGTAGCGCTCGAACACCTGTCAGGACGCTATCCCGTCTACGTGAACCGTGAACAGCTTTCTTACCGCAATTACTTGGCTTCCAGATATCCATTTTCTGCAGCAAATGTTTTTACATTGTTATTTATTTCCATTTTTTTATTTCTGTTTCTTAGTTGTCAACCGAGAAAATTTCTTTTTTGGTATATGAGCGATAGCCAACGGTTTACTCGATGGAAAGGGAGTCACCACCCATCAACCCATCTATCCACCTACGACCACAACCGAAAAGTTACAAGTGCAGCCTTTTACTGTCCGGGGGTCATTTAATGGCCTCGAAGCAGGCGGTTGTTGTGGCTGAGATTTTACTCACTTAGGTTATTCTACAGAGAACTAGAGTTACCGATGTCCCACGAAGCTACAAAAATTAAATATTCCTTTAGAAATAATAGAGATATTAAAATACTGGCATGCAAACCAAGTCAATTACGTCAAATGGGCGGGAGTGTTATCAGAGCCTTATATACTCGAATGTGGGGTTAGACAGGGTGGACTAACGTCACCTTTGTTGTTTAATATATACATGAATGACCTGATAGAGGCACTTAGCAGTACTCGTGTGGGTTGTCACGTTGACAACATCTGCGTAAACAATCTGAGTTATGCGGACGACATGGTGTTGTTGAGTGCCTCTGTCAGTGGCATACGTCAATTAGTGGCAATCTGTGAATCATACGCTGGAAAACATGGCTTAAAATATAACCCTAGAAAGAGTGAATACATGGTATTTGAGGCCGGTGGTAAAAATACCGAAGCCGTACCAACCATAACGCTTGATAGGTTGCCTCTGACAAGGGTGAAGCGGTTTAAATACCTTGGTCATTTGGTGACTACCGACCTCAAAGACGATGCAGACATTGAACGCGAACGTAGAGCGTTGTCCATAAGAGCGAACATGCTGGCTCGCAGGTTTGCCAGATGCTCACACCAAGTGAAAATCACGTTGTTCCGTGCTTACTGTACATCGCTTTATACTGGCAGTCTGTGGGCGAGGTATACACAAAAAGCGTACAGCGCTCTGCGGGTGCAATACAACAACGCGTACCGGGCGTTTTTGGGGCTGCCTCGTTTCTGCAGCGCATCAGGAATGTTTGTTGAGGACGGGGTGGATTGCTTTTACTCCACGATTCGAAAGCGATGTGCATCCTTGCTCTGCAGAGTGCGGGCCAGCCCCAATGGAATCCTGGCTATGATAGCTGCCAGGCTCGACTCCACCTATATGAACCATTGTTGTAGGGTTCATATAGTAAAGTAAGGTATTTCTATTGTTATTTAATTGCTGTTATTTTTATTTTTTTGTCATTGATAAATTTTAGGTTTGTATTTTACTAATGTTTGCTTCATCAAATTTATAATTGGATTTTAACTAAATTTTTTATGAATGCATTTTAATTGAATTAATTTATATTTGTTTTTTTTTTTTTTTTTTTTTATTTTTTATTATTAAATTTGTTAAATATGTAATATTTTGTATGGGTCCGAGATACCTGAAAATAAAGAGATTTTAATTTAATTTAATTTAGTGAAATTCTATCGTTATAGCGCTCCGGCCCTAATGTATCAATGTCCTGGTGTACAAAAGGATCAATACATCCCCGAAGGTGTAAGCAGAGCTTTATTACACATCCACCATATATAATTTCGGTCTGACGTAATAAGGGACTTGGAGACATAATGATTCCCTAGCTGAAGATTCTGAACAAAAAAGCAACAGTTTTACCGCCTGGGGCAAATTAAAACCGCCTACAACTGACTAGCCGTTGCTCGCGGCTTGCACTCACATGATTATTTCTTATTTTGTGTTTTTAACTTTGATAATGACGCACTTACGTTCAACTTTTCATCCCTTTTCCATCCCATTAGGGATGAAATTTAAAAAAAAACTTTTCTTTTTTTAAGTCCTTCCTGACTGCTTATAATACAAAACCATATTTAAGTATATTGCAGCTGCTAAAATGTCAAGTTTGTAGAACCAATGATTCCGCGTTGAAGTATCAGTCAGTCTGAGTAAGTTGAAACTGCTTTTTTTGACTTGAATAGCACTTAATAATAGTCATAAATCTATCCTCAAGAAACCGATTCATTCATGAATTAATGACGTCTACTATTCATCCAAATTAAACGTTAATAAATTGAAGTATCATACATAAAACCTAAAACGCAGTCACCATGGAGCATAGTGTGAAAAATGATATTTAAGATTGTGAATGACCCAGGGTTGACAGGACCTAATGACGCATTAAGGAGTCTCAAAGTCTAAGGTTCATTTCCTGAGAGACCTTATCCGGGTCTTTCGCTGCCCATTTTCTTACAAACGACATGTCGTCTATATTACTGCTGTGTGAGGCATAAGATTTAGCGTTAGCGATAGTTATGAAAAATTAGTAATAATTCCACGCTATCAATTACTAATTACACACACTAAGCTTGATAAGTGGACGCGAGATAGGACATCTCGACTAGACCCTCAGCGAACTATTCTGTGGTCGGACACTTGATACTCTTATCGCCGCTATAAAATTTTATGACATACCGGCCCGTGTATAGATTCTTAGATGCGAAAGACTGGCTTATCCAGATTAGAAATGCTGCTTCAAAAACGTTATGTCTATCGGGACATATTTATAAGCTTTGACTTTCTTTTTCTATTAAATATATTTAAGCTATTATACCTACAACTTTAGATAGATATAAAACTCTTTATTTGTGATACGGTGTACACTTTAGATTTTACTGATATTAAAAGATAGTAATTAAACTTATAAACTTCATTAAATGCACATTAAATCATGACTTAAGTTGAGAGTGATTTGTAGACTTATTATTGTATTTGAGTCGTAAAATCAACAATCCTACTAATATTATGAATGCGAAAGTTTGTAAGGATGGATGGATGTTTGGATGTTTGTTACTCTTTCACGCAAAAACTACTGAACGGATTTGGATGAAACTTTACAGTAATATAGCTTATACATCGGAATAACACATAGGTTACTATTTGCCACGATAACCGACATATACGCGGGCGGAACCGCGGGCAACAACTAGTACTTAATAAAGTATTATTTTTAGTTGAAATTATTATTATGATCCTTATAAATTATAGCCAAACTTACTACTTACCATAATAATTATTCGCAACTATGCTAATGCGAACATTGTGCGTCATTATAAGGGTTGAAATAATATGTAACATAACATGAGTACATATAACTATTATAGCTATACTTATGGCATATATACTAATGTATAAAGTCCATAAAAATAATGAAATGTTTTACTGTTATTACGATATCTTACCCGCTTTTTACTTATAACTTAAAAAAGTAATTCGCGCGCTCCTAACATTTATTTTGGGTTTCCCATTATTCCGGGATAAAACTTTGAAAAATCGGGTATCATTTTACATGACGAATTGTTACTTGAAATCGATAATGTTATAATGAAATAGATACTTGGTAAATATATAGTAATGCTATATATTGTATATGTTACTAGCTATTGCCGGCAGCTACGTATTGCTAACTCAATTATTTATTTGTTACTTTAAAAATGACGTTCTTTTCTACTTTCTCGGGGATATAATAGGTCTTTACCTATGAAATTGCCGTTTTGTATGCAATAAGTGAAAGTACTTATTTTTTCAAACTTTTTTATTTCTGTTATTCGAAGTTATCACCCATGCAATCGACGCATCTTTGCCAACGCATTGGCAGTTTATTGATGCTTCTTGTAAAAATCAGCTGGACGGGAGGCAACAAACTCTTCAAAGGCATTTTGTACTGCCTCTCGGGAATTGAATTTTTTTACCCACTAAAAAGTTGTCTAAATTTTGGAAAAAGTAATAGTCGGTAGGTGCAAGGTCTGGTGAGTATGGCGGATGATTTTAATCAGCACTTGCATATGCTGGTTAAAAATGTAACTTCTAATAGGTAATAGCTAATCGATGTGGGTAGCCTGGTAAAATTCAATTCATATAATCTTTAAGTAATTAATGAATCATAAAATCAAGTAATAAATTGAAAGCCTTTTAAAACAACGACCTCCTATACTTGACCGAGTGCCATTTCCAATGTATTTTGTTACATTTTTCCATTATAAAATTTCCCACCCTCTCGACGCGATGCCGCAATAGGGTGACAAAAGCCAAAACGACTGCTCCCAATTAAAACCATGTCCAATAAAAATAATTCTCGTTTATAAGCCCGAAAAAAATTCCGGGTATCGTTTTGGTAGTTAATGGAACAATGAAAACCCGATTATACCGGTGTAATTCTGAGAAAAGTACCCGGGTATATATAATACTAGCGACCCGGCACGGCTTCGCAAGGAGGTCTTTGAAATTTTCAGGTTTCCTCTACTACAACACGCATGTATTACACGTATAAATCTTCTCTTGAATCTGGTTATCTATTACAGAAAACTTCATTTAAATCCGTAGCGTAGTTGAAAGTGAACAGATAGCAGAAGCAACTCCATTTTATACTATGTAAAGATATACGACATTGAAAAGAATCGTGGGACTTCAATTTGTCAAGCTTGGTCGACCGCCAGCTTATGCAGTATGTCCTGCTTATGATGTCATATCTCTGGTGTAATTTTGTTTCATTTATCTTCTGTAATGGATGGACATTCTTCCCTGTCGCTGTTCCACTAGATTTAATACGACTTACAACTATGAAGACGTGTTTTAAACGATAATGGACGTGTTATGAAATTTAAAATTTTACGGTAGCTAAATAAAATTCAAAAGTGGGAAGAAACTATTTAGATCGCAGATTCGTTTCACTTTATAATTGTAAATCTTTTTGAACATTGTGGTTGTAAATTTTTAATTTTCATACAGCAATGAAAATTATAATTTACCAGTGTTTTTGTGAATTCTATGTTCATCCTGTTTTTGGAAATATTTAATAGGATCGTCATCGGGTGTACTGTGGTACCGTATGCTACTGCTGTTCTTGAGGTCTCGTTGATTCCCGGGTCTGACTGTCAAATGTTTGTATGTTGTGCAAAAATTTGTTTTGGTGTTTGGACTTTTTCTATGTATAATTATATGTATTTTCTATGTCTAAATAGAAACATATGTATTCATATCAGTTGGCTAGTCTACTATGAGTACAAGCTATGCTTAGTTTGAGACTAGATGGCGTTCTATGAATATGGTAGAAAAAAATTGTCATAGATCGACATTTTGAGAAAATCGTTCAGTCATAAGTAACGTTTTGAGACTCAAATTAGACCAACTGTCTACTCATTTGTTTCACGTTTTGTTGAACGTAACAATGTTACCTAATTTTATTTAGTAGTTTTTAAAGTCGAACGTTGTGGAAGTCGCCCTTAAAGTAATTTCAAAGAACTTTGTTAAACCAAGTATAAAATATTTGCTCTCGATCTCGACCATCAGAAACCAAACCACAGGAAGTGGTTCGTAAGTCAATAATATCTTCGGTTATTTAATCTCATGAAGTTGTGTAATTTAAGCTTAAGTGCAGTATGGTTTCTTGTGAGGCTAACTTACGAACTCAACTGAAGCTAAATTGAAGCTGGTAATAAAAGGACTAGCGCTTTACTTTAATAATGAAATTTCGTTTTCAGGTGAATGTGAAGATTGTAAACTTAAGATAACGTGGGTAATAATAGACTTGATAAAGAGACATGATTTAGTATATGCAAAGAAAGTGATTTAACTTTAATCAAGTCTTAGATGAAATGTAATTACATCTTAAAAATGCCTTTTTAATAAGTTATGATTATTTTTAGAAATACTTGCACCTGACACATAACGTAGCACCTAAGGGCCTGTATTCACTTGCACTCGCACTAATCAAAGTGAATACCGGCCTTAAGTGGAAAAGTAAAAAGGATCAAAATATACGAAACCTTGATCACAGCCTAAGTTGAGCCCTGGTATATAAATCTTTGCGTTCAGTGGATTAAATGCTCATCTATCAACACTCTAATTTAAAGAAAAATGTTCTAGAAGAGAAATCCAGCAACCGACACGTTTGTAAAGGAAGCTTATACAAACAAAGCGAATGCGTAACACAATACTTTCGAAGTAGCTTTGTAAACGGCATAATTTGATAATACGAGCAGAACACACGGAGCTCATCAAGACATTCCGGCGGCGGAACAAATATTTATATGGCCCAAGCGGACGTGCCGCTCAAGTACGAATGCTTAAGAGACCGGTTACTTTTTTATTCTTTGGAAGCAATTGCATTGAGCAGACCAGTTGCCACTGGTTTTTATAGTATGCCCAGTGTTTTTAATGTATTCTATATATGTAAAAATGTTGGCTTGTTTATGTACCTACGCTTCAAAAACTCAAAAAAATTATACCACATGCAACAAGATTCAGAGATGGCGCCTATCTGTTTTTCACAAAACTTTTGTTCTTCATTTCTCATTAATGTGCCACAGTAAAGCGTGAAATTGTACAGCAAATTATTTGAAAAAGCCCTTTACACTGGTGTTTAAACGAATTAATATTTTGCTAAGTCTAGGTACAAGTACTCAATATTGATTTCTTCAAAATGTAATGATTTACAAACAATTTAATATTATACAAATTGCCGTGGAATAATTTATCTTTAAATTAATAATTCATAACACAACCGTGATTTGAGTAAAAAAACTTAACATTCATTTAATATTGAGAGAATAGGTAACGGTAGAAATGTATTAATTTATTATTTATTTATGCATAAATATATGCATCGCCGGACTTAATGCCTAAGGCTTTCTCTGCCAGTCGACCGATTTAAATTTGTTACCAATTTCTGTTTTGTGCTTTACACACTGTATTCTCGACATAATATCAACTTTATTAACATTTAAAGGCAGAAACATAAGTATTTTATTATCGTAACGGATATATATTTCCGATATATTGTTTTAAACTTTCATGGTCAGTAACATTAAAATGGGAATCTGCGGGATTGCTACCATGTACCTTTTTGTTTATGAGTATCCGATATTTCGGCGCTGTTGCAAGTGCCATGATCACGGAGTAACTGAAGATCTTGCGGGTGGGCTGTTATTGGCAGACATATCGGTCTACCCTCTTTCGTAGTCTTTTATTACGATTGTCCCCGGTACCACTGTTCACTAACTCACTGTTTACTCGTAACTGTTCTCGACACACAACACTAACAGTATCCGATCGCGAAACTATGTTTTGTTGATTACGCCGGTTTTTGCACATTCGAATTACTGGATTCCAGACATTTGACAATTTAAACCCATCCTCATGATTGAAATTTTTGTATTTCGTAATTTCAATCGCTTCCCTGACCAATCTAGGTATGTAGTGGCGTTCTGTCGCAATTATCTGTGGGTTATGAAACTCAATCCAGTGATTGGGGCCCGAGTCAATCAAATGCTTCGCGATCGCCGATTTCTGCTTGTCATTGTTTTTGACCGCTTTTATGTGTTCGTTCATGCGGCACGCGATAGTACGTTTAGTTTGGCCGATATATGAACTCCCACAGCTGCAGTCAATCTTGTAGACACCAGGCCTCTCCAAGGGGAAACTGTCTTTTGGGGATCGGAGACATTGTGCCACTTTTCTGAATGGAGTGAGGACAGTATTAAGTGAAAACTTTTTAAGTACGTTTGAGATCTTGTCTGTCACTCCTTTTATATCACAGCCCACCCGCAAGATCTTCAGTTACTCCGTGATCATGGCACTTGCAACAGCGCCGAAATATCGGATACTCATAAACAAAAAGGTACATGGTAGCAATCCCGCAGATTCCCATTTTAATATATTTCCGAGTTCCAATACTGATGTTTCAATTATCTATAAAGAAACAAGAATAACTTATTGAATACCAGTTTAATATTCCACGAACGTTTCCAACCTTCTCTCTTTGACGAATGAATTCCATCGATGACAGACATTCTGATTTCAAATACTTCAGGAATCAGGAAAACGTTTTTCTGAAATGTTATCTATACGTAAAGAAATTTCTTACATAAAATTGTTGGATTTTTTTATACCAATGAATAAAATGAAGTTCCCAAAACGATGGACAGATTTGGCTTATTTTGGTCATAGAAGATTTTTGGGAGAAAGTTTGAACGCTGTGAAAGTGAGAAAATAAACGCAGTAGCGAATCCAACTAATGATATGTAATAGAAGAAGGCGAAGTCAAAACTTTTTTGAACAATATGTGCCGTATACTTATAATTAAAAAGCGGCTACATAATACTATAGGTTTTTTATACACACGTCATACATTTTTGGAGCTATTCAGTGAGACGCGGACCGTCCGCGTGCGGAGCGTCCGTCGCTAATGAATTCGTCGTCGCTAATGAATACATTGTACCATCCGTTGCGGACATCCGCATCGATCATCCGCATCGGTCATCCGCGTCACACTGAGTGGCCCGGTTTAAGCGGTCGCCACACAGCTTGTTACTTTGCCAAGTGTTTTGGGTTCAAATCCTACATGGGACAACACCTTGTGTGATCGACAAATTGTTTTACTAAGTCTGGGTGTTTTTTGTTATTCATGTATGTTTGTAAAGTCACCCGCGATACAGGATTTATTCTTAGAGCGGGACTTGTATTTGAAAAAAATGTTATATCTTCCATATTAATAATAAGTCTACACATCCTACTCACGGCAGCCTGATCCCAAACCAGGATGAGCCTGTACTACGTTAACCAAACCACTGATTATTATACTTATATATATTTAAATAAATACATCATCACCATCATATTGCCGTAAGAAGTCCACTGCTGTACGTAGGCCTCCCCCATTGACTTCTATTGTGACCGGTCGGTAGCGGCCTGCATACAGAATAAATGATCTTGATCTTCTAACACTTATTTGTCCTGACTGCGAATCCAGGGCTGGCAGTCAGGACTATTTATTCAAGTCTATAGCCGAATATCTCTTATTCCGAGGTGAAACCCCTAATAATCCTGGACTATATAGATGATAGATAACAAGACAGTTCCGAAGCCCATAAACATATGTATTGTCCTATTATGATCGTTCATCTTATATCTACTACTTAATGAATAAAGAACACAATCAAGACGTTCGAAACCTGCCGCCAGACTATCTCTGGTAAATCCTATTGTCGAATCTATAATAACATTTCAGAACATAACATTTTTACAAAAAAATCTATTTCGAAAATTGGCCCAAATTGAAATAGACGGGAAGCACCAGCTTTTAAATATAAAAGAATCATCGAAATCAGTTTTTTCCAGTCGAAAGTACTGAAGTAACAAATATAATAAAAATACAGTCAAATTTAGAACCTGCTCCTTTTTTGAAGTAGGTTAAAAAATACGTGGAGCCAAGTTGTTGAAGTTTAATTTAAATACCTGTCTTATTAGGAGATATATTAAATCATGTACTAATTCCACGCAGGAAGTTGATCTTAATCGTAAAAGTATTTTAAAGTTACCTAAATAAAACAGGTTTAAATGCACTAAAAAATATAATGTAGCTGTATAAAAAATCTTGAACTAAATCACGTACTAAAGTCAAGCACCTCGATTTTAGTTCCGGCTATTTTTATCTTGGCAGCCATTTTTAAACTAAATGTCAAAAGAGTAGTCGGTCAATTCTCAACTAAACGTATTTATATTTAGGCGAGATTTTAATAAACAGTACGTATTATGATTGGTTCATTATTAAATATAGCAATCTTTAATGCTTGACCCGTATGGTTTAGAGTTATTTTAATTTTTATGTGTAGAAGTAATGCCTGCAGCATTAAGGCTATGCCTGTATTATTAAGTCTAAGCTTGAAGTATTAAGTCTATCTTGTGCAATGTGTTTACAGTAAGTTTTTTTTTATGGAATAGGCGGACGAACGAGCAGACGTATAGCCTGATGGTAAGCGATTACAGCCGCCCATGGACACCTGCAAACACCAGAGGCGTCACAAGTGCGTTGCCTGCCTTTGGGGGCATAGGGAGGGGAGATAGGGGGAGGGGGTTTGGGTTATGGGCCTCCGATACTATTATTACTTGTAACAAATAAATAAATAATTAATCTATGTCGTGATGGATTATACGAACATACAACACGACATACGAAGTGTCACAACCTCAAACTACGTAGAAACAAGCAATGCAAAGAGTAGGAGAACTTGTAACAAATCCTTTAAAAACTTTTCTGACCAGTGGGGTACAGAAGGCCAAAACTTTCTCTCTAAGAAGAGGCCTGTAGAATAGTAATTTGGTTACTACCATATAAATGAATAAATCTTCTTTAGAGAATAAATTTGATCCACTTAATTTTAATACAAATAGCTGATAACTCTAACAGAACAAAAAAAAAACGATTTTTTAAAGAAAAACATTTCTCAACTTTCATTAGCATAATACACCTTTTACGAGTACTTTACCGCCGGTTTTACAAAGTACCCCAGCTACTAGAGTATAAGGGATGCTGTATATTGAGAGCCTCTTGTGATGTCAAGTGTGGGTTCACCCTCCTTTGGTCCTCTTGCACAATCCTCTATACACGGAGAGCAGAACAAGTGCCTGTTCAGAAAGTTAACATTTGCAATGTATACTTTTTGGGTTTATGATCTGATTCATGATAACTGTTTTCAGAATATTTTAAGGGGTGCATATATCTTTTTCTGTGTTCATTATTTGTATGTATATGTAATTTTGTAATTGGTCAATTACTTAACAAGTAAAATTTTAACAAAAATAAAACCGACTTCAAGGTTTGACTCGATTTCTCTTGAATGCCATCATCAGATCTTAGTGTCCTTATCATGCTACCACTGTTGAGATATCTCCTTTCCAGTAAAAAAAGAATCATCAAAATCGGTTCATAAACGACGAAGTTATCCGCGAACACACATTAAAAAAAAATATCTATACAAATAAATAAAATTGGAGTGCCTGTTTGTAATATTAAAATAACCGCTTTTTACTTAATGCATATGTATGTATACGCGATACATATACCAAAAATGTAGTTAAAAAAAATTTTGTCTGTCTGTCTGTTTGTTCCGGGTAATCTCTGGAACGGCTGGACGGATTTTGACAGGACTTTCACTGGCAGGTAGCTGATGATCCCGGGAGTAACTTAGGCTACTTTTTTTTAGACTGACTTTGTCCCGCGGCGTTACTCGCGGTACAATATTAACCGCGGGTAACACCGCGGGGTTCAGTTAGTATATAATATATACGGTCGAATTGAGAAACCTACTCCTTTCTTTGAAGTCTGTTAAAAAGTAAAAAAAACGTTTAAATATATTTTAATAAGGAGAATGCTCTATGTTGCATTGTATGAAATTTTTGTAAGACTAAGTTATAGTTATAATTCCCGTGTCATTGTAGATTTGACGAACATTTAAATTTGACTACTAATCAAGGTCACCCAAATTAAGGATTAAGGTTTAGATCTATCGATAAATTCGTAGATCACACAATTGTTAATCCCGAGCAGAATTTTAACCCAAACTCACGGCAAAAGTCAAAATATTTTGTCAATATAAATGAAGTTTTCGTTAGTACAGTTTTTAAATATTAATTCCAAAGTTATATAGAGACATGTCGCAGAAAGTTAAACACTCAATGAAACATTCCTCACCATACAAATATTTAATTAGAAATTCTTTGTTATATTAATAATTTCGAGAGATACTATAAAAAAATTCAATCAATTTGTACAATAGGAAATAGCCGTTTCAAATTGCGGAGTCTTGTAATATTTTTCATTTTCCTACCGTGAGCACTGTTTGAGCACATTCTTATTTCAAATAACAAGATGAAAAAATAAACCTTATTGCCGTGAAATCTATTTTCTTATCTGTGCAGTTTCTTTACACGTTCGAAATTGTAAGAATCTTTTAGCTATACTTCCAGTCTAAATACAGTCCAGGTGGAGTGATAATTTAAGCAAGATGCTGGCAGTAGCTGGATGGTAGAAGCCGAGGAACGAACCAAGTGGCGTGCAATTGAACATGACCAGCAGTGGACTGCGATAGGCTTATGATGATGGTTTAAATTCTTTTCCCTTCTTCAAACTCATTTATAATCAAAGTTAACCGCAGGTAAAAACTACTGATTTTGGTTCCCAGATCAATAATGATTTTGAATTGAAAAACTGAAAGAAAGTTCATAAGACATTATGTTTAGAGCCTGTCACATGTTTTCCGCCTCACAATACCTTGGCTTAACAATAGGACGTAACCACGTATTACTTAAATGATTATTGTGACAAGTTTCTTTTGTTGAACCCTGGTAACAGTCTTTCGGGAAATAAATCACCAAGTAATTTGTCTGTGCTACCACTCTTTGGCTTTCCTTTATCGCGGTAAAAATTTACTCATACCCTTCCTCAAGAATCAAAGTATCTCTATGACAAATTTCATTGCGATGGGTGCAGCATTTAGCATTGAAAGCATAACAGATAAACATAGTTACTTTCGAATCTATACAAATAAATAAAATTGGAGTGTCTGTATGTAATATTAAAATAACCACTTTTTACTAAGTGCACATGTATGTATACACGGTACATATATCAAAAATGTAGCTAAAAAAAATTTTGTCTGTCTGTCTGTCTGTCGGTCTGTCTGTCTGTTTGTTCCGGGTAATCTCTGGAACGGCTGGACGGATTTTGACAGGACTTTCACTGGCAGGTAGCTGATGATCCAGGGAGTAACTTAGGCTACTTTTTTTAGACTAACTTTGTCCCGTGGCGTTACTCGCGGTGCAACATTCACCGCGGGTAACACCGCGGGGTTGAGCTAGTTTATAATATTAGTATGGACCAGCTACTGCATATATACTCCAGTTGCTGTGGTGAAGATTGAGGGTTGCCTATGTCTAATAGTGTACGTGTTTCGAATGAGATGATGAAATAATGATAATCTATACAAATAAATAAAATTGGAGTGTCTGTTTGTAATATTAAAATAACAGCTTTTTAATCAATGCATATGTATGTATACACGCTACATATACCAAAAATGCAGGTAATAAAATTTTTGTCTGTCTGTCTGTCTGTCTGTTTGTTCCGGGTAATCTCTGGGACGGCTGGACGGATTTTGACTTTTTTTTCATTGGCAGGTAGCTGATGATCCGGGGAGTAACTTAGGCTACTTTTTTTAGACTAACTTTGTCCCGCGGCGTTACTCGCGGTACAGCAATAACCGCGGGTAACACCGCGGGGTTCAGCTAGTTCAGATATAAAACTCATCACCGCTGTGAAGCAACTCGAGCTTAACTTATGCGTACAAAACGCTTATCTATTCATTACTTTCCTTTTCCGGACGCAGTCCCCGGCCATGACAAGATTTTACATCATTCAGTGTTAGTTCATGTCCGGATGTTCACTCGTAAAACGTACAAAAACTCTTCAGAACTCGACTGAAAGATCCAGTTAAACTTGTAAAGAGTTTCCGCTGTACGACAGAATTATGAGCCAAATTTACGCTAACTGCAGAAAGTAGTATGGGGAGAAAACAAAAATATATTGTCTATACAAATAAATAAAATTGGAGTGTCTGTTTGTAATATTAAAAAAACAGCTTTTTAATCAATGCATATGTATGTATACACGATACATATACCAAAAATGTAGTTAAAAAAATTTTTGTCTGTCTGTCTGTTTGTTCCGGGTAATCTCTGGAACGGCTCGACGGATTTTGACGGGACTTTCACTGGCAGGTAGCTGATGATCCGGGGAGTAACTTAGGCTACTTTTTTTAGACTAACTTTGTCCCGCGGCGTTACTCGCGCTACGACGATAACTGCGGGTAACACCGCGAGGTTCAGCTAGTATATATATATATATATATAACATAACTAAATAATTAAATTAGCATACTTAAATGTTCGATTGCCTTGCTGGCGCAATGGTAGCGTACGCGACTGCTGTGCATGAGGTCTCGGGTTTGAATCCAGGATCGGGCCAAATGTTTGCATGATCTGCAAATATTCGTTTCGGAGTTTGGGTGTTTTCTATGTATAAAATATATGTATTACAAAAAATGTATATATATATATATATATCAGTTGTCTAGTACCCATAACACAAGAACTGCTTAGCTTGGGACTAGATGGCGCTGTGTGTTAGACGTCCAAAATATTTTTTTAAATAAATAGAATATTTAAGTACATACATGCATCAGAGGATGCACCGCTCCTACAGCATCAACAAACACTGCGTTGAATGGTAATGATAATGCTCTGTGTTAGAAAAAGTTTTTTTGTTTCCTTCTTGCTCTAACTTTAAATAAAAACCCAAAAAAACTTGAAATTTAACAAAATTCTGAGAGTGAGGGAACAGAGAGTGCACCTATGGTTGCGCGCACACTTGTGCACTACATCTCCTGCGCAGTTGACTGGTCTACGTACGGACTGGCCGCAGTGAAATCGTCACATTATATTAACTGTACCTCATCTCCTGTACATTTTCTGCCAATTAAAAACAATTTCGATATTAAACAAACAACATCACACGTCATTAATTTTGTAATTTCAATTTGTAACTGTCTATCACTATATTAAATTACCTTTAATCGATTGACAGTGATTTAAAAATATACGTGACAACCCTACTTAAGGTTTTCAGATAATTTTATACAACGGGAATAAATTTAGCCGAATTTATCTGAGTAAATTAAAGTGATTAATGACTTTCTAAACACATACGGAGTAGTGATGGTCATTTATTATGCCTGTCTTATCTAAAGCACTTAAACTTCAACACCATTTAGGTAATGGCTTTTCAAAGTTAGACAAAATAACATTAATTTACTTACTCCATTTGCATTAACCAGTAGTTTTATCATGTCATTCGTCTGTGTCTGTAGGCATATAAATCTCTGCCTAGCCAAAGTTAATTTTTTCAATTGCATAGCTTGTATAACTTACATACGGGACGGTTTCTATGGTATTAATAATTTCTTTATTAGTATGCGCGAAAAACAAGTCAAGAAACTGTGGGATAACCATGATTAGTACCTACAAATAAACAGACTGAAGAATCCTAAGGGCTAAGGTTCTTGGCTGTTATTTCAGAGTATGAATACAGTTCATTTTCTTTTCCCTCAATATTATTATGGTCTCGGTACAAAGAACAGTAACACTGAAAAGATCTTCAAAGCGGTGTTAGCTAAAAATATCTTCGAAAGCACTTTGTAGATTTCAGCTATTGTGTACAAGGCCCCATTGAACGTATTGTCCGTCCGTGAATTCTAGCAATTCGTATTGCCACCGTCACTATTGAACTTCCATCCCCCGCTAACCGCACAGAAAATGTACATAGAATGAAGAAAATAGCTGTTGTATAGGGTTCTAGTTATATTGGACGTGTGATATGGCCGTGTAATTTGTCCAATCATGGCGGATCGAGGTGCAAAAGATTTATAAGCAAGTCTACGTCCTTTGTTCGCATATCGGTTGTTATTATTATGGTATATCGTTCATTGCGACATGATATTTTGTGTGTTATGTGGATTATGTGCTATTGTGTTGGACTTGTGATTAAATGATACGCCCTATCTATTTTCGGCTTGATAATTATCTCAATCCTGATGATATTTGCTATTGTGTTTATCGCGAGATGTTACTTTTTAACCGACTTCAAAAAAGGAGGTTATCGATTCGACAGTTTTTTTTCCTTGTTCATTACCTCGTAACTTTCGACTGGGTTTTGTAATAGGTCTTATTTTATTTGTAAGCTGGTGCTTCCTGTGTGGTCCCATTTAAATTTGGTCCAGTTCTTGAAGTCGGTTCCATTTTTGTTAAAGTTTGAAATCATTAAGTTTACTTTAGTTTTTATTGTCACTATCAACAGTCTTTAACAGTCCCTTGCTGGACATAGGGCTCTCGTTAGAATGGAGGTTTTGGGCTACAATACCACGCTCATCAGACGGGTAGTATAGGGTTTGCTTCAAGTTGTCTTTCTCTTTGCAATGAGTTGTCCTGCGATGTTTGTCCAGTATCCACCTGTTACGAAACCCATGGGAAGAGTAGGCTAGTGGTAAAACTCCGTATTTCGTCACCACACTGACAAGGTTGCGATACGTATGATATTTAAATTGTATTGTAATTCATCCCCAGTTAACCCTGTGAGAGTACTCAATATTCTTGAATGCCGGTAATCCATGAACGACGGTAGGCACCAACAATGAGATAATATCGGACTTCCCTTTTACCCCTTTTGGTATAAAAGGGATAAAAGTAAGTTAATAAACTGAAAAAAAAAAATTAAAGGTTCCAAATTAAAGAAATATTTTTAAATATAGACTGCCGAAATTTATGGCTCTACTCTGCCTATAGTGATTTATGACCACTGCATCAGTACCCTATACAAAAAGTATCCTAAAACACAATATTAATTTATAAACCTCTCTGATAATATTTATATTTTTAGTTTCTATTTTTCAACTGCTCAACATGACGTTTCTTCCTAACACCATCAACCATAAACATCTAACGACTATCTTGATATCATAACTACAGAACATAAACCGCTTCACAAAATAGTTTACGATTAAAAAGGTACTCCACTCAATATTTTCCACCCGCCATTTTTCACAATATCGCAACACATTATCCCATTGAGGTTCCCATTCAACCCTCGCAACATTGGTTTAACCATAAAAGTAACTAGGCATGAATAGACACGGCTAAACCCTCTTACGTGAGTATCAAAGGAACCCCTGATATGATTTTCACACAAAATTGCTTAACACAAAAGGAATTGGACGCTTTTGTTGAAATCCCCGATTTATATCTGACGCATACGGACATACATCAAATGTTAGGGATACTTTGCGAACAAATATGATGCTGCATGTCCCTGACGCTATTTGTAAATGATATACACGTATTATGCATTAGTAAACTGAAAAGTATAGTTATTTATACTGATAAAGCTGAAGAGTTTGTTTGTTTGATTGAACGCGCTAATCTCAGGAACTACTGGTCCGATTTGAAAAATTATTTCAGTGTTAGATAGCCTATTTATCGAGGAATCCTATAGGCGATATCATCACGCTAAGACCTACAGGAGCGGAGCACCAATGAAGAATTTAACAAAAAAGGGGGAAAATTATAACGCAAGGGGGGCAAAGAGACGCCAACGAGGTTGCGTAGGTCGGCTAGTATCTTTATATTAATACTTGAAATAAAAACTTTGTGTCCCTTTCTACAAAAATTATGAGGAGTGTGAAATTTGCCACGGTTAAAATGGAAAAATAGTGCAGGCCATTAAAAAAAGGTAAAAGAAATTATGGTCGAATTTAGACCACTGGGTGACCATCAATAAATTTAAATACACACATATTGTAGATAAACCCTCACAGCCCAGAACAAATAACCATACTGAACGTACGATATTTGTTTTCTGTGAAAAACAAACCCAAACCTCTGGTTAACCAATCATAATCGCTAACCAATAGGTCCATTATTATATAAAACAGAATTCAATTTTAAACTTACTTCACCATAAAATACAAAAGTATTGTAAATGGAAAAAACATCTCAACAATTAAAAATAATTACTGCATCTCACCGTATGGTAAGCAGTAAAACCGTCTGCGCGTGAAACTCCTTACAAAGTCAAACTATAGGCTCACTTCAGGTGGAAACGCAAAAGCGATCCACAAACAATAAAGCTCCCTCAAAACAAGCTGGATGCCTAGGCATTGTACACTGCCGACGCTTTCAGACCACTCTTCGAGGCTCTTAATTAAAGGGGCGATACGAATGCTGGCGTCGAATGGGGCCCATTCAGACGTATACCGTCTGAGCTGAGATAACGAACCTCTCTCGGTTATTACAGCCTATTTTGTTTTTTTTTCTATCTACTTGAGTTGTCATATGTTTGATATTATGTTGTCACTGCTTATAGGTGAATATCAAACGATGTTTTTAATACACAGATAAACTTTTTTTAGATGTATGTAATAATGAAATAAACATTAAATTTTATTTATTATTATTTATCGTAAACACATAACTTTGTATTGAAATTTAATTGGGATGACAGTAATAATAATAGCAACCAATTTTTTTATTAATTTTGTGTGTCAAATTATGGTATACAAGTATATGTATATTTTTTTTACCAGACTGAGGCGTAGTCAAAAAGAAGGGTATTAGTTTTGGTAGTCTGGGACTAATCCCGCCCACACGCACACCACTGTAACTCCTGTACACCAGGATCAACAGCAGTGACCCACGAACACACCGAGTAATGACACTCGGGAAGTCCCAGGAAAAAAATAACTGTCTTGGAACCCGCAACGAAATTAATCAGAAGAAATAACAGGAGGAGTTGGAAATATGATAAGTCCACTTCACAGTTTTGGTAGTCTATGTATATTTGTATATTTCACCGTAGCGCCTAAACTATTAAACCGTTTCTAAAGAATGAAGTGTTAATAGATTCTTAATAAACGACCCAGGTGATATAGGCTATAAATCTTGCGTAGTCGGGTTATATATTACTAAACTTTATTCTTGCTCATTTTACCATAGTTCAAATTCAAATAGTATATACAAATGATATGAAAAATATAGTAAATAATCTTTACGGAATCAATATATTCTTATTCAAAAATATAAACGACCGCAACCATTTGTATTAACAACTCGCTGCCTATTAGTTAATTATAATTTTAATTAACAACCAAAACTTACAAACCAGTACTTCCCTCTTTGTACAAAGTACGGGTAGGTAACATTTTTGCTTGATTAAATAGGGAAGAGGCAGCATAATCTTACTCCGTTGCCTTCATGAAATCGCTACAGAAAAGATTATTGTAAAAAGATAACGCATTTTCCGCCATTTATCTTTCCGCACATCAAGCTTTCTGTGAGATTAAATGTATTTTTCCTGTTTTAATCATAAGTAGGAAGAAGTACATTTATAATATAACCTTTAGTATAGCTAGCTATACACGGTAGGGTATATCTGATAAGGTTATCTGCACAGTTATACCCGTCAGGTAAGCTTGAGCTGAGTAGTCATACCTTCACAGTTCAGCAACATACACCCGGAGTGTGTATGTTGCAGTTGTAAAGTTCAACTGTACAGGCAAACCTGTCAGGAACAAACTAACGTGTAAGTACCTGATAGGTTAACCTCCTTCACAGTTACACCCGTCAGATAAGCTTGAGCTGAGTACAGGATTTACATATGTAAGTACCTGCACAGCTTTGCAACATACACACACAGGTTTACCTGTAAAGTTCAACTGTACAGGTAAACCTGTCTGGTATAAACTAAAGTGTCGGTACCTGATAGGTTAACCACTACCACAGTTACACACGTCAGGTAAGCTCGAGCTGAGTAAAGGACATGGTAGGTACCTGCACAGTTTTGCAACATACACACTCCGGTTTACCTGGAAAGTTCAACTGTACAGGCAAACGTAACGTGGCTAGCTTTAGAATACTTTCGTTTCTTTTTCACGTTTCGTGAATTTGTAAAAGGTATTTCGGTAAAGTCTATTACATTGTAAGTAGGGTTGTCAATATGTGTAATGCTAAATGTGGAAGTAAGTAAACACTTTTTTGTTATTTCCCCTGCTCGTATAATATTTTTGTTTGTATTTTAGTGTAGAAAGACATTGAATATTACCTTGTAATTGTAAGCTTTTTATTTGTAGTACTACAGTTATTTTCTGTTATTTTAAACTATTCATTGTGTGAAAAAAATAAGTATTCAATAAAGTTAACAAATTCTTTAGACGTGTAAATATAAAAATTCTATTGACTAATGAATACAAGGTTAGTTCGGCGAAAAAATAAGCTATTATTAAAGAATAACAAATGATTGAATTTTATGGATTCGCGGGAAAACATTGCGAATTCAGTCTTCTCGTTTGTAAAAAGCATTATAATGTATGAATATCAATGAACGTATTTTTAACTTACAGCCTCTACAGCTTACATATCTCACCGATGCAATCCCATGTTATATTCCATCCATCCGAGTAATGTGTATGCAGTCAGTAACCATTACTTACTTGTAGCACTTCTTTCATCTTCATTAAGTTTAAATTGCATCAACTTATTAGCTGGAATAAGTGGCAATGGATTGCCTCGCCTATTATGGGAATAGTGACGATTACCGGTTGCATTACCGTTACAATCTAGCCCTGAGAAACGGGTTACTGTTGCATCTGAGAAACTAGCTTTCCTTTTTTTAGCTTTTTTATCTTTCATGGAATCCAAACGCAAAAACAATCTTACTGTAACCGTATAGAGAAAAGCAAGAATTGAATCGACAAATGACATACTCGAGACGAGCGGTCACATGGCGGTCACTCCTCATAGTAACCAGCAAAACTTAACCTCAAAGAAGAGGTTCAAACTATGTTAACCCTAACGGCTTTAGACTTAAGGTTGGTTTTAGTCTTATCTCGGTCTCTCGGTCTCTCTCGGTCTTATATCGGTCCAGATGTGTTAACAACAGCAGTTCCCGGATCCCTCCCGTCTCAGGCGCAGAGTGGCACACCGTGTGGTTTTAGTCGGTTCGATTCCGACACACCGCCCCGCCGCAAACCCCGGCGGGGTGACGGCCCGAGGGGGTTTCCACACGTTAAAAAAAAAAAATGGTTTTAGTCTTATCTCTTTTCGTACTAACTATAATCAAAGTGTTATTTCGGTTCATACTTTTTCCGATATCATTTTCTAACAGTAAAACTTTCAACAATTGTTTCCAATAGACATAGTCTCTAATCTGTTCTCTTAGCCCAATGTTTCACGACGAGTCTCTTTCTTTAATTACTAGCGTCTTTATAATCTTGTATTATTGGCTCATACTTTGTTGTGACTTAATGTCAAGATGTCGTCATTCTCATGCATTTCTTGCTAGAGGGGCTTTAAGGAAAAGAAATTTCTACACATAAAACATTTTTTTTTTACTTGGCTAAGGTAAATAAATAATCAAGTACGAGCAAAGCTCGGTAAGCTTTGTTCGGTTTTTTTTGGTAATTTTTCTAAAAATGAATTCGATCTAGATCGGTTTATCGCCACCGAAACTCCTTACATACTTAGTTTCTTGAAAATTGTTATAGCCGTTTCTGAGATTCAGAACTTATACATCATTTAAAGGTATTTGATTAATTCATCTTCAATGTATGTACTAAATTGCTACATACGAGTACAAACCTGACTTAGATATGCTCGTTACATAATCGATCCTGTGCACTTAATTAGCAGAACAAGAATCTATTAGCAATTCAACATAATCTGATAACTGGCTTTGATCTAGATTAGTAGATTTAGCATAAAGTAATTTATAGATTATACTAGCTGAACCCCGCGGTGTTACCCGCGGTTATTGTCGTACCGCAGGTCACGCTGCGGGACAAATCAAGTCTAAAAAAAGTAGCCTAAGTAAATCCTTAGATCATCAGCTATCTGCCTATAAAATATGGTTAACAAAATGTTTTCGAGTAAAGTATTTTGTAAATATTAATTAACTAGCTTTATTTGTTTGTCTCTTTGTTATCGCGGTAAAGTGTATTCTATGTCCTTCCATGAGAATCAAAATTGCTCCATGCCAATTTTTTTAAAATCGTTGTTGCGCATTTGCCTTGAAAGAGAAGAGACAGACAGAGTTACTTTTGAATTTATAACATATATGGATAAAAAGATCGTGACCTTTTTGTAGCACAGAGAATCAGCATTGCTATTCAGCGTGGCAATGCTGATAGCCTTTTGGGAACGCTACCAGTAGGCGATGATGCAGACAAATTTTTTAACGCTTGCATGTAAATATTGTTATTGTTTCTTTTTTTATTGTATTTATTTCCTATTAATTCAATAAAATATATTTTAAGTATGGATTTTAATAAATTTAATATTTAAGAAACATAGTCTAGAACTTACTACATATTAAGTTCACTATGAAGACTGGTACTGTTCCACAGCATTAAGTTTAAGTTGAACGTTCACACCTCGCTTTCTTCAAACTCGACTAATTAACGTAGGCAAATACTCAAATGAAAGAGCTCGATTTAACGAGCATTCTTAAAACAAAACGAACCGTATACCTACCTCATTTACAACCGCAGATTTTATACAGAGAATAAGGCCATGGTTATATATTAGAAACACATCTATAGATGAAGAAATCGCATCTGAGAAGGATGAAAATTTACTATTTTAGAAAAACAATCAGCCAATCTAAACAAATAAATAAAATTGGAGTGTCTATTTGTAAAATTAAAATAACCGCTTTTTACTTAATGCATATGCATGTACACGGTACATATACAAAAAATGTGCTTAAAAATTTTTTTGTCTGCCTGTTTGTTCCGTGAAATCTCTGGAACGGCTGTACCGATTTTGACGGGACTTTCACGGGCATGTAGCTGATAATATAGGAAGTAACTTAGGCTTTTTTTACACTAACGTTACTCGCGGTACAACAATAACCGCGGGTAACACCGCGGGGTTCAGCTAGTAGATTACATAAAACGTATAATAATAAATACATCACCAGCCCATCGCCGTGCACTACTTACGAAGGAGAGAGAACAAAAACATATTTATCTATACTAATAATAAAAATATAACAGGTCCAATTCTGTGCATTAAAGATATTTTGAAAATTTTACTAAGAAATGAAAATAAATCTAAAACCTATATATCTATAATTCTCGTGACACGGTGAACTCCGAAACTATCTTACCGATTATAATGTTTTTTCTTCAAATGTGTTTTGCTGGCGTGCCTCAGATAGAATAGTTAACATCACGCTTAGTCCAATAGGAGTCGAGCATGATTGAAAAGTAACTCAAACGAAGTCGCATGAGTCTGTTAACATACTATATAGGTAAAACGGGTTATATCTATCAATACATTTGTAACATTTAACCATACATATTTAAAATCAATATATTTGTATAGTACCCGCTCGTTTCTGTCCTATAATAGCGGAAGACATTTCCAGGAACAGTCAATAGTTACAAAGCGTTAGAAATGCCATGTAAACACTTATTTTTCTGCTTAGCACCTCTGTCATTACGTGCTTATTACCACAGATAATATAGACACAATGGCTGACCACTGAAAAGTCATTCGGTCAATGATCTCGTAACCACAAGTTGATAATATGAAATTATTTTCAAATTATGTTACGAGTTGTCAGTTACAACAGTAAATTAGTGATTATCTGGTACATGTACAATGTACCAGATAATCCCAATACGTCATACGAAGATGTAAATTTATCTAATAAACTCTTAGAGCATCACTAAGAATAAACTAAAGAGTAGGAATACGTCCCTATACCACAGACAAAAAAAAAATATTTGAAATTTTTTTTTTTTTTTCCTCCTCCCTACTATGGAGGAGAACTTGGCTCGCACTTTTGTGCATTCGCCAGCGTCAAGTTCTTTTGGTTGATATTTTCGAGTGATACAAATTGAAAGGTAAGGAAACATATAATTTGCGAAAAGGCAAATATTTGAAATGTCTAATTACGTTTTTTGTCTGTGGTATAGTAAAGCAATTGAGCAAACACGTCAGGTGATGTCAAGTCACTACCTCCCATGAACACTTTCGATTTAAGGATCACACTTGCGTCCCCACATTTTTAAACTCTCTTGATTTCCCTCGTAACTTCAACTCATTCGGTGAAAAGTAGCAAAAGAACTGTAAGACCAAGTCATCGCTCAAATCAATCCTGGTCTAAATATGCCAGAGCATGGCTTCCAGAGATAAAATGATGACAAAATTAGTTTAGGCTTTTTTTATGAAACTAATTTGTTACTAACACGCATTAGTAATAAGTTACGCAGCTTCGCCCGCGTGTACCTTCGGTTAACGCGGTAAATATTAGCCTTTGTGTCATTCTAAAATATGAGCTACATTGCTGTAAAATCTATACTTCTATACTAATATTATAAACGCGAAAGTTTGTAAGTATGGATGGTTGGATGGATGGATGTTTGTAACTCTTTCACGCAAAAACTACAAAACGGATTTGGATGGAAGTTTACTGTAATATAGCTTATACATCAGAATAACACGTAGGATACTATTTGCCGCGATAACCGACATACACGCGGGCAGAGCCCCTTGCAATCACTAGTTTAATCTAAATCCTTTCAGTAATATTGCATGAATGAGTAAAAAAAATGCATACATCCTCAAAAACTTTTATAATATTAGTAGGATAGGATGTATATTAATAGCATATATTGTAATTGCAGAGAACTTGCAGTCATTAAATAAATGCAAATAAATGTGTAGGTAAAGTTTAAATTGTCAGTAAGTGGTGTAGTCGGTCGAAGGCAGCAATCATAGGCCAGCGACCCTGTGGGTCGATAAATAAGTAGTGTCGCTTTACCTCCATCCCTCCGTCATTGTCATTATAGTTTATACTTTTATAGCATACCTTTTCATTATCCAAGGAATTTTGAACATCAGTTGTCTATAATCAATTAAAATCGATCGAATGCGCATCGAATCAGAGATGCCATTCTAAATTCGTTACAGTTTTGTTAACAGTAAAGTTTTTATTATCTGTACGTTTAAAATTTATTTGAGTTGACTGATTCATAAACGCGGAGCATAAACAGATGGGGTTAAAAACTTTAAATTTTGACCAGCTTTTCGTTATTGTAAGCATCTACTAAGAAAGGTTTTTTATAATTTCTCCTAAAATTTTCTACTTACAGCTTCAGTCGAATGTTTCATGTATTTATATCCCTCTCTCATGAAACGAAACATAGGCATTATTCATAAGCTTTCATTTATTTATGCTTTCTCTAATAAAACGTAGAAGACCTACGTTTTTTATTTATTCTTAACTTTAATATTTCATGTTCTTTTCATTGATAACATTTTATTCTTTTAAAAATGCGTTAACTAAATTATAAAAATATAATAAAGTAAATATATATATATATATAGTACCCGTATTTATTAAATTTTAGTCTGTAATCATTATTTCACTGTTTACGAGGTGGTAAAATGACTTGACAGATGAGAAGTTTGTAGGCATTGCAGTTATACCAAGACATAGTTTATATTGTGCCTATCTATACAAATCAAAAAATTGGAGTGTCTGTTTGTAATATTAAGATAACCGCTTTTAAATTTTTTTTATTTATTATTTATTTATTTGGACAACCAGTTGTTGTTACATTGCATCTTATGTATATAAAAACAGTAAATTAACTAAAAACTAGTTTAAATGCACAACATTTCAAGGTGTCACAGCATGCACCAATAGAAACAAGTGAAAATATAAAATAGATAAAAATGAAATAAAAACAACTAAAAGAAAGTAACAAATAGAAAAAAAAATATCAGACATTCTTATCAAGGAAGACTTTACTATTGATACTAAAACCAATTCTTCAACAACAACCAACCCAAATATTTACCAAAATATTTTTTTTAATTTTTCATCTGTCTGTCTGTTTTTTCCGAGTAATCTCTGGAACGGCTGGTCCTATTTTGGCTGGACTTTCACTGGCAGGTAGCTGATGATCCAGGGAGTAACTCAAGCTACTTTTTTTAGACTAGCTTTGTCCAGTGGCGTTACCCGCGGTACAACAAAAAACGCGGGTAACACCGCGGGGTTCAGCTAGTTACTTATAAAACTTCATTGCCACTTCGGCACCACGCTGCGTCTTGCCTTGTTAAATATGGTTCTAAGACCGCGATAAAACTAAGTTAAAGCTCTTGAGATTAGAATAAGTTTAAACTTATTCTAATCTCAAGGTAGTAGAGCCACGCTGATTTCAGCACGAACGGGCCGGCTCGACCGGGGCGGTACTACCCTCGCACAGAATATCAACGTAAAATGACAGCGATCATGCTGTCGTGTTTCGTTGGTGAGTGCGAGACCGGAGGCCCAATGATGCAGAAGCATCACTAGCCCGCCATGGTGTGGGTCACCATACTGCATTGTTGCATTGTCTGCATTCGCAGTATGGTGACCAACACTCTTGGATTCTACTCATGCTTTCCATCAGACAGAGTAGAGTCATTTTGGCAGGGTCAAACATAAAAAAAAAAAAAAAAAAAAAAAAAAGAAAACTTTTTTTTTTCAAATAACTTCTTTTGTACTTTCTGTTTTAGTAGTCGTGAATATTCTAAGTATTACAATTATAAAATAACAGTGATATATAGAATTGTAGATTCTACTCATCATGGTTAGTGTTGTGCGCTTAGGCAATCGGATAATTATGAGACATTTTTATTCTCATAAAAATAAAGATGTTAAGAAAATGTATAAAGAAACACCAAGACTTATGTTTAAACTATAGAATGTATCGAAGAAATATACATACATACATACACTCGCAAAAACATAACCCTCCATTCGGCGAAGTCGGATAACAACTATTAAAAAAGATTCCGATTGATAACCTCCTCTTGTTTTAACTCGCTTAATGTACGCTAGTAAAAAATCGAAACCAATACAAACCTATGAACGGGATAAATTGCTATTAAACTTATGCAAACCGTTAATATCTTAAGTACATAGCCCTAAAACCTTATAGAGCAATGACGGGAAGAAATGACGACGAAGAAGACGAAGAAGACGTAAAAGTATGTAACATTTAATATCTTTATTACTGTCGTGAAACATATAATCTATACAAATAAATAAAATTGGAGTGTCTGTTTGTAATATTGAAATAACAGCTTTTAATCAATGCATATGTATGTATACACGATACCTATACCAAAAATGTGGTTTAAAAAATTTTTGTCTGTCTGTCCGTCTGTCTGTCCGTCTGTCTGTCTGTCTGTCTGTCTGTCTGTCTGTCTGTCTGTCTGTCTGTCTGTCTGTCTGTCTGTCTGTCTGTCTGTCTGTCTGTCTGTCTGTCTGTCTGTCTGTCTGTCTGTCTGTCTGTCTGTCTGTCTGTCTGTCTGTCTGTCTGTCTGTCTGTCTGTCTGTCTGTCTGTCTGTCTGTCTGTCTGTCTGTTCCGGGTAAACTCTGGAACGGCTGGACGGATTTTGACGGGACTTTCACTGGCAGGTAGCTGATGATCCGGGGTGTAACTTAGGCTATTTCTTTTAGACTTTGTCCCGCAGCGTTACTCGCGGTACAAAAATAGCCGCGGATAACACCGCGGGGTTCAGCTAGTCTATATATATAAAAGAGGAAGGTGACTGACTGACATACCCAGAGATCAACGCACAGCCCAAACCGCTGAACCTAGAATCCTGAAATTTTGCATGTAGGTTCGTTATATAACGTAAGTTAAGTAAGTAAGGTAACCTAAGAAAGAAATTTTTGAAACTCCACCCCTAAGGGGGTAAATCAGAGGATGAAAGTTTGTATGAAACTTTTTATTCCTTTGTTGAATTTGCTTAAAATTTTGTAAAAATATAGTGCGGTTAAACAAATGAAATATGTATTTTAGTTTTTTCTAAATATCGCGCCTAAGTGGGTAAATCGGGGGATGAAAGTCTGCGTGAGCGAAGCCGCGTGTAAAAGCTAGTAGTTCATATGTCCATATTGCTTCATAATGCTTACTTGTAAACAATTAATCATTTTTGTTGTATACATATATTATATTCTCGTTTTGTCGTCAGATAATTGTATTGAGCTACAAATCTAAACTGTAATGCTAAAATTCTTTACAAGTGCATTTTCAATTTAATATTCAGAGACTATGCAATCTGACCAAGGATGCATTGACTAAATTCGACAATACTTTTGTGATGAAGGATGTCCTATGCATCTTCAAGGAATCAGCACAATGATTTCTGCTGGTTCTGTTTGATCTAGTGCGGGAACTGTCACTGTCAACAAAAAGAAATTCGTTTACCAATACAATACAACTCAATCAAGACATAGATACAGTGGAACATAAAACCTCCTCCTTATTTGAAGTCGGTTAAAACTAACCACATCTTCCGTTTGTTCGTTTCGTTTTTAAGCCAATAAAATAATCTCTTGACGCATGGGGGTGTTCCTTGCGTCAGTTTCATGTATATTTATGTAATAAATAACAATACAGGATTAATTCCTAATTACTGAAGTTTTAATCACCATTGTAGTAAATCATCTGTCTAATACAAGATCCTTTTATTTGATATTCAAACGATTAATGATACATCGAAAAGATCTGTCCATATCTGTATGCTTGTTAAACAAGCCCATATAACCGTCGTCTTGGACCGAAGCCCATTACTATGAGTAAAACGGGTTCTCTATTTGATCTACATGAGCAAACAACTAGAATACGTTTCTATTTAGTATGTACACAACTTCATAGGGAATAAATCTAACTTAAGTACTATCCTGCTTTTTGTCTTAATTGTATCTAAAAGAATATGATTAATTAAAAAAAAATAAGAAAGTTGAATTAACTTTGAGCTCATATTCATAATCACAACATAACTTAATTATATTGCAATCGAGACAAAATAATCTATAGTACAGTTTTTATTGCATATAAAAAATAAAGTTAATATTCTAAATTACTATATCAGTTTAAATTTTAAGCACAAAGGTATACCGCCAACATACGCACTAATAACAGATTTAACTCCAGTTATTAAAAACCTGAATTGATACCTAAAAACATCGCTTTAAACTGGTCTCCAGTATAAAGTCATCAAAATGTCATATTTTATATACTTTAACTTACATTAAAGGGAGTCCCAGTTTGTCTTCAATTAAATTATATGAAATAATTATGATATTCTGGTATACTTTTAAGGAGACTTCGTAATGCAGATCATTGCTTGCATTGCTCAAGCAAACGAGATTGTCTTGTTGGAATTGTTTTATTTATTTAAATGTCGTTCCTTTTATAACGAGTGTATCTTTAATAACTTTTAAACTTTCGCGTTCCATGATATAATAATAATATTTTTTACGGGAATTAATTTAGTCAGCCTGTGACCACGGCCAGTACAACCTGGTCGTAACGTCAGGCAAATCCTCTGATTTACACGATCGCTTATTTAAAGGTATTACGAGTAAATACTCTATTTAATACCTTTAAATAAGTGAACGCGTTAATTCCCGTTAAAATAATGAGTGTATCTTTCATATTATTTGTTGAAAATGGAAAGACTTTGGAAATAAATATGTAGGTTATTCTTCATAAATTGCAATAAAGACAAGACAGACTGGACTCAGTTATTCTTATTCTTCTGAGCTCAGTTATTGAAAAAAGTAATACTCTCGTTAAGGAATATTTGTATTTTTATGGGAATTGACTACTGCCCTAGGACACCTGCAAACATCAACTATACTGTGCACATAAAGTCACGAATGTGAAGCAACTCTTTGAGCCCTCCCTTACTCTAAAATCTGGGGATTAGGACTCTTAAAAACCGGATCAGTTGTGCCATAAATGGCGCTGCCATGGCTGGTATATACTAAGAAAAAACTAGCTGACCCTACGATCTTCCTACTTCCATATTATTCTTTTGTAATTATTTTCGAAATTTCTGAAAAACTTGTTTTTAGTAGTCAGTACTCAGCTTCCTACGGTGCAGTCGTGAATAAAAAAAATCCTGTTAACTTTAGATTTTCTTCTATACAATAATAACGGACATATAGAAAAAAGAATTATTCAATTTGGAACAGTCGATCGGAAATTATGCGCGTACACACATTTCGGCGATTCATTTATAAATATAAGCTATAAATTGTAATGCGTGATGCTTCATGACTTATATGGAAACCAAAACCTCCATATCCTTATGTCAAAATTAATTTTAAAAACATTAATTATAAAAGCATCTTACCAGGCCGCCTTTGTGTGAGCCACCATGCTGCATTGTCTGCAGTCGTAGTAAGTATTATTGCCCCCAATCCTGAATTCTACTTATGCTTTCCATTAATTTGTTGAACGATTTTTTTATTTATTTTTAGTATCAAACGTTGCAGGTCGTACTTACAACCCTACTTCAAAATATTCCACGACAATGCTATAATTCAGTAACCGAACTCCTTCCCATTATAGTGAGGAAATGAGAGAGTAAATCAAGTAGCAACTTTGTCGCCAAGATCCTTGCGTACAGCGTCCTCAGGAAACGTTCCTATTCATCACATGAACACGTGAGGAGGTTAAATCTCTCTAGATCGCTCTACGCACAACCCTATGTAATCGATTTCGACAGACTAGCCACTTTTTGTGGCGTGGATCCGTTATTATTTTTGTCTACCCTTTAACTACGAGTATGTATATGCTCAGACCTATCTTTACTAATGTATATTAATAATGACGTAAACAAATGCCAATCAAAATTTGAACCTTTTACGATATAGCCTTTTGCAGCCACCCATAATGAAAGATGAGAAAACTAAGATACTTAGACAAAGATAACAAAAATAATACTACAGTTGTACTAATAAATAAAAATCTAGTTTAGTAATTGTTTAGCGTATAAACATAAATGTCGATATTAGAACTGTTTAATGCAAAAAATCTATTTAAGGAATACTATTTAGGCAAGCAAGTCAGTGGAGTAAATTGTAACCTTAACCAGACTCACAGAACCATAAATATACAACAAATAACCTTTAATAATGATACAAAAAGATTTCTCACTATAATTTTCTACAAAACACACACTTTTTGATTCATATAATCCCGACGGTTAGGTAGTCTGTACGATCGCGCGAAGCTTACCTAAATCTCTCTCGGTCTCGCTGCTTCATACATTATGTGTAAAAGTGCGTGAGCTGCCTAACAAACGGCTGCCTATTTTTAAAGTGAAAAAGAGTTCTATGGCGAACAGTTTGTATGTGCTCTCCTCTAAAATGACTGACAGCGCACTATCCTTTGTGCCACCTTTTACGTGTTTTTTTTTATATTATAAAAGGCTTTAGGAGAAGCGTAGGAAAAGTCAACGCTTTAGGTGCATATTTTAATAGCCGTTTTATGAAGTTTTTGGTTAATACAAAGGTTTTTATTGCACTTTTCACTCGCACGTTTATAATAAGAGAGAAATTATGAAATGAGCAGCTATAATAGACTTAGCATATGACAGTAACCGCTGAAGCGTCGGTAATTATAAAAAAAACACCCATATCAACTTCTGTAAAGATACAATGCTAGATTGATACTAAAAAAAACAAATTTCATTTCATAAGAACTGGTTCTATAATTTATTTAAAGTGGTGCGATGTAAAGATGATTAGCTATTGCGCTGATCAATAACATCCTTCAGTAACAAGTAATTGCGAGAACTAACGTTCAATGGAAATTATTTCGAAAAACGCTCTAGAAAAGGATTCAAAGTAAAATAATTGATTTCAGGCACTATCTAGCAAATACTCAGAATTAAAACTGTCTAATTGACGTAAGTAAGTTACAACAAATAAACACGTCACCTACCAGCGTTGCCAGAATTGTTTTAGTCAAATCGAGATTTTAAGAGTTTTTTGTGAAAAAAAGCGTGATTCTTTCGTTGAAAGAGGGACAAAGTGAAAAAAAAAGTCGTGTGGTGTTGTGAGATACCAGATAGGAACGAAGTTCCTTATCATAAAATATAATAATATATGCATCTTACAGATGGCGGTATAATAAATGTTTAAAATTTTACGTTTTTTTTATTTAACGTTACGGACGTTTTGCCCGCTAAGGGATACTGGTGGCGCTATATAATTTTTTTAAAATCTTACGGTTTTTTGATTTAACGTTACGGATGCTTTTTTAACAACAAAAAAACGTACTATTCGTTGAACACCTAATGCCATTTCCAATTTATAATGATATGGTGGATTTTCTTTTGCCTGCCAATTTCATTGAGGATAAAACGGCTAAAACTAACTAACTTCACTTTGGGCGTCCGACTAGTTACCCCCAAAAAGCGGGACAAAACTGACCCGCGCGGGGCATTACAATTTTGATTAAAAAAGTGGGACGTCCCGCCAATATCGTGACGTCTGGCAACGCTGTCACCTTTGTCACACGCGTATTTACGAATACCTATTAAAATGCGAAAGTAACTCTGTCTGTTAGACCATTACGGCTCAACAGCCGCTCAACAGATTTTATTGAAATTTAACAAAAAAATACTTTTATTGTAGAGGAAGGACGTTTGCTGGACAGTACATAAGGAGAAAACTAGTCAATACTGTATAATATTATAAAAGAGGAAAAGTTTGTGAAATTGAGGAAGTAATCTCTAGATCTAATAAACCAATATTGAATCTTCTTTTATCAATAGAAAGCCGCATTATTTGTGAGTGACAAAGGCTACAATACATTAACCCGAAAAATGAATACCACGATATTCAACATACAAGCCGAACGGAGGAAAAGCTGGTATGGTATAAAGATGATTTAAAGATTTGAAGTTTAAAATCGCGTAACTTACTTATAATAACAAAACCGTATTTAATTAGTAAGAACTTTTCACTTTAAATATTTGAGCAATTAAAAATTCAGAACAATAATTGCTTCTTTCTTTTCCGCCAATAAGAGAACACAAACCAGTCTGTGCTCTAAAACACAAAAGATTTATTCTGAAATTGTATTGTATTCTATAAAAGGGTATTCTATAAAATTGTTTAATTATAACGAGCCTTTTGTACCACTACCTAAGAAGTTTATTGTTATGTAGAATAACTAAGCTCATTTATACTGTGTAGTTTTCTATAAGTCGATTTAATATTGTGTGTATTTTTAGTTTTTAGGTAAAGTATTGTAAGGCTTCACAGGAAGTGTGTATCTTGATATAATACAGGCATTACAAAATAAAAAAAACTTTTAAAGGAAGTTGTCGGATTGGGCAAAATAAATATTACTTATATGTTATACTAGCTGAACCCCGCGGTGTTACCCGCGGTTATTGTTGTACCGCGAGTAACGCCGCGGGACAAAGTTAGTCTAAAAAACGTAGCCTAAGTTACTCTCTGGATCATCAGCTACCTACCTGTGAAAGTCCCGTCCAAATCCGTCCAGCCGTTCCAGAGATTGCCCGGAACAGACAGACAGACAGACAGACAGACAAAAAATTTTAACTTTTATTTTTCTTTCTTTAAATTTAACTACATTTTTGGTATATGTATCGTGTATACATACATATGCATTGATTAAAAAGCTGTTATTTTAATATTACAAACAGACACTCCAATTTTATTTATTTGTATAGATGTGCCCGTGAAGTAAACTGTATTAGTAAACGTATTCAGTCTTGGCTTCACACTTGACCGCACTCCATGACTTAAAGGTTCCAATCGCCTGTTCGTCCTATCCATTTCCACTTGGTCGGTAAGGTTATTCACAAATATAGATCACTCATAATTTTTAAACAATGTAATACAATAAAAGTACATACATGTGCCAGATAATGTTGTATATAAAATATATACTTAGCAAACTTTTACCAAATGTAAAATAAACCTTACCAATTTGACGAATAGTCATTATAAAAAATCATGCATAAACCAATATTAAATTTGTTTCAATTCGTATATTTAACAAACGATTTTTTATTTACAAAGCTCCAGGCACTATTAAACTGATCACATAACATACTAACCCATTACAAGAACGTACAATACTACTGAATAAAGCTATATAAAAATGTTGCCGGCGTAAAAATTTAGATATAAAATAAAATGCCCGAATAAAAGTTTAATACCGAATTGAAATCGTTTTATCTGTGGCAGAATAACGCTTGACAGGCGTTGCATTGCATACAGATTAGCTGATCTACCTTTTTTATTCGATAACATTCGGAACACTGTCTCAAACATGTGTCGGGAGGAAGATATTAATTTTTTAGTACGGTATCTAAAGACGGAGAAAAAAATGCCGCGAAGATATCGAAGAATGAACAGAAGTAAAAAGTTTACGCATACTCTTAGTTCTGGGGCTGCAGTCTCGACATAGATAGCGATCGTTAAAGATGCGAATTCGGTAGCTAAGTCATACCGATAACTTTTTAACGATTTTTGGTAGTCTCTACCGTTGCAACTATCGATTTTCATCGGTATCGTATCGAATTCAGCTGTCAATTTAACGACAATCGCAAATCGCTTAGCGAGGCATTTTGACTGCCCGCTAACTTGATAAGTATTCGAAAAGGATCGTTAAGTATGAAATATTATAAAAATTGTAATTGTATGAAGATACATATTTATTAGATTGTTAGAATTTCGTTTGCAAGTGTAGTGCACTAATTTAATAATATTAATGGTACATAATGGCGGAGGTTTATTTAGCTTATGACTTGTTTGTGCTCGAACACCGACGCGAAATGGTTAGGCGACGTCCAAGAGCAAGGAACCGTCGAAATGCTCAAAATGCGTACTATTTAGAAGAAGACGAGTTCCTTAGGCTTTACAGAGTCTCTAAAGAGCTATTTTCCGAGCTCTTACTGGAATTACGGCCGTCTCTTCAAAGGCCCTTACGGACTTTCTGTGGAATCCCAAGTGAGTGGCTATTTATACGAGTACCTATATAGTATAATTATTGTTGCACCGGATCCCCTGTTTTAGCAAACTTTAAAACTCATTTTATTTTTTTATTTGCAGCTACTAAAAGCTCTCCGTTTTTATGCCACTGGATGCTATCAGTTGCCTATTGGGCTGCAGTGGGGTTGCAGCATGAGCCAAAAATCAGTGAGCCGTGTTATTCGCCAAGTGACTATGGCTATAAACTCAAAATTGCTGAGGAAACATATAAGATTTCCCACAAAAGGATTTTTGAATTTAAAGGGAAAAATTTGTCTACTCAATAAAAAGTCTTGTAAATCTAATTAAGTATTTTTATTTGCTAAAATTAAAAGTGCATCTGCAAGTTTATTCGCAGCCTCTGCAAACAGCATAGATGCCTCAGCCTGCACTTTAGCTGCCTCTGCTTGCTGTAAACTTGCAGCAGCCAGCATCTGCAAAAATATATATAACTTTGTTATAGTACCCATCAGTCTTTCTATCTTATCTATTTCTGCTGCGAAGAAGCAGTATTCAGTATTGTTGTGTTTTAGTTTGAAGGATAAGAGAGCTATAGCAATTACTGGCACAAAAGACAATCCAATGTCTTCGGGGGAGCACCACTTACCATCAGGTGGTCCATCTGCTTGTTCGTTCCCCGTATAAAAAAAGACCAATTTTGCCACAAATGATAGTGATAATTGCTATTTAAGGTAAAATTTTACATTTTGTACATATTTGGACATACTTCAAAGAAAAAAATATAATTAGATCTGACATACCTTCATTGATTCAGCATTTGACTGAGCAACCGCAAGAAAATCAGCTCTAGCTGCATTATGCTGCTCAGCAACACTTTGACGGGGATTGAGATCTGTTAATTGTAAAAATTTTGTCCATTGAGCACATTAAGTTGTATTACAATTCAATGTATTTTGTGTAACTATTTAAATAGTGTAATTTTGCTTGAAGTTTTAACTCACTTCTGTTTCTTCTAGTCCGAACCAGATTTTCATTCCCCTCATTTGTATTAGTTTCTAAAACAAATATTTTAGTGATTAAATATAAATTTATAAGTGTGTTTCTGCAATTAGTAGCTGTAGTATAAAATAAAAAAAACAGTCTTGCTTATAATCTATCTAACACTGTGCCTGAACTAGTTAATCCTGTGTTTCAGGCGAGAAGAGTGGACATAAATACTAAAATAATTACAAAAACAGTTAAAAATTATAGATTAATCTATAGGGTACTTGTTGTAAAGGTAAACAATGTCTTAACCTATCACCGGCCGCTCTCTAACACCTATTGTCTATATAATGATGACACTCGGCAAGTAAGAGGTTAATTTAAATAATTATTAACTAATGTAGATAAAATATAGTTACTTATTATATTCACTTTTACAATATTAGTAATTTCTCTGCATCTTCATACAACATAATTTAGAGTGCTTCCAGAAGGGCTTTGTTACTGAGAAACAATTATGCTATCATCTTACCTGTACGGGGTGATGGTGGGTCGGGTATATCAACAACTCGTATATCCGCTGGAATTTGATGTTGAAGTGGCATAGTTTCAATCTGATCATCTGCACAATAAAATTATTTGTGGTATGTAGGCCATTAAACTTGGTAATTATATAATGAACAGAAAGAAAGATGTTTGTTAAACTTACTAGTAATTACAAGATTATTGTCTTCTACTCCAAAATCATATTGCCCTTCTACTATCTGCAAAAAAAATTACATATTTAATTTTTTTGAGTAATTGTAATTTATTCAAACCTAAATTTAAGTATAATTTAGCACCTAATTTCATGGCACTATAAAACTAAGCAAAATTTAATATTTATAACTTACAACATTGTCAGGCATTGAATCAGGGCAATTCGTGCCAAGTGTGTATTGGACACCAACAAGCGATACTATCCTTCTCTCCACCTCTGTCAAGGGAAGAGAAGATAGTGCTCGGTTGCCGGTTTGGCCCCTCTCTTTGTTTAATTTAGCTGCTTTTGCGCAAGCTCTGCTCTTTAAGTCTCGCCAAACCTGAAATTAAAATTGTTCAATTGGGTATATTATTATTATATACATACATTAGTATGATAACCAACACACTAACGCATTTATATATTATAAATACCGTAATCCACTGGTCCGAATTTTTGATGGAGCCGTTAATAATTAGGTTCAGCTCAGCAGCAACCTCCTTCCAAGCCGTCTCATAAACTTCTCTGCCTTGAAGACCCGTGAATCTTTTGGTGGCTAAAAAAGGTTGCGCTTCCAACTTTGCCAGCAACGCATCTATTTGATTGCTGGTAGCACGTGAAGTACGTTTGCGCCTACAAAATAGATATAAAACAACAAAAAATATCATTGAACGCTTTGATGCGCATACTTAACTTTATTAGGTACTCATTTTCATTCGACTTTATCAAAACAACACTTACTTGCTCGTATTAACCGACGGTAATGGTGACGGCGTGGCTTGTGACTGCTCTTGTAAGTCACTTTCCCTCTCCATTGTATACGTAATATACGTAATATAATAATAAAAAAAAAATACACTTCTCACTCAACACAAAGCTTTGAAGTTTTAGTTGACTTAACAATAATGATGCCATGTTGCAAGGGTATAAATATTTATGTCCTATTAAAAAATGACACTTTAAATGTATTTTGAATTTAAAACTATAAATAAAAAGTATTTCAGTGTTAAAACTATTTAGGCCATTATTTAACTTAAAAATTTATATTTTTAATAATTATTGATGTCAATTTAAATAAATATAATTAATAGAAACATTAAATTACTTCCCTAAAATTTAGGAAGATATTGTACATGGCACCATTTTGCTTCCAAAATTTCAGACTATAGATAGAGATTTTCGTTAACTTAGCGACATACTTGTTTACGATTTTGCACGTTAATTTATGAGTAGAGACTTGCTCTTGTGATTAAGATCGTTACGGCAAGCGAAAATATTCGTTAACATTTATCGATCGTTAGTTTACGATCGTTATGATATCTATGTCGAGACTGCAGCCCCTGGTTTCACGATATAATTTTGTCTAAAAATTTAGGTTTCATCAAACATTTTTGTTTTCGTGATTACAATTACTATGACATATTTTCAAGCACCAAACTACGGCGAAGCTAAAAGCAAGGATAATAGTTTTGGCATTCTATGTACATTTAAAATTATGTTTATATGTTTCAAGATAGCTCTAATACCTCTGAACCCGTTTTAATGATAGATTCGTGGTAACAATGGCCCTGGTGACATAGGCTAGATAAAATTAAAAGTTTTTATTTTTCTAATCAAATAAATACTTTGATAAAATATTACAACAAGCATTTTTGAACCACACAAAAGTATAACTACGTAAGTTACTCGTAACATTTTTCTAGTAAATATTATCAAAGCTTTGTCTATTACATTACCAAATCTGTCGCCAATACTCGTAGTTTCAATTTATTATTGCTTAAGTTTGGTAATGAATAGAGTTGAAGATAAATAGTCCCAATCATTCCATTGGATCTAAACTACCGTTGATCTATATGCATAGTTTTGAATTTCTGAAAACAAAAAGAACGGAACAAGGACTCCGTACACAAATGAATATTCGTCTTTAATTGCCTGTGTTCGAAGGTCTGCAGGAACTGTGTATGGTCGATTCCAGCTTTTAAATACCTGAGAAGGTTCATATTCCATAGTCTAAGACTAATCATTATTTTTAATCTGTAGCTCGCTTGCAAGTTATTGTGATATAGATTTAAATAGCATGAGATAAGGGTTATAGAAACAAATATTAGGTAACTAGCTGACACGACGAACTTCGTACTATATTTGCATATATGTCTCAGCCTCCCACAGGCAGTGTACGGCCGCGGGCAAAAAAATACTTTTCCCGTTATCTTTCAATTTGTCTTGTAGGCAAACCTTGTCCTAATAATAACAGACACATAAAAATAATTATGCGCGTACATACATTTCTGCGATTCATTTTTACGGAATGTGTTCGGGGATAACTTCGTCGTTTATGAACCCGATTTAGATGATTATTTTTTTAATGGAAAGGAAATGTTTCAACGGTGCTACCATGATTAGGACATTAATATCTGATGATGGCATCCAAGAGAAATCGAGTCAAACCTTGAAGTCGGTTTTATTTTTGTTAAAATTGTACTTGTATTTATAAAAATAGTTGGGAAATAAAAAGCTAGAGTGTACCTGGAATCATTCCAGACTACCCGTTACCCACATCTAGAACTAACCGGTAATCAGAACAGCAAGCTAGCCAAGTTAATATTCTACAAACTTAAGGGATAATAGAAAACTAAGAAATGTATGGGAATAATCACTATAATCTATACAAATAAATAAAATTGGAGTGTCTGTTTGTAATATTAAAATAACAGCTTTTTATTCAATGCATATGTATATATACACGATACATATACCAAAAATGTAGTTAAATTTTTTTTTGTCTGTCTGTCTGTCGGTCTGTCTGTCTGTCTGTCTGTCTGTCTGTTTGTTCCGGGTAATCTCTGGAACGGCTGGACGGATTTTGACGGGACTTTCACTGGCAGGTAGCTGATGATCCAGGGAGTAACTTAGGCTACTTTTTTTAGACTAAATTTGTCCCGCGGCGTTACTCGCGGTACAACAATAACCGCGGGTAACACCGCGGGGTTCAGCTAGTTCTCTAATATTATTATTATTATGTACTAGCTGAACCCCGCGGTGTTATCCGCGGTTATTGTTGTACCGCGAGTAACGCCGCGGGACAAATTTAGTCTAAAAAAAGTAGCCTAAGTTACTCCCTGGATCATCAGCTACCTGCCAGTGAAAGTCCCGTCAAAAACCGTCCAGCCTGAGATTACCCGGAACAAACAGACAGACAGACATTTTTTTTTTAAATACATTTTTGGCATGTGTACCGTGTATACATACATATGCATTTAGTAAAAAGCGCTTAATTTAATATTACAAACAGACACTCCAATTTTATTTATTTGTATAGATAGGAACGTTAACGTTGTAGAAACGGAATCGATGCGAAATACTTGCATAAGGCTTGGGGGGCGGCGGGGGGATATCAAATCTCCTGGCTAAATTGAACATATAACAAAATTAACTACGATTCCCAAAAATAAAGCAGCCATTAATCAAGATCATACTCTGCATGGAAGCCGAACAATTCGTTCATTCGCTCACTCATTTGTCAAAATTACTAGCCTTTGTTCGTCGGCCAATTACTTTCACTGCCGCCAATTAATGGAAAAGTAAATTAAGTTACTCGACTCATTGCCTAAGTTTAAACAGATGAGTTTATAATTTTCTCTTTTTTTGTTACAGATGACACGAGAATAAAAAAGAAAGTATCTCTGGGAATAATTATAAAAGGTACGTTTTATATACTGTTACTTAGGATTTTTAAAATTACGGAAAGAGTTTGGCTTCAGCAAATCTTCAGGATTTTTATAGGAATATTCCCACTCACACGCCCACGACGTGACGCACGAACGTACCGAGTTATGTCACTTGAGAAGTCCCAGAAAAATTTAACTGTCTTGGAAAACTGGCTCAAATCCCACATAGGACATCACTATGTTATCCATAATTTGTTGTTCTGAGTGTGGATGTTCTTTGAGTACGTTTCACGTATGTTTGTAAAGTCCCCCGCGACAGGATATATAGGAACTAGCTGACCCACGCAACCTCGTTTGCGCCTTATATTGCCCGTAGCGAGAAAATTTCCCCCGTTTTTGAAACATTCTTCATTGTTGCTCCGCTCCTATTAGTAGTAGCGTGATGATATATACCTTATAGCCTTCCTCGATAAATGGACTATCCAACACCGAAAGAATTTTTCAAATCGGACCAGCGGTTCCTTATATTAGCGTGTTCAAACAAACAAACAAACAGACTCTTCAGCTTTATATATTAGTGTAGATATATCATCCCGCATTAGGAAATGCGGGATCTGGCTTTTAAAAAAAAACTAACTACACAGCCCTCCTTAGCTAAGTAGGAGCAAAACTGTGGGATGATGTCTATGCATAACAGTGAACTTCTTTAACTTCTTTCTGCTAAGATGATGAAGACAGGTTACTTTTACAGTTTAAAAGAGTTGAAGGAAAGTAAAAGTTATATTGACAAACAGTAGGTAAACACGTAAATGATCGTCGTGGGAGAGATAAATTCTTAATGCTTCGGCACTTATGACCCAGCTCGATTGGACTAATCCCACGGCCTTACAGAAAACCTGTGTTGAGTAATATTTACCCGACTACGGTAAAGCCAAACGGACGTTTTGGCAGACTATGTTCCACCTTATAAACTATTAAACTATTTTTGGTAATTGAGGTGTCAATAGATTTGTAATAATGGCCCGGGTGACATCAGACGCACAACGCCATCTAGCTTTAACTAAACAAAGCTTTTACTATGTCAGCTAAATGATGAAATACTTATCTAGTTTTTTGTAAATACATACATATGATACAGAGATTAATTGAACCCGAGACCTCAACCACAGTAGTCGCATACGATACCACTTGCACTGCGTCCCTGAGGCAGTCCAAATTATAGTGGCCATCAGTATTTTCATTAGGGTAACCTGCACAGTTACACCCTTCAGGTAAGCGTGAATTGAGTAGAGGACACTGCACAGTTGTGAAACAATCATGCTCCGGTTTACCTGTAAGGTTCAACATCAACACACATCAACAGCCTTTAACAGTCAAGTCAGTAACAAGGAGATTTTAGCCTACTATTTCACGCTGGAGAAACGGGTTGGTACAGCGTTTTTTTCAAGATTTCCTTTTTTTCACAGTGATGTTGTCCTGCGTAGTTTGCTCCCATAGTCGCATCTTACGATACCCATGGGATGAGTAGGGGTGGCGCTACTCCGTATCTATACTTCTATACTAATATATAAATCTGAAGAGTTTGTTTGTTTGAACACGCTAATCTCAGGAACTACTGGTCCGATTTGAAAAATTCTTTCGGTGTTGGATAGTCCATTTATCGAGGAAGGCTATAGGTTACATATCATCACGCTTCTGCTAATAGGAGCGGAGCAACAATGAAGAATGTTTCAAAAAACGGGGGAAATTTTCACGCTACGGGCAATATAAGGCGCAAACGAGGTTGCGTGGGTCGGCTAGTACTAATATATAAAGCTGAAGAGTTTGTTTGTTTGTTTGTTTGAAAACGCTAATCTCAGGAACTACTGGTCCGATTTGAAAAATTCTTTCAATGTTAGATAACCCATTTATCGAGGAAGGGAGGAAGGTATATATCATCACGCTACTACTATATAAGGCGACGGGTAATATAAGGCGCAAACGAGGTTGCGTGGGTCAGCTAGTTTTTAATAAGTCTAGAGGACTAAAATGTGAAGTTCAACTGTACAGTCAAGCTAGTCAGGTATACTCTAACGTGTATGGTTAGCACAAGTAATATATTCCTTGATGCTTGTAAGCTCACGTAACTTTAGAGACATAAAAGTTTCCGTTAAAAGGTTTACGCTCACTTAAAGTTATTGGTAATTATTAGTTTATGGTCAGATAACTATATCGGTTGTAATGAGTACTTCAGCCTATCTTCGACACATAAATTTAATCTGATCCATACCGAATTGAACTATGAAATAAAAACAGTAGATGATAATTATATACGTGGACCCTAACTTTTTAACCTTTTTAACTTTCCATAAGAGGTTAAGTTTCTCAGGTAGGTAGAATGAATGTTAAGCTTCTCGTAACTTCGAGAAAAGCGCTCTATCCTTTACAAAACACATTTGAAATCTAAGATAAATGCCTAGAGATACCTGATAATATATCATCATCATTAGTCTATCGTAGTCCACAGCTCGACACACACGATTCTCGGCTTGATAAAGTTTATCATGCATTCAATAACAACGAAAGCCCTCACTCAAAATTCTAGTAAAGTGAAATCTTATTCATCATTTGATATATCAGGATATTTAATTTAACTCCTCTGATAGAGAGAATCTTGATTATATTTAACTGGTAACACTGTCGAATAAAAATACCATTGAGTTTTTATTACCATGTTAATAGGCAGTGCAGGGAAGGCACTTTAAAATACATGACAATGTGTTTTATAGGTAATTAAAATTGAAAATACTAATTAGAAGAGAAAGCTCCGTTTCCAAGTACTTTAATTTACGAATATGATCTTCTAATCTTGGTTAGTAAATATTTAAAATGTATTTTGGTATCAACTAGCTTGACCATGACTGGAAGAACGCGTAATAATGTTAAAGTTATAAAAAATTATTTTTGTTTTGTTATAATACATCATTTTTCAAACGTTCTTTCACGAAGATATTCATTTGTTAGATGTGCTTAAGGTAAAACAATATACATGTCTTTTAACGTAAGAGGGATTTGGACAAAGTCCACTAAGTTTTCTGGTTGGCAGTCCTGGTTGAAATTCAAGGCTCTTTTATAATATTATGGACAACTCTCCGGTACGTAGGATCTTGAAGTATATTTTTGTGGTATTGCACAATACCCACAAAGAGATACTTTCACACAAAGTGTTTCGAACATGTTTCCACGAATCTCTTCAACTAACTAAACAATTGTAAATCTACTATTGAATTGGAATGAAATTAAGTAATTGTTATGAAAAATATAGGTCAAATAAGATAAGACAATAATTAGCCATGAATTACAACTGAAGTGAAGTTCCAAAAACTAAGAACATTGTAGCGTTTCGTTTCATTAGTAGAAAACCTTTAATTCTCACTCGAAAAGCAACAAAATAAGCGAACACTGTCCAGGATAATTACACGTACATATATGATCTACGTATAGCACAAGGCGACCAAATGTAATGACCGAAAGGGACCGAGATGGGAATCGAATCGGTAATTCGTGGCACGTTTAATTGATAGAGCTATTAGCACTCCAGTGTCCCTACTGTGCCGAGCAAATATAGGACATTGAAAAAGAAAACGGTTTTTAATGTATTAACCATTATATAAGTGCAAAAATGAATGTAAACGTAATATATTTTTATTGCATTATTGTGTGAAATCCAGTGCTTGTCGTGTTTGCCACATCTAGTAGCGATATGGTTGCAACTTGTTTGCAGTATACCCACCTTAAGTGATTTATACCTTTCGTGTTGTGTTATTTTTGTCATTTGTGTTTTTTGCTTTAAATAAGTAGTAACTAATTTACTTCTCTGTACACTCTTTAAGCTTATATTATAATTATTATTTGTTTCTCAGTAAGTGAATTGTGAATTCTTATGAGGAAATAAAGATCTTAAACTACTTAAATGGGATGAGATGATATTATAATACGATATACTTGTATGTGGCGCTCATAGCCCAATTGCATTCGGTGATTAGAAACAATCACTGAGGGTAAGCAACGACGGCGCGGTTAGTACCTGGATGCGTGACCGCCGGTGGCATGATACCATGAGCGTCTCCGTGTTTCAGAGGTTACGTTAAGCAGTGGGTCCCGGTTGTTTTCATAGGATAACAGTCGTGAATCTTGAAGCTTAGTTGGAAGTCTTTGGGCGGCTTACAAACATTCAACAACAAGATTACGTAGCCACAACGTTGTCTTGCCAGTCCCCAACCCGTGGCTCGACCCGACCTCGAAAAAAAACAGCTACCAAAAATTTGCAAATCGGCAAGAACAATTTTTGTATTTAATAAAATTATCTGCAATCAACATAAACTTCCCTTTATAGCGGAGTCGAATGAAAGTTGTTTCACTGAAATTTCAGCAATTAATGACATAGATACCTTAAAAAACTTTTCTATACTTAGTACACCAAGCGTGTCACCCTAGTCACCCATTCCAATAGCAAGGGTCTTCACGTTCCGATCAAACTACATCTCAATGGCTCATTCCCCCACAATAGATATCCCAGTCAAAGGAAAACACTTTATTTTTACGTTTCTCTATAGCGTGTGTAGTTCAAACAACAACCTTTTAGGTAAATTACTCTAGGTGGGTTTTTATAACATGTTTTCATAGTGGATACATAGATGCTTTTAACCAAATGTCTAAGTTTATTTGAGAAATATATCTATCTCGGGTAACTAATACGTTGGATAGATACAACTTCTAAAAAAAAGGCGACAGTAGAATTTTTTTGGTCTGGGCGTTCAGAAAATAGAACCACATATTTTTGTAGAATGTGCCACAGGGCTAGAAGACGAAAGTCTTCAACCAATTAGTCCTTTCCTGTAATGACGTATGGTGCCGAGACGTGGACACTGACTGTAGGGCTACTCTATAATATTAGTCTCTCTCTCTAAGTGATTCATCAGAGCACCAAGGTGACCGATATAGTTCTGTTAGTTAGAAGGTTGAAGTGGCAATTGGCTGGTTGTATACGTCCTAGATTACTTTAGCTTCCGTGACAATCCGAGGTTGGTCTTCGGGCCTCCTTGGTCTGCCTGCAGATACAAAGGTTGGACCAATATAGGTGTTCTGTTGCAGTGTCCGTCGCAGGCAAGCAGTTGACAAGGACAATATTGGTTCTGGGCCTACTGCCTTTGTCTCTGATCCATTTCTTGCCAGTGCATCAACTGCGTCGCTTCTGCGTGAGTTGCTATGCCCCTTGATTGAGACTTATACTATGTGTAGTTCTTACCTCTTTCAGGGCTCTGTGGCATTCGTAGATCAGGCCTGAGGTTGTTGCATGACTTTGTAGGGCGTGTAAGACTGATCGGCTGTCGGAAAATATGCGGTTGGGATATTCCGTCCTTTCTGAAGATGATCGCATATGCTGCCGCCATTATTATACCCATGCACTCTGCCTGGAAGACTGTGTTGTTGGCTCCTAATGGTGTCGAGATATGTATGTTTAGGTCCTTAGAGAATACTCCCGAGCCAGTGCCTGACCTTGTTTTGGATCCGTCCTTGAAGATTCTTAACTCTTTTGGGTTAAGTTCTTCTTAGGGATCCTCGTAAAGTTGTATCTTGTACTTTTTGTTAAAGACGAATTGCCTTGGTATTGTGTCAGTTACCGCTTCGATGAGCGGTTACTTACCTATGGCCTCATAGAGAGTTTCGTTGTGTGGTACCTTAGGCGGTCTCCAGAGATTTCTTTAGCCGCATTGCTGCGGCTAGAGCCTCCTGCCTTAGAAAGAGGAGTGGTGGTATACCTATGATGGCTTACAGAGCCGCAGCAGTTTGTTGTTGAGATGGGCGCTCCAGTTCAGTCCGTTGTCGAATATTACCTCTAGATACTTTACCTCAGACGAGAATTGGAGCTCTGTATTGAACAGCTTGGGAAGTCGGTAGTTTCCCAGGTTCTATTTTTTGGTGAACTTTACCATTTCAGTCTTCCTTAGGTTGACTGACAGTTCGTTGTCCACGCACCAGCGTACCACTATTGCCAGTGCCGAGCGTGTGATATTGCATTCTTTACCTGCGTGCATTCCGCTTGTAAATATCACTATGTCATTAGCATATCCGATGGTATAATGGTGATTGTTGTTCTAAGTGGTAATAAGGTCGTTAACCACTAGGTTCCATAGGATTGGCGAGAGGACGTCACCTTGGGGGCAGCACTTTGCCACCAGTGCTTGTTTAGTATCGTCTGCTTCGAGTCTGATGACTAGGAGAGGCCTATATCCGGCAGTGGCCTGATGATGATGATAAACCGACTGTCATTACGAACTGATAGTATTTCAAAGTACTTTAGATTAAATAAAAAAAAACTTTAGATTGTATTGCGTTAATAAATATGACGGTTTGCATAATGTTTATATTTTTAAACACTTTACAACTTACTGTAGACATCACATTAATTCTTTGAACTGCAAAAAAAAATGTCCGATTGAAAACAAATTTTCATGGATGTCTAAACTTACGCTGGATGCGTAGTTGGCAGAGTAGAATGGCGACTCACCGTGAAGAAGTTGTAATGTACTAACTGATATAGACAGACGGCGCCGTCGCGACGCTTCGTCGTACCACCCCACACACAGTCTGAACAAACTTTTAGTTCTAGGTGCTTTTTCAGCTTAAAAGTATATTGAAATAAGTAGTATACACAATCTGAGTATTTATTTTAAATGGTATTTACAACATCTTATACAGTAAAAATTTAAAAATATATCTTTGACACACATAGGATATTCTTCAAGTTCGCGATGAAATTTTACAAAATTGGTGGTTGCAATAATAATATAAATCATGTTGCGTGCAGCCACCCTTTGTTTTCAGTAAACATCGTCAATATTATACAAAAGAAACACTGCGACCAGGTGTAAAATGATCTTTCCCCTTGTGGAAAATTGGAAAAGAGAATATGGGCAGCATAGAGACAAGCTCCATTAATTGATGCCATTTATCTTTTGGACGTAACGGTAACCTTTGCACGATTGCGCAGGGAAACAGCCGAAGGATACCGAACGCAGATTATAATTGCCTACCAAGCACCGAGTAATGTTTTATATTATGCTGTTTTGTTAATGACTTACCACAAACCTTTGTTTAGGGTTATTTACTTAGTTATATTAAAATGTAATATTATTTCTACTCCCTTCCTAAGGCAGAGAGACCATTCCAGTACATACAATTCATGGTTTTATGATTTTTCAAATTTTCTACCCATTTGTGTTTGGAACCCAAAACACGAAATCTTCTTCCAATCCTTTTCCCAAACTAGGTTGGGTCAGATGTAGATCTTTTACGATACGGCTAAATTTCGATCGAGACGCGGAGGTTTCAACTTTCAATATGTTAAAAATAGTTGCCCATCCAAGGACTGACGTGGTTGGGATCGCTTAACTTGGCCGTGCGTTAAACTCCTCGGTTAACGAGCCATGAACCTTTACAAAACACTGTCGGTACGACGTGACTACTTTAACCATTGCGTTATCGTATAATCTAATTATATTTGTTCAATACTATTATATAAATGAAATCTCTTGATCTTCAATATATGTAAGTAGTTCGGGTTCGACCCAAACTCAATGGCTTTGATTCGCAGGTACGCTATTTCTTTCAATAAGCTCGGCACGAAACATAATGTTCCACGCTGTTTCAAAACGATTTACCCTACGTATCCTTACGTTTCTAAATTTAAAACTAATGTTACGAATATTTTATTTCTCTTTTATTTTAGGATAAAAATCCATTAATGTTTACTTGATATTATTAAATGTATTTCTTAAATAAAATAAATGATCACCTATCTGTTATGTCTGTTATATCCACCAAGGACTCATCAGAGCAAATCATATGAGTCCAAACTCTGGGGTTAACTGATTGAAGAGTTGTTCTAGCGCCTGGGTCTTATCAACTGAATTACTTCTTACATGGGGAAATGAAATCGAAATTACAAGTGTAATTAAAAAAAAAACTATTTCGGCCATCTAACACACAACGCCATCTAGTCCCAAGCTAAGCAGAACTTGTGTTATGGGTACTAGACAACAGATACAAATACACAAATACTTTTTTTTTGTTAATACATACATATATTATTATACATAGAAAAACACCCAAACTCCAAAACAAATATTTGTAGATTAAACAAACATTTGGTCCGAACCAGAAATCGAACCCGAGACCTCATGATCAGCGGTCGCACACGCCAACCGCGAGACTAACGACCAATTATTCAAACTACATAGATAAAGTTCGAATTTGATACGACAATGAGAAGTAGCTTAAAGTTCCAAGGTTTATCAATAAAGTCTGTTAGTAACAAGTAAACTAATAAACGAGTGCTGCATTAAATTAAGTTCTAAATAATCTTCACAGTTAAAGTAGTATGTATAGATTGATATGCCTAGTTCTAAAGTTAGAATAAGTTTTAAATAAAAATGTACTCATAATAACATTTTTTTTCTTCCATTTAGATGGACAATCGCAGCGGCTGGTGGACGCGGCGGCATCGTTGTAGGTGAAGCTGTCACAAGATGGTGCGGGCGTGGCATTACGCGGTAGTCGCCGCTCTTGCGCTGGCGACTGCACGCGCTTACCTCATTATCGTCCCGGACTCCGCACCCCCTGGATACGTGATCCTAGACGCTGCTGTCTACAAACTCGGCTCTGAACGCACCTACAACATTGACGTACACAGAACGGCTAACTTCGTGCACCACATACTTCGTGTCAACAGAACTAGCGGTCTTGTCACTCTTCGCAAGAGGCTCAGATGTGATGGAGTCCTGTATCCAAATCTCTTCACGTTCTACGTCGACTCCACCTCAGATCGAATTAGGGATATAGACTATTACAGTCTTCCTATTCGATTGCTGGTCACTGGCGAAGATTGCAGTCGAAGACATGCTGAATTGTATGATATAGACTTCGACCGAGTCTACGATCAAAACGATGCAGCTCTGCAGTATGAGGACGAACCAGCTCCTACCAGGGATAAGAGAGAAGTAATATATCAAGAGAGTATAGACTGGAGGTTGTTAGAAGCGGATGAATTAGTCTCTAGTCAATATAGTGTATTATCTACGGCTTATCCGTGGTCCAGCGCGATGTTTGAAGACTTCGTAGCGAGAAACAGAAGTAGGAAAAAGCGATCTCATAACTTAATTCCATTCGATATGGCCATTGATGTTAAAATTGCTGAAGCGAAACAGTGGATATCTGAAACGTACGCTAGCTTCTCAATACCGACTACGGATCGATGGCAAGGGATTTGTCTGAAGCAATCGCAATTCGTGAATTCTCTTACCGCGTTCCTGCCAAGAACTGTGCAGAAAATGTGTAAAGTACAGTTTTTAGATGTGAGCGATCCGAGATTTGTTATTGAGTCGAGTCAAGGCGATTTGGTTGCAAGCGAAGATATTTGTATACAGGAGCCAATGTGGAAGGTGTCAATACTGTTTACTTTTAACTGTGATAAGGTGAACATAGTTGATTCGGATCACCGGTTGAAGATAGTGTATCATCATCAGGAGCTTAATGACACTGATATAGCTAGAAGAGTAAAGCGGGAATTGCGGAACCAGTCCCCGTACTTCGAGCAGGCGTTGTATGTGGCGTCTGTGGCTGAAGAACAACCACCTGGGGCTATTGTCACTACTGTTAGAGCTCGGTAAGTTCAAAGAATCCTATTTTTATTATTATGGAAATAAATTAGCACTTTGAGATAATTAGTGATGTTAATTTTTCAATGCTGGTTTCAATAAGCCGAGAAGTGTATTTTTGGGACAAGTTCAAATTGAAAAATTGCGCAGAATTTGAATTTGAATTTGAATTTGAATTCTCTGAATTTATTAACGTAATATAGACTTTCTTCCAACAAATTTTCTAGACGTATGCCTAGCTGCAACTTATTAAGACAAATGACTTTTATATCATTTCATTCCCAATTAAGTCCAGTCTGATGAACAGGACGTGGTTATTATTTTACTGCACATCTAGCAAGTGGCATGAACATGACACCTAGTTGTCAACCATCATCAGTTTTAATTGACTTCGAGCTTTATGGGCTCATCTATTTTATGTATTCCGGAACCATTGTCATGTGGCAATTGTGCTGGGCTTTAGCTTAATATAAATTAACACGTTGATTTGATCATTGACAGCGTCATAAAGAGGCCTGACTAAATGACCATTAAATTATTTGTGTATGAAGAGTAGAGGCGGATGTCATATCTCGTTTGAGTAACAACAATTTTAATATTGTAATTTAGGTATTGTAAGTTCCAAATAACTACAAAGAGCTTTGATAAATATACATATAAATGAATTTCCCTTGGTTATTGCAAACTCGGGAACAGCTAAACAAATCTCGCTAATTATTTAATAGAGTCTAGACTATTTAGAGGCGAGCACTATTGAGAAATTTCTTCATTTTGGGACTCGCGGATTAAAAAAGCTCACACTTTGATAATGTATAGTTGTCCTGTAATCATTTGGAAGTAGAAATATCTTGAAAACTATAAGCTGAAAAAAAAAAGCTATCTTTAGTTAAAACTGTATACAATGTATATATTTATAAAAAAAAAAAACATTATAATTGTATACATAGGGAACCTAGGTAAACTACTTTAAAATTTAAATAAAATACTAGGAAAATAAAAGAAAACATGAAAATTGTTACAACATTTACGAACAAACGTCAAAAAATTCCTCCATATCGTCATATTATATTCATCTATACATCCATACAAATAAATAAAATTGGAGTGTCTGTTTGTAATATTAAAATAGCCGCTTTTTAACAAATGCATATCTGTCTGTTTGTTCGTTCCGGGTAATCAGTTCAGTTAGTTTGTTAATATGATTGAAGTTATAGTTGTCAAAAAAAGGACAAGTACTAGGTAAGTTCAGACTGTTTTTAATAAATAATCTGTACCTGTTTAAATTTGGAAATAACTTATTGAAAGCGGCCGTTAGTAGGTAAAGAGTTACTGACACTTGATATTTTTATAGGTTGTAATCATGTAGAAATACAAGGTAGGATACTAGTAATCTTGTTAAACCCTCCAGCTAAATAACTATGTTAGTGAGTTCCCGTCCACTAATTGGAGATCTAACTTGCACTTTTAATGGCAAAGCTAGCTCCCTGGATACTTCCACTGCTTAATTTACTTATAATATTTTAGATATTTTAATATAACCTCGCCTTAAATTTTAGAAAATATATTTCAAAGTTATTAAATTACATTTGAGTGAGTAATAGATAAACTGTAGATATTAACTAAATTACGTTTCGTAAATTTAGTGCTATGATACTAAGATTTACACATATCTTAATTTCAATTTCGTACACAGTAGGGAATCTGTTTATTTCATAACAAGCTTTGCTTACGGCTCCGCCTGCGTGTATAAGCTATATTACTGTAAAGTTTCAATTAAGTCTGTTCAGTAGTTTTGCATGAAAGAGTGACAAATATCCAAACATCTTTCCTCACAAACTTTGGCATTAGTGATATTAGTAGCATAAAATAATGGTCGCGTTATAATCCCAATTCTGTATTTAACGTGATTGTCTCTTTTTACTATGTATCTAGTTAAATTATTAATTTACACAAATAAAAAGAACCGGGTTATTTTATTTGTTACCTCAGAATCGAACCTCCTGGTTAAGCTATTAATTAAGTTAAACTAAAATAACCAGCAAAGTGTAGATTTTTCATATGTCTCTGTTACCCCTGAAGATGATATGTAAATAAATATTTGCTACATTGAAATATGAATATTGTAACCATGCTCAATTACGTTGTAATATTTCAAAGGTTATCAGGTGCCTCTAATCACTTTTAGTAAAATAATTCAGGCGATATTTGGGCTCAATATTTTCAAATTACGACTACCCTCATACATTTCTTGCTCACAGGGATATTACGTGCCGTAATAAGCTTAATGTGAACTCACTGTTTGGAAAAGAATTTATTTCCTACGCTCAGTTACTTGTTCCAACTGTTTTGTATATTGTTCTGGTTTTATTATCTATATATTAATACGTGAAGCAAAAACTTTGTACCCCTTTTTACGAAAATGCGAAAGGAGGAGTGTGAAATTAGGCTCAGTTAAAGCTTATATGGAGAAGGAGCGCAGAAAGCTAATGTTTTTTTTTTAATGATACTTAAAATTAATGTCAAAAGTATCTATGAGGAAATCTTTGATAATACAAGTAAAGTTTCTAACTGTAGGGGGTAATCTTCGGAAGTTTCAAACGAGCAGACGTATCGCCTGTTGGTAAGCGATTACCGCCGCTCATGTACACCCGCAACACCAGAGGCGTCACAAGTGCGTTACCTGCCTTTGGGGGATGGGGGAAGGAGATAGGGGGAGGGGTATGGGCCTCCGGGTCCTCGCTGAAACTACTCACTCAGTGAAACACAACGCAAGCACTATATTACACCGGTTTTCTGTGAGGTCGGGGTATGACTCCACTGTAGACCAGCATAGTGTGGGTCATCATGCTGCTTTGTCTGCATTCGCAATAGAGATGGTGACCATCACTCTTCAATTCTATTTATGCTTACCGTCAGATATAGTAGAATTATTTTGGCTGGTGTAATATAAAAAGCAAAATAACGAAATAGTTATAAAACTAATGTATAAATTACCATTCAATGCGACACTGAGTGATGTAGTTTGATTACTATGTGGAATAGGGATTTGTGGGATTTGCTGGAGGATCCATTTGTGTACAAATAATATTGGATGCTATTCTAACATAAATTGGTCTTTGGATCGTCTTGAAGGACATCTCTAGTGGATAGTTAAGACGTAATAATGTGACACAACCTATCCAAGAATGAATTACCATTAAGAAATATGCAAAACATAATAAAAATGGTGTAATGGTTTAAGCAGTCAAGAGCACTTTCGAGTGATGGGACAACACTTATGTGAGCCACAAATTGTTGTTCTGAATCCGGGTGTTTTTATATATATATTGTGATGTCTCCCGTAAGTCCCGCAATACATTATTCAAAAAAAAAACATTTTTGATACAGTTAAAGACTGTAATCATTTTTATGAATGGCTAACTTCGTCTTTCAAAAAGAACTACCCCCTTTTTGCAATATTTTTAATTGATGCCCAACTTTTATTGATCGTAACATGTTAAACAATGATCTATAGCATTCCTCAATATCCATCCATCCGACTATAGACGAAATCTTCAATTCAAAGCAGTAATAAATCAACTCTTAAGCTTTATAATATAGATGTCACTATAAACGTTTGGATGAAGCGGAGTTAGCAATAAGCTACACTTCTGTAACCCCTCACTTTATCCATGTTAAATAAATGAGTCGTATAAAGCACAGCTGCTGTGTTCATTGTCATAAAGCCCTAAAGAAAAACCAGCTTTTCTCTGTTTTGAATTAGAGTTCGTTAAGTAACACCTGTCCTGAATGTTAAATGAGAAATCAAAATTCATATTTTCGATTCATTTGTTTACAAAGTCTTTCTTTCAAAGGTGCTATATAATTCAGAAGTAGGTGGAAATAGATATAAGTTACTAGTTGACCCGACGAACTTCGAAAGGCAAAATTTTTTTTTCAAGAAAAAATCCCGTTAACCTTTGATTTTCTTCTATACAAACCTTGTCCTAACAATAACGAAGAAATAAAAAAAGAATTATCCAATTTGGTGCAGCCGATCAGAAGTTATACGAGTACATACATATCGGCGATTTAAATTTTATCAAATAAATTGATTTATTTTTATTTATTAGTTTTGTTGTTACAACATACGGTACACGGCTTGAATAATATTTAAGATACCGCATAAACTCATTCGAATTTAAGTAGTGTTATATAAAATTACATTTGTACGGCTTACAGTCATGAGATCGAGTTCAGATTGATAATACTAATCAGTAGATATATCTACTACTTTTAATATATACCTGTTCTTTATAAAAAAACAAGGCACCCGGTCTGGCTTCGCATGAAAGACTTAGAAATTCTCCGATTTACTCTCGGATAGAATCTATCTATTGCTGAAAACCGCACTAAAGTCCGTTGAGTAGTTTTAAAAGATCTAAGCGAACAGCCAGCGTAAGCGACCTCATTTCATATTATGATAAAATTTCTATAGATAGACCTCGTCAACTACCCATAATGTGCCACTGCTAGGCGCGGCTCTCCTCTCCGGAGTGGGTTAAGGCCATACGTCCCCACGGTGGCCGAGTGCAGGTTGGGGACTGGCAAGACAACGTTGTGACTACGTCTTTTCATTGGATGTTTTTAAACCGCTCAATGGCCCCCAACTAAGTTTCACGACTGTTATCCTATGATAACAACCGGGACCGACTGCTTAACGTGACCTCCGACTCACGACCTCAAAGTTAACCATTGTCTGCTTTCTTACCAGGGACCCAGAAAATAGTCCAGTAACATACTCCATGTCTAGTCTCCTGGACTCCAGGTCTTCTGGTATGTTTGCCGTGGATACAAGGACTGGTGTGGTGACGACTCAGGCAAGACTGGATAGAGAGAGGCTGGATGTACATTACTTCAGGGTTGTCGCTCAAGATGATACCTTCCCGCCTAGAAGTGGCACTACTACTCTTCAGGTAAGACCCTAATTTTCTCTAGTAAATAAGACAGCCGATAGAGATATAATTTTTTTCATAGAACAGCACCTTTTAACAACAATGTTGAAAAAAACTTTGATGCTTATTGTGTTCTTTCATCATTAAACTTAAATTTCTCTTAAATTTTCTTCTATTCTGTTATTTTAGTGTAAGAAATTTCCAAAATGTTATTTTTGAATGTAGGTATTTATTACGATAACATCTATTTTAGTGTGACATATCTAATTTTAGTCAACCTTTGACATAAGGACGTCCTTTAACAAAACGAAACTTATTTTTAGTTTAGTTTGGAATGGAGCGTTTTGGAACACCAGAATTTATCAACTATGTATATAATTTTAATACGTTAATGGTGCCCTGTCTATAATTTACTGTTATCTGCACTCAACTCCCTATTTAAGCGCTATCTTCTGATATACAAAACACCATAAACATAGGTGTGTTAGAGTGGAACCTGTAGTTATAGTGATTTTTCCTCACAAAAAAAGTAGTGAAAGTCAAGGTAGAAGAGCCATCCTCTACCCGCACTGGGCAAGTGCCCCATCTTGTCCCATCGTGGATATACCCACGCATAGAACACAAAGCTTATAATTAAAATTTAAAAATATATTACCAACATCAATGAGCTTATTTCACGGTGAATCAAAATAAACCTATGCTACTTAATTTTCCAGTCTCAAGAGTATTATTTCTTTTCAATAAATTAAATTAGACTTGAAAGGAAATATAAATAAATTATGTATTTCCAAATGAAAAAATATTTCTCCATACATAAAAAACAACCGCATTTCACAATGCAAATGCTTTTGGGTTCTTTTTTGATATCCATCAAAATTAATGCACTCTAATATTAAATTTCTAAACTAAGGCCATATTAAAAAGCATATACGAGGACTTATTTATTATTGTACTGCTTTACTGACCTCGACGTTCCGGTTCCGGTTGTCAAAGTGCCAACAGTGGTTGTGATTGTACCTCAAGAAAATCAAAGATTTAAAAAGTTTTAAGCTACATTCGAACAAAAACACCGTTTAAAAACAACACTCCAGGTGCCGTGGTAGATCTGGAGGGAAACATCCGTCTGATTCTCCTGCGTCTGCCCAGTGGAGTGAAATTGAAGATCCATTCACAACAACATCTGAGGTTAGAACATTAATTAACCGTCATTTAATAATTAAAAAAGTTGCACATGACTTCAAATGATAAAATCACTGATACTTTGATTTCACTCTAACTGTCAACTGTCACTTCGTTCGCTTGGTGTTAATTGCGGTGTTGTCAGAACAAGAAAACCCAAGGTTACTATTTACTATTACGTTTCGTTCCACGAACTTGATCTGACATTATGGAGGGACCATTTGAAATATTATTCGAAAAAATGAAAATAGAAATGAAAAATCAGACAATCGAATTAACAGAATCCCTTACAAAAAATATTATGGATCGGATGGATGAAAAACTATTGCCTATCAAGGAGGAAAACGAAAAACTAAAAGAAAAAATCCACAAGTTAGAGAAGGAGATAGAAAATTTAAAAAGGGATAAGAAAAGTAATAACCTAATTATTTTTGGTCTAAAGGAGGGCGAAAATTCAACAGCTGAGCTTTTCCAGAATGTAAAAGAGAACTTCAAAAGAGACTTAAACATCAATTTAGAGCAAAAAGAAATAAACAATTTAAACCGCTTAGGAAAACCAAAAGACGGGAACAAACCGAGACCCGTACTATGTTCCTTTTTAAGTGAATGGACGAAAAGCGAAATTACGAAAAACAAAAAGAAACTAAACGGAATTTATATATCGGAGGATTATACGAGAGAAGTATTAGAAAGGAGAATAGCTTTACAACCGCAATTACTAGAAGAAAGAAAAAAAGGAAACATAGCTTTTCTGAAATATGATAAAATTGTAATCAAAGAACCTAACACCAACATTGATAAAAGGAAAAGGGAACAATCTACATCACCACAGTCGCCGTCAAAATCTCAGCCCAAAAAGCAACAAACACTGAGTTATTTAAAAAGTAACAGGACAAACGCCTTCGATGCAATGAGAGTTAAATCAAAATCTCTATCTAATATTTCCACACGCAAATACCAATAGCAATTAACATTCGGAACACCGGAAACTCAAACAAACTACGAAAACCGAAAAAACGTAAAAACACAACCTCCCCCAATCCGACTGGTCCTCGTGGGGGATGAAGACCACAACCCTCCAACAATCCAAAAAAGAAAAGAAAAAATCTATATTGCTGCACTAAATACCCTTACTCTGAAAAATGAAGAAAATCTAACAGAATTAACATACGCGCTAGAACAAATCAAATGGGACATCGTTGGCCTTAGTGAAGTAAGACGATTGGGAGAAAGAATTGTTTCGTATCGGGATTTCTTGTTGTACCATATGGGAACCACTCCTGGCCATCATGGGGTTGGCTTTATTATAAAAAAAACATATGACAGATTGTATAGAGGGATTTATGGGCATTTCGGAGCGCATAGCAATGATGAATTTAAAACTGCCAGGATACCAAGACTCATGGTCTATCATACAAGTGTACTCACCTACGGAACAATCAGACCTAGAAACAATAGATACATTCTATCTTCAATTAAATAAAGTCGTCCGAGATCACGCTCATAAAAACCTAATAGTAATGGGAGACTTCAATGGAAAAATTGGAAACAAGACTCATGGAGAAAAAACACTAGGACCATTCACATACTGCAACAAAACTAGAAGCAGGAATGGAGAAAAAATTATAAACTTCACGCTAGAAAACAACCTTACTATTTTAAATACTATATATAAGAAAAGTAAGAAAAGAATGTGGACTTGGATCTCACCAGACGGGAACACGAGAAACGAAATTGATTTCTTCATGACTAACAAAAACAGTTACTTCAGCAATTTCAACGTCATCAATCAATTCAACTTTAACACCAATCATAGGTTGATCAGGGCGGAATTAAAAACAAAACAACCAAGGAAATCTAGACCAAGACCAGAACCAGTAAACGTAAAGCTCGGCAAACACCAAATGGAACAATTAGCAGCCAGACTGAAGGATAAATTCATTAACTTTAAAGAAAACACAAAAAACCTAAATATACAGGAAAAATACAACTGGTTAGAGAATATCATTAAAACTGAAACAAAACTCGCTGCAAATAATAGTGGAGAACACAAGCAATGGCTTACAACTACCACTATTAAATTGCTAGAACAAAGGAGCCAATTAATTAATACAAGAGACGCAAAGAGTAGAAGAGAACATCTAACAAAAATTAGCAAAGAAATAAAGAAAAACATAAGAATGGACAGGAACAGAAATAGAATGGAAAGTATTGAAAAACACATAATAAAAACGGGTAGTGTCAAAAAAGCATACATGGAACTAACGAAGTCTATAGACTGTGTAGTAAAAATGAAAAGCAAGAGTGGAAAATGGAACCATGACAGAAAAGACATATTGGATGTTGCAACATCTTATTACAAAGAGTTGTATGAAAACAATAATACCTCGCGAGAAGAAATAAATTTAGTAGAGACCTCAGATATCCCTAAAATCCTTCACGTAGAAATAGAGAAAGCAATAGATACACTACGAATAGACAAAGCACCAGGACCCGATGGTATAAGTAGCGAGGTCTTGATTAGAAATAATCAGATTATCACACCGATCCTCACGGAAATGTTCCAAGATATCATAGACACAGAAGTTATCCCACAGCAATGGACAGAATCAAACATTATCCTTCTATATAAAAAGGGAGACAAATACGACATCGGAAATTACCGTCCAATCAGTCTTATGTCTAACATATATAAGATATTTGCCAAGATAATTTTAAAACGGATAGAACGAACACTAGATGAACATCAACCCATCGAACAGGCGGGTTTTCGGAAAGGCTACTCGGTAATCGATCACATTCATGTTGTCCGCCAGGTCTTAGACAAGTATAAAGCCTACCAACGCGAGTACTACATTGCTTTTGTAGACTATACCAAAGCATTTGACTCCTTGCACCACGAAAAGATATGGCAGTCTCTAGAGGAACAGGGGATCGAACAAAAATATATCCGCTTAATCAAGAACGTATATACCCATAGTACCGCGAGAATCCAACTAGAAAAGAAAGGTCAACCATTTAGAGTAGGAAAGGGTGTCAGACAAGGAGACCCTCTATCTCCAAAATTATTCTCAGCGGTTCTCGAAACAATCTTTAGGGCTCTTAACTGGGAAAACCTCGAAATCAATGTCGACGGAACCTCTCTAACACACTTGAGGTTTGCAGACGATATAGTGTTATTTGCTGAAACACCGGAAAACATACAACAAATGATACAAGAACTAGCTGACGAGAGTGAGAAGATAGGTCTGAAGTTGAACCCAGAGAAAACAAAAGTTATGACCAACGGGAAGAAAACCACCATACATCTAGGAAAGAACCAAATCGAATACTCCGACGAATACATATATCTGGGACAGTTAATAACTCAAGAAGATCCTATACGCAAAGAAGTTGAGAGAAGAATAACAAATGGCTGGAAGAGATACTGGAGTTTGAGAGAGGCCATGAAAGACAAAACTCTTCACATTAATGTAAAGAAAAACTTTTCAACACCTGCGTACTACCTGTTCTAATGTATGGTAGCCAAACATGGGCTTTGTCACAAAATACGATGAAAAAACTGGAAACCTGCCAACATGCAATGGAAAGAAGTATGCTGAATGTGAAAAGATCGGACCGAATTAAAAACCATGTCATCAGAAAAAAGACGAAGGTCATAGACATAACATCTAAAATCAGAAGACTTAAATGGCAATGGGCAGGTCATGTGATAAGAGGCCAAGAGAAATGGAGCAAAATTGTGACACGATGGTACCCTAGAGAAGGGAAAATGAAAAGGGGCAGACCACAGAAAAGGTGGGATGATGATATTAGGCAAGTAGCAGGAGTAACATGGAATAGAGTGGCCCAGGATAGACAGGAATGGAAAAGGTTGGAGGAGGCCTTTGCCGATTGGCAAACAGACCTACAAAAAATAATTAAGTACTAGAATGGAATAAATTAAGATTAGTTTTAGCTACAAAAATAAACTTGTATACTCATAGTTTTTAGTTCTTAATCTTTGTAAATAGTTATTAGATGGTCTGAATAAAGGGCTTTATTATTATTATTATTATTTTGGTGATTTATTTTTTCTCAGCTTTCGCTGGTAGTATGTAAGTGGCATTTACGGACTAAGTCAAGTAAATGTCACGGTTTTATGTACAAGTGAATTAAGTGTGTAAGTCTATTGCATTGTGTGTCTGCTCGTCTATTTGCAGAAACTTTCTGACGATTCTGCAGGTGTTCAGTATAGTAGCTTTTTGTAGGAGTATATAGGTATTTATTATTATTATTATTATTACTGACCTCTGTTATATACTTAGATTAATGTACTGGACTGCAACGATCATTCGCCTGTCTTCGAGATGCAGCAATATGAGTCATCAGTTAGAGAAGGGGCCAGTTCCGGCACAACAGTCCTTACACTGAAAGCCACGGACCAGGATATCGGAAAGAACGCTGAGGCAAGTACCTATCTATACCTTTATATATATATATATACTAGCTGTCCCGGCAAACGTCGTTTTGCCATAACTACTAATAAATTAAAAAATAATTAAAAAAACATTGTCCAGCGGACAAAATTGTGAATCTAAACCATTCCCAGATCCCCTTGAACACACACAAAAAATTTCATCAAAATCGGTCCAGTCGTTTGAGAGTAGTTCAGTGACATACACACTCACAGAATTATATATATAAAGATTGTATACAGAGGTAAAGTTTGTGAGTTTGTGACGTTTTAGGAAGCAGTCTCTGAATCTACTGAACCGATTTTGAAAATTATTTTACCAATAGAAGGCTACGTTATTTGTGAGTAGCATAGGTTATATAACAACCCGAAAAGTGTCAAGACTTTTTCGTGGTAACTGAATTTGCAAAGTAAGTCGGAGAAAATGTTTACCGCTTAACGATGTGGGCACGGGTCAGCTAGTTAAAATACATTAGAAGATAATTTTATGACGTAGTACGTGTCCGTCCATCGTCAACAGCCTTAAAAGGTTTACTGCTGGACACGGGCCTCTGCTTAGGCTAGGCCAAGTACATCACGCTGGCCAAGAGGGTTTGAGTCAAGTTTCCTTTTATTTGCAGTGCTGTCGCTCCACATAGTTTGCTCCCTAAGTCGATTCTAAAGATACCCACGGGTCCGCATTCTTAACCGTCAAAACACGGACATTTGACTGCGCAGCTAGCCTAGTGGTTTAAACGGCCGTCACGCCACTTTCTATGGGCTGAGTTTTGTGGGTTCAAATCCAACATAGGACAACACTGTATGTGATCAACAAACTGTTGTTCTGAGCCTGGGTGTTAGTTGTGTCGGTTTCATGTATGTTTGTAAAGTCTCCCGCGATATATGATTTATCAGCTCAATACGAGAGCTGTCTTTTAACAAAAAATAAAAATATACATAGAAATATACAGACACTAGTTGTTGCCCGCGGTTCCGCCAGCGTATTTGTCGGTTATCGCTACAAATAGTTGCCTATGTATTATTCTGATGATCTATACTTATAAAATAGTAAGTCCTGACTGACTGACTGACTGACTGATTCATCATCGCCGAGCGTAAACTATGATAGTTAGGGCTATGAAATTTGGTGAGTAGGATCCTTTTATTAAGTAGACATGCACTAAGAAAGGAATTTTGGAATTTCTACCCCTAAGGGGGTGAAATAGGGGTTGAAAGTTTGTATGGAAGTCCGTCATTTTTGAAGTTAGAAACCTGAAACTTTACTTTTGGGCTGCTGATTAAAAATGAGTAAACACGTATTTCAGCGTTTTCGAATATTCAACCCCGAAGGGGTGAATAGGGGTTGACATTTCGTACATAGGTTAGTCTGGAAGTCAGTCATTTTTGAAGTCTGAAACATGAAACTTTATATATGTGTTACTGATTTAAAAAGAGTAGAGACTTATTTGAGCCTTTCTGGGTATTCTACCCCTAAGGGGGTGAAATAGGGGTTGAAAGTTTGTATGGAAGTTCGTCATTTTTTAAGTTAGAAACATGAAACTTTATTTATGTGCTACTGATTAAAAAACAGTAGATACGTATTTAAGCATTTCTGGATATTCTACCCCTAAGGGATGTAAAAGGGGTTGAAAGTTTGTACGTAAGTTCGCCATTTTTGAAGTTACAAACATGAAACTTTATTTTTGGGCTACTGATTAAAAGTGAGTGGATACGTATTTAAGCGTTTCTGGATATTCTACCCCTAAGGGGTGAAATAGGGGTTAAAAATTTGTATGGAAGTTTGTCATTTCTTAAGTTAGAACCATGAAACTTTATTCATGTACTACTGATTAAAAAAGAGTAGATACGTATTTAAGCGTTTCTGGATATTCTACTCCTAAGGGGTTGAAATAGGGGGTTGAAAGTTTGTATGGAAGTCCGTTATTTTTTAAATTAGTATCATGAAACTTTATACATTATCAGCATTTTATGCCAATTCTATTCCTAAAGGGGATGAAATATGGGTCGATTGTTTTTATGAAAGTTCTTTTAAATGGGTTATTGATCAAAAATAAATAAGTACGTTCAAAAACATGAATAAATTACTGATACATACTTTAACACAGTTTTAATTAAATACATATAATCAACTTCCACGAGAGCAAAGCCGCGGGCAACAGCTAGTAAGCTATATTACTGTAAAGTTTCATACAAATCCGTTCAGTATTTTTTGCGTGAAAGAGTAACAAACATCCATCCATCCATACTTACAAACTTTCGCGTTTATAATATTGGTATGATATTAATTAAACCTGCATGATACCGCCTAATGATAACATCCCTGTACTTTATGGGTTCTGACTTTTAGCCGGTCTCGTCGTATATGTCCCAACGACATCCTTTACAAGAGGTATGGATCAATATCCAAGTTCAATATAATAAAGAGGTTCTCAGTAGAACGTCTATATTGTTCTGAAAAATGGCAACTCGCCAAAATACCTGACTCCCGTAGTTCAGAGAACAATGTGATTCATTTAGAGCGAATTCTTTTAGATAAGTGTTCCATGTCTCGATAGTAATACAATATTTTTTAAATAAACTTATAATGCTATAGTCTCCTTCCTAGGCTTAATATTCCTAATAAAAAATCCCAAGAACATTTGGGGTCGGCAATTAGTTCTATCGGTTTTACTTGAATGTCCCTTTTACAAGGAGCGACAACCATAGTACCTCCATAACCCTAAGGGTAAACTGTATTTAAAGGTTGAACCACTTGTCAAAATATTTGGGAATTTTGACTTTCTAATCACGATTGCTATAGATGTTCATGGCAAGCGGGACCGACGACTTAACGTGTTTTAGAGCCACGTGGTGGAGAACAATAACCGCGGGTAACACCGCGGGTTTCAGCTAGTTATTAAACTAAAATTAAAAGTATTAACTATTGTAGTAACATTTATTTCATTAAGATATTAATTTTATTTGTAACCAAAATGCTAAATAACGGTATCAATTGCAGGTGGAATACTCAATAGAATCAGTGATAGCAGAAACCCTAAACCCTGAAGACTCAAACGAATCTATCGATACCGAACAGATTGACAGTCAGGATGTGTTCAGAATAGATAGCAGGAGTGGAGCATTATTAACCAGAGCCCCGCTAGACAGGGAAAAGGTGGCGAGATACACCGTCATCGTCAAGGCAACAGATCAGGCCAGCCCTGTATCTGACAGACTGAGCAGCACGTGAGTATGACAGATTAACGCCTAAATGTAAAGTAAAAATGTAAGAGAAACAGTAAACTTATTATTTACCAGCTTACCCACGCAACTACGTCTCTTTTCAATTATGATCGTGTCCTATTGGTCTAAGCAATGTTATTAGGTACGCCGGTACGCCAGCAAAACACACATTTTAAAAAAAGCGTAAAATTCGATTGGATAATTTCGGAGTTCATCGTAATCAAGAACGTGACACGAAAATTACAAAAATGTATATATACCTAACAGATTTTTTATACAAAACATAAAATTTATTGTACAATTTTTAGATAATTCAGTTTTAGTTTCAATACTAAAGGCCTTTTATATATGTATATAGAATTTCCCCGAAATGTACTTGAAATGTGAGATTTAATTGCCTGCATAAACCATGCCTTCGGCTTTGGAAGTTGTATATTTTTATGCCGGATGTTTATTTAAGACTCTGTTGTTATTTGTCATAGCGTAGATATATATAGATAGAGTATAGCTTTTTACTCGACTACGGCGAAGCCAAATAAAGGGTAACATTTTCGATATGCGTGTTCACCGTAGCGCCGAAACTATTGACCCGATTTTAATGAATAAAATGTCAATATATGAATTTCAGGCTATATGAATTTCATCAAAAGTTTTTATGTAGCCTGGTTATTGTTTTTAATGTGTAAACTTTTTATTGTTAAATAAGTTGGGTACACAAAACTATTTGTTCCCATTCAAGTTTCCGAGATCTATATATCTAAAATCCTACTATTATAGTCAACGTTGCTGCACTTGATTAGGTAAAACCGCAATACTGTCGAGTTCAGTTAAACGTATACGCTATGTGGCCGAAATATTTCACACAAAGTATATATTAAGTAGACATAATTAAAATGATTCTTACAATGTATTAAGGACCTTATTTTGCTCAAACGGTAGTCTCATATAACCGCATTTCTTCTACTTTGTGGTTAGTGAAATTTACCAATAGAGATATAATTGACTACAGCATAACATATGTGACGCGTGGACGGGATACGGAATTCTTGTTTTTTTTCCTGTTTTGTCACTGGTATCTCTTTGTTCGTCTTCTTATTAAAAAGGGAATTAATCGTTACGTGTAAATTTCTGATTACTTTATCTATTAGAAAGAGTAGGAGATACAGGAGTAGACTAAACACTCCTCACATACATAGCATTCATGTTACTTAATAGGTTATTGGGTTTTTGGCGGATTTCCTAATAAGACATTTTGTTCCGACGCTGTGTCTTTGGCTGAGCTGCCAAGTGGAGAAAAAACATAAAAGAAAGAATCAAAATAATTGTGTTCTTTTTAAGCTTTAATTCCTAAAACTTTTTAGAAAGGGCGGTAAGAACATCACTCAAGCTGTATGCTAATGAAATTCTTCCATCCTCAGGGCTACTGTACACGTGAACATCTTGGATGACAACGACAACTACCCTCAATTCAGCGAGAAAACATACACGGTCACAGTTGATGAAGACATCAGTGTTGCTGACAATCCAATCATAGCACGAATCAAGTAAGAGTAATTCCACTACTTAATAGTATTATCTAGTTTTTTTTTACTGCTCAGTTATGGAAAGTTTTGTCAACAAGTCACATAAGCAGACGTCTTTTACACCAAAAAGTAATATGTCCTTTTCATAATTAGTAACCAAACATGAGTTTCTTAATCGTCCAAATATCCTTTTGAGATTTGCGCTATCCCTTACCTATGGCCCTTGGCCCTATTTGTCCGTCTTCTATTTTCCTGGCCTTATGTAATATTTTTCCTTAGTTTCGTCTAAAAACAAATTAATTCCGAAGGCTTGTAGGTTTATAAAAACACAATCGAATTGAGAACCTATTTTTTTAAGTCGGGTAAAAAAAGCAGCCCAACCTCTTTATAATACATTTCGACAAAAGTAAATTAGTAAAAGGCCAAAAAAACTTTAATTCATGATGAATATACTATTCATATATTTAATATGTCAATTATATTCATTGGTGGTACGAGTATATTCTGGTCAAATACAATCCATATAATAAAAATTACCATTAACTTTCTTACACTGAAGTACATATTTTCAAAACAGATTGCAATAGAGCAATATTTTTCTTGTCTTGGCAAGCTTCCTAGCTTACCTAAGTACAATGTACGAACCGTCTGGAACTTACAATTTGTAAGGCAATAAATTGTTATTGAAATTGTTTTCAGAATCCAGCAATTATTTATTGTTTTGCTTCGACTACAACGAAACATATATATCATTCGACCATTGTAACTAATAAATAGTTATAGAATTTTAAATACATACATTGTTTAGTAACGCAGCAGTTTTAGTATTCGGTAAATTATAGTTTGTAAAATCAGTTTCATGTTACAAACTATCTTCGTCCGTTTATTGTATAAACAACTAAATAACTAGTTATAAAACGTGAATATATCGATTATAGCGCTTTCTACTTCTACACTAACTGATTTCGACTTCAGAAAAAGAAGTTCTTAATTCGTTTATAATAATATGTTTATAAATAAATTTGGAAAACTAATTATTATTTGAAAAGCTAAACTTTTCTCCCATTTAAATTTGAAAAAAGAACTACTGTTATGGATAAAAAGAATAGAGTTCAGTCAGACGTATACCATAACGCAGGCGCATCGAATTATTTGCCTCTGTGATTCTTTATTTTTAAATAAATAACAAATTCTCTCATAAAAAATCGTTACTCAAGTCGAAATAAAACTCGATGTCTTCAATCAATTAACGTTTATCAAAGTGATATTCAAAAGTGTGAACCTGTACAGTGGGTAATAAACTTCAAGGCTTATGCAGTAATAAACTTACACTTTATTCCTAATACATTGCTGCTTTTACAGGGCAACCGATGCAGACGTGGGATCGAATGCAGCGATACGCTACGCAATCATCGGTGGAAACACTCAGATGCAGTTTTCAATCGACAGTTTGAGTGGCGATGTGTCATTGGTTAAACCGTTGGATTACGAACAAGTCAGGAGTTACAGACTTGTTATAAGAGCACAAGGTAATGTTATTGTAATGGTATGTAATACAGGAGTAAATACTTATAGTTTTACTACCGTGTCGTGAACTAGTTTCCTCGTTTGCTACTTAAAGGCGTTTATAGACGGCTCTTGATAAATGTATAATCATGGACAATGTTTTCTCTTTAGAATCAATTTCGCCAATATTTTTTTAAATGACTAAATACCTATGTATGTGATGTATCAGTCTAAGTAACGTCTAACAATGTATGATTAAACATGAAATAAGTTTCGTACCTTAGTACGAAACTTATTTCATGTCTTGTCTTATGTAAGACCTTAGTCTTACAGCCTAATACGACAAACTCAAAAAAAAACAACAGCGTAAAGTGACAGCGTTCGTGCTGTCATGGTTCGTTGGTGAGTGCGAGTCCGGAGGCCCAATGATACAGAAGCATCACTAGGCCGCCAAATGTGGGTCACAATGTTGCAGTGTGCATTCGCAATGAATATGGTGACCACCACTCTTGGATTCTCCTTATGCTTTCCATCAGGCAGTGTAAGAGTTATTTTGGCAAGGCTATACATATAAAAAAACTGCGAAAATTTCATTATAATGTTTGATATTGCTACGAAGTTTCAGTTCAGACTATAATTTGTTCCTACTTTTAAATGCCAAAATTGACCTTCTGAACACAAAAGCTTTAGTTTAATTACAATTAGTTGTACTTGCATTACAAAAACTCGTCCAAAATATTAAAATTTCTAATATTCGTAAGAAAAACTGAGTGCATAATCGTATCGACATTTCCTCTAAATAAAGTTAACTCTCTATTTCTGTTATTACTCTGCTATGTCTCTATTTATTATTTTATCTATTTGTAGATGGCGGTAGCCCCTCTCGATCAAATACAACCCAGCTGTTAGTCAACGTAAAGGACGTCAACGACAATTCTCCAAGGTTCTACACCAGCTTATTCCAGGAGTCTGTCAGCGAGAATGTACCTACAGGATACAGTATTGTTAGAGTAAGTACAAATACTAAAACATCAATTAGTATATTACCTACCAGTGACCATCAGTTATTCAACCACTTAATGTAAATAAAATACTTATTAATGTTTATTCAATATGTTATAAAGTACTGTTATAGTATAGGACATATTATTATAAGTTTAAATTTTTTAAATAAACTTTTCCAATATATTAGTAATACGTGTCTGGATTCTCAAAATTGTTCTAGCAGTTTGAAGACATTTTTTTTACTCAATATATTTCATCATATCCACTGCTGGAGACAGGCTTCCCCTGAGACTCTCCTCCACAACAATCGGTCCTGTGCTGCCCGCATCCAACGGCTTTACGTAGGTTTATATAAAAAAATACATATCAATATTTTACCAAGAAAAGAAGCTCGGAGAGTCTATACCTATAAATATGAATGGTGTATATAGACTGGCTGTTCTTAATAGCTTTTCAGCGGTACTCAACATTTTTTGTCTCTATTATTTATTTAGCGAGTACTTTTTCGTGATCGTTTAGCGACAAAAAGTATCAAGATACACTTTTTAGCTACATTCGTTCAGACCTTCATCGTTTATCTACGTCGCTCGTTTGCCTGTACTATCAATCATTCGGATATCCGAGGATAGAAAATTTCCTATGAATAAATAAATTGGTTAATTAAAAATCTCTATAAAATCGAGTACGACAACTCTGAAAACTAAACCTAAACCTAACTTTAAAGTATTATATTTGGTTATACGTATGACGTGATAATGAATGAATACATACAATTTTTTTTCTGAACCAACTGTTTTAAAATCGAATAACGATGGGATAACCGAAGGACCGTCGTCTGATTAAAAAAAAAGGCTGAGCCTATAATATGGTAAACAGGCTAGTGATAAAAACACCTATGTATTTCTTTTTTTTTTTATGGCATAAGCGGCAAAGGAGCAGTTGTATCGCCTAACTCCGTCGCCCATAGACACGTACAGCACCAGAGGCGTCAGAAGTGCGTTGCCGGCCTTTGGGGAATAGGGAGGAGGGCGGGGGGAGGTTTTACAACCAATGATAATGCTCCTCAAACAATACTTGACAACCAAGGATGTCAGGATCCCCCTAAAAAGAAGACAGCAGTCCCATCAAAATGTGAATCTCATTCACTTCTAAACTTTGTAAGAATACAGAGTGAAGTGTGATTTATGGACTCATCTATCGCGATAAACCACATAATGTCTACTCATATAAAATGTTATTGACGTTTTAAACTGTAATAGTTAGTACCCTATGCGGGCGTTTACAATGTAACAATATATTTCCTTTTCGCAACAACTTTATTGTGTCATTAACTTTGTGGACTCCAAGACTAAAGTTTATAAATATACTACACTAGTGGTCTGCAAAGTTTTTGTCCCCCAGACCTAAGACATTGTATTTCAGTGAGGCAATATGCACCATTTTTAGGGTTCCTTAGTTCATGACTTGAAACCCTTATAGTTTCGTCATATCTGTCGCCCCGTCCGTTACCGACTTACCTTCCAAACGGTTAGTGCTAGAAAGATGAAACTTTGCATGGAAATGTGTTTCAAACAAAGTGCCTCGAGTCTCTCACTGAAATCAAGAAGAAAAAAAAGTTCGATTTCATCCCCTATTCGTAAAGTGGCTAAGACCATGATCCACCAATATAGATAAACATGACTGCTTCGGTGGCACAGTGGTAGCGTTTACGACTGCTGCGCTAAGGTCTCAGGTTCGATTCTCAGGTCGGACCAAATGTTTGTATGATCTGCAAATATTTGTTTGGATGTTAGGATTTTTTCTACGTATAATATGTATGTTTTTACAATAAGAACTTTATAAGTATTCTATCAATTAACCTAGCTGTCATATTTCAAGCTCTGTTTAGTTTAGGCTAGGTGACGAATTATTTATCTACCAATTTTGTTTCAGGTGCAAGCATACGATGCAGACGAAGGGATGAACGCAGAAATCACTTACTCTCTAACTGATAAGGAGTACAACAGCAACAATGACCTGCCCATCACTATAGATCCCAGGTCCGGATGGGTCTACACCTCTGGACAGCTGGATAGAGAAGTGCAAGCAAAGTACCAGCTGATGGTAAGTACCTGGGTAATGTGCGTGATACGTACGTACGTACCACTGACGAAATTTGTGTCAGTGGTACGTACGTATCTACCGCACATTTACTTTTTTTTAATTTAGTTTTTTATTTCAAGTTTGTTTTGTTTGTTTGAACACACTAAAGTTTGTTTTGTTTTTCACATGTAGTTACGTAAAATGAGGGTCTGTTCGGCTTTTACCCCCTTTGTGCATTAGTCCCAAAAAAGGAACGCCCCAAGTAATTCATAGCGATTTACCCTCTTATTTATGTGTGTTCGATAACTTAGTCGTTTATTGATAAACGACAAAGTTATCCGCGAACTTCGAATCCGCGAAAAGAATCATCAAAATCGGTTCACCGAGTTTGATGATTCTTTTTTTAATGGAAAGACGATATCCCTACAGTGGTACCATGAAAAGGGCACTAAGATTTGATAAATATAGTTTATATTTTGTAAAAATTATTGATTATCAAATATTTTTTTGTGCGTATTTTGCCCGTATCATAAGCAGAAAGGGGAAAAAACCGAACAGACCAAAATGAGATAGGTATATAGACTACAGGCGTATATCTGTAAACTGACTATTCGAATGGTATTTAAAAGTTATCCTCGCATTTCAAACGACTATATCAATGGTCAATGTAACTTGTTTTAATCATCCATCAGGTAACAGCAACAGATGGCGGGTCTCCCTCTCGATCAGCAACTGCCTCCGTCGTCGTTGTAGTCCAAGACGTGAACGATAACGATCCCGTCTTTTCACCATCGCAATACGACGTGGAACTGGCTGAGGACGAACCGCCAGGAACTCCTGTCGTCACACTGACTGCTACTGACGCTGATGAGGATAACAGGTATAAAGATAACTGTGTTTTGTACCAGTATATTAAAAGCAGTCATTATAATTATCTTAATGCAGTCTTCGGGGGTCTTTAAACAAACATATATAAAAGAGACACAATGAATATAAGTCTGTGGATCAGACAAATTGATTCCCTAAAGTGATTTGGGGATTAAACTCACAGTACTCGCAGTAGAAAGTAGCGAGATGAACGCTCGAGTGGTTCAAGTACGCCATTAGTACAGTCTTAATCGGCAATCAAAATACCTAATCTATATACTAATATATAAAGCTGAAGAGTTTGTTTGTTTGTTTGAACACGCTAATCTCAGGAACCGCTGATCCGATTTGAAAAATTCTTTCGGTGTTGGATAGTCCATTTATCGAGGAAGGCTATAGGGTATATATCATCACGCTAATACTAATAGGAGCGGAGCAACAATGAAAAATGTTTCAAAAACGGGGGAAATTTTCACGCTACAGGCAATATAAAGCGCAAACGAGGTTGCGTGGGTCAGCTAGTTATTATATAAATGTTCAACTTTCTCTCAGATTACACTACGAGATATCAGGAGGCAACACTCGAGGTAGATTCTCCATCACGTCACAGAACGGTAGAGGCCTAATCACAGTCGCTCAGCCGTTAGACTTCAAGCAAGAACGTCGGTATGTCCTCACGGTCACAGCAACTGACAGTGGAGGAAGATCAGATACAGCCATGGTGCATATTAATATTACTGATGCTAACAATTATGCGCCCGTATTTGAAAATGCACCGTATACAGCTTCGGTAAGTGATGCTAAGTTCTTATTGTGTTTAACTGTTACGCTATTTTTAACTTTATAAACTAGGACGTACAGATAAGAATGTCTCAAAAAGATGAGTGGATTGATTTAAATTTTTTGATAATATACTAGCTGTTATAGGGTATTCGTTAAGAGTCCAAGAAGTCAAGTTATAAATAGGATTGAGTAAAAAAAAATCGTGCCAATGATGCAGAAGCATCTCAAATGGCCACTGTAGTGTGGGTCACCATGCTGCATTCTTGCATTGTCTGCATTCGCAATTAGAATGGTAACTACTACTCTTGAATACCGCTCATACATCAGGCAGAGTTGAGTTATATTTTCAGGCTTATATATAAAAAAAATACTAAGTTTCAAAAGCCGTAGTCCATGAAGTGTAATGTACCATAGTCCATAACACATTAACAACGCGTGACTACGGCTTTTGAAATTTGTGTCATGCTTTTTCAGCGTCGTTTTTTGTAGTAGTTGCTTTTTAGTTATTACTTTTTTTTTATTTAAAATATTTTGGTGCCTCTATAATATTAATTTCTTTGCAAAGTATATTTTAAATAGATACCTTAGAAATATCACAAGTATCGAATAAATACGGACAAAATCAAGAGAAAATGCTAATAATATATATATATTTGAAATGTACAAGTAACGCCCTTTCCAATGATACTAAACTCAACATATTTATCTAAAATGTATTTTTAATACAGTACTTTATGTCGGCTAGAGGGCGCCACATTAGATTCAGTGACACGTCATATAGCCTATAACCAGCAGATGGTCATGACGCTTCTAAGGACACCTCATTTGTCCAGTTCTAAGTCCAATAAGTAGTTAAGGAGCTATGAGGGAACAAATGAACATACATACATAGCCAGTCAAAATCATAACCTTCCTTTGGCTTTGCCGTAGTCGGGTAAACAGAAATAGTGACTTTTATTAACAAAAAAATACATGCAAAAAATACGTTTTATGAACATAGGCAAGAACTAAGTACTTGAATATAAAAAAAAAACAATCTCATTCTCGCAGGTATTTGAAGATGCTCCAGTGGGAACGACCGTGCTAGTTGTATCGGCTACAGACAGCGACGTGGGAGTGAACGCCCAGATCACTTACAGCCTCAGCTCTGAGATATCCAATGAGGCGGTCACGCACCACGACCAGGAGTTTGTCATCAACCCCCAGACCGGAGCTATCACCACTAACAAGTTATTGGACAGAGAGACTATGAGTGGTCAGTAATTACTTATCCTGATAAAACTTTAGTTTAGAAAAGTTTTGTGAAGTTTAATAAGCTAACTTTTACTCAAATTTGTGATTTTTATAAATAAATATTAAGATTGATTGATTGAAAGGTTTTACGACTAGGCGAAGTGATCATAACTGGGAAATTGTGCGTAATTTCCTCTAAATTTCTGGTAATTTTGGATGTGTAGTTGGCTCAATTTATCACTACAAATACGTCCGTAAATTTAGGTAACATTAATTAAAAATAGTAATATCAATAAATATAAGAAAAGCAGAAGTTCAGTCTTTCCGGTTGTAATCCATATTTTCATTATAACATAAAAAAATCGAAAGTAGCTCTGTCTGTCTCTTACGCTTTAACGTCTTAACCGCTAAACCGATTTGGATGGTATTTAGAATACTTTTGATTCTAGAGGAAGGTCATAGACTCCTATTTACTGGGATAAAACATTATTTACCACCACTATTAGCCGCGGGAAAAAGCTAATTTGTGTTTAAAATTCTTCTTAAATCTTAATTTGAGAAAAGTATATCGATTTAATAATATACATAAAATAAAATCCTAACGTTGCTAACTAAACCAATATTTACTTAGACATGGACTTGGAATCTTTTTGAAATACAATGCTGTGAAAGTTTAAATAAAACATTTAAAGATAAAATAAACTCGGTGTTGAAGTGATGTATTCAGTTCTTTTTGTCGAGAGCAAGCAGCAGCACTATAAAAATACTCTGCGCTTGAATATCAGAATATATCATGCATAAAGTTTACAATTTCCATTTTATACTGCTTTGCTTTTAAACAAGACTTTTGTACGTGACACAAGAGATATATTTCGAGCTTAAAACAGAATACATATTTACTTACCAACGCTTATTCTCATTTTTTAAGCATTTTAAAGCTGGCAGCCATCCGCGGCAGAAACCTCTTGAACGACCTAAATTGACTTTTCTAAATTTATTATGCCGATATAAAAAAAAATATACATTTAAAGTACTTAATAATTCTCATAAACAAGATTTTAAAAAAATAAACTGCTTTTTCTCAAGGCTGTATGTCGGTTATCATGGCAAAAGAGTAACATTTGTCGTTCGGCTTCCTGTAAATGTAACAGACAGACTGAGTTGCTTTCTTTCAGAGTTTTTTTCTTTTTTAATATTAGTATGGACTAGCTGAACCCCGCGGTGTTACCCGCGGTTAATGTTGTACCGCGAGTAACGCTGCGGGACAAAGTTAGTCTAAAAAAAGTAGCCTAACTTACTCCCCGGATCATCAGCTACCTGTCAGTGAAAGTCCCGTCAAAATCCGTTCAGCCGTTCCAGAGATTACCCGGAACAAACAGACAGACAGACAGACAAAAAATTTTTTAAGCACATTTTTGGTATATGTATCGTGTATACATACATATGCATTGATTAAAAAGCTGTTATTTTAATATTACATACAGACACCCCAATTTTATTTATTTGTATAGATTATGTTGTCAAATACGGAACCCATCTCCATTTTGATGATATAATAAAGATGTAGAGAGAAAATACGATATTTCCAGCCGTAAACAGACATAAAATTTAAAATATTTAACAATAAAAATGTATTTTCTTTCGTAGGCTACTTGCTGACTGTAACGGCTCGCGACGGCGGAGTACCATCTCTCTCGGACACGACTGATGTGGAGATATCTGTAGTGGATGTGAATGACAATGCACCCGTGTTTAAACAACAACTCTATACTGCAAACATTGTGGAAGACGCTTTAGTTGGTAAGTCATCATAAGTTTTTACACAAATTTTAAAAGAACACAATTTGAGTTTTCCATTAAATGTTCAATATCTGTGTTGCAAGTAAGTACTTGTTACGTTTGGATGTTCTGTAGGTTTGTATTTTTTTTTAAATTGTAAAGTTCTGCATTCATTGATTTCAAATTTTGACACTATATGGAATCATAGAGTTATAATATCTCTATGTATGGAATCCGTTTTAAGGGCTTTCACTCATAACTACAATGCGATGCGGTACGACGCCGCATCGTAGCAAATTGCGATGCGAATTCGCAGTTTTGTGTGGGCGCCCGAAAGATTGACTTGATTTATTGTTCACGTCAGTTTTATTTCTCATTTTGCATCACAATGTCACAGCAAAAAGTAATAACTGGTTATTAATAAATTTGAAGAATCGACAAACACGACGTAACTTCTAGTAATGAATTAAATTAAAAATTCTAGTAAGTGTTAAAATTTAACTATAGTTACTGTTTTTTTTTTAAGAAATCACATACTTTTTTGTCCTAAAGGTACTTCAGTAACTCAAGTGAGTGGGACCGACGCCGACGTAGGCCTTAACGGTCGCGTTCACTACGAGTTAGACCCCAGGGATCGTGAAGAGGGGTCATTCGTTGTTGACCCCGCATCGGGGGTCATCAGGACTAACAAGGCATTGGATAGAGAGTCAGTTGCTACGTATGATCTGAAGGCGCTTGCGATTGATGGTGGTACTCCGCCGCTGAGTTCGACTGTGAGCATGCATGCTTTTTTATATATTGAGTAAATCCATACACCGATAATAATTAAGAACCTTAGAACTTAGAAATTATATTTTTTAATAGCTTAACTATCCCAGCTAAGAGAGTTCGTCTGCTAAGGGTTCTTTTTAATATAACATTACTCTTTAATGAATTTCTACAAACTAATATTCGAATAAAACCGATAGTGTCTAACACTTGGTGTTATTTTCAATGAATCGTCTGTTTAAAATTCTAGGTGATAGTCCACATAAAAGTAGAAGACATCAATGATTCACCGCCAGTGTTCGAGAGCGACTGCCTCACGTTCTACATCTCGGAGAACAGTCCTATCGGCACCACAGTGGGGGAAATATACGCACATGATCCTGATGAAGGGCCTAACGCCGTCGTTCATTACTCTATCAAAGGTAAGACTATCAATACTTGGAACTGTCAAATGTATATACTGTCAAATGTAATGTGTCAATGTATGCTATATTTCCAACTCCTCCAGATTTCTTCTGATTAATTACGTTGTGAGTCCCAATACAGTTTATTTTTTTCTGAGACTTCCCCAATGTCATAACTCTGTGTTTTCGTGGGTCAGTGCTTGATCAGGGAGTACAGGAGTTACAGTGGTGGGCGTGTGGGCGGGATTAGTTCCATAAAACTGCAAAATGTTTCTTGTTATTATTACAATGTTACTTTTTATTACTGGAGAGGGATTACTAGAGAGAAAATACTCTTCAACTAATTCGGGGAGAGAGTTTCACGGAGAGACAACGCATTTGTAGATGTCCATGAGCGGTGGCTGTCACTTACCAGTAGGTGATATGTCTACTCGTTTACCACATATATTTAAAAAATCTTTTCTAAGCATATAAACATTCAAACACACAGTGCCATCTAGTAAACACAAAGTAAACTTCGTGTTATCGCCCTGAAATTGGTTCTATTCAAACTTAAATCACAAAACTATTGCAACAGCCTTTTATAGTTTTCTTTTATTTACTAGACGGGTAAACGATCAGACGTATGGTAAGCGATTACCGCCGCCCATGGACACTTGCAACACCAGAGGCGTCACAAGTTTGTTGCTGGCCTTTGGCGGATGGGGAGGGGGATGAGGAGAGTTTGGGGAGTGGTTGAGCAATGGGCCTCCGGTATCCTCACTCACTCGGTGAAACATAGCGCAAGCATTATTTTAGACGCGAAGCGGTTTTCTGCGAGGCCTATCACTCCGGCCGAGCCGCCCCCATTCATGCCGAAGTGTGGCTCTCCCACTGTAGTCCACCTGGGCATAGACTTCTCGTTAGACAGGTGGTTTTGGCCTACTACGTATACCACTCTGGACAGGTGGGGTGGAATGAGGTTTGTGTCAAGTTTCCCTTGTCTTACATATATCTTCTTATTTCCAGGTGGAGATGACTCTAACAGTTTTTCCCTCGAAACTCGTCAAGGCTCCGATAAGGCAGAACTCGTGACGATGGTAGACCTCGACTACGAAAGTCCACGAAAGAAGTACGAGCTGATAATCAGAGCAGCTAGCCCGCCTTTATGGAATGACGTTAGGGTTGAGATCATGGTGACTGATGTGAACGACAATGCGCCCATGATGAAGGACTTTCAGATCATCTTCAATAACTATAAGGACTGTTTTCCGGTGGGGCCGTTTGGAAGAGTGCCGGCGTACGACGCTGATGTCACAGACAAGGTAAATGCAACCTTATGTGTAAATTTGAAAACTAGTTTTTACGGGAAAGCTTGCAGCTCTTCCCGAAGTAGGGTCAAGCTGGCGCACCGTCAATTCGAGGGACTGAACGGATGAGACTGAACTACATGGATCCTATTCAGAGTAAGGCCTGAGATCAGCCATTGGAATGGTTTTTAGTGGAAACACTAATTAATCTTTGGTACTGGGTTCCCTAATAGCCTGCGATCTAAATAGATTTTTAATCCTGTCACCAATAAATATGTACTCCAACTAGACTCCAAGGCCTGCAAGCTTAATCAATATATACCTGAATCTCAGAAACTAAATAATACATCAAATAGAAAATTAAGAAACTTATATCTTATTCAACAGTTACAATACCGTGTGTTATCTGGCAACAACGCGAACTTAGTCCTACTGAACGAAACGTCGGGCGAGATGACATTGTCACCACAACTGAACACAAACGTACCTAAACTGGCCACCATGGAAATTTCTGTATCAGGTAATTTACTTCACACACGACACTTGCGACCTCCTCTATACATCTATACAAATAAATAAAATTTGTGTGTATGTTAGTAATATTAAAGTAACCACTTTTTACTAAATGCATATGTATGTCTACACGGAACATATACCAAATTAGGATATTTAAAATTTTTTATCTGTCTGTCTGTCGGTCTGTCTGTCTGTTTCTTCCGGCTAATCTCAGGAACAGCTGGACCGATTTTGAAGGGACTTTTATTGTTAGGTGACTGGTGATATAAGTAGTAACTTAGGCTACTTTTTTAGACTAGCTTCAATCGCGGCTTTGCCCGCGGTTACTGTCGTACCGCGGGTAACACCGCGGGATTCAGCTAGTCTATATATCCTACTAATATTATAAATGCGAAAGTTTGTAAGGATGGATGAATGTTTGGATGGATGTTTGTTACTCTTTCACGCAATAACTACTGAACGGATTTGGATGAAACTTTACAGTAATATAGCTTATACATCAGAATAACACATAGGCTACTATTTGCCGCGATAACCGACATATACGCGGGCGGAGCCGCGGGCAACAACTAGTATAAATTAAAATGAATTATAGAAATGTATGGACTTTGTTATTGTCAGGGTAAGTTTTATATAGAAGAAAATTAAAAGGAAACCAGAAGTATTAGGTATCTATATTTTCTTAGTCCGCGTGTTTCTGTACACTGCCCATGGGAAACTGAGCTATAAATACTAAAACAAGTTTATAGAAATTTCGAACGTATTCACGAAAACTAGAAAATAAGGCGGTACGAAGTTCGCCGGGTCAGCTAGGTAACCATAAATTTTAACTTGGTTTGTGTACACCTCTCTGTCCACTGTCTCACCTCATGTCTCATCAATGCGATTGATGTGCGCGGTGGTGTGCAGCTGGAAAAGCACAAAAACTAGACTTAATTCTATGACTTATGTTAGAACTAGCTTTTACAGCATAGTTCCTAACCGTTTCTCATATAACTCATAAGAAATATTGTAAAATGAACAGTTAAGTAGTTAGAGCGCATAAGGACAAACAAAGTAGATTTATTTACAACTAGCTGACCGCGACTTTGTCTCAATCGGTCAAAATGAATCAATTCTACCTGTTTTTGCAACATTTCTAATAATGCCCCAGCTCTCATTGGTATATTAATAAACTATTATTTTTTCCGATAGATGGCGTTAACGAAATAAAGGCGATGATGCAGCTTTCCGTTCGACTGATCACTGAGGAGATGTTGTTCAACTCTATAACTGTCAGATTAAACGACATGACAGCTGAACACTTCCTTTCACCGTTATTTGGTTTCTTCGTGGACGGGCTAGCGGCCATCATACCTTGTCCAAAAGAGAATATTTATGTATTCAGTGTACAGGTACGTGGAAAAGTTTTACATTAAATTATGTAAATATATTTTTTAAATCAAATCAATTATTTGCTAGATCGGATGTAAATCTCTCTATTCAAAATCAGATTACGAGGTTTTTCTTGTTTTCTATAGCTGTAAAAACTATCATACGGTACTATAAAAAGTAAAATCTAAAATCAAACTACGATAAAAAACGACACTGAAAAAGCATGAAACAAGTTTCAATAGCCGTAGTCACGCTTTGTTAAAGTGTTGTTAACTATGGTACATTACACTACATGGACTACGGCTTTTGAAACTTAGTAATTCGTCGTTTTTTGTTGTAGTTGGGTTTTAGTTTTTACTTTTTTTTATTTAAAATGTTTTGGGTGCGTCTATAATATTAATTTCTTTGCAAAGTATATTTTAAATAGGTACCATAAAAATTTTTCGAATACATACATACATAGCCTGTCAAAATCATAACCCCCCTTTTGCTTTGCCGTAGTCGGATAAAAATGGTCTACCCTTTATTTAACTTTAATAACAACAGAATCACTCGGGCATTGGTATTAGTTAGTGCAAACCATTTTCTCCCTTAGTATAGAATCCTTGCATCCTAGTGCTAGACAGGACTCGCTGAATTCGTGCCTTCTCCCGACTTTAGCAATCTTTGTTCTCGCATTTTTATCTCAACTGATACTTGTGCAATTAAATGTTAACCTACTATAATTTTCATTAGGACGACACCGACGTAACAGGCAACATACTGAACGTTTCATTCTCGGCGCGAAGACCAGAGCCCGAAGTAGGAGTGGCAGGAGACACTTCGCAGTACTACTCACCAACACACTTGCGTGAACGAGTGTACTTGCATCGCGCCACGCTGGCCCGGCTAGCTACTGTGCAGGTTTGTACTTCATATTACAAGTAATAACTAATAAAGTAATAAAGGATAACTCGCCGGAATAATCATACGCACTCTATACTTCTGTTGGAAGTTCAGTTCTTTCCCAGCGTTTTGCTTCATCCCCTAATTTTGACACTTCATTGGGCATTCCACAAACACCAAACATTTAGTTTCACGTTTTTGATGACGTTGGTGGAATCCAAACTACTACTACCATTTGATCGCAAGACCGACTTTTGAGTTAATTTAACAACAGTCTCTGGTTTATTTTATTCCAGGTGCTACCTTTCGATGATAACATTTGCGTACATGAACCTTGTCTGAACTACGAGGAGTGCCTCACGGTGCTGAAGTTTGGTAACGCTTCTGGTTTCATCAACAGTGACTCTGTGCTCTTCCGACCGATATACCCTGTCACTACTTTCACTTGTCAATGTCCACATGGATTTACAGGTAAGAACATATAAAAAACTAGCTGAACCCCGCGGTGTTACCCGCGGTTATTGTTGTACCGCGAGTAACGCCGCGCAACAAAGTTAGTCTAAAAAAAGTAGCCTAAGTTACTCCCCAGATCATCAACTACCTGCCAGTGAAAGTCCCGTCAAAATCCGTCCAGCCGTTCCACAGATTACCCGGAACAAACAGACAGACAGACAGACAGACAAAAAAAATTTGAACTACATTTTTGGTATATGTATCGTGTATACATACACATGCATTGATTAAAAAGCTGTTATTTTAATATTACAAACAGACACTCCAATTTTATTTATTTGTATAGATTATTAGCATTATAAGCGAAAATTGTATGACGATGAACATGTAAATAGCTAAAAGCTGTATTATTTTTTGCCAGGATCTCGAGAACATTATATGTGTGATACAGAAGTGGATCTGTGTTACTCGTCGCCTTGCATCAACAATGGAACTTGTATCCGACGTGAAGGCGGCTACAGTTGCGTCTGCCCAGCTGGATACACAGGTAATGAACACATCGATATGTTTTAAAACTGGTTTCTGTACAGTCTTATGATGGCCTAAAAGATTGTGAAGATGTTTTATGTAAAATAGTAATATCCAGTCTGGTTGAATACATGTAAATAAGGGCTGATTAAACATATAAAGGCAAATATATTAAAAATATACTGCATTGTCTTTTGTCCGCGGCTCCGCCCGTGTGTATGTTGGATATCGCGACACTCGTGAATAATGTGACTTTCTATTGGTGAAAGAATTTTCATAACCGGTTCAGAACATCCAGATCTTACCTCTACAATCTAACAAACTTTACTTTCATATAATATAAAAATAGATTTTTATTGTTCCTCACTTTTAAAAATTAAAGCAATATTTTCTGCAGAGATTTGCATGAAGCTAAAACTTGTGACGTCATTTCCGTCGTCACGACGACGTGTTAGTCAAATCATTTACTTTTATAATTAAAGAACATTTCGAACACTAGAATTGGATTAATTAATATCTTGAATATTTTTTCAAAGTAACTGACTACTATTATTATTAACCAGGTGTAAATTGCGAAACTCAACTGAAATCAGCGACATGCTCCATGGCGTCTGCGGTGTGTCGCAGCGGGTCCCAGTGCGTGTCGTCGCGGGAGGGAGGGCTGATGTGCCAGCCCTGTGCTCTGGACGCTGAACACACCACACCTTTATGTGAACTAAGGACTAGAAGCTTCCCTGCCTCGTCGTTTCTGACGTTTCCTGGATTGAAGAGGAGGAATAGAATACATTTGAAACTCAAGTGAGAAAAGTTTTTTTGGATTCGATACATTTTTTTAATGCACAATATTCATTTTACTTTATTTTTATCTCTTAACTAGTTTTTGCCCGCGGCTTCGCTCGCGTGTACGTCGGTTATCGCGGAATCGTAATCTATACTAATATATAAAGCTGAAGAGTTTGTTTGTTTGTTTGTTTAAACACGCTAATCTCAGGAACCACTGGTCCGATTTGAAAAATTCTTTCGGTGTTGGATAGTCCATTTATCGAGGAAGGCTATAGAGTATATATCATCACGCTACTACTAATAGAAGCGGAGCAACAATGAAGAATGTTTCAAAAACGGGGGAAATTTTCACGCTACGGGCAATATAAGGCGCAAACGAAGTTGCGTGGGTCAGCTAGTCAAAGTATATCTGTGTCAATTTGGAGACTGTTCCCACTAGTCTTATGGTGTTGTCCCATGATGAGACAATTGATATTTTTTTGACAATACCATGGGACTACTGAAACAGACTCCAGACGGTAAAATCCGTGAAAGTGGAATAGACAGACAGTTACTTTCGAATTTAATAATTATTAAATCATTATTTACATTCCTTTTTACAATTCGGTAAATTTGGTACCTACAAATTCTTGTATATCCGCAGCTCAAACTCCCTGCCTTACCTTAATTCTGGGGAAAGATGTCAGAGCGCAGTTACTCTTGTAGCTTTAAGTTGCCTTCTAGTTGTGTAGTCACTTACCATCAGGTTATCTGTCTGCTCGTATAAACTCCAATAGCAAACCAAAAAATATGAAAACAAAACATAAACCCTTTCTTTTTTCCTTACAGATTCTCAACCATAACTCCAAACGGCTTGCTCCTGTACAACGGTCGGTATAACGAAAGGCACGACTTCCTAGCTCTGGAGACCATCACCACCGGTGCAGGGAGACAGTCAGGAGCTGGCCTCAGGTTCACTTTTGCTTTGGGAGGCAGCAAGGTCGATGTCACTGTCGCTGGAAACGTAGCTGATGGGAACTGGCATACTGTTGAAATTGAATACTACAATAGGGTAAGGATGTCAAAGATTGGTAGTAAGCTTATCAGTTTATCAATATAGGGTTCTATTTAGAAATGAGGTTTGGGCTACACCTATATTTGAACTGCCTCTGTGGCGCAGTGGTAGCGTATGCAACTGCTGTGCTTGAGGTCTCGGGTTCGATTCCCGGGTCGGACCAAATGTTTGTATGATCTGCACATATTATAGGGAGATTAATAGGGGTAGGGACACCCTACAAGGACTCGAGGAGCGCTTTTTTTTATAATGTCACTTGTATTGGAGTTACTATAAACCCCCCCCACCCTACTTTTTGATACACGAACTATGGTGGTCAACTACAGTGTACGACGACTCAGACATAGAAGTTCAAAACATTATTTATTTATTTTTTGTAGAATAAGAGGCAAAAGAGCAAACGTATCGCCCGATGGAAAGCGTTTACCACCACCCATGGACACCTGCAACACCAGAAGCGTCACAAGTCCGTTGCCGGCCTTTGGGGGATGGGGTAGGGGACGGGGTAGGGGTTGGAGTATGCGCCTCCGGTATCCTCACTCACTCGGTTTTCTATGAGGCCGCGGTATTACTACGGTCGAGCAGGCCCATGCATGCCGAAGCGTGGCTCTCCCATGGTATTATAATTCAAATGAGAACGAATAGTGCAACAAAAATTGTTTCAATTGAATTACTAAATAACATCTTAAAGGCGACTATCTTTTTATTGTATAATAAACATAATTATATCACAATATAAATAACTATTATATTTCCCAGACCGCAACGTTGATACTAGACGACTGCGACAAGGCGCTATCGTTGGCGGGAGCTGCAGAGTTCGGTACTAAGTACGCGTGTGCTAACTACAGCTCCAAGGTCCTACCACCGCGATGTGATATACCAACGGAAACCTGTCACAGGTAATAAAAGTTAAAATTAATATCCTTTGAATATAGTTATACCTAAACATAGAAGCCAATCAAATGTCGAAGCTGTCTGTCGTTGGACTTTGAAGGAAACCTTTTGCGTCATATTTTTCGCTTGTAGCCCTTATTTGTTTCTAATGTCTCACTGTCACATTTAGTGTAACATACAATGCTTAAGTGTATCAAGGTCAAGGTCTTACTTTTTGATAACTTCTAACTCAAAACGATGTATATCGAGAAATACACATATTTTTTTAAGTTAGAGCCTGCCAAAATGGCTCTTCTCTGCCTGATGGTAAGCATAAGCAGATATTTTTTATGGTATAGAGGACAAACGAGCAGACGTATCACCTGATGGTAAGCGATTACCGCCGCCCATGGACACCCGCAACACCAGAGGCGTCACAAGTGCGTTGCCGACTTTTGGGGGATGGGAAAGTCACTATAATCATTGCGAATGTAGACAATACAAGACAATACACATTATGGCAGTCTATAGAGATGCTTCTGCATCATTGGACCTCCGACCAAAGAAACACGATATCAACAAACCTTAATCGATTCTTAATGCGTATGTTAAAGGCAAACGTTTCGGGCTTTTTAAAACTTTTTTTCAGTTATTAATATTGAGAATTGTATAACCGTAACACCATTTTTATTTTCAGATTCCTTGACCTAACGGGGCCTCTTCAAATCGGTGGTCTGCCAAACATTCCAAGTAGCTTCCAAGTTAAGAACAAAGACTTCATTGGCTGCATATCAGACTTGCACATCGACCACAAGTTTGTCGACTTGAACTCTTACGTGTCAGACAACGGGACGTTGGCTGGGTGCCCTGAGAAACGATCTCGGTGTAGTTCTGCTCCTTGCTATAATGGAGCTGAATGCAGAAACCTTTGGGATACATATCTATGTGATTGTACTGAAGGGTATACTGGGAAGGACTGCGCTGAATGTAAGTGTAAAGTAAACCTTATCCTTTTCTAAATAAATTAAAGTTTGCCGCAATAGCCGCTAAATTACTGAACTCTGCAGGATAACAGCGCTGCAAAAGGAAAAGAAAATATGAAACAAACCTTACCTGTCTGGCCATCGTGGCATTATAGCTAAAACATTTCTAAGGCGAAGCTTAGCAGTGTACTATTAAAGGATGATGATGATGAGACCTTACAAACTAATGTTGAAGACCATGATATTCGTCCTAAGAGTCAATGACCTGAGGCCATAGTGTGGGTCACCATGCTGCATTGTTGCATTGTCTGCATTCGCAACAAGTATGGTGACCGCCACTTTTGGATTCTGCTCATGCTTTCCATCAGTCAGAGTAAAGTCACTTTGGTAGGTCCATACATAAAAATAAAGACCTTTGGAGAATTTATCGTCCTACTGTACTGTAATTCTCACATATATTAGTCACTAGCAGACCCACGCAACCTCGTTTGCGTCTTCTATTGCCCGTAGCGTGTTAATTTCCCCCGTTCTTGTAACATTTTTCATTGGTGCTCCGCTCCTATTGGTATTGGTCTTGCGTGATGATATATAGCCAATAGCCTTCCTCGATAAATGGGCTATCTAACGCTGAAAGATTTTTTCAAATCGGACCAGTAGTTCCTGAGATTAGCGCGTTCAAACAAACAAAGAAACAAACACACTCTTCAGCTTTATATATTAGTATAGATTTAAAAAAATACTCTCGGATAAAAAAAAAATATGTTTTGTATAATAAATTTTCTTTTATGTATAGCCATTGCGCCACCCTGGCGATTCAGCGGCGATGGTATGCTCTCGTTCAACCCTCTACTCCGGCCCATACAACTGCCATGGCTTAACGCTTTTTCACTACGAACAAGGGTCCAGGATGCCTTCATCATGTCTATACAAGTCGGACAGAACAGTACTATATTAATAACTGTAAGTGTTATGAAGTTATTTTTAATCCCCCTATCTTTTCCTCTATATTTTTTTATGTATATGTATATATTTTAAGTAAGAGATATGATACATCATACGATTAGTCAAACGTCATCGTAGGGTACAGTGGACCGCTGTTAACTACATTTATAATATATTATACATAGATAAATATAGTGTCTAAAACAAAAAATGACTACTGTTTTGTATGCGAGGTGAAAACAGCAATAAATGTAATCCATAAAACCAAAATCGTTTCCATTAACAAATATACTAAATACAGGAAATTAAATCTCAAAATTAGGTAGTATATTTATGTAAACAAGTACTAAAATTAAAATCCAACCGCACCATATAATATCCCTTTTTAGACTAGACTAGACTAACCTCTCAGATACGGGACGCCCCTAAGCTCTGGGATCTATGTATACTCCCTAAAACACAAAGCCTCTCAACCAAATTAACTTAATTCGGACCTATATATACATGAGCAATACTTTACCAATTTCAATTGTTAAATATTCCTCTTACTTTACTCTTATCAATGACATAATCTCTTATTATACACTCGTATCATATAATACGCTCTCGAACTGAATGATTCTGTTCTTCCTTCCTGTGCCGAGCAGTCAAAAAAACTGGAACTTACTACCAGCGCACGTGTTTAACTCCCAATATGATCCCGGGTCCTTTAACAGGGGGCGCGAAAGAGCATCTCACTAAGCTTAGTGAAATGCTTTTTCATACCCATAGCGTGGGACGCCTGCATTCGCAGTGATTATGGTGGCTCCCACTGTTGGATTCTACTCAAGCTTTCCATTAGGTTGAGCAGAGTCACAAAGGCAGCTTGTAAAATTAAACAAAAAAAACTTTTATTGTTCTATACAATTTCCTACAGTTAAAATCTGGCAACCTCCACTACGCCTACAACGGAGAATCCATGTTTCTTCCTACAACCACACTCTTCGATGGCGAATGGCATCGGATAGAGATCAAATGGCTTGGCACGGACATCTCTGTGAGCGTGGACTATGGACTGAGGACCTCTTTACTGCCTATGTTGGCTAATAAGATACAAGGGCAATATATTGGGAAGATCCTGATTGGAGGACCTGACACCACGGCTGGACTGTTGGCGTCTGAAGTTGGTTACTTCGAGGGGTGTATTCAGGTAAGGACTGTTTGAAATTTTACGTATTATATACATTTTTACATATGCGGTAACCGGTTATATTTTCCCTCGAGAAAGTTTTAAATATATCTTAATGATATTGTTTCTACGAAATTCATTAAAAAAATGTTGACAGATAACAAATTCTTGAATTCAATAATTTTTTATCACGGCAAAGGACAATGGTAGGTTTGTATGGGATTACTATTTTAATAAATAATAATTAATTATCTGTACAGGATGTGAGAGTGGGTTCTGCTCAGTCTCTGCTCAATCGACCTACGGTAAGAGAAAATGTCAGAGATGGATGTCAATCAAGGGCCGACTGCATGCTCTCCATCTGTCCACCATACGTAAGTTGTTATATTGTTTCTACTATAATTCTTGTAGTACTTTATTTCATTTATTTGTTTATTTCAACAACTTTATGCACAAAACGTACAATGGCGGAGTTAATGCCACAGGAATTCTCTACCAGTCTACCGTCGGGTGGTGTGGTAATGATTAAGAAGGTGCGCTACATATTGGTTAGAGGTTCTAAATAGACAATTTATAATTTAAAAAATGAGGAAATAGAAAAAAATTATAATGATAAATCTAAACATAAATTAAAAAATCATATAAACATATATTTTTACCTTAATAGATTTTTCGTGTACCTATTTAATTATTAATAACATATTTTAAATGTGAAAGTTAATTTTACCCATATATTGTATCCGTTATCATTGAATCAACAAGTTTATCTACACCCATGTTATAAATCCTCTATAAAAGTTTTTGAAACAGTCAGCTTATTGCCAACATTAAAACATCCTGTGTCATAATATTTAATAATAATAAATATTTCGGACATCAAGCACACAACGCCATCTAGTCCCAAACTAAGCAGAGCTTGTATTATGAGTACTAGACACTGATATAAATACTTATATACTTTTTTTTGTAAATACATACATATTATAGATGGAATCAATCAATAAAAAAATGGGATATTCATTATATCACCCAAAATAGTGTTAAAATGTTGTACCAAATTTCATAATGCAACTCCTTTGTCAAAAACAGAACATTGAAAAAAGAACGAATTCGAATTCAAGTTGTAGTCCGCCATTTTTGTTCGCCATTTAGCTAGCTGTTTCAGAACTTTTTGAAGAGGATTAATATCATGGGTAGATAAAGTCTTGTATGCAACTGTACATAATTAGGTATTAAAACACTCATGTGATACTATTATCACACTCGGCTTCGCCTCGTTTAATAAACCCACATTCGTGTTTTCATATTATGCAACAATTGCATAAATAATCATTAAACCTATCTTTTCCCGCCCTTTTTTCTTCAGACTTCATATTACTCTGGAAACGAACATTGTATAATTTTACTTATCATAAATAGTCAAGGACATAGTAGGTATTATACATATTATATGTATACTAATAGTTAAACATAGTCAAGGACTTAGGTCTGTACTTTGTCTCAACTCTCGATTGGCGAGTTTAGATTTCTCGAAAGTCGTAGGTAATTTTATTAAATCCGTGATGTACAAAAGTGGATACAGTTATAAATAAATATCGATAACAGTCCAAATACTTCAAACCATTTTAAAAGGTTCCCTGCCTCCTACCCCCAAAGGCCGTCAACGTACTTGTGACGCCTCTGGTGTTGCGGGTGTCCATGGGCGGCGGTAATCGCTTACCGTCAGGCGACATATATGCTCGTTTGCACCCTAATCCGGTAAAAGAAATAAAAAAAAGAAAACAAATGAAATAGAAGAGAAAGAATAAAAACTAAATGTATAAAACTGGACAGATACAAAAGAAGATAGAAAAGATTAGCTGCAACAAACCTCAAAATTTACATTTCAAATTCTTTACATTTATCATTGATGATACCGCGGTAGCGATAGAGCGATAGCGGTGTAACTAGTTAAAGTCATCAAATTGTGTGGCGTCCATGGGCGGCGTTAATCACTTACCATCGAATGTTATGTCTGCGCGGTTGCCGCCTATTCCATAAAATATATATAAGCATAATAAAAGTTATCAGTTACTAATATTGAGTATATTCCAGAGCACCTGCGTAACATCATGGGACAACACGGAATGTGCGTGCGAGCGCGGGCGCGTCGGGCCGCAGTGCGTGCGCGCCTGCGACCTGCGGCCCTGCGGGGAACACGCCACCTGCGTACATGACGAATCCGACAGAGCCTATCACTGTCTTTGTGACGATGGATATATGCTTACAGGTGAGTGGATATAGGTGAATGAAAGGAAAGGAGAGCTGTTAAAACTTATCAAATTAAATAAATAAACTTTCGATATTATTGACGTGATAACGTCTTATAAATCGATGAACGCCGACTGCAGGCACGAAGAAACATGACCAAACCTGCCTGAGCCGAGCGTGCGAGCGAGAACGCGGAACAAGCGATAGAGAGGCACGTGAGGCCCAAGCGTTCGGATAATGACACAAGTTTTTCATCAATGTTTTCTTATGACATTATCACGCCGTAAACCGACTTTACAGACGACCATCTTATTTTTATTCGTTTGGGAACATGTTCCTCCCTACCCGTCATAACTATGGAATCGTCTTTTGTCTCTTATCTATCTATCTATCTTCGTCTGTATCTAAGAGGCTTAGATAAAAGTAGAAATCTTCTGGTAATTTAATACACATTGTAAATAAGTTTCTTTTTGTTCATTTCATGGGTCAGTATAACAGAAATTGTATAAATATTGTAAGTACGTAACTTTAGTAACGTTATCTATATAGAAGTATAAAAACATTGATGATCGCACTTTTTCTATTTAATAAATAAACGAGTGTGCTTTGACCACACCACTGAAATAAAACTTCTTTGAGAGAAAGAAAATGTGTGTTCACACCTTTCTCTCTCTTGCCCTTACAATAATATACGAAACGTAACTCTCTCTCTTTCTATCTACACTAACTTTCAACTTATTAACGTATTTATCACCAGCTTACCCTCCAAGTCAAGGGTCTGTAAAGAAGTTTTACTTTAAAATAAGTATTTCTGACTTCTGACAGACAAGGCCATTCAGTCCCAAACTAAGCTAGAGCTTGTACTGTAGGTACTACACAACTGATATAATGCATATCTTTTTTTAAATATTTATTTTATAAGTAATATGAATTTTAAAAGAAAATATTAAAAAGTATATTTATTTATTGAAGTTAATCACAATGGTTGTTACAGCATCTGGCTGCGTAGAAGCCGTAGCTCAAGAGTGTCCCGGAGGCTGGTGGGGAGGGTCCAGTGGAGCATGTGGTCCGTGTGACTGCGATGCTTCCAGGGGATATCATCCACATTGCCACGCCACCACAGGCCATTGTCATTGCAAGGTAACGTGATCTAAACGTGTTCTCAACGAGATAAAGAATGTCTAAATACTACGTGATTGATAATATACTCATATCTGAAAATATGCTGACATAGCTGGTCAGGCTTAGCTATGTATAAATTCTATTAATTTAACAATATACTCGTATAACGTAGGAATACTATGCTACGAATACCTGGTAATTGTGATACTATAACCGACAGGAGAACCACTACAAGCCGGAAGGCTCTAGGGCGTGTCTCCCGTGCCAGTGCTACGCGGCGGGCTCGCTGAACAGCTCGTGCTCGCGGGCGGAGGGCCAGTGCCACTGCCGCGCCGGGGTCATCGGCCGCGCCTGCGACGCGTGCGCCAACCTCTACGCCGAGGTCGCTCCCAACACTGGCTGCGAAGGTACCTATCTTCTTTAAACATGAATCTTTCTTTTCTTGATTGTCTTTTATCTGCTGCTTTCATCGTATTTATAGACTAACTGAGCCCCAGTGGTTGATTACGTGCAATAATAACCGAAGGTAATAGGTCACAAAAATAAAATTAGAAAATAAAGAGTAACTACTCCTTATATCATCCGCTACCTGCCAGTGAAAGTCCTATTAAAATCAGTCCAGCTGTTCCACAGATTAGTCGGAACAAACATACACTAAAAAAACAACGGATCGCGCTCCGGGAGAGCCGGCAGAAGTGAAAACTTAAACATTAACGTTTTACATTTTTGATTTATTAAATTTCCTATATTTATTAAACACAATGAACGTTGCTATACGAATCTATACCTTAATTATTCCTTGAGCACCGATAACTATAGAAATGCTTATTGTGATGTTATAAAAATATAGGTTAATGCCATATAATATAAACATATTACTCCAAAGCTGGGTTTACAAACACGCACACTCGCGCAAGCGCCCTGCGCCGCTTAAATGAAACAACTGGAGCAGGCACACATTTTCGTCGCGCGGTAGAAAGAGAGGAGGATAGTACTTCCTCTCCTACGCCACGCTTTCGTCTTACGAATATTCGATCAGGTCTCGTGTCCTGACGCAAGTTTAATTTTTTTACCCATCCCAAAAAGTGCACAACGCCTCTAAAGAAGTTTTCACATCAAAAATGTTCTACGAATATTCGATCAGGTCTCGTGTCCTGACGCAAGTTTAATTTTTTTTACCCATCCCAAAAAATTGCACAACGCCTCTAAAGAAGTTTTCGCATCAAAAATGTTCTACGAATATTCGATCAGGTCTCGTGTCCTGACGCAAGTTTAATTTTTTTACCCATCCCAAAAAAGTGCACAACGCCTCTAAAGAAGTTTTCACATCAAAAATGTTCTACGAATATTCGATCAGGTCTCGTGTCCTGACGCAAGTTTAATTTTTTTTACCCATCCCAAAAAAGTGCACAACGCCTCTAAAGAAGTTTTCACATCAAAAATGTTCTACGAATATTCGATCAGGTCTCGTGTCCTGACGCAAGTTTCATTTTTTTTACCCATCCCAAAAAAGTGCACAACGCCTCTAAAGAAGTTTTCACATCAAAAATGTTCTACGAATATTCGATCAGGTCTCGTGTCCTGACGCAAGTTTCATTTTTTTTACCCATCCCAAAAAAGTGCACAACGCCTCTAAAGAAGTTTTCACATCAAAAATGTTTTTGATGCAATAACCGTATTTACTTTCATATACATTTGTACATCCTTGTACCCTTCTACAAAAACAAGGGTGATATTGCTCTGTGCAGCAATTACAGGGGCATAAAATTAACCTCTCATACCCTGAAGCTGTGGGAGCGTATATTAAATAGACGCTTATTGCACATCTGCGAAATTACACCAAACCAATTTGGCTCCACTCCATCCAAATCAACCACAGATGCCATTCAGGCAGTGAGGATACTGATGGAAAAGCATCGTGTGAACAAGAAAGACCTGCATTTTGCATTTATTGACCTTGAAAAAGCGTTTGACCGAGTCCCAAGAAGACTCGTGTGGCAAGCAATGCGAGAGCAAGTAATCCCTGAAGACTACATACGACTGGTCCAAGATATGTATTGCAATATCCACACTAAAGTTAAAAGTCCAGCCGGTCTTAGTGAGGAATTCACTGTGGAAGTGGGAGTTCATCAAGGCTCAGCACTCAGTCCCTGGCTGTTTAATATAGTTATGGACTATATTACAAGGAACATCCAACTTGCCCTACCCTGGACTCTCTTGTATGCCGACGACGTTGCGATTGTCGCTCAATCTGCCGAAAAACTGCAGGTCTCACTGAACGAGTGGATCACTGCTTTGGAAAACTCAGGACTTAGAGTAAGTAGATCCAAAACGGAACACCTTGAATGCAAATTTAGCAACACAGCAAACAGCGACAACGTCTACTACCCGGACGGCACGCAAGTTTCAAAAGTCGACCAATTCCGATACCTAGGCTCAATAGTAACACAAGACGGAAGTGTCGAAGCAGATGTATCTCACAGAATAAATGTCGCTTGGCAAAAATGGCGTACACTCACTGGAGTTCTTTGCGATCAGCGCATGCCCATACGCACTAAAGGGAAAGTGTACAAGACAACAGTAAGACCAGCGATGTTATACGGGGCTGAGTGCTGGACAGTGAAGGAAACACACGCTCAGAAGCTGCACGTGACCGAAATGAAGATGCTTAGATGGTCGGGCGGAGTTTCGAGGCTAGACAAAATTCGAAACGAATATGTCCGAGGTAGCTTCAAAGTGACTCCAATCCCGGAAAAGCTCACCGAAACTCGCCTTAGGTGGTATGGACACGTCATGCGAAGAGACAGTGAGCATGTCGTTCAGAAGGCACTGGCATTTCCGGAAGGCAAGAGAGGAAGAGGACGGCCGCCCTTGACCTGGTGGACTAGTATGGCCAATCTTATAAAGAAGACCCAATTACCTGACCCGACAACCCAGGACAGACTATCCTGGCGCCGAAAGATAAGGAGAGCCGACCCCATCTAACGTGGGAAGGGGCAAAGGAAAAGAAGAAGAAGATACATTTATGATTTTTTTATTTCTTTGTAAAGATTTTTTTACCTTGAAATGTCTTTCTTCTGAATAAAAAAAAGATAAAAATTACCTGACGTTGTTTTCTATGCCTCTGACAATTACAATGATTATGTAATTTTATATAGACTTTGTCTGTGATATGTCGGTTGAGGTGAAGTCTGAGCATCAAACCGTAAATGACCCGAGACTCGTCGAATTTTCTGGGATTTCCCTCCCAGGGTACCCCTGGTCCCCTGCTTATTGTTTTTGGCAGGATAAAGATCATGAGTGTTAAAGTGCTTTCAATATAATTAGTCTTTAATTGTCCAATAGTTGTTTACGATGGGTGTCCTCGTTCCTTCTCACACGGCGTATGGTGGCCGCGGACCAAGTTTGGTATTGAAGCTGTCACAGATTGTCCTGCAGGTAAATTACCTACTTTATTATATAAGTATTTAGTACCCACAATAATACTTGTCTTATAACTAATAGTATTTGATAATTTTCTTTAAACTGAATAAACCTTAAAAAACTTACTAACAGAACCAGAAAATATTATATAATGTATCCCTCACCCATGCTCAAAAGTATTTAATTCACTTTTTACATACGATGACTCTATAGATTGACAAGATACTGTACTGATTTTTCTTGGATGTATTGATGAAATAACTTTTTAAATGTGTGTGCAATCCACAGTAAATTATATATTTATTTATACTATATAGGCAAAGAGCCATCGTTTATTGTAATTTATCATTTAGATAACATGAATTTATTTATTTAGGAACCAGCGGCAAAGGAACCCGTATGTGTGATGAATCTCAGATCGTACCATGGCAAGAACCCGACATGTTCAACTGTACTTCATCTACTTTCTACCAACTCAGAAAACAGGTAAATGACAGCAGAAAAAATTTGTAACTGAGGTATTACTTGTCAGAACTGTGTTTGAATAAGTTTGAGTTTTGTACAATGGTATACTGAATGACATTACTTAAAAGATATTAGTAGAAAGGGCCTACTAAAAACTGAAATGATGATCTGTGTATTTAGAAACTGCGATGGCAGTGTGTGAGAGATGTGTAAATTTACTATCAAACAAAAAAAAAGTTTAAAAATGTACTACCCTAGTCGGGTAGTACATTTTTAAAACTTAAACTTTTTACTTGTACTTGTACTTTGTAAAACTTTTTGTAAAATGTATATAGCCTATCTCACCGGGGGCAATTATTATGAGTCTATAGACTATCATTAAAATCGGTTCAGTAGTTTAGGCGAGGCATATTATGTTCTACCGTGATGCCTAAACATAAACTGCCAAAATAATTACCCTTGCTTCGCTGTAGTAGGGTAAACAGAAAAATATATGAATGAGATGATGAAATACTATGTAAATTTGCATAGGAATACAGGGCCCAATAAACTTACTAACCTACTTATTTCAATTACAGCTTAGCAAAATAGAATCCGGTGAGCTCTCCGTCAATACCTTCGTGGGCGTGCGTCTAGCTGCGGACGTGACGTCAGCGTGCAGCAACACACCGCATCTATACGGAGCAGACATTCTCATCGTTGAAGGAATTCTCTTGGAACTGCTCAACTATGAACTTCAACAAGCTGGATTGAACCTCACTCATAGTCAGGACAAGGATTATGTGCGGGTGAGCATCTTTTTAATGACCCCTTTTTTGTAGGGACTTAACCCTCCCACACGCCCACCACTGTAACTCCTGTACACCAGGAGCTACAGCAGTGATCCACAAACACACCAAGTTACGACACTCGGGAAGTCCCAGGAAAAATTAAACTGTCTTGGAACCCGTAACGAATTTAATCATAAGAAAAACTGCAGGAATTGGAAATTAAAATAAAGTCAAAATGGGCAGATACCTTTGCAAACCAGGAAGCACCACGGATAATAAATAACCCCTTCTCAAATAATTTGCCTGCTATAATGAGAAAAATTTGGCTGTTAGATTAGAATCTTTGTTTTTTATTGGTATTTCTTGATTGAATTCCCAGATACTCCTAACTCCTGTGTGCCCTAAAAATTTGAGATCTGAAGGATTTTTCCACTACGTCGGTAAAAATGGATAGAATCTTTAAAAAAATGATAATTGTGACTATCGCCACATAAAAAAAATGCTTTTAATTGATGTTTCTCATTGAAATTATACAACAAAATTTAACACGAACTGTATCGATTAGTTCTCTTAATATAAACTTAAAATATATAGTAAGATACGTATCATCTACAGATATATTAAAAATAGAGAGATACCTTATATTTTAGGGAGTGCAAATATTCTTTCAATTCATGTGGTTCTCATTATTTCAGAACGTGATTAAATCTGCGAACACAATCCTGGATGTACAATATGAGAAGGAGTGGTCGCGCATTAGAGAGCTCACAGGTCATGGCATGGAACTGATGCTGCAAAAGTTCGACAAATATATTGCAGTATTAGCTGAGAGTCAACACGACACTTACACAAGCCCCTTCGAGATCGCCACTAGCGATTTAGGTTGGTACTACGTAATAATTTCTAATAAATACTCATAAACGTATACGTGCACGTATTTGCATATACGTATTCTCCGGTGTATATACGTATGTAGTTCAATTCTCTGTCTGAATTAAATAAAAAAAATGCTTATTAAAAATGAGGGAAGTTGATTTTGACTATTATTTTATGCTTCCAATGACGAGACATTTTCAGAAGATTATTTGTAGCAAATAAACCTTATGCATGCTACGCAGTTATTTAAAAACTTCTTAACTTCTAAACAAGATATTTTTATTTTTCTTATAAATTGACTTTTATATCAAAAACCCAACAATAGTTCACCATTGTTGGGTTCTAATGAATAATTTATCATTGGCTTCACAAACCGGAGGAAAACGATAGATTGCTTCTTAATTTAGTTTTTCACATATCAATTTAACATTCTACTCTTCTTTCAGTAATCGGCGTGGACATAGTAACAGCGGAATCAATATACGGCTTTGAGCCGACTCAACTCAACCGATACAATTTAGACTCGTACACAACCGAACGAGTAGTCCTACCAGACACCTCTGCCTTCCTTCATTCGCCATTACAGACCACGCTATATTATCCCAACGGCAAACTCAATAAGCACAAAAAGCCATCCAGCCCAACTGTTTCGTTTCCTAAGTACAATAACTACGTGAGGAATAAGAATAAATTCGACAAGTTCACAAGGGTGTTGCTACCACTGGATCTACTAGGAATTACTAATAATAATATACAAGGTAAGTTAATACAAGAAGACTTCATATTTCCTCTTTTACCAAAATAACTTTATTAAACTTCTTGCTCAGTACATTCAATAGAACTTATTAAATCTTTGATTTTCTTTGGACGTCTAAACGACGTGTAATTTCTAGTTGGTTTCTTGAGACATAGAATAATGAACATTACGACAATATTTATAAGATCGAATATGTCGTAAGTATATTATATTATCCATCAGAAGGCGTTTTTATACAACAATGTCATGTAAATGATTTATTTCACCATTCTTTTGACTGCCTCGTCGATCTCGCGGTTGGTGTGTGCGATTGCTGATTATTAGGTCTCGGGTTCGATTCCCAGGTCGGACCAAATTTTTGTAAGATCTACAAATAGTTGTTTGGGTGTTTTCTATGTATAATATGTATTTATTTACAAAAAAAAAGTATATATGTATTTGTATCAGTTGTTCTAGTACACCCATAACACAAGCTCTGCTTAGCTTGGGACTAGATTAGATGGCGTTGTGTGTTATATGTCCAAAATATTTATTATGTTATTTATTTATTTGGTGGATAAGGATCATGAACTAAACTAAAACTTTCAGAGAACTTAGAGTTAAACTACGAGTCTCGAGCTGTGTTCTCTTACCTCCAATATTCCCGCAACGCTTCACAACTGATGCCGCTCCGTATGGACGAGTCAGTAAGCCAACGATGGGGCGTCAACATTACCTTGGGATCACCCATCATACAACTTGCTCTGTTCGTACCTGAATATGTGTGGACCAAAGAAGCCAGTGACACGAGTGAGGAAAACTCGAGTGAGAACAGTAGCGAGGATCTTGAAGGTTAGTTTTATTATGTGTAGATTTCCATTCGATACCAGTAGAATAAAACAGTAGCTGTATATTACATATACTTTACGTACTCGTATTTATCTTCAGGAATTCTATTTTGTGATTCTCAGCAGTTCACTTGTGACTTTTAAGTTAAAGATGTCCATGAGAGATAGTGTTCACTTACCATCAAGTCTCCCGTTTGCTCGTTTTGACGCTATTCCAATTAGAAAAATATTTTCTAAACATTGAACCTCCCTAATGGAATACGTTTGCATGCCATTAAACTCGCATCTGTAAATCAAAACATACCCAAACTTGTGCTCCAAAAGTCTATAAACGACATTATTTTAACTCTCTTACTCATATTCTATCAATTCTCTTATTAACAGGTATCGTATACGCTAACAAGGGTAACCATCATTCTCATCAAACCGATCACCTGAACCCAGTCCCGCCACAAAACACTTGGACCTCAGAAGAATCCCAGAATCAAGACCACCACGGCCCAATAGTTATTCAGCCAGCTTTCAAGAAACAAGACAAATCATATACGAGTGATAATTTACAAGAGAACGAATCATATATGGCTGATAAGCTCGAAAGCAATGAAGGTCCAAAAGCAATGGCGTTGATTAGCGAAAGCGGGAATATGACCAAAGATGGAGTGAAGAAGAAGTTGATGTATAAAAGTCTGAGTGGAATGAGACTTAAGAGACCTATTAGGTTGCAGATTTGGTTGGATATTGATAAGGAGACATTTGGATCGAGAACCAATCCTCAATGTGTTCATTGGTCGACCTTGAGAGGGTAAGTGTTAATGTATGATCTCGTATCTGTATTCATAACTGTAGGTATAGGATCTTTCTAACCGACTTCAAGAAAAGGAGGACATTCTCAATTCGACTGTTTTTTATGTTTGTTACCTCAGAACTTTCGACTGGGTGAACCATTTTTAATGATTCTTTTTTAATTTGAAAGCTGGCGCTTCTCGTGTGGTCCTATTTTATATTATACTAGCCGACCCACGCAACCTCGTTTGCGTCTTCTAATGCCCGTAGCGTGATAATTTTCCCCCGTTTTCAAAACATTTTTCATTGGTGCTCCGCTCCTATTGGTCCTAGCGTGATGATATATAGCCTATAGCCTTCCTCGATAAATGGGCTATCTAACACTGAAAGATTTTTTCAAATCGGACCAGCGGTTCCTGAGATTAGCGTGTTCAAACAAACAAACTCTTCAGCTTTATGTATTAGTATAGATATTTATAATTTCGTTCAGATCTTGAAGTCGGTTTTTTTACGTTAAAGTTTTACTTGTATGAGGTTAATGGTAACAAAATATATAGTATATAGTTATTATTTACCTACTGTGTACTTACATAGGTTGTCTGTAAGTTTCTTTTAGTAATGATGAAAACAATAGCCATCTTATCAGCGAGACTGCTTCGTTGGCGCAGTGGTAGCGTACCTGACTGCTGTGGTCTCGGGTTCAATTCCCGGATCGGACTAAATGTTTTTATTATCTGAAACTATTTGTTTCGGAGTTTGGGTGTGCTGTGTACAATTTGTATGTATTTACAAAAAAGGAGTATATTTGTATTCATATCGGTTGTCTAGTTCCTCTAATACAAGGTCTGCTTAGTTTGGGACTAGATGTCGTTGTGTGTTAGACGTCCGAAAATATTTATTTATGAATAAACTATTTTTACGGTGAAATACTTTTTATCCGCAATTTCAAAAAGTATGATTTCCAATAATTTTCGGGGAAATACATACACGAAATATTATATCGGATTATTTATGGTATTTTTATTCTAAAGGTCTGGTGAGTGGTCACGCGTGGGCTGTCACACAGAGATAGACTACGACTGGTCCCCGTACTCCAACGAGCCACTCCTCATCAACTGCACTTGTAATCATCTGTCCACGTTCGCTGTACTGGTAGATGAAGTGGACCTCGAGGTAAGTGCATAAGTTACCCCACCCCTCCTACCCCCCCTCCTACCCCCTCCTACCCCCCTCCTTCCCCCCTCCTGCCCCCCTCCAACCCCCCTCCTAAGAAAGGAGGTTTTGGCCTACTGTACCACGCTGGCCAGATGGGTTGGTATAGAATTTGTTTCAGGTATACCTTCTCTTTGCAGTGAGTGATGTTTTCCTGTGTAGTTAGATCTCTTAGTCGCATCTTAAGACACCCATGCGATGAGTAGGGGTGGTGACACTGCGTATTTTTAATCCACACCACATGGACGAAATAATAAAATGCCTTGCTAGAATATTTTCTTGTGTATTTTTATCATTTTTGTTATAAATAATTAATAAAACTCAATTGGGCCTAACAATAAAAAATATTATAAAAATAATAATTTCAAGTCTATGCGAGGTATAAAAAAAATAAGTATTCAGGTATACATTTTTTATTATGATTTTTATCGACTAAAATAAAATATAATAACTAAATATACTGGTCACTTGGGCTGCCACCTTATTAATCTATACTGAAACAAGTTCTGTCTAGAGTTATTCCGTACTTGTTACATACAACTTACAGATGGCGCTGTACAAAATTTTTCGTTCACAAAATCTGAGGCTTTTTTTATTTAGCGTTACGGACCTTTTTTGCCGGCTAGGGTACCCTCCGCAACGCCCCATAAGGAACTTCATCCCAAAAAGTAAATTTAACTCTTTTTAGCAAATGAAAGATATTTAACATTTAAATTGCAAGAGTAACTCCGAAACACATAGATGAAGTATGTATTGCTTTCATAACGTAGTGGTGTTTTGATAGCAATCGGAAAGATGTTACTCTTATTCGTGGAAGACCAATTTGCTGAGAACACAATAAATAAATAGTAAATATATTTTTTTAAGTATTTACAGCATAAACTAACTTTTAAACTTTCGCGTTCCATGATATAACAATATTTTTTACGGGAATTAACGCGATCACTTATTTAAAGGTATTATATACCTCTGATTTGCCTGACGTTTTGACCAGGTTGCACTAGCCGTGACCTTTAAATAAGTGATAGCGTTAATTCCCGTAAAAATAATAATTGTTATATTAACAGCATGTTTTGGACTCCATTAATTCAAGGTATAAGATTTTAAAGCTAGGTAATAAAGTAATCATTTCATCTACCTATCTCATTATTGATTAACATTACACAATTTTCTCCTTATTCCAAATGCAATAAAGGGTCTTTTTCCATGAACAGTTCGTGCCAGAGCCATCCCTCCTGGAATCAGTGACATCGTACACAGCCTTCTGTATATCGTTACCACTCCTGCTGCTGACGTGGGCCGCGCTGTGTCTCATGCGAGGTGGAGCTGCGACTGTCTCCAACTCCATACATAAGCATCTTATCTTCAGCGTGTTCATGGCAGAACTGCTTTACCTTATTGCACTGAAGGCTAGAACAACGTTAGTGCAGAATGAGGTTTGTATCATCATCAAAAAATTTATTTGATATTTTAGGGTTAAGTAGCCAAAATATCAAAAACTGTATCATCATCAAAAAAATTATTTGATATTTTAGGGTTAAGTAGCCAAAATATCTTTACAGAGGTACACTTCAGACATTTAGTACTAGCAATCTAAAGTTATGATATTAATCACGCCGACAATGTGAAAAACAAATTTTAATTTTTTTAAAGTACTTACCTCAAACGTGCGGATAAGTGTGGATGTTATTTTTTAGGATTAGTCTGTCTGATGTCTTAAAAATAATAAGTTTGTGGATATAATATTTTGCTTGAGGTATTTCTTCTTTTTATTGGAGTCAAACGTTTAATTTAATAGAATTATTTTCTTGAGGAGGTAAAATAACAATCAGCAGATAGTAAGGTTGTATGATAGCAACTCCCTATATCATTTATATTTATTTTTGAAATTCCATTCTTGAACATGATGTTTTTGTCGCTACAATCACCATTGTGATTTTTAATTCTTGTTCCGAGTCTGAAAGTTCTTTGTGTCCCTCGGGACTAGAATTGCCATTCGTATTCTAAAATAGAGTATCGTAGTCTATATCACGTAGGCGTACTTTATAATTTATAATACTAATAGAGGACGCTAAAATACTTTTTTGTAAACAATGTTTATGATACTATAGTAAAAAGAGTTCACGATCTATATAAACTTAGAATTAGAATGTTTGCAGTCGACTATTCTTTTAAAAAAATGTAAATTGTCATCTACTGCATGTTTTTTTTTATAAATAATATTTTTTTTGTAAAGATCGTACTCTTTAATAACCTCCTTTGGTATCAGATATAGTATATTTGTGAAAGGTGGCAACAGTAGTCGCGACACAGGGATGTTAGTAGAAGGCGTGTGTATGTGTATGTGTATGTGTGTGACTTTAGTGAGGGTAGTTGAAAGTACAACATACAGCTTAAAAGCTCTTATAGATAAGTTTAAATAAAAATAGAATTAACACACTTTTTTACTAATTTAATGAATATAATAAGTGCTCAGTAGTAAATAACTGCTAGTTTAGTGTTATTTCCGTAATAATAACTAAAGTTTTCAAAACTCAAAAGTGAAAAATCACAGCATCACTATGAACAGTCTACAAGAGCTGCAGGACTGCTTTGAGAGCAGGATGGCAAGTTTCGAAGCAGATCTCTTGAAGAAAGCATCTAATGCTGCTAGTCTGGCCAGTCTCGCAGAGGATTTCACAATATTTAAGACTCTTGTCCTTGAGACGCTGAAATCCTTCCAGAGTCAAATGAAGGTGATTGTGAGGGAGGTGGACAGCATGGAAACACGCAGCCGTCGCAAAATACTCCTTGTTCATGGCATCACAGAAAAGAGGGATGAGAACACATCCCAGGTTGTAGCAGAGGTTGTAGCAAGTAAGTTAGGTCTGGACTCCTTTACAACTGAAGATGTAAGCCGGTGCCACAGGATGGGTCGACACTCTTCGGATGATAAACCAAGACCCATTCTGGTAAAATTTGGTAAAGTGGCAGTGCGAGACAGGGTTTGGGGGTCTAAGACCAGACTTAAAGGCACTGGTGTGACCCTCTCCGAGTTCCTCACCCGGTCGCGACACTCGGCCTTCATGGCAGCACGGGAAGAATTCGGGATCAGGAAGTGTTGGACCAAGGAAGGTTCTGTTTTTGTTCTGGGTCTTGACGGTTCACGTCACCGTGTTACTTGCGTCGCTGATCTAGACCCGATAAGGCCAGTGGTTGCAAATAAGCCAACTGCAACCAAAACTCTGGTAGCGAAGCCGAGAAGAGCAGCTGCCGGTACAAAAAAATAGATGTCTGTGGTTTGTTTGTTTACAGTGTTTTAATGAATCATTCAACTGTCTGGGCGAGCTTCACGTGAGTTTCAGTTCTTGGATATAACTATCATTTTCAATAACATTAAAAAATAATAATAATCCATATTAATAATCACCTTCATAAATATTTACCTCACTTTTACAAAAATTAAATTCAGCTGTCAAAACTGCGTTCCAGACCAAATATTCTTTTGAAACACTTTTGTTTCGCATTCGGTATTTGACATTTTGGAACCTAGTCTTTTTGCTCGAGAAGTTCGCCCTGTTGAATCTTATTCATTTTCTTTTGTTTATTTTTTTTCTTTCTTTTTTGTTACTTGTACAGTTTTTTTTTTTTTTTTTTTTTTTCTTCTTTTATTTTTCACTCTTAAATTTAGTTAAATATCTTTCAGTGTTATAAATGTAAAACACACGACTGGCGGATGGATCAAAGTGGATAATTTTCATTGCTTTGAATATTTGTCTGCTGCGCGTTATTATTTTATTCTTATATAAATATTAATAGGTATTTATTTATATTTATTTATTGCATCTTAATGTCTGACATTGACATAAGTAATGATGACAGTTTCCACTCCTTAAGCAGCCATAATTCTAGTTACGTTAGCTTACCCTCACTGCAAGAGAATCTCCAGTACCAGTTTTCTGATGCTCCGCGGAATTTTAATGTAGTCCATATAAACGCCCAGAGTATTCCAGCTCATTTCCCTGATATGCTGGCTACCTTTAACTGTAAAAACATACATGCTATCTTAGTCTCAGAGACATGGTTGAAACCGTGCTTGCCTTCCACATCATATACTCTTCCAGGATTTAATCTTATAAGGAATGATCGTGCGACTGGTGGTGGGGGTGGTGTTGGTATATACCTGCGACAACATATTTCCTTCACCATTGTAAGTATGTCCTCACAACCCCCACCACCGGACGCGGGTGAACATCTCTTCTTAGAATTAGACATTAATCACTCAAAAGTTTTGCTGGGTGTTTACTATTCACCCTCATCGCGTATTCACTATTTTTCCTCTTTTGAAAATCTATTAGAAAACATATCTCCCTCTTATAGCCACACATTAATAATGGGTGATTTCAATACTTGCCTAATAAAAAATGACCATCGCTCCTCTTCGTTACGCAGAGTAGTGGACTGCAATAACTTAACACTTTTAACACTTGATGCTACTCACCACTTTCCTAACTGCTCTCCTTCTCTTCTTGACCTTATTCTTGTCTCTTCCACAGATCATGTCATCAGCCATGGCCAGTATCCAGCTGATGCTTTGTCCTATCATGACTTGATTTTTATTTCTTATGCTATCCGTCCACCCAAGGCAAAGCCGAGAATTCTTGTGCAACGCAATTTCAGCGGAATGAATCTTGCTAAACTAAAAGAGGACGCTCATAACATCGACTGGTCTGTTTTATTAAATTCACAGAGTGTAAATGAAAAAGTCCAAATACTCAACGAAAACCTAATAAAATTGTATAACGTACACGCACCTTTGCGATCGATTAAACTTAAACATTTACCGGCTCCGTGGCTTACTGAGGAGATACGACGGATTATGTCCAAAAAATGTGTAGCGAAAAGTAAGTACAGGCGTCGACCAACGGATACTAACCAAGAAAAATATGTGTATCTGAGAAATCTCTGCAATAAGATGTGTAGAAACGCACAACGCCAATATATCCACTCTTCCGTAGAAAACGGAGATCCAGCAAAAGTCTGGAAATTTCTAAGAACACTGGGAGTCGGGAAGTCTCGTCAAGAGTCTATTCCTAAAAATTTCAATATTGACTTACTTAATAAACATTTCTCTACCTCGTCTGACATTAGTGATAGTACTAAAGTTAACACACTTAGATATATTTCCTCTACCCCAACTCCCAACTATCCACCATTCGTCTTTGATCAATTGTTCGCTTGTGATGTTAGGAAGACCATTTTGGCGATTTCATCCAGTGCAGTGGGAAGTGATTGCATCAGCCGAAACATGATTCTTCCTATCCTTGACGAAATCCTGCACATCCTATGCAATATCCTAAATCACTCCGTGACAAGCGGTGTTTTTCCATCTGCATGGAAAGATGCCCAACTAATCCCTCTTCCTAAGAAAGCTAAACCCACATTATTCTCTGACTATCGGCCTATATCTATCTTACCTTTCCTATCTAAAGTACTTGAACGCCTCATCCACTATCAACTGAGTAACTTCCTTTCCAAAAATTCCTTACTGAACCCCTTCCAATCAGGCTTTCGACCTGGTCACAGCACTACTTCTGCACTGGTACACGTTACAGATAGCATCAGACTGGGCATGGATAGTGGAATGATCACAGTACTCACCTTGCTTGATTTCAGTAATGCTTTTAATACTGTAAATTTTGAAATTCTGCTTGGTATACTACGGTCTCTTAACATATCTCCGAGGACACTTGATTGGTTTCTTAGTTACCTGTCTGGTCGCCGGCAACGTATTTGCATTGAAGACTCGGTGTCCTCCTGGTGCAGTATTTCTGCTGGTGTACCACAGGGTGGCGTTCTATCTCCTTTGCTCTTCGCTGTTTTTATAAACTCAATCTCTAATCAATTAAGTTCCTTCTACCATCTTTATGCAGACGATTTACAAATATATACACAAGCTCCGATTGACTTGTTACCAAAGGCGTTCGACACTATTAATGCTGACCTGCGACGCATTGGCGAATGGAGTCATAATTATGGACTCAAGATTAATCCTGTTAAGACGCAGGTATGTGTTATTGGCAGTCCCAGGATGACATCAAGAGTTAACTATGCACAACTGCCCCAAATCCAATTTGGTGGTGCCACTCTTGAGATCAGTACCAGTGTCAAAAATTTAGGAATCTACATAGACAATACTCTATCTTGGGGTTCACAGATACAAGAGGTCAGTCGAAAGATATTTGCTTCTGCCGGGTCTCTGCGAAGACTTCGTAATTTTCTTCCAATTGCGACTAGGGCTGCTCTTGCACAAGCACTTCTACTTCCAATTCTCGACTATGCCGATGTCAGCTATCTGAATCTCACTGAAGCACAACTTGATAAGCTTGAGCGACTTCAAAATCTCTGTATACGATTCATATTTGGCCTTCGTAAATATGATCACGTCTCTGAATTCCGTCAAATGCTCAAGTGGCTTCCGATTCGCTCTCGCCGGAATACTCATATACTCATTTTTCTTTACAATATTTTGTTTAATCCCAGAGCCCCCTTTTACCTCAAAGAACGATTCAAGTTCCTTTATGACACACATGAAAAATGTCTAAGGTCATCCGAGAATTTGAGACTGGAGATGCCTCTGCATTCCACAAAGTTTTACGACCAGTCTTTCACTGTTGAAGCTGTACGCCTGTGGAATGCACTGCCGATAAAAATCAGGAAAGCGCAAACAATAAATGAATTCAAGAAACTGGTTAATGAACATTACCTTAACTAGAACAGGCACGATTTAGAATGTGCTGTGAATACATAACTAAATATATTTCTCATACGCGATTTATTTATTTATATGTGTATGTATATCTACTGGTATGTATAAGTATGTGTTATGTTAGTATGTGTATATATATATATATATATATATATATATGGTTTTCGTTATATTTATTAGCAAATAATAAAATTAAAAACTCATTGCACCGACAACTACCACTGTCTCTCCTGTACATTTTAATCCATCCTAAGGTTGCCTGGAAGAGATTGCTTCTGGCAATAAGGCCGCCCTTTGTACACTACATTTCACATTTTATGTACTCTTGTAACAATGTACTATAATGGTGTACAAATAAAGAGTTTTCTATTCTATTCTATTCTATTCTATTCTATTCTATGTGTATGTGTACGCGTATTGCAGTTCTCGTGCAAGCTGGTGGCGATGGGGCTGCACTACTGGTGGCTGGCGGCGCTGGCGTGGTGCGCGTGCGACGGCTGGCAGGTGCGGCGCCTGGTGCGCGAGCTGCGCGACGTGAACCACGCGCCGCTGTGCGCGCAGCTCGCCGCCGCCTACGCCGCGCCCGCCGTGCTGCTGGCGCTCGCCGCCTCGCACCACCAGCACCAGTACGGGAACGCGCTCTTGTCAGTACTACTACTACTACCCGAAACTTATCACTCTATCCCAAATAAATACCTATGTTTTCTTCTTTAAAACAAAGATTAAAAAAATATAATTATCACAACTTTTCATCTCTATTACAAATTTTAATCGAATAAACATTGTAATATGTAGCTTACATATATAGAATTAGACTGCACGGTTGGCCTAACGGCTTAAGCGGTCGCCACGCCGCTGTCTACTGCATCGAGTGTTACGGGTTCAAATCCCACATGGAGCAACACTTTGTGTGATCCACAAATTATTTTTCTGAGTCTGACTGTTCGTTCTGTCCGTTTCATGTATGTTTGTGAAGTCCCCCACAACACAGGATGTTGATGGATAATGTCGGAGTTGTCTTTTCAAAAACAAAAAAAAAGAGTATCACAAAAAATACATGGAATTTTCATTTCAAATCATTGCTCAAATGTTGAGTCTGTCAATATTGGTCATATCTACAAAAGTTAACACCCGATTCAAATCAAAGGTTTTGATTGCACTTATTGTCTGTCTATATATGTAATATCCATTTCGTACCATTACATTCAATTCTTATTTAACCTTTCTTATATTACTTCCAATTTTCTAATTCAGTCTAAGTGTCAGTTGACCGTACAATTTTGACAATCTTATCTAATACGTTGTGACCATACAAGTGACAATCTATTAACTTCTACTGTTTATTTAGCTGCTGGGTAAGCTGTCACGAGCCGGTGGTGTGGTGGGTGGTTATTCCTGCTGCCATTTACGCAGGAGCCGCCATTGTGTTCCTCGCTGGAGCCACAAGAGCAGCGTTCACTGTTAGGGATCACGTTATTGGATTTGGCAACTTGAGGTAACAATTTTGATTGAATAATTAATGTTTGAACTCTCGAACTGAAATCTAGTAGTACTTACATGTATCTTTTTTACAATAAGATACCTTAATTAAATACGGTTAGGGACGTTATTCATTAGTGAAGTGGATTTCATTTAATATCATATGGCTCCAAGATGGAACAAAGGGTTTCCATATTAGTTTTGTCATTCGAAGCATGTGTGGGTGTTTTCATTTCATTGAATTAAAAATAGGTTTACTCAAGTCTAGCTGTCGAGTTGGTTGTTTATCCCCTTGTGTATTCATTAGTCCGCTTGTTAGGGGCCGAATCGCTTCATTGTGTCGTCGCGATTCGTTACTAAATGTCGGGTATAGAAATACGTGGCACGATGATAATACCGATGCTATTCTCTCGCCCATGGAGACGGTTCCTTAGAAAGCCCCATCAATGAGTACAGGGGAAATTATACTCTCGATTGTTGGCACTTGATGAAACTTGTTAAATTACATTTTAGTATCTATGGTATCGCCCTTTTATTGTCATCAAAAGTTACTGGTTACATGAAAATTATTTACATCGATAGCCTAGAGTGAAACCGGCCAGGATTGAAGTTAATTAAAATAGTGGAATAAGTACAAGTGGCAGGTTTCCGAGGAGGACTCGGGGAATAGGGCGAAGTGGAGCAGAACAACGAAGAGAGATCATATTTCCACCACCGTGTGGGATGAATGTTTTGGAAGAGAAAGAGTGGAATAAGTAGGAGTGAGTGAATGTAGGGTATAGTAGAGTGGGGTTTAGAGATCGGTCTGTTGTGTAGGCTACTGCTGGGCGTGAGCGTGGTGTGCGTGCCGCTGGTGTGCGCGGCGTGGGCGAGCGCGCTGGTGCTGGGCAGCGAGTGGGGCGCGCGGCGCGACGCGCTGGGCGCGCTGCTCGCCGGCGCCGTGGCCGCGCACGCCGCCGCCGCCGCGCTCGGGTACATCGCCTTCAACGTGCGCGTCAGGGACAACCTTAAACGGTCAGTGCTCTACTATCACTAGTGACGACTGCACGACTGACCTTGTGGTTTAAGCAGTCGCCACGTCGCTTTCTGCTGCATCAAATGTCTAGGATAACACTTTGTGTGATCCAAATTCAAATATCCCACAAAACACACGAGCAGAGTCGTCATAAGTGCGTTGCCCTCCTTTGGGGCATGAGGAGCATGTATCCTCACTCACTCGGTGAAACGCAGCGCAATTCTTTGTCTCCGTTACATGTATGTTTGTAAAGTAATTTAAAGGATTTTATATTACTAATACAGGAGCAGTCTTTTAAAGAAAAAAAATATTATCAGATGTTGAATTATGTTATGTGGAGGTACACTTTCTTGTAAATTATAATGAATATGAGCTTACTATTCAAATTGTGAGTTACTCTACACATCGTGTTTTAATAAGACCTTGTCTGCACATCTAAGTAAAGCAAACGAAGGAGTAGCTATATACCCAAAATAACATGCACTTATTATGAACGTTTAATAAAAGTTAAAACATACTGTTGAATATTTTTTAAAGTGTTTAAGACACAGAAAAGAAACAAACAATCTATTTTTTTCTTCTCCTTCCACAACTCAATGTGTTACTGCTCTAAAATACCCTCCACTTAGAACTACAGAGAGGAAAGTTTGAACTCCAATTACCTTATTTACTCTGTGGAAAACAACAAAAAACGCCTCAACACCGTTTTTTTTAAGAATAATGTCATTCTGGTCCAAGCAAACTAGCTCGTGCCGAAGTTTGGCTTTTCCACGTCTGTTTTGTACAACGGAAAAATTACATAAATTCTGCTACTGGACCATAATAAATTTAAAAACTTCATAATATTTAAACGCTGACGCTTAATATTTTTTTGTTCATTCAAACCATAACATTATATTCCAAATTAGCTGAACCCCGCGGTGTTACCCGTGGTTAATGTCGTAACGCGTGTAACGCCAAGGGACAAAGCTAGTCTAAAAAAGTAGCCTAAGTTACTCCCAGGATCATCAGCTACCTGCCAGTTAAAGTACTGCCAAAATCGGTCCAGCCGTTCCAGAGATTACCCGGAACAAACAGACAGACAGAGAGACAAAAATTTAAATAAATGTTATTTTGGTACATGAATCGTGTATTTTATTTTAATATTACAAACAGATACTCCAATTTTATTTATTTGTGTAAATAATAAAAATATCAAAGGTAACATTATTTTAACTCTTCCACAGAACAATACTAAGATGCATGGGAAAGAAAGTACCTCTAGTTGACACCTCAGTTATAATCAGCAGCAGTGCGCAGAATCTGTCACAAATCAACAGGTAACTTAAAACATCTATATTTTTTCTCTAAGCACTAAACAAAAAGTCGCGTAGCTGTCGACAATCGATAGGCTATGGAGACGATGAACTCAATGAACTAGATGTACGATATGGAGTCCTAAAATGAAGAAAGTTTAAGTGAAAATGAACTTTATGGAAGCGCTAATAATAACGTTTTCATAAATAGATTCTTCTTTTATATAAATATGTTTTTATCCAGGTCTTCTCTAGCATATCACAGCAGTACAGAACCAGGCCGGCAGCTGCGGAACATTGGCATATCTGCGTCATCAACAACATCGAGGTCCACCACAAAGACTAGTTCTAGCCCTTATAGGTGAGATAATATTATTATGACATTTGACTCCGACTTAATAAGCTGATTATTTAACCGACTCCGTAAAAAAGAGGAGGTTCTTAATTCACCACACACATGTATTTTTTTTAAATTTCTTTTTCGGAACTCAGTCATTTAGGAATTAAATAATTTCTCAAAAATAGTGTCATGTATTTTAAAATCTAGTTATTGTGTTTTCTACATATTTTCCAATTTTTTTTTCCATAGTCGTAGCGACGGACAACTCCGTCACACGAGTACATCGACTTCTAACTACAACACTAGCGCGAGTGATATGCCCGCTTACCTCAGAGGGTTCGACTCTTCACTGCACACCAGAAAAGATGGTAGGTTTTATACTAGTTACTAGCTGAACCCCGCGGTGTTACCCGCAGTAATTGTTGTACCGCGAGTAACGCCGCGGGACAAAGTTAGTCTAAAAAAAGTAGCCTAAGTTACTCCCCGGGTCATCAGCTACCTGCCAGTGAAAGTCCCGTCAAAATCCGTCCAGCCGTTCCAGAGATTACCCGGAACAAACAGACAGACAGACAGACAAAAATTTTTTTAACTACATTTTTGGTATATGTATCGTGTATACATACATATGCATTAAGTAAAAAGCGGTTATTTTAATATTACAAACAGACACTCCAATTTTATTTATTTGTATAGATTAATTCACTTTGGTCGTCAAAACTGGTCTCGTTGGTCTCTCGGTTGAAGAATACGACTGCCGATCAAGAGGTCTCGGGTTCAAATCCCGGGTCGGGCCAAAAGTGTTATAGAGTTTTTCTGATTATACAAATACTCAATAACAGCTCGGAGTTTGGAAGTTGGGGTCTATCGGATTATGTCAGAGAGGGAACAGAGAGTGCACCTGTGTGTACGCACACACTTGTGCACTATATATCTCCTGCGTAGTTGGCTGGTCTTCTTTGAGACTGGCCGCCGTTTTGTAATCGGCTAGGAGAACATCTTCATCATCATTAATTCACTTTAAGTTTTCCTTCTCTGTACTGTTAAACTGCATGTTTTGCAATAGCGTAACGTTTTATATTCTTAGTATGCCACCACACGATTCACGAACAACTTAGACTATCCACTAGTCTTGCCATAAATATTGTTACAAAGATAAACAAAATTTTTTTATTGTACTAAACATTTATTACTATTACAGTGTGTTAGTTTAATACTTAATATAGTGACATGACAGATTCCAAATTCAAAAGTAATATTTTGTTTACATTTAGTTGTAACGGTAGGTATTTAGAGCCAGACTAAGTATTTATGTGTCTTCTTGTTATTAACAATGAACACCACAACTATCTAACCGATTTTTTTAGATATATCTTTTGATGGCGTATCCAAGATAGTTAATATACCAATAAGAGCAGAGCGTGATTGAAAAGAGACAGAGACGAAGTTCTTTTTGTATTTGTATTCTGTGTAAAGTATGTTTTTTTCCCCTTACTTTTGTTACGCCACTATTTTCCTAACGCGAATGGACTACAGTATTAATTATGCTGAACCAATTTACTGTGGGAGATGATTTGCCATACCTGCTACACACTACATCATAAAACTGTCACTAAGATAACCTTATAGTCCATTCGTTTAGATAGTGTCGGTGCACCCGCTCGCGATTATGGTTATTGTTGTGAAATACGAATATATTAATTCATACAACGGCGTAAACTGACAAATCACACTTGATTGTTGTGTTTGCTACACCAGATGAAGGTCGCCGGCGTCGCAAGGCAGGTCGAGGCGGCGAGGCGACGGGCGAGGCGGGTGCGGCGGGCGAAGAGGCCACCGAGGCCACGGACAGCGACACCGACAGCGCGCGCAGCCTCGACCTCGCCTCCTCACACTCCTCCGACGACGACGAGACCAGCACCAGGCGCTCCAGCCACCCGCCCTCCTCCAACAGTAAGACGTTCACAACCAGACCCATCTAGCGGCACTAAGCCGAATTACTTCAGAACTATTTTTATACATCACGATATTAAATTTTACAGATTATAAATGATAATAATAAAATACTTAACAATTAGTTTTTTATCCACGGCCCTTTAGACGTGATCACCATATCTTTTTGTTAGAGAATTAGAAGACCGCTTTCTACTACACTATCATATATGTTACTGGTTTTTGGAACGAAGTTCGTTATCGCGCGTTGTAAAAGGGGGCTAGACGGAAAAAATCTCACGAAAAGTTGTAACGACACTTTTTGTTGTAGTAAGCTATTGTAAGCCGTGCGGCGTGCGCATGTTTCTCTGTCTGTCTCTCTCTCTCTCTCTCTTACAGAAAGCAAGCCAGATATTTTCATTTCTATTTCGCATTGAACAATATGGTGTCGCGACGATTATTTTTGTTGAGTATATACAGGTTTTTGTACATAGTAAATAATAATAACAATAATGAATCCTGACAGTGAACTTCGTTCCATCCGGGTGTCCCTTGCCAACTCTCAAGTTTTTTTTCTTCATCATGTAAGCTTCACAAAAATATCAAGTATCAGTCTTTGGTATAAAACACTCTAGATCTAGTTGGGTATGTGAATATACAAGGTTTTTTTTTAATAGGAGATCGTGCTACAAGTGCATCCAATTACCTGCCCAACATCGCTGAAGGCGCTCCGTTGGCAATACCTCCGAGGTGGCCACCACACGTCAGAGAAGGTACTATTCATACATACTAATATTATAAATTCGAAACTAACTCTGACTGTCTGTCTGTTAGGTTTTTACGGTTAAACCGCTGCAACGGACTCATTGAAATCACGGAAATACTTTTATTCTTGAGGAAGTACGTACCTAACATAAAGAAGGTATGTTAACTTTTCATCACAGTAAAACTACAAATCAAGACCAAATATGAAATAATATCACATTAAACGACCACAAGCCACTTAGCAAATTAGCAACTATTAATCCTGCATCTCGCTAATACAATTCTCGCTCTCACTGCGGTCAGTCTACTTAATATTCTTCTTTAAATTATGAAGAATATTATTTTCGGTTGACATTTAATGCTGAACACATTTTTTTTTTGCTCCATCAGAACCAAACCGTCCAGAAATGGGTCGCTGGTCTCAAGAAACAGGTTCTGACAACGAAGGAATAAATGCTGGCTTAGCTTCACCATCGCCAAATCCACTTCCAAATCCAGACCTCACATCGGACGTGTATCAGCTCAGCAGACATCGGATGAAGCCTTCCATATTGGAGAATGTTCACGACACTTATGTGGCTAGTGTTGATGCCTCGAGATTACCGCTCGATAACAGGTATGATATATAAGAGAAATTAAACACGTAGTATTTGATACTCTTAAGGTCATATTTCTTGGCTCACATTTTTTTTATGTATAAGCGTTCAAAATAGGAATAGAAATTGAATCTCTTTAAAAATTAGTAACGTAAAAAAGATGCCCGGATGTTTCAGCTGTTTTTATTGGGAGTTTAAACTTGCACCAAAAAAAAACACTTTCTAGTGTTAAAGAAGGCCTAATAAACAGTTATTTGCTTGCCAAAGGTTGATGAATGCGGTTTTGTTTTTAGATAAAATGTTATTCTATTAATCATTGCTGTTAATCCCTCTTACAGATACGGTGTAATGGACGAGGAGCTCATGTACGGCGTACTGCCAAACGACACAGAGAAACAAATACCCTATGATCCAAACTACCCCATTTCCCCCACAATGTACAGACTGCCTGGCAATCCTTACGGCTCCAAAACATACTTAGCCTCAAGAACATCTGATTATGGATACAGCCCAACAAAATATCTCAACTCGGAAACAAATGTCTACGGGTCTAGGGATTTCAGGGATTCGGGCGTGTCTACAAGGGAACATGACGGGTACCCACCGAGGGATTATAGGGATTCAGGGATAGCGACTATGTTGAAGAATGACTATCAAAGGAAGATTGATAGTCACTACGGCGGGGATTACAATGATAGGATGTCTGAAGGATCGGACAAACACCATCCTCACGATAAATATCTATTCCCCTATACAGGTAGGTTCGCTTATTAATTTTTTATGTAGCTTAGAACAAGAATGAATGAAGTTCCGAGTACCTAGCAATTTGAAAAAAAAATATATATTAGATTAGCAAAGTTATATGAGCAGTCTATCGTGTTATGAAATTTTTCAAAAGGGCCTCAGTAGTTAGAAAGAATATAAGAGTTTTACTCATCTATTCGACAAAAGTGACTATGTAGGATACACATAACTATATCATTACATAGAGTTATTATAGATAGAGTGGGATAGACATAACTACGGCTTTAATAGGTAGTAGAGCCACGCTGATTTCAGCACGAACGGGCCGGCTCGACCAGGGCGGTACTACCCTCGCAGAGAAAATCAACGTAAAATGACAGCGATCGTGCTGTCGTGTTTCGTTGGTGAATGCGAGACCGGAGGCCCATCGATGCAAAAGCATCACAAGGCCGCCATGATGTGGGTTACCAGGCTGCATTGTTGCATTGTCTGCAATCGCAATGAGTATGGTGACCACCACTCTTGGATTCTGCTTTTGCTGTCCCTCAGGCAGAGTAGTCATTTTGGCAGGCCCCAACATAAAAAAATAAAAATACGGCTGCCTGTACGCGGAAATGTCCAACGGTTAGAAAGAGAGAGAAGATCGCGGTACCCCATGTGTCTTTCTCAACTGACGCATGCGTAGTAAAGGACTGACATGACACTAACGTAGTGACGTCACACTATGTCGCTCTCGGAATGCGAGACCATGTTTTCTTATACCTACCATGGTATAAGATGCTATAGGGCTTTGCCGCGCAAACCGTGCAAACGCAAATAGAGCGAGACAGGTACCATGATTGTCTCTCTCTCTCTTTCTAACCGAGGGACAGCTGGAGGCCTGGCTCGCCTGCTCTATATATATTAACTCTATGTATCATTACGTTAAATCCTCGCGCGCGTATTAACCTCTTCGATGTTGAACGCCACGTAATGGTCGCTGTCAATTTCTTCCAGTCTGTTGAATGCCACGTCGTGGTGTTTTTTCCCCGGTCTATTTTAACCATGAATTTAGCTGCTTTATATTGTTTGCAGCTTTGTCGCACTTAATTATATTAAAGAGAATAAAACAGAGATGCCCAGAGGCGCTATTTCACTACCCCACTACGACAGATGACAATGTAAATCGTTCTCATTCGGCGGGAATTTTTGTGACGTACGGTTGCTGGTCGAGTGAACTTTGAAATTGAATGTATATATTAATTCGGGTGTGAATTCAAAAAAAAATCATCGTCAATTATACATCATCTGATAGTATATTTAATGACCACTCTAAACATACCAGTATCTTATATAGCCCCAATACATTTTTTATTGGAAATCGACGTTTTAATCAGAGGCGAAAATGTACCGGGAGTGTTGTCAAAAGCGCCCCACAGTTGTGTCAATTCGGACTAATATGGCGCCACTGACGAATGGATAAAGGTAGATGACACCATAGTCAAATTAGTTACTTTTTATCATCTGTCAAAACGATAACTTTGTGTGAAAAATGTTCTAAATACAATATTGTGACGTCACTGTTTAGTAGGAGTCTATACTCAATGAGCAATATATTTCAATGTTTATTTAATTAAAGTTTGTAATAGAAATAAAAATCTGTAAGAATAATATTTTTAGAGAGATGTTTTGTGATATTCATACATTGGTTTTTATTTACGATACAGTCATTTACCCTATTGTATACAGAGTGTTTTCTATTTTGTCCTCCGAGTCTTCTTCTCCTCAAACTAAGTTACTAGCCGAACGGCTTTAAGTCTACTACGTGGCTGAATTTGATTATTTTACATGAAATAACCGTCATCCTTGTACTTAATGATATCGATGTTCTGTAAATAGACTCTTGTTAGACTTTTTACTGTCTACAAATATAAACGTTCGGAAAGTTAACCTAAACAGGACGATAATTATGTAATTATACGATTAAATCAATTCAGTTTTATAGTGTTTTGTGTGGAATTTAATTTTGAGTGTGCTTAAATTTTTTTTTGTTTTATTCCCAAGCCTGATAGCATTTTGAAAATCTGCTTTTGACGTTATTGTTTTGCTTGCTTTAGCTGAGGAGGACCACGCACATTTGCGTGCCATCACCCAGTCACCGCAGGTCCATAGTAGTGAGCCGCATACAGGTAATTTTACACGCTTTGGATATTTAACACACAGCCTTGAACAAAATATTTTAGTTTATTTACGTTCGTTGAGCTAAAGGAGTGTTTTTTATTTATTTGTTTGTGTTTTATGAAGATAAATGTATTTTATTTCATTCCATTGTGTAAAAATATAAGGTAGATTAGGTCTATTTATCGTAGACAAGGTAACATTAAATAATTGTGGTAATTTAACTTTGAAAGGATATTTTGTTCAAATATTTTCATGTTGTAATGGAATAGTTTTTTCTAAAAAAAATTAATCGTAGCCACAGCTCGAGACTAACGGGTTTATGAATAATGTTACCTTATTTTGTACCGTATCATGTTGACACCTGTGGACACATAAAGACGTATCGAATAATTCACTTATTCTTATTTTAAACCATCGAAATTATTGATATTACCTTATCAGGTCTGGCAGTTTTAAGCCCTATTGTCTATGGCAATATGAAAAAAATCTACGCACTTAGTTTGTGCCCTCCTTAGTTATTCTATTACTGCTCTTACCCGTGCCTCGGAGAGCATGTAAAGTCGGTACTGCGCCTGATCTCTCCCCGATCATGTCGGTTAACGGTCCCATCAGATTATGAGAGAGAGAGAGAGAGAGAAAAAGAGAGTGCATGTGTGTTTGCGCACACAGTTGTGCACTATAATAACTCCTGCGTAGTTGGCTGGTCTCCGTTGAGACTGACCGCCATGGCCGTTATTGGCTAGAAGAACATCAATATTCTATAAACTATTTTTATCCCTAGATTTTTTTTTGTTTTTTAAATAAAGTCATATAATTTTATAGGATCCCATCTACTGGGTTTTATTAATGCAATAGTACCTACTGCATTTGTTTTATAAAACCTGAACTCCTTTTCTAGGCGAATCTCAACAACAGATGGGGGCGCCACTAGCGAGTATGGGAGAGACCAGCGAGTAAGTTGTACTACATTACTGAATTTTAATTCAATGTGGCGCATGGATATCTTGTGTGCATGCTTTGTAAGTTACTTTGCCGAATCCCGTTAAATTCAAAGAATATTTAGACCATATATTAAAAATATTAAAATGGGCTTACTTACTTTAAATATATGTGAAGTTTTTCACATATGGTTTTGATAAAATTATGAAAAGTTAATAATAAATGTGAGATTCTGCAACTGATTAATCGAAGGGTTATTTATTTAAATATGTTATTCGATTGTGGTTTTTAATTTCTAATTTACATGTATAATTATACATGTAACAGAGACCCTACATAATAGCGATAAAAAAGGTAAAAAAAGGTTTTATTGACTGCTTAATGATTTAGAAAGTATCATAAAAATATTCAATACTCTTTTAAAAAAAGTAATGAATGGCCCTTACGATCCAACAATTCTGTATCAACTTTGAAATCCAGTCATACATGAACTTGTCAATAGATGGTGGCGGTTGTATGAGAAACACTCATTGTAAATCATCTTTTGCTTTGCTAACCGGTGGTGTTGCCGCGCTCAAAATCATCTTCAACCATTTTAGGGAAGAGGTAATATGTTTCTTTATTTCATACTTGTCTAGATATTAATTTATTTACTTTGTCCAGGATTAAATCTGCATGATATAATTTGGGTATCTACATTGTTATATTTATTTATTATTTATAACTTTTGCAGTACCTAATTAAATATACAGTCTAAAATCTTTAAGCGCTAAAGGTATATGTATAAAATTTACAAATAGTCGATTATGTGTTAATGATGATGCTTTTACTTCCAATTATAAATTTAGTTTTCTGTTTTAAGAATACTTTGAATGTTTTTTTTTGTATTACATGCGTTTAATGTTTTAATTTCTGTATCTGTGTATTTATAGGAAATCTACTACTGAAGATGATGCGGAGACAAGAGTGTAACGACAATGTTATTAGTACAAGATTTCCAATGAATCTCAATTAGTTATTATTTTCTACTTCGTAGTATTCTTGTAATGATTAGTGTTAATTTACGCAAAGACTGTCAACCACTCAGTACCCACTGCCATAGTGTAGAATAATGAGTATTTATTTTGATTTTTTGTTTGTGCTTTAGGTAGAAACTATAGTGGAACTGATGTAGAGTTAGTGTTATAATACTCACAATTTTTGGCGGGTTTAGCGTTTTATAAGTCTGCTCTTAGATGTAATTTTGTGAATAAATACTACAAGTCACAAGTAATTATTTGACTAAAATGCTTATTAAAAGCTGAAAAATTGGGTACAATTTTAAATACGAAGCGAACACTTTGAATACTTCATTTTTGATTCTGGTAGGGCTCTGAAAATCATAACTCAGATAGTCTTAGAGTTCACGAACTTAAATGAATCAATATTATTATTATTGTTTGGTATGAATGATAAAATTGTATTAGTTTAAGCCCAAATGACATTAAAAGTCAGTTATGTAAATAGTTAATTATAGCATTTGATCAAGAGCTTTCCGATTTATATTCAAAATTAGATCATATTTCTTCTCATTAAAATATGTAGAAAATATATAGTTATAACATATTTTGAAACCATCAGTAACTCGTTGTGAGGCTCTGTATGAACGTAGTTTTTGGATAAAAATTGTGAAAGTTCTTCGAACATAGATTATAGCAAATATGAATTACTATTATTTTTATATAAGAAAACCAAAAGTATCGTTTGTAAACAACTTATTTAGAAGTAAGATAATGTTTAGAATGAATTAATCGTTTCCTCATTAGAGTCATTAGTGTGAAAGCGGTGTGATAGAAATACAGTATGACTTGACAACATTTGCTTTAAAGCGGGATTTTAAAAAGCCCTTTTCTGTTTAGATGTTTTAAATTGTTTGTGTTTTATTAATGGATTCAATAGAAATTAATGAATTGCAGTTTTAGTATGTGTAAAGAGTGTTGCGTGCATTACTAGCGTTTTAACGAAGAGTCCACCTATTTTGTAAATAAATAGATTTTTACACGTTTAGTAGTTTAATTAGGATTTACGATAATAGTGGAATATTAAGTGAAAGCTTTATTTAGATATTCTCTAGTATCAGATTGCCATATTTATTATTTAATGAGTTCGTAGGATGCACTATAAATATGAACAAAGTTATTGAATATTTTCTATTAAACTAGTAATTGCTAAAAGAAAAAGTCAGGCGTTTTTCGTAATTTGAATCCTTTAAAGTGGCAATTTATCTTAGATATGACTATGACAGTCATTTATTTAGATAATATTAATTTAAAAATAGTTTTTTAAGGAAAGAGCACTAGCAGAGATTAAAGCATTTGCAAATAAAATTATTATATATTTTAATAAATTGTGCACATGATAAATGTTACCCGTGCCGAACATTTAATGCAACATTCAACGTTTCTTAATTAAAAATAACTATATACTTTTATATTATTTAGTAACTTACTAATGAATGTGTTACTAAGTCAGTGTCAAATAATAAACAATGATGCCATGTATTTTTCAATAACGTAACATTCCATGTATTCGTGCTCAAATGTATGCTTTATATATTAGGAACAAATTTCACATTGCTTTGTACTATTTATACATATGTCACTTTCGTAAAAAGTTTCGGCTGATTTTTTTTCTGATCGATAGATATGTATTTTATCTTTCCACGTTTTGTATGTAATTTTTGTAATTATTTTTACAATGTCTTAAATAGTGCTACAAATCTTTGATTGTTTTATAATGAAATAAAATATTTTATTGCTAAAATTATTTTTTTGTTTTATTTACTTTTACCACTTAGCTGTTATTTGTAGGTAAATAATAGATCTTCACCCATGAAATTGCCGTTTTGTATGCAATAAGTGAAAGTACTTACTTTTTCAAACATTTTTATTTGTGTTATTCGAAGTAATCACCCATGCCATTGACTGCCTCGTTGGTCTAGCGGTTGGCGTGAGCGACTGCTGATCATGAGGTCTCGGGTTCGATTCCCGGGTCGGACCAAATGTTTGTATGATCTACAAATATTTGTTTCGGAGTTTGGGTGTGTTCTATCTATAATATGTATGTATTTACAAAAAAAAAGTATATATGTATTTGTATCAGCTGTCTTGTACCCCATAACACAAGCTCTGCTTATCTTGGGACTAGATGGCGTTGTGTGCTTAGTTGTCCAAAATATTTATTTATTTATGCAATCGACGCATCTTTACCAACGCATTGGCAGTTTATTGATGCTCTTCTTGTATAAATCAGCTGGACGGGAGGCAACAAACTCTTCAAAGGCATTTTGTACTGCCTTTCGGGAATTGAATTTTTTACCCACTGGGTCTGGTGAGTATGGCGGATGAGGGAGAGCTTCCAACCCCAGCTCTTCACGACAACGCGCGACCCCATACAGCGCAACAGACAGTCTCCAAGCTGCAAGAGCTGGGGTTGGAGGTATACCGCTGAGCAAAGAATTACTATTTCCATTCCGCCGTCACAAGGTATGGTAAGGTAGTACTCGAGGAACCAGGTGTACCCTAGAAAAGAACTCCGGCGTAGGTACCTCGAGCATCTACTTATCTAGATAACCCCCTCCTGAGTGGGCAACTTGATCGCCTCGCCTGACACAAGGCCATCTTGACAGACTTGCGATGATGATGATGATGGAAGACGGAGATCGTTTTGGATCTCTGGTGCCTGAGTCGTCTTTGGTACCGAGCCCAATCCCGGGCCTGGTGGACAGGGAGAGTAGTACCTAATCTTTGCAAGCATAACTTACTCGCAGAAGACGGCGGAGTTCCACGTGCTCTCGCTTCGCACATTGGCCGCAGTCATATTACCGAGCAAGAGAATCCCGATTCTAATGCCGCCACAAGGTACGCCTCTGCTCCGCCCAAGAAAGGCATTCTGCCAGCGTGTGAAGCGCAGTGTCCACGATCCGGCGATCTCCGAAGATGCCTTCCCAGTGATCATCTGCGTAATAATACTTCTTAACAGATGTCGCCGCCGCAACAACGGCGTTCTCTTCTTATGCCATTAAAAGAAAGCAAAATTATATATTTGGTCCTTGACATAAGAGGTGCTTCGCTATTATAAAATCAGGGCCATCAATCATTATGTTAATAAAGTTTCAAGCATAATAAATATGCTTGAATTTAAATTTGTCACTTTTGTCCACTGATCATCACATCACTATCGCGATAAGTATATTAGACAAAGAAAAAATAATAACAAGAGGAAAAAAAAATTTTGGGCTATGACATAGCACAGCTAGTAAATTTAATAAAATGTTATTTATTTATTTTAACATAATGATCTAAAAAGGTTATTTTTAAGAAAATAATAAATTATCTTACACTCACACATAACGCTATCTACCTACAGATAAAAGATTTAACGTAACGTCCGATAATCTTTGATTACGTGATAGATCACATACTTACTATTATAAGTATCAGTATCTATACCCATAACGCATTAAATCAGTTTTATTTCATTGACCAGTACCTACTTAAGTAGAGGTATATTTATGTAGAAATGTATAGGTCAACATAGTAGGTATATACTCATGACGCATGAGGCACGCTTACGCATGTTGAAGTCGTGTTCACAAATAATCATTAATATAATATTAGTAACATAGTTTTTTTTAAATACATGTATTAAATACTAAACTATACAAGCGCATCTCACTCGCACCCACACTGTATATACTGTCACGCGAAAAGGGGTCGGAACCTTTAAAAAGTCTGTCTAACGAGGAAACATCATTTACCCAAGTATTAAATATAAAAATCAGCTTTTATACTATGACATAAGTAACATTATAATTGCATTCAGGGTGTCTGGCAAGGGGTTGCCACGATGTTGTGTCTGGCAATGAATAAGGTGATTTTTAATAATATTCTGAAGGTAATACCAAAAAATCACATTGTAATATTCAAAGAAATTTAGATCGGTAACCCAAACTTGATAATGTTCCATCGTTCTTACCTTTGTTGGTAGCATGCGCTTTAGACCATATGTATCTTGAGGGGATTGGTTTGTGTATTTCCTACCAAATCAGTCATGCAAATTGGTATGTGCGTCCACCAATCAGAAGCTTGCGTGAAAGACACTACCCAAACTCAGTCTCTCTCGCTACTCCGATCACTCTTTCCGCACGATCGGCTGCCCCTTCAGATAAATGTGCTGACAAACTTCAACTTTTTTAAAATAACGAGGATCTGGGGTTCACGGGCTCTTAGACCATTACCATAAGTGTCACCCTAAAGTTAATCGGAATCCCAGACCAGAGCTTTCCTGACGGGGGCTTATTACCGTGTTAGAATTATCACAAGGATTAGTCCAGAACCCGCTGCAGGGTGAACAGTCTGCTTTCAGCAGCACTGGAGAGGAAGCTATGGTGCATCTCATACACTCTTCTGTGGTACCGCCACTAGTGTGTGCTTTTATAAAGGCAGTTTCAAATACGCTGCATCAAAAATTTGGAACAACAAACCCCCCCCCCCCCCTCCCCCTTTCGATCAATAAAAAACACAGTTACATTTAAGAATAAATGCAAACAATTTATGAGTGAAATCCAAAAAAATAACACTCGACTACTCTATATACAAATTATTGTATACTTAACTTTTGACAGCATGAAATTTTCTATTTTAATACATGCATTTAATTTTAATGACTTTAAGGTAAACATTTTAAATTCTATATTGTACTAGGTTTTTTTTGGTCTCATTGTCGTGTATTGGATGCCCTTTCCTCCATACTTATTATAATATTCTTGATACCTTCTGTAATGTATGATCATGATTAGAATTTTCTATTGCGATACTTTTGAATGAGTTAAACATTATTTTGTAAACTAGAGTCAAAGGTTTAAGCTGAAAACCAGCGCTTGGAATTCCAAGCTTTAGCTAACGCCTAGACCTTTTGATTTTGGTATTACCGTTTTTGTGTATTTTAGTGCAAATCTGTGATACTGAAATCAATAAACTTTTATTCTATTCTATTCTTTGTGGCTGGTCATTAAAGTTATATTGCCCGAAATGGATGAAGCCGACTATTGTTTCGATTTACAGAGCTACAGGTCAGAGATCTCGCTCCAACGACCTCCTAATGTAATGGTCAACTGCCCAAGGAACAGGGTTCTCTTTCAGGTGCTTTGGCAATTCGATTCCCGCCAAGAAGATTCGCTGCGTCTAAAGAAACTGCGTGACCCTGACAGCCATCACGCGCTAAGAACATTACAAAATAGCAACATTGCAGGATATCAAGGTCTTCGCTACTATTATAGCTATGAATAAAGCACATTAGCTCAACAATGAACTAAAATATATTTTAAAAATACATTTAATTACTCCCAATATTTATTATCTTCAGATATTAAGGGACAATATAAAATCTGTTAAACTTTTGATCTATTTATTCATCAACATACATAATATCTACATTTGCACAAATAAAATATATTTAACTTAGAATTACACCAGTAAATGATTTCATATACTGATATATTTTCTCCATCAATTTGTTCCAATGTGAACATTGCTTTATGTAGATTTTCAATATACAGATATACTGACAATCTATGGCATTCACAATGTGACAACACCTATATTAAAGTTTATGCAGATATGAATTTACAAGTACAATAAATTAGTAAAGGAAGCAAACTAATATTTACAATTGGAAGTTATTTTTTTGTTTAAATATAAAAAGGTAAACAGTGCTTTATACCAGAAAATTTTAACAATGTATATATTCCATAAGACACAAATACTCCATTAAATTAGTATTAAATCATTAAATCGTTCTGATCACTTGTGATCTTTTAAAAGATTTCCTACTATTAGATTTTGTGCTTTCCGGATTAAAGTGAGCCTCGGTGATGTCGGTATTCAAAAACATCAATGTCGCCCAAGTACAAGTTTGTGTCAAATGGAAAATAGCTTATAACGCCAAATACTAAATTTTATGTACATTTATTATTACTATGCATAACATGGGATACAGATTTACCAATCAAAGCTTTTTACAAACTTGAAAATAGGTTTTATGGAATGTATAAGCCTTACAAATGACTAGGCACCAGGTGATAAAACGGGCGTATTTTAGGCCATGGAAACTATAGACAGTACCTAGTCAATTCAACATTATAACACTGTTATCATAAAATAAAACAATCTCAACTGGCTACATTTTAAAAGATGTCAATAAAATACTGAAATACAATCCAAACTGCTTTTTAAATATCTGCAATCTTAGCACTAAAGATTTGTAAAATTATCAACAAAAAAAAAAGTCAATTTCACATGCAGTTGTGAGGTCAAAAACGTTTAATAGAATACTATATAGTGCTAAGATCAGACATTTTAGATATTAAGAGGGAAAATATATGTTACATTATAAACACATCAACATAGTGTAGGCAGGAAAATACACAAGATCAACACTGCGACTTGCTTCTTCGGTGATAAGTTTAAGTTTGGGGCACTGGAAACTGTTCGTTAGGTATAGGTCAAGGCTGTAACATCCAGTGCTGTTGTACACTGAAATTAAAAAAAAGACAGATTAATGTCTTAAAGAACTTTTAATTATTAACTTAGGATGACAGGCTTTTGTGTTACACAAATATGTATGTTAAAAAAAATGTAATGCTTACAAAAGGTAAATGCAACATCATGTGATTACATAAAGATTATACTGATATTACAATAAATAAAAAAAGTCACAATAGAAAAACCACACCTGTAAATAACAAGATATGAATATAAACATTAACATTTGATATAAAATATTATTATAACTTGCATTTGTTAATATTTTCTTATAAGATTTGATGTTATATTAAATATGCACAACATGAAATATATTAATGTAGTAATTAGATATGATTAATAAACAGCTCTAATTAAAGAAAAAAGCAATTTAAACTATTTGATTTTAAAACATTCACTATTACTGTTAAATTATACATTACTAGAAATATATATATACAAGAATAAAGATGGATACTTACACTTACATTCAAGTTTTAACTATTCTTAAATTACTGGTTGCCCATTTTGACCTTTGATGTCATGTAGATACCCACAATAAGTCCAAAGAGACCTATGGCTGATCCGAAAATTTCAACAATTAAGATCTTGACGAACAGAGCAGCATTAGCAGCATCAGCCAGGGCAGCGCCCGAGCCTACGATGCCGACAGCGATACCACAGAACAGGTTGACGAGGCCCACGGCGAGTCCAGCACCGAACATGACATAACCAGCCATATAGTTCTGGTTCCTAATATTGGCATCAATCAGGGGCTCTGTGTACTTCTCCAACATTCCAGATAACACGATGGCCGTGATCAACCCGTAAATAGCGACGGCCTCGCAGAAGATGACGGAGATCAAGTTCTTGGTCTTGATTCTGGGCGCTTTGACACCTCCTCCAACTATGCTCACACCGGTCGTATGGATACCCATAGCAGCTCCAACAACAGAAAAGGCGACGGCGAAGGCAATGCCCAACGTTGCCCACATGTAGGGCGACGTATTTTCCAAGAACCATCCAAAGCTTATTTGCTCACCCTTTCCATTTAGAAGATAGTACATAGAAAATATCGGTAGCACAATCAACAGCAGCAACGCCAGCAGGTAAGTTAGGAAGTACCTCATCTTGAAATAGTTTTTGAGCAAATTGGAGCTGATTTACCCGATTTTCCCGAAAGGGACGGCCTTTTTTCGCCCAATTTTTGCCTTGACAGAAAACTTAAAAACGAAGAGGTCTTGTGATCACAAGTTGTCATAGACAATAAAATGTTGCTCTCTTATTATCAGATTCTTGTGACCAAATTGAAACTAAACACTGAGATAAATAAAATAAATTCAAACCAGGATTAATTAATTTAAAAATATGGCAAGTATTACTTGGATGTTATTTTGACTAAATTTCCAAATCACAACAGAAAAACAGTGTAAAACTTAAAAAGAAAAATTAAATGAAACTGACTAGTCTTTTGTCTATGGTGTAATCTTAATCAGTAAACCAAAGTAACTATATATTACACGATGTTTTGAGAAGCCAGATGACCCATATTTCTCTTAAATCTATACGCATTTTTCCCTAAAAAGATTAATCCGTTGAAGTCAAGTACTTGGTAGTTCTTAGTAAATAGTTAAAAACGTCATCGTTCGGTACCCAGGTTTGACAAAATTGACAATGAGACTAAAGCAATATTTTTAATCTGTGGCAGTTTAGTTGTGTATGTATTTTGAGGTGAATCTTTATTCCTTCCATTTTCCCAATGTGTTAATTTATGTTGCAAAATGTGATCCCTCTTTGGTTTATTTATATTAGCGTCACAGAGTTGGGTATGTTTTATGCTGCTTTAAGAAGATGGTGCAGTGAAGTAATTATGAGCCCCATGAAATCATTACATAAAAATGTTGTCAGCTTACGCCAGGTTTATCGTCCGCCACTCCTACCTTGTTATTTTTACAGTAACTGTGATCTCAACTATTCTAACTGTCGTTCCTCTGGTATGCCACAATTTACCGTCATTTTCTGATCCAATTGTAGGCTTCGAAACTCGAGGCACAGTCCTAGCACACCGTTTTATTGCGTGGGAAAACCTAATAGAGGAAACGAGACCGTCTCGTAGGCTGGCCGTAAATCCTAAAGAAATTGAGGATCAAATTCGCATGAATCAAACATACCACAACAGAACAAGGCAAGATAGACCCAGATCAGGTCGTGGCCGCTCTAAAAACAAAGGACGCAATAAGAAAAAAAAAGTTAATTCTAATAATACAAATTTTGATCAATCTTTGTTAGAATCAGAACCTAACATATCTAATGGCCATGTCCATTGGGGATTTGGAAAAAATAAAACGTATGAAGATGATAATGCCGTATTTTTGAAAGACCACACAAGGAAACAGTGGGTGTCAATAAAAGAAATGCAGCGGAAACCTGATAAACCTCTCCATCACAACTACGCATCTGGGACCTGTGGACCGCCCATATCAGAATATACTCATTTAGTTATCATAGATACAGACAACAGATCTTTGTTGGCATTTGAAAATATACAAAAAATGTGTAGATATCAATCCATATTAGTAGAATTGGGAAGTGATGAGTATTATAAGATGTGCCAGAGAGCCTCACAGCCTGGGGAGCTTTGCTGTCCAGTGTGGAGTGTGCCAAATTACATCGCTTTATTGTCCGGCAAGAATTCATGTGAAAATTTAAATAAAGAAGATGTGGACAACACTGTGAAATTGTTAGAAAAGTGCGCCGGATATTTCCATAACTTTACCTTAATGGCATCATGTGATTTAGATCGCTGTAAGGTGCCTAAGTATTGTTCTCAGTATGATGCAATTTACAATTTGTTATTTTACTTAATAGACTCAGAAGCATTTACACCTTCAAATGTGTCACAGACCTTTGTAAGTAACGTGATGCTCTTCTTACCATTACCTAGAAGTGGTACTATATTACCTTATTACAAACAACTGCAGAGTACAAATTTGTCTTATGACACCCTTGTCATCCCGGCCATGGATTTTGGACTGAGAAATGAACTGTTTGATTTGTGGGTAATACAAGATACATGGTTGATTGGCTTAGGTGGAGTGTTTGTGTTTATGTGTGTGTGGGTGTATACAAAATCTCTCATTCTCACTTTGCTGTTATTTACAGCGGTAACATTTTCAATTGGTATAGCATACTTTTTCTACATCTATGTGTTCAATTTGGAATTTTTTCCCTTCATGAATTTATTAGTGGTAGTTGTTGTCATAGGTATAGGTGCAGATGATGCATTTCTCTATGTGAAAATATGGAAAATGATCAGCAAACAACTCATTAGAGACAATGTTGTTCTTGAAGAGAATGGTCTCAGTGATATTAAAAATGTCTCTAGTGCTGGTGAAACTATACTCACACAAATTCTTGAGGAAACTATGAAGCACTCTATATTGACAATGTTTATTACTACTTTGACAACTGCTGTTGCATTCTATGCATCATATGTGAGCTATATTCCAGCAATTAATTGTTTTAGTGTATTTGCTGGCACTGCTGTTCTAGTCAACTTTTTTCTAATGATTAGTTGGTTACCTGTATCAGTATTTATAATAGATGTTAAATTGTGTACAGGTCGGCTAAAAATACTAGACTTAATTAATCAAAGTTTTAGTGTATTGTGGGAAGATATCAGACTAATAATGAATAGATTTATCACAACATGTGTAACAAGACTACACATAATGTTTGTTATAGTATTGGGTGCTATAGGGATTGCCAGTATTGTTGTAGTTTTCCATTACCCAGGACTACAGCTGCCAGATTCCAAACAGTTCCAACTGTTCCAAACCTCTCATCCCTTTGAGCAATATGATATTGTGTACAGAGCAAAGTTCTTGTTTGAAAGATTTGGTAATGATATTGGTACAGGCAGTAGAATGCCCCTAAGATGGGTATGGGGTGTAAAAGCTATAGACAATGGCAATCACATGGATCCTGCATCAAAGGGACACTTAGTTTTTGATGAGAAATTTACAGTATCAGAACAGAATTCTCAATTATGGTTAGCTGGATTCTGTGCTAGAATAAAAGCTCAACCATTTTTCCAACAAACTCTAGGCCCTCTGCTGCCTAACTGTTTTATCGAAAGTTTTAAAATGTATATGAGCAGGCGGTGTGTTGATCATATAGACAAAATAAACAGATCTCCATGTTGTGAATCATCCAAATTTCCTTATAAAAAGGAAATATTTGAGTTTTGTATAATTAAAGCTATTGAGTCGCTGTATCAAACATCACGCCAACTGTTCATGCCTGGTGTTGCAGGACCTAAGTTCCTTAGGAGCGCTACTCCCCCCACAGTTGCAGCTATTGTCATAGAATTTGAAAGTGTTATCCCTTATTCAATGTCTTATACAGCTATGAATGATTTTTATATTCAGGTAGAAAATTGGACTCAGCAGGAATTAAAGAATGCTCCGCCTGAAATGCAGGGTGGTTGGTTTTTGTCAGATTTACAATTTTATGATCTACAAAAGACTTTAGCTAGTGGAACTGTGATGGCTCTGGGGCTATCGGCTAGTTTAGGTTTTATAGTACTCATACCAGCTACACTAAACCTCGTCGTTAGTATTTGTGCATTGGCAGCCATGATATTTTCTGCAACTGTTACTATTGCCATTCTTGTATTAAATGGCTGGAAGCTTAATATATTAGAAAGTGTAGCTATATCAACCTCAGCTGGTTTAGCTGTCGACTTTAGTCTCCATTACGCTCTAAGCTATACTAACGCTAAAGGCGTAAAATCAGCTCGCGTGAAGTATGCATTATCGGCATCTGCAGGTCCTACAGCTGCCGCCGCGATGACTACTGGCTTTGCGGGAATTTTTCTGCTTCGCTCAAACCTTCTTCCTTATTCCCAAATTGGTTCATTCTTAGCTCTTATAATGGTAGTAAGTTGGACCTATGCTACATTTTTCTTATGTTCATTACTCCAGTTATGTGGATGTAGTTCCATAAAGGAATCTCTACACGAAGAAAGGAAATCAGTTTCGCGAGTTAGTTCAGTGTGCTCAGGAGTGCCAAATTTAGAGAGCCATGAACTTGAACATTTAGCTGATAGCAATCGAACTAATGTCACGCACTCGCATAGCCCATCCAATGTTAGCGCCACTACGGTCATTTTACATGACGACTATGAGAATTCTCTAAATAAAGTTTTTAAGCCTAGTATTACGAATAAAATAGTTTCTGAAAATGACTGAATGTTAGAGCTAAAATAGCTATCTAAGGCATATTTCGAAGTATTATTTTTGTAATTAAACAGTATTATTTTTATCTTATTTATTGAATGCTATTTCTTTTTATTCGTTACTGTTTTTTGTCTTTGTAAATACTTAAACCTGAAGTAAACTCAATTTATAGGAAGGATTGATGTGACAATAATTATCACATAAATAAATATTCACAGGGACAATATGAAATGTTAACGAGCTTAGCTTAATATTTCTTTGCTTCTTATTATAACGTTTACTTTTATTGTTCTCAATGTGAAAGTCTAGATAAAAATAAAGATCTGATGATTATGTACTTATTGAGTGTTAGATGTTACTTATAATTCGATATATAAATTAAGTATTAAATAATTAAGATTACTTTGCACTGTTATTCATATACTTAATGAAGTACTTATTTGTGTTATATGCAAAAAAAAAATGTAAAATAATGTCAATTCTCAGTCACGATGAAATTGTTGCGCATTTAATATAAAGTATTTTTCTTGCTAATTGATGTTCATTCATATGCAAAACTTGTTGTTCTTCTATTTAAAAAGTATTAAATCAATCGAAAGCAATGTGATATGGCTAAAACAAAGGTATTGCATATGAATATATATTAAATGTTTTCCATATGATCTAGAGTTTTACATGTATGTACCTAGGTAGTTACTTAACAAACTACCTATGTTAACGTAAATACTGGCATAGAATTTCGTGATGTGTTAATTTTCAGATTGCGCTATTTAAAATAAATTTACGCAATCACAAAGCATCTTACATTTTGTTGATTTTATATTAAATGCGTGAGGTACCCCTTAATTTAAAATAAATTGTAGTTTAAAATACGACAGATGTTACAAATCATACTGATTTCTAGTCCTATACTTAGCCTCACGGTCTGTATTCACTTTGCTTAGTGTCAGCGGTCAATGATTGGTAGAAAATGCGTGTGGACAGCGAATTCGCGGTCCACGCGTATTTTTTAGCAAAATGAATACAGGCCTTCACGCAATTAACATATGTACCCGTTCAAATTAAATTAAGAGAAACGCCTATATAAATAGACTTGCACAAAATATCGTACAACAACATAGTAAAAATATTTTTGTGACAATGTTATGCCATTTGATTATAGTTGTTTAGATATTTCTAATGCCATGTTTCGAATATCAAATAAGTAGGTATTGATATTATACAGTAATTATTAATGACGACGTATTGCTCTTACTATTTGATTTGGATTTATGACAAGATTTTTTACTAATCAGATGTATATGTTGACTTAATGTATTATTAGACTATGGTAGAATGAATAGGTCACTCGTTTCTGGTATGTCTACCTGAGGTAGAAACAAACTCAATAGTATCAGTTTAAATAAAATGTTAATTTTATAAATATTTTATTTATATCCATAATCTTTTCTATTTCGTTTTATTGGCCAATACCTACATCAAGTATAATTTAAAATTTTATGCTATTGCATAGCTTCTATCGCGGGCCTTGAGCGTGGAGACCGAATCCAGAAATTCCGTAACGAAAATAAACCTAACACCTCCCACTCCGACCGGCACAGCGGTGATACTTTTTAGTTTTGCCATCTATCGATGAATAACAGAACTTTTAATGACTTCTTTGAAATATCACGCATGTCTCTTTAGTTCAGCAACTCGCCTTTAGGTGGCATGAGTTGTTTTGTGTAATTTTGTATTACTTATTTAATGAATACCTTTTACCACAATATCCAGGAAACATTCACAAAAAGACGCCGACGCGTCAGATGAGATTGTACTCGAGGCACCTTCATCATAATTCATTCACCTACACCTTCCTACCAATAACTCATTTCTACTAAATGTTAAAATTGTTGTTCTTATGCTGCTTGATAAATTCTAACGGTCCGGTAATTCCAAAATACATTTGTTTGTTGTCAGTATGGCAACAATAATATAGATGGCGGTGTACTTCGAATGCGATGGAGCATTTGAAAAATAGTTTAGTTTTTTTTTTGGTGCTATCAAAGAAAAAACTTTAATTAATATCAAAGAAAAAATAAAATAAAATACTGCATAAATAAATAATTATAATTGCATAAGTTGATAAAAATGCTATGCAATAGCCTTACCGCGGCAGTCCCCGAGTGCCACAAGTCTTTTTTTATTATCTACTCTACAGTATACGATAAAGTAGCTTTTCATTTTTAAAGTATTTATGTCTATACTAATATAAAAAGCTGAAGAGTTTGTTAGTTTGTTTGTTTGAATGCGCCAGTCTCACGAACTACCAGTCCGATTTAAAAAAATATTTTAGTGTTAGATAGCCCATTTATCGAGGAAGGCTATATATATCATCACGCTAAGACCTACAGGAGCAGAGCACCAATGAAGAATGTTACAAAAACAGGAAAATTATCACGCTACGGGCAATAGGAGACACAAACGAGGTTGCGTGGGTCAGCTAGAATTTAATATTTTTACTTGAAAACCTAACCAGTTTAGAAAGTGGGGCCCCATTTTTTTATTTCCCTCAGGGCCTTGGTTACCTAGAACAAAAAGATATATATGTAGAAATGGCTAGTAAGCGTGATTCGCGTGCCACTAGTAAGCGTTGCAACGCATACCTTTATGAGTTGTAGGTATTTTGTATCATAGTCGTATTACGACGCTGAGTTGAATAGGTCGTCCCTTGAAAGTTTTTTTTTACGCCACAATGCCGTACTGCTCTGCTTTACAGTGTAAAAATGGTAGCAGAAGGAAAAACATTAATAATGGAACTGTTTTTTACCATCGGTAGGTACAATTTTAAATTGTTTATCAATAAAATCATAAAATTTTATTTAACTACTAGCTGAACCCCGCGGTTATTGTTGTACCGCGAGTAACGCCGCGGTACAAAGTTAGTCAAAAAAAAAGTAGCCTAAGTTACTCCCGGGATCATCAGCTACCTTCCAGTGAAAGTCCCGTCAAAATCCTTCCAGCCGTTCCAGAGATTACCCGGAACAAACAGACAGACAGAGAAATTTTTTTTAACTACATTTTTGGTATATGTACCGTGTATACATGCATATGCATTTAGTAAAAAGTGGTTATTTAAAATTACAAACAGACACTCCAATTTTATTTATTTGTATAGATTAATCGACTAGAGATTTAAGCTTAACTCTTCCTTATCCCATTCACTTAAAGCTCAATTTAGTATGATTGTGTTTTATCAATTTTCAACGCTACTCGATAGTCGATTAGACATGTAGTCAGGTAGAATCTTGGTTTTATCGATATGCATACTTTTAAACGGGTTATAGAATACGTATAAGTGTAAAGTACAAAGGGCGGCCTTATTGCCTAAAGCAATCTCTTCCAAGGCAACCTTAGGATGAATAAAAATGTACCGGAGAGACAGTATTTGACGGTGCGGTAGTTTTGAAGAATTATAATTTTCTAATGAATATAACTAGAATCACACATACATATATACATACACATACGTGCCAATAAGTTAAACTAATCAATTTTACTATAACTATACATTGCATTTTTGTTCATTGCAATAAATTTATGATTATTGATACTATGTATTTCCTAAAAAATAAAAATGAATAGTATTTTTTTTAACATTTTAAAATCTACTAATATAGGTACATACTATGCCAAATATTAATTATATAGGAACCACTGTTTTGAATTTTGTTAAGTGCCAAAGCAGTATTTATTATATACTAGCTTTTGCACGCGGCTTTGCTCCCGCAGACTTTCAACACCTGTTTTTTCCCCTTAGGGGTGGAATTTCCAAAATTCCTTTCTTAGTGTTTTTTTATTCCGTGCTCAGTTACGTTATATAAAGAACCTACGTGCAAAATTCCAGGATTCTAGGTTCAGCGGTTTGGGCTGTGCGTTGATCTCTGGGTATGTCAGTCAGTCACCTTCCTCTTTAATATAAATAGATAATATTACTAGTTGTTGCCCGCATTTATATCGGTTATCGCGTATAGTAACCTATGTCATGTGTTATTCTGATGTATAAGCTATATTATTTTAAACTTCCCAATCCGCTCTGTAGTTTTTGCGCGAAAGAATAACAAACATCCAGCCACCCCACGGAGCAAATACAAAGAGGAGATGCCCTAATGAGATTTTTGTATGAAGCAATGCGTGACAATTTGCGGGGGTGAGGGGGTGTTAGTTTACACTTTTCCATCTACCAGACAATAGCAAAACTACTTGCATCGTTGTACGAGTATATTGCTATGTAGTTTAGCTAGCTGACACTAGTGTGGACGTACTCAGAATTTCAAGGAGTAGTTTTTTCAAGGCCAATTTTATAAGCATCTTGAACAAAAAACATCATTAATAACGTAAATAATTTTGCAAAAGTGAACTTTTTTTTTCTAATAAGTAACCCTAAATAAAATATTGTTCAGTATGTTTGGTTTACACGTGGATTATGTAAAACAAAAATTAATATATGTAGTGCAAATCATTTTATTTAAAAAATAAATAAATTTATATTTTACTAGCTGCACCGGAAAACGTGGTTTTGCCATAAAAAAAAATTTAAGGATGGGTGACTCTTACCATTTAGGGGGATGAAAAATAGATGTTGGCCGATTCTCAGACCTACTCAATATGCTCAGAAAGTTTCATGAGAATCGGTCAAGCCGTTTCGGAGGAGTATGGCAACGAAAACTGTGTCACGAGAATTTTATATTTTAGATTTCACTTCGGAATTGGAATGCTTAAATAACGCGAATCTTAGAAAATCAACTAATCTAAATCTGAATTGAATGGTCATACCAATGTTGTATCCAATATCCACATCTAATCACTTTTAATCTTGCCTAATTTGGGTTAAGATAATAACTTACTTTTTCGTTTTTCTATGATTTTTTCTTGAAATGAATCACTATCGTTTCGAATCACAACGGGAAGAACAAATATTGGTGTATTTTGTAGGAGTCCAGTTTTGCCTATTATTTTTTTGATCCATTGCTCTTCAATACTATCTTTAGATGTAAATTTAGAACATTACCTGTATACTGGTACATTGTATTATTTTAATGAATTTTAAAAAAAACCCGTCAAATCATCAGCATAAGTAAAATTTCTTTTTTTTTCAATATTTGAAGTAACAACTTTCAATGCAAGATTAATACAGTCGTAACTTGATAAAATATTTGGATTCTAAATACGACCCTGTCTTTTTATTTTAGAATAGATGTCGATAGATGTCAGTCTGTTCACAATGTAATTAAGAAAAATACAAAAAAAATACTATGATGTATAAAAAATCATTAGGTAAGAATGTAGAACTCATTTCCGTATCATCTTATATCTTATATCTATTATATATTTATTGATATTCAGGTCAACGTACCATTGTATTTTTATTTCCAGTAACACAAAGTTTTGCCATCTAGTGGCGAGTAAATATAATAACATTTCAATAAAACACTAAGAGATTTTTCTAGAACTTTTAAAAAAAATAGCTATAAAATTACTTATAAAAGAAATATGATGCGACTCATGGTACCAGAACGTCTATCTGAGTTATTTGTACAAGATAAAACACAACACTTCATCTTTTTACTTGATTGTACCGAGAACATTCAAGTATTACGATTTTTCGATGCAGTTCTAGAACATTGACGTTAATAGTATAATTTGCAAGTTGCGTCAACTGCGATGACGTCGGGGTCGGTATTTTGTCACGGGGGTGATGCGCTTATGCCATCTCCTCTTTGTATTTGCTTCGTGAGCCATCCATACTTACAAACTCTCGCATTTATAATATAAGTAGAATTATGATTCTAATACAGATTCTTAAAATTAATAAACATTATTATGCAAGTACTTGTTTTTTAGCTTCCTTACCTTTATAATGTTACCTCCGCAGATATCCTTAAATTCATGTTCTGCTCTGTCCAAACAGAAGTTAGGTATCGATATTATTGATAATATTGTAATATTTGCTACAACGCTAATCGAGTAGCTATACATGCCGAAGGATGACACAAATATCGAATTTATACAACTATAAAATGCTTTTTTTTTAATCACCAGCAGCCTTTAACAAAAAAGGAAAAGTAGGTTTAGAATAACGCCCTCTGTTATTGAATAGCTTGCAATGAAGTATTCTTACTTTCAAGATTACGAAACGTCGTAAGTTCTTCTTTCCTTATGGTAAAATTTAATAACTCTTATCATTACGCGAGATGAAATATTATTAAACGTGTGACTTGATGTAGCCTACAGGCTAGTTTTGAGCAAAACACAAACATCAAATGAAAGCAATTCGTTATTATTGTGCAATAATAAATAGTCCTTTCATTTGTCTGAGTTTGGCGACAGTCGTTCCGCTGTAAATTATGACACATAACACTTCTACTTGGCTTTCTGTTTTGTGAATTCAACATGGACCTACTACCCAAGGGTAGTAGGTGGATAGGTTTGGGTAGTAGGTTCATGGAATTCAACACATAAAACCATAGAGATAATCCCTGTTTTCCAATTACAAAGCATAGTGCGACTCATTGGCGCACAATGCTGAATTATGCTGAAGCTTAATTGGAACGTGAATTAGTTTTCAAATGCACCAGCAGAGTGCGCTAAGTTCAGTGTTGAAAAAAAAAATATTCAGAGTTAGCAATAACCTCATTAATTTGTAAGCAAAGTGGTATACATAAAAATTGGTTGAAAACTATTTACGGTTATTTTAAGTAATTTGGATTTTGATAATTACATTAACATTTGTTTGTTTTGAGTAATTTTTTTTAAATGAGTTCTACCTTCATCCATACTTATATTTATTTTTTTAACACAGTTTGAATTAACTTTGATTATTTCGAAAAAACTGCAACGAAACGAAAGCTTTAAAATTTTTTTCATAATATTACTAACGATAATATATAAATAAAACATTTTGATCAATGCCACCTTAAAGAAAAAACACTTGTTAATTTTTGTCACGTTGGTATTGATTGCACGCATCACGCAAAAACACTACTTTTGAGAGTGCTCGATTGTGCGAAGCGTTGCTGTAGTTGAATCATTCAAAGTTAAGCATTATGCCGCATAATGCGCTCTAGTGCTGTAATTGGAAAACAGGGAATAATTCTATGCATGAAACGCATAACTCAGAAAAAATATTAACATTCTTTTTCATAAATAAACAATAACCGAAAAAATACATTTTTTATCGAATAAATAAGAACAAACGACGAACTAGTGAATTGTTTTTACAAAATTTAAAAGAAATATTTTGAGGTGCCAGGTTCATGGAGCTGCGCTCAACGCGCGCCTTGCTAACGCGCGTTTACAACTACCAATTAATTTCATTCTAGAAGTACACATGCTTAGATGTTAACGCGCTTTGAGCGCTTAGCATAGCAATAGTGCTATGAATAATGAATCCTAATTATTATCCTAATAATAATTATTATTATTAAGATTAGGAATTATTCCTACCTCTATGGAATATGGCCAGTTCCAATTTGAAAGCAGTCAGATGACAGATGACATTTGACAGTTGATAAATTAGTAGGCACCACAGAGTACATTGAGTAAGCTTCTTCCTTGTCTGGCTCGTACGAATCTATATATCTAATCTTTATCTTCTCTTTTTCATCAACATCTGTCAAATGACGTATGAATTGGGACAACAATAAATTAATCGGTTTGGTTGGTGATTCATTCATACAAACAGTAAATAATTTGTATTAGTCATTCGTAATTCCCTGTGATATTAATTATTGTTAAATAATTATATTCACGATGTTTTCTACAAATCCTAACTACACTAAGCTCAAAACCCACTTGAGACTTTCCATAAATCGGCTCAAGTTACTGGAAAAGAAAAAAACTGAACTGGCACAGAAAGCAAGGAAGGAAATTGCTGAATATATTGCTGCGGGAAAAAGTGAGAGAGCGAAAATAAGAGTGGAACATATTATCAGGTTAGTACAATATAAATTCCTTATATTTAATGGCGAAAATCATTTGGGCGCAAAATCTATCTTGAGATGGAATCTGATCATTCCTGTACGATATATACCGTTTTAAATTACGTCATGGATAAACTAGGACTTATGAATGTGCTTCTTTTGCATTAGCAAGGTTGTCTTCGTTGTGATTTATTGAGATTTACAGTCTTAATATAATTTTAAACTAACTGAATCTATGGGTTCGATTCCTGGATCGGATCAAATGTTTGTATGATCTGCAAATATTTGTTTCGGAGTTTGGGTGTTTTCTATCTATAATATGTATGTATTTACAAAAAAAAAAGTATGTAAGTATTTATATCAGTTGTCTAGTACCCATAATACAAGCTCTGCTTAGTTTGAGACTAGATGGCGTTGTGTGTTAGATGTACGAAAACAATATTTATTTATTTATTTTATTTTGTTTGCTTATTGTTTTTGCCGTGTCTTGGCACAAATGGCGAGTGATGTATTACTCTGGTCTCCGTCTTTGAACTGGTAACACACTTGTGGTTCTTGAGCTGCAGTGGTAAATATTTTGTCATCCATCATACAAAAAATCAGGAAATCTTTACTGGTTTTCGCCCTAAGTCATATATAAAAAGAGATATATAAAAATTATAAATGCTATTCTATTCTGTAAAGTGTACAGCAAAGGACTACTAAAGGCTGTTGATGACGATGATGATGATGATATGATGTTTTTGTGTGATATTCTAAATAAATACCTACTAATGATTATAGGGAGGATTATATGGTAGAAGCAATGGAAATAGTGGAGATGTATTGTGATCTGGTGTTGGCCAGGTTTGGGTTGGTCACACAAATGAAAGAGCTTGATGAAGGTCTAGCTGAAGCTATATCTACCCTTATATGGGTTGCACCTAGAATGCACACAGATGTACAAGTAAGTTAATTTATTATTTTATGGCATTTTAAACAAGAAATACCACATAATAAAGTTATGTAGTATTTCTATATTATCTATACAACTAAATGAAATTGGAGTGTCTGTTTGTAATATTAAAATAACCGCTTTTTACTAAATGCATATGTATGTATATAGGGTACATAAACCAAAATGAAGTTAAAAAAATTTTTGTCTGTCTGTCTGTCTGTTTGTTCCGGGTAATCTCTGGAACAGCTGGACGGATTTTGACGGGACTTTCCCTGGCAGGTAGCTGATGATCCTGGGCTACTTTTTTTAAACTAACTTTGTCCTGCTGCGTTACTCGCGGTACAACAATAGCCAGGGGTAACACCGCTGGGTTCAGCTAGTTTTATAAATACGATTTAAAAATAAATTTCAATGACACCTTTCGTTTTGGTTTTTAACTACAATTTTTACATAGCAATGATGTAGTGAAAATTTTATTTTCTTATTCATCTAACTTCTCAATGTAGTGCCTACTTAATCTCTTAATTTTTTTTAAAAAAGTGTGCACCACTCGTCTTTTAACTAAATACACTCAACAGAACGGAAGTCTTAAACTTAATTGTTTATTAAAGAGTTTACCAATTCATATATTATATTGTACAAATTCACATTATCTTGTGATCTTACAGTTTCTTTTAAAATTTATAGGAGCTGAAAGTCATATCAGACTTGTTGACAGCCAAGTATGGCAAGATTTACGCAGATGCCTGTAGAAATGAAGATGTAAATACAATAAGTGACAAGTTGAAGCACAAAATGTCGGTACATAGTCCACCTAAGATACTAGTTGAAAAGTATTTGATAGAGATTGCAAAGAATTATAATGTTGAATATACTCCTGATGAACAAGTCATGAGAGAGGCGGAAGGTATGTATGTTATTATGGTGATATGGATGAGCAGCAAAATGTTTAGTTGGTCTAGAGGTTAGCTTATGCGACTGCCAATCAGGAGGTCACGGGTTAAATTCCCAGGTCGGAGTGAAATTGTAACTGGGTTTTACATGAAATTCTTAATAAAAGCCCTGAGTTAGATGGCTTCGGAGAACACATTATGCTGTTGGTCCCGGTTGTTATGAACATCAATGGCAATCATTATTGGGAAGTCAGTGCCCTCAAACATACTGACAACTAGTTCAATATTCGAATTTAGTTCGTCCTCAGGGTTGACGAGGTCCCAAAAATTTGGGAATAATAAAGGTTAAATATACAGGATGCCCCAAAACTCAACGATACTCTGGCACCGGGGCGAGAGGCTATGTAATAACAGTTCTGGAAAAACATCCATGTCACGTAGTTAAGCGAAATTAGTCATTGTTTCAAAATAATTGAAAACAGACACCCTTCATTGCATTTTTAAGTATGTGTGTCACAAATTTCACAAGTTTGCAGTGATTTTTTAATTATTATTTCTACATATAATCATATAATCTCAACCAAAAATTAACTTATTAACAGTGTTAATTTAGTAAATTAAATTAAGTTTTATTGAGGCATGATTTACAAAAATGTTGTCTGTTAACTTTGAAACATCATTTTGGAAAAAAAAAGTACTACACTACCCTTGGCAAGTTATTTCTAAAGATGGTCCATTTAGTCAAGATTTCAAAATGGTGCAACACTTGCCTCCTTTCTTGCCATTAATAATGTTATTTCTTATTTTTTGCAAATAGACATCATTTAAAAATAATACTTAATACTTTTTTGTATTATAAGATTGGCTTCTCAACTGTATGTAATGAAATAAAGTGATAGAATGAGACAGATAGTGACACTGTCAGTCGACGGATAAATAATTATTATTGGACCTACTTGCATTTCCTCCAAAATAATCAAAATCAAACAATTTATAACCATAACACTTTTTTAAAATTATTTTGACGCCTCTGGTATTGCGGGTGTCCATGGGCAGCGGTAATCGCTTAACATCAGGCGATACGTCTGCTCGTTTGCCCCCTATACTATAAAAAAAGTAATGTAAAACAGTTCTTTCTAGTCACTAGAATGAACTGTTTTACATTACTTTTATTTTTTATTACGTCATTGTACAACCCACTAGAATCTAGAGGGTTGTACAATGACGGGTTATAAATGCAGTCCTACCGATGTTGATATTTACATACACACAAAGATTTTTTTATTATTATAATACTAGCTATTTACTATTTTTTTTTGTAAATATTTTCTCCATTTTTGAAATTTATAAAAATATAAATACGGCGCCATCTACCGGATAATCTAGAAATAGAAAGACGTCGCCACCTACCGAATATCTGTGCAACTTATATGTCAAACCGCCATCTATAAGAATTTATAGAACTAACCGATAAATACACACTAAAGTCGTATAATAAACAGATCACGGAACAATATTTAAAGTACTTGCTTTCTAATAAAAATACTACTAATACTTTCATCATCTCTCCCCAGGCAACTTTTTATCCCGAAATTCAGCAAATGTGCGGAATTTCGGGATAAAAAGTATCCTATGTCCTACCTAGTATGAACTCAAATCATGCCAAGTTTCATTAGAATCCATTCATTAACTTCGGCGTAATGCGCGGCCAAGATATAGACAGATAGACAAAAAAAAATACAGTTTTGGCTTCAGTATCGATAACAGAGAGCTCACAAAAACAAATTAAAAAAATCTTTAATGTACAGTGACCAGTTACATTTTTATTATAAGTATAGATGTGTGTGTATTGAAACATCACAATTGCTAAGATAAGCACAGAACTAGTGCACAAATATGAACATTGCATGCAGTCGGACTTCAATTATGACCCTGCTATTAAGTTATTCAACCATTTATGATAATCTTCTTTAACATTGTATAAGCAGGAACTCGGAGTACTAGAAAATATGTATAACACAAAAGTATAACATATTAAAAGCCCTTTTTTCTTTTGCAGCTGTTGGTCAAGATGCATTGTTGATCGACGTCAATGGTCCACCAATGCCACCAGGTTTTATTGGTTATCCGCAGCCGCCACAGATGCCTAACATGCCATCTCCCCCCAATGTTCAACCATTCAGCTATCCCAATGTAAGTATTCTGAACATTTCGTAGCCACATGAGGGTGAAGCGTCAACATCAACAGGCCTCTTCTTTGATAGGCGGTTTAGCCTACTATAGGTACTACGCTGGCCAAGTGTTCCTTCTCTCTGCATTGTGGCTGTCCTGCATAGATTGGTCGCTTGGGCGCTTCTTGCGACACCCATGGGATGCACAGGGATGGTGACACTTCGTATTCTTAATCCTCCATATGGACGGATACAAGATTTTGTAGTATACTCTTAATTTAAGCATTTTTTTTTGATAAATTTTAGCTAGCCAGCTACCTAGATCGATTTATTGCCCCCAAAACCCCTTGCATAGTAAATTTCATGAAAATCTTCGAAGCCGTTCTGAGATTCACTTCCGAGTTTCAATAGTTAAATATATACAAGAACTAGCCGACCCACGCAACCTCGTTTGCGTCTCCTATTGCCCGTAACGTGATAATTTTCCCCCGTTTTCGAAACGTTTTTCTTTGCTGCTCCGCTCCTATTGGTCCGAGCGTGATGATATATAGCCTATAGCCTTCCTCGATAAATGTACTATCCAACACTGAAAAAATTTTTCAAATCGGACCAGTGGTTCCTCAGATTAGCGTGTTCAAACAAACAAACAAACAAACAAACTCTTCAGCTTTATATATTAGTATAGATAGGGAATATGCATAATCATTTTTATCTCAATTTTTTTTCTAGTTGCCTTAATGTCTTTACAATATACTTAGAGGGATTTTTTTTGAGAGAATATTTAAACCCAGAATCTATAAAAGTAAATAAAATTGGAGTGTATGTTTGTTATATTAAAATAACCGCTTTTCACTTAATGCATATGTATCCGACCCGGGAATTGAACCCGAGACCATGATTTTCTATCTTTTCGTTCAAAGTATTGTTACAAAGTTGGCTTGGTTTAATCATTTCAATCGTTTGATATTTTAGCAACCATCTGGTGGTAAAGTAGGAGGCTTTGTGGCCACCCCTCCACCGAATTTCAGCGGACCCAGTCAACCGCCAATGGGATACCACCTTCCTCCCGGAGTCGATTCTAAGAATCTGAGTAACAGCTTCTTACAGGTGAGAAACAAACTTCAAATGGTAAATGATCAGAGTCCGTTGGCACAACATATTTAATTTCTTATTGCTTGCAATTGATTTTTCATTTTTAATAATATATTTGAGTAAAAATCAATTTATGTTTATCTGTCTTGTTATGATAACATTAGTTTTTTTCTATTTCTAAGAATTATTTTCAATATTTTTCTTTATTGTTTGTTTTATAAACTATATCACATTAAATTTATTCCTGTTCTATGCAACTCGAAAATGGAAAATTTATAGTTTTTATATCTATTTTTTTTTGCCAGAGATCGGCTTGATGGTCGATCACACAGGTCGAAATTTAGAGCACTTCTAGAAAATAATATTTCAATATTTAAAATTAACTCAAATGTATGAACTGTATGAAGTTTAATGTTGCATGATATTTGTATGTGAGCTTGAATTGTTATGTAATTTCCTTTCCACAGGAGGAAATGAGCAATCTGCCCCCTGCTTATGACAGCATCCACCACGATTTGGTATTTATTTAAGTTTTATTTTTCTTTTTGATTTTTGTGCTTTTCTATTTTATTAGTAAGCTGTTTATGACCCTCTGAAGTATGAGTGCACAGTTTGCATGCAAGCTAAGCATATATTGAAAAAAACTACATTATCTAATTTTTGACTGTAAACAATTTTGCTTAATTATGTTCATTATTTAGTAATATATGTATTAACAGATTAACAGTTTTGTTGAAAAATATCAAGTTTGTCATCCTCATGAAGTTAACAGATTTTGATATAAAGATGGGACCGGTTTCTTTCAAGTTTTCTTTTTCTTTTTAATGCCATTGTTCATTCTGTTCCCTAAGTACGCACTTACGACACCCACGTGGTGGTGACACCCTGTATTCTTAATCCCCAATCACACGGAACTATAATGTCAGAAGTTCTTAATCCCTATCTTAAATCTTTACGTCTTTCTTTATTGAAACGAAGTTCCTTATGGCGCGTTGCGAAAGGGGGCTAGACGCAAAAAGTGTAACGACACTTTTTTGCTATATTAACATCGTTGACGTCATAGTGCTGGATACTCAATGTTAAATATAACAAGCTGATTGCCAACGTCCATACCATGTTGAATACACCGGTTCTCGTCCGATCACCGAAGTTAAGCAACATCGGGCGTGGTTAGTACTTGGATGGGTGACCGCCTGGGAATACCACGTGAAGTTGGCTTTTTGCATTTATTTACAGAAAATATATTGTTTTATAGTATATTTTGTACAGTCTGATTATTTCGAAATAATTTGAGTATTTTATGTACATTTTTATTAGTAATAGCATACCCTTGACAACTCTCAAGTTTTTTTTCTTGAGAAATAGCAAACTGTGCCGATGTCGACAATTCTGCCAGTGTCAAGTACAATGGAAATACGTGTGTTTAAAAATAAAATAAAATTGCAACTGTCCAAATTTTCCGACTACACAGTGGACTGACTGTGAGGCTTTTTGTTGTGTTTATTACACTGAAACAAACAGACATGTACAAATATATTTAATATGAATTAATAATATATAGATAATAGACAGACAAACAGGTTAAAGTTTGATGTCGTTGCAGCGGATAAAAGTCATCAAGGCAAATCTTTACGTCAATATTTGTTTAATTCGACATATTTCACACATGACAGTATGATTCATGTGTATGTGTCATGGTAATCAAACGGTGATAAACATACTCATTTCTAAATACATACATAATTACAGATAAATTGCGCAGATTAAATAAAAATGTAATTTCTTTATTGTAATTAGTGATTTTACTCTCAAATTTATAACAGAAAAAGTATCATCTATTTAAATTTGATCACATCATCATAATTTGTAAACTTCATCCTTTATTTTTACGCATTTTTAAATAAGTTACAACCGAAATGAGAACGTCTTCAATTTTTTATGTCGGTTAATTGTTTTACCGAGATTTAAATAATTTGTTTCATATTTTAATAACCTTTAATTTAAAAACCTTCAGTAGATACTTAGCTTACTAAAATAATTCAACTGAATTTTAGTTATCTTCTTGGTATAAATATTGTTCCTTCTGGTTCTAAGAACAACTACACAATATTTAATGAAATAACTTGACAATTTCCCAGCCGGCGCACTTACCGACACCACAGCCGCGCTCCCGAGTCCCACCACCGACGAACCACTTCCCGGAGCTCCCGGAGTTACCGACAGTGCCATCGGACTTGCTCCTACCGTCAGTGCCTCACAGTCACAACTCCAACACATCTGCCAACACTCCATCAGCTCCTGGTGGCTCCGATGAAATTGACTTCGATGATCTTAACCGCAGGTTCGAAGAGTTGAAGAAGAAAAAGTAGAAGACTTTGATGGTTACCAGCTCAATCAGAATGGGCTCATTAAAATCATGCTCTATGTAAACACGATTCATAATTTCATTCGTACGCTTGTGAGAGTTGTGAAACACAGCACCAAAGCTGCATTATTCCATGTAATATACAGCAAATTTTATTTAAAATATAGACATTTAAGTTTAAAATAGCTTATATTTTTGCATTGAGGTTGCAGATTGTTAGAAAACGTTAGACGACTGAGAAAGTCCAATTAGATCACTTGCTGTCATTGGTGGGATTTCCATATAAATCAGTTTTGTAATAATATTAATAAATTTATAATTATGAAATGATGTTACAAATATCATAAAAACATCTGATAGACAATTACTAAATTTAATGGGATGGATTTTGATGTTACATTAAAAATTAAACGTGGAGTGGCTATTTAATATAAATAACAGGTTACTCTTGTGACAATTGCTTGCCTGATAACTAAGAAGAGAATAGACTCCACAGCTTTCCAGAAGGATATACTTAGGGGCCTTAAAAACGAGTCTCCCTTCCTGATGTAATTTACTTATAAATATAAAAATATACAAGTAGTAAATATAGGGTTTGTTATAAATGTTACCGTAAGAATATCAAAACCGTTAGATTGTAATCTATCTCGCGAGATTGCAAACAGTAGAAAGATTGTGAATTGGTACGACGAATCGCAAGTCGCGCGCTGATTGGCTGAACAGCATATGTCCCGCGCCGCCATATTTATTTGTTAATTCGTCTTTGTTGCCGAATGTAAAGTATTTTGTGATTTTAAATTCATTTCAAGTTGAAAATCAGGGACCGTTGACAATTTGACGCACGTAAGCAGTATATCACAGTTGACAATCTATCGATAATTTGCAATATTGCGAGATAGATTACATTCTAACGGTTTTGACATAAACATTGTTCATATAAAATATTTTTTGTTCCTAAAAATCCTTTCTAAGTCCCTTAAAATTATTTTATCGAGTTATCACGCTTTAATCAAATTATTTTTATTTATATGCTTATTTCTTACTACGAAGTTTGTAACTTGTGTGGTGCCGGTCTATTACTTCTAACCTCTTGGGAACTTTTTCCAAGTAAGATCTGATCAACACTGTACATATAAACTCCTGTTGGATAAAGTCCTAATATTATTATAATAATGTGATATTCAAGGAATTAAAAAATTAATATAAATATTAAAATAATTTTTATTACACATTTGTAACATGTTATATTTTTTTAATCATAAAATATTTTTGTATTGATGCATGTGTCTCTTAGTACTAAAATGTATCTAAATTACATACGTTGCTGTGTTTACAGTTTCTAAACAATAACTCCAATAACTGATATTAAATTTTGGTACTTCCACTTATTTCAAATTCGGCTTCAAACTTGCTAAGCTACAGTAGTATCATTTATAGCATACATACTAACGTATCTTAATTACATAAAATCTATGCGGTAGTAGAGGTAAATATCTTCTATGAATACTTCTTTAGGATAATTTCCACCGAACAGCTCGCACCGCATCGGATATGTTGGACATTATATTCTTTAAACGATATTAAAACGTGTACATAATATTTAAAGTTCATATTACCTGACTGCACCGGGCAAAACGTGACGGATCCGGATCCGTACGGCCGTGTCGTATCCGATTGGATAATTTCAGGTGCGGGCCGTTCGGTAAAAATCATCCGTTTTTGCTAATCTTACTCATGGAAAATCGTGATAATATGCATGCCTAAATTATGCTTAAAAAAGAATGAATGAAGACTTAGCTAGGTAATGAATAGAGATTTTAATTTTTAATATTATTTTTATTACTGTGTGACTGATGTCAATCCATTCTTCCTGACGACGGGTAACAGTGATGTCGCTATGTATTAAATACACGTACATTATATTCGTAATGCGTTTTATTACAAATCCGACTTTTGCAATGGCACGAGACTGATTAAATTTTATGGTTCGATATGTAGGCCCCCTTCTCCCTGTAGTGACGTATTGAGAATAATAATAATAATAATAAATATTTCGGACATCTAACACACAACGCCATCTAGTCCCAAGCTAAGCAGAGCTTGTGTTATGGGTACTAGACAACTGATACAAATACATATATACCTTATTTTTTATTTTATTTTTGTAAATACATACATATTATACATAGAAAACACCCAAACTTCGAAACAAATATTTGTAGATCATACAAACATTTGGTCCGACCCGGGAATCGAACCCGAGACCTCACGATCAGCAGTCGCACACGCCAACCGCTAGACCAACGAGGCAGTCGATGTAATCACACCTATACATACCATGGGTGTCGCAAGAGGCGTCTCAGGGAGCTAACAGAGGAGCAGGACAACATCATTGCAAAGGAAAATTTGAAACAGACTAGGAACCTGTGTGGCCAGCGTGGGTATACCAAAACTTTTCTAAGGAGAGGCCCGTGTCCCGCAGTCGACTCTTAAAGATCGTGAAGAAGGTGATATGTTTGATATTGTAGGCATCTGATCGCCTGGTATAGGTCTTCGGCGCTTCTATACAACTGTTTAGGTGGCGTTGACTTTCCGCCTCACTCGCAGTCTCACCAAGATTTTATAATTTATTGATGTTCTAATTAACCTACATAACTTTTAAAAAAAGGTACGTTTGTGTCAATATATAATGGAATATTACGTTTAAACTAATGGGTGTAAAGTAAACGAAACCCCATAAAACAATTTCATACAAACCTGAATGTAAATCTCGATAACTTCATTGCCATTGTTCATGCACATTCCACGTTTTGCGTAGAAAGTTAGGTACCTACGCAGGTTTCTATCTGAATCGATTTCATTATTTGCGCTGTTCGATTTGAATTGCACAGTCGCGAGTTACTAATTTGCGTAGTAAGTTTTCAGAACAGAATATCATAGATTTATCTATGACAATCTGCTGTAGAAATTCGATAAAAATATTAATATTTGATTCTCAATCACAATAATAACGTTTCAAACACACACATGAAGTCAAGCATATTTTCCAGAGGAACAGGCAAAGACAAGATCTCCGTTTACTATGGCCCTGATATACCTTTTTCGCTTCACACGTCTTTCACTCCTGCATTTTTTTTTTTTTTTTTTATATTTTGCCCTGCCAAAATGACTCTACTCTGCCTGATGGAAAGCATAAGCAGAATCCAAGAGTGGTGGTCACCATACTGCAAATGCAGACAATGCTACAGTGCACTATGGTGACCATCACCATGGCGGGCTAGTGATGCTTCTGGATCGTTGGGCCTCCGGTCTCGCACTCAGCAACGAAACACGACAGCATGATCGCTGTCATTTGTCGTTTTTCTGTGCGAGGGTAGTACCGCCCCGGTCGAGCCGGCCCAACAGTGCTGAAATCAGCGTGGCTCTACTACCTTGTCAAAAGCCTTTATGCTTTCACACGATCCTTTTTTTTTAACGTTACCAATTTGGTCGGTAAATGCTCCTCTTCTGAGACTTTGCTTTATACATTCCTTTCCCGAGTGTTCTATCCATCCATCCTTTCTAAATGGCAACAAAATGAAAACGTTTCAGTATATAGAAAAAAAAACGTTAATGTAATTTACGTCTATAGTGAACTTCGTAGTGCAGGAATAACAACGGCGATGTTTGTGAGCTGGATTTATTATGCCGGAACCGCGGCTCCATAATACTCTAATTGTATCATGGTGGCCGTCTGTTTTCTTACTTACTTACAGTTCAATCATTAATTAATCGCGTCTTATTCTCCACGAGATATTAAATGTCTAACTACGTGATAAATAATCTGCTGGTATCTAAATACTATTTCCTATGTATAAATTCCATTTACTTAATAATACATGACGTAGGAATAACTTCTACTATTAATCTAGCTAAGTGGTAAGTAGTATATTTGTAAAATTCAAATAGGAAAAAAAAATCTACAAAAGGAATAAAAAGTCGTAGAAATATATTTATAAAAATTTAATCGTGTCCATGATAAAATCTCATTATTCTTTAAACACGTAGCAAGCAAATGTCAAGATATGTATTAAATAAAAGTACAATTACTAAGCACTTTATAACAATACAGACAGTACTAAGAGTATTTATGAATTATTTATTGCTGATAAAGACACTAACGGTTTAAATTTTGGCCTCTTAAAAAGCCTTAAATATTCCTCCGTATTCAATATTTATGTCAGGAATAACGTTGCATTTATTAATTATCTCTGTAACATTTCATTATTGAGATGATTGAAGAGCTGCTACTAAATTTCAGCCAATAGGAACGATTCAAGTAAGAAAATGATATAAATTCTAATATAAATAACAGCCTTATCGAGAACCTTTTGATTCAAGTTTGCTCATAAGAGGCTGATAATTTGCTTGCAACAAGATACAATTTTGGCTAAGTTTACGTCATTTTGCGGTGATAAATTGCTATCTTTTTTAAGTCTATTGTGGATTTGAGTGTTCGATACTATTTTACTTTGTATTTGTAGCTTGTTAGGAGATTCAGCTAGGAGAGTGCCGAGGGCGACCAAACCTCTGAAAGATAAATAAACATTTAAATAACATAATAAATAAAATTTCGTATTACATAATTATTTTACGGCAAAAGATGAGCAAGAGCGTTAAAGAAGAATGGCAGATGGCCGCTGGCAAAATGTAATGAATGGTTATGAGATTTATACAGTTTACAAAGTGAATGATCATGTATTGTCCATATTTTTAGAACATTGCTGAAAGGGAGGAACGGGGGGCAAATCAGATTTTTGATAGATGATTGATTTTTGTAGTATATATTTTTAAAAGTAACTTTTGAGAGTCATCAGCATTTTAGATGTCTTCCGTGAAAGAATGGCCCATAGCGTTTACAAATTTTCTATGTACCAACACTGAGCATACAAAGCCCATTTATTCTATCTTTGATCACAGACCATCTTCGCCACGTTTTTATGCGTCTTGGTGTGTTGAATGACCTTTCAATTATAGCAGTAGAATAAGGCAATTTTGGTAATTTAGAGAATATTCTCGAAAATAAATATGGCGGTACAAAGGTTGCCGGTATCCTACTAATATTATAAATGCGAAAGTTTGTTTGGATGGATGTTTGTTACTCTTTCACGCAAAAAAAAACTGAACGGATTTAGATAAAACTTTACAGTAATATAGCTTATACATCAGAATAACACATAGGCTACTACTTGCCGCGACAACCGACATATACGCGGGCGGAGCCGCGGGCAACAACTAGTATAATATAAAAATAAATAAAGTTGTCGTAATTGTTATTACCTGAAGTAGGCCTCTGCGTCGGAGAGCTTGGGGAAGAGCTGCAGCAGGCAGTCGGCCAGCTCCGCGCTGTCGGGCTGCTGCGCCAGCGCCACGCACAGGTTCAGCGCCAGGGACGTGGCCGCCACCTTGCACACACACACAATATACACTTATTTACATATTTTTAACTGACTTTAAAAAATGAGGTTCTCAATTCGACTATATTTTTACAAGCTATTTATTAAGGTGAAATCTTGCAACTTAATTTTGCAGATTTCTTCAACCGATTTTGCTGAAATTTTGCAAGCATATGTATACAGCGTGACAATAGGTACAATATTACAATGACATGAGAGCTGATCTGATGCTGGACTTGGCAGGTGGTCATAGGAACTCTGTCAAGGAACGTCGCTACACCATCGAGTTTGGACTCGTTTGATTCGTCTTTGTTTTCTTTTTAGGGCATTCCAATAAAAGCTTATTTTTAAAAGCTATTAAATTTAATTTATTTTATGTTTGTTATCTCAGAACTTTCGACTGGGTGAACCGATTTTGATTATTCTTTTTTAATTAGAAAGCTGGTGCTTCCCATGTGGTCCCATTTCAATTTAGTCCAGTTCTTGCAGTCGTTTTATTTCTTAAAAGACTACTAGAAACGTAGCATTAGTTAAAATATATTGAGTTGCACTTCATTTTGTACTATTGACAAATTTGAATCATGACCCACCATAAGGTTATTCTTTAATTATCTTCTGACATTTAAATACGGTCGACATTCGCCTAAATATGCATTTTCAAGGTAACGACCTTGTTATCTGTCATTTAATTACACAGAGAATTATCTGTTGCAAAGATATATGAGATATTTCTTGCTATTTGTTCTGATTTAAATACGATTACTGTTTTATCTAATATAATATCTACTGAAGTGACGATAAAGGTAAAAATTGCAGAGAGCTCCGACCAATGTTGACGTAGCTTTCTTAATATTTTAAACGTCCTAATTGCGGCATGCAGTGTAAAGAATATCTTTGTTGTTTTCACGGTTTTAAACGATTTATCGGCAAAGTGGGTCACGATTCAAATTTGTCGATAGTACTTATAGTAGGTAGGTAGGTAGGTTAACACCAGATATATAATCCAGGTATTTGTTGATGTTGTATTCTGAAGTCTATATCTTGCAGAAAGCAACAGACAGGGTTCTGTGGTGTTCCTTTGGAGATGCCTATGTATAGCAGTGGACTGCAACGGGCTGATGATAATGATGATGATGGGACAACACCTTGTGTGATTCACAAATTGTTGTTCCGAGTCTGGGTGTTCTTTGTGTCCGTTTCATGTGGGAATTGTCTTTTAATAAAGAAAAAGCAATCAACAGTTTAAAAAAAAAAAACCATTTACCTGTGCATTGTTATTGAGTTGTGTAAGACATATCAAAGAGTGCATGACACTCTCCCTGGCGGCCAGCACCAGCATCTCACCGGGAAGGTCTGCGAAGGCGTTTACTAACACTCGCATTGCCAGCATCTGATTCGCGGGCAGATTATCTGAAAGTGTTACATATAAGAACTTTAGCTTCATTTAATAATAACAATTATGTGATTCGCGGTGACGCGCTCATAGCCTAGTTACACTCGGTGATTAGAAACAATCACCGAGGATAAGCAACGACGGCGCGTTCAGTACCTAGATGGGTGACCACTGGTGGCACGATACCATGAGCGTCTCGTCACGTTAAGCAGTCGGTCCCGGTTGTAGTCATAGGATAACAGTCGTGAAGCTTAGTTGGAAGCTGGAAAACATCCAACGGTAAGATTACGTAGCCATAATGTTGTCTTGCCAGTCCCAAACCGCACTCAGCCAGTGTGGGGACGTATGACCGTAACCCTCTGGCAGTAGGACATTATGGGTAGTCTGATCCTAAACTAGGCGGAGTTTGTAACCTGATAAACATATTAATATACTACTAATAATATATCATACATAAATTACACATACAGACATAGAAGAAACAATCGTGCTCATTATACAGATATTGGCCCTGTGTGGGAATCAAACTAACGACCCCAAAAGTTGTCAAGGTACACTAAACACCTTACCAATAGGCCAGTATTATGCCTTACTGGTCAAAATTTGATTATGCGCTGCTAAAATTGAATTCTTACCACCATACGAAGCAATGGAATACCGATCAAAAGATGTTCTATTTTATAATAGTCCATCTATACAAACAAATAAATTTGGAGTGTCTGTTTGTAATATTAAAATAACTGCTTTATAATAAATGCATATGTATGTATACACGATACATAAACCGAAATAACGTTTTTTGACATTTTTATCTGTCTATCTGTTTGTTCTTGGTAATCTCTGGAACGGCTGGAGCGATTTTGTCAGATAGCTGATGATCTAAGGAGAAACTTAGGCTACTGCTTTTTTAGACTAGCTTTGCCCCACGGTGTTACCCGCAGTACGGCAAGAACCTTGGGTTACACCGCGGGGCTAGTTTTGTAATAAATACACTAAGCATATAATTGCTAGACGGATTTTGACTTGTACATAGACGTCACCGTACAATTTTAAATACCGTTAGATTCTAATTTACCTAGCGAGATTATAAACTGTCGAAAGATTGTCAACTGTGACATACTGCTTACAATTCAATGTACTATTTTTCATTGGATTCTTGTACCGAAGTAAAACCGTCGAATTGTGATCGCATCTCGCGCGACGATTGTTTGGTGGTTCACAATCTTTCGACAGTTTAAAATCTCGCGAGATCGATTACAATCGATTTTGACAATCGCACGGTGATTAAAGAATACATACCTGGCGTAAGACAGGACAACAAAAACTTGATAAATGACGGTCCGTACGCCGTGTCGAACATCAGTCCATTAATCTCCTTATTTCTAACAGCTAACCTAGTCACGTCTAATACAGGAAACAGGATTTCTGAAAAGTAGAACATTTATTTGTCAAAGTATGGTCATAAATACACAGACACAAACATCTAAGCAAACACACGTTCACGTGTACGCACACGCATACACTTGTAAGCACCTACACACATATGCACGCATACACATATACACACGTATACTTATTGCTCAATATACAATAGCATTTACTACTTTTAATATGGTAAAAAAATATAAAATATATGTAATTAGCTGAACAAACCTTTCGGCCATTGTAACATTTCCTTCAAGAAGCCTATAGTTTCGTTATTGAACGTGTTATTCTGAAAAAGAAAAGATATGAGGTTATAAAAATAGTAGATTACTACCTACTTATTACTACTTATGAAATAGGAACATATGAAATATAAATAATAATAAATATTTTGGACATCTAACACACAACGCCATCTAGTCCCAAGCTAAGCAGAGCTTGTGTTATGGGTACTAGACAACTGCTATCAATACATTATATACTTTTTTTTGTATATACATACATATTATACGTAGAAAACATCCAAACTCCGAAACAAATATTTGCAGATCATAAAAACATTTGGTACGACCCGGGAATCGACCCCGAGACCTCATTCGCCAACGAGGCAGTCATAATGAAATCAAATGATTGTATATTTTGGAGATGACATATTTTTTATATATGTCTCTCTCAGCTTCCCACAGGCTGTATACAGTCGCGGACAAAAAACTTTTCCGTTATCTTTTAATTTTTCTAGTATACAAACCTATACAAACCAAAGTCCTAACAATAACGAACACATAAAAAAATATTATTTAAATTGGAGCAGCCGATCGGTAGTTATGCGCGTACATACATTTCGGCGATTCTTTTCTAAATATAAGGATATGTAGGTATATATATATACATAGTACATAGTACAAGCTCTGTTTAGTTTGAAACTAGATGCCATTGTGCTTGGCGGGCGGTTCTTCAACAGTTAAACTAAATAAATAAAAAACCACGACTATTGTGATCTACTTACAAGTTCACTTAGTTTAACAACAGCTTCCAACTCTTGTTCCGTCATGGCGCGCAGTCCATCACCAGCTTTGCTGTTGAACTCCTTTAGCTTGTCGTGGATTGCTCTTAGATTAGCTTGATCGAAACTAGAACCACAATAAAACAATGCGTTAGTTATGTTGCTTACCATCTCATTTTGACTGCCTTGTTGGTCACGCTTTGGTTGGCTTGTGCGACTGCTGATCTCATGATCATTATCTTATTGCAATCTTCGTTCTCAAAGCTTCGTTTCTCAGTTATGACAGTATACAGTGTACTTACATAAAAAAATCTATTAGCATTTTAGTTTGTCTGTTTACTTCGGCTAATCTCTGGAACCACTGAAACGTATTTGACAGCACTTTCACTGGCAAATAGCTGATGATATAAGGAGTAACTTCAACTACTTTTTTTACTAACTTAGTCCAGGTATTATGTAAATAAACATAATAATGCATTACCGGAGATAAGAATCATGTGGGATGAAGTTGTTTCCTTGAGGAACGGCTGCAGAGGCCGTCGTGTAAGCCCCTGCGCCGGTGAAGGGGTCCGCGGCAGAGGGCGGCGGCAGGCCGGGGGCGGAGCCCGAGCCCGGCACGTAGCGACACTCGCCCGTGAAAGGGTCCGCGAACCTGACACACACACAACACTATTTGAACAGTATAAATATAAATTCTATCGACTGATGAAAATCGCATTCAAATCCGTCGAGTACTTTAAAAGATCTAAGACTCTTTAAGTTAAAAAAAAGAAGAAGCAACCGCATTTTATACTATGTTACAATCTATCCTTGGCTTATTACATTTTTCGACTGTAAATCGGGACTTAATCGCGATAATGCCTATAAGGTACAATACCTTATGTGGTTGCCCGACGCGTCTATCAAGTTGCATCGATCGTGGTCACGGGTAGACTTGATAGTCCCTATTTACAGTCGAATAATATTATAGTCGCGAAAGTTTAAAAACAATTACTACATACCCATTGCTTGACGCTGGTTGTGAATCCAATTTAGCATTGGTGACGATGAAGTTTGCTACTTGCTCTAAATATACTTGTGGGAGATCATTTCTGAAAGTTAAAAACAAATTTTGAATTAATAGAACACAACACACAACAGTAATAGAACAATACAATTAGTATGTTCTAACTGAAAGTAACAAAATAACAATAAGAATAAAGTATATTTTGTATAAATACATCACACAATCCAAAATGCAGTAACTTACAGAATAAATAAAAATAAAAACATAATTTTTTTTTAGGCTGTTAACATTTGATAATGGCAGATATTGTCAAATTACGTGACATTAATTATGTATTCACACATTTCACGTAAGGAAACATCTTTGTTTTGTTTGTAGAGTTAGTACTTTTGTTTAGTTAGTTAGTTAGTTAGTTAGTTGTACTTTTTATCATCTGTCAAAGCCATAACTTTGTATGAAAAATGTACTAAATACAGACTTGTGACGTCACTGTTTAAGACTACTCAATTGAGCGATATATTATGTTTCTTTGATTAAAATTTGTAATAGAAATGAAAAGCTGTAATAATTATACTTTTCGAGATGTTGACTAATGATATAAATACATATATATATTTTTTTACAAATACATACATATTATACATAGGAAACACCCAAACTCCGAAACAAATATTTGTAGATCATACAAACATTTGGTTCGACCCGGGAATCGAACCCGAGGCCTCATGATCAGCAGTCGCACAAGTCAACCGCTAGACCAACGAGGCAGTCATATATATTATGTTAATACTCGTATGTTTTTTCATGTTTGTTTGTTTGTTGACCCTACCAAAATGACTCTGGCGATGCTGGTGGAAAGCATAAGCAGAATCCAAGAGTGGTGGTCACCATACTCATTGCGAATGCAGACAATGCAGCACGGTGATCTACCCTATGGCTGCCTATTGGTGCTTTTACGTCATTGGGCCTACAACTTACTTATGTATGAAAGCTTGAGCCGCCACCCAAGGGTCTTCAGTCTTATTGAAAGGTAACTTTATGGGGGGTGCACCATCCTTTATGTCTACGCTGAACACGAAGTCGTATTCCTATAAAATAATTAATTCTTTTAAACATGATACTTTTATGTATATATAGCCAACCCTGGTAGCCAAGTAGGTAATTGCTACATAGTCTTTGGATGGGTGATCATTGTTAGCATGTTAAGAACCCTTTGTATCTCTAAAAGCACATTATCCCATAGGTGCCGGTTGGCATTTGTATATCTGTGGTAATATTTACGGGTAGTTGGAGCCCTAAGACAAGTCTTTCTATGGAACTTTTATATCGCCTAGTATAGTCCATTCGCTTAGATACTATCACTTTAATCGCGCCGCCGGTGTACGTGCGGCAGCCGCCATGAAATCAAAGGGCCCGCCTGCGCCGTACGCCTACAAGTATGATTTGTCAGGTTACGCCGTTGTCTGACTTAATATATTCGTATTTCACAACAATAATAACAATTGCTTGCATATCTAAATTCTAAGCCAATTGACTATACTTGGGTTGCGGAGGTCTGATAGCAGTGTCGCAAGCGGTAATAATCAATGTTTAGGTATGTTGTTGTGAAAGCCGAGCCATTTTCCCTAACTTAGATTGGGTAAAAGATACATACAAATACTAATAGAGGACAGTATTTTTTGAGTTCTATTTTTTTTATGAGCCTCTCTGCCTGATGGAGTGCATGCTCAGAATCCAAGAGTAGTGGTCGCCATACTCATTGCAAATGCAGACAATGCTAGACTGTAGCTTAGTGACACTCATTATGGCGGCCTATTGAGATGTTTCTGCATCATTGGTGGTCTCGCAATCACCAACGAAATATGATAGCACATATTCTGTCATTTTAGGTACCAACACCGGGTAGTACCGCCCCGGTCGAGCTGGCCGAATGAATCAGCGTGGCTCTACTACCTTTAAAACCTGGTCCTGATTGCCAGTTACTTTAAAAAGAAATTGACGTCACATACCTTCCCTTGATACATAGTCTTTCCCTCGCCAGGAGGGTTGGCTCCCATGACGTCACCAATCTCATTCCATGTGCTCTCCGCTGCACTCCAAGAATAACATTTCACGTTCGTTCCACGACGAACTAGTTTTGTCTGGCCATCGGTTTTGCCTGGCTCAAGCAGTACTTCAGGACCAGGTAATCTGTAAAATACATAAACAATGGCAGATATCTTCAAAATTAACAAATGAAGTTCACTTATGTTTGACTGCCTCGGTTGGCGTGTGCGCTGCTGATCATGAGGTCTCGGGTTTGGATTCCGGGTCGGACCAAATGTTTGTATGATCTACAAATATTTGTTTCGGAGTTTGGGTGTTTTCTATGTATAGTATGAATGTATTTACAAAAAAAGAAGCACATATGTATTTGTAACACTTGTCTAGTATCCATAACACAAGCTCTGCTTAGCTTGGGACTAGATGGCGTCGTGTGTTTAGATGTCCGAAAATATTTATTTATACTTATCTATACTAAATTTAAGATGTACTACCTCAGAACTAACCATGATTTATAAAAGGATGGTCTTTAAAGAGAATAAAAATGCCATCCAAACAGTTTATGGCTGAATTTAAAAATCCAATAATGGAAAATTTCATTCAAATAGATTGGCAAATTAGTATTTATCGAATTTGCAATGAACTTTCGTATAATGAAATGTTAGCTAAAGGAAGGATACAGAAAAGCACACTAATAGATTTCAATCTTTATGTGCATGGACATCTTTATAACATCTATTTTTTTCATGCGGGAAAAGGGCGTCAAAAACATAAAGGTTTTTTTTCAATATGTATGACAAAAAAAGAAACCCAATATTTAAGCAATTGAAGGGGTCAACTTGCATAGGGAAAAATTTCAATGAGTGACACAGAATATCAATGCAACACTACTTTGCTGTACAGACATATATATCCTACTAATATTATAAACGCGAAAGTTCGTAAGTATGGATGGATGTTTGTTACTCTTTCACGCAAAAACTACTGAACGGATTTGGATGAAACTTTACAGTAATATAGCTTATATATCAGAATAACACATAGGCTACTATTTGCAGCGATAACCGACATATACGCGGGCGGAGCTGCAGCCAACAACTAGTTCTATATAAATAAAAATAATTCGCCAAAATGTATGTACGCGCATAACTTTTGATCGACTGCACTAAATTGGATAATTGTTTTATTAATGCGTTTCTTACTGTCAGACAAGGTTTGTCTAAAAGAAAATTAAAAGAATATATATTATCCTATATATTATCAGTAAGAAACTGAAGCCGGGCATAAATACAAAAACAAGTTATTTAGGAAATATTTTCGAAAAAAAATACGGCGGTACGAAGTTCGCTGGGTCAGCTAGTTTCTCTATATTGGATGGACCATATTAATATCATACAAACTCTGATAATTTGAATCCTCCAATTTCTTGCTGTTGGGCAGCTTGCATTTTTTGTACTTCCTCTTCAAAAGCTTTCAAGGTTTGTTCGTCAGCAAATCTCGCAGGGTCTTTCGTGAACACGCGCACTAAACCATCACTGGAACCTGTTGTATAATTAACAGCTGTTACTCTGTATGACATTTAACATCTGTTTGAAGAGTGATTTAGACTTGTCACTTTAATGTGTCACCTCAGCAGTTCAATTTGAGGATATCGTAAGAGGACTAAGGAAGCAAACAACGCAGGAAAACAGTATTGCAAACAGAAGAGGAACTAACTAGTGGACCAAAGCATCCTTCAAAGGAGGTGTCTATGCTCAACTATTTTGCAGCCAGTATTTTGTCTTTTTCCAGGTTTTATTTGCAGTGTTAAAATACAGTTGTCATCATAGTGAAAGTTAGTTCAATGAACCATTGCTGGCTCCGCTTCACAATATCATGACTTTAGTATTGCGGATTTTTACAAAGCATAATTAGTTAATTCATCAGATTTAGGGTATAGAAAAGAAAACAAATTCAAATGTATAAGAAAATATTAGACATACCAGTGACAATATCTCCATTATCCAAACATGTGACGCTCCACACCGATTGCACAGGAAGACGAATGTCACGTACGCAGTCACCGCCCACCCACAGACGTACACTACCATCCTCGCCGCATGTAGCAAACCCTTGTTCTACACCCGGGTTTACACTAATACTGAAACAGTTTCATACATTTTATGTACAAACTTTGTTAAGTTTCTACTACTATTTTTAGTAGTATTAAGAGGGCTTTCAAAAAGGGCCTTTGCATGAGACTTTTTCAAGATATTATAGTTAAGAAGACATAAATCAGGAGACGCGATAAAAAAAAATTACACAACTTATCATTCAGTTGCTGTAAACAATATCTATACAAATAAATGAAATTATGGTGTCTGTAATTTCAAATTAACAGCTTTTTATTAAATGCATATGAAAGTGTCAATTTCACATTTAAGATGTAACTTTGGCTACTTATTTACGACCAGCTTCATAACGCGGCGTTATCTGCGGTTACAGTACGGTATTCTTGTGAGTGTACAATGATGACCGCGGGATGCAGCTAGTGTATTATAATATTGAAGCATACATTTTTAACCTCTTCACATGTGATATAAGCTGCCTAAAGAGTTTTGATAGCTGTTAAAGATAATTCACATCTAAAATGTTTGTTATTTCCGTTAATTCTATTATTATATATTTGTAATAAACTTATTTATAACAATCTAAATTTGAAATCTTAATATAAAGGGACAATAAACTAACTTACCTATAAATATAATTAGAATGTCCATAAAATGTATTGAGACATTGACCTTTGTTAGTCCATAACTTGATAGAGGCATCATTAGAGCAGCTGAGGAATGTCTCTGGTCCCGCCACTACAATACCTCTAACACAATCAGTGTGGCCTGAAATTTTTATATCAATATATTATTTTTTTTAACATACAAACATCAGAGGCATCCAATATACTTTCTACAGAACATTTACAGACTAGCAATTGGTTTGTCTGATGGCATACATACCATTCAACTTTACAATTTATTTCCATTCATTATACATTCCACATAAAAATTTAACTTCAGCTATGAGATAGTAGACTTACAGTCGATGCTAACCTAACTTGTTAAAAAGGCTTACAGGTAAAATAATTATTTTATTTCTTCAATCGAATACATAGTTAAAAATACAAAATAATTCTCTTTTCTTTTAACAATTAAATGTTTACATCATACTAATAAAAACATATATACATTTATTTTTGTAAATACATGCATATTATACATAGAAAACACCCAAACTCCAAAACAAATATTTGCAGATCATACATTTGGTCTGACCCAATCATGATTAATATGCTTGTTTGTTAGTTTCATTTAAGCATGCTGAATACTAAATAGTTTATTACCAGTAAGAGTACTAATGAGGGAGCCATCTTCTTTCTTCCATAGTTTGATAGCTTTATCAGCGGAAGCAGTTGCATAAGTACCATTACAGAGTTCTATGATAGACCAAACAGCTGCTTGGTGTCCCTTAAGTGGTTTGGGGGTTGATCTCTGCATATTAAGATTCCATACCTTTGCTGTGTTGTCCCAACTTGAACTGTTTACATTATGAAAAAAAAAAAAATTTTAAGGAGTAACATTTACTCCTACTTTTATTCCTAAACTGCACACTGTTACACTCCTGCTTAGCCCTATACAGAGTTTGAAATTAGGTTAAATTAAAAAAAAATAGCTTTTATACTGTTTTAAGTATTTTTTAAAGTTTACCTAGTGATTAAAAGGGTAATAAAAGTCAATGTGGTTTAAACTATGAAAAATAAAAGTAACAATATGAATAAATTGATAAACAATATCAACATTAGTTGGCATCAATATAATATATATTTGACGTGTATATCAATAAAAATACATTATCAGTAATAGAATAAATATTAATTATGTTATCCATTAAGCTAATTCTATTCATTCTGTCTCAAAATAGTAGAATCTTTATTAACATTTAGTCTAATAACAATCTGTTTAAAAAAGGGTGGTAAAATTGACCAATAACATAAAAAAATAACTACAATAGTTGGATTCACAATTTGTTTTCTTTTTAAATTCAAATAAACAATGGTAACAAACCTTAATAGAATACCAGAATCTCTACCAGGTTGCACACAGCAAACGGTATTCTCATGCCCTTCTAAAGTCACTTGAACAGTGCCATCTTGGAGATTATATCCTAGTATTATGTTGTCATTACCCCCAGTTACAACAAGCCCGTCAGGGAAAGCTTCACAAGGGGGCAACCAGCAAATACACGACACGAAATTTCTATGACCTTTATAAGTAACTACGTTCACATAATCTTTAACTCTGTAAAGAAAACATTAAAATAAGTTTTGAACACTTATTAACATAAATAAAAGGACATATTAAGTGCACTAACCCCTCAGGATGCCACAGTTTAGCCGTCCTGTCTCTTGAAGCAGACAAGATACAGAACTCTTTGGTTTTTGCAACACATCTAACATCGAGGGAGTGCCCACATAATACAGCACTCAGTTTATAATCTGATACAGCCATTGGAAAGGTATTTGTTTTAGAAATGCTTTAAAGAGAAATAATCACTGTGAACAAAAGTTGTCATATCATGTTGACGTATGACGCCGTCAAGTAGGTAGGTACAGAATATAAACACTGGTTATTTCTATGATTTTATTACCTGGCAACATACTAGTTTTCTAGTTAGGAAAATGATGACCCAGTTTTGTATGAGACTTATGAGAGAGAAATGGATTAACTGCAATAAGGATTTGATTTCATTATCACGATTTCACCATCCGTTACCTTACCATACTCCATTTATCACCTCGTAGACAATAATGTGGGTTCTACGTTGTAAACACAATCTGTTAGATATTTGTAAAAAGTAGCAAAACTGTTTGTGTCTCAAATAATTAAAATAATTTTCTTATAATTTTCCCGAATTAAATAAGGGTCGTGTATATAAACAAACACTGTATTTTCAAGTTCACCAAAAATGAATCTCTTTGTTCTTTAAATAAAATGCGCGGTAAAAAGAAATAAAATTATGCTTATTGTGATTATGGAGGGTAGAGGTAAGGAGAACCATCTCTTAAGGGCGGATAAGTAAAAAGTGTCCGACAAATATAATCAAATAATAGTTTGATTATGATCATCTATTATCATCAATCCTAGAGATGATACTCCTTACCTATAAAAATATAGGTTAATGCTATACAGTATAAACATAGTACCCGTATTTTTATAAAGTACTCACTTATTTTCTTTCACTATTCCTTCGTCACTTTTTTCATTAACAGATGCACTTTGTTCAATTTCCATATTTTAAATACTTGATATACACGAATTTTACAAGTAAACACCCAGTCGAGTCAACGCATCTGTCACCATTCGTGCATGCGCGTAGCAGGCTGTAGTACAAGCGCCCTGCGCCGTCTTCGGCCAGGTCCCGAGTCCTGACGCGAGTTTAACACTTCATACCCATCCCAAAATAAATTTTGCTAAAGTGCACAAAGCCGCTAAAGTAGTTTTCACTTCAAAAACAAAATACTAAACTAAACAAAATACATACAAAATAAGAATATCAAAAGTATAATATGCTAAGTTGTTTTTAGGTGATTCTGCCATACATATCGAAGGAATCCAATACAGCTAATAATGTTTATATTATAACCAAGAAAACACATAGCAGTCACAAGGACTGCGACTGCGCCACAATTCATAACTTATATCTAAACTAACATAAGCTTAGAGCATATTATTATAAACATGAAGGGAGTGCTGAACGAGCGTGATCAGAGTAGACACTACCCAAACTCAGTCTCTCTCTCTTTATTCCGATCACGCTTTCCGTCCGTTCGGCTGCTCCTCTAAATATATATGCTCTAAGGAGTGAACTAACTTTAATAGTCTTCGAACGAAATATTTTCATGCTGTAAGCACTGGCAAACATTGCGCGCGAAACTTTAACCTACAAAAATCACATCATGATAGTAATTTTAAATTATATTTTTTTTTACCTTTTAAAATTATATTTTAGCTGAAAGTAAATATGAAAAAACAGGTATTATTTAAATATTTTTATTTACTTCAGAAATATAAAGGTAAACTGTAATTATATAAGTGGTTAATTAAACAGATTATCTTAAAAATCTCGTATAAATTTAAGTATGTCTTCGTTTGCTGTTATGAGACTATATCAAAATATTAGATAGAATAGAGAACATATTAATACCTTGTTATTCGATATTACAACAACAAGCAAAAGCTCATCTCATTTCTTTTTCACTTCGTGGCGCCAGTGCGGTCGGTACAGTGACCGGTGTGCTATACATACCGACTCTGTTGTACATACGTAGTGTAAAGATGGCGTCGACGGTGTGTGTTTCTAGGTGCCGACTTTTAGCAAAATTAGAAATAAATCGTGGTTTGTGTTTTTCGCCGATATTTAGGAATTTGTCAGATAGCAGGGTGAGTGTTTAATGTTTATCTATGGTTAGATAAAATTATAAGATAGTGTTTCATATATGATTATCGTTTCAGAGACGAATTTTTGATATGCACGTGCATGTACCTACTTTAGCCATAGCAATTTAACGATAGCAGCTGTCAAACGTCAAAATTGTTTATTTTTTTGTATTTTTTTCGTTAAATTGAAAATGTAAATGGCTAAAATATCATTAAACGTGTTATCAGATAGTAGGTTTTAATTTATTATAGATGTTTACCGGCATGTTTTTTCTTATGAGACAATTTTAAGCCTGTATATAGCCTGTACCTATATATTTTGTTTTTTGTGAACCCTCCTTGAATTACTGTTAGTGCTTAAAATGTTTTAACTCTGCTCTGTTATCAACCGGTGTTATGTCTATTACTTTTTTTGATGAAAATATCGCAATGTTAGGGACGGAAAAGTGGACTTATTAAATCATTCCTAATAAGATGCTTATAAGAACTGAAATTTCTGATTAGAATGACTTCGTTATATACAATCAGACATTTGTTATTACTTCGTTGGGTATGTTACGATTTATTAACAATATCAACATGATAGTACGGTATTGTTTTGTTTATGGGTCTTAAGTCCTAAGATAGGGTACTAATGTTTCATTTCGCTTGGAACACGCTCAACTTTTAATTAAATTTGCGTGGGACAAGAAAAAAAAAATGTTAGTTTTAATTTCTTATTTCTCAACTATAATTTTTGGCAGTCGGTTAAAAACGAATGAAGGGATTCTTACATAAAGTAATCGAAATCAAAACAACAGTTTTAGAATTTTTGTCTGCTCGCCTGTGTGTTTTTTTGTTTAGTGCATTAATCGCAGAAGTAGCCTAACCGATTTGGATGCAGTTTTACCTTATGTTTTTTGGTACTTTAAATTTTTATCTGTTTTATTTCAATCGGTTTACAAATGAAGTAGTAATTTAAAAAATTATCGCGATAACCGACATATACGCGGGCGGGGCCGCGGGCAAAAACTAGTTCTTAATCTTATTGAATGTGGCAATTAAAAAATATTATTATTTATTAACTACATCTCAGATATTGTTATCTTTTAGGCATTGCACTGAAATTATGATCATCTTAACAATAACATTAATGAAGTCGTTTTAATAGAATAGGATTGGTATGAATATTACCCTGAAAAATACCCATGTAATACCCAAAAGTACATTGAAAAATACCCTGAAAATTTGTTGCTTTCTTTAATTTTTGTGCGCTATTCTAGAAATATTTAATATATATATAATATATTCATATATTTAATATCTGTTAAACCTATATAATTATCGTGTCGCTCACGATAAAATAAATTTTCAGAATTTGTTTAAACGAGACGCGGATGAAGTTGCGTGGGTCAGCTAGTATTCTATTATTATCTTTCGTCATGCTACATACATTGTATATATGAAACTACAACTATACTAATTACCCGACTGCGAAAGAAGGAGGGTAATGTTTTCGAGTGTATGTTAATATATGTATGTGGTCTTTGGCTCGTCCTAGAGCCTAAACGGCTTGTCGTATTTTTACCCGACTACGGTAATGCCAAAGGAGGGTTATGATTTAGACAGACTATGTATGTATGTATCTATGTATGTATACATACATACATTTTACACTACATGGACTATGACTTTTGAAACTTAGTAATGTACTATAGTCCATGACACTCAACAACGCGTGACTACGGCTTTTGAAACTTGTTTCATGCTCTTTCAGCGTCGTTTTTGTCGTAGCTGGGTTTTAGTTTTTACTTTTTTTATGTGAGTGGTGTCAATAGATTCGTCTTTAGTCGTGAGAGTGACACTTGGGACATAAAAATGAAAAAAAAAAATAAGCTGCTTATACATAAACTAAAGACAGACAAAAATGTTTTTAACTACATTTATGGTTCAAGTACCGTGTATACATCCATACGCATTTAGTAAAAAGCGGTTATTTTAATATTACAAACAGACACTCCAATTTTATTTATTTGTATAGATGTGAATAGAAAAGCACTACAGTTACTACCAACATCCTACCTACTAAAGTGCAATTTTAAATAAGCGATATAAACGTATTACTTCACGTTCTTCATGAGTCGGGTCACAGTATAAATAAATAAGTATAAACGTAGCTTAGTCGATGTTGGAAGGATGGTCAATTGACTCTTAATTATGACTGGACTGAACTGGATACGTAGTACATATTTACTTAATGTTTAAGACCTGAATCTTACTATTCTTCTCTTTTATAATTATCAGGACGTAAATAAATTATACTTATTCATAAACTAGCTAACTAACACAACCTCGTTTGCTTCTCCTATTGCCCGTAGCCTGATAATTTCCCCCCGTTTTTGTAACATTCTTCATTGGTGCCTCGCTCCTATTGGTCTTAGCGTGATGATATATAGCCTATAGCCTTCCTCGATAACTATACTATCCAACACTGAAATAATTATTCAAATCGGACCAGCGGTTCCTGTGATTAGCGCGTTCAAACAAACAAACAAACTGTTCAGCTTTATAATATTATAGTATAACTAGCCGACCCACGCAACCTCGTTTGCGTCTCCTATTGCCCGTCGCGTGAAAATTTCCCCCGTTTTGGAAACATTCTTCATTGTTGCACCGCTCCTATTAGTAGTAGCGTGATGATATATACCCTATAGCCTTCCTCGATAAATGGACTATCCAACACCGAAAGAATTTTTCAAATCCGACCAGCGGTTCCTGAGATTAGCGTGTTCAAACAAACAAACAAACAAACAAACAAACAAACTCTTCAGCTTTATATATTAGTATAGATTGTTATTTAACTTTTGGTAACGGTTCTGCTATTTTCAATTTTCAACTTATGGCCTTAAAGTTGAAGATAGCACAGAACCTTTGAATTATATTTATGAATGAGAATATTAGTAGACTAGGCGACCCGCGAAAATTCGTCTGCGACCCTCAATTAGAAGAAATATTCGCCGTTTCGCTAAGGATTTTCATTGATACTCACTCGAGTAAGCCCCCTATCCTAATATTAAAACGAATTAATAAAAAAAAATTAAAAGGATTTTTCAAATCGAACCAATAGTCCACGCGGTGCGTTAAACCAAACAAACAAACTCTTCAACTTTATAATATTAGTGTAGATTTTCTCAAGTTTTTTCCCGATTATCAAATTTAATACTTATCAGTGATAATATTTATGTTTATTAGTTTACTGCATATATCAATCTTCATTCTATAAGAATTTTAATAGATAATGTTTGGCTACACATAATTGCTGTGATAAGATTAAAACGATTACCGTAATAAATACTTGATTTTGATCCAGCTTCCATAATGTTTAAACGTGTACGAACGCAAAAGTAATACCTCGAAATTGATGCTATTTCTAAGCATTCCGAATCTTTGTTTATATTAATTTGCATCGAAAGCACTGCATTGAAATAGTTAATTGCTATAGTCGAAATCTTAAAACATCGGCAATATTCATTTTCCAACCTAACGAAATTTCAGTGAACTTACCTTATCTATCTATGCATACATACATACAAACAAATAAATAATATTGGAGTGTCAGTTTGTCATATTATAATAACCGATTTTTACTAAATGCATATGTATATATACACGGTACATATACCGAAAATGTAGTTAAAATTTTTTTGTCTGTCTGTCTATTTGCTCCGGGTAATCTCTGAAACGGCTGGACCGATTTTGACGGGAATTTACTGGCAGGTAGCGATGATCCAGAAAGTAACTTAAGCTACTTTTTAAGACTAATTTTGTTCCGCGGCGTTACTTGCGGTTTGACATTAACCGCGGGTAACACCGCGGGGTTCAGCTAGTAATAAAATAGATTTGGTGATCTGTGCCCATACAGAGCCCAGATTTTGACGGGACTTTAACTGATAGGTAGCTGATGATATAAGGAGTAACTTAGGCAATTTTTTTAGACTAGCTTCGTCCCACGGCGTCACCCGCGGTACTACAATAGTAATACTACAAGTTGTTGTTTTTTTGTCCATTTATTTTTCTCGTACTTTGATAGCATAAAATGACATTATCAATAAAGATAATAAAATCTTGTAAACTGGATTTAGGTCATTGTCTAACTTTTTGAGATGATGAAATTTATCTACAGAAAATGCTCCAAAATCCAACCCGAAGCCCTTCTAAATCTTAGAAATCGACTCGATTTCTCTTGGATGCCATCATCAGATATTAATGTCCTTATCATGGTACTACCGTTGGGACATCTCTTTTCCATTAAAAAAGAATCATCAAAATCGATTCATAAAGGACGAAGTTATCCGCGAACACACATAAAATATACGGTCGAATTGAGAAACCTCCTCCTTTTTTTGAAGTCGGTTAAAAAATTGTAAAAAAAAAATCTTAAAAAAAAAAATATTGGTACATGTATCGTATATACATACTATGCATTTATAAAAAAAAAATTTTTTTTGGCATAGGCGGCAAACGAGCAGACGTATCACCTGATGGTAAGCGATTACCGCCGCCCATGTACACCCGCAGCACAAGAGGCGTCACAAGTGCGTTGCCGACCGTTGGGGGATGGGGAAAGGGAACTAAAATTTATCTTAATCTTGTAAGCTGATAGGTAACCACGAAAATCCACCATCTTAGATGTACACTCTACAATGTAATGGAGTTTCAGGGCTGATAATAACACACCAAACTTATCTCTCTATCCGATCGTATTTAACTTTATTCTTATCCTTACCCGCGACTCTTTTCCGCTTTTAAATTAGTACTTTATTCGTAAATATACACTATTCAAAATTGTTCATAGTCAGTTGACCTTCACAAGAAGAGCATCGACCTGTGAGCTCTATATATTGAACGTACGCGAACCATGATTGGTCACGGAGTAGTTCGCTCATATAAAATATGAAGGATTAAAAGTATTAATAATTCATCCCTTGGACATCGTAAGAGGTGATTAAGAAAGCAATTTATGCAGTGCAACAATGACAACCAATATGTCTGTATAGTAACCCAAAACCGTTTTTAATGACTTTGTGTGGAGTGGGTTTATCAAACGACACGTAATGCTCTGTTCTGATGTAGCTCGTTGTAACATAAGTGTGTGAAGGTATGTCTTTGGTGCACTCTGCACTTGTCACTGAACGAGTAACGAACATTTTAGTCAACTTTTGCACATCTGCCGTTGATGGTAAGCAAGCATTTATTATTCTACATTTTGCACCTACTTAGCTAGAAAGAACTACATACATTATACTATATTGTTTGTGATATGACGCTGTACAAAATGACGTAGTACTTAATTTAATGGTTTCCTTTTAAACATTAATCATGCGCTTACCGAGATACGAATATAATTAAATGTTAGTCACGTATTCGTCTAGTTAAGATTATCTTAATAGAAACATTTCTAAATAATTGACTGCTAACTCAATCTGTATTCAAAAAACGATTTTCAGTGAATTTTGTAGCTTGTTACGGTACGAAATATTATTTGAATGAAACCTTTTTCATTTCATTCATTCATCTCGGAGTAAAAAATACATATAAATGGAGATGAAGAGCGATCATGGCAGTCTGAAATTCTTTCTGTGCTATTTAAAATTAGAACGTCAACCATGCAAGTCATTTGATTAACGTTTCGGAACACTAAATAATGTATTAATTTAATTGTATCACTTGTGAATCGGCATTCTGCCAATTTATTTTACATAACGTTTGTAACTATTTGTAAGACTCTCATTCAAGAAATTAAAAAGCAATAAAGTTTTGTCTAGACCTAAACAAAACAGTTTCAGTAAAACGAGACTAGTATAGAGCTGCTACAAACCAAAATTAAGAACCAAAACTGTATGATTCAGTCAAAAGTATGTCACCAAGGTGAGTCTGTACACAATCAATTCTCAGGTCATTGAACTTAACCCGTTCGTGTACAAAATGTACACTTGATAAAAAGAGTAGTTATGCGTACATTGTAAATTATGTTGTGCATTGTGTCCAGAACGCGCTTGTCATTATGCAGTAACTGTTTGTATAATAAGGTCTTCATATCGACTTTTTATATAAGTACTTATTGCTTTTTGAAGTTTGGTAGTAAACAAAGGTTTTCTAATATAAACTATACTTCACTAATAAGTACTTTTGAATTTCTCACATTAGCGAAATCTGCAAACATTTCGCACATAATTATTATAATTAGAATTATCAATGAACAGACATCGCATAGCTGCCGTAAATTCAAGTTGATTCGCGCATACTTGACATTTGTAGTAGACGACTAATTTTAAATAGAATGATCAAAGCGAGTTGATGCCATTTTATGAATGTCAGTCAATAAAATAAAAGATTCAAGAGCTTACATTGCTTTAATGGCTATGAAAGAGTTTACAAAATACGGAATGTAAGTCTGTGTATTTTTAATACATTTCGATCTGATTTCGTTGCCGTTTTGTCAATCCGCTACTATAAAGTTGAAGAGTTTGATCGCTTGAATGCACTAATCTCATGAAGTATTCTTTTAGTTTTGGATATCCCATCAATAAAGGAAGGTAGACTGTAGGCTATATAACATTACTTTACCGCCAACAGAAGTCAAACAACGACGGAATCAGTTATCCCTGGAAATATAACTTGAAGGAAGAAAAACTCTTTTTTGGGTCCCTTTAAATATTGTAATGCAATATTTCATTATGATTTATGAGTTCAAACTTTCGCGTTCCATGATATAATAACAATAATTTTTACGGGAATTAACGCGATCACTTATTAAAAGGTATTACATACCTCTGATTTGCCTGACGTGGCCACGGCCAGTGCAACCTGGTAGAAATTCCCATTAATTCCCGTAAATAATTGTTAATATGATTTATGAGATTCCTGTGTTAAAATAAACTCACACTAGAATCTATAAAAATAAATAAAATTTAATTCTCTGTTTGTAATTTTAAAATATGTGTCTTGTACTTACATCAAAAAGAGTGTCTGTATGTCTGTTTGCACCGGCCAATCTCTGGAATGACTGGACGGATTTTGACGGGACTTTCACGGCTAGATAGCTGATGTCATAATAAGTAACTTAGGCTATTTACTAAATTTAAAAATAAAATTTAAAAAAATAATAAAATAATTACAGAAAAATAGGACTACGCCAAAAATTAAATTTTAATTAATAAAATAGTGAACAATCGAGATTGTTCACTATTTCATTAGTTTTAATTTTCGAGAAATAATCCGAGGATTCAAATTAACAAAAACCGTGGGGCGCAGCTAGTGTATAATCTAAGTTACGATTAATAAATACGGGAATGTATCTTCATATATAGCTCTGACCAGACATTAAGAGATAAGAGGTAGTCTCATATCATGTAATTGTCATGTATAAAAGTTATCAGTCATAGGAAAAGGGTTGATGTGCGGTAAAAAAATCAACGAACTTAGAATATGCGAGTTTTGAGTCTGTTAATAAAGGTATAAGTTGTAGAAAAAAACACGGGCCTTTTAATGGAATAGATGTGTGTTAGATGTCCGAAAATATTTATTTATTTATTTATATCTAGCCCCCTTTCGCAACGCACCATAAGGAACTTCGTTTCCAAAAATTTTTAAATACATTTTTGGTATATAAAAAGCGGTTATTTTAATATTACAAACAGACACTCCAATTTTATTTATTTGTATATATAATGTACTAAAATCTAAAAAGAATAATTTGGTAAAGAATATTCGGTACAAAATCGTTAGGGCCGTGTCTTCATCCAGTCATCTAAGTTTACGCTGCGTCCAACGATTTTATCTATACTCTATACAAATAAATAAAATTGGAGTGTCTGTTTGTAATATTAAAATAACCGCTTTTTACTAAATGCATATGGTATATACACGTATACACGGTACATATACCAAAAATGTAGTTAAAAAAATTTTTGTCTGTCTGTCTGTCTGTCTGTCTGTCTGTCTGTCTGTTTGTTTGTTCCGGGTAATCTCTGGAACGGCTGGACGGATTTTGACGGGACTTTCACTGGCAGGTAGCTGATGATCCGGGGAGTAACTTAGGCTACTTTTTTTAGACTAATTTGTCCCGCGGCGTTACTCGCGGTACAACAATAACCGCGGGTAACACCGCGGGGTTCAGCTAGTACCGAATATTTTTTACCAAATTACTTTTTAGCTATAGTACATTATTTTCAATAATACCGTTAAAATAAAAAAAAAATCATTTTTTTTGTTCTTTTATTAGTGTTTAGCAGCCGATAAGCAACATAATAAGTTCTTTTGTTACTACATGGTGAAATTTTAAGAAAAATCTTTTTTTGAACGTTTCCAAGTAAATTAATTCTTGAATAAGGATATGATTCAGATAGGTGGTATTTACGATGTGTGTGGATGTCAGAGCACGAACCCCACCCTAAAGGGTGGGGTTCGTGTTCTTCGCATCCTCTTGATTGTACACAGAAACTGAATGTCTTAGCATTTATTGGCTAATAGTTATACCGCTTCATTCGGAAAAACTAATCATCAAAAAGCGCTCATAGCCCAGTTGCACTTGGTGAATAGAAATAATCACCGAGGGTACGCAACGGCGCCGCGGTCAGTACCTGGATGGGTTACCGCTAGTGGCAAGTTACCATGAGCGTTTCTATGATTCGGAGGCCACGTTAAGCAGTCGGTCCCGGTTGTTATCGTAGGATAACAGTCGTGAAGCTTAGTTGGAGGCCTTTGCACGGCTTAAAAACATCCAACGGTAAGATTACCTAGCCAGGACGTTGTCTTGCCCGTCCCCAACCCGCACTTGGCCAGCGTGGGGACATATGGCCTTAACCCTCTCCTGAAAAGATACCCGAGTCCAGCAGTGGGACATAATGGGTTGTTGAAGAATCATCAAATTTTTTTTTTTGTTTCTGCACTTTGAGTTAGGTTTCTATGAATGAGATTTGGTATAAATCGTTATAATTTTTAATTGATTAAGCTGTGTTGATATTTGTTAACGCTTTCATTCGAGCAAAAATAAAGATCTTTAAGAACATTGTGATCATAAATTAGATTGCTAGGTTGCGACCACTTCTCAGGTTCATAATATAAATTGTTCGAGAATTGGTGCGTCATCTTTTGAATGAGATGTGATAATGGGTATGTGTATAAAACGTTCAACGTGCATTTCTTGAGCTCATTTTACTTTCATCAGGAGTAATTGTTATGTGTTTTTACGACATTTTGTATCGATAAATTATTATTTCGTATAGTGTTTTTCATCGCGATGTACTCTACAAGTTTAAAATCATGGGATGCTGTGTGTATTCGAAAAAGTTCGTAACGAAATTGTTCCACGGAGAACTTGAGTAATTAAAATCGCACGGACAATCAGTTCAGTAAACTATAGTTGACGTTATTTTTTGTTAAGTTGGTCATGTCTCCAGACTGATGGTCACTGGAATGTGTTTAGATAGATAATAGCGTTTAATTATGACTGTCTGACGTGCCAATATCGTCTGACCTGAATTAATGTGACATTTAAATGGTTACATCGATAGAGGTGAATCTAGTCTTCTTGATGATTCTTACATTGTTGCAAAGCTAAGATTTTTTTTTAAACATCTGAATTGTGAGATTCTACAAACATACTAAACCGTTATAATATAAAAAAACCGTGTGTTGTCGTGGGACACCTGATAGGAACGAAGTTCCTTATTATAAAAATAATAATTTCAAGTTATTTCAAGTTATAATCACTATACATAAAAATCTTACGCTTTATTATTCTTTATACCTCTCCGCAACGCCCCCTAGGGAACTTACTTCGTTCCAATAATAATATTTACTTATCTTAACTCTCAATTGCCTCATTGGTCTAGCGGTTGACGAATGCGACTGGGTCTATAAGTCTCGGGTTCGAATCCCGGGTCGGGCCAAAAGAGTTTTTCTGATTATAGAAATACTTAATAACAGCTTGGAGTTTAAAAATTGGGGTCTAAATACCCGTGCCTCCGAGAGCACGTAAAGCTGTCGGTCCTGCGCCTGATCTCTCCCTGGTCGTGTCGGTTAACCGTCCCATCAGATTATAAGAGAGAGGGAACAGAGCATGCACCTGTGCTTGCGCACACACTTATGCGCTATAATAAATATCTCCAGCATAGTAGTCTGGTCTCCGCTGAGACTGGCCGCCACCGCGCCTTGGCCGCAATCGGCTAGGAGAACATGATCATCTTAACTCAGTGATTCATCAACGCAGAGCAGAGCCTAATCCGGAGGGGTTACAAACTTATATTTTACATTTTGTAAGCACTAAGAAAGGATTTTTGGAAATTCCATACCTAAAAAGGTAAAATAAGAGATCAGCTGTATGTTAGTTCGTCATTGCCGAAGTTAGAAACAAGAAATAACAGCTGGTGCAGAAATAAAAAATCGAATACATGTAATGTCCGATTACGTTACCTCGTGTACTTACAGTTCTGTAACGCTTTCTTGCCAATGGTCATGGATCTGTGAATACATTTGTTTATTAACTTAACACCGAAGTTTTGAATTACTAAATTTCATAAAACAAACAGTTTTACTTTGTACTTAAGTTCACTTTGTACTTTTTCATTAAAAAGGATAATATCTTCTGAATTATAATGTTTTCTTCCTTTCTTCCTGCTTCTACTTTATGTTGTATGATAGCTTTTTAGATGACAGAAAATTTCATGCTTTCTATAGTTGGGCCACTACAAACGAGCGAACTGAGTTACTTCATAGGAACGTGATAATGCCGCGCCCCTCGTCATCGATACAGGGATGACGCTTGGACGCAGGTAGCTAGGACGACGCGGTCGTTGATGACTAATGTAGATAAATTAATAGATAAAGTGTTTGTAAAAATTGTGTTATACTCTGTACATTCGTTCGTTAAGAATAACTGTCAATCGATTTAATGAAACATTTTTAGTTTAAATATCAATTATTCTTTTATTAGTTTTTAAATTAAATATGAAATAAATAAATATATAAATAATAAATCTAAATAATAATAGATATATAAAAAAATAAGTTTTATAGGTAACATTTAATATTGTTTTATATGTTTTTTTCATTTTCATTAATTTGTATGTTTTAGAAGCATACATAAAAAAAAGCCTCATTACCTGCTATTGACTATCGACAAATCCCTTCTTTCTTGTTTGATATTATTGTGAGCTCTCGCTCACACTTATAGACAAATTATTTTTATCATACCTCTCGGTCTGATAAAAATGATTTATGACTCAGTTCACACGTTCGTAATGGCCCAACTATAGCTGACCCACGTAATTTCGCCTCCCCCCGGATACTACCTGCAGGTGGCTATGTCGGACTTATCAACTAAATATCCAAGCCGTATCGATGTCTAGAAGCCTGGGAACCAGGTGCACACTAGAAAGGAAATTCCTGGAATCCCGGGCCTGCTTCTGCCAGGGTGATAGACGGCCTCACCTGTCACCCTAAGTTTGTGCTTATAGAGGACGGAGATCGTTTTGCGATATCTGGCGCCTGAATCGCCGAAGGTACCTGACCTGTTCCCGCGCTTGGCGGACTGGGAAAGTTCTAAAAGTCTTCAGGTTCCGCTCCGCATATCTTTCTTAAACATAACCTGGTCACATAATTTCGCCTGCGTTTGTTTTTAATCGTGCTCGGCCCCTATTGGTGTAAGCATGATGTTAACTATCCTATCCTATTACCTATTAGGCACACCAGCAAAACATGTCTAAAAAAGCTAAAAATCCTAAGTTAAGTGCCCATGAATAACATACATTTTGTTGTTTACCTATTAATAAGTAGATACCTAAACTCTCTGAAAAATACATTACATTACTATAAATAATAATAATTAAATACATATTTAGGACATCTAACACACAACGCCATCAAGTCCCAAAGCAGAGCTTGTATTATGGGTACTAGACAACAGATATGAATACTTATATACTTTTTTTTTGTAAATGCATAGAAAACACCCAAACTCCGAAACAAATATTTGCAGATCATACAAACATTTGTTCCGACCCGGGAATCGAACCCGAGACCACAAGAACAGCAGTCGCGCACGCTACCACTGCGCCACCGCGGTGTGTGTGGAAGTGAATTCGGCTGAGGGAAGTTAAGGGTACTGGCGGTGACTCAGGTGGTTATTTATCTATACAAATAAATAAAATTGGAGTGTCTGTTTGTAATATTAAAATAGCCGCTTTATACTAAATGCATATGTATGTATACACGGTACATATACCAAAACTGTAGTTAAAAAAAAAATCTCTGTCTGTCTGTTTGTTCCGGGTAATTTCTGGAACCTCTGGACGGATTTTAACGAGACTTTCACTGGCAGGTAGCTGATGATCCAGGGAGTAACTTAGGCTACTTTTTTTTCAGACTAACTTTGTCCTGCAATGTTACTCGCGGTACGACGATAACCGCGGGTAGCACCGCGGAGTTCAGCTAGTTTATAAATAAGCCGGTCCAGCTGTTCCAGAGATTGCCCGGAAGAAACAGACAGACAAAATTTTTTTTAACTACATTTTTGGTATATGTACCGTGTATGCATACATATGCATTAAGTAAAAAGTGGTTATTTTAATATTACAAACAGACACTCCAATTTTATTTATTTGTATAGATGTTCAATGTGTTGAGAAGCTGTATTATGGAAGACTTACGAAAGGCGTTTGTAGAGCGTATGTGTGTGGTCTGGTCGGAAGAGGTCGTCCTCAGCGAACATTTACCGACCAAATTAGTGATGTTCTGAAGAAGGGCCGTGTGTAAAGAACTAGGAACCTGCATCCAACGATTCACGAATGTGGACGAAGCAAAAGACGTGTGTCAGGACATTAGTAAGTGGAGAGCAATTGTTTCTACCTAAGCCACTGGAATATAGGCGTGACATTATTTTCCCAAAACTGGAGTTCAAAGCGCGTTTCAAACAGTATTGATTTTACAGTTAATTCGATTCAGCAGATGACTGCCATTCGAGAATATTTTATGAGTCATATAAATAGAGCTTTGCTAACTTTATCGCTTGTTGTGCCGGATAATGTTGAAATTAATTACTTTAGTCTATTTTAATTTTTTAGCCACACGATTCCATGATCAACAATCGGACATTTTCGAAACAAGCTCACGTAAATATTTATTTCTATGTGGCAAATAAATTACTTTTACGTAACTAATGTAAGTTACGAGTTCGTTGCGTATTTTCATCGTTTTATTTTCAACAAACAACAGCTAGATGTTTTCCTGTTATTTAGACTTACCTTAATTCAATGTGTTAGTGCTGTGCCAGCAGTAATTTTATTTGAATGCAGGTTAGTAATATTTCCAAAAATATATTCTAAAAGTATTTTTAAAAGTACACCTTTGTTATGTAAAACACAAATCATCTTACTATGTCGTTTTTAAATAGAATAGAAGGATACATTTTGCATAAAAATATTTTGAGAGGTTAGTTTTCATCTACCGTAATAGATCCATCATGTCCAATGTATGATCCATGTGATCGTCATCATCATCAATGTGATCCACAATGTCTAATCCACCTCATCATCATCAGCCTACCGCAGTCCACTGCTGGACATAGACCACTCCAATTGCATCAAACATGCACCCCATAATAGTCTTGTACTGACGTGTAAGATCACACTAACTGATTACTTTCATATTATTAGTTATCTAATTTGCGTGAATGATTGAAATGATTAGTTAATAAATACTACTGACAATTTTTTTATATTATCTTTAAGTGTAATATTATAAAAATTAAATTTAATCATAGAATTAAATTAAAATATTAGGAAATAATAATAAAAAAAAAACAATAACAGTATTTACATCCAATCGTCAAAAAACTCCTCCACATCATCGCCTATCGCATCATCTTTTAATACTTATCAAAACAATTTTAACAAAAATAAAACCGACTTCAAGGTTCGACTCGATTTTTCTTGGATGCCATCATCATTAATGATACCAGATGATCTCCATTAATGATACCATTAATGATCAGATTAATCTCCTTATCATGATACCACCGCTGGGACATCTCATTTCCATTAAAAAAAGAATCGTCGAAATCGGTTCATAAACGACGAACTTTTCCGCGAACAAAAAAAAAATATGTACGGTCGAATCGAGAAACCTCCTCCTTTTTTTGAAGTCGGTTAAAAAAACTGTTTTTCTATACTTATTTTTTATTATTTAAAGAGGTAAAGTTTATGCGTTTGTCAGTTAGTGACGTTGTGACATTGTAGGGGGTAATCTCTGGATCTACTGAACCGATTTTGAAAGTCGTAGAAAATATTTTTTTTTTTTTTAAATAAATATTTCGGACCTCTATCACACAACGCCATCTAGTCTCAAGCTAAGCAGAGCTTGTGTTATGGGTACTAGACAACTGATACAAATACATTTTTTTTTATTTTTTTTTGTAAATACATACATATTATACATAGAAAACACCCAAACCCCGAAACAAATATTTATAGATCATAATAACATTTGGTCCGACCCGGGAATCGAACCCGAGGCCTCTCGATCAGCAGTCGCACACGTCAACCGCTAGACCAACGAGGCAGTCAAAAAAATGTTTACCGCCCACCGAAGTGGGCACGGGTCAGCTAGTGTGTTATAAAGAGGTTAGATGCATCTTAAAAGTTTATATTAATGTTCTACTGCTTGATACTCCGTCTAAATATGATAAATTTGTGTCATTATGTTGAACGCCAATGTTCTCACGAGTTTACTGAACTGAAAATAACAGCAATGAGATTGTTCTCAAAATTGCTTACTTTCAATTGTTTAGTATGTTTGTTTAAGCGTTATTTTCAGATTTATAAAACGATTTTTGATGACTCATTACATTATAACTAAATATTAACGGAAGCTTGTATTTATACTTGAAGCTTGTGACCAGGCTAAATTTATCTATAGGTATATTTAGAAATATGAGGTTGGTTGGTTTGTATACGCTTCAAAAACTCAAAAAATTCTGAATCGATCGATCTCAAGTTTTGGGACTATACAAACCTCTTTAACGATTGTTTTTACCTTTTTTTTTAATCATTTTTGTTTTTCATTTTTCATTAATGCAGCCCACGATGTACTACGGCGGTAAGGGCAGGGTACTACTTGTTTATATAAAAATATATATGAATATGTTTATATAATCGCAAGTTACTTACAAGATTTAAGAAATATGCCTTAAGAAGTGAATAAAGTAATCCCTACATGAATACGCAACACTCATAACGATAACGTTTTAATTTTCGTGTAAAAGTCAGCTGAATGGTGAAGCATTTAACCGTTGGACAATGTCGGCTCTGAAACTATAAACTAGACCGTCTGTTGGCACTGGCAAGCTGTTTTAATGGCTAAGAGATTTAGAACGCCCGCAGACGTTAAAGTGTTTGTAGTTTAAACAATCCCTTTACCAAAATCACGCAGGAATATAAGATTTTTTTATTATTACATTTTGTCACTAGAGAGTTTGGAACACATGATTTATTAAGTAAAAGAACATATTTCATATAAAAAAAATGTGAAAAATATTGTGTATGAAATAGTAAATATTAATATTTTAAAATATGATTACATAGTTTGAAAAACAAACAGTTTTCCAATACCATATAAAATAGTTATTATAGTTTATTTTGATTTAACTTAATAGGTCACTCAGAAAGAAGTACAGGTATTTAATATATTATATAAACAATCATGTTACGCTATATTTTGTTTTATGCCCTGACAAAATGACTCTAATATGTCAGATGGAAAGTATAAGCAGAATCCAAGAGTGGTGGTGACCATACTGCGAATGCAGACAATGCAACAATGCAGCATGGTGGCTTAAAGGTGCCTCTGCATCAGTGGGTATATGGGCTGGTGGGCTGTATATTTAAAAAAAAAAACCCGACTGCGTCAATATTTATCATCTTTGCTAAATTCAGTTTTTTTAATTAAAAAATACAAGTTTTACATATATTCTTAATCACTGTTAAAAATCTTTATTTTGATACCTTTTTTTTTGAGATTACTTTTTGACGCCAAAAACCCTTATTTTAGTTTATTCGTGAGAGTGACACTGGGTACATCAAAATTAAAAAAAAAATTGATGTACCCAGTGTCACGCTCACGAATACGACGAATCTATTGTCACCACTCACATTAAATAGGACAAGCCGTTTAGGGCTCTAGGGCGTATATATGTATATACACACTACACACATACACTCGAAAAACATAACCCTCCTTCTTTCGCAGTCAGGTAAAAAGGTTATCTAGCTCAAAGATATTCTCCTATCATACTGAAAGATCGTCTTAAATCCTTAGAAATAAGACTAATTAGATTAGGGTTCTATGTACATACTACTAAACAAATATATACTAATAGTTAGACATTCAATAATTGTGACATTGGTATTTTTGATTTATCCGATGAAGAACGATGTTAAAACATTAAGCATTAAGACAGGAGGTCTTAAAATTGGAGAACTAACATATTCTGCTTAATTCCCAGGAGTCATGGTGTCGTCGGTGGCGGCCCACGCGTCGTTGCTTTTTCACAAGCGTTTGCGCACATGGATCCAAAGCAACATCAAAAGTCGACATCGATAAATCTGAGGGTAAGGTTCTAGGACAAGCAATAATTATTTCATTCATAAAATGCATTTAATATAGAAATTCAGAGACCATCACCACAATACGGTACGCTTTGATTTGGTATCTTATTATCTATCTATATTTAAATATTGTCTAAATTCTAATTTAGATACATGATGTTTATCCTATATATTTATATCAATAGGTACTACATTTACTAGCAATAATTTAAGAGTGTTATTTGAATACAGATCACATTTTATGTTAGCAATAGCTTATGACAATATGTATGTTCATATAATATAAGTACATATTAATTTAAAGACTTATTGCTATTTAAACTATCGTAACATGATTCTAAAACTTCAAATTCTTCGAACACCATTTCACCAAACTTGCCGGGTGTGATTTTACCTTGCTCTAAAGCATCATTTAGGTAGTAAAATTTTTTTTCAAAAGTTTGGGAATTCGTTGCTTCTTTGTCGGCATGAGTATCAGTTTTAGTACTGTCTGTACATTCTTCTTTTATCTCTTCTTTTGGTTTTGGTTCTTCTTTTTTGGTCTCTGTAGTTAAAGTCGCCTGCTGACGTATTACTTCAAGTTTTTTAACATTGTTTTCATATTTTTTGATAGCACCTATCTTGGTTTTTAGCACGTCATTTTTTGTTATATTATCCTTCGATTCAAATGGTGTCTTTAGTATTCCTTTGTTGTAACTTTCTAATCTGCAAATTTTATTTTTTACGGAATTTTCTTCGTCGTGGAGTAGTAACGGGGGATCTTCCTTTGATAACTGTTTCTCATAACTATGCTTTGAGTTTTTATTTTCATCAGTACCGGTTAATTCCAATCGACTGCTACAACTATTTGATTTAATCAACTTAAACTTAAATCCAGGAAATGTCTCAGTGCGTTTGTTTTCACTCTGATTTTGGGTTTTGTCCGATGATATATTGTTATTTAGTTTGTTGGCGGGTGGTTGTTTATGTTTGTCTGATGTTAGACACGAGCATTTGTCTCCTCGACATTTCATTTGACACGAATAACAGTCCCTGCTACAATTTTTTTGTAAATTCTTGATTTCTTCCATTATAGCCTTCGTCATGGGACTTACTGTTGAGTTACTCTTGGAATTTAGTACTTTTCCACCATAATATGTAACTGAAGTTCCACATTCTCTGATTTTCTTCAAGATATCTGGACTAACATACTGACTTTCGCAACAAAGATCTTGGCTCATAGAATCACATAAATATTCATCGCTTGAACTGTATACGGTATCTTTTAATTTTTTCTGTGAATATGGGCTCAAGGCCTCATTTTCATACTCATTATTTGAGCTGAGATCTCCACTCGATACTCCACTAGATAAGCTAGCATTATCCCATTTCTTATTACCGAAACTAGTATCTATCGTTAATTGTTTTATAGCTTTCTTTCTACCATTCTTACTTTCTTTGGATTCCTCACTAAGATTCCGATAAGATGTAGCCCTTCTTGTTAATCCAACGTTTTCCTCAATCAATGGTGGGTCATGTGACATTGGACTCTTCATTTTTAACGTGTCCTCAAATAGGTTTCTTACTTTTTTCACTGTATCGGGGTTTGGCAATTCTTCTTCAATGATCTCTTTATTCACTCGTATCGGATGATAAAAGAAATGTCTGCGTACTGAACTTTTCGGTTTTTCCGTTTGGACAGCATTCTCGTTTTTTTTCAGCAAATTTGTTGGGATTTTGCATGTATCTGTGTTTTTTCTCGGCGCCGGCTCAACTTTTGTTCTAACTGGTTCAATTATAACTATATTATTATTTACTAATAATTCTTGAAAACTATAATCTTGTAAATATTGTAGCAATCCATCGAATTGAGCTTCTTTGCGGTAGTTCGCTATCATACTATTTTTAAAAAGTTCTGACTTCATTACTTTATATCTCACGTGATCAAAGTCATCAGAATCTTTATCATAGCTCTTGGCTTTTATTAGTGTAGCTTGAGTTTTTTGATTTTCATTATCATCACAGGTCAACTCTACTATTTCAATCTCAGGAGTGTCTCTACATGAATCTATTTCAAATTTATTTACGTTATTTTTATCGTATGTGTTAGGGTCAGATTCTTTAACAATTTTATCAACTGGTGATTCTTCTATTTCAGAGTCACTTTTTACTTTTTCGGTTTCTTCTTTCCATAACTGTAACTGTTTAGTTTGGTTAGTTTTACGTATACTGTCAACAACTTTAGCACTCTCTAAAGATTTTATCATGTTTCCCACAGATATTTCTGATAAACATTTGTCCTCATTTTTTTCCGAAATCTTTTCTTCTTTCCTTTCTTGATTGTCATCTTTATTATTACTAATTATTTCTTCAGGTTTTATAGGCTCCATTTTAATATTTTCCTTACAATCTGGATGTTGATCCACAAGTTTAGACCAGTAGTTTTTCACAGAGTTAATTTTTTCTTGATATTCGATATCGGTTTTTATTGCATTATGAATTTTTTCTTTGACTGTATTCTCGCTTTTAGGGACTTTAGTTTCTTCTTTTATATCCATAGTTACGTCAGTTTTCTTATTTATACTCGCGTTAGGCTCACTACTACTTTCTAACTTGGCTGAGATGATTTGCTTTTTACTTTTAGAATCAATTACTTGTAAGATTTGAGGTCTAGTCATATTTGAGCTTACCTTCGTAAAAGTATGTGTTAGTGGATCTGAACACCCACTATTATCGTCTTTAATTATTAGTTTAGACGGTGGTTTTTCAAACTTATTTTGAACAAATGCAATTTTATCGCTAGTTTCTTTTTTCAATTTCGGGATGGTTGTTTTTACGACTTTGTTCAATTTTATAGTTATAAATGGTTCTTTAGGAATATAGTAACTTGATGTATCAATACAATTTTCAACTGTAATATTTTTAGTTTCTTTATGGTTTTCTGTAATGTTCTCTAAATGTGTCGTTGATTCAGTTTTTGGTATGATTTCACCTTTTGTGATAGAATTCAATTTTTGTTCATGTTGTAGTGCTAGTGACTCTAAAGAGTTTTGACCAAGAGGTGGATCAATCACAATTGTTTGGTGGCCACTTAGTGGGACTAATGCAATGTTTGACTCAGCCGATGTTTTGAATGACTGTACTCGTGATAATAATGAATTGGTTTTTGATTCTTCTGTAGCCTGCGATGCTACTGCAGAGTCATTAATATTAATTAAGGTTTTCTCCACAGTTTCTGGGCTGGGAACTAGATCTGTCTCGTCCTCAGATGGCTCTCGTTGCCGAAGAGAATAATGTTTTTTAATGCCTGGTTTTGGCTTTTTCTGTTGATCATTAATATTATCGTTTGAAACAGATTTTGATATCTCTGGCCTGTAACTAGAATTCGATATTTTCAGACTTTCTGATTTCGTAATTATTTTATTATTTCGTATCGTTCCTTCTATTTCATTGAGTTCTCTTTCGTTTTGGTGGTTATCAGATCGAAAATAGTTTGTTTCTTTTTCATCTGCGTTAGAGCTATCTATTGTTATAATAGATTTTAAATCGTCCTCAAGTTTATTAAAATTTTGCAGTAGTTGTGGTTCTGAATATTCTGGTAGGTAAATAAAATTGTTTTTATGAATTTTAATATTCTGTGCAGAGTCAGAAGAATTTTTGTTCAACTGACCATAATTCTCAGAGCTTTTGGACGACAAGATATCCCGGAAATGAGTTTGTGCTATTTCATACGTGTTTTCAACAGGTATATCCTCTGGGTCTTCCTCTCTGAGTTGGGCGTCGATGCGTTCTGATTTACGTAGACACTTGCTAATATTTATGTCGGGAAGAGAGTAGTATTGGTTTTCTATTAAAGTGGTGATAAAAGGTTCTGTCGTGATATCTTTGGACGTGAATTGACTCTTTATAGAATAAGTATCGCTGTCTATGTAAGTATTACTCACTTGATCTTCGTGACTTTGGTTACTTAAAACTTCGTTGAATAAGTTATTATTCTTTTTAAGTAATGAATCTCTGCGAATATCAGCAAACGTTTTCTTTTTATTTACTTGTATATAAACAGGATCTATATCTGGATGATTTTCCAAATTTATAGTAGTTGACGCAGCAAAAGCATTCTCTTTGAATTGAGAATCACAATACTCATCAATTTTTTCAGCTAAGGAGTTAGCCAAGTATTCTAATTTCTGAGATTTGTCTGAAGAAGCAATAGAAATTGAAATGTAAGATGTTATACTATCGGGAGGGCTAGAAACAATTTCATCATTTTCAGATGCTATAGATTGTAAATCATGGTTGTTTATTTTTTCACTTACTAGTATTGAGGCATCTCGTTCTGCACTTGCGCGTAAACTTTCCTTAGTTTCACTTTTTTTGCTTTTTATTGAATTTTTATCATTTGCGTCTGTAGGTTCAAGCCCAACTGATTTATCGTTACTGCACCGTGTTAAACTGTCATTTGTAAAAGATGTAAGTGTATTATTATTAGATAGATCCTTGTCTTCGTTGTCAGTATCTTGTTCGTCTGTAGTCACATAGAGTTCTTTACTTAGATTCGGTGACACAATAAGGCGATCTGATTCTGGTGAACTGTCTTTGTAACTTTTTCTGTGGGCCTCAAAATTGTAATGTTTTCTAACGTAATTAGAATCTAGGCTATCAATCTCGCTAGGATTACGCGAATGTCCAATGCTGTCTTCGGAAAGATTAGTTTGCTTTATTTCTTCATTTAAATTCGGCCAACTTCCACTTGCTGATCGGGAATGACGACTTTCGTTACGTGAAACAACTTCTTCCTTTTCCGATCTATTTTCTGTACTTTCTCGTTTTTCACTTTCTTTTTGTGCGTTTATGTCTCCAAAACAAGAAGCGGTGCTATCAATATATATACTTTCCAAAACTTCCTCTTTAGTTTGGTACTTGGCACGTCCTGGCAACCTGAAACGTTTATAGTAAACATATTAATTGTTATTGATTATTTATGTCATCATCATCCCTTTGAGCCAGTAAAGATAAAATCACGATCACCAAAATACAACCTAAAACTAAATGATGAGAACAGGTAATTGTTTGTTTTTATTACCTATACTCTGATACCCTATTTCTGTGAGGGAGTATTTAAAGGGCAGCAAGTACTTTAAAGTACTTTACTTTTGAGGTCTATATAGAGTCTTTAAGCGACGCTTGTGACTTCACAACTAGTGTACTTGTTTTTTACTCATACCGTAAATAATATAAAAAAAATTGGATGTTTGTAAAGTCGCTTTACGGACGATAGTTTAACGTGACAACACATAACAAAACATTGATGAAATGATGAGAGATAGATGTTTTTTCAAATTTATAGATAGTAGTTGACACAGCAAAAGCGTTCTCTTTGAATTGAGAATCACAATACTCATCAACTTTTTCGGCTAAGGAATTAGGAAAGTATTCTAATTTCTGAGATTTGTCTCAAGAAGCAATAGAAATTGAAATGTAAGATGTTACACTATCGGGAGGGCTAGAACAATTTTATCATTTTCAGATGTTATAGATTGTAAATCACCTTTTTTTCACTTTATATTAATTAGTCTATCTTTCATGCAACGACGTACAATGAGCGTAACGGGACAAAGTGTCATCCTTTTTCGTGCATGCAGCCGGCGTTCATCAATTTATTAGACGTTGTCACGTCAAAAAATCCTTATTTTTATTAATTATCAAAAGCGTACCTGTCTTTGAAGCAAGGTTTGTCAAACAAGCGAGCGCGGGGTATCAATTGAGATCTCTTGCTTTTGGCGTGATTTTGTATTTGAAGATCAGTAAATGTTTCTTCTCTAATCACTGCTAAGCTTCGACTGCGTCGTAAGTTAGCACCATCAGGTTCTTTGTGTTTGCAAACTCTACCGTAACTGCCGCTAAACTCAGTGTCGGAATTCGAGAATCGTTTTTGGATTAGTTCTTCGGCTGCTTTCGACTTTGTCAAGTGCTGGTAAAACTCGTCCTGGGGTAGTTGTACTGGTAGTTTGTAGTACTCAGCTAGTTTACTTTGGTACTTTTCGTGTTTCTTGGTTTTATTTTCACTTACGTCTTTCTCTTTTCCTTTTGTTTTAGACAGTTTTCTCTTTTTTGGACGTTCTTGACTTTTTTTCGACTGTACCGAATGCCGCGACTTGTCGAACTCTAAAGTTTCTGTAGGATTCTCAAAATACTGGATATCACCGACTGTGTCTGCCGCGGACTTGTGCTCGTCCAGACTCGATTTCCTTTCAACAAGTTCTCGAAGGCGGCTTCTTGTTGAGCTGGTGTTTGACGTAACGCTCTCCGGCCGTTTGTTTAAGTATTCCAAATTTGGAGAAGACCGTCTAAATAGGCTTGTTTTAATCGAGCCGAAGTCCGGGTCGTCCTGAGAAGAAGCCGCTGAGAAGTTCTGTGCCCTTATCCGGTCAACGTGATTCTGGCTAGAATACGACGCGACCGAGTCCACTGAGTGCCTGGAACGCAAAATACCATAGATTAGATTAAGATGTATTTGTACGTGATAATACTGTTTGCATGAGATTGTAGATTATAGTGTGGTTAACTTCAGTTATATTTCTAATAGTCACGCTAAGTATGGTAGGAAGTTATTACTAAGAGTACAGGCCACTCAAATTACATGTTGATTTGTTGCTTGAATTATTGGCAGTTTGCCAGACTTTACAGACATTTATATTTATTTATCGGTTGTCTAATAATTCATTACGAAAAATATTTTACACGATTAAAAGTTTCAATCTGATTGGTGTATACCATAATTAAAATACAAATCGATTAATTTAGATTAAGTTATATTCAACTCAGTCAGTGTTATGTTAAATTTTGCTTTCAGATTCATTATTCTAAATTAATGTACTTAGATAAATAAATTAGCATTGAATAGTATTAGTTAAACATACATTTTAAACTTTTGAAATATCGTAGTTTAGAAAAGAAAAGTTGAGAGCAATACATTCAGTTACTGTTGTACTTGTTTTTTATAATACTTTGGTACAAATAAATCGTGTAACGCGTTATGGAAAGAATCGTAAATCGCCCAAATATTTATTTTTCGTTCTGTATTAAAACTAAAAAAAAATAAAAAAACTAAGTTAGAATTGATACAAAATTTAAGAAATATAAGTTCAAATAATTTTAGATAGCATGATGATAATGACATGAGCTGCTAAATACTCTTAGAAAATATATTTAACGAGTTTTAAAACGCATAACAACTGGGGGAGATTTGCAATTTGTAAATCTGTAGTTATGTATATAGTCATGCCTAAATAGCTAAATAAGTATATCAAGATAGTAGATCCTCGCTGATTTCAGCACGAACGGCCAGCTCGACCGGGGCGGTACCCTAGCACAGAAAATCAACGTAAAATGACAGCAATCGTGCTGTCGTGTTTCGTTGGTGAGTTCGAGATCGGAAGCCTAATGATACAGAAGCATCACTAGGTTGCCACGGTGTGGGTAACCTGACCACCACTCTTGGATTCTACTTATGTTTTCCATCACGCAGAGTAGAGTCATTTTGGCAAGCCCATACATACAAAAAAATGTAAACAGTGTTGTTGCCAACTATTATTTGGTTTCCCTACATCACTCCATATAATAAGGGGGTAGTACCATTGCCGGCAATCGGTCACTAAGGGATTTAAAGGTAGGAAAGGTACATATTAAGAAAAGCCTGATGGATTGAAGCTGGAAGTAATAACTGGTCAGTTTGGCCTTGAATTGACCGCCGCGTCACAAGACCCCTCTGTCCACGTACACAAATTAGACTGTTCTATTTCTATAAATAACTTATGTACCACCGATTTCAATCTAGGACAGTGTACTTTTTATTTACATCTAAGGAGTATTTAATGTTTATAGCTAGAAGTGTTTTCTGATGACTGATGAAGATGATTTTTTTGTACCATATTTTACACTAGTGGTTGCCTGCGGCTCCGCTCGCGTATATGTCGGTTATCGCGGCAAATAGTAGTCTGTATGTTATTCTGATGTATAAGCTATATTACGGCAAAGTTTCATCCAAATCTGTTCACTGGTTTTTGCGTGAAAGAGTAACGAACATCCATCCATCCATCCATCCATCCATCCATCCATACTTACTTATAATATTACTAGGATGCTAAGCTGTAAAGTTGAAACTATGTAAACAATAAACCTTTATAACGTTTTCTATTGTGTCAATAAGCCACATGAACAGTGAGACGTAGAATTCGGAATGGTATTTTTTTTCCTGAATATTGTTAACTAGTTGAGCTCCGCGGTGCTACCCGCAGTCGTTGTTGTACCTTTATAACAATAAACGCAGGTAATACCATGAGGCAAAGCTAGTCTAAAGATCAGCCACTAAAAGTTTCGTCAAAATCCGTCCAACCGATTCAGAGAATATCCAGAACAGACAGACAAAAAAAAATTGAAATAGATTTTTTGATGGAAGTACCATAATATATACTTTCATATGCATTTAGTAAAAAGCTGTTCATATTAAATCACAAATAGACACTTCAATTTTTATATATTTAGACTTCGCTCTTGAGATAAAATGTACTAGTTATTACGTGTATTAGGTACTTAGAATACATAAGATTAGGTATTTCTTAGCTCATATTGCAATTATGCATATAAATTAAGAACGAAACACGCGGAGATTTGAACAGAGTACTTAGTACATGGGCAAATAAAGAATTCAGCTATTAAGGTTTTTATGCCTAACTGAGAGTTATGTGAAAAAGTCAATCTTTATTATTACTTTCATTTACATTCATTACTTGTTCAGTGGACAACGGTTGTCGGACATAGAAACAAGATAAAATGATGTACATTTTTTTATGAAACATGTGTTCATGCCTTCCAAAGTGACTACTCTGCCTGATGAAAAGCATAAGCAGAATCCAAAAATGCTGATCACCATACTCATTGCGAATGCAACAACGCAGAATGGAGACCCACACTATGGCGGCACAGTATAGTGACGCTTCTGCATCATTGGGCCTCCGGTCTCGCACTCACCAACGAAACACGACAGCATCAACGCTATCATTTTAGGTTGATCTTCTGTGCGAGAGTTGTACCACCCCGGTCGAGGCGGCCCGTTCATAAAACCTTTATATGTTTGTAATATATATGGTGTCGTATAATATGGTGTCGTAGTGATCACACTATGACACCATGTTATTGTTAGCCGGATAACAAACACAGGAAAATATTCCAAAATGTTTTACTTTACCCATATATAAATAGATGTCAGGGCCAGCCAAACCTGTAACTACGATTTTTTTTTTTGACATAATACAACAAATACCCTCCATATAATGTGGCAGTGTTACCAACATTATTCACTTAAGGTGCTAATATTTTACGGCGAGACTATCTATGAATATTCAGTCTCAACACTCAAAAAGACTGCTGTGCCTATTTTTTTTCTTGACTCAGGCGAAGCCAAAAGGTCAAGCTAAGCGCTAACTTCAAGAATTTGTTCTCCACCATCAGAGCCGCTACCATCTTCCTCCTGAGCTTGAGATCGGTTAAACAGTCTCATCGACTTGGCAGTCTATGTATGTTTGTATATTCCACCGTAGCGCCTAGACTACTGAACCGATTTTAATGAATGAGGTGTCAATAGATTCGTTATAATGGCCCTGGTGACATAGACTACCTATTTGAATAGGGTAGATGACTGTATCGTAAATAAATACCGACGTCTCCTTCAATAAAACGAACATTACAAAATATCTCGGAAAATATAAATTTTACAGCTTTTCATTTCTATTACAAATTTTAATTCAATAAACATTGAAATTTATTGCTCAATTGAGTAGCCTAAAACAGTGACGTCACAAGTGTGCATTTTGTGCATTCACTAAGGTGTCAACATCCCTATTGTACCAATTGTTTTCACGTAGTTGTATTATAGTTTTTAAACTTTTCCTTCTTGCAGGTTATTTAAATTAGCAAATGGTGTTTGATTTATATATTTTTTTGCATTGTATACTTTCTTCTCTTTATGTTTGTAATTATTAAGTAGTTTAATTTTAAAATGTAAGCGTAGTCATGGTTCTTTTCTTAACTTGATGGGCGGCGTAGCAAAATAAGCTTCATTTTCTTTGTGGCATATCCCACAGATTTCCTAAGAATTCTAAACTTATTGATAAACTAGTAAAGTATTTGTTATTTCATGTGCAAATTTTGAAAAAACAAAACTTGATTTATCAATATTCATTTTAAAACAATATGGGGAAGTAGCGCATGGTATTTCCAATTCGCTCCAGGAAAATAATAATCATGTATATTTTTTTTGTGCTCTATTCGATGCGGAATAAGAAATGAATGAATAAACATGAGTAGTAGGTCTGCCTTGTCCCTTATTTTTGTTTACGCATGTGCGCCCATTACGACGTCTTCTCACGTCGAGATCGTACAACACAAGATAATATCGGAATTTGTATTCTAGATTAAATTTTGTTGATTGGACTTCCTTTCAATGAATGTGGCTTAAGTAATTATTTCTGTTTTGTATTAAACTTGGAGTACGGAATGTTAATGTTCGAATTAAATAAACAAACATTGCTGATAGTAATTCTGCGAACAATTTTGACGAGGAAAATATTAAATATAAACTCAACTGCTGGTAGACTTCAATGTTCGGATTAAATCTTGTTTGGAATTATTTTATTACTAGTTGTTGCCCGCGGCTCCGCCCGCGTATATGTCGGTTATAGCGGCAAATAGATAGCCTATGTGTTATTCTGATGTATAAGCTATTATTACTCTAAAGTTTCATCCAAATCCGTTCAGTAGTTTTTGCGTGAAAGCGTAACAAACATCCATCCAAAAATCCATCCATCCTTACAAACTTTCGCATTTATAATATTAGTAGGATGTGTTAAATATTTCTCAATAAATTGTGAAGTAAGTGGTAGTCGTAATTAAATGTCGAGGAATCTTTAAGTTTAATCGAGTCTATACCTATACAAGATCTTGAGTAGGCCATGTAATATTGAAACAAATTCTGCACAAAATAGTAATAATTATAATAATGTTCTCCTAGCCGATAACGGCCACGGTGGCCAGTCTCAACTTAGACCAGCCAAATACGCATGAGATATTATAGTGCGCAAGTGCGCATACGTCAATCATAAGACCAACGAGGCGGAGGCAGACAAAATAGTACAGAAGACATGAAAGAATGATGATGTAAAATCTTTTAACACTGAGACTTATTTATCACCTATTTCCTTCTTTAATATTCTAAAGAAGTTATTTGCGATTTAATTTAAATAAGTCAGTCAGTCGTATGTGACAAACGGATAGTAACTGAAAATAATAGAACTTAAAGCAAATCAATCACGAGATATCGGCCTCTTCTAGTTTTTTTGTAAAATACTAAGAGCCTCCGCAGACTACAAACTTTTTAATCGGCCTATAGTTTGATCGGGTTGGCTTTAGGCTTATTTGTCGGCCGATACCGAATCGTTCTAATGTGCGCACTTCCACACACCTTCATACTGATTAAGAAACCAGCCAAACTATAGGCTGATAACTATTAAAAAGTTTGTTGTCTGTGGGGGCTCTAAAGGAATAAATTGGTTGTGGCGCCCTTTTAATATGTGGAACGAAATTCCGAACATTAAGCAAGAATCTTTAAGGGTTAAAACACTTCAAGCATAATGATATGTATGCAAATATGGAAATAATATTATAGACAGTCTACACAGGACGACCTCAATTTTACATGGTGTGCCATGTACACAAGAACAATACTCGAGAGGAAACGGAAATTTGTGGCATCTGCATTTTGTCTCAATTATGTTAAACCAGCGAAGGAAAATAACATAAAAAAAATAACATAATAACTTACATGGCTCATGTTTTTTTTTAAATCCTTGGAGTCAGAAAGTATTGGAATTTAAAGAAGCTTATTATTGAGTAGATGACTACTGGGTACATTACATATTCTAGGTTATGCTGAGATTGTATTGTATTCATGTTACGCTTTAAAACTGCTGTTTATATATATATACATTATTTTCTAGCTTTTTTCTTTAACATTTCTTTAACGAAGGGTATGCTTTTCGCATCATAACCTTCGTGGGGGAATGAAGGGCGTGTGAGGGACTCCTGGAGAACCGGTCTATCCACTCCCCCTGCCGTACCTCACGACTGAGGTAAATCCCGGGGCGACCTAGCCTAGTAACTTACATATGTATATTTTTTAGAATAATAGATGGATAATTTGGTTAGAAGTTTGTAGGTGAACTATTCACTAGTTCATTGAGCTGTTAGTCACACAGTCAATCTTACAAATCATTTTTTAAATAAGGTAGGTATAAAATAAAAAATTACTGAAATTATTTAATTAAGAGTAACTTCCGTGTACAAGAATTAATGTAGAAACAATAATACATTTTCACATAAGTTACGTATAAATTTCCTTCTATTGAGGCCTTCTTCTAATTCGAAACCGAGATATTTTCTCCATCTTTGTCATAAGCGAGTATATTCGAAGCACGTACCATCCATACATAGCTCTGTTCTGATGCACTCGTTAAGTAGGGATTTGAGATAAAAAACTGCTAACATTTTCTTTTTAACGCGGTAAATAAAATTGAGTAGTGACTCTTTAGTTTATTTTGCTGCATTCGTACTGTATTTATTGATATCCTAGCTACAGATGTGAATATAAGTTTACTTGTTTGTTAAATCAATAAACCGTTTTCCTAAAATTTTTACCAACGTAAAGGTACATTATCAGCGAGTACCATAGGCCAATTTTTACCGCAATAATCGACACACTCTGTGCGGAATGGAATTAAGGGAAAAGGCTAGTCCATATTTCCATACTAGTATTATAAATTCAAAAGTAACTCTGTCTCTCTCTGTCTGGTATACTTTCACGGTTAAACACCGCCAAATAGATTGGGATGAAATTTACATGGATATCCTTTGATTCTTGAGGAAGGACATAGCCTACTATTTTCTGCGATAATCGACATACAGATAAAAGCTGGTAAATATATAAATTAAACAAAACACTATTGAACAACGAGTTTAACTACAATTAAACTTCAGCCAACCGTTCAAAGTTTCAGCACATTCTAATCATGTTTAACATTGAATAAACTTGACTGCCTGAATTTCCAATTATTCCAGACAAGCCTACTGAGCACCAATTATGATCTCAATTTAGTCGAGCACTATTTCGGAGTAGAGCGTTATTCCAATTCAATTGACTTCGCTTGTTCATGTTTGTTTAGTCACAAGTAGGAATGCCGTAGCAGCTTGATTTAAGATTGTTGTTTAGTTAATAAAAATTTTTTTCGTAATATTGGCTTATTTATCTGCACGGCTATACTTCTCAAAACAAAGGCAATGTTAGTGTATAGCCCACAGATCAGATAATAGTGTAGCCTGTTCATTTTCATAGTGTCAATTTGATCGTATACAATCAAGCTTCCTGCGCCGTCCGCCCACTAATAAGTATTTTTTACCAAATTAATATTCTTGGAATCTGACCTTATTTTCTTGTAAAATTTGGTTTAATCGAATGTTTCTTGGGATATGCCTTTCAGCGAATAATGTAGAGATAACCACTGTAATGTGTAGCAAATAAGCATTACGAATATTGAATTACTTTCATAGAACTTTATTGCGCTGTGTAAGCTTAATAGAATTGGTCCTGGCTCTTCTAAAGAAGAAACTACTCGTATTTTAGTACTCAACTGAAATACCCAACCGGTATTAGTAATAAATAAATAAATAAATATTTCGGACATCTTACACACAACGCCATCTAGTCCCAAACTAAGCAGAGCTTGTATTATGGGTACTAGACAACTGATATAAATACTTATATACTTTTTTTTTGTAAATACATACATATTATACATAGAAAACACCCAAACTCCGAAACAAATATTTGCAGATCATCATCTCAAGAACAGCAGTCGCGTACGCTACCACTGCGCCACCACTGTAATACTTGCGCAGGATTGGTAATAGTTCTTACAACCGTCTCTTTTTCACGTCTAATTAGGATAAGGTACCTAATTCGTATTCAATTTGCTTAAGTGTTGTTATTGAAACTCATTGCATGTGTTTTTGTAAAATGCGCCCGAGCTTAATAAAGCGTAGTACACTGTAATTAGACGTAAGTTCCGTTCTAGTAATAACTTTACGGAGGAAAGCCTGTAGCGGGCTCACGGGTCGTACAGTGACGTCACGGGTATTAGGAACTACATACCTAGTTATTGACCTATTTGCTATATTTTCAGTAAATGCACTAGACTGAATATATTTTTAAATATCATAAAAAGTTTTTGGTTATGTCCCCATTGTTCAATTACTGAAGTCCCCCTTGGTACCATCGCTATTTTTGTCTACAGTACCCTACTATCCGGTTTTCAATACCTATTGCCAATTTACTTTTAGGAACTTTTATTTTACCCTAATTCAGACTATATGAATTTTTAAATGAATTAGTTTGATTTTAAATTTCATAATAATATTGGCAGGAGAGATCATTACTTCTTTTAAACCATTGAGAGGGACGTGAACGTCATAGGACAAAGTGCTAATAGATTCAATATGTTTTTTTTAGACATCGTCTTAGTTATACATATTTTTTTTCTTTTTTGAAAGACAACAACCGCATTAAGAACAAACTTAACAAACATACATAAAACGTACACAAAAAATCCAAGAATAAGTGATATGTAAGTAGTGTTTATAAAGTTAAAATGATTTATCAGTAAAACAGAAGTAAGGAGCTATCCTAAAATTGATTTATTTGAGTTGTAGGACTTATTCAAAAAGTTATCCCTATTATAAACGAAAGAAGTCTTCCAGATTACTTCTTCTTTCTGCAACTTTCTAACTTTTCGTAACCCGCCCAAAAATGTTCACATCTTTGTGCCCTCCATGGTACTATTACAATAATTTATGTTATATTATAGTGTTTGGGTACATCTGTTCTGAAATCAATGTTGCTAGTGGAAAAATATAGGCATTGATATTTCGTAAACCGTACTAGCTGATCCACGTACGCAACCTCGTTTGCGTCTCCTATTGCCCGTAGCGTGATAATTTTCCCCAGTTTTTGAAACATTTTCCATTAGTGCTCCGCTCTTATTGGTCTTAGCGTGAAGATGTATCCTATAGCCTTCCTCGATAAATGTACTATCCGAAACTGAAAGAATTTTTGAATTTCTGAGATTTCAAGCAAATAAACAAACTCTTTAGTTAGTAAACTCTTTAGCTTTATAATATTATAGTATAGATATATCTACACAGCTACCTGACAAAGGAGATATTTCATTGACTAACTTTTGATTAAATAATATGATAATTTATAAATGTATTGGTTCTTCAATGTTACAAACCAGGGATTTTATTGGGCGTGTGGGCGTTAACAGGCGTGATAACACACAACACTGAAAGAATTTTTCAAATCGGACCAACGATTTCTGAGATTAGCGCGTTCAAACAAAAAAACAAACAAACTCTTCAGCTTTATAATATCACTAGCTGACTTACGCAACTTCGTTTCCGTTTCTTATTGTCCGTAGCGTAACAATTTTCTTCTGCTTATGAAATATTCTTCATTGGTGCTCCGCTCCTCAAGGTTTTAGCGTGACGATATATAGCCTATAGCCTTCCTTGATAAATGTACCTACTTTCCAACACAGAAATAATTTTTCAGCGGTTCCTGAGATAAGCGCGTTCAAACAAACAAACAAACTCTTAATTTTATTATATTAGTATAGATAGTATATATTTTCAGTGTTATTCTTAGAACTCATATACATATATATTTAGCGTTAATCTAACGACACCTCCCAAGCTAAACTATATTAAGCAGTTAAAGTTCAGAGTGCGAAAGAAATATAATATATTATCGCAGTATTACAGTTGACCTTATTAAGATGCAATGTCGGGAATCCGACACCATCGGGAAGAAATTGGACGGTTTTACGCGCTTGAAATGAGATAGAAAAAAATATAACTCATTTCCGCAGCCAAGTAACATATGTATTTTCTTAGAAAACCTAGAAACACTTTCATCGATTTGTCTTTTTAATTTATATTAATTAAATTGATGTTATGCCAAAAATGTCATATAAATAATTTAAAAGATATTCGATTACAATCGATGAGGCTTGTTATAATATCTCAACTACTCAATATTTAAATTTTATTCGATACTAGCAGACCCATGCAACCACGTTTGCGTCTCCTATTGCCCGTAGCGTGATAATTTTCTCCCGTTTTTTAAATTTTTTCATTGGTGCTCCGCTCTTATTGGTCTAAACGTGATAATATATAGCCTATAGCCTTCCTCGTTAAACGGGCTATCTAACGCTGAAATAATTTTTCAAATTGGACCAGGCCTTCCTCGTTGAACGGGCTATCTAACGCTGAAATATTTTTTTCAAATTGGACCAGTAGCTCCTGAGATTAGCGCATTCAAACAAACAAATAAACAAACAAACTCTTCAGCTTTATGTATTAGTATAGACTAGCTGACCCGCGCAACCTCGTTTGCGTCATCTATTGCCCGTAGCGTGATAATTTCCCCCGTTTTTGAAACATTTTTCATTGGTCCGCTCCTATTGGTCTTAGCGTGATGATATATAGCCTATAGCCTTCCTCGATAAATGGGCTATCTAACACTGAAATAATTTTTCAAATCGGATCAGTAGTTCCTGAGATTAGCGCGTTCAAACAAACAAACTCTTCAGCTTTATATATTAGTATAGATAGTTACTTTGGCATTAGCCCAAGATATTGAAGCCGTGATTCTTGTTTCAAATTCCGTACACTAATTTGAAGTAGTTTAAGTGTTCGGATGTCAAACACGTGTTTATTTTTATCAGCTGTTTTTTAGAGGGACAAATGACGTAATAGCGTGGGAGGTAAAAAAATACTTTTACTGTCTCAATCTTGACCGGTGATGCCAGACTTTTATATTTAGAGAATTGTATAAATAGTGTATTTTCCTAATGTCAGAGTTAATTCTGATACTAAACAGATGAAACTTTAAAATATAAAGAGTACCACGAATTATTTAGCAACATAACGTTACCATTTTAATAGATCTTTTTACACACATAACTCTTTGTATGGTTTTTAATATTGACGTCTTGTTAATTTGTCATACCTCTTTTGAATTGAACTAGTTTAAATTGGTTTATTTTGAATAAACATTATTCATTCGCCTAACAGTCTTTTTTTCAAATTAATAAATTTGTTCTTAACTTGAGATAAAAGATATAGTTAAGACGAGTATTTTTTTATGGATATCACTACAAACAGTTTCATATAATGTATATTAAAAGTGCAATATCCTACTAATATTACGAATATAAGCGCGAAAGTTTGTAAATATGGATGGATGGATGGATGAATGTTTGTTACTCTTTACCGCAAAAACTACTGAACGGATATGGATGAAACTTTACAGTAATATAGCTTGTACATCAGAATAACACATAGGCTACTATTTGCCGCGATAACCGACAAATACGAGGGCGGAGCCGCGGGCAACAACTAGAATCTGTATAAAATAAGGAAGTAAAACGGGTATCTACTGATAAAACTAATATGCACCAATTGCAGTGAATTGAAATTTACGAAATTATCTTGATATAGACATTATTATCGGAATAAATAATTTTCTTTCATCCTTTCGTAAATAATTATAAGATTGAGATGATGAAGGTTGAGATTTCAAGATATCCATTACAATACTTGTATATTTTCTTGGCCAAATTGAATATCTAGATACGTCCTTAAAGTTACAATACTTTTTTTAAAAAGTACGACCAATTTAAATTGGCACGCTTCCTATTCCGTTTCAAGACGTAAAACAACAAAAGAGTCGTAACAGTTGTTTTATTAATAACTTTCTTCAGATGGTAGGTACCCGTTGTTCAAATAATGATAAAACTTGGGAACAAGATGAAATTAATAACCTCGAGACGTTTTGTTTATATTTTTCTTATGCAGTATGAGCAACTTTTTATCGAAATTATTTTGTTTCACGCACACGCCCGCGTGTGTGACGGTTATTGCGCCAACAATAGCCTAACTATGTCTTTCCTAAACAATCAAAGTAGCTCCATGTCAAATTTCATTGAAACAGTGTAGCGGTTTAGCCGTTAATGCTAACAGACGGATAGACCGACAGACAAACACTTTTACTTTCAAATTTATATTATAATAGCATGGAAAAAGTTTTTTGAAATAGATTTGTTTTGACTAAAGATTGATATGTGTACAATCTCTGTTATTCACACATTTTGATGTTCTTACAGCTATGTATCTTTTGTAAATATTTGTAAATCTTAAATATTCCGTTCACACCTACGGATATTCCAAGCAAAAAATATCGTTATATTCATTAAAATATATTTTTTATAATTATTCAATTAAAATATATTTTAGAACCTAGCTGAACCCCGCGGTGTTACCCGGTGTTATTGTCGTACCGCGGGTAACGTTGCGGGGCGAAGCTAGTCGGAAAAAAGTAGCCTAGTTTACTCCTTATATCATCAGCTACCTATCAGTTAAAGTCCCATTAAAATCGACCCAGCCGCTCCAAAGAAAAACACAGGCAGAAAAAAATGGTAAAAAATGTTATTTTGGTACCGTGTATACATACATATGCATTTAATAAAAAGTGGTTATTTTAATATTACAAACAGACACTCCAATTTTATTTACTTGAAGAAATACTTAATTTGAATACACTTTCTAAATATTGTAGATAAAAAAAGATGCCATTTACTAACAGGGGCAAATAGTTCCTTATTGCCTTTAACTTAATATCATTTAAATGCGGATAGACATCGTTAAGAACACAAAAATAAAGTTGAAATATTTCAAATTTTGTTGATAATTAATTAAAATAAAATGGATTTAAATTCCCAAACGCGAAATTAAGTTTTTCATTTCCAAAGTCGGGCTGCGGCTGTTCGCTTAACCAAAAGTAATAAAGTATTTTGAAAATTTTATATGACAGTTTATTTATACTTCTAAATAACGATTCTTAGATGTAATGCTTTGAACAGAATTTTCCTGATTTTTATCGAAAATATCTTGATGAAATTTATATCAATGAGTCACCACAGTTGACATTGTAAAAATGTATAAACTTTCTGGTTCTCACTTCTACTTATGTGGAGATGAGCAGAACTTATAACTAATAATAATAATATATCACTTTATTGTACACCAGATTAATTACATAGGTAACACAAAACTAGGACGTATAATTGGCGGCTTTATCGCCAGTAGGCAATCTCTTACAGGCACCAACTAAATATAATATTATTACATATATGGTCTTTTGTGTGCTTTCTAAATGTATAAAGAACACCTTGGTAACTTTATGACTAACCATTATATGGTTTTAAATGAACAAATGTGATAATATAATCATAGTTTTAAAACGGTTCTGTTTTTCATTCCATTTGTTCATACATATACATATGTATGTAGTTATGTATTCGTTTAGGAAATTGAAATCAACCTAATTGTATTACTTTTGTAAATAATCACATATTAAATTTTTAGTAGGTACCAATTTAACCTTACTTTTATTTATTAGATCCCTTAGCGTATTATAACTATATAAAAATATAGCATTAATAGGAAACAATTGTTGAAGACACCACCACACTACCTTTCTCAACTGCAGCGAAATAGAGAAGCTCGTTCTCTTTTGTCTTTCTCTAGTTCCAGTTGTCCATAATACAAGGGCTTCAACTTTGAAAGAAGATGGCGTTATAAATATTGTTATTATTTTTTAAATTATACTTTTCTGTCCTTTCAATGCATACATTCATGTACAACCTTATCTTGTATGCGTAGTACCGGACATAATGCAACAAGTTTCTACCCACATCCGTAGTGGCTGCTTTCTTCCGGCCGTGACACTCCAGTTGCGATCTGTGTTCACTATGTAATTATCCAATTATACACATGGCTAATATAGGCTATTGGTTTTATACTTCCTACTGCCCTGCCGTTTCTCCCGCTTTGAATTTCTATAGTCGACGTTACGTTCGTTTGGTATGAAGTTTTTATAATATACGCTTGTAACAATTATTGTAACACAGAATGATTAAACATGCCAAATAGTTTACACTAGCTTTCATTCAAAACCCTGGTGAAATCCTTCTTACGAAATTTCACCATCTATTATTGTACCAAGTTCTACCAATAAAGCGCGATCAAATGAACAGTATTGTCAAAACCTACATATTAACATGGTATGTGTTATTTTATTAACAAAAGCTGCAAACATTTTTGAATTAAGCATCTTGCGTAATGTCCTATAGTTTACCAGGTCATTTAAAGGTTTCTTTAATACTACGCCAAAGCGATTGTATCATAATGTAATATAATCTACAAGAAAAACTATATTAATATTAAACAATAACGTCTATTATAGATATCATGTAAAATATGGCAGCTTCAGCTTTTAATTACGTTTGCTTCGAAATGAAAACAACGGTAAATGAATATTTACTAATAGCTATCAGTAAGAGTAAATAATGTTTTATGATATTACATTACATAGATTACGAAAGGCAGCAGAATAAACAGTTTATAATCTTTAAGATACTTAGCTACTTTTAGAGAAACTAAAACAAGAGCTGCGTGAACTTTCAAACTTGAACATGAACTGGTAAATTTTCAATCTTGAGAAGATGGATAACGTGACTAGTTTGATAAATATAGTCACTCAATAATCGTGAATCTGTTTGAATTATTTCGCGATAACTCCATGGGGATGGAAGATAATGTTTCGGTAATATGAATTTCAATAGATCGTCTTCTGATGATAACATACGAGTATATCGAGTCTATAGTGTACCTAATTCGATAAGTAGAAGATAATTCCACGAGTAAGTTTGTATAAATTACCCACCTCGAAACTACAGTCAAAATTAAATTTAAGACGTAAATGTTAACTTGAATAAACTCACTAATAGAAATGAATATATTTGGGTAGCTTTGCTTTGGGACAGTAATAGATCACTAGTTATGAAAAAGCAACTGCCGGGGCCGTCAGACGATTGTCGTTAAACAAACTTCTGTGCGCTGATTAGTTTCTGCAAGTTAAACGAGGAAATCATGAACCTAGAGGCGTTGGATTTATTGAAGTAAAGTCTAAGTCTATCTAGTTTGTAACTGATATTTACGAGTCATCAACGAGTAAACAATATAGAAAAAAATTATGATAGTCTCATGTCGTGTATAAAGGAAGTCCCCATGATTGTAAAATGAAGACACCACCACAAAGAATAAAAGAAGAAAACCAGTTTTTTTTGAGTGGAGTGAAGTAATCAGGAGTCTACTAAGGACTTCTATTGGAATTTACTTCGTCTTGCGTCAAAAATAAAGGGTATCATAAAGAACTATTTGATAGGTATGCCTTTCATCCAAAAAGGTGTAGTTCTCGAATAAACATAATAACTTTATGCTAGTGGCGCGGCGGGTGAAAGTTAGTTCTTATGGACTTTTCCTTCCAAATAACGCTTTATGAAAGAAGTTTTCTATAAATTGCAAACTGTACTAACATCTTTTTATTTCCTGGCATAATAAAAAGTATGGTACAAGTTCGTGTTAGACTATGTCTCAAAGCTCTGAAAATTAGTTTGCTTTATAAATAAAGTGAAAATTACGTTCACCAAACTAAAGGAAAAAGAATTGTGTCGGCTTTTGGACTAACAATATGAAAGTAATGGAAGGTATTTTCCTTTTAAGCGATTCAACAACGGTCAACTTCCTATTATGTATGTCCTATTGTATTATTTTATAATAGGAACGGTTAGCTTCGTTTATTATGAAGTGGAATCATAACCCTCGTGGTAATGCTGCGAGTTATTAGAACTCAGTATATGTTGTTACATTTTAATTTGTATTTAATGTATAAGTTATTAATGCAGAGTTTTAAGATTTATTTCAATAGGAGAACAGTAGAAATTGTCACAATTAGAAAGTAAAATAATAACTCCTTGGTATTTTGTTATGGATTAGATAAATTTGTCGCAATATATATACTGTATGCATTATTATCACCAGTCTCCAGTAGTCTTTACTGAACAAGGGTTCTCCTTGAAAAGGAGCGAGTATGAATGTTTAAACTGAAAACAGCGTTTCTCGTTTAAAGAAGAAGATAAGTGGTTGTATGTACTTACATACCATCTGCTTATGACATCAATACAAATTAATGAAATTGGAGTGTCTGTTTGTAATATACCGCTATAAATTACCGCTTTTTACTAAATGCATATGTATGTAAACACGATTCCTACCTATATAATGAACTAAAATAACATTTTTATAAGTTTTTGTCGGTCTGTCTTTCTCTCTGTTTGTTTCGTTACCCGAAACAAACAGAGCTGTAACGACTGCACCGATTTTGACGGAACATTTACTGACAGATAGCTGATGATCCAGGGAGTAACGTAGGCTACGTTTTTAGACTAACTTTTTCCCACGGCGTTTCTCTCGGTACAAAAATAACTGCGGGTAACATCGCGGGTAACACCGCGGAGTTCAGCTAGTAAAAAATAAATCTGTTCCCTATTTAACATAGTTAAAAGAAGGTTTCTTTTTTACTCTCTTAATAATATTAATTGATAATGAATATCTAGTTATGTAAGGATTGTTTATAAATAGCACACAACACACCGGTAATATACTTCCACCTCTTACTTCCTAAGTCTTGTCATGGTATTCACTAATAATACATTCATTTCTTTGCCACATATCATCAAACGCAACTGTTTGAAAGACATACACGTTAATAAAAATGTTTAAGTAATATGAAGAAGTACAGTATTTTTTCATTTTTCTTATGTAAACATTGTTCACTTGCCAATAACTGGTATTTTAATGATCTGTAATGAAAGATACGCATTCAAAATAAACTATCAACGTACAACCACCACCTGCGATGTCATGTTGATTTATTATTTTATCTCTACATACATACTAACCAAAGATGAAGATAACATTGATTTATTACGGATGCATATTTTTGTGAAAATGAACATCACGCTACGATTACTTCTACTGTTTCTTATTTTAGTCTAACAGTCCAGGTGAAAACCAAAATTTTGTTATTCATACTATAATGAAGTCGTTTTATTTTTCTTGTATTAAACCTTTAATAGTGATCGCCCAGTGGTTGAAATTCGATCATAATTCATTTATTTTTATTTTATTTCTTTAACGCCTACAGATAAACTCTAACTGTGCCAAAATCCGACTCCTCCGGTATAAAGTTTTTGCGTCACGTATTAAATGTATAGATTTATGCCTCAAAACCTTCAGGATTCTTAATGTTTTTTTCGATAATAAAACCCATCGATATGAGACTTTCCATAATAAAACCCATCGCTTGTTAAACAATGATGACACATATAGATATCTTAATATCATGCCAGTAGTAGAGTATCCTTGGAAAAAAAACTGCCAAGTAACGTTCAAAGATAAGGACTACCGGTTACATGATGCTAGTAGCATCCTCTTTGATACAAAATACCAGCAATTGACAAGAATATTATCTATTAACCTTAAGATGGCGCAGACAAATTACGAACATTAAGTATATTATCTTATTTGGTTCATCTAGCTAGTACCTAAAGCGGATGTCATAATTAATATCTTTTAGACTATTTAAATGCTTTAACAAGTCGCCTTTTTAATACTGAAGATTTAAATTGTTGAATCACAAAAGGTAATTTCATTAAATTTTCTAACTATTGATTATGCTATGCTGAACCCCGCGGAACACCGCGCAAAAATAAACGCGGGTAACAACCCGCGTTTATTGTTGTACCGCGGATAATGCCGCGGGACAAAGCTATTCTAAAAAAAGTTACCTAAGTTACTCCCTGGATCATCAGCTACCTGCCAGAGAAAGTCCCGTCAAAATCGGTCCAGCCATTCCAGAGATTGCCCGGAACAAACAGACAGACAGACAAAAATATAAAAAATGTTATTTTGTTACATGTATCGTGTATACATATAAACGTACATATGCATTTATTTAAAAGCGGTTATTTTAATATTACAAACAGACACTCCAATTTTATTTATTTGTATAGATTACTAGCTGAACCCCGCGGTGTTACCCGCGGTTATCGTCGTACCGCGAGTAACGCCGCGGGACAAAGTTAGCCTAAAAAAAGTAGCCTAAGTTACTCCCCGGATATCAAAATCCGTCCAGCCGTTCCAGAGATTACCCGGAACAAACAGACAGACAGGCAGACCGACAGACAGACAGACAGACAAAAAAAATTTAAAGTACATTTTTGGTATATGTACCGTGTATACATACATATGCATTTAGTAAAAAGCGGTAATTTTAATATTACAAACAGACACTCCAATTTTATTTATTTGTATAGATTATTAAACATTCATACCTTTGCAGATACCGATATTCGTACTACTTATGTCGTTTAGTTAATAATGATTGGTAATAATTCCAGATTTATTTCTTTATATTCACATTCGTGCGTTTAATGTTTATGTAGCCTTCATGTGGATTCTGAGAATAAACATTCTCTGGTTTTTAATACCCAAGACGAATTTAAAACACGAAGTTGGTAATGACAACCGTCACTTGACGACTACCCTTCATTATTCGGTTTATTACCTCCATAACTACTATATTCATTTGTGAATCTTATTTAAGTGTTTGGCATATCTTCTCTTTTTATAAAGTCGTTTTTAAATAATTGTAAATGCTTTCAACACTTTAAAGATTGGCTCTTAGGAGACAGTAGCCAGAAGTATTTACTGTGATGTTTTCAATAATAGCCCTAATAGCCGGCCTCAAGCGTTCTACCGTGGGGAGAACTTGGACCATGTAATTTCAGGTCTTCTTTGAATCAATACCATCCCTAAAATACAACCAAATAAACTTCCAATCAGATAGTACGTGTTCATGAATAGTAAAAACGTTTTAAACCTTCTGTGAATTGTTTTGCAATTTCTTCCTTCAATTACTATGAATTTAATAGATAAAATTTTATTCGTTTACTGAAAAGTCACTCCAGTTCTATCACCTGTATGCTTGGCAAAAATAGAAAACGTAATTAGAATAATTGCAAATATAATATATGTATATACCATGTAGGCCAACATTTGTCGTAATTCATACAGGTTTTGTAAAATTTATTAAGGTTTATCATTGACCGACTAGTAAATACCAAGGTATACAAGTATAAGTCAATCGGAGGTTTCAATATTACAAACATGAGTTGCGAAATTCGTGTTGCGGCTTTCTTTTAACCGAGATTATCATTTGAACAACTTGTTTCTTACAAATTAATGCATATTACGTTTACAATGTTCTATTTACATGAGTAGAATGAAACCCTTGTTGCCGAATTTTGTTTACACGTGTGACCTATTTCAAATGAGGGTAATGTATTATTATATTATGCTAGTTTTATTGCATGGGATGTAGTTCAATTATAATTATGTGGTTGAGGTAGTAGAGGTCTGCACTTAATCACTGAATATATTGTTTTTGAGTTTTACGTTATGGAATTAGTAGACATTAATTAATTTACTAAAATGCAAGAATAATTCGTAAAAGTAGACGCGTTTTATTTTAATTATGAAAACGAATTACTGTGGTGGTACGTTACTTGACCTAAATACAGATCCTGTAAGATTGGGATAGAAATATAGATTTCTGGATAAAAGTTATCGTTAGTGCTCTCATAGATCGATCGCTCTGTTACAATGTATAGTCCACTGGCTTAGTGTCGGTACACCCGCACGCAATTGTGGTTATTGTTGCGAAATACGAATATATTAATTTATACAACCGCGTAAACTGACAAATTATACCTACTAGCGGGTGTACGCCCCAGGCGGACCTTTTGATTTCGTGTCGGCTTTGCTTTGACAAAAGCCGCACTTGCACGGCGGCGCGATCAAAGTGACCGTATCTAAGCAAATGGACTATATGTAATTTCGGTTTAACCGATTTAGTAGTTAAGTCGAGAAGGCGTAACTGTCAAACTCATTTTCACATTTTAACATTATACATTTAGAATAGCATGGCTGTGTAAAATAAAAAAAAATCTTCAGATTTCTGGTTTGTAGATGTTGATCACACAACTCAATTAAATATATTAATTAATTTTACATGTGGGAATCCAACTCACATCCTCTGGTTTAGTAGCCAGGTTCACTAAGAATTTGTAAATGCTAGCAGTAGCTGCAGACAGGTAAATCTTTACCTATCTGTGCTACTTTTATCATTGACTAGCCGACCCACGCAACCTCGTTTGCGTCTTCTATTGCCCGTAGCGTGATAATTTTCCTCCGTTTTTGTAACATTCTTCATTGTTGCTCCGCTCCTGTAGGTCTTAGCGTGATGATATGTAGCCTATAGCCTTCCTCGATAAATAGGCTATCTAACACTGAAAGAATTTTTCAAATCGGACGACGATTAGCGTGTTCAAACAAACAAACTCTTCAGCTTTATATATTAGTATAGATTACTCTGCCATAATGTTTCAAGTTCAAGGTGAAGGTTTTGTGAGATGAAGGTAAGCACGGTTTAATAAGTTATTATCAGTTTCCCACTATATTTTAAGAATATACACACTGGGACGTGCAACAATCAAAACAAAAATAACAACCAGTAACCTTATTTATGTTCTTCACCTTTTAAAGATTAAATCATAATTTTTTTCGATTGGCCTCTATTTAACAAACAGAACTAACCAAAATGTGACTATGAATTGTTTACATGGGGTTAAAAATTATAAATAAATAATAAAATACTTTTGAACATCTAATACAACGTTATCTAGTCCCAAACTAAGCAGAGCTTGTAATAGGTAGGTACTAGACAAGTGATATAAATACATACAAATTACTTTTTTTTTGTAAAAGAATTAATATTATACATAAAAAACAACCAAACTCCGAAACAAATATTTGCAGAATATACAAGTAGAGCCACGCTGATTTCAGCACGGTTGGGCCGGCTCGACCGGGGCGGTACTACCCTTGCACAGAAGATCAACATAAAATGACAGCATTCGTGTTGTCGTGTTTCGTTGGTGAGTGCGAGATCGGAGGCCCAATGATGCAGAAGCGTCACTAGGCCGCCATAGTGTGGGTCACCATGCTGCATTCGCAATGAGTATGGTAACCACCACTCTTGGATTCTGCTTATGGTTTCCATCAGGCAGAGTAGAGTCATTATGGCAGGCCCATACATAAAAAAAATGAAAAATAGAACGTTTGAATCGAACCCGAAACCTCATGCACAACAGTGGCGTACACTGCCACTGCTCTAACGAGGCAGGCTTTTTACGCTAGTGTCCTTAAAGTGTTAAATAAAATGCATTCCTTTTCTTTAGTAAAATGTTATAGAGGTGATCATATTTCACGGTAACTTTGATATGTCAGTGGCGCAGTGGTAGCGTACGCGACTGCTGTTCTTGAGGTCTCGGGTTCGATTCCCGGGTCGGAACAAATGTTTGTATGATCTGCAAATATTTGTTTCGGAGTTTGGGTGTTTTCTATGTATAATATGTATGTATTTACAAAAGAAAAGTATATAAGTATTCATATCAGTTGTCTAGTACCCATACCACAAGCTCTGCTTAGTTTGGGACTAGATGGCGTTGTGTGTTAGATGTCCGAAATATTTATTTATTTATTTATTATTATTATTGACCTTATTGCGATTATCCGAATTTTGTCCCGGAACGACGGCCGTTATTTATAAGTTATGTGTTTTTTCTGTATACTCACGTTTTGCATATCATACACATTGCTTGCTCATGCTTATAAAATTGACATTCTCAAACCAATTGTTATTTAGTTATGTGTGTTTAAATTTACCGCATATTATTTTTTTTTATGGCAAAATCGTTCTTTCATAATTAAGCATCTTGTCTCTGTTATGATTTTACATTCTATTTGACTGATTCCATCAATATAATTTAACATTCTACTGCTGAACACAGACCTCTCCTAGACAAGAGGTATTGGCTTACTGAAAGTTTACTCCCTTAGTTGTCTCTAATGACACCTATCGGTTGAGTAGGGGTTGTGTCACTTCATATTCTTAGTTCGTCACCACACGACAACTTAAGCGATGCTATACAGAATTCTAGATTAGTCCGCAACTTAACAAAAGTTGTTTATCCTAAGATCTATTAGATAATTGTTGTGGGGATTAAGAACTAGAAGCCTTGGTGCCCAAGCTACAGCTCAGGTTAACTTTCACCAGAACTGAAAAATTTACCACTGTCCAAATCGACTTCATGAGGTTACTCCATTAAGTTAATACGATAAGTCGCGTTATTTTTAACTTATTATGAAACGTCTAGAAATGTTAGCCAACTCAATAAGTAACTAAAACGTACCTGAACTCTAACTTCGCAATTGAAATATCCAAATATTAATTTATAATCTCTTAAATTAAGACCATAAGTCAGTACTAATCTTAGTTTCGACAATTGAAAGTAAAACCTGTGGTGTAAACAAGTTGTGACAAACGGTTACAGCAAATATTAGAGTTGAACCGTTACGTGATGCTTTATTATTTTGCAAGAAATTTAACAACTGCTACACCTATTTGTCAATATTTTTATAAATTTATAACTAGCATTTACCCGCGGCTCTGTCCGCGTGTATGTCGGTCGTCGCGGTAAAAAGTAGCCTATGTCCTTCTTCAAGAATCAGAATATCTCCATACCAATTTTTTTTAAAATCGGGTTACCATAGACAATTATTTAAGAAAGTTCCTGATTCAAATTTCACGGACATGAAGTGAACTCCGTCTCCTTACCTTCCTACACTGGAATGTCTAGATCAAAATCTAATTAAAATTCCTCCATATTCCAGCTTGTTTATATTCTCAAAGAGAATTCTGTAAGCGTATTAACGTATGTTTGTGATAATGTTAGACGTATTCCACGTTCTCATCTTTCTCTCGAAGAGACAATAAAACTGAACGTGAATATTAATATTTATATGTACTTAAGGAAGCCGTAAGTGTCAAGCACAGTGTCTAATAATCAAGGAATTTTCGCAGTTAGTACGTCATTGTAAAATTCGTTAAACCCTAAAAAAATGTATTCAAAAGATAGATACTTTAGTATCTAGATAGCTAACTAGCGCAGTATTTGCTTGATGCTCTCGACCGGCTGCAGCGGCGAGCAATCCGCATTATCAACAGTCCCGATGCCACCGAGTTCCTAGAGCCTTTGCAGTTGCGGAGAGATATCGCCTCCATGGCAGTCCTCTACCGCCTTTACCATGGAGAGTGTTCTGAAGAGCTCTTCCAATTGATCCCACCTTCTCCCTTCCTCTACAGAACAACACGTGCAGGCCTTGCAAGCCACCGCCTAAGAGTGGTAGAAATACATTCTCGAACCAAGCGGTTTGGTTCTTCCTTCCTGAGCCGAGCAGTTAAAAACTGGAACTCACTACCAGCGCACGTGTTTCCCTCCCACTATGATCCCGGGTCCTTTAAGCGGGGCGTGAAAAAGCATCTCACTAAGCCGCCATAGTGTGGGACGCCATACTGCATTGTTTGCTTTAGCAGTGAGTATGGTGGCCCCCACTGTTGGATTTTGCTTGAGCTTACCATCAGGCTGAGCAGAGTCACTTTGGCAGGTAAATTATAAAAAAAAAAAAAAAAAAAACTAACTATCTAGATAGTTACTTTAGTAACTACATAGGCGCTTGCAACATCTCGTTATATAGATACTGATTTACAGCATAAACTTATAACCACTCTTCTTGGATTATACTCATACTTTCATCAGGCTGAGAAGTAATTTTGGCAGCTAAACTTTTTTAGGCATCACCGCAGTCGCACAAATGACCAGCCTGGCTGTGTTAGCCCTAAAAACGAAAAAGAGATTTTAAGACTGCGATCTGTACAAACCCATACTATCTCATGAAAATAATTAAGAGAGAATCTAATATCTGTTCTTTAAATCTACACACCCTCTGACAATCACTCACTCTTTAATTCATTTCACACACCCAGAGAACTCCAACAATCAACAACTAAAATTTAATATTGCACTCAATATGTATTGAGTATCATAAAATTTAGAGGATAAGTTTTATATATAACTAGTTGTTGCCCGCGGCTCCGCCCGCGTATATGTCGGTTATCGCGGCAAATAGTAGCCTATGTGTTATTCTGATGTATAAGCTATATTACTGTTAAGTTTCATCCAAATCCGTTCAGTAGTTTTTGCGTGAAAGAGTAACAAACATCGAAACATCCATCCATCCTTACAAACTTTCGCATTTATAATATTAGTAGGAGTAGGATTTTAAGCAATGTACGTGTAGCTTTGTTGCATAAAAATGTAATGGTTCATTTTAACAGGTGAGGGCACTGCCTCCTGTAATACAGGTGTTATACCTAGCACGGGAGACAGGGACTTCAAATAATTGTTTTAATATTTTATGACAATAAAGATTCGTCAAATGTTTATAAACTACTAGCTTACTTCCTCATCAATTCGAACTCAAACTTTTTGAGTTTTTGAAACCTATACAATTCAGCTTAACATTTTTATACATTGATATTAACAACTCACAGCCCAATAAAATTAATGAAAAAAACTGACACCGTGGACCTAACAAAACACTGTCTAAAATCTAGTTATTTGACCTATAAAATAGATTTCTTTAGCGTCTACGGAGGTGAAACAGCAATAATCAAAGCGTGACTATTGATTTGTTAACAACCTTGGACAACCTTGGTTTCATCTAATAATATGCTAATAAATACATCAATGCTAACGCTATTTGCGCGCAGATGGGTAAGTGAACATTTGCGATATATACCAATCATATTTTTAAACTAGCTGAACCCCGCAGTGTTACCCGCGGTTATTGTTGTACCGCGAGTAACGCCGCGGGATAAAGTTAGTATAAAAAAAGTAGCCTAAGTTACTCCCCGGATCATCAGCTACCTGCCAGTGAAAGTCCCGTCAAAATCCGTCCAGCCGTTCCAGAGATTACCCGGAACAAACAGACAGACAGACAGACAGACAGACAGACAAAAAAAATTTTAAGCACATTTTTGGTATATGTATCGTGTATACATACATATGCATTGATTAAAAAGCTGTTATTTTAATATTACAAACAGACACCCCAATTTTATATATTTGTATAGATGTATAGATTAAGTAAAAAGCGGTTATTTTAATATTACAAACAGACACTCCAATTTTATTTATTTGTATAGATATCACGAGATTTTATACAAAAAGTACAGTAAATAAGTCTTGTATGTGAACTAACAAAGATCGTATTGAACTGTTTATCTAACAAGTTCTAAAGCCTTCTATTTTAAAGCAGTAAGCGAAAATGAAGTTCAAATATTGTTTTATTGAAGTGATCATTGAGTATGAGTACCCACAGTCCACAGGTTCGATCTTGACCTGGTGTTACGAAGTAAATTTGCACAATCTACTGGCTTCGTTAAAAACACATGGTGTGTTATATTCCTCATGATGATTAAAGATTTGGACGATGATTTTTTTTTTTACTATGGAATAGGGGCAAACGAGCAGACGTATCGCCTGATGGTAAGCGATTACCGCCGCCCATGGACACTCCAACACCAAAGGCGTCAGAAGTGGGTTGCTGGCCTAGGGATTAATGAAAATGTAATACGATATACGCAGGCATGATTTTGCGAAGATTTAGCCTAAATTAATAAATATTTTAATAATTATAATAGAAGAGTTATTAGTTAAAATAGTAGAAGTTGAAACAGTATATACATACTTAGGTAAATTACCGTAAAATTTTACTATTACTTTTCTTTTAGATTTCAATGTTATGGTTTTTATTACAATACTTTATACAAATGTAGCTAGATATGTGATGGACTTCGGAGAACTCTTTTAGAACTTTACCATTTCAGATAGTCAGGTGACTTCTGGAGTGATTTCACAACTACGAGCATATTCATAGTAATATCCGCTGAAACCTAATGTTTTATGAAAATAATCACACACCTTAAGACTATAAAAACATTTAATAAAAATGCGCAAGGTATGGAAAAAAATTAATGGAAGGACTCATGAAAGGTCTTCTTGCACGACATGCTGAATAGCGCTCGTAAACAAACCTCACCGACTTGCGTGACCTTGACACTATTGTGAACCTGTGCGACAATGACACGATATAAACCACTGATGCGGGCACTTTAATTTTGTCGAAGCCATTTATTAATTTGAAATAACCTTCTTCGATAAATCGTAAACATTATATTCTTAATCTATACCAGGGGTTCCCAATCTTTTTCAGCCTACGGCGCACTTTCAAGATTACAATACTGTCACGGCACCCCCCCCCCACCTAGCCATTAGACATAGATAATATCAAAAAAATTATATACCTACAATAGTAGTTATTATTGGTTGCAAGGCACAAAAATTTAAACATCCACGGTAAAAAAACTTATTTATTTATTATAAAAAATCAGAATTGCAACAAAATATCTACAAAAGAAACTTAAGAAACACAAAAATAAAAAACAATAATTTCTCAATAATAGTAGACGTGAGCCTGGTATTCTGCGCCCAGTTTTTCGAAGCGTGGGATAAGGTTTGAGACTGCCACTCTCATTTCTTGCCCCACCTTAATTCTTGAGCAATATTTGTTCTTGATTACGGCTACTGCTGAAAATCCAGCTTCACACAAATATGACGTTGCAAAGGAAATGAAAATGTTGAAGCTTTTGAAGTTAACTTTAGCGCTGCGTCGCATCGCATCGCTTTGGATTCGCGTGTGACCGCCTAAGAGTACATTCTTATTATACTGAAAATCACCGCGTCGGATCGCATTACAAATTGTAATTCGCTTCGCGTTGAAACGTCTACGTAGGACAAGGCCTTAAGAACCTATGATGCGAGCGGTCAAAATATTGTTGCGGTATGGATACCCGCAAATAATTAACCCTTTCGGATAATGATAGAAGACCGACTCGCGGCGCACCTCGCTACTTCCTGCGGCGCCCCAGGGCGCCGCGGCGCACACTTTGGGAACCCCGGATCTATACTAATATTATAAATTCAAAAGTAACTTTGTCTGTTACGTTTTCACAGTTAAACCAGTGCAACGATTTTAATAAAATTTGGTATAGGAGATATTCTGATTCTTGAAGAAGGACATAGGCTACTTTTTAAAATGACATTTAATGAATCCGCGCGACATATTTCTTCAGTGTTGTCACATGTTTGGTGAAAAAATACCAGAACGAGTTTTCCAGTTTTATTTTCGTGCGTTTGTATTTTGACAAAAAGATTCCAATTTCGATTATGTTCAGTAAAGCTATAACGGGGCTCGATTATCACAAATCAGAATTTTATTACTTTATTAACTGTAGTCAATGTCGAAAGGTCTAAAGGATTTTTAGACATTGGCAAAAGAGCTTATTTCAAGTTATATGAGCCAATAAACGGACAATTTGTAAACAGCTGAGGGCTATAAATGTATGGATCAGCGGAACAGTCCTTTAACTACGTAATAAAAAAACATAATTACAGGAATACTCATAAAATAAATATTAATTATGCAATGATTCAATTATGTTTTTACTGCATGCCTTTCTATTGCGTTATTATACGTCCCTACATTAATTTATCAAGTTGCGATACGTTACAAGATTGCTTAATAAAAGTGGTATTACAACGAATAATGGAACGGCATTTTAGTTAAAATTAGGCACGATGTTATCGTTGTACTTAATTTCAACCACACAAAAGTCGACAAGCTTATGCTTGTAACGCAATTAATCATCCCTCACGGTTGTATGTACGTAGTTATTTAATAAATATAGATGTACTTAGAATAAAAAAAAAAGGTCCATGTATTGAATTTTTGTACTATTAGTTATTATTGTTACTTCAACGTATCCGCATACGTCTACTTACTTTCATTATTAACAGCCTTAACTAGTCAACTGCTTCTGATTAATTTCGTTGCGGGTTCCAAGACAGTTAATTTTCTTCCTGGGACTTCCCGAGTGTCATAACTCGGTGTGTTCGTGGGTCACTGCTGTTGATCCTGGTGTACAGGAGTTACAGTGGTGGGAATGTGGGCGGGATTAGTCCCATTAGTCAACTGCTCACATTGGCTTCTCCTTAGGAAAAGATTTAGCCTACTATGCTATGCTGGTTTCACGAGTAAACGTGATATATATTCTGTAGTTTTTGTGATCATCTTAATTAACAGAAATTCAGAAAGGTATGTAAAATTTAATATTCCTCTTCAATTTCACTAAGAATATTGTCGACTGTAAAGTTTGGAAAGAATTTCATCAAAGTAAGACGGTCGTTCATTACTACAAATCCTTTAAATTTTGTGCTAAAGACCTCGCTATGAATTCGTTTAATTTTAAATTGTGACGCCTTGCCGTCTATGCTGTAATAGCTTTGTGCTCGACTACCTGAGACCAAAATGGAATAAGAACTAAACCTAAAAAGTTTTTCAGCAAACTGGTTTTTATTCTAACTTTTATGGAGTTGAAAACGTAATTTTAGTTTGAAAGTTACGCGAAAAGTTTAGTTATCGCAAAGAAAATATAATAGTAATATTATCCTGTGAACTTAAATTATCAAAAATTAAAGTGTACCAATAGGCAAAGTGAACAAAAGATTTTTTAAAGGTGAAGATAAGTTACTTTAAGGTTAAAACAGTCATGTGCCAGCATGACGACAATGTATCATTATTGTTATTATTTATATAGCAGAAATATAAGATGTACTCGTATGTGAATTTGTACAAAGCATTCATCAAGCAGCCAGATGTAGAATATTATGACAAACCATACTAAATTGTTTCCTTTCTCGTGATGGCAACATTGTGTTGGATAGTGAATTACGAGAATATATAACTTTGTCGACAGACACGAGGGTCTTTAATCCTGGTACATTGTGCAGTGTGTCGTACATAAGTAACATTGTTGATGAATTCACTGTTCAAATTAAGCATTGCCAGACACAGTTAAAGACCATCTTTAGAGAGTTTCTCAAAAATTCTGTTTACACCACTGGATCTGGTATTCTAATTCCTCCGATTACGTTGGGGTTTCCATATTACGATAATGTCCCTGAGGGTAATTTGAACTGGAATAACAGTAATTTAAAAAAACTGTACTTCGAAATGGTTCAAAATGTTTTTCACTGAAGAAAACGTGTTCTGTATCATGAGGAGATAAAATGCAGAAGAGACAGAAAGTAATTTATAAGTGGTCTTTCCCAAATGTCATCTATTGGTATATATTTGAATAAATAAAATTAGAGTGTCTGTTTCTAAGATTAAAATAACCGCTTTTTACTAAATGCATATGTATGTACGGTATATATAACAAAATACATTTTTTACAATTTTTGTCTGTCTGTCAGTTTGTTCCGACTACTGTTTGGAACGGCTGTACCGGTTATGACGGAACTTTCACTAGCAGATAGTAGATAATATAAGGAGTAACTTGGCTACTTTCTTTAGACTAGCTTTGCCCCGCGGTGTTATCTGCGTTTGATGTTGTACCGCGGGTAACATCGCGGGACCCGGCTAGTTTAAAATTAAGTTGCCAAGGCTAATTCGTTAGTAATCATTATTAGTACGTTGCTAACAATATTTTTGTTGCTATTTTGTGAACCATTAAATTTGTATAGCACTGATCAGATGTCGTTACCTGTCTCACCTTCCAATACCTTCTAGTGCTTTCTACCAATTACTGCCCATAAGTATAGCTTAACCTAATACATGTTTACCTAATATCTGTCTATGTCTTGAACACCGTTAGCATTTTAAAGCTAACAAAAAAGTAGCCTATGAGTAATCTGAAAAAAAAGCCGGGCAAACAAGTTCGTAGAAAATCTATTTGCTGTATAATAAACTTACACGTATTTTTACAGCATGTTTATGTTATAATTTTATAGAAGTAATAAAACTAGATCGAAACTGGTGATTATATATATATATATATATGTCACCGTAATATTGTAAAAACCGTTATATTATAATCTATCTAGCGAGATTACAAACTATCGATAGTTTGTCAACTGTGATATACTGCTTACGTGCGTCATATTGTCAACCGTCCATGGTCGGTTTTACAGGAGGCCGTTCAATGGCCATAGAGTTAGGTTAGGTTAGAACTTCTTTAATTAATCACAATTTAATTTTACTGTCACTACAATTTTGTATAATTAATTCTAAAGCTGTGAGGTATTTTCAACATGAAATGAACTTATAATCACAAAAATACTTTACATTCGGCAACAAAGACGAATAAACAAACAAATATGGCGGCGCGGGACATATGCTGTTCAACCAGTCAGCGCGCGACTTGCGATTTGTCGATACCATTTCACAATCTTTCAACTGTTTGCAATCTCGCGAGATAGATTACAATCTAACGGGTTTGACAATCTTACGGTAACATATACAAGATATAACTAACTTATGGCCGTTACTTCGTTCGCGTAAAAGTTTGGACAAACTAAAGTTACCAGGTGCACTCAGAATTTCATGTTACTTTAGTAGTTACTGAAATAGCTCAACATTCCCATGTAACTAGTAAATAGACTGGCGTTCTCATTTATTACGTTAACAAGTAAAATTTTAACAAAAATAAAACCGACTTCAAGGTTCGACTGGATTTCTCTTGAATGCCATCATCAGATCTTAGTGTCCTTATCATGGTACCAACGTTGGGATATATCCTTTCCATTAAAAAAGAATAATCAAAATCGATTTATAAACGGCAAACACATAATATATATATATATATATATATATATATATATACGGTCGAATTGAAGACCTCCTCCTTTTTTGAAGTCGATTAAAAAGGATGCATGTAACGTAATGGACATTTTCGAAATAGATTAATTGAGGTTTTTTAAATTTCTTTACCGTCTTAACGAATTTCAACATAATTATTAAATTACTAGTGTTATAAGTAATTAAAGAACGAATTACTATGGTTGAGTGAAGGAGAATTTCCAGCTATCATTTCTGTTGATGTTGTTACTACTTATTAGTTCTATTATGTCTTTAGTTTTTTATTGAATGAAGTAGGAATGTGTCAGAGCAATTGAGTCTTGGTTATTTGAGAACGACCTTGTCAATCATCATATGCAGAAAACAGGGCGACCAAACGCTCACAAGTGGATCTGTTTGAATCAATTTGCGTTTGGATGTGGTTAGGCTGCCTCTTCTGCATTTAATAAATGAGGTAGGTAATTTTGATTGTTAACTGTCAACCAGAAGTGATAAACGGATCTAGAGTCACTTGCGTTATAATGTATATTTCAATACGTTAACGTAAGTTTTAACGTAATTTTAAGACTGATCCACTATTGTTGTTTCTACGTACACAATTTTTTGACGTGGCAACGTCTAATAAATTGATGAACGCCGGCTGCATGCACGTAAAAGGATGATTCATAGTCCAGTTACGTTCATTGTCCCGTTACGCTCTCGTCATTACATCAATGTTTTATTATGACGTAGTCACGTTAAAGTATCGTCCGTAAACCGACTTTACATACAACCAGTTATTAGATGGTTTTATTTAGTATCGATTATGACATATTGGAAATTGATGTCAAGTCCAATGTGGCGAAAGGCAGAATCAACTTGTACAATGGCCTATAAATAATTGCCATAGACTAATTTTACTGTCCCGTACCTCCATTTTTTGCATTCAATTTAAATTGCATGACTTTTGCGTTGGATTAGAGAAATGCAATGAACAACTGACTATTCAGTCGGAGGTAGTGTTTTCGTTTTGTATAATTATCCCAACTCAAACTTCGACAAAATCAATAGCATAAATACGCTTGAGTAAACTAAGAATGTCTAAGTAGAGAAAACTTCTGCCGGGTTCTTCGTCAGTTGTCTTTGGAAGTTAAACTTAAGCAATCACGTATACCCGGAAATTGATTAAACTAACTTTTTCCCACGAAAAGGCTCGTTAAAACTTGAAATAATACCTAATGGTTTGTGATTTTATATTGAGGGAATGAGATAGAATTGTGAAATAAGATGTTATCTTTGTTTTTATATAAATGGAAATTCTAGTTATTTTTTTTCTGTACAAAACGATTTGATACATCAAAAGCGATTTCATTTTCTGATAATATTCTTGTACGTGCAAGTTTTTCCCGGATATCAGTTCCAGTGAAAAGCTGTTTTTCTTGTTCTATTCTTGTCTTTCTAGCGGTCTATCATAATGATATCTTGAGAACTATCATTATAAAAATTACTAGTTGTAAAGAATTGCATTATAGGTAACGCAAATAACACTTGGCTACAAACAAGTCTTCATAGGTTCATCATCATCGTTTGATAATGATGATGATGAATCTGATTGCGATATGCTGATGATTATTCATCAACACATCGCAATTCACTCCTGGACATAGGCCTCTTCAATAGGCACGCCACTTGGATAAATTTTTATTATTTCTTTTTATGATTTTTTGAGATACTTTGTTTGACCAAACTTCGGATAATTTTTGCGGTTAGAGGTACATTCCGATCTATGTATACTAATTCTTTGATCACATAAACAAATAAAACACTACAGTTTTTTTACTGACAAGAATATACATTCCTCGATTTAGTAATTTAAATCTACGTGGTATCGTACTACATACACATGTAATGATGCGTGAACCATCTGTAAACGAAGAAAAAGTTGATCTATATAACCGTTTAATGGTAAATAACAACTATCTTCACTCCATATGTGCAGTTTACATTCACACACTTAACATTTTTGTAAAGATTACGGGCATCGTGGGCATCTCACAAATCACTCTATCTGTTTCGCAATACAACGCAATGTGTTTAGGTACTCGGTACACATAACTGAAATGTGTACACGCATTTATACATGACTGAGATGTGTGGTGTTACTTCGGGAGTTTAGCTATGTTTTTAGATGTGCACAGTCCAAGTAATCTATACTATTATGAGTATATAAAGAGGTAAAGTTTGTGCGTTTGTGAGTGTGACGTTGTAGGGGGTAATCTCGGGATCTAATGAACCAATTTTGATAATTCTTTAACCAATAGAAGGCTACGTTTTTTGTGAGTAACATAGGATATATAATAACCCGAAAAGTGGAAATTTCTTTTCGTGGTAGCCGGATTTGCAAAGTAAATCGGAGAAAAAAATGTTTACCGCTCAACGAAGTGTGCACGTGTCAGCTAGTAATATTATAAAGAGCTGAAATTTCTAACTTTGTTTGTATGGTTGTAGGGGTTAATCTTTGAAAGTACTGATCCGATCCTGAAAATTATTTCACTAAGAGAAAGTGACACTATTCAGGAGTGACATAGGCCATATTATTATAACTGAACAAAAGTTTAGTTAATAATAATAGTATTTAGCTTTGTATATCAAGTCGAAAAGCGGGCGGTTAACGCCCAACGTATTGAGTACGGGTCGGCTAGTTGTAAATATAGAAATAAACAAGTTTCAATACCTCTCAAATATTTATATAGATGTTAGAAAATAAAAAGAGAGAAGAAGAAAGAGAGTCTACAGTTGTAGTTCAAATAGTGCCGAATTTAATAGGTAGATATTACCAAATAACATGCTAAAATGAAATAAATAGTATCTATTTTTGGACCACCTAGATGCTCAGTAGAAAGTTAAACCTCATCACTTCTACAATTGTTACGGGTCGAGTCATACATAGGATTTAATAAAATCAAACAGTAATAAGTTTTTTAAAGTTTAACACTGAATAGTGGCATAAGAAATGTATGCTAATCTTATTTAAATTTTAATACCTGAAAATTTTAAATTTGAGTCCTAACTTTAGCATAACATATATAATTTTTGTACATGTTATAAAACAAAGTCATCTTCGATAATTATTTCAATGAACATTGATTCGGTTATGATGTTTCCACCATCAGTTAGAAAATTTTCCAATAATGGATATCATTTATAGGTATAGGAAACGTAGGTAAAAAGATTGTACTCAAATACATATCTTCGATCGAACTGGGTCGAGTAACTATTTACTCGTAAGAAAAGCCTAATAATTATTATCAGAGGTATTACTATCTCTGGGGAATTATTAGTAGAAAGGTATCTCATTTTCTATACCAACTGAAATGAAATCAAAAATCGTCAAAAGCATACATTTTGATATTAGCTAGTTAACTAAGCAGTACTTTCTAAAATGGTGCATTGAAGCTGTGTTAATTGGCCTAGTTAACTCAGTCGACAACATTATCTCGTTCCAAAGTTATATCTCAATAACTGGATGTTTCACACATTTTGTTATCAGTAAAAGTTAAAAATAGATGACAGTTAAGATACGCCGTGATACAGGTATTATGTTTAGTTTGAGGACCTAAATTAAGTAGAACATTTGTGTTATCTGACAGGTGCGACGTGTGTTTTATCCCTAAAGATTTCAAAACATGAAAAGGATATTGGTGACCACATAAACTGCAACTAAATATATACTATCTGTACTAATATTATAAAGAGGTAAAGTTTGTGAAGTTGAAGGCGGTAATCCCTGAATCTACTGGATCGATATTGCCACCGACCCGCCCTTGTTTTGTCGGATATCGCGGTAATAATTTTTTGAGTTAATAGGTATATAGCCTATGGCTGCCTCGTGGTCTAGTGGTAAGCGTAAGCGACTGTAGATTAAGAGGTCTCTGGTTCTATTCCCGGGTCGGACTGCTGTTGGGTTTTCCATACAAGAATTTTTTAATAGCAGCCCGGACTATGGAAGATTGCGGTGTCTCCCGCCCGTACCTCGGAGAGCACGTTAAGCCGTTGGCGCCGGTTGTCATGAACATCTATGGCAATCGTTATTGGGGAGTCAGTGCCCTCAAATATACTGCCAACTTTTGTTTTTTCACCTGTGGAATCCCCTCGGGTTCGAATTCACTCAGGTTTACTACTTTTATTGTTTACAGTTTACTGAGTAGCTGTATTAGTCAAAAAGTTAGTACATACTTTGACTAGGAACAGATAAGATGTTTACAATGCGCCTTTTATTTGTAGATTTCTGTAGTTTTTCTGTTATTCCATTGTCTATGTGGCCATTGACACATGAGTGATGACGTCTATTGTTATGTTAACATCCTTCAATATGATAGACAACATGTTTAATACATTAGCTACTTCAAACTTTAAATTTTAAAGTCTTTTAATGTTGGGATTTTGTTTTCTACAATTCTCATAACGTAATATTATTATTAACTGAACAAGTTTGGGATTGACAAAAAAAGAAAGAAAAAAGTACATATCAGTCGTATATAGTAGTATTAGTCAGAGAGGCCGTAGTGTCAGTTTATGTCATATCTACTCGATCGTCGCGAGTTATAAGAGAATGCGTTTTGTTTTATTTAAATCATTCTAACACGTTTTAATGAGACCTAAGTACTGGCGTCTTCTACAAGGGTCCACAACGCCTACATTGCGTGCTTTTTACGCGCTTTAAGATCATTCGGTTGCAGTAAAGTAATCACAGGAATGATACCTACGTGATTTTTATTGACAGGTTCCTCCATTTCTTATTGTAGAATAAAAATCAAAGAAATGAAGGCGTATTGGTAAAAATGTACTTAAATTGTTTGAATGAATTTGAATTCAAGTCCAGTTCAAGTGTTTTAAATTGTTTGGTTTGTGCCTGTTTTTGAAGAATCCTGAAATCGATCTACGCTAACATGATGTGCTTTTTACACGTACTTGCCTAGTCAGTTATGGAATACAACCGACTACATAATTAAGTCTTATGTAAAAAACTAAATACAGACTTTATTCACTGATAAACTTTAAATATAGCCAGTGTGTCCTACCCCTTACATCTCATCCTCAAGCCATTACGCGCCCATTACTCCATATGCTGTTACAAGTACGTTATCACTAACGTAATGACAGAGATGGGGTTCCCTATTGAGCACAGGCGCCTCCTTTAAGTACGGTCTTCATAAACAGCTTCGGAATGTATTTAATAACTTCTTATGGTTGGCTAATAACTGTAAGTGTTGCTAGTAATGAGATCTTAGAGCAGTCTATTGTTAGAATTGATTATTGAATTGACCCTATGTTTGAACTGAATACCGCATAGACCGCAGTCTATATTTGAATTTTGAATTGTTAGTTACGCTTGCCTTCGACAGATGGCGGAGTTTGATTTAAATACGAGGTTTTAAAATTTTCACAACTCAGTATATAGACTCTTTTTTATTTTTGGGCTTGCCATTGTGACTCTACTCTGCTTAATGGAAACCACAAGCAGAATTCAAGAGTGGTGATCACCATACTCATTGCCAATGCAGACAATGCAGCCATGCAGCATGATGACCAACACCATGGCGGCCTAGTGATGCTTCAGTATCATTGGGCCCCCGGACGAGCCTTCCCGTTGGTGCTGAAATCACCTGGCTCTACGACCTTCAAACAAACCTTTGGAAAAATTTTAACAATTCGCTCTCTCTCTCTCTCCCTCTCAAAAGTTATTTTACTGGTATATCAGCTAGCTCACTAGCTTAGCAGTCGTGAATGGTGTCGTTAACACCCTAGCTGTAGGAGGAACTATGAAGATTCACATAGTAAATTTTGACCTAATAAATTTATTAGTTACTATGTATATAATGTATATATACGGTATACTTTGACTGCCCCGGTGGAGCAGTGGTAGTGTATGCGATTGCTGAGCCTGAAGTCTCGGGTTCGATTACCGGTTCGGACCAAATTTTTGCATGATCTGCAAATATTTGTTTCGGAGTGTGTGTTTTCCTATGTGTAATAATTATGTATGTATTTCCCAAAAAAGTCTATATGTATTTATTTCAGTTATCTAGTATTCATACAAGCTCTGCTTACTTTGAAAATAGATGGCGCTGTGTGTCAGTTTTGCTAAAATATTATTATGAATATACTTAACTTCATGAAACCATCGAAAATTAAATTGTTATTAGGATGGCAACTCCTTCAAAACACGAAACCACTTTCTCATGAAACCCAAACATTTGATATAATCGAGAATTGTATCATATTTAATTAAATACAGGACGTGCCGGAGATAAATGATTATCTAGACAGTTCTACGTAAGAAAGTCGAGCCAGTATCTTACTTATATTATAAAGGCGAAAATTTGTACGCATGTTTGTCACTCTTTCACATAAAAACGGCTGAACGGATCTGGATGAAATTTGGCACTGGGATAGATCATAGTCTAAAAACCAGATTGCTTATTTATCCCGAAAATGTAGTGTTCTTATAAAATTAGAAAGGTGCAACAATAACCACGGTAACGTCGCGGGACGCAGCTAGTCTATAAAAATAATACAATTTAAATGTCTGTAATTTTAAATTAAACTAACTAAATCTCTAGAACGACTGGACCGATTTTTATGAGAAAGAATTCATGCTCTGGCAGATAGCTGATGATATCAAGGATAACTTAGGCTAGTCTAAAACCCACAGTTATTGTTGTAAAAGTACAACAATAACCATGAGTAACGCCGCGGGACGCAGCTAGTTTAATATATAATTGTAGCGTTGATGGTTTCACAGTTGAAGTGCGTGAGATATCGTGTGGTGTCTTGTCACACTTGGTTATCAAAATGAAAGTTTCATATCTAAGATGGGTATGAATGGGGTCAGATCTTGATGTCTGTTGTAATTTATCTCGAGTTAAGACGGAGTTTTGCGGACAGTTTTAAGAGTAAAGGCTCGTACTTGTAACCGACTTCTAAAAATGGAGGTGATTCTTTAATCATTTTTATTGTCTTTTATGTTTGTCGAAACCTTGAAACTTCGTAGTTTATTACCAAAGTTTTTTTTCTTTTTAGGAGGTTTCTGTTTCAACCTCAATTTTAAAGAAAAAAATCTAACCCCAAGGGTTTAAAATTAAGTAATTAAGAATACAGTTAATTACAAGTCAGTATGACGTGGGCTATACATCACATGTATAATCGACGCTCAGGTAGACTATAAGCAGGTACCGGTACCTACCTATACACTAAATATGTTTTGTTATGAACTAATTTACTCAATGCACTTTACTTGTACACCTGTACCACCCCAGTCGATAGCTGCACGTAATTATATACCTAAAAGCTGATTATGTTAGGTTGTTTTATTGTTTTGCGACCCCATTTTTTTAATTTTACCACCGACAACGCATGGAAAATTAGAGTGACGCATGCGGGGACTGCAATTTAGTTAAAATTAATTTATTCTAAAATGAACCTTAGGTTATTTTAATAACAGTGATTTTACTAGAAAGTGTTTTAGTTCACATTCGGCTTGCTAAGCATAGTTCCTGTGGTATTGTCTCTACACAAATACGGGCTGTTGATTGTAATACGATAACAGCTGTTTGCTTTAAAAACATACGATTTTTAGTAACCTTTTTAGCGCGATTGAAAATTCATTAAAATACTGTTGTTTTTGTGGATAATATTTAGGTCATTAACATTGGCTGAAGCGAGTAATGCGCTGTAATTTCTCTTATATTTGGAGTCTCCTGTCTGCAAATATGTCTCTACTGTTTCATTCTTCTATGTCTATAACTAGCCAGCAAAAAGTTTTCAAGGATAAGGGTTCCATATCTTAAAAGTCTAAAAACTGTTTCAACATGTATTATTATAATATTTACATTACTATATATAATAACATATTTCGAAGCATCCTATACCCACGAAAGGTAACCCTCTAAACCCAGTTAGGGCTTGAGTATCATCAACGGAACAACTTTAGAACGTATCTTCAACCCCGTATCTGCACAGCATAAAAACCATAAACATATACAACATCTTAGAATAACGGACTTAGGTACATTGTTTACATAAATCTTATATTAACACAAAAACATTTGTATCATTTTTATGCAAATACCGTTTAATTTACTTTTACAAACATTACTACAGTTAAATTTGAAATTGAAACAAACATTTGTTTGTTGGTTGCTATTTAATCGGCTTTTCAGTCCTAATTCTTGGTATTATTTGCCGAACTTGTTGCGATGTGGTTGGGGTATTGAAACAGTCTGAAACTTGTTTTGTCAGCTTTCTGAACTCGATAACAACAGGTGAACAGCCAGGTGTAAATATAGTACTGTGTACAAATCCTGTTATGAAGCTAACTGGCACATTAAATGTTTCATTTTGTAGAAGGGGCATATAGTATTAGGGAAAGTTAAAGTAAAAAGATGTTTACTTTTCGTTTTCACATGTTTTTAATTACAATACACTTCGTATACGTATTCATTTTATTTGCTTTAGTCACATCGGTCCTTTATAATAAACTAGCTGTGCCCGCTACTTCGTACACGTGACATTTGGATTTTCAAGTAATTAAAATTTAATTTTTCATCGTTTAAACCTTCCCTGGACTGTGACAAACATTTCAAAACCAGCTTAATCGGCCCAGCCGTTCTCGAGTTTAACTGACGAACAACAATTGATTTTTATATGTAAGAGATAACAACTAATTAGTGTTGAAATGGTTTTGCTGGCGTCTGCTATCTGTCTTGTATAACTTACATCTGCGATGACATTATATGAATACCTTAAAAAACTATTAGTTTCGTAAACTCTTTCCTATGGAATGAACTAAGAACTGTAACTAAAAATTACTAGTATATGTAATAAATAATAATAAATATTTCGGACATCTAACACACAACGCCATCTAGTCCCAAACTAAGCAGAGCTTGTATTATGGGTACTAGACAACTGATATGAATACTTATATACTTTTTTTTTGTAAATACATACAGATTATACATAGAAAACACCCAAACTCCGAAACAAATATTTGCAGATGATACAAACATTTGTTCCGACCCGGGAATCGAACCCGAGACCTCAAGAACAGCAGTTGCCTACGCTACCAATGCGCCACCGAGGCAGTCCATTATAAAAGTGACCTTCTAATGAACCTAATGCAACTCGTATGACTTTAGTACATATATTGATTAGTACATTAGATATATGCTTATATTGCTCAAGACTTGATTATAAGAAAAAGTGGATATGTAAAACATACCTGTTATCATTATAACCGGGTCAAGTTTGACTGAACTTGTCAAGTAAAATTGTTCAAAGTCACTAGTAACAGGTTGACATGTAACAGCATTTATGTGTGGATTACAAAACTGCATGGATAATGTAATTAGTGGTATGCTACTAGAAAAAAACAAACCTGTTTCATGTTTTTAAGCAATTATCGATAAGTGTGAAGGTTTTTTACAATAACGAAATTTTAAAAATTATAACTGATCTAGTTGTTGCACGCGGCTCCGCCCGCGTATATGTCGGCTATCGCGGCAAATAGTAGCCTATGTGTAATTCTGATGTATGAGCTATATTACTGTAAAGTTTCATCCAAATCCGTTCAGTATTTTTTGCGTGAAAGAGTAACAAATATCCATCCATCCATCCATACTTACAAACTTTCGCGTTAATAATATTAGTAGGATAGGATTCGATGTGCCTCCGTTATAATGGAGTAAATTATTTTTTACTCTTTAATTAATTAATTTTTTCTCATTCAATTAAGACGGAAAATAAATGGAAAATATATCTATATATATGTATATAATATAGGAAACTCTTTGAACTTTATTCTTTTGTTTTTGAAAACGTTTAAATTGGTGGCCAATGCGTTAAGCTGAACTTATCGTACCTTCTTAGAAGAAATGAAGCTGTTTTACAATGAAATACTACTACAATACCACTACAATTGTTTTTTCACACGTATGAGCTGCCAAAATAACCCAACTCTGCCAGATGGAAACCATGAGTAGAATCCAAGAATGTAGTTAAATTTAAACAAGTTTTAAATAACCCGGCATGGTATGCGACCATCGTAAGAATCATTGTCTGCCTCAGTGGCGCAGTGGTAGCGTATGCGACCGCTGTGCTTGAGGTCTCGAGGTCGATTCCCGGGTTGGACCAAATGTTTGCATGATCTGCAAATATTTGTTTCGGAGTTTGGGGTGTTATATAAGTATAATATGTATGTATTTTAAAAAAAAGTATGTATGTATTTGTATCAGTTGTCTAGTACCAATAATACAAGGTCTGCTTAGTTTGGGACTAGATGGCGTGGTGTGTTAAATGTCCGAACAAAGTCCGAAATCATTTGACATAGAAAAGAGGTGTAGAAGTGTGTCATAACAATATTTGCACAGCACAAGCACTCGCTTCCGTAATAGCTCTATAAAATTAAACTATACAGTTTACTTACTACGTTAAATTACTCAACGTTACAGCGATTTACGACTTTAAGCTTGATATATTTCGCTTAAAGCAGTCGCAAATTGCAGTCATAAAGTGCGTTAAAGTGTATGGCGACAAACTATGTCTATTTTGTTCCGTAACTTAATTTCTCATTTGATCCTGACTGTCTCAATGAAACAGCTCCTAGATGTGAGTGAGGTCAGAAGAAGACAAAGATGAGCTTGATTCTGAACAGATGTTTGTATGATGTTTGAAGTAAGCACACGTTATATAATGCTACTATTAAACAAGTTTTTTTTTTATTATACCCTACCTAAACACTTTAGATAAAATTTATATAGCCTATGTCACCCGGGCCATTATCTATCTAGTTCATTCAAATCGGTTCAGTGCGATAGGCGCTACGGTGAAACATACAAAAATACATAGATGGCCAAAACTATTACCATTCTTTTTGGTTTCACCATAATCGGGTATAAACACTCGTATCTCGATCGTAACCTAAGTATTCTCTATTCTATTTTCATTTGTCAGCAACCCTAATATGATTAAATGTTGATCCCTAGTTAGAATCAGTAAAAATGTCACAAATAACGCATGACTGTATCCTCACCTAACTGTACACCGGTTACTTAAAATCCAGTACATTATGTAACATAGCTAACACTTAAAAAATAGCCTTCTAAAATTACTTTAATCAAATTTATTAATAACTGTAGCTAATATTATTTTCATACGTTACTAATACAAACTATTACTCGACATCTACGATTTTAATACATAAAAAATCAATCCATAATGAAACTTCGTTTCACGTTGATATTTGCCTCTAATAGCTTTCGTAGTTCAATTGAATTGAATCGTCGTGGTCACGTTCAGACATACCTACAATAGTCTACAGGAGATCAATATAAGTATAATGCATTACTAGATTACTTTCAATAACCACTGCAGTAGTTGACCCAGAAAGATAGACACTCATAGACCCAAATGCCTTTTTCGACTTTCAGATAGTTGACGTTGAAAAGAAATAAACGGTATTAAAATACAGGAAAGGTGGTAATAATCACCCGGCTGCCTGATAAGCTAAGAGATTCCTTTAGTACGCGCTGGTTACTAATTTAAAAAAAACACCTGTTATTAAAACAAGTGCCATAAACCGCGATATTAATTTTCTTTAAGAAATTGATTATCACAGAAGTTATGATATATATATATATATGAGCATTAGCGAAACCTTCAGAACATTAGACTTTTATGTTGGGCAGTCGTGCTAAAAAGAGTAATATATCCAGTACCTCACGCACTAGCAGTAAAACACCATTATGCAATAGTAAAAATAATGTCAAGCATATTTCTGTGTTTTGGAGATACTGGTCAAAATCTATTCCATCGATTAAAGCAAAAACGTATCTGTGCTATCTAAAGGTAAGCAACTAAGCGATGTGATGACTACAAATCGAACAGTATTGATATTGACAGAACAATAATAAAGATAAAAACAGTTTTGCTCTCATTTATTTTGTGACACAGACACTCCAGTCAAGAGCCAAAACACAACCACACAGGGACATATTTGTTGCGATTTATACGGAGCACAGCCAGGAAATAAGTGAACAAATCATTACCAGCATTTTAAGTTTGCCAATTCATGTCATTATTCATTTTGGACGTTAATAAATCAATACGTGTTACGAAAATACGCGTCTCTGTAAGCTATGACATTCTGATAAACTATTCCTTTCTCTTTAACCCATATGCTATAACACTTAGTAACACGGAACTAATTAAGCAGTAAGCACAAGCGCTTTACTTTATTCAGCTATCTGTATTCAAAGTAGTGTACGAAATTGTGCAAGATGCGGCAGTTGAAAGAAGGGCAGTGGGTTGACATAAGCCTTAATTGTGACTATAAAGGCTCTACACGATTTTTGCTTTTTAACTGTGGAATTTAAAGAAAGGAACCTATACGAGTCACGAAAAAGCATGTAAAACGTGATCACTCATCTCTTAAGAAGTATTAAAGATGTTATAAAAAGTTTAATGGCATCGGTAAAGTATTTTATTCTTTGGTATAATGGAAGTGTTTGGTAGTTTGGCGCATTAGTTTTACTTTTAAATTCACTATTAAGAGAAGCGTAACTAAGTTCAATGCCTAAATCTCGACAATATGTAGAATGTGTACACTTCGTGATGTTGCAAATTGAGATATCATACATACAATGAAAAATTAAAGAAATTCCAAATTCAGTTAAAAAGTAAATGAAATACACATTATTAGATTTGATTTAAGTTAGAGTACAATAGGTAGGTTTGTTTACGATGCAATATTAATATTTTTTTTCTTGTTACAGGTAAATATCGCTCATAAACGAAGGTAAAAATAAACGATTGTTCGTACAGTCAATGTTGAAAGGTAAATTGCATTTAATAGCTTTAGCCGTTAAGAATACAAGGAAATCTTATTGAATAGGTATTTTTTTTAAAAGAACAGTAAGTATATAGACTTAATTGTCTTCGGCAGTTTCACTACCTTGACACTGTAATAGCCATATGGCTATTAAAGAAATTAGGGTGTCAAGAAATTATGTCTGAATATTACAAATTATGGGAATGTGAGTTTGTTTATTTTTTGGCACATTTTAACATTTCTTTCACTCATGAAAAGCTACATTATTAACGAGTAACATACGTGTAACCGCAGAAACCCACACACATATACGCTAGGGGAGCCTAGAGAAAAATCTAGTCAAAAATAAAACTAGAAGTTAAAATCCAGTTAAATAACAAACCGATTTGCTACAGAGAACGATTTTACAGTATTTTATAAAGCAGTAACTTTTTATAAAGGCACTTTAGCTCTGTAGAAGTATTACGGGAACATTTCGTTTCTAACAGTTTAAAGTGGACTGCGGTAGGCTGATGATGATGATGAAAAGTGTTCACAATCTAGTAGTTGGCATACGACCCTTATTAAAGTTAGTGATTCTTAAGCGGGCAGTCTTGTTTTTACTTAAAAACAAAAAAAATATGAAGTCTCGCAGAATCTTGTCCTTGAAACGCTTTGTTTGAATACAGGATGTCAGCACAAAGATTTCACTAGATTAGTAAGAAAGTAAACAGTTAAATACAACACACCTTGAAACAGTTTTTTTCAAGATAAGTGACGTCACAGATTTGTGTAAGTTTACGTGCCAGAACCGCCGGTGTCGTGATAATTTCATTAAACTATTATCACGTCGACCTCAAAAAACGTGATGTTTTGATTTTTTTTCAATGCCCTTCTTGTATTATTTTGTATTATAAAATTTTAGTGATGATGTAATGTTTTAGCTGGTGATAACGTGTCATAGACGCTATCTATTTCACCTTTTTAAGTTCGGAGACTTGCGGCCTTCGGATTGCGTGTCAGTGATTATTATCGATCGATCGTTTTCTAGAAAGTACGCATAATGATATACTCACGGATATACCTGATATCTCAGTTACTACTAAGTTCAATATCGATTTAGTTTGGATTAGGGAAAAAAATACATTTCTCACCAATACTTAAAAGGAATCTTCTTAAAAAAAGGAGGTTTTGATTTAACTAATTTTTTAATTTAACCACGCTTACCAGACAGGGTGATATAGGGTTTTCCTGTCTTTCACTGGTAGTGACACTCCATATTTTTAATACATTACCGCACTTATCATACCAAATTTTATATATTGATACGATTTCCTGAGGTCGCTGGAAAACACAGACTTGAGCGTGGTGGTCAAATGTGTCCATATTCGTAACTTGTAAGTGTCTAATAAATATTTTTAACCATTAAAATTTCAGTAGATTTAGAAGGTTTTCATGAGTCAAAAATATAAACCTCAGAGTTGCAATAAAGTAAAGTAATTAAATAAGCAAAATGAAGGCTGGCTTAAATAGGTTATGTGTTTGCAATTAAGATCTGTCTTCTTTAGTAATGTTATGCCTCATCGATTCTTCGTTAATTGACTACCGTGTAAAGATATTCCAAAATTGGACATAGTAAGCCATGTTAGATAATGACGCCGAAAGCCGTCTATCACTGTATTTTGTGTTAAATAAATACGATAATATTACGTTCATCGTAGCTTTTCATGTTGTGAACTTCAAGGTATATACTTTGTTTTCTGTCGGTTAGAGTAACAAATCAAAAATAAATAATAATTGACTACCGTGTAAAGATATTCAAGAATTGGACATAGTATGCCATGTTAGACAATGACGCCGACAGCCGTCTGTCACTGCATTATTTACCAGCTTAAATGAGACAAAATTTTCCATAACTCGTAATACAATAATTCATTTACTCAATACACAGAACAGTACAAGATTTACAGCTAATATTTGACAGTGTTACAAACGAATTAAAAATAATAAAAATCAGTTCTTATGCAAACAAAACATGTTAGTTCTTGGCTCCTTAACTAGGTTTATCGCCTGTGACTCGAGAGCCAGCTGTCTATTATGTATATTCAACTGCTACAGTAATTTGGCATACGTAAGGCCGGCTGATCCAAAAACTAGGTAGAACAGAGTTAATATAATGGTTAATAGCATGCCAGTATTATTGTATAAATTCTTACCAAAGATATACCCATTATAGATAAGTTACACTTAAACGCAAAACCTAATCGAAAAAAAACGTGGAAAAATGATCGTGTTATTTAAATAATTGAGAATGAGAATTTCGAGGGACCAAAACGCCAGTAAATATAATATCTATAGTATTATCTATGCATCCATTCAAATATGTTAGAACCGATTTTAATAATTAAGGTGTCAATAGATATAGCCCGGGCGACATAAGACGTATAAATACCAAAAGTTTTTACGTGGTCAGTTTTTAAACTCTTTCTCGTTGTGAAAGTACCTTCACATTACATTACCAACCCCATAGTCAACTAGTTTTATTCTCTAGTCAGAGCTCTTTAGGGGCGAAGATATAAGAATAAAACCGTAAGTTACAACTTATTTTATCTATCTATACTAATATATAAAGCTGAAGAGTTTGTTTGTTTGTTTGTTTGTTTGTTTGTTTGTTTGAACACGCTAATCTCAGGAACTACTGGTCCGATTTGAAAAATTCTTTCAGTGTTGGATAGTACATTTATCGAGGAAGGCTATAGGCTATATATCATCACGCTAGGACCAATAGGAGCGGAGCAGCAATGAAAAACATTTCGAAAACGGGGGAAAATTATCAGGCTACGGGCAATAGAAGACGCAAACGAGGTTGCGTGGGTCGGCTAGTACTAATATATAAAGCTGAAGAGTTTGTTTGTTTGTTTGTTTGTTTGTTTGAACACGCTAATCTCAAGAACCACTGGTCGGAATTGAAAAATTCTTTCGGTGTTGGATAGTCCATTTATCGAGGAAGGCTATAGGATATATATCATCACGCTACTACTAATAGGAGCGGAGCAACAATGAAGAATGTTTCAAAAACGGGGAAAATTTTCACGCGACGGGCAATAGGAGACGCAAACGAGGTTGCGTGGGTCGGCTAGTTAGGAGTAAAACACTTTACAATTACAGAAACTGCTACTAATGTTCACCTCCTAGCAGTTAACGGCTACGGCGCGACCAGTCTCAGCGGAGACCAGCCAGCTACGTAGGAGATATTATAGTGCACAAGTGTGTGCGCAAACACAGGTGCACTCTCTGTTCCCTCTCTCTCAGAATCGGATGGAACAATTAACTGATACGACCGGAGAGAGATCAAGCGCAGGACCGACAGCTTTACGTGCTTTCCTAGGCACTGGGGTTCGGACCCCAACTTCCAAACTCCGAGCTGTTAATAAGTATTTCTATAATCAGAAAAACTCAATAACACTTTCGGTCCGACCTGGGATTCGAACCCGAGACCTCGAGATCGGCAGTCGCGTGCGTCAACCGCTAGACTAACGAGGCAGGTACTAACTATACAAAAAAAATACTAAAAAGAAAAACTCTGCTACTAATTAAGTACATATTGCATGTTGTAAACTGATTTCATTATTGTTGTTCGTAAACAGTATAGCTACAGGCAGTATATTAATAAGGTTACCATTTAACACTTGCGCTTAGCAAAGTATTAAAACGTTGTAAAACCAATCGTACCACGACCGTTTATAGTTGCTTTTAACTAATTATAGTTATGACGACTTAGCTAAGTTAGTAATAAAAATTATACATTTTAGAATTAAACTCACTTGTACTCGTTCTACTATTGAAAGCTAGTCAATAGTAATTAGTTTTACCTTTTATAATGCCATGGGGCGAAAACGGTTAAGATTTTAGTGTATAAAATAGTGCAATAATTACAAGTGACTGTTTAGACTCACGATTATTGAGATATAAGAGATACCTTCTTTATCTCGACGTTTCGAACGTTAAAGACTAAATTGAGTTTTATGTTAGAATGTATCTTAAGAAGTTCGACCAAGTGCTGACAATCGAGAGTATAAATAAAAATTATATTTACTATTTTCTTATATTTGCATGTAAATGTTAACAATTCGTGATTGCAATACGTATTTTAGTCACGAATTGTGTTCATTACCAAGTTTAAACTTCGTAATGGATGCTAAATTCTTGAATCAATTTCATTGAATTATAAGTTGATAGATTGTAGTGTAGTTATGTTATAACTTAAGAAGTGACGTCAGGTCTTGAGACTTGATATGTTGATCTTTAAGTTTAAGAGCGATTATAAGATTGCTTTTGACCGCGTTGTGTACGTCAGTTATTGCAGTTGAAAGTAGCCTATCTCCCTTTTCGAGAATGAAAGTATCTTCATGCCAAATTTCATTGAAATCGGTTTAGCGGTTTGGCCGTAAAATCGTAACAGACATAATACTCGTATTAGTATGGATGGATAGAGCGATTCAAAATCACTTCAACGTGAACCAAAAGCATTATTTCTAATAGATAGATGTCTTACAAACATCAAATGTATTACACAAGTATTGTAACCAACCGATTGTAAGTTTTCACGGTGATCGATCTAACGGCATCCGGACGGATCCTATACGGACAACCACAGATTACGTTCATGCATAATTTCACGATCGGCGATCAGAAAGTACCTTCATGTGTGAAACATTAAAATTCCTCTAGAAATGAATGTTTATGATCAATCGTGTATCAAAGAAATTGAATTTATATAAATACAGCAACGTTAACGGTTATCTAAATGTAATAACTAAATTAATGTGTATTACATAGATAGTTACTGAAAACGGTCTGAATTTAGCAACTAAAACTTGTTAAAAAAAATTGGCCGTCAGAGGGACTGCCGATAGAAGTGAAAACTTTGAAAAATTAACATTACCATGTCGGTGACGCGAACTCATGAGATTTTTCCATACCAAAATGTGCTCAACGCGATTAAAGGAATTTTCACTTCAAAAAGAAATAATCCTGAATATTAATAAAAGTATTGAATCAATCACATTAATAAAATTAATAAATATATCTAGGCTATAACCTTTACCTAGAGAAAGGTTATTGAAACGGCCTATAAACTCGTCAGAAAAGGGAAAGATGCTGTGAGTCAAAATAGGCTCTTTAGACATCGTTTTAAAACAGCTTATTGTCAACAAACAACAACTCTAACCTACGTACAAACAATCATGTGATTGATCACCGCCGACTATGATTTATGCCATCGCTAATAGATAGAGCTGTAGGTATATACAAAAAAGGTATATACTAAATAAAAAATAAAAAACCCCGACGTAAACACTTAATCTAGTAAGATACTCTTACACTGCTTGACCAATATCAACCAAACATAGCCAAGAACCACCGCAAGGAAACTGGCTTTCAAATACAAAAAACCGCATCGTAATCGGGCCATCCGTTTGAGAGCTACGATGCTACAGATAGACACACTCACACACATACAGACAGACAGACATCGACGTCAAACTTATAACACTCTTTGCACTTTTTTTGCGTCAAGATTTAAAAATGTAAAAAGTAATTCACTATTCGGCACATGTTTTCAATAAAGCAAGCTCAAATTCAATCCAACACGTATCAATTTATCTTCATCACTATCGATTTCACTTCAGCTTTGTCAATAACAATTCATCAATCTCTGTATTGTAGTTCGAATCATTTTGGGAGCACTTATTTACCGTCGATAGATACTGAGTCATTTAAACTTTATTTAGAAAAAGAGTTCTATCTCTACGTGAAATGGTATTGCATTTTACGACGTATCTTGAGGCAATTTAGGGTGAAATTGTTGCAATCATCATGACGGAGTCTTGATGATAGCAGGTTCAAGGATGTCACTTATGCATGAACGGTTTTTTGAAGACATGTTACTGCAATGTAGGTACAATGTAAGGTTATTCATCTTGTTTTTCGTTATCATTGGAGTCCTTAAAAAGCTGTGAAGAATCTTATTTATTTCAGCAGAAAAATATCATGATCACATCGTGTTTTTACATGTATTATGGACACAATGATACATAAAACGAATGACGTATGTCATATTCATTCTATATAAGTACATATTTATCAGAATATTAGTTTTGTAGGATTGATGATGGAAAGTTTTCATCACAAATGATCTCTGCAAGCGTATATAACCATCTCTGTTAAATTTATAGAATATTAAAGTTTATTCTAAGCATAGATTGCTATAGAATTCAGTTTCGAGTATCATCTAAGTTGCTAAAGTTGAGCTAAAGCAAGTTATAAGTAGCGAAGTCATTATAAAAAAAAATGTCTAAGTGTTTAATTAATAAGATATTATTGTTATATATATATATATATATATATATATATATATATATATATATATATATATATATATATCACTTTTGTTCATATAATAATAAATACCAATCTGTAAATTCTCATCCATTTCTACCACACGCTCAGCTAAATGTCATGTTTGATATTTATATATTTATTTATTTATTGACACACAAAAAATATCATTCCTACACTAAATGTGAATTCTCTGTGTCATCTAAATATTTCCTTGACAGTACTACAGTGAACGATATAATATCTTTTATAATTTTATCTATCTCTGTATCTGTCGCGGAAAACTCAATATTGTCAATGTGCCAATAACAGATATTTTGTAATCAAACATTACGCTACATTTGCTTGCTCAATTCTTCTTGGTTAGCCAAATAAAAATATATTTTACGTAGCCGAGAAGGAGGCGAATTTGTTGCTAAGATTCTTTAAAATACTCGTACATGGTCGTGTCGAATTAGCGACAGATGTGGATGTTAAATAGTAAATTTGCTAATACATACCTTTCGGACGGAACTTCACAAACAAAAATAGTTATTTTAGAACTCATGTATTAAGTAGGTATAATGAATCCACTCTTCGTCCGGAAAATTTAATGGAAAGTATAAATACACATATCAAATTTACCAAAACTTATTTTTATTTAGCGTTACTTCAATGTAAGTACACTATGGTCTGCGTCCAACGTAAATGTCATCCTTTGAGATCTCATGCATTGTTATTGTCAAGATAATTCACACCATTCTATTAAAACATTACATAATTAAATGACAATAGTGAAGAAAAACAACAATAAGCATGTGAACGGCCAATTCCATTATTACATAAATTAATTACGTTAACAATGTTTACTAATAGACAATTTGTTGTGTCCTTACTCCAAAGTCAGGGTTAAGTTAATAACTTAGACATAACTTAATGAACATTACCTTTAAAAACATGTCTATTCCCACAGCTAAAGAGCACAGTTCACACAAAATGATTATTAAAAAACACAATTTGTCACTCGCGGGAAAGTCAAGTGTGCATAAGTGCAGTGTTGTCAGTTGTGCGCGGGAGGCTGTCGCGCGGCAGCAGCGCGTTTGACGGTTGCGCTCGCGCACACATCACGTGCATGTCTAGTAGCGCCACCAAACCCGGCTCTGCGTGGTCAACTTTAGAACTAACGGCGCTTTTCACGGTCCAACAATCTATGAACTCAATGGCTGTATCTGACGAAATGTATTGCAACTTATTAGATATTAGTAGAAAGGCAGATATTATGTACAAGTACAATATTATGTCAATAAGTCAATAATTACAAATACATTATGTACTATAATGATTTATGTAATAACTTTTTTGTTTAGTTACGGAAAGTGCTGCGTTATAAGTTTGTAGGAAATAATCAACAACCGTAACGGTTCATTGTTAAAGATTAAAAGCTTCTAGTATCTACATCATCCACTCGCTGGATAACCTAGAACAGAAACTGTTCCATTGGTTGGTTAATAAATTGATTCCAGTATCGTTTACCTCGGTAGATTGAATTTTGTCTACAAATGCCGGACGCCGATCCCATTTTACAAATTTTGGCAATACTTTTAGAAGTATTTTTTTCCAAAAATATTGTATGTTGTTAGGTGTAATTGTAGTTTATTCAAATAATTAATTCGATTTTTAAAAACTATATACGGTTTAGTATCTACTGTTACAATCTAAATGTAATTTTAATCAATTCTCTTTTTAAAAATTTGTCCATGATTGGAATAAATCAAGCTTAATTAAGATTTCTTTTTATCTTTATCTTTTATCTGAAATGCAAATTTAATTTTCTGAAGATAGTTATTTGGTTTATTTTTATTATGGTAAAACTAAGGTTCAGGAATAAATTATAATTATTTCATTTAATTTAAAATTAACTGGAATATGGCCTCGTGGAAATTACCTCTTTTTGGAAATTGAAGCCTCCACTGAATTCACTAAAATTATCTCGACTGTGCACAGTACACACGGTACATAATGTATGCGGGTAGTAAAAATAGGTTAAACCAATAATTTGGAACATTATCTAAAGTTTTTCATTGTTTTCTATAGTATTTGTGTTGTGTACCCGTATGACTTTCCAACATATGCATAGTTTAATAGTAAATTATACTGTAAATTAGCAAGTGTTTAAAGTTAAGATTTGAACCACGTGTATTGCAATTTAGTAATACGACGCATGTCAGCATCACTGTAAAGAGAAGGAAGAATTGAAACAAACCCTGTACCTGTACGTTTGGCCAGCGTGTTATAGAAGGCCAAAACCTTCCTTCTTAGTAGAGGCCTATGCCCAGCAATGGACTATTAAAGGTTGTTGACGATGATGGTGACTGTAGTAAAAACCGATTCGCATTAAAAACAAATCAACTGATAAGTATGGTTTTTTGTTAGAACAATAGGGTTATTCTGAAGGTTAAGTTGTAATCTATAGAAGATTATCTACGTTATTACGATCTAGGCATGCTTGAACATAATCTTGTTTTGTTCTATCAAATCTCTGGAAACCTATAAGATGATTTTAGATTTCCGTCATGAGTATGTAAATAATTATTAGATTAGAATAGATTTATGTACCGTAGTACTGCGTGTGGCGAAAAATACGGAGTGTTCACGACCCCTATTCGTCCTGTGGATCTTGTAAGAGGGGGCTAAGGGCAAACTACACGGGCAATGTCAATGCAAAGAGAAAAGTAAAACTTGAAGCAAAACCTGTGTGTCCTTTCTAAGGAGAGGCCTATGTAAAGCAGTAGATAGTTGGAGGTTGTTGATGAAATGAATAAATCATGAACAACCCATAATGTCCCACTGCTGGGCTCGGGTCGCCTCTTAGGAGAGGGTTAGTCATACGTATAGAGGTCATACGTCCCACGCTGGCCGAGTGTCGGTTGGGGATTGTTAATACAACGTTGTGGCTATGTAATCTTGCCGTTGGATGTTTTTAAGCCAACTGAGCTTCTTGTTATCCTATGATAACCGACTGCTCAACGTGAGACGCTCATGGTATCATGCTATCAGCGGTCACCCAGTTAGGTACTGACCGCATCGACGTTACTTACCCTCGGTGATTGTTTGTAGTCGCCCAGTGAAACTGGGTTATAAGCGCCTCCGGATAAATAAAATTAGTTTTAAGTTACTTTAAGGAGACTTAGTGAGGTTTAAGGTGACTTTTTAGATATGAAATTCGTGGAAAATATTGGGATATCTACGATAAAAACTGCAGTTGAGATTCCAGCTGATATTCTGTGACCTAGTTCCCTAGCTTCTTTATAAACTTCGGACTTTTTTCTACTCTTCGAAAACTTTCTCAATGCATGCGAATAAGAGTACATTTTTCTTTCATACCAGTTATGTTTTTATTTAGTGTTATCCTTAAAGTGCATCGTGACTTATATATTTTATTAATATATTTCAGACTTCTTTTAAGTGAGTGAAGGTTGAATTGGTCTTGTGTTATCGTTTTCCCCTTAACTCCTTTTATGATGATAATGTTTCAACTTTTTATAAGAGAATTATCTGGTAAGTTCTTGGCATTATGCTTTTTGTGATAATTTATTACAACCAGTTTGAAAGATATAAATGTTTTGTATTTTCAGTTGACCTAGCGTGAGAGTAAATTTTGGTTAGTTCCTAGTTATACGGCTCGTTAAGCCTTTCTTTCCAGACGAGGTAGTAAAGTATGAGGTTGTTTTGTGTTTGTTTTAATTTTATCTTTAGAATTTCTTGAGGTATGTAGTGGATTTAAATAAAGAAAACTAGTACTGTTAAAGCACATTACACATCATGTATTTGGCATTCGTAATCTACAACTGGAAATGGGCTACGTCTTCAAAAGGAGGTTTAAGCCAGCTGGGGTGCTATAGGGTTTAAAATTGTCCTTCTCTTTGCTACTATGATGTATAGTTTGTTCCCTTCATATGCTCTTACGACGCCCATAGAATATATAGAGTTGGCGACACTGTCTCTTCCAATCCGTCACCACTGTTTACATTAATGTTGGTTGTTTTTACAGATACAGTCAAATCTTGCCCCCAATTTTACAATCTGTTTATTTTAAAAAGTACTTATATTGTGATCTTTTATCATTCAGTATTGCTTTTGTAATTGGCCATTAATCTTTGCCTAACAGATAACTAGTTAGCTGTGATTAGCGCCGGAAGCAATAAATCGACAGGAGAACACCCGTGTGCAAATAAGCGTAACTGAAAATCTTGTGATACCAGCGATGGTCTTTTAGAAAATAACTATTAGGCCACTGATTTTAACTATTAAACCTATTTGCTCAATTTCGCAATATTTGCATGTATTTTTGTCGTGTAAGTGGAGTCATAAATTTATGAGACAAACCGCATTCAAGGTCAATTTAGATCCATATGTAGCTCTAAAGTACGTTCAGACGGCACACATAGTAGTAGATTTTTATCAAGACTATTGCGGTATCATGTCCATATTATGTTTGGAAAAAACTAAGGGCGGAAAATTTGTGATTCTTGAGTTAGTAGAGTAGTCTATAGTTAGTTATATATAGTTAGTTGTCTATAGGCGGCGGTGGTTACTTACCATCAGGTGACCTGTCATCTCATTTTGATTTTATTCAATGAAAAAGTGGTAAACCCACATAATAACTAATAGTACTAATGTAGTAAAACCCCATTTTAAGACAGTAAGAAAGAACTTCAGTCGTCATATTTGCGTGTGTATCATATTTTAATACCGACATCAGTGCAAAATAAAGACTCGTCTTATAAGGAAAAGGCAAGAAATCTGACTTAACATCTAGGTCAGTTGTACTCAGTTGAGTCTGCTCCGAAAGTTTTTACAATCTGGGAATACCTACTATTTGCTTCGGATCACGTTTTTCCGTATACCATTTGCATTCGTAATGGCGGAGTGTAGTTTGGGACTGTCGAGATGTATTCAGTGCACAGAAAGGCTGCGTATTAACCTGAGATACGCGAGGTAGCCTGGCGGTAGACGAGGAGGGAATGTACCAATAGGATTACTACATCTTTCTAGCCTCGCGTAGTGCAGCTCTGTGGAAAAAGAAAGCTAGGGTTTCGTACATAAATACAGAGTTGCGAGGGATGCGTGTATGTTTATATCGTTGTGCACAATTCTCCTCATCACATAGCTTTATTAGAAACTAGAAAACCGTTTCATAATACTTATATAATATCTGATAAAACTTTAATGCAGAATTGTGAATGCACTTCAGACTTGGAAATAATAATAATAAATCTTATTGTAAAACAGATTCATTCCAAGGTTAACATAAAATTAAAGAAGTACAATTGGAAATGTTAAAATTTAAATCCTCGTGCATGCTAATCGATTAAACGTACTCATTTTTGATCATCTGAAGTAATTTTAATTATTTCAATTAAAATTTGACAAAATTACATATTACAAAATTAAAAATATGACAGTTGTAACTTTTTTAAAATTTACCTGTATCTTGCAATCTGCCCCTGAAAGTTTGGCATTGATAGAGGTTATAAAGTTCAAAATTGTCATAAAACGGTATCAGTCTATTGACCAATCCATTTCTTTTTGTAACTTTTATTGTGTTTTTTAAATGTAAGAATAATTTTTTAATCAATAAATTAGCCTTAAGTTTTGTAAGTTAAGTTAGAAAAATCCGTAAAACCAAGTTAATATTGAAGTTTAAATGAATTCATTTATATTCCGTTGAATAATACGTATTTCCATGCTCCCTTAATCAAACAGTATGCATCTGTTTTAGTATTCATAAGGATCTTCACAGAACATGTATGAGTGGGGATGTTAGTTAATGTAGTGTTTCGCACTCATATTGGGTTGTGCTTATTAAAATGCGATGACGTCATGTTGTTTTAGGTTGAAACCAATTTTTTATACCTAAGCCAACATGTATGTTTGCACTTATTATTGCGTGTAAACTTTAACTTTGCTGGTTTGGCCTGTTTGGGTTTAAACATATTTAAATTAGTTTTAGATTGTATCATGGCCCCGGATTTAAATTTAATCTAAAATTCTCTGACTCGTTTCATTATATCGTACTGCCTAAGTGGCGCAGAGGTAGCGTATGCGATTAAACTGCTTAAGGTCTCACGTTCGATACCCGGATCGGACCAACTGTTTGTATGGTCTCCAAAAATTTGTTTCGGAATTTAGGTATTCTCTATGTATAATATGTATGTATTTCAAAAAAAAAAGTATATATATCAGTTGTCTAGTAGCTAACAGTAAAGCTAAAAGTAAACTAAGCTCTGCTTAGTTTGAAACAATGTCAGACGTTCGAAACCTTTATTTATTTATTTATATCTAGAAACTAATGGCACTGGAATTATCATAATATAATATTGAGTAAATATACACAGTTCGATATTTTTTAATAGATAACTACCAAAATTACTTTCCTCTGCCTAAAGAAAAATATGAGTAAAATCCAACAGTGGTGGCCAAAGTCCTGACCTGGAAGTGAACAATACAGCATGGTGGCCTATATTATGGCACCCAATTGAGAGGCTTTTTCATGTCCCGCCGAAACCCGGGATCAAAGTGAGAGAAAAACACGTGCGCTGGTAGTGACAATTTCTAACTGTTCGGTAGAGGACACAGTGGACCGTTAATGGCTGTTGATTGATTAAATCTACGTCTTTGATTGACAGGAGGATTACACAGGCAGTACATAGAGGCTTTCCGTCTTTTGCTTTCTCCAACTAAACTTTCTGCTTCTTACAGAACCTGCTCCTACTTAAACTGTTGTCTAAATAGGGTGTTTAATAAGATATAGACGGATATAGGCGTGAACATATGCTCAAAGTGTATCCACTTGATATTTTATGCTTTAATAATCCTCGTAAGTGCAACTGATGATCGTAATATTAACATTTATATTATAGGCCAGTTCGGATACGCCGTAACTTTCTCCTTAAACAAGTATGTTTTGGACAACCTGGTTTAAAACATTTACCAACCGAATGAAATCCCGTTAATCCTTGAACACCGTACTTCTGCACTTAAGTGAAGGGCCTTTAAGCTCCAACTAGCTTTACTCACATTGTCGATATGTTACGTCATTTCCTTAACCCCGAAGATCGCCCCACTATTAAAGGATTAGTGTAACGAGGACGTAACTCAGTACGACATAATCTCCGTACTTACTTAGGTCTAAGTGTGATAAAATCAGTCTTAACATTCTATCGCTATGTTTTACTAGTATATCTTGGTGAATTTTTGTTTATACTAAGGAAATATTGAGATGATCTGAAAATGTCTGTTCTAAAAATTCAAAATGAAGTACATATGGACTAGTTTTTATATATTTATATTTTAATCTGTTTTGTTGCAATAAAAAGGCTCATATTTTTAGTGGACTGTGTGTTGGACGGAATGTTTGTACAATTTATTTGATGTTAATATTTTCGGAAGAAAAAAGCCTGTCGTCTGCAGTACATAACACTTCATTTAATCCGTTACGTTAAATATCATCTTGTAACTGAACTGAACTATGTATTTAGATGTATATACATTTGGAAAATCCAAATACACTCTGTTTATCTATATTTTCTAGTAGGGTACTAGAAAATAAAACAACACAGTATTGTTTTGGGTCCAAATGTATCTACATCTAAATACATAGTTCCTGTAACATGGTAAGCGAATATGCTCCATACGGCATCTTAGCAGGAACGGAGATGGCGGCCAAATTGGACGTCTTCCAAAAATATTATATCAAAATAAATAAGTAGATTTGGAAGGAGTGTCAAGAGGTCTTTACCCTCTGGTTACTAACTATGTGGGTTGAAGAATGAACTTGATGAAACGTAACTGACAGTCTTCAATTTACTATTAAGATAGATAAGCTTAACTTTCTGCCAATTTTGACGTTCGCATTTTGGTAAATAATTACAGAAATGTCCCACTTACGTAACGACATCCCTATTCATCACTGCGAAGAGTTGAAAAACTTGAAACCAACATAAGGCGCTGTTCAGTGTTTAGGACGCTATCATCAGGCGCTATTCGGACATCCGCGTCGCACTGAATAGGGCCTAATACCAACCCGCCTGAACAGCGTGATATACGGAGTAGTAGACTATAATCTCTTTTTTAAGAAGAGGCCTGTGCTGGTGATGGATCGATGGATATTGATTAAGTTCAAGTTTTATATCCTCATGTTCCAAGAAAACAAGCGTCACTCTAAAACAAAGTCTATTTTATTACACAGGTCCTTTGTTTTCGTTTTTACGATGGGATGTTTAAATGTATTGCTTCATGTGTTTAGGGATCAATCACGTAGGATGAAGATAAGCGTCACATTGAAGCGACTAGGGAAGATGTTTTATGACGATTTATCGATCTACCGATAATGTATACAGCCAAGTGACGTTCAAGCCGAGATGCTGCTACCAAATACATATTGCTTCTAAGGAAATCACTTTATATTTTGCATAGAATCCAATGTTTAAATTATACTACAGAATATAAAGATTTTCTGTAAAAATCACAAAAATAAAATAAACGTCTGATTGCAATATTTCCATTAACTGCAATTTTATTTTTACAGAAAACGTTCAATGCATTCAGTGTAGGTTTCAGTAAATTTACCGCAAATTGTGTATAAAGACATAATTACATTATTTAAATTTACTTTTAATAGAAATAAATGTACTTTTTGTTGAGTGAATACAAAACACTGATTGTTTGGGCATGTTGAATGAATGACTGAAGACTAAATAAAATAAATAAATTAATATTATATTTTGGACATCTGCAAAGCTTGTACTATGAAAGTTAGATCATTGACTGATAGAATATGTATATGTAATTTTTGTAAATACAAACATATTAAACCTAAACAAAATTCAACAATGGAGACGGTGAGTACATTTAGCAAGTCTATCAATTCTTAATTGAGAAGAATTAAAGACAATGAAAAGGAGAAACGTAAAAGGAGGTCCATGCGAGCCTTCAAGTTGTGAGTTTTGCGTTCCAAAGGTAAATTTTTACTCGTTTTGAAGTAAAAATATCGAATAATACCGCATGTGACTACGGACCATTAGACTCTCCAGCAAAACACACATTTAAAAGAAACGTGAGAATCTAGAATATTAAGAAATCTGCGTAAGTAACAATGTGACACGAGAATTAGGTATATGTAATTAAAGTAAATATATACGATGTTCGCTAGATTTTGACTTGTAACTAGGTTTTGGATGCCCATTTCAGAACAATATGCTATATATAAATCTGAATCTGCATTTCAAGAAGTAGTTGCATAACACTTAAACAGTTTTGAATCAACGACTTTATCTAGTGACGTAAAACCATAAGCAAACATAAATTTATCTCCTTTAGTATGTTAAACAAACAGTTGTAAATTACAACAAAGATTACCTCATGAAACTACATTAAGTGTTGAATGAATTGTCTAAGCAACTGTCCATTTTACCTCCAGTGAAGGCCGCAATCGATGCGGCAAATGAAACAGTATTAAACAAGAAATAAGATAATCATTGTTCCTTTCATTTGTGATTATAGAAATAATTGGATGTCACGCTTGTATTTACCTAATAAAACAAATGAGGCACGTTTACAAAATAATGTACCTTCTAGTAAAAAGAAAACTTATTGACGTGCAAACAGTTAAAAAAAGTATGACGTGAAAAGAACTAGATAAAACTGCAGTGCGGTATATATTTTGATATTTCATAGTACAAGAGACTACAATGAAATAATATAATAGATTTAGAGTCCCCGCAGAGTACAAACTTTTTATTCGACCGATAGTTTCATCGGGTTGGCTTTTGGGTTATTTATCAGCCGATACCAAATCGGTGTATTTATAGTCTGATTTAACTATCGGCCGATTAAAAATCTGTAGTCCACGAGGGCTCTTAAAACGACCGAAAACTGATCGCCAGGCGATGTCTGACATTGACCTTAGCGTGGGTACTCAAAACCTGACGCCAAGTTAGTGTTTTTATGATGTTTAAAAACAAATTCATTACTTAACTATTAAATCTCAAGGTTAGAAATTGACCTATGGTTATTAAAAATTTGGACTAGATAAGCGTGCTTTTATATTGTACTGTTGACGGTGCAATGGTCAATAGAGTTTCGATTTATTTGGAGCTGCTGTCAAATATTTTTTGATTTGATACTGTTTAGTTTTAACTCTCAAGAAGCCGTCTTACGATAGAGATAATGAGTTATTAAGTATGTTTTAACCTTAATAGCATTAGTCAGTGTTTGCATATTGTCAGCTGTGACTTCATCGTTTTTGTTCTAGAACCTTGCTTGAGAAGCGCAGTAATAGAATTAGTAGGTATCATATCATGTGTTAAATAAAATATTTTGAAAAAAAAATAAGCGAAGTCGATTTGAAGTGTTCGTAAGTGTTATGACACTATTGTATAAACGCTAAATATTGCTCTATTATAAATAAAAGTAGTATTTATCAATCGTGACTTTATGTAAAGGGTTGAATTGTTAGACTATTGCTATGTTACAGGACCTTCTAGAGTTTGCTCATCAGTTTATTTGAGAGAGCCTAGTTCCTACCTTAATTATAACGTGAAAAATACTAATTCTAAAAGAAACACCGCTATATTCCATACTTCGGGCTGCTATCAAGAATTTCTTGTAAGAAAAACCCAACAGCAGCCCGACCCGGGAATTGAACCTGAGACTTTTTGATCAGCAGTCGCTTAAGCTAACCATTAGACGAACGAGGCAGTCGTTAAAAATAAAAAAGAGAAACATGAAAATGATTATTAAATAAGTGATCGGTAATTTCTTACTTGACAAATATTCGTGGTGTTTTTTACATTATGGTGTCTAGAGACACTCGCAAGGAGAAAACAAAGTCATAGATGAAATCGATATTATTGAACCGATAGCCGATTCTATTGATACCATACCTGTTGGTCTGGTGATACCTGACTGCTAGTGACCTTCCGGAGATCTTGGTTTCGGTACCCAAAATAGATATTCTGTTATCAGCAAGAATATTTGTTCTGTGTCTGGATATAATTTGTCTAGAATATGCATGTATTTGAAATATATATGTATATTTAACAGCAGGCTGGTTACCAAAGTATACAGATGCTACCGATTTTGGGATAAGACTACCGAGTGCGGGATGCTAAAGTTATTATTATACTTCGTTAGTGTGGAATAGTATCGACATTTTGTATCCATATAATACAACACATCGATATTTTAATCAGCATCGATATTTTCATCAGAACTATTGAGAAAGTAATTATTTTTCAAGGACAATATAGGATAATTTGCAAGCATATTTTAATGTTACTTAAGGTTACTTTTAATCTTGAAATTGGCTTAAATTACAATTTGAAGAAAGTTTCTTAAAATATCTATAAAACATACATACACACATTCTTATACGCATACGATATAATAATTGAGAAGAAAGGTAAAGAAAGGAAAATGGTGGTTGAGGATCCTTAAACCTGATTACTGGATTTAAAGGACGTCATCGCACATTTGTCCATTCAGTTTCAGGTGTGAGTGTCAATGCCCAATGAGTGACGGTAATCCACCAGATATCCCGTTTGCTTGTTTGCCCTTAACCTTAAAAAATCTCATAAGTCGTACTATCTGTTGCTGGAAAGTTTGATCTCTTCAAATATATGTAGTAGTAACGTACTATTAGAATAAAATGTTCTTGCCGATTGAATTGCCGAATTGAGATCACCATTCGCTTGGAAAACTACAAGCTCGATTATTGAGTTACTACAGAATCCTGTAAGTGCTTGTAATACGAGATTCTCACTTAACATGGCTCTGAAAGTCTGAAACGAAAGTTGAGTACTTTGCAGGTACTTAACTCTAACATAGACAAGTTGAATATTTTTTTATTCTGCGCGCTTTTAGAACAGTACTTTGTTATGTAGTGCTTTTGTAGTGTATTTATTTCAAATGCTTCTAACCTCGTTCAAATGTGGCGGTTGGGAATATGGGAATAGATAGAAAATGTTGTCCCAACGACTACAAGTGGGGGCAATTGCAGTAGCGGCCGTTGGGTATAAGTTTCTTTGTTATACCTATCAGGTCTTTGAAAATTTGGTACTTACTGTGAACCCAAAACAACATACCCTATAGGAAGCTTAATATACCAATGTTGTTCATAAACGTATGACTTTTATCATAACATTGGGGAATGTTGTAATATAGCATACGTGACATTCATACAGTAACTTTGAGCGGCCGAGTAGATATTGTTTCTATCTTTGTTATCAATGTAATCACAGGTATACAATTACTAGGTATACGAAATTGTAAAATATTGTGCTTAGAATATTACTAAAATATCAGTGCCTTTACTCGCTGCATAATTTGGTAGGTTCCTACTATAAAAACGGTTTAGTAAAGTGTGTCTGAATTTCATTAAGTATTTAATATGAGTAATTTATAAGTATCTAATTCTCGTGTCACGTTATTCCTCACTATGAACTTCGAAACTATCAAACCGATTTTCTCATGATTTTTAAATGTGTGTTTTACCTAAGATAAGATAGTTAATTCTACGCTTAGACTATTTTTCAGAGCCGAGCATGATTGAAAACAGACGTAGAGGAGTTGCGCGGGTCAGCTAGTTTATTATATACTAGTTGAACCCCGCCGTCTTACCCGCAGTTATTGTTGTAACGCGGGTAATGCCGCGGGACAAAGATAGTCTAAAAAAAAGTAGCCTAAGTTACTCCTTAGATCATCAGCTATCTGCCAGTGAAAGTGCCATCAAAATCGGTCTAGTTGTTCCTACAAACAGACAGACTGACCGACACACAGACAACAAAAAAAAAGTACATTTTTGGGATATTTACCGTGTATACTTACATATGCATTTAGTAAAAAGCTGTTATTTAAAAATTACAAACACACTCCAATTTTACTTATTTGTATAGATGAAAACTGACTGTTTTTCACAACTTTTCATTTTAATAATATCATCGAAGGATCCCCATTATCTCACCCTCATCGGTCTAAAAGTCGCGGAAAATTTTATTATGCTAACGTTTTTTTAATGTCCAGGGACGGTTTTACAACAACGTTAATGAAACTCTTGTAACAATTTTATCGTTGGTTGTAGAGTTATAAATTCGATGTAAGTAAAAAGATACATTTCATGCTTTCTACGTTATTTAGCCGTGTTTCAGTAAACCTATGAATTTTTAAGTTTGTGTTTAATATAGTTTTAATTATTTTATGAAAATCTTAGACAGCTAATATGTTATGTTCAGTCTGTTATATGTTCAATGTTTTATTTTCTTTTAAATGGCTTTTTTATTTCTTCGATTTCCTGTTATGCTACTGATACTAACTAAGATACAAAATCTTTCTGAGAAAAACAATATAGCAAATTTTTTGAATCCACAATAAAAAAATTAATATCAATGCAATGTGGTTCACTAGCTTCATATTTGTACAACTTTTTCTTAAGATAATTCGTAGTATAATTGTCTCGTTTCAGTACCTGTAACAAAGAAAAACATTTTAATAAATAAATGTACAATATCATTTAGTTAAGCTAAGTTAATAAACGGAAATATTGTTTTGTTGCATTGTCAAATCTAATTTGTACTTAATTGTAGTAGATTAAAAAGCAACTTGAGTAAATTAGAGTTCTTATGTAAATCCTACTAATATTATAAATGCGAAAGTTTGTAAGGATGGATGGATGTTTGGATGGATGTTTGTTACTCTTTTACGCAAAAACTACTGAACAGATTTGGATGAAACTTTACAGTAATATAGCTTATACATCAGAATAACACACAAGCTACTATACGCGGGCGGAGCCGCGGGCAACAACTAGTTCAGAATATATTCTAGTCAGCAAGGTCTCATATTGCCTAATATAATATTTACCTCACTTAGAATACATAATAGAAATGTTAAACTACATAATAGAAACATTTTATAGTATGTCACCAATATTTATAGCCTACTTGTTGTTGCCCGCTGCTCCGCCCGCGTATATGTCGGTTATCGCGGCAAATAGTAGCCTATGTGTTATTCTGATCTATAAGCTATATTACTGTAAAGTTTCATCCGAATCCGTTCAGTAGTTTTTGCGTGAAAGAGTAACAAACATCCATCCATCCATACTTACAAACTTTCGCATTTATAATTGCGTTGCGAATTCGCAGTTTATACTAGTATAGATAAAGCCACCACCATTAATATTAGTAAACTATTTTAGTACATGTGTCTTGTACTGATTAGGATTGGCAAATATTGTTTATTTATTTCTTTTTAAACGTAAGACACAATTTCTGCATATGCGGGAGGTGTAGTAATAAAACTCCAAAGGTGCAAAGATAATATAGAAAATTATGCGGGGCCCAATGATGCAGAAGCATCACTAGGCCGCCATGGTGTGGATCACCATACTGCATTGTTCCATTGTCTGCATTCGCAATGAGTATGGTGACCACCACTCTTGGATTCTGCTTATGCTTTCCATCCATCTTCATCCATTAATTTCCATTTTTTGAAACGGTCTAAACTTTAAATAGTAGTAGTATAAAATAAAGTTACTTCCGCTGTCTGTTCGCTTAGAACTTTTAAATCCGAGTATTTTAAAGACTTCCGTGCGAAGCCTGAGTGGATAGTCAAAAATAAACCTAAATCGAATACACATTAGTTATAATTTACACAAATACATTTCTTATCATCATCGTTATATACAGCTGGCTAATTACGAAGTTCTCCTTCTAAGGGCTCCCACACGTAACTGCGATGCGATGCGGCGTGAATTTCTTGCGGTCCATTCGTGCGAGCTCGCAGATATTTACGATGCGTTGCATTTGCGTCGCAGTTATGTGTGCTAGTCCTAATTAAAACTAAAAACACCGTCACGTTACATCATATTTCAAAAGTAAGAAAGCACAAAATGATTTTGAATCTCTGAATATGCGAAACTCAAACTGAACATAAGAAATCAAAGAATAATGCTATAAAGTTTTTAGTCACCTTATTTATATTTATTACCGAAGTGAAAATCATTTGCACAGTTTTATAACCAACTACCAAAAAGGAAGTTTCTCAATTTGATTGTTTTTTTTTGTACGGCAAAAATAGAATAGACTGCGGGTCCGTGTCGATAATTGATGGGTCGTGCGAGCCCCTGGGAGACCTTTTTTTAGAAAGAAACAGCATAGGTTCCATACAATTTCAATACCTCTTCTAATCCAATATTCCGCAACTCCGTACAAAAATCATGTGACAAGGGAGAAAAATCGAGGCTTTCTACCCCCTCCCCTTCACCTGTACTCAGTTGGACAGCTTACAAGTGACGGCATAGTGCTAAATGTTATTGTTTTATGCCCCTGTATCTTTCTGAAAAGGTCTCCTGGTGGTTCACATGACCCACACAGTTTTAGACACGTGCCCGTAGTCTAATATTGATACTTGGATGCAGATGTGGCGATCTCTTGAACGCTTTGTGATAAGTCTCGGTACAACTCACATTACCAATAGAATAAGTTTATAACATATATTATGTAGGTTATTTATTTGTTTGTCTGGGCGTAATGAGTTTGTGTGTTCGCCTGATTGCGTCTGTTGATATTTCTATAAAATGATCTGTCAGTTGTATTCGAATCATTACAGTTCAAATGAACATACTTTTAGAAGGCGACGAGTATCGAGCTTACAAAAACTTGGTTTAATTAAACTGTGAGGAAACATTAGCTTTCTTATTACTTCCGAAAACAATATAACTTTGGCAAAGGGTCAATCGTCGAGAGGTTAACGACACTTAAGTTCTTTAACGTTATGTGCCTAAACATAAACTTTGTAAACAACGCAGTGATATTGTATTCATTTTTCTTTCTATATTTGTAACCCCCGACACAAAAAGAGGGATGTTATAAGTTTGACGACTATTCTGTCTGTCTATCTCTGGCATTGTAGCTCTCAAACGGATGGACCGATTTTGTTGCGTTTTTTTGCATTTGCAAACGAGTTTCCTGGCGGTGGTTTTTAGCTATGTTTGGTTAATATCGGTCCAGCAGTGTAAGAGTATCAGCTCTTTTCCAAAACGAAGTGAGGCATTTTTGGAGTATGATTACTCGAATAAGTGCTTTAGCGTGCCAGTATAATCATTAAATGACGATTACTTATAATTTTGACCTGACGCTGCGTAAAGTGTTTTTAATATTTTTAATTTTAATGTTATTAGCGTTATTGTACACTTTTATACATTGAAACTTCACTCGGTTTTTGAAGAGCTGATTAATAATTTTAGTTTTAGTATCTAAATTTCAAATCTCTTGTTAAGTACTCGTATCTTCTATATATATATATACATATATATATATATATATATATATAAAAGAGAAAGGTGACTGACATACCCAGAGATCAACGCACAGCCCAAACCGCTGAACCTAGAATCCTGAAATTTTGCATGTAAGTTCTTTATATAACGAGAGTGAGTACTATGGGAATGAAAGTCTGCATGAGCGAAGCCGCGTACAAAAGCTAGTAGATACTTTCTATGTATAAAAAATAGGAATGTTCTTCGTTTATAGAAAATACTAAAATCTCTTTTAACAATGGGAGGAAGAGGTAGAAGCGTTGAAAATACTTCATGACTTAGTCTCTTATATACTATGATACGTATCAAATTTACAAGAAAACATTAATATGAGTCGAGCGCTTTTGCGACTGCGACCACTAACCCATACACACCATGATACAAGACATTTATTTATAAGATTTATATAAATTTAAATATTATGCAGCCTTTCAAAAAGCGGGCTTGAATCAACAGTAATTTTTTGTTTGATTAGAGCCGACCCGCATTTTCAGCCTTAATTGGCCGCTCTCTCAAACTTAATTGTATACTAATTACTTTGCAGATGGCTATGAGAATTTTTAAATTGCTCTTTAAGCTCTATTTATTAGGGAAATAGCAACGTACAATATCCTTTGTATAAAATTGGACTTCTATCGATAATATTATGCATTATTGTGAACTTGTTTTCGATAGTTTTATTTAAATTTAGATTATAATAACACTGTTTAACATAATAATAATAATAATAATAAATATTTCGGACATCTAAACACACAACGCCATCTAGTCCCAAGATAAGCAGAGCTTGTGTTATGGGGTACTAGACAACTGATACAAATACATATATACTTTTTTTTTTTGTAAATACATCCATATTATAGATAAAACACACCCAAACTCCGAAACAAATATTTGTAGATCATACAAACATTTGGTCCGACCCAGGAATCGAACCCGAGACCTCATGATCAGCAGTCGCACACGCCAACCGCGAGACCAATGAAGCAGTCGATATAAGTACATAAGTTTAACAGTTGCAGTTAGTTGATTGGTTGTTATCGTAGTGGCGTAGAAGGCGTAGATATAACCATATTTAGTAAACGTTTATTATAGTTTTGATAAAACCGAGGGCTATGCCTAGCAGTGGACAACAGCGCAATAAGATAATGATAGAAGATTTACCCTTATTAACACATTAGGTACTCCATTTTCAAGTTAATAATGATATGAATAATACTTTTGCTATTGCGAGTACTGCCAAAAGCAGCAAATTAAACTTATTTTCCGAGTGAAGAACAATAAGACAGCAATATATTTACACTAGTTGTTGCCGCTCCGCCCGCGTATATGTCGGTTATCGCGTCAAATAGCCTATGTGTTATTCTGATGTATAAACTATATTCCTGTAAAGTTTCATTCAAATCCGTTCAGTAGCTTTTGCGTGAAAGAGTAACAAACATCTATCCATCCATTCTTACAAACTTTCGCGTTTATAATATTTGTATAGATCCATGTGATAGCTAATAGATGTGGTATCCCAAACGCTTACAAGATTAATATTTGGAGTTGCAGGGTAATTAAAGTCATATTGTACAATAGATTTCTTAAATTAGTTATTTCATAATAATGTCGAATATAGACAAAGGAAACAAAACATAAAATGACGATATAAAGGTAATATAGTAAAGACTGTCAATTGAAGAGTATAAAAAATTTAGGTATTCGGTATGGCTGTACGGTATGGTAAATTTTGTATAGTTTTGAATAACAAAGGATATTATGTCATTAAAAATTTATAAAACAAATACATTTATTATACATTGCTTGTATCATGGAAAGACTTGGTTCCTCAATGCAGCTTTTGCACTTGTAGTACCGGCGCGTTATATTATGTTATACTAGCTTTCGCCCGCGGTTTCGCTCGCATTTAACAAAACGTATCCTATGTTACTTTTAATACCTCCAAGAATGTATGTACAAAGTACATTCATGATGATCGGTTCATTAGTTTTCGCGTGAAAGCGTAACAAACAAACTTACATTTACATTTATAATATTAGTATGGATAAGTAAAAAAAAAGATTATAAATCTCCACTTTTCAATTACGTTTACATATTCTTTTTGATAATGGAATAATGTAGTTAAAAAGTTTCAAATGCAAAAAAGTTTACATCATCTAGACTGCATAAGTAGAAAGTTTAAACGATCAACACAACTTTTTTAACCTCTTTTCAATATTTATGCCCTTACCCTCAAATAGAATGAATAACATGTAAAAAGAAAAATGTATTTGTATAGAACACTGGTACAATAAAATAGTGGATATTTAATTTTATAACAATCTCTGGTTAACAAATATATTGTATCGCAATTTCAGTTGAACAAACAGGAAGGAAAAGCATTGTTTATCACAATTGTTTTTGTGACTTTGAATTATTATAAAGCACTCAAAATTTAATACTGAAACTAGTTGTTTTACTTTATTTATACATCTATACAAATAAATAAAATTGAAGTGTCTGTTTGTAATATTAAAATAACCGCTTTTTACTAAATGTATATGTATGTATACACGGTACATATACCAAAAATGTATTTAAAAACATTTTTGTCTGTCTATCTGTCTCTCTGTTTGTTCCGGGTAATTTCTGGAACGACTGGACGGGTTTTGACGGGACTTTCAATGGCAGGTAGCTGATGATCCAAGGAGTAACTTAGGCTACTTTTTTAGACTAACTTTGTCCCGCGGTGTTACTCGCGGTACAACAATAACTGCGGGTAACACCGCGGGGTTCAGCTAGTTTGAGAATAAATATCGATTATCGTGTTGGATGAACTAGAAAATAGCCAGATTTAATTAAAAGACTGTTTTAGGCCCAAAATATGGCATTATTTTTTCTTTCGTTCTTTTTTCCCGCGCAGTGAGATATTAAGTTATTATCTATTTCCAAGAAGATCCAGTGTCTATCAAGATAATGAATAAAATATTTAGGACTAAGAAAGCAAAGGTGATAAAGCATGTAATAGGGCTTCCACACATAACTGCGATGCGATGCGGCGTCGCACGATGCGAATCAGATCGGAAGTTCTTGCGGTGCATTCGTGAGAACTCGCAGATATTTGCAATGGGTTGCGAATTCGCAGTTGTATGGGAGCCCATAATCACTGTGCTAAGTAGAATATAAGCATATTGAATGAACGAAAGAAAATATTATTATGACGAATTGGGCAAGTTGATATGCGCATTTAATTCAATGCTGATCATGTTTTCTACCTTTTTTAACCGACTTTAAAAAATGGAGGTGGTTCGCAATTCGTCAATAACTCCGTCGTTTATGAACCGATTTTGGTGTTTAATTTTTTAATGGAAAGAAGATAACCCAACGGAAGGACCCTAAGATCTGATGATGGCGAGAAATCGAGTCGAACCTTGTAGTCGGTTTTTTTTTGTTAAAATTTTACATGTTAATAGTGAACCTTGTTTCTTAACTCGAAAGTTAGATGTAATAACTCAGTTTTTCAGTAAAGTGATTTTGATATCATTTTTATAAAATACATCGTCATTAGTTAATACCGCCCTTCGGCCCAAGTTGATTCAGCAATCTGTCGTCGGTTACCATAAAATAAAAGTGAGGGTAGTTTAAAACTTTTCAGTGTGATAGTCATCTAAATGTCACCGATCCAATAAAGACCTTATCGGCATCGACGAAATTGAACTTTTCTACTGAAAATGATTGTTTTCTTGGACAGAATAGAGCCTTTGGCAAGATTTAGGACTTAATTTTGTACCAAATTTCACCAAAGCTTGCCAACTAGGGTGGCGTACTGAGTACAAAATTTATTTTATCTTGTCATCGTTTTAGGATATCGTTTTAGAGAAAATATTTATTTGTGTGTAGGGTAAAAGATTTTTAAGTTATGTATATATATTTGTTTCTTTTTTGTTAGTACTTTTACTGAATAGTAAAACATGCGACAATATCATATCATAATATCCATTACTTTTACTATCAGTTTATTGGGGATTTTTCATGTTATTAAGTTTTTGTATATGTGTTAAAGCTATGATAAAAAATTTAGATAAAGATACTGTTCGTGCCGCACTGTACGATACGAAACAATAAACTTGTAATAAGTTATCATAGCCTCTAAAGTTTTAGTTATGTACTAAGTTTTCTGGTGTACAATAAAGCGATTTATTACTATTATTAAAGCATAAATGGGACTCCGCACAGTTCATTGAAACTCGTACTTTTATGGAGAAGAATTGGTGACACAAACGTTTTTTCTAGAGTTGAAAATACAAACTTTTGTTCTTATATACAGCTTTTAGTTACTTGGTCTTTGTACATATTTTAGCAAGTTGTATAAATACACGTGTACTTGATTCGGTCATATTTTGTATGTTTAGGATATATTTATAGGCTACTATACTTTATTACGCATCGTCGTGACAAGACGAAGCATAATGGTTGCAAAGAATTAATTTTAACCAATAGGTGTATGTTTATAAAGATATAGCTCAGCTAACTATTTTATTAGATATCGGTTTGCACATAACCCTTTTGCTAAACAAATGGACGATTGAATGATTTTATATATTTTTTTAATCATTGAAGCAAATGTCTTGAATCACGTTATCTATTTACCCAGCCAGCGACATTACATTACCGATATCCTTCATAGTACCTATTCAATGTATATATGTAAATTATGCTATTAATAAATAGATGGGAATGTGGAATGGAATGGAATAAATAAATGCTTATCTTGGGACTAGATGGCGTTGTGTGTTTAGATGTCCGAAATATTTATTTATTTATTTATTTATTTAATAAATATTGATTTTTATTTTTTACGTTTCAGGTAAATATTTTGCAGCTTTATTTGAAGAAAGGTAAACTCAAAAATAAGAGAACTGCTAAATATTTATGTGTAAACATAAGCGACTCTCTTTAGTCATTAAAAAACAGTTAAATCTTAGTTTCGTTTTAAAAATTTCATATATATATTGTATTAAGAAATGTCTTGTTTTTTTTAGTCTGTAGTCTAAAAGTAACTGGTTAGCTGTTTGCTTAAATAATTACATATTTGCATTTTGGAGAGGTATTTTATCTAAATTATTATTATTGTTTTAGATTAAAATAGAAAAAAAACACATTATATAGGTCCAAGTTAAAAGGAATAGGAACCGACAAGCATGCATAAAGCGATGATGAATGTGGACGAAGTGAAAGATGTGTTTCAGGATCGTAGTAAGTTGAGATCAATTGTATTTACCTACTCCTCCGGGAAATAGGTGAGACATTACGCTATGTTAAATAAATACTTTAAATAAGTTATGCATTTATTAAAATAATTGAGTTGTTGATAGGCTTGTTTGGTAGGTAAAGAGCAACGTTTGTCTTGCGAGATCATTCCAAATTTTCAGACTCTGCTAATATTTACGCCTCGTCACGTTGTTTGCTGTTAGATTTTATCCTTGCTATTAAAATTGTTTCGAGGAGTATAAAACATCTACATTTTATGATTATGAATTGATGTTTTTGATGAAATTACTACTGGGCATAGGCCTCTCTCCATCTATACTAATAAGCTGAAGCTGTTTGTTTGAATGCGCTAATCTCAGGAACCGCTAGTCCGATTTGAAAAATTATTTTAGTGTTAGATAGTAAATTTATCGAGAAATGCTATAGGCTATATATAATCACAATAAGATCAATAGGAGCGGAGCACCAATGAAGAATGTTTCAAAAACGGGGGAAAATTATCACGCTACGGGCAATAGGAGACGCAAACGAGGTTGCATGGGTCAGCTAGTAGAGGATATTTAGGTTGATTACTGAGTATGATAAAAATAAAGTTTGAATAGTATACATAACTATAATATTAATAATCTTTATTTGGAAGTTATAAACAAGGGTAGTAATACAATCAAATGACTGTATGGGAATTGTTACATTAATGAATTAACTAAATCAATTTTTGTATAAGTGTGTGTATATTGTACATATATACCTACATGACTTAAACTTTTTGATAAAAGTTAAAAGTTAAGTAGATATGTAATTGCGTAAACAATGCATATTATGAGACAGCAGCAATCGTTGTAGATTTCTTGTCATTTTTTGAGGAGTTTCTTGTATTTCGTCGTCAAATTAAAAAAATGTCTCAAATGCGTATATCTATATCTCTCTATCTATCTATAAATGACAGAGTTCTAACCGAATATACGTAAAAAACATATACAAATGTTAATTGAGAACCTCCTCCTTTTTAAAGGGCGTAAAATTAAATAGGTATGAAAATAATTGATTCCAGTATTAAATAATTTAATTGCCATTTTCATGTTAAAACTTTCGTAGACAAAATGTTTAGTAAAAAATTAGTAAAATGTATTATGTGCTTATTCAACATTTCAATGGCTTAATCTCTGGACTTATTTCTATTGCACTGTCCTTAGGGCAGCGTGAGTTAATACGTTTGGAGCTTAAGCGGCAGGGTAGAAATAGATAACTTTTATTTTCCAGTTAAACCTCTTATATCGCCGTTTTATCTCGCTCTCACGTGCAGCTGAACTATGTAGCGATTTTAGTACCGAGCATCTTTCGCGTGTGCCTTCTTATGAAGACTTAAGACGTACTTATTAATAAGTTTTCCAAAGAACTTCCTTCTCGATCTGGTAAAGCTTTGATCAATTATTTGTTTTGACCCGAACTATTTGAAAATATTTCTACCCTTTATAATTTTTTTAAATTTTGAAATGTCTCTTTACTTTTTTTTCTCTGGTTTTAGTATTTTTTAAATAAATTTTATATTCAATTAGAAAAGTGGTGTTATTAGAAATATTTGCTGCCCCGTCTAACTTTAGTACATATTATTCTCCTGAAAAGTTTATAGAATAAAACTATATTTAAAATGAAATGTACTCTGAACCAATTTAATATTAAAACCCAAAGCAGAAGTCTAAACACAAAATAGTCTGACATATTCCGAGCGAATTTCCAACAGTTCAACTCGTAAATGCCATTTATATTAGTTATGAAGTACGTAATCATATTTTCTCATATCCATATTTCAGAATAATAATTTAGCTTTAGCGTTAGCTCATATTTTGTGTGAAATATTTTTGTTCCTTGGAGATTCTTGTCTCGTCCCCTTGCGTGAATGCACTGAAAATGAAATTCTAATTCACGAAGTTATTGGGGAATTTCTTAAGCATAACATATCTGAACGTCTACAATTTGACCAACAGTCGTAGTAGTGGTTGCTCCCTCCTACGTGTCATCACCATCATCTTTGTCATCAGCCTTTAACAGACCACCGTTGGACGTGGGCCTCTTATTGAAGAGATTTTGGAGTGTATGGGACAAAAATTGTAGTGGCCTACTGCCATCCATCGGGTACTTTAAGAATTAGATAGGTAAATTTTGAGTATATTTAAATAAAGATAGAAAAAAATATATAATGCAAAGGCAAACGGAATATTGCTTACTTATCTTCAGACTCAGCGTTAATATACTAGTAAAACATTGACTTTTTTAAACATGACTTTTTTTTATAAAAACAAGTTAATAAACAAAGTCCTTATATTTAAACTGATTTGATTTTGTATCCTTCTGCGTTTGGATATACTATCGTCACATCGGAGAAGTCGTTGACAGCAATATTATTTGTAAATCTACAGTATTCAATGTCTTATTGACGGTCTCAGAGGCGCAGTAGTAGTGTATATGACTGATGTGTTTCAGGTTTTGGGTTCGATTCCCGGGTCAGAACAAATGTTTGTATTATCTGCAAATATTTGTTTTGGAGTTTAGGTGTTTTTTGTGTATAATATGTTTATATTTACAAAAGAAATGTATTTATATGAGTGCTGTGTTACCCATAGTAATAGTACAAGCTCTGCTTAGTTTGAGTATATTAATAATAATAAATACGAAACCTACGTCATCATCAACGACTAATTTAATTGTTTATTTTTACGAACTGCTAAAAAACACTGTTCAGTTGTTTTCAAAAGCTATTAAGTATATTGTTTTGACCATGAATGTGATTCGACAATTTCGGTTGTTTTTACTACTCATTCACTTTTAAGATTCATGAGAACGTGACTAATCGTAATTACATCCATTGAGTACAACAAACAACACAATATTCTAAGAAAATAAGTTACCTACTACGTGATATAGTATAATAAAGAGAATAAATAAAAAAAAAAACAAAATCTTTTTGCTAACTAAGTGTAGTACATTTTGTGATCTTATTAAGTTTGTCTCAACTTAGAAGCCTTTTCAGGCATTGCAAATTTGAAAGGAGATGATTGTTACATAGGTATCAGATATAAAATGTTAGAATTTTATATAAAGTCAAACAATTTTAAAATCTTTGAAAAAAATAAAAATAAAAAGATCATTGATATGATGACATTTCACACCGAACAGCTGTTTTAAATTACTTAAGCCTAAAAACTAGCCATTTTGCATAATGATCTACTACTTCTAATATTTTCCAATATTTAGATGCTGTTAAAATGTTTTTGAACTGAAATGCTTTTACACCAGAAGGAATATCAATGAGTATGATATTTACTTGGGAACACAAGTAAATTTATAATTAAATAATAATTATAAATCTTAATTGTGTTTTTAAGTCTAGTAAAAAGTTACTGTTATTTTTTAAGTTAATTGCCTCATTGGTCTAATGTTTAGTGTAAACGACTGTAAAACAAGAGGGTTCGATGTACGGGTCGAACTGCTGTTGGGTTTTTCTTACAAGAAATTCTTAATAGCAGCCCGGAGTATGGAAGATGGCGGTGTTTCCTGCCAGTGCCTCGGATAACATGTTAGGCCATCGCGCGTCGGTCACCGTTGTCATGAACTGGTATGGCATTCGTTATTGGGAAGTCATTGCCCTGAAATATACTGAGAACTAGTTCAATCTTCGAATTCAGTTCACGCTCAGGGTAGCAGAGATCTGATGCCAGTCGCTACGTGTAAAAACTGATATTTAGGTAAGACCGGTTGAACTAGTAGCTGACCCCAATCAATTTTGGAAATAATTAATGCTAGGGAGAAATAGTTTCTATTATTATCGCAATAACAAGTTCTATACTAATAATCAAAAGTGCTTTCTAAAGAAATCGTAAATTGTCAGAATAAGGCTACCATTCCTCCAGAGCTAAGCAAGCTAGAGACATAAGTTTTCGTAAACGTAATTAGTTCATCATGCCCTGCTCACCCAGGTGGAAACACAACCTTAGTAAAAAGTGAAACTAGGTACATATAATGAACCTAACTTGATTAGTAATTATACTGTTTCAACATTTCTCAAGAGAGACTTGTTTGTAAGGAAAAGTGGATTTTATGTTAAACACATATAATAATCAAGTCAAGTTCTGTATTAAACCTACTAAGTTATGTATTCAGATGTGTTAATTTCGAAGCCAATATTTATACTGGTGTAGTTCGATTAGTCAATTACACTTATGTTAAGTCATGACATATAGGCAAAGTTAGGTCTCTGTCATTTCCAAAGCTGTACTTAGCATTCCCAAGTGAGCTACAAACCAACACTGCACTACGCGCCCGCCGTCCGACCTCTTTGTAATTATATTTTTAAGTTAATTATACCAGCCTTCTACTACATAGTCTATTAATATTAATCTCCATTTGTATTAACCATTGGTCCTTCGAGCCGGATACGAATTTGCGTCAGTATACGAGTATAATAGCATAATAATATTTATTAACTTAAAATGTATAGATATCGCGGTTAAATAGAGAATACAATGACAAATATTTTATTTAAGAAGTATATATTTAACTTTTACATTTTCACGGTCCATAAGTTAAAATTACAAAATGTATATATAGGATGCATATCAAGAATGAACATGCTCGCGTCATAGGTATCATCTTTAAAATGCCTGACGTTTTTCCCAGGTTGCAATGGTTCAGGAAAGTCAATACTGTTGAAAATTCAAAACCGATCCGTAATTACTCCATTTCAATTGAATCGAGTTTGCTTTTGAGCATACTAACGATGTTCAGCAAAGAACCCACCTAACTTAATAAGGCTCGCTCTGTTGCTTAACAACTCTGCGCAGCTACATAACAAGGAGTATTGTAAGCAAACATGTTGTTACTCTTTCAAGAAGCAATCTCAAAATTCACTGCAGCATACTTAAAGCATTTCTAATTAGGTTTACAAGATAGTGGTGTGCCTAAAGATTAAACTTGTTACAACGAGTCCCAGGCCGCTGGGAGCGATTCGCGGTCTCGAACGGGTTAACTCCAACAGTCTTATACAAAATTCAACAGTTTTATTTAAACTTAGCAAAATATTTAGCATTATTCGTGAACGATCTTAAGATGACTCTCTCAGGGTTACGAAGAAATGTTTTCGCTAATTTAATTAGAATGCTTAAGAAAATTCATAGCGTTTGTTTACTCATTTCAACTTTGCATAATAGATCTGCGGGAAGCGATGTCTGCTTAAGACATTCCCTCCTCCTTTATAATGATGGAGATAAAATTTTAGTAGTTAGCAAAATTATTGTGTAATCCAAACTTGTATTATAAATTCGGAAGTAACTCTGTCTATCTGTTAGGTTTTCACGGCTAAGCGACTGCACCGATATGAATGTAATTTGGCATGGGAATACTTTCATTCTTGAGGAAGTACATAGGCCACTCATTACTATGATAACCGAAATAGCAAACGCTAGTCATAAAATTATTAATATCGTAACATTTGAAAGTACGTCGGTAAGTAAATCGTTTTGAAGACGGTTTCGACTAAGATTTCGGTATTGAAATGTACCACCCCATTATACATAATGTCCAGATTTGTAGTTAAATAAATAAATTAAATAAATATTTCGGACATCTAACACACACCGCCATCTAGTCCCAAACTAAGCGGAGCTTGTATTATGGGTACTAGACAACTGATATAAATACTTATATACTTTTTTTTGTAAATACATACATATTATAGATAGAAAACACTCAAACTCCGAAACAAATATTTGCAGGTCATACAAACATTTGATCCGACCCGGGACTTGAACCCGAGACCTCAAGAACAGCAGTCGCACACTACCACTGCACCACCGAGGCAGTCAATTAGGGTTATACTTTCATTTTTTGTTCACAAAATACATATAAAAAATACAAACTGAAAATCACTATAATTTATTTCAATTCATTTTGGATTTAATATTACCAAAATGTATACTATATAACTAAGCACTTAAATATGTATTGTGTCCTTTAATCGGGGCGTGAAAAAGCATCTCATTAGGCCACCATAGTGTTCGTCAACATGCTGTATTGCCCAAATTCGCAATGAGGATGGTGACCACACCACTCCAGAATTTTGCTCATGCTTTTCATCAGACCTCTGTCTGATCTATCTATCTAATTTTGGCAGCTTTTATTATATAAAAAGTCTAGTATTGATTTACATAATATGTAAATCAGCACTAGAGTTTTGTCTTTGTCACCATGTCGTGTCTACGTAAAAAAAAAAAGCTTTATTACATTGAAAAAAAAACAAATGTTAAGTGTAATTATTTTTAGAAATACAATACATTTTCTTCTACATCTTTTCATGATTTCTGTAATAGAATAAGTACCTACTAAAAGATTTGTATAAACTAATTGAGACAGAGTTAATTCGTTCTATTTCGTTAAACTTTCTGTTATCGCATTCATCTTCATTTGAAAACTTGAGGATAATTCATTGGCTAGGTTTAATTGATGAAGTTAGTTATTATATCTGCTCACGCCACTGAGCACTTATTTTTAAAGCTTCGATGGTAAATTCTCGGCTATTGGTAAAACTTCCTCAACCTTTGAATACATGCTATTTTAAATCTTTAACCTGGAAAAGGAATCGTAATTAAACAAGTACAATTTTAACAAAAATAAAACCGACTTCAAGGTTCGACTTGATTTCTCTTGGATGCCATCATCAGATATTGATGTCCTTATCATGGTACCACCGTTGGGACATCTCCTTTCCATTAATATAAGAATAATCAAAATCTGTTCATTGTTTTTTGAAGTCGGATAGTAAAAGTTTGATGATTCCTGAACGAAAGTTTTGTATTTTTTTGTACTTAGGTGTTATATTTCACTTTACTTTCCTTTTTATGAGTAGAAAACGCTTAACTTAAGGAAACGTCTACTGTTCTTCACTATCGTGAATGTAATGGAAAAATGTGGATGGATTATGTAAAATAAGTAGCAACTGTATCCTTTAACCAAAATGATGTCTGAAAGTTTTTTTCCTTACGCTGTTTTACTTCCTAAAAATCAATTTTTCATCTGGTTATGGGTCTCCGGTACCCTCACTCACTCGGTGAAACACAGCGCAAGCACTATTTCACACCGGTTTTCTGTGAGGCCGTGGTATCACTCCGGTCGAGCCGGCCCATTCATGCCGAATCGTGGCTCTGCCACGGTATTATATTATACCCAAACTTTAACAACCTCAAAACACACTATATTAACATATTGTGTGTTTTGAACGAAGAACGTTCATCTTTCTAAGTTGTAAATGTAGTATGACTACTACAACAACGACCGCGGGGTTCTAAGCGAACAGATAGCGGAAGCGCCTTCTATACTATGTAAAGATTTGGATTTAACCTACAACTACTATTTCTATTGGTAATTTATTTCACTAATTCCGAGTATAACTTGTATACGTAAAAGCCTAAAGGAACTGCAAATACAATTACTGACTGGACAAGATTAAATCCGTCAACACAAACCTAAATAAACATACTACAGAGAATCTAATAAGAAATGTAAGAATTTTCCTCATTTGTTAAGTCAATATTAGCAATGGATCACTTCCAAGATTGCTTGAAGACTCAATCAGGTTGTTATAACACGTAACAATATTTAGTTTGCCATCTTTCATTTGGACTGGGTGACTTTATCCATTTTTTTATGTATTGTCTGCCAAAATGACTCTAATCTGCCTGACGGAAAACATAAGCAGAGTCCAAGATTGGTGGTCAACATACTCATTGCTCGTATAGACAATGCAACAATGCAGCATGGTGACCCATACTAAGGCGGCCTAGTGATGCTTCTGCATCATTGGGCTTCCGGTCTCACACTCACCAACGAACCACGACAGCACTAACGCTTTCATTTGACACTGGTCTTCTGTGTGAGGGTAATACCGCCCCGGTCGAGCCGGCCCGTTCGTGCTGAAATCACCGTGGCTCTACTACCTGTTAATCTGCAGGTTTAAGAGCTTTGTTGAGGACGTATTCATATTTAACTTAAAACGAAAAAGTGATAAAAACTCTAACCCGACTACGTAAAAACTTTAGATAAAATATAAATAGCACATGTCACCCAGGCTATTATTCCAAATCTACCTATTGGCACCTTATTCATTAAAATTGGTCCAATAGTTTAGGTGCTACAGTGAAACATAGAAACACAATTTTAATACAATTTAATACCTCTTAAAATTATTTGTTTTGTTTATTTATTGTATTAAACAAGATTGAAAAGTTATTTCTTATCTAAGAATCAGTGTTTAAAACTTCACCGTCTCCGAGTATATCGTGATATTTGAGTTGTTACATTGTTACTTATGTACAAGACAGGTTAAAGGAACTTGAAACAAAGTGATTTAACTTACATTGAAGTGATTCCATTAATTTTCGCTGTCTTCTAAAGATTTCTTGGTAAGTTCTTTCAAACTCTGCTTTTGGCGCTCTGTACCGTATTTTACTCTGTATTTTATACACTACTGTCTGCCGAGCGTGGCATAGTAGGCCAAAATCTCCTTTCTATAGAGAACCCTTTGTCCAGCAGTGGACTGGTAAAGGTTATTTTTTAGGATTTTATGCAATTACTAGCTGACCCACGCAACCTCGTTTGCGTCTCCTATTGCCCGTAGCGTGATTATTTTGCCCCCGTTTTTAAAACATTCTTCATTGGTGTTCTGCTCCTATGAGTCTTAGCGTAATGATATATGGCCTATAGCCTTTCTCGATAAACGGGCTGTCGCACACTGAAATAATTTTTCAAATCAGACCAGTAGTTCCTGAGAGAGAGATATATATATATATATATATATATATATATATATATATATATATATATATATATATATATATATATATATATATATATATATATTTATGTGTATATATATATTCCTGGTGGGTAAGTGGTCTTTATAAAAAAAAACAACTTTTTACTCCCTCATGTACAAAACATAACTGGGTAATGGGTTCGGTCAGTTAATTAAACGTATCCTTAATATGAGACAAGTTATAACTAATATTTGGCTAGTATTTCATTGATTATACTCTACACGATTTATTGTCACCGTCCGTGGTAATATCGACCTCATATATCAAGTGATATTGGTGTCCCCTGCGTAAATTACGATTATAAAAAGTAATGCGACTTTTTGTTACATTATGATGATATTAACATGATGAATTAAGTTCTCGTTATGAATAATGAATAGAGTTCCCCTTTTACAGTGATTAAACTATTATAAGGTGAACTATTCACTGTAATATGTTTATTCGAGTCTGAATATACCGAGCGGCTTCGAGGATGGTAATGACGACTATTGTCTTGCCCGCCATCATGGCGCCTTGAACAAAACAAGCACAATTCCGCATAAACGTATATCGATTGATTTACTAATGTTATTAACATTTTTCTATGTAACAATCTAGGCATGGTTATACTTCTGAAATAATTTCTAACGCCAATTAGACTAATATTTTAAAATGTCAATCTCTTGAAATTAACTTATATCAGGTCAACCTTCAAAATTGTTGTTTTAACTAAAAGCTTACTGTTTATTACAGAATACAGTTTTCGATTTAATTGATTAGTTGACATCCTGAAATATCTACGAGAGAGCCATGCTTCCGTAGGTAAGACTCTCTCTCTCTGCCTTACTTTTGAGTTTGATTCAAATAACTAGAGACTGTATAGTCTCTTCTCTCCAAATTGTGAGGGTGAAAGACGCATACAAAGTGTTACTGCATTTGTTTCTTTGTGGTTGTTGACGTCCATATTCGACAGTAGTCACCATGCGTGGCTCTTCTACTGGTTTCCAATCATAAAAATTCAGATCATCATATCAACAGCGCCTAATAAGCCACTGCTAGACATAATCTCTTTCTTGAAACTACTAAATAACTCTTTTAAAATGAGCAAAGGATTTTTTAAAGGTTTCCTTTTGCTTACAGTGACGTTGTCTTGCGTAGATGGCTCCTTTAGTCGTCTTACGATACCCGTGAGACGAATAGTAATAGTGACTCTCAGATATCTTAATTCGCCACCAAACGTACTGGACAAGAAAATACCTAAGCAATAATCTTTAACGTTCTCAGCTCATAATTTTCCTCTCACGACTTAGAGTATGTTAATATAAATTGTCACATGCTTGAGTAAATGACTATTGAGTTATGATCTATTATCACTTGGAAGGCCACGACACACATACATGTCTTACACGTAATGTAATGACATGGTATGGCCTGGTATGGTATTATACTACGTGTCTTGTGATGCTAAACTGCTCATTAATCGGTTTCATTCTGATATTCGTGACCGGAAAGCACATAGTCTGCTGTTATTGTAGAGAGATGTGAACCGTGAAGATTCAAGGTGAATTGGTGGTTGATGAGTTTGTTGTTAATTTTATTTATCGTTGTTTACTGGTTTATCACTGTTTTAGTGTTTCGTTGGACCCTATAGTTAAAGATATGAGCATAACAGTAATTTACTTAAGCACTTAAGCAGATACTTACTTAATTAAATAACTTTTTTTAATCAAGCTTTTATTGCAATGCCCTAAAAAGAATAGAACTTGTCGAGACAAATCAAACGAGTTCAAACTCGATGGTATTGCGACATTCGTTTACAGAGTTCCTATGGCCACCTTCCAGCTCCAGCATCAGATCAGATACATGTCATTATAATATTGTATGGTCACGCAGTACACACATGCTCACAAAATTTCAGCAAAATCTGTTTTAAATATCAGCTTCAAAATTGATTTGCAAGATTCCACCCGAACATACATACATTGCAAGTTAATTGGAAGCCTGTTCAAAATAACTTTGTTTGTCTATCTGTTTGTTCCGGCTCATCTTGATCTCTGGAACAGCTGAACGGCTCTCTAGGCTACTTTTTTAGACTAAGTTGTAAAGAGAAAAAAGAACCACGGTTAACAACGCAAGGCACAGCAAATAAAAAATAAAATAATACACAATGCCTTCTTAACTAATCTTGTTTTTTTTTTTATTAAGATAACCTTTAAACAAGAAAAACTGCGATGAAGTGGAAAACTTGGTAAAGGCATGAATACATATCTATATGTAGGAGTCATGTATGTGTATATTGTATAGTAATAAAGTCCATGTAGAGACAGTTTAAGTAAGTGTGTAACACCACCTACTTTATTTTTACACTGTAACTACTGTACACCAGGATCAACAGCAGTGACCCACGAACACACCGGGTTATAACACTCGGGAAATCCCAGGAAAAATGAAACTGTCTCGGGGCAGATAAACACATGTGGATGTAGATGACAATATGTTATCCGGCGATTCAAATGAATTGCAGGAGACAAACCTTCAGTTTTAGAAATAATATTTTTTAATCTATACTTATAAAATAGTAAGTCCTGACTGACTGACTGACTGACTGACTGATTCATCATCGCCGAGCGTAAACTATGATAGTTAGGGCTAGGAAATTTGGTGAGTAGGATCATTTTATTAAGTAGACACGCACTAAGAAAGGAATTTTGGAATTTCTACCCCTAGTGGGTGAAATAGGGGTTGAAAGTTTGTATGGAAGTCCGTCATTTTTTAAGTTAGAAACCTGAAACTTTACTTTTGGGCTGCTGATTAAAAATGAGTAAACACGTATTTCAGCGTTTTTGAATATTCAACCCCTAAGGGGTGAAATAGGGGTTGACATTTCGTACATAGGTTATCTGAAAGTCCGTCATTTTTGAAGTCTGAAACATGAAACTTTATTTATGTGTTACTGATTTAAAAAGAGTAGAGACGTATTTGAGCGTTTCTGGGTATTCTACCCCTAAGAGGGTGAAATAGGGGTTGAAAGTTTGTATGGAAATTCGTCTTTTTTTAAGTAAGAAGCATGAAACTTTATTTTTGGGCTACTGATTTCAAATGAGAAGACACGTATTTAAGCGTTTTTGGATATTCTACCCCTAAAGGGGTGAACTAGGGGTTGAAAGTTTGTACGGAAGTTCGTTATTTTTGAAGTCACAAACATGAAACTTTATTTTTGGGCTACTGATTAAAAGTGAGTGGATACTTATTTAAGCATTTCTGGATATTCTACCCCTAAGGGGATGAGAAAGGGGCTGAAAGTTTGTACGTAAGTTCGCCATTTTTGAAGTTACAAACATGAAACTTTGTTTTTGGGCTACAAATTAAAAATGAGTAGATACGTATGTAAGCGTTTCTGGATATTCTACCCCTAAGGGGTGAAATAGGGGTGGAAAGTTTGTATGAAAGTTTGTCATTTTTTAAGTTAGAACCATGAAGCTTTATTTATGTACTACTGATTAAAAAAAAGAAAAGACGTATTTAAGCGTTTCTGGATACTTTACCCCTAAAGGGGTGAAATAGGGGTTGAAAGTTTGTATGGAAGTCCGTTATTTTTTAAATTAGTACCAAAAAAATTTAATTTTGGGCTATTGATTAAAAATGACTAGATATCTATTTAGAGTTTCTGCATATTTTACCCCTAAGGGGGTGAAATTGGGGTTGATTTTTTTTTATGGAAATCCGTCATATTTAAGAATACATAGAAATAAGAAAGGTGAAGCTTTACTTTTGGGTTGCTAATTAAAAATGAGTAAATACGTATTGCAGCGTTTCTGAATATTCTATCCCTAAGGGGTGAAATAGGGGTTGACATTTCGTACATAGGTTAGTCTGGCATTCCGTCATTTTTCGAAATAGGTGAATACTTATATCAGCATTTATGCGAATTCTGTTCCTAAAGGGGATGAAATATGAGTCAAATGTTTGTATGAAAGTTCTTTTAAATGGGCTATTGATCTAAAATAAAAAAATACGTTCAAAAAAATGAATAAAGTACTGATACATACTTTTACACAGTTTTAATTAAATACATATTATCAACTTCCACGCGAGCAAAGCCGCGGGCAACAGCTAGTTTACATATATATTAAAAACCATGAAAAAATAATACGTCGTTTTTAAGATTTTTTTTTTAATAAGAATCTAGGTTATTAAGTGAGTCTATATTCTGAAGATATAATTATTAAAAAGAAAGGCACCAGTGTTCCTATCCATAGTGCTATTTAACGAGTGTGGTATTAGCATACGCAGTGCCTTTTACAGTCCTATATACGAGATACCAGTCGAGCCATAAGCGGTATTTGCATCGAGAAGTCATTTAACCCTATTCTTGCAGAGATAGCTTAACAGTATAATATTGTAAATCTACGCACACACATACAGGAGTAGTATATAAAAAATCGGGTCGCACTTTAAAATAACAGCGTATTACTTTACTTGCCAAGCCTATATAGAGCTATGCTAGACACTTTCAACGAAGAGTACCCGCGTGTGCCTTTACAAACTGAGTAAAGTCTCATAAAAATAAGTTTTACAACTTTGATAACATTGCCGGTTTTTGATGGTAGAAATTACTAAGTCTTCATATTTTTGTTAGGACTATACCCTATGAGAGGGTAACTTATTCAAATAATGGTTGTGGGGGAGAAGAGTCAACGTTTTTTTGTATTTTTAAGTCAATGTAGCTACTATTTTGGTATAGTTAAAAATCAACTTATAAAGTATGCTTAAGTTTTGTTGGCTTCATTCTTGTGTTTGCCAAAGTGACTATTCTGCCTAGTGGAATGCTTAAGCAGAATCCAAGAGTAATAATCACCATACTCATTGCCAATGCGGACAATGCAATAATTCAGCATGGTGACTGACACCACGGCGGCCTAGTGATGCTTCCGCACCATTGGACCTCCGATCTAGCGCTCACCAATAAAACATGATAGCATGAATGCTGATCTTCTATGTTAGGGTAGTATAGAATAGAATAGAATAGAATACATTTATTAGTCACACATAACATACATGTAAAAGAGAAAGATAAGACATTTAACTTAGAGTAAATAACAACAAACAATATACAAAACAAACAAAATAAAAGCAGTGAAATGTCTAGCTGTGTGACCAAAAGGCCACAGCTCAGCTTATGCTGCGGTCCTGAAAGTGACCACAGCGCTGATTTTCAGCTGTAGTATCGCCGTGGTCGAGTCAGCACCTTTTTACTGAAATCAGCGTGGCTCTACTACCTTTGAAGTATGTTTAAAAACAACTATGCTTAAGTTTTGCTGGTAACTAATTCATACTATTACGTGATCAGACTTTTTAGCCAAAAAGTTTTTATATATACCTAATGTCTTCCAGCCCTAAGAAAATATGCCGCTGTTTACTCGACCGACAAAACCCATTGTTTCCTTATCCCATACGCGGAAAATTGCTGAATGTAGCGTAAGAGGTCAAGGCGTTGAGGTACGACAAATAGCATTTTACCTCAATTATTTTCGAGTTATCACGAATAAGTTTTTATGACAATTGCTTAGGTAAAGTGCCTTTGGAACCACTTAAACTATGGGATGATATTTTTTTTTCCTTCTTCCTTCCTTCCTGACTAATAGGCAGAAACGACGTTATTTGACCTGCCATATAGACAATAATATTTATAATAAAGTGCTTGTATGTCGTGGTGGTTACGTAATATGCTTCTTTGTACAGTATTTTGTTGTTAAGACTATGCGAGTGTTTCTAGCGAATACAAGATGTTTGGCCAAGGATTATTATCGTCATGATTCTATTACTTTTTAAAGTACATGAAAAGTCAAGACTGACTAAACTTTGTAAACCATCTGCCAACTTTCTGCCGTGTTTATAGTCTTTAAATTGTATTATATATACAGGCTTTGCTATGCTAAAACACCTGAAAAAAGTGTTGTTATTGTTTTTGTTACTAGACCTGGTTCGATTCCTAGCCAGGATAAATTATTGTACGTTCATCGATTCGTTTCGTGTTATTGCATAATTGATGTATGCTGTAAATGTAGTCAGAATATTAATTCGCGATGTAGTTACCATGTTATTTAGCATCTTTTCAATTACAACTTTTAAAACAAAATAATCTCTTAATTCCCCAAAGAAACGGTTACTAGAAAAGGAAATAGTAATTCATTTTTGATTCAAACATTATAATGCCTAAAGAGCTAAAACTTTATCGGGTTTCAATTTAATTTATACATAAATTCATATATCATATTCAAATAAATACAGTGGTTCTACATAAATTGAAAGAGATGTTATACTAAAAATATATCTCGTCTGTGCGAAAACTTCAATATTATTTTTCCATTGATTCCTAATGGATCTGTCATGACCTCTGAAGCCTACGCAGTGGAGTCTAGACGTCTAGTCAATAGATCCTTTACATGAAAGTTTTGCAAACAATACTATTATTTTTCGTTCACTCGAGTCGTCTCTAGAGGCTGCAGATGGATTTGTGGTTCTCGGAAAAATAAGTAAACTTTTTCTCTTTGTTTATTTCTATTCTACTTCCGTTACCTTGGATTTTTTAATGTAAGTATAGAATTATAGTATATTTCTTGACAGATAATAATATATGGAGTTAAATATTTGAATTTTGCCTTTTCCCTTTTTGTCATCTGTATAGAAATTATGTTTCAGGTGTCCGCCTCTCACGTGGCTAAGATGTTAAGCTCGGACGTGGGGTTGGGCTTTGAGAGGCATAATATATGGAGTTAAATATTTGAAATCACACGATCAGTAATTGATTTCAAAGTTTTTTTTATTGATGATATGTCTCATAATAGTTTTCAAAAAAAGTAGAAGGAAATTGAAGTAAAAGAAGACCTATGAAATCGATAAAGTCCTTTAAAGAAAGTCTTTTTTCTTGCGTTAGTGTTCTTTAAGTATTTGCAACTAGAGATAAATCGTAAAATCGATAAATCTGATTTTGTTAAGGTTTAATTCAACTTAGATAAATATTAATTTATTCTAATTATTAATTTTCCATTTCAGTTTTGTGTAAAAAATAGCTTGTTATCAGTGGTTATAATAAAAGCTATCAACTCATAAGAAGCTTAACAACGAAACTATTTATTTTTAAGATTCATTAATGGGCTATCTGCAACACTTTCGTTCTGTCAAAATTATGTACCAATCATCCAACTGACTTCTTTGCTTTGCTTTTGAGTATACGTATTAGATATATTTTTCTTGTTATTATTATTTTTTGTACCTGGCAGTGTATACATAAAACTTTGGTAGGACTGTAACCCAACTGTATGACAAAGTTGTACTGGTGATAAATTGGGGCCGGACATTTAATGAAAAAACTTTTCGTGTGGTTTTGATTAGTGTGGGATAAAGTTTTGATGAACCTAACATAGTTGATGGAACCGTAAGTAAAAAGTTATGCATTAAACAATTAAGATAACTCTGCAGGCGAACTATCTACCATTTTGTCCTATTTTCCTGTTACTAAGATTATAATATAATCTGAAAATAGATTCGCTTGTGACGGAACATCGGGTCGTTTTGGTCGTTTAGGATCTGATATAATTGATAAAAACAGATTTATTATCAAAAGCCTTGAACAGGACACTGTTTTACATGTTTTGGCTTAGTATAACACGTTGGCTAGACGAGTTGATAAATAATTTGGTTCAAGTTTTCTTTTCTCTTTGCAGTGATGTTGACACTCATGTGATGAAAAGGGGTGGTGACACTTTATGGCCCGTATTATAAAAGGCGTCTCAGCCGTGAATTTAGTTTTAAAACTAGTTTTAAAAAGAGATTTTATTATTTAACGTCTCTTGAGACAAGATTCACTGTTCTTTAACCTAGTGAGTAAAGATTAATGAATCTCTGTTTGTAGCTTATGTTGTTCTAAAATAAGCTACAAACAGATATTCATTAATCTTTTATGTCAAAATATCCTCTCAGGAATAGATTTTGACAGATGTGATCTCTGTTCACGTGTGATATTCAATTCACTTACAATGCACATTCAACCATTTGTTTCATTTAATACTAGCCCACCCACGCAACCTCGTTTGCGTCTCCTATAGCCCGTAGCGTGATAATTTTTCCCCGTTTTTGTTGCATTCTTCATCGGCGCTCCGCTCCTGTAGGTCTTAGCGTGATTATATATAGCCTATAGCCTTCCTCGATAAATGGGCTATCTAACACTGAAATATTTTTTCAAATCGGACCAGCGGTTCCTGAGATTAGCGTGTTCAAGCAAACAAACAAACAAACTGTTCAGCTTTATATCTATACTAATATATAAAGCTGAAGAGTTTATTTGTTTGTTAATAGGAGCGGTGCTCCACCGATGAAAAATGTTTCGAAAACGGGGGAAAATTTCACGCTACGGACAATATAAGGCGCAAACGAGGTTGCGTGGGTCAGCTAGTATTAGTATAGAAGTATAGATTACCCACAAGCTTTGTGATTTCTCACAAAAATATAACATTAATTTATCTAAAAAACAAAAACATAGTTTGACAATTCGACATAACAAGTATTGATAACAATTTGAACGTTCTGTTATAGGCCCAATTCCGATATATCTAGTCATTTTTAGTTTAATATTTATAATATTTAATTTAGGATGAGTTACTTCTTATTATTATGTTTACATTGATACACTAGCCAATAATGTATTATAAATTAATAACCAATAACATATAAATTATATTTGTTAATTTTTATTTTGTTTAATATAATTTGATGCGTGACACGGAACTATAATTTTGATAATGCAAAAACGTAATTGAGAACAGACTCTTGAGTTGAGATTGGTTACTGAGACTAGTTTCAGCTGAGTAGAACTTAAAACGCATTTTGTAATGCGAACGACGCATGAGATTTGATTTGAACTTAAAACTAGTTTCAGCTGATCAGAGTTCAACGGTTACTTGAGACGCCTTTTAAAATATGAGCCTAAATTCTTAATCCGCCACTACACGCAGAATTAAAGATTGAATAATTTGAATACTAACGATACTACTTTTGAAGTAAAATGGTAATAGAAAATAGAACAACGTAATCGGCCTACGTTTAGAGATGCTATTAGTGATACTGGCGATATCGATTACAAAATAAACATGTAAATGCGGTAGTGGTTTAGTATATACGTGACATGAATATGTGCTCATGTAAGACTGTGTATTGTCTTTTTTGTTTGTTTAACTAAACACAGCTTTTACTGAAGAAAATGTAGGCATTATTTTTATACGGTGCTTCATCTGTTAAGGAGCAGGTATTCCGCTTTGATTTATTTTTAGTAGCTCGCTTTGATACGTCGCGTCGCCGCCGTTAAGAAATTTAGGTTTCTTATTTTCAGGTTTGTTGAAGGTATAAATAAGTCAGAGAGAGTAATGATGGAATTATGTTTATTATATTATATTATCATAGTCATAAAATCGAGAATTTCTTTTGAACGGTCTAATGTTTCGATTGGCTTGTACAAACGCCAGGTCAACCTGGTCGGTATGAAATTATTAAGTGCACGGATAGCGTTGTGGTTTAAGCGATCGCCACGCCGCTCTCAACTATGCTGAGTGTGGGGTTTAAACCCCACTTGGAACAACACTTTGTATGATTGACAAATTTTTGTTCTGAGTCTGGGTGGTCTTTGTGTTCGTTTCATGTATGTTTGTAAAGTACCCCGTGACACAGGGTTTATTTATTCCTAATGCGGGATTTGTCTTTTATATTATGACAGGCGAAATTTCAAGTTATATAAAGTCTAATTGTATTTTTTATGAGGATGTAATTAACTAGCTGACCCACGCGACCTCGTTTGCGTCTCCTATTGCCCGTAGCGTAACAATTTTCTCCTGTATTTGAAACATTCTTCATTGGTGTTCCGCTCCTGTTGGTCTCAGCGTGATCATATATAGCCTATAGCCTTCCTCGATAATTGTACTATCCAACACTGAAATAATTTTTCAAATCGGACCAGTGGTTCCTGAGATTAGCGCGTTCAAACAAACAAACTCTTTAGCTTTATAATATTAGTATAGATGATAGAATATATGTAATTGAAATTGTAAGTTTGTGCAAATAAATAATATTAAAATAGTACGGTAATGATACATAATACGAAATTGCATTATTCAATCGTTTTATATGTTAGCCGGTGACGTTTGACGACGTGGATTAATAACTACGGTTGATGGAAGTCGTAACGTTGGGAAGATCAAAGGATAAGTATAGTTTATAGTTTTATCTTAACACCATTTCCTATAACTACGTGCTGTAGTTTACGATACTGTCAGTTTAGTTTAGAATATACTTATAATCAACGCAAAATTTATTTTTGCTTTGATCTGCTTTGTCCCGCGGCGTTACCCGCAGTTGTTGTTGTATCGCGGGTAACACCGCGGGGCTCAGCTAGTTATATATATAAATGATCCTATATAATAATGGTATAGTTTTTGTGATTTGAATTGTATTTTTTTGTGTTCTCAAAGAAAAACATAGTAAACCGAAAATCTATGTTTTTTAATTACCTGGTAATTTTCCCTTTTTAATAATTGCCAAAAGCAGTATTCGAGAAGATCCCTTATATGTTTTACAAGTACACATCAGCGACTTTGGAATTCTTATGTGAAATTAAGTTTATAAACCCGTTCTTGGTAAAAGAGGAAAAGGAGGGAAGAAAGTATTAATAAACTTAAAATCTTCCCTTATTTTAGGTTTTTGCTCGAATTATTAAGTTGATGCAAGATATTAATACACATAACAGGTTACAGGTGTGGTTACACACACATCTTATACACAGCTGGTTGATTCCAAACTAGCCGGAGCCTGTGCAATGGTAACAGCACTGCTGATCAGAGGTGTTTCTAGCCCGTGAAGCGTCCTTGTGCAATTATTACTATAGCGGCCTTTAATAAGCGTAACACCCTTCAGTAAGCGCGAAAAATAATTAATAGTGCTGCAGTCGGCGCCCCTAAACGCCGTATAAGTAAAAACGCCTCTGCTGCTAATAATCGTACTTATATATTTCTCAATACACATAGATAAATTACACCCAGACACACAAAAAATTAACTAGTTTATTGGAAAATTAGTTGTCTTGAGTCTGGGTCTCGAACCCACAATCTCAAGCTTAGCAGTCAATATTACTAATCACTAAAGCGACAGGCTCATGATGATCATCAAAAGACAAATAATATTAATCGTATTTTGTAATTATCTGGTTATATTCCCCACGGTTTCAGCGTAGCTATTTGCATTAAGCCGAGATAAAAGGCCCTTTGTGTTCCCTCCCCTAATTAATTCTACTGTGATGTAATTTAGAATAATTTATTATTCATTACATATTTTGATGACGTCACGGTGGTACTAGATACACAATGATAAATTATTTTCTTGTACTGCATCTGTGGTGAAACAGAGAGAGATAGCGTCAGTATTAAAATTAAGCCACTTGAAATATTTCATACCTATTTACATATATTCCGGTTTAAACTTATGCTAGCTTGAGTGAATAGAACATGCACGAGATCATACATGATTTTATGACACCACACTTATATACACTAGCGCATAGTGTATTATATACACACATGTAATACAGATGTGCAACATCGTTCGCTAAAGTAAACATACATCGTAGTAGTTTATAATCACTTAAGGCAAATATGTAACAATTTTTTTAGTATAAATAAATCGGGTTTTACGTTAACTACAGCACACTCCTGTTTTATATGAACACTATCTATAATGTAGAAATCCTCTACTGCTCCACCAGCTATCTGATTTCACTGTACATTATGGTCCTTCGAGCCGGATACACAACTATCTGATGTCACTGTATATAATATGTTTTTTTTTGTAAAAATTTCTTATTGGCGGTTTTCTTTTAAAAGTTTAAATCGTTGTTAATGTACCGTAGTTGTCGTCATAAATTATGTCAGCTTTAAAGAGTTTAAACAAAGTCTTTTATTTCAGTTTTATAGCGATTAAAATATCTCTGTAAATCAATGCTACTGTAAAAAACAAAGTCTAGCCTATCGCATGTTCTATCGGAGTTAGACTTTTGGCCTTGTTGCCCTTGGGTTCGAAGCTTCCACCAACGGAACGAATTGAAATAGTACAAAGTCAACATAATACTATCTTTACAGTATTTATTCATAAATATTCCATGACCCAAACCAACACCTTGCTAAAGAAAAAGCATCCGATTTCGTTCCTGATAATTGAAAATCAATAAATTCCAATTTCTTGCATCAGTCATTACTACCATATCCTCATAAAATTTGCTCCTCAACGCAGTCTGCTGCTGAACATTCGCGTTCCCAGGGTTCTTCACAATTATTGATTATGTGGGCATCTAATAAAAACCATAATTCAATAGTAATTCCAGTAATCATTCGCAATAAACTGTTTTAGACAAAAAGATAGAATAATCAAAATGCTAAATATTCCCTAGCACGTACTACAAGATGAACTATTTTACTCAACAACTTTTGAGCCGCAACCTACCATTACATCTCAATCAAGCACATAATAAAGTATGTAATGAATCTCTCCGCAGGCGACAATGCCGACAACTTGGCACGGAACTGGCGACATTCTATGAATATTTATACCTACCCTCGCACTTAACACCATTTACACGAGCCGTATTTACACACCAACAATTTTCAAAATAATCATGTTGACATGTATTTTGACGTAACTTTTAAATATATATTAATAGCGTTTGCCCTTTGTGTCCTTTTATATCCATTCTCAAGAATCAAATTATCTTCATGCCAAGATTCATTGCCTTTACAATAGATGCAGCTGTTTAGCCGAAATTGTTGTAGAGGAACGGGTGTCATGTCCCTCCATCACAAAGGGAGGATCCTCTGGCCAGGCGAGGTGATCATGCCTGGCGGGCCGCGGCCTAACGGTTGATATTGGGATGTTGTATATATGATAATCTTCTATTGTGCGATTCAGGATTGGTAGTTTCTTCGTGTAGTACATTACTCTATAGTAGTTCGGTAGATGGCACTGTCATATGTTTTTGTTGCCGCTGTATGTGGAAGTTGTCACATCACTCCCCTCCAAGACCGGAGGTTGATATCTCATGAGTCAGCTGTCTGTACTCTGTTGCGGAGCTTGCCAGTGCCAGGAGTGAGTAGTTCTAGTGAGTTGGAACTGAATGCCGCTGGTTCCAGTCGGTCGGGACTGAATGCCGCTAGTCCCAGTGAGTTCGTGCTGAAGTCCGCTGATCCCATTGCATCGGGATTGCATGCGGTGCGCATGGTTCTGCGGTGAACTACCCAGTGAGTCAGGGCGGTAGTGCTGCATAGTGGCTGGCTGTTGCGTAGATGGGAGAGAATTGCTCCGCTTAAATGGACTGTACGTGCAGTGTGCTGTGCCTAGACGCTGCAGAGGCCGTAGGGGTAAACCAGGCTGGAGCGGTCGCATCCTGCATATGGTGTATCCCTGTTGAGGTCGAGGTGGCTGACTGTTGGTTGACGATCATCGCTGTGGGAGTGAACAAGATGATGCTGCTTCCACTCACATCGGGGTCATCACCTTCCGCAACGCCCCATGAGGAACTTCGTCCCAAAATCTTTTTAATTCTTTAAAACATACTTCAAATAGGTACTTCTTTTACAACAACCCGGGTTGCGGGTAATACACCGGCCTGCAGCTAGTGTGAAATGAAAGTAGCCTAAATTACTCCTTATATCATTAGCCATCTGCAAGTCCCTTCAAAATAAGTCCAACCGATACAGAGATTAGTCGGAACAAACAGACACATGGACAAAAAAAAATTAAAAAAATGATGTTTTTTTATGTATGTATGCATTCAGTGAAATGCTGATAATTTGATATTACAAACAGATAATTCATTTTTTTTTATTTTCTAGATATTTATAGAATCTGAAAATAAAGTTACCAAGACGATTGCATATGGCTTACCCCGTAAAAAAAAATATCTGATCTCATGTAGAGCCAAGCTTCTGAATCTACACGCCCTAACTCTATCAACCCTACTTTCATAAACTCTACATCTCAGTAAAAATGTATGGCTTGGCTGTTATGTTTCTTCCCATAACACATTACTTCATATTTGCAAACACAAAAGGCGTTCGTTTCACCTTGGTGACTGTAGCGAACCGGCGAAGCTATACACTTTTGTGGATGGGACTTCATTTTCTTTGTAAGTTGCCGAAGACAGAATTTTTTATGTTTTTGGGTTGTATTTCTTGCACATCTTCTTTCTTCCCTCGAAAAAGTCCGTACACCACAAACTTCCACCCCCCAATTTTGGAGGTTTTGGGGGCCAAAGTAATAGGTTTATGAATTTTTTGTTGTTTGTGTACTAAACTTAGTTTACATACCAAATTTCAGCTTTCTAGCACTTCAGGAAGTACCCTAACAGTTTTAATGATCATCAGTGTGTCAGTGACGAAATCGGTGTTTTTTAAGGTATCAATAAAATCTGAAGTATCAAAGCTATGCAATTGAAACTTATTGACATCAGGTCCTGAGAATTTGAACGATCTGGTATATCGGAAACCAAAGTTAGGAGGGTTAAAAAAACGATGAAACACTTCGAGTAAAGGTAGGTAGCCCTTGCGCTTCGCTTGACTCGTCTTAGCGGGGGCACGACCGTGCCTCCTGATTCGTCTTCTAAAGTTTGTAATGTTTAATTTAAAACATACTCTGAAATACAGACACTATTCTATCGATGAAATTCGTGTTATTTGAGGATTATAAAATATTCTATTCGCATAGAATATTTGGATCATAAACCACGAAGCGAATGGATAAGTATTCAAGTAACATGGCTCACATAAAATGCATATTTTAGTTTCAGCTGCAAAATGCAATGTACTTTTAAACTGGTAAATAAACCATAACCAATGTTTATTAATGTTTTAAATAGAATTCAAAATATATATGAGAGTAGAATGCAATATTTAATTTCCTAGCAGCCAACAGCTTTTTTGATTAAGAACTATTTTCGATGAAAAACCCAAGTAGTAATTTCATTTCGCAAATACGAAATATACAATTCAGTTCATTCATTCAATATTTCCTTACCGACGTGCTTGCGTGGTGGATCTCATTTATTCGGAATGTGGCTAATTCCTACCCATTTAATCCGACTTACTTAGTCACACGCGATATTGCGCGTAAAAGCTGAACAGGCGTCGATCTTATATCAGCTATATTTTAATATAACGAGGTATTCCATACATTCCTTGGATATTTGTCATTGTTGTCTAGTGATATTATAAATACGTTACAAATATAAATGTACTAGTTGTAGCCCGTTCTTCTGCCCGCGTGTATGTCGGTTATTGCGGTAAATAAATATTTTTTTTATTTTTAAGTAGTATTACAAAGTTATTCCTTACAGTCCAGTTGCAACACAAGAATTTACATGGGGCAAAGGGCGAGTCGCCTCTTACCCTCAAACTAGGTATAAACCTGTGTGGTAAATCGTTAGTGGTTTGTCGGCCTGACCACTAGCGACAAACCACTGGGTACAAACTCTTAATACTAAATGACAAACCTGAGAGAGAGCATATAACGTATGTATAAGGTAGTATTGTATTTATTTCATAAGTTAAATAACTCTAACCTACCAGAGTTCACACTACTGTGTTTTCTTTTGTGCACATTTTTAAGCCTGTAAAAGAATGTAAAAGTACACGCTTTTATAGGAAATTATTTATAAATACTATAATTCCAACATCACATATTGACAGAACCACATCAGTTTCTTAGATGTATAACTAGATAATTGTATTATGCATTAAAATGTGTTGTAAATGAATCAAATTGACAGTGTGCGCTGTTAAAATTACAAAATATTGTAGAAGTTATGCACTAAATGTGTTTTCAAGCATTTAAAGCCGGATGTATGAACTGTTCTACAGTTTATTGTCTTATAAAATGCGTACTCAAGGAGGCTAGTTATAAAATATTATTTGGGTAGTAAGTCTTAGTAAATATTTGTCTTTAAATAAAGTATAGTAGAGTCACGCTGATTTCAGAACTATCCTCTCACAGAAGATCAACCTAAAATTACAGAATTTGTGCTGTTATGGTTCGTTGGTGAGTTAGAGACCGGCAACTCAATGATGCAGAAGTATTTCAAATGGAAACAGCTAAGCCATACATTTTGTCGGGCCAAAAAGTGTTATTGAGTTTTTCTGATTATAGAAATACATACTTAATACCAGCTCGGAGTTTGGAAGTTGGGATCCGAATCCCCGTGGCTCGGCGAGCACGTAAAGGTGTCGGTTAACCGTCCTATCGGATTATGAGAGAGAAGGAACAGAGAGTGCACCTGTGTTTGCGCACACACTTGTGCACTATAATATCTCCTGCGTAGTTGGCTGGTCTACGTTGAGATTGGCCGCCATGGCCGTTATCGGCTAGGAGAACATTATTATTAGTTTTACTAATGGCTGTCCATTCCGGCTCTAAGGCCGTAGTTTAAAAGGCGTCGCCTTAAATAAGTTTTAAGTTCATATCAAAACTTAAGCATCGCTTCAATAGAAAATACCCTATTGGCTTGTGTAATAATATAAGTAAACACATTTATTATTTTAAGGGTAACTTTAGAAATTTTGTGAGGAAAAATAAGTAAATTAATATCATTTTGTGATAGCTGCTAACCTTTATCATTATTACTGTTTCATCTATACAAATAAATAAAATTGGAGTGTCTGTTTGTAACATTAAAATAACCGTTTTTTAATTAATGCATATGTAGGTATATATGGTACATATACCAAAAATGTGTTTAAAAAATTTTTTGTCTATCTGTCTGTTTGTTCCGGGTAATCTCTGGAACGGCTGGACGGATTTTGACGGGACTTTCACTGGCAGGTAGCTGATGATCCGGGGAGTAACTTAGGCTACTTTTTTTAGACTAACTTTGTGGCGCGGCGTTACTCGCGGTACTACAATAACCGCGGGTAACACCGCGGGGTTCAGCTAGTACTTAATAAATAGAAACATTTCTTAATTATGCCTTTACTTACCTACTCGTCTGACCAAACTCTGACCTCGGAGGTCGTAGCAATTAATTTTGCCGACGAGAAACATGAGCGTAAATTACATGTCATTTATTTTTCTGGTAAATAATATGGTGGATATGGGCGTGGTTGTGATGGGAGTTCTATGGTTATAGTTTCAGCAACCAGGGAGTGACGTCTTTATTAACTCGTTACTGGTAACTTCTGTTATAATAATAGCAAGTCTCTAATTTTCTTATCTATTTAAATAAATAATATTGAAGTGTGTATTGTAATGTACAAACAGCTTTTTACTAAATGCATTTCAGTATAATATACGGTACATTAATCAAAAAAACATTTTTTTTTCCTGTCTGTTTGTTTCGGCTAATCTCTGGAACGAAAATACCGCTTTTGACAGGACTTTCGTTTTCGTCAGATATGTAAATATTTTCGGATAAATAAATATTTTCGGACATCTAACACAACGCCATCTAGTCCCAAGCTAAGTAGAGCTTGTATTATGGGTACTAGACAACTGATACAAATACATATATACTTTTTTTTGCAAATACATACATACTATACATAGAAAACACCCAAACTCCGAAACAAATATTTGAAGATCATACAAACATTTGGTCCGACCCGGAAATCAAACCCGAGACCTCAAGCACAGAAGACGCATACGCTCCTATTGCGCCATCGAGGCCGTCAGCAAAATTATCCATCGATTTAAGTTGTATGTTAGATGTTGGCCGTTATATTAAGTCTCTTATATTTTGCTAGCCACGATGTTGTAAACCACTATAACTGATTTTATCTTATCCTTAAAACAATCAGTGCGTGTTAATATACATCGATTTCAAACCTCAGCTAAGAAATGATTATATATTTTAATAAAAATTGCATAAACAGAGTAGAGTCGTTAATACAATTTAATTATTACGTAAGCGTAAATTTATATGGGGGAAAAACTTTAGTCACGCAACGTAAAATAGGTCACCGGGATTTGGAATAAAGTAGGATTTAGTTCGACATACTTGTCTGCTTAATCAGTTCTAAAGTTTTGAACATTATATTTTTTTCTTTTATCAGAGCTAACATACTAAACTGAAGTGTAGTCAACGTGACGTCCAGGTCTTCAACAGTGCTCCTAAGTGGTCAATTAAAAACAAAACAAAAATCATTACAACTGGATTAAATCTTAACTTACTTTAGCAGTTAGCATTTATTCTTAACTGCTTTATAGTACTTATTAGGTTTTAATAATGATTTGAAATCCAATGTTTTATCCCTCTTAGGGCTTACGCGCGAGCAAATACTTATCTAAAACTGCCAAAATATAAATAAAGGTCACGAAACGATGTATATTGGCTCGTTGGCGCATTGGTAGTGTACGCGACTGCTGTGCATGAGGTCTCGGGTTCGATACCCGGGTTAGACCAAATGTTTGTTTGATCTGCAAGTATTTGATTCTCAGTGTGGATGTTTTCTATATGTATGATATGTATGTATTTACAAAAAAAAAGTATATATGGATTTATATCAGTTGTCTAGTACCCATAACACAACCTCTGCTTAGCTTGGGACTAGATGGCGTTGTGTTATAGATGTCCGTAATATTTATTAAATTAATAAACCAATAATATAATTTGACATGACGTGTCAGAAGTGATACTTACAGGGCATCGACTTGTGGCTTAGGTGTAGGGCACGATTTATGACGTCATCGATACAGCCCGTCCGTGGCACACACGCGACTAAATATCGTTTCATTGAACGTTCGTGTATACTCGTAGTATACAAATAGTATTGTTAAATTCTGTCACGAGAAACTTGGTAGGTATGTAAAGAAAAATGCTATAGTTTATCGCCTCGGTGACACATGGTAACGAATGCTACTGCTTTGCTTGATATCCGAAATATTATTATTTATATATCTTCCCGATTATCAATGTAAGTTATGTTTACGGTAGTCTTTCTACTAGTATTTTATTAGTATATACTAGCTGAACCCCGCGGTGTTACCCGCTGTTAATGTTGTACCGCGCGTAACGCCGCGGGACAAATCTAATCACAAAAATAGCCTAAGTTACTCCTTAGATTATTAGCTATCTGCCAGTGAAAGTCCCGGTATCCATATGCGTCCTCCTATACAGTAAAAACATTACAATTTAAGTAAATTAATATAGAAACCTGGAAACAGTAATCTACGCAATGCAACATAAGGAATGGAAAACAAGCTTTGTCTTTTCAGTAGTACTACACCTAAATCTAATATTTCTATTATATATGACTACATATATTTTGAATTAATTGGTTACTGGAAACGCCCTCTCTGTAAAGGTGGAGAAGCTTTAATTGTAATGTATTGTTTACGTTTCTTAATAGTTAACTAGCGTGTCAATATGCCCACCTATACTACCCAATAGCGTGATACTTAGCAAGTATTCTACGCTTGCGTGTTTCTAACAGGTGGGACTATTGAATGTGGAGTTAAAATCTTGTTATTAGAGACGCGAAATCGTGACAAAATTTAATTCGAATGTAGAACAGTTTTGGCAGTTTTTTTTAATGAACGTGAACTGAACATGAACGAAATTAAAACTTATATTGATATTGATAGAGTATTCATTAAGATTGAATAAACGATTGTTATTTTTCTTAGAGACAAAAGTTCTAGAGCATAAAGTTTTTCCTGTAAATGTTCATATAATAACAATTTCAATCTCTTTTTACGTCTTTGTCGATATTTTATAACACGGTTATTTTCTTTAGAATAAAGAAAGAATATTTTTATACGTTGTGAAATTTATACAAAGGAAATTCTTATAACATTTTCATATTTTAAAATATCAATATGCAAGAATGGGAGCACACAGAAATGTTCAGGTACAACATACATTATTTTATTATAATTTTGACATTTATAGCAGTTTATGGTAATAGGGACTTGAATAAGTATATGTATAGGTATGTCATTGTGGATTATGTTTTAATATTTACTAGTGGTCACCCAGTTGTGAAATTTAGAGCATAATTCATAAAAATTTTAACCGACTTCAAAAAAAGGAGGTTTCTCAATTCGACCATCAATAAATATATTTTATGTGTGTTCGCGGATAACTTCGTTTTTTATGAACCGATTTTGATGCCAACTGTGGTACCATGATAAGGACACTATGATCTGATGATGGCATCTAAGAGAAATCGAGTCAAACCTTGAAGTCGGTTTTATTTTTGTTAAAATTTTACTTGTGGTTTTTTAGCTTTGTGCACTCCCCGTCCATATAAGCTTTAACTGTGCCAAGTTTCACACTCCATTTTTGCTTCACGTATTAATATATAGACATATGCACTTAAATATGTAAATGTCATATAGCTTAATGTTCTTTTTTGCTAATGCTAATTTATGTATCCAACTTACTAGTAACATCAACTAATATGTTTACCTTAGCATGGTATTCGGGCACAAATAAGGAAATTGTGTGAGTTAAAAAAATCTCACAATCCATAAGAAACAAACGCTTAGAAAAAACAAATAGAACATAGCAAGTAATTAAGTAGGTGCATGCCTAGTTACTTACATCTTGGGGTTTTTTAACAGATAGTAATCTTTTTTGCATATACTGGACTACACGAATGAACCTAAACGGTTATATATAGCGCCTACCTGAATACATATAAATTGATCTACAGAACATACCTGCAATTTATTATGTGTCATATCACAACATATGAGAGTTTACTTTGCTTCAATGAGGTTGTTTAATACGTCTCAAAAAAGTTTTTTATATGGCTGCTACTCTGGAAAGAATACTTAAGACATTTAGCTGTGTGTTTGTCTTCTAATTTTAGTTTTCTTAAAGACGATTCCAGAATGATACATTTTATATTTAAAATGTCGGAAAGTAACTGACATTAATTGAATCAGCGCTGTCAATGGCCTCCTAACGAGTTCAGTCTGATGGCTATAACTTCTGTGATGAATAGGTTTTAATTTTGAAACCTTATTGAATAGACACCCTTTAAGTCCATTTTTAAACTGAATTAAGGTCTGAAATACCGTCTCGCTGATTTTTTTTCAGGATTTTATAAATTCAAGGAAAAATGAGGAGCAGACAAGATAAATTAGTTTTCTCTGTCGAAATCAGATTTTTTTTTCAAGCTTTTCCTCTATTCGAATTAAGAAAATTTAAATGTCTTATTGTATTTTAAAATTAACAACTTTTCACTAAATGCGTATGAAAGTAGATACGGTACTTATATACAAAAAAAATTGTCTGTCTATCTCTGTGTGTCTAATTGTTCCGGCTGATCTCTGGAAAGGCTGGACCGATTTTAACGGGACTTTCACTGGCAGATAGCTGATATAAGGAGTAACTAAGACTACTTTTGCAAAGGCTATAAGTATATTATAACTATTATAAGAGGATTCAGTAAGTTCTCCGCTTTCTTTCTTCTTAATATTTTTTTTAATTTGACATAAATTTGGTGCTGGCTGTGGACTTGTCTAGTTTCCATAAGCACCACACCTGACGTTGGAGAGGTATCCGGAATTCCGGCAGCAAATAAATGGGCAACATAAATATCTTATGTCCATAAACTTAAGTATTATACGCATTAAAGAGTGGACACTTAAGCGGAGAAATCATGTTCCTTTAATTTAGAAAGCTGAGAAGAATTTACGATTGAGATTGAAACAGTTAAACTTAATATTTAAAATCTCGTTTGCAGCATAAGAGCAACTACGTTAGATAGAACCACGTTATATTTTAGCTTGTAGCCGGTTGGCAATTGTTTATTTAATGTAGTTTGAATACAGTTTTATTTACAACGTGCAGTGTTTTATAAAGGTTCTGGTTGCTAAAAATATGCGTGTTGCATTCCAATCTGTCGCACAATGTAGATGGCTTTAAGGTTCCTCCACACAGGCGTGTTATTATCGGTCGATAATACTGAATGCGTTATTGAGATATCTGTTTTTAGTGAATTATGCATTAGTACGGCTACATAGTTAACACGGCTGTTTGTAATATTATATATTGTTATAGTGTTTATGTATTTGTCGTAATTGTTTATTAACTTATATATGTATTGTATTTTTTAGTTAAGTACGTAACCTACGTGTGACTGGTAAATAATGTCCCTGGGCATTAAGTCTGCCGATGTACAAAATTGCATAAATAAATATTTATCGACCGGTGATAACGCACCTGTGTGGGAGAGCCTTAAAGCTAATCTGTAACTTTTTTTTCAAAGAAAATGTTTAAAAGAACTACAACCCGACCATGTAAAAGCTTTTTATGAAATTTGTATAACCTGTGTTACCCGGGCCATTATTAAAAATCAATTAACATCGGTACATTAGGCGTTACGTTGAAACATACAAACATCCATGGACTGTAATAACTATTACCCTTCCTTTTGACCACACCGTAAACATTTAACATAAATTATTTAAAAAGTATAATATATATGTATAGAGATTTTCAGTAAAATTCTTAGGTCTTTTGTATTCTACTGTTAGTACGTTAGTTCTGTAAACATTACATCAACGTTTTGTAGTGTTCGCCCTCCTGCATTTTGCACGACAAATATTTGGACGCAAGTGAACGAGTCAACTACTTTGTTGTGCATTTTGTCTGCAATAAGAATTTTTATCGGGAACCAGTACCTGCAACAAAGAGAAAACCTTTAAATAATTAGTGAGACTGCGAACGTATGACTTAACTAAAATTAATATAATTATGAAATAATAATAAAATAAATAAACAATATAATTAATGATATTATGATTAATTGTATAATTAATAATAAATAAAAACGAGTTTTATTTTTAATAAGTTGCCGCAGTTTTAACCGTTGTTATTGATATTGTTGGTCCTTGCTCATCTCACGGGGATCCTACATTAAAAGTAAAAGTAGCCTATTTGCTATTCCAGTCTATGAACTATCTCTGTTCTGAAATTCATCCAGATTAGTTCAGCCGAGTTCGCGTGAAAGTTATTCTTTCAGGTGAACTCGGCTGAGTTCGCGTGAAAACATCCATACAAACTTTGGCTTTTATAACATTATTAAGACAAACAAGTAAGGTGGTACGGAATGCTTATTTTTACCAATTTAAAAATGTTGTCGATTATTTTTTATATTTTCCGAGATGGAAGTCCATACTAGACAATGCTGCACCATTTTTCTCAGTCAACTTTTATATTTCAATAATGTGCTCGCTCAACGATGCAATTCTTTTTGTCCGTATTTTTTTTTTACGAAAAAGACTTTCTACAGTGACGTTATTTGTTCAGCATTTACGTTATTCCTATATTCATCACATTTGTATGATCTGCAAATATTTGTTTCGGGGTTTGGGTGTTTTCTATGTTAAATATGTTTGTATTTATATCAATTGTCTAAAAGCCATAGTACAAGCTCAGTTTTGTTTGAGACTAGACGTCTGAAATATTATATTATACTTCTTTTGTTTTAATAAAAAGTAGCTAACCAGCGAAATTTCACATATATCTTCTCAGAAGAATACATTTTCCTCCTTTTGGAATATTTTTCATTGATACTCGGCTTCTACTAGTCATAGCGTAATGTTATGTAACCCATATCCTTCACCTATCCCATACATCACCAAAATATTTTTTTACCTAGGACCACTAATTCCTGAGTAAAGCGCTGTTCAACCAAGCAAACTCTCCAGCTTTATAATATTAGTATAGATATGATTTAATCCAATCTTATCCTGTAACCCTTTACCATAATATTCTCGTATTTACGTCATATCCGAAATCAAATCTTACTTACCTTATAACGTATTGCGATCCTAAGCAAACCGGACGCAGGCGTCAGAATTTACTAGTAAAATCCCACACAATATTCAAGGTACCCTTCTCAAGATTACGAAGGTTTGATCTCAAGGCATTTTAGTAAGGTGGTAGGTAGATGGGTTGTTATGGTATCTTTTGAGCGAGAGTATCTATTGAGTGTTAATAGAATCGCTATTGAAATTCAGATATTTTCGGAAAAGATAATGCAAAGAAAATGTTTTTATTTACTTTTTTCAGATAGGTGTGAAATTTAAGTGAATATAGACCTGGGTCGAACTCTCCGTTAGAACTATATGTAGGTTCTGACTCACTAAGCAGTGTGCAATAGGTTTATATTAAAATCACCCAAGTTAGGGAATTGTGACTTTCTAGAGATAGTCATTTTGAGTTACTTGAACGTCTATAAGTTACATTTATCATAGCTCATCTTTATAAATGATATCTGTAGCATTGTCTTCTATATTATCTACCTCCTTTATATTGTAATTGGTAAAGACGATTTACACCAAATTATTTAATTCCTTACATGCGAAGTTGTCCGCAATGGGCTTTTCCCGAACTACTTCGGGTCTAAATTACAGTAGTAGTAGGTAGTAGAGCCACGCTGATTTCAGCACGAACGGGCCGGCTCGACCGGGGCGGTACTACCCTCGCACAGAAAATCAACGTAAAATGACAGCGATCATGCTGTCGTGTTTCGTTGGTGAGTGCGAGACCGGAGGCCCAATGATGCGAAAGCATCACTAGCCCGCCATGGTGTGGGTCACCATGTTGCATTGTTGCATTGTCTGCGTTCGCAGTATGGTGACCATCACTCTTGGATTCTGCTTATGCTTTCCATCAGGCAGAGTAGAGTCATTATGGTAGGGTCAAACATAATAAAAAAAAAAAAAAAAAAAAAATAGTTTGCAAAATGTCTTAGAACACACACATGTGTGTTACATATATGCCTACGCTTATCTCTTTCGAGAAACAGACATAAGACATAATTAGCAATAAGTTCTTACCGTCAGACCTAACTCCCGACGTCTGATAATGAATCATTAACTAACCAAATGTTTGTATGAGTATACATAGAAAATGTATAATTTATATGTATTAACAAAAAAGTATATAAGTACCTATGTCCTTTATTAAGTATCATCGGCTAGGTATTAGTCGCTACAAAGCGGAATGTTTGCTGTGGGACGGGGGCTCAAACTGTAGGTTGATTGTGCAAGGCGGAAGGGTTTAATGTGGGAAAGTCTATGTAGATAGAACCGGCATCATTTTTGTGTTGTTTGTTTCTCTTAACCTTTTTAGATTACAAAGGAAATTCCTGTAATTTGTTTTGTTATGACGCGCCTAAATCGAGTTTTGAATTTATTACATACATGAATGGTGTTAATCTTGAGGTATTACCTTAAGGTATTTTCTCTCGATAAGTTACTGTAAACGGGACTAGTATTCTTCATGTTTAGTTTAGGGAATTAGTTCATTCGTTATCAATCAGTTAGTTAATTAAGTCTTGATATACCTTAACTTGCATAAATCTATCTATCTTAAAGTGCAAACTTTCGCAAGTTCTGCTTAGTTTGAGGCAAAATGGGGTTGGGTATCAGATGTCCGAAATATCTCCAAAAATTTACTTCTCGCCTATAGTAACTTATCAGGTGTAGATATGTAGGCAACTAGGCCTTATTTTTAGAAATATTAGAGATTTCAAATTATTAAACTGTAATAAATAAATATGTTAAAATATATAATTGTATACTAGCTGACCCACGCAACCTCGTTTGCGTCTACTATTGCCCGTAGCGTGATAATTTTCAGCCGTTTTTGATAACATTCTCCATTGGTGCTCCGCTTCTATTGGTCTTAGCGTGATGACATATAAGCCTATAGTCTTCTTCGATAAATGTACTATCCAACACTGAAATAATGTTCAAATTGGACCATCGGTTTCTTAGATTAGCGTGTTCAAACAAACAAACAAACTCTTTAGCTTTATACATTAGTATAGAGGTATATATGTAAAATGTAAATAGGTTATTAATAAGTAACGATACAGAGATTTCGGATCACTTAAATTATATTTATTTTGGCATGTAAAGATAATTTTATGCTTTAGAGTTTATAGCTAGAAAACGCAGGCTTTTATTTGAAGTAAATAAAATATTTTGTGCCAGTAATTGAGTTATCTGCTGCCTATCTCATTCGAAAATAATTTACCTAATCGAATTTGTTTCTTTGCCCCACTTTGCCTTCTTTCGCGTTTGTTTATTGACATGTTCTTAGTTTTTTCTACAGTAAATTTTCAATTACTTAGATACTTATTTGTACATGTAAAATGAAATGATTGTTTGCAGGCAATAGATGATCTATTCAACCTTTACAAGTACCCTCTCATTTCCATGAATTCTGTGAAAATTTATTTTATTTATAGAGGTAATTAGAATCTTCATTTTACTTAAAAGCTTGTACTTAGTATTAATCCCCGTACACAGTCAAAGTTATCTTTGTGAAAGCTCCGGGCCACGGCTTTTATCTGAATGTAATATTAAAGCTGACACTGAAAACACATTTTGGGTGAGCTTGTTTGTATTAAATCATACGGTTAATTTATTAGTTATTTACTATCTAATATATAAAATTCTCGTGTCACAGTTTTCGTTGCCATACTCCTCCGAAACGGCTTGACCGATTCTCATGAAACTTTGTGAGCATATTGAGTAGGTCTGAGAATCGGCCAACATCTATTTTTCATCCCCCTAAATGTTAAGGGTCACCCATCCTAAAAAAAAATATGGCAAAACGACGTTTGCCGGGGCAGCTAGTATTTAGATATATTCCAAAATTTCTTATAACTTTGCTTGGTTACTTTAAAATTATATAAAATACAGAAAGAAAGTAAGGAGTAAGTTATAATGTTATTAGATAACATAATATTAACAAGAAAGTCTGAAAGTGTAAATTTTTCATGAATTACTGTACCTAATAGCAGTAGAAAATATTAGAATTCAGTAAAAATGAATAATGGCAAATCTGAAATCGCAATAGTAGGTAGTCAATTATTATAATTTAATTTTCTGGTGACACAAACTAAAAAATACTCATCTAGCGCCGATTCGAATTTATTTATTATTTTTCGTTATTAGGTTACTTTTTTTGTCGAAGATAACTCCTGCTCTATGAATATATATCCTGTGCTGCAAAGTACTTTAGTAACGTAAATGAAAGAGATAACAAGTACAATTTTAACAAAAATAAAACCGGCTTCAAGGTTCTACTCGATTTCTCTTGGATGCCATCATCAGATATTAATGTCCTTATCCCATGACAGTGGTACCATTACTACCGTTGGGACATCTCCTTTTTATTAAAAAATTGGTTGCCTGTAAAGTCGGTATACGGGCGAAAGTTTTACGTGACAACGACTTTGAGTGGTAAAATAATTTTAATGTGAATATTCATTCGTATAGTAGGAAGAAGGATGAAATAATAGTAACAATTTAAAACATTTATTTATACAAAGAATTATATTTAAAAAACTGTGCTCGAGTGGAAGGGACGCGTGCCTTTCACTTTTTATGTCTGTCTCTCTCGCTCTTAGGCGGGCTAACCATGCCCGAGTGGAAGGGACGCGTGCCTCTCACTCGCTCTCATTGTGAGCGTATAACGTGAGCGGAGCGTAACGCAGTTTCTTGAAGTGTCACCCGGCAAACCAATTTGTAAGACGTTGTCACGTCAAAAAATAATCATCTAAATCGGTTCATAAACAACGAAGTTATCCGGGAACACTCATAAAAAAAAAGAATATATACGGTCGAATTGAAAAACCTCCTTTTTTTGAAGTCGGTTAAAAGGAACACCCGGGTTTAGAACGAGCAGTAGATATTAAAAGAGATTGTTTCTTCTTTTTTACATCTAAAGTCATGTATGATGCTCACGTTGTAAAAATAACTTTAAATGTACTCTATTTATGTGAAATAGATCATTTCATTTCATTTGTAATGGAACTATGTACCGACCCATTAATTTACTGTGAGAATAATCTCAATTAATATAAAATCATATAAACGTATGATAAATAAACATTAAACAGACAATATTTTGAATCCGGTGAACACATATTGACAGTATTATTCAGAACCTATTTGCCGTTTCAACAATGAATTCAGGGTAAACTTAAATTTTTGAATTTCCTCCATGCCCCTGTGCCGTTCTTTAGAGTTCTAAAAATTTTCGTAAAATGTTGCACAGTTTGCGAACAATTTGCACAGAATCTCTGGAGACGCATGCTCTGAGTTATTGCTTGGAATGGGGCATAGAACATTGCAAAGTTGCTCTATAGTTATTTTCTGTACTCGAATGGGGACATCCACCATTTTGTACAAATGCTTTTAAAATAATGAACTTTTAGGGGTCTTGCTAAATTGGCCTCGAAATTCTGTTTTGAACCTATATTTTATGTTCGTTTGATTTGTTTTCAGTTTGGACTTTGTTTTAATAGTTTTTTTTATTGTTACAGGTAATGTATGCTGTCTTATTGCTTACATGTGAATGTGGGTAAGAGAAGTTGAAGGATAAGGATTATATTATGTTACAGAAATTTACAATTTAAACTACTAGGCAAACAGCACAAATAAATTATTATAATTGCAATCCACAGCTAAGCCTCGTAAGTAGCATAAGCCATAGCCTTTACATACATTTCATCTTAAAATATAAATATTGACACTTCAAATCTAATTTGATGAATTCTGCGAATTTTTGGCTTTGAAGTCTTAATACAATTTTCTGATGAAACATTTGATATTATTTCCGTGAAGGACTTAATAAAAGCGAATTATGTAAACACCCTGGAGAATTCTAATATCGTAAGGAAATTCCCATGCACCTACATTTTATTTTATTTCTTGCCTTATCAATTATAAAGAGGAATATTTTTCAACATGGATCTTTTACAAATAGAGTTGGTATAGCATGAGCCTATCATACTAATTATAATAACGTTAGGCATAAATACGAATATTCCAAATAAAACAATATTGTATATGATAATTGGTATTAATACTATGTATCACAACATAGAACCCCTAGGTAGGACTTACATAATACTTCGACCAATCGCCGTCCACTGCTGAACGTAGGTCTCCCTCAAGGAGCGCCAACTATCATAGTCTTGGGCAGTCCGCATCCATCCGCTGCCAGCCACCTTCTTTGAATCGTCAGTCCACCGTGCCGCAGGGCGCCCTACACTACGTTTTCCTCATCGCGGTCTCCACTCAAGCACATTTCGGGTTCATTGACCGTCGGTACGTCTAGAGACATGATCGGCCCATTTCCACTTCAGCGTGCTGATTCTCCGTGCCATGTCGGTTACTCTAGTATTCTGTCGAATAACCTCGTTTCGAATTCTATCAGATAGAGAAATATCCATTATAGCACGCTCCATCGCACGCTGAGTGACTATGACTATGGAAAATTCCCCCCATTAACGCACTTACATAAATTACACTTTAAACTAGTACTTTTATTGCTATAGTTATTTTATTTTAACAGTTTACATCAACGGGTACGGTTATGGTGTTTTGACTATATTTGAGTTTAAAAGAAATATTCCCCACTGTTCACTATAAGGGGATTAGTTTGAAAGATTAGGAGGTTCCAAACTAATACCCACAAGACAAATGACATCCAGAAGTTCATCCTGTATTACCTGAGATTAAAATTATAAAAGAGTGAGTTGAATTCTTTAAAGTTCTTGAAAATTTTGCTACACAATAAAGACAAATGAAATTTAGTAATGCTTCACTAAATTGAGCTACATATCGTTGAGTTATAAAGTTCTGATAACACAAACCGAACTAAATACAAAACGATAAACCTTCTCGACGGTAGTTAACGGTAATCATATCGATACACCAGTTAAAAAAAATTGGCAGTCACAAGGACTGACGATAGAAGTGAAAACTTAGAATGTTATTTGAAAAAAATATGTACAAAATTTGATATTTAACAATGTTTAAATTAAAATTATCAACATCAAACATTAGCATGTCGGTGATGCGAACCCATAAGATTTTACCTTAGCAAAAAGTACTCAACGTGACTTAAGAAGTTTTTACTTCAAAAATATTTTCTGTGTCGGCTTTTAGCTTATCTTTATTCGATTATGACATTTCTAGTCTCGCGAATATAACAATATTTCGATGAGTTCCGCGCAAGCGGTCGTAGTGGACGCGCGTGCCTCACTCCGTCCGGCCCGCTACTCATTTACGCGAAACGTGAATCTAACTAATTATTAAAGTAATATTCATTAAATAGGGTAACTCCTGGCAACAGGAGCCCCTTTATATAAAATGTCTGTACCCTCAACGTCTCAAAACCCCCCAACGTACCTATCAACCACAATGTCTCGAGAAACACCCAGTGCGTCTAGTTATGCAAACGTTACGTCATCTACTTGTTTTCCCAAGAAAGATCAAGCCATAGTACTAGATTCCATTGACGGAATAACACTAAGAGAATACCTCATTGCATTATCGTCAATTACGCCTGCAGCGTCTATACGATTCATATCTCGAATCTCGAATGCAAGAATATGTATTTACTTGGACTCAAAAAAAACGGCTGATAACCTTATAGAAGAAAAGAAAAAGGTAACCATTAAAAATAACACTCTAGAGATAAAATCCTTGATCACAAGGAACAAAAGGATTGTCTTATCAAATGTTTGTCCCGTTATACCGAATTATGTAATTGAAAAACGATTAGACGAATTAAATATAAAAATAATGTCTCCCTTAACGTTTATGAAAATCGGTGTTAGTGACCCCGGATTTTCCCACATTTTAAGTTTTAGAAGACAATTATATATTAGTCCAGAAGACGTCGCACGTCTACCAGAGTCATTCCAAATTGAATTTGAAGGCACTAATTATTGGATTTATACGTCTAGTGATGCTCTTAAATGTTTTAGTTGTAATACACTGGGACACTTAGCTAAAAACTGCCCACAAATTATTATACAAACTCAAGACTACCCCCATGAAATAGACAGACAAACAGCAAACGAAATTATCGATATATTTGATAGACGCGACGATTTATTAGTTACCCGACCCCAGGATGACCCTAAATGTAACCCAGTAAGCGATGGGTTCACACAACCATCTCAAATGAACCTAAAAGGAATGAAAAGAACACACTCATTAACAACAACAGAGTCTTCAAAAAGTAACTTGATAAAACAACACACACAAGAAGAGGAGTCTGACAAAATGGAATTTGAAAGTGATGAAACCAGTAGTAATATATCATTGGAAGATACGGAAACCAAAACAAAAACAAAAAAGAAACTGAAAAAATCTGATCCTAAAACTGAAGAAGAAATCTGGACAAGTATAGAAAAAGAATTAACTACATTAAACAATGAAAATACATTTCCCATTAATTTAGACCAATTCATTAGTTTATTAGATAATACACGAGGAAAACAAAATGTAAAAGAATTGGTATATACTTATACAGATAATATAAAGGAACTTATTAAAATGTGCAACAAATTACACTGTAAAATGAACAAAAGCTTAAAGAATAGATGCTCGCGACTGTCAAGGAAATTGCATGAACTGTTAATACCCACTATACCTATTATTACAACGGACTTAAATCAATAATAGTTTTAATTAACTAATTTATTTAACAATATTGTATAAATTCATTATTGTTAGTCAGTATGGATATTTTACAGTGGAATGTCAATGGATACTTTAAAAGAATTGAAAACATCAAATTATTAATAAGTAGTTTATGCCCAACTTGCATTTGTTTACAAGAAACTAATTTTACTTCTAATAATTGCGCTTCTATAATAGGATATAATCACTTTTATAAAAATCGGTTACAAGGTGATAGGGCTAGCGGTGGAGTAGCTATTTACATTAAATCCCATACAATTCCGGAAGAAATCGTACTAAACACAAACTTAGAAGCAGTTGCAATAAACATAAAGTTCCCATTATCTGTAACATTATGTAACATTTACCTACCAAACAGTAATACTCTTGATAAACAACAATTAAATGATTTGATTAGTCAACTGCCATCTCCTGTAATAATGTTAGGTGATTTCAATAGTCACCATTTTTATTGGGGTTCAGATAAATGTGATCCTAGGGGTAAATTGATAGCGGAATGGCTTGACGAGCATAATGATTTATTTCTATTAAATAACGGACAGCCTACTCGTTTTAATAGCCACACTGGTCTCACAAGCAATATAGATCTTACTTTGGCTTCACAAAATATAACGTCATATTTTGAATGGAACGCCCTAGACGATTTGTATGATAGTGACCATTTCCCAATAACTATTAGATCTAGTTTTTTTAATCACAATATATCAGACAATATTAGACTACCTAAGAAGTGGAAGTTTGATAAAGCTGATTGGGACATGTTTCGAGAAGAGTTTGATCTGAATATAACGGAGTTAATACCAGCAAATCAATTTACGGATTTTCCTATTAATGAGGTGGTTGATAATTTCAATGAAGTTATCCTCAAGGCTGCTGACAAGTCAATACCTAAAACATCAGGTATTTTAAGAAAATTTAATTTACCATGGTGGAATGATGAATGTAAAATCGCCATTAGAGAAACAAAAAAAGCACTCAAACTCTTTAAACGATATGCCAGAGATGACCCCAATTCAACGTATAAAATCGATTATAAAAAAAAAAGAGCACACTATAGGAGACTTGTTAAAGAAAATAAGAAAAGGTATTGGGAACATTGGGTGTCGTCTATTACCAACAAAACCCCCGTAGGTGACATGTGGAAGAAGATTCAGAAACTGAACCACCACAACACTAGATTCAATCAAATAGTCATAGAAAAAAGTGACGGTACTTTTACATCCAATCCTATTGAAGTCTCTAACCTTTTAGCTAACACTTTTGCAACTAATTCTAGTTCTTATAATTATGATGACATATTTATGGACCATAAAAATAGACATGAGACCGATTCAAATCTTGATATATGTAATAATTCCAACCCAATCAACAAAAAAATTTCAATGTGCGAATTGATCCTCATACTTTCACAAATTGGTAATTCTAGTCCAGGTCCTGATAATATACCTAACATTTTAATTAAACATTTACCAATCAGAGGACTTGAATATTTACTTAAGCTTTATAATCATATATTTATGGATCATGTATTTCCAGATAACTGGAAAGAAGCTTTAGTAGTTCCTATACTGAAACCACAAAAGATTTCAAGCTTACGAACAAGTTATAGACCCATATCTCTAACGTGTAATTTATGTAAAATTCTTGAGAAAATTATCAGTAAAAGAATTAGATGGTATGTGGAAATAAATAAACACTTATCACCATTTCAGTATGGATTCCGTCAGTTCCGTTCCACAATAGATCATTTGGTGAATTTAGAAAGTGACGTACTGGATAGTTTTGGTAACGATAATTATACAGTAATTGTAACATTAGATATCGAGAAAGCTTATGAAATGGTTTGGAAACACAGGTTACTAAAAATACTACAAGATATTGATATTAAAGGGAATGCCCTAGCCTATATTAAAAACTTCCTTTCCGATAGAACCATTAAAATCAGAATCAATGATACAATATCTGACCCTGTCCGTACAGAAAATGGTCTACCTCAAGGCTCGGTACTTAGTGTTATCCTGTTTCTACTAGCCATCAACGACATTCTTGAACTTTTCGATAAACCAGTCAAAGGATATCTTTTTGCTGATGACTTAACAATAACTTGTAGTGGTAGATCATTGCAACCAACGTTAAGACTTATTCAAAATACACTAAATACTCTTGAGGAATGGTCAAAGAAATCAGGCTTTAAATTTTCTAAAACTAAATCTCAGTTCATGATCATGACTAATAAAAGAATTAAAGCAAAGAATGTACAGCTAACGATAAACAATCACAATATTAAAGAAGTTAATAAAATGAAAATTTTAGGTTTAACATACGATAAGAAAATGTCTTGGATTCCTCACATAAACAACCTTAAATCTGAATGCTATAAGCGGCTAAACATAATCAAAATTCTATCGTCAACGTCATGGGGATCTGAAAAAAAATGCCTACTAAGCACATATCATGCCTTAATAAGACAAAAAATTGATTATGGAGCTGTAGTTTATGACTCAGCAAAAAAGAGAACACTTGGTTCACTTGAAAGTATCCAAAATACTGCTCTAAGATTAAGTATTGGTGCATTTAAAACGAGCCCGATTAAGAGCATTCTAGCTGAAGCTGGAGAAATACCTTTGAAATTTAGAAGAAAGGAACTTGTTTTAAGATACTCAATTAATATATTATCTCAACCAGAAAACCCAACTTATCATACTTACACTAAATCAACAGCCGTAGATACGGAATATGAACTTAAAACCAATCTATCGAGACCCTTGAGAATTAGATCAATTAAATATTTAAACGAAATCAATTTTAAGATTCCAAAAATGTTTACTAAGAAATTTCTCACAATTGGCCCATGGGAAAACTTAGAATTGCCTATTAATCTCGAATTATCCAAAACTCACAAGAGAGATACTCCTCAATGCATATACAAAACCTTATTTTTAGAAATTAATAGTAGGTACAGTGATTGTAAAATCTTGTATACGGACGGGTCAGTTAAAGACGGAAAATCTGGATGTTCAGTAGTATATGGAAATAGTTGTTACCGATATAGACTTGGAGATTACAATACAATTTTTAGTTGCGAAGCAATTGCTATCCTTAAAGCCTTGGAATTAATAAGTAGTGATATTAGTACAGATAAGTATGTAATATATACAGACTCAAAATCATGTTTAAACGCATTACAAAATACGAATAATACAAATACCTTAATTATTGAAATTAAACAAACAATTATAAACCTTCTGAAAAATAACTATAAGTTTGAAATTATTTGGATTCCAAGTCATCAGGGGATAGTTGGTAATGAAAAAGCAGATAATGAAGCGAGACAAGCAATCAATGAAAATGAAAATTGGCACTCAAATAAATCAACTCCTGATGAATTACAAAAATATTTAAAACATAAAATTAAAGCTACTTGGGATCATTATTGGAAAACAGATAACGCATCAAAATTACATAGTATAAGAAAATCTATTTTTGAGAAATCTCCCAATAACTTTACTTGTAGGAAAGATCAGGTAACCATTACCCGTTTACGTATCGGACACACAAATATGACTCATATTCACCTTATAACTAAAACCAATAGAAACAAATGCAAGTGTGGAATAGACTTAACTGTTAAACATCTAATAGAGGAATGTACAGCTTACTGTGCCGAGAAAAAGCTGTGTAACATACCAAATAATCTACAAGACTGTTTAAACCAAACTGGAAGCATACAAACTTTAAGCTTTCTGAAAATGATTAATGTGTATAAATTGGTGTAATCTACTGTTATTCATTATGTATATTTATTGTCAACCGTGGTCGCTAATGACCTGAGATGTTTAAAAGCGACCTAAAATAAATAAATAAAAAAAAAAAAAAAAAAAATATTTCGATGGTTTCTTGGATTTAAATTTTGAGGGTGTTCATCTTTTACGCCTAAGGATTTACGGCTCATAAAACATGAAGTTACAAACCTCTGTGCCTATATTGTCCTCCATGTTTGTATATATGTGTATTGAATATTTACAAGCGTCTCATATGGTACTGTGTCAGAAACTCATTTATTCATGATTCAATTTATAAAGGGCATTTTTTGTTACTCAAAATGTAAACACGATGGGCTAAAGCTGAAACGTTAGTAAACAGTTTTTGGGGAAGCTTATGCTATCAACATTTGAATCGCACGTTCTCGGAAATAAAACGTGTAAATACGTTTAGTTCAGTGGTTATGTAATGTAAAAATAGCGTTCAACTTTACTTTTAAAATATTATTCAAAAATAAACAAAGTGAACTTTAAACTTACCGCCTTTAAGTTGAAAATAACATAGTACCTTTGCTTAAAGTTAAATAGCGTTTATGGAAGGGATAGTATTTACGTTATCGCAGCCATTTCAACCATTTCAGTGGCTATGACCTGATAATTATCTGGGTACCTTATAATTTAGTTCCGTAAAATACACAAAATTTATTCACCAGTAAATTGTCTACCCCAAATCGCAAAGTAATGTTTCTCCCAAAATCTTAAAGCGAATTGCCTTTAAACTTGATTTATGAATGAAGCTTCACGATCTGCTACGAAGTATGAATACGTAGAGGTATCTACGAGCTACGTCGTGGTATGTAGACCTGATCCCATCAGTTCATGTTAGGGATCTTATTTATGTCGTTAACTTTGATTATTAATTCGGGATTAAGTTCGCCAAGTTGTTTTTTTTGGTGGGTCGTTACATGTACGTATATAATATGTTTGTATGCTGAAGGAGTAAACAGATACGTTATATATGTGTGACCTTCCTTGACCCTGAAGGATTTTTTTCCCTGTTTTTCACAACATTGTTATGTAAACAAACAAACGCCTTACAATTATAATATTAGTACACAGTATGAGAGCACTTATTCGGCATTAAAACGGAACAACTATGTAATAAAACATATTTATTAAATTAAGTCATGGCAAATGATTATTATTTATAGCATGTATCTTGGTTGCAAAGCACACTTAGCCATTACCGCATCAGTGTAGGTACCCCTTAAGATTATTGATTAATAGTTTATAAGATTTTAAGTAATTTAATATGGAGTAACTTTTATAAAAAGAACGGACACAGGTACTACGGGCAAAAATAACACCCAATAAGTGTGAAAGCGTCTTAGGCGTCGTCCTAATTGACAGCGATCGTACGATGACACGATGCGTTCTCGTCGTGCGATGAGTTCAAACATACAGATTTCATGAGAGTGTCCTATTTAGTGAACCTCGCAAGTAATCGTGCGAGCACATGAAATGCTTAATAACGATCGTACGATGCGTTTGATCGTGCGACCATGTAATCAAAGCAACAGATCTCTTTTGAGTGTCCTAATTGGTTACATACGCGATGCGTCGACGCGCGAGGGGCGCGGGACGAAAGGGGCAAGGGCCAACACCAGTGACACACAGTAGGTACTCGGTACTCAAAATAAAGGTTGAAAAATTCACCGCGCAGATTCCTGGATCTATAAAGTATTTTATGTTGTCTACGTTTCCTTTTTTCAATGTCATTTGCAATTTTTAAAGCAATATTGCCCGACAGCAAAAACTGTGCTGTTATCTCTATAAAGAGCCATCGTTAAAGTGGCATAAGCGCGACGCCAGCCATCGAGCGACGGCATCGCACGATACACATCGCGCGATCTATTAGGACACCTGTTAGGTCATCGTACGACCACTTTGATCGTGAGATGAAAAACGCATCGCGCCATCGTACGATCGCTCCCAATTAGGACGACGCCTTAAGCGTCCTTTATAAAACCTGAATACGACATCGCTTTCTTAAGCGCATTCACAAGGAAGGTGTTCCAGAAACCAAGTCTTTCACTGTTTGAATGGCTTTCAACTTCAAGCTTTAGTCGAGTATGAGCACATAGGTACTCGGTAAATGAATAAGTGAATTAATATTTCGGAGAAACAACTCAACTGAAATGGTGTCCCAATTTGGTGAAAAGTTACTTACTTACGGTGATAAGAAGGAGGGTTATGTTTGTCGAGTGTATGTATGTATTTATGTTTATTTCTTTGGCACGCCCTAGACCCTAAATGGCTTGTCGTATTTTTATGTGACTGGTATCAATAAAATCGTCTTAGTCGTGAGAGTGACATTGGGTACATCAAAATTAAAAAAGAAGCCGTGTGGTGTCGTGGGACACCAGATAGGAACGAAGTTCCTTATCATAAAATATAATAATACATACAACTTATATATGGGCTATCCTAATTTTTTTTTAGTTCACGTTCTTTAAAAACAACAAAATTGTCTTTAAACCTTTATATTATTTAAAATGATTTATAAAAATATATGAGAATAGCAAACTGCAGTAATAATAATAATTATTATAAATAACTAAACTGGTCACTTGTGCTGCCACCTAGTAATCTCTACTGAAACAAGTTCTGTCTAGAGTTTCTCAACAGAACCTCTTTGTTTTTTACCTTGTAACACTGTACGAGGAATAAAAACTTTTTAAAACTTTTGAATTTCGAAGGTACTGTTAGACCACTTTTTTCCGTTTAGAATATTTTATGTCTCAATATAAACCTTTTTAGCCTCGTAATGTCTTTGAGTATTCTAAAGACAAATCTCATAAACATTATGACAAGCGAACAAAGGTACATTGGGGAGTGTTCAAAACATCTGTTTTTATTTTAGTAGAAGCGTTTATCTTTATTGAAATATAACTTTTAACTATTATTTGAATAAAGTTGAATGAAACTAAGAGAGAAAACGATTTGTTTGCTTGGCCAATAAATAATGAACAAATTAAAACAACAAGTACAAATATTTATTACTTTCTTGTGTCAGTGTATACTTCTACAATTTAGTATTATCAAAGGCATGGAGTTAATAATAGCATTAGTATGTAGTAATGTGCTTTGAGTTTAAAAATAATAAGTAAACAATTACTGATCACAGTGATCACGAAACCTTGATTTGCTAAATTTATTTTAATTGAAAAGATTTCATATATATTACTTTACTTTTAGAACTTTAATATTTCAATCATAATTAGAAGCACTCTATTCCAATATTAGAAGCGAGCACAATCAATCTATGATTTAATCATTTTATCTATCACACTAATATATAAAGGCGAAAGTTTGTGAGTGTGTATGTTTGTTACTTCTTCACGCGCAAACGGCTGGACCAATTTGGATGAAACTTTACAGTGATATAGCTTATACATCGGAATAACAAATAGGTTACTTGCCACGATAACATGTATGTACATCTGGGGGGAGCCGTGGGCAACAGCTAGTATGTATATTAAAATGAATAGCCGAAATGTATGTACGCGAATAACTTCTGATCGGCTGCACCAAATTAAATGATTAATTTTTTTATGTCTTCGTTTTTGTTAGGACAAGGTTTGTGTACAAGAAAAATAAAAAATAACGGGAAAAGTCTATATTTTTATCCGCGATTGTACACTGTTTGTGGGAAGCTAAGACAGATATTTAAATGTCCGCCATATAAGAAGTTCGCAGGGTCGTCTTCAAGTCGTTTATAAACAACTGAAACATTCATGAATCTAAAAGAAATTGTACTTTTTAACCGACTTAAAAAAAAGGAGGAGGTTTCTCAATTCGACCGTAAATATATATATTTTTAAATGTCTTTGTAAGTTTTCAAAATCCTTTCAGTAGATCCAGAGATTACCCCTACAACCTCAGAAACTTCAAAATTTTACCCTCTCTATAATATTAGTATAGATTTGCTGATACAAAAAGAATTGTGTCAATCCTAACTAGTAGACGTAGTAAGTGGAGTTCAATGTTTCACCTCTCTCTAACCAAATTTAAAAAAACGCTTTACAATTGTCTAGCTTCTAAACTTGGCAACTGAGTCAAAAGGCAACTAACTAAAATATAAATAATATCATTTGTTTTTGTTGTTTTTGTGAAATTTAACTATTTGCGGGACTCAAGGTTGTATTTAAGAACAACATTTTAACTTGTTTCAATTTTCGTTAATTTTCTTCATTTTTATTTACCTTTTTGGTTTGGCGCAAAGTGTTAAATTAATTTGTGGAAACTGTTCTGGATTATATGTAAATAACTTGCATATTATTGTTGGCTATGTTGTATCTGCTTACTAAAATAAATAAAAATAAATAAATCAATCAATTGTCTCTGCCTACCCCTCTAGGAAACAGGCGTGACTGTATGTTACGTTACAAAAACGTCTAATCAATATCAACGAAAACTCCATTGTACCAATCAGAATTGCAAATCCATCTACAGCTACAAACAGTACCGCTTTTGTAGTTGCCACAATCAGCAATATTGAAAGTTATGTAAACCAGAATCATTTGTTTTTGTATACTAACTGAAAAGGGAAAATAGATTTTCAATTCAGTTGAATTTGCGAAATATTTTTTCCCCAAGTAGAAAGAGAATTGTTCGGCGGTTTTCCGTTAGTCCCTTACGAGACTTATCGAACTGAAACAGACACGCTCAATTGTCTACCACAAACGATTCAAATTGATGGATTGACTACATTCAGATCGAACTTCGACCATCTACGGAATCAAAGGGGTTTTATTTAACTTCATGCGTCTGTATTTCGAATTGTTTTTTTTTAAATGTATTTACATAATGAAAGTGTGAGAATCAAAATTTTATAAAACTATCACAATGACATCATTGAGTTTTTTTTAATGAGTTGCCTTTCATTTGTAAGTTACATTTATGCTTTTTAGGTTTAGGTTCTTTCGTTCGATGATTCGATCAACTGTAACCTTAGCTTTTTCTAAGATCGGTATGATGCCTAAATCCTTATCATTACGAAGTAAGGCGATAAGAATGATTGGAAAACTTAAAAACATCTTAGACAGTTGTGTTGTGTATAATATTATGTTATATCAGGCACCAAAGTTGCGTAGTAATACTTGTTGATATTGAGTTTGTGTCAAGTATTCTTTCTCTTTGCATAGCTGTTGTCATCTCTCAGTCGCCTCTTACGACACCTATGGAATGAGTACGGGCAAAGGCTGATGATGATGATGATGATGAATGAAATTCTTCTACTTATTCCGTTATATCCATCGACATGAGAGCATAAGAATTATTTCTCCTTGAGAAAATTACAAGCCACATACTATTTCACACTTCATGAGATTAATCGACGGAATTTTCCGCATAATTGATTCTGTTATTCATGCGAAACGAATATTTAACACCGCTCGTCTATAGTGATCGTACTTTCGCCTAAAAAATACAACACACACACACAAAAAATTATGGACAAAAAATTATGTGATCAACACAATAACTTACTCTATGTGTAATTGTGGTGTCTTATCTGTATGGGTGTTAATTATCTATTGACCGAAGAAACTTCGTCAGCATCTCATTTCAACCGTGCTCGGCTCCTATGGGTCTATCTTAGTCACGACAGCATGACACACATGGGAAAAAAAAGGAAAACCGATCAGATAGTTCAGGAGTTCATTGTGAGCAACAACGTGACACGAAAATTATGTATAATAGATGTGCATGTATTTAGAAATATGTAAGTGTGTGTTTATCAACTGTCTGGTTACAAGCAAATGGCAGGCAGGCATTATTGTTATTATAGTGTTAATACATAGCCAATTACTTGGCTAGTTTTCCTAAACAAAATCTAATGCCGAAATGCTACTATGGATTCAGCTATTTAATCAGCTTATGTTTACTGTTTGCGTTTTTATTCCTTGTTTATTTCTATTTTCAACTAAACTAGAATGTATTCTCAACAGTTAGCGCAGAAACCGATCTGTTTTATAGACATGAAACCTTTTGGGATATACTTTTGTCTGAGAACCTTTCACAAGCTCGCGTTCCGTATTGGCTTTAGATAGGAAAATGCCGTGCTGGTCACTTGAGATTTGTCTTGTTATTGCTTATTCTTTGTGTATGATTATTATTTTGATAAAGGTAAATATATTTAACCACGGTGGAGTGAAGGTTAAATATACTCCACAGATTAGTCAATTCGTCACCAACTTGTTTTTGAATCGAGTGAATTTCGAATATAAAAATTGTGAAGTACTTCATAAATTTCATAAAATCTATCTATACAAAAATTAATCGCCGAAATGTATGTACGCGCATACTTCCTAACGGCTGTACCAAATTAAATAATATTTCTTTATGTGTTCGTTATTGTTAGGATAAGGTTTGTGCAAAAGAAAAATTAAAAGATAACGCGGAAATCGGTCTTTTTTTATCCCGACTGTACACTGCCTGTGGGAAGCTGAGGCAGATATGTTTTTTTTTTTGGTGTATTAGGCACGACAAACGAGCAGACGTATCGCCTGATGGTAAGCGATTACCGCCGCCCATGGACACCCGCAACACCAGAGGCGTCACAAGTGGTTTGCCGGCCTTTGAAAGAATTTTCACACCGGTTTTCTGTGAGGCCGTGGTATCACTCCGGTCGAGCCGGCCCATTGTTGCCGAAGCGTGGCTCTCCCACGGTATAGTAAATATGGCGGGAAGGAGTTCGCTAGGTCAGCTAGTCAATTCCTAAAGATATTAACTTCATACAAATACACGCGGTAAGCCGTTGGATGCGGGTAGCATAGGAGCTGCCTCCTCCGAGGCCTTTGTCCAGCAGCAGGCCTCTTTTGGCTAATGATGATGATAATGATGATACACACACTGACGCAATAATAATTGCGAAGCCAAGGACTATAAAACACCATTCTTATTTGCTAGTATATCAGATTTTCACCTACTTTTTAGTCTCTCCCTTAACACACCTGTACTATAGCTTACATTTCTAAATCTCTGCTACTTCTTCATCACAGATACGCCTACAGTAATGACTATCTAGATAATAATGCTCTTAAATATATATATCTGCTATATCTGCACCTACAAAACATTGGAGTCTATTTTCTAATCTAATTAATGTATAAAATATGTTCATAAAACGTCCCTGCTAATTTCATTTTATCAAATATAAAAATGTATTCCGTTTCACTTGAAATGAGTTTTATTCATAAAACTTCACAATTTTACGCAGTGCCCGAGTTGCGTGTTATAAATTTTGGTAATGCATATTTTATTTTTGTTTTTATTCATGTAACATGGCTTTCAGTTGGTTATGTAAGCATAAAGTAATTCGTTTTGCTTGTTTACCATGTTGTACCACTGTCACTGACTAGTTTTTCATCGAATTCTTCTTTTTCCTTAGCCTTTATTATTCCCAAGGTTATTTGCGTTTTATCTGAATATCAGTTTTCCTACGGAGTTGGTGAACTGGTGAACTGAATTCGAAGAATGAACTAGTTGTTAGGAATGTACTAATATTTGAGGGCACTGACTTCTCAATAACGATTGTCATAGGTGTTCATGACAACCGGTACCCACGGCTTTAAGTGCTCTCCGAGGCACGCGCGAGGAACACCGCCGTCTACCATACTCCGAGTTGCTATTAAGAATTTCTTATAAGAAGAACCCAACAGCTGTCCGACTCGGGAAGAACTCGATACCTCTTTATCGGCAGTCGCTTAGGCTAACTAATTTACCAACGAGGCAGTCCCTAGTTATTCATCAACATCATTATATAAAAAGCCCTTAACAGTTCACTGCTACACGTAGACCAGAGAGGAGGACTTAGTTGTTCTTTTTTTCATACTGAACAGTAGACGGCTCTTAATAATTCTCTTTATAAATAGATCTACAAATTACCTGGCTCGATATTGAGTAGCCCTGATTTTTTGTTCTTATATTATTGTGATTGTTACCTGAAGCACAAAAATTTAAGAACAAAGTGTCTAATTTCATTATTTTTATATTCCTGAATTGATTTCACATTCACAAATCACAAAAAAAAGATTCTTTCCTTTTATACAAAACTAGCTGACGACGCAACCTCGTTTGCGTCTCCTATTGTGAGTAGGGTCATAATTTTCCTATTGGTCTTAGCGTGATGATATATAGCTTTTCTATGGGATATGTAACATAAATAAATAAATAATAAATATTTCGGACATCTAACACACAACGCCATCTAGTCCCAAGCTAAGCAGAGCTTGTGTTATGGGTACAAGATAACTGATACAAATAAATATATACTTTTTTTTTAAATACATACATATTATACATAGAAAACACCCAAACTCCGAAACAAATATTTGTAGATCATACAAACATTTAACATTGAAAGGATTTTGCAAATAAGAGAGAGAGATTAGCGCGTTCAAGCAAACAAACAAACACACTTTTCAGTTTTATAAATTAGTATAGTATAGATATAGCCAAAGCAAACTCTTTAAGCCCATTTCGTATTTATGAAAAATTTTACTTTTTAATTAATTACAAACAGTATAATTTCTAAATTACTATTTAAACATCATAAAGTGCATTGTTATGAAAACATTCTTTAAAACTTGTTTGTGTTTATGAGAATCGTAAACAGCTGTTTTCTACTATAAACGTACTCGTAATTAAATTGAATTTAAAGAGTCTTATTAGTTGCTACATTAATTATTAGACTAGATAGCGTTATGTGTTAGATGTCCGAAATATTTATTGTTATTATTAAATTATTTAAATATAGTGGAAAGTTAACACACACAGACACATTTAAGTAGCCGCCCCGCGGTTATTGTTGTACATTTACAAATCACGGATAACACAGCGGGTCGAAGCTAGTCTAAAAAAGTACTTAGTTACTCTTTATATCACCATCTATCTACCAGTGAAAAATCCGTCCGGAACAGACCGACAGACAAAAATGTAAAAAATATACTTTTTAATGTAAGTACCGTATAAACTTTCAAATGCATTAAGTGAAACTCTGTTATTTTAAAATTATAAACAGACACTTCAATTTCATTTATTTGTATAGATAATTATGAAAAGCATAATAACAAAACTGAATTAATTAATTGAGGTCTTCCTAATGCCTTGGTTTGTGATTTTGTTGTTACCCTTGATTTTAATAGCTTAGAACTATTTGAAGCGTAAAGGTGAATACTATATTAAAATAGTATCAACACTGTTGATACTATTTTAATATTTACTTTCATTATCATTAATTAGTATTGAAATAAAATCGAGTCTGTCTATAGGCTTATTTATTATATCGAATAAAATATATAAAACATCAAAATCCCTAAAAGAGTGGATCAGTTCTTTTGGAACACATGAGAAGCTTACTCCCGACAATAGACTGCAAGATGTTCGGGTGTAGTTCATTTAATCTAAACCACTCTACGCACTGGCAGATAAACGCAGCACTAACATAATATCGATGTGCTTATTACAATGACTGTAAAATGGAAAACATATTTTTATCAAATAAACAAAGATAATTAAAATGGAAGCCGGTTTGATAAACGTATTAACTCCTATGGTATGAATTACAATGAAATCTTGTACGTATCAGGATTACATAATAATATATTTTGTATAAAATTAATTAAGAGCGTGGATTTATTTTCAGCTATTACAATAAATTAAATTTGATAATGTATTCGTATAGTAACTAACACTTTACAGGTAGTAGAGCCACGTTACAGGTAGTAGAGCCACGCTGATTTCAGCACGAATGGGCCGGCTCGACCGGGGCGGTACTATCCTCGCACAGAAGATCAACGTAAAATGACAGCATTCGTGCTGTCGTGTTTCGTTGGTGAGTGCGAGACCGGAGGTCCATAGATGCAGGGGTGACAGTTTTCGTGATAAGTGTGTGAGCGAAAGAGTGCTGGCGAAGTCATAGTAAGGTTGGCGTGGATCGAACTGTCGGCCAGGGAGACCCGTAGAAACGGTGGTGCCGCTGGCCGCCCGCGGCATAGAGAGGGGCCCAACCACGGCTAACCACCCTGGGAGGCTGCCCCGTCAGGTCGCGCATAATCCACGGAGTGGCCCGTCGTGCCGGTTGGTGACCGGACGGTGGGACCAGGCGACCACTTCCGGGAGGGTACGGGGGCCCTTCCGTCCGGCGTTTCGGTAACCGTCATGCATTACCGTTGTATGACGACGCAGCATTCTGGGTCTCAGTGTTACACTGTCACGATGACTGTCACGCCTTTTACGTCCCCATTTCCCTTCCCTCATTTTCAATCATGGCAGCACAAAGGAAAAGAAATAAACGTTCCACAGCGGCATTCCCTTCTCCCACCGCCACCAACCCGCTTTTTGAAGTGGACTTCACAAATATCGTGGACTCCACGCAAACCTGAGCGCCGTCCACCAACATCTTGAGACGACACGTCCGGCCATGCTTTTCCTAACGGAGACACAAATACGTCGCCCTGCCGACACGACATACCTTCTTTATCCCGGCTACGTGCTTGAGGAGTGCTTCCTCGCCAGGGCGGGGGTGTGCCTTTTCGTCAGGGCGGATGTTTGTAGTCGCCGCCTACGCTGCCTTGAGGACCCTTCCTTTTCCATCCTTTGGCTCCACGTGGACCTTGGCTCTACGAGCCGAATCTACGTGTGCCTCTATCGGTCCCATTCTGGAGACTCGGAGACAACTCGGCTATTTGAACACCTCGGACAAGCAATGGATAAAGCGCAGGAGCAGTTCCCGACCGCCGAACTGGTGTTTTTGGGAGATTTTAACGCCCACCACGAGTCCTGGTTGGGATCTTCCAAAACTGACCACGCCGGCCGAACTGCCCACGCATTCGCTCTCACGCATGACCTCACCCAGCTGGTACTCCAGCCCACCAGGATACCAGACATTACAAGTCAAGCGCCCTCATTGCTAGACCTACTGCTGACGAGCCACCCAGCGCAGTACAATGTGTCGGTCCACGCCCCTCTGGGATCCTCCGACCACTGCCTGGTATCCACCACGGTGCCTCTTGTTACCCCGCCGCGATCCATCGTAACAAAAAGGCGATTATGGCACTACTCGTCAGCAGACTGGGATGGAATGCGGGATTACTTTGCATTCATTCCGTGGGCACAACGTTGCTTTGGAAACAGGGATCAGTTGCAGAGTGCGTCCGCCGTGGCTGACGAGATCATTGTTGGTATGGAATACTATGTTCCCTACAGTGTGATCGTCGGCTCTAAGACCCGTCCCTGGTGCAATTGTGAGTGCACCCATGCCGTCGCTCAAAAACAAGCGGCCTACCGAGCATGGACCAGGGCACGCGCCTGTGGTGACCCTGCTGTTGATCGCCTAAAAGCAACTTTTAACAAAGCCACCAGGGAATGCAGGAGGGCTTACATTAGAGCGGATGCCCAGCGCATTGCGCGGCTTGGCCATGAACTTGTCTCACACCCTACGGGCAGCCGAAAATTTTGGCGACTGGCTAAAGCTGTGCAGGCCAACCATTGCCAGCCAGTGGTAGCGAAACCACCGCTGAAACATCCCGACGGATCGCTTGCCCACGAGCCGCAAGAGAAAGCGAAACTGCTTGTGGACGTCTTTGCGGCTAATTCTCAAGTGGACGATCATGGCGTGCAGCCGCCCACCATTCAGACCAGTGACTCCACGATGAGGGATATCCGTATCCGTCAGAGTGATGTCCTAGCTGAACTTAGGTCACTAGACGTCGGGAAAGTCAGTGGACCCGACGGTATCCCAGCGGTGGTTCTCAAGAACTGCGCACCTGAGTTGTCTCCCGTATTGACGCGCTTGTACCACCTGCCCCAAAAAAGGTGACCGTTCAGACCCGGCTAATTACCGACCTATAGCCGTAACTTCCATTATCTGCAAGGTGCTGGAACGGATCATCAATAAGCAATTGGTCCTCTACCTGGAAGATCACTCCTTGCTAAATGATCGGCAATATGGCTTTAGGCCGAACCGATCCACGGGTGATCTTCTAGCGTATGTCACTCACCTTTGGGGTGAAGCTATTGATAGTCATCGGGAGTCCTAGGCCATCAGCCTCGACATGGCCAAAGCTTTTGATAGAGTTTGGCACCGCTCGCTTCTCTCCAAACTTCCCGCATTCGGCCTGCCTCCCAAACTCTGCACCTGGGTCGCCGCATTCCTGCACCAGCGCCGCATTAAGGTCCTTTGCGACGGTGCGGCCTCTGATTATCGGCAGGTAAACGCTGGTGTACCTCAAGGCTCTGTCCTGTCGCCCACGCTGTTTCTTCTGCATATCAATGACATGTTGACCCTCGGCAATATTCATTGCTATGCAGAAGACAGTACAGTTCATGGACGATATCTTGGTCACCCTGCAGCCAAGTCTGCGGATGTTGAGGAGAGGCGACGGGATCTTGTCGCTGAGCTGGACCTGGTTCTAAGCCGCATCTCTCAATGGGGCAGTGAGAATCTGGTCGAGTTCAATGCCAAGAAAACACAGGTGTGCGCGCTATCTACCAAAAAGTCTCCTTTCCTTCCCCTCCCCACTTTTCGGAACACTCAACTGCCCCTACGAGATAAGCTCGGTATCCTGGGTATGGATGTCTGCCATGACCTCAACATGCGTGAGTACATCGAGAGCATCATTAAAGCGGCCTCGCGGAAGTTAGGTGTACTTAACAGGGTGAGACGGTTCTTCTCGCCCGGGCATCTGTGTCTTCTTTACAAGACCCAGGTTCGCTCGTGCGTGGAGTACTGTTCTCATCTATGCGATGGTGCCGCACAGTATCTGTTTGACGCTCTGGATCGGTTGCAGCGGCGAGCAGTCCGCATCATCAGTAATCCCGAAGCCACCGAGTTCCTTGAACCTCAGCAGCTGCGAAGAGATGTCGCCTCTATGGCAGTCCTCTATCGCCTGTATCATGGGGAGTGTTCTGAAGAGCTCTTCCAACTGGTCCCCCCTTCTCCATTCCTCTACAGGACAACACGTGCTGGCCTTCGCAGTCACCCTTTTAGAGTAGAAGACATACGCTCTCGAACGCAACGTTTCGGTTCTTCTTTCTTGTGCCGAGCGATTAAAACATGGAACTCACTGCCACCGCACGTGTTCCCATCCCATTATGATCCCGGGTCCTTTAAGCGGGGCGTGAAAAAGCATCTTACTAGGCCGCCATAGTGTGGGTCACTATGCTGCTCTGTCCACGTTCGCATTGAGGATAGTGACCACCACTTTTGGATTCTACTTATGCTTTCCATCAGGCAGAGTAGAGTCATTTTGGTAGCTTGATCATAAAAAAAAAAAAAAAAAAAAACTAAAGACGAGTAATGAGGGATTGGTTTTACCATATATTTATTTCCTTCGTCAACCAATCGCCGTCCACTGCTGAACGTAGGTCTCCCCCAAGGAGCGCCAACCATCCCGGTCTTGGGCAGTCCGCATCCATCCGCTGCCAGCCACCTTCTTTAAATCGTCAGTCCACCGTGCTGCAGGGCGCCCTACACTACGTTTGCCTAATCGCGGTCTCCACTCAAGCACATTTCGGCTCCACCGACCGTCGGTACGTCTAGAGACATGACCAGCCCATTTCCACTTCAGCGTGCTGATTCTCTGTGCGATGTCGGTTACTCTAGTTTTCTGTCTAATAACCTCGTTTCGAATTCTATCAGACAGAGAAACACCCAACATAGCACGCTCCATCGCACGCTGTGCCACTTTAAATTTGTGGACCAGTCCAATGGTGAGTGTCCACGTCTCGGCTCCGTATGTCATCACGGGTAGGACGCACTGGTTAAAGACCTTGGTCTTCAATGATTGCGGTATTGGCGACTCAAAGATGTGACGTAGTTTCCCGTACGCCGCCCAGCCCAAACGAATTCTTCTATCGGCCTCCCGATCGAAGTTGTGCCGGCCGAGTTGGATAGTTTGGCCAAGGTAGATGTATTCTTGCACAACCCCGATAGTAATGCCATTTACGGTCACGGGACATGGAGATACATGCCGATTATGCATGATTTTCGTCTTTTCTATGTTCATCCCCAGTCCCACTCGTCTTGAAGAATCGTCCAGACTGTTAAGCATTTCTTCCATGTCCTGCAGAGACTCCGCCAGGATGACTATGTCGTCTGCAAACCGCAGGTGTGAGAGGAATCGGCCATTGATATTGATTCCCCGTCCGTTCCAATCGAGCGTCTTGAAGACGTCTTCCAAGGCGTTAGTAAACAGTTTCGGAGATAAAACATCTCCCTGTCTTACTCCTCGATGTACTTGGATTGGTCTTGTGCTCTTTTCTTGTACTTGGACGGTCATCGTTGCAGCTTCATAAAGGCATCTCAACACCTCGATATATCGGCAGTCGACCAGGCACCTCTGCATGGATTCCAGAACAGCCCAGGTCTCAATGGTATCGAAGGCTTTCTCGTAGTCCACATATGCTAGACAGAGAGGCTGATTATATTCCTCTGTCTTCTCAATAATTTGTCTGAGTGTGTGTATGTGGTCCACGGTACTGAAGCCTTTTCGAAACCCAGCCTGCTCCACGGGCTGGAAGTCATCGAGTTTTTGACGATTCGTAATGACCCTCGAAAACAACTTGTATACATGGGTCAGAAGTGAAATTGGGCGGTAGTTCTTCAGTAGGCTTTTGTCTCCTTTCTTGAAGAAAAGCACTACCGTACTCCTACCCCATGCCTCCGGTGTAGCGCCGGTATGAATGACGGAATTAAATAGTTGTAAGAGCTCTACTAGCAGAGGAGTTCCACCAGCCTTAAGGAGCTCTGTTGTAATTCCGTCTTCACCCGGAGCTTTGTTATTGTGTAGTTGTCCGAGTGCCATTCTAACCTCACCCAAATCGATGTCGGGAAGTTCGTCTGTGAGGTGGCGTGTCAGTCTAGCGCGCGGGTCATCCGCGTTGTGGGTCTCTGGTGGACTGGTTCGTGAGGAATATAGATCCTCGTAAAACTTTTCAACTTCAGCGAGAATCTCCGTTTCAGAGGTGACGGTGGTGCCTTGTGCTGTTCTGAGCTTGGACAGATGGTAACAGGAGGCCCTAGGCTTGGCAAAAACTTTTGAACCCTTGTTCCGAGCAATCGCATCCTCGATCACTCGAGTATTCGACTGTCGAACGTCTTGTCTGACCAGCCTTCTTATCTGCCTGTTCAGTTCCTGTCGCTCAGAGGGTGTGGCGTTTAGTACTTCTCGTCGTTTCCTCATGAGATCAAGAGTCTCGCTGTTGAGCTTCGACTTACGTCCAATACTCTTTGGTCGAAAGTGTTTATAACCCACATCGCGGACAACACGCACCAGACTGTCGGCGGCGTCGTTCACGTCCTGCACGGTTTCCAACACGGCGAACCGATTTTGAAGCTCCAACTGGAAGCTTTCGCATCCAGCTTCGACCTGAGGCAGAGTTGGTCTAAGAGTCGACTTCATCAAGCGCGCCCGTTCTTTTTTGATGCTTAGATTCAGGGTGCCCCTTACGAGTCGATGATCACTTCCAGTGTTGAATCTGTTGATCACAGAGACATCCCTGAATATTTGGCGTTTGTTTGTAATGATGAAGTCGATCTCGTTCTGTGTCGCGCTGTCAGGGCTTATCCAGGTCCACTTCCTGTGGGGCCTCTTCTGGAAGAAGGAATTCATCAGAAAGAGCCCCTGAGCCTCGAGGAAGTTTACCAGCATTTGACCTCGGTGATTTCTACACCCATAACCGAACGGTCCTATTCCGGTCTCGCCATAATCTCGTACTCCCACTTTCGCATTGAAATCGCCCATGACAACCGTGAAAGAAGTTTTGTTACGAGACAGGGCCTTAGCTATGTCTTCGTATAGGGCTTCAACTTCGTCATCAGGATGTGTGGATGTGGGTGCGTACACTTGTACAACCTTCAAGGAATACCTTTTGGTTATTCTTAAGATGAGGTACGCTACCCTTGACGATATACTGCCAACTTCCTCCACGTTGCCCTTGAGCGATTTGTGGACCATGAATCCGACACCACCTTGGGATGGTTGGTCCCCCTGTCGGAAATACAGGAGGTGACCAGAATCCAGGGCCATCATATCCTCACCCTGTCTTCGGACTTCTGATAGCCCCAAAACATGCCAGTTTATGCTGTTCACCTCCGCCTCTAACTCCGAAAGGTGATCGTCCAGCCGCAGCGTGCGTCCATTATACGTCGCCAGATATAGTCGTCGGTGGTACCCTGCCGTAACCCGGGGATTCTTCGCACCCCCTGCCGCACCGTTACCATGACCGGTACCTTGGCCAGGAATAGTGCGACTGCCGGGAACTGGGGGCCGTGGAATGTGGCTGCAGTCCATGGGGGGAATTTGCCATAGTCACCACGCTTGGCAGGCGGATTGGTGACCGCAGTGGAGGAAATCATTTATCTAGTGACGCTGCTGCCCGTCGCCAGTATCGATATTTTGTGATTGCCGCAGTTGTATGGTTATACCGCCATGAGTCGGTCGCCAGAGCCTCGTCCGTTATTTAGCAGGGTGCACCACGCGCAGGTGAGGTTGGCTATATAGAGCCTGGGATGGTAGGTGGCCCCGTTTACACCCCTTTATGAGAAGCGAAATAAATATACACCCATATATTTATTTCGCTTCTCACGTATTTTTTTACCCGTGTTCGATACCAAATACGCTCTGGAAACGTACCATCCCGTTCTCATGCCATTCCAGATGTATATGCTCGAAGGAAATGTTTGCTCTGCGTGAAATTGTATGGTCTATGGTAGAAGTAATTTGTGGTAACATTGTCTTTGGTCATGTAAAAGTAAAATGTCATGTCATTATTACGAATTACGAATAGAATTTGCTGGGACAGTTATCAATTTGGAATTAGTTTTGGAGAAAAATGTCGATTATCTAGTGATAAATCATCCGCTTTGGAACCGTGGGATAGTCGTTTAGAACGACCTTGTAGGATCGAAGTTGCGTAAATAATCCGGCCACTGTTTAATTGTATAAGCTTTAGTGTAGTGAAGTGAAGGTTCAAGTGAAGCCGGAATAAAGAGATGTACCTCACTCCAGCGAAGAAGGGACAATACACCAACCAGGAAACCGTGATTGAATTTTGTTACCTATGTTAGGCAGAGGTGGAACGTCTCTAGTTTGAACTGTCTATCGGTGATTGAGCTGTGAGTGCTTTGCTCTCTGATGGGCCCAGATTCAGGCTATTCACAACCCTTACACTCCAAAAGGAAGCAGTACTGCGGGACAGGATTAAAAACCCGTTTCAATAATAGAATCGAATCGAACGTAACTGGGTATTTCTGGGGATCTCAAACGATTAATTCAATAGTTTAGTGCTTAGCAATAACGATATAAATAATTATCTTAGTTTTTTGTACTTATTGTTACACATGTATTTAGTTGGTGTATTCATACCATGTAAAAGTGTAAAAATCTTGAAAAGTAATGTAATGTGTTTATTTTACACTTTTTCTATTTTTTCTGTAAGAAACTAGAAACAATATGTAATATTATACTTAAAAAAGATATGTCACACTTCACGTATTTTTGTCTTCGTGTTGTAATCTTTGCTTAATTATTGTAACTACTGAATATTTATAGTAGCTGTACTTTTACAAAACAAGCGTAATACACATCAATCCGATTGCACATAATATGTGCAATATATTTGCATAGAGAACTGGCATTTAGTAGGCTTGTAGTCTTCTTAGATATAAAAATTAATTGCTATTCGTAGCTAAATCAAAATCTGATTTTGGTATTGAAATGTTTGTCGTAATCCAAGGAAGGTTCAAACAGTGAAAAATTAAAAATAACTTCAAAATCCAAATTTCACGTGTACGAAGTAGCGGGCACAGATAGTAATAGATATAACTTTGGTAATTAAAAAAACGATATACTATTCAAATATAAGTCTTCTAAAAATTGTCCGTCTTTTCAGTACTATTACCTATTAATTCGTTATGGTTTTATAACGTGTCCTAAAAATATTTAATGAAGCAGAACTCCACTCAGTTCATGTACGTTTCAACTCAATAGGAGATGAAACTGGTTTACTTTTTAGGTGACTTCAAAAACCTCAGGGATTTAACTGCAGCCAATAAAGTCCTCAAAGATTTACGTGGCATCGACAAGCGAGCGAAAAATTTCAAGCGGCTTTTATTCCGAGTGCATTCGCCTAGAGAGATATTTAGAAATGCTTTCAATTGTCGTATGACGAATGAACATGCGGATTTGGAAAGTATTGAAGTAAAAACAGTAGTCATTGTTGATCAAAATATAAATATTTTAGGTGAGATTTTATAAACTCAGAGAAATATATAAGTACCATTTAGATAAAGATAACAAGTTTCCAGTCGATAATGGGACAAGATATTTGGTATGATGATGAAGAGAAGGAATCGTGGTAACCGACAGTATCATAAATAGATACAAGTTAGTGCAGATTGTTAGGTTTGCGGTAGCAAATACAACCTGTCAGTGGTTTTCTTGGATTTGCTCTATAAGCGATGGACGTCAATAATATATTGCATATGGCTAAAGGTTTAGTTTGTCTTACTGAAATCAATAATAATGTATGGTATTTTCATATGAAGAAATAATGAATTATATATACAAGAATGAAGCAAGTATTAATGTAATAAAATAAAATAAAATTTCAGTTCTATATAGGATTCTTGACATGCAATTTTGAAAACAAAGCACTGATCCCTTATAAGGTATTAACTTTGTATCCTTCACAAATCAGATTTGAAAAGGTTCTTTTTTCAAATTTTGATGTGAAAATAGTTCGTCTTTTATAACGTGGTATGTTTTTAGAATTGCAAAGCATAGCAGCAAGCAAAGATGGTATTACACAAACACATATATTTTATTTGTAAATAAACATTTGTTATTTACTAGCTAAATTGACATGCGTGCCTTGAACCCAACTGAAAAATAGATGCCGCCATAAAAACTGCGCAAGTTAGACGGCTCCCATTAATAATTTATTACTCCTTTTTAAGATTCCATGGGTTCGTGGTGTAATCGTTACCATGGTGTTTTCGCATAAGTAGTATATTTTTTAAGAACCTGTCACTCGTACACCTAAGGAAGACTTGGTGGTTTCATTTGACTGAGAGTAAATCCAATAACATATTTTGGAATTTGTATTCAATATTCTTTGGTATTTATTCTTTGGTATATAAGTGAGAAGTAAATTCCTAATAATGTTGTACCGTCGCGCGTCGTTTTGAACTGAAGTTTGCAAAGGCTAACAGAGTTCACGATGCAAATAAACTCTTAAACGGAATATTCAGCCTTGAATTGAATTCAGAAATCGGTTGGCGTTTGGATCAATCCGTCTTAATGGTCTTTATTTATCTTAAATGTATTAATGCATATACATATAAGTCTGTTTATCAACAGGATAACATAGTACAGACTTAATTTAGACTGAGACTATTTAAATGTCTATAACGATTCAATAACCTGGACAAAATCACAGCTTACGATTCGTGAATGTGTGTCAATAAAAAGTATTATGTACACTTATTAAACTTCGATGTTTTCTTTTTCCTATTTTATATGACTTTTGGCAGAGGATTAACCTACTCGTACGTTCTGATTTTATGGTGAACATACAATGCCAACGCATTGAGGTCGGGGCATTCCTGCAATGCGTAATCGATTGTCTGGTTCTCACTAAACTCATGACCTCCATTCAACGTCCTGATTTATTACTAGTCACACTTTAAAAAGCTGCTGTCAAAGTCGAAATAATAACACTGAATAAATTCATGGGCCTTCAAAACACTGTGATCAGTTCAACGTTCTTAGTGTTTTGATAATTTCAACCTTTATATAGATATGTTGAAAGATAGGTATAATGATTAATATTTTTTTTGCCGTGCCGTGCCGAGCTTCGTTGTGGCACATTGTCGTTGCATTGATGAGAAATGGGGAAGACTGATGCAAACAGAGACAAAAACAATCTTCTAACTCATTTGTATATCGTATCGCAAATTGAGCTGAACCTGTGTTGATTTTTTAAATTTATGTAGCGTACAAGCTAACTTGACACGCATTATATGTATAAAGAGTTTATACAGAAATTATCTGATTACAAATTCTGTATAGTATTGTCAGCTAAATTTAGTGAAGAAAGTTTAGTTCTGGAAGTCAACGGATGTAAGAATAAAGGACGACCAAACAAGAAATTGATGAACTGCGTGAAAAAGAATATGACAAAAGAAAGGAGTAAGCAGTGAACTGAGTGACTAGTCATTGCACTGACCCCAAATAAAGTTGAAAAAAGGGTATGGAAGTGATGATGTATTGTATTGTATTATTTATTTCCAGTGTTTTCATAGTTGAAAATAAATTCGAATCTGATACTGAGAGAGACAATCAAACATTGGATTTATATCATGCAATAAAATTTTACTACTCGAGATATATAATATAATTCATAGTGAATTCACACAATGCTATTGTGAATGTTTACACTCTCATAAAACATTACGATATCTGAATCGGTACCACGTGGTAGGGGATGAAAACTTACTGTGCTTTTTTAACCTCTTTAACAATTGACCTTTGAACATTTAGTATTATGATACTACTCCCTCCTTTATGGTAGAATTACATTCTACTATTTTGTTAGTTACTATTTTGCTCCTTGGTTACTATACAGGAAAGCAATATAAAACAACAATGAGATCATAAACTAAAGTTTCTCTAAAATTGTCTTATTTTAGTAAAGCGATTTCAAATATTCTGTTGTCAAACTCAGTTCACATCTGATAGCCCGCGGTGAATCTGATATTTCTAGTTTTAGTCACTCTGAAACGATGTTTCGTGTTTTGAAAACGTACCACCTATCTCAATTTAGTTAGTTAAGTTACTTAATTTAGTCCATAACCAAATATGGACAGGACAAAATTATTTTTAGTGATTTTTAGTTTAGTTTTCAAAGAACAGAATTTTACAACAATGATAAACTAAATAAGTAATAAAAAATAATATTTTAAAATGAAACGTCAATAGTGTAGGATAGAATCACCTGTAAACACATATATCAGTAAAACTAGTTTCAGAACAGGTATTTCTTGAGGTATAATTTAATATTCCAATATCTATAACACGTCTCTATAAACTTTCCTTGTTACCGCAAACCTGCGGAGTTGTGACAGACTGTAAAATATAAATGGAGGGATCCGGTCTTGAATGATATATGTCGATGCGCGCTGACTCTCTCACGTTTTACCGTTGTTAGTGGTTATTATTATTCATGTATTGGTAGTATAAAGTTTATTATCTGTATTCTTTTTAATCAGACTTAATCTTTTGCGGCTAGAAAGTTTACTGCGGTGATAAACTATATAGATGACGAATAAATGCCGAAAAAAGAAACTATTTTATTTCATTTGTACCGTGGGAGAGCCACGTTTCGGCATGAATGGGCCGGCTTGACCGGAGTTATACCACGGCCTCACAGAAAACCGGCGTAAAATAGCGTTTGCGCTGTGTTTCAACGAGTGAGTGAGGATTTCGGAGGCCCATACCCCAACCCGTCCCAAATCCCCCTCCCCATCCCTCAAAGGCCGGCAACGCACTTGTGACGCCTCTGGTGTTGCGGGTGTTGGCAACGACGTAATCGCTTACCATCAGGAGATATGTCTACTCGTTTGCCCCATATTCAATAAAAAATAAATAAGAGCTGGGTATACATATCTAGTGTACATTATATTATAGGTATTGCTCGTAGAATCTGCGGGATGGAACAATACTCTATAATAGTCATTTGGGTTATTGAAACACTATATATCTGCCAAATATAATAGTGGCAGAGTATATAAATAGGATGAACTAAAAACTATTTATGAACAGCGAGTAGTCATGCCCATCTCGATTTTTTTTTAAGCAACCTATTTTTTTCCGCAAATATACTAACAGTTGCTTCTAACGTAGACAACATTACGTACGTCCACGTTGTCAAAAAAAATTACATCGATTTTCAGACGCATTTATTTTTGTTTTAACTGATTATACAACGCACATTACATTTTTTTATCTGTATGAATTAATTGACTTCCAGAGGTAAATTCTCTCTCGTTAACTGGGTTTCCGAATTTTCTTTTCCGTTATGTTTGTAGTGGTTCAGTTTGTACGTAGAAAATCATTCACCGAAGTTACTTGAAAAATTCGAAAACAAATATCAATTCGTTGATGGTTTGAACGAACGTTTCAGTTCACGCTTTTGTTGGCTCCCTTTATGTTACACTATTTGTGCTATGAAACAGGAAATGATTCCTATTTTTAACAATTCCGACTTCAAAAAAAAGGAGGTGTCTCAATTCGACCGTATATTTTTTTTTATTTGTGTTCGCGAATAACTTCGTCGTTTATGAATCGATTTTGATGATTCTTTTTTTAATAGAAAGGAGATATCCCAACGGTGGTACCATGATAAGGGCACTAAGATCTGATGATGGCATCCAAGAGAAATCGAGTCAAACCTTGAAGTCGGTTTTATTTTCGTAAAAATTTTACTTGTATAGCAACCATTTTCATTATTTTTTTCTTAGATCAATTCGGCTTTTGACACTCTGATATCCAGCAGAAATATAATATGTAACAGCAATCCCTTTCTGTCAAGTACACCGACTGGAATTTACATGAATTTGATTACGACATACATGTATACATAACTTGTCAAAATCATAATCCTCCTTTGGTTTTGCCATTAGTCGGGTAATAAAAGATAAATTTAGAAAGCGGAATCACACTTTTAGACACATCATAAAAAGTGTTGCAATCTATAAAATTAGAAATAAGTCCTAAAATATTTTGGACCGAATGATGTTTTTGGATAAAGATCTTCATAGTGATGGATCCCTTTGAAGCTGGGGAGGGCAGTCTCGTGTCTCAATATTAGTGAAGGGTCAGCTAACATTGTCTAAACTATTTTTAGCCACGAAAACTTATGGGAACTCAACACCAATATAAACGAATCTGTGACCTACATAATACGTGTTTCTAATCGGTTCTACTTTTGAGTAGCAAATATATACACAATACTTTCACAGACTTATCATATTTCCAACTCCTCCCGTTTTTTCTTCTGATTAATTTCGTTGTGGGTTCCAAGACAGTTAATTATTTTTTTCTGGGACTTCCAGAGTGTCATAACTCGGTGTGTTCGGGGGCCACTGCTGTTGATCCTGGTACAGGAGTTACAGTGGTGGGCGTGTGGGTGGGATTAGTCCGAAAAAAAACTTTCACAGAGTAAATAGTCAATTCATTTAGAAAATAATACTGTTGATATTCATGAACAAATGAATAAAGCTCAGACAATCGGTATAATCGCATTATGACCAAAAAGCCGATGCTGTTATCAGCTACATAATAGTCACATGTGTAGAATTACGTATGCGAAGACAAAGCTAAATCTCGTCTAAATTCACACAAGATACGAGTTGCATCTTAATCAACTTAACAAGATATTCGACAATGAGGCCAATTTTGACTTACGGAATCTCTGTGCCCTTTATATATATATATATATGTATATTTTATGTATATATTATATTTATATAAATATAATAAATATATTTTATACATTTCAATAGATAAATTATAATAAGTTACTATGCCAGTGATCTATCGAAATGAGCTACTACATACAGAAGCTGTAATGCTATCGAAGTACAGTTCATTCGCATTTTATTTAATGTGACTCTGCTCTGCCTGATGGAAAACATGAGCAGAATCCAAGAGTGGTAGTTACCATACACATTGCGAATGCAGAAAATGCAACAATCCAGCATGGTGCCCTACACTAGTGCACCCTATTGAGATGCTTCTGCATCATTGGATCACCGGCCACACACTGACCCACGGAACACGACAACACGAATGCTGTCATTTTAGGTTGGTCTACTGTGAAGGGGTACCGCCCCGATTGTTGCGGCTCAAAGCCGTCCCGGCATTTAAAATATAATGACGCATTGAGAAAAATAGAGTCCAGCACTTTATGAAATTAGATTTCAAGTTTTGCTGCTAAGCGATTATTCAGATAGGTCAGGGAGCGGGACTTGAACGATTCGTCTTTATTTTCTAAACACGAAGGGACTTTTATAAACATGTTGCACAGATATTATAGTCTGAATGTATTTCGTTACAAAACAGATTTTAACTTTATATCATGTTTTCATCATTACTCATTTGTTATCATTAAATTCATTTCAGGTGTGCCGGCTGCAAAACCAAAAAAGAAACGAGAAAAACCACCAAAGCTTCAGACTTTAGGTATTTTGGCATGTTTTTTCGATGCGAGTATATGTGTATATATATACGTCCGATCGTTGTCCGTGGAATGATTACTAATAATAATTATAAGAATTTACACGCAGAAATGTCTGTCTTCAGTAAGATTTCTTACTGCAACACAGTCAAGTTAGTAGATTACGATTTAGAAACTTATGAATTTTAATACTTTACAGTTATACGTTGATAATTTTTTATTAAGAGAGCAATACATACTTTTAAATATAAAGCGCTATTGATGTGGTCTAAAGCTACTACTAGCTACCATTTAAGTTAATAAAACAACTTTTTTAATCCTGTTGTTTCCTATTTTGTTACGTTTAGAGTTCATATTTTAATGAAAATGAAACATTACTTAAATCTATGTAGTGTAGGTAGTAGATTGGCAATGATATCGCTTAAAATATCTAGAAATTTATTTTAAAATACTATCCAAAACTACATCTCATATTTTGAAAAGTTAATTTACCAGTAGAATCTGTTTTTACCTTCATTTATGAAACTGAGTAGGTTAGTACTAACACTGTAATGAATGAAAACTGTTCTAGACTGCAACTAAATGTACAGCATCCAGAATGATCTTGTACGTATTCTCTGTAATGACTTGGATGTTCCGTGATTATTGGAAAGTGCATTTACTTAATGTGCCTTTTTAGGATTTCAATTCGTCAAGCTATTGTATGATAACTTAGTGGCTATGATGTAGCCAGTTGTAATGGTAAGTATCAATACACCACACACGCTGAAGAAAACGGGTAAGTGTTGTGAAATATGTATTAGTAATGCTAGAAAATGGGATTTACCGTGGGAGAGCCACGCTTCGGCATGAATGGGACGGCTCAACCAGAATGATACCACGGCCTTTTATGAATTGAATGATGATGATGAATGGCTTGTGACGCCTCTAGTGTTACAGGTGTCCTTGGGCGACTTACCATCAGGCGATACGTCTGCTCGTTTGCACACTGTTCTGTAAAAAAAAATCTTTAGCGGCCATCCATAAATTACGTCACATTTTCAGGACTTTTTAACCATTCTTTAACCGTCTTTAACTTGTCAAAGGTTGTCACATTTTTAGAACCCGGTGGGGTTTCTTTTTACAATTTCATGCGTGTATTTAAAAATAATCAATATAATGACGGCTTAATCTTTTTTTTAAAAGTCTCACGACTTTTGACCCCCTTGCCCATTGTCACACAATGTCACATACTGCTGATTCCCTCCCCCCTTTTAAGGTGTGACGTTATGGATGACCCATAATAGTAATATTCATTAATAGGCTGGTCTTTATCTAGGCTGTCTGAAATCGTATTCGTAAGAAATATAGAACGTTGTATATGACTTTGATTTGTCCTCATTATTTCGTATCATAACTAGTACTATTAAAGTATGAGACCACTACTTCTTTGGAGTTAGGTAAATAGGATGACAAACATGCAACGTTATATGCACTGACTTCCATATATACCCAAAATACATACTTTAATATCGCCGAAAAAAGACTAACTAAACTGTGAAGTAGCCTCATAACCTGCTGATAGGCATTAGTCTGATCGCATCCTTACTTATATACATAGTATAACACCTATGCTCACCACAGACACACTTGGACTGTGAACCGCATTTTAATACAAATTTGATTATACTTATGTACTAATTAATGTTAAAAGATATTATAATACACGCTTATATCTGTGTAGAAATAGACACGACTAAAGACCAGTTTCACGACTTCCTGATAAAGTTCCTAATAGACTGATGTCAACTTATCTATCACTTTTGTCTATGACTTTTATCTGTGAAATAGTGTTTTATTCCTGATTCTTATATTTTATCAAAAACGCGTGAATCAGTTCCTAATTATTCTTATTTTAGAGTGTCACAACTAAATTGAGTTTGTTAGTATAAATTGGAAACGTAACCAAACTGTACCCTCCTCATTGTTTTACATTCAGAGCAAATAACGCACGCCCGAGATAAACTAGAGACGCAATGCGGAAACGGAAGTGTTGCCACGGTGCGTACTGCCGGTGTCGTTAGAGATCCCTGCCCCCATATTTCCGCTTTGAATTACACTCTTTGCATGGCTAAGAGAGAATGTAAAAGAAAGTTTTGTTAAACATTTTTTTCTTAACTTTATAATTTATTAAAAAATATCCGTCTTCAGTGTGTCGTAATCATGATACGTTTTGAAAAGTTGAATAGCTAATCGTTAAATTTTTTCACACTTAGAGGTTAAATGTTTTCTTAGAAATTTTGTTTGGGATATTCTTAGATAAAGATAATTTCATTAAACAGTAAGCACGTAAGTACGTATATTTCTACGTAAAGTAAAAAAAATGTTTTAAAAAAATGGTGCGAGTAAAGGAGTATCACAGTTACATATACAGGAATAAAGCTAAAAAATTTCTCCTATTTAGACCACTGGATGACCTATAGTTTTATTCACAACGCTTTAAAAAGGTTTTCAACTTCATTCAATAACAAAAGAAAAGGATTGTGTATGCAACTTTAAGTTACGTTAACTTTGACTGCACTGTTGGCCTAGTGGTTTAAGCGGACGCCAGGCAACGGTTCTCTTGCGTCAAGTGTTGTGGGTTCAAATCCTACACGGTACAACACTTTGTGTGATCCACAAATGGTTGTTCTGAGTCTGGGTGTTCTTTGTGTCCGTTTCATGTATGTTTGTGAAGTCCCCCGCGACACAGGATGTATATTCCTAATGCGGGGAATTCTCTATTTAAAAAGAAAGAAAGAAAGTATATAATCATTTTATATAGTAAATATTGTTGTAATATATGTATACGACATTTTTTAATCTGTGTAAAGATCGGTTGTCACTAGACTACGTTTAGTAGACTCGAATAATACGCGAGTGGAAACATGCTTGCATTAGGCGCGACTTCAGTTACCAATCCAATTACCTTAGTCCAAGTAAATGAATCACTTACACAATATGGAATGAACCATCTAAATCTATTCACAATAATATGTATTATAGAAATGCTGCCGCTTCAAAAAGTTAATAGATTTTCAAACAGCTTTAACCTGAATATTTCCATTAATGACATTTTTGTGTTGACTTCAGATTAGAGCTGACGATGATTCATATTAAAATTTGTAATTTTCACCAGATACATGATAACTTTAAATCTATTAGTAAAGTAATATATAATATAATAAATATATAAGAATTAAATTAAATTATTTACAGAATTCTGTGTTACAGGCCGTTTGCCGTTTTTTTATTTTTTTATCTCTATTGTACACGTATGAAATATGGAAAGAAAACAAAATGAGTTGCAATAACCAAACGTGACAACTGGCGGTCTGATCACTCATGGCGATCTTTTATAGACAAGCTTTGTACGTATATTCTGGTAAGTGACAATATTTAGAGAACGCAAATTTTAAATTAATCCGTAAAATAGGTTGTAATTTTGGTTACTATCATAGAATTATGTAAAGAAATATATATAGTAAACAATTGGAAGGCTTGAATATCCCACCAATGGCCCGTTCGACTTATTGATATGCCTTCCTAGCCTCTTCAACCGATTTTGTGTTCTGTTCTCGACTTATAACGCCGTATACTGTTGCATATTTTTATGTGATACATTAAATCAGAAAGCTGTGAAAATTTATAGTAGTGACATAAACTGTAAATTATTGAATTAAGTTGACGCAACATTAATGCCAAAATGTTGCATCCAAGTACGACCAGGACTGAAGTAAGACCAGGTTAATTTGTCTTAGTTCATATCCTTTGTTGGAAACAAAGGATTTGAACCTGAAAAAAGTTAAACACCCTGTTATCATACATATCATCATCATCAACCTATTACATTCCACTGCTGGACATAGGGCTCTTCAATTGCATACGCGGCTACGTAATAAAAAAAATATGGGTAATTAAAAAACATTTACACAACACAGAACACTATTCATGAATATTTAACCAAAGTTTCATACAGACCAACATTCCAAAGTTATGTCCACAGTGTAGTGATTTGATTAAGTGTAATTAAATTGTGTTACAGAATCCTTAATTCAACAAAATAAATTAATCTAATTGACTACCGCTACCTGTAAATCAAGAGACAGAAGTATCTCGTTGATATCATCCTTTGATACCCACCCATAAGAATTAAACGCTACTTAAAGGTATAAAAGGTCGTTTGGTACTCTATTAATTTCACTCACTCGATGAAAAAAGGGAAAATGAGGCCGTGGTTTAACTTCTAATCGTGTCAACCCAACTGTAAACAAAACTTGTAAACAAAACTAATAATCATTTATATATTTAGAAAATGTTTTATCGTTATTTAATAAACGACACATAATGGTTATATGTGCAAACTAATATATGTGTTGGTGTTGTAACTCATTCCTTCACTCAGATTCATATCATTACATATGATAATAACATAGTGATGTTATTATGTACATAGCGCTATATAAATGAGCAAATGAAAGACGCCAACCGGTGCTACCTTTCTGAGTTAAGATTAGCATACTATACGTACTAGAGAAGTGACGCTGTTTTTGTCTTAAGTGCCGATGTTTTGAAATAATTAACAAATACCTCAAATTAATTTTATTACTGGCAATTTAAATTACCACCAGTGAAATGTCATCTCCTTTATAATAAAGCATAATATTTATATAGATATATAATTTATACTCTGTGCACAAAATTATAATATTAGTTCTCATGAACATGAGACAAGAGACTTGAACGACAGTGGTATATTACAGTAAAATTAACATTATTGTTTTAAATTTACTTGATTCACGACTGTGCGTATCATATACAAATTCTTACTGTTTATTTCCAAAGAAAATACTAAAATATATTTAATTGTTTAACTATATCCTAAAATTCTGTCATCATAATACGTGAAATTGTCGTAAGTTCTGATAATTCTTAATAATATATTAATAGGAGTTATCAATAATTATTCAGAAGTTTTTGTAACTCATGTGGTTTAGTGTTGGTGAGCTTTAATGTGAACTAAATACACCAATATATAACAATAATATTTTTTGCTTATAATAGCAATTAATTAAATAATATAAACAGTAGTATAGCCTTAAGTTTATGTACCTAGGCCATTATCTGATCTGTAAGATTAAGATTTCACTCTTTATTATTTTATTACTATTTAAACATGGTCACAAGATATTATTGGTTAGTTTTACTCTTAGCATTTTCATCATCATCATCATCATCGCTGACGTCTTCATTTTCTTTTTTAGCTTCACCCATAACTTCCCAATAAGACGGTGGTGGATCGTCGTCAATCATATCATCATAATCTTGATCTATTGTATTATCATTTGCATTTTCATTAACTCCGACCTGTACAGGAATATTGACTACGATTTTTCCATGAGGAAAAGCCAATTGAGCTATTAATCTAACGAAATAATATCTTGAAACTACTGTTGAATTCTCTAAACTGTAAATATTAGACGGTAACTGAATATCTACAGATTCAGTACGAGTGGTTTGACTATCAATTGATGTTATTTTAGCTTCGGTATTCGGTATATCTTCTTCGTAATCTACTGCACTTCGACCGTCCGCTTTAAACGTGTATGCTTGCATCAATTTGGTTAGAACACTTTTCACAATCACATGGCTATCATTTTTCACTTCATACTGCATTGCTATTTTGTCACCAATAGCCAATGCAGAGTTCAGAATAGTTGCTTTCACGTTAATCAAGCCGCTTTTATTTGAAAACAGTCGCACCAACTTCTTACTTTTCATGTAATTGATCGGTTCCGGCGATAATTTTGGTGAAACATCACATTTTACAGGGATTTCCTTCCTAAAATGTTTTTCAATACAAAAAAGGCCAGGCCCTTTCAGCTTTATGCGTATGTAATATTTAATAATACATGTTGCCTTGAAAGTTCCAAAAGTTTTACAGATTTTAGATGTAGATGGAATTGTATCAGGTAAAGTAAAATGGAATTTTATTTCATACGAACCGCCATCCAGCTTCATTTTTTTATCTTGAACGATGTTATCTATATCAACTAAGGTTTCTCTGCTTTTATAAGTCACTCGATTTTTTGTGCCTTTATGTACTTCTAAAACAATGGAACCAATACCTTTAAGAGATGTTGTGATCTTCTGTATTTCAACCGGTTCTAGTATGGTATATTTTATCAATCCAGATACAACTTCGCCTTGTTTATAAACTTCATCTGGTGGTTTAAACATACACATTTGACATGATATTATACCCATTTTATGTAACAAGTATCACTATTAGCACAAATTGAAAGTCTCGTTTCTTTCGCTATTTATCACACAATAACACTACGCACTATAGGAATCCATAGATACAGTACTATACTGATAAGTTTAGTTACTCGACGCGTACGTTTAGTTTTATCTCGGTGTACGAGGTGCGTTATCTATGTAACAGGTATAATACAGATAATAGTGACTAATATTTGTAACTATGAGTTTGTTTAGTATGCTAGTAGATGACCATGAGAGGGACATGATTCGGCTTTATATTGGCCGTCTCGCCCGGAGTGATACCAAGCCCTTATAGAAAATCGTTGTAAAGCAATTATTCCATTGCATTTCACAGTAAGTAAGATTACCGAAGCCATAACCAAAGCCTGATTCCACAGAGAAATATTTAAAGGGCTTTACTTGTGTGAATATGTGAGTCTTGCTTTGTATGATGTCCTATGGATAGTCCAGTTTCCTTTATACTATAATACATTTATAATATTAGAAGTAGGTATTAGTATAGTAGGATTTTTTTCTGGGACTTATACCTAAATATAGTATAATAAAAAAAAATACTTAGGCGGTTTCCACAGAAACCAACGAAACTACAAAGTTGGAAACAAAATAAAAGATCGCGATATGTAAAATTCCCGCCATGAAACTTATTTAGTGATTTAACAAAAGTAAACAAAACTCGGACTCGGTGCTACAGTAAATATTACTTATACCACATTCACTTAGGGTTGATTTTACGATGTCACAAAACTGATAAATCGTCCGTTTATAGCCGACAGGGACTGTCGTTCAAATTAACGAGGTTGTTCTCTTGCTGTCGACATTTCAGCTGACATGAACGAGAGCATCAGATTTTGGCTTCAATTCACATTTCGAAACTTCGTGTTATGCACATAGTTTGAAAGGATTATGCGAAATTTGACAATTTGCGTTTGTAGCTGTTGAATATGTGTCTGTGGTGTGCTTGATATGTGAAGTTAAAGACACAGTGACATCGTATCTTTTAAGTCACTTTTTTTAAATATTCTGGATATATTAGTAGTTTTGAGTTTTGGGTGATTGAAGTTTTAACATTAATATAACATTTTGTACTGGAGATTGTAGTTGTGGTTTCGTATATCCAAGAATATATAGGATGGCCAGCATAAAGTTGCAGATAGAGTGGACAATAAACGAGGACAATCACGACAATTGCTGATATGCATATTTATGAGTAGGTAACAGAAACCACTCACAATCAAAGAAGTGCTTGCAAGAGTCAAGTATAAACTTAATTATTTCGATAGTTTATTCAGGGTTGGTGAATATTTAGGTTGCGAAGGATAGCATGTTAGCCACTTGTCAAGCACCATTTTTTCAAGGGAAGAATGTAGGAGATTATTACTTTGATGTTCTTGAGAATAAATGAAATAACTAAGTTAAAGAAGAAAACATTATTGAAATATTTTCAGAAAGCACCCCACGCTTTTCAAATTAAAATTATTTTAAAAAAATTTGTTGGATTAAAGCGTGTTTTTTGTTTTTGAACTATACTTTATTTTGGTATATTTATAAAAGCGTGTTCGTTTAGTTTTAAACAATTTTTTTTTTTTTTAAATCTTTTTTTTTTCCAAATTATTGTATTGTCATCGGTCCTTGACCCCTGTGCAAAATTTTCAAGTTAATCAGACTGCTAGAAGTAAGTTTAAATTAAGTCAAAAGATTTCACAACATACATGTCAAGCTAATACAAGCGTGTTACAAATGACAGATTCCAAATTCAAATGTCCAAACTAAGTTATGTATTTTATTTTCATCAGATTCATAGAATAAATTATTTAATAAAGTTTTCTTCGCATGTTTAAAAAAACAGAGACTAAAAAGAACAGCAAAGTGATCTTGTAAGACATTTTGTTCCTGAGTAACAAAACGCCAAAAATGTGTCATATAAAACTGTACGACAAAATGCGTTTTGATTCACTTCAAGATAACATAATGTTTTTGCGCACCTAAAATACAGGAAGTAATTTGTAGAAAGTAGGCATACAATATTAAAAATGATTCATCAAAAAGTATCTACGGCGGATTTCCTTTCTCCCAAAGCATGTTTTAAGGTAAATGCTCGAGGCTTAATGAGATCGTTAAAATAACCGATACGACAAAACATTATATCCAACGCTGAGATTAAATTTTCAGGGCAAATTGTATTTGGTTTTGTTCAAACGACTTTCAACTTTATCGTCATGAAAACAGCTAATGTTTTACCATTTATCATTTTGTTTTATTGCCTCACTACTACTTGAAAAAATGGGCTTTATTCGAGATTTTATTGAGTGTTCAACTGTCCATAGTAAACGAAATTTGTACTATCTGAGTCCTTGTATCTTATCTCTTATCCTAGAAAGATGTTTTCAATGTTCATTAGCCGTAGATAAGATTAATAGTAAATAAATAATAATAAATAAATAGATATTTCGGACACCTAACACACAGCGCCATCTAGTCCCAAGCTAAGTAGAACTTGTATAATGGGTACTAGGCAACTGATATAACTACATTGGGATATACTTTTTTGTTGTAAAAACATACATATTATACATAGAAAACACCCAAAATCCGAAACAAATATTTGCAGATCATAGCAAACATTTGATCCGACCCGGGAATCGAATCTGAGACTTTAAGCACAGCAGTCGCATATGCTGCCACTACGCCACCAAGGTAGTGTATCATCATAGTGATGATAGTTTGATATAGATATATAGATAGAAAATGTATCTATAGTGTAATATTTAGTATAACTGAGTAGTTATAGTTTTTAATATGTAGGTACATGTTAATATTTGTATAGATATTATATGTATGCTCCACTGATGACATGTATTTATTTATTTTTAATGTATATATGTTTGTGTAAATATACCTGTATGGAGATATATATGTATTTCTAGTTATAATCATTGGAAAATTATAACTCATCAAAGCTCATTGCACCGTCAACTGCTACTATCTCCGATACATCTTGATCCATCCTAAGGTTGCCTGGAAGAGATTGCTTTCGGCAATAAGGCCGCCCTTTGTACATTATATATTTGTTATTTTCTGTAATTTCGTGTAAAACTGTAATACGGTGTACAAATAAAGAGTTTTCTATCTATCTATCTATAGTTTATAAAAAAGTAAACACTAAAATAAAAATCAATCAGATGAACTATGTTTTTGCTAAGTTTTTGGTCTAGTAAATCTAAATATTTAAATGATTTGATAATGATGCTAATGCATAGGGTTCCAACCTAGTACGGCAGCAGAGGCTTATAACTACTTGTGGCGACATCCACATACAGCGCATCAAGAAAATACATGACAGCGCCATCTACCGAAGTATGAACTACGGAGTAACATACAATACGAAGAAACTACCAATCCTGCATCGCGCAATAAAAGTTCAAGCATATATACAACATCCCAACATCAACCGTTGGGCCGTGGCCCGCTAGTCGATCGGAGGATCCTCCCTTTGTGTTGGAGGGACATCACATCCGTTCCTCCACATACATATAAGACACAATTGGTACATTGTAATCATGCACTTTACTATCTTTACTTTATTATTACTTTTAACATAATTAAATAAACATTAGTTAATAAGAAACAATAACTATAAAAAAAATAAACAGTAACAATATATACAAACAAGCGTCAAAACAAAAATTCTACCGCGTCATCGCCTACTAGTAACGTTCCCAAAAGGCTGGCACGAGAAGCGTCAATCAGTTGCTTAGCTAGTCCTTATTCTTTACTATCTTATAAAACTTGTCAAGTTGTTAACACTCTATATAGATCGATTTTCATTTTATTTTATTTATTTATAACAATAAATATTATTATTTTTGTTTTTTCATAAAATCAAAGAATTAGGACCCAACACCGATTTTAGAATGTCACTTTTATAAATTCAATAAACGCTACTTAAATAACTCCCTAAGGTTGTTTTAGGAAAAAACATGAGAAAGGATGTTTATACTTTGGTTCAGATTTTGCCGAAAGGCTCGACCCTATTAGAATACAATAAGTGCTGACCCTTTAGGCTAAAGCTTCGGTAGAGTATTATTGTAACAACTTTATACTGCTAGGAATATTTTAAAGACCTAATCAAAAAGAAACACCATAACTAAACTGTTATTTTATAACATTTAGTGACTGTTTTGTTACATGTATGACTTAGGACTTAGACTTTTGTTACATGTATCATCACACTAGAGTTTTCCATAATACAACACTAGAGTGTAGGAGGTTTTAGTAAAACTCATTGCTTGACAAATTCTTTTCATATATGGCTGATTTGTGTTAAATGTAAATTATGTAAAGAACTGCAATAACTGTTTAAGTCATTGTATTTTTTTTAAATAACAACTCCCGCATTAGGAATATACACAATGTATCGCGGGGGACTTTACAAACATACATGAACGGACACAAAGAACACCCAGACTTAGTACAAAAATTTTGTGGATCGAACAAAGTATTGTCCCATGTCGGATTTGAACTCACAACACTAGCAAGCGGCGTGGCGGCCTATCATTAGGTCAACCGTGCATATTATTAAATTTATATCCATGGAAGTACAGTTGTGTAAGTAACTTTCTACCTCGCATAACAAAACTGTGCAATGAACTGTTGCCTGCGGTATCCCGAACCAATACGACCTTCAAACCTTAAAGAAAAGACCGTACTCCTACTCCTCACAAGTGACTTGTGACGAAGCACTTGTGACGTATCTGGTGTTGCGGGTGTCTATGGCGGCGGTAATCGCTTATCATCAGACGATACGTCTGCTCGTTCGATTTCTATTTCTGAAAAAAATAAGTATTTTAAGCGTGGTCCACCGCAGTAATAAATGTCATCGCAAAGCGGATCCAGCAACGATAAAGTCTTGGCCTGCGAGCTAAATTCTGAAAATGTAAACATAAAAGGTACCCAAAGCCATTATTGACATTTCAGCCAATATTGAAACGAAATTGTTTCGTGATTTGCAAGAAAATGACTCAGGTAGTAGTCTAAAATCGTCCCCGGAGATTGGTTAACAGAAATGCACAATTTCCTACGTTGAATTGTCCTACGATTCAGTTGAATCGACAAACTCCTCTGGACTAATCTAATCAAAAATCTAATCAAGAGTCAAGTTGTCGAAATGGTTAACTCTGAATTCTTATTCTATCATGATTCATTTACACATATGATACAGGTATTTTATATATTATCATACATATTGGGGTATGGGTTTCCGGTTTACTCACTCACTCGGTGAAACACAGCGCAAGCGCTGTTTTTTCCGATTTTCTATGAGTTCCGGTTTTCGGTTTCGGAATTCGACTTTTACTTGGCGGTAGGAAAGCACGACCGCTTGTTATAGATTTTAAATATGTCGGAACTCAACAACTGTTCTTTTCAGGACTATTGTCCGTAGCTTTAATATCAACCCATCCTGTTATATTTATATATCAAGGTATTGTTAGGCGTGCCTTCTAAACATGATTTGCGTTTCACCAGTCTATTGTAACGTGGATCATACCTAAAAACATTTTGTTCGCAACGTAATTGTATACAAAACCCACTTGAGAAATCAATGTACATAAATTTGAAAGTATATTCTCGGCAGGTCTCTATGGAGTTATTTTCTGTAGGAAAGTGGAACGCTAGAATTTTAGATTACTTTTAGCCTAATTTTAGATGTGGTTGTGTGCAGTGGACACAGGTTAATTGGATTGCAGTTTGAATGTTTAAATTTGCACTAGTTCTACGTCAGATTAAAGTAACCACTTCTAAAATTTATCTGGAGTGGTTCAGAGTGTTATTGTAGTCTAGTTTTTAAGAGATTTTTCCTTATAATTGGGACAAAAGTATGTTAATCTATGCCATACAAAAATTTCTAATTTAAGACTTTACAAAACTTGTTTTTTTGGAGTTGGAGTACTATACTAAAAGTAAGGCGTTACGTTATAGCACTTTTCCTCGACCGAAACGATGTAAGCGCCAAGAATTGCATGGCGTTTCATCACAGGTAATCAATATTATAGGCGACACTGGCCACAGCAATAGATAACCCTGACTATCAATCAGTTAATACACTGTATTACAAAGACCATATTTAGAGTCTAAAAATAATCTAACTAATCTTAAACGTACATTTAATACGTAACATTATAGGATTAATGTTTGTAGTTCAACGAAAACATCTATAAACTTACTTAATGATCCTTGGTAATATATATGTCGGTAATAATTTATAGGGTTGCCAAAGTGTCTGTTTCCCATATAGTCGTAGTCATTGAAAGGTTTTTAACCTATTTATAAACCAACTATATAATATACAAGCTTTTACACGCGGCTTCGCTCACGCAAACTTTCGTCCCCTGATTTACCCTTGGAATTTCCAAGAATAATTTCTTAGTCCTCAATTACGTTATATAAAGAACCTACATGCAAAATTTCAGGATTTAGATTCTAGGTTCAGCGGTTTGAACTGTGCGTTGATCTCTGGGTATGTCAGTCAGTCAATCAGTCAGCCACCTTCCTCTTTTATATATAGAGATTAAATTCGTTTTATATAAGCTGTATGTATAACATTATAACATAGGACCTAAGCAACGTATCAAGCATATTTAAGTTTGTGCTAAATGAATTCAAGGCAGTAGAGCCACGCTGATTTCAGCACGGACGGTCCGGCTCCACCGGGGCGGTACTACGGTACTACGGCGGTCGGAGTGCGAAATCGGAGGCTCAGCGAGGTCGGTGTGGGTCACCATCTGCATTGTTGCATTGTCTGCATTCGCAATGAACATGGGGACAACCACTCTTGGATTCTGCTTTTGCTTTCCACCAGACGGAGTAGAGTCATTTTGACAGGCTCATACATAAATTTAAAAATAAACATTTTGAACAACTGTGTTATCTTAAATTATCATCGTCATTGTGTATCGCACGCGAATACTACTTTGCATAAAAGCTAAAAAGATAAATTGAAAAAATCATCTTAGATGTTATTGTTTAATGGCTGTTAGCAACTCTAAGTTCAAATAAAAAAAAGAAACTTAAAATCTATATATTTTTTAATATATTGTGGCGACTCCCACATACAGCGCAACAGCAACATGCTACAGCGTCATCGACCAGAAATATACCGAACCACGGTGTGACGTCACGACACGGAGTACACAACAGTACCAATCCTGAATCGCACAATAAAATGTCTCGCGCCGATTAACATCAACTTCCCAACCATTGGGCAGTAGCCCGCCAGGCATGATCCGATCCTCGCCTGATCGGAGGATCCTCCCTTTGTGTTGGTGGGACATGACACTCGTTCCTCCACAATATCTATAGTAAAGATATTTTTTTACAAACGTGTTACGTATATCTTCTTATTACAAATTATACCTAAGAGACTTATTCTAAAATGCTATCAGAAATTTTGTGTGATCTTAGAAAAAATATTTTTCTTTCTTTTGTTGGTGAATTAGGGAGGAGAATAAAGAAAACAGATTTAATATTCGTTTGATCTTAACAAATCTTTTTCGTGTTCCAGGAGGTTTAGTAGGGATTATTTTCTTAGATGGTAAATAAATATAAATACAAATAAATATATATCGGTCATCTGACAACACAACGCCATCTAGCTTCAAAATAAGCAAAACTTATACTATGAAAGTCAGACTGATAGAATTTTGATTTTTTTTCTTGTAAATACACACATATTATACATAGAAAACAACCAAAGTCTCGTACGTTACCACTGTGCCAACGGGGCAGACTTTATTTGCTTTTTGTTTCTTTTGTTTGAAATTATGGTAGTTATAACATACATACGTAGTACAGAGTAGACAGAGGCTATAGAATGCCATTTGCCACGTTCCTGACATGGAGATTCCTCCCCTCGCGCATAAATCGGGCCTTTCAGAAACGCTTGCCGGTTGCGAGTGTTTTGAACGAGGCCCTTTATCAATATAAATAAATAAATATTTCGGACATCTAACACACAAAGCCATCTAGTCCCAAGCTAAGCAGAGCTCGTGTTATACATATATAGTTTTTTTTTGTAAATACATACATATTGTACATAGAAAACACCCAAACTCCGAACCAAATATTTGTAGATCATACAAACATTTGGTCCGACCCGGGAATCGAACCTTATAAGCAGCAGTCACACACGCCAACCGCGAGACTTATGAGGCATTCATATGCTACCGATTTCATTAGTATGTGTTATTCAGACTTCGCAAATTCTTCATTCTCTCTTCACTTAACTTTTCAACATAGCCAAACGATACGTAGCAGATTTTTTTTTCAGATTCCTTCCTTCAACCCACGCCTCATCATTTCACACTCATAACATGACTGTTAATTAAATACTATATTTTCAGCGGAATAGAATGAAATGACATCGATCGATTAATATATTTAAAAGGAATAAACAATCATAGAAATAATCCATATTGACGGGTCCTGTCTACCATTGAGTGTCACACGTATTACTAACCTGCCACATGTACCGACACAAAAGCGCTCGAATGACAAACGATATTTGTTTGGATCTGCTTAATAACGAGCTACTCGTTAATCCTTACAAAGTTTTTTTAATTTTTGTAACAATATTAAAAATAACAAAACAATTTCGAACAATGTAAAGAAACATTTGAGTCATAATTTCAACCGTAGTTTTTCAATTCTAGTTAAATTTGTAAAGGGATGATGAAAGAGATTCGAATGAACTAAACTTTTTCGGTTATTTACTCTCAGTTGGATTATCCTATTTAAGAGGAGAATAAAAAGTCTTTGTACTCGTATCATCAATAAGACAATATTATGTTAAGCCTTTTAAAAATCAGCGACCTGTAAACTATTATACCGTAAATAACCAAACACCATTGAGGAGGCTTTATTGTAGTATAAAATAAATTCTGTCTGTGTTACAATGTTTGGCTTTAACTTCTGAAACCCTCGACAACGTAATGAAACAACTGTTTGTTTCTTGAATGTATAAACTTTACAAAGTTTAAGACAAGGTTCCTTGTACCTTTCCCATCCTTTCCAGTGCGTTTCTAGAAACTTTTACAGGGCAATTAATTAACGACTGCTAAAGTTGTAAATAACTTGAAATTGGTTAGATTTCTGTGCTTTATTTTTGGTTTAATGAGCGGCATCGTGGAAAATAGCATGAAAACAGTTTTCCAGTCAAAAACAATACGGCTTATTTTGAATCTGTTATGCCCTAGGCGCATTTGAGGCCGTAGTTTTTAACTTTTATTAATTAATTATTCTTTCAAATGATTAAATTTTGATTATTTTTACTTGGGTTTATAAAGGTACGGGATAGTTAGGTACTATTTCAAATAAATCATAGAGCTTTCCATTGTCAAAAAAACTGGCATCGCTTTACAGTTAATCGGAGCAGGCAAAATATGATTTACATGTTTCGCAATAAAAAATATCACAGCCAAATATCATACGCACGTTACCAGCGATAGCAATAGAAGGTAATATTCTGAGAATTTATGAAAGGAAATTTCTATAATAGCTTCGTGGAAGGCTCTTGAGGTAAGGTCATAAATAAACGTTAAGTTAGACTGCCCTTTCCGTAACCCATCAAATGTTTATAAATCCTATGAGCTGACACGCCCTTTTTTACAGATCTCAATTAATATAATGATGTTTTTCAGTGTCTTTTATCTCTTAAAATACTTCTTGAGTCACTTTGCATCATTATAAGCCTACTGCCGTCCACTCCTGAATGAAAGCATCCGTCAAGGAGCTCTTAACTATCCAGGTATTAGGCAGTCCATATCCTTCTACCGCCAGTCACTTTAGTTCATCAGTCCATTGCATAGCATGGCACCATGTACTACATTTGCCCAATCACCATCTTTACTATAACACATGTCTGTCTCGGCGACCAATAGTTCGCCTATTGCGTACCGATTCTAGGTGTTATATTCCCTAGTCACGTTTTGTTACTTACATGGTCTAGTACCAATAAAACAAGCTCTACTTAGTTTGGGACTAAATGGCTTTGTGTTTTAGGTGTCCGAAAATATGTATTTATTTATTACTAGCTGTGCACGTTACTTCGTACACGTTAGATTTTTTTTACCTTTTAAACCTTCCCTGGACTACGACAAACATTTTAAAACCAAAATCATCTAAATCGGCCCGGCCGTTCTCGAGTCTTAGCGAGATAAACGAACGGTAATTGATTTTTATATATAAGATTGAAAACTGCAGCCCACATACCATATAATTATATATACATTTTACATTCTCTGAATATTTGTAACTTATCAGTGCATATAAAAAATATTAGTTTTAGTTAAAAGAAAGGCACAGTCTTCAAGGTAGTCTACACAAGTTTGGTAGCACAATAAAGAATTGAACCTTGAGTTTTGTGGTTATAATAGTTTTTTGCTTTTTAACCTATTAATCCAACTTCATACTATTGATTCTTAAATCATACAATAGTATATAATATGTACACATATGTACATAGATACTCTATACAAATAAGTAAAATTGGGGCGTCTGCTTCTTTAATGTAAATAGGTACCTACCTAAAAGCAATAAAGAAAACAACCCTGCTCTTTGCGTCAAATCGCAGAACAAAAATTTTTGCCGCCTTGTCTATTTCAATAGCTTAGTTTTCCTTTCACACGTTACCTTCCGTTTCTATTGTTGTTATGTACTTTTTCGTTCTGTTATTTCCATTTACTGTGAGAGGTCTATTCGTATACCGTAAATACTACAAAATACTTTGTTTTCATACTATCGTCGATTTACAGGTTTTAAGAGCAAAGGTTTCAATAAACAATTAATTCCACAAACGGTTAAATGAGTTATTGCGGATATAATTGATTCTTCTTCTTTGATGAATTGGCAACCAGATGGATCTCTCGGATCAGCTTTTTCTGCCAATGTCAGTGTTTTCTGTGTTTTATAGTCTTCAAATCATAAGTCTTTAAGTGTTCGTCGTGATGAAGTTAATATTAAAAATATATAAAATATGGATGGGATGAAATGGGGACCGTCTTTCGAAAAAAACAAAAAAAGGTCTGCTATATAATTGATTCATACAATCAACAAGCTTGTAAAAAATGACATTTTTAAAATAACGAACATCTGACGTTTAACGCCCTCTATGCTGAAGCTGAAAGCTATATTGATAGAATACTTATGTACTTTTATTTGTAAATATAAACATATTTTAAATAGAAGACGCCTCAAATCCGAAACCAATATTTTCAGATGATACAAACATTTGGTCCGAGTCGGGAATCGACCCCGAGAGCACATGCACAGCAGTCGCGTAATCTACCACTGAGCCAACGAGACGGTCGATTTACTTTAAATCCTGAAATAAAATTCTATCGTTCGGCAGATACCTGTAGTGAGTACAGACTAATGGATATAAGACTTAATTTATAACGAACAATCGTTGGTACATCGCTTACGACTAATTGGACCTACTTATGCAACAAGGAACCAATCCACACACATGCCAAAATCGAGATAAGGACCCTACCTATAAGGAGATCGCAAAGGTACTAGAGGCGGCTTGACCGCGGCGGTACTACCTTCGCACAGAAGGTCAACCTAAACTGCCAGCATTCGTGCTGTTCGTTGGTAAGAGCGAAACCGCAGGCCTCACTAGGAGGGAATGGCGTGGGTTACATCAGGCAGAGTACAGTCACTATGTTGGCCAGTACATAAACAAAGTCGTGTGGCGTCGTAGAACACCAGATAAGAACGAAGTTCCTTATCATAAAATAGAATAATACATGTAAGTGTCAGATGGCGCTATACTAAATTTTGCGTTCACGCACTTTAAAAACTACAAAATTGTCTTGACACCTTTATTTTACTTAAAATGGTTTATAAAACTATATAATAAACATATATAAATAAATCAGACATCTAACACACAATGCCATCCAGTCCCAAGCTAAGCAGGGCTTGTGTTATGGGTCCTAGACAACTGATATAAATACATATACATATAAAAATACAAATTTTAGGAGAACATCCAAACTCCGAAAAAACAAATATTTGCAGATCATACAAACATTTCATCCGACCCGAGATTCGAACCCGAGACCTTAAGCACAGGATTCGCATACGCTACCATTGAGATACAGAAGCACTAATCTTACGTTACGGACGCTTTTTAGCCGGCTAAACTTCGTTCCAAAAAAATTACGAGTGTATGCATTGGTTCCTTGTTGCATAAGTAGGTCTCATTGGCAATGGTCATGCAGAGAACGAATGCTTATGTCATCGTCTCGACCTGGAGCCTCATATGACCTTTTGATAATTTAATCCTACGAGTATATTGTACTTTAGCGACTGTACTGAAACATTATCCATTATGAAGACTATTTGAAAGTGCAATAAAACTCTTAGGAACATTATAAATGGCGGCAAAGAGAGAGCGAAGTCTTTAGAAGCTTTCCTTTGTCCTTTAAATTGTCTTCCTTTGTTACAGACTAAACGACATACAATATTTTCTTGTTGATAATATAAGTCTGATGCAAGACTAGCCTTTAACCGTTTATAAAATTATTTACTAAATGTCTTTTGATCCAATCAGTGTAACAAAGATTGTGTAAATTGCATTTTTTTATTTTCTACGCTTAGTTTTTCTTTTCTACGTGATTGGTCAAACATTGCATTGGGTGTAATGCAAATCTGTGAAGTTTATCAATTTGTTAAAAGACATATCGGCAACGAATCATATTTGGAATACTTAATTTTATCAGAGAAAAGGTTCAAAGTTATGTAAAAACCATGAAATATATTACATAAACATGTGTCAACAATACAACATACAACGACTGCGTCAATATCTGCCATCTTTATTAAATTCCGCTTTTTTAAATTCCTTCTTTTATTTACCCAGTCCTGATATCACTCTCACGATTAAGACACTATTCACATAAAAATACGACAAGCTGTTTAGGCTTTAGGGCGTGCCAAAGAAATATACATACAAACACTCGAAAAACTTAACCCTCCTTCTTTTGCAATCGGGTAAACAAAGATACAACTATACGCAAATCACACAGTATTTTTTTCACACAATATTTTGTGTACTCTCTTGTAAATCTGTAATACAGTGAATAAAGAGTTTTCTATCTATCTATATATTTTGCGCAGTTTCCTGATTCTCTCGTTATCCATCTATAATCCAATTGGATTTAGTTTGAGTCCAATCCGTGTCATGACTGACTCCTTCATGAATTTCAACAAGATTCGGAACGGATGGCGTAAGCTGGAACACGTTAGATGTCAAGTGTCGTTGGCAGCTGGACTTCTGACATTATGACTCAACAAGTGATTATCGAGAGGTCTCAGAACAGGTATATAGGTAAGTAAGTGTCTACTCAATTATGTAAAATACAAAATATCTTGTATTTTGTTTTTGTACATTTCACAATTGAGAAAGATTCAGACTTGTAAACCATTTGAAACGGGAGCCCAAAAAATCAAAACACTTTTTCAGATGAATTAAATATTCATCATTTTTTATCTTGTATTTTCTTTTTTAACATAATTGAGTAAGAAATCGGAGTAGCTGATTAATATTATTTTTAACTTAAAAAAATATTCCGGACCGTATCTTTAGAACTGCGCTTTTTCTGTGCTATTCAGTATTCTGAATTTATGTGTAGAACTAATTTAAAGCGGTAGATTTAACAGTTCCTGTTCCGTGACTGATAGACTTTCTCTGTCTGAAAGGACCAGTCCCAAGACCAAGAAGCACAATTAGAACACTATTTAAAAACATAAAAATCTATGAAATAGGTAAATAAGATAGCTTTTAATTGTAATATATTTGTTGCTGTTTGCAAAATTTCTCGACTTCAACACATAGTTTAGTTGTAGGGCGGTTGTTTATCGCGAAACGTGTCTCTATACAATACAAACTATTTATTTCTTGTATAGTATACAACCCGAAATACATTGAAAACAGAGGTGGGCTTCTAATAGTGTAAAGTATATATTTTTATAGCTCCATAATCTATACATCTATACAAATAAATAAAATTGAAGTGTTTGTTTGTAACATTAAAATAACAGCTTTTTAATCAATGCATATGTATGTATACACGATAATAATAATAATAATAATAATAAAGCTTTATTTATTCCATACAGAAAAATAATAATAATTAATACATTTTCTATTTAAAACAAATCAAATAGATATATTGTAAAATTGATAACTTATTTAGAATTTGACATGCGATAATTATTTGAATTCAACATTATTCAGGTTTTTCTCCGAAATTAAACATAATTAAATGATTATATTATGCATAATTATTTCTGCATGGACCCCTTTCGGGTAAAAGCCTCCTCTAAGGCATCAATCTTAGTTCTTGGTGGTGTTCAGCCAATTCCCACCAGCCGTTGTTACAATTTCTTAATTTATCACCAAGACGTTGGATTTCACACAATCCTATGACGTCGTGCTTGATGTCTTGTAGTTTATGTATAATATATGATTTTTCATTGAAGAATAGATATTAAACGTGTTAAGTTTTTTTTTTTTTAAGTGGTTACTCTTAGAGGGTTTTGGTCGAACTCTCCCGCGGTGACCGGCCGTACTGGGAGATGATAGATGAGTGGGGGGTTCGGTGGTGATTGCTACTATTTTTCTTTAAACTGATGTCTTTGTTTGGCTTTGAGGTGCTACTTTCTGGGTGAATACTAGTTTAGGCGTCTGTATTGTGTAGTTTTTCATGTTTGTTGCTTTGGTTTTCTTCAAAGGTTGCTTATTGTGTTGAGTTTCTTGGCTAACAGGTTGAGCTGTCTCCGGGGATTCAGAAAAGTTTCTCTTTTTTAGTTGGTTGCGGGAAGAGTGTGTCTTATTCAATATAATAAGTTTGTCGTATTTTATAATTCCTATATTGCCTGCTTCTTTTTCTTTCTCTAGCTGGACTTGTAACTCCTTGCGCTTTTTCAATATTTCAATTGGATAATCTTCTTTTAAGTAGTATGCTGTGTTTTGTAGACAATATTTGTTTTTCTGAATCTTTAGTTTAAAACCTAATGTATTAAATGTTATTACCACTGGTCTGATCTTCTCACCCCTTTTCCCTAGTCTTCTTACTGCTTCAATATTGCTAATCTCACAGGATACCTTAAAATATTTATTTATTATGCTGACTATCATTTCCTCAAGTTCGTGGTATGAGTTTTCGCACTCTTCTACACCAAATATAACTAAGTTTTTGCGTCTGGACTGTCTTTCTAAGTTGTTTATTTTTCTGTTTTGTTCTTCAATTTTTTGTTCCAAAAGTTCATTTTTTTGTTCTAAGTTGTTAAACTTCTCGGTGAGGCTGTTAACTATTGTGTGTTTGATGTCTTCCTTCATCTTTATCATTTCTTCTTTTTGCTGTTTCATATCCTGTTGTATATTTAATAACATATTTTTAATTTCTTCCATAATGTATTTGGATGTGTTGTTGTTAGTGACCTCTTTTGGAAATATACAGTACAGCTTCCTCTTGATCGAATATATCGATGTTTATTAAGTAGTGTCTTTAGTTTTCGACAAAGAACGCTAGATGACGCTAACTTGCCGTTGCGTTGTTGTTTTCGTCTTATCACTGCAACTTGGAGGTAGAAACAAAAATTATGGTAAAAGCAAAAAGCAAAAATTTGAGTGAAACTCGGATTTCTTTGTATTTTTGTTTCGAATTCTGCGGCGACACACACATAGGGATAGTAGGTACAATATTCTTATAAGATTTCCTTTAGATGTTGTGGTTCTCACTTAATTCGATAATCTTTCGGAGGATCGTATTTATGCACTTTTATTCCACTTTCGTAGGATTTTCACTGTGTTCTATATATTTTTTGGGATAGTTTAAGCACTTTTCAAGTATTTTAGCACAATTCTCACTGTTTTAGAGTATATAAACATTTATAAAGATTATTTAATTACGAGCACGATGTTGACAGTGGCACAGTAGCGCCCCCACTATATGTATACACGATACATATAACAAAAATGTAGTTAAAAAAATTTTTGTCTGTCTGTCTGTCTGTCTGTTTGTTCCGGGTAATCTTTGGAACGGCTGGACGGATTTTGACGGGACTTTCACTGGCAGGTAGCTGATGATCCGGGGAGTAACTTAGGCTACTTTTTTAGACTAACTTTGACCCGCGGCGCGGCGCGTCCCTCGCGGTACAACAATAACCGCGGGGTTCAGCTAGTTACTAATAAGATTATGTAAAAACCAACAAACATTAAAATTATCATTAACTGTTTAACTTCTGTTTTGCTTTTGATTACAAAATCCTTTTCAGTAAAGTTAAGGAAGTTATTTGAGTCAAAGAGATGGTGTACATACACGACACGATACACACTCTAAAGTTTAAAATAAATGTTTCTCGACTGACGTTAGTAAAATTAACAAGCTTAAATAAAAGTTAGTTAGCAACCGGACGGAGACAACTTTGAGCAAACGCCAAAAATAGTTGCAAAACAAAATTAGAAATACATGGCTCTCTGACGATAGTAATCCAGTTCAGTGAAATTTTGTGGGTTGCTAAATTTCCTTTTAACAGATTTTCTGTTTTTTTTCAATGGCTTAATTTTTTTCTGTTGCTTTTTGGAAAGATTTCGTTCGGTATAAAAGTGGCTAATTCTGGGGCTCCCGTTTCAAATGATTTACAAGTCTGAATCTTCCTCAATTGTCAAACGTTGCAGATGTTTCGTATATTCCGTTTTTGATAGATGTTATTTATACTTGGCCTCATTCAAAAATGTTAAAAAAATATAAAATATCTGTAGTCTTTCAAATGAATTTTAAAATAACCAATTTTTATAATATCACTTGCGTTCGTTGATTTATCCTTAAAATGATCAATAAATCCTCTTTTTCATAGACTGAAGTAGAGATTTCTATTCTAATAAAAACTGAGCTCTTAGTGTTTGTACTTTATAAAAGACTGATTTAAAAACACAGGATGTGTGATTTAAACTTACAAATACATAATATTTATTTATTAATGAGGTTATGTCTAACGATTCCACTATCTTAACATTATTATTATTATTTATGTACTAAAATACCCTCCAAATCGTAGCTCTTCTAGAAACATCGAAAGTTACATGCCAAAAAACATTCTTAGCAATGTACAACAATTAACATTAGGGCGTTTACAAAGTTATGTGATCAAACCGTTACGTTTAGAAAGTGAAAACCAAGACTGTTTATATATGCAATTATAATGTGGCATTTGCATAAATGTAACTGCGATATACCGTGTGTGATACACGCTAATAATATCCTATATTTATTACTAGACATTTAGACAAGGTAACAAAGTTTGTATGAGATCACTGTCAGTGATAAAACATCCATTTGTGATACCAAAAAGTTTGTTCACATAACTCATGTACTGTGTGTATGTAATTTATTACATTTTGATTTGAGATAAAAGGTACAGTACCTTGTGATTATTTACTTTACTTTAAGGTTTTATATATGTAAATTTAATTTTTAACCGACTCCAAAAAGACGGAGTTTCTCAATTCGGAATTCAACGGTTTTTTTAGGAATGTTCGGACATGACTCCGTCATTTATAGACGGGTGTTCAAACATTCTTCTTGTGTTCGAAAGGAGTTTATTCCGGAATGGTCCCATTTAAAGTTCATAAAGATCTGGTGATGACTTTTGAAGAGGGATGATGACAATGAAACTTTAAAAAAAAATGCCAGCAAATATACAGCGATTGCGGCCTGAAATCACTGTTTGTGTAATCACATAAATCAGTTCAACTTTATTTATCACACTGGATTTTTGTACTTAAGATTCAATTTCTTTTAAGATATAGTTGAGTGTGGTGTATAATAATAATGAACTATGTTCGTTATTAATGTCATACAACTGAGATACCAAACAATGTGGCCTTGACTACTAATTTATTAATTATTACGCCGTGACTGTGTCACGACGATTCCTATAGTAGATGCAGGGACGAGTTTTCTTACGACACACTCAAATAATATTGAAGTTTAGTACTTTTTTTTATGGAATACGCCGGCAAACGAGCAGACGTATCGCCTGATGGTAAGCGTTTGCCACCGCCCATGGACACCCGCAACAACAGAGGCGTCACAAGTGCGTCGCCTTTGGGGGATGGGAGGAGAGATAGGGGGAAGGGGTTTGGGTTATGGGCCTCCGGTATCCTCACTCACTCGGTGAAACACAGCGCATGCACTATTTCACACCGGTTTTTTGTGAGGCCGTGGTATCACTCCAGTCGAGCCGGCCCATTCATGCCGAAGCGTGGCTCTCCCACGGTAAAAGTAGTATTATACTTTTACCGTGTACACGGTAGTATGGACAAGAACTTTGAAAATCAAATCGGATCTTTAGTTTTTAATATATGACAATCGTACATATGGGGCGAATACTGAACCTCCTATTTTATGAATACCCGTTAAAAACAGTTTTTATTGAGTCTAGAATGTAAAAAACTGTTCTATTTAATACGCAAGGCTAAATTCTACAAATACGAGTACATCCTTTACGGCAATAGTTTTAACACAATTGCATAACTATGAATGACGAAACTGTTAATTTAACTGCAAATCTATTATTTATTTTGTGTGATTAAACCAAAAAGATTAAGTCTAGCATGGCTAACAGGGTTCTGTTTGATTGTCATCATATATATTATTATAGTATCATATCATTACCATCAACAGTCACTCCACTCCAGGCCACAGCTTGACATTTCAAAGGAGGTTTTGTTTTTTTTGGCTTATCTACTACATCGCAGTAACCAGATCGAAGGCGGTATTTTTCCTTTTTTTCTCCTCTTTCTAAAGCTGTTGTACTATATAGATATATATAGTTTTCTCCCTTGGTCGACTCTTAAGACACTCACGGACTGAATAAGGGTAGTGACACAGTATAGACGAACGTAGTATAGTCCATTGGCTTAGATACGATCACTTTGATCGCGCCGCGCCGTCGCACGTAGAGCGTCAAAGCAAAGCTGTCACGAAATCAAAAGGCCCCCGCCTGCGGCGTACACCCTCAAGTAAAGTATGATTTATCAGTTTACGCCATTATATAAATTGATATATTCGTATTTCACAACAATAACCACAATTGCGTGCGGGTGTATCGACATTGTCTAAACGAATGGACTTTACATCGTAACATAATACATACGCATATTGAAGAGTCATTACAGTCGAGACGTGTACGTACACGCGAAAATTAATGTTTATCTTTTCCACGAAGGTACTATGAAACCTTAGTGTAAGTGAAAACTTTAATGGACAACACTATCTTTGATAAAGATCCGATCTTTAAAGTTGAGCGTAGCGTGAAGCGATTCAGCACTACATGTGTGTCATCAAGAAATATGTAGTGTGGAGAAACGCGAGACAGGCGAGCGCGGTGCACGCTCTACTGAGCGCGTTTTTAACATAATCTCAGTGGGCCGAGGTCCCTTTTATAGCGGGCAATATATCTAAGACCAGATTGTGCAATAGAACTGTTATTGTCTGGCTGGTTGATCTTCTATCTTGAATGCACTAAGCAAATAATTGTGCTGATAGCTATAGTTTCTTAAAATGTATTTTTTATGATCACATGGGCCCGATTTTTTAAAATTCAGATTTTAAGATATTGATCACTTTGAGTTGCATTAAACGTTAGGTTAGACACTTATGAAACGACAGGCAATATTTTTCATATAATTACCATGATTATTTATATTTAAAATTTAACTAAAAAAAAAAATATTAACTCTATTATAAACCTCCATCTGTTCTTATTCAATTTACATTAAATTGAATAAGAACAGATGGAGGTTGGGTTTTTGTACCATAGGTGGCTTCTACCATATAAGTAAAGCCTATACATATGTATATTTATGATTAAATTTATCTAACTTTTAAAACAATCGCTAACATTGGAACCCCAACTCTTTTATCGCATTAAAGTTAGCAGGTTCTCGGCCGGTTCTTTACATTAAATAACGTTTGCTTAGCGAATGAAAAATCGCCTTACTTAAGAATCAATGGTAATAAATACGTAAGAATGAAGATAGTAATAACTTTATTTACGTTTTTGTTTAGGTCGTTAACGTAAAGGAAAAATAATCTTATATATAAAAATCAATTACTGTTCGTTAGTCTCGCTAAAACTCGAGAACGGCTAGGCAGATTTAGCTGATTTTAGCCTTCCCTGTTTTACATTTTAATTTTTCACCGTCCAAACCTTTTTAAACGGTGAAAAATTAAAATGTCACGTGTAGGAAGTAGCGGACACAGCTAGTATTACATAAATTTGTTCATTAGACAACAAATTTACTGCCTCGTTAGTCTTGCGGTTGGCGTATGCGACTGCTGATCGTGAGGTTCCCGGGTTCGATTCCCGGGTCGGACCAAATGTTTGTATGATCTACAAATATTTGTTTCGGAGTTTGGGTGTTTTCTATGTATAAAATGTAAGTATTTACAAAAAAAAAGTATATATGTATTTGTATCAGTTGTCTAGTACCATAACACAAGCTCTGCTTAGCTTGGGACTAGATGGCGTTGTGTGATAGATGTCCGAAATATTTATTTATTACGCCTTCCAAAACGTTACTGATGATAGTTTTACAGTATCCCGTGCTAATTATTTCTACTAGTATCCTCTTAATTAATGAAATAGGTATTATTCAATCTGATCACGCTCTATTTTTCGTATTTCGGGCACAGCAGAAAAAATGAATTAAAAACCGTTATAGTTTTACATTCACATTTTTTTCTAGGTCATCGTTTATAATACTTTTTTTAGAATTTTAATTAATATCTAAAATATTTAAATTCATTATGTCACGTGTCTTTATCGTCCTAGTCTTTATGTATTATTCTCAACAATTATTTGGGGTCAGCTACCAGTTTAAACGTTTTTACCTGAACATCAGCTTTTTACACGGAGCGTCTGATGTAAAGCTAAAATATTTTAAGTTGTTCAGAATTAGACAGAAACAATAAATTCATTACATATTTAAATTTCAACCTAAACTTTAAAATTTAAAATACTAAATAATAATAATAGCGAAAATTTACAACTAGCTTTTGCCTGCGGATCCACCCGCTTTTATGTCGTAGTTTTTAATAGTAGTTTCTCATATTAGTAAGTAAGATATTTACCTATATACAGGTGTGAAAAAATTCTAGCACATCGTCACCTATTGGTGCCACTCCCAGAATACGGCTAGTAACGCCGCGTGGAATGGCAATGCTCATAATCTACACAAGTGATTTATTTAAAAAGTTATTTAAAAAACAAGTATTTGTAACTTGTTTATAAAAAAATCTTTTAGCCCTTTCATTTAATACCCATATTGGGTGGATTGGTTAGAAATATGTGTGCCGCCATTTTGTTACGGCGACCATTTGGATTAATAATAATACCGATTATATGTAATTGCATTGCCATCAGAACTAAAGGTATATTTCAAATTTCAGCTCAATCCGGAAGTGGATCAAATTTAATTTGCAAGATATGCTGTAATCAAACAGAAAAACATCGAGACAGGTGAAAGTAAATAAAAGCTTAAAATTTTCACTTTAAATGATACAAAAACGACTTTGAAGTCGTTAACACCTATTCTAAAACAACTACATGCAAATGGTGTGTGTCCTCTCTGGAAGCGAAAATTTAATTCGAAAAGTCTGTCTGTACTTAGGATGTAAGCTTTTCATTTCATTGCACGTAATAAAACACAGGGAGCTGTACTACACGCTATTTTAATACCGGTGCCTAATATAACACCTGATTAAATTCGCCCCGGACAGATCTTGGGTCCCGTACATTTAACAGTATACCATGTTATTTAATTTTAAACTTTTATTGGTGTGTGTAAAATCAACTTATTTGTCCGTTACCTAAATAAAAAGGGTTAACAATCAAACCAAACCATACATACATATTAGTATTAAAAACACAACCATTCAGTCAGGGATGTTTAATTTCTACCATAATTAAAATAAGTTAGTAACGAGAAATATAGTGGAAAAATCACTTAATAGATTGTCCTGAAAATTGTGCACTCCGTGTGGTTGCTAGCTTTCCCAAGTGTGCGAGTAGATAATATCTCCGGCGTTTTATAATCTAGTCATGAAGAAGATAAGACTGCACCCCTATTTAATCTAGAAACCAGATAGCTAAGATAACTCACTAACACAGGTGGCTCACTTAAAATACGAGTATTATAAAACTGTTTAAGTTTGCTATACCAAATTATATATATACTAGCTGTTGCCCGCGTGTATGTCGGTTATCACGGCCAACGTAAGTAGCCTATGTGTTATTCTGATGTTTATGCTACATTACTGTAAAGTTTCATTCAAATCCGTTCAATAGTTTTTGCGTGAACAAGTAACAAACATACACACTCACAACCTTCGCCTTTATATATTAGTATGATATATATATTATAATATATGTGCATAGGTGTGTTATGAAATTAAATTGCACAATGCGAACATGGATATGAAGATTCAATGACTTGTATTTAAAAAAAAAAAACATATTTTTAGAAATATTATTGTTTGACTATTTGAAAATAGGAGCTTGCAGTTGAAGGACTCTGCTTGGTGTTTTCAACACTTATCTCGAATTGGAAACATTGGAGATATTTGATAGGCCATATACTTCTTTGATTAAAACTCTTGACTGGAATTGTACAAGTTTTTTTTTATTTGATAAAAATACAGCTACTCATTGCGACTATGAAAGATCAATAAAATTTCGTCCGAGCCGTTAAATATCAGAAAATCAAGGTCCACATAATATATCCTTTAAAGGTAAGAGACGTATACATAAATAAACGTGTATTACTAAGATTAAAACAATATGTCCTACAAAGGAGTAAAACACTCTATTTTAGAAATTCAATTTAACCTGTTACGGATGCCGAGCTACAGGTCATTTCTGCAGCTGCATCCAGCGAAGATTGGTCGTCCCGCATCTAATCAACTTTCTTAGCATAAAGCATGCAATATTTTACTTCTTAACGCAGATAATATTACATGAAATTGAAGCTTTGACCGTGTTTTAAGGCTTAGGTATGTAGGATGTACATGTTATTCGTGTTTGTGGAGATACATTTGTGTTTGAAAATTTTTTACAAGTACAGTTACTGTGCATAGACGCTGTTCTTCAGGGCTTCGATCACTTGATTATTTAATTATTTTCAAACTCTGAAAATAACGAACTTCAATAGAATAGTCTCAGTGCGTTGATTTATCAGTAATTCAGTCAGGGTAAGTAATTTTAAACACAAACAAGTAGCGCCTCGCGGTATTAGCCGCGGTTTTTTGGTGCTTTTGTTGACTCATTGTCAAGACGACCAGGGAAGGTACCACGCAGGCACGTTTCCGTCAACCGCCACATTATTTATATATTTATTTAATTTATTAAAAATATAAAATTTAACAAACTGAGTTACATATTTTCCCCTCAAAACCTGGTGAATGATTTGACATGTTCCCTCTGAATAAAAATAATTAAATAAACATTATCTATTGAACCGAATTGTGAATCTAAACCATTCAAAAATCCTCAGTAATAGACACAAAAAAATTCTTTAAAATCATATACACACGCACAGAATATTTATATATAGATATAAAGATTAAAATAATTACTAGATAAGTATGTATTATTTACGTTTCCCGTACGGTTATTTGTTAAGAAAACGGACGATACCAATCAGTATGGCCAATATAGTTGGCGAAAACCTTCTTTCAAGGCTCTTCCTTAAAAAGAAGGTCCTACAATCAGCCGCCAACTTTTAAAGTCTTGAAGAAGGGGTTGATTATTGATTTCACTTCTATATGATATATATCACAATTAATCCTACAATTGTCAGTCGCAAGCGGTGTTTGTGTAATGTAAAGTGTTACTGCATCTTTGATGTTACCGGTGCGGTCGATGTTGAAGACTGCACGATTGGCTTAGTGGTTTCAGCGGTCGCCACGCCGCTTCCTACTGCGCCAAGTGTCGTGGTTTCAAATCCCACGCAGTACAAAACTTTGTGTGATCCACAAATTGTTGTTCTGCTTCTGGGTGTTCTTTGTGTCCGTCTTTTTTTTTTTATGGAATAGGCGGGTAAACGAGCAGACGTATCGCCTGATGGTAAGCGATTACCGCCGCCCATGGACACCTGCAAACACCAGAGGCGTCACAAGTGCGTTGTGGGGATAGGGGGAAGGGGTTTGGGTTGTGGGACTCCGGTATCCTCACTCACTCGGTGAAACACAGCGCAAGCACTATTTTACACCGGTTTTCTGTGAGGCCGTGGTATCACTTCGGTCGAGCCGGCCCATTCATGCCGAAGCGTGGCTCTCCCACGGTATAAATTTAGTTTCATGTATGTTTGTCAAGTCTCCCGCGACACAGGATGTATATTCCTAATGCGAGAGTTGTCTCTTATATATATACTTTAATAGCGGGATTATTGTAGTATGACGTTCACTTAGTTGTTGTGATGTAATTTTAGATAGTTATAAGCAATTTATTTAATTATTCTTTTCTTGTTTCAGGTAATGTTAACAAGGAATTCACTAGATGTAATATTTTATCTATGAATCTATTATAATTACCGAGTTAAAATAGTTTCATGTAAGAAAAAGTCAGGGGCTTCTGATACTATCTGTAAAAATAGAGGTAAGTCTTGTGAAATATGTACAACTTAGCTGAAATCTGCTATAATGCTATTTAGCCCCCTTGGTCAAGATGCAAGTGTTTCGTATCAATTCTTTTTCTACTTTCGCTAACACCTCAGTTCTCTTGTATTATTGGCTTATAATTTGTGTTTACCACGTGAGATTCATTCGTCACTCATACATTTGTTAGTTTTCTATAAATCACATCACATTGTTTAACTGACTTACTATAATATCTTTCTTAAAGAAAGAATAAACAAACAATACTCAAATAAACTTAAACAGAACGGTTGAACTATTTCTAAGACAGGGTGGTGTCGCTTAGTTATAATTAAACATTTTGACGTTTTTACCAAATATATTACTAACTAGCGGAACCCCGCGGTGTTACCTGCGATTATCGCAAGTAATGCCACGGGACAAAGTTAGACTAAAAAAGTAGCCTAAGTTACTCCCTGGATCATCAGCTACCTGCCAGTGAAAGCCCTCAAAATCGGTTCAACCGTTCCAGAGATTACCCGGAACAAACAGACAGACAGACAGACTTTATTCTTAAATACATTTTTGGCATAGGTACCGTGTACCTATACATACATATGTATTTAGTAAAAAGTGGTTATTTTAATATTACAAACAGACACTCAAATTTTATTTATTTAGATAAATTTAAACCAACCAATTCTTCACCCTCATGTTGAACAGGTTAAAATAACAAGATAATTCATATTTGTGTCTTGATTGAATTCATTAATACTGACGCACATCACGGAATGTGTAGTCTTACTTTATTTCCTCACATTTTCACTATCATCATTTCGATAGGTTTTTCCAATTTTATTCAACGTTGACGGATTGTAATTTTTCTGTTATATTTGTAATCAACAAACTTAACTATACAATAATAATTTTATGTATTCTTCTGAACATTATCAAGCATGTAAAATTCAATGTGTATTTTGCCTCTAAAAGAACAACTGCTATACTAGAGTATATTGGATCGCACAAAGCCTTACCCCATTTGGGGACAGAATCCACAAGACTCGGTAAGAAGCGAAAAAGTGACCGTTTAAACCACTGCACTATTCGTGCTATCACTGTTTTGTAGATATAAAAGTAAGCATAACGAAATGCAATATTTATTTACAGTAAACTTACACGATCTACAATAATAACTCATTTTACGTTAGCGTGTTTAAAACACGTAAACATAAATATAACACGTCATATGTTGAAGAGTAACGCACGTACAATATTTGTAAATCAATTAACACTTACAGTAATAATTAAAATATCAGCGTGATTCAATGTTTGGAAAAGGATGAATTATGTTTGGAATATTCCAGAATGAACATCTTTGCTTTTCGTTTCGGTAGAGACTAAACTCAATCAGTCAGCAACACTACTTAGTTTTTGTACGATACGTCATCAACAGTGTTTATTAGTCCACAGTAGACATAGGTTACTCTCTAGAAGACTTTGCTCTACCGTACCACGTTGATCTGATGAGTTGATCCGTCTGATCTGATATAGGATTTATAATAACAGAATCAGCCTACAGGTATTACATAAATACAGTTGAATTGGCTGACAACGGCAACTGGTTACTGCCGAAAGTTATGTTCACGATGAACTCTCGAAAATATCAAACCGATTTTCAGGCTTATTTTAAACTAGCTGAACTCCGCGGTGTTACCCGCGGTTATTGTTGTACCGCGAGTAACGCCGCGGGACAAAGTTAGTCTAAAAAAAGTAGCCTAAGTTACTCCCTGGATCATCAGCTACCTGCCACTGAAAGTCCCGTCAAAATCCGTCCAGCCGTTCCAGAGAACCCGGAACAAACAGACAGACAGACAGACAAAAAATTTTTTAAGAATATTTTTGGTATATGTACCGTGTATACATACATATGCATTTAGTAAATATTGGTTATTTTAATATTACAAACAGACACTCCAATTTTATTTATTTGTATAGATGTGTGTTTTGGGGGCGTGCCAAAGATAGGATAGTTAACATTACACTCAGACCAATAGAAGCCCAGCGAATGAAAGGGACGCAGATAAAGTTGCGTATGTAGGCTAGTCTATACAAATAAATGAAATTGGAGTGTCTGTTTGTAATATAAAAATAACCGCTTTTTAAATAAATGCATATGTATGTATACACGATACATGTACCAAAACAACATTTTTTTAATTTTTTGTCTGTCTGTTTGTTCCGGTTAATCTCTGGAACGGCTGGACCGATTTTGACGGGAGTTTCACAGTTTTACTTTTTTAGACTAGCTTTGTCCCGCGGCGTTACTCGCGGTACAACAATAACCGCGGGTAACACCGCGGGGTTCAGCTAGTTTTAAACAAAATTATTTATATACACATAAATTGTTTATGGCGATACCCGCTTTCGTCCTAATTGCAGACAATACTGCAGACTACTTTGTTGGCGTTTAATGACAGGGCGTAATTTGGTTTAGGTTATAAATTACAATCATTTAACATTTTACGTTTTTCGTCCAATATAAAGTAATGAGAAAAAAATTGCGCTTTTCTATAGCTTTCTTGTTCATTTGTCTTGTGTAATGTTCTTTCAAGTAAGCACTTTAGGCGGGTTTTAGATCAAATATATTTTTATATTTTTGCACTAACAGATATTGTTTATACTCGTATTTGTGAGGGATTCTAAAGTTGTGAAATGTAGGTTCTTACTAACAAGGACAATTGCCACAAATATTGGTAGATGTGATACAGTGATAACTACTGCGGCAGCAGCAATTAAAATAGTTTAATAAATTATATCTATACTAAAACGAGAAAGCTAATTAAATCCATCTATTTTTTTAATTGAAACTAGTGTCAGCAAATAAATCTTCCCATCTAGAAAGGTACCTAATCCTATTTCCCAGATACATATTTTGATCTCTAAATACTCTGAGTCAGAACTTAATCCATATCCGTTCGTATCTTAGACTACAGTGATCTATGAAAGTATATAAAAATCAATATATCTTCATAGATTCTTTTGTTCTTTTAAATAGGAAAAAAACAGTTCGACTTTTTAAGTTTTTAGACTGTTCCGACCTAGAGTACATGCCTTAATATAATTTTTGTACAACTACTAAGATATTATATATTAATGAGTTTTACTACGTTAAAATCGAATAAATATTATGTTTCTAATTAATTGTATACCCTTAAAAAGTTATAATAAATTTAATAACTTTATCATTGAAAATTTAAAATGTACTTACAAAAATATTCAGAATAAGGTCGTTTGTACGTGAAAAGTAAACAAAATAATTTTATTTTAATTGCGTAACAACTAAATTACCTACGTACTGAATTTCATGAGGCGTAAAACAAACAAATTTTCCTGGTATTTACAATATTGGCTTGGGTTTCGAAGATAATTCTTACAAGACTTTTTCTCTCTTCTTCAACCTTTATTCATCTTAAACTATCAACCGGGACCAACGGCTTAACATGCTCTTCAGAAGCACGAAAGGATCTTTATGATAAGAACGGTAACCCATCATAAACTCAGCTTTCTAGGATTACTTAATTTTAACCTACACGGCTACCGCTGAGCCACGAGTTATAGAGACTGTCGTGTTTTACATACGAAGCCTGAGAAAACTAAAACTAGTATTTTGGAACACTAGCTCAAACCGTTATTAATAAAAAAATGCTAAAGTTTGAGCACCTCATTTAATTTGAAAGTAAGCATATATTATGGTTTTTGTATGTTTAAAAATATATTTTTTCATATTTAATAGTTAACATTTATAACATCTATAAATGAGTCAGTCTATCAGGATGTGAGTTTTTTTTTAAATATTATATTACGATGCACTGGAAATTTTTGGTAAATGCTCTTGTTTAATATAGGAAGTCAAGTCTGTAGTACTTTTATAATAAATCAATTAGTCTTACCAACTTAGATGGTATCTAAGGAATATATATAAGACTACTAGCTGACCCGACGAACTTCGTACCGCCATATATTTCTTTCAAAAAAGATTCCACGTTAATCTTTGATTTTTTTCTATACAAACCTTGTCCTAATAATAACGAACATATAGAAAGATAATTAACCAATTTAGTGCAGGCGATCGGAAGTTATGCACATACATACATTTCGGGGATTCTGTTTTATATGTAGATATAGAGGATCTATCCTCGTATATCGTGTGGTGACTGGTGACAGATTAAGAATACAGTGTTACCACCCCTGTTCATCCCGAGGGTGTCGTAAGAAGCGACTAAGGACAGCAACAGGGAGCGACAGGATTACTGCAAAGATAAGGAAAACAATCCCTCTACCAACCCCTTACCCAAAAGATTTCCAAGAAGAAGCCACTAAGACTGCTGACGTTATAAGGCAAAGTTGAAGGACTAATTTGAATATTCCAGTTATTAATCAGACCATACTTCAGCATTAGCAATTAGTTGAAACTGGTACGAAATTAATTTGCAAGAAAAATACCGTTTCTTGCAAATGAATTTTGTAACGGATACAGAGAAGTAAGTAACCACGCCTAGAGGCTTTGACACTCTTTTTTTTAACTTTTCAGAGTGACTGAGATGATAGTACCCTGTTGGTAATTATTATTAACTAGACTGGATTGGAAAAGCGCTCAGGATTACTAATAAAGATTAGTAATCCTGAGCGCTTTTCCAATCCAGTCTAGTCTTGCATTTGATTCTAACCAAGAATGTATACCTTTTTGATAAATTGGATGTCTACTGTCAATTCTAATTTGTTATTTTTATTATTGAAACGCGAATAATAGACATTCGTATCATATTTAAACACCGAGGTTTGTATTAATAAATTTGTAAATATATATAAAACTATTTTTTGTAAAGTTTATTTTAGAAAATATAATTTACAAAAAAATAGTTTTTAGGCATCCTTTAAACTCGCTAAACACTCATTTCCGTATAGCAGACCTTGCCAACGAGTTGTAATTAAAAACAAAATGGAGAGAGAGTGTGTTAGCTAACACTATTAGTGTTATTTTTGTGAGGCTCTGCCATTATCATATATACCACTTATGTATGTCTCCGTCACGCTCTCTTCTCGTTATGTCCGGCCATCTACTGGTAAGCACCGTCAGTAGTCTAAAATGTTGTGCTCCGATATATAACTTATATCTTTATATATATAATTCTTCTGTGTGTGTGTATGTCACTCAACTATTCTCAAACGACTGGACCGATTTTGATGAAATTTTTTGTGTGTGTCTGGGGATCTGGGAATGGTTTAGATTCACAATTTTGTCCGCTGGACAATGTTTTTTTAATTAATTTTTAATTTATTAGTAGTTATGGCAAAACGACGTTTGCCGGGACAGCTAGTATATATATATATAAATGGATCACCAAAATGCATGTACGAGCATTACTTACGATCGACTGCACCAAATTGGATAATTCTTTTTTTGTTGTGTTCGTTATTAGCAGGACAAGGTTTGTATTAAAGAAAATTATAAGAAAACCGAAAGGGTAACATTTTTTAGTCCACGACTACCTGTAGGGAGCTGTAGTATTAAATGAGTAACCTCCTTCTCTTTTGAAGTCGGTTAAAAACAAGCTTTTCGGAAATTTAGAAAAAAAAAAACAAAAAAATGGTGGCACGAAGTGCGTGGGGTCAGCTAGTAACTTATAAAGAGAAGGAAAACTTCAAATAAACCCAATACCAACCCGTCTTAGTATAGTTCCGCCCTGGTCTAAGAAAACAAGTTATCGCATTCCGAGAGCTCCCCGAGGTGACGTCACTATCCAGTTACCACGTGATAGCAACATGACACTAAATTAACCAATCAGAACCAGCGAATAGCAACATAACATGAAAGAAACCAACCAGAACCAGCGACAGCGATGATGATGTCATGTCGTTCGTTGGAATGCCATGGCGTAGTATATTGTTATACCATGGTCCCGCCATAGTATAGTAGGTAAAAGCCGCCGCAGCCGTATTATGTGAAGCGTATGTCCAGCAGTGGGCTATTAAAGACTATTGATATTGAGTTACATTTGAGATTTTTCTTTGACATAAGTATTATTCGGAGCAGTAGCTCAAGAAGCCCAAAATGAATCAGAGTGACGTGCGATGGAAGAGGCCTATAACCAAAAAATGCGATGAATGAATGACTGGAAGAAGGAATGCGATCGGTTGTTAACGATGATAAAATGATGCAATCACTACATTTGCTGGCTTCTCTACAACATAACAGATGCTGTTATTAAGCTGATAGTCATCATCAGCCCATGGCGTCCACTGCTAGACGAAGGCGTTCCCCAAGGAGCGCTAACTATCCTGCCCCCCTAGCCAAGTTGCAAGCGTTCTTATTGCTGCAATCGCTAACGCCTAAATTCTCGTGTGTCATTGGCTAATTTTACTCAAAGTAATTTTAGACAAAGTATTGGCCAAGCGATTGCAGTAAGAAGAACGCTTGCAACTTGCCTGGGGGTGCAGATCTATTTATTGCACTAAAATACATATTTTTTACATGAACAAAGTCATTTTTAATCTATTAGTAAGCAATATAACTGTAGTCTCCTATCAATGTATAAGTGAAACAATTTTTGAACACGCTTTGTGACGTAATGTATCCCCTGGGAAGTCATTATGGCTCAAAGGAAGATCATTAATCCTTGTGATCAATGGTATAGGGATTTTCGCTCACACACATTTTTCTTTTAACGTTGTTGTGTGTTCTTAGGGCTTATCGTCGTGACTGTACTGGTGAGTTGCGTATAGAAGCATAACATTAGATTTATTCTGTTGTATCACTTGATTTTAAGAAAGGTTAACAATGTAAAATACTGTTTGGTTCGTAAATAAAATTATGAATAATACTATGACCTGTATTATAAAGAATCGTGATATAGTGTACTAAGTTTTTTTTAAATACGTATACTACATATATCTATGTAGTCGCAAAACAAGAGTAAGAGTTATTTATAAGTATTAATCTATAAACACTTGTTCACTTACATTTAGTTAGTGTCTAATTATAAGTCTAAACCCAATATTTTAATCGAATCAACAAAGTTTATAATTGACATATATTGAAGTGTTAGAATTGAAACTTGACAAATACATACAGAAAACAATAGTTGGTTTCAAATAAGGAAAACTGAAAACAGCTTCAACCAAAGTAATATTATCTATGTAATTTTTACGAAAAAAAGGGGAATGTTATGTCTTTCTGTCTCATTCTACTGCCCCCATTGATTGAGACTACTGAGAAGAAACTTGCGTTAAATATCACACATTATCTTACGACAATTTTTATATATCGCATTATACAACAATATCTTGGAAAGCAGAAACTGTCTGACGTCTGTATGTTTAATTATACGGTAGCATTTTCCATAGACACACGTAAAAAAACGTTGATAACGGGTAACCGGTGAACGAGATCTGTTAGGCCATGCTCCAATTGTTGCTATACCGCTCCGTGTGTGCATCTTCACTGGACACTGTTGTTAAGATGCACGATCTTTTGCTAGACTACGCTTCGGTGGTAATAGTATAGTTTTTATCAATTGCGGTTGTATGGTAGTAGGAAGAAATTTTATAGCTGCACATTACAATGATTGTCTGTCTTTAACATCTGCATCATTCTTTTCTCAAATTAGCTTGAGGTCGACTTTTAGTCTACTATACATGGCTGCATCAGACCTCATAATCCTAGAATTCTGTAGAGCGCCTATAATTGTCGAACGTTAGTAGCCAACTACCCAAAAAAGTATACATAATTTTTATTTTACTATCTTTTCCCTGCGGCTCCACGCGCGTGTTTGTTTGTCGGTTATCGCGGTAAAGAGTAGCCTATGCCCCTCCCCAAGAATCAAAGTATCTCCATGTCAAATTTAATTGAAATCGGTTAAGCGGTTTGACCGTGAAAGCGTGACAGACAGACAGAGTAATTTTCGCATTTATAATATAAGTATGGATATTGAAGTACAATATATGTTATCGTATAAAAGAAAATAAATCAAAATGAAAAGTATAATTTTTTTAAGTTAAAAGTAACAACTGCTCTAATATCTCGAGTCTTTTTTTATGAGCTGAGTATACCAAGCCTCTTGAAGGTTGTAGCTAAATGTACATTTCGCCTGTGCCAATAGAATTTTTTAAAATAAGCTTCTAATTACTTATTAAAAAAATTAAAAAGTAATGTGACTGATGAGCGGTATTGGGTGATTTAAAAAAAAAAACAAGATGTCTTAATAAATATCTAATGAGTAGTCAGTTTATAGTCGTTTTTTGCCGTAGTTGGGTTTTAGTTTTTGCTTTCTTTTATACTATTACAAACGGACACTCCAATTTTATTTCTTTGTATAGATTAACACTTTGAAATGATAAACGTTTCTTTCTAAATATCTGTTGACATCCTAAACACTTATAGCCATATTAATTTGAACAGAACATTTTTAAAGGATTCTAGCTGTTATGTATTAATGTACGAAAGGTAAAGTAAGTGTCGTTATGTCTTGTTTCTTATAGGTATTTGCGATATTTTTTTGGCTTTAAGCCAATAAATAGTGAGAATCTAGACCCATCGGCCGTATCCATTCAGAGAGGTCAAGGTAACATTACTTTATAACACATATCCATGATTAATAGGTATCCCTTGTAAGGACGTGGTTATTCAAAGGAAATAGAAACGAGGGTCCTGGTGGTCTTATTGATGAATTATGTTCGTCTATTTATCTAAGTATTTCTGCATTGTTGCATTGTATGCATTCGCAATCAGTATGGTGATCACCACTCTTAGATTCTGCTTATGCTTATCATCAGGCAGAGTAAAGTCATTTTAGCCATACATAAAAAATAAATAAGATGTAATACGCTTTAAGTCTGCACATCGTGAGGTTTTAGTCAGGTCAATACCAATGTCTTTGTGGTATGTACTAAAAGCATAGATAAGAACGCAAGGTAACGGGAAAGGGAAGTTCAGGATTCATTAATTCATAAGTGACTAACCCATTACTAGCTAGCAATTAGGTAATTTCAGGTCCGTAGCCTACAAGAACCCACTCGTAAAAGTAAAGAAGCCTGCATAATCTTTACTTATATTATGAAGAGGTAAAGTTTGTGAAGTTGTAGAGGTTACTGAAGTGATTTTGAAAATTCTGTCACCAATAGAAAGGCATATTATTTGTGAGTATCTTGTATAGTCCATTCGCTTAGATACGGTCACATTGATCGCGCCGAGCCGTAGCATCTGTGACAAGTAAACCAAAAGGCCCGCCTGCCACCCACAAACAGGTATGATTTGTGATTTACGCCGTTGTAGTAATTAATGTATTCGTATTTCACATGCATAATCACAAATGCGTGCGGGTTCACCGACACTATCTAAACTAATGGACTATATATTACCCCGAAAAAGTATTCGAGATCATCATTTTAAAAATCGAAAGAAATATTTTTAGTTAGTTTATTAATAGTTTAACAAACAGTTTAAAATCGAAATGAGAACCTCCTTTCCTTAAAAAAAATATTAGGAAAAACATTGTTAGCCTTATGGTTTTCTGTAAGAGATTGCCTTCGGGGCTATAAGGCTGCCAATAGTACCACTTAGCTTTAAGTTACTTTTGTAAGTAATCTGGTGTATAATAAAGCGATTTACTATTATTGTTGTTAGATTTAACAGAGTCATAAGAAATTTTACCAATCCTTCTATGCCTAATTTCTTAGAGACAGAAAACAGGTTACTTGTAAATTAAAGACAATATTTAACGTAACTTACTATTATTTATTTGTCTATTACGACAATAGTTTGAAAGACTTAATATTTATCGATACTACACTAGACAGTTGACTGCTTTTATTGCTGAAATACATTTCGCATAAATATGGATGTTTCTTTATTATTTCACGTTTCACATTCCCCAGTATTTGCGAAAGCAATACTACACTTAATCATATAGTCCGCTGTAATTCAAAGCAATGAAATTGTAGTTATTATTTCTAATTTGAATCTTATGGCAAAGGAAAAGAGTTTTATATAGAGTGATGATTTGTAGAGATAATCTTGTGCCAGCGTTTACGGCATATTAAACTATAGTGGTTAATTATTTTCATGCATGTTTCGTTTAGTTTCTATGTCGCATAATTTCTATTTAATAAATCCGAAGTGATATTATTTATCTGAATGTAATTTATCTCTCCATATATGTTTTATTACTTCATTCGATTGTTGTTAATGGATTTTTATGATTTACATGATGTGGTTGAGTATTCATGATAAAACGTGATGACAATCATGTAAGTTTTGAATTGTCTCTTTAGTTAGACTGCTATTTCAGAATCAACGGGACATTATAGACGATAATGCACCAACCAACACTTTAAATACATACACATTTAGGTCATTTACGAGTTGACGACGCGTTAGCGATCAAAGAAACTGTTTTTCATTAAACCTAACTGTATTTATAAACAAACTAATCGCCGTAAATTCTACTGTATTTTTTTGTTTTTTATTATAGGTACGTTTCTCTATAAACCTTGAAAGCGATATGCTTTCTAAAATTATGTTAAATTAAAATTTCATTATGTAGAAAACAAAAGTTATTCTTATTACTTTAAATATGTTCAAATATTAGATTTTTATCTACTAGACTATTGTTACATAAATACTTCATAATATCATAAAAATACTTATATATAAGTAAAGTTTAGTAAACTTTTATGAATTATTGAATAAATCTTAAATAGAATCATCTTTCTGTCTGCAACTTTTCTTTTTTCCTTTGATTCATTTGCTTTTTTCTTTTTTTGCTCTGTATCTTGTTATCTTTGTTTTCTTTTTTGAAATTGACAACTACGTTAGCACTATGTACTGAGTAATATTACTCTGTGGATAGAGGTGCTGGTGGCGTAATTAATTTAAAAGAACATCTTGGAAATAAGGCATATTTTGTAACTTATTATCGCGCAATTGTTTATTGTCCAGAATATAAATAAATAAATAACTGTGAAAGAAATACATACATACATTTACATTTGATATGACAAAAACAGTTCGCAAACTTACCTCCGCCTCTTACTGAGTGACTTCCGCCGATCACGGGCGGGCGGGTCGCTTGCGTACGCGCCACCGTCACCCTCTGCACTGTGTCCCGCCCCCATTTCTACCCCATGCCACTTCACACACCGTCACTGACAGACACACGCTCCTACGACACCCCTAATCACTTTAAATTTTAAACACTTAAATTTAAAATGGTCTTAAGTGACAGTGACACTGATAGTCGTAAGTATGGTTGAGGCACTTGTGGTAAAGTTTGCAGAGTTTTTGTTTTGGGGTGTCGTACTGTAAGAAGCCCCCGTAGCGTTGTACTCGGGCAGCTCGCGGCGCGAATGTGAAGTGTACCGTCGCACGCGCATCGCCCTCCTAATGTTATTGTTTTAATTAATTCATGTTATAAGCGGATAGCGGGTAGTTCATCGTGTTTTTTTGGTATGTGGACATTGAAAGTATTTTATATGGTAACCTCGATGTAATATTATTATAGTTACAATATAAAATATATTTGATGCAACCGTTTCCTCAGCTTATTACATCGCAATTGCAGATATAACAGCAATCTGTAAATAGTTAATGTACTTAAAAAAGTACCTATTAAAACACCAAGACCCAATAGTGCTTTGAAGAAACGCAAATAACAATGCTATGATGATAAAACGCTCTGCGCTTATAAATCAGAGTACGCAACTCACGGGTTACTAATTGTTGCGCGATCCGCCTCGGAAATCGCTTCGCTCTCGTTTCTTCTAATTACACGAACGGTTGCTTTCCCAATGGAAAACGTTGTCGTTCACCGGAAGGAACTAAAGCCCGCCTACTATATACTGTACTCCCCTGAGAAGTTCTCTTCAATTGCCGGTGAGATCATTAAAACCCTATAATACACCACACACGGAGAGAAAATCAGCTTTAAGTTTATCTGCTTTAATTGGTCAAATAATATTATTATGGGAGAGCATTGCTTTGGAGCGATACCGCTACCTTTCAGAAAAAAGGTGATGAAGTATTATTTCATCTCTTTTCACCGAGTGGGTTACTCTCACTTCTGGCTTCCAAAAACAATTAATATATATCTTGAGTTGTTCATTAGTTACTGGCTGGTGGTAATAATTTCTTAACAGCGCCCTTCGCCTGTACGTTATCTGCCCGCTCCTTATCTATCTATTAAGACCTTAAAACGTGCAATTCTTGTATTCATATATATGTATAATCTGAATCTCGGAAACGACTCATACCATTTTCATGAAATTTAGTATGGGAGGGGTTTCGGTGCCGATAAATCGATCCAGCTAGGATTAATTTTTAGAAAATTTAGCAAAAAAATACCAGTCGTCCAAGTACTTACACTAAAAACGGACAGGCCCATCATATCGGGCATTTAAATTTTAATGATATTAAACGACATTTTTGTTTTGTACATACATACAGACAAATAAAAACACGCGAATGATAAAACCACAATATGAGTGGTGACTGTGATAATGTGTGATAAAACCACAATATTCTGTGACCATTTATTCCACACGCAGCTAGGGCGTGGGTTACATTTTATGTTGGTTAACTTGTCACGTAATGCTTTCATTATATCGCGATTGTAATGATTTACTAAACCATGAAACGATTTTTAGTCTAATAGTTAAGGTTCTAAACAAAATCAAATCGTTTTACTTCCAATGAACACAAATTTCAACACAATTCACAACCTGCTACGTAGATTTTTGTTTGGTCTATTTTTTTGACTTAATTCAGTTCTATATTTCTCATCAATTCATTCACTATGTGGGACAGCGAAATGTAGTAGTAATTTCAAATTATTTCAATCACCGGTCCGCTTCGAAACTAGAACCTCATATCTACAGTAAAGAGTGATTGATCGTAAGATATAATGAAGCTCCACTTGCTAACGGTATTCGACATTAAGTACACCACAAAGTGTTAGGCTGAAGAACCATGTTACAACATCTAAATCTACCCATTCTCCACACGAGTGGCGTGATGTTAAATAGACTATAACATTTCTTAAGTATTGGATTATCAAATGCAAAATGTTTCGATCAACCGTAGGAGCGTAGAAATTCTCGTGACGCATACATACAACATCCCAACATCAAACGTCGTGGCCTGCCAGGTATGATCACCTCGCCTTGTTGGAGGATCCTCCCTTTGTGTTGGAGGAACATGACACCCGTCCCTCCACACCATCAATTAGTGCGTCTTTTAATTTTTATAAAAAAAATAAAAAATCACTGTATGCACATTTTGTTGTTTGTCAATCTGTTAATGGTTAAATGCATGTTTGCACGAAGATAACATTTAATTTAATGCCTCGAGTTAGTGTCAGTGTTCGTGTATTTGTTTATTACGATCCATGTTTACTTTTTGAATTTTACGTTAATGTATGTCGTTTCGGTCATTCGTTTTCTTGAGTAAGAAAGAGAATTCGTAAAGACTGTAAAACAATCTTTGTTTACTTAAGTACAAAGTAGTCTGGATAAGTCTTGTTGTCTGTAATCAGTAACATGTTTCCTTCCCGAAAACACGAAAACAACTTTATATTGTATGACTGGGTTTCTTAGCTATTCTTTTGTTAAGTTCAAGTGTAGATACTTCAAAATCGATCTCCACACCTTGTTTTATTTCTTATCTCCAAAGATTTCTGTCTTTCCAAGTTTATTCTTTCAAAGTGATAGATTACTATATAAAATCATTACGACCTGTATTATTTAGGTTTAAGAAGTCTTACTGAGTTTCAAGAACACATTTGTATCAGTAAAAGGTTTCGAGAATCCCTTCCAGATACAAAATATGACGTCATTTAAAAACATTTTACAACAATTACTAGAAAACGACAACAACTTTATTCTACAAAAACATGTATTACACGTCGAAACAAGAGAACACTAATAAATGTGGTTCTGTGATAAACTAGTAACGTGAGAAAAGAGACGTTTATTTGCAGGCCGCGGGCTACTGTTAGCGACTCGACGTTCGTTTGTCATTTGGTCGGACAATTCACAAGTGCAATACGATTTTCGCCCATTGTGCTAATGACATTTGGTAAATTACTGGATCCTATTATCGAAATCGCGGTTACTGTACTATATCTATTGAATAAAAATTAATTTAAAGATGAAAAATATGTGTTAGTAATTATACAATATATTATTTTTCGAGACAGAGCCATGGTACCGCGTAAATAGGCTGGTTCGATCCAAGTGATTTCCATTAAAAAGTGTGAATAAATTGTATTTGAGCTTATTCACAAAATTGTCAAAGGATATATTTACATCGTTTAACAATTTTAAATTTCCATATTCTATTAATTTAGGCTGCTATTTATTTAATAGAATATATTTGAACTTTATATTACAGTGCGAAAGTATAAACATAAATCCTTCGACATCTTACCTTACCGTGTTTATCAACTCGATACGTGTAAAACACACCTGACTTGATTTTTTCAGTATTCAACCAATACCGGATACAAATTGTCAGTACGTGACTAAATGGGGACTATTTTTTCATTCGTGTTACGCTGCTAAGTGAATTCCAGTGGAGCGACGTCCGGGTATGAAGTCGTACCTTAATACCTGAACATGTTGAGACATTTATTGGCCAGTCCACATTCCGTACCAGGAATTCTCTATAATCTAGACAGCTAATTTCGTGTCATTAATATGTGTGCAACTTAACATCTGAAAGCACTTTTCGTTTTACAAAAACAATGGAATCAAAAAACAATATTCAATATCAAACAGATTATAGATGATGATCACGGGTAGTAATTGGATGAGGGCAGCACGGGACCAGATGTTGTGGAGATCCTTGGTGGAGTTCTGCAACCAGCCGTGTACGTCTTTTGGGTGAGATGAGCAAACCAAAAAGGAATGCGTCTTCTTTAGCATATTTTTCTATAAATTAAATAAGAGACTGAGACACTGCGTCTGTATCTCTCAAAAGCAAAAAAATTTGCCAACATTTTTCATTAATGCTAGGCGTCAATTGTTCGTGGCGTTATGTCAGAAAACCTGAGTTATCCAACACTAAAATAACTTTTCAAAGATTACTTTATACAAGCCTAACTAAGAAGCAGAAAACATATTATTTGTGTACCATCACTTATTTGATAATTAGACAAAGATGCAACTGCGAGTAATTAGATTTAGTTGATTATACAAACATTATTCTAATTCAATTAACTACGCCAAATGATATTTAGTTACCCACAAAACATATTGCATTCAAACCGAGTTAGTTGGTGGAGTGTGTTCAAATTATTACTGGTGCTGCTAATTCGTGAACTTAGTTGTGAATTTTTCGTTATTTACGGTTTCAGTGGATCAGTGCAATGTACTTAACGTGTAAGTAATAGAAGATTTCGTATATTTTGTTTTTTTTTCGTTTACCATAGATTGTGACATCTAAAAGTTTAAAATTGCATAAAGGTAATTTTTGTTAAATAAGGTCTGAAGAAAAGACATTGCTTAGTTTAACTTAATCGAAATATACTGAGCCTAGGGGTATTTTTGATAAGAAAATATTGCTTGAAACATATGTGGACGATATTATTAGTACAATTGTTACTCAATACAATTTTATGGTTATTTATTTGACCAGACACCTACGCCTGTGACGGAAGGAATGAGCAGTAGTAATATATCACGGAACGCCCAATTTATTGTTATCATTTTAATTGTATTGCGTGGAAATAATGAAAAGTGCACCAACTTCGTTGCAGTTGGATCAAGTAATGTTGAACTTTTTTTATTGCGTCGTATGGCGTGAAGTTGATTTATGTCGAAAAAGCTATTTTTATTCAAGTTCGGTAGTTTTCCTTTGGGATTATTGAGCTCCAACGAGGGTTTAAACAGTAAATAAAAAAGAAAACTTTTTATTTTGCAAACAGCTACACTGTGTGTTAATACGGACTCCCTTTACCATTTCCTATTTGACTTTGAATGTCATATGACTGTAAGTTTTGTATAACATGTTTTTTTTATTATTTTGAACAATGTCGTAACTCTAAAAAACTCTAGTGTCCTACTTGAAAAATATATACATTATCTTATTAGTTACTAGCTGATCCTACGAACTTCGTACCGTCATATTTAGGTGCATATCTGTCTCAGTTTCCCGTCGAATTTTAAAGTGATTTTTCCCGTATTTTTTTTTTCTTAAACACAGACCTTGGTCTAACAATAACGAACACATAAAAAAAATATTATTAAATTTGGTGCAGCGGATCTGCAGTTATGCGCGGACATGTTTTTTTTTTATAGGTATGTAGATTACGTCTACTTTTGACAAGCGTACACGTGTCACCTCAAGTTGAAAGGATTTAAGAAAACAAAAACTATCCAGAGCAAAAAAATAATGTTGGTGTAAGTAAATGTCTAGTTTTTGTGCAAATTATATAAGAGTTTACTTGATATGCTATAAATAACCTCAATGTTTGCAGAGCTAATCCTTAAATAAAGCGGAGAACGACCTTACTTATGGTGAACTAGTTGTTGCCCGCGGCTCCGCCCGCGCATATGTCGGTTATCGCGGCAAATAGTAGCCTATAACACATAGGCTATTCTGGTGTATAAGCTATATTACTGTAAAGTTTCATTCAAATCTAATTTGTATTGCAAGCATTCAATATAATCATGAGAATTTTTTTGCTTTTTTTGATACGCATATTTAGAAAAATACATGTTTTTTTTAATGAAAGCTGAATTACACCAGAACGCGATACTTTTAACCAAAATTACATTTGTAGTCTATAATTGTATATTTCATAGCAAACAACACGATAGTCTAGTCAGTATGAAGAATGTTTTATTTGAACTGTCCTGGACCTTTGTGCCTCATGATTAATGGTTTGAATGTGAAAAGCGGTCGCCCTCCAATAATCCATGTATAAGAAATATATTTAAAGTGCTAATTGTACACATGTTTGGAAAAATGACAAACTTTTGATTTGTCATCCGGAAAAATAAAAAAATTACGTAGACAAACACAAGAAATTGAAAAAGTACATTTTATTTAAATAAAAGAAGGTAGAACAAAGACTTTTTACCCTTCCTTTTGTTCATAAAAGGAAGGGTAATATTTTTGACAATCTATTCCAGTGTTTGATATGATCTACCCAAGCGCATAAACCACTGAACCAGTCTAGATGATTGAGATGTCAACAGATTCGTAACAATAGCCCAGATGACATTGGCTGTAAGAATATTATCAAAAGTTTTTACGTAGTCAGGTTATAGTTTTTTAACTTTTTCTTGTTGATTTTATTCATTCATTTAGTATTTACAACTGAAAGCATAGGTACAATGATACGATTACTGTAAGATTTTATTAAAGTGAGACCAATTAGGTATTCCATTCGGTCGCACTCTCTGCCTATTTAGACAGGTGTCGTCTTAATCTATACTAATATATAAAACTGAAGAGTTTGTTTGTTTGTTTGTTTGCACGCGCTATACTCAAGAACCGCTGGTCCAACTTGAAAAATTCTTTTAGTGTTAGATAGCCCATTAATCGAGGAAGGCTATAGGCTTTATATCATCACGCTAAGGCTAATAGGAGCGGAGCACCAATAAACAATGTTTCAAAAACGGGGGAAAATTTTCACGCTGTGGGCAAAGTGGCCAGTGTGTTATATTCGTACATTAAGCTCTTCAAATTGTATTTTCAATTGCTCAATCTAATGGAAAATTTCCTGTATCAAAATATATTACCATGTTGTACAGTTTAAATCTTTTGTAATAAAATTGTTTCTCTATAAATTCAATTTTATCTTGAAGTCAAACATTTTCATCTAAAACTTTTCAGGGTCCTTAAAGTTTTACTAATTTTGTTGAAGATATTATTATCTAGAAAGTAACGTATCTTTAAAATTTATTTATTATGCTAATTACCGAAAGTTTCAAAGTTATGATTTCGATAAAGTCCATCCCAAAATGAGAAACTATTTTTTTTACCTGTGTCCATTTGTTTGTTTTTTTTTTCAATGGTTTAATCTCGAATTATGAGAATAGTTTTATAATGAGTTCGTCAATGCTTGAGTTCAGATTATTTTCTTGGAACTATGATTGTCGAAATTGAATAATTTTTGCAAATGATTTTTAAAACGCCATTATCTTCAATTGCACCCATATAGCATTTTTATTTCCAATATATTATTAAGTTTTATTTCGCTTGCTAGTCTAGTTTGATCTTTTCTCAACAAAGCTAGAAAAGGCTTTCTGTATTTCTTATCGGTCTCTGTGTTGCCCCGCGCAACCTCGTTTGCGGATTTTATTGCCCGTCGCGTGATAATTTTCCCCCGTTTTTGAAACATTTTTCATTGGTGTTCCTCTCCTATTGGCCTTAGCGTGATGATATATAGCCTATAGCCTTCCTCGATAATTGGGCTATCTAACACTGAAAGAATTTTTCAAATCGGACCAGCGGTTCCTGAGATTAGCGTGTTCAAACAAACAAACAAACTCTTCAGCTTTATATATTAGTATAGATAGGACATGAATGATTGATGCCGACAGAATCTAACAGTAGGTATCGTGAAATACAATCAGTGCGCTGTGTGTGCGCTTCAGAAATAATAATATTGGCGACGAGCTGCGAAATGATTAGAAACTTGTTGTGGAACAGTTCTTTGTTTTATGATTTTTCTACCTAAATACATATAAATTCTGACCTTATTCTGACAATATATAACTTTTTATAACTTAGAAAACTCAATAGCCGTCTTATGCAATAATTTACTATTTTAACCTTTACTGACATGGTGTAATGCGAATATAAAACAATATTTGCATAAAAACGACATTAACACAAATAATTACATTTATTTTAATAACAATTAAATAGATTTTAAACTTGCATAACTATATAATGTTTTTAATAAAAATGTACGCCCTTGCTAAAAACAAGTCAGCCTTAAATTCGGTGTGAAATAAAATTCCAAAATTCCACCGATATTCCTGCTCTTAAGTGTGCCAGAGAGTGTTATGTGTATGGTGTATTTAGTCTTTAACCGATTAAAACTGAACTCCGTTAACAGACGTTTTCGTAGTGACGTTACAAATATACATAAGACTGTTTCTTTTAGATCAACTGCTTTTAAACCAAAAGACACAAGCTAATATTTCTTCATCACTAACAGCCCCCCTCCACAGCTGTACATGGACATAGGTATTCCATCTCATCTCTTTGCAGTGATATTTTCTTGTTCAGTTTGTTCCTTAGTCGCCCCTTGCGACATCCATGAGACGTGAAGATAACATGTGGTGACACTCCGTATTTTTCACCCGTCTCCATTCATCATACTTCTTATATTTATGTTAAGTATAAACAGTTTATGTCTAGTTCAACTGTTTTAGTTGTTGTGTTGTATGTGATTGCTTACAGTATGATTATTAATTGGGCATAAAACATACATACATATGTTATGGGCAACGTGATTAACTGGGCATTATTAATAAGGACCGGCCATTATTAAAAATGCTCAAGAGCGTCGGACAAAGTGATTAAATATAAGATAGTAGAGCCACGCTGATTTCAGCATGGTTGGGCCGATTCGACCGGGGCGGTACTACCCTCCCACAGAAAATCAACGTAAAATGACAGGTATCATGCTGTCATGTTTCGTTGGTGAGTGTGAGACCGGAGGCCCAATGATGCAGAAGCATCACTAGCCAGCCATGGTATGGGTCACCATGCTACATTGTCTGCATTCGCAGTATGGTGACCACCACTCTTGGATTCTGCTTATGCTTTCCATCAGGCAGAGTAGAGTCATATTGGCAGGGCTAAAAAAACACTTTGACCGGCCATTATTAATAATGCCCGACGGCCCGTGGTCCATGTAAGAAGTCAGTGTTTGAGATAGCTTTGTCACTTGGACCGGGCAGTATGAATAATGCCCTACTTGTGTGTTAAGTTTGGTTTATTTTTGTTAACTTTTCGTGAAAATTATGTAAGTTTAATTTCATTTAATAAACAAAAACACTACAGTTCACCTATTTTATAACATTGCCCTAGATAGGGTGGGCACCCTATCTTGGGAATTTTCATTATTTATTCATAATGGCCGGGAAAAGTGATTAATCATGCTGTTTTAGTCACATTGCCCAATTAAGTCGGGCATTATGAATACAGACTGGCCATTATTACATCCACATGGACTGCCAAGGCTATTGCCCTTCCTTTTGGGTTTGCAATAGTCGATTAAAAATATACATATATTCTATTGCGTTATTACATTTTAAAAAATAACAACACCATAGTTTTATTATTGCCTCGAGTTGAATACAACCCTAATTCTTTTAAAATACCGCTACATGTTAATACTTTTTCACTTAGTTACATTATCAACATGCATACACAGAAAACACATTAAGTTTTGTTTAGTACAATGAGGGTGCCGCAGTCTTATATTTCCGGCGGGAGGCTTATTGCTAGCTACGGTTATTATTTCAGTATTTTGTACATTCCTTTATTTACGAAAATAATAAAATGGCGACGAAGATTTTTGTTTAGTACTCGAAAGAAAAATAACTACAGTAAATAAACTAATTAGTTTGCCGATATAGTAAAACCGTATGTGAGTACTTAGCATAAGATGGTCAGCGGTGCCTGCATAAAAAGGCAGTAGACCAGTCTCTGTGTTGTCTCTTGGAAGACCCCTTGGACTGATGATGACACATACGTATAGCTGACTGCTCTGAACTTCGCCGCTCCCTCAGGTTATCTATACAAATAAATAAAATTGGTGTGAATGTTTGTAATATTAAAATAATCGCTATTTAATAAATTCATATGTATACACGGTACATATAGCAAAAAAGTGTTTGTTCCGGGTAATCGCTGGAACGGCTGGACCGATTTCGACGGGACTTTCACTGATAGGTAGCCAATGATACAGGGAGGAACTTAGGCTACCTTTTTTAGACTAGTTTCGCCCCGCGGCTTCACCCGCGGTACGACAATAAGCGAGGGTAACACCGCGGGGTTCAGCTAGTATATAATATGAGCTGAGTTCGCTCTCTACTGCGCTGAGGGTTGTGATTTCTATTCCCACACGAACAACACATTGTGTGATGTATAAATTGTTGTTCTGAGTCTTTGTTTTTGTATGAGTTTCGTGATTGTTTGTAAGTCTCCCGCGACACAGGATATGTTTCAAGTGCGTGTGGAGATCTTTCTCATTTAAAAAATATACAAATTTTATTATCCAGTACATAATATAAAACGTAATACAATGATGCGTGAGGACACATCTACCATAAATCATATAAACAACGGATGCTGTAATGAAGCACTTTTACGAACGATTTATTCTTGTATGGAGACAAATTGATAAATGGTTACATTAGCTAATATATTCGCGGCAGTGCCTTCAAAAATGTATTATGTGAAAATTCCGACAGCAAATATGTGTCATCTGGGTAAGGCAAATTTTATTATTGAAGAATATTTGAAAATTGATAACTGTATAGTTTAATGGCTTTTGAAATGATAATCAGATGTATATCTGATAACCATTATCGTTACATTTGTAAAAATGTAATGTTTGTCAGTGTTCTTAGAAGAAGATAGAAAACATTACCCTATTTACTCGACTATGATGAAACCAAAACGAAGGGTAAGTTTAGGCATACTATGTATGTTTGTATGCTCTACCGTAAAACACCGCGAGGCTCAGCTTGTATTTAAATATTAACACACAATACACGATGCTTACGATATTAATAGAACCCTTTTCTCTATATTTTCATATAAAAATGATCTACGAAGATATTGTGGGCGATATATATTCCGTACTATCTTTAATATCGTGCTTAGTTCTATGAGAATTTTGTCAGCGCTGACATTATTGTTCTACAAGACATAAATGTACACATAAATTCGTGTATAACTATGTCTTTTCTGAGAAATGTTCTGTTTAATAAAACTACTCGTTGGTATAAATAAAAAGGTCGAATTTACGTCGTTTTACTTGTAGTTTCAAAGAAAGGGACATGGAGAAGGATTAAAATATAAATAAATATATAAAAGAAGAAAAAAGATAGAAAATGATTCATTTAAATAAGGCATACTTTCAGAGTTCAATTGTTTTTTTTATGTATTAGCCTGACAAAGTGGTTCTATTCAGCCTGATGATTTTTAAAGAAAAATCGCCCTTTTATACCTGAAATTGCATGTATCTAAAGTTTTTTACAACAATAACAACTTAAGCGACTTCAATAAGTTTTTTGGAGTTTACACCTAAGAAACAATTTTCATATTAGTGACGCTATAAAAAAAATTAAACAGTAAAATCGAGCCTTAACTAAAAGTAAGGGTACATTTAGATGATAAGTGCTCATCGTGCGTGCAGGCGTTGAATGCGCAATGTCGCGGTCGCCCTGGTTCAGTTTGAGTTCTACATTTGTTGAAGATGGACGTAGACACAGTGTTAACGGTAGTTTTATACTGTTTCCAATGCGGACAATATCTGGACTAACTGAGCAAACCCTAAAATACGTCCATCCGCGTCAGAAGCGCGTCAGCGTGCGCATTCAACAATACGGCGCTAGCGCAGCGTTGAACGCGCGTTTCTATACAACTCATGTGTAGTCCTGGAATAAAATTACAGGTACTCGTAGTTGTAAACGCGCGTTAGAAAAACATTTAAAGTCATTTAATCGTCGTTGTCATTACTAAAACAAACAACGCTTGAATATTATTATTAAGGATAATTTCCCGCGACCACAATGACAGGATGTGTCACGTAAACGCCAGTCGTGCGTCTTAGCCCGTGGTCTTAGCTGACACACCCTTTTCATTTTCTTGATAAAACTAGACTGGAATTTAGGTAACCAGTCTACCGCCTCGAAGGCGGCCAAGAGTAGTAGGAAAATGCACAGATTTCGTAATAATGTCCACTTAGTCAATCGTTTAATTCATTTTTATATGTTAAAATGAACAATATATATTATTTATATATTGAATTCGCCCCACTGCGTCGTAGGGTCAGCAGTTATCGTAAACATAATCGCCCTTTAGTTACTTTTTATACTTAACGTGACCGTAAATAACGTACGTTATTTTTTATGCATATACTAGTTTTTGCCCACGGCTCCGCCCGCGTGTATGTCGGTTATCGCGGGAAATAGTAGCTTATGTGTTATTCTGATGTATAAGCTATATTACTGTAAAGTTTCATCTAAATCTGTTCAGTAGTTTTTGCGTGAAGAGTAACAAACAACAAACTTAAAAACTTACTTACTTTCGCCTTATATATTGGTGTGATTGAGAAGACATGAGAAGAAAAATCTGACTGTCTATTTACATACATATTTGTTCAAGCTATTGAAAGTGTCAACAGTCGTTGTTTGGATATCTGATATTCAAGGGACGTAAAAAGTATTCGAAGGGTTCAGCAAAAATAAGTATAGGTAGTACTTATATTTTGTATTTGATGTAACTTGAGTGTATTTTGTAGCTTTAGCGCTTTATTCAAATAAGATATTTTAATGAAAGATATTATAAATGAATTTATTACTATGGAGTATAGTCCGCTTGTTTGTCGGTTATCGCGGCAAATAATAGCCTATTCGTTATTCTGATGTATAAGCTATATTACTCATCCAAATCCATCCAGTAGTTTTTGCGTAAAATAATAACAATTATCTATCCATCCATCCATATTTACAAACTTTTGCGTTTATAAAATTAGTAGGATGGAGACATTTTTGGTATATTCAGACATGAAATTAGACAAAAGAATATAAACATTACAATGATCTATTAAAAATTAAATAAAGAAATTAGAACAACATGATTGATATAAAAAAAGTGGGATAATCTCTGAAAAAGAGTATTTATAATTGTGTTTGATGTTTCTGCTCTCCCCTTTCTGTGTAGGAAAATATTTATTATTTATACCCAAAAACGTATTAAAAATTCGGGCATAGTCTTGCTAACAAAAAAGTTTGTCACTCAGATTCGGCCCGCTGCACGTACAGGCAGGCACGCACACTGACACACAATAGTCAGTCACTCAGTTTGTCTCAGCGAGAGTTCCAACTGACTTTTTCATATGTCCATATACCTATTTTAGACTTAAGTGTAACTAGCACCTCTACAATACATATCCTACTAATATTATAAATGCGAAAGTTTGTAAGGATGGATGGATGTTTGGATGGATGTTTGTTACTCTTTCACGCAAAAACTACTGAACGGATTTGGATGAAACTTTACAGTAATCTAGCTTATGCATCAGAATAACACATAGGCTACTATTTGCCGCGATAACCGACATATACGCGGGCGGAGCCGCGGGCAACAACTAGTTTAATATAAAAAAATAATAGCTAAGAAACATAGTATACTTTATTATTTCATCCGTTCAACACCGACTTAATCCACTATAACCCACACGGGTATCCAAAAAGATACTGTGGTTAAAACTTGATCCCCTAACTTGACAAAGGTCGAGTTCGTGGAATGGGAAATGTGCATTAATTAGGCATTTCTAAATATTACAAAGTTGAATAAGAAGGTAATTTAGAAAATAACACTTTTGAGTTTAGTAAAATGCGGTAAAGAAATAAAAAAAAGTACCTAAGTCTCATTTTCACGAATCTAAACATTTAAAACATGAATATCTCATTAAAAATATTATGCATGCTATGGAAAACAGGAGTCTCCTAGTATAGGTATCACTTTTTTAAGGGGGCTCCTCACAATTATTTCTTTTCAAAAAGTTGTGATCTTGATAATATTCTTAATCTAAATAGTAGTTAGAGTGTACTTTTGGCCTTAATCCACTTCTTCTTTTTAGTACAATCTTGATTTACATTTTACCATCATTTTTGTTCGCCCTTCCAATTAAGTTAAGTGGCTTGTTAGTAGTAGGTTCAGGTCAAGCAGGACGGTTGACCCAAAATTACATTTACACTAAGTATCTTGAAATCATTTGCTTTATAAACTTATTACCATTCATTTATATTATTTATTTTATGTAACACACTATGTACATTTATATAAAGTGTTACATAAAATAAAATTAATGAACATTATGAACTCATTATTTTTAACTAGAACTGAAAACTAGCAGCGGATGGACGCACGCTAATAGCGTATTATTGTACAAAAAATACTACGACGTATTATTTTAAAACGTATGACAAATGGTATGATACTTCAAGTTACCTAGCGATAAGGAAAGTAATAAAGCTAAAACAGACTTCAAAAAGTCAACCTTTCTTGTACGGAGCCTTTTAATTTTTTATTATTTTAGTTAGTTTCTATTTTTTATTTATGATATATAACAAACGTGACAATTTTGACGACTCGATCTCTTACAGACAACTAAGTTATTGTTTCTATAAATTCGTATATTTCTACAGAAATACACAGTTTGTGAATCGTAGTCTATTTTATTAATGCACGAGCTAAGCCAAGTTGGTCAATAAATGAATAAAAGCTTAATATTTTTTTCAGGGTGTTCAGGGAAGGGTCTATGGACACCCTGAATAACCTGGTAAGAAATCTCTAAAATTAATTACTATGAAGAACATAATAATTATGTCAATGAAAACATTAGCTAAAATATCATGATGTTTGAAGTATTTTGTAGTTAGTGGAAGTACGTGAAACGACTGTAAACTTTTCATAACAACTTTAAGAGTAATTTTATTAATCTCAAAAATGCGTTGTTATGAATCACGGAGTCGTGTAATTAAGTATTCAAGAAACTGTTTCATTCATGGACAGTAACGTTTTAATAACACTTGCCTTTTAAAATATTACCGCTTCACATATATTCCAATTGCTTTTTTCGGTTCAGCGAAACAGTTTATTTCGCTAATTTCGCAGAAAATTGTATAGAACTTGCCTTGTCATGTTTCTAACGTAACCGTTACAGTAAGTCTTCATCGTTAAAGCAAATGATATTTCATTTCTCATCACCAGCATGAGATGCCAAATCCCTACTGTATTCGCCTGTCCCTATTTTTCACGATATTCCGAGTGAATATACATTAAAAGAAATGAATCTGATATGAAGTAAAGTCGCATGCAAAAGTGATATCTATAAATCAAATATTGCAGAGAAACGCTAAACGATGAGCGATGATAATTAGGAAAGTGACAGGGCAATTACCACGCCTGCCCAGATGTACGAGGCCGTCGCTTTGCGCTGCGTATGCGCATACTAAATAGTAGGGCACAAGAAGAGGGCGGTAGCGACAGCGGGAAAGACTGTGCAAAAAAAATCTTGCACAATAGATTTGAAATCAACGAATAATACTGCCGAAACAGAGAAAATTTTATAAGTCGTTAATTGGTTTTGAAGATAAATGGTATTATACGGTAATAATGTAGCATATTCTTAGTGGTATACTAATAGGTGTTCTCCGCTATAGATTTTAAAGAAATACTAATCCCCTTGAATTAGTATTTCTTTAAAATCTTACCTTAAAATAATTACCTTTAATGTCTACCTGGAAATTAGCAAATCGTCCATTCTTATTTACTGAATATAGTTTAATTTAAAGTACACAATAATATTATGACTACGGTGATATAGAAGTTGGTTAGTAGGAAGTTATTCAAACACAGAGTCATAAGGTTAATGTACTCGCAGATAAAAGTCTTTATGACAGAACTACGTATAAATTTAGGTGCGGCTAAGCCTCTCCCAAATTACTTATCCAGCGGCCTGCCCTACGTCCTGAATACTTAACTAATTCATTTAGAGATTACCATAATATAGAGATCTTATTGAATAATGACATTTTAGATTGAGCTAGCACAGAACTGGGTAATGTGATTATGGCATTCTGCTGAAATAAGAAAACTTATTCAAAAGTTACATTAATGACCTTTAGTGATGAAAAATGTACTAAAATGACACCTCCAACTAAGATTGGTTAAACAGACCCAAGTTCAAAACTTTCTATCGGCACATTAAAATTATTTCTACAATCAAAGAATTGCTGGTTTTAATATAGCATATTTTCTCTGGCTTTAAGTAAATAGCTGATCATAAAAGAAACCAATCTAAACCCTTTGATACATATCATGCATACATACGAGACGATACGATGACTCCAAAAAAGTGGTAATGATGATGAAATCTCTAAAGAAGTAGGTCTATCGCTGTCTTGGGATACCAAAATGTAATTGTTTGCCATATATCCATACAGTTAACAAAAAGTTTTAGATACATGTATTTTTTATATATCCAGGAAAAATAAGAACCAATAACGATAGAACTGACTAGAAAAGAGGCTATAAATATATTTGTAAAGGACCCCAGAGGAAATTTAATGCTGTTTGGAAGTAGCCGCTCGGGCGTAATGCTGTAACAGAGTTTGATAAATAATGGATCAATTGGCGTTATTGATACTTGTCAGTTATAAGAATATTTCGTTATTGAGTTAGTGTCAGCAAATATTCAATGGATAAAGATATTGATACTTTATAAATTTACTACTTGTTAGCCGGCGTTTTGCTGTTAGTTAAGTATGTTTACACAACAACATAGTTTGATCGGCATCGAAAATAATAACCCTATTTTTTCATAAATCGATAAACATTTAGTTATGTATATGATTTGCCTTAACAAACAGTAAAATAACTTTACCAGTATTTAAGATTTCATTTCAAATACGTACTTCGATATGAACCATAAATGTCAACCTATCGCAGCCCACTGCTGCTGTCTTAGATAAAATCATCTAGAATCTATTTAAAATCCATGTGTTTACTGTTTATATTTTACATAACTGCATCAGAGTTGTGCACTCATTTGAGTGGGCAACAGAATGATAAAAAAAGCACTTGGTAATTTGTTCTGGAGTTCATTCTGGGGTTGCACTTAATGAGCGGCAACGAATTTCAAATTCGTGAGTTTTAGATGCCCATCGACAGCAGTAAACACTATTAAGTGCCCCATTAGATCATTTGCCTCTATACCAAAAAAACAAGTTATAAAATATCTGACACAACGTACATAACACAAAGTTCATACAAACTGTTTATGATGCAGCTTCTACTGAAATCAACACGATTGAAAAATCTGTGAAACTTTTATGATCAGACCCAATTCTTCTCGTTAAAATAATTATTTTAAGTTATGCTGCAACATTTTAATTGAAATTAAAATGTCGCAGCATAGCTTTGACACAAAGCAACGTCTATGTCGTTTTATTTTCGCAAAATCGAAGTCGATTTAACCTAGCAAGTATTCAGAAAGAGCTGGTTGGTTACTAAAAAAATGTATAATATGTTCTCGAACATCATAATCTAGTACACTAAAGTCGTTATATTTCAATATGTTTGTTATCAAATTAAAATTCCAAGACCATGACTCTTAAAGACCTAACTCCTGTGTCGTGTTATCATAGGTCCATAGGTGGCCCGTTAAAGTCATTGCTGGATATAGACCTCTTCTAAGGCACACTACAGAGTCTAGTGATTTTTTGGGCTGATGGTGGTAGTCACTTACCATCAAGTAACTTGCCTATTCGTTTAGCCCCTGTACCATAAAAAATATACCTATACCATTAAAACGGATATCCTGGATATGCTTATTAAAATCGTCTATTAAATATATCAATCAAAACATAATTCATTCATGCAATCCGCGTTTCACTGTAACTAAATTTTAATCGATTTAAATCGATTATTTGCCAGCATATTTAATTTAACACAAAGTATTTTTCTACTTGCTGAATTTACGGCACATTACGAGCGACTTGAAAACGATCTCATTAGCATTCTCGCTCTCGCTTGTAACATTCGCCACAAATAATTATCGTACGTCTCTTTCTAACCGATTAATCTGCTTGAAAGTTAAACAAAGTATTTTGTACACTTGCGTGCAAAGTTTTTTACTACCATTCAGAATTCAATTTAGCGAAACATTACTGTAGTGTTTTTAAAAGCATTGTTTTTATCTGTTTCGCTTAAAAAACAGTAGTTCTACTGTTGAATTCATAATATTTAGTGCCTATGTCTTCATTACATGTTATTTTTATTACAGTATTGTTTAATAAGTAATGCATGGTTGACAATTTAATCAGCAAATAAAACTGTTTATATCTATACCAATATATAAAGCTGAAGAGTTTGTTTGTTTGTTTTTTAACACGCTAATCTCAGGAACCGCTGGTCCGATTTGAAAAATTCTTTCAGTGTTAGATAGCCCATTTATCGAGAACGGATATAGGCTATATATCATGAACCTAGGAGCGGAGCACCAATGAAAAATGTAATTAAAACGGGGGGAAATTATCACGCTACATAGAAAATGTTTTCATGATTTTTTTTTCTACTTGGTTCATTATTACATAGTTGGTAAATTTTAATATAGTTGAACTTAATAATAATAGCCTCCCGTATCTCACACACATCAATCATTATTAAATATTAGCATAATAGAGTATAAGGAACAGAATAAAAATATTAAAAGTATTTTGGCCATATAAAATTTCATATTAAGATGACTTGTGCACTCGACATTACCTGATAAGTGGAGCGTGTAGACAATCAGGTTGCGTCCGCTGGCCGTAATGAAACAATTTTGTTATAATGTACAATCGAGTGGTATGGTGTTAGCACTGGTTGAATACAATGCATTAAGGGAAAATGACGAGTGTGTTCAGTTCCGCTTTCAAATCGTTAAGTGTGAATAAGTTTTCGATAAGAAAATTCAATTCATATAAACTTCAATCTTTAAAGTGAAAAATTTCGTCTTATTTTGGTAGTGTTTGCTTATCCCCGAAGAATATTTGAATATTTTCGTTCGCTAACAAAGGGTTATAACTTTTTTAGGGTTCCATCGGTACGAATATTTTTAGTGTAACATCTTATTTGTTTGTTCAGTACCAGTTAGACTAGTACTAATTTAACAAAAATTAAACCGACTTCAAGGTTCGACTCGATTTCTCTTGGATGCCATCATTAGATCTTAGTGTCCTTATCATGGTACCAAAACGAATAAAGAATCATCAAAATCGGTTCATAAACGACGAAGTTATCCGCGAACACACATGAAAAAAAGAAAAAAATAATATATATACGGTCGAATTGAGAAAACTCCTCCTTTTTTTAAGTCGGTTAAAAAGTGAAAATAAATTCACGTTTACCTCATGGTCGAGATTAATCGTCAGGTTAGTAATATTTTGAAGTTTTGGATGTAGTTATTGTCACCCAAGTTATAAACTAACATAAATTTCAAATTTTAAAAAAATCCTATAATAAACAAAAATAATAGAAATAAATAAATAATGAAAAAAAACCTAGATGTACTTGTTACTTTCTTGAAACGGAAATGAAACGAAATCAGGATTTCCTTATTTGTTTCTTTTTAGTGTATTGTGTGCCTTACTTTTTGTAATACGGTAATATTAAGTATTCATTACTATACATAATAAGTATTTTTTGTAAACATAGCTTACGTGTTTACGTAAATAACTGTTATGTAAAAAAAATGTAATATAAAAATATTAAGTTATTAAAAATCTAAACCCAAAATGAAAATTTTCAAAATTATGACGGGTACGTGTTAGATTGAATCTGAACGTTTATTTAAGTCAGTTAGTACTTAATTTTCACAGTTTCCAACGATTATAATTTTGCGCAAATATTTACTTTAGTTCTTAGTAATTAAAATTTTATTTACATATCGTTGAATTTAAACAGTGATACAAACTCGCCGGGTCAGTGTACAATTTCCTAGGAGACTTTTTTATAATTTCTTTCTTTTGATTAACAAATAAGTGGTACTAACTAATCTTTTGTGGGATTTACAAATATGAAAGTCTAAAATAAACATCCAAATGTAATAATAAAGTATCTAAAGTATTATCGATATCTATCATAGATAATTGCATAATATTTTCATTAATTTTAAGAAAATGCGGTCATAGAATTCTCTTCAGATTTAAATTTAGTTTTTAGTTACTTTTCGTATTCATTAAGTTCTTTTTTTGTCGTTCCAAACTTGTCTCAATACGTTCTTGTCTGATGTTCTTAGAGAGCCTCCTATTCACCAGCGAGGACTAGAGCTCTTTGACAAAGGACGCAATAAACTCAAGGGTACTTTGAATTGCTCAGAGTTGAAAGGGTGGTTTAGAAATGGAAATGTGAAGTCTTTTAGGATGTTACTTATACAAAATGCTACTCAAAATGTAGTATACTAGTTAATCTACTAAGAATACTAGGATAATAGGAAATAAAAAGAAAATTAAAACATGAGTATAGATTATTGACCTGTTACCAACGCTAAGGTGTTGAGGTTTCAAATCCTAGGTACATGGAATAAAACTTTCTGTGATCTACAAATTATTGTTCTGTAGCTGGATGTTTTATGTGTTTGTTTCATGTATGTTTGTAAAACCCCCTGCGATACTGAATGTTTTCCTAATGCGGAAGCTGTTTTTGTTAAAAAAGATTCAACAGTTCAGTCTTTTTGTTTAAAATGAAACAAATAGACTGAACTGTTAATAAGATCAATAGGTAAACAGACTAATGTAGCATATAAAATTTAACAGAAATATTGTACCTTTCAAACATAAAAATATACCTACAGACCGTCATATTATGTATACAATTACAGAACTTCAGAAGCTTTTATCACTATTTAAAATAGGAATCTGCGGGATTGCTACCATGTACCTTTTTGTTTGTGAGTATCCGATAAAAACAAAAAGGTACATGGTAGCAATCCCGCAGATTCCTATTTTAATGTTACTGACCATGAAAGTTTAAAACAATACACTATTTAAAAGAAATATAGAAATACATACGTCCAAAGTTTTCAACAATAATGACAGAAAAAAACAATGAAAGAGCAGCGTTTTATAATCTTTTTCCGCGGGTTCATAGGGCTGATTGTAGTTCTACTTTTTATCTTACATCTCTTTATATTTGTATTCAATTTGATATAATATACATTAATTAAGAGGCAAGACACCACTACACACCACATTATATATATATCCTTGTTGTATAATAAAGAATACGTCTGAAGCACATGGTGTGAAATCACCTTTTTCTAATTTCTGTTTATTTATTTCACGAGAGCTTAGTCATTGAACGAAGGTGTTTCCCAAGCGCCAACTATCCCGGTCTTGGTCAGTCCATCGTGCCGCAAGGAGCTCTACACTACGTTGACATTCGTTCAGCTCTTAATGAAGATTGGTTTATATATAGTCACTAAGTGATTCTACCACCCTCAAAGAAACCTTCCAGACTTACCTGACCTGACTTTGAAAAAGAGTGGCCATGAGTTTCTTTGCCAGTATTCTTCTTATGAGGCTCTACGCATTTTGGAAACTGGAATTTGTGAATCGACACAGGCAGGCAGTAGATTTTGGTGTTTTCGCCTAATTTGCTTCGACAATACAGCACATGCTGTGGCGTTTGTTTGTGTCGATCTATGATTTTTAACTGTAGCTTTAATTTAACGTTCATAAATGTCACTTAGTGTCTTAATTGAATAACTTATTTTAAATTTGAATTTGAACCAAGTCGAGAAAATATAAACCTGTCTCAGTGATGTAATGATGATGAATATACAATATACGTTTAATTGTTACAGAAGTGACGGTAACATACCGGCGCGGTCTGCCAGTCATCACAGTCCCGCTGCCGTCGCGACGTGAACTATGTCGATTTACACTTCGTCCCGTCTCACAGACCGTCGGAGACCTTCTTGAACAGGTAGGCACAATACTTTTTTAATTAACTAATCCGGCGTACACCTGTAACTCCTGAACAGCAGGATTAATGACAGTGACACACGTACACACCTAGTTACGACACTCGGAAAAAATTAAATCCACTACCAAACTATTAAATTTCGTTTCGGATTCCATGACAGTTTTTTAAAAAGTAGAAGTTATCATAAGAATTGGAAGTTAGAACTGTAATATTTTTTTTATTTTTTTTTTATTTAGATAAATAAACAACAACACAATACAAGGTTATAAATACAATTACATAAAGGTATGGATAATTGTGCTATCAGCGACATTTACCACATAGTAGTAATGTAACATTAACAGGGTTTCATTCCTTTGAGAACATTAGATACAACTATACAACATACATTAGCGATATTATGTGTTTGACAGTGATATAAAATTGATATTGAAAATTGAATATATCTGGGTTGAACACTTAAAAAAATATTTAAGAAAAGAAATTGTTGGTGCATTAACTGGAACTACACCTACCGAGGGATACATTTTTGCTGTATGGTAACTTAAGTCAAGGAATTCCTTGGTTCATTAAATGAAAATTATATGGAAGGAAAGAGTCATTAGAAAGCAAATTTATATAACCTAAGTATTTGCGTTCAGACGTAGTTTGTACTTACTCAACTTAATTGGACTGGAACACACTAGGCTAAAGTGTATTGTAAGGACTGCGCGCTGATGCTCACTAGTGTGCTGGGTTTTAATACTGCGTACACGATTTAATATATTTTAAAGATTATTAAATACGTGCCGATGCCATCTGTTCCGATTCCAATGAGCCATTCGGCGGAATTCATTTTTAATACGGCCTAAATTATTATTATTGTTACTACTTACGTAATAATACTTACGTATGTTACTGCCCGTTAGTTAACTCTATTAGCCTATGAGGATCAATGTTTCCGAATTATATTGAAGAGTGTGTCATGCACATGTCATGTCAGTGTATGGATGATCCACCCATATAGTTTTACGGCCGGGTTTACGTGATGGGTTACAAGTTGAATAGTCATCAAAACTGGTCTGCATTGACAGATAATTCAATCTAAATAGATCGTAGTAATTTAATGTTTCTGAGTACGACTTTTGATGATTACAATTCGATTTTTTTTAAATCTGAAATCATTTTTATGACTTTGTGTTGTAAACTTTAATGTAAACAGAGTTAAACTATAATTAACGGTTTAGGTATAATATTTAACGTGAATGTGCTTATGTAAATATATATCTAGAAGTTCGTAATGCTTTGTCCTGTAGGATTTTTTTTTATATTTGTTTAATGCTAAAATATATGGTGTGTCTTTTATGATAAACAGTACCTGGATGGCCGAGCCGAGATATACTCTGTATTTTTTTAGTAAATTTTCTAAAAAATGTGTCCTACCTAGATCGATTTATCGCTACCGAAACACCCTGCATACTAAATTTCATGAAAATAGTTGCAGCTGTTTCCGAGATTCAGATTTTATTATACAACAATCGCTCGTTTACAGGTATTGGATAGACGTAGTAATGAAAAAATATTGATTATTGATTTTAATTGATTTGAGATGAGGAATAATTCCTCAAGGGTAATTTTTACCCTTCATATATTTAGCGGAAAGATTATACTGATGTTTATTAGCGGTAAAAAAATGAGAAGATGATTAAGGCTACGAACGCACAAGCAGGCGGCTTAGTATTGGTAACTTAGTAAAACGAACGTTCTAAAACGTTCCCGACCGGCCGTACTGCGCGACTAGCTAGGCGTCAAGCGCGCAGTGCAGCATTTTTTTAATAAAACTTTAATTTGATTAAAAAATGAATGAATGAAAATGAAGTACACGCTATTTATTACAGTAAAGATATAAAATCATACTTAATTCTGTATCCTTCTTACATTTGTTAAGCCCTCGTTATTAATATTCTCGAAGTTGAAATGAAAGGAAATCTCGGAACAAATAAAAGTCCTCCAACAATTTTATGTCTAATGGAATAAATACCTGACAAATTGCCACTTGTCACCTGTCGACAGAGAAGGAAAATATTTCACTTATATTTTCACAATTTTGACTTGTTTTTCAGCCATAATTTTCGCCTAATTACATTTTACTTTACGCAGAATTACGTATGTCGAATTGTAACAAGCCTTATTATGGTCACTTTGAGTTTCATCAACATCATCAAACAGCCTATAGCTTAGATTGTTTATTTTTATCTCCTTACTTTAAAGACTATTTTAGGTAAAATTTAAGCATGGTCTAATGATTAGTGATCGATTCCAATCTATAACAAATAATTGTATGATTAACATGATCACTTATTATGGAATTAATTTATTGCCGTCTACTATTGAACTCCCCCAAGGAGTCCCCTCCAACAATCCCGGTCTTCTTCCTTCAAATCGTTAGTCCATCGTGCCGCAGGGCGCCTTAGACTACGTTTGCCCGATAGCGGTCTTCACTCTAGCATATTTCGACGACCGCTCCAACGACCATCGGTTATGTGTTTGACTATAATTGTCATCTTCAACATCCATTAATCTTTAAAACTAAAAAGGATGCTTTATTTAAAAGTGTATTTATAAGCAGCCTGATTTCCAAAATACAGTGTCTGCTTCATGTGTGGTCTGATCAGACAGCGTGTGAGATGTCTAACATATTAAATAGGTACTCCAAAAGGGCAATATTTTATTCAAAGCTTACAGAAGTCTGTGTTGATAAATTCGGCAAATAGATAAATGGCTTTAATTGACTTGTAGTTGAAAATGGCGCTGCAATACCAGATGCAATTAACCTAGCCTTGGGCGTGTTTGTTGCAGCTACGTCGAAAATTAACTGCGAAATCGGAGCATTTGCCTGTCGATACGACTTTGGTTAGTTAACGTACGACGCTTAGTGTGGAAAATGTGATTGTGCCCAAATCAGTATAGATAGTTGATGATACTGTTTATTTGATAATGTGTTTATGTCCCCATGTTACTAATCAGCGTCAATATATCGTCCAAAACTCGGTATTTGTATTGTGTGCTGGATGAGTTATATAAGTGTCTTCGATTAGATTCTTGTTATTAATTTTAATATAAAATTTTAATAGAACACAAAAATATATGATATACAATCCTTCTCACTTGCTCCAATGATATACCCACAGCTCTGCACCACCCAAAGATCGACTGGAAGATAATGCTTGTGGCATTAAGTCCGCCCTATGCAATGTATTTGCAGGAAACTTAAATAAATAAAATAAGTAATAACTCTTCAGTTACGTTAAACCAAATAATTATTTATTGTCCGTCTGTGATCATAAGTCTTGTAACAGTGTCGAAATATCGCAAGCTAATTTCCAAAAGCAAACACAGTAAATATCCCGTTTATAATGACTTATCTAACGATAGGAAAAATAGTATAATATCATATAAATGAAAAATATTTATTTTTAAACTTTATCTTTCTGCAGGTGAAAGCCGAAGACCGCGGGGTGGAGCGCGCAACTGCACTGGCAGCAGACGAGCGCGTGCGCATCGCATCAAGCGACACCATTGAGTCGCTCCTAGAGACTGACTTCCGACTCGTCATCAATGACACAGAGTATTACGTCAAGTCCCCGCCACAGGTTAGTGCTAGCTTTGTTTTATATTGAAGTACTTATTTTTAAATGCAGTACAATCCGCTTCGCTTTGGTTACGTTATGTTTTTAACATGATACTTCCACTTACAACAAAAAAACAACACACAAAGATACTTCGGTAGAGTACCTACTGACGAAAATAATCCTGAATCTCGCAATGAATTTTTTTGCGCCGTTTTGTTTACATTTATTAAACTTTTCAATACCAGCCGGCGTCCCATCAAGCATCATGGCTGGACAATCTGCTCCTGAGTGACGTAAACGGAACCTTATGAATTAACAGTAAATTTTATTTAGTTTCAGAAGTCTTGTCTCTAGAAAATAAGAATTCTTGTAAATTTAAATTATAAAATTATTGCCTTGCTCATAATAAAATCAGTAAATTAAGATCTTGAACTGGACAGTATTATAAGAATATGTTGCGATAGTCAAACAAAACAGTAATTTGAATAATAAGAAACGTAATTTTATTTAAGATGTCTAATGTTATTTATCAGCCATACCAGTGAACGAGAATAGAGAGGGGAGTTAGCAAAAAAGGAATTCATAGAGGAAACATTGTAGAAAAATATGCAACTTTACTACAAAATATTACTAAGCAGAAAAATAATTTATTACAAACTATACATATTATATTTTTTTAAGAATTGCTTTTCGTAGTATCAGCTACCAATTATCCCATATTGTCTTACTGCTTTCCCACTGTTTAATTTCCACCATCAAAGATTTAATACACACTATTAATTATCTACTCTAATTAAAATATACCATCGCTACATAAATTGGATTAAACCAACTTAATTACCGAACTAATCATCCGAACCTACCCTCTGTAATCTGTAGCTCAAGTTTATTTGGTTTGTCGTTATGTGTATATTTGCTAGGTGAATTAATTGGCTATTGGCGCTAGTATACCAGTCCAACGTATGTAGGTATATGCTAATACATGGATGAGCCGACGTAGATATACGATGCTCACCTTATTGATTGAATAGCAGTTCGATTAGTTCGAGTGTGATTAAGTGGTCTTGCATCGTTGTTAAGGCTAAGAGGCTATTGGGATTTGGAACACAAGTTTCTACGCATATCTAAGCATTACTATATACAATATTTTGGACCTGTTGTTTTTATATATGGCCCTGCCTAAATGGCTATACACTGCCTGATGTAAAGTATAAGCAGAATCCAAGAACGGTGGTCACCATACCTACTCATTGCGAATGCAGACAATGCAGCATAGCGACCCACACTGTAGCGGCCTACTGATGCTTCTGCATCATTTGGCCTTCATTTTTTCCTTTCTATAAAGTTAGATATAGGCGTATATAGTTTAAAGGAGACGAAATATGATATGATGAAGAGATGAGGAAAAAAGAAGCCATTATCATCATAATCAACAGGCTTGATATAGGAAAATCTTTAGAAACGAGGTTTTGACCTACCACTGGAGAAGACAGACGGCACAGATAGCGTAGTGGTTTCAGTTTTAGACTCAAACCACACATGGAACAACACTTTGTGTTATCCACAAACTGTTGATCTGACTCTGGGTGTTCTTTGTGTTCGTTTCATATATGTTTGGAAAGTCCCCAACGACACTGGAATATTCCTAGAGCTGGAGTGTTTTTTTTAATTCAAGACTATCAAGAAATCGCAAAACCAACTGTCAATATATGTAGAGACAAAAAACAGTCACGCAGTTTTTCGATTTGTCTATATACTGGATCGACCAACTCATCATTTATTCACATGTCAGCCAGGTTAATTTTAACTAACAGCAAGAGCAAACAGGAAAATTGTGAACTAGACTTGATTTTGGCACCACTGTAAATGCAAATAGCATTTACCAATCATTGATGTTCTCACGTACGGTGTCGATTTGGCACGATGCCTGTCAAATGATGATAGAGAATCATTTTTCATTTTAAAAGTGATTCTTGAAAAAGGATTCCTTTCAATTTTTGTAATATTTTGATAAGAAATCTATATTACTTTATTTCTAAATAAGTAATACCTATCTTAGAAGAATAAATTGAAATGGTAGATGAAAATGATTTAACAGATAACGTTACAATTTTAGACACTTTCAAAGCGAAAGGAAGGGACGCCACTTAGTTCGTCTACTTCTCGGCTTCTCCGTCTTGCGCAAATCATCACTCCACCTGTCCTGTGGACGTCCTACATACACTACGTTTGCCGAGACCGGAGAATAGGACCAGTAGTTCTTGAGTCAGTTGTTCTTTCTAATTTTAGTATACATATGTTCAATAAGCTAAGGTTCTAACTACGCACTTTGAGGGATTCTAGAATTTTGTAAACATGTATTAGTGCTATGTTTATTGTGGCAAGAGTCCAAAGCTTTGACACTACTGTATTGTTCAAGATCATAACGCAAGTACGAACTCAAGTTGCCAGGGAATCAAAAAAAAATATAATAAAGGAAAATTCATTTTAAGAGAAAGAAGCTGTCAGAAAAACTAGTAATACAAATAAAAAAATCCTGAAAGCCCAGTAATTTTATTGTCCAACCTTCAAGAAACGGTCTCATAAATCCGTATTAAGAATGCTCCGGTCTTCCGCAGATCGTTAAGCAAGCAATAAAACCTTTTATTTGCACCATAACAAATATATTTGTGATGTAATTGTGAACACTTAAAAATGCATTTAATGTTTTTATTTATGTAACAGGTGACGCTTTTAATTGTAACATTACCGTCAATTGTTCATTGTGTTATATTATGTTATCAGTTATTTCGATCCTCACCTTCTCCTTGTCCATGTTACGGCTTGCTCAATGTTGATGTTGATAAATTCAGAATAAGAAAGATTGCTATTGTTTTAACCAACAAATGACAAGCTTGTATAATACTAATGTACCAGTACTGGACTTCTTTGAATTTATTTTTTTAAGTTCTGTTTTTAAAATATCTGTGTATATATAAGTGTTATTTTAAGTATTTAATTTAATACTAATTAATAACACCTAGTTTTTAAACTATAATCTAACTCGGATCGATAAAAATAAACGTCTACAGTTGAAAGAAAATTTATTTTTTGTTCTTCGTGGACACAAAGCTAGCTTAAAATAAAATTAAACAAAATTATCACAAAATGAAACTCTTCACACAAATTTCCCAAAGTCTGCAAGCTCATCCGTTAGGGAAATTACTTCGAAATTCAGCTCAGGAGACAATACAGGTAGCTTAGACAAGAGTTGCATGCACAGCGGGTACAAGTTTAGTATTTGTTCTGAACATGCGGAAAACCAGCGCTTACATAAGTGGAAGGACGACTTCACTGTTTATTAAAGTCGAGACATGTATGTGTTTAATTTAGGTAGAGCAAACAGTCGTGTGAAAACTGTGTGTGTTTTGTAAACCTTATGATTTGTCACATGCATTGTTTATTAATAGATATTTACGGAAAGTCAAAAATTCAAATGTACATTTTTACATGATCCTTGAAACACACTAATTAAGTATCTTGTTACAATTAACTCACATCATAAGACTTTATTAGTAAGTGTAAAATATATAGGTAAACATGCTAAGGTCAATCGGCCCCTTCGATTAGCGGATAGTTAATGGCTGTTTGCGACTAATAATGGTGCCGTTAATATGCTTAACAGCTGTTTAGTTTAGTCATCGCCATTCTGATTAACTAAATCAATGATTTCAGCATTAGTTAATGTACCAGTAGTATCTAACAATAATGAACAAACCCAAGTGACCAATAATGAAAATACAAAACATCTGTGTTTTTAAGAAAGTTTAATGTATGTATTCACTCATTGCACCCGTGCAAGCTATAAACAAAATTATAGATTCTTTTTGATTTTTTTTGCTATGAGTTCGAGAAAATTCAAGTAAGAAGTCATGATATTTTATGAACTACGACTTACCGATTTTGCTTTTGGAAATTTGAGTTATCTTATATCTTCTTATATTTGAAAATCAATTGCTCTTCGTTTATCTCGATAAAACTCGAGAACGGATGGACCGATTTAACTGCTTTTGGTTTTGATATGTTTGCCATAGTCCAGGAAAGGTTTAAATGTGTGATTTTATATGGACTAAATATGTATGTTCAAATTTAATATGTTGTGAACTTTGCACATTGTAATTAACTACATGATATTATCTGTGCACCTACCTTTTAAGATTAGGTAGATACTTCACAACCCCAAGGTAGACTAGAAGAGAATATCCTGAGCACTAAGTTCGCCGATGTACAAATTTACTAAATAAAGTTTATAAAGAAAATAAATGAATAAAGCACATGAGGAATTTACTTATTTATTTATTTAATTAAATTAGGATCTCCAACAAAGGATATACACATATGTACAGTATATAATAAATTACTAAAGGGGTATTATACCGATGTACTCCTTCACTTACAGGAGACCACAGCAAGCAAAAAATAAAAATTAACAACCAAGCAAACAAAGTTACAAGTAACAAAAAAGATAAAACACACATTCAAAAGGTGACTAAAACGAAAAGTATGAAATGTAAACGATTAATTAATTATGGCAAACTATCAATTTTACAGAATATATATATATAAAAAAAAAAACAATAACATAAAAAAAAAACTTAAAAAACTATAATAAAATAAAACTATAATAACTAATACTATACTGATAATAGCTAATACTATAATAATCGCTACGTACTACACAAGTAAAATTTTAACAAAAATAAAACCGACTTCAAATTTCGACTCGATTTATATATACGGTCGAATTGAGAACCTCCTCCTATTTTAGAAGTCGTTTAATAAAAAAATGGTTTACGCTATTTCAACACTTTAACTTTATATAATAATTAATTGATATTGGAGAGCTTCGATATTGGAAGCAGAATTTAATCTCCAAGTACATGATAAGCTAACTTAAGCTACAAATAATCCTGCTGTCGGTGGAGCTTCGCCGAGCGGAACGTAAGCTCTCAGTCTAAAGACAGCGAACAGATGACTATAAGATAAGTATTACCAAAGTCCGCCAGCTAGGTTTCATGTTGGTGAAATTCATTTATAATTATTATTTTTGTATCAAATGATTCGATTTCGATACCAATAATATTTACCATTGTGGTTTTACCTAAAATATTCAAGGCATTGATCGTTATTATGAAGAAGGAATTAGATTCACCATTGAATCGTATTCATAGTAATAATCTGAAGGTCAGAATCGAATGACGATTAACCTTCATCGATTAACGTTCGTAGAAAAAGCCCTGCTTAGTCGATTTTACAAATTATATGATAGTTCACTGATGAACGGTTCGCCGAAAATACTCTTCGATTTTACAACTACGCGTTTGCCGATAATGCCATTAACTATCGTTGCAATTTCGACTATGACATCATTTATCTATGGTCGCTTTTATTTAAAATTTCTGTATTACTGTTAATTGCATTCAGAAGTCTGTATAAATACTTTTAGTATTAAAAAGTTGAAGTTTAAACCAAAAAGTGTACCTACCTTACGAAACGCTTTATCATTTAAACTGTTACATGCACACTATATTTTATTGCATACTAGCTTTCGCCCGCGGCTTCGTTCGCATTTAATAAAAAGTATCCTATGTTACTTCCAATACCTCCAAAAATATCTGTACATAGTTTCATGATGATATGTTAAGTAGTTTTCGCGTGAAAACGTTACAAACAAACTTACATTCGCATTTATAATAATTAGGATAACTCGTACACATATACATATTTAATTTTAAAATACCAGCATCATCATTCGTTCAATTTCACAATGTGAGTAATCGATTTAAAAAAATAATAATTATATTCATCCCTTTTATCCATTTCGTATGTCTCTTTACTACTAACTACTCTAACCCTCAATTTTACAGGTAACATATAATGGCAATGGATATCTTCTATAGTCTGGAGTCGGTGCCAAATCCGATGCACAATAATACGAAACCGTTGGTTAATTTATTTTTTCATTTTATATAGATATATAAAATGAAAAAATAATTTTTTATTATTTATTTATTTTTTATTAATTTATCTTGTATAAACAATAAAGATTTATTGTTTATACTAGATAAATACATAAGAAAAGATGAGTTACAAAGTTGAAGTCGTAACAATTGGTGGTCTTATCGCTCACGGCGATTTCTTCCAGACAACCTTAGATCTTAGGTTTATTTCAGCGTTATGGTATATTATCTCAAAAAATAATCAAGAATTCAATGTAAACCTATTGAGGCATCACTGATTTCACAACGTATCAAGTAGTTCATGAACAAGCGTTAAAGCGTAACCTAATTCATCTCTTTTAGCATGATTTGCGTAGCATGAAGCCTTTGAAGCAACCGAGCCACCTTATTTCTAGCCTTTCGAGTAGTATTGTGTTTGGCACCAACTCTAATCAGATTATCGTGGATTTGACAACTCCTATTTGCTATTTAAGTTTGAAAAGATGAAGACTCGTAACTAATTGCAAAATCGTTTTCCATATGATTGGGTTGTTATTACAGAAGCTAGCCATCCATGGTATAATAATTTTAAAATATGATCAGTTAGAGCGCTTTCTAATAGCTACGCTAAGTACTTAATGTCTGCTGCAGTCGTTTGCTGCGGACTCAAGATCGTCTTAAGTTCCTAACAAAGCGACCACCAACCGCCGCAGTACTAACTCTCCCGGCAATGGAAGCTACTTTATTAATTGATCGTTTGTATCGCATTTAATATTGTTAGTTTCTCAGATAAATTGTTGTACCCATCACATGATATCATAAACAGCTTTTAAATTAATAGGATGCTGGTGGTTTTGAACTTCTCCTTTCTCTATTTAAAACAGTTTTTTTTTCACTCGATTCAGTTTGAGAAGCAGGATAATGTTTTCCGAGCGTATGTGTGTTCATATCTTTGGCATGCCTTACAATACAAACGACTATACGATTTTTGACATATGAGGTGTCGTTGAATTCATCCGAATTATGGTATATATATATATATTTTCAAAATAGCGCCCGCAAATGAAAAAAAGAGACGAGTTTAAAAAAATATAGGTAGTTAAAAAACTTCAGCAATATTTGAAACTAGACGCAAAATTTTGGGATTTAATTTGAATTTTTGCACCCACGAAACTGTTTAATTCAGACATCTGAGTACAGGGGAACAGTGATCTCATTAGCAGAGACAGCGCTTCCAACTCAGTTGAAATTTTAATTGTCAGTGCCGGCACGTGGCACCGGCTCTCGCAGAAAAACATACTTTTTCCTTTAATAAAGATTCGACATCTAAATCTCTTCGTTTGTTTTATAAGTCCGGTTGGAGTAAATTATCATTTGAAAATTATGGCCTGTGAATTATAGATCAGTATCGATATATTTTTGCGCTTTTTAGGGTACCTACGGAATCTTAAAAAGCGCATTAAAAACAGAAGACGCAGAAAAAACAGTATATGCATTTCAAAATTTTTAAAGTCCATTTGTCCACATAAAATTGTAATGCAGTTAATTTGGTTAACCGCACTGCGTTCATGAAGAATGAACTCACCACAATAGCTCCAGAATGCTACCGTAAACTCGAAATACAAAGCTTGTCATTTTATTTTTTCGATCGAAGTGATTACACTAGCTTACAATAAACAGGTAGGTATTAAACAAAATCTTTCGTTTCTTTTAAGAAAGTTAGCGAAGCTTAAAGCCGTCTGATTCTGAATTTAACGTTTAAATATTTATGTATAGTTCTGAATACCGAAAAATAATGTTTAAACTTTAAAAATGAATGAAATTAAAAAAAAATCAAGTGAAAATTATTTCTTACAAACACTGCTATAAAATGATTTAATCGCATTTTTTCCTAAAATGATCAGAAAAAAAGTTAAAAGCTACCAATAGAAAATATTTTCTAAAATTGTTATAGATTTTCGCTTATAACGTTGGTATTTTTGGCTCTACGACTAAAATGTGTTAGAAGTTGTAGATAATTCAATCGGCAACAAAAAATGATAAAAAAAAATTTGCCAGACCTAAACTTTGGCAGATAAACCATAAAAACTATTTGCACCTCTTTTTCCAAGATGGCGGCCGGGGGACAAGGGTTGCAACCCCACAGACTTGAATTTAACTTTACAATAACATGACCTTCATATCTAAAAAATCAAATTGCGTCCTTTGAGAAATCCACGCTAAGCCCAAAAAAAATTTACATTTCAATGGACTATGTACTTCTTGGTTGAACAAAAAGCATAAAACTCGAGTCATCATCACCACGTGTTATTTTTGTAGTTTTAAGCTTTCACTTCTCTCCACAGTCCTAACCTAATATTTTATCCGTTTTATCCCGGTTTAAAAAGGTGTCTGCCTATTTTGACTTAACTTGTCTCCCGCTTTGCTGAGGAGGAAAGTGGACTTATCATATTTCCAACTCCTCCTGTTTTTTCTAATTAATTTCGTTGCGGGTCCCAAGTTAATTTATTTTTTATTTTTTCCTGGGATTTCCTGAGTGTCATAACTCGGTGTGTTTGTGGGTCTCTGCTGTTGATCCTGGTATACAGGAGTTACAGTGGTGGGCGTGTGGGCGGGATTAGTCCCATTAGTCCTAAAAACACAAAGTAGTCATTAGGACTACTTTGTGTTTTTAATATGTAGGAAATTAGAAATGAGAAAAATAAAAGTAAAAAGTATATCTAAATGCAATTGGTTTCTGTTTATGTGTATACAATTTACACTGACTTCTATAATCTCGTAGACGGAGTTGACGGGAACGTATTAAAGACCTGAAAGTTATATATTTATTTTTATTCCATTAGGAGTGAAAATAAGGTTTGGTTTAGTCTCGAACATTAGCCATTATATTTTGATAACGTTCATTTCTCTAAAATCTGGAGAACCGCGCTTTCAGACACATTTGAAATACACATGTCGTACATTAAGAAAACTCCCTCTGTGAGCCAAGTTTGATATATAGGAGCTAACTTAGACATTGACAATTTTAATTAAATGTAATTGATACAGAGATAGACACTTCAATTTTGTAACTCCTGTCTAAAAATATATTATTTGAAATCTAAAATTTATTTCCTTTCTTGCATGTCGTTTTTGTTACCCCGATGCTATAGTATAACACATAAAGAACACGACTGCACTGTTGGCCTGGTGGTTTCAGCCGTCGTCACGCCGCTCTCTACTGCTTCAAATGTTGTGGGTTAAAATCCCACATGGGTCAATACTTTGTGTGATCGACAGACTGTTGTTCTAACTCTGGATGTTCTTTGTGTCCGTTTCACTTACTTAAAGGTAAACCTCTGATTTGCCTGACGACCAGGTTGTACTGGCCGTGGTCACAGGCTGACCCAGCCTGTAAGTGATCGCGTTAATCCCCGTGAAAATAATTGTTATGTCATAAAACGCGAAAGTTTAAAAGGTTATAACGTTATAATATAACAAATTTAAAAAAGCAAAAAGACATATGTGTAAGGAAAAGCAATAACGAAAATGTTAATACATTTTTCACAACATTTTTACCCGCGATACGAAGTTACCGTCTCAGTAATGGGTGACATAAAAAAGAACGTTTTTTAAAAGCTTTTATTTAAAAAGCTAGGTTAGCGAGGGGAAAATGTGGTAAGATAGGTTAAACCACCTACATACTGTTGAATAGCTTTAACATGCAACGCAGCTGTTGAATAGTTTTATTAGCTTCACCTTACTATTTATTTGTTAGTGGGTAACCAACTCTTTTGAAGTCGTTTTTGAGCTCCAAACGAGGGAACTCCTCAATGGCCAATTAAGTCGAAACACTAAATGATAGTCGGTATACATACTTATGTATACTGTATATATACTTAATTGTATTTTGTACTAGTTGCGCTCCACGGTATACATTTCGTAGTGGTTTATAAGGCTTATTTTAATTCCTTGTTCATTTTACGGAAATACTACATTTTTCCTATGTGTTGTTACATATGTGAGTGTTTATCCCGAAAAATCTACCCTGGATAAACACGTAGGATTATAATTATCTGTATGTCAACTATCTGCTATATTCATATCGAGTTCGTCTAGTAGATTGATCGCTAAGCAGTTACAATTAAAAAAAATTGCTTTTATAAAATAAAACGTGCGTAGTACAAGTGATTAATTTAAAAATATTTTTTAATACAAGCTTTTAGAACTTGTTAATAAAAAAATAACTTTGAGCCCTTTCATTTGATATCTATCCATATTGGGTAGGTTGTTCAGAATATTTACGCCGCCATTTTGTTACGGCGGCCATTTTGGATTAATAGTAATACCGATTATAATATGTAATTACATTGTCATAAGAACCAAAGGTATATTTAAAATTTCTGCTCAATCGGAAAATTAACTTGTAAGATTTGAATACAGACAAACATCGGGACAGATGATACTAAATAAAAGCTTGTAATATATATCGATGAATAAGATAAATACATTTGTGAAGATTGCAGTGAAAACTTCTCGGTATCAAATGTGTAATAAATCTCTCAGAAGAAATTTATATAACTTTACGTTGCTGGAATATATTTGTTTGCACTGTGGAATAACCAGTTCTATTCTCTATAGCTTAGTGGAAACTATGACTTAGTTCCAAATGTCACTTAGTATTTGCATGACAGGCACGAGATATTGCATGTCGTCTCTAGATATGGAACAATATTAGATATAGCTGGCTTAATGACTATTTCTTAGTTATAATAATATGTTTAAAAATTGAGATTATATTAAAAGAGAAGGCAATAGAAGGAAATCAAATGTTTACATAATCAAACTTCGAGTACTAACACACGTACCTACTTCAAACATACACATGCTCAAAATTACCTGCGATATCAGCCTACAACTGAACAGTCCACTCTAACGAAAATGTATCCTTCGGATGAATAATTACAATGGAGATCAAGTAAATACAAAGCTTATTGATATCACAAACAAAAGTTCTTATCCGAATTCTCTATAAAGTATCATCATCTTCCTAGCCTTTATTATTCGATATTCCCAAGATTATTTGGAGTTGGCTACTAGTTCAACCGGTTTTACTTGAATATTGGTTTTTCCACGGAGCGACTGAGGGTGAACTGAATTCGAAGATTGAACTAGTTGTCAATATATTTGAGGGCACTGACTTCCCAGTAATGATTGCTATAGATATTCATGACAACCGAGACCGACAGCTTATCGTGCTCTCAGAGGCACGGGAGGTAAATACCGCCGTTTTCCATACTCTGGGCTGCTGTCAAACCCAACAGCTGTCCGACCCGGGAATCGAACCTAGCCTAGACCTCTTGATCGGCAGTCGCTTGCGCTAACCACTAGACCAATGAATTCTCTATAAAGCATAAAAATATCAAAAAACTCTTCTATGTATAACACATACTTATGTGCGATATGGCATACAACAAGAACGCCACACGGCATTTGCATGCTCACGTGTGTTTTGGTACTCTACTTTGGTACACTTAATGAACTAACATAATTTAAACGGAGCTTGCCGCTGCCTAATGAACAAAAAGAAAAGTTTATATATAATACATTTTCTTTTATATTCATTAGCGAACCATTTTTTGGAACGAAAATCCATATCGCGCGTTGCGAAAGGGGGCTAGACAGAAAAAAATAAGACCAAAAGTTGTAACGACACTTTTTGTTTAAGACCAGAAGTTGTAACGACACTTTTTGCTATAGTTGTAAGCCGTGCGGCGTGTTTCTCTGTCTCTCTCCCTCTCTCATAGAAAGCAAGCAAGTTATTTCGTTTCGTCTTTCTATTTCGTCTTGAACAGTGTGGTGTCTCCGACGATTATTTTTGTTGAGTGTATACAAGTTTTTTGTACATAATAAATAATAAAAAATAATAACAGTAATGAATCCTGACAGTGTTCTTCGTTCCATCCGGGTATCCCTTGACACCTCTCAAGATTTTTATTTCAGTAATGATTTAATTAAAGCACCCCAAACCAAAAAATAAATTGCTAGGTTTATTAATAGTCATTTTTATTAATAAAATTACTTCTACTTACCTAAATTACGTTGTCACATCTTAATTCAGGGAGTGGATGATCAATCATCTAAATCTTGGCTATCAATCTTCATCTGGTACTAAATTAAATCTTCACGATCTTTGCGTAACAATGTTCTCCTGGGTTAATTAATTTAGTGGACTTATATTACATGACTTGCAACATGTTTTACAGGACAAATGATTCTGTAGAGCTCGATCATTTTTGACTGTTTGTCTGTACGTTTGTTCACGCTAATCTCGGAAACGACTAAACCGATTTAAATGCGGTTTCTTCCTAATGTGATGCGGTTTGCTCCACTTCACATGTAGCGTTTGTTTCATTTTAATTGGTTCATAAATAAAAAAGTAATATGAGTTGAAAGAATGACCGCGATAATTGACATATATGCGGTCGGCGCCGCACGCAAAAGCTAGTTTATTTATATATTTTGAAATATTAAGGCAGTGTATGTATATATATATATTTCAATCAGCAGCCAATATGCATGTGTTATGCTAGGTTATGCTTACTTTAGGATCGGACGTGACGTGTGTAAGATATGTCTTTTTTATTCAGTAAACTGTACATTTTGATTAGATAACTTATTGCATACTAGCTGCGCACCGCGATGTGACCCGTTTGGTGTTCTAGACACGCGGCAGCGTGTCAAGCCAAGTTCAAGCAAAGGAACTGGCTAGCCAGCGCCAAGTGTAATATTACACGAACCACTTGGTGCCACTTTTGACTCTTCTATAACTCAAAACCTCTTTAACGTAAACACACAAAACTGCGTGTGTTTAATTATATCTATAAGCACATCTAGAAGCCCAAATTTCATGAAGATAGCTCAAACGGTTATAAAGATATGATGGTCAAAAAGTCGTAAATTTTAGCATTGACTGACTGACTTATAGTACCTAATTCTAACCTACTTCTAGATGACCTAGAAGGATGAAATTTGGAATCCAGCTTGGTAATTGTGTGTAAGAGTAGGAAAAAATCTAAAATTAAAAAAAAGTTAAAAAATAGGGGGGGTGCCCATACAACAAAAAAAATTATAGCGATGGAACCGTTACAAGCAGATATTTGAAACCATGCCAATATATGTATTGCTATTAACAGAAATATCAAAATAAAGTTAAGTCAAAAATAAGTGGTGTCCCCATACAAAAAACTTGTAATACGCGCTAAACAACCGGCCAACGGTGTGTCGTCGGCGGCGTGCCGCACCACATAATATAATTATACACAGAAAAGAAGTAAACCTAAATAAAAACGCTCCCGAGCAACACATAAAAATAGGTAACGCTTACGAATACCGATCTAGTTATTTATTGTTTTATTACATCAAGATATTACGTACTAGAGAAGCCATTCAAAACTAATATTATGTTCCGTTTGTATTATAACAAAAAAGCGCTGCAGCGCTGAAACAATATTTAGTAGTCTAATTCAACAGTATTAATAAGCAGCGCATTTGAGCTGTAGTTCCTCGCGAGCCGTAATGTCATAAGCGCCGTGATTTTCATGACGCCTGCGCGTTTTAGCCTACGAACTGTTCCAAAGATTCGCTGTCATAGAGTAAGCGCCAAGCAAAAAAGCAGAACGGATAAATAGTTTGATTCCTATGAAGCTTTATTAGGAAATTCAGACTGAGTAAACAGTTCTTCAATAGCTTTGCCACTTTTATTTTTTTTTTGGAGAATGCATCGAGATATAAAATATAAAAGCCGAATATTCAATTTTTAAATTCTACTTAAACATTACAAATAATTGTTGTGTTATTTACGAAGCTGATGCAGAAGCATCACTAGCCTGCCATGGTGTGGGTCACCATGCTGCATTGTTGCATTTTCTGCATTCGCAGTATGGTGACCACCACTCTTGGATTCTACTTATGCTTTCCATCAGGCAGAGTAGAGTCATTTTGGCAGGGCCAAACATAAAAAAAAGAAAGCTATTTTAAACAACATATTATTTTTCCTTATCCAATTAAATAGGATAAATATATTGTGCATTTAACGTCAGTTAATTTTACCTAAATATCACTTCTGTATGTTTTACTCTTAGGTACTTTATGTCAAATAAGGCAACAATGGCGTCTTAAAATATTTTGTTCGTATTTAATTTTAAAAGAATTATATCTGGTTAATTACTGGTGAAAAGTTATTCCTTTGCTTTTCGCCGTATTCCTTGTATTATAAGTGCAATATCTCAAGACACAAAATGGCATATTTCACGAGTTTTTAAAACGTTTTTAAATTTAAATAGCAAGCGACTGAAGGAAGGCTAAATGCAATTGCATGGAGCACCGCACTTATGAGTGGCATCTTCTCTAGTACATTATTATCTTGATGTTTTATTACATTTATGTTCATCCTGCATCTTTCTCAACGATGAATTATATGATTGTCATACTATAACCATAAACGTTCTTCGTGCCTAAGCCAGTATGAAAGTGAAGTACAGTACTTATATGAGATTGAATGAATAAATAAATACTTTAAACAACCCATTCGCTATAAGTTTGCCGCTGTCAACTGTCATGCGTTTAGCATTGTCTGCATTTGCTGCAACTTATGTTGCAGCGACGCGGTTGGTCCAACGTCGCCCCAGCCAATAAATAAATAAACAAGGTATAAATTTGTTAGTTCGAACTCTTTGTACCTTAAAAGAAAGTCCAACGTGTAATTACACCAAGGTCAAGGCAATAGCGATGTGTTATTGTTACCGATACATGTATGTATTGACTAATTTAAGAGTACTGGTAAAATTCACTTGTACACGGGAGAAAGCGAGGTTTTCCGGCCCGCGTGGCTCTCAAGCGCTATACGACTTAGAATGTGAACGAACTAAAGTATGCTCTTAGCGGCGCTCATACTCATAATGCCTTTGAAGAGTTTGTTGCCTCCCGTCCAGCTGATTTTTACAAGAAGGGCATCAATAAACTGCTAATGCGTTGGCAAAGATGCGTCAATTGCATGGGTGATTAATTCGAATAACAGAAATAAAAAAGTTTGAAAAAATAAGTACTTTCACTTATTGCATACAAAATGGCAATTTCATAGGTAAAGACCTATTATATGTTCACCGGGAACAGTTCTCTATTTGCTTGACTTATGCTATTACCATCCACAAATCACAAGGGCTTAGTCTGGACAGCGCTCTTCTCGACATAGGCACTTCAATATTTAGCAGAGGACAGGCCGTTGCGCTCTCCAGAGTTAAAACACTTATTAATCTAGACCCTATTCAAATTAAGACCCAAGATAGTTCTATAGTAGAACTAGCAGACCCACGCAACCTCGTTTGCGTCTCCTATTGCCCGTCGCGTGATAATTTTCCCCCGTTTTTGAAACATTTTTCATTGGTGCTCCTCTCCTATTGGTCTTAGCGTGATGATATATAGCCTATAGCCTTCCTCGATAAATGGGCTATCTAACACTGAAATAATTTTTCAAATCGGACCAGCGGTTCCTGAGATTAGCGTGTTCAAACAAACAAACAAACAAACTCTTCAGCTTTATATATTAGTATAGATAGATTCTGTGTGTTACAACCAGTTGCTGTTACATTAAACCTTACAATAGAAAACATTAAATTATCTAATAATTTGTTGAAATGCATAACATTTTAAGGTGTCACAACATGCATTATCATTCTACTTAGTTACCTTGGAGTGAAGATCGATTACAGTTTTTCCTGGTCGTCCCATATACAATTCATTTGTGAAAAACTTAGAATATTACTAGGAAAATTCTATCACCTAAGATTTAGAGTACCTAGCACCACATTGAAATGCCTGTACAAACAATTGGTTGAACCTATCATAAGTTATGCTCGCTATGGTTTGACTTTTAAATCCTATATGGATAAAATATAAACATTACAGATTAAATTTCTAAAGCTATTGGTAAACAATAAAACTAAAATAAGTTGTAACGACGATTACAAAAAGTTATTAAAAAATGCAATATCCTTCCGGCTAAACTAAGACATATATACCTGTTAATAATAAACCTACGCCGTAGCAATCAAAAGCATGAATTATCCCTTGTTCCGAACTGTCACGGAACAAGGTCGACTACTGTAACTTTTGGTACATGAAGCCTACCAAGGCTTCATGTACCAAAAGTTACTAACTACTATGGTGATAGAAACCTAAAAAAACGGTTACCATATATTATGTCCTCAACAGTTTGCCGGTGCATTTTAGACATGAACCCAATTTAAACAAACTTAAAAGAAAATTAAAGCAATTCTTATTGGATCTTGTTTGATAGCACAAATATATATAAATATATGTATACATGGATGTTCTTAAACATATTATACCCATATATAAGTTTTATGTTGATTGTTGTGTTTTGTGTATGGCATGTACGTAAATATGTAAATGTGACTGTGCATTGTGCATAGGACTGCACATGTGCATGTATCTATCTAATGCATGGGTGTGACGTGTGCAATGTTACGTACAAGCATGTTGCATATAGAGGCTCAACTGAGTCTACAGACAAACTGTTTAAAACAGTTTTGTGGACCTATGTTTTAGAATAAGGTTTTATTATTTTGAACAATAAATTTTAAATAAATAAAAAAATAAAACGATGAAAGAATTTTTCAAATCGGACCAGTAGTTCCTGAGATTAGTGTGTTCAAACAAACAAACAAACTCTTCAGCTTTATATATTAGTATAGATATAACCGCCTGAGATCGTTATATCGCCCGGGCTTGACCAATTTAAGCATAAACAGGAAGCGTATTAAAAAGGTATCAGATAATGAATGGGCAATGCGCACTATTATCTCTAACATTCAAGAGAATGTAGACAATAGTATGAAAAAGAAAACCGTGCAACGGAAACGCAAGAAAAAACATTAAATCTTAATAAATCAATCAAACCTGCCTAGTTTTCTTCACAAAAAGTAATGATATCCAACCAAAAACATAAATGTAAAAAAGGAGAGCCAAGTTCAATACAGAAATTATGCGTGGCTGTGGGCTTCGTCGCAAAAAGAATGGAGATCTCTAAATGAGCGCCAAGTTCTATGCAAAATCCAAATTTTATTTATAGGAACAAAATAACATTATGAACAAGTATTAAACTCTATTTCTTTGCTTTATTGGATACCTATAACAACTTGGCCAGTTTTTATCAGAATTAAAAAATATATATACATATATGTTGAATAACTGTGTAAAATGACTGTTGTAATGAAAACTGGCCAAGATAAATCTAACCTACTTTAAGATCTCACATTTTTAAATAAAAGCAATTGTTATAGATATCCAATAAAGCAAAGAAATAGAGTTTAATACTTGTTCATAATGTTATTTTGGTTCTATAAATACATATTTGGATTTTGCATAGAACTTGGCACTCATTAAATCTCCATTCTCATTACATCAGTCATTTTATAAAGTTATTCAACATACATGTACATATATTTTTTTCATTCTGATAAAAACTGGCCAAGTCAAATCTAACCTACTTTAAGATCTCACATTTTAAAATAACAGCAATTGTTATTGGTATCCAATAAAGCGAAGAAATAGAGTTTAATACTTGTAAGAAAAGAAAACCACACACTAGAAACGCAATAAAAAACATTAAATCTTAATAAATCAATTAAACCTGCCTAGTTTTCTTTACAAAAAGTAATGATATCCCACCAAAAACATAAATGTAAAAAAGGGGAGCCAAGTTCAATACAAAAATTTTACTTGGCTGTGGGCTTCATCGTAAAAAGAATGGAGATCTAAATGAGTGCCAAGTTCTATGCAAAATCCAAATATGTATTTATAGAACCAAAATAACATTATAAACAAGTATCAAACTCTATTTCTTTGCTTTATTGGATACCTATAACAATTGCTGTTATTTAAAAATGTGAGATCTTAAAGTAGTTTAGATTTGACTTGGCCAGTTTTTATCAGAATAAAAAAATATATATACATATATGTTGAATAACTGTATACAATGACTGTTGTAATGAAAACTGGCCAAGTTAAATCTAAACTACTTTAAGATCCCACATTTTTAAATAACAGCAATTGTTATAGTTATGCAATAAAGCTAAGAAATAGAGGTTAATACTTGTTCATAATGTTATTTTGGTTCTATAAATACATATTTGGATTTTGCATAGAACTTGGCACTCATTTAGATCTCCATTCTTTTTACGATGAAGCCCACAGCCAAGTAAAATTTTTGTATTGAACTTGGCTCCCCTTTTTTACATTTATGTTTTTGGTGGGATTGTAGTTTTCAGTAATAGATAAGGGTGATTGAAGAGTAATGTTTACATGTGTAATCAACGAGTATATCAATACAAATTAATTAAATCGAAGTGTTTGATTGTAATTACAAATAAACGGCTTTTTACTAAATGCATATGAAAATAAATACTACACAGATAAAAAAAACAATCTTTAATTCGTTTGTCGTTCTGTCCGTCAGTCTATTTGTTCCGGCTAATCTCTGAAACGCCAGGGCAGATTTTTTGGAACTAGCAGATAGCTGATGATATAGAGTAAGTTACTCTTTTTTTAGAATAGTTTCGCCCCAAGGCACTTTCCGCGGGACTAATCTAGTACATGCGTATGATGGTACAGGAAATCCGAGAAGTCCACAGACTTCCCTGCGGAGCCGGTCTGCGTCGATAGATGTCTATAAACTTTAACTTTCTGCATTTATTCTTCAGAATATAACTTTAACTACGCTAAGTCTCATACTTTTTTTTTGAAGCATATGCTAAGACGTGTTCAAAGATTTATCTTAGTGTGTATTATACACGCTATACACACACACAGCATATGATTGAATTATGGCAATAATTGGTATACTGCTTCACTTACAGGAGACCACAAAAACATTCTTAATGCTCATAAATTTCGAAATGAAATGTAACTCAATCATACAATTTAGAATCTCAGTAGTAAATTAATATCAACAGTTACAAATAAATTTAAAGATAAAAAAAGACATTAGATCCATCAAGTTCATTGAGTATTTGACAAGAGTATAAAAGCGGGAGCGAAAATTCATTTGTTTTATCTCTTAGGTCTGTCACTTCCAAATTTTGAGATAAAATTAATTGCTTTTAAAAGTTTAGACAGATGAATTAGGTACGTTTTATTCATTGATACTTGTTTCTTCAATTGGTTGGGTCAGAGTTGAGCAAATAAAAATTCTTGTAATCTAAGTCACAACTTTAATGTTCATGAACGTCAGAATTAAGCATTAGTCCACACTGTGTCAAGACATTCGCGGATGCTTTTCCATCCATTTTAACATTGATTTCAAACATTGTGAATCTGTTAAGTTGTAGTTTATACTCATCAACTACAACTTAACAGTCTTTACCAGTCCACAGCTGGACATATATATATGTATTTGTATCAGTTGTCTAGTACCCATAACACAAGCTCTGCTTAGCTTGGGACTAAATAGCGTTGTGTAATAGATGTCCGAAATATTTATTTATTATTATTATTTATTAATTGTAACCCCTCAAAGAATTTTTTTCAGATATTTTTTTTAATTGTATTTTGTTGAGATTTGTATTTGTGATTATTTTTATTATTTATATTTTTATGTATCAAAACAAAAAAAATAATCTGATATTACTACTATCCTTAATTTAAAGACCTCTTTGATAGACAGTTTTAAATCTTTATTTATGGAGCTTAGCCAATACAGAGTTAGTAGAAAGAACATTTGGAATGAGTTGCGTATCTTAATTGAGGCGACAACGTAGCTCAAGTTTTACCGTAACATACCGCTTCACGTAATGTGTAAGGACATGTGGATTAACATCAAAAGGAAAATGTTTAGACGTCAGGTATTAAGATTAACATGTTGTTGTTTCTGTTTACGGGGCTTAAGCGCCTTACGTCACGAGACAAATAAAGACAGAAGAGAATTAGTAATAAATGTAGCTATGGATGCATTCTTTATTAAATTTGGCCCGCGGCAGATAACTGACTAACACGAAGGCAATTCGTGTAAGTCAGTTATCTCGGTAAATAGTATATTGTGTTATTCGTATGATTATATTAATATCAATATCCGTACAAGAGTAAGAAATATCCGTACATCGATTCTCATAAACTTTTGCACGTATGAGTAAGTACTTGGATGACTGAGCTTAGCTCGTTTTTCTTTTGGTAATTTTTCCAAAAATGAATCCTCAATCGCACCCGAAACGCTCACTAAATTTCATAAAAATGATTGGAGCCGTGAAAATCAAGAATCACAAGAATTGTTCGTTTAATGCTATTCGATATTAACAGGATATACTTCAGCGTGGAATAAGGCGATAAACTGTTGACTGTCAATTTTTAAACAAAACTTATTTTGTTTGAAAAACCGAAATGCTTTGAATTTTCGGATTATCTATATTCCCCCTACTCGCTTTTGCTATGTCTTGGTTAAAGGGAAGTTCAAAAGACACTATCTGTTGTGAGTGTGATGACGGTAGGCAGTCCACGCTTCTGCAGTCGCTTACCATCAGCTAAACCATTTACCCGTTTTCCCCCAAAAAAGAAAAAAAATACTAGCAAGCAAATTTAGTACTAAGCCGGCACTTCACGCTTAACTGAATTGTAGATACTCTGTCTGCTAGATTCACACGGTCATAAATTATTCCCAATTAGTTAAGGCTATTTCAGTGCTCGAGGATATTGGAGCGGGACTCATTAAGCGATTAGAGGAAAAAGCTTTTGTGAAATGGAAATTATTATAAAGCACCGAGAACAGAAATTGATTTGATTGTTAAAATCCTGCAATTTTCGTATTTCTGCATAAATTATTTTTTTACTAAATTATAAATTAAGTTTGATTGGGACATGAAAGGTCATATTTTTCTCACGTATAAAAAAATGCAAGGCTGTTTCCATGAAATTTAGCATGCAAGGGGTTTCCGGGGTGATAAATCGATCCAACTAGAATTTATTTTTAGAAAACTTACCAAAACAAAATATCGATTAAAGCGGTCGATCATCCAGGTACTTTCGGTTAAAGGGCCTGGATATAATATTAAAAGGACATATTATAGATATGCTAGCTTTGAATTTATCCGCGTGGCAGTTGACATTAGATATCGCAATAAATAAATAAAATAATCAATCAAAATAATATGATAATATAGGTATCATATTCTTATCAGAAGAAACTGGTTGGATGTCTGACTCATCAAACCGTTGCTGAAGATATAAGTTGACGTCTTAGAGGTTTTTTCATAAACAAAATTCTTAATTCACTGTATTAGAAGAAAGGCCAAAACCTCCTTTCAGATCAGGGACGGTGGACTGTTGTAGGCTGCTGAAGAAAATAATTTAATTAGTTGTAAATAAATTACTCAATTAACTATCATAGCTAGTTTTCTACTTCGAGATGTTCTGTTAAATTGGACAATCTTCTACTGAATCGTTTTTTTTTTCTGATACAATACTTTTAAGTAATTAACTCAGTTTAACTTTTAAAACAGAAAATATTTTTTCCTCTATTTGGACCAATTTCCGCTAAATCTCTTTTATTCATCTTAACTCTAATAGAATAAAGTATTCTAGCATGAATTTGTGTCATCATACGTACCTATTCGTCAACTGTACGTACCTACTGTAGCGACTTTCACATACGACAACAAAAAACATACTACAGCGTCATCTACCGCAGATAAACCAAACTACGTAATTAATTAAGTATACGAAACAACTGCTAATCCTGAATCGCGATATAGAGTTCTCGCACCGATTTGCATATACCTATACAACTTCAGCCGTCGATGCTTTTGTCATGACAAGGGTCATGACACCCGCTCCTCTATATGAACAATGAACTATTTACGCTTGAATAGAAAATGTGTTTTTTTTCAATATTGATAGAAAAATGTTGTTTCGAAACATGAGTTTCATTACATATTTATCAATCTGAAATGTTTTGTAACCCCATATTCTCTTTAATCCTTAACCATTTTAAAAACAAGATTACACCTTTATTTACCTCGTTTACATGAGACCTGCTTCTTCAAGCTTGTAATATCGTCCCGCAATATAGGACAAGTTTAATTTTCACACAACACGTGGTAAACCCTCGGGGAGTACGTCCGCTGTCGAATTATGCAAACATCAGATTGTTTCATTTTGTGACGTACACAAAGGTGGCATGTTTGTTCATACGTTATTTAATCTCGACACTTTTGATGACATTTGATTTTTTAATTTATTTTGTGGCAATACCTGTTGCGGTTGAGCCTTGAACAAAGTTTTATTACATTTTTTTTGTTTTTGTTTCTTTGGTATTATTACCAAAAAAAATTGAAGGGTATAAGATACAGGTTTAAATGGTTTTAAAGTGGTTTGACGTGATCTAATTTATTGAAATAATAATTGAAAATAATTGACTTTTTTAGTCTGTGTGCGAAACCGTGGGAGAGCCACGCTTCAGCATGAATGGGCCGGCTCGACCGGAGTGATACCACGGCCTCACAGAAAACTGGTGTGAAATAGCGCTTGCGCTGTGTTTCACCGAGTGAGTGAGGATACCGGAGGCCCATAACCCAAACCCTCTCCCCCTATCTCCCCTCCCTATCCCCCAAAGGCCGGCAACGCACTTGAGACACCTCTGGTGTTGCGGGAGACCATGGGAGGCGGTAATCGCTATACGTCTGCTCATTGATTATTACATAAAAAAAAAACACTGGTCATCGTTTAGTTGTTTGTTATCTAAGTAGTGTAAAATATGCAGTTGAAATTACAAAATACACGTTTCTTAAATCTTCTTATAACCACAACACTTAATGGAAAACATGAATATTTGATTAGCGCTTAATGGTCGGAGCTCGATACCCACTTAACTGGGGGACGACCAGAACGGGTGAAATCCACTCGAGTTGGGAATCATTGCGAGGAGTTTAAGTAGTCATGTAATATGCATTGAGTCCGCTTGTAGTGGAAGTCCTGTGGTATCTTTATTACGTAGTAAATATGTTTTGAAGACACATTTTTACTGTTATAATTAATCTTTTCGCTATGAGTGATTTATACTATTGTTATAAATTCGAAAGTAAAATAATAACTCTGTCTGTTTGTTACGCTTTCGCCGCCAAACCGCTGCAACGATTTCAATGAAATTTGGCATGGAGATACTTTGATTCTTGAGAAAGGACATAACCGACAAACACGCTTGCGGAGCCGTGGGTAAAAGATAGTGATTGATAGCTACGAAAATTATTCTACAACTTTTCATAATAGCCTTGTTGAAAAAGGCAGTGGACGTTTTTCTGCTGAGATGATGAACTTTAAGCTAAATTGTCTTGCAAAGACACCTATTGATCAAGGAGTACTACATCACTGATGACGAATAAAAATAACATACCTAGTGTTTTATTTAGTCTTATGATGCTTAGCTTGAGTTAGGATCAGTGTCTTGGTCCGGATAAGTTAATAACAGCAGTTCCCTGATCCCCCTGTCTCAGAGCGTTTTCGCATTTTTCGATTCGGCGTTGGACGCCGATACGATATCTGAGGAAGTAAAGTGAATGTAATATGTATGTGTCTGGCCCGATATCGGAGCCGACACATACATAGGTACATTTTACTTCCTCCGATATCGGATCGGATAATGTGAAAACGCTCTCAGGCGCAGAGTGGCACACCGTGTGGTTTTAGTCGGTCAAACTCCGATCGCTCCGCCGCAAATCTCGGTGGGGTGCCGGACCATGGAGGTTTCCACACGTAAAAAAAAGGATCAGTGTCTTAGGTCTCAAATCGTTATTATTCTTTATATAAATATTATATTGTTTCTGTTCTCCAGGAGCGTCTAAGCCAAGAAGAAGTGACAAGGCTTTCAGACGTCCGGAACCTGGTGAATCAGTTGTACGAAGCGTTAAACGTGCGTGAACACCAGATACGTAAGGAACGCGAGCTCCGGTCACAGTTGGAGAAGCTGACCACTGAACTGCAACCGCTGGAGGAGGTATGGCTTTTGTATTCATGCATCTCACACACTGCCGTTTCTGCCCAAACTAGGCAGAGGTTGTATTGAGCTAACCAGATTGCTTATAAATATACTTATATATTTCTATTGTATCCGAATCTATGTGGTAAAGTGACGAACTGTTGCCACCACTACTCATTCCAAGGGTATCGTAGTACAACATCAACTCAAGGAGATGAAAAACTTGAAACATTCGTCTAGCCAGGGTAGTATGGTAGCCCAAAACCTCATTTCTAAGGAGAGGCTTATATCTAGCAGTGGACCATTAAAGATGGTTGATGATACGTATTAAAGATAAACCAAGTGACCTGGCAATGGTTGTTCTGCCATATAAATTATCAAAGCAAGTGAACATAACTAAAAAGTAAAAATAAAACTTCGGTGCGGGGTAGAAGAGATACACCGTGAGATAGATAAATAAATAATCTTAAATGCACAACAAAAAGATCTTGTACAAGCTATAAATTTTATTAAAAGTACCCAGGTATTCTAAAATATCGTAGTTTTAGTCGCTACTAATAAAATTGTACTTAAAGAGAATAGTCCCAGTTGAGCAGTACTTATTAATAGAATAGTGCTCAACTGGGACTAAGGTAATAAAAACTCACTCCATCACTATTTTTATTCAGGAAATTACACTTTACATTTTTAAACTTTGTTCACTATAAATCATTTTGCTAGCGGGCGTTAGTAATTATGAATTAAAATTACTACTCACATTACAGCAGAAAGTATAAAAGAAAAAAGGGATAGCTTGGGACTTAATCATATTACATCGACAATACCGATATAAATTCACTGGTAATTGCATCCGCATTGCGCAGTGGCGTTCGCCATTCCGTTGTCTACTGAGCTGAGTGCTGTGGGTTCAAACCACACATGGGACAACACTTTGCGTGATCCACAACTTGTTTTTCTGACTCTGGGTGTCATTTGTGTTAATTTCATGTTTGTTTGTAAAGTACTCAGTATTTATTCCTAATGAGAGAGTTATCTTTTCGTAAAAGAGACTACCTGACCCGGCGAACTTGTACCGCCATATTTACATATTTGTCTCAGCTTCCCGTCGCGGACTTTACCCGTTATCTTTTAATTTTTCTTGTACATAAACCTTGGCCTAACAATAACGAACACAAAAAAAAGAATTATTTAATATGTTGCAGCCGATCGGAAGTTATGCGCGTACATACATTCCAGAGATTCTTTTTATATATATATAGATTTAGAAAGTTTAAAAATAAATATTTATTTAAAGTTATTTACAGACTAATTACTGTATCTGTATTAACCAACGAAATATTGACTTGAAAAGATTTAAGTGAATACGTGTTTCTTGAATAGGTCATGTAAAATAAGACTTTTCGCCTACCCGCGTTTAGAAAGTACACTTGTGTTTTGCAAACGCTCTTTGAAAAATTAAGTTTTTAATTGTTTACTTATAATATTTGTGGACAAAAACCATAATTCTGTGTTGCTTAACAAGTGAAATAGTGGTGAAAGTGTTATTTAGTAAAAAAAATACGCGTAATTTAATAAACTCAAAAATAAACTTTTTTAACCCACTGCTACAAGTAAATAAATTACAACAAAATGCCTATTTGTCTCAAATGTGATAAAGAAGTGCCAAAAGTTGATGATAAAAATCCTAAAATTCAATGCTACGGTTGCAAGAGGCAAATATGTGTGAAATGTAGTAGATTGCTAGCCACAGAGTTGAGAGTGATTACACTTCAGTCCCCGACTTTGAAGTACTTGTGTCCTGACTGTGAACTCGGAGTGCGTCAGTTACCGGCCTTGAGGAACACAGTCTCTCAATTAAAAGCTGAAATTGAAGCCTTGAAATCCAAACAAAACCAAACTACAAGTATGGAGGGTATTTTGGGGGAATTGGCAGAGAGAAAAAAACGAAGTGCGAACATTATACTATTCGGGATTGAAGAATGTCAACTACAAACAGGTGATTCTGCACGGGATAAAGAGGTATGTATCGATTATGATAAGGTGCAGGTTCAACGAACCTTGGCGAACGTTCCGGCTTCAGAGACTCCGGTCGCCGTAATTCGCCTCGGTAAACCTAAACAGTCTTCACCACGCCCAGTCAAGGTTGTATTTTCTAACAAAAAGCCAGCTTTGAATGTGTTAAAAAACCGTAAAAAGCTCCCTCCAAATGTGTCGGCTAAGAATGATTTAACACCCTATCAGCGAGAATACTTACAAAAACTACGAGAAGAGCTGAAACAAAGACTGGATACTGGGGAAACAGAATTAACAATAAAATACATCCATGGCACCCCTAAAATAGTCAGCGAAAAAAAGCTATAAATGCTATTTTGGAGATCACATTCTTCTATACAAACCTGGCTTCGATTATGGCTAAACGAGATTTGCTTATTGTGGAGGTAAATAAGTTGAAACCAACTTTTATTATTATAACAGAGACACATTTAAAACCTAGTATTAGTAGTTCCCTGGTAGACATCAAGGGCTACACTTTATTTAGACATGACCGCGCTAAGGGAACAGGGTGGGGAGGAGTTGCAATATATGTATCACTTAAACTAAATAATACACCCATACAGGTGACCCTACATCCTACTTATAATATCATACAGGTTGAAGCCCTATGGTTAAATATACAATGCGGTAATTTTAAAATGTTACTCAGCGGTGTGTACCGACCGACCCATTATACCTTCGATGAGTCTGACAGACTGCTATTTGAAACAATTAAACGTGCTTCAGATGGTAACAATACCTTGCTAATTATGGGTGATTTTAACCTGCCTGATTTGAGATGGCCACTGCACAACTTTGATGCGGACACATATACCTTGCTACATGGTAAATTTGTAGACATGTACGGAGATAGTAACCTTTACCAACTTGTCACAAATATAACCAGAAAGAGAAATAATCAGGAATCACTACTGGATTTAATACTGTGTAATGAAGAAAACTTTTGTACGAAAGTGGAACATCATCCCAACATAGGAAACAGTGATCATCAAGTATTAGTGGCAACAGCACAGATCAGAACCCAATCTACTTGTAAAAATACCACTCAAAAAACACGTAGGAATTTCTTCAAAGCTAATTATGAAAAAATAGCCCAAATGCTTGCTGACAATAACATTGTGGATACAAGTGTTACTGATGTTGAGGTTGCCTGGACAGACTTCACAAGTAAAACATACAAAGCCATTGATGCTCACGTACCAATTAAAAAGGCACATAGGATCTGCAATATTAATAAACCATGGATCAATCATCAGGTGCTTGATCTGGCAGAGAATAAAAAACGAATGTGGAAACAGTATATTTTGAGCGGTACTAATGAATCATATAAAAAATATAGGCAAGCAAACAATCACTTAACAACCACTGTTAGAAAATTAAGAATGAAATTTGAAAAAGAAATTATTAAATGCGGACCCAAATCATTCTATTCTTACATGCGTCAACAACTATCTTCAACGGTGTGTGTGCCACCAGCGTTAAAGAATGATAGAGGGAATATTGCTAGTGATCAAAAAATGGTAGCTGATTTGTTCGCGCTACAATTCGAAAAGTCCTTTGTTGTGGAGCCAACTTATTCACATGTACCAAAGATACGGATTCCTAGAGTTGAAAATTCTATACAGTCACTCATATTCACACCAGACAAAGTCAATAAGGCCTTAACTACCTTTAAAGATAGTACGTCGATGGGACCAGACGCCTTGCCTTCACTTTTGTTGAAACAGTGCAGCCATGTTCTTGGATCCCAGCTGGCCCACATTATGAACTTATCACTACAAAACGGAAAACTACCTCAAGAGTAGAAAGATGTTCAAATGTTGGAAAGGGTCCAAAGAAAGGCAACTAAAATGGTTTTTTCCTTAAAAAACATGTCGTACGAAGAACGCCTCATGGAACTAAACTTGCCAACACTGGAGCAGAGAAGAATGAGAGGAGACCTTATAGAAACCTACAAGATCCTCAACCACCACTACAACGTTAGAAACCTTGAATCCATGTTCACAATGAACCTGAACACACAACTAAGAGGTCACTCTATGAAGCTTAGCAAGCTTCGGTGCGCTAGCAATCCCCGAAACCATTTCTTGCCAAACCGAGTGGTGTGTATGTGGAACTCTTTGCCGGAAACAGTGATTAGTGCTTCGAATATAAACATATTTAAAAACAGACTTGATAAACATTTAAAAACACAAGTGTAAAGATATGCACGCATCAGCTTTAAGCTGCTAGTGTATTAAAATATAATAATAATAATAAAATCTGTATTGTCTGTTCAGTCTTCGTCATATCTGTGCTTATATTAAAATAGAAGAGCTGCAATTCCAATCACTAGTAAAAAGCCCTGCTATCGTCTTCGACACAAATTTTATTAAATAGAATTTCCATTTTAGGTAAAATAGGTCTATAATAAATAGCGAACCTTATATTTTACGAGGACTCGTATTCGACATCAGCGAAGGTTAAATCTGTGTCCGAATATTATGGGCTGTTGTGATTGATTGATTTGATTCCCGGTAGCGCCATCAGTCTTTATATCCGGAGCGGTCTGTTTCAAGTTTCCGTTGCGAATTCGACACATAAATCTGTTATGTGACCCATTTACTTTATTGGAAGAAAAGTTAAGGAAAGTAAAAGGAAAAGCTTCCACAGGACCTATTTAAGAAGTGTCGAATAATCAAAAATGTTTTTTCTTATTTTTATTGGGAATGCTTACAGACTATATATAAAGAAAAAATGAAAATAACAAGCCTCTATATTAGTATACATAAATACAATAAAACAAAATTAAAAGCAATTATTTTTCAAATTAATTTTTTTTATTTATTCGCCTCAGATTGCTATCGCTATCGCTAAACTATCAGTTTAAAAATCTTAACACTATTTTTTGGACCAATTTTCAAAATATGCTGAATCTTTTACTAGCCTTCCTATTTCTATGTAGATAGGAATAGGCGAGTAAGAGATTCAGCATATTTTATATAGTATTATATTTCTACTAGCTTTCGCCCGAGGTTTAATTTGCTCGCATTTAATAGAAAGTATTCAATGGTACTTCTAATACCTCCAAGAATATGTGTACAAAGTTTCATGATCGGTTAAGTAGTTTTCGCGTGAGAGCGTAACAAACAAAGTTACATTCACCTTTATTATTATAATATTTCTATGAGTATTCCTATATAGAGTAGAATAAACTAAAAAGAGTTCGTAAGAGCTGTCAAACGAGTGCCATATCTTTTTATAGGCAAGTTAGCCGACATCACTTTTCACATGAAAAAAAAACTTCGCAGGATTTTTAAGGTTCTACATTCGAAATCATAAAATATCATCCCGCTAAAATGTTCCCTAGATAGATCCATTATTCAGTGGGCACAATAATTTATTACCTTAGTTCGTAAAGAACTGTAACGGAAAATTTGAATTTAGAACTTTTTATTTTTTCTTCGTAAATGGTCTTATTTAAAAAAAAGGGAAGTAAAAGCTGCCAGTGTTAAAAACTCTTTCTTGCAAAACTTTCCGAGTGCTCTAGTATAAAGTTAATATGTTCAATGCATTTTTTTAAAATGTTTTATAACAAATATGATACATTTTAGTAGGTACATATTGAATGATTTCACCAAACTGCACGACAGTATGTTGGCGAACATTTCAAAAGTGTAGTTTAGTGTAATCTTAGTCTTGTAGACAACTCTATGGTTCGTTTCGAAATATGTGAAGAAATAACAACCTAAGTGCATAACAATAGAGTTGAAATCTGATGATATCGAGTAAATAATTACTAAGTAAGCGTTCACAAAGGATGTTTTCTACAAAATCAAAGGAGTGAAATGTCTAAAGGTAGTATTCTGAATTACGTGCACGTTCGAACGACCTAGGAAATTGCTAGCTAACTGAGAGTAATGATGTTTTTTCAGAGAACGTGAAGAGGTAGTAATTTCCATGTGGTTACAGCTCTAATTTTTTTCTCGTAAAAGCTTGGACGAAGGCATTTTGATGCTAGTTTAGGTACAAAAACTAGTTATATCAATTGTTTTATGAAAGGGAAGAAAATATAACAATCGAGCGTGGTGACTCTTACTAGGGCGGCGTATTCAAGTGCTTCTGCATCATTTTCCAGAAACGTATAAACCTTGAAGCAGAAACAACTCGACGCACCTCAGCTCTCACGTGGGTAGGCCTCGGGCTCATGGGCGTGCAGTTCGGAGTGCTGGCCCGCCTGACCTGGTGGGAGTACTCTTGGGACATCATGGAGCCCGTCACTTATTTCGTCACTTATGGTACTGCAATGGCGGTATACGCGTACTTCGTGTTAACTAAACAAGTGAGTTTTTGTTTAAGAATTATGTATTTAACAACTAGTTCACTTAACTTGTGATGTTTTATTGTGTGGGTTTCAGTGAAATACACTGGAATATTAAATATAATTCTAATGATGATTCAGTGCTCGTAAAACTTAAGCCAAGAATAGCATCCTCAAGACATGTGTCACTTAAAATAAAAATCTAAGAATATGTTAATAAAGTATAAAATTAGATGACAAGCAAGAATCCGCTTTCTTACAATCTTATCAAAATTTTACATATTATGAAGCATTAATATTGAGCGATCTAAATCACCTTCTAGCAATAAATCGGTTGCGCAATATTTTATTTAGAGGTGAAATTAATCTAAGTCAAACCTAAGTAAAACAAACTAAGTCAGCCGTAAAGAGTACAAAATGGGCAAAAAGATTATCTAAACTATTTAAAAAATCATAGACTTGAAAAGCAAACCTCTTTTTTTAATTTGCCATTTCTACGGAACGACGCGTTTCTCTACAGGGTAGCTAAAAAAATTCACTGCCTGATCTGTCCTGATACACACAAAGTATATAAGTACAGTATAAAATACCATACGCCAACAAGAAAAAGTTTAAAACTTGACTGCGTAAGAACGTTACATATGTGGCCTATGTCACCCCAGCCGTTAGCCAAATTCTAACCTTTCTTTTCGGCTTTTTTTATGTATGGCACTGGTAAAATAACTACTCAGCCTGATGGAAAGCATAAGCAGAACCCAAGAGTGGTGGTCACCATACTCATTGCGAATGCAGACAATGCAACAATGTAGCATGGTTACCCACACCATGGCGCCCTAGTGATGCTTTTGCATCATCGGGCCTCCGGTCTCGCACTCACCACCGCAACACGACAGCACGAACGCTGACATTTTACGTAGGTTTTTTGTGCGAGGGTAGTACCGCTCCGGTCGAGCCGGCCCAACTGTGCTGAAATTAGCGTGGCTCTAATACCTGTATTGTCGGACCTGTTTCGTCGTAGTCGGATAAAAAGTAGGACAATTTTGTATGCGTTTTAATTTCTTTTTTTATTTATTCCAGGAGTACATATTACCAGACGTAAAGGACAGACAGCATCTGTTGATGCTGCACAAGAGGGCGAAAAAGATCGGCCTGGACATTAACCAGTATAACTATCTTAAGGACGAGGTAATTACTAACTTATTTTCTTAAACTACATATATATGTTTCCATAAAAATTATAAGTTGATACATTTTACGGAGATTCCCAAAAGTTTTGGATGAAAGTGCTTCTTTGTGAATGGGAAAATCTATCTGCGCCATGTCGGTATTTTATCTATACCAGGTTATTCTTCTTTTCTATGCTTCTATAAAGGGATAAACAGATAACTTTTTTACTAACACACAGAGCAACCACATAACAATCTACATAATTAATTTGGAACACAATGTTTGTACCACTGTTGTAATGAGAAAACATTTTTTTTCTTTCTGCCATGTATTTGGCAAGGTTGGCAACGTAGAATCAGTCCCTAAAGATTCATTTATTTTGTTGATGATTAATTACTCAATCGGCAACATTACAAGGTATCTCTTTGTAATGCATTGATTGAACTTTCGGGTGCTGCGGTTCTTCTCGTATTAGCCTTTTTTATGTATGAGCCTGCCAAAGTGACTCTACTCTGCCTGATGAAAAGCATGGGCACCATACTCATTAACAATGGACAATGAAACAATGCCACCATACCATGGCGGCCTATTGAGATGCTTCTGCATCATTGGACCTCTGGTCTCGCTCCAACCACCATGGACCAACGAAATACGACAGCACGAATTCTGTCATTTTAGGTTGGTCCTCTGTGAGACGGTAGTACCGCGCTGGTCGAGCCGGTCCGTATATGCTGAAATCAGAGTGGCTCTTCTACCTTATAAAGCGTATCTGAATCAGAGATATAAAATATGGTATTACGTATTAGATAAAGCGATTTCATGACTCATATGTATCAATACATAATATCTATTGTGAAATATTTTGTTTGACATTGCATTGAAGTGCGGATCAACTTGTGTTCCAAATAGTTTTTATCTGAAATGTTTATACAAAATAAAAATAAAAAAGTACTTACCCTGTATTATATTTAAACTTAAGCTGCATTATACTTAAGTGCAGATCAAGATGTGTTCCAAATTATTATTTTATCTGAACTATTTATGCAAAATAAAAAGAACTAATGCACTTTCGTTGCATTACATTTAAAGTCAGATTAATATGTCTTCCAAATTGTTTTATTTCTGAAGTATTTAAGCAAAATAACAACAAATAATGCATTGTGGCTGCATTGCGTATAAGTGCGATTCCATATGATCAAAATAGTTCTTTTATCTTGAATATTTATGCAAAACAAAAATAAATAATTCACTGACTCTGTACTGTACTGTGTGTGTTATTACATTTGAAGGCTTCTACACCCTGGGAAGCCGGCCGTGTGCGGCCGGCATCCTGATTATGTCGCATATCGGCAGCAACCCTCCTCGGACTAAACCCGCTGGCATAGTATATAGGAGCTTTTAAAAGCGGGTCAAGATGTGTTCTAAAAAGTTCTTTACTTGAAAATATTTCTGCAAAATAAATACTATCGTCATAACTTTTATCTTACTAATTTAGCTTCTAAATATTACTATATTACTCATGACATTTTAATGACTGTTATAAGATATTGATCGAATAAAAATCAGCCAAGCGCTAGTCGGATTCGCACAGGAAGGGTTCCGTACCATTATTTATACATTTCAAACGTTTACCTGTTGCTTTTATCAATTTCGAGCAAAAAGGAGCAAAAAAATCACGTTTGTTGTATGGGAGCCCCCTTAAATAATTATTTTATTCTGTTTTTGTTGTTATAGCGGCAACAGAAATATATCATCTCAGAAAATTTCAACTGTCTAACTATCACGGTTTATGAGATACAGCCTGGTGATAGACGGCAAAGTCTTAGTAATAGGGTTCCATTTTACTCTTTGGGTACGGAATCCTAAAAAGCCCTAAGCGTTAATCATACAATCTTTGTGATAATATATAATCTGTTGATAAGGCATGTAAATCCAAATACCATTATATTCGCAACGTAGAATCAGCAAACTTTAATCTTATCAGCCTTATTTCGCGATATTATACCTACCACCAACACGTAAAATAAGAAGTGTATAATATATTTAAGCAGTACTACTTCGTAAACGAAAAAGAAAGTACCTTAAATTTTATTACTTCATACGTAGTTAATAACAACCAATACACAGTGCTTATAGACATGGGGATTTTTTGTCAAATGAACCTAGTTAAACCGTCAGATGGGATTTACCATCCTGGCCAAGTTGTCTCGGGAGTGATAAGATATACGTTGGATGAACCGATGGACGTTGACAGGATTACGACTTCGCTAAAAGGTATCGGCTATATACTTTTGACGGTTAATCCAGGAAGCAGACAAGAAAGAAACTATGATACCAAAGAAGCGTACATCGACATCGACACTATTGTTCAAAATAAAAGAATGGAACTTTCAGTTGGCACATATGAAATCAATTTCAGCTACACTTTACCACAACAAAATTTACCTTCAACCATGTCATTCAAAGGATATTTTAGTCGCTTTAGAGTGAAATGCTCTATTAAATACTACATTCGCATAAAATTTGAAAGACCAGGATTTTTAGCATTCAACAAACGTTTCAAAACAAACATCGATGTCGTATCTTGTGTAGCACCGAAATTGTCGAGAATGCCTCTTATTTATGGACAAACTAAAAAACTAGTGCGTTTGTTTTCCAGTAAAGATAGTATTGTAACAATTAAGGCAACGATACAAAACTCTGCATTACCGTTTTGTGGCAAAATCTTGGTGCAATATGAAGCGGTAAATAATAGCCATGTGGTAGTAAAAAGCATTATGACTAAATTGGTAAAAATGTTAACATTTAAGGCGAAAGGGCACCCTCGAGTGACGCATGAAGAAGACGTGGCAGGAACGGTATCTAAAACATCACCGATCGACTGTGAAGGTAGTCAAGTTATGTGCATGGATGTAAACGTATCGCCTCAAATATATTCTATAGAGAATGCCTTCGTAGTCTCCCGACATTATGTGATCAGAATAATTGCAGAATTGCCTTTGCCACATAGAAATGCTGTACTAGATATTCCTGTCCAGATAGGTATAGTTGATGATGCCTTACAAAGGAATTGGTTAGAATGGGCTAGCGAAGGTGTCAGCTATAGTGATGCTCCACCGTCATATTGGGAAGCTATGGGAGAAGCGAAGAAAGGTGACGACGATGCCACTGATGATGAACTTGACGATGTAAAATCATCAAAATAACCATTGATTATTGTGTTTTAAGTGTATTGTGATAATAGTAATACATAGTTTTATAGCAATGTTGGCGATATAGGTGTAAATTTAAATTTCATGAAACGAATTGATAAAATTTTTACTTGTAAATAATCATACGATAGTAGTAACATTAAATGATTAAACAAGTTATCTAAATAATTAAGATAAAATAGATATGATTAATAATACTCGAAATTTTTTAATGGAATTATATTTTCTTAAAGTCTAATGTTACATGGTGACTGTTTATGTACCTGGTTATATTTTAACTACTTCTCTATAATAATAAGGTATAATGACAATATATTTTTATTTTATTTTTAAGATCTAGGTGTCTGTAGATACATAAAAAACATTTTCGAAATAAATTTATCTTGTTTTAATATAGTCGATTTATAATATGGATACCTACTTGTATTCTAAATACATATTATTGTATATATATTTATTTTCTTTTTGTAAATATAAAACTTTTTTAAAACAATTTGATTTTTGCTTTGAACAACATTTACTGTGTCGTGCAATTTACATCATTCCTTTATGTAAAAATCTCATAATTAATTTATCATTACATGAATTTCATGATAGGTATATTTAGCGACACGGGGCCAGAATCTAATTATATTTGTCCATATACAATTTTCCATATTTATAAAGAGATACGTAACCTTGTCCAGATATATGTTATCTATATTTATTTATCAAAACATTCTTTCCTTTTATATATTATCTATCTTATCGATGAGTCAAGTTTTCGATGAACTGGTTTTGCTTTCAAATTGTACGATATTAAAAACTGTCAGGTTATGGAGCTTAGTAACCGAAACTATCGAAAACTCCTTATAAAATTACCTGAATGTTTAACCGAATCTAAAAGCGATTCCATAGTTTTGTATAGTTTATTCCACTTTGTTCAGCTGGGTGAATAAAGTGGAAAACCTTTCGAATAGGGGTTTTATACATAATAGTCAAATTTCTACCAATTTGTACGAGTATATTCTCTGTGCGTGTGTATATTTGCGTTTTTATATATATATAGAAAAAGCAGCTGTAGCCATGTACGGCTAGACCATAGTTTAAGGAAGCGTGACTCATCCACGGTAAATTGGTCCTTACGGTTTCCAATGTGACCTAAAAACTGACTAATCTGTCACTCGTTCACTCGTGATTCTTCTCGTAGACTCAAGCTAGGGTCTTGAGGTAATTATCACTACAGGCGGGTCACTGAATTAGACCCGGATGGGCCTGCTGGTAGTGTCGGGGTGTTAGTCCGGTGGGGGACGTCCAGCCGAATTCCAGCCGTTGTGGATGAGCCCAACGGAGTAGCCAACTTGTTACGCCTGGATCTTGTCCAATGTCACCACTTCATTACTTAGCGAAGTCCAGCGCGGGGGGGCCCCGAGCAGCGCCCGTCGGCTCTTACCAGGTCTGGTGTTGAATATGATGAAGAGAATACGCTCTTTTTTCGAAGGTCGTATTGGAATTTGGGGATAGTCCAGTAGGTGACGAGGAGAGGTTCTCCGTGGAAGTATTTGGCGGTAAATTTGGCTTTCCAGCGCTAATATTGACATTGTATTAAGCAAAGAGCTATCACTTTAATCACATCTAATCAGTTGACCATGATATTAATTCCACTCACTCTCATCTCCCTAAACTTTTTTCTTGGGTTTGCGCAGTAGGGACTTGTTTATTTACACGTAAAAAACGCAACCTTTCTCTCGTTATCCGTTCTTCTTATGAATTTATAAATTTTGCAGATCGCAAAGTTAGAAAAAGACCTCGGCCGACTTCGGGATCCATTACAAATCCATCTACCATCGTGTGACATAAAAAGTGGGGATAACAAACGTTCCCCTCTTACGAAGATCAAGGACATGCTGGAGGAGACAAGCAAAAAAATGAAAATCACGTAATATTGGCTGAAACTCTCGCGTCGTTAGTAGCGCGGTACATTGGTTGTTTAGAGAGTAACGCTTGTTGATACATATTGTGTTGTTTACTGGCTGGAGATAATGGTGAATTGTATTTAAAAACTGACCACTTACAACTGTAGACATTATTTTTAAATGTTTCGAGAATATAACATCAAATTTATTGTTTTTAAATTTGAGTGACTTATAATTTGGAATTAATGGCGGTAAAATTTATGAGAGAGACAACCTTTTCAATCATGTTCAACCACGATTACGATCGACGCGATTTAATCGAAGTGTCATGCAAATTAAAAGTACCCCTAGGGGGCATAGTGTTGGTTTGTTTTACATGAACTCGCTCTTGACGGCGAGCGCGTTCAGTGTTGCAATTGGTAAAGATGTCAGTGAGAGCCAATCACTACGCTGAAATCGGTCTCCATCCTAGTCACGGTCGAAGTGAAATAAACTGTCACTACGCCTTCTGATACTCGAAAATATTACTACGATTATGACCAAATTATATCTAACATATATTATTATATTTGCAGAAGTACTCAGCTCGAAGGTAGACGTGATACATTTTTAACCGACTCCAAAAAGGTGTTACCAATTCGGTTGTATGATTGTGTGATAATAGTTTTGACTACAAGTATTTTGTTTATATTCTTAATAAAATACTATATTATTATAAAAAGGATTTTATCGAGCTTGTTGTATAACTTATTGTATTTTGACAACACTTAATAGAAACACAGAGTTTGTTTCTTAAGGGATCAATTAATTTTCAATGAAATTCAAAGGAAAAACCGTTTTCAATAAGTTGTTCGTTAATGTCGTGACGGATACAATACTCAATACTTCAATAGAGAACTATAAAGATGAGACAAAAAAAACTGTATGTAGATACTTACATTTTTGCCAACGTACTTTATGGTAAATTTCAATTCACCATTGTCTGAATATAGCACTATGTTCTTCTATAAGTTTATTTATTGTGAATCAGTACTGAATTATAATAGCTAGTTGTTATTTACATTTTCACATAATATTAGTCAAGTATATACTATAAAGTTATTAATGAAAAAGCATATGCATGTCTCTTGAAACCAAAGTGTTTTTTTTTTCTTGCCTGTGTTTGGCTTATAGCAAAATTTACAAAAAAATTATAACTTCCTTTAGACTAGTAGTGAAATAATTTAGGTTAAAAATGTGCTCATTGAATTGTTTCCTATTTGTTATAATATAATTTATTACGTAACAATGGATTTTTAATTTTATTTGGAATGTGCAATTAACTAACATAAAATGGAGGTGCCAACGAAATAAAAATATTAAAAAAAAAACCGACCAGGTGTAGAGGATTTTTACAAATTTTTAGTTTTAATTACTACGAAATCTAGTCGACTAATATTCATTGCTGGATTGTATTCTAAGTTAAAAGGGAATAAAAAATAGTAATTTCACAAATATAAGTGGTATGGTAAGTGTAAGTGGTAGTGGTGCTACCATACCACTTACACAATAAGGCGGTCATTTTGATGCTTATGTGATTAACGTAGGACACAAATATTTCTCGTATACTATAAGGGTATGTTTAAAAGGCTTTAAAATATGAAAAAAATATTTTATTTTATATTACGTAATGTGATTAATTAAGTCAGGTGTCGAATTTGTATTTTAAGAGGCTCTAAAAGTCCTATGATTTGAAAAAAACAACATGAAATTCATACGTATTTCATGTGTGGAAGTAATTTTAAATTGCTTTGGTTTGTTGCTTGTGATTAATTAATAATAATAAAAATATTAAAAAGTTCTTTTTGAATTTTTTTTTTTATTAAATGCACAAATAAATTTGATTGTTATTTTTGTTAGTATTTGAGTTTTGATTGTAAAGACATTGAAAATTGTTTTTAATTAAATATAATAAATTATAATCGTGTGTTTAGTGGTTAACATGTCTTTATGTGAGTAGGCACTAATTTAACCTTTACTAAAAATAAATTTATATTAATATTTATTACAGAATTCGTTCCATTTTTCATAATTATCTGTTACTTTATGTACAAATAGCAAACTAAATACACAAAAATTGTCACTAAACTCAACTTACAAAAATAATAGCTTTATCCTAGTTTTTTTAGTAGTTAAATATAATCAGTATTTTCTTGGAATTTGTTAAAAGGAAATATTTCTTTGAGTATTAACTCTTAAATATAATTATGAACAGAAAATACAAAAGCAAATGGTAAGGAGGCACGTGTTACGCCACTTATGGCGTACCATTCTGCTTATACTGTGTATATTAGTGAATGTTTCTGGCGTATTGTTATTAGATATATTTGATGACGACTGTACCCAGTTACGGTTAAAAACTATATTTACAGTATTTGTATTTGAAAAAGTAAATGCTGTAGATGAAATAATTGGCTGTGAAATTAATGTGAACAAGCATTATTCAGTCCATAGTTACAAAACATTTAATTCGAAATCGACTAATTGTATTTGTAACAATTATGTGAAGCGCTTTTTGACCGTTTTGATGTAACAAAAATACAAAATAAACAAAAAACATTTCTTTTTCTCGAAATCTCGAGACAGCTAAAACAGGTTAATAAAAAAAGTGAGATAGTGCATGTGAAGAGAAATAGCGCAAGTCATGTTACCCGATTTAAAAACCTGACTAAGTAAGTAGTTAGTAATTGTAATAAATATTTGCTAATGTTAAATGCAGAGAGCAACACGGGCTTCCGAACGGAGGGGAGTAGCTTAGCGTCTTTCTCCGATACAAAATAATTACATCTCTTTACACATACAAAAACAATCCCCTTGACTACGAACTTACACACAACAATTAAAACAAAACATTCAAAATTTCACGCACACAAATACATTGCCATAAAGGCGCGTATCCACTGAAATTGTTGACTATTTCAGTGTTTTTAACTGTTTGCAACTCTTCAGAAAATCGCCAACTTTTGTTTCCATTATGTCTGCACCGAGTGGCCAACATTTTGAAAGACATTCGAGCTAAGCGTCTCCACATAGCCAATAAATATATAGGTACAACAAGCATATACTTTTAATGTTTACCGCCAACAACAGAAACACGATACCCAACATTTGTTGACAATTTTTGTTGCCAACACAAGGAAATTACAGAAACTTTTGACACCAACAGGTATTGACAACACAAAACTTTTGTTTGGTGGAGACTCGGCTTAACAATGTAACGCATAGGCCCATTTGGGCTTATACTTTTACAAAGGGTAACTACCGTGTTGCTCTATACGTTGAATGACTCATTTACAAATAATGATAAGTAATTAAACGTTTTGCACATAGCGGGTTTGACGCGGCGAGCTCTTGGCCACAAATACAATTTTAATTATATTGGTAGTAAAAAAATACGCATTCGTTATGTACAAGATGTTTAAAACAAGTTGAAAATGTGACTATTTAAATATCTAAAAATAGTAATTAGTACTTTTATGGATGGTACGGTTTAGAAAATAGATTATTTATAAAGCCTTGGGCCCAATAATGTATCAGTCTTAGGTCTTCGTTCTCAGTTTGTAAATGGATAAAATAGTTATTCGTTCTTCTAAAATAATAGCTTTGCACAAATATAATGTTTCATATGTAGGAAATTGTTATTCTGTTACATCTGACTATACAGTAAAATTTTGAGTCCTTTAATTCTACTTTTTTAGTAGAAAACAGAATAAAAGATGGCCGTAAACCATAACTATTGCCGTGCTTCAAATGCTGAATTTGAATCAATCTTTGACCCGAAATGTATGTTAGATTTATTATATTTAACGCCCAATTAATTTCAGAACCGGTTCTTTATTACGTATAAAATTTACTTCAATATACCTCAGGGGCCCAAAGTCAAGAAAGAAATCTGAGAAACGGGGCAAACACAAGCTTTTAGGGCACAAACCTACGTTCAAGTCAGGATTAAACACACAATATTATAGGATGTCGACGAAATTTAAACACTTTCAATACTTTCTTTACTATCGCAAATAGATTATTTTTAATTGAAAACAGAACATGAGCTTGACTTAATTATACTGTATATTTAGATGAGGTGACATTATCGATATTTTTTTCTTTTTGCCTGCAATCGCGCTCAAAGTGAACATTGCCATTGTTGAAATTGAAGGCACTGATATTTCTGTGAAGGCCTAAGGCGACGGTCTAAGATCCTTGTACATAAAACCCTTGTATCTAATCGTAAGCACGCACATAAAGTTATTCGCTCAAGAACTGCTTCTTCTTGTGATTTGCTAATTTGCCTTTAATAGTCTTTTCTATATATAACGTTTTTCTATCTATACTTACGAATAGAACATTTTATATACATACCTAGTGATAAGACGCAGGAGCAAAGCTTCAGTTGGTCGAAATTTATTTAGTATGGTTAAGCAATTTACACTTCAAATATTTCTTTAAGTTTGTATTTTTTAAATAGTAAGTAATTATGTTCAAGATACTTTTCATGCTGTTATTAATATGTATGGCAAGGTATTGATGTATATTTCTAGCGTATTGAAGAACATAAAATTTTCGTTCCTTGTTCAGTGTGATTTTAAATGACCTTTGTAACTGTACCTCGCTTTATATGGAGCACTTACGGGTTACAGACTAAAACGGTATTAATTTCATCCATTTTATTTTGGTTTCGATAATTTTGTGACTGTTATTATTAACTAATAATTAATTTTATTCAAAAAAAACTAGATCACTGTAACCAATATTTATACATTTTTAAAATTATTCACCAAAAATATTAGACATTGTTTGATCAATTTCACGATCGAGTAGTTAGGTACTTCATTATATAAAATTATATCTATTTAGACTAAATTAGTTTAAACACAATAACTTTCTTGTTAATGTATCACTAATGATTGAGATTGCCAAAAGTAACCCTTCCATTGATAATCCTATTCTTGTTAAATTTGTTATAACCGTTTGAATTAAACCTATCAGCTAGTTAACAATACACGACACGACATTTTATTCCATATTACGGAGAGGCCTATTCATGGAATCATTAAAGGTTTTTTAAAACCAATTTTACTAATTGATAGTTTTAATTATGATGATTTTTTATCAAGCAAACTGTGGCTTCTGTTTAAAAAAATATACAGCACAAAGTTAAAAGCTTCGTGTAATAATGGCTTACGGTAAAAAATACAGATACCTCTCTCACTTGTATTGAACTATGATGACAAGAATATAGGTAAAGGTCATTATTTAACATTAGTGAGATGGATCTCGTAATCTGTGATGGTATTTTAGTAGAAATAGTATTTTAAACTGGTTTTGGCATGTAATGCATTTCTAGATCTTTTAATTCCTAATTATTGTTTTACTACTGTTCAGTATGACTGCAAAAGTCGACACTTAGCCAATACCTAAGTATGCTGTGATAGATTCCTATAGGTATTAAGAATAAGCAGCCTCCTGTAGTGTAGGTGTCGTGTCGTTAATTGTAAACAAGAATTTATCGTTATTTATTATGGGGTGATAACGGGAATGGCGCATGGAGTGACAGCACACACACATACAACCCGACACCTTGTAACAGTTACTATTTTGCATTTTGTTATTACAGTCGTGTTGTTCAAATAAATTTTTAAGAAATATTTGGTAGTTGTTTCATTTTCAACCATGTTATTTCGACTATCGGTTGATGATATCGGAATGTTCTATGCGAGATACAGGCCTTTTTCTAAATACAATACTTAAGTCCCTGCACTAGTATAAGTCTACTATAGTGAACGAGAATCTGGTCGAGTTCGACGCCAAGAAAACACAGGTATACGCGTTATCTACCAAAAATTCTCCCTTTCTTCCTCTTCCCACTTTCGGAACACTCAACTGCCACTGCAGGATAAGCTCGGTATCCTGGGTATGGATATTTGCCGTGATCTCAACATGGTTGACTACATCGAGAGCGTCAATAAAGCGGCTTCGTAGAAGTTCTCGCCTGAGCATCTGTGTCTTCTTTATAAGACCCAGCTTCTCTTGTGGGAATAAAGCGTAGGAATGCATTTTTACCCGACTACGGCAAAGCCAAAGGAGGATTATGATTTTGACAGGCTATGTATGTAAGTATGTGTTGCGACTGTCGGGCTGTCCCCTAACAGTCTGGGACTTCTCCCACTTGTTTGACGTACGTTTGTTTTGGTGCTGGTGACGTACGTCCCATGAATGCGTATTAGAAGAGACTTATTTAATAGAAACTTTGTATTAATCTTGAGGAAACTTGATTAATGATGAAATAAAAATGCAGGAGTATTTTGTAAGGCTTCAGGGTTCGGCTTCTTTTTAGTGTTGTTGTTGCCTCTTCGGTGGCTACGCTGCGACTGACACAATCGAAAAACAGGTCGCGCATTATATAGCAACCTGTCCGCCCTTATCGTGAACTTTGTAAATTGATTGATTCTTTTGGCTCTTTTTCACTTGAGCCGAACCCTTTATAAGCGTTTATTTATAAGAATACTTTTATAAACTATTACATTGTGTATATTAAATTACGCGTAAAGACTTACTTTATACGATGGTGTATCAATAATTTTAATTAGAATAATTTAAATAGTGTTATAGAGCGAAAACAACAAAAAAATCTTATGATAGTTCTGAAATTTGACATAGATTAGTTTCTCATTAGCATAATAAGAGTTTCTGTGTTATTTTTCATCATTTTATCACATAAAGTTCACTATCAATGCTTATGTAATTATAAAACAGTACATAATAAGACTTATCATTATCGCTTGTACTATATTGAATTACTAGCAATTCTTTTACACTAATAACTTAAATAAGGAAAAATTACGTTCTAATTAGAAGCTTGCTCGTATTATAAATATCAATAATGTTATAAACTAATCGCCCTATATATTTCGGTACAAAATAACTTCACTTAGTCAAATATATAAAAACTAACTTAACTATATAATTCTATCTTTAAAACTTCTACCTTATTTACTTAAAGAGTGCGTGTTGGAGCCGTCGCTGCGTTGCATGAGTAGGGTCTTCGTCGCCGACAGTATGTATGTTCATTTGTTCCCTCATAGCTCCTTAACTACTCATTAGAACTGGACAAATGAGGTGTCGTTAGAAGCGTCATGATCGTCTGCAGGTTATAGTCTATATGATGTGTCACTGAATCTAATGTGGCGCCCTCTAGCCGTCATAAAGTGCTGTATTAAAAAATAAATTTTAGATAGATATGTCGTGTTTCGTATCATTGGAAAGGGCGTTAGTTGTACATTTCAAAAATACATATATTATATATTAGCATTTGCTCGTGACTTTGTCCGTATTTATTCGATAATAGTGATATTTCTATGGTACCTATTTAAAATATACTTTGCAAAGAAATTAATATTATAGAGGCACCAAAACATTTTAAATAAAAAAAGTAAAATCTAAAACCCAACTACGACAAAAAACGACGCTGAAAAGGCATGAAACAAGTTTCCAAAGCTGTAGTCCCGCGTTGTTAGTGTTATGGACTATGGTACCTACATTACACTAGATGGATAACGGTTTTTGAAACTTAGTACAAAAAAATCAAAAACGTTGGAAACAAAAAAAAGCATTAAATTTTCACTCAGTTTTTGGTTGAATGGAACTCGATCTATTTTTTTATAAAAAAAAACCAAATAGTAGTTCTATCGTGTCAAACAGATGTCAATGCGTGTGTGATGAAATGATATATGAAATGATATATATTTGCAAGAATGTAGTACAAAATAGGTCACAATAATTATATAAAGTTCAAGTACATTCTACCATAACAATGGTGTGCTACTAGCAATGTCTTACATTAATGGCTGAATGATTGTACTGCACACGGTTGCAGTAGCTGGTGTGTCCATCGTTCCGAAGAGTGCAACATATTGTTTGCTAATTTTGTATGAAATGAATGAGTTTGTATGGAACTTTTTATTCTTCAATGGATTCACTTGAAACTTTGTAAACCTACAAATATTTTTTTCGCAGAACTCGAGAACCTCTCGACTAATTCGGTTATTTTTTTAACCGACTTCAAAAAAAGGAGGAGGTTCTCAATTTGACTGTACTCCTTTGTTTGTTACCTCAGAACTTTTGACTTGGTGATTCTGATGATTTTTTATTTGAAAGCTGGTGCTTCCCATTCCCATTTCAATTTAGCCTAATTCTTGAAGTGTTTTTTTTGTTTTTTTTTTTTTTTTTAATATTTTCGATAAAACACAAGGAAGGTTCTAATGGAGAGTAAAAAAGGAAAATTTCAAGGAAAATAGTAAAAACAATACTATTTTTAAATTATTTTTAAAAGGAGGAGGTTTCTCAATTCGACCGTATATATTTTTTTGTTTTTTTTTTTTATGTTTGTTCGCGGATAACTTTGTCGTTTATAGACCGATTTTGATGATTCTTTTTTTAATGGAAAGGAGATGTCCCAACGGTAGTACCATGATAAGGACATTAATATCTGATGATGGCATTCAAGAGAAATCGAATCGATCCTTGAAATCGGTTTTATTTTTGTTAAAATTGTACTTGTTTATATAAGACTGCGACAGGCCAATAACTTGACAGAACGAAATATGTCGGCGCAGCTAGTGCACTTTAAATGTCTGCGACTCAGTATCATAATTATGATATTGAGTCGCCGACATTTCGTCGAGTCGTCGTTCAGTGAATACCTACTAATGACAATCCACTGCTTACAAATTTCAACTTGCAATTGCGAGTGTAGGTCGCATAAAATATTTTTGGGAGCCAAAAATATTTTTGTTTCAGTACTAGCTGAACCCCGCGGTTATAGTTGTACCGCGAGCAACGCCGCGGGACAAAGTTAGTCTAAAAAAAGTAGCCTAAGTTACTCCCCGGATCATCAGCTACCTGCCAGTGAAAGTCCCGTCAAAATCCGTCCAGCCGTTCCAGAGATTACCCGGAACAGACAGACAGACAAAAATTTTTTAACTACATTTTTGGTATATGTATCGTGTATACATACATAGGCATTAAGTAAATTATTTTAATATTACAAACAGACACTCCAATTTTATCTATTTGTATAGATTTTCATATTTTGAAGCCCTCCAATCTATGCAGTCATTTTGATTAGCACTAGATCGTGTCTGGTTTTGGTTCATCGTCTTTGTCTTTGCTTTATAAGGATGCTTAAGTATAATTACACTCAATTGGCTTTTTCATTTTATCTTCAAAATAGTAAAAAAATATTTCCAATAACTATTATAAAAGGTATAAATAGAATACAAATAGTGGAACATAGAACCTTCTTCTTTTTGAAAAATCAGTTAAAAAGAAAATATATTACTAGCACCTAATATTTCTAAAAGTCCTATAAGCTAGCACTATATCTGATAGATACCTATCTATACTAATACTAGCTGTTGCCCGCGGCTTTGCTCGCGTGGAAGTTGATTATATGTATTTAATTAAAACTGTGTGAAAGTATGTATCAGTAATTTATTTATGTTTTTAAACGTATTTATTTATTTATTTTTGATCAATAGCCCATTTAAAAGAACTTTTATACAAACATTCGACCCATATTTCATCCCCTTTAGGAACAGAATTCGCATAAATGCTGTTATAAGTATTCATCTATTTGTAATCAGAAACATAAAGACGTAAGTTTTTAGGCTGCTAAATTAAAAAATGACAGACTTCCAAACTAGCCAATATATGAAATGCCAATGCCTATTTCTCTCCTTAGGGGTAGAATATCCAGAAACGCTTAAATTTATATCTACTCATTTTTAATCAGTAGCCCAAAAAGTTTCATGTTTCAAACTCCTAAACTTGACGGACTTTGACGGACTTCCAGACTAACCTATATGCGAAATGTCAACCCCTATTTTACCCCTTAGGGACAGAAAATCCAGAAACGCTTAAATAGGTGTCTACTCATTTTTAATCAGTAGCCCAAAAATAAAGTTTCATGTTCCTAACTTAAATAATGACGAACTTCCATACAAACTTTCAACCCTTATTTCACCCCTTGGGGGTAGAATATCCAGAAACGCTTAAATACGTATCTACTCTTTTTTAATCAGTAGCACATAAATAAAGTTTCATGTTTTTAACTTAAAAAGTGACGAAATTCCACACAAACTTTCAACCCCAATTTCACCCCTTAGGAGTAGAATATCTAGAAACGCTTAAATACATATCTACTCATTTTTAATCAGTAGCTCGAAAACAAAGTTTCATGTATCGAACTTACAAAATGACGGACTTCCAGACTAACCTATATGCAAAATGTCAACCCCTATTTCACCCCCTTAGGGGTAGACTACCAAGAAACGCTTAAATACGTATCTTCTTTTTTTAATCAGTAGCTCGAAAATAAAGTTTCATGTATCGAACTTCAAAAATGATGGACTTCCAGACTAACCTATATGCAAAATGTCAACCCCTATTTTACCCCTTAGGGGTAGAATGTCCAGAAACGCTTAAATACGTATCTTCTTTTTTTATCAGTAGCACATGAATAAAGTTTCATGTTTCTTACTTAAAAAATGGCGAACTTTAATACAAACTTTCAACCCCTATTTCACCCCTTAGGGGTAGAACATTCAGAAACGCTGAAATACATATTTACTAATTTTTAGTTATTAGCCCAAAAATAAAGTTTCAAGCTTCTAACTTAAAAATTACGGACTTCCAGACTAACCTATATGCGAAATATCAACTCCTATTTCACCCCTTAGGGGTAGCATATACAGAAACGCTGAAATACGTGCTTACTCATTTTTAATCAGCAGCCCAAAAATTAAGGTTCAGGTTTCTAACTTAAAAAATGACGGACTTCCATACAAACTTTCAACCCCTATTTCACCCCCTTAGGGGTAGAAATTCCAAAATTTCTTTCTTGGTGGGTGTCTATTCAATTAAGCGATCCTACTCACCAAATTTCATAGCCCTAACTATCATAGCTTACGCTCGGCGATGATGAATCAGTCAGTCAGTCAGTCAGGACTTGTTATTTTATAAGTATAGATTATAAACGCGAAAGTTTGTAAGTATGGATGGATGGATGTTTGTTACTCTTTCAAGCAAAAACTACTCAAGGGATTTGGATGAAACTTTACAGTAATATAGCTTAGACATTAGAGTAACACATAGGCTCAAGGGATTTGGATGAAACTTTACAGTAATATAGCTTAGACATTAGAGTATCACATAGGCAACTGTTTGCGCGGCGGAACCGTAGGGAACAAATAGATAGATAGATAGAAAACTCTTTATTTGTACACCGTATTACAGTCTAAAATAGGCTAAAATATATGTATTATTTTACTGCAAAATGTCTATTATTATTTATTGTAATGTGGAACTGACCCTCACATTCCCATGTAATAAAAATATAAGCTTTTTACTTTTTTTTATTTAGAATAAAAAAATACAAACAGTTTTCATCATATACTTACTTACTAAATAAAACTAATTTTAAGAGATTCCATTTACAGTCTCTCCTAACAAATAAAAAAAAAGTAAATAGAAAGATCCATAACTTTATTGTTACATTCAATTCAGGTATTGTTACATATAATATCAGGTGATTAAATGCTTTAAATTGTAACAATTCAATATATAATATAAATCTTTAAATTCGTTCTTAAAAATATTAATTAAAAGTATTTTATTAATCACATTACAATATTCCTTCCATATAAAGTTGAGATTTAGTTGGGTAAGTACTTAAATATAGTACTTAATGCTTAAGCAAAAAGATTAATTATTCCTCATCATCAGTGCTATCATCCTCCTTCTTTGTTTGACCCATAGCTTCCCAATATGATGGTGGAGGATCATCAAAAGTTGCATATTCACTCATCTGTTGAGATACACCAGGGGTTTGTTCAACATTATCTTCAAATATTCCAACCTGCACAGGTATACTGACAACAGCATTTCTATGTGGTAACGGCAAATGAGCTATTATTTTGATCATAAAATCTCTGGATACAATCTTAGCATCTGACAATGAATATATGTGCGCTGGTGCTGTGACAATTATAGAATTATTTAGAGTGTCTTCACACTCAATAGGTGCTGTTCTGGTTTCAGTGCCTGGAATATCTTCTTCATACTTGACTTTAGGATGCCCCTTTGCCTTAAATGTGTAAGCTTCTGCTAGTTTGACTATAACACTCTTTATTATCACATGGCTTTTATTTTGAACTTCATAAACAACTTCAAATTTGCCACCAATTGGTACCGCAGAGTTGAGAATAGTTGCTTTAATGTTAACAATGCTGTCACTAAATGAAAACAAATGCGTGAGATGCTTGGTTTCACCGTAAATAACAGGCTCCCTTGACAATCTTGGTGCCACTTCAGTTTTTACATGGATTGCCTTCCTGAAATGATTGTTAAAAACAAAAATTCCCGGTTTTTCGAATTTTATTCGAATATAGTACTTGATCGAGCATCTAACTTTATATCCTGGAAAATGTTTAAAGAATTTTAAACTCGAAGGCAATGTTTGAGGCAGATTATAGTTAAATCTAACTTGATATAAACCAGCAGCAATCTCGTTGGGTTTATCTTCAATAATAGTATCTATGTCAACATAGCTTTCCTCTAAAATAAAATTAGCTTGATGCTTGCCCGGGTTTTTTGTTAAAACAATGCGGCCATTACCTTTTAGGGACATGACGACCCTGTCAACTTCAAGAGGTTCGTCTACATTATATTTAATTACTCCTGATACAGCCTGGCCTGGTTTATAAGGTTCACCTGATGGCTTAAACAAACTAATCTCACAAAAAATGCCCATTATTATTATTATTTAATGAATGTTATAACAATGTTTAAAAACAATTTGGAAACAATAAAATCTAATGTAACTTTATATTACTTCTGGCATTTTAAATATTCTTAAAGCTAAACATTAGGTACATGAAAATATACTTATATTAGAGACTAGTTAGACTAATAATCTAAGTATTTCAATATTAATTGACAAGTGTGTTTTATTTGAAGGGTATACCTAGCATGTAGGTACATAAAGTTATATTTTTTTGTTTACAACTTATATCATACTGATGTAAGTGACGCAATTTCTATTTATAAAATTTGGTGGGAACGTCATAGATATCTACGAATCTAGAAGATCTGAGCTGAAAAAAACCTCTGTTGTAAGTATGTGCAATTTGTTTTTGTAAGTTGACTGTAAATATATTTTTTTACTTAGGACCGTAGTAATAATTTATTCCTTTTCGTCTTGACAAAATTTCGTGGTAAGGCAAATTTAAAAACAAGGTACAATAAGACCTCTTGTGTTCACCATTTCTTGAAAACTATTTACTCGTTTAGTTTAGTTTACATACACATACAGAAGGCACTTTAAACTTCTATTATTTTCCTAATAATTTCGTATTGCGCGTCACTGCGCGTAATTTTTGCGATTGCATTTGACAATTTATTTGACATCTACTCTTGCTTGGTGTTGCCGTGTTGTCCTTAGATCAAATAAAAAAGATATATCACGCACGGCCTAGTTCTTGTTGAACAACCGTTGAAGCAAAAAGAACTCAGCTACTTCCAAGTAAACACACGCGTTAACGCACACACATGCTAAGAAACTACGCTACTTTTCGTCAGTATTTCTCTTATATCGGAACTTGTACGTTATGTGCGTGTGCTAACGCGTGTTTACTTGGAAGAAGTTGAGCTTTTTTGCTTTAACAAGAACAAGGCCGTACGCTATCTACGTTTTTTTATTTGATCTGAGGTGTTGCCTAATTGCCTGTGTATAACTGTCCAAAAATTGCACAATTTTTTTTTTTGATATTACTTCATAAATATGCGTGTACTGTACTACACATCTATAAGTGTATGTAGTAGTATGAAGTTGTTTGTTTTCTTTTAGGTAAATCTTATTCTAACTACAACAACTACCGTTAAGTACCTAGGTACTGCAAATGAAACAATTTACGTCATTGTGTTCTATAGTGATGTAATTGCGATATTTTGCTTGGGGTACTTATTTTCATAACTTACTGGAAATAAGAATATTTTATTTAAATTCGTTGTTAATATTATCTTTGGTCTAAATCTTTGCTCTTAACCTACTAGATGCTACTTATGACCTATAAATTACAAAGAAGTACAAATTCGTTTTAGTACAAATATACTAGTTTAAAGCTACACGATCATTCTCTTCAAGTTTTAATCCCTTACCTTTTATAAAATAAGTAAAGTCTAGATATTATTGTCTGTTTAAATATACTAAGTGAGTCAGACTCATTGTCAATTTTAGATTTTACAATTTAAAGATACAACGATAAAAACATCTAACCAAATACTTTTTTCCCTATTCTGATAGGTACAATGACCTGATGACAGATATGGAACGGGAAAATGTATAAAAATGAGTTCCCGAGTCTAATTAGTACGAATTACGGTAATAGGTACACCTATATGACTAATTCACTAAAGGTGTCTTGAGAACTGATCATAAAGATCACAACAAAGAATAACATACTGGGTTATGTGTTACACTGCTAGTAGTACTATACGCACATCATCTAAGCAGTGATCGTATTGACATCAATATTCACGCTGAGCGCAACGTCTACTATGTACCTATACCTATATGAGATTAACACATATTTCTTAAACTAACCAGTTTCTAATGTAATTAGATTACGTCTACCATTTTACATAAATGAGTTAAACTCAACATGGTACCTAAATGCTTAATTAAAACAAAATAAAAAAGGAATCAAATACTACCGAACTTCTTTCCAGTTAACTAATTTGACTAATTCCGGTGAGGGGGGCTAATTAATTAATGATATTGATTATTACCTTTGAATTTCTTTCGAATTTATGATGCAGAAGAAGCCTCTCCATGAGAATGAGATCCGCTCTCAAACAGTTTTGTAGTATCAGTTTCATCATCAGCATCACTGTCAACTCCATATTCTTCATTCGCTTCACCCATAACTTCCCAATAAGATGGAGGTAGGTCACTATTCAAATCTTCATTAGTCGCTTCATTCGTATTTACGCTTTCATTGTCTTCTAACATTCCAATCTGCACAGGAACATCAAGAATTGCATTCCTATAAGGAATAGGCAAATGTGCTACTATCCTTACCAAATAACATCTCGCAACTATTGTGGCATTATTTACATTAAACAAATCAGTAGGTACATCAATACTTATAGTTCTAGTTTGAGTTTCTTGACAATTAATGGGCAGAGTTTTAGCCTCCGTGTCTGGCACAGCTTCTCCGTATGTCACTTTGCGATGACCTTTTGACTTAAATATGTATGCTTGTACCAATTTGGTTACAATATTTTTTATTACAACGGGACTGTTATTTTGTACTTCATATTTAAGATCGATTTTGCCCTCAATTGGTATTACCGAATTGTAAATAGTTGCGTTGATAGTGATTATGCTGTCTTGTTTAGAAAACAAACGCAATAGCTTTTTGTTTTCTGTATAAACCGTAGGTTCCCTCGGCAAAGTTGGAACAGTTTTAGAAAGTACCTTAATTTCTTTTCTAAAATGTTTGTTGAAAGCGAAAACACCGGGTCTCTCAAATTTTATGCGTACATAATATATTATATAGAATTTGACTTTATAGCTTTTGAATTTAAATGCTTTTGGCGGTTTCAATGTCGATGGTATGTCTTCAGGTAAAGTGTAACTAAATTTAATTTCATAAGAACCAACTTCAATCTGCTTCTTTTCGAAAACAATATTAGCGTCTTTGTCAATGTACTCTTCTTTAGTTTTGTACGTTCTTTCCCAAGTAGATCCACGATCAACTGTTATAGCTATGTAACCAATACCTTTCAGAGACATCACCACCTTATCAACTGCCATTGGTTCATCTACAGAATATTTTATGACTCCTGACACATTTTGGCCTGAATAATAAACCCCATTCAAGGGTTTAAATAGGTGTATCTCGCAAGATATGCCCATTGCGGTCACTACTCATGTGGCTATGATTAGTACGTTAAAATGTTTTTTACGTCGTCGTTTACGAAGAAACAAGAAAAGTTGTTACTTCAGAGAACAGTTCTCAAAAAAGTTTGTCTTGAAAATATTTTAACTTGATTCTATTTCTCGTTCTATATCAATGATTTAAACCATGTTGTACGTTATGGACTAGATGCAAATATCGATGTGTGTACACTGAAACAAGTAAATCACAAATTTAGATACGTTGCTTATTCATGTATTCCAAGTATTCCAACTACCTGCAGAAATACTACTTTCAGTAATTACTGCAATTTGTGTTTTTGGAGTTTAGTTTACTTTTTCAATATGGCAAGCTCTGGTGCTGTATTCGTAAAAACAAATATGAGTCACAATAATTAATTTTAACTAGCTCTTGTTTGCGGCACCACTTACGTGTATGGTCGGTTATCATTATCACGGTAAAGAGTCTATGTCCTTCCCCTAGAATCAAAGTATGGCCATGTCAAATATAATTGATAACCGCGGTTTAACCGTGAAAACGTAGATAGATATTATTACTTTCGAATTTATAATATTAGTATGGATTTTCTGGTTGCAAAAAGTACCTGAAAACTAGAAGGGCTGCAGCAGACAAGCATCTTAGTATATATTATATTGTTACGAAGAATGTTCAGAAAAAGACTGGACATTCGGTTTGGCGTACATACAAATTCTAGGAAAGTTCTAATAATAAGACATTACGGCACAGAACAATGAACCTTACGCTCATATACATAACGTCGAATATAGATTGATTGTCGAACGGTTGGCTTGTATAAAATACATTCGACAGCGTTTTCTCGGAAACGGTCATTTCTTATTTCGGACACCGTAAAAATCATGAGAATAGACTAGTAATAGTGACGTCTAATATAAAAAGGCGTCTCACGGACCACAGTTTAGTTCAGTTTGAGCTAAAGTGCAACAAATATCCGGTAAAAGTAAGTGATTAACCCACTGATTTCGGCGATCATTAAAGACGATTTTTCAATTCTGTGGTTTTGAGTGTTTATTAAAGTCTCTTTTAGTTGTCCTATGGATTATTTTACAAATTATTCGAAATCTAATACGTAACAGTACTATATATTCCAATTTTGAATTTAAAGATGTTAAAATGCAAACCTAGTGTTTGTTATCATGTGACTGAAATCACCAATATATAGTCAAAACCTATACCTACTAGTATTAATAAATGTAAGTATAATATCGAACTAAAGTGACGTAATAATTACAACCGCTTTATTAAAAGCACAGATTAAAATATTTTTACCTATTACAACTAAGCTATACCTAGTCAATGATACATGTTAAACTTTCAGGTCTTAAAATGTCTCATCACATCACATCAACAGGCTTTCCTATTCCACTGCTAGACCTCGAAGGGCTCGAAGTCTCATTATAAAGCAGGTTTCAAACTAGGCTGACCAAAGAGGTCGATATAGGATTTCTTTCAAGTTTTTCTAATCTTTGCGGTGATGACATTTTTCAGTTTGCTCCCTTGGCCAGCTCTTCAACACGCGTATTAAATAGCAATGGTATCACTGCGTATTAGTAATCTGTCACCACACAGACTAAAAATTAAAATAGAACGAAAAAACTTTTAACTGTTAACGTAAGATTGTCAAAACCGTTAGATTGTAATCTATGTCGCGTGATTGCAAACAGTCTAAAGATTGTAATATGGTATCGACGAATCGCAAGCTGATTGGTTGAACAACATATGTCCCGCGCCGCTATATTTGTTCGTTAATTCATCTTTGTTGCCAAATGTAAAGTATTTTTGTGATTTTAAATTGGATTTCATGTTGAAAATACCTCACAGCTTTAGAATTAGATATATAAAATTTATGTGACAGTAAAATTAAATGTTATTAATTAAAGAAGTTCTAAATTAACCCAACTCTATGGCCATTGAAAGGCCCACTGTAAAACTGACCAATCAAACACAGTTGACTATATGACACCCATAAGCAGTATATTACAGTTGACAATCTATCGATAGTTTGCAATCTTGCTAGGTAGACTATAATCTAACAGTTTTTACAATCTAACGGTGACACATTACCTCCAATCATGTATGTGTTTATAAAATCATCTTACACATGTGATATATCCTTTAGTTGTCCATGCAGCACTGTTAGTAATTAGTGCTGCAATTAAACTCTCATGCCTAATATTACCCAGTGATGTAGTTGAAAACTTTTTAATATGAGCTTTCAGTTCTTGGTCTATAATATCTAATTATCTATATAGTTAAGTTGGAATTTATTTCAGTAGATCAAAACTAATTCAAAGTTAAAATATACATTGATAAAGTTTTATCTTTCGGATTGTCAGATTAGATATTTGAGTTAAGGGTATTCTTTTACTAGTTGTTGTTTATTAATAACAATAAATGTACAAAAATAGTAAGTGTATAATTAATATTACACAGGATTTAACTTCTTGGGGCTTCCCGAGTGTCTTAACTTGGTTTGTTTGTGGGTCACTGTCAATAAATTTACATGATTGCTATTGATTCTGGTGTTCAGAAGTTACAAAAGTGGGCGTGTGGGCAGGATTAATCCCATCCTAACTTAACTTATATTTAGACAAATTATTTCATATAATAAAAACATTTTTTTTTCAGAAGTAATTGTTAATATAAATATTTATCTTCTATGTCAATGGTCTGCAACAGATATGTATAATTACAAACTTTAAGTTACTTCTAATATATATGTAAATTGAATAAACATTTAAGTATGCAGATAATTATCAATTTTGCAAATATTTTTTCACTTATGTACATTCTGTATTTTAAAGCTCATTAAACTACTTACTGCAATATATTTACATTTTTTCTCCTATAAACACTTTATTCAAAAATAACCACATTTCAAAACCTAGAGCATTTATCATAGGGTTTAAATATATAATTTAAATATATATTATCTTTGTTTAATAATACCTACTTGGTCAATTATGAGTCACTATAAAGACTAACTGCTTTGAACTCACACCGTATAAAGTAATGCAAATAAAATAATAAATCATATTACCTTCATCCAATCAATCAGTATACCATACTTCACACACAAAAGTTACTGTTAATCAGAATGTTTAAAAACACTCAATTACAAACACAACTATTATAAGTAGGGCCAATCCAATGCTGATATAACAATTATGATCCCTAGACGCTTGTGGTCTTGGACGAGTCTTATAACTAATTAAATTCCATAATTGAAATTGAAACTCCAATGCTTAGTCACAACATGATAACAAATATTTAATAACAACAGGGTGAACCGCTTGCCAGCTTTTGATTTTGTTTACCCAAAAGATCACTTTTATGACAGAACTTAAATTTATGTAAAATTATTGTTTAATTATTAGTATCTTTTGTTTACTAAATTCTTCAAGATTTTGACAATTATATCAAAGGTAGTTTTTATGGACAATAGTTGTTCTTAGTCAGGCACACCCTTTTCCTAGCTTTCTGTATCATGCTTCCGTTTCTTTTTACGAAATTATTCCTACAGATTGAGACTTAATGGGAAATGAAAACATTTATAAAAAAAAAAAAATTAGGTACAGTACAAAGTAAAAGGAATGACCAAACATAGTCAATAGTAAAGTAACTAAAAATCCGACAATTTCCAATTCGAATAATTCATTTTTAACTACGCATAACTGAAAATCACATTATTATGGCTTTACAGGCTTTTTTTTACCATGTTTGCCTAAAACTTAAACGCGTTTCATTTTACCCAGAATTTTTGGGTACCACCCGAATGTTGACAACACTGACGAATGGTACACAAACAGTCCGGTAAAATGACAAAAGTTGACATTAGTGAGTTCTGACGTGGTTCTGACAACTTTAATTTCGAATTTATTTGTGACTAGCTGAATCCCGCGGTATTACCCGCGGTTATTGTTGTACCTATACATACAATTTTTACTCGTATATATCGATATACATCTATACAAATAAATACAATTGGAATCTCTGTTTCTTTTTTTTTATTCAACCGGTACGACGTTCGCCGGATCAGCTAGTTATAATAAAATAATTACTATTGATATATATAGAATTAGTTATTTAATAATAATACGTTATTATATTTTCCTGTTTTCAATGGCAATTCCCATTATGGCAGATGTTGTTCCTCGAAATAGGCGCGATAAAAATAAACTTTGTCTGCATACCTCTAGGACTGCATTTATGCGCAAAAGTGTTATTTGCATGGCTCCAATTGTTTATAACAAACTTCCTAACAGTTGGAAAAATCTTGACAGCCAAGCGTTTAAGCAAAAAGTCAAAGCGTTCCTTGTCGAAAAGGCCTATTATAATGTAAGTGACTTTTTAAATGATACATTAGATTTGACATAACTAAGTGTCCAGGTAAATGCTTTATTTATTGTATATCATAATTATTTGACATAATTGATCTGGACATTCAATATTATTTGACTTAATTGATTTGACATTGTATACAAATTTTGCAAATTTAGATAATATATTTATACTCATATAGGATTAACAGTTAATATCGGGTTAATGTTTGAAATGATCGGTGATTGGAATTGAAATTTATTCATACTTAATTATAATTATATTCGCAAGCCCATGGTATGTGGCAAACATGTCTTGAGCCTTCTCCAAAACTATATCTTACATGCGATTGTTTATTGTATGTACACATGTGTTTGAGCGAATAAATGAATCTTATCTTATCTTATCTTATCAATTCTAAATTTTTTGTGCATGTTGTGTTTGCTTGAAAGTGGCTATACATTAGCCTAAATTCAACGCAACGCACTTGTGACGCCGACGCCTCTGGTGTAGCGGGTGTCCATGGGCAGCGGTAATCGCATACCATCAAGTGATACGTCTGCTCGTTTGCCCCTTATACCATAAAAATCTATCTAAACTGAGTAATAATGCTACGACTGTTAGCAAACGAGTCAATACAAATAATTAAAATTGGAGTGTCTGTCTGTTTGTATACATGGTACATATACCAAAAATGTAGTTAAAAAATTTTTATCTGTCTGTCTGTTTGTTCCTGGTAATCTCTGGAACAGCTGGACCTATCTTGACGGGACTTTCACTGGCAGGTAGGTGATCCAGGGAGAACTTAGGATACTTTTATTTAGACTAACTCTGTTCCGCGGCGTTACTTGCGGTACAACAATAACCGCGGGTAACACAGCGGGGTTCAGCTATAATTAAATAAGTATAGGTACATACTTACGTACCTACCATTTTTTTTATATTTGCATGTACTTTAAACACAAGTCCTTTGCTTTTATTTTGTAACGTACGGCGTACTTACCTACGTAGGTACCTTATCTTAAATACGATATTTTGGTCTCAATATTTTTTGCTTTTTAAACTATTTTAATAATAGTTATTGGATATACAAGAGTGCAAAATTGTTTTTTAACCGCGTGTTCAATTTGGATGACGAAGCAAGCGAAGGATTCTAAATTCGAATCACGTGCCCAGCGAGTGATGAAAAAATTAGAATCCTGACCATTAGCGAGGGAATCAAAAGAGCAGGAGGTGAAAAATCTTTGCAAAACGGGCAAAGCAAATTAAAAAAAGTGTATCAAGAAGGTTCCGAGTCTAAGTTTTCAACAAATTAAGAAAGGTTGTATGATAAATTCGGCACTATGGAGGTACGAGTAGAAGTAAATAGGTTTAATGATGTTTTGAATTCACAAAGTTAGTGAACACGATGTTCTAAATTCAATTTACTTTATCCTGTAACGGATAAAAACGGCTTTTGCACTCAGATATCAAAGGGCAAAAATAGTCTTTCCGAGATGTGGGGATGAAAAAACTGTTTACTTTTCTCTAATTTAAAAAGTAAAACGTCTATACCTAAAAATGAGTTAATACAAGTTAAAGTAATAATTTTCATCAGCCGTTGATTTGTTGACAGACAGACAGATAAAAAAAAATTAACTACAATTTTGGTATATGTATCGTGTAAACATAGTATACATATGCATTGATTTAAACGCTGTTATTTTAATATTACAAACAGACACTCCAATTTTATTATTATTTGTATAATATCCATAATATGTCCAGTGCAATACATACCGCACACAGTACCTATTATTATTGTAAATATATAGTTTAGTGACCATATTATCACATATTATTGTGTGTGTGTGGCTAGTCTAACCATTTTCTGTTTCTTTTCTCCTATTTTTTTAAATTCTGTCGATGTTACCACAGAATAAAAGAGATGTTACCAAGTTGTCGTTTTCTCCACCGTTGAAGGTCGAACTTATCTATGTAGAGAAGTCTCGTTATAAGTGTTGGTTTTCAAGAATCAACTTCGTAGAAATACATGGTCGATTCGGTTCATAAGAATAAGGAGAAACGAACATTCGAGTAATATTGAAATTATTGAATGCGACGAAACACATATATATCTTGACCGCACGAACAGCATAGTGGTTTCAACTGTTCAACAGTAATTTCTCTACTTTTTACTATGTTGAGTGTTGTAGGCTTGATTTCTATATGGAATAATACTTTGAGTGATTTATAAATTGTGGTTCTCATTCTGGGTATTGTTTGTGTTTGTTAGAATTTAGAATGAATGTTTGTTATGTTCCCCGCGATACAGAGTAGGTACTTAGATATATTCCTAGATACCTACTTGTCCTAATAAACACTGGTGTGAAACAACGCCTGAGTTGTGTTTCACCGAGGGAGTGAGGATACCGGAGGCCCATACGTCAACTCCTTCTCTCATCCCCCTTCCCATCCCTCAAAGGCCTGCAACGCACCAGTGACGCCTCTGGTGTTGCGGGTCTCCATGAGCGGTGGTAATCGCTTACCATCGCGCGATACATCTGCTCGTTTGCCCCCTATTCCATAAACAAAATAAAACTCAACCGACATATGTCTGCTGCTGGACATATGTCTTCCCCAAGGCTCTCCACAACAAGCGATCTAATGGTGCCCTCGTCCAACGGCTTCCCGTGACCTTCTCGATTATTTAGTATTCTCTATAGAACCCTTTTTAACCGACTTCAAAAAAAGGAGGAGATTTCTCAATTCGATCGTATATATATATATATATACTAGCTGCCCCGGCAAACGTCGTTTTGCCATAATTTTTTTTTAAGGATGGGTGACCCTTTAATTTGAGATTTAAACTATCCTATCTTTCAAGTTGGATCGAACTGCACATGGTGTGCGAATTTTATTATAATCGGTTAAGTGGTTTAGCAGTCCATTGAGGACAAACATTGTGACACGAGATTTATATATATTAAGATATATATATATACATATATTTTATAAATTAATATAATTTTTATATTACATTATATTTTTTTTATATTATGTTAAAATTTTGCTTGTCGTGGAATATTTTTTTTTGTATTTTATTTTTCTGCTTATAAACCTACATATACCTACCATTTGTTGTTATTGAATTATGTCGGTTAGGTTATATAACCACTAGCCGACCCACGCAACCTCGTTTGCGCCTTATATTGCCCGTAGCGTGAAAATTTCCCCCGTTTTAGAAACATTCTTCATTGTTGCTCCGCTCCTATTAGTAGTAGCGTGATGATATATACCCTATAGCCTTCCTCGATAAATGGACTATCCAACACCGAAAGAATTTCCAAATCGGACCAGCGGTTCCTGAGATTAGCGTGTTCAAACAAACAAACAAACAAACAAACAAACAAACTCTTCAGCTTTATATATTAGTATAGATAAATGCGCAAATGCGAGCGAGTGAAGCCCCAACGTATTGCGGTAGCTGCCGCCGTCTGCCAGATCCTTTGTGTTGATGTTGAATCATTCGGATTAGATGAGCATTAGAGGAATATTTACCAACCGTCATTGGTAACACCGAGCATATAATAAATTCTAATTGCATTGAAAAAAAAGGTTTCTTTATTATTAATTCTTACATTTACTAACTTGTGTTGGTAAATCCTAAGAAATTCTCTGTAAAACCATATAAGATAAATCAATATTCAGACTTTTACACACACTTCATATAGTTTTTTTTTGTACAACCCCATTTTTTGAACTTATTTAGGTACTGACATACACAGAATTATTTAAAAGAAAAAGTTACATCACTAGCACGCAGTGCTAACTACAGTTCAATTCGACTTTTGTAATATTGATAGACGAAAACTATTTGGCCGTAACCCGTTTAATGTCACCGGTAAATCTATGTCGTGTAGCTAAATTCACTCAATTTTGTATCTTTTTTGTGGTGATGTGGTGTGGTCTTTTGTGTAGTGTTCAGTGTCGAAGATAGCTATGGATCTGTACACCTATTCATAACATAAGAAACCTTTGTTGTGGATTATAAGTAGTTTTGTAACATCGTGTCCATATACGTGTGTTTTTGTGGATAGAGTAATTAATAGAGTTACCGTGTTATAAGTGTAATTTATCATATTTTTTAAATTAAACAATGAAGTAATATGTTATGTCTTTATTCGTTTAAATTACAAATTAAGTATTAGTCTGTAATATAATATTTCGTGTAGAAATTTCGTATCTCAACTAGAATGTTATGTTTGATCGTTTTGTAAGGCTTCTGAGGGAGATATGGGCCTAGACCCGAAAGGATATAAATCGATACTTTGAACATGTGCTCTTACGGATACCCCAGGTGGTACACCGAAGAAGTCTTCTCCTATATTTCTGATGATAGTAACACCAGGCCTATTTCGGTTTATGTTAAAGCCTACAGCATATTGTGGAGTATTACTGTTAGGGCCTTCGTCATCACTACTGTGACTGTCGTGATTTTCGTGATTGTCGTGACTGTGTTGATTGCTAATGTCATGCGGTGTCTGGAAAGGTGTTAGCGGCACATACGGTTTCTTCGCCGGCCTATTAGGCGTGCTGGGTGGACGGCTGGGTTTGCCTGCAATTGTTGAATCATTTCAAATTTCCTTTATATTAATACTTTGTTCAGTGCGTATGTGCTGCGTGCCGCAAGGTGTTGGTGTAATAAAAACCAAATTGGTTACGTATAATGTTTATTGCGTTCAAGCAAATATAATAAATTATATTCGAGTGCATCTCCAGCCTTCGCAAGCGGATTGAATCGTGATCTTGTGTCACCTAACATTGACATTTTGACTTTGGTTAGTATAGTTATCATTACTATTTATTTCTTAATATAATAGTAAGTAACTTATTTAGTAACCAAGTATTACACTCAGAGTTATGAGATCAAAACTCTCAGAAAAGTATAAAAAGGTTGGTTTCACTCAAATAGACTTCTTGAAGACACAATGTATTCAGACTATAATACTGACTTCGCCTTTTCTCATTGGTCTTACAAGGAATGGGAATCAAGACATAAGTCTTTATACAACTAAAAACAAGATCACTAACATCAATCATTGCCGGTGTTATTCATCACCTGGTCCTTTTGTCGGTTGTGGGGGTCCAAATGATCCCGGAGGTCCAGAATCTTCGTCAACGTAGCCTACATCTTCAACAGGAGGGCTTTGCTCGAAGCTTGGGGGTGGATTGTAAGGGGTATCGCTTGCGTCTTCATTGCTAGCCGCGGGAGGGACTTGAACTGGCGAAGGAACATTGTTGCTTGGTCTTTCTGACTCGCTTGTGGGGAATGGAGGTGGCTTTACGTGGCCAGACGCGGCTGTGCCATCGGGTCCTAGAAGGTATATAAAGATTAGTAATCAGGATACAAGCATGCAGTTTACTGTTTTACTTAGGAACAAGAAGTTATTTATGTGAAATTATTACAAATAAAATCTAGAGTAAAATTTTTGGACAAAGAAATAAATAATAAAGAAGTACAAGAACATTTTATAAAGTTTAGACATCCAGAGATTTTAAGATGATTTTACAATAAAAATCTAAATGCTGGGATGTTGGTATAACTCCGGTCCAAAAATAGCCAAGGCTTTCATGGCTACTTTTGGACTGGAATTATTGTATGCACATTAATATCTTATACATTTAGTATTTTACCTTTAAATACATCCTCTGCTGAAGGAGGTGGTGGTTTTCCTGCGCCGTATTTGGTACCAGCGTTGACGAACTCAGGATCGTAAGGACTCGGTAAAGTCGGGAAGTACGGTGGTATGTAAGGATCGTTGCTATTCTTGATGATACGGTATCCAATACCAGGTCCGGCTATATAGTTCACAGTCCTGTTGGATACAGTTTATAACTTAAGGCATTTTTTTTCTGTATAGCTATGCCAAAATGACTCTACTCTGCCTTGAAAGCATTAGCAGAATCTAAGAGTGATGATCACCATACAGGATCATTGGGCTTCCCAAAAAAATAATTAAAGAAAAAATTCTAAGCCTGTTGGCTATTAGTCTATGGAAAGAAACAACCGGATATCCGAATAGTATAGAGATAAAATAGAAGTAGAATGTATCTGTATGTGTATAAAAAATACAATAGTAATATTTTTTACGCCACTTGTGTCCACTCACTTTTATACAATTTTAAGAGTTTATGAATATTATCGCGTGTCAGATGTTAAACTTTACGTAAAGTTATTTTGTATTTTTAACGCTTGCAAGCTTCAACTACGTAACCGATCAACAAGAAATTTTGAATCATTTTGGGCATAGAAAAGGATGCAAGGTCTTCCAGAAATAGATTTTTGTACGTACTCTTGTCAAGGTACTTTTGGAACCTTTCAATACAAAGGATGCAGTAATTAAATGAGAAAAAGACAGAGTATCCTGAACAGAAGACAAGCGTACTGGAACTGATAAATTGAAACGAAACCTTAACGTAAGAAATTTAGAGATAACTTATAAGACTAACCTTTGAACACCTTTGTCATCAAGGAAAGTGTATGATCCTCTAACGTTGCCAGCTGAGTCACTACTCTCTGTCCGCCTCTGGTCGGGACCAGCTGATATAAACCTGTTTAAGACGAATATGGACAATTAATTCTTTGAACTCTAGTTGCCAGTAGGTATAAATTATACTAAATACGAGGCCAAACTTAAGCATTTTTAAGGTAAATAGTCGAAAAACCTACTCGACCTAACTCGACTGCTAATTAAATTTGAAAAAAAATACCAATCAAATTGAGAAACTGCGCCTTTTGGAAATCAGTTAAAAATTAGGATTTAACTGCACGGTTGGCCTAGTGGTTTAAGCGGTCGCCACGGCGCTTTCTACTGCGCCAAGTATTTTGGGGTCAAATCCCACATGGGACAACACATTGTGTGATCCGCAAATTGTTGTACTGAGTCTGGGTGTTTTTTGTGTCCGTTTCACGTATGTTTGAAAAGTCCCCCGCGACCCAGGGTGTAGGGATGTTCCTAATTCGGAAGTGGTTTTGCTCTCTATTCTGTTTTCTTCGTTAATTGATAATCAATAAATAAATATTTCGGACATTTAACACACAACGCCATTTAGTACCAAGCAAAGCAGAGCTTGTGTTATAGACACTACTACTACTGGTACTAGACAACTGATATAAATACATATATACTTTTTTTGTAAATACATACCATTATACATAGAAAACACCCAAACTCCGAAACAAATATTTGCAGATCATAAAACATTTGGCCCGACCCGGGAATCGAACCCGAGACCTCATGCACAGCAGACGCGTACGCTACCACTGCGCCAACGAGGCAGTCAAAATTATTGTGCAATTAATTTCATTTACAGAAACAAACGTACCATATAACCATTTTCATAAAATCTCCAACATAATTCATAACATTAGCTATAAATAAAAACCTTACCGATACGATCCATCTCTTCCTCTTTGAACTGCAGTCCTTCCCCTAGCCTTCTTCTCTCCTCTTACTAACGGAACTCGATGGAACGGGGATCCAATAATACCAGGGTTGTCCGGATGTGCTGAGGACACATGAAACCCTGTGTCGCGTCCCGCAATATATGACACCTCGTGCCGTTCACCGACATCGTCGACGAAAGAATAGTGACCTGAACATGGAAAACAATGTAACAGTATCTATATTCTTGAAAAATTGCGAACATATTGGAATACCACATTTACAGGAACCAAAGTGTATGCTGAACAAATCCTTTCATCTAAAGAGTGCTAGAGAGCACAGTCATAAAAAAAAATAGAAAGGTTCTTTCAAGTATTAATAGAAATATTATTATACAAAATGAGGAAATGATCTGTCTATGATGAAAAGTTTAGTAGATGGTAAGAGTTTGCTTAAACCAGTCGATTCCTTCTCGCTCCTCAAGTGTCCCTTTTGCCGTTGAAAAGATTTGCCTTAACTGTCTATTGCTTTATGGTTTAAATCCAAAATAGGTAGTGGTGACATGATAGTATTAGTACTACATGCAGAAGAATTGGAAAGTTCGTAATTTAAGTTATGTTAGTGACAACTAAAGGTTAGTCGGTAATGAAATAGACATATTTCTAATAGTATTCAAATTCGTAAACAATAAAAATAACAAACCTGTAACATCCCCTCTGCTGTCGGCATTTTCATTTTTTGTGTAAGTGCGTGTGTCAATTTTGAACGAGTAGCTGGGATCCTCATTGGGGTCAAAGTAAGGGTCGTCTTTATTGCCAATATTCCCTCGAGGCCGCTGATCTAGGTCCATTTTTCGGTGGATATTTGGACCCTTTGCTCGGAAACTAGATTTGGAAAATTATTTTACATGCAGGTTGGCATATTTTAGGAGATTTTGTATAATAGGCAGGTGGTTATACAGGTTAAAGAATACAAGGTCGTATGCTTTTACTGCAGTAAAAGCGTTGTATGTAAAATCAATATTTTTTATATTTTTTGAAAACTTTTAACTAGATTAAAATTACGCATGGTTAACGTCTGTCTGCTAAGTATGTGATGAAGAAAAGATAAGACATAAAAGAAATAAATTAAAAAGTCAAAGTCACCTTATAAGACTCGCTATTCTGAACTTTAGACGAACTTTTAGAAACAAGTCCGTGCAGCTATATTTATTTGTATATAATAGGTACAGATTCGTAGGATTATTCGTATCTAGTTTTTAACCTGCCCTTTAAATGCATTTCTGAACCACCTGTGATTTTATTGGACCTTCTTCCAAGCAATAGTACGTCAAAGCCAAATTTTGCCCTAGGTACCTTATTTTATTTTGAGATTTAATCAGAAGACTTAATTACTCAATCAAAAGACGTACTTCGATGGACATAATTATGTCTCCCCCAAGGTCCTCCATCACAACCATTAACAACATTTTGAGATTTAAATTCATATAAACGATGAACTTGATATTTATCAGATTTAATGAAAAAGACCTGCTAACTTGGTAGTTAGGTCCAATACTCGTAAAACTTAGGTTTTCAACACAGTTTTTTTGTAAGAAATTTTTAAAAGACAATAGAAATATACACTAGAGATTGTATGGTGGAATTTAAACTGTAATTCATATTGTTTCAACGTATTTCAATATACATATATCTTGGAATATAGCTGTTTAAGACTTGCATACATCTTCCGCACTATTAAAAGTGGATATAAACTAGTACTGAATTTCTTCTTCATTTCAACTAAATAAATAGGTAAATTCAAAAAAAAAAAAAGATATGAAAATCAATTTAGAAGGGATAGAGAGTTACTTTTTATGCATCAAATTAAGTCTATACTCTTATTGATACGATTGATATAACCTTCATTTTATTATTCCCAATTATACTATATTATATTTTTTGCTACTAACTATCTAACTACGCAGGAGATATTACAACGCATAGGTGCACTCTCTGTTACTTCACTCTTATAATCAGATTGGTCGGTTATCCAACACAATCGGGTAAGAGTACGGGGGGGTAAAACCCCAAGTTTCAAACTCCGAGCTGTTATTAAACATTTCTATAATCAGAAAAACTCAATACTTAAATTTTTTTGGCCCTACCCGGGATTCGAACCCGAGACCTCATGCTGCAACTGTGATTGCGGTATTAAATTTTTTAACTTCTTAAAAAAGGATGTACTGGATCATTATTTTGCATTGTTTATTTATTTGTGTATTGCCCCTAACTCAAAAAGTCGTTTTTTATACGCGTCTCTAAGTTTAGTCCAAAATACATCTACGAAATAGGAATTACAGCATAAATAAAAATAAAAGCTTACCCTCTAGGCCCCGCAGTGTATACAGTCTCTTTTACAACATCCGTGCCTGCTTCCTTGGCTCCAAACCTTCCTCCGACAAGTCCGTTGGTGTTGCCATGTGCCAAATGGTAGCTGGCCCCCCGGTCTTTGTTTGCGTACCTAAGATCAGATAGCATTCATACAGTGGCCTTACTAGTTACCTGTATTACGCTATTATAACGATATTAGAAAAAACTTGACAATAGATAGCTTCGGGATCCTAAAGTGCTGTTCAAGGAGTTTGTTTATCAGTTAATTAGCTATTATTTTTCAATGTTGTAAAAATCGGTTAGAGATTACAAAGAAAAAATGTAATTGTGCTTAATATACAATGGTATGTAGGTCGTTATTTAGATATCATACAAGAAACAGACAGACAAACAAAAATTTTGAATAGAAAGACAGAGGTGTAGAAATATTCTTTATAACTTCCTATTTTTTTAAATATTCTTTAACTTAACTGGTAGTTAAGCTGAAATAAATTAACCGAAAAATTTACATTTATAAATATATACTTCAATATAAATTTAAAAATGATTTATCTAACTAAACTCCTAGTCTCTTTAATTTATTTTATTATTAAACCATTAAAAATAAGAATATAAAACAAAAAATAATTTAAGAAAGCTTAAATATTTTCGAAAAAGAAGAAAACGATTCAAAAAATTACCCAAAATCAAAGGATCCATCAGGATTCACATTGTTATATTCACCATCATTGACACGAGCTTTCCCCGGTATTACCTGAGTCCTAACTATGGCACACAAATACACTAAATACACACTTTTAATGGTCCCATACATTTTCACAATTTTTTTTTATTTCATCACACACGTATCCAGTTGTTTATTCGTTCGAGTTTTGGTTTACTGTGCAGGTAAAAAACAATGTGTGCCTTATATACGGCGGTAAAAATGAACGTTCGGTGGAAGCCTACCGCGAGAAAATGGGCGGACGCCATTGTTAATATCGTAAGGCTCGTGAGCCATTCAAAGCTATAAAATTAAATGTAAGATTTTAATAATAACTTCGCGAGTAATAATTAAAAAGAGTAAAGGATTTTGCTTGTGTTACCTTTTTGCATAGGTAACATCTCAACTTCTTATGAATAATAATAATAATAAGTTGAATCCACTGATCCTATTAGTAGACAGGTACTTCACCACTCCGGACATTACCGATCCCTACCAACTAGGTGCGGTCGCTTAAATAGCTCTTAAACAATTTTAGTTGTAAGCCCCTAATTCCTAGGTTTTCCAGCTTCTCCAACAGTAGTGGGACAGAGACTGTGTCAAATGCTTTTGCTAGATCTAGAAATATTGCTATAGTCTTTTCCTTTTTATCTAAATTCTTAACTACAAAATTAGTAAGCTCATGCAGTGCGTCAGCTGTTGATTTTTTAGCCCTAAATCCAAATTGTGCATTTGATAGCAAATTGTGTTCTTCTAGATATTTGATCAGCCTCTTATTTAACAATCGTTCCAAGATTTTTGATAATGTCGGTAAGATAGAGATAGGTCTATAGTTATTGACACAGTCTCTGTCCCCACCACCCTTGTACACCGGATGAATGCGTGAAAATCTTTTGGTCTAGTGGCCAGTGATTCTGGTTCGTTAGTGAAAGGTTTTGGATTGTTTTGGGTTCGATTGATGTAATGATCACGTACTTATTACCTTCGGAATTATACTAAGTATTAAAAGTCTATTTTTTCATATAAAGTAAGTATTGTAACTTCACCTAGAGATCGTTTACAAAATCGAATTAATTTCATTTGCGTATGGTAGCTATGTATTGTCACAAACACATATCGGAACATATTTTTTGTTTTAATAATTTAAGAACACGACCTGATTAAATTCTAACTCTATTCGACTTGCAATTCTATTCTGCCAGAACTTTACAACGTAGATGAGCTATACTTTGACACAATCAGCTACGACCACAACGATACTCGGCTCATGGAAATCAGTCTCAACAATTCTCCCTTATCTGTCTTCCTTTGCGATTTTTATACATATGTAGTTTTTTTATTTGCGATAAAATTATTTAAAAGGTTATTCTTTCTTCTACTTCCCGATGTTTCAAGACAGTTATACCGCTCTTGGTCACGACTAGACTGGTGTTTTTACTTTGCTTTTGCTTTTATAGCCAATCGAACCCCTTAATCTCTTAACCGTGCAAGCACTCTAAAGCGGTAGTCTACTGTCGAAGGCATGTCTACTCTCCTCTATCGCCTAAAAAAAGACAGGATCATTTCTATCTTCGCAATAGCTTATCTGTAGGTGCAGCAAAACCTGTGCAAAAAGATGAAGCCACACAGATACAAGGGCCGCTACATCCTTTAATTGCTATAAGGAACTAATATTTTTCAATATCGCTAAATATTCATTATATTTTATCCAAAATAATTGTAACTTCAAAGGGTTAGCTATTGATAAAGAACGAAGGGGGAACAGAAAAGAAGAAAATCTTGTATAGTGACCGTCTGTTATGGCAGAATTACGATATTCTTAATTTTTATCGTTTTGCAATGCAATCTTGAATAAATTCAGAGGGTGTCGTAGCCGAAGGCGTGGTACATCTGTGATTAGTGGGTCTAAAGGTATACTCGATGTCGAAGGATCCAAAATCGAATTTACGATTATAATATTACTGGGGCATTTTGATATTTAACTAGTTTGTTAATCTAGAGGTTAGTGACCCGGCCAGTTAAACCAGAGGTCGTGGGTTTGACTACACAGTTGGCCTAGCGGTTTAAGCGGTCGCTACGCCGCTTTCTCACCAAGTGTTGCGGGTTCAAATCCCACATGGGACAACACTTATTGTAATTCAAAAATTGTTGTTATTGTAACATGTACGTTTGTAAAGTCTCCCGCAACACAAGATGTATTTTCCTAACGTGGGAGGAGGGTTCCTAATGGGAGGACCGTATACGCACTTTGTGTGACCCTGACGTGACACGGATTTGAAACGCTACATACAATATCTAACTCGCTAATAGCCCAATTGCACTCGGTGATTAGAAACAATCACCGAGGGTAAGCAACGACGGCGTGGTCAGTACCTGGATGGGTGACCGCTGGTGGCACATGATACCATGAGCGTCTCCGTAATTCGGAGGTCACGTTAAGCAGTCGGTCCCGGCTGTTATCGTAGGATAACAGTCGTGAAGCTTAGTTTCAGGTCTTTGGGCGGCTTAAAAACATCCAATGGCAAGGTGACGTATACACAACGTTGCCTTGCCAGTCCTTAACCCGCACTCGGCCAGTATGGGGACGTATGGCCTTAAACCTCTCCTGAGAGGAGACCCTAGCCCAGCAGTGGGACGTTATGGGTTGTTGATGATGGTACAATATGTATAAAGTGGTTTTATAACACGGTGTATGATTCCTATCCCGTCCGGTCCCGTCTACTCATACACGACGCCCCCTGACCTCAGTCCGGCTCGTAAACCGTCCCGTCTAAATGTTTTTATATATCAATGCGTCTAATGTAAAGTTTCGTCGATTACATTGTTTTGTTGATTACATGTCCATTGATAGCATACGAGTGCCTTGTGTTCTTGTGACGTTGATTGATATTGCGGCTCTCCCTTTTTGAGAAACGTTTGTATGCTTAAGAGGTGAATTTTCATATGTATCAGCTTTATACTTTCTTCAATTTGTGCGGGTCAAGTCAGATCCTAGCCAAGATGCAAATATTCCATATCCATTCTCTTACATAATTTGCTAATAAAATAATTTGTTTTGTCCAAGTGACTGAGCATTAAGATGAAGTTTACATTTGTAGAATTGCAACTTCAGGACACGACGACAGAAAGTCTGGGAAGCTTTGACTAATGGTTTTGACTTATAAGCGCTTTCGGTGCTAAATGTCAGATGGTCACACACTATATGCAAGTAGTGTAAAGCTTTTACGTTTTTTTGTAGATTATTATGTGTATCTAATCTATACATATAAAGATAATCACAAAATTTATGAGGGCAAAAGCTAGTTATTAAATTTAACAAAATAATACATAAGAACATTACTTTATTATTGAGCTACCAAACAAAAAATCTAAAATGTAATCCTCATTAAGAGTCTCATACTAAACTACTAATTATAAACTTAACGTAACTACATAGTTAGCTGTTAGACACTATTAACTAGCTATTATAAAGTGCATACGAATGAATATACAATAAATACAGAATATCACACGTTGATAGGCTTTTTGAACGGCGTGGCATTCATTCAGACAATTTAACTCCAGCCACGCCAACAATGAACATTACTATCATATAAATTAATTAACAGAGAGATAATTTACACAAGCAACGATGTAAATCTGTGTAGATTTAGTTATGAGTTTGATGTTTAATCATTAGCAATGCATGCGAGATTAAATAGGTTACAGACTACTTTATTTAGGTATTTGTAACAAAAAGAGCTTTTTGATTCTCTTTAAAGTCTAACGCCAAATTCAACACGTGATGATAAAGTCCTAGATAGATTACTGTCAACCTATATGTTAAATAAATATAGTTGGTTTCACTACATTGGATAGAAACTCATCTCAGATCTACATATTTAAATCAGAAGCTTTTTTCAGTCAAATTGTGATAAGAGACTTATTTGAAGGTTTATCAGGCACTGGCCTTTATTCCCCACTAGGTCTAAGTTTAACATTTAGTCATTACTCTACTTTTAACTTTCTATGTATTTACTAATTGTGTGATAGTCGTAAATACTATTTTTTTTTTATTTGAACCTGAAATGACACTAAGAGCCAGTATTATGTTATGTTGTTTTACTTATTTATACGCATTCAGTCATTAAAAAATAAAGCAAATGGCCCTTAGTCAGTCATAATTTGTTTAATAAGACGAAGGACGTTAAATATATGCCTACTTAAATACGAGAGGCAAATTCATACAGCAGTGAGTCCGATTGAATCTTTTTTAACTTCCACCGCTAATCGGGAACATCTTAGGCTTTAGTGTACTAAAGTGCTGAGAGATAAAGTAAATTATTTCCTGTTGACAATTCTAATTAAATTTCATTTAAAAATGATACTTTTTTGGTGTGCGTGAATGTGACTATTAAATTTGCGCCGTTTCCGCCATTTTTTGCTTCACTCTATTATATGAAGAGTATGCTTCAAGGACGCATAATGGGCCCATCGTCAATGGTCTCTATTCATTATCGACTTAATTAATATCAGCGTCCGGTGTTTGTTTCACTTCCCTGTCTGACGAGCCTTGTGGATGTAGCACAATGCTGTAATAGATGTCTAATTCTGATGAGAGACCTTTGAGAACATTGGATTCATTATATTGCGATAAATTCGTTAAGACGTGTCTCAGGCATTTGATACATGTTTGTCAAATTTAGACCAGCTTTTATATAATATATGTAACTGTGATTATATTTAGGACTTTTTACTTTTTCTTAAATGGTTGATTTGATTGTTTTCAACCTGTAAATGGGCTCTCGTCTTAGTAAGAGTACCTTCTGTCAATACATTTTGTGCCATTGCTGTCATTATACATGTATACGTTTCGAAAAACGTGGTATAATGCAAACAAACTCACTGATGCGCGTTCCGGTGTGATCATCTCGGATTATAGTGTCGAATTGTACTCGCTGACTTGTTAAGAGAACTTAAAGTTGACCTCTGCTGTTGCTTCTAATTACTCTATCCGGTTAAAGCCCGAGGGTTCATATAACACTGGTTGTAAAATATATATTTGCATGTGTCCTTCCTCCTTTGCTATTGTTTTGTGCGATATATAAGTTTGGTGCACTAAAGATTTATAATGACGGGTAACATACAATAGCTACCTGTTGGTCAGGCTGTAATTGAGGTTGAATCTTTAATGATGGAGTGGGAGGCTTAGATTTAGGTGGTGTAATGTTAGTAATGTTATTGTAGTTTAGATAGAGACCTAAGTTTATGTCATAGGCAGTGTGCTGTTATGTATTTTATACAAAATTATTTTACTAACATAATCGAAGTAATATATCTGTAGAATAACAGTCTCTTGTGTTTACTGGTTTGCTAATTTATATATATATATATATATATATATATATATATATATATATATTATGACAATGGAAATACGGTTAAATATATAGAAGCATGCGTGTGGTAATCACGTAACAAAATTGCATAATAATTTGGAAAAGCACAATTTCTCAGGTACTGTTTCGTCGTATCAGTGAATTGAGCTACACGAAAGCTTATATAAAACCGGTGTGAAATAGCACCTGCGCTGTGTTTCGAGTGAGGATACCGGAGGCCCATACCCTAACCCCTCCTCAGATCCCTTTTCCCATCCCCCAAAGGTCAGCAACGTACTTGTGACGCCATGGTTTTGCAGGTGTATATGGGTGGCGGTAATCGCTTACCGGTGATACGTCTGCTCGTTTGCCTATCTATATCATAAAAAATACGGTTTTTTAATGCAATAATTATAAATAGGACTCATGCTAACTGTTAGTTTCCGAATATTTAGCAGACAAGCATATCAAAGTCGATTTATCAGAATTCGAGCTAGGAAGATCCGGACTGTTGATAAGTATAGTACAACATTTTTGAATATATACATAAATACTAATTTGATCTAGGTAAATCTATACTAATATTATGAAAACAGAATTACATACATCCGTGATCATAATCAGAAAACATTTAAATACAAACGCTTGTAAACATTTATTTTCGTAACATGTCTGTTTTCAATGACAGACAATTATTTTTACCTACAAACAATATAATAAATAAAGTACTACAGGAAATAGTTAAACTTTCTACATATTTATTTAGCCGACTGAGTTCGACTTTCAGTCTAATATGACACATCCGAACTTCAATTTAACGTGAAACAACTGTCAACATACCTCCAGAACTCAAGTACTTGTGTTCTTAAGTTAGGTTAGTATATAGACTAGTAAATATACTAATTCATATTGTAAAGGTTTTAAAAAAATATAGTGTTTTTAAATTACAAACAACAAGTTTTGATCGGTATTTAGTAGGGTTTCATTAAGTGACGTACACGTTTAAGAGTATTTATTGTTAGTTCAAAATTGTACACTTATATAATTATTCTCGAAAAGTTTAGACTGCTTATCTATATATTATCTACATTATAAATAAAAATGTACCACAAAAATGTATGTACTCGCATAACTATCGATTGACTTTAAAAAATTGAATATTTTTTTCATGTGTTTGTTATTGTCGGGACAAGGTTTGTATATATATATGTTCAAATAAAAACAACATAAAATACAAATAAAAATTTTGCTTAGTCCATTTAGTCGTGAACACTGCGGCCCTGCGGGAAGTTAACACGGGGTTACTAAAATAAGTTTTTCGGTAATTCAGAAAATTTTCACGAAAATGAAAATGGCGTTACTAAGTTCGCACGGTCACCTAGTCATAATTATAAATACTGTGTCCCACAATAAGTATCAAGCAACTGCACTATGTACGAATGAAGTAAAACTGCTTAGTTTTAATACTTAACTAAACAAAAACAATGTGTTCCACACAATAGGGTCTGAGCCCGAATTTATCATTATTCTATCTCAAGTCATATTTGTGTGGCAACATCCTTCCTGACGCAGCTACCCTCTATTCAATGTTAAACTAACTACTGCACGCTTCGTTTAAACTGTAACTGATATTTTCTACGATATTAACTTTTGACCTGGATTTTCAGAAGCTGTACCAGAACACAGCCACATTAGCTTCTTGAAATATGCCTTCGAATACTTTGAGATTATTTTCGAAATCAATTTAAAATTTGACACACATAAATGATCATGTCGTCGTCTCAAAAATATCTATACTTCCTACTAATATTATAAATGCGAAAGTTTGTAAGGATGGACGGATGTTTGGATGTTTGTTACTCTTTCACGCAAAAACTACTGAACGGATTTGGATGAAACTTTACAGTAATATAGTTTATACATCAGAATAACACATAGGCTACTATTTGCCGCGATAACTGACATATAAGCGGGCGAAGCCGCGGGCAACAACTAGTTTGAAATACTGGAGAGCTATTTGATGACAATTTAGTTCCTTATGTTACGGCAAACCAGCAAAGCGAAACATTCTTGAATGTTTCGCGCGAATTTAAGTTAATTACTATAAAAACTTGGTTCACAGACAGTCATTAATGGACTTAGCCTTTGCCTCGTTATTCATATCAAGTTCGTGTATCTACATATATGTTGTCTGTGTCTATCACAGTGGAAACTATATAACATTTTAATAATTGCTGTATATTTTTGCAGCTGTGGACTGTTAAATGCTGTTGATGATGGTGATGTAGCGTTGCGTATGATTATTTATACAATATAAGTTACATGCTTTCTCCGAAGACGTTATAAAAGGGTTTTTCGCTCCGCATTTCGCTAGGTTATGAAGTGAAGAATCCGGCATAAACTGATATCTAATTTAGGTACCTAGCATACTTCCAAGAACCAGGATTTATTAATCCTTTATTAATCCAGTCCACTGTTGCAACAATTATTCAAATGTTAAATAGTTTCCACTGTGATAGACACAGACACACGGTATTCCGAATATTCCTTTATCGAACAACAAAGTGTCGTATCAATGTAATTCTAGGAATAAAACTCATGATAGAAAGAACCGAATTATAGTTGGATGAACTTTTAGTGATAAGAACAAAGATAATAGATAATATTATATCCTAATTACATATTATAAATGTGAATGTAGGTTTGTTTGTTACGCTTACACGCGAAAACTACATAACCAACCATCATGAAACTTTGTACACTTTTAGTTGGAGATATTAGAAATAACATAGATTTTTTTATTAAATGCTAGCGAAGCCGCGGGCGAAAACTAGTGAAAACATAAAGCTGCATTAGATGAATAAATGGTATTAACTCATTTCTTCATCACTTAAATGGTAGAAGATAGGTGTGTCCGTAGGTAATAAAGGTTCGTATTTTGGGTTATTTGGTTTATTTAATTGTTTTTACCAGCATCTTCTTACCATGGTTGGGAAGGCCTGACCTAAAACTTAGTTTAGAATAAAATAAGACGAGTCCACCATTTTCTCTTAGTATTCTTACTGCATCTGCGAAGAATAATCACTAGTGTTTAAATTCGTAACTCTGTATAATAAGAAAAATATAGGAACCTTGTGCTTTAAATATTATTTCGTGAGCTTCAAGAAATTGCGGAGTTGTATAAATTAGTGCTACCTGGTGCAAACAATTGTGCTAAGGTGGTCAGTCTTGTCTTTTGGTTGTCCCCCATCTTCTGATTGTTTTTAATTTACTTTATTGTTCATGATTTAACCAAATATATAAACTGTTCATATATGTGTTGCCTATCTATACTAATCTATATAAAGCTGAAGAGTTTGTTAGCTTGAACACGTTAATCACAGGAACCGTTGGTCCGATTAAAAAAATATTTCAGTGTTAGATAGCCCATTTATCGAGGAAGGCTATAGGCTATATATCATCACGCTATGGCCAATAGGAGTGGAACAATAATGAACAATGTTTCTATAACGATTGAAAAATTTCACGCTACGGGCAATAGAAGACGCCAACGAGGTTGCGTGGGTCAGCTAGTTCTTTTATAACCGCGAAACATAAGTTTTGTTGTAATAAAGTATCACAACTAAATTGTATAATTTCTGTCTCACATACCGACATAAAAGAACATATATTACCCCATCTTCGTAATCATAACAAGAATCTGCAAGGTCTTGAAATTTCCCAACTTGATTGAAAATCGGCAGGGAGGCCGGAGGTCGGAGGGCACAATGGCTGGTTCGAAGGGCATCGCCGCATCTTCACGGTGCGAGCACTGACGGGCGCCATCATGCCACGCCAACCGTGGCTTGCTTAGTACCTCTGGTACTAACTTGCTAACTACGATGAAGATGTAAGGAAATTACATTGTATCAATTTTCTACTCTAAATGAATTACAGACTAACATTTCATAAATATTTACTAGCTATATATAATGTATAATCTTGAGTGAAATCTTCTGAAACTATACTAATATATAAAGCTGAGGAGTTTGAATTGCTTAAACGCGCTAATCTCAGGAACCGCTGGTCCAATTTGAAAATTCTTTCAGTGTTGGATAGTACATTTATCGAGAAAGGCAATAGGCTATATATCATCACGCTAGGACCAATAGGAGCGGAGCGTCCATGAAGATTGTTTCAAAAACGGGGTAAAATTATCACGCTACGGACAACGGGTCAGCTAGTCTATACATCTATACAAATAAATAAAATTGGAGTGTCTGTTTGTAATATTAAAATAACAGCTTTTTAATCAATGCATGTGTATGTATACACGATACCTATACCAAAAATGTAGTTAAAATTTTTTTTGTCTGTCTGTCTGTCTGTCTGTCTGTCTGTCTGTTTGTTCCGGGTAATCTCTGGAACGGTTGGACGGATTTTGACGGGACTTTCACTGGCAGGTAGCTGATGATCCGGGGAGTAACTTAGGCTACTTTTTTTAGACTAACTTTGTCCCGTGGCGTTACTCGCGGTACAACAATAACCGCGGGTAACACCGCGGGGTTCAGCTAGTTACTCTATAAAATTCAAATTGACTTGATAGAGATTAATATTGAAGTAACCTGATAACCTGTTAATATTGTAAGATGTAATCGGCAGTTTTATCAACATCAACAACCAATAACGTACCACTGTTGGGCTCAGATCTCCTCTCAGAAGATGGCCTTAAGCCATACGTCCCTCGGCTAAGGAATCGGCTGTTTCAAATTGAATTAAATAGTAGAAAAGTACTAGTCACTGCCAGTGAATCTATTTTAGTAATATACTAGTTGTTGCCCGCGGCTCCGCCCACATATATGTCGGTTATCGCGGCAAATAGTAGCCTATGTGTTATTCTGATGTATAAGCTATATTACGGTAAAGTTTCATCCAAATCCGTTCAGTAGTGATGCGTGAAAGAGTAACAAACATGCATCCATCCATCCATACTTACAAACTTTCGCGTTTATATTATTAGTAGGATTTATAAGAAGAGTGGGTAAAAAATTGTTTTGTTGTCAAAATTGAATAGAATGAATGATCTACATAAAAGTTCTAAATATTTGTTACAAAGATTAATTTTTGTGTTTCAAAATAAGAGGTTTTTGATTTTGTATTTTTTGTAGATATGTGGATACGGATTTCCTAAGATTTCTATTTGATTGATCATTTATGAGATAACATTATGTTCAGACTCAGTACAAAAAAGTAAGACAAGTAACCTAAAAATGTTTTTTTTTTTGCTATGATTCTAATGATAATGAATAAAATAAAATCTCTTTGTAAAATAACTAGTTTAGAGTTGAATTGTTAGAGTGAAAGGGTAGCCCCAAACAAGTTCAAAGGTACAAGTTAACCTATCAGGTATACCTACCTGATAAGTTTGCCTGTACCGTAGAACTTTACAGGTAAACCAGACCGCTCCTGGCCGGTAATTGTGCAGGCAAACTTGTTAGGTATACCCAGTACTCATACATGTTTATGTGTGGCTACTAGCTTTAAATAACTGGTTTTTAGATCAACTACCACTGAAGCTTGTGTAAAATAAGTTGAAAACATTTCAAGGCCAACAAGTCAAAATTCATGAAATACAAGATGAAAAAACTTATAAATAGAACTTAAAATATCAACTTTTGTATCCTCCTTAACGTTTATTCACTTAAAACCTAGTTAGGTTAAACTAATTTAATTTCATACGAATTCATAGTTATGAATTCGTATGAAATTAAATTTAGAAACCTATTCCCATACGATTTTTTTCATTTACTGAGATCCTAAAATAGACACAATAATACAATATTTTCAACATATATTATTTCATCGGTTAAAAAATAGCAAAACAAAATTGGTTTCAGACTCGTGTGAGCTTTTGTCAATCTTAAATTTGAGTGACTGCATTACTGGCTGGATTTATAAAAAAGTTGTAAAGGAAATCGAAAGTTTCGATTAAACATTTCGTGTTCATACATCTTCAAAGATCATATGTAAGGTGTACACGCTTCTGTGTGGTGATAAGATAACCGATTGTCACCAGTCTTACGTGTCCCCTATTATATATAGGAAAAATCTACGTTTATGTTAATTAACAAACGCAAAGGTGAACCTTATCGTCATACAATTGAATTTCGTTAAGCACATCCGTGAGGACGTGGGACTCGGACACAATAACAGATTAAAATCATCAATTTTGTTTTAACTTTGTATTCTACAGTTTTATTACTAGGAAACGTATAATGTTGAGACTGCATATTGATGAACTTCAAACAGGTACATGGCAAAACTTTGATGATGGAGTTAAAAGAGTTAGTGTACATTTAACACTTATTTGTTAAAATCTTTGTTAACTATGAAAAGTTTCATATCTTTGCACCTAACGCATCTTATTTCTACGTCATATCAAGGTCAACTAGGAGCGAATGCCTAGTGCAATAACTCCGCCTTTGTACATCAAGCACAATAAGTTTGAAATAAAAATCTATATCAAATAAATAAAAGTCTGTTTGTAATATTAAAATAAACGCTTTTTAATAAATGCACATGTATGTATGCACGGTACATGTACCAAAATAACATTTTTTAAAATTTTTGTATGTCTGTCTGTCGGTCTATCTGTCTGTCTATCAATCTGTTTGTTTGTTTCGGGTAATCTCTGGAACGGCTGAACCGATTTTGACGGGACTTTCACTGGCAGATAGCTAATGATCTAATGTGTAACTTAGGCTACTTTTTTAGACTAACTTTGTCCAGCGGCGTTACCCGCGGTACGACAATAACCGCGGGTAACACCGCAGGGTTCACCTAGTAAATAAATAAAATGACACTTTTACGTGCGGTGACGAATAAAGAATATGGTGTGTCAGCACAAGTATTCATCCCATAGTTGTCGTAAGAGGTAATAAAGGGAGAAAATTATGTACGACAACATCACTGCAAAAAAGGGAAAACTTGAAACAAATCTATTTTCAAGCCGTTTGGTCAGCCTGGACAGTAGCTCAAACCTCTTTTCGAAGGAGAGGTCTTTGTACAACATTAAGTAGCAGACTATTAAAGGCTATTGATGTTAAAAAATATAGTATACTAGCTTAGCCCCGCGGTGTTACCCGCGGTACAACAATAACTGCGTGTAACGCCGTGGGGTGAAGATAGTCTAAAAAATAACCTAATTTACTCCTACCGGAGGACCGATTTTGATGTGATTATAACTCTCAGATAGCTTATATCAGCTATCTGAGAGTGAAAATCGCGTCAAATTAGCCGGAACAAACTGATTGACAGACGGAGAGACAAAATTTGAAAAAAAATGATATTTTGGTAAATGTACTGTGTATACATATGCATTTAGTAAAAATCGTTTATTTTAATATTACAAATAGACCCTAAAATGTTAGTCATTTGCATATAGATTATTTTCTTCAAATTATTAAGTCCGTCAGATGAAGCTACTAAGGGAAATTATTATCTCAAGGTATTCTTACTTCTTACTAATATTATAAATGCGAAAGTTTGTTAGGATGGATGGATGTTTGTTACTCTTTCACGCAAAAACTACTGAACGGATTTGGATGAAACTTTACAGTAATATAGCTTATACATCAGAATAACACATAGGCTACTATTTGGCGCGATAACCGACATATACGCGGGCGGAGCCGCGGGCAAAAACCATAATGTGATGAACTTTTATTTTTTTTCTAATAAAAAATGTGTACTTCCATTAGCAATTGTTTTCTGTTTCATTATATTTTGGAGATAAACATCCAGTAATTGTATAATAAACGTAGAAGGCTTAAATATCTCAAATGAAGCCTAATTCCGTCTTAGGTATTGTAATTTGACACTCTCTAGTTGATTAACAGTGGCTCGCTTAGACTCAGTGAATAATTCCAGGTATTTTGTTTGATCAACAATGTCAGCATACTTAGAAATTTGACTTGCAGCTTGTGACAGACCTAAGCTCCGATGAGTTATTTTAATAATAAGAAATATATGTTAAATATATGTTTTTTTTTTAAACATGAACCCCGCGGGGCTACACGCGGTACAACAACAACCGCTAGTAACGCCGCGGGGAAAAGCTAGTCTAAATAAAAGTAGCCTAAGTTACTCCTTATATCATCAGATATCCGCCAGTGAAAGTTCCGTCGAAATTGGTACAGCCGTTCCAGAGATTATCCGGAACAGACAGACAGACAGTAAAAAATTGTAAAAGTTAGTATTTTGGTATACTCGTATGTACCGTGTATAGATATTATGCATTTAGTAAAAAGTAGTTACTTTAATATTACAAACAGACACTCCAATTTTATTTATTTGTATAGATTTACTAGCAGACCCACGCAACCTCAATTGCGTTTCCTATTGCCCGTCGCGTGATAATTTTCCCCCGTTTTGAAACATCTTTCATTAGTGCTCCTCTCCTATTAGTCATAGCGTGATGATATATAGCCTTCCTCGATAAATGGGCTATCTAACTTTGAAAGAATTTTTCAAATCGGACCAGTAGTTCCTGAGATTAGCGTGTTCAAACAAACAAACTCTTCAGCTTTATATATTAGTATAGATTACTAGCTGACCCACGCAACTTTGTTTACGTCTCTTATTGCCCGTAGCGTGATAATTTTCCCCCGTTTTTGAAACATTTTTCATTGGTGCTCCGCTCCTATTGGTCTTAGCGTGATGATATATATAAAAATGGGCTATCTAACAGTGAAAGAATTTTTCAAATCGGACCAGCGGTTCCTGAGATTAGCGTGTTCAAACAAACAAACAAACTCTTCAGCTTTATATATTAGTATAGATAGGACATCACATTACGTATTTGAATAACAATGACTTTGATTTGGAGCCAGTCAGAATCGGACTATCTGTGACCCTTAACTTACTGGTCAAGATAATTAGCAATGCTTACAAAATTGGACATCGTATGTTTGGGGGTAATATTTGGGTTGCCCCCTTTGAAGTATAAAATAGCGCCAAAGCATAAAAACAAACCTTTATTTTAAATAATTCGCGTATATAACATCAATGTAAATGCATGAATGTAAACTTAAGTTTTAAACTATAATGGGTTTAGGTGCCCTCAAATATACAGACAACTAGTTCCACCTTCGAATTTAGTTCACCCTCGAGGTTACGGTGGTCCGACACCAGTTGTCCTGTGAAAAAACTTTCTAGGCTAGCAAGATGACAGGTTATGTATCTATCGTCAAGTTCTATACCGTGGTGGGTATACCGATTACGGTCATGCAAAAAATCAATGTTTTTGTTTAAATTTAACCACAGTACCTAGCAAGCTAATTGCTAAAGATCTCCCACGTTCCATACGTTCTTGACTAACAATAAATTATAATTTTTAACACGCAATAGATATTTTACAAAGATAAAGTCAAATTTTATTAAATCCGGAAACAAAAAGCCGTGGGAGACAGATTATTGTTGTTTTCAAATATTATCATAATTCAGAATTAGAGGTGATATACTGGTTGCGAGGACTTGCTTTGAGTTATATCAGGAAGTGTCGTGTGTATTATAAGATAACCACATCTCTCTAGATTTCAACTCTTCCGTGGGAGGGCCACACTTTTGTATATTGACACTTCTCGATCGGAGTGTTTTTCTTTTCTATGTTCAGATATCTGACACACGACGTCATCTAGTTTTAAATCATCAGAGCTTGTATTATAAAAGCTAGATTAACTGACACTGGTGGATCCATGTATAACACCCATGTTATAAATATTTGTAGATCATACTAAAAATTGATCCGACCCGAGAATCGAACCCGAGATTGTCATTGAGGCGGACAACTTCTCCTTTCACGTAGTAGTCCCTTCCACCCAGTCCAAGTGACGCGGTAGTTCCTTAGTTCCCTACATGCCATAAAAAACTTTGGATTAATCTATACTAATATTATAAAGCTGAAGAGTTTGTTTGTTTGAACGCGCTAATCTCAGGAATCGCTGATCCGATTTGAAAAATTCTTTCACTGTTGGATAGCACATTTATCAAGGAAGGCTGTAGGCTATATATCATCACGCAAAGACCAATAGGAGCGGAGCACCAATGAAGAATGTTTTAAAAACGGGGGAAAATTATCACGCTACGGGCAACAGGAGACGCAAACGAGGTTGCGTGGGTCAGCTAGTGAACTCATATTACGCTCATGTAACAAATTATATCAATAGTCTTTAATTGTCCGCTTCTATAGAAAGTAGGCTCTGATCTGATCTTCTATACCGCGTTTCATAAAGGGTTTGTTGTAAGTATTCGTTCTCTTTGAAGTGATGTTGTCGTAGATTGGGTAACTCCAAGTGGACTCTTACGATACCCATTGAATGAATAGTCTCACTAGGGATTCTTAAATCATCCACACGGAATGAACAAATACAATACTTTACATAGCAAACGGGAAAAATTTAAGAAAAAAAACATGACTCGGTTCATGACCTCAAAGGAAAATATTGAAATTGTGCGTTGAACTTATTAAGTTCTATTTATTTTGTTTTATTCCATTTCCAATAATTTAAATAACTGTCATTGAACATCCTTAGCCTATTTAAAATTGTATTTATTTAACCTTAATAAAATGTTGTTGTTGGCTTGTTATCATAAGAAGTTTGAAACACGGTATTTTCGTTTTTAAATTGTTAAATCAATATATAGTATTACTGTGGCAGAATCTAAAAAAATAAATAATAAAAAGTAATAAGTATTCCACTTTAAAATAAATAGAACGAATGAATGAGTAGTATAAAAAATTAAAAGGTTTTTAATAAGTCTCATAATTTGAAAATAATTTAGGTAAGTGTTATAATTTAATAATGATATATGCGGTAATTTCAACTGAAAGCATGATGAAACTGAGGGCCTCTAAAATAAATAAATAATGAATACTTTACTTTTTTCCCAACATTTAACAGTCCACATCATCATCGTCTTAGCGTTGTTCCTGATTGCTTCCATCCTGGAGCCCGGGGTCAGTTTTCCTTGGAAGTTCTCCAGCTTGGAGACTGTCTGTTGCGCAGTAAGGGGTCGCGCATTGTCGCTTGTGCGCTGCAAGAGCTGGGGTTGGCAGCTCTCCCTCATCCGCCATATTCACCAGACCTTGAACCTACCGACTATTAATTTTTCCAAAATTTAGACAACTTTTTAGTGGGTAAAAAATTCAATTCCCGAGAGGCAGTACAAAATGACTTTGAAGAGTTTGTTGCCTCCCGTCCAGCTGATTTTTACAAGAAGGGCATCAATAAACTGCCAATGCGTTGGCAAAGATGCGTCGATTGCATGGCTGATTACTTCGAATAACAGAAATAAAAAAGTTTGAAAAAATAAGTACTTTCACTTATTGCATACAAAACGGCGATTTCATATGTAAAGACCTATTATTATCTGTTTAATTTCTTATTGTATCTGGAAGCATTGCGATAACATTTTATGTAGGAGCTAAGAAAATAACTTAAGTTCTAAAAACTCTAAAGTAAAGCACACCCTGCATTATAGGTAAAAACGCCCCGGGATTACAAAAATATTGTAAGTAAAACAGTTAGACAATAACTAGTTACATTTGTTGGTATATATTTCACTGGTATTTTGGTCTAGTACTTATTGATACAGCCTACCAAAGCACAGGTTATAAGTTCGATTCCTATCCAGAAAAATAAACGTGTGAGGAATAAGGACATTTACTCTGTGACAGGACTGGCACAGTATAATTTATCTGTGATGTGTATATATTTTTTAAAATATATAAGTAACTATGTTTAACAACTGTCTGATAACTATAGTAGGTAGTTTCAAGGTAGTAGATTTCAGCATAGCCACGCTGATTTCAGCACGAACGTACTACTTTCGCACAGAAAATCAACTTAAAGTGACAGCAATCGTGCTGTCGTGTTTTGGTTGGTGAGTGCGAGATCGGAGGCCTAATATATTGTTTTAAACTTTCATGGTCAGTAACATTAAAATGGGAATCTGCGGGATTGCTACCATGTACCTTTTTGTTTGTGAGTATCCGATATTTCGGCGCTGTTGCAAGCGCCATGATCACGGAGTAACTGAAGATCTTGCGGGTGGGCTGTTATTGGCAGACATATCGGTCTACCCTCTTTCGTAGTCTTTTATTACGATTGTAATAAAAGACTACGAAAGAGGTAACAAAAAGGTATATTCATAGATACACAAACAAAAAGGTACATGGTAGCAATCCCGCAGATTCCCATTTTAACGGAGGCCTAATGTTGCAGAAGCATCACTAGCCCGCCATGGTGCGGGTCACCATGCTGTATTGTTGCATTGTCCGCATTCGCAGTATGGTGACCACCACTCTTGGATTCTGCTTATGCTTTCCATCAGGCAGAGTAGAGTCATTATGGCAGAGCCAAACAAAAAAAAATAGGTACAGGCCCTTCCCAGGTTGGCATCAGACTGTAGCGTGGATGTGTCAACTTATACATGTAAGACTTGGAGTAATATTGAAAATCAATTCTTTATTTTAGGCAAATTAGTATTTAAATATATTATTGTTACTAGTTACTTAGTTTAATCTTCAGTCAGTTTTAGGAATACGATCAATCGGAGAAATGTCTCGTGTTTTATAATACTGACTAATCTATAACTAAAAAAGCATCACCATCAATTTTACCGTGGGAGAGCCAAGCTTCGGCATGAATGGGCCGGCTCGACCGGAGTGATAGCACGGCCTCACAGAAAACCGGTGTGAAATAGTGCTTGCGCTGTGTTTCACCGAGTGAGTGAGGATATCGGAGGCTCATAACCCAAATCCCCTCCCCCTATCTCCCCTCCCGATCCCCTAAAGGATGGCAACGCACTTGTGACGCCTCTGGTGTCTGCAGGTGTCCATGGGCGGCGGTAATCGCTTACCATCAGGCGATAGGTCTGCCCGTTTGCCCGCCCATTCCATAAAAAAAAAATGCTTCGCTGCGTGTGTAACCAATAGTTGAACTATCTAGAATTTTCCTTCTACTGAAGACCGGACTCGAACCGACTGCAACCACACGCCGTCACGAGAAAGTAGACTGGACCCAAGTCAATAGTTATAAGTAGACGTTAGTACATAACTTAAAATGTCATAGCACCAGTTGTTTAAAAAAAATAGCTTTTTAAACTGCTATGTCTATAAAGAAAAGTAATTTAGATGTGATGCAGTATGGAAGAGACCAAAAGTTCAAATTTGAAGAAAATGTTAAATCTAAACGTCATTTATCATTTGTCTGAGGTGGCAGTGAGTTGGATAGGACTAATAGTTAACTACTACGACTTATTTCCGACTCTTTTTTGATAAATTCAACAAAAAAACGCCCATGTGAAGAATAGAAAACAAATAACAAACAAACGTATACATATACAAATCTTTATTACATACAAATTAAAGCTATGTTACATCTATCAGTTCGTTAAGAAAGCTAACTAGGTTAAGATTAGGAATGTAAGATTAAAGAAGTACAATCAATGCCACAATTCAGTTACAAATTATAACACAGATAATTTTAATAATTTGTATGTGAGAATTCTTTCATTATTTTTGTTTATTTGTAAGTATATTAATTTTAAATATAACTACATTGTTTCTGACCATTATATACAAATATTTTCACGTTATTTATTTATGTAGTTAAAGGATTTTGTAAATATAAATTAGAGTAAAAAGAAAAAAAATGGTTAAGACATTGAACTAAGTCGTGTTTTTTTATCATAGTTTTGTGTACCTAAGTCGAGAACGGTCAGGTGACTAATATCATTACTTCTCAGTTTATGTCAATGTACTTACATTATCAAATAATTTTAATAAACCGTATCATTGAGGATATATGTATCAGGATTGTTATAATGTGTCTCAGAACGGTCCAATCTCAAGAATGTGCACTAGCTACAACCAAATATGCTCCAGGTTGATATTTTTTTCAACTCATTTGATGAATTTAAAACCACGATAATTAAGAAAAATATTTGAAGAATAGAATATGTAATCTGACGTGTGGTATCTTTTCCAATGAAGCATTATAGTATTGAGTGATGTGTACGGTTGTAATTGGACTTCGAACCTACATAATTATTGTAAAATGCAATGTATAATATATGTTTGTTTTTGGTTTGTTACCTGTTTCTGTACCTAATAAATAAAATATCAGTGACCGTCCTAACCATCAGTAAAATTAATTCAATTTATTGGTACGGAGAGAAAACAAGAACACGAGTCACTTGATATAGTAACTGATAACTTCCCCCATAAGTACTTGTAAGTTATAAGAGGCACCTCCTCCTCCCTCCCCCACTTTGTGCCAAATTTGGCCACGATATTAGCCACGTTTGATACTGATTCGTTCGTTTGAAATCTTATAACTACAAATAAAATAAAATAAAAACGCGTAAAGAGTTGTGTAATCGACTGTACAATTGATTGTAAAGAAAGTTTTACCACTTAAGGTAAATACCACATCAGATGGTCATAGTCAGAAATGTTTATATATGATTTTTAATATTCATCCCCATCACTTGGACAATAGTTACTCCACGTGGAATAATTATCTCCTGAGGTCTTACCTCAAAAGTCCAAATCATTAAGAAATGCGTTCTCAAAAAGTTGACAACGCGTTTGTGATTCTCGAATTGCATTCCTGGTTGGCTGTAGTAGTCTTTTATAAGAAGACTCGTCCCTTCGTTTTCGTCCTAATAGTTAAACAAAACTTTTTTTAACTTGATTCAGATTTCGGTTTCTGTACTTATACTGTGTGTGCTTTCTTTACTGTCTTAGATCTTACTAATAGTGTACTATCTTACACTGTGTAGGTAGTTTTAGAAACAATTTTCTATTGGTTTCATTACAGTTTATGTTATATAAATGTTCTTCTAGCCGATCCATAATCACTCTCAAACACTTTTGACCCGACCTGGGATTCCAACCCGAGACCTCATGATCAACAGTTACATAATCCTACCGGTAGACCAAACCAAGGAGGCAGGCAGTTATGTATTATATATTGTATGTATGTATATACTTCGTTTGATTCGGTTTGGATTGTGATGGTTATATATTTTATTTAGCTTCGTTGATTTCTTTTCGAAATCTTTGGAGTTGCCTTACAACTAAAATTATTGAGCATCACATTTTAGTATTATTAATAACATCTATTTACAATATCTTACGTTTTTCGTATTGGTAACTTATGTCAAATTTAAAGTTTTAAAATCCAAAGTTCTTTTGGTGTATACAGTGTAACATGAATTAATAATATTATGTATTAATTTAGATCATTGAAATGCTAAGATGAAGCGTTATATTACAGAATAATGGTAATTAATAATTCCTTTTTGTCACGTTGGTACACGTGCTACTCGAATATTTGAGTGATAGCAACAGAGGAAAAAAGTTTTTTTAAATCCTAACAACTTTGACAGCCTATCCAGATATATGAATGATCTAAGATTAATGTTTAGTACATTTATGGTTACTTTGACAAAATGAAATTATTGCGTCCCTCTGTTTTAATCTCAGAATAATAACAGATTCTAATACAATTGACTTACTAGATTTCTAAAGTCAAATATAAAAGTTATAAAAAAGTTTATAACTTTTGCGCAGTTTTAATTTTCTATTTTAGAGTTTATTATTTCAAGTCGAAGTTCTAAGAAAGTTCAAAACTCAAGACTTGGGGGGCATTGATACTTGGAAATAGCCATTTTACATTAAAGGCCAATAAATTTTTGCTAGTTTTACTCTTATAACTAAATGAGTTCTATACAAAAGAGGTTTTGTAGAACAGATGCAAACGCTTTAAACACACATAAACAGAAAACGGAAACATCTACGGAAAATTAATATCATGTCACACATTTTTCCTAATTTAAATACTATTGAAGACTATTATGGTATGTATATAGTGGTAATTTTAGTAAATTATGTCATCAATGAGAGATCTGGTCGATTGATGTTCAAAGTCCCGAGCTGCCGCAGTATTCGCCGATCCGATCCGAAATGCATTCAAATATGTCGAAAGAAACATCGCAGTTGCGTCCATTATCTGGAATTTGAAAAAAGTTTATTAAATCTATGAATTATCATCAACAATCTTTAGTATCCACTGCTAGACATTTGAATTTCCTTTGAAATGAGGTTTTTGGTCCATAATGCCACACTAATCTGAAGAGTTGGTTTAGGATTTGTTTTAAATTTCTCTTCTCTTGTTGTCCTGCGTTTTCTTAATTATATTTCATACTAGCTGACCCACGCAACGTCGTTTGCGCCTTATATTGCCCGTAACGTGAAAATTTCCCCCGTTTTTGAAACATTCTTCATTGTTGCTCCGCTCCTATTAGTAGTAGCGTGATGATATATACCCTATAGCCTTCCTCGATAAATGGACTATCCAACACCGAAAGAATTTCAAGAATCAAATCGGACCAGTGGTTCCTGAGATTAGCGTGTTCAAACAAACAAACTCTTCAGCTTTATATATTAGTATAGAGTAAGTATAGATAGATTAGTGGAACTATAATAGTAATTTATTGATTTTTGTGAATAGATTACGTTTTTAATCTTAGATCAATCGTTTGTTTTCAATCTAATTCAAAATTTTCATCTTAATAACTTTACACATTAAAGTGAGGCAAGTGGTAGGGTAAGCGACTGCTGTGCTAAAGGTCTCGGGTTCAATTCCCCGGGTCGGACCAAATATCTGCAAGTATTTGGTTTGGAGTTTGGGTGCTTCCTATGTATAATATGTATGTATTTACACAAAAAGCTATATATGTATTTATATCAGTTATCTAGTACCCATAACACAAGCTCTACTTAGCTTGGGACTAGATGGCGTTGTGTGTTAGATGTCCGAATTTTTTTATTTATTTATTCTTTATAACCATCTTGCGGTGTGCAGTGTTCGCCAAAAGCAGGTTCACTTCAAATTCACATATGAGAGTCTAAATTCAAAACAGGTAGAGCCTGTAGGTCAAGGTAAGTAGAATGCTGATAAACATACTTATTTTTTTTAAACATGCTGAACCTTATCATGGATATAATAGACCCGGTCATTGAACAAGTGATCGTATCTACTTTTCACAGAATTATTTGTCCTGGTTGGGAATTGGACCGGCTTATCAGTCAGTGTATTTAACCCACAGAGGAACAGGCCAGAAATGTATTAAAATGTAACTAACACGAGAAAAATAAAAGTATCTGGATCATCTTGTAACTAAACCGGTCAGTGTAATGTAAAAGCAGTTACTTTAACAAACAGCCGTGCACTTTCAACATTTGCTTTCCCTGCTCAACGCAATATGTGCTACTCTCGTTAATGACAACGACGATCTACCCATTTGTTGCTTTGTAAATACATACATACAATATTAAATGGTTTTATATTATAAGAAACTTCTTTCAGTAGATGTGTATGTAGTATTGTACGTATTTGGGAAATATCGTTTAGTTTAGTTTATTTTTTAGATATAGCAACACCTAAAGGTTTGCCTGGCAGAAAATGTCTGTGCCATTAATTCCGCCTTGTGCAATATCTTTGCAGGAAGTTTGTACAAATAAATGTTATGTCCAAATAATTGCTTATATAGGTACTTTCATATGTGTTTGATGTAATCTTTAATTTTATTGGCTTTGGTATTAAATATTATAAAGATATAGGTTTTTATAATATTGGCTCTCCTATATAGTTTGGAACAAGCGGCCAAATGTCAGGTTTATAGACGATTTTATGTTAAAAGAAATTTTGTTACTACAAAAATCTTTTTGAATTACTTGGACATTAAAAGTGTAACCACTTACCCATAGGTACTGTTCTGGAAAATTTATCGTGGTTCTTCATGAGACATTCCCGGGATGCCTCGAGCACAGCCATGAAGTAGCCGCGTTCATTCACTCCATCAGAGTACAGACCGACCAGTCCTTCTAGCGTGGGAAAGCCGAATCCGTCAACCTGAATAATATAAATGTATTGATTTCTTTTAAATTTGTATTTTCCATTTGTATGATTTTAGCATAATTATGCTAGGGGTTTGAAAAGTTGCCGACCTCGATGTGAAGATAGCAACATTCATTAATAAAAAACTAGTGAATGTAGTTATGCACCTTGGATTGTGCATCGCTGGGAGAAGTGTGTAGAGTTCAAGGAGACTACACCCCCATATGTAATACCTCTATTAAGTCAGCATATGTATTTGAATCCTGTCGCCATCGGTTTAAACACTCAAAGCGTTAATAAGAATTAACGCTTTTAGTCATTCACTCTTTGCTTATTCTATAAAAATGCCCAAGCTATCTCACAATTGAGAGAGAAAGATTTCAATTATTCTTGTGAATACTCATTTTGTCAACCACGTCATTTTCTTACATCATGATAACTAACTACGATTATGATGATGACTTCAGGAGAGGTATATGCTAATTAATATTTTACTATCACATTACCTACTCTATGATTCTTCGAGGCAATCATAGTATATTATTCTACATTACTCCGTGAAGTCAATCTCAAAGAAAACCTCATCAGACATAAAATAACGATTATGTCTGAGGAAATAAAAATTGACGATCATTGAACACGCCGTCTTCTGATCTTTTTTATGCTTTACGCTCATAACTAGACTTATTCTCGGAATAAACCATATCATATAACAGAAATTTATGTAGAAAAAAGTACAGCAGGCAAAGCATGGTGTTCGACTATTAAATTAAATACCGCTTTTTCAATATAACAAAAATAAAATACAAATAACTGCTTGTACTGCAGTTTTATGACCATATTATTCCTGTTCAAAGGATTTCAAGTGTAATAAATATGTATGATTTCTACTGATTTATGGGACGGCGTATTTTATAGTTATCAAATTGGAGCAGTTACCCGCGACAGACCTATAAACCATTTAAACTCGATTTCAAATTATACTTATAAACATTTGTTAACATGAGTAAAATTTGCCGACCGTAATGGGAGTACTCGGTTCGTTAATAGTGCCAGTATGTGAAAATTGTTTGAAAACTGGTATTTTTGCAGGCACCACATCAGTTTACAACGGTACACTAACGATGTTATGAATTAAACTCTGCAATAAGCTATTTAGATTTTAGGAACAGTTGACGAAATTACGATTAAAATGGGAACATAGAGATATTGCTTGGCTGTATACTCAAGCCTACTGTCTGTACGGGACGGCGGCAATACAAGTAAGTATATGTAATTGATTTATATTAGAATAGTAATTAATTGTACAGTTTTAATATAACATTACCTTGTATACAATTGGTCAAAGCATTTAATGTTGTGATGATCAACTGGACCATAACGTGGTCAATCTTTAGATCGTTTATGTCGCGTTGGTCAATCGTTTTTTGCCATCATACTTGAGAAAAAAACTGAGTATATGAACGGGAATCTAAGTATGTATGCATAAATAATTATTTCAGAAATAATTAAATGAGTAATACTATATACCTAGTGCAACTTTGATCCTCTCACGACAAAACTATCATTTTTTATGTTATTAATGATTTCAATCGATAAAACACAGACATAGTTACAAATTTATAAATGCTATTGAGAAGAGTAGTACTAGTTTGTTGATTACTTACAGCTTTCACTTTCCGGTAAACGCACTGCAGCAAACACTGAAATAAAACAAGACAATATAAAAAAGTAATACATATTTTAGTGGCGGGCAGCGAATGTATGCGGACTGCCCAAGACAGGGACAACTGACACCATTTCGGGTTTGTGGAATGAGGACGAAAATGTTTTTTTTTTATTTCGTGCCTTTTTCTATACATCTATACATAAAAAAAATGTAGTCTCTGTTTGTATTATTAAAATAACCACTTTTTACTAAATTCATATGTATGTATACACGATACATAATCCAAAATGGCAGGTAGCTGATGATCTAAGAAGTAACTTAGGCTATTTTTGTAGACTTTCTTTGTCCCGCGGCGTTACCCGCGGGTAACACCGCGGTGTTCAGCTAGCTATCATAATTTTTTTACTTCAATTTTTACGTAGAAAAGAGAATGTGGGGATTTTTTTATATGGAATAGTGGGCAAACGAGCAGACGTATCGCCTGATGGTAAGCGATTACCATCCCACGGACACTTGCAACACCAGAGGCGTCACAAGTGCGTTGCCGGCCCTTGGGGGCTGGGGAGGGTTAGGGCGAGGGGTATGGGACTTCAGTATCCTCACTCACTCACTCGGTGAAACACAGCGTAAGCACTGATTCATATCGGTTTCCTCTGAGGATGTGGTATCATTCAGGTCGAGCCGGCCCATTCATGCTGAAGCGTGGCGCTCGTACAAATTGTTGATAGATGGATTGTTTATGGTGGTTACCTACAAACAATGTTTCATAGTTGTGTCTGCTAAATGGTCGGTGTAGCCTTATATACAATATTTTTTACTATTATTCCTACTCGTCTATAGATTACATATGTCAGCTAGTAACCCATCTGTCTATTTCGTCAGCGTCTCTCCAAAAAAATGAATTTTCCGTTTCGCAATATTTTACATTGATGCTCGATTGATAAATGGATTGAATCAGTAGTTCCTAAGACTGTTGCGTTAACTGAACAAATTCTTCAACTTTATAATATTACGTTGTTTAGATAACTAAAAGGAAAATGAACAAAAGGTCATAATTAACTTTTTGGAAAGCGTTACACTGGTCCATTAATCTAATCCCAATTAATGTAAGTCTTGATTGCAACAAAATAAGACTAAGAAGGCTTCTCAGAATTAGGGATAAGTTGTTAACCCTAATAAATAAAGTTGTGTGCGTGATGGCTATCGCAACCGTCTGTGAAGATTAATTGCTTGAACATTTAAGTACACGATAAATCCGAATTGGAATCCATTTGCTAAATTGAAATTAGCCTTTTAAAAGATTTATTTTAGGTGGTGGTAGTATAATAACAATTCTTTGAACTTTCGGAATCGAATTAATACAAAGGGGTGATAACTGATTTACAATAAATAAATAGTAAATGTTTCGGACAATTCACACACAACGCCATCTAGCTTCTAAGCTGAGCTTGTATTATGATAATTACTTACTGATGTAATACTTATATACTTTTTGTTTGTAAATACGTACATATTATACATAGAAAACACCTAAACTCCAAAACAAATATTTCCGGGAATCGAACCCGAGACCTCAAGCACAGCAGTCGCATACGCTACCACTGCACCACCACCACCGAGGCAGTCGTGCTACTACTGTAAAAATATACTTTGAAATAATTGGCATTTTGTAACTGACTTAACGTATCAAAGTTTAAAGATACTGTTAATAAAGTTTAGATTCTAAAATGTATTTTAAGTACAACTCTTGCCATATTTGTGTCATAAGTGTTCGGAATCGTGGGAAACTGCAAAAAGGACTACCGGCGTTCTACTTCACAAACATACACGAACGATTAAATCAAATCACTAACATGAAGCCGTTTAATCATAAACCAGGTAATTGAGTTACCTGGACAAGTAATCAAACATCAATGAGTTTGAGTAATGACATCCGCAATTAAATACTTATTGGTGATGAGATAATTTAAGGAGAACAAGTCCTAATAAAAACACAGTTATTTTGACTTCGTTTTCAAGATATTTTTTTTGCGATCATCTTGAGACCCTCACCACATTTTGTCTCTAATAAAAATGAGAAACGCTTCTAAAATAATATGTATCAATTTCTAGGCTTTAATAGTTTTCAATTCATTTCAATTCAAGTATATATGTAGTTACAAAATAGATAGATATATCTTGACATGTCGGACTAGAAATAAGTATTATTAAATATACCTATCATTAGAGAGCAATTATTGAGAACATATTAGCTAGCTCAGCTAACAGAAAACCAGTTTTAAGCAATTTTTGCGTTACTTATCACCAAATAATTGAAATAATCGAAGCCTGAACCCTAAAGATTAAGAGGGACGATCTTTATCGTCTTTTTGTGTTAAGAGAAATCATCATTAGTATGATGCTAAACTGACCCCAGCGATCCTCTTTTCATCATGGGTGAAGGGCACCTCTCTTTTGTCACGCCGCCTCTGCGCAGGCATCGTGTGTTCCTCCTTGATCACGTCCAGGGCCTCTGAAATACGATGTAAAGTAAAATTAGCTGAGGTTTATGTTTCTTCATATTTTAATGGATATCGTAAGAGCTGACTAAGGGATCAAACTATGCACGCCAGCAGCGCAATGGGAAGGAAAACTTGATATAAGTACTATACCACCCCATCTGATCAACGTGTTATTATAGTAACACAAAACCTCCTTTCTGAGGAGAAGTCTGTGTCGTGTAGCGGATGGTACACGACACAGACTTCTCATGGTACATAGGTGGATGATAACTCTTTATGGAATATCTATAGGCTTAGTATTATAATCGTGTTAATAATTATTCAAGATCTTTAATTGAATGTTTACATATCTTTTGAACAGATTATTAGAACACCTATTATAAAGAATAAATTGCCTAGAAATGGCCACTTGTATCAACTGCGAACTATTGTCCTACTCCATATGTATGTTTAGATATAATTATTTAGATTACTTCAAGCTTAGACTAGTCATGCGTAATCAATAAATAATTTTGTATTATAGTTTTTTTTTTTTTAATTTTGGTACTTAAAGAACAAAGGATTTAGTTTTTGTCTTGCGAACATCTTAACCTTTTATTATCTGCTGTTTCATGATAACTGACGCCATATATCCTGGAAGATTGTAAATGTCAAGGCAAAATACTTTGCCATCTTTGGCGAAAGTTCGACCTCATCCGCGTCTAGACATCGCATACTATATTTATGATTTACTTTATTATTAGCTAATCACTAATATTCTTATTGTTGTTACCCCTTACGCAGGTACTTCTTTTAGACTCTTATATAAACGTACTCGTATCATCTCATTTCTTCAGTTATCTTTAAATGTTTTAAGCCATATATTCTGAGCTTGGGAGGGAGTTGTCGTAAGATGTACATAATCCGCCCCTTGGATACAAACGGATATATGCTCTTGCAATCTTTTAAAATTATCCACTTATTACAGGGACGGCAGCAGTGTGTTGGTGCGACCTCTATGCTGGCGTTCCTCAAGGGTGCATTCTCTCTCCCCTCTTATTTTCAAAACTTATTAATCTCATAACTCAACAACTTCTGAGTGCGTGTCACCTACATCTGACATACTGCAGGTGTATTCGTGGGTAAGGGTGGAGGACGTCACGCAAGCTATCGACGAAGCCAACAGGGATTTTTCAAACTGCCTCGTTGGCGTAGTGGTAGCGTAAGCAACTGCGGTGCTTGAGGTCTCGGGTTCGATTCCCGGGTCGGACCAAATGTTTGTACGATCTGCAAATATTTGTATCGGAGTTTGGATGTTTTCTATGTATAATGTGTATGTATTTACAAAAAAATAAAAAAGTATACATGTATTTATATCAGTTGTTTAGTACCTATAACTACTAGATGGCGTTGTGTGTTAGATGTCAGAAAAATAATATTTATTTGGAGATCATAAAATCATGGTCGATTAGATTTGGACTGTCGGTTAACCCAAATTTCAGGCAATAGTAGTAGGCAGCAAACGCATAATGAGTAGACTCGATAATACCTCAATCTCACCGATTGTGTATAATGGTTCAGTTTTAATTGAAAAAGAATATAATTAATTTATATTTTATGATAAAAAATAAAATTAATTTACATTTTATGGGATTAGGGGGTTCAATTTAAAAGGCAATTTAAAGGGATATTATATTGGAGTATTTCGCTAACCATCGTTCGGTGAGAATAAATTTGAGAGTTTCCACAGCACCGTTTTTTTTCATCTTGTTATAATATTAGAAGGCGTACGCTTACGTAAGTCGAGGTAGCAGGAAAAGTTTAGACCTAAAACTGTACATACATGTACCAACCGTATTCAACTTGTAAAATTATTGTAGCCGATTCACGATTTCCAGGGTTGTAGAAAATCGACAACGGGACTTAAAAACACACAGCATCTAGAAAAACATCACGTCTGACGAAGAAGGTTACCAGCTTGTTATTGGCATGCATGTAACATAGTTGACTAACAAACCATCCAGTACTTGCTGTGCGAGTCGTATTAAATTAGCAAAGTACTTACTGCAAGCAAATGTAGGACGAACGAGTCACGATGCAGTCGCGATACATTCACTTTCAATATCGATGCTGTGTGAATCGATAAGAGTATTCTTAAGAAATCGAGTATTTGGGATAAACTTTTAATTAGTCGATGTTTTACTTGATTTGAACGATTGTGGTTATTTCCACTTGATAAAATATTATAAACGGGATATTTACCAAGTTTATTTTTCCGAAATTTCAGGATGTGTATTTTGATCATGGTCATGAATTTTATATTGTTACGTTAGGTATGAATATGTTGAAATTGTTTACAAGGTACCTAGTTTGGTTTCGTTTAAAAGTTAGAAAATATATTAATACGTTATAATTAAGTTAATTTTAAAAGAATGAGGCAACGCCGTGTTTTTATAGTTTCAACAAGAAACATTGTTTAATAATGGACATCAGACCTCAGACATCAGTACATACAAATTCAAAGTTATTTCCGAGTTTCGCCATTTACTTCTTAAAACCAAACTATAAAGACTTCTCTAGGTACACAAAACCGATACCTAAAACCAAAACGAAATAGTACTTTTACCAATATGAAAAACCACCCCTAAGAATGAACGAGGTTTAAAAATTGTGTGTTTAGAACCTTGCTTCAGTTATTTTAGTTCGTATGACGTTAAAGGTATCGTAACGCGAACGATTAAGTGTTCAGTTGCATCACGAGTAAGTCTTCAAAGTAAACCAGCTTGCAACTTACTATTAGTAAATCAATGATTAAGTATTAACCAATTATGTATGTTACAATATCCTTTCGTGTTGAATCAAAGGAAACCAGTCAATTATCGTACCGTACTTTTGAATGCGTTGTTTGTGAAATAAGTCACAGATACTTTGCAGTTTTACCTAAGAAGGTTACGGTATAAAACTTGAGGTTTGGTAACTATGTATTGTACTATGTAGGTACATCTTACAAATAAATAAAATTGAAGTGTATGTTTGTAATTTCAAATTAACAGCTTTTCACTAAATGTATATGAAAGTTTATACGGTATTTACATAAAAAACTTTTTTTTTGTTTATGTTTATGTATGTTTGTTCCGGCTAATCTCTGGATCGACTGGACCGATTTGGACTTCCACTGTCAGATAGTAGCTAATAATATAAGGAGTAACTTAGGCTACATTTTAGGGTTTCGTGCCAAAAGCAAAAAACGGAACCCTTATAGATTCGTCATGTCTGTCTGTCTGTCCGTCCGTATGTCACAGCCACTTTTTTCCGAAACTATAAGCACTATACTGTTGAAACTTGGTAAATAGATGTATTCTGTGAACCGCATTAAGCATGTTCACACAAAAATAAAAGAAAACAATAAATTTTGTATTAATAAATAAATTTAATATCTCCTTTCCATTAAAAAAAGAATCATCAAAATCGGTTCATAATCGACGAAGCTATCCGCGAACACACATAAAAAAAAGACATGCACGGTCGAATTGAGAAACCTCCTCTTTTTTTTGAAGTCGGTTAAGAAAAAACATACCATGTACAAAGTACATTACCATGCAAACTTCCACCGAAAATTGGTTTGAACGAGATCTAGTAAGTAGTCTTTTTTAATACATCATAAATCGTGAACCGTAATTTGTTGATCAAAGTTACAACAAACTACAAGAATTGTTACATTATGAAATTATGATACTTACTGCTACGGGACCTTTTATGTGCGAGTCCGACTCGCACTTGGCCGCTTTTATTTAGACTAGCTTCGCACCGCGGCGCTACCCGCAGTTGTTGTTGTACCTAAGGTAACACTACGGGGATTAACTAATATATATTTTATATATTAAAGTATTTGAGTTGATCGTCAATAGATCGGCGAGCCCTTAAATTTCGTTGAAAAATTATCGTAAACAGATTTTAAGTTGTCCTGGACTTTCATAGCTTACTGAAATATATATTTTTTAGTTGTAACTAAACAACCAATTATAATACATACAACGTAATACATTACCCATGAACGCTTTTTGACAAAATGAATGTAAAAACCAATATACTTGGATTAACGTTAAAATGGATGTTTAACACAATAAGGTTCCATTACTTTAGACTAGTAGGTACCTAACGAGAGTATCCTATTTCATATTCAGACTATTTCTATCTTGTGTAATGCAAATAGTTCAATATTTTTGGCGTGAACGAGAGTGATTCACGGTCCTCAGAAAAAACGCTTTTAATATAAATGAGCCTAAGTGTATTATGTTTAATACGACATTTTGTGACGTTACCAAAGTGGTAAATAATTATTACAATTACTAAAAATATTTTTTTTTATTAAAACTCCGTATTTTTAATTGAACGTCAATAATTCGTGTCTATACAAATAAATAAAATTGGAGTGTCTATTTGTAATATTAAAATAACCGCTTTTTAATAAATGGATGTAACACGTTACATGTCCCAAAATATCATTTTTTATAATTTTTGTCTGTCTGGATGTATGGAACGGCTGTACCGATTTTCACGGAACTTTCACTGGCAGATAGCTGAAATTCCTAGGAGTAACTTAGGCTACTTTTTAGACTAACTTTGTCGCGCGGCGGGTACGACAATAACCGCGGGTAATACCGCAGGGTTCAGCTAGTTTACAATAAAATCATTAGAAATATAGTAATTAACTAATGCTCATTCAGAGTTAAGATTTGGTTTTTACGCATGTATTGAAAATGGGCCATATTGCTATATATCCTGACCTCAGTTTATTTCTGAATATCATATAACGGTGAATTTAAAACGTATTATTACTGCGGATCTTTGTAATAATTTAGATCGTAAATCTTTAGAGGTCAACTGCAATTTAAAAAAGTAGAACGTTTATATCATAAAGATGGATCATATTCGTAGTAAAATGGTTTTTGTTCTCTTCAGATTTATAAGTATGGCAATAAATAATATGGATACGTAGGTAGTTATCACCTACCTGACCTGCCAGTTTATAAGTTATAAGTATAAGTAATAAGTTGCTATTTTATAATTGCTAAATATTATGTTGTAATATATTTTTTTTTATATTTAGTAATTTAATTTAAAAATATATTAAAAAAGTAACATATTCTCTAGTGTCCTTCGTAATTTTTTTTTCGTTCAATACTCATTACTTTCTTTTTATTATATCTACTAGCCGAACCCCGCGGTTATTGCTGTATTGCGGGTAACGCCGCGGGACAAAGCTAGTCAAAAAAAATAGCCTATGTTACTACCGGGATCACCAGCCGTTCCAGAGAGACATACAGACAGACAAAAATTGTAAAAAATGTTATTTTGGTACAGGTATCGTGTATACATACATATGCATTTATAAGTGGTTATTTTAATTTATTTTTTATTAGATTAGATGACAAACCGTTGGTCTAGCGGTTGACGTATGCGACTGCCGATCGAGAGGTCTCGGGTTCGAACCCCGGGTCGGGCCAAAGGTGTGTTTGAGTTTTTCTGATTATTATAGAAATATTTAAAAACAGCTCGGAGTTTGGAGTCTGAACCCCCGTGCCTCGGAGACCTCGTAATGCTGTCGGTCCCGCGCTTGATCTCTCTCGATCGTGTCGGTTAACCGTCCCATCGGATTATAAGAGTAAGGGAACAGAGAGTGCACCTGTGTTTGCGCACACACTTGAGTACTAAAATATCTCCTGCGTAGTTGGCTGGTCTCTGCTGAGACGTGCCGCCGTGGCCATAATCGGCTAGGAGAACACCACCATGACAAGCCGAGGATCGAACCAAGTGGCTCGTGGCATTAGAAAGGCCAATGTTTAGCAGTGGACTGCGGTAGGCCAATGACAATATCTCGTTTATAAAAAGTTACCTAATCTTAATCAAATAACTATACTTAAGAAATACATAGTTAATTTGTCATGCACGGGTACTCGATAATAGATTTTATTGTATAGATACAATTATATATAACATAGCGCAATAAAGAAATATAAGATATTAATATATAAAGCTGAAGAGTTTGTTTGTTTGTTTGTTTGTTTGAACACTCTAATCTCAGGAACCGCTGGTCCGATTTGAAAAATTCTTTCAGTGTTAGATAGCCCATTTATCGAGGAAGGCTATAGGCTATATATCATCACGCTAAGACCAATAGGAGCAGAGCACCAATGAAAAATGTTTCAAAAACGGGGGAAAAATATCACGCTACGGGCAATAAGAGACGTAAACGAAGTTGCGTGGGTCAGCTAGTATAAGATATAGGTAAATGTTACATAGGTACATTTGAATTGTAAGATCATAGATTTGATTTATTACAAATATATAGTACTACCTGTTCCCGCTAGCTCGTACACGTGACATTTGGATTTTCAAGCTATTTTTAATTTTCACTGTTTAAACCTTCCCTGGACTACGACAAACATTTCAATATTAAAATCAGCCAAATCGGCCCAGCCATTCTCGATTTTTAGCAAGACAAACCGTAACTGATGTTGTAACTGACATCGTATGAAATGCCTGCTATAATAAAAAGCTTGTTTACTTTTTACTGTTTACTTTCAGTGAAATTTAATTATTAATGTAGTTAAGAGTAATTTAGAGCAATTAAAGGAAAATGCGAATAATTACAGAGTTATAACTGTTGTTAGGCAGGTAAGAAATTCGGGTAATTATTTCCGACTATTTTCTTACATTTTTATCGCGTAGGTACTGGTAAGGAGAGACAAATTAATTTAAGCTTATATAAACTTTTGTTATTAAGAAATACCTATAACCATTTTTTGGAATTAAGAATGTTATCATTCTCGGTCAAGTATAGCAGAAGTGGTAAGAAATGGACGAACCCCGTTTTACGCCAATATTAATCCAAAGATTAATCTTTTAACGCAAATAAATATAGATAATTAAAAACAGAAAAAGCGCAATAAAAATATATCCAGGTTTTTTTTATGTTTTCTGTCTATTTTTTAATAGAAATTATGCAATTCTGACATTATTGAATATCACGAAACAATAAAAAAACATGGTAACTACAAAGCAATAATAGTTGCATAAGAATGCGAGTCTATTGGCCAATATGAAACATTGTCATATAAAAACCTACATGCGTATTAAACCCTCAGCTTATTTCGTAAAGTGAATGCACTCGAGTGTGCATCGCATGTCCTGCGGTTGCAACTAACAACTTGTGCAAGTGTGACGCAAACTTGTATATAGGTCAGTAGTTACCCACAAGTAAGTATCATAAATATTCTAGAGTTTACTGTTTGCATTTCTAGGATATTTGATTTGTGGTAAAGATACGCAAACGCGTTTACAAGTTCTGAAAGATGTTTAAGCGATTAAAATGTTTGTAAGCTTTTGTATATTTTCCAGTGCGTTATTCTTATTAATTGAAATTAATAAATTTTATGTTTATGTACACCCACGAACCAACCATATTCAAATTTGTATGTTAAGCGGAAAATTATTACGATGACAAAATTTAGATAGGAGTGTATGATATGTACCTATTAGCGTTGCCGGATTTATTTTTAGTCAAATCGCAATTTTCTTTCCTCGAAAGCGGGATTAAGAGTAAAAACGTATTATATCTAATCTCAAATTACGACTCTTATTTGGACATCTTGCCAGTTATTCCCAAAAAAGCTGGACAAGACCTTTCCCACGCAGAGCATTATAATTTTGATTCAAAAAGCGGGACGTCCCGCCAAAGTCTTGCAACGCTGGTACCTATTAAAAATTGTTTGTTTGTGATAACAACATATGAGGAGTAAACTTATACTCGGTTTCTCGATACTATTAAATGTATTAAGTAATAGTTATAAAAGCAGGTGGTAGATCTAGGGAAAACTGATAACGTCTATTAAAGGCCCACAAATATGTCCAGTAGCATTTTATTAGGTCTGCTTGCGGCTTGCCCCAGACAGACAAAAAGAGATCACTTTGGTTACGAATTTTTCTTGCAAAAACAATGTTTCAAAAGGAAACTTCAAGAACTAAGTTAACTGAATTTCAGTTAAACTTTTATAAAAAAAGGTTCAAATGTTATTCCGTAAATGACACAAAAAATTAAGAGATAACGTACATAAATGGAAGAAACGAATCTAATTAAAAACGGATTCTGAGAGCTGTCATAACGATGTTCTTTTATTCCAAAATGGCCGCTGGTGATTTTCTGAAATGTTAATAAGAGACTGTTAAAAAGCGTTATGTAAGACTAAATACACGGTAATAACACCCAGTTATGTTTAAAATGGTTCCAACTGGTGACCATACGTGCGTTGACCATATTCGGCAAAAGTAGGCGATCTTGAGCGGTGACCTTACATGTACCAATACGAATTATATATTGTGACATTTCATCATTTGGTTTGATGTGATGGTTTTAACATTTTAGTTTCGTTTTTAAACTTTATAAGAAAACGTTTTATGCTGTTGGATAGTGAATCATCAGACCAACAGACCAGTTCAATGATGAGAGGATACAAAACCTTAATATATTAGACGCAAACGGATCTCTCTACTTAGTGATCTAAAAACAATAATATAAACCTTAGCATTCTCTGACTCTTAAAATATTATTTATAATACACGTAGACAATCAATCAATCATTTTCTGACACACCGTGACCGTGGTCACTGGACTGGTCAGCCTGTGACCACGGCCAGTGTGACCTAGTCGGAACATCACAAATGCATTTAATTCCGATTGATCGCTATATACGTACTAAATTATAAAATCATTTTAAATTACACAGGTATATAACATCCACCCACATTTATACCCATATATTTTCTATGCATAATTTGTACGTATCCAAAAAAGTATAAAATGTACTTGTCTAGTACTCATAATGTAAGCTCTGCTTAGCTTGGGAGTAGATACCATTGTGTGTCAGATGTCCGAAATATTTATTTATTTTACTTATTACTGACTTTCGACCGCGGCATCCCTCGCATTTAATAACCAGTATCCCATCTTCCTTGTAATACCTCCAAGAATTTTGTGTACAAAGTTTTATGATGATCGGATAAGTAGGGTTCGCGTGTTTATTTATTTATTTTATTTATAATATAATATTAAAGATAATGATGTATTAATAACTTTTACTCCTATAGAATTTTCTTTGCATGGCTATACCTTTAGATGGATGTGGACTGTTCAAAACCGGGATAATTTGCGCCCCATGAGAGAGACCTTCGTTTTGCAGTAGACGGCGATAGCTTGATTTTGAACTATGTTTCGCATAGACAACATAACGTTAGAAAATAAGTATTTATTGCACATGAATGGTATATTATACACTATGGACATATGATTCAGAAAATGATCTCAGACAATACAGTTAAAAGAAACAACCTTCCTTATAGATGTGTTGCCCACGTACGTGTCTGAAAAGGTCAATTCAAAAAAGTTTGTGGTTTGATGTTGTTCATTAGTTTTGTTGGGGAAAGAATTAATTCTAATAATGGCACTTATTTTTACTACCGACTAAGTAATTCTATTAGTTTTTACAAAAATATTTAAAATCCCTTCTTATTTCTAAAGATGTATTTTACGTCGACCGTTTCTGTTTATTGGTTTTGAAGACTATATTAAGCTAACATCGGTATATCGGTTTAAACAGTTATTAGCGAGGTTACCCCATTGTTAACCCTACTTACCTTCTATGTGGAAAATAAATACCGTTTTTAACTGTAGGTCAATATAATTTTTGTAGCGTTTGATTCATTTTTCCGCATCATACGTCGGCGTAAATGCAAATGTATTTTGTGTTTTAAATTATTCTCATTTAGTGTATGTTTGATTTTAAATCCTTCGTGAGTATCATATTGACTCATGATTAATCTTTAAAAAGGAATTCTTAACAAAACAACGGTATCTCAGCTTATTTTTTCGTTCGACAGTTCGACTTGTCAATGTGTATTTAGGACGCTCCACATACTTTTTAAGTACATTTTGTTGTACATAAAGCTTTATTATATTTAACTAGTTGTTATTTGTCTACCTGCCATATCTACTTTGTGATTCTATCACAGCTTTTCGGTTCTCTTTATCACTCCACTTCATTTTCACATCACAAAAACACTTTACACGGATTGGCGCGAAAATTAGAAACAAAATGAACATTGACTTCGGAGTGACAGATTCTAAATTCAAATATAATATGTTTCTTTTACATCGTAACAGTATTTATGGATAACGTACATAGGCTCACCGAGATGTCAGTTTTAAGAGTTATTTAAAAAAAAAGGTATGATTAAAACCTTCTTTTAAAAGATTTTCTCTCAGTCTCGCAGGATGAAAATAATCTAAAAGTAATTTATCTTATTTTTATTCTGCTTAGTTTATTTATATTGCATCATATTTCCTAGGTCATATTGACTAATTGTGCAGTAACAAAAAAAATCGACGAAATAACGGTATCTCACCATCTTATATCATTTTTCAGCACAGTTCGACTTGACAATATGTATTGAGGACGCTTAACGTGCGTCCATTATGGTGCAGTTAAGGCTTGATTATCCACTTTGTTATAAGATGCCTTGTACACTCCACCTTGTGGAAATAATTCCATAGGATTGAATACGGTTAATATATATATTTAGACGTATCTGTGTCACTGTGGGCGTGAAATATCTTAATGATATATAGAACATAAGTTCAAAATTTCACTGAGTGCTTTTTTTGTTGGTACGTTAGCTTTTGTAGCATTTCAATAAAATGAAATTCAGGTGGCAACAGCTTGCATACTGTTAACCTTTCAGGTAATACTTACTTATACTGTTGTAACTTTTAAAAGGAGTGGTCATGAGTTTCTTTGCCAGTATTCTTCTCATAAGACACTACGCAATTTGGAAACTGAAAGCTATAGAAGTATAGATACACTCAAGCAGGCAGTAGATTTAGGTGTTTTCACGTAATTTGCCTTGACAATCCAGAACATGCTGTTTGTTTAGGTCATATTGAATAAATGATTTTGAATTTGTATGCACAATCATGGGCGTAGCTAGTAAGGGGGAGGGCTTGGGGTTGACATGTGCCATGCAAAAAAAGTGTAGAAATATCACACGCTGTAAAAGTACCAATTTATTTTAATGATTCGGTTCAGAATTTTGTCACGTTGATCTATGCCTAACATAACTCCAATCAAATCCTGTAGAATTGTTCTCAGACTGGCTTTGCTAGGAATGGCTGCTCTCTACCATTACCTCTGGCACAGAATAACCAATAGTACTTACCTCTGGCGACCGTCCAAGCGCAGAACGTTAGCCAATATCGGAAATTTTTCTAGCGTCCCTAACTAGCTAAGTTACTGCCACCAGTCGATGGCAAGCGGCCGTTCTTTATACAAATAGAGCAATATTCGGAAATGTATGGCATACGTGTATACCTACTGGTAATTACTGAATGACGTAACAAATAAGTTTTCGGAAGAGGAAATACAGAAGTAACCTCAAAATTACATTAAAACAATGATTTCAAATAGTTCTTTCAAAATATCAGAAATCCTTGTGGGTGGCAGTAATTGTTGTTATTTAACCGAATTTGATTTGAATTTATAGTGAAGAGAAGATGATTGAGGATTCCGTTTTAAACTTTGCGTCTTGTGGATAAAGTAATAACTGTGGAATAATTTATATTATAACTAGGTTTTGTCTGCATATTCACTCGCTTGTATGTTGGTTATCGCGGCAAAAAGTAGCATATGCAATTAGAATTAAGATATCCCCATGCTTTTTAATGAAATCGGTTCAGTGTTTAATCGTGAAAGCGTAATAAACATTCGCATTTATAAGTAAGTTTTTACAATTAAGTTAGGATGTAATTAAAATTAATGAGTGAATTTCCTTATTTTTCTTGTTTGATTTCTGCTGTTGTGTGTAAAAATGTTTATAAAATGCTGTTTTATCTTATCAGCTTACCGAGGTAAAAAAAATATCCTATTATAAAACAAACTTTTTAATTCCTAGTAAACAATCGAAAATTTTGACTGCACGGTTGGCCTAGTGATTAAGAGGTCGTGTAATTAATATATTTGTGAAATTGAAAACCATAAAAGAATACTAAAGAAGTACCTATATGTTTAGGTTTTATCTATACTTATGACAAAGTTTGATAATAATTGCTATCAAAACACGATCAGTCACGGTCACTGGTTGTCAAGGTCAGTTCGCAGTGAAAGTGAATGCAATGAACGTTTCACGCTCACTGTACATAATGTAACATAGCTCTTTGTATATCTTCTACATAATAATTACATATAAGCATAGACAAATTCTATGCTTTCGTTCTTGAATTCATATCCTACTAGTTTACAGATTCAACTAAACGGTGAGCATTTAAAAAAAGAGCTTTCTAGTTTCTGGTATTGTCGTTCGAAATTTGAATGTTCTTTTGTGCAATAAAATGGACACAGAATACTAATGAGTGAACTATGACGCTAGTACTTAATTTTTGTTTTGTATTTTGTTTCTGTTGCCATTTGTTTTAATCTCTTAGCTATCTAGTATTCTCCTAAACACAGACCTATGACTCAGACTCATATATGTATATATGTTAAACAAGTGAATGATGATGGGGTTTTAACCGGTAGACATAGGTTTTGTAGTTGATTTTTCTCATTTTATAATTATACTAGCTGCATCGGTAAACGTTTTTTTTGCCGTAAATAAAAAAACATTTAGGCGTATGGAAAATAGATGTTGTCTGATTCTCAAACCTACTGAATATGCATATAAAATTTCATAAAAGTCGGTCAAGCCGTTTCGGAGGAGTATGGTAACTAACACTGTGACACGAGAATTTTAGATATTAGAAGATATAACATACTGAACGTATAGAACAAGACTTGAATTTTGTCAGAATAACCAATTTTCGTACTAAGTTCTTACTTAGTACGAAAATTGGTTATTCTCGTTTGTATAACGTATATAAAACTTTATATATTACTATCCTTAGTAATACATAAAGTTAATACAGGAATGGTAAATAGTTATTATACTAGTTATTGACAGAAAAAAATATATATTACCCAAAATTTAGTGCAGTAGGTCTTTCAAGAATTAATTATACCTTCCATTTGCCATCAAAATATATATTAAACATCAAACCGGATGCATGTTCATAAAACCACTTAATGCAGTAAATATTTTACAATTTAGACCATTATTTATTTCACAGTTGGCAAAATAAATAGTTATTGGAACCAACTTTAACGACATTTTAATTTGTGCTAATTGTATACTGGAAGTGATTTTATCTAACTGTTTCTGCAAATGTGGGCTTAGCTTTAACAAACTAAAATAAATTTCTTGACAATACTTTATTTTTTCAAATTAAAATAAATTACTATAAGAGAAGAAGAAGAAGAAGAAAATACGGAGACATTAAATGGGTTTTCCTTATTATTATCATTGATGACATGTCAAGCAGTGGAACATCGATAGCCTTATCGACGTTCACTAATGACATGGCTTATCTAATATCACACCCTTGCTGCAGCAGCTGACTGGCATTCAGGAATTGCTGATAGGAACTGGATGCTAGCTATCTTGCGCAAATCGTCAGTCTATCTGTTTCATCAGCATCCTACACTACGTTATTTAGTACATAGTGTTGTGAAACCATATCACCGTGATTTAACCGCTTTCGTACTAGTGCCGTTCTTTCCTGAATCTATACTAATATATAAAGCTGAAGAGTTTGTTTGTTTGAACGCGCTAATCTCAGGAACCGATGGTCCGATTTGAAATTTTTTTTTTTTATTTTATTATCATCACGCTAAGACCAATAGGAGCGGAGTACCAATGGAGAATGTTTAAAAAACGGTGTAAAATTATCGCGATACGGGCAATAGGAAACGGAAACGAGGAAGCGTTGGTCAGCTAGTCGTCGAAAAAATTTTAACAAAAATAAAACCGACTTCATGGTTCGACTCGATTTCTCTTGGATGCCATCATCTGATATTAATGTCCTTATCATGGTACCACCGTTGGGATATCTCCTTTCCATTAAAAAAAACAATCATCAAAATCGGTTCATAAACGTCGAAGTTATCCGCAGAAACACATAAAAAAAGTAAAAAAAAAAGAAATATATTCGGTCGAATTGAGAAAGCTCCTCCTTTAATTGAAGTCGGTTAAAAATAACTAACTTCAGTTTTTTGACTATTAAATCGATTTATATTCCACTACCTCTGCTGATATTTATTTTATATCTATACTACTATACAAACAAATAAAATTGGAATGTCTGTTTGTAGTATTAAAATAATAGCTTTTTAATAAATGCAAATGTATGTCTGTCTGTCGGTCTGTCTGTCTGTCTGTTTGTCTGTTTGTTGCGGGTAATCTCTGAAACGGCTGTACCGATTTTGAGGGGGCTTTCACTGGCAGATAGCTGATGATCTAAGAAGTAACCTAGGCTACTTTTTTTAGACTAACTTTGTCCCTTCGGCGTTAATCGCGGTACAACGATAACCGCGGGTAACACCGCGGGGTTCGGCTAGTTATACATATAATTTATCTTAGTATATAATTGCTATGTTGCATAATGCCTATTAGAAATGTTTCTCTAGAATGCATCTCATTGCAGTAGTCTGATGTTAAGCTAAAATGTCTTACCTCTTAATATAGATAGTTTGATTTCATCTTGACACAGCGTTATGACTCTTTCGATTTTCTGTGGAGCAGTCGGTGGATTACGACATCTAGCTTCCTGAAAAAAAAAACATTTTTATTACAATTCAACTGTTGACCGGTAGATAATTCTGTAGGCATTAAGTCCGCCAATGCACTACAGGTGCAAGATGTAAAAAATAAATAAACAATTCCAAATTGACTATCAATATTTTCACTTATAGGCGAACGTTATATGAGAATAATTGTTTTAGACTATACACACTATACTATACTTGTGGAGTAACGGGAGTTAAGTCCCCCCGATATAAAAGAACGTAGCATAGATCATGGATCGTGTCTGTCGAACTTTATGTTAGTTAATATACCACATAGTGTACCTCTATTGACGCAAAACTTATATCTCCCGATAAGCATTAGTTCGTTAGATGACTTTATAAGCATTAGATGTAAGTATCATTGCCCGTGGATAAACGCAACTAAGAGTCACAAGTGCATTGAATCCTCCCACAGAACTCTGATTCTTGCATGCAGGAAGTTAGAACATAGATTACATCAGCAGAACACCCAGAAACGAGAGAACTGCTTTACTACGGTTGCGCTGACATATTTGTGCTGAAATATCGTTCTTCTGCGGTTATGGAAATCACCACACGCTTTTACATCAACGATGCAACGCAGTGACTTAATAATAACATAATCAAATAGTTCACAAACAATACGTTAGCGAGACAATATTACCGTTGATGTTGCAAAGAATAATTTTATATGTATATAAAGCCAGACAATACTCTCATGCGAGTACACTTAAGTAAACAAAGAAATCACTTCAATGATAATGTAATTTTCTCAGGTTTTCATACGTAGATGGGTGCGATTCGTATAGTGAAAGCTTTATACAAAGAGACACATAATAGTAGTGTCTCAATGAGATGAGAATGGCGGCTGCTTTTAAGAATGAAAAAAATTTCATAACAAAACATTAGAGATATATGCGGCACAAGCGCTGCATCTACCTCTCAAACAACGACGTACAATGAGTGTAACGGGACAATTAACGTAACTGGACAATGAGTCATCCGTGCATGCAGCCGGCGTTCATCAATTTATTAGACGTTACACGTCAAAAACTACGACGAGAACATTATTATGTTACTAAACACAGGTAAATGTACGAAGTAAAGCATAATTTCATTAAATACCGATTTGTTTAACAAACATACGCTCAATTTAGTCGCAGTTGTTTGGAGGTTCTCCGTGTGGTGGCGGAATAACACCATCTCTAGTCAGCTTATGGGTGTCGTAAGTAAGAAGATAGACTAAGGAAGCAAAACACGTGGGATAATATCGGTGCAAAGAGAAGGAAAACTTAAAACTATTCATCTACTAAATGCTTAAAACAATTTGTCTAGCCAGGGTTGTAAGTAGGCTTGAACCTTTTTTCTAAGGAGAAGCTCGTATCTAGCAGTGTACAACACATCTCCTATTTATTCCATGGGTTATTACGATACCCACGGGATGAATTGGATTGATGACACTCCGTATTCTTAATCCATCACCACACAGTCAATCTATACAAATAAATAATATTGGAGTGTCTGTTTGTAATATTAAAATAACCGCTTTTTAATAAACGCATGTGTATGTATACACGATACTTGTACCAAAATAATATTTTTACAACTGTTGTCTGTCTGTCTGTTTGTTCTCTCTGTCTTCTTATGGGTAATCTCTAGAACGGGTGGATTGATTTTCACTGGCAGATAGCTGATGATCTAAGGAGTAACTTAGGCTACTTTTTCTTAGACTTCAGCACGAAGGGGCCGGCTCGACCGGGGCGGTACTACCCTCGCACTAGTCAGCGTAAAATGTCAGCGTTCGTGCTGTCGTGTTTCGTTTGTGAGTGCGAGACCGTAGTCCCAAGGATGCGAAAGCATCACAAGGCCGCCATGGTGTGGGTCACCATGCTGCATTGTTGCATTATCTGCATTCGCAATGAGTATGGTAACCACCACTCTTGGATTCTGCTTTCGCTTTGCACCTGGCAGAGTAGAGTCATATTGGCCGGCCCTTAAATAAAAATTAAAAAAAAACTAGCTTTTACCCGCGCCAATAACTGCGGGTAATACCGCGGGGTTCAGCTAGTAGTAACTAGAACTGGTATCAAGCGGAATAAGATGAGTGTAGCTCATTTAGCATTGAAGTTGCTATTTCTTTAGACATGGTCATTGATCGTAGCACGATCTAATAAAAGAGTCAGAAGGTTTTGTTCGTCATGTTTTAAATCGGAAAACAAAAGATTTGGATATCGGATATAAAATTGCACGATTAAAAAAGAGCTTACTGGGTCGCTTTAACTCGGACACTAACCGCTAGACAGATAAAACAGCAACAAGTTTTGGTTTAAGATTTTTTTTTAATTTTAGATAAATAGCTCCAGGTATTGACACTTCCTAAATTGGAGATTAATTATTACTTTTTTAAATAGATAAGGCTTGTAAACCGTAGACCTGTATCGCGTCCTGATATTCTTCATTTTTCATGTTTAGCTATCAACTGGCATTTGACATTTTATGACTGAGGCACAAATAAATAAATAAGTAAATAAATAAATATTTTCAGACATCTAACACACAACGCCATCTAGTCCCAAACTAAGCAGATCTTGTATTATGGGTACTAGACAACTGATATAAATAGTTGTAAACTTTTTTTTTTGTAAATACATACATATTATAGATAGAAAACACCCAAACTCCGAAACAAATATTTGCAGATCATACAAACATTTGATCCGACCCGGGAATCGAACCCGAGACCTCTAGAACAGCAGTCGCGTACGCTACCACTGCGCCACAAGGCACAAAGAAAATCCCACAGTCAGGATAACAATTTGTGAATGTGTTGTATCAGGTTGGGATCAAAATCAAACTCACAATATTCAGCACAACAAAAGCACGCCGATTGTTGGTACCTATTGCTAATTTTATAGTATTGCTTACTCATTTTTCAACGTAACAAATATAGTCACAGGTGTAACGACTTAAGCTCAGTACCTACATATCTTAGAAGTAGGTATTATGACTATTATGTAACAGCAATAAAATGATCAATGGAAGCATAAAATTTGTCATTCACGAATTATTAGAGTAGAATCTTTGTAGGTGTTTTTTTGTTTAGACTTCTATTGAAGTAAATCGTCACACTATGTAATTCACCAATATCGTCTATAAATTTTCAATACAAAAAATTCAAGGGAACAAAAACTATACAGCATTTTTCTTGTGATCTAATTTTATAGTAGGCCAGAGCATTTGCCTCCTTACATTAGAGTCATTTGATAGACGAAGAAACTCCATATGAAGAATTATGACACCAGAACTCTATTTGAAGGTGAGCATTAATGGGCAAAGCTCGGACTTTTGCTCTTGTAATAAAAAGTCATTACGTGTGGTGATGAACTAAAAATACAGAGTTTCAACCCTATTCCATCGATCTGTGTCGTAAGACGCGGCCGTTTTCAATAACCTATCTATCTTTAGTTCTCCTTACTACAGTTAAACAAATCTATCTTTTTACTCTTACTTACGTTTCAATAACCTACCGGCAGATAGCATTTCCTATCGACGTTGTCTATCTATCTTTGGGAGGACGGATAGGCTACTAGAGATAGGAACTCGCATAGTAATCGGACTAACTTGTATTTCAATATAAGTTTCGAGTTACTCTCCGATAGGCGTAGCTAACTACAGTAACGTCATTTGCTTATCTGTCAACATCGGCCAGTTACGCGCCACCCGGCGAGATAGAATTTCGAAAATAATTAACTTTCCAAGCAAATATAAAATAAAGGAAGGTTTTAGCAGTGATGATAGCGATATGGAATTATTTGGAATTATTATGGATTATGATGAAAGCAGTGACAGTGATACTGAAGAAAACATACCTTTACAGAAGGAATATAAACATAGTGTAAATTATATGACTAAATTAAATGACTACGAATTTGTATATAGATTTTAGACTAAATAAAATTGGTGTGAATCAGTCAATAAATATGATAAAACCATATTCAAGTGTAAAATGCAAAAGGTAAGTTTTCAGTTATCGTTTTAAGTCTCAACTTTATACTTCAGTCAAATTTGATATAAATTTATAAACAACACATTAAACTTTTCTATAATTTGACAATTACGAGCAATTGTATTATATTTTCTTCATTGAGTTTGGCTCAAGTGTAGGCTCATAATAGTGCTAGTATTGCCATGCGAATATTAACAAAGGTCTTATTTTTCCAGAAATCACGGCATATCCACCCTCCATCAGATACTTTTGGCTCTAAAATTTTATGCATTGGGTACTATGTATGTTGCAGATTTCATCGGAGTATCTATAGCATCTGCTAGTCATATTGTCTTTGATGTATCTAGAGCCATAGCAAGATTGTGCCCAAACTTTGTTGTGTTACAAAATCACACTCGACAAGAGTTTTATAATATTGCTAGATTACCCAGAATACATGGTGTCATAGATGGCACCCTTATATTAATATCACCAAGTAAGTACCTCATCTCATATTGAACTATCTCATACTTCTATTTAGGTTCTGGTCTAACTTATTTTTTTTATGTTTTGATACTATTTGTACATACATATTAATACTGTTTTCGTATTATTTACAGACTCAAATATAAGAGAAGAATTTAGAAACAGGAAAGGAACATTCTCTATCAATGTACAAGTTGTGTGTAATTGTTCATTAGTGTTTCTAAATGTTGTTGCCCGATGGCCAGGATCCACTCATGATACTACTATATTCAACCACTATAATTTAAAAGGTCACTTATTTAGTTGTTTATTCTGTGAATAATAAGTTTTTAGAAGCGGTTGTAGTCTAGTGATAAAGGCATTGGACTTGCGAAAAAAAGATTGTGGGTTCAAATCCTGACCAGTAAGTACACTACCGACTTGAACCCACTCCTAACAAGCAATTTAGCTTAGTTGGAGTGGTTAACAGGTATACTAGTAATTTCAGTTGCTAGTAATCCTTTTTAAAAAAGAAAAAAAAAAATAAGTAACCCGTTCCTATTGCTTAAACAACTGATATATAATATTAAACTTGCAGATTATTGTGAACAAGGTGGACTTGGAAATAGCTGGCTGCTTGGTGATGTGATGCTTACCCTATCTGTTGACACCCCTACTCAACCCAAATATTCCATCAGAGCAATGTTATAATGAAGCTCACATTAAAACAAGAAACACTATAAAGAGGTTTGCTTTGTATACTAAATACTATAAGCAGGGTAAATGGTTTAAATACACTATTAATACCTACTGTAATTGCAGATGTATTAGAGTTTGGAAAAGAAGATTACCCATGCTATCCTTAAAAATGAGGCTAAATTTAGAAAATATGCAAACCATTATTATTGCCGCTGCTGTGTTACATAATATTGCCAGGAACATGAATTTGGCAGAGATAGAGCCTGAAATATCAATTTCAGAAACAACCCAGGAGGAAAATCTAATTATTCATGACAATTCTCCAACATTAAACATGTCAGAACGGCTATTGTTAATAAATAATTACTTTAATGTGTAAAATAAACAATAATTATTCATATTTTATGTATTTTTTATTTCCTTTCACAAATTTGAGATCACAATACAATATAACTAATCACTATATCACTATATACTATATATATCACTATGATCAAAATATAATATAATGATAAAATGTTAATTAATTTAAATCCTTTTTTGATCTGGCTTTTTCCGATTCTAACTAGAGTTTAGCAATATTTAATTCCTTTTCTTCATTTTCTAATTCTATTTTTTTTTTCTTAACCAATAAAAACTCTGTCAGATCATTTTCCCTCATTGTGCGGGCCTTACACTTTTCCTTTTCCATTCCTTACATGTTTTCGCTTGGCTGTTAAAAGTAATCAAAGTTATATGCTGCTCTTTTCCCTTCAGATTATTGAATTGACCCATTAATGAATTGATGATAATATTTTTAATACATAGCATGGACTGGACACAAAAGACATGACGATCTCAGAGCTTGGCATGTAAACATTAATTTATTGACTATAGGTGTTGTAATATATATAGTTTCAGTATTGTATATCGTATATATTGTATTTGATGTTTGATAATGTTTCTGATCTTTCGAAAAACAAAATATGTAGTATTTATTTTACGCATAACGTACTAACAAACGTCAATTCTAATGTCACATGCTGCTCATGTCAAAACGTTTTATTTCATTATTGAATGTGGTAAACAAATAAAAAAAATCAAGTTGATGTTGATTCACCATAAAATCTTTAAAAAAATACAAACAATAAGTACTTTTAATAAAAAAATTAAATAGTTAATATTTGTTTTTAACATTAAAGATTTGCGCAGCAAAACACTAAACGTATCAAGAGGGAACAAGCTATCCTTCGTTGGTAAGAGATAGATAGCGCTTATCCTCGATTGTGAAACGCAAGTTATGGATAGATAAGATCAAGCTGCAAATCCGAGATAGCGATCTATCCTTAACTGGAGATAGGTTATTGAAAACGGCCGAAGGGAACAAATTATGCAGGGTAAGCATACAGCAATGCAAAGAGACTGAAAACTTGAAAGAAATGCTAGGCTAGCGACAGGCCAACATCTCCTTTTAAATGCCAATGTCCAGCAAGAAGTAGTTTTTCTTTCAATCAGAATGTATATAGTGTAGGTTCTAAGGTGGTCCCATATCATGTGATTCCAGATTCCAGGATTCCAGGAAAACCAGAGCCTTCCCCTAATTATGAGAAGTAGTCCCAGAATAAAATGTGGACAAGCTGTGTATCACCAAAATATTAAGTTGTTTTGGATTGTGTAAACGAACAAGGCTAACGGCAAAGCTAAATAAGATTATTATTTTTTAATCTCTTAATAATAAACAGAGACATGGCGATAAATCAAAATTAGATAAAGAAAGTAGGCAAAACTAATTATAATCTTATTAGCCTTGGCATTATAACAATCTCTGACAATTTCTAGATACTTAATCTCAGGCAATTTATAAGAATATTATGTGTTGTAAAAGGTTAAAAATGACTAGTAAAATGATACAAAATAAAGTGGTTCGCAATTATAACACGATTAGCATTCAAACGATGTGTTTAGAAATGGGTTGAGTAATTACACGGTTGCCATATAAGAGTTAGGTCTAGGACACTGCTCGACGTTTTGTTGTTACATTGTTTATTGCATTTGTATTGTTAGCATTGTTAGCGTCCTTTGATAATAGTGAGAACAGAGTTTCGAATGTCGAATGAACACATGTTACGTTAAACATTAGCATTACTGGAGTTTCGGCAAATTATCTTTTCTCAATTCAATTCGTAAATATGTATGATATGTAAGTTTAACATTACTTATAGTGGTTTAGTTGGTCGCTATATATGGTATATATAATATATATTAATAAAATAAAGTTTACACAGAAAGTTACCTGACATAGTTGGCAGACACGGTTCGAAATCCATGGCTGTGCTAGCCGAGCTTCGAAGCTTGGATAGCAGGACAGACTGTGTCACCTACCGATTGCCTCAGATATTCACCGAGCGTCGAATCCTGGTTGGACAGATTAGACGAAACCTGTCACCGCCAGCATTGATCGCGGCAACGTTGGCGAGTAATGAGGGATTTGAAGCCGCAGTCTCCTTCTGTGAGGGCGTTATGCTTCAGAAGGAGTCCGCAGAGCGTGATCGGGAAAGGGCCGATCCCGCTCCAAGGAGACGGCGAAGGGGACGCGGTAGAGGTCTTTAGCTCCCAAATCGTCGCCTTAGGGTAGCTGCGGTCATCTTCGGGAAATGTGACCGCTGCAACGACCCGGGACAGGTGACACGTCGATCCGGCCGAGGGTGTCGTCTAAGATGGGTCGGTCTTTCGCCTCTAACTGCATAAAACGGTGTGAGGTGTGACAGCGTCCTGCCACGGGATGCACCTCAGTCGTGGGGTACGCACTTCGTCCCCCCATGGAGGGCATGGTGCGAAAAGCATTTTCCGCGTAAAAAAAGAACAGGTTTACATACGAAATTAAAATTCGTGTAAGGAATGGGTCCCCTGGTTCCCAAACTAGGTTTACACCTGTTACTTGGGAATCAGTAGGATATTTTAGAATAAGTACCACCCTAGTTTACGTACGTATATCCTAGAGATGTTTTTTTCTAATGATGAATTAGAACAAAGAGAGTATGTATAAGTCGCTTTTGCTGTCTGTCTGTCCCTATAAATGCTTAGATCTATAAAACTACGCAACGGATTTTGATGTGGTTTTCTTTAACAGATAAAGTGATTTAAAAGGAAGGTTTATATGTATAATATAGTAGAGATACACTGATAATTTTAGAAGTTTTTAATGTGATGTCGTAAATAAACACATTTTTTGCGCTTTCATTGGAGACACTGGCTGAAACCTACGAGATAGATGAAAATAGTGTACTACAGTATTGTACACCTTAAAAAGGTCTACAAAAATATCTATGATGGTATATGTTTATCTCTTAAGGATAACCCAGAATAACTATTTTTATTCCTTTCTTTAAAATAAAAGTTTATTTACGAAACGATGTTAAGCAAAACATCATTAATTTTTATATCGTATTATATCTTTATAAAGTAGTTTAGTATGTTATTTAAATTAATATATTCGAAGATATTACAGATTTAAAATGCACGAATCGTGTCGTCGGTGGGTGCATCTGAAAATCTGAAATCGACCCATACGAAGCCGGGGCGAGTCACTGGTTAATTATAAATCTATATCTATATCTATATCTATACTAATATATAAAGCTGAAGAGTTTGTTTGTTTGTTTGTTTGTTTGTTTGTTTGTTTGTTTGTTTGAACACGCTAATCTCAGGAACCACTGGTCCGATTTGAAAAATTCTTTCGGTGTTGGATAGTCCATTTATCGAGGAAGGCTATAGGGTATATATCATCACGCTACTACTAATAGGAGCGGAGCAACAATGAAGAATGTTTCAAAAACGGGGGAAATTTTCACGCTACGGGCAATATAAGGCGCAAACGAGGTTGCGTGGGTCGGCTAGTTCTATAATAAAAAGAAAAAAGGGGTAGAATAGATTAATTTAATTGACATTACATCACATAAAATTAAAATTCTAGATCTAAATAGCACAATTAGTATTAAGATTAATAAAGTTAAGTGATTAACTGTTCTGAAGGCTGTTGGTTCATTTGTATTTTTCCTAGGTAGAGAAGTGATTTAGATATATACCTATCCATAGCTTCTATCCTGAGTAGGTAACTTTAAAGGTAGTAGAATGAATGGGTTGGCTAGATCCGGGGGGTAGGTACTACCCTCTTACAGAAGACTAACTCAAAATGTCGGCATTCGTGCTGTCTTGTTTCGTTGATGAGCGCGAGGCCGGAGGCCGAATGGTGTTGAAGTAATATCTATACAAATAAATAAAATTGGAGTGTCTGTTTGTAATATTAAAATAACTGCTTTTTACTAAATGCATATGTATGTATACACGATACATATACCAAAAATGTAGTTGAAAAAAATTTTGTCTGTCTGTCTGTCTGTCTGTTTGTTTCAGGTAATCTATGGAACGGCTGTACCGATTTTGACGGGACTTTCACTGGCAGGTAGCTGATGATCTAGGGAGTAACTTAGGCTACATTTTTTAGACTAACTTTGTCCCGCGGCGTTACTCGCGGTACAACAATAACCGCGGGTAACACCGCGGGTTTCAGCTAGTAGTAATAATAATAATAGTCCACCATAGTGTGGTGCATCGCTGCATTGTTGCATTACCTGAATTCGTAATAAATATGTTGACTACTACTCTTTGATTCTACTCATGCTTTCCATCAGGCAGAGTAGTCACTTTAGGAGGCTCATAGTTAAAAAGGATACTCTAGTGTTCCCTGTCGAATACCTAATATTAAGTAATAGTAAATTTTAGACGTGTGCCCAAAGGACTGCATGAGTTCTAACAAAAAAGATGTTTTGATTAAAAATAAGTCGTGTAAATTAATTTTATACAAGTAAACCTCAATTGCCCATTGGAATAAGAAAATATATGTTCACATAGTTTGAATAACAATTTTATTCTCAGTTTGGATCTATTCTGACTATGAAGTTAGTGGAAGTGTTTTGTACTTATTGTAAGGAGCTTGACGCGAGTTTATATAATTCGTCTAAAATGTACATTTCAAAACCGTTGAAAAATATGTCCAAAATATTTTTGACAACTAATTATATATAGATAAATATCCTGGTAAATATAGAACATCCCTATGGTGATGGATTAAGCGTACAGAGCATCAGCACCTCTGTTCATCCAAACGCGTAATAAGAAGCGGACCAAGGGAACCAACGACGCAGGACAACATAATTCGAAAAAAAAAAACATATAATATTGAACCATTTGGCCAGCTTGCTATAGTAAACCTTAACTCCTTTCGAAGGAGAGGTTAATGTACAACAGTGGAATATTAAAAGCTGTTTATGTGATACTGTAAAATATAGAACACATTGTGCACTGAAGTCAATCAACCACAATTCATGGTATTGGGAGCGTGGTGAAATCTTATCTCATAACTCATAATGTTATATGAGTAAATTGTCCCCAATAAATGCTCTCGTTTCCACTTACTTTTATATGTGGTATGGAAATAAAGAATGTTACCTCATTTTAAGGCTTAGGATCATGCCAACCCTAAAACTGAGACTGATAGTGTAAACAGCACTTACCCCGTTAGTTTTGTTAAAATCAAATTTCGCTCTTCGATTGTCAATATTTTTTTACTCGGAGACCAAATTTCATTAAAGCTCGCTTATCTCAGGAAGTAATGGTTCGATTTCGAAAATTATTTCAGTTTTAAATAGCCCAGTTATCAAGGTAAGCTATATATCATCTCGCTACTACCAAAAGGAGTAGAGCGTCAATAAAAATTTTGCAAATGCGAGGGAAAATTTTCCTTTTCAGAGTTTCCTTTGCGTTTTAAACGTTAAACGTTTTTTTAACGTAAACGGTTAAAGTTTCAAGACACTATAAGGTATATGATTTTTTTTTTCAAAAAGTCTGCGACAACTATGTCTATCTTTTAAGGTTAGCTTACTATTAGCTTTGTTATGGTTATCAAATTTGTTCATGCTGTTATAACAATAAGAGACGCAGATGAGGTTACGTGGATCAGATAGTAACTTATTATTTCCTTGCCCCAAAACTTATTCGAATCCCTATATAAAAGTTAAAGATAGTTTTGGTTTGACAACATCTACTGCAAAAGAGGTCACAGAAAAAAGCTTGCAAATTGGACTCATATCTAAACGCATCGTTATTATTGCATTTTATAGCCGCACTGTATTTCACCAGATATGATTAGTGTATTAAAATTTATAAGCTTCTTGCACTTCACACACACTGAACTTGTTTAATAAAACAAGTTCAATAGGCGAACGCGAATAGATCTACATGCTAAATGACTTCCTAACGCTTTAAAATCACTTTAAAAATGCAAATTTGTTTTAAGTTTGAAATAAAATAACCTTTAAGTAATGTGGAGCAAATCGCACGTCCATGATAAATGACCAATAGTTCTTATTTTAATAGTAGTATATACAAAAAATATTAATTTTAATAGGTACACACGCAGACAAGTGGACAGATACATTTACACAAGCACACATGTGCACAATAGGATCAGATCACAAAGATTATTATTATTTATCTGTCATCATTACATGGTATAAAACGAAGTCGCTTCCAGTGCTTGTACACTTATATCTTACAAACTACCGATCGGACTCTAATGCAGTTTTTACTTCAAGAGGGGCTGATTCAAGATGAGGGTTTATATGTATAATGTATGTACATTATATAAGAGAAAAACTGAGAATTTCAAAGTAAACCGTTAAATTAAAGTATTTACCCTGACTGTATTCATCAACGCAAAGTTAAAATTATTGTGTCTACAAACTTGAAATTTTGGCAGATGATGCTTTTATGTTATAATAACCTGCTATGAAAGAAGTTTTGGAAACTGGGAGTAAAATGAGGGATAAAAAGTTAAATGAAACCATCTTCATCAATAAAAAAATTAGAAATAAGCAAAAATCACACTCAGGTTAAAACTCGCTAGTGCTATAGCTAGTAAGACAAGCTAAAATTAAAAAATATAAAAAAATCCCTATGCAAGTACTTCATCGAGTTGTCATACGCCAAAAATGCTTTACATTATTGAAAAAGAGCTGATACTCTTACACTGCTAGACCGATTTTATCCAAATATAGCTAAGAACCACCGCAGAGGAACTGGCTTTCAAATAAAAAAAAAGCATTGAAATCGGTCGATCCGCTTGAGTGGTACGATGCCACATACAGACACACACACAGAGAAATACATCGACGTCAAAGTTATCACCCCTCTTTTTGCATCGAGGATTAAAAATAAGTATGTCATTCTTTGAAATAACCATAAAAAATGTCAAACTATTGACGAGTGTCATAGTAAATCGACTAGTCACATTAAAATCGAATCTATGTAAGAAAAAATGATAATTTACTTAAATTATTTACCATAATCGTCGAAGATATCTTTGAAATGTGGCCCATATTCAGCACAGTCAGACTAGACTAGGTTTTGCCCAATCACCTTACATGGTATAAACCACCAGACGAAGTGTCGCAATTAAGTTTGAACTCTACTTCTTAAGCAATAAGTTACACTTAGGTCCGTTACTTAGTAACGACGAGTCTTATGTAAGAGTTGCTTGGTTGGAACTAAACTGGTTTCCGAATAATTTTATGTGTAACCAATAACAATAATATTTCTCAAACTTTTCAATAAATATGCTTTAAATAAATAGCGCGAGGGTTTCGTAGAGCTCAGTTTGTAGTTTTATTTAGGTGCTAATAACTCCGCACGTATAGTAACGTAAGAATATAGAGTGTCACAAAACTCATTCATCCCATGAGTGCCGTAAGAACCTTCTTAAGACAACAGTACTGCAAAGATACGGATAATTTATAACAAACCCTGGTTCGACCAAACCTCCTTTTAAGCTCTATGATCAGCATGGGACCGATAATGCTGTTGGTGATGATCGATGATCATGTCATCTATTGTTATCTATAGCATTAATTATATTTTACGCCTTAAATATATTTTAAAATATTCAAACATGAAATTGGGTAACACATTCTATAACCTACACCTACGTCTACAAACCCCACACAGGTTTGAAGGTAGCCTTTCGTTTCAAAACTGCGAAACAAATTCGGAACGTTTGAAATTGGAACATTCATAGATTAACTGACAACTGATGCTGACAATGAATACATGAAATACATAAAGTCATTTGTTTGTATCATATTTTCACACAAGACACATAAAAACAAAGGGCACTTTCTTAAATTGCCTATACATCGAAAAAGATTGTCGAAATTGTGACAGCATTGAAAAAGTGGCCTGCTATAGGCCACTAATTTGTGATCCCCGGCGTGATCACTGTCATTAAAAACGCTCCATTTGCACGAAGACCAGTATTTTAAAGTTTGACATTTCAGCTGTTTCGTAGTGTGAACCCCCAGTATTATTAATAGATCCGTTTCAAATCTGTGTGTAACTTACAAAGCTATTGGCCGTCCGTTTAAGATGTCTCGATTAATTCCATTTCGAAAACGTGATTAGGTAATTATAAATTCTAGCATTTTTAAATGTCACATTCTGAATGACATTAATACATTTTAAATGCATTTTATTTTTATTTTAGTGATGGTGGCATTGGGCATATAATTTCCTAAGGATTCGCCGACTATTCTATGATGTCTATACTTCCTATGACTTCAAGAGCGCTAGACAGCGAGACAGGACAGTGAGCGATGAAATGTGCAAGAGTAAATAAGAAAATCACCTAGCACTATGTTGTTCTTGACGAAGTCCAATGTCTGATCCAATCTTTAGACAGGCAATATGTTAAAAAGCGGCTGCTGGGTAATAAAAGTAGTCGAAATAAAAGTCAATTATATTAAGTAAATGAATCATATTTGTCATGTTTCTTTTTAACCGGCTTCAAATAAAAAAAGGAGGAGGTTTCTCAATTCGACACTATTTTTTTATGTGTATTTGCAGATAACTTCGTCGTTTATGAACGGATTTTGATGATTCTTTTTTAAATGGAAAGGAGATATCCCAATGGTGGTACCATGATCAAGGACACTGATATCTGATAATGGCATCCAAGAGAAATCGAGTCAAACCTTGAAGTTGGTTTTATTTTTGTTAAATTTTACTTGTATTCAATTACATTACCTGTTACTAATCAAATAAATATTAATATTGCAAACACAAACTATATAGCAACAACACTTCGTCAATGTTATTTAATTCTACCGGACTTTATCCCGTAAGCCTTCTGGCCATATATTTTAAATCAATAGACAGCATGCATCTCCTTTGGGTATGGTATTCTGCAAGTTTCTAATCAAAATTCCTCTGAATTTCTACTTCAAATACTTCAATGATCGCACTAAAAGATAACAAAGTTTAACTGTACACAAAACTATTTTTACTAATGATATATTACTTGAATACACCGAAGGCAATGAAGCTTAGAAGATATTATTCACACAAAACTGTGGACAAAAGACGCATGTGAATCAGTCACCTCGGCCGAGTGGGTGTGGCCTTGCTAAACACCGACTGCTCGCTTTATAAGGCATTGTGTGGGTGAAGTAACTACTTAGACGCGATTTTTAAGCCTCTAAATAAATTCCCTGAAGATATTTGATAACATTTTGGTGTTGACTTTGGTATTGAAAGTAAGTAACTCGAGGTCTGATGACGATTACCGATAATTTAGTTTTACAATAGGAATTACATTTTTGAAATATGTTTTACAAGGAAGGATTGAATTAAAATCAAAACCTGATTGGAATGTTTTTAATACATTCAATGACACAATGATACATTGAACATTTTCAAAATTCTATTAAATTGAATAAACTAAACAACTAATGCTTCAGAAAGCCAAGGAATCACACGTAAATAGTTTCGATTCATACAGCATTCTAAACAGAAATTGTTCTTCTTGTTGCATAGAATAGTTTTACAAAATATATAAATCATAAGCATCAATACAAGCATTGTGACCTACATTTAATTTGCTTTAAAATTACTATAAGTATTTCCGAAATTAATTCACGTTTATGTTTATTACAAATGGAACTTAATTAAGTTGCGTTACCACATATCCATCACGAATTCACGATGAGAACCTCGAAGGTCAAAGTAAAGAGTATAACTTTTTTAGATTAGATAGGCACAGACTTTCCAGAAATTCCAGTTCGTATATCTCGATCTAGAATGTCCGGAAAGTTTGTGCGCTACCTTGTCCTGTTCCACTTATTGCTTACATTCCCGAAATCATCCGTATAAGCAATTTTCCTATTCTACCATTGCCTTCTCTTCTTACTCACCTTTCTTTCTAATATACTTCTAATTTTCTCATCCCCCAATCCAGCCCACAATTACGCACTTACCTAAGTTGAACTAAAAATATAAAAGCCAAAGTGTGCGTTTATATCAGATACATACAGCTCAAAAATTTTATAACCTTTTTTATGTTCGAACAATTTTTGAAAAGAATATGTGTCTGTGAATAGGCAACAGATGCAAATGAGAATGGTCATGAAACATTTGTCTCATCTAGCGTAACCAACTTGTAACAGTAACACACATTTTCACATAAATAAACAAAACCGCAACTAGCTTATAAACTACATAATAAGAATATTTGTTGTCAAATGTATGGTACATTTGTATTATTGCTTTTTTTTTCTGTGCGGAAATCCCATCGCATACCACCTTCTGTTTGATGACATGTTGTTGGTACTCGAACCGATTAAAACCGCACGCCATCTGGGGTATTAGGAGCCGGGGAACCAGGTGCACCCTAGAAAGGAAAACCCTGGAACTGTACTAGTGCCCTGGCCAGTTCATATAATGCATATTCCATTCCATTTTCGTGAATTTTATTAAATTCCACTTTATCCGTGTGGCGACGGAGTACGAATGCGAAGAATCACCACCTATATTCATCTCGTGGGTGTCGTAAGTGGTGACTAAGAGAATAAACTACACAGAATTAAACAACATCTCAGCAAAGAGAAGGAAACTTGAAACAAAGAATCTACCATTCCGTCAAGCTGGATGATTTCATTAGTAGGCAGCCTACATCTTTCTTCTAGAGCGACACAACCTTGCCTAACATTTTGTCTTTATCTTCTTTAAACTTTTGAGAGGATTGAATTTTAATGTTTACTGAATGGAATTAATTAAACAAACGTTACTAATACATTATATGAATTGATAACTTTTTTATTTTATTTCGAACATTTTCAACAAGTTTTTAAGGAGATTGTTTGTGCTTTTCTGTGTAAGAAACGTATATTTTTTAATTTTTAAACGGTAAAATTTACTTTTCATCAGCATAAAGAATAATAGACGAACACGTATTCTTAAAATAACTTGAAACATATTGTGGAACTTCATTACATTAACTTGAATGCAATAAAATTAAATACCTACATTTGTTAATTTAAATAAGTTGAACGTTTAAATTTTAATTTCTTCTTTTGTTAATTTTTTTTATTGTCCTTGGATTTGTATTTTTTCTGTGGTCCCATTTTTTCTGACAGTTTATATTGTTTTTGTATTGTTAAATAAATAGAAATGAAATAAAGTAGTCCTGCGTGGATTAACGAATGTAAAACCGAACTAGGTAATACAGTGTTCCTTTTGATTGATTTACAAGTAATTTTATAATGGTCATGGAACATCAAATTGATTTGACTAATGACATAACAAGAATCTAATTGATTAACGGTGGTCGGCAATAATATTTACAGTTTTAGGTTTTATAGGTGCATTCCAGTTGTACAAATTAACGGAAATTTAGCATTTGAATAGCTGTCATCCATCAAAATATCAATAAATATTAGTTTCCTTGCTCCACATTTATAAATATCATATTTACAATAAAATAATCAAATCGTTGTATCATAAACAAATTTTCACAGAAAAAATAATTATGCTAATGAAGGCTCATATATACGGTACGAGTCTGCTAAAAACCTCTTTATTTGTACATCTGATCTGTAATATCATTTTATCAGTAACTTTGTATCTCCAAAATTGCGGTCTAATTTTATTTTCTTCGTAAATTTTTATCCTCCTTTCAAATTCATTGTTGACTAAAAAGGTATTTCAATATGTTATATGTTTCTATCTACCTCTTCGGGGATGAAACATGTGCATACGATATATCAGATTTATATTACGCTTCGTTACGGCATGATTGGCATCACTTGTTAAATATGAATTCACACGCAAATAATTCAAATTCCACGAACAATAAAAAGGTAGTTATGCAGATGATTACTTTAAAACACGACAGAAATACAAATGATCTAGAATTCTAGAACTTACAAACAAGTAACTGCATTTGAAGTTATGTCTCGTTATTTCAGGTATCGTAAACATTTGGATATAAATCAATTCAAACCTAAATGTAACAGAAAACTGACATAACTAGAATTGCCCTTTCGTTTCATAATTTTGCACACTTCAATGACGATACAATTATATAATCAATTACGCACATATAATTTATTTGAAACTGATTAACTACTTCTGTTGTAATCGGGAGTTTCCATCGATTCCTGTTTTATGATTGTGTAAGCGTACATTGACCTTTTCACAGAGAAAACGTTAGTTTTTCATAAAATATCATTTGTAAAAGAAAAGTGTGTGTGTGTGTTTAGCTAAGACGTACAACTGGAGTTTAAGTCACGCCACCCAGTGGTGCCACAAGCTTCTTGGATTTTGTACGTTGTGCAAATATACTCATTGAAAGAAACGCGTAAGCGCCATGGAAGTCTCGGCGCTTACATCATTTTAGTTGCAATAAAACTATCCCTTATAAAAAGCGTTCTGGCCCAGTTTGTTTTAATATGTTTTTTAAAGTGTTAGGGACTATGATACATTGCTAAGTTTCAAAAGCCGTAGTGACAACGCGTGACTACGGCTATTGAAACTTGTTTAAGGCTTTTTCAGCATCGTTTTTTGTCGTAGTTAGGCTTTAGTTTTTACCTATAACCAGAAGACGATCATGACGCTTCTAACGACACCTCAATTGTCTAGTTCTAATGAGTAGTTAAGGAGCTATGAGGGAACAAATGAACATACATACATACATATATACATGCATACATACATAGCCTGTCAAAATCATAACCCTCCTTTGGCTTTGCCGTAGTCGGGTAAAAATAGTATTATCTTCATACTAAAGTGAGAGTTTAGTTAATAGTCGTAAGTTTATTCAAAAGTAATCATTTTCATCAAGCAGAACGCAAAGTGAACATATGGTCTAATATTCAATTTTGTTATGACAGTTCCCAAATTTAAGTTACCTTTTGAATTTCTACATTCTTTCTACGTCTAGATTTCGACATCGAGCTATTAACAAGATATTTTTGTTAGGATAAGTGTTTCGCTTAGCTTAAAAAGTTAAAAATTACCTTGTAATATTTAATTATTGATAACTTAATATATATTGTTAGGATAAGTGTTTCGCTTAGCTTAAAAATTTACTTGTAATATTTAATTACTGGGCACTTCAATATAAACCTATAGAAAATAAAAATGTGATTGACGAAATGTTCAATACATTCCGTTACAAAAGAAGCCAACACTAGAAATAACAAACAAATTACGAAACCGGTTAATCTGTATTAGTGTGAAAGCATAACGAAATCCATTACTTCCACAACGCAATTTAACAAAACCTATTGTTAGAAAGTAAAAAAATCTGAAAGATAACATAACTTATTTCGGTTTATCATTACATGACTTTCTATAGAACAGAAGCCCCGTAATTAGCATACCACGTAATTAGAGTAGGTGAACCAGCGTAAACTAAATAGCATTCACTGTGTTCATTGCGTTCACTGGAACACTTTCCCCGTCTCGCTTGACGTACCAAATGTTGATGACACCTGCATTAGTACGCTTGCATAAACCTTGCATTATTATCCTTTAATTAATCGAGTTTGAATACATTTCACAATGATTTGAATGTGATTCAATGCTAAGCTATGTTCATTGAAAATGTTAAATAAAATAAGTCTTGATTACGCTTGTTAATTAAATGTTTAATTAAATTTACTAAATATAACGTATTCAATGTAATAAAATGCATTTTTTGTGTATTTGCATTCGTGCATATGTTATACAGTATAATTTCGCAATATAAATGCAATTTAATTTCACGATTGAACGTTGCATTCAACTACCGAGATCGAAATAAATAAATCGATTCAAAATAAATATGATTTATATCTTACTCATCGCATATACCTAACTAATTTATCTTTTAAATAAAAAAAACGAAAAACTAGAATTGGTACACTTATTTTGCAACCGCTGGCCCACTATAAAAAGGAAACTCACGATGAAAATAATACTTAATTCTATATTCATATTCATATCATTTATTATTCTACCAGAATTATAACATGACGCACTACTAATTTACAATGTTCAAAGATCCACCTGGTATACCTTGTATACCTGATGGGTCTACAACTAAAATCTGAATCTAAATCTTTAATGTAGTAACCTATAATAGCAGCTGTTTATGTCCAATCGTAGACATCTTTCGGACGAGTTGATGATGATATCTATATCAAAATGTCTAATACAAAGGACATTGCCACAAAGACGTGCGTACTTGCTTTTCAATAGGTCCTTTTCTTCATATCATAGAAAACAAACCGGTATCTACTAACAGAAAAGTTTGTTATTAAACATTCTTTTTGCATTTAAAATTGAAGCTATTGTCTATGGAGTAATCGCTGCTGTCCATACTCAGACTTCCTATTGGCCTATTGACATGACTTGCTCAACACTTTCACTTGTAACCTTACATTTACCTTTCCTCTTCATTCCTCAGTTATTAAAAGTAATTAGTTAACAACCATTAATATTTATGTGTAGTTTTTTTTATTTGTCTGTCTAAACTATCGTCTATACTTTATAGAACACCACTTCAGAAAAATAAATAAGACTTATGTGTTTATCTTAGATCATCTTCAAATATCAAAAGAATAGTCTAAAGATTCCATATAATCTAATATATAAAATTCTCGTGTCACAGTTTTCGTTGCCATACTCCTCCGAAACGGCTTGACCGATTCTCATGAAATTTTGTGAGCATATTGAGTAGGTCTGAGAATCGGCCAACATCTATTTTTCATCCCCCTAAATGGTAAGGGTCACTCATCGTTAAATTTATTTATGGCAAAACGACGTTTGCCGGGGTCAGCTAGTGTTATATATGTCGGAGGAGTCGAGTTGATTGTTGTTTCTATGTATAACTTAATATTGTTTGTTTACATTTTAATTACTTTTAAAATTCTTATTTTTATTTTATTTGATTTGTTACATTTTTCTATAACTTAAAAACCTTACTAATCTATTAAAAGTTGCAAATATTGTTATTTAAATACGACCAATCAGAGCAGAGCACGTGCTTCGAGCGGGGTCGAGGCGCCATTTTTACTTTAGGGAGGCAGACAGTTTCTGGAGACATAAAAGTGATAGCAACTGATCGAGTTGGATCTTTGAGAGTAAAGTAAGAAGGGTGTCCTGAACCCGCTGCTCATTCTTAACAGATTTTTCTTCCTAAATAATTGTGTGATAAAATTGTTAATTTAAATTAAAATTGTAAAAACTGTGATCATTGTTTTGTGCTCGCATTTTACCCTAATGACGCCCGCTAAGCCCACAACCACTAACGACGATGTCAACGACAATAATGCTTCTCCGACATATATAAAATTCTCGTGTCACAGTTTTCGTTCCCATACTCCTCCGAAACGGCTTGACCGATTCTCATGAAATTTTGTGAGCATATTGAGTAGGTCTGAGAATCGGCCAACATCTATTTTTCATCCCCCTAAATAAAGGGTGACCCATCTTTAAAATTTTTTTATGGCAAAACGACGTTTGCCGGGGCAGCTAGTTTAAAATAAATATTTAAAGGACTAAATAATAATCAGGTGTTAAAAAAAACATATGTTAAAAGCTAGTTACACAAAATACAACAGCAGATTCAAGTGAAGATTCTTGTTTAGTTCTTATCTTTGTATCTTATCACTTCTAAAACAGGCATGAGAAAATTCTTCCACCATATTGCACCACAACACAATTCATTTTAGCAATCAACCACATCTATCTTCCTCTACAGGTCAACAGTTCATTAGGCTGGGAAGCCTCCCACAGCATACTGTTACTGCAAAGTTGACATGAATAGTACTTTTTGTAAGCATATTGCAACCTGATTTTAATTTATAGATGCCTTTTAGCCGACTATATCTAGTACATATTCTATTAACGTTGATTTATTCAGTCGTATGCGTTGTTGTATTTTTAAAAGATTGCATTGGCAGTCGTATCTTAGTAAGTACTAGTTGGTATTATAATAATTCAACGAAATATTACATTTTAGCTTTTAGATCTACATTTTGAAGGCGATTATAGCCCAGTTGTACTCGGTGATTAGAAACAATCATCGAGTAAGAATTGTATTTCTTTTTTCAATTCGTTATCAGGAGTTAACTGACTGCACTTTCAAGAACTTAAAGACACATTTGTTTGGCCACTTTAAAAGTAGTGGAGCCACGCTGATTTTGTTGCGAACGGACTGGCTCGACTGGAGCTGTATTACTCTCTCACAGAAAACCAACAAAATTTTAGAATGCGAGACCCAATGATGCAGAATCATATCAATATGCAGCTATAGTGTGAGTCATTTATGCTGCATTGTTGCATTTTCTGCATTCGCAATGAGTATTATGACTACTTCTCTCAGATTCTGTTCATACTTTACAACAGGCAGAGTAGATTCATTTTGACACGCTAATATGTAAAAAAGAAACATAATTATGTCAGTTACTTAATAATTTGTCAATAAATAAAATGGTCATACTAAGTCATTATTTGCCAATTCCAAGAGTATGTTTCATAGTCTTTAGTCCTATTAGGAGGTAACTAATGAAGACTGAAACTTGCTTTTCCTTGTTTCGATGTTGACAGCGTCGATGTCGGTTACGTATTATAGTTGCAAACATCACAATGTTACAAATAAACAGTCGTGAGCAGTTGAATCAACGTTTTTTAAACTAGCTGTTTCCGCTACTTCGAACACGTGACACTTTGATTCAAGTTATTTTTAATTTTCACCGTCCAAAACGCCCCTGGACTACGAAAAACATTTCAAAACCAAAATCAGCTAAATCGGCCCAGCCGTTCTCAGTTCAACAGTGAAAATTCCGTCAAAATCGGTTTAGCCGTTCCAGAGATTAGCCGGAACAAACAGACAGACTGACAGACAAAAAATGTAAAAAAATGATATAGATGCATTTAGTACAAATTGGTTATTTTAATATTACAAACAGATACTCAAATTTTATTCATTTGTATAGATGTATTTTATTTTATTCTTGAGAGAGCCATGCTTTGTTCTAAATAGGGTGGTGACGCTTCACTAGCGATACCACGGCCTCTCAGAATAATCAATGATAATCAAATTAATGAAAAAACGGAACATTTGAATGTAATGATATTATAATATTGTCGTAGTTTATGTATATTTCATAGTAACCGATGCTAAGATTAACAAAACTACTATGTCAATTATTATTTCCGTATAGAAGAATATTTTAAATAATATCGTCCAACTGAATCAGACACGTCGCTGGCGTCCACTTGCTTGACAAGTTACATTCGATACTCAAGGCTGAACAACTAGAGCAAAGTTCTCGCTAAGGTCACGATTGTAAATGTGTAATAATTATATAAGAAACAAGCTGTACATTGCCACGCTTTACTGTGGCACATTGTGGATGCAATGATGAGAAATGAGGAAAAAACTGATAAAAAAATCATACTAATTCCATACTAATATTAGGCATAAATTCGCAGGAAACTCTACCTGCTGTTACGTTTAAGACACTGTATCAATTCGGACGGATTTCGATATAGATATACATTGAATCTTGGAGAATGACATAGGCTACTGTTTATCGCAATAACCGACATACACGTGGTCGGAAACTCAGTCAATAAATACAATCTTTCAAGCGTTTCGTGTCAAAAAAGCTCAATCCATGTAGAACTTAATTTCAAAAAGTTTGACATTTGAAAAGGTGACATTTATATTTACATAATTATATATTTAAAACCACAATAACATAACATTTGCTGAAATATTTGCTCTCTGATAATAAATAAATAAATAAATAAATAAATATTTTGGACATCTAAACACACAACGCCATCTAATCCCAAGATAAGCAGAGCTTGTGTTATGGGGTACTAGACAACTGATACAAATACATATATACTTTTTTTTGTAAATACATACATATTATAGATAGAACACACCCAAACTCCGAAACAAATATTTGTAGATCATACAAACATTTGGTCCGACCCGGGAATCGAACCCGAGACCTCATGATCAGCAGTCGCTAACGCCAAACGCGAGACCAACGAGGCAGTCAATGCTATCTTGTTCCTATTTAACAGAAGGCGGACAACTAAAGTGTCAAGGTCCTAAATAAATGAATCGCCAAATATGTTGCTCGGCACAAAACTCGATAATCGCTTTTTTTTTATTTTTTTAGGATGGTACTTATGGAGAAAAAAACGTAAAAATTGCGAGGAAAATGTTAAAATCAATACTAATTCATTTTTTCTATTGGACTGCGACAGGCCAATAAGTTTTGACAGAACTAAGTCTGTCGAGGCAGCTAGTTTTAAATTAAACTTATTTGGTCTTAATTTAGGCCTTGTCATAAATCATATTATAATATCTTGCAATACCCATCACATTCACATTTAGGCTGTTTTTAATGGGTACACATTCTACATAGAGCATTGAATTTCATTTGAATGTCTGTTTTATTATCATAATCAGAGGTATTGCAATTTTGTTTGCAATCTTTCTCGCACAATAGCAGCAATATAGCCTGCCCGCTAGCCAAGTTGACAGTCTACAAACGTAAACGTTATTAGAGAACTAACAAATGTTTAATAACAATGTTTAAATAATAATAATTATTAATAATAATAAATAAATAACAATTATTATTTATTTTATTTTATTTATTTTAGCTAAGGGGGTTTGACGTTTGTAAACACAGGTAAAGGTTGGTATAAACTCCATCTTACTCTCGACAACTATAATAATTAATGGTTTTTACATCAACTGTCGTCTTGTGCATTCCAACTAAACTAATAAACTTCAAGTTGAGCAGCTAATATTATTACATAACTACGAGTTCAATTAATAAATCAGATTTACGGCGAGGGACATAAACTGCGTTCCACCTACTTTTAATAATTAGATTTTTGATGTATGGTATATAAATCAGCATCATGTCTATAATTGTATGTCAGCAGACATCATATTAGTATCAGATATAGGTTACTATTTACGAATGAGTTTGAATAAACTGGATTTTTGTATTTACTTACTGAGCTGCGTTTCTCAAAAGGAACTAATTTATCCCCATTTTTCGCGACAAGTTTTATTAAAGTTTGACTCCTGTTAGTCGTAGTGTCACGTTCAATATTCTTCCTTGATAAATGGACTACTAAAGGTTTTCATTTAATTTTTCAAATCGGTCCCGTGGATCCTAAGACTAGTGTGTTCAACTAAATGTTGACTTGATTATATTTGTATAGATTCATACATATAACCATAGATAATACACTACAGTAGACACATATAACTTAGATTGACACGCATTTGATACGAAAACATTCCAAAAAGGTTTGGCGCCAGGCAGGCGACTTAAAACCATTGCAATTATGCTGCCTGTAAATAAAATTAGAAAAAGAATCAGAAAATAATTATGAAAAATTAGCTGCATAAACAATACAGTAATGTCCATAAATTATATCTTTATGATGCCAGCAAAAAATAACCTTACAATTGTTTTGTATTGATCCGGTACCATTTTCTTTTTTCTACACGAAACTGACAGTTTTCCCTTCTTTTCTGTCATCTTCCTGCTGACGCAATTTGAATCGTGAGTTTTACATATCAACATAAACATACAAGTCGTATGCAATGCTCATTTTATTCGGTTGAGTAGTTTTGGCGTGAAAGCGTACATAACAACTAAATTACACTCATCATTATCGTCATCATTTTTAGTTATTCATTGCTGAACTTTAACACTAGTAATTTATTTTTTTAAAACGAGTTTGTGTGTGCTGTTTGTCTTATACAAATAGCATCTAAAACCCCCAAAAAACCTTTAATTCGATTTGCGATCTAAACTGTGATATTAATTTTAATTTATTCCGTATTGAAAATTTTGTTTTAAGCTAATAAAATAATATTAGAAAAATGTACGTAGAAACTGATTTTTTTTTTAAATAGATACATAGTTTAATTATGTACTATAGAATAAAATGCTACTGAAAAATGTTAATTTTATACCGGTAATACCTTCGAATAGATGCCAATTTTTTCTTCCTATTTATGTTATGAACTTAATATATTTATGATTGTTTTATTACAACTTCCTTAACTCACTAATCCATAAATATGATGTCACTTTTCCATGAGTATAAAACATCAATGATTAAGGTAAATTCATATAAAATTTAGTATAACGTGTAGAAAATAATTAAAATGGCAGTATTAACATAAATAACGTAAAATAAGTAAAAAGGGATTCGAATTTATGTAAAAATCGAATTGTTGTTCTGTCACAGTCACACTGTGATTAGTGCAAATCAGGTCCAATTTAAAAAAAATGCTTTCTGAAAATATTTCAACAAATGTCGTCCCACGCTTTTTACATTTAAATAATTTTCTACTTTTTAGTTCGATTGCTGTTAAATTTCGTTTGCGTTTTTTAGTTTTTAAACTAAAATTTATTTTCAATTCGTATTTTTTCAAATTGTTTTATTGTCATCGGCCCTTGATCCCTGTGCAAAATTTTAAGTTAATCAGACTCCTAGAAGTAGAAGAAGTTAAAAAAATCCGTTACATACAAACATACGTACATACATACATGTCGAGCTAATAATAAATAAATAAATAAATAATAAATAAATATTTCGGACATCTATCACACAACGCCATCTAGTCCCAAGCTAAGCAGAGCTTGTGTTATGGGTACTAGACAACTGATACAAATACATATATACATTTTTTTTTTTGTAAATACATACATATTATACATAGAAAACACCCAAACTCCGAAACAAATATTTGTAGATCATACAAACATTTGGTCCGACCCGGGAATCGAACCCGAGACCTCACGATCAGCAGTCGCATACGCCAACCGCAAGACCAACGAGGCAGTCGAAAATATAAAAATAAAATAATACTAGCTAATATTTAAATAAAATAAAAGCTAATAAAAGCATGTTAATTAAGAGTCTTAAGTGTAGACCAACAATACCAGTATTCGTTTCTTTAAATATATCTATTTATTATGAATTGTAATAATTATGTAGGTACTTGTCTTCATATACAACATAGATAAATTTATTTAAATATTTAAGAGACCTAATATACTATTCATATTTAAAGGTAACTTACATTATCCGATATAGCGCTATCACTTAATGAAATACCAAAAACGCAGAGGCAACACAAAAGTCCACTGATCTTGCGAACCATATTTCACACTAACACTTCTTTCGATATAAAAATATGAAACTGAGTGAAACTTATTTTAAAACAATGTAAAAAATTGCAGAACAATGTTTGATTTTTTTAAGGTTGAAAGTTTTTTTCTTTGCGTTCGAAATTTAAATGTTATTCTATTATCGATACCCAAGGCGTGCGGCGAAAGGTGCGCGGCCAGTCACGGTATGGAACGTAACTCGCGAATGTGACGATTTTTGAAAGGCCCGCGTAGGAGGGTTTCGCGCCTATTTCGTTTGCGTTCCATTATAAGCACGTTTAAAGAGAATAATTATTATTGCGATTACGCGTTTATTAAAATGCACTTACCAATATTTTAACTGTTAGCAATGACGTTGTTTTTTAATGTCTTCATCGAGTCGCACATGACTTGTTTTTGTTTTTTATAAGCAAATCTAATAAATATGAAAGACTTTTATATTATTTTTTCTCTGTTTCAAAACACTTCAAATTTAATTTTGACAAGTTTTATTGCATAAAAGTTAGCGCCTGATATTTAAAGAAGGTATTTACACTGCTAGTTTGTTGATAACTTTAGTATTTAAAATATGTAATGACATCTAACATGTAAAATGCAGACACAAGTAACATCAATAGTTAGCACAATGTTTCTTAATATGAAGACGTCAGATAATGATTGTACAAAAATGTTTTCTTTTTCCATCGTCCTTGCAAGAGCTGTCCATCTGTCCTTCTTCACCACAACCCTACTTCAATCCCCTTCCCCATCTCCAAAAGGCCGGTAACGCAGTTGTGACGCCTCTGGTGTTGCGGGGGTCCATGGACGGCGGTAATCGCTTACTATTAGGCAATACGTCAGCCTTTTAATAAAATAAAAAAAAACCCTTTTCAAATTATTAAGAACATACTAATCCATGATTTTAGACTCTGTAGTCTAAAATCATGGATTAGAATGTTCTTAATAATTTTTAGGTTTAAACTTAAAACTACTCTATGTCTGTACATAGAATAGTTTTAAGTTTAAACTCTGTAAATAGTTAACTGTAAAATTTATAAACATATGTATAAAAGAACCTGCGAAAGTGACTCTACTCTATCTGATGGAAAGCATGAGTAGAAAAAGAAGAGTACACAATCTGTCATTTTGCTGTTTGTTTTCCATCAGGAGCTATTCTTCTTAGGTATAATATTAAATTTTATTTTTTTTGCTTAAATGTGGTACAAAAATACCTAGTTAGTCTAGTGGTTCGCGAAAGCGACTGCAGATCAATAGGTCTAGGGTTCGATTCCTGGGTCAGACTGCTGTTGGGTTTGTTTTACAAGATATTCTTAATAGCAGCCCAGAGTGTGCCTCGGAGAGCACATTAAGCCCTGGGTCTCGGTTGTCATTAATACCTATGACAATCGTCATTAGGCAGTCAGTGCCCTCAAATAGGGTGCCCTCAACTAGTTCAACCTTCGAGTTCAGTTGACCACCAGAGTTGCGGATGTCCGATGCCAGTAGAAAATCCGTGTTAAAAACTGATATTCAGGTAAAACCGGTGAACTAGCTGAAATGTGGCACAAAAAAGTTGTAAAATTAAAATGGGCACAATACACATTTCGCCAGGTATTTCGTATAATAGTTACTCAAAACGACTAATACTAAATTAATTTCTAAATTAAATACTAACTTATCAACTAAATGAAAATCAATTTAAAAAAATATTCGTGTAACATTTTGAAAATACGGCAAAAAACGACTCGACGGTAGTACCTACCTACTTACTACAGTTTTACCGGAACCTACATAAACAATGTAAAGAGAATTTAGACAGGACACGAGTAAATGATTAAGAAACTAATATTACATTTTTTACCCGACTACGGCAAAGCCAAAGGAGGGTTATGATTTTGACAGGCTATGTATGTATGTATGTATGTATGTATGTATGTATGTATGTATGTATGTATGTATGTATGTATGTATGTATGTATGTATGTATGTATGTATGTATGTATGTATGTATGTATGTATGTATGTATGTATGTATGTATGTATGTATGTATGTATGTATGTATGTATGTATGCATGTATGTATGTATGTATGTATGTATGTATGTATGTATGTATGTATGTTCATTTGTTCCCTCATAGCTCCTTAACTACTCATTAGAACTGGACAAATGAAGTGTCGTTAGAAGCGTCATGATCGTCTGCTGGTTATAGGCTATATAAAATGTCACTGAATCTAATGTGGCGCCCTCTAGCCAACATAAAGTACTGCATTAAAAAATAAATTTTAGATAAACATGTCGTGTTTGGTATCATTAGAAAGGCTGTTACTTGCACATTTCAAAAATGTATATATTATTAGCATTTGCGCGTGACTTTGTCCGTATTTATTCGATAAGTGTGGTATTTCTATGGTATGCTCGTTTATTCCCTCCTTTCTAAGGTACTAGTCAGAATAAGACAAATGAGGTATCGTTAGAAGCGTCTTAATTGTCCGCTGGTTATAGGCTATACGACGTTTCATTTAATTTAATGTGGCGCCCTCTAGTCGACGTAAAATACTGTTTCAAAAAATAAATTTGAGAGAAATATGCCGTGTTTAGTATCATACGTAAAGGCGTTACTTGTACATTTCAAAAATATATATATTATAAGCATTTTCTCGTGACTTTGTCTGTATTTATTCGATAATTGTGAAATTTTTATAGTACCTATTTAAAATATACTATGCAAAGAAATTAATATTATAGAGGCACCAAAACATTTTAAATAAAAAAAAGTAAAAACTAAAACCCAACTACGACAAAAAACGACGTTGAAAAAGCATGAAACAAGTTTCAAAAGCCGTAGTCACGCGTTGTTAAAGTTTTACGAACTATGGTACATTATACTACATGGACTACGGTTTTTGAAACTTAGTAATGAACCATAGACCATGACACTTTAACAACGCGTGACTACGGCTTTTGAAACTTGTTTCATGCTTTTTCAACGTCGTTTTTTGTCGTAGTTGGGTTTTAGTTTTTACTTTTTTTTATTAGTATTCCAATTAGGCACCTTTTCCTTATTTAAGGAGGTGAAACCCTATCAGTATCTTAGGAAAGAGTAGCCAAGTCATAATAGTCTTATAGTGATATCAATATTTTAATACGTACACGTGCAGTGATCAAATTAATTACTCAAAATAATAATAAATATTAAGAAAAAAAAAAGGTACAGAATAGTGAACCGAAGTAAATATTTCATCAATTAGGTACTTAAATTTAGATTAACATAATTTATTCTTACTTTAATTGAATTTATTTCGGAAAAATAAATAGTAGTAGGTATAATAAGTAGTTCATGGATGACAGAGCTTCGCTTGGTATTTTTATTTTAATTAATTTTCTAAAAATGACTCCCTAGATCGATTTATCGCCCCCGAAACCCACTGCAATCTAGATTTCATGCAAATCGTTTCTGAGTTTATACATACATTCAGTTGTTTATTTATTTATTTATTTATCGTTTATTGCACTCCATAATGTACATAAAGGTGTTAACAACTTATTAGAGGAAACAATTATGGACCCTGTTGGGCACGGCAACTGCAAGAGAAGACGAAACATCTACTGGCAAAGAAGCAAATAATGAAACTCTTATACTAGTCTACCCAGATACGCTAGAAGTACATTATTGTTTATCTATTGTTCACGTTTGTAATGCAAGTACATATGTTTTAATTTTATTTTGCTATTATTAGTCTTACATGTAATGTTCTTATTAAAGAGTAATATTTTTCAAAGTATGTCTTCTTCTTCTTCTTCTTTGATGAAATGGCAACCAGCCGGATCTCTCGGATCAGCTATTTCTGCCAATGTCAAGTGTTTATAGTCTTCAAATCATAAGTCGTCAAGTCATTTAGTCTTCGTCGTGATGAAATTAATGATATAAAATATAAAAAAATGTGGATGAGATGAAATGGGGACCGTCTTCCGAAAAAACAAAAAACGATCTCCAAAGTATGTCAAGCTTATATTAAAGTCATGTTTGTAGTATGTCATTTTTAGAGTACGAAGCTTTGTCAATTTTGTAGTATGTCATGTTTACAGTAAAAAGATTTTAAATCATTTAGGATTTTTAAAAGATCTTTTAATTTTCTGTTAAATATAGTAAATTTTTCTTGGGTTTTAATGCCATTAGGTAATTTATTATATAATTTAATTGACATAACATATGGGCTAGATGTATGCATTTTTAATTTAGACATTGGCAAATTTAATCTATTTTTATGTCGAAATATATATTTTGTACTAGTATCCCCCCTGGTTGTGTATTAATCTTTGTGTTGTCTTACAAATTTGCATGTTTCCAGAATGTACATTCCAGGGACAGTAAGTATTTTTCATTTTTGAAAATGAGGTTTGCAACTTTCTGTATCGTCTATGTTCATTATTATCCTTATTAACCTTTTTTGCATTAGTAACAGCAAAGGCGCATCTGTACTATTGCCCCACAGGATAATGCCGTAGTTCAGCCACGAAGATGCATAGGCATAATAGGTGGCTAGTGCAGTTTTGATGTCAGTGGTTTTTTTAACTTCCCGAAGAGCGTAGCAGAAAGATGATAATTTTGACTTAATTTTTTGTATGTGTGGTTTCCAGCTAATATTGGTATCTATATTTAAGCCCAGCAAGCTGAATTCATGTACCTTTTCTATTTTTGTGTCCCGATACACAAAGTCAATATGTAACTGTGGTTTCTGTGGTGGATGAAAGGCAATGATCTTGGTTTTTGAGTAATTTATTTCTAAATTGTGTCGGGTCATCCAGTCTACTGTTGTGTTAAGTAAGGTTGTCAGTTTGTCAGCTATGTCAGTGGCATTTTGGCTGGCAATCAACAGAGAGATATCGTCAACAAATAATACACAGGGCCCCTCTATGGTATTTGGGAGGTCATTAATGAGGACAAGAAACAATAAACATCCCAATTGTTTATAGTTCCAAATTCAATTTTATGTTTCTTTTGTTGTTGTAAGATTGGCACAACTGTTTTCCATTTTGGCGCGGAGTTTGAGTTGCATCTGATAAATACAGCGCTGTTTTTAGTTACATAATATCTAGTGTGTATTGCGAATTTCATAATGGACAAAACATCGAACAAAGAGTTTGTCTTAAATTTTGCACCGCCAAAGAAATTTCGTGTTGAGAATCACTGAAAATGTTACAGAAGGCTTACGGTGAATCGACTTTATCAAAAACACGTGTTTTGAGTGGTACAAATCGTTCAAAAACGGTTGAGATGTGATGGAAGATTTGCCTCGCTCTGGTAGGCCATCAACGTCTGCAACTGAAGTTAACAACGCAAAAGTGAAGGATATAGCGACTGAAAATCCTCATTCAACTTTGAGAGAGATAGCCGCTGAACTTTCTATATCTCACGACTCCCGGTACTTTCTTGACAGAGTAGTATGTATGTATTTATAAATAAGAATTCTTAGCATTTGATACATGATATATGAAATGCTTAAAACTAAAAAAATACTGTAATGAAATATATAATTTTTCTAATGTACTACATTATCTATCTGTATTTCTAAAAACAATTTTCAATATAGTTAAAAAACACGCTTACAATATTCGGTCAGAAACATACGGGTGAAGCTAAAAAAGCGTGTTAAAAACTTAGTACCTAACATGTCTTTACTTGTTTAGAACAAACACTGTAAGTAGCGAACTCTTTCGATAAGACTGTTAAACAAATTGGAAAACAACAAATAAAGGCTTGCTGCACTGCATCAAACAGATAACCAGTATCATTTTACCAGTCTACAAGAGCGCACGGCAAACAGATTACGACAGCGCGTCAAACAATATTCAACAAAATGAGTAACAAGTGGGATCATGATGAGACAGTTCAAAGGCTTAGAAATTATTTACGGATCCCTAGTGTTCATCCCGACATCGATTATGGTGAGTAAAATATAATGTATTGTCTACTTTTAAAATTTACATGTCAATGCAAGAAAAACAAATATGCACCTAAAGTTTGAACCGGTTTTAACAATAATTTATATTGAACTAACGTGTTTTAGAAATGTTGTGTGTTGTTGTATTGGTTAGACTAGTTAGTAAATGTAATTAGGAGTAAAACGTATGTTTAGAATTTATCGGAAATCTATACAAATAAATAAAATTGGAGTGTCTATTTGTAATATTAAAATAACTGCTTTTTACTAAATGCATGTGTATGTATACACGGTACATATACCAAAAGTGTAGTTGAAAATTTTTTTGTCTGTCTGTCTGTCTGTCTGTCTGTCGGTCTGTCTGTCTGTCTGTCTGTTTGTTCCGGGTAATCTCTGGAACGGCTGGACGGATTTTGACTGCACTTTCGCTGGCAGGTAGCTGATGATACAGGGAGTAACTTAGGCTACTTTTTTTTAGACTAACTTTGTCCCGCGGCGTTACTCGCGGTACAACAATGACCGCGGGTAACACCGCGGGGTTCAGCTAGTTTTAAATATATTATCTATTTACTACTAGCTTGGCTTAGCACGATAGTGTTTGTAATTCTCGGATTTCCTCTATTATAATAGGCATGTATTATACATATAAAGTTTCCTCTTGAATCATTCTAGGTATTATTGAAAACTCGATGTATTACTGAATCCATTACCTAGTTTAAAAGATCTAAGTGAACAGACAGCGGAAGCGATTTCATTTTAAACTTTGTAAAGATAACATTATTTTTTTTTTTTTGTAAATGTTGCTCCTGTATACCTATCGGATAATAAACTTATAAGTACAATAAGAGTGAAATAAAATGACAAAATTAAAAATAAATTTGAATAATATTAGTTATCTTTTACAAATTGAAGGATAATACATATACATATATGCCTATAGACGTATATTTTTGTGATTTAGTGTGACAAATGTTAAGATTTAAATAGATCTAGTATAATATAAAATACTAGGAGATTTATGGATTTCTTAATTGAATCTTCTAACATTTGAATGAAATTTCGTCAATTTAATAATCTGTGATACATTCTTACTTTCATCGGTTATACTTTATTAATTATACCTTACCAGTGATATTTTTATAATATCATTGTATCTTACTATATGTAACTATCCGTTTCATATGTAAATATGTTTTAAGAATAAAAAAATACATCCTATTACGTTTTAGCAGAAACAATACAGTAGGTATATTTAGCATAATATAAATTATTTTTTTGGTCTGTGTAACTGGAATGTTACGCTAAGCTGCACATTGTATATTCTATAGCAAGTATTTTATAATATAAATTCCTACATTCATCATTGACAAAGTAGCTATTACCTAAACGAATTTGAGTTAATCCCAGAGAACCTATTGCGTTTAAATGATTAAACCGATAAAATCACGCATAAGAAAATAAAACTTTTAAAGTTTTAAATTTTTTCAAGGTAGATGAGTAGGCCACGCTGATCTCAGCACGGTTGAGCCGGCTCGACCGGGGCCCAGTCGGGGATTGCGGTTGTCTCGCAAGTTCCCGCGATCCCCGGTGTAGGTGAGAGAAGGAACACCGGTGGGTTTTAGTCAGTAAGAGTCTGACAGACCCCTTCGCCCTTTCCCCAGGGCGTTGGACATCCATAAGGATTTCTCCCCGTCAAAAAAATAAAAAAATATTAAAAAAAAAGGCTGGACTGGGGCGGTTCTACCCTCGCACAGAAAATCAACGTATAATGACAGCGATCATGCTGTCGTGTTTCCTTGGTGAGTGCGAGACCGGAGGCCCAATGATGCAGAAGCATCACTAGCCCGCCATTGTGTGGGTCATCATGCTGCATTGTTGCATTGTCTGCATTCGCAGTATGGTGACCACCACTTGGATTCTGCTTATGGTTTCCATCGGGCAGAGTAGAGTCATTTTGGCAGGGCCAAACATAAAAAAAGATTAAATTATTGTTAGATGGACTACATTCAGGTCAAATCATTTAATTTAAAAAGTTTTATTTTCTTAATAAACTAGAACGCCTTCTCAATAACTGCATTCGATTCGTTTTCAATCTTTGCAAGTATGACCATGTGACTAATTTCCGTTTCCAGCCACAATGGCTCCCAATTCGTCAGCGACGTAGTTTGCGTACACTCACTTGTCTCTTTTCTCAATTCTCCGTCGTTACCTAAATGCCTCGAACTCCACTTTCGTCTCTTATGCTTCACTCATGATCGAAACCTTCATTCAAGAAACAATATGATTCTTCTTCCCCTACACCTGCAATTTCTGAAATTCTTTCTTCTTTCATTTCCGTCAGTTCTTCTTTGGAACGCGCTTCCTACTGAAATCAGGATGTCAACGACCGAGTACCTACTTTTATATTACACTAGCTGACCCACGCAACCTCGTTTGCGTCTCCTGTTGCCCGTAGCGTGATAATTTTCCCTCGTTTTTAAAACATTCTTCTTCTTCTTTACGTAGACTATGTAGTTCTGTTGGTTTGTTAAGTAAAATATGGATAGCATTGTAAGCTACACAAATTATATTGACCATAAGTTTAAGACTTTAAAGTAAAATAATTATGTAGTCACTGTTTATCCGAACTGGCTGTACGACCTGGTAACTCTATTACACACCCATGCATAAGTAAGATGAGTATGAAATTAGAGAGTCGTTAATTAAATGCATTGTTCTATTTGTACGTCCTTTTGTTTCATATTGTTACGTGTTAGGATTCAATGGTTTTGAGAAATAAACTGTCTGACGTGTAAAAGGGACTTTAATAAAGATACTCTTAATATCACTCCGAATAACAGTCCTTAATTGTCGCGGAGGTCGTTAAGTTAATCACTGATATCAATTCAACATTTGTCGCGTAGTCGTAGTAGTAGTACTCCACATAGTCTTCATTTATATTTCTAACGACCTATTCACTTTATAACCAAAATAAAGTACAATCGTATTACTTTTATATTCTATCAAATTGTTAATTGTTTTCAGCTGCATGCGTCACATTCCTGAAAACCCAAGCAAGCTTGCTTAACCTGCCCATATCTGTCCACGAGTTGGTGCCCAAGAAACCGGTTGTAGTGATGACATGGGAAGGTCTCGAACCTGATCAGTCCTCGATACTACTGAACTCACATATGGATGTTGTACCGGTTTATGAGGTAAAATATAAATTTATACAAAAAGAAACTGATAGACTGATTCACTAACTAATAGCAACGCACAACTGAAACCGTTAGGACTAAAAGCATGAAGTTTTATACAAATGTTCCTTACAAATGAGCACAAATTTTTTTTTCGGACACACACAACGCCATCTAGTACCAAGTTCAGCAGATCTTGTACTATGGGTACTACACAATTGATGTAGGTATAAATACAGAAACTTTTTTTTGTAAATACATACATGTTATACAAAGGAAACACCCAAATTTTTTGCAGATCATACAAACATTTGGTCCGACCCGAGAATCGAGCCCGATACCTTGTGCATAACAGTCGCCTACGTAGTGTAGGTTGTTGTGTTTGTATTAAGCCAACGAAGCAGTTAAAGAAAATATTTGTTTAAACTATTTTTTTTTAATCCACGCCTTACGGTACAAAATGAGTGTTGGAAATTCATATAAAACTTCTAAATTAGTCATAGTAGCTCATACTCTTTGCGATAGAATCAAAAAGTTGTTAAAATTATTGCATTATTGCTGTCGGTGGCCTTGTAAAAATAGCACCTTAGGATGCGAAGCCCTACTAAAACATTTATATATTAACAAACCGACCCACGCAACCTCGTTTTGCGTCTCCTATGGCCCGTAGCGTGATAATTGTCCCCCGTTTTTGCAACATTCTTCATTGGTGCTCAGCTCCTGTAGGTCTTAGCGTGATCATATATAGCCTTTCTCGATAAATGGGCTATCTAACACTGAAAGAATATTTCAAATCGGACCAGTACTTCCTGAGATTAGCGCTTCAAAGAAACAAACTCTATTGCTTTATATATCAATATATAGTAATACGTGAAGTAAAATAATTGTACCAACAAAAATTATGGGAACGAAATTATGAAGAGGATTATTAAATTTATATGGAAGAGGAATGCAGACAGAAAAATAAAGATATAGTCAAAGTCGACCGTTGGGTGGTAGTGGTTGCCTGTTAAAGTGTAGTAACCCGAACAAGTATTATGCCCATGCAAACTTAAGGCGGGTAGCTATTGATTCTTATCGGGTTATCAAGGATTACCGAGGAGACCTTGACGGTTTTGAATCGTGGTTATCCTGACTGATAAGTCAGAGGTCATTCGCCCGAATTCAAAACAAACTGGTGATAAGAGCAATTATTTGCTCTGTCTCTGGGTGTATTTTATCTATCTTATGTATGTATTTAGAAGACAAGTACTTATGTTTATCAGTAGTGTGATTACTAGAACACGGATACTGTGTAATTTGAATCAGATAGCGGTGTGTAAGATGTCTCAAGTTGTCAAAAAATTGTTATAGTTGAGCCATAATACAGTGGGAGAGCCACGCTTCCGCATTCCGCATTGACCGGAGTGATACCACGGCCTCAAAGAAAACCGGTATGAAACAGCGTTTGCGCTGTGTTTCACCGAGTGAGTGAGGACACGGGAGGCCCATACCTCAACCTCTCCCCCAGCCCACGCTACTTCCAGGTCCCCCAAAGACCGGCAATGCACTTGTGAAACCTCTGGTGTTACGTGGTGTCCCTGGGCGGTGATGATCGCTTACCATCAGGCGATACGTCTGCTTATTTGCCCCCGTACCATAAAAAAAATAAAAAATATCGGTCATGATAATGTTTGAGAGGAACATTGAAGAAGAAGGTTTAAAAGGTGAAAAAAAAAACACTTTTATCGTGTACGACGTAGCGGGCACAGCTAGTTATAGCATAAAAGTTACAATACACATTACAGTTAACTGCCATCAGACCAATAGATGATCCACTTATCCTCTTAAACCGATTTAAATCCAATTATTCCACTTATTCCTGGTGTATCACCAAGGTGGAACAACTATACGTGATATCATGACTGGCATGAATCACACGTATACAATACTGTAACCATTACCATGACGAAGTATTTCACAACGAATTTTTTTTACGGTGACAAACAAACATACGGGATCACCTTATGATAAGTGACTATCGCCGCCCACGACCACCTGCAACTGAAGAGTCACATGTGCGTGGCTCCGGCATTTTCTCTTTTATGGTTCTCTCATGTAATATACCGAGAATATAATATAGCCTTTGTATTTTTTTAACGTCCTTAACCAATATCGTTATATTTTAACCAGTACACTCAAAAATTTCATAAATTACACTTCCTCAAGAATCACTTTACCTATTAGTAAAAACCGCATAAAAATCCGTGCAGTAGTTTTTGAGTTTATCGCGAACAGACAGACAAGGGAGAGAATTTTGTTTTATAATATGTAGTGATGTAGGAATAACAAGTAAAAAATTATTAAAAAAACAGATTTCAAAAACTGAACCAAATTGGAATGGGACCATTGGAAGTATAAGTTTTCATAAAAAAAACATCAAAAACGGTTAACCCCGAAAGTTCTGAGGTAACAAGCTTTAAAAAAAACAGTCAAATTTAGAACCTCCTCCTTTTTTTGAAGTAGATTAAATAAAACACTCACAATTAGTGATCGTGTCCTATTTTCCACACAACTATTTGTTAGGGTTGAGAACGGTCTTCTAGAGTAAACCTCGTTCCCCGGCTACTAATGCCCAAGATGGCGCGGCGTGCGGTAACCCATGACGGAGCTACATGCACTGAAGACCTACTTACGTAGTTACTAAAAGAATAGTCAGTTAACTTTTACTTACAATAAAATAGCAATAACTATGGCATAGAAATTAATAACATAAATGACAAAAGCAATATTAACTTGGAAACATTGTAATAACTATTATCAACTAGATACTGTACTATCAAAATGCAAATACACTCTAACAAACTAAAAAGGGCTTAATAAAACAATAAAATTTAATAAATATGATAAATAGAACAATAACTGAGATAATTATTTGCTAATATTTAGTAAATAAGTGGCTTAGATAATGTTACACTTGTCATATACATAATTGCTCAATAAAGGCTCGCAAATACTGTAGGGCTGATAGGTATGGCGAAATTTTCAAAAGTATGGTCACCATCTTGAATGCAGATAACGCAGCGTGGTGACCCACACTATGGCAGCTTGCATATTGAGTTGCTTTTGCATCTTTGGACTTCCTGCCTCACCGACGAAACTCGACAACATGAATCATTACGATGACAGCGATGACAGCAAGTGATCCGCTGGTAACTTGCCATGCAGTCTGCCTTAATCTAGTAATTCACGTTTTGTAATTTGTAAGGCGCATATTATGATTTAATTCAAGCCTCCGATCTGCCTGTAGTGTGTGGTAGTTCATATAAGACTTACGAAAGTGATGTATCATTATGAAGACTTATTAATGTCATTATGTTTAGTGTTTGAACACTAACACCAACAACAATAAAGAGGATGGTTCAAAATTATCAGCTTCCATATTTTGTAATCGTTACGGGTAGCTGGAGTGGAGCTCTCAAAAGTCCGATAATAGTCTTTCTACAGAATTTCACTGTCGCCTAGTACTTGGGTTGAGACTGATCTGATGGCACTCGCTTCGTGTAAAAAACAAAAGTTCATCCATATCGTAGTAGACCTAAAGCCGACTCTAACCAAGTTTCGGTAAAGGCTCGGAGAAGATAATATCTGTATAAGAAAACACTCATTAGGAAAAGTAACAAATAATTTAAAAAAAACCCCGACCGTCAATATCTGCCATATTTATTAAATTCATTGAAGAACTGAAAAGATAAAAAGAACTGAAAATGAAAGGATTTATTTTATTTTATTTTTTTAATTTCGATGTAGACACCCAGCCACCACCCATTATTTTCACGACTAAGAGCAATCTATTGACACCACTGAGAAAAAAATACGACAAGCAGTTTAGGCTATAGGGCGTGCCAAAGAAATATACATACATACATATCTATCTACACTCGAAAAACAAAACCCTCTTTCTTTCACAGTCGAATAAATAAATATGAAGTCTCTTATTGTAAACTGACTTGATTATTTAACGTCTGTAAACTTACTTTATCTACCCGCAAATTTACTTAATTTCAGGAACATTGGACCTACCCTCCATTTGAAGCCGTCATCTCTGAAGATGGGTTCATTTATGCTAGAGGAATTCAAGACATGAAAAGCATTGGTATGATGCATTTAGAGGCTGTTAAGAGGTTAAAAGATGCTGGAGTCAGACTTAAAAGAACCGTACACATAAGTTTTGTGCCTGGTAAGTTATACAGGAAAGATATAAACTTCTTTTATTTTCTAAAACAGACATTTCCAAAAGTTAACAGAAACAAACGAAAGAGTCTTGAGGCAATGTTAATTATTTTTTTACGTATGAACCTATCAAAGTGACTTTATTCTGCCTAATGGAAGGCATGAACAGAATCCAAGAGTAGTGGTCACCATACACACTGCGACTGCAGACAATACCTACACAATGGCGACCTATTGAGATGCTTCTGTATTGGGTCTCCGGTCTCACACTCACAAACGGAACACGACAGCACACGAATGCTGTCATTTTAGGTTGAACTTATGTGGGGAGTAGTATCATTGTGGTCGAGCCGGCCCATTCGAGCTGAAATCAAGTTGTGAAAATTTTAATCGAGAATGGACAACTGTGGACTGTGGTATTATTGTAGGTTCAATTCCCACATGGTACAACACTTTGTGTGTTGTATTGAGTTTGACTGTTCTTTGGACCCGTTTCATGAAAGTTTAGGTAAAAATGTCTCGTGAACCAGCTTATTTCTTTACTGTGACAGTGTTTAAATATTAAACTAAGTGTGTTCAAAGATGAGGAGATCGGCAGCAAAGACGGCATGCTAACGTTTGCTGCATCCGAAGAATTCAAGAAACTTAATGTTGGTTTCGGTTTGGACGAGAGCTGTCCTAATCCGATACCCAAGCTGATAACGGCTTTCCACGGAGAACGGACCACGAGGCGTAAGTGTAATTTTAACTTTTCAAGTTTATAATAATGTTCTGAAATCTTACAACTTCATCAGTAAAAATAAGGATGTCTTTCTGGTCCACGATATTATGTAGAAGAACCTTGACTGTAAAGCGTAATCACATAACAGTATATAATACATCAAACGTGCAGAATGCTTACTCTTTTTAACCGACTTCAAAAAAAGGAGGACGTTTCTCAATTCGACCGTATCTTTATATATATAATTCTTCTGTGAGTGTGTATGTCACTGAACTACTCTCAAACGACTGGACCGATTTTGATGAAATTTTTTGTGTGTGTTCAAGGGGATCTGGGAATGGTTTAGATTCACAATTTTGTCCGCTGGACAATATTTTTTAAATTAATTTTTAATTTATTAGTAGTTATGGCAAAACGACGTTTGCCGGGACAGCTAGTATATATATATATATTTTTATGTGTGTTCGTGGATAACTTTGTCGTTTATGAACCGATTTTGATGCTTCTTTTTTTAATAGAAAGGAGATATCCCGATAGTGTTAACATGATAAGGGCAATAATATCCGATGATGGCATTCACGAGAAATCGAATCGAACCTTGATGTCGGTTTTATTTTTGTTAAAATTGTACTTGTATAAATAAAGAGTCTTACAATTTCACAGTAAAATCACGGCACGGAATTTTATGAACAAAATTAGTATTACCACACTCAATCTGTTATGTGTGACTTAACACTATTTATGAGAATTTAAATTGCTTTGAGCTATTAATAGATTTTCTTGCAACATTTATTGAGGTTATCGCGTTATTATGGCAAAATACGATATGCGAAATCGCACATAACAAACCCCGCGAACTAATCGTCATTAGTCCGTCATCATCTTTATCCCCAACCAATAGACAAATTAAATTCTTGAAATTAAACTCACTTTTACGTTCATTTAAAGGTTAAGGACCTTTGATAGTGCCGTAGAGGGAAACCAGTTAGCTTAAATTTAAATGCATTAAATAATGGCATAAAACAACTACACAGTTAAATTGCAAGAATGTATTGTAACAAGTTCCGGCTAGCAAGTGCCGAGTGTATAAAATAATAATGTATATATTTTTTAACTATCATAATGAATACAAGATGGCTATCGGCATTTACAAAGTTTAAAGCGCAATCATACAACAAAATAACTAATTTACATATAACATCTGTTTAGCAACGACAAGCAACTCATAAATACCGAGTAAAGCCTTCCTACTTATGAAACATAACATGCGGTGTATCTATACAAATGAATAAAATTGGAGTGTCTGTTTGTAATATTAAAATAACCACTTTTTACTAAATGCATATATGTATACACGGTACAACACCAAAAATGTAGTTAAATTATTTTTTATCTGTCTGTCTGTTTGTTCCGGGTAATCTCTGGAACGGCTGGACCGATCTGATGATCCAGGGAGTAACTTAGGCAATATTTTTTTAAACTAGCTTTGTCCCGCGGCGTTACTCGCGGTACAACAATAGCCGCGGGTAACACCGCGGGGTTCAGCTAGTATTATAATAATATGAGAAAATCTTTTAAAACGAATTACTTATAAGGAGTAACACAGATACAGCAGAAAGAGTTGTGTCAGTGCGACAAACTTCTCGACACTGCGGCAATAGTGGTAAATGATCTCTAATAGGCAATTTAGTAATTTCTAAAATACATTCAAATAAGTTCCACCAAACATACTGTAGAAAAGTACAGTACTTTTCTTCTGAATATATTTTTGGAATCTATAACTTTTTATACACGTAAGATAACTTCTTAGTGCATAGTTGCTATTATTATATAATAGTTTATGTTTATTTTACCACTTTAGTCTTAATTTTTTCCTTGCTTTTAAACAGAAGAGTATTTATATTCTTCTGTGAAAATGTATGCTTTACAATAATTATCTTACACCAGTTTAGCGCTCAAAACAGTAAGTAGCACTTTATTGTTCTGATCATTAAAAGCTTTTGATAGTCCACTACTGGGAAGACTTTCTAGAAACAAAGTTTTGGCCTCCTGTACCACGTTGACCAGGCAAAAAGGCTTTGTTGAAATTTTTCCTTCTCTTCACAGTACTCTAGTACTCTTGCACTGTGTGGTTTGTAGGATCATATGACACCCATAGAAAAAAAACAAGGAGTAGAAATGCTCCGTAATGTTATTCCGTCACTCACGGATTTGTCAAAATTGTATAAAAAAAAATCAAGATTCCCGTCGTGTATATTTGCCTTTATAATAATTGTGGTCGCTACTGAAACGTAACATACATAATTGTTGATTTCATTTCATTATGTAAAAGATTTGTCAAGAAACTTACGGTAAGATGAACTTTAATGACAGACTTTACAGACTGTTGGTCTTAATGTAAATGGCAGATTTACATAGTATTTACATTCATTAGTCTCTATTTTAACGTTTGGTTCGTTATTCCCTTTTATGGCTTAAAATTTTTAGTATTCTAATAGCTAATTATACCTAGGCATTGCCTAGGTTACGGGCAGGATTGAATTTCCAGAATTTTAAGAATCATGCTGGTAAATAATCATGTTGTCCAGTCCTCTTTCAAGAATCTTTTTTCTCCATTAACTAGAAATAAGTGAACAATTAAAGAGAAAATGTCTTACCTCTGATTAAGTCAAAAACCAATTGAGTAAAGACGGTCTCATTTTTTATGTATTTTAATTGACTTCGTTTTAGAACTCACCGTAACATGTAGAGGGGAACCTGGACACGCCTCGGTCATCGCCGCAGGTCCTAACCGCACAGCTGGGGAAAAGGTACTTTTCATGTTATGAGCAAATTATCTTTTATGCATATACTTAGTATATGTCTACCAAAACTGTAGAATAAAAGTAAAAGTACTCGTACTGAAAATGTGTAGTGTTTCTTTTCTAGTTTAGTATTATAAACGACTTAAAAAAAGTTTAAACTTCATAATTTAAAAAGTCTTAAAATTACTGTTGTAATACTATTGTTATACGGCTATAGTGAAAACAAAGGAAATAACTATGTATGGCAGTCTATATATATTTGTATGTTCCACCATTGCACCAAACCTACTCAAAAAAATTTAATGAATTTAATTGCCTCGTTGGTCTAGTGGTTGGCGTGTGCGACTGCTGATCATGAGGTCTCGGGTTCGATTCCCGGGTCGAACCAAATGTTTGTATGATCTACAAATATTTGTTTCGGAGTTTGGGTGTTTATTACTCTAATTAAAATTATTTATTTCAGTTCCATTACATAATAGATCGGTTCATGACCTTCCGGGCTAAGGAGAAGGTCAAAATAGATAATGGCGCGTGGTTTGGTGATATCACATCTGTCAACTTGACTCAAGTGCAGGTAAAATATTTCTTGGTATTGTTATCATAGAGTTATTATATATATAGCTGGCGAACCAGGCAACCAGCTCTTCCTTTGTTAGAAAGAGATCGGTACCTATCTGTCTCGCTCTACTCGCGTTTGCGCGGAAAAACAGCATAGCATAACAATGGTATAAGAAAACGAGGTCTCGCATTCCGAGAGTGACACAGTGTGGCGTCACTACGTCAGTGTCACGTCAATCCCTTACTACGTATGCGTCAGTTGAGAAAAATAGATGGCAGTGGTGGATTTACCACTAGGCTGAGTAGGCTGAAGCCTAGGGCGGCGGATTTTAGGGGACGGCAAATTTGGACGAATTTTTTTTTGTCTTACAGGTATAAATAAAATACATTATTACATAGACAAAGAAAAGAACTCTCGAAAATTTCACAAAAATAACAATGTTTTAGTACTATACAGTGTGCCGGCCGATACTCTCCTCACATTTAATACTTGGTGGACAGTTAGCTTAGTACCTAACTAAACACTTGGTGGAATATTTCTTTGTAGATATAGTTTTGATAATATTTCAATACCAGTTTCATATGACAACTTAAATTTGTAATCTTGATTAGGGCGGCATGAGGCACTAACTTGTGTCTTTGTGCCTCCGCTGTTCGGTTCGCTGGCGGCGAATTGAGTAGTGAGTCAAAATCTTCCTACCCGGATATCTTCCATCAACAGACACAAGCAGACGGCACCGTAACCGAGTACCGGCACTTCTCGAAGTAGCCAATCCCGGAAAGAACCTGGATCAGTCGGAAACCAGTCCTACACAATCTACTTGCAAATGTCAACCTGGGACACCGCCACGGCGAAGAAGCTAACAGCAGCATGCTGTGGCTTGACGAGCGGCCTCGCGCCCTGTTTGTAACTCATCGGTGGGGGCCGATGGCCGCTAACCACCACGAGCTTAGCCATCTCTTAATATTCTATATCGAACACTTCCGCCTCTGAACCACATGGGGATGTTCCTGGCAACGCCCTCACCGCAATATACATTCTCAGGGTGCTAGAGACACGCCTTATTCAGTCAGAGCCACCGTCAGCACTGGTGTACCGGTGACAATACCGTGTACAGCCACGTTGGGTTCACCCAACATAATATAATAAGCAAGCATAGTGCTGCCCAGTTTAAGAGAATGTGCTCGCCAAAAAGCAACTAACCGGTAAGGATCAAGGCCAGATACTTTGGTTGGGTCCGATCTGGACGAGCACCGACTCTTGCTACGAGCGAAGACTCTTGGTACTCCGGTGATCACGGTGGTACCTATGAACTAACAGGGCCTATGCTTTATTCAAGTGCAGTCCCTCAGTTCGCCTAACTGCCACCTTAAAAGTGTCATCGGTGTTATGTCCCAGTCCGAATGGATAATCTCTTTTAAGGACCCAGTCGGACCCTATTTTCCAGAGAAAGGTGCCATGCTCCTCTATATAGTCTGCTACTTGCTGACTCTGGCGCTCTTTCACCCCGTGGCAGGGGATCACCACGTGATCATGGCGTTGCTGTTGAGTACGGTACGCTGAGACTTAACGTACAAAGCACGTGTGGTATTTCGAAAGGAGCAATAAAATCTAATATCGAAACCGCAGATAAATATTTTTTTATCTGAGATCGAAACAAAAACATCGTACTCGTAAGTTCTAATAAGTGTCTAATATACAAATTTTTATCATGTCATAATAATAATAATAATAATTCATTTATTAATGACGTCTAAAAATAGATGCAAACCTCTTTAAGCTTCATATTACTTTATAAAACTTATCATACATGTGTATGGACAGCTTCACGAGGCTAGATCCAGAGTCCCACTCTCTGTCACTCTGCGTGTGCGTTACGCCGTTTGTCACCCTAGCAGAAGCAGATCAGAGTACATCACCACATACAAAGATTCCATCATTAAACCACCAGGCACCAGGTATCTTTATAGATTTTATCTAGTTTCCTGGCTACTGGTATCCGTAGTAGTTTTAATCGGGTGACTGCACGATTGGCCTGGTGGGTTCAAATACCACATGAGACAACACTGTGTGATCCACAATTTGTTGTCCTGAGTCTGGGTGTTCTTTATGTCCGTTTCATGTATGTTTGTAAAGTCTCCCACTACACAGGATGTATACTCGTAACGCCTCCCGCTTTACGAGTACACGATTGTTTTTTTTTAAAGAAAGAAATCGGCCCCAGTTCGATATAACCACATCTGCTAGTGGTACCTAACAGTAGTTCCACACGGAAAAAGACCAGCTTCATTTTGACGGGCGGTCTATGTTTTTCACAACGATTCCAGCTAAGGAGACCACCTCCTTCAACTATTTTCTGCAGAAAGTTGATTGGAGATTCTCCAAAAGACTTGACTGACGCACGCAGCTTTTGTTGATATGTGCGATAAGGCCGATAAGAGTGGTTAACCCATAATCGAATTCCCCCTCCTAATGTATAGTCTTAGCCGTAAAGCCATTTTTTTTTTTTTTTTTTTACGTGTGGAAACCCCCTCGGTCCGTCACCCCGCCGGGGTTTGCGGCGGGGCGGTGTGTCGGAATCGAACCGACTAAAACCACACGGTGTGCCACTCTGCGCCTGAGACGGGAGGGATCCGGGAACTGCTGTTATTAACACATCCGGACCAGCCGTAAACCCTGGTGGGATCATGGCTCGAAGGGATTTCCACAAGTAAGAAAAGAGTAGTGAATTGCAGAAGTTAGTAGTGGCGGCAAAAATGCACTAGTCTACTGGCGGCAAATATGTTAATCCGCCACTGACAGATGGGGTACCGCGATCTTCTATCTCTTTCTAACCGTTGGACGTTTCCGCTTACAGGCAGCCGTATGTCTATCCCACTCTAAGTATAATAACTCTATGCCTATTATAGTCGAAGCAGCTAGCGCCATCTTTGGAAAATACGTTGTACTACTTCGTACTGACAAAGTCTAGATTGTTGAAATAAGTTCTTGTCAGAGGGCACAGCTTCCTAATCTTAAATCTATCCTACTATTTATGAATGTTTATATTATGAAATTGTTTATTTGGTTGAATAAATTAAATAAATATATTTGAATTTCAGGGCGGTGTCCAAGTAAATGTTTTACCAGAAAATCTGTCCGTATCATTCGATTTAAGAATAGCATGCGATGTGGATATTGATGAATTTGATGCAATGGTAAGGAGATATTAAAATATTTAACCTACAACTCCCGTTTTTAGGGCTCCGCACCCAAAGGGTAAGACAGGACCCAATTACTAAGACTTCGCTGTCCGTCTGTCACCAGGCCGTATCTCATGAGCCGTGATAGTTACACAGTTGAAATTTTCAGAGATGATGTATTTTTGTTGCCGCTATAACAACAGATATTAAAACACAAAACAAAATTAATATTTAAGGGGACTCCCATACAAAAAACGTAATTTTTTTGCTCGTTTTTGCTCGATATTGATAAAGGCAACAAATAGACGCTTAAATTGCGCGAGTCCGACTCGCACTTGGCCGATTTCATTAATTTATAAGGCCTTTCATATTATTATCCACTTATTAGTTACGACTCCTGCTCGTTTCACTAAGCCTTTTTCAGTACACCGCCGATTCTTTTTTTAAAGACCATTTTTTAAAGGCCAACACGCACAATTTTTTTTTAATTTGGTATAAATATAATAATAGAATTCGAACGATGCAACAAAAAATCATTTCACTACAGGTATTTTACAATACTTACCTAATTCTGTCGTAATGTTTCATTCTTAATAATATTTTATAGATTTCAAAGTGGTGTGAGGAAGCTGGAAGCGGTGTGACATACGAATATCATCTCAAAAACCCACAAATTAAGAGCACAGAACTAGAAACGTTACCTTATTGGAAAGTTTTAAAACAGGTTGTCAGTGACATGTAAGTATGATTTAACCCGAAGGCGTTTAAACTAAAATAAAATTCTATAAAGCCTATAATATTCCTCAATAATTAATAAAAATGTTTCATCTATTAGTGATACTTATATTGACATAATCATCGACAAAAATATGATATTTTTGAATAAAAGTGCTAAAAAGCATATAACATGTTAAATTTTGAAAGCAATCTTCTTAAAAAAAAAAGAAACTTCAAGACTATTTTTTTTGTGAAATTAAACAACAAAACTTTGTTTTATCTCGATGATACACTGATGTGGATCAACTAATAGCTCGTTCCTACTTGTCGGGTGTCGGATCCGTATATTAATCGGATGACGACGCCTTTGTTCACACTTCGGTTAATATCGGTTGTCGGCCACGATCGAAGCTGCTGCCAACTTTTAGCACTCTACGCGAGGCGACTGTGCACAATGGACGTCGACGAAGTTCTTGTTGTGATGTATTATTATTTACAAGAAAACAAAGAAAGAGAGTCAAGGAAAGAAAATATTGGGTGCACCCAATCATGAGCGAAAGATTTAGTTTGGGAACATTTTGAGAACTTAATAACCGAATTGGGAAATGACGAAATTAAGTTTTTCAATTATTTTAAGTCGTTAATAACTACATTCAACGATCTACTGGCTCAAATATCAGTGAGCATTAACAATCAAAATACAAGATTTAGACAACCGATATCCGAAAAATGTGAACAGCGCCATTCTTACTCATGGACGAGCGAGACCCGACACGATTTTTTTCCGGGCGTAGAGGGTTGGCAAAACACCTGACATTTATTGTCAGCGCCGACACAAAATCGTTTTCCGATAAATTGATCTGCCACTGGAACCTCCGATTTATATACGGATTTGACAACCGACAAGTGGGGTACGAGCTGTTACAAGCAACACTTTCTTTCCAGGGGCTATACTATCAAATCTGTGATCTGTCCTGGAGCAACTGACGCTCGATGCCTTCGTCAGTTAGGCATACCTGCTGTTAACTTTTCACCATTACCTGGGGTTCCAATACTAATACATGGTCATAATGAAAGATTGCATGTAGATGAATACAAGAGAGGGATAGACATGATGGAGAAAGTCGTTGAAGCTGTTGCTAATGTTTAGGTATATGATGGAAAGTTTAACCTTAGTGGTAGATACGATGATAACTACGTATTATCGGGCTAATTTTTTAATATGTAACACCAAAAAAAATCCAAATTTTATTGGCATTTTAATATCCTTTTAAAACACATTCTGCAGACTACTTACGATCTCTTTTATTAATGAACCAATTTAAAAAAAAAAAAAGTTAATAATTCTCAATTGGTACGGTGATAGTTTGAAGTAAAAAGTATCAACCATAAAGGTCGAATGTAAATATTCCAATTCATCATGAAAGACACGTATTATAAGGGTGCAAGAGGTGTCGGTGATATAAATTAATTTGATGTATATTTAAATCGTTTTTCTACAATTAGTAGAAGACAATATTTACATAAAAGTATTGTTTATTTAAATGTGTTTATTTTTAGCAGTAGAACAAATAATGTATTTAAAAAAAGATTATTATCGACAGCTTTCTGAACTGACTTGTGAATAAGTTAACGTTCATAGTTTTGTACTTAACTTCAACTTCACATTTCGTAAGAAGTAAACAATTACACACATAAGTATGTTTTTCTTTATCTCCTCTAAGTTCCTTTGTGAGGGAAATATGACTGACCTTCGTAAATTTGTGGCCGAAGTTAGAAACCAGACATTGGAGGACTAATATTTTCAGTGAGAGCATATCAACGACGATAACCGCTTACTGATATTGTTAATTGTCTTATTTCCCACTTACAATGATTGTGCTTAAAACACCTGTGGAAGATATTTATAAAGAATTACAAGGCCGTTATTTTCACGCTTTTCACTTTTGAGGTTATAGGGTAGGCATCAAGGGACACTAAAGGGGCGGCAACACACTTGTCTTTTGATTTGCAAATGCTCATAAGCAGCATTACGTGCTTGCTATAAGGTGACTTATCTGTTTATTTCATTATTATCAGCCTATTATAGTCCACTGCTGATCAAAGGCCTCACGCATTGCACGCTTTACTGATTGGTTTTGGTTTTTTTGCATCACGCTCCTGCGAGTCATCTTGGCAAATTGTCACTGCACCTAGCCTGTGGACATCCTACACTATCTCTAATCTAGAACTCTGTTACCTCAACGATTATTGGTTCTGCTTATTTACCTTTTTTTTATAAGAAAATGAAACCTTCAGATACTAATGGTTTACTCTTTACTTGGTTTACTCTTACTTTAATATATGTAAATTGGAACTGACTCGACACAATGTTTTTTTTTTAAATAGTACATTGTTCTTTGTTACCCGACATTACGATCGAACTGTTCAGATTGTCGGGAGCGAACTGCACATCTAATGTGTAAAGCACATAGTAAGTATAAGTACTCGTATGTAAAATTAATTCCACTTGGTAATGAATTGTCACCCCTATTCATCCCGTGGGTACCGTAAAAGTCCATTAAGGGAGTAAGCTACGCAGTATAACTACTACAAAAAGTACTACAAATAAAAGGAAACAAATCTTATACTAAGTATACTTCAAGCATATTTTTAATCAGTTACCGGGGTCATTATCATAATCATCATTACTATGACAGTATATGTCTAAATATCAATTGATATCGTATTATCATGGACTGGTGACCATATTTCTCATGGCGAATGTGGACAATGTAGTATGATAACTTACGCTAAGGTGGCCTAGAGAAATATTTTTTCACGTTCCGCTAGAAGGATCTGGAATCACAGTGGGAGGGTGCGCTAGTAGTGAGTTTCAGGTTTTGTCTACTCGGCACAAGAATGCAAAAACGAACTGTTTAGTATATTTATTATATATCAGATTTTACCTTTGGCTTTAGTTATTTACATCTCTATTCTTATTGGAATCTTTTGCATTCTTACTTGTACTTGGAGCTCCGTTCTCAGTATTACTTTCATTTTCATCTTTCTTAGTTTTATCAAGGAAATCTTTTGAAATTGCTGTATCAATTTTAACTTTATTTGTATCTCCCTCTGTCTGTATGTTATCAGGCTTATTTTCCGAACTGTTGTGTAATTTTTTCATATCTTCTTTTTCAATAGATGTCATACTCTTAAACTGCTTGTCACCTATTAGTAGCGTAGCAGATTTCTTACTTTCACGGCTTATAATTGATGTTGAATCATAAATCTGTATAAATTCCTTTTCGTGCTTTTTCTTACTTCCAATATCATGTACTACGTCAGCTAAACGTCTTCTTCCAACGCTAGTAGGAAAAGTGGCATGAATACTCGAATGTTGCCGCGTGTCTGGTGTAGAGTTATGATCCTTAAAGCGCTCCTCTATTTCACGTAGTGTTAATCCTTTAGTTTCTGGCAAAAATATGTAAAGGAATACAAAACCTGAAAATAAACTAAAATAATAGACCTAGATAACTCATCTAGCAGAACTAAATTCATTTTATATTCAGAAGGCAACTATTTCATATACAGAAGACAACTTGTTCGAATTTATTTTGAGTATAAGGGGAAATAAAGATGGATGAAAATTTTTATTTCTGTGTGTGAATTGCGGTAAGGTATCAGGTGACCCACCTTATTTGACACACAAAAGAGTTCTTCAAGTTTACTTTCTCAGAACCTTTTTCTCAAACTAGGTTGAAGTCGGTTTTAGTTAATTAACTGCCTCGGTAGCGCAGTGGTAGCGTACGCGTCTGCTGTTCTTGAGGTTTCGGGTTCGATTCCCGGGTCGGAACAAATGTTTGCATGATCTGCAAATATTTGTTTCGGAGTTTGGGTGTTTTCTATGTATGATATGTATTTATTTACAAAAAAAAAGTATATAAGTATTCATATCAGTTGTCTAGTACCCATAATACAAGCTCTGCTTAGTTTGGGACTGGATGGCATGGTGTGATAGATGTCCGAAATATTTAAAATTTAAAAAATTAGGGTAGAGTTGAACTTCGACTTTTAAGGGCACCGATACCATCAGACCAGAACTTGGGTTCTGGTCTGATGGTATCGGCAACTGTCTTGCTACTGGACTTCGATATTGCATAGTATTTGGATACTATGCAATATCGAAGTCCAGTAGCAAGACAGTTGCCGGCTATAACGTAGCCACGTATGTTCGTATTGCAAAAGGGAGAGGAACCTATTTAAATATGACAAATATGAAAAGTGAAAAATCTTGTTATTTAACTTACAGAAAAAAGCACTAACACCGTTTAAGATCATTATATTCGATATGCCTAGGTGATCCCTCAGAGAAGGAAAACATTTAGCAATAAGAAACTTCTGAACGTTGATTATTGATATAGATATACCAGTTAGAGTACCTCTAATCTGAAAGGAAAGATTATTACATTATTAAAGTAATCCGAGAAAATATAGAAATTAAAACAAGCTAATTATTAGAGAAAAAAAACAAAAAACCCGACTATGTATCGCGCCAGGTACCACATAAAAGTGAAAGCATGTGGAACTCTACGAGCAAGTTATGTTTGCCAAGGAGATGGCGGAACGGGACCTAGAGTAGTTCATAACTCCCGGTCCGCCAGGCCTGGGAATGGGCCAGCTCTCCTAACCAAGTTGCATTCTACAAACGTAACTGTTATTAGAAAACTAACAAATGTATGGACATGAGGTCACGAGGAACGAAATTTAAACTAAAAATACAAGAGAAAAGAGATGAAACACTTTCGACTTGGCTAAGGGGCAGGTACCGCAGACGACACAACCGCCGAAGATCGGAAAACAGTCCCGGTCGCGTATAAGCGCAAGCCTGAGGGTAACAGGTGAGACGATCTATCATCCAAGCAAAGCAGGCCGGTATTCAATGTTATTCTGAGCAAAATAGGTTTTGAAAAGACAAAGTACAGTTCAGTTTGTGAGGTCAAGTGAGTATACGAAATTCAGTGCAGTTGGGTATTTGTTTTTTTTTCAATAATTAACTATAGTAAAAATAGTAACTTACTTGTAATGGATACAGTTCGGACATAAAAAGAAATGGTAAAATGTAGAAACCCAAACTGGCAAAAGCTGTATATATCATTAAAAAAATCTGTGGGAAAATGCTCGGCTCTTTCTCGAAATTTATAAAAACTGCCAGAGATAAACACGTAACACCGACACCGCCAGCTGAAAGAATAAAGATTTTTTGCTTGCCTTTTATTAGTACCAAGATATTCGAAAAGACCAAGATATTTATCTTATACTTGGACGATTGATTTTATTAGTAGGTACAGTAATTTTTAACCAACCTCAAAAAAAGGAGGAGATTCTCAATTCGACCGTATATATTTATATTTGTTTTGGTGGTTCGCGGATAACTTTCTCGTGAAAGAAGATATCGCAACGGTAGTAACAAAATAAGGACACTAAGATCTGATGATGACATCCAAAGGAAATCTGTTGTCCGAACTCGTTTTTTTTTTGTTAAAAGTTTTCTTGTAATAATAACTAGCTGAATTATAAACAGACACTTCAATTTAATTAATTTGTAAATACCCATTATAACTATTGCTCTTAGCGTGATGTTATAAAAACATTAACAAACTTGTTTATTATTATTCTTTCCCACATACTTTCACGAAAATTTTATCGTTAGAATATTAATGATTTGATAAGTCAAATAACTGATGTGAATATATATATTTTGTAATTACCTGAAATTAAAGCCATCGTTTTCCTAGGAGTTCTGAATAAAAATGCTGAAGCAACACCACAAAAAATAAATCTTGTGCATGCTATAGAGAAATTACCCGTATAAACATCAAATGAAGATTTAAGTGCCTAAAAAGAACGTGAAAAGTCTTACGAAACTTTTAAGATGCGTATATTTCTAAGTAACGTCGTTTATCTATCGGTTTCATTCACGGAGCATTCGTGGTTACATTATTGTCATATCACACTAAATAACTTTAAAAATATTTTTCGAAACGAAGTGATATACGCTGTGTGTGCCTAAGGTTGGTTCTTTAAAATTTGAAGATTTTTTTATGTCTATGGAAGAATTAAAGGATGGTAGAATACAGATTACCATGATCAAGAGACAGACAAACAAAATCTCAAATAAAACTGGTGTGAACCAGTTCTTTCGTTAGTTTTCAACAAGTAACCATTGAAGGTCCCAATCACCTTCAATCTAAAGGAATCAGGACTCCAAAGAAGACAAGACACTTGTATATCTTGATTTGTTCATGGACAGTTATGTTCACCTACCATCAAGTAACCCATTTGCTCGTTTGTCTTCCTTAAATTTTGTTTATAGTAATAAAGAATGCAAAAGAATTAGAAACATTGAAGTCGATGGAAAAAAGATTACTATAATTACACAACGACTTATTACGCCACTATTCGACGACATTATACGTAACTCTCATTTATTTAAGACGATACTGGCATTCCATATAGAAACAATACCAATAGGAGCTCGATGGTCCAAAATGTAATAAATGGTGTTCCCACTAAAGATTCACAAGTTATATATATCATTATAATTCCAAATGGCTTGCAGGCATGTCTCGTTGTCATTTCTTTTAATTTTTCACCACAGTTCAAGCTGAAAATAAAATAATTTGAAACATTTATGCTTAAAAACAGATTTCATTAGCAATAATATTTTGAACATTCCATAGACCATGTGTCGAAGCGCCTGCGTAAATTTAATAGCAGCGACACGCACGCGACTTATTAGGAATAAGTTAGTTTATAAGAATTGCACCTTTATATTATTATATAGATCACTTGCATACGAGAAGCTGTACAGTTCACACATTAAACCAATTTTAGTTTCGCACTGAGTTTCCATTAATCCTCAAGATAACCCTACACCATGCAAAAGAGTTTTGTTAGCCTTGTAGAATCCGTAGAGTCCAAAATAAAGGAAAATAAAACAAAATGTTAAAAATTTTAACCTACGAATGTTGTTTTCCTGTTTGAAGTCGATGAGGTCATTAATCTCCTTTTCAATGTCATAATCTTTGGCACGGACTTTAGAAAGTGCATTTCTTGCTTTCCCTGTATTATCTCGTAATAGCAAGAAATATGGTGTTTCTGTCAGAAAAATGTAACTGCCAAAGAGCACTATATTGAATACACCACTGATGTAGCACAAATCAGTCCATGAATAAGATAAGCTCAACGCGGTCTGTAAACCATAATAAATAATAGCTGATCATGAATTTTGTATTAATAAATATCGTCGTAATATTTGATTCAGATTAAAGTGATTGTGACTCTTTCGGTATTCTCAAATTCTTCATTTCTTACGGGGTGTCCTAGGTGAGGGACCAATGCGACGCATGCAATCAAACCAACGTCAGTTAATCTATGACGAGACGCGACTTAACGCGTATCTGGTAGCCACCGGACGCGACACCATGTTTGATTCCTGCAGTGTCCTAGGTAAGCGATAAATACGACGAATAGCATCGTGTCGTGTGGCGTTGCATCACTTTCGTCGTATTCGTCGCTCACGTAGGACACACGTTAGAAAAAGGTTGGTTATTTTTTCTTAAAAATATAATAATCAAAACAAAATTGTCATCAACTATAGCTACTTCTTACCAGTGCTTCATGATCTGTATCTGACACGAAGACTATATTTTTTTCAAGTATCGTGAGATCTACAATGATATCGCTACACTCTGAAAGTATATCTACGTCAGTTCTGTTTTAAACTTGACTACACAGACAAAGATGATCATGATACGTTATCAACTCTCTTTGCAAGATTGCAAATTACTCTTTTTAGTAACCAACTAAATCTGACCGACCCTAACGAAAAGAGACGGTAATGAATACCTGTACAACCATTCCTAATGACATGAAAATATTTGGAAATGCTCCTAGTAATCCTCTCATATTGGGAAGACTAATTTCGGATGTAAATATTCTCGAAGGACCCATTGCCATGCCACAACCAAAACCTAATACTGCTCGTGCTGCAAGAATATATTTTCAATTCAACATACATAAGTAGTACAATACCGCATTTAATTAAAATAATGTTTTCTTACACAAGCAATTCCAACTACATCAGAATAAATATGATGTTATTTAGAAGACATGATTCCCTATGGTGATGATATTTTTACTTTTAAATTCTCCTCATTTAAGCTAAGAAGTCTAATCATTTTTTTTTTTGGATAATATAGACATTTTCTAGTCATAGTTAAAAAATAGTTTTATAATGAAGTGTTTCGCATGCTTAAATAAGTCATTAAATATTCCCTTAGCTATGTTGCACAGTAATGTGCCATATCATTAACCACTTCAATTCTCATAGAGTCTGATGATAAATAAAAAAGGATTTACAACGAGTACCTCTATAAATGTTACTCATATTTACAAAGTGTACTAAAAATCTATAAATACCTATAATCATATGTAACGCAGTTTGTGATAATACTGTATAAATCCATCCTGCAACCATTGGCAGTGTACAACACTGTACCATAATACTTCGGCCATATCTATCCATTAGAATACCACTTAGTATACACCCAAAAGGAGAAAACAATGTCAATATGCTGGCGAGCCAAGAAGCTTCTTCCGTAGTCACCTTAAGATCTGGTGGATCTTTACTACCAGTGAGTTGAGGTGTCTGAATGGCCGGGAAACCAAATGCTAGACCAATGGCAACGGTGGATAAATTTGCCCAGATGCCGTGGCCCAACTGTAGCATAGATGTTGACGTACAGAATCCTGGATATGATTTCTTGTTTATAAACTTGGACATATTAAGCCATTGTTCGAACTTCCCACGTGCATAAGATTTCTAATTCGTCTTACTTCTTTTTCTTTTACTTAAATTGATTCATTGGATAGCGAACATTTTGCCAATTTACTTATTATAAATACGTTAATACTAAAATGTAAATGATGAAATGTATGTATAAACTTTACTAAATGAAATTGTATAGGGTATACAATTCGAGCTAAGCAATCAATATAGAACTTTTGTTGGAGAATCGAAATGACTTAGTTTTTTTGATCAACTGCGGATAAAGGTTAAATTGAAGTAATTCTGTCAGTGTCATCATAACAAATCGTATTCCATAGATATAAATTTTAGAAAGAATATGGTACGGGAGCTAGCAACGTTTGAAAAGTAAGAATTTTAGGTCAGCTGATTTTGTGATATGTCGTCCTTCTTGCACTTTCGGTTAGAGTCTGGGCTATCTGGCTGGCGGTATTGGTTGCGTTCATTAGTGCGCATCCTACCTGTTCAGGTAATAATCCTGGATTTTAAAAACATTTTAGAAGGCGTAATTTTTAATTTCTTGTTTTTAAATAAGTCTACCTGACATACTTTTTTTATTGCCAGACATTTTTGACAATGCTAACTATGTGCCATACGCGATTTTTTAATTTCTTTTTATAAAAATTTCAAAGTATTTTATAATGTCTGTAATTTTAATATTATGTTATTTAAAGATAATAAAAACTTAAAATAAATTTGCCAGACATTAATTCGATTGTTAAGTCTTGAATTAAAATTAAAAAGTCATGAAAAGTATTGCAGTATAATGCTAGTAGTCCGAGAGAGACAGTTGCAGAATAAGTCGAGAATGATACAGGGAACCATTACGAAAGCAAATTACTTTTCACTGTGCATATAATAAAAAAAAATAAAAAAATAATCATTCTAGTCAGAGAAAGTTTCAACAAAATGTAAGCATAAAAAGGAATATAAAATTAGATTAAAATTTAAAAAAACACTTTTTATTTAAATTGTTAAATAATTAATATTAAGTTTTTCAAGTTGTTTCAGCCTATAGTGACGTCACAAAAACAAAAGGCATCTTCATTCATCATCATCATCATCGTCGCTGTCTTTGTCAGTGTCATTCATATCATCTTCTTGAGAACTTTCGTTATCTTCTAAAACTCTATCATCTGTAACATAAAAAAAATAAACAGTGTAATTCTTCTTGTTTGTTATAAAACATTTTAGTTATTATTGATAAATATTCCATTTCACACTTACTTTGAACAATAATATCTGCAACTGAGGATGGTAATTAATCTCCCAAAAACCAGACAAAATCATATTTGTCACCGTTAATGGTCCAACCGAAAGCCATTGGAGATAAAGATGTTGGATGTTTTGAGTGAGCATTTCTCCAAATTTTCGTCACGTAACGAACTCTCAATAAATGCTGTTGCAATCCCGCTTTACAGGGTGGCAAACTGGATGAGTCAGTTTCGAAATTTTTTGTCGAAGTTCTCATCTGATTTTTTAGACTTAAACGTACTTGAAAATAAATGAAATCGAACATCATTAACATTGGAACAATTTTTAACTCCATACATTTGACAAATAAATTTCTCTAGCGTTACAAACGTAGTTTCAAGTACTTCTTCGTCATCCGTAATTATATTATCAAAAGCTAACTGGTATTCTTTAGAATTTTCAAATATTTTAAAAGGCTTAACTTTGCCTTTTCTAAAAAAAGCTGGCGTGTAATCACATCCGGTTGTTGCATGGAAGCATGGTAAAGCTTTGCATAAAGAGAAAATACAATAATATACTTATACAATACTTTTCATGACTTTTTAATTACCCGACTACGGCAAAGCCAAAGGAGGGTTATGATTTTGACAGGCTATGTATGTATGTATGTATTATGTATGTATGTATGTATGTATGTATGTATGTATGTATGTTCATTTGTTCCCTCCTAGCTCCTTAACTACTCATTAGATTTGGCCAAGTGAGGTGTCTCTAGAAGCGTCATGATCGTCTTCTGGTTATAGGCTATATGACGTGTCACTGAATCTAATGTGGCGCCCTCTAGCCGACATAAAGTACTGTGTAAAAAAATTAATTTGAGATAAATATGCCATGTTTGGTGTCATTGGAAAGGGCGTTACTTGTACATTTCAAAAATACATACATTATTAGCATTAATTATTATTATATGACTTTGTCCGTATTTATTCGAAAAGTGTGATATTTCTATGGTATGCTTCTTTGTTCCCTCATTCTTTCTAAACTAGTCAGAATAAGACAAATGGGGTATCGTTAAAAGCGTCTTGATTGCCCGCTGATAATAGATTATATGACGTGTCACTGAATCTAATGTGGCGCCCTCTAGCCGACATAAAGTACTGTATTAAAAAATAAATTTGAGATAAATATGCCATGTTTGGTATCATACGAAAGGGCGTTACTTGTACATTTAAAAAATACATATATTATTAGCATTTGTTTGTGACTTTGTCCGTATTTATTAGAAAAGTGTGATATTTCTATGGTATGCTTCTTTGTTCCCTCATTCTTTTTAAACTAGTCAGAATAAGACAAATGGGGTATCATTAAAAACGTCTTGATTGCCCGCTGATAATAGACTATATGACGTGTCACTGAATTTAATGTGGCGCCCTCTAGCCGACGTAAAGTAGTGTATTAAAAAATAAATATGAGAGAAATATGCCGTGTTTGGTATCATACGAAAGGGCGTTACTTGTAGATTTCAAAAATATATATTATTAGCATTTTCTCGTGACTTTGTCCGTATTTATTCGATAATTGGGATATTATATCTGTGGTATCTATTTAAAATATACTTTGCAAAGAAATTAGTATTATTGAGGCACCAAAACATTTTAAATAAAAAAAAGTAAAAACTAAAACGCAACTACGACAAAAAACGACGCTGAAAAAGTATGAAACAAGTTTCAAAAGCCGTAGTCACGCGTTGTTAAAGTGATATGGAACATTAATAAGTTTCAAAAGCTGTAGTCCATGTAGTGTAATGTACCATATGGTACATATCAGTTTAACAACAACGCGTGACTACGGCTTTTGAAACTTGTTTCATACTTTTTCAGCGTCGTTTTTCGTCGTAGTTGGGTTTTAGTTTTTACTTTTTTTTTTTTTAATTCAAGACTTAACAATCGAATTAATGTCTGGCAAATTTATTTTAAGTTTTTATTATCTTTAAATAACATAATATTAAAATTACAGACATTATAAAATACTTTGAAATTTTTATAAAAAGAAATTAAAAAATCGCGTATGGCACATAGTTAGCATTGTCAAACATGTCTGGCAATAAAAAAAGTATGTCAGGTAGACTTATTTAAAAACAAGAAATTAAAAATTACGCCTTCTAAAATGTTTTTAAAATCCAGGATTATTACCTGGACAGGTAGGATGCGCACTAATGAACGCAACCGCTACCGCCAGCCAGATAGCTCAGACTCTAACTGAAAGTGCAAGAAGGACGACATATCACAAAATCAGCTGACCTAAAATTCTTTCTCGAAAACGTTGCTAGCTCCTATACTAATAGCTTTATAGCTTTTATGATCCGTATGACTCGGTAAAAGGTCTTATGAAAAAGGTATCAGAATTCTCAATGAGGTGATTTAACTCTTTTCGTTTCCAACGCCATAGACGATTCGACCATTGGCAATAAACATCGGCTTTAATATTTAGAATCGAACGTATTTAAAATTTAATATACTGTTTAAGATAAATACGGTGAAAAGTTTTGTTGAACTAATAATTATCAATTAAGCAATGTCAACAGAAAATCTTGAAAAAGAAATGTCTTGAAATTTCTAGCCCGTTCTTCTCCATGGTACTAGCTCCTAGGTCATGCAGACATTCCACAAATGTAGACCCTAATAGAAAATAAATTAATAAAAAGGAATTACATATCTCAACGCTAGGTTACGTAGTCAAAACTAAATATTATGTATTTATACAAGAGAATAAAGAGGTAATATTGAATAATTTGAAAAATGTTTAGTATCATACTATTGTTGATTATTTTGGAATAATCTTGTTCAAGTCGGGTTGGACAATACGTGCATAAGTCCGTACGTTATCATAACGTTGCTTTGGAAACAGGGATCTGTCGCAGAGTGCGTCCGCCGTGGCTGACGAGATCATTGTTGGTATGGAATACTATGTTCCCTACAGTGTGATCGTCGGCTCTAAGACCCGTCCCTGGTACAATTGTGAGTGCACCCATGCCGTCGCTCAAAAACAAGCGGCCTACCGAGCATGGACCAGGGCACGCGCCTGTGGTGACCCTGCTGTTGATCGCCTAAAAGCAACTTTCAACAAAGCCACCAGGGAATGCAAGAGGGCTTACATTAGAGCGGATGCCCAGCGCATTGCGCGGCTTGGCCATGAACTTGTCTCACACCCTACGGGCAGCCGAAAATTCTGGCGACTGGCTAAAGCTGTGCAGGCCAACCATTGCCAGCCTTCGCTACCACCGCTGAAACATCCCGACGGATCGCTTGCCCACGAGCCGCAAGAGAAAGCGAAACTGCTTGTGGACGTATTTGCGGCTAATTCTCAAGTGGACGATCATGGCGTGCAGCCGCCCACCATTCAGACCAGTGACTCCACGATGGGGGATATCCGTATCCGTCAGAGTGATGTCCTAGCTGAACTTAGGTCACTAGACGTCGGGAAAGCCAGTGGACCCGACGGTGTCCCAGCGGTGGTTCTCAAGAACTGCGCACCTGAGTTGTCTCCCGTATTGACGCGCTTGTACCACCTGTCCTATTCCTCAGGAATTGTTCCGGGGGCTTGGAGAGAGGCGAACGTTCAGCCTATCCCCAAAAAAGGTGACCGTTCAGACCCGGCTAATTACCGACCTATAGCCGTAACTTCCATTATCTGCAAGGTGCTCGAACGGATCATCAATAAGCAATTGGTCCTCTACCTGGAAGATCACTCCTTGCTAAATGATCGGCAATATGGCTTTAGGCCGAACCGATCCACGGGTGATCTTCTAGCGTATGTCACTCACCTTTGGGGTGAAGCTATTGATAGTCATGGGGAGTCCTTGGCCATCAGCCTCGACATGGCCAAAGCTTTTGATAGAGTTTGGCACCGCTCGCTTCTCTCCAAACTTCCCGCATTCGGCCTGCCTCCCAAACTGTGCACCTGGGTCGCCGCATTCCTGCACCAGCGCCGCATTAAGGTCCTTTGTGACGGTGCGGCCTCTGATTATCGGCAGGTAAACGCTGGTGTACCTCAAGGCTCTGTCCTGTCGCCCACGCTGTTTCTTCTGCATATCAATGACATGTTGACCCTTGGCAATATTCATTGCTATGCAGACGACAGTACAGTTCATGGACGATATCTTGGTCACCCTGCAGCCAAGTCTGCGGATGTTGAGAAGAGGCGACGGGATCTTGTCGCTGAGCTCGACCTGGTTCTAAGCCGCATCTCTCAATGGGGCAGTGAGAATCTGGTCGAGTTCAATGCCAAGAAAACACAGGTGTGCGCGTTTTCTACCAAAAAGTCTCCTTTCCTTCCCCTCCCCACTTTTCGGAACACTCAACTGCCCCTACAAGATAAGCTCGGTATCCTGGGTATGGATGTCTGCCATGACCTCAACATGCGTGAGTACATCGAGAGCGTCATTAAAACGGCCTCGCGGAAGTTAGGTGTACTTAACAGGGTGAGACGGTTCTTCTCGCCCGGGCATCTGTGTCTTCTTTACAAGACCCAGGTTCGCTCGTGCGTGGAGTACTGTTCTCATCTATGCGATGGTGCCGCACAGTATCTGTTTGACGCTCTCGATCGGTTGCAGCGGCGAGCAGTCCGCATCATCAGTAATCCCGAAGCCACCGAGTTCCTTGAACCTCTGCAGCTGCGAAGAGATGTCGCCTCTATGGCAGTCCTCTATCGCCTGTATCATGGGGAGTGTTCTGAAGAGCTCTTTCAACTGGTCCCCCCTTCTCCATTCCTCTACAGGACAACACGTGCTGGCCTTCGCAGTCACCCTTTTAGAGTAGAAGACATACGCTCTCGAACGCAACGTTTCGGTTCTTCTTTCTTGTGCCGAGCGATTAAAACATGGAACTCACTGCCACCGCACGTGTTCCCATCCCATTATGATCCCGGGTCCTTTAAGCGGGGCGTGAAAAAGCATCTTACTAGGCCGCCATAGTGTGGGTCACTATGCTGCTCTGTCCACGTTCGCATTGAGGATAGTGACCACCACTTTTGGATTCTACTTATGCTTTCCATCAGGCAGAGTAGAGTCATTTTGGTAGCTTGATCATAAAAAAAAAAAAAAAAATTAAAAAAAAAAAAAAAATACGAAGACTTTTATTATTATTATGCCTGGGGATTTAAATTGTCCCAACGTATTAATCTCTTTATTTTATCTTCTTCAGTCGTTTATTCATCTCTGATTATGACACTTTCATTTATTGATTTATTTTCTTTGTTAGCGGTTGTTGTTTAATCATATTATGACGCATTTATATGTTCGCTAATTTTCCATGAATAGTACCTAAGTCTTTAACAGCTCATCGTTATAAATAACAGATTATTAAATATTCTGGCTCTAAACATTTTACATACAGTCTCATTGCTGCATAGATCATATTTCTATTTTTCTCCTCTTTTAATCTATATCATTTAAATAAAACAAAAAATAGAGGCAACAGGCAACATTACAGTTGATCCACTCTGTATTGAGCAATTATTTATCAAGACAGCTTGGAGTCTTTCACGATGGTTTCAGAGCGACTTCGCCAACTCTCTCTTTGAAGTTAGCATATTATATCACATCTGTTACCATTTGTTAAGTTTTATATGTTTTCAAACTTCTTAAACTATAACACATGTATTATATTAAGTATAGAAACTTGTATAATTAAAAGTCTGTAAGACAAAATTGGAAAAATTTAATTTAAGATTTAATCAACGAAGCATGCTTTGTCTTCATCGAATTTGTCACAGGTGGGTAGATGAATAGATTCGTAAACTGATTATTACTAAATTTTGCTGTAAAAACTGGTTTCACGTTTTTCTTATGAAACTGTTGGTTGATATTTTTCTCAAATGTCGACAAAATCTTCAAAAGATTACTGCGGGAAATTCTGCTGTATTCGTAGCCATTTTTGGTTTGTTTTACTTGTACATCTAGAAATAAATATAATTGTTGAAATGGTTTCTTGTTATTTTTCAATAACAGCTAGCTTTTACCCGCGGGTTCACTCATGTTTATGTCAATAATCAAAGTATGTTAATGCCACAAACAGACAAACAGACATAGAAGAATTTATAATATAAGTATGGATGTTTAACATGGATTTGAAAATGAAATCGAAAAGTTTGTTTAAAAATCTACTTTAGGCCTTTTTTAGAACTTTTTAAGAAACAAATTAATACTTATTTTATAAATATTTTTCAATAAAGCTTACCACTACTAAGCTTATTTTCACATTCACTAGCGTAACAGATCACCATATAACACCATAGCAAGAAAATGAACTTCATGGCTCAATGCAATGAATATGCCCATTTAACTGAGTATACGAACCGATAGTAGTAGATTTGATAAGAACAAAAGTCCCCTACTATTGGATACAATAGAAAATACACGTATAGTTTGTTTCGATCATGAACTACTCTCGTTTTTCGATACTATTTTTAAACCAGGCTTTAAATCTATTCTTATACGACAGATTTTTTTACTTTTTACGTGGAACGTCTGCATCATAGTTCCACGATTCGATTAACTACTAATATTATAGCGTTAAATATTAAATAATCTCAGTAAAAAAAAGTTACTTTAACTATTTTCAAATTTATATTGCCAACTTATATACAAAAATTTAATTCCTTCTGAAAGCTCCTGCAACATGTTTGTTTCAGGAACTTCCAGTAGTAGAGACAGTAGAAAGTAACAGTAACGGTATATGTATGATCGAACTACTCCAGTAGACCAGTTATTTCCTTGTATAGAGTAACATACAATTGGTTCCCCGGCTACTGACATATGAGACGGCGTGCGTTTTTTAGTCATTTCTAGACCGATATAACCTCTTCAATTGATGATAAAAAAAACTGTGGTGAACAATTTTTTTTTGTCAATGGGTGGATTATTTTATTTACACATATACTATTAGAGGCCCAAAGAGATAGTAGACCAGATATCCGAAAAGCTGGATACACCTATAAGCGTCGCGTTCTATCGTGTGACGGACCGTATCAGGAGGAGAAACAACATTGTTAAGGTGTCTCGATCTTCAGTGATGAGGGAAAGATCATGAAGAGAAACTTAACGGCTGACCACGTTTCGACTTATTGTGGTTCTCACAAATAAGTCGCGCATCTGTTATCGACTCCCAAACTCGTGGTAGGGGATTTCTTTCATTCACATTCTTTTTACTAAAGATGTTTAATAAACAAACGAGGAAACAGCACGAAATAATAACAGAGGTTCAAAACATTTATTTTTATTTAATCAGATATGTTCAACATTTGATAAAAACTATCTATTCTAAATTCTATCACAAAATGCTTCACTATTTTTGCAATTAAAATAAATTATTAAAAAAAATGCATTGTATACAATACATAAAAATGGTAACAAATAATAAATTTATTAATAAATATTTTATTACAGGTAGTTAAAATTTTAATATTTACTGTGACCACCAATTATTGTTCTGTACTATAAAATGGCACATTAGACTTACACTAGCTACAAAAATAGTTTTTATTAGAATATTTGCTATTAAAACCTATACTATATAATACTTTTATAAAATATACAACAATAAAATCAATCATAACACAACACTAAACGGCTCATTTTCACCAACCACAATTTATCTAAATGGCTTTGAAACGACATACCTAATCAACGTTTAAACACAAGTAGTATATTAAAAACAAAATTGATATTTTGATTTATTTAACAAAACACCTTAACTTTTTAAAATTTATTTTTTCCCAACAATTAAATTGACACAAAATGCATAATTATTTTTATTTTACATCGATTAGGTTTGTTTTTTTTGTTTTTTTTTTTATCATAATTTTTACTTTTAAATAATTATAATTTGTGTTGTTTAAAGAACTACTATTTAAAACATCTTTAGAAATAACTATAATGGTTAGAGTTCTTTTTGACTTTAAGAATTTCAATTGAGAAAAAGAGCCAAGCCTTTTATATCACAATTCTTACTTCTAATATTCAACACTTAAGTATGTATTTATGGCTACGGATACAATGCACATATTATAAGGCACATAGATTCCAGTATCTTTATGATTCTTACTGTACTTATTTGTTATAAATGTGTTAATAGTTGTTATTTCTAAATTTCCAATTATAAACTGTGTGATTTTTAAAAAGTCAACTGGAAATAAACCATGAGTTCATTATCATTTACATTGTAACATGTCGGTGTGTTTATACGAAACAGAATAAGTTATCTTTTACGCACTTTCATCCCATTTCATATATTTTTTTCTTAATTATTTGTTAAGTTTGATAAGACGAATTTACAACAATATTCTTGGACAATTTGAAATTGATATTTAACTATTAACCATTTTTTTTATATAAATAAATTATACATTGTTCTACTATTAACATGTTAAAAAAAATCCTTTCGCTCTTGTAATCCTTTTGTAATATTGCATCCATGATGATATGCTCAATCATTTGTGAGTGACATTTGTAAAAAAAAAAATTTGACTGTTGTGTTGTCTTACCCATTAAGAGTATTTTAGTCACATTCATCATCAAAAGTCAACACTCATTCATGCTAAGTACAGATCACTTTAAAACTCATCTGCATTGTACTATATTTATATTCAAATTTTTAAGTATGCTTCATTAAGAATACTTATATTTCGAGTACTCAACCATAACTGGATACTTAGGGGTCATCCATACATTACGTCACACGAAATTTACGACTAACTTCATTACAAGTGTATGGTATTCTGTAAGGCTCTTCCTTTCACGTATGAATAAATTACAAATTCAGCAATATCAGCGAATACAAGTCACCATATTGCATTGTCTTCAGTTGCGATGAGAATGGTGACAACCACTCATGTATTCCATGTATGTTTTCGTTCATTTTGGCATGCATTTATATAAAAACTTCATAAGTTTTTATTTAAACACTAGATTTTGGCATCTGAGATTGCGAAGCTTCTGACTTACGTGACGTAATATATGGATGACTCTTCATTAACAAGTATACATCATACAGCCTACAGATAGAAATTCCAGATTTTATTATTACATGCTGTCTCTCACGCTCCCTCACACTGAGTGTTGCGTCTCCTCAGAGACTTCGTCCTGCCGCTGAAGTAGTCTTCGATCTCCTGAAGCGTCCTTCCTTTAGTCTCCGGAAGACAGAAGTAGAAGAATATAATGGCTGAAACGATATAAAATATTTAAATAGCAATTTCATTAACAGTTTTACGATTTATAACGCGATTCGATTCCCATTAATTGCAAATATTTGTATTCCTATCTATGTTACGAGAATACTTTTTATGAGATTTGTAAAATTGGTCTTCTGATCAATCTATTTCATTGAACGACAAAAGAAAAGACATATTTTTTCTATTTAAAACCAACCTCTCCAAGTGATATATAAATAAACTTACCAAGTAAAGACATGCTTCCATAAAGACCAAACACTCCATAATCGTCGAGTAGTTTCTTGAGATAGGGGTATGTCTTCACGACTGAGAATACAGACAAATGAGCTACACATGTCGTCAAACCACCGATGATACCTCGGACCTGAGACGAAAATACAAATATTTCAATTATGTACAGCTTTTTAATATATTAGTGTGCGTAAAAGTCAGCAAATGATAACACGCACACAATAACAAGAAAGCAAATTTAGTGGCCAATTGTTGGACACTATTTCTTATCTACCTATTAACGATCTATGACGTGAGTATAATTTCCTTTAAACCTATTTTAAAGCACATACAGCCTACTTGTTATTTATTATTATAAACATTTATTATTTTAAAAAAAATATAAAAATAAATAAGTATCCAAATATTATCTTCTTCCGTTCCCCGTATTTGCCTAAATATAGGTTCCAAAATATGATAATTCTGATTGTATTTCCAATAGGTAGCCATTTCATCGGTGATTTCCAATAGTCCAATAGTGATTTCCAAAAAGTGATAATTCCGGAACGATTTCCAAAATGTGTCAATTCCAAGAGAGTGATTTCCAAAAGGTGACGATTCCAAGAACGATTTCGAATGGGTGTCAATTTGTTCTAAATACTAATATTTATTATAAAATTATTAATATAAATTAAATTTAAAAATATCGCTGATTTCATACCTGTGTGGGGTAAACTTCGCCGATCATAACCCAGGGAATAATCAAGTAGCCCAAGGTACAGAATATCATGAAAATATAAATGCTTGCCACTGGAATCCAGGCGTGTTGGAGTGGCATTCCATTTTCCTTCCAGTACTTCACATAGTACATGTAGACGGCTAGGCAAATCATTGTCAGACCACAGCCAAGTGCTGGAAAAAGAAAATCAGTTTAGTTAGATTATTCTTGTGCTGTGGACAAGTACCCTCGCACAGAACGACCTTCCTGTTCCGTTCGTGGGTTAGTACGAGACCGGAGGCCCAATGATGCAGAAGCATCGGCCGCCATAGTGTGGGTCACCATGCCGCATTGTCTGCATTCGCAATGGCTATGATGACCACCAGTATTAGATTCTGCTTTTGGTTTAAATCAGGCAGAGTAGAGTCATTTTGGCAAGAACTTACATAAAAGAAATGGTTGGGGCAGACACTGGACGGGACATTTTAAACTGTCATCGAGTCTTCATCTGTGCCGGTCGCTGTCTTTGCTCACCTTAATAGACTAACTATTTGATCATATAAATTGAAATTGATTTATAAGAATAAAAATAATTAGTGAATTAAAAGAATTAGAAATGAAGGTTACAAATAGTAACTCCCTTTAGTCCTTATTTTTTTCTTAATTAGTTACTTAGTAGTGAATTTTATTTGAACCTAGCTGACACAGTAGGTGATACTGCATAGTGGTCTCCGAGGGGATTTAAGAAAGAACAGAAACAAAAAAATCAACTATCAACGAATAAACATTAAAATAATTTAAAAATAATATATTGAATATTTCGGACACACAACGCCATCTAGTCCCAAGCTAAGCAGAGCTTGTGTTATGGGTACTAGACAACTGATAGAAATACATATACACTTTTTTTTGTAAATACATACATATTATACAGAGAAAAAACCAAAACTACGAAACAAACATTTGTAGATCATACAAACATTTGGTCCGACCCAGGAATCGAACCCGAGACCTCATAATCAGCAGTCGCACACGCCAACCGCGAGACCAACGAGGCACTCAAAATGAACTATTTTCACTACGATCAAGAAGTAAACTCATCGTTATGATTATTTCAAAGTGCTTACCAGATACAAAAGTCAGGCTTCTCCTGCCACATTTCCTGCAGAGGATGCAGCCGACCACAGTGAAGATAACACGCAAGATACCCAGCGATATCGTCAGCCAGTATTTCGCCGTCTTGTCTGCACCAGATGCCTGCCAATGACAAGATGTTTAAGAAACATTCTTTGAATTTATAATTTTGAAATTATTATTATATTCAAGGTCTAAGATTTAAAGAAAGCTTCCTCCTTTACACATACAATACTAACTTACAATCGCGACTTTGATCTCGTTACTGTCAATTTTGCCAATAAATTTTTCCTTGAAAATAAGTAGCTTATTTGTTATTTTAATGTCTATCGCTGTGCCAAATTCCAGCGAGATCCATTTATCCGTTCTGACGTGATTTAGTAATAAACATCTATCATACATTTTAACAAGCTTTTGGGTTTATAGGAATTACTAGCTGAACCCCGCGGTGTTACGCCCGGTGTTGTTGTACCGCGAGTAACGCCGCGGGACAAAGTTAGTCTAAAAAAAGTAGCCTAAGTTACTCCCTGGATCATCAGCTACCTGACAGTGAAAGTCCCGTCAAAATCCGTCCAGCCGTTCCAGAGATTACCCGGAACAAACAGACAGACAGACAAAAAAAATGTTAACTACATTTTTGCTATATGTATCGTGTATACATACATATGCATTGATTAAAAAGCCGTTATTTTAATATGACAAACAGACACTCCAATTTTATTTATTTGTATAGATTATAGGGTTTTTTTATAGGTTACGTCATTTCATGTAGATTCATATTTTATCTGTGCATTTTCCATTCTGCAAAACATTGTGATTTTTATATCTATAATTTAGGTTATGAAATGATCCAATGAAACTCATGTTTCTTACAAAGACCCACACAACTTTATCTACGTCTCTTTTCAATCATTTTCGGCTCCTATTAGCTCCTAGTAGTGATGTATTATTTATCCTATTTTAAGTATCTTAGGTATTGGGATCAGCAAAACGTACAAGTGAAAATCAGTGAGATAGTTTCGGAGTTCATTGTGAGCAACAACGTGACACGAGCATCTACATAACATAAAAATTAATCGCCGAAATGTATGTACGCGCATAACTTCCGATCAGCTACAGCAAATGAAATAATTCTTTTTTTATGTGTTTGTTTTTGTTAGAATAAGGTTTGTATACAAGAAAAATAAAAAAAAACTGGAAAAGTATTTTTTTTGTCCGCGACTGTACACTGCCTGTGGGAAGCTGAGACAGATATATAAATATGGCGGTAAGAAGTTCGTCGGGTCAGCTAGTTATTTATAATAGTTGGTTCACCATCAATACCCAAAATAAAATATATGATAACTCCTGCAATAAGGACATGGTGTTCAAGGCGCAAAAAAGATGCATTAGAGCTATTACCGGTATAAAAATAACTGACAGTTGCAAACCTTATTTTGTATTGTTAAAAATAATGCCTTTACCTTGCTTGTACATATTTGAGACTGCTTTATTTGTTAAAAAAAACATGCATCTGTTCAGAAAAGCATCTGAACATCGCTATAAAATGATTAGGCATGAATATAGACATGAACTATGTATTAGACCATCAAAGACCGCCTTCATGCACAAAAGCATACTTTGTATGGCCCCAAAAATATATAATAAATTACCAAATGGAATTAAGGACTTAAATATTATTCAATTCAAAAATAAATTAAGACATCTATTATCGGAGAAATGTTATTATACCATTGACGAATTCCTTAATGATAACCTGTAAGATATTTGACATTGATATTTTAATTTTGACATTGTTTAGTAAATAATTTGACATTGATATTTATTAATTTTGGCATTTTATTATTATTATTTTAATTATAGTTAGTTATTTGACATTGACATTTATTTTTTATATTGCATCATTATCTTATTTTTTGTTATAATCCTTAATCTTATTTTAATTAGGTATGTTCATTACTCTTGTATAAAATAAATAAAAAAAATATGAGAAAGAGTGTACACCTTCAAGGTAGATTTTTCGAGGAACTAATTTATTTATTATTAAGATCTCATGTAAAATGTACCAAAAATCACACCAATAAATGAATTTTGAATTTTTGAATTTGAATTTTGAACGGCAAATAACACTCGACCATTATAAATAAGTAAAATTTGTGAAAATTAATATTTAAAATGTGTAAATCTTTACCTCAAACACTTGAACAGCGTAGAAAGTGATGGTGTTCACACCACACCACTGGTACACGAAGAAATAAATGGCGAGAATTGTGAACGGCTTCAATGTAGATGGGGAGACAAGAGCTTTGATGGTTTCTCGGAATCCTTTTAGCCTGTAAACAAATTACAGAGTTTTTATCATGGTATATGTCGGCGCACAAGCAGCGAGCAGAGGCGCGGGCGGGTGAAGGGGGGGGGGGGGGATACAGCGGCGCGCGGTGTGAACAGGCAATCTTTCGGTGCAACGGCACTCCGCGCAACAAATTAGGCAGCGACTCTCACCGTATATAGGTACTTGTTCTTTGTATATAATACAAGTTTTAATTATTTAGTCCACAATCTTTTATTTGCATACTGAAATAATAGAACAACTAGTACTCCGTACGTCCTCCGTAGACAGTGTACTTTGTTTCATCTAAAATGTAACTTAATTATTTTAGCGAGAAATTAGATAAAAGTAGGTAAAGTATACATTTTAATTAAGAGCGACCATTTATAACAATGTACTTTTTCTTCTTTGATGAAATGGCAACCAGCCGGATCTCTCGGATCAGCTATTTCTGCCAATGTCAAGTGTTTATAGTCTTCAAATCGTCGTGATGAAATTGATGTTAAAAAATATATAAAATACGGATGAGATGAAATGGGGACCCTCTTTCGAAAAAACAAGAATGATCGCCCAACTATGTATTGCATGTCTTTTATGGACGTACGTATGATTGGAAATTGTCAAGTCGACTATCTGACTGATCTGATCTAACAAATGTTATAAAATGTTGTCGTGTTACACAATATTATATAACTATAACTGCTGTGTGGGAGCACCATTAGAGGAGAACTCGGTATTTTGCGAAGTATAAGGAATGCACAAATACGCGTAATTGCGGTATTTGTAAGTATTACTTAATAAATAGCGGCAAATAAACAATTAGCAACACACGGACATGTTATCATTTTCCAATCATCAGATAAAAACATGTTTGTTTACATTAGTTACTGAGCTGCAAATACAAACGTTTATAGTGATTGTATTTATTTATTGATAATCACATCGGTTCGTAATTACACGTCACTGTAATATTTACATATGTATCAGACGATTAATATTACAATGCAAATCGTGACCATAATGTGTTGGAATCGTTGGAATATTGTAAGTTATGATAAAATTATACACATGCCTTATGTTATTTACATCGAAATATTATTTTTAGCATGTATAGTTTAACGTAATGAAAATATTATTACACACGAATATATAACTAGCATATGCCCACGGCTTGGCCGGCTTGCATTTCGGTTATCGCGGTAAACAGTGAGCTGGTCCTGGCTCAAGAATCAAAGCATTTCCGTGCCAAATTTTATTGAAATCAGTGTAGTCGTGAAAGTGTAAAAGGCAGATAGAGTTTTGGAACGAAGTTCCTTATCGCGCGTTGTGAAAGGGATCTAGACGGAATAAATTCTCACGAAAAGTTGTAACGACACTTTTTGCTTTAGTGAGCTATTGTAAGCGGACGTCTCTCTCTCTTACAGAAAGCAAGCCAGATATTTTCATTTCTATTTCGCATGATCGTTGTGATTTCGTGATGATATATAACCTATAGCCTTCCTCGATAAATGGACTATCTAACACTGAAATAATTTTTCAAATCGGACCAGTACTTTCTGAGATTAGCGCGTTCAAACAAACAAATAAACAAACAAACAAACTCTTCAGCTTTATATATTAAGTATAGACTAGCATTTGCTCGTGACTTTGTCCGTATTTATTCGACAATTGTGATAATTTTATGGTATTTAAAATACTTTGCAAAGAAATTAATATTATATCTGCACCACAACATTTAAATAAAAAAAAGTAAAAACTAAAACCCAACTACGACAAAAATCGACGCTGAAAAAGTATGAAACAAGTTTAAAAAGCCGTAGTCATGCGTTGTTAAAGTGTTATGGGGCGTTTCTATGTAACGTGTGACTACGGCTTTTTAAACTTTTTTCATACTTTTTCAGCGTCGTTTTTTGTGATAGTTGGGTTATAGTTTTTAATTTCTTTTTATATTATTTCAATTTAAAGATAAAGAATTTAAGATGTTACATCATGTCAAAAGCCTTTAACAGTTCAGTGCTCGACATAGGCCTCCCATTAGCAAGGAGATTTGTATAAAAGAGATTATTTGCATGATCTCTTGTTTTGTGTCTGGGTGTAATTTATCTATATCTATTCCGAATTATACAAAGTTTATCAACTGTTGGGTTACCAAAGTACAGGCTTGACTTATTCTAGAACAAGGCGGCTGCACCTGAGATAAATTATTATTGACAAATTAACCGTAGTATTCCATTCCCCACTATTGGATAAAAACTAAGTTTTTTATTTTTCTTTTTACATAACTTGTTTTTTAACTAAAAAGATTATGAACATCATTAACCTTTTAATGTTTAAACGTCAACGTTAGATATATTCACACGACGTAGTAAGATAGGTTTGTTTGTAAACAATATTTTAATCAATGTTATTAGTATTTAATGGAGTCTATTATTCGAAATTATGAATAATGCCCTTTTAGAATGTTTTGATTTCTGATCACTGGAGGTGCCTTATGATATTAAAACATCCAAATTCTCTTACTATTTCCTTAATAGCGGCAAAAATATCTACAAGTACTTTAAGAGTCCGATTAATATTTAATTGCTAAAGTAGGGCTTGCCCTGCGGACAATAATGTTTTATCGAGGTTTAATAAAAGCGACACGTAATTGACTATTGATACCTATTCTCAGGAGATTCAACATTATTTGTTTTATGAAGTTACAAGACATTACTATGTTTTCTATTTGACAAGCCAACTATCAATGTATTTTTTTATTTGGATTTGGATGAAACTTTACAGTAATATAGCTTATACATCAGAATAACACATAGGCTAATATTTGCCGCGATAACCGTCCATTTCTCAAAACATATTTGTGGAATTCGAAGTAGACCGTACCTACGTGGTAAACACATTCAATGGACATACAAAATTTAAACCCTATTTACTTAAAATGTCAATTTTTTTTTTGTTATGAAATTGCTTGCCAAAATGACTACTCTGCCTGATAGAAAGCATAAGCAGAATCCAAAAGTGGTGGTCACCATACTCATTGCGAATGCAGACAATGCAACAGTGCAGCATGGTGACCCAAACCATCATGACCTAGTGATGCTTCTGCAATAAGAATATTACCATTGCTTCGTAAGAACAATTCAGTTCTTAAAACTAATATTAAAGCAATACTTACGGTTCAACATGATTTTTCTCTTTAAATGCTATCATCTTCTGTATTTCCTCTTGCAAGTTGCACGTAGATCCTCTCAATTTGGCCAGGGAACTCTCAGCCCTCTCTCTGCCTATTTGTGTGAGGAGATAGTTCGGTGACTCTGGCATAAACAGCATTCCCAGGAACGATAGTATCGGTATTATTGCGCTGACACCAGCCAGGATATTCCATGTTGTGTTTGTGCCTATCACATACTGGAAACAAAAATCATTGGTTAAATAAAATACAACTCTCGCACTAGGAATACATTTTTTTTTTGACATCTAACACACAACGCCATCTAGTCCCAAGCTAAGCAGAGTTTGTGTTACAAGACAACTAGTAGTAGTAGGGTACTAGACAACTGATAAAAATACATATATACTTTTTTTTTATAAATACATACATAATACATAGAAAACACCCCAACTCCGAAACAAATATTTGTAGATCATACAAACATTTGATCTGACCCGGGAATCGAACCCGAGACCTCATGATCAGCAGTCGCACACGCCAACCGCGAGACCAACGAGGCAGTCAAATCAGTCATTCTGGATATTTAACAGACAAATATGAAAAGGAAACAAAGAATACCCAGATTCCTAACAACAGTTTGTGGATAACATAAGATATCAACAACTACAACAACTCACGCAGTAACCGCTCAACACTCTACGCAATCTGTATACAACTCATGGTTGATTACTTATTACACGGTATATAAATTTGGTCAAATGGTTGTTGAATTTTTAATACTGCTTTGCCGATCTGTAATAATTTGATTTTGTTATAGTAAAATGAGATGGTACCTGCTTAAATTATATTTATTCTTATACTCAATTATTTTCTGCTAAAAATAATTACTTATTAGGTATATTTAATCACTTAAAATCAAAATAGCTAATATTTTGGGTACAGTGTGTACCACGGCACTAATCGAACTTTCTGTTGGTAATAATAGGCAATTTATCGTAAAAAATATTCAATGGCTGTGACTATGAGCACTATAGTTGACATTATATCCATTCGTAGTAAGCACGGGTAAGTATTATCAGTCAATAAAATGCTGTCCTTTTGTAAATGCATATGATATGGTAGGATAACCAGTCCAGAATTCGATTCGTTTGTTTTAGTATAATTATTCATGTAATCAAATATTTGCTGACTGGCGAACTGGCTAATTTTTGTTAAACCAACATCACATGAATATTGCCATACGCTATAAATACATATTAATCAATCAAAATCAGCGAAAACGGCCTCTTATGTCGACCGTGATAATGAACGATTATGTGGAAGTTCATTCTTATCTGTAGATAAATTTATGATAGTCCTTTTACTGCCTTCTGAAACCACGATACGCGCCAAATCACTATTCAACGCTATAATTGTTTGTATATACATTTAAAACACGTGTTATGTTAATAGCGATCGATTGACTGATACCGTGACTTGACAACGAGAAGTTGATACAATATTGTGAATGTGTATATGGTATCGATTAAAAGTTAGCATAAACTTCTTGTTTCTTTTAAATATTTCATTTTTTAATGTAGAATAGGTTCTCTTTCTAGAATCACGAATTCCTCTATTCTCTTGTGTCATTGGCTAATATTTTGTTTCAGCCACGTGATTTAGCGTCGAGATGACGTTATTCCTCGTTATTCTTATAGATATGTTAGTTTTCTAATAACCGTTTACGTTTTTGTAGAATGTTAATTTGACTAGGGCAGCTGACGTGACTACCGCCGCTACCCACAGACGTCTGCAACACTATTCATTTATTACACAGAGAAAACAATCTGAAGTTAATTACAATCTTTGTCTCCCAAAATCTGGTTGATTGTTTGACTGTGCAACTTTGTTTAATGTGACTTTTATCTATACAAATAAATAAAATTGGAGTGTCTGTTTGTAATATTAAATAACCGCTTTTTACTAAATGCATATGTATGTATACACGGTACACATACTAAAAATTTAGTTAAAAAAATTTTTGTCTGTCTGTCTGTCGGTCTGTCTGTCTGTCTGTCTGTTTGTTCCGGGTAATCTCTGGAACGGCTGGACGGATTTTGACGGGACTTTCACTGGCAGGTAGCTGGTGATCCAGGGAATAACTTAGGCTACTTTTTTTAGACTAACTTTGTCCCGCGGCGTTACTCGCGGTACAACAATAACCGCGGGTAACACCGCGGGGTTCAGCTAGTTAAGTATATAATTGTAAGACTAAAAAATGCTTGAGTTTAGTATGTGCTTTAGCTGACTGTTAACAAATACCCCAAATGGGTATATAACACTACATACAATATCAGGTAGGTACGGTTCATTATGATAGCCATGGGTACGCCAAGGAGGAATCCAGAAGCCGCTCAGGCGTTCCTGGAACTCCTCCAGACGATCTCGGACGCCGCGGGGTTTAGTGGGTAGACCGCTTCTTTTTCTGGAGTCGCACGCAAACCTTTCGTCTTCCCCACGGTACGGTGGGAAAAGTATTCCCCCCGTAAAAGTGAACCTGAGGGACGTTCGCTCATAAAAGTGACATATACATTAACAGTCGTAGTGTCAAGTGTGATAGAATTGAAATTGTTTTTCGTAATATAATTTCCAACCAAAGCATTTTATCAGATTCCACAATCATAACATTATAGTGTAATAATATAGGTTGTCAAACATTGTGTGTTGTGGTTTTAGAAATATTACTAAGTTGCAGGCCTCGGCGCGTATTAACGTGTAGCGTAGTAATTTTATTTATGGTTCACTGAATTTCCACTATGTATCTTCTCCTAGACAAAACACTAATGATACCATTCATTGACAGTCAAACAGTCAAACTTTCCTTTATTACCTTCAAGATATATATATATATATATATATATATATATATATATATATGTGAGACTTCGTTTTAATAACTTCTTCTAAACGTATACATTTATTCCATGTTGATAAAATTGTCATATGATTTCATTTCCTACGTCCATGTTAAACGATAATAATTAAATATAATAGTTATCCTATCGAATATTGTACAATCGTGATCGCACATTTTGCAAACGATTTCACAAAAACCAGATAGATGTAGCAAAATTTGTTATGTACAAATTAGTGCGTTGTTATATTATTGGACGCTAATGACTATTTAACATGATTCTTGTGAAAATCACGACTTATTAAATAGCAGAACTGTGAATATCATTAATGAGCGATGAATTATTATTTGTACAAGAAAAACGTTTATATCACGACTATGGCTCGAATGCTAATATAATTATGTGGAGGTACTTTGATAACTTAGCAAGTGCATTTTTCAAGGTACTTTGATAAGTACAATCACAGACATGGTGATAACATGGTTGATTTGAGAGGTATGAAAACGAGATTTTTACTACATATTCAGCGGTATTTTTATTCGACTGATATATTTATTTCAACAGTTTCGTCAGAACGTAATCCAGTTTGCTTAGAATCAGCTTACGTGTTCATAAGCATTAGATGCACAGAAGTGAATTGAAATCTGATTTAAAACTACAAAAAGATATGTGAACGTGACACATTATAATTATATCTTGTAATAACACAAACAGAATATTAACGAAGGGACTAGGTATTGTCTTTACATCAACTGGATCATTTTTTTCAGTTTCAAATTAAATGTCTTATCAGCTGATCCCCGCAACTATATACGAGTGTGTCTATCAAAAAGAATAACGCTATGTCGTGTTTGCAACATTTTTAATTATTTTTCGCCTCGTGTTGGTCATATCATCAGATTATATATTGACACTAGCCGACCCAGGTAACCTCGTTTGCGTCTCCTTTTGCCCATAGCGTGATAATTTCCCCCCTGTTTTTGAAACATTCTCCTTTGGTGCTCAGCTCCTAATCGTCTTAGAGTGATAATATATAACCTATAGCCTATCTCGATTAATGTACTATCTAACACTGAAATAATTTTTCAAATCGAACCATCGGTTCTTGAGACTAGCGCCTTCAAACAAACAAACTAACTCTTCAGCTAAATAATATTAAGTATTAGTATAGAAGCATAGGTACAGATTTTCATTAATAAATGAGCTCTCTCTCTAAAACATTTTTTTAAATGGAATCAGTAGTGCCTGAAATTACTGCGTTCAACCAAACAAAAAAACTACAGGTTTACAATATTATTAGTATTGATTTGCTACTTTTTAATCCCCAACGCAAAAAGAGGGGTGTTATAAGTTTGACGTCGATGTCTGTCTGTCTGTGTGTTTGTGTCTTGTATGTGGCATCATAGAGCTCTCAAACGGATAGACCGATTTTGATGCGGTTTTTTAATTTGAAAGCCAAATTCCTTGCGGTGGTTCTTAGCTATGTTTGGTTTATATCGGTCCAGCAGTGTAAAAGTATCGGCTCTTTTCCAAAATGATGTAAGGCATTTTTATGATTACTCGATTAATTAAGTGCTTGCGCAGCTTGCGTAAGGATTTTTTTAAATTTAGCTTGTTGTTTATTAGTTACTCCTATTTATTATTATTGCTTTACGTTCAAGATCATCATAATACACTTTCAGTCCTTAAACCATTGTTTTATAGTTGTTCACACACATGCTAATGTGATTCTCATGTAGTACATATTTACGTTTCAATGGTCATTGGAGGCGTGTACTGACGCGAACTAATTGTTTGCTTACATGTTTAGTCTCATGGTTACAAACCATATTACTTTGAAACACAGCTACGTCACAAAGCCTGTTAAAACGAGGTGTACATCATAATTATTATCATCATCTCATCTCAACGCTATGTTGTAAAGTTCAAAAAATTTGCTACCTTGTTGATTTACCACCGCTAAATAGCCGAGGTTCGATGTTTAACTTCGGCAGTTCTTAAACATGTTTAGCAAAAAATACATCGTAGTGCAAAATGCCAATAGTGTTTAACCTTTTAAAACGCATTTAATATGTCTTAAATGTGTTTAAGCTATGTCGTGCAAGTGGCCCTAAGTCTCAATTTAATAAATAAAAAACAGTTTTTTCCTGTGCAAGATTATATTTGCTTTTTATGACTGCCTTGTTGGTCTAGCGGTTGGCGTGTGCGACTGCTGATCATGAGGTCTCGGGTTCGATTCCCGGGTCAAGCCAAAATGTTTGAATGATCTACAAATATTTATTTCGAAGTTTGGGTGTTTTCTATGTATAATATGTATGTATTTACAAAAAAAGTATATATGTATTTATATCAGTTATCTAGTACCCATAACACAAGCTCTGCTTAGCTTGGGATTAGATGGCGCTGTGTGTTAGATGTCCGAAATATTTATTTATTATTATTTATTATTTTTAACCGACCTCAAAAAAGGAGGAACTTGTTAATTCTAATGTATTTTTTGTTATATTTGCTACCTTGTTTAACTTTTGACTGGGTGAACCGATTTTGATTATTCTTTTTAATTTGAAAGCTAGTGCTTCCCGTGTGGTCTCATTAAAATTTATCCAGTTCTTAGTAGTTTTCTTTTTATTAAAAACTTCTATTATTATTTCATTAAGATTTTATTTCGAGTATGGATCATCTTAGCAATAGATACTTACTTGAATCAAAACACCAGTAGAAACGCCGACGGACGCTAGAGCACCCAGCATGCCTCGAAGATGTGGCTGAGATACTTCGCAAGTATATACTCTAGCCGGAGCACCTACCATGCCGCAACCGAAGCCAATCATTAATCTACCTGTAAATGAGGTTTACAAAATAACGATTTTAATTAAGTCTACAGCAACAACCATGTCAGATGGTGACGGATTGAGAATACAATGTGTCATCACTCTCATTTGTCCTATGGGTATGGAAGAGGCGACTAAGTGACCAAATCAAAAAGAACCAAACTATATAACAAAACCGAAAAAAAAAAAAAGAAAAAACCAAGAGAATTGAAACTTGACAGAAAGCCTAAACCAAAGAGTTCGTCCGAGTCCGAGTGACGCCCAAAACCTTCTTTCTCGGGAAAGCAGTGATGATGATGGTGGAAGCCACAACTATTGCGTGGTACTATATTTTAGCCATTGAGTACTTGATCAGAGTGCCATGGGGAGGAACGGGTTGACAATACTACACCATTTAAAAGCACGATAAATTTACAAACCACTAGTACGGTGATTTCAGTTAAACGATATCAGTTCAGACAAAAGGTCAGTTATTAGAGTAAAAATGGAATAAACAAAGTGCGAATCCAATTCTTACTACTATATCGTGACTTCAGTTTAATATTTAATTTATTGTTAAGGAATGAGATCAATGCGAGACTGCCTCGTTGGTCTAGTGGTAAGCATAAGCGGCTGCAGATCAAGAGGCCTCGGGTTCGATTCCCGAGTCGGGCTGTTATTGGGTTTTCTTATTAAAAATTTTTAATGGCAGTCGGGAGTATGGGAGATGGCGGTGTTTCCCGCCCGTGCCTCGGAGAGCATGTTAAGCCGTTGCGCCCTTTTGTCATGAACATCTATGGAAGTCAGTGCCCCCTCCAATATACTGATAACTATTTCAACCTTCGAATTCAGTTCACCCTCAGGGTTGCGGAGGCGATGCCAATGCCAGTCGCTCCGTGTAAAAACTGATATTCAGGTAAAACCGGTTAAACTAGTAGCCGACCCCAAATCTTTGGAATAATAAAGGCTAGGAAGATGACTAATGAGATCAAATGCGATTTAAAAATAAAAGATAAAATCTATACCGTTCCCTAAATAAAACCAATGTTTATGGAATATAAATCCGGAATGATGTGAGTAATAGAAGTAAAATTCAACAACTTACCGACATAAATCATAGGAATATTCTGCGCAAAAGCAATCAAAAGCCATCCAAGTATAAGAGGAACCTCCGTGATGATCAACGTTTTTCGTCTTCCAATGTTGTCCATCAGGTAGCCGCTAACGAGACAGCCAATTGGAGTACCCGCAGAACTAAGACTTGCTAGGAAAAAGAAAAAGTTAGTGTATTAAAAACTATTCGTTGATAGCTAACAAATGAGCAAATTATAAACAGATGACCGCATGTTCACTGACGCAATTTTATTCCATTCCTAGGCAGATATGTTCTGATACAACATGAGGCATCAGTTATGGCTTCCTCTGAATTCATACGTAGAATTCTTTCCTCGTGGTTCAAGGTGAACGCTTCTGTATGAAAACAATTTTTATGCTATTCCAAACAAATTTTCCAAACGATTTTACCACGTAGTAATAATAGTAGGTACATACTATTCTACCAAATATTGGCGAATGACATGATTGCGTCATCACGTGACGCATAATTGATCAGGAAATTTCATTGAATGTGATAACAATATAAAACTAATAAAATCGATTACCACTCATTCACTTTCAGCTAAAAACGACGTAATGGATTAAGGATAATTTATCATGTGAGAGTTATCTTAAAATAATAGATGCTCTGATAAAGAAAACACACAAAGATTTTACTGCGTAGAAATCTCTTAAGAGTGTTTTCGGAATGTTATTGCAGTGATTAGTTACGAAGACTGTGATTTGCATTCAACTTCTAACTGTAGTATTGTTCAGAAGTTTTATTTCTTAAAAGACAACTTCCACAGTAGAAACAGAAGCAGTGTCGTGGGGACTTTGCAAATATACTACGTGAAACAGACACTGAGAACAGCCAGATTCTGAACAATAATTTGTAAATCACACGTAGTGGTAACCGGACCCACAACACACAGCGCAGTACAAATCGGTAAGGTGGTCGTTTAAACCTCTTCCCCATTAGTGAAGTCGTGAGTATAGTATGACATAAAAAATATTTCATCATCATCATCATCATCAACAACAATCTATAATGTCCCACGGCTGGGCTCAGGTCTCCTCTCAGGAGAAAAAAAAAATGCAAAAGGCTTAAAGATTTACATAAGCACTTGAGTCTGTAAGTACTATTGATATAGAGTGTTTGCACATCCTAATCTAATGGCATAAAATATCAACATATTTATTAGAAGTCAAAAAATTCTTACCAATCCAACTAGATTGACTGTCTGTTATATGTAAGTGTTCTTTCATCTGTGGGAGTGCAGTGGCGGAAAAACCAAAAGCCATGCCGGTGTTGATAGTCCCCAGGTTAGCGACAAACGATGCCAAGACCTGCTTGAGGGCTTTGCCTCTGCCAAGCTTGGCAGCTTTCGGATCTGGTATCGGCGTTTTAGTAATGACGGTGGTATTGCCATTTTTTATAAAAGGTGTTGCGTCGCTCCTGTAACAAAGAAATGCAATTAATTATAACAAACAATCTTCAGCAAATATAAGTAATGCAGATTAAAAAGATTTTTCATACTTGAAATAATTGTCAAGATGCCAACTATTTATCGTTCTTAACAACGAAATACGACAGCACGAATGCTGTCATTTTAGGTTGGGCTTCCTTGAACAGGTAGTACTGTCCCCGTTGAGCTCTACTAACTTAAAAATTAATCTTCTAAAGCATTTGTTAGGTAATAAATAATAATTTTTGTTTATAAAAATTAATAACTCCTAATAAATTTCTAAATCCTGATAAGGTGTACCTACCTACAAAGAGAGAACACTGCTGTTGCTGTACATTCAATGTACGTACTAGCGTTGGTCTCATCACAAATTCCAAAACTAAAGAAGGAAAAATTTACTAAGGACAAATTCTAAAAGTAATGGAACCACACAAATAATGTCATTAAACTATTTATTATGCTGTTGTTGGTACAATGCAGGATAATTCGAAAAGGCCGTAACACTAGCTGCATTCGCTTTGCATGCATATTAGCAAGGTGTGACAAAATAAATATAATCAGAAAACATTTTCGACTCTACTAATAATCGTAAATATTTTTTACAAGTGTGGTAACACTTTAAATGGGAAAGCCCATTTGTACTGCAAACGGGTACTATTAAGAAAAGCAAAGCTAATCTCATTCAGAGTGACTTTTACAAAGTGAGTTATACATACATATCTATATTAATATTAAATTTTAATAATTATATATTTTTTTTTATTTATATTAATAGTTGAAGAGGTTCTTAGTTTGTTTGAACGCATAGAAATCTCAGGAGTTACTAGTTCTAGTGAAAAATATTTTTTGCGTTGATTATACCATTTATTGAGCAAGGCTCATAACATAACGCTATCTTCAACTGGAGTTGCATCAATGAAATATGTATCAGAAACGAGGCGAATTTATTAATTTTGAAAGTGGCAAACAAAGTCATTAAACCAGTCTTAATATAAACATTATATAAAGGGAAAATAAAAGAATAAATGTACACAAGATATACTCATTATGGGTGGTAAACGATACATGGGTGTCTTTTACAAACGCACATCAGACCATATCCATTTATTGACGCCAAAGATGAGATTATTTTTTTTTTTTTTTAATGTAAGCGGAAAAAAAATGGTAAAAAATATTCGTATAAAATCGTTGGGCGTAGCTTAAACTGTGATGACTGACAGGAAACATGGGCCCAACGATTATATACCGAATATTTTTTAGTAAATTATTTTTTTACTTTTACTACACTAACTAAACAAATTAATAAAATAGAGTGTCTGTTTATAATATTAAAATAAACGACATGCATATGTATGTATACACGGTGCATATCAAAAAGGTAGAAAAAAAAAATTTGTCTGTCTCTCTGTCCGTCTCTCTGTCTGTTTGTTCCGGATAATCTCTGGAATGGCTGGACCGATTTTGACGGGTCTTTCACTGGCAGGTAGCTGATAATCCCGGTAGTAACTTAGGCTTTATTGTAGACTAACTTTGTCCCGCGGCGTTACTCGCGGTACAACAATAACCGCAGATAACACCACGGGGTTCAAACGGTAAATTAAAAAAAAACACATATTTTTTTTCAAGTTTTTAGTTTTTAATTTTATTATTCTACTATTCAAGCCCATTAATTTGATACCCAAACAGTGGTAGTCTTTGATAAAATGTGTAAACCGCCATTTTGTAGCGACGGCCATCTTGAATTTACAATGAAACAATAAATTTAACTGTATTGTCATGATCAATCTCTCAACAGGAAGGGGATCAAATTTCCATTACAAGATTTGACCCAAACAACAACCAGGTAAAACGAAACAAGTAAAATTTTAACAAAAATGAAACCGACTTCAAGGTTTGATTCGATTACTCTTGGATGCCATCATCAGATCTTAGTGTCATTTTCATGGTACCACTGTTGGGATATCTCCTTTCCATTAAAAATCAGTTAGCATCATCAAAATCGGTTCATAAACCACGAAGTTATCCGCGAACACACATAATATATATATATAAGGTCGAATTGAGAAACCTCCTCCTTATTTTGAAGTCGGTTAATAAAACCGTTTAAAAATCAAAAAAAATCTCTAGAGAAAAACTCATTGATGAAATACTCACTGATAAGTGAGTATTTTCGCTATTATTATCTGAATTGAAAAGTGACGAAATTTTAATAGCTTCATCATGATTTATACGCTTTAAAGTCGATGATGAATAAGAATAACTAGCATTTGCCCGCGATTCCGGCCACCTTTATGTCGGTTTACGCAGAAAATAGTAAACTTTGTTATTCCGATGTTTTAGCTATATTACTGTAAAGTTTCATTTAAATCTGTACAGTAGCTATTGCGTCAAAGAGTAACAAACATCCATCCTCACAAACTTTCGTAATTCAAATATTAAGTACAATAAATTAGTGTGGGACGCCCTCTGGCCAGATGGCGGGACGACTTGCAAAGAGTGGATGGCAGCGACTGGATGAGAAAAGCAACAGACCGGGCTCTGTGGTGTTCCTTGGGAGAGGCCTACGTCCAGCAGTGGACTGCAACGGGCTGATGATGATGATGATGATGATGATGATGAAATTAAAAACGACTGACAGACGTTAAGGTTTCACGTGAATTGAAAGTAAATATAACATCTTTCCAATTAAATAGAGAAAGTAATAAAGAAACACAAAATATATTTAGATTTCAATATTATGTAAATTATGAATGATCTTTTTAGTTAACCTACATTTTTCGTTTACTTATTTACATACAATACAAACGTGGCCTTGAATGAAACAATAAACAAAACTCGCTTTAAATTCATTTAAATCCGTATAAATATAAAATTTAAAATAACGAAAGCGTAAACAACCACAAAACGTGTTATACGTAGGGTAGCTAAAGCGATTTTGCTAATGCCAAAAACTTATTAGATTCAACACACGATAGCACAAACACGTAACAGAATGTAATGGCCGATATTCGACTTCGAATTACATCAATTACTGAGGCAAATTACGCAAAAGTAAAAAGAACATCAATTATATTATTAGCTAGCTGAACCCCGCGGTACGACATCAACCGCGGGCAAAACCGTATGGTACAGCTAGTCTATAAAAAGTAGTGACTTCTTGCAGCATCAGATATCTGGCAGTGAAAGTCCCTTTTAAATCAGTCTAGCCGTTCTAGAGATTAGCCGGAACAGACAGACAGAAAAACCTTTTAAAAGTAGAGTAAAAAATATATACACTGGAACATAGAACCTCCTCCTTTTTTGAAGTCAGTTAAAAAGGGTAGTAAGTAGTTTTTTATATTAGTCCAGTACAGTTTTAAATGCATTTAGTGAAAAGCTCTTAATTTGAAATAACAAACAGACATAAATCATGAAAATGTTAACGCAACATAGGGAAATAAGATTTACGAGCATTGTACCTAGTACAAATTTAAGTATCAAAATTTTATTTTGCGCTACCGTAACGAAACAATTTATGCATATTAAATTTCAAGTATTATTACAACAAACCAATAGCACAAAATTTTCGTACACTATACTTGAGTCCTGGGTAACCTGTAGCTAAGAGACGCCTGCATGTAGCTGAAATGCTAATGTTGATATGCATGTGTGGTGTGACTATAATGAATAAGGTGAAGAATGACTACGTCAGAGGAAGCCTTAAAGTAGCTCAAGTGGCTGAAAAGTTAAGAAGCAGCAGGTTAACCTGGTATGGACATGTGATGCGTAGAGGTGAGCAAAATGTAGTTAAGAAAGTTTCAGGAATACATATATAAGAGTTGAGGACGACCAAAGAAAATATGGATGGACTGTGTAAAAGAGGATATGGCCATAAAGGGAGTAAGCAGTGAACTGACGAGAATGGAGGTAGAAAACTCATTGCACCGACCTAACAAATTTAGAAAAAGGGTAGAAAGAAGATGGTGACTTGAGTCCTAAGCTAGTAATATGTGGCAAAGCTATTGGAACCAACAGACATACTGAAGAATGAATGAAGACTGAAAGAACTAGGAGTATATTCAAAGGTGTTGCCTTCTTATCCAAGTTACACGTGTTTCACATCAATTCTCTTTCTACAATCACTAAACAATCCCCTATAATCATCAACATCATTATCAGCCGTAAGAAGTCCGCTGCTGAACGTTAGCTCCCCTATTGATTTTCCTTTCGACGGTCGGTAGCGGCCTGCATCCAACGAGTCCTTGCGATCTTAACCAGGTCGTCACAATCACCTATATTATCTTGTAATATTGTTGAACATTTTGATTCAACCACGTGACTTAGCATTGAGAGACATCATTCCACACATTTTATCATCATCAGCAACCCTAGTCCAGACCAGGAAATTCTCAGTTTTAAAGGGCTTTAAAGAAATATTGCTACTATGGAGAAAGGGATTCACGTCAATTCCTTTCTCAATAGTGACTAAGGTGTTTGACCTAGCGATAACAGAACCATTTCGCTACTCAGAATACTGTATGTAACGTATGTTTACGCTTTTATAATATAGAACAAACGTTTTATTTGTTTATTCTATTTACTTATACCACGTCTGACCATGGCACACTATTTTATTTACAATTTATATGTCAACTGTAGATTCACGTGTTAATTGTAACTTATACCAGTCTATATATATAGAGATAATGAATTTACAAACAAATATAAAGTTTTCCTAGCGATACGAGGCAGCCAATCCTTTTTGACACTCGTTCGTGTATTAACTTTAGCCAATCACATAAGTTCTATTTAGCTTTTTCCTGTGGCTCCATCTGCGTATATGTCGGTTATCACGGTGATTCTTTAAACTGATATGCCTCTATTATTTGTCAACCGATTGAAATGAAACAAATAATAAGTGAAGTTCACCACAATACATAAGAGAAAAGCCAGTTGTGAGATTAGCGCGCACATAGCTAAATAGTCAAAAGAAATAAAAATTGTTGTTTTGAGTTTTATTACTTTAGTAAAAACATTGGTTCTTCTCTCATGTCTTTAATGTACAGACATTGACCTCTTACCATTTTATTGTATTTATAGATAAGGACTTACAATATCAAAAATAATGTGACTGCCTCGTTGGCGTAGTAGTAGCGTACGTGACATTCGATTCGGACAAGATGTTTCTATGATCTGCAAATATTTGTACCGGAGTTGAATGTTTTCTATGTACCTACAATATCTATATATTTACAAAAAAGTATGTAAGTATTCTATCAGTCAATCTAGCCATTGTGTGTCAGTTGTTCTAAATATATTATTATTAAAAATAACAATAATAGAACTTATGATAGCGTTTACTTTGTTATAAAAATGGGTAATCGAAACGGATAAGTCCTTCGACTCGGTTCCAATCAGTACAGGGTCAATTTAACTTATGGAAACAGGTAAAACGGTGATTTAAACTTAGACCGTCTCGGCCAGTGGCCTTTGTGTTGCGGGTTTATTGCTTTAACCCAAATGTATGCGGTGTATCAATTAGTATTGTGATACGAAGTGTGATATGAACTTATCTATACGTACCTACCTTTTACCTGACTACTTATGAACAACCTTTATTGAATAAAACTAAAACATTTTAGTTCATAATACAATCTACTACCTACTACCGTTGTACTGCATTTAAGTGCAACCCGTCTCATTTTGTTTTTAATAGTATTCAATTTTTTTCTACAATGGACATATTTATGTAAATGGGCAAGCATCTCGTACTTTTTCGGTTGATTAAGGAAGGTCATCTTTCTTCTATAAGTGACTTCACATAATAGTTTTATTTCATCCTACAAAAATCATGATTAGAACTCTTTCATAATAATGTCAATATTTTGATCCGTGGTATCATTACAAGCAGCGGTAACCGTTTATCACTACTGGCCATAATAATCTAGGATGAAAATAGATAAGACTACTAGGTACTACTTGATTGTTTGGAAAAATTATATATATATAGATTATACAGAAACTCATCTTTGCTAAAAAGTAATTTAATTTTAAGACAACACAAATAAATTCCTTTACCTTAGTTCATCGTTATCAATTTCAATTTAATTTTGTCATCATTTTGACTGTGATTTTATGTATTTTTTCTGTGTAATCAATAAGTCTTATTATAGAGAGTCCTTGTAATTGAACTTGATTGAAAGATGCAATCAGAAGCCTGATAAGCACTCCAGATCTCATCATAACCTAATGTTACTCGATATTTAATTAAATCAATTGTCTTCTATCGTCCAGTCTATATGTGAATAATGAATGAGTTTTACCTACATACAGTACTACGATTGCTAGATAAATTAGCCAAGCAATATTTTAGAAATTCTTAATCCGATCCGATCCGATAAAATCTGTTAATCCGATTTAACCAAAGAAAGCTCACAAGATCAAGATGCACATTTTTGCTCTGTTTCTCAGGATTTAATATGTCCAACTATTTTATTTAATCTTACCCGCTATCTACTATACCCATTCATATTTACCCGTAGGAATATTCAGAGAAATATTAATTTATTTATTTAAACTTAATGCACATTTTGCACAAAGGTGGACTTAATGCCATGGGGCATTCTCTGTCAGTCAACCTTCAGGTGAAGTGAAAATATGATGTGGTAGGTGCATAAGAGTTCATATAGGAGTATTGATATTTTGGCAATAATAATTTGCTTCCTCGCACTTAAATACAGAGAAATTTGAAGGGGCTATTTGGAATTTGAGAACCTATATAAAATAACAAAACTTTTATCATGGCAAAAAGAAAAATTTAGCTTCAAACTTTTATTATTACATATCCAATACCATATGTTACAGACATTTAAAGTTACTGAACAAATACCTACTGATTCTGCATCGAGATAAAATCTCCTATACTACATGTTAATATTCACTTGCTCCAAAGTCTGTCCCTTTATTGATTGATAGTAGGTACTGAGAAATTCACTATAAAACGGAAGCGGTAAACAGTCGAAACTACGTTCAATTGTCCTAATTAGCTCAGCCGGCTCAGTGGAAGTCGCTAGAATAATTACAAGTAAACCAGTAGCAATCCAAACGGACAACCGACAAGTGGAAACCCATACATTGAAAGCAATAGTTTTCGCTGTTGACCTATGATCAATGGAAGAATGACTAAAATTACAAACAATTATTCTCACTCGTTCCCAACCGTCACCAAAAAAGAACAGTCAAACAAACAACACCCAATATCACACATTTCCCATATTTTGCACAAATTTCTGCTTTCCCAGCCTAAAATGATAAGAAACTTACATGGTACCGTATAAAGAAACCTTGTTTTCAGACGGTTGCAGCAACGATTCACTCGATAAACACCTCCTAAATCAAGAAATGTGTCATTATATGATTAATATTATGCGGTTTTATGTGCGTAATCTCTTTATAACTGTTAATAAGATTGGTCACTAAAAGGACAAAGTTTACAAATTACTAATTGGTAGGTGACCATTAAAGTACAATAAACTTACTGGGTCATTAGCTCATTTCCTTGATAAATTTAAGTTTAACATGAAAAATGAAGAAGCCTAAACAAATGTCACTAAGCGTATGCAAGTTATTCAGTTTCAGTTAAAAATATTTCATGGTTCCATGAGGGAATTTTGCGTTTGTAATATGCACCAAAGGTGATCATTTTCTGAATTACTGCAACTCAAGACTCACAAAAACTATTACGCCTGTCTTTATGGCGAAAATAACTTCGGCAATACTGCATTAGCTTGCCGCATTCAAACTGTATTATACATATCATTATCAAGATTGTGTATTCTGACTTCGGGTGAACATTCTTATATCAATATTAATTATAAATTTTGTACATAGCCTATTGTAGAAAGTACAAAACTAGTGCAAAATAAATAAAACATAAAACCTCCAGCACAGAGTTTATGAAGATCTTACGGGTGTACACTGAAAAGGAATGCCAACTGATACGGAATTTGTACACTGTAAATAATACAGCATACGTCCTGCTATCTCTGTAAAGTCAAAGCAGAAGAAATATGTCTGCGTTATTGTCCATGAATCGAAACAATCAGCTGTGTGTCAGGGTTCGCGTAAAGTTCATCAATAAAATATCGTCAAATAAAGTCTTAGTAGCAGAAAATAACATTACATTATTTATACCGCGTTGTCAGTTAGTGATAACATTTTTGTTACAATGTACGTCACACTTAAACTAAATGAATGTTTACGAATTATATATGATACGGTATTTACGTTAATGATCAAACACTAGATAAGGAACATAGTACCTAGTCAAGAGTCATTTTATCTTGTTCAAATAAATTTAAATACAAAACTAATAAATTTCAACAATCAAAAACTTTTGTCTGTTTTCTTGGATAAGAACACTGTTTTATTGAACAACTAGCTGTTGCCCGCGACTCCGCCCGCGTGTATGTCGGTTATCGCGGCAAATAGTAGCCCAAATATTATTCTGATGTATAAGCTATATTACTGTAAAGTTTCATCAGTGTTTTTGCGTGAAAGAGCAACAAACACACATCTTTACAAACTTCTGCATTTATAACATTAGTAGGATAGGAAGCAGGATGTCTATGAATTTTTAGAGTAAAACAACGTGAAGGTTTTTAGTGTTCTATCAAACCGTTTTATTATGCATTTCTAAAGTTGTAGATGAACAACAAAAAGAGGAAAAAAAAAAATTTAAAATCCTTTAGATGTATTAAAGCAATGCGAGAATTTTTAAATTGGTACATTTAATTTGAGTTTATCAATTGTTTACGAGTCGAGGTTATACAAAAATGTTTGTAAGTTGATTTATAGTATACATTTATAAGAGGTTACAGCTGGGTATCATCCTTCGCCCTTCGTCGGGGTTATAAAACAGTTATCTTTTTATAAGATTGTGGAGGTCTAATGTGTTGTTGTGTTGTTGGAAGCTTCATCCTTACTAGCCCGTGATAATGTTATAATACGTTCTTTTCTTAAAGGTTTAAATCGTCGTATTGGTCCAGGAAACCGCCGACAGTTCATTCAGAATCGTAAAGATGAAGAGGTATGTTGGATTAGGAGGAGTAATAGACTTTACTTTACTAGTTCTTCCTCCGTTCTAATACTCTACGATATTTGTTGTTCCTACCATAGTTTTTATAAGTTGCAATAATTACAGTTTTTATCTCTCTATATTAATTAAAAAAATGATTAAATTATTATTAAGAAATATCAACCATTCTACTCTGGAGTACATATTGTACATCTTTCCTATAAAAACCTACGTCCACCTGCTATGCCTGTAACGTGAATTGAATAAAAGCAATTTAACCATTACCAAAATTAGGTGCAAACTACCTTAGTTATTAATCATTACCTCATGATTCACTCGGTATTTCCAATTGACGCCTATTTAGTCACTGAGACGTACGTTTCTTGTTCAAAATTTAATGAAACTTTATTCTTTTACAGCGATACTAGATATATTACATACTATAAGTTAACTACAAATAATAACATACGGGTGAAGGAGTCTTAACATGTTTGGAGAAACATGTGTTATGTCTTTAATTTCCAACACAAAGATAGAATCATACAACAAAGCGACATGATCTTGACTGAGATGCTAGATGCCGAAGCTGATGCTAGGAACTTGTTAAATACTCTACACGTGAGAACTTTTACTACGTGATATAGAATTTTGTACTTATTCCAAAGTTTATTGTGTCTATGTCAGTTGCTAATTCTCTACTGTACAAGAAAAAGCTCCGAGATCGTTTTTTGTTTTTTCGCAAGACGGTTCTCATTTCATCTCATCCACATTTTTTATATTTTATATCATTAATTTCATCACGACGAAGACTTAATGACTTGAAGACTTATGATTTGAAGACTATAACAATTGACATTGGCAGAAATAGCTGATCCGTGAAATCCGGCTGGTTGCCATTTCATCGAAGAAGAAGAAGAAAAAGCTCCGAGTCCTGGTCATTAGTGTCAATCTGTCTAAAATAAATAAAACGTGTACTCAGATCCCTTGATCCTAATATCTCTACCCAAAACGTATCAAAACACAATAATCAATCCTCTACATCATATAGCAAATGTAAGTCTTAAAAGAGTGCAAACCGAAAACCGCTTGACGTAGGTACATAAATCGATTAGGAGTTTACGAGAAAAGGAAGTGCCAAGATTGTGTGTATTTTTAATCAACTTCACAAGGTAAATGGTTACGTAAAAAGTACAAAAAGTCCTCTAAATCTACTCTCATACTCTGCATGAAAATAGTTTTTTTTTTCTTATGTAACTTATTCCTGGATTGCTTTCATTTAGCTCTTGCTATTTTTGTGGCGCCAAGATCTGCCAAAATACTGAATTTTGAATTTACTTTGAATTACTGAATTGGAAATTGCTAAAAGTAACTTTTTTATGACGTTCGAATTAAAAATTCCTTGATTGCTTGAGGTCTCAAGTTCGATGCCCGGATCGGACCAAATGTTTAAATATGATCTGCAAATATTCATTACGGAGTATGGATACTATACCTATGTATAATAAGTATGTATTTAAAAAAAGTATATGTATATTTATATCAGTTGTCTCATGCTAGTAATACTAGCTCTGCGTAGTTTGGGACTAGATGGCGTTGTGTGTTATAAATCCGAAATATGTATATATTATTTATTTATAAATTAAATGGACTGTTAATTTAAACCAAAAGAATTGAAATTGTGAAAGTATTGTTTCTGTAGAAAATAAAAATCAATGCGTGTAAACTCGTTTAGGAGTAAAACATTGTAAGTCCTGCAATTGGTTACAAGGTACACCAGCTGAATATTTATATTAATATTCGTATATTCGTTTTTCTTAAGGAAATTAATTCCAATTGGATGCAGTTGCTAATAAATATCTAGCTGGCAAATTAAAGGTTTCATGTAAAAAAATAGTAAAAATATATAAAAAATAGTATGTTTTGTCGTATACTCGTACTAAAATGACATAAATGAATTCATTAGAGTTGTAAGGAAATAATCATGTTCTCCTCCCACATTTTTTATTGCATTTAGTTTATATGTATTTGTGTACCTACTTGGAATACCTAATAGATGCCAGTTCTATTCTTTTTCTTAACTATTTCTTTTTAAATTTTATGCACCTACCTACTGGCTTAAGATTGATTAATGTTTTTTTATTTTTCACTATCTAATTAATTATGTTACACAAATTAATTCAAGTTATTGATAAATTACTGAAACGTAAATTTTCATTTTACGTATATGAAAGTAATGTACAGAATTTGACATTGATGACATTCTCCAAAATACTGTAGTGTTACAGTAATATAAATATATCATGATTTAAGAATTGAAGGTTGTAAATGTGAATATATTATTGGGGTCGATTTAAATATTAAAACGAGTATGAAATTCTATACTACTTCTACTTCTAAAATAAACGACTTCTTATGGCGATAACCGACATATACCCAGGTGAATCTATCCAAAAGCTAATTTATCAATAAAACTAACATTTGAAATTAACTTGGAAAAAAAATACTGTGAAATTACGTGGCGTTAATGAGAATCACGTGCAGCATAATCATTTCATATTATAATGTATTAATTCAAATGTAAATACTGTTATAATTCATTACACGAACAGACCTGCTTATATTTAATCCCTAAAGATAAACGATTCTATTCACGTGTATGTTTCAGAGATACTCGACTAGTTTCAAAAAACGTAAGTTAAAGTAAGACTGGTTTTAAATTTGTAGAAGTTCGACGGCCTTTGAATGCTGGCTGCACAGTCGCTGTTGTTGTGGAGAACCGTGGTCTATGTTCAGCAGTGAACATCTTTTGATTGAGACGATGATGGTAACTGATAAATTTTGAATACATATTGAGGTTTTGTTAGATGTATTTAAGTAGGCAGATGTTATATTAATGGTTAAATATCAACCTGTGATCACGGCGAGTGCGACCTGGTCGAAACATCAAGCAAATCAGAGGTATGTAATACCTCTAAATAGGTGATCGCGTTAATTCCCGAAAACAATATTATTATTATATCATAGAACGCAAAAGTTTAAAAGTTAGTATGGTTAAATATAGGTAATGAGAAGTTATAAAGTAAATTTTTAACGTAAAGACAACCGTTGTTTCAGGTTCTACTAAGATTAGGACAAAGCCATTTAAAACGTTTGATCCATCGAACGCTTTGATTTTTATTCTCATCATCATCACCAGCCTATCTCAGTACACTGCTGTACATAGGACAAAACTCCTGTCAGCCGTCTTGCACAAATCATCACTCCACCTCGGCTTTAAACATCCAAGCTTAGTTTCAGTCTAAGTTTGCCAAAACGTGGTCTCCACTCAAGAAACTCCGGTTAACCTCAACGGTTATCGGTTCTACGGCTGTTTTAGCCAGCCCACCACAATAAATAAATTTACTTACATGAGTAAAACCACTTAACTAATAACAATGTAAGAAAGAATGCACAGAAAACATATTAGATCTACTCAAAGTAATTTATTAAACTATTAGAAACAAAAATAAGAGGGTATGAAGAGCATTATATTATGTAGTCAAGTTCGGGCCGACGTGTAAACAAAAGATGTGGTATTAGATATTTTTCTTGTATAGTTAACTTTGGAATTCCTTTGTATTCATTTGTACATAAATCTGTACCTAGAATTAACTTCAAAACTATAGTTTTGTAAAATTAATTATTATTGTTTTATTTCGTAGATTATTATCATGAGGTTTTGTTTGTGATAATAACATGATGTTTCAATTATTACTCGTAGTTATAGTAAGTAGTTTTAGACGTGGTCTAATTTACTTATTAGAGTCTATCTTAGATATGGTATTTGGTAACTTATGAGACCGTACCCTAATTTCACACTATCTAGTGTGAATTTATTATTTTCATAATTTTAAAGAAATTCAAAAGTGATCACATGTATCGCATGTTTCAACGCGGTGTCAATTCAGAAAAAGATAACAATGACATTATTGTTTACTGATAGTGTGGCAATGAAGTTGTTCAATTACATTTATTATATGTATGGCGTAATTTATGTTATAAAATAATAATCCTTCTGGTCTGTTCAACTATGGTGTCCAAAATTAGTAAGTTTTCAAAAAATATGCATGGCTTAACCAATTTTTGAAGTGAGAAATTCTTTAGCCGCGTTGAGCTCTTTTTGGTAGGGGAAAATGTTATGGGTTCGCGTCACCAACATGCTAATGTTTGATGTTTATAATTTTAATTTAAACGTTATAAAATTTAAAATTCTATTTCTTAATTTTACAAATAACATTGTAAGTTATAAGTTTTCACTTCCATCTTTTTTTTCTCTTACTATTCTACGCAGCTTCTCAAGTCTTCTACCTAACCTTTATTATTTCCAGTAGTAATTGGGGTTGGCTACAAGTTTAACCAGTTTCACCTAAACATCAGTTTTCCCACGGGGTGACTTTCATCAGACCTCCGCAACCCTGAGGGCGAACTGATTTAGAATGTTGAACGAGTTGTTAGTATATTCGGGGGCACTGACTTCCCAATAACGATTGCCAAATTTGTTCATAACAACCATGATCGATGGCGACTTTACGTGCTCTCCGAGTCACAGGCATGGAACACTGCCAACTTTCTTCTTCTTAGGAACTTCTTGTAAGTAAAACCCGATAACAGTTTTTGGTTCAACCTGGTAATCGAATCGACAGTCTCATATGTTAACCGCTAAACCAACGAGGCGTTACTTCTAAACACGTTTTGTAAACAAAAATGAAGCATGAAAAATTTCCTACGAGTCTTCAGTAGCTACTGAAAAGTTAACTTTTTAAGTACTGTCTACACACTAATCGTCATCATCTCTGATTTGTCTCATTTTTTTTTATGTAATAGGCGGGCAAACCAACAGACTTGTCCCCTGATGGTAAGCGTCATAAGTCCGTTGCCGGCCTTTGGGGGATAGGTGGAGGGGGGAGGGGAGAGATAGGTGGAAGGGTGGGGAATGGGACTCCGGTATCTTCACTCACTCCATGAAAGCGCAAGCACTATTTCACACCGGTTGTGTGTGAGGCCGTGGTGTCACTCCGGTCGAGCCGGCCCATTCATGCCAAAGCGTCGCTCTCCCACAGTTAAATTGCTTTATTTTTCATAATAAGTAAATATGTTAATGTATCAGAGTGTATTAATCATTAGCTTCCAGAACAACATTTATTGTGAAATCCGGTCTTACTCGTATGCGAATGCAAATTTAGCGAATCTCATCTACATTTAATCGCATTTCATTTATTGCTTTTGTTCTTTTTTTTTTTAAAGTCAACTCCCCCATTAGGAATATACATCCTGTGTCGCAGAGGACTTTACAAACATACATAAAACGGAAACAAATCAAAAAAAGCGGTGTACCTAGTGACCGCTTAAACCTTTAAGCCAACCCGTGTCATAAGTTAACGTTTATTGACTTTTATCCTCGTAGTTCATTTATCCCACGACTTTATGAAAATTGAAGCTTGTTTATGTAACCATTTCATAAGTGGCACCCACCTGTTTTAATGGTGTCTTATGCTTTACGACTTGAATAGTCGTCACCGCTTATCAAATTTACCTACATAGATAAAAATTCAGATGTATAATGCAGGTTTTAACATGTTATATTATCATGTAATTTCACAACGAGTATGTTTTATATCTACTGTTTTTCAACCATAAGCATTGATAACAAAAATGTATTACAAGCAAATATGCAGCTGGAAGAGTTTCCTTTTAACGATGATTCTGGACGCGTTTTCGCTTTCAGTCGGAAGTTCAGTAAGGGCCTCTCTTTAGAAAGGAGCTTTTCAGTTACTTTTAATCGATAGCCGGGCAACCTTTGGCAGAGGGTTTGTTTCAGTAGCTTTCTTGGTGCTGTTGTGTAGATTGTTGCCTGAGTTAGATCTCTGATCAATGATCAATCTCTCAATGATCTTATGACACCCATGGAATGAATGGAGGTAATTTCTCACCACAATACATTTAATCATTAACCTTTCTCAATACATATTTAACCAAGGCAAATACGATGCTACTACGAGTACTACCAATCCCATGTATTATAAGTTATAAACTCTTTAGAAAACAATACTCTGAAGGATGATGTACTTTTTTTTTCAAGTCAGTGTCAAACATTTTGACTGAGCTCTAATTATGTTCTTTTGGCAGTCTAGTTTATTTCTCATTACCGTGTGTATGTCAGCAAAAAAACCGCAAAATAGAAAACACACCCACTTGGTTACGTAAGTTCAGACGCCTCTAATTACATGTATTTCTACAGTTTGCAAACAAATTTGAAGGTGACGAAGTTGGAGCCAAAATTAAATTGAATGGTGTGTTGGCGTTTCGTCAATCACATAGGAGTATGCGCGTATTTTGAAATAAAAAAAATACTATTCACCTTTAAAATGGGGAAGTGAATATTACACGTATACACGTTTTGTTGGTTGCCTTCTTTCTAGCGTCCTCTCTTAATTTTAAATGAAACCAAAAAATAATACCTTTGTACTTAAAAATAATACATTTTTAAAAATAATATCGCGTGGCATAAGAGAACCACAACCTTTAACAATGCGTCGACCATAACTTAAATTACGAATGATGTTTCCATGAAATTTAAATAAATATTTAAAATAAAAGTACTTGTATTGGCAAGAGCTGCAATAAAAAGTATAAATTGGGTTTCTATAACTTAAAAATAAAAAGAGTTAAAAAATGTTTATAGTAAAATTTTATTTCTTAATCAATCTTGTGATTTTATTTTTTATATCAATACAGTTGACTGACCGCGTTCTGCGTTGCGATTGGTGAAGATTTCTTTGTTGAACTGTTTGTTTCATTCATAGGAATTACATGATTCGCCCACGGATACAATAATATAGAAAATATCTTCTCACGCGACAAACACATGATAATACTATTAATAAACAATTCGCTTTGGCGATTGGCAACGCTACAGGAATGGAATACGCGGACTTTGCACAAAGATTTATCAGCAACTTACAATTCCTTGGTTTTCCTACAAAATAACACAAAGAGCGTTTTATCAAAATAATGTTTCACAAACTATTTATATTTAACTAGCTTTTGCACGCGGCTTCGCTCACGCAGACTTTCAGCCCCTAATTTACCCCATTAGGGGTGGAATTTCCAAAGTTCCTTTCTTAGTGCTCACTTACGTTATATAAAGAACCTACTTGCTAAATTTCAGAATTCTAGGTTCAGCTGTTTGGGCTGTGCGTTGATCTCTGGGTATATCAGTCAGTCAGTCACCTTCCTCTTATATATATATAGATATAGATTATAACAATAGAACTTTTACAAAGTTAATACGTCTTTTGTTTTACAGTCCTAAATACACCAAGTAATTGAAAATTAAATTAATAAAATAAACATAAAAGTCAATAATAGTATGGATTGTTTCCCTTATTAATATCTTTCCCATGTAATTAATTTTTCACAATTAACATGCCGTAAATGTTGATCAAGCTCCCTTGAATGCAAACTCTGCAGTCAATGCACTGATTGAATGTTTAAATAAAGAATACCAAAATAACAGTACCTACAAAATAATAAATCAATAATGTCTTGGTAAGTGTATGTTTCTGTTCTTATGTCGCCAGTAAATATCATATTGCCTTCATTATAAAACAATATTGACTGTGGTAAGCCTTCTATCAAAAACAGTAGAAAAAATCGAAATAAATTGAAAGAATAGTATCGAAGTCTGAATTAAACCCATTAGATAAAGAACAGCTGCCTCGTTATACTGCCTCGTTGGTCAGGGTTCGATTCCCGGGTCGGACCAAATGTTTGTATGATCTACAAATGTTTGTTTCGGAGTTTGGGTGTTTTCTATCTATAATATGTATGTATTTACAAAAAAAAAGTATATGTGTATTTGTATCAGTTGTCTATTACCCATAACACACGCTCTGCTTAGCTTGGGACTAGATGGCTTTGTGTTTTAGATGTCCGAAAATATTTATTTATTATTATTTATTTATAGCTTCTTTAATGATAGCATCATCATCCTCCTTTGAAGCCTTCTTCAACCATTTTGGTATAGGCCTCCTTTTTTCCTTTCTTCTTCCTTTAATAACGGCATATTTTATTTGTTTATTACGACACTAAGAGGTAAGTTACCTAATAGTTACAAAAATAAACAAGTAAAGGAGACTTAATACCACTTATTTATGTCTTAGCATAACATCTATTAGTAGATATGTTTATTCATACGCAGTTTTTTTATAATATAGAGATAGTGATTGATTTATCTAGTCAAAATGTTTCCAATTTCCCATTATTAAACTCAAAACTGCAATATCTACTTACAATTTTGCATTAAATAACAAGTTATGACGTACCTTGCTCTTGTCAAATCACATTAACAAATATCTTTGAACTATGTGTTTCTTGAGTGTTTTTAAATTTTCATACTTTTAACGGTAAAAATAATTTATCTGAGAAATGGACTTGCTTAGGTTAATAATGCTTTTATCTCCTCTTTTCCATGCCGTTAATCAATCTTCGGCTAGACGTCGATGAGTCTGTTATCAGTTTCAGGCCTCATGTAATCACTACTATTACATAAATTGTAGCTAATATTGCTTTTATCTACGTTATTAATGTTGTTTGATCACGCATAACATGCTGATAACGATAAGAGATTACCAATTGCGTGAATATTCTACTAAGATTGTGCAAAATAGTCGCTGCTTTTAGTAGTTTAGTACCTACTGGTTTTATGTAGCTACTCCCTTTTGTTTATTTGTATTGTCCTGGATAAAAATCAGATATAACTTAGTAAGTGTAGTCTACTTAAGAAGAAAACTTATATTATCTTGGCCTCTTTTGTACCCGTGATAAATAGGTATATATGAGCAAATGATGTTTACTTTAGTTGTTAATCTATACAAATGAATAAAATTGGAGTGTCTGTTTGTAATATTAAAAGAATAGATTTTTACTAAATGCATATGTATGTATACACGGTACATATACCAAAAACGTACTTTTTAAAAATTTTGTCGGTCTGTTTGTTCGGGTAATCTCTGTGACAGTACTTTCACTGATAGGTAGCTAATGCTATGGGGAGTAACTAAGGCTACTTTAATTAGACTAGCTTCACCCCTCGGTGTTACTCGCGGGGTTCAGCTAGTGAAAAATAAAAGTACCGCGGTCGCAACCTTCTGCGACGATGTAATCTCGCAGAAGGAGGCGGCGGAGAAGGCCCGGGAGGATGACGTCTACCCGGACCCGATCGATCGATCGATCGAGAATGGATATTCTTTTAAACTAACAAATACTGAATTCATAAATAATATGTACCATTTTTAAACATATCAAGCGTAGGTAATTCAAATTTTATCAATTCCTTCACACATTTCTAAATACAGGAAATATGAATCACAGTTGGAACCAAATATACATTCAACAAATTTAGCCGCATGAACTGGCAGTAAAATAATATAATATGCAAACAAATATTTATTTATAACTACAGCGGCGAAATGTTCGCAAAATTACTTGCTACATTTGACTTTTTCACTAACACGTGATCAGTAATACTAAACAGTGAACAGCCGTGCCAAGAGCAAGGTGAAGGGCGGGCTGCACGCCAGGAATCTTTAAAGCACAGTACACACTAGTGGTGTAAACAGTTATTTATGAGCTTTTGTATTAAATGCTACTGTTATATCTATGGAACAATAATATGCATTGTTGCATTGGCAGCAATGAGTATGGTGACCTTGGATTCTGCTTATGTTTTTCATCAGGCAGAGTAGAATCATTTCGGCAGGCCCAAATATAAAAAAAAAACTATTCTACTACTTGAATTTCCAACGCAGACGGTAAACGGAGCGGTAGGTAGGTACTCACTAGTGGAGTGGAGTACATGGATTCCTTAAAAGCTCTCTTATGAAACCAACCGGATATAATAGTACTAGCACCAATAATATTAATATTTATTATCAAATTCAAATATACCAAATAAAATACGTTTTATTTTTGTACAATGTAGTAAGTCTACGATAAATTGTAGTTATTAATTAGTTATGGGCTTAATATAACTTTATTTGGTGGTATTGAAGATACTTATACTTAGGAAAAGTATTTTATATACTTCAGATTTATTGATATTTATAGAACATCATTCAGAGCCAAACTCAATGAAATGGTTGTGACATAATTGGTTTCCAAAAAAAAACAGAACACTTATTAAATATATATTTCAACTTCAGTTTTCCGTTAGTTTCATTTCGATAGTTTTATGTGCGTAATTGTAGATGTATTTAAGTGTATGTGACTAACTAAATCACTTGTTTAAATAACCTAAGTGTGTTCTAATCCTAAAGCGCCGGCGCAAATGACTCGGCCGACAACCGCTCCAGACATTCGACTTAGCTAAATCATCGCATCATTTTCACAGCACTCCAAAATGTTCTTGAATATATCAACAATTTGGCACAAAATCAGCCTTGTAAACGTTTGCAGTGTTTTTTCTGATTTATTTTTAGATGAACATGTCACTCTTAACTTAGTTATGTAACCAGCCGACGCACTGAACCGTACGCGTACAGGTAGATATAATTTAATCATATTGCATATTCCTAGATTACCCTCGTATCTTCGTCTGCATTTCTGAAAAGAAAGGAGGGTTATGATTTTGACAGGCTATGTATGTAAGTATGTATGTTCATCTGTTCCCTCATACATCCTCAACTACTTATTAGAACTGGATAAAAGATATATCGTTGTAAGCGTCTTTATCGTCCCCTAGTTATAGACTATATGACGTGACACTAAACCTAATTTAACGCCCTCTAGTGGTCATAAAGTACTGTGTTATAAAATACATTTCAGATAAATATGCTGTATTTCGTATCATTGGAAAGGGCGTTACTTGTACATTTCAAAAATATATTATATTATTGAAATTCGCTCGTAATTTTTACCGTATTTATTTGATAATTGTGATATTTCTATGCTATTTAAAATATACTTTGAAAATAAATTAATATTATAACGGCACCAAAACAATTCAAATAAAAAAAAGTTAAAACTAAAACCCAACAACGACATAAAACCACGCTGAAAACGTATGAAACAAGTTTGAAAAGCTGTAAGTTTTACTATTTTTATTACTACACTCTTCACGAGTGATGTCAACTCTCTTTGATTGCTCATGACATGATGTCATTTGGCCCAACGGTTTTTTTTTTATGTATAAGCCTGACAAAGTGACTCTCTGTGCCTGATGGAAATCATGAACAGAATACAAGAGTGGTGGTCACTATACACATTATAAATGCAAACAATACAACTATGCTGCATGCTGACCCACACTATGGCGGCCTATTGAAATGCTTCTGTGGGACGTCTAGTTGATGTTGAAAAGCTTTCAAATATGCTAATCAGTATAAAAACTTTTGATATCGCGATACAGGATTAGTAAGTAAGTATGTCTTCGTATAATATCATTGAAGTATACTTGTGAAAGTCATGACAAGTACATTACACAGAAATATGAGAAAGCAACAGAGATAAATAACTTTTTATTTAATTGATGATAACCTATATCTAATGTCATGTTGAAATTCCTGCAACATGCTGTGTTTTATGATAATAAAGCTATCTTTATTACAACAAAGTATAAAAACAAATTCTTTGATCAACACACTAACTTCCCGTCTGGTGACATGAAAGAAACATAATAGTATCTTAAATTTAATAGTTACTCTTTTGTTCGTCACATTTTTATTCGTTGCAGTAATATTCACGAGCCCTATTATCGTCAAAGCACACTCGTTACCGGTCTAGTAAAGGAGATCGCAAAAAAGTATTCCAAAGAGTATGAGAAAGCATTGCAAGGGGTTTATCGATTAATCGACATCGATATCGATAAATCGATCAAGCTAGGATTCATTATTAGTAAATTTATAAAAAAAATATACCAAGTAAAGCTCGATCGATCATCCAGGTATTAAAGATAATCAGTGACTTCGTTATTTTTACAGGTAAATGAATAGGTACCTAACTACTACCACCCATGAAACCTGTAACTCAAAAGTCATGAGGACAATGATATAATTTTTCTTTGCCCCTATTTAACTCCTTTGACCTCACTTACTCTGTGAAAAGTAACGATAAAATTGTGTAACACGAGGTTAAGGGAGCAAACTACGTTTCTTTTTTATTGTTCAAAATATTATCTACACACAGATGTAAATACAGATTCTCTCGCATAAACAACACGGGCTTTTAGGCGAGAGGGAGTTGGTCTATAGTCTATAACAAAATTTACACAGTTTAGCACAAATATACACAAAAATCAAACAAGACAATAAAGGGCAGGTACAATGTCTAATAGACAATACAACACCACCTACCCACATACTTAAGCTATGTTGTCCATAAGGAATTTCCGCATTATTTTTATATAGTTTTCGTTTGTGATGTATTTTTGCAGTATATGTATATCATTTAATATATCAGGCAAAATATAACGCCATGTTCTAGTGCTATACAAGTTATAAGATTTTGGCAAGGTGTATTTTTTTAGATTAGGTAGCTGTCTCAAGTTACATTTACGTTTTCGTACACAGAGCTGATCTATATTTGCAATTTCTTCCTTCATGACAGCCATTTTGATTTTACAAATACAATACAAAATACTTTATTGCTTCATTAGTTTACATTTTTTTTTTGTGTTTGGAGCTTCCCTTTAAGCAAGTAATGCCTGTGTTAGGAAGCTCCGCTCTTCCATAGCAAAGTAATACAAATTTATAATATAACATAACAAAAAAAAATACAAAACAAGATGTAGGGTATCAGGTGTATGATAACATCTAATAAATCTTTTAAATTTAAGAAAATAGTTTGCAAGTGTGTATTCAGTGTTAGCTATGTACTTACTAAGGTGGAATGTTGTGTGTGATGGATAGAATAATGTAATTGTGAAGATGCTGTAGTAGTGGCGTAGGACAACATGACTGCAAAGAGAAGCTAAACTCGAAACAAACAAACCAACCCGTCTAGCCAGTCTCAGTGGCCAGTGACCAAAACCTCCTATCTAAGAAGAGGCCTATGTCCAACAGTGGACTGCTAAAGGTTGTTGATCATGATGATGATGATAAAATATTTAACTAAATTATTACAGTTCATTAATTTATACTCATACAAACAATTTATAATATTTTATAGTCAACAGGCGTTGATAAGTTGCCTTTATCGTAAAATACTAAGGGTCCATGACTCTTAATCACGAACATGAAAGTCCTACGTCAGTAAATATACCTATCTGTTTGTAAAGGGCCTTGTACTCATATGTATGTTAACTCTGGTTCTTAATGCTGATATGTTCGTACTTCACGAATCTATCACAAAATAACTACCAGGTTTGCCTTACATTCTCTTAATAGGCCCGACTCGAATGGAGGGATTTCATGGCCTCACAAAAACGAAGGTAAGTAGTTTCTCGTATGTGTCTTCCGTATGGACGGACAGTTGGATTGAGAAGACAGAATTTCCCGATCCTGTTCATTCTATATTACGCAGGATAATATCACTGAAAAGAGAAAGAAAACTTGGAACACACTCTATAAGAACACGTCTGGCAAGACTGGTATAGTACACCAAAATCTCCTTTCTCAGGATAAGCCTTTGAACAGATTATTAAATGATGGAGTAGACTATTAAAGACTATTGATGTGAAAACCTCTTTATTCCACTCACTTCATAATGATAGTCACTTTATACCATGTGACCCGTCTCCTCGTTTGGTTTAAAAACTTATAAGAACAGAGCCTTGTTTACATTTTATGAAATTTAAAGTACTATTTAACATGTTTTTACCTTGCAAGTAATACTGATAACTACTTGTAAGTAATAATTTAAACAAAAAAAGGGACTAAATCTAAAACACTAAAACACCAATTGACATTAAAAACTTGACATTCAACTATTAAAGAGAATATTATGAGACAATTCATAAAGTAATATATGTATTAATCTAAAAGTTTTTGTCCAAAATACAGGTACAATGGTGGAGCAAAACGGAAACATCGGGGTGTGAACAGCTGTAGGTGACCCGAGGTACGTCGAGATTCCAGGGATTTCCATATGGGTGTGCACCTGGTTCCCCGGCTACTAGTACCCCCCAGACGGCGTGCAGTTTTTGTTCGGTTCGAGTTCGACGTAACCACCAGTAGGTGGTATCTGGGAGTATTGTTAATAGCTCGGCTTCGCACTAATTCGGACATACTAAAATTATTTAGGGCATACACACTTTTAAATTTAACTACGCAGCATTTAAAATTAGTTGATTCATTCATTTTGTTAATAGCTGTTTCACTGAAATACTATACAAACCCGAGGCTTTCTAGTAAACATTTTATGAAGCAATTATAAACACGTAAATAGTGGTTTATGATGCGATAAAGCGTCACTTCAGATATCGTTAGTACACATTACTTAAAATTTACCTATGTTTGAAAATTTATAGTAAACGGGATATTTAGTTCATCTGTGATCACGGCGCTTGCAACAGAGCTGATTTTTGAAGTGAAAATTTATTTAGCCTCGTTGAGCAGTTTTTAGTAAAAGAAAATCTTATGAGTTCGCGTCACCGACATGACAGACGCGATATTTTCGAAGTGAAAACTTCTTAAGCCACGTTGAGGACTTTTTGGTAGGGTTTGTTTGATGTTGCTAATTTCAGTTTATTTATTATGAACTTTCTAATTTTACAAATAACATTTTAAGTTATAAGTTTTCACTCCTATCGACAGTTTTTTTCTTCCTAGCTTTTTTCCCCGAATTTGGTTGATCCTTTAAGTCTACTAGGATACGATAACAGTATTTTCTACAGAATTTTGATATCGCCCTAAACTTGGGTCACGGAGGCGTAAAAAACAAAGTAGGTACCAAGTATTACAGTATTTCTAACTTCTGTAGAAAGACTGTTGTCGGTCTTTTCAGGACTCCACTTATACGTAACGATGTTCCTATAGCAACCAGGCTCGACGGCGCCGGCTTGTCAACGGAAAGTAACTCATATTGTGAATCAGGGAGTTTAGGTAGCTACCTCATGCATAATACAGATTTGAATGTGTATAAATACAATTTTTTTGAGATATTTATTTGTCGTTTCTATAGAATAATTTTGAAGATATTGGTAATTAATTACCAATATCTTAAAAAATAAACTAACTAGCATAAACCTCTTCAAAGTGTTCTGTTAGAAATCAAAAGTCAAATACTGTAGAATCTTATAGAACAGTGGAGTTTCTTGCCAGATTCTTCTCCATGAAGGGTAGGCTGCACTTGGAACTGGCAACTAGAATCACTTGATTTTTTAATATTGGCTATTCATAAGTATCTGTAAAAAAGTGCCTATTTAAAAAAAATATTTTTGACTTTTGACTTTTGAACACAAATAAAAATGACTTAGATATATAAAATACGTTATCTAATTTTATGGATTAAGGTTATAAAATATTAACCATATCGATGACCAAGACCTACATTGTACAGTATAATAACATACACATAGAATATTATTTATTACACACCGCCTATCTGTTACATTGTTGGGCACTTATTTAAAAGGTTTTTCATTTCATTCGTTTTCATTCATCTTATTCTTATTATTTTTTATATAAAATTCCCTAAAGGCACCTAAAAACTAGAAAAAACTTCAGACTTCACGTGACATCATACTCAAAAAAAGCGGCCAAATGCGAGTCGGACTCGCACATGACGGGTTCCGTAGTTCGTTGTAACTTTGTTTTTAAAATTGCGGTTAACGATTTATGACGTATTAAAAAAAACTACTTACTAGATCTTGTTCAAGCCAATTAACTACTATCCATAGATACTCCAGACGTATGGGTTTGATGAAAAAAAAATTGTTCAGTTTCAGTTCTAAGTATGGAAACCCCCCAAAATTTATTGTTTTTTTTTTCTATTTTTGTGTGAAAATCCTAATGCGGTTCACAGAATACATCTACTTACCAAGTTTCAACATTATAGTTCTTATAGTTTTGGAAAAAAGTGGCTGTGACATACGGACGGACAGACAGATAGACAGACAGACAGACAGACAGACAGACAGACAGAGAGACATGACGAATCTATAAGGGTTCCGTTTTTCGATTTTGGCACGGAACCCTAAAAAGCGGCCAAGTGCGAATCGGACTCGCCCATGAATGCTTGGAATGGCAGCAAGTAACAAAATATAATTTTTAATATATGTAAATCTTAATGCGGTTCACAGCATACATCTTCTTACCAAGTTTCCACAGTATAGTTTCGGAAAAAAGTGGCTGTGACACACGGACGGACAGACAGACATGACGAATCCATAAGGATTCCGTTTTATGCCATTTGGCTACCCTAAAATTTTAAATAAGTAGTACCATAGCTTAAAACATGCACCATGATCTCACAACAAGTTAGAAAGTTTTTTATCAGTCATAGAAAACATGAAAACAATTTTTCCTTTTATCTGTTCAACCCCTACTCCATTTAAGCTAAAAATAGACACTAACCGCCCCTTTATCGACCCATTTTAGGGTATAAAAGGCGCTGCAAGCTCACTACAGGTGCCGAGTTGCGCGCTACGGCCCGATACGGTAAGCCGTAACGCGCAAATCTCGGTTCCTAAAACCCTGACTATAATCACGCCTAACTGGCAGCAAGTCTAGGCTATCAAATCACATATCAATTTTAGGCTGTCAATAAAATATGTGTTAGATATTATTAATATATAAAGTTTAAGGCATTGCATATTCATGTGAGTGAATTATTCTCCACATTTATAAGAGACAAGAAGGAAACAATTTCTCAAAGTTATTCGAGGGTATGAAGAAACTTATAACAATATATAATTACTTCTTTCTAAACATACTCAAGATGTTAAGATGTCATGGAATGATATTCATATATTTGTATTAATTTCGTCTATGAAAGCGAATCCAGATTTTAAGTAATCTACGAAGATAGCCGTCGAAAACTTGTCTCCATAGTCAAACATTAAATACCCTGGAGACTCTTAACAGTGTAACTTAGAAAAATGGTTATAGGTACACCGCCCTCTAGTTGCTGTTGTGAAACTCAATATTTGCGAAAGTTACTACTTTATACCTTCATGTCTCGTTGACGTAATAATATGAATTTAAAGAAGAAGTAAATAGAATTTCGAAAATGAATAGAGTGTACTTGTGCCTTTGGTACTTTCCAGCACCGGTGTTATACGGCGACACCTCTATCGTTTTCTACTACAGTTTGGATTGCCACTAACACATACTAAGCAAAATGACACTAAGTACATTAAACACCTGTTGCATTGTTAAGTACACCGCTGAAGGGATCGTAATGAGAGTTAGGTTGCGTGCGTCAAACCTTTAAGAAAAGAGCGTATTCCTTCTTAAAAGGCCAGCAACGCACTTGTGACACCTCTGGTGTTGCGGGTGTCCATGGGCGGCGGTAATCGCTTTCATCGCGAATCAGGCGATACGTCTGCTCGTTTGCCTACTATTTCATAAAAAAACATTGTTCTCATACATTAACGTCAACAAAATTCATGCATGAATGTTAAGTAATGTATGAAAGCGAGATTTTACCGAAATTCATTAGACGGAACAAAATTGCATACATTTCATTATGTATTTTACTACTTGAGTAGGTATCTTGTTCATGTTATATAAAATACTACACCATCTTAGACAATTTAAAGAAATTAATCAGCTGTTCATTGTTTGTGTATAATTTATCGATATTGGGTATGTACCCGACTACAGCAGGTAACAAGCAAATGGTCGTGATGTTAATATACCAAAGAAAATGTTGAGTTTATGACCACAATTACGTCTAATTACCTATGGGTATGGGTACACAGCCGTTAGTATCCTACTAATATTATAAACGTAAAAGTTTGTAAATATGGATGGATGGATGGATGGATCGATGTTTGCTACTCTTTAACGCAAAAACTACTGAACGAGTTTGGATGAAACTTTACAGTAATATAGCTTATACATCAGAAAAACGCATAGGCTACTACTTGCCGCGATAACTGACACACACGCGAGCGGAGCCACGGACAACAACTAGTGTAAAAGAAACATTGTGTAGTACTACTCAAACTTAAAGTGGTTTCTCTAAATCTCCTAAATTTATTGTACTTATATTTGTTATTGAAACTGTTTGCCTGCTCCATCGTCAGAAGTCATCAGAAGAATTTTACATAAGCTTTTGAGTTTTACGTAAAATTCGAGGACACATGTCACCATCGTATATGTAAAGTGTAAAACTTTGGTGACGTATTTTATTAAATTCTTACACAAAAATACATACTTAAAGTATACTTAGGTTTACTAACAAATATATAATTATAGCAAATGTTGATTGGTATCTCTGTTACAACTGAGAACATCACTAGTCACTCAATTTCGATTTTATAACTCTCATGTTACATGAGGTAAAAAGTTTTTTTTTATTAAATCAGTTTCAAGATAAACAATCAGTCTGTAAGTGTAAAGATTCTATAAGCTTTTTAGAAGCAAAAAAATTAAAGCATATGGTCTGTTCGTTTTAGGATGAGATCTTGAAAAAAATTTACACGATTATATACAAAAATTTGTTTCTTTTACGACTTGATTATATGACTATAATTTTTGAAGACTGACATCAACGTCATCTTCTCTTTGCGTAAACAGAACCCCAAAAAAAGAAGCCAAGGCCACTGTTGATTTTTTCTTCATGTATTTCGGCTTAAATTTTGTTTTGTAATTTCTTTTTTATTTATCTTTAGATTTTGCCAACGTTTAAGTGACAGCCCGAGGTTGAGTAGAAGGTTTCTCTCCACAAATATGATCGTGTAAATTATTTGCAAAACGCTAACAGACAATATTATTTTTAGAAATAATGTTGTCTTTCCTGTTTAAAAGATTTATCAGTCGCTGCCAAATTTTAGATAGAGAAAATACGCGAACCGAAACAAGGCCGAATGGAAATTCGACCTCTAATTTCTTTTAACATAAAGACCTATGGGTAAGTGTGTCATGGGTGTTCCGTAAAAAGAATTAAAGATTGAATTTCGTTTAGTCAGACTTACATTACTATGATTAGTTAGGTTGTTAGGCTAGTTCACTAGTTTTTTTTTTCTATTATAGCAGAGCTCAAAATATAGATGCCTCCTTTTTAACCGACTTTAAAAAGAGGAGGAAGTACTTAATTCGACCGTATATATAAATATATATTTTATGTGTGTTCGTGGATAACTTCGTAGTTTGTGAATCGATTTTGATGATTGTTTTTTTTAATGGAAAGGATATATCCTAATGGTGGTACCATGATAAGAACACTAAGATCTGATGTTAGCATCCAAGAGAAATAAAATCGAACCTTGCAGTCAGTTTAATTTTTATTTAAAAAAAATTCAAAATATTTTAGGCACCTAACCGAGATGACGCTCAGAAATTAAGGGTCGCAGAGTATTATTATTTTTTTACGTTGGCAACAGCAATAAGGCTAACATTGCATTGATATCAAAACACCATTACTAAAATAATGTTTTCAAATGTCATCTCAATATTTGAATACTTTTTTTCTTTTTTTTTCCACTGAGCGTCGACCGCAATGCAATGGCAATAAGTCCGCCTACGTCACATTTGTTCAAGTATAAAGAAATGAAAATAAATATTCCAAATTCAAAATAAATGTTTGCTAAGACTCTGTATTAAATTTAAAATGTATTCTATTTTAATAAATATCAAAGTATTTTTATCACTACATATTAAAATAATATAAAAAGATATCCTTATTTTCAGATTTCGCTCATGAAATGCAAAAGAATTTAAAACCTATAACATATCAATATAAACGAGTTTTAAATGAGTCAGAATATCAGTGCATGTAGGTACAACTAACAGACATAATAATAATATATTCAGAGATAGTCAACACATTGCCTAGATAGATAACGGTAGGAATTCTATTTATATCGAGTTGATAACTCTTAATTATTTGTATCATTAAATACAGGTCTATTTAGGCCACATCTAATGAACTCTATATGGTAAACTTTTCTCATCGACATGTTAATAAAATAACTATACATTTAATAAAAAAATGTGTAACAGGTCGGTAGTGTACAAAAAGAGTTTTTAATCTTTCTAAACTTTAAATTTAGTGTTTTTTTTTTATTTCAGTCGGTTAACACTTAAACAGTTATATCACTTTAAACAATCACCGCAATAAACATTAATCTACATATATGCGGGCAGAGTTGTAGGCAAAAGCTAGTGTTAACTAAAATGGTTACATTCTTATGAATTTATTTAAGTAATAAAGCACGAAACATATTGTAATCACATTAAATCAAACTGACATGTTCGAAAAGCAAATATTTTGTCGTAATGTTGATTTAGTTCGAAATTGTATACATTAAATATATATTTGATAAATAATCACTAACCAGTACGATAAAAACAACATTTCTTTTCATTTTATTTTTTATCTTTTGTTAAAAACATTCCATATTTTACATAAGTAAACACACTAAAATAAAAAAAATCTTAAATTGAGAACCTCCTCCTTTTGGAAGTCGGTTAAAAATATAAACTGGCTGATTTAATTTTGTGTATGGCTATGAAATTAAATATATATTTTAAAGTACTTACTTTTCAGACGCCATCTTAAAAAGAATACAGTTACACTTCAGTTAAATATTTCAAAAAGTCAATTACACAATATCACAGAGTAATCTCACTTATATATTAATATCACATTATTTTTTATACATTAAGGCACGATACGATTGTGTTTCGATCTATTTCCCGCGCATGTTATCGGCGCACGTTCTTACTCGCCTGCGTTTGCGCGCGAACTGGCGGGAACTGAGTTTTCCGCGCCATTTAACTATGATTTTCTCACGCGGTAAAGCTTTCGTTCTTTAATTAAATTTGTAGGATGATGAAGCCTCTGTTGGCCAAGCCTTTATTTAGTTGCCTTTGCCAACAGTTTTTTGTTTTTTTAATCAAGATTGCTTTTATTAGGGTTGCCAAATAGATTATAGGGTAAAGTTCGGTAAAATCACAATTACTGCTGATATTAAAGTTAATAAAGTACTTACTTTAAAATTAACTAGCTTTTGCCCACAGCTAGCAGTTATTACCTTTCGAAATAATAAATATGAATTGCTACATAATACAACCATTTTCAAAATTGGTTTATTAGATAGAGATTACCCCCTACAAACTAAAAAACTTTACCAGTTTATGATATAAACATAGAAAAATCTAGCGCTTTACCCCTTGGACTTAGAGCCATGTCGCCATTGAAAGTAATCAGCCATTTTAAAAAATACACGTGACAACATCTATCTTCTCATAATTATGAAATCTTCAGGAAATCTCACAACCTAGTTCATAACATAATTTGTCTACCTTGATACATTCTTAGATAAGGATTAAGCGTGGAATTATCAAATAGCAGTTTTCCGGTTTGTCTGACGGCCTGGCAAGACTTACGTCTTTTTCAATCTAGACCATGCAGTATGAAAAACCTTCAAGTTGTACATGTTGATGCGTTTCTTCCAATCGTCCTCTATCGTTCGTCGTACATGCAGATTATTCTGACCCGACCTTATACCAGAATATTACAAATTTTATTTGTGTATATTTCTCGAGGCTGACCCCGAAACACCTACTTAAATTTACCTCCTTGACAGGTAATACTTACCAAATAAGTGTTACCTCATTACTTATTTATTTCACGTTACTAATAAAATACTTTAACATGTAGCTTGAAAGGTATTTGTATATGTATTTTATTTAAATATATTTTTTTAGTCAATGTATTTTTTTTACTGACACATCTTACATTCGGCTATTAATCATAATAGCCGACGACGAACAACCCTTTTTTACATATGGAAACCCCTTCAAGCTGTCACTAATCCGAGGTTAGTTTTGGGGCAGTTAGGTAAAATCGAATAGATAAAACTAATCGGTGAGTCTGTCTGCTTCTAAAATAGGAAGTATATGAAAACTTCTGTTATTAGCCCTGATTAAACAAAGCAACTGGCTAAACAAGTTACAAGTATCATGGGTGTTTGTTACGCTGTTGACTCATATCTATGTTAGTCTATGTCTGCCATATATAAAGTTATGAAACCAAACTTAATAAAGCAAGCAATAAAAAGAAGCATAGATTCACCTTATAATCTCTTGCGCAACCGCGCTACGTTTGATCTACGTCACTTCGTAGCAATTTGGCTACGATCATTAGGACTTTCATGCAGGTTTTAGACGTTAAATGTATTTTGGTTTTTATGGATTATTGGGTTAAAACATGAGTTTGGGCATTCCAATCATATGACTCCTTCGTGAAGCTATAGGGTTATTCTTTATTACAGTGTAGAACTATAATTAGAACTGCTTACACGAGCAGTTACGAAATGACAATATTATACAATTTTTAGATTTATGTATGACGTATAATTGAAACTAATCACCTTAAACCAATTTTATTTCCCACATAAATTTCAAAGTTTGCCGTTGTGTAAGTTCTTATTTATCATCAACTGACCCCAAACGATTCTAACATTAGTTGTATACAATTTTATCCCTAATACATTTGTTGATCATCATCATAATCAACCTATCGCGGTCCACTGGTGAATTTAACTAGATTTTCTCGGAAAAATAGAAATAATTCCTATTAACCAACCTATAATAATCATTTATACATTTTTTTTGGGGCTGTCGCACTCACCTAAGTATTCTTGTGTGTATACATGTATACTCATTACGGATCTTATCGAGTCTGGTTACACTCCACGATTCCACACCCACCTCCGTCATCATCTCGTCTTCTTGCATAATATACACATCTTTCTGTAGATATATTACGCCAGGTTGTAGTCTCATATATAAGAACAAATCTTATGATCGTCTTAAATACAAGATCTTATAGAACTTCTGAAAATACCAAATATTTACAAATAACGTCAGTAGCAGAGTTAAATTGAGTAGTCGTTAGTATATACTTAAAGGCACGTGATTTTAGTTTAGTTTTGGCACCAAGATTAAACGTCTGTTAAGGTAGACAATAATAAGTGTGTTACACATGTACTGAAATATACACTAACATAAGTCACATAAATAGAATCACGTGTTTCGTGTGTTTGAACTCGAGAGCACTAACGTAGTATAGGAATATTACGCAGGTGATATACGCGCTGAATTTACAAAAAGTTTATAATTCGGTTGTTGCATATACAAATGCAGTCTGAGATTACATTCTATCCTCCAACTTATTGTCGTCCATTACTGAAAGTAGGTAGCCCTACTACCTAAGTCTTCAGCATTAATCGATCCTATTCGCCTTCTTGAGTTCTTTATCCATCGGGCTTGTGGGTGTTCTACTGGGCAGTCTCCACTTGTGAAACTCGCACTGAATTCATACAAAGTCCTTTGCACGTGCATATATTTACATATTTTCGGACTACTAACACACAACGCCATCTAGTACCAAACTAAGCAGAGCTTGAATTATAGGTATTAGATAACTGATGTTAATACAGATATACTTTAATGTAAATAAGTAATTTGTAATAATCATACCTAGGTTGTTCTAAAAATTGATAGACACAGAATAAATACAATCTGTTCTTTCATTATTTTATTTGCAACAATGGACCGTTTTTTTTTTTAATATTTTCAAAGCTGGTTCACCCGAATGCCTAAGTGCATTGGGATTGAAGGGGATATTTTGAAAAGCTGTAAATAATATTTTCTTATATTGTAACTATTTTTCATTTCACTAACTAGTTTTAGAACAGTTCACGTACATAGAAGAACCTATACTCCGAAACGCATGATTGCATATAAACTTGCATATTTTTTAAATGTTTTTTTATGTATGGGCCTACTAAAGCATAAGCATAATCCAAAAATGGTGGTCAGCATACTCATTGCGAATGCAGACAATGCAACAGTGCAGCACGGTGGACATACCATGACCTTCTATTGAGATGCTTCTGCAAAATTGGGAGTTCGGGCTCTAAAAAAAAAATTGCATTATACACGCGATCTAAGTTATATATAACAATCAATCAGTAACATTGCAGTCCACATTCTAAAAGTGCGCGTCTACCTAGGAGACGCTTATGTCTAACATTGGCCTGTTATATGTCGTTTATGTTCTAAAAAAAAGTAGCCTAAGTTACTCCCCGGATCATCAGCTACCTGCCAGTGAAAGTCCCGTCAAAATCCGTCCAGCCGTTCCAGAGATTACCCGGAACAAACAGACAGACAGACAAAATTTTTTTAAACACATTTTTGGTATATGTACCGTGTATACATACATATGCATTTAGTAAAAAGCGGTTATTTTAATATGACAAACAGACATTTAAATTTTTTTCAACGCCCATTTGAGTCTAATTTATACCTTACAGTCCAATGCAACATTATTTAGCTAGGTTTAAACATAAATATAATCAAAAAAAAAAGATGCTTTATATTCTAGATTAGGTAAATATTTTAAATAAATATTATGAGTAATATCATTATTATTCATAATATTTATTTTAAATGACATTATCTTACTTAACATTCGTGTGTAAGCATTCTGTTTGGCACCTGTTGTTGGCCGAGGCGATAATGAGTTTATTTACCTCAGAATGTTCTAGAATAGGTAAATAATTAGTTTAGCGACATAATACATTATCCGACACAATAAACACAGTCTGTTAACAATGTCTACAATTATGTGTAAGGATTTCTTAACATCTAAAAATTGGGTGCTTACAGCAAAACAATTAGAAAGATAGATGAGCATTTTGAGCAAATACATGGTGTTTACAAAATTTAGGACTATACATATATGTTTTATTTAAATAAATATTACGTAACTTCCAGTGATAAAATTAACTTTTGATTTTGTTTGAAAACAACATTTGTTTCATTATCGAAATCAATTGTAACAATAAGGAGACAACAACGATAACCACAACAAATGAGAGACGTGTGTACTGTCCAGTAATAGGCATCCTCTTCCTAGCCTTTATTATTCCCAAGATTAATTGGGGTCGGCTATTAGTTCAACTGGTTTTACCTGAATATCAGGTGACTGCGACTGGCATCGGACCTCCGCAACCCTGAGTGTGAACTGAATTCAAAAGTTAAACTAGTTGTCATTATATCTGAGGTGACGTTCCCAATAACGATTGTCATAGGTGTTCATGACAATCGGGACCGACGGCTTAACGTGCTCTCCGAGACACGGGTGGGAAACACCGTCATGTTCCATACTCAGGGCTGCTGTTAAGAATTTCTTGTAAAAAAACCCAACAGCAGTCCGACCCGAGAATCGAACCCAGGACCTCTTGATCGGCAGTCGCTTGTGCTAGCTGCTAGACCAACGAGGAAGTCTGCTATCCATTATAATAAATGTATCAATAAAATGTTTAAAATTAACAATAGTATTATTTTATTATAATTAACAATATTTTCGAAGCGAAGCGAAGGATTCTAAGATTAGTCAGCGAGTAATTAAAAAAATTGAAACCTGAGCGTCAGCGAGGGAATGAAAAGACCACGAGGTAAAAATACTTTACACTCGAGTGCAACACGTAACTTTTCATCCCACCTCAGCGAGGAAATGTCTATCTACATGCAAAAAAGAAAATAGCGCGGGCAGAGCAAATTAAAAAAAGTACAACAAGAAGGTTTCGAGTCTGAGTTTATAACAAACTAGCTGAACCCCGCGGTGTTACCAGCGGTTATTATTGTACCGCGAGTAACGCCGCGGGACAAAGTTAGTCTAAAAAAAAGTAGCCTAAGTTACTCCCCGGATCATCAGCTACCTGCCAGTGAAAGTCCCGTCAAAATCCGTCCAGCCGTTCCAGAGATTACCCGGAACAAACAGACAGATAGACAGACAGACAAAATTTTTTTTAACCACATTTTGGTATATGTACCGTGTATACATACATATGCATTTAGTAAAAAGCGGTTATTTTAATATGACGAACAGACACTCCAATTTTATTTATTTGTATAGATTAAAAACAGGTTGTATGATAAATTCCGCACCATGGAGGTAGAAGTAAATAGGTTTACGTATCGGGGGTTGGCGAACGTTTACGTATCGACGTGCCATTTTTATAAAGAAAAGTTTAATCAGGTTATAGACGTGCCATATAACAATTTTGTATGTGAAATTATTGGGAATACATATTATAATAATAAGAAATAATTAAAAAATATTTATTTACTACAAAGAAATAGAAACATTTTGCAAAATTATACGTGTAATTTAAATTAAAGTAAAATTAGTGTGACTTCTTTTGTTGCAGATAAGATAACAATAACGTATTTTAGGGTTGTAAGATGCTACTTTTAGCAGAATGCGTGCTGAACTGTAGTCGTCGTGCGAAACTTAGTAGACTTATGGAGGACCGATGACAATACAATACTATGAAAAAAAATATAATAAGAGTTTAAAGTTTAAAATTACTTTCTACTTTGGTTTATTTATAAAATCTTCTTTTTTTAAACTATTTTTTATTCTTATTGTTTTATTTATTCAAAATTAGTTCACTTTCTGCATCATATACATTACACCTATATTCTTCTGCCTTTATGTTTCATGATGTGACAAAAACATGTTAACTTTAATTGAATCCAAAAATAACTATGATAATACTTCTAGAAGGTATTCAGAAATTGATCCCTTTGATTGATTGTCACGAGAAACATCCTAACTATAGGAGACGAGACAACAGAAGTCATTTTTAAAACTTCCTTTTTTGTCGCTTTTATATCAGGTATAGAGTTATCGAACATTATTATTATCGTGGGAGAGCCACGCTTTGGCATGAATGGGCAGGCTAGATCAGATTCATACCGAAACGAAGCCTTACAGAAAACCGGTGTAAAATAGCGCTTGCACTGTTTTTCACCGAGTGAGTGAGGATACCCCAACCCCTCCCCACATACCTTTCCTCATCCCCCAATGGTCGGCAACGCACCTGTGACGTCTCTGGTGCTGCGGGTGTCCATGGGCCGCGGTAATCGCTTACCATCAGGTGATACGTCTGCTCGTTTGCTATCTATACCATAAAAAAACATTAGATTTCTATACTGCTTTAATCCACATATCTGACATCTCTAGTGGTGGTATTTTGGTTTACTAAATTATAAATTGATTTATAAAATATCTTACTTATGCATCGTCATTATTTTGTTGTCCACGAGTTAGACATAGAATTTTGCTTAGAAAAACTTTTCCAAATGCATTTTCCAACATTTTCAAATAAAGCATGCTGTGTATCTATAATAATGACAAACTCTAGGTGAGCTCGTTCTCAAGGCGATTAGGAAAGGTTGTTTTTGTCATTAAAGGCTTCTTTTTTTCTTCGATTTGACTTAATGAGATAATTTTCAATAGTAGTAACACTGATTATACACCAGCAATGAGCACAAGAGCACATTACCAGCTTTGCTAAGTAACGAACACGGTCAGTGCATCTATCCAAGAAGGCAGAGGAAATGCACATAAAGAAGTGCATGCACATAAGTCAACATACGCATGTATTTTTACATGCGTACAAATACAATGACTCGATTAGTCTGTAAATGCTTGTAATCACTTGCAAAATAATAACATAATCTGTTAGTTTTTTTACGCATGTATGCAGACAAACTAGAATGAAGACGTATTACGTGATGACAATCAGACCTGACAAATGTTTTTTTTTTTACGTAGTTTGTATGCGTCGTAAAGATTAATAAATATCAACACATTTAACTAAATATTTTGTCCCTTCATTTCACGTCATTTTGCGCTAATACACTAGATTCTATATGTTAATAAGTTTATAACAGAAAATTTCAACAAAATGTTTATAACACTAACACTTATATCAATAAACAGGTGCAATCACATGACGTTACAAGAAAGCATTTGCAGCGGGATCGAGGTATATAAATATTTGATTTAAAATTATTTTGGTGCAAATAAATAACATTAGTATTGCATATGTTCTTTGAATAGATTTTTGTTTAAAACTCACGATTGTTGAATGAGCTATCGGAGAAGCAATTCTTGGCATTTCAAAACAGGCTGACCAAATCGACTTCAAGAACTGGACCAAATTGAAATGGGACCACACGGGAAGCACCAGCTTTCAAATAAAAAAGAGTTATCAAAACCGGTCTACCCAGTCGAAAGTTATGAGGTAACATACATAAAAAAAGTCGAATTGATTATCAGCTCCCTTTTTTAGGTCGGTTAAAAATAGCATAAAATACTCTTTGTTCCATAAATAATATGAAATTAAAAAAATTACTTAGCATTCCAGTGAGTTTTTGGATAATTGGATCGATGCCAAAACACGAGAATGGCATTCACACATATTTTTATGTAAGTGGTGGAAAAGTCAACCTCGAAATACAATGCGAACTTGCGATACGACCTTCATGAATATTGTCCGGGTATGTCTGCCAAATGAGCTTCTCAAGATCTCTGTCAGCATGCTCCCATTTTCCTACGACGTGTAACCCTATAGAAAACCTTATTTAAAAAACACGCTAATTTTCATATTTTAAACTCTTGTTTCGGGTAACCTCTGAGTTTCGGCGACTCCGCGACGTTGTGAGCTCATGCTCCTATGCGTCGATAATACGACGACGACATAAATATAAAAACAATTTTTCAACACACCTAGCCAAATTGAACACACAGTATTTAAAGTCCAACAGCATGAATTTCAGTTTTGTAATGAAAAGGTGTAACATGAAAAGCACGTGCTCTAGCAAAGCTTCATGAGAGCAAAATATTTTTTCTCTTTGGTTCAAAGCAGATATTGCTTTTGACTTATTTTGAACTGGGAAATATCTTTTTTTTATGTTTGGCCCTGCCAAAATGACTCTAGTCTGCCTGATGCAAAGCATAAGCAGAATTTAACAGCGGTGGTCACCATACTAATGCGAATGCATACAATGCAACAATGCAGCATGGTGACCCACACCATGGCGGGCTAGTGATGCTTCTGCATCATTGGGCCTTCGGTGTCGTACTCACCAACGAAACACGTCAGCATAATTGCTGTCATTTTACGTTCATTTTCTGTGCGAGGTTAGTACCGCCCCGGTCGAGCTGGCCCGTTCGTGCTGAAATCAACGTAAATCTACTACCTTGACTACATGAGCTAACATACTTAAGTGTCTTTTCTGGAACAAACAGTAGGTATTGATGTCAATATCCAACATATTTGTATCTACCGTAGCCGTTTATCATAATTTCATTCTCGCCCAATATTGTTACAAAAGTGGCAGACCTGATGTCTGTGAATAATCTTAAGCATTTACATGAAAGTGTTACTAGATTTACACATGAACATATGACTCATCTTAATATTCCTAAATCTTATCAACTGTAATATTAATGTTAAAATGATAGTTTAAAAATATGAATGAATGTATACATGCAAAACTGTAAATAATGAAATTATTCACCAATATTGTAGTCTACCTTCTTTATATATAAAAAACAACAACAAATGGTAGTTTACGAAGCAAAACTCTTACAATTCTTCTCGTAATTCCGGTGCTTCAGTAAATTCAAGATGAATTAAATTAAATTATTGAGTCGCTCTACATTCAGCGCTATTTTTAATTCGCCTGCGTATAAATAGTAAAAGCATATGTACACACTTTATAAACATCGCTATAGTCTGTCTGCAACGTCACTGTTTATGTTATTGCAAAATACGTAAGGTGAATGACTTCTTCAGAAAGACATCTTGCGTAGAAACATAATTATGTATTACTATTATATGGAAAAGTATTATTCTGTAAAACCTATTATGATAGAGATTTATAGAATGAAATAATATTAATGTTGTTATTGCTTTATGTATTCTTTTTTTATTCTTTTTTAAAGTTTATCAAGATCTATTTTTAGTAAGTTTATACTCTCGATTTTCAACACTTGATGGAACTTGTTCTTGTTGTAATACATTCTGGAATTAAACTCACTTGTACGTATTCCACTTTTTTATTTAATTTACACCTGACCGGTTTCGCCTTATGACATTTATTTTTAACCGACTTCAAAAAAAGGAGGAGGTTTCTCAATTCGACTGTACTTTTTTTTGTTTGTTCCTGGATAACTTCGTCGTTTATGAACCGATTTTGATGATTCATTTTTTAATGGAAAGGAAATTTTCCGACGGTGGTACCATGATAAGGACATTAATATCTGATGATGGCATCCACGAGAAATCGAGTCGACCATGAAGTCGGTTTTATTTTTGTTAAAATTGTACTTGTATGTACCCCATACCAATAATACTCGTACTTACTAGAAAATAGTTTTTAATAAAAATATTAGAACAATTTTTCCAATCAAAAGTTGGTTCCAATTTCATATCATTTAGAACACTAGTTGTCTAGTGATCTTAGAAAATTACTTTATTAGTACCAACTGGTTAATATGAAAGCTAATTAAGTAGCTACAGAACATACTCTCTCGTCGCTTCTTGGTACAAATCACGTATAGTCTCCAAATATTTGTTTCGGACTTTCGGTACTTTCTATCCTTTTAAAAAAATATGCGAACGGAGGAATAACAATTATTATATATCGATATGAAATTTCATCACAACGCTCTTTAATCATCCCACTTTTTGAAGAAAACCAAAGAATAAAATCCGCAGCCAGGAATACAAGGTTTAAAAATTAAAAACTTTGCGTGGTAACATATTTATTAAGCGCGCCATTGCAAAGCGAAAACCTTTTCCTCATTTGATTTATTATCTTTTCTAATTCTTTAAAATTTATACTGTTGCTACAGTGGCGTCGCCTATTTAATGCTTTTTAGCGGACACTTCACTTATTCGTTAAAAGATATTGTACTCCTTACCTCTATAATTCAAGCGTTAGAAAGTGCGTTTCGAGATCTTTGAAGTTGGAGGCCGCAGTACGCACTTTATTCGAAGGTTTTGAGATCATATCAGTAGAGTAATACCTCAAGTGAATAAATAAACGTATTTTAACTTCCTACTGAATAATAATCCCCAATCCTAGTGCAAATAAATCCCACTTTGTCTAGATATAATAAAAATACAGCATCTGTCCAGTAGATAACTGTCATATGACTCTGACGAGGTTGTCGGCAACCTGAATCATTCTCCTTATCTCAATTTGTTTTTCTAATTCAAACATGGGGGCGTGATTGTCATACCAGTACAGTATGACATTCATTTAGATTTTTAAAGATAATTAATAAGGTATATTTATGAGACGCTGTTTTTATTATGTGCTAATTATAGGGGTTGTCATTGTCTATAAAGTATTGACTTATAGAAGTGGAATATTACAGCAACCACATTTAAAATTACTTACGTCAACTACACTATGCTGTCAAGTCAATACTTTTTTTTTTGGCAATCAAGTCATTTTTGTTTTGCACCTAACTTTACTAAATTAAGATGGATGGTCTCTGTTGCAGCTCTGTCGACTATCACCACTACGTATCTGATAATTAAATATAGATGCAACATACATAGAACATTTTTTGATTAAAGATAATAAATTTATTTGTTTGATAATTTTTTTTTTATGTGCCACAAAAATATGAGTTTTTATGGTCACCAGCTTGATGTTACCAGGACATCAATTGGATATTAATTTGTTGTTCAAACTATTAATTTAAATACGAAAGGATAATTGCCTAAAACCTGAATGGTCTGGGCTCGTACCTTTCGCTCGTTTATTGCGTCACTATATTCTTAATTCGAATGTACTATTAAAATAAAAGAAAAAAATATTTTATACTTTTATTTTCACATAATGAGAACAGTTATAAAAACGTTAGTCAAATATTATGATAAATACAATACTATTAAGTTATATCTTAATCCACCACCTATCATAAACAGTTATTGCCAATTAATTATTAAAAGTTAACTTGAAATACATTGATATATTTTTTTTATTATACATTTTACACTTTACAGGTCAGTATACACATAAAGGTCAGTATACACATAAAGGTCAGTATACACATAAAGGTCAGTATACACATAATAGTCAGTATACACATAGATGTTAGTATACACATATAGATTAGTATACACACATAGGTTAGCTTACACGTAGTATCGGAACTTTACTAAAATACATTTCACTAAATAGATTTCGACAATATAATTTGCCTGAAATAGATTTTTCAATACAGAGAGCAATCGTTACGGGGCATCTGCCTATGTATATCGTCCCTCGTGGGCATGTGACGTCAGGATTTAATGGTTCCCTTTAACTGGGGGGTAATCCCGTAGTGGCATTATCCCAGTTCAGCCTGTAAAATCCGCGAATAAATTCTCTTTGGTTGGCAAATCTACTTTGGCGTTTGTCTCGCTAAAACTCGAGAACGGCTACGCCGACTTAGCTGATTTTGGTTTCGAAATGTTTGTCGTAGTCCAGGGAAGGTTTAATCGGTGAAAGAAAAAGAAATGTCACGTGCACGAAGGAGCGGGCACAGCCAGTTAATTATATTTTATTATCTAATTATCGTCAACCGTTTTTACAGGTAAGTATTTTAATACATAACTGTTTTAAATAACGTCGGAATTGTAAAGCCTCATTTAGAATATATCTTCCTAATAAAATATATTATCTTTGGGTGATTAAATTCTCTTTTTATAGAAGATAGCAATATGGTCTGAAACTTAAATAATCAATCAAGTAATGCGATAAAATCATAAATGATTATGCACTAACAAACTAATAATAATCTGTATATAATAGCTACAAAATCGATTGAAACAAAACTTTGCGTTCCCTTTGCTGCTTAACTAAAATAAATTGTATTTTCGTGCATTTTGAGCGCGTAATGGAATTTATGTCTACATGTTATATTTACTCACAAATTAAGAATGCACTTGAAAAAAATGTGTTTGTACCTATCGCATAACAAATGTCAATAACGATAAATAAAGATAAATATGTCTTTCTTACACTAAAATACAAACTATAGTTAAACTACAAGATACATTACATTTATATCAATATTTAACTACTTATTTACTATTTAGAATTCGTCATCGCTTTACAATTTTTTAAGTCATATACATATTAAATAGTTATACAAAATAGTACCTACCTTATTTACTATACGAAACTCTTCCTTTGGAAAACTTATTTTTTCCCCAGAAAATAAATACAAAAATAAATAATACATCACAATAAATAAAACGTCAGGAAAAAGAACATCACAGCAGTATCATTTTGATAAAATTTCTTTAATGCGTCTAATTTTTAAAGAGTAGTGATTTAATCTACTTGTTTACAGATGAAAAATTATAAAAAGCAATATCTATTTTTTTTTAACGGCTTCAAAAAAAGGAGGTTTCTCAATTCGACCGTATATATATATATATATATATATATATTTATGTGTGTTCGGGGATAACTTCGTCATTTATGAACCGATTTTGATGATTATTTTTTTAATGGAAAGGAGATATCCCAACGGTGGTACCATGATAAGGACACTAAGATCTGATGATGGCATCCAAGAGAAATCGAATAAAACCTTGAAGTCGGTTTTATTTTTGTTAAAATTTTATTTCATATAGTCAATAGGCTTGCATTTAAAGGGAGGGTGTTTAAAAAAGTTTAATCGTAGACCAAGTCTATTATTATTTTTATATTATACATTAGTCGTATGTACGCCACTACACAAAAATAACACACAGACACAAAAAAACTTTTGTCTATTGATGTTCTCCTGACGCGCTGTTTAGTTTTAGAAAACAAAAAATGGTAAATTAAAACACTAATCGGTAAATATTTAGACCATTTATTAAATTTACGCGAGACAATTATAAATATTTAAAAAATGTTAATACCGTAATTTTAATACTTAAAAAAATTGTAATACCATATCGAGACAGTAGTTGTTGTTTGACCAATTTAGAATGTATATAAAGCATAAAAAAAATTCAGATATCTAACTATTTCCTTTGTATCCCGTATTCATCGTGGACATAATCATTGGTAGCACAAACATTCCAAGTCACTATTAAAACTCAGTCATACATTATAATAAAAATAAATATATTAGTTTAATACATGCTTAACTGTAATTGTGACATAGTATCTTTATAAATATTAATTCTTCGCATGGAATGTTTTACAAAGCGTTACTAACATCTGATATCAAAATATCCATAAATTATCCATATCTAGAGAAGCAGGATTCGTGCTGTCGTGTTTCGTTGGTGAATGCGAAACCGAAGGCCCAATGATGCAGAAGCATTACTAGGCCGCCATGGTGTGGGTCACCATGCGGCATTCTTGCATTTGTCTGCATTCGCAATGAGTGTGGTGACCACCACTCTTGGATTCTGCTTATACTTTACATCAGTTAGAGTAGTATCATTTTGGCAGGGCCATATATAATAAAAAAAACAACTTAGAAAAAAATATAGACTGTAGTAATAAATCAACCTTATATAATTTTATAGCTTCAATAACTTAACAATAAATAAATAATCACTCAAATAAACAGAACTATTTTAGCGCCTCTAATAGTACATTTTGTTTACTGTTACGATAAATCAATAATAACTTTATCTTTAAGTGGTCGTCAATTGATCGACCGGCCATTTCATGAAATACAACACTTCACAAAATGGCCGACAACATCCATTTAAAGAAGCATGTTTGTCATCGACTGTTATTATACTCGTTAAAATATACCCGGTTACATCTTAAAAGAAAATAATATTTAAGTATATGAAATAAAATTACTTATTTAAGATCAAAAACTTAACAATACTGTTTAAGCCATTTGATAAATTTTCATTCAGGTCTTGCAACCGGTATCTTAAATATTTGCTACCATAGAAAATAATAGCGTAAAATAAAATTAATCTCCTGCAGTATTTAGTGAAACGTATCGTCCGATTCTAAATAACTGTTTAAGTTTTACGTAACACACTAAACAAATTATTTTATTGTCCCAATCTTCTTATTTACTTTAGTTTTATATTACTGCAGACACTTATCACTTGTTCACTTCGCTCACTAATCACTTTATTGAAATGTCTTCATTTATCTTATGGTGTCAGTTAAAATATATTTAACAAAGAATACTAGGTTATACGAAAAATAATGATTGGCTGAGTCTGTGAATACTTACAATAGAATAAAATTTAAATGATGATTTCTGAACGTCACCTCAGCACTAAAGTTTTTACAGCCTTTTTTATATACTTGTCATTACTGTCACAATGAATATTCTTTTCAAACAAAACGTCAATGTCAAAATGTTCACCACACGAAGACTTTCTGTTCATCACTCCAGTTTTAGTTACTTATGAAATTGTATTTCAAATGCGTTAAGAGACCCTTCATAGTACTCACAAGTACTGTAATCTGTCTATCTTCGCTTTCTTTCGCGTCTCATCCAAAGCCTGTTACTGCAATGGAGGTAGAATAATTTCTTACGGCCTTGTATGAGTCTCTCCTACGAAGGTGACCCTTGATAGGGCACTTCTGAAGTAGGTTCGTGAACCTCGTGTGTGATGTCGTCAGTAGATGTTGTCATACCCGGTAGTCTTATGTAGTGCGCCTCTCTGTTGGTAGAAAATATTAAGTTTAAAGACCTATTTAATATAAGTAGGTATATAGTTGGTTTCTCAAAGAAAATTTTCAGAATAATTTCTATGGCCTGGAAATATATTTAATTCATTTCAAATTACTTAGGCGCAGCACTAGCTGCTTTCGTGACATCACCCGGGCAAATATTTGCGAAATTGTCCCTATTCGATATAGGGATGTAGCCTTTCCGATGTAGGTTGGAATAAGTAGATAGGGTAGGACTAAAGGAAATTCTTAACATTGATTCAATTTGTCTTTTAAGTAATTTTATCAATAAATATATAGAAACGACTCTAAGTAGCTCTTTAATTTCCGAAATAAAAGTCTAGAAAGTAAAGTATGAGAAAGTAGGATTTTCGGTAAGAAAGACGGTGAAGATCCAGAGATACTCATGGATGTCTTTCTCCCATTAGGGGGGTCTCTCGTGTGCGAGAAACGCAAATGTAGTCTTTTTTTAGCCACTTACGACAGGTGTGGACCTATCTCACCCAAGACCGGTCTGGTTAAGATATGATGGTGACGTTGTGAGCACGTCGAACGTACCATACCATTATGTTTAATTTTTTCGTTTTTTAATTATCTTGTTTTATCACAGAACGTGTTACTACATTGTGTTAAGAATTTATATACAAATATCATTTGATATCTATGTGATAATTATGATAAATGTATAGCACCCCCTCTTGTTTTTTATAGGCTGTTATTTTCAGCTTGTAGGTCTTTGATGCTTGGTTCGGATTACTGATTTAAACGCTGTCAAAGCCATGATAAGTAAAACTACCTGCACTTGTCGACAATTTTTAGCACAGGCAATACTTACACTCTCGAAACCACCTAGCAGGAACATTGGTCAGTTAACAGTTGATTTAATAGAGAATTTACATTAATTTGTTTTTGTTTTCTTTATTTTGAGATATGTCTAATATATAAGAAGGGACTACAATTTCAATCTCTTTCATACCAATCACTTATGTTTTAAATAATATTTCTAGCAAACTAGGCTGGGGTCAGCTTTGAGCCTATTTATAAACGGCTGTACTTCAATTTTTTACATGGTGCTACTACCATCAGATATCCACAGGAAAAGAACTAAGCGATATTAAAGTTTTGCAGAAAGACAGTTGTCAAACATTGTGGGCTCCTCCAACCATCTGTAATGATTGCCAAAGATGTTCGTATGGTAACCAGGATCGCCAGCTTAACTCGCGATAAGCTCTCCAAATCGCCCTACAGATCTTAGTAATATAAACTTTTCTCTGCTAGTGTACCTCACACACGAGTATATGGGGTCCTGTTTATTTCACTATAGGTAAGCAGTAAATGATAAGAAGCAAAGGCGCTCCTGCACTCTTGATATATTTAGATATAATATCGGAGAGTGATAAACTATTAGCAGAAATTAAATTTAATAACAAAATTTGTGTTCGAACTTATCGAGGATTAACCCACTGCTGCTGCAGCGAACTCACATCACGCACATTCCTCAAGGTGTCAGTTATCGGGCAACTCGGCAGAACATCGGAAGTCATTCTTTTCTTATCATGTCACATGTTAGGAATTAAACTATTTACAGAGACCTAAGATTCATTTGTTCAAGTAAATGGAATTAATTTTGAGATAAACAGTATAAATATCATATACTATTAGAACATAAGGTTATCAGATAGGAGATCACATACTTAATTCGCCTTTTATATTCTGCAAAATGAACTCGTCTGCTGCGAGCATTTACTAACGAATCAGATACGTCGCTTCCAGTAAAGGGCTATATTAAGTGAGTTGTGATAATTATATCAGATAATAAGTATAATCGTGTTATAAATGGATAAGACTTATTTAATTAAAAGCGAAGTAAAGAATCTACTGATTACTACAGAGACTACTGCAGAGGATTATACATAAACAGTAGAAATAACTGTCAAAATCCATCTCGTAGTTCCACTGTCAGATCTGCTCCATGGTGGAAAATTATAATATTGTGCTCTAAAGTTTTATTTCGATACTAAAATTAAATTAAGTACTGGTCGCATAGTAGTCGAAATTCGATCATGATTTATTCTCTCGATTGTCGTCAGTTAATGGAACTTGTTGCAATACATTTAAGAATCAAACTCACTAGTGGAATAAGTACAGGTGAGTTTGATTCTAGAATGTATTCAACTATAATTCTTTTGCTTTCTGCTCTCCTTCTCCCTATAAACTTTAACTGTATCAAATTTCATACTCCTTCGTACGCATATTTTCGTAAAAAGAGGTACAAAGTGTTTGTATTAATATATAGAATCCCATCACAGCCTATCGCCGTTTTGCTGAATGATAAACTCCAAACTATCCCAATTTTAGGCAGTTCAATCTGCGGAAAAGATGAAGATGCTCTGACGAAGTACTCGTGGTGGTATAACCACACCACTAGGATAATAACTAGGTAGGTTTTGATACTGTTGACGGGAACATCCAATATAAACATGATTCTCGCCGCTGCGGTTACCAATCTTGCAAATCTGGAGAATGGCCTAAATGGAATGGATCGTAGATCGTAACGAAAGTTAGTTAAGTATTAACGGATCTCATTACTAACTTGTCAGTTAAAATAATAAAATAAGGGGTTAAAGTGACTAAAAGTTAGCTTCAATCATATCGAAGGTTTAATGTAACTAAAGTTGAAGGACGACTTTTTCTTTTATCATAATTATATCTATCGTACTTAGCACCTATGATACCGCCGATAATAGGCATGTGCAATGTGCAATTCATCAGTGGTATGAATTTTCAAATTGTTTAGATTATGTATGGTTTAGAATGTATGGCGTTTTGGTCGTAGTAGTCTACTCGACATTTCCGACTCGTTCGAATAAGGTAAGATTAGTTGTACACAGACCAAAAAAACGTGTTTTTCGTTGGCCATCAGATGGTAGTCGTCACTTAATTATGACTCTAGATCTGTCGTTTTTATTTAGGTTAACTCGATATTTTTACAATGCGAATATATTTTCATAATTAAAGCATCAGAGATATCTACTTAAGAACTCAAAATCTATACTGATACATAAAGCTGAAGAGTTTGTTTGCTTGTACGCGTTAATCCCAAGAACTACTAGTACGATTTGAAAAAATATTTCAGTGTTAGACAGCCCATTTATCTCTCTCTAATAATTATCACGCTAAGATCGATAGGAGTGAAGTACCAATGAAGAATGTTATAAAAAAGGAGGAAAATTAGTACGCTACGGGTAATAGGAGACGTGAACGAGATTGCATAGGTCAGCTAGTCGTTATCTTTATATATATAATTCTTCTGTGAGTGTGTATGTCACTGAACTACTCTCAAACGACTGGACCGATTTTGGTGAATTTTTTTGTGTGTGTTCAAGGGGATCTGGGAATGGTTTAGATTCACAATTTTGTCCGCTGGACAATGTTTTTTTAATTAATTTTTTATTTATTAGTAGTTATGGCAAAACGACGTTTGCCGGGACAGCTAGTACATATATAAGTATTGACTAGAGTCAATCATATGAAAACAATATATAATTTAGGTATAGGTTGTTACTTATATTTAAAGGTGAATAGGAAATGGATGATGATCGAGTAGCCCTAAAACGATGAAAATGGCGTGCAATGAGAGCGGCCATGTCCAGCAGTGGACAGCAATAGGCTGATGATGATGACGATGAAAGGTGAATAGGGAACATGCAATGAATGGTAAAAAAGAAAACAAGTATATTGAGGTAAAATCACTTTTATTTTTAAGAAAATATATCGGTTATAAAAACACATTTCAAATATGAGAATAATATTGTTTTGAAGACTTCTCTGTTTTACATATGTTTAGTCATTTTGCTTAGAAACGGCCCTCGTGTTTGTGGCGGTTCGCCGCACGAAATCAAAGTGCACCCGCAAGCAAGTATGATTTGTCAGTTTGCGAGTAATATATACGTATTTCACAACAATAACCACAATTACGTGCGGGAGCACCGACACTATCTAAGTGAATGGACTATACTTAAATTGTCACAAATACCAATTAATTGTTTCGTTTGTTTTTATGGTTTTGTTTTGCATCACAAGCCAACGCTAGGCCTCGTCTAGTCTCGTAGTTATGGCCTGCAATATCACGGTGGCCAAACAGGCTGACATAAAGTGTGGTTTAAGTTTTCCTTCTATTTGCTGTCCTGTTGTCCTGTGTAGTCGGGTTTCTTAGTCGTCTCTTAGTACACACATGGGATGATTAGAGGTGGTGAAATTTTGTATTCTTTTTTGTTACCACACAGAGCATGTGTGTAAGTGTATATAGCACCATAAATTGTTTGGAAAACGTCATCCTGATCATTCATCAACATCAGTCATCAGGTAGTCAATGCTAACCAACCATCTTCAAAGAGAAAAAGTAATTGATTCATTCGTATTTAATGCAAAACCTGTGCCTTCTTGGATTTCTAAAGAAAAACAGAATTTACATGTAAACATTAGTGTATAACATAAGTACTGTAATGTATGAAATTAGAAAATCAATGAATTTTTTATTACAATTTATGACAATTTATTGTTGATGGTTCAAGATATTTAGTCTTAATTATAAACAATCCAAAGCCTACACATCAAGACCGAAACAACTAAAAGAAGCTGAGATGTTACATAAAGGCGAAAGTTTGTGAGGTATTTCTTCACGCAAAAACTACTGAACGGATTTGGATGAAACTTTACAGTGATATAGCTTATATATCGGAGTAACACATAGGCTACTATTTGCCGCGATATTCAACAAACACGCGGGCGGAGCCGCTGGTAACAGCTAGTTTTGAATAAAATACGTAAAAATAGGATTTTTACTTACCTTAGTAAATAGTTTGATCCATTTATTGCCACACTTGAAAACTCTGCACTTTCAACCAAAGGGATCAAAGTTGGGCCTAAGTATTTTTTGTTCTTATTTTAAAAACAAGCTGACTAATAAAATATTATATCGAAATTGCGTTTTATATTTTGATGGTATTGTAGACACATGTTCCATAATAATATTTGCAGAGTAGAACGGACCTTATCACGTTATTTTAAGTAATATTACCATAACAGTCTCTTTTGTTAGATACGAAACTGTCATTAATTAACAGTAATAAAATTCAATTTAATAGAACATCCCTAACGTACCTATGTAATTCCCTACTTCGCTTACATGAAACACTATTGTCTTGTATTATTCTCAAAGCTTTCAACAGCACAACGTTAAATAATTATTAAACTATCAGTATTGTGCCTTAGTAATTTAGAAATAAGTAATAGTCTATGGTAGTAATATTTATCTTTGAAATTGAGGTAAATAAATGTAAACAACGCAAAATACAGACTAATTTATTAAATACCATAAACAATATCTTACACACTATGTCCTAACAATTGACAGATCCACGATCATAAACAAGTGAATTTATACAATTATTTGCACAATGTTTAATTTCATTCACTGGGATGGGAAAAGGTAAAATAAACTTGAATCAAAACTGCAGCGGTAAATTATTTTTCACATTTTAATATAAAATGTGTTCTAAAATAATCACAGATCTTTTAAAAAAAAATGACCATGTCATTTAACAAATTATACAATATATATAAACAACTATTATATAGAATTTTAAACAATTTGATTATTAACAATGTTATAATAAAATATTCGTAGACCAATAACATTAAATTGTCCCCCATTTTGAGCAATACTACTAAACATTTGAGCTGTGAAATCGAAACCTATAATTTCCGTGAAAATCGACTAAAGTTACTAGTAGAGAAAATTAACTTCACCGAGGTCAGCGTTAATCGTCATAATTATCTTATTACAAATAATATCTTTATCTAAACATTGAATTGAAGAGAATAAATACCCTAATTATTTTATTGCATTATTATGGCAGTGTGCGATGACCAAATGCCGTGGCTTCGTAATTTCCCGAATACTGTTTGTTAATTTATCTATATTTCCTATTTAGAAATTTGTCTTATGGCAGAATTTATAGAAATATTTAATATAAATAAATTGCAGTACAAAACAGTGTCTTAAAACGTCAGGCTTTGCCCTTTAGTGAACCTTCTGCTTAATAATAAGTGCTAAATTAAGTCTACGGAGTGGTGGCACATTTCGGTCTGTGGTCTTCATCACGCTTTGACGTCCAGGTCATATTTTTTTTCACTGGCGTTCCTAAAATGTATTAAAAATTAGATAGCTGTTCGGAATAAATAAAATGCCAGAGGCGGCGAATTTGTTTGGTTGCTGGACAATCACAATTTTTTGACATTTAAAAACTCATAAAATTTCAAATTTAGAAAAATATAAAACGTCACTTACACTTTAAATTTTGAAATATGAATTCAAAATTTCGTTAATTCGTTTGACGGGCACTCAAAATATTAAAAAGTTAAAACTCTTTGGTAAGAAAAACCTAAATTAAATTATACCTAAACATTTTAAAAAAATCGCCACCTCTTGTATCTACGGTCACAAAGCATCTATCTACAAAGAAGTATAAGTAGAAGAAACCATCCTGTGTTATCAGAAGGCTGTGTAATACATACCAATAGGATCGACCATAAGGAAAAATTCCTTCCCCTCACCACTGCTTGACATTTCCGAACTTTCGTCACTACTGTTAACCCTCACAAATCGTGTACTGTGTGATTTTCTGAAAAATATTAACCACAAAACGTTCCTTCAATCTGTTATAAACCCGCCATTTTGATTCCCAAATGATGTAAGCTAAAGCATGGTCCCGATGTTCGATGATAAGGAATATTTTTTGTAATTATTTTTTTTTGTGTTTATTACAAAATATATTCCGTTTTTGTATGCGCATATGTTTTTCTTCTCTTCTTGCTTCGTATTTTATGAGGATATGTAACTGAATTAAGGCTCTCTTCAAGTTCTTCCCGATTCTTCTACTAGTAGTTCTGCGTGTTTGTCAGTCTAGGCACTTTTTTACATTTTTTATTTGCTATTTTTGCCAGGTCTTCAAAAGCTGCCAGTAAACTCTAACACTTCACTTGGCCTGAAATTCCTCATCACGTGGAGGTCAAATCTTTTTTTACGACTTCATCCTTAATCTTGACTTGACAAAAATAATTCAACTTAAGTCCTCCCACAGAAACTGTAGCAAATCTTAGCCGTTTTAAATCTTTTCTGATCTTCTTGCTTCCTATTTCATTCTTTTTTCAACATTCCTCTTTATTTTTTTCTTCGAACGACCATGTGGGCGAGTATAAACTTGTCTACATTATCCTCCAACAGGTTGTACTTCTAGATAAGTTTCGTGTGTGTCTTGACATGTTCTCTTCTCGAGTTCCAGAAGTAAGTACGTAAGACAGACATTGGATAGACGTAAAGAATTAGTGTGTGAGTGAAAGTGAGTCACAGAACGTTATGACTATGTTAGTGAACCCGTCACCGCAACGCCACAGTACGTGGAAAAGGGTTATTATTTTTTTTTATTTGTTAGTTCCACGTAAAGGTACTAAAAGCGAAGAAAAGAAGTTGCCGTGTCTTTTCAAATACTACTGTGTTGTATATCACAAAAGTCGTGGGAACTTAAAAAGTAAGAAATATCTTTTAATATGTAAATACACAGATGTATGCCCAAATGTATGCCCAAAGTTAGAGTCTCGTCGAATACCCATATTATTTGAAAAAAAAAAAAATAAGTAATATTCTTGCGTGAATGAGGTTTCGATGAGACTCAATATCATGCAAGAATGAAAAAATGAAAACAGTAAAACAAAAAAAAGAATACCAAAATTGAGAAAATAAAAAAGATTAAAGTGCTAAAAAACTAAAACACAAAAAAAGAAAACGTAAAAACAAAAGAAATTCAAAAAGATAATTTGAAATTAGAACACGACAACTCCCATTAATGTATATTGATGCGTAGTGACGTACCTGTAGAACACATAGTGTTGGAGCATGAAGAATATGTCGAATGAGAGACTAAATAGGCCGAGGCCGAATTTGGTGAAGTCGCCGAAGAATGAGACCCAGTCGTTGTAGTTGTACCCGTTGAGGACCATTTGTAAGACGGACAAGAAACCGCCGATGAAGTCTAAGAAGATGTTGCCGATGCTCCATCCGACCGTGGATTTGCGTTTGTAGTTCATGTATGCCTGAAAGGTAAGAATATCGTGTAATAACATATTTATATCTTTTCCTAATGGCAAGTCTCCTAAAGTTATACGAGTAATAATAATAAATGGCAAATGGCTGCCTAATCTCAAATTATGCAGACTGCTATCAGAATGCGGATAAATGTTATACTCGTGGTAGTGATTGCATCCCTTACAATTTTTTTCGGACTGGGGAACGAACCCAAGATCAAGTTATTACAGTCACGATTTCATAGCACTACACCAACAGGAAAGTAAAACCTTAATCGATTGCTGCGCTCTGATTTGTCCAAACGTTTCTACTCGATCTATACATTTATATACAGCTCAAGAGTTTGTTTGTTTGATCGCGCTAATCTTAAGAACCGCTGGTCCGATTTGAAAGTTTCTTTGGTGTGTGTGTTGGATAGAAAAATTATCGAGGAAGGCTATAGGCTATATATCATCACGCTAAGACCAATACGAGCAGAGCATCAATGGAGAATGTTTCAAAAACGGGGTAAAATTATCACGCTACGGGCAATAGGAGATGCAAACGAGGTTGCGTGGGTCAGCTAGTATAATATAAATACACTCTCTCTCATTCTAGACTCAATATAATGTGAATACCTATGGAAAATATTTTTTTTTTGTAAAAATCTATACTAATATATAAAGCTGAAGAGTTTGTTTGTTTGAAAACGCTAATCTCAGGAACTACTGGTCCGATTTGAAAAATTCTTTCAGTGTTAGATAGCCCGTTTATCGAGGAAGGCTATAGGCTATATATCATCACGCTAAGACCAATAGGAGAGGAGCACCAATGAAAAATGTTTCAAAAACAGGGGAAAATTATCACGATGCGGGCAATAGGAGACGCAAACGAGGTTGCGTGGGTCGGCTAGTACTGAATATATAATGACAGTGCAAGTAATGTTATAAACTGCCTCGGTGGCGCAGTGGTAGTGTATGCGACTGCTGCATTGGTCCTGAATCAACTTCTATAATTGTTTATAGCGTTCATTTATTATTCAAGTGAGTAGGTGTCTCTGTATATTGGACAGAACACGTAATCTGTACGTATCTATGGCATTTTGCTTGTATCTGCTCGTTCATTAGTTCCTAAACTTAATTGATTCGCAATATACTTTTAATGGGTAATTCTAAATAATGTTATACATTTATGTTATTTTATATTCAACCAAAAGTGTAATTTTCAGTTAATATTCCACAAGTAAATTGTTGAGTAATTAAAGAATGAGGGCTTCAACCACTCAACGATTATCATGAAAACCTGAGTCTTTCGAAATAGAAAAAAAAAAACTACTACTTTTTACCATAAATGCACCGGGCTAAGAACTTCACATACATTCATGAATTGACATAAAGAGTAACCAGACTTAGAACAACAATTTATAGGTCAAACAAAGTATTGTCCACTGCGGTGATCGAACCTACATCTCTCAGCACAGTGACCACTTAAACCACTACGCCATTTGTACAGTTAAAATGGAGTAAAGGCAGCGGGCATAATTTACTATGTGATAAACGTAACTGTTATAAAACTGACCTGTGGTACATATTTGATGAGCGTGATACACAATTTGATGTAACTGCAGTAATAGAGAAAGTCGAGCCATTCGAGTTTGCCAGCGCCAGCCAATCCAGCCGACACGATCACCACGCAGGCGAAAACAGCGAGAATGCTTCGAGCCGAGGTTGATACCCTTTGCTCAGCGCGCTGGAAAATAGATTCATCATTAGTCAAATAACAAAATATATATGTTTTAACTCGTAAATACACAAAATAGTGTTTATTGACCGAACTATTATCATCCTATTCATCACACTATTGTCATGCGTAGGAATTGAACCCACGATCTATTAACCTAGATAGTAACGATAGTAACCAGAATTACTATATGGACAAACAGATAATCTCTATAAACTTAGACAGTGATTTTCAAGGAATTTGTGAATTTCAGTACGAACGGTCCGGCAAGACCGGGGCTGTACTTCCCTCGCACAGATAACCAACGTAAAATGACAACGTTTGTGCTGTCGTGTTTCGTTGGTGAGGGCGAGACCGGAGGCCCAATGATGTAGAAGCATCACTATCAATCAGAAGGCTACATGCATTGTTGCATTGTCTGCATTCGCAATGAGTAAGATGACTCTTCGATTCTACTTATGCTTTCCATCAGGCAGAGTAGAGTCATTTAGGCAGAGCCAAACATAAAAAGAAAACCTTCAAATTTTTGTGGATTAGTTTTGGAGAGCTAGAAATGTCCAAAAAGAATATTTATTGCATCGATATTTCGCATCGTACCCATGTTAAATTGTACGGGTATTAGACATACGCTATCTTATAATGGGATATCTCCCATTACATCGATTTAATTTTTAAATCCTTCGATTTAATAAGATCATTAAAGCATCGGAGAAGAAGTGTATATATGTCATGCGTTTTAATGTGTAATAATCAGCGCTTACACAATAACATATAATTTCGATAAGGACTTTGGATAAAACCAGTTTGAAACTTCTGACATTGTGAAATACGATAGGATAAAATATGATAAGATGTTTATAAATAAGATAACGTTAAAACAAACATATAATACATCATTTTAAGGTACTAGAAAGATCTATTTAATATAATCTAAATCTATTTAAATACAGACGTATATACCTATACGGAAATTAATGCGATTACGTAATAGACATTGATAATAAATACCTTTAAATATTTGAAGCACAAATTTTATTCAGATTTTGATATGTTTTAATTCAAAGTAAAAGTAAAAATACAAAGTAAAAGATGCAATCATAGGTTACAGAAGAGAGTTTTGTAGTGGACTAGCTGACCCACGCAACCTCGTTTGCGCCTTATATTGCCCGTAGCGTGAAAAATTGGAGAGGCCTATGTCCAGCAGTGGACTGCGATAGGCTGATGATGATGATGATGATGATTTGAAGCACAAAAGTATAGTAAAACTTAAGCCCTAATGAAATGAATGGATATTCATCCATTCAACACACGGGTAGTATACTATATGCTTCTTGAGATTTTTTTACCCGAATGCGTCCGAAGCAGAGTACTATTTTTCGAGCCTTTGTATTTATGTGGCAATGGCGATTTTTATAATTAAAATCGTAAGAAGGTTGCTAAACTTTTACTTTATCTATACTAATATATAAAGCTGAAGAGTTTGTTTGTTTCTTTGAACACGCTAATCTCAGGAACCGCTGGTCCGATTTGAAAAATTATTTCGGTGTTGGATAGTCCATTTATCGAGGAAGGCTATAGGGTATATATCATCACGCTACTACTAATAGGAGCGGAGCAACAACGAAGAATGTTTCAAAAACGGGGGATATTTTCACGCTACGGGCAATATAAGGCGCAAACGAGGTTGCGTGGGTCAGCTAGTCCACTACAAAACTCTCTTCTGTAACCTACGATTGCATCTTTTACTTTGTATTTTTACTTTTACTTTGAATTAAAACATATCAAAATCTGAATAAAATTTTAGGTATTTAAGAATTGTATAAATTATCAACTACAATTTCAAGTAGATAGTTCATTCAAACTCAAACGCTTACACAATAGTGCTACTGTAGTATGAAAAGGTAAAAGTCTGATTAAATTCGCAATAACATTTACACAAGTTGGCGAGTGCCACTCAACCTCGTCTCGACGTTTAATAATAACGATTTCACTACACTGCTGTATTCATTAATACATTAATGAATACAACAGAGATTTTGTATCAGCCATTACTTAAGACTGAAGAAGATTCATTCAATCGTAAACTCTCAGAGGTATAGGTCACTGAGGAGCTAACTAAGGCAGTCACGAGATTACCTATACAAATAAATATTGTATATTCTATTTTCTTAATAAAATTGAATGATACAAAGGTTTTGAGTACAATTAACCTTTAAATAATAATTAAATTTGAATTGTATATTTTTGTTACATAGTCGTATAGTTTTAAATTACCCATTTATGCTTTCAAGACTTGCTGTGACACTTTGTCAACAATTCTCATATATCATCAAAATCATCAGCCTGTAGTAGACCATAGATCATTTTGCTTTACAATCCATAAAAACTGGTCAATTATCGTCATTCTGACAGGACGCAAGTCGTATACTTCTCCATCGATTGGTATTCCAAAGTCAAGGCCGTAAAGAAATGACAATACACTAACGATTTACCTAATGATATAGATAATATACCACTACAAAAATTAACTGCACTTATAGTAGTAAATTTTAAACACCCCCTGCACTCACGCACAGCATATGTATCTCATTTTTCAGAATGGAGCTTTCAACAGTATCAATAGCTGTACTGACCTCATAAATAAAGCACTGGACGATAGTGATGAATGTAGCAAAGGTAGCATGCATAGAAAAGAACACATCGTTCAAATGAACCGGATTCTGTCCACGAGGGTGTCGCGCGTAATATTCATTCTGCAAAAAACAATCACATCTGTTAGTTGTAGGTAGTTATAAGGAGGACCTAAGATAGTACCTTGAGGTATCCCACAATACATCATTAAACAAACATCACTGAATGTATTTGCAATGCTTTGCAATATTTAACCTTCAAAGTATATGCAAGGTTAACAATAAGTTTGTCATTCAGTATTGGGCTTTAGCGACCCGTGGTACAGGTATCAAGATATTAAGCCACGGTTAAGGATACTTAAGTTCGTAGTTGAAAAATTAAGATCAGTTGAAGATCGAAGCTATCCCATATTCAATGCCAAAGAAAGTAAAAAATACTACAAATGATTTTACCGATGGACACTCATGAAGTCTAGCGTATTTACTCTACATTTTATCACAGGTATTTTATTACATTCGAGTACTTTGTTTGTAGTATTGTTGAAACTTACGTTGTATAAATAGACAGCAGTTTGTTGTGGTTGTTAACTTCAGAAATTGAGCGGCAAATAATATCTTTTGTAATAGCTACTTTATTGGTATAACAAAACAATAGCGTTATGAAATAAATGGACCTATCGCCTTAGTAATGTGCATAAAGAATAGTTTTGTCGTATCTATTACTAAAAACAAAACATTTGGAAAAACTTACTTGAATGGCTTCAGAAAAGAACAAGGCGCAGTTAAACATAGAGTACATGATAAATCCAACAATGTTGAGGCTCAAGAAGTCGAAGTTGAGACCGACGACGCTCTTTCTCTTAAAGTTTATATAGATCTGAGGGTAGAAGGAGACTGACCACGCCGCGAAGTAAATCCATCCCATGATATAAGAGACCACTTTAATGATGTAAGAGTGCATCACTGTTACACGAAGGAATACTGAATTTTCGCTGGAAAAAAAATGGAAGTTGGAATTTTAGTAGGCAGTACATTTTCTACTACATATAACAAGTTTGGAAATTATTAAAATTGTGAAAAAAAAAACCATATTTAAAAATGTATATATAAAATTTGTGCGTAAAATAATTTTGATATCAACAAATAAATCGAAATTTTCATTTTTTTATTCATTCTACTTCTAAAATAGTTATGGATCGCAAATAGTTTACTTGTACGGTTACCGAATTATAAACTAACTAAAAACGTGAAAATCATACAATTCTCGTTCCCGACAGTCAGCAAGTCAATGAGTATGAGTTGTAATGGTGAAATGCTAAGACATTCTTTTGACCAAATTTAAGTGTGAGGATAATGTGAGATAAAACTTAATAGATTTTGGTGTCACAAAGTACACTGTAGTTGAGAATAACTATGGTTACTCACCTAACAAATCCTGCAGGTGTAACGTTGAAGTAAACTTCAGAGTTTCCTGGACTCTTGGCATAAACAGAGACATCATACGTCGTTTCTACTGTACTATTGGGCTCTTTGGAACCCGGGATGTCTATTTGTTGTGGCACTAATTGGACTATATCTGGATGCTGTATTACTGATGTTATCATCAGACTTGTGTTGAATTGACCGCTAGGGAAAGAAATATGGAGAATTTAGTATTTATCAAATAAAGTATTGGTAAAATAATTTTATTTTAGTTGAATCCAGATTTTATGTACCAATTAAAATATTTAACTTTTGTATTTCATATTTACTTACATTTGTACTAGTTTCACGAGTTCTGTACCATCTACTAATACGTTGAGATCTGTTTCACGAAAATACAATTTCTGGGAATGTACACTTGGCATACCTGAAAATCAAATAATATAATCTATAGGTAGAGTTTTAGAGACTCAAACTAAACAATGTGAAATAATGTATTATTCATTACTATTAAAAATGTATTTACTAGAAATTGAGTGTTAATTCTGATACAACTAATATCTTTCTACGGTACTAGTATTCTTGCTAATCCTAGTTAGTGTCCCGAGTGAGGTCGAACCACCTCGCAGTTGGACGCGAAACGACTTATATTTTAGGCGTCCACCGCCTAATAAAGATTGCTTTATTTTACATATTCGGAAAACTTAAAAAAGTATTTCAAAGTATTTTAATGGTAGTGTGACAACACATTTTAACATATTTGAAAGAATAACAGAACACAAAGGTTTAAGAAATTTCGTGCATCTGTTCCTTGCAAATTTACCAAACCGTAAATATCACTATGGCTCATTAAAATAATCATCAAAATCAGTATTTAGAACACACTTACCTAAGAATAAAATGAAAACAAAAGACATGATTATCCTAAGACTAGGGGAGCACTTGTCCCGCGCCGTCAATACTGTTCCGATTCCAGCCATCTTTATGTTCTTTTCAATCTTTTATCCGGTTTGTATCTGTGAACAACGAAAGTTTACTATTAAAAACGTTAAAAAACAAGTAATTGACACCTAAAACAGTAGTTCATTAACACGATACTTTATGTGTGTTCCATCAGAGAAGAATATATAAGTAGAAAGCCCAAAAAAAACGTCAAACTAATCACCAATTGAGTTTAGTTATAAAGGCATAAAGTATTTTATTTGTTAATGGCAATAAAACCAATTATATTTTATTGCTACTCGACAGAGCAACCTGTTAGCATACTGGAATCCAGTTACGACTTAGAATGTAATTCATTAATTATACTTCTTACTATAGACCTTCAAACCACACTGCTTACATAAAATTTGCACTATATTTGGTATGCAATATGATGTTTATGCAAATATTTTGTATTGAACACAAAATCCTGCACCAATTTCGGACTTCATAAAACTTTATCTTTTTTACGGGGAATTAAAACCTGTGTCTATCAGACCACGACACGAAGCACGCGGTTCTGCTGAAGGCTAATTAGTATCTTCATCGTAAGTAATGGTTAATTAAAACATCTAATGTTTACATTATAGAAACGGCACTTTAGCGTTACAGAGTCAGTACAAGGATTATAAACAGGCTTCGAGTTTTTGTTACATAATATTTACATAGTGATAGCCGCGAATTTTATCCGAGGTTTTTTATTAACGCAATGAACAAACAAAGTTTTTTCATAAACATCGGAACATTACGTGGAGTTTATAAAATTCAGGGTCATGTTTATGAACTTTTTATAAAGCAAAAATATGATAAATGATGAATGTACGCATCGTGCAAAACAAGTAAAACAACGGTATATAGTTTAATAGACATAGACTTTGACAGAGCTAACTTGTCAATACTAACCGATTAATGATTCACATGAAAATAGTTCATGGAAACAGGTTTAATTTCAAACCTATTGTAAAAATTGTAACTTAAAAAAAGTTGTAGTTAACAGACGTAGCAAACCTACGCTTTTGGAATTAAGCTTTCATTCGCCAATTTTCTGTGGATTTTTTTCAGATATCAAAGAAAAACATCGTCAAACATCAACATTTTCCCTGCTAGTGGTATTATAATTTAACTTAATATATGATGGATGACAATACTATAAGTTGATATCTTAGAACAGATACTTAGCATCATGTAAGGTGTTTCTCGTCAGTGGCTACTTCTAATCTACCCATCGTTTTGGACTCACAGAATTAGAAGTTAAATACAGCCAGAAGCTGCAATCTGGAATTAGCTTGGAGTTTTTATTCAGATCGCGAGAAGATCTAGATCTTTTTAATATATGGAATAAAAATTCCAATTGCAGCTGTTAGCTGGATTAAAATAATCTTTTAAATAGTATCTTAACTTAATTCTTAGAAAAGGTTCTAATCTAATTTATATGAGACTACAATCTGAAGTCCCTTAAAATGTAAACGAATCTGTGCGGAATAGTTAGTGACTAGTTGACATGTCAACATGATCGAATGTTTTGCATCACAACCAACATCTACCCAACAATAAATGTTTTTGTATGGGAGTTTTGCACACGGTTACTCAAGATTAGAGGCAGCGGTTAATAAACAGCAATTGGGGTCCAAATATTTGTCGCTAATTAATTAACGTTACGAGTACAATTCGAATACATTAAAGATCTTACAGTTGTTTTATACAAACACTTATTATGAAAGTTATTTTTATTCAGATGCCGAGAGGAGAGAGATAAGTAGGCACCACATCACTCTACTCTCACTCCATATTTAGCAAAGTACAAATGTCGAAACAGCAGGAATGGGATTTCTGCTGTTAAAAATCTAAGGAATCAAAGAAGAATACATTAAAAACATTGAAGCTGACGGAGTAGTTTTTAGTACTTTTTTGGGTAAAAAACTGGTATAAAAATGCCTACCTTTGAACCAAGAATAACACCGACTATTAACGCGTAGCGTCAACCGCGGTGCACTGTAGTTACAGCTTCAATACAGTGCAGATTCATGTAACTACATAATACTTGAGCGATAACGCTTCTAACAATTGTACTAAAACCCACACCGCAGTTAAATTGAAAGAAAACAATTGAGTTTTACATTACGCGGATCTTGGATTTTATGAGGCTTATACTCTATGTAATTCATTGTTTTTGTATTAACATAAATCATTTTAAAAATGATACTGAAATCAGTGAAATCTAAAATGTATTTCTCATCATATTGCTATTTAAAATGTCATACAGTCAAACTACTTTATTAAAAAAATATATATTACCTAAAATTACCTCGCTCAGGTGAATCGTATGTATTGACGCTATTCCGCTGACCCGATAATCTTTTATGTTTAGTTCTCTGGTCACGTTGATGCCTGTATTAAAGCTTTCTCAAAAAACGTTTTTTACTTAAGATCAATATTATACTAAGCGGAATAGTTGTTCCTTCGATTATCGCGATAAAATAAACAGAGCCAATCTCTTCACACAAACAAACTTTTCTTTCCAGGTTACAACCTTATCTAGTAGGTAACTCTACACAAATAAATGAAATTGGAGTGTCAGTTTGTAATATTAAAATAACCGCTTTTACTAAATACACATGTATGTATACACGGTACTTATACCATAAATGTATTTTTATTTAATTTTGTCTGTCTGTCTGTTTTTTCCGGCTAATCTTAGGAACTACTGGTCCGATTTGAAAAAATTATTTCAGTGTTAGATAGCCCATTTTTCGAGGAAGGCTATATATCATCACGCTAAGATCAACAGGAGCCGAGCGCCATTAAAAAAATTCTAAAACGTGTAAAAATCTTCACGCTACGGGCAATAGGAGATGCAAACGAGGTTTTATGGGTCAGCTAGTATTAGCATCAATTAGGAGTATTTACATAACGGTCTTTCAATCTATACAGTCGACCATTAAGGCTGGCCTAACATTTCTCTATCAATGTTTGATATTAAACTTGCGGACATTCAACAAAGGCTTCTACCATTGTAATAAAGCAGTTTACACTTCTTATAGTGAACCTAATCAAGTTAAATATTATGAAAGCAAACATACGTTTAGTAACTACATAGTAACAATTATGTTACTTTTAAGTCCTGTTTGACAAGCCACAGATAAGTTCCTAGCTAGGATTCAAATTCAAATTCCTTTATTTATTCATTTTTGGAAAATTTACCAAAAGAAAAAAATACCGAGCAACGATCGGTCATCCAGGTACTTACGCATTATAACGCATCAAGTCTAATGAATGAAAAATACAAAAATATCACTTTAATAAGCAAATGTCTGAGTCAAAAGCTAAACAGATTGTGACACTACACTATTTTCTAGTTCTTATATGAAAATTGCATCATTAAAATTGATAATAACGACTATTGCATAAGACATTTATAAATACAGTATCTGTTGATGCCTTCCGTAAACAATCAATCTTCTACGTCTGGCTGTATACATAGTTAAAGGAATTCCACTTATATCCTACTAACATTATAAAATGGGACAGTTTGTATGGATGTATAAATATTTGTTACTCTTTCACACAAAAACTACTGAAGAGATTTGAAAAACTTTACAGTAACTATTGTACGCCCAGTAATCGAAATTTGGCTAAAATTCGTTTATTTTATTTCTAGTTTTTTTTTATTCCTGCTTTCCTCTATACAAACTATAATTGTGGCAAATTTCTTACTCATTCATTGGCGTCATTTTTATATACAGATATAGAATATAGAGCTAAGTGCGACATCCGACATACACGCAGGCGGAGCCGCGGGCAAAAGCGAATATAATAACAATTATGTATATGGTATGTGGGAATTATTCCTCAGAAAAGCCGATTCATCATGAAAAATTGAAATTACAATTGTTAAAACTTGTAATGGCATCCCATTCATACTGAAACCGGATGTTAGAAAATATCATAATTCATAATCTCATACTGTTTGAACACAACAATACAATGCGCACTTGACCATAAAAATGAGAATTGAAGGTCAATCGCATTGACGAGTTTCCATGTGCTATTAAAAGAAAAAAATGAAAATAAATCCACCATTCGAAATATTTACATTTTATTGTTTGTTTTTACTGGACACGTGTAAGACAATGAACCTGTTCTCACATTATGTTTAAAACTAACACATATTTTAAAAAAAATATTAGTTTTGCACTGCTCTGTGGCTTATTTGCTTCCGAAGAGTGCTTCTTCGTTTAAAATTATAAGGTAAGAAAGGAGGATAAACTCACTACACTACCTCATACACAACTACCTCACTCACTCAGTAAAAAGCAACAAGGGAATAGTTTGACGGAGGTTTATTTTGAAAACTGTGCTATCAATTTCGGCTAGAGAAATTAATTGTAATTTTTATGACGCAATTTCGGTAGCAAGAAAAAGTTTAAATAACTATGACCTGACTACGTAAAAACTTTCGATAAAATGTATATAGCCTATGTCACCTGGGCTATCATTACGAATCTATTAAAACCTCGTTCATTAAAATCGGTTCAGTAGTTTAAGCGCTACGGTGAAACATAAAAACTTACATAGACTGCCAAAATGTTACCCTTCCTTTTGACTTCGCCTTAGACGGGTTAAAAAAAAGCAAATGTCTATGTTGGTTATAATACCTACTCTGTTTCTGGTGTCATGTGTCTTTGCGAAAAAACAACTTACAATTTGTAACCTGTATTTAACCTTGTAGACTAGTTTTTCTATACTTACTTATTACTCTCATTAAGGTTGTTACCGTTGACGGTACACAACCTTGAGGTTGTATCGACTCTATAAGTAAAAACAGAAATTGATACATGAGGTCGATAATTTAATAGCTAAAGGTCTCATAATTAATTTCCTTACTGCTGTAATGGGTAGGAAGTGATATCAAAAGTGATAAAAGATAAACACTCCATCCTACTAATCCTACTAATATTATAAATGCGAAAGTTTGTAAGGATGGATGGATGTTTGTTACTCTTTCACGCAAAAACTACTGAACGGATTTGGATGAAACTCTACAGTAATATAGCTTATACATCAGAATAACACATAGGCTACTATATGCCGCGATAACCGACATACACGCGGCCGAGCCGCGGGTAACAACTGGTAACATATAAAAGCATGTATAGTGTTAAACACATTTCCCAAAACAATTAGCGGAAAATATTCTTTAATATTCTGCTCTCAGGTAGAGGCTAAATGAGAAGTATACTCTGCTAAATAAAAAATAATTTTCGAAATCATGATGGAGGTTTAGATATTTTCTTTTTTCTGCGGTTAAAATATTAAACACGAAACAAAGTAAGATCTAATCATATATGTGTATGACTGTTCCTCATAGTAATACCTTTTCGACTGCGGTTGCTTCCTTACTACATATTATACTCGTAAAGTTGTACGTCCTATGTGTTTATATTCATTTATGTGTGTATGAATAAAACTGGTTTATGTTATTTATGTCAAAGGAACCTTCACACTATGGCTACATTTACCGCAAGCGGAATAGTACTTATAATATATTTTACGTTCTATAGTAACAGCAGTCTAATTGGCACCAATCTTTCTTATTTTATCGCACACTAAAACATATATGCATAACAAAGAGACATCTTAAATCTTATGAATTCTTTTAGACAGACTATCTTGAATAAACTCTATAAAGTACCGATGTTTTACCAAATTTTGCAGAAATTTTAATGCGAATTTAGTCTGAAATATTAAGAATATGTTTTATAAGTTATTTTTTAAGTTTCCGCTGTCTGTTCGCTTCGATCTTTTAAACTACTCAACGGATTTTAATACAGTTTTTAGCAATAGATAAGAGTGATTTAAGGGGAAGGTCTATATGTGTAATAGATGCATGTATGGTAGCAGAAATGCGAGAATTTCAAAGACTTCCGTGCGAAGCCGAGGTTCACTAGTTCGTTGTAAAATAGTGTTTACTAAAATCATATCCGTATAACCGCAACAAAACGTAATATCTAAAGATATAGGATTTCGCATTTATGGGCAATATTCAATTGAATAGTGAAATTTTTTTTTTTATTTGTAGCAATAAAACACAAAGCTAACAATCAATTTTGAAAATATTGTAAGGCAAAATCTTTAGACCACAAACTTTGAAACTAGTATTGAATTTTAATTACTTTTTCATTTCAATAAAGGTTTTAGATTTCCAAATGTTTTTATTACAACGAAATCCAACCAAAACTACACGTATTGAGTATCAAACATTTAAGTTGTAATTATTAAATGTACATCTTATATTTACTAGAATAAAATTTTGATCAAACTGCACATATCCAAAACGTAAACAAAAGAAACCAAACACACGGAGAGAATATTTTTTCCATATACCTCTTCGAACTTTCTACAGTTCACACAACACTTAGCACGTGATATATACACACTTAACGCACTATTATATATATATATACTAGCTGAACCCCGCGGTGGTACCCGCGGTTATTGTTATACCGCGAGTAACGCCGCGGGACAAAGTTAGTCTCAAAAAAGTAGCCTAAGTTACTCCCTGGATCATCAGCTACCTGCCAGTGAAAGTCCCGTCAAAATCCGTCCAGCCGTTCCAGAGATTACCCGGAACAAACAGACAGACAGACAGACAGACCGACAGACAGACAGACAACAATTTTTTTAACTACATTTTTGGTATATGTATCGTGTATACATACATATGCATTGATTAAAAAGCTGTTATTTTAATATTACAAACAGACACTCCAATTTTATTTATTTGTATAGATGTATAGATGTATAGATTGACCTTCTATTCGTTACACTTAAAACACGACTGATGTGTACAGTAAAAAGCGTCCATCCGTTTGTAGAACCAGTTGCGCCGGAGTGCCTGCTATTTATGCAATGTACGCATATCAGCATGCTATAAGCATTCTAATACTGGCCCAATGTTTCTCACGAGGACGAACGACAAGGTGCTCGGACTTTACTTCTACCTTTAGGTAGAAATCGATTGTTTATTTATAAAATTGTTTATTTTGAAAGTATAAAAGAAGTCATCTACTATAACTGCCTCGGTGGCGCAGTGGTAGCTTACGCGACTGCTGTTCTTGAGGTCTCGGGTTCGATTCCCGGGTCGAATCAAATGTTTGTATGATCTGCAAATATTTGTTTCGATGTTTGGGTGTTTTCTATGTATAATATGTATGTATTTACAAAAAAAAGTATATAAGTATTTATATCAGTTGTCTAGTACCCATAATACAAGCTCTGCTTAGTTTGGGACTAGATGGCGTTGTGTGTTAGACGTCCGTAATAGTTATTTATTTATATTTATATCTACGGACATGCTATGCAACATTGGCTTTGGATTCGTGACATGATTTCCTTGACCCTCTTGAATAGCGTGTACCATCTTCCTCTTCATAGTTACTATATATTTATGATCAATATAATAGTCAACAGCCTTTTATTGTCTACTAACTGAACCCCGCGGTGTTACCCGCGGTTATTGTTGTACCGCGAGTAACGCCGCGCGACAAAGTTAGTCTAAAAAAAGTAGCCTAAGTTCCTCCCCGGATCATCAGCTACCTTTTTTTTTTTTTTTTTTTTTTTTTTTTTGTGCGGAAATCCCCTTGGATGCCACCAGATGGTGGCTATGTCGGACTCGAACCGACTAAAACCGCACACCGTCTCGGGTACTGAAAGCCGGGGAACCAGGTGCACCCTCGAAAGGAAATCCCTGGAACCCCGACGTACCTTGGGCCACCTACGGTTTGACCCCCTCTTGTGTAGGAACCCTGTTGATTCCTTTTTTTTTTTTTTTTTTTTTTTTTTTTTTTTTTTTTTTTTTTTTTTTCCCTCTTTGGTAATGGGCGCAAGCACTTTATAGGGCTTGCGCCTCCACCCCGGCCTGCTTCTGCTGGGGTGACTGGTGGCCTCACCAGTCACCCCCAGGCTTGCGCTTATGGAGGACGGAGATCGTTGAGCGATCTCCGACGCCCGAGTCGTCTGCGGTACCTGGCCCGATCCTGGGCCTGGCGGACCGGGAGGGTTCTAAACCTCTCCCGGTCCCGCTCCGCCATCTCCTTCGCAAGCATAACTTGCTCGCAGAAAGAGACGGCAGAGTTCCACGCGCTCTCGCTCCGCAACATGGCCGCAATCATGTTACCGAGCGAGAGAACCCCCACTCCGATGGCCGCCACGAGATTACGCCTCGGCTCCTCCCACGCCGGACATTCCGCCAGTGTGTGGAATGCCGTGTCCACGGTCTGGCCATCGCAATGGTGGCACTCAGGCGTTGGCTCCTTGCGGATCAGACACAGGTGCTCTCCGAAGCATCCTTTCCCAGTGAGCACCTGTGTCAGCCGGTATGAGAGGCTCCCGTGATGCCTCTCAAGCCAATCCTCCATAACAGGTCTTACCGCTGCAATAACAGCGTGCCCAGCGCTCGGTTGCCCAAGTCGTTCTTTCCATTCCTCCACAAGGACCTGGCGGAGTCGGGATTTCTGGTCTTCGATTTCTCGAATCTCAGGACTTCTACCCAACTCCTGCGCCTCCTTGCGCCACTGATAAAGAGTCGCAAGGGCTCTCGCCTCCAGGTCCCATGGTGGAGTTCCGGCCAGGAGACTTGCCGCCTCAAATGAGATCGTGCGGTATCCCCTTATAATCCTGATGGCCAGAACTCGTTGCGGTCGTCGCAATAACGCGATGTTGCTGGCCCTCAGGATCTCCGCCCATATAGGAGCCCCGTAAAGGGCCATGGACCGCACGACCCCCTCGTATAGTCTCCTGCAGGAGTCATCGGGCCCCCTCATATTTGGCAGCAACCGTGATAATGCACTTGCTGCGCCAACCAGCTTGGGGACCAGACTTCGGAAGTGGTATCCGAAGTCCCATCGGCCGTCGAGTACGAGTCCCAAATACCTCATAGAGCGCTCGATGCCGATGCGAGTGGATCACTAGCTGAACCCCGCGATGTTACCCGCGGTTATTGTTGTACCACGAGTAACGTCGCGCGACAAAGTTAGTCTAAAAAAGTAGCCTAAGTTACTCCCCGGATCATCAGCTACCTGCCAGTGAAAGTCCCGTCAAAATTCGTCAAGCCGTTCCAGAGATTACCCGGAACAAACAGACAGACAGACAGACAAAAATTTTTTTAACTACATTTTTCGTATATGTACCGTGTATACCTACAAATGCATTTAGTAAAAAGCGGTTATTTTAATATTACAAACAGACACTCCAATTTTATTTATTTGTATAGACTAGCTGAGCTTATTTTCGTTTGCGTCTCTCCATAAGAAATAATTTTTGCCCATTTTTGCGACATTTTCGGTCGATACCCGGCTTCTATTGGTCGTAGAGTGATGTTACATAGCCTAAAACCTCGCTAAATGGGCTATCCAACAAAAAAATAATTAGCTAAATCGGTTCAACCGTTCACGCGTGATGTCGTGACCAAGGCAAATAGGGATTCATTTTTATGTATATAGATTGCTAGACATAAGTCTCTAAGGAGAAACCACCCTTCTAAGGAGGTTTTGGCCAAATAACCTAACGCTGGTCAGAGGCATCGCTATAAGATAGTAACAGTAAGGTGGTTTGTTCCGTTAGTCAGTTCTTATGACACCCATTGGATGACCAGTTTCGGTGCCACTCCGTATTCGTAATTCGTCAATACACGGACATTATTATGTATTTTTACGTAAAATGAAAATAAAAATATACATAAAAGTAAAAGTTGCTTGCTACTTAAAAAAACTATGTTAGAATCTATTACGTATATTGGAGGAAGTCATATATCTCCTTGAGATTTGCAGGAACTAAATCGAATCGACTTATGAAGCGATTAATGCTTAGCATACAAATGTCGACTTAATTTGAAGTTGTCAGAATTCAACGTCAGATGGGGAAAAGAGATGCGAGAATACAAATAAATAAAAATGTAGTGTCTGTTTGTAATTTCAAAATTACAGCCTATTTTTTGTCTGGTTATTCGGACTAATCTCCGGAATAATGGCACCGATTTTGACAGCGCTTCATAGGCAGGAGTAACTTAGGCTACTGTTTCTGGACTAGCTTCGCCCCCCCAGATTTCAGCTAGTTCTTAGTAAAGTATTCACTGATAACCGCTTACCCTCAGACGAATCAGGTTCTTAGGTGCTGACGATATCACAATCAGTCACAGACACATTTAAAACAACTCTCCTGTTTGAGTTTATTCTTCAGAATGATTGAATTTGTCAAATGCAATGTGTTTTATAGCACATATTAGTAACTTTTTGTACCTACATATATGATTCGTGATCAGAATTAGTCATGATGACTTGTACATTATTGTTTCGCTGGCACATCATTGCCAGTCATATAGAGTATTCTCAATTGTCTCTATTACCCATTCATTGTTAGTTGAAATACTATTTTATATGTAATCCGACAAGTAATTTGTAATTAAAGCGGTCAATAAAATTGTCTCAATATTATAGAGCTATCATTAACTGAAAGTCATCGGCATTAATAGTAACAATATGAACTTTACGGACCTCACACACGATCGTCTTGGAAACCCCTGGAGCTGTCACCCCGCCAGGCTTTGCGGCGGGGCGGTGTGTCGGAATCGAACCGACTAAAACCATACGGTGTGCCTCTCTGCGCCTGAAACGGTAGGGACCCGGGAACTGCTGTTATTAACACATCCGGACTCCTCCCAGCGCTTGCCCGCACTGAAGCGGGCACTGTCTGATGGTAAAACTCTCAATTTCAAATTAAGCTGAGCGTGAGCTGAGCAAACTGGGCTACTGATAATCTGTATAAATGCACAGGTAGCAGAGCTACGATGATTTCAGCACGAACGGGCGGCTAAACCGAGGCGGTACTACCCTCTCACAGAACGTAAAATGACAGAGTTCGTGCTGTCGAATTTCGTTGGAGTATGTGACCGGAAGCTCAATGATGAAAATTATCCTGTATCACTAGGCCGCCATAGTGTGAGTCACCATGCTGCATCATTGCATTGTCTGCATTCGCAATGAGTATGGTGACCACCACTCTTGGAATCTGCTTATGCTTTCTTTCAGGTAGAGTAGAGTCATTTTGATAGGGCCATACATTACAAGTTGTTCTTGTTTGCTCCTTTGGTTGGCTTTTACGACACCTAAGGGATAAACAGGAGTGATGTTCACTTCATATTTTAAACCGTCACCGCCACTTTTCTAAATAGATATATATATTACTAGCTGGTCCCCGCAGCGTTATTCGCGGTACGACGATAACCGCGGGTAAACAGAATAAACAAACAGACAGATAGACAAAAACTTTTTAAAATACATTTTTGATATATGTACTGTGTATAGATACATATGCATTTAGTAAAAAGCGGTTATTTTAATATTACAAACAGACACTTCAATTTTATTTATTGGTATAGATGTATAGATAAATTACACCCATTGTTTGCCGAAACCCGGACTCGAACCCATGACTGGATGTCATGAGTTCGAGTCCGTGTTTAGTCCTTGGGTTCACTTACTACTTAGACCAATAAGCTCATTAATAAATAAATAAATAATAAATAAATAAATAAATATTTCGGACATCTAACACACAACGCCATCTAGTCCCAAGCTAAGCAGAGCTTGTGTTATGGGTACTAGACAACTGATACAAATACATATATACTTTTTTTTGTAAATACATACATATTATACATAGAAAACACCCAAACTCCGAAACAAATATTTGTAGATCATACAAACATTTGGTCCGACCGAATCGAACCCGAGACCTCATTAACAGCAGCACACGCCAACCGCGAGACCAACGAGGCAGTCAAATGTTATTTATTTGTCATTCAATACCCGTCAAGCAACCTACATACAATGTAGATATTAGTAGTGATAAACACATTGCCACGAGGTAAACATTGGTGTCTTCGCACTTTACGAGGTGATAATTAAATTTGCTACCGGACTTTCTATAAACAGTGCCATAACCGACCGCCAGAAAGGAATGTCTATTCGTCTTTTATGTATATACGGTTTAAGAACGTTTATTTCTCAAAAGAATACATTATTCGCTTATGTGAGAACTTAAAACTATTACTGGTAATTTACAATGAGAGACATTGTAAATTACCATTAAAGAGCGTACTTAGCATTAAAATAAAGCTAAACAATTAAAAATACACATACAAAATTGATGTTAACAAAATCAATAAATGAAGGTAGATGTGTGTGATAATTTGATAAACTGCCCGTCGCACAACTCCGCATCAACCGATCTCCGAAGTAGTGATAACCGTAGGTATTGCACCAAGCGTAGCGTGTATAGTCATTACTAGATGAGACTATGATAAGTTGTAAAATTAATGTAATTTTTTTTTTCATTCGTTTGAACGTAATACTTTTTTTTTATTTACTTTTTATTATTATTACTTCTTAATATTACTAGCTTTTCATACTATATTCCGTATAGTGTCTGTCTTGTACTAGAAACTTTTATGTTTTAAATGTAAGCGTTACCTAAACTAGTCCTTGTAACATTTGTTAAGGGCTGTTGAATATACCGATGGGGATTCATCATTATCCTGGAAATTATCCCGTTTATATTCATGTCCGTTAAGTAAAACTTCTGTTAAATAAGAGCAATTATCATGGGAGACACACAAAATAAATTTATTATTTCAATTTATTGATTTTATTTTTCCTTTTTTTAGGTATTATATTATTTAAATAGAAACGAATCTACGAATCATCTATGTACATCTACACGTGACTTAAATTTTAGAACATCTGGTTTCTTTATCGTTTATTCTAAAAATTGTGTAATATTTTCGACCTACATTTTATGATTTATTTATCCGATAGGAATATTTTGAAAGTTGTATGCTATGCATACTTAATCAGATGGTAATATAAGAACAATATCATGGTATTAGAAAGAATTAGGTATGAATTAATCGTGTATATTAGTAATTAAATAAGTTTTATGTACAGAATCACCCAAAACTTCGTCATGGACTCATGACGCAAACACGATTACTTTTTTTTTTATATTTTAATCACAATGCAGAGACCATTAAATACAAAACCAGATTTTGTCATCTCTGATTCTGTCAACATCACGTATGCTATTATAATATAACACTATTTATTATATCGTTTTCGAAACGTATTATTTCGAAAGGTGTGCCAAATAAGGCCTAAAGTCGTTCTTCTTTATTAAAACTAGCTTTATTAAATACTAGCTTTTAAAACCACGCGTAGGTATGTAGTAGCGCGGTAAAACGTAACCTATGTCGTTCCAAAAATCAAAGTATCACCCTGCCATATCTCATGAAAATCGGTTCAGTGATTTCATCGTAAAAGCATAACAAATACATTTGCATTTATGATATCATATAATTTAAATGTTTTACTTATACTTTACCCGATACTAGCAAATATTGATTTCTTTTATAAATTCCATGACTAGTAGATATTATGATCATTATTTAAAAAGACACGCGTCTATAAGCTGAGTAGTTCAAAATACCGAGCCCTAATTATTATTTAAAAAGTTTTCATTTTATAATTAGTAGGTACATTATCTTCTCTGAGACTACGTCATTCCTCATGATTGCGTCGTCTCGATCACCGATACTTATAATCACAAATACATAAATAAACTTTTAAAAACATAGAGTTAGTTAGTATAGTTTTATGACGAGTCATCTAATAAATAAAGCTTTCTTTCATTACTGTCGGTAGCTTATGAAATTGGATAAGTGCAATCGTGCACACGTCCGAAAACCAGACTACTTCTTTTGATATAAAGACACACTGTTATCTTACATAAGATGTATGGGAATGGTATGTGAAGAATGCTTTTAAATGATGAAACATACCATTTAATGTTTTCGCAACGAACCTTTAACTTGATGGCAAAATATAAAAACACTTAATGCAAACGAGTTCTGTTTTCCTTAAAAGAATAAAGTAGGAAAAAACAAGAATACAATCTCGTTTTGGGAATACCTTATATCTTGAAATTTTTGCAACATAAATCTTTAATTAATGACACTAATGGAAATATGAAGCCAGTGTCGGCAAGTGGAGCTTTCTCTTTCCCCAAAAAACAACAAGACAAGACAAGACATCCAGGTAAATAAATAGTATATTATTTACTTCCTATATTATGTTCTCATTCGACAAAACACGTCTTACCAATCAGACTATTCTTATAAAACAAAAGATGAAGCTAATCTTAAATGGATTTAACCAACTCATTAATGATCAAGATCATTGTTGGTTAAATATGTTCGTTCGTAATTTAATTCCACAAACTAAAGAGTGTAGCTCTATAATCTACTTTAGCAAGTAGTAATTATACGTGTAGTGCAGTGCAGTGTTCGTTAGTTTAGATCCTTTTGTATAATTAACCAAATAAATATGGCAAAATTTTAAAAGTAACTCACCAAATTTTTTCCAACTTTCCTTACAGTTAATTGAATAATGCAGCAATAATAAGTACACTATCACTGTCACAAAAAAATAATTCATTACACAAATACAAAATACGCAAGAACTACCAAATCATTATAATACTGAACTGTGTTGATTATTTATATAAATATATTATCAATTGCATAAAAATTATCATTATCAGCAAGCAATGATTGATATTGAATTTTTGTGTACCAGTGGATATACATATCATCGGTGATAAGCATGAATTAAAATCACGTTCAAGTAAAGATTATGAAATTATCACTATGATACGACGTCAAATCTTTGTCGAATCTAAGATTTATATGACGCAATTCTCCATTCTTAACTCAATTTTTAATCTGTGCTTAATCATTCTGCCTTCCAGTTCCAATTTTTCCATACCGTAATTATGGTGTCGGTTTACCTGGCTGAAGGAAAATTTTCAACCGGTAGTAGTCGTAGATCGTGATTGAAAACGTTGCGACCAAGCTTTTGTTGAAATTGTGACTAAGTACGCTATTATTATTTTTTCGAATATGGACAAACAGCCACGACATTTTAAAAATTTGTTTTCGCGTAATGTATTGAAGCTCAGTTAATCTTAGCTGGGATGGTATTATTTTTTGAAATGTCAATTGGGCATATTAAATACGTCATAAAGATGTCAATGATAATGATTTCAAAAATAACATATTATGCTTCAGTTTCGTACATACGCCATTGCATAGAAAACGCAATACCAATGTTTTGTTTTTTTTTTTCAGCAACTGACGTTAATAACCATTGTTAAGTAAAACATGTTATTGAATGAAATAAACTAAACATTGCAAAATAATCAATTTATTGCAATAAAATGAAAGAATAATGAAACTACGTAGGACCATGAAATAAGGTTACATGTTACATCTGTAAAAACAAACTTATCATAATATGTTTACTAGTTCAAGGTTTTATAACTCGTATCAATAACCAGTTTAATCAATGTCAATGATAACTGTCAAAGTGATTTGTTGTAATATTTTCGCTATCTGTTAAATATCCAGGTATCTTTTTTAGTTGACTGTCAAATTAAATCTGTTCGTCTTTATCGCCCGATTACCTTGGCTTAGTGTGGAAAAGTACCATGTCATTATAGTCGTAGTTACTCTGTATACCACGCCACGACATAAGTGTACCACGCCACACCTTGCCACCACATCATGTAGGGACTCGACGCGAAGACACATGGCCCGATTTTCGCGTGACATCAAATGCGCCTTCCTAGGAAATCGGTTGACATTTGCCGTGTCCCCTCAGTTGTCAGAAATGGCAACCGACAAGTTACAGTAGTGCGTTGCGCGGAAAACAAAGCAACATGTGTCCTAATTTGTCAAAAGCTGTCAGTCGAATATCGTGGGACACGAAAGTGGCGTGTTTCGAGCCACGCAACTAAGTTTGCTTGTTAATATTTAAATGTTTCATTTCTTTTAACAGCTGAAAATAGTCAGTCTACATTATAACGCAAAAATTAGTGCAGGTGAACGTTGGTTATTCCAGTAAGGCATGTCACAAAAATATATTATGAAACAGTACAAAGTCGGCAATAGTATAGCTAGAATTTTACAGAAAACGCCGCATAAGATGTCGAGCTATGTTTAGAAAATAATTAATTCTGACGATACTATGGTTTTTAGTAGCTCTAACCGAAAATTATGAGAAATTTGAATATAATTTATTTACAACATATTCTTCTTGAATGAAATTTCTATTATTTGCTGAACTGCATTCCAATCCGTTGAGTTGTTAGAAAAATTTAAGCAAAAAGACAGCGGAAGCGACTTCATTTGATAATATGTAAAGATTTACAATCAACAAGACACGTGATGTGGTATGTATTTGTCACGCTACATAATTTAACTATTGCACATCGATTAAGGTTTTTATTAATTATCGCTATCTTGAATACATTGTTCTTTAAATTTATTTCATCAATACATTTATTGCATAATTTATCCATCACTTTATCTACATTTTCAATCAAATTATGACCATTTTTGTCCTTAATTCTTCTGAAAACGAAAAAGTATTGGACAAAATCTTTATTAGTATAAACATTATGACATTTTAGTGTTTTGACTAATTTTTGAGCTAGGTTCTGTACGTATGAATGAGTGCCGCCCTTAACCATCTTGACCAAAATTAAATAACAACGACTCGATGTTGCTAATAGGAAAATGAAGAGGCGCCGTAAAGGTCACCCGAATATATTGTAATCACTTATTCTATGGTCAACTATCCGTTCTCAACTATGTTGGAGACAATAAGTTCTAACATGACGGCGAATCTGTAGTTTGTTCGAGGGTACATGGATTTGCAATAACGAAATTGAACCTTATAAGCTAAGTTACAAAAAGCACATTTAAAGAGTAATTCATACCAAGAAATGTAATGTGCCAGTTGATGTGTTTAAATAAGATTTCCTCATGTTTAAGGACAGAAATTGGTTTTCTTATTTTTAACCTTGACGTATGTCTTTGTTTTGAACTCAGTAACATTATTCTGATGTAAGTAGACTTTATGAAACTAAAGCTGTGTTAGCACAGGTGTGACAATTTTCCATTTACATATTTCGCAAATATTGACAATTTAATTACTCATTTTATAATTTAGTTTTTACTTACTATGAGTAATAAAAGACAACCTATGTTAAATAATTCAATTGTTCCTTTTCATCGAGTGTCTGAGGTTCGCAAATAAAAGGGCAGTAACGTACTTTACAGTTGCCACCTACAACTGCCCGTGACCTGACTCCTATAATTTACTACATAACATTTCAAAGTGGCACTCATATATTTGGAGAAAACATCCCACACCATTCAATACCCTTTTAATATTCAGGACAGCACTGCTGAGTACTTGTGTACCATTCTTTACATTTTGAGTTATTTAACATATGAGCACAAATTACGAGTATCATAAGTGAACATAAGATTATTGTAAAGTGCCGGATGATGCTGTCCAGTTCACCTACTTTACGAACAGAGGCGGAAACTCGTTCCTGGGATGTCACGCTTCATGAAGGTTGTCAATAAAAGAAACAATTGGTTTACCCAATTTCCATATCTTTTGTGCATTTCGAAGTATTTTTACACTAAAGTGTAAAGATTCCTCATATTTTTTAAATGACTTCCGTCGTTTTAAATATAATACGCTTACTAGACAAAATATTATACACATTAAATACGTCAGATATTGAAATTTCAAAGAGCGATTTAGGTCTAATCTTACTATCCTTCTAATATTATAAATGCGAAAGTTTGTAAGGATGTGTTTGTTACTCTTTCACGCAAAAACTACTGAACGTATTTAGATGAAACTTGACAGTAATATAGCTTATACATCGGAATAACACATAGGCTACTATTTGCCGCGATAACCGACATACACGCGGGCGGAGCCGCGGGCAACAGCTAGTACTTCATAACTGTTATTAGACGGTTTTTAGGGCCAAAACTCCTTTCTAAGGAGAAGTCTATATCTAGGATTAGACTATTGAAGGATGTTCATGATGATGATGAGACGGTATTTATATACTTGACCCTAAAATGAATTAATTTTACTCTTAAAGGACCATATCTTCAATGTCAAGTTTTAACATAAATCAGTCCTAACAATAATGAGGTTTTAAAAGAAAACCCGAGATCTAATAAATAAACATACGGCTTCGACTCCAAGTAATCGATATGTGTACGAAAGGAAGCAAGTGACACGGTCATCTCGTATGAAAGTAGCTTTCGCTATACATTCACAACATATATGCACTTACATGTGTATAACTTACTATTCAAGTTTCCTTGGAGGGTCATCGACCACGACATCAATTCGATTCTTTCATAGTTTTTAAAGGGACGTATCAGCGATCGCCGATCACATCAAAGACGGACCTCAATTACATCTTATTTTATCTCTACCCACAGTAAATAAATCATTGCTTAACACCGGTTTTAAGCATAACTTTTGTTATTTTCCATCAAATGAGTGAGGTTCCTAGAGAAAAGGGACTGAAAGTCGATACCACACTTATGACTGTTAAGTTGCAAACGTACTCTCCCATGCCGTTATAAATAGTTATTTTATACCTATGTTTAACTTCTTAAACCTAATTCTTCCAGACAATCTGTAAAAACATTTGTAGCTACACTCAGCTTTGAGTTATACCAACCATTTCGTCACTGTTAAATTCGAACTCTTCAATTGAGCATACTATACTGTGTGGTTTACTAAACCGAAGTTTAAAGAAAATTAAATGACTAATATCCAATATTGTATTATACAGCGGTTTTGTTATCGAACCATTGTGTGAAGGCGTAACTAAAAATGAGTTACCGCAGCACATTGAAGAACAAATGTTTATACGTACGCAAGTTATCATGATATTGTTAATGTACCACACCTGTGACAACGTTTGACGCGCAGGTTGAGTTGAGGACAATTCAATTTCTATGGGAATAAAATGACAACCTATTCAAAAATGAAATCATTTACTCACTTAAGTCATCACATTATATTCAAATAAGATGTAGCGTCGAACACGAGTAATGCACTACAGAAATCAATGAACTCTTTTGGTAGGTGCTCCGTTTAATCTTCAATTTTACCCGTACCTCAAAGGGCAAGAAATAATCTTCGTTAAAGTTTGGTATCTGGTGTGATTGCGATAAAAATAGGTTTAACGGCGGGTGACCATTGATTAGCTTATAGATGATAATAATTCAGACTCTAAAGACCCTATAAAACAGCTAATAACGTTATCGCCAGAAAATATTTTCTAAAATTACAGCTAAAAACTAATAAAAATAATCAGAATTCAAATTGGTCTTAAGAATGATGGCACTACATACTGATTTACAGAAATACATTACAATACAATACATACACAGTCTATCAACTTATAATTTTAACGTTATGGAAATAATGTACTGACGTATATTAACATTATAAGGATGAAAGGTTTATTGAAATCAATAGAATGCGTCACAATAGCTAAAGCTTAAACTTCCTATTTGACAAGTGACAAAAATAACGATGCATTGAAACGTTTAACAATTTATACTTTATAAGAGCATTTTCTCTTATGAAGATCGCTCGATAAATAACAAAAACAACATTTATGATGTTTTGTTCTAAGTTCTTCTTTGATGAAACGGCAACCAGCCGGATCTCTCGAATCAGCTATTTCTGCCAATGTCAAGTCTTCGTCGTGATGAAATTAATGATATAAAATATAAAAAATGTGGATGAGATGAAATGGGGACCGTCTTCCCAAAAAACAAAAAACGAACCATGATGTTTTGTGAAAATAATGATGCACTTGCCAACTGATTTCAAACGTGAATCACATACTTTATATACATTTCATAGACAAAAAAAAAGTATTTAAAACATGAAATCTGTTCCGTTCTCATGTTGAATTTCTATTTAACCAATTTGCTTAGTTTTTTTAATGAAAAATTTCGTTGCGCAGATTTGTGATGAAACCTTGGTTTACATTTTAAGTTCTTCTCTTCTACATATTGCAATGGTTATTATTTATTTTCAAAAAATTCTCAATATTCTTAAATTGTTTATTTTACACGTTATTGAATATAATAGTTTATGAGTGTTGTTCTTAGAATTATAAACTCATTATCGTCTTTCTTTCATAGTCTTTAATCCAAAGTATTCCACAAAAATTCTAACAATTTAAATAGACTGTTATTTCGAATCACAGTCATCAGTTTTGACACGAAAACGGTAACCAATAATCGTTACAAACGTATAATTTTTTTGCATAACAATAGTTTTCAAAACAGTGTAACAAAATCTATTGTAACATAAATAACAGCTATCGTAACATGCATAGAGTCGAAATATGTCAACGAATTTTTATTCCATTCATGTGCATGACGTAACAAAATGCGACGAAGAAAATTATTTACATATTAATACTTTCTGTCCTAATCTATGTACAAAGAGTTCGTCACCTTTCCTCTAAGTGAAATTCTATAGAAAAAACTCGTGTACTGTAGTTTCATGGTAACACAAATAGTGTGGTTGCATAACACTTCTGTGTGGAAATTGTATAATATATAGTATAAAAAACAAATATTGCACATATACAATTGCATTATATGTTTACACACACGATATTGTAGCTATCGATATTAAAAAAAACAAAATTATAATACAATCCACGAAGATTGCGCGTCATTGAGTTCTCATAGGATTAAATGAAAGTATGACCGGTGTTCGGTAATTATTATTATCATAACCATCACATCGGATAACTAACAAACGTACTATATATTTTAATTATTAATGTGACTTAATTGCAGTTAACACTAACAGTATTAGCAATTTCAGAAGGAATCTTACTCCTATTGGTCTAAGCGTGATGTGAACTTATTCTAACTTAGACTCGCCAGCACAACACACATTTAAAAAAGAAGTGGAAATCGATTAGATAGTTTCGGAGTTCATCGTGAGCAACAATGTAACACGAGAATTTAGATTTTAACCTATTCTCATTTTTTTAGTTCGAAATCTGTGGCAACCCTATCCAAACATCTTTAGGCTCATTTCGTAATAAACTACATGGAGGTCACATATAAGTATGCTCATAGGAAATACGACATGAGGAGTCGAGGACGATACTATTTGTCACAATAATCTAATCTTATTACCTACTATCAGCCCTGTCAGGTACTCATGTAGTACTCTAGTTCGCGTTCTTTTATTATTCACCACCTTCAAAAATGGAGGAGGTTCTAAATTCAACTGTGTTTTCAACTGGGTGAACCAATATTGATGTTTCTTTTTTTTATTTGAATTCTGGTACTTTCCCAGTGTCCCATTTCAGTTTGGTATAGTTCTCGTCGGTCTAGTCGGTTTTTATTCGTTTAAATTTTTATTCGTTGTCAGATAAATAAATATATTTCATTTTATTCATTTATTTTATCAAGGAAAGGCAAACTGTGATTATTTAGTACCGGGGTAGTAAGGGAGACCTGCGTTTATCATCGACCATGGGCTGATGATGGTGTTTGTATTTTTTTAAATACATATTAGGTATACTCTATTCGCTTAGATACGGTCACCTTGTCGCACGTGCGGCAAGCCGACACAAAATCAAAGGCCCGCCTACGGTGTACACCTACTAGCAAGATTTGTCAGTTTACGCCGTTGTATGAATATATATTCGTATTCCACAACAATAACCACAATTGCGTGCTGGTGCACCGACACTATCTAAACGGATGGACTATAAGGTGTATGCAAAAATAAATAATGACGGAAACTTTAAATTAAGTCAGTATGATAAATATTTATTTAGATTTTTTAATTATATGGATACACTATGTGGCTATTCATTTTAGTATAAATAGACTTTACCTATTTTAGCACATTTCGATTAATGTTATTTATTATTTTAAGATTTCACTTATTTTTTGTCGCTACGTTCATCGAAAGGGTCAAGGAAGATAGTGACCACACTGAGAAATTGGTTTTAGTGACATAATGACCTTTTCTACATAATTATATTCACATAATGTTCCTCTTGTAAGAAAACTACATGAAATGCTAGATTAATGAAATATTTTTCTAAGATTAAAGAAGAAAAATGAAAAATAAGGTAAACAAATCAATATTACTGTCCCTTCAAAACCTGCAATATCGTAAACATACAATTGAGTAGCGGTTAAGCAACAATAGCACGTTATCTTCAAAACCGGAATGTTACCTGACATTGTCACCATTTCTCACGTATAGGTAAAGTACATCGAAACGATAATGGTAATGACTTCAATTATATTGTTAACTTTTTTTTTTTTTGTTTTTTTTTTTTAACGTGTGGAAACCCCCTCGGGCCGTCACCCCGCCGGGGTTTGCGGCGGGGCGGTGTGTCGGAATCGAACCGACTAAAACCACATGGTGTGCCACTCTGCGCCTGAGACGGGAGGGACCCGGTTTATATATATTGTTTACTAGCTGAACCCCGCGGTGTTACCTACCCTATATAAACTAATATTATTTATTTATTTATTTATTTATTTATTTATTTGAAAACCAACAGCGATACAATATTTATAACATAATAACATACACAAAAAGTATGGCCAATAACAGGTTTTCCTCGTTAACTAAAACTATATATTCAGCATGCGAACGAGAACATGAAATTTGACACAAGTCTAAATACATTCAAAATATACGATATAAACTCAATCATTTACACTGTCCACTCAAAACACTGGTGATTTTAAATTTAAACGATTGCTTGGAACATGAGAAGATATCTACCTCATGGAAAAAATCATTATATATACGCGAAATACGGGTAAATACACAGTTCTTCGCGTAGTTAGTCACATGACGGGGAACATGAAGCATGGGCGTATGTCGGGTGCGACGGGATGGGGTGTTAAAAAGTATTTGTGAAACCAATTCGTTACTATCGAAATTTCCATTTATAACATCATACAACAAACACATGTCCAGGACTATACGTCTGTCCTCAAGAGTCAACAAGCCATGTTCTTTACAACTTTGTCGGTAAGTCATGACTGGTTTACAGAGACGATAATTAAAGTGAGCTACCAGTTTTACTTGTATTTGTTCGATTTGATTCAAATAAATTAGATAATAAGGGGACCAAATAGGGCAACTATACTCTAGTGTGCTACGTACATAAGCAAAATAAACGGATTTTAGTGATTCAATTGTTTTAAAATGTTGACAAGATCTTAGAACAAACCCAAGGTTTTTATATGCTTTAGAACAAATAGTGTCAATATGTTCAGAAAACGATAGTGTACTGTCGAATGTAACCCCGAGATCACGTACAGCAGTGACTCTCTTTATTTGAGCGCCGTTAAAATTGTATGAATAGTGTAATGGTTGTTTTTTACGGCTGTAAGTGACACATTGGCATTTATTAATATTTACAGAAATGTTATTCTTACTGTAATAATCATACAGATGGTTTAGGTCAGATTGAAGTGCCAGGCAATCAGTAAAGCACCCAATCTTTAAGAATATTTTTTTTATCATTAAATTGAACCTTACGAATAAATTTTAAGGTTCATTATTTTTTTCATTGTCAGTATGTGCTTTGTTAATTCTTGGGCCCTAAATTATTAATTTTAAAAGGCAAATACATTGATATTAATTTATCATGCCGGCAGTACCCTCTCGGCGAGACCGCTCCACGAATGTCTTCATATGCATTTCGTGAAAAGCTGTTAATTTAAAATCACAACAGACATTTCAATTTGATTTATTTGTAAACTTTCTCCATCCATTTTATGTACTGTGGATCTTATACGTGTAACTCATTACATCTAATTGAAGTTCCTAAATCATCTATACTTCTATACTTACTAATATATAAAGCTGAGATGTTTTTTTGTTTGTTTGAACGCCCTAATCTCAGGAACAACTAGTCCATTTAAAAAAATATTTTAGTGTTAGATTGCCTCTTTATTGAGGAAGGCTATAGGCTATTTATCATCACGCTAAGACTTACAGGAGCGGAGCACCAATGAAGAATGTTACAAAAACGGGGGGGAAATTTTCACGCTACGGGCAATAGGAGACGCAAACGAGGTTGCGTGGGTCGGCTAGTATAAAAATATTTGATCTGTTTACATATACTATATCTCCATAGCACTCAAACTTCTTGAACGAAACAATCATAAATATTTCTAGCCACTGAGAAATTGTTAACTTTAAGTAACTGTAATCTCCTATTTATTTAGTGTGGAGGTCAAAAAGACTGACTCATATGAAAATAATATTCATAGGTCACTAACCCGTATATAAGTTGTGTTAGTTGTGCACTTGAAAGACGACAGATTTTATGTCATCCATACTAATGTTATGAATTCGAAAATAACATTGTCTGTCTGTTTGTTTCGTTTTCACGTATAAATCACTGCACCAATTTACATTCTTGAGGCATGACATAGGCTATTCTGTACCGTCAAACACGCGAAGCTACGGGAAAAACCTAGTTAAATATAAAGATTAAACATCTGAATTGATAACCTCCTCCTTTTTAAAGTCGATTTTGGGGTTCACACGCGTTGGCAAGCTGTAAGAAAAAATAAGGGGCTAGTTTTTTCACTTATTTACTATACAGATCTAAATCCGGATCAAAATAGTGGGACATATTCTAAATACGTACGCAACGAAATCTGAACATACCTAATTGATAGAAATTAACAACCCCTAAAGATAACCAAGTGAAAACATATGGCACTGCGTATTCCCACCCGTAGCCAATAACATAAAATGAAACCGAGTGTAACATCTATAAACATTTTTGCGATAAGTTGCAATAGTTATAACAAAAAGTTTTTTACGAGCGACACATTCCTACGGTCAATAATGTAATATTTTAACACGTTACATCAATATTGAAATTTAATAATGACCTGTTTCAATTTGGTACTCATTTATAAACGCACTTACTTGCAGCAGATGGTTACAAATTGTATGTTTTATTCGAACACTTAGTAAGTATGGAAGTACAGTCTGCCATTTAAACTTCTTGACGCATGCCTTGAGTGTATTTATATAATACTAGCTGTCCCCTAAATTGATTCGGTGCGCCTCAGTACCATAAAATTGATGAGAAAAATAAAAAATAGAAAAGAAATAAAAACAACCCTTGAAGTGCTTTGCATAACGTGTCAAAATTTGAGACCGATTAGAGCAGAACTTTTTTGAGCTTAGAGATGCATTTAATAGCCTATTATATATCTATAGAATATGAATAGGAAGACGAGTAAAATTTACGTGACGTAATTGATAAGACGTTGTAAAAAGTTGGGTGAAATGATAACCGTGTTTGGAGTGGGTACACTTAAAATGTTTTCCGCCTAAATACAACAATGGTATTAGTTTTGATATCTACGTGTTATCATAGAAGGACTTGTATATAATATGTCTATATAATACTTGAAGTAAAACGTTTGTTACGAAAATTATGCGAACAGAGGAGTATGAAATCCGTTCGCGTAATTTTCGTATAAAATTTAGCTGTGGCAAAGCACTGCTAAAGTTTATATGGAGGAGGTATGCGGAAAGTTTAAAAAATAAATAAATGAACTATGTTCGAATTTCGACCACCACTGTGTGGCCACTTGTCTATACATATACAAATAAATAAAATTGGAGTGTCTGTTTGTAACGTGTATTAAAATAACCGCTTTTTACTAAATGCATATGTATGTATGCACAGTTCATATACCAAAATATAGTTTTGTACAATTTTTGTCTGTCTGTCAGTCTGTCTGTTTGTTCCAGCTAATCTCTGGAACGGCAGGACCGATTTTGACAGGACTTTCAGTAATAGGTAGTTGATGACATAAGGAGTAACTTAGGCTATTTTTTTTAGACTAGCGTGGCCCCGGGGCCGCGGTACCTCAATTACCACGGGTAACACCGCGAGGTTCAGCTAGTTAATAATAAAATTGTAAGAGATCTATTTTTACACCTACTTTTAACATATTTCGAGAGATAAACAAATAGGTATGTCATACATGAAGTCGTGACAATGAATTTACGATTAGTTTTAAACTTTAATCTCATCAATGTCCTATGTTGACAAAGTACGGCTTACGATAAGGCATCTTTCAGAAGTATTGTGACATTGCATTTACATGACTTATTACATTAAGAAAATAATTCTATCATTTTTAAGTTTATCTTTAATTTATTTCGGCTGTATTTTTGTGTCCTTATTTATGAACAGATTTTCTGGATAAAGTTGCCCATCATGATATTGTCGTTCAAAAAAAGACTCTTTTAGAGTATTTAAATATAATAACTGTTAAGACGTAATAATATTAGCCTACATACTCGTACTATCTTGTAGGATATTACTGTTTCACAAGTACTTATAAAATACGTCATGAAAGCAATAATTATTTTAGTAATTACAGGAAGAGCGAAATAAAGGTAATATAATGATTTTACTACTCTAATTACATTTCCACATGAAATTCATGGCACAATAAGGTCATACATGCTTGCATGCTCAAGAAATATATGCATTTATACCACTACTATAGGTACGTATGTCATTCACAATTTACATATTGTGAACTAGCTGAACCCCGCGGTTTTACCCGCGGCTATTGTTGTACCGCGAGTAACGCCGCGGGACAAAGTTAGTCTAAAAAAGTAGCCTAAGTTACTCCCCGGATCATCAGCTCAGCAAAATCGGTCCAGCCGTTCCAGAGATTACCCGGAACAAACAGACAGACAGACAGACAGATAAAAAATTTTTAGCTACATTTTTGGCATATGTACCGTGTATACATACATGTGCATTTAGTAAATAGTGGTTATTTTAATATTACAAACAGACACTCCAATTTTATTTATTTGTATATGTATCGTGTATACATACATATGAATTGATCAAAAAGCTGTTATTTTAATATTACAAACAGACACTCCAATTTTGTTTATTTGTATAGATGACATACGCACACAATTAAATACGGTGAATCTTGTTTTTGCAATTCATATACTTAATTACAAAAATATGCCTATAATTTTGGAGTGCTAGTCTAATCATTTTAGACTACTTTTATTGCTCTAATAAAGTTAACTACTCATTAAATAATAATTAACACATTTTACTAAATGAGATAAAAACAGTAAGTCATTCAAACTTCAATACTTACTCAAAATTATCATATTCGATACAGCATATTTATACATTATTGACTGTACCTACTCGGAACAGCTTTCCAACTGATTTCGAGTAAATTGGTGGTGTCAAACGGGTCCAAGTTTGTCAGTCTGTCTGCCGTTAAGATCATAATTTGCTTATAGTTAAAGATCCTGTTTAGGTCTCTGGTTTTAATGGAATACTCCGTTAGCGGTAGATAATTACGGAATAAATTGACCATTTAAATTTATGTAGAATATATATATTCTAAGTGACTCTACTCTTCGTTCTGGAAAGCGTGAGCAGAATCCAAGATTGAAGGGCACCATACTCATTGCTCAATGCAGACAATGCAACAAATGGTCACCCTGCTATTTTACTATTTCCTAGATGACCCAAGCAACGTTGTTTACGTCTCCCGTTTTTTTAACATTCTTCATTGGTACTCCTCTCCTATTGGTCTTAGCGTGATGATATATAGCCTATAGCCTTTCTCGATAAATGTACTATCCAACACTGAATTTTTCAAATCGGACCAACGGTTACTGAGATTAGCGCGTTCAAACAAACAAACAAACAAACACTTTAGCTTTATAATATTATAGTATAGATAAGATATATTGATTTGCCCGGGCGAAAGCTAGTACCTATTCAATAATTATACTACATACAGCTTTTGGGTAGGTTATTATATGTTACGATAACAAACTGACTTGCCGTTACCATTGGTTTGATTAGAACCGTGATAGTATTTGCTATTTCCATTATGCATTTTGAGTACTACGTAAAATGACAAGAAGCAGATATAAATTTTACCACGAAGCTTTCTCAAAATACAAACACATTTACGTAACACATATTATATAGTTATTGATTGATTCGATGAAATTTTCCATTTAAGGCAGCAAAAATGAGGAATGGAAAGTTGTCAACGACGTAAATAACCATAATTACTTAGAGAACACTTAAGGGCAAATGGAAATCGATTTCTTAGAATAAATATTTAATAAGTGATACCCTAAGTGTATTTGTAGTTGAATAATTTAAACAATTTCGAACTTGTCCCCTGTATATCTTTAATAGGTCGACACCATATGGTTTTCTTTCTTTGTAACAGAACAACAATTTGTGGATCCCACAAAGTTTTGTCCAATGCAGGGATTGAATTTACCACACTAAGCGCAGTGATCGCTGATAGTCTTTTACACTATGCCATCGGTGCAATAACTTACATTGAAGTTACTTTCGCGAGCGGACATTTGTGGATCTGCATAAGGTGCAAAACTGTTTAACACTGACATTTAATTATTTAAATAAGGTTACAGCATTCATTGCTTATTTCGAAAAATAACATTCTTATTGTAAATCAAGAACATTAAATATACCTAATATCTAATCGCCCATCTTCAAATGAGTAAGGTCATACAGGTAGCAAATGTTTACAGTTATTGAGCCTTTGATAGTTCACTGTTATAAGCATCTTCTTAAAAAGGAGTTTTGATATTTACTCTATCGCTCTCTCTCTTTCTCTCTCTCTCTTTCTCTCTCTCTCTTTCTCTCTCTCTCTTTCTCTCTCTCTCTACTCTCCAACTATTGATCATTTAAGTTCTTTTGGGCTTCTTCTCTGCTAAATCAACTTTCACTGTATCTCATGGATGATTTTATATACAAAATACTTTCTATTGTTGTTCATTTGAGCTTTAATAAGTCTAGAAGTGAAATCTTAACAAGTTTGTATCAAAATGCAAGACAAGACACATTTATTGCAGAGAAAGTTCATTCGGAACCATTATAAGTGGTAATCACTTATGTAATGATAGATGGTAACATAATCATCTAGCGTAATCACACAACATGATATTCAAAATAATTTTTAAACAATTAGTCCCAAAGGATACAATGAAAAATGGTTTTACTACACTTTTAAAGCGATGGAGCCAGAGAATATTTCTTTTAACATCATTCATTTTCAAATAAATAAATAAATAAAATCATTCATTTTCGTAATCTTTATATATATAATTCTTCTGTGAGTGTGTATGTCACTGAACTTCTCTCAAACGACTGGACCGATTTTGATGATTTTTTTTGTGTGTGTTCAAGGGGATCTGGGAATGGTTTAGATTCACAATTTTGTCCGCTGGACAATGTTTTTTTAATTAATTTTTAATTTAATAGTAGTTATGGCAAAACGACGTTTGCCGGGACAGCTAGTATTATTATAAAGACGACACATTCTGACAATAAGGTTATAGTATGAGTTGTTGTTTTTGAAAATGTTTAGTGAGAAAGTTCTTGGTAATCTGGTATTGTATTTATCGATATTATTTGAGGCATTAGAAGTAACACAGGATACTTTTTATTAAATTATGGGAGCGAAGCCGCGGGTAAAAGCTACTAATACTATATATTACTTTCCGTTTGGTCCCGTACTAATTTAAAGAAAAAATAAAAGCCCTAGGAATCGAAAATTAAGGAATGGAGAATACTATTTCTTGCCTTTCATATTGATGTAATCGCGTAAAAAGCTATAATATTTCTTAAAAGTTATTGCTTCTGCAACTTGCTAAGTTTAATTATGCTTAATGCTGTTTGACAACCATTAAGATGTGAAAAATGCAGGTTAATACCCGAAAATCTGTAATTTATGTGAGACTCACTGCTCTAATATAATAAAATTTAACATAATGAAAAGAAAAAAAATGCGTAGAAGTTTTGTATAAATATCAAGAATAATATTTCATGTGTGACATTATTTCAACATAATAAATAAAATACCTGAATTTGAATCTGGGTTGGAGAAGCCTGCACCAAGTATTACCTAGAACGAGAAAAACAATTATATAGTAAAATAATTTCACTTCAAAGAACAATAGGTACTTTGTATAATATTATTATGTGCTGAGGAGAGTTACTACGTTAGGCAGTGGACTCTTAAATGCTGTTGATATTATAATAAGCCTGTTAGTCTAATCATCTAGAGGTTCTAATTTTGCCTGGTAAGCCATAGGTCATGGGTTTGATTCCCTGCCAGGACAAGTCTTATGATGAGCATGACCATTCATTATTGTTTGCCTATGTGTACATAATGTACGTATTAAAAAAGATATAAATACTAGCTGACCCCGCAAACTTCGTAACGCCATATTCATTTTCGTGAAAATTTTCTGAATTATCGTAAAACTTATTTTAGTAAGCCCGTGTTAACTTTCGGCAGGGCCGCAGTTACCTATACGACTTAGCGGACTAAGAAAATTTTTCACCTCCGGTTTTCTATTTTTTTTTTATATACAAACTTTCTCTGGACATTATAAACGCATAAAAAAAGAATTATCCCATTTTGGTGCAGTCTATCGAAAGTTATGAGTAAATTTTTGTAATCCATATATATCTATATATATAAAAGAGGAAGGTGACTGACTGACATACCCAGAGATCAACGCACAGCTCAAACCACTGAACCTAGAATTCTGAAATTTTGCATGTAGGATCCTTATATAACGTAAGTGAGCACTAAAAAAGGAATTTTTGAAATCCCACCTCTAAGGGGGTATATCCGGGGGTGAAAGTCTGCGTGAGCTAAGCCGCGTGCAAAAGCTAGTATATATATATATAGAAGTTTATCAGCGCTCTGGTTACGATATTACAGCTAAACGTTGTGTCAAGTTATTAAAAACATTGCCAAAGAAAGTATCAAATAAGTGTGCATTCATGGCAAAAAAACTGCTTTCAAAAGAGACTGATTCCAAAACAAACATTTTGTGAATTTCCTTCGCACATGTTTTCAAAAACATAATCCACATATGCATCATCACATTTTCTAACAAAGAGAAATTTAGTAAGCAAAATCGATTTCGATATCACCAACTTGAAACAAAATTCGTACACATTAATCTGGACGTAGAAATAAAGTTTCGTCAATACTATAAGAAAAAGAGAACAATTGCTATTCTAGAAGTAGTCCTTTTAGTTTTTAATATTGTTATATACTTAAGGTTTTAGCATTTTCCGACCAAACACCGATTTCTTAAAGAACTTTTCCTAGTAAATAGGTAATGTTATAAAGAGTAACATTACTACTTCTTTTTTTATTTCATTGTAGTCTTATTTTCACGTATTAATGGTTGTCATACAGCATTAAGCATAATTAAACTTAGCAAGTTGCATAAGCAATTAACTTTTAAGAAATATTATAGCTTTTTATATTTTATACTTATGAAGTAGTTGTTGGCCTTTTGTGTAAAATTAGACATTTCTAAATACGATAAAGTCGCTTTCTTCTGTCGACATGTATCTGTAAGAATCTTAATTTCACACTTCATTTACTCTGTTCTAAATACCTGTTGTAATTTTAAGTAGAAGTAGCAATTGCTATGTACAATGCATATAGTCAGTACACAGTTTACGAACACAAGATAGGATGTTGCAGTGAATATTGAGTAAATTGTTTTGGTTACACAGAAATTGTACACAACTTAGAAGTTACGGAATTCGAAAAGAGTCTCTAACGTACGAACGATAAGGAAGAAATTCCAGTCTATACAAAACACGAACTTGGATGACGTAATTTTCGTTTATACATACTCCTAAATTTTGTGACTCCAAACTGACTTTCAAAGAAATAAATCACTCTGTGGTTCAATGACCATTCCATTTAGAAAAAAAAATATTCGCGAAACGCGTAGAGGTCTGTTGTCGATAAAAACTATTGTAGTATAACTAATATTAAATTGAACCTTACGAATAAATTTTAAGGTTCATTATTTTCTTCATTGTCAGTATGTGATGTGTTAATTCTTGAGCCCTAAATTAATTATTTTAAAAGGCAAATACATTGATATTAATGTATCAGACGTGAAGGAAGACAGTAATAAAATACGATATACTATTTTAACACCGCTAAACTATGTTAGTTGCAGTTGCAATATTTTACCAACGACACGTAAATAACGTTACACCGACGGAATATTTTGGCCGCTAGCATAGTTTTCCGCATTTCAGTGCACACTGGTTACATAAAACTGTAAATAAATTTAATTGCACATACTCATTCCTGCCACAATAAGCTCTGTGTATGTGTTTTTATAGCATGCATACATGATCCAACTATTAAGAGCCTCGCAGACTACAGAGTTTTAATCGGCCAATAGTTTGATCGGGCTGTTAATCAGTATGAACATGTATGACAGTGAGCACTCTACACTGATTTGGTATCGGCGGACAAATAAGAAAAAATCAAACTACCGGCCGACTAAAAAGTTTGTAGTCTGCGGCGGCTCTTAGTATTCGTCTTATTTCTGATTCCATCATGTCTGATCAGTCTGGTCACAAAGATGTTTATCAACAGCCACACTAAACTATGTTGAATAGGTGTAAACTTTGATCGTTCAAGTCCTGCACAAATATATATATATATATCACAGTTGGAGTAGACTTGTTAATAGAGACTTTTTGCGGTAAAGAGTAGTGTAGGTATGTCCTTTTTTAAAAATCGAAGTATCTCTATGCCAAATTTCATCGTAGCCTGTACTGTACACGCTTTTACGGCTAAACCACTGTTGGTTTAGCCGTAAAAGCGTAACAGACAGAAGGACAGAGTTATTTTCGAATTCATAATACGGATGTGGATAAGACAAGGCAACTTACAAAATACTTCACAAAGTTGCTTCTAAACTTGTAAGGTTAGCTTATTTATATCTTAATGTCTATGCAAAATATATAATTAGATAAGTAATTCTAAGCATAATCAATAATGAAAACATTTACTATAACTTCTCACAGTCATAGTTAAAGAAAAATAAACTCTTGTGCTTAGTGATAGGGTCCATAACAATTTGCGAATGTGAGCAGTAAGGAATTCACTTATTTGTGTAGTGTAAACTAAAAGCATGAGTCAAGAGTATCATTATTTATGTAAATTAACATAGTATTTATTTCTATGTTTACATTTTACACTACATTATGATTTCCTACTGCAATTCGGTGCCAAAAGTGCAACCGCCATACAATACATTATTTTCTGTTCATAGCTACAGTTTCTACTGCCAGCTACTAATTTTTCCTTTAGATTACAAGGTAAAGTTATATTTTACGACGTAGAAACGGCAAAATGTAGTAAACTACAAAACTAATAGTAAATAGCCAGTGATTCCCAAAGTTGTCGAGATAGACCCCAGGGGGTTATCAGCCGGGGTCTACGAATTAAATTATCGACAGGGAAAAGTTTGAGTCCGTTGACATAAACACACGCTGTTTTGTAATTTGGACTGTATAAATTACAGTTAGTCTACAGTTTTTGTGACTTAATGCAATCCTAAGCTTGAATAATAATAAAAATATGATTTTTTATATAATTAAAGCGAACCAAATAAATATTCTATAATAAAACAGTTACAATCATTAGCATAAAAATACTATTATAGAAACCATTATTACGTGACTCCTGCGACCAAATTTGTGAATTCGACTTTTTTTTCTATTTTGCATAACCAAATTCCTGAGTAAAAAATATTATACTAATAGACAGAATATTAGCAAACAAGTAAATCTTTTATGTCATAATATTTCTCGAATAAAGAAAATGTTTATACAAATAAAGTCAATAAACTTACTTACTATTTAGTCACAGAATCGAAACTAGCCAAGCCTATGACACAAACCAGACAACCTTGACAATGTTTGAATGTTGCATGTTTATAACACATTTCTTTAATTTTACACAATATTTTTGTAATAATAATACTTTTAGATTTGACTGAAATTTACATTTACCACTATGCAAATCGATAGAACTCAATAAAAAAAATGAATTAAATTCTTTATTTTTGTACTGTATATAACATTATACTACATTATATCTAATAAAATCCCTATTCCCTTTGGTCACGATGTTACGCGTGAATGGCTAAAGTAATTTTAATAATTCTTTTAGTGCTAGATAGACCATTATTTTATCGAGGAAGATTAATTACATGCTAAATAACATCGCAGTACGACCAAATTATTCTCAATAATTAAGAACCAAATAAATTTAAATTAGAATAGATATCTTTTAATATTTTAGATACTAAAAAAGTAATTCTCTTGTAAGCATCGAATAAATACCTGGGTGGCAGAGCTGACTGACTGAGCGGTTCGGTTTTTTTTTGTATATTTTCTAAATATGAACCCTAGCTATATCGATTCATCGACCCTAAAACCCCCTGCAGACTTAATTTCATGAAATTCGTTGGAACCGTTTCCGAGATTAAAATTTTGCTCGTTTAAAAGTTTTAGATGCATAAAACAAATTAAAAGACTACGATAATTAATTACTATTGGACAAATGCGTCACCAGTATATGGTGATGTAAACCAAAATTAAATTTTCTGTGACACTATATAATTGGCGCTTATGCCATGATGTCGGATTCTATTCTTAGTATTTGATTAGATGGGTCACTTTGGTCCAAAGAATAAAAATAATATATGGCTTTGCACACGGTGACACGACGCAAGTTCAGTCAACTCTGGTTTCCCTTTGAATCGATAACAAAGCCTCGTTTCGGTTATCGTAATTTTTAACGTGTCCGTGTGATGATGCGCAGTGCGACCACCCTTACTCATCTGTGTTTGTCGTGTTTAACTAAGTGAATAAACTACGTTTAACAAGCACTACGAAGAGAAGAAATGCTTGAAACCGTCGGCGTGATGCAAAAGTGGGCTAAAATCTCCTTTCAGAGGACAGGTCAATGTCCAGCAATAGACTATTAAACAAAAATGATAATGATTAATTAAGTTTACAACCCACAAGCCATAGTGCTCCTAACAGAGTACCACTATGGCTTGAGATGAAACTGCGACTACAAAGACGCAACGTCGCTGACAACATCAACAACGGCCAACTTTTACTAACAGTTAGGTTTATTTTTGTAAAATCAAAGATCCTTATAATTCTAATTACGCTTTCACTCGAAAACTACTTAACCGATCAATATGAAACTTTGTACACATACTCTTGGAGGTATTAGAAGTAACATAGAATACTTTTAAATGCGAGCGAAACCGCTGGCGATAGCTAGTACATAATAATTTATCATTACATCTGAAAGAGATTACTGTATCGCACCTTTCGATTGCAAAATCCAGATTCCCACAAATGGAATTCCCGTTCGTTAGTTGCTGGATAGGACAATTTAAAATTGATATTTCCATTAATTGCAGCTACCTAGAACAGTTACGATCACCGAAATGCACCCATAGTTTAGACTGCCTCGTTGGTCTTGCGGTTGACGTGTGCGACTGGTGATTACGAGGTCTCGGGTTCGATTGCCGGGTCGGACCAAATATTTGTATGATCTACAAATATTTGTTACGGAGTTTGGGTGTTTTCTATGTATAATATGTATGTATTTACAAAACAAAAGTATATACGTACTAGTTGTTGCCCGCGGCTCCGCCCGCGTATATGTCGGCTATCGCGGCAAATAGTAGCCTATGTGTTATTCTGATGTATAAGCTATATTACTGTAAAGTTTCATCCAAATCCGTTCAGTAGTTTTTGCGTGAAAGAGTAACAAACATCCAAACATCCATCCATCCTTACAAACTTTCGCATTTATAATATTAGTAGGATTTATATCAGTTGTCTAGTACCCATAACACAAGCTCTGCTTAGCTTGGGACTAGATGGCGTTGTGTGTTAGATGTCCGAAATATTTATTTATTATTTATAGTTATTAATGGTGCGCAGTTTCTCATAATCATATAATAATCTTAAAGGTTGGTGCAAAGAAGTTTACGGGCGAAACGAAACCTGTTTTTGATTTATATTCTATAATATTAATTTATTCTTAAGAAACTGTTTACATCTTTATAAAATAACATTCATAATTAAAACAGAATTCTCCAAAAGCTTAAGTATTAAGATAGAATAGAGCCAAGGTAATATTTAAACTGTCCTCTATTTGTTATTAATTTTTTACATAGTGACTCTGCAATTGCAACAACTGACTGCAAAGTCATAAATATCGTCTACAAAATGTGTGCCATTGCAGTTATCAGTTGTCAATAGATAATATTATAGGTTAATCAATTCCAGGCACTGTCAGATCTACGATTACCGAGTACTACTCATAGATAACTGAGGAATGGTCATTGGAAATCAACTGAAGAGTGCATGAAATACAACTAGCAACCTACTATACATTAAGCACCTATTAATATTATTTATGAAAACTGTACATCACATTTAAAGGAATCACTTTTATTACATAAATACCTACACCGATACATAGGACTACTATATTCCTTTCAAATTTATTTCAACAATCAAGCAATTACCGTGGGAGAGCCACGCTTCAGCATGACCGAAGTGATGCCACGGCCTCACAGAAAACCGGTGTGAAATAGTGTTTGCGCTTTGTTTCACCGTGTAAGTGAGGATACCGGAGGCCCATACCCCAACCCCCCTCCCCGATCTCCCCTCCATCCCCCAAAGGCCGGCAACGCACTTGTAATGCCTCTGGTGTTACAGGTGTCCATGGGCGGCGGAAATCACTTACCATCAGGCGATACGTCTGCTCGTTTGCCGGCTTATTAGATAAAAAATAAAAACCTATGAATATAATATCTTTATTTAATGGATTAATCAAACCAGCTCAATCTTGGTACTAATAGGTAAAATACCACCGAGAACTTGTTATACCCACTTATTACTTTTCTATTACATTTTCCCCATACACGTAATAGTTACAAAGAAAATTCATTTCCTATTATATTTTCCTTCCCGTAGTTATTGTCATTCATAAAACTTGTATGCAGGAAAAACGTACACTCTTTACAAACTAATCACTAGTAGGTACCCCTTGCTAGCTAGCTAGTTAGGAAATTATGTATAGTACCCCTTCTTTTGATAAGTTACGAATTTCCCTTCATATACCTAGGTATTCTTGACATTGATACTTTTTATAAGCATTAAGTGGCGGTGAAGATGCTTAAGGAAAAAGCGTCTTACCTCTACCGTCTAATACAATACCTATATCTTATTCTTGTTTTTAAAGACCAAAACAGGAAAAAGCATACATATTTAGATGTGTAATAAAATATTTAGTGTATTTGATATTAGAACAAAAGAGTTTAAAAACTAAAACCCGACTACGTAAAAACTTTATATTTTTTCGGATAAGTTATGGCACTACGGTTGAACATGCTTAATGCGGTTCACAGAATACACCTACTTACCAAGTTTCAACAGTATAGTTCTTATAGTTTCGGAAAAAAGTGGCTGTGACATACGGACGGACAGACAGACGGACAGACGGGCAGACAGACGGATATGACGAATCTATAAGGGTTCCCTTTTTTGCCTTTGGCACGGAACCCTAAAAATACACTACACTTTTGTAGGTAAACATCTACTGAAGATTTAAAGTTTAACAGTTTTTGTGAAGATTGATATTAATATTGGGTTAATACCAATTTTGTTAATGTATTACATGATACTAACTACGCCTTATTCGTGTGTTTTTCGATAAGAAATGTACCTTATCCACCTCTATAATTTTACACTATAAACAAAATGATTAAATGTTTAATTTTAGTAATCACATAGACTTATTTCACCTTTATAAATAACTAAATTTTGCCCACGGCTCCGCCCGCGTGGTAATGATTAAAGAGTAATCTATGTATTTTCCAAGAATCAAAGTATCTCCATGCCAAATTTCATTGAAATCTGTACAGCGGTTATAGCGTAAAAGCTTAACGGACAGCCGGAGTTTTTTGAATTTATAATATACATAAACTAAGTATGGATTATAAAACGCGTTCTGATGATTAAAATAATTACAAATTTTATCAAAAAAAAAACCGATCACAAGAACTTGACCAAATTTAAATGGGATCACACAAATAAAAAAAGAATCATCAAAATCGGTTCACCCAGCCAAAAGTTATGAGGTAAAAAACATAAAAAAAAAAATACAATCGAATTGATAACCTCCTCCTTTTTTGAAGTCGATTAATAAAGATTAGCGTAAAAAATGATGAATGTAACAGTATAATCGGTAAGAAATCGGTATTAATCATTTTATAACTGTAAAATTTATTGATTCAGATTTGCAATCATTTTTATGAATGACTATGTATTTATATTATTATAGAATATTATATCCTTATGTATTTATAAATTTTATAACCTGTCATGGATTAAATGATTGGTTCGTTGGAAAATCCAGGTTGACACATTCATTTGTATGTGAAAGTTTCTGATTTAACTCAATGACAAAATATAATACGCAGTGTATAGGTATATGTTTTTTGGCATCATAGCTCCTAAACTATTGGATCAAATTAGATATTATGATTGAAGATAGCATTGATTTAAAATTCTCTTATCTACGATTTAAAGAAAGATTTCGAAGAACATCAATGTCTTTCTAATTGTTGATAGCCTTACAAAGGGAGAGGTCCTTAATTAAATTGAGCTACTTTCACCCTTTGACAGTAGGTACACGTGTGAATAAAACTATATTTTCAACTATTTAAGATAGATTCGAAGCTTTTTGACACATTGAAACTCATCGCAAGTTTTAAAACTGAAAAAAATACAACAAATGTAGCTCAATAACTCTTAAAATGTTCACCTAGATACTGAATTCGAAAATATGTAATCAAGCAAAGCTGCAAATCATAAAACCTTCAGGACCAACCATATGAACGCGTTTTTATATCCAAGTAGATAATAATCCTTCAATCAAAACTAGTCAAGCCAATTGAAGTAGTTAATGGCATATTAAACGAATCAAGTTCATTAAACAGTACGTCTATACATATTACAGAGACATTTTCACACGTTGTGCGCCTAATGCACATAGCTGATAATGTGGTATATAGCTTATACTAATAGCCTTGTAGTTGATAAAAATCTAAAGGGATCATCTAATATAAGCATTATGCAATAGCATAAAATTCAAGAAATCAATAATAGCTTCACACGTCGATCACGCTAGCAACAAAATGTAAATAGGCTCAAAGTTTTGTTGTGTTCCGAACTCGAAACGAAAATATTTTGAAAATTTTAAAACATTTTGCCTAATTTATGATACTACTGTTATTGCGCATTTAATATGTAAATTGTACATTATTCCGACAGCCAATGTTCGCATCATGTTATAATTTGAATATGGGATAACGATTCAAGGTGACTACATCAAATGTTGGGACACAACAGAAATACAAACAATCTATTTCATACCTGGCGATCAGAGTAATTTTGTCTTTGGTAAATTCGATGGTTTACGAACATTCAACTCTCAAAAGCTTCTTAACCTAATTCCTACGTGCCCTTGCCCATGCTTTGTTATTTTGGTCCCAAACTGTAACACTGTATAGAAAATTATAAATAACTTACATCAGTCTCTCAAAATTTTCGTAACCCAATACTATGGGCTGTCGCTACTAAGGTTACCCGCACGATATCGACTTACACGTGACTTGTGAATGAGTACTACGCGAGTACACGTACTTGATATTGATACACATAGATCATTTCGCAATAGCTCGGTGTAATCTTTCTTCATTGTTGCATTAGCTACTTATAGTTGAAGATTTAACGTGAATAATTCCCTTTCAGTTTACTAACAGTGATTACAGTAACACTGTTTGTAAATACGCGACAACTTTATGTGCTCTTACGATGCATAAACCGTGTGATCTTCAAATTCTTAGCACAATGTTTACAAAAATATGGCAAGAACGGAATTGTTCAATCCCTGGTACAATACTGAATTAATTATTCTATTTCATATTAGGAAAATGATGAAAATGACCTCATAGAATTGGTTACAGTTTGGTACTTTAATCATTCTTAACAGTTCATGTTTGATTGTAGGTATCTTAATAAATCTTATATTTAAAAATCAATTGATATTCGTTTCTCTCGCTAAAACTCGAGAACAGCTAGGCCGATTAAGCTGATTTTGGTTTTAAAATGTTTGTCGTAGTCCAGGCAAGGTTTAAACGGTGAAAACATTTTGTTGGTAATATATTTATGATCTACTATGATATTCAATATTTATTTATACAGATTTTATACTGTGTTGCTGTTGCATAAAAGTATAGTAATTAACATTCTAAATGCCAAAGTCAGTTTGTTTATTAATTTTCTACGCCTTAAATGCTAACTGCTCAACCGAACATAATGAAATTTTGCACACATGTTTTTAGAAGGGAATAATAGTACATAAGATATGTTCTGTTTCCTAATTTTAAAACTAGACTAGAAGCGGTGGCGGTTGGTATAAGTTATAATATTCCAGAGAACATTACACATCACAAACAAACATACGAATTGATGGTTGCTATTAAATCAATGGCACATATTCATACATTAGAACGGGAATGTAACCTGTGATCAAAAACGCAGCTACAGTCAAACACGCTAACAGTATCTTCGCGCCACAGAAGTCGCAAAATAATAAAATATTTTGTCTTTAAAAAAATCTTTTGTCGTATATAAAATGTCTTTTGTTGTATAGATTCGTTTTACGACATTTCAGAAAAACACTTGTATGACCGGTCGAACTACGGCAAGGTTAAAACTACTTACAAAATTAATATGCATTAAAATTCATTATCACCGGTTATGATTGTTTTAAGAGTGAATCAAAACGTATTAAATTCGTGTTCAAATTGTTTACATGTTATTTTACGCGTTACCAACATTTTCTTTTCAATAGCCAGCCATAGTGACTCTGCTAGGACTGATGGAGAGCTCAAGCAGAGTCCAACAGTGGTGACCGCGGCCTCCATACTCACTGCGAAAGCAGACATTGCAGTGTGGCGTCCCGCAACACTACGGCGGCTTAGTGAGATGCTTTTTCACGCCCCTCTTAAAGAACCCGGGATCGTAGTGAGAGGGAAACACGTGCGCTGGTAGTGAGTTCCAGTTTTTAACTGCTCGGCACAGGAAGAAAGAACCAAACCGTTTGGTCCGAAAGCGTATTTCTTCGACTCTGAAGCGGTAACTTCCAAGGCCAGCACGTGTTGTTCTGTAGAGGAAGGTAGAAGGTGGGATCAGTTGGAAGAGCTCTTCAGAACACTCTCCATGGTAAAGGCGGTAAAGGACTGCCATGGAGGAGATATCTCTCCGCAACTGCAGAGCCTCAAGGGAATCGGTGGAATTCTGCTTATTTAAGCAGTATATTGTGTATTCAACAGATTCTCTTCCAATTTTAACTGCAGTTTTAAATGAGTTTATGGTTTCTGTTCGCTCCTACGAGTCCTAGCGAGATGTTAGCATAACCTAACAGATTGAATGAATAGTCCATCTAACAGAAAAACAAACGATTTATCTAACCTGACTGGTATTTACAGAGGTTAACGTGTTTAAACTAACGAACAAACAAAATTCCTAAACTTTATTATATTGGTTTAGTGTAAATAGATTTAATAGATTACAATTAGGTACATACTTATAATTCATATGTTAATTAGTAGGAAGTCTGATATGAATAACATAGTACGGGACATAGTTAAACTAATAATAATATGTATAAATAGAATTAGTGCTTTTGAGTGTTGAACATTTCTATATAGAAATATAGATAAATTTTGACATAAGCTTGTTAGGTATCATCGCTTTTATTAGGCCACTTTACTGGCATTTGTCACCCCTTAGAAAGGAGGTTTTAAGTGTGGCACTTCATAATTGTAGATTATAAATAATAAATAAATAAATATTTCGGACATCTAACACACAACGCCGTCTAGTCCCAAACTAAGCAGAGCTTGTATTATGGGTACTAGACAACTGATATGAATACTTATATAACTTTTTTTTTTGTAAATACATACATATTATACATAGAAAACACCCAAACTCCGAAACCAATATTTGCAGATCATACAAACATTTGTTCCGACCCGGGAATCGAAACCGAGACCTCAAGAACAGCAGTCGCGTACGCTACCACTGCGCCACCGAGGTTAGGAGTAGCGCCACAGTTAAGATTGGCTATATTGTCGTATATATACGCGAATTTATTACAAAAGTTACCTAAAAGATATATCTTTGGATTGAATTATCTAACAACTAGCTGAAAGGACACGGTTCGTCAGCGCTGTTGCCAATTGAGGTTCTATCCGAGTAAAAAAATTGAGTATATCTGACAAAACCTTCAATTTATAAGAAAACCCCCAGAGACAACGCCTTTCGTAGACACAAAGTTGTGAATAAATTATTAGAAATATCGTTTCAAAACATTTTTTTTTTTAAATTATGATATTCATGCCCTACTAAAAAAATAAAATATGAGTTTTATCATTGCGTATTTATTTAAAATACAATATTTTTACATCTTCCCTTCGTGTGGGTGCTATAGTGTTCTTTTGAATGTAATGATGATGATTTTGCAAACATTTTAATTCATATTATGTTAAGGAATATCAAGCAACTTTTTGTACCACGTTTTATGAGACCAAATTAATTGTACATATCTATCTCAAATACGATTTGCATATACACATACATGCTTATTACCGCGTTACTAAACTATGTCAATATTAAACAAACGCCAACCTGTACAATCACTCGCTGTTATTTAAATATTACAGTTTTAGTTATTTAAATAATACGCAACTTCTGTCGTAAAATATTTCATAATAATCTTGATAGTATAGATATATAAATAATTTAATATCTGTGTTTTATCTGTTGTGAGTAAAAACCACGCGACCTTTGCAATAAATAATACAAAATTTTGACGAAAAAAATCCGACTTCTAGAACTGGACCAAATTGAAATGGGTCCGCACGGGAAGCACCAGCTTTCAAATAGAAAAGAATCGTCAAAATCGGTCCACCCAGTAAAAAGTTCTGAGGTAAAAAACATGAAAAAAAAATACAGGCGAATTGATAACCTCCTACTTGTTTTGAAGTCGGTTAAAAATAAATTTACGAGATGGAACTCGACGACAAACTAACCGCACTCGATTATAAGGGTTGCATTATTAAGAAGTTCAACTCGAAACAACTATATCTTATGTCTAGACGGAATGTATAAAACCGGTGAAATGTCTAAAGACAAAGAGAGATAATGAATCTACTTGTTTTACTAAATTTGGTATAAATCTAGCAAGTAGATCTTAGTATACTTATTCATTGCTATGTTAAAACAAGTACAATTTTAATAAAAATAAAACCGACTTCAAGGTTCGACTCGATTTCTCTTGGATGCCATCATTAGTTATTAACGTAATTATCATGGTACCACCGTTGGGATATCTCCTTTCCATTAAAAAAATAATCATCAAAATCGGTTCATAAATGACGAAGTTATCCCCGAACACACATAAAAAATATATATATATACGGTCGAATTGAGAAACCTCCTCCTTTTTTTGAAGTCGGTTAATAAAACTTAATATGTATTTTATATATATATATATATATCATCGTTTGATAAATTATTTCTAAACCCAGTTTGGTTGACTGGTTTAAACTTAAATACGAGTTGGATTTTCTGAGGCTGAAGAGCCAGTGCCACTATCTCCATTGTTATTTAAAATGAATATATATATATATTCAGTTTAAATAACAATGGGACTATTATGATAATGAAATAATTAAACCAGTCAACCAAACTGGGTTTAGAAATAATTTATCAAACGATGTGAGGCGTGACAGCCTCATGCCCATGGGGTGTTTTGATGATTCAGTCGTGAGGTACGGCAGGGGGACTCCAGAAGCCGCCGATCCGTTCTTAATGTACCTCTCGACTGCAGAGGTAGGCCGCCGCGTGGTTTAGTGGGTAGACCGGTCCTCCGGGAGTCCCACACAAAAAGAAAAGTACGGTCTGACGACCTGGTGAAGGTCGCGAGAAGCCGTAGGATATAATCCATTTTTTACTAACTTAAAAAAAGAAGGTTATATATTCGGTGTGTATTTTTTAAGTCTTACTAAACTATAAATTTATTTTGATAACCGGAATACATCCTGCAAAATAAGCTTAAATTATGCATGAGGTTTTTTAATGATTTATTGGCATCGATCTATCGTCCGTAAAAAATTCTAAACATAACAAGGAAACAACTTTAAATAAAATGGATGCGACCGGTTTAGTTTGTTATTTTGAATAAATAAAGAAACACGGATGGATCATTTCTTCTCACTAAAGTTTTTGCTATCAATTGTCCGTGTGTTTTTCCACGATCAAAAAGCTTCCTCAACATTCAAAGTATCTTCCTCCATGCTGAATTTCGTTAAAATCGGTAAATTAGTTTAGCCGTAAAAGTATTTCTAACAACATGTAAATATGTAGGTAGTTTGAAAAAATGTAAACAATGTAAACCCAACGAGTTAAATCATTAAATTGTTATAATTTTAATTCCGCCAAATAAATTAACGTGTTATTAAATGAAGTACTAATGGAACAGGTTTTTATAAAATGAATGAGGAAGCTTAAAAGGCTCGTACTTCCAAGCAACAGGTGGATTTCCGAGTTACAGGTAATACTTTGAACGCGTTAAGCTATTGCCGATTTACACTAAGCCTATCCGTAGGCATTGCCCTTTTTAAAGCCAACTTCTGCACTAAAAATAATTCTGTGATTCGGGGGTCTATACAAAACCTACATGAAACAGATTCAAAGAAACACCCAGACTCAGAAAAACATATTGTGGATCAAACAAAGTGTTGTCGAGTTTGAACTCACAAAACTCAGCGCAGTAAGGAGACTATGATGTGACCGCTTATATGACTAAATTATCCGTACAGACATACTTTTTCCTTTTATTGCTCCCCTTTCCTTCCTCCCTCTTTCATTATATGCACTCATAAAATTCCCATTCCCAAAGGATTCATTGCCGGCAATTAGTTATAATAAATAATATAATAAAATAAACAATATTATTGATTATTATACAATTAATTAAATACAGGTAAACTCCAATTAAGTTGCATTGAAAAATAAAAGAAATACATTACTTATCCGCGAACTACTTACATTTAGGTATTTAAATATTTAAAAAAGTATATTTTTGTTAACATTATTTTCTTAACAGAAAGTATGCTTTTTACATTGTATCATAGAAAAAATGCATAACAATATACATAATTTACATTTACAGAATGTACTACTAAATGCTTTAATGATTAGAAATATCACCTTCATGGTTTTTCACGTTACATTAAATCTGTTCCGTTAAAAAAAATATAGCGCTGGATAAATTTTCAGTGATAAGACATTTTTAACTGGTTGCCTAAGCTATAAAAACATTTAATAAATTTAACGCATTTAATATAATTTTTAATCCAATGTGGATCAAAACACAAAATAAACAATTCCTACATAGTTTTCAAACACAAAATAAATAAAACATAAAACACTTACGATTGAAATGAACCAAATCGAGCAGCACACTAGCACAAAAACACTGGCCTTATAATTTAAAAACTACTGCAAAAACAGTTTCATATAAAATACAAGGCGAAAAAAAGTTGAAGACTTTTGTGCACACGCGCGTTCGTGGCTGTGGAACAACGTTGAATGATAACAAGTTGAGTCGAACGAAACGTAGTTATATGAAGGCTCTCAGCTGCTCAGGTATTAAGATGTCACTAACACCTACTACACAGCTGAGTAATATCACAATTTTTGCTGTATCATTATCGCTTGCACTTACTTCTGAATGATAACACCGTCTATAAACGGTTCAGTCAATTGATATAATTGAAATCAATTGCATAATGTAAAGTAACATTTGATATAGATAACTTTTTTATGGTAGACTAGCAGACCCACGCAACCTCGTTTGCGTCTCCTATTGCTCGTCGCGTGATAATTTTCCCCAGTTTTTGAAACATTTTTCATTGGTGCTCCTCTCCTATTGGTCTTAGCGTGGTGATATATAACCTATAGCCTTCCTCGATAAATGGGCTATCTAACACTGAATAAATTTTTCAAATCGGACCAGTAGTTCCTGAGATTAGCGTGTTCAAACAAATAAACAAACTCTTCAGCTTTATATATTAGTATAGATAAAGTGTAAAGGTTCTTTACTTCTCAGTTTATATTTCTAGTTATGTAAAGAGTTTCGATGATGTCTTTATCCGACTTAAAATAGGTTAGTCGACAGATTTTTTGTGATGTGCCTTGCGAGAGGTAGGTATATTTCCAACATATGCTGCTGAAATATATTTTAAACCGATTGCAATAGGTTATTCCTGAGTTTGGATATCAACGAATTAATAAAAACCGTTGTTGTATTTTTACTCCCCATAAATAATGTCCCAGATTTGAGAACATCGGGCAATACCTGTTGAATATTTCCGTTTTTCTTTTCGTAAAAAGTCTGTAAGGAACATCCTCTACTTATATCATAGTAAATTGTATTTCTGTGATTTTATTTTCTATTCACAGATAATTCAGATTCCATTTGCCTTCAAAATTCAATGAAACCTAACTATACGCACACGCTTACAATAAAGAAAATGTGAGATCAGCTCCGACGCATGATTGTATATTACGTCATTGTGATGACGAGAAAACTATTCCTGATAATTAGCATTCTAGCGCTGTTTATTTTAATAGCTTGGTAGACGATTTTACTAATGATAAGGCACTGCAGCATAACGCCGAATTTTAGTTAACGCTCGATTTTATTCTCCACTAGCTGAACCCCGCGATGCTACCCGCGGTTATTAATGTACCGCGAGTAACGCCGCGGGACAAAGTTAGACAGACCGACAGACAGACAGACAGACAGACAGACAGACAGACAGACAGACAGACAAAATTTTTTTAAAAGTACATTTTTGGTATATGTACCGTGTATACATATAATAATAAATAATAATAATATACTAGCTGAACCCCGCGGTGTTACCCGCGGTTATTGTTGTACCGCGAGTAACGCCGCGGGACAAAGTTAGTCTAAAAAAAGTAGCCTAAGTTACTCCCCGGATCATCAGCTATCTGCCAGTGAAAGTCCCGTCAAAATCCGTCCAGCCGTTCCAGAGATTACCCGGAACAAACAGACAGACAGACAGACAGACAGACCGACAGACAGACAGACAAAAATTTTTTCAACTACACTTTCGGTATATGTACCGTGTATACTTATATATGCATTTAGTAAAAAGCGGTTATTTTAATATTACAAACAGACACTCCAATTTTATTTATTTGTATAGATGGCAAATGAGCAGACGGGTCGCATGGTAAATAAACATTGCCGATTTATCAGGATTTTGATATGATAGTACGATCTTTTCCCTTTACATTAATAGTAATTAATAATATACATAACTAGACTACATTAAAACTTGATAAAATTTATATAGCCGCTAACCGGACCCTTATTGCGAATTTATTGGAACCTTATCCAATAAAATCGGTTCAGTAGTTAGGTCTGTGCCAAAGTGGAACATACTAACATACATAGAGTGTCAAATCTATATTACCCTTCCTATTGGCTAGGTTGTAATCGGGTGAAAATAGTGAGTTTTTTTTTTGGGTTCTGTAACAAGGGGTACGGACCCTATTACTAAGACTTCGCTGTCTGTCTGTCACTAGGCTGTATCTCATGAACCGTGATAGTTAGACAGTTGAAATTTTCAGAGACGATGTATTTCTGTTGCCGCTATAAAAACAAATACTAAAAAACTGAATAAAATTAATATTTAAGGGGCTGCCATACAACAAACGTGATTTTTTGTTCAATATTGATAAGGGCAACAGTTAGACGCTTGAAATATATAGAACAATAGATAATGGTACAGAACCCTAGCTTCGCGAGTCCAACTCGCACTTGGCCGATTTTATTTCCAAGTTCATTCGTGGAACTAGTTCACTAAAAGGATTAAACCATAGCAGAAGGCTCCTTCAGTGTATCGATCACAAGACAGTGGCAATTTCGGCAATTTGCCAATATGTGGAGATAAAAGAATTTGGTTTGGCTTCTATCTGTTACTCTGATGATAGTAGTTCTTAAAGTAAATAAGTTGTGAAATACTTAAAAAATATTAATATTGTTATTACATCCACCATCAAATTGCATAAGTTCAGGTTTCCCTCAGCAACTTTCTTTCGGAACACGTTTTTGCGTTTTTTTCTCATAATTCTCTGTAAAATTGAATAACAGACGCTTTTATATAGGTAGGTGGGCGAACGAGCAAACGTCATCACTTGATGGTAGGTAAGTGCTTCGCCCATGGACACCTGCAAGTCAAGTCACAAATCGTCCTTTGAATTATAAAGCTGCTTAAAGCCGGTTTTCAGTGGTCCCGTAGTTTCATTCCGGTTGGGTCTAGCCCAATCGCCCATATACGCTGAAGCAAGGCTCTTCAAAGGTAATAAAAACATAATTAACAAATAAGTAGTGCAAGAGCTTGGTAATCTTTCAAAAGATGAAAAAGCATCTGGAGTTTTAGGTATACCTCGTTTCTCCTGGCATCTCGATACGAATATGTAGGTTTGCTTTCTATTCCTTGCTATATACCCGTTTACTTTACTTGTATGGAAGTGACTCGAGTTCTACGAGTACAATAATTGAGCTCAATGCATAAGTCATGGCATGTCTTGTGCCAAAAGCCTAAACTTTGATGACGATGAGATAAGTCACGATGACTTTTGTTTCGTCTATTGTTTAACAATAAGTGAGTTATTAGTGTTTCCAATTTATTGTTGTATATTAGGTTATGAATCATTATCTTATATTGACATTACATTTCATGAACAAACAACTAAATTAACACATTGTTTTATGGTTATATATGTGTGAGTGCACTTTTTAACAAGGCGCTACAAGGATCCGTTTACATAATCTTGTATACAACTAAATAAATTTGAGTGTCTGTTCGTAATATTAAAATAATAGCTTTTTACTAAATGCATATTTTATGTATGTATACACGGTACATTTACCAAAATAACATTTTTTACGAATTTTGTCTGCCTGTTTGTCTGTTCGTTCCGACTAATCTCTGGAGCGGCTGAACCGATTTTGACGGGACTTTCACTGGCAGATAGCTGATGATTTAAGGAACACTTAGGCTACATTTCTTAGACGAGCTTAATCCCGTGGCGTTACCCGCGGTTGTTGTTGTACAAGATTCGTGGCGCAACCCTAAACCATCATGTCTGTCCAAGGTGGTCAATACCTCCCCCCTAAGAAATTACCTATGTCCAGTAGAAGACTGTTAAAAGATTTCGATGTGATGATAATCCAGTATTCCTATAAAACCATATTGTTGTTATGAATACATTTAAATTTAATGTTTATCATGCGACACACTGTCAATTTATTATTTTCAAAACAGATTATTAACCCTGTATCAGGAATATTTACAAATATGGTATTATCAGACAATAAGAGTAATCAAGTTTATAACGTTTATTCATATATAATTATTACTATTATTTGTCCGCGGCTCCGCCCGCGTGTTTGTCGGTGTTCGCGGTAAATTACTATTTATGGACTGCTGTCCATGTAGTCCGAGAGCCGGCACGAATTTTAGGGTAGGTATTTGAGGCAAGCTGAAAACTTGTCAGATACCTCTCCTATTATATCCAAACTCGGGATTGCAGACCTGGCTGGTGAGTAGCGGGGCTAAATCAACCCCTACATTTTTAAAAATATTTTTTTTTTGTCCCCAAAAATATATTTGAGGCAATACGCAATTTATATATGTTGCAGTGTAATGCTTTATAAATACGAAAAAAAAAAGCCAGATCATTTAAGCGGGGTTTTAACATTGCCAGACGCGTGAAAAAATATTTTGCAAAAAATTATAAAAAATGTTTTTGAGGCAACTTGAAATTTTAATGGAGTGTTATTTATAACTAAAAAATTAGATTCCCAAAAAGACAGATCATTTCGGTAGGGCTTTCTACCTGCCAGGTGATCAAACAAATAATAAATGGGTACGAGGATGCAGTGCTATAGACAAGCTGTAGTGTGAGAGAGAGCGCATAACGACAGCTGTCTTCGTTCTTACTTACGCGTTAAATTAAAATTTTCTGAATTTGTACTAAAACATTTTGCTTAAAGGTGATTGTATTGATTTTAAACGTAATAAATTGTTTAAATATTCGATATTTCCGCAGAAATATTTATTTTTTGAAGAGAATTAAAAAAAAAAACTTTTTTCAATTATTTTTGTTCCAAAAATTTTTGTACAGGCTTCATATTATTACCCCTACATTCAAAACTAAAAATTGATTTTTTTCTCTGGCAGTATTTTAAATAAAAATTTATACGGAAATTAAAAATTGTTTTATCTTAAAATGAATAAGGGTTACGTATTAAAAAAAGCAATAATTAAAATAAAAAATCACAAAACCAGGTTTATAAAAATATAATAATTCTCCAGTAGTGCAATTATTTTAAGTGCAAAAAAAAATTGAAGTAAATTCAATTTAATTCATAACATATAAAAATAACTAAATCATCGGAATCATCTGTGTCAGATTCGGCATCCTCTACACCATCTGCGAAAAGAAATATATATTTTTATTTTTAATTAATCACTGAAATTTGAATGCAGCAGTTATTAAAAATAAACCATTTATTCTCACCTGTAGTATGATTTTCATCATCGTTATTTTTATTTTCCTCGTGAACAACAGCGTCGAATACTAATTGCGGCATACACTCTCCGTCAAACCAGTGAAAATCTAGTATATCCTCATTAAGTGTCCATCTATTTCTATTAGGTGTCAAAGAGCTGGGGAATCGCAAATATGCATTTCTCCAAATGCTTGTTACATATTGCGTTCTTAAAAGATGTTGTTTTAATTCAGCTTTGCATGGACGTAATGTAGAGGGATCACAATCTTTCAGTTTTTTTTAAAGGTTCATCTTCAGTGTCGGCCTTGTAAGTCGCACAAAATTTAAGGAATCGTGCTCCATTTATATTTGATGTATTTATAAATCCATAAATTTCGCATACGAATTGTTCTAAGACTGGAAAAATTTCATCACGCGAACCGGTAACATGCGCAACTCCAAGATCTGCTAATGCTTTCTGATAATTTTTGTTTTAATCTATATTTTGTATGGTCTCATCTTGTCTTTTTGAAAAAATGATGGATTGTAATCGCATCCTCGTACCCATTCATTATTTGTTTGATCACCTGGCAGGTAGAAAGCCCTACCGAAATGATCTGTCTTTTTGGGAATCTAATTTTTTAGTTATAAATAACACTCCATTAAAATTTCAAGTTGCCTCAAAAACATTTTTTATAATTTTTTGCAAAATATTTTTTCACGCGTCTGGCAATGTTAAAACCCCGATTAAATGATCTGGCTTATTTTTTTTCGTATTTATAAAGCATTACACTGCAACATATTCAAATTGCGTATTGCCTCAAATATATTTTTGGGGAAAAAAAAAAATTTTTTTTTAAATGTAGGGGTTGATTTAGCCCCGCTACTCACCAGCCAGGTCTGCAATCCCGAGTTGGGATATAATAGGAGAGGTATCTAACAAGTTTTCAGCTTGCCTCAAATACCTACCCTGAAATTCGTGCCAGCTCTCCTACTAATGTCCTTTCCTTAAGAATCGAAGTATCTTTATTGTAAATTTAATACAAATAGGTTCAGCCGTGCAAGCGTAACGGACAGAGTTACTTTATCGAAATTATTATTTAAGTACGAATTCAAAAGTAAAAATACTTAAAAATTTTGCTGTATGTTCAAACTTGTATTTTTGATTATTAAAGGGATGGTAATTAAGGGTTTTTGATTACTATTTCACTATTGATCTGTAGGTACTTAAGCCCAATTAGATGTGGAATATTTTTGCTGAGTAACAGCAACTTATGGCGACTAAATTAATCTATCTATATAGGAAGAGGAAGGTGACTGACTGACTGGCATACCCAGAGATCAACGCACAGCCCAAACCGATGGACCTAAATTCCTGAATTTTTGCATAGATGTTCTTTATATAACGTAAGTGAGAAATTGGAATTCCACACCTAAGGGGGTAAATCAGGGGATGAAAGCTGCTACGTGAGCAAAACCGCGTGCAAAAGCTAGTAAAATAATATAATTACACAACGCAAGTTTTCTTACTACATTGTTATAATAGGTCTGAAGGTCGATAGTGACCTAGTCGTTTACAGTATTGCATCGCTTCTTTACTTTTTAAATTAATTTTACAGTCTCAGGAACTCTATGATTACGACCAGAATAAACTGTGAATAATCTGCGAAAATGGGTTGTTTTTTTAAGGTTAACTAAGGAAGCAAAGACAAAAAGAAATGAAGACAAAATGGCAGGTGTGTTTACATTCCTTGCCTAATTTGACTTATAAAATTTTGTCCAGTAGTCTTTCCAACTCAATTTGCGGCATAACACAGAGCCACACGGCATACCACATACACAAAGAAACGACATCAATGACAACATACTCCGATATCTTTGAATAAAAACTATTTTCATTTTTATCAAGAAAATGTGCACACGGAAAAGGTCCCATTATCGTAATAAAGGTTAACACAACTGATATTATTACACACAAGATAACCAAATTTAAAATATGATTAGGGTTGCCTCAGTGAAATAGTCGAAGGCAAATAATTATAATTATTTTGTTATAACTAGTAAATGCAGAAGCAATGACGCCGAAGCCTAGCTTGGCTGCCATAGTGTGGATCATCATGCCGCATAGTTGTATTGTCTGCATTCGCAGTGAGTATGATGACTACCACTTTTGGATTTTGCTTATGCTTTCCATCAGGCAGAGTAGAGTCATTTTGGCAGGGCCATTTCATAAAAAAATAATTGTCACGTGGATACAGATACTATTTATGAACCATTATAGAGGGGGCTTACGGTTTCTCCCGGGATAGGAATACGATGTAGGAGTCCTGCATTGTCACGATGACGTCCCTGAGGTGCCGGTGGTCTAAAGGCATTTTACACCCGATCAAGTAAGAAAAAAGATATTACAGTTCATAAGTAATCACATCACACATATATAAAGGCGAAAGTTTGTGAGTGTGTATGGTTGTTCCTTTTCCACACAAAAACTACTGGACGGATTTGGATGAAACTTTACAGTAATATAGCTTATACATCAGAATAACACATAGGCTACTATTTGCCGCGATAATCGACAAAAACACGGGCGGACACACAGCTAGTATAATATAAACCAGTATCAAGTTTGATTACAATAATCGTGTCAAATAAAGAAAAGTATTAATTTTCAGGAAATTAAGGAGTTTATTAAAATAGAGTTTATTAACGTTTACTATATGTTATGTTTACTATAATTATCGTTATTATAATAAAGGTTGACACCTAAACTGTTTGCACACGATGACCTAATTTGTAAATGGAATATGTAATGGAGCTTCTGTGTTCAGAAATATCTCTTTTATAAATAGTTGTTGTTTTAAATTATCATTTTCACCCCACCGTCTGAGGGTGAAGACCTTTTGCACAAAAATGTAAACTAAAGACATTTATTTATATATAAATGTTTTGCCCGGTAAGTAAAATTGTAGTAGAGTCACGCTGATTTCAACACGAACGGTTAGACCGGGGCAGTATACTCCTCTCGTACAGAAGAACAACCTAAAATAACAGCATTCGTGCTGTCATGTTTCGTTGGTGAGTGCGAGATCGAAGGCCCAATGGTGCAGAAGTATCACTAGCCCGCCATGGTGTGGGTCACCATGCTGTATTAGCAGCTGAAGTGTCGCCGCGCCGCGCCTCGTAGTTACTAGAGTGTCACCGCGGCCGTGAGATGGCGTTAGACACTTTATAGATTGGTATTGTTCTTGTCTTTTGGATTCTGCTTATACGTCCCAGCAGGCAGATTAGAGTCACTTTGGCAGGACCATAAATTATAAAAATTTGAACTTTTTTGACAACCTTGAATGAGTGACTATCTATAGGCATATACGCAGTGACAGCACACTTCTAAGATCAGAGGGGACGCTCCACTGATACGTGATATTGGAAACTGTAGTAGATTATAAAATTTCAAGTACTCAAAATTTTTCCGTCATTTTTTAAAACTCTTATTTACCGAACCTCGCCATGATACAATAAACGTGTCACTACAGTGTCACCCAGCATATGTACTTTTGTGGTGTTAGTGTTAATGCAGTTTCATCATCATCATCATCATCATCAGCCTATCGCAGTCCACTGCTGGACATAGGCCTCTCCAATTGCGCGCCACTTGGTTCGATCCTCGGCTTCTCGCATCCAGCATAATATAATATAGTGCAGTTTACGAAAAGTATATTTTTTACTTTTGATGGATGATGATATTTTAGTTGCCATAAACTCAAATATAAATAAAACAACCAATCAATTGCACAAATTCGATTTCTTTGAATCAACTCAGCCAAAGAATACCTCGACAAAATTTGCAGTTCTCCATCCTGAATGACAAAAATAATATCACAGCACAGAGACAGTGTCTAAAGAACTACTGGTTATCTCCTACTTCACTCTATCCTACCCTACTAATTTCAATAATAACGAAACATTGTTTACAAATCACATTCATTATAATCAGTTCAGTAGTTTAAGCGCTACGGTAGAATATACATAAATACCATAGGAAAGCCACGCTTCGGCATGAATGGGCCTGCTCGACCGGAGTAATACCACGGCCTCACAGACAACAGTAACTATAAAGTGCCCTGTGAAACAATGCTTACGCTGTGTTTTACCGAGTGAGTGAGGGTACCGGAAGCTCACACCCAACCCCTTCCCCCATCTCCCTCCCCATCCCCCAAAGGCCGGCAACGCACTTGTGACGCCTCTGGTATTGCGTGTCCATGCATGGGCGGCGATAATCACTTACTATCAGGCGAAATACGTCTGCTCGTTTGTCGACCATTCTATAAAAAAAAATGCACTACAGTGCAATACAATGCGTGTTTAATAAAAGTGAAACGGAGCGTTCGAAGCATTTTAATACCACACCAGCTAATCTTCCATGACACGTGACGTCATGTGCACATGCGCCGATAGAAAAAAACAAACGGTGTTGCATCACTTTTAGCATAATGAGTGTAATTATAGACTGAAAGATATCAATCTGTTGAGATGAATCTGATATTGTATCGTTTGCGTGTATTTGTTTAGTCGTCTGTGAAATAATATTAGGTTGTAGACTTTCCAATCGCAGTTCTCTGAAGCGTTTCGTGAAAACATCATGCAGTCTCTGGTTAAATTTTCTCATCCATATCCATAGTAACATTATAAATTCGAAAGTAGTTTGTCTGTCTGTTACGCTTTTACGTCTAAAACATTAATCCGATTTGGAAGAATTTTGGAATAGACATAGCCTTTGAGAAGAATAGGCAAAAAAACTAGTAATTTCAATTAAGTTGAAATTCGAGACTTTTGAAGTGGATAAACGTATAGCTACATACCTACATTATTTTATGCTTTATCATTTGTTTTTTTTTGTTATATTAATCGCAAATGACCCATCAGGTCATTTGATAGAAACAGAGTAGGTACCAGCTCTTATGGAGGCTTTTACTACTGCCTACTGCCGGCCTCAGAGGTAAGAAACCTTTCCTTTCCCTTTCCTTACAGGTACCACAGGATGCAAAATGAAGACAACTATTGCACTAGGAATTTATACTGTGTCACGGTTCACTGCACAAACATCCTTGAAACACTCCGCATTGTCCACGTTCGCAATCAGGATAGTGACCACCACTCTTCGATTCATCCCATCATTTTTAGTATAGGGGGCAAACGAACAGACCTATCACCTGTTGGCCATTATCGCCGCCCGTGGATAAAACACGTGGTTATATAAAAGAGGACGCAAAGAATATTAACAATTATTTTTACGGGAATTAACGGGTGACAGCAGTCAGCCTGTGACCACGGCCAGTGCAACCTGGTCGAAACGTCAGGCAAATCAGAGGTATGTAATACCTTTTAATAAGTGATCGCGTTAATTCCCGTAAAAATAATTGTTAATATATCATGGAACGCGAAAGTTTAAAAGTTAGGACACAAAGAATATTCAGATTTAGAATAACAATTTTTTTGGTCTCGAAGTGAGAATCAAATCAACAACACTCAACGCGAGGCTACCGCCTTTAAACTACTACACTATTTGTGCAGTCATCTGAAGTGCAACACCCTCGCGTTAACACAGACGTCTTGACGTGAAAGTCCTCTAGCATTTTAATACACCTAGATAAATAGCACATTTATTTACATGCGTCTCTTAATCAGCGTATTATTAATAAATTGATAAAAAAGAATAAACAAAATTATGCTGTAAATCTAGATGACCGAAGACTCTGACCCGTTCAGTTATTACCAGATAAAGTTAGTACCACAGATAGGGCATGCATTTTTCAGCGCATTCAGTATGCGAATATGTTAATAAACCGTATTAATTTGAACAATAGTTTAAATAGCCATATCACTACAAGTTACATTTACTTTAGCGCCTACAATAATAAAGGGGACACATCTTTAGAGCATATAATTGTCCTCACAAATACCAAATATGCTAATTGGTAACGAACATAGCTTATACATCAGGATAACACATAGGCTACTTTTTGCCGCGATAACCGACATACACGCGGGCGGAACCGCGGGCAACAACTAGTAATAAATATTTATAATAAACTAAACGGAACACAGTAGGTTTTGGGTGAAAGAGTAACAAACACACACACTTCCTTACATACTTTCGCATTTATAATATTAGTAGGATATACAATTTAGTGGTAGGATGTAAATGGGCCATGTTGTACATAAAATCGTACTCTGTACATCTACATTCTGACAAATAAATTATTATGTGGTGATTTCCATCATCCCCATTCCTTAATTCATCACTCATCAGCTCACTGAAAGCTTAGGCTTTAATGACTATTGTTTTGTCCTTTACTCAAATCTTTAAAATTAGACGAGGTTATTTGTGTGTATATTTGTAATATTGTAACATACCAGCTGACTTGCGCAACTTCGTTTGTGTATCTAAAAACTAATAAATTAACTCGATTTCGTTTTTCATTAATGATCGACTGTTGTTGATCTTACTGTTACGCCATAGATGTAAATGGGTCTCGAATGGTCTGGACTCTGGATGATTCGAAATTTCCACAGTTGAAAGTTATGATTAATGATTTCGATACTTTCAACGCTAGATGGCGCTAGAATGCTGATTCTGGGAATTTTTATTTGCTCTAGAGTGTTTTATCGAATACTAGGGATCTTTCCAGATATTTCCATAGCCCTTTAAAAGCGGAGCGTGTTAGCCGTACGGGCAGTATTGTTTCACGATACGCGGTTAAACTTCATTCATAAACGAGGAAGTTATCCGCGAACACACAATATATATATGGTCAAATTGAGAACCTCCTCCTTTTTTGAAGTTAGTTAAAAACAACAATAAGAAATAAAAGAAGGATCTTAGCTATTTATTGCTACCTAAAATTTTTGTGACGTCATTTTATTGCACTTTAATTAAAGATAATGTGCAATAAAATGAATAAATCTACACACTTTTAAAAGATAATAATCCTCCTCCGTCACGATGCATCACAAAAACAATGCGATATCAGCTCCTGAATTGCCGATAACTTACGTAAATATTTTACGATGTGATTATATATACAGAGTATAAACGGTCACTTATCCCGCTTCCTACTGCATTGAGTTGTGAGTTCGATCCCAATATGGAACAATACTTAGGTGATCCAGAAGTTGTCATTCTGAGTTTGGGTGTTTTTTGTGTCCGTTTCATGCATGTCTATAAAGTCCTCTGTGACACAGGATAATCATATATTCCTAGTGCGGGAGTTGTCTTCAAAAGAAAAGAGAAAACTAACTATCATAAGAACCTGTTCTGGTTGCCTGTTTATTAATCGAAACAGGCTATGTCGATATGACCGTCTGTTGCAAAAAATATGCAGACTACATGTATGGTTATACATAATCGTCATCATCAGCCTATTGCAATTCAATGATGGATATAAGCCTCTCTACTTGTACGTCACTGGCTTTGTACATACTACGCATTAATTCCGTTTAAAATTTGGTAACGATATGTGCGCCAAAACTACTTATTGTAAAGCAAAAAAGTGTTCATGTGGTCAAGTAATTTTAGAAGCCATGACAATGCCTTTGCTATTAACGCCTCTACAATAAGTCATTTCATCATTACACCGAAGGACTGGACCCCAAATAAGTCCGGTAGTGCTACTCAAAGTCCACAAAGAACGACGCTTGTCCCAGTGCCCTGTCTGAACATTTTGCCTCCTACATATTCAGACATAAACACGAGTATTTCAACATCTACCTATAAACATCATGTCACTTACGTGAGATAGGAAATGCTGGAATCTGGAGTTCAGTCTGGAATTACTATTGTTGGCACCATTTCTGCTTCACGTATCGTAGATGGACTGGAACAAAACAAGGTCAAAATCAACATTATCGTTTTATATTCTTTGACCCTCGAACAGATTCGTGGTTTTCAAATCGGATTAAAAGTTGCTATACCTACACAATACTCCATTGATGTCTACGTTTGACACCGTTTACTTGGATAAAAGTTGATTGATTAATTAATTACACGAGTGAATTTTTAGTGAATATTGTTGATAAACAAGCACATGTTGCAACATTGTACCTAATTAAAATACTACGACTATATATACTAAGACTATATAACCCTGGGACAGGGCCTGACAAGGTGTGGCGTTGATTCGTGGAGGACTTAAGATAATATGGTCCGTGTCCTCCTAATGTATGGCCCCTGAAGGCGACGGTCGGGTGATTTCTAGTGGCATCCTCACATACTCATGGTTCCAATACCTATCCCCAAGGAGCAGGAGATGGAAGGGGTTCATTCACCTCACCAACAAAAGAACCTACACGCACACCTACTGATGCTAAATTTTCATGAAATATTTCTCATAAAGTACTTTTAATTTCAGGCTTAAAACAATCTAGTTTGATTCCCAATGCTCATTTAGATAATTGGATAACTTTTACTTTCAATTAGAAAACTAACGTTTATTTAGTTGGCTAGACAGTGACGCGCATATAATGTCGGCAAAATCTATTCATGTACACACCCATCCGTAATCTCTCCTCGTTAAGCTGCCTATCCATCTATCAATTTAAAGGATGATTACCACCGAACGGTTCGCATCGCATCGGATAGGAACGGATTTTAATCTTTTCAAACGACAGTAAACCGTGTATAGTGCGTTCAAAGTCTATATTACCAAGCAGCGCATAGCAACTTGTAGGCAGTTGTAGGCGGCTGTTCTCAGCGATATGCGGTTATAATCGAAACTGTGCTTCGACGTGCGATCACCTCCGTTCGCCTGTTATCGATCTTTTCCGATACGATGCGATGCGAGCCGTTTAGTGGAATTCATCCTTAACATTATAGCCAGCACTCTGAGTGGATGTAATTTGCGAAGCCTGTTATCCTATCGTCGGATTAGAGAGTTCGGGTGTTCGCAATTGGACAATTGTCTGGTCGTTAAAGGACTGCTTACAATTTATCACCCATAGGTCAGACGGTCATTGAAAGGACAAAAGAAAGGATACATCAACTAGGTATTTGTTCCTGTTTTTTTTTTAAGTGAAAATTTCTTTAGCGGCGTTGTGCACTTCAGCAAAATTAATTTTGGGATGGGTCAAAAATGTTAAACTTGCGACAGGACACTTCGCGACAGGACACGTGACCTAAGCCAGCGCAGGGCGCTTGCGTGAGTATGCTGGCGCAGGGCGCTTGCACGAATGTGCATACTGACAGCTGATGGCTCGAAAGTCTAATATGACATGACTAGTTGGTGACATGATTTAAAGAGCAAAGAGGTGAGCTTAAACAACTGTTTAGAGTTTTGAGTTTTCACTTTCGTCTTTCGTCGGCAGTTCTCATGACTGTTTTGTGTTTTTTTTTATATAAAATATTGTCTTAGTAATAAAAGCGTGAAAGTCTGATAACATGTTCTTTATTTTGTAATTCTAGCCTAGTTTCTAACTACTACTACTACTAAATTATTTTTTGTTATCTTTTCCGAATCAATCTAACGTATTTACACTTTACACACATCTTGAAGAAGGGGAGAGGGGTCGCAGAATTGCTCACGTAATTAAAGGATGCCCCCTTACTTTGTAAAGGGATGCATAGTAAATATGCACTGATAGACGAAATATTGTATAACATCTTTAATGTTAGCGTGTCTATAAACATACTATTAATACACGTGCGGTCTATAAATAGTACCTTCAGGTGAACTGCATATTAAGCAGAATGAATCTCACATGGTCTGATGATTTTGCCACTGGAATCTTAATTTACTTTCTAGTAAACTATTGAAAACTGTGGACGTGTCATCAACAGGTACGATAAATAAATAACAATAGAACATGTGTATGTTTTAATCACGTTTTCGATAACTTTATTAGTTGCACATTTTACTTACGTGTGTTTGAGGTCAAGTATAAGCTATTAAATATAATTTGTACATACATATAATATGACAGAAGCGGGCATCGGGACGTAGTACCGCGCGTGGCGCGTTTTTAGACATAATATTGAGATAGGTTCTGTTTTTAATATTAGACTAGCAATAGAAAAGTAGGTGAACCTGTTGGCCTCGTGGTTCGATTTTCACTCGGGAAAAATATGTGATGTGAACATGATAAGCGATAAGCTGATGTGTAGATATACGAGTACTATTACTTTTTCCAAAATTTTGACAACTTTTTGGTGGATAAAATATTCAATTCCCGAGAGGCAGTACAAAATGCCTTTGAAGAGTTTGTTGCCTCCCGTCTAGCTGATTTTTACAAGAAGGGAATCAATAAACTGTCAATGCGTTGGCAAAGATGCGTCGATTGCATGGGTGATTACTTCGAATAACAGAAATAAAATAGTTTGAAAAAATAAGTACTTTCACTTATTGCATACAAAACGGCAATTTCATAGGTAAAGACCTATTATAAAAATCAATTGCTGTTCGATTGTCACGCTTAAACTCGAGAGCGGCTGGGCTGATTTAGCTTATTTTAGTTTTGAAATGTTTGTGGTAGTCCAGGGAAGGTTTAAACGGTGAAAAAAAAATGTAACGTGTACGAAGTAGCAGGTACAGCTAGTATATAAAGGGCGGCCTTATTGCTAAAAGCAATCTCTTCCAGGCAACCTTAGGCTGGATCAAAATGTTACGGAGAGACTGTAGTAGTTACTAAGGGGAATTATATTTTCTATCACCAAAGTTTATACTTGTCATTAACTTTTATCATCTAATTAATATATCTATCGCCACAAAATATTTTTATTCTCATATAAATAAAAAGTGTCGCCAGGTATGAATTACCAAATTAATGTCAATATGTATCTAAAATAAGGGATGTATTATCAATGAAATCGTAGTTCATATCATGAATAAAAACTTCGTTCTCAAAATAATAGGTTTATTACTTAAATAATAGCTTCGTACTCAGAATAGTAGATCTGTCACTAAATAAATCGATTATCGTCCTCAGATTGCGACTTGTTTTTATTAGGTATTTTAGTTATTTTAGTCCTAATAACAGGAGTTCCCTGATCTGTCCCTTCTCAGGCGCAGGGTGACACACCGTGTCGTTTTGGTCGGTTCCATTCCAGAGGGGTGACGGCCCGAAGGGGATTCCACACGTAAAAAAAAAGGTTAGAACTTCTTTGATTAATCACACTACTTTCACAACAATATTATATAACTAATTCTAAAGCTGTGAGGTATTTTCAACATATAATCAATTACAGACAAATTTCATTTCCTTAATGATCGTTTTCAATTAATTTGATTATACAGTTATCAGGACAAACCTATTATAATTAATACAAAACCATTTATTTGATACTTGATAATATATCCCGATGATTATATGTGATTTGTTATGGAATTGCTTTTATATTGTTTGATGACTACAATTTGGTGACAGACCTACTATTTTGGGAATAAACCCTATTATTTAACAAATACAAAACCTATTTAATAGGCGACAGCTTATATCATACCCATTTGAACATGTTTATACACATTACACACACATAATATATACAATTATATATACATACTTTATCCTACGTATGTGTGTATCCGTAATAAAACATTGTGTGACTATTTCCTACTACTTAACCTACTACTCATACTAGGTTTGTGCCATGCAATTTTCTTAATTATTTTCTAGACAAACAAAACATGAAGTAACTGTTAGAACGTGAAATTTATTTTCGTTGAAACATTTGATAGTTGTTGGGATATAAAATAAGTTTATAGACGCTATGGGGCAACGTTTTCAGTTGCGAAATTAGGACACGAGTATTTTGGTATTTCAATGCTACAAACAAAATGTTTTGGAATTTTCCCCGCTATTAAAAAATATTAGACTTCTATTGATACAAAATGTGTGTCAGACAAGGTTTATCTCATCTATATTAAATCTCCCTCTCCAACTAAAAGCAACTTTATATACATTTGAGACAGCTATTTTATTAGCTATTAGAATCGTAAACGAATGGTAAATAACTGGAATGACTCTTATGAATGAAAACCTTTTTTATTTGACTACGGTGAAGTCAAAACGAAGGGTTTAATTTATGTACGTTTGTATGTTCCACTCCACCGTAGTGCCTAAACTACTGAACCGATTTTAATGAATGAGGTGTCAATAGATTCGTTATAACTAGATTCAGATAGATTATATGAATATCGTTTTTGAAGCTTTTTCTTGTTACGGTGTAAGGTCAGGGGTCAAACACGCATACGGGTTCCCTGATGTTCCGTCTCGCTCATGGTCACCTGCACCTCAAGAGTCACAAGTGTGCCATCATAAAGGTCCCTCCCTCTAGAGACAAAGTCTCATTTTCCTATGCGAATTATCAATAATTATGCGGAAATCAATAACATTAAATGAGTAATCACTGAAGTTATTTTCATAATAAAAATATTATTAATTAATCGAAGGGACAGTTTAAGTCAGTTATTTCCACTACACACACTAACACAGGTCAAAGATAACATATCTACATGTCACTACCCAGCTTATAGTCTAGTCATTTTAGGTTTTATCTGCAGAAAAATTAACTGAATTTTTGTATTTTCCTTAATGAAGCTGTGACAAATTGACATTGATATCATGCCGGCTAAAAAAGTTATAAAAGTCAAAAGGTTAAAAAAATAGTATATCTCTTCGTTACATCTCGACCTATTACCCGGAGAGCAGTACAGATTATTTTAAAATTGTTTTTCGTGAAATTATCTACAAAAAAGGCCTCTTGCATTTTTCTGTAAAATTAACCCCTTACGGAGTAGACTGAGTAAGCGAGTACTGAGAACTCGACTATATTATGACGATGCACTCGTTTTCTCACTACCATCGAGGTAGAATACAAGGCGCGTTTTTTTATATGGTTTCCCTCGTAGGCATAATCCATGATATGTTATAAAAGGGATTTTACACAGAACAAAAGAATCTCCTTTTCTGTGGTTTTTTTTATATTTATAATAATACTTTTTATTTGAATACTTACTGAAAAATACAGAAAAGTATAACTTTAGCATTTTTTTGTCGTTCATTGTCGGCATCTTCAGTTTCAATATCATTAACAATTGCTGACGAAACGTCGAGTGTACTTATTCCTATATTTAAATCGACATCTTCATCATTTTCATCATGGATTGACTCTGCGATTTATCGTTGTTACGTGTGTAGTGGGCATTAGTATGAGGCAATCCATTGATTATTTTATTATTACAAATTACAATTACGTTACAGTAGATTAATGTTTTATTAACATTGTTTCTTTTTAGAAATAGTGTTATTAGAACTCCTTGCACGTGATTATAATCACTGAGGCAAGTGTAGGTATGTCTCATCTTGTAAACTGCAGGTAATACTAAAGCCCTTCGCACACGGGTCGTAAGCGTAGTCAGTAGTAAATCACGAATCCTACAAAACTTCAGGATTGTAGGTTCAGCGGTTTGGGCTGTGCATTGATCTCTCTATGTCAGTTATTTTCCTTTTTTTTTTATGTACATTTTTTTTATACACATATTTTATTTTACATGGATTTGGTATAAGCTGAATTATGTGTGTGTGCATTGCGCATTGCAGTGTGTGTCCTGTAATAATATAGGCATTTTTAACACACCTAAGGCAGCCCCAAAAAGGAAAAGGTTCACAAACCATACATTACTGTACTGAAATGTTAAACTAATTGTTTCTTTCTATATCGCAAACCTACTTATATTTTTATTGCAAATAAATACATCATAAATTCAAAACATCAAAAAATTCAACCTGTATAACCAGGTAGTGAATATGTACCTAAATCATACCAATCTTCTGATCTGATAGTCAATGACTAATGCTTAAAGCAGCAGTCTATCCAGTAGTCTAGTCCAGAATTGTGATATTATCTTCTTTTTACAAAGAAATTTTCTAAAGTCAAAGTATTTGAAACACCTGAATGCTATTATTCTTTCAGATAACTACATAGATTCTGCAAAAACGGAGATTCTGTTAAGAGATAAAAATGCTTTCGTCCGGGATCCCCGGAACAAATTTTACAAGTTATTACTATCAAACAATTTTTTCTTGAGTGTAATTTTGATGAGGGACCCACCTTTCACCTTACCAAAATTTTCAATTGTGGTAGCTAACAGGGATAGCAGGGAAAAAAACTTTTGAGCGTAGGACTGGGATAACGTACCACGCAATTTGTAGGACAATGTGTCTGTTAAATCAGCTAGTCTAAAAATATAACAGAATTTTGATTGTAAAACAATATCAGTAGCCAGTCGCTAACATCGCCTTGCACATCATTTGGTTAATTAACCATTAACACCTATATTAAAGACACACATTACGTTACATTGTTATTGTGCAAGATTGTCTTCATCAAGAAACTTTTTAGATAAAGCCTTTTAAGCAATATCTATTGCGGGTTTATGTCATTAGTAATTGCGACATGGTCCCTGACTGGAGAATAAACTTCTATATTTGTGTGAGTGTCCATTTCTACTTGTTTTCAAAATACATCTATCTATACTAATATATAAAGCTGAAGAGTTTGTTTGTTTGTTTGTTTGAACACGCTAATCTCAGGAACCGCTGGTCCGATTTGAAAATTTATTTCGGTGTTGGATAGTCCATTTATCGAGGAAGGTTATAGGGTATATATTATCACGCTACTATTAATAGGAGCGGAGCAACAATGAAGAATGTTTCAAAAACGGGGGAAATTTTCACGCTACGGGCAATATAAGGCGCAAACGAGGTTGCGTGGGTCAGCTAGTCTTCTTATAATAAAAATCAATTGCTGTTCGTTTGTATCGCAAAAACTTGAGTACGACTAGGCCGGATTGATGATTTTGGTTTTGAAATATTTGTCGTAGTCCAGGGAAGGTATAAACGGTGAAAAATTAAAAATAACTTGAAAAATCGAATGTCACGTATACGAAATAGTTGGCACAGCTATTACCAAAATAAAACTTAAAATTGTAAATGAAAGCTTTGCTCTGTAATATCATTCACGTTTCATTGAAATACGACTTGTAAAATATATAGAGAAAAGAACTTAAACCCCTTGCACCCAGTCAAGATAGGTTTCTTTAGATCACTTGGAAAATCATCCATTAATCAAAATTTGTTGTCAAGTCACAAGGTTTGTGTCAAGTCTCCCTTCTGTTAGGACTCTTTCTTAATTGTTAAATGTTGACTGAAACAGTACGATGTTGATATAGGTACACATATTTTTTTTACCATATCTACCAATATACAGTCAGTCAACATTAATCCTCATTCCAATTTATTTGTGGTGACAGTACAATCCGTCCCGTACAGTCACCATCTTTCATACTTCGGGCTGCTATTTACAAATAGCAGTATGAAAGATGGTGATGTTTCCCGCACATGGGTCGGAGAGCACGCTAAGCCGTCGGTCCCGGTTGTCATGAACATCTATGACAATCCTTATTGGGAAGTCAGTATCCTCAAATATACTGATAACTAGTTCAATTTTGGAATTTTTACGATATTTTTACGAATATTATGCGAACGGAGGAGTATAACATTTTCAGAGCTTAAATAATAAAAAAAAAAATTATGGTATTTTTCCGTATATCAGCGCTTATGCGGCTTTCCCTTATCTATTGTGGTAAACTTCACTTAAGTATTTGTTTTATTGCAATCTGTTGACAGATGAAAAAGTTATATTACTATTTAAAATTTACCGTGATATACAAAAGCTAGTAGGTACCTACTACATAAACGTGTATATAAATTCATTTTCATTCACAGTTGCGTTTAGACTTTTCATGATCAATCGATACCTTCCAATGACACAATGTTTAAACGCATTTGTACCAATTTAAATAAAACTGTTTTATATCGAAGTTATTTCGTGTGAAAAACCTAACTATTATTATCAGTCAGTATATATCAGTTACTCACACATATTTGACATATTTACAAAAAAATGCTTCATTCTCTTGTTCTACGTGCGTTATCTACCTTTTTTATTTGATCCGAGCTATTAGCATTATCAAGGCTGAAAATAAACTCCAATTAAATAAAGAGGTTCAATAAACCAATCAACGAAACCACTTTTTATTAATTGTTATTAATGTTATTTATTAAGTTCAATGTATCATAATGTGAAAGGAGACAAGTTCATGAATATGCAAAGGTTAGGCAGAGGTGTATTGAACACTTACACATTTGATCTCCTACAATTTAAAAACAAAACACTAGTGACACACATCATTATCACTCTTCGCCGTGAGGTATAAATAACTAATGAGAATCTAACAAACGTACGTAACGTAGTTATTCCTTTTCAGTTTTTCCCAGCTGTTCCCCTATAAACGAATAGACGTATCGTCTGATGGTTAGCGATTACCGCCGCCCATGTACACCCGTAACATCATAGTCTTCAAAAGTTTGTTGCCGGCCATTGGAGATGGGGAAAGGGATGGGGGGAGGAGTTGGTATATGGGCCTCCGGTATCCTCACTCACTCGGTGAAACACAGCGCTGGCGCTGTTTCACACCGCTTTTCTTTGAGGCCGTGGTATCGTTCCGGTCGAACCCGCCCGTGCATGCCAAAGCATGGCTCTCAAACGGTAAGCTGCGTACCAGGAGCCCAAACTTAAATCTCCGCTCTCCCTCCCTTAGCACACTGCTTCTCCCCTTTCTAGAGAGAGGTCCAAAGAGCTCCAACACACTTAAGACTCTTTGAGTTCTAGATTTCCATGGCTGTGGTTGCCACTTATCATTGTATTCTATAAAAAAATTCATACTATCACACAATGACAGGACTTGCTTGCTTGTTCTCTCTTGATTTGCTTGTGCTAATTCTATCTGATACAAGTCTGTTGTGCAATACCATTGACGAAAACAACAATTATATGGTATTCCAGCCAGCCAACCGCTATATGTGAGATGCAGTTAAGCAATTCTTAAAAATTGATTCCAAGTTCATTAAACAATTTATGGGAAATGAGAATATTTAACCTGGTGCTTTTTAATATGAACTTGAAAATATAACTTTATGAACATTTATCAACCAGCAAGTTGTATCAACTTTTTTGATTTCTAGGTTCGATTATTGGTTTCCCACACAGAACAATCAACTATGTTTTAAAAGACTATAATCCCCAAATTTATACTATCCTTTATTCTCAGGGGGAGTCCAATAAGAAAATGCTGAACTAACCTGCTCTACAAAAGTGTTCTAGTCATCGATTTGCAAAATTAAACAATTTCATTTGAACTTGTTTTTTCTATTACCCATACTAATATCTATATATATAAAAGAAAGTCGTGTTATGTTAGTTACACTATTTATAACACAAGAACGGCTGAACCTATTTCGCTGAAAGTTGGTGGGGACCTAGATTAGACCCAGGAGACGGACATAGGATACTTTTTACATAGTTTTTTTTTACTTTGCCCCGCGGCGTTTCCCGCAGTTGTTGTTGTACCGCAGGTAACAACGCGGGGCTCAGCTAGTTAGGTATAAATTCGAAAGTACCTTTTTCCATCTATCTGTTATGCTTTCACAGCTATGAACTTAGACTTTGCATTTTGACTACTGCACCAATTTCAATGAAATTTGGCATGAACATACTTTGATTCTTGATACTTTTCAAAAAGTTACTTTCTTGCCGTAATAACCAACTGCTGCTGAAGCTGTGTTAAAAAGGTAGTTTGAAGTAAATTAACTATAGTAATTTATTTAGCTAATAAAAGCTATTTACTCCAGGATACAGTAGATACAGCTTAACAAATGCAATATTTGTTTAATATTTATGCAATAAGTAAATATATGTTCATGTATACATCAGTAGTCTGTTTACCACAATTTGCCTAGTTTGGGAGTATATTATGTAGTTGTTTATCCCAGTAATAATATCAATAACACCTAAATGAAGAAATAGTACAAATAACCAAAATGTTGGATGTCTATAGGCATATGTATTATACTCATAGTAGCAAAGAAAAAATAACTAACTAATTTGTAAGATTAAGGTAAATTGTAAGGGTAAATTTTATATATGACATGACGAACACTATTTACATAAAAATCTAATTTATTATTTTACTTAATCTTTTAAAACTTTGCTGGTTTCACATGCTTTACTATTATATTCATTGTGCCATTCTGATAGGAATTACAAATACCAGATGGCCATACTAGGGAAAGTCCCCAACTATATAGGTATTAAATTTATGAGGACATTTAAATAAATTATGCTTTATTTCAGTTATAAAAAGACTAGAACTATAGATGTAGCAATAAAATAACATAAGAATAAGCACTGATAATGTTTTATACTCATACTTCCTTGAGATAATATATAAACAATATATATAAATAAACAATAAATACAAACATAGAATAAAACAAAAATAATAATACATTTAGTCAGGCCTGTGTAATAAATACTACTTACTTGATAACACTTTCTTCTTATCATAGGGAGTAGCATGAAGCACTTCATTTTACAGCTATTTTTGTCCTTTTGTCTACATTTTGCTATTCAAAAATGAGATAATTGTTTTGTGATAAACAAATACACCCACCAATGACCAAACAAAATTTTACGCGATTATGTCAATGTCATTGTCATTAATGACAATTATGACAGCTGGATACAACAGTAAATTAAAAGGAAGGAACTTAACTTTGGCAAAATCATCTATAACCGATGGAGCCGCTAAATTAAAAGATGAAGAAGGAAGGAAAGAACACAGTGCACGATGATTAGTTAAAGAAAGAAAGGAAGGAAGAAGGCTACCTCTTACAATCTACTGCGGCGTACCTCGTTGCTATCTTTGACAATGTTTTCTTGAAATAAATTAAGTCATTGTATAAAGTGCAAATTTTATTACCAAAGGCAACTTTATGATCACCATGATCTTTTTGTACTGAGACTGAGACTGAACTTTCTGTATTAACAATGTACTCTGTGGACTGAACTGAGACACTTTGATTCTTGAGGAAGGACACATAGGCTACTCTTTGCTGCGATAAGTGACAAACACGTGGTCGGAGCCGCGCGCAAAAGCTTGTTGTGAATAAATAATAAAAACAAGGAATTAAGACTTTCCTTGAAGTATGGAAGAAAATGGCTGTTTAAAAGCGAAGGCAATGGTAGGATAAGGAAATAGGTAGACATCATGTAAACAGACGAATTATAGAACGTGAGTTATAGTCTGAAGGGGTTCAGGCGCAAGGCTATTGCTACTAGTTACTGTAAAACGTGTAATACGTTGGCATTCCTGCTTCGGTGGTGCAATGATAGCATACACTACTGGTGTCTTGAGTTCTTGGGTTCGATTCCTGAATCGGACCAAATAATCGTTTTGCAAAAGAACAGTAAGGGGGGCAGGGCCGGATTTAAACTTAATGCCGCCTCTGGGCACCGGATTAAAACCCGCCTTAAGGCGGGTTTTAATCCGGCATTTTACTTAAACTTATAGTTCACACATTTTATTTGTCAAAATTAAATAACTAATTTGTTGAAGAAACTATATTTATTACATGTTACATATTCCAAAAACATAAACAAATATTTGTTTCTTTTCTAACAATTATAAATTTAGCACTAAAGGTGAGTCTTAATTATATTATATTAATTTTATAGCAGGCAAATTCGTCTGACTTTTTGAATTGAGAATTGTTTGATTAAATCTTCGCAATCTAAACGTTGAAGTACGTCGGATTCGATGCATAGAATAGCTAAGGTATTGAACCTATTAGCAGTCATTTTAGAACGTAAGTAGTTTTCAACTCTCTTCAAACATGAAAACGAGCGTTCTGTACAGTTTGTTACAACAGCTAATGTCATAAATATTCGATAGGCGATTTCCACGTTTGGAAAATGAGTACAGGTCATTTGCATGCAACAATTTCGAAAGATCGGAAAGCGAATTCTGTTCCATAATTTTTTCAATGCAATAATTTCCTTTTGCGTATTAGCAACAATTTTGATCAATTGTTTATAATTTAACAATGAAGTATGTTTCATCCACTTTATAATATTATAATACTTTATCATATTATAGTGTAGATGAAACATAGAAGAGTTTGTTTGTTTGTTTGAACGCGCTAATCTCAGGAAACGCTGATCCGATTTTAAAAAATCTTACAGGTGGATAGTGCCTCGGTGGCGCAGTGGTAGCGTACGCGACTGCTGTTCTTGAGGTCTCGGGTTCGATTCCCGGGTCGGATCAAATGTTTGTATGATCTGCAAATATTCGTTTCGGAGTTTGGGTGTTTTCTATGTATAATATGTATGTATTTACAAACAAAAAAAAAATTATATAAGTATTTATATCAGTTGTCTAGTACCCATAATACAAGCTCTGCTTAGTTTGGGACTAGATGGCGTTGTGTGTTAGATGTCCGAAATATTTATTTATTATTATTATTATTTATTATTTATCGAGGAAGGCTATAGGCTATATATCATCACGCTAAGACCAATAGGAGCGGAGCACCAATAAAGAATGTGTTAAAAACAGGGGATAATTATCACGCTACGGGCAATAGGAGATGCAAGCGGTGTTACGTGGGTCTGCTAGTAAATCATAAATCAATAAGGTAAAATATTTTTTTATGATCATGAATGACAATGGCCATATTAGCCGCAGAAGTGATTACTGTTGGGGTAAACGGGTTCTTGAGTAGAAACCGCGTCTCGGCAAACATAATGCAGGACGTCCACAAGAAAGGTGGAGTGATATCTGCGCAAGACAGCTGGCAGGAGCTGAATGCGAGACGCCGAGGATCGAACCAAGTGGTGGGCAATTGGAGAGGCCTATGTCCAGTTGTGGACTGCGATAGGCTGAAGATGATGATGATCATGAATGAACAATACTGCTATAAGCGTCATTGTCATAAATAAATTAAATTAAAGAAAGAGTTGTTTTACTTCTTAATATTATTTTTGAAAATGTTTTGGCACCAATTTTGAAAATAACTTGCCGCTTAAGATGTTCAAAGTTTTAGCCAAACCAATGACCCTTTCGTGTATCCAAAGATATTTTTTTTGTTCTTCACAGTTAAAAGGTCTATCCATTTTTTTAGGTTTTTATCTACAGTAAGGAACTTATGCCTGCCCGTTTTATTTGCCCACATAGGTACTGCACAACACTGCGGCATTTTAGAAAACAATATTTGTATAAGAATGTTTATAAAAATAAATAAACCAAAATAATTTAGAAAAAAAAACAAATATCGTACTTGACAGTTCATTGGACCTGACGCCAAAGTGCCGCCATCTGGAGTAGACCATTCCAAAAAACCACAAAACCCCCACATATAATCGATGAATTGAATTTCTTGAATTATCAATTAAACATAAAATTATTATTTAATGGAATTAATTAATTATAATATATTGAGCAATCTTGGTTAGCTAAACAATGTTTTTCACTTACCAAAGTTTGCCGCCCTAAAAAATTTGCCGCCCTGGGCACGTGCCCCGACTGCCCCTATTGTAGATCCACCGCTGGGGGGGTATATCACTTGTCTAGTACCCATAGCACAAGCTCTGCTTAGTTTGGAACTAGATGGCGTTAAGTGTCAGATATCCAAAAATATAATTATTCTAAGAAGTTGTCATTTCATTATTTTTAGTTTATTACTAATGTCAAAGACTCAAACGGCACTCTGGTTTGCGACGTATTCAGGGTAAAGGAGAGGTGGCATTGCTACTTCAAAGAGTTGCTTAACACGCAACACGCAAAAGTGTCTCCTCCAGAACTGCCCCCTAATCTTGGACTTGTTGCCCCTATAACACCAGACGAGGTCCAAACTTTCTTCGCACTTTGAATAACCGAAAAGCTGTGGGCCCTGACGATATACCGATTGAAGCGTGGAAATCGATGGGTTCTCGTGGTGTGATCATACTCACTGACCTTTTTAACCGCATCCTTACCAGCCGCAAGATGCCCGACTCCTGGAGATTGAGTATCATCACTCCAATCTACAAAGGCAAAGGTAGTGTACAGGACTGTGGAAGCTACCGAGGTATTAAGGTCATGTGTCATGCCATGAAGCTCTACGAGCGCGTAATCGACTCAAGGCTCCGTTATGAGTGCACAGTCTCGGAGTGTCAATATGGGTTTCGTCCTGGCTGTGGAACCACCGATCCCATTTTTGCCCTTAGAATGCTAGTCGAGGCCTACAGGGAGAAGAAAAAGCCCTTGTACATGGCTTTTCTAGACTTACAGAAAGCTTTCGACTGCGTACCGCGCCAGGTGATCTGGTGGGCTTTAAAGGTGAAGAATGTGCCACAGACCTATGTTGACATTATCCGAGACATGTACCACAACTCGGAATCCATGGTGGGGACTGCCGTTGGCGATACTCGCCGATTCCCGATCACAGTTGGTGTTCACCAAGGCTCGGCTCTGAGTCCTTTTCTGTTCAGTGTGGTGCTAGACGTGGTTTCGGCGAAAGTTCACGAACCATCTCCGTGGCTTATGATGTACGCTGACGACATTGCGCTGACGGATGAGGACAAACAGAAGCTGGAGCATATGGTGAATCAGTGGAAGGATGCGCTAGAGAACGGTGGGCTGAAGCTAAATGTTGCGAAGACCGAGTACATGGCATGCGGCAGCAGCACGGACCCCGATCCCATAAAGGTAGGAGATGAATTGGTCATGAAAACAAGTAAATTCAAATACCTTGGGTCCGTGTTGCACGAGTCCGGTGAACTCGATCACGACGTCTAAGCCCGAATAAGCGCTGCTTGGATAAAATGGCGAGAAGTAACCGACCTCTGCGACCGCAGGATACCGGTGAAGCTAAAGGGCCTTGTATACAAGAGCATCATCCGACCAGTCCTACTATACGGCAGCGAGACCTGGCCTGTCCTCGGAAGACATGTCCAGCAGCTTCACGTAGCGGAGATGAAGATGCTGCGGTGGATGTGTGGCGTTACGCGACTAGATCGCATACGTAACGAACATATCCGTGGCAGCCTCGGAGTCCGTGATGTAGCGGACAAGCTGCAGGAAAGTCGACTCCGATGGTATGGCCATGTAAGACGCAGGCCGTTCGACTATGTAGGAAATAGATGCCTCGACCTCACTGTCCAAGGCCCGCGTTGGCTGGACGTCGTTAAAGCGGACATGGAAGTGAACGATCTCACATCTAAGGATGCCGAAGATCGGGCAAAGTGGAGAAGGTTAAGTAGGAAAGTGGACCCCAGCACTAAGCAGGGAAAACGCTAGGCCGAAGAAGAAGACTAATGAACAGGCCAGGCCCTCTGCACTTTACTATGGGTGTTTCCTTACTGTGTTATTAACTTACATGTGTAGAAAATAATAACAATGTATAGCAACTTAACAATTTTACTTTAATAAAAAAAAATATGCTCAATAGATAATAAACAGTTTTATTTTATATACAATGGAGGTAGATTGATTTCAATTATCACAATTATTATTATTCAACAATCTCTTAAAAACTATTTTTTTTTGTTCAAGTGTAAAATAATGACTGAGATTCATTAATGTACTAGTAACTTTAATCTATTCTATATAATTTTCATGTCATGTTGTTGCTCACTATGAATGATGAAAATATCTAACCAATTTTCAGTTTTTATGAATGTGCGTTTTGCTGGTGTGCTTAAAGCTGGTTAACATCACTCCTAGACCAATAGGAGCTGAGTATGACTGACAAGAAACACAGACGAAGTTGCATAGGGCTATTAGTACACTATATTTTGTTTGTCCTAATCTGTCGGAAACGGTCTTTTCATAGCTTTTCTTTCTTTGTTAACTTTATATGCAGTAGACATCTTTCCACAATTTTCTTTATGTATCTTTTCATGATCAACAATGCGTTTTGGATAATCTACACCAACAACACAACCAGCTGTAGTTTGAACTGATTTTGGTGCTTTCCAAGGTTCATAAATGAAAGCTGTCGGATATTTTTTCAATTCAGGAACATACTTTCTGATGTATAGACCTTCTTTATCAGTTTTTTTACCGAAGGCAACAGGACTATAAACCCTAAAGTATTTGTAAAAAAATGCAGAAGCTGAAAGCCACATCCAATTACCAGCATTCAAAGACCAATCATAATCTAGCAAATAATCTTCAAACACCTTTGCTCCTTCCTCCCAGGATATCCATAAATCACCTCTAGTAAGGAAACAAGCCACCATATGTCGAGCTAGGTGGTGGATCCAGCCCTCTTGTTTCAGTTGACGCATGATGGCATCTACAAACGGATAGCCTGTTTTTCCTTCAGCCCATGCCTTCAAATGCTGATCATTCTTGCCCCAAGGTATTTGAATACAAACTGGATTACCAACCATTTTATCAAAATTTTTAGTGCCTGCTCCTGCAGTATAGTAAAATTCTCTCCACATCAACTGTCCTAATAATGACACCGGTGGATCAGAATGAGCCCTTCCGTTTTCAGCTTCTTTAAGTTTATGATAGAATAACTTAGGTGATAGACAACCATGGCTTATATAAGGACTTAAAACTGTTGTGCTTGGTTCAATGCTGTTAGGAGATGATTTAGGCTTTTCAAACTTACAAACCCATTCTCTTCTAGCCATATACATGTGCAACCTCTTTACACCCTCAGTTTCACCTCCTGGGTATTTTAAGGGTAATAAATTAGGTTCATCTATTTCAAGTTCTTCTAGAGTGGGCACATCATATTTCTTGAAGTCTACATCTTCTGCTTTACAAACATCTGATATAGGTTTTGTTATTTCAATACATTCCTTAACAGGCACATCTTGTACAAGAGAAAGAAATTTCTGGTATGTCACTGGTATGCTGCCATTATTTTTCTTTAATACATTATTATAATCATATACAGTATGTTGTACTCTCTTAACAATGAAGACATCTTTTTCTTCAGCTATCTTCTCTATTACTTCATCTTGTTCAACATATATTGGGTCAATATCAACTTGACATGTTAAAAATTTAACCTGCCAGTCCTCAAAGAGTTTTGGCAAGTCGTTTACTGCATTCCCTCTAACACAATACAATCTAGAATTAAGCTTCTTCAAGTTGGTGTTTAAATCTTGTAAACTTTGAATCAGAAATCTCAGTCTGTTTATTCCAATCTTGTTTTTAATATCAGGATCTATGAAATATATTGGTTTTAAGTGATGTTTTCGATTCTCTGCCTGAAATGAGAAGGAGATTACTTTTAAAGCTTAACAAAACTTGGGACAGATGAAATATCAACATAGATAGGATTTAAAAAAATATTTATAAGCACACCTCGTTAATTGCATTGCGAAGGGCTAGATTATCGTGAATACGTAGGTCTAATCTAAACCAATGGATAACTGAGGGCACTTTAGTCATAACTACTGCAAGAGAAATTACAATTACACAGCGAGCGCGCCAAGCGTTTATTTTTAAAGTTAGTTTGACAGATTATCACATTCCTGGGCCACGGACTTTTATTTATTATGTTTTTATTACATAATAAAGTGGCTTATATTATTACATTATCTAAGAAAAGAGATATAAATTCTTTGTTTAAATGGTTTAAACTTTAGTTATATTTATAACTTCTCTGTTAGTTCTTAATCCGACAAAATTTGTGTTCAAAAAACACTTCTTGGTCCAATACTTTCGAACGAACCTTCAGGATGTGAACATGAAAACCACAGAACAAAGTTTCAAGATGTTTTAGTCATTCGTCAATATTCATCATTATCATTTTTTTATATAATAAGATATGTTTTAAGTAAAAAATATTATATTTCCAAATAACCCTATCATTGCTTTGTTGCCTAGTCTCTCTCTCTTCTCCGATCACGCATTCCGCCCGTTCGGCTGCCCCTCCATATGTAAGTGCTCCAAGTTTGTAGTTCAAATAGCTGTTGTCATGGTAACTCAGAAAAGACTGGCGATTGGTCTATTTTGACTAAAAATTTTACATGATTGGTCAGAAATGAAAGTCAATATTTTAGAATCCATTCATAGAACCTCATAGAACAGCAATAATGACGTATATATTATGACCACAACAAACCATTGGCGTCAAAGTTTGCTTTGTCAAAAAAAATTAAAAATATTGTAAACATTGAATTTACTTCAACTTATAAATTTAGAGAGTAATTGAGAATGAGATGAATAATGTAAGGTGCCTGTGTTAAATGAATATGAAGAAATGTTTTCGGCGATGTGATGCTGCAACATGCCAAAAATTATCGAGTTGACAGTGGAAATAGATATACAAAAAGTAAGACACTTATCTTTGTACTAGATTAATTTGAATTAGCACCAATCAATAATGAATGATCTGCTCTTGGTTGCCGCGACACAAGCCTCGAGCTTAGTCCGGAAACCGTCGATAAGTTTGAACCTGTAAATTGTTTATGTACAAATAAATAAATAGATTTTTTAGTCTTTTCTAACAATTAGCAAATTAAAAGTTTTGCATCATTCATACTTAACATCCACTACATTTTACTTACTCCTCTTTTAAGGGATAAATAAAACAATGTTATATAGGTATGTCTCGAAATAGAGGAAATTCAAATACTCCTTATTCACTCTGATAGCTTAATATTTTCGTATCCTAATTCTTCCGTCATTTTATAACTACCTAAATTAGTTATGAAGTAGAAAATTGCATAAATATATTATGTTATTTTACTTAAAGTTAGTAAGTATGGATTAAGAACAAGTACAATTTTAACAAAAATAAAACCGACTTCAAGTTTCGACACGATTTCTCATGTATGCCATCATCAGATATTAATGTCCTTATCCTGGTACCACCGTTGGGACATCTACTTTCCATTAAAAAAAGAATCATCAAAATTGGTTCTTAAACGTTGAAATTAACAATAAACACAGATAAAAAAAATATATATACGATCAAGTTGAGAAACCTCCTTTTTTTGAAGTCGGTGAATAAAGAGTGTCATCACCCCTGCTCAACCAGTGGGTGCGGAAAGAGCTCAATAAAAGACAAACTACGCAGGGCAACATCACTACAAAGGGAAAGAAAACTTGAAACAGCCGTCTGGCCAGTTGTGTATAGTAGACCAAAATCTTCTTTCTAAGGAGAAGCCTATAGAGTAGACGAACGGCTGTCAATGATAGCTTTAAGTTAATATTATTACAGTGTAACTCAAATAAGAATAGGAATGTCCATGACGTCTATCTATCAAATTACCCTTGAAAAGTATGGTGTCTTCAAACCTTATCTGCATATCAATAATGTTTTTTTGTTTGTTTGGATCAAATCTTGTTAATAATGTTTTTTCAGTGTTTTTTTATGGGACAAGGTGTTTAATAATGTTTTTTTAAGGAATGTTTGACAGATAGAGGTCATTAACATTCCTTTTCTTCTTTGAGTTGCATTGTACATAGATAAATAACCTATACTCAAATAACTTTGTTTTTACAGTTTCATGTCAGAGCAACTTTAATATAAATATAAATAAATATTTCGGTCATCTAACACACAACGCCATCTAGTCCCAAACTAAGCAGAGCTTGTATTATGGGTACTAGACAACTGATATTAATACTTATATACTTTTTTTTTTGGAAATACATACATATTATAGATAGAAAAGACCCAAACTCCGAAACAAATATTTGCAGATCATACAAACATTTGATCCGACCCGCGAATCAAACCCGAGACCTCAAGAACAGCAGTTGCGTACGCTACCACTGCACCACTGAGGCAGTCGATATATTGCCATTTAATACAGAAAATTGCCATTTAATACAGAAAATTGCCATTTAATAAAGAGATGACTTTTTATAAAGCTGTGGACACTGGAATAATATACATCATTATTATGTTTTTCAGGTATCATGTCCGGGTGTCTGGTTATGTCAGGGTGGTCGTGTCTGCCTTACAGTTTTCGCTCTTGGTACCAGCTACCAGACTTGTCTTCTTCCGCCAGTCTTTCCTCTCATGTTCAAGGATGTATTCTACTTCAAGAAACGTTTCCAGCAGTCTTGTGCGCTTAATAATATCTGTTGTTTGTTGAGTGAGTAAATATATCTAAAATAATTGTTGCCAACAATTTCAGTGGAGACGCGTCTTTAAACAGGCCTTAGAGCATCCAGACTTAGAACAACAATTTGTAGATGACACAAAGTGTTGTGCCACATAGAGCCAGAACCCACAACACTCAATCAGTAGAAAATGGCGAATTGACCACTACTAAATCCCCGTAGTCAAGTTCTTACATTTACTGATTCATGAAGACTTCGAAATTCGACCATAATTCCTTTTTTTTAACTCTTTAAGTATGAAAAAATCCATACTCCTCCGTTCTCACAATTATCATAAAAAGCTCAATTATTATTTTTTTCTATTACAGAAGATGAAACAATATACTGTGAGTTGGTGCAATGTGGGACTAAGTGTGTCGCAGAAGAATGTATGATTTTGGCGCAATACCTCGGTGCTATGAACGACGTGCTTTTTCCCCCCAACATGTGCTCCAATGACGGCGTAGATCTGCTCATGAGGAGGTCTAAACTTTTCCCTGTAAACATTTTTTTCTGTATTTCTAGATCGCTTTTTATGTATTGTACTATTTGTGACTTAATCTAGGTATGTACTCGGGACATGCATGCAACTTTAGAGCTAAATGTTATCAGCGCAAGATCCATTTTCCGATAACTCCTGTCCATAACCCAGAGCATAAATAATATAACAATTGTAATGTGTTTGTGTTGTGTGTATAACAAATAAAAAACAATTTACTATAGATATCTAGGAGTATCTCGATACACTGTAATATATTTAAAACTAGCTGAGCCCCGCGGGTACCGTACGGTACGTTACCCGCGGTATAACAACAACCGCGTGTAAAGCCGTAAGGCAAAGTAAAAAAAAAACTTATGTCCGTCTACTGGTTTTAAGGTACCTCCGCACCAATTTTCGGCCAAACAGGTTCAGCCGTTTTTACTGCCGCCGTGTTACTAACACGACTTTCTTTTATCTATATTAAAAATGCAACTCTGACATAAATAGTATGTATAGACAGGGCTTTCTTTGTCACTTCGTCTTTGGGGGCACGCTAATTTTCGAAAGATTCCATTTTTTTTCCCCCTCCGTACCCCTTACCACTGTGTTTTGAGTAAAAAATAAGAGGGTTTGGTTTTAAGACATTATCTACTATCTTCCGGTAAAAACGTGAACTTACATTATGTAATAAAATAAAAATGTAATTTTCTTTTAAATTCTGCTCATGATTTCCATCAGGCAGAGTAGTCACTCTGTTATTGTCTGTATAGCACACATTTCATGCACGCAATGAACGTTAGAAGATCACTCGTTTCGGCCCGTCGCCTAATTGCCGATGATTTAGCAACGAGAGATCTTCAAGGTAGTGGACCAAATCTTTGTTGATGATCCGTTCGAGTACCTTGCAGAGAAAAAAATTGATAACTAGAGGTCGCTCATTGGCCGGATCTAAACGGTTGTCTTTTTTGGGGATGGTTTGAACGTTCGCCTATCTCCAGGCCTCTGGAACAATACCGTGGAACTGGCGAGGAACGGATAGGGACTTCTCTGTAGGGAATATAATATTCCATACCGACAGTCATGTCATCACCTACGGCGGACGCACTCTACTACAGATCCCTTTCCTCAAAGCAGCTTTGAGCCCACGGGATGGAAGCAATGTAATCGCAAATTTCATCCCAGACAAGAAGTGCCATAATCGTTTTTTTGCTGCCACACATCGTGGTGCCACACAAGAGGGACCGCGGTGGAGACCAGGTGGTGGCCGAAAGGTCCCAGAGGAGCGAGGACCGTTATACTATACGGGGTTGGATGACAGGTCTGCAGTAGGTCTAGCAATGAAGGCGTTTGACACGACATGTCTGGTAGGTCCGGCCCGACCGGACTGTCGGAAGTAAAGGCCCCATACCCTTCCAGAAGTGGTCGTCTGGTCCAACCGTTTCTACTGGTCTTCCTGGCTGATAGTTCGATTCAGACCAACCTTACACACTTGATCACGATAACTGTCACCGCTGCATCAATGGGCCTCCGGTCTCACCAACAAAACACGATAGCACGAATCGAACACTGGCATTTTAGGTTGCTATTCTGTGAGAGGGTAGTAAATGTAATCATGATTTTTATCACTTGCACTTGTAGACTAATTTAAATAGTTTTTTGTTAAAGCCGTTAAAGATAATTTAGGTATAAAAAAAAATCTAAATTTTATTGGGGGCACTGGGTGCCCTCGCGTGCCCCACAAGAAAAAGCCTCTGAGTATAGATATTAGTAGTGATCTAGTAATAGATTAAATAAATATATATTTAAACCTAGTGTCATAAATACCTAATTTTATGGAGCTCAAGAGGACTGGCCTGTTGGTTTTTAATAATACGTTATTATCAAATTTCAGGGTATACTTTCGCCTAAAATTGAGATAGCAACCAAAGTTCGTATAGACGAAGTCTGGGACCAACCTTGTCACGTGGACTCTAATGTTAAACTACACGCGTGTCATTGCGGACTGCAGGGAGAAGGAGTTAGACAGAAGCAAGTTTGTCACTCGGCTAGGTACCACCAGTAAGACTTTTATTTTTTTTAAAGAGACAACTCCCACTCTAAAAATATGTTCAGTGTCGCGGGAAAATTTACGAACGTCCATGACCAAAGATCGCCCAGATTCAAAAGAACAGTGTATATATATATATATATATATATATATATATATATATTTATTTATGTATTTCCCGCCAAAATGACTCTACTCTGCCTGATGGAAAGCAAAAGCAGAATCCAAACGAGCAGACGTATCGCCTGATGGTAAGCGATTATCGCCGCCCATGGACACATGCAACACCAGAGACGCCACAAGTGCGTTGCCGGTCTTTGGGGGATGGGGTGGGATATGGGGAGTGATTGGGGTAAGGGCCTCCAGTATCCTCATTCACTCGGTAAAACACAGCGCAAGCACTACTTCACATCGGTTTTCTGTGAGGCCGTGGTATAACTCCGGCCGAGCCGGCCCATCCATGCCAAAGCATGGCTCTCCCTCGGCAAAAGTGGTGTATGATTGTCTGGATAATTAGTTTTGAAAATGCCATTGATTTGACTACATAGATTATATTTGTTACCATAGTTAAACTAATGTGATTGTTAAGCGTTACAACCACGGAGCAAATACAAAGAGGAGATGCCCTAATGAGATTTTTGTATGAAGCAATGCGTGACAATTTGCGGGGGTGAGGGGGTGTTAGTTTACACTTTTCCATCTACCAGACAATAGCAAAACTACTTGCATCGTTGTACGAGTATATTGCTATGTAGTTTAGCTAGCTGACACTAGTGTGGACGTACTCAGAATTCAAGGAGTAGTTTTTTCAAGGTCAATTTTGTAAGCATCTTGAACAAAAAACTGGTACATTGTATTATTTTAATGAATTAAAAAAAACCCCGTCTAATCATCAGCATAAGTAAAATTTCTTTTTTTTTTCAATATTTGAAGTAACAACTTTCAATGCAAGATTAATATAGTCGTAACTTGATAAAATATTTGGATTCTAAATACGACCCTGTCTTTTTATTTTAGAATAGATGTCGATAGATGTCAGTCTGTTCACAATATAATTAAGAAAAATACAAAAAAGAATACCATGATGTATAAAAAATCATTAGGTAAGAATGTAGAACTCATTTCCGTATCTTCTTATGGTATGTTTTATTAATATTCAGGTCAACGTACTTTTATTTATATTATTGTATTTTTATTTCCAGTAACACAAAGTTTTGCCATCTAGTGGCGAGTAAATATAATAACATTTCAATAAAACACTAAGAGATTTTTCTAGAACTTTTAAAAAAAATAGCTATAAAATTACTTATAAAAGAAATATGATGCCACTCATGGTACCAGAACGTCTATCTGAGTTATTTGTACAAGATAAAACACAACAATTCATCTTGATTGTACCGAGAACATTCAAGTATTACGATTTTTCGATGCAGTTCTAGAACATTGACGTTAATAGTATAATTTGCAAGTTGCGTCAACTGCGATGACGTCGGGGTCGGTATTTTGTCACGGGGGTGATGCGCTTATGCCATCTCCTCTTTGTATTTGCTCCGTGGTTACAACACATGTTACCCATTTTGTGGGTGGTGTCTTCTTTTGGACCTCAAGTAATATAAATATGTATTTTCAGAGCCAGATGCAATCCAAGAAAGAATTCAGCTTCAAGGTCTTCCTCGAGGTCAAGGTCGCGCTCAGCCATATCAAGTTCATTGAACAGCCTAAATCAGAAAGCTGACCACTGTGGTTGTACGAAGTAAGTAGGATAAAGATCTTTCGTATATTGGTCTGAGCAAACCGCTTAAAGAAACTGCACTGAAAAAAAATAATTGTAAGTTAGTATAATTAGTACCTAAATATTTATTATCGATTTCTGCCAGCAGCTCGTATTCGTAAAACCGACGTTAATAAATCATTTTGGTTACTAACACAATCTAAATAATACTTGAGAATATTTTTAAAGTAGTAAAACCATAACGTCATCTCTTGGTCTGTGTAACCGCGTTTTCTGTTACACAATTTCGTCCCTTTTCGCCAAGTCGTTTCAATGGATTGATTGAAGAGGACAGATGTTACACTGTGTAACATCTTTCCTTTTCAATCAATCCATTTTTTTATGTGTAACTTTCACATAAAAAGAAATTGAAATATTACCCGCATTTAACTACTACCCTAATTTAACTTATACTTGATAGACCCCGTTATCGCTAGGTGTGGGTATTTGATGTGTAGATGTTCTTAATTAAGGCCATAATTAACATATTGATTCCTTCTCCATTATATCCTTACCCTCTAGAGGTGTTCCTACTCCGCCGAAACGACCTTTCTCCTCTACAAATCGACCGCCCTTGTGCCGCACTTACTGTGGTTATAGCATATACGAGCCCACCCTACAACAAAATGAATGGCCTACCAAGGAAAAATATAACGACGGTAGCGATGAAGAAAAAATAATAAGGTTTAGTAATATTTGAAGATTATTTTTATGTCATATACCCGAGTGTATTGCATTCTTGTGTTTATTTTCTACCATTCAATCTTAAATTCTACCATTTACCAGTTTTTAAACAGCAAGGTCAAGCATTAATTAATCTGTAATCCAGCATTTTTTACGTCAAGGAATGGCTGTAGAAGATTCTAAGGTACAAAAAACAATGCAAGGTACAGAAGTTGTCCAAAAGTGTTTGTGGAGAAGTTGCTGTTGAAGTTGTCCACGAATAAGTGGTCTATATAGATATCAATTGCGTTACCTTGTCCTTGGTAGATAAAGACTTTGAATACGATATGTACTATTAGCTTATGCCCGCGGCTCCGCCGGCGTGTTGTCGGTAATCGCGATAGACAGTAGCTTATATCCCTCCCCCACTCCCCCCGAGGACCAAAGTATATCTGTGATAAATTTCATTTAAATTGGTGCAGCGGCTGTGGAAGCGTAAGAGACAAACTGATAGATAGATTTGCGTTGGAATTCATGATATTAGTATGTTATCGTTTTGAGCGTATACTCCATTCTGTAAATCAATATAAGGCATTCTCCATTATAATTACACCTATAGTCTTAAACTCAATTGCGTAGAATACTTTACCATACCTGTTGAAGAGGTGATTTATAAAGTACATATTTAGATTTCCATTAGACGAATTAGTACTAATACTTTTCTTTCCTACTAGTTCTCAACATCACGCTAGGCCCAGAAGCCGAACGGACTTATCACAGTTGCGTGATTATTATGTGTACAACGTTCAAACTCCTTCTCCCGGACGGGAAAAGTCCCCAATAGGTATCCCGCCCAAGGATTATAGTGAAGAACTAACCAGGTGAAGTGTAGGAACTAGGAAAAGAATAATAGTACTTTTAAGAATAATAGTAATAGACTTTTTATAGAAGTAGCAGGATATTTAGTTACAGAATTTGAAGATTTAAAATGTTTAGTGAAAATGTTTAGTGAAAAAAAAAAAAGAGTCCTAAAATTTTCAGAATAATTAGTTTTAAAATATGAGTATTAATGTGACCAAAACTACTGCTAATTCAGTTATAGTGATTAGTTAGTTTGTAGTAGTATTGTAAGAGTTATGCTTAACTAGTCACAGTAGACTGTATTCATATGAAATAGGTTCCCAATAAAAGGTCAAAAGCCACAACTATATAGACTGATAGATAATTATCAAGTAAATAAATTATTAACCCAACTACTACTACTCTACTACTCGGAGCTATACAAGTTTAAATGACTTTATATAAAGCATTAAAAAAATGTCAAATGACAATATAAAGAAGTATTTTTAATAAACCTACTTATTTGTAGATCCACCGAAGCGTTATTCGATGCCGTGGAAAAGGCACACGGAGGAAATCCAAATTACGAAGATGAGGCAAATAAGGTGACACTGGAAAGCCGTTATATCGACCATGAAAAGTATTGCAAGAAAACCGCAAGAGACATTCCCAAAGTGCACTGCAGAGCTAAGATGAGCCCGTGCATCTGCGAAATATGTAGAAGGTATCATGAATTGTTTCATTCCAATAAGTTATAAGTAATTTTGGTAACACTGTATGCCACTGCTAATAAAATAATAAATTGGTAGATAATCATCACTTCTGACAGTGTTGCACAATAAAAAAAAATAACTACCATTGCAATAAAAAATTAGGTACTTTGAAAGTGGAACAGTCATGTTTTAGTACTGCTACATGTCTATAAGATTGTACTGTTTGGTAGAAAATTAAACAGAAGCTGCTATAAAAACTTTTAAATTAATATAATTCGAGATAACTTCTTCTTAAATTGCTTTAATTAAGCGTCAAAATAATCTCACCTTTGACGCAAAAATAAAAAATCCTGCCCCAATTATTCTTACCTGATTAATGTAAGTGCACTTGGAAAATAATTTGTATTTAAGTGTATCACAAATCAATGTCAAATATGTACAATGCGACTCAAATAAGAATAGGATCGACTTTGCGCCATGTTGTGACGTCATAGCTGTCAATGCGAATCAATTGGGTAGGGTCAACAAAACAAGATATTTTGAAATATGATTTATTTAGGAATCATTGAAATGAATAATTTTTAATCAGAATTGAGCTCTTCAATTTTGCTCATCTCTGCATCACTGACTGAGTGGTCACTGTCGTCGTCATTGCCATCATCATCACTGTTGCATTTCCCTATAAAATAAAACATGGATTAATGTAGATTTTCAATATTTATTCCTACCTACTTGTTGTTAAAATAAAATTAGGTATTGTGAAAAATTAACCCGTATTCATGAAAAAAAAATATCAAAATCTAGCCGCTCAATTCGACTCATCTCGGCATCACTCTCTGTATACACATCGTCGTCGTCCGTCATCGTCATCATCTTCGTCGTCATCACTGCTACTTTCCGCTATAAAATAAAACATGGATTAATGTAGGTATTTAATACTTCAATTCAGCATTGCCACTTCAAATAGAAATGGCATTTTCTTACCTGTATTTGTAATAAAAGAAAAGTTATCATCGTCTTCAAATATTTCTCTTTGCCAGTAGTTAATTTAAGACGTTTTTTCACTTTGAATAACTGAGACACGGTAAAACAAATAAAAACATTATTGACACGCGAACAAGGTTTCGTTGCAGACCGTACTTTTCAAGAGAAATTCGACAGAGGTCATTGTCGTTCCTATTTTTATTTGAGTTGCATAGTAATTCCTTTTGTATTGAGTATGGAAAATGTTTAATGTGATATGGTAACTTCATATTTATTTCAATTTAAATCAATTAAAACTAAATAAATATTTAAATTATTTAATGATAATAATTAAAACAGTAATAAGATGCATTTTGTTAATATATTAGTAGAGCTGAGTGTTTATTCAGATTTACCTTTTAGTTATTTAATTATACACAAATCATTGTTGCAAAATATTTATGTTGTTAAACCTGTATTTATAATTAATTAATAAAAACTAATGTGTTCTGTAATATTAACTTATAAAAATCATTATCAAATGTTGTACTTCTTATGTGTAAAACAATAAATCGTGAAATAAAACAAAGGAAGTTTGAATTAATATTTTATTTATTTTATGAACAGTTTTGGCGCTAAGGTAACTTAAGATTAATTTATAAAAGTGATATGGCTTCACTTCATATACATACTTATCTATATATATATAAAAATGAATCCCTATTTGTCTTGGTCACGACATCACGCGTGACCGGCTGAACCAATTTTGCTACTTCTTTTTTTGTTGGAAAGCCCATTTAGCGAGGAAGGTTTTAGGCTAAGTAACATCACTCTACGACCAATAGGAGCCGGGTATCGACTGAAAATGTTGAAACGAAGTTGAGCGGGTCAGCTAGTTTGACAATAAAACTTATGCTTATGATAATATAAACAAAGGAAGCTTAAATTAATATTTTATTTATTTTATGAACAGTTTTGACGCTAAGGTAACTCGAGAGTAATTTATAAAAGTGATATGGCTTCACTTCATATACTACTTTGACAATAAAACTTGTGCTTATGATAGTACTAAAAAGAGTTATAATTAACTATGTTTATCTATACAAATAAATAAAATTGGAGTGTCTCTTTGTAATATTAAAATAACAGCTTTTTACTAAATGCATAGGTATGTATACACGGTACATATACCAAAACTGTAGTTAAAAAAAAATTTGTCTGTCTGTCTGTCTGTTTGTTCCAGGTAATCTCTGGAACGGCTGGACGGATTTTGACAGGACTTTCACTGGCAGGTAGCTGATGATCCAGGGAGTAACTTATATTTTTTTAGACTAACTTTGTCCCGCGGCGTTACTCGCGGTGCAACAATGACCGCGGGTAACACCGCGGGGATCAGCTAGTATTTAATAAAATTTTAATAGTACCTAGTTACAGCTGTGGCACAAGTATTGATGGGCAGGTCATTATCAATGGACAATTGAGTACCTACATATATTTGAAAACTTACTTTCTAAGCTCAAAAAATATAGAGAAAGAAAGTGTTATAAATAACGATTCCAACCTCGTATAAACGCCTAGTTCGTGTAAATGTTAATAATTACTAGGTATACAATATTATATATTGTATAACCTTATAACCCAATTGGTGATTTTATAATCAAGTAAATAGTTGATTCATATTTATTAATATTAATATCTTGCGCCTTCCGTTTGTAAACTTCCGGCGTAATAAATCTTTAATGTTACACAATCTTGTAGTATCCAGTAATAATTGTATGCTAATAATCATTAGAACAATTATGATAAACAATGTTTAATATTACCTGCTAAGTATATGAATTTAGTATTAAACTAGTTGAACCCCGCGGTGTTACCCGCGGTTATCGTCGTACCGCGAGTAACACCGCGGGACAAAGTTAGTCTAAAAAAGTAGCCTAAGTTACTCCCTGGATCATCAGCTACCTGCCAGTGAAAGTCCCGTCAAAATCCGTCCAGCCGTTCCAGAGATTACCCGGATAAAAAGACAGACAGACAAAAAAAAATTTACCTACATTTTCGGTATATGTACCGTGTATTACATACATTAGGTAGGTTAGGTACATACATCTATACGGTTATTTTAATATTACAAACAGACACTCCAATTTTATTTATTTGTATAGATTTATTTTCTACTAGCTGAGCCCCGCGGTGTTTCCTGCAGTTATTGTTGTACTGCGAGTAACGCCGCGGGACAAAGTTAGTAATAAATGACATTGAAAAAGGAAGGTATTGAGTGCAAAAGATTAAGTGATCCCACAGATTATTCGCAAATGATAACGTGTTCCAGAAGAAATTCCCTCTTAGTTTTGACAGTTAATATTCAGCTAACTTTGACTTTTTTTCTTATGTTCCTCTTATACCTGTGGACGTCATTGTTTTAATAGAATGTTGGACGAATGACCAATTCTTACCGCCAAACATAAATAACTACAGAATGTTTAAATCCAATGTATCGTTAAACAAAAACGTTAGCCGCCATAGTGCGGGTCACCATGCTGCTTTGTGCTTATTCGCAAAGAGGAAAGTGACCATTACTCTTGGATTCTGCCCATGCTTTCCATCAGGCAGGGCAGAGTCATTTTGGCGGCTGATAATAACAAAAAACGATGGTGTTGTAGTTTATGCTAGGGTCGCTAGGGAAGTGTTTGAGGCAAGTTCATTTGTGCCCCAATGTTTTGAAGGGAACTGTATTGTAGTGAATATTGCAGATGACCTATGTATTTTTTGCACACCTTGCTTTAAAAATGCCCTCAGCTACATAAATTCATTAGAAAATATTAAAAATTGCCGGCCAAGTGCGAGTCGGACTCGCCCATGAAGGGTTTCGTAGCAGCAAGTAACAATATAATTTTTATTTTTATTTTTATAGTTGTTGATTTTAATAGAATTTCTGAACAAATTGAATTCTTTTTGTGAAATCTATATCTCTATGCCCAGCCCCGAAAACGAAGTGTACGAGTACTGGTGACGCTAGCGCCGAAAATTTAGACCTAAACGATTCAAATATGTCTATAAACAACGATGATATTGTGTTGTTTTGGGACTATTTTTCACACGGGCCTGCAGGATTATGTCTCACATTTGTTTTTAATTTTAAATATATTTTTAAAGGTTATAACCTTAATAATCATTGTTTACAAGAGTTTGGATTGATGATTGTACTATGACTATTCGTCACGGTAAAATCTACTGATAGGTGGTAGTTTTGTGGTTCTTTTACATAGTGCAAGGTTATGATTTACTTTAGAATGTCTCTTTAAATGTAATACGTAGGTATGATTTATCTCTTACAAAGGGAACATTAAAATTGTGTGCTTTGAAATTATGTGTTAGTTGTAACTTAGCGTAGTTAGTAGCTGCTAATATAACCCAATATTAACTTATTGCAATATATCACGTGCTTAAATATAAAAGGCATTATTATTATGTTATACTCGTTTTGTGTAATACAATAAATCGTGAAAAATCGTGAAATAAAACAAAGGAAAGTTTAAATTAATATTTTATTTATCTTATGTATAGTTTTGACGCTAAGGTAACTTAGGAGTAATTTATAATTAAGTGATATGGCTTCACTTTATATACTAATTTGACAATAAAACTTATGTTTATGATAGTATTAAAAAGATAATAAGTGTCTATGTTTAATAAATTCATGAGGTAATATCTACAATTTTGTCGCACGATTTTTCTTGTGGGATGGACTTGGGTAGTTCAGTGGGTTTGTATCGATTTTTTCACGTTCTATTAAGATGTAATTAATTCAAGGATATGTACAAAGGAACTCTTTACTTAAAAAAATTTTCATTATTGCCATGCTAAAAAAAATTAAACTTTAGTAGTAGAAAATTCTAACAGTTTAAAATGACAAAAGAGTATGGTTTAAGATTTCTCTCATATTGAATATACAGTGGACATCTTAACACTTTAGTTGTAACGAGGCCTTCATTTTATATTTAAATATAGGTGTCACGTACACAACCCTATAAAGGACAATGGCAGATGTGTATGGGACTTTTGTACCGCTCGGTGTATCTTATGGTAGGGATTGTTTTTGTATTTATTTGGCTGCTAATATCACCGACAATAACATTTTAAATTCATTATTTTTAACAACATTGCGTTAAAAAGTTAATGTAGTTTTTAGATGACAACGAAATACATGGATCACAAATGAGTTCTCATTATTGCCAATAAGATGGCGTAATATTATATTTTTGAAATCGAAATAATTCGTCTATGATTTTCGTGATCCGTCAATAAATTGGTGCTCTTTTACTAAATTTACAAGTAAGCTCACTCATAAATATGGATTAAAATTTTTGATTTTTTTTTTGTGAGCTATATTTTAAAATATGTAATGTAAAATATTTTCGGCAATCTGACACACAACGCCATCTAGTATTCAGACTAAGTAGACTTTAATCATGGCGTGTTTAGAACACGTAAGAATGCTTTTTGTTAATGCAGTTGTAGCCTTGGAAGCGGGTACCTGTCTGGTACTGTTATTTTATTTAGTGCGCGGTAATCTCCGCATGCTCTCCATTCGCCATTCTTCTTCTTGACTAAATGGAGTGGCGATGCCCATTGATTGCTTGAAGGACGGCATATTCCCAACAACTTCATGAGCAGAATTATTTCTTTTAGCACAGTTCTAAATATATAATAAATACATGAAAATAATTAGGATGATTCACTTAATAAACGGTATAAATCTCATGACCAATCATAACATTTTGCCAGATGTGCAGGATCTGCCATTTTCCTTTAAATGAAAACAAAACTCTTCATAAAAAAGGGGGACCAATTTCCACGATATTGCCATATTCTCTCAGAACTATATTTTTTCTCCCTACTTATCTTTCTGCTACAGAAGGCAAAGCGGTAGAAAACAAAAGCATTCCATAGACAAATCTTAAAATTGTAGACTTCCATTAATTTTTTTGTGGAATGGGGTTGATAGTTATTTGACCAGTATGTGTTCGCTAGTGATTAATATACACTCGTTTTAACTACCCTTGTTTATGATTTCTGACTAAATCTTTAATATCTATTGAGAAATTTTGCCCCCGGTTAAAAGTAAATTGCAAAACTATGAAGTTACATAAGTTCCCTCAAATGTTTTTCTTTAACTTAAGTTAATTGCATTGAATGATGTTAAATAAAAATGTTGCTTCATTTTGTTTTTCAATATTCAATCGGAATTGAAATGAAGTTTTTGCAAAAAATAGATGTCAGAATAATTGCACTGGGTTACCTTAAATACTATCGTAAGGTAGATGTTTATCTCATTTGCTTTAAAACCCGCTAACTCTTCTGAAATATGTAATTCTGAAGAAATAAAACGAAGCTGTCTTCTGAACCAGCGAACCATAGGTAAGGGTCATTTTGAATTCAATCTATCCCATTACACATATTCGATAATTAAATTTACTAAAATATTTCTTAAAAATATAATTATTATTTATTATAATTTATTGATATGGACGGAAGACCTTCAGTCAGCCTTTTTCAACCACAAAGTTGAATACAACTTATAACATATTTTAATATTATGACAATTTATACCTTTGTACATTGTTCGACTTCTATCATTATTAAATTAATCATTATTATTTTAATCACCATTATCCTAACCTGCTCTATTATTAAACGAATTTATATATTTTTTATTAACAAAGGTCTGCTGTTCAAAAAAAGGAATTAATATCGGTCATATATGAATGTTTAGAGCTGATTCTAAAATTTCAATATGGCGATGAGACACCTTTGAACAGTCTCAGCATTCATGGCCATCAAAAGTAACTACAAGTGCAGAACCTTATTTCAAAATACAGATTTGAATACGGAAACTGTAAGTCATAGCCATTAGATTTCGTAGTAAAATAATGGAACACATTTTTACATATTAAAAAAACTTCTTTTGAATTGCAATTCCATATTTAAATCACATGGTTTAGCTTTTTAAAAAAATATTTTTAATTTTGCAAGACCAAGGACAAAGAGATTAATTCTTTGCGGCCTGCATTATTTAAGACTGAAAAACCATTTTTGTATTCCAATGGCGCTCGATCTAATAATAATCTTTCTCGAGGGACAATAATGAACACTTCCATGCCTTAGTTCTATTCAAGGAGTGTTAACACTAATTTTATGTCCTTTCGTTGAAGCCCGTTCCTTGCTCTTGGTATACTTAGTACAGTCAGAAACAAAAGCTATAAATCCAAATAAGGCGAATATTACGTAAAATACAGCCAGTGCTATGAGGAAGCTTTCGTTGTTCCACTCCCATATGTTATCAGATCGTAGATAGTCATAGTTTGATAATACTTGAGTGCCGTTTGGTGGGGGACAAGCAGATTGTACTATGATGTCCTGGTAGGGCCTCTGTAACGATAAAATAAATGATTACAAATTGTATCCTACTTGTTATAACTTCACAATGGCTTAATATGTTATAAATCGTACTCTGCTGGACTAATTATAATCGGAATAATAAAGTACTGGCTATGCCATTATGAATAGGTCGAAAATTAGCCAACAGAGTAATTATGCAGTAATGGATACCACATACGTTACGAGAAACCATTACGATATCACTGAACTGATAATCGATATTGACGTGAGTGATAAAAATTGTACAGGTTTAAATTTTCTAAACATAATCGTCAAAGGGAGTAATATGATAATTTGAATAGGAAAACCGAATCGGATTGAACTATGTCGATATAGTCCGGGATCCCAGGAACAAATTTTACAAGTGATTACTATCAAGCGAATTTTTCGTGAGTGGCTTCATTTTGATGAGGGGCCCACCTTTGACCTTACAAAAATTTTCAATTGTGGTAGCTAACAGGGATAGCAGGGCCAACAATTTTTTGAGTGTAGAACCGGAATAAGGTATAACGCAATTTCTAGGGCAATGTGGCTGTTAAATTATTCAAATTTATAACTATCTTTATTAAATCGATACCTAATGAATAAAAAAACTAACCTGTTTATTCGGGCACCTCATATCTTTACTAATACTGCTCTTGAGAGCCGTTTCACTCAACTCCATCATGAGTAATTCCGGCACGGTCCACCTAGATGGCGACACGTACTTCAACCACGTGACATAATTTGGTAGATCTTTTTGATGTATTAGGACCCCATTGACCAGGGTACTGAGTAGTAGACAGAACCCGGTAATGACTGTGGCAGTTTTCTCCATTGGCACAATGAATATTGTCGCTCGACATAACATTTGTATACTTATTAGATACAGCACCATGTAACCTGAAAAGGGTTGAAATAAATATGATTACTAATAGAGGAAAATAACTCGTAGCCCTTGTTAAATTATTGTGTGGAACTGCACAAAATCAAAAATTGTTGTTATGTTTGTATGGCATAAAGTCAAAAATATGTAAAAACGGCTACGTTAAACAAGGTTTGCCAATATAATTAATCTTGATATGGCAAGACACAAAAATCTATAGGCTTATTATCATTTCCAAGTATGTCAAAGAAATTAAACAAGAAAAAAATTTAAGTGAAACAAAGTTGCCAAAACAGGCTTTAAGGGTAAGTTCATACATTTTATTCCAGTTGAAGTTTGATTTTGTAAACCTTACCTAAATATAAATAAAATCCTTCAAAAGACATCACCGATTGCGCATACAGTCCACTCATAGCGTAGCTTGGCACCAAGTACGCGAGCCACGTCAGCCCGGCAGACCACAGCTCCAGAAATTGCTGGAATATTTTTTGAGCATTTAAATAACGGACAGCAAAAACATAGGTAATAGACAACACACGAGAGTTATCAGGCAGGCAAGTTAATAGGGCAGGCATTATGTTTTATTACATTAAGTAGCGGTTTAATCAACAGGTACTTTTGTATGCTCTGACAAACAAGTTACAATATTAAAGTTTTTTCGATTGTAACCTGTTTTTCCGTAAAGTCTACATGGGTTTTCAACTAAAATAATTCGATTGCCATAAGTGAAATTTTGTTTTGTAAAAATGTTTCGAATTCGGGCAGGCAATTTTCAAAGTAAGCGAAATTTACGCGTCAGCATTTATGAAAAAAAATGTATTTCTAGCAATACTGCTGCAATAATTTCGTCGGAATTAAACTTTAATAAAAAAAATTACAATATTTTTCTGTAAATACAAAAATCTCTAAGAAGGTATCTGAGTGTCCCTTCATATAAACAGTAAGAATATAGGCAACAGAAGTTGAAATATAACCTGAAATTTTAGACAGTATATTTTATAATATATAAAGTATAATAATATATATAATAGTATAATATACCTAATAAAGCATATCATAGTGTTTACTTCTGATTGAGTGAATGTAATGTATCCTTTGACGGGTTAATCCATGGCATATAATGATGCAACTAACTTACATCTAACAGAATAAATACACTTCTAGTATACAGTCCCACAGCTATGTCCCTTTCGACGTGGTGGCGCATGGAGCTAGCTTCACGAGCACTCAGCCACAAGAGAATTGGCCAAACTGTCAGGCACATCACTGTGTAATGGAAGCCGACTCGGTCGTTTTGAGTTAACTGAAAGCCAAAGAGGAAATTTAAGAATTCTGTAACTTTACAAACAGATTAATTGTAACTCAGTATGTATTTCTCTGTGTAATAAATAAATCATACTAGTATTATAAATGTGAAAGCTTGTAAGGAAGTGTGTGTGTGTTTGTTACTCTTTCACGCAAAAACTACTAAACGCATTTGGATGAAACTTTACAGTAATAAAGCTTATACATCAGAATAACACAAGGGCAACTATTTGCCGCGATAATCTACAAATACGTGGGCGAAACCGCGGGCAACAGTTAGTCACACCACTGACGAAATATATACTATGTCATTGGTCACACTAATATTATAAAGGCGAAAGTTTGTTAGTGTGTATGTTTGTTACTTCTTCACGCGCAAACGGCTGGACTAATTGGAAACTTTACAGTAATATAGCTTATACATCAGAATAACACATGGGCTACTATTTGTCACGATAACCGACATACACGCGAGTGGAGCCGCGGGCAACGGCTTGTTTATAATAAAATAATAGATTAGGCTTCGCTTTGTTAACGTTCAACCGTCAACTGCAATTGAACACAAGAAGCAAGTAACAAAAATTCAGTGGAAAGGGAATTACTACACTTACCCTTGCGTCGGTTGCTGGTAGATCCCAGAAAACGGTGCCGGTAATAAGTGACATGATGGCCGCTAGTAATACTCTGCTGATTATGTTGGAGAGTGTCGTCATTTGAGTGAATACTATACTTTTTCTGCAAACAGAGCAAACAAAAGCATTAGATTGGAAGTCTTTTGCATGATCTATGACAAAATATGTATCATAAAATTTGTCTGATTTTCGTAAAATGAAAACGAAGACCCGTTGAAAGGAATATATTGACAATTTAATAGTCCACTGGGTCTCTCCTTGACAAGGATTACTCCTAATAGAGACTCTTAGTGTTAACATAATGACAGTTTTCGTATATTTATGGTCCAAAAAACATCTACTGCCTGCCTTCTTAAAGATCCACACTATGGATCGTAAGTGGCACGTACGAAAAGTCATAATTTAAACCGATTTCACTAATAGTAGGGTATCTATTGAATGAACTAAGAAGCAGTTCAAATCAATTTTTATTTGTCATGCTGTGGATTACGTTAAACCACTATAGGGCCCTTAAGCTTAGCAATACTTACTGTATCAATGCCTTTGCCTGCACGAATATGTTTTGAGTGGTAGAAGGGGCAGGCAGCGGTACAGGAGGCGGTGGATCAGGCGGAGAATGTGCACTTGCGAACACACCTGCCAAAGCTTCGATACGACCGGAGGATTCCAGCATAGCGGCAGCTGATAGCTCATCTAGGGTTACTAAATCCACTGCAATGAGATAATAGAAGTTAAGTTCAGATACCAATTGCGGGTTGTGAAAAAAGTTGAACGGAATGTGGTCTTTGCACATTTAAACAAGAGAGGAATTCGTGCAAGGGACGTAATCAGAGATGAAAATGATGATAGATCGTTGTTTTAAAATAAAATAATTATAAAATAAAACTGAACAGTGTTGGTTTTTAGTGAAATTTTAACCTAGAAGTTTTGTGTGTGCACTTATATAACTTACAATAATAATCCGAAGGGTTCTTGAACGCCGGACAGGGATAATCGATGGAGGCAAAATATGGCAACATATCCCTTCTGTACCCGCTGAACATCGTCCTACCGGCTGATATTAACACCACCTAGAATAATACATATAAGGTATAATTATTTTCAACGATCTAAAGATAGTAGAATGTGTTTCATTTTAGTTTGAATGTTCACAGTGGCAGTCAACCAGCGTTGACAAATTCCATTTACTAGTTTTTTACGAGTGGAAACCTCCTCGGACCGTTCCCTTCACCGGGATTTGCTGTGGGCGGTGCGTCGGAATCGAACCGACTTAAACCACATGGCAAGCTACACTTGAAATGAAAGTGGACCGGTAATGGACGGCTTTTATTAAGACATCCTGAGTGAGTGAGTAGTTAGTTAATCTTATCCTACAAAAGCACTAGCACTTTGTGAATTACACATGTAGAGACTACCACTTTCGTGAGAGAAAGATTGTTTTCCAGGTAGACTAATTAATAAAATATACCTTGGTAAGCATAGCGAAGATCTCATAAGTAGGAGGATGCAGTGACATGATCACTACACGACCTGTACTGGCCCAGTTTCTCAGGTACTCGACCAAGAAAAACGTATCGAATATATCCATTTCTTTCGTTGGCTGATCCAGTATAAGCACTGCCATATCGAGGAGTAGTTGACAGGCTACATTGAGGCGGCGGATCTCGGAGCGAGTAAGACGGCCGACGTTCGTGTCTCGAACTTGCTCGAGACCTAATTCTTCTATTAGGAGGTTTATCTGCAATATCAATTGAATTAGATCTGTATGCCTACATTTATTAGTAGGTACTATTTCATCTTATTTACAATCTAGTGTGTGGTCTTAATTTGTTCGCCTATTATTAGTCATGATTTTTTAGTCATATTTTGTTTATTATCGGGTTTTCAATTGTTTTATAAACCTTACTTTTCTTAGTTATTATTTGATAAGATATCTTCTTTTATGATAACTGAGTAAAATGTTACTTTTAATTGTCATTGGCATTTGAAACTCATGAAGCGTTGGTAAAAGACTTCCATAATTTGATTATTTACACCAATAATAAAAATACTTCTTTGGGCATAAACAATAATCGACTTTATTCTATTTGCAGTAGAGTTTAATATCTTTAACAATATTTTTATATTGCCCCTAAAGTTCAAAAACTACTTACCCTATCCCTATCATCCATCTTGACATGATTATTATGCCTGGGTCTTCTTAAAGCCGCGTGGAACCTCAGAGTGTGTTTTACTGTCATATTTGGACATAGTGATGTGTCTGACCGCACGTACGCGGCCACTTTCTTCAAAGTCGAAGAAGCTACTGGCTGGCCATTTAAAACTATGTCACCAGTTAGTTTCTGTAAGAAGAAATTATGTAATATGTTTAAATAAAAATCAATCTCCAAATCCAAATCTCCGCTCGACCAATTCGGTATTTTTTTAACAATTAAGCCAATGCACAAAGGAGGATCTTATGGAGAAAAAAACTTAAAAATTACGTTGAAAATAGTAAAAACAAAACTTGATTATTTTTCTTTTGGACTGCTATAGTCCAATAACTTTTAACAGAACGAAGTCTATCGGGACACCTAGTTACAGATATTTGGAAATCCTATTTACATATATTATCAAAATGTTTGCTGCAATTAAAAACCTCCTAAAAAGAAGTCACTTCTATTATCTTTAATCATAAATTAAAAAATATTTTCTGAAATTAAACTACATTAATAGGATCTGAAAGACGTTCGTTAAAACAGTGTTTAATATTCATTGCGTGTCAGTTAAGGTTTTAGTCACTATGAGATGCTTATGTGGCTTAATCTTGCAGTTAAACAATCCTACCTTTCGAACACCAGCTAACACGTCGAGCAGTCCCGTGGCTTCGTGTTGAGATGTAGCTAACACCGCGAGGATTTCTCCTGATTTTACTTCGAAGCTTAGACCAGAAACGAGAAGGGTTGATTTATTTTCTGGTGACGTTATTTCTAAACTGTTAACCTGAAAATAAATTTACAAAGTAACGTGTTAAATGTACGATAAACTGTACAATTGCTGTGGAAAGGATAAGTGAAAAAAAGTTGAATAATATTTACATAATAGTTTGGATATATGTACGCGGAATGCGTATATCCATCCAGATGGTCCCCAGGTCGAAGAGTAGAGTGTTTCCTGGATTGCGCTATGGACATGTGACTGCCAGCCTTCGACATTCGTCCTCCTAAATGCGACGGTGACATTAAATAGCTGGAAGTGAAATTTAAAAAATTATATACATAAAATTTTGGAACAGTCCGAAAACTTTCGCTGATTTGGAAGGTGAAGTCTCTAGCCTTTACATTTTACTGAGATGTAGAGTTTGTGTAGTTAGGGTTGGTAGAGTTAGGGCGTGTAGATTGAGAAGCTTGGCGTTACATGAGATCTGATATCTTTTCACAAGGTAAGCCATAGTATGCAGTCATCTTGGTAACATTTTACATGAAAATGTTTTTGGTGGGATTTTATTTCTTTTTGTAAGTAGCTTAAGGCAGTATTTTTTATTGTTCTTTTTCGAAAAAACAAAGAAGATGTACAAGAAATACAACCCGTATTTCTTGTACATCTTCTTTCTTGTTTCGAAAAAGTCTGTTCTAGCATAAAAGTTAGTGAAAGCCTCATACAAACTTCCACCTCCCAATATTGGGGTTGGGGGGCAAAAGTAATAGTTTTATGATTTTTTTTTTGTTTGTATACTAAACTTAGTTTACATACCAAATTTCAGCTTTCTAGCACTTCAGGAAGTACCCTAACAGTTTTGATGATCATCAGTGTATCAGTGACCAAATCGGTGTTTTTAGGTATCAATAAAATTTAAAGCATAAGAGCTATACAATTGAAAATTTATATGTTTTAAATAAACTACCTGGTATATCGGAAACCAAAGTTATGAGGGTTCAAAATAACGACGAAACACTTCGAGAAAAGGTGCCCTTGCGCTTCGATTCGATTCAATTCTCAAAATAACTACTGCATTAGAGTGTAAAACGTGCCATTGAATGCCTTTTTAGCCATTAAAAATCTTAATAAAATTTATATTATTCTCAAAACTCCTGGGATATATTTTGATGAGATCTCAGGTAAGTATTAGCCTAAGGTACATAGTGTAGTCATTCTGGTCAGTACTTGGCCCAACTCCCATACAAGAATGGTCAATGTCCTTTGTTTGTCAAAACAGATTATTAAAATCATGTAGAGGCTTTGGCAACACCTTTAAATGTGTTTTTGCCTTTCCTGTTGGATCTGCGAAAACATAGTTCAGCTAACCTGTGATGATCGCCATCAGGTACGTAGTCGGCGACACTGTTTCTTCTATTGTAGTGCGAATGGTTCCGATGTTGGTTCTTTGAGTCTATGCCTAGTAGGTTCGCCTCGCTAACTGATTTGTGACGGGCATTGGTCCAGTGCGGTTCACCCCTGATGCCAGCTTGTTGCATCGCCACTAAGGGTACACCCGTGTTCGGCTATGTGACAATAATAACAGTTATAGAATAGAATATACTTTATTGTACACCAATTACAAATTGTTACACTTAAAATTCAAGCAGATGTGTACAATGGGCGGCCTTATTGCCAATCGCAATCTCTTCCAGGCAACCTTAAGATGGATAATATATTGACCGGAGAAAGAAATAAACGAAATAAAGGGTAGTGTAGGCGCTTTAAAGCTGTGATGGTGTTCAATTATAAAATATATACATAAACATATACACATGCATAATTACATACATAATACAAATATATACAATACATATGCATAATCTGACAGCCTGTACAGTAAAAGATTTGTCATAGAATAAGGTAGTATGACTAGGTACCATTAGTTCCAAAGTTTCCGACGACCTTAAGGATCTCAGATGTGTGTAACCGAGGAATACAAAACGTTCCTTTAAGGAAGGTGGAATAAAGGGATTGAATAAAATACTATAAAGTATAGAAAGGATATGAGAATTTCGTCGAAGTCGAATTGGGAGTCACTTAAGCAATTTACGATATTCAGACACATGATCATATTTGCGTAAATATTTATATGTTATTGTTTGAAATCATTGATCATCATCATAATCATCCTTTGGTGTAAGGTGTAAGAGTTAAGACCTTCTTATTTCATTTAAATAATAATATTTCTTGAATAGAATCTTTGCTCTTTAAGAAAGTAAAAAGTTTAAAGAAAGTTTTATAGTCCTGCTCTACATTTCGGCTTAGAAAGTTTGCAATTGCTAGATATATCTCTGGGTTGGAGCAGTAACAACTGATGACTGACTTGATGACATCAGACAAAGTAACTTAAAAAATCTTACAGATTTTTTTTGAAATTGTGGCATCGATTAGATAATTTAACTTGAGCTAGTGCAAGTAAATTATATTTTTATATATATTTACTTATTATCACAAGATTTGACAAGTGGTGAATTAAGTGAAGATCGTTATCCAAATCTAGTAAATATTTAAATATTTCGGACATCAAACACACAACACCATCTAGTCCCAAGCTAAGCAGAGCTTGTGTTGTGGGTACTAGATAACTTATATAAATACTTAAATACTTTTTTTTGTAGATACATACATATTATACATAGAAAACACCCAAACTCCGAAACAAATATTTGCAGATCATACAAACATTAGGTCCGACCCGGGAATCGAACCCGAGACCTCAAGCACAGCAGTCGCATACGCAACCACTACGCCACCGAGCCAGTTAGTAGCTTAAATAGTTTCAATATAACAAATATAATTTTCGGGTTATAATTCTAGCCTAATTAGAATAATGTACCTACCTGATTAATATTAGTGTCTTTGTATTTAAAATCTCAAAACTAATTGCTAAAAGGTGGGCCAAAGAGTTCAAGTATTTTTTTTCGAATACCACAAATAATATTCGCAATCAGATTTTATACACAAGTGTGATATTTTAGTTCTATAACATCATTATCTGAAGATTCCTTAAAACATAGTGTATAAATACCTGATAGGAAGGGTGCAAGTTCTGCATCCTGAAGTCTGGATCTGAGCGATATTTGCGGCTGTGTTTATAGTTGGTGGTCGTCTCGTTGTCAGAACTGTCGTAACCCGATGACGTCTCTCGTAATCCTCGACTTTGTCGTTGGATTCTGTAAGGTATTCCAATAATGTAGTTACTCTAGGAGTTATTCCAGTATTTCTTCTGGTTGATAAGTCTTCTTATTCTGTATAGGTATTCCTTACAGATATTAAGGTATCTCGACCATCCGTAGCATCAGTATGGCAAGGAATAAAGAAGTGCCAAAACTGTATTACTCCCTACATTTTTTGTGCATCCCCTTGCTGCTTTGGTTTGAAGTTGCGTATAACTTTGGTTTGAAGTAGCGTTTATAGCACATCAATGTTAAAGGCTACTTTTTTAAAGACTACCTACTACGATTTTTTTAATAGTACATAGCTCTGTTTCAAAAAAATTGGAAGAACTGAATTAGTTGCATAGTTCCTTGATCCTGGTGTGTTCGTGTATAATCATCCAACATACCCTCCATTTTCCCTCAGGTAGCTTCTTTTAACTTAATATTCACCTGGACGCAGGCTTCATGCCACTTCCGATGGAAGTCTTCGGTTTTGGGGTCCCGGAGCGTTGAGAGCCGTTGTGGTTCGGTGGAAATACTCGCGGCAACCCGAATTTCAGGTACGTATACATGTTCGAACCAAGAGCCGATCTGTTGGCAATGTAAATTAAAAAATAAAATAATAAATTTAAAACAATGCTCAAAGACGATTCAAACCTATGGTTCTGCTCTTTTTTAACCGACTTCAAAAAAGGAGGAGGTTATCAATTCAACGGTTTTTTTTATTTTTGTCTAATAATTTTCGACTGGATGAACCGATTTTAATGATTCTTTTTCTATTTGAAAGCTGACAAATTTGATCTAATTTTTGAAGTCCGATCTTTTTTGTTAAAATTAAAAATTTATTTTATATTACTTTGCTGCAAAGCGCTGGCTCCGCCTGCTCGACTTCTACATTTGATTTGAAATAAGTCAAATATACAAAGAGGTATCCACAAAACCGTTTAGGCCCGTTAAAAGTTGACTTTGAACTTTAGGCCATCATATTGCTTCATATGCCCGAACATTGTAGATATTTAATTGTCGGTTAGTAAAACTCATAAATGTTGATAAAAACGCTCACTTGGGTCCATATCGAGGATGAGACAATATGGACTGCACGGTGGTATCTCGAAGCTGGAAGTTACCATAGGGGAGAGGACTCTTGTCAGTACTCCCGAGTGCGCTGTCAGTGAAATCAGAGTTCAGATTTTGCCTGGAAAAGAAATAAAGTTTTAGGTATTTAGTTAGAGGACTAATCCATTTATATTAGCAAATTTTATACATTGCCTCTGCTTCTTTTTTTCTTATATTTTTTTTCCCTTGTCCTTTTTTACTATAGGTAGATACCGTTTTATTATCTACTCCTAATTCTGATATCTAAGTCTTAATAAGTCGTTTGAAGATCATAAACTTGCTCGCACTTCAGGGATTATGATATGAGTGTTTTTATTGTATACTAACAGACCCGTTATTTTTTTTTGTGTTATTGGGGGGCAAACGAGCAGACGTATCACATAATGGTAAGCGATTACCGCCGCCCATAGACAACCAACACCAGAGACGTCACAAGTGTGTTGCCGGCCTTTGGGGGATGGGGAAAGGAATGTAGGGAGGGGTATGGGCCTCCGGTATCCTCATTCACCATTCACTCGGTGAAACAGCGCAAGCGCTATTTCACACCGGTTTTCTGTGAGGCCGTGGTATCACTCCGGTCGAGCCGGCCCATTCATGCTGAAGCGTGGCTCTTCCACGATTTGCATCTCCTATTGCCCTTAGAGTGATAATTTTCCCCAGTTTTTTAAACATTCTTTATTGATGCTCCGCTCGTATTGGTCTTAGCGTGATGCTATGCCTTCCTTGATAAATGGGCTATCTAATACTGAAATAATTTTTCAGCTGTTTCTGAGATTAGCGCGTTCAAACAAACAAACTCTTCAGCTTTATAATATTAGTATAGAAGTATGAAAATTGTTTTGAGTTATGTAATTCTAAATAAGTTACTTTTTATTCTCAAGGTTAGACCTTCAAATGTTTTGAAATTAGAATCAACGTGTTATAACGTTAACTTCCTATGTTAGGTACATTACATTATTGTGGGAAGTTAGCACTATAACAAGATTTTTATCAAATGCGTTTGGATTATAATGGAAAACGTGATCATTAAATTAACTAAACATGCTTTATGTACATAATAACTAATTTTAAAAAGTAACCTTTGGAGCAAAATTGCTTATAGTACCATACCTAATTCTACAACGTCCAATAGCATGGTCCCCGTAACTGATACTTTTAGGACACAGTAAGTACTATAAATACTTACTTATGTAGGCATATTTTTATTTCAAAATCACGCCTGCCTTCTATAATACTGTAAGACCTTTTCTTTAAAGACGTAAAGGTACCAATACTATACTCGTAAGTAACTCGTAAAGTAAGAGAACCTTGTGTAGTGTGTGAGGCTTGAAGTAGTTATCCAAGTTTATGCTTATAGTACTAGGTAGAAAGACGAAATTAGGATACTTTACACCAAGCCACCAAGCACATTCAAAATCTTATACAATTATTGAAGGGTATACCTGTATATGGACCACGCGTGCAAATCCTCTGATTGCATGCCCCGAGGGTCGTGCATCAGCGGGTTAGATGGCACCGAGTACCGCCGCTCCCCGCCGAGGCCTAGCGCCGACTGCGACATTGTAACTTCTATTGTACCTGACAATAAACAACCTCATTGTTTTACAATAATAGTGTTATATACTCTAATATAGAAACGTGACATTTTTTCACACACTGGTCATAATGTACACTAATTTTGTTACCATTTTTAAACTAAACAGAGCCAGAATACAATTTACATCCAGTATGGTACATTCAGTGGATTTAGCCGAGACTCCAGATAAAAAGGAGATGGCCCGAAAGGGGTTATCAAAACACCAGAATAATGGTCAAACATGATTGCAAAGACACGTTAAACTACAACATTACAGGCGGGTGTGCTCTTTTTGCGTCGGGTGTTAAAAAAAAAAAAATCCTTACCAGGGTCATTCCAGTTTTGAAATCAGTTCTACTATCTTGAACTTGCACATGGCCATTAGTATTCTTGTTTCATCTGCAACAAAATAAAAGGAGTTTTACTTCCATTGTCTAGGGTTTAAAATAAGTTAGATGTACTTTTATAAGGTACTTAATTCCACGGCAATAGTTTTTATTCGTTGTCGATTTAAAAAATAATTATTGGTTATTGTTAGACAAGTAAGCAGTTACTATAAACAATTTTTGTACAGTTAAAACTTGTAGTCATATTGCCCTGTGGTGATAGATTTAGAATATGAAGTGTCATTGTTTCTGTTCATCTCATGGGTGTCATACTTAGGCGCGGCAATTATGGGATCAAACTACGGAGGACACTCTGCTAATAGAAGGAACTATAAATGACCGTTGAAGATTGATGAAAACGTATGACTTCTGCATTGCACCTGCATTGTCTACTTATTTTTCTTTTCTTACTTAGGGATGTAGTTTTTCTCCATATTTTAATACGAAATATGAATTTTGAATAAACAAACAAAACAATTTTTTTTAAAGATCTAATGGAGTAGAGATCATTGCAGTAGAAATATACTTTTAGCTAAGTTCTGAATAACTTTTTTATAAGTAGGTTCCTACTGTATTAGATGATGAAATATCATTGGCATCAGAATGATAATAGCTTCAATGTCACGTATTCTTAGCCTTCGGTGACAGTAAACCATGTTGCATATTATTTCGACAATCGACATTGGCCATATCCTATCAGACACAACGCGTCTGGCGGATGGCATGTCGAATCAAAGGCCACGTTGCGTCACATGCAGTCGGCGGTTGACTGACTGTACGCTGGTGTCTGCCTACCGGACGTGAAAATGAATCTCACCATCTCATTGTCAAAATGACGCAATTGCATTAAGCAGATCAGTAATTTAATTTGTTTTAATGTTTTTATTTTATTTTATGAACATGCGATGCGTAGAAATTGGCGGTGGTTGCCGTCTTGTGCCTCGGAGAGCATGTTAAGCCGTCGGTCCCGGTTGTCATGAACATATATGGCAATCGTTATTGGGAAGTCAGTGCTCGTAAATATACTGACAACAAGTTCAATTTTCGAATTCAGTTCACCCTTAGGGTTGTGGAGGTCCGATGCCAGTCGCTCCGTGTAAAAACTGATATTCAGGTAAAACCAGGTGAACTAGTAGCTGACCCCAAATCTTGGGAATAATAAAGGCTAAGAACATGATGAAGCGATGCGCAGGAATGAGCAAAATGTGGTGGAGAAAGTTTTAAGCATGGAAGTTGACAAGTATAAGAGTGCAAAGGACAACCAAAGAAAATCTAGATGGACTACGGAGTTAGTAGCGATTTGAGATGTGGTAGACGAGTATGGAGGAAGCATGTTCAATGCAGCAACGCTATATAAGTTTGGAAAAATGGTAAGACGATGATGATTTTTATTTCATTCTGTTAAATTCGACAGATCAAAAAGAGGCAGCCGCGCAAACAGTTCAACTAATGATAAGTCATTGCTGTCGATCATGGTCAGAAGTTCGTTGCCACCCTTTAAGTGGCCTCTTCCTCGAGAACTGGAAAGAGCAAAGTAAAGTTAAAGGAACGAAATATTTATTTAACGGTACTCTCCGATCGAGCCGGTCCATATGTGCCGAAGCATGACTCTCCCATGACTATCATTGGATTTGTGTACATAAACGCTTTTCATTACCCCTAATTCGGAGGAGAGGGTAGGCATTTAAAGACCGCAACGTATTTGTGACTGTTATATTGTATCTATGGGTAGCGCGTTCGCTTCTATTCTAAACAAGTGATAGATAGACAGTATAGACACCTTGAACTAGAGCTCCAGTTTATCCACGTAAGATTAATAGAATCATTAACACAGCGTGGGAAACCCGCGCGTATCTCTCTATTGTATTCATAATCACAATACTCTGTTAATTGAAACTACGCGAATAATCATTTATCACACTAATCTACTTCACGTTTTAAATAAATAAAAAAAGCAGTATGATTTACAGGTAAAACGGCAATTGCAGAGTAAATTCTGCTGTGTTTGAATTGATAAATTACGTGTGAATGTCTAGGAATTATGTAGGTTCCATTGCGACATTTCAGAGTCATATACACTATACACACAATAAAATTGTGAAAGGTCGATGTCTGTACAATAAAGATATTAAAGGAAAACAAATGAAGGTAAAGTTACAGAACTGAAAACAAGATTTTTAGAATTTTTGTCTGTTTATCTGACGGATGACACTTTGTTAGGAATATAAAGTGTCATCCGTCACCACACAGACAATGTGTGTGTGTTTATACGCGCTAATCTCAGAAGTAGCTTAACTGATTAGGAAGTGGCTTTTTCTTAGGTATTGTAATAGACTTCATTGAACATTTAATGTTGGTTTTATTTCAATTGCTTAACAAATAAACTGTTATATCAGTTTTAATAAATCATTGCATTATCCGACATATACGTTTAGACTAGTGTTTTTGATGTAATTGCCTCGGTTGACAGTAATTGTAATTAATATCAGATTCGAACTTAGTGGGCCATAACAGAAATACACATACATAAATTAAAACTGTTTTTAACTTTATTAACAGTACTGCCAGTTAACGTTATACCATTACCTAATTAAAAAAGGCAAACGTAACTATAATTAACCCAGCATAGTGTATTAGTAGCATGTGTCTATCGCATTATTGCTTCGGAAGTTGAAGACCCTCACCCACATTGATGATCGCATGATGTCTAATGTGACATTACACTCCCACTACCGGTTCTAAGACATTGCGTGCTGCTTGCATTATGTTAATTACATGGTTTTTATCATCAGTCTTTGTCATTGAGTAATGAGCCGATGTCTATTCGCATATTGGCTGTGAATAAGAAATTTAATGAAGAGGTGTATAGTTTTAAAGATATGCTTTGCACAACTTATGATTACTACTTAGGTATTTTCCTATATGTATACTAGCTGTCCCGGCAAACGTCGTTTTGCCATAACTACTAATAAATTAAAAATTGGTTAAAAAAACATTGTCCAGCGGACAAAATTGTGAATCTAAACCATTCCCAGATCCCCTTGAACACACACAAAAAATTTCATCAAATCGGTCCAGTCGTTTGAGAGTAGTTCAGTGACATACACACTCACAGAAGAATTATATATATAAAGATTACCGGAAATAATGGAAAATATTTGGAAAACAGCTTGTAACGGTTTAATTATTTTTTTTTGACTTAGTTATTGGATTTCTTACAGAATTAACTCATTATAAACATTCATTTGTTCAGGAGTGAATAGTGTGATGCCGACTGCAGTTCCGAGCTAGCAGTAAGTATTCTTGATAACTGTGGTTCGACTCTCCTCTAATCTAACTGACCCACGCAACTTCGTTTGCGTCTCCTATTGCCCGTAACGTGATAATTTCCCCCCTTTTTTGAAACATTCTCCATTGGCGTTTACACATTTTTAGCGGTATTATGTTAGTGTAACATTTACTAGAACTTAGAAGTCAGTTTCAAATAATAATGGCTAACTCCGTATGTGAGACAACCGTGTGAGAGGCGTATTTTTTTTGTAAAGTGACACTTAAAATTAGCCTCTCAAGATCTTGGTTGAGGTTTCCAGCAATTGGCTTCTAAGCCAAAATGACTTTCAATACAATATATTACGATATTGAAGATTAACTATCATTGGTTTTGTTAATTACATTTTGGTAACCATGCTCTTGTCAGTGATACTGATATTTATTTAGCCTTAATATTTTAAACAATAAGTAACCGTCTAATAAGGTTTGTTTTCCAACAAAATTTAACAGGAAATGAGTAATATTGCAGTCTACCTGTTCCTGTAGTATTGTGGTCCGCACTAATGTCAGGTTATTGCAGTGGTCTTGTTAGCGGTTGAATAAGACGTTGCATCGTAATTTCCTTCGTGCATATCAGTTACCGCAAATATATTACCCATTTTCATATCACGAATAGCATTAATAACATTATTTAATTTTTTATCGTTTTAATATTCAAAGAGCCTGGCTATTTGTTGCAAGATTCGGCTCTGTCAGAGACAGCTTTATGTATATTTGAAATAGTTGTTAGCCATTAGTTAGAGCTTCTTATTTCAGAAACTCCTATTTACCTATGGTTTTTACAGCATAAAAGTATAATTGAAATCATTATCACGCCCTCGTTTGTCGACATCTGACACTTCTATGTACATTTCGCATACATGATGAGTATATCATTTCAAAGCTTCCTCACTTACCGACGCGTAAAGGTCATGTTGCTAATATGAAATTACTACTAAATTATCATACAAAGGCATATTCCGCCCACGCACATTACTTACTTAATCATTAGGTGACTAAAGATTATTAAACAACAGTTCGTGTGTGCAATCAAAGATGTCTTTAAAGTACTTACATAGAAATGAATGAAAGTCTTTCAATGACAGGACAAAAATACAGGAATTACTTAAGTCTGTTTCCAAATCAAATTCAAAAAGGTCCTGTTAAGTATTTTACATTATATTTTGACAACACAAGAATTTTAGAGGTACCTACATTTAGTTATATACTGACAATATATTCTTTCCTGTTCTCGATCATCTAGATTCGGTTAGCACGTAATGTTAATGTTGTAAATTAAGTTTAAAGCAAGTAAAATGCAAAGAAGACTTTCATTACTTTTATTTAACATATTCTCAAACAACGTAGACTTTTTACATGCTTTGTTTGGAGAGGATTTGCTGGAGCTTTAAGTAATACTTATCGTATTTTAATTAAGGACTCCTGGCTGGTAGGCATTTATTTTTCTGTATTGCTAGATTTTACGTTCTTTTCATTACCATGGCCCAAGAAGACTTTCAATTTTTTTATAAAATATGACGGTCAACGAGAGCGTGTGTTGTAACTACCACCGCGCAAGGGCAGCTAATAATTCTCGATTTATAAGTGTGTTGCCACCTTTCTATCATCCCCCTACTTAAGAATCAAGAGGAGAAAGAGTTTTAGTTCCGGTAATTGCCGTCACACGCTGAAAATCAACAAAAGAAATATCATTTCATTAGTGACACTTCTCTGATGATAATGATGATTAGTGGTAATATTCGAAGAAGATGAGAATGGAGAGTAACAGGTTAACGTTGAAACATAATGATCATTTCAGTAAATAATAAATACGCGTAAGTGAAGGTTTTGTGAAATCAAAAGTTATTACACAGTATGTGCGCGGGCGCACCCACTTAGTAATCATACGTGTCCTCGTAATTGCACATGAGATGTTTAACACGTTGGCGTGACAAATCTAAAGGTCGTAAGTGTGGCACTACACTCGTTAGTACATTACCTACTACTTATAAGGTTAGGTACTCTCAAGAAACAAATTAAAATCAGAAGTAGGCAAAGCTAAAAGGAATTAAAATAGTTTGTCGTTACTATTCTGTTTATGACGTTTTCTAAAAATTGTTGAGTAAATAGTTGTTGTACTTCTGCGACTAATGGTCCTTGATCTAACGAGGTACAGGTATCCTAGGTCAAGTAACTGTACCAATTAATCTGTACCAATTAACGCCAAAATTTTTATTACGTAATTCTGGATAACCTAGTTACTATGTAGTTTAGCTTTTCTTCATAAGATCACAAAATGTACATGTATGACTTAATATTTTATTTATATCAAGTAGTAACTATATTAGAGATATCACGTACTTTTTTCAATAAAAAAAATTTGAATAAGTTTTGTAGAGCCTCAATATAAAAGGACTGAAGGACTGCGAACACCCAAATCTAGCCAATGTTCGACACTTTCACTGATTTTAAACATTTACAGAACTGCAGTTAAGACCATTATTAGGTCAGATCAAATAGTTTCTATAACTCTGCCCAACCATAAGGCATCCAAAAACCTAAATAACCAGTGGCCGGAAAAAGAACACCACTTTTAAACATTACATAAGAATAAAACAATACGAAACTAAGATTTTACGGCCACGGCAATTGATAACAATTGGCATAGAATTGTTTAACTAATATCTACATACATCTGACATACATTGTCAAGTAAATACTCAAGTGAGCACAAAACTCAATCGTGACTTTGCTGCACGCGTTTTCCATTACTATTTGAACCCTGTACGCAAATTTCTCTGTTCCATGTTCTGAAGTAAATGGAATATGCATGTACGCAGGCTATATTATAAAGATATGTAGTCTATCGATATAAGAGGTTATTTTTAAACCAAGGATGGTATGCAGCACGGCGCCATAGGGTCACTGGCCCGGTCGACGCCCGCCATTTTCTACGCAAACCGACTGTTAGAACAAAAGCTATCGAGACAAATTGCCTATATGTGTTATTGCTATTGAATTGAATATAAACAAGGTTTGGAATAAGTATAGAGAAGCGAATTTCATCCAGAAGACGTGTGTTTATTTAAAAAATTGTAATGGTAATGTGAATCGGTAAGCTTATCATGACGTGATCATTTCAATCTTGTATTGCGAAGATTTCTATAGATTGAATTATCTTTTTATTATGCTTCTTTTCTTTAGTATAGAAGTTGGGATATTATAGAGTCTATGAGAATAACGGTCCAAGAGATATGTATGTTGTGTTGCCAATCTTGACTTCAAAGTTGGCCTTTTAAGGAGGACTTGAGGTTGCCTATTTTACGAAATTCGATCTTAATTATTTTAATTGTTTTTTATTTATTCTTTTATCTTTTCCGAACTCCACACACTTTTCCTACGTATAAACTTTAACTGTGCCTAAATTTTATTATCCTCCGTTTTCCTATTTTTCGTAAAAAGGAGTACAAAGTTTTACTGACACTCTATATTCTCCCTAAGTTAGTCAGTGTTTGTTGGAGCTGACATCGAAAAGATGAGATCATAAGATAAATATTGAGAACTTGGGTACTTTTCTTGTACTTACCACTTAAGCTCTCTAAGATAAAGGCTATATTCAAAGAAACCTGTTACAACAACGCATAATAAAAGTAGGTAAAAAAGAAATATGACCTAATGTTTATAAAACTTATTAGCTTAGTTCTCTCAACAAAATTAGTCACAAGTTTCCTATAATTCTAAATAAATGCGTTCAAAATAATACGTAAATAAAGTACATACATATTCAAAGCAGTCTTATGACATATCTATGCAGTATTGTAGTATTTATGTCCGCGTCTGACGATAGACCTTCAACAGATTGTTTGCGTTTGATATTAATTATAATTATTTGTCTGTACCTGTAATAGTTCGCAATGGGATTGAGAAAAACGCTTGCAAAAAGGACGGAATAGTAGAATCGGTGTGTATTAGTATTTCGACATAGAGTATAAGTTACTCTGTGTCGAAATACCAATGCACACCGACTCTTTCGACCTTTTTGTATCATTTTTTCTAGAACTGGTACAGTGATATTTAGTTGATGAAAGATGTTCAGCGTCATAACTCATAAGTATCTCCCAAGGTATAAAGTTTCATGATGGATAAATTTAACGCAGTTTATGCAACACGTAACAAGTAAACATTGACTTTTATAAAGAAATCCCTTTCTAAGGAACTTTATATCATTTTTTATGGAATCTGGGACAAACGAGCAGACATATCACCTGATGGTAAGCGAATACCGCCACCCATGGACACCCGCAAAACCAGAGGCGTCACAACTGTGTCGCCGGCCTTTGGGGATGGGGGGAGGGGTCAGGGTATGATCCTCTGGTATCCTCACTCACACGGTGAAACAGCGCAATCGCAAACCTACATTATATGTAGGTAAATGCAATACTCTGTATCATACTGTGACAGAAATAAATGTAAAATTAAATTTGAATAAAAGGTTTTTACTTATGGAAATATTGCCTTCTTTTACCGGCCATAGATAAAAGTATGTAGATATCAAAGCTTTCACGGAGGCGAGATCCGACTTTGTTATACTCCTCACGTACTTATAAAACTACAGGTGGTCCTATAGGCTTAATGTATTTCAAATCATATGTGGGAACGGACACTTCAGGTAGCTGGAGATACATCAAACAGCCATTGGAATGACAATGATTTTTGACTTAAACCTAACAATATTTTTGCGAACCAAGTTGTGAAATGAATAAACTACTAGAAGGAAGTGGTTCAGTTATGTCATCATCTTCTTAGCCTTTATTATTCCCAAGATTTGGGGTTGGCTACTAGTTCAACCGGATTTACCTGAATATCAGATTTTACACGGAACGACTGGCATTCCGATGCCGCTCGTGTGAAAACTGATAGGAAACGGAGGTCCACCTTCACAACCCTGAGGGTGAACTGAATTCGAAGTTTGAACTAGTTGTCAGTATATTTGAGGGCACTGACTTCCCAATAAAGGACATACACAGGTCATTACATAGTTTAATCTAGGGCGTTGTTTAAAAAGATAACAATAAGTGTGATCGCTGGCTAATCAATTCGAATCCAGAGACATTTCTTCCGTAGTAATGTAGTAGTGCTTTATTATCATCTAGATTGAATTACACACAACTCAATATTCGTTGAATTATTTACTCATATTGCACTGTGAAACGTTCTCTTTACAATGCAATATGTACAATAATTGTTATGTTGTTAGTAACATAAAAATAATAAGCGACATGACTTTATGCACTGAGGAATTTTATGATCACATAACGCGTCTAGTCCAAGGTACTATTTTCAAGGCATACCTACAGTAATAATCATACTCGCTTAAGAGAATCACAGTATGTCAGAGAATATTTATTCTTTCATAAGTAAAATCAGTAAAATGTTGTAAGATTTGAATCATCAAAACTTTTTTACATTTTTACTTCGAACCGCATTCCACAAAGGTTCACATAATGATTATAACATGACCTATGACTTAATCTAAAGTCATGTGGTGAACCGGTCTTGAACCAGACGCTAATCATAAACTAAGTATAATGTATATATGTATGTAATAATAATAACAGCACACATTTTAATTTTACGCATTATGTTATTGTCGATTTTTGAATTTCCCAGCACATTTAATATTCAATAATGTAGCTGTTTAAGCATAATCACACTAATATTATAAAGATTAAAGTTTGTGAGTGTGTATGTTTGTTACTTCACGCGCAAACGTCTGGACCAATTCGAAAAAAAATTAGTATGCAGGAAGCTGTATTAACACATAGGCTACTTTTTGGAGCGAAAACCGATAAACACGCGCGCGGAGCCGCGGGCAACAGCTAGCTTTTAAATATTTTCAATACTATTCAGAAAAATTGTGGAAAGCCGTAAAATAAAAGCTTTGTTTGATAATATTTTATTTAAATACTAGCTGCGCCAGCAAACGTTGTTTTGGGTTTAACAGCAAACGTTGTAACATTAAAGGGTATGTAAAATAGATGTTGGCCGATTCTCAGACCTACTGAATATGCATATAATATTTCATAAAAATCGGTCAAGCCGTTTCGGAGGAGTATAGTAACTAACACTGTGACACTAGAATTTTGTATATTAGATACATTTAGAACTCTAATATGTATAATAGGTATAAACACAACTTTGTTAAAAAAAAGTATTTTACACGTCTAAAATACTAAAATCATCATTGTCGTCATCAGCGCACAGTCCTCTTCTGCATAGGCTGAGCATATAGCATAGGCCTCTTCAATTATAATTAACATACAAACATACACTTACGTTTTTAAAAGATAAATATTATCTAAATTCTTATATTTCTTTGCTTCTTTAAAATATAATTTTGAAATTAGCTTAGATATATTTTTTTCTTTTATATGTAAGAGTCTACTAAAATTCTTCATTCTGCTTGATGGAAAACATGAGCAGAATCTAAGAGCGGTCGTCACCAAAAATGCAGAATGCAGCATGGTGACCTATTCTAGGGTAGTACCACCCCGGTCGAGCCGGTCCGTTCGTGCTAACATCAGCGCCGCTCTACAAAGGATAACTAATAGTACTACTCTACTACCTTGGCACCGTGATTAGACACTTTCGCTAAAAGCCTTACTAGTATAAAGATTAAAAAATGAAGTACCTAACTACTTATCTATAGAAATAAATAAAATTGGAGTGTCTGTTTGTTATATTAAAATAACCGCTTTTTACTAAATGCATATGTATACACAGTAAGTACATATACAAAAATTTAGTTTAAAAAAATGTTGTCTGTCTGTCTGTTTGCTCCGGGTAATCTCTGGAACGGCTGGACCGATTTTGACGGGACTTTCACTGGCAGGTAGCTGATGATTCATGTAGTAACTTAGGCTACTTTTTTTTAGACTAACTTTGTCCCGCGGCTTTACTCGCGGTACAACAATAACCGCGGGTAACACCGCGGGGTTCACCTAGTTTTATATAAAAATGTAATCAAACAGGAATCAAAATTAATAAATTTAACATTATTATATAATTATATGTCTAGTTAAATGCATTATAAGGTAAGAATCCACACATTATAGGTTGTAAAAAAGAAAATACCACGATTCGCACTTTTTCTTATACTACTTCATTTCACTATCTCTCAACTTTGATGAACATCGTAGACATAAGAAACTTCCTACTAATAATATACAATTACTAGCCGCAATTAAAGATTGTACATGATCGTGTAATGTTACGTGTTACAAACGCATGCGCAACTAAGTATTGAATAAATCAGTGCCCACATAACATTCGATAATTCGTAACTTGTTCCGGTTTTTGAACTCTAGAGTCGTAACTGCTACTCATATTCTTCGACTGTCTTTATCGTAATATTTCCGGTAATCTATATAAATAAAAAAGCAGCCAAGTGCGAGTCGCACTCGCCCATGAAGGGTTCCCCAGCAGCAAGTAACATAATATAATTTATATTTTACTTTTATATTTGTGTTTAGTGAATGAAAGGTAAATAGCAGTTTACGATTTATGACGTATTCGAAACTACTTACTAGATTTCGTTCAAACTAATTTTCGGTGGAAGTTTGCATGGTACACCATATACTTTTTTTAGTTTTATAGTTCTCTTATTTTAAAAGTTACAGGGGCGAGGGGGGACACATTTTACCACTTTGGAAGTATCTCTCGCGCAAACTATTCAGTTTAGAAAAATGTGATATCAGAAACCTCAATATCATTTTTGAAGACCTATCCATAGATCCACATGTAGGGTTATAAAAAAAAACTTTTTGAGTTTCAGTTCTAAGTATGAGTTCCGTTTTTTACCTTTGGCGCGGAACCCTAAAAATGAATTACCGAAATGTATGTACGGCATAACTTCCGATCGACTCCACCAAATTGGATAATTCTTGGTTTCTGCGTTTGCTATTGTCAGAACAAGATTTGTATGACTAAATTAAAAGAAAATGGGTAGTGTTATATTTAGCTGGTGGGGACATGAATATTTATTACAATGGCATAGAAGGAATTTTGAATTTTTTCATAACCATTTTACCTTGGGCCGGCTCGACCGGAGTGATACCACGGCGTCACAGAAAACCGGTGTGAAATAGTGCTTGCGCTGTGTTTCACCGAGTTGTACCGCCATACCTAAATTTACGAAAACCTTTTTTTATGTATGGCCTGCCAAAATGACTCTACTCTACCTGATGGAAAGCATAAGCAGAATCCAAGAGCGGTGGTCACCATACTCAATAAGACAATGCAACTATACAGCATGACGACCCACACTATCTATATCTATATCTATATCTATACTTCTATATCTATACTTATAATAAAACTGTAGAGAGGTCAATTCTGTACATTGAATATATATTAAAAATTATTATTGGGGGATGAATGGTTATCGATACTGATGCCAAAAATGTAATCAGTAAGTTTTTTGTCTGTCTGTCTGTCTGTCTGTCTGTCTGTCTGTCTGTATGTGCACGCATGGATCAAAAACTACTGAAGGGATTTTAACCAAACTTGGTACGATTATAGTCCATACTCCTGGGCAGGTTATAGGCTATATACCATAACGCTAAGATGCATAGGAGCTGAGCAGTGACGATAAATTTGAAGCAAGTCGGATGAAAATTTTCGCTTTCGAGCTCTTATCCTCGCATACGTTGATTATACACCAAAAATATGTATTACAAAGATGATGGTCTTCAAAAGATCTACAAAAAAGTCCTCAATAGTATATTTCTATCTTTTATAAATTAGCCACAATAACGTGTTTAAGCGTTAGGCATTTCTTCAAGATGTATTAAATACTTAAATATATTGTTTTTCACATGGATATATCCTTATCACTATACACTTTAATATCTTTTTAAAATAAAATACAGAATTATAAAATAAAAGTATAATTAATAAACACACAAGATATAGATGAAATAAAACTTCCAAATCTCGCCGCACCAGTATTAGTACGCCATTATGGTTGATTTTTGTTTAACACGCGAAGCGGCGGGAAAAAGGCGGGAGCGCTCACGCCGCTCACGCGCTGACTTCACTCGAATTGTCACTGTTAATGCGAACGAACGTGGTTCTTATTGACTCTTCTCGGAATAAGCGCGCTTTAGATTTAAAAAATACATAGATACGTAGTTTTTAGATATCAGTTTATAGTAGGTATTAGATAATAATATAATTAGTTTGTTTAGTGTTTTTGTTTGTTTCTCCTTCTTTTCCTTATATTTATAGTTGTAAAATTAATAAGTATAATTTCAAATAAGTAAATTTATGCAATGACAATAAATAAATCTCATCATCAGACTTTCCGCGTTGCTGGAGTAGATCTTAGTCTCAGATTTTTTTCACAAGGGCAGTTGTACGTCGCTTTTTCCTGGGTCAGTAGTTCCACAAATCTTTATGCATACGTACCGGAAGCGTTCACTTTGAACAAATGTAAACAAGTGTAGTGTGCAAAACAAAATTTACTCTTCGGTCTTATATAGATTTTAAAGGCAGCGTCATATTTATCTATTAAATTGTAGTTTAATAGTCTATAGTTACAAAAAAAACATTATTGTAAAAGGAGATCCACGCGGACGAAGTCGCGGGCACAGCTTTAAACAATAAGATATTATGTCGCATGTCTGGTCAAAGTACAGAATATTGCTTCATCCATCGGGTGGTGAAACGACTACTTACCGAATCAAATTTTTAAATTCGTTACTTTACTTACCACTTTTACCCAATAATAGGCTATTTCACTGATTATTGGAAATCGTTTTAAATTATTCTTTATTACATAATTAGCACACTCCGATATTTTGCAGAATTTCTACTGTATTATGAACTATTATAATAGTAGAATATTAATAATAGTATAATATTAATAACATTGGGGGAAACTGATAAAATGAACTTAAATTTAAGATAAAGTTCAAGTTTGACAACCATTTCAAAAAACGATATTTCTGTAATGGCGCTGGTCACTTGAGACGCGTGACGTCACACTCTAGCCACAACAAAAGAAAACAGCGCAGTTTAAGTTAATTTTATCAGTTTTCCCCAATTTTATTAATTAAAATGTCGAATAAATGGTGTGTAGTGCCACAGTGAACAAATCTATACATCTATAGACGCCGCCGCCGCGCGACAAAGTTAGTCTAAAAAAAAGTAGCCCAAGTTACTTTCTGGATCATCAGCTACCTGCCAGTGAAAGTTCCGTCAAAATCCGTCCAGCCGTTCCAGAGATTACCCGGAAGAAACAAACAGACAGACAAAAACATTTTTAACTACATTTTTGGTATATGTACCGTGTATATATATACATAGGCATTTAGTAAAAATCGGTTATTTTAATATTGCAAACACACTCCAATTTTATTTATTTGTATAGATAGAAAAGTGCAAACATAAAAGCCTCTATCTTATGTAGGTTGCTGTTATCGGCACGCACAAAATTTGGTTCCTTTTTTTTCGAACCACTTATTAAATAGTTTATTAAAAAAAAGTACTGCAGAATTAGCTCACAGATCGATTATTACCACTCCGAAAACATAAAACGCAAACAATATTCAATAGAGGAATCTTTCGTTTATTAGCATGTGACGTCACCAGAGTTGCAACCAATCACAAGGCGTTTATGTCGCAGACAAAATTTCAAAAAAAATTGATAGTTTTATTTCGTGCAATCTGCGAGAAACTTAAAATATTTTGTTTGATTTATGTTATATGTCTTTTTAGACTATTATCTTAAAGGATGACCCCAATCCATAGTTTATTTCCCTTTCTGCTTTAATCGCGTGCAGTGTCTGGTGAGTATGTGAGTCTATGCTTTGCGATGACGATAAACAAGACATAAGGTCAGACGTTGCGCACCGCAGGCATAGACCTCACCACAAACTGTTTCAGCAACGGAAAGCTCTATGTGGCAATGGCATTACACATAACATAGTATACAGTGAAGCTCTTTAAATAAAGGTAACACTGTCACAATATGTGGACATATCAGTGAAATTGCATGCTTATACAGGGTTAGAGAATACATACATATAAAAATCACGGTAATACTCATAACTATTACCGTGAGTTCGAGCCCTGAAATCGGGAGAAAAAAAACCGCTACTACATAATAAGAGTTTATTGACGGGATGCGTAAGTATAAAAAAAATGATTTTTCAACCCCCTTTCGGTTAGCATGAACTTTCCTTTTATACATTTTTTGACATTTTGTTGCAATCTTGCTCAGTATTAATTATAGTTTTTATTCATGGGCATCTACGAAAAAATGTTAAAGTAGTGGAATACTTTGAGATTTATCCGCTAAGTATCAACTAGAGACTACACAAATACCTATATGTATATTACGAGAAAGCCTCGGGAAAGAGACAACGTTTAACACATGAAATAATAAAGACTTGCACGAAGCACTTTGTTTCAGTATTTTATACGCACAATGAAGAAACTCCATACCTGATTTACTGTCTTCTGAGAAATACAAAGAAAGTCTTGCAAAGTGCAACGGATCATAGCGTTGCTTAATCCTACTAATATTATAAATGTGAAAGTTTGTAAGGATGTATGGTTGGATAGATGGATGGATGTTTGTTACTCTTTCACGCAAAAATTACTGAACGGATTTGAATGACACTACAGTAATTTAACATAAACTTCAGAATAACACATAGGCTACACATAATAAAGATAGTGTGTGAATTCTCTAAAATATGACGATAAGTGTCAAGTAGGTAGTAGAAAAAATCTACCATCTGTGAGCTATACTGGCGTGCGCCGCCAAAATCGCTAAAGTTTTACATATGTAATGTTTGATGGAAATATTTATCTTAAAAGCCGTTATAGTTAAAATGTGTAAGCCATTAAAGCCAACATAGTGAACCATAACTACAATAAAAATTAATGATTTATTTCAAATGCACATTTGGTATGGTAGTAATAAGTTGATTCCTAAATGAAAATGGACACATTTATCGCTTCTGGTATTTAAAGTAAATAAAATATATCTTTTGCGCTACATCATTTGGACAAATAAATATTTATACAAATAAATACATACAAATAAAGACAAATAAATAAATATTAAAATTAATAGTTGCGATAATGACAAACCGAGTGCGTGATATTAGGATGGCGCATGGGGGTTGGCGGGGGGAATAGGTTGCTCATCGCTGAGTGCGCTACCCGAACGCGGGTAGGTAGGTTGACGAGTGAGGGCAGACGACGATGTTGGTTGTGTCCGTTTTGCGAATTTTCAAGGCATTTACAATTAGCTAAAAACGCATTTTACTAAAAGTAATATAGGACTAAGGTTAAGGACAGTTTTTTTAGAAGTTACACGTACGAAATTCCACGTACAAACTTCGTTTTTATTTTAATTACATTACATAGGTTGTAGGTAGGTAAGTTGTCAGTGTCAGGCTGTTATATTTTTCAAATGCGTCTAGCACCAAATATATTATATGTTAAATTATACATGGTATTATGTTTTTGTTTGTTTAACCGTTTTTATCATCAATTACACTAACATTATAAAGGTGAAAGTTTGTAAGTGTGTATGTTAGTTACTCTTTCACGCAAAAAGTACTAAACGGATTTGGATGAAACTTTACAGTGAAATAGCTTATACATCAGAATAACACATAGACTACTATTTGCCACGATAACCGACATACACGCGGGCGGAGCCGCGGGCAGCAGCTAGTAAATAAATAAATAAATATTTCGGACATCTAAACACACAACGCCATCTAGTCCCAAACTAAGCAGAGCTTGTATTATGGGTACTAGACAACTGATACGAATACTTATATACTTTTTTTTTGTAAATACATACATATTATACATAGAAAACACCCAAACTCCGAAACAAATATTTGCAGATCATACAAACATTTGGTCCGACCCGGGAATCGAACCCGAGACCTCAAGAACAGCAGTCGCGTACGCTACCACTGCGCCACCGAGGCAGTTAAGGGGGCGGGCTAGTGCCGTTCTGGAAATGTACCTTTATATTATATGCTCTAAGGAAATGTCTTGCTCTGAGTAAAATTGTATGCTTTATGGTAGATGTAATTTGTGGTGACATTTAGGTAAGTAAAAGTTGAAATGTCATGTCACTCAGTCCATAGAACTCTTGGTAAAGGTTCAGAAAAAATTACGGACTAAACACCTTACCTTCAATTATTTTTATAATAAAATTATGAATGAATTATGTTTTCAAAAATAAATAAATAAATTCACTTCATATTTGTGTATTGGTTTATAGAAGGCACCTACTGTCCAAATTTCAATGATGTGGTGTGAAAAATGACTGTGACATACGGACAGACAGACAGACGGACAAGACGAATCTATAAGAATTTCGTTTTCGATGAAAATAATAATGAATAAAGACAAAGGTCTTAGGAAACCAGTGTGTCCTGACAGTTGTGATCTATTGGTCATCTGATAGTAGGAGAATATCGCCATTGATGATCACCTGATACTCAACAGACTCAAATGTGTTACAGCTCTTTGCATACTTTTCTATAAAACAAGACAGGAGGCTGGGCTACTTTTCAGTGACTCCACTCGCATATACACAAGGCTCGTGCCTTGTCCTTGTGTCTATGGTTTTGTTTATGTTAATGTGCAATTCACCTGTAATATGTATGTATTAAAAATATATATAATCAGTTTGATTACTACAACACGCCTCTCAGAACAATCCTTATAAGAACATCAATAATGATTTTCAGACATAAATACGACTTCTTTGTTAACCAGCTTTTATTAGCTTGTTTGTATGTAACTGAGTCTTTTGAACTAGGTTTTAACCTATGTCTGTAGTTTTAATAATATTATCACTAATGACTACCAAAGCAAAAATAATTTGTAGTTATAACAAAACAAAATAGAAAGTAGAATATAATTTTGTAAGAGTTCAAAAAGAAAAATCATTTTATCTATGTATTTTTTCTTAATCTGATCAAAGTTCAAAGATAATTTGGCCTAAATTCAATGTAATAACCCACAAAACACCTGTTCTAGTTCGTTACACTTATCAGCGACCAATTTCGAGAACAATGCATGTCTATTTTATCACTTAATTCTCACAGAACGAGATGTGGTAGTGTGAACACATGTGTTGGTATTTTAAGACTGAGTTTAGACGTTCGGGAGGTTTATTTATCTTGTATAAAAATATCAAATAGTTATTTTAGAACAAAAAACAATGCATTTTGCTTTTGAAAAATTGTTCTGTAAATAGTTTATGACAAAACCGCTGACTGTTCCTGACAAGACATTAATAATAAATAAATAAATAATATTAAATATTTTGGACATCTAACACACAATGCCATCTAGTCTCAAGCTAAGTAGAACCTGTCTTATGGGTACTAGACAACTGATATAAATACTTATCTACTTTTTTATATTAAACAAAGAAAACATCCAAACTCCGAAACAAATATTTGTAGATCATACAAACATTTCATTTTAATGAATGCATATTTTATTCATTTTCTTCATTTTCTTTTGAAATTTGATTGGGAGATACTTTGACTGTTGAAGAACAACGTAATGCTCCTTTTCATCGTGATAACCGATAAATACGCAAACGGAGCCATGAGGAAAAGGTAATGTAAAATATATTTACTGTGTAAACCAGTCCGTAGAGCGCAACCTTTGTGAGAATATTACCCATGTGAGTCACTTGTATACTGCTCGTGTTGGTATGTTGTCTGAAATGACGCAGAAAAAAATAATTCGCGCAACTGACTTACCCATTTAGCACGTACAACTTGAGTTCAACGATTAAATCGTTATATACCGTGTTATGTTTTATTTTATATGATTGTAGCTTTGTTATAATCAAGCGGCATTGTTAACCTACACTCGATAGTGTAAACACTGCCTAATTTCTTAATGTCACTCTTTCTAATTTCTCTTCTCACCTAAGACTAAATATTTGTGTGATCGGCTTGATTATCTGTTTTGTATATGGCTGTAATTTGCCTCATAAATTGCAATTGCATTGACAATGCAACAATGGTGACTCACATCATGGCAGCCTAGTAATGCTTCTGCATCTTCGGGACTCCGGTCTCGCACTCTTTAACGAAACACGACAGCACGAACATTTTGGAAGAGTACTTCGGCTGTAGAATAAACTCAGGAGAGTTATCCATATCTGAAGTCCCCTGGAAATGTAATCTTCTATAGGCTAATGGCGTACCATCACGCAGACGTTATGCGTTATATTAATCTTTATTCATAAACTCTAATGTGATTCCTTTCATCGCTGACAAAGGCTGTGATATATTGCTGTACTGTCGAAGCGTAGCTCTATTCAAGTAGAAATATGGCACGATCTACATCCTTGAATAGACCTGGTGTAATTAAGAATCAAGACCAACTTAAAACCACAGTATCTTTAGATCATCTAAAGTAGGATATGTAGATAATATGGTGTATGTTTCGTTTAGATTCATTTTTATAAGCGCCAATGTTAGATCGATGGAGCCAACTTGTGGCAGAATGGAGACCCCAAATTAGCAAACATAGTTTAACCGACCCGAACTGAAACCAGTGGTCCGACCGCCGGCTAGAAAACGTCTAACTATCGACGATTTTCTCGTTCAAGAAAGGTACAATAAATAAACATTCCGTGTAAACGAAAGAGATGCATACAGTAGTAGTTGTTCTCCGACTGTTCACCCTGTCGGCGACACTTCGTTTTACTAGTTTTGTCGCTGAGCTACAAGAGCTTTCAAAGATAATCCCTCAGCAATGATGATCATTTCTATACTTTCTGACTTTGAAACTACACGTATGGATATCAACAAATCATGGCAACTTTCATTGTTGTCTAGTTCAGACGAGGACGATGATGTATTTTACGATTGTGTTTATACGATAGAGATATTGTCGGACACATTCAATAAAAACTCATCCATAATGTCTTGGGATGTGGTGTCGGCGCGAGTAATCGCTCATCACACTAGAACACTCGCTTATAGCTCACACTCGCTGCCCGCTAACCGCCAACTCGTTTATAGTTTCTTGTTCTACTCGTTTCTCGTTCATCGTCGGCGGTGGGACCACTGCCTATGGAAGGCGGCTTGTAAAATCAGCTGGACGGGAGGCAACAAACTCTTCGAAGGCATTTTGTACTGCCTCTCGGGAATTGAATTTTTTACCCTTTTGATTGATTTTTTAAACACTTTGTGGGTGACAAAGCTGGTTGCAGATGTTCGCTTTCCATGATATATTCACAATTAGTTAGCAATTAGTTAGCACGTGCAACCTGGTCGAAACTTCAGGCAAACCAGAGGTATGTAATATCTTTTAATAAGTGATCGCGTTAATTCCCGTAAAAATAATTGTTAATATAAAATGTACATTATTGCTTCGAAGCGAAAAGGTCGCCACTTCTACTTTTCTACTTTTAAGTTATCTTTTAGTTTATTTAATATGCAATAATAGTATATAACTTTTAACATTGTACAATGATTACAAAGTTAATCGTGATTTGCAAAATGTATCAATTTTGTTAAGAGTTGAGAGAAACTTTATACTCTATGATATACTCATTTGTGGCCATTAGCGCTATAGTCGTTAATAATAGATTGCAATTCTGTTGGTCATAGAAGGAGCTGCTTGTGCATAAGTAGTGAAAGCCTGCATATTACGAATACTTTCATTCATAAGGTTCGTTTACCTCAAACCATCATTGGAATTCCTTAGCGGAGGACTCTTGGGAGTTACATAGTAACTTATGTTGGAGATGTTTATTTTGAATGCTTATTTAATAATAGCATAAAATAGGTGGTATACTAGAGTAAAATTTGTGAAAAATTGAAATCTACAGCGAGGAACTCATGGTCATTTATAAAGAAAAAAGATTAGAAAACATTTGTTATTTTGATTCTGGTTTCTTTCCAGCTTTTTTCAATTTTTTTAAGTGTAAACTTCTTTAGGTGGGGGAAAATCTTTGTGTTCGCGTCAACTCGTCACCGATACCGTCAACTTATAAGTTTTCACTTCTAACGGCAGTCCTTATGACAATAATCACACCTCCACCACCTGATCCATTAAATTGGTCTGGCTAAAATTGGTAGAGCAGTTATCAGTACGCAACAGTCACCTCCGTAACGTTACTTTGTTTCTAGATAGTTTTATATAATAATAATAATAATATCAAATATCAAAGACGAGGTACTTTCATACGATCGTGTGCCGATTTCGAAGTTTAAAATTGATTAAAATTTGAAAAGTGTGTCAATAAAGGTCTTTGAAACCAGGTTTTGCACACAAATCTTTTGGAAATTGTGTTGTCTAAATTTAAAAAGCTAGGCTCTTGTACAATACAACAAACGACACAATGAAAACTTAATGCGAAAAAGATGATGTAGCATAAAATTTAAAGACAAATTGTTGACAATATCTATGGTATGAAATTTATGGTATTATTGCATTGTACGCAATTCACACGATAGGAAATTGTAAATTAAAATGACATTATGTAAATATCTAGTATATACGCAATGTAAGAAAATGATACCTTCGAGATTACAGGTGGATGTAGTTGAGGTCACTGTGTTTTACTGGAGGATCTAACCCTGGAAATTTATGATGGTGTAGATCTAATCTTAGACGTAAATCTTTACTAGTTAACAAATTAAAACAAAAATAATCACAGGTCCGCTTATTCATAAATAAGCATGCAATGAAAAATAATAAATTAACAAGTCAAAATACGTTAAAAGGTTTTCCTTTATCATAACACAGAAATGGTGAACTGCATTCCATAAATAAGGCAAACACATCTGCCCTTGATCATGTTTAAAATATATTACCTTACATAAATATTCCTCATGTCTTTTCTAAAACATTACTGAACTTTCAAATAAGATCCCGAAAAAAAGAGGTTCATTTAGACCTGAACGACATCATAAACTATCAACTAGAAACCGAAACCTATTAACGCAATAGAAAACTCGTTTACAACAAGATCACATCTGGATGCTGCCTATTACCAAAGTGACTTTACAGGCAATCAATCAGCTTTAAACACCGATCGTATCAACTTATTTATATCTACGTATAATTAAACAAAACTTTCATTTAATAGTATTATTCAAAGTTAATGTATGCAATTTATTGGCAATTTATTTTTATTGAATTTCTCTAGTGAAATATGCATCTTTACTTTCGTTTTACAAGAGCAATTTCATATTTGCATATATGCAAAAAAATAATCATGTATCTAGCGCGAAATGTTTTGCATTCAAGTAAATATTAATTAATTAACATGCCGTGGTTTATTTGTTTGTGTAAAGTAAAAACAGTTTAAATCTATTAGTTACGAATAAGCACGTTAATTTGTTTAAGCGCTTTCGAAATTTCTCAGAAATATTTATAAAAAGTATGTTTATTTTTATATATTAGCTACCGAAATGACTCTGCTCTGCCTGATGGAAAACATGAGCAGAATCCAAAAGCGTTGATCACCATCCTCAATACGAATAAGGACAATGCTGCATGGTGACCCACACTATGGTGATCTAGTGATATGCTTTTTCAAGCGCCCCTTAAAGGATCTAGGATGATAGTGGGAGAAAAGCACGCCCGTCTTATCGTCTTTAATTACATAGCTAAGAAAAACGTGAAAACCAAAACGAAAAATAAATTTTAACAGGACAAAAACAAGGTCAGCGGCAGCTAAGAGGAAAGAAAGAGAGAGAGAGAGAGTATAGCATACGCTGAAGATCGTAACAAGTGAAAAGTTCAGAAGATAATTTATAGTTGTTATGACCTTCTGTAATTAGGGACACTACAAAAAGAGGAAAAGCGATAAGCTTAGTTGGTGAAAACAATGTTCATCTGTCATGTCAGGGATCAAGTCGATTGCATTCTACCTTTCCAAAACATAAACATTTGTTTATTATTTATTGTCATCGTCATCAACAACTCTTAATAAAGCTGGACATATGCCTCTCCTTAGAAAGGAGGCATTGGTTTTACCATGCTGGTGAAAGGGTAAGGTATAGAGTTTTAATAAATTTTATCAGTATTACCATTACATCTTAACGTTCATTTTAGAATATTAAAAGTGACTTAACATTGTAAATTTATGAGATAGTGATTCTTCTTTGTTACAAAGTAACGGTTACTCTCAGAACTGCGCATAAACACTTCTTAGTCATTTTGAGGAATGTCGTTTGCAGTTCGAAACCGGACACTTTACTTAGAGAGGAAACATGTTTGTGAAATAGGCCTTTGGATGTTATACTAATACATACAGCATTAGTAAAACTGTTGATTAGTTATCTGTAATCAAATTTAACTTAATATTGGTTTGGTTTAATATTTACGAAAGGCGCTCATAGCCCAATTGCACTCGGTGATTAGAAACAATCACCGAGGGTAAGCAAGGACGGCGCAGTCAGTACCTGGATGGGTGACCGCTGAACGAACGAACGACCTCTTTTTTTGGTCACTCTTACTCATGTGTCATATTTTATTTGGATACGTTTACTTTGCCCCGCCTTCGACAAAAAAAATCAGTTTATTTTCACTAGAAAGTTTCAAAATCCCGATTTGACAGAAAAAAAATCTGGCAACACTGACTGCAATAGACGGATGAAGACGATGATAATAATGTTTTTAAAATCACAACTATGACTGCCAGATTTAAACTATTAATATGAAACTATACTAATAAGAAATAATAGCTCTTAACGAATACTTGATTGTAATTTAATTAAAATACTGAACAACACTTTTAAAATCGTGGCTATAAATAACAACTCAATAAGTATTTTGCAATATTTATCGGATTTACCTTGTGGAGACGAAGGTCTTTGAACGCTATGACCTCTCAATATCATGACGTGAACACTGACGGAAGTACAAGTCCAACATGGAAAAGATGATAAAATTTTGGTTTTATCTAGGTGCGTTATTCCTACCACCCACTTAAAACTTGTAACACCAAACCCTAGATGTTAGATGCTCTCTATAATTTATGCAGGAGCATTTTTTTACTACACGTCATCATTCTTCATTATTCAACCCTTACACATTAGTAAAACTAGTAATGCTGGTTTTTAATGTACATCCCCCCGCCTGACATCTACCTTCCTTGAGAATACAGATGAAAGAAAATGAGATGTTGGTTCTACGTAGCGCTTCATGTCATCGCGCGCTCATTAAAATCTAATCTATACTTTCTCTAATAACATTTAAAAATAGACATATATTAATAAAAGTCGTAATTTTTGTAATAAAATAACACTCTTTAATATAAAACTACTTTCCCTGACTGACTGATAAACTAACGAAGAGCTTAAACTGTTGTGAAAAACAAACTTGAAATTTTGCGGCTGATGTTTTTATGTTGTAAGCATCCATTAAACAGTATTTTTGGAAATTTTACCCTAAGTTTCGTAAAATAACGGATCAACAATTGTACGGAAGTTCGTCATTCTAAGATAGAAACCAGAATTGAGATAAAAATGTGCAAACAGGTATAAAAGCTGGTCTTACACATTTATTCACTTTCATTCATTCGTGTTTCGCAGTTATAATTGACATAAAAGTTAAAAGTCAAGTTTTATTCGCCGTATAAAATTCCACACACCGTTTTGGCAAGTCGTTGTGGGTCAACCAGTTTTTCTCCGCTTTGTGTTGCCAAACATAAGGTTCGGCATTTCTGTTTAAAGTAACTCACTTGCTATATTTATCTCTACAACTTTGTTAAAAATAAATTAGTTTTATGGTATTTTCTAAGTGTGTAAAGAGTTTTAAAACATCAATGTTTTTTTGACCCATCTTCTACATAAAAACAAAGTTATACTCGTAAGAATGTTATGAAGGGCCTGGCTATCTGCTAAACGAGAGGTCTCAAGTTCTATATCCACAATTATGTGATTCACACCCGAAATAGAACATTTAAAAGTGATCGTCACATATTCATCAATCCTGGTATGCGTGGTGATGGAACAACCTCAAAATTAGCGGTCAATCCATTAATCTACTGCAGAACACCACACGATTTAGCTAATAAGGTATTTATTTAGAAACGAACGTAAGTTTATCAATTAATCAATACAATCAATTAATTATCCACCTAGTTTGGAATCATAGGGCCTTGTATAAGATTTGTGAGGTTATAATTTTTGTATTGTAGTAGGTTTTGGATTTTTTTATGCATGGCCCCGCCAAAATGACTCTACTCTGCCTGATGGAAAGCATAAGCAGAATTCAAGAGTGTAGGTCACCGTCCTCATTGCGAATGCAGACAATGCAACAATGCAGCATGGTGACCTACACCATGGCAGCCTAGTGATGCTTCTGCATCATTGAGCCTCCGGTTTCGCACTCACCAACGAAACACGACAGCACGAAGCTGTCATTTTACTTTGATCTTCTGTGTGAGGGTAGTGGCACCCCGGTCGAGCCGGCCTGTTTGTGTTGAAATCAGTACGTGAGCTACTTGTAAGTGGCTGCAGTCTTATGCGAAATCTGTTATGTCGTTATTACTTAAACACAAAGGGGCATATGGGTACATAACATACTTAGGTATTTATATTTAAAATCACCTTAAGACGTCACGTCATATAAAACTATTATTAAAAGAAAATATCAGATCTATTTTGGAATCTACAAGTGAGATAAAGTTTTATTGAAATTAATAACTTCATAGGTTTAACCATTTCTATTTATGAAGCACATCTGAAGCTAGTTTCTGTTAAGATTTCTAAATTTGTATGTAGTAGAGTATATTTTTTCTCAGAAAAGAAAGTAAATTGTAATATCTTCCACATGCAATTAACATCGTTTTATAATTTTTGAGTTCTATGTTGCCGTCAATAACAATATTATAATAAATAAACATAGATATTATGCATATATGTATTTGCATTGACCGGAAAATGAAGCCATGACCTCTGAAGTAAAAAAGTCTGTCGGCAAAATTAAATGATCTTCAACTCGCTGCAACTGATGTTATGTATTTACATATGTATATGTATCGAAAATTAATGTATGGCAATGAACTCAAAGTCATTGTACAGATAAATACGAACATGCACACGTACCCATATGCACATTATGTATACAGAGAGAGGCTGAGATGTAATAGGCATTTTTAGGAAATTTTTTCGTTGTCTTTTTGAGATAACCGAACATCAGACCCATCTCTTTCCCAGATAACTGAGGGAGAGAACACAACGGTTGTCTATGTACTAATGACTATTGAGATTAAAATCTCCTATCTGTTTGCCTTTATCCATTAAAAATATTATAATAATGCACTAACAAATGTACAGTAAAAGAAAGCAGGTTTAAAATTCGCAAGATTGCACGAAAAGTGAGAGCCACAGACTGGTTTGGTGCTAAAAGCTGCGATTTAATCCAGCACAGATCCGGGGAAACTCGGACATAGTAGCAACACGAACCAATGATGCATACTGATTAATGTTTGGCCTTCATTCGAATGTCCTCTTGGAGATATCAATGTCAGGTTAGTTTCTGTTGAATTGTCTTTATTACGAATCTGGAGTACAAGGTATGTTTTAAGGTTCTAGTGTTTCAAGTTGGAGAAATCTAGTAGGGTCGATTGATACCACCGCCGGAAACTTATTATCTCTGCACTAATCATCTATTCTGTCTCTGAGTAGTGCTCAATTTGAGCCATGAAATTTATGGCTTTTGTATATGTATTAAGCTTTTCAGAATCCAAGAGTAGCGGTCATCATACTCATTGCGAATGCAGGCAGAACAATACAGATTGGTGATTGTACAGACACTAAGGCGGCCTATTGAAATGCTTCTGCATCACTGGGCCTCCGGTCTTACATTCGCCAACGAAATACGACAGCATGAATGATGTCGTTTAAGATTGGTCTTCTGTGAGTTAGTCTTCATTAAGGGTTCGTATGCAAACTACTTTACAATCTCAGTCCTAATGCTAGTAACTTCATTCGTACTTGCAGATCAAATTGGGAATATATTACAGATATATGTACTTCATAGACTGTATATCCACGAAACGAAACAAGAGAGAGAGAGGGCCGGCTCGACCAAAGCGGTACTATCCTCGCATAGAAAATCAACGTAAAATGACAGCGTTCGTGCTGTCGTGTTTCGTTGGTGAGTGCGAGACTGGAGGTCCAAAGATGCAGAAGCATCACTAGGCCGCCATAATGTGGGTCGCCATACTGCGTTGTTGCATTGTCTGCATTCGCAATGAGTATGGTGACCACCACTCTTGGATTCTGCTTATGCTTTCCATCAGGCAGAGTAGAGTCGTTTAGCAGTCCATACATAAAAAAAAGTTAAAGGGAAACACTCTTATCCAAGTACTATCCTCTACGATCATATAAATCTATAGCATTCAATCTTTAGCCGTTAAGGAAACCTAACATTATCTTTGAATATATACTTTTACTTAACTTCTAATTAATAGTACCTATTTGGGTCTGAATTATGTATGTTCTTACAAGAAAAGATGACAGACCACAGCATTTTATTTTTTCTGAATCATTGTTACCACAATAGGTCCAGTGAGAGTAATTCGTCATCATATCATTCTCCATGAGATGAATCACTAGTTCGATTTGTAACGATACGCCTTCTACCCACGAGAAAGACAAATATTTTTTTACTAGTTGTTGCCCGCGGCTCCGCCCGCGTATATGTCGGTTATCGCGGCAAATAGTAGCCTATGTGTTATTCTGATGTATAAGCTATATTACTGTAAAGTTTCATCCAAATCCGTTCAGTAGTTTTTGCGTGAAAGAGTAACAAACATCCAAACATCCATCCATCCTTACAAACTTTCGCATTTATAATATTAGTAGGATGAATATATTAATTTACCTTCTTACATTCTATAACTGCTGATCTACAAATATATTTATTTATTTTCAATAAATATAAATAAAACATGAAAAGAAATGAGTTCAATGAAATCAAATGCAATCGTTTAATTTACATTATATTTGCATATAACAAGTGGTTTTTCGGAAACGCATTTATTGATTTACTCTCACTTTTTCATCTCATTTATACGATTATCTTATAAGATAGTTTTAGAAATTAAGTTATTGTAAACTAGTAACTAAAACCGACAGATTTATCGTTGTCAAGTTTGAGTTTTAGTCATATGGATATAATAATAATAGTTTCATCATCATTTATCAAAAAAACCCAACTACGACAAAAAACGACACTGAAAAATCATGCAACAAGTTTCAAAAGCCGTAGTCACGCGTTGTTAAAGTGGTATGGACTATGGTACATTACACTACATGGACTACGGCTTTTGAAACTTAGTAATGTACCCCTACGCAAAAAAACCCTTACGTAAGCACTTAATCGAGTAATCATACACCAAAACTGCTTTACATCATTTTGAAAAAGAGCTGATACTCTTACTCTGCTACACCGATATTAACCAAACACAGCTAAGAACCACCGCAAGGAAACTGGATTTCAAATGAAAAAACATCATCGAAATCGGTCCATCCGTTTGAGAGCTACGGTGCCACAGACAGACAGACTGACTACGAGGTCAAACTTGTAACACCCCTCTTTGCGTTGGGGTTAAAAAAATATATTGTAAACAAGAAAGCTAGATTGTCTATGGGTATGTGAATGGTATGTGAAAGTAATCTATTGATCAATCAACCGTTAAATATTAGTTTTATTTTGCTTACAAAAATAAAGTTATATGTTTTTTAAAGAATTAGGAATTGTGGTCGATGATGATGACTTTAAGAAGTCGTTGTGGCTTTGATTGCTTGAGTACCTACTATATTTTTTATTGAGTTTTAAATTTTTTATACAATTCTACAATAAACAGATATATTTTTAGACGTAACTATTCTCAAGTTATAATTAATTGTTAAACGTTGGTTTTGGAAATAGTTAAGGTACACTATTTGTGACCGTTCGTGGATATTACGATGGTCCTGTAGTATTTTTTTTAAGATAGGAAGATAAGAAGGAATATAGAGTCTTATGTTATTTGCAAGTAACACTGAAAAACTAATTGTATGTGTGGTAGACGCTGAAATAACTATAAAAAATTGAAGTTAGAGTTAAATCAAACTTAACAAGAGAAGAAATATGAATCTTACATAGTTCGCCATTGCACTGCTTTTTAACCGACTTAAAAAAAAGGAGAAGGTTCTAAATTTCCTCATTACTTTCAACTGGATGTACCGAATTTGATGACTTTTTTTTATTTGAAAGGTGGTGCGTCCCGTGTTTTTTTTTGTAGTTGTTTTTTTCTTTAATTTGTAATTATTTATATTCATGATCATCGTCACCTTTACAGTCCACTGTTGGACATAGGTCTGTTCTTAGAAAGGTCCTTGACCTTCTATAAGACCCTGTCCAGACGGGTTGGTTTGGGTATATATCAAGTTTTCTTTCTCCATGCAGTGTTGTTGTCCTGCGTACTTTAGCTCCTTAATCAGCTCTTACCGCACTCACGGGATGGATAGAGTGTGTGACATACCGCATTCTTTATCCATCAACACACAGACTATATAAATCCAAATATTAATTATCAATTTGTGTCTATACAAAATCTATATATATAAAAATGAATCCCTATTTGCCTTGGTCACGACATCACGCGTGAACGGCTGAACCGCTTTTGCCAATTCTTTTTTTGTTCGATAGCCCACTTAGTAAGAAAGGTTTTAGGCTATGTAACATCACTCTGCGACCAATAGGAGCCGGGTATCGACCGAAAATGTTGGAAAATGGGAAAAAAATATTTCTCATGGAAAGGCTCAAACGAAGTTGAGCGGGTCAGCTAGTTAAACATAAATAATACATGCGCAAAATGTGCATCAACTTTAAAATAAATAAATAAATAAATAAAATCTATCTATTTAAGTAATTGACTTAAATGAAGTTAACGAAAACTTCCCAATGAATGTAGCTTTTACGGTTGATCAGTTTTCACTTAGTCGAGTTGTTTAATTAATCGATTCAATGATCATGGTGATTAGTCGATTATGGCACTTCTCGTCATATTTTATTTCTTACTAATTTAAAATCTCATGAATAATGAAGCAAGTATAATTATTTCAAAACAATATATTCAAAGGAAATTATATGCAAGAAATCGCTTTCAACTATAAAACTACCGTTTGCACAACTTTCTACAATATGCATGTTAAAGTTTATTTTATAGGAATAGTAAAATTGTTTTATGAATATGTTCATTATAAATTGCATTTATATACTAATATTCTGTATAGTACTTTTAATCGAGATATTTTACCTTGATAAGGGAAATTTCTTGTCGTGATCTTAAAACAAGTTTATATAATATCGATGGATTAGTTAATGTAAGAGTAACAAACCTCCTCCTTTTTTCATGGAATTACAGTTATTTTGTTTTAGTAAAATACGATAAATAAATGTAGATATTAAATCAAACATTAGAATTTAGAATTTACGTCTATTACACTTTAATTCCCAAACGGATACACCAAGGTGTATAAAAAATCCACTTTTTGTCGACAATGATTCCATTACATATCTTTTAAAGGTACAAAAAATAATTCTGGTCATGTTTAAACTACAGCTAATGGAGAATAATTTCAATATTGATCTGAAATAGTTAGGTATAAACAGATCAGAATTTGAATAATGTACAACCTATACCCGGCACCTAGAAAGTGGAGGGTCTCCTTTAACTATGTTTATACAAAATATGATGATTTTTTGTATAATTGATGATTAAATTTTGTATACAAATTGTCAATAGTTGTAAACAAATCTTATATGATCGCGTACGAAATTGAAATTCATCACACTTACTTCTGAAGAGATTTCAAAACTTGAAGTACTCCGTATCGAATCAATGAATTCTGTAACAAAAAAAACCTTTGTAAGTACATGAAAAGGGAAAATCGTGTACATTTTCGTGAAAGCAGCCGTACATTCGTAACGGTCACGCATGCAAAACCTTACGATTCTGTACGTGGTAAGTCAATCCATGCCACTGTGGAACAAATTCCTTTACAGAACTTACGTCATAGGGAAACTGTTCAGATGTTAACGATGCACCTAGTGGTCCAATGTTGTAATCATAAACCGCTGAATAGTTTAAATCTGACCGTGCAGTTCCTTATCGTACTTAAATTTACACATTTGGGCATTTTTACTTACATTAATTAGTTGAAAGGATAGTTTCTCATCACCCTACCCGTATTAATGAACGCTTCTGTGAAAAGGTATTTAAAACAATACATAATTTGCACATGGTTACTATACACTACATTTAATTTATGATTACAACAAATATATATAAACTACGAAGGAGTTAAAAAATATAGTTTTAAATTTATTGGTCTACATAAGAGTACTGCAAGAATTTAGTAAATTGAATGTGACGAGAACCATAAATCTTAGAATAAAAATGCAATCATATGAATATATAACAATAATCCAAGTTTTTATGGTAAAAGATCTAAACGTTTTCACAGTATAATAAACAGCATCAAAATATTTAGGAAATAGGTACTATTAAAGCTTTTAATCCAACCTTAGCTCTGTGACATTATAATGACAGATTAGTTATTAGTAAATCAAATATTTCTTCATTAATGTCAAGTTCTTGTCATCCAATAAATCATCTTATGGTTATGCCATAAAGTTTAAAATGTCATTGTTGTTTAGATATACTCTTACCTCATTATTCACGGAAGGAACTTTCTGAACTGTCGCAAAGAAAACGATAACTTGAGAAATTTCTATGTGATTGTTATTCCGTGTGTATACTGCGGTTATAATTGGCGTGTTGATTGTAAAATGTTTCGACAAATGAGCGAGGGTAATTCGATTAGCTTTTCATATATTTCTGTTTCTTATTTATGGATTCCATGGAATGCATGACATTCACACACAGCCTACAAGATTTCGTAATTTATGTGCATTTTTTACACAGATTGGATATGATATAAACTCGCGGGCTGGATTGCCGCAACTCGACGACTTTGTTGTGCCTGTTTTGCGTTACTTTGGACTTTGGATAGGACATTTCAATTAATTAGAAACTAAAATGATTCGTTTTTTATCCTTACAAGAAAGAAAATAAAAAATCAGGAGAAATAATGTTTAAGAAATAAACAAGGTACATCACGAATCTGAAACTAAATTCTATCAGTCTGATTTTCTGGCTTTTTTATCATATTTTGACATTGCTTCCAGTGAAAGAGGTTACCAAGGCTTCCATGTCAGACTCTTAACCATATATACACGTATTCATCAGCAATTAAATGAGCTGTGTGCCAGTTATCTAACATCTTTCTCTTATCATCCTTTTTATTATTCATTCAGTCACGTATTTGATTTTTGACTGTGGTTACTCAATAAGAGAGATTCAAGATACGCGCGTAGGAAATACAACAGAAGTAGAATTATCAACGGCCAGCTAGAGAAAATCACAGTTCATCACGGCTACAATAATTTCAAGCCCTGTCTGAATTGATCTAGTACACCTCGAATGGAATGTAGTTGTTTCAAATTCCGTGACCAATTGGAAAGGGACGGGAAATAATACAGCCGTTGTTGAGATTTGTATTCGTTTCTTGAGAAATCGTTTTGATTAGTACGGTACGAGAAGTATTCGCGATAAAAGTGTGCGAAATTTAATGCTACAACTGATGTGGCTATAATATACCAAGAATTATTTGCATTAATTCTAACTTCTAAATTGGGATGGCTTTGGTTTCTTTATATTTTGAACCGACTTCAAAATAATCTTAAACAAGATTATTTTGAAGTCGGTTCAAAATATAAAGATTTAAGATTTAATGTAAATTAAAGTACATTAGATTCATAATCTAAAAAACTAAGAGCTTATATTCTAAGAACAAGTCTCATTGCAATAATGTTTAACTAAATATATTTAAATTTAACAATAATGATACAAAACCGCTACTAACAAAATTGACTGTCTCGACTTTTTGTAAAAGGTATATTTGTTCTGATTAATCTGTGTACCGGATGGGTCACTTTTGTTGGACTCTCGCTTACTGATGTAATTTATGTTTTAAAATTGTATGACCTATAGCCTTGTTTTATGTATGGCACGGCCAAAATGACTCTACTCTGCCTGATGGAAAGCATAAGCAAAATAGCAATAGTGGTGGTCACCATACTCATTGCGAATGCAGACAATGCAACAATGCAGCATGGTGACTACACCATGGCAGCCTAATGCTGCTTATGCACTATTGGGCCTCCAGTCTCGCACTCACTAACGAAACACGACAGCACGTCGAACGCTATAATTTTACTGTGATCTTCTGTGCTAGGGTAGTACTGCCCCGGTCGAGCCCGCTGGTTTGTGCTGAAATCAGCGTGGCTCTACTACCTTGAATTTTATCTAATTTAATTTAGGAAAAAGAGTTAGAATCACTAGAAAAATGCTAGCAAAATAGAGCACTGTTACACCACTAGAAAACAGCACAGTAAATATTTCTAAGATTATATCGCGGCTTATGATTGATCTCCAATGCAATTTATTGATGAGTTCCGATTACTTTCACAAAGATTGAAAAGAACTTTAAGAAGATATGATGCGCCTCTGTATTTGTAAAATACAAAGCAATATTCCAGTAAGTTAATTTACTGAGCCTCTGAATTCAACAAAGATAAAATCTAATTGAAATAAAAAAATATCTGTCTGTAATTGATAATTATGTACCAGCATTAAAGTATTTTCAAAATAAATGGTTGTCTTTTGGGTTTGATTTTATGAATCATGATACACAGTGTAATTATAATAAGTATAATATAAATGAATGAATCCGATGATCATAAATCAGTATCCCACATTCACATTGCTTAATAAACTAAACAGCTGTCAGAACATTAGTTGATTGATAAATGATTAAACAATTGGTAGCGCAATTCGTACGCATTGCAAATAATCCGGTTGTACAATGACAACACTTACAAAACAATGGTAAGAAGAAATGTCGCAATCTCGATAAATATTCATTAAGCCCTTCTCGAAGACAAATCATCTGTCAATGTCGTATAACAACTAGTCGATTTATCGATTATAATGGCAATCGATTTAGTCGATTGTGTCTATCGTGTCTATGGACTGTTTCGATTGCACAAATGCTGCATAATGTTGTAACATCACAATCTGTTAAAAGTTTATGAGATATATTTATATCATCATGCAATACCTATTATTTTTTAATAAACTACAAAGATTTTAAATTAAATTATCTAAAAATAGATTATGGGCCTAAAAGTTCTGGAAGACGGAGCGTGGGTAGGCTCCGCTGCTCTGTCGCTACAAGGTGGTCGGACGACCAGGTGAAGATCGCGGGAAACCGTTGGATGATTATAATCCCCGGAAGATATAGTTATATATTATTACCGTGGGCCCGCGACAAAATAAAAGCTATATCCTTCTTCAAGAATCAAAGTATCTCCATACCAAATTTTGTAGAGATTGGTGCAGCGACTTAGCCGTAACAGCGTGACAGTTACCTTCGAGTTTCTAATATTATTAGTATATATATAACGATATAGTTCAAAAATTTGTTATTCTACTTACTAGTAAAGTATAGTAAAGAAGACAAAACATATTACAGTAATCTAATAGTTAAAATACGCGAAAATAATACATCAAAATAATAAAACCTCGAGTCGGTTACCGAATGTAATGTAATGGTGACAATAACAATCAGCAATGTTTCTTGATTGCGTGTTTAATTATGATGTTTAAATTCCATGTAATATTCAGTTGTGTTTATTTACTTTTGTTTAGTTTGATGAAATAATTAGTTAATTACTGCCCCGGAAACCTAGACTTCTGCTGACCTGAATATCAGTTTTTAAACACAGAGCGTCTGGCATCGGACCACTGCAACCCTGAGGGTGAACTGAATTCGAGGGTTGAACTATTTGTTAAAATATTTGAGGGCGTTGACTTCCCAATAACGATTGTCATAGATGTTCATGATAAACGGGACCGACGGCTGAACGTGCTCTCTGAGGCACGGGCGGGAAACACTGCTATCTTCCATACTCCGGGCTGCTATTAAGAATTGTTTTTAAGAAAAACCCAACAGCAGTCCAACCCGGGAATCGAACTCGAGACCTTTTGATCAGCAGTCGCTTTCGCTAATCACTAGACCAACGAGGCAGTCCTACTAATTAAGCAAAACATTTTTCTGTGAATCAATTCTTAAATGATTTCAGTTTTATAGGCAGCTTTAACCATTGAATATGAGTGTAATAAAGTTAATTAGTGCTCGTTCAGTGGTCGAAAAGCGACCATGTACAGTTAATTTGGTTTTTAGTCTTTTGACTTCAATTGTGCCAAATTTTATACTCCTTGGTTCACATTATTTTTGTAAAAAGGGGTACAAATTTGTTGCTAGACCTATTAATTTATAGATGGATAATGTTTTCTGACAACACACTTTGAATACCTATTTATTTTTTGTAAATACAGACATATAAATATTATAAATAGAAAACACTAAAATTTCGTAAAAAACATTTGTATATTATTTGGTTAAAAATGTAATTCAACAAATCAGATCGCCCCGTTGGCGCAGGGGTAGCGTACGCGACTGTTGTACATGATGTATCGCTTTGAATTCCAGGAATGGACCAAATATTTGTATGGTCTGCAAACATTTGTTTCAGAATTTGGGTATTTTCTATCTATAATATGTTTTTAAACCTATTATGTAGTTGTCTAGTACCCTCAATACAAGCTCTGCTAATTTTGGGACGATATGGCATTGTGTGTTAGACGTCCGAAATACAAAACAAACACTAGAATCGTATTATTATTAAAACGATGTGAACTTAAACAATAATAAAACTATTTAAGTTGTAAATAATTCAAAGTACGCACTACTAGGTCTGTGTTCAATGTGTTCATGAAACAAATTTGCGCACTTGCACATTAGTTGCAATTAAAATATGTAGTTAAGTAGGCCAAGATTACAATAACAACCGTTTGTGAAACTCTGTGACGGGTGCATTATTCACATCAATGTTTTATTTTTGTTATTTAATACTTTAGTTCTAACTAGTGACCTGGCCGGGCTTTACATGGTTCTTTGGAATTCTTAGATTTCCTGTACTATAATATGCATTTATTACACTTTTAAACCTTCTTCTTAAATCTCTAACTTTTGCCGAAAACTGCATTGAAATCCAACGAGGAGATGGTTTAAAAGCTTCAAGCGAACAGACAGTGGAAACGACTTAATTTTGGTACTATCTAAGGATACAATAAAGGTCAAGAATTTAAGAGTGATAACGAAGATTTAAATGTAGTACTAGTAAAGCAAACGATGATCAAAATCTTTTGCAATATTTCTTTCCCATCTGATTGCTAAACTGGCTCCCGAGCTAAGTTGACAGATGTAAAAGGCTATAGAAACCATAGTGTGGAAATGACGTCTCTCTACGCTAAAGGAAGTGTCAGATGATCAAAACTTCAGGCAAATCAGAGGTACGTAATACCTTTTAATAAGTGATCGCGTTAATACCCGTAAAAATAATTGTTAACTAAATGAAATGGTCCAAACAAAATATTAGTCAATAAAACAAGAGAATAGAAGTGTTATTGATTGCAGAAAGAGATTCCCGTGAGACACTTGCATCTTAAGCAAGCCTTAAACGTTAGGGTTAGAGTAAACCAGACAGGTTTGTCTGAATTAACATAATTATATCATAAGTGAATAATATCATTAGAGACGAAAATACATCCGAAGTTTTTTATACTGCTAATAGAGACAAGAAACGACCGGTTATATTACATCTCACACATCGTACAGAAAATAAGAGGTAAATAGACGTATACCTAACTAATATGTAGTTAATTAATTAAAAATACGATGAATGATAAAACAATTCACACTATCATTGAATTGTTATGAGTGGCCACGTCTATTGTGTAAAAAATAATGATTAATTATTATTATTCATTTACAGATAATATTGTTTACGATTATTTTTTACTAGCCGCAACCTCGTTTGCATCTCCTATTCCGTAGCGTGATAATTTTTCCCCGTTTTAGTAAAAAAAAAAAAAAAAATAAAAAAAAAAAAAAAAAAAAAAAAAAAAATGTAAGTCGTACCGTGATGATATATAGCCCATAGCCTTCCTCGATAAACTGGATATCTAACACTGAAATAATTTTTCAAATCGGGCTAATAGTTCCTGAGATTAGCGCGTTCAAAAAACAAACAAACAAACTCTTCAGCTTTATATATTAGTATAGATTATTACATTAACATAAAGAAAAATTATTACATTGCAAATTAGTTTTTTTATGGGAACAGTAAATATATTAAAAAGTTTCATTTAAGTACTTAAGTACATTGTAGGGTTGTCAAAGAAAATTTGAACAGGATATAAAGTAGATACCTATACATTGTATTTCCCACTACTCACCTAGGTTATGGTCAGTTTTAAGTCGACCACAACAGGAGCGACTGCGGTGGGTGGTTTCGAAGTTCTATAGAACGACTTGTGAGACATCTGACTGCTCCATCTTCCCATAATGATTACTATAGCCATAGCAACTGGGACGGACGTCTTAACGTGCTTTATAAGACCCGTATCCTTCTTTATTGTCTAATGGAGATATTGAACTCCTAGTAGTTACAAAATAACGATGAACGATATATTTATTATCGGTATTATATTTAACTTTTTCTTTTCACTTTTCGTTTTGAACAACGGTTTGACACATTTAAATCGATCGATAACATTTTTTTCCATTTTGCCGTTTGGTCGTAAGATAATAAATCATTATAAAATGTCGACTACAGCGTGACAGCCCTGATTTTCGCCCGGTATTTAATCGCGGAGATTAGTGCCAGATGAGTACACCGAACAGTAATTGTTTCTTTTAGCTTAATTAGAGTATTAGCGGTAAACGACTTTAATTAAAAAACATGCACGATTGGTCTGGTTTTGTAAATATATGCACGGAATATTTGCATACCGTGGTCGCAGTTTCTTGTTTATTTTTTTATACATATGTCGCATGTATACAAACTCAACATATTAAGAAATATGATTGTAAAATATAAGACTTTATGATTTGACGTTAAACATTTAACCTCCGTTTACTTGCGTTTCTGTAATCCTTCCTATTAATATTATAAATTTATGCGAAAGCTCGTGAGGATGTATGGATGTTTGTTACTCTTTCACGCGAAAATTACTGAACGGATTCAGATGAAACTTTACAGTAATATAGCTTATATTGCAGAATAACACAGACTACAATCACACCCATCTGATAACCAGAAAAAAAATTGTTATTTTTTTATATTGTATCAGGTAATTAATAAACACATCTATGATGGTTGGGCTATCGAAAAACTGTCATGACTATTTTCAACAAATTTTTTTCACCCCTTTCACTTTATTGATAACCAAGTAAATTTAGTCCCAAATATTAATTTTCTATAAGGGCCAATATGCCTAAGTAGACTTGTTTACCTTTTTCTATACAACTACCTGGCAACAGATAAATCAATATAGGTAAATACACCAAGCTACTAACTAATCGGAGTTCTTAGTAAAATAAAGGTTATTTAATATGTAATCTAATGGTATAAGGAGACGACTACAATTTGTGTTAGATAAAACTAGTATTAGATATATTGATTTTGGCATCCTTAAACGGTGCTGTGGTTAAAATGTAAGCCCGAAGTGAGGTTCTTCCACCGAAACGTATTATATGTCTCAGTACAATTTCTTATTTTAACTTACAAATAAAATAAGCATTTGTCTTACAAGTCACCTGACCAAGTGACGATAAAAATGACGTCCATCCAAGAGAAAACTATGGTTAAATGGTAATTAGCTATTATGATAGAAAAAATCCTATTCAGATAGGTAGATCTTTTTATTCAACGTTTCAGGTACTTAGATAGTGCAACACAGGGCTTTGACATTTAATTGTGCGTAGACATGTACGCAAAATTTTTGCAGAATACTTTTAAAAAGAGAAAGGTAGATCTGTAATGTGGGTCATATATTAGACGCATTCATAAAACTTGCCATTTTCAACACTTGTATTTTCTTCCAAGTATTTCGATTAGCTACATAATTCATAATGAGAAAAGGAGATATTTAGAAAGTTTTAATAGCTTAGATCTCTTTTTTGATTTTTGCCGATTGTATTAAAATTTAGTAGCAAACAAACTTGCCAGTACCACATTATCATCGAAGTTATTAAAAATAAGTGAATAATTTCCTTTGGCTTTCATATACTTGGAAAAATCTTTCTTTTCATAAGACCCATAACATAAATAAAATGGCAGAAGCTGTATGTGAGAACCCCAAAATAGGTCAAAATAGGGTGCAATAGGAGAAGTCCATATCCAACAGAGGACTACAATAGGTTAATAATGATGATGAAGACCCATAACCCAAATGTCACCTACGCACCTATCGTTAATTTTTCTAATGAGTTAAGGTAACTATAAAGGGCGTCTCACTAAATCACTCTGTTCTCACATAAAACACCAAGATTTCATACATACAAAGGCAAAGTAACGGTTCCTCTACAAGTTTGCCGATGGAGCAGTCTGCTTTGCCTCCGTACGTATATCTAATGAGCCATTATATCATTAATTTGGCCATTAGCCGGCAGAAATGAGAAGAATACGAGCGTTGATGACCCACATACCTTGACCGAATGTTACCTCGTGTGAGTTACATTAGCATAAGAATCGGCAACACTATAACAGCTAACGATAGACATCTTACACACGACTTAGTATTTCTAACGTAAACATTTATAGAAAATTGTAGGATTATGGATTACTATATTAAGTACTATGATACTAATGTGGTATAATGTATTTTGGATTATGAAAATAGGTATAGTAGTTATAGTTGCTCAAATAAATTGATAGAGAAGACAGTTCCTGAATTTGATCACTAGGCGTTGCGTTCCCGTGGAATCCTTACTAGTCATACGGGCCGATAGATATAGATAGCAAGTCGCAAACAGTCCACCTGGCAACAGTTAGTTATTCTATATTTCAACTCAGGCGGTAACAAACTATGCTCGCTCATTGTTTTCCTTAGTCTTAAGTCCTAGTGAGTGACATTTGACATTTATACAACTATCAAAGCAATTATGACAAACCCTAGTGTTGCCATTATAAACTACATGTTACTACAATCGGTATCGAACAGTCCCTTTCTCTAAATAAATTTGTCGAGAAGGGTAAATACTTTTACCTACTGGCTAAAGGTAAATAATTACTGCCACATGATCACCAACTCTTAAGGCTCTACTTTCTTTGTAGTATGATGTATTTGAACGGGACATACTCAAAGGACAAAAATGCACTCGTCACGTCGTCAGGATGTATATGTAATTAACCAAATCTTCAAATACTTATGTTCAAGTTTCTTAGTCATAGAATATTTTTCGCTGATACAATTATATGCTTTGTCATATGAAATAAAACGTGTTTTCTTTCTTTTCAGTAGCCATAGCGACAAAGTACTTTTTATGTAAGTTTGTCACTGATTAATCACAGCCAATGATATATATTAAATAATTATACACAAAAAGAAATAGGGAGTAATACTGGAGAGTATAACTACTCATTATGAATGGCAATAAAATAATATCGAGAGACCAACGCAACGTTATGTATGAAGGCTTTTAAGCTGTAGTGTTGTCTAAAACGATGATTCAGCTTTTTAAGTAACATACGTTGTTCTTATAACAAGGTAGCATATGTTCTTGGTCTTGTTGGTTTGGGAACATAAGATGTGAAGTGCATTAGATTGTTATCGCACGAGGCAGGAGAACAATGGACTTTAAAAACCTGCTAACGACATGTGCGTATTGTTATACCGATATATTAGTAGTGTGTGTATTGATGTTTATTTGGTTTGATGGTGTATTAGTTCCGAGATTGAACGCTCAATTTACTTTTAATGAGTCCTACTTCTATTTAATAAGTTTTTCGTGCCGTGTTTGTGAACTTTGAGTTTATATTTCTAAAAATGCTATTTGAGACACATGCGGGCTTGTGAATAATTTCTTGCTTAATTCCTACGAATTCATACTAATTTCTATGTCTGCTACGCCGAACCGTTTTTAATGAAAATACACATGAAGATACTTTGATTCTCGAGAAATGACATAAGTTACTTTTTGCTACGATAACCGTCAGGCAACAACAACAGGACAGCACTATAGGAACCCAAAGATTGATGAGAAAATTTTACGAAGTTTGCTAAATACTGTCCAAACTACCTACTAAATCATAATACGTATACATGGTAATTTCATTAAACATTTCGATTATAGTAGCTAATTTAATATGATATATTTTAAATAAAAGCACACAGTCAATGAGTTGTTAGTTCTCCATCCGGCAATGACGTCGAAAAAACTTAAGAAATTACACTCGGTAGTGTTGCCAAGGGAAAAACTGTCACAGTTTGTACTCGTGGGATACCGATGTTAAAGCTCGTACACACAGTACTATCTACATACATATTACTATTGACTAGTAAAGAGATTCCTTCATGTGGATTGTAAGGCAAAAAGGCAAGCTTCTGAGCAAATAAAAAACTTAGCAATTCTTAGAGTTTCATTCGTAATCAACACACAGCCTCCAATAGTCCACTGCTGGACATAGATCCCTTCTTAGAAAATTTGTATATCCTACTAATATTATAAATGCGAAAGTTTGTAAGGATGTGTGTTTGTTGCTCTTTCACGCATAAACTACTGAACGGAAACGGAAACTTTACAATATTATATTATACATGAGAATAATATTTAGGCTTCTATTTGTCGCGATAACCGATATACACGCGGGCGGAGCCGCGAGCAACAGCTAGTGTTTAATAAGGTTTGTATGTAGAAGAGGGTACCAACAAAATGTTCAAGCAATAACTCATACTTGATACTATAAAGTTTAAAATAACTTCGTCTGTTACGCTTGTACGTCTAAACCGCTGAACGATTTGGATGAAATTTACAATTTGAGATTCCTTAATTCTTGAGGAAGGACATAGGCGACTATTAACCACTATAACCGAGCCGCAGGCAAAAGCTAATAGTTTATATAAAGAAACAGCTGTTCAGCTATACAAGAACTATCAATTTGCCTTGTTATCCTTTCAATGAAAAAAAGAAGTCCTAACAATGACAGTTTAAATTATACCATATATATATGAATGATAAAGAACAAAATTACAGTCGTAATTCGTCCATGAGGTGACCGTACAAGCGCATATCTTATATCTCTTAACATTTACTAGTAAAACATAATTAGGTGGTATTCGTATTTCTACTATAATATTACTGCCTCGTGCAGGGGTAGCGTACGCGACTGCTATGCATAAGGTTTCGGGTTCGATTCCCGGGTCGGACCAAATGTTTTGTATGATCTGCAAATATTTGATACGGAGTTTAGTTTTATTATTATTAATTCTAGAAGCGCCTCTTATTCTGTTTCAAATTTCTGGCAAAAAATTAGCCTAATATCCTTGCGTGAATATAAACATAATTCATTGATCTTAATGGTGCATGAGATATCGCAAAAATAAACAAAAACATACTTAATTAGGTATATCAATTTATTTGAAAAGCACAAGGATTGTAATTGTGGTAGGTAAAACAGAATAATATGATTGCTTAAATAAATGAAGTACAGTGTGAACACAAGTTTAATTGTGATGTGATAGTTCTACTTTACAACCGATGTGCCAGAGAAATTGTGATAGTATCGCCTGTTTTCAATATTTAATGACATGCTTTCTTTTTAATCTTATTTTTAATTATAGGGGTATAGATATACAATGGTGAATCCATTTAAAATGGAACTACATATTTAAAATTCGAATAGAATGCCAATTTTAACACACTCATCATCTCATTTGACACTCTTTCTCAAAATTATATAAATATTAACTAACATTATTACATATTGGAAAAAAATATTTGTCCTATAAAATGTATAGTTTGATCCTTTCAACATATATCGATAACGAGGTCATCAAAAATGATAATAACTAGCTGATTGTTTAACAGTTGCTTAGTTAATATTTATAATTTAGCAGCTACATTGTACTACAAATTGCGTGGTACGTTATCCCGGTCCTACGCTCAAGAGTTTTTTCCCTACTACCCCTGTTAGCTACCAAAATCGAAAATTTCTGTATGGTGAAATGTGGGCCCCTCATCAAAATGAAGCTACTCGCCAAACATTAGCTGATAGTATTATAGTAGATCGTGTATAACTTGTAAAATGTTCCGGGGATCCCGGACTAATCACGCTACGTGCAATAGATGACGCAGACTAGGATTTGTGGGTCGGCTAATTACTAATAAGAGCCCATATAGGTCATATTTACTCATTTTCCAGAATTAATTCGAGGACTAAACTCAAGGAAGCTACCTCTATAAAAAAATCTTAGTATTTACCTTCCTCTTTGATTAAATGGCAACCAGCCGGATCTCTCGGATCAGCTATTTCTGCCAATGTGTAGTGTTTATAGTCTTCAAATCATAAGTCTTCGTCATAAAGATGAGATGACCGTCTTTCTAAAAAACAAAAAACGATCTCCTCTTAGTTTTCAACACACTGTAAACTGTTGACGTAGACTCGGAGATAGTGAGAAAGCTCTGCTTGGCACTTTTGTAGTAAATTGTTTTCTTGAAGTCTGAAAACGCTGCTATTCTTTTGTGCCTGAGGCGCCTAGTTTTTAAAATACGCCTCTGAGAACAATTTTTACGCTACTTTGTCCGTAATTATGCAAATTTATTTTTATTATTTTTGCGCCCAACATTTCAAAAACGGTGGAATTAAATGCAGATAATACTTAACAGTAAATGCGAGTTAGTAATATTCTATTTTATAATATAGATTCGGTTGTAAAATGAGCATAATTGGACCTTACTTCGTTTGTTTTTTATTTTAGGTTTAGTGAGTTTGAGAATAACTGTACTAAATAAAAACATTCAATGAAAATTAAAAAAGTGTACGCATGAAAAGAAACGCGTTAAAAACTACATAAAGCCGAATCTAATTCGATATTTGCTACAAAAACAGACACGACAGTTGCGTTCCAGTTTATAATATTCTAACAAAACTAATTCACTTCTCTCTGGGAAATTCGGAAAGGTTAAAATGTCCGTTATTTTACGGTAACGCCCGAATCTTGCTTCAATGCCGTCATTTTACTGTCCACATTGTTTTGATTAACCTACTTACGTACTCACATCTTAGTTAGCTGTAAAACATAATTATTTTGAACGATGAGTAGTTTTGTGTTCTTCATTATTCTCACAGCAGGTGCAGACATGTGAATGTTAATGAAGCGCATGTCTTGTTTTATGGGAAATAAATCATACCACTATTTGATGTACGCACTTTTTAACCATAGAGAAACTATGCTATAGATGTAAAAGTATTTTTTGCGATTAAACTACCCAATGTGTCATTTTCAAAGGAGTGTTTAGTAAATTCTGCCTAATTGTAATAATCTCACTTGTTACATCTGTCTGATTTCTAGAAATGCCGTCGGTAATTTCATGAAGGACGTTGAAACTGTTCCAGGTCTTGTTCTATGTTTTAAAAGCTTTTTTAGTTTCCCACCTTTTTTATTGAAATTTCGGTGTTCACTTCTTTAATGTAGGTTAATCTCGATTATATCTTGGACTAGCTGAACCCCGCGGTGTTACCCGTGGCTATTGTTGTACCGCGAGTAACGCCGCGGGACAAAGTTAGTCTTAAAAAAGTAGCCTAAGTTACTCCCCGGATCATCAGCTACCTGCCAGTGAAAGTACAGTCAAAATCGGTCCAGCCGTTCCAGAGATTACCCGGAACAAACAGACAAACAGACAGACAGACAGACAGACAGACCGACAGACAGACAGACAAAAAAATTTTTACCTACATTTTTATCATATGTATCGTGGATACATACATATGAATTTAGTAATTGTATAGATAAAAAGCGGTTATTTTAATATTACAAACAGACACTCCAATTTTATTTATTTGTATAGATAATATTCTAACAAGCATGATGCATTTAAGTTACACATTTGCAATATTACATCAGCTTCGGTTCATCAGTTTCGCTAAGGCTTTTTGATATTTTACCATATCTGGATGTTATTCTATGTTTTCCAAAAGTAACTGTCAGGAAGCCCAATGCCAAGGTCCAAGGTAAAATGATGCATAAGTATCTAAATAGACTGTCATAGTGTGGGTCACCAATTCACTATGCCGCATTATCCGCGATGTCAATTAGTATGGTGACCACTACTCTTGGATGCTGCTTATGCTTTCCATCAGGCAGAGTACAGTCACTTTTGACAGGTTCATATAAAAAAATGGTTTAAACAAACAAAGTTTCAATTTAATTTATTAATTAAAGGCACAATTTTTTTTTTCTATGTTAAATATTATGTCTATGACAGATTATTCTCTTGTCGATGGTATTCTTTAATTAAATTCTAGTGATACTAAATTTTGAAATGTATCATATTATTTACTAAAATATTTAATAATTCTCGCAAGTTAAACTAATATGTTTCATAACACACATTATGTAAATTTTCGATGTTTATTCGTGAGAATTATATCATGCCTTAGTAGGCAGTAACTATTATCATGCTCTGTTTAGTCTGATCATAAGGAGTCCCACTAGACACCGTTGTTTGTTATGGACTTAGTACAAGGGTTTTTTAATGATACACTCAACGAATCGATACGTTGTAGATTTGAAACTTATTTACACCCAGTATTTAGTATCCCCATGTCAAATTTCATTGAAATCGGTGCAGTGGTCCTCCTCCGGTATCCTCACTCACTCTTTGAAACACAGCGCAAACGCTATTTCACACCGGTTTTTGGTGAGGCCGTGGTATCACTCCGGTCAAGCCGGCCTATTCATGCCGAAGCGTGGCTCTCCCACGGTATCTACTTATAAATGTATAATATTGATCAGAATTATCAAGTCATGACGTATTCTTACTTTGCCTACATTTTGGCCGTCAGTGACTAAGACTTCTACAAATGAAACAATAGCTTCAGTCACCAACCCTGAAGTTAGTCAACCATAAAGGTTATTTACACGAACGATTAGACACAGAGGTTCTATTACAAGCGGGCATTTAATTACTCTATTCTCTTTGGAAGTACACAGTTAAAAAATATTAATTTTCGGATCTGAAACTTGATTAAGGACGTAACGTTGTCGGCGGTTGAATGTAAATATGAGGATATTTTTATGACGAGCCGAAAGGTCACCTCAAGCCTCAAGATGGAATTGATTGGAGGTTGCTACCATGACACCATCAAATCAAGGGCCATAAGCGATGTCGTTCTTAGAGTCCAAGGGAGGGAGTTGTGGCTGATTTAGGCACCGGTAACTTCCCATGCCCGGGAAAATAACGAACACCAATTTTGATAAGTCCTAAGTTTCGATCCGATCGTGGCGATCTATTCTGCCTAATCATGACTGTTCCAGTAGTGAACCATTAACGATTCTTGATAATGGCTCCCTCACGGTAAAAAGAAGGAAATTACTCAGTCTTAGACAAAATAACTTTACTGCAATCCGAGGGTAAAAGCTAGTGATTAAAAATACCGTGGATATCCAAGTCCAGTGAACGATGACATATAGTTTCCGTAACATGTGGACTGCGGCAATCAGCGGTCCGCATCTAACCGTTCAAGAATCTAGTGGTTCTTCGTAACTGTCGCAGGTTACCGTTCGTTAAATTGTTATTACTTAGTTTCTATAATCTTTTCCCCTTCTTCAGAAGTCCCATTTTTTTTAATTCTGGCAACTTTGTGAGTTACTGTGAGTTGATCATCCATCATACAAACCGTCTCCTCGCTTGTTCTTTATAGCATTATGCTAAAAATCAAATAAAGTTGAAAACCAAAATATGCTTTTTTTTTGTATCACTTCACAGTTCACATTATCACACTAATCACACTTCACACTAATTTTATAAAGGGGAAAGTTTGTGAGTGTGTATGTTTGTTACTTCTTCACGCAGAACGGATTTGGATGAAACTTTACAGTAATATATATTTTATATCTGAATAACATATAGGCTACTATTTGCCGCGATAACGACATACACGCGGGCGGAGCCGAAGGAAACAGCTAGTATGTATATAAAAGAGCCTACCAAAGTGAATCGACTCTGCTTACTAAGACTATTAAATGCTTGATTTTTCCATTTCCAATACAGCGTTTTTAAAGTTGTATTTAGTGATCATTCCAGGCTATACATTTGCTCAAATTATTTCCTACTACTTAAATACTTCATAGTATAAACTGAGAACTTTAGAAGTTACCTAATCCATAAATTAGGATTTCCTACATTATGTACACTTTCAAAAACGCATTGATTTTATACGTGAACAAAGCAATTTAATTTAATATACTGTATTTAAACAATTAAACAATCAAAATGTTATTAATGATTTCACCATATTGATACTAAAGCTGTATTTTATTAATTTCTTGCATGTTCTTGCAACCTTGGCTGCTATGGTCTTGCATGATTCTACATGTTTTTGCGTAAGCACCAATTACAATTTTGGTTAGCATTTAAACTGATAATATACTTTATGGTATGATCGAAAAAGTATTTCTGAATGAAACCGATCATTAAATTCAAGGAAACATTTTTTCATATTTTAACGCCAATGACATTTAGTTGTCGTTTAAATTAATGCTAATTTGACCTTTTACTAGTTTGATTCTAACCTCAAAATTTAATTGATTTGTTAACTGTTGGCGATATGCTATATATAAATTAAAAAGAAGCTCTTCATTAAAATCTCTATCATATTTAAAGATTTATAGGATCAGTAAGTTGAAACATCAATTAATAAATTTAAATAAAACCAGCTGTTAAATTAATTATTTATTTTTTAGGTGTTTATTCGATCATGGAATTTTCGAATTTAGTTCAGGCATACAAGCAAGACTTTGATTAATTTGTGGACTAGTTATTGTTTGAAGACTTGCTACAATTTGTGTCTGTAAGTTGTATGATAGTAAAGTAGGTAGATAGTATCTTGCGTAGAAGTTATGGTATAATACAATAACAGGTTATATTGTGAATCTGTACTGTTTCAGCTTTATAACGATATCCCTTTAATACTTTTAGATCTCGCTCGGCTTCTCCAGATTATTTTTATGGGGTCTGTAACTTTTAATTGAACTAGAAATAATTATTTTCGGATCTGGAAAGCATTTGCACGAATGCAGGCATGTACATTGCTTTTTGAAGTCCATCGAAATATATTACAGACTTAACCATTAATATATTATCAATGTCGAGGTAACAATGAAAATAAAAGCAATAACGTAAAAGTAATATAAAAGTAATCAATGCTTGCCGGAACAATATAAACATTGACTGTATCACGGCATTCGAAACTCAAAAGGGGGACACACGACGGTCGATGCGCTCCATCAGACAAATTATACAGTAGTGCACACTCGAACAGGTGAGCTTACGGCAGGAGAGAGCAAAATAACCTTGACACGGCCGAAGAAAGCGCCCGGAACGATCGCATCGGCGAGAATTCAATTAAATGCATTACGAATAAACTTGATATGGAATTATTCAATTAAATCTTGATTGATAGCGAAGTACTACCACAATACTAAAGACAACATGTTTACGTTCTTTATTTATAAATAGATTTAATAAATAGGTTCCTTTTTATGGTTATTAAAATTGGTTGGAAAAAAATAATTCGTTTTGTCTGTGGTAATGAAATTGAATTGACATTTATTATCAGGTGATTCCATAACGCTAATTACGAAGAAGATCGTTTTTTGTTTTTTCGGAAGACGGTCCCCATTTCATCTCATCCACATTTTTTATATTTTATTTCATTAATTTCATCACGACTTGAAGACTTATGATTTGAAGACTATAAACACTTGACATTGGTAGAAATAGCTGATCCGAGAGATTCGGCTGGTTGCTATTTCATCAAAGAAGAAGAAGAAGAACGCTAATTACAGCATTGGTTTCAATTCAGAATTTGGCCACCTTGACATTTTGGCCTCTAGTGACCGCTCCAAATATCACAATCTGTCATTTAAAAAAAAACATTGAAGAGTGTATGGTACTATATGGTGAAGATTCAATCCTACAAAGCCTAGATAGGCTTCGATGCTAGATAGGATTAGATAGGCGTATTTTTTACCGACTTCAAAAAAAGGAGGAGGTTTCTCAATGCAACCGTAAATATATATTTTTTATGTGATTTTGATGATTCTTTTTTAATGGAAAGGAGATGTCCCAACGGTGGTACCATGATAAGGACATTAATATCTGATGATGGCATCTAAGAGAAATCGAGTCGAAACTTGAAGTCGGTTTTATTTTTGTTAAAATAGTGCTTATTCTTCTGTTACTCAGTATGAAATCATAACTTCAAATTGAATATTTTTATATTTGAATAATGTTGAGTATTGATGTTCTACTTTCTCGGGGCAAATATAAATAATAATATTAAATAAAAAAAATATAAATACTTAAGAATTCGGTTATGAACCTAACTACCACCTAATTAAAGAGCGTGTGGACTAAGTAAGGATTTACTTACACCTTACTTTGACCTTAATACATCTTTGTAATATATAAATTTATATTCTCGATTGTCGGCACTTGATGGAATTTGTTAAATGTATCCTAGAATTAAACTCACATGTACTTTTTCCACTAGAATGCATCTTGATATTTTTTTTTCAAAATAAAAGCTTTATTAAAAAATTACCTTGGCCATGATAAGAAAATCAAAAGAATAAATTCAATTCAAAAATTCAAAAAGAATATAAATGAACGGTGATAGTCACTTGTCATCAGGTGCCCCGAAATCACAGACATACCATAAGAAAACAAAGCGTCTCATCAGCAAATCGGTAAACAATATACCTGTTCTTGACCTATCACAACAATTCAAGATAGCAAAGTAATTTTATGTAAGGATGGATAGCTTAAACAATTGCGTAACATGACCCGTATCAAGGTCAACGAGGCAACAACATCCACCTAAACGGCCTAGCTCCTTGTTATGCCAACCGCAAACAATGTCAGCTGGTCACTAAGGTCACACACACAATGTCAACTATTATAAAGATGAGACTATAGACAAGAAAATAATTTTATAAAAAGTAGCAAAAAACTTTTTTGTAACAAGATTCTTGTTGATAAATTTCTAAATTTAAAAAAGCTCACGATAAACTTGTGTTCTAAATTACAATAATCCATATTCAAAATTCGAGCTGACCTCGTATTTGTCTATACAAATACGGTGAAACAGCGCTGGCGCTATGAAACTATGAAACAGCGCACCGAGTAAGTGAGGATACCGGAGACCCATACCCCAAACCCTCTCCCCATCCCCCAAAGGCCGGCAACGCACTTGTGACGCTTCAGGTATTGCAAACATCCATGGGCACCGGTATACGTCGGTTTGTTTACCCCTACTCCATAAAAAAAAGTAATGTCAATGTAAAGTGACTGGCTGAAAATTTTAAGTTTCTTCAATAACACGTAAAAACTGAATAGATCTTTTAAAATCAAGATGTTTCCAAAATATTTTACGTATGTTACAAAACGACGCCATCTGTACACAAATATAAAAAAAGCTGCAAAATAGATGGGTACAAAAAGAGGTCGGTTGTTGTATCAGCGGATATTTCCCTTTTTAAATTACTGTTGACAATTCAAACCGTTTCAAATTTAGAAGATAGTTGTTCGAATTCGAGACCATAAACAATTGGATGACTAAAAATTTCTTAACTAATAATTTCCTCTCCAAACAATCTCCGAAGTGGATCGAATACAGAGTGGATAAGTTAACGGTCAATAATGCATTCCTTGTTTCTAACGGATAGCCTCGGCTTCTGTACAGTGATGAGATTGCATTTAAGAGGGCCCTTCCCGGTCGTCTATCATCAATGCGAGCATAGTTGAAAAGCTTGTTGTTTCATGCAGCGCAATGTTAGAAAAAGAGGTAAAGCGAAAAGAGAGAGAAAGCGCCTGAGCGCTTGGTTGGCAATCGGTAGCTTTCGCCTCTCCCTCGAGAGCGGTCGGCCGCTAGCCGTTCGGTCGGTGAGCCATTCATGATAATAATATTACAAAGCGCGCGCGCCTCGCTACTATGGCCTCACGTAGCCGTAGTTTTGTAAATGTCTCTGCATGCAGGTATATAAGTACCTACATTTAGTAACGTATTATCACACTTTATAATTTATACATCTATACAAATAAATACAATTGGAGTGTCTGTTTGTAATATGCTTTTTACTAAATGAATATGTATGTATACACGATAGGTACATATACCAAAAATGTATTTTTTTAAATTTTTGTGTGTCGGTCTGTCTGTCTATTAGTTCCGGCTAATCTCTGGAACGGCTTGACCGATTTTGACAGGACTTTTACTGATAGGTAGCTTACTGCATAGGACTTAGACTACTTTTTTCGGACTAGCTTCGCCCCGCGGGTAACACCGCGGGATTCAGCTAGTATATAATAATATAAAAGCGAAAGTTTGTGAATGTGTTTTGTAACTTCTTCACGCTCAAACGGCTTGAGCAATTTTGATAAAATCTGGCACACAGATAGTTTATAACCTATGCTTTAATCCTGACATAGAGACTAACGCGGGTGAAACCGCAAGGCGCTGTTAGTTTTTTTACAATAATATTACTCTTTGTTTAGTACGCACGTAGTGCTTCGCCTTGGTATATATGTGTGTGTTGTATTTTTACCAATCCAGGTACCGTATATATGATATTTTTGACAACATGGAAATTATTTATAATCTACATTAGCTTTTTCGTATTTACATATATATATTTCGTATATATATATACTAAAAAACAATTCCGAGAGGCCCGAGAGCCGAACGGCGCTTGTCATTCAAATTCCCCGTTTCACCCCACCCGCCCTTACCTCGCTTGACTCGTCCCCCGCATGCCTCTGCCTCAAGCGAGTGAGAACGCGATAACATTGGACGAAAAATAGTGTGCAGAAATATCATAAAACTTGTTACAGGAACTACGTGTTTTTCAGTAAGTCTTACAAGTTTTTGAAATAAATGTTTGTCTTTTTTTATCTCCATTACATTTGCAAGGTTTCTGCCACAATATTTTCTTAACTTTACAATTTATGAATACATTCACAAACGTCCAAAGTTCAGGTAAAATTTGTGCAAAAAGCAGATTTTCGCAGGGTTATACTGAATTTATTTCTCCAAATATTGACCTTTTGTTTTGATAGAAACCTAGATATACTGCACAAGATACCTATTAGTTCAAAAGTTTAAAAAAAAATCTGTTGTAACGCCATAATCACGTACGAGCGTTTGTATGAAAAGTAAGACGGGTTGGGCCCTCTTAAGACAAATTTACCGGTTCTAGACTTATTTGGTAGTCGATTACACCATCAGTTTATATTTTTCGTGAATTTTACGCGTTCGATACGCGCTCGAATAATGAAAGGAAACATTTTTATGGCTAGGTATGTATTTTTGTAAGTTAATTGAAAAAATATATTGTTACTAGTTGTTGCCCGCGGCTCCGCCCGCGTGTATGTCGGTTATCGCGGCAAAAAGTTATCTATGCGTTATTCTAATGTATAAGCTATATTACTGTAAAGTTTCATTCAAATCCGTTCAGTGGTTTTTGCATGAAAGAGTAACAAACATCCATCCATCCATCCATACTTACAAACTTTCGCATTTATAATATTAGTAGGATTTGTAGCTTTATAGAAATTAGCAACTAACTACTAATAAAAGATTTCATATAAACTAATTTCACATTTAAATCGCATTTATACCTACTGTTATCTTTAGCAAATTGCAGTTCCATTTTTGAATGTTGTTGTTTTTAGGTTTCCGTGCTAAAGGCAAAAAACGGAATACTTATAGATTCAACATGTCTGTCTGTCTGTCGTTCGTCTGTCCGTCCGTATGACACAGCCACTTTTTTTCAAAACTATAAGAACTATGATCTTGAAACTTGGTAAATAGATGCAATGACACAATTCGTCAGTGGTAGATGTATTCTGTGAACCGCATTAAAATTTTCACACAAAATAATAAATTTTAGGGGTTAATATTTAGAACTGAAACTCAATTTTTTTCTGCTTGGTATCCATTTCTATTCTAAACTGAACAGTTTGCGCGAAAGACAATTCCAAATTGATATAATGTGTCCCCCCATCCCCCTTCTAACTTTTAAAATAAGAGAATGATAAAACTAAAAATATATATGATTTACATTACTATGCAAACTTCCACCGAAAATTGGTTTAAACGAAATCTAGTAAGTAGTTTTTTTTATACGTCATAAATAGTAAACTATTCATCCAACCTTTCATTCTATGAACGCAAATATAAAAATAATATAAAAATTATATTATGTTACTTGCTGCTGCGGAACCTGTCATAGGCAAGTCCGACGCGCACATGGCCGCTTTTTTACATAAAAAAAATTGGGAACTCATTGATTGATACCAAATTGATTGTATAAAAAGTTTTCTCATAAATAAAAAAGAAGTTATAAAACTACTAAAGTAAAAAATATTTAAAACATATACTCGTACAAAATATTACTAACTTATCTCAAGGAAGGCTGTAAAATTTGTATTTTCTGAATCAGGGTGTTCTATGTAATTTTATTAAGGAACTAAGTATTGTAAATAGCCGTGATAATTGTTTAATAGACAAAGATATACAAATAATAACTTAGTGAAATTGACTAGGCATCAGACTAACATCAGATGCTTTTTTTAACATAATTATCCGATTAAAACAAAACACTCATAACGCCTGATGTCAAAATAGCTGGAATTGAAAAGTGCGTTTTATTTCATCATCGTTCTGTTTAATTATAGAAGCATTTAATTAAAACAAATTACTTTTGTTTTAATTAAATACTTCTATAATTTTGATTGCCTCGGTGGCCCAGTGGTAGAGTATGCGCCTGCTGTGCTTGAGGTCTCGGGTTCGATTAGCGGGTCGGATCAAATGAACTGCAAATATTTGTTATGGAGTTTGGGTGTTATCTATGTATAATATGTATGTATTTAAAAAAAAGTGCTGTCCGGGAACTGGTATCTATTGGCTTGTTTTGACAACATATGCAGTAATAAAACTGTTGCTGAACGAATTGCCTACTGATGAGAATGTCTTTCTTTCTTCTAAAAGAGCGTCAAGTAAAACAAACCTATTTTATTACTCTGTGAATAAAGCCACGAGGTTAGATCTACATTTTACTTTTACTAAATACAACACGTACGTATTCTACAAGGTTAATTCTGTTTTAAAGTAAAAGACAAATTGTATAAACTCTTTTATTGTACTTAAAAGTATTTCATTGTTAATAAGTAAAAAATGTTTACAAGGACTAACACACGTTGTATTTAACGAACTAAAAAGTAACAATTTATTTTAAATTTTATTTTAATGTCATATTTATGTAAATATTATGATGTTATAATATAAATAATATAAAAATTTAATTCTCTATTGTTAGCAAAGTAAAACTCTAATAAAGTTGTTTGTATGATATAAATTCTACAGACATTTGAAGCGTATTTAACAAATATTTAAACACTTGTTTTATAACGTTTTCATGAAAAGGGACGGAAATCTATCCCACTATTTGACTATTTGATTTGATACACATCTTGTCAGAATGCGAGCCCGGAGGAATAATGATGCAGAAGCATCTCAATAAACGATCATAGTGTGTGTCATTATGCTGCATTGCTTTACTGCATTACTAGTGTCATTTACAAGGAATATGGTCACTCTTGGATTCTGCTCATGCTTTCCATCAGGCAGATTGGGGCATTTTGTCAGGGTCATCCATAAAAAAGGACAGAAAAACGATAAAACCAGACATTAGCATTTTTAAGCATAATAATCAAACCATAAATGTTCGAACTGTATTATAAAAGTATAAATAGATACCTACTGATAAGTGATCTAATAGTATTGGCGAGTCACGAAAACGATACGTGTTCTACGTAATGTAATACATTTATACTAACATGTTTTATTTCCTGAAATATTCTACGGTTTAGCATCGGGTTACTATGAAATGTGTTACCTCTCATTTACTCTTGCAAATAAGGAGTCATTAGTGCGATATCGGCTTTTGTGTTTGGAGTACATTTTTTCCATGATGGTCTGGAAGTACTTTTTCAAAAAAGGTTAAAACAAACACATTGATTCATTAGTCGTGCGAGCCATAATTTTTTTTTAACAACGAACAATGGTCAAATTTCAATTACCGAAGTAATGGGGATTGAATGTTTTGTCGCATGGAATGATGCCAAACAGCTGCGACCGATATCAGTCCGAAGTCGGTAAAAAATTACTTAAACCACTTCCCATAATACAAGCTATAGGGAATGCAAAGATAAGTTCTGTTTGAATACACTTTTGCTGATGTAAATGAAATTTACAAACACGTATCAAACAAAAAGATCAAATATTTATGTTGTAAAAGCGAAAGCCCGTGAATTGGTTTGGCATCGACACTAATCCACATAGGATCGTTACTGTGATAAAAATGTAAGACAATGGCGTCCGTTCCACTGGACGAGCGGCGCTTGCGCAGGCAACGTTGCGCGCACGCCTAGGAAACTATCCTGCGTTGTGAAATATACGCGATAAATTATATTAATTGTGCCTATTTAAATACAAAAATACGAAGATATGAATCTTCAAAGCCTTGATAGTTGTGTAAAATATTACGATTGTAGGTTGTCTTATAATGGAAGTCGAACCCAGTAACCGTTAAATATACATTTGAGTATCAGTGCAAAGAATGTAAAATGTTTAGAAATATGATGAAATTATTGACCCCAATAAAGTTGGAAATAATATTATTAGTAAGTATTCAAATAAAAAAAAAGTAATGTTTTACTTTTCACGTAAATGTTGTACTTCTCGGTTTGAAACCTTCTATATTCAAATTTATTAACATTTAAGCTTATGCATACGTTTAGTTTTTTGATTTTGCAAAATTATTTTAACTTGAAGTAAATCATTTCAATTTGGTAATCAACATAGATTTTATTTCCCATTAATTTTATACTCAAACACGAAAGTTTATGATTATGAGGCACCCTAACATGTATAGTCTGAAATGCCACAAAAATTGGTATTTTTATCAAAATAACCAAAACCACTTTAATTGAAACGGAGTCGAAGGTAAACTATAATCTCAAACATGTTTATACTTATATATTATTTTTTCAAGATATTCTTAACGACTTTTCGTCCGGCGATGTCCTATTATATCAAAGTGCACTAAGAACTTCAATTTGGACACGTAACATATGAGTAACAATATAATTTTAACAGTATATAGATAATTACCAATATAATTTTTCAACAGAAGATCAACTTAAAATGACAGCATTCGTGCTGTAGTGTTTCGTTGGTGAGTGCGAGACCAGAGGCCCAATGAAGCAGGAGCATCTCAATAAGTTCTCAACAATGATCAACATCTCTAAAAGATTAAATACATCGACAAAGGTTTTATTCTGTATAATATACATCATTAATTTAACCCTAACATTGCGTATTTGGCCATAACCTACCACTGAGTGTCATTGTACAAGTCAGTGAGGCAAGGCAACAGTAATCGCTAATAAACGATATTGAATTACTTAACTGCCTTTATGGTCCATTGTTTAATATAAACGTGCGAATATTGCAACTGCCTCGCTGTACTTTGGGATTAAGAGAGATTGAAGACTCGTTATGTACAATGATAGACAGTATTCCATTAGGTAACCTAGCTATGCTATTACAATGTTCATGCAGTTAAGTTTTACGTTACGTTTATGTTTTACGGTGATATAACTTGACCATTTCAAACTTGGCCGTTTTATCCTTAACATGCCAAGCATCTTATGTTTTGGCATCGGCACTGCCATATTTATTTTATTTTAATACTAGTTTTTGCTCGCGACTCCGCCCGCGTGTATGTCGGTTATCGCAGCAAATAGTAACCCAAGTGTTATTCTGATGTATAAGCTTTATTACTGTAAAGTTTCATTCAAATCTGTTCAGTAGTTTATGCGTAAAAGAGTTACAAACATCCGTCCTCCCATCAATGCTTACAAACTTTCGCGTTTATAATATTAAGTAGGAAGTGGCAATACCATGTAGTGGCGAGTTAAATGTGAAGATAGCAACAATAGATATTCCTTTTTCATTTGTTCGACACTTTAAATTGATTTCAAACCGAAACATGGCGTGTACTTATGGTCAATTCCTTCAAAACTTGGTTCTGATCTAATCTCGATCTCACAAATGTCATAACATTTATTCTCTAAGTTAAATAATAGTGACAATTCGTTTTTTTTAAATACACGAATAATAAATTTACATTACAGTTAATGTTTAATGTTTCGAACTTCACAACTATTTACCGCTATTTATCTACTAATTATAGTAAAATATTTTTTTCCAAAACGGACCTACCATACGTATATCTCAATACCTGCCAAACAAGAGGCAGGTACTATTTTCTTTTGTACCTTGTATTTTTAGTCATAAAGAAAACTTTCAAACATACTTTTTTAAGCACAGACAACTACAAAGAACTTTCATTGACGCATAGTTATAGTACCGCTAAAGACAGCCCAAGAAAGGTTCTCCAAATAAAATGTCTAACTTAGTTTTGTTTTTTTATATGTATATTTCGTACATTCTAACCTTTCCCGCGTTTTTCACTTAGATTTTACGAACTGGCATCTTAGTAAGCTAGGGAAATAATTCCCATTGACTTCTATTTTGATTTGATGAAAATATATATTTACTAGCTTTTGCGCTCCGCCTGCGTGTTTGTCGGTCATCGGAGCAAAGACTAGCCTATTTCCTTCCTCAGGAATCAAAGAATCTCCATACCAAATTTCATTGAAATTGGTGCAGTGGTTTAGCCGTGAAAGCAAGACAGACAGACAGAGTTACTTTTGCATTTATAATGTAGGTATGGAGGTATGTATTATTAAGTAATAAAACGTACTAAAATTTACTATGATTGAGTCCTATGATTCTAGTAGTTTATTCAACTCCTAGTACATAACTATTTCAAGCAAATAATAGTTATTTCTCTAAAAGATTTTCTACATTTTAGTCTGTCCAATTTGAAATATTGTTTCAGTGCTAGATAGCCCATTTATCGAGGAAAGCTATAGACTGTATATCATCACACTAAGACCTGCAGGAGCGGAACATCAATGAAGAATGTTACAAAAACGGGGGAAAAATATCACGCTACGGACAAATGGAGACGCAAACGAGGTTGCGTGGATCGGCTAGTGAAATATATTAATAAGTTGTATCATTTACTCATTACCTTCTTTAATACTATTTGCGTTAACCTGTTATAACCTCTTAAAGTTATCTAAAGTGTTTTATCGATCTCAGAAAACTATGAATTTTTACGTTTTTTACGTTTTTCAATGAACATGATTGAATCAACTAAAGTAAAGGAACTGTGAGAACACTTTTATTACTTGATAGTTCCCGCCATATATCCACCCATTTGTATGTAAATTACAGCATTGTGTGTTTTAAATTAAATAACGATACATTTTTATTTATTTTTCCTTGATCCGTTTAGTTTATTGTGACGTGAACTTCACATAAAAATAATATTACTATTTCTGGATAACTCTTGTACTTTCTGGGAATATTCCTGTTTAGTGCGCAATTTGGAAAAATATCTGAAAAGGATAAGATGTCCCAGACTCAGGACAACAATTTGTGGATTATACAGTGTTGTCCCATGTGGGGTTCAAACCCACAGTATAGAATAAAAAGCTAACTGCCAAAACTAACTAACTAACTGCTAAAAACGTAAGTACGTAAGTAAGTATTATGATACCATTTCTCAAAGTAATGAATATTAAATTTGTAATTATATTTGTTACTATAATAAGTTATTTTATCTTTTAACCAGTCATGGTTATATAGAGAGTACCTATTATCAAACATTTGTATTATGAAACTAGCTGAACCCCGCGGTGTTACCCGCGGTTATTGTTGTACCGCGAGTAACGCGGGCGGCGGGACAAAGTTAGTCTAAAAAAAGTAGCCTAAGTTACTCCCTGGATCAACAGCTACCTGCCAGTAAAAGTCCCGTCAAAATCAGTCGAGCCGTTCCAAAGATTACCCGGAACAGACAGACAGACATACAAAAAATTTTTAACTACATTTTTGGTATATATACCGTGTATACATAAATATGCATTTAGTAAAAAGCGTTTATTTTAATATTACAAACTGACGCTCCAATTTTATTTATTTGTATAGATTATTTCGAGAACAAATATTAAACTACTCCCTGCATCTGCAAATTCAAATGTAATACAAAGTATGGAGCACCAGCTGGTTTCACCATCTTCATCATCATATCAACCGTAAGAGGCCTACTGCTGAACGTAGGCCTCCCCTATTGACTTCCATTGCGACCGGTCGGTAGCGGCCTGTATCCAACGAGTGTCTATCTAACTAGTCTTGTCCAGCTAGTTTATTAAAAAATATTAAATAATACATACCCCTTCACTCGACGACTCACTAATCACCTGTTTTAATCGCTCTCTCCAAAGCCTCTCCTGCAAAATGAAAAAAAATATTATAAAGTTATCACAGGAATTTTAGGTTAAGGCTTTAAAACGAAGATAATTATTGATTTTATGAGAGCCCGGCTGTGGTAAATACCTTAGATGAGAGACCCAATATGCCGTTAGAGAGATAGTAACAGCCATCTAACTAGCTACATAGCATTTGTACTTTTAAGAGGACCGAAAATAGTATCATAGGGGACGGTGACTACGATTCAAGTGGTAGCATAGATACCCACTCCCAATGAGTATTGTGCCGGTAAATTCAGTCGGTAATGTGAAGTTACTTTAACTACTTTTATTAAGAAAAAAAGTATCACTCTCTAAAAAAAATTTTTTAAGACAAGTGACAAAAGTTTTGCTGGCTGCACTGGCTTTAAAATTACAATGTCTCATGATCTATGACTTTGTATAACAAAAAATATTAACGGGAATGCCTTATTATTCACAATATTTTGTTACTTGTTAGCGTACGGCAACTGCTGACCAAGAGATCTCGGGTTCGAATCCTGGGTCGGACCAAATGTTTGTATGATCTGCAAATATTTGTTTCAGAGTTTGGGTGTGTTCTATGTACAATATGTATGTATTTACAAAAAAAGTATTCATATCAGTTGTTTAGTACCCACAATACAAGCTCTGCTTAGTTTTGGACTAGACGGCATTGTATATTAGATGTCCGAAATATTTATTAAACTCAAAAATAGTTAATGAGTGACTTAACGCAGGCAAACTGAACATCCTTCTAATATTGTTTTCTAAAACATCATTTTTAATGAGTATAAATTTAATTCAACCAATGCATGTTTTTTTTATATTGGCTACATAAATACTAGATTAAAATGTGTTTCCAATAATGTATTTACAATCAATATCCGAAAAGACAGAGAAAGCGAATAGAAACCTCATAAGTCAAACCGCATAATTTACAAACGACAAACTGTTCGTTTTTAAACGAATTAAAATTCTATTTTGTTTACGTTTTTTATAAATGTCAAATGAACCATGAAACTTGTTCCGTTTTCACAAAACGTTGGTTGACGAATTAGAGAGTCGATTCGGACGGATGTTGTCTGGTACATGTACATATATATGTGTATTTGTATCGCCCTCTTTCTATTTTTGAGAGTGATACGCTTCAATGTCAATGAACAGTATTATTTTACTAAATACTTTCCTAATTGCATATGCAGGTGTATGATAAACTTTTTTTAAGCCGATTTCACGCGTCATGGGTACATGATTTGTAAACATTTTTTTTATTGTTCAATTGTTACTATGAAAACAAAATCACTATAAAAGTAAGACTCAGACGTCGCAATACCATGATCTTGCAACTGATCTGATGATAGATTCAGAAGCAACTGAAGAAACTTCCCCATTAAGCTTTTGGGCTTTAGTTGCTTTTGAGAAATTCAAAAACTCCAAAAGTGATATTGAGATTTTTTTTAATACTGGTCTTCTAATGAAGCTAGAGGAAAACAGAATCAAAAATGATTCAGTGTTTGAAATGTGTAAGAATAATATGTAAATATAATTTACAAGTAAAATTTTTAACAAAAATAAAACCGACTTTAAGGTGCGACTCGATTTCTCTAGGATGCCATCATCATCAGATTCTAGTTTCTTTATCATGATACCACTGTTGGGATATTTTCTTTCCAACAAAAGAAGAATCATCAAAATCGGTTCATAAACAACGAAGTTATACGCGGAAATACATAAAAAAAATGAAAAAATATACGGTCGACTTGAGAAACCTCCTTCTTTTTTGAAGTCGGTTAAAAATACAATCAAGGAGAGACATGATGTTGGTAGTTCACAAGATCCAGGAGCAAACATGGCCAGGATATTTGTTCAAACGTTGTAGACAAATAAAAACCGGGAAAAATGGACAAAATTAAAATTGATTTAAGAAAAAAATTTCAATCATCACCATGACACCAATAGGCGAACCCCGGCCATCGATCAGCCTACTTACCTCGGCCTCGGATGCGCAAAATAATAAATTCCTACCAAACAATAGAATTACGCAAGTGCACGCACCATTGGATGGGCTGGTCACCTTCACGCGCATTCGGTGTAGGACGCGTTAGGTGTCCATGCCACACTTCAATATAGAAGTAGCTGCACATTGATTGCAGCATATAGTAATCAAGTGATATAATAACTAAATCCTTCACAGTTACTACAGAAGAAAGTGCCAAAAATATAAGATCAGCCAGTCATGTTACAACGAGTACTGCAGATGGTTCATCATCACATCACATCGATAGTCTTTAACAGTTGACTGTTGGATATGGACCACTCCTTAGCAAGGAATATTGGGCTACTATATGGTTCCTTGAGTGCCAGATGCCCCAGAATGGGGACCATGATTAGGCAAACGTAGTTGCCCTGCAGCAAGATGGACCGACGACTTGAGGTAAATAACTGGCAGCGGATAGATGCGAATCTATGGATTCGCTCCTTGGGAGAGCCCTTCGACCATTAGTTGACGGTAATAGGTGAAAAGGCAAAATGGTAAAAATATTTACGTTAAACGGTCAACTTATAACTCTGGTAACATATCACGGTCTCTCGGTATAGGTCAACGAGATCCCCAGAAGTTGTAAAGTTGTCACAATTTAAAATCTCACTATCTCGAAAAAAACTTGTTTATTTCTATACTTTATCATAAATGCGTTGCAACTTTTACTTGGTTTACATTTGAGTTTAGTGAGACTTTCGCAAATATCTCGGCCGCTAAAGTTCAGACGTCTCTTATGATTTATACTTTAAATATTCTCTGTTTAAGTCTTCAATGATAAAAGTGGAAGCTGCACATAAGTGGGTCAGTCCTAACCTAAGAAAATTAGTCGTAAAGTCTGTTTGAAATGCAGGATAATGAAATAATTACTATGGGATTGCGGATATTTATTCACTGTGTAATAGCTTCATAGACTCTGAACACCGCCTAATCACGAAACCTTAATGCTCAATCAAATCTGTCATTAATGCATGCCATTAATGGGTTGGTACAAAATTTTGCAGGATATTGAGTAAGCTTCAAGTCTTAAGTGGTGAGAACGATTATAATATGTTGTGATCGTAAATGTGTTTTTATCTCTTAGTAGATAGGGTGAATGCGTTTTTTTTTTAAACGTGTTTTTATTTACACCTTACAGGGGCTCAGAGAAATGACATATTGTAATCGTACCAACTAAAACGGCACGGTGCTTCGTTCCTTGTAAATCTACTCTAAGGGACTCGGATATATTCTTGAAAGAAAGTCCAGAGATTCATTTGCATCTTTTTTAATGGTATACTCAGCAGCAGGAGACGGATCACCTGTTGGTAAGTGACTCAGACTTCTCAGCAATAGTCAGTCACGGCAGTAGTCAAAACCCTGACCTACTCCAGTTGGTCACACTTCCTAATCCATCTGTACAAGCAATATCCTTTCCTACCGTTACTTCCTTTTGTAAATGCTTTTCCTTTCACATTGAACTGCCGATTTCTCATAACACTTCCTAAATTGCCTCGTCGATGGCAATAGGCTTGTCTATTAGTAAGTAAGTGGGACTAAACGTATAGTTGTCAAAACTTTGGCTTTTAATACACTCCTGTCTACCACCATGGCCATAAGGGCAGTTTGAATGTTTAATCACGTAATTATTAGTTATAATGTGAGTGTTGTAAACGATCACTTGATGGTAAGCGATTACCGCCGCCCATAGACACCCGAAACACCAGAGAAGTCACAGTTGTTGCTGGCCTTTTGAGAAGGAGTACGCTCTTGTCTTGAAGGTTTGACCATATAACCACTGAATCCAAATGAACTTAAACAGCGTCGTATGTAATCGCTAATCGCATCAAGAGCCTTTTATTGTTTAGTAATCCACAATAAGACACTGATCTCGCCTAGAAAGAATATTATGATACAAATAAATAAACATAAAAGCTAGCTAAATAATGCCTCAATAGTTTATAAAGTACAAATTGTATTTTTGTTACAATTCATCTAGTGTAGTGTTTCTTCAGCATCTGCTGATCTAAATTCCAATCGCATAACATTCAATTAAAATACTCCAAAATTTTGTTTTTACTGTAAAAGCAGAATAAAGTCTTATTTATATCCACTTCCTGTAAATACATTGCATAAGACGGACTTTTTCTCTATATAACCACAGTTCATTTCAATATTGTTTTTTATTCAAATTTATCTTTTTACAGCAGACACACGTAACTGCTATTCTTATTGAAGAAATTTGTTCTTATCGTTAGTGTACTGATTATAGTTCTAACAACTACTAGAAAAATTGAAACCACCAATGAGGTTAGAAATTTTCTTTAAAAAATCTATATAAGAACATCGGTTATCGTGTATTCGAGATAAACCCAGCATAAATATTGCGTAATGAGCAGGGATCGTATGTCTGTGTCTGGTTGTAATTTATATATTAGTTTTTTATCGCTCATAAGTGTATTATATAGTATTATTATTTATAAATATTAATCTATACTAATTTATAAAGCTGAAGAGTTTGTTTGTTTCAATGCGTACTACGGGCAATAAGAGACGCAAACGGGGTTGCGTGGGTCTGCTAGTAATTAATGAAATTGTTAATTTATCATTATTAAAAGATATTTAAAAAAAAAATATTTATTATAAACAAAATAGGTATTTAGAAATATATAAGTACTAACTAATCCACAAAACTGCGTCTGCGTCTCTTTTTAATCGTGCTCTACTCCTACTGGTCTAAGCGTGATGTTAACTATCCTATCTACCTATCCTTTACCGTAGCAGAGCCATGCTTCGGCATGAATAGGCTGTTTCGACCGGAGTGACACCCATGGCCTCGCAGAAAACCGGTTACACACCAAGTGAGTGAGGATACCCTCCATCTCCTCCCCCCCGATCCCCTAAAGACCGGCAACATCTCTGGTGTTGCGAGTATCCACGGGCGGCGTTAATAGCTTAACATTAGTCGATACGTCTGCTCGTTTGCCAATTATTCCATAAAATCAAATAGGACATAGACACCATTAATACATAGACAAAAGCCTTCTTTAAAATAGGAAACATGTTTCTAAGCGGGTCAATGGCTCACTTTATCATAGGTACTTATTTAAATTCATAGCCTCATAAGCACCTACACTAACTTACGAACACGACAGTTCGTCACGATTCTCGTATTACTATTGTAGACATCTATTGATTTACATCGAAAACGTGACAAATTATAAAACACTGCCTTATTTGCTGAAAGATAAAATTCATTTTGGTTATTAGCTTGTCCACTGATAATTTCCAATGTACTATCGACAAATTTGAATCACAACCCACCATAAGCGTACTTTCTTACATACATTCAAATACAATAAGATCGACATTCGCTTAAATATGCATTTCCATTGAGAATTATCTGTTGTAGTATCCATCTTTGTTGATAACAATGCTCAGTAACAAAATCAAAAAAAAATATAAAAAACCGATTTCTAGAACTGAACCATATTGAAAAAAACACACGGGAAGCACCAGCTTTGAAATAAAAAAAACCATCAAAATCTGTTCACCCATTAGAAAGTTCTGAGGAAACAAACATAAGAAAATACATAAAAGCATTTGTTCTGAGATATAGTTTATTTCAACGAGCATGGATTCAGAATATGATAATTACTATATTATCTTTATATATATAATTCTTCTGTGAGTGTGTATGTCACTGAACTTCTCTCAAACGACTGGACCGATTTTGATGAAATTTTTTGTGTGTGTTCAAGGGTATCTGGGAATGGTTTAGATTCACAATTTTGTCCGCTGGACAATGTTTTTTAATTAATTTTTAATTCATTAGTAGTTAGTGCAAAACGACGTTTGCCGGGACAGCTAGTTTAATATAATATTCTACTACAGTGATGATAAAGGTAAAAATTACATGCAATTTTGCATAGACCAGCATTGACGTAGATTGTTTAATATTTAAAACGTCCTAAGTACGGCATGCACTGTTAAGGAGGGCAATTTTTTTAATTTTATTTTTTTGACAATTTCAAACGATTTATCGGCCAAGTGGGTCATGATTCAAATTTCTCGATAGTAAATTATAAGAGTCACACAATACGAGTTACAAGTTACGTAGTCGGTTTTTTAATTAGAGCAGCTACGTTCTTTTCTTTTCTTTAAACAATCATCATCAGCCTCTTGCAGTCCGCTGTTGAACATAGGCCTCTGCACGCCACACTGTGATCAATTCTGGGCTTCTTGCACCTAAATCGAAGTGCAGGAATGAGGAGATGCAGCAGAGAAATAAGAACATCGACATAGCTCACCGGATTGGCCGCAAAACTGACAACGGTTAAGAGTAGAGAACGCGTCTGGGCAAAGGTAATATAGGACGTCTATAAGCCAGATGGATTTACGACTTGCGCAAGATGGTTGGCAGTAGCTGGATGCGAGAAGCCCAAATAAACAATAGCAATCTGGAAGAGATGAAAATTAATTCCACCAGTTGGATGTGTCAGAATCAGAGCAGAACAAAAATCTCATCTATGCATGTAATAGCAATATATAGGTATCTTCATGATTACTATGTTGCCTCATAACCATACTTTTATATGTAATACCAATAGAATGTTTGGATCTTTTAACTACGACAAGATAGCGCGATAGACTCATTATTACTTTACTTTAGTAGTCTGTGGTTCGTCCCTAAAACAGGCTTTCCATAAAGTGGTACATAATAAAGATCATTACCGATAGAACTAGTTTTCTCGTAAGCATAAGTAACTTCTAACAAAAAAGAAATTGTTTTGCAAGAAACCGTGTTACAATAGCATTGTGTTGCGTTGCAAGTACTGTAAATACACAAGAACAGCTGAATTTATTCCTATGTCGTATTACCATCATCTGTTTTAAGTAGATATTACTAGATATATTTCTATAGTAAGGTTAACGTTAAGAAACAATAAAGCTTTAAAGTGATTATTTTATTGCAATGCCTGCCCAATTCAAATCGTTTGACTAGGAGGGAAACTAAGTCTGATAAGTGTACTTAAACTTGCTGTTACGGGGAAATCGTGAACGGAAATCGCTACTGGATCTTCCTTGTACTGTTGCAAAGAAATTGTGAATAGATTAGAATAATAAATCTTTTTTTCACAATTATATACTTCATAAATATTACATTAATTTGGCGGTGTTGCCACACCTGTGCCTCAGAGAGCACGTTAAACCCTCGGTCCAGGTTGTCATGATCACCTAAGGCAATTGTTAGTGCCCTTAAATATACTCACAACAAATTCAACCTTCGAATTCAGTTTGCCCCCAGGGTTACAGAGTTCTGTGGCGATTTCCACAAACAGCACAAACATGCACATACTTCAGCACCATCTACCGAAGATACGTCGAACTTTGGAGTAACAAAGAAACTACCAATCCTGAATCGCGCAATAGAAGTTCTCGCGCCGATTAGCATATGTACAATATCTCAAAGTCAACAGTTGGGTCTTGGCCCGCCAGGCATGATAAACTCGCCTCGCCGGAGGATCCTCCCTTTGTGTTGGAGAGACATGACAGCCGTTCCTCCAAAGTTCCGTAGGAATAATAGATGCTAGGAATATGAATACTTTCTAGAATTAAAAGCAAAGAAACCAGATCAATATAAAAAATAGGAATAAACCGACACTAACCATTACTTTTTTCACCATTAACTTAACATTGTACTTTAGTTTGTGGCTTGTGGTTTGTGGTCGTTTGTTAAACCACACTTTTACATTCGTTGGGAAGAAAACTTCACGAAAACAGTGAGTTTAAAATTTAACGTAGATATTTACTTTAAAATTTAAAAGGAAGAAAGAAAAATAGAAAATTATTTAGTAAAAATATTTTGTATAACCTGTATATAGTCGGTTTTAAGATCATCATCACGCTGTCACCTGGTCTAGCGAAACGCGATGTCTAAACAAACATACATATTTTTTAGAATATTATGCTACCCGGCTATCCCTATTGCAACCCGCTTATGTGCATAGCAACCCTATAAAATACTCTAAATTTAACTTAAATTTGTTTACATTAAAGTCCGAAATCAATACTCGTCAGATTACGCTTATTTTGTCAAATAAAAGGAAATACCAATCGAACGACAGCTACCGATTTTATAAACAAATCAAAGAGTGAGGCAACATAGTAATCGTGAAGATACCTAGCAAATTGAAAACTGAAGTTTACGAGAATTTTACGTAACACTAGTTGGTCTGTAATGACAGTAAATGAGTAAGAAATGTTGCTAAGTTGCGATTGCCACTGCGCGTCAGGGATAAAACACTTTATTTTCAACCGACTTCAAGAAAAGGAGGCGGTTTCTCAATTCGACCGTATATATATTTTTTATTTTTTTTATGTATGTTCGCGGATAACTCCTTTTTTTTTTTTTTATGTTTTACCCTGCCATAATGACTCTGCTCTGCCTGATGGAAAGCATAAGCAGAATCCAAGAGTGATGGTCACCATACTGCGAACGCAGACAATGCAAAAATGCAGCATGGTGACCCACACCATGGCGGGCTAGTGATGCTTTTGCATCATTGGGCCTCCGGTCTCGCACTCACCAACGAAACACGACAGTATGATCGCTGTCATTTTACGTTGATTTTCTGTGCGAGGGTAGTACCGCCCCGGTCGAGCCGGCCCGTTCGTGCTGAAATCAGCGTGGCTCTACTACCTTGACTACTTCGTCATTTATGAAGCGATTTTGATGATTCTTTTTTTAATGGAAAGGAGATATTCCAGCGGTGATGCCATAATAAGGACACTAAGACAAACCTTGAAGTCGGTTTTATTTTTGTTAAAATTTTACTTGTATCTGCAAGTAATATCCACTAATGAAGAAATGTTACTGCCTGGCTGGTAGAAAAATACAAATTTTAGTGACCTATCTCACTTTCAACAAGTTTTTTTTACTTTTGATATAATGTATATAGTCTACGTCACCCGGGCCATTATTACAAATTTATTTACACCGCATTCATTAAAATCGGTTCAGAAGTGTAGGCGCTATGGTAGAACATATATACAAACTCGTACATAGACTGCCGACAATATTGCCCTTCCTTTTGACTTCGGCGTAGTCGGGTAAAGATATAAGGTAGTAGAGCCACGCTGATTTCAGCACGGTTGGGCCGGCTCGACCGGGGCGGTACTACCCTCGCACAGAAAATCAACGTAAAATGACAGCGATCATGCTGTCGTGTTTCGTTGGTGAGTGCGAGACCGGAGGCCCAATGATGCGAAAGCATCACTAGCCCGCCATGGTGTGGGTCACCATGCTGCATTGTTGCATTGTCTGCATTCGCAGTATGGTGACCACCACTCTTGGATTCTGCTTATGCTTTCCAACAGGCAAAGTAGAGTCATTTTGGCAGGGTCAAACATAAAAAAAAATAAAAAAAAATAAAAAAATAATAATATATAAATAAATTAATATTTCGGACATCTAACACACAACGCCATCTAGTCCCAAACTAAGCAGAGCTGTATTATGGGTACTAAGACAACTGATATGAATACTTATATACTTTTTTTTGTAAATACATACATATTATACATAGAAAACACCCAAACTCCAAACATATATAATAAACGTTTTATTTACATGTGTATTTTGAGAATGACTATTTTACTTATACATTATAATATATTATAAATTTTGTGTCACTATGTATGTTCGCGATAAATTCCGAAACTACAGAACCAATTTTTATCTAATTTTGTAAGCATCTGTAATTTGGTCTAAATTGGTAAATAGAGTAGTTTTTATCTCAATTATTGATCTCTAAAACATTTGGCGGTACGAAGTTCGCCGGGTCAGCTTGTTTTATATAAAATGTCCAAAAATAGACATAAATGCAATAATTACAGAAATTAAAAACGTTTCTAGACCACAATCTAAAACAATATTTAAAATGAATTCTGTACATATTACTAATACTTTCGCGAATTACCGTAACCAAAGATTTTATCTTGCACGGCCTCCTCATAATATGGCCTCGTTATAAAATGCTCATAGGCATAAAAACTTAAAACTGTATCTGAATATAATTAAATTGTTAGATCACTTGCTGAAGTATTAAGTAGGCATTTTAATTTGTTCTTTGAGGTCAATTTAGTAAGAAGTATTTGTCGGTCTTCGAAGGATTATATATAGCTCATAATTAAAACAGTACCTGGATGACCGGTTTTTTTTTGGCCTATGACCAGCAAGTCTCAAAAAAGTTGAAAAATTCGTTAAAACTTTTAACCGCGATGCAAAATATCTAAATATGTAGTTTCACATATTTTTTAAAATAGACTTTTTTAATGATTTTATACGTTCCCTGTTCCATATGCTACTTATAGTTATATTGTATGGTATTTGGAGAACATTTCTGCGCAAACACATACTACTTAATAGCTACATTAGATAATGTACACCTAAGTGGAACAAGCGCTTGGGTCATTACAAACATATACACCGTACACGATAACGTGCAGTAATTTATAGTTTAATACCTGAACAACCTAGACGAAACCGACTTTAGCTTGTAAATGCTTCAGAAGTTAATACTACAATTTGGGTTGAAATATTACGAACAGTGATTAAAATTGTTTACTATAGATTTCAGTTTATAGATACCATTTATTTTACAGTTGTTTATGAATGTCCTCTAAAAATAACAGATTGAAGCATTAGTTAACAGTTGAGGAACTTGAAACCAGAAGGAGATCGTTTTTTGTTATTTTTTTCGAAAAACGGTTCTCATTTCATCTCATCCACATTTTTTATATTTTATTTTCAGAAATAACTGATGGGGCTGTTTGCCATTTCATTAAAAAAATCTTGAATCCCATTTAAATACATTTTTCTTACTTTAATTTACTTTCTATATTTGTCCTGTCTGAAAACGATAACACTTTCAAAGAAAGTAGTTTGATGTCAACAGGCAGGTAATAGGCAAATTACCTGCCTGTTGACATCAACCATTGCGTTAATCTTATATAAAATTTAGAAAAGAATATGAAGTCAACTTTATTTGAAATGGATATCTTGAAACCTATTATGAGATTAAGTTTTTATCGTAATTTAGGAGTGGTATGCCAGTTTGTCCCAGAGAACTTTACAATGATGGCACGTTAATTAGTCCAGCGTTTTATGTGAACATTATACATACGGTAGTATTCGATAATAATCATTATAACAGAGATAGCTATGAGGAATATGGTCAATATTTTTCAGCCTCGCACGTAGCTGATACTGATAAGATTTAAATAATTTAATGCTTAGCTGTAACTTGGCCATAGCTATGAGATCTAACTGCCAGCTGCTATTTATTTAACGAATGGTTTGTGAACTACTTATTTAATCCAAGTTCTATTATTAAATAGTTATCATAATTTATGTCGCTTGATACGGTCGGAGATCAGTGTTTTGACTGTATACATTATTTTTTTGCAGCATGTTGCACACACTGCGTATGAATGATTATGAAAATGCTTTACACGATGTTTTGACTTAATCATTAATGAAATAACAAATAATGATTTAAAGAATATACTAGTTGACACTAATAGCTTAGTAACTAAACATTGTGGCGACTTCCACAATACATACCGAGCAGTTAGTACCTGATAAACTGCTAATGCGAGTTCTCTCACCAATCAGTATAAAGACAACTTTCCGTTAGTTCGTGGATTCAAATTCCCACTGCTAACAAAATAATTTCGTGTTTTTGCAAAAATATACTTGAACTTTTTACCCCATAAAAGAACTTTTGCTACGGCACGTGCCAGCTGATATAACCGGAATAATAAGGCGCCATACAGAAAGCCGGTATAAGCTAAGGCAAAAGTTAAAACATTTTTTAGTTTTTTTCTGTTTTTTTTTTCTTTCCTTCGTTCTCACTTCAGCTTTTGACCGGGTGAGTGAGGTCACCGGAGGTCACAGTTTAACCTTTGAGGATATAGAATTCAAAAAGCGAGTTACAGGTGTCCATTAGAATACATAATTAGGTGATCCATCAGTATTAGCCTACTCCAAACTTACATTACAAGTTTTGCTATTTTCAATCTAGTCTAAAACTTTAGATGAATACCGATTACTTCTTCTTCTCTTCACGGTCTGTTGAGGGGGCAACTACATTTAATTGGGCTCTAAACTTATGTTCTAAACAGACCGGAGAATAAGATCCAAATATTAATTAAACGAATTAACAAATGGTATGAGGCCAACGGTATTTAATTATGTGGTAACACCGAGACGCCAACGTGTCTGCCAAAATTATTGTAAGTTATTTAATTTAATATCATAATCAACATTATTACATTATGAATTAAGATTATATATAAACGCAATGATATTTTAGAAAATTTCTTGACTGGCAGACTGACTCAATAGCCTCGTTTTATGTTTGGAGTAAATAAAGTATGTATACTTACAGATGCACTCTAGAATGAAACCCACTTATACTTCTTCCACTGTTTAATCCATTTAAATCCTATCTATACTAATATGTAAAGCTGAAGAGTTTGATGGTTTGTTTGTTTGTTTGAACACGCTAATCTCAGGAACCGCTGGTCCGATTTGAAAAATTCTTTCAGTGTTAGATAGCCCATTTATCGGACTAATATGTAAAGCTGAAGAGTTTGATGGTTTGTTTGTTTGTTTGAACACGCTAATCACAGGAACCGCTGGTCCGATTTGAAAAATTATTTCAGTGTTAGATAGCCCATTTATCGAGGAAGGCTATAGACTATATATCGTCACGCTAAGACCAATAGGAGCGGAGCACCAATGAAAAATGTTTTAAAAACGAGAAAAATTATCACGCTACGGGCAATAGGAGACGCAAACGAGGTTGCGTGGGTCTGCTAGTGGCATTATAAAATGATACTCGTAAGAGTACGAGTGAGTTCAATTCTAAAATGTAACTTAACCAGTTCCACCAAATGCCGATAATCGAGAGTATGAATTCTATGCACAGACGTTAAACTTTGGGTGTTGGGTTTTTACTTTTTACAAGTGCTTTAAATGGATCCTGTAGTACACTGTACGACGGATGTAGCCAAAAAAAGATAGCAAATGTCTCTTTAACATTTTGTAAATAATATCGTATATTTAAATTACAATACTATAATTAATTATTACTCTTTATTAAATTAGAATGAGGTTAATATGACGCAGAAACCTTGGTCCTAATTGAGCAATATTGGAAGGTTTTGTGAAGGCAAAAATAGAGTGTGAGTAATATACTAAATATAAAAACAAACTTGGACTCACATGACTATGCTTCTGATTTATTAACTGTACTATGTAAGTAACTTATCTTCTTAATTTGTGACTATTTATTCGTAAGAGCTGATTAAATAAGCAAACCACGCAAGACGGTACTGCAAAAAGTAGAAAAACTTACCACACACCCTATAACAATCTGTCTTGGCGTTGTGGTATAGTATTCTAAAAGCTTCTTTCTAAGATAAGGCCTATGTCCAGCAGTGGACTGTTGTTGATGATGATCATAATAACATGCATAAAGAAGCGTTTTCTTACAATTATACCGATTTCATATTATTATATGAATGCCTCATTCTGCAAAACGAACTTGAAATTAAAAAGTACTCTATAAATTATAACATCATACTTCATATCTTCAAGCGATTGTATGTTTTTTTCATCTGGCTCTTTTTTAACCATCTTCAGAAAAAAGATGAGGATATCATTTCGTCGGTATCTTTTTTTTATGTTCCTCGATTTTTACGTTGTTTATGAACCAATTTTGAAAATTCTTTGTGCATTGGGTTTAGTATATTCCAGGTGGTCTCATTGTCACCAAGTCGGGATCTGATCCCAATGAAATTGAGGACCATCCTCAAATGTTATGTGCAAGTATTATGTGTTTTATATATTTTATAAAACTATTCAACTATTTGCGTCTAGTAGACGTTACCGATTTCAAACAGATTTTAGATATCTATTTTGCATTATAATACTAGTTGATCTTACGCTTTTAACTGATTCTAGGCAGGGAGTTTTCGTTTTATGTTTTTTTGAAATCAGTTTCATGTTTTTCTTAAAAATGTTTTAATAATGTATTGTAGAATATAACCTACTAGTTATTGTCCGTAGTTTCTTACCCGGTAATGACGATTTTGTCAATAAATAACACCTGTTTCTAATAATGCTGTGGTATTATTATGGTCTAGACTCGCCGATAAGTACCAAAGCTTGCTTCTCCCACGATCATTATAAACGGAATACTATATAGTAACATTGGTTTGTCTTAGGTGTTGAGAAGTGTGTAAGTGTATTTTTGATATAAAAATGGTCTATGTATCTTAACATCTGAAATGTCGCGCACTTGCTAGAATGTCACCGCGACCGTGAGATAGCGTTGGACACTTTAAAGGATATAAGAAAATGAGTACCAATTGATCAACAAGCTTCATGTGCCTACAAACTGTCCTGCAGTTTGACAGAAGTAAAAAATGATTGATGAATGATTTAAAGAATCTTTTTGTTTTCTTCTCTTTGGAAAGAATTTATTGTTCCCGAGAGATGATCTAGCGAGCAATGAAATTTAGGGTCACAGCTTTTTACCTGCTATTTTATGCAATCAAACGTTTGTTAGTCACACGAATTCTTAAGTTGCTCTCATTCTCAGGGAGTTAGGCGTGTCCATCCAACGACCTGTTGCTGCTTACTGAACCGAGTTTAATTTATTTTATTCGATTATAATAAACTAAACCAGAAACCCACCAGGGGGTACATGGCTACCGTTGCATTTGTAAACTGGCAAAAATGGGTTATAGTTCGATACGGATTAATTCAATCTGAAATATATTAGAAATATTTCTATGTATGATGTAACTGTCCATGTCACGGTACTCTTGAGTTAATAGCTTTGAATGGTTAGTACACAATTGTTTGTAATCTCTTTGTTAGAAATTGTAAATTATCCTAAATAAATATTACAATAAAAGAAAAATTATTACAAAGCCAAATCCTGTCCAATATTTTGGCACATTTTCGTTTTTTTAATTACTTAACATACATTCAGTCAAAAAAGTATCAGGAATGGATGATTTGTGTATGGTTCCAAATTCAATTTTTTGTTGTTGTTAGATTGGCACAACTATTTTCCATTTCAGTTTTCCATATTGTGAACTGGACAAATTGGAAATACATCAAACAAAGAGTTTGTCTTAAATTTTGCATCGCCAATGGAATGTCGTGTTCTTAGTCACTGAAAATGGTACAGAAGGCTTACGGTGAATCAACATTGTCGAAAACACGTGCTCATGATCGGCGGTCGAGATGTGATGGAAGATTTCCCCGCTCAGGTAGGCCATCAACGTCTGCAACTGAACTTAGCATCGCAAAAGTGAAGGAAATAGTGACTTTAAAGTCCTTATTCAACTTTGAGAGAGATAGCCGCTGAACTTTCTGTGCCTCACGAGTCGTTTAATACCATTTTATATAATCACTTGGGTATGAAACATGTTGCAGCTCGACTAGTACCAAAAGACCTGAATTTTCCCCAGAAAAACTCAATCGCATGAGTGTCGCTGAGGACATGCTGGAACGAGTCAATTCCGACCCAACATTCACGAAACGCATTGTTACTGGTTACGAGACGTGGGTTTAAGAGTTTGACATGTAAACTAGTCAACAAGCTTCGGAGTGGCGGCTTCCAACTGAATCGAAACCGATACACCACGCCAAAGTCGATCAAAAGTCAAAGTCATGTTGACTGTTTTCTTTGATTATCGCGGTGTTTTGTGCACTCGGATTTCTTGTCGGAAGGTCTAACGGTAAGTAATAAATTTTATTTAAGCGTTATGCGGCGTTTAAGAGAACAAATTTGCCGAAAGATGTGGAAAGGAAATTCTTGGATTTTGCACCACGATAATGCGCCTTCGCACCAAGCGATCATTGTGAACAAATTTTTGATCAAACACTCAACAAATACCATGAAGCAACCCCCATATTCACCAGATACAGACTTTTTTCTTTTTTCTATACTCAAATTACCACTTTGTGACAGCCGTTTCCAATCGGTAGAAGACATGGAGAAGAATTCGTTGGCGTGTGTGTGTCGTTTCTGAAGGAACATACTTTGAAGGTGATAAAATAAATTGGGATGAATAAGTAACATTTTGTGTATCATTGATCTTTTCCTCGTATTTTCTTGACAGAGTAGTATGTCAGGACAGGACAGGGGGCAAAAAGCATTTCGTAACTTTTCAGACTATGAACCATTGGATGGGACAGAAAAAGAGTTGAGTTGTCATTTATTGTGTTAGTTATAAGAATGCGTTAAACGAGTGAATTCGCTGACAAAAGTCATAGCTTTAGATGTTTTGTCGCACACTAGCTTTTGTTGTCGGCTCCGCCCGCTTGCATGCGGGTTATCGCGGTAAGTGTAACCTTCTACAAAAATCCGAGTATTTTCATGCCAAATTTATTTGAAATCAGTGTAGCGATTTAACCGTAACAGACAGACAGAGTTACTTTTTAATTGGGTAATAATATTCGTATTTAATATTAGCTACGTAATAAAAATATTTCGATCAAATTAATCTGTGGTTAGACGAATGTACATGCGTCGGTCGGTTGCAAGACGTTGACTCGTCAAAACCAAAGGTCGTTAACACTGCCATTGTTTTATGGAGGTACCTATAAATTTTCCGAGTCATGAGATGAATTCGCTGAGTTTGCGGTCAAAATTCGACGACTCAATCTTTGTTTTTGTCAGAAAAGACGTGTTAGAATTATCTTGATAATTAAATTATAAATCTACAGCTCTGAGGAAAATAAGTGGAAGTATAAAAGCAAACTCAATCTTAGAATACGTTTAGGTATATCTACCGACCACAGAAAATGAACAAAAAATCTACGTAGTTACTACACTATAATGTGAATACTATAACCATTGCAAGCGCCAATCTAATACATTGATTAGTATACGATAATCATCCGAGAACATCTTGAATTATCTGCTATAAATGTTTGCGATAACGAAGCCTTATTTTGTAAAAGTGTACTTCAAAATTAACAATTGCATTTTGAACGATGCACTGTTGTTAGTTTCTGCCTTCGTTGAAAAGGTACTTATATCCATATCATAATTTACTTCTATGTCATATATCCATATTCCTAATGATATATCTCGCCACTTTGCCTGTATTCAGTATATTACCAAGTTCTATAGTAAAAGCTTTTAGGAAATTGTGTTTGGAGTTGGAACAATGTGTAATGCATACGTAAACAACTTTTGACTGCTATCTTTTATGATCAAAGGATTGTCTAAAGCCTAATCTCCTTATGAATATAGTTACGTTCAGGGGTAGTTAGGAAGTAAATTAAAACAAGGATCATCATGTTTTAATTTAGAGCTGCGAAGCTAAGGTATGAAACGAGTATGAGTATTTAATAGCTTGAAGATGTTAGTAGTAGTAATTGATGTATGTATGTCGTATGGCTAAAGACGCAGTCAGGACGGGGTCATTAACTATGAAATATAGCTTGATCTCTGTGACAGTTGTCACTAGTCATTTTAATACTTACGAGGTATATTTTTGGTGAGATCTATATACATCCTACTAATATTATAAATGCGAAAGTTTGTAAGGATGGATGGATGTTTGGATGGATGTTTGTTACTCTTTCACGCAAAACCTACTGAACGGATTTGGATGAAACTTTACAGTAATATAGCTTATACATCAGAATAACACATGGGCTACTATTTGCCGGGATAACCGACACATAAGCGGTCGGAGCCGCGGGCAAGAACTAGTAATATTATAAACGCGAAAGTTTGTAAGTATGGATGGATGTTTGTTACTCTTTCACGCAAAAACTATTGAACGGATTTGGATGAAACTTTACAGTGATATAGCTTATACATCAAAATAACACATAGGCTACTATTTGCCGCGATAACCGATATACACGCGGGCGCAGCCGCGGGCAACAACTTGTATATAATAAATAAATCCCCGAAATGCATGTACACGCATAGCTTCGGATCGCCTGCACCATTTTGGATATTTTTTTTTCTATATGTTCATTATTACTGGGACAAGGTTAGTATGGAAAAAAATCAAAGATTAACAGGGATTTTTTTTTGAAAGAAACATATGGCGGCACGAAGTTCGTGGGGTCAGCTAGTTTTTTATATTTATAGTGTACAACCCTTTATCTTTCTAGACATAAAAATCAATCGCTGTTCGTTTGTCTCGCTAAAACTCGAGAACGGCTGGGTCAGTTTTGCTGATTTTGGTTTTGAATTGTTTGACGAAGTCCAGAGAATGTTACATGGTGAAAAATTAAAAATAACTTGAAAATCCAAATGCCACATGTACGAAGTAGCGGGCACAGTTAGTTTGCAATAAAACTGGCACAAAAATCGCTTGTTCAAAGTAACTTCATCAGTTTCGTAGCTATCTTACACAGAGATCAAATAATATTTTAAGGACTGTAACCGCAGTTCTAACAAGTAATGAAAATTCCAAACTTAAACTCGATAGATCAGCAAGCTAGCTCATTATTGAAAAAGAAACACATCCGTGTGCCGTATACTCAAAATGTGTAAACCGGCGAATTTAATTTTATAAATTTTGTATGCCTTGTGTCACAGTCACTCTCACAATTTTATTAAGACGAATCTAACAACATTTCAAATGCCAAAATCGTGCCAAAGAAATATGCATACAGTTGGGTAAAAAATGTAATAAGCTTTGAAGCTTTAAAAACACGCTTTTAAGTAGACGTCCTACTTAAAGACTTGATGTTTTCAACATTACAATAGATAATCCACTAGTTATTCTTACTTTTACAAAAACCGGTGTAGAATTGATTAAAATTAAAGCCATTCACAAAATTCAACTTTTTCTTGAAACCTCAAACTTACTCACTTTATGTGGAGTTCTAAAAGCCATTTTAGTCATCTTTTTTACAGCACGGATTATCTTAAAGCTGACGAAAACTTTTCACTGAAAGGTTCTTGTTAAGAAGACTCATTGTTGTTTTGTAGAACAGTTCCAAAGTAGGACTTAATATCTTGTTTAACTATGAGAAAAGATAATAGAACAAGGCAAGATGACTAATCTAATATGGGTTTTATTGCTTTTGGGCAACATTTGACATTTATACTAAAGAAATAAATTCTTATTTCAATTACTTTGTCTTATTAGATTTTGTTTAGTCTTAGTTACGAAGTTTTAGAATTACTTCACATATTCAATGATTATACTTAGGTATTTTATTGCAACACTCAGCTCGGTATTGATTACTAAGGCTTATAGGCACTACGTGTGTCTTGAAGATGGTAACGTTTTCAAATAATTTTGTTCATATAAGAACCGTTAATGATTTCAAAGACAACGGTGTTATTGTTTTAATCCGTAAGCTAGATCGCTTTAAATTGAACCGTATGTTTATTGTTAGCACTTAATATGGCAGTAAATTTATACCTAGATAAGGTACCCAGTCATCAGTATACAGTCACAAAAGTAACTAAAAAAGGTGTTGCAATGTCAACATTTCATTCAACTTACCCGCTAACACGACCAACGGGACTCCAGCCACACACTTCGAACAACACAAAACACTAAACACCGACCAAACCTCTACACTAAACTCACTAAAAACTTTTGAACAATTATTTTTTCATATATTCTTTCAGTTATTATTTCATTGATTTTCGTTCGTTTCGATAACAAGTCTCGTTTGAATATCAATTGTTATTTTAGCGAGTTGTAAGGCTAACTCCAGCGGCTATACCACTGTGCGGGCTCAAACTGAGTCAGTGACACTGCGCAGGTAGCCCCTTCTCTGTCTCTCCCTACTTTTGTTAGGTTAAAAGAGCGAGATGAATAATCATAGGAATGCATCAACATAAAGAAGGTAGTATTGCGTGGGCGTCTCGTCTTTGTATGGACTTCAGTAATGAGTGTGAAAGGGATGCGAATAACGTTTAGCCTTTCTGAGGTTCACGGTGAATATGTACGGCAACGATGCGTTGGAAATATGTGGAAAAATGAGGCTATCAATGTTAAGGCGATGCAATTTACGTGTCAAAAATGATTTTGAGTATTGTTTGTGTATTCGTTTCTATAGTCTGCCTATTGACAACAAAAGATTTGAATACTATTAAAAAAACTAATATTGTCTGATACTCCAATGTACGAGGAGCACCACAAGCGAAATTTTTAATGTCAAACCCATTATTTTTAAAAATAATGATTGAGATGTTCAGGTTCCAAACTTTAGCCCGAATCAATTTACAAATTACAGACTTTTAAGAGGCAGTCTTCTGTTCATAAGGCCTTCAAGAACTGTCAGGATTCTCGGAGACTGTCTTAATAGGTTTATACACTGTCTAGTAATGAGCCTCCATCTAGAGGTTTTATTCGCTTCGATTTCTACATACCATTTCACGGTGTGTGTACACGTGTATACTAAACCATGAACAGAAACTATAATAATATCCAAAGAAATGAGACCATGCAATGATTCCAAAAACAATAGGTACCTGTTGGTTAATATTTAAATTTACGGATAGAACATCGCCTTAACAACCATCCGCCATGGGAAACGTACAACAGTCAACCTTACTGTGTTGACACAAAGTATGGGTTAGAGTATCCCAAGATTTATTTATAAAATCAAGTGCATTTATAGTACTGAAGTTAGCATCAGATAAGTTTGGCAACGTTGCTAACTGTCACCTAACGTTTGAAGTTGTACACGAGTTAGTCAGTTCTGCTAATCTAACTTACGGGAGGGCTGTGTCGGTGGGCGATGCAATTGTTTATATTATTTATTAATATTTAATGTTCTAAAGTTATTTTTAATATAAACTTGTTTTAAATATGATCGGGAGTGACTATACGTTGGAATTGTGCAATGTTTTCCATTCCGGACAGGTTTGTTGTTAGAATAATATACCTACTTAGATGTAGATTAGTTGTGTTGTAGTCGGAACATAATTTCGTTGTCGCCGTGGTTTGTTTTGGTGTAGGTATCTATTCCATTTAAATTTCGTTGCGGTAGAAATAGGCTTAACTTTGTAGGAACTTGTGTGTATGGATTGACACAGGTAATAGTGAAAATTCCAAAAATTACTGTTGAAACTCTTTCTTTCAAGTGATGTCTGGTGATTTAAATTTCTAAGTTATACAGTATATGAGAAAAAAGCTTTCTTATAATCTACTTCAGACTTGAGAGATTTTAATAAATGACAACTTAGATTATATATTAAATCAGTGTATAGGAAATAATTTATTTCCCTGTTACCCTATCCAAAAAAAGTGGTATCCGGTTTTTTGTTCTGCATTTTTGACTAACTTTTCCACTAACTAAACTCGTATTTACTGCATATATATCAATTTCCCTCAGTTTCACCCGTGTTTCTTTTTACCGTACCTGTCCATAAAGCTTCTGTGTTATAACATAGTCTTCGTCAATTCAATAAAAGAAATAGTATTGCCAATTAGTACCTAGGCATCGGTGTTTTTAAACAAAAACGAAGTGTGGCCCGTAAAAAAATTTTTTTTTTTTTTTTTAATTTTAAATTGGACTATGAGTGTATTTCCAGCAGTCTGGTACTCTATTTACCATAATACAGGCTCAGATTAGTTTTTAATCAGATGGTTGTGTGTATCAAGCTATCATTATTTTTTATATTTTTTTCTTTTTTAAAAAAAACTCCCGCATTATGAATAAACATCCTAGGTCACGGGGGCATTTTACAAACATACAAGAAACTCAGGACAATAATTTGTGGAACACACAAAGTTTTTGTACCGCGTGGGATTTGAACCCACGCCGCCGCAAGAGGCGTGGAGACTGCTGAAACCACTAGGCCAACCGTGAATTCTATTTTGTTTCTATAATAATTGATTCCTGCTATTATGAATTACCTAATATAGTTGCGGATATAAAACTAGTGCATGGTAAGTTTAAATATTTTTCTTACGTGTTTTTAATAGAGTTCGTTGAAGTCTTTTGTACGGAAGCAATTATTTTGACCCATAATGTAGTTAAAAGAAATAAAATTATATTTTCTATTTATTTTAAATTCAAGAAGTATCCAATTATTATCCTATGTTATATATTTTCCTATGTTATCGAGAAATTTACAAAAAATACTATGAATGGACATCATAATTAAAAATTTTAACAAAAATATAACCGACTTCAAGGTTTGATTCGATTTCTCTTGGAAGCCTCATCTTAGTGTCCTTTTCATAAAAAAAGAATCATCAAAATCGGTTCATAAACGACGAAGTAGTCCGCGAACACACATAAATATATATATTATATATATAAGGTCAAAGTAAGAACCTCCTCCTTTTTTTGAAGTCGGTTAAAAATCGCTATTTAACAGCCAGTAAACTGAACCTGCGACCATTGAGGGCACGAATGACGTAGGTAGTAAAGTGATCAGACCAAATTATTGTTCCGATCTTTCACCGTGCAATTAAAGTTCCCGCAACATGAGTTATATTCTAGGAATGTGGTGTGTGGTATTTGTATATAAAAACAAAAAAAAAATCGCAAAAGCCGGTAGCCCTTAACCCACTGCGGCATCGATGCATGACTTAACCTTCACTTCTACTTTAAAATAAACAACGGATTTCGAAATATCACGAATAGTTTTGATATTAATTATAAATCAGCACTATTTCCTTTGTACATTCATTTCCTGTTAATATATTAATAAATTATTACATTAACTAATACGGTATTGCGATATTTAATAAAGCTTTTCGTGCGGAACATTGACACTATTTTACCTAGCTTTTTTTTCACCTCTTCAAAACTAAGTTGATCAATTTGAACAACGGCCTAACTACATGCGATGTTACGGTGTAAACTGATTCCTCGATACATGCATGTTAGTGTTTGAGAGTCTTCAGGAAGGGAATATTAAAATGATATTGTCAAGAATCACTGTTAATCACTGTTTAATTAAGAAAATTACATACCGACATCTATTACTGAGAGAAGTTGAAAAAAAAAAGGGAAGAGGTGCTGTCATAGTGTTGCCAGCTTGGATGACATTATTTATTGTGTTCCGTTTCATTGCATTCTTAACACCCTTCCTCAATGAAAGCGGGACACTACTTCTGTACTAATAGTTTAGTTACCTAAACTCATGCAAGTACTATCCAAGTACAAAACTTCTATAACAATCCAACAAGCAACATCTATACAACCTCTTCTTTGTTTATATCTTATTATATGCATACATTTATTTTATTTTTAATAAAACAAAACTTCTTTACAAAAACCAACAAGTTACTTACATCTCTAAAACATCTTACTATATATTTATTTTCTTTTAAGGAAAACAAAATGCAACTCCTTTGTGAAACTGACATACTAATACAAACAGTATTTAACTTTTAGGTACATCTTAAACTTCCTATCTAGCTTCTTTATCATAATAGAAGACAACACACAAAATTTTGTTTCAGAGCTGACAAGTTAACCCAAAGTATTTTTGAAATAATACACTATTAAATTTTAGCACTCAATCGTTTGAACACATTTGTATTCAAACTTTTAGTAAATATATCTGCTATCTGGTTTTCTGTATTTATATATTTTAACTCTACTATCTTTTGTTCAACTTTATCTCTCACAAAATGGTATTTTAACTCTATGTGTTTTAATCTCTTATGTTGTTCAGGATTTTTAGCAATATGAACAGCAGATTGACTGTCGATATAGATTATAAACATTTTGCAGTTGCCACCTATCTCTTCTAATAAATTTCTGATCCAACAGCCCTCTGCTATTCCCTTACTCAATGCAACATACTCTGATTCTGTTGATGAAAGTGCAATACACTGTTGCTTTGAGCTGCACCATGAGACAGTGCACCCAAAAACCTTCATTATATATCCTGAAGTAGATTTCCTTTCTATTTTATCTCCTCCCCAGTCTGCATCTGTGTATCCTATCAGTATTTCTTTTCCATTTCTTCTATATATCAATTTAAAGTCTATTGTTCCCTTTATATATCTTAATATTCTCTTTAATGCCTTCCATAGATTTTCATCAGCGTAAATCTGGTATCTGCTTAAAAAACTAACTGCATAGCAAATATCAGGTCGAGTTCCCAACATAGCATACATGAGGCTTCCTACAAGCTGCCTACATCTTTTTACTAATGCTACATCTGTTGCTGGTTCAGAACATAAAATCAATCCTGGTTCTATCGGTGAGCCCACAGGATTGCATTCTTCCATTTTGTATATTTTCAATAAGTTTTTTAAGTATTCCTTTTGATCTAGTTCTATACAATCTTCTTTCTCTGTTATGTTGATTCCTAAATATCTCATCTTTTTGTCTCCCATGTCTGTCATTTGAAAATTCTTCTGTAATTCCGTTTTTAGGTTATCTATGTCTTCTTTTCTTTCTGCTATTATTATAAGATCATCGACATATAATAATATAAATAATCTCTGGTTTTCTTTATAATATAAACAATAGTCTGACTTGCTTCTTTTAAATAATGAATCTTTCATAAAGTTGTTAAATCTGTTGTTCCAATTTCTTGGTGACTTCTTTAAGCCGTAGAGTGACTTCTTTAGTTTCATTATCTTTCCATCATATCTTTCTATTCCGCCTGGTAGTTTTATGTATACTTCTTCTTCTATATCTCCATAAAGGAAAGCACTCTTTACATCCATCTGTGTCATATTAAGTCTATATTTGCTTGCTAAGGCTAATAGCACCCTTAATGTTGGTAATTTTGCTACTGGTGTGTATATTTCAGAGTGATCGAATTCATCTTTCTGTTGAAAACCACGGGCAACTAATCTTGCTTTATAGATATGTTCATTATCTTCTCCCTTTTTGATTTTGAATACCCACTTTGTATCTATAGGTTTTCTGTCTCTTACTGGTTCTTTTTCTTCAAACCATGTTTCATTCTTTTCCAATGCTGTCAATTCCTTGTCTATTGCCTCTTTCCACTTCTGTGAATCTTCTCTTTTCATTACTATCTCATAAGTTAATACTTCACCTTCTATAGCTGTTAATCCCACATGATAATCTTCCATCCACTTAGGAGATTTTCTTATTCTTCTACTAGGTACTCTTCTATTTGCTTCTGTTTCTTCTTCTGTCGAGTCTTCATCTATTCTTTCCTCTGTTGTGTTGACTTCTGTACTTTCTTCTGTAGACTCTTCCACTGTACTTCTTGACACATCCCTTCCTGAATAAAAACTGTCTTCTGTATTTTCATCTGTTTCAATTTGTGTATTATCTGTAGAATCTTCTGTAGTATTTTCTGGTGTTCTTGTGACCACTACTGGAACTGTCTGGTTATTTTGGTGTTCTGTCATTTCTTCATTTTCTGTACTTGAATACTTCTTTGTAACTCCATTCTTTTCATTTTTTATCTTCATAGCTTCTGTGTCTTTCAAGAAAGTGACATCTCTTTTAATTTCTATCTGTCTTTTGTTTGGGTAATAGATTCTGTAACCTTTTGAATCTTCATATCCTACAAAAATCCCTTTCTCTGATTTACAATCCCATTTTCTTCTTTTTTCTTTAGGTATGTGAGTGTACACTTCTCTTCCAAATATCTTATCCAATTTCCTTATATCATATTCCTTCTTTTCCCATAACTGAAGTGGTGTTTTATTTTCATTTCTTCCTTTTCCCGTTCTATTTAGTATATAAACTGTAGTGTTTACGGCTTCTGCCCATAAACTTTTATTTAATTTACCTGCCTGTAACATAGTCCTGCTTGATTCCACTATGGTCCTTATGTCTCTTTCAGCTTTTCCGTTCTGTTCTGGTGTGTATGCAACTGTAGTTTCATGTTTGATTCCCCTTTCTTGTAAATAATTCTGTAAGTTTCTGTTTGTAAATTCAGTCCCATTGTCTGTTCTTATTGTTTTTATCCTGTGTCCATGCTGTCTCTCTGTATAAGTAATGAATTGTTGAATTTTCTCTGCTGTCTCCGACTTTTGTTTCAAAAAATATATTTTCCTGTAATTAGAGTAATCATCTTTAAGTAACAAAAAATATCTTGAACCTCCCACTGAATCCTGTTCCATTGGACCACACAGATCTCCATGTATAAGTTCCCCTACTTCTGTTGTCTTTTGTATACTTTTGTCATATAAAAAAAATAAAAAAATATAGTAAATTGTGTTGTGAACTAATAAATGAATAATAAATGAATGAAAACTAAAATGTGTCTTTGCTACCACTGGAAGTTAACCAACAAACAAACAAACAAAAAAACCTGATCTGTCACCAGAATTAAAACTAATAAAAAATTGAACAAATTAAGATCTCGGGCGCCAGGTGCAGATCTGATCTGATATTACTCCCAATGGTAACTTACAGATCACTTAAAAAATAACAAACTAATGCCGTGGATAACTCGGCCAACATTGAACCCTTAATCTAGGGCGGGGAGTACTGACTAATGAACAATTAGTTTAAAAGCAGATTTATTAACCCGTAGTGTCTGAAGGGTAAGGTCTTACAGGTGGATATACTATGCTTAGAGTATCGCTACACTGGTTACTGTTTCTGTTGTCATTGCAATCCTTTAAGTTAAAATTCTACGTTACATGAGCCAGACAGGAGATGTCTGGCTGTCCTTCTCTTTGGCTTCTTCACCCGTTGATGTTAAGGCAGCCTCTTGCTTCTATGGCCATTATACTAATGCCATAGGTAGGTTCATGGTTAATTTAATGTAAGTGGGGAGCAACTTTACACAACAAACCTTTGTAAAAATAGGTTATAAAAAAATGTAATGTTCTAATGAGGATAATACTAATATCCCAGAAAAATTCCAGTATAAAAATATAAGAAAAAAAGAAAAGTAAAAAAAAGAAATAAAGAAAGAAAGAAAGAAACCCCGCGCTTCCGGCTAAAACAAAGATAATTCACTGGTTAATTAGGTACTTTATCACTTTGGTTATCAATCCTAATCTCAATAGTAACTATTCAGTACTCACCAGAGTTTCTTTTATCAACAATATTTCAAAAATTCTTCAAAGCTCCAAACAATAGCAAGTAACAAAATAACGTGTCAAATCCTTAGAAAATCCAACGAATCCCTTGGCGAATCTTTCGATGTTAGTTTCTGTAAGTGAAATCAACTATTTTTAGCAAAATTCGCTTCAACAACAAACGTGCTTGTCGAACGCGGAGTCACCATTTTCACTTACCCGAAAAAGTCGAAATAACCGTTAATTCACGATAACTAACAGCGGGGCATCTTCCGCCGCATTTATCTGGCCATGGACCGTGGTGATTAGCCAAATTAAGAACGATTCAACAAGAACCAACAAATTGTTAAAATATGTCAACCACTCTCTCCCAATATCCGACCGTAAAAAGAATGACAACTAGTAGAGTGTTCCCAGCCACAAAATTACCTCAGAGCGCCATCGGAAGGGACAACTCTTAAATAAATCGATCAGTCTACCAAATTTCCATAGATTATGTCAAACTGATGTGACATCTGTCAAAACTAAACTCACAACAAGGAAATGTTTGCAAAACGAATAGGTTATAATTTCTAGTGTATAAGTCGATACTACGACGTTACATTACATACCAACCCAAAAAAAAAAAGATTAAAAGAAAGGACTCTTTCTTTTAAGCTGCAAAGTAATAACCAAACAGAACTCTCAAAAAAAAACATTGGGAACATCTAAAATTTCGACTCAGAATCTACAAAAAGAACCCTAAACAAATCTCTACAAAAACTCTATAAATGACTAATAGAACAATATCAAACTTTACTAAAGCAAATATCAGTTAGGAATGTAATTCCAACAAAGACAGCAATAACCAAGTAGTGCGGCTGAACACCTTCGTCACCGACTCTAATAGAATAATAACAACTTTAGAAAATAAATCTTAAACAAAATTCCATTAGGAATTAAATATCTAACAAAGATAACAATATCCAAGAAGTGCGGTTGGACACCTACGTCACCGACTCTAATAGAATAATATTAACTTTAGAAAATAAACTTTAAACAAACATCCATTAGGAATTGAATATCTAACAAAGATAACAATATCCAAGAAGTACGGTTGGACACCTTCGTCACCGACTCTAATAGAATAATATTAACTTTAGAAAATAAATCTTAAACAAATATCCATTAGGAATTGAATATCTAACAAAGATAACAATATCCAAGAAGTACGGTTGGACACCTTCGTCACCGACTCTAATAGAATAATGTATAAAAAGATTTGTGTATTGTGATCGGCTCAACACCACCGAACTACCGGGCACAATACAACAAAAGGCAACAAAATGTTCCACACTTTGAAAGAGTGTGAACACAAAAAATTGTGTATTGTGATCGGCTCAACACCACCGAACTACCGGGCACAATACAACAAAAGGCAAACAAAATGTTCCACACTTTGAAAGAGTGTGAACACAAAAAATTGTGTATTGTGATCGGCTCAACACCACCGAACTACCGGGCACAATACAACAAAAGGCAAACAAAATGTTCCACACTTTGAAAGAGTGTGAACACAAAAAAAATTGTGTATTGTGATCGGCTCAACACCACCGAACTACCGGACACAATACAACAATTACAAATATCCTACTTAAATAGAGCTTAAATATAACCTATCCAAACACTGAAACAACACAAATTTGCGGAACCGCGTAAAGGTCCGTCTTGATGTAAATATATAAAGTTTTCTATATAATCTAAGGGTAGTCACCATGTCGACCTGTTTCTGCAATAATTAATTAACATCCCTTAGGACCCACAACATCCGACATGACGACGCCTGACAGTAGCTATCTTGCGATAGCTTCCACCACAAATAAACATAATACTAAAGTTTTAAGCTAATAAAATACGTCCCCCTAATAGATAACCCTAAAGAAAATGTTGTTGGTGTTCATCCTTCTACCTACATACCCCTTAGTCGCCTTCTACGACATCCACGGGAAGAAATGGAGATGAGCTATTCTCAACCGGCCCAACACGGCTAATTCCAGCTGGTAATGTTGCTGTTCTACCTTCTTCATACCTCTTAGTCGCCTTCTACGACACCCACGGGAAGAAATGGAGATGAGCTATTCTCAACCGGCCCAACACGGCTAATTCCAGCTGGTAATGTTGCTGTTCTACCTTCTTCATACCTCTTAGTCGCCTTCTACGACACCCACGGGAAGAAATGGGGATGAGCTATTCTCAACCGGCCCAACACGGCTAATTCCAGCTGGTGATGTTGCTGTTCCTCCTTCTTCATATCTCTTAGTCGCCTTCTACGACATCCACGGGAAGAAATGGAGATGAGCTATTCTCAACCGGCCCAACACGGCTAATTCCAACAACAAAAAATAATAATAGTGGGGACATAGGGTGAATAGGCAAATAGTGAAATTTTAATACTTAATAATATCTTTAATGTGATAACGACCAATGGTGTTCTTCGTAAGGTCCTGTAAAAGGTAAACGTTATTTGAAATCTTCTCCAGAACCCTACATTTAACAAATTTAGGTGCAAGCTTGGCCGAAAAATATGCTGGAGCATTAGACTGAACAAAACTTCTCCTCCAAACAACATCATCAACATCAAAAGAAATGGTCTTCCTACCGATATTATAATAATGCGCATTACGCTTATACGCTTTTAACAAATGTGACTGAACTTTAACAAAAATATCACTAAGGGTTTTAAGAGAAAGGGCATATGAATTTCTTTCTCCCAATTCAAGCTGGTTTAAATTATTTAAAGAATTACTAAAACGGTGTAGGGAAGCGTCCAAAATTAATTCCCTACCAAACATGAGAAAATTAGGTGTAAAATCTGTTGCCAGATTTACACTACTATTTAAAGCTAATTGAATATGAGAAACAAATTTAGACCAAGTACGTTGATCTTCTTTAACAAAACATGAAATACAAGTCTCTATCGTCTTATTATATCTCTCTACTGGGTTATTTTGAGGAGTATACAACGTGTTATAAAATATTTTTGTAATGTTATAACCCTTCATGAAATCTACAAAATGCTTGGAAGTGAACTGAGTACCATTGTCACAAACTATAATTTTAGGGCAACCAAATTTAAGAAATATTTCCTTTTCGAAGACTCTACAAATAGACAAAGATGTTGCCTTAACCATTGGGAAAATCCAGCAAAATTTGGTGAAAACATCTACAACTGAAAGAATATATTTATGTCCGGAATAACTTTTAGGCAAAATCCCAATTATATCAACTGAGAGCATGACCATAGGGCGGTCCACTTTTTTAGGGTTAATCATAATGCCAAGAGGTGGGGAGGTGCTGTGTTTATAGGCTCTACAAATGTCACAAGATTTAATGTATTGTTGAACATCACTAAACATGCCGTTCCAAAAATAATGTTGTTTTAATTTCTTAATAGTTTTATGAATCCCAAGGTGACCAGAATTAATATCATCATGATTTAATCTTATAGTATCAAGAATGTGTTCCTTAGGAATAACAATTTTCCAATTTAATCTACTATTCGGGCTAAATTTATTCTTACAAAATCTGTATAATGTATTGTCCTCAACTCTAAAATTTTTATATCTAGAAGGAAACTTTTGACAACTAACAAATATTTTTCTATACCAAGGATCAACAATATCATCATCGGGTGTGACAACCTGTATAGCAGAAACCAGAATTGTAGACGCCTCGATTCGAGACAAAGCATCCGGAACTAAATGTAAAGAACCCTTTCTGTGAACAATATGAAAAGTAAACTGAGCAATTCTAGCCGCCCATCTTGCTAGACGCCCACTGGGGTTGTTTAATTTTAAAAGCCATTTTAGACAAGCGTGATCAGTAACAACGGCAAACTCCATTCCCTCAATATAAGGTCGAAAGTGTTCTATTGAATCCAAAATTGCCAATAATTCACGTTCAGTGGTACTGTAGTTTCGTTCACACTTATTCAGCGATCTGGAATAAAACGCGACAGGATGTTGTTCTCCATCCTCGTCATCCTGGCTCAAAACACTACCAATTCCAACTGAACTAGCATCACAATGTAAAAAGAAAGGTTTAGCAAAATCGGGGCAACGCAACACCGGAGAAGTCATTAAGGCCTCCTTAAGATTTCGAAAAGCATCCTCCGCATCATTATTCCAAATAAGTGATTTTTTAGAATTTTTACTACCAGCTGTCAACTTAGTAAGTGGCGAAGCAATATCAGCGAATTTACAAATGAATCTACGATAATAAGAACACATCCCAAGGAAACTTCTGAGCTGCTTAACCGTTTCAGGTCGTGGGAATCCTCCAATAGTTTCTAATTTAGATGGATCAGTGTGTAAACCTTTACTATCCACAATATAACCAAGGTATCTGAGCCTGTCTTTACAGAACTCACATTTCTTTAAATTAACAGTTAAACCAGCATCTTTAAGTATCTTATAAATTTTGTTTAGATAGTCTATATGATCTACAAAATGATTATTTACTAATATCAAATCGTCTAAGTAACAAAAGAGTACGCTATCAAATTCAGGACCAAAAAGTTTATCTACTAATCTCTGCAGTTCCGCAGGAGCGTTGGTTAATCCGAAAGGCATTCTAACGAACTGGAATAGACCCTTACCCGGTACTACAAAAGCAGTCTTCTCCCGAGAAGATTCCTCAAGTGCAATCTGAAGAAAAGCTTTAGAAAGGTCAATAGTTGTAATATAACGAGCGCCTCGGAGGCTATCTAATATTCTAGAAGGATACGGAAGTGGATAAGAGTCTCTAATCGTCATTGAATTTAAACGTCGTGAATCTAAACATAATCTAGCACTACCGTCTTTCTTTTCGACGGCTAAAACAGGAGAACACCAAGGAGATTTAGAGGGTTCAATAATACCCTCCCTGAGCAAAACCTCGACCTCGCCAAAAAGTTCCCTCTGCTTAGCAGGACTCAAAGGCCAATATCTTTGTTTAAAAGGTTCACCAGTAACATTAATTTTATGTTGGACAAGATGAGTGAGGCCCAATCCTTTCCTCTCATATGAAATGTCTTCAAAAAGCGAGACTGTTCTATCAAGTTCTAATTTCTCTGAAGGAGTAAGTTCGGCGGCACTAGTAACTGTACAAACTCGAGTTTTATTTTCACTAATAAAGGTTATATTTTTCCACAAATCTTTAGCAAGATCAAATTTAAGCCAAAAATCAAATCCCAAAATAATTGGAATGTTAAATGAAGGTATTATAATGAATCTAATATTTTTAGTCAAATTATCACAGGTAACCGGCAAATTAATAGCTCCAATAACCCTTGAAGCTGTCCCATCCGCAGTATAAGCTGAATTAGAAGTATAACTAGGCACTTGTTCAATTTTAAAACCTAATTTAAGAAAATGGTGGTGACTATCAGAACCAAGAATACAACTGTTTGAACCGCTATCCAATAAACCCGAAAATTTATCCTTACCAATTGAAAATTCTAAATAAGGTCTTGAATCATTATTTTTAACAAATAAAACAGGCGCAGCCTTATAATTTCTAAAAAAAGTTTTTAAATACCCTAACCAGTCTGAAAATTCCTTTTTGCAAGCAGCCTTATCAGGGGGTCTAGTGCGACTAACAAATTTTTTTAACATCGAGCCCTCCCAAGTTTTCTCCGAAACCGGATCTCGATGGGGCCTAGTCAGTTTTTTGACTCCTGAGAGTTTCGCTGGGTCGAATTGCACACATCACAAAACTTTGTGATAACTCCCAACTTCTTGCACCTGAAACAAATCATACCCGGAATCGAAGGACAGTCTTTATATTGGTGTCCGGTGGACTTACACTTTAAACAAGTAATGTTAGTATCGTTCGATACAACAGCGTTGGACTGTACTTTTTCAAACTTGACAGGTCTAGCAGAATCTTTAAGAGATTTCCGGCTAACGAAAACTTCCAATTGCTTACCTAAATCCATGAAATCTTCAAGCGAAGCAATCGGTTTACCAAACACATAGGGCGTATAAATCGGCAACATGTTGTGTCTAATAATAGATATAAGCACCGACTCCGGAATAGGGGTGCCTAGGCGACTAGTTATATCCATAAGTTCTGTAATAAAGTCTGGAAGAGACTCACTAAGCTTCTGTTTGCGAGTACGAAGCTCATGCTCCAAAAAGTAATCATGCTCAGGCTTATCAAAACGCTTGAGCAGGGCAACCCTAAGCTCATACCACGAAGAAACACTAATGCGAATAGCGCGAAACCACTTGGCAGCGACACCAGCGAGAAGATCAGAGAACGAACTAATTAACATAAACTCAGGATAGTTCCTAACCAAGAAGTACTCCTCAACGCGAGTAATAAATTCCCTAACACAGGAGCTACCGTCAAAAATAATTCTGCTCTTCGTCAAATCATGCAATTTTGAACTATAAACAGGCATATTGCCTCCTCTGCTCCTCATGTGCTCATTCATGGTGTTAAACGAGGGCATTCCTGGTGCGTACGCAGAAGAATTAGGAACATCCGACACATCCGGTGTGCCATTAATCTCCACATGATCATCAGCAGCTGCATGTCCATCCACATCCGAGGGCAACAGTGGAAATTGAACTCCTTTGTCCATAATGAAAAATAACGATGACCACTAAACTCCAAAATAGAAGTCAAAGTGTTAAGTATTCAAAGCAAACTCAAATCTAAATTTAACCAAAAGTGAAATGTTATGAAACGATAACTTTAAAGTAAAATGATAAAAAAGTAAATTTTTTAAAGCAAAGTCTATCCCGAGTTCATTCAGAAGTGAATGTTCTAAAAGGATAAGTTTTAATTTATTTATAAGCAAAATGATAAGAGAAGTTAAATTCTTTTAAAGCAATTTCAATCCCGATCCCGTTCAAAAGTGAATGTTGTGAAAAGATAAGTTTTAATTTATTTATAAGCAAAATGATAAGAAAAGTCAAGCTGTTCAAAGCAAAGCCAAATTCAAGTTCATTCAGAAGTGAAGCCTTGTGAAGAGATAAGTTTAAATTTATTTAAAAGTGAAATTATAGCAAATGTTAAGTTTTTTTAAATTATAAAGAATCTGTAGATTGCAATAACCACTCACAATTATTGTAAAAGCTAGGTAATATAAAGTTAAGCTAGGCTGAGTTAAGTACAATTTTCAAAAAGTTTAAATATAATATTATCAATAATTTCAAAGCAAAAGCTTTGCCGAGTAGACTTTATATAAACACATTCAACATTAATAGATTGCAAAACACAATGTTGAAGTAAATTATACCCTTAATAGAGAATACAATAAGCAGCAGAATAACCTTAATTATTGTTGTTTTGTTAAAGCAAAAATAAACATTGTGTGTAAAAGTCACAATGCTGTAAAACAATTGTTGCAAAATTGCAAATAAAACCGTACTTAATGTTAACAATTAATAATAAGCACAAATAAAACACAAACAGAATAATGTTTAAAAAAAATAGGATGCAATAACAACAGTATCCAATTTAACCTTCAGAAACTACTTCAGTCCCTGTGCGCTGGCGACAAATTGTCATATAAAAAAAATAAAAAAATATAGTAAATTGTGTTGTGAACTAATAAATGAATAATAAATGAATGAAAACTAAAATGTGTCTTTGCTACCACTGGAAGTTAACCAACAAACAAACCAACTGACCCTCGCCAGAATAGAACAAATAAACAAATTAAAAACAAATATCTCGGGCGCCAGGCTTGGGTCTTAACCAATCATTTTCCCCCGATGGTAACTTACAAACAAATCCTAAAAATAAATCGATCAGTCTACCAAATTTCCATAGATTATGTCAAACTGATGTGACATCTGTCAAAACTAAACTCACAACAAGGAAATGTTTGCAAAACGAATAGGTTATAATTTCTAGTGTATAAGTCGATACTACGACGTTACACTTTTATGGAAAGGTGACCTATGGTGTTTGCCTTCTATACATGCTTGACACTGTTCAATCAGCTGTTCGTACTGAATATTATTATTGCTTAACACTTTTTTAATTTTATTAATATCCTGATGAGCCAATCTGTTATGCCATTCTGTAAGAGAAGTTAACGCTACTGTCTTAGGTAAAGATATATTAATTAAAAACAAATTATTACTTCTATGAGCAAATAATACAATCTCCCCTTTAGAAATAAATTTACATCTGTCTTTAGTAGATATTGTGGTCAAGTTTCCTCTGTCTAAAGCACATATTACAGAAAATAGATTACATTTTAAATCTGGTACATGTAAAACCTCTTTTAGAACTGATGGTTCTCTATTGTGTGAAATGAATTTAATTTCCCCTATGCCAACAACTTTTAATTTCCTGCCATCGGCTACTGAAACATACTTATCTGTAATTGGAGTATAATCTGCGAAAAGATCCTTTTGATGACACATATGATCACTGGCTCCGGTATCCATTATCCAATCAGTCTCCATGCATTTGTTCAAGTTAGTTATGTATGCCTTTGGTTCACTCTTCCTGCTATCTTTTCCTTTGTTAAGCCGCTGTCGACAGTCTTGGTAAAGATGTCCCACTTTGCCACAATAATTACATTTTCGCAAGCTACATTCACTTTTCATGTGCCCCATCTTTCCACATTCATAACATTTTACCCTATCTTTTCTGTTATCACACTTATCACTGTTGCTATGCTGTTCATAACTTTTATTTCTTTTATGCTGTTGCTGTCCCCTTTTGTATGCGAACAATGCTGTATTTTCTGCAGTTCCATTCTGTGTCCTTTCTTCTTCTATTAGTAGTCTTGCTGTTAGATTTTTTAAACTTTGTTCACTCGTTGGTACTGACTCCCAAGCTGAAGAAAAATATTTGTACTCCTCCGGTAAGGTCATTAAAATCTTTGTAATTACCATCTTTTCAGATATTTCCTCACCCTGTGCTTTTAGTTTGCTAACCAAGTCTTCTATCTGTGAAATGAAGCCTATCATGCTTTTGTCGAACTTCAGATTGTAAAACTTTTGTTGTAAAAGATGGATACCAACTCTGGATTTTGCATCGAACACAGTTTGTAGTTTTTCCCACATTTGATGGGCTGACATACATGGTAGCAAATAAGATATAATATTCTCCTCAACTCGTGTCACTATAACTTCCTGTGCCTTCTTGTCTTTAACTTTATCTTCGGTAGAAGCCGGTTCGGCCAACAACATGTCGTACCAACCCTTCGACTGTAGAACTATGGTGATTTGAAACTTCCATAGCGCCCAATTGCTATCGTTCAATACTAAACCTCCGTCTCTTCTGTCTGTAGTCATATTTTTTAATCTATTTAACAAGTTCTTCTGTATATAAAAACTTCTGTAACTTCTATAACGCTTAGCGTCGTTAATGGCGGCGATGGCGGCGAGCTTGACTCGTTTTCGCCGAATTTCAATTAACACTCTGTCCTTGCCTGGGCCCATAACCTGTTAGTGTTTGAGAGTCTTCAGGAAGGGAATATTAAAATGATATTGTCAAGAATCACTGTTAATCACTGTTTAATTAAGAAAATTACATACCGACATCTATTACTGAGAGAAGTTGAAAAAAAAAAGGGAAGAGGTGCTGTCATAGTGTTGCCAGCTTGGATGACATTATTTATTGTGTTCCGTTTCATTGCATTCTTAACATTGCATTCTTAACAATGCATTCAAAACACAATTTATTTTAATGCATCTAATTCTGGTTGAAGAATATATTTTTAAATGCATAATTTTGTTCTTTTTTCTACCAAAAACTATTAGTTCTCTATTACGCTGATTACATTATGTTTCTTAATTTATAATATATCACAATTATTACATTTGATTATAAAATTCATTAAATAATATAAACTAAATTGAGGTTACTTTTTTATTATTAACGCATTTGTTACGCTTTGTAAGTCTGACTGGAAGTTGACTGAACTCAATTACGCTGAATTAATGAATAATCTGCACAGGAAATGAAAATGACGTAAATAAAAACCGTTTATAAAGAAAAAAATAAAGCTTATTTAAGTTCTAAATTAAATTAAAATACTAGAAAATAATGATAAAAAAAAACAACAATATTTATATACAAGCGTTAAGAAAAAAAAAATTAAAATAATTACTGCACTATATCCCTTGTTCTACTTCTCTAACGCCACAAATTCATAGAATTAGAGAGGATTAAATTAATATGGAACCGTCATTTCTCTAAAACCTGTTTTCATCTCGTATATACACCACACTTCCGAACCCAGGGTTTCAAGTAGGTTTCCTTACTCAAGCGAGCATTGCGAAATTTGATTACAGTCAAACAAACTCTACTTAATTTGGTGTAATTATAATTCCTGTGTCCTGCAGTCAAAAGAAATTGCTTATTTAGATAATCTCTCTAACACTTAGATAAGATCATGTAATCTTGGTGTACTAACCTTACAAAATTTCTAGACTATCCAAAATGAAAGTATGATAAGGCCTGTGTTCACTTTGATTAGTGCAAGTGCGTAGTGCAGGTGATCAATGATTAGTAGAAAATACGTGTGGAACGCAAATTCGGTGTCCACAAGTATTTTCTAACAATGGTCGACAGCCAGACACAGGCATTACTTGCTTAAAGGGAAGCTCCAAACTCGAAACTTTTATGTAAACTTATAAAGCAATAAAGTATTTTATATTTGTATTTATTGTGTATTAAGGTCGCTAAAGTTACAGTCAATAATTATGCATTTGTTATATATTTTTTATCTTGTCATATCAGGTGGAACCAGGGAGTTTCTTCCAACGTTTAACCGGGGGTGTCAAAACTGGAGTGATACTAAAAGATGTTTCTTTTACCACACACAGCGGGGAAGTTACTGCAATATTGGGATCTAAAGGTGAGCAGAAGTAACTCGGTCACTTTCAGGTAATACCTAAACTGCGATCAGGCAAAATTACATTCTCAAAGAACAGTAGGTATAAGGTGCTTCATAGGGCAGTATACGTCTGATTTAATAAAGGTTTCTCACCCTAATGATGTTAAAAAACAACAATCATGACTATAGAAATTATAATTCAGAATTTAATTATAACTAAGGAGTACAATACCTGTTCGATTCTATAGCTTATATGTGAAGTCCGGTGAGTTCCGTGTCATCTTTGACCCAGTTTCGGGTTCCTACTATACTTACGACGTTCATTAAATGCTATTGAATATATTACAGTCAACGATGGCCTTTGAAAAGTCTACTGCCAGACAAATAACTCTTCTTTTATCCATTTATGGTTTAAATGGGTTCAACTATATGAAGACTAAATTTTTCGTTTCACACTGTTTAATTGATATATGTCTTGCTTCATCAGGTAGTGGCAAACGGGCTCTCCTCGATGTCATCGCTAACCGCGTACCTTCCAAAGGCCACATTCTCCTCGAAGGCATCCCCCTGGAGTCAGATCACTTCAACAGCACCTGTGCGCTCGTGCGACATAGTACAAGACTACTACCCGGACTCAGCGTGCAGCAAACATTGGGACTGTCGCTTACAAAGGTACTTACGTCAGAAGATAATTGGTAAACTTGAGTCAGTTGGCAAAGTCAGATACTATGGTAGTGCTGTATGAGGATCGCAATGTATCTATCGGTCTGAGAATGAACGATATCCATATACGGACAATACGTAACTGTATATTCCTAGACAATTCTGTTTTTAACAAATAAAAAAGTCTAATATATATAAGCGGCCTTGTCAAAAATTATATGCAAAAACTTAAAAAAAAGTATTTTACCTGAACGTTATTCCCAGTTTATCCACATTAAGTTTATAATTATAGCTACTAGTGGTAATAATTTCTTATTAATTCAAAAACACTTACACTTTACACTATGAATATTATTGTTGTTATTTCTGTACTAACGTAACGTAACGACTATCATTCAAAATAATTTAACATAAATATTTTTTATGATCGTATTGTTTTCAATATATATATAATGATTTTAGTATAACTCGTACGACTTAACTATGCACCCCGCTGGAATGCGACCGCGATATTTTTTCGAATATAATTTAAAATGAACTCCACGCGTACGAAGTCGCGGGCGGCTGCTAGTTAAATATATTTTTACTATATAAACTTTTTATGCAAATTGTACCATCTGTGTTACGTCACAGCGTGAGGTGCACAGTTAAGTCATACGGGTAGTACATACCTAGGTGTTTTTCAGATTTCAGGATATTTGAAATCGTCAAAGGTGAAACAAGTTATGGCTGATCTAGCGCTGTCAAACGTAAGTTATTTTTACTAAACTGGGTCCAAAATGTCATTAAAATTTTATAACTTAAAGATTTAAATATTTACTTACCATGTTTTGACGAGACAATGGCAATTCTCACGAACAGATCAGTAACCTTTAATGAAAATGCAACATGAAACATACGCAAAAATTCATTAAACAAAGCTTAACGAATTACAAATGTTTAATAACTTTTTTTGACATAGAATTATTTTAAATAAGCACTTAACTAAAATTAATAGGTAATCTAAAGTACATAGGAATAACTAGGTATCATGTTTAACATTGAAAATCCGTTCATAAACTTGGATGTTTATTATTTGTCCTAACATTTTAAATAGTCACATAATTGTTTAATGTGACTGTTGTTTAATATCCAGGTTGCTCACAAATGCGTCACAAATCTTACAAAGAGCGAGTACAGAAGATTAATCATAGGTGTACAACTTATCCGGGATCCTAGTAAGTACAACTGCAACTCATTCCATTAATACCTAAAAATATAGTATACTAGCTGAACCATACAACTTTGACTGCCTCTCTTTTCATGTCGGCTCCTATTGGTCTAATCTATGTTTATACTAATATATAAAGCTGAAGAGTTTGTTTGTTTGGACGCACTAATCTCAGGAACTACTGGTCCGATTTGAAAAATTATTTCAGTGTTAGATAGCCCATTTATCGAGGAAGGCTGTAAGCTATATATCATTACGCTAAGACCTACAGGAGCGTAGCACTATTGAAGAATGTTACAAAAACGGTGGAAAATTATAACGCTACGGGCAATACGGGAGACACGAGGTTGCGTGGGTGCGTGGGTCGGCTAGTCATGATATATTTAAAAATATGAAAGACGGTTGTTTGAGCAACGACGTGATACGAGAATTATACATCCTACTCGAGACTTCTAGTAGTATTATTAGACAACAGAATGAAATAAATTGGGTTAAGTTCGGGTAGGATAATGAAACTGGAACTAGTGTAGATGTAAGAGGCCAGGTAATACCCACTATGGTCACTATGTTTGAAGACATTGGAGAGTAACATTAGGGACATTTACTTGCTAATTAGAACTTAAGTGCACACATTTTTCGAGTGACTCGACGTGAACTAAAATCTAGTCACGTGTATACCTAATATGAGTCGAAATCAACACTTGAACGGAATAGACCCGATAAAGTTTTTTTTTCACTTTTATAGTAAGTAATTACTTATACTGACTGATTGATTCATCAAGGAAAAGCCTAAACTACTGAGAACATAAAAAACGACATAAAAATCATCATTTGCCGAAATGAAGTGACGATTGTTATGTCGTAAACGGTTGCTTTTTAAATTTTGCAAATAACCTTTCTTACAGGTTAGTAACCAAGATTGTTTGGAAAATTTACTCCTACGACAGTCAAATAGGAATTTAGTGGCTGTATAGAATCTTAGAATCAAAGCCGCTAGCAATAGTTTTTATTCGATATTAATTATACCTACTAGTATCGAACGTATAGATTTCATAGTTTTCAATAATGAATGATGTGCAACTTCAACTAACAGTCAAACTCACAGAACAAAAGAATGTGGTCAAACTAAACAAACTTAAACTTCAAACATCAAGTCAAGGAAACTGTTCTTTTAATAATAAAAAAATCTAACTCTTTTCCATTGTGTAACTGATTTGGTATTACTTACATGGTTAATTATGATATCAGAATAAAATTACCCACATAACATGCATTATATTTCCTTCCGTGTTCATCTCATACATAACACCTATCATAATACACAAGCTGTAACTTTCTACGTCTATCTGTTTTCAGTTATTCTACTGTTAGACGAACCGACATGGGATCTGGACCCCCTCAACACGTACCTGGTGATATCAATACTGTCTAACGCAGCTAAGAAGTATGGGACAGCCATCATACTAACTATGGAGAAGCCGAGATCAGGTACGAGAACTTACCATATGCAATGAGCTTATATTTAAAAAACAGGCTTGAGTAGGAACTATATTGAAATTTGAAACCTTTCATGATCTTCATTTTTATCTGGCATCAACAACTAGGCAGATTAATAAACATACTTATACACCTCTTTGATGTGATAACATATATATAGATGCAATGGATAAATTAGACCCAGTGATGTTTTTATTGCCTCGGTGGCGCAGCGGTAGCGTATGCGACTGCTGAGCTTGAAATCTCGCGTTCGATTCCCGTGTCGGTCCAAATGTTTGTATGATCTGCAAATATTTGTTTTGGAGTTTGGGGGTTTTCTATGTACAATATGTATGTATTTACATATATTTTTCACCTTTAAAACTTACATACTTATTTTTATATTTTAGTTGTCTGGTAGATACCCGATATAAGCTCTGCTTAGTTAGGACTAGATAACGTTGTGTGCAAGATCTCCGAAATATTATCTCGTAAACTAGAACAATTATTTATCTGGAATGGGAATCGAATTATCAAGCTTTGACTGAATAGCTATAGTCACCAACCGCTAGACACAATAGATGTGACGAAGTAATGATTTTAACCACTCCTATATAAATTATCAAACAATTAGTACTTACGTTACATCTGTAAGTTACATACGACCTATATTTTCATTAATAAACTTTAGGGAAATTAAACAAATATCGAACCAGTTTGCGATCACAGCTGTATGGACATTCAACCTACATATACAACTCTTTTATCATGCTAATCATTTGTATGTACCTACCATACATACAAATGAACAAACCAGTTCAGTGGATATCGTGGCTGACTTTAAATAAATATTGAAGCCTTTGTTTAAAAATGTTGACACAGCTGTCTCTGTAGGTACTAATGTGAAAACGTTTTCACTTGTTTTTTCACTGTATATATATGTTTCATAATTTTGTTAGTGGGTCAATGTACGATGGGTTGATGAATTTGTATCTATTGATTAAATTAAAAGAAAACTATTTTTCGTAAATCGTCACCAAAATATAAATGAAAACAAGTAATGGAGTTTATAGATATTTACTGAAATAGGAATTATTGCTAGAAGAAATAAAACAATACACTAACATTGGGTCTAGTGAGTTCGGCGTTGCGATTGGCCCGCACTGAACTTTTTACCAAACGGAAAGCTGGCCGAGGTCCTGTCGATGAGTGTTCAAGCAAAATGAACTTGCACTAGATGCCCAGTTCCTATTTACTCGCAGTCTCCTAAAGAATAGAAAGGCTTCCTAAAATATAATACAATAAAAAGTTAATTAGGTACTTCCTAAAAAATTACAGATGTTTTCCCGTTCTTGGACCGAGTTGTTTACCTGTGTCTTGGCGATGTAGTATACGCCGGACCAACTAGAAATCTTCTGGACTACTTTGGCAGTATTGGCTTCCCATGCCCGCAGCTCGAGAATCCACTCATGTATTACTGTAAGTTAATTACCGATTGTAGCAATTTATTTACGTCTTTAAAAAAACTAGATAACTAACGATCTATCTTTCCCTCAGTATGCCTATCAACAGTAGACCGAAGATCACGTGAGAGGTTCATTGAGTCCAACCATCAGATAGCTGCTTTGGTGGAGAAATTTAAACTAGAAGGCCAGGGCATCATGCAGGGCAATCTGCACGAGAACAACCGCATCGTGAATCCTAACAAGATACAGCTGAACTATGGAAGACCGGGTGGAATACATGTTATTTGGATGTTATACTTGTAAGTCGGGTTTTGGACATTTTAATAAAGTAGTAAGTTCAGTGTGAAGATGAAATTCTCGATTTGTGACTGATATTTACTGACATTTTTATTTTCAATACACTATTTATTCTAGTACTTAAATATATTTTACTTGATAATATATAGTCATGATAGTTTCAACTATATCATAAAATTATGAAGTTGATTCCAATATTCTATTTCACCCAATCTACTAAATAAGTTGTTTTTCGGGACCAACCAAACTTACATAACATTAACTTAAGAGATATTTTTTTCCAAACTTGCCTATTTCTTAATTCACTATTCGTCAAATATGCAAGATTTAATACAAGCATATGATAGGTAGCCTTAAACACTTTTCTATATTTATTTTCAGGAGACTCCTAGCGTCCATATTCAACCTAAAGAAGAATGGAATAAAACAGATGTTTATGAGGCTATTTTCTTTACCGATATATTTTTCCATATTGTGGGTATTCTATAACGAAGCACAGGTATGTTATATACTACCTACTTACAGCTCATTCTAGACGTTTATATAAATGAGTCACCAATAAATGACTATATTTTCAGGATTATCAGAGAGCGTTCATCACTAAAAGTGGACTGATATTTAACGCGATGGTTGGAACTTATTTCATCAGCATTATGAACACAATATGTCTCTGTAAGTACATAACTGTATGACAACTACGTTTTTGTTTGAGAAAGAGGGAAGTCAAAATAAAAATACTAAGATTTTAAACGTGTCTATCTACACTTTAGTGTTTCTATAGATTGCCATCGAAACTCAGGCTACACTCTCTATGCGACTGCTGTGCTTGAGGTCTCGGGTTCAATTCCCGGGTCTTACCAATTGTTTGTATGATCTGCAAGTATTTGTATCGGAATTTGGGTGTTTTCTATTCATAATTTATATGTATTTACAATCAGTTTTCTAGTATCCATAATACAAGCTGTGCTTAGTTTACGACTAGATGTAGTTGTGTTAGATGTCCAAAATATTTATTTATTTATCTTTACGAGTCAGTGACTATTAATGCGGTTCACACTTTGATCATCTAATTGTTTTTTAATTACATTTAGTGTTTTCTTGCAGATGGTCCATACCGTACTCGCTATTACCAAGAATCACAAGAGGGACTGTACAGCGGCGCTAGTTTACTTTTGTCCTGGAATTTAGTCTCTTTGCCGTTCTCATTTCTAAGCGCGTGTGCCTCTGCTGCTATAATTTATCCGTAAGATTTACTTTGTTACAAGTTATGTGGGGCCTTTTTCTTTTTTTGTGGTATAGGGAGCAAACGAGCAGACGTATCACCTGATAGTAAGCGATTACTGCTGCCCATGGACACCCGCAACACCAGAGGCAACACAAGAGGCGTTGCCGGCCTTTGAGGGATAGGGAAAGCGATGTAGGGAGGGGTTTGGGGTATGGGCCTCCGGTATTCTCGCTCACTCGGTGAAACACAGCACAAGCGCTATTTCACACCGGTTTTCTGTGAGGCCTTGGTATCACCCTGGTCGAGCCGGCCCATTCATGCCGAAGAGTGGCTCTCCCACGGTAATAAAAGATTTTTTCGTACGGGGTCTATTCCTGTGAAAGGCAGAATACACTCGATATGCGACTAAGTACAAATTCGTTGTACCATCATAAATGTATAAATACTTCTAATATTGTTGCTGACAACTTTTATACAATTTGCCAATTTTTGACTGCAGTATATAGTAAATAGTAGTTTTAGCGGTTGCCACGCCGCTTGCCACTTTGCTCTGTATTGTGGGTTCAAATCCTAAATGGGACAACACTGTGTGTGATCCACAAATTGTTGTTCTGAGTCTGGTTGTTCTTGTTCCGTTAAAGTCCCCCGTGACAGATAATATGTTCCAAATGCGGGAGTTGTCTTTTAAAAAAAAATAAAGCAAAATATAATCAAATGTTACAAGTGCTTGGATGTTTTTTTTTAGGATCCTGTCTAATATATCTGAAAACATGGACTTTCTGTACTTTGCACTGGTACTGTGGTCGTGCTACATCTACGCGGAGCAGCAGGCTATAGGAATCATGATGTTTGTGAAGAATGGTCTTATCGCTGCCGTCGTTAATATATACCTCACTTGTATCTATGTAATGCTTGCTAGTGGGGTTTTAAGGTAAGTTTCAAATAAGTTTATGTAAATAATCAAAGTGTTTATTCGTAACTAGACATGGAGTTTAAATACGACCGAAATTTTAATGAAGAACAATGTTTCAGATCTTACAAGGGCTTCGAAGAATGGCTTTACTACATCACCTACGTCACACACACTCGATATGCTTCAATATTCCTTCACAGAAACATATTTAAGCAGCCTTCCTTTAACAATCTTCCATACAGCGATAATGAAAACTGCACGTCTACAGTATCAAGCCTAATACAAACTTCGTCCAATTTGAATACTAATTCGAACGCCAACTGCCGTTATACGAGCGGGAAAGCTTTTTTGACAGAAAGATTTTCGTCTAAAAATTTCAATGGAGATATTGACTTATCGGGTGATTTTCAGGCAGACTTCAATTTAGGCGTCTCGTTTGCTTTTTCATTAGGCTTCATGGTGTTCAATAAGTTTTTGTATTTAATACCTTTGCCCGGTTACATGACTGATAAGTTTAGAGAATAGTATTTTGTTTTGTCTGCAGATCCATCCGTTCACATTGGAAATTGTTTATATTCTATAATGATTAAATAAATAAATGAGGAACTTAATGATTAAATAACTTAAATAAATTTAATTTTGTTTCATATTTTGAGTGGGTGCATTCTGCAAAAGGTGTAAAATAAAAACTACATTATGTTACCGATATTAACTGTATTTCTAGCAACAATACTTAAATCTAACCGTCATCAATATAATAAGAAACATAATTAAATGAAATCTAGCGCGATTTACATAAATTAAAAATAATTACATTTATATTGATTTATCACTCTGGCGCTATTCAGTACGACGCGGATTGTCTGCCGGAGCGTCCGTCGCGGATGAATTCGTCGTTCGGTGCTGCGCGTACCGTGTTATGACGTCCGCGTCGTAGAGAGCTCCGCGTTGAACTGAACGCGCTGTATCGGCTTTATACATTGTACCATCCGTCGCGGACATCCGCGTCGAACTGAATAGCGCCTGTGTTCATATAGCAATCAACTTATTTTGTTTCTGCTGCGATGTATTATGCGGAGGGATTAGGAAAATGTGGCGAGAAATTTGTTAGGGTATGTGAGTTAAAGGGTACAAGAGAAAAGAAAGAAAAAGTAGATGGATGGTGTGAAAGAAAATACGGAAAGAAATGAAGTTAACAGTGAAATGACGAGTGATAGAGTAGAAAGGAAGGATAAAACAAACTGCGCAGAGTTGTACATCAAAGTTGCTTATGACTAACGTCGATTTATATAGTTACTAATTAAGAGTTTTGATTCCTGCTTACTCTTTTTTGGTCTTTCATATTTTGGTGGATTAAAAAAATATTTTATAAACTTACTCAAGATCGACGTTGCTCACCCTTGTTGGCATTTAATAGTTTTATTACATAAAAAATATAGTTTCTAGCGTCTGTTACGATTAATAATAAAAAAATTTAACAGCAAAACCGACTTCAGAACCGACTGGGTTAAAATGGGGGAAGTCACACGGGAAGCATCAGCTTTCACATAAAAAAGAATAATCGAAATTGGTTGGCACGATATTGAGTTATTATTTGCACATACTTAATGCAATATATGATTTTCTCAGGAATGACATTGTCAAAACTGGACGCAAGTGAAATGGGGATCACATGGGAAGCACCAGCTAAAAATAATCATGGAAATCGGTTCACCCAGTCATAAGTTATAAGATAACTACAAGTAACGGTTAAAAGGTATAAACATAAAAAAGTACAGTCGAATTGATAACCTCCTCGTTTTTTTTTTTGAAGTCGATTTAAAATAGGTGTTTACTGATCGCGATTGGTCTTAGAATGCATGATGTGTAAATTTTAATTTTCATTGTTAATCACTCTGGAAACAATAAATTGATCATGATAAATACTTTTCCTTAAAATAGTTGATTACTATACAGACAAAATATAGTTGATCATTAAAACATCACTGTCGAGACGCGTTTGGGCACGGTATGTCCAATTCGCAAAACGTCCAAATGTAAAATTATCAATTGATCCAGTTCGTAATTAGTCCAAGTAGCGGTCTCCCTCTTTCCATATTTTTTTTAATTCATTTTAGCTTTCTGCACATATCGCTCATATAAACTTTAACTGTGCCAAATTTCCTAGTCCATTTGCATAATTTTCGTAAAAAGGGGTACAAAGGTTTTGCTTCACGTATGTATAGATTAGCAATTAGTCCGATTCGTAATTGGCTCAATTAATACTTAGAAGAAATCTTTAAATTTGAGTGGCGTTATTGACCTCCATGTGGTGAATTTCGACTTCAATTCGACGAAAAGAATTAGTTGAGCTACGAGAAAGTGAGCAGTTCAGGTCTGGTACTTGACACTTGCCAGATAATTATAAGAGATATAAACTGGACATTTTGTAAAATGGACAATTTACGGACTGGATTTTCAGCAAATTGAACACTGTCTACTGGTCATTTTGCGAATTGAAAAACTGCGACTAATCTCCGCAATCTGCAAATGCTATGTTCTCAATAACTTTGGGGTATGCGTAAAGCACTGCAGATTCAGTCTGTGTTTCTGTATCATTCTCAGTGGGAACACATGATGAGCCGTCTTCTGCAAAGTAAAGTGAAAAAATAAATAAGTAGTAGTAAGGGAATTAATATTTTTTTATTTATTTTACCTGGTTTAGCATGCAACGAGATAATGAGTGTATAAATTTACTAATTTTTATAAATAAAGGAAATGTAATTTAAAAATTGTTACTGATTGTAAGACAAACTTGGTTCTTTAATTGCATTATTTTGAATTACTTAGAATAGAATAGAATAGAATAAACTTTATTGTACACCAGATCAAACAGTTTACACAAAATGAACATATCAGTAGAATGACCATGTACAAATAATATTTTTTTTTTTAGTTATAAGTGTTTTCTTACCTCCATAAAGAACTATAGTTTTGTTTAACTTATTCATTGTCACCTGTAAAGTAATACAAGGGGGGAATTAAACAATTTTTGAGAAAAGTAAATTGTATGTATAGTCCACTGGCTTAGTTACGGTCACTTTGATTGCGCCGCCTTGGCACTACCTGTTTTTTGTCAAAGCAAAGTTGCCACGAAATCAAAGGACCAAACACAATCTGTTATTCATATACACCAAATTTATTGGCGCATATGAATAACATCGATAACATGATCGTGTTATTTACATCTCTAAATATAAAATTTGTTCTTAATTTGGACATATTTAATTTAAGCTTCTCATGCTTAAATTAAATACTTCCAAATTAAGAACACTGTTGTTTTAATAAAATATAAAATTCAAAATTTTTTAATGACACAATAGGGAGACATAATTTAGACTACTTGTGCCAATCATAAAGTGATATGATTTTAGTAGTTTTTTTGAACAAGGAGATCAAAAAACTCATGTAATATGATTTACCAATGACCCCCATGTAAAGAGACTTACTGGCGATAAAACAATTTCTCTGTACTTTTTCAGGTACAGTCTTAAAGGTTCCACATAGTTGTCAAAGCCTAGCACATTCATTGCAAATAATACATCTTCTCCGTTGATTGTCTTTCTCTTTTCCACTTGGCATCTATCACTTGCTTCACTAGTGACAAACGATATAAATTCTGATATACATTCTTGCACACATTCTCTTGCATCTTTAGCTATCTGCAACGTGAAAAATATAAAAAGTAAGTAACATATCATGGTGAAATGTTTTCCAAGGTTTTCTGTATAAAGTTTAAAACAAATGGATTTGTCAGTGGTTAGGGTGTGAACTTTCGTTTTATTAGTATTAAGCAACGCTATGATCCGTTGCACTCTTATGAAGAAAGGCATTTTTTGCAAGACTTTATTTGTATTTCTAAGAAGAAAGTAAATCAGGTATGGAGTTTCTTCATTGTGCGTATAACAACAACAACGCGTTTGTTTAACTGGTAATAAATGATTGTAAATGTTATATTTACAATGAGTTCCTTCTTTACAAGTTTGAATCTCAAGTTCTATTTCCAGTTCAAGTATTCTCCTGAAGTAATTAAGGCATTTGTAGTGTGTAGCCAAAATCAAAGAGAATGCATATATAAAAGGTAATAATTTATCAGTTTACTTAAATATAGAAATAAATTATACCAACAAGCAAGACAAGGATACACAAACAAAAAAAACTTTAACATATAGATAAACAGATTTTATAAGTTTACTAGCTGAGCCCTCGGTTTTACGCACAGTTGTATTTTGATTTTAGTGTTTTACCACCACCATACTTGTTCCTCAACAGTAATTTTAAAAAAATTACAGAAGTAGTTAATGGAGCAGTCGCTTTCAAGTTTTGTTCTTAGGAACAAAATTGGTGATTCATGTTTATTTAAATAAATTAAGCTTTTGTTTCGATAAGATAATATTGTACCTTTCCATTATCAGGAATAGCTCTTTTCATAATTTTTGCTATATTTGCTATAGGTAGAAATCTGTCTTGTTCTCTTAGCGGCGCAAGCTTTCCACCTGAATCAGAATTGTTTTCTTCATCTGAAACAATAGTATAAGCATTACTCTGGTCTAGTAATTAGCATAATTATGCGACTGCCAAACAAAAAGTCGCTCTGTGGAAAACTAATCAGGTAAAACTACTTTTACTAGTACTGACCCCAAATCTCTTAGGAATAGTAAAGGCTAGGTAGATAAAGATGATGAATCGAATGGAATAACATGAACTAGAGGTGGTGAAGTGAAGGTGAAGATATGGTCATGTAGGTCAGTAAAGCACTAAATGAAATATATTATAATATAATATATATTAAATAAAATTAACTTGATTTGCATGTATGGATCGATTGTTCCTATTACCATTAAAAAATACTATGTATAATACCTGACATCACAAACTGTTACACACTTTCGTCCCCTTTCATGAAGTCACTCACTCAGATACTCGAAAAAGCGAGAAATAAGTGTAACTTACCAAAAATATAAATTATATTACATAATTATCATAACAAAAGCAATTACATTAAAGAATTTTCAAGAAAAACATATAATGACGTAAATAGTGTTACACGTACCCAAAACATCATCTGAATTTACGACATATTCACAGCGTATGTTATTCTCATCGTCTACGATGTAAGCGTTATCCAATCTCAGATCATTACCAATTTCGTCGTTTTCCATGTTTCCACATAGGATATTCCATAAACAAATAAGGTTATAACGGCACTGATGTCTACAGGAAAGATAATAGTATATTTCTATATGTATACAGATTTCTGATGATCGTTACACAGAAGGCACTGTTCACAGCACCGATACGAATTATCAATACCTACATTAAATTGGAATTTGTTACAATTGTTTACAACGCAACGCCATGCATGACAATTATCAATGTTACCCATGTTTCCTTTTTAATAATTTTATGGACTGGTAACAAGACCTATCAGCCAGGAATATCTCTTATCTTAGAGGATATATATATATATATATATATATAAATAGAGGGGAAGCTAAACGGGCAGAAAGCATGATCGGAGTAGAGAGAGAGAGACTGATGGCCGTTTTCACCAACGTCTCCTAAATTTAAGAGACAACTTAGAGCGAGTTAGGTAACCCCTAACGATATTTTCGTTTTCACCAACCTTCATGGGCTACCTAAGTCCCGAGTGTCCTTAAATTTAGGGGCTCCAATTTTGACCACATAACCGACTGCTAACAAGGTGATAAAGAAACTTGACGTACGTTTACCTTAAAATTATTGAAATGAAGGAGTTATGGGATAATTCAAAAGAAGACTAGAGGTAATAAAAAATGGCGCAACAAATGGCCAGCTTCAGGGTTTTCCGCGCCTCGTGCTTCCTATACTTGTGCCCAGAGGTCCGGCAACTCCTGGGACCACCTGTAGACCTCCTTCTGAGAAGGCCGACGACCTTGGATGCGGGTCATGGGCTGGCCGAGTTGCATATCTACGTAATCGCTGCGCGAAAACGGCCAGCCCCCACGTCCACGCCAACCTCCTCGGTCAGGGCCTACGGAGACAGCCAAGCGTGAAGGACGGCTGCCTCCTCTAGTATGTCCCTGGTGAGCTTGGCAATAGCCCACCGCAGAAAGCGGGATGAATGCCCCGCCGCGTGCTCCCTGCTGGGGCCCTGGGACCGGGAGAGCTCAAATCTGATATAAAGATGACCCGAGAGCGTCTCGACCTCTTCCAGGATACATCAGTTCCTTACTCGTGCGGCAACAACAAGCTTAGACAAACCTAAGGGAGCCAAAGCAACCCTCTACTAGTTTCCAGAACACCGAGGCAAAACTTTATTTGGAAAAATTACATATTCCAATTAGAATAGCTTACCTAAAATAATCCTGGATTTAAAAAGCTTGAAGTTATCTGTATCTCTGTAATTAGGTAAATTAAAGTAGCGAATTTAAAATGTGAAATTTGAAAACCGATACTTGATCCATTTTCGAATTAGTAAACTTTTATCGGTTTCTTTTTATAAATCGTTTCGGATTTATTTTTTGTTGTCCTTACCTTATACCTTACTAATTTACTATGTAATTTCCCAACACTAAAAATTCTCAGTTCCGCGATGTAGGTTGCTGGAATATAAAATTTTCACACCATAACTTTATAAAATCGTCAATTATCCAAAAATAATATACCAAACAGCGGGAAACGCCATTGTGTTGCAGTGTGCGTTGCCAAACAATAAATTGAGAGGTTATTTCAGTTTGGAGTCAGCGAACAACAAACATTTATCAAGCATTATTATCGCAAGTAATTTATTAAATACACATTTAAAATGGGTGTCCCGAAGTTCTTCAGGTATACCAGTGAAAGGTACCCCTGCCTCAATGAGCTGGTGAAGCAGTACCAGGTATTTTTATACTTTTTCATTTTTTACAGATGACTTACCTTCATTTGAAAATGTGTTTACATTTCTTTAAATTTTCTTTTAACATAATTACAAATACAATTTCTAGTATTTATTACAATATAAAATAATGCAGCCTCTAATTAGAAACTCTAGAATCAAAAATATTTAATCTTTAACAACTGTAAAAAATAGGATTATGCAAAAAATTATGATCTATGTGATTTGTATTTCTGCATTCAGTATTCAACATTATTGCCGTTTTGGGCATTAGTTCATGATGTAATTTAATAAAAATTAATATGACTTAAATAATCACTTAAGTACATATTAGCGTTTCATGTGGGTACCAACCGAGATTTCAACTTGTACTAAAAAAAATTAAAATTACACTCTTACAAAGAGTTACAAACATTTATCCAAATGTTTTAAATAAGAACAAGTTAATTAGTCAGACAAATTTAATTGCACAATTCATATAAGAATTTTATTGGAAAATTTAATGTGGTGCAATCAAAATGAAAATGAAAACATGCACTTCTTTTTCCTCACTTATAGTAAAATATTAAGTACCTTACATACATCATGAAAATGGTTGTACAAGTGTAAAGTAAGTTTTTAAAAATACCCTCCATCTGAGGGTTAAAAAAAAGACCTGTTAATCTTGTAATCTCTAATTAAATGGCTGAACTGATGTCCTTTATTTTAGCTTAAAAACTTACAAAACACAGAAGCAAATTAATGTCCCATCTTTGTGGGAGTTATGATGACTTAGAAACACATTCTATTCATAACTTAATTGCATATAGTATGTTTTCTTTTATTGATAAAAATGGATTATTCTCATTCTATCACATATTAGAAATCTTTACATAGTATAAAATGAAGTCGCTTCTGTAATCTGAGAATTTCAAAGACTTCTGCTCAGAAGTGGACCAAGTAGCTAGTGAAATATGAAAGGAGTTACACAAAGCATTCTAAAAGATATTAAGTGTTTTCTCATTGTGTAGTTTTTGCACACAAGTGTTCATTAGAAATTTGAGCTCTAATGTGCTGGATGCACCCACAAATGCTCTTATTGATATTTTTTTTACATTTCAATTCCTTCTACACAAATCACATTAACAATGTAGTAGCCATTAGTTAGCTAACCTCAGCCTAAACTTACTTTTCGTTCTCATGATTTTTCAAATTAGCAGTAATAGACACTCGAGAGTGGAAAGAGAAATTGGGCAAAACCATAAAATGTAGAGTTATGGTCCTTTTACATGGATTATTTTTTAATCTTCATATAAATATATTTTTTTGGTGACCCACAACATGGTTGCCCAATGATGCTTCTGCATTATTGGGCCTCTGGTCTCGCACTCACCAACGAAACCCAACAGCACAAATGCTGTCATTTTACGTTGATCTTCTGTGCGAGGGTAGTACCTTTTGAGATATGCTGTACCACACGGGTTGTTTGTGCCTATTTAGGGGCCTTAAAAGGGTCTTACAACACCCACAAGATATAACCACACAGACATCCCTTATATGTTACAATGTACAAGTAGTGTTAACCATGAGTTTTAAATTTTAGATACCAGATTTTGACAACATGTACTTGGACATGAATGGTATTATACATAACTGTTCACATCCTGATGACAGCAACCCTCACTTCCGAATTACAGAGCAAAAGATATTTGAGGATATATTCCACTACCTCACTATATTGTTCCAAATTATAAAGCCCAAGAAACTATTTTTTATGGCTATTGATGGTGTGGCTCCAAGAGCTAAGATGAACCAGCAGAGGGGTAGGAGGTAAGTTTTATATTAATTTAAATGGTTATCTTTCATTGTACATGTATACTAGCCGACCCACACAACCTCTTTTGCGTCTCCTATTGCCCGTAACATATCCATTGGTGCGCTACTCCTATTGGTCTTAGTGTGATGATGTATAGCCTTCCTAGATAAATGTACTATCCAACAATGAAATAATTTTTCAAATCGGACAAGCGGTTCCTGAGATTAGGGCATTCAAACAAACTGTTTAGCTTTATAATATTAGTATAGATTATAGTTACATCTTGACTAATGTGATAAATTGGAAAGTAACTGCACTGATTTAACATTGTTAGTTACTTTTTAACTTGAAAACCGATATATATGCAGACGAAGCTGCATGAGAAAGCTAGTATAACAGACAGACTTAAAAGTTTTATTAGTTGTAAGATTGTATTTGTCATTATATAATTTTTTCTGTTAAAACAGTTTTAGAGGGTAGGAGTGAATTTTTATTTTCCATATTTTCATTTAGTCATGTTTCTTTTTAAATGATGAAAATAATTTGTGATGATAAGCCTGTAGCTGAGCGTAAGGTAGTGGGTTCTATTCCTCACTAAGACAAATGTTATATGATAAGCACAGTTATTACTTTAGTTAATCTTTATTATGAATGTATTTAGAAAATAATAAATTACTATGTTTACTAGCTGTTCCAATCATTATTTAGGAATTAGATAAACAGACCAGAGTTCATCAAAAATATTTTTTTTCGTTTTCTGCCTGAAAATAATACATGTCATCAACATTACTTTTGCCCGCGACTCTCCCCACATATATTGGCTATCACGTTAAACAGTGGCCTATATCCCTCCTCAAGAATCAGAGTATTCCATGGCAAATTTCATTGAAATCGGTGCAGCGGTTTAGCCGTGAAAGCGTGACAGACGGATTTACTTTTTTTTCTCATTTGTTTTTATAATGTTAGTATGGATTAATAAACTTTGATTTATAATTATGATAAACGTTCGCCACTTAATTAATCGTAACTTCCAGGTTTAGGTCTGCACGTGAAGCAGACAAATTAGAAGAGGACGCCAGAGAAAAAGGTAAGCATTCTAAGAAAATTATATCTACCTTTTTTTTATAATTTTGGTGTTGTTAATATTCATTGGCAGTGATTTTAAAAAACTGCAATGCATACATTAGTCTTAACTAAAATGTACAATAATATACACTTCGAAATTAAGTTATTGACGGCCTCGGTGGTGCAATGGTAATGTATGCGACTGTTGTGCTTGATGTCTCGGTTTTGATTCCCGGGTCGGGCCAAATATTTGTATGATCTGCAAATATTTGTTTCGGAATTTGAGTGTTTTCTGTCTGTAATATACATATTTTTCCAAAAAAAGTAAATTAAATTAGACTAAACAGTTAATCAAACTATAATGAAACAATAAAATAATCTAGTTGTGTGACTAAGACATCACAGCTCAGCCTACGGTTCAATAACGCTGATTTTCAGCTAAAACCCAATCATTTTTCATTTAATCACTAAATGAGGAAGATCGTTTTACCTGCGTGTGTGTAATTAATTAGTAAAGTATGTAGGTATATTTTGAGAAATACATTTAATAAACTGAATACCTACTTTATACCCCAGTTACTTTACACCGACCGATGAATATCTTTAGGTATACGGCCGTGTGCGGGGCATCCCCGCGTTCTGCTGCGAGATATTGATAGCGTACCTACTTTTATTAGCCGTTACCCGGTGTTCTGGGAATCCCCGCATGGTTTAACGACTGAGTGAGAGATCAGTGAAAATGATCGTTAATATTATTATGTTGGAAAGCTATGCTTCGACTCATATGAACTGGCTGAACCGAAGTTCTACACAACTTTAAAAAAACCATCATCATCATCATCATCAGCTTTTAATAGCCAACATCTAGAAATAGACCTCTTTTTTTATAGAATAGGCGGGCAAACAAACAATGACATTCCAATAAATATACAAACACAAATAACAGACAAGAACTATAAATGTAAATACAAAAAATATTTTAATTCTATGCTTTAACACCGTAACATAAAATTATTGAAAAGTAGAGGACTTGAACATATTTAAATAGAAAAATAAAAAATAAATAAATGAAAGTGCAACATCCTGTCTATAGTGTATAACTCCTTCTGCATAACTACAGTACATAATAATATCATAACTTTATAACAAAGTCAGGTAGCATCGGACAGGACATGCGTCGTACGGTTCGATAACCGGTTTCCTAGTGATAAATAGTTTAAGTGAATTGTAGGTACTATTATAAAAACATTGTTTTTAGTTTTGAGATGTTTTTCAGTGAATGTATGTTAATAGATTGCTCAAAAATGATTCAACGTCCAGACAAACCTGTCAAGGTTTTGTGATGTTTTATAGATTACACCTGAATTGTATATATTGTATCAATAAATAAATAAAAAAAAAAAATGAGCAGACGTATCGCCTGATGGTAAGCCATTCGTCTGGACACCTGGACCTGGACCACCGGCCATGGAAACACCAAAGGCGTCATAAGTGCGTTGCCGGCCTTTGGAGAATGGGGATGGAGAGGGGGTTTGGGTTATGGGCCGCCGGTATCCTCACTCACTCGGTGAAACACAGTGCAAGCACTATTTCACAACGGTTTTTCTGTACTTCTCTTTAAAAAAAAAACGATACCTAATAAAAAGTATTTTTGATGTCATTCACGTAGTGTGTTAGGTTATTTAAGATTTACAAGATACAAACAGTTAAAAATAAATATATGTATAACATCATCTCAACTAAAAGACATCCACAACCAGACATTAAGGTTCTCCACAACAAAATCGGTCCTTTGCTGACATCAATATCTCATATCATCCTTAAAATGTAGCTTAATATCTGTGACGTGTGAATACGAAGCCGATGAGGTCTTTGGACAAACAACTTTATTTTGTATCACCTGCATTTTCATACCATTTAACACACCATTTACATAATAAAAATGAATCGCCGAAATGTATGTACACGTATAACTTCCGATCGATTGCACCAAATTGGATAGATAATTCTTTTTTCTAAAGGTATGTTCGTTATTGTTAGGACAAGGTTTGTATACAAGAAAATGAAAGGTTAACGGGGATTTTTTTTGTCTACGACTGCACCATGGAAAGCTGAGGCGGATAACTATTAAAAAAAGTTTTTCAGGAAATTAAAAAATATTTACTAAAGAAAAACATGACGGAACAAAGTTATAATTAACTTCGTGTTAATTCTAAAATTTATCACGTTAGTTCTACAATGACACTAGTGACTGTCAATATTAAAGGGCTATAATACTTAAATTTGTATTAGGTGAAATCCTGCCTACGGAGAAGCGGTTCGACAGCAACTGCATAACGCCTGGCACGGTGTTTATGGCGCGTCTGCATGAGCAGTTGAAATATTTCATCAAGCAAAAAATTACTACTGACCCACTATGGTCTAAAGTGAAAGTTATTCTATCTGGGCACGAAGTAAGTATTTTAATGTCTTAATCACTTGGAGTAATTTGGAATATAGTTTTATTATAACGGCACAGTGATTAAAGTTGTTACCACGTTCCTTCTGCGCTGAGTGTTGTGAGTGTTGTGGGTTTGATTATACAGGGGACAACACTTTGGCGATATTCAGTGCGACGCGGACCGTCCTCGCGCGGAGCGTCCGTCGCGGATTATTTCGTCGTTCAGTGCTGCGCGGATCGTGCAAGAGTGATCCGTAGCTCCGCGTAGCACTGAACGCGCTGTATAGGCTTCATACATTTTACCATTCGTCGCGAACATCCACGCGGTAGGTCCGCGTAGCTCTGAACACGCTGTATAGGCTTCATAAATTTTACCATTCGTCACGGACATCCGCGCGGTAGGTCCGCGTAGCACTGAACGCGGTGTATAGGCTTCATACATTTTACCATTCGTTGCAGACATCCGCGTCGCAATGAATAGCGCCTTTGGTCATGGTGTACAAATTAATGTTTCGATTCTGAGTGTTCTTTGTAGTCCCTTGTGACAGAGGATATATTACTAGATATTTTTTTACAGATAAGAAACGGTCTTTTGAATTAACACATCGAAAATATTTCAATTAATTAAATTTGATTATGAAAATCGTAATATTTCGATCCATCCGAAAATTGCCTGAAATATATTATTGTAAGCAACAAGACCACCTTCTAAACATTGCATGTCTGGCAATTTTATGTACTTCTCTATAACTCTGTAATGCTGTGTCCAAATACTTAGTTTTCGATATTTTTTAGACGCCTGGAGAAGGTGAGCACAAAATAATGGATTATATTCGGTGGGCGCGGTCACAGCCCGACTATGACCCCAACACGCGCCACTGTTTGTACGGACTGGACGCGGACCTCATCATGTTGGGCATGTGTACCCATGAGCCACACTTTGCTTTATTGAGAGAAGAGGTAAGTTTTAATACTATATCTCTGCTAATATCATGAAGCTGGCGATTTTGTTTATTTCATTGAACTTTCTTTCCATGTGTAAATGTTTGTGTTAGATTACTTAGAAACTAAATAGTTTATGTAGTGCATACTTTGACTTCCTCGGTGGTACAGGTGTAGCGTTTGCATTGCTGAGCTTGAGGGCTCGGGTTCGATTCCCGGCTCGGACCAAATAAATGTTTGTATAATAATCTGTAAATATTTGTTTTGGAGTTATAATCCGCTCAAGCAGCCAGTCGACGGTACGGTCGCGAGTATTCATGATATACATTTCTAATGCCTTTGACGAATTTTCGATTGAGAGCGACTTAGTTATAAAAATCTGTCATTGGCTCCTAGATCATTAGGGTGTGTTTTCTATATAGATATGTTTACAAAAACAATATAAATGTACCTATGTATTTATATCAGCTTTCTAGTATAAGCTCTGCTTAGTTTGAGACTACACTATGTTGTATCAGATGTCAAAAAAACTTGTTTATAGAGGTGACTGCAGTAAACTTGTGTATCAAATGTCCAAACTTGTGCATAGTCGCAGTGAACTAAACACAATTTAAGTGAACACATTTATTTAATTATTTGTAAAAATTACTAGTGGGCAACTTACTACACAAATACATACCTATAACCCTATCAGTGGTAATGCCTAAAGTAACTATCACTGTTTGTTCGCAGGTAAAATTCGGTAGAACAACACAACGCGCGACCTGTCCAGAGGAAACCAATTTCTATCTCCTACACTTAAGTTTGTTAAGAGAATATTTAGAACAAGAGTTTATAGCTATTAAGGATAACCTACCTTTCGAGTATGATATTGAGAAGGTGGTTGATGATTGGGTGCTAATGGGCTTCTTAGTGGGCAATGATTTTATACCAAATTTGCCCAATATGCATATTAAAAATGATGCCCTACCACTATTATATAAGACTTATATGACTGTACTTCCTACTTTAGATGGTAAGTTTGATTTTCCTTTGTTTAAATTGTCTTTGTATGAAGTAGTGTGGAAGGCCTCACAGAAAACCGGTGTGAAATAGTGCTGGCGTGTTTCACCGAGTGAGTGAGGATACCATAACCCTAACCCCCTCCCCCTATCCCCCAAAGCCCGGCAACGCACTTGTGACGATTCTGGTGTTCAAGGTGTCCATGGGCGGTGGTAATCGCTTACCATCAGGCGATGCGTCTGCTGGTTTGCCCGCCTATTACATAAAAAAAAAAATTACCTCAATAGCACGTAATATATTTGGCAATATTTATTTACACATCTTTATTGTAAATGCAAGATAAATACATAACAAAAGATGACTTACAAACTTAGAAACGTAACAAGCGATGGTATTCTCATTCGCCCAGTTCGATGCAGCAAAAGAAACCATCGATTTTTTGAGGTACCTACTTTTACTAAACTCCAAAACTGAGTTAACTGCCACTTTTGGCAGGTTTTTCATTTCATTTATACTAGTAGATCTAAAGGCTTTTAACCATATTATTACTCTAAATTTGTCAGTAGCAAGGTAAATGATGCAATAGATTCTGATGTTAAAATATGTTTTCAGGATATATAAACGAGTCAGGTGACTTAAACCTTGCAAGGTTCGAGGTGTTCATGCAGGAGCTAGCTAAGATCGACAAAGAGAAGTTCCAAGACACTTATGCGGATCTCAAGTACTTCGAAGCCAAAACTGGCAGGAGGCCTACGGCCAATGAAAGGAGAGAGGTATTCACATCGTAATTAATTTTTGGCTCTCTAGATCAAAAAAGGAAATAGTTTTTTTACCCCAATTGTTAGATACATTACAAAAAACATGTTTAAATAGACGCGCATGCTAACACAGAACAGTATCGACACACAAAATGATTAATTTAGGGAAAGTGATTTTCGAAAAAAACTATTTTAATAAAAATACAATTTTTTAATACAAAAATAAAAGTTTAAGCTCAACGAAATGGTCAGTTGAAATCATATATCATTTTAAACTTTAACAAAAAGCTCTTCCATTTTGCATTTTCTTCCAATGCGTAAATCTTTGCACAAATGGGCCCTATTACGTATGTTGATATTTAAAAATACTGTCTCTAAAATTTATTATCTGATGTTTCAAATGTCTTTTGTTTTTTGCGATTAAAGTGGTTAAAGTAAATAAAACTATCTTCCTTTTCAGTATAAACCTAATAATGACGATACGTTCAATGTGAATGTAGAAGATATCAAGGCCAACAAGGTGGATGACGATCTTCAAGCGCTTATCAACGCCACTGATGATCTGGTAAGTATTCTTTATTTACTTAATACACTTCTTCATAGCATTATCACATCAAGGTAGATCTATATCGTATAGTATCAGATCAAGCCGGCTCGATCTGGGAACTGTATCCAAGTAGAAACTATTAGAACAGTAGAAAGCCAATAAAAAGCAATCAAGTAGTAGTAGAAAATTCTACAAGCATTAACTTCTACAGTAATACTTAACTAATATTATGTTATCATTGCAGTTCCTAGGGGACATGGATCCAGAAGATGGCTACGAAGAGACCAGTGATGGTAAGTTATTGTTGTTAATTTAATATCTTGAGACTAACACTAAAAAATGGTATTTCTATGTTGCCTGTTGAAGTATCTAAAAACTTACGCCATCTTGCGAGCAAACTTTGTCCAAGAGTACACTTCTAAAACTAATTCGTGTAACTTTTTTACATGAAATATTATAAAAATCGAATATTTTAGACAGCAGGATAGAGCTTATGAGTGTTGAGTCATCCTATTGTGAGACAATGAGCGGTAATGTCACTCCTACACAAAGAGAGGATCTTCTGTATTCTGTGACTATACCGTTGGTGGTAATAGTTGACGCAAGAACTTTCATTGCGCGATTCAGGATTAGTATCTACTCCGTAGTTTGGTGTCTTTATTAACATTTTCTTCACCAATCTAAACACCAAATGCGCTTGCTATCGAGAGTCAGTTGTTGAGATAAAAACTCGCACTAGGCTCTCTGAAGTGTATGTCCGTTATATATAGATGTCGCCACACCATCAACCTCATAAGGTAAATCAGTAGTGTAAAGTCACTTTAGTATTGTAATTTGAACTTTATTTGCAGAGGAACAAAACATGGAAATGGAGTTTATTCTACATAAAAAGGATTACTACATGAACAAATTAGATTATTCTAAAGTGACAGAGTAAGTTTCTCAATATTTTTTAAATTATGTATGAAATTAATAACATTTCTAATAAAATCCATAAAAATAAGGCAGGTTTATTAGACGAGTTTGTTGTTATTTTTGGTACTTAACAGCAGTATAGAAATTAAAATAAGTCAAAATATAAAGTACGTTCATAGAAACTTCACACAAACAGCCCCGAAATCCCCATATTATATTTAACACATTTACATTTAATATATAACGAAGGTCCATGTAAATATATACTGTAGTGGATCACTAAAAATTTCATGTAAAAAGAATCCATACTTCCATACTGATTTCATACATTTGAAAATAACTCGTTCTATTGTGTCCCTTTCATGGCTAAACCGCTGCAGCCATATCAATAAAATGACTTTCAATAGACATGGAGATACTTTTATTCTTTAGGAAAGATATAGGCTATTTGTTGTCGCGATAACCGGCAAAAAGTTAGTAGTTTGTAACTTAGTTCAGGTCGTGCCAGCCAGTCCAGAATTACCCTCTTTTCCAGACTGCCTAATTTTTGTGGATTACTAGTCTAATAAACAATATTGGCTCATAAAACATTGACTAACATATGTGTGCCACAGGTATAACGATATGTGCCATTACTTTAGGTACGTAGCGAGTTTAATACCACTCACTTGTCACATTAACTTTAGTTATATAACCTCTATGCAGAAGGTCAACTTTCGTAATAAAAATTCCTTAAAAATTCAATTCCGATTTACTGTCATATTATGTCATAAAAGGTAGTATTAATAAGATAAGCAGAATAACAATTCAAATATCAGTCACAATACGAAATAATCACATTCAACGTTAAATGTTTAATACTTAACTACCTCTTTGACATTTGTGTTGTCGAAGAATAGGATCGGAACGGATTTTATTACGAGAACCTTCAGATGTTAATTTCTGGTTGATTCTGATTGGTTCATTCAAATGCATGCTCTTGAATCAACCTATCATATATCACGGAAATGCCTTTAAATTCTTTTTACTCTTTGAATCGATTTAAATATTAATTACTTTACAAATGTTACAAGTGAGTACTTAATTACTAATATATTATTGCGAATGCTAAATTAAATCCCGCTGTTAACCTGTTTATATGGACCTAAGTTTTGTAGTAGATATTATTTTTAATTTCATTCTATACTTATTTTTGATGGACCGATATCCACCGGAGTAGAGCAGATTGCTTCAAAAAGCTTTGCAAATAAATACAAAATTGTATTTGCTTTAAAAATAAGCAAAATGTGACTTGCTTAATAAAATCAAAGATCATGGTTAGTTTTCAAAATAGGTCAGTCAATTCTGATATCACCATAGATTCGGTTTTGGAAAATATTATATATTGCGTATTTAGATGTGTATACATATGTCTATCATGTACAAAATATATTTATTAAATAATTGTGAGAACTATATACAATGCATATGCTTGCTTGGTTAAAAAATGCATTATAAACAGTAAATACATACTTCAGAAATTCCTAACCCTCAGTACTTCGTGGACTACCTGGAATTAGATTTTACAATATTTAATGATTGTTGAATAAGAATTTACAAAAGGTCACTTAAAATTAAAAACATGTTTCTGTTAGGTAATAAAAGAACGCTTCTTCTTCTAAGAATGTGTAGGGAACAAATTGGCACCAAATCTGACTCCTACGTATCAGTGGATCTCGGCAGAGAGTGTGTCAAATGATTGTCTTGTTTTGTAAAGTGTGGTTTTTATTGGTGTTTATTGACTGATAATGTAGTAATATTCATACGAAGTGATGAAATTCACTTCATTCATATTTTTATTTGGAGATTCATTTTTAAAATTAAGAATGCTACAGTTACGTCATCGTGCATTTTAAATTATAGTTTATAAATGTTCATAATTTATTTTATCCTGTTAGTGGCAAGCCTTTGTGAAATGCACGTTTTTATTGAAATGAAACATAGTAAATTTTCTTTTTCGTTATGTATTTAAAAGGAAATATCACTTCCAAGAGACAGGTTACAATCTCCATACTTGGAAACTTACATAAAATGTGTCATAATAAAAAAAAACTGTTATTAAAGTTTGCTTTGTTTAGAGAAAAAGTAAGTCATTGTTAGGGTGACCAGGATTTTGGATATTTAACATAAAATACGGCAGCTGTAGCATTCCAATTGTGTGGTCCAGTTGATGGTAAGCAGATATTAGAAACAAATATGATATATTGTGATGACTCCTAATTTATGTAGTTCGTCAGTACCTGGATTACCGAGCTTTGTTCGGTATTTAAATTTTTGGTTAATTTCTTAAATATGAATCCTAGCTAGATCGAATGATCGCCCCCTGAAACTCGCCGGCTTACTGAATTTCATAAAATTCGTTGTAGCCGTTTCCAAGATTCAGAATATATACACACAAGAATCAAATCAGCTCATTTAAAGGTATTAGATTGATAGATATACTAATGTTACTGCTCTATACACAGAGTTCTTATTTATTTGTGTAACTTGAAATGTAACAACAATTTGAAATGTATTAACTCGGACTAAAATAGTCAGTAAGCATATTGTGACTTATTTCACATTAACTCGATCAGCGCAGTGAGCGCGTTCGGCGTTGCTTTTTTTAATGACTCTGCCCTGCCTGATTGCCATTCACTCACACTAGCCCTCAGATTAAATAGGGAGTGTTAAGTTACCTGAAATCTATACAAATAATTAAAATTGGAGTATATGTTTGTAATATTAATACATTTATACACAGTACATATACGAAAATAACATGTTTTGCAATATTTGTTTGACGGGACTTTTACTAGTAGGCTATGATATAATTAGTAACTTAGGCTACTTTTTAAGACTAGCTTCGCCACACGCCATTGCCCGCGGTTGATGTCGTACCGTGTATAACACCGCGATATATATAACAATATTTACTTGTTTCTCTTCTATCTCAAAAGTTAAATTCTTAGAAAACTATTAAAGCATATATACCTACAATCGCTGGCTTATCTTGAGATATATATACATGTATTGTTATAAACATAATGTTTATTTTAGTGAAGTGCTAGCGGACCAAGCAGAGGGCTACGTGAGGGCTATACAGTGGAACCTGTTCTATTATTACAAGGGTTGCCCTTCTTGGTGCTGGTATTACCCGCATCATTACGCGCCCTACATATCAGATATCAAAGGTTTTAAGGATATGAAGATTGAGTTCGAGCTTGGAGAACCTTTTAAGCCCTTTGAACAGGTATTGATAATTATATTATATTTCTTTTGAATAATATTAAGCTATATTTTCATGATCATCATCTGGCTATAAGACGACAACTGATCCTTATACTCTAATTACTTAAAAAGTAATGACTTAGTTAATAAATCCAAAGTAATATTATAAATCCAAAAGTAACTGTCTGTCTGTTCATCATCACGGATAAACCACTACACCAATTTCAATGAAATTTGCATTGGAGATACTTTGATTCTTTAGGAAAGGCATAGACTACTCTTTGTGACGATAACATACACACTGGAAGAGCTGCGGTCTTTTGCATATTATAATAGAGGAACGGCAAGAACTTCGGAGATTTACTTACGAAATCTTTTTTTTCATCCCATGATTTCCTGTAAGTAAGAGATTGCTTTCAGGCGATAAGGCCGCCACTTGTTCCTCTTAGCTTACCTGTGTTATTAATCTGGTTTACAATAAAGCGATTATTATCATTTACCTACAGTTACTAGCAGTATTACCGGCAGCGAGCAAGCAGCTACTACCGATGCCCTTCCACAATCTGATGACGGACGAAGACTCGCCCATAGTTCATTATTATCCAGTGAACTTTGAGACAGATCTCAACGGCAAAATTAACGAATGGGAGGCCGTCGTATTGATACCTTTTATTGATGAGGTAAGTCATCTGTTATGCGAAAATGAACTTTATGTTAACGGAACAAAACAGTTATTTAACTGGTCCGAAATGGTTTTATGGATTCGACCCATAGATATAGAATGTAATGTATTACTTCACATGTGGTACACTCGGCCGTAACTAGGTAAAACCTATGCTATGCTAACCGAACTGCCGATAAACATAATTATAATATATCTCTAAATACATACATACCATAGATAAATTACACAAAGACACAGACAACAGACACAATCAACCCCTATTTTAAGTATAATTTATGTGTCAAAACCTTTGCCAGGTCAGCTGGTAATGTTATAAAATAACTACGTTTTACGTTTCAGGTAAATCTCCTATCAGCAATGGAACCTTGTTATCAAAGATTAACAGAAGAGGAGCTAAAACGCAACATGCATGGTCCAATGCTGGTCTACAACTGGACGCCTGAAAGTATAGGTAAAAAAAACAATCAGTAAATGATGACGGGTATAAGTCATAGCCGGACCATGTTGTCTAGTGATTAGCGATTGTGGCTGCTAAGCTAAATGTAGGGTTCGAGGCACACTCAAAACGAATATTGTGTAATGATATCGTTGTCTGGGTCTAATGCAGTTAATCCATAATATATAAGTATAAAAATACAGCTGAACTGAGAACCTCCTTCTATGAAGTCGGCTAAAAACAGGCTTTCCCTTTGTTATGTCAATAAGTTTAAAAGAATAAGGCTGAAAATGTGTTTGGTTCAACACGCATCTACTGGTTAAAATAAAAAAAAAAACTATGAAGTCGGCTAAAAACAGGCTTTCCCTTTGTTATGTCAATAAGTTTAAAAGAATAAGGCTGAAAATGTGTTTGGTTCAACACGCATCTACTGGTTAAAATAAAAAAAAAAACTATGAAGTCGGCTAAAAACAGGCTTTCCCTTTGTTATGTCAATAAGTTTAAAAGAATAAGGCTGAAAATGTGTTTGGTTCAACACGCATCTACTGGTTAAAATAAAAAAAAAAACTATTAGTGTTAAATAGCCTATTTACTGTGGATGGCTATAACTACATAGCATCTAGCAATGACTGAAAAATATACAAAAACGGGAAAAATTATTTCGGAAGACGCAAATAAAATTGCGGTGGTTAGCTATTACAGAGTACGTAATATAACGAGATTTTTTATGACATAATTCTTGTATATATAACACAGGTAAAATCCAGGCGCCAGAATACTTCCCCACGATACCCAAGTGCCACGCGACTGAGCAGTGGGTGTGGCGAAAGGAACTAGAAGTACCCGAGTTACAGCTGAAGAGAGGAATATTGCCGAATACCAAACGGGATATGTTGTTCCCTGGCTTCCCTACCATGAGACATCTTAAGTACCGGGTGTGTATGCATTATTTATGTTAAAAAAGTTCACCGACAAAACAATAGATTAAAAGAAACAGATTAGTCTACGTATGTTTTCGACTATGGACCCGTCCATCCATCCATGTCAAAATTGATGGGTCATGTGAACCACCAGGAGATCTTTTAGATACAGGGGCATAAAACAATAACATTCAGCACTATGCCGTCACTTGTGAGCTATCAAACTGAGTACTGGTAAAGGGGAGGGCGTAGCAACCCTCTATTTTGCTCCCTTGTCAAATTATATTTGTACGGCGTTGCGGGATAATGGATTAGAAGAGGTATTGAAATTGTATGGAACCGATGCTGTTCAAAATCAAATGACCAAATTGACCGAAAGAATCGCCAGGATATAAAAAAAATTCAACATTGTGGCGCACTATTTTTGTAGATAGATAGAAAACTCTTTATTTGTACACCATAATAGTACATAGCTACAAAAGTACATGAAATGTGAGATGTAGTGTACAAAGGGGCCGCCTTTTGTACACTACATCTCACATTAGTATGTATATGCATGTGCTATAAATACAACTAGCTTTTGCTTAAAGAGTGGCCTATAGAATCAAAGTATATCCGTGTGCAATTGATTAGCGTCGGGGTTCCAGGTATTTCCTTCCGAGTGTGCACCTGGTTCCCCAGCTTCTAGTACCCGAGACGGTGTGCGGTTTTTAGTCGGTTCGTGCCCGACATAACTACCAGTCGGTGGCATCCGAGGGTATTTCCGCATTTCCGCACAAAAAAAAGGGCAACTGTTTAGCCACGAAAAACAGTCAAGAATTACTTTTGAATTTGTAATATGAGTATCGATTTTTTTTGCAGACAAGTCTAAAGAAATCAAAGGTGAAAGTGTTTGACCTGATGTCACGCAATGAAAACATGATAGTGGAGATAGTTAGAGAAGAAGAATCAAATAAAACTATTCGAGAGATAGCGAAGGAGGTTCTCGGGAAAGTCATTTGGGTTGGTTGGCCACACCTCACTAGAGCCAAGTAAGTATATCTTCATTATCATTAATTCATTAAATAGTATAAAATACGTCCCTTTTCTTTTAGTCTTTCGGTGTCTGTTTGCTTAGATCTTATAAACTACTCAACGGATTTTTATGCTGTTTTCAGCAATACATAGGAGAATTACTCCTAAGGGGAAGGTTTATATGTGTAAAACATGCATATTATAGTAGAGAAAATATGAAAATTCTTTCTGACTTACAATACTACACTAGTCTTTTTTATGACGGATCAGACAGACAGGTCAACTAATAGAAAGCGACCACCGCCGTCCATGAACCCCTGTAACTCAGAAATCAGAAGCGCGTCTGCCAGCCTTTGAGAAGAACGAGTACGTCCGTTTCTTGAAGATTTAAAGGTCACATCGGTTAGGAAATACCGCGGAGAATAATTTGTTCCACAAAATTGTTGTATGAGACAAAAAGTGTCTTGAAAAGTGCGCATCTCATCAACATCAGCCTATCGCAGTCCAGCAATATTACTGTGGTTATTTAATTAATTATGTATTCATTTATTTTAGAGTGATAGCAGTATCAAATGAACAGTGGCGCTTATATTACACAGAGAGCAATGCGAACAATTTCAATAAAGAGGCCAATCAAGGCAACTTGCACAAACAGTGGCTCAGTGAGAGGGCGACCGTCATTGAACAGTAAGTGTCTTATTTAAAATCCCATTAACAGACTTTAACAGTTCACTCCTCGACATAGACCTGTTAAAAAGTAGATTTTGATCTACAATACCACGCTGACCGGACCGGTCAGCGTTTGTAACAATTAATGGAACCTGACTATGAATTGTATAATCCGTTTTAGACTTCTAGAAATAACATGTATTGTAACTAGGGATGGGCCGAATGTGGTTTCAACTGAATACGAACTTCGGCCGACCATTCGGTAAAAAATCGAAATTTGGCTTAACTTCGGCCGAAATTCAGTTCAAGAAACTGGAAGCAGAAGCTATTTAACATAGTTCTATGTTAAGAGTCCGATTGTATCAGAACTAGGTAGATATCTAAACGAAAATTCGCTATCCAGAAACTTATGTCCTTATGTTCGGTGGGCTAAGAAGGACAAGTTCCCCCTTTATGAGTTTTTTTGGCATGAATATTTTTATAGTCTCATGGAAGCTTATTATATTTTAAGCAATTTTTCTCAGAATCGGGAAATTTATATGAACAAAAACGTAACAGTGTTAAAAAAAACCGGCCACTGGTAAATTTTTAGTCCTAATAGTTCGTAATACATATGTAGTTTTATTTCCCATTGTGATAAAAGTTGATTGATTGAGATTGAGACTGTATAGATATTTGGAATAAAATACATTTGAGATTTTTTTAAATAATATTTTAGTACTAATAAGTAGCAATTTCAGGCAATAAATTAACGACTATGATTGTGAAGTGATTGCTTCACTATTTGGTTTAAAATATTGATATTTTTTACTATTTTCTTTTACGAATAATATTGAATGTTCGGCATTTGAACCCCGAATGTCGGCCGAATGCCAAAATTCGCCTCGACCTGCAGAAATTCGGTTGAGCCGAATATGAAACTAATTTCGGCCCATCCCTAATTGTAACCTTTTAAATCAATTTACAGTGAATAATTTCCGCTGTAAAAAAATACTATAAAATGTGTACGTGTAAAAGTCGCGTTATTCTATAAAGTAATTTACACTCAGATGTAGTCCTTTGAAAGTCTAATAAATGTGATGATATAAGGATAGTTATTATAAAAAGTGTGGCGTCTAACTTGTAGTTTTATACTAAGGCTGAAATTTATAAAGCGTGCTTAGACTTTGCCCAGACTTTGCTTACGCTAAACTTACGTAAGTTCCTGCTCAGTGTAATCTTAGCATTCGAATTTATAGTCCTTTGGGCTAAGAATGTACTGAGTGTATGCTAAGCAAGAACTCAGGAAAAAATGTATAACATTTCAATTTGCATAGAATATTTATTTGAATTATATAGATATTTTAAAAACATTTTACATATTTGAAAAGAGCTGTTATAAACTAAAATATTTGTAATCTTATAAACTTTATTATATAATTGTATTTCAATCAATTTAAACTGTTGATTTTTATTAATTTTAAGTGAAAAAGGGCAAAATAACACATGTACAAATAAAAGAGTATATTTGACTTGTCAGTCAAATGTCATAACATTTTTTATGGAATATATAGGAAAACGAACCGACATTTCGCCACAGGTATCCTCACTCACTCGGTGAAACACAGCACAAGCGCTGCTTCTTATCGGTTTTCTGTGAGGTCGTGGTATCACTCTAGTCGATATATTTGAATATTTCAGATTGTTTCGAGATCAATCGCGTATAATTACTAATTTTAGAAAGAACTTTTAACTTTGACCCTGGCATGCCCTAAGCGTTGTAACAGAAGTCCTGTTACAGCGCTTTCAAACTAGATGACGGCTTTTCTACTTGAACCATCAAACCATCTTTACAAGCGCGTAAGTAATCGCTAAGTCAAGGATTTCGGTGACTTAGACAATGCTAAGCATTTGCTCAGCTTGAGCTAAGCATAATGACTATAAATTTCAACGCACACTTAACTCGTGAGGTAAGTCTAAGCAAAGACTAAGTACGCTTTATAAATTTCAGCCTAAGTTGCTAAAGTGGGCCTGTTCTTGTATATAGTATAATATAGTTATGACAACATTTTCAAATACTAATAATAAATATTTCTCTTCATAGCAATATGAATCGTCTTGGAATAGAATTGGGTGAAGTGAATACCCTCATTCATGCAGTGAATCTAAAAGGTAAGGTGATTTTGCTGCATAGATTTAACCCAATTTAGACTAATGTTTATTATAATTTGTGTGTAGTCTTTTAAATATAGCTTGATCTCTGAGACAGTAGTCATTAGTATCATTTCAAAATTAACTGGATCACTTATATTAGGTGTATTATGTTATATTTATACAATTACCAGTTGTTGCCCGCGGCTCCGCCCGTGTATATGTCGGTTATCATGGCAAATAGTAGCTTATGTGTTATTCTGATGTATAATAAGCTATATTACTGTAAAGTTTCATCCGAATCCGTTCAGTAGTTTTTGCGTGAAAGAGTAACCAACATACATCCATCCATCCATACTTACAAACTTTCGCATTTATAATATTAGTAGAATACCTAATGTCATCATTCATATTGTATGGTATTTGTGATAGAACTGCCACATACAAAAATAAAATATAGGTAAAACAAAATGCAATGACTTGTTCAAAGTTACTTCGACAGTTTCATAAATATCTGTTACAGAGATCGAGCTAAACTTTTAACCGACTTCAAAAAGGGATGAGGTCCCCCATTCGACTCTATTTTTTTTATGTTTGTTACCTCAGAACTTTCGACTGGATAAACCGATTTTGATTATTCTTATACTAACTTTTAAACTTTCGCGTTCCATGATATTAACAAATAAATATTTTTACGGGAATTAACGCGATCACTTATTTAAAAAGGTATCACATACCTCTGATTTGCCTGACGTTTCGACCAGGTTGCACTGGCCGTGGTCACAGGCTGACAGCTGACTATAAAAATATTTAATTGATTATTCTTGTCTTGAAAGCTGGTGCTTCCATTCCCTCCCCCATAGTAGCTCCCATTTCAATTTGGTTCAGTTCTTAAATCGGTTTATTTGTTAAAATGTAGTATTATTTATGACTGAGTTGTAATATCAAGTATGGTGCTTCCAGGCTTTAAATACGTAGTCCAGAACAACGTGAAGATGGTCCAGGAGCCGGAGTGGTGCGCCGTGCCGTGCGCGTACGCGGAGCAGGCCGTGGTGCAGGACGTGAGCGCGCACGTGGTGGCGGAGGCCGGGCGCTTCGCCACGCCGCAGGACGCCTACCCGCCCGGGGACACCGTGTTCCTGCTCACCAACGGACCGCAATACGGGGCCATGGCCAATGTGAGTTTATCTATACAATTATATAGACCTAGCTGACCCGGCGAACTTTACTTCCCACGGGCAGTCTACAGTCGCGGACAAAAAAAAGACTTTTCCCGTTATCTTTCACTGACAGGTAGCTGATGTTAAAAGGAGTAACTTAGGCTACTTTTTTTAGACTAACTTCGCCCCGCGGTGTTACCCGCGATTCATATAAGCATCGCAGGTAACACCACCAGTAACTTATAAAATAAATACGACTAACAGTAACGTTAGTCGTATTTAGTTAGTTTCTTTTTTATTTCTTATTAGCTTTCTGCACTTTTGTGTGTGCATGAAGTTTTAAAATAAATAAAAATGTACATAAGCCAAACACGCGACAATCGATCCACATTCAAACTTACGTGTAATCTAGTAAGGTTTATTGTCATATGCCACAATGCATTATTATAGGAACTTTTCTAGAATTTGTCTGGCCAAACTGTCTGTTGCCGCATTCTCGAAAATCTTGATGTTTCATAATAGTATTAATTGCCACTTGTCTTTTCACAGATTGTCGAGACAGATTGCGCAAAGTCGGGCCGCATAAAAGTGTGTATTACATTGAGGGGCGAGCCCGAAATCTGTCCCAAGAACTTTCCAAGTCCCTACAGAAACCCTAACTATGCAGCAGCTTCTTGCGGTAAAAACATTTGTTTTATTTATTTAATCATAATGTTGTAAAACACTAAGTTGCTTCCCTTTCTTGTACGCTTAGATCTTTTAAACTATGCAACATATTTTGATGCAATTTCCACCAATAGAAGGTGTGAAGGAGGATTATATGTATAATACAAATTTAAAAATATTTGTATGTTATTTAAACAAAATTATTTGTATCTTTTTTAAAATGTTTTCTCATTTAAGTGAATTGTTTATGAGAATAAAGTTTCTTAAACCTGATTATATAAAAAGTAAAATGGACAAGAAACAAAGATTTCCGTACAAAACCGGGAAGGTGTCGCTATTTTATTAGATGATTTCTTTCTTTCTATTTCCCTAATCAAGATCTCCACAACCAAGACTTGACAGTACAAAAGTTCTGCAGAACAATGTTGCTGGACTTTTAAACCTCCTACAACTCAAAACGATTGCCACTATTCTTCTATTCCAGAGATTACTATAATTTTGTATAAAATAGGCAATTATAGTATACATAATATGTACGTATCTTAAGGAAGTTACTAGTTACTAAACAATCTACGCATCCCGTGGTTATCATAAGAGCCGACATAAAGAGCAGATCCTGTACCTGAGACCCAAATCCTGTACCAACCTGAATGGCCAGTGTGGTGTGGTAGGCCAAAACCTCTCTCAGAAGAGTTCTTTGTCTAGCAGTGGACTATGAAAGGTTAAATATAAAAAATAAAGATTTTACAAATATTATTTTCTTTGTAGGTATATCCGTGCAGATGCTGAATCGAATTACGGGCACGATACTACTTATCATGGGCGAAAGACACAATCGACCCACTGAAAATATAAATAAAATAAATATAGGACTCAATTTGAAGTTTAATAAGAAGGTATGTATAACTTTTTTTTTTTTATATATATTTTGCCCTGCCAAAATGACTCTACTTTGCCTGACGGAAAGCATAAGCAGAATCCAAGATTGGTGGTCACCATACTGCGAATGCAGACAATGCTACAGTGCAGCATGGTGACCATCACCATGGCGGGCTAGTGATGCTTCTGCATCATTGGGCCTCCGGTCTCGCACTCACCAACGAAACACGACAGCACGATCGCTGTCATTTTACGTTGATTTTCAGTGCTCAGGTAGTACCGCCCCGGTCGAGCCGGCCCATTCGCACTGAAATCAGCGTGGCTCTACTACCTTGAAGCGTGGCTCTACTACCTTGAGCATGGCTCTACTACCTTGAGCGTGGCTCTACTACCTTGAGCGTGGCTCTACTACCTTGAAATAACTATTTTAATTTCATCAATCCTTGTGTTTCATCACCCCTATTCATTCCTTGGGTGTCGTAAGAGATGACTAAGATAGCAAAAGACAAGAGGAAAACAAAGTGAAGGAAAACTTGAACGAAACCATATACCAATCTGTCTGGCCAACGTGGTATTATAAATTATCAAAAGTATCATAGATTTTTTTAAACGAGATACGAATGTTTTATATTTTTATGGTATGGCAATCGAGCGGCTGGGTCACCTGATTGTAAGGGATTACCGTTACCAATAGATATCTGCAACCTTCCTACATTCAAAATCTTGAGAATTATAGTAGGCAAGTCTGTGGATTGGACAGTTGGATAATTTACAAATTAGAAAGTTGGACAGTTTTCAGCATTGGACAATTTGCTAATAGGACATTTGGACAATTTGTCGATTGGACAGTTGGACAGTCTGCCGATGGGACAGTTGACCAGTTTGTCCATTGGACAATTTGTTCATTGGAGTTTGCGAGTTGGACAATTAGCGTATTAGACAGTTAAACAATTTGCAAAGTCTACATTTAGATGATGTGATAAAATAAAAGCTTACCTCACTCGCTGGAACATAAAGAAAAAACTGCTTATTATTGGTTTTCTGTGAGGCCGTTACATCTTAAACGAAGTGCTACAACGGCCATACAGAAACCGCTATTGAGTTCTTTCATTGTTTTTTCACTAGTGAATGAGTGAGTGAGTTTGCAGACGCTTAACTCCCCTTTAATTCTGTTCTGAGGAGAAAAGAGTAATACTTATTTAGTATCAGGTGATTTATTTCCTCCTTTGTCTCTAATACCATAAAAAAGCTAATGTAATGGTGAAGATAAGAAGATTCACCATTAGATTAGATATCTGGGCTTTAAGATTAAAATGTTAGTTTTTTGTGTCTTTTAAGTTTTTAAAAACCTGATTGTTTATTACAGAATCAAGAAGTGGCAGGTTACACGCGTAAATGCAAAGTTACCAACTCTTGGTTATATTCGGAGCGGTGTATAGCACTGGTGAAATCTTACGCGCAACAATTTCCTGATCTGTTCGATAATTTGTCCCAGTCAGTCGGCAGGGATGTGTTCTTCGAAAGCGATTTGTTCCCTATTCATATTGGGTGTGTAATATCTTTATATAGTATAAATTAAAATTCGCTTAGATCTTTTAAACTACTTAACGTATGTAATGCAGCTTTTAGCAATACATTGAGTGGTTCAAAGGGAAGATTTATATGTGTAATACATACATAGGCTACTGTTTTGTCTGCCTCAGTGGCGCAGTAGTAGCATAAGCGACTGCTGTACTTCAGGTCTCGGGTTCGATTCCCGGTTCTTACTAAATGTTTATATGATCTGCAAATATTTGTTTCGGAGTTTGGGTGTTTCCTATGTAAAATGTGTATGTATTTACAAAAAAAGTATATATTTATTTGTACAAGTTGTCAAGCTCTGCTTAGTTTGGGACTAGATGGCGTTGTGCGTTAGATGTCCAAAAACATTTATTTACGGCGATATTCGGCATACACGCCGGCAGAGCCGTGGGTAAAAGTATATATATAGATACACTACCCTCAGATACAAAGATTTGTCCTAGGTGGGAATCGAACTCACCTACAGCAGATCTGCAGCCTACCAGTCAGAGTCACTAACCACAATATTTGAACGCTTACAGTAAAAACAAGGGTCAAGAAGTAAGTGCGTGGGTGAAGTCTCAGGACCACATGAGGGCGCAGCACCGGGACATCGGCTCGGAGTGCCTGGAGCCCGAGGAGATGAAGGAACTCGCCGCAGACATCGACAAGCAGCTTGTCGAACTCAACGCCAAAGCGATCAAGCTTAATCTGCAAGTCAAGTGGTCACTGTTATATAAGGTAATCTATATCTTTACATAATATAAAATGAACACACGCTGTCTGATCGCTTAGATTTTTTAAGCTACTCAATAGATTTTAATGCAATTTTCAGCAAAAGATAGGGATTCAAAAGGAAGGTTTAAATGTGTATAACATGAATATAATAGTAAAGGAAATCCGAGAATTTCAAAGACTTCGAAGCCACTCCTGTTCGCTAGTATATAGGAAAACTAGCTGACCCAAGCAACTTCGTCTGCGTCTCCTTTCAGTTATGCTCGGCTCCAATTAATCTAAGCGCGATGTTAACTATAGTCGTATTTAATGCATGTTTATCAAAACATACATTTAAAAACGTGAAAAATGATTAGACAGTTTCGAAGTTCATCGTGAGCAACAAAACAGTACTTCTCATCTGTATTCTACGTATTCTACTAGTCAACCCCTTTCATCTGCTACCAAAATAGTGGTAGTCGTAACAAAATGTGTAAGTAAACCACCATTTTGTAGCGTCGGCCATCTTTGATTTTAATTTGTTTTCATAGTGTACTGTGTTCTACTAGTCGTGACAAAATTTGTAAACCGCCATTTTGTAGAGGCGGCTATCTTGGATTAAAATGAAACAGAATTTATAAAATTGTATTGTCACCACAATTAAAGGTGTGTACCAAATTTCAGATCAATCTGTCAACAGGAAGGGGGTCAAATTTCAATTAGTAATTGAAATTTGACCCCCTTCCTGTTTGTTTGTGTGGATTTGATCCAAACAAACAAATCAATAAACAACCAGGGCAAGCTAAATAAAACCGTTTAAAAATATAAAACCTATGCCACCCGGGCCATTTTTACGAACCTTTTGACTCCTCTTATCATAAAATCGGTTCAGTAGTTTAGGCACTACCATAGTACCTAAACATACAAACATATGTCTTGCCATAAATATTGTTACAAAGAAAAGCATTTTTTTTTAATGTAACATTTATTACTAATATATTAATAAAAACCCATCTATACTAATATATAAAGCTGAAGAGTTTGTTTGTTTGAACACGCTAATCTCAGGAACCACTGGTCCGATTTAAAAAATTCTTTCGGTGTTGGATAGTCCATTTATCGAGGAAGGCTATAGGGTATATATCATCACGCTACTACTAAAAGGAGCGGAGCAACAATAAAGAATGTTTCAAAAACTGGGGAAATTTTCACGCTACGGGCAATATAAGGCGCAAACGACGTTGCGTGGGTCAGCTAGTTAAAAATATATACAGGAAGCTTTCAGTATAAATAAGGTCGTTCTGTTTGTTAAAATATTGCTTAATTGTAAAAAAAAAATTCATCCGCAAACAAAATTTTTCGTGACCTCCCTTTTCGGACAGCTTAAATTGTAGGATTGATTTTACCACCCTGTTCTTTTTTAAATTATCAGTTAAGAAATTACCAGTGCGTCTCTTATAGACGTTATATTACTTACTAAGAATATTTTAGTCATCCAAGTCCTAAGTCATCTTTTAGAATACGCGAAATGGTTCTAGCTACTATCTTCATCTCCCGAGATAAAATCTTTTGCCTTAGGACAGTGTACGAGTGTGGTCCGGGTTCCGTGGAACACCATTCAACACTCGTACGTGTTACGCCGAAAGCCTATCTAATAAACCTAAGTACGTGTACCGAACGGGCACCGTAATGAACCGTTCAATACTCGCACATAACCTACGCCTAATTACCTAAATGCCTAGCCCTATCAATATGTGAACCCTGCGGTGAGGGATATATACATAAATAGATAGTGCGGGAAGTCTGTTACCGGGAGACCTAGGGCAACAAACGGAGACGAGACGGGAGCTGGGCTTAGGAGATGGTTTTCTCACTGCCGGTCGAGCAGACTCACAAGACCGATCTACCGACGGCTAAGGGTGTCTTGGCCACAGTGAGAGGTGGGGAAGGGTAACGTGTCAAAGTCGGATTAGACAAAATGACTGATTTTATTCACATAAATTCTAGCTTATATACTAATCCTACTCTAAGTACACATGGATGGTTATTTACATGTGTGCCATCCGTGTGTTATGTCGATGCAGCTGCCTTAATCTCGGTCATGCCTAACTGTTGACAGGGCCTGTACCGAGTGCGGTGCAAGCACTGCGTGCGACATAGTTTAGACGTTGCCGGTGATGCAATCATGTTCTATTGAACAGACAGGATTTCTTCGAATTCTTTCCCTCACTGCTTTGACCGTCATTTTTGTACGAACACTACGTGGACGGCCAGATCGTTTTTTGTTACAAACAGAGGAGGTTTCATTGTACCTATCAAAAGCCCGGTACACAAACATATCACAAAAGATTTTACAATATATGGGCTCGAAAATAAGAAAACACAATGAATAATCGTATAAAAATGACACATTCCAAATTCAAAAGTAATATTTTTAATTTTAACGGTATATATGGCCAGACTAAGTACTTGAATGTTTAAATATTTTGTGTTATATATGACTATAATGAAAGCTCTGAGCATCTACCTCTCAACATTTCTACACCACCCAAAGGTTGACTGGAAGAGAATGCCCTGGGCTTTAAGTCCGCCGACGTACAAATTTAGTGCATTAAGTTTATAAATAAAATAAATATATAGACTGCTAAAAGTTTTACCCTTTGTTTTGGCTTCGCTGTAGTGAAAACACCCAAAAACCGAAACAATAATTGTTTTTAGTAGATTGGACAAACGTTTGGTCCTACACAAGTCTCAGCACAAATAAATAAATAAATATTCCGGACATCTAACACAACGCCATCTAGTCTCTAGCTAAGCAGAGCTTGTGTTATGGGTACTAGACAACTGATATAATTACATATATATACTTTTTTTTTGTAAATACATACATATTATACATAGAAAATATGTGACGATATTAGTATTGTTATACTTTTTGTCCCTTTCAGCCTGAACTCCACACCGGCAACTTACAACCCGACCCAAAAGCAAACTACAAGCTGTACGACCGCGTGGTGTGCGTGAGTAACACTATGACGGTCCCGCTCGGCCTGACCGGGACAATAACGGCCATTTACCCTCCTGCAGCAGCCAACACCGTGCGTCTGTCTGACAAGCTCAACAACGACAAGACCTACCAAGTTATGTTCGACAGCTCCTTCCCTGGAGCCATGACTGAGGATTTGTTCCAGGAACCCAGGTTTTATAGGTAAAGTTTGTGTTTTAACTAGGAGGGTTATAAATCTTGGGGACATATTTTTTGCTCTACACGTTATTTACATTATGATTAATAGGGTACATGAATTTAACATAAACTAGCTGACCCGGCGAACTTCGTACCGCCATATTTACATATCTGTCTTAGCTTCCCACATGCAGTGTACAGTCGCGGAGAAAAAAAGGACTTTTCTAGTTATCTTTGAATTTTTCTTGTACACAAACCTTGTTTGTCCTTACAAAAACGAACACATAAAAAATATATATTAATGCGCCTACATACATATAGGCGATTCATTTTTATATTATAGATGAATACCGATATCTGCTTCATAAAAACAAACATCACAAAACATCTCGGAAAATACAAATTTTATGGCTATTTTTACTATTGTGAATTTAAATAAAATTAAAATATACATGTAAATGTAGTTCAATTGAGTAGTCGAAGGTAGTTACAAGTTTGTATTCAGTATATTTTTGATACAAAACCTTTCATTTTGAGAGATGATAGATAATATGTAACTAATTTGACTAAAGTGTCATGTAATCTAACAGCAAATTATCTATATGTACATTTCACAAATTGTCCAAACGTCTAATTCGTAACCTGTCGAATGCAAAAACTGTCGCAACTATCCAATTCGCAAACTGTCAAACTATCCAATTCGCAAACTGTCTAACTATCCAATTCGCAAACTGTCCAACTATCCAATTCGCAAACTGTCCAACTATCCAATTCGCAAACTGTCCAACTATCCAATTCGCAAACTGTATAACTATCCAATTCGCAAACTGTCCTAACTGTCCATTTCTCGAAATTAAATGGTCAAACAAGAACATTGAGGATGTCAATGATTAAAAACGTAAGATGAATGATGATGTGTGGTATGCAGGATGTCCAGCCCCATGCTGCTGAACCTGTCGCTGGGGCGGCGGCTGCGCGAGCCCGCCACCAACACCAGCGCAGTCAGCGCCGCCGGCTCCAACACGCGGCTTCGCCCTGACGACGGACATTACTCGGCCTTCGCTGACTACAGGTACTTCTTTTTGTAATGACACTAATAGGGAACTTGATTGTATCGTAAACAAATACCCATGTCTCCTTCCTTAAAACGAATATTACAAAATATCTCGGAAAATATGATGATTACAGCTTTTTATTTCTATTACAAATTTTAATTAAATAATTATTGAAAAATATTTCTCAATTGAGTAGTTTAAAACAGTGACGTCACAAGTTTGGGTTTAGTACATTTTTCATACAAACTTATTGTTTTGACAGTACATTATAAAAAAGCGGCCAAGTGCGAGTCGGACTCGCCCATGAAGGGTTTCGTAGCAGCAAGTAACACAATATTTTTTTTTGTATTTGAGTTAATTAAATGAAAGGTAAATTGCGGTTTATGACGTATTAAAAAAAATACTTACTATATCACTTTTTAGTCAGTCCACTGTGAACTCGAAAAATTTGGCCAGTTGCAATTATTTTATTTTTAACACACATATTTCCGTTGCACTTGACACTGGCAGAATTGTCGACATCAGCATAGTTTTCCATTTTCCAAGAAAAAGAAAGAAAATGACAGTTTTTTTATTGATTCTAGATGCATGTAAAATTTGACATATCAAAGAACCTGTTTCTGGTTTGTTTACCTTTTGTCTCAGAGGAAGTTGAATAGGGTATAAATCTCGTTCAAACAAATTTTCGGTGGAAGTGTATCTCGCGCAAACTATTCAATTTAGAAAAAAAATGATATTAGAAATGTCAAATCAGGCCTCTCCTTAAAAAGGAGATTTCAGTTTACTGTACCGCACTGGACAGACGGATGGGTTTCAAGTTTCCCTTCTTTGCAGTGATGTTGTATTGAATAGCTTGAATGACACATCTAAAACGTTAATGTACCTAAATGAAAAACCGTATTTTAACATTACTATATTGCTTGCAGGCAATTATTAAAACAAAGATTATAAAGTGAGAAAGAAGTCGATATCTTTTTGCTAACAATAGTGTTTCCCTACCTAAAATGTTGCCAGCTAAAAAAGATTTAAATAAAAACTGTAATACAATAAATCGAACATAACCTCTTCTTAAACCCTGCAGCCTAACCAATCAAGTTACAAACTTTCCAAATATTAATGGACTGCAGCCTGAGCATATATATACTTAATACATTACGTACAAATAAAATTTACAATCAACATTTTTTCTTTTAGTCTTCCAGGAGAAAAGTCGTTTGCCCAGAAGATAACTGCCGAGACTCGTAACAATGCTAATGGCACAGCTACCAACAGAGATACCAGCTCGGCTGCTAGCAGGTTCCCTAGCTCAACAACCAACAGAGATGACCATCCAGCTGCCAGTAGATTCAACAAGTCACCTAAAAAGAGAGAAAATACCACAGCTGCCTTCAGAGATACGAGCTCACTAACCAGCACAGCTATCAGCTTAGCTGATAATGAATCTCCAGTAAGTTCACGTACAAGTATACTTTATTTTATTATGGCGGTCCCGCCAGCGTCTATTTCGGATACATGAAAACTCATAAACTTTATCTCTTTAGAATACTAATAAATACATACTGTCTATTTCATATTCTGCTATTTCGAGGTAAAAATATCATATGAACCATTGCATTATTACAAATGTATTTCTCAGTGCCTCTAGGAAACGAATTGAAATATTGGACTGTCAGTTAATAATAACATATTTATAAAAAAACTTAGTAATAGATGACAAAAAAACTTGTCAATATTTAATGACTTGAAATTAATGAAATGAATAGCGTCAGCAATCGAACTAGGCAAAGCCTGTATATCGATTGTCAGCAACTTATCCCCTCATTTTTTTTTGTGATAATGGCTTACAATTTCATAGTTGTATATCATAGATAGTTGGTACACCTTATATCAAGTTGTCATAGTGTACGAATATTATCTAGATATGTGTTTAAGTATAACAATATATTTATAAAAATAATAAGGGGTTGCGAGGGGGCATAAGTCGATCTAGCTAGGATTAATTTTTAGAAAAAATTATCATAAAATGAAATACCGAGTAAAAGTCTTTCATCCAGGTACCAGTATAGCGATAGACAGAAACATGTTAAAATATGTTTGTATTGACAGGAACAACGTGCAAGCAATGCAACTGATCTACTTAGAAGCCTGTTGAAGATTAGCGATAGTGACCTGCAATCTAAAAATAAAAGGACATCAAAGGTAATTTTAGTTGATATGTGTTACATTATTACAGGTCCGTGGCCCTAACTGAATTTCCTTATCAACACAATCTTCAATTGTGTTATTATTATACCGTCTCAGGAAATAATTCTAATGTAATGAAAAGATTATGAGAGCATTATTATTTATTTAAAATCTTATATGTGTTAAAAGTTTAATTGACGTGCGAAAGATTAAGAATGATTTTTTTGTTGTCTTGGCGAGTTTAATAAAGCTATTTTACTGGACTACGGCGAATCCAAAAAGGAAGGTATTAGTTTTGGCAGCCTATGTATGTTTGAATGGTCCACCGTAGCGCCTAACTACTAAACCGATTTTAATGAATTAGGATATAATGGCCCGGTCGACATTGGCTATATAAATTATGTCTTATAAATTTAATTTATAGTTTATAAAACTTTACTTCTTTTAATATAATTAAATATTTGCCATGTATTAAAATAAATTTCTGTTTAGCCTGTAACTCCAGAACAGAACAGCAATTGGCGAGTAAAATCTGAACCTCCAGTAGCTTCGCCTCAACCACAAAGGTATGTTATATTATTATGTTAATGTATTAAAATTTGACATCAAGACACATAAGACAGACAGCTTTATATAAGACTAGCCGACCCACGCAACCTCGTTTGCGTCTCCTATTGCCCGTAGCGTGATAATTTTCCCCCGTTTTTGTAACATTCTTCATTGTTGCTCCGCGCCTGTAGGTCTTAGCGTGATAATATATAGCCTATAGCCTTCCTCGATAAATGGGCTATCTAACACTGAAAGAATTTTTCAAATCGGACGAGCGGTTCCTGAGGTCAGCGTGTTCAAACCAACAAACAAACAAACTCTTCAGCTTTATATGTTAGTATAGATGAATGTATATATAATAGTTATTTATGCAACTGTTGTTTAATCAGGGGTATTAAAACACTAATGTGATAAGTATCACATGAATGTTTTAATACCTAATTCTAATTATGTACATTTGCATAGAAGACTTTATCTACACCCACGATATGAAACCTCTATAAAAAGTTCTGAAGTAATACATTTTTGAAATACTAATATCGAACGAAAATCGCGGGATACGACGTGAATTTGAATAACAGGGGTTTTTTTTAAATATGTGGTTGTGAAAAACGTGTGCTGACAATGTTCTTACTAATATCGAACGAAAATCGCGGGATACGACGTGAATTTGAATAACAGTTATTTTTTAAAATATGTGGTTGTGAAAAACGCGTGCTGACAATGTTCTTTTTTACAAAAGGAGTTGCATTATGAAATTTAGTACAACATTAGAAAACTTGTTTGGATGATATTATAGTTACACGTCGATTTGCCATAAATAAATTTAAGGATGGGTCACCCTTACCATTTAGGGGGATGGAAATAGATGTTGGCCGATTCTCAGACCTACTCAATATGCTCACAAAATTTCATGAGAATCGGTCAAGCCGTTTCGGAGGAGTATGGGAACGAAAATTGTGACACGAGAATTTTATATATAAGATGACACAGGATGTTTTAATGTGATATAATATAATGCCCCTTCATATACAACAGTTGCATAAATAACTATAAAACCAAGTATCCGAGCGATAAGACCGCCCACTCGTAGCTACTACAAGTGGCGGTCTTATCGCTCGGAGGCAACCTCTTACAGGTAACCATGGGATTGAGAGAAAAGTATGATTCTGATAACTATGAGTATAAGAAAAAAAATAGTTGTTTTTTTATTTTTACATTTATTGAGTTAAATAAACAATGACACAAAATATATTTTTTAAATAGTTGACATAATGAATATAGTAATTATGACACCAGCGGCATTTAGTTTGATAGTGACCAGTCTGCTCGCTTAAAAGCTCAAGCCTCTTAATCTATATTAATAGTATGAATTCGGAAGTAACTCTGTCTCTCACGCTTTCACGGCCAAGTCGCTGCACCGATTCTAATGAAACTTGGCATGGAGATACTTTGATTCTTGAGGGAAAATAGGCTACTTTTTTCTGCGACAACCGACAAACACGCGGGTGGAGCCGCGGGTAATCGCTTATTTAAAATATAACTAAAAAGTCGTGTAATAACACTAATATTGTTTACAAGCAGTCCTCCTGAACATCCATTTTGGAAAATGTTTTCTGGGTAAGATAAACAGCTACTGAAATAGCAACTAACAAAACACAGTGATATTTCATATGAAACTTTTTCTTTGCAGAGTGATGTATTATGAGTCTTTTTTAGGTTTATAATACGTAATTTTATTTGTTTCTATGATTTATATACTTCGATGTAGATTATTAATAATTTCGGATCGGCAACCAGACAATTTTTGAGTAGAGCAGCTCAGATGTTGTTTTAACAATTAAAAAGCAATCAAACAACTGTGGATGTTCAAATTTTCACTGACTGTTTTTTATGTCAGTGAACATTTGACCACAATCCGACGACTTGTGTCTTAAATAAAGCTATGTATGTACGAGTATATGTCACATTGTAGAAACCGTTAGATTATAATCTACTTAACAAGATTGCAAACTATCGATAGATTGTCAACTGTGTTAAATTGACGCGCGTAAATTGTCAACTGTCCCTGATTGGTCGGACAGTAGGCCGTTCCTTGGCCATTGAGTTAGGGTAGAGCTTATTTGATTAATCACAAATTAATTTTACTGTCACAACAATTTTATATAACTAATTCGAAAGCTGTGACGTATTATCAACATGAAATCAATTTACAATCACAAAACTATTTTACATTCGGCAACAAAGACAAATTAACAAACAAATGTGGCAACGCGGGATATATGTCGTTCAACTAATCAGCGCGCGACTTGCGATTCGTCATACCATTTCACAATCTTTCGACTGTTTGCAATCTCACGTGATAGATTACAGTCTAATAGTTTTGACAATCTAACGTAACATATGTATGAAGTTATGTGTGTATAAGCTATTCATACAAAATGTAGATTTTTGCTTCTTATTGTTTTGTAGTTGTAGCTCCACGACTTACCTTAGTACCACTATAAAGTATAGTAGGTACATGCTCTTTGTATGTAAATAATAACAGTCTACCCGTAATAAGAGTCTACCTGTGACCACGATCGGTGCAATTCGATCGAAACGTCGGGCAACCAAAATAGGTATTGTACCTTGTAGATATTATCGCGATTAAGTCCCGATTTACAGTCGAATAAATAATAACAGTCTGCTATAAGACCGCCCTACTCATTGTAAGAATTTGTATACTATATTTAAAGAAAATAATGAGGCTTTTAGGAGTCGTAAATTCCATTATTGCTGACTGATTGCCTACATTCAAAAGAAAAATACATATTTTAAATAAACCTTAAGCTACACGGCTACATAGCCTTTGCATATTTCCAATTTATATTAATTAGTTTCATATACTCTAGATTTAATTTTTCTTTTATTGCTGACTTTAAAATGCAGTTTATTTTCAAACTTCTAGTAAATGAGCCTGCCAATTATATATTAACACCTTTTATTGGAACTAAAATTTTGTATTTTAAACAGAGGCCCTTCGCAACCGACGAATTGGCGCACGGAAAGCGCACAAGCGTCCGCCATGCCGCCCGTCAACCTGAACCAACCGCCTCCCGGCTACAACCCAGAGTGGTCAAATAACAGTATTAAGGTAAGAAATTATACCATTCAATTTGTATTGAATGGTATAATAAGTTCGTACTTACCGAGACAATCTACGTAATAGCATATGTACATTTTAACAGGCTTCAATCACCATATAAGTTAGTGAGATACAACTATCCTGCGAATCATTAAATCACATCCATAAAATAAACTCCCACAGGTTAATTTCGGCTTACAAAATTAATGTTCATAGCAATTTCGGTTTCATAAAAAACAACACCATAACTACGGGGCGTGATTGTGATACTGACAAGTACTCGGGCGAGAACCCCACATGCGCTGACCTTGGCGGAAAGACGTAAGGAGAGATAGAAACAGTATTATAATATACTCAAGTGTTTTACTGTCCCCTGTTGAGAAAATAGTGACGTATCGATCTTGCCAGGCTCCTGACCAATGAGGTTTCAAGAAATCATCGTTTCGTACGAAACCTTGAAACGTGATTGGCCAGATTGCGGGGCTTGATCAATGCGTCACTATCTTTTACAAGACTATAATATTATTTTCTTCTTCTACATTGTACCAACATTATGGCTGTACTATAGATGTCTGAAGAATGAAAAATAAAGTTATTTATTTTTCTTTCAGAATCCTCCTCCAGTTCCCCCGTATCCACCGCCATACAGGCCACCCTACCAAGTTCCAGGCCCGAATCAAATGCCATCATCCCCATACTTCAACCCGCACTTTAATCGCAATACTAAATCCTCTAACCAGTCCTTCGGCTATTCCCCTCGGCAGCCGGACCGAAGTACCTTTAACCAAGGTCCACCGCCACAGTTCACGGACCACAGTTTCCCCAAACATTTACCAAACGTCGCTGGCAATGTCACATTGGGACCGAGTTGGAACCAATCCAATATCCAATCGAGATATGTGAGTCACTTTATTATATTAGCCTGAAAGTTGTGATATTAAGGTAGTAATAAAATATACTAATATTATACCTTAAGTAAAATATAATTTATTTAATATTTACAAGGTTCCAATTTATTTTTAAAATATTTATAAATTTTACAGCAGTATACTGTTGTAGATAAAGAAGTCAATTAACAATGGTGATCTACTTTTTATTTTTTAACCTTGCAATATTATCTGACAAAGCTAGCAATACTCGAAGAAAATTTTAATAATTTAAAGTGACAACCTTGGTGGTGTTTTAGAAAAACTTTTGAAAGTAAAATAAAAAATCTGTGTAACACATAAGCGTTGATAGAACGAAATAAAAAAAAAACATTTTTCAACCACTCAGTGTGCCACTTGTAGTAAAAATAAGAAAAACAATCATACGGTCCGTCTTATGGTGAGTGTTTGGTGTAAAACTTTAAGGTTAACTTTTCTGTGGAGAAGATTCGCCTTCTTGCATAAAAAACACAATTCTCCGATTCCCTAACTCTATGGTCGACTGCAATACGCCACTTAGGAACGCGCACATACCAAGAAAGCGGTATAGAACTATTTTGGTCAGAGTATAATACATACAGTCTTACATACAGAAAATCAAATACAGTTACAATTCGCGTTAAGAAAATACTGACGCACCGTTGAAGCACCGCCCTCTACTCAGGCTGTGATTAGTTAGGGGGCGGGTCTTGTCAGATTCGTCACAATTATTTTTAAAACAAATGAACTATAGTAGATTGGTTTATAATACGCATTATGTTATATTGTTTCCTGTACATGTAATATATTTAATTGCAATTATCGATTTTTCTCGGTTGTGTCTACGTATTATACTCGTACATATAAACCTTTCTCTTGAATCATTCGTTGTATAGTTTGAAAAAATAAGCCGAAGCGTTTCATACACATTTAATCTAATTAATATGTCGAACTAAACTAAATATACAGGTAACTTTAAAACAATATCTACTTTAAAATAAAATAATTATGTAAAAAAGTTTTCCATTAAACTATGGAGATTCAGTAATAATATATAGTCTGAAAAGTTTTTGGGAAATGAATGTAGTTGTGCATCTTTGTATTTGCATTATATATCGCTGGGAGACGTGTGTAGAGTTCAAGGATGCTATTTAAAAAAAAAGTGTCTTCTTTCATTGTTACGTCAAAAACTTTGACAGTTCCAAATGGCCAACATAATAAAAAAAATAAAAAAAAACAATAGAAATTCTACGGCTAGGAGAACAATAGTAGATAATAACCATATTGTGATATACATTTTGTTAGAAATAAAAAAGTAAAAAAATAAAGCACTCTTACCAATGAAATAGAGTTCAGTAAAGTTTATTCTATTGCATTCTATACTTTCTTTGCTAAATGCTATCTTTTTGTATGTCTGAAAAGATTTATGGGTTGGGTAGTTATTGTAATATTTAATACTCTTAACAGGTTGGAAGACCGTTACAAAGCATGGTTGGGCCACCACAAGTACCTCCCAGTAACACCGAAAAAGTGTTCAACCCGTTCGTACCACTGCAAGTGCAGACCAGCCAACGGTAAGTCTACATCCACTTAAATTTAATTTTAAATTAGACTAGGGGCTTATATGTTCTTGTTTTGTTCAAAACTCGTATATGTATGTAGGATTGAGGCTTTCAGACATTTTTTGTGTTTTATTCAGGACAACATACAATTGTAAGTTCATAAATATAGCTTATTTGTAAGATGTTGTCTTCAATTAATCTCGCAACCAGTACTGTTATCCACAAAATAATATTACAGAGTACGCAGTGCTAACGTAATAGTGAATTACAAAAAAGAAAACAAAAATCGCAATGTACAGAGCCAACAATTAAAGATAAAAATATTATGGTAATGTTGTATTTTATTTTTATTATTTATAGACATACATAATAATACTAGCTGACCCAGCAAACGGTATTTAGCCATAAAAAATATTTAAGGATGGGTCACCCTTCCATTTAGGGGGATGAAAAATAGATGATCTATAATTTCAAGGTCAAGCCGTTTCGGAGGAGTTTAACTACAAACACCACGACACGAGAATTTTATATATTAGATATCAGTTTGTAATATTTGACGTGCTAACGTGTTATAAATTGATGAACGCCGGCTGCATGCACGAAAAAGGATGACTCATTGTCCTGTTGTCATCATTTCATCAATGTTTTGTTATGACGTTATCACGTTAATCTATCGTCCGTAAACCGACTTTACAGACAACCATATTTTTTATTACTAGTTTCGTAACAAGAAACACTAAAAAACTATGCCCTGACTACTTAAAAACTTTTGATAAAATGTAATTGCTTATACCACCTGGTCCGTTTTAGAAACCTATTGACACCTCGTTCCTTAAAATCAGTGCAATAATTTAGACATTATTGTGGAACATACAAACTTACACAGATCACCTAAAATATTACCCTTCTTTTCAGCTTCACTGTAATCGGGAATTTTTTTTTTGTATTAATACCTACATTACGACAAATAATGTTATTTTCCGCTTAAATCACAACAAATATTACCAAGAGTATTCATAAAACTAGAACATGATCTTTTTATCGCTGTTATCAACAATGCAATCGTATAGCTCAGTATTCAGCACTTAACCAAGCACTTACGTATTTATGTAAACATGTTTATCCTAGGTCTAGGGAACGAACCGTATTAAAGTGCTTTTATCGATATATGTTCTATCATGTTTATAATCACTGCTCTGGGTATGAGTATATTTTTTTATGTTATTATTGTCAACAAAATGATCGGAGTCTTAATTTAGTTAAATTTTTAAACATTTCATTTTCATTAAAATTTAGTAACAATTAGTAGAGGGACTCATTAATTATTTTTTTTTATTTCGATGTTCCCGGTTCCCTCTCACAGCTAAGACGAATCTAGTGACACCACTTACATAAAAATACGACAAGCCGTTTAGGCTCTAGGGCATGCCAAAAAAATATACATACACTCGAAAACCATAACTACTATCTATCATAGAGAATTAGAGACTAGGATTGCTTAAATTGTCCTAAAACTAGTATTTAACTGCTTTTACTTTTTTATTTGGGACACAGATATGATAAATCAAATAGCAATATAAAAAGTGTTTTAATGAAAGGAATTGATCTTGCCATTAAAAGATAAACACCGATTTAATATAAAAGGAGCATTGCTTGTTGTCTAATACGTGTTATATATATAAATACTAGCTGAACCCCGCGGTGTTTCCCTCGGTTATCGTCGTACCGAGCGTAATGCCGCGGGAAAAAGTTAGTCTAGAAAAAGTAGCCTAACTTACTCCCTGGATCATCAGCTACCTGCCAATGAAAGTCCCTTCAAAATCTGTGCAGCTGTTCCAGAGATTACCCGAACAAACAGACAGACAGACAAAAAAAAATTAAACACATTTTTGGCATATGTACCGTGTATACATACATAAACATATGCATTTAGTAAAAAGCGGTTATTTTAATATTAGAAACAGAGACTCCAATTTTATTTATTTGTTTAGATATTAAGGTGTTTTAAAATATTTTTTTTAAAGATATTTTTAAGTTGATAATAAATATCCCTTGTTTGCAGACGCCCGGTACCTCCCGGTGGGCCGCTGATGAACCCAAATCAGCCGCCCCCGGCCCTTCTACAGATGCCTCAACCTGTTCTTCAAACTGTAAGTACTTTAACTACTACTTTACTAAGATTTTTATTACTATGATATATATTTCATATACTGGATCCTCCCCAGAGTAGGATACCCGAGTCCAGCCATCTGAGGGATTTTTAATGGAAACACCATATACTTACTCTTGATTCTTGCATTCCCAATGAGCCAGAGATTCGAAGGGATTTTCCACCCCGTCAATAAAACAAAAAGAACACCATGATGACTTACAAATGTAAAATTATAAGTCGATAAGTTTTATAGTAGTGACGTTAGTACCCCCTAAATGATTACGTCTTCGCCTACATCCAATAGAGCAAAATTTATCTGTCACATGACTAAGCCCACAGTGACGCCACTAAGATCTAAGTGTAACATATGTTTATTAGATGTCAATTAAAATGTTTAAAGTAGTATTGCCATATCCGAAAGAAAAAAAATCCCCTAAAATAATAAAGGGAAAATAGCATATGGTATAATTTTTTTAATTCAAATTATTTTGTAATTATTTAGCTATGTACAAAATCATATCATCTAAGACAATGAATATTTTGGCCCTATTGCATAATTATAGTACAAACAAACATTATAGTACAGGATCCCGGGTCTACTTTTACCATTTATTACTATTATACAAATTTTTCGTGAGTAGCTTCATTTTTATGAGACGCCAAGCTTATACTGTTACAAAATTTCTCGGTTGTGGTAAATAACAGAGGTAACAGGAGTGAAACATGTCGACATAAGGATTCTTAAAAATTTATTACTATAGTGGATCCAATCATTTATTTAACTTTTGACAGCTCTAATACTTAATCAAATAGTGATACCCTGACCCGTTACCGATTCGATTTCTTTTATCGATCGATTTTGTACATGAAGAAGTTTTAATCGATTTAACACACTCATTATTTTACCGATAATTTCGTAATTTTATCGATTATTAAACCGCAACACCGGACGCGTAGCGGACATTTTGTAGTTAGTCATAATTCACATTTTCATACGTCGAGTTGAGTATTTTTATTCCTCCGTATTGATTTATTTGTGAATTCTCATGTTTGGTTGAGTTCAGCGTATCGTCCCTCCCTTCGTTACTGTCAAAATGCCAAAAATTAAGGTGCTCAAAGGACAAACAAGAGAGTTTGTCTTGCGACTTCGTGAATACTTTGAAAAGGAGAGCTGTAATAATGGGCCTCTTATATCAGTGACTCAAGTTTAGAGACCGTGTGATTTGATATAACATATAATCACAATAATGTTATTGTATGTTTTATTAATATAATCGATAATCGATTTATTTCAAACCCGTTTTTATAGTCTGTGGTCATTCATTATGAATGACACATCTCTAAGTGGGCGGAGCCCGTCCATGAAGTACAGTATTCCCTCTAGTACATTGATCAAAAATTATTACAAAACTTTATGTGCGTGATCTGTCAAAAGTTAAATAAACGATTGGACGCACTATAACTGTGTGATTTTTATAATATTATTCAAAAACATTGTCCTCCAAAAATCCTTTGATTTGATCAAGAAGTTTCCTAATTCCTCATTTGTCTCATCAAAAAAACTACTTACTAAAAACTAACCTAATAGTAATAAATGGTAATAATAGACGCGGAATCCTGGACTATTAAGAAAATAGTAGGTACTATTGAAGAGATTATATGTTACACTTGGTCGTGACGTCATATCTTATTATTAATGTAATGTTACTTATGTAATTCACATAGATGACTTGCGTCTATGTTAAATATTATTTCTAATACGACATCAAATCATATTTATGTTGAAATATATTTATCTAGCTTTTAATACATACATATAATCGCTCTTATAGCTATGTTTTATCGTTTATCTCTATAATCCAATAACACAATCACTACAATTACCACATTAATAGCCATTAATGAGGTCAGTGACACAGATATTGATGATTAGAATTTCGTAGGATAAATTTATTAATGGAAATTCTTTTTCATCGATATAAAGTAGTAAAAATGACTTTTAAAAGCTTAGATTCTTATTATCTTATCGTTTTACAATTTATATTTTGCATCGAGGCTCGTTGAGAATGCACTGGCGAAGAATGAAAAGGGAGATGCAAGTATCATAGACTTCACCTGGGGTCAGTGGTTGATCTTGCCAAACTCCCTGAATGCTATTGATAAATTCAAGTATCACAGGATCCACCCATACGTAAAGTGGATCATAGTGATCTTCAGCATGCTGCAGAGCCACCAGTGGATCTAGACGGTGAATCCTAATGGACAAAGGGGAAAAGCATCACTTTCTGTTAAGAAGCCAGTATCTAAGACTATAGAAAGATGTATATTCTATAGTCTTAGATACTGGCTATTTTACTAGTGCATCTTAATATGGGTCACCATGCTGCATTGTGTCCACAACTTTTGGATTCTACTCATGCTTTCCATCAGAACGGGATCCACCAAAATCAAGAGTGGATCACAGGAATAAATTATTACTCTCTGCTATGAAATTACTATTATAGTTTTACTAGTGTGTAAATTCTTAAAAAAAGGTTTTTTACAGAAGTATATATTGTGTAACAGGTGGCGCAACCACGCCCGGAAGCCTCATCGCGGCCGCTTAGAAAGAAAAAATCTAGAGTAGCAGCTAACTTACCCTTTCATACAGACTAAATTATTGTTAATAAAGTAACATTACTCCGTTCACTGGTAACATTGTAATTTCTTTAGTCCCTTCGACTTAATGAAAATAATAAGTTAATTTTGAACTATTAAACTTATGGACTAAGTGCCAAAAAATTTAAATACGTATTGATTACACTTTAAACCCTAAAATTTAGTGACAGTTTTTCGACTCAAATTTTGTTTAACCTCTCGTCATGAGACATAATAACGGAAACTTTAAAAGCCACGATGACTTACTTGAGGGTAGTAAAGACTATTAATTATTACATATTTAAACCGTAAATACACGCAATGTTGCCAGTTTACTGATGAATGAAACGAGATTTTAAACTAAAAATAAGAAAAATATTGTTTAAAAAAATGTGGACATAAAATAAATTAAATATATCCATCTCACAATATGAGATAAAGCCTTATACATTTTGTAAATATTATGAAGTTATAAAAATCTATGATGGTGTGATCAATTTGTTTAAATTAAATATGAACGGGAATATGTGTTCCTTTTTAAAATTACATTAAAGTTGTCTGTAGCTTTCGTAAGATTATTTGTTGATCGCGTTTAGGAGATATTATACTTTGACTACGATCAATACCGTTCTACTGAAAAGAAAAAAAAAAGCGATTACCTAAATTAATTTCTAAACGCAATCAAGAGGCAACCAAACGTATAATAAAATAATGAATTGCACTTAAATAAAGGAAAAAAGGTGGAAACAGTTGGGTACATAATATTCTCGATAAACATGTATAGCTAAATATTTCGGTCGATTGAAAGTTCCTCAGTTTTTTATCCTAAGTTTTAAGATTAATATCTAGTTATTACATAATACATTTCGCTCCTCTTATGTTTAGCTGTATTATAGTACAAGCCTTATCGGTTACTTGTTACATTTTTCTTTATATATTTGTGTCAAGATGTCAAAAATATAAAATTGTTTACTCACCGTTTAAAAACCTTAGTGACGAAATTGACAATAAATCTAAAATTGTCTATAAAATGTATATTTTGAATTTCTTTGGCCGTGATCATGTTATCAAGTTGTAATTTAAATATAAATAATGTTGTTACATAATTACTACAGTTGTATTGTTGTAATTTACCGACATCTTAAGTAGAAATAAACTCTAATCAAAGTACAAATATTTCTTAACACTCTGTAAAAAAGTCAATTTAATTGTTAGATTTCTACTTCTGATCTGAAAACTTTAGAAGAACTAAAAGCTAGAAGTATGACATGAGAAGAAAAAGGTTTACGTTTCGACATGCCAAAATAGACTCAGTATTTCAAAAGTATACTAATTTACCTAAAATAATTTAGTGAGGGAACTTTGTATCTGATCACTAAACTTGTATCTTGATCTAATTTAAACTTAATGAACGATCGAACGATACAAATGTATCCCATTTAGTGTTGGAGTTAAATTTGACATGTCAATAAGTGTCCTTTTTCTTTAGCACGGTAGTCATGTCTCCAGGATTTTTTTCTGAGTGTTATTTCGCTTCATTTATTTTTCATTCGAATGTGTTTTTAGTTATGATGAATATTTTAAGTTGGAACTTTCTATTTTACATCAAAAACAGTAAAGTTAATTTAAAGTTAGTAAAAATTAAGTAAATTTTAACAATAGTTGTGAGGGTCCATAATTTTAAAATATGTACGAATTTATGGCGAGTCTTTGCCAATATTCAATTCGACGATAAAATTCTCAGGAGGCATATCACCTGTACAAGATTTTGGTTTGTTGTGAAACCGTTAAGACAATATACTTATGAAAAGTTATACTAAGATAAAACTACCAACTTAAAATCCTATCCATAAGAATCTCTGGATCACGTAAATAGTTTTTTTTTATAAATATTCCCTCCATTTTACTCTACGTTATTTGATATGCAATCAGTCTAGTCATAATATTAAAAATTCGCGTGAAAAATTAATATAATGTGAGAGTGTGTTAATATATTCGGCCTATACTTAGGTACGTGGCTAAAATGTGACGCATGAATATTATCCATTATACATACCAATTAACCATTCTATAGAAACAACAAAATGTGAATGTATTGTGTAAATTAGAATTTCTAGATTATGTCGTGAATTTTGCTAACGAATTTCTAAAGCTCAATCTAGTTAGTGTTAGGTAAACCTTGTTATAGATTTATATTAACAACTTACCTATTCCTATACTTTAAACTGACGTAAAGAACTATTTTCAATCGATTATAGAAATAATCTGTTAACGTTATCAATATCATAATATTTTATGTAACAATGAGTATAAAAAGTCGTTTTCATTATGTCCCAAGGCGTAATAAATTTAATATAATGTTAATTAAAATATTAACTATTGTACGATAGTTGATTTCTTTTGTATTTGTATCATTTATATATATTGTATAGTAAAGAATCAACTATTTGCTATTAAATGTTTTGATTTAGTGGGATGTTAAATTTATATTGATTTGTTGAGTCGAGATTTTGGGCTATGTAATACATAGCTTTTAAACTTCGACAAATAAACAGGTTTAAAAATATTATTGACTTCAAATCATATTTGTCAATCAAACGATAAAATAGGAAATAAAATGTTAAATTACATTAGTATTTGAACACTATCATTGTGTTTAAGAAATAAAAACTATAATCTTTACTTAAACTAGATTCATCTTAAAAAAAACATAATCTACGGTAAATGCCACGCCAAAAAAATTCATAAGAAACCTACATCAGTGTGTACACCGATTGTGTCTACAAAACCAGCTGTCTACACCAACTCTGACTTTTAAATAAATTTGTATAAATCGAGAGGTATAGACAAAACAGGGTTTGTGTAAAATAACAAATAGAACTCTTTCTTATAGATTTTATCTAATAATGTTCATGTCGATAGTAGTTAGAAGTCCAATTGAAAGAATATATTTTAAATCCTAAAGAAGTTTTACCTATTTATTAGATAAAGATCTGGCAGGGAAAACTTTACTTTGTTTAACGTACATAATTTCTCTTGAATCACATACTAATTTTAACATTTCCAAGTTTTTGTCCGCTCTCTATGTCACTGTAAAAAATCAAGAATTCTACTAACTTTAATAAAAAGTTAATTAGCAAAATAATTAAATTATCAGAATGTTTCAGTGAACTCTGTTGTTTAAATACATAAAAAACGTACAAGTGCTTAAGAATAAAATAGATTATAAGATAAATGGGGTGTTTTAATGTAATGACTTCACTTGTTGAGCCAATGTCAATAGTGATTATAGTTGATTGTGAAATCACCAGTGTTTTATTAACCCAAATGACTGTACAACTTGTAGCTTAGACAATTTTATTATGACGATGATAAAATTGTCCTTCGATCTACTTGTTTTTTTATATAAATCAAGATTATAACTCAATAAAGTTAAATTACTCTGAAACATGTTTTATTTCTGTCTTTTAACACATTAAGAATACAGAGTGTTACAAGTGTTATTCTTCCCCTGGGTGTCGTGTCAAGGTCAAGGTAGGAGTAAGATAAACCAGGAGGGTGCCCGCTTCTGTGCGGGCTGGCGCCGGGGGGGGTCCGGAGGTCGTAATACAGCAGTTCCCGGATCCCTCCCTCTCTCAGGCGCAGAGTAGCACACCGTGTGGTTTTAGTCGGTTCGATTCCGACACACCGCCCCGCCGTAGCAAACCCCGGCGGGGTGACGGCCCGAGGGGGTTTCCACACGTTAAAAAAAAAAAAAAAAAAAAAAAAAAAAAAAGGAGTAAGATAAACCTCGGAACATGCCAGAGGAACTCTCAATAACGTTCGTCCCAAATAGATCGGTATAAAAGACAGAGTAGAAGCGGTCGAAGACTATAGGGGACACAAACGCTTTCTATCTCTCGTAAAAACTTCTCACGCGTCTTTCACAACTCGTGGACTGCGTTGATCACGTTGCTAGAGAGATAAAAGGGCTCCTCCCTTGCCCCCTAAACCTAACCACATCTTAGCACCTTTAGTGTTCTGTTTCTAAAAAGGTTTATGACCGGGATAACTTTGTAGTCGGGTCTCTTTGTCAACAAAAGGGCGTCGCTTCCTCCTTATCATACTAATTGAACATTTCTGCCCTCATAAAACCGTGTTAACTATACACAGCGATACTTAAACCGAGCTCTTAGAATTAATTACGAAAGTTCCCGTGATAAGATAATATGGAATATACAGAGCACTTGACTCCTCGAGGTTATAAATGAGTGGATGTGAATGACTCTTCATTTGCGCTAGTGTAGATAATGTAGGTCGGTTGTGTCTATAATAGTGATACTTTTTCTAAAATAATAATTGCGAAGTAGGTAATCATTTTTGTAGTTAAAACTATGGTGTACCTATTATAAAAAAAAGTGTTGACGGCCTGTGTAGCCATTAAAATTAATTTGTAATTGTAATTTTGTATGAGACCTTCATCATGACAATATGTAGATCGGATTAGTGACTTGATTATAAAACTTATTTTTGTAATTTGTGAATGTCCCACAAAAGCTTATCCAAAATTTTTACACGGTTCATTATTTACTATCGTATGATTTTCACTTAGTAAAAAAAATGGGTGCGTCTCGGGTGTGGTTGGTACCTATGGTTGTGGCGTTCGTGGGAGCAGTGAGTGGTGCAGCGTGGTGGGAGTCCGCGGTTGTGTATCAGATATATCCGCGCTCCTTTAAAGACTCGAATAACGACGGCGTCGGCGATTTAAACGGTAAGAGAAATATAAAATGTATACATTTAAAAGTTTTTACTCACTTAAAAATTTATTTAAATAATACAAATATTTAATCAACATATCTGTCTATAATATATGTGAAATGCAAATCGAATTTGACGAAATTAATTCTATTTTAAAATACGTCTAGTTTAGGTACAAAGTTTGGTAACAAGAGAACTGAAAAGAGATTTTGGAGATAGGGAAGTCGCTATGAGCGTCGCTATTCTTAGCATGGCCGCATGGGTCGTACATTCGTTGCCTTTAATTTATTAGGTACAACGAGATTTATATCAATGCCTATTTTTTAACTTCACGTTATTTATATTTTAGTTTTATTTTAAACACCTTTGTTTTTATTAAAGAAAAAACTAAATAGGAAAAACATAAACTATAGACAAGAGTAAAAGTGCTTTGTAACTGGCATATAAACACTAAAATTAATTTTAAAACAAAAAATATATTGTCCATTTATAACTTGACCAGGTATTACGTTGAACCTTCCGTATCTGAAAGAACTTGGTGTGGACGCAATATGGATGTCGCCGATTTTCAAGTCGCCTATGAAAGACTTTGGGTACGACATAACAGACTACAGAGCTATCGACGAGGTATTCGGCACAATGCAGGATTTTGACGATCTTATGTCAGTTGCAAAGAGATTGGGTAAGGGTTTATTTGAATGCAATATGAAATTATTCACTACATATGAATTCAGATGACGTAGTAGTTTAAGCGTTCTTTCTGATGCGCTGAGTGTTGCGGGTTCAAACCTCACATGGAACAACACTTTTTGTGTTACACAAATTGTTTTTCAGAGTCATTGTCTATGTATTATGTATGTTTGTAAAGTACCTCGACGCAGGAATATTTCTGGTGCGGAAGCTATTTAGGATTCCGTACCAAAAGGGTAAAACGGGCCCCTATTACTAAGATTTCGCTGTCCGTCCGTCTGTCACCAGGCTGTATCTCATGAACCGTGATAGACAATTGATTTTTTTGGAGATGATGTATTTCTATTGCCGCTATAAGAACAAATACTAAAAATCAGAATAAAGTAAATATTTACGGGGACTCTCATACAACAAACTTGATTTTTTTTTTGCTCGTTTTCGTTGTGCGTTTGCTCGGTTGTGTGTAGATAATGGCTAGATTTGACTGCCTAGTTGGCGCAGTGATAGCGTAAGCGACTGCAGTGCATGAGGTCTCGGGTTCGATTCCCGGGTCGGACCAAATGTTTGTATGATCTGCAAATATTTGTTTCGGAGTTTGGGTGTTTTCTGTGTATACTATCTATATATTTAAAAAAAATGTATATATGTATATAAATACATATATACATACAACTTCTTTTTTCTTTGACTGATGTAAATCAGTTGTCTAGTACCCATAGCACAAGCTCTGCTTAGCTTGGGACTAGATGGCGTTGTGTGTTAGATGTCCGAAACATTTATATTTATTAAATGGTACGGAATCCTTCGTGCGCGAGTCCGACTCGCACTTGGCTGGTTTTTTTTCATATTTTAATAAGAAGAAGAAAGTATAAACTTAAATAAATTTATGAACAGAAGGTCTAACAAAATATAATTTAGATACTTAGATAATATTTTTATTCTCTATACAGGTATTCGAGTAATTTTGGATTATGTACCGAACCATACGAGTACCGCAAGCGAATGGTTCATTAAATCAATTCAAAATAATGACACTTATGCCGATTACTATATATGGGCGAATGGCACTACAGACGCAAAGAACAATCGTATGCCGCCAAACAATTGGGTAAGTTAATAACTTTAATTAACTTTTTAAGTTAGAATGTTGGAACTTGCTTCTGGTAAAATCGACTAGGTATTGAAATAAGTTCCGCCAGCCAATGTATTAAGACTAACATTTTTTATCCATTCGTCTTTCTTTAATGGTTTCCAGATAAGCATATTCCGCAAGAGCGCGTGGGAGTACAACGAAGAACGGAAGCAGTACTACTTGCATCAGTTTCTTATTGGACAGCCTGACCTCAACTATCGTCACCCTCAAGTTCAAGAAGAAATGAATGTTTGTATCACATTCCCTTTAAAACAATCAGACCTGATAAAACACTGCCAACGTCTTAACTACACGAATGGCGTCTTGGTTAAATTAAACACTCTCCTCTGAGTATTGTAGTCCCGATTCCTACATGAGTTGTGTGATCCACATATTTTAGTACCGTGTCTGAGTGTAATTTGTGTCCGTTTCATGTTTTGTATAGTTGCCTAAGACACAGGCTATGTTACCAGTGCGGGATTTGTTATTTAATTATAAAAATGTAATTATGTGTCGTTCGATACATTATACCTTCTGCTAAAGTATAAAATAGAACATAAGAACGAAGTATTGATGTGAATAATCCCTATTTAATTAAGTATTCAATTATCTGAACTTACAATGAATAGGTAATGAAGCGTTATCAGAGAAAGTGAGGAAAATAACGAAGTCAAGTTGTTGTTCACGTTTGTCAACATTCTCTAGGCCAGTGTAGTGGCCATCTTTATGATAGTTACAAATACTGCAATGATGATTTCAGGATGTCTTACGTTTCTGGTTGAAGAAAGGCGTATCTGGGTTCCGTATCGATGCAGTCAATATGTTGTTCGAAGTCGATCCAGCAGACTACGGTGGAAAATACCCAGACGAACCACTTTCTAGTAAGTCTACTCTTAATTTAAACAAATGTATAGCATCGGTCTAAGAATTAAGGAAATCATGAATTATCCAACAGGGCAGGATATACTAACGAACAATGGGTAGTCGGAATTCTTAAAAAAAAGTTTTTCGAAATGAGTTTTCGAACTTTAAATAATTTATTTCATGATTATTTAGATGAGCCTGGCTATGGACCTGACGACTACGAGTACTTGATCCACAACTGCACTAAAGATCTAAACGAGACATACGACGTGGTTTACGACTGGAGAGCAGTATTGGACCAATACGAGGCTAAAGACAACGAGTCGAAACTGATGATGACAGAAGCCTACGCCGACATAGAACACCTAATGCGTTACTATGGAAACGCAACCAGAAATGGGTCTATACCATTCAACTTTGTGTTTCTTGGAGAACTGGATGCGAATTCTACCGCGGTACAGATACAAGCTACAATTAATAAATGGATGCAGGCCATGCCGGCTGGAAAGGTTGCTAACTGGGTTGTAAGTATCGTAAATCACAGTCAATGGTGCTAATTCTGTTGTCTCATTGAACAATTTTTTTTCTAAAATTATTATCTATTCTCTTATTTCACTAGAAAGTTTTCAAAATGCTTTTTTTTAAGTCTAGTATTAAAAAAATTAGTCAATATTTGAGATTTAGAGAGAGATTGCTTCTTTGCAGAACGGGAACCACGACCAGAGCCGCATGGCGACGAGGTATGGAGACAACAGAGTAGATGCCATGAACATGTTGGCTCTCTTGCTCCCAGGAGTCACCATCACATATCAGGTATACTTATATCTTACATGTGTTTTGTAGCAACAACGTAACTGACACAAATATTATTATACCAAGTTTCAAATGATGGCACCGTAGTGCATAAGGTGCTTACGACAAGTGGTTCGGGTTCGAACCGTATTCAGTGCACTACCATACCGTGAACCCAAACCTTTTACAAGCATTCAGTTCAGTTGAAGAGGTTAACAAAAAAGCAAGTAATGAGGGTCCCACACCATTAATAACTGCCAGGAGAATGACTTGCCATACATCACTCCCTTTCTTTTGTTAGGTTAAAAATACCTTATAGTCTAATTATCTTTAAACACTAAAATTGCCTGAGTGACTGCTGCATAATCACAACCAAATAATTTATTTAGATGTTCGCATTTAAACGTTATACATTTCTTAAAAATAATACATAGATGATAAATAAGGTATTATATGGTGTAATAGTCCCAAATCCCCGGTACAAATTTTACAAGTTATTAATATTAAACTTATTTTTCGTGAGTAGCTTCATTTTGACGAGGGGCCCACCTTTCACCATACAAAAAATTTCGATTGTGGCAGCTAACAGGGATAGTAGGGTCAAAAAACTTTTGAGCCTAGGACCTGGATAACATACCACACAATTTGTGTGGTAGACAGCTGATACAAATACATAGATACTTTTTTTTTGTAAATACATACATATTGCACATACAAACTCCGAAAAAAATATTTGTAGATCATACAAACATTTGGTCCGACCCGGGAATCGAACCCGACATGATCAGCAGTCGCACACGCCAACCCCGAGACAACGAGGCAGTCAAAAATTATGTACTGATCTAATTCTAACTTGCTACAAATTACTTTACTTAATATGTCTGCTCTTTCTATCGCCAGGGTGAGGAACTGGGCATGACTGATGGAGAAATCAGCTGGGAAGAGACAGTGGACCCTCAAGCCTGTAACGCAGGCCCCCTCCACTACCAGGCTAAGAGCCGTGACCCATGTCGTACACCATTCCATTGGGATAGCTCCAAGAACGCTGGCTTCAGTAACGCTAACAAAACTTGGCTCCCGGTGGCTTCAAATTATGCCACTGTGAACGTAGCTGTAGAACAAGCTGCAAAAAGAAGCCATTATAATGTAAGTATTTTTTGTTGTTTACATCGTGCATAATGTATATCTCTGTCTGAAAGGAATAATTAAAATCAACAGCATTAAATATCCACTGCTGGAAATAGACTTAGACCTTAGAAAGGAGGTTCTGGAGGAGGTCACAGGGTACATGACCCCTCCCTCCAAAATCGTCCACATTTTTTCCTACTGCTACTAGAACCTGATTACCAAATATTATCATCCCAATAGATTTACCAAAAGATATCCATTTGTTTTTAGTGTGTGCAATAAAATGGATCATTATATATTTATTAGTGACTCCAAATTCCAGGCTGCGACCGCTCCTGACCTAGCCAGGCGCGTTGGTGTAGAGTTTGTTTCAAGTTTTTCTTTCTCATTTCAGTGCTGTTCTGCGTATTATGCTTCCTTAGTCGCTTCTTAATATAGCCATGAGATGATTGTGATGAGTTGTTGCGCTCTGTATTCTTGATCCGCCACCACGCGGAATTCTTTAAGACATATTTTAAAGTACCTAACCATTTCAAAAGTGAACACTATATTTTTTTTAAAGAAACTGATTGAGAGACGTGGACCGGCTACCACAAAAATACCACGGCTCCACTAAAAACCGCTGTTTTAAACCCAAGGGTGCCCTAAGAATCCTTTCTAAATCTAAATCCTGCGTGGCGAGGAACTTGGAACGTGGAATCTGCATGATCTTTGTGGCTATATTGAGCAAACATACAAAGCAAATATATCGAATAGCCACAAAGAATACCCAGATTCGAACGTACATAGTGTTGTCCCATTGTGGTGCTTAGAGCATATATACCTAGAAGGGCAGCCGAACGGGCGGAAAGCGTGACCGGAGAAGAGAGAGAGAGACTGAGTTTGGGTAGTGTCTGTCTCTCTCACGCAAGCTTCTGATTGGAAGTGTCTCTCTCTCTCTCTCTACTCCGTTCACGGTGTCCGCACGTTCGGCTGCCCTCCAGGTTTATATAACCACTGCGCCATCTGCATAGTCCCTTGAGTACACTCGTACCCTCTTTAAGTTGCAGGTGTCAATGGCCAGCAGCCAATAGTCACCTGTTTGCTAGTTTGTCCCCTGTGAAATAAAAAATGTTACCTTATAAAAATTATTTAATGGCACAACTGCACAAGAGCTGATAAAATATGTTTTAATTTGATTGCAGTTCTACAAAGATCTGGTCGCTTTGAAACATACGTCCGCAGTGAGCACAGGCGAATTGAACACTACGGCGCTTTCAGATAATGTGCTCGTTGTCACCAGGTAAGGCCCCAGCCTCAAAGTAGGAATAAATGTTCATGTTTTTTTTTGCATAATGTACGGCTCCAAATGGTATCCTTAATTTTTTGTAAGGTGAAAAGTGGGCCCCTCATCAAAATGAAGCCACTCACGAAAAATTTGCTTACTAGTTATAAGTTGTAAAATTTGATCTGGGGATCCCGGACTATTAGCGTCATAACTCGTTTTAGAAAAGTAAAGAAAAAAGAATGATACTATACTATACTAGTACTATACGTGAGGGGTTGTTTCAGGTCACTGTCAAAAACTGCCGTGGTGGGAGTCATCAACTTGGCCAACAGCACACAAAATGTGGACCTTAGTCCCATAAGTGTCGTGCCAAAGAAGCTGAAAGTGGTTGCATCAGGCGTCGGGTGCACACTTGAGAAAGCGTAAGCATACATAATCATATTTAATAAGAAAGTTATCTCCCGCATTAAGAACATCCATCCAGTGACGCAGTGGACTTTACAAACGAACTTATCCTGTAACGGACACAAAGAACACCCAGACTCAGGACAACAACGTGTGGATCACACAGTGTTGTCCCATGCGGGATTTGAAACCTCGACACTTGGCGCAGTAGAATGTGTGGTGGCGGGCTAAGAATACGGAGTATACCGTGGGTGTCGTAAGAGCCGACTACTAAGGGATCAAACTAAACAAGACAACAGAACTGCAAAGAAAATGGAATATAGACTTGAATCTTTTTCTTTTTTTTTTAACGTGTGGAAACCCCCTCGGGCCGTCACTCCGTCGGGGTTTGCGGAGGGGCGGTGTGTTAAAATCGAACCGACTAAAACCACACGGTGTGCCACTCTGCGCCTGAGACGGGAGGGATCCGGGAACCGCTGCTATTAACACATCCGGACCCCTCCCAGATATAGACTTGAACCTATACCAACCGTCTGACCGTAGTGTTATAATAGGCCAAAACCTTTCGAAAGCGAGGCCTTTGTCTAGCAGTGGAGTGAATATAGATAATTATTATTTTATTGGCAACACAAAAAGGGTAATGGTACTAAATTGTTTTTATTTGCCTATTTTTATACATTTGTTTTTGTGCAGGTCAGCACTGGAGAAGAGCAAGCTGTCCATGCCAGGACATTGCGTCCTCGTCGTGGAGGGAGTAAATAACGCCTATAGAATTACAGCAACCTCAATCTTTTTTTATAGTATTGTTATACTTTTTTTAAAATAGGCCATTAATTTGTCCAAGACTATTATCTAATTGAAAAAAAACACTTTTAAGGCTAGAACACAATGAAAAACTAAGTTTTTTAACAGATACAAAACCATAAACACAGACAAAATTAATTTATTGTAAGGAAAGCTGTGCATATTTCTTTTGTTTATGGTTTGAAAACATTGAGATGGTAACACTGACTAAGCAGGGTAATAGACAAATATCATTATAAACTTAGACCAACCACTAGCTTTAAGTATAATTTATTAAAATTGGTATATATTAAAGTACCTATTCAATATATGAATAATAAATATTATATGTAATCTTAAATGTAAATATTAGCAACTAACAATAAACTCGTTACAAGGCGTTGTAATCAAAAATAAGTTTTATTAAACATTTTCATTACATCCATACTTATATTATAAATGCGAAAGTAACTCTGTCTGTCTGCACCACTGCCACTGCACCAATTTCAATGAAATTTACTATCTATTTTCCTTATATTATTTTCTTTGTATATTAATTTAATGATCACTTGGAATCAAGTGATTCTAAATTTGAAATTGTGTATTGCCAAAACAGATATGAAAAAAATCATATATTAAAAAATAGGTATAAAATTACAACTTTGTCTTTAAAAGAAAAATGTTACAAGAATTTAACCATGTTTTAAATAATTCACACAAAACTATATTATTGTTAAGTGCATATCATTTTATTTTAAACTTGATCAATAAAAATAATACAATATCCGACTTCCATTTTAATTATTATTACATCAGTAATAATTTCCCTGGTATGTTTTAAATAAGCTACAATTTGAAATGATGTATGAATGTAAATGAAATTATGAATAAAATGATTACATAATTGTATCATGTTTATTACTACAACAATCTGTGCCAATGGTACTTTAGAGTACTGCCAAGCTCTTGAAATTGGATTTGCGAAAATATTCTTCTAAAACAGCAATAAATCTATTACCAGAAAATAAGTGTGGCATCGGGAAAACTTTTTATTGAACTATTTTATAATCTTCAAAATAATGTTATTGACCAAATTTACAACAGAAGGATACCTCAATCAAAGACTCAATGCATGTTACTTTCAAATTATTTATTTGTACTTTACACTAGTGGCATTAATAATGCCACGAACGAATGCCTTCAAGAAACGAGCGTACTCCTTCTTAAAAGGCCGGCAACGCACCTGTGACGCCTCTGGTGTTGCGGGTGTCCATGGGCGGCGGTAATCACTTACCATCAGGTGATACGTCTGCTCGTTTGCCCCCTATTTAAATAAAAATAAATAAAATAAATAAATAAAATAATAACTATTTGGCCAGCATCAAAATCGGGCATTTCTACTGTGGCAAAACTGGAGAAATGGGATTGGGTTAATGGAAAATTTTGACACGGGACAAACTAAGGCCCGCCGGGACATTAAATAATGGAATAGTCTGACAATGCTAGGCGTTAAGAGTCGACGTAGTGAGGCATTTTGTTACCCGAAAGTTTTCTTACAATAACCACAATTTCTTAACCTTATCATTTATTAGTATACTTACTATAGCTTTTGTTACTAAGAAAACCGCGTCTCCTGAAACGACACTCACATCTGGATCCATTTTCATAATATTTTTTATCCTCGCCATCGGTATAATAAAAAATAAACTCAAGAATAATTAAATAAATTCACCTTTATTCAATCTGTGTAATTTTTATTATATCACTTGGTTGTTTGACATACATTAAAAATCCATGGCACCCTCTAAAAAACATAAACAGTCTACTTTGTTGACAACTAAATCGAAATCTTTCTTTGCAATAATTTTTCTTTTGTTGGTAGCAGTGTAAGCATAGGTTTCCTTTGCTATAGTTTCTAAAAATAATTCCTGAAAAAAAAAACAAAAAATACTCCAGACACAATTTTTGAAATATTACAATAGAACATTGAAAAAAAAATATACAAATGATAAGTTAAATAATTTGCAAAAAATCTAAATGATTAAATAATGAAATGACTGCCTCTTTGGCACAGCACTAGTATACACGAGTTATTGAGCTTGAGGGCTTGCATTTGATGGTCAGGTCAGACCCAGGACCTAAACAAATTATATATGTACTAGCTGCCCCGGCAAACGTCGTTTTGCCATATTTTTTTTTTAAGGATGGGTGACCCTTTGAGATTTAAACTATCCTATCTCTCAAGTTGGATCGAACTGCACATGGTGTGCGAATTTTATTATAATCGGTTAAGTGGTTTAGCAGTCCATTGAGGACAAACATTGTGACACGAGATTTATATATATTAAGATTTCTATCAGTGGTCCTTATTGCCTTAGTACAAGCTCTGCTTTAATTGGGGCTAGATGACGTTGATTATCAGGTAGAACAACTTACTTGGTTGTAAGAATTATTGTGAGGCCTCTCAGACCGGAAACTACAAATCTAAACCTCATTTGGACTGCATTGTATGGAATGCTGATAGTATCTGTATGTATAGTATGTAATAATATGTGAAGTAAAAACTTTGGACCCCTTTTTAAGAAAATCATGTGAACAGAGGAGTATTAAAGCTCAAAAAATAAACTAATTATGGTGGAATTTCAACCATTAGACCACTAATAGCTATAAAAACTGATATAAAGAGTCCCAAAAACTTAAGTAAACAAAATCCTAAAGATAGATTTATGGACGAAACAGTGGTAAATTGTGTCATTACATTTTGGCAAAACTGGTGAAATGGGATTGGGTTAATGGAAAATTGTGACACGGGACAAACTAAGGCCCGCCGGGACATTAAATAATGGAATAGTCTGCCAATGCTAGGCGTTAAGAGTCGACGTAGTGAGGCATTTTGTTACCCGAAAGTTTTCTTACAATAACAACAATTTCTTAACCTTATCATTTATTAGTATACTTACTGTAGCTTTCGTTACTAAGAAAACCGCGTCTCCTGAAACGACACTCACATCTGGATCCATTTTCATAATATTTTTTATCCTCGCCATCGGTAACCTCGTAGATCGTATAGCTTCACTTTTATTCTGAATTTGGGGCCTTTTTTCATCGGCTATTTGTTCTTCTGAGTTTAGTATTTCCGAATCTTCTAATGTGTTTGCATTTTCTAAATCGGTGGTTTCTGTGTTTTGGTGTTCTGTGTCTGGATCAAGGTAGTGTTCTGATTCCTCAATCATATCCGATATATCTACATCGTCATAATGTTCTTCTTCAGCCATAATTATAAGACTAAAACGATAGTTACAAAAAAAGGGAATATTTGCAAACAAAATATGTTTTGCGCGCGATTGTTGAAGTCGGCAATCAATAATGTCATTTTGACATTGACAATATTGACATTTAATTTTACAAACAAACGAACGGGCACGCTTCCACTAGCGAAAATGTGGAGTTTTTTGACGCTTGTATGTAAAAATTGTTACTGTTCTTTTTAATTAAGGTTAGTACATAGGTTTCTATTCTATACTATATATATTTTTTATTTTATAACTAATGTGATAATTTCGTTCATTTTTTTTTCTACACAAAAGGTACCAAAACAAAGTAATTGGGTACATTTGGTTCTTAGGAAAAAAAAATTTATTCAAAATACTTAAAAATCTCTGTTTTTGCATTTAGTTCAAGATTTTGTAGATGAAATATAATTTTACATTAATGTGTATGATATTAAAAAAAATATATGTTGCCAGTTACAAGCTTCTACTTGCAGAGAAAATTACTATCGGGTATCGGCTTAATCTATTCGTCTTAATCGTCTTCCTTTATATGAAGTAGTAGCCGAATAAGTTGCTCGAAATAACCAGGTAATCATGAATAATTCTATTTTGTGGTTAAAAATTATTTTGATACCACTGATCTTGATCTCAGTGAGTGGTGCTGAGTGGTGGGAATCCGCCGTGGTGTATCAAATATACCCGCGTTCCTTTAAAGACTCAAATGGAGATGGGATCGGAGACATAAACGGTGAGAAATTAAACATTTTCATACCTACGCGTAATTATGTAGACACTGCAATCAATATTGCTCTTAAGTTAATAAAGTTACAGGAAAAATCTGTACATCATCATCATCAGCCCACCGCAGTCCACTACTGGACATAGGCCTCTCCAATTACACGCCACTTTGTTCGATCGTCCGCTTCTCGCAAAATCTATACAAATAAATATAATTCAAGTGTCTGTTTGTAAAATCAAATTAACAGCTTTTCACTAAATGCATATGAAAGTATATACGGCACACACATAAAAAATAAGCTTTTCAAATTTTTGTCTGTTTGTTCCGGCTAATCTCTGGAACAGCTGGATCGATTGTGACGGGACCTTCACTGACAGATAGCTGATGATATAAGGAGTAACTTTGGAAGTTTTATTCTAGACTATCGTAGCTCCGCGGTGGTACCTGCGGGAGTACCTTTGCAACAACTAACAATAAAGCTGAAAAGTTTGTTTGTTGAAGCGCTAATCTCAGGAACCACCGATTTGAGAAATTCTTTCAATGTTAGATAGCCCATTTATCGAGGAATGCTCTAGGCTATACACCATCACACTAAGACCAATAAGAGCGGAGCCCCAATGAAGAATGTTATAAAACGGGGGAAAATGATTACGCTTCGGGAAATAGGAGACGTATACCTACGAGCTAGTATAATATAAAAGATTTTTTTATATATTTAGCAAATTAATTAATGTTGCTTAGATTAAATGTTTGATGACAGCTTTGAATCTGCAATACAACTTAGTTTCATAAAAATACATATACACATCTTGTTATTGCAGTTATAAAACATGTAGGTACACCTATATTTGTAAACAGTAGAGATCAGATTACAAAAGAAAGCTTTGTTTTGTAATCTGAACAGTAGAGCTGAGTGTTAATGTTACGACCTCCGTGACATCATCGATAACAATGTATCATTTAATGTAAATATATCTAGATGTATATATAAACATATGACTGTAAATATTCGACGACTGGAATCCACGACTCGGCCGATTGAAAAGCTTTTTGAGCTATGTTACTTCTCTACCTACAAAGATATTTTTTCATTCCCTCACATGGTCTCCTCTATAACCTAACACGTTTAGGCCCATAAAAACAACAAAAAAAATGAGGGGCAGTCTCTGGGAACTGCCAATAGAAGTGTAAGTGTGTGTAAGTAACTTGTGAATTGTTTAATCGAGTCGAGCTATAACATTATTCTCTTAGTATATATAATGTACATTGATTAATAACGCACGGAGGTATATACACAGGTATGTACATAAATAGACAGTATACTGATACATATATAGCTCATGGGTAGCGTGAGGTGACGATGACGCTAGTTTCACGCTTTTTGTTCACCCAAAAAGTGCTCAACGCGCCGATAGAAGTGGTTACTTCAAAAAACAAATAGTTACAATCGGTGGATTTAAGTTTAACACATTATCTGCAGGGTAGAGGCTGTCCCTCTCAAGTTACGTTGCGGTAAAAACTAACATTTTAACTAGAACGACGTGTAAACCACGCTAAACGACCGTACTTTCTTCTTCTTCTTCAAGTGCCTCTTCAATCTTGAAGATTGGTCGTCAGCTTCTTGTACTCCTCCTCGTCATTGGTCAGGCGGAACAGTTGTGGACCAACGGAGGCGATACCGATCCACTCCCGGACATTTTACAGCCACGACTTTTCCCTTTCACCTTACCCATCACTATTTATTGAAGCAGAATAATTATAGTCATCATAACCAAGCACATGGCCAAGATATTCAATCTTGCACTTTTTAATTGTTTTCAACAATTTTCTAATCGATGGACGCGCTGGAGCACAATATCGTTCTTAACCTTTTGTGTCCAACTGATGCAAAATATGCGACGGTAGCACCACATTTCAAATTGCTCTAGACGTCTTGTTGTGTCGTCTTTTAAGGTCCATTCTTCGCTTCGCAGCCATACATGACTATGTGCCAGACGTAACACAGAAACATCCTAACTCTGAGTTTTATGTTCAGTAAACGACAATATAGAAATTTTCTCATTTCATGGAAGCAACTAGGCTAAGTTCTATCTGTGTTTTAATTTCTTTTTCGGAATCCCATCATGCTTCATTTACCTAAGCACCGAGATCTCAAATTGTTGTACTCGTTCTAGTTGCTTCCCTTCTATCGTCATATGTATTAGGATTTTAATGTGGATTTAGGAGACCAGCAACAGTCTTATCTTGCTGATGTTTATCAACTAACCAGCTTTCTAACTGCTCTCATTGACTTTTTTTAGCTTTATTTAATAAAGCCATATTTTACCAACATTTTATTTTTAACCGACTCCGACAAAGCCTAAAGAAAGGGTAATATTTTTGGCAGTCTATGTATGTATATTTGTGTGTGCCACTGAACCGATTGTAATTATTACGGTGTCGATAGAATCGTGATAATGGTACGGGTTATATAGACCTTTATATTTTTATCAAAACTTTTACGTAGTCAGGTTTTAATTATTAAAATTTTTGTACATATATAATTTATTTGACAGGCATCACGGTGAAACTGCAATATATTAAAGATACAGGGATTGATGCAATTTGGCTGTCTCCAATCTTCCAGTCGCCAATGCACGATTTTGGATACGATATATCAGACTATAGAGCAATCGCCGAGGAATATGGCACTATGGAAGATTTCGACAACCTTATGAAGGAAGCTAAAAACTTAGGTAAGGACTTAGCTTAAAATAAATTTAAATATACGCCTGTCTCCAGGAGTGTTGCCAGAATTAGTTTTATGGTAGGATATTTTTTAAACACAGTGCTTGAAGTAATTATTCCAGAATTTTAATTTTAACGGAGCCATACTTTGCTACTCTTTTTTGCTACATAGTTTTAAGAAAATGGTTTAGGAATTTATACGACATAACCGAGTCAATCACGAATATGTATATTTAATGTTATATAAATATAATTGTTTAGTTAAAGTTATTGGCATGTATGTGTATGAATGTATATAAATGTGTATGTATGGAACTAATCCCACCCACACGCCCACCAACGTAACTCCTGTACACCAGGATCAACAGCAGTTACCCACGAACACACGATTATGACACTCGGGAAGTCCCAGGAAAAAGAAATTAACTGTCTGGCAACACACATACTTTTCGGTGTGAATTATTGCGAGAATGCGTGAGGCCCCTTCAGGAACGAAGCCCCGGACGGTTGTTCTGCGCGCTACCCCAATCACCTCTGTCTATACCCTTGTCTGTATCTCCGAAGTAAGCACTCACATGATCATCATCATCATCATCATCTTTTTATAGTCCATTATTGGATATTGGCCTCTTCTTCCAAAGGAGATGTTGGCCTACTATACTTCACTGTCCCGACGAGTTGGTATAGAGTTTGTTGATGTCTCTTCTCTTTACAATGATGTATTAAGTAGTTTAAGGAACGGAACAGCATGAAAAAGGGGTGGTGAAACATTGTATCCACACCACTCAAATATCTATATATATAAAAGAGGAAGGTGACTGACATACCCAGAGATCAACGTACAGCCCAAACTGCTGAACCTAGAATCCTAACATTTTGCATGTAGGTTCTTTATATAACGTGAGCACTAAAAAATAAATTTCTATCTATCTATTTCTATTTCAGCCTCTTTCCATCCAATTTTGGACGTAGGCCTCTTCCATACTTTTCCACCTCTGACGGTCTTGAGCTGCCGACATCCAGTCTTGACCTGCATGTTCTCTGATGTCGTCCTTCCATCTCATTGGTGGTCTGCCCCGCGGTCTAACATGTGCCCTCGGGCGCCACTCCAGCAGCCTTCGAGTCCACCTTCCGCCACTCATTCGTGCAATATGACCCGCCCATCTCCACTTCCGCTCAGCAATCACCTCAACGACGTCCCTAACCCTGGTCTTTGATCTAATCCAGGTATTTCTCTTCCGGTCGCGTAAGGAAATATTAAGCATAGCTCTTTCCATTGCTCTCTGCGCAACGCGGAGTTTTTGTGCGGATTTTTTGGTTAGGGTCATAGTCTCTGCTCCATACGTAAACACCGGCAGAACACACTGCTCAAAGACCTTTCGCTTCAAGGTCATGGACATCTTGCTACGCAGTACACTAGCGTTTGCACCAAAGGCTGTCCATGCCCGGGCTATGCGTCTCTCTATTTCTGCAGTTTGGTTTTCGCTGCCCAGCGTGATTTTATGCCCCAGGTATATATACTCCGACGTGACTTCCACAGGCATACGGTGTTGGTGTGCATTAGGAATATTGGTCATAATTTTGGTCTTGTTCTCGTTGACCCTCAGTCCTATCTTAGCCGATTCCGTTTGCAGGGTGTTAAGCATGACCATCATATCCGGTATATTATCGGAGAATATCACCAAGTCATCCGCGAAACGCAAGTTGGTAAGCCTCTCCCCATCCACATTTATGCCCTTGTTCTCCCAGTCCAGTTCTTTGAAGACATTTTCAAGTGCGGCATTAAATAGCTTTGGAGAGATTGTGTCTCCCTGACGCACTCCTCTAGCGAGCTTAAATGTGTCAGTCTTTTTGTGAAGACTTACACATGCTGTGGCGTTACTCTGTAAATGCTTTATCATAGAGATGTATCTTTCGTCGACTCTGCAGTCCGCGAGGGCTTTTTCGACAGCCCAGGCCTCAACGGAATCGAATGCCTTTTCGTAGTCGACGAAAGTGATGATGATAGGGATCTGGTATTCGTTACATTTTTCTATAAGTGTTTTAAGAGCTTGGAGATGATCACATGTGTTGAAGCCACTCCGAAATCCTGCCTGTTCGCGCGGTTGGTAGTCGTCAAACTTGTTCTTTAGCCTATTTACTATTATCCGCGTGAAGAGCTTATACACGTGCGATAATAGACTGATTGGCCTGTAGTTGTCTAGCCGACGTACATCCCCTTTTTTGTGTATTAAGGCAATGACAGCTTTACTCCAAGTCTGTGGTACTTTGGATTCCATTAGGCACTTCGTGAATAAAGTAGCCAGAGCAGATTTAAAAGTGTCCGTTGCGCTCTTTATCATCTCCGGAATAACGCCGTCCTCACCAGGAGCTTTGCGGTTTTTCAGTTGTCGTAGGGCAAGGTTTACTTCGTCTAAGGTGATGTCAGGGACCTCTTCAGAACCAACATTCTCAATTGGCGCCCTTTCCCTATGTTCTGATTTGAATTTTGGATTCTGAACCTTGCTACCGTAAAGGTCTCCGTAGAATTTTCGAACCAACTCCAAGATTTCATTGCGATTTGTAATGGTATCGCCGTTTTCGTTAAGGAGTTTGGAAATCTGCTTCCTTCCTGTACTCAATGTTGCTTTCATTACTCTTCTGCTTTTATTCTTTTCGATAGTATCTTCGATAACACTTTCTTCGTAGTGTCTTAAGTCCCTTTTTAGGAGTTTCTTTATTTGACGTTGGTTCTGCCTATATTTTAGTGTATCGGTCTTACTTTGCGTTCTCAATAGCCTTCCTTGTTCTATTAGCGCTAATGTTTCAGCAGTGAGTTTATGATTGTTGGTACGCAAACTATTCGGTTTAACCTTTTCGGTTGCAAGGGTCAGTGTCTCGATTAGATGATCGTTGAGTTCTTCTATGGACATGTGTTCAATAGAGTCTGTTTCAAGCTGATGATCAACGTGATCCTTATAGAGATCGATGTTGCTTCGCAATATCTCTATTTTGTCTCCATTTAGTAATTTCTTTTTTAAGACAAGGTTTCGTCGCTCCTTCTTAATATTAAAAGAACACGAAGCTCGAACCAGTCGATGATCACTGCCTGTGGAAAATTGGTTCAGCACAGATACGTCTCTGATGATTCCCATTCTATCTGCGATGATGTAATCGTACTCATTCTTATTTATACCATTCGGGTGTCTCCAAGTCCACTTTCGTTGTGGCTTCTTAGCATAGAAGGTATTCATAGCGAATAGGTTTTTGTCCTGCAAGAAATTAAGCAGCGTTTCTCCACGAGGGTTTCTTATGCCTAAGCCAAAACTCCCAATACTCGTTTCTTCATCACATGTTTTCTTCCCTATTCTAGCATTAAAGTCTCCAATCAAGATGGTGTAATGTGTTTTCACTTTACATAATACACTGGATATGTCTTCGTAGAAGGATTCAACTTCCTCATCATTGTCTTTTTTCATAGTAGGTGCATAAGCTTGGATGATTTTCAGTTCGTGCTTTGCTGACAAGCGTATCCTCAGGTACGCTACACGATTCGATATGCTATTAATTTCTATGAGCTGGTCTACTATTCTCTTGTTGATAAGGAATCCTATGCCTCCCACTCCAGCTTTATGGCCTTCTTTATAATAAAATAGGTTTCCAGACTTTAACTTAATTGTTTCTTCGCCCCTTCTTCTAGTCTCGCAGATCCCAAGGACGTCCCATTTGATTTTACACAGTTCATATTCCAAATAGTCTAGAACGTCGTCACTTGACAGGGACTGGATGTTGTAAGTTGCAACATATAAATGTTTGTGGCAGTTAGTCAACTCCCAGGGATTCCTTTTCGCATCCCTGCCCTGTTTCACCTGGTCACTGCTTGAACCAGTGATTGACAAAGCGCTGGGAACTCGGGGTCGATTGTTTCGTTTGTCAGTCATTTTAAAGTTTGGAAGGGTTTATACGTAAAAAATAAATACTCACATTTAAAACAATATATATATTTTTATAAATCATTGAAACCTAAAAAACTAATAATATATTTTTATACCACAGGTATTCGCGTCATCCTGGACTACGTGCCCAACCACACGAGTAAAGATAGTGAATGGTTTGTAAAGTCCGTGCTCAGAGATCCCGAATATGTCGACTATTACATATGGGCTGATGGAAAACGAGACCCTAAACATCGGCTGAAGCGAATCCCACCTAGCAACTGGGTAATACCAATGACACAATATATTTCATCGGTGGTAATACTTATTGATTTTAATCACCATGGTGGTTTTTATTTAGTTACTAGCTGTTCCCGCTACTTCGCACACGTGACATTTGGATTTTCAAGTTATTTTTAATTTTTCACCTTTCAAAACTTCCCTGGATTACGAAAAACATCAATTGATTTTTATATATAAGATTATTAGCAGGATATTTATCTACTATGTCATGTTAGTGACAGAACTGACTGACTTGGCTATCTTCGTGAACTTTCATATTGTTGTCAAAAAAATTTTGTCGCTCATTAGTCGAAATTTGTTGCCAACCATCAGAATTGGTTGGGTAATAGTTCGCAAAGGTTTAAGATATAAGCCACCTAGGTTTGTATCTTAACAATGACAAATTACTACGCCGTTGGCCTAGTGGTTTAAGCCGTCGCCATGCCGCTCTCTACTGCGCCTTGTGTTGTAGGTTCAAATCTTATATGGGACAACACTTTGTGTGATAAACAAATTGTTATTCTGAGTCTGGAAGTCCCCCGCCACACAGTGTTTATCTTCCTAATGCGAAAGTTGTTTGTATAAAAATAGGTCCAAATATAGTCGCTGATTAGTTACAATCTTTAATGGTGGCCAAATCTGTACCGTCTTCGGAAATTCTCGGTTCTTGCAACAGTGTCGAAACATCGAAAACTAATTCCTACTAATAAACTTGGTAAATGATGATTATAATAACTTATCTTTACTAACTTATGTACATTTTCCACATTAAAATAACTACGAATCATTGAATGTGAAAGGTTAATATGTACAGGTGAGCGTATTTCGCAAGAGCGCGTGGGAGTACAACCATTTCCGCCAGCAATACTACTTGCATCAATTCCTGACCGGACAACCCGATCTTAACTTCCGTAACGAGAAAGTGCGTGAAGAGATGAAGGTATCCTTAACTATTCACTTTTAGTCTTAAAGTCTGTGGGGATAAGAACAAATCGCGACCAAAGCAACTCTCTATGTCAACTAAGATTCCCTTAATCTTAAGTCAGCTTTAAAGAATCAACTTGCGAAATTTCTTCTTCAAATTTTCAACGGCTGCGTCCGTGGCGCAGTGGTTGCGTTTGGGATTGCTGCACCTGAGGTTTTGGACTCGATTTTCCTGTCGGACTAAATGTTTGTTTGATCTGCAAATATTTATTTCAGAGTTTGGTTGTTTTCTATGTTTCCTAAGTATCCACACATGCATTTCCAAAATAAAATATCGGTACTCTACCAGTCAATCTAGGTTTCATAGTTTGTACTCTGCTCCGTTTGAAGGCAGATGGTGTTGTGTATTAGATGTCCAAAATAATTATAATTTTGTCATCTCCTATATCGTAGGACGTTCTACGCTTCTGGTTAAATAAAGGTGTATCAGGATTCCGTATAGACGCAGTCAATATGATTTTTGAAGCAAATCCTGCTGATTTTGGAGGATCTTATCCAGACGAACCGCATTCTGGTAAGCCGAAGTTGTATAAGCCTAAATCAACGCAAAAGTACCTACCTGTAAATATTTGTGGAGTAAGCACCTCTACAGAAATTTACAGGTACTTATTATATAGGTACTGTACTTGGTATATTATTGTTAAGTACGTAATCATTAAATGAATGAACCAATATAGTTATTTATGCAACTGTTGTATAAGAAAGGGTATTGGGTTTAGGTAGGGTAGTAGGTTTAATAGTATCACATGAGTGTTTAAATACTTATTTATGTACAGTTGCATACAAGACTTTATCTACCGCATGTTTGACACCAAGCGTGGTATCGTTGGACTGGGTGTGTGACACTAGTAGGGATTTAAATAAAACTACTGTGCACTGTTCTGTGGGTTCGTAAGACTCCACGGTTTAATTGGCAATCGCCCTGAACTATACACCAGTCTTGTTCTCTAATACAAAATGCTTGTAAACCTTACATACTAACACATGTAACACAACCATAGCGCGATCTAAGTTTTTGTAACAGCTCCATCTAGGGAGCAGAAAGGAACTAACAAATACACTTGTGTCTTTGATCACACTATGTTTATGTTGGTCTCGAACATACCGCCCACCAAGGACGTTACTGACGGAATGTCCTTCTTACAATTGATCGAAATACAATGATGATGCTTAACCAAAAAAAAAAAAAACACTATACAAAAACAAGTTGAACTGCATAAACACAACAATTTGTTCTAAAACTAACGAATAAAATATGTTGTAAACAACAACTATACAAATTAACAACTAAACTTATCTAATATACATATAGTTTAACGTGATTTCATGGATCACAAATAGGGATCGAATGAAGTTAGACGTGTAAATAAATTGTAAACATTTTTTTGTCTAAATAAATTACATCGTTTTTCATAAATGTTTGGTCTATGGTTTAATGGTGAACCAGAACAAGTTCTATGCAACAACCGGCAAAATGCAAATTTTAGATGTTGGTCTTTTCAAAGTTGAGGACTGCGTGCGTACAGTGACTACACGGGTGATACCATCATCACCAGGGTGCTTTTGCAATACCCGACCCATCAACCAACGTGTCGGAGGCAAATCATCTTCCTTAATCAACACAATATCGCCAATTTTAGGTTCGGGAACGTGGCAAGACCACTTATGTCGATTCATTAGAGTACAAAGGTACTCTTGCGACCAACGTTTCCAAAATGACTGGACCATTTTTTGGATTAATTGCCAACGGGACAAATTACTGATATTTGAACTATCATATTGGTTATCTGGTACGTTTACTAGCGGCTCTCCAATTAGAAAATGTCCAGGGGTTAGAGGTAACGGTTCGCCAGGGTCTGTAACATCAATAACACTCATCGGTCTAGAATTTAGACAGGCTTCAACTTGGTTGAGAAGCGTAGAGATCTCCTCAAACGTGAGTGTAGCATCACCGATGACCCTTCTCAAATGGAACTTTGTTGACTTTACGCCTGCTTCCCACAGTCCGCCAAAGTTGGGACTATGGGGAGGTATGAAGTGCCATTCTGTTCCATTAGATGCCAGATGTTCGGCTATTGATGGCTGAACTGTCGCCAATTGCATGAGCTCTCTACTGGCACCCACAAATGTAGTACCGTTATCGCTATATAAATTGGCACAGTGACCTCGCCTCGATACAAACCTTCGAAAGGCTGCTAAGAAGGCTTGAGAGCTCATGTCGCTGACCACTTCAAGATGTAAAGCGCGAGTGGCCATACAGACAAAGAGACAAATGTAGCCCTTATACGAACGGTGCCCACGACCCTTACTCGTCCTAATATTTATGGGACCGGCATAATCTACTCCGCTGTTTAAAAACGGTCTTGCAGGAGTACAACGAACAGCTGGAAGTGAGCCCATGAGTTGATTTTTTATACTGGCTCTATGTCTGATACAAGTTACGCACTTGTGTACATGCTGTTTGACCAGACTTCGTATACCTATGATCCAGTAGCCTGTCCTTAAATAGTTTATCATGATCTGATGACCTCCGTGTAATGTTTTGCCATGCGCATCAGCTATAATAAGACGAGTCAGGTGACTTGAATGTGGTAGAATAATAGGATGTTTCCGGTTTTCGGTTAACTGTGCCTTTTCGAGTCTACCTCTGGCCCTTATAATTCCCTTGTTATCCAGATAGGGGCACAGTGATTTTAGTGAACTTGATTTCTTTTGTATATAGTTGTTCTCTTGTAATTGTTTGTACTCAATTGTAAATATTTCCATTTGTGTTAATCGTATACAACATTCAAGTGCGGCGTCCAACTCTGATTTTTGTAAATAGGTTTCATGAAATTGTTTGTTTTCTTTTAAGAATCTTCTACAGTATGCCACAACCCTTACAAGTTTAGTTAGTGTAGAATATCTTTCAAACAATGAGTTATCTGGAACTACTGATATATGAGCTTTTATTGACTGTTCTAAATCTACATCAAAATTATTAGATTTTTTGTATATAATATTATTTTCTTTTAGGAAGGAAGGTCCTTGAAACCATAGATATTATATTATTAATAAATAGGCTTGGCAGCATTCCCCTAGAAGCACAATCGGCTGGGTTGTTCTTAGTCGCGACATGAAACCACTGTGAAGCTTTCATGGTGGTCAAGATTTCAGACGTTCGATTGGCCACAAATGTCTTCCATCTACTGGGGTGGCTATTAATCCAGGCCAACACTACAGTAGAGTCGGTCCATGCCTTGACTTTATCGTTAGAGATATTTAAAACTACGGCTGTCTCGGCCAGAAGATGCGATAAAAGTACCGCTCCACATAATTCCAGCCGTGGTATACTAATTTGCTTCACGGGTGCTACTCTGGTTTTCGCAACTAATAAGGACACGTGCGCTCTTCCGTCTCTATTAAGTATCCGTAAATAAATCACGGCTGAGTAAGCAGTTTTGGAAGCGTCACTAAATCCGTGCAGTTCCAGATCATCGTTCGGCCTTGTACCAAGCCATCGAGATATTCGGCTACTGCTAAGTAACGACAGTTCCTTACGGTATGTATTCCATTCCTTTTTTAATTCGTCATTTAGCTCCTCGTCCCAAGTTACACCAGCCAGCCATAATTTCTGGATGAATACTTTAGCTAAGACCACACTAGGAGCCAACCAACCTAATGGGTCAAATAGTCGGGCTATGTCTGATATAACTGATCTCTTAGTTAATGGTGTTGTTATCGAAGGCGGGAGATTCACTGAATACTGAAAAGTGTCTGTGGCGCGACACCAAGTTAGACCTAATATTTTAATTGTACTATCTATTTTTATTTCTAATGCTTTTTCTTCCTTGTTATTGTCCTTGCTGTATTCCTTTGTATTGTATTGTGTATTTATAATTTCCTTTGTTCTAATTTGATTTCTTTGTCCTTTAGTAATATGTTCTATTGATCTTATCTTATCTACCAATTCCTGACTGTTGCTATTCCACTTCTGTAGTTGAAAACCACCTTTATTTAACAAATCTGTCGTTTGCTTGTATATTGCAAGACCTTCTTCCACGTTATGACAACCTGTCATTAAATCGTCCATGTAGAAGTTGTTGAGGACTCTGTCTTTAGCTAACGGGAAGTTCTCACCTTCGTCATACGCAACTTGATGAAGAGTTCTGACTGCCTGATATGGTGCAGATGAGGTACCAAAGGTAACTGTCATGAGCTCATAATCAGTAATGTCCTTTTTAGGACTATCCCTCCAAAGTATGCGCTGAAATATTGCGTCTTCTTCGGCTATCCTGACCTGACGGTACATTTTGATTATGTCTGCTACAAGGGCTATAGAATGGAATCTCCATCTTAAAACAGTGTGTCTTAGGTCAGACTGCAGAGTAACTCCTATCATCAGCGTGTCGTTGAGTGAGACTCCGTTGCTGTTCTTCTCAGATGCATTAAAGACAACGCGAACCTTTGTGGTGCTTTTGTCATCCCGCACAACAGCATGATGAGGTAAGTAGACCGCTATTTCTTTATTTTTATCATACTTCCCTACAGGTCTCATATGTCCTAACTTTAAATATTCTTCTAAAACTTCGGTGTAGCTATTTTTTAATTGGATGTTATTACTGAGTCTTTTTTCTAATACCTTGAGTCTTTTTTCAGCGATAGTACGTGAATTTCCTGCCTTACAGGGAGGATCTGCGTCTCTAAACGGTAATCTGACTACATACCTTCCCTTGCCGTCTCTCTTTGTTGTCGTAATATAAAGCTCTTCGCATTTCTTCTCTTCAGGTGTAAGTATTTTTTCAGAACTAATGACCTCTTCAACTTCCCAAAACTTTCTCAAAAGTTCATCTTCTCTTACCTGAGCATGCATGACGTTTATCTTATTTGAGTTGTACCTTGCTTCAGAGTTCACTGTACCAGACAGGATCCAGCCTAGAGCAGTGTTTTGGGCTATAAGATTATTAGAAGGACCTTTTAGCATACCCGACCTAATAATGCAACAATAAACATCAGCACCTAAAAGAATGTCGATTTTATTAGGGGTGTTGTAACCTGGATCTGCCAACTGTAAGTCTGTAACACCTACCCAATTTAAATTTGTATGAATAATACGCTCAGGCAATTGTCCGGTGATCTTGCTAAGTATATAAGCATTTACCTTCATTTTAAATTCTGGCTGAATACGAGATTGGATGTTGACCTGTACCATGTTCCTAATCATGGCTGAACTTTGACCACCCAGACCTGACACGAAACCTTGAATTGGTATCTTTTTTAGTCTGAGGGCTTGAACTGTGGCTTCTGTAATAAAGCACGCTTGTGAACCTTGATCTAATAAGGCGCGGACTGTTTGATACTCACCTAACCCTGACTCGGCTTTTATTAGCGCTGTAGCTAGTAAAACCTGTCTAGGTTTAAGGACCTCACCGGTGGACAAGCATGAAACTATCGGTTTAGACTCAGTCGTTGAACTAGCGCTACTGATAGTTTGGTTTGTTGCTTGTCTATTATTATCTGGATTCTGGTCAAGATGTAAGAGAGAATGATGTCGCTTCTGGCAAAGTCTGCAAGTGGTTGATTTTTTACAATCACGTACGGTATGATTGCCACCTAAACAGTTGAAGCAGATGTTGTTTTGTAACACAAACTTACGCCTAATCTCTATAGGTTCTTTAACGAATCTTTTGCAGAAACAAAGTTTGTGTTGTTCTGCGCAGAATTCACATCTTGCCTTTGTTGAACTAGTTGCTATCAATGCCTTTGAACTATGAGCATTTGAACTTATGCCACTGACCTGATGAATTGTACCCCTTTTTGAACTTGGCTCTAAACACTCTAGAGCGCGATAACGATTTTCGATAAAAACTTTAAATTGATTATAGCTCGGCAAGTCATTCTTGGAATCGTTGCAAACACTGAGCTCCCATTGTTTTCGTGTTTCGCTGTCTAACTTAAAAGTAACTATGTGTATGATAATAACATCCCATGTAGTCACATTGATGCCTAAATTTGTGAGAGCATTTAAACAATCGGTTGTGGTGTCAAGTAGCTCTTTTAAGGATGTTGCTGATTCTACGAACATACGCTTTTGGCCAAACAACCTTTTTAGAATGCAGTTAGTTAAGTATTTCTTATTGCTATAACGTTTTTCTAACTGAGCCCAACACTGCATATAATTAGAGTCAGTAATGGGCGTGTGACGGATCAATTGTTCTGCTTCACCAGAGAGATGACTCTTTAAATAATGTAGCTTTTGTACGTTGTCCAAAGATTCATTTTTGTGAACTAATGATATAAAAAGATCATGGAACGTTGTCCACTCTCCGTATTTACCCGAAAAAATCGGAATGGCTATCTTAGGCAACTGTACGAAAGCATTCGTAGACTTAGAAGTGTTAGGATTTTGATCGGTTTGTTGGACTGAAGTCTTTGCAACAAGTATCTTGTTGAGTGTTGTTTTTAATAAACTTTTGTAAATTATGTATATATCCTCTACTTTCTCCTAAATATCATTTACATCAGAATTTTCTATGTCTTCTGGTTTAAAGTTTTCAAATAATTTAACATTAGTATTTTTAAATGTAATCCAATCTTTTTCTAATAATTCTTGTTTTGTTTCAATATACTCAATGGTCAATCGATCCTTACCGCTTTTCTTAAAATTAATCAATCCCTTATTTATAACATTGTGTAAACTTTTCAAAAGTTTAATTGATCCTTCCATTTTTTTTTTTTTTTTTTTTAATAAAACTATATAAACAGTATATTTAATTTAAAAATAAAGTTTAAGGCACAATAAGGCAGGTGAACCAATTGTGAAAAGTTAAAGTTGATCGGAAAAAATACAAGTGTCGAAAATCAATTACAAATTATTCTAAGTCCTCAATCACTGGTTAAAATTTTACAAGTGTTTTAGAAACAAAAAGTTGAGTAGAAATCGGGCATAGGTTCCCCGTTCCCCCGTTTTTTCATAAATTATTCTAAGTCCTAATTCTACCATGCACATAAGAGAAATTTTACAAGTTTAAAAATTGACAACAACTTTTACAAGTCTCAAATTTCTTGTGATTCTTCAAAGTAAATTACTTAATAGAAATAGAGTCTATAATTGTTTTACTCGATTGCTTGAATTAAATTACTGATCGGGAACAAATAAATATATATAACTTTTGACACAAACACTACTCGTTGACTACGGAGTAGCGCCCTCTTGTGGACGCTGGTTGATCTGCAAGCGGCTTCCGATGATACGGTCTGCTAACCTGCTCGTGATGTCCTGTGTTGTACTGGATATAGCACGTCGTCTGTTGCGGCAATGTTGAACTAACACGCAGCGGCTGACCTCGCCGACAACGACGACAGACGTAGCTGCCGCTGCTGCGGTGAGCGTGTACTCTAGTGCAGCGATCCACTCCGAGTTACACGAGGGGGCGATGCCAACGGTGACACCGTAAAATAGTCCTTACCCGGCGCGTAGGACCAATGTTTGATACCAAGCGTGGTATCGTTGGACTGGGTGTGTGACACTAGTAGGGATTTAAATAAAACTACTGTGCACTGTTCTGTGGGTTCGTAAGACTCCACGGTTTAATTGGCAATCGCCCTGAACTATACACCAGTCTTGTTCTCTAATACAAAATGCTTGTAAACCTTACATACTAACACATGTAACACAACGATAGCGCGATCTAAGTTTTTGTAACAGCTCCATCTAGGGAGCAGAAAGGAACTAACAAATACACTTGTGTCTTTGATCACACTATGTTTATGTTGGTCTCGAACACCGCATGATATGAATTCTCTATAAAAAGTTCTGAAATCGCTAGCTAAATGGCGAACAAAATGGCGGAATAAGACGTGAATTCGAATCAGTTCTTTTTTTAAATACGGCGCTTTGGTGCGTGCAATACCAAAGTGCCGTATTTTAAAAAAGGCGGCAGCAGCAGCAGCGCGTGCCTGACAATATTCTTTTTTTGAAAAAGTTGTTGCATTATGAAATTTAGTACAACATTATAACTATATGTTCCTTGATTATAACCAATCGTTTGGATGATATTATGGTTATTATGACACATGATGTTGTAGTTGAAGTCAATAAGCTAACTGTTTCAGAAACATTTATAAACCAGCAGAAATGTATAGCATGGGTGTAGATAAAGTACAAAACACAATCTAAAATTTACAGCAATTATTGCGGCGACGTACCTACGGTTAATTTGCTACAAAATACCAACGGTTAAACGATGATTGTAATTATTGTAGGTGCTGCAGGAGCATCGCATGATGACTATGAATATCTGAACCACATCTACACCAGAGACCTTGACGAGCTATACAATATAATTTACGATTGGAGAGAACTCCTTGATGAGTATAAAAACAAAGAATCAAAGATCATGATGACAGAAGCATACACAGACGTCGATCGGATGATGCGGTACTACGGCAACGGAGATCGCAAAGATTCTGTACCCTTCAATTTCATCTTCCTTGAAGGATTGCAAAAAAATTCTAACGCTAGAGATATAAAAAATATTGTTGATAAATGGATGACTTATATGCCTCTTGGAAAAACTGCTAATTGGGTGGTAAGTATTTATAATATACTAGCTGAACTCCGCGGCGTTACCCGCGATTACTGTTGTACCGCCGCGGGACACAGTAGCCTAAGTTACTCCCTGGATCAGCAGCTACCTGCCATCTTTTAGAGTACACAACTCTAAAAGATTATGAGAATGAAATAAAACATTTTAAAAACATTTTAGTTGATTTTACACTATCTTCTTTAAATATCAGAAAACAGAAACATATTACTGCTAGCTTTTTATTCTTTATGACCTTCTGCAGTATGGAATTATAATTTGTATTCTACAAATCTTCTGTAAACAGTTTCCACGTTTTCTAGAATGGTAACCACGACCAACGCCGATTGGCTTCAAGGCACGGAGAAAACAGAGTGGACGCAATGAACATGCTAGCCCTGATTCTTCCTGGAATAACAATCACATATCAGGTCGGCAATATTTTTGTGTGATTCATTAAAACTAGTTCTAAGACTTGGTCTTCTTAGGGTTATGAGACTAATCCCGCCCACACGCCCACCACTGTAACTCCTGTACACCAGGATCAACAGCGGTGACCCACGAACACACCGAGTTATGACACTCGGGAAGTCCCAGGAAGAAAATTAACTGTCTTGGAACCCGCAACGAAATTAATCAGAAGAAAAAAAACAGGAGGAGTTGGAAATATGATAAGTCCACTTCCCTCCTTAGCAAAGCGGGAGACAAAATGAAGCCAAAATAGGCAGACACCTTTTTCAAACCGGGAAGCACCACGGATAAAGTATTAGGGGTCCTGAGCGAGCTATATTTGATTACTATTGTATGTATGGCAGAATCGCCAAGGGTTAGCTAAATCAACAACAAATCTATTTTCAAACTATCGGACTACTTCTATTGTTAAATATAATACTAAAATCAAAATAAAACAGTTTATCCCATTCTTCCTTTAACATCCTCTTTATCATTATTTCCATGTTTTTTCTTTTAAATGAAATGTTTCACGAAGAATGTATTAAATACGCCCTATATTCTTCTGTTCTGTGAAATACGAGTCGTTCGTCGGGCTGGCACGGGCCCATAGAATTTGGCCACGAGGTTTGCGTCAATAGAAAGTACCTAATCTCTTAAAACGACAGGCCCGGCCCCTAAAAGGTATATTTTAACTTTTTTACAAAGGAGGTACATTGAAAACGAAGTAAGTATAGTATAGATATAAATCACGTGACCAAATTCCACGGGGCCGGACCAGCCTCAACACATTAAATACACCTTTTTTCTACTTACTACAATCACTTTACTATCCAGGGTGAGGAGTTAGGTATGACAGATGGAATGCTGTCCTGGGAAGAGATGAAGGATCCTCAGGCTTGCAATACAGAAGATTCGGTCAACTACTGGAAGAAGAGTCGTGATCCAGCTCGTACACCGTTCCATTGGGACGGTACTGCCAATGCTGGTTTCTCTAGCGGCAACACAACTTGGTTGCCAGTTGCTGACAATTATCGTTCTCTGAATTTGGCAACTCAGAAGGAGGCAGCGAAGAGTCACTACAAAGTGAGTATAAAATACATGGCTTAGGTATATCTATTAATCCAAGGATTTTTTCCTAAAAGGTTTTAGTTATTTTTTTATTGTGATAGTAGTTTACCATAATGACTCTAATAATAAACGATAAATAGTACCATTACTAGATTTTAATGAAAACTAAAATCGATAGATCGAATCTAAATCGGTTCTCACGCATATGACCTTTTTTTGAGAAAAACAATTTTAAATGAGTTACGAGCACTAGCGTCTCAAAGGGGGGGGGGCATATATGTATAATATGAAGTATTAAAAAAAATGCATTTTTTTTAAGTTCTACAAAGACATGGTGGGTGTGAAACGTTTACCAGCAGTGCGTTCTGGCGACTTACAGATACAAGCACTGTCCAATTACATCCTGATTGTCATCAGGTATTTACCTTAGTTCTATTTTATAATGGGAAGGAAATCAATCTTATTTGACTACTGCCATATCTTCAAATAACCATTTTTCCCCTTCGAAATGTCTACAGCATCTTGGTTACGGACACTAAACTTTAAAAAAAAAACGATTTTGGCAGTAGGTTTTAAATAAATCACATTTTATGTTAATATTATGTACGAGAACGATCGCATATCACGCTAAGTGCTCAACTGATCGCCATGAGTTTAAGCATAATACCTACATTTGTTGGGTAGCTAGAAAAAAAATGTGGGGCAGTTTTTGGAAACTGCCAATAGAAGTGAAACCTGAGTATGGGCGCGGGCTTTTAACTTGGCCAGATTCAATAGATTCGTCGTCGTCGTTTTTTAAAATTATCATGCTACGGGCAATATGAGACGCAAACGAGGATGCGTGGGTCGGCTAGTTCTTAATAAAAATACTTAAAAATCTAATTCGTTAAATTATTTGTTGCATGTACTTTAAATGTTTTAGACTACTACCAGGAGAGCATGTAGTTGCAGGAGTATTAAACTTATCAGACGAAACACATTCCATTGATGTCAGTCCGTTGCGCCTTCTGCCGGACAAACTGCACGTTGTAGCGAGTGGCGTCGATTGTTCCATAGACAAAGGGTAATATATTTATTTTACCACAGAATAACTAATAGTTCTTACTTTTACTTTTTTTATACTCTTGTTCGAGAGTGGAACGCCTGTACGGAGTTCCACTCTCGAACAAAAGTCAAGTTTAGGCATAAAAAGTTTTCAACTCTGTCACTATGCACGCGATATTATACCTTGTCGTGTGACCCGACTGTTCATATTAAGTTAAACACCGCTTGATTTACAGCAAGAGCCCAGGGTTCCCACTTGCTGTACATTTAGGTAAATATTAAAATAAAAAATAAACAAACATGATAATCTTGTCTACGTAACGTACTACTCGTACTAGGTACCTATGTGATTTTTTTATTGACTTTTTTTTTATTTCAACACAGAGAAAAACAAACTGAATTACAATCTTTGTCCCAAAAAACCTAGTTAATTAATGGTTTGACTGGGGGATCAAGTCTCCGTAGAATTATGAGCTTATAAAATAGTATTACTAAAGAAAACTAACAATTTGGAAACCAAAACTTACAACTAATTATACAATCATTTTTAAACTTTTAAAGGTAGGTACAAACAATTATTATAGTGAATCTAATGAATACTTTTTTAGGTCCTTCTAAAAATCTTTTTATTTTGTTTCTCCCTGATGTTTGTTTCCTTAGTCGGCTCCTACGGACACCCACAGGATAAATTGGGGTGGTGAAATTTCATATGCCTAATGATAAATGGCCAAAACACACACTTATATAGACAAAATGTTGTACACGTCTGTACGGCTTAAGATATCTTAAATATTTAACTACTTATTTCAGGAGCATCATAGTTGTTCTAGTGCGAATTATTTATTTATATTCATCTTTAAATGATCTATTGTTGTTTATTATATTACAGGTCACATGTTCAAAAGACGAACATCAAAGTATCGGGACACTGTGCAATTGCATTCGAGTCTACAACAATGTGCTGCTAATACCTACTTATTACAATAAAAACGAATGGCATTGGCAAAAGACACTATTACAGCTTATTAAGTATCTTACTGTACTGTAACGTTTTTTAAAATAATATATTTAAATGGCATGTAATAAGTTTTTTTTTTTGATTTCTTTCATCATTTTGTATTCGATGTAATATCCTTATTAAGATGACTTCAATCACCTACTTGTCAACTTTTACACTCTCTAGGTACATAGTTAAAATATTTTTTACTAGCCAACCCACGCAACCTCGTTTGCGTCTCCTATTGCCCGTAGCGTGATAATTTTCCCCCGTTTTTGTGACATTCTTCACTGTTGCTCCGCTCCTGTAGGTCTTAGCGTGATGATATATAGCCTATAGCCTTCCTCGATAAATGGGCTATCTAACACTGAAAGAATTTTACAAATCGGACCAGCGGTTCCTGAGATTAGCGTGTTCAAACAAACAAACAAACAAACTCTTCAGCTTTATATATTAGTATAGATAATAGTCCTTTCATGTCACTGTGCCCACCACCTATTCCTGTACACTGTGCATAATAAAATATTTTGTGTATGAAGTAAGTACGTAAGTAAGTTACGTGAAGGCGTAAAGCCGAAAAGGTCTCTGATGTGCAGGATTTCTCCAAAATGTTCCCTTCTGGTTAATCATAATACAGTGCCAAATTATTAAATTAATTATGTCCATCAAATATGGTTGTTTTCAATCTATTAAATACTATCAACGGAGTTCCAGTGCCCCAAAGAAATTTAGATTTCTGTTTCTAATACCTACTTTATCTTTAACGGCTTCAACAAAAAAAATATTTCAACTAGTCTACAAGTGCAAGTGATTAAAATCATGACTACATTTATTACCCTCTCACGGAATAATTAGTAAACTAAAATGACAGTATTCGATTCGTGTTATCGTGTTTTGTTGGTGAAACCGGAGGTCCATTGATGCAGCGGTGACAGTTATCATGATCAAGTGTGTAAGGGGTGGAATATTAGTGAAATCATAGTAAGGTTGACGTGAATCGAACCATCAGCCAGGAAGACCAGTAGAAGCGGTGTGACCAGACGACCACTTCCGAAAGTGTACGGGGCCCTTACATTCGACGTTCCGGTCACCGTTATGCTTTATATATGACGACACAGCTTTCTGAGTCAAGGACAAAGCGTATATACTACGTTCAATAGAGGCATTTCCTACTCACAGTCCTAGTATTGATCTTCCAGAACTGACGCGGGTCGATTTGACCACGCATTGCCTCGCCCAACTAGTACTCCAGCTCAGGTCCTCCTGACCTACCAGACGTGTCGAGTCAAGCGCCTTCATTGCCAGACCTACTGCTGACCTGTCATATAACCCAGTATGGTATGACGGTCCTCGTTCCTCTGGGACCTTTCGGTCACCACCTGGTCTCCACGGCGGTCCCTCTTGTCCTACCACGATGTGTGGCAGCAAAAAAGCGATTATGGCACTCCTTGTCTGGGATGAAATTTGCGATTACATTGCTTCCATCCCGTGGGCTCAAAGCTGCTTTGAGGACAGGGATCTATTGTAGAGTGCGTTCGCCGTAGGTGATGTCATGATTGTCGGTATGGGATATTATATTTCCTACATAGAAGTCCCTCGCCAGTTCCATGGTATTGTTCCAGAGGCCTGGAGAGAGGCGAACGTTCAAACCATCCGCAAAAATGGCAACCGTTCAGTTCCGGCCAATGAGCGACCTCTAGTCATTTTTTCTCTGCAAGGTACCTACTCGAACGGATCATCAACAAGCGTTTGGTGCACTACCTTGAAGATCACTCGTTGCTAAATCATCGGCAATTTGGCGATAGGCCGTAACGATCCACGCGTGATCTGGCAACATTTACAAAAAAAAAATATTGAATCTATCGAAAATTAGCGTGCCCCCAAAGAAGTGACAAAAAAAGCCCTGCGGAGTTCTATAAATTTCCTTTTATCGGCTTCATTTGTAAGTTTCTTCTTAATATGTGCACACATTAGCCTGCTTTATGTTTAAGAATTACTTCTTATTTTAATAGATTTTAGGGAAAAAAATTAAACAACTATACTGCATTATAATAAAATATTATCATCAGTTCGTGTTGAGTATCAAACAACATTAAAATAATAATCCATATATACACTTATAACAACTTAAAATTATAACATTAAAACTATAGTATTTTAATTTACAAATCCCAACATCTTGTTTTAAAATAATAATCATTAAAAATGTTGCATTACAATTTATAAAATGCCATAGAAGAAGAGATAACAAAAAAAATTTGGCTAATTTTTAAAAATTAGACTCAACATTCCATTTCATTTCTGACACTAGTTACAAGAGAACTTTTCAAACAAGATTCGCGTCTATTGTGCGTGCCAGCTATGGCGCCACAATTTGTTGCTACGCTCTGTTTTAAGATAAAGTAAAAGTCCATAACGAAACGGCATTCGTATTCTCAGTTGACATCTATCTACCTCTATCCTTTTTCCAAGTCTTGTTCAATCTATTTTCTAATTATCTAGTCGAAAATGAAATTAATAACATCAATTTATAAATTAAATAGGTCCAAAAGTCCAGAAGGTGCAGAGGTTCAAGATAAGAAAGTATTTAAGTATTATTGGTAGCTTTCAAATTTAGTTTTTTAATTTGGCAATCGTAATTAATTAAGTTTATTAAAAAATCCATCATTTTTCAAAATGAGTTGATTTTTTTGTTTACCTGTCGCAAGCAGTAAATAGACGTCATAATGCTACCTGCATTATGAAATGAATTACTAATTATTTGGAACAAATCTCTTAAGAAATGTATGTGAATAATTACAATACAGATATAAATAGTATAATTTTCAATGAAACATAATTCTATCGTATCACAATACATAACATATACCATTAAATAATTGACAACTATTTATGTTGTGTAATTGTATTTCTTAATATATAAGTAGTCCATCTATTTTAATGAAAGATAAGGCGTAACACTGCAATCGATTAATGTATGTGGGCCAAGGTATATATGTATTTGTGTGAAACCTTGCAGTTTTCCACAAAGTATCAACTAAGGCATTGTACATCATGTGAGAACTATGGTGTGATAGAGAATAAAGCATTCATAAATATGTTTAAATAACATTATTTTTTCATGTTTTTTAATGCGCATATTTTTTTATTAAACTAGGTAATTCTATTGTAATAGAAATCAGTTACTTTCTGATAAAAGTTGGCATTTCATGCAATATACATCTAATAAGGCACTAACTACTATATTTTTTTCACTTAAACATTGGGTCGTTTGATCTCATTTATTAATTTGACAACATTTAAGCCAACTTGGTCCAAATTAAATTTATGTATCTGATTACGCAAATTTCTTACAAATACAAATTAAAATTGAGGTTATGTTACATTTTACTTACAAGTAAGTCGAATCAATTCATTGATTTTTAATATTGTTTCATAGACAAATGAGATCGTGTCTTTTAGAATGCCTTTTTTTGAGAGTTTAAGTTCAATAATCAAAAAATACTTGCAAAGATTAAAATATGTGTCTAGTTTTAGTTAAATATTTAAATCACTTGTTATTTATATTATATGTATAGGTGTAATGCTTACTATAAATAGTATGGAGTCCTAATACCAATCCACTTCTTTTTTCATTTCAAGCATTATACATAATACAATGTTTAGAGTATGAAATTAGCTATATCATGATTAAAATAATGTAACCATCGACAATTAGGCCTCTTAAGACTGTCATAACCACAGGCTCGCTACATAATTTAAATCATCGAAGTTATAAGTACAGATTAATTTTATAATTGATAAGATATTTCAAAACACAAGGCAGTACAAATTCATTAACACTTGATCATAGGATTATTATCAGTACCTACGTATTCAATAATTGGATGACTAGAGTGGATGCACTGCATCTGACAACTTCAAAAACGAATGCAATAACTTTAAATATTTATAATATTTTAATATCCAACTCATTGATGAAAGCTGCAATGTACTCATACCAATCACAAATCCAGTATAATTGACATAATAATTGAAAATCGAAATAATAGCATCACAGATTATGCCTAATATTATATTTTTTAATAGATCAAGTCATAATTAAGTATTTTTACAAAGTATATTTAAACAGTAACAATTTTAGAGCAATTTTTATAGCATTCTTAAAGCAACAAATATACACTGTACACAACGATTTTCCAAATAGGCATTCCAAAAATAGCATTTGTTTTTTCTAAAACAATTTAACTCAAACAAAATAATTTCTTCCAAAATGGTCGTTTTGCTTGTATAATTGGCAATCCAGCCAAGATGGCGGCGTCAAAAGCATCTTTCAGCTGTTTTCTTGTCTTGGCCGACGTTTCAACGTAGACTGCATTTATTTTGGCTGCTAAGGCTTTCGCTTCAACTTCGGAAACCACTTGTTCATTTCGTCCCTGAAAAATAAAACATATAGATAAAATAAAATTGACAAATACTGAAGAATGTCGAACATGTTTTTTTTTTATGTTGTAAGCCGGCAATCGAGCAGACGTATCGCCTGATGGTAAGCGATTACCGCTGCCCATGGACACATGCAAACACCAGAAGCGTCACAAGTGCGTTGCCGGCCTTTGGGGGATAGGGAGAGATAGAGGGAAAGGGTTTGGGTTATGGACCTCCGGTATCCACACTCATTCGGTGAAACGCAGGGAAAGCACTGTTTCACACCGGTTTTCTGTGAGGCCGTGGTATCATTCCGGTCGAGACGGTCCATTCATGCCGAAGCGTGGCTCTCCCACTTATTTATTATATATAAATTATCTAAAACGCCAAGATTTCTATCATAATAAGGTACTAAAAGGCAGAAGTTTGAAGAAGAGGTGCATAAGGGCACAGAGCGATTGGTGCTGATGAACCGCCTTCGAAAGGAAACGTGATCATTTTGCCTGTTGATTTCTAGCAGCTCTTCTAGTATTATTTATATGGTCAGGCAATGAGAAAGTTACGTTAATACTCTCTGTCAATACGTTAAGTTCTCCGTAAATATTGCTCGTATCGAGCAGATAATAATGAGGTAATACAAACAGCGGTATATTACATGTACAGAGATAAGGTAATGAGTTTAACGAACATGTTGTACCTAGCGTATTGTTTTGCTATTATATAAAGTACTTAATACAGTGACATACGTTTTGTCGTAAGTTCCGTCCATTTATTCCCGTTGTCTCAAGAGGCACTCTAAATCCATCTACTTGTCTTTATATTCTTTACATGATATAGAATGAAGTTGATTTTGCTGTCTGTTCGCTTAGATCTTACAAATTACTCAACGAGCCGTTCCAGAAATTAGCCGGAACAAACAGACAAAAATATAAAAAGATTGATTTTTTTAATTAAGTACTGTACCTACTTTCATATGTGTTTAGTAAAAAGTTGTTAATTTGAAATTATTAACAGACTATTGAAATTTTTTTATTTCTATAGATGTATAGATAACTAACCTTTAAAGTTTGTAGTACTCTTGAATCTTGCGCCAGATCACTTTGGGTTCCCACTAGTATAAGAGGAGCTTGGACATTAGCAACTGCTTTGGTCCACCTCTCAGCTACTGATCTGAAGGTTTCTGGTCTCACCACGGAGAAGCACAGCATTAGCACGTCGGTGCCGGGGTAGCAGAGTTCGCGGAGTTCGGACATTGAATCCTGGAATTTGAAAAATTGAGGGGTTATTAATTTGATAAGTAATAATAATAATAACTAGCAACACCAACAGCAACAGTCAGATTTTCGAGTACCTATATTTATTCTCAAAATAAAAACAATTTTAATATATTTCAATCAATAAATATCATACAGCCAATAACAAAGAAGAAAAATGGATAAATATTTTAAAAATAACAATGTAACACGCCTAAAATTAACGTATAGAAAATAAATATCTACCATAAGACATGACGTTTAACGTCATGTCATAACAATATAAAAATGAGAGAATATCTGACAAAATGTTAACAAGAGCTAGATCACGAGCACTTTTACCATCTTCGGACTCGTCGCTACGCTCCGCTCTGCCGTCTTCGGATGCCAGAACAGAAGTTCCAACAGTCGCAGAGGCGTCGAGCTCATCTTCCAGCGACGAGTTTTTCTCTCCGCCGACGTCGCCAACACCTGTACGTCGGCAGGGGAGAGACCGGCCACCGACCAGCTTGGGACCCAGAGGACCACTGACCTCGAACAGGGCCCCCGCTGCCGGTGGTGATGTGCGCCGCATGAAATGGACACAATCTATTAATGAGAATGTCATGCGGGCATATTTTCGGGCTACAGAGTTGGGAACGAATCTTACTGCGTACCGTGTTCGACTAGTCTCTCTGTTTCAGGAGCTTGAGCCAGCCGTCAACGTATCTGCACAGCGATTGTCGGATCAAGTACGAGCTATACAGCGTTGTCACCTGCTGGATGATGTGGTACTTGAGAGGATACGCTCTGACGTACGGGGTACTTTGACTGTCCCTTCTTCGTCACATTCTGTGGATTTGGTAGCTACTACACCACAATTACCACACAATGAGTATGTTGATGAACAAGTGGAGAGTGAAGTTATGACCGTAAGTACCCAATGTAATGATAGGATAAGGAGAGCTTTGGAGGATGCGATTCAGGAGTACCGGCATGTTGATTATAAAAACAGACCCCGGTTACCCCGTTTGCCCATTCATAAACGTAATCTAGCCTTGGTGAGTGCCCTGAATTCGTTGTTACCAGATTATTTTGGTAATAGCGAAGATCTTAGTGATACACATTCTATTTTGTACTGTGCTGCTATTGCAGTTTGTCGAGTAGCTGGTGTTAAATTTGTTGAACAAATCACTACTACTCGACCAAAAAATGAAGTGCCAGCTTGGCAGTGCAGAATAGAACGTCGTATTACTGAGACCAGGACACTCATTGGCAAATTAATTACGTTTCAGTCAGGCAATACGCGGCCAAGAGTCATGCGCTTTGTGAAACAGGCATTCTTGGGGACTACCATAAGTCCTCAACAGTACATGTCGAGTGTCACAGAGCGCATTGACTTCTTGAAGCAAAAAGTTTATGCATGGGCAAACAGGATAAGACGGTATAGAAAACGAGTAGATCGGTTTATCCAGAATCGAATGTTCCAAAGAAATGAGAAGTGGGTGTACCGGAAATGGGAGGAACCAAGTCCGCGTGTGGGTGAAGGGCGCTTTCCAGACGAAAATGTCACAAATACATTTTGGCGTAACATCTGGTCAGTGCCTGTCACTCATACAGAAGGTGATTGGTATCGGGATGTTGAGCGCTCATGTGAGTCCATAACATCTATGGAACCCATTACTATTAGTAAAGATGACATTGGTTGTGCAGTTCGTTCATTACCAAATTGGAAATCACCTGGTCCAGACGGACTGCACAACTTTTGGCTTAAGTGGTTCCGAAGCTCACATGCGTGTTTGGCATCTCAATACCAAGCTGCAGTGGATTCGGGTTCTTTACCCCAGTTTTTAACTACCGGTATAACTCACTTACTCTATAAATCTGGTAGTGCCATGGATCCTAAAAATTTTAGACCCATAACATGTTTACCAACCATGTATAAACTTCTGACATCTATTCTGAGACTCAAAATTTCTACACATATTAATAATAATTTGATAATGTCCGTTTCTCAGAATGGATGTAGAAGTGGGTCCCGTGGCACTAAAGAGCTCCTTATCATAGACATGACCATTAGCCAACAAGTGCGTCGTAATCGTAAGAGTCTGGCGACATGTTGGATAGATTACAAGAAGGCTTATGACTCTGTTCCACATACATGGCTTTTGAGGGTGCTGGAGTTGTATAAAATTGATACAACTCTGTGCACGTTCTTAAAGTCGTGTATGGGGCAATGGAGAAAAGTACTTCGCTATCCTGGATGTCGGCAGACTGCGGTAAACGACGTACTTATAAACATCGAGCGGGGCATCTTTCAAGGTGACAGTCTGAGTCCCTTGTGGTTTTGTCTAGCTTTGAACCCTCTAAGTGCTCTGTTGGAGGATTCAAGGTTAGGCTATAGGTTGCAGAAAGATGATCAAGTTATATCTCACCTTTTTTATATGGATGATTTAAAACTACTTGCCCCCACTAAATTACAATTGACAGCGTTACTAAAAGTCACTGAAAACTTTAGTAATTCTATCAAGATGGAATTTGGTGTAGACAAGTGTGCAGTCATGTATGTAAAGAAGGGAGTGATTGTGGAATCTGAAGGAACAGAGCTTTCAGATTCTACAAGACTTAGATCTCTGTCTGCAACCGAAACCTACAAGTATCTAGGTTTTTCACAGTCCTTAGGAATACCAGAACCTGACATGAAACAGTCGTTGCGGGAACGCTTCTTTGGCCGCCTGAAAAAAGTACTTAAAAGTCTTTTATCAGGCGGTAACAAGGTGCGAGCCTACAATGGTTGGGTCATGCCGGTTCTGATGTATTCCTTTGGTATACTTAGATGGACTCAGACCGAATTAGATGCCTTAGACAGGAGAGTCCGTACACTGCTAACTGCATTTCGAATGCATCACCCACGTTCATCGGTTATGAGATTGTATATCCCGCGAAAGTTTGGGGGTCGTGGTCTATTAAATGCCAAGACCCTACACAATCGCGAGATATACAATCTTAGAGAATATTTCCTTCATACTGATGTGGGAGTGCATCGCAGTGTAGTTACAGTGGATACCGGACTTACTCCGCTCGCTTTGGCTAAAGAGAATTGGCGCAAACCTGTAGTACTTAGTACTAATGATCGCAGGGAGGTATGGAAGGGCAAAGAACTTCATGGTCGATTTTATCGGGCCCTTAATGGGCCTGATATAGATTTTAAAGCATCTACATCCTGGCTACGGTATGGTGATCTCTTCGGAGAATCCGAAGGTTTTGTTTGTGCGATTATGGACGAAGTTATCATGACGAATAACTATCGGAAATATATCCTGAAGGATGGTACGGTTGACATCTGTCGGGCATGTCACCGTCCTGGAGAATCTATCAGGCATATTATTTCTGGTTGTTCTCGTCTTGCTAACGGCGAATATTTGCACAGGCACAACCAAGTAGCCAGGATTGTACATCAACAACTTGCCCTTAAATACCATCTTGTGAGTTCAGAGGTGCCATACTACAGATATGTGCCCGACCCAGTTCTCGAGAATGGTCGTGCTACGTTATATTGGGATCGATCTATTATCACAGACAGGACTATTGTTGCCAATAAGCCTGATATTGTGGTGATAGATCGATTGGAGCGCCGCGCAATGATTGTCGATATCGCCGTTCCTCATGACGAGAATCTCGTGAAAGTCGAAAAAGAAAAACAAATAAAATATTTGGATCTATCTCACGAGATTGTCGATATGTGGAATGTGGATTCGGCGATCATTGTTCCGATAGTCGTTTCTGCTCACGGATTGATAGCCAAGAGCCTCGACCAACACCTTAAGAGGCTCACGTTAGAGGGCTGGATCAAGGGTCTGATGCAGAAGGCAGTCCTCCTTGACACGGCACGTATAGTGAGGAGGTTCCTGTCTTTGGAGCCCTAACCACCGGTTTCTTGGTCCCTGTACCCGAAGTCGGTGCTCTACTATTTTTTATATTTTTAAATGTATTTGTTTTTTATATTTATATTTAAAAATGTAATTAATATGTATTTATAACTGTAATAAAGGAAATAATAATAAATAATAATAATATTTCAGACATCTAACACACAACGCGATCTAGTCCCAAGCTAAGCAGAGCTTGTGTTATGGGTACTAGACAACTGATATGAATACATACATATATACTTTTTTTTTTGTAAATACATACATATTATACATAGAAAACACCCAAACTCCGAAACAAATATTTGTAGATCGTACAAACATTTGGTTCGATCCGGGAATCGAACCCGAGACCTCATAATCAGCAGCCGCACCCGCCAACCGCTAGACCAACGAGGCAGTTAAAGTATATCAACATATCACGTTATTGAGAACAAGGCTTACAGCAAAACCCCTAGGGGTTATTATCTCATAACAAGTGGAATTGAAGACTAAAATCGACTAAAACGGTCGGCAAATGTAGTAGAGCCAAGCTACTACCCTCGTATAGAAGATCAACCTAAAATGATAGCAGGGGTGCTGACATGTTTCGTGAGTGAGCACGTGTCTGGAGATGTAGAAGCTTAACTAGGCTGCCATGGTGTGGGTTGTGACCACAACTCTTGGATTCTGCTTATGCTTTCCACCAGGCAGAGTATATTCACTTTGGCAGGTCCACACATAAAAAAAAGTTTCTTCGAGTTCTTAATGCTGGGTAGTTTTAAGGTAGTAAGAAAATCCCTGTGAACCATAATAAACCAGTAACAAGTGTAAGATCACGTTAGCCATTTTACACATTACTGGAATGACATTGGGTTGTGGTTAATGGTGGTCAAGCTAACTGAAAAAAAAAACGTCCTAAAATGTATAAAATATGTTTAAATACATTTCATTTTAAATAAAACCTCCGACGGGGTATCTAGAACGAACTGAAAAAGGAGAATGTGTAAATTTGCTTTCTTAATTTAAACTAACTGCTACATGGTGTTGCCACTCATAAAAAAAATATGTTAGTGCCGATGCCAAACATTGGTTTCTAGTTTATCAAGCATTATTAGACTTAGGATATTTAGGGCAGTTTGTTACAACTTGCGAGGGTTGTCACCTCGTGTGTCGATGACCTATTTGTGGACTATCTGATGACATAGTTACTTAGATGCCAACGATCATACTTTATTAGATATACTATACATATAAAGGATTGGTTTGAAAAAACTGAATGTAAGTAGTGGAATAACTACATGAACGAATATTTGTGTTATATACTATCTTTGTGTTATATATATATGAATAGTGCTTTAAATAAAGTCAGGTTCGTCAAATTACGTTATTATTAGACTTGATTGTAGCTACAGAGGTTAGATATCCTGACCAGGACATAATAAATGTATGATGACCATGATTATGTGTCCGAGTCTGAGTGTAATCCATACTAATATTATAAAGCTGAAGAATTTGTTTGTTTGAACGCGCTAATCTCAAGAACTGCTGTTCCGATTTTAAAATTATTTCAGTGTTGGATAGTACATTTATCAAGGAAGGCTATAAGCTATATATCATCACGCTACGGGGAATAGGAGACGCAAACGAGGTTACGTGGGTCAGCTAGTTTATTAATAAAACGTGTGTATTTAGAAATATATAAGAAAAATCCTAGCTTTTGAGATCTAGATAGTATAAAATAAGTCAAAAAGCAAAGTTCATGTAGTTGCAGTTCTTAATATCTTGATATTTCCTCGAATGAACAGTATTGATGTATGTGCCTATATTCGGAATTATCCATCCATGTTTATAATATTTAAAATCTTGACATGCTCGTACAAAGGGCTCAAGTATCGAGTAACGGTGAGACCGGACCGTAACGAGTTCAATGACCAATGCATTTGATAAGTAACTGTACCTATACTCGTACGTCATCATTATTCAAAACAACTAATTACCACAGATAACCAATCGAAACAACTTGATATTCATGCATCTATGAAGGTATGTATTATCGTGAATTCGTGACGTTTGTTGAATGATTTCATAAATTAAGAACTATTGTGTTTCAAGATTATTCTCTGAATAAAATAGTATTTATTGACTTTAGAGAGATTAAAATGGAATTTAAAAGTTCCGAACAAAAGAATACTCGTATGTCATAAATCGAATCTAAGAAATACGTTCCTCTTTTTAATTGACTTTGAAAAGGTAAAAAAAGAAAACAGTCGATTTGTTTATTAGTTCACATCAACGAAAATGAATCAGAGACTACACATTGAAACGATTTCGAATTTGAAAGAAAGGAATACACCTATAGAACCTCTAATGCGAAATAAAACTTAATTGGATGAATTAAAAATCTAATAAAAAAAATATTTTGAATTAATATTGGCAATTAATTGAAGTTACAAACTACATCAATAAAAAGTTTATAAAACCACGTCCGGTCGTACGTTTTGCTAATAAAAACTCTAAATATTAAAGTGAGCCCTTTTTTTTTTGGTGTCAGCTTTTCTAATACAAATTCATCAATCAAAATTGACTCGGCGTGACCATAAAAATAGTGTTTAGAATGTAAGTGCTATGAGTCGTGGGTGAAAGTTCCTATTGACAGTGTAAAATAAAGAATAAGGGCCCTCACGCACTGCTACTATCTATTTTCTGCTCAAGTCAATTAAGAACAGTAATAATTAGAAGCTTGCTTACAGAGAACATTGTCTATTAAAATAAAAAGTAAAAATTCGAATGAAATAAATAAAATAGTAATAAAATAAGTAATCATTTATAAAAAGCAAGTAGCCATCTTTGTCGTTTGACACATGTAAAACGAGATCGACTCGACTACCGTAGAGTTGTTTCAAAGTTATCTTTCCAAATAAAGCAGTAAATGTCTAGCTTGATAGAACTTAAATTAGATGAAGGTTAGTCATTTGTTTCTGTTACAAAAGCTGTTTCATAAGACAACTGAAAAAATGATCAAAAGTGTTCAGTAATTTTAAATATGGAATCAATGTCAATAACATTGACACTTAACGTTATTGTGATGGTTACATTACATATTTGGAAAGTGGGTATCTTAGGTTCCATTGGTCTTTCTTATACCAAAATAGTAACACTTCATTACATCATATGCAACAAATAAACATAAATTGAAAATTCTGTTTGTCATTGCATTTGTGAATCTCATCTCCCAGCACCATATTTGATCGCAGCAGTGTACAGAGAACCTTCCAGTTCTCGCTAAATACGGCAAGTTACATCACTTCCCTTTACAATATGGTGATCCCTTATAAGCCCAGTTGCGCTTCAGAATTGTGATTGAACATTGCATGTACGATACTTTTCTAAAAACCTTACGAAATTATTTGAGAAATCTTGTTCTAAAATTGAAATGTAAAAGCTCCTTATACCGCCATGTTGTAATGTGCGGCAGCTAGTTCCAATTTTAAAAATTAAATCAACTGATTTAGTTTTTTTAAGACAGCCTCTGTGACGCAGTGGTAGCGTATGCGACTGCTGAACTTGTGGTCTCGGGTTCGATTCCCGGGTCGGACTAAATGTTTATATGATCTGCAAATATTTGTTTCGGAGTTTGGGTGTTTTATTACAAAAAAAAACTATATAAGTATTTATATCAGTTGTCTAGTACCCCATAACATAACCTCTGCTTAGCTTGGTACTAGATGACGTTGTGTGGGAAGGTGTGTAAGGAAGTACTGATAAAGTCAGGAAATAAGAGGTTTGCTATCTAAAGCTATGAATTTAATTATTATTTTTATTTTCATGGCGTACCCATGGTGTACAGTAGCAGGTGTTGTTCACGAGTGTCCCATAGAAGAGTAATAAGTGACAGATGTGCCCGGGAATTGCCTCAGGTGTAACCGTATCCGGGATCTTAAAAATGTGTTTCCAAATTTAAACTTTCCAAATCCTATCTAACATAGCCACATAACATTACCTTTTTCAAGTATGATCCGAATGGCTTGATTTACCAGGAATTGTTTTCCATTTGTTACGTAATTGTTAAGATCCCTGACTTCTTTTGCACATAAATACTTCACTTACTTTTATGTTATTATAACTTTTTACACATAAAACTTATATTTATGATTTAAGGAGATGACATTCACTTACGACGCACAACTGTCTCCTCTGCCTTCTGAGTTGTCTTTCCTGATTTTTAAGAAAATAATCTTCTTATATATATAAAATTAATTTCTGTTCGTTTTTCTCGCTAAAACTCGAGAGCAGCTGGGCCGATTTAGCTGATTTTTGAAATGTTTATCGTAGTCCAGGGAAGGTTTACACGGTGAAAAATTAAAAATAACTTGAAAATCCAAATTTCACGTGTCCGCTACTCCGAGCGGGCAAAGCTAGTTCTCAATAAATATTATACCTACACAGTCAGCCTGTGACCACGGCCAGTGCAACTTGGTCGAAACGTCAGGCAAATCAGAGGTATGTAATACCTTTTAGTTATCGCGTTAATTCCCATAAAAATAATTGTTAAAATATTATACCTTATAGTAATAGAGTTTTAGTGTTATACATAATAAATGCTTTGCATATTTATATTTCTCATATGAAGTTTGCCTTTAGAAAACATGTAGTAAGTGCTTTAATATACACTAAATTTTCATCAAAGCCTTAGGGAGATTTCTCTAATTCTCATACAATAACGTTTATAATAAACTCACGTAGTCATTTCACTTTCATAATGGTGATTCAGTGTTGCCATATTATCATACTATACGAGTCGGTCGAGAACAATCAAAACAAAAGAATTTTTTATTGTGTATGACGCAATTCGCCACGAGATTGTTTTTTATTATTTTCTTGTCTACATATGTGTTAGGTTCTTGAAAGTGCTAGTAAAAATAATATTAATAAACACGTAACTGTCTGTTGACGAGTAATAACATGTTTTCTCTGCAAACTACGTGACATGGGACTGAAGACGTAACAAGAACTCGTCTACTTGTTACACTTTTCAGTCCCCTACTGCTTGAGCTTATTGATTGCCTTAGTCGTTTTTGCATCAAGAATATCTCTTTTGATTAGCAGTGTTTGGGACTATAATGAACTAATGATAATTACCAAACTACCTAACAGTTTCAAAGTTTTTAAATAATTTTTACGGTGGTATTTTTTTTTTTATTATCAGCTGTCAAACTAACATCTGCCTTTCAACAACCACATTTAGTTTAGTGCACTAAACATACTTAGGTTCAGATGCTTGCAGTATAGATTATATTTATCTATTTTATACCATTTATTGGCAGGCAAAGTTAGCGTAATGGCTTAGGTAGGTATACAAATCCGTTGAGTAGTTTAAAAGGTCTAAGCGAACATACAGCGGATACGGCTTACGCGAAAAACAAAATCGCTAAGGTAAACTAAAAAATAAAATAAAATCATAACATACCATAGGTACGATTAAAAATGAAGTAATTGTGCTTAGAAACACATGGCACCAGCACGCATGGTGCATGACTGAATCGGTTACCGGTTTGGTTCGTCACGGATTAAAAAACTTTGTATTATATTGTTGTGTTTATGGCGAATGACTGTTTCTCCATAAATACTAGACGCAACGTTCCATGCTTAAGTTCATATTAATGTTTACACTTGTCGTGTTTGAGTTATGCTTCGGATTGGCTGGCTCGACAGGATTGATATCATAGCAGTTTTTTTCGATGCTTTCATCAAGTGAATATGGTCTTCAGAGCCTAAACCTAGATCTTAAACTTCTTCCGATTCTGACAGGAGGAACTCAAATGACGGAACCGCCCTTGTGACTCTAGAGTGTAGGTGTCTATGGGCAGCTGCAATCACTACTTTCGTTCATGTATCATATCGGAGCCCTACCCTACCTTTGTTCATTTCAACGAGTCGATATTCAGATTGACCTGAGTATCCATGATCTGGTGAAGTCAAGAGCTAGATAAAAACACTTTTTTTCAAAAACCATAGGTTTTAATTCTAGATGTGATGCATTAATTGTTTTTTTTTGAAATAGTAATAATAATTTTCTTTAAATAATGGCCTAATTTAAATACGATTAAAAACCATAGCTAATTGAAAATAAGAAAACCTAATTAGGTGACTGTTATATGGGTATTTTTCACGATGGCAAGAACTTGACTAAATCGGATACCGTAGTGGTATTTGCAGTCTCTTTGCCGCGCTGGTTTCTATTAGTTTCATTATCACCACGTTTTTGTCTCAAATTCAATCAGTTATCTCTATTTTTTTCTTCTGAGTCTGGCAGACTGGGTTTTCTTTGTTTCCGTTCCGGTTCCGGGAAAGAACGACAGGATACATACATATATTTCTACTGTGAAAGTTGTCTTATTTACCCAAAAAAAAGTGTTGTTTGTATGTACATACATAACTATGTATTATTGAATCTTGAACTATCAATGAATAAAGTAAAGCAGGTGATCACCTACACACATCCACTGCGCTATTATCATAGTTGTATTGAATTAAACTTCACTTTTTGTGTAGAACTCGCACAGGTAGAGAAACTGTGGGAATTGCACCATTGCTTATTGTTCGTGAAAAAAAATGAGAGTGACGGTTACAGATTATAACGCGTGCATAGATTCATATCTTTTTGCTTTTTTTTTAATTATTTATGGCGCCAGGTGATGACCGTGGGACGTGTCTGCGATTTTTTTTAACTACACGGATGCTAAAATCACGATTTCTCGATGAGATCGGACTTTTATTTACTTTGTAAACAGTCAATAGTTAGTTATCGTTAGATTTATCGGAGGATATCCGTTTTGATGGATAGATGCTACAAGCAATATGTAACAATAGATGTCGTCTGTATAACATTTTTCCTACTCTCCTATACTTATAATGCTGCAGACCTCCTAACTTTTTGTGAACTTCAGTTCTGACTTTGATTGTTGCAAGTTATTTGTAAACAGTAGCAATATAATAGTGACAGATATAGATTTAACTCAGGAAAGGGCTCATTTCTGTCCAATCAGGCTCAGAATAAACTCTATTTTGAGTACTATCGTACAAAGAACATTTATTTATTACTTACTAGTTGTTGCCCGCGGCTCCGCTCGCGTATATGTCGGTTATCGCGGCAAATAGTAGCCTATGTGTTATTCTGATGTATAAACTATATTACTGTAAAGTTTCATCCAAATCCGTTCAGTAGTTTTTGCGTGAAAGAGTAACAAACATCCATCCAAACATCCATACATCCTTACAAACTTTCGCATTTATAATATTAGTAGGATTAATACAATTTTGTGCATCATATACTGAACAAAAATAACTTACAATAATTCTGTCAATAAAACCATAAAAATGATAGACTGAGATCAGCTCAGAGGGGCATCATTAACCTCCGACTCCCCCTACATCCGCCGTTGCATACATATACATACAACATATTACATAGTAAGCTAATTAAAATTATGGATCTCTGTGTCGGATCTTATATACTGTGGCATCCTATGCATATAGTGATACATAGTGACTCTAAAAGGTAAAGCAGTGACTGGCTTTGCTATCTAAAGTATAATAATACCTGATAGAAACAAATCACTTTTTATCTCACTGATAATTATGAATGTTCTAGTGATTTCATATATATAAATAAATTATGTCATGACTCTGGCGCTGTGTTTCACCGAGTGAGTGAGAATACCGGAGGCCTATACCCCAACCCCTCCCCACGTCCCTTTCCCCATCCCCTAAAGGTCGGCAACGCACTTGTGACGCCTCTAGTGTTGCGGGTGTCCATGGGCGGCGATAATCGCTTACCATCAGGTGATACGTCTGCCTGTTTGCCCCTATACCATAAAAAATGAAGATCGTTTTGTGATAACGGCATTAAATTCGGAAGAATTTCATGCCGTTGGAATTAGAAATTTTTTGTCTACTTTTAAAAGTATATTTTCAATTATGGCATATGGCAATACATTATTTTCCAAATAGTAACATTTGTTAACTATTGACAAACTACATCTGACAAAATATTAAATTCTGGTTTTATTACGATATGCACAACGTATGTAACTTCAATTAGCGTAGTATTCAGTAGGAGCTACGCAACATTACGCAATAAAAGTATTCACGTTTACAATCATAAACTATTTTCACTAATTAGTAGATATACAACTTCCTTACATCGTCGTGGAGGCCAAAAGTCGGCAGGTAGTGTACGAGTTCCTTCGTTAGTTAGTTATTAAATTTAGTCCGTTACTATCTAATTTAATTTACTACTTCTAAATATCGCCGAAATATACGTCCGAATTTAAAAACGTGTACTTAGTATTCTATCACAAGATGGCGTCGATTGTCGTTCGGACATTTTATGATCACAGTGACAGCGCGCCAATTATATTATAAAAACTAGCTGAACCCCGCGGTGTTACCCGCGGTTATTATTGTACCGCGAGTAACGCCGCGGGACAAAGTTAGTCTAAAAAAGTAGCCTAAGTTACTCCCTGGATCATCAGCTACCTGCCAGTGAAAGTCCCGTCAAAATCCGTCTAGCCGTTCCAGAGATTACCCGGAACAAACAGACAGACAGACAGACAAAAAATTTTTAACTACATTTTTGGTATGTATAGTGTATACATACATATGCATTGATTAAAAAGCTGTTATTTTAATATTACAAACAGACACTCCAATTTTATTTATTTGTATAGATGTATAGATATAGATGTATAGATAAGGTATCATTGCAGCGCGCGAACTAACACGACTTTACAAAACCTTAAACTTAACACCTATAATTAGAAATAGGAAAAATAATCTAATTTTAAAGCTTACCTGTCCCGCAGTATCACAGATTTCTACGCAGATCGGTCTGTCGTCTACGTCCACCACAACTGTAAACAAAAAAATAAAATATAACATTGGGCAAATGTAAACAAACGCAATTCGTTGAAACAACGCATCTCATGACAACGAAACAAAATCTATTGTTGATGTATTTCTTTATATTAGGGACTACTCTATAAACTTGTAGGAAAAACTTATATGACCTTAGCACCGATAGACGTCTCCACCGGTTACATCTGTAATGAGGAAAAAATTGTAATGTACAACATTACAATTTTTCTACTTCAAAGTTCTAACGGATTGCCGAATTATTATCGGTTTTGTTAAAATTCAAATAATTTGAAATTCACAATTCCAGTCGCCTCTTTAAACCAATATCGCCCTCTGGGAATAGATTATCCTTCGTTAAATTATTCATTGCATTGTTGCTTAACTTGCAAATTTTTGAACGAAAGACTTTATTCGCTTTTGATACTTACGAAGTCGCCTTGCTGAAAGAAATTAGTATCAAAAATTCAAAGAAAGGCCCATGTGTTCATAAATACTTTCGAAAGTGTCAGAATTGTGTAACGATGTGATATTTTAAATGTCAGCGTAAACACGCTTTATTACCGCATATGACGGAGTATCACTGTATTAGGTAACCACATGGCTTATATGTTGCGTTGCTAACAACAATAGGGTCTATAGGGATATACAAACGAGTCTGGGGGCCTTAAAGAAAAGTGTGTGTTTATTTTGGTTTATCAGAAAAAAATATCATATTTTTTGTTATGTAATAGGCGGGCAAACGAACAGACGTATAGCCTGATGGTAAGCGATTACCGCCGTCCATGGACACCTGCAAACACCAGAGGCGTCACAAGTGCGTTGCCGGCCTTTGGGGGACAGGGAGGGGAGATAGGGGGAGGGGGTTTGGGTTATGGGCCTCCGGTATCCTCACTCACTCGGTGAAACACAGCGCAAGCACTATTTCACACCGGTTTTATGTGAGGCCGTGGTATCACTCCGGTCGAGCCGGCCCATTCATGCCGAAGCGTGGCTCTCCCACGGAATGTGGAGATGTGGAATACGTGTTCATGTCGAAATTCCAAAAACATTGTGTTGAATTATAACGCCACAAATTAAATAAATTAAAAGAATCTTAATTAATGCCATTTAACATTATTTATAAGGTGTTTTATGATTACAACTAAAATTTGCGTATTCTTTTATTAAACAGCGTCACATTATTCTACCGTCCTGCCTTTTTTGATTATTTGTGTTTTTGCTCTTGTGCAGCCTATTTGAGTTTTTGATAGATTCTTTGAGTTTTTGTAAGTAGAAGTTCTTTGAGTTTTTCAAGGTAGTAGAGCTACGCTGATTTCAGCACGGTTGGGCCGGCTCGTCCGGGGCGATACTACCCTCGCACAGAAAATCAACGTAAAATGACAGCGATTGTGCTGTTGTGTTACGTTGGTGAGTGCAAGTCCGGAGGCCCAATGGTGCAGAAGCGTCACTAGCCCGCCATGGTGTGAGTCACCATTCTGCATTGTTGCATTGTCCGCATTCGCAGTATGATGACCACCACTCTTGGATTCTGCTTATGCTTTCCATCAGGCAGAGTAGAGTCATTATGGCAGGGCCAAACATAAAAAAAAAGTAAGAACTTCAAGCCGAATATGAATGCTGCAAAGTACGCAACTTCTATTCTTGTCAAAGTAACCGGTCTCTTATTTATCCTATGGCAATACCGTTCCGTATGTGACCAATTACACAAAGGAAAGCAAAACTACTAAGTGCAAAACGCTTCTCATATTCATTTTTTAAAACCGTAATCTGACCATAAAGTCCAGTGAGTGACATTTGATATATCACCCTCGGCCCGGATACGCGCGGTAAACAGCGCGACCGCCGAACATCCTGGCCTTTGTTCAGAAACCTGAATTACCGCCATTATTGTCATTTATCTGGTGAGCACTGGCCAATAAGTAGAAACAGCGTTTATATTCAATAATATTGCACTTCAACTTGTTGTCATTGTTCAATTAAAATATCGGGACAACAATTGTGTGAAGTAGTGACATACGTCAATTACCTACTATTGATACTGTAACTAGTAATAATGTCATTTACACTAAAATTGAGCAATTTAAAACAACTTTATTAACATAATGGATATTTAACGTATAAACCTGTCGAATAAGACATTTGAAGCTCTATTAACTATAAGGAGAAACAAGAAAATATATAATTTTAATCAATAAGCATATTATATACTACTGACAATTTCGATAAGACTTGTCAATGAGATTAAAATGGCCGACTATCTGATTCTCAGTAAAAAACCTATACTTCGACGTAAATTAAATAAATCCTCAAAAACACTTCTTTCTACACGTAAATAGTACCTAACTAAGACTTCTCAGTCATAAACACGTTATAACATTTAGTAAAAATGTCATCACAGTCATAACAGTTACGACTCATATCGTACAACAACAATGTAAAAAGTCCATTAGGAATAACGTTTTCAATAAAAAGAGGTCACGAGACAGTAATAAAATAGAAAAAAAAATTGAAATCGAGAGCGTAATTGGCTGTATGTACAAAGTCCAGTGCCTCCAATGAGTCATCGAGGCTCGGTTGCGTAGCCGTGACCGTGCATCACGATTACTCACAGATTTACTATCTTAATCCACTATTACATCTGTTTTAAATAATCATTTCTGAACGAACAAAAGTATATCACAATACTTTTAATTTTTTGAAAGTGGAATTTTAACAATTTAAGGTCAATGTCCAGGAACACTTTTTTTTTGTTCAGGAAAAGTTAGATTTGTTGTGTATTAAATTATCGTATTTTCAAATGTTTTGTTAGTTTACATGTTAGTTACTTTTTATATGTGGTTTAATTTGTGTATAATAATATTGTTAATTTTGTTTGTAAATTTATTTTCCTATGGATTAAAAACTTGTTTCTGAAGTAGGCAGTATTAATATTAGACGAATATTTAATTAAAAAAGAGAAACCAGTAATTTAGAAAAAAAAATGTATTCGAAATTATTCATTTGTTCCACGTATTCATATATCAATTTTTATATTTACTGAGACATTTACCATACGACATATTAATCGTACCTCTTCCGACTTACGCCCAGGGCATTTGCGACCAGGCCAGAATAAACCAAATGTCTGTAGGCACAATACCTTAAGCTTTCAGATACTTTCTCAGATCTGGCTGATGCTCTGTGAGAATCGAAGGAACTTTGCGCTTTAAGAACTGTAACTTTTTTTACATTTCTTTACTAATTCCCAAAATTTATTCTTGAATTGTTTGAAGCCTACTTCTTAAATCCTAAAAAAATTATTGAGCGAAGTATCTATCAATGTGGTCCCTCAATTTACACGCACAAAATATAATTTCTAGAGAGCTTTCTCTTTAAAAGCATTGACATTGAGACGGGAGAGCATTTAATATTCAGGCGTATGAATTACGAGTAAGATTAAAAGGGGGTGTTGAGGAGAATCTCACCAAGTCCTATATAGGGGAAAATGGGGGTCTCGGCATATATCACTTAATTTTTATTCCTTTAATAGTAACGACCAATGAAAATTCCAGTTGAGCATTCGATCAGCAAGAATATTCGAAATTCTTATTTTAGTCACCATGATTTAAAATTATCTTCTATTCTCTTATTGTATTGAAGCAATTTTATATATGCTACTTTTGTATGTTAGAGAACATCTATTTTCGTGTTTTTTACCAATTTTAATCAATCTATACTTATAAAATAGTAAGTCCTGACTGACTGATTCATCATCGCCGAGCGTAAACTATGATAGTTAGGGCTATGAAATTTGGTGAGTAGGATCGTTTTATTGAATAAACACTCACTAAGAAAGGAATTTTGGAATTTCTACTCCTAAGGGGGTGAAATAGGGGTTGAAAGTTTGTATGGAAGTCCGTCATTTTTTAAGTTAGAAACCTGAAACTTTACTTTTGGGCTGCTGATTAAAAATGAGTAAACACGTATTTCAGCGTTTGTGAATATTCAACCCCTAAGGGGTGAAATTGGGGTTGATATTTCGTACATAGGTTAGTCTGTAAGTCCGTCATTTTTGAAGTCTGAAACATGAAAATTTATTTATGTGTTACTGATTTAAAAAGAGTAGAGATGTATTTGAGCGTTTCTGGGTATTCTACCCCTAAGGGGGTGAAATAGGGGTTGAAAGTTTGTATGGAAGTTGGTCATTTTTTAAGTTAGAAACATGAAACTTTATTTATGTGCTACTGATTAAAAAACAGTAGATACATATTTGGACGTTTCTGGATATTCTACCCCTAAGGGGGTGAAATAGGGGTTGAAAGTTTGTATGGAAGTTCGTCTTTTTTTAAGTAAGAAGCATGAAACTTTATTTTTGGGCTACTGATTAAAAATGAGTAGATACCTATTTAAGCGTTTATGCATATTCTACCCCTAAGGGGTGAAATAGGGGTTGACATTTCGCATATAGGTTAGTCTGGAAGTCTGTCATTTTTGAAGTTCGAAACATTAAACTTTGTGTTCGGGCTACTGACTACAAATGAGTTAATACGTATTTAAGCGTTTCTTGATATTCCACCCCTAAGGGGTGAAATAGGGGTCAAAGTTTATATGGAAGTTCGCCATTTTTTAAGTTAGAAATATGTTACTTTATTCACGTGCTAGGGACTAAAAATGAGTTAATACGTATTAAAGCGTTTCTTGGTATTCTACCCCTCAAGGGGGTGAAATAGGGGTTGAAAGTTTGTATGGAAGTTCGACATTTTTTAAGTTAGAAACATGTTACTTTATTCATGTGCTAAGGTCTAAAAATGAATTAATACGTATTTAAGCGTTTCTTGGTATTCTACCCCTAAGGGGGTGAAATAGGGGTTGACATTTCGCAAATAGGTTAGTCTGGAAGTCTGTCATTTTTGAAGTTCGAAACATGAAACTTTGTGTTTGGGCTACTGATTAAAAATGAGTAGATACGTATTTAAGCGTTTCTGGATATTCTACCCTAAGGGATGAAATAGGGGTTGAAAGTTTGTATGGAAGTTTGTCATTTTTTAAGTTAAAAACATGAAACTTTATTCATGTACTACTGATTAAAAAAGAGTAAAGACGTATTTAAGCGTTTCTGGATATTCTACCCCTAAAGGGGTAAAATATGGGTTGAAAGTTTGTATGGAAGTCCGTTATATTTTAAATTAGTACCATGAAAATTTAATTTTGGGCTACTGATTAAAAGTAACTAGATATCTATTTAGCGTTTCTGCATATTTTACCAATAAGAGGGTGAAATAGGGGTTAATTTTTTTTATGAAAATCCGTCATATTTAACTTAGAAACCTGAAACTTTACTTTTGGGTTTCTGATTGAAAATGAGTAAATACGTATTTCAGCGTGTCTGAATATTCTATCCCTAAGGGGTGAAATAGGGGTTGACAATTCGTGCATAGGTTAGTCTGAAATTCCGTCATTTTTGAAGTTTGAAACATAAAACTTTATTTATATGCTACTGATTAAAAAAGTGTAGAGACGTATTTAAGCGTTTTTGGTTATTCTACCCTTAAGGGGGTGAAATAGGGATTGAAAGTTTGTATGGAAGCTCATCATTTTTTAAGTTAGAAACATTAAACTATATTTTTGGGCTACTGATTAAAAATGATTAGATACCTGTTAAAGGTTTCTGGATATTCTACCCTTAAGGGGTGAAATAGGGGTTGCAAGATTGCATGGAAGTCTGTCATTTTTTGAGTTAGAAACATAAAATATTATTTTTGGGTTACTAAATAAAAACGAGAATATGCATATTTAAGCGTTTCTGGATATTCTACCCCTAAGGGAAGAAATAGTCATTGGAATTTCATGTATTGGTTAGTTTGGAAATCCGCCATTTTTTTAATTTAGCAGCCTAACAACTTTCGTTTTCATGTTTCTGATTACAAATAGATGAATTATTTATGCGAATTCTGCTCCTAAAGGGGTTGAAATATGGGTCGAATGTTTGTATGAAAGTTCTTTTAAATGGGATAATGATCAAAAATAAATAAATACGTTTAAAACATGAATAAATTACTGATATATTCTTTTACATAGTTTTAATTAAATGCATATGTCAAATATGCATATGCATATGCATATGTCAAATCAACTTCCACGCGAGCTAAGCCGCGGGCAACAGCTAGTATTTGATATTAAAAACACGGTTTGGACATAACACATTTTTAGTTTAGTTCGGCTTCGAACAACATAATTAGCAGACGTGCCGTGTTGTGATGGATTAAGAATACAGAATACCCCACCACAATTGTCCTATGGGTATTGTAAGTAACGACTAAGGGTGGAAAGTTCGCAAGACAACATAACTGCAAAGATAAGAAAAACTTAAAACTAATCCGATACCAACTTGTCTGGCCAGTTTGGTATAGAAGACTAAAACCTCCTTGCTAAGGAGAGGCTTATGTAGAGCAGTGGACTGACTGACTTAATGATGATGATAACAACGCTAAGAGATGATAAGAGTCTTAAATGGAATACATAATGTTAGAGGTGAGTGAGAATTTGGAGGATATCTTCGTCCTACATTCGCAAATGGGCGGGAAAGGGTAGTAAAATCGCCGAATTCTTCTCACGTAATTAAGTTATGCCCCCTTTACTACTAAATATAATCTCCTTACTTCCTTCAAGTATTTCATTTCACATTATTGACATTTGGAGTGGAGTCTAACAATCCCACAAAGCACCTATAATTTAATTTTCCTTGACCTTTTACATGGGCAAACTGTTAAATTAATGAAATATGAATATTTTAGATAACACAATTTTCAATAACGTAACGTATGCAAGGAGTATTTATTTCTTTAAAACTTTGCAAACTTGAGAAAAAGAAATACAAAGTTGGTACGAACGTGCGAGGTAGTATGACTGACCTCGTGTCACAGAAAACAGAATAAACTGGTCTAGACTAACAAAACGTTCTGAAGGCGGTTCATATTCATACGCTACAAGACAGGGCTGAATGTTTTCTTTTGTACCGACTGGATAAGTACGACAATTAAAAAAATAATTCTTAGCAACAACCACGTTATTTCTACATTTTTAATTTAATCTATACAAATAAATAAAGTTGGAGTGTCTGTTTTTAATATTAAAATAACCGCTTTTTACTAAATGTATATGTATGTATACACGGTACATATATCAAAAATGAATTTAAAAATTGTTGTCTGTCTGTCTGTTTGTTCCGGCTAATCTCTGGAACGGCTGGATCGATTATGACGGGACTTTAACTGATAGGTAGCTGATGACATAAAAAGTAACTTAGGCTACTATTTTGGACTAACTTCGATACACAATACGACAATAACCGCGGGTAACACCGCGGGACTCATCTAGTTAAATATGATTCTCGTGTCACATTGTTGCACACGATAAACAACGAAATTATCTAACCGATTTTCACGTACTTTTTTTAAATGTGTATTTTCTGCCGTGCCGAAGATAGGATAGTTAGCATCACAATTAGATCAGTAGGAACCGATCATTGTTTTAAAACAAGTACAATTTTAACAAAAATAAAACCGACTTCAAGGTTCGACTCGATTTCTCGTGGATGCCATCATCAGATATTAATGTCCTTATCATGGTACCACCGTCGGGACATCTCCTTTCCATTAAAAAATGAATCATCAAAATCGGTTCATAAACGACGAAGTTATCCTCGAACACACATAAAACAAAAAATATATACGGTCGAATTGAGAAACCTCCTCCTTTTTTTGAAGTCGGTTAAAAAAGATGCAGTTTTAGTTCCGGGTCAACATCAGCAAGTACATTCATATTTCTAAGTTATAAGACACGTCTAAGGTCTCATCTTAACAATGGGCCAACGTGACCTAATTTCCAACCTTTATTTGCCATTTGACGGTTCGTAAGCCCGTTTATGTGGCGCCAATTTAACCTTCCGAAGACCTACTGTCTCTTGACCTATTATCGAACAAAGATACTAGTAATATACACTGTTAATATCTGTGTTATTTCTTAAAATATATTATTTATGCTATCATCGATTTCCAGACAAGTGATATTTTTTAAATTAAGTTTTAATAATAACAGGCCAATTTGTTTTTTTTTTTCAAATACTCACATTTTAATAACTTTGTGCTAAATATTATACTTCAAAATTATAGAGTAATAATATATATCAGAGAGAGTGATGTCAATATTGATTAACGGTAAGATTTGCAAAAAACTAATAGGTAACTTTGAAATTATTAGTAAGTACAGTACAGTTCTTGATAATAAAATTAAAGTTAAAAGCCAAAAACCATTCCTCATCGTTTATATTTTTCTTCAAAATAATAATCGCTAATTTTTAATGAATTTATATATATACATATATCTATACAAATAAATAAATGGGGTGTCTGTTTGTAATATTAAAATAATCGCTTTTTACTAAATGCAGATGTATGTATACACGGTACATGTACCAAAAATGTAGTTGAAAGGATTTTTGTCTGTCTGCCTGTTTGTCTGTCTGTCTGTCTGTTTGTTCCGGGTAATCTCTGGAACGGGTGGACGGATTTTGACAGGATTAGCACTGGCAGGTAGCTGATGATCCAGGAAGTAACTTAGGCTACTTTTTTTAGACTAACTTTGTCCCGCGGGGTTCAGCTAGTATGTATATATATATAAATAAAACTATTAAATATAAATGAGCACAATCCATTTTATTTCTCAACTTCTTAAACTATATAGTCCATAGCAATTTGGATCACATCTCTATGGTCATACTAACTTATTGATAGAGCATTGCGGTATACCCTACCGCTATAACACAAACGGCAATAACGAGTGATCAGTTACTAAACATGATTCACAGAAACAGAAACCAATAATTTAAATATTAATGACATTTATTATACTTTTCCTTATGCATTACACAATACATACTTTTACGATCTAAATAGCGCACAATAATTTATTAATTTCACTCTCAAATCAACATGTAAGCTTGATTTATTTGAGTAATTAATGCTAATTTATTCAAAAGTTCCTTATATTTACATAACCAAGTCTTTCTCGGTGGTCTTTCTATAAAAAAAAAAAAAAAAAAACAAAGTTTTAAAAACATCTCTGTAGTACTATTTGAGATTTATATTACTTTTAACAGTAGATTAGCTCTAACGAAATTAACCGATAGCGTGAACTCCAAAATAGTTCTAGTTAATATAAAAAATACGTATAAATTTTGTTTTCGCTTGTCTATGGTAATATCATAAAGCTGAAGTGTTTGTTTTAGAGATGTAACGGATAGTGGTTTGGCCGGATGCCGGATATAAGGCAAGCTACGAGGCCGGAGCCCCGCATACCCGGCTACCGAATATTCAGCCGTTTATCGCGTTAATAAAAGCCCGACAGAAAATCATGATAGAGTATATAAAAAAACTCTGACGAATCTTCTTTAGACAGTAACAGATCTTCGCAGTCTTCAGTACCTGTTAAACGAATGAAAGAAGATGATTTACACGAGAAGCTCATGACACTTTTTTGGGACTGTTTCAATAAATAAATAACACACAAATTCACACAATGCCATCTAGTCCCAAGGTAAGCAGAGCTTGTGTTATGGGTACTAGACAACTATAAATAAATATTTACTTTTTTTTTGTAAATACATACATAGAAAATACCCAACCTCCGAAACAAATATTTCCAGATCATACAAACAATTGGTCCGACCCGGGAATCGAACCCGAAACCTCAAGCACAGCAGTCGCATACGCTACCACTGCGCCACCGAGGCAGAATGAAGTGACAAAAGATAATAATATTAATAATAGTGATTATCGCGATCAAGAATATCAAATTCTAATTGCTAACGAGATTTAATTTTTCTTAGACATTTCGAATTGATCGCAATCACGACCCACATATTTGGTGGTCAGTTAATTCAATTTATCTTTCAGCACCTGGCAGTAGCGTTTACATGGAAGGGCTGTTTTCAGAAGCTGGTCTGGTATACGAAGCCAAGCCGTGTCGTCTCCTACCAACAAATGCGGAAATTTGGTATTCATCCACCACAATTTGCCACCTTCTTAATTTTGAGTACTGAACTAATTAATAAAACAAACCTTTTTTGACTTGCGATTATATGTAAACAATGTTAGTTGATGTTAGATTTGCCTTGTGTAAGACATTGAGAATTTTTTAAATTTGACTATACTGATATGAATTACTATCCGGAATCCGGCCGGATATCGAAAACAAGGCCGGATAGGTCGAAATAATTTGACAAATAATTCTAAACGAGTTGGTAGCCACTCCTCTCCCGTACGATAAATATTTGTCCATATATCCAATATTGTAAACATTGAATTTGGTCAGATGTTTTGGTAAAGGAATATAAACATGGGAAAGACAATGACGGGTTCTTTTAACAGTGAATTTACTAATAATAAACTCGTCGCAGATGAAAGCTGTTTAACTAAACAATCGGCATGATTACTATAACCATTTGTGTGAATTTATATTTACGTAAACACTACCTGTATTACTATAAAGACTTTTTAAAGGCCAATACTAGTTGAATTTCGGTTGAATTTGATCATTATTATCGTCAATGGGCTTTAATTTAACAGTTCGTTGTTGGCCATAGGCCTCTCCTAATCTCCTTAAATAGGAGGTTTTGGTCTATTCTACCACGCAGGTTAGACAGGTAGGTATAGGGTATTATTCCTTCTCTTTTGTAGCAGCATTGTCTTGCGCAGTTTGCTTCCTAAGCGTCCGTTCACACAGACCGATTCGGAGAGGAGAGGACATTTTTATCACGTTGGAAACAGAGTTTTAAGTAATTGTGGTAAGGTATAGTTTTGCATGTTCACTTCTTTTGTCATTAAGATATTCGCATATTTAATGACATGACGCGCTTCGTGTGGAATAATAAGAGAAGCCAACCGGCTCCGATTGTGTGCTCTTTCTCGCTCGCACTCGCGCAGATCTCTTCCAGCCGGTCTATGTGAAATAGTTGGCGGCTAGGGTCCGATCCGGTCTGTGTGAAAAGAAAAAAGCGGGCCGATTCTCTCCGAGCCGGACTGTGTGAACAGACACTTAGTCCGCTCTTACGATACCCATGCATGGTGTATTCCGTATTCCTAATCCTTCCGCTACACGAATAGAAAATAACTTAATAACTATCCACTAAAAAGTTTTTGACAATACAATTTCTTATATAATCTGTATATCAATGAGATCTGCAGTTAATCGTATATGTGCGGAAAATTCCGAACAGGAAATGTTAAAACATTTAACGAATAATGACTATTGGGTGTTGTTCTGAACACATTTAATAGAGTGAAAAATCATTGAATAGAAGTTATAAGGTCCACACAAAGAAATGGCGTTAAGGCAACATGTAGACAAATTTAATTTTCATTCCTTTTCGATAATTTTGTTTTTATACTTGTATTAGTAATATACTGTTTTCCGGTAATAATTTCTGTCTGGGGGAGATTAAAAACTGTAGTCACTAGTTTATGATAATATATTTAAAAATGTTACTTACTGTTATGTAACATAGAGTTATCCATTAACTGTAAAGTTGTTTACTTATCAATATTAATTACCTAATTAAAGATATAAATAATTGGTTACATTTTCATTTACCCTTCACCTTTAATTTAAAAAAAAACACCGTATTTTTAAACTTTAAACCTTTATAATTGGTTATAGGTATTATAGCAATTATGATGTACATTGGTTATAGGTATTATAGCAATTATGTACATTGGTTATTTCATATTCCAGGGCGAGGTTAAAGTTGATTAAAGACAACTTTTTACATAATTGGTTAAGAATTTCTGTCAGCTTCCTTAATATTAATAAGAAATTTTTTTAACAAAAAAACAGACTTCAAGAACTGGACCAAATTGAAATGGCACCACACGGAAAGCACCAGTTTAAAAAAAATCATCAACATCGGTTCGAAAGGTAATAAACATAAAAAATACAGTCGAATTGAGAACCTCCTCCTTTTTTGAAGTCTGTTAAGAAGTAATAAAATACTTTCTTGTCTTATAGGCATACTTCTTAAAGATTTTTACTTTAGGATACCTGGCAAGTTTCGGTTCAAGGGCTGCCAAGAGTGTGAAGAGTCTGACACTGACACCACTCATCTTTCGTCATGACAAAGTACCCTCATAGGTTGCGATATTTTGGCTAATAAATGTATTTTCCAATCATCTACTTAGTTTAAAACCATATTTATGACGTCAAAATTAAAATGTCGCTAGATAACTATATTAATAGGATTTGAAACAAAACTGTATCGATTAGAAAAGCAGGCTTGAATAATTGATAAATCGATTACTTTTCCATCTAGGGTCTGCTAAATAGCCAGGCTGCATACTAATTGCATGCGAGGGCAATGTCTGCATCTTAATTGCAAGTAGACTTCAAGCTGAGTGTAGGGCAAGGTGGGTTATTTCTGAGTTCGCGTATACGTAGCATGACGTAAAGGGATTTGAAGGTGAAGATACAGTCCAGTGAACTCAAGCTAGCTGTAGTGTTACTTCTATTCAGACACGCTTTTAATTTTTATATGCAACATGTTTATGAAGTTGAAATCGTGATACGTTTGTCTTTATGCTAATTCTTTTTATTTTATTCGATTGAATTGTTTTATCGTAGAACTTTAAGAATTGATTTATTTCGTTATCAATGCTCTAAGATTTTGTAATTAAAATGAATTTCGAAAGATTCACGTTAGCTTTTTATTGCGTAACATTTGTACTTTAAATAAATTTAAAATTATGCTGAAATAGATTCCACCCACGTTAAAGTAATGCTTCTCTTTACCCTTAGGGTAATTTAAATAAATATTTCGGATATCTAACACACAACGAACAATTACCTACGTTTTAATAAAGATACTCTACTTTTATATTTTTAAAGTAATATTATAAATAACACTTTCTGCAACCCCGCCAGTGTGAATCACACTAATATATATCAAGGCGTAAGTTTGTGAGTGTGTATATTTGTTACTTCTTTACGCAAAAAGAACTGAAGGGATTAAGATGAAACTTTACAGTAATATAGCTTATACATCAGTATAACACATAGGCTACTATTTGCCGCAATAATCGACATACACGCGTGCGGAGCCGCGGGCAACAGCTAGTGTATTTAAAAATTAAAACTTATCAAAACGAATTCACACATTATTTGGAATTTAAACTTGACACAGTATAACCTAAATCTGAAAATTTCGCATTGCATTTTTATATGTATAGTTAGAGTATTTCACAAAAACAGGTTTTGACATACATACATTTATATTAATGTTGACTGTAGGTTGCAAAATTGCCATTCGGATAATATCTGAATAGTCACGTTCTTTGTGTCCGACGTGACAATTGAACGGTTAACACGCCATCACGGCCTGCACACACTCATAAAACCCCACCACAATAAAAAGCACGAAAAGTCGTAAAGTTGGTCCTAATTTAACGGCATACTAAAATCTCCTGGATATTAGGGCTATCACAGATTATATAGCCACTGGACGGACCACACTCTATTGTCGTAATTTTGATTATTCTAATAACTTTTGTATGAAAAAGCTAAGTGCATATTAAAACGGCGACTGTTAGTAATATATGTGATCTTCGTTTGTTTTTTTATACGATTTTCTTTTGTTTTCTCTAGTGTCTAATAATTATCATTATTAATAAAACAATCTTAATTAATCAAATTATAAAAACGGCCTAGTGCGAGTCGGACGCGCGCAAGAAGGGTTCCGTACGTATCCGTATCTATACATTTCAAGCGTGTACCTGTTGACGTTATCAATATCGAGCAAAATCATGTTTCTTGTATGGCAGCCCCCTAAATATTTATTTTATTCAGTTTTATAGTATTTGTTGTTATAGCGGCAACAGAAATACTTCATAGATCTCTAAAAATTTCAACTGTCTTACTATCACGGTTTATGAGATATAGCCTGGTGACAGACGGACATCGAAGTCTTGGAAATAGAATCCCATTTTACCCTATGGGTAGGAAAGCCTAAAAACGAAAAAGAACGCGCATTGCAATCTTTGTATAACTTAGATCCTAAATGTTCTTAATTTTGCTCTATTCTTGTCGCTGACATTATTGTCAATGGGTCCGTAATTTTACTGCGAGAGTCGAAATGTTCGATGAATGGAAAGTCGACTGAACGTTACTTCGAATTGAGTTTAACGCGAAATAACTTTTTAGTTGGTATGTTCACAATCTTTCCTCTTTTACAGGAAGAAACAGATTACAATTTAACGGCATTTAGAATTTTACGATGACATAAACATTACCTATACAAGTTATATAGTTTGGACATACATGACGTTCACGTTGTTCGAGTGTGGTTTTTTGTATACAATATCCTTTAGAAATTCTTTACTTCAATTTTGACAGTATTTATAAAAATGAATTGCCGAAATGTATGTACGCGCATAACTTCCGATCAGCTGCACCAAACTAAATAATTCTTTTTTTTGTGTTCGTTATTGTTAGGTTTACAAGAAAAATTAAAAGATCTTTTTTTTGCCCACGATTGTACATGCCTGTTTGAAACTGAGATATATATGTAAATATGGCGGTACGAAGTTCGCCGGGTCAGCTAGTTAATTATAATTAATTATTTTATGTCATGCATGTATGTATGTTATATTTGGATGCTGGAAATGCAGACACACAAAGGAATTGTCTGTTAAATTTTGTATAATGTTTTTATAAGATGATTGGCAACCCTTGATTGTTGGAACATATTATAAAATCACATGAAATCTTCCAAGCAAAGAACATACACTTTTAACGTATGTATACTTCTAAAAAGTAATACTAAATAATATGAACTCTTAAAGACATGGCTAAGTTGATGCTCCATCATCTCTATCATTGAAAAAGGTCCAAGTCCAACATACCGGCCTACATTGGCTGTCTTATCGACTGCTATATTTATTACTAGCTGACCCACGCAACCTCGTTTGTATCTCCTATTGCCTGTAGCGTGATAATTTTCTCCTGTTTTTATAACATTTATCATTGTTGCTCCATTCCTATTGGTCTTAGCGTGATGATATATAGCCTATAGCTTTCCCCGATAATTTTAACGAAAGAATTTTCAAGTTGGACTAGTAGTTCCTGATATTAGCACGTTCAAGCATACCAACAAAGAGTTCAGATTTATATATTAGTGTAGAAGTAGCTTTTGTCCGCGACTCCACCCGCGTGTATGTTGGTTATCGACGTATAGTTCTTTTCACCATCTTTCGCATTTATAATACTAGTAAGGTAAGATGAATCCTCTTAGACCTAATGAACGCGTAAAACTCAAGATGATTTTGACCACAAATATTTTACCACGATTTTTTCTTATGTAAGTGCCTGCCAAAATGACTATACTCCGCCTGGTGGAAATCAAAAGCAGAATCCAAGAGTGGTGGTCACCATACTCATTGCGAATGCAGACAATGAAACAATGCAGCATTGTGACCTACACCATGGCGGCCTTGTGATGCTTTCGCATCATTGGGCCTAGCATCAAACGCAGTGAATCCCTTACTCGTTGCCTTTGGTGTTTCACAATCCACAACATACTAATATCTACTCATCTTCTATATGTTTCTAGCACTGGTTATAAAAATAATGGCTTTCATAAATTTTAGAATAAGAACTGGTCTAGTGACCTGAATACGATTGCACATATCGATCGTTTGTGGAGTATATTCGCGGTGTTCGCATCAATATTGCAAGGCGTAAAGCTCTTTGGTAATATGTATATAATTTCACATTGCATATTAGAAAGAGTTATTTAATGAAGAATGGGGTTAACTTACGTAAACGTCCTTATTCTTCCTTAGCTGTTAGGCATTAAAATGCGATTCTCGACGCTAATCAGGCAAAGTAGAGTTACTTTGTCAGGCTTTAAATTAAAAAAAATGTGTAGACTAAACAATGCAAATTCGAAGACAAACTTAGCGAAGCACGTCTCAAGCGGAATGGTCATGTAAAGACAAGACCTGAAGAAGCGCGGTAGACCCCTAATGTCCTTCATCAACAACGAGTAACGACCTAAAGAAAGCCCAAATCAATGTTGCGACGACCCAGAGGCCAATAGTCTCGTATTCGTCTGGCGAAGACTGACGAGGAGAGCCGAGACTAGGCAAAGATAGTGTTCTTTGACGGATAACTTTTCAAAATGGCGATTGGCGGCATTATCAATATATTTGTTTTGTTTCTGTTTCTAATGTTGTTTGAATTGATGTTTCTAATTCATCACGTGTTCAAATGGATTTAGTTACTTTATCCAGTTCACGATTTTAAACGATTGTCAATTGAGAGAAAAATGTCATTATCACTTATGAAGACCGCCATCTTGGTCTCCGTTTATAAATTGACATTATAGGTCAAGTCAAAGGGCAATTATTACAGTCAGTTGTACTGAGGCTGATTTTATTTTTACGAGTAAACGATTGCTATGTACTGGTTTTCAGGGTTCAGCAATTTAAACATGAGATCAAGCAGTGTCTTGTCAATCTTTTCGTTCATTGTGTTCACCCCGTAGACCTTCATTTCTATGACACTGTAAAAAATGTAAATGTAAAGACTATGTACTGCGTCATAAATATAAGACGAACATGTGATATGGTTCAATGAAAACTAAACGAATAATACCTGTATAAAGAAAATATATCCATACAATTTTTACACATTAAACTAGTAGTAGTCTTTACTAATATAACATACTAGCTGTGCCCACTACTTCGTACACGTGACATTTGGATTTTCCAAGTTATTTTTAATTTTGCACCGTTTAAACCTTGCCTGGACTACGACAAACATATCAAAACCAAAATCAGCTGAATCGGTCCAGCCATTCTCGAGTTTTAGCGAGACAAACCATCACCAATTGATTTTTATACATAAGACTAGCTGTTGCCTGCGGGCGCGGCTCCTTTCGCGTGTGTGTTGGCCAACCTACTCGGAAACCTTTGTGGGCTCATGCACAACACTTTCGCTGAAGATCATGACATGATCAAATGCATAGTTTACGATTCTATAAAGGACATACAGACAAACATTCATATTTATATATATATATATTAGTATGGAAGGCGTAAAAATGAAATACAGTAGTGTAAGATTCTGTTATCTTAACATGAATATATTTATATATACATATATTTAAAGTAGTAAAGGAAATAAAAAAATACTGCAGTACTGTATCTTTATGTCGACAACATGAGAATAACAAATATTAATCCAACTAAGAACAATACAAATTGTAATCAGTTGCACTGCAATTTTAGATAAGATAAGAAATTTAAGGAAAACAGACCAAAAGGATACATTTTATATCAATATAAGTTTAGTAGGTTTTGTTGTGGAACTATTTTCCAGAACAACTTACTGCATTTCTGATTATTGTTATGTATTTAGTTGTAAATATTGTCTTCGTAACACAAGAAACTTTACTAACGCACTAACAATAAATAATTAAATACACTCTTTTATTCTAGATATGTTATAGTTTTGTATAAAAATATCATAAGTATAAAAACATTAATTGATTGATTCATTCATCACAGATTATAAAACAATTGTCACTATTATTCGCCATTCGTACATTTCTCCGCTCCACCTTTTTTTTTATGTGCGGAATACCCCTGTTTCGGAAACTAAAAGCCGGGGAACCAGGTGCCCCCTCGAAAGGACATCCCTGGAAGACCAGCTCTTAACAAGTCATTTATTTGCACGCTGTTTTAATATAAATAAATAAATATTTCGGACATCTAACACACAACGCCATCTAGTCCCAAACTAAGCAGAGCTTGTATAATGGGGTACTAGACAACTGATATCAATACTTATATACTTTTTTTTTATCATATGACTACTAATGAGTATCATAGTTGTACGTACCTATGTTATTCTTACCTGGGCAGTAACTTCATATTAAATTGAGGATTATATTCTTACCTGAAAAAGAAAAAAGGTTCTAAAATTAAAATCACATTATTAGTATCATCAACACACACTATAACGGTTCATTACCAGACATATTTAGGCCAGGCCAGACGGGTTTGTGTTAACGGGTCTCTTGTCCTGCTAGGTTTGTCCCCTAAGTCACCTCTCATGACACCCGCCGTGGGATGTGTAGAGGTGTGACATTCGCTATCTAAATTCGTAATCACACATTAGTATCATATTACTAATATGTAGCATAAACAATATAGAAGCTTCGAGTAGACACTGCATGAAAATATCAATAATTATTAATAATTATACTAATCTATCAATTTAAATATGGATATTAAGTTGTGATTGATTACCTACTTTCAACAATCAAATCACTGATTCAGCTCGACAAATAAGAAAATAAAATTATTGTACCTACTTAGTTGATATTCTGAAGACATACAATCGCTTTTTCTTGCGATCATTTTTCGATGTTTTAAATCGAATATTGTTAATAATATGTTTGCGATTATACTAGTCGATTTTTTTTTAATAATTATTATGCGTGATGCTAAACCATAATTAAAAAAGCTTTAGCATAAAAGATTAAAACAAATGGCGTACTGATTGAGTACTGCACACAAGACATTAATATTGACAATACCGGAAACATATTTTAAATAGTGTTTTTTAAATTATGTTTCATAGAATTAACAGTCGTTTCAAAATCTTTAAATATATAATTCTTCTGTGAGTGTGTATGTCACTGAACTACTCTCAAACGACTGGACCGATTTTGATGAAATTTTTTGTGTGTGTTCAAGGGGATCTGGGAATGGTTTAGATTCACAATTTTGTCCGCTGGACAATGTTTTTTTAATTAATTTTTAATTTTTTAGTAGTTATGGCAAAACGACGTTTGCCGGGACAGCACCGATATAAAACTAAAGAGATATAGCATAAATTTTGACTTGTTATATTAAATGTATAAAAATTCAAATCATTCATAAGAAGCATGAATTGTAATTTTTCGGGTTTTCGAGTATTGATGGCGCGAATGGATTGTGATTTTGACATATTGGTACTGACTGAGTGCTGGTCGTCGCGTATGCCTACATTGCCTACTTTAATCGGTTACCGTTCCTCAATGACTACAAGAAATCCCATTCAAAATGACGGCGTTGTAGTGTATATAAAGGAGGAGCTTACCGTTCATATCGAAGAACCTTACATGGTAGACTGTAACTCTCTGCTGTTAAAATTAGGTAACAATGATACTGCAATTCTTGCTATTTATCGTTCTCCTTCATATTCCAATATAGATCCGTTCCTTAATTCACTTGAAAAAACCTTTGAAAATGTGTCGGCTTTTAAAAATGTGGTTCTAGTTGGAGACCTGAATCTAGACATTATCCCCGGAAATATGAATGGTAATACCAGCAACTACTTGGCTCTTGCTGCATATCATGGTCTACTCCCCACACATTCCTTTGTAACACGTGATTCTGCCGGCACCTGTGTCGACCACATCCTATTGAAAACCAGGCTTAATTCTGTAACATTCGTGCCCCAATCAACTCTAACCGACCACAAATCAGTAATCTTATGTCTCAAAAAGTCTAAATCCCGTAATTACTCATATTTAACTTGTACTAAAATAGATGAGAAAGGATTAAGGGCTCAAATAGAAGATATAGACTTCAGTCCTATTTATAATACTAATAATTGCAACTCCATGTTATCTTATCTGGTCGATTCATTAAAACACGCGATAGCCGTTAACACTACTATAATTCACCTTCCTCGTCGTAAAAGGATACTGAAACCATGGATTACACAGGGCCTGTTGCGATGTATGCGCAATAGGGATAGACTGCATAGACAATCAAAAACTAACCCGGACAATCTAGGGCTAAAAACCACGTATAACCGTTATAGAAATTTCTGCAGTTCAATCCTGAAAAAACTTAAATGTAATTATGAGAAAGATCTGATCCAACAGGCAGGGAAAGATAGTAGAAAACTCTGGAATACAATTAAATCGATTACCAATACATGCAAAGAAACTCAATTTCCTAAGGAGTTACTTAATATAGCAAATACACCTCAATCGTCTGTTGACCGTGTCAATAGCTATTTTCGTGACGTGGGTAAAAATCTAGCCGAAAAAACAATCAGTGAGCCAATTACAGATTCAAAATGTGGTTATGTAGCAAATGTTAAGCAGAAGTATAATAGTCTCGCACTAGTTAAAACCGATGAAGAGGAAGTTCATGGATTAATATCTATGATGAGGAATGACTGTGCGGTGGGATGTGATGGTATTTCAAATAAACTCCTCAAAGACCATAAAGACATTCTCACTCCACATTTAACACATATTTGCAATGTGTGTCTTCAGGACGGTGTTTTTCCCATCGACCTTAAAAAGTCACAAATACGTCCAATTTATAAGGGTGGGGATAGGGACCGTATTGAAAATTACAGACCTATATCTATATTACCAGCGATCTCAAAAGTTTTAGAAAAAATAATTAATATTAGACTAATAAACTATCTAGAGAGTCAAAATATTTTTTCTAACAATCAGTTTGGTTTCCGTCGTGGTAAATCTACGGATGATGCAGTTGGCGAACTTACAGATTTCCTAAGCACTAATTTCGACAAAGGCAAAAAATGTATTGCGATATTCTTAGATCTAGCCAAAGCATTTGATACGGTCCCTATCCCAATCCTGTTGGATAAGCTGGAGAGAGTAGGTATCAGGGGAAATCAACTTATACTACTGAAAGATTACCTAAGTGGTAGGACGCAGTGTGTAACGATTGGTTCGCATACTAGCAAAGAGCTTTTGGTCACACACGGCGTACCGCAGGGTAGTATTCTCGGACCAACCCTTTTCCTTGTTTATATAAATGATCTCTTAACTATGCCCTCATTTCCGGGAAAAGTTATCTCATACGCAGATGATACTGCCCTCATTTTTGCTTCTAAGACCTGGACCGAGACATATCAGACAGCCCAGAGTGGCTTCAATAGTGTCAAAGCGTGGCTACGGTATAACGTATTGACCTTGAACGTCGATAAAACTAAATACGTTGCCTTCACTATACGTGGCTCACTAAGTACTTCCTTAAATTTGATCGCTCATGACTGCCTACCTGTTGATACGCCATCCACTGCGTGCCCATGTACGACATTACAAAGAACCCAAACAATAAAATACTTAGGCATCATGATAGATGAAAATCTTAACTTTAAAACGCACATTGCATCACTTAGCACAAGGATACGTAAACTCATTTACATTTTTAAAACCCTGAGACATGTAGCTACTCCCCTAGTTCTAAAACGAGTTTATTATGCTCTCGTGCAGTCACTCATCAGTTACTGCATTACATCATGGGGTGGCGCAAATAAATCCAATCTCTTAAAGCTCGAGATCGCCCAAAGGACTATTCTAAAAGTGGCGTCTTTTAAACCCTATAGATTCCCAACAGCAAAACTGTATGAATACTGTGAGGTCCTCACCGTTCGCCAACTTTTCCTGCTAAATATTATAGTAAAACAGCATGCTACAGTAAAATATACCCCGAGTCTGGCCTCTAATCGTAGAAACTACAATGTATGTGATCGCATTATTCACCCAAGGACATCTTTTGTTCGCAGGTTTTACCCATTTCTAGGCCCTTACATATATAATAAGTTAAATAGGGCTATTCGTATTTACGCCTTAAATAAATTAAACTTAAAAAGGTCAGCATCCCAATGGCTCAGCAAACTTACATATGATGCTACGGAATACTTACTGGTTATCCTGGCTTAAATGAGACATAAAAATCATACTTTCTCATGACAATTAATTAAGAGAGAATCTAATATCTGTTCTATAAATCTACACACCCTCTGACACTCACTCACTCATTAATTCATTCCACACACCCAGAGGATCCCAACAATCAACAACTACAATTTAATATTGCACTCAATATGCATTGATAATCATAATTAGAGGATAAGTTTTTATATATAATGCTAAGCAATGTACGTGTAGCTTTGTTGCATAAAAATGTATGGTTCATTTTAACGGGTGAAGGCACTGCCTCCTGTAATACAGGTGTTATACCTAGCACGGGAGACAGGGACTTCAAATAATTGTTTTTATATTTTATGACAATAAAGATAATTATTATTATTAAAGATAATTATTATTATTATTCAAAATTTGGGTGCTGAAATCTTTCTTTGTTCCTGTATTCCAGCCAGTTAATTTGACTACGGTTTGATAGTAAAATAATAACTTTATATATTACTACTAGCTGACCCGGAGAACTTCGTATCGCTATATTTACATATCTGTCTTAGCTTCCCACAGGTAGAGTACAGTCGCGAACAAAAAAAACTTCTCGTTATCTTTTATTTTCTTGAACACAAACCTTGTCTTAACAATAACGAACACATAAAAAAATAATTATTTATATTAACCTATGTGTTATTCTGATGTATAAGCTATATTACTGTAAAGTTTCATCCAAATCCGTTCGGTAGTTTTTGCGTGAAAGAGTAACAAACATCCAAAAACCATCCATACTTACAAACTTACGCGATTATTAATACTATACCAGTTGAGGAAGTTGGCATTTACACGATAGTTTTTGAAGTTAAACAATTTTCAACGGAACTGCGTTATAATGAGAATCATTTTGAATTAATTACGCGAACCTTTAACAGACATTAAGCAGGTGAACAGCCATTTCCGATACTCAATAAACTTCATTCATTACATCAATTGCGATTAATTTCAATATCTACAAGGCCCTAATAACATCCGTATATTTAGTTCCTTGTAATTGATATATTTTTATATTTAACTAGCTGAACCCCGCGGTGCTACCCGCGGTTATTGTTGTACCGCGAGTCCCGCCGCGGGACAAAGTTAGTCTAAAAAAAGTAGCCTAAGTTACTCCCCGGATCATCAGCTACCTGCCAGTGAAAGTCCCGTCAAAATCCGTCCAGCCGTTCCAGAGATTACCCGGAACAAACAGACAGACAGACAGACAGACAGACAAAAAATTTTAACTACATTTTTGGTATATGTATCGTGTATACATACATATGCATTAAGTAAAAAGCGGTTATTTTAATATTACAAACAGACACTCCAATTTTATTTATTTGTATAGATTGTAATAAACAGTTTATAAATGAAAATAATGATTCACCTTTATTTGTTATCTGTCGTAATTGTAATGATAGCACTAGCATGACTTTCAGACCATACAAAAACACAATGCATTTTCAATGCGTCTCAGTTCAGTTATCAGTATGGATTTTCTGTGTCAAGTGTCTGCTTGTAATTTAGAATTATCAGCTTTTCACTAAATGCATATGAAAGTATGTATTTTCGATACTCACATCAAAATCAAAATCGACCGGAGATACCACGGCCTCACAGAAAACCGGTGTGAAATAGTGCTTGCGCTATGTTTCACCGAGTGAGTGAGGATACCGGAGGCCCAAAATCCAATCCCCTCCCCCTATCTCTCCTCCATATCCCCCGAAGGCCGGCAACGCACTTGTGACGCCTCTGGTGTTTGCAGGTGTCTTTTAACTTCATTTTCACCTACCCCTAGGAGTCTGATTAACTTCAGAATTTGCACAGGGGTCTAGGGGCGATGACTAAACAATAATTTAAAAAAAGTAAAATAAATGATTTTTGTTAATAGTTTTAGGAAACTAGACAAACACGCTATTATAAATATACCAAACTAAAAAGTTGAAAATAAATTATAGGTGCTCTCTGAAAATATTTCAATAATACTACTTTTTAGTTCGATTGCTATTAAAGCGTGTTTTTTTTAGTTTTTGTAAATATAATTAATTTTTGTAAGACTAACTAAATGGTGACCACCACTCTTGGATTTTGCTTATGCTTTCCATCTGGCAGAGCATAGTCAGTAGTCACTTTGGTAGAGCCAAACATTAAAAAAAAAACGTGGATACGGATACACTAGCGTACAACTTAAGTGGTATTAAACGAAAAGTAATAACTCATTTGTCGTTCATACCGACTTAACTTATCGATTAAGTAATTGAGATGGCGACGAGACGCTTTGGATCTCAGTACAATCATGTCTTCAAAAGGTATTGACAACTTTTTGCCTCAGTTAAAAACCTACCATTAAAATGAACTGGTTCAATAAAATTCACGTGATTACGAATCTTTATTGATTTAATTTATATAATGTCAATGTGTATTTATCTTTTTATGCTAATAAGACTATTCAAGGACCTCATTAACTGAATAATTTATCATTATAAAGCCTTTAAAGAAATTAATTTGATTTTATTTTTTTATCTGTAGTCTGATCATAGACAAATAAAAAAAAAGTAAAAACTAAAACCCAACTACGACAAAAAACGACGTTGAAAAAGCATGAAACAAGTTTCAAAAGCCGTAGTCACGCGTTGTTAAAGTGTCATGGACTATGGTTCATTAGTAAGTTTCAAAAACCGTCATCCATGTAGTATAATGTACCATAGTTCATAAGACTTTAACAACGCGTGACTACGGCTTTTGAAACTTGTTTCATGCTTTTTCAACGCCGTTTTTTGTCGTAGTTGGGTTTTAGTTTTTACTTTTTTTTTATTTAAAATGTTTTGGTGCCTCTATAATATTAATTTCTTTACATAGTATATTTTAAGTAGGTACTATAAAAATTTCACAATTATCGAATAAATACAGACAAAGTCACGAGAAAATGCTTATAATATATATATTTTTGAAATGTACAAGTCACGCCCTTTCGTATGATACTAAACACGGCATATTTCTCTCAAATTTATTTTTTGAAACAGTACTTTACGTCGGCTAGAGGGCGCCACATTAAATTAAATGACACGTTGTATAGCCTATAACCAGTGGACAATCAAGACGCTTCTAACGATACCTTATTTGTCTTATTCTGACTAGTAGATTAGAAAGGAGGGAACAAACGAGCATACCATAGAAATTCCACACTTATCGAATAAATACGGACAAAGTCACGAGCAAATGCTAATAATATATATATATTTTTGAAATGTACAAGTAACGCCCTTTCCAATGATACCAAACACGACATATTTATCTAAAACTTATTTTTTAATGCAGTACTTTATGTTGACTAGAGGGCGCCACATTAGATTCAGTGACATTTCATATAGCCTATAACCAGAAGACGATCGTGACGCTTCTAACGACACCTTATTTGTCTAGTTCTAATGAGTAGTTAAGGAGCTATGAGGGAACAAATGAACATACATACATACATACATACATACATAGCCTGTCAAAATCATAACCCTCCTTTGGCTTTGCCGTAGTCGGGTAAATATTGTTTTAAGAAGTTTCAAAATATGTAATGACATCAGAACAGACATCCTGTCTTTAAGGAAACATATTGGAGTGGTGTAGTTAGTTTTTTGTTTTCGAAAGACGGTCCCCATTTCTTCATCACATTCACATATTTTATAATTAATTTAATCACGACGAAGACTTGAAGACCCGAAGACTTAAAAACTGAGTGAGTACTTTTAATACTAGACATTGGCAGAAAAAGCTCATCCGGCTGGTTGCCATCTCATCAAAAAAAAATGGAAACAATATCATAGTCAAGAAAATATTTTTGTAAAAGTAACTATTTCACGCTATGGAATAAAGAAGTCCACAATTTGTACAACTCTTGGAATATCAGGGTGGTTTAGGTACATGTAGCAATAACTCAGCATGAACCGCCCACAATACGCAAGCCGTGTAGGGTATAAAATAATGTTGACTGCTTAAGCGCGTGGCGTCTAAATGCACGGCCCAAGTCTTGTTCAAATAGTATATTATATTAAGACGTTAATCTATTTATACTTAGTATGTTTAGAGCCTCTTTCATCATCTTCAACTTAATCGTAAATGAGTTAATTCCTGATCAACTTTAAGTACAAGTATGTTCATAAGGGAAAAGCTTTGATTTGCCGGTTTAAGTAAATTATGTAACGACTCGGTGGCACAGTGGTAACGTACGCGACTGCTGTGCTTGAGGTCTCGGGTTCGATCTCCCGGTCGGACCAAATGTTATATATATAATATGTATTTACAAAAAAAAAAATAAGCATATATATGTGTTTATATCAGTTGTCTAGTACCCATAACACAAACTCTGCTTAGCTTGGGACTAGATGGCGTTGTGTGTCAGATGTCCGAGGATTTATAAGGTTATTTAGGTCAAGTTTTTCTATATATTTTTTATACTTGTAGTGCAAACTGTATAATTTAAAAAAATACTTGAGAAAATTGCTCATCATATCCTCTCAATCATAAGTCTAATAACAGGCATGACAGCTTAACTTGTACCTGCCAATAAAATAAACCAAAACTAGGTGATCTCTAGTAATATTTATTTGACCTTGAAGACAATGCGACCTGTGTGAACATTACAAAAGCAGAATAATTGTGCACATGTTTTAGTTCTGACGGGTATTCGACGAAACTTATGAACAAAGACAAACACAACCATGTATTTAACCGGTTTCCACGAAATAATACCGAGGTTTTTAACTATTTTCATGACAATAGAGGAAAGGAATGATGGGAACGTACCTTTACTACCTATATATATACTTATATGCTTATTATATATATTACCTATATACTTATATCAATAACACGAAAACTTCAGCAGCGATTGAGCCCTTTAGAGACGACATAAAGCCTACTTCAAAGATCTTTTTATTTGTTTCTTTCCTAATTTTTATTTAAAACATGGCAGGGTACAACTAGAGTATTATACGTTTACACATAGGATGAAGGTTCTAAATAAATGTCTAAGTATTAAGTAGTGATGATGAACAAGCACGTTAGAAAATCTCATTTAATTTTTAAATAATCTGATTGTGGACACTGATTGATGCCAAATTTAAAATTCGAACATATCCAAAACTCACACAACGTTCCTTGTTTGTATTTGTGCGGTTAGTCCACGTGATGATCACGTTATTAAAGCCCACGAAATATGTAAATTGTTTCTTTTGTAAATTATTAGTCAAAAATATTGTATTTGGTATTATTGATTATCATTCTGCAAACAAATTATTATTCTACATGTCTGCAAACAAGCAGATGTACCTATCACAAGATGAAAGGTGAAAAAGTATACTTGCCCCATAGGAGTTCTAAAAGCGTAAAATTTAATATTGTCACTTCTTCTCTTCAGCCTATTGCCGTCTTACACCTGAACGAAGGTCTCCAACTTGAGGACTGCCTATGACCGGGATGGTTAGCCCTTTTTGAGGGAGGTATTCGTTCAGCAGTGTCACTTAACATCACTCAATGTAATGAAAATTGAGCAAGATTGATAAATAATAAATTTTGGAATTCCAAAAAACTAGGATTTCTTTGATATGCATGAAATTTCTCGCTAAAAACATAAAAAAATACAATTTACATATTATACTTGTCATACCACTAACTAGCATTTGCAAGGGGCTTCGCTCACGTAGACTTTCATCCCCTGATTTACCCCCTAGGGGTGGAATTTCAAAATTCCGTTCTTAGAGCTCACTTACGTTATATAAAGATACTAAAAACATAAAAAAATACAAATTTACATATTGTACCTGTCATACCACTAACTAGCATTTGCACGCGGACCTCATCCCCTGATTTACCCTATTTAATTTAGAATTTCAAAATTCCGTTCTTAGAGCTCACTTACGTTATATAAAGATAAAGAACCTACATGCAAAATTTCAGGATTCTAGGTTTAGCGGTTTGGACTGTGCGTTGATATCTCGGTATGTCAGTCATCTTCCTCTTTTATTTATTTAGAGAGAAAAACTTTTTTTTTATTTTTTATTATTTGTCTATAATGTTGGTGTAGTGTTGTGGTTTAAGAGATCACCACGCCTCTTTTTACTGCTTTGAGTGTTGTGGGTGTAGCTCAAATCCCATATTATTTATGTCATTAACAATTTGTGTGATCCACATTTCTGAGCCTATTTGTTGTTTGTGTCTATTTCATGTATGTTTGTAAGGTCCCCCGTGACGCAGTATATATTCCCAATGGTGAGTTGTCTTTTTTAAAACAAATCGAAATTAAATTTTCGCTATTCTCTCACATCTCAAACCAGAAGCTTTTGTATCCCTACATCCGTAGGGCAGTCATTCGTGTCCATATTTGTTCCGTATATCCTATGCGAATTAAATAATCTTATCGGACCTGACCAGACCAAACATGGAACGTCTATGACTTGTACTCTATAATTTTATTGTGCATAGATAAAATAGTTTACCTTTTAAATACACTACATGGAATGATTGTTATTATTTTTGTATGACTAACTATTGTAAGGCTTTGTGCGTTTTATTTTCTCTTATGGTCATATTGTAGCTGTATGTGGCTTCTGTAATCTATAAGATAAATAAATTCTTGATAAAAAACCAACATAAGTTTAACGGAAAATGAGACTAGTTCAGCTACGTTAGTTATTCTGTGGTTCAGCTACGGATTTATAGAAGTTTCAAGACATTATTTTATTATGCTGCAAATAGTTATGCAAGTTATTAAATACCCAATTTCTTTATTGATATAAATCATTTTTGTGTAAAAGAAAATCGAATAAAGCCGCCTCAATCAACGAATTGGTGCAAATAAAACCACATACTACTTGTAAATCTAATCAGATTTTTCTCACGCAGTATTCCTTGCTGTAGTTAAAACTTTTGGCAGATAACTTTCATCCAACATGTATGAACGCTGTCTGCTGTAGAATGTATATATGTATGTAACCTTTTAATCTAGTCACGAATTATTTTCAACAGCAGATTTTGCAACTGATTGTAAGTAGATGTGCACCTTGAATGATTTCTATGTTTAATAGACTAAAACCTTCAACGTTATGAATGAGTGATTTTTCTTTTCTTTTTTGTTTGAGCGTTAGATTTTGGAGCATTTTAATAAAAGGAAATTCAGGTGGCAACAGCTTGCATACTGTTTACCTTACATGTAATACTAACACTATTTTACCTGAAAATCTGACTTTGAAAAGAGTGGCCATGAGTTTCTTTGCCAGTATTCTTCTCATGAGGCTCTACGCATTTTGGAAACTGGAAGTTATGGATCGACACAGGCAGGCAGTAGATTTTGGTGTTTTCGCCTAATTTACCTCGACAATACAGCACATGCTGTGGCGTCTGTTGGTGTCGATCTATGATTCTTAACTACAGCTTCAATTTAAAGTTCATAAATGTCACTTAGTGTCTTAATTGAATAAATGATTTTGTATTTGAATTTGAATATAGCCAGATTTTTGTAGTCTATGTAACTTTTATAATTAGTGATGCAGTTTAGTTGCAGTCATTTTTAATCACATGGCAAATATTTTCAATCGAGATTTAAATAGAGGTTGTTCTTAATTTAACTGTTTCTTTTTTTATCAGTTCTTACTCGTTTGTAGGAATAGATGTGAGTTTGTACGAGTATATTATATGCCTTAGGGCTGAAGATCAACCCAGTAAGAAGAAATGATGAATTGTGTTCTTTTTACAACTCATATCTAGCTAGTAAGAACTAGATGACTCGGGCGTATTCTCAAACTGTCGCCAACATTTGGGGGGTATTTATTATTATTTTCTTTTTATATTTAATTTTATAATTATTATATGTTATCTGTTAACTATCGAATTGTTTTTTAGCAGTTTGTCTGTTAGTAAAAGGAAATACCAGTAGTCGTTATGTCATTTGGACTAGGTTATATTAAGCAATATTTTTTTTGGATTTCCTTAACTTCCTAGATAGGACAAGATGAAAGTATTAGTCAGACGCTTGTACTTAGAGATTGGCTATATGTTTCCACATCTATAAAAGACATTTCATCGATTGTAATCGTATATATATGGTACGCACAGATTACCCTATGGATACCTGTATGCGGCATCTATTACGGAGTAATCTGTGACCGTACCATAGACGGTACCATAGATGGCATAGACTACTAATGTTTTCCCCATTTAAAAAGAAAAATCATGTGTCTATTATTTTAATAAGATTTGAGAACTTTTTGCTACGTGTATTTTCTTACCTGTTACCAATGAATATTTATAACTAACTTTTAATAGACCTATGACAAAAATCGGAAGCAATTATGCCTTAGTCACCTTGTAAAGTATCACAGCTCGGGGCTAATTTGCATATTATTGCGATATTCAAGATCATGGCATCGAGAAAACTATGGCGCCAGTTTATTTTTAGTTTCCAATATAGTGTATCCGAGTAGAAACTAATTGAGCCGTCCTTGCTGATAGATTAGTGATGTCTTTCGTCTTTGTCTTTCTTTTAGATAAAAAAATAAGAACAGGATAAAATGTGAGGCAAAGTGTACCATATTCGCATAGATTTTGGTATCAATTTTAACAGTTATTGTTAAAGTACCTACCTATATTGTACAATAACTTTGCTGTTGCTCTTTTCCTCCGAAGACCGAAGCCGTAGTCACGCGTTGTTAAAGTGTTATGGACTATGGTACAGCGACGTTTTTTGTCGTAGTTGGGGTTTAGTTTTTACTTTTTTTTTTAAACATTATTTTATCATAACAGATAAAACCATAATCATATTCGATAGGTATCATCTGACAATGTTTTAGCTCTTAATCATCATATGACGACTCCGAAACATGAGTCAGAGGCGGCACCTTGAACGTTTTTCTTGTCAATTTGCTTTTATTTGGCCATTGTATACTTATTTGTTAGTGGATGTATCATCTAAATTGGGTTCGCGAATCTAGAAAGGTCAAAATCTACCTAATTATTTTTGTTTTAAACTGGTCGACAAAGTTCGTCAATAATGTTCTTATTTTCTATTTATGGATCTATTTACAGAAATCCTACTAATATTATAAATGCACAAGTTTGTAAGGATGGATGTTTGGATGGATGTTTGTTACTCTTTCACGCAAAAATATAGCTTATACATCAGAATAACACATAGGCTACTATTTGATAGCGATATGTCGATGACCGACATATACGCGGGCGGAGCCGCTGGCAACAACTAGTATAATATAAGTAAGTAAAGTTATTTACAGAAAGATAAGTATTAGAACTGTCTATATTCGCTTCTGGTTTCTTTATAGCTAACTAAATCAAATAACAATCCCTTTTTAAACAAGTCCAAGCTACATCATTAAAAAAAAAATGTTTCGAATCAATTCCCATTAATTCTCAACCCAATCCCTTCAAAAAATTAACCTCTTTCCTCCTACTGCTTTTCCCTTAACTTTTCTTACCTTTTCCATTCCTAAATTGCCCTGGTTGGCGGGAAAGTGCTTGCTTCCTATGACACGTCATGATTACGACTAAATAATATTGACAACATGATGTTACTCCACGTCTGTCTACACTTTCGACGATACAGGCCTGAGAGTATGTATGTGTAAATGTGCAACACAGTTAATTACTTAAACAACCTTTAAATCTCTCCCAAGTAACGTACTCTCGCGTATCTGAAAAACAGTTGCTCTCTGACGTAAAAAGTTTATACTATTCTGAACAAAGCACGCAGTTCTATCGATCTTCTCAAATAATGCGTGCGTATTTGTTTATTATCATAAATCTGTATAAAAAAGGCATTAATTTTTAACAATTTATTCGGTGATAATCGCAAATATTGTAATACATTCTTTTATAGACGACTTATGAGGCTTCGTTTTTTAAACAGCCTTTTAAGCTTTATGGTGTAATACCATAAAGGTAAAAAAGGTTATTAAAAAATAAAAGAAAACCAAAGTAATTTTATGCTTTCCGATGACAATTAGGTGGAACATTAAGATTGTTAACCCACTTTTGAAATAATAAGGGGCAGTCCCAACCGGCTTCTGATATGGGAAGTAGTTAAAATTTTTGAACACTTACCTCTTAAACAAGTTTACCGAGAAGTCCTTTGCACGTTATTGCAGTATATTTATGATCGTGAACAAACGGTATCGTTGTCATAAAACTTTTCTAAAGAACATATACCATACTATAGAAAAAATAAACTTCTGTGTCTTTGTTTTGTATTGAGTTCTACAATTCCTACAAGTTTGTAGAAATGTAATGAAGAAATGTAGCATATATATATATATTCCAGGCAGGTCGTTTTGGCAGGCCATACATTTAAAAAATGTAATCAATTTTACTTATCATCTAACGTTTAATTTGGTCACAGGTCTTGAACAGTAACTAGGTATTATAATTAAAAATGACTTACTATTGTACCTATGTCCAATACACAATATCAGAAAACTCCGCAACTAACAAGCCTTATTGTCAAAAAATTCAAAACGTCTATTCATTAATAAAATTATTCCACACACTTAGACAATGTACTAGCCTTAATACTATCGCGACCGATCCTCTATATTAAATTACTCAAGGAGATCGTTTTTTGTTTTTTCGGAAGACGGTCCCCATTTCATCTCATCCACATTTATATTTTATATCATTAATTTCATCACGACGAAGACTTAACGACTTGATAACTATAAACACTTGACATTGGCAGAAATAGCTGATCCGAGAGATCCGGCTGATTGCCATTTCATCAAAGAAGAAAGAAAAGAATAAATTACTCAATGGCATGATTGACAAGTAAAATACGTTCCCGCCATAGATCTATTATAATAGAGTAGGGAAGACATAGGGCTGCCTGTAAGCGGAAACGTCCAACGGTTAAAAAGAGAGATAAGATCGCCATACCCTATCTGTCTTTCTCTACTGACGCATACGCAGTACAGAACTAATTATGGTAATCCAATCGCAACAATTATCTGCTTTTCCGCGCTAACTGCGCACACACGAGTAGAAAGAGACAGATAGGTACCGCGATGGTCTCTCTTTCTAACCGAGGGACGGCTGGAGCCTGACTCCCCTGCTCTATCTATAATACCTCTATACTTTTCTGTCCATGATACGCAATCACAGATTAAAATCAAAATAGTGATGTGACATTTTGACACCGTCTAATCGACAAACGTGTCGTCGTGATGATTTTGCAATCATTTTAATATTGCGGTTATTCTGAGCTTGAGCTCTTAATTATATTTCTAAAGCCGATTAGTTTTTATTACACTTAACTCGTCAATATTACTTAAAGGCTCTCGCAACACACAGATATAGAAGGCTGAGAAATGAGTGACTTAAGTAAGCCTATAAGCAGGAGACTACAAGAAGCTGATTGACGCCTTGATTGGCAGCAATATTTTACAGTGCTTATAAAAAAACTTTCCTTATAAGCGGAACCACGGATTGAGATGTTTTAACATTAATAACACACAATAATGTTTATAGTCACTAGTTGGATGTATTATATCAGAAATTATTTCTTGTCGTAAAATATTACAACACGGAGTGCGAGACTCGTTTTTGCTTTAACTGGTTAATGGTTATAGCTCTTAAAGACATTTTGTCGAATACTCACAAATGTGAATTTCAGCGACCACCCATTTGAACAATACTGAAATAGCGATTGTAAGTCAATTTATCCGTGCGTCACACAGTACGATGGTGGTGGTTTATAGATTATCGTTCTGTACAGAATCTAATCAAGGTCATGCTCAAACAGGTTTCGTTAAAATCTAGTTTACGATTAGTGTTAATAAGAATTAGAAAACATACAAATATACACATAGTACTTACAATAAATCAACAATGTACTTTTACTTTTTTTGATATCAGATGATTATGCGATCACGCGACAAGCAAAAGGTATTATCTGGATATAATAAAGCCTCGTTGATTGATAAGACGCGTCTACTGCCGCTATTGATAACATACCTGTATGACATTATAAAATAAAAACATACGATGCATTTATAACTGATAGGAATTATTATTTTGGCAGCAGCATACGACAGATCGCATTGATAAAATAAAATAATGTACCTATTACCTACTCTGTATGACCAAGGACGGTTGAAGGACGGATATACTTGTAGATTATATCTCGACAGATTTCTGAACTACCCAAGGTAGCTGATTTTTAAGTTTTTAAGGAGTAATAATTACTCTTACGAAAGTAGTCTGTATGTGTTTATTTTTTTATCATTTTAATTCATTTTAATATAAAAGTGTGTACCTACCCGATACTAGTTGGACTCTAAACTGTAACCTAATTGAGTCGAGAGATCGCCATCGGCAACTTCGTAGTGATGCAGTGCTTAGCGATGCAATCGTAAAACCATAGATAATGCACTACAGTAGACATAGATGCGCCACTAAGGATTTCAATTGATTTAAATGGGAGTACCCAAGCACAGAGATGGCGCTGCGTGTATCAAATCTAGCCCGATAGATGGAGCTAATTATTTTTATACTTGTTTTTGGATTAAGGACAAATTTATTAAATAAAACACAAGTTTAGATCTCTTAAGTTCGCCGTTTATTATGCGATTTATAATAATTTAACGCTTGTATTTTCGTAGCATTATTATTACACAAAGTGGTTTTGCCTTTAAGTAATCTGTTGACATTTGTACACCAGCTGTTTAAAATAATATTTAGCTATCCATTACAAAATTTACTACTTCTGTTTTGTGTTTTACACAAGAGAACTGCGAAAAATTACAAAAGATCACTTAAAAGCTGACTTTCTCGGCATTTTGAAAGTGTCGTCGAATCCAAATCGCAAAAGCAAGCAAGGTTCAGTATTCACAGTATAGGGTCAATAGTTTACGTATCGTATCACAGAATCCAAGGAAAAAGCACAAAATAGATACTAAGTATATCACCAGAACACAACGAAACCAGAAACAGAAAAGTTTTGAAAGTTAAGTTTACCGTTTATGTTTCTGTCAGTACCAATTTACGTTTCGTTTCACCAAAATAACATTTTCAAACTGAAAAATTGAAATAATAGTGTTTTGACAGAAAAATAATGCTTTACTTATTAAATTAATTACTAAATTAAATTAATTAAAAGTTAGTATATTTAAGTAAGTACTTAATTTTTTTCAAGTTTTTATGTCAACTAGCTCCACCTACCAGTACGGATGTACATTTTGGTCAAAGTTTGAGTACCTCTTTAGAGGGGTGACACCACCTTCTATGTAATTTTTTTGTTAAGACAGATGTATGGAATTTTCATAGCCCTGCGTAAAACGATAGCGATAGTAGCGACGCGGTGTAGTCGCCGCCCAGCAGTAACTTTCGCCACCTACCATGATTATGTATCGCGAATAATCGCGATGTTGTCAACGTAAATGCCACAGATGCTAGATGTACTCTTTCGAGACTACACTGATCACTTGGGTTTGATAGTGACGCATTAGTAGCACTGCTGTTACGCGTTGCAAATGCGACGAGAGATCAAAAGGATGCAAAAAGCCGCTGTGGGCGACCACTCTCCGATATTAATACAAACTACATCATACAAGTACACTCTGAATGCATTACAAACGCTTCTTATCGTAAAAAGTAAGGTCTAATAATACCCAGTGGCTTACATACGATTTTCTTTTGTTGCCGCCATTTTAAACCTGAGTTGGCGCCAAGAAGTTTTTGTTAGTTTATTTTTATTACCAAATCAGCATCGCTCTGCTTTAGGGCAATGGTAATGAGTAATGAGTCACATAAAGAGAGCTCGAGTTAATTTTATGGTGAACATGCTATGAATGATATCGTCCATGTTTCAAGTAGGGTAATTTATTTACTCATTCCAGATATTTTTACGTAAGCTTGTTAAGTATATTGATCGCCTTTTATTAGATACCATAAACGGAACATATTATCAGTCACTAAAAGTTACTAAAAAAAATAATTAATTTTTCACAATGTTTTTAATGGCGTTCAAATACAATAAACGCGCCTAAATAAACATTTATTTTTGATATCGAAGCACATACGAGCGTTAAAAGGTAGTTTTGAAATGGGTCGTAAACCCAGAAAGAAAATAAAACTTTTTGTAAACTGTCTGTATTCTCAAACTATAGTGCAAAACAGTTTGAATTCCAAGAAATTGTTTAAACAATTTGTATTCCTTGTAACCATAAATTCAAATGGTAATAAGACTAATAAGTGGCATAATAATGTATAATAACTGCACTAACGTCTGAAGTTCGAACAATAGAAGCGCCTATTGGAAATGGACAGAGGAATGCACAGCGCATGGGCGACATTCGTAATGAAAATAAGTGCGGTATCCGTCATTCAGGGCCAAGGATTAACCGTTAGACAGAAGCAGATATATTTAAAAATCAAAACATGCCAATATCAACCGTATGACATTACATTAAGAAGATAGTGGAAATATAGACATGAGAAACTCCACACGTAATATCGAGGAAACAATTTGGTTTCAATTTATGTTACAATTCTAAAAAAAGCAAAACCTTGAGTAAAAACGGTTTTTCCTTTAATATATTTACTTATATAGTTTTTTTTTTTCACAGATCTGATAATTTACTCATTTGTCACCGGGGGAACATACTGAAACCTCCGAGTAAAGTCAAGGCGGTAAACTAATATTATAGTTACCTATTTATTAACAGTTGTTACTTCGTCATTCTGCTTGTTATATCTTGAGATGAAAACAACTTATATCGTCAAGGAATTTTGTATCAAATTTAACGACTTAGTGAAGAAAATTGTATAGCATTATCATTTACCACATCTCAACAGCTTTTTTCGTCTTTTAGTAATGGATAATTTTGTGCAAAAACTAAATAAATAAATAAGCGATATTTTTGTTTTACAAGCAGCTGAGGCGGTTCCAGTTTTTGCGACATTTACCAACTGAAATTATTGGTCTAATTCCTGGGTAAAATCAAAGTTAGCTTAGAGCTAGAGAGGCTTAGAGTTCATTCTTTCCATTTTATTCGTTATTTAGTCTGTCATTGACAAACAAAATTAGATAGGTACTTTCTGATATTAAAACCCTACGAAACACAACCATGTTTATATTGTTTATTCAATAATGAATTTATTGATTAAAATAATCTATACAAATAAATAAAATTGAAGTGTCTGTTTGTAATATTAAAATAACAGCTTTTTAGTCAATGCATATGTATGCATACACGATAGATATACCAAAAATGTAGTTAAATTTTTTTTTGTCTGTCTGTCTGTCTGTTTGTTCCGGGTAATCTCTGGAACGGCTGGACAGATTTTGACGGAACTTTCACTGGCAGGTAGCTGATGATCCAGGGAGTAACTTTACAAACTCAAGGTAGTAGAGCCACGCTGACTCAAGGTAGTAGAGCCACGCTGATTTCAGCACGAACGGGCCGGCCCGACCGGGGCGGTACTACCCTCGCACAGAAAATCAACGTAAAATGACAGCGATCATGCTGTCGTGTTTCGTTAGTGAGTGCGAGACCGGAGGCCCAATGATGCAGAAGCATCACTAGCCCGCCATGGTGTGGGTCACCGTGCTGCATTGTTGCATTGTCTGCATTCGCAGTATGGTGACCACCACTCTTGGATTCTGCTCATGCTTTCCATCAGGCAGAGTAGAGTCATTTTGGCAGGGCCAAATATTAAAAAAAAAAAAAAAACTTAGGCTACTTTTTTAGACTAACTTTGCCCCGCGGCGTTACTCGCGGTACAACAATAACCGCGGCTAACACCGCGGGGTTTAGCTAGTAGCCAATAAAAGCAATATTTGTAGGTACATATCGAAAGAAGTAATATATGTGTGTCAGTCGTTCATTACAGAAATAATTAATACCTACGTACTTATAACCTCACAAAATCTGAGTCATAAACTGAAAGTGCCTATAAATATTTCTGACCGCGTTGACCTGTCATTATCCATTCATATTTCTCTCCACTAAGTCTTTTATGAGATAAATTGGTAAACGTTCTTTGACCTAAAACGTTGATCAAAGATTTTTTTAATTATTGTTTTGCAAGTAAAAGCTTTTTTTGTTGACAACGTCAAAGAAACTTAACAAATTTAGCTAATATGCATGTTCTTTTCTATATTTATTCTACTCCCTATTCTATTTATAATAAGGTATTTTACTGTTTATGAGAAAAAATCTAAAGATACATATATTATTGAAATATGTACCTTATGCAAAAAGCAATCGGAATATGTTAGTTTTAGTTCATAAAATAATAAAATATATTTTATAATTTATTTAAGTTTTTTTAATATGTTCTTTAACACCATGCAATAGTAGCCGCCATGTTATTACGTCAAACCGCTTTGTAAACTAAAGTGTCAAATGTTAACTATTTAGCGTTTAAATTTGTTTTTGTTTACAAAGCAAACTGATATCAACACCAGAGAAATATGGCGTCCACTGCGTCCAGCGTTTTTGACAAATTAAGCGCGAAATTTGTAATTGTAAAATTTAAATGCATTTTTGTGGCTCCTACCGATTGAATAAAAATTTTGAGTGGTTTAATAGCACTATATAATCTTATTAAGACACTTTTAAGAATGGGTGTAATACTCTATTTTATTATATACTATAAAATGTCTAATGATACATAAATTACATTAATAACTAATTGTAGACTGCATGTTACAAACTCCTTAGTTTATGTTATTGAGATTATTGAGATAGCCTACAAGTTAAACAACATTCCTTTAAAAATCCGAGAATTTTTAATAAGCATGAACATCAAGCCATCTTACAAGATGTACATGTGGACTGTGTACTATTAAAATCAAGTAAGTACGCGACGACGTATTAATATCTATGTAGCTATAATTTTAATTGAAAACGAGTTACAACTCTGCAAACCTAGATATTCAAAAATTAAAAACCGTCTAAAATTATATGTAAGACTAAAAAAGTGTACGCCGTCATGTTCTCTATAAAAATTATTAGAGTCTCGAATGTCTTATCGAGGTAAAATGCATAGGAAAAATTAAAAAAGACTGCACGGTCATTGTTTTATAGAGTTTAATAAATATGTGAAATAATCTTTCAGTGTTATGTTTATCTCATTTCGTTCACGACGTGTTTCATTTACAATACGCAAAGGACACCATCCTACTCATTGTATGCAAACTAAAAAAGTTCCAAAATCAATTGGATTTAATCTTCAAGGTGCTCGCTGGCAGTGACAATAAAAAAAAAGGTCAGAAATGGCGGGAAAATGAATAACGTTTACGTGATAATATCAACACAAAAGCTTAACAAGTAGTACTATTTAATTTCGTACTTTTCGAAATGTATATTTCCCACATTCATACAAAAGAAAATAAATAATACAGATTAAATAAGGTTATATAGCAAATGCGTCATCCACACAAAACAAAATTTACTGCAGCGAAATCTGGAGAACATCAGAGGATATGTGAAGCCAAATTACTGACCTTACATAGCGCAATAAAAGTTTATTGATTAATATTTAAATACCATTTATTATCAGCATCAATAAAAAACTTCTTCTATTGCATTAATACTTTCAGAGTTCATTCAGAGTACAAAACTTTTGCAATAATTATTCCGGCGTTTTACAAAAAGCTTTGAACTCATATTTATGACATGTTTTAAGCGCTGATAATTTGTTACTGATACAAATACTGTACAGATAATTTCCAAATAGGAATACTCATTAATAAACACTTATCTTACACGGCACTCTAAAGACAGTCCATATTTAGGCCACACCGATATTATCAGTAACGTTTTGTAACCTATGTAGAACATGTCTTTCTCAATTGCGTCTGTTAATGTAGCGAATTCCCTTGCTTATTAGATAACATGTTGACCTGAGGCCCCGGCATTAAGCAATTCAACCCATTAATGGGTTCATTTAGCTGATTGTTGCAATCAGCCGTGGTCCTGATTGATCGACACAGTCTAAGATGCGAGCTTATTGGTACAAATTGCGGTTGATAATGATTTGTATTCCTATCCGATTTCGGCAACGGCGGCCAGCCTCAACGGAGACCAGTCAACTAACTTCAAGAATAAGAATCAAGATTATTATTATTAAGAAATTATAATTGATAACCTTAAATATAAATATACATTGCTAGCTGAACCCTGCCCTATTTCACCGTGGCATTTGTGATAGCATTGTGATACCAACCTAACATTTTTATTCATGCAGGTAGACATGTAAGCTTCATAGATAGAACAATTGTAGGCATAGATTAATAAAGTTTGTTGTAGGTAAATTACTCATCTAAATACAGAGGGATATATCATGATCATTACAAAACGATTCGTCCTATCTGAGTTTGAAATCCAGGAGCAATATCAGATTCGTAATAATGTGGTTATTAAACAAAAAACTAAATTAATAGTCACTAAGATTTAGTTTAGTTCTGTCTATTGACACTGTTTAATGAAGACGTTCTAGTCAACTGAGCTAATTTTGGTTAAATACAACTAAAGTTAGTTTGGATATTGGTACATATTTTGTTATAGATCTGATTTGGTACATTTGATGAATGTTGTCGTTTTATTGAAGATTCAACTTTATACACAACTAGGACTTAGAAATTTATTTAAATTCGATGTAAATATAGAATCAGTACTATTATTAGCCAGTGATAAATTGATTCTAGTGCTATTTGATCTCAGTTTTACACGACTTCAGTTGAGGTTTATATTATTTACAACATCGATTATTAAAAACGTTTCTTTATCACACATAAGACATCATTTGTTTAATACCTAAAGTGCTCTGGTGAAAATTTTTTTATAGTACAGCTATCTTGATTTATAATATTCTACTTTAAAATGTGACACATTCGAATTTGGTATGAGATTTTGAAACCACCACTATATCTAAGATTTTTTTTCCAGTATCCATAAACTAAAGAAATATCTATGAATATTCGACGAGATTATAAGAGAAGAAACTTGTGGTTTAAGATCGATATGCACGCTCTATAGACTTCGGGAAATTTTCATCCCGAAAAAACATAATTTCCCAGGAGATGTGACGAGTTGAACAGCACGGAGGAGCCACCAGCTTTTAACTGGGACCTCTTTATTTATTACTAACACAGCATAACTTTGACCCTTAAATATTAAATGAGTAGTGATGAAATTTGACATCACAATATTGCTTGATGTCGGCTGGCTAGACTGTGAATAGTTTTTTCAAATTACTTAAAAAGAAAGGATATTTTATCTTTGTTTTTTCCCTTGTTTGCCCTTTCCAGTTTAAAGACTAATACCTTTTATGTAAAGAAATTATGATGTAGGTGCACTGGTTATAGCTATTTTTTATTTCGGTTGTACAACACTTATTATGCTGTATTGCCTCCGGACACTGAGCGACAATGGCAACCTACAAAGTCTCAAAACGACATTAAGGAACCATATTTAGTTAATTCCAGAAAAAAATGTTTTGTAAACCTGATTTTATTAAAAATAAAATAACGAAGAGTGGAATAGAAGAGAGGTACCTCTCGGAATTTCATTTATAGTACTAAAACCTGATGAAATACGATTACCATACGTATCTCATCAAAGCTTGCTGGAATAAAGGTGCAAAATGTGTTGGGAACACAAATTGTACGTCTGTATACTACGGAGTTTTTATCTACTCTATCGTAGTTCTCTTGTGGAAGGCCCGAAGGGTAACATTTTTATTTGTATTTGATCAAAACGTATAGTTGTCGTAAACATTTAGATACGTCGGGGTCCTCGACGTATCAAAATTTTTATGTAGTTACTTTCTCAACTAAAGAAAGAATCACCATCATCTACAACTTTTGATAGTTCACTATTTGAACTAGGCCTCTCCTTAGAGGTTTTTGGCCTATAAAACACTTTGGTCAGACGGATTAGGGTAGGTTTTGTGTCAAGCTTCTTTCCCTTAGTATTGCTGTTGTCATGCCTAGTTTGCTTCCGTCAGCTCTTGGCCTTTATGATAACCATGGGATGAATAGTGGTAATGACACTTCGTATTTTTAATGTACACAGAACAAAGAAGAAAAGAGAGAATATTAAATTAACTTCGTTCTTCATTTTAAATAGGGGACACGGAAAAATACATTTTGAATAATTTCTTTTTCCGTGTTTTCTTCCTCCCACAGCTATTAAAAACCTTCAAATAGTCCAAATAAGGTCTAAAAAGATCACAGTATAAATGTTCATGTAAAAGTGAATTGAAAGCTGTTAATATAACTGTATCCCGTAAACAGAACACAAGTAATAACGCGGTAGTCACGATTCAGTCCTTACTGATGCACGTGTTTGAAAAACTGGTTTTGGCGGGTAACGTACGATGCTGGAGTTAGTTCTATAAGTCGATGTCCGCTGCAATCGTATTACGGTTATCGATTTTACTTTTCGTTGTATTTATACGATTGAGGACAAAAGAATTGAATAGGTACTATGTGGTTGTCTATGTAAGAGGGTTGTGTATGTTACCGTGGAACTGCAACGCGTGTGGGCCGGCTCGACCGGAGTGATACCACGGCCTCACAGAAAACCGGTATGAAACAGTGCTTGCGCTGCACCTAGTGAGTGAGGATACCAGAGGCCCATATCCACAATCCCTCCCTCATCCCCCTCTCCATTCCCCAAAGGCCGGCAACGCACAGAAGACCAACTTAAAATGACAGCTTTCGTGCTGTAGTGTTTCACTTCCACAGATCATATTAAAAAAAAACAACTATTCATTAGTTGGTTTTTATCTACCCATCTAGGTGTATTACACGTACCTTTATAGTGTGATCTAAAACACGTTATTACTTCGGAATCGACTTGAGGTATTAAATCGCCATTCATTTTTAAAGAAACAACAATAACGAAACACTCAATAATAACCATATAGCTTAAAGGAATTAGAAGTGCCAGAGCATCTCTGATCTTCAACAATATATTTCGTAAGCGCGAGCCAAAATCCATGTAATAAATTCAAACAAGCTTAACTAGTTATTCGACCTAAGTACAAGTTATACAATGTGGGTGCTTAATATGCATTGGTGGAGATAACGGTGCATTAAAGGTATGCTTGTATCGGATGTTACGTAATATCGTGTGTACTGTGTATTGCCAACATAATAGATGTGCCATGTGCCCGATCAACCGGGAAGGAAGGTCATGAGAAATTTTGATTTGTGTTCGGATTCATTGTGATATGTGCGTTTGTGTTGTCATTTACTACTTATACTGCTTTACTGCTTAGCGTTTAATAGTCACAATTTTCCCCAAAAATTGAGTTTTGAAATACAATCAATGAGTCCATTTAGAAATAATCTTTATAGTATCAACTTCATCCATTAATGTAATCCTTTAATGATTACCCCAGTAATCATATAATAACCTATGTCAATACTGCCAAATATTTGGGAATGACACTAGACGCCAAGCTTCGCTGGAAAGCACATGTCAAAAAGAAACGCGACGAGTTGGATCTTCGCTACAAAAAAATGTATTGGCTTTTAGGTAAACACTCAAAAGTGTCTCTACATAATAAGATATTATTATATAAACAAGTCCTTGTGCCTGTATGGACTTATGGTATCTAGTTATGGGGATGTACCAAACAATCCAATACACTGATGATACAACGTTTTCAAAATAAAGTACTCAGGGGTATTGTAAATGCACCGTGGTACATTCGAATGAACGACCTCCATCGGGACCTTAAAGTAGGATTCGTCGCAGACATTATATCGAAGTACGCCGAAGCTCATGAACGCCGACTTCATCATCACGTAAACGTTGAGGCTATCCAGCTCCTCGACAATACGAACGTTACAAGAAGACTTTAAAGGACAAAGCCCTTTGAGTTAGTCAAGTGGAAGTGCGAAGTGAACAAAATACTACCATTTTAGTGCAGTGTAATATAAGAACACACGAACAGAGTGTCCTCAATTAATTAGAGACAATAAGAAAAGTGTTAATGGACACTATCTTATTATAATTTTGTTTTATTAATTTAGGTCAAAGTAAAATTACTCATTAGTCAGTAGACTAGATCGTAATAGCAATGTCCTACTTGTATTAGCACGGCATTTACAGAAAAAAAAAATCCTTTAATGTTCCACTGTTGTACACCGGTTTGTCTTTACACAGAGGTTTTGAACTACCACGCCACTCTCATTTGGTGTTCGGGTTTTTTCATATAAGAAGAGAAGGAATTCTCTTTGAAGTCTTGTTGTCCTGCGTAGTTTGCTTCGCTTGTCGGGTTTTACATCCACATAAAATGGAAACTTTGTATATCTATACAAATAAATTAAATTGGAGTGTCTATTCATAATATTAAAATAACCACTTTTTACTTAATGCATATGTACACGATACATGTGCATTTATTAATAACATAATAACCAAAATACTTTTTTTTTAAAATCTCTGAAACGGCTGGACCGATTTTGATAGGACTCTCACTGGCAGATAGCTGATGATCTAAGGAGTAGCTTAGGCTACTTGTTTTTAGGCTAGCTTTGTCCCACGGCGTTTCCCGCGGTACGACGTTAACCGCGGGTTACACTGCGGGAATCAGCTAGTTTACAAGAAAATAATATTCTTATAACTTATAACCACGGAATGCGCTAGATGATTTATTTGTGTCTAATAGTACACTTTTGGAATTGTATTATAATCATTTGGAATTCGATTTTCTTTGTCATACTTGTTTATTCATTGCTTGTCATTTAATAATATCGAAAACCGCAAAATAAAATATAATTCTTTCATAAAAGCAACATTCTGCGTAGTTTCTATATTTACATAGCCATAAATAAAAGGTAAATAAATTTAATAAATAAAACAAGCATGTTAGATAGGTTTTATAAAAAATATTTTTATGCCAGTGCTATATTCCTGCGAGTTAGACATTTCAAGGTTATTCCGAGTTTTACTGACCTGGGCTACTAAATGCTAGAAATAATAGAGTACGAAAGAAACGAAAGAAAGAGTAAGAAATAATAGAGACTTTTACTTAGTTTTGCGAACTAAAGTCTATTACTTATGCAATCCTTATCGCTATTAATCGATGAACAACTCCATCACAATTAAACGTATGCATCAAAATTAATCTGTTCATAACCGAAGCGGACTTTCACTCGATTGGAAAAGAAATTCTTCGTAATTATAACCGAGATACGTGAAAGTGGGTAATTTAGTAGTGCCGATAAGATTTGCGAATCATTACATTAGTCGGTGGTGTCAATACTTATAATTTATTGTGGTGACTAATGTTTGCAACCTTTCAATACTAATAATTTAACTATGTACTCGATTATTTGTGAAGTGGTTAGACAGCTATAGAATATCCTCAGAATTGGTGGTTTAATTGATTGCGTATAAATTTTAACATTTAATATTTTGTCTATGTTTAATGTGACAGATGTGGCCGCCATTATTATATAAAATTTCTTCAATTTGTGTTTAAGTTAAAAAAGCGTATTCTATGACTGAGAAATATCCAAAAAATAAAGGAGTCGAATATTTTAAGGTAGCAATAAACACGACCATTACATTTTTTTATTTGTTTTGTTCTTAAGTTAGACACACCGGTAGCTTGGCGCCACGGAAAAAAATAATTTATTCCACAGAAAAACGAAACGATATCTTACAAACAATCAACTGGCATTTGTAACGTGCCAGTTCATCATTATTAAAATATTTAACCGTACAATGTTCGTTTTATCTCGATTACAACAGAATTTTTAGCAGCAACACTGAAGTTTATTATATTACAAACTGGTACGAAACGCATCGCGGCTTTAAATAATTACCGCATTTCCATCTACTATTCATATATTGTCAAAATAATAAAAAATCTTTATTTTAAAATATCGCTGTTATTTTTAGCCGACTTCAAGGAATGGAGGAAGTTCCTATTTTGGTTGTATTTTTTCTGTTTGTTACCTTACTTTAGAAATAGAAACCGACATGGAGAATATATTTTTTTTATTAAGAAGTACTGTAGGCACTTCTTAATCCCTTTTGATCCCATTTAAAAATACTATCCGTGGGAAATTGACGTCCGAGTTTTTTTAGAAGTCTTTTCAAAACTTTGCTTGATGAATATTACTAGTGGCAGTAGTGGCACACTGATTGATTAGTAGAACGAATAAAGAAACAAGCAATTGAATTTTCAACATGAAAAGGTGTTTAGAATTTAACAAATAAAAGTTGTCAAAAACATGTTTGTCAAAGCAATAAAGTGAAGAGTTGGTTTTATACTTCAGTGGCTGCACCCGCGGTAATATGCACCTAGTTTGTTACTTTTGGGTCCGTTATAATTCACAATTTCATTGGTTTTTCTTCTTAAGTATAAGTAGCCTAAGTTACTTCTAAAACATCAGCTATCATCATCATCAGCCAGTGAAACTCGCGTCAAAATCGGTCCAGCTTTTCTAGAGATTACTTTTCTTCTAGATTCCAGAGACTGCCTCGTTGGTCTCGCGGTTGGCGTGTGCGACTACTTATCATGAGGTCTCGGGTTCAATTCCCGGGTCGGACCAAATGTTTGTATGATCTACAAATATTTGTTTCGGAGTTTGAGTGTTTTCTATGTATTTAAAAATAAAGTATAATGTATTTGTATCAGTTGTCTAGTACCCATAACACAAGCTCTGCTTAGCTTGGGACTAGATGGCGTTGTGTGTTAGATTATTAGGCGGAACAGACAGACAATTTTTAAAAATCGTTTTATTTTTGTGTTCGTAGGGTAAGTATATTCTTCCATATGCATTTAGTGAAAAACTGTTAATTTGAAATTACAAACAGATACTTTAATTTAATTTATTTGTATAGATTTGAGTAGTATTTAATCTAGCTAACAGTTCAGGTAAAATGTAACTATGTTCTTGATGATAGTGCATATTATGTACTTCTAACTTATAGAATATGACTTAAACGCTCGTCTCGCTCTGATTGAATGTTAGCGAAAAAGGATTTATCACTCGAGCACGAACCATAAATAATTTAAAAACAAGCTTAACTAACCTGTGCATGTAAACTATCAGATTAAAAATGTATTTATGAAAAAAAAGCGCGGGAAACTCAAAATAGGGCGGACGTACTTTTTTCTTTGGAAAATTTTATTTCATGTTTAACTTGTAAAAATTGATCATTTGAGTTGTGTAATATATATTTCATAGTAGTTAGTGTATATTTATTCTATTTGTGTATATGTTCCTGATTATATGGTAAGTTTTGTCCATATTTCTATTGTGGTAGGTGTATGAACAAACCTCCCGATCTAACCTCGGGGGACTTAGACCAGGGTCTAAGTCCCCCTGTTGGATGTAATGTCACCATACATTCAAAAGAAGATGGTATGGAAACTGATGTTTCTTTGAGTAGTACGGATAGTAATCGCAAAAGATCCAGATTTCTCAAAAGGTGCAGAAATTGCAACAAAAAGAGAAAAAGGAATTCTCATCCAAATGATACTTATAATGTATTAGATTGCCAGTGCGATCCTCAGGGTAATCGTGATAGTCTTGATAGATCACCGTTATCAGAGAACCCAGTGCTTCCAAAGGTGTCGCCAAACATTCTTCATACTAAACAGTTGACTGATCAGAAAGATAATCCGGCTTCTAGTCCACATAATACACAGGTAGGTCGTAAACATTATGTTTCTACAGACTTGTCCCCCTATGTTATTCATGTCCAAAGAGTTCAGACCTCTCCTGGTGATGGTTCCTTCCTTCACCCTATTACTTTCGGAAATTTTTTAATGAAAAGTAATTTTAAAAATATAGTTACAGGAAGTATTAAAAGAATAGGACGAAACAGATGTACAGTTTCTTTTTCCACATTCCAGGATGCTAATGACTTTATAAGTGACACTAAATTGACAGATTTCAAACTTCATGCTTATATTCCCTCTTTTAATGTAACCAGATTAGGATTAGTTCGAGGTATACCAGCTGACTGGACCCCAGAAGAAATAAAAAATAATGTTAATACACCTTATGGTTGTGGAGAAATTATAAAAATTAGACGTCTTAATTATAAGGTCCATGTTGATGGATCAGTGACTTGGAAACCCTCACAATCAGTTGTGTTTACCTTTGATGGGCAAGTCCTGCCAAAAAGAATTTATATCTGTTATAATGCTTTACCTGTTGAACTATATACTTATCCTACAGTACAGTGTTTCAATTGCTGTAGATATGGACATACTAAAGTTAATTGCCGTTCACGTCCTAGATGTTTTAAATGTGCACAAGAACATACAAGTGAGAGTTGTCATGTGGACGAAAACTGTGCATTATGTATAATGTGCAGTGGTTATCATTATGCTACAAACAAAAATTGTCCAGAATTTAATCGACAAAAGGAAATTAAACTCACCATGTCTCAGAGTAGTATTTCGTACATGGAGGCAATTAAACTCCATCCCCCAATATCAAAGTCATATGCTGATGTTACAGTAACAAACTATCATATGTCTGCTGGGAATAATAGCAACAAGTCGCCTCAAAATACTTCTTATAAAAAAACAGTGTTCAAAAAACCCCGTCCACCACCAATTTTACAAAAAGGTTATGACCAATTAACTCACAATACAATAGTAAAAGATTATGATATGCCTGTAACATCAGCAAATGGTTGTGCACTTAAAACTAAAGTGGATGTTGATAAAGAGGACAAAAAAATTATTGAAACTATTATTGCATTACTGAATACATTATTATCAAATAACCTTTTGAAACCGTCCAACGCTGCCATTATAACTGATATTATTTCTAATTTAGTCCCTAATAATGGATCTAAAAATTCTACAGTGGAATTGTAGAAGTGTAACATCTAAAAAAAGTGATTTAATTCATATTATTAATAAATATAATTGTTCAATAATAGTACTATCTGAGACATGGTTGAAACCAGGTATTTTATTTGGAATTCCTGGCTTCACTTGTCTTAGAGAAGACAGAGTAGATGGTCGTGCAGGTGGAGTGGCCATTCTTGTAAAAAATACATCCTCATTTAAACAACTGGAATTACCTCAACATGACCTTAATAGTCTAAATATGATAGGAATAAAATTACAGAATGGAATATCTATTGTATCAGCATATATACCCCTTACAACATCAAACATTTTAAAGAATGACATTGATCCATTAATCAAATCTTTGTGTAGACCTTTCCTTTTGTTAGGTGATTTCAATTCTCATCATCAGGCCTGGGGTAGTGGTATAACTACCAGTACCGGTGAACAATTACTAGAAATTTTGGAAATAAACAACTTATGCTTATTAAATACTGGAGCACCAACCCGCCGCACAGGCCCTAATGAAAATGCCAGTGCTGTAGACCTGTCTATTACAACTCCTGGATTAGCATCATCAATTAATTGGTTTCCCCTTTCTTCATCTTATGGAAGTGATCATTTCCCTCTAATTATAAGTACTCCATTCAAAGTAGCTTCTAACCATAAACACAATCCTCGCCTTAAATATATATTATCCCAAACTGGCTGGACTAAATTTAAAACTTTAGTCGATTCCAGAATATCAGGCCTACCAAATATTATACAATCTGGAGTTTCAAATTGTTCTGAAGCATTAGCTAAATGTCTACTTGAAGCTGCTGATGAAACCTTTCCGAGAAAGGGGAAATTTTCCAACAGTATCCCTTCCCCTCCTTGGTGGGACCGAGAATGTACTGAAGCAGTCAAAAAGCGTAAGGCGGCAGAAAAGCAGTACAATTCATGTATGTCATCTTATAACTATGAATCGCTTTGTAATATAGCTAAAAGCACAAGGAAGCTTTTGAAACAAAAAAAAAGAAACGGGTGGATGTCATTTTGTGCATCTCTCTCTCCCAGTTCATGTCCATCTGAAGTATGGCGTAACATTAAAAGATTCAGATCAGCATTTAACTCTCTTACATACACTATCATTCCTCCTTCTATAACCGACACTTTCATGGATCAGCTAGCTCCACCGACAGTTTCAGAGTCAATTCATCCCCATATTCCTATCCCTCATTCAACGAATCTTTCTCTTGATTGCCCTTTCTCCCTTGCAGAACTAAAAGGTGTACTGAGTACTGTAAAGGACAGCTCTCCTGGTGAAGATGGATTGCCTTACTCATTTTTTGTAAATTTAAATGAAATAGCTCTTTCATATTATTTGGATTTAGTTAACAAAATCATTGATACGGGAGAGTTGCCCTTGTCGTGGAAGTCCCAAATTATAGTTCCTATTTTAAAACCGGGAAAACCCTCCTCAGACCCTTTATCATATCGTCCAATAGCACTGAGTTGTACTCTCGCTAAATTGGCCGAACACATGGTAAAGAACCGTTTAGAATGGTTTATTGAAAGTAATAATCTATTATCAAAAAGCCAGTTCGGATTCAGGAAAGGTAAAAGCGCAATAGACAGTATTGGTATTTTAATTTCGGATATAAGAGTAGCATTTTCTCGTAATGAGTCTGTATTAGCAGCATTCTTAGATATTCATACTGCCTATGACAATGTTATTGTGTCCAGGCTTATACAAAAATTATCAGAGCTTAATGTACCAGTCACGCTCATAAAATTTATTTTTTACATGTTATCCGAAAGATATATACATTTAGAGCTCAACGATGGCACAAAAATATCCAGGGTGGTCCGGAAGGGGCTTCCGCAAGGATCAGTCTTGAGCCCATTGCTATATAATATATACGTTTACGATTTAGAAAGCTCTTTAAATAATGTTCAAATCCTACAATATGCTGATGATTTACTTATATACTCTGTTAACCGAAGTGTAGAGTCCGCTAACAGTACCGTAAATAACGCTTTAAAACTACTTAAAGTATGGCTTGAAAATAACGGATTGGAGTTATCAGTCGGTAAAAGTAGTGTAGTTCTGTTTACGAGAAATCGCATCTCACCACAAGTAAATGTTATTTATGACAATGTATCGATCCAAAATAATCTTCAGGCTAAATTTCTGGGCGTTGTATTAGACTCTAAACTCTCTGGCAAAGAGCATTGTGATTATATAGCACCGAAATGTGAGAAAATACTCAATATGATGAGATGTTTATCGGGGATTTGGTGGGGAGCGCACCCATCTGCACTTAAACTGGTGTATAATGCCCTGATTAGGAGTCTGCTTGACTATGGAACATTTTTGCTTGAGGGAGGGAATAAAACTGCCTTTAAAAAATTAGACTTAATTCAACACAAAGCGATGAGACTTATTCTCGGTGCAATGAAATCATCACCTATAAATGCAATGCAAGTCGAATGTGTAGAACCCCCTCTTAATTTTCGAAGACAATTTCTTAGCGATAAATTTTTGTTTAAAGCATATCAATTTACTGATCACCCCATTTTTCCAAAACTTAAAACTCTCAATGATATTAATTCACATAACAACAGATGCAAACCCGCAACTTGTCTCGTCGTTAGCTACAGAAAACTTTTAGCCATCCAGGCTCCTATTTACCGCTCGCCAGTCTTACCTATATTCAATAACACCTATGAATCTCTGTGTACAAATCCTGATATTTGCTATAACGTTGATTTTGATCATAATGATGTCGAAATAAACACCACATTTAAACTTAATGTAGATGAAAATTGGAGAAATTTTAACTTCATTTTTACAGATGCTTCTAAATCATCTGATACTGAAAATGTAGGTGTTGGAGTTTTTCACGTCCAGTATAATATTGTACAAAAGATCAAATTGCCACCAGAAGCATCTGTGTTCACAGGGGAATGCTTTGGTATCTTTAAAGCCCTCGAGTATATAATTTTAATGAAACTTAAGAATACAGTCATATTTACGGATTCTAAAAGCTCATTGGAAGCTATTCAAAAATTTCCATTTAAAATGAAACCGTTCTATCCAATAATTGGTAACATCAGGGCAAAATATCTGGTATGTAAATCTTTAGGTTATTCAGTAAATTTAGTTTGGATTCCAAGTCATCGTGGAATCAAAGGAAATGAAAAAGCCGACCAGTTAGCAAAAGATGCGGTGAAGTGTGGAGACATCTATCCTTATTTAAATTACTGCCATGATCTAACTTCACTCCCTAAGCTCTATTTATTACATTCCTGGAGAGCTTTGTTGGTTGAAACCTCTCAATTTAAAGGTGTACAATATTTTAAACTACAACATAATATTCCCACTAAACCTTGGTTTACTAAAACTGATTATAACAAAAAATCTGTTAGCATTATTACACGTATGCGTCTTGGTCATGTGTGCACTCCTGCTCATTTGGCCAAATTGCATATTAAAGACAGCGACCTGTGTGAGTGTGGAGTGGAAGCCGGGGATCTTGACCACATTTTCTTTTCGTGTCATTTGAATGATCGTTCCTTTTTCCTGAATTCTCTTATAACACAAAAAGTTCCATTCCCTACCCGTATGACCTGCCTGTTATTAAATCCATCTTTATTTTATGATATAATATCTTCCTTTATTAATTTAAATAATATTAAAATTTAATCACATTGTCTATATATATATAATATAATATTAATCGGATTTAACTAAATATGAAAATATATTTTTTAATTACTTTCCCTTTTTAGTTAAGCAATCATAACTCATTAGATCCTTTTCCAAATTTCGTGTTTATTCCTAACTTTCCTTAGTTCCTTGTTTCCCTACCTTTTAAACTTGACATTGGCAAAAAAGAAGAAAACTATATTGCCATAAAAAAAAAAAAAAAAAAAAAAAAAAAAAAAAAAAAAAAAAAAAAAAAAAATGTATTTATCAACATCTGACAACAAAATGATTTTATCATCTATTCAAGCCTCCAAAAGTTAAAATATAACAGGCAAGTCTCGTCCTAGTTACACGAGAGCCTTCAAATCGGTACTGTAATTAACATTCCACGTCTAATACATTACTTTAAAATCAGTCTTACTTTTTTCTATATCAAATGCGCCGGCCATAATGGTCTCCGACGGAACGTCGACAAAAAATGGTAAAGTATGAACGCTCCGAAGGCACCGGGAACATTTTCTAAAAGGTAATCGCTCGAGGTTACGTTTCTTTTTATTTTTGGTTATCGTAGAAGGCAAAGGCACAAAGAGTTGAGGCAGCTGCCAAGTACAGCTGGCTCGAACTATGTTTATTACTTTTAAATATCACCTGGACAACTTGAATTAGATGTCAGTATGGTTCGAATTTAGATTTTTTTTAAGATTCGAATGTTCCTTTTAATTTAAAAAAAATCGATAAAGACATAAACCTCTCAACTGATGATAGTTCCTCAATAAATAAAATTCGTCTAGGAATTTACATATTATATATTTGTTTTTGTAATTAATGTCGAAGAAGCATGCACTAATAGAGTACTGCTATAGTTTAAAAAGTAGATAATAAAAAACAATGTGCATAGTTTCCCTCCGGTTGCAAAAGAACATTTGCCGAAAATTTGCAGATTTTTTTTTAACAAATTAATGTATGTAGTTTTCAATATTACTCTGAATACACACACATATATATATGATGTCCAATAAAATCTGTGTTCGTACGTACATGCTCTCTAAACTTTCGTTATATCATTCATATTCGTTTAGCTCATCGAGCATGACTAAATGGTATGTACTGTAGATTGTACCTACATTATTCTATGCAACTTCAGTTACACTAGTTTTGCGTAAGTATACACGTGTCAATCTTTATTATTACGAACATTTTAAAAATATTACAAGACCACCTGTCGCACGCATCATTACGTATAGTGTATGTCACACCTACTTGCAAGAGTTACATTATGGTTGGCTGTCAAATCAAATTATTGGGGTAGATGACTGGATCGTAAATAAATCCCGATGTGTATTCATTTAATAAAACGAATATGTATTACAAAACATCTCAAAAAGAAATTATTACAGGTTTTAATTTCTTTTATACTCTCGATTGTCGGCACTTGATGGAACTTGTTGTAATACATTCTAGAATTAAACTCACTTGTACTTATTCCACTATTTTATTTCCTTTTTACACCTGACCGGTTTCGCCTTATGGCATTCTCAAAGGTTATGTATATTCTAACCTTTGAGAATGCCATAAGGCGAACCCGGTCAGGTGTAAAAAGGAAATAAAATAGTGGAATAAGTACAAGTGAGTTTAATTCTAGAATGTTTTAATTTCTTTTACAAATTTCAATCAATTAAAATATCTTGCTCAATTGAGTAGTCTAAAACAGTAACGTCAGAAGTTTGTATTTATTTTTAATGTTATTGTTTTGACAGATGATAAAAGTAACCAATTTGATTTTTTGTTACTAATAATTTATCAAAAAGCTGCTACTGTCAACATTTTCTTAAAAAATCACGGCAATGCAGCGTTATTAAAGCAAACAGCTCGATACCATATCTTTGTACTACAAACATATACCAAAAATAAACACATACACTGACTGAGGCACTAAATGCATCTGTTGTTTCAACTAACATTGACAATACTTTCTTTCGTGACCTATTTTTGTTTGACAAAAGAATTATGAAGTTTGTGGTGTAGTTTTATCAGTGCCGGATTAAGCCAGCGCGGGGCCTGTAGCAAATTTGGCCAATGGGCCCTAGGTTTGCTCTATACCACGACTTTTAATTCGATTCCACATTTGACATTAGCTACTGTCATTTTGTTAAATAATGATACCACATATAATAGTGTAGTGATGAACACAAAAATTCATGAACAATCGCGATTTTTGTTTATGTAATCATAATATTGTTGTGCCAATTAAAGACTAAATTATTGATTTTTATTTAAATAAATACATAATTATTCATAATAATTATCTATTAATTAGTAACCGCTGTTTTATTTTATAAAAAGTTAGTATTTTTGTATTTTATACTAAAAACAAAACTTATAAAAAAAGAGCATATTGATGGATAATGCACCTTACCACTCCCGAAAATTGGAAACGGCACCAAAAATGAGCTGGAAAAAAAGCTGCGATTCAAGACTGGCTTTTAAATAAAAATATTCATTACCAACCATATATGGTTAAAGCTACGCTTTTAGAACTGATTCCACATAACGAGTTTTTTGATAAGTACGCTGTAGACGAAATGGCAGCACAACATGGGATCCCGGTTTTACCCCCCTTACCATTGCGAGCTAAACCCTATCGAATTGATATGGGCGCAGGTAAATGGGCATGTAGCTCAAAATAATAAAACTTTCAAATTAACAGACGTGCGAAATTTATTTGAGGAAGGCATTCAAAAAATTACGGCTACGGAATGGTCTAAATGCGTATCCCATGTTGTCAAATAAGAGGAAAAAATTAGTAGGCTAGATATGTTAATTGACAATATCACAGACACATCGGGAATAAAATGTTACAGAAAATGACAGCGACAGCGGTAGCGATGACGGCGATGATTTACAAAACAAAATATTACCTACATCTATTGGTTTTATTTCTCATGTTCCTTCATGATCACATTTTTTTATTCATTTCACACACAATTAATAAAGAAAACTCTCAGAGCCTTAATAAAATTAATCGTCATAACTAAATTATCAGTTCAGAAATGTTTAATTTCCTAGTATACTTAGTTTTTATTAAAGTAGTAGTTGTTTAGATATACTACTATAAACCAGATAAATCGATCCGGAAATCGTCCATTTCCGTATCGAATAATTTCGCAACGTCACTATTTAGTACTTGTCATAACGTTGCAACACTGAAATTGTCAAATCTGGAATTGAATTAAAAGTTAGAGTATAGGTTCTCAAGTTTATGGTATTTCGGTAATTTTTTCGAACATTTGACACACGATTGCCATTTAGTCCCAAACTAAGCAAAGCTTGCATTATGGTACTAGACAACTGATATAAATACGTACATATTTTTTTTTTGTAAATACATACATATGATACTTAGAACCGCAACAGATGGTACGGAGATATGTCAACTATTTGCTAATTATTTTTCTAAAGTATACAGTTCTGACGAATACTCAAACGACAAATACAAAACTGAGTACATACAATCACTTCAAAAGCATAGTCTATCTCTAAGTAGCCCCTTAGTTGAACATGAAAATCTACTAAAAACATTACAAAGCTTTGATATTACTAAGGGAGCTGGCCCCGATGCAATTTCACCCACTTTAATTGTGGCCTGTTCCAAGGAGTTAGTTCGCCCACTAATGCTGATCTATAACAAATCACTGCTTAGTGGTATATTTCCCTCAAAATGGAAAGTTGCAAAAGTAGTTCCAATACACAAATCTAATGACGTTGAAACGATATTCAATTATAGACCGATCTCTATTTTATCATCATTTGCAAAAATTTTTGAAATGTTAATATGTCCATATTTGCAAAATCATCTTAGAATATACCTAAGTGACAGTCAGCATGGGTTTGTTGGAAAACGATCAACGAGTACAAACCTAGTATCTTTCACTGAGACTTTATTTAAAAACATGGATTCAGGTCATCAAACTGATGTAATTTACACTGATTTTAGTAAAGCTTTTGATAAGGTCTCCCATAATATCTTGACTTTTAAACTACAAGCTTATGGTATATGTGGATCCATGCTGGAGTGGATAGCATCATATTTGACAGGTAGAGAGTTCTTCGTAGTACTCAATGGCTACCAATCTAATTTAAAACCCGTTTTATCCGGTGTGCCACAAGGTTCCCATTTGGGGCCACTCTTGTTTAATTACTTTATTAACGACGTTCCCAACTGTTTCTTGTACTCCGACGTTTATTTATTTGCAGATGATTTGAAGTTTTCTAGACTCATCAAATCCGAAAAAGATGCCAGGTTACTTCAAAGTGATCTCAATAGATTAGTAGAATGGTGTGAAAATAATAAAATGTACTTAAATATTGATAAATGCAAGTATTTAACATTCACTAGGAGCCGTAACCCCATCATCTTTGAGTACCAAATAAATAGTACCATTATTGACGAATTGGATACGATTAGAGACCTCGGTGTGATATTTGATAAAAAACTAACTTTTATTCATCATCTGGATCACATTATAAAAAAAGCTTCCAAAATGTTAGGCTTTGTCTTAAGAACTTGTAAAAACTTTCGTAACAACAGGACTAAACTTATGCTTTATAATAGTTTTATTCGAAGCACGTTAGAATATTGCAGTGTGGTCTGGCGACCCCACTACGCAACGCATTCCCTGCGATTGGAACGTGTTCAAAAGCGATTTCTATGGCACCTTGCATATTGTAATGGCATATCTAAAAAAGTTCGCTCCTATTTAGACAGGCTTAAATATTTTAATTTAAAATCTCTTGCCAGTCGGTTGGAATTAAATGACGCAATCTTTGCTTTTAAGACTATCAATTACAAAATTGATTGCACCCCGTTACTGGCTACTCTTAGATTTCGAGTGCCTTTAAGGATTCCGCGCAGACCCATCACGCCACTGTGTCCGCCATTAAGAAGAACTGTTTTGGGTGCTAATTCTCCATGTGCGAGATTGTGTTAAAGTTTTCGACCAGTGCGTATTGCCAGTGATGACCTATGGTTCGGAAACGTGGTCACTCACGGTGGGCCTTATAACAAGGCTCAAAGTCGCTCAAAGAGCAATGGAGAGATCAATGCTCGGAGTTTCTCTGCGTGATCGAATCAGGAATGAGGAGATCCGCGGACGAACTAAGATCACCGACATTGCCCGCAGAATTGCCAGCCTCAAGTGGCAGTGGGCGGGGCATATTGCTCGCAGGCAGGATGGCCGTTGGGGCCAAAGAGTTCTGGAGTGGCGGCCGCGTACTGGTAAACGTAGCGTGGGTAGGCCCCCTACAAGATGGTCCGACGACGTAGTGAGAGTCGCGGGAAGTCGCTGGAATCAGATAGCACAGGACCGATTGTTGTGGGGAGCCTTGGGGGAGGCCTATGTCCAGCAGTGGACGTCTTCCGGCTGAAAGAGAGAGAGAGAGAGAGATTGTGCAGGGTGTTAAATAGCTGTAGCGACATAGTCGATATCCATAGCGATTCGTTATATAGATTTAAATCCATATTAAGCTCTAGGTCAGACCTTGATTAACTTCTGAATTCACTATTCTGATACTAATGTCAACGCTAATAACTATGTTTATATAACTTCAAAAATTGTTCACTTTTTGTACTTATTTGTTTTTCTGGTGTTTGTAATTTTTATACTTCTTTTTTTGTAATAATCCATGCTGTGCCTACCTATAAGTAATTGTTACATTACGATTCATAAAATTGAATTTGTAGTATTTTTAAGGTGAAAATGTAAACAGTTGTTGGTGGGCCTTAATAAATAAATAAATAAATAAAAACACCCAAACTTCGAAACATCAAAACATTTGGTCCGACCTGGGAATCGAACTCGAGATCTCATGCACTGTCAATGCTAGAAGGCACAATGCTAGACTAATAATGTGAATCAAACATTCAAACTTAGTGACCTTATAGTAAACTAGTATTTCTATTGCCGGTTGCGGTTGCGATTTAAATGTCGAGAATATTTTCTAAATTTTAACTATATAATGCAATCTTAGTTTTAAATAATTTTCTTCTATTAGTAACTTAAAGTAAAAGAAAACTTACATTATTTAACCATTCGTAAGTTTGGTCAATTAATACAACACACATTAATTACAGATAGTTTGCCCAATTAAAAGACGACAAATTCGATAAAAACTGACAACACCGAATTTTGTACATTTGCATTTTAATTTGTAATTGCTTCGGTGGTTTCACTTTTGTTTTTCAGTGCAGTGCATCTCCAAATTTGTAATTTTCAATTTAATACAGAAAAGTTTTTGTTAATTATTAAATGAAATAAAACTATTTAAGTTTATTTATAACAAATAAACTATTCTGGATTTAATACGAGCAGAAGATAGAGATCACAAACTTTCAATGATAAACAAAAGATGCTCTACACTCTTGAAGATAAGCTGATTAAGTTCTTCTTGGCCCATTGTGTTCCATAACTCATATTAATGCGTTTTAATGTTGAAAAGAACGTTTGCCGCTGCAATTAGTCATCATGAGAGACAAGTAAATTCTGAATGCAATTTCTTTTTGGTTTGGGCAACATGACTCCAAAGAATTATATAATAAAAGTTTACAAAATTTCAGTTCCAGAGACTCTTGTTTGTTAAAGTCAATGACGGTAGCCTCATATGTTTTCAGTAACTCCGCGAACTGCACTAATTTGTTGCCTAGGCTGATGTCCAAATCATCATTGTAAGCACTGACCATTATTGAGAATATTTCCAAAGTCAATTTTCCAATTAACAAGCCAACACCACGCATTGCATGTCCATACCAGATTAACCTGTTACTTCTCAACTTTCCACCCAGTGTTGCTAATTTCAGACTTCCTCAAATATAGTCGTTTTTCACCTTATCCATTCCAGTCACACCATAAATGCAATTCGCATTACAACTACATGCTGGCGTTTCTGATCCGTTTTGTTTATTGCCCAACACTTAGATCTAGGCAGGACGGCAGGTCTACTGATCGTTTTATATATTTGCCTTTAACGTTAAAGGAAACTTGGGATCGCAAAAAGTTCCTGTTACCTGCCGCCACTTCATCCATCTTCATTGATGTGATGTTCGCAGACATATTTTGCTATTATTTTGTAACATCGAACCGAGATACTTGAAATCAGTGCAGACCGGAATCGTTGTTCTATTCAATGACCCGGCAGTAAGGCCGGAGAGACCGCTGAAATCACAGTACATCTATTCGGTTTTAGTTCTGCACATTTTCTTTGCGTCTTTGTTTCTCGGTCAGCCGCGTCCAACACAATGTCGTCTGCAAATATCATGAACAATGGTGTCTCCTCCAGTATGTCCGATGTCAGAGCATTCATTATCAGTAGGAACAGGTATGGGCTAAGAGCCGACACTGAATTGGTCGGTGTTTTCCGCAGCCGATCTTATATAGGTGCGAAATCCTCTGTACATCGATCGAATCAATACCACAATGGTGGTTATACCACGATGCTGAGTAGGCTGGAACCTAGGGGGGCAAGTTTTAGGGGCAGCAGGTTTGGCCCAATTCTTTTATTTCTTACAATAATAATATACGATCAAAAATACGGTTGAAAGAAGTCTTGACTATTTAACAATACTTTAGGACCAAATAATGTACCTATAGATTACTCTCAATTAAAAAAAAATTGCACCGACCGAATCATAACATTCTCCTTTTTTCGCGAGATGAGATGAAGAAGATGTTGCCGCCACGAAAAGTTTTCAAGTAAAATATCGGAAACACTCATCAAGGAGCCATCCCTTAAAGTCCGAAAAGTCATGGAACGGCTAAATCGGAATACGCTAGTATTATGGCGGTAAGATCCGTGCGAAACACGACACCTTCTCGTACCAGCTGACGCAGATGATGTCCAGAAAACATACTTTGGAGATCACGTCCGGCCCGGTAACATAGCGGGTGGGATTGAGTGAGGCTTAGAATCATCTTAGTCCACCTGGCCTGGGACTGGTCCAGGTTCAGCACTCAGTGCAGGCCAGAATCGCTGAAAGACCTCGAAGTTTAAACGCGCAGGCCTGGCGGTAGTAGCAGAAACAGGCTAGGGTGACATTAGAGGCAGGACCATGGTACCTTGGTCACCACTCACATACTGTTCAGGGAAAAGGCTGTCCACTAACCACTTCCTTCAAAAATCTGGACGCGAGAGGCTCAGACAGAAGGAGGGGTGTGATGCGCCGTGACGAGAGCTACGGGAGTATCGAAAGAGGATATGAAAAGAGCAGGGAGACATTAAATTGTAGGTTAACAGGGGCGGCAAAAATGTTATAGCCTACTGGCGGCAAATCTATAAATCCGCCACTGCAATGCCACATACTTACCGAGGCACTCTGTCTTCTTTCAAAACCTACTACAAAACCTCTCGGGGTACCCCATCATACGCCATTTATAGATGAACAAACACTATATGCTAGTTTTTGTACGGCTGTCTGTATTTGTCCCACAATTATCGAATTGCAAATATGGCATCTGGTGGCCCGGCAAAGCCCAAATTGGTTTCTACTTATTGCACTTTTCACTCTCATTCTTCTCTCAATAACTTTCTCTAAAACTTTCATTTTATGTGGAATGAGCTTTTTTCCTCTATAACTGCCACATTCCTGTACATCTCCTTTGATTTTAAAGATGAGAAGGAGAAGAGACAAGCGAACTTAAATACATACCGTTCATCCGGGATTACCTAATCGCATGCAAGATACTTTACGCTTATTTAAACTTTTTTTTTTACGGTCAATGGGCGTTGGCGTGCGGGGCCCTCCAAAGCGCGGGGCCCGTAGCATTTGCTACTCTTGCTACGTGGCTAATCCGGCACTGAGTTTTATCTATGCTTACTAATTTTAAAGTACGAATACGAGTAACATATCATTGTTTCGGACTGTATACCTACCACAAGACGATGTTCAACTCTTTGCTATGCTTTAGTCATTTTATTTAAGCTAAAGTTTTTTTTTTTGTAATATGAACACATACTCCATTGATTTTCAACTTGACCATAGATGTATTATTAGCGTTCTAAATAAACTATGCTTAAATATATTTATTTTAGTTTGCCCACACCTACAATGCTATTCTTCAAGCAAGTTTTAAAAAACTTATTAAACACGAGTCAACTCTTTAAGTGTGCTAGTCTTGACAGGTGTAATATTGTATATTATGTTTTATTATGGAAATTAAAAGGCTTTTAGTAATAGACTAATAGACATTAAAATGGTCAGTTCTTGTACGATCTAGCTTAGTTTTAGTGCCCCGGTGTTTTACTACATTTAATAATAAACGAAGTTGATAGTAGATTAGAGTAGAGATAAAAATTTATAATTAGTGACTCACACGTTAAACTTTAAGTGTCAGAAAAAAACAACATTTGAAAAAAGAAATATGCGCTCTTTGCAACATGCGGAGACTAGTTTCATTAAGGTCATTGACCTACATGTCGTTGTTGAACTGCCTTGACACAAGTGCTCAGCTGTTTTAATTGTAAACAACTTCACAGCTGCTCTCAAATAGTTTATTACTATTAATTTTTATAGACACGGTATGCAAACTTTGCAATGTTCGTTCCACTGCAGTGATATCGTAGTGGTTAAAAGGTCCCCTCGGGGCTTTCTTCTTCAACTCTCACTGAGTGTGTGATCCACAAAAATTGTATGGCCCTCAGGTTTAAATTTACTGTTAAATGCCATAATAATTTTATGTCATAGGTGGCAAACAAGCAGACGCCAAGCTGACTACCACCATCTATGTACACCTGATGCTCAAGTCACAATAGTCATAATATGACGAAATATGTAAAAACAGGTGACTCATTTAAGTAGGTATATTAATTATTTAAATTACCTAGTCGCATATATTTAAAAAAATATCCAAAGAGGTTTCTATATCAAACCTACTACTTTTAAACTATAAAGTTTATATTGAACTAGCTAAACCCCGCGCATTTATATGCATACCGCTAGTAACGCCGCGGGACAAAGTTAGTCAAAAAAAGTAGCCTAAGTTACTTCCTGGATCATCAGCTACTTGCCAGTGAAAGTCCCGTCGAAATCCGTCCAGCCTTTCCGGAGATTACCCGGAACAAACAGACAGACAGACAGACAAAAAGTTTTTTAACCACATTTTTGGTCCATGTATCGTGTATATGTATGTGTAGTAGTGTATACATACATATGCATTTATTAAAAAGCGGCTATTTTAATGTTACAAACAGACACTCCAATTTTATTTATTTGTATAGATCTATAGATAACTGGCAGAAAACAAACTCATTCAGATTAATATTCCATATTTAAATTAGAATTAATGTAGGAACAGGAAGGAACGGTGATTCAAAAACTGACTAATCACATATCAGTCCCTATCTATGGAATCTTATTGTGAGTCAGTATCTTTTAAAAAATTCTTAAGAATTAGCACATAAAACCTACGGTGACATTGACGGATTTCCGTTTAGATTATCTTCGAGAAAAACTGATGATATTTTTAAGAAACTGTAAGGAAAAGTTTTTCACGGTAGAGGAAGTTAGGAAGGTTTGATAGTATTTTTAGATACTAGCCATACTTAGCAACAAAAGGGCCAGGTCAAGAGTGATACCATGGACTCAAAGTAAACCGATATTACCAGAGTGAGGTGGTAACCGGAGTCCAGACCCTCCCATTCTTCCTGATTCTGAGGGGAGGGACTATTAAGGCTGCCTTAATAGTCCCTCCCTTTTGTGACTCTTTAGATGCAAGTGTCGCTTGCCATCTGACCAATGACCTGTTCGCTCTTTGGCCACTCTATGCCATTAAAAACACTTATCAGAATATACTGTTCGTTTTTTAAATTTAAACAGATTGAAACCCAATTTTATAAGTTTCCAAGTAATGATGATTCTATTCTCCGAAAATTCCACTTTTCCCGAAATTAAAATATCTCGTATAAAAATAAATGTTCTCAGAAAACAAACGGTTCCGAAGTTTTTTTTTAAATATCGTGTAAATAAGCAAAGAGGTTGGGTGTCAGAGTATAATTCGATGAAAATGTACTTCTTTTTTAGTACGACTGTTGGTAAACGTCATGTTGGCGGGCTTGTTGGCGATTATTTATTTTATAATGGAATGGGTTTTGCATGCGGGAACCGCATGCCCGCGTGTGTATCGAGAGTACCTTATCTCCTTCCTCAGAAATTAAAGTATATCCATGTCAAATTTCATTGAAATGGGTGCGGCAGTTTAGCCGTTAAAGCGTTTTTTCTTTTTTTTTATAGCACAGAGGGCAAACGAGCGGACGTAACGCCTGATGGTAAGCGATTACCGCCGCCCATGGACACCCGCAACACCAGAGGCGTCACAAGTGCGTTGCCGATCTTTGGGGCATGGGGAGGGGGATATGGGGACGGGTTGGGGTATGGGCCTCTGGTATCCTCACTCACTTGGTGAAACACAGCACGAGCGCTGTTTATCACCGGTTTTCTGTAACGCCGTGGTATAACTCCGTTCAATGAAATAAAAGAATAAGGAGTGAATCTTCGGAGTCGAAGCCTTAAAGTTCTATAACGCCAGAACTTTTCCACGAGAGTATTTTTTTTATGTTAAATGCATATGAAAGCTTATTAAATAAGGTACATACATAAAAATGCAAGTTTAAGATTTTTGTCTATCCGTCTGTTTGTTGATTTTGACGGGACTTTCACGGACGGGTAGCTAATGATTTAATTATATAAGGAGTCACATATACTTTCATATGTATTTACTGAAAAACTGTTAATTAGAAATTAAAAACAGACACTTCAATTTATTTATTTGTATAGATAGTTAAAGAACCTCCTTTCAATCATGTATTACCAACTCGTCAACGTCTTGTTTTAAACCTATTACACGGCTATTTTTATGCGCCAACAATATTGTGTTTGTTGGCCGGCACACAAAGGCAAGGAAGTGCCAATTATTAACTGCTAAATCTAAATAAGTGCTCCCGATATAGGTTCTCGTATCAAGTGGTCGTCCTAACTGCATTTCCGACAGCTATTACGCTAATATTACTCGTTTTGAATCTTTTGATATAATATGGTGGATTAATGAATAAAAAAAATGAGATCGTATTTTGAGTAAAAACTATTGTTTTCACCGTAGTCGGGTAAAAGTGAATCTCGGCTACTTTTCTCAGAAATACTAATGGCATCATCTTTCATAGTGATTGTTTTATCACACTAATATATAAAGGCGAAAGTTTGTGATTGTGTATGTTTGTTACTTCTTCACGCAAAAACTTCTGGACGGATTTGGATGAAACTTTACAGTAGTATAGTTTATACATCAGAATAACACATACGCTACTATTTGCCGCGATAACCGCGTGCACGCGGGCGGGGCCGCGGGCAACAGCTAGTATAAATATATTTACTAGATTTGAACCAACCAGGCAAAGATGACAATCAGTGACAAAGAATTAACTAGACATCACACCGTTTCTTTCACTTTCACATTTCTTTTAAGTGACGGCGTTATGTCATTTTCTGAGTCATCCAATCAGGGAAAGCATTCCTGTCATTTGTTCTTATGGCTGTACCCAAAGTATAAAAATGGAACCCTACAACAAATACATAAAACATAAAGAATAAAATAAATACTATACAACAAAAGTGTTTTTTTTTGTTGTTGTTTTGTGTTCAAAATTACAGGTAGACGCTTAAAATGTGTAGATAATGGTACTGATTGAACCTGACTGATTGTGTTTTCTGTTACTTCTCATTTAAGATTTCCATATCATCCTACATTTAGCCACAATCATTCATGATGACAAAATACGTTTCTCCGCTGTTAGCGAATCTTGAGAATTAATCGATCATAGATAACACTTTGAGGAATTTTACATGTATTGCTTTTCAGATTTTAATACGTTTATAAAAACATTATTAATATTCGTGTTTATCTCGTGAAGTCAGCAGAATTAATGTATATGACACTTTTTTGCCAAAAGCAATGGCTTAAGCAAACCTAGTATCTACATCTTCATGTAAATCGCGTATAATTTTCGAATTTGGAAGTCAACGTATAGATAAACAATTTAAGCTAAGGCGCTAAGTCTAAGGTAAAAAAAGCATTTAAAAAACTATGACATGAATACTAAGGTGTCTATTGTCCGATTGTCATTGTAATAGAACTCGCTTCGTTGTGAAACCCTATAATAAAGAACAAGTGTTTTAACGGCATTTAATTCATAAGCTGTATTGTTGTTTAACATTGTAAAACTGGTATACTTATTCTTAAAAAAAAAAAGAAATATTTCGGACATCTACCACACAACGCCATTTAGTCCCAAACTAAGCAGAGCTAAAACTATACTAATATTATAAAGCTGAAGAGTTTGTTTGTTTGTTTAAACGCGCAGGATCTAATGGTCCGATTTGACACTTAGATGTCAGACAAAATGCAGTTAAACCGCCTTGGTAATTTGGTTGTAAGATCATTAAATTGAGAAATAAAAATAATAAATGGCTTGGTGAATATTATATCTGCAGTTTACTAACGACTCACAAATTGACGGTTAATATAATTAACTGTGGCATAATAGTTCCTTGCGGTTGCGAAATATACTAATGGCCACTGGTTACGTTGGCCAAACCAGACTAATTATTATTATTATTATTGTTGAAGTTTGTTTGTGGTCAGTTCAATACTACTTAGTTCTAGGTCAGATAACCTTACAGTACTTATATCTCTATACATATAAACTGTTTCTAGAACCATAGTCGCTTCTAACTATGTTGAACAAGACGCTAAACATCTATTTAATTATTATGTCCTGTTAGAACTAGATTCGAATGTACCTGCGACACCTGATAAGAATACTCGCTGAGGGAGTACAGTAGGGTCGTCATTGGATTTCGCAGAGAAAGTAAATTGTGAATTTCCAACTGGCAATATCTGATCTCAAGAGATGTGGTTACAATCGGGAAAAAGACCGCAGAGACAGAAAGAAATAAGTACAGCTTTGGGTCTCCCCATATAACTTTGTTTAAAAGCGGGTAGACGGCAGGAATAGCAAATTTATGTAACCAACTTTTCTAAGGAAATAATTGGAATAAAGCCGTCACATCAGTATGAATGAACGGCTGCCTTCCTCGTCTACACAATACATTCATAAAACCATTGCTTATGCTAAACACACGTTGTAATTTATCAAGGTGGTTCCTGGAAATTGTTCAAAGGTGAAGTGTGCATGCTAATGTGAAAGTGTGGAGACAATATTAGTACTTTCGCCGACAATGGTTTGTGTAAGCGAATTATCCTATGGAAGCCATTTTACAGCTGAGGAAATAGAATAGGTATTTGTGTAGTAGAAAGTAGAATCCATTGATGCTTCTTTCATTTGGTTGAATTTCGGTAAGAAACGTTTAATATGGAGACTGACAAGGCTAGTAGCGTGGCGATGCGGAGCCATGATATACATCATACTTAATGCGCTGTATCTATATTTTACTTTTCCTATATTTATTATCTTCTTCCAAATTATTTTGTAGAAATAATGAGAATAAAGGTTAGCTAACCTTTATAAATACTCATTATTTCTACAAAATAATTTCAACGTAAAACATTTCCCAAACATCCTCTTTTGTTCCTATCTATATTGGACAGAATGAATCCTAAGTAGGAAATCATATGAGTAATATATTATACTCATAACTAATCCACACACAAATACGTTACAACGCCCGGCTTATCGCTAAGAGCGAAAGCAGTGTTCGTCTCGTACAAGAGGTTTCCTTTAGCTTCTCTGCAAAATAGAAACAACAAATGTGTTGCAAGAAGGTTGTTTACCTTACAACTGACAAATAAAACATTCTGAAAGGTTTTATAACTTTTAGCACGTATGGTAACAACTAAAGTACCTAATAAATTTTATTGACTGGTTTTTAATGAAGTATTCTTTGCAATAAACACACGCAAGAATATTTATGTATGTATGTCTATAAATGTAAATAACTTATAACTTTTAATTCTCAAGTAATCATAGATTTCCTGTTATGTTTTATTAAGGCCTACGTTGCGTGTACGATTTCGTAATAGTGAATGTGTGGACGTGATCATTAAACTTTGGAAGTTGCAGAAATGCTGATGACTATCATCAGTTTCATTTTTTACAGACTTCATGGAAATGTCTTTAACCAACCACGTGTATTTTTGTAACCGATAACGGGACTTCAATATCTTTTTTATTTTATTTTACTATTCTAAATGCTGGCAGCATTATTCGCAAACTTTATGACAGATGTAATGCTCAGCTTGGCATTTCTAATAAAATAAAAAAGTTGGTGCATTGTCTATTGATTGTCACATCGGAATTCTAGTTTGGTTTTTAATTTTATTCCGATTAATATTCAGTTTATATATTTTTCGATTAATATATTTTTTATCATTCATTATTATTAACATATTTGAATGTAACTACATAATTTAGATATGTATGTGACGTGTCCTTCCACAATATAAATTACAAATACCTTTTTGCAATAGCCGTATAGTTTTTAATGGACTTGAGAAATCAGATTGTAATTTGGTTGCTTGTATTTTTCGTCATTACAGCACAAAGCGTTTTAGTCGTTATAAGTTCGTCGTGATAACTTATTATCTAATTAGCTACCTACGTATAGCTTTTTACAGTGGTTATTATTTGTTGGTGAGCAATGCTTATAAAATTGCAAGTCGATCATTTACACCGTTAACGCAAGAGTACGCTATAAATTGTAATCATTTTATATGTAAAAGCATTACACAACAAAAACATTGTGTACAACAAGAATGTGTAATAAAAATGGTTTTAAACAGTTTTCACAACGATTATTTGTTGCATGAGTTTCTTTCAACACGACCTATATTCTCGATAAATTAAAGGGATCCGTGTTGCAATCAATTCGGGTCACAAATTTACAGGCGAACTGTTATGTATGGTTTAAGAGCACTTGTTCTATTAATCCAAATACTACGATAGCATTATAACCTTTTTGGAACAGGCAAATTTAAGCATTCGAAATATTTTAATAGCGGAAGTTTTTACGATGTTAATGGTAAAAGATTTGGGTCGGATGAAACTTGTTCCTGTGTATTGATGGCATCTATTAAACTTATCGGTTCGTGGTCATGTTTTTTCAGTAAATTATGAATATTCCGTGTAAGAAAATTATAAAAAGTGTGTCCCATACAATTGTATATTTAATGTAATAGATGGGCTTTATAGATATAGTTTAACTAAATAGTTGTGTAGGCCTGATTATCGAGCTGAATATGGATTTTTCGATTCCTATGCAGGACAAGGTTCTGTATTACAAATTTACCTATTTAGTAGTATTTATACTTATCAGTGTGTTCAACAACAATCTGGTTGCCAGCAGGTCCCCGGTAAGGAAACGACCCGGGGAGGGGAGAGGGGGATTTCACTCGTTCTAAAAAATGTCTTGAATTTTTTGGCCGTGTAAGTTTTGCTTCTATGCAATGATATTGTCCTGCCTAGTAAATTTGCTCCTTTCATTCTTGGAATTCCTTCGTTATAATAAACTGTTTATAATTATAATTTAAACACAATACAGACAGCTCATTCTGGTTACAGAGCATCCCTTTTATAAATAAACATCACTTTATACCGTTCTGTATTCTGATCCCGAAGGTGGTGTAACAATAATTGGTCTCGGCTAACCTTGGTACATATTAAATAGGGTCAAAGACCCCAAGTACGTGAAGCTATGGTGTGATTCCCGCTTTTTTTTGTTTATTTTAGTGTAATAATATTCTATTGACATACTATGGTAACGCATGACGGGAATTTAATTAGACGTATCTAATAAGCTGAATTGTAGTTTAAAGTCTTTATTCTTTATCCCAACTTCTAATTCGCGATTTAAACTTTTTGCGTTTTCTTTTTTTTAAATCAATGGTCACAATTAATAAGCACTGGCCGCAGTAAGTTGCCGTGCTTTCTCCTCCTTATGAATATTGCCTATGACTCTGATTTTTTTATAAAATTTACGTTTAAGTGTTTAGGTATTTATCCGCTCAATAAATTAACTAAAACTTTAAAATGTAAGGATTATAATGCGAAAATTCCTTGAAGAAACTTGAAACTATGGTAAAAAAACAACAAGATTACAAATTACAACACAGAAAAAGTAAACTCTGTAAAACCAGTAATTATTTTGCTCTACACCTTATTTCTGTGTTTTTTGTGTGTGACTTGGTTGGCCCTACTCAACTCCCGGTTACCTTTACTTCAGTCCCTCGTCTTATTTGTTTTCTTTACAACAAACTCTTTTGTCCGTCTTTAGTATTGTCAAGAAAAGTTGGCGCCAGGTAAACAGGCTGGATACAAAAGATATCCGTCAAAAGCTTTACAATGATAGGTAGTACGTGCGCCATCCTGCTAAAATTTGGATTTTAGCAGGATGGCGCACATACTATCTTGTGTACAGGTATTGGTACCTGTACCTACTATTAGCTACTATAAAAATCTCGCTTCACAGTGATCGTTATAGAACTTCTCCTTAACGACTTGACCGATTTAAATATACTGTAACGGTGGATTAGCCAGGACGGCGGCAAAGCAACGGGTTATTGTAGCATTAGCTCACATGACTCTCCTATGCAAACCAAGTAGAACGTCTAGAATATGAATTATTTAAACACCATCAGCAACCCCCACGAGTGGGTTGGGGCAACGCTCACTCCTCCACGCTGTCCTGTGGAATTCGTCACCAGACTAGCAATTCACCACATTAGTCAATTTCTTTTTTTTTTGATTTGGCATAAAATACTTATAACCCTAAATTTTCACCCTTCTACTACCAATGACTACTACAGTCAGCTAGTAAATTAATATACTTATGTATAATTAGAGATACGGCAACAAGATGATGAAGGCAAATCTATTTTACATTACACTCAGTGTACCAGTTTCTTAGTTTACTTCAGTTGCATATAAATCATATCTTATTTTATAATCAAGTATACACTCTCCAAATATTTTGTAATATTTTCACAGTTTTGTGTACGTACAAAAAGTAATAAATATACATTATTAGTGCTGTATTGTTTTGATTTACGATTCACCTCGACAGGTTGCAATATTTTACTTTGTTTTCCGTTTCATGACAGGTTTCAATCATTTTGTCTATGAAATAATAAACATAGAGAACAAACTACAAGAGTTAATTGTTAGTTCTGCGGTAGAGAAACTAAGCAGTCTTAAAATATATTTTTTCTTAGAACATTTTTATTAACGTGATCATCAGCAACAGACCTTACTACTCCTGACTGTAAGTCTCTATTCAGAAAGGATGTTTTTGGTCTACTACTCTACGTCTACTACTACTACTAAGTTTCCTTGCCTTTGCAGTGATGTCGTCTTGTATAGTTTGCCCCCTAAGCACCTCTTACGACACTCAAGGGATGAATAGGCACACTGACACTTTGTATTTTTCATCTGTCAAGACATGGAATATTAAAATCGGTAGGTACATTCAGGTCATGTTAAATTTCCAAGATAACAATATTAGCTCAATGTTAAGTTGTAAAACTACATCGAATTCATATTTGTTCCACGAAAATTATATAAGTGTATCTGATAAGTTTCGATGGCGGTGTGATAATAGTACCTATTTCTAGATAACATACTTTTAACCGTGAATTGATAACTCTATGAGATTCTAATTCTGACTTTGATGTATAGTGAACGTGTTAGATAGTTTTATAATGAAATATCTTAATCTTACTTTGGTTTTCCGACTCGAGTAAGTGATAAAAGGTACCGGGTATGCTATGTATTTTCATTAGTGTTGAATAAAAATAACAAAATTGAATATTATATACATGACATCAAGACAGCTTCTGATTAAGTAATATCGTCGCGGATTCCAAGACAGTTTATTTTTTCTGTCACTTCCCGAGTGTCATAACTCGGGTGTTCGTGGGTACCTGCTGTAGATCCTGGTATACGGGAGTTACGGTGGTAAGCGGTGGGTGTTTTTAGACCCCAAAAAAAATACACCTAGGCAATTAGGAGAATCAAAACCTAAACACTTTTAAATTCGAGGGAGGGGACATTCGAAGGGTGACAGACCTTCATTTACAGGTATCCGTGGATGTCGGTAGCCACTTACTTACTTTGTTTTGTTTACTTTTTGACGCGGTAGATCGCTGCCTCTTCAGAAACCAGGAGTAAGTAGTGATTCTCTCTGAGGAAGACCCGGACTGGGTTATTTCAGGTCTACCGGCACAGCCTATTCAGGTTAAAGGAGAGCCACAAATCATGTCATAAAGACCCAGAAAGATACACAATTAAGATACTAAATTATGTTAAATAGGTATGTGATTGAGCAGCTTCTGCTAAAGTTATCTTCGATGAACTCAGACTGTCGATGAATTCCACTACCTATCTAAAGAATGTCGGTTTTCCCTCAAGACGAAACCAAATGCTAACGTAAGGAGAGATTGTCATTAGAGTCGTAAAAACCTATTGATACTAGACAATCTAGACATACGAATGGAAATATATTTGACGCACATCCATATTTATTACTAGCTGAACCCCGCGGTTATTGTCGTACCGCGGGTAACGCCGCGGGACAAAGTGGGTCTAAAAAAAGTAGCCTAAGTTCTCCCTGGATCTTCAGGTACCTGCCAGTGAAAGTCCCGTCAAAATCGGTCCAGCCGTTCCAGAGATTACCCGAAACAAACAGACAAATTTTTTTAACTACATTTTTGATATATGTACCGTGTATACATACACATGCATTTAGTAAAAAATGGTTATTTTAATATTACAAACAGACACTCCAATTTTATTTATTTGTATAGATGTATAGATAATTACTATATATTTCCAATTTTGTGCAGATATAATTAATTTGCACTTCCCTAAAAGTAGGTATGACTTTAAATTTTATAAATAAACCAGTCTGTAATAATATCTAGAAATTCAAGGATGCATTTTCAATTCGCAGAACTGCTATGTCTTTATAGATATGTTATCAGACTTGTTGAAGTGATGAAGTTGGGCTTGTACGTTTACAGAAACGGAGTGATGACGTTTTATTATTCATTGTGGAAATGTTTTCACATTTTTGCTATTATTGCTATCAATAATGGAAAGATGAATGACGGTTTGTTAAATTACCTGTATGAAGAATAGAGAATAATATAAATATGGCTAATAATAGGTAAAGATATCAATCTGTAATTAAAATAGAATACCAAGGATTGTGGTACAAGTACTTAGTTCAAACATTTAAACAAAAACATCGAGAAACAAAATAAGACATTCACTGACGAATGACGCTATTTTAATCACCTGTATCAAAAATAAACAAATACAGGTAAATTATATCAAACTATAATTAAAATGAGTATCAAGGTTTATGGTACTTCAAACATTAAAAAAAAGAACGCCATAGATAACAAGATGGTAACTTTTTATTGTCCAAGGCATCGGTTGCGAACAAGTGAATTTATTGTTTTTTTTTTTGTCTTTTTTAACATGTATAGAGCGCATTCAGCGGTCATTGGGGGCCAACCGCAACGTGGATTCCGTGATGATCAAGTCGATGTGACAAACTCACACTGGCCTCTGTTTCAAAGTGAAGAATGTTATCAAACGGAAAGTGTCATCGCCAGAGTCAATACAGATGTTAATGTGTGTAGAGTTTACGCGATACTACCTGTGTGAAATTGAATTGATAACATTCTGTAAATATTACTTTTGATAAATTGTCGTAGTTAATTTAACTTAAACAATCAATATTTGTATTCTACATATTAATGCTATAAAGAGTATATTAATGCAGTACATATTTGAAGTAATGATGAAAGACGAACAGATATAGAAAAATTGATCTGCTCACCATCCAAAATGCTAGTAAATAACTTCAAGAATTATCTATATTTATATGTATGTCGGAGAACGAGTAGTTTTTTTAAGTTTTAATTTGAATTAGTGTTTATTTCAATCGATTATTCGCAACGTCAAACTGTGCATCGAGAAACATGGCAGTTTGGGGGGAATCTGTGGACGGTGTATGCAAAAGAAGGCGCACTGATTATTTGTTATTAACGATGTGACTATTACGTCTTAGTTTACTTACAGCTTGATTTAATAATGTTGGTTTAGTTTTAGTCGATTCTGTAAGCAATATTAGATTAAATGTTACTAAAATGTGTGCGGGTAACACCGAATACAGTGGTAGGTGTCACCACTAGTTAAAGCGAGCAGCCGGTATAAAAGAGAGCGGCCGCACGAGTTGCGGGGCTAATCAACAGATCAGTTTAGTACGGGCATTGTACGAGGAAGGACAAGCTGTAAATAAGCTAAGTACATAGGCTTCTTAATTATTGTAATTGACTATTGAACGTTGTAACTAATAAGTTAAGATGTAACTTTCAAAAGAGTGGCCATGAGTTTCTTTGCCAGTATTCTTCTCATAAGGCTCTACGCATTTGGAAACTGGAGATTATAGATTGACACGGACGTTCAGTGGATTTTGGTGTTCTCACCTAATTCATTTTGACAAGGTTGTGCCGATCTATGATTTTAACTGTAGCTTCATTGATTCAATAAACTATTGGAATTCTATATTGTCTTTGGCTGTGCAAATAAACCCTACCTACCAACTTGTGTAATAATGAAGATTGATTACTAGACTAGACTTGATTAAGAGCAATTTCTATTGCTTTGGATCATGAGTGCCACTTGACAAAATATGCAAGTGACGTCGGCGAAGCTGACGTCACCATTTCTTAAAAACCGCTTCGACCAATCGATCGCCACACTGTGACTCCGACATCAGAAGTGGGATTACCTGTGATACCCCTAGAGATTACCTGTGAATTACCCCTGTGGACTACCCCTAGAGATTACCTGTGATACCCCTAGGGATTACCTGTGGATTGCCCTATGGATTACCTGTGAATTACCCCTGTGGACTACCCCTAGAGATTACCTATGGATACCCCTATGGATTACCTGTGAATTACCCCTATGGTCTACCTCTATGGATTACCCCTATGGATTACCCCTATGGATTACCCATAACGGATCAGGAACAAAATACAGGGCAGATTGTTGTTATTTTATTTTACGTTTACCCTACGTTAAAAAAATATTTTCGATACGTAATTAATTTGTGCTATACGAGAACCGCCAACTAGTGAAAGAACTACTCCGACTGTAAAAGTGAAGTGATGTAAAATACAAGCGCTGTCACAGCTATGCCAAAATCAAAAGGTTACGTAATCCAGTAAAGATTAGGACAATTTTAGTCGTGACAATATTGCTAATACATAATCTGAGATTTCAGATACTACCTCGCCTGACAGTCGAAGGAAACCAAAGCGCAGAAGACGATTGCTTGAGCCTTATTCAAGTGTGGTGTCATAGATGCAGTTCCAATATGAATGCCAAGGCAAATAATTTACAAACCGAGTAACCAGTGAATGTCAGCTCCATCCAACCAGCTCTAGTTCAGCTCTAAGAAAGATTTGGTGAGAAGTTTTCATTTTGTTTCAAATGCTCTTTAATAAGACAAATTCTGTCGGATAATTTCTGGGCCAACGACAATATGGTGCAGTAATATTATTGAGGGTAGGTAACGCCCGCCCTTATTGTAACATAGTATTTTGTGGTCCACGAATTGTTGCCCTGAGTCTGGGTGATTTTTGTGTACGTTTTATGTACGTTTGTTAGGTCCCCCGTGACACAGGATGTTTATTCCTAATGGGAGAGTTGTCTTTTCAATAAAACAATAAATTCTGTCAAGAAGTCCGGGTTGAAGAAATGCACTGAATAGCATTTCCTGTAGTAGGTACACGATTACTGTATTTCAAACGACATAATTATTTAAAGAAAAGAATGAAAATCTGCTTGCATTAGGCTTTTCAGTTGTAATTTTCGAAAAGTTCTTAAAATAATAAGGTCGTTTCTATTAGTGCCTACGTTCTCTTAGAAAATGAGGATCGCAATCAAATGACGTTAGACCCACAGTATAAAGGTCCTTACATGGTCGCCGAAATACTAGAGGGAGACCGCGAATTTGCTGTCCACACATATTTTCTACCCACACATATTTTCTACCAACCATTGATCATCTACACTCGCAGTAATCAAAGTGAATACAGACCGTCAGATAGATACCCACTAGTGAAGTCCCTATTGATTTGTCCGATGAACATGATGTAGAAAACAATGATCCTTAAATAGTTTATTAAATTAATCGAAGTCTTTATTTTGTTCGTGAACAATTATTTGGAATGTATTTTGTGACGTTTAACCAGACCATTGTTGATAGAGATAGGATGACACTCTTTAAGTTTATTTTAATAATAAACAAAGTTATTTAAGTAAAAGGGATGTAGTGTTGGTAACCTGGTTTCACTACCTCCTTAGGTCTCGCTGGTCATTTGTAGCCGTAGCTCGTGCAGTACTTATCTGTAGAGAGTGCGCGGTGCGCATCTGGCTATGCGAATGTTAGTCGCTGGTTAAGTGACAATAAAAAGATCTCGATCTCTGGCTAAGAGTTGAGCAAAAAGCCGCTGGTTAAGTGGTTATACGCAGTTGCTGGTTAAGCGACTAAGTCAAAACGTCTTAACGCTGTTACTGGCGATTTAGACAGAGGTGCTGAACCTAGGTTAAAAATCATTATTGTTTGTACTAAGATGTGTGATTATGCTGGTAGAGATATAAATGAGCATGGTCAGAATCTTATCGTGATACTGACGTGAATAGAAAAATCAAATTTAAAGTTAAAATTATGAAGGCAAAATAATTTGTTATCATTGAAATTGGTTTCTATGAATCTTTAATTTGGTCAGGAATAGCCGAGAGGACGGATTCACTGTCCAGATGTTTCCTCAGTTAACAAACACGTAGACGTGTAAGTCCATCAGAATGCCTGTGGGCCAGGCAATACCGGCCGAATAAATTGAGCTACTGTGGTTGCTTTTTTTCTTTGTTTACAGATGACTCGCACGAGGACGTGTGATGCATCAGGATGGCCGTGTCGGAGAACGAGTAGTTTTTTTAAGTTTTAATTTGAATTAGTGTTTATTTCAATCGATTATTCGCAACGTCAAACTGTGCATCGAGAAACATGGCAGTTTGGGGGGAATCTGTGGACGGTGTATGCAAAAGAAGGCGCACTGATTATTTGTTATTAACGATGTGACTATTACGTCTTAGTTTACTTACAGCTTGATTTAATAATGTTGGTTTAGTTTTAGTCGATTCTGTAAGCAATATTAGATTAAATGTTACTAAAATGTGTGCGGGTAACACCGAATACAGTGGTAGGTGTCACCACTAGTTAAAGCGAGCAGCCGGTATAAAAGAGAGCGGCCGCACGAGTTGCGGGGCTAATCAACAGATCAGTTTAGTACGGGCATTGTACGAGGAAGGACAAGCTGTAAATAAGCTAAGTACATAGGCTTCTTAATTATTGTAATTGACTATTGAACGTTGTAACTAATAAGTTAAGATGTAACTTTCAAAAGAGTGGCCATGAGTTTCTTTGCCAGTATTCTTCTCATAAGGCTCTACGCATTTGGAAACTGGAGATTATAGATTGACACGGACGTTCAGTGGATTTTGGTGTTCTCACCTAATTCATTTTGACAAGGTTGTGCCGATCTATGATTTTAACTGTAGCTTCATTGATTCAATAAACTATTGGAATTCTATATTGTCTTTGGCTGTGCAAATAAACCCTACCTACCAACTTGTGTAATAATGAAGATTGATTACTAGACTAGACTTGATTAAGAGCAATTTCTATTGCTTTGGATCATGAGTGCCACTTGACAAAATATGCAAGTGACGTCGGCGAAGCTGACGTCACCATTTCTTAAAAACCGCTTCGACCAATCGATCGCCACACTGTGACTCCGACATGTATATGTATAGAAAAGATTTTGGGAAAGCGTACGCTAAAGGAATGGACAATTATGGCTCTGTATATAGATGGGGAATTTGGCTTAACTGGAAGTAGATTGTAGTGGGGATGGAACTACCGAACTACTAGTCTACTAGGTACTAACATGTAAGTCGTAAGTCATATATTAAAGAATAAATAGATACATGTTTTGTAATATAAAGCATGATTTATGAACTAGGTAATATATTATTTACATTCGTGGCTGACAGACACATTATTTAACGAGATGTTATGTAGTAAGACAGTAAAACTGTTATAAATTTTATTTCCGAACGAATTCTGAGTAAAATGTATAATATCTGCGTTGTGATTTTTCAATTACGATGAACGCTACCGCTGGACGGGCGTCTGGAATATGTTAGATGTGGCTTTGTATCGTTATGGTTCTTAGAAACACTCATGTGTTGGAAAGTTCCAGATTCATTTCAGCCGGCCCGTTCATGCCTTACCGTGGGATAGCCACGCTTCGGCATGAACGGGCCGGCTCGACCGGAGTGATACCACGGTCTCACAGAAAACCGGTGTGAAATAGCGCTTGCGCTGTGTTTCACCGAGTGGCAATTTAAATAATATAATACCTATTTATAAAAAATATATATCCCTAACTGCCAGTTATAAATTAAAATGAGAAAGCGTATCAGGAATTTTAAATAAGAAACCGACCACTGTGTTATTACTGTGTATGCTTTAAACAAGTTTCTTTTGTTGATAAGACAGAATATCTGGAAGTGTCATTGACTCCTGCTGTGTACTTTCATACATTTATGCATGTACATTGTGAAGAAAAGATTTAATATTTTTTTATATAAAAGTAATTGCAGTATCGACACGCAATGATGCTGCTTATTCGTCACCAGCGAACACTTGAAATGTTATGTAAAAAGTGAATATGTTATGTACATCTATAAAAATAAATAAAATTGGAGTGTCTGTTTGTAATATTAAAATAACCGCTTTTTACTAAATGCATATGTATGTTTACGCGGTACAAAAATAACCGCGGGTAACACCGCGGGATTCAGCTAGTATTTCATAAGTTTTGTTAGTATGGTGTAAAATATACGAATGCTTAAAATAGCAGTTGAGGTGCCATCATTGTTGCAGGGAAAAAGATACGAAAGGATAACTTTTTTACACCTATCAAATCTGGATATTTTTCAAATGTATCCGAAATACCCGAAAGTACCTAACTTCACTTTGGGCGTCCGTGTCCGACCAGTTATCCCCAAAAAGTGAGACAAAACCTTTCCCGCGCGGGACATTACAATTTTGATTCAAAAAGCGGGACGTCCCGCGAAAATCGGGACGTCTGGCAACGTTGATTAGTATAGGTATACTATTATATTTACATTGACGAAGTAGGTACTAGTAGGTATATACATATCTATACAAATAAATGAAATTGGAGTGTCTCTTTGTAATATTAAAATAACCTCTTTTTACTAATTGCATATACACGGTACATATACCAAAAATGTAGTTAAAAAATTTTTGACTGGTCTTTTACTGGCAGGTAGCTGATGATCCAGGGAGTAACTTAGGCTACTTTTTAGACTAGCTTTGTCCCGCGGCGTTACCCGTGGTACGACAATAACCGCGGGTAACACCGCGGCGTTCAGGTAGTATACATATAAAATTGTATGCCCTGCCTTCATCAACTCCGAGCTCTACGGCCGATGTGACGTATTAAAACAATGGCGCCAAAAACTTTAAATTTTGACAGCTAATGCTTTTCATGTTTTAAGTACAATTAAAAAGCATGCTCTTAGATTTTCATGCTTAAAAATGAAATAAGGAATTTTAAAATTGGAAACATGAAATAACAATCAAATATGAAATAACCACGCAAGAGAAGCCGGGGTCAATGGCCAGTTGCTTACTATTTTTAGAGTAGGTACATGTCATAGGTACATTACATCGTAAAATAGCACTGACAATTTTCAAATAAAACATAGCCATAATCATAAAAGAGTCCCCGACCTGGGAAGTGAAGTAGGGGCCATTACGATCATAATACAACTTACATCATCACATAACAGCAACGACAGGACAAGTCAAAGGTTATTTGTATGTATTTCATTTACCACTTTATAGGTTACTAGCTGAACACTGCGGTGTTACCCGCGATCATTGTCATTGTGATCAATAGTTTCCGCACAGCATGCAACGAAAGACATTTTAGGGCACTTTTTTACACCTTGGGTTCCGTTACTTAAGTTTTAGCAAGGATCCCTAGTCTTTTCTAGCAATAAATATAGCCTATGTTACTCTACCTTCCCAATGGTGAAAGAATTTTTGAAATCGGCACAATGCGTTTTTGAGTTCATTCATTAGAAACATACACATACAAAATTTATTTTGTTTCCTCTTTATAATATTAGTGTAGACTAGCTGATCCCCGCGGTGTTAGTAGTAGCCTAAGTTACTCCTTAGATCATCAGCTATCTGCCAGTGGAAGTCCCGTCAAAATCCGCCCAGCCGTTCCAAAGATACAAAGAACAAACAGACAGACAGACAATTTTTTTTAACTACGTTTTTGGTATATGTACCGTGTATACATACATATGCATTGAGTAAAAAGCGGTTAGTTTAATAGTACAAACAGACTTCAATTTTATTTATTTGTATAGATTGTAATGTATAGATAAACTATATCCATATTGATACAAATAAAAAAACATTTCGCATACTCTTAGATCATAGATTTAGGAGAGGCTTATTTCCAGTATTCATTAAAGGCTGTAGGTAATAGATTTACGGTAGTTTGTTAATCTGCGTTTAGAATAAAGAGAGAAATCATATGTCTAGAAGCGCTAAAAAAACTCCAAGCGTTTAAAGTACATGTTTAGCTTAAACATCAACTTAAAACACTTGTTTTTTTTTATGTTTAGTGCCAGCTATAAAGAAGATTTTACACACGAAGCAAAATTTTACAACAGTTAACTGCTTACATATCACACAGGCACAGTCGAATTGAAACCTCCTTTTTTGAATTGAACTCGCGGGCTGGGTTTCCGCAACTCGATGACAGTGTTGCTCATATTTTGCGAAAACCTCCTTACAAAAATTTTTATTTTGTTAAAACTGTTTTGCCTATTTCTGTCTCTTTGTAACACGATTTTACTGGCTTCATCTGTAAGTGTGTTTGTAAATAAGTAAAAGTCTTTTGTAAACGTGCAGTTAGTTCTTAACTTAACTATATTTTTTTACTAGCCGATCCACGCAACCTCGTTTGCGTCTCCTATTGCCCGTAGTGATAATTTTCCCCCGTTTTTGTAACATTCTTCATTGGTGTTTCGCGCCTATAGCCTTCTATGACAAATGGGCTAACACTGAAAGAATTTTTCAAATCGACCCGTAGTTCCTGAGATAAGCTCAAAAAGTTCAAAAAAACAAACAAAAAACTCTTCAGCTTTATATAAGTAAAGATTACAAAGATGTAGTGATATCAAGCACGAGTATAATTTTACTCATGTAGTACGTGTGTACTTAATCTATTCAATTAACCTCTTCAAAAAGAGTAGGAAAAACGTTAGTTGAAGTAGTAATCATGTTTGTAATGGAATATTTTTCTAATATCCCTGTTTTATTGTCCTTTTTTCAGAAAGCATAAAGTTAAATGAAATAGTCCAACATTGACTCACGTATTATATATAATTGTACAGTTACATACCAAATAGGTTTAATTAATCAGCCCGATAATCAGAGCGTAAGAGAAAAAAAATAATATGGCACGGTATCGCATGCATCGGTACGCATTCTGGGTAATAATATTTATTTCTTGAGATGCTCTAGATACGAGTTAAATCATGAAGTAAATCAAACATCGTTAATCAACAATTCTACTTAATATTGTAAACGCGACAGTTTGTAAGTATGGATGGATGTTTGTTACTCTTTCACGCAAAAAATACTGAACGGATCTGGATGAAATTTTACAGTAATGTAGCCTATACATCAGAATAACACATAGAACAACAAGCAAAAAAAAAAACGAAGGAAGCTTATAATTAGCTCTATAGTTTCCAGGTATCGGTCTTTTGAACCTACATACCAATACCTGTATTTATTTGCGATAACTTCAATTTGTTAACAGCTTGTGGTTACACAATTTTAGTAGTATAAAACTTAACTTTGACAACCTTTCTCAAGAATAACCAAATCTTAGTTAAGATTGAACGAATTATTATTTAATTTATTTAAACAAAGGTCTCAAAGAAAACCCAATAATCTAGTGTCACCACGGAGAACCGCGACTCGATTTCAGAGAATAAACATAATCGATTAACTGTAGAGCATATTAAATTACATAATTAAACACGTTTTCAAACCACAAATGAAGGCATATTTATGTACCTAATTTTTATGTTTAATGATGTCGTAGATACATAGGTATCTCTTATCTTGACTAAATTGTTAGGTGGCGCCAGTAATTAAAAAAACACATAATAAACACGAAACCAAAATGCACATAACTATCTCATTGTTCAACGAAATGATAACTTCAGGAATCAGTAATTATCTCCACAAATCAGGGTCGTTTGCGATAAGTCACGCAAGTGGCAAGATATGAAACCTTACTAGAACAATTCTCATTTCTTTGTTGTCTTACAAAGGTAAGTAAAAAACTTACCGTTAAATGTGTCGTATGCTGTAGGCTGATAGTCCTCCCTGAATTTATTCTGCGCATATGCAGCTATCAACGAACTCTTTCCAACGGCTCCATCACCTACCAACACACACTTAATCTTCTCTTTCTTACCGCCTTTAACCTTCCTTTTGTCCTTTATTTGAAACATTCGATTCAAAGTCCGTCTGCTCTTCTTATCCCTCACAGCCCATTCGTTCACTTTATCACAACAATTTAACTCTTCAGAAACATCATCAGACATCACTGTGCGACCATTCTCTTCTGCAACCTCAGAGTAATCGTAATCATCTTCGTCCCGGCGCGATATCGGGAACTGGCTCGGACTATGCACTCCGAACACGAAGGGCCCGTCTCTCTCGGGCACACGGGCAGCGAACCCGTTCGCCGGAGTCGCGGGCTTTGCGTAATGTACTACCGGAGCCCGATACTGATTCGAAAGGTAAGCATCTGATGCCTGCGGTTCAAACCTAAACACCAGTTCTGCTTCTCTACGGTCTAAACTTAAATCAGGAGTTACTTTATCTTGAAAGTATCCGACTTTCTCGCGGGCTCTGGCCTCCTGCAGTCGCCTTTCGAGTTCAACGTTCGATGGTTTCCAATAATCTGGTCGGTATTCGTAAGGGTTATCTGTAGGCAGATTCCTAGATGTGGGCAAAGCTCGGTGCGGGCCTGTGTCGCGGGGAGGTGCGCGTGGTGGGACCATTAGAGTCTTTTGCGGTTCCGCCAACAACGGTCGGCGCGCCGAGAGATTTGCGTTTCTGTTAAACATGATCCCTTCTAAACTGGGAGACATTTGCACTGTCACGATTGGTTGCGTACAAACCGTTTAACACTGTATGCGTTTGCGCACATAACTCGCGCTATTTAATCGGAAAAGATCGCGGTTTGTGGAGCGCACGGGTACGAGTAGCGACGTGCTCTCACTACGGAGTATAAAACGCGACTGTCGCAAGTCGCAGTCTGCTCGTCGTTCGCCGCTCTCGGGTCGGGTTGACGGTAACCGCGCGCCCCTCGCCCGGAGAAATGACCTGTTGCTTCTGTTACCTGTTCAGGTACAAGCGACCGTTTTGCGAGCAAAGCGCAGCTGCTGCCTGCTAACAAATAACAAAGACCGTCATATGGCGACGCCAGACGCCTCACATAGCCTCGCAAGGAAATTCATTCACGATCACAGAACACATTTACTCAGAGAGAAGAATGTCAACTCCATACAAAATAAATGAGGAAATTTTTCCTTAGCGTCCAGAGCCATCTATTAGCGGCCCCCGCGAAACTGTTAGTAGCGCGGGCAATTCAAAATATGTTTTCTATTTACTTGATATTATTGGGGTTCAAAATTAGAAGTACTGCACTTTTCGATTAATTCTTTGAAGTTAATGTCAATGCAGATTAGTTATCCGAAAGAAATCTGATTATTAATAAAATCAGAGAACCACATATTTGAAAAAAAAATAATCGAAAAACACAGTTTAGAGAGTTCAATAAAATCTGTAACTATTTTAAAACGTTTATTACAATTACAAATCTTGCTTTATGAACGTACATGTACATGATTACTTTACATTTATAACAGGTTTTCAAGTATTTAACAAAAGATATCATTAATTTCCTTAAAAATAAGTCTAAACATTAGTCGGTATCCAGTTGCCATTCCAACATCTTTAAGAAAATAACACCATCATTAATATTCTTTCTAACCAGCGACGGTTAGAAAGAATATTTTTTAAACTCTAAAGTTAAGGACACATTTAAATTATAACTTCCATTTTTTAAATATAAACTTAGATTATGTTATATCTTTAACTCAAGGATACGGACCATAAGCGGTAAGCTTACTTAATATTAACATCGTATCATTGTTTACATTTACCGTACGAAAATAAAATACCCAGGAACTGATACCACCTTTCTTTAAAGTAATACAACAACAATTGTTGAGAACTGACAACTTTACTAATTTAAAACAAATAATATATCTATGTTTTAATAAATTTTTGTTTTTATTTCATTGTACTTAAAATGTTCAATTCGTGGAGATAAGGATTAAATCCTGTATATTAGCTAAAGCCGATATCCAGTTACCACTTTAACATCTCTAAGTAAATAACCACCTCTTAGGAAATTCATAAAATCCTTAATGTTATGATTTTCTACTGGTAACGTTTACATTATAATATCAACAAGAGCTGCATGAGTTTTATCTTGTAATGTTAAAGAATAATAAAATTAATTGAATATTGTCAAACACCATCATTAATACTCGCTGGTTTAAAATAATATTTTTCAAACTTTACTTAAGGACACATTTAAATTAAAACGTTTACTTATTTTTGTAAATATAAACTGAGATTATGAACCCAAAGGATATGGACCATATCCGGTTAATGTTACAAAATTATACATAATATCTAATCTTACATACTATTAACCGCGTAACATTGCTTACATTTACCGTAAAAAAATGTAATAACCAGGAACTGATAACACCTTTCTTTAGTGTTACTTGGCGTGTGCGACTGCTGATCATGAGGTCTCGGGTTCGATTCCCGGGTCGGACCAAATGTTTGTATGATCTACAAATATTTGTTTCGGAGTTTGGGTGTTTTCTATGTATAATATGTATTTACAAAAAAAAAGTATATATGTATTTGTATCAGTTGTCTAGTACCCATAACACAAGCTCTGCTTAGCTTGGGACTAGATGGCGTTGTGTGATAGATGTCCGAAATATTTATTTATTATTATTATTAGTAAACTAGATCATAATGTAATACAACATCAATTGTTGAGAACTCTAACAACTTTTCTAATTTAAAACAAATAAACATAATACATATCTCATATTGGTCACCATATGCAATCTCTTGAAAATATGTAAAATGGTGGACAAATAAAGAGTTTTCTATCTATCTAAGTTTCAATAAAGTTTGTTTTTATTTAAATGTTCAATTCGTGGGGTTAAGTATTAAATCCTGTATATTAAATTATAGTCGATATCCAGTTAACACTAACATCTCTAAGGAAATAATCATCTCCCAGGAATTGCATAAAATACTTAATGTTATCATTTCTTATTGTTAACTTTTGTATTATAATATCAACACGAGTTGCATAAGTTTTAACTTGCGATGTTAAAGAACAAGAAAATGATTAGATTTTACCATCATTAATACTCGCTGGTTTGAAAGAATATCCTTTAAAATCTATAGTTAAGGACACATTTAAATTAAAACGTTTTCTTATTTTTGTAGCTATAAACTCGGATTATGTTATATTTTTGACAAAAGGATACGGACCATAACCGTAAGCTTACTTAATTTTAGCATCGTAACATTGTTTACATTTATCGTAGAAAAATGAAATAACCAAGAACTGATAACACCTTTCTTAAGTAAACTAGATCATAAAGTAATACAACAACAATTGTTGAGAACTCTTAGACAAATTTACCAATATAAAACAAATGAAACATAATCCATATCTAAGTTTCAATAAAGTTTGTTTTTATTTCAATGTAATTAAAATGTTCAATTCGTAGAGTTAAGGATTAAATCCTTTATATTAGGTAATAGTCGATGTCCAGTTACCACTCTAACATATCTAAAGGAAATAACCATCTCTCTGGGATTTCATACAATCCTTAATGTTATCATTTCCTTGCTACATATCCTCACCTACATACGTATGTAATAAACTGTAAGGGGTCGATGTCTGTACATTAATATATAATATGTATTGACAAAAATCCATGTGAAAGTAACAGAACATAAAACAACAGTTTTTTTAATTTTTCTGTTTCTGTATCTGTGAGTGCTAATCGCTGAAGTGGCTTACCGATTTAGATGCGGTTTTTTTTTGTATTGTGGTAATCATCAGTTAATATTTAGTGCTAGTTTTATTGACACTCGGTTAACAAATAAATAAGTTGGATAATTTTTAAGAATCACAACTGCGGGCTAATTTTAGGTACTATTACATGAACATCATTTTACATGAATAAATTATATGTATGTATTGTAATATTGTATATCATATTGTTGCTGTGAAGCGAGTTGAATTATTGCATTTTCATAACTTCGTTCGTAAAATAAAAATACATTCTTATTCTCCCTTGCATTCCCATTGACAGATCATACTGGTATTTCGAGTTTTTGAATGCAGTAATCGCCTATCGAGATGACAACACAGTCAGATGTCTTTGGATAATTCATGATTAATAAAAATTAGGCAAAATACTACTTACACTCTAAACTATTTCATTTCAAATATTACTACTAATGAGGCAGTTCAAAGTGTACTCGTATAACAATGATTTTGTTAGGATAATTTTCATCAAATAGCTCTCTAGCTATGTAATGAAAATCATATAGTTATAGTCATAATCATTAAATAGCTATAGTCATAATTAGTAATGACGTGTCAAAGTATGAATGTCCCCACAATGATCGTCACTCTGCTTCACATCAACAAAATACATTTTATTTATGTAGAATAATATTCATTTTTCTTTTAAGCGTACTTGCAGCAGCCTCCTTAGCAAATGATCTATTTTTTAATATGCAATATCTTTTAATACATATAAAAAAAATGCTGTTTATTAAATAATCAATATTATCATTTAAGTGCATTGAGCAATTTAGGAGGAAGTCATAATTTATAGAGTTTTTTAACATCTCAGCAATTTCCTTTTTAATGTCCTCTTTATACGCCTCTACCTCTAGGAATTTGTTTATAGATGTTGCACTTTTTTCGACAAAATGTATTAAGTGCTTTGAGGCGTATTTAAGGGAGTTCTTCGCTGTTTCATAATTTTTAAACTCTATAAAATTATGCACTTCCTCTTGTGTGTTGGCTACAAATACCTTCTTACATGCACTACAATCATTTTTATAATTTTTAACTATGAAACCACAGACATATGCACAAGCTTGCATTTCGCCACTTGCTTCTTCCATATTTTCCTCAAGGGCAGAATCAATATTTTGATTCTCTATTGCTATTTTTATCGAGGTGCTATCAGTTCTGGTCTCTGTTATATCTGTGGCTGGTCTCAATAATTTTTTAAAATTGCTTAATATTGCCTCATTATCATCGCTTTCGCAATTAGTAGATCCAAGGTTTCCAAGGTTACTGAATACAGCAGTTTTCAATCCCGCAACAAATTGGCTAGCAGTGGGATTACTATTAGAGCCACAGTTTGCTCTAATTGAACCAAATAAATTTTCCAATGGATCCTGCTGTATTCTTCTCGTTGAGAGGCTTTTAATATCATTATGTTTACCAGTTAAAAAACGCCAAACTAATTGTAACCCATTAAGGGTCCACACCCAGCCTCCTTTAGAGGGTGGTATAGTCCTACAGTTCAAAAAAATTAAGTTTTGAAAGAAATGTTTCATCTCTAGAAACAGTTCCATGTGTCCTGTGCTTTTTTTGACATTAGTCGAATACTTTTTGCCTCTCCTAAGATCTGGCGTCGCTGCATTCACACTATCAAAAAGCACGTCCATTTTTGCTATTAAGTTAGCTGTTGCAATGGCCTCACTCGGCATGTCCCCTGAAAATATACAAATTCAAATTTAAGTAGCAGAAGTAGATGACAGAAATATGAATGTATGCATCATCATCACCGACACCTTTCAATAATAAATTGTTTGCTTATAATCACACTAATATTATAAAGGCAAAAGTTTGTGTGTATAATAATAATAATATTTCGGACATCTAACACACAACGTCATCTAGTCCCAAGCTAAGCGGAGCTTGTGCTCTGTGTGCTAGACAACTGATATAAATACAAGAGCTTGTGTTATGGGTGCTGGACAACTGATATAAATACACATATACTTTTTTTTGTTAATGCATACATATTAGACATAGAAAACACCCAAACTCCAAAACAAATATTTGTAGATAATTCAAATATTTAGTCCGACACAGGATTTGAACCCAGACCTCAAGCACAGCAGTCGCACTCACAACCACTGCGCTACAGAGGCAGTCGAATGATGTATCGACACTAATGTGATGATATACAAAGCACGTGGATGCATCACAAACTGTTTGCCTAAATGCATATGTTCACGGTAAATATACAGAAATAACATTTTTTGCATATTTTTTTTGCGATTTTGACGACACCTTCACTGGCAGATAGCTTATCACATAAGTTGTAACCTAGGCTACTTCTTTAAGACTAGCTTTACCCCTTTGGTTGTTGTTGTAATGCGGGTAACACCGCGGGGCTCAGCTAGTCTTCTATACACATTAATAAAATTGGTGTCTGTTTGTAATATTCAAAGAACCGCTAAGAAATTCAAATTTTTTTTTTCAATTTTTGTCTATCTGTTTGTTCTCTGGAACGAGTGGATAGATTTTAACGGGAATTTCACTGACAGGTAGCTGGTGATATAAGGAGTAAATTAGGCTACTTATTTTAGACTAGCTTCGCCTCACGGCGTTACTTGCGGTTATTGTCTTACCGCGGGTAACGCACCAAGGCGAAGCCTTACCCGCGGTACGACAATAACCGCGGGTAATACAGCGGGGTTCAGCTAGTTCTACAATGAAATTAAAATATCGTTATATATATCTAGCCATCCATAATAATATTATAAATTCAAAAGTAAGTCTTCTGACGACCGTCCACATCTATAGTAGCCAGATGCAGCTATTTATTTAAAAAATATCACGGGATTCATAACTCTAAGCAACTACGAAAGTCAGCACGAACAAACACGGCCAGTGACATACAAGGATGACGTCATCTGTCGTCAATTAATAACTTAAAGTATTTTACATTCAAGAATTAAACTCACTTGCACTTAATCCACTATTTTAATTAAAATAGTGGATTATGTGCAAGTGAGTACAACAAGTTCCATCAAGTGCCGACAATCGAGAGTATAAATTATAAAGTATTTTAATTGTTTATTACACTCGTGGTCTATTCTACCTGAAATTTATTCAAAAGAGAGTAAAAATAATTAAAGTAGCATCTACCCTATTAAAATGTTGATTATAATAACCATGATAACATTGTAATAGATAAGATTTTTACAGGTTAGGTTTAAAAAAACTTAACCTGTGAAAATTCAGTTAGGTAAAAAATATATGCATATAATCTTTATATATATAATTCTTCTGTGAGTGTGTATGTCACTGAACTACTCTCAAACGACTGGACCGATTTTGATGAAATTTTTTGTGTGTGTTCAAGGGGATCTGGGAATGGTTTAGATTCACAATTTTGTCCGCTGGACAATGTTTTTTTAAATTAATTTTTAATTTATTAGTAGTTATGGCAAAACGACGTTTGCCGGGACAGCTAGTATATTTATATTAAATAAATAATATATATATATGAATAATATCCGGATAAAGTGAATAATTTATCACATCGTCTAGGCAATTTGATTTATTATATACAATAACTGTAAACTACTATTATATATACCTAAATACCTACTATATATAACAGTTTAATATCGATATATTTAAGTAATTCAATTACAAGAGTGAGAAGGTTTTTGAGCCTTGAATTCTTTGGGGATAGTGATGAGATGTCCAAGTAACTAATGTATGTATACAATTCCTATGTTATGTTGGTTTATTTGTGTCTGTATTTGTGCCTGTAATTTATTTAATAATATGTATTGAGACTACTTTGTACTGTCTTGTGCACTTAACTTTGTTCTGTAGTATATAAACGAGGATTTGTCATTGGCTGTCTGTTTTCTTGTTTAATTCTATTTTGATTCAGTAGGTGTAAATCCTCCATAATATCTAAATAAATAAATAAATAAATAATATCTAGTAGTTTATATGGAGCAAAAAGTGTTTTCTTACCATTAGCTATTTTAGAATAAATCCCAGCTGCAACTGAGTGACTTAAAACTTGTGCTGCAAGTTTCACCTTCATTTTCTGTTTTGAGTTAGGGTTTAGGTGTTCCTCTTTTAAACATGGTGCAAACACAAAATTTGGATTACTATTATCTAATTCAAAAAATTGTTTGATATGGCTCCATTTAGCAATTCCTGAAAATAATGAACAACTAAATGAATAAAATAATCTTTATTTTGATCATAATACTCAGTTTTTGTGGGAACTGCACCTAAAAGAAGTTATTGGTAAATCTATGTAAACATTATTTAGTTCTTTGCTTTTAGCTTTAAGTTAACCAACAACTTTTTGTTTTACTACTTAAACACAACGTTAGTAAAGTATTTCATTACTACAATTTTATTCATTCTAACTCTGATTTTTGTCACTATCACTAAACTACTCGTACTCCTTTTTGAAAGACAGGTAAGGCACTTGTGACGCCTCTGGTGTTGCGGGTTCCATGTGCGGCGGTAATCGCTTACCATCTATACTTATAAAATAACATGTCCTGGCTGACTGACTGATTCATCGTCGTCAAGCGGAACTATTAAAGTTAGGGCTATAAAATTTTACGGCTACTGATTAAAAATAAGTAGATACGTATTTAAGCGTTTCTGAATATTCTACCCATAAGGGGTTAAAAAGGGGTTGACATTTCGCATATGGATTAGTCTAAAATCGGTCTTCTTTAAAGTTAGAAACATGAATCTTTATTTTTGGTCTCTTGATTAAGAATGAATATATATTTATTTAAGCCCTGCTGGATAATCTACCCCTAAGGGGGTGAAATAAGGATTGAAATTTTGTATGGAAGTCCGTCACTTTTAAATTAGAAACATGAAACATTATATTTGTGCTAATGATTAAAAACGAGTAGACATGAATTTTAGTGTTTCTGGATGTTCTACCCTAAGGGGTGAAATAGGCGTTGACATTTCGTATATGGGTTAGTCTGGAAGTCCATCATTTTTGTATTTAGTAGCATGAAACTGTCTTCAGGCTTTTGATTACAAATAAATTAATACCTACATCAGCATTTATGCGAGTTTTATTTCTAAAGAGGTTAAAATAGGGGTCGAAAGTTTGTATGAATGTCCTTTTAAATGGACTATTGATTAGAAATAAATATGTGCGTTTAAAAACATGAATAAATTATTCACACAGACTTACACAGTTTTAATTAAAAACATATAATCAACTTCCACGCGAGCAAAGCCGCGGGCAACAGCTAACAGGCGATAAGTCCGATGGTTTGCCTCTATTCTATAAAAAAGTGATTAACAACTTACCAATTCCTTGTCTGTTGTCAGATGTTATGTCAGTCGGAAATTGTACATCATATTTTAAAAATAAATTTCGAAAACACTTAAGCAAGTGTGGCGTGTCAAATATAGTGACAATCTTGTGTTCACCTATATTAATTACAGGATGCTCCGCAGATGCTCCTAAGAGACATAGAGCTCTCTTGTTGACTCCATCCATGTCGCAAACTGACACACATATGTCCAAGCCAGCATCAAAGCAAGACTTTAAAACCTGAAAAAATAATATATAATATATTTAATATACACAAATCAATTGCTGTTCGTTTATCTCGCTAAAACTCTAGAACGACTGGGCCAATTTAGCTGATTTTGGTTTTGAAATATTTGTTGTAGTCCAGGGAAGGTTTAAAATGTGAAAAATCCTACTAATATTATAAACGCAAAGGTTTGTATTTGATTGCCATGAAACTTTACAGTAGTATAGCTTACTAGCAGACCCACGCAACCTCGTTTGCGTCTTATATTGCCCGTCGCGTGATAATTTTCCCCCGTTTTTGAAACATTCTTCATTGTTGCTCCGCTCCTATTAGTAGTAGCGTGATGATATATACCCTATAGCCTTTCTCGATACATGGACTATCCAACACCGAAAGAATTTTTCAAATCGGACCAGTGGTTCCCGAGATTAGCGTGTTCAAACAAACAAACAAACAAAACAAACAAACAAACAAACTCTTCAGCTTTATATATTAGTATAGATATATCAGAACTAGCTGAACCCAGCGGTGTTACCCGTGGTTATTGTTGTACCGCGAGTAACGCCGTGGGACAAAGTTAGTCTAAAAAAAGTAGCCTAAATTACTCCCTGGATCATCAGCTACCTGCCAGTGAAAGTCCCGTCAAAATCCGTCCAGCCGTTCTAGAGATTACCCGCATCAAACAGACAGACAAAATTTGTGACAAAAAAATGTATACATACATATGCATTGATTAAAAAACTGTTATTTTAATATTACAAACAGACACTCCAATTTTATTTATTTGTATAGATGTATTGATAACACAAAGGCTACTATTTCTGCGATAACCGACATACACGAGGGCGGAGCCGCGGCAACAACTAGTATAATTATAAATATAATACACACAGCAATCCTTTAAGCATAAAATGTAAACTGCTTACCTCTTTTATCAATACAGACAATCTATCTGCTGTCACAGATGCACCTGACAAATAATACGCAACTGGCTGCTTAACCTTTTTCCGGATACCCACCACCATAAAGACAAGGGCGTGTGAAGCCACTTGTGATGATCTCCCTTGTGTTGCATGATTTTGGAAGCCTTCAATTACATCTTCCTTTGAGTTGTACCACAAATGTTTCCTGATGGACATCTCATCCCACAAAAGAGTGAATTCTCTCTGAGATGGCAGCAAATACTTTGAATAGTTTTTCAAAATATGCAAAAAGTTTTCATTTGGTCCAGCATGCATTTTAAATCTACTTAATAATGACTTCAGTGTACTGGGTGTAGGCAGGCAAATGATTCTTCTTAATAGTTTATAGCAAGTTGGTGATTTTTTGTACAGCCTCAGGGCTATTATTTTTTCTTCCATATTCCAGCGACGACCACGCGATTTTTTTTTAAAATTTTTCAGTTCTCCTTGAAGCAATAAGGCAAAAGTGGGAGTCATTTTTGTTTGTAGAAATTCTGTGACTGACTCGTTTTTACTCAAAACATTTAAAAAGGATTCATTTTTTAAATGCTTAATGTTTTTTTCAAGCCTATAAATTTTGTTCATCTTTCTTTTCATTTTTAACAGAACCTTTTTCATTTTGGCACTTTCGTTCTGTTGTTCGTTGGAAGGTCTTTGAAATTTGGTTTCAGTAGAATTTAGAATATCCATTCTCGGTTCCAAAACAGTAAAATCCATTCTAGATGTGCCGACATTAAGAACAAACGTGTTATTTATTTCTACAACACTAGGAACACACACAATAGGAACTGTCGAAACCTGTAATTAAGAGAAATAAATTATCAGTCTCCAGACTTTGTTCCAATTACTTGGAGTCTGGTCTGCGTCTGTCTGGTCTTCTTTACACATTTCGTAACAAGTTTTGGCTAAAATCTAATTTATTAAATATTAAAATAAACATGATAACAACTAAGCTGTTACATAACCTAAAATAACCGTAGTTTAATATATATAAATAATATTAGAAAAATTTCGATGCTAGGGTTGTCACAGAGCGTATTTAGTTTTTTGTTATTTTGATCCACAATTTCTAATTTAATTAGTACATTGCTGTTTGCAATGTTCCAAATTCAAAAAACGCTCCTGTAATGAAATTATTTTTCGCTGTCCGTAAATTATATACTTCGCGTGTTCTTTTTTCATGATGTGATGACAATATTTCCATGCATGTTTGAGAAAATAAAATTAACTGACCTCATTACTTTCCACATCAGGTACTGCTGTTTTAAATAGCTTATTATTGATATAACATGTTGCTCTAAAATGTTTACTGCACAACATTTTGTGTTTGGTATACAGTTCCTTTTGAAAGTTTGGTGAAAACCAAGCTTCATTGGGAAAACAATACTTCGCCCATAGTTCACAACTGAAAAAGCAAAAACAGCACTTCACAAACAAAATTTCTAAAATAGTTCACCAAGCACTACATTCAATAATTAGGTATATTAATGTTGTTAGTACTGCGGTAGTAAACAAGTTGAATTTTATGTTGAGCACGAGTATGATCATCTCAGAAAGGATTCGTAAAACTACAAACAAATCATAAACTACAAAAATTTAAATGATTCAACTAAAACTGTTATTCGCAATAGCAGGAATCACACCACTAATAGAATACAAATATGTAAAGATATTACAGCATTAATTCATAAAAGTACATTCAATATGGCACCTATCATTTATAGATAAATTGAACCTTCTTTTAGTAAGAACGAATTAAGCGACAAAACTGAAAAAAATGAGTTTTGAATACAGATCGATTCTAGGCATTCTAAACTATTTTTGTGTTCAAAAGTCACTAGTGCCTTTCAAGCGACATGTCTAAATTTTTTAGAACTTGTGCACAAATTTATTACTTAATAAAGAATTAACTGCCTAAGTTACAGTTACAATATATACAAACAGGATTTCAAATAGCATAAAAGAATCATATCCACAAAAATTATATAAAATCTGTTCAAATTTGTATTAAAAATGCGTAAATGCAAAAGAACAATTTCACAGCTTTTATATATACAAGTTTTTCGGAGTTTATCGAAGTATTCGGTTATCAATTCGACTGTATCTTTGACCGTAAACCGATTTTGATGATTCTTTTTTTATTTAAAAACTGTTGCTTCCCATGTGATTACCATTTCAATTTGGTCCAGTTCTTGAATACGGTTTTTATTGTTAAAAATGGTGTCTTATTTAATAGAGATTTAAAACCAATGGAAAGAGTTATGATTTTACAAAGGATTTCGAGACAAGCAATAATTGTATTATTATTCAGGTTTTAACTATAAAAAAAATGTGTCTCCTAATCAGCAATGGCATACAAGATCTTAAGAAACGATATATTTTTGGTTAAATTTAGGACTTTCCATTAAAATGTTTAAATTTGATCTTATATTGCATTTTATTTCTCCCAAATCAAACAGTTAATTTAAGCAGTCGGATTATAGCTAAAATACATTACTTAACGAATTAGGTAGAAAAGTAACTATATCTTTTAATGTATATTCTGTCTCATACCTAATTACACACACATCTTACTTTCAAGGAAAAATATCATACACATTACATAATTAATAATGATGAGCACAGTGACCATTTTAATTTAAAATCTCTGACGGTCATACTTTGAAATTTTCTCCATTGTCACTTAATCTATTCTTACATAATGCTGTCCAACTGATGTAAATTCTGTATTAAATTTCTTGATACATGATAGTTATGAATTTTTACATGTATCTGTTTATTTAGTTCAAATTTATTATGTTATAAATTTTATACTATTTAAAAGTAGGAATTCTATAAAATTATTATTAATGCATACTTTGAATATTATATTTAAGTTTAAATTATTGTAGGCCTAATTGGCAGAACATAGTTGATCATTGTAAATTCTGTAAACATCACATGTATACCTATGTTTCACAATAAAAAAAAATGATAGACTGATAATAATAAATTAGCTTCTAGCATAAGGGCTATGTTATAAGATGTCTCAAGTATCAGTTGAACTTTGATTTTCTGAAATTAAGTTTCAAAAGTTAATCAGCGAAGTGCTTAGATGATTAGAATGTTTCGTATTTAGAAACTTGTCTCAAAATTGAGTTTAACTTACAGTCTGTTCCTAATTGTGTTTTTGCAATTTACAACTCTACTATTACATATCATGTAAACATATTCTTATCATGCAAAATTAAAATATGAATATTTTACAAACATCAAATCAAATCCACTGCTGAACGAAGATCTCCTCCAAGGAGCGCTAACTATCCCGGTCTTAGGCAGTCCACATCCATCTGCTAGCCAGCCACTCAATCTTGATGAATTTATCATTATTATTTTATATCATTCTCATATCATTAACAAGAATCAGCTCTCCTAAAATTAAATAATTATTAAAATTAAAATGAATCATTATCATTATTATTACCTGTGTCGGAACATTCAAATTATTATTATCAACACTTAACATGTCGAACTGTCAAAGTATGTATTTGTTTCTATAATATTATACTTTTGTATGATTACAAAAGTATATTAAGATACTTTGATTCTAATGCAAACGATTGTGTTGATTTAATTTGAACGAATTGTACTGGGCCATCCATAAAAAGTATAAAACTGCATTATTATTTAAATGATATTTAGTTTATATATGATGAAAGTTAGGGAAATTTTCCTATTTTATACTGATTACGATGTACTGTACTGAACTAAGTAGGAGTAATAATTATAGATTTTATGTTCCTAATATGTTTATAGATTAGCAGGTTATAATTCGCTGTATGAATCGTGAATGTTGCATAGCTTCGATTGTGTCAGACTGTCAATAACGATTTCGGGCCTCTAAGCAGCCTGATTCTTATTCTGAAAGTCTGAAATTATAAGTACAGCATAAAATTTTTAGAGAAGTAACTACTTACCGTAGGCTATTTGTAGAGCCAGGATTAGGAAAGCGATTCAATGTGATGCTGGAATCTTTGGAAGGTGAAGACCCACATTTGCAACATGTTCTCGTTTTTTCTTTACTGGAACTCATTGTAAATTAACAAAAAAGCTTGCAAAAAAGAATCACTTTCTTCAGCTTTCTGATTATTTTATACCTAACACTTGATTTCACCAAAACTTTACTACAACGAAGGAACAGAGTATATGACTCAAGATTGAACGTCTTTATAGAAGGATTAATCGAAATTAGTTTACTATTGCTGAAATTAAACCGAAATTACAAGTACAATTAACCTATACGGAAGCACAGGCAGCCATTTTTTATTTTACATTTTGTAATGTTGTCAGTAAATGACACGAAATTATTGGTAAACATTTGAATTTTTTTTTTTTTTTAGTATTTACTACGACTAAAAAATTAATTCGTAATTATCTTCAAGGTTCTAACGGAGCGTTAGTATTAAAAAAAAAAACAACTTTTCAAACTTAAGTCAATATTTTCAGTGGTATCATTGTAGCAAAACCTATATCGCTGTCCTTGTTTTTCCTTTATCGTTATCTCCGTCGTGTAATGAAACCTTCCTAAAAACAGCTTCTAGTTGACAGTTGACTGGGACTGGTTCACGATATCCAAAGATGAATGAACGACAACGTGTTTTGTTTACCAAATGTTTTATGTTTACTTACAAGGAATACTGACCTCGGACTTGTATAATACAACCTCAATATGGTCACAGTAAATTACATCGTTAAATTATTATTAAAATAAATTTACACCTTAGCTTCCTGCTTTGGTTCTTAGGTTTTTAATTACAAGTATTATTCTGTAGTGTCTCTCTGTTCGCTTCGTAGCAAAGAAATACACCGACAAACCTATGTATGTATTGTAAGTGAACTTAAATATGAAATATTTCGGATATCTAACACACAACGCCATCTAGTCCCAAGCTAAGCAGAGCTTGTGTTATGGGTACTAGACAACTGATACAAATACATAATATATACTTTTTTGTAAATAATAGGTCTTTACCTATGAAATTGCCGTTTTGTATTTTCCGTCGCACGTAACAATTCGTTTCAAAATTCCTTCATTTCTTTGCCTGTTGAATTCAATTCCCGAGAGGCAGTACAAAATGCCTTTGAAGAGTTTGTTGCCTCCCGTCCAGCTGCTTTTTACAAGAAGGGCATCAATAAACTGCCAATGCGTTGGCAAAGATGCGTCGATTGCATGGATGATTACTTCGAATAACAGAAATAAAAAAGTTTGAAAAAATAAGTACTTTCACTTATTGCATACAAAACGGTAATTTCATAGGTAAAGACCTATTATGCATACATATTACACATAGAAAACACCAAGTCCGAAACAAATATTTGTAAATCGTACAAACATTTGGTCCGACCCGAGAATCGACCAGGAATATTTCATGCATGTATTACCTATATGTTGAGTTTGATATTGATTGATAATAACAACAATAAATGCAGAAGCATCTCAAGGAATATTTCATGTATGTATTACCTATATGTTGAATTTCATATTGATTGATAATAACAACAATAAAAGCAGAAGCATCTCAATAGACCGCCACGTGGGTCACCACACGTCACTATGCAACATTGTTGCATTGATCTGCACTCACAATGAGTACAGTATGCATCACTCGTGGATTCTGCTCATGCATTTCATCAGACAGAGTGGTATTACCTTAGCAGACATACAATAAAGGAAATACAATGCAAACACCCTGCAATCTGATACTAAACTAGCGCCAAACTAGACTATCCCAAATTGAAGCTGAATTGTACTTAGGTAACCCGATTGCTAATGAACGTACTAAAATTTTGCAAACACAAACATATTACGTAAAGATAAAATTACAACCAGACACAACAGATAAAAGTACACCGACTTAGCAATCAGGATCATTAACCACTACATCAATAGTCTTTCACTTGCGCGGTAGGTACTTTTTGAAGCAGCCCTTTTGAGCAAAAGCACATTGTATACTTAACTATAGGGCCTGTGTTCACTTTGAATAGCGCGAGTGCAAGTTATAGTGCAGGTGATCAATGATTGCTAGAAAAAAATACGTGTGGACCCCGAATTCGCCGTCCACACGTAAAATGAATACGGGCTTATAGACTCAGATTACAAACTTATAAGTCTATAGTTAAGTATGTAATTTATAATAATTAGTATAATATATGAAATTTATTAATATAGAATATAGTATATAGTCTTATAGAATACTAGCCGACCCACGCAACCTCGTTTGCGTCTTCTATTGCCCGTAGCGTGATAATTTTCCCCCGTTTTCGAAACGTTTTTCATTACTGCTCCGCTCCTATTGGTCCGAGCGTGATGATATATAGCCTATAGCCTTTCTCAATAAATGCACTATCCAACACTGAAAGAATTTTTCAAATCGGACCAGCGGTTCCTGAGATTAGCGTGTTCAAACAAACAAACAAACAAACAAACAAACAAACAAACAAACTCTTCAGCTTTATATATTAGTATAGATAGTCTTTGTATGATCTGCAAATATTTGTTTCGGAGTTTGGGTGTTTTCTATATATATTATGAATGCAATTACAAAAAAAAAGTATTTTATAGTATATCAGACTACCGATGGTACAAGCTCTGCTTAATTTGGGATTAGGGCGTTCTGTGTTAAATATCCGAAAAGACTTTTTCAATTTTATTTTCAAAAGAAATATATAACTTAAATCTGAATAATGTAAGTTACTTACGACAGTCCTCTCCAGAGTGTATTAGGTTTTATTTTAAATATAAAGTTATGTTTATGTTTAAAAAAAATAGAGGGTCAATCGACAAATCCACCAGTCTGCTGCTAAACCGTAAGACAGTCAATTGAAAGTCATAATTAAAACTGGCAGCTGTTAAGGTGACTAGTCATCCCCAAGACCCTAAAGACCCAAACTCTCTTAAACGTTCCTATAACATAATTTCGTTTTGTTTATTCTTAGTCGTATTTCATTGTTGTAATAAAATTGTACATGGTTATTTTATTCTTGCAATACAATAGGTAGTTGTTTCAGTACAATAGAATACAAGACAAAAAAATTAAAAGCTATAGCACGACTATGTAAATATAGCCTATGTCACCAAAGCCATTGCAACGAATCTATTGTCACCTTAATCATTAAAATTGGTTCAGTAGCTTTAGCACAACACAAGTTCTGCATAGCTTGGGACTAGATGGCGTTGTGTGGTAGACCACTGAAACTTCTAACTTCGCTTCCAAGTGTTATGGGTTTGATCTCCACATGGGACAAAACTTTGTGTGGTCTACAAATTATTGTCCTGACTCTGGGTGTTCTTTGTGTTTCATAGTGTTATTGGTTTCATGTATGCCTACTGCAGGAATTGTCGTAAAAAAAGAGGTGATGGTAATCAATAGAAGCTATATTGTGCCAAGTTAGAGCCACACTGATTTCAGCACGAAAGGGTCGGCTCGACCGGGGCGGTACTACCCTCGCACAGAAAATCAACGTAAAATGAAAGCGTTCGTGCTGTCGTGTTTCATTGATGATGATGATGCAGAAGCATCACTAGGTCGCCATGTGTAGGTCACCATGCTGCATTGTTGCATTGTATGCATACGCAGTGAGTATGGTGACCACCACTCTTGGATTCTGCTTATGAAGTCTATCAGGCAGAGTAGTCATTTTAGCATAGCCAAATAAAAATAATAATACTGCATTGCAAAGGTTATATTGTAATAAACTACTTATATGATCTACCGTGGGAGAGCAACGCTTCGGCATGAATGGGCCAGCTCGACCCACATGATGATACCACAGCCTCACAGAATACCGGTAGGAAACAGCGCTTGCGCTGTGTTTCACCGAGTGGGTGAGGATACCGGAGGCACATACCTCGACCCATTCCCATATACCTTTCCCCATCCCCAAAGGTCGGCAACGCACTTGTGACGCCTCGGGTGTTACGGGTGTCCGGGGAGGTGGGGAGGTAATCGCTTACCATCAGGGAATACGTCTGCTGGTTTGCCCCATACCATAAAAAAGGACATAAAATATAATAATACATACAACTTACAGATGGCGCTATGCTAAATTATCTTAACACCTTTATTTTATTTAAAATGATTTACAAAAATATACATTAATAGCAAACTGCAATAATAATTATTATTATATAAATAACTGGCCACTTGTGCTGCCACCTAGTAATCTCTACTGAAAGAAGTTCTGTCTACTCTAGAGTTACTCCGTACTTGTTCCATACAACTTACAGAGTGCGCTATACAAAATTTTTCATTCACGAAATCTTACGTTGCGGACGTTAATTTGCCGGCTAGGGTACCCCTCCTCAACGCACCATAAGGCACTTTGTTTCAACAATCAAATATATTTTTCTAAAAATCATGTAATTCGTTCGTGTGAATTGTGGTATACACAGAACACAATTAATCCTTTTATAATAATAATTTACCTAGTGTTCTAACATCAATAACATTTAAACATTTATTATGAAGTTTTAAAGAAAGAAATAAAGCTTTGTTAAGAAGCCTCACTATTGATATTTCATAAAGAAAAATATTTTATCATCAGGATCGTTTCCAAATCTATGATATACGCACATGGTTTCAGAATGTGTTTCAATTTTTGACAATGACAGTTATTACATGTCACCTCAAACCATGCTTGATCGTCAAAATGTTGTGGTTCAGTCCCCTAAATAATTTTAAGCATTTTGTACCGGCACAAACGAGATGAGATGATGTAAAAGTTCTAGTGAAAAAGAGATGCAAGATTTCAACAGTGTTCCCGTATTACTCGTTTAATGTTTAGAATCAGGCGGGCGAGTAGTAAGGTTATGTTTTTAGTAAAAAGTTTTTGAATTTAGCAGAAGTTTAGTGGCATTCGAGTGAGTGCTATTAAAATAATATTTCTAAGTGTAATTGCATACGTATTGCGCAATGGCCAAGTTCAAATTGAGTAAGTTATTCTTAGTTTATTAAATAGTTCAAATGAATAAATAACGTGTTATTATTATGTTACTGGTATACTTTTCATCTAAATGCTATCATGAACTTTATAATTGATTGTGTTTCCTGGAATCTTATATGTAAAATCTGTTTACCTTTTTGCCTTTTAACACAATCGCTGTTTTACCCAACAATTTTATTGTTTTGACATTATATACAATCCCCTATAAGCATGGTTTCTTAAATGTAGTATTCCTTGTTTTTAAGAAAAACCATCAAAGAGGCAGCCGGCTCGTCTCCGCTACAAAATAGAAAAAAAAGTAAGAGATCACAATAGAAAACAAAAGAAGGAAGCAAAGAAGAATCCCAAATCTAAAAAGGCAAAACCGATTCAAATTCCTAATGGCTGTCCTTTTAAAGAGGATATTCTCAAAGAAGTTGAGGCAGTCAAGAAGCATAAAGAGGAGGAACGACAAAAGAAAAAAGAGTTAGCTAAACTAGAGAAACAAAAGAAAATGGAAGAAAAGAAAAACGCCAATACTAGTATGGATACTTTGGTTAGTATTTTCTTTATAATATTGAACAACAATTGATCACTTAACCCTCTCATCCAAATGCCTTACCATAGTCAGCTCAAGGCAATGTTAGAGTTGGTTAGTTTTCTTCAATGTTCAATGTTTGTATGATCTGTACATATTTGTTTCAAAGTTGGTTGTATGTATGTATTTACAAAAAAAATAATATATGTTAAATCAGTTGTATAGTACCCATATCACAAGCTCTGCTTAGTTTCGTGGCTTTGATGTACTCGGGGGCGTCATTGCTTATAGTGCAGACTGTGCGGTGCACACGGGTGCAGCAGTGTTAGGGACAACAGTACTTCACGCTTAATACGCTTAAGACAATACTGTGGGTATCTAAGAGCTGATATGCTACTAAAACAATTGGGATTGAGTCTGCGCACAAACTTTTTGAGTGGGTTTTGAGTAGTGCAACAGACAGACATGGCTTAAAAATTATCTAATACCTATAAAACAAACAACTCTCCTATATGTATCAATTATCATGAAATTTAGTTTAGGGGTTGATAAATTAATCTAGTTAGCATTCTATTTATCAAAGGTTTTTTTTTCGGTTCGGTTCAATTGGTTGGTTTATCGTTAAACTCTTGTAATTTTAGGTAGCCAATGCCACAGCAAGAGGCAAAGTTCATGATGCATTTAAAGGTGATGAGCCATCAGATGATGTAGAGTTTGGAAAAGACAGAAGACAGGAAAATTCTCTCAAGACATACTACAGAGAGTTCAAGAAGGTTATATCTGAAGCTGAAGTTATTTTAGAAGTTGTTGATGCAAGAGATCCATTAGGTAAGATTTTTATACACCTACTATTTTTCATTAAATAGGCCAATCTTGAAATTAATATGCTTTTCAAGATGAAGCTATTGAAACTTATGGTTCATGTACATATTATTTTATGGTCAATACCATTAATACTACTTGCTTCCTAGTTTTCATTGCACACATACCTTAAAAGCACAACAACAGTAAGATAAAAGCATTGGTGCTGCCTTAAATACAGTTTACCACAGAAAACAAAAATAGGTTATAACAGATAGTTGGTTTTAATTATATATCTGTGTTGACATACTTGTATTAGTGTTGTCAGAAGCAAACTCACAGAAGAATATTGTATTTTCAGGTACAAGATGTTCACAAGTAGAAGAAGCAGTACGGGAAAGTGGTAAACGTCTAGTCTTAGTTCTGAACAAAGCAGATCTAGTACCTCGTTCAAACTTGGAGGCTTGGCTTAAGTATTTACGGCAGTCAGCTCCTGCGGTACCATTTAAAGCATCGACACAAGACCAGCAGCATAACCTTGGTACTAGAAAAATGAGGCATGTTATGAAGGAAAAACAAATGAAAGGTAAGATTAACAAATGCAAGTTTAAAAACAATTATACATAGCATAGAAATACCTTAAAATTAACGAAATACGATTTGGATGTACCTAGTGCCATCTATCAACGACCCGTTGAACTATTTCGTAAAATTGAAACCCCGAGTTTTAAAATTTTGGTTTGTCTGACTGCTTGTACCGGCTAATCTCAGGAACAGCTGGATCGATTTGACAGGATTTTCACAAGCAGATAGCTTCGCCCAGCGGTGTTACCCGTACAACAAAACCGCTGTAAACAACTTGTGTATATTCTCAGCGTCAGAATGAGTCCCTGTCCTTTTTGTTTGTCGCCAGCCTCAGCGACCGTCACTGGGCTGCAATCTTATAAACGGTTATGTTATGTCGGTTTTATTTACGAGTATAGCTAAAAAGTTCTAATTATTATAGATGATGTATTTTTTTGTGGCCGCCATAACAACAAACAAATACTACGAAAATAAACAGTAAAATTATTTATGTGGGGTTGGCTCCCATACGACAAGCGGGATTTTGTTGCTCGATATTAATTAAGACAACAGATAGATGCTTGAAACGATTTACTTGAATATAATAACTTTAAAAAACCGGTCAATTGCGAGTTGGACTCGCGCATTTCGGATTTTGGATTCTCGGACTTTTGCGAGGGTTCCCCACGTAGGGGTCTTGACAGACAGACGTACAACAAAGTAATCCTATAAGGGGTCTAGTAGATAGCCGTTTATATAAGGAGTAATTTAAGATACTTATTTTTAGACTAGCTTCGACCCGCGGCTACCTGTAGTTGATTTTGTAAATCTACAACAATAACCCTGGGTAGAAATGTATAATTCATTTATTTAAAAAATACAAATATTCTAGGGTCTTCTAGCGTTGGCGCTGAACTGCTAATGGGACTATTAGGTAACTACTGTCGCAACAAGGGCATCAAGACGACCATCACAGTTGGCGTGGTCGGTTTACCCAACGTTGGCAAGAGCTCCATCATCAACAGTCTGAACAGATCCAAGGCTTGTAATGTTGGCAGCACTCCTGGTGTTACCAAGTAAGTATATTTTATATAACGTAGCTTACGTAGCGCCAAAGACATCGTGGAAAAATGACTGAAACTGAATGAATGATTATACGAGTACATTATTGAATCCTAACGTCGAAACTTGTCAAAATTGACTTGCGCGGTGAGCCTGCCGAGGTAACTCTACTTTGTCCGATGGAAAGCATGAGCAGAACCCTAGAGCAGTGATCACCATAGTCATTGCGAATGCCGACAATGCAGCATTCTAACGCCTATTGAAATGCTTCTGCATCAATAGGCCTCTGGTCCCGCACTCACTGACGAAACACGACAGCAGGATTGCTGTCATTTGTACCATTCATAAGATTCAATATATATAAGGGATATATAAATATTACAACCAGAAATGTTATATGATTGAATCTATCGGCAGAAACTGGTCACAGTATATTAATCTTTGTTATTAATAGTTTTTTGTTCCTTGTTGTTTTTGTTTTTTGATTAGTGATGGCATTTCTCTCTGAAAACGAAATTTCAATAGAATTTTTTTCTGAAATCTTCAGTTTTGTTCAAATATAATCACACAGCACCAGGTAGTAGAGCCACGCTGATTTCAGCACGAACGGGCCGGCTCGACCGGGGCGGTACTACCCTCGCACAGAAGATCAGCGTAAAATGACAGCGACCATGCTGTTGTGTTTCGTTGGTGAGTGCGAGACCGGAGGCCCAATGATGCAGAAGCATCACTAGCCCGCCATGGTGTGGGTCACCATGCTGCATTGTTGCATTGTCTGCATGCGTAGTATGGTGACCACCACTCTTGGATTCTGCTTATGCTTTCCATCAGGCAGAGTAGAGTCATTTTGGCAGGGCCAAACATAAAAAAAAAAAAAAAAAAAAAAAAAAAAAAAAAACATACAAATGTTAGTAATTCTAAAGATTTATTAAAATTTATTTATGTGGTTATTTATTTGAACCAACATCTCACAGGTGTAATTCGAAAACTTCTTTAACGATTATTATTTGTGTACTTACTACTATATAACTTCGAATTATGTTCACTTTACTTCTAAAGATGTCTAATTTTCACTTCACTCAGTCCCTAAAAAAACAGAACAAAAAATAAAATATCAAATCTTGATTCATTTAACCCCTAATAACAAAACATTCTTTTCACAGACAAATGCAGACCGTCCAACTTGACTCAAAGATCAAGATTCTAGACAGCCCGGGTATAGTGTTCCACTCAGGCCCAGAGAGTGACTCATCAGTAGCGCTGAAGAACGCGGTACGCGTCGGAGCTCTCAAGGACCCCATCACGCCTGCCTCTGCTATATTGCAGCGGGCCAACAAACAGACTCTCATTGAGCTGTATTCCGTACCAGACTTTAGTACTCCACAAGTGAGTACTTATTTGTATTTTATAATAAACATCTAAGCACTAAATTACTAATTTACTTCGATTTGTTGTCAAGCAGTAAAAGTAATAGTTTTTAGATTGCTATGCGTTCTTGTTCCCTTGCAAACAGAATTGTCAAAATCCTTGTTTTATATATCCATACTTAAAATATTAAATTTTTAAAGTAACTGTCTCTCTGTCTTTTTTGCTTGAATTTAGCATGTAGATACTTATCAAGAATTATCTTGAGAAAGCATAGATCCTACCACATACCGCGATAACTGACATACATCGGAGCCGCGAGCAAAAGCATTTGTACTTATAAAAACACTTTCATGCTATAAAAAATGTTTACTGTAAAAACTTAAAGTATCTTTATTAACCGACTCCAAAAAAGGGAGGAGGTTCTCAATTCGACCTCGTATATATTTACGTGTGTTTGTGGATAACTTCATCGTTTATGCAACGATTTTGATGATTCTTTTTTTAATGGAAAGGAGATATCCTAACGGTGGTACCATGATAAGGCCACTAAGATCTAAAGATGGCATCCAAGAGAAGTCGAGTCGAACCTTGAAGTCGGTTTTATTTTTGTTAAAATTTTACTTGTTTGTTGTATTATAATGTTGTAAGTCCTTAGTAACGTCAGTTAGAGCACAGACATTGCAATCCATTGGAATTATAATCGTAATTACATGGAAAAAAATAATTTTCTCCTAAATCTTTATGACATTTTCATGATCTGAATGACTAAGTCTCTTTTGAGAAATCTCAATCAATCCTGAATCTATTATTTATCATGAACATTACACATTGTTTTTGTTTCAGGAATTCTACTCACATCTAGCATCTCGTATGGGAAGGTTTAAAAAGGGGGGAGTGCCGGACCAGGAAGCGGCTGCTAGAATACTTCTGAACGACTGGAACACTGGCAAAGTAAGTATATCTATTAACATGATAGAGAGCCATGCTCTGGTATATTTGGCTCCACTGTGCTAACACAGGGTACCTCAGAAGTGAGTGAGATTATTGGAATACTAACCCGATGGTCTCATGCTTATTCTGGGACTGCTTGATTTAAAAATAAAAAATAAATATTGCTTTTCTTAGTCTTTAGCAGTATTAATACTGGAAATCCTAATTTGAAGATCAGGACTCTCATATAATTGTCTGCCATACTACTAAATATAATATTTGCTATTATAAATAGAACAACTACGTGAATTCCTTATTGAATGGTTAAAAGTATGCAGTAAAATAATAATAATTACATGTAGGTACTATTAATATACCAGGATGGCGTCTGCTTTTGAAATATTAAGAGTTTCGTATAAGGCCTTATACGAAATCAATGACTGGGTGTGCTGTGAGCAAGAAGTAAATTATTATTATATCATCGCGCATATCCGTTGGTGAGATAAATCTCGTTTACTAATGAATTAACAGCATCATTGGAGGAATAGTAGTAGGGATAGAGCAATACGGTAGTAGCCCTCTGTCAAAGTATAAACCCAAATGGGCCTACACATAACACTGTTATATCACAATGTGTTGTGTGCGTAAAATTTTGTTTTTTTTTTTGTTTTAATTGTTATGTGCGAGTTCGTAGTGACAGGCGATTGTTTTTGTATGTGTCTAAAATGTGCATGTGTGAAGATTCCCCCCATCAAAAAATGGCACTGTTTTGTATCGAATACACTGAATTGTAACGAAGGCGGTATGGAAGTGGCCTCCGTCCAGTGGCCCGTGTTCATAGAGGTATTATAGATAGAGCAGGGGAGCCAGGCCTCCAGCCGTCCCTCGGTTAGAAAGAGAGAGATGATCGCGATGTGTCTCTCTCTACTGGCGTATGAGCAGTTAGCGCGGAAAAGCATTGCAGAACGATTTGGCGGTGGATTGTTTTGATTGGATTACCATTATAAGTCCTTTACTGCGCATGCGTCAATAGAGAAAGACAGATGGGGTATCGCGATCTTCTCTCTCTATTTAACCGTTGAACGTTTCTGGTTACAGGCAGTTGTATGTCTTCCCTACTCTATCTATAGCAGTTCTATGCCCGTGTTACTCTACTAGTAGCAGTAGTCAACATTAGCCATGTGCACTATATTGAAAAAATATTTAAAAGTGAAAATAAATAGATATTAATCAAAATGTGAAGATAAATAATAATATTATGTGAATTGTTTTGCCATTAAAATAATGAAAGGTATAAATTAATTTGATACATCAAGTCATCAAAAACTATATTATTTAAATAAAAGTAAAAAAAGGGAGGAATATAAATTGTCATATAGTAATGAAACTGTTTTCAAAACGGTCGGTTAAAAGTACGCGATTTCGCGTTTAAACGGAACGCATCGTTTACGAAGCTCTTCTCGTAAACGCAAACTGACAGACTGTCAGATTATTGTATTGATTGATTGCGAATTTTCTTGTTGTGTTGCGTCGCATTGTAAATAATATGAATTAGTAGTAAGAGCAAAGGTATGTAAAATTAAGTTAAGACGTTAGGTTGGTTGAAGGCATTTCTCGTAGTATTATAAGTTCAGTTCAATGTTAGTTGCAATCTAGACTTGATTTCGCAAATGTTATTTTTTCGTAGTTAAAGTTATACCATGGTATAACAATAAGTAGTATACTAAGACTAGCAGAGTAGCGATAAAATTTTCGGTCACAATAAGATTTAATCCTGTTACAGTTATCATTGAATTGTTAATACTTTTGTACGAAAATAACTTGCTTTAGTGAGATTAAGAGTTGATTGGAGCTTAATTTTAACCGAACATTTACTTAACTGCGTTTGTAAATTTAAGTCATCCTCAGCGGTAATATCATATTTTAGCTAAGATCTAGTTATGATGCATATTATCGGTACATTTTCATTTTTTTTCCGAGTTCAGTACAGTTACGCTACATACCGAAATGCAAAATTAATTATATATCCGGATTCCTCAGTAGCTAATAAGGGTTATTGAGTAAAAATTGTGACTTGTGACATTTCGGTCAGTAGCTGCGCATTTTTTTTTTGAAGAAATAGTTGAAGACAATCTTACCTCTGAATATTTGGAATAATACTTGATTGTTTATGTTTACAACAATAGTAAATAATTTTAATGCCATGTAATGTTACTGTACCTATTATCGCCTATCAAAGGATAATTTACTAGGTATTTGTACCTATGCTGATTTTGTAATAATAAGTCATTTAATTTTGCACATTTCAAGCATTTTCAATGCATATTTGCATTTATTTAACAAGCTTTTTATGTTGCATATAATCCGGTTTCTAGTAATAAAAAAGACAAGACAAGAGTAAAAAAAACAGAAAAATCAGACTTAAATAAAAAAAAAACTATTTAAAACAAATTAATCCAATTATTATGATTTTTTTAAAAAGAGCGTATAAACTCTAAAAGTACGGTTCTACATACATTTTTTATTTTTTTTCCAGGTAAGATACTTTACCGTACCCCCTGAGGTCGAAGTGCACGTGGAGTCGAAGATCGTGTCCACATTCTCCAAGGAGTTTGACATCAACTCCTTTGAAGCCATGGAGACCGATACTATGAATGAACTCGCCGCACATGATACTGGGGTTGAGGCTATAAAGGTATAACAATTATTTTTTTTCTGACTTTATTAATCTATACTAATATTTATAATACTTAAACCTATTTCATTAAAGGCGCCAAGTTAGCGAACTACTGGTTGGAATAAAAACAATCATTTAGAGTGTCTAGTAATACATCCAATAGCCTTCCTCTAGGGATCTTGTGTCAACTGTGTGTTTCCGTGCGTTTAGACGATTACGCCATACACAGTAAAGAAATCAAATATAGCTCACTTAGTACCCATAATATTTTATCCATAGTCCTTCTGGGTTTGCTAAGGAGGGAAGTGAACATATCATATATGCGAGGGATGCATTCCGAACAAATTCGCTTTGAGCGAAATACACATGTAAATTCTCGTACCGGCATTCCCGGTAATAGGGCACATAATCATTGTCTGAATTAAATAAGGTACCCTTAGAATTATCTTCAGAAAGAGGTTGATCTAACTAATTCTGGTATTGTACTATTTACTTTTCAAATTGCATCACCATTCCACTCCTGGACATAAGCCTCTTCTAAGAAAATAAGTTTACAATAGTTATACTCTTTAATTCATATTTTATTAGATACTAGCTGCGCACCGCGATACAGCAACAACCGCGGGTAACGCCGTTTTAAAAAAAATAGCCAAAGTTACTCCTTATATCAGCACCACCTATCATCGGTCAAGTCGTTCTAGAGAATTATCAACAACAAAATTAGCGGAACAAACAGACAGAAATGCAAAATTGAACAAACTGTTGTTTTGATATACTTACGTATTGTCTATTATACATACATATGCATTTAGTAAAAAGCGGTTAGAAAATAATATTGGGAAGTTAATTTACAGCTTTTCATTGTCCCTTTTTCAAACAGGATTTATGTGAGGGCAAAGTAACCAGAAAATTAAATTTATTTTGAGATATTAAATTATAATTCAATAAACACTTTAACAGGAAACGGAATAAATAAGAGAGAAGAGAACAGTTTGTTTTAAAGCTATATGAAGTCTTAAATATTTTTATGATGTATGGAAATATAGACATGAGACTATGATGTTTTCTCAAATCTCAATATTTTGTTTTTGTTCTAGATATCAAGTTCAGGGCCAGTGAAGGCAGCTTTAGAAAGCGACATGCAAGTTGACGAAGAAGACTCAAGTATACTGCCTAAATCAGTCAGCATTAGGCCAAAACTGGACAAAGGAAAGAAATCTAAGGAGAAGAAAAAGAGCGACCCAGAAATGCAACTCGAAGGCAACACTAAGCAGAATAAATTGAGGAAAAAGCAATTCAAGAAGGACAAAAAGAAAAAGGCAAGAAATGATAAGCAAGCTGTCGGCCTAGCCAGTATATTAGAGAATGTCACTCTAAGCGCTTTCCAACAACAAAATCTTGAGAGTTTCAAAGAGAATTTCATTTAAAAATGTTAAATATAATTTATTGTATGTTTATTTCATTGTTGTGTGTAGAGAAAGCTTGTATGTATGCTAGTCTCTTTGTTTTTATCTCACACACACATACGTAAAGAGTTCTATGTATTACATAGATGTTAGCACACATACAAATCAGTGTGTCCTGTCATCAATTCAGTTTTTGCTTTACTGTAGTAGTGTGTATTATCTGTCATTATTTAAATGATATCTATTATTTAAATTTAGATTGTAATACGACAATGGTTTGGTCCTATTCAGAATTGAAAAAAAATGCCCTATGTAGAGACATCAAATCATCGAAATAGGTGGTATTTTTTTAAGGTTTTATAAAAAGTTAAGCATCCTTTATTGTTATTCTATGTATGTAAGAGCTGTGTAGTTGACTGGCTCATGTATACACAGGTCTCATGCCTAATACTGTAGCGTTTGTATTTCATGTAGTATTAGATGACTGTAGCAGGATAAACTGATATATATCATTATACTAAGTTTACTACCAACCTGTGGTATAATAAATGTGAAATAAACTTTACCCTTCTTTTCACTATTTCCTTTTTCCTTTACTGTTTTTTTTTTATGGAATAAGGGGCAAGCGAGCTTACGTTTCGCCAGATGGTAAGCGATTACCGCCGCCCATGGACACTGGCGGATGGGGAGGGGGATAGGGGAGGATTTAGGGTATGGACCTCCGACGTCCTCACTCACTCGGTGAAACACAGCCCAAGCGCTGTTTCACACCGATTTTCTTTGAGGCCGTGGTATCACTAAGGCCGAGCCGGCCCATTCATGCCGAAGCATGGAACCCACGGTAAGGTCCTTTTTGGTATTCCTCCTTTATAAACTTCAAATGTGCCTTTTGATACTTCGTCCGCATAATTTTCATAAAGAGGAGTATTTAGTTTTCGTTTCACGTATTAATAAATTAACAAGTTACCATGTTATCAATTTGAACAATAAGTAGGTAATGGTTCCTACATTGTTAGCTATCAATGTGTCAAGCAAATACCTATTGGATCTTATAATAATAATTACCAATAAGCTTCGAAATTCGAAACCTTACAAGCAGAAATAGCAAACATACATAACTGTATTTAATCGCGCCAATCTAGTAGAGTAAAAATTTTACTTTGTTTTATTATATGTAAGTACCTACCTAGTTATTTTTTATTCCTGCATTCGCAATGAGTATGGTGATGGTGACAACTATTCTGCTCGTGTTTTCTCTAGGTAGAGTAGTCACTGTCACTGTGGCAGGCTCACCGGGTGCGGGCTCCGCTATCGTAGAACCAGGGTCGCAGTCCCTCTGGCAGCAACAATATACTGAGATAGACGCGTTTTCTGATATTGCACAGGGCTTTATTATTGCTTGTGGTTTATACCTATAACGTTACCTGTGAATGTTGGTCCGGATGTGTTTATGTCAGTAGTTCCCGGATCCCTCCCTTCTCAGGCCCAGAGTGGCACACCGTGTGGTTTTAGTCTGTCCGATTCCGACACACCGCCTCGCCACCCCAGTGGGGTGATGGCCTCAGGCCGCGTGGGGATTTCCACACGTAAAAAGAAGGTCCTGTGAATGTGATAATTAATGTTTTTCTTTCTTTCTTATTAGTTAAAGGCTGCACGCTGCGCCAAATGTTGTGGTTGTGGGATTAAATTCTGCATGAGACAACATTTTGTTTGATCCATAAATTGTAGTTCTGATTCTGGGTGCACTTTGTGTCCATTTCATGTATGCTTGTAAAGTTCCTCGTGACACAGGATATATTACTACTGCTAATTTTTTTGTTAATAAACTATCTTAATGGGTATGACCAGTTAACACTTTTAATTGTCATCTATCTATACTTATAAAATAACAAGTCCTGACTGACTGACTGACTGACTGATTCATCATCGCCGAGCGTGAACTATGAGGACTATGAAATTTGGTGAGTAGGAAGTAGGCTCCTTTTATTGAGTAGACACCCACTAATAAAGGAATTTTGGAATTTCTACCCCTAAGGGGTGAAATAGGGGTTGACATTTCGCATATAGGTTAGTCTAGAAATCCGTCATTTGTGAATTTCAAAACATGAAATTTCTTTTTGGGCTACTGATTACAAATGAGTAAGATATGTAAATAAGCGTTTCTGGATATTCTACCCCTAAGGGGGTAAAATAGGGGTTGCAAGATAGCATGGAAGTCTGTCATTTTTTGAGTTAGACATAATATATTATCTTTGGGTTACTAATTAAAAACGAGTAGATACATATTTATTTAAGCGTTTCTGCATATTCTACCCCTAAGGGGAGAAATAGGCATTGGCATTTCATATATTGGTTAGTTTGGAAATCAGTATTTTTTTTTTATTTAGCAGCTTAAAAACTTTCGTCTTTATGTTTCCTATCACAATTAGATGAATATTAATATCAGCATTTATGCGAATTCTGTTCCTAAAGGGGATTAAATATGGGTCGAATGTTTGTATGAAAGTTCTTTTAAATGGGTTACTGATCAAAAATAAATAAATACGTTTAAAAAGATGAATAAATTATTCATACATACTTTTACACAGATTTAATTGAATACATATATCAACTTCCACGCGAGTAAAGCCGCGGGCAACAGCTAGTTAAATATATAATTATAGCAATGTGATCATTAAAATAGCCAACACCGAAAAGCGATAATGTTTCCCTATCAAAGTTTATGCTTGTTTTTAACTGACGTGCTGCGGAATTTGGTAATAAATGACGTGGACTAATTAATTTATGCCAAATAAATGTACCTACATGAAATGTGTAAAAACAATATAACAAATGTATTGTATTGTATGTATATAAAATGTATGATGTAGATTGTAGGTAGATACAAAAAGAAAAGGTATGTTCGGTTCTCAGTTAAGGAACTACTGATCTAATTTTAACCCGACTACAATTTCCAGCTCTAATTATCTCCCTGATGTAAGGAGGGACCTGCAACTGGAGCGGGTTTAAATGATGACCTGCTTCTGACTTTTGAGTTACAGGTGTCCATGTTTGGCGGTAGTCAGGTACCATCAGAAAATCCGTCTAATTGTTTGCACCTTGTACCATTAAAAAAATTAGTAAGATGAATAAATTTATTTCCGCCCGGCGCGGCGGTCTGTTATCACAATTCAAGTTCAAATTTTAGCGGTCATCTCAAATTACAGGTCAACTTATCAGTTCTGCGGTTATTTTTATTTCAGACGTGTAACAAATAGGTATTAGGATGTATTACGTGTTATGCTTATCATTTTCTCAAAGCCTTCTGCCCTTATATGTAACTAGCTGTCCTAGCTGACCCACGTAATGACGCAACTTTGTTTACGTCTCCTATTTCCCGTAGCGTAATAATTTCTCCCCGTTTTCGTAACATTCTTAATTGGTACTCTGCTCCTATTGGTCTAAGCCTGATGATATATAGCCTATAATCTTCCTCGATAAATAGGCTATCTAACACTAAAAGAAATTTTCAAATCAAACCAGTATTTCCTGAGATTAGCGCGTTCAAACAAAAAAAACAAACAAACTCTTCGGCTTTATATCTATATATCTATACTAATATATAAAGCTGAAGAGTTTGTTTGTTTGTTTGTTTGAACACGCTAATCTCAGGAACCACTGGTCCGATTTGAAAAATTCTTTCGGTGTTGGATAGTCCACTTATCGAGGAAGGCTATAGGGTATATATCATCACGCTACTACTTATAGGAGCTGAGCAACAATGAAGAATGTTTCAAAAACGGGGGAAATTTTCACGCTACGGGCAATATAAAGCGCAAACGAAGTTGCGTGGGTCAGCTAGTCTTAGTATAAGATTGTAATCCAGCTACCTATGATAGCGTATTGGCTAAAGCGTTAGATTTACTATCGACTGGTGACCTGGGTGAAGGTCGTCAATTAACATTAAGTGACACGTCTGCCAGGGCCGTCTTTACCTAAGCTGGGGCCCCCGGGCACATACGAATTTGGGGCCCTTTTGGAAATGAAAGAAAATGTATTATGCCAACCTTTTTTCTACTATGATAATTTTTATTATGAGTAATCGTGTATGCTGTTAGTGTTTTGGTTACAATAACAGTAGTGGTTTCTTTCAGGTTCTATGTTAAACAAAACCATTTATTTATTATTACGTGTTCAGGTTCGACGAATTTGAGATTTAAGCCTTCTGACATGTAAAAGAGACTTTATTATAACTCTTAAAACCACACAACTCAGACTAATAGTCCATAATGACTGCCGAGATCGCTCTGTTAATCACTTATATCACTCAGATATTTGTCTCTCTATAGCACAAACTAAACTGCCTTCTCATACTAGATTCCGCTATCACTAGATCATTTGGGAAAGTTCAACAGCCTCTCGAAGCGCCTAGTTCCGAAAAAAAGCTGTCGAATGTAAACAAGCCAACCAACAACAAGCAGTCCATATTCGACACTGTGTTAATTCTCTTAAGTTTTATTAAGAATATGGATAAGGAAGAATAAGGATTGATGAGGTATAGAAATACCTCATCAATCCAACTAGAACTTTCTCGGCTAAACCGATTGCCGAGTCTTTTTCTGGAATGTTCATTTTTCGTAAGATCGCATCGCTATTGTTACCACGCCATCACGCATCGCTATTGTTACCATATTTAGCCAGGTGGTGGATATCCACTGTTTTGAATTCGATTGTCGCTGGTCAGGTCGTTAATCCGGTTAATCACCTTGTACGGATTCGGAGGGTCCGAGTCCGTACAAGGTTGGTCTGTAGTTTTGGGGCTTTTTTATGCAGAAGTATCGGGTTTTTCTCGTTCCGCTCGCGATGTCAACTGCAATTAGTTTCCATTTTCCGTTTTACAGGTGCTGATTTCTTTGGTTTCGCACCTGTGGGCCTCTTTACAGCAGCATACAAGTAGTAAATTTACGTGTGGGTTCCACGGGCCGTCACCCCACCGGGGTTTACGGCGGCGCGGTGTGTCGGAATCGGACCGACGAAAACCACACGGTGTGCCATTCTACGCCTTAAACGGAAAGGATCCGGGAACTGCTGGTATTAATACATCCGAACCCCTGGCAGCGCTTGCCCGTACTCAGCTCAGGGCTCAGGCTCATGCTCAGGGCGGTATGAGACGCTAATAGGCGCGCCTATCGGGCCCACTTGAAACTAATCCGCCGCCCGGTTCGCCGGCGGAGTGGAGGTTTTCCTCCCGGGCCTTCGGGCGAGATAGCCTCTTCGCAGAAGGTTGCGACTGCGGTAAAACTGCTATCGCTACCGGCCATGGAGCGAACGACGGCCGGTAGCAAGAGATCTCGTCCTATGACTGCATGAGGGCCCGACGCTGCGATGCCCAAGTGGGGCAAATCGGGGTATACTAGAAGCGTAACAAATGTGAGTACGAATGGGAACGATGTCATTTCAACCCTCCGTCACGTCACCAAAATAAAACATTAGTCAATAATACAAGAGAATATATGATACGTTAACCAATTTTTCGGACATAGCGACATCTAGTGCCAAACTAAGCAGAGCTTGTACTATGTGTACTGGACAACTGATATAAATACATAATAACTAAACTTTTTTTGTAAATACACACAAATTATAAACAGAAAACACCAAAGCTCCAAGACAAATACTTGCAGATTTAACTGATTTAGTAACTAAATAAGGACAGTGTGATCAGAAGCTCCTAACTTGCTTTTAAGTTGCTTCTGAATTTCGAAGACTAAATTCAGCCAAATGCAATAACCGCTTTAGGATTCGCTTTATTGTAGTATATATATAACCAAATTAAGTGTTAGTGGACGAGGCACATTGCTCGCACGAAAGCCGACGGGGCCATAAAGTTCTTAAGAGATGACCGTATATTATACATGTTATTGCAGCGTTGGTTGTTAGGTCCTCCATAGGGTAATGCAGTAATGCACCTGACGACCTGCATGTACGCTCATACCAACGTTGAAGATATAGCAACAGCAATCGACAAGATATACACAGATCTTCTATCGAAAACTGGTATGCCAAGCTATAATAATCGGCAGCCGCCATCCGATGAACAGAGTCGATCTCGAGATGTTACCGAAGAGAACTTTAAATTGTACCACTGTCCCTATTTGTTCAATGGTGAAAGACAGGCTTATATCTCGACTGCAGTTTTACCTGGCGTGGTCAAGTTATATACCTATGTCAGAGGTTTACCAATATCCTGAGGACATTATACTGTTTAAAAAATTCCTGGTGAAAACTAAATTAACGAGTCGGTCGACTCTATATCCCTTTAATCGACTATGGCGACGTGTGCTGCTGGTGTCAGAAATAATCTACGAATATATTCGAGATCGTTTGACATGTTAAGTGCAAAAGAAAGATTGGTCGTAACATAACGATTTGCAACTTGCAACAACTGAAAACTCGTATCAAGATTTATCATAATTCAGTTCTTTAATTTTCTAACCCTTGCTGACAAAAATATCCCTGAAACACGGACTATTTATGAATGTCTGACACATTAATAAAAAGATGAGTGAGTACCAAACAAAAGTATACGTCCTCATGCACGGACAGTTGCGTGTCGATTGAAGTTAGTAACTAAATGCCATTATACCTTCCTAAATGTGTTTCTAATTAGGTTGCAGTCAGTCAAAAACCATCCTTGCTTCTAAATTTAGACGCTAGTTTGCTAACTGCAGATTACATTTGACTAAATTCATTGAAAACTGAACTGAACTAACTGAAATAAGATGACTAAATTCAGGAAAAGCGCTAAAGGCAGAGAAAATATAGAATTTAGGATTTAACGATCGTAAAGAAGGTGAAAGAGTCACAACTTTGTACGCTTTCATTTTTGAACCTATAAAAATTAAAAGCCTAGTAATTATGTCTATTATTTCTTATCTAAATGTACCTAATACGTGTCTTTTTGTGAAAAAAGTGTAATGTGTATGAAAATTTATAACGAGAACATAATAATATGTCTGAGAAAAAAATCTCGGTTCCTCGGGGCCCCCCTGAGAATGGAGGCCCTGGGCCCGTGCCCCGAGTGCCCTTATGGTAAAGACGGCACTGACGTCTGCCCGTTTGCTGCTATACAAAAAAATTATGGTCTGAAACACCAAAATCGTTTTATTACAATCTATGCTTAATATTAGAAAACTGAAAAGTTTTTTTGGTTGAACGCGCTAATCTCAGGAAGCACTGGTCCGATTGGAAAAATTACGCTACGACCAAAAGGGGCTAAGTACCTACCTATAAAGCATAGCAATAACGGGGTAAAGTAATTCCTTTTGAGAACTTTAATTGCATGCGATGCGTAAACGATTTAAGTTACATGAAAACAATGTATGATATAATTCTTCCCCTCTGCTCATAATCAATCCCAGAACAATAATGCAATCTAATAGTTGCTGTGAGGAACCCTTGTTCTTAGGCGAAGTAGAGACGTGCCCAGGGCCCCCAGGGGTGCGAGGTTACAAATGAGTGCTTAAAATAAAATCAAATCAAAAAAGTTGGAGTAAATAAATGTCATCTGTAATATGGAGTAAATCAACATCTAGTAACGTTAACTTATAGCTCTTTCTATTATACGCTAGTTCTATAGCTATAATAATATCGTGTGGGGGCTAGAGAGGTGCCGATGAAATGCTTGCTGGATGATGCTCCTATGGTGGAGAATCCTGGGTGAGGTTCGTGTATGATCACATGGAGACGGTGACACATGCTGTGGCGATGCTTGTCCACGATGACAGTAGCTCCAGATTCAATGAGTACCTACTGGAAGTGCATATAGATGCTCTAAATCGCTAAAATATTTGCTTAGAAATAAACAGTGTCGTGTTTGCACTTATGTCAATTTTCGTTTATAAATTTTGCGTAGGTAATTGAATGGGTTCCATTAAAGGAATTAGGTAATAATAAGACAAGTGATGTTAGCATTTTGTTCGATTATTCCTCGAACAAATAACGGATATAGCTATCTGTTCTCACGAAGTTGGTTCCTTCATCTCAATGTTTACAAACTTGTCTTGAGACGCAGAGATTTTCGAATAGCGATTTGTTTGATGGTGTTTAAGTCATATACTTTCCTATACATGATTTTTTTTCTTGTTTATTTGAGAACTCTCGCATCAGTAATAAAATATTATGTGGGACGTGTGTCACTGTGTGTCGTGTGTCACTTATAAACGCATAAAGTCCCCACTTTGTGTAATAAACTATTTGTGGATCATACAAAGTGTTGTCCCATGTGGGATTTAAACCCACAACACCCTAAGTAATAGAAAACTGTAACACTTAAACCTCTACGCCATTTGTGCAGTCAAATTTAATGTAACCTCAACCACATTTTATCCTTTAACAAAATTAATTTAGGTTAGTTTTTTTATGGAATTGGAGACAAACGAGCAGACGTATTGCCTGATGGTAAGCGATTACCGCCGTATATGGACATCCGCAATCCCAGAGGCGTCACAAGAGCGTTGCGGTTGCCATTTTTTTCATGCTATTAAAACGATATTTTTTTTATCGTTTCACTATAATTTATTTTCTTACTTCGTAATTCTGTAATGACATCGATAGTTGATTGGTCTATCGGTGTTTTATTATTTTCTAATATGTAGAAAAATATCTAGAACGTGTTTTAAAAACTACAAACAAAGTCACCACTTCCTACTGCTTCTTTAATTATATCACAGAATGAGCCAAATGGCTTGTGACGTAGTAAGATAATTGTCCAATGACCTGGAATTAAGTAGTTTTAGACTTCGGGTGTCCTTAATGACTCTAGTTATCACATAATGTAAGTACAAACCGTCTGCAGAAATTTCGATAGAATATGCACCGGCTTTAGAACCTATGGGTGATATTCATTTCGTGTCCAAAAAAATGGCTTAGGTACGTATTAGCCGAATCTCTTCTCTCTCACTTCTCTTTTCTATGGATCTTGCAAGTGAAGTTCTCCGCATAATTAAGTAGCTACCTAAATGAAGCTAGGAGAGAATAGGGTTGGAAGAAAACTGAATATTTTGCTGTCAATATTAGGATAAAATAGTAAAAAAAATAAAATAACAACACTATTAATAAAAATATATCCATGTAGGTACCTACACCGCACGGCCTGATAGCGCAGTCGTTTAAGCGATCAACTTGCCGCTTGTGTTGTATGTTCGATTCTCACATGAAAAAACATTCCACAAACTATTGTTGTGGTATTTATGACACAAGGTACTAATTCCCTAGTGCGAGAATTGTCTATAAGTAAGTAATTCTAAGGGTTCAAACATTCTAGACAAGTAAAATTTTATCAAAATAAAAAACCGACTTCAAGAACGACTAAATCGATTGATTTCTCTTAGATGCCATCATCAGATCTTAGTGTCCTTATCACGGTACCACCGTCGGGATATTCTTTTCCATTAAAAAAAGAATCATCAAAATCGGTTCATAAACGACAAATTTATCCGCATACACATAAAAAGACATAAATACGGTCGAATTGAGAAAATCCTCCTGTTTTGAAGTCGGTTAATAAATAGTACAAGATTACAGAAGGGGTTCAAAATAAAAATTACAAAATGGTTCAGTAGATACCAACATAGGCATGTATTTAATTTCAAAGATAAGATAAGCACTAGCTATGTTGGACGTTACACGTATGATGAACAGAAATGCAGCTAATTTATCTTTTTTCTAGACTCAAAAACCTTGTCCGCATTATCTAAATACATATGAAATTATAGCTTTTACGACCCTCATACTCTATGCAAAGGTTGTTAATTTTTTTTTATTTTACTCGAATAGTAGAACACAGTGCACAAAAAACAATTGTATGGCCTGTCTGTCATATTTATACTTTAGTTACAAGATAACGATAATAAGTTATCAATAACTTAAAATGACCTACATTTAATTACTGTTATTTCTGATTTCACGACGAATTGATTTATTGGTTTGTTGTTACCTTTGAGAGTCCAATGCTAAATATATCAAAGCCACCAATTAAAAAAAAAATTGGCTTTACCGCTGATCAGACGGATTGGTATGCATAATAGGTTTTTTATCTACTTTTGATTTTTGTATCAAGTTGTCCAGCACTGTTTGCGCCCTTGGTCGGCTCTTACGACTTGGGTTGAATAGGGGTGGTGATGCTCCGTTTTCTGAATCCGTCACTACAAGGATATGCTTTCTGCACTAAATTCTCACTCCAAAATTACTAATTTAATTAGAAAAAGAGCTAAGAGGCGTATGATTATCCAGACGTTTTATTTAATTTACATGATAATTTGCTGAAACATCCATTTGTGATAACAGGGATTGATGTATGATTTGTCATACCCCATATTTGGAGGGTCGTCCTTTATTTTTCATGTAAATGATACTAAGTATCTTAGATACGATCGATGATCTCAAAGTAAGAACTCTTGTTTTTAATGTTTACAATGTTAAATAAGTTCCTATCATCCGAGAATCAAACTCGAAGCAACATAATGTACGATCGGGCAAGCCTGTGTTTTTAAATTTAAAAAGAAATATATTCCTGAGGTCTATGTTTTTACTGCAAACTTGATAATTATGCAAATTTAAGTGAATAACCTGTATATCAACTAAATAAGTTATTATCAATGTCTTTTTCGTACACATTTTCATTGAAACTATACGTACAAGTAAATTGCATAAAAATAAGGTAGGTACGTATCAACCTAGTAAGATAAAACAACTAATGTAAAAAGTCCACGACATGGTTTATCCACGTTACAATCGCACTAGCTTTCCTTGTCTTACTAACGAGTTTGTATATTTCGCTTTCCTTCTGATGCCATGTGCAATAGTGATTGGTGGTATTTGAAAACATTACATTAAATAAATTGAAAGTAAAATTTGCAATGATTCAAAACTGTCATTTCATGAGTTTTGTAAATATATATTTTTCCATATAATTGTTTTAATCTGCTTTTTATTATAGAATTCGAAATTAGTCAGATTTATATTGTTTACTGTGCAACTGCTAGAGAAATATATTTCCGTTTAGAATATTCGTATTTTCCCGCTTTGTGATTCATTAATGTCGTGCAGTGTGTTCAATTCTTATTTGCTAGTAGTCCTCCAATGGCGGCTTTCCATCTGTCTGCGTAATTTAGTGTTAAACGTCAAAGCTTTTATTGATCTCCCTTTCGCACCTATTAGGATGTCAACTTCTCTGAATTTTTCTTTCTCTTTTTCACATTTCGTAATACTATTACGTATTTTTGTTGTCTCTTTTCAACTAGAGAACTTTGTATTGAACAGAGTGAAATAGTGAATCCGTGAAGCTTAGTAACCGGTCGAAGTAATAATAGAGAATACGCCGAAATTTTAAGTTATTCGTGGCCAGTCCTTTGCTAACGGAGGTGGTTGTGTGAATCAAAAAATATGAAGTCCCTTGTGTTAGCTGTTGTCAGTTTACTGGCATTAGCATCAATAAATTGTGAAGTGTTCTTTGAGGAGAAATTCCTCGATGGTAAGTTGTAAATATTTTATTAAAAACTTTGAGAAAAATTGCCGGCTTGCCGCGTGTGCTATCGATCGTTGGCCCGCAGCCGGTGAATTTTGGGACAAATTTGTGACAAATTGTATATTTTTCCTTTCAGACGCTTGGGAAAATGAATGGGTATACAGTGAACATCCTGGTAAAGAATTTGGCAAATTCAAGTTGACTGCTGGAAAGTTCTTTAACGACGCTAATGAAGATAAAGGTAAGGTCTGAAGGCGGCACGGCCTCTTGCAGTACAAACTATTACATTCATATTTAAACTTAACTAATAAACATTCTCCCTAATTAACGAAAAAAATTACTGTTAATACGAGCCTATTGAATTAGTTGATACTTATAAAGTGTGTTAAATTTACGCTCAGTGAAATAAATAATAGTCCCTATGCAATTGAGTCGTAACGAAGCTTGTTTAACTCTCGAAGGTGTCTTTTAAAATGTATTTTCATGATATTTCCCAGGTCTGCAGACGTCCGAAGACGCGAGGTTCTACGCCCTATCGCGTAAGTTCAAGCCTTTCAGCAACGTAGACAAACCCTTAGTGGTCCAATTCACAGTAAAACATGAACAAGACATTGATTGCGGAGGTGGCTACGTCAAGATCTTCGACTGCAAATTGGACCAGAAGGACATGCACGGCGAGAGCCCCTACGAAATCATGTTTGGTCCCGACATTTGCGGACCTGGCACTAAGAAGGTTAGTCTTTATTATCATCATCATCATCATCATCAATAGCCTATAACAGTCCATTACTGGACATAAGCCTCTTCTTAGCAAAGAGGTTTATCATTCATAAAGTATACAAATTGTCAATACAGACTATGTGTTTATTTCTATTAATTATTATTTCTATTAAATAAATAGTATGTTTGAATTCAATCTGTCCCTAAGACAATAGTTGTCAACTTTATTGACTTTGAATCTAATTAGGAATTTTTACCCAACTACACAAGAAGCAGGGTTATGTTTATCGAGTTTGTGTGTATATTTGTTTGGCACGACCTATAATCTAAACAGCTAGCCATAATATTAACAAATATTTTTACGGGAATTAAGGGAGTCACAGCCTGTGACCACGGCCAGTGCAACCTGGTCGAAACGTCAGGCAAATCAGAGGTATGTGATACCTTTTAAATAAGTGATCGCGTTAATTCCCGTAAAAATATTTGTTAATATCATGGAACGCGAAAGTTTAAAAGTTAGCTAGCCATAAATTGATTGAGGAGCTGGTGTCTGGTCCGTCTTAAAAGTTAAAGTAACACTATATAAAATCTAAATTGAAATCGCCAGTCTGTAACTTTTAAGTAGTTAGGAGTATATACATTTTAAATGATAAGCCTGCAATTTAATTACATAATAAAAGATAATTCTGTCACAAACATTTTTAATTAAGAGATTCTGATTAGAATTAATTAGACCTCATGATACCTTTATAAAAGCAGATAACAACTTGTTTCCATTTAATGTGTATTTAAAAAAGAAACAAATTTAATGACATAGTTGTCATTGCCAGATCGTTGTCTAAATTACCTGCGCGAGTACATAACAACTGTGTTGTCAGTAAAAATATTTATTTAACAAACTAGCTGAAAGATCGACAAAAAAATTTTTAAATTCATTTTGGTATATGTACCGTGTAAATATACGTATTCATTTAGTAAAAAACGGTTATTTTAATATAACAAACAGACAGTACAATTTTATTTATTTGTATAGAAATGTATACAGAATAAAGGACATACAATGTTGCCATTAATTGGACTAATAATTGGATTAATGACCACTGCATACAAATTATGACTTCAAAACATAATATGCAATGATAACCTGTTATACAGAGTTGCAATCAAGTATTTTATCTGTTGCATCAATAAATAAACAATACATATTAACCTATTTATTCCTATACACATCTAAACATAATTAAAATAGCTTGACGTAGCTTTAACTCGCGTCGCCGCCTGCATATATGTACGTCGGTTATTGCGGTAAATAGTAGCCATGTGTCAATCTGTCTATATGACTACTACTAATCATCTAAATCCTTTCAGTAGTTTCTGCATGAATATTCGCATTTATAATATTCGTACATTGATTTATCGTAGGAATCAAACTATACTCGACTATAGTGATAGTAGATATCCTAAAACCATAACCCTCATAGAAAACCAAATATTTCCTTACCTTCAGAAATTAAAATTACTGAATCCAAACCTCTACTTCCCCTGATTCCAAGAGGACTCAAAGAGCGGCAAACGTTCGAATTTTAGTTCAATTTGTAGAACTGTCTACACATTTGCCCCATATACTGAAAAAGAACAATATTAATTAGTGCCACATCCTCCATATAGACTTGCTACAGTTGCTGCATTACTGGGACCATTCTTGAAGATACTTGTTCACAAAGAATACTCTTAAACATTAAATTAAATATGAAAACGCTAAAACCTATAAAAGTACAAGTTTGTTTTCAAAAAGGCGCGCCACGCAATTAGTTAAACCGATTTATTTTTAAATCGTAATGAAATGAAAATTCAACGTTCTTTTATGTAACCACGTCCACTTTTATAAGTTTGTCATAAGTGCCAGGTAACATAACTTTAACTGTCATAGTTTACGAGGCGGTGTGATAACGAACCACTTGATATCAGCTAATCAACATATATATTTCTTCTGATATTGTAATACTGCACTATAGGACAAGTGATTTTTTAACACGCTTTTATTAGCTTGACTTGTATGTAATACTAGCCGACCCACGCACCCTCGTTTGCGTCTCCTATTGCCCGTAGCGTGAAAATTTTCCCCCGTTTTCGAAACGTTTTTCGTTCCTGCTCCACTCCTATTAGTCCGAGCGTGATGATATATAGCCTATAGCCTTCCTCGATAAATGGGCTATCCAACACTGAAATTATTTTTCAAATCGGACCAGCGGTTCCTGAGATTAGCGTGTTCAAACAAACAAACAAACAAACTCCTCAGCTTTAAATATTAGTATAAATATGTATGTATGTAGGTAATGGAATCTTTTAACTTCATAGTCAACTACTTCTAGGAGTCTGATTAACTTGAAAATTTGCATAGAGGTCAAGAGCCGATGACTATGCAATTATTTGGAAATAAAAAAAAAAAGTTAAGCTAAACCTCCCAAAAATGAGTGACTTCAATTAAATATTAACCAATAATAGAGTTTAGACAGTTTAAAAATAGACTAGAGAAAAATAGTACTTGTCTATTGGTTATCATCATTTCGAATGATAGTAAAACATGTTAACGATAATTACTACGGCTATAACATTATCTATATTCATTACCTTGTCGATGTGTTGCCACGTACTGCGTGATCGCGAACATATTCCAATTTAATGTCTCATGAAAGCAATATTTCACGGCAAAAATTATGTCAGAGACATATTTCAATGTTTTTTTACATATCGGTAATAATTAAACGTTTTACGAGTGTTGGAAAGAGTTTTTTTATTACATTGAAATGTGGGTAGTTAGAAAAAATACAAGTCGTCACATAACAATAAATTTTATGCATATTTTATTATGATTTTTATTATTAGTTTCTTGTATAACAAATATCATGATTAACGAGTTGAAATTTGAAGCGTAATAATTACATACTACTATATTTTAAAAAATAATAAATTTACCACTAGATTTTAAGTATTTAATTATATGAATCGTTTAAAAAAACTGGTGAAAAAATTAATAGCAGTCATGAATAAAAATAAGTTTTCTACATACTTTTTTATAAACTTTGGTTTAAATATTCTTACGTAGAACCACTACAGACACACATATATTCGGGTTTTAATTTTTATAATTAAGGGGAAAAATTAAGTTCATAACAATTGTATTAACATATAAATAAATAAATAAATATTTCGGACATCTAACACACAACGCCATCTAGTCCCAAACCAAGCGGAGTTTGTATTATGGGTACTGGACAACTGATATAAATACTTATATACATTTTTTTTGTAAATACATACATATTATTATCGTCGTTATACAATATATATAATTATATTATAAAATATATAACGACGAGTACCTCCAAAGTCGAGAAATACATTTTCTTATTCGCTAATTTATTTAATTCACTAATTAGACAGTATAAAGACTTAATAAAGAAACAAATATTTTATATCTTTTTTTTTAAAACAAAAGTGAAAAAAGAGACACTATAAAAAAGTATTTTATATAAAATTAAAATAATTTTAAATGTGAAAATGTTAAATTTGGCTTGTGTACGTTTATTGAGTTTAAATCATGAATCGATTTACAATACGCTTCAGGGATGATTATTGTCTTTTTTTTGCAACCAAATACTACGTGTAGTAGAGTAGTGTAGTAACTAGAGAGAGTGTGTCGAGTCCATGAAGCGCCTGTGCAATTATTACTCTAGCGCCCTTTAGCGAACGTAGCGCCCTTCAGTAAGCGCGCAGGATCATTAAGTGTCGCGGCCTGCTCTCCTATCACTGCTGCGTCCCTGTTAAGACGCCCCAGAGCAGCGTTGCCAGACAACCCGATTTTTTAATCAAAATTGTAATGTCCCGCGCGGGTCAGGCCTTGCTTTTTGGGGTGCCGCCGAAAGTGGAGTTTGTAAGTTAGACGTAGTGCTTTATCTATACAAATAAATAAAATTGGAGTTTCTGTTTGTAATATTAAAATAACCGCTTTTTACTAAATGCATATGTATGTTTACACGGTACATATACCGAAAATGTAGTTAAAAAAATTTTTGTCTGTCTGTCTGTTTGTTCCGGGTAATCTCTGGAACGGCTGGACCGATTTTGACGGGACTTTCACTAGCAGGTAGCTGATGACCCAGGGAGTAACTTAGGCTACTTTTTTTAGACTAACTTTGTCCCGCGGTGTTACTCGCGGTGCAACAATAACCGCGGGTAACACCGCGGGGTTCAGCTAGTCGTCAATAAAATAGGCAGACAATAAAAAAAATAGAACTACTACTGCCACCATTATAGGAAATCGCATATGGCACTAATTCTTACAAGAATCAAGGACTATGTAGCAGAGAAAAACGAAATATTGCTTTTTTTTTTCTTAAAATAAAATCTGGTAACGCTGCCCCAATGTAACTAGTAAGTTATTAGATATCTACATGTACACCCTGCGACATTTCGTTGTGGCACATTGTGGTTGCAAAAAACAGTTAAGAATCACCTTGAATCATTACTAGTAGTAATAGAAATCGATAACAATAATCACTATTTCAAACCGTTTAACTAGATAGTTATCGATTCTCCTTATCCTTCAATGGTAACGATAGCGTTTTTATAACGACACTACAACACAGTTAACGGAAAAGGCATTAAAATCGAAACTAAAGGATGTTGCATAAGTCTCTGCTGCTTTGCGTCTGGTCGATTTCAGGCGGTTATTTTATTGTAGTAACAATTAAACGTCACTAGCTTCATGAATTGTTTTCATTTTTTATTGCATGAACAAATAGGTAGGTGAACAAGATAAATTGTATATTCCGACGTTCAAAAAGTGAAAATACGATTTTAATCATGAATATTTTAACGCAGCATCGTTAAAAGTTGCGTGGACTTCGTAACTATTATAATTAAGTATACCTAGCAGTTTAATTCGATTAATACTGAAAACATAAATCTTAACATTGCATATAAATAAAATTAAAGTGTCTGTTTGCACTTTCATATTAACAGCAATTCTATTTTGTTCCGACTAATCTCTGTAACGGTTAGACCGATTTTTAAGGGACTTTCACGGACATATATGTTACTAAGGAGTGAATCAGGGAGTATCTTATTTAAAAAAAATGTTTTGGGATAAAATTAAAAGCAATGACACATACCTAGTAAACAGTTAGAAAAAAATCCCGATTCAAAAACTGTCTAATACCTACCATACAGCTATACTATACCCATCATAAAAATTATAATACATACTAGAAAAACGTGCAAGACAGTTCATTTACATGAACATTGTCGTTTGATAATAACCTGCTATAACACACGCTAACGAAATGTGCGAATATGTAGAGTCAACGAGACACGAAAGTGCAATGACCTCTCAGCTAACACAAAACGCGCTGAATGTACAAATGAGAAAGTGTGGACGGATGTTCACGGTTTTTTCATTCATCATGGGTTTGTCATTCGTCATTGAAATGGTTTTCATGGCATCAAATATACAATTGCCTTCTGTATATTCTTAAATACCTAATAATACATACTTAAAGTGTAGTAAGATAGTGTTGTGTACAAAATAAGGGTACGACGTTTATATTTCCCCGGATATGCACATATGACGTTTCAAAAATTAATGATTCTAAATGTAAAAATAGCAACAGCATTGAAAAGAGAAAGAACGTTTGAAATAAACCCATTTACCAACTCCATCTGGCCAGTGTGGCATAGTTTCAGATCAAATAAAAAAAGGTAGATGGTCTTGCTCTTGTTGAAGCAAAAAAAGTAGCGTAGTTCTAAGTAAACATTCTGACGAAAAGTAGCGTAGTTCATAGCAAAGTTAGTTACTGTTTTTGCTTCAAAAATAACAAGACCGTGCGTTGTCTACCTGTTTTTTATTTGATATGAGGGTATAGTAGATCCAAAACCTCATTTCTAAGCAGGGGCCTATGTCCAGGCACTGCTGGTGTCCACACAGTACTAAAAGCTGTTGATAATAATCTCAGAAACTACAGTCTAAAATAGATATAAACGTATAATAATTCTTTAACAGACATTAAGGGCGACTTGCACAACACTCGACTTAAATAGCTACTAAACAAAATTAGTTAAACGCATAGACTCGTTTAGCTTAAACACTTTTAGCGGCGCTAAATAGCCGAGTTTCGATGTTTAACTTCGGAAGTTTTTAAACATGTCTGGTAAAAAAATTATCGTTTTGAAAGATGCTAATTGAGATTAACCTTTTATATCGCATTTAGTATGTCTTAAATGTATTTAAACTATGTCGTGCAAGTGGCCCTAAATGGAATTCTCACTATTCAACTTCCATATGATAATCATTTATAATTGTTGTTTAACCAAATAATTATTTTTCCCTAGGTGCACGTTATCTTCAGCTACAAGGGCAAGAACCACCTAATCAAGAAAGACATCCGTTGCAAGGATGATGTGTACACTCACTTATACACCCTGGTCGTGAAGCCCGACAACACCTATGAGGTGCTCATCGATAATGAGAAGGTGGAGTCTGGTGAATTAGAGGCCGACTGGGACTTCCTTCCTCCTAAGAAGATCAAGGTATTGTAAAGTTTTTAATATATCTTTGTAGATCGTTGACACTATATCATAATGGAAGAGACATATACATATATTGGGCTGTTTCGACTGGAGTAATATCAAGGCCTGACTTATATCTAGCTTTTACCAAAATTCCAGCCTTTTCTCTTTCAAATTTTTTAAACAAGGGCATCACACTTGTATCTCTTGATTCACATATGTAAAGATGGCAGTAATCAAGCAATACAAGTAAGCATAACAAAATTAAACTTGATTTGCATTAATCGTAATTTGAATTATCTTGTTTGTATCTGTAACCATGGACTAATAAATCATGCATGTATAAATAAATTGCAAAATTGCAATTAAATACAAATAATTAAATTGATATAGATACGCTCACATCAAATATTTTATTTACACTTTAATTCTATAGGACCCTGAAGCTAAGAAACCAGAAGACTGGGACGAGAGGGCCACCATCCCTGACCCTGATGACAAGAAGCCCGAGGATTGGGAAAAGCCTGAGCACATTCCTGACCCTGATGCGGCTAAGCCTGAGGACTGGGATGATGAGATGGACGGTGAATGGGAGCCTCCTATGATCGACAACCCTGACTATAAGGGTGTCTGGGCACCTAAACAGGTAATTATTTCGATACTGCAGATAATGTTGTGATTTATACAGTCCCTTTGCTTCCTCCGCGCCGTGTATTTGGGTTCGATTTCCTTTAAAGGACGTCATTGTAATCCAAAAATCGTCCTGAATCTGGGGGTTCTTTGTGTCTGTTTTATGTATGGCCTAGTGGTTTAACTGTCGCCACGCCTGTCTAGGGCAGTTTAGTTGGTTCCTATTCCTTCGGTATGTAAATAAAAGATAATGGACTGTATAACTAATACTTGGATTATGTAAAACCAAATACATATATAGGCGAGCGTCGCTGTCTAAGGTGTTACGCGGAATGCCGTTGCACCGAAAGGTCGCCGCTGTCCTTCCGTCCCCCGCCGCTGCTCGGTGCTCGTGCGCCGACAACGCCGCTCCCTGCTTTACCAAGGGTTCGAATCCCACATGGGACAACACTTCTGTGATCCACAAATCTTTGTGTCTGTTTCATGTATATTTATAAAGTTCCTGTGTCACAGATGACGGTTGAGAGTTAGGTGTTTGAATTATGTAAAGCTTTTCTGCTATGATACAACAGCAAAATAGACCTTCCGAAATTGCAGCTATTGCTCTGCTCATTGGAATAGCAATTTCGCAGAAAACATTTTTAATTGCGATTTGTACTTCTGAGTTTCCATAAAACACAAAGAGAGTACTTAGTCATGATGCCATGACGTCACGACTAGTCTAATTCAATAAGCCGTAGTTGTCCGTCTGTTTGCATATTGTGTTATAACGTCTATCGCCGTAACACAGAGAGTACTTAGTCATGATGCCATGACGTCACGACTAGTCTAATTCAATAAGCCGTAGTTGTCCGTCTGTTTGCATATTGTGTTATAACGTCTATCGCCGTTACGGTAACCGTTATTTATCTATAATACTTTCATTGACTCCTATCGATTCTCGATACATTTTTTATTGTCAACTTTAAGTTCGTTAAACCTTGAAATAAGTTTTATTTTTAAGCTTTATAGTGCATTACCCGAGCTATATGCGCAGAAAACAAAATATACGTTTGCTTTTCTGCGTCTTTTAAGCCACCTAAAATGTGATTCTCAATTTTGTGGTCCCATAAATACCGTTTATTTTTAAAAGAACCGGCATTAATTATAATTGATTTAAAGATCTGACATTGGATTACGTTATCCCATTCCTGATGATATTCAATTACTAGTATTGCTACAAAGCAAGGCGAAATATTATAATTAAAATACTCAGAACGTTTTTTCGGCACATTGAGATTAATCTTGATTATAATAAATAAATAAATAAATATTTCGGGCGTTAGATGTCCGAAATATTTATTTATTTTTTACACAACGCCATCTAATCCCAAGCTAAGCAGAGCTTGTGTTATGGGTACTAGACAACTGATATAAATACATATATACTTTTTTTTTGTAAATACATACATATTATACATAGAAAACACCCAAACTCCGAAAATACTCCGATTATGTACTTAATTTATACAATTGGGTTTATTATTTCGATGATTTTGCATTTAATTGTTAATTATTCATTACAGATTGATAACCCCGACTACAAAGGACCATGGGTTCACCCAGAGATCGACAACCCTGAATACACCTCTGACGCAAACCTGTACAAGCGCGAAGAACTCTGCACAGTCGGTTTGGACTTATGGCAAGTCAAGTCTGGTACCATCTTTGACAATTTCTTCTTCGGCGATAACTTGGAGGAGGCCAAAGAACGTGGAGAAGCCATCAAGAAGAGGTTAGAAGGTGAAAAGAAGATGAAGAGTGAACAGGATGAGGCTGAGAGGGAAAAGGAGAAGGCTGAGAAGCCTGATGATGAGGAGGATGATGAAGATCTCGATGATGAGGCTGGTGGAGAAGTACCTGTGGTAAGTTGAATTTGTTTTTTGTTCTGATAACCCTATTACCTTGGCCTTTGTTATTCAAATCAACGTTACAACTTACGAAAATAAGTGTTTAACGATTTGACATTATTCATATAACATTGTGTAGGTGACAATCGATATCTTTGAATATATTTTCTGCTGAAGTCATAAACAAAAAATGAATTATGTATATTTAGTTGTATTATTTGTTAATTTTAAAATTTGTTTAACACTTTGTCCTTTTGCCCTCAGGATGACCACGATGAGCTGTAAACTGTGTCAATGTGAGTGTAAAGACAATAAGTATCGTTAGATACATGGTGAGCGTGTGTGTGTACGCGGTCCGAATGCTGCGCATGAGTTGTTCCAAAAAACTTAGAAGAACATTAAGTTGCTCATAGTCTGCTAATAGTGTGTTATGTTCCAATCTCCTCTATCTTTATGTATAATAATTACGAGTTGTAAGAATTTATTCACTATCTTATTATTTATATACTTTTAGCGCGTGGCGGCTTGGAGTGTTCCATGTTAAGTTGGTCGTCATAATTTATTTTTGTCCCCAACGTCTTATTGTGTATAAAGTGATGATCACGCTCAGTTTTATTGTATTAATGTTATTACGGCACTGTGTGTCGTCGAGTGCTGGGTTTATTGTACAATAATAGTTGGTGTAGCCTAAATTTTTGTATGAATTTGGCTAATATTGTAGAATAAATCAGTGAGTGAAAGTTTCTCATTTTTGTTGTGAAACGAGTCTGATTAAAATTAATATATTAAACATTTGTTTTGTTTTATTTACGTACTATGGCAGATACAGACTGGAGTTTGAATCTGATGAAATTATATCAATTACTAGCAGAACCCCGCGGTGCTATCCGCGGTTTTTGTTGTACCGCGAGTAACGCCGCGGGACAAATTTAATCTAAAAAAGTAGCCTAAGTTATTCCCTGGATCATCAGCTACCTGCCAGTGAAGTCCCGTCAAAATCGGTCCAGCCGTTCCAGTGATTACCCGGAACAAACAGACAGACAGACAAAAATTTTTTTAACTACATTTTTGGTGTATGTGTCGTGTATACATACATATGCATTGATTTAAAAGCTGTTATTTTAATATTACAAACAGACACTCCAATTTTATTTATTTGTATAGATATTAGCACTTTGTGCTGAGAGGAATTTCTTTTATCCTGGAAAAAAATACTGTGTCACAATAACTCGGCCTGATAGGGTATGCTAATATGATACGATATCCTAGTGGTTTTTAAGACAAAAATAAATTAATTAAAAGGAAAATGAAACACTTGAATATACAAGGCTACAAAACAATGGCAGCATTGGGAGTTTATTAAAAGAACATTATTTTACAAAAAGAAAATTTCAAGATTCATTTTTAATTGTGAATAATATTTGTGAAATCAAAAATATTGTTTCACAAAGATAATACAGTATTCAAACTAGCTGTATCTTAAATATTAACTTAAACATATTACGAAAATCTTTTATCATAAATTAAAAATGAATAAGATGATATTATAACGTAAACAGGTTAGATATAAACTTAACATAATTAGAAATTAATTCTTCAAATGGGTTAGGTGCACTCGTATGTGACTTCGGACCCAGTCCCTGTGATTGACTAGTTTTACTTTCGGATGCCTTACTTTGACTATCACTCGTGCGCTCCATCGTAACTGTTCAAAAAAACCGCATTAAATATGATAAGAAACTAGTGTTTAAAGTATTTGACATTCATCATCATCAATGGGTTTTAAATGGTTTTAATAGTCTACTGTAAGACAGACCTTTCATTAGAATGGAGGATTAGACGGGTTGGTATATGATTGTGACAAGTTTTTCATTTCTTTGCAATGCTGTTATTCTTCGTAATTTGCTCCTTTAGTTCAGGTCTTTTGACACCCGTGGGATGATTAGAGGTTAAATAAATTAGTAATTATTAATCACAAATTAACGCCATGAATAGTTTTAGAATATTGGTATCAATATTTTCTGGTTTTAAAATCTAGTTGCGGTTAGCACCCTCTAACGCCTACGTTTTTGAATCATTTTTTCTATCGCCGACTTACTCAAATTGCCGATATCTGAAATAAAATAACAATAATATCATTATTCTCGTACTAAAAAAGTTCATCAGTAATTTTCTTGAAATTACAATGTAAAAGTTTATAAAACTATTGGCTATCTATTTCGTTTCTTTTTTTTCGAAGTAGAATAATTGCCGCAAGTTATATTTAGGCGAATATCTTAAAAAAAACGTTTATATAACAATTGAGGTGGTTATAATCAGTAACAAAGTATCAACACAAGTCCAGTTGTTGTATGTATGTTAGGCATACATTGGCATACATTTTCACCAGGGTATCTATACAACTAAATAAAATTGGAGTGTCTGTTTGTAATATTAAAATAAACGCTTTTTACTAAATGCATATGTATGTATACAGGGTACATATACCAAAACTGTAGTTAAAAAAAATTTTGTCTGTCTCTCTGTCTGTTTGTTCCGGGTAATCTCTGGAACGGCTGGACGGATTTTGACGGGACGGTTATTGTTGTACCGCGAGTAACGCCGCGGGACAAAGTTAGTCTAAAAAAAGTAGCCTAAGTTACTCCTCGGATCATCAGCAGTGAAAGTCCCGTCAAAATCCGTTTTTTTAAACTAAATTTTTCGTATATGTACCGTGTATACATACATATGCATTTAGTAAAAAGCGATTATTTTAATATTACAAAGAGACTCCAATTTTATTTTTTTGTATAGATTTAGACGTAAGGAATGGTCTTTAGGGCTTCGGCATCGTGGTAAGTAAGATTGGCTTGGTCACCAAACCAGGTTTTTTCCCGCGAGGAAGCCTCTTGGGGCGTTCACATGATTCTAGAAACCACTATTTAAATTAAATATTTATGCACGCATCGGTACAATGCATTAATCAGAAACAAAGGCCTACGACTTTTTAAGCCGTAATTTATTGGTCAGAATTGTTGAAAAATGTTTAAGCTTTCGCGATTTTTTATACATAGTTTCTGTTGTATAGCGGAACTTATTCGCGATTAATTTTTTTTTAAAGGACGGATCCTTCTACATCCCGACGTTTCGAACGGATTATACCGCTCGTGGGTAGGATAGACAGGTGTGAGCTTAGCATGCATTCGTGAAGCGCGAGGTATGCCTACCCGCACGCATTCGATTGCGTTGAATGTTTGTATGTAATGTCTGTCCTTCTACTAGAAGTATGTCTTCTACACACTTTAAAACTTAGTTTACACGTGAGCAGTATAACCCATCTGAAATGTCGGGATATAGAAGGTATCGTCATCTTTTAAATATTCTTATCACGAATAAGTCCTGCTAGACAACAAAAAATAAGAATTGTGGATGATACGAACTTTTACGAATGTTCTCCAGCTGCTCTATGGTACTTGGAGTTGTACTCGATGTTGTGGTTGTGGCGCCAGTTGTTGGGGTAAAATGTGCCAAGAAGTAGCAGGGCCGTGGTAAAGACGATACTATGGAAAAAAAAATTAGTTTAATCTTTTTGCTTTAATTGTGTGACTAGCTGACTCACGCAACTTTGACCGAGTCTCTATTCAATCATGCTCGGCTCTTATTAGTCTAAGCGTGATGTTTACTGTCTTGGATGCCAGCAAATATCTATACTAATATATAAAGCTGAAGTTTGTTTGTTTGTTTGTTTGAACACGCTAATCTTAGGTGGTCCGATTTGAACAATTCTTTCAGTGTTAGATAGCCCATTTATCGAGGAAGGCTATAGGCTACATATCATCACGCTAAGACCTACAGGAGCCGAGCAGCAATGAAAAATGTTACAAAAACGGGAGAAAATTATCACGCTACGGGCAATAGGAGACGCAAACGAGGTTGCGTGGGTCGGCTAGTTTAGTATAAACACAATGTGAATTAATAGTTACGGAGTTCAACGTGATGTAATCAAGAAATTGCAGGTTTTATGATATATTTGTTGTGGCTTACGATTTACTGTCTAAAGTTTTTAAAATTCTTCTTGTAAAAATAGGGTTTCCTTTCTGCCCTACTTAGAAGTCCAATATTAATAAATATGGATCGTGGGAGTGTTTGTGGATTTTAGGTGTTTTTAGTAAAAAGGTTTCAAGATCCAGTAAATCAAAAAATGAAAAACCTATGTAAAATCAAACTCGCACTTTTTTGACTACATCACGTTTTTGAAGGTAAATTAATTAAATTCATTTTTAATCTTACCTTCGTCTTGAGTAGCCAGGAATAAAATCTGAAACACAATACACAGGTTTTTGTATTAGGGTATTGCCACTTAATGATTTTTGAGTTAGAGAACTTACTATTCGAGTATTTACAATTTCTTGTTTAGTTCAGCAAAAGGAACACGAGTGAAGATATTAAGAATGGTTAAAAGAAGGAAGCCCTTATAGTTAAAGAACCGAAAATGTATAAATATTTCAGACATCTTACAATAAGCTAAGCAGAGCTTGTGTTATGGGTACTAGTCAACTGATATAAATACATATATACTTTTTCTTTTGTAAACACATACATATTATACATAGTAAACACCCAAACACCTAAACAAATATTTGCACATCATACAAACATTTAGTCCGACCCGGGTATTGAACCCGATACCTCAAACACAGCAGTCGCATACGTTACCACTGCGCCACAGAGGCAGTCTCATTTAAAAAACTGCATTTGCCGTCATTTTCACCCGACTACGGCAAAGTCAAAGAAGGGTCATGATTTTGACAGGCTATGTAGGTATGTATGTTCATTTGTTCCCTCACAGCTCCTTAACTACTCATTAGAACTGGACAAATGAGGTGTCGTTAGAAGCGTCATGATCGCCTGCTGGTTACAGGCTATATGACGTGTCACTGAATGTCATGTGGCGCCCTCTATCTAGCCGACATAAAGTACTGAATGGTATGTATGTGTAAGTATGGTATCATTGGAAAGGGCGTTACTTGTACACTGACTTTGTCCGTATTTATTCGATAAGTCTGTTATTTCTATGATATGATATACACATTTTCAATTCAATTTAAATAAAAACAAAAGTCTATTGTTATGCCATGGAGAAAACGACTACACCATTTCGTAAGTCAAATTAAACAAGTGATTAATTTAAAAAGGTATTATAAAACAAACTTTTATTACTTGTTAATAAAAAAATTACTTTAAGCCCTTTCGTTTGATACCTATGTTGGATGGGCTGTTCAGAAATATGTACGCCGCCATTTTGTTACGGCGGCCATTTCGGATTAATAATAATACCGATTATATATAATTGCATCGTCATCAGAAATATATTTCAAATTTCAGCTCAATCGGAAATCGGGAAGGGGATCAAATTTAACTTGCAAGATTTGATTACAAACAAACATCGGGACAGGTGAAACTAAATTAAAGCTTGTAAAAAAAGGCTGTCAATATTGTACTGAATGAAATAAGTCAATCTCACCAAAACTACGGCAAAGGTGCACGAAAGAGTCTGCATGATTTATACTTAATATATTTATCGTACGGAGAACTAATAGCACTGCAGTAGTTACAGTGTCCCTTATGTATATATCTTCGCAGAACAACACCACCGACACGGTCCATTACACGCCTATTAACACGAGCTCTTGGTGTAGAATGTGCCAGAGAATATTTTTCTAACCATTTTGTCAAGGTATTGTCGTGGAATAGTTCTGTTTATAATGTGACGTCATGATCTGAAGACTTCCCGCCGTTTCACGGTTGAAACAAATGAATGCCGTTTAAATTCCGTACTTGTTAATATATACGACGTATAAATAAATGAAAATAGATATATTGAGGAGTTATTCGTAATATTTTTTTTTTATTATTTCATTTATAACCATTTGTAGAGGCCTGCTAAAGTGACTCTACTCAGCCTGATAGAAAGCATGAGCAGAATCAAATGCGAATGCAGGTTTTAGGTTGATCTTCAGTGAGAGGTTAGTACCACCTCGATCGAGCCGGCGCGTTTCTGTTCAAATCTACCTTCAAATGATTTTCATCATCATCATCAACTACCCATAATGTCCCACTGCGGGCTCGGGTCTCCTCTCAGATGAGGGTTAAGTCCACACATCCTCACGCAGGCCAAATGATTATCATTCTCTTTATAATTTTAATTCATATTGATTACACAATATTTCTTAAAAACATTTAACAGGATAAAATTAAGAAATAATTTGCACTTAAGATCTGCAAGAATTTTATATTTACACACTTCAGTCTATGGTATTTTCATTTTATGGTTTTCAAGCAATCATCAATAATACTATATACCTATAATTGTCATAAAGAAGTTTATTTTGATAATTTACTAGTCTTTTATCAGATTTCATTTTATACTGGCAAGAAACTTTTACTGCACATAGGTACTTCTACTTGCCATTTATTTAAAGCAATTTTGCTATTAACTGACTTGTTTGCTGCTTTTCATAACCCAAAAGCTTATTTTGGAGTCTATCTAAAAGATTATCGTTTTTTTTAATTGAAAAACACCATGGACTAAAAACGTTTAATTCTTTCAGTTGGCACCGAGCTTCCTTACCGCGACCTTACAAAGCATTTGTAGGTACATCAATTCTTTTTAAATTTAAATAGAACCCCTATTGAGAGACAGAGGGGTGTTTTTTTTTTAATTTCGTCTCCTAAGACTCTTAAAAAAAGGCTTTTAGACTTTTCATGGAAACGTTTTATAAAAGAAGATATTCAATTTTCAACGACCATGTAGTCTATTTTCTAGTGTTTTTGAAATTCAAATAGATGTCTTAAATTGTTTTCAATAGAGATCTATTTTACGAGTTCCGACAACGTCACTGCCAATCTATACATCTATACAAATAAATAAAATTGGAGTTTCTGTTTGTAATATTAAAATAACCGCTTTTTACTAAATGCATATGTATGTATACACGGTACATATAACAAAAATTTTGTTAAAAAAAATTGGATGTCTGTCGGTCTGTCTGTCTGTTTGTTCCGGGTAATCTCTGGAACGGCTGGACGAATTTTGACGGGACTTTCACTGGCAGATAGGTGATGATCCAGGGAGTAACTTTTATTTTTTTTTAGACTTACTTTGTCCCGCGGCGTGTCTCGCGGTACAACAACAACCGCGGGTAGCACCGCGGGGTTCAGCTAGTTTAGAGTAAATAATAACATCATCACACCCTTCAATAGTGCATTGCTGGACATTGAGTTCTCCTTACAAAGGAGATTTTGGCGCATTATACTAACACGCTGACGAGATGAGATCCGCGTCGGTATAGGCTTTGTGTGTGTCAAGTTATTCTTAGGAAAAAGCAAACTAGCAGTTAAAACAAACTTTAGATTTAAGTGTATTGTCATTTAGGTATTTAATTTTCAATTTCCGATTGTTATCTAATAAAAATGGGTAGAATACGATTATGAACCGGGGCTAATCTACTGCTCCAAAAACCGCCGTCCCAGGCATGTGTCCCCTTAACCCTGGGTAAACACGACCACTGGTTTATCTTTCTTTCATCATTCATCTTTTTGCTAATGAAAGTTTGTTTTCTAAGTCTTCCATTTCGTATAAAGCAATTATTTTTTGAGCGTTTTATAGATTGCCTCGTTTCTTTAGATCTTCGTAACAATTTCAATTGTGAGAACAAATGTTATCTATACAATTAAATAAAATTGGAGTGTCTGTTTGTAATATTAAAATAACCGCTTTTTACTAAATGCATATGTATGTATACACGGTACACATAACAAAAATTTTGTTAAAAAAAATTGGATGTCTGTCGGTCTGTCTGTCTGTTTGTTCCGGGTAATCTCTGGAACGGCTGGACGAATTTTGACGGGACTTTCACTGGCAGATAGGTGATGATCCAGGGAGTAACTTTTATTTTTTTTTAGACTTACTTTGTCCCGCGGCGTGTCTCGCGGTACAACAACAACCGCGGGTAGCACCGCGGGGTTCAGCTAGTTTAGAGTAAATAATAACATCATCACACCCTTCAATAGTGCATTGCTGGACATTGAGTTCTCCTTACAAAGGAGATTTTGGCGCATTATACTAACACGCTGACGAGATGAGATCCGCGTCGGTATAGGCTTTGTGTGTGTCAAGTTATTCTTAGGAAAAAGCAAACTAGCAGTTAAAACAAACTTTAGATTTAAGTGTATTGTCATTTAGGTATTTAATTTTCAATTTCCGATTGTTATCTAATAAAAATGGGTAGAATACGATTATGAACCGGGGCTAATCTACTGCTCCAAAAACCGCCGTCCCAGGCATGTGTCCCCTTAACCCTGGGTAAACACGACCACTGGTTTATCTTTCTTTCATCATTCATCTTTTTGCTAATGAAAGTTTGTTTTCTAAGTCTTCCATTTCGTATAAAGCAATTATTTTTTGAGCGTTTTATAGATTGCCTCGTTTCTTTAGATCTTCGTAACAATTTCAATTGTGAGAACAAATGTTATCTATACAATTAAATAAAATTGGAGTGTCTGTTTGTAATATTAAAATAACCGCTTTTTACTAAATGCATATGTATGTATATATGGTACTTAGACAAAAACTGTAGTTAAAAAAATTTTGTCTGTCTGTCTGTCTGTCTGTTTGTTCCGGGTAATCTCTGAAACGGCTGGGCGGATTTTGACGGGACTTTCACTGGCAGGTAGCTGATGATCCAGGGAGTAACTTAGGCTACTTTTTTTTAGACTAACTTTGCCCCGCGGCGTTACTCGCGGTACAACAATAACCGCGGGTAACACCGCGGGGTTCAGCTAGTGTTGTATAAAATAAATATATCACCAACCACTATACGTTACGTAAATATTTAGTAGCTATAAAAATAAATATTAGTCCTTAGAACTAATAGATAGATAGAAAACTCTTTATTTGTACACAATTATAGTACATAGTTACAAGAGTACATGAGATGTAAGATGTTGTGTACAAAGGGCGGCCTTATTGCCAAAAGCAATCTCTTCCAGGCAACCTTTTAAAATTTGATTAAAATTACCTATTATAGATATTTAGTCCATTTATTAAATAAATCTACTATCATATAATATTAGTTTTTATTTTAGTTGTGGTTGTGAAATGTCAAACAGAGCTCCGTGTAAGTTAGAAAGCCCCAAAGTTTTATCAAAGAACAATATTTTGCTTATTTACAAGTTTATTTTAACTTCAGTTTAATAGAAGCCGCCCTAACACAGCTTTGTTTTGACAAACACCCTTAGGTTAACCATCCCAGTTTTATTTTATCACCATGAACTATGATTATGGTTTTTATACTACAAGTTATAAGGTATAAAATGGCTAGTTTAGGGGTAAAGGTGTGGTGTTTCCCTTAAGGCGGGGTGATAACGTAAAGTGTCAACATTTGCGTTGCACCGCTGGATTTCCGCCGTTGACTGACACGACCGTTTCTCGTCTTTAAACAAAAATGTGGGTGAAATAAATGAAAGTAGGATTGCCCTATTTTTAGCCAAGTGTTTTCTTTTACAGGGGGGAAGACGGGACACGCATTTTACCACTTTTACACAGTTTAGAAAAAAAAATCTAAACATTAATATCATTTTTGAAGACCTATCCATGGATGGACATGTAGAGGATTGATGAAAAAAAAAAATTTAAGTTTCAGTTCTAAGTATGGGGACCCCCAAAACTGATTTTTTTGTCTATTTTTGTGTGAAAATCTTAAAACTACAATGATAATGTTTTTTCTATAAAAAAACAATTATGGAAACATTTTTCTTACTCTACATACGTAGAGTATTACTCTACATACGTAGAGTAATAAGCATTAAGTAAGGAATTTATTGTTACTACCACGCTACAGAGTGTTTTAATGCTTCTTACCGTCCATTTGCTTTCAACAAGAAAAAACAAAACGGTGCAGGTTTAATATAGGTTTATGACAACTAAACCCCCTGAGGGTATTACTCTTGCACAGGTAACCAGAATTTACCCAAAGAGCTAAGGCGACAGTTTTACTACCTAAGTCGTAAATCGTCGATATAACCGTGGCACTGCACTCCTCCGTACTACGAAACGTCTAAAGATTATTTACTTCAAAAAATATTATTATTAACTCTCGCGAATGGGGGAAGGGACTTTGGTAACACTTAATAGGTTAAAATTACCGTTATTGTTTGCGACTGTGTTATAGCAGTGGTAATGTATAACTCCGGAATTCTCAAAAATATCTACATGGCTTTTGCCATCATGACAAAACAGTTTAGTCTTGAAAACGTCATAGACAGACAGACAAAGTTACTTTCGGATATGGATTTCCAGCAAACTGTGCTCTTATTGATCTTAGCACGTCTTTTTGTACTAGATCGAGCAGTCTCAATGCTGCGTAACAACGCTGCAAGCGAATTTACCGAGGCCCTACAACGCCTGTTCTTAAAATAATACTGTCTTTATTTTGTTGTTCAAGGCTTGTCATATTTTTACAGGCGTTAATTAACTAAGGCTTAAAAACACCACAGATATCAATACTACAATAATTGTTTACATGTTTTTTTAATAAGTTCACGCCCTCATGTCTTTGGGCGGACTCAATCTATGCAAATTAATATAATTAAAGTGTCTGTATGTAATTTCAAATTAATAGCTTTTCGCTAAATGAAAAACGTTACTTAAATACATCAAAAATACATTTTTACACAATTTTTGGCTGTCTTATTACTCTCTGGATTTTTCTGGAACAGCTGGACAATTTTGACGGGTCTTTCACTGGCACGATGATATAAGTGTTAATTTATTCAATTAAATAAAAATAGCCTTTATTTTCTACTACAAGTTCTTGCATAAATATATACCTATAACCTATATGTTTTAATCGTATAAATACATTTTAATGTTTACGTGCATTGTTAACTTTTTTTTTTTTATTAAACTTAATTTATAGTAATCACCTCCGCGGCGTAGGCTTCTCCTAAACCTTTCTATACCTCTTTCACGCGCCAATCCCACGCAAAACGAGCCACATTTCTGTTTCAAGATATCTCTCCATCTTTTAATTGGTCTCCCTTTCTTCCTTTTCAAGTCTCTTGGCAACCATTCTGTTAAACGTTTTGCCCATCTATTGTTACACATTCTGCATATATGTCCTGCCCATTGCCATTTCAGTGATCTCGTTATTTTTCGTTCCTTGTATTCTTTATGATGTTATCGTTGCTGACCTCACCTGCAAGTTTTAAGCCAAGCATGCTTCTTTCCATTTTACGTTGGCAGATAGATATTTTTTCTTCATCTTCATTTCTTAATGACCGCGTCTTGCAACCTTAGGTAAGGTATGGTAGTATCACTACTTCGTAGAGTTTTTCTTGATATTTATGTTTATTCAGCTGTTTTTCATAATTTCTTCAATACTTCCGCCAAGCTAGAGTTATTCTTCTTTCTATTTCTTATATTGTATGGTTTTGTAATGATATTAGCTGTGATATAAATGTTTTATTTATATTCATAGGAACTCCAACCATTTGACTTTCTCTAGATTCAAGTACGGCTGAAAAGAGTTTCGGGAAGAGGCCCCCCCCCGTGCTTTACTACCTTTTGTATGGGGAATTCCGCACCATCTCAATCTAAGCGTACTTTCGCGTTGCACTTTGAATATATACTATGAATTAAGTTTATATATTTTGATTGACCTCCTGTTGTCTTAGTGATGCCCATATAGCTTCAAAATGTAAAGAAACGAAAGCTTTTGTATAATCTAAACAGGAGATATATATCGTCTTTCCAAATTACTTTACTTAGTCTATTTCTTCTATTATTCGCCTATTGAGCATGCTGAGCGACTTTGAACCTAGGCTACATTTATATTAGACTAGCTTTGCCCTACGGTTTTATTACATTAATAAATGCTAATAACCTTTATTCTTCTATCGAACGACAATTAACTACAGTAGTAAGCTTGTGGTACAATGCAGTGTTATGACATTTTTATGCCTGGGTAGGGAGTGTAGGGACGAATCGATGCTAACACGATTAGGGGAACGGACACCATTAGCACCCCGGGGTAGATTTCCGATCGTGGAAATTGTGGAATTCTTGTAAAACGAGACGTGGGTACCATACGATTATTCCAGTTAATAGTTACTAACATTTTTAAAAGTTATATCGATGTCTAGACGATTTTTTGTTAATTTTTAAAAGAGTCGGAAAATACATATATATTTGAAAGTGAAATACAAGTACAAGTAACAAGTAGTTTTGTTCCAACTAAGCATGTTTTTGCTGTCGTGTTTCATTGGTGAGTTCGAGAACGGAGGTCGTCATAGGGTGAGTCACCATGTTGCATTGATGCATTGTCAGCATTCGCAATGAGTATGGATGCCACCACTCTTCCGCTCATGCTTTAAATCAGGCACAGTAGATTCAATTTGTCAGGTTCACACAGAAAAAAAAGCCATCTTATGTTGCCAGCTTGGTTCTCCGTGGGACCGTTGGATCACCACATGCCTAATACGAGCCCTAGAAACTTTTCCCGCTGAGCAACTTTGAACTTGTGAACAAGCCATATACGAGATATTTACTTAATGACACTGGATTGAATATCACAAAAGAATTATAGTGCACAAGTCTTTTGAGATATTCTTATGTACAATAGATAAGGAAAATATCAAATTATTCAATTAAGAAGCTAGTACTCTGGACCGTCTGACTCATAGCTACAATCAGAGACATTTCTTAGAAATCATTAATCATTGTACATACACACACTAAGTACCACATCTTACTTTTTAAACTCAAAATATTGAAATAGTGATGATATTAGGTTTCTGTTTGAATAGGAGACGATTATTCTAAAATCTTCAATTGTATAAATATTTGTTGTTGTTGTAAGTTTCTTAATTTTAAAGCACAGCTTATTATTTACAATATGATCCGTCACGTGTTTAATGCAAAAGAAAGTTTTAATTTTTGAAATTATTGCTGGGTATTATAATTTTTTTTTCAAGATAAGTAGAGTCACGCTGATTTCAGCACGAACGGGCCGGCTCGACCGGGGCGGTACTAACCTCGCACAGAAAATCAACGATCATGCTGTCGTGTTTCGTTGGTGAGTGCGAAACCGGAGGTACAATGATGCAGAAGCATCACTAGCCCGCCATGGTGTGGGTCACCATGCTGCATTATTGCATTGTCTGCATTCGCAGTATTATGGCCACCACGCATGGATTTTGCTTATGCTTTCCATCAGGCAGAGTAGAGTCATTCTGGCAGGGCCAAACATAAAAAAAAAAATTTTTCTTTAATTTTCTCAAAATTTCAGACCATATCTACTGAAACAGATACCTAGGAGGTAATGCAAAACAATTTATATACGAATAAACAATATTATAATTTTCAGTTGTGTCGTTTCAAGTGTCATTTAAATGATATGCAGGCAGCACCCGCGCCGCGTAGCGAAAGCATTTGACTCGCGTTCGATAAGGCTAGCGTCCAAGGTCACATAACATTTATTTACATATACGAGTATGTACATTACTAGTTTTTTCCTGCGGCTCCGTAATCTTGAGGATTTTTTAAAAGAATATACCATTTTTGAATTGAAATTAAATTCAATATATTAAGTGAAATTTATCACAATAAATAAAAGAATACCGCGATCCAAATCGGTTAAGCTGTTTCTCAGATAAGCACGCACAAGCACACAGACATATGTTGTTTTATGTTCTGTTATCTTCACAAAGACGACAATGACTAAATATGACTGAAAAATGACTTCATAAAGACATGGATGAAAAACTAATAAAGGGGTTATTAGTTTTTCATGCATGTCTTTAATGTATAAACATCGAACTGCTACAATTTTATTATATGTCCAGATATTGTTTTGTAGCAATAAATTTAAGGCTGCTTTACACGTGTCGTGGCTTAAGGCGAGATGTCATTCTGATATTTATGTTATAGATTGACGTCTGTTTTAAAATAGACCACATTAATATTATGTCTATTTCACATCAACACACAACAAGAAATGGGTTGCGTCAGAAACGAATCCAGCTAACGAATGATAACCATTCATCACTAACCTTGTGCTGTTCACTGCTGAACGAAGGCTTCCCCAGGAAACGTCAACTATCCGCCTTGGTATAAACCGGTTGAACAATCATCATCATCCACAACCCATTGTTAGACGTAACCCTCTGTCTTAAGAAGAGAGGCTTTGGCTTACTAATTAAATCAAGCTGGTTAGATATGTTGGTAAAACAATAATAGTAACTAATTAAAGAAGGGATCTTCTACAAGAAATGAGGTGGTCCGACAGAGAAGCAAGGTCATCGACGTAGCCCACAAGATTTGCAAACTGAAGGGGCAGTGTGCTTCCATATTGACTGCCTCGGTGGCGTAGTAGTAGCGTTGCGACTGCTGTGCTTGAGGTCTCGGGTTCGATTCCCGGATCGGACCAAATATTTGTATGATCTGCATCTTTTCTATGTATAATATGTATGTATTTACAAAAAAAAGAGTTTATATGTATTTATATCAGTGGTCTAGGACCCATAACACAAGCTCTGTTTAACTTGGGACTAGATAGCGTTGTGTGTTAGATGTCCGAAATAGTGATTATTTATTTATTTGAAAAAAAAAAAAACTGATAGCCGTTGGAGTGAAGGAGTTCTTGAGTGGAGACCGCGTCTCGACAACCGTAGTGTAGCACGTGTAAAGGCCAGGTGAAGTAATTTGCGCAAGACGACTGTGAGGAACTGGATGCGAGAAGCCGAGGTTCTAACCTAGTGGCGTGCAATTGGAGAGGCTTATGTCCAACAGTGGACTGCGACGAGCTGCTAATAATGAGCTAATAAAGGAGTATTAGTTCCCTAGAAGTACTGACCGAAGATCTAGTATATTCCTATGTTACCGAAAGCTTGTCAAAACCGTTAGATTGTTATATATCTCTCGAGATTGCAAACAGTCGAAAGATTGTGAAATGGTATCGACGAATCGCAAGTCGCACGCTGATTGGTTGAACAGCATTTGTCCCGCACCGCCATCATCATCAACAATCCATAACGTCCCACTGCAGGGTTAAGGCCATACGTCCCCATGCTGGCCAAGTGCGGGTTGGGGACTGGCAACACAACTTTCTAGCTATATCATCTTGCCGCGCCGTCATATTTATTTGTTACTTCGTCTTTGTTGCCGAATGTAAAGTATTTTTGTGATTGTAAATTGATTTCATATTGAAAATACCTTACAGCTTTAGAATTAGTTACATAAAACTGTTGTGATAGTTTTGTGTGACGTTTGACTTTTCATGAAAAGCCCTCGCTTTCCTGTTTCACACACTACTGTTCAGAAAAATAGTGCCACAGATTGCAGAAAAATAAGAAATGCAAGAATAATATTACACGCTAGTGAAAATAAGATACCTATTTATGCATAAAAGTAGTCAGAAAAGGAGTATATCTTTTGGAATATTTAACCCGATGGCCCGCAGGTAGTCAAGAATTTTATGAAATATGTCAGCTATGCACGCATTATCGCACGGCATGTAATTTTTGTTAAGGCCTATTTCAGATTACGACATAGTTACGCATAGCACCGTAGTTTTGAAAAAAAAATTCAGACAAAATAATTTTCGATACCTAAATGTAGATTATACACTAAATGAAGTTAAATATTTTCTTTATTTGTATATTCAAGTGAATATCTTTGGTCTACTTATTATACTATGGGTATTATAATTAAAAACATTACTAATTATGTTTTACATGAAAGGTAGGTACTACAGTGCAATTCCATTTCTTTCTTAGTAACGCAAAATTGAAAAAAAATATAATTGCCAACAAACATGCTTAAAATTAGGTACAATAAGTGTTTCACTTGGAATCAAGAGAATCATTGTTTCACATCTTAGTGGGTTTATGGTACCTATAAGGAAATGCGTTGTTTTAACCGCGGAAACTATACAATTAATTACAAAAAAACTATGTTTATAGCGCTGTTATAGAGGCAGTCATAGTAAAACTCAAATTAAACCCATTTAAGCCTACACTCGGTATGCCCCATATCCAAATATAGTAAGTATAGTTGAGCACAATGGTGAACAATATTACGACTACTGTAAACTAAAACAGAATCTGACAATAGTTTACCTCTGAATAATTTATGGTGACTAAATACATATATAGCGTGTTAAATGTGTAGGGTGGCATATTTACGCGTTATCTGAACCAAAAAATAGTGCGTAAAGCTTAAAACAAGTTTTACGCAACTTTCTATTGCTTATTGTCAGGTTTTGACCACAGAAAATGTATGAAAAGCTTCATTTATTTTCTGTGGTCAAAACCTGCATCCTGCCCTATTGGTTGACTAGAGAGAATGTCAACCATCGGTTGTTGCATAGAAAACGGAAAGTAGGTAATAATAATAATAATAAATTAATACAGATACAACGTTTTAAGGCTTAAAAGTATACACAAAATATGAAAACTCTGTCCCCTGAACTAGGCTTTTTAACCTGTATTTCAGAGATCAGTGCCCCCATAACATTATATTAGACAGAAGCCTCTAGATATGTAACTTAACTTTATAAAAAGGTATACAAGAAAACGTAGTTAAAATACATCTTAAGAATAGGTTAGATATTAAGTGTGTGTGTGTGTGTGTGTGTGTGTGTGTGTGTGTGCGTGTGCGTGTGCGTGTGCGTGTGTGTGTGTGTGTGTGTGTGTGTGTGTGTGTGTGTGTGTGTGTGTGTGTGTGTGTTTGCGCATGAAGTCATCTCAGACGTCCCAGTATTAGATCCTCAGTATTACGCCAATCTAATTTGAGTAGATATGTTTTCAATTCCGATTTGCAATTTTGTTGTGTTTTTGAAAATATATTTAGTGTTTTATTTAAGTAGTTATATAATTTAGAGCTCGTATTCTGAAAGTGTCTACCAGCAAAAGAAGTTTTAAATGGGGTTATAGAAAACACTTTGTATTTCAGTCTACCAGACGGTAATGTTGGCGGTCGATTTAAGTGCCTCCATTGGTGTTTAGTTAATTACGTTTTTTCTTAATAAAACTGACTAATTTTGTGGAGTTAGTAATTTCAGTGTCCGTATCTTACTCATTGGTTAGTTAAAAATTATTTTTCGAAAGTAGAACAGAGGGATAACGAGTAGAGAATCTATCCTCTATACTAATATATAAAGCTGAAGAGTTTGTTTGTTTGTTTGTTTGAACACGCCAATCTCAGGAACCGCTGGTCCGATTTGAAAAATTATTTCTGTGTTGGATAGTACATTTATCGAGAAAGGCTATAGGCTGTATATCATCACGCTCGGACCAATAGGAGCGGAGTAACAATGAAAAACGTTTCAAAAACGAGGGAAAATTATCACGCTACGGGCAATAGAAGATGCAAACGAGGTTGCGTGGGTCGACTAGTCACAGATAAAATTCCATACTTTTTGTTACAGTTGTATAAGGAAGATTCTAACAGAGAAGTCATTGAATAGTTATAAAGATATTGATTATGCTAACTTTTATTTTTAACAGACGAGGTAAAAGGTAGAGAGAAAGAATTCATCCAGTAATTAATTTTATCTCTTTTGATATATTTTTTAGCCTTTTTACGTTTGTATGTATGTCCGATGCGTTTGCAGCTATACACTTACACAGTATGAAAAAAAAATGTGCCACTTTCTGCTGTCATTGACTAATTATTGTATCACGACTTCTTGAGAGCAATAAATGACAATTTTTATCTAATGTCAGATTAGAGTTTGGCGAAGGCGCTGCTCACATACTGAATGTAATGGCGTTAGTTTTTTTGTAGCAATCGCAGCCTCAATTTATTTACAAATTAAAATTAAATGAATAGTATTTGATCGATTTTTTTTATCTATTTAATGGCAACACTGCACTTTTCCTATGTGCAGTTTTGAATCTGTTGGCGAAATGGATCAACGAACGAACAATGAACGAACGGATGAACTAGTTCCTTTCAAATATTTTTTTCTGTTGATACAATTGCATAACAACATTCTCTTTAGTTATTATCAGTCGAGATGATGGCCAGTTTCAAAATAATTACCCGCATTGTGATATTTAAAAGTGATTGGCGGCGATACTCATGGTCTTTTGATATTTATGTCAAATATAATTTATTCTTATTATTGTTATTATGACTATAATTACATATTTAAATATAGAAATAAAAGAGCCTATTTAAATTAGCAAATTTATTTTGCAAAATGGTGGCGCATAAAAAAAATATTTATTTTTAAAATGCGATTAATATCTACTGATAAAGAACGATATTATACAGAGAGAAATACTAATTTAAAGCTATTTGAAAGTATAACTGAAAAATTGATCTATCATATTCATATTATTATTGCGTAATAATAATACGCAATACCTGAAACTTAAAACAATGCTTTCTAGACATAATTGTTTGTACCATTATCCAAAAATTTTCTTTTTTGGTAGTCGTAAACTTCGATAGGTTGATTCGACACTAAAGAGGATCATCCTACATCTTGTAAGTCAACATTTAATACTGTTGAACACTGCATCAAATTTTAAGAAGCTAAATCTAAGATGGCGATGATAATATAGCGGGAAAGTTTCACAGGTGACAACAAAACCTGCAATTTTGCAATTAGTGGTGTCATTTCAATGCGAATGTAGAACTTTATTAATTGGAATTACCAGTAGAAATACAATGCCACGCTAGTAGAGTAGGTTAACTGAAGTATTCAGTAAAATGAAAATAAAAGTGAATTAGAGAAACGATAAAATAAAAGTTGTCACACATTTTTCTAACAGTAGTAAACTCGAAAATCGTAATTCATGACAGTGATTGCTGACGAATTTAAGTACATTTCCCTTTCCATTAACTTTATCAACAGCCTTTTACAGTCCACACAGTTTGGTACTGGATTTGTTTCAAGTTCTGCTAAGTATCCTCCCTTAGTCGCCTCTTACGACCCCGGGGGTACGTCACCATACATATATTAGATATCCATTTCAATTAAAAGAAAATGCAGCAAAATTTTCAAATCAATATGAAATCCAGCCGTAGTCTTGGAGAGTAGAACGGCTGCTGCAATCACCTAGATGCAGCGTCGCGGAACTCGGCCGTCTCCAGCCGTCGAAATACGAGTCGCCGACCTTACTTGCAGCCTCACCAGCACTCCGTTTTTGTCAGCTGATGCGGCCGTTTCAAATTGAGCAAGTTACATTGACGGTTCTGTACTACTGACTGTACTGTAACTAAGTGTTTAAAGAATTTTTTTTAGATAATACGGTCTGTTTAAAGATGATTTTAGTTTTTAATGCGAAGTTGTAACATTATTTAAAGGTTCAATTTCTTTTGCGATGTTTTAATGTTCAGGGTATTTTACAAAGTTCAAAATCAATAAATGTTTTTCTAAGGATACAACTGTTAATAAATATGAAATAATTAATCTTACAAATATTTCCCACGAAATCTGTTTTTTTTTAAATGAAATGTATTTATAAACTTTATGTTGATGATCTTCATAATATTATTAATCATTTGGGATAAAGGCATCGATAACTACTCAAACATACTGTATATTGGGTTAAACTTAGATAAAGCATTTAGCTAGCAAACCCGCAATCGATATCTAAAATAAGTAAGTATCACGAGAGGACCGGCGTGTGTACGGAGTCACTCAGCCCCGCTTCCCTCAAAGAGAGGGCGTCCCTCAGTCCTCTCTCAAACCTCGTACGGAGTGCACGCCTCTTGCGTCGCAACGGAGTGTCGATAAAAGCAGTTGCATTTTTTTTATTATAGAAAAAACCGTGCTGTGTTTTACATTTTTCTAAGAGAAGTTTGGATTTTTATTTATGTAAGTATTGTTATAAATTATTTTTATTTGAAGAGTGAAAGCTTAGAGCTTTGAAGGTTTAGCTTAGACCATTGGAAAGGTGAATGAATCAGGGTGAGCTGCTTATTGTTATGATCTGTTTTATTGTATAAACTAAGGTTTTTTTTGTCATAACTGATTTTTAAGTGACTAGAACATATTCTAAAAATCCTATTTGAGACTAAGTAAAGGTTTTTTTCTCGTATTCGTAACGCATCAGCTGTTTTGCCGCTCTTTTCAGATCGGCGAAAGCAGAACGTAGATTATAAATATATTTATGGTAATATCGTCTACAATTATGCTGCTTTTATTACACGACGAATATAAATCACCTAATTAATTACATAAAACAATACACATAATTATAATGTAAGATCTTTGCGTGTTTTTATATACGTATGTATAAGTAAAAAGCTTGACGAATTCACTATTATTAGTTGAGAATACAGGTTTTTTCTTTACTATATACGCTTGGAATGACATCACATTTTATAGCTAATTAAGTAATAGGTATATTATCTACATCTCTTAATACAAGTCGTCCTTAAATTTAATTTAGATATAATACATAAAATGCTATAAGTTTGACGAGTTTATCATTCGTTTTGTATAGAATCTTGACTGAATAGAGTGTATTTGTCCGATGTTGCATTGAAATCTAACGGTATTTGGATATTGACGTTGGACGTCTTATTGAATATGAATATAATTAATCAATCTTGGAATACGGGTAGTAATATCATAGATTCAAAAATCTTTTTTTTTTCTTAAAGATATTTTTTTTTTGCACTAACTACAACGGCAGCTGTGACGGCCGTTCCATCGATAGCGTGTAAATATTTATATTTTTTTAGCGCGGACCTTTTTTGTTTTCAAAATAGAAGTAGATTTCATTCCTTCAACAGTAGGTACCTTGTACCTTCTCAACAAGACAAACGGACTTAGTTTGGGACTAAATGGGGCTGTGTGTTCGATGACCGAAATATTTATTTATTACTTATTTCCATATCGTATAACCTACTTAATATAAAAGTCAGTCTTTTCTCAATTTTCGGAACACCCTCAAATACTGAGGGGTTGCTTTATTCAATACTATTTTATTCTACTTCTTTGTTACTTTTTATCCAAGCAAATGAACTATATAATACTTAATTTGTAAGTAAAAACACCAAAAACCACAATTTTCACTCACACAGTTATGCATGCTGTATAATTTATAATATAAATAAATAAATAAATATTTCAGACATCTAACACACAATATAAATTTATCCTTTAAATAGCTCTTAGCTCCTCTGCAAATACGATCTAATATTTGTATCTACACTATTACTTTTAATTACTTATATAATTTAAAGAAGGTAATCTTATGTACTAATATTCTTTCTTATACATACTAGGTCACCCAGTAGTAGAAGTGCGACCTAAACTAACTTATTTTTTAAAAGAATTCAAAAAAAGGAGGATGTTATCAATTCGACTGTTTATTTCTTTTGTTTCCTCATAACTTTCGACCATGTGAAGCTTTCAATTTGGTCCAGTTCTTGAAATCGATTTTTTTTCTTTTAAATTTTGTATTATTTAACTTTCTACTCTCCTCCTCATGTAAAGTAACTGTGCAAAATTTTATACTTCTCTGTTCGCATAACTTTCGCAAAAGGGTACAAAGCTTTTGCTTCACGTATTTTTATATAGATTATATACTTGTAGAGTACGATGTAGGTTCGTATCTATAAGCAAAAATTAACTGTCGTGGTGGCATCCCCTGATACCAGTTTAATTAATTGTGTGCATGCATGACTTGGGTTTTAGGCTATCATGACAAATTGAACGCTGTAATAATTTAAATAACGTGGTATGAATTATCACACCAGACAATATTAAATACGAAATAATTCTCTCAATCATCATTACTTTTCACGTTACTTTTAAAATAGACTCAAACGCACTTGCACTTAACACACACTTGAGTACGCACTTTTATGTGGCTGGCTTCAGTTACGAGATTTTACTTCAAAAGTTATTTATAAGTTTTGTTTTTAAAATAAGCTTTTATAGATCTTTTATATCATGTAACACCAAAGTAATTTTAGTTTTTTTAAAAATTCCTATTGTCATCTTCCGGTTTTATCATTACAACAGCTCTATGGCGCCATATTATTGTGTTATAAGTTAACTAAAGATACATGTTTTCACAAAATTTGAGGCAATTGGTCACAACAGGAAGTGGTTTTAATTTAGCTTTCGAGATTCCTGCCGAACACCACTTACAAAGTTTGCAAGTTAAATAATAATAAAAGCTTGTAAAAATGAAGAAACACTCACTGTAGTAGTGTCCTCAATATTCGAAAACGCAAGAATACGTTAACGTGATTCCACATACTTTAGATATGATTAGCTGGTACGACAATAATACAATTCTTTACGTAGTTATCGCTTCCTCTTCACGGCTCATGACAATCTTATCGCTTACTGTCAAATAAATTGAGCTTCAAAGTGTGGTGTCTCTCTAACACGATGTTATGACTTTACGTTTGAATGTATATGTAGAATTGTAATCAAAGTATGTTAAGAATTGTTTTGTCAAACATAAAGACAACGAATAAATCGTTTTTATTGTACTTAATTTTGGTTTAAACAACTCGGAAAAATAGTAATAAGGGGGTGTTAAAGTACATTTACAAAGTGCAAGGGGGGTTAAGGTGCATTCTGAATATTAGGGCATAATCCAAATGGATAGAGTAACTGCATAAATCTCGGAATGACAACGGTGGAAAAACGGTGTACAATTTAATGTATTTATTCAGTAAATATTCAAATTTAGTTTAAAACATCTGCTGTCTCTATACCGTCAATTCACTTCACATCACTGAAATTATTAAATGTATAATCGAAATAGTCTCAAAAACACTTGAAAACATATTTTGCTCTTAATGAATTCAAATATTATAAAAATTAAATTTCTAGCAAAAAAAGAAAAACAAATGTAATTGACTTTTGATCGTCATTACTGAGGCATCCTTTGTTTGCCAATTAGTTCGTTGACACAGACAGAACGACACTACTCAATGGTAATCGTGCGACAAGTACAGAATAACAATCAGTCGGAAACGTTGGTAAACGTCATCTAGAACTCTGCCAAATATACCAAGACCTTTGACGTAGATTTTAATTCAGAGGGTTGATTCGCGTTATCCGGACATGTTCCAGCTTTTTGCTAAAACCAATAAAATCCGTATAAAGCAATATCCCTTTTCTAACATCGTCTTCCCTTCCTAAATTATTTCCTTTCAATAAACTGTCATTTTTTTTCTATCTAATCCTTAAGTGTGAAGTTGATGGAATTATGTTTGCCTTCTTTAAGGAAAATGTGATTAAAATTAGAGTAAAAAGAAAAGGTTTAAAAAAAGCATCTGTGAATTTACAAATGTAATTCTAACTCAAGTTAAAAATTTATTTCTTCTCTCTAGTGTATTAAAATGAAATCAAAGGAAAATGACCAACTTAGCACCATTGCATGGTATGTTTATCTCGTGCTGTTGAGATCGGTAATCACATTTTCCAACCACCATTTGTTAGGAGTTTTAAATCTGTCTTCAAAATTGGCATCATTAGATTGAGTAAGTACTGTCGAAGTTGTAAACAAAAGGTATCATAAAAAATATATTATACTTACGTATTATACTTACCTTATGAATATTATAGCCATAAAGAACTTGTTTATGGCTAGCACGTGTATAGGATATAAAAGTTTGGAAATAAGTATACATTTTCTAAGACATTTATATTACTCAGTACTTTTGTTTCGGCTATTTATTTCCACATCATCTTACTGTCTCTTTGCCAGTTCATTTTGGAGTTAGCGCAATTGGTAGTTGTTAACATTGCAAAAGGTTTTGATTTTTTTTAAAAATTTTGTGCTCAGAGTATCTGGTGTTGTTCCTGGTATGCACTTCAGGGCTACACAGTAGTATTTTAGAATAATAACCCATCATGTAGTGTGTTAGAAAAATAACACCCAACTTTAAATCTTTTTTTTAACGCTCTGCTGTGATTTATTTTTATCAAACAGCGTCACTAGTTTTCATAATTCTGAAGTCAGTTTGTGCGTAGTAAGTTATTACTCTACTTGTATGGCAAAAGATAACGCATTAAGACTGACGTGACATCAGAAAGTTGCAGCCTAAAGACTAGGCAACATTAACACCGGTCTCTCTAAACACTATTCAAATTATGATCAAAAAAGAGACAGTAGCATGTAGGCCTATGAACAATCTTTAAAAATTCACTTCTCAACATGGGCATGTAAGTATAACGGTTTGATATAGAGTTTGTTTCATGTTTTTCTCTTTGCTACTACAAAGAGCGTCGAGCAAGTCGACTAAGGGACCAACTATGCCGGACGGCATCACTTGTCTTCCTGCATAGCTGGTCCCTTAGTCGATTCGCTCGACACCCATGAAATGAAACCGAACGTTGACACTCTATTTTTAGCTGTCAACATACGGCACTATTAGGTCTTTAACTAAATAATAATAGGTGGACACATAATTGTAATAATACGCAATTTAACAAAGCAGCGCGCACATTACAAAAATAGAAACACACATTTGCATATTTGTATAAGTGTTAGTCCAAGTGAGCTGTTCGAAGGCGCATCGCTCGCTCGTGTTCATGTATTAAAATATTCTTGTTGTCATTCCGGGAAGTGCATATCCACTGACGCTATAAAGTAGCTAGATATGTACGTTACTTGGACTTTGTGCTACTTTATAAGTTTAGCATAACAATACCAATAAAGAGGTAAAGTTTGTGTGGTTGTAGATAGTAATCTCTTGATGTACAGAACCTATTTCGAAAATTCGTTTACACATAAAAAGTCACATTATTTGTGAGTATCATAGGTTATATATTAACCCAAAGAATAATTACCGCTATGTATGCATATCTTTGTTACCGGCAATCTGTATAATTCAGGTATTCTATACAATACCTTTTTTTTTTACGTGTGGAAACCCTCTCGGGCCGTCACTTCTATACAATACCTAGGCTATGTATACAATATCTGGTGCGTCCAGGCAATGTATTAAATATTACGAATATTTTTGTCCATTACATACTTTGCCTAGGTATTCTATACAATTCCTAGGGATTGTACAGAATACCTACTGATCCACCGGCAATATGTAAAAATAATAGATTTTGGTCTGTATTTATTAATTTAATATTACTACTTACGTCTTTACCTTACCTTTAAAATGTCGAGCAAAGGAAATGTGTTCTGTGTGCTTTAAACAAAGCTGGCCGTAAGCGAAACCGTATCTTCGGTCGGTCACTACTTTAAATCAACTTTACTCAGAACTAGCCAAGTTCCGTGGTGTTACCCGCGTTATTGTCATACCGCGTACCGTGGGGCGAAACTAGTCTAAAAGAAGCTAGTCTAAAAAAAGTAGCCTAAGTTACTCACTCCTTATATAATTAGCTACCTATCAATGAAAGACCCGTCAAAATCGGTCCAGCTGTTCCAGAGATTAGCCGAAACAAATAGAAAGACACAAAAATTTAAAAAAATGTTATTTTGGTATATATTATGTACCGTGTATACATTTATATGCATTTAGTAAAAAGCGGTTATTTAAAACACTCAAATTTATTTTATTTGTATAGATCATCTAGGTTTAGGTTAGGTTAGAACAGTGACCACTCCAGATCCCCTATTTTGTTGTTGAATCATTTGGATTTGGATTAGATGAGTTTGAGTGGATTGCTTGAGACTTGTTCCCGTAGATAGCACATTACTGGCTGCGCATTAGACATTGTATAGAATATCTAGGCAAAGTATAAAATAAATGTTATTTCACAAAGTATATGCCACGCGGGCGCTGAACGGAGCCGCGGGTAAAACCTGCTTATTTTATGAAGATGCGAAAAGTTTATCCATTGATAAGCTAATCGAGCTGTAAATATCCTAAAATAACTAACTAAGGAAACATTATCTGAAAAGTTTGTGAGAAATATAGGAAGATAATTCAATTATGTATGTTATTAAATATTGTAAAGCTTTAAATCGAACAACACCAACTGTAGACTTACCTACCTTATGATTAATATTGTTCGAAGTCTCTTAATTTACTTTTTACTATTGTTAGTTTAATTAGCGTTAGTTACAAACTAATCAATCTGAATATTATTTGACAATACCTAATCCTAAAGAAAGTAGCTTAAATTTATCTGGATATCTACCTTAATTTTAAATTAATAAGCATTTAAAATAATATGTCATCATTGTTTATTATAATAAGTAAATAAATAAAATAATAACTATGTTTTTTTGATTAATTAACCACTAATTTGAATGGTATTGTAGATCTATGGCGTGTTCCTAAGTATTTCTACATGAGAATGTCAGTCAAGATTTGTTTGCGGCTCCCCTTTCGTTGACAGACTGACAGCCCCTGGTTACCGTAGTCTATGCATACTTTATGCCTTGAATTGTACATGAGACTAGGGCTTTTGTCCACTGTATGTATGCGTATGTATTTACTGTTTAGATTCATTCTTAATGCTGTAGTGTTCACCCCTATATCTTTTGAAGTTGTCTATTTTAATGCCATTCTGAGAGGGGTAAGTCGTTAAAACCCGTAGTGGAGACCCGTATCATGAGCTGTCAACGGTATCTTTATTCATAATTTGTTTCTGAACGTATAGGTATGGTTTGTTTAGTTAAATTAAGTTTTGTGTATTTAATTAGTAAGTTGAAGGTTTCGCTTTTTGAAACACGAGTCGAGGGAGCAAACTATTAAATAATTTGTGGCTCAATAAGTTCGTACTTTGGAAATGCCACTTTATTCTGTATTTGTAATATATTAAAGCTATTCAGCTTTCCGTTACAGGAAAACGCTCAGAGAAAAGTCTTGTTAATCTCCAAGCTCTTGAAGGTGTTAAGCTTTTTAATCAACCGATGCTTACGTGTAGTTTGTACGAAAGCTTCGATGTGAAGTGTGACTCACTTATGTAGTTTTTAATGAAAAAATTGATTATGTTAGGATCTGAGGTAGTTTAGTTAGGATCTTAATCTATTATTTTACAAGTCTGACGACTGATATCTACTGACATGTTTTAGAAATAACAATTTGAAGTCGCTAGTCAATAAATTTAAGTACAAATGCAATCAATGCTTGTACAAGGCCCTTTAAGACAAAAAGAAAATAATGCCTTGAAATAGTAGCCTGTAAAAGGCTTAATAAAAATAACAATGTCCCTATTAAATGTAGTAATATTTCCGAAAGCTTTTATCAAGGGTTTAGAATTGTAACTGCTAAATGTACACCATTAAATATAGGTTTTTATTGAAGGAAATGGCGGGTCGGTTCTATTTCTTCACCAAACTTCGTAACAGTCGTAACTTGTGGATTTGTGGTGTGAAGTTTTCCTTGATTGCTTTCGTTTTTTTCTACTGGTGGCACATTCTTGGGCTTCAATCCAACATGTTTTATAGTTTCCGCAATTGCAATAGACAAAGCATTTCCATTTATAAGTGATTAGTTGTTGCAACAAACAATAACAGTGTCAGTTGTTATTGAAATATTAATTTTACACACGTATAACCAACTTAAGAATCCTTTCTACTAATATTATGAATGCGAAAGTTTGTAAGGATGTGTGTTTGTTGCTCTTTCACGCAAAAACTACTGAACGAATTTGCTCATCCATCACAATAACATTTAGGCTACTATTTGCCGCGATAACCGACATACACGTGGGCGATGCCGAGGGCAACAACTAGTAACTTATAAGAATATCTTCACAAGACGTTTGCATTTTGATGGGAAAGAGGAAATTCGGTCAGTTCGGTCATATTATAATTTTTTGATTCCTGTGATATTTTTCTTTCCGACTAAGATTAGAACATAAACTATTTTTGGAAAGGCTTTTCGTGTTTCAGTTTTAGAGTGTAATGGTTAATGCTGGCGGTTTATTTTAAGGCTATTAAATGAAAATATAAAGTCAGGAACATGGCTTAAATTTTTACATATGATAAGAAAACATTATAGTTTATTTATTTTCTTTTTGGAAATTGAAACATTTCAAGTTCTTTATGATTCTAAAATTTATAGGCATGTTGTAATGACAAGATATTATTTTTACATTAGTTGATCAATGTAGTATAAGTATGTACTATGTCTAATTTGACCACTTCCCAAGGTATGTACGTTTAAATAAACAACAAGTCTGCATTTGCTTTCAATACTAAATGATTTTGCTAACTATTACGATATTCTACTAGCAATTTTCATTTTATTTTTATGAAATTACAATGTGTAAAATTTGAAAATAATAAAAAAGTCCACCAATATCTATGCGTGATGTTAAATAAGTTTAACATTTAATTTAGCTCAAAAAGAACGACAAAACACCTTACAAGTTTGTACAAATGCACACGGCACTGATGATTCGTCACATGTTTATAAAAAGTATTTAATAAATACTCCATGGTTCAAAATTCTTTGTTGTCTTTTGTCAATGTTGGGATGTTTTTTTTTTTATAAACTGTATTTATTTAGGGATGCGGGTTCTTAATTTGAATTCAAATTGAAAGCTGGGGCGTTTACACAAGCTGATTTTTGTCATTGATATCAAATACGGCATTTAGGGGATTGGTATTTGGTATTAAAAGTGTTTTTATGTCTGTGGGAGGCAGGAAGACAGTTTAAAAAATCAAATATGAACGAAAGTTCATAATTCCTACATAGTCCAGTGATAAAAGTCGAAACACATACCTACAATAAGTTAAACTCCATTTTTGAATTGAATAGTTCTGAATACACATACAGAAAAGTCGTAAATTGGAAATAGAGCCAGCATAACAAATACCTATTGCTAGACTAAATCAGTCCATCTATTATATTCAATATTAAATAGATGATAATATCTCAAATGGTGAACTTTGCAAGGAACCCACGCACCGCCCACGAAGTGCACTTTCCTTATGAGAAGTAATCCGCGCAAGAAATTGCTTTTATGGTCTTATTTGCGTTTGCAACTACAAACATAAATAACTTATGTTAATGTTTGTATTTCAAATTAAAATAACAATAATACTCATTCGCAGATACCGAGTTGAATGCATTAACAGTGAAGCAAATATTATACTAAAGTGATAAGAAAGAAAGCACCATTAATGTTTGCGAAGGCTTTATAGAATAAAAAAGCACGTCAGCTGACCATTATCTGTTTCGTATGGACTTTTAATGGACGCAAATTGCCTTTATATCAACACTTATATTTGTGTTCATGTCATGGAAAATGACGGTCACCCCTTAAATCATTTTGGCATCAGTGAGGAAAGGATGTCTGTCATGTTCTCTTTTTTTTTTAGTGTACAAAGTGAGTGACGAGGGTGGTTGACAGATAGGCACATGCAGATTAAATCTACTAGGTATAAGCATAGACTATATTTAACACAAACATTTTGTAAAAAGAACAGTAATTTTCTAATCTTCGTTGCTTTTTTCTTTCTTGGCGCACCTGCTTTAATTTTTTTATTTAATCGAATCATGTCTAGGTGACGTAACTTTAAACAAGGCCTTTAAATTTATTAATATTATTTTTAATATAGTATTCTACTTTATGATACGTTTTATTAAAAATGGCAAATTAAATTGTTATGTAATTTCATACGATAAGTAATAACTCTATTTTAGTGTATTTATTCCAACAACTTTAAATAAGAATCATAATAAATTATTTTGTGTTGAAGTTACTTCATTAATCAAGTCAGAACGAAAGACGAGATGTCAATAATAAATAAAGTTATGTGGTATAATGTGCAATAAATAAAAACAACATGCATGAAATAATAAACCTGTGTCGGGCGGAAATCAGTGCATAAAGAAAAAATCTTTTGCATTGTATACCATCAGGCTTTAGTTACCCATTGGCCTCTTCATGAGAAGGCAATATTTGCAGCGGACAGGCTGTTTGCTTACTCCGTTATATACAATCTTCAGGTGCCGTAACACAAAAAAGAGTGATACATGGTGGACAAAAAGAAAACGCGCTTTGAGCAAATTGTATGTCTAATATTCTGGTCTAAGCTTAAATCTTGTTTCTTAAAGCTTAAAACCTTATTAAAGCCAAAAAGATGTGTTAGTTCTTTACACTTTAACTACTTACTTGGTATTGAAAATATGTCCTTTTCATTCAACTTTTTCATTTTGAAATAAGGCGCTAATCCTGAAGGAAAACAGTAACATGATTGAAAAAATCTGCATTGTAACGTCCTACGCCGTAATAACTAGTAATCATAAATTTTATATTAGCTTACACGATAAATTATGAACAAACCGTTATATACTTATATAATTTTCCGGACTACTACTACTACAATAGGAAGTACAGTAATGTAGGCACTGTGCAGTGTCATAGAGATAACAGTTAAATAGCTAATACAATAATGTTATAGTAATATTTATGTCGGCGTTTATAGGCACTGGTCGGCTCTTTTATAGTGAAAATGAAAATATACATTTGCTGGTTAATTTGAGAATTGACTGGCCAATGTACCACGGCTTTGTGTATTTAAAAACATAGTTTTTTATTTACAGTGTGTTTATAATGATCAGTAGCAAGCAAAATTAGTAAAATCATTAAAAAAGAATTGCAGTCATTTACGAAGTAATATTAGTTCAATGATTGCAGTCGGTTTATGAACATCAAATGTTAATAATAATGGCTTCACCAAATTTGCGGATTATATTTTGATGCTTTCGTTATTTCCGGACAGCTGCTGAAATCAGCTTCTTAAGTGTTTGAGATCCCTTGAATATTAAGATTCTTTAATAATATTATGTTTATGTCTATACTGATATATAAAGCTGAAGAGTTGGTTGGTTTATTTGTTTGTTTGAACGCGCTAATCTCAAGAACTACTGGGCCAATTTGAAAATTTCTTTCAGTGTTAGATAGCCCATTTATTGAGGAAGACTATAAGTCATATATCATCACGCTTAGACCAATAGCAGCGGAGCACCAACGAAGAATGTTGCAAAAACAGGGGAAAATAATCACAATAGGAAACGCAAACGAGGTTGCTTTGTAGTTCGTTATAAAATTGTGTTTTAAGTGGGATTTAAATACCAACACCACCAGTCACAAATGATGGTACTATACTATATTAGGATTCAAACTGGCTAAAGCCTGTTGAATTAACTGTTACTGCTAGAAACAGTGATATTTAAAGCCTCGTTCGCAATGTAACACTTTACGTCTGCAGGAATTGCATCGTTGCAAGACAAATGCAAACGTATAATCAAAGGTTGCATTAAAAACTCGCATAAATAAATGAAGGTCGTTCGAAAACATTATTCTTTTGTTACAAAGTCACGTATAAGAATTTTTAATAATTACCTACCTCTTTATATAATCTGAAGTATTAAATTGTCAGTATGGAGACATGAGACGAAGGAAGCGTACTGCTCAGCACAACATCACTGTACCCATGAAAGAAGTAACTCTTGAAATAAACCTTTTACTATCCCGTCTGGGCAAGGAGGTACGAGTATAGTAGACCAAAACCTCCTAGCCAAGGATATGTTTGAATTGTACAAGTAACGCCCTTTCGTATGATACCAAACACGACATATTTATCTAAAATTTATTCTTTTAAAACAGTACTTTATGTCGGCTAGAGGGCGCCACATTACATTCAGTGACACGTCATCTATACAAATAAATAAAATTGGAGTGTCTGTTTGTAATATTAAAATAAACGCTTTTTATTAAATGCATATGTGTGTATACACGTTACACATGCCAAAAATGTATTTAAAAAAATTTGTCTGTCTGTCTGTCTGTTTGTTCCATCTAATCTCTGGAACGTCTGTTTTATAGGCTAGATTCGTCCCGCCACGTTACCTGCGAGTAATACCACGGGACTCAGCTAGTATAGTAATAAAACATTTTAGTTTGAATAGGTTATAAAACTTAATACCTATTCGCCTACGTAGAGTTGTCTGGCTATTAGATGCGGATAACCAAAATATAAAATGGAACGAAACGAGTTTTGGACTTGTTAATATTCTGTTTTATAATGTTGTGGCTACGGTTCAATAACATTTGATTGTCTTACTCGTTTTTATTATACGCAAAATATTATTTTCGCATAAGTAGGTGCTTATCTTGCTAGCTAAAGTTATCTATAAGATTTTGTGAATTGGAATAGTTCACATGCAAGACAGTAAAATAGTAGATGCTTTTCGGAGGACAAAATAGTTTTGAAATTACGCCGTATCTTAGTGAATTTAAAGCCGACCGTAACTTAGGAAACAACTCATTTTAATGTCAATTTTACTTGTATTCAATAGATTAGTCTATCAGATATATGCCTTACTAGCTGAACCCTGCGGTGTTACCCGCGGTTATTGTTGTGCCGCGGGACAAAGTTAGTCTAAAAAAAAGTAGCCTAAGTTACTTCCCGGATCATCAGCTACCTGCCAGTGAATGTCCCGTCAAAACCCGTCCAGCCGTTCCAGAGATTACCCTCTACTACAACTACGAGAACTAACAGACA